>OY728143.1:596520332-606520332 GCA_963277665.1 Viscum album | reverse complement strand
TACTTCTATTACCTACCATGACGAAAATGCTAGACTCGTGTTGATTTATCCTTTTATTGTATATGAAGAGATGCATGGTCGAGTTGAGAACACGTCCGACAATCGTCGAAAAAATGTCACCCGCTCGACCGTCCCCTTCAGTATTGTCCCAGTTACTCGACTTGTTTTTGGCACTAGCAAGAAACTGGGCCATAGGCAATCCTAGCAAGGGAAAGGGCATCTTGTGTCTCATCTCTCTACGATCAACCCAACCACGATCGTTGTGTTTCCTACTGACCTCAAAGTCAGCAATGGTGCAAGGTCGCGAACATGCCTCTCATCTAGCCAACAACAAGCAGTTGGTCAGGATGCGGTAGCGAATAGCAGGTAGCTGAATTGAGGTGTTCGGTTCCTTTAGCCATGGGGGTAGGATCGAATCAGCGGGGGATATGGCAACAACCGTCTATCGGACGGACAAAAGTCTTGGAATCGTATGATTGGTCATGCAGTCCATTGCTATGGTTGTCAATTGAAATGCACACCTATGATTGGTGCTGCGATGATATCGATATCGTTTGGCCAGGGCGATACCACCCGCTGACTGAACTAGGATACACCTGCCATAGGAATAACCTCACCCTTGGTACTAGTCTACGAGCACTAGCCAAGTCGTGGCTCCAAAACAAAGTATTAAGACCAAAGTATTGAGACATGAGTCCTTAGACCTATGTATTGAGACCTCAGACACCTAAAGACTCAGGTCTAAAGACTCAGGTCTCAATACTCAGGTCTCAAGACTCGGGTCTCAATACTTTGGTCATCAAGGACCTCAGAACCTCAATACTTTGGATGATGCAACGGTGTGAAGGGGAACGGAAAAGAACCAACGATTCATATGCCGACGAATGCAATACGCGCAGGCGATTTAGTGTTCAGAGATAGAAAAATGCTATATACTAGAATGGTGAATCCATAGAGGTAATACCATTGAGTTGTCCTCGTCCTCTCATTCACTCCATTCACTTCAGTCCTCGCTTTCTGGATGGATCGGGTGAAAGAGATGCATCTCGTTCCGTTGCTTGCCCTTTGTGTTCTGGAGTCAGTCCCCACTCGTTGTTCCACTTGCCCACTCCTCGCTCCCCTCTATCTCCTCAATTTCAGATTCATCCGAGCCACCTGTGAAGAAATAGATGCTTTCCTACAGCTGCAGCTGGCAGCTAAGCAGTCGAAAGACTCACCCTCAATAGAAATGTGTGAATCATGCATACATACCGAGCCGCATATGCCCATGCCATCCTAGGAATTCCTCTTCTTTAAGATGGTGGTTGATTGGGGGTAATGTTTCATGGATCGCTTGGCAAAAATGGACAGATGGCCACTATGACTACTATGCGTCAGGCTGGGGTTAATGGAAGGTATGGCATGGATGGTTTCAGAAGGCCAATCTCGGTATAATATAGTCGGACCACTATAGGCACCAAAAAAGGTGCCTATAGTTTTCTGCCTATAGACTATATAGAAGAGTACCTGGATAGATTATACACTATCTAGATTATATACCGAGTGGTGCAGTTGGCATTACAGTTGTTGTGGGGCAGATGACAACGATGATACCTCGAATCACCAAGGTGTTTGGCAAATCAATGGACACCATTTCAATGACAATAGAGCGATGGAAGCGGGTTGGAGGAATTGGCTAGACTCCTCAGGTTCATGACCTGAATGACTGCAGGTTTGAATCCTGTACCTGCAAAGGAGATGGTGCGAGATTGACAATGTTAGGCTTGGCACCACCACGATCCGAATGGGGTTGATGGGGTTTAAGATGGTGACCTAGTTGATACCATTGGGGAAGTGGCACTATTTGAGTAGAGTACTAAGGCACCCCTACTACTCTTATTGATTGGGTGGTATTGGATTTTGACACCGATATAGGATGATACCGAGGTCAATCGGTCACGTACTGTATGGATGTCATGGAGTTGGTGGGGTTGGAATAGAGACCGATATAGGATGATACCACTGGAACGCTACTGGGGTTGGAGGGTTAGTAAGCAACTACGTACACCACCGGCCGAGACCATACATGCGATCCAGTACTCTAATCTAAACTATATTGGAAGAGTACCTGGGATCACTATATTATGAGAATACATGAGATGGCTAGTTCAGAGTTCCTGGGTACCGGTGAAGAGCAGCGGGAACGATTCGATTCAGAAGCAAGGTTTTTTTTGCTGTACGGAGATTGATGGAGTGAGAGTGGTTTTCCAGATGGAATGGACTCGAGCCACGGTACGAATTTGGGACAGGGTTGACTAGTAGCTACGATGATGGCTCAATGATTGGGCACCTATCGGCCGGTGGTGGTACCTCATGACATTCCAAAGAGACCAGGTGAGTGGTGTGCGTGCAACAGGTACTCTCTCTATATAGTTCAACATTATTGGATGGGGTTGAAACAATGGAATCGATGGTTTGTTGGAATGGAGATGGCCGTAGTGGTGGTTCATAGGCGGCTGGGAGAGTTGTATGCGATTCAATGCTGCTAGTACAATTTGGGGTTGGTTTTCCACCCTTATGAGTATTCAGACTGTTTTGATGGAATGGACAAGGCTCTCACTTTTAATAGTTATCTGATTCCAGAATCCAATCCAGCAATGGAGAAATCATGTATCTTAGAAGTAGACAATCAAGTCATCCTACCAGCAAAAACGCATATCCGTATTCTAGTCACAGCAGTTGATGTCCCTCATAGTTGGGTTGTGCCTTCCTCCGGCTTGAAATGTGAGGCAGTACCGGGGTGTTTAAATCAACTGAACACGTTTATACTACACGGTGGAGTATACTATGGTCAGTGTAGTGAGCTTTGTGGAACAAATCATGCCTTTACGCTTTGGCCTGGGAACCTCACCCAGTACCTGCTGGCTAGTCCAAACCACACCGCCAGCACCATTAGTTATTTATCCTTATAATTCCAAAACCGTGCAGCTTTCTTCCACTCTCATGCGCACATGTCATATGATTCATTATAACTTGACTGACTAGCTACTACATGTTTTTTTTTGTCAAAACAAAACAAAACAAGTAGTAGTTAGTGGAATGGTCTCGAACGGTACGGTCAGTGGGAATCGAGGTGGTTCAGCCAACTAGACTATATACGGAGAAGCCATAGCCCAATCGGCCAAGGGAGGATGGGGAATCTATCACACCTAGAAAAAAATATCACCTTTCCACTCCAACTAGGCGTAGCTCAATGCCGGAGGGGCCAATGGCTTGTGCCATTATGGGATATCTCAGCGGTTTCACAAAGGGGGAAACGATACTGGAACATAAAATCATACAACGTAGAACACCAATACCACACTATATCTAATATAATAGTGTCCTCAAGGTCTAGATTGTTGGGTATGCATGATACTGATAAGGATAAAGAACTCGAAGTGGAGTGGGCGGAGCAATGGAGGGCATCGAGTAGCAACCGGGTGTGGGCGAAGCCAGCTCTATTCGAATAGTGATTTGATCGACAATCTCAGCCAACAAACCCTTTTTTTCTATGGGGCTCAAGAATTCCACTATTAGAAGAGTACCTGTCCCCCATTTCACAAGGTATCTATCATGCCTATGTCGCCCAGTTGATTGATCGGTCGTACTACTATGACATGATATGATATGAACCCGATAGGATATGGTAGATGGAAGAGCTGCTGGAATGGAGTTGGTGGTGCTTGGGTGATACGCTTTTGGTGTTCCGAGTGAATGGTAAACCCCTCTACTCAATTGATTTTGTATCTGCTGCGCTCGGGAGCTGGATATGCTCAAGCGCGTTCCCGTCTGTTCTACTACCTATATTATACCGACTCAACGGTTGGAGTGGAGTTGGGGGATCGAGCAACCTAGGCCACCTAGTTTCCCGACTTGCTAGATGGCGCATGGGGCGGCGTGGCACGGGAAGATGAGGTCTTCCATTTCCATTATCCTCACATGGTTCCACGTCGGTATAATATAGGTAGAAGACTACCCTCCCGGCTTCCCCACTGTGTCTAGTCGATCAACCGTAGACTATTGATGCCGATAGCCACTCCAGCTGAAAAAGTTCGGTATAATATAGGTAGTAGAACCACGAATATATATCTATCAATCGTCATTACTCTTCTAATAGTGTGCTCATGAGTCCAACTCCAGACAGACAAATTAGCACCTGAAACGGGGTCAGGTACTCTGTCTATCTAGTGTCTGATCGTTTGATTGTCATAGATATGGTGGAGGGATCATGGAGTGGTGGTTGTTTTCTTACTACTGAGGTTGGTCAAGGCCGAAGGCACATATACCACACCAACCCTACCGAGTTAACCGGAAGTCCATGGAATGGATATGAGGCCTCAGTTGGCATAGCATCGAGGTGGCAGAATGACCCACTCGTACGATGAGCCCGAAGGGTGGGGGTACAGGCAAGATGAAGCAGAATGGACAGGACTATTAGCATAGAGTACTTATGGTTCAGGTATGCCATGATGATATGGGGTGATAGAGTTGGTGGTGAGTTGCCTGGGAACTGGGGTGATTGATGGTTCAGGGCGAGCTCATGGGGCCCTTTATACTACAAGCATAGCTACCGCTGCCATACACAGAGCAACAATAGGACGAGTTGATGTTTCACGACTATATGAAAGATATCCATGGGGGTAGTATTGGTTCCCCGACTCCACCGTCATGTTCAAGAAAGAGTGCTGTCATTGATTTGGCCACTGAATGCACTCGATCACCCACATGGTTTCATAGAGAAAAGGCCATATCTGCTGGCATTGGAGTTGAGATGGGTTGGCAACAACATTGTCAATTTCACCACCAATTCAATAGTGTGAGTAGTTGTGTGAAGTCTACTACCTATATTATACCGACACTATTAGAGTAGAGTACTGAAAGAATATCCAGTTCTTTGAGAGTTGACGGTAGTGGGAATAGGCGTATGGCGGTGACCCCATGTCTTTAAGCACAAGAAATACTAGAGGTATACGGATAAACTACTATTTGAGAGGTCCAGTAGGCATCCCCATTCACCGAATCGATCGTCTTCAAAGTAGTGGATCGGAAAGCATTTTTTTATTGGGTGTCAAATACGACCTATGGCTAAAGCGATGCATAAGAGTGAGGCAAGGTGAATCGCGCTCGGGAATTTGGTAGGATGTCAGTACTCTTCTAATAGTGAGTACTCTACTCTAATAGTACTACTGCCTATATTATACCGACCAGTAGATGGCCAAAGGTTCTAAAAGATATGACACCTCTTAGGTTAAGGTTCTAAACCCTTATATTATATATTCAGTAGCACCTATCTGACCCTTGAGTTAGAAAGGGTCAGGAGGGAGAGAGAGAACTGGTATTGATATATATTGATGGGTTGGGGCCAATCTCGGTACTAATTCAAGTGGTCATGAATCAGTACCGATATCAGGCTTGGTCACTCTCCTACTTGCTTGTCGCTAGTTCGGTTTATAGTTCGATTACGCATCTAGCTCACGGACAAGCGCTACTACTCGCCAACCAGGAAATCAACTTCAGTTGGTTATTTAGAGAAAGGATCTGGAATAAATCGACCTAAGCCCCAACGCTCAATGCGGGTCTTTTCCTAGCCTTCTCCTTTTTCCAAAAGTCTTGGAAGCTTGAATGGTAGGGTCCGGACTGAAGTAAGAGTGGGCCCCTCGCAGCTCAACCATCTATTTTCGGCTTTATTGAGGGGGCGGTGGGAGGTTGCTTTATGGATTTGCGCATACCGGCTCAATTTGATCGATTTTAGCAGTGTCCATCGCTCCCTCCGGCTGGCTATTATGGTGAATGGATTAGGGATAAAAGGACAATGCACCCTTAGAGGTGAGGAAAAAACTAGACCTATTGATCCTCAGAAGCATGGACATGAATCCCGGACATTGAGGGGGAGGACCATAGCCGCGACGAGGAAATCTTCTTGAAATATTTCGATGTAGGTGACTGCGGAAAGCCCCGGTTTTGATTGAGCAGGTGGTCAAGACAAAGCTTAGAAACCATGGAGAGGTGGGGAAACTGGAATTCTAGGTCTTTGAGCTTCGTTCTATCGACTTGGCTTAACAATAGGTGGTGGAGATTCGGGCGCATAGCCATCCTGCAACATGGGTTCCAAGGGAGGGAGGTAGAGGCATGGGAACCAGTAGTTGCGTCCGTAGAATAATCCGGATATTGAAATGGATATATATCCATACAGCTGCTTCTTCCCTCGCTTTTCATATTTTAGTGATATCATAAAAAAGACTGATCATGGACAAGGAAGACTAATCATAGCTAGTCGTGAGTCGAGATGGGACAGAGATAGTTTGTCAATCAACCACCTCTCCTCCCCTGACCAGAAAGCGGATCTGATCTCAAAATCCAGAAAGCCACTGTCTCCATCTCCACAGCCGATAGCCTATCTCTTCTCTGTCCTCAAGCACCACCTTCCCTAAAGCTGCCTCCTCTCTAAGCCTTCCCTTAAAAAAAATCCAAAACCCCAATCATTCTCTTTATTATACGACCCCTAGAACAGAAACTATGCTAGCTCCTTTCCTAAGTATCTCTTAAAAAACAAGAAATATCCTGAATTGTTTCTTTTATTCCGAGCGGTAGTTCACTATTAGAAGAGTACTGAGTTAAAAGTAGCGATCGATCTTTTCTGATCTGTCTGCTGAATGTGTTTCCGATTCGTTTGGAGTTACGACTTACGGTAAGAAAATGGATTTGGTCTGGTTTGTTCCCGTCTACTAAACGAAGAAGCCCACTCTCTAGATAAAGCCGATACAGAAACAAATACCTCTAGCCCAACGTAAAGAGTGGAACTTCATATATATAAGTACCACCTCCCTCGAGTACTGAGCTTACCGAAAAGGAAGATATATTTTTCACTTCACTTACACCTGAATCAAGAGATAACTAATCCAAGAGGGGAAAAAAGGAAATAAATTATAGGCTACTACCTATAGAACCTGTGTGTGCATGTTTGGAAATCCACAGTACACTAGCCATGGCCTTAGTACTCTTCTAATAGTGTGATCGGTCGATAGCTCGATTGGAAGACTGATAGGGATAAGGTTCTAAAAGATCTGACACCTTAGGTCAAGGTAGAACCTTATCCCTATCAGTGTGGAATGGTCGCTCGGTCAGTTGCTACAAGGATCCCACTGCTCTGACCGTACTCTTGATGCTCGAAAGTGTATAGTGCGGTTCATCGGACACTAGAATGCATAGGCAATGGTCATATCAGTTGATGCATTCTCTTGATACAGATAGCAGAGAGGTGGAATGGTAGAAAGATACATGTTTTGGGGGGTTTAGGAGGATCAGTTACTCTTCCTATATAGTACTATTAGAGTAGAGTACTGAGGGCCCATACTAAAATATATCACTCGTGGAAGTGGATGTGAAAGTGGTTGGGTAGTCGTTGGAATCATCAGAGAAGATGGAAGACAAGATTCAATTGAGCAAGGCTGCACTGGAACAACCGGTATACGATTTCAGATCCCGGGGCATCCATGGTTGGGTACGTGACGAGATGCATACTAGTTCAATGTCAGCATCCCAAAAACCCCATGAATGAACCAATCGCAGTAGCAAAATACCCCCTTCTCTTCCGTATTCTTGAGTTGCTGTTTTTCTTAACGTAGGAAACCGTATTGAGCCAATGCATCTTGTCTCCTTAATAGCCGGAAGTTCACTAAATGTATGAAAGGATGGGGGACTCGGAAGAAGGAATTCCAGTGTGGTTGGAGTCTGTTCAACTTTGACAGTCGGACTTGAAAATCGAGTAGGTGCCCTGGCAGATGTGATCGTCACTACCACTACGAAACGAACAATCCCAACAACTGATAGATATGCGCCATAGGAGATCAGGTCATTCCAACCCTCAAAAGCATCTGGAAAATCTATAATGTGACGTGGCATGCCCTCTAGGACTAAGAAATGCATTGGATAGAGGGTATGATTCACCCCGAAAAAAGTGATCCAAAAATGGAGTTTCCCTAAGCATTCCGGGTAGACCAGCCCTGTGAATTTACCAACCCAATAGTGAAATCCAGCAAATAAAGAAAAAACGGCACCCATAGAAAGTACATAATGGAAATGTGCCACCGCATAATAGGTATCATGAAGTGCAATGTCAAGCCCAGAATTAGCCGGTACTATTCCAGTGAGTCCACCGATCGTGAACAAAAAGATGAACCCCACAGCAAACAACATGGGTGTTTTGAAGTACATGATCGAATCGCCCCACCAGGTAGCGAGCCAACTAAAGATTTTAATGCCAGTAGGAACATCTATTATCATGGTAGCAGTAGTGAAGTACTAATGGGTATCGACGTCTAACCCAACAGTAAACATATGATGCACCCGAACCAAAGAGCCAAGAACACCAATACTAATCATGGCATATACCATTCTGAGATATCCAAAGACCGGTTTGTTCGAATACTTTGAAATGATCTGACTGATGATTTCAGAGCCAGGTAGAATGAGGATGTAAACTTCAGGGTGCTTCTCTCTTCTACTCATCAATATAAGCGAAGAAAGGTGGACTATATCATCAACTGATTCCATTTGTATAGGAAAGCTATCCATGCTTTATGGTGAATACTGTCAGGTTTAAATGCTTTGAGATCGTAAAGACTATAATATTCTTCAATAAGGAAGAATCTTCGTGATTGATGACTTCAGAAAGTACTTGATTGAAAGTAATCTAGCATCATGATCACATCTTTTCGACTTTGTACAGACCATTTATAGTGACCATTTTGACTACTATCAAAGTAGATATTTCCTCCAAATACTACCTTATAATACTCTACATCTTGTAGAAGTTTATTATTTACTCGAATACTGAGTTGAGGTAGTTGATGCTTCATAGCGATACCAATGGTACCATCAGCATCAAAGAATCCTGCAAACTAATTGGATTAAGCATCTAGAGTAATAGGTAGAATGACAGGGATATCCAGTACTTGACAAACACGATGTAGTTGACGTAGTCGTGCTGAATGTCAATATGACCATTAATACAACTCATGAGTTTCATCATACCAAGTCGATGATGTAGTCGATAATGATAAGCTTTAGCACCTGATATCATTTTAATACTTCCACCAATCATATGTTGGATATATCATAGTAGTCGTATATCTTCCAGTCCCATAGTAATTTCAACAGAAGTATATCCTTCCCGGTCAGATCTTTTAGAACCTTATTGACTCACTTGAATACTTCCATCACCATCGATAATTCCAGCTAGCCACTCACAGAAGGATTTAGGATCAGTTGTTGCGCATGTAGTCTCTGAGGTTCCTACTAGACTACTTTTATGTCGTTGGTTACCTGCTGATTGTGTCTTAGATACTCCATTTTGACTAGATCAGGGTTTGACTAGAAAACCACTTATGAACATAGTAGGAGTACCATGAAGCAGACAGTCCCAGCATATAGCGCAATGCATATTCAGATTCAAATCTGAAAAGGGCCATTTAAAACCGAAGAACCAAAAGAGATGCTGGTATAAAATGGGGTCTCCACTTCCAGCTGGATCAAAAAACGTAGTATTGATGTTTCGATCCGTTAATAACATTGTGAGTCCCCCAGCCAGTATGGGAAGAGCCAACACTATGGGGCATGCAGTCATAGGAACGGACCACACAAAGAGAGGTGATCTATGCATCGTCATTCTAGGGCCACGCATGTTCGATATCGTTGAAATAAAATTGATCTCACCTAAAATGGAAGATAACCCGCTAAGATGCAGACTAGAAATTTCTAAATCGACTGCGCCTCCCGAATGGCTGGTGATCCCACTTAGGGGCGGATAGATCATCCAACCAGTGACGCTACCCAATTCCACAACTGCTGGGCACAATAGGAGCAACATACTCGGAGGAAACAACTAGAACGATATATTATTAAAGTGTGGAAAGGAAATTTCCAGGGACCCAATCAGAATTGGAACAAGCCAATTTCCAGAACCACCTATCATAGCCGGCATCACCATGAAAAAGATCATGACTATAGCATGAGCCGTAAGAAAAACATTATATAGTTGATGGTTCCCGCCTAGCAGTTGATCGCCTGGGGTTGATAATTCCATACGAATCAAAACTGAAAAGCATGTTCCAATCAGTCCCTAAAGTGCACCAAAGAGGAAATACAGAGTTCCAATATCCTTGTGGTTTGTCGAGAAAAGCCATCGTTCCATTGTAGGTGATTTGGTTTTGTTGTGATTTCCTACCCACTGACTCAGTTCTTCCAGTGCCATAGAAAAATCCGAACCACCCCATGCCCCTTGACTCCCCTCGAACCATTCCATCTTTCCCACTTCAATACCCATTCCAGCACTGTATCGTACCAGCAATTGCCTCCTAATTGGATGAAGCTAAATAATCTATCAAAAAATGGTACTGATATATATTGGGGGTCTAGCTCAAATATTACTTCAACAACTATGGTTGAAAATTAATTAGTTTTTAGGTCTTTCTCCTGACCCTTTCTAACTAAAGGGTCAGATCTTTTAGAACCTTCTTTGTGCCGTAGGTTTGGTAGTAATTCGCTATGTCTCTACTGTTGAACTAGATTCATCGTGAGTACTCTACTCTAATAGTCGATCGATTATTTAAGTCAGCGCTTCCAGCGCCTATGTTCAAGCTTATGCTAATATAATCCATCAATATATATCAGTATTAGTATCATCCTTTCTTACCCTTTAGAAAGGGTCAGATCTTTGAACCTCACCCTATTTGGGTCAGATCTTTTAGAACCTGACCCTCCCTAAAGGTTCTAAAAGATCTAACCCTCCCTTTTAGGGAGGGTCAGGAAGCCTGCTCAGAGCTATAAATGGAATGCAAAGCGAGTACCTGTTTCCAAGTGTATTTGTCCAAGAGTGCCGCATCAAACGAGTACTTTTCCTATATAGTAGTGACTCACCAATGATTCAAGAGTAATTTTAGAGTATAGTACTGATGATGACTCTATAAATATAAATATAAGATTACTCGGTATAATATAGGTAGTAGAGCTTCCATTTTGAGGTAGTCCCCTTTCAACCTTGTGTGAGCCGCGCATCGCAATGTGTCCCATCTCAAGATTGGAGTTCGGAAGCCCCATACCAGACTCCATTAGTCCCATATGAATATCTTAACTGAAGGACCCCGGGACACCCTGAGAGGGGAGGGGTGAATCAGGGTGACCACTTTTTCTTCTACTTTGTTGGATCTTGTTCCCACGTTGGTAGGAACTTGTTGAACCTGTATGATGATTACGATCAAAATGAAAACATTCACATGCACAGAGAAGACACAGTCATTTTTACTTGGTTCACCACTAAGGGCTACGTCCAAGGAGCATACGCCGACAGGTTGCCGGTCGTACCTAAATCCACTATGCTTCACAAGCTGCGGATACAAAAGTTCGGGTACAGACACTCTGTCCCAGGCTGACTGCCTTTACATAAGGTTTAGGGATAGCTCACTGCTTCCCTCGGGTCACTCCCGTTGACTCCCCCTGGCTCACTGCCGTTGGTGAAGTCTCACTCAGTTTATAGACGTGTAGGTCTCTTCAATAAATTTGCATTGAAGTCTTTGCCTCTGCTCAGCACGAGACTCTGCTTGCATCGAAGTCCGGAAGAGATGCACTAGAACGCACAGAACCACTGAACTGGATAACCAAAATGTGCAGACAAACCTTATTGAGCAATATGCGAGACATCAACCATTTGCGCGCAAAATCATCCTATTGCGCGCAACATTTTCTTTTGGTGCGGAAAAATATTTCGCGCAAAAATCCCCTTTTTCGCGCAACTCCAAATATTTCGCGCAAGCTCCTTTACGCGATCCTTTTCGCGCATCAGACCTCAGATCTTCTCTAAGTCTTTCAACCAACCGAATGAAGGGGGTCACCTCATATTTATAGGCGACTGAGACCACTGCGCGCAAAATCCCCTTCGGCGCGGAAAATCTCTCATCTGGCGCGTAATCTTTCCCCCAGCTTATGTATTTCGCGCACAACCCTTATTTTCCGCGCAGCCCATGCCTTTGCCATCTTTCACCAAACTGATTCTGAAACAGCATTTGCGCGAAAAAACTATTTCGCGCATCCCGCTGTTTTTCGCGCCCAACTTAAGTATTTCGCGCACATCCCTGATTTTCCGCGCAGCCCATGCCTTTGCCATTTTTCACCTCTCTGAATTCGAAACACTGTTTGCGCGAAAAAAACTATTTCGCGCATCCCGCTGTTTTCCGCGCCTAACTTAAGTTTTTCGCGCAAGCCTCTTATATTTCGCGCACCACTTCCGTTTTCTGCAAAGCTCCTTTTGCAGACAATCCATGTCTTCATTTTCCGATTTTGAGGCCCAAAAATTTGGCAAACACTGGGAAATAGCGCCACCTTCAAAACTGTTGTCTGCTTGAACTGTATGATCACTTTGCTGGAACACATTCGGAACTTCCACTGAGGATTGACAACAAACACAAACCATACACCAAATCATGCTTTGAAAAACCTGGTTCCAACATTAACGACCACCCTTGAGATGTCCAAACCCCCAACACCAACATCGACCTCCGGCTAATCTGATCTCTTCCCACCGCTCTGTATCGTGATGCTAGTATCAGTGGATTCCCAACCTCGGAACCCAAGGTCCACCTATTAGAGTAGAGTACTGAGACACACTTTATATGCTAGAATACCTGCATATAAAGTCCGCCTTTCACTGAGTGTCTGCGTGGTAGTAAAATAGATTGTTCTAGCTGAGTAGAACATGGACTAACGAAACCTCCGTACGACATGGAGACCCCCTCTCAGTGAGATCTGACCTCGATAGCCAACTGATATGGCCTTCCACGGCTAGCAGCCCAGTGATTTCTCTGATTCCCAAGATCTCGAGTCATTTGATCTGGTGACCCCAGTACTAGCCCATGCCCGTACACCAATTGGATACTTGGCATCAATATTCAGACAGATAGTCTACACTGGTGCGAAACCCATGGCTGAATTCATCTTGAAACAAGTACTCTTCTATATAGTCCATGTCTATCACTTTTAACAGTAAGGTCCTTCCCGACGTTTGTAGGCGAAACCGTACTTTCCGAATGCATCTCAACCCCCGAACTCCAACCAGGATCATATATATATAGTATGTCAAGATTACTAGGCATAACCAGATGAATTGTGTCCAATAGGTGAATGCATCCAGTTGCGGCATCAGAATTCGATCTAGAAAACCTATGCCCAACTCGCTTCCCTCCAGTTGTTCCTACCACCTCACCCTCAAAAGAGACACCTCTTCCACCCAATTAGACCTCGCTTCCATCCATCTACTACTAGTCTAGTATATACCTATATTATAAGAATACCCTTCCCTACTGCCAGAAACACCAATCGCCCCCGACAGGTACTCTGTCTATATAGTCATGATTCCGAGCGTCGTTTGTCCCCGCAACCTCCCAGTCGTTCCCATGGCAGCTTCTCTACTACCTATATTATACCGACTCGAGTGGGCAGGCATTCCAATGCTAAACACGTGATTTACCAACCCCACTATTAGATTAGAGTACTGACCTGAGCACACCATCCCCAAACGAATAGGAGTGCAGTTCTGAGACTATTAGAGTAGAGTACTACTTCTCTGATCTTGCTTTTTTCTCCGTCTTGACCCGTACCAGAGTGGGACCTGGTCATTCTCAGGGATACTTCATGTATCCCTCAGGTAATCTATCCAGGTACTCTTCTATATAGTCTATAGGCACCATTATAGGCACCAAAAAAGGTGCCTATAGTGGTACCTATAGTGGGCCGACTATATTATACCGAGATTCTTCTTGCTTTCTCTCTTCCGCTAACCACCAACATCTCTAGGACAATAAAAGGTACTGTGCCCTCTATTACAATGAAAATAAAGACCTTTTTGAACCCAAACACAACTCTCTCTTGATGAAGCTGGCCCAGATACTCTGTCTATATAGTATAGCAGATGTCCATCGTGTCCACACCACCGCAAGGAGCCCAGGAACCCAGCGAAAGGACTATATAGAAGAGAACCTGACTCTACTCTAATAGTATTGACACTGATATAGTAGGATACCATCCACCCCCATTGGGAACCCACCCACTCAGTGCATCTTCCCCAGTGACCAGTCTGGAAGTGAACAACCCATGTCAGGTGCCATTCGATTCCGCCAGTGGATATGGCCATCGTACCCGCTGTAGCTATTTGGAATAGAGCATGGACGTTGCAAACCCAATCACATAGGGCCATTGTGTTCGGGGGGTTAAGGTTCTAAAATATATGACCCTTTCTCAACCAAACCGAATAGGGTTCAGTAGCCGAGTTCTAAACCCTTATAGATGAAGTAGCAGCCCTTTCTAAACCGAATAGGGTTCAGTAGCTGAGTTCTAAAAGATCTAACCTGAATAATAGGGTCAGGAGACAGCTGCTATATTCTAATAGTTGACCACCAAGACTGGTATACATCTATAAATAGTAGTCCTATGAGGCACGATTTGTTACGCTCCTTAGCTCGGCTAGTTTGGTAGGGGGTACAAGAGTGAGATTGGAGTGAACCGAAAAGGGAATGTCTATTAGAGTAGAGTTGGGTACTCTGTCTATATAGTCGAGTAAGAAGATTCATTTATAGGATTAAAACCTCACTTGTCTGGAGAGAGAAATGAACCAATCACACATGAATTAATTAATGCTTAACACTACAGATAAGGGGTTCATCCATACACTTAAAAAAGGAGGTGAATATTCTCAACATATATTTTTTGATAACAGAATGCTAGCATTCAAGATTCCAGTTTTCAAACTTGCCTAAGCTCTCCATAGCTTTATGTCTATCCTGCCGCTCTATCTCTAGCTTTCTTATTCGCTTTCTCTAGAGCTCGCAGGTTTCAAAATGAGAACTTCCTTCCCCTCGAACCAACATGGGATTGGCCTATCATTCAAATAAAATTTTATAGCACGCCAACAGGACTTACAAAAGCACTCCAACAACTCCCTTGAACTTGAAGTCAGTATAATCTAGATTGTAGGCTACTTATCTGAAAAAACAAGCATCGACTAAATACAGTTCTTTATCCTTATCAGTCTATTTCATATAGAGTCGATGAATCTTATCGTTAGCCTATAGCGCTATCTACCCTTAAGACTGAATTAAGGGATGTAACAGAAGTCTCAAGAGAACTAACAATCAATGGACTGGAAGGGAAAGAGACAGAAGATCAAAGAGAACTCCATCTAGAATTTCCACTCCTTCTACCAAGTATGACATTATCAATTGAAGATCTTAGTTAGGATGGATGGAACTACCTCAAACTGACTCGATAAAGTCTGGTAGATTAGCTAGGTTATATTCTTTTTACTGAAAATCCAGGTTGTTAAAAAGATTGTGGGCTATCTTTTGACACCTTGGACTTCTAAATCTTTACTTAGGAATTCCCTGGGTAAATCATCCAATATATATCAGTACCAGGCCTGCAAGAACATCTCTTCTTCAGCCACCCAGGTGTATCGCTTTTGAATTCGGGTTTCCACCGTATTGATGAGTGGTACGTCTTTTATTTCCTCATCAACCCTGGCCTTACCTAACTATAAAATGTAGATAATCCCCTGACTACATGAAATAGGAAAAAAAGGCTTTTAGCAGCTTTTATACGAGCCTTGTTCTGACTTCTTTTTGTTTTCCTGGTTTTCAGGTCAGTCGTTGGTTTCCTTGGGATTGATTTTCTGGTTGGTAAAGCCACTCACGACACACTTGAAATATATATGTGTGATGCCACGAGTACATTTTCTTAATGAATAAGACTGAATAGGTAACATATAAAGTATCCTTAAAAAGGAGACTGACATAGGGAACATAGACAAGTGAGCATTGATGGATGCTGAATTCCCCTTATTGATTAGGGCGTAGACGTCGCTTTTAGTTGTTTTCTTTGTTGCTGCCAGAGTACTCACTATTAGAAGACTATGCTGCATTCGATCCATCTGTCCCATCACCAGAGGCAGATATGTGCCTAGGAATCAGATGCCTTTCAGACCTGTAAGGGAAATCAGTCATAGGTAGGCCCTTGATACGGATAGCAGATCGGTCTCCATTCATCGGAGACTATCAATTACGAGTCGGGGGCAAGCTAACCATCGGTATCTTATCTCTTTTCATCCTTTCCGGTGGCACTAATAGAAAGTAAGTACTTTCCAATGAACCTTGACTCTCTAATCTCTCCCAGCAAATCAAGAAATCTAGCAATTTGACAGATGAAGAAGGTGTAGGTCAGTACTCTTCTAATATTGTGCTTCCCATTCCTTTACCAATCACGAAGAAGCTCAAGATGATGAGACCAACAGGAGAGGAACTTTTTATCCATGTCGATCAAACAGATACTCTTCTATATAGTCTTATAGAAGAAGAAAGGCTCAGGGGAAGGTTCTAAAAGATCTAACACCTCTTAGGTTAAGGTTCTAAACCCTTATATTATATATTCAGTAGAACCTTTAGGGTCAAACTATATAGGGTCAAGTACCATAGATATGAACCTTTCTAACCCTTAGATATCTAGTAGCCAAGAATTTGAAAGCTTTAATGTGAAGAGTAAAGGTCAAGCTAGAAATCCAGCAATATATATAAGTAGCAGCACCTATTGGGAGTTCTGCATTAAAGTAGAAGCTAGAAAAGCAAGAGGGATACCATGAGCTAACCGCCACAACTAGTTCTATTCTATATCCGGCCCTCCCCTTCGCATCTATTGATCGCTATCCATTCTCCTTGCATCCATCCTGGGATCGGAGCTGTACCGAAAAATATTGAGAATTTATATCAGTCTTCTATGTTCTCACCCTCCCTGTTCCGATAGTGAGGTTTCGAGCCCCTATATACGTGAATAATAGATCAAGCGATTGATTCGTGTGAGCAAAGATATAGTCAACATCGAATGAACATTCTCCGTGATGACTCTGACTTCAGATTGATTCAGTCAAGCTCACCAAAGCACATAAAGAAGTGAGTCATTCCATTCGTCGATCTGAATTCGGACATCATCTCGTTTGGATCCGGAGAAAGCATCGTTCTATATCGATCGATCCCTATCACTTAAGGGAAGTCTCCGATATTGAATATGAATGAAAAGTTCCATCTCTTGCTGCCTTGATCCTCTACCGGTTTTCCGAAAAGGATAGTAGTGATAAATTCAAAGATTCATCCCACAGTATAGTGAGACCCCACCCATATCTCTCCCATTGCCTCTACAGTCAACTGAGAAACCAATATTGAAATTTAAACTACTCTTGAATATCTCCATCTCATGATACTTTAGCCTAGTTTCTGATAGACTGGGACCTTCGAGCTGCAAGAGCTTCCTTAGTTGGGTAACTGCACGTGGGTTCCCAAGCCCACGTCAGTTCTACAGACTACTATCATGGATTCCCGCGGGGTTTCTTAGTAGACTCCGCTGATCATTCCAGTATAGGTCAGTCCTTAGACTCCCTCATTCGCTTTTATGGGTGTCATTACTAACCCTTTTAGAAAGGGTCAGATATTTTAGAACCTTACCCTAAGGTGTCAGATCTTTTAGAACCTTTGATGGGGGCCTTCCTGCAGCAGATTCATTCACAGAAAATTCAATAGCAACCCCTTATTTTCTTGCAGTAAGAGGGTATTCGAGAACAAGCTCCTCTAGAGATGAATGTGCATCCGATTCAATAGGAGCTTCTACGATCACAGTAAGAGCCTCTATGCCAACAACGACAACTCTCATAGCAGATAGGCAATGGTTATTGAAACAGTTAGCCAAAGAAGAAGACCGGTAACGAAAGCAACAGATATTCCAACAACAATAGATATCGTCACAATAGGATTCTAAACCTTCTCATCTTCTGAAGGCCACTCACTCGCTTGAAGATGCTGAATAACCGTCGGTTATTTAGTACTTGGTTAGAATACCCAAGAGATCCCACTGGATAAGGCCTATTCCCTACTCGTAAATGAACAGTTGAAGTTCATTTTTTCTTACTGTCCTATTTTGATTCTATGGTACTCTTATATATAGTGATAGAAGAGTACCTAGATTATGATATGATTCACTTTCAACAGGTACTCTTCTATCACTATATATAAGAGTACCTGTAGGGTAGAGTACTGACTTTCTGATCTTCCGACTCCTTCTTGCTAACATAAGGTTCTAACCCGCATAGAATGAATACTTGTCTTACCGCATACCAGTTGTATGTGGGAAGACTAGAAGCGGGGTGAAGAATAAATAATGGGTGGACGATCACATCGTCTGATAGCTAAATGGATGGTACTTGGCTAACCCGAATCTCTTCACTCCTCATCTCACTCACTTGAAGACCGACTGAATGTGTACATTATCAGCGTGTAGTCTTTCACCTAAGTACTCTACTATAATAGTAAGTAATCTACTCTAAACTATATAGGAAAAGTACCTGACTTCCTTAAGCCAAAAGCACCAAGAGTCGCTACTCCAACAAGAGCAGAAAAGGCACCAACATCGGTGACTAGTAGGGATCAGTTCCAGTTCAGGCATCATCCTAATAATCAGATAGGGAATCCGGGATCCTCTACTGAATTCTCGGAAGTGAAAGAACAATTATTTCCATTTTTTATCTAGTTGCTTTCTCACTCACCTCACTTTCTTTTTAGTTCGAAAAAAGCTAATTCGAACCTCGATCTTTGGAATCGAAACCAAGACCAACGAGCCCCTTACCTTAACCTTAGGCAAGAGAAAGACTTACGACTTTGAATTGAGGTAGAATCCTAAGGAAGCTCTTTCAAGTCCTATGGGCACAAAGGAAATACACAACTTTGTATCTCTTTAGTGATCAGTCTTTTCTGCTCTTAATAGAGAGCGTTGTTCCCACAAAATCCTAATCAGACTATAGCTCGTACCTCATCACTGCTAAAACCCTCGGTGAAACTGGCTTAAGCCCGACTACAGATCCTATCTATATCTATATAGGGATATACCACCTGTGAACCAAAGCACATTCTAACTCCCTTTGGCACAAAATAAAGTCTGCTATCAAATCAAAATCGTCTTCTGTGTGGTTGTGAATTGTAATCTCTTTGTTCCTTCTTGACCTGCCTTTAGACTGCTAGCTTCCTAAACATGATTTCTCACTATTAGAAGAGTACTGAGAGGTACACACAGCCGCACGAAGCAAGAGGAAATTGGTATAGGCTGGATCAATAAAAGAAAGATAACGAAAGTGTACAAGATTCCAATCTCAGAAGGAAGGTGGCGGTGAGGTTTGAATCTCGATCAAATAGCTACTACCTATATTATACCGAGAACCATGCCAAGCTGCAAGCATTGCGAGTTAGGTATCATAAGGTTAAAGTACCGAATTTGAACTACCAGAATCAGCAGTTGGCCTATTGTTGATCGGTTGGCGGTCCCTAGTTATAGATAGGTTTTTTCCTTCCTTTTTCCGTCCATTTGAGTGTTTGGATAATTCTTCCTTTTTGACCCGATGTCGTACCCTTCATGTGTTCATGATACAGGGTCGGGGTACATATTCCACAAAAACAAGGTTCGACTACGAGGTTGTTCATTTTGTAAACTTCACCTCTATCTACACAGTTTCATTTCTACATCTTTGACGAGAAAGACTGACATAGGGTGAGGTTTTAATAGGGAAAGTGGATATTCTCCAACCTTCAGTCATCTATGATATACTCAACTTCTTCTTTTCACCTCCCTCTTCAAGACCTTAGCGACATCTCAAGTCCTCCGATCGAGTCGGAAAACAACCCTTGAGACCTACGAGCTCCTAAAGAAAAGAATGAAATAGACAGACTTAGACGAGGGAATCTTGAACCCCTCTCCCTACGGTCGAGTTATCCCATGACCTCAAGATCAAGAAGAGCCATCCATACATAGAAGACAAGGGCTCGACCAAATGAACATAGCATCATGAGCTGATACTGATATATATTGCCGGTTGTCCATCTGTGGAACATGGGGCTGAAGACCTATAGAGTACCTACTAGAAGAAAGACAGAACCACTTCTATATCAAGTAGATTACTTGAGGGGACAAAACCATTTGGAGGAAGAAGCAGATGGGTCACTTGTGAAAGAACTAGCCGAAGGGGACCATCACAGTTGGGGTGGTGTATTATAGGATAGCTCACCAAGAACATCAAGAGAGGTTGGGGAAGACTTGGTTGCGGCAAGGGGTCAAGGGATTGCAGAAATCAGTCCCATCAATCAGAAGAAAAGGATGTTCCAGGAAAGAGGGGAACAAGGATATCCAAAATAATAGGCCTTGAAGGAAGGCATGAATGAGGGCTTCAAGATATGATACAAGGTTGAATTAGTCCACTAAGGTTCTACATGATTTCAGAAAAGTGTTCAAGTCAAGGACTTAGGCGATCAAAGACAGGTACTCTTCTATTCTAATAGAAAGATAGAGCGTCATATACAAAGAAATTATCCACAGCTAAGGTATCCATCCAATACAGATAGAGCGTCATATACAATGACTCTATCCTTTGGAAACCACCTATTCCTATCATCGTCTACCTTCACTAGGGTTAAGATTCATGGTATTCTAAGGGCCAGAGCAAGGGATTGCTTTCATCTATTTCTTTCTGCCTAGAATGGAAGTTGTCGTTAAGCTTCTTTGGATCAATCAATAGACACTATTAGAAGAGTACTGACGCTCTACTTTGCTTGATTCTCATGTCAGTGGACTCGTCGCTCATCTTTAGGCCTTATTAGCTTCATTTTTGAAGTGAGCATGAAGTCCGATCAGTATCTCCATTTTTTCTATCGGAGATACTGAGAAAGCGTCTTTCGTGATGAAAGTAGCAAGTAACCGAATAGGGTTCAATAGCCGAGTTCTAAACCCTTATATATTCAGTAGCACCGAATATCGAATAGGGTTCAGTAGCCGAGTTCTAAACCCTTATATATAATATGAATATATAAGTATCTGCTACTTATATCTAAGAGTTCTAAAGGGTCAGGTTCAAAGATCTGACCCTTTCTAGGGTCAGGAGATGAACAAGTTCCTTTTCCTTGAAACCCTGCACGACCATGAAACAATTCTCTAAATTATTAGAATAAATAGAAACATTACAAAGAAAGCACACGAGCCAATATGCTCAAGCATCTAAGGTCCCCAAATCATTCCAAGCCTTAGGTTACTACTACCTATATTATACCGAAAGGCTACGGCACTGCTCCGCACCTCGGTGAACTATGTGAACTATGGATTCTCAACCTTTTCCCATTCCATCTTCTTTGACTATTTTGGATATTGGATTAAGCCCGATGAGAGATTGTCTTCAATATTCCCAAGACCAACCTATTAGAGTAGAGTACTGATCTTTCTCTAAGACCATATACTATAACAGGTGGTGACGTTCACAGATGCCCAAAGAAAATAAAGTCCCACACCTTCAGTACTCTACTCTAATAGGTATGAAATTCGAGATTCAGTAGGTTGGTCAGTCACACAAAAAGGAGTTGTGAAGGGTTTAGTTTCATTAACTTTTGCGGATAGGAGGGAGAACTCACTATTCCTAATACTAAGTTTGCGTCTCTTGCATATACTTACTAAAATGAAGATAATCTTGAATGATTTTAGGTAATTTTCAGGTGGCGCCAGTATTTTCATGAAATAGGAATGACTATATAGAAGAGTACCTGTTTTCTGCCCATAGGCGCTAACAAATCAGTCAGAAGCAGGTCTGATAGTGAAGGGAGAACACTTGCTGGGTACAACTCTCATGTGGATGTCCTGCTTGATACAAGAAATCAGTATAAAATCACACAATAGTCAGAGGCTATTAGTCAATCCCCTTAGGAATTTAGTGAATATGATACCTTCTATTCTATTGATCTAGAATTGGCACAATACGATTGATAGGTAGTCTCCTTTTCAGGTAATGGGATAGACAAATTCCTCTGTACACGCGTGGACTAGACCGTCAGTACTTTTCTAATAGTGGGATTGGAAGGCCGGGTGTGGCAAAAAGACTGGTATGACTCTCCTAGAATAATGGACGTGTAGAAGCATCTCGATTAGTTTATACTTGTCAACGAAAAGGATTGTTGATGCTCTTCTTGTACACAAGAAGTCGAATCCAGCAAGTGTGGTTTTTTCTTATTAGGACCAGGTACTGCTTTTGAATGATCATAGGCCCTCTTATAATGATTGTGTTAGTGCATGATGACCCAAAGTCTTAGTGTAGCTGAAAAAGGGGCTTAAAAGCTGGTATGACTCTCCTAGAAGAGTTGAACTAGCTCGCGCAGAAAAGAGAACTATTTAATAACGAAGAAAGTGCTAATCTCACAGTCAACTGCTAAGAAGCGGCGGAGAGAGGTGTAAATCATGAGTTAGCAAGCCTTCCAACAAAGGATTTCACCATGGAGATTTGGTCCTTATATTATAAAAGAATATGCATAAAATAAAGACTTTACAACCTTGAAGCGGGTTTGGTTATCATGAAATGTATAGGGAGGGAAGTGAAGATACATGCATAAATATGGACTTTGGGAGTAGAATATTATGATTCTACGGTACTATTATATATAGTGATAGAAGTGTACCTGATCTGATACATCAAAAAAGGAAGCATGCGCCCCATCACTAACCAGGAGGTGGTGTTCATCAAGCCCTCTCTATAATAACAGATGAAAGTATGCGCTAGCTAGGATCTAGACTTAGACAGTAATCAGGAGAGAAGATATAGTGGCTAAAGCACCTTTGTTTGGTATTTCAAGGTAGCAACTTCAGACCCGAGATGTTATGAATAAACCTGGAATGGCTTACGACCTCTATTACCTGAAATCCTCCCTACACGTGGTCGGGGTGTATTGACATAGCAATTAGATGCCCTTCTAATCCTGTTTAATCAGCCATCATTGGAAGAGCAGCCGACCCCCATATAGAGGTGAGCAGCCACCGTTGACCAGTTTCAGTTTGTACTTTTTTAGTGCTCATTGCCCCTTTCCTCGTGGTTTTTGTGTGAAACTGATGATTTGAGGGTAGCCTCGTCTGTATCCTTTCGCATTTTTGGGGTGTCTCTTAAGGAAGCATTAAAAGCATTCACTGTAAAGTCCCCTTTTCTAATTGAGATGATTCTGGGACGACAGACTTTGTGGAAGTAGTAGTGACATTGCTCTCCTCTTTCTGTTTATGGTAATGAGATCAATCTATGCGCTTACGCTAAGGTGACTGAGAGTGGGACCGCTAACCTTTGGATTCTCTTTACCATGTAGATTCATTAATTTCTATCTATAGAGCTAGCAAGTTCTCATTCTATGGTTGATCTTTTTATTATGGTAGTCTTAGCTAACTGAACCGATTGTTGCTCTCTTTGGACGGAGCCCTGTCCTAGCAACAAAGGGAGGTTCACGAGTCATGTACCCATTCTCTATTCCCCCTTTATCTTCCTAAAGTCCATGCACAATGAGAGAGAATTCATGAGAACTCAGAAGCAGCTGCATTTGTTCCGTTTTCGGCTGGCCTATATTGTATTTCTTTCTCATCGTGGTATACTTGAAATCAATCTTTGCCTATCTGATGGAAAGCGAAGTATCTTGCACGCTTCTTTGTAGTACTGTTCTCTACTGCATCTTAACTAGGACCCGATGCTTTGTCTCTTGTTGTTGTTTCGATGGATGCACTTTGTCTAGGAACCTATTTATCTTATTTAGTATCAACCGACGGGGTATCCCTGTGCTTCATATAGGGACAGAGCTCGAAACTCCCCAGCGAATGAGGTAAAGACAGAATGAACAGTTGGTAGGGTAGTTTAAGCAGATCCACTTAAAGGAAGGCGTATAGAAGGCCGGGAAAGCAGCTAGAACAAAGAAAGAAATAGGAGAGCGAAACAAAGCTATCGAATGGCTCGAACGGGCATGAACCGGATAGGCAAGAGACATTTGTTTTTGTTTCTGGTTTGAGAGAGCAGGTGTAATAGGGTGAGATGAGAGCGGATAGGCAAAATCTCTTTCTTAAATGAAGGGATCTGAGCCTTATAGTCTGTCTCCTTCGGTTGGTTGGTTTGGTCCCAATAAGGTCTTCCGAAAGTGTGGGAAGAGATCGTTCACGAAGTCCCTTTCTAAACAGGTTTAGGGAAGGCTGTTACATAATAGGGGACTCCGGGAAGTGAGACGAGAGAAGTAAAGAGGATAGAAGTAAATATGGCATTTCTTGAGTTATCGATTGACAATCACTGTGTAGATCGTCTCGCAAAGTTTCGGGCTTACCCTTCTAATAGTGTCATTACTCTTTCTTATGGGTGGCTTCTTGAAGAGCCTGTGGTAAATGGATTCTCGATCCACTCCTCCTGCTGAGCCAATGAGATCCAATCAGGCATGAAAGAAAAAATTCAATAATTCAACCACGAGGGATTCCAAGCAGCTCTGATTCTCCTCCTAGCAGGGGCTACTCACTCATTGTAGTCGTTAACCTCCTCAACGGGCCAATAGATAGAAAGTTAGTGCTTCTACCCGACCGTAATAGTCTCACTTCATTCATAAAGAGCTTAGCAAACATCTTACACATAACTGGTAGAGAACTAACTAGAAGAAGAAAGACAAGAAATACAATCATATTACAGTTTAGAATAATAGAATCTCTTATTAGCTTATGAAGGAAGGAAGCAAGTATAGCTTTGAAAGCAGCAAGGAGTGTCGGGTACTTATATATATAGTGGACATGATGTGTACATAGATAATGGAATCTTTCTCTCCTATCTCTTAGCAGTTGAGGACAAAAAGACGAGGTTTCCTAAATGAGAACACTTCAGATTGAACTACTAGGAGTGGTATCTGTCTTGAGGACAAAAAGATGGGGGTGGACTTTATATGCTAAATACACACCACAACATTTATGCAATTCTTCAATAATTTGTGTGGACGAAGGAAACTAATGGTCGATCACTCGGGTTTCTGTCATTATTAGACGATATATTATTTATTGTCTTATTTTCTGCATCTATAAAGACTATACAAGACGATAATCTGATCAGACAATCTTCCGATAATCGTCTTCTTGTCTGATTGTCTGATCCTTTAATAAAACAGAGCATGAGTGAGTTAGGGTATTACATACCCCCTACCAAGTAGTCTTGATGGGATTAAAAGAAGAGTCTCATTTTTTGACCGTTTCTAAAAGGTTAGATCTTTGAACCTCATCCTTTAGAAAGGGTCAGATCTTTTAGAACTCGGCTAATAAACCCTATTCAGTTTCTAAAGGGTCAGGAACTGAAGGAGGTGAAATGGCAAGCTCGCTCAATATATATCAGTACTAGGGATCCTGACAGTCCATTGTTGCCTTCTGATGAACTATCCATACAGTCAATCGGTTCTTCGCCTACCCCAATCTTCGCACCGCCCACTACATATTGACCTAGTGTTCTGCATGGGGTGATGGGTTTCTAGCCTGGAACCGAAGGTCTCACCCGCTGGGATCATCGTACTCAAATCGTACACTGCCGAAGGAATTGCTTGGCAATGGGTGTCGTGTTTAATGGATATGGACATGTCTCGAGTGGAATGGATGGCATCAACTCGAGCGGTCACTCTATTGATACTGAATAACCCCAAAGGCCTACTACCTATATTATATTGACCCGAGTGGCTGCCTTCTGTTTCGTTGGCCATCTATTTGATCGGTCATGACTATTAGAGTAGAGTACTCACTATTAGAAGAGTACTGAAGAATCACATATAGACGAGGGTTGAGCTTCCAATACAAACAAGGTCGATATTGCTAGTGTCCAACTCAAGGCCAAGGAAAAAGGCAACGACATGGGTCAGAGATGGTATGATATGTCGATGAAGAAGCAGCGGTTGGGAAAAAACTGATGATGGCTATTTTCCCTGCTTTCAAATAGCAGTGGGGATCTCCTCCTTCCCCCAAGGGTGTCCTGTTGACTCGATTTTCCGAGTGGCGATAGCGTGCTGGGTTGCCTTTGGTTATGATAGTAGCACCACTCCAAACTCTACACTCTTTCCAGCCCGAAAACCTTGCCCCATTGCCTCACGGGTAGTGGTGGTTGCATTGCACTCGACCATGAGTTGAAGGAATATGCAGCCGTTTCACCAGGCATTCTAGAACACCTCACAACCCTCACTCGTCCCGTGGGTTGTGTTTGATATCATTTCAACTTGGCTCAATGTAGTGAGGTCAGAAACACCTGTATTCCGAGTAGTGGCTAAGCCTATAGGGAAAAGGAAGGAATGTGTCATAGCAGTACAAAGAGAGAATAGGTGGCGCTGGCTAACCTTCTTCGAGTCCCATGGCCATTTTATCCACCCTGACCAATACTATTAGAGTAGAGTCGGGTACTCTATCTATATAGTACTAGATAAAGGTATCAGCCCGATGTAAATTTACCCTTCCTCCAGCTTCCCATCGCGGCTATATGCGTGAGGTTTCCTAATGACCTTGTTTGCCACTTTGATGCATGACGAATGGGTGAGTTCCTTCCGGGAGGTTGCACTTGAGTCAGAAATGATATAATAGAGAGTGGATGCCTACCAGCGGTGAAACGGGTCAGGAGGAAATAATCAATTGAGTAGCTGTACTCATGGGTGAGTTGTCGTTGTGGCAAGAGGACTCATAGGCATTCGGAGAACCATAGGGCCAATATCACGAGATGGTCAAATCGGTGGAATTTATATGCTAAATACCAGCATGATGCTTCATGGCCAAAGGGATCAGGTCCACACGATCTAGTTCAGGCAAGGGGTCACCGAGTCAAACAAACCGGTCGATCAAACCCCCATGTCAATACGACGAAAGCAAGCGTATCTAATCTACTCCCATCCAATAGTCCTTCAGTGCGATGGGAAAATTAGATTCCAATAGCTACACTGGTGTCTTGAAACTGGAACACTATCATGTCGTATATTATATTATAGTAGGATAGTTGGTCAGGGGCGGTAGGTGGGATCGGGCTATCACTCTTGTTCGCCTGGTTGGACATCGGCGGTTCCTCTCATGGTATGAGTTCATGTCCTTCTGTTTCATAAAAACCTCCTGGTCTCGCATCTTCATATCCTCTTTCCATAGTCTCATAAGGGTGGGGGTCAGGATCAGTCTAATGGGACCTAGAGGTTTTGAAGCTGTAGTTTTTGACCGACTCTATCAATTCCTTATTCAGTGAAGAGTAGCCTAGCAAGACTCAAAGATCTCACCTAGCGGTGAGGTTCTAAAACTGAATCCCCCATCATGATATCATTCTTTGGATGGCTATCCGGTGGAAGCTATACACACAGGACAAACTAGTCAGCATGGGTATTATTCAGATTAACCAATGTGTATTATGCAAGGAAGAAGAGGAAACTCTTGACCATCTGTTCTCCTCTTTCCCATTTACGGCTCTTATTTGGTTACTCTTGTGTGATAGGTGTGTTCTACCACGTTCACATCGAAGATGGGAGACAAATTTGGAATGGCTATCTCGAAACTTCAGTGATAAATCATTGTTGTCCCTGATAGTTAGATTGATTTTCGCGGCATTTGTTTACTCCTTATGGAAGGAGAGGAAGATGAGGATGCAAAGTGGTAAAACTAGGAGGTTAGTTCAAATTGACTTGGAAATTCTAGAGTATGTCAGAACTAGGACCATTTACCTGTGGAATTTTCCAAGGTCATCTGCGAATATCAGGCTAGTAGAAGCCTGGGGCCTTACTGACATCATATGTAGCTAACCTTGTTTGTTGTCACAGCTTGGTTTGTTTGTGTTGTACTGCTGGATTGGTTTATCTATCTGGGTTTTCTTGATTGGATGGGTTGCTACACTGGTGGTGTTCTGCAGGTTATGGAGCTTGCTGCACTGGGAGTATCTGTTTGACTATTACTGTATGAATAGAGTGCTGCCAGTATCTACTGGGTTTCCCTTACTGTATTATGGAGCTTTGCTTTTGTGATTTTCCTTGTTCATTATAAGTTAAGGAGAAGGTGATGTCGCCCAGTACTTTGGTTACATTGATTGTTGTATTTCATTAGTTATTGAAATAAATCTTATTACTTATCCAAAAAAAAGAAGAAGTTATCCTGGCATTCTGCATGCTCTCATAGGACTGCACGACAAGCTTCCTTAAGACCGGATCATTATAGATTTATTTGGTATCAATCGTTACATTTGAGAAGCTTGTCTATGAATTTCTCTGGCTAACTCTTAATATACTTCTTGCGCTTTTTCCTAGTGTCTTAAATTTCCATTATTTTTTCGAATGCCCCAGACAAGCAGTAAGGATGGGATTTACCGCTCACCCGACCTTGGGGAGGTAAGGAGCACGACATGCTTGGGTGTTATGGAAGTTATCTATTATCCACTCACCCGACCTTGGGGAGGTAAGGAGAACGACATGCTTGGGTGTTATGGAAGTTATCTATTATCCACTCACCCAAATGAGTTGTAGGTTGGTTTCTCATTGGCCAATTCCAGCTCAGGGGAAAAAGATAGGAGATCAGATGCTTTGTTCTATCCTTCAACTTCAGTGGTGAGTGGAAGGGATCTTCATTTCGTGCTAAAGGTGGTTAATACAACGAGTCAATTCTCAATGTGATGCTGCTATACGTTCGATGATACTACTTCCATACCTCTTTTTCAATCTATAAGAAATCAGGATGGTCAGCCCAATCATTGAAAAAGTGAAAAGGTGATCTTAGCCGAGGCATCTCCTCCCCCTTGACTACTAGAGGAGAGTGGTCTGAAACTCCGGCTGTCAGGATGGTGGCATGAAAACCTGAGAATATATTCTCCCACTCTTTCTTAACCTTATGGCTTGGGTATTATGAAGGAAATGAAATGTGTGTTCTGTGGTCTGGGTGTGGAGAATTTGTACCACTTGTTTTTTCTTTGGCCCTTTTCTGAGCGCATTTGGCTCATGTTATGGGATAGATGTAACTTGCCTGGGATTAGTGGGATTTTGTTAGATCTTATTTAGGCTATGGACTCTCCTTTCAAAGGTCAGTCTTTATTCTCCTTGGTAGCTAAACTTATACTAGAAGCTGCTGTCTATGCAATCTGGCATTTCTTTCATGCCAGGATGTACTAGGGTAAGAGTAGATATTTCCCTCTTGTGGTAAATGAGATAATGTATTGGGTTAGGGTGAAGATTCACTCCTCCAGTCTATTCACATCTCAGGGTATTTGGTTGTGCATGCTATCCTCACTTAGGTCCATATCGAAAAGAGAAATTACAGCCTCAATCTACAAAGTGTGTTTTTATTGGTTATAGTACTATCCACAAAGGCTACCGATCTTTCGATCCTTTTTCAAGTCGACTGTACATCTCTCGTCATGTCATTACAGATTATTTTAGATTCTTTTTTTTGTTAAAACCCGAGATTGAGAAATTCCATTCACCATTCGGGTCAACAAATTCAGAAATATTAGGAGAGTATTCAAGAGATTCCAATGCAAATTCAATTAAAGGACAATCAGCAAATGTAATACCAAAAGCTTGCGGAATTGCCAATGAGTTGAGTTCAAAAGAATGGATCTCATGACACTAGCGATTTCAGTCCAAAGTTTCGAGCAACCCATCCGCGTACCAAGGATGAATGTTTTGCGTGTATTACTGTTTAAAGAAGGTGGACCAAAGGCTAGTTTTAGTAACGATTTTCCATGCCATTTTCATACGCATTGCCTTGGCTACATCTTGAAAAGATCGAATTACAAGCAGAACGACTGATAGAAGAAAGAAAAGTGGGAAGGGAATAGACATCTTTCTCGCAAGTCAACCACATTTTACGCAACAAGCAGCCGTACTGGGTGGTCCAATCCATCCAAGTCCCTCTGTTGTGCCATTTCACCTTTCTATATCGCTTTCCTCAAGACCCCGAGGGTGAAGAGCATATGATTCCAATACAGACTCCGATGTCTAAATCAATCAAGTCCTTTCATCCTTCCCTCTATCATATCTAAACTCTTCCTCTTCTTGATGGTCACCTTGTTTAGGGTTCGATAGTCTATGCATATCCATAGGCTCCAATTGTGCTTCTTCGAACCGAGGTTGTATCCACGTGTGTTGATCCAGGGAATCTCTACGACCATGAACTGTACAGAGGATAGGTTGACAATCCGATGGTGGAAATATCCAACTAACATAGCTCATTATGTAGATTCACCCCCCAACACCCACCCGGGTCTAGGGATGGAAAATCTAGGATAGGATCAACTACTATCTTGCTTAGGGAGGAAATAGAGTTCTTAGGATTAGGGCTACCCCTATTTTAAAATTAAAGGAGGAAGTTACTAAATCTAATATAAAAAGGAAACTTAGTCGCTTAGCAACTAAGCCAACTCTCACTTTCTATTTTATTTAGAGTCAAATCCCATCACTCTTGGGAAATCACCAAATCACCCTTAACCCATGTAATAATGACGATCCATGTCACCAACTAATTAATCCAACTAGGTTATTTACAAGTTTTAATTCACCTAAACCAAAAACCCGCTTCCATCGTCGGTGGTTACTTCCTTGCAGTAATTTAGATCTGTTTTCCTTACACGTTCCTATCAGCCGGTACTCCATCTAGGCGGGCTGAACTAACACCCCCAGCCACCCCAGTTTTTATTCAAAAAAAATATCTGTATCGGTTCGTTCCACCTTACATAATGGTAGTAATGGGAATCCAAGGAACTTGAATGGGAGAAAGAAGAGCTCTTCTACTTGATCGATTATGTTCTCCCCCCTCAAGAGATTCTCACATGATCTAAAAAATGGAAAATAAATACTTCTCTTGTTCCCAAATCAGGGCATCCAAAGGGACCACCTTTCCCAGTCTCATAGTAGTTCGACCTACTCGTTGACCTCTTCTCGGCAGAGTATCCATACAACTGAGGAAGTTTCAAATCAAGTTCTAAAAAAATAGGAATGTTGTGCCTATTGGGATTCATCTTTCTGACTTTCATGATGGTGCGCTGGAAGGGTGGCTAACTGACCTAATAGAAGCAGACTAGGATTCCCTCTCGAAGGACCCTAGTCAAAAGGCTAAAGGAATACAGAAAAGAGATTAATACAAGACAAAAAAAGCTGGATATATTTGTAATAATGAAATTGATAAAGTGATGCCTATCGACCCCAAAACCTACTATCTCTTGGGAGAGTTTTCAGAAGAAAGATTCCAGAAAAGAAGAAGAGAAACTGCTAGTGGAAGAGCTACTATCAGGAGAGCTATAGCTCCTAGGAAATCAAAAGAAAGACTGAAATCGATTCACTGATAAAGAAGTAGGCTGCGGCGGGTAGGGCATGGGATATTTAATGAAAAGAAAAGTCATTCATTACAAGGGATGAGCTAACTAGCACATGATAATGGAAGAACAGACCTCAGACATGAGCTCAAAAGGCAGATCAAATGGACAGCCGATAACCGAGTGGGAGACTTGACCGGGTAAGATCCTTCTAAAGGACTAAGTCAGTCCCATACATACCCTTTCTTACCAGATGGTGTCTCGGACCACACTCAATTGATCATCAAACTTGCATCTTTTCCTAGGGGCCTTCAGGTTTTTTGATTTTTGGGATGACCACCCTCACTTTCTCTCCTTGGTTGAGGAGGTCTGGAGGACTGAGGTATCCGGTTCCCCTATGTATCAGCTTTTAAGCTTCAGAGTTTGAAAAAAGTTATGGGAAGATTGAATAAAGAGCATTTCTTGGATATTTCTGAAAGGGTGAGGGTCGCTAGAGAAAATCTAACTAGAATTCATAATCTCCTTCATACTAACCCCTCTGATTCTGGTCTTTGGAAAGAGGAGGTGGAGGTGGTCAGAGATTACTCAAATCTTAGAAGGGAATAGGAGAGCTTTTTCAGGAAAAAAGCTAGAGACTACATGCGGGGGACCAAAACTCTAAATTCTTTTTCAATTCTGTTAAAAGTCTCCATGGTAAACGTCAGATTGTCTCCATTTTCACCGAGGACGGCATGAAACTTGAGTATCCCTCCAATGTGAAAGAGGAAATTGTGCGGTTTTATAATAATCTCCTTTGGACTTATCCGGTTCATTCGACCAGTAATATTAACTCCCTATGTTTAGCCTTGCCTAAAAGACTTACAGAGGCCCAGCAATCGGAACTGGCCAGGGAAGTATCAGCAAGTGAGATAAGGGAGGTTTTGTTTTCTCTGAAGGATAACAAAGCCCTGTGACCTGATGGCTTTAACGCGTTATTCTACAAGAAGGCACGGGGTATAGTAGGGCACACTATTATAAAAGTTATCAAAGACTTCTTCAAATTGGGCAGTCTCTATAAGGAGATAAACTCCACTGTAGTGACCTTCATCCCATAAACCCGACTCAGATTAAAGATTTTAGGCTGATCTCTTGCTTCAATACCATTTATAAGTGCATTGAAAAGATTTTGGCCAATAGAATCAAGTGAATCCTACCTGAATTAGTGGGAAAACAAGAGACAACATTTGTCAAGGGAAGAAGAATAGGGGATAATGCCCTTTTGGCACAAGAACTCCTGAGAAACTACCATCGTAACAAAGGCTCACCACGGTGTTCTGCCCTTAAGGTGGACCTGATGAAGGCCTACGATACAGTGATATGGGACTTCATTTTTGCATTGTTGAGAACTTTAGGCTTTCCAACAAGGGTAGTACATTGGATTGAGGAATGTGTTTCAACAGAAAAGTTTTCTATAAGTATCAATGGGGAGATCAATGGCTACTTTCCGGGGCAAAGAGGTTTGAGATAGGTCTCTTAGAGTCTACCTTTTTGTCTTAGTCATGGAAGTGTTCTCAGGGCTAATGAATACCATGGTGGATGAAGGCTCTTTTAAGTTTCATTCGAGGTTCCAAAAATAAAGAGTTTCACATCTTTTATTTTCTGATGACCTTCTTATTTCCAGCAAGGGTGAAAGCAGACAGATCTATATCCGCGATAAAAGATTGCTTGGTTCGCTTCAAAAGGATGTCGGGACTCACCCCAAACCAAGAAAAAAACCACCTATTTACTTGTGGAGTGACCAACAATTTAAAGTTCAGCTTCTGGGTATTGTAGGCTTCCAAGAAGGTAACCTCCCTGTAAGGTATCATTGTGTACCTCTAATAACATCCCGACTAAGGAGAATAAATTGCTTAGCCTTGGTGGAAAAAATTATGGCAAAGGATAAGATTTGGACGTGCAGGGCCTTGTCTTTCGCAGGTAGACTCCAGCTAATCAACTCTATATTGTTTTCCATCCAGATATATTGGTCCTCCATCTTTATTTTACCCAAAGCGGTGATTAAACAGGTGGAGAAAAACCTCAGGGCTTTTCTGTGGAAAGGCAGTGAGTTGAAAAATGGGGGTGCCAAGGGGGATTGGGAATGTGTGTGTCTTCCCAAAAATTAAGGGGGATTGGGAGTGAAAAATATGGAGTTATGGAACTGAGTGGCTTTGTTAAAACACATATGGAATATTTGCACTAACAACGACCAATCAATTTGTTCTAGTTGGGTACGGAGTTACCTCATCAAAAAAAGGGACTTCTGGGAACTCAAGAACCCAGGGGAGTGCTCATGGGCTTGGAGAAAAATTACGAAGCTAAGAGACATAGCTCGGGGAAAGATGATATCTATAGGAGGTGATGGTAGACCCAAGATGTTATGGTTGGGGTCCCCCAATGGTACATTCTTAGTTAGTAGAGCATGGGAGGATATCCAGAACAGGAGTACGTAGGTGCCATGGTATAGAGTGGTGTGGTTCAATGGTCAAGTACCCAGACACGCTTTGATACTATGGTTAGATGTCAAAAAAAGGGAGACTTAGTACACTAGATAGAATGGTTGCTCAGGGGATTGCCCAAGAAACCCAATGTTTACTATGCAACGTCGATGTAGAGAATAATGATCACCACTTCTTCCAATGACCATTATATAACAGAATTTGGATGACCTTTTTTCCCAGTGCGGAAATTCTTCTTCTTATGCCATTACTATATACCAGACTCTTTTGCGAAATACCTGCAGAATATCACTTGGTCATCCACCCAGATAAGTCCTTATACAAAAGCCCTACCGCTTGCATTGGTTAGTAGATCCCCGCATCATCACTCGGAATCATAGAAGAAGATAACATCCCTTGTCCCTTCGAATTAGCAGTTGGAAGCTTTAAGTAAGTAGACCCCATCGGTACCAGTGAATGGATTGATTGCCCTACCTCTATCTATCCTTGTCCTTGGACCTTCCTTTATCAGTGAAAAGAGATGTCAGAGCTGATTTGCCTAGAATCTATACACTAGTAGCTGTACAAGGCAGTACAGTGCTAGTGAGCAGAACACTTGAACACTGGAGGATTCGATGCGGGTCCCCTCATTTTATATTTATAGGCACTTGGGTTGGGCCTCCTGGTAGACCTTGATAGAGCTTTCTGGGCTTCTAGAGTCTTCTGGCCTTTGTCCCTCACCAGCACATCCAAGATAATACCATATTGGCCCATTAAATCATCCACACTATGAATTATAAAATAGAAGAGAAAGGATATTATTGGGAGAACTTTCTAAGTAGTCAACCACCCTCTCCTCAGTTCACTTCACTCGCTTTCTTGCTTACTTTCTAGTAGTAAATTTAGAGACAGAAAATAAAAGGAGTTACTGTAGGAGTGACTACTGCTTGCCTTAACCCCTATTTATTCTCGTTCGTGCAGTTAAGAGCTAGTACCGCTAAGACAAGAAAGAGCTACTACTGATTCAACTACTTGCTTACTTTACTGTTGTGAATGAAGTCAAGTACTATACTATATAGGTCGTATAAACTCTTTTTTACCTTACAATACCCAGAATCAAAGCTGGCAGTTTCCCTTGCTCTCACATTGGAGTGAAAGTCGGTCTTACGAGGGGCTTTAACAAGCTTTAAATCCTTTAAGAATTCATCACTAGTTAACGTTCTTTTGAACATTACAGGAGGAAGAAATCCAAAACATTGAGGGAAACCTCTTTTTTATATGACATAATTAGTTGTGGATATAGTCAACCTCCTACTAGAGTAGCAGGTAATTGCTTTTAGAACATGATCCAGTAGCTCTTTTTGAGGCATGAGCTACTCCCAAGGCAAAAGGGGAGGATGTTGCTCGTGGGGTTGGGCTTCTTCTGTTGTCACCGATAAGAAGGTAAATGTCTAACTTGAAGTGAAGATGTTTAGGATTCTGTTCACTTTCTCTACGGGACTCTTAATTAGGGCCCTCCTTATGATCACCTTATATTGGTACTTCTTTGCAGATCTGATAGAGTTAACCGCTCTTTTTGTCCCCCTCTTCTTTTCATTTCTTGCTTTTTAAAAGATGCTCTTCTGTTCTTTCTACCTTAGAAACTGATCTACCTGAGCGGAGAGTCCAGATTCTGTTCTATAGGCCCATCCCTTATTCCCTAATAGTCTCCCAGACTATCTCCCAGAGTACAAGGAATATGCCCAAGCCTGGATCACTAGGATGATGTCAGAAGAGCTGCTGTCAAATCGGATTGATGAGTCAAGTCTACTTTCATTCCCAATATCTCTTAACCGATTGCTATTAATGGAAGTGACTCAAGTTGGCTTCTTTTTTTTCTTATGTTGAAGTTGCTGGTGTCTATGCTCATTTGGACTGGAAGGGGGGTTGGTTTGTTTACTCAACCGAAAGAGAATAGGGAGATAGGGTCACAAACGGAATCTGGAGAAAGCTCAATACCAGGGGCGGGTTATGTGGTAATGTCATATCTCGGGGTAAACCAAAGCTAAGTAGATGACTCTAGTTTCAGAGTCTACCTTCTATTACTGCTAGGCAATCCAAGGGGAGATCCTCCTACCATTCTTTCAAGGAGAGAGGCGAGACTCACAGGTTTTGAACACGAGGATCATCCCGGAGCGAGAGGAGAAAAAGTCTTAAGGATCGGAGTGATTGAAAGGATTGTCAATTCAGCTTAGTCTGAAGAGCGAGGGGAATGGTTGAAGGTCATATCATTAAAATAGTCGTTTTGGTGGGAAAGAGACCATCGATCAGAGAAAGAAAGTTCAGATGTACCAGATCGATCGATCAGAGAAGTGAAGAAGTGATGGCAGAAGTGAAGTAATATCCTTATTAAATGGTTTACTTTAATATGTTCTCTGCCTTGCTGCTGAGTTTGTACAGAAGGGAGTCTAATCATGGAGCTCTAGCCGACGTAACCGGGGTCTTTGCTTGCTTTCAACAAAGGCAAAAGCGCTTATTTCCCTCTGCTTAATCAAGTCATCTTGTATATTGATCACCAGGAATTGAAGTTCTTGAACAGTCAGAAACACATGAAGAACATGCATGCTAGGTCTTTCCTACCAAAGTTTCCATTTGCTATTCGTCAACAATCCGGCGAGCTTCATCGAGTTGCTGATACATTGAGCCGTAGACTGACTTGTGACTATGAGCCAGGAAGTAGTGGGCTTTTAATGCTTGAAGAGTTGTATGCTGAAGATGAAAACTTCTTAGGGTTCCATAAATAGGAGGGAGTCACTTCTTTAATAGATGTGGCTTGAGAGCTTTTTCATCATACTATACCGAGGTTTGAGGGATTTATCGATATGATATTAAGATCAAAGGGTGGGTTGAATTGTAACCACCACATGAGCATAAAAATGAGTTTCTTCACTCCGTAAGTTCGATCAACGAATGGAAGAAAAGGAGAAGATGAAAATGTATTGGTCGTACCCTTACCCTTGCGGGCCTAAATTCTATTAGGATTTCTTACTAAATATCGAGAAAGGAACTTCCCTCAATTCGAGCAGTCTACGTGTCTCCTTCAATGATTCCGTACCGACTGTCTATTATGCCAATCCGTTTCCCAACGTACTTATTTATAACCACCTAGCTCAGATTTTCTTGTTTGCTTCATTCTTCCTCTTTCACAAAAGTGCTCGGCGAGAGACTATTAACTGTTGTTCGTAGGGTAGTTCAGTTGCTTATGGGATATCTTAAATAAAAGACTTATCGGCCGGGTAACGGCAGCTCCTGCCTCGTGCCAATAGGAATGCATCCCTTTGCACTAAACCAATAGAAGAGTCAGAGTTGAGAAGATCCTCGTATCAATAGAGGTATGACTTGAAAACCTTTCCATTATTATGGATAGAGGTAGGATTCTGGCTATTTAATAGAAGAATCCCAAGCTTTTAGTTAGTTAAAAGAGGTGTATGGGACGATACAACCAACCAGCAGGGCTAGGCCGGCCTGTGTCCCCTTTATGGCATGTATATGTACGTGGGTTGGAACCCTTACTCGAACTCTGACTCTTAGTAGGTAGCTGCATCATCTCTTTGATCCGATCAGACATTCCACTTGTACCAAGGAATGAAGGAAGGGGGGATTAGGATTTTCCGTTGCTATTTGATTTCAGAAGAATAATCCCTTGGATATGAGACAACCAAGTGGTGACTTATGCCAGCAACAAGTGAAAGAGGCATATAAGTTCCTGTTTCTACCAAAACTACGGCCTAAGCTTCCATATAGGAGTGGCTATGCGCCTAAGGAGTCTTTGGTATCATCACTCAGTCCCATATCTTGCTAATGAACCCACGAAAAAATAACCAAATTCGAAATAGGGATATCATAAAATGCTCGACCATAGGGAGAGGGGTGATTCCGGGGGTTGGTCTAAAACATATAAGTATGAAAAAATATCATCTATAGGTGAGACACAGGCAAGGAGCGAAAGAACCAACAAGTGGAATTGATTAATGAATTACTGCTCAGGTCCCATACCGATGGTTCTACTTTACATCACCAACATGTATTTTACCCAATTATTCAAGTCTCCTCCCAAGCTATAAGAAGGAAAGAAGATCCTTAAGGGTAGGGAATCTGGTTTGTCGAAGATCATGCTCTTTCTCTATTTAATTTCCTTGATCATGTGAAGGATACACATCTCTTTTTTCTGTCCTCGTAGTTCTCTACTTTTAAAGAAGCATGAAATTCCTCACTTGAAAGACAGATTCAGATAGATATCTAGTCAATTATCGAATTTCTGAGCACTTGTCCTTCCTGATGAAAGTGACCTACCTCACTCGAGAGTCTAACAGTCAGACACTCTTCCTCAAGCTAGGAACCTGGATCTTCCCTCAAACTAGTAAGAGGGTGACCTGCCGCGCTGGCTAGTGAATTTAGCACCATCGTTGCGCCCAGTTCTTAATCCTAGTACCTAACTCTACTATAGGATAAGTAAAATATCACTAGTGACATCTCAAGTGAGATATTCAACGGAGACGTGATTTTGAACCTCAAGATTATTAGCCTGATTAGTCGACCAATGAAACTACCCTACCTCTCTTCCTTGCTAAGGTAAGTAAGAAAATCCTTTCTCTTCCCACAGGGACTTAGTTTGTTTCAGTCAATGAATGAGAAGCCTACCTTTTAGTGACAACTTTTCAAAACCCCTTATTTTTTTCTTAAAGACCGATTCCACTCATAAGAGTTCAATAAAAAGGAGAATACTTGTCAAAACCCCATATTTTTCATTTAAAAGTCATTTCCCTTCATACGAGCCCACTGGAGAGCATCTTGTCGAAAGCCCGTACCCGTATATTTGATTAAAACCTCTTCTGACCTTATTCTTGACCACTATTAGCACAGCTTCGAAGATCTTTATCTTTTATTCCTATATGTGACAAATGAATCAAATTGAGAACTCGATCAAACGTCCTAGATTTCCGGGCAGTAAGGAATATCTTTATCATTGTTCCACTTTTGAATATGTTAGTTCAGCAAGGAACTTTCCCAAAAGCGTTAATCCTTAAGGGATAAGAGCAGAGGGAAGGGCCTCTGCTTACAGTTAGGCAGGAAGACTCTGCTTTCTGTAATTTGGCAGGAAGATAAATCAAGAAGAGAAGCTAATAGGACTTACTCAATTAATATACCCAAGACTTCCTCACTCATAGATACAAGCCTAGAAGAAAGAAAACAACTAATATATTCTTATCTGTCTTTTCTTGCTCTAAACCTAAAGGCAAGGAGCAAGTTGCCTCAGGTATTCCCACTAGATACCAAGACCTAACAGCGGACAGTGGAAAGGCCACATCGGCGGTTCTAAGAGGAACTTGAAGATTTATTGATTCAAAGAGGAACTAGAATAGGGGCATTCACCTCTGGAAAGGCTCGTTGAAAGGCTTAAGAGATGACTTAAAGGAAATCTAAAAGAGAAGGGGAACTCACCTTCCTATCAGACTGCTTTCACTGGCCTTATTCCACTCACAGTTAGTTAAGGGAGAACCTCTTCTTACTACAGGATTGAAAACCTAGCTTGTGTTAACCCTACAGGAAAGTAGCAAGAAAGAGCACAGGAATGATATCCATTTCATTCCTTTCTTGGGGATTGGTGGGATTCCTCACTATCAATCAATAGAATAAAGAAGCTACTTGAAGGCAGGACTGTCAGAGGGATGATACCTACCTATTACAATCCTCACTAGATGAGGGAGGGAATCAAAAAGGCAAAAGGCTGCCTACTATCCAGACTGGACTCACTCAGGACTTCCATATAGAGATATAGAATATAAAGGAAAGGGCAAAGTCTGACTCTATTACTTACTAAAGGCAAGAAGAGAGGACTTCTTATCCCCGCTCTGCCCTTGGGGGAGGAAACCCAATCACCCCTGGCTTGCTTATTCAAATCCCCAAAAGGAAAACTTAAACGGATTATCCTAAAATTTCATTCATATGTAGGATTCTAAATAGTATTCCTCGTAATAAAGAGATAATTAAATATGCTATAAGTAACAAAGGGTATCTTACAAAGGACTTAATGCTCTCGGAGAATAGGTGAGCCCTGTTGAGCCGCTGATAGACTATTTATCCTCATCTCTTCATACAATATATTCTACACAGCAACAGCGGCAATGCATATTGGGGAAGATAGGTTGCATCTCTTTTTAGAATAGTTACAGTAAGGAAGGTTTAAGCTACATCCTAAAGGTAAGAAATAGATTTTTCTCCTTTCTCCTAGCATCCGCTTGCTGGAACAACCAACTTGCTAGATAGAATTCGTTCTAATTCATTCTATCTTGATCTAAACCTATAGGAGATACGTGCCCCAGGGGAAATTCCTAACCCTAATAAGGAAGACAACTACAATCTCATTAGTTATTCTCTGTCCTTATCCCTTCTCAACTTCAAGGAAGAGCAGGGAAAGAAAAAGAGCATTCCTCTAGCTCCTAAGCTCTTCGAATAGCTAATAGATAGAATACAGTCTTATCTAGCTGATTAGTCACTAAAAGTGGCTAATATTCATTGTTAAGATCTTAATATTAATGTTTTTAAATGTTCATAAACATCAATTTTAGTCCAATTCATAAATTGAACTTCATTTCCCATCATTGTGCAATTCATGCTTAAAGTGTCAATTTGGGCCCACTCAATAATTTGATTGTGGAAATTACAATATTCATCATTTTAATTTTATATTTTGTTATATGATTCATCACTTTATTTGGAACATTTTTTCTTTTAGGTCTGATGGATGAATCACAAGTGAAGATGGATATTTTTGTACCTGAAGGCAGAAACTTGCTGGGAAAATCATAATGGGCCTAAGGCCCATCATACAAATGTGGGGCCCAAAAAACAATCCCAATGAAGCTCAAATTTATATAGTAGAAAGATAAAAATATGAGAATCATTTTATTCAACTGTGGACGGAGCTAATTATGATGTTTTTATGATGATAAAGGGATCTGAAATTGAGATTTAAATGGTGGACCTGACATTAATGCACAGAAATCCGTCCCACCATTTTGACCATAACATCCAAAAGGATGAGGTAAATTTCCTGAAATTTTTAAATATCATATAGGAAATATGGAAGAAGATATTTCTATTCTACAACCCCTCCGGATTCGGCCTTCTTCAATTACAAATTCACACGTCAATATGGTGGACGAATCTGGACAGTTTTCCGAGTCAAATTCAAAACGTCAATTTCCTTTTGATTATTCACCCTCCTTTTGACTCTATTAATTGTTGGGGGTGAATTAATTGTTGGGGTATGGACCTAAGGATCATAATTTGCCTATATAAGGATCTAGTGGTGAATGAAATAGGGGTGGATATTTTCATTATCATCTTTTGTTGCTTGTTTCATTGTAAGGTTGTGCTTCCAAATTTCCTTTGTAATGTTTTCCATTTCCATGTAAGTTTCTTTTTTGTATCTTTAAGTTCTTAATCAACTTATTTATCTTATATATTTTCCATTTCATTTATTAAAACTTTATTATCACAAAGCACAATGATATATCTGTGTCATTGTGAATTAGTTCACACAAAGGTGTGAATTTCATTCACACACACGGAGGAGTGCTCGTTATTTCCGCAGTTTTAATTTCTTCAATCCAATTCTTGTTAGACATCTTCCACCCACCATTGAGAGTATACCAGAAATGGAGGGATAACCCTTTAATGGGTTGATCTTAGGAGGATGCAAAGGCTAGATTTAATTTTATTTTATGAACGAATTGTTGTTAATTGGATAATTAATTTAAGACATCCATTATTCAGTTATTTATACCCTTCATCTTTACTGTGTTTGAGCAAACTAAATTCAATTACTAAATGACCATATACCTCAGAGAGATCATGAATTTGGTTCTATAAGTGTATAGGGGATTAGTAATTTTTTTTAGTAAGCACCAAACCAGAAAATGATGAAGTTAGTGTTATTTTTGAAGAATGGATTCATCAAGAATTAATAAAACCAAAATTGTCTAAAGAAGTAAAATTCATTCAATACACCCCAAGAATAATCCTAAGATCAACCCATTTTCATTGAATTTAATTCACTTAGGTTTTTTAGTGTTCTTTAAACCATCCAAAATCAAACCCAAAGTTGGCTACTTCATAGCCCATCCTTCACCAAATCATAGCGCCTCAAGGTTACTTCTTCGGTCCATGTGGATTCGACCCCTACATGTACTACATCGACCGCTTTTACCAGTAGGGTAAATTTGGGTGCAAACAAATTTTGGCGCCATTTCCAGGGACCAAGTAAGTTCCTTAGACCAAAAGCCTTCTTTTATTACCCCCATTCTTCTATTCTCATCCCAATTCTCTTATCTTTTCCCTTTCTCGCTTTTTTTTTCTTTTGGCGCGTGTCCACCTACACCCGCGATAACTCAAACAGATTAGTTAGGGTGGATACTCCTAGGGCTGGGGAGTCAAGAACTAAAAGAGGTCTATTTCCTTTAGATCCAAATCTTCCTAATACTCCAAATTTAGACGTTGATTTCGATATAATGGAGAATCTCCCACAAAACCAAATCATAAACCGGGGAGGGAACCAAAATAACGGGTAAGGCCCTAGCTTGGGAATTGTTGTAGACCCGACCATGAATGACTACCTCACACCAACCTGGACCAATGCACCCTCATTAATTAAGAATGATAACATAGGATATTCCCAATATGTTTTCAAACCCCATGTCCTGAACCACCTTCCAACCTTTCATGGGATGGAGTCTGAGATGCCTTACCTTCATGTTAAAGAATTTAATGACATTATCGAAACCATGTTCCCACCAAATCAAATTGAATCTGCTAAATTGAGACTTTTTCCTTTTTCTCTTAAGGACCGAGCAAAGAATTGGTTAAACAATTTGAGACCAACATCCATTCACTCTTGGGACCAACTTCAATGAGAATTTTATAAAAAATACTTCCCCCATCACAAAACAATTTCACTTAAAAAGAGCATACAAAAATTTTTTGAAATAGAGGGAGAAACATTATATGAAACATGGGAAAGGTTCAAGGACACGTTAAACATGGTACCGCACCATGGTTTCTTAATCCCAGAACAAGTGAGAATTTTCTATGAAGGGTTGGGTCCCGGAAACAAGCAATTCATTGATATGATGTGTAATGGAACCTTCAAAAACAAAGCCCCAAATGATGCTTACGAGTATCTAGAAAATCTTGCTGAACAAAACCAAACATGGAGAACATCACCATACTATGACAAGACATCCAAATCTGGTGGAATGTACAATCTTGGAGAAGAATAAAACCTTAGAGCAAAACTTGTTGCACTCATGAGGAAAGTTGAGGAGATTGATCTTAGGAAGGTCCACAAAACCCAAACTGTTGAGCTTGTTTGTACAATTTGTGACAAGAATGACCACAATACTAATAATTGCCCAACCATTCCTTCCATAAAGGATGTTATTTTAGGAGGACCACTAGAAGAAGTTAATGCAATGAAATTTCAAAAGCCACAATTCACGAACACCTTCAATCCAAGGTATAATGACCATCCAGGATTTTGTTGGAAGGACAATCAACAACCAACACAACAACAATGTATCAACCCATACCCTCAACAAAACTTTCAACCTCATAATCAGTTCCAACCACAATCGGTCCAATTCCAACATCCTCTTGTCCAATATCAACAACCTATCCAACAACCCATTCAACAACCTATCCAACAACCAAAGTATCCTCCTGGGATAAACCCACAAGCTCAAGAACCAACCCAAAATGTTCCACAAAGCCTACTAGAACAACTGTTCAAATAAATGGACAAAATGAACTCAGAATTCTCATCCATTAAACAAGAACTTCAAACAATCAAAACTGGAAAGGCACCCATGCCCACACAGGCCATTCCAGAACAAACATCAAGGGGAGAGACAAGTTTCACTCAAACAACTCACGAACAAATAAAGGCTGGGACAGTTTTAAGAAGTGGGAAATCAATTGAAAAAACTGAACAAATAAGTCAGAAACCATGTGAAGCTTCAATCTCTAATGAAAATTCAAATGAACCACAAGCTCAAACTGAAGAAACTGATAACAATGTGAAAGAAACAACACTTCAACAAAAAACTCAACAACCTGCACCATTTCCTCAACGCATGAGGGGGAAAACCATGCCTGAATTGAGTGACACGTTGAGGGAAATATTCTCACAAGTCAAGTTGAACATTCCCCTTATCGATGCCATCCAAACCATACCTTCCTACTCAAATTACCTTAAGGACTTGTGCACTTTTAAAATAAAATTTTCACATAAAAACCAAGTCCTTCTGGCTGCTAATGTGAGTACCACCATTCAAGGGACCATTCCTCCTAAGTTTAAAGACCCAAGATGCCCTTACATAAATGTTGAACTAGGAGAGAACAAAGTTTTCAAAGCCTTGTGTGATTTAGGTTCCAGCGTGAACCTCATTCCTTATGCCATGTATTGTTAGTTAGGGCTCGAAGAACTCCAACCCACATCTGTCACTCTTCAACTTGCTGATCATAGTGTTCGAGTTTCAAAGGGGATCTTAAAAGATGTTTTGGTGAAAGTTGAAAATTTCATTTACCCAGCTGACTTCATTGTTCTGGACAATCACCCAAGCTTAGGTCCTAGGGAGCAAACCCCAATCATCCTTGGTCGTCCCTTCCTTGCAACAATCAACTCTGTTATCTGAGTCCAAAATGGGAACATGACCATCACCTTTGGAAACATGAGTCTAGACTTGAACATCTGCAATGAAAACTCTCAAATTGGGGATGATGAAGAGATCATGAGGTTGATTGGATTTTTAGTGTTGATAATGAACTCAATGAACATAAAGGAATTACCGAAGGATGGTTAAGTCAAGAAGAGATTGATTTTCTTTATTCACATGAGGGAAATTTGTCTCCTTGGATTGAATCTATTTCAGAAAGCTCTATTGATGAATTTCTAGAATAACCAATCAATGATACCATGGTTGAAATTAATAACATTGAGTCCATAGCCATTCATGACACTACTCTGGAAAATTTAGTGGATGAAAATTTTGTTCACAAGGAACCAATTTTTTCAAGAAATATGAACAAAGAAACTAAGTTAAATACAAAGTCTCATCCTTTCTTGGAAAGTCATGACCAATATGATCTTGAATTTAACGTCTTACCTTCATCACTAAAGTATGCATTTTTAGGGGACAATCAATCCTTTCCTGTTGTCATTTCTTCCTCTCTTGAATCCAATCATGAGAGGATGCTTCTAGATGTCCTTAGGAGACACAAGAAAGCCATTGGATGGACCCTATCCGATATTCCTAGGATTATACCACTTATTGGGACTCATAGAATTATTCTTGAATCCGAGTTAAAGCCATGTCGTCAACCTCAGAGGCGACTCAATCCTAATCTCATGGAAGTAGTGAGAAAAGAACTTTTGAAATTGTTAAAAGCTGGTATCATCTATCCTATAGCTGAGAGTGAGTGGGTTAGCCCAATCCATGTGGTTCCAAAGAAGGCTGGAATCACAGTAATAACCAACAAGGATGGAGAGAGGCTTCCAACAAGGGTCAGTAGTGGATGGAGAGTTTGTATTGACTATAGGAAGCTCAACTCTTATACCAAGAAAGACCATTTCCCCTTTCCCTTTATTGATCAAGTCCTTGAGAGAGTGGCGGGTCATCAATTATATTGCTTCCTAGATGGATTCTCAGGGTATAATCAAATCTAAGTCTCCTTAGAGGATCAAGTAAAAACAACCTTCACTTGTCCATTCAGCACTTTTTCCTTCAAGCGCATGCCCTTTGGGTTATGTAATGCCCCCGGTACCTTCCAGCGGTGCATGATGGGAATATTCTCGGATATGGTGGGTGATTTTTTAGAGGTCTTCATGGATGAATTCTCCATCTTTGGGGATACTTTTGAGGGATGCCTTATAAATGTTGAAAAGGTTTTGTCAAGGTGAGAGGATAAGAATCTCATACTGAATTGGGAAAAATGACATTTCATGGTAAGGGAAGGAATTGTTCTAGGTCATCTGGTATCTGGTAGAGGGATTGAAGTTGATAAAGCTAAGTTTGAAATCATTCGTCACCTTCCATATCCTAAAACTGTTAAGGAAGTGAGGTCCTTCTTAGGACATGCTGGTTTTTATAGAAGGTTCATTAGGAATTTCAGCTCTATTTCTTGACCACTTTGTGATCTATTGGTAAAAGATTCTCCATTTTTATGGACATAAAGCTATGAGGAATCATTATCTACACTCAATTCAACTCTTATATCTCCACCTATCATGCAATCTCCAAATTGGAAACTTCCTCTCGATCTCATGTGTGATGCAAGTGACTTCGCTGTAGGAGTAGTCTTAGGACAACGGTGTGAGAAAACTCCATGTGTCATTGCTTATGCAAGAAAATATTTAAATGATGCACAATTAAACTACACCACAACTGAGAAAGTGTTGCTTGTTGTTGTCTTTGACTTAGAGAAATTCAGGTCTTATCTCTTAGGATCACCCATCATTGTCTTCACTGACCATTAAGTCCTACAATACCTTTTCCAAAAACAAGATGCCAAGGCTAGATTGATTAGGTGGGTCCTTCTTATTCAAGAGTTCGATTTAACCATTAAGGATAAAAAGGGTATTGAAAATATTTTAGCTGATCACCTCTCTAGGATGGAATTCAAAGACAACTCACACCACCTCTCTGTGTCTGATTCATTTCCCGATGAGCACCTCTATTCAGTGAATGATTGCCCTTGGTATGCTGACATAGAAAACTATTTGGTGACGGGTGACATTCCAAAATTCCTGGGAACCCAAGCTAAGAAAAAATTCCTTTCTGATTTCAAACACTATGTGTTTGATGATCCTTACCTCTTTAAGTTCTGTCCTGATCAAATCATCAGGAGATGTATTCCTGAGTCTGAGTAAGAGTCCATTCTAAAATTTTGTCATGGAGAGGCATGTGGAGGCCACTTTTCTACAAATAAAACCACTGCAAAGGTCCTCCAAAGTGGTTTCTACTGGCCGAACCTCACAAAGGATTCCTTCCAATTATGCAAAAGTTGTCCTCAGTGTCAGAAATTAGGATCCATTACCAAAAGGAATCAAATTCCCCTCACTCCCATTCTGGTCGTTGAAATCTTTGATTGTTGGGGAATTGATTTCATGGGACCCTTTCCAAACTCTAAGGTATACCTCTAAATCCTCTTAGAAATTAATTATGTCTCAAAATGGGTTGAATCCATTCCCACCAAGTCCAATGACCACCATGTTGTGATCTGATTTCTAAAAGAGCATATATTTTCTTGATTTGGAATTCCTAGGGCTATAATCAGTGATCGTGGAACCCATTTCTGCAACTGACCATTCTCTTCACTCATGTCTAAGTATGGTATTACTCATAAAGTTTCCAATACATACCATCCTCAAACCAACGATCAATATGAGTTGGAAAATAGAGAAATTAAGAAAATTCTTGAAAAAACTGTCAATCCCTCTAAGAAAGATTGGTCTGAGAAACTCTTAGATGCCCCTTGGGCATATTGAACTGCTTTCAAAACTATCCTATTCATGTCACCATATAGGTTGGTTTATGGAAAATCATGTCATTTACCTATTGAAATTGAGCATAAGGCCTTTTGAGAAATAAAAAAATGAAATTTGACATTTCTTTGGCTGAAACAAAAAGGAAATTAGATCTTAATGAACTCGAGGTACTTAGGATGGAGGCTTATGGAAATTAAAGGATCAATAAATCTAAAGTTCAAGCCTACCAATCTAGGAATCTCAAAGTAAAACACTTTGAACTGGGAAAATTTGTGCTCTTGTATAGTTCAAAACTTCATCTACACCCAGGAAAGCTAAGGTCCAGATGGTCTGGTCCATACCTAGTGCATCATGTGTACCCTCATGGAGCAATAGAGATTCAGGATCCCACAAGTGGTCATGTCTTCAAAGTCAATGGTCATAGGTTAAAACCATTCATTGAATCATTCAATAAACAAGAAACCAAGGAGGAGTTAACTGATCCAACATATGAACCAAAGAAAAATGGATAGATTTAGGGTACAAGTCGGGCTAACGACGTTAAACAAAAGCACTGCACGGGAGGCAACCCGTGAATTTCATGTTTCCAATCACTGTGAATCATATTTTGTTTCCTTCTGCTTCATTTTGTCATTTCTTATTATATAGACTATTTACCTATTCTTATTTTATGAGTATGTATGGGTATGAAAGGGGAGAACCGTATTCATCCATGTCACACGGTGTGATCCCTGAGTAATACCTTACCCAGAAAATATAAAGAAGACAATGTATCATCAGTTTATTTTATTTATGTTTTTATAGGTTAAAAAAATTAGACTCTTGACCTGTTATTATTTTATGAGTATGGATGGGTATGAAAGGGGAGCACTGTATTCATCCGTGTCACGCAGTGTGATCCCTGAATAATACCTTACCCAGAAAATTTAAAGAATACAATGTATCATTAGTTTGATTTAAAAAAAACATGGAAAACCATAAAAATGATGGTACTTGGAAATAAATAAATCATTGTGTTGTCTGTTCTGTCTGCTTTGTCATTATTTTCATGGTTCAGGAACTATTTTGGGTGATACAAGTTCAATCAAAGAGGTGCCTACATCTCCCAAGAGATCAAAAGAGCAATCTAGAGAATCATGAACTTCAAATTAAAAACCAGGTGAATTTTTTCCATGCTTATCATTCTCAATTTCATCTTTTAGCTCCTATCCTACCCCCTTCTAAATTTTCTTTTCTTTAAACACTAGGTACAATGTTATTCTAAGTTGGGGGAAGATAAAAAAATTATTATTTTTTAATAAAAACATGCATGAAAAGAAAAATTCCATTAACTATAAACATGATAACACACATTTCAAACTCTAAAATTGGATATCAAATAAATTTTTCATGCCTTGATTCTGATTTTAATGCAAGTTTAAGTTCATGAGCATAGTTTTTGGAAAGTGCGGTTGTCCGATGTGATTTTTCAATGTTTACATTTTCATCCTCTTAATAAAAATGCCATAATGCACGTCTACTAGATCGTGGGTGTAAATTTCAGTTCTTGGGTCCCTTTCATTATAGCATAGGGTTCTAGGGTCACTTTTAGTTTAATTTGAGTATCCAAAAAAAACCAAAAAACAAAAAAACAAAAAAATAATTGAAAAAATAATGACCATATTGAGCAATGTTTTGTCCAAATGTGTGGCGTCCGACACTTGGTGATCGTGACTCCATAGTTTTCTTGCCCAGAGTTTGGCTTTATATCTCTATTGTAGAGCATGAAATTGACAATATGTGTGGCGTCCAACACTTGGGGATCGTGACTCCGTAGTTGTCTTGCCCAGAGTTAGTCTTTTCATATCTATTGTGGTTAAAAAAATAAAATCAAAAAAAATAAAAAAATTAAAAAAAATGGATACTCATCTTAAGGTTTAATGTGATTCCCACCTAGCGCTTCCATTTTCCCCTTGAACAATAAAATGAGCCCCATATCTTTTATGATGCACAACACTTTATCATGCTTAATTGGAATTGGATGAAATGTGGCGATGAATTTGAACAAAAAAATGGGCTTGGGCTTGGGATATGCTTATGGACCTAGCTTGTTTTTAATGATTTTTATGGGTTTCATAATTTTTTTTGGTATTAGATATTTGGGTGATAAATGTGTATTAAAATGTATTTGGAAAAGGAGATTTTAATTTCATATTTGTAATTTATTTTGCTCGGGACTAGAAAAACTCAAGTTGGGGGGTGTGATTAGTCACTGAAAGTGGCTAATATTAATTGTTAATATCTTTATATTTATTGTTCCAAAGTCCATAAACATTGTTTTTAGTACATTACATAAATAGAACTTTATTTCTCATCTAAAATGCAATTCATATTTAAAATGCAAATTTGGGCCCAATCATTCATTTGTTTGTGGTCAAAATTATATTCATTTTATGAATTTGAAATTTTGAGATATGATTGATGACTTTGTTTGGAACATTTTATCTTTTAGGTCCGATGGATGAATCCCAAATGAAGATAGATAATTTTTCACCCGAATGCAGAAATTTGCTGGAGAAAGCATAATGGGCCTAAGGCCCATCAAAAAGAATGTGGGGCCCAAAAACCAAGCCCAATGAAGCTAAAATTTATACAGTAGAAAGATAAAAATATGAGGTTCATTTTATTCAACTTTGGATGGAGCTAATTCTGAAGTTTTCATGATGATAAAGGGATCTGAAGCTGAGATTTAAATGGTGGACCCGACATTAATGCACATAAATTCGTCCCACTATTTCGACCATAATATCCAAACGGATGAGCCAAATGTCTTGAAATTTTGAAAACTGATATATAACACATTTAATAAGATATTTGTCTTCTATTACCCCTCAATATTCGTCCTCCATCAATTAAATATTCGAATGTCAAAATGGTGGACGAATCTGGACAGTTTTCCGGGTCAACTTCGAAACGTCAATTTCCTTTTGATTATTCACCCTTGTTTTGGATCTATTAATTGTTGGGGGTGAATTTATTGTGGGGGTGGACCTAAGGCTCCTAATATGCCTATATAAGGAGATGGTGGTGAAGGAAATTATCATCTAACATTTTTCTTTGAATCCAAGTTTTTCTTTCAATTGTAATTTCCCGCTTTCGTTTTGTAATGGCATCGTCAATTTCTGTAATGTAAGTTTTTCATTCACGTTTAATATTTTAATAAAATTTATTCTTCTTAACTTTTTATTTTACTTTTCTTCACACTTTGATATCGTTGAATTGAAGTGTGAATTTATTCACACCCGCACTTGTGAATTCATCACACAACGGTGGAGTGTTCATTTTGATTAATGTTTTTCTTCTTCAATCTCACTTCTTTAAGTCAACTACCCGCTTCCATTGATATAATAGCATCAATGGAGGGCTAAAATTTTATGGGTTGATCCTAGGGAGTTGCATGGGCTGGATTTAATGTTATTTTATGTTCTTAAATTCTTAAATTTGTTCTTTATTTTAAGAGTTCCTTTCTATGATTTATCTTCTTCTTTGTCTTCACTGACTTTAACGACGACACATTTTGAGTGCTAGTATGATCCAATTCCTTGGAGTGCTCATTTAATTCATCCTCTAAGTGAATTGGTGATTAGCCTTGAAATTGTGTATGGATTAAATCAGAGAATGATATTGAGGAATTATTTCATTTAAAGGATACCTCTTGAACCGATGAACAGAAAATCAAATGAAAAACAAATACATCCAATCAATCCCAAGAGACAACCTAGGATCAACTCACCTTAATTAGTTGTTTTAATTCAAGTAATTTTATTGGTTTTGTTCTTTAAATTAAATAAATATTTCTTCAAATCAATCAACACCATAGTTGGCCACTTCATAGCCAATCCCGCATCTAATCAAAGTGTCTCAAGGTTTCTTCTTCGGTCCTTGTGGATTCTATCTCTACTTGTACTTCAATGAACGCTTTTACTGGTAGGGTAAATTTGGGCGCAACCAAATTTTGGCGCCGTTGTCGGGGATCATGACTTCATAGTTGTCTTGCCCAGAGTTAGTCTTTTCATATCTATTGTTGTAAAAAAAATCATCAAAAAAAATAATAATGGATACTCATATTAAGGTTTAATGTAATTCCCACCCAGCGCTTCCATTTTTTCCCCTTGAACAATAAAATGGGCCCCATATCTTATGTGATGCACAACACTTTATCATGCTTAATTGAAATTGGATGAAATGTGTCAATGAATTTGAACAAAGGAATGAGCTTGGGATTGGGATATGCTTATGTACCAAGCTTGTTTTAAATGATTTTGATGGGTTCCAAAAAAAATTTGTATGAGGTCTTTGGGTGAGAAATGTGTATTTAAAATGTTTTTGGAAAAGGGGATTTGAATTTCATATTTGTAATATATTTTGCTCGGGACTAGCAAAACTCAAGTTGGGGGGCGTGATTAGTCACTGAAAGTGGATAATATTCATTTTTAAGATCTTAATATTAATGTGTTTAAATGTTCATAAAAATAAATTTTAGTCCAATTCAGAAATTGAACTTCATTTCCCATTATTGTGCAATTCATGCTTAAAGTGTCAATTTGGGACCACTCAATAATTTTCTTGTGAAAATTACAATATTAATCATTTTAATTTTATATTTTGGTATATGATTCATCACTTTATTTGGAACATTTTTTCTTTTAGGTCTGATGGATGAATCACAAGTGAAGATGGATATTTTTCCACCTGAAGGCAGAAACTTACTGGGAAAAGCATAATGGGCCTAAGGCCTATCATACAAATATGGGGCCCACAAACCAAGCCCAATGAAGATAAAATTTATACAGTAGAAAGATAAAAATATGAGGATCATTTTATTCAACTGTGGCCAGAGCTAATTCTGATTTTTTTATGATGATAAAGGGATCTGATGTTGAGATTTAAATGGTGGACCCGACATTAATGCACAGAAATCCGTCCCACAATTTCGACCATAACATCCAAACGGATGAGGGAAATTTCCTGAAATTTTTACAGATCATAGAGGACAGATGGAAGAAGATATTTCTCTTCTACAACCCCTCTGGATTCGCCCTTCTTCAATTAAAAATTCACACGTCAATATGGTGGAAGAATCTAGACAGTTTTCTGGGTCAAATTCGAAACGTCAATTTCCTTTTGATTATTCACCCTCCTTTTGACTCTATTAATTGTTGGGGGGTGAATTAATTGTTGGGGTATGTACCTAAGGCTCCTAATATGCCTATATAAGGAGCTAGTGGTGAAGGGAATAGGGGTGGATATTTTTATTATCATCTTTTGTTGCTTGTTTCATTGTAAGGTTATGCTTCCAAATTTCCTTTGTAATGTTTTCCATTTCCATGTAAGTTTCTTTTTTGTATCTTTAAGTTCTTAATCAACTTCTTTCTCTTATATATTTTCCATTTCATTTATTAAAACATTATTATTACAAATCACAGTGATATCTCTTTGTTGTTGTGAATTAGTTCACACATAGGTGTGAATTTCATTCACACACACGGAGTGCTCGTTATTTCTGCGGTTTTAATTTCTTCAATCTAATTCTTGTTATCCATCTTCTGCCCACCATTGAGAGTATACCATCAATGGAGGGCTAAACCTTTAATGGCTTTATCTTAGGAGGATTAAAATTCTGGATTGAATGTTATTTTATGAACGAATTGTTGTTAATTGGATAATTAATTTAAGACATCCATTCTTCAGTTATTTCTACCCTTAATCTTTACTATGTTTGAGCAAACTAAATTCAATTACAAAATGACCATATACCTCGGAGAGATCATGAATTTGGTTCTATAAGTGTATAGAGGATTAGTAATTGTGTTTAGTAAGCACCAAACCAGAAAATGATGAAGGTAGTGTTATTTTTGAAGAATGAATTCATCAAGAATTAATAAAACCAAAATTGTCTAAAGAAGTAAAATTAATTCAATCCACCCCGATCATAATCCTAAGATCAACCCATTTTATTTGAATTAAATTCACTTAGGTTTGTTAGTGTTCTTTAAACCATCCAAAATCAAACCCAAAGTTGGCTACTTCATAGCCCACCCTTCACCAAATCATAGCGTCTCAAGGTTACTTCTTCGGTCCCTGTGGATTCGACCCCTACATGTACTACATCGACCGCTTTTACCAGTAGGGTAAATTTGGGCGCAACCAAGGCTTGATTGGATGTATTTGTTTTTCATTTGATTTTTTGTTCATCGGTTCAAGAGGTATCCATTAAATGAAATAATTCCTCAATATCATTCTCTGATTTAATCCATACACAATTTCAAGTATAATCACCAATTCACTTAGAGGATCAATTAAATGAGCACTCCAAGGAATTGGATCGTACTAGCACTCAAAATGTGTCATCTTTAAAGTCGGTGAAGACAAAGAAGAAGATAAATCAAAGAAAGGAACTCTTAAAATAAAGAACAAATTTAAGAATTTAAGAACATAAAATAACATTCAATCCAGCCCATGCAACTCCCTAGGATCAACCCATAAATATTTAGCCCTCCATTGATGCTATTCTATCAATGGAAGCAGGTAGTTGACTTAAAGAAGCGGGATTGAAGATGAAAAACATTAATCAAAATGAACACTCCACCGTTGTGTGATGAATTCACAAGTGCGGGTGTGAATAAATTCACACTTCGATTCAACGATATCAAATTGTGAATAAAAGTAAAATAAAAAGTTAAGAAGAAGAAATTTTATTAAAATACTAAACGTGAATGAAAAACTTACATTAGAGAAATTGACGATGTCATTACAAAAGGAAAGCGGGAAATTACAATTGAAAAAAAAACTTGGATTCAAAGAAAAATGTTAGATGATAATTTCCTTCACCACCATATCCTTATATAGGCATATTAGGAGCCTTATATCCACCCCCAACAATTAATAGAGCCAAAACAAGTGTGAATAATCAAAAGGAAATTGACGTTTCGAAGTTGACCCAGAAAACTGTCCAGATTCGTCCACCATTTTGACATTCGAATATTTAATTGATTAAGGCCGAATATTGAGGGGTAGTACAAGAAAAATATCTTCTTCCATGTGTCCTCTATCAGATTTAAAAATTTCAAGACATTTGGCTCATCCGTTTGGATATTATGGTCGAAATAGTGGGACGGATTTATGTGCATTAATGTCGGGTCCACCATTTAAATCTCAGCTTCAGATCCCTTTATCATCATGAAAATTTCAGAATTAGCTCTATCCACAGTTGAATAAAATTATCCTCATATTTTTATCTTTCTACTGTATAAATTTGAGCTTCATTGGGCTTAGTTTGTGGTCCCCACATTTTTTTGATGGGCCTTAGGCCCATTATGCTTTCTCTAGCAAATTTCTACATTCGGGTGAAAAATTATCCATCTTCCTTTGGGATTCATCCATCGGACATAAAAGATAAAATGTTCCAAACAAAGTGATCAATCGTATCAAAAAATTTCAAATTCATAAAATGAATATAATTTTGTCCACAAATAAATGAATGATTGGGCCCAAATTTGCATTTTAAACATGAATTGCAATTTAGATGAGAAATGAAGTTCTATTTATGTAATGCACTAAAAACAATGTTTATGGAATTTGGAACAATGAATATAAAGATATTAACAATTAATATTAGCCACTTTCAGTGACTAATCACTAGCCTAGCGTGCTATAAACCTAAGGAAGGAGAAAGTCTCAGGTATTTGATTCCTGAACCTACCAGAGTGACATACCACTACCAAGAAAGAACAACAGAAACCTCATACAGTCTAATATACCCTTCTCCTCTATATCTATCACTTGAGAGATCTTATTTGATAGAATCTAGCCTAGCTTGGTATTACCCTTAAACGGAATAGATGAATGGATAGGACGCAGGTTCGGGCCATTTCCCTTCGAAGGATTTGACTTGTGTCACCGTTGCATTATTAGGCGTCTTGCCCCTTTCAAAGAAAAACCCTTAAGAATTCATTCATTTAATTTATTTTGTTGTATAATTTCCAAACCATTGATTTACTTGTCAAAGTTTCCATTCCTTAGAGGTTTTAATCCCTCTCCTTCGTGGTACCTCACATTTTCGATAATGGTAACATGACATCTCTTTAGTGGTAACTTACCGCTTCGGTACTAAGAACTCTTCCATTAGTGGTGGAACTCTCCTTCCACATTAAAGGTTTTACGCTTTTCGAGAATTTTCTAGAAACATTCATTCAAACACAAGGCACGACGCCTTTTCAAGATTCGATCCATAGGATAAATTAAACCTTTCGAGGCACAACACCTTTTTCAAGATCAACCCCTAATTAGGCACGATGCCTTTTTAGTCCAATCTTCAATAGGCACGGTCCCTTTCCATAGGTGAATCACACCTTAGGAAATCACAATGTCTATCTCCAAAGTCGGGTACAGGGCCCAGCACCCTTCCCAGTCATGGTCCAGCCCTGTCTATTTTCTAGGATTAAGTCCCCTTAGGATCAGTTTCTCTCTTGGATTAGATCCTTTTTCTGTAGGATTACTTATTTCCATAAGGTTAACCAGGTCCATTCCAATTAGATAACCAATGCAATATCCCATACCTATTTCCAGAACATCATCCGGTGCCAATATTCCTTCTTTTTTTTATATACGTTCGCATGACAGATAAATGGTTTAACGGTGTTTCTAGATCGTGAACCTCTAGTTCGTGAACCTAAGGCATGACAGGACTAAGGAAGTCTTTCTGAATTAGTACCATATGTTCTTAGTACCAAACTTCCTGCACTAAATTCGTTTTTATTTAGTAGAAAACTCATCATTACAGCCCCCACCATGACTGCGAGTTCCTTTTTATTCATCTTTCCTTGCTCTATTGCTAGTGGGTCAAATTTATCCTCCTTTTGAAAGAGATCTGCCACTTGGGTGTGAACAGATTTCCTATGCAGGTAGACTTCATCTCATCAGATCAGCGTTGTTCAGTATTCAGGTCTACTGGAGTTGCATTTTATTTTTTCTTGCCATTGCTATTTATACATATTTAGGCGGAGCAAGCAGAGAAAGGGATGCCTCAAGACGGGTAAACCAATTCTATGGAAAAAGATCTGTATGGAAACCTTGTTTTGAGATTCCCCGTAAGAACCTGAGAAGTAAGAAACTAGCGGTTAGAGAGCCACGTTCCTCTCTCGGAGTTGAGTTACTCCATTCCTCTCTGTATTTGAGCGCATCTCCTCTTTTGAGGGCTTTTATGAAAATTTATTTGTTGGTATGCCAGATAGAAAGGTTTCGGAAAACTATAACACCTATGTCTCGGGACAATGAGCTTTAAAAAGACATATATTCTTAGCGGGGACAACCGCGTAGGTGGCCTTTCTTATAAGTACATCTTTACATGCGTTTGAGATGTCCGAGCTGTATATTGATCCAATAAATTGGGATGCAAGTTAAGGGTCAAAAATAGCAGTATCCAAAATCATAAGAGAAGAAAGGTCCAATCTTTGTGAAATAAAGGAGAGCAGCCATCCCTTTATTTATGTAAGGCGGTCAAGCCCTATCTAAGTAAAGCTATGGCTCCTTGGTGGGAATGAAAAGGTGGTACCCCTATCACAACAAGGCAAGTTCAGTTGACGAACCACTTTTTCCCAGGGGAGGAATCGTTTTTGTAGTCAAAAAGATTATGAACGTAGTTCGCTGGAAGCTCATAGTCTTATAGCCCAAAAACAAAACAGGAATAGTGGTTTTTTTAGTTCCTTAAGACCTTATTACTAATATATTTATAGTAAAGCAAGACTAGCTAACACACAAAAAAGCACCCCTTACTAGACTAGGGGCCTCTCTCTTTGTTTCGATGAAATCCTCAACGCTCGCGTTCTACGGGGAACTCTTTTGACTATTTACCTTTAAAAGCTGAAAGCAAAGGGATAAAACTCAAAAACTAGTCTAGTAAAGGGTGCTTGTGTTGTGGTTTTGAGTTCCTTGGCTTGTGTTCTAATAGTAACCTCAGAAAGAAAGCGGGGATCATTATCTATCAAATAATGATGGAGGGGGTTCATGGTCCCTAGTTCCATTTTTCGGGCCTGCTTCCCATTCATTATTTTATAAGGATGCTCTTCGGCTAGTCAGTAGAGTAGTTGGCACACGCTGGTCAATCTAGTACGTATGTCGCTTTCATTCCTAGCTGACCGGCACAGAAAGGCTATTTAAGTTTCTGTTTATGCGCTTAACTCACTAGGAGAAGAAGTAAGGAAAGATTTCCTCCTTGTCTAAAAGACGAAAAGATGGATGAGCCACTCTCTCCATCCGACTAAGCTTAGACTTTACCTGGGCACCTTGCCTTCTTTCTTTACTTTGGTGCTAGAGTATATAAAGTAGTAGACCCCGACTCCTTTTAGCTTTCTGTGGTATGGCTCTTATAACTCTTAGTAGATGTTCTCTCCTTCCCTTACTTATCCTTAAGTAATTGGATATAGAATGGTTAGGATAATTCATTAACAGAGATGGATTGGCTTCGGTTGACCTTCAAACTATGGGAATGCTTGAAAAAGCTCTGATTCCAATAAGCTTGTGACCACTCTCAGAGGTAGCTAGGAACAAAAGGAATAAGTGCTCAAAGCTAAGATCAGCTGCTATTGGACTTCTTTCCTTGGTGAGAAGGGTTAGTAGGGAAAGCAACCTTGTTGATTAAAGTAAAGGACCAGGGGTTCTTTTGTTTTGTTTTGTGGGAATACCTGCCTTTTAATATGGATATCAATGACTAAAGTATCTTCCCGGCTAAGCCCAAAAGAAAAAGAAAGAGAGTTAGATCCGAGAGTGAATTAGAGACATTATCTCATAGATAAAAGAAAAGAGGTCACTTGTTTAAGTCAAGAAATCGTAGAGACCGAGAAGAGTTTTCAGTGAAAATTTTCCCTCTACAGGCCTCTTAAAGGCAGAACCAAAGAGAGTAGTGAGGGGAGAGGAGTTCAAACTAAACTAAAAGCCTAGTAGATCTCTTCCTACTACCTTGCCAACTTCCCTGGGAGAGGTTGAGTTGAAGAAGCTGTGAAAGAACAAGCTGTTACAGAATCAGTAGCTATTGAACCCCGGAAGAAGGACTACTGGTAGTGGTTCATCTTATCTTATTAGTAGCGGTCAGTGGGAAGAAGACTAGATCTGGCTTTCAAGGGTGAACCAGGTCATGGATTCGGCATTGGTTGGGCATGAAATTAGATTAGGAAGGGGCCTAAGCTAAGCCCTAAAATTGGAATGCTTTACTCTTACTCTTTGGGTTTAGGAAGAGAAAAGCACTGTTTAGCTTAGATCCTCTTTGAGATGAAATGCGGAAAAGTCCTAATCAAAGGTGAAAGGAACCATCCAAGCAAAGTGGGAATACCCAGAAAGATCCAACCAACAATCGAGTTCATACCTGGCTCAGGGCTTTAAAGAAGAAAGCCCAGGCTCAAGGGCCCATCTATGTCATATTGTCAAGCCAAAGAAGAGAGAAAGCCTAGCCCTTAAAGCAATCCTGCTTCACCTTCACTTCCTTCCATACCTGATTCTTAGTCTTCTCTAAAGGCAGCCAGTGACTCGAGGTCTTCTGGAGTGAAATCACTCTCGGGTAATTCCATGGTTCAGCTCTAGTTCAAATGGTATCGGGGGTATATCTCTTATCTGTTGTTCACGAATCCATTTCAGGTTTTCAGGCATACTCGGTCTTTTCTCTTTCAGTTGCTGCTCTGGGGAAAGAAGTTTCATTGGGGAAGGTGTTCTAGTTGATCACTTAATCTTTTAGATTAAAGGACTTATCTTTGCTTGAACTTAGCCCGAGTAAGGGCTACTTATATAAAGATAACTAGGTGCCAAGACTTTATATAAAACCATTTCTTTCTCTCTGGGAATCATAGCCTACTTTCGTACCAAAGGGTTGAGACTTTACTTCTGATCCTAGTTCTTGGCACTGGGAAGAGTCTCTATAACCTATAGGGTAAGGAAAAATAGACGGAATTCGCCCTAGAATTGTTAGTCTAGGCTCATTAGACGGAGACGGAATGAGTCTGGTATGGTTGAAGAATGGTTTCAAGTGGCGATTCATGACTCCAGCATAAAAAACTGCACATGAATCCTAGAGCTGTGGATGAGGGGGACAACTCTAAGATCTTGTTCGTAGTTTCCGTTTAATATGTTGTACTCAGTGGTTTCACTGAGAAATTTTTGGGAGAAGGATAGTGCACCATTAGTTGAACCATGTCTCTCGGATCTCTCGGAAAGCCTTTGGGTTGTGGGGCTATTGTTTCCTTGAGGCATGGTTTGAGCCCTGGTGCGGAGCTCGATAGTAGTCTGACTTCGGGAAGAGAACGGTCGGAAAGCAGTCATGAAAGCGCCAAGCAAGGAAATCCCTCAGCTAAAAGAATTACACCCAGCCCGCAATAGCAAGAAAAGTAGTTTGAACACTAGCACGAAAAGCAGTTCCTACTACCGCGTCAAGCTAGGCCTGAAACCTTCAAAAGAGAAAAGGAAAGCGCTGTTAACAGTAGGAAGAGCATTCCGTACCGCAAGCAGTAACATAAGCGGTACCACAAGCCATACGTTCAGTGATTATTATACGTAAAAATATGATGACGCAAGAACTCAATTGACTAAGGAATGAATATAGTCCCTAAAGACGAGACAGAGTCCCCAAGGATAGCTTTCTTTATAAAAGATTCCAGCGTTATAGAAGATGCTGCTAGTGCATTGTACTGGCCATAGGGGACTCAATCCCTCATTGATTGAGAAAAATAATCCCCTCACCTCACTCGTCAACTGTTATCATGAACTCTCTCATTTATAAGGGGAAAATCTTGCCGATATGAGAAAAGAAAGATACAGAGGCGGAGACTAGCTTTCGAGATTTCTACTCCCAGGCTTCCGTCAAAGAACAGAGGGTGGGGTCGATTTCATCGAAATGAACTGAAATGGGTTAGGCAAACCTTTATCTGACCAAACCGCCCATTCAGAAGTTGGCGCCTTCTTCGATGAAGAAATCTATATATGGTTTTTTCCCTGATTTTTGATTCCTTAGTCACCTTGTCCCCCTCCCTCAGGGACTTATCAACTATAGATGGAGGGAGGAATCCCCTTGCTCCATATCACATCTAGTCTGTCCCTCTTTCCTGGAACCTTATAGATGGAATGGATACTTGAAGCTTCATCACTCGCTGTATAGTAGATATCAGTAGCCAAGCATATGGGAGAGAAGGAAGGAGAGTCCTTTCCATCTGATCTTTTCCTTCACTCATGAATCTAGTTGGAAAGGAAGGAGTCAATTTCCCAGGAATACTCCTCAGGAGCGTATTTGTATCTTTTGGGCCCCTCTAGAGAGAAAGATTGGTTGGTTTCCAGCCAGAAGAAGATATGGAATGAAATATATCCTATCGATGTGAATCCATGCTTAAGAATGGTGATGATAGTTAAAGACGCAAGTGGCGGAAGTTGAATGATTCATGCTACGTTTAGCGGCTTACTGGAACCAATTAACAACTCCGACTTAGCAAGCCAATTACATGTAGCCGGCCCGAAGATCCAGAAGCCGTGTTAATAACGGGGGCTACTCTAGAGACGACAGAAGCTGAGCCGAAGGTTAATGACACTAGCTAACCAACTGAGAGAGATACCACAGTTAATAGAGCGATGAAAGCAGCGTAGGAGCAAGAAGCTACGACCGTCAAGGAACAAACAGAGGATGAGAGGAGGGAGGTATTAGACCAGAGGATCAACTGGGCCTAACCTTCTACCTAACCATTCGTTCCACCCATATTCCCCCTTTTAGCCATTGTTAGCCTCTGGTTCTGGAACCGAACCAGGAGTGAAAAGCAGAAATTCATTCTTTGAGCGCATCTAGCCTTTATTGGGAATCAATGCTCTGCTGCCAATCGTCTATTGATGCGGATCAACTAAGGAATGGAATATCTTACATTAGGGTAAGGAATGAATAGAGATAGGATCAAAATACCCGTCTTCAATACTATTTTAATATCTCCTATCTGAAATGCGTGACTTCTCCCTGTCGGTCGATCAGGAATACAAGGTGGAGTGGTAGCGACCCTGGTTTGATAGGGGAGATAGATTGACTCTAAAGTCTCCTCCTCCTTCATTTGGTAACTATGAATAGAGGAGATTTTGGTTCTATGCTCCTCTCTCTATCACATTCCTCCCCAGACAACGAACTGAAGGGACCTTCAGGAAGCTCCTGGCCGTGGGTGGGGGCATTCCCATATCCTTATCCGCTTTATCGAAAAGGCTGTAATCCCCCTCTAACATAAGGGGCAGTTATATTTTTTATGTAATAACGATCAATACGGTTCCAACCAAAAATGACGTATTTGAAAGAGGTTCTTATTGAATGCAGGACGGTCTGATCTCATCTCCCCCATGTTCGGTTCAGCAGGTTCATCAATTCGATCCACCGGTCGAGCGCCTGAAGCAGCTATTTCTCGAGTACCTACATGATAGCATTCGCTTAGTGAAGGAAAGAGCTCTACTGATGCTTCCTACCCACTCTATATCTGATTGCAAAACTGCTAAAACCTCTTCCTTCCTAGTGGTCTTCTTTCGATCCCCCGGTCGCGAACTGCACTTCAAAAAGACCCACAGTTACGGATAGGAGAGCATAGTTCATCCATTCGTAATATGATGGCCTCGCCGCTGGCCGGATGAACGAATCGGAGATTACGCCAGAACGAGTTTTCGTAATGGATAGATGTCCGATCAACTGCGATTACTGAAGCGATAACGCGAAGCTTTGGGCTGAGAAAGACGAAATAGTGGCATACATCTATTTGATTCATCGATTTCCCAACATGAGAAAGGTTCAGTTCCTATTCAAGTCGATGCTGACCCTTTATCTGAATCTGAGGGAGGGGAGAGTAAGATTGACCATGGTTGAGAGGGAGGGTTATTTTCTCAATTTCTCTATTCGAATCGTCGGGAAATCCTCCTTCACTCCTAACTCATTTGCAGTGTTGCAGCGGGAGTGGAATCGGGAGCAATCGTCGCCACTATTTGAATTCCTCTTATTCGGAGGTAGGGTCCTCAAGAGCAGTATCTTCTGGCAGGGGGTCTCAAAGGAGGGTAGCAAGTTGGCATTTCTCTCCCTGACCAGCTAGACTAGCTACTGCTATGGATATTGATTCGAGAGAAAGGCATCTAGATAGGAAGTCTTGGAACAATAAAACCCGGAACCAAGAAGGCTTTATTTAATAGCCTAATTAGCCATAGATGGGACTACTCGGCAAGCTCAGCAAGGAGAAGAATGCCACTCAACCAGAGGCAGAGAAGCAGAATGGAGAGAAAAAGAGAATGAAAAACAGAAGGAAGGTTGATTCGAAGGATCTCCCTTATCCCTTCAAGAAAGCTGGCACACACGGAAAGAAACAAGGATTGAACATTAGTACTGGATTCTTGATCCCCCGATCTTGATATATGAATAGGATGGACAAAGTCAAAGACGAAGAGAGATAATAACAGGAACAAAAGGACAATTAACAAAGTGAGAGTAGGGATCTCTTCTCTTCAGACGGGGAGGGCTCTTCCAGCACTCTTTCCAGCTATAAGAAAGAAACAAAGCCAGAAAACAATCAAGAGAGTGGGGCAATCTCATCCCATGAAAGGTAACGAAGGAATGCAGATTTCCTGAGTGGAAGAGGGGAGCTATCCTCAAAGAAGAGAGTTGGAGGTTCCTTAAAAGGGTTGGTTTGGTTCTATTCATAATGGGTTTTTCTGGTTATTTATAGTTGGTCATGGAAATGCCGCGGGGGGTATGGAGACACGGGTGCCAGGGAGTAGAAGAGAAGTGAAAGTAGTACTACAATAGACATAGTGGTTGTACCATCTTCATTGATAGTAATCTTTTATTGCATGATCTCGTTCCCCTTGGGGAGGCGAATAGGAGAGCTAGAAAGGCAGACCCTGCTATATCATCTCATCTCTTTCAATGTCTCCAAGTCCTCTTTCTGATCCGACCAAGAAGCCTATTGAATACCCTGCAACTGGGTCAAGTTATTTTCATTTGTTTGCCTCCAACACTAAAGGGATGCCCCCTAGTCCTGTCCTTCAACTAAGAAGCAGAGGCCCCCGAAAGTGGACTCCACCAAGAAAGTCTGTACCACTCAAGGAGGACTTGGAGTGCATTCATTCCGGTTGCTGCTACTTTAGAAGATTGAGAATGGTATCGACTTTCTCCACCTTCCTCGAATTCCTTTATTGATGACCCAGCATTGCAATAACTCATTGTATCCAGTATTGGATGGGAGTCGAACAGAGGATGAATTTTATTAGAACCCTGATTTAGGCTTCTAGTTAGCTTAGCCAGCCAGTAGAACAATAATTTTGATATGGATGTCGGTGGGCTCGGAAAAAGAGAAATTTGGGGCCTCCATTGGTTTACTTGATCCCATGGCCTCCCCTACCGGTTTCTAGCACTTGGAGGTTCCATCATGACATGACTTGGATCTGAGAGTTTAGGTGCATGGGCTTCCATGGAAATTAGAAGCACGAGATTGAGATGAATAGCCAGCACCAGATGAAATTTCTTTTTTCAGAGGCTGAAGTGAGATCGATAGTCGGAAATAGATGGACTGACTTAAGGGCTTGACTTTCGGTTCCAGGCTTAGATGTCCCAGTTCTTCTCTTCCAACTACTAATGGATGGGGAACACACAAGGAATTGCTTGGTAGGTGCCTAACCACTAGGATGGGAAGAAGATGACTCGGGTCCTGTAGTTAGGTAATCTCCTACTACTGGTAACGGCCGATCGGGACCAAGGAAGTAAATCCTTGAAGAATTTGTTCCCGGGAAAGGGTTTAAATCAAAGTCATTGGTGAGTTCCTCATAGCTTGAATCGTTTGGTTGGACGGAAGAAGCAGAAGATCCATTTTTTGCAGCTGGAATTCTCTCTAGAACCGCAGTAGGAGCATGAGACGGAATAAGTTAGGCATCTGTAGCAAAGGTTTCCTTTGAGGTGATTACTGCTCTTAGCCATTTCCACGGAAACCGAGGCCGCCCCCAAATATCATGAAAAAGAGAAGGATGGTCGTAGATCAATACAGGATCGAGAATAAGGGACTAAACTTGAATGGTTGACGGGGTCGCTATCAAGGTAGAGAAATCACCCGTTCATGGGAAACTTAAAACTGATATGATATGAGGATGCCACAACCAAGTTGGCGTGGATCCAAGGTCATTATTGCAACATTTTATATGTTTATATGATATCTGCTACATGGAATATAGTTGACCGAACAAGGGGTCCCACTTGGAGATAAAAAAACTATACCTTGCACGGTTCGAGTGGTCCTGTCATATGAACAAACAGCTGTAGTGAGGAGCAAAGCAAAGCAAGAAGGATCGCTGTACTCAATGTACAAATATTAAATCCTGCACCACTTTCTATCAAGATCCTCTTTATTTAGTATTGGTCTATAAAGGCCTCTATATATAGGGTTCGAGTATGGGGATAACGAATGTCAAGTCAAAATCATTCTGAGTGAAGGTAATTTGTTGGGGAGAAAATAGACTTCCTGCCCTAGCTTGCAAACCCTCAAGTGGAATGGAATTAGGGGCATTCGCCGCACTAACAACTCTCGGCGGGCGAAGGAACAGGACGAAGCATGCCCGCGCTCAACACATCTATTATTTTACTTTATAGAGTGATATAGATACCTGTATCTAGTCCCGAATCTTCACTCAAACTATATATCACTTCGAGTGAAAGAGCCAGAAATCCATCCCTAAAGCACTAAAAGTGCTAGCGTCAACAAAGAGAATATTTTTAGCAGTGAATTACACTTCGAATGTAAAAAGGGCAGGATGTGTAAATCACTTATATTATCGGATCGGTAGTTTGAGATGGTGTTTTGGTATCATTAGGCAGCCCACTCGGGAAAGGACTTGGCTTCATCTCCGACACTGGTTAGTAACTGAGATAAGAGTGAAACTAAAGCCGAAAGGAGATCCATTCCATCCCACTTCCAATGCCAAGTCTTAAGCAAAGTTGCATCCATCTTGGGATAAATCTATAAAGGTGATAAAGAAAGAATAAGTAAGCCATGTGATTGAGCGAGTTATAAATCTAACCCTGTCTCCAGCCTAACATGGGGTTTTAGAAAGCCTTGTCTTGTCTCCTCCTATCCCTCCCTTGTATGAGTAAGCGGTAGTCATAGTAGTAATTAATTCCCTAGTTCTGTAGCTATCAGAGGAATTGAAAAAGGCTTGTTATTTCCTGCAACAAGCTTTGAATTCCCTATGTGTCTTTCCTTAGTCTTTATTAGGTATCATCCCCCTTACAGTTGAATGCATGATACGCAGTTGAAGGTACTTAGTTAGCTTCACTTCCTTAACTTAGTCTCTCTAAGCTAAAGACCTTAACTTCACTCTTAGCTCTTTAAGTTTCTAAAAGATCTGACACCTTAGGGTAAGGTTCTAAAAGATCTGACCCTTTCTAAACCGAATAGGGTTCAGTAGCCGAGTTCTAAAAGATCTGACCTTTTCTAAAGGGTAAGGTACCCTGGGTATTTTCGTTCTTGGTCACAAGTACTGACTCTATATAGTCTGGCTCGTGCTATATGACCATGACCCTTGTGATTTGGTGGTGGCATTCGAGAGGGTGGGATCTCAAGAGCGCTAGATCCACTCAATCAGAATCAGCAACACCATTCCACTGAACCACCTAGGAAATTCTCAGGTATTCTTATATATATAGTACTGGTGAGTGTGGAAGCGTCCAGCAGAAACCTTTCGGAAAGCACGCATGCACCACTATACTAGACTAGTAGTAGTATTCCAGAGATGCGGTGATTGGCCTCGAGTATACTCACTCAAACGGAATTGGTGGCGAAGGTGGAACATGTTGGGAAGGGGGGGGTAGCATGACTGTTTTAGCCATCGAAGCGCTGCTTTCCCTTTCCGCTCAGTCCAATGCCAGAGATGAGTTCCTGTAATCCAAGGTCTCCCCGAGAACCACCTCCACCCGACCTATTCTTATTCTACGATACTCTTATATATAGTTATATAATAGTACCTGGATCCACTCCCAGACTGTCTATTATATCATTTCTGACATCTCAACTACCCTGATATTCGACCTTTCTTGACATTCGACCGCACCACGGGTACTCTTATATATAGTTTTCGACCACCATGCTCTTCCAAACCGACCACCCTCAACCCAAACATGACAATTCCATGCCACCAGCCAATCATAGTCGTACTACTACTACTACTAGTCTAGTATAGTACATCCAACTCCAATTACAACACCACCATATCCACCATCTAACCCCCGAACCATCGACTATCATATGAGGTGTCGGTATAATATATTCAGACCACTATATGCACTAAAAAAGGTGCCTATATTGGTCCGCCTATAGACTATATAGAAGAGTACCTGGCTAGATTATATTGATGAACCCAAAACAACCTGTTGCCTTCGGTTTGGCAGATGCATTGGCCCCAAGGTTGACCAGACCATGACTCCGATGCGTTCTCGACTGGTTCCCATGGTTCCAGTGTCGTTGTCCATCCGACTCATTTGTGTTTGGTTGTATTGGATATGGTGGAATATGTCGGTGTACTTGGTGGTTTGACTCGAGTACCTGAGTGGGGTGGTGGACCATGTGCTCCGAGCTACCTATTAGCTAGTTGTCTGATTCGTACGAATACTCTTGCTCCATGATAGCTCCCCAATCTCCGCCGCAGGTGAGAGTTCCAAAAGGGATGGTTCACATCTCGCCAATCCACTCAGGTACTGTTCTTCTACCGAGTCCGAGAACGAGTCCAAGTGGCGTTCCAAGATCCATCCACCAGTGACCACCACTAATAGAGATGATACCAACAACGTAGTTGCACCGTATACCGCCACCTGGGTTCCGGCTCGCAATGGGTTGGCCCCATGCTCGATTCCAGTCCTCTTGTATTAGGGAGTGTACCTTTCCGTTCTCATGACCCCATAATAGATAGGAACTGAACTGTCTCACGACGTTCTAAAACCAACTCACGTACCACTATTTTCAATCGGCGAACAACCAAACCCTTGGGACCAACTTCCGCCCCAGGAGGTGATGAGTCGACATCGAGGTGCCAAATGAAACCGTTGATCCGAGCTCGTGGGTTTCATCAGCCTGTTATCCCCGGCGTACCAGTGATCCGTTTCGCGAGTGCCCAACCACATGGAACTGCCTGGTTCACTATGGGTGACAGCTCATATTACCTTTTGAATTGTCTATCCCTGCTCGAGTTGTGCCATCTTGTAGTCAGGAATTGAACACCAATATGATCCTGGTAGATTTGGGTCTCTTTGGCCATTGCGCACCACCTGTTACTCATTAGGAGGAATCCTCCCCAGATAAACTACCGAACTCGCTCTGTTCCCAATACTTGAGCTTGAATTGAATGAATAAGCTGATGAACCAAGGTATCATCCTATATCGGTCACAATTACAACTGTCATGACCATATAGAGATCATACCCACATATAAAGTCCACTAAGACCACCACCATATAGATATGATACTCTCTATTTCAGGCTGCCCTGTGACCGTATCAGAGTAGTGGGCAACCTTGAAACAAGGGGGATGAATGGCCGAACCGCTTTCCGCACCTATCCATGAATCGTCTGGAGCCTTCTGTGGATATGGCCTTAATAATTCATATATATAAGTACCAGGTTTTGCCTATAGTGGAACTGGTGAGTCTCAAATATTAGAATATATTAGTCACTCATGAGGTTAGAGCATTGGGCATTGATCGAACGAGTGGCCCGGTGGAGCGGTGGCGGTAGGAGACCAGATAACTACTACCATCCTACGAGGCATTCGACTGTCTTGCTCATAGCGAAGCGAATATTAAAGGTGCACGGGGTCTTACCGTCTAGCCATGGGGAGCTCGACATCTGAACCGAGAGTTCATTTTGACTGGATTCCATTTCGGAGATAGCTAGGAAGTCGTGACACCATTCGTGCAGGTCGTTACTTATGAGACAAGGCATTTCGCTACCACTAGGTCGATACGGCTGGGCGCCCTCCGCTCGGTACCCAACTGCATCGGCCTTACAGCACCAGGCAGGTGTCAAACTCTATACGTAGGTCGACCTCTTAGCAGAGTCCTGTGTTTTTAATAAACAGTCACTACCTTGCTCCCCACATGTTGGATGCATGGGCCGGAGGTGATCCAATGAGATAGGTCTATCCTCAGTACTCTACTCTAATAGAATAGTTACACAACTGGTGGTTCAAGCGCTTGCCGAGTTCCTTCCAAATGGGTTTCTCACGCGCCAAATAGTATACTCTACTGGTGCACCTGTGTCAGTTGTTGGTACGATCATCTATTTTCTGGCTTGATTCGACTCTTCCACTCGCAGTTGTTTCCAGTTTATGCTTTCCATAGCCCAACCACTTCCACCATCAACACTGACGGAATGGTTGGAGTGGATTTTCCTAGTCCCGCTACCTCTACTACCTATATTATACCGATTTCCCCCAACAAGTATCACAAGACTATTAGATAGAGTAGCTGAAACTGCCCCCACCTTCGGCACTGCCATATGGAAGGTGGCAGCACTATTATAAGATTCGGGTACTCTGTCTATATAGTGTCCACTCCCCCTATAGTCATGAGGTGGTGTCAGTGAATGAGCCATGAAACTGATGACCAGTCGCCCGGTACTTCAACCTTATGGTGGTGATTCTCACCTTTCGGTGCCCATTGCGCAACTCAACCCCCAGCTACTATATGTATATGTATATGTATATGTATATGTATATGTATATTTATATGTATATGTATATGTATATGTATATGTATATGTATATGTATATGTATATGTATATGTATATGTATATGTATATGTATATGTATATGTATATGTATATGTATATGTATATGTATATGTATATGCGATTCGTATGTGCGATATGCCCAATTCCAGCAATGCTGAACAGCTCAGGTACTCTTCTAATAGTGAACTACCGAAGAGTACCTGATCCATCCAGGAACCCAACCATTTCATGGGGAATCATCAGTACTCTTCTAATAGTCTATCAACACTATTAGAGGAGTACTGATGACCTCCACCCTGTGCCATTGCGGCACATGGTCAGTACTATTCTAATAGTGAACTACCATGGAAGGGTCAGGACTTGATTGGTATTTAGCATATAAAGTCCACATATAAAGTCCACCAACAACTGGTACTTCAACCTCATGGTCATGTTCATCAGCGTTTCACTCTCAGTCAAATATAACTCTCACTCTCGAGTACCCCCATCAGCAAAAGGAGAGCTAAGGGACCAATTCACTCAACACTTCCGACCACCCGTTGAAACCCTGATCTACTGCTAGTGCTCCCCGTGGAAACAGGATTGAAATAGTATACTCATGTCAGCATTCTCTCTTCTGAGAAAACCCCAGGCATAGTAGCCAAGGACCTACCATATATCAACAGAACGTCCCACTACTGACATCACCATCGTTGTCGTATCCTGGAATACATGAAGTATCTGACTATCTAGAAGATACGGAGGGAGGACCATGATGGAATCGTATCGTCGCTTCGGTGCACCACTTATAGACCCGTGACATTGTCGGTTTGAACTCTCCCTTGACCAGTGAGATATGACGCTTTCAATAATCTGTATGGCTGCTTCCAAGCCGACCGCCTGAACCAGCTCTGATACCCCCACTTCCTTGCGCACTAAGATAGTTGCTTGGGGACCTTAGCTGACGATCTGGGATCCTTCCCTCTCGACAATGGATCTTGGCACCACACCGTCTATCTTGTACCACTGATACCAGGCCAGTATTTGAATAGAGTACCCATGGAGTCGAACACCTCCTAGCATCACATATCCATTGCCAATGCCAACACACCAGCACCCTCTACCTCGGGCCATTTTGATTGTAGGTACGCACTACTGAAATAGCTTTCGTGAAAAACCAGCTATCCCCGATCTCGGTTGGCCTATCACCCCTAGACACCAGTCATCCCAGTATTTTTCCACATACTTGGGCTCGGTCTGCCACTGCCAACTAGCAAGTGACCACCTGCCTATGGCTAGCTCGATCGGTTTTGGGTCCAAAGGCAGCACTGAAAGTGGGTATGCCCGGGTTGTAATGAATCCGGAACGGAACTGAACTAGGAAAGAACCGAACTTCAACCACCTCAAGTGGAACCCTCAAGCTTTCTAAGTCTATCCATCATCGTACTTGTGTTGTGAAGACAGTTCTGAACCTCAAGAGTTAGGAAATACAACCTGCACCAGAAACTGCACCTCAAGCTGAACCTTCACTCTAAGATGGGGAAGGCAATCAAGTAAGTTAAGGAAGGTCTTGAAGGCAAGACAGAAAGAAGGGAGCTAGCAAGGAAAGGATGGGAAGGATTCTAGAAGGAGCCAGAATCAGACCTGTAAGCCAGACTAGTTTACGAAGGCAATCCAATCTGTTTAATCCGACTTGAAGTAAATTCCTGCAAACATGCCTACCCGCACCTGAACCAGTACCAGAACCAGAACTGAAAGCTAGTGAAGGGCATCTGACTTGTGAAGTTGATGGGGTTTCATGACACATGCAGATTCCAATCTTACGAATTGATAAAATCCCACCCTTATCCCATACCGTAACCTTTACCTGAACTAGTACCAGTACCAGAACTTCCAGCTTTTGAAGCCCACTAGAAATCCATAATCAGACTTGAAGGTAAATCCCTCACTCGCTGCTACTATCTCCCCCCAAGAAAGATAGAAATATGGGAATGAGAAGGGGAAATCATAAGAACTTCACCTTAATTGAACCTCAACCTGAACCTCCTAGGCAGGGAACCAGCACTGTAAGCTCGTGAAGAGAAATCCAGTTTATGAAGCCAGTAACAGCCAGAACTGAAAGCAGAATGTAATAGCTCAACCTTAAGGGGGGAATAGCTCGACTTAAAAGGAGAGGAGGAGTAGAACAAGGGACACTGGAACTGAAATCTCATGCTCAGGAAGTCAATCAGACTATAGAAGGAACTTGTCCAACTTGTGAAGCCAACAATAAAAAAGTGGGCCCTTATTTCATGAATTCATTTAGTAGCATCCATAAAGTCATCTCGTACTGCTGATCATGCTGCTTCAAGATAGGGATCTGACAAGTAAGGGAATTATTCCCCTCCTCATCTCTATCTCTCCCCACCAAAAACATGGTCACACCATGGGAACCAAGATAAAACGAACCCTCGGTCAATCAAAGTGTGTCTAATCATGTCGTGAACAGAGTTCCGAGTCTCTAAGACCCTCTCTACTCTAATGAATATAATGATTCCTTCAAAGCTTCTTCTTAAAGGGATCTATTTATGGAACTAAAAAAGCTAGGTACTTGACCCTATATAGTTTCACCCCAGGTGTGGGAGATCCCATATACCGTTCCTCCAAGAGTGGTTATGCCGATTCTTGCAAAATCCATTATCTTCCCTACACTATATAAAAGAGTATCGGCTCCTCTTGCTTCACTCTCCCTTCTGTCTTTCTTCAAGAGTTAGATAAGAAAGGGCTGACTTAGCCTACCAGCTAATAGGGATTTTTTCACTCGGAGTTCTTTCTTCAAGACCTTGAGGCGGTGAAAGTAATGGAATGTCCACAGATTCGGCTTAGTGAAAATTGCCCTAGTTTGATCTTCTTCCATATAAGACTTTTCAATTAAATCGATTCCTGACAGGATTGGAAATGGGATTAGTAAGCCTCCTTCATTTCATCTTCTCAGTGAAGGAAGCCTGTGTTCACATCTGATACTTCCTGGGATTTGAACAACAGACTGGTACTTATATATATTGGGCATTCAAACTTGAGAGATGCCTTCTTCACTGGCCAGTCATAGTGGTCTGGTCCCTGCTTTCCCGAGAAGAGAGGGTGAGGTTAAAGGAATTTTCTTTTCTCTTCAGAACCTATAACTATAGATATGAATTACCTGATACCTCTAAGTTGGAAGTCTAGTGCTTTCAGAGGGCTTTCCCGATGCCGATCTATATAGGTAGAGTACTAAGTCCTTTGGCCTGAACATCATAGGAAGTGAGATTCTATCTAGTAGGGTACTATCCAAGAAAAGTTATGTTCCTTTCTCTACCTTCCCTTCCTCACTAGGACATGAAGGGTTTCACTTTCTCTTGCTTGTCCTTTTACTTTTCTTTGTCTGAAAGCAGCTCTCATTTCCTTCTTTCTGCTTTCTTCCATAGAGGTCGGGTACTCATATATATAGTTTCAGCTCAGTCCAATCTCTTTAGAGTTGGAGACGAGTCCCTTTTTGGGTCTATCGATTTGCCTGAACCAAATTCAAGGAATGGTTGTCGTCCAGACCCACTTTGTCTTTCCTATACTTATTTTCTTTTTCTTTTGTTGGAAGTGTGGAGCCCGCTCATTGGGATTATCACCTTCTACTGTTAATATTCAACGTTTTTGCAGAGTTTCTTGAGTCACTTTCTTGTAATAAATTACGTCAGCTCAACTTGCTAAAGCATATGTGGAAATCAACCTTGATATGTCTAGTTCCTCAGAAGGCAGGAACCTCAGGAATCCTCCAACTCTGAACATGCACTTCCTTTCCTCATTCATCTGTATCTTCCTCTTTCATAGAATTCGTCTATTATCCCCTGTATTTGTCTTATCCATTCACCTTATTTCTAATTCGGTATATATAATATAGTAGACCATACCCAACAATCTCAAGAGCTTGTCCCGCAAGACAACTCTAAGGTCAATAGGTATTTTCACTTCTGATCGAACAAAGTAGCTCGACTGGTAAGGAAAGGTACCTGAAGGAGTGTACTCAGACTCCCATTTTTTCTTGACCTGAAGCTTGAGAGATAGACCAACCTCTCGTAATCCTGGGGCGCGAGAAACATAAAAAAACTAAGAATTTCTAGGGACTATATATTTTTGATCTCCAACATGGAATTTCAACATCAAGCGCACCCTTATACAACTATTCTATCGCAACTATCAATAACATTTGCTGGGGGCAGGTTCTGACCACATGATGTACCAAGAAGACATCACCTAGAGACTTATTCGTCTCCTTTTATGGGTATAGGGGCATTCACAAAAAATCATTCCTTATGTTCATTCTATATGTAAACAAATTCAATCCAAAACCACTCACCCCTAGGGATTGACAATTCTTATTCATCATAGCATTCATCACCAGCTTCAGCCCTTTCCCTTTCTCGGATTTCCTAAGAGCTCGGAAATGGATCTAAGCCTTTTTCGAGGCTTTCACCCGCACTAGCACCAGTATATGGACTCGAAAGCCCAAACACAATCAAGCTAAACTTATTATTATGAAAAGGGGAAAGGGGCTAAAACCAAAGCTAAGGCTGCGAGACTAGGAGAATAGGAAAGACTTGGTATATAATCCGTGCCTTCGTTCCGGCTATAGTCCATTAGCAAGCGAGTAGGGAACCATGATTTTCCTGTGGGAAAAGGATCTCTATGTTTCTTTCCCATTTCAAAGGCTTAATTTGGTTTATGTTGGCGTGTAATATTGATTGCTTCTTGCTTTGCTGGAAACACAATATGATTAGAGTACTAGTTCTCTATGGTTGAGTGGCTGGACACTCCTTTCATTTCCCGTCCATTAACCCAAACTCCAGACTATTGAAGACATGAGGAGATGTAGTTTCTGTTCAAACTTCCTCTCTTTTTCCATTCCCCACTTCAATGCACTATGCTGGAAAAAGGGCTGTCAGAAACCGAGGAGAGTTCATGTGTTAAGTTTCTTTGTTGAATGAAGGTGAGTTCAAGGATCAGGACAGGTATTCTTCCTATATAGTCACTTCTTTTGTTGTCGTTAACCCGCTGAGTTCAAGATGTCCCTTTCCGCTCTCTTTTAGAAACTTCCCTCATTGGGATTGGTCAAGATCCTTCACTTATTGCTCGATCGGATAGCACCTTTTCTTCCTATTAGTAGGTCTTCTTGCACGTTCAGTGGTAGTCTAGTTGTAGTTTTGAGCGAGCTTCCGAAGCCTCTTTCCTCACTAGTTATGAAATTCCCTGGCTACTCGTTATGAGTGACCCAGTCTTACCCTACTATCTGTCTAGTCTTTCCAGGACTGGTTAAAGCAAGAAGCCCTATTTCTTCTATCTTAGTCTATCGACCTTTCTCAACCTAGTAGAGGGTGACCCCATTTCCACAAATCCTGATTCCTTCTGACTCTCTTTCTTCTCTTTATGATGCCTCTAATACTTAGCTTTCTTTGAAGCTTTTAGCCGCTCATCATATCAGACTTTCCAGCTTCTAAATAGACATTGGTTGAGTCACTTCACCCCTATACTTATTAGCTTAGTGGAGCATCTTGTCCCCTTGTTCTCCCTGGCTTTGGTCGAGGTTGATCTAAAACTTCCCTCTTCGTTCGACCCGGGATATGGAACCTCACCCTATATTCTCGGATTCGTCTCTCTCCCTTTCATCAAGTAAGGGTTCCCCCCTTCTTCAAAGGTCACCTCAAACATTTCTTATCAAAAAATTCTTCTTCTGCCTTTGGGCCTATCTTAGAAGAAAAGAAGGTAGTTTCTTTCTTACCTGAGTGGTCTAAGGGACTATATAGAAAGAGTACCAGCTAAGAGATGGATTTGTTGCCTCCTCGAAAGTAGCCTTTCTGCACTATATATATATAATATCGAATGTTAGAGGTTTGATGAGAATTTCATAGGGGGTTGTGAACTCATACCTATTCTTCTGGTAATCAAATCTCCTCTTTGTTAGTAGATAGAGTTCCTTTCTGGCATTCATACCCTTCAGTGAGAAAAGACCCTTTTGTTTCCAAACCTTCCTAGTCTCGCTGGTCCCCGCTCCCCCTATTTGATTAGGAAAGCAAGTACCAATACAAAAAAATCCTTTAGGCAGTCGAGTAGCTTCCTCTTATTCATTAGATTATTCAAGGAACTATTAGCTCTCTCATGCTCCTGCACAGGTAGCCGAGTACCTTTTTTCCTAAGATATCGTTTCGCTCCTCCCCCTCTACTCTAAAAGAAGGAGGTGTCCGACCTTGAAAACCTTGGCACCTTTCTTTCAAGTAGATCTTCCGACTAAAGGTTACTTTGGTACCTACTCTCCTCTATTCTATTCTAGGAGTGATGCGTGCCCATGATTCTACTACAACTACAAAGAATTCAAGATTCTATGCTAAAACTCTTTCCACTGCTGGTACTTGAAAGGTCAGAACTTTCTTTTCTTCTGTGAATTCTACCTCTGCCTGACGGTTAGAGATTCTCTCCCTTTAGTCTCACTTGAGCATCTATGATTGACTATTGAAAGAGCACTATCGTGGGTGCCCTCAAATTATTAGTGTGATTTTGGGGTACTTAGGTGCAGTAGAGTGGCTGACCAAGGTCGTCTCTCAAAGGAGGAAGTGAATTTAACAACTTATTAAAGGTATTATAAAAAAATAAAATAGAATAGAATAAAAACACTACTTTAAAGGATTGGGGTTTATTATAGTTTATGAATCTAGAAGAAGTTTTCTGGAAGAATATTGTATATTTTTTTGTTTTTTGTTTTGAAATGAATTTCGATTAAAATGACACAACAAGAAAATGTTTTTTAGAAATCTATTTTAAAAGGTGTAATTTATCTAAATCTACCTCTTAATTCACTTACTAATCATTATAATTTAAATAAATATCCACTTAATTATGATCCCCTAATTTGTTATCCCTCGAACCCTACGAGAGTTAACGTAACCACAAAGATGAAATTACTTAAACCCTAGGCTAGCTTCGGAACACGCAATCGCAACACCCTGCTTTGATTGTTGTTCTAAGGTTAGCTTATGGTCAGTGGTTAATTAGATCACATATCCATTATGTAAATGAGGATGAATTGTGTTTATGGATTTTATTTGAACTCTACAAATTTATCCCTTATGGTCTTGTATTACCAATTAAGACCGCGCTCTCACAATTTACACAATTCCCAACCTCGCGTGTTTTGTGTTAATCATTAAATTGATTGATTAGTTTCTTAAAATTTAAAAACAAAATTCATGGATCATATTAATTTAATTACAGTATCTCAATGATTCAAAATAATTAAATGAAGAAGGATAGAGGTCGATCTATTACTAAAAAGAACTACTCTTCCATGGGCGGTGTAGTCATCGTGGATACATTTTGCATAAGCAAAGGATTGAAAGGGTAGAACCCAATATTTTATCCACTATTGATTCCAACCCAATTAAAAATATTAATAGAAGAATAAAAGGTAAGAACACAGAATATTATTTGAAGAAAAATTCAAGAAACAAACATGAAATAAAAGAAATACAAAGAAGAGGTGGGACAGGAGAGCCGTTTTGGAAGAGAGGTTTTCACAAAGGCTTACTTATTCCAAGAGTTTTGAGGGGATCACAAGAGACAACCTTTCGGACACACCTTCCCAAAGCCTCGACCAAGCCTCCCAAAGAGTTAAAATCCCCTTTAAATAGAGTTTGTGAGAGCTAGGGTTACATAACGTTTTAAGTGTGAAATGAAAAACTTGGCCAAATATTTTATTCCAAGTTGAACCGCCTAGTTGACCTCCAAAACGCATGAATTGACCAGCCTTCCAGAAGAATTATTTGTTCCAAATCATGTCCCAGATCTTTCCTCAAACTTTGGGCTCAATAAAATCCCGGATGAAGACAATATGGCCCAAATACAGAAGCCATGTCCATTCTGCCGAGTTCATCCCACCATTATCTTAATGGCCCATTTACTCCATCCAAATTCACTTATTAGCTCTAGTGTCCTGAATGAAAGTTGTAGAAAATTAAGGTAGGAACATGGTTACAAAATTGAAAATTTAAATAATAAATATAAAAATATTTATCTTCGATATACTTCAGTGCACTATAAAGGGTAAAACTGGAATTTTCACCAAATTTTTAAATGAATGATCAAATCCCAAATATTTTATAAATAAACATATTTAACACAATGTGAGGAAATTATATTATTTATTATCAATAAAATATTCAACAAAATAGTTTTTTATCAACTCCCCCACACTTACCTTTTTGCACTCCTGGGCAAAACCTAATGTCAAGTAAACATCAATATCAAATCAAAACCAATTTTAAAACACATATCACTGGGATCCATCAATTCCGCACCAAGAATCAAAAGATATCATGCCTCATAAAAAACCTTATTTCAAGTTCTATATTAATACCATTCAATATATTTCCACTTCATTTATCCTCTCATGCACAAAACACTTACCTCGCTTGAATTTTCTCTCATCACTCAAATATCAATTTTTTTTTGCAATGTCTTTCTCATCCAAACTCATACAAGGGTCACCATAGGCTTGATAAATTCCTACATATCCACCCTATTTGAGTCAAGTACATATTTTTATCATGAGGACGTTTTAGGGTTGTTCTGTGTCTTTCAGTTGGTAGGATTTAGATGTGAAAAATTCTGAGGCTGAATGAGGAGGGCTTGACTATTTTTGAAGCAAAATTGCATTAATCTAATTTTCACTTAAATATGGTCTTCTCCTCAATCCCCATAGTATCAATTCAGCTCCATCATCATGAAAATTTTACATCATTCATCATTTCAGCATCAAAAATTTCAATCTTCTCAAACATGATTTTCTTGAAAGCTCCAGATAGGCACAACTTTCCACCTTAATTAGAAGCTCCAGAAAAGGCACAGATTCACTTGTCGTGAAAGCTCCAGAAAAGGAACAACTTTCAATATAATGACTTTCTTCAGTAGAAAACACATCTCTTAAGAATTTAATTTTCCACCCAAAGTATCACAGAATGTGGTATCACAACACAACATAGCTTCCCCCACACTTAAGCTCAACTAGATTATGCAATTTCACTTCAAGAGTTGGTTGGATAGGGAAAATTGGCTTGTAATGTGGATAACCTAACAGGATGTGCATGACTTATAAGGTATACAAGGATTAAATATTCAAGGTAGGACATTATAAAAAAGGATTCTTTGAAATAGGGGATTTAATACCAAACAAATGACTCAATCATTTAAACATAAGTACCTCAAACCCTCAAGTTTTGACAGGAATAGATCAAATTCTGGTTAAATAAAGCATGGTTTGGTTCTCTCAAAAAGTGAGGTGAATGTAAAGAATATGAAAATAATGGTTCAGAATCCTCACAGGAAAGTGATTTCAAATATAAAGACAGTGATATGTGGCATGGGATTCAAAATTTAGTGTACTTTTCATGAAATTACTAAATATTTAAACTTGAAACAAAGTCATTTTCAGCATTTATTTAAGCTTAGTTTGAAGAGATAAATTTTTTCACTCATTGATATGCATTTAAAAATTGTGATGAGAATCATTTCAACTCAAAAATTTCAAAAAGACAAAGAAAAATGAAAAATAAACACACAATTTTTTTGTTTGTTTTTTTTTATCAGGAAAAAAAATGGAGTTACTAAACTAAAAGGTTCTCTCCCCCACACTTAAAATATTTCATTGTCCTTAATGTGAACCCATGATATGATATATGCACATGAAATGTAGAATTTTTAAATAGGACAAATAATATAAAAGTGAAAGGGTTAGGAACAACCTGATGTGATCAAGTGATGATGGGGTCATGCAGTGTGATAAAATCCATTGCATCAGTAGGAAGTCCCTCAATGTATCTCTTCAGACGTTGCCCATTGACTGTAAAGATCCTTCCAGTGTCCTCTTGTGTGATCTCCACTGCACCATAAGGAAAAACATTAGTCACAATATAAGGACCTAACCATATGGAATGAAACTTACCAGGCATCAGCTTGAGTCATGAACTATAGAGAAGGACTTTCTCTCCAACATGAAACTCCCTTTGTTGGATCATTTTTTCATGAGCTGCTTTTGATATTTCCTTGTAGAGCCTTGAGTTCTCATATGATGACAGTCGAATCTCCTCAAGCTCTTGAATTTGAAACTTCCTTTGAATTCCAGCTTGGTCCAAATCCATGTTGCATTTCTTTATAGCCCAATATGCCCGATGCTAAACTTCCACTGGGAGATTACATTCTTTCCCAAAAACAATCCTAAATGGGGACATACCAATGGGTGTCTTGTATGCTATCCTACAAGCCCACAATGCATCATCCAAGCACTTTCTCCAATCCTTCCTATTTGGATGCACGATTTTCTCTAATATTTGTTTCAGCTCACGATTTGAAACCTCAGCCTGACCATTTGTTTGGGGGTGGTATGGTATTGATTTTTTGTGTTTCACCCCATACTTCCGAAGGAGGGAAGAAAAATTCCTATTGAAAAAGTGTGTCCCTTGGTCACTGATGATGGCCTTTGGTACTCTAAACCTGCAGAAGATTTGAGTCTTGACAAAATCCACTACAACATGAGAATCGTCAGTCCTAGTGGCCTTGGCCACCACCCATTTACTCACATAATCAACAGTAACCAAAATATAAAAAAATCCAAATGAACTAGGAAAAGGACCCATAAATTCAATGCCCCATACATAAAAAATCTCATAGAATAGTATGGGTTATTGGGGCATCTCATGTCTCCTAGAAATATTCCCAGTGTGTTGGCAATGAGAGCATGACTTACAAAACACATGGGAATCATGGAATAATATAGGCCAATATAATCCAGAGTCCAAAACATTCCTAGCTGTCCGTTGGGGTCCAAAGTGTCCACCACAAGCAAGTGTATGATAGAAATGAAAAACAGACTCAAACTCATGATCGGGAACACACCTCCTAATGACTTGGTCACTACACATGCGCCATAGGTATGGATCATCCCAAACATAAAATCTTGACTCACTCTTTAATTTTTGGACTTGATGTTTCTTTAAATTTGTAGGGATTTCAGAGGAAACAAGGAAGTTCACTAAATCAGCATACCAAGGATGTGTATCTAAGATGGGATAAAGATGCTCATCGGGAAATGTGTCCCAAAGTGGTACCTGGTCCAAGGTGTCATCCTCTAGTGTGTGAGTAAGCCTACTCATGTGGTCTGCCACCAAATTCTATGATCCCTTCTTGTCCTTTATCTTAATATCAAATTCCTAAATAAGGATCATCCAATGTATAAGTCGTGGCTTTGCATCTGGCTTCTTTAGGAGGTACCTCAAAGCTGCATGGTCAGAAAAAACAACTACTTTAGAGCCCAATAAATATGAATGGAATTTATCTAAAGCAAATATGACAGAAATAAACTCCTTTTCGGTAGTTGTGTAATTCGATTGGGCTGAATCCACTGTCCTTGATGCATAGGCAATCACATGTGAATGTCCTTCCACCCTCTGAGATAAGACAGCTCCAACCGCAAAGTTGTAGGTGTCACACATAAGCTCAAAAGAAATATCCCACTATGGGGGTTGTATGATCGGTGGAGTGGTCAGACACTTCTTTAGCTCATCAAATTATACCCTGCACGAATCATCAAAATTGAAGTCAATATCTTTTTGAATCAATCGAGATAAGGGTAGAGCGATCTTACTAAAATCTCTGATGAAGCATTGATAAAATCCAGCATGTCCAAGGAATGATCGAACATCACACACACATGTAGGATATGAAAGGGATGAAATAAGGTCTACCTTAGATTTATCAACTTCAATTCCATGTTGTGAGACTATATGACCCAAGACAGTTCCATTTTCGACCATGAAATGACATTTTTCAAAATTTAAGACCAGATTCTTCTTAATACAATGATGCAACACATCACCCAAACTAGAGAGACATTCATCAAATGAGGATCCATAAACTATAAAATCATCCATAAATACCTCCATGCAGGTCTCAATAAAATCAGAAAAAATACTCACCATGCATCTCTGGAAGGTACCTGGGGAGTTGCAAAGTCCAAATGGCATCCTCCGGTAGGCAAATGTGCCAAAGGGATAGGTGAATGTAGTCTTTTCCTGATCCTATGGAGCTATAGGATCCTGAAAATATCCAGAAAATCCATCCAAGAAACAATAGTGTGTTTTCCCAGCTAGTCTCTCAAGCATTTGATCAATAAATGGGAGGGGGAAATGGTCCTTGCGAGTGGAATGATTTAGTTTCCTATAATCAATACACACACGCCAACTATTTTGCACCCTCATTGGAACTAACTCATCTTTCTCATTTTTAACAACAGTAACACCACTTTTCTTAGGCACAACCTAAATAGGACTTACCCACTGAGAATCTGAAATGGGATAGATTATACCTGCCTCGAGTAATTTCTCAACTTATTTTTTAACAACTTCCAGGAGGGTGGGATTGAGTCTCCTTTGTGGTTGTCTCACCGGTTTAGACCCGTCCTCCAAGAGAAACCTATGCATGAAAATGGGGGGGGGGATAATACCTGATATGTCAGCCAAGGTCCACCCAATCGCCCTGATGTTCTCCCTCAAAATATTCAAAAGCTTTTCTTCATGTTCAAAAGGGAGATTGTTAGAAATGATAACGAGTAATCTCTCACCACTCAACAATTATGAGTATTTCAGATTCGGGGGCAATGGATTGAGTTCTAATGAAGGAGGGTGTAGTATGGATGGAGACATTGAAGGAACTGAAATATGTGCACAAAGAGCATCAGTATCATAATAGACATCATCAAAATCAGAGAATAAAGCATCAAATCCATCAGCATACTCAACAGCCATGTCATAATCAGAGTGAACATGATCAAAATCAGAATATGAATCCGCATCAAAATCAAATCCAAGAGAGGATTTTGTATCAGCAACATGTGTGGAAGTTACACTACTAGAAATTCGGGCTATATCCACGGTTCTAAACCGTGGCTATAGTCCCTAAAACCGTGGCTATAGGTAATAGCCACGGTTCCTCAAACCGTGGCTAAGTTTGGCGTGGCTATAGTCCTAGACCTATAGCCACGGTTCCAAACCGTGGCTTTAACACATTAGCCACGGTTTAACCGTGGCTATACTAAAGGCCGGACAGACTTAATTGCCACGGTTTAAAACTGTGGCTATAGGGTGTCCAAATCCATAAAAAAAATACCCCCAACCCCCTCAACACCCCCCTGGACACCCCCTCGACATCCCCTGGACACCCCCCTGGACACCCCCTACCACCCCCTGCCAGTCCCCCCTGCCACCCCCTGCCAGTCCCCCCCTTCCCCCTGCCACCCCCCTGCTAGTCCCCCCTACCCCCTGCTAGTCCCCCCTGCCAGTCCCCCCCTGCCCCCTGCTAGTCCCCCCTGCCACCCCCCTGCTTGTCCCCCTGCCAGCCCCCCTGCCCCCTACTTGTCCCCCTGTCAGCCCCACCTGCCCCCTGCTAGTCCCCCCCCCCCCCGCCCCCTACCAGTCCCCCCCTGCCATCCCCCCTGCCCAAGGATGTGTTCATGCTGAAACTGGTAAAGCACAATTCTGCTGGATATATTCTATAAGTAGATCCTCAACTCATATTCCCAACTTGAGCACCTTATCAAAGAGGGTTCTCTACTGCAACTAGAATTAAGATGAAACATCCTATCAACATGGGGTACCAACAACCAACATACATGAGTTAAGAAATAGAAAATAGAGAGTTCCCAAAATTTTTTACACAACCAGAACATGTCTAGGAGCATCATTACAGACCTCACCCTATAGGTTACACATGACGTATACTTATAGGTCTGCCACATTTTACTCTACCTGCTGTTACACCTATTCATGCTCGTTCTCAGCTAGACATTCCTCAAGGACAGCCCCTCCCCCTCTACTGGACAACCCCTCCCCCTGCCTGGACACCCCTCCCCCCTGCTGGACACCCCTCCCCCTGCTGGACATCCCTCCCCCCTGCTGGACACCCCTCCCCCTGCCTGGACACCCCTCCCCCCTGCTGGACACACCTCCCCCCCTGCCTGGACACCCCTACCCCCTACTGGACACCCCTCCCCCTGCTGGACAGCCCTCCCCCTGCTGGACAGCCCTCCCCCCGTGCTGGACAGCCCCTTCCCCCTGCTGGACAGCCCCTCCCCCTGCCTGGACACCCCTCCTGGACAGCCCCTCCCCCTGCCTGGACACCCCTCCCCCCCTGCCTGGACACCCCTCCCCCCTTGCCACCCCCTGCTTGTCCCCCTACCTTTCCCCCCTGCCCCTTGCTAGTCCCCCCCTGCCACCCCCCTGCCAGCCCCCCTGCCCCTGCCCCCTGCTAGTTCCCCCTGCCACCCCCTGCTTGCCCCCCTGCCAGCCAGCCCCCCCTGCCCCCTGCCAATCCCCCCCTGCCACCCCCTGCCAGTCCCCCCCTGCTAGTCCCCCTGCCAGCCCCCTTGCCCCCTGCCAGCCCCCCTTCCAGCCCCCCTGCCAGCTCCCCTGCCCCTGCTAGTCCCCCTGCCCCCTGCTAGGCCCCCTACCCCCTGCTAGGCCCCCTGCTAGGCCCCCTGCCCCCTGCTAGGCCCCCTACTAGGCCCCCTGCAAGGCCCCCTACATATTTACCCCTGCTGGACACTAGACCCCTGCTAGACACTGGACCCATACTCCCCCCCCACCCCTACCAGCCCCCTTGTACCCCTGCTGGACACAGGACTCCCCCCTGGAAACTAGTTCTTGGGATGCCTAAATCATATTTACCCCTATTGGACACAGGACTCCCCCATGTACACTGGACTCCCCCTGCATATTTACCCCTACTGGACACTGGACCCCTGCTGGACACTGGCCCCATACTATAGGTTCTTAGTAGGACCAACCCATACTATAGGTTCTTAGTATGACTTGGGAAACAGTTGAAACAAAATTCAGAAGTAGCTATATATGAGTAATCTAGGAAAACATACATATAATCAGTCTGGAAAATAAAACTAAATAAACTATAAAATGTTTATGGAAATAAAATAAAACATATTTGAAATTGGAAAACATTACCAGAAAAACTGTTTATCAACTAAACAAACTGCTTGGTGAAATCATGGTCACACATGCTCATCCTCAGATAAAATCTGCTTGCATTTCATGTAGTACTACATTAAAGAAAACATTGGAATTATGATTTGAAATAGAGTTACCAGATTTTATAGCACCGTGCTCACTATATATAGGTGGTGAAATAGTTATACCTGGTGCCTGTGAAGTATCTGTTGGATATTTTATGATATTTTCCAGATCTGGACATCACTGCATTTTCTCTATAGAGACATTCATAACATGCATGGGCTTAGGTTCCTGGACAGCCCTCTTGCACCCCCTTGCAACCCCCTGGACAGCCCCCTTGAACACCCCCCTGCACCCCATGCCCCCGTTGGTCCCCCATGCCCCCCCTTCACCCCACTGGACAACCCCCATGCCCCAACTGGATAGCCCCACTAGACAGCCCCACTGGACACCCCCTGCACCCCCTGGACAGCCCTCCCCCCTACCGGACACCCCTCCCCCCAACTTGGACAGCCCCTCCCCCTGTTGGACACCCCTCCCCCTGCTGGACACCCCTGCCCCCTGCCCCCTGCCCCCTGCACCCCACTGGACATCCCCCATGCCCCAACTGGACACCCCCTGCACCCCCTGGACACCCCTCCCCACCTGCTGGACACCCCCCCTGCCAGACAACTCTCCCCATTCCCCTTTCTACACCCCCTGTAATGTGTTTCTATTGATATAAATGATCATATTATTGAGGTATGTTTTGTATTAGAAAACATACCAAAGTACAATGAGCATTGCAGGATGATAGGCCATGCCACTGATAAGTGCAGAAATGTACAGAAATTCTGCAAGCCATCCTCTATTAATACTTCGTTGAAAGATGCTCTGAAAGGGAAAAATATTAATACCAAACACTATGTTAGAAAAAAATACAAAGAAGGTTAAAAAGAGGTCACCTGGGATAACAATTCTGCTACTAGTAAATCCTAGGAAGACTTAGTAGAGGAATAAGAATCCCAAGGATATGTTCATACTGAAACTGGTAAAGCACAATTCTGCTGGATATATTCTATAAGCAGATCATCAACTTGTACTCCCAACTTGAGCACCTTATCAAAGAGGGTTCTCTACCACAACTATAATTATGATGAAACATCCTATCAACATGGGGTACCAACAACCAACAGACATGAATCAAGAAATAGAAAATAGAGAGTTCCCAACATTTTTTACACAACCAGAACATGTCTAGGAGCATCATTACAGACCTCACCCTATAGGTTACACATGACATATACTAATAGGGCTTCCACATTTTACTCTACCTGCTGTTACACCTATTCATGCTCGTTCTCAGCTATACATTCCTCAAGGACAGCCCCTCCCCCTCTGCTGGACAACCCCTCCCCCTACCTGGACACCCCTCCCCCCTGCTGGACACCCCTCCCCCCTGTAGGACAGCCCCTCCCCCTGCTGGACAACCCCTCCCCCTACCTAGACACCCCTCCCCCCTGCTGGACAGCCCCTCTCCCTGCCTAGACACCCCTCCCCCCCTGCCTGGACACGGGTTATTTTTTTTTTACATTTTTTCAAAAAAAATTCTTAAAAATACCACCAGGTTTAAAATTTTTTTTTTACATCCTAAAGGCGGCACCTGGTGTGCCGCCTTTGCCCAAAAAATAACCGCAAAGGCGGCACACCAAGTGCCGCCTTTGCCTAAATAATTTTTTTTTAAAATTTTTATTTTTATTTTTTGTTTTGTTTTGTTATATATATATATATATATATAAAACAAAACTTTTCAGCAGAATTTTTCTGCTATTTAATATCCAGCGGTTCTGCCATTACAGCAGTCTGGATTCTGACTGATACCCTCACCCAGGACTCCCTTTTATAAGGGGGTTTGCTCTGAAAACAATACTGCATTTTCGATGTGGGATTCTGGTTCTCCTTTTCCTGCACAGTACATTCTGCGTTTCCGATGTGTAATTCTGTTTCAAGTACGCGACTTTGAAAGACTATAAAAGTTAAACTATAAGACCAATACAAATGAAACTTTAAACACTGATTAGACATATAAGAAATAGTTGAAAACAAAAATAATTTCATAAAAAATGTTGATACAGATTAATTTATAAGCTTTCAAAACCACCTACTTGAAACTTAAACATATTTGAAGTACGTGACTTTGAAAGCTTATAAAAGATAAATTATAAGACCAATACAAATGAAACTTTAAACATTGATTAAACATATAATAAATAGTTGAAAACAAAAATAATTTCATAAAAAATGTTCACCAAAAACAATTTATAAGCTTTCAAAACCATCAACATGAAACTTAAAAATGTTTCAAGTTCCCGACTTTGAAAGACTATAAAACATAAACTATAAGACCAATAGAAATGAAACATTAAACATTGATTAAAAATATAAGAAATAGTTGAAAACAACAAAAACTTCCTAAAAAATTTCCATAAAAATTAATTTATAATATTTCAGAACAATTTACTTGAATAGGGAATCTGATCCATCAGTTTGAGGGATACCAGGGCTAGGTAGATAGATAATCGGATCATTGTATCTATGGATTTTTTGGATAGGAAGATAGATTCATTTCATTCATTATATCGAGGTATTTCTTTTTTAAGAGAATATAGACTTTCTTATAATTATAAAATAAGGGACACCTTTATTTTTTGGTTATAGAATACGATTCTCTTAAGGTTAAAAGACATTATTCTTTTAATGGCTTTGAAAGTCATTATTTGTTTTGTATGAAATTGTATTTCTTTTTTGTAAAAAGTTTTTATATTTCCACCAAACATATAATTGAATTCAAAACATCATATTAGTATTTTTATTATGATTTTATCCATATTAATATGATTTTGATAATAACAAAACTTTTGAATTAATAAAATCTATCATGATTATGATTCTTGTACTCTGATTACTCGGATTCATATAGACTCTGATCTTTTACATTCTGATTTAATCAAATTGTTTCTATTTATGATTATTTGATTGGACTGAGAACCATGTCCAATAAAAAATGTAAGAGTTTTTTATTTTTTAGTTTATTTCTTTTAAACTACATTTTTTAATACTAAAATATTCCCACTTTTAACTTATCTATTAGAATAATATTCTTATGATCCTAATAAAAATTATAGGCATAATGATACAAAATTGTGTGGTTTTCTCAAGAGAATATTCCAACTCATCTTTTAATATCCATTTATTGTATTTTCTAGCTTTACCATTATCATTACTATATGAATAAATTGAAAATTTCTCAACTTGATTAATGAAACTAAATTCATATTTTTAAGAACTACTAGTTGATGAATTATCTTTTAAATAATTTCTTATCAAATTATTATGTCTATTACTAGAATGATACGTCTTCTTCATATCGTTTTTCTATTTTAGAGGATTCTCACTTTTTTTATCAAATTATAAATTATCCATTTTCATTATAAAATTCATGGAAAAGATTCCAATGAAATTATAGATTCATCACCATAGTGGTTTATTTAGTTTTAAATTCATTTACCCTATATAATCCATCTTTAAATAGGTGAATAAATTTCATTAATGTATTCATCAAATTCATCATCATCAGAATCAATTGATTCCCCAATTTCCAATTATTTGAACTTATTTTTTCTTATAGCCTCAAAGGATATATAATCTATATCTTCTTTTTGAAACTCATTTCCTTTATCATTTCATAATCTATGAGAATAAAATATAACTCCTCTAATGAAATATATTCCCTATCTTCCATGTCTAAAACCATGGCATCAAATCATATAGGGAAATTTATCAAAAGTGTTTTCAAAATTTTTGAATCTTATATCTTCTAACCAAATCCATAGATATTACATACCATCTCATTGAACCTAATGAAATAGTCATCAATGATTTCATCATCAACCATTTTAATATTCTCAAACTTTATTCTTAGTATTTTCATATTATCTCTCTTAACATTAATATTTCCTTCATAAGTACTTCCTAGTTTGTCTAAAATATCCTTGGTAGTTTCAACACCCATCGCTTTAGTGTATAACATTTTTGATAAATCCATTAGGGTATAATTATGATATTTTCCATCAAATTCAAGATTTATCATTTTAGATTTAGTACAATAATAATACTTAATAATAGGTGGTAATCTAATGGTTGATACGTCTTTCATTTATAAGAAAAGCGATTGAAGGAAAAGAGTATAATATTCCTCTATGTATGGTAGTTATTTCCCTAAAATTAGGCATTCCATGGTTTCTCACTGAATTATGATCCTTCATTTCTCATAATGTTTTCTTATCATGAGAGGGGATCTTTTTATGATACCATTTGATTTAACCAAGGATCAGTTGGGTTCTAATGAGGGGGGGGGGGTGAATCCATAGTACATTGTTTTAAAAATTCACTATTCTGTAATCTAAAATCTATGACTGATTAAACTATCTATCCCTTATCTTAAATTCTGAAAATCCGCCTGAATGAAAAAATAAAATCAATGAAAAACACAGGGATTCTATTAGGTTCATTACAAAGGCCTACTCCTTACTATAGCCATTTATTACACCTTGATAAAGGTTATTCACTTTTTTTAGTCGGTTACAACATGGGAAAGTTGTATTCCCATAAAAAATAAGTCCAATAGTGCTTCATATCTAGAGTCCCACTATAAATTACAAGCTCCCACCTTCACTAACAACTCTTAACTCCCATAGGTGGATCTTTATACTATATCCATGGTGATTCTAAAATCTCATAAGCCTACTCGAGAGTCCCACTGGTGACCTCTTCTACATCTGAGTCCCAAAAAAGACTTCAAAATTCCTAAATCACACAATATATGAACTTTTTCCTAAATATATCTATCAAATTTTTATATTTCTGGACAACATTCGTATATAGTCTTTCTCAAAAAACAAACCAAAGCACCTGATCTACCCATGTACAATATTAATGAAATTAGGCAACTGTTTTTCAATGACCTTATCTTTATCACTATCCATTGAACATAAAATTTCCTGGACTAATCTCAAAAAACTCATAACATGGGTATATATCTTCTGAAACACTACCTAGATCGGTCTCAATATTTATGTATATAAAATTAATGGAATATCAATTCAATTTTATTTAAAAAAGACAAATATAAAATATTCCATGATAATTTTATGTAAGTGTTATTTAATTTTCATGAAAATATTTTATAATTCATGCACACCTACAATGCCTCTTTCCTTCTCACTTTAGTGCTTCCACTGAAGGCCTTTCTTAACCGAGGCACTGGTTTTATGGCACCCAGGATATGATGTTACACTAACTCCTCCTAATCAACTCTAATTTGAACCTTTGGTTTTTTTAGGCTCTCAGTAGATTATTTTGACCACTCTAACCCGTAATATTCTTAGACCAAAGTAACAATGGATGTTATTATTCTTCCTTCGATGTGGATATCTCTTATTGTTGTGGAATCCACCATTATTCTCTACTCTCTATCTTTGAGAGTGAAAAATTCATATGCTGCTGATGGATTGGATCCTTGTTTCGATGGATTGAAATTATAGGGATTTGTCATTGATCTACCTCAACTTTGACTCTCATTGGAATTTATCAACACATGTGATTGATTAATCGTGTGAATAATGGTTTGTGGATACACTATTTTCTTTTTTGGGAAATTCAATTTAGAGTAGATATGGGTGTGGATTTTTAGTTTTTTGGATACCCTATGTGGGGGAATATTGACATGTAAGTAACATCACCATATCCCATTTATTATATGTAGAAAGTAGTTATATGTGTTACATGGAAAGATTCCATGTTGGAATATGGTAAGATTCCATGTTGGAACATTGAAAGATTCCATGTTGGAACATGGAATGATTCCATGTTGGAACATGGAAAGATTAAATTTTGGTACATGGTAAGGTACCCCATTTGATATGCACACTATGTATAAGGGAGACATTCCATATAATTTGGATGTACATGTTAGGTCGGGAAGAGTTTTATGAGAAGGTAAGGATTGAGGAGGAACATTCTATATACATGATGAACACACCATTTACTTCTTATGAATTTTAAGTGTGAGGATGAAGTGGTGATATGAGGAAATTATTGATATATTATATATTTATATTTGGTTTTTACAATGGTTTTTGGAGGACCCCTTCATGGTTTTTATTTTAGAATCCTATTAAAGGAAGTGTGGTGTGAGGTCCAAGTGGGGGCTGTAGGATTTCTTCTTGGAATGACTTAGAATTACCATGGTGTATTTTTTTATGCTCTTTGATTTTTTCTATAATTAAGGATAGTGTAGTCTCATGGTTGTGTTTTATTAGTCAGTTTCTCAAAGTTTAGTTTTTTTATAGACATTATGATATGGTGACCCTATGGGGATGTCAAGAACAAATGAGTTCTATTAAGTAAAGTTTTAATTAGGTCTGATGGACCTTTTAGTATATTATAATGTGTGAGGTATTGATTGGATATAGGTTTTATTCCAAGAGGATGGATGAGGTCCTATTTATATGGTCTTGAATTAAGGATTTTTACATGTGGTAGAGTAGAACTGTATTGGTTTTTATGTTATTTATGTGGTTCTGAAAACTATTTTGGGTGCCCTATTATTTTCACCCCTATAGGGATAGTACTGGTTTCAATTAAAATGGTGATGGGTTTTAGTTTTCTCAAATCATGTCTTTGTGGCCTCTGAATTGGATTTTATTGGTCATTTCTATTCACGTTCTAGATGTGAGAGGAGTCATTTGGGATATTATTAGATTTGGCATCAATTCTGAGAATTATATAATGAAATCTTCTATTAGTTGGATAGTGTTTTTTAGGTCTGGGGATCTTATAGTCTACCTATATTAGTGAAAAATTTCTTTCTAGTTTAGTATTATATCCTATCTATGGTTTGGGGATTTATGGATTTTTTTCTTCTCTATGAACTTACATGGAAGTGGACATGTACATGAATAAAGTTCCAACCTAGTTAGGTAGAACATACTGAATATTATGATTAGATTTCCTGGTTGAATCTTCCCAACCATGGGAACATTTATGGGTTCTCTAGTGTCATCCAATATGTTCTTCTTGCCAATTTATAGTCTTTGAAATTCGCGTACTTGAAACATTTTTAAGTTTCAAGTAGACTGTTTTGAAAGATTATAAATTAATTTTTATGGACATTTTTTAGGATGTTTTTGTTGTTTTCAACTATTTCTTATATGTTTAATCAATGTTTAATGTTTCATTTATATTGGTCTTATAGTTTATGTTTTATAGTCTTTCAAAGTCGGGAACTTGAAACATTTTTAAGTTTCATGTTGATGGTTTTTAAAGCTTATAAATTGTTTTGGGTGAACATTTTTTATGAAATTATTTTTGTTTTCAACTATTTATTATATGTTTAATCAATGTTTAAAGTTTCATTTGTATTGGTCTTATAATTTATCTTTTATAAGCTTTCAAAGTCACGTACTTCAAATATGTTTAAGTTTCAAGTAGGTGGTTTTGAAAGCTTATAAATTAATCTGTATCAACATTTTTTATGAAATTATTTTTGTTTTCAACTATTTCTTATATGTTTACTCAGTGTTTAAAGTTTCATTTGTATTGGTCTTATAGTTTAACTTTTATAGTCTTTCAAAGTCGCGTACTTGAAACAGAATCACACATCGGAAACACAGAATGTACTGTGCAGGAAAAGGAGAACCAGAATCCCACATCGGAAATGCAGTATTGTTTTCAGGGCAAACCCCCTTATAAAAGGGAGTCCTGGGTGAGGGTATCAGTCAGAATCCAGACTGCTGTAATGGCAGAACCGCTGGATATTAAATAGCAGAAAAATTCTGCTAAAAAGTTTTGTTATATATATATATATATATATATATATATATATATATATATATATAAACAAAAAAAATAAAAATTTAAATTTAAATTTAAAAAAAAATATTTAGGCAAAGGCGGCACCTGGTGTGCCGCCTTTGCGGTTATTTTTGGGCAAAGGCGGCACACCATGTGCCGCCTTGCCCTGGGCGGAAAATTCCCCAAAGGCGGCACACCAGGTGCCGCCTTTGGGGGGTAAAAAAATAATTTTTTTTAACCCAGATGTATTTTCAATTTTTTTTTTTTGAAAAAATGTATATTAAAAAAAACTCGCCTGGACACCCCTCCCCCCTGCTGGACACCCCTCCCCCCTGCTGGACACCCCTCCCCCTGCTGGACAGCCCTCCCCCCTGCTGGACAGCCCCTCCCCTTGCCTGGACACCCCTCCCCCCCTAATGGACAGCCCCTCCCCCTGCCTGGACACCCCTCCCCCCCTGCTTGGACACCCCTCCCCCCTGCTGGACAGCCCTCCCCCCTACTGGACAGCCCTCCCCCCTACTGGACAGCCGTCCCCCCATGCTGGACAGCCCTACCCCCCTGCGGGACATCCCTCCCCCCTGCGGGACATCCCTCCCCCCTTCCGGACAGCCCCTCCCCCCTAACGGACACCCCTCCCCCCTGCCGGACACGCCTCCCCCCCTGCAGGACACCCCTCCCCCTTACCAGACACCCCGCCCCCCTGAATGGAAATATTTCAATAACAAGTAGAAGTGAATTAAATGTATACAAATTAAACAGAGATATAAATGAGAGAAATAAGTAATAAAACCTGAATTAAAAATGTTGGATTCATTAATTAAAAAAAAGAAAATGCCATAGTAAGATAAAGAGGCTCTTCTAGTCCCCCTGCCCCCTGCCAGTCCCCCCCTGCCAGTCCCCCCCTGCACCCTGCCAGGCACCCTGCCAGTCCCCTGCTAGTCCCCCTACCCCCTGGACACCACCTGGACCCCCTAATAGAGTTAGATTCCCAAATGAAGGGTAAGTGGTAGATTTATAATCTACACATGGATTTTCCATTCATTGATCCCACTATAAAGCACATAGTTACCTCTTGATTTAGGAGGCATTAACACATGATAATGTAGAGTTTACCTATACTCCAATTGAAGCCCCTTCCACCATTATAGCCTCCACTACTATGATGCCAACTAATTCAATGGTACTAAGATAATAATTGTGATAACCATTAAGATGTAATCTATTTTAGAGACTCTTATATATGTTTCCCTCCCAAACGAGATACTTAGATCATCATTAAATAGGTCTTATTTCAATGCTGCCAGCCCACTTGAATACATACACTCAGATTTTTGGGGGATAGCCAGGACTAGTTCTTGTGTTGGAGGATCCAATATCATCATCTTCATAACTAAAATCTCTAAGAATGTTTGGATTTAGATAATAAAAATAATATGATGCATTCCAAACCATTTAAACCTAAAAAGATTCAATGTAAAATCACACTGTAAAAGAATATGATGCATTCCAAATCATTATTCTGTGGCACAAATGTGGATACTACTTAAATTATTTGTGGTTTGGTTGATGCTAACTATACAGGTTAGTAGTCATTCTCATTCCCAATAAGATATGGTAAATATTAATGATATTGATCAAAAAAGCAATGTAATCGGATGCATGGAACTCATCATACATTACCAATCCAAAAATACAATTTACTTCAAAAGTGAGTCTCAATATCAGTATCATCAGAATCATGATAACCCTCATCCACACCTCCTACAGAAACACCATCACCACCTCTCACACCACCAACATCATCATCGGCATCGACATCTGCATCTGAACCGGCACCAGCACCGGGTCCAACACTAGGTCCGGCTCTAGCTCCAACAGAAGAATCTACATTAGCAGAACGCATCGACATCAAAAATGCATCAACCGTTGCAGTTGCTTCTGGTGGAAGTGTAGAAGAAAGGGCAGACATAAACTTCATCATATTTGCAGTTATCGCCTATTCTGATTTTTGACTTGCTTCTTTGATTGCGGCATTCATTTGTTCCATTGTGACAAAACCAGAACCGGTACTCAAAGAAACTTTAGTAGACCAGTATGGAGATGGTACAATCTTATTCCCAGGTCGACAACGCACTCTACCCTGATGCTCATCTCCTACTACCTGATGTAGATGATCGTTTGGGCCCAAATTGTCAGGTTATTTTTCTGCCAATGCCTCTAAAGCATTCTGTTGATTGATATATAAAATAAATTAAAATGATAAAATAATATAAGAAATTAAATTCAGTAAAAATCAAAGAAATTGAAATATACTTACAATTTCCTTCTCGGTGTCGGGATTTGGCACAGTACCATCTTTCTTTTTATGGCTTGTACAAAACAAAGTTGAGTGAGGAACGTGACCCTCAATATTCGATGCCTTTTTCTGAAAAAAAAAGAAATAAATAAAAATTGGAAGTTAAAAAAATTACACAAAACAAAGCTAAATATTTTAAATGTTAAATTATCTGCGTCTGCTCATGATCTGGTAATGAAGTGTGTCCGCGAGTATAAATGTGTTTCATTAAACTCTTGTTTTTTTTATTTCTATTTGATTTCTACTATAAACAAATAATTATATAAATTCATTAACATAAATAAAACAAGTAATTTAAAATCGTTTTTAAATAAATAAATGAATATATATATAATTTTAACAAACACCTTAAACGCTGAACTCTTCCAATAGTTGATCATCTCTTTGTATTGTGATATTGGGCAATCTTGAATCACCGGGACTTCTTCAAGCTCTATACCAACTCTCTTTTTCCACCCAAGATATAAATCATACTTGTAGGCTCTCCACATTTCACCTAAATCCATTATCCTTGCAGCCTTTGCATTTTTTTCCATCGGGAAAATTATATCGAAGCTGCAATGGACATAATATTTGTTAAGAAAATATTATAAATTTATATATATATATATATATATAAGGTGATTAACATTACTTACCCAAATCTCTGCCCAGGCTTTGTCCTTTATTTGTTGTCTAACTGCATTCCAACTTATCGGTTGAACCAGAATGATATTGCTGTGTCTAGCAAGTGTTCCCATAAAACTTTTACATTTCGTGCCATTTTTATTAATTATAGAATTGTCCTCATTGTAATCAACTATGATTTGCGTGTTCTGATTCCAAACCTCATGCATTTTTGTGCGGCCTCGTCGTCTGGTATAGGATGAAGCTAATCATGAAACCAAAATAAAAGAAAATAATATATATGAATTTATCATTAATTAGTAACAGTAATGTTTAAACAAATACCAATAGATGGGGGATCTGCTGACCCCTTAAGTGCTGCGTCTGGAGGGGGGGCAGCCTCCATGGTAGGTGAGATATCTACAGGAGTACTATGTATAGTAGATGCAAAGTGTACTGATGGAGGCAGAAAACCCGATGGATAACCCTGTACAGATGAGGGTGGATATGGATATGGATATGGCGGTGGGATATATGGGGGCACAGTACCCTGTACAGTGGATGGTGGGAATGGAAACTGAGGGATGGGAGTCTGAGAACTACCATCCGATGTGGGTGCGGGAAAAAAGGGATACGGAAAAGGTGGGTATGGATAATATGGAGGTGGCATAATGGGAGGATGGCCTCATGGTGTCTCAAGCGGTGTAGTAGTAGGCTGACCTGTAGAATCAGTACCCCTCACCACAATATCATCCTCAGTGGCATAATCCAAGCGTCTCCTCAACGATGTAGTCTAAAATAACATAGATGATAAAATAAAACGAACGATAACAAGATAAATAATATGAAAGACTATAATATTCAAACATAATTTGTACTTAAATTGTTTCCAGGAGGAGACCTACGTTGTTCGTTTCTCAGTATTCTTCTACTCCTTCTAGTATCATCATAATCAGAAATTTTGACCTGGAAAATTAAAAAAATATTCTCAAATAAATAGAAATAATGCAAAATGATAAATAATGCAATTGTATCATAAAACAATGAGATACATTTTCATGTGTGATATTTATATTGATAAAATATCAAGACTTTTATATGTTCAAGATTTACTAGAGAAGTGGTTAAACATAAATTGGTGAGGCTATTAATAGTTTTATATTCGATAATGGTATAAAATATACTAGTTATTTTGATATCATGTATGAAAGTTAAAAAAAACACATACAATTTTGCGATAATATCAGGTAAATACTTACAAATGTGTCAATGCTATGTGGGGTCTGTGACAATTTCTGGTTCACAATCTATTCTAACAATTGCATCATCCGTATCATAAAATGCAACATTCGAATAAATACCAACAGGTTCATCCACAACATCATTATCATCCATGCCTTCGTCAAAAATATGTCTAGGAATAACATCAACAATAACACCAAATTGTGGTTGTAATGGGTCACTTACATAAAACACATGTTTAGCTTGTGACGCAAGAATATAAGGTTCATCGGTACGAAGCTGGCAGTTCATATCAATCCCTCTAAATCCACAGTTATCAATATGTATTCCTTGTCGTGTCATTGAATCAAACCACTTGCATTCTATCATTGCGACATGACCATGTGCATAGTAATCTAATAAAATGATTCTTTCAACAACACCGTAATATGATATATTTTCTGATCGAGGATGCCTGTCCGATGCACTCGCATAACAATCTGTTGTGGTGCTTATCATGACACCATCATGCTGTGTTGCCATTTTTTTTGCACAACTATTTATAACAAATTTATATCCATTGACAACCATTGACTTACAATCACGCACCACATCGTTTGGACCAAAGGACAATGATTTTATTTCATCTGATACTTCAATAATTGGTAGAGTTAAAACCTAAAAGATACCAACATAGAATATTAAATAGAGACATGTGATTATGTTATGAGAAGAAGAAAAATAAATCTATTACCTTTGACTTTAACCAGGCAGCAAATTCTTTGTTGTGCAACAGTTCCTTCCTCTTAATAGATAGAGAGCGATGTCTCTTTTTTATAATTTCAAAATGTTCTATACAGATATGAAAGCATTAAAATGTCACAAGATATAAAGAAATCACACAATGAAAAAATACATATTTATTAGTTTACTTAATTCATATAATCATCAAGCACACCACAGTTGAATAATACTGTGCGATGTGCCATTTCCCACTCTTCCCTGCTTAAAGTACACAACGAGTACGATCCAGATATCCCCCCTATTTGGGGCATTAAAGGAAATGCAGTCTCAATGGGATCATATTGCTCATCTTCAGTTCTCATTAGTCGATTAGACCTCTTAGTGACATTAGCTAGGTACGATGAACAGAAATCCATGCATTCTTGTGCTAAATAGCACTTCACAATAGAGCCTTCAGGATGATATTTATTTCTCACATAAGATTTCAATGTAAACATCATTATTTCGGTAGGATACATCCACCGACTCGAAACAGGACCACCAAAGAGAACTTCCATGGGAAGATGCACAGTCAAATGTAACATAATTGTGAAAAAAGACGGTTGGAAAATTTTCTCCAAGTCGCAAATAATAATTGGTGAATCTCTCTGCAATTTCTGAACAACACTTCTGCTCAATCTTTTGGCACAAAGATCTCGATAAAATTGACATAACTTAATCACAGTAACTCTAACATTATGTGAAAGTAAATGACGAATGGAAATGGGAATCAACTCATGTAACAAGACATGGTAATCATGGGTTTTAAGAGATTTGAGTTTCACATCTTGTGTATTCACCCTTTTCGAAATATTACTTGAATAACCATCCAGAACCTTCAAACTTTCAAAGACTTGAAGAAATTGTTTTTTCTCCACATTTTTCATCAAATAACAGGAAATAGGGACTTTCCACTTATTTTGACCAATTAACTCAGGATGAAGTCTTGCTCTTATACCCCAATCCATCAAATCACGATGACACCGCAAATCATCTTTTGTTTTGCCTTTGAAATTTAAAATAGTAGCAAGTAACATCACACAAATGTTTTTCTCAATATGCATTACATCCAAACAATGACGTAATAAATTTGATGACCAATATGGAAACTCAAAGAATATGCTTTTCTTTCTCCAATTGCTGTTGGAATTCGAATTAGCATGCTTTCGCTTTCTGATATTTGATTAACTTTTTCCAAGAACATAATTCAAATCATCAAGTTATTTAACAATATCAGTCCCTGATATTCGTTGAGGTGTCTCATCTGTCTCGATGGCATTATCGAACTGTCTCCGATTTTTCCTGTATGGATGATCCATTGGTAGAAAACGTTGATGCCCTATGAAGCTGAAAGTTCGTCGAAACTTTAATCTTCGGAAACGGGTATTTTTCATACAAATAGGACAGGATAATTTCCCTTTAGTACTCCAACCAGACATCATTCTGTAGGCAGGGAAATCATTTATCGTCCATAATAAATCTGCACGAAGCATAAAATACTCATTTCTGAATACATCATACGCTTGTGCACCAACAATCCAAAGCTCATTTAACTCCTCTATTAATGGCTGCAAGTATATATCAATATCATTTCCAGGATCACTGGGTCCAGATATCAATATACTCAGGATAGTTCATGGATTCTTCATACACATCCATGAAGGAAAGTTATAAATGTGAATGAAAACAGGCCAAGTACTGTGTGCAGTATGCATTTGGCGAAATGGGTTGAAACCATCACAGGATAATCCCAATCTAACATTTCGTGGGTCGGCTGCAAAATTAGGATGTAACCTATCAAATTTATTCCAAGCCAACCCATCTGCAGGATGCACTATTTCATCATTATCCTTATTTCTTTCATCTGCATGCCATCTCATATTCTTTTCCATTTGTTCTGACATAAATTTTTTTTGAATCCTGGGAATTAAAGGAAAGTACCACATCACTTTCGGTGGTATGCGAGATTGAGATCCGTCTTTATTAGTCTTCCACCTTGATGTGCCACACTTTTTGCACTGACTCAAGTCTGCATTCTCCTTCCAGAACAAACAACAGTATTTGAGACAAGAATGAATCTTACTAGATGAAAATCCAAATTTTTCAACCAACTTTGATGCCATGTAATAATTTTCTGGAATACATGCATCATCAGGCAATAAATCCTTAATAAATGTAAGGATATAGTCGACCACAGTATTACTAAATCCATACATTGTTTTCCCATGATATAATCGCATTAAAAACTCAAGTTTGCTCATTTTTTCACATGCTTGATATACTGGGTTATTTGCATCTTCCATCAACTTTCTAACACTCTCAACGTCATCATCCTGATTAATAGATGAGAACTATGTTCCAGTATTCATTTCCTCTTGCACTGGTCTACATGAGGAGCTAGCTTCAGAAACAAAAGGAAACTGATCAGAAATAAAATTTTTCATACCAATATTTTCCGCTGAATCGAGGGAATTCAACACTTGAGCTTTTTCTCCATTGTGATACCACACATGATAATTTTTTTGGAAACCAATTTTAGTGATATGGTAACTCACTTCCTCACGAGTTAACCAAGGTCTTCCAACACAATCAAAACATGGGCATCGAATCAACCTGCCATCTGAATCATTAGTGAATGCAAAGTCCAAAAAATATTGTAACTCCTTCTGAAATTCATCAGTGATCCGATCAATGTTGTACATCCAGTATCTATCCATCCTGAGGCAGATAAACATACATTAGATAAATAATCTAGAAAATGACTTAACATTATATGTATTGTTTCAAAAGATATTAAGTAATCATCAATATTGACTTTTTATAACTCAACCACCATTATCTAAAGTATTGTTTTCCCCTTCCAATGAAAAAGCTATTAATCAATGCTATAACAGGGTTCCAGGACCTATCTTTTATGGATGGATACTCCAGGTATAATCAGACATGGATGGCCCCCAAGGATGTAGAGTCTCCCATAATTATGGTTCCATAGGGGAATTTCTACTTTTAATTGATTCTCATGGGATAGAATAAGGCATAATCCACTTATCAACTGTCCATGCATCACATATTCAAGCCAATTATCATGAAATTTGTGGAATGATACTAGGATTATTTGGTGGAAAAATCCTACCATATTTGGACCATCTCAAGGATCTTGAGAAAATGTTTATCTTCCTATATTTCATACACTTTAAGATAAACTCCCTGAAGTTCACATTCAGGGTTACCTCTATTAGGTTTCTCCACTTTACTACAAGATATATGGTCATTGAGATTGACCCAGAGATGATCAAGTCCATCAATCAGATTCCTCCCCCATGGAATCTCTAAGAGTTTTGGGGCCTCCAAGGTCTATTCACCTATATAAACTGATTTAATGTGAATCTAGTTGGATAGTGTAAGATCCTCTAGTGTCTAATGAATAAAGTACCTATTAAAAAATTGGATGAGGAGTTCCATATCGATTATTGATAACATTAAGCATTATCTTTTACAACTGTCAGTTTTGATTTCATCCATTTTAGGAAAGACATTTTTCATTTATGGGACTTCCTTGGAATGATCCCTTGTAACCCATCTAACCCAAAAAAAAGAGGTAATAAATTTTTTTTTATAATATCATAGTCGGATGCTCCTCGATATATAGAATAGATACCACCCTATAGATAAGAGTTTCCTCGCAATAGTTTTTACAGTGTAGAAGTTGTGATATTATATATAGAATCATGAGACACAATTGGTGACACAAGTAAAAATCCTAAAGTATATCTTCAATTACCCTCTGTTTATTGGATTAATGTTGTTTTGGGAGGTGATCCTCTAGTATTTCAACATTAGGTTCATCCCATATATGGTTGTCAAATTCTAGGCAATAGAAGACTTCATGGACACACATCCACCCCTGAAGAACTACCCCTGAACGTTGATTTCCCAAATGAGGCTACCCTCTTAGTGGATCATGTCAAAGAGTATTAGAAAACATATTTTGATGGTGATTTTCAAAGATCGACTGAAATAATGCTTAATAATTCCAATATTAATTGAGTAGGCCAGGTGGTTGTCTTTATCACACCAACACAAGACGTCCAATCATACTTTTTCCTATTTTTATAAGGTTTCACTGATGATGAGGCAAATTATTAGGCTCTCATTACTGGTCATAAGTTATCAGATGATATTTATTTCCCCCAAATGGATATGAAGGGAGAATCCAAGTTAGCCCTCAAATATATTAATGGTGACCGCATTGTTATGATGAAAGAGCTCATTTCCCTACTGGATCATACCCACCAACTAATGGTACAATTCCCTTCTATGATGGAGGTGAATAAAATTCCCATGTTATAGAATGGTTGAGTTGAACACTTGAAAAGTTTAGCCACATTCTTATATGATCCCGAAAATGATTATTTGATCATCCATGTGGCCTATCTAAGGGTCATTGTCCCCATTCCATTTGAGATGATGATAACAAGAACCTAAACCAACTTTCCTTTAGTGATTATATTCTATGACCCTAAAGTCACCCCATAGTAGAGGAAATAAACTATTAGATCCCTCCCTATATTTAGTATCCCAAGCATGGTACTCTCCATCACGACTGAGCTGAGCATAAGTGAATCCACCAGTAAGCCTTTCCGTTTACACTCCAGAGTATGAATAAATTAATGCCACCCTCAAAAGATCTGGGTTTAATGAAATTATCGTATATTACAACCAAATATATGGGATACCTCAGGTTATTTTGGAGGTCAATGTTGGGTCCAAATTCACCCATCATGTGGGACTGAAGCACTCTCAACAGATACTATTATTGGGATACATTTAGCCCTCCATGCTCCATAACTACACCATTTTTTCTCAGAGTTTTCATGGGTGTTAGAGACATTCAATTATTTTCCATCAACCATTATAGATCCTCCACACCACCATGTAATATTTTCCTTTTTCACTATGGGGTCTCATATCATAGGGCCATACCCACTAGCAAAATATATCCTGTTACAGTTTATTCTAACTGAAATGGTATTCTTCTCCAAGTGGGAAGAAGTAGTTATCGTCAATGATGTTAAATCTATGTTTGTGATCATGTTTTTGATCTACCACACCATATATCAATTTGGATTTCTTCATTCCATTCTCAAATAATAAGGCACTAACTTTTAGGATTAGGATTTAATGAAATTTTACACGAAGTACAAAATCTAGTCCAACGTTACTACTTACTAGAATTCATAGGAAAATGTGTAGATTGAAGAATGAAATAAGAAACAATCTATTATCCTATAGAAAACACTGGGTTATAAAAAATAAGAGTTGGCCTGATAATCTCTTGAATTTCCTCTATACCTATTGGATGATGACTCTTAATTCCACCCCAGTGACCTCATATCCCTAGTATGTGAAACCAAGTCATTCCCATCTAGGATTAGATACCATAGATCTAAATAGATTTATACAACAACAATAGTCTAGAAATAATGAAAGAAGATCACTTGGATGATTTGGAATCCCTCATAGAGAACAACTTCCAAGCATTTCCCAATCTAGAGAGAAACCAAAACTAGATGAAAATATAATTCAAAAATATGGTTTCCTCTGCTCCATACAATACGGTGACATGGTACTGGATATCAGAACAAGGATGATACCCAAATAAATAAACCGAAGTTGGTGCCCAAGTGGGAATGACCTTACCTCATTCATAAGGTCTATTCCAATGGGGTATACTCTTTGATCACCATATATAGAGATCGTATCACACCTCCCACCAATGTGATGTTTCTGAAGTAGTACTTCACATGAGGATACCCATGGTCCAAGAAAGAAAACCTAAAAATATTTTCATGGTTCCAAGAATTATGAATATAAAATATTCACAAATGTTCCAAGATTTATGACCCTAAACTACCATAAACCCCATGGTCGAGCTATTATGACCTTAAAATATTCATAACTGGTCAAACCAACAAGACCTTAAAAATATCCTTAATCTAAAATCTTTGAACATAAACAAGGAGTCATATTCCATGAATTATGAAAATAACTATTTTCTGCCAATATTGTTTGAGTTTAATGACTTTAAACTATAGATATTGACATCCTAGGCACACAAAATTAAATAATGATCTTACTCGATATAAAATTAAGATGACTCATATGATAACTATGGGATGATATGAAAGGTCTTACAATTTTTATAACCATGGTGCCTCATAATATATGTATGATATTGTCTAAAAAATCACCCCACTTGGAATCAATATGAATCATATGATATGAGACGAACTAAACCATCATCCATATAACACGATGCTAAACTCTAGCATTACCCATGTCATAAATTTGGGATTCCCTCACGAGAGAGGATTTCCCCCAATTTTGGAATTGAAATCCTTCTATTACATAATTTTGAACCATGTGTGGATTGACTACCATTTTCATGGGATACGTTGTAATTCCTATACCTCTCATTTATAGGTCTAGATAAATATATTTCAACCCTACATCCCCTTAGTCCCATTTACACACGCAACATTATGACTTTAACTTGTGTGTAGTCCATCTCAAGGTGTGAACATGGTATATAAGTCTATTTGGGTCCATTTATAGTAGGTTTTACCACTTCTGTGACACATATATTACTGTGAAACCAAATTACACATATTCCAAGCATCATGAATTTAAAATATCATCTACATTCATCTCGGTCTGATCATTATAACATTATACGATATGGAATTTTTTTCTGAGGTATTTGTGTGGTGCGTGGGATGTCCTGACCTCAATTCAAATCAAATTCAACCTCATTCATGAATTGAATTTTTTTTCAAAATATACCTATTTTAGTAGCCCATGAATCATGAATGTAAATTGTTTTCTGTCATCCAAGAGGTATGACATTAAACATTGATCAACTGTCTTCAGGATCACTTCATTTGTTATAGGACATCCTGGTATCCGTTCAAATGGGTTTTAAGCATTTTTCACTGCATTATCATCCTTAAAGATCCTCTGTATACTCAAATCATCAAGAATATAAACTATTTTCATTTTCACTAAGCTCCATGAACTCAAACAAGAATACTAGATCAAGGCATTGTGAACCTAAACTATATGCATGCACCCATTATTCACATGGTTTTCACCATCTCTGGTGTTTCATAAATCTAACAGCTCTACCATACAAAACTATATAAGGCTTGATTCCTATCCTTATCGGATGTGCAATGATGGATAGACCATCTATCTCTAAGAAAAACCATATATTAATTGTAAAATCATATGTTACATATGGTTATATCACCATGATATTCTCATCTTTTCCTCCTTTTTGGGAATAAGACCCATTAATTTCGCTTGAACAACTAGAAATCTAGTATTCCCAAAAAAATAGATATATATGGTAGAAAATAATTGGAAGATGAAGGCATATCCTACACTAATGTTCCTAGTTCTTGATGTTAATCTACAATATTACCCTATACAAAACCACGATGCCTCATACGATATTTAAGGGATGGAAATCAAACCAAAATCCATGGAACACAATTCTAAAATGTTGACATACCCTATATAATTTCTCGATGCCTTAGATTCGAAAATGGTATGATTTAGTATCCTTATTCATGAGGATCGACCCGAGCAGCAGAAATATCTTACATAAAAGAGTGGAAATATTCTTGAGAAGGATCTAATTACTACTGATATGGATTTTGAAAAAACTATTGTTAAAGATAAAGATACTGGAAATGATAAAAAATGGAATGATAAAGATACCCGCAATGAGGTCGTCCGGAGGAGGCCGTTGAGAGGAGGAGAGTTCGTCGGAGGAGGAGATTCCTTCGGGAGCAGGGGAGTTGCGGTCGTCCAGAGGAGGGGAGTTCGTCAGGAGGAGGGGAGTCCATCGGGGGAGGAGGGGAGTCTGTCGGGGGAGGAGGGGAGTTCTTTCGGAGGAGGGGAGTCTATCGGGGGAGGCGCGGTCATCCGGGGAGGAGAGGTCGTCGAGAGGAGGGGAGTGCGTCGGGGGAGGAGGGGAGTCTGTCGGCGTCGGGGGAGGCGTTGTCGTCTGGGGAGGGGGGAGGCGCGGTCATCCGAGGAGGGGAGTGCGTCGGGGGAGGGGAGTGAGTCGGGGAGGGTTCTGTAGGAGGATCCCGAGAGAATATTGGCCAAATCGCACATATAGCCACAGATGAATTTTCATCCATTGGTATAACCATGCTATAGCCACAGACTTATAAAACCGTGGCTATAGGTCCATGGATATAGCTTCATTTTGTAGTAGTGTTCTCTTAGACATCAAACTCGAACCAATACTCATAATCTCCCTAAGCATAGGACAATCAAATTCCATGGAGTTTTTACTTAGTGGTTCAAAATGGGAGATAACAAAAGTAGAATGGTCCTCAGAGGGGTACTTCATGGAGTCCATAACATTAAATATCACAAATTCATCCCCAAATTCCATGGAAAGTGTACCCTCATTGACATTTAGGATAGTTTTTGCAGTTTTGAGGAAGGGTCTACCTAAGATAATGGGGTCATGAGAACTTACCTGATCATCCTCCATGTTAAGAACATAGAAGTCTGTTGGAAATATCATGTCTCTTACCCGGACAAGTACATCCTCAAGGACTCCCGCTGGATATGTTGTAGCTCTATTTGCCAACTGCACCACTACTCTTGTTGGATTCAACTCACCAACCTGCAAGGAAGAGAATACAGAGTGAGGCATCACATTTATTGAAGATCCTAAATCACAAAGAGCATCAGATAAGTGAAACTCCCCTATGGTACATGGAGTGGTGAATGTCCCGGGATCCTTTCACTTTTTTGGCATTGCTAGAGTTGGTGTAATGAGTGCTGAGACATTCCTTCAAAGGTTGATCCTCTCATTTCCCTTGAGCCCTCTTTGATTGGTGCAGAGTTCTTTTAAGAATTTGGCATACCCTGGGATTTTCTTAATGGCTTCAAGTAGAGTAATGTTGATCTCCACACGCTTGAATGTGTCCAAAACCTCCTTTTTCATTGCTTCTTCAGCCATCTTCTTGGTTTGAACAACCCTGTTTGGAAAAGGAAGGGTTTTAGGAGGAAAATCATCAATCTTTTTCTTACCTTTATCTTTTTCCTTAGATTTCTCATCAGTTGGTATGGAATGCGGCTTCTCTGGAGTATAGGTGAATCCCGGTGGAATGGTAGGTACAGATGTATCGTTCATTTTCTTCCCACTTCTCAATGTGATGGCACTAACATTCCCCTTTGGATTTGGAGTGGGTTGGGAAGGTAGATTTCCAGAATTCTTACTCACAAGTTCATGGAGGGTGGTTGCAATCTGGCTCATTTGAGTCTTCAACTCCCTCAACTCTGAACCTTGACTCTTCAACTCATTATGTTGATTAAGAACAATTTGTTTCAAAATATCATTAGTGTTAGAGTCTACCTTGTGTTGGAGATTCCCTTGTTGATGACTCATTGATGTTTGAGCTTCGAATCTCCTTTGGGGTTGTTGGAAACCCTGTTGGTAAGGTGGAGGTTGCTGGAAGTTTGGTTGAAAAGGGGGCCTTTGTTGTTGTCCAGAGCCATACCTCATGTCTAACTGATCTTTCCACCCTTGGCTGTATGCTGGATCAAACTTCTTTTGGGGATATGGTTGTTGTTGTTGCTGCTGATATGGTCTCCCAGGGAACACTGCTGCACAATCTTCTGTTTCTTGGAGTTGTGGGCAACAGTTAGTTGGGTGGCTTATCTCAGTGAAAATACCACAAGGCCTTGAAGGAATGGGTTGGGATGTCTTTTGAGCCAAAGAAATCTGCCTCAACATAGTGGTCAATTCTTCCAACTTTGTATCAATCAAATGACTTTCAAGAGAAGAAGGACTTACCTGGTGTACTCCCCTAACATGTGGTGTACCTCGATCGACAAATTTTTGGGAGTTTTGTGCCATCTTATCGATCAATGCACGTGCGGGTACTGGTGTCTTGTCCACCAATGCTCCTCCTGCTGCAGCATCCACCATGCTCCTCTCCATGGGTTTAAGTCCTTCATAGAATCACTGAATGAGGAGTTTCTCACTGATTTGGTGATGTGGACAGCTTGCACACAACTTCTTGAATCTCTCCCAATACTCATACATTGACTCCCCTTGTGCTTGCTTGATCCCCGAGATATCCTTATGAATTGAATTGTTCCTCGATGCTGGAAAAAATCTCTACAAGAAAAGACATTTTAAATCGTTCCAACAAGTTACATACTCGGGTTGTAAATAATACATCCAATCTTTCGCAGCTCCATCAAGTGATAATGAGAATGCTCTTAATTTGATTTGATCTTCAGAAACATTTCTTTGTTTTAAGGTTGATCAAACCACATTAAATTCCTTAATGTGTTTGTTGGGATCCTCACCAGATAAGCCATGAAACTTTGGAATAAGGTGAATTAATCCAGATTTCAATTCAAAGTCTGATTCGAGGTTTGGGTATGCAATATAATTTGGTTGATAGTTAATATCCATTGCAGACAATTCTCAAATGGTTCTATTAATTTCATTTACATTTTTTCCAGCCATTTTTTCCTCTTTTATGTTTGAATTTGAATTGCTTCCAATTTCAATGTTTCCAGTAGAGATGAATTTACCAACTGGTTGGATATTGAAACTTCCCGTAGACTGAGAATGTCTGATTCAAGCCCTAAGACTACGTTCAATCTCAGGGTCAAGATCTAAGAGATCTTCAGGATTAGTTCATGTCATAAATCAAATAAAAATGAAAAGAAAGAAAGTGGACCATACTAAAATAAAAATGAGAAGTTTGAGTTGATGGTCCAAAAAGAAAAGAAGAGGATGAAAAAAAAAGGAAAACTTAAGAAAGGCGAAAGATGAAAGAGAGAGGTGAAGAAAATAATAAAATGAAAAATAAAAGAAATAACTCTAAATGGTTGAATAAATTACTTGCCTCCCCGGCAATGGAGCCAATTTGATAGAGCGCTGTTGTGGGCGCCCTCAAATGATTAGTGATTTTGGGGTACTTAGGTGCAACAGAGTGGCTGACCAAGGTCGTCTCTCAAAGGAGGAAGTAGATTTAAAACAACCTTTTAAAGGTATTCTAAAAATAAAATAAAAGATAATAAAAACACTACTTTAAAGGATTGAGGTTTTTTTATAGTTTATGAATCTAGAAGAATTTTGATGGAAGAAGATTGTATATTTTTTTGTTTTTAGTTTTGAAATGAATTTCGATTAAAATGACACAACAAGAAGATGTTCTTTTAGAAATCTATTTTAAATGGAGTAATCGGTCTAACTATACCTCTTCATTCACTTACTAATCATTATCATTTAAATCACTATCCACTTAATTATAATCCCTTAATTTGTTATCCCTTGAACCCTACGAGAGTTAACTTAACCACAAAGATGAAATTACTTAAACCCTAGGATAGCTTCGGAACACGCAATCGTAGAACCCTGCTTTGATTGTTGTTCTAAGGTTAGCTTATGGTCAGTGGTTAATTAGAGAACATATCCATTCTGGAAATGAGGATGAATTGTGTTTAGAGATTATATTTTAACTCTACAAATTTATCTCGTATGGTCTTGTATTACCGATTAAGATCACGCTCTCACAATTTACACAATTCCCGACCTCACGTGTTTTGTGTTAATTGTTCAATTACTTGATTAGTTTATTACAATTTAAAAACAAAATTCATGGATCATATTAATTTAATTAAATTAGCTCAATGATTCAAAATAATTAAATGTATAAGGATAGAGGTTGATCGATTACTAAAAAGAACTACTCTTCCATGGGCGGTGTAGTCATCGTGGAAACATTTTGCATAAGAAAAGGATTGAAAGGGTAGAACCCAATATTGTCTCCACTCTTGATTCCAACCCAATTAAGAAGATTAAGAGAAGAAGAAAAGTGAAGAACACAGAAGATTATTTGAAGAAAAATTCAAGAAACAAACATGAAATAAAAGAAATACAAAGAAGAGGTGGGAGAGGAGAGCCTTTTTGGAAGAGAGGTTTGCACAAAGGATTACTTCTTCTAAGAGTTTTGAGGGGCTCCCAAGAGACACCCTTTCTTCCACACCTTAAAAAATCCTCGACCAAGCCTCCCAAATAGTTAAAACCGCCTTTAAATAGTGTTTGTGAGGGCTAGGGTTACATAACTTTTTAAGTGTGAAATGAAAAACTCGGCCAAATATTTTATTCCAAGTTTCACCACCTAGTTGACCTCCAAAACACGTGAATTGACCGAACATCCAGAAGGATTATTTGTTAAAAACCATTTCCTCAAGGTTTCCTCAAAATTTGGGCTCAATAAAAGCCTGGATGAAGACTATATGGCCCAAATACAGAACCCATGTCCATTCTGCCGAGTCCAGCCCACCATTGTCTTAATGACCCATTTACTCCATCCAAATTCACTTATTAGCTCTAGTGTCCTGAATTAAAGTTGTAGAAAATTAAGTTAGGAACACTTTTAAAAAATTTCAAATTCAAATAATAAATATAAAAATATTTATGTTCGAAATACTACAGTGAACTATAAAGGGTAAAACTGGAATTTTCACCAAATTTTCAAATGAATGATCAAATCCCAAATATTTTATAAATAAACATATTTAACACAATGTGAGGAAATTATACCATTTATTATCAATAAAATATTCAACAAAATAGTTTTTTATCAATTATCCCATAACTTCACTCGTAAACTCCGATCCTAGCTAATCTAAGTGCTAAGAGCTTGTCAGTCCAACCCCTATATCATATTCTAGCTCACTTTATTTCCTCGCCCACTATTAGAAAATATAGGTTCAAGTGAAACAATGAAATACATAAAGTAAAAGTATAATACTTTCCTGTCCCCCTCCTATCGTCGAGCTTGTCCCTTCGTTCCTTGGGTTCACTCCTCCCTCTTTTATTATTATTAGTAGGACTTCTGAACTTCTAAGCATTGAGATCCACTACAAAAGAGAGAGTTCCTTTAGTTTAGTTAGGAAATAGGTTCACCGTGGGATTCTAGGTAGGTTCCTTCATAGTTGGCTTACTGTTAGGTTAGGTAGGTGCCTTCCTGGCTTGACTCTCCTTCCTAGCTTGCATCTATTAGGTAAATGAGAGCCCTTGAACCTTTCCTGCATTTGTAGTAAGGGTGGTAGGATTAAGATTAGGAGATTGATTGAGTGAAGGTGAAATATGAAATAGAAGTAGGACATCCTTTCTAAAATCAAGTATTCCAAAACTCGTAGCCTTTTTGAACCTCTTTCTTGCCCCTAAGAGGAAGGTCTCGACAGGTACTCTTCTATAAAAATATATATAGAGTACCTGTATGACTCTAAAAGAATAGGACTTATTATAAGACTGGACTCCTTGTTAGGAAGAGATAGACCTGGCTTCTCTCTTTCTCCTTCTTGATGCATTGCTTGGGTCTTCATTGGGCACTATTTTTGCACTAGCTCTTCAGTGTGAATAAGAAAGTGTCAAGTAATTGAGTCTTTCGAAGGTGTGGCGGTCAGCTGTAAACTCTTGTTCGGGTTAATGACGGTACTCTTCTATATAGTGGTGGCCAAAGGAGAAAGAACACACATGAAAAAAGGAGCTCACTACTTCTTGACTTTAGCCTCTCCATACTGAGAAGAAAATAAATAAGAACATACCTTGTCCTTTGTTCTCTGTCTTGGAGCCGAGGGTTCATCTTCAGGTTGTGATGTCGTAACCTTTCGAAGGAGTTCTTGCAGGTGATCTTCTTTGTCTCGGCTCTTGACTTCAAGGTCATCCACATAAAATTCGACCATCTTATGCAACATGTCCTTTAAGATCTTGGTCATGGCCCTCTGGCCCTATCACGTAAGGTGCACCAGCATTCTTGAGTCCAAACGGCATTACTGTTTAGCAGTCAACGCGTACGGAATGAGGTTGTAAGCTCGTAACGAAAAGTATTTTTTATCATTATTTCTGTGATGGGTGGACACGCATCATTTAGGTTACTTAAGTCTATACAAACAAGGAGGTTACTATTATTCATAGTGACTGGGACTATGTTCGCCCACCAGTCTGCCACTATCTATATTATACCCATCTTAACAGATGAAGCCTACATCCTTAAGCTTCTGGAATTCCCTCTCGATCTTCTCCATGATCGTCGGGTTGCTTCACTGTCTTTGTATCTTCCCTGATATTCAGACGATGCATCGCGACCTCCTCCAGGCATTTCCGCATAGCTCCATGCAAATACATCGAAAAACTCCTGTAACAGGCACATGACTATATAGAAAGAGTGCTGTCTTTCTTCCTGGTTGTGTTCCCAGAACTTCATCTTCAGTTGGAGGGATAGGGTTCGATTTCTGTTCTGTCTCTTCTTCAACGAACTTGTACACTTCATCTTCCTCATCGAGGGTTCATCTACCATTCACTGTACACCGTTTTAAGAACTTAAGGCTTGAACTTTCTCTATGATTGTACTTCTTCATCTTCATCTCCACTCGGCTATCTCATGAAGCTTGGAAGGGTAATAGCTGACCCCCCAATTCATGGTAGTGGAAGAAGGGAAAGCTTCCCCAACCTCACTGACTTCGCTGTCACTTTCGGAGGTAGCATTATAGGTAATTGATACCCCAATCCGTATGGGTGAAGGTCAATGTATCCTCTGGATTCCATCACCCCATCCTGGTCTTTTCTTAGGTAAGGCTTTAGGGGTGTAGTTATGCCTTTTCCCCCCATTCAAGCCCCTGGGGTACTCAAAGTCGTATCCCATGTTTTTCATGATTCTCCGAAGGGAAGTATATGAGTTCGGGTTTTGCCTGAGGTGCCACACCAACCCTCCTTGATCTGACCTAAAGGGTGTGTCAGACCCCCTAAATAATATGATTTGTTTTTCACCTACAATAAACACATTGAAAGCTCTCGACTCTGGAGATAGTGGGGGCACTATTCTTATTCGGCCACTCCATCTTGCCTTCTCCATCCTCCATTGGAGGTATAGGAGTTTCAAGGGGAATTACATTGACAACGAACTTCTTCATAGGTTGGGACCTAGGTACTTAGATAACATCATTTATATGGATGACATATTTCCATTTTGGACCTGACCACTTCCTCAAGGGCTTCATTTTTCTTCATCTTTCGGGTCACTGGAATACATCTTTTCAATAGGCTTCAACCCCCTTAGGCTTCCTCTCCGCAAAGACTCTTTGTACTTTACCGTTCTTGTCAATGTACTTGAAACACTGGTGCAAAGTTGAAGGTACAATGTGATCCACAGCCTTCCCATCCGCTGTTGGAAGTCTCGTTCTCGATCACGTAGCAAGTGACTTCTGTCTTAAGATCTGCAATCAGGCCCCATAGATTTCTGAGACTCAGCGTTTCACCCTGGGTCTTAGTGTTGCTCAGCTTCCTGGTGGGGATCCTGAGCTTCCTTACCATTTTTAGGGGTAGGGGTATAACATTTAGGGTTTCACTTGGTGGAGTTTGACTTCACCAATATATCTTGAAAGGTACAGTGGATGATTATGGTGAAGGTCCCCTAACAACAAGTCTTCTTGAGAAAATGTGAGGTCCAGCTCCTCCGCCTTCATATTCTCTTGTATGCATCGGTTCTCTTCTTGAGGTACATAATTCACTTGTATCTGGTGTACATGGGGTGCATACTGATCGGCTTCTGATAGAGCCTTGACAACAGCTTGTCAGATGTCAGGTGACAACCTCAACAAGTCATACATGGTCATTCTAGCTGGGACATTATCTAGTTGTGCTAAAAAAGAATAATTGAAAGGCTCATCTAAGCCGGGTCTTCACCGTGGGGTCTACCATCTCGGGGGTAGTAATCAAGCCTTCTGTCTACATCATTTACACTGACTAGGGTCAGTGTCTCTTCATAATCACACTTTGAAGCGTCCTCAACCCCAGGATAAGGCACACTTACCATGTTACAGGACTGTACAAGTGACATAGGCAAGAAATCTCCAAGTGTAATAGGGGTTCTAGCAGTGCCCCTCGGTACTGTTTCCTTATCTGAGCTGTCAGTCATTTATTGTTATCCTATGACCATCCAGTTATAACCAAAATCTTCTTTTTATTCATGACTGAGATCTTTCAAAGGGCCCATCACAGGCCTAGATAGCTCCTTGTAAGGATGCTACTATTTTTGCAGTTTTTAGAATGATCAGATCCATCAAATGTGGTGTATTACGCCGTTCCTGATGGTACATCCTTATGGATCCCCATTTCAAATAACGAGTGAACGGTCTTGAAGAAAGTGCCTCATCCTTCCCTCTACCTGCTCTTCTTCCATCTTTAGGGACCTATCCCTTCTTCATCTGAAAAAGAATCATAAGAGATTGTTTTTTCACGGTTTGGGTATATGAGGAGCACCTGTTTCACCAATATTGAGACTTAGATTAGCCTTTTCTGGCCTTTGGTCATCCAAGTGGCTGCTAAAAAGTCAAATCAAATGATAGCTCATTTCTAACTCTGAGGAATTTCCACCAGCTGGATAATAATGCTACACACATCCTCCACAGTTCAAGTAAAGGAGCTCCATTAAGCGGAAGTCTTCTATGGATTTTGAGATATTGACTTATTAATTCTTTAAGTATTTCCCTCATGGTTAGGTGAACGTAAGGTCTCACCACTCTTATGACTAAATGGGCCATTTGTTGCATTCAGAAGGTGACTATCTGATTATTTCGTATTTTTTAGAAAAATGAAACCAATTAAAGAATATCTCTTTACCAAATTACCAAACTGCATAGAATTTCGAACCACATCTATCTCCCGCTGGTAGCTGCACTCGTTTCCTCTCCCTTATATAGTGTTGAGCTAGACCCTAGTGGCTTTCCCCTCTCTTTCAAACTTCAAACGGCTTCTCGCTCTACTATGATAACTGATAACTCAAAAGCACGAAATGGAGCATAACTAGTCATGATCCGATCAACATAAAATAGAGTATTCACCATACTATATTCAAGTGAACCTCAGGTTATAGTTTGTAAGGCGGGTCTTACTCATTTTTACCAGCTACATATTTGACTTTTGGGCCAATCATCGCGTTCTCCTAACACTTGTTGTGCATCTGCTCCGGATATAACGGATCTATCCCTTGCATGAGAATTGGTTATTAGCTCCTGTCCCATTTATTCAGCTAGTCTGAAAGCCTTAGTGGATCCCACCGCCTCCTGTAGCCAACACTCTGCGTACATGTCTTTTGGTCAATAGTGGAAACGATCTATGCATGTTATGAGTGCATAAAGGCTTAAACAACTTCGATATGAGAAATAGTAGAATCCGGATTGTGAAGGACCCACACTATTAGAATATAATAGGGATGTTAAGGTTGGGTATTGGATGTCCTACAAAGAAGGAAGCTGTAACCAGGATAGGAAGGGGTTGTTGTAGTGTAACCATCTTCATTTATACTTGAATTGCAACATGAAATATATTAGTGCTTATTGAACACCAGGTTCTCATAGATCTAACCCGAATAGGGTGAGGTTCAAAGATCTGACCCTTTCTAAAGGGTAAGGGGTATATTAACTTTTTTATGAAAGATCGGTGGATTGCCGTCAAGGCCGTTCAAGCATTGATCAGGGTCTTCTTCCAAGACGCAGAGATCCAAGGGATTACCAAAAGTCTCTTCAAATCAGAATCAGAAGCTGTTGGTGAATCATATCCTGAGCACGCGGGATAGCATATGGAAGATGATACTTCTCTGAGTTCGTGGTCACCCATAAAGAAATAGTTGCTTTGACATTATATTACGGTCAAAGCACAGGAAACAAGCCAACCAGTCAAGCAGAAGATCGATATGCTCAAGCTCTTCTAACTCATATTCATCTGGTTGACCCTCTCTGTCTAAATCCGATAAAATTATTTCTCCTAGGGTTGTCTGACTATCTCGAAGTGACATAAGATCTCCATATAGATTTTTTAAGCTTGTATAGGAGTTTACAGCTCGATCTCGCAAGATGGGATCGTTATGTATCTCGTACCAACTTTCACATTGTTTAAGCTTTGAGATGATGATGTCAGACGTTCCCGTATCCATGAGTTGGCCTTCCTCGGCAGGGGAGATCGTACTGACCTTAGTAGCACTCTTCTTCCTTAGCTTAGGAGAGCTCTTTAGACTAGGATCAGCAGCTATAGCATAGATTTCATCCAATGAAAACTCACCCCAGACAAAGAGTTGGCCGCCCTGATGCACAAGGTATCTACAAATAGATGCCCAGCTCTGAGTTCCTTATCCCTATCAGTCATCGAGCCCCAGTCAAAGAAGCCACGACTTATTCTATTCACTATTATATTCTAATAGTTGAGATTTTTGATGCGTCACGGTTAAGGTTGAAGTACCGAGACAGGGGGTACGGTGAGGTGCTTGAGGCCAACCACCAACGGACAAATGGCCTTCCAACTGGTGAAACCCAAACACTTGATTCTGGACCCACCTGGTACTGATATATATGAAGGACTTTTCCTACTATATCAAAAATCAAAAATCACAAAGCGGTACGATTGATTCCATCTCATGACAATATATATAAGTATCAGGGCATTCGGCGATGGGAATAGCCAAACAACTCGACTTCGGTACTTGAACGGCGACCTGCATCCTACTATATAGATTCAGGAGCGGTTCGATAAACACGTGGACCATGCCTCAGTACTCTACTCTAATAGTGGTGAATCACATACTAGATAGAAGATCTATGGTGAGGAGTGGGGGTTTGTATGTTGGTATAATATAGGTAGTATACTTGAATGCCTGGACACTGGTTGTGGTATTAGGAACGAATGGAATGGGGATGGTGCTACCTTAGCTGGGCAGACTCCCCGCTTATCCATTCCAAGGAAGTGTGATGCCACCATGTATCCATTGTCACCTTTTGGAAGGTGGTCCAGTAGAAAAGCAGTAGGTAGTGGTGTTGTGATTGAGATGGTAGTTGGGGGTTGTGGTTTGGAGTGGGTGGATCCTCAGTACTCTTCTAATAGTGTAAAGGCCTTCAACTACCAGGGTCGTGACATCCACCCTGTGGTCAGACCCAGGAATGGATATATAGTATGTCGAGAGTACTAGGCATAACCAGATGAATTGTTTCCAATAGGCGAAGAGCTGAGGATCTTCAACCAATTAGCTTCCTTCTAACCTATCCTTTCGAGACCAGGTATTGAGTTTGTTCCTAGAAAGGGCTAAGGTCTCGCTGGTTTAAATATCCTATTCCTCAAGAAAGATCAGATCAAGCAGAGGGGATTCTCTAGTCAAATAATGGGACCTCTCAATAGAAGTAAGAGCAAGCGCTCTTTGTCGATGACCACTTTAGTACAGAAATGCTTGTGTGCGAAAATAGGTGGTTCTTATATTAGTACAATAATTGCTTCTCTCCCCGAGTGCATTAACAAGAGAAGGAGCAGCTTCACATCTTAGTCCACACCTAATTGTGTCAGAAAGGTTTTTATTCCTCCCTAAACAGGGATAAAAACCTCTGCTTGTGCGGTTGGTAGTTGAAAATGGAATAATGGGTATTTCGCTTTCTGTTTCGGAAAGCCTATACTTCTCCTTCCACTTTGACCCAGCAGTCTCAGGGATTAGATTCGCACCTATAACTTCAATGAAAGCTATCCACGATTCTCTTACTTAAGAATAATCTGTTCAGTTCACATCAGCATCTTTCCTCGGCTATGACACATCGATCTCGGAAAGAAAGACCTAATATTATTAGCTATGAAACACAGACCTTGTCTGATTTTGGGCATAAAAGGGCGCTTTCTTCCTCTGATACCTATCCCTTTGACTCCTCTCGTCTCACTTCTCAGAGTCCCCTATTATGTAATGGCCTTCCCTAAACCTGTTTAGAAAGGGACTTGGCAAACGAGCTCTTCCCGCTCTTTCGGAAGACCTTATTGGGACCGAACCAACCAACCGAAGGAGACAGACTATAAGGCTCAGATCCCTTCATTTAAGAAAGAGCTTTTTCCTATCCACTCTCATCTCTCCCTATTAAACCTGCTCTCTCAAACCAGCAATTGAAACAAATGTCTCTTGCCTATCCGGTTCATGCCCGTTCGATCCATTCGATAGCTTCACTTCGCTCTCCTCTTTCTTTATTTGTTCTGGCTGCTTGCCCGGCCTTCTATACGCCTTCCTTTAAGTGGATCCGCTTCAACCACCCAACCAACTATTCATTCTGTCTTTACCTCATTCACTGGGGAGTTTCGAGCTCTGTCCCTATATGAAGCACAGGGATACCCCGTCGGTTGATACTGAATAAGATAAACAGGTTCCTAGACAAAGTGCATCTGCCGAAACAGCAACAAGAGACGAAGCATCGGGTCCTGGATAAGATGCAGTAGAGAACAACACTACAAAGAAGTGTGCAAGCTACTTCTCTTTCCATCAGATAGGAAAAGATTGATTTCAAGTATACTGTGATGAGAAATCAATACAATATAGGCCAGCCGGAAACGGAACAAATGCTGCTGCTTCTGAGTTCGCATGACTTCGCTCTCATTGTGCGTGGATGTTAGGAAGAGAAAGGGGGAATAGAGAATGGGTGATGTTATTAATTTATTCATTACGTTTTACTAACTCCCTTTACTGATTTTATATGAAAAGTGCATAATTTGTGTGTAATATTCATATTTTAATATTAAATATAATTTAGAGCACTATTTGAATAAATCCATATTTGAGTCAGTTTAATTTATTATATATAACTATTACTATAGTGATCCAAATTTCATGGTTTTTGATTTTTAGGATTCCTATTTCAATTTATAACATTTCATTAGAAGAGATCATGTTCCAATTCTGCCATTTGAAGGTTCATATGTACCACACAATAAGGCCCAATGAATCTGTGAACAAACTGGACCATCCTTGAAGATTATTTACTGGGATCAATCCAGAAGTCCAAAATGGTTGATCCTCCACCATAATTCGGGGGACAATATGTGTCATCTTGGATAAAAATTTAAAGGCCCAAAGTCTTCAAAAAGTGTCCCAAATGATTCTATGAAGTCCAGCCCACCATTCTGGATGGGAATTAAAATCAGCACACAAATGCGGACTTTTCTCCTTATATATAAATCCATTTTAGATAGGAATTAGCAGTGTGAAAGAGGATATATAGGCGGAAAACTTTTTTGAAGAAACTATCTGGATTTGATGGCATCTTACTATTCAAAAATCCATTCACATTTCATAAATTGAAAAGTCATGGATAGAAATGGACAATTTATCTTTGTTTAATGAAATAGCCATAACTTTGGATAAAAAGGTCCAATGGATTCAATATTTTGAGGGTAGACAGAAGACATCAATATCTACATTTATGAAGAAGACACCAGATCGTTATTCAGCTGTCTAGATTGGTAAATATGCGGGTCAAGTGTAGGGATATATTTGGAATGCAAACAGTCCACTCCTTGGGCTATAAATACATCCCTCTCCTCTCCTTCCAAGGGGTTGGTACTTCAGCACTTAAGGAGGAGGTTTGGCATTACTATATCCTTGAAAAGGTTCTGGGAGGATATGCTTTGATCTTGTTTCAACAAGAGAGACCTCTCCTCTACTTCTCTTTCATGTTTGTTTATGTTTGCTTTCCATTATAATTGTGTAACTTTGTTTTCATTTCAATCAAATTTTAGTGATTGTTTCTTCTTCAATACCTCTTATTCTTCTCCACCTTATGTAGTATAATATTAATGGTCTTAAAATAGTTTAAATTTATTTTAATCCCATTACCTTCTTTTTCTTTCTCATTCAATCAAACTTCCATTTTTGATTCTCAAAATCTTTCGTGTGTGTGTTCGTCAGACTACTCTTTTCCTGTCCCTTTCTTTTTCTAATATTTTTAAATCGTCACCATAAAAATTAAACCCAGATTATAAAAAATCCTAATGGTTGAGTAAATCTCTCATTGGGGTGAGTTTTAATTTAGGTATGTTAAGCGATTGAGAGCTTTCGCTCGATGAGTATTCGTTGAATTAACATTGTGTATGTTGGACTTAGCATGTCATGGATTAATGACTTGTTTTGTTTAACGTGTGGTTTCCATGGATTATTGGAACCATAAATACACTACCATAAACAAGATATGATCAAGATTAGAACCCTAAGTTAAGTTAAAGCTTGGATTAAAGCATTAACACTTGGGAATTCAAATCAACGTCAACTTGTGACATGGGTGTTAATTTAAATGCAATATAAAGCAAAGATCAAGGACATCACAAGCTAGACTAACCTAATGATAAACTCACCCCAATCATTATCATTTTGTTAAATCAATCATAATAAATTAGTCATTTCAATTAATCTTTGAAAACAAACCCCCAATCAGAATACAATCAACTAAAAACAAATGACTATTTCAAAGTATCATCGTCGTGGATTTGACCCGAGTGCTGCTATACACATTAACAGAGCACCGGAACCTTGACCGGTCGATAGGCGATAATCGGCCGTGCATTTCAAATGGCGTCATTGCCAGGGATGGTGCTTTAAGTAGTCATTATTTTCTGGTTATTATCAAAAAAACAAAAAAAAAACAAAATTTTAAAAAAAAATTGAAAAAAAAAGAAAAACCCGTCTTCCTCTTAAAAATCATAAACTGAAAAAAATACAAAGAAAAACCCGTCTTCCTCTTAAAAATCATAAACTGAAAAAAATACAAAGAAAAAACCATATTCCTCTTTCTTCCAAAATCTCTCTGAATGCCCCATAGCCTCCCAAACAATCCCTCGGATTTGTTTGACCCTGAAATTGAGCGAACACTTCGCCAACTTAGGAGGAACATAAGAGATACTCAAATAATTCAAGAACCAGTCCTCTTCCAACCAGTTGAAATTGAAATGTCCAATCCTAGGGAACAAACCCTAAAAGAACTCACTTCCCCTGATATGAATTACCAACCTCTTGGTATTCAATATCCAAATATAGAGGCGGACTTTGAACTCAAATCGGGTTTGATTCATCTTCTCCCTCATTTCCACGGGCTAGCCGGTGAGGATCCACATCTCCACCTTAAAGAGTTCCAAGTAGTGTGCTCTACCATGAAGCCTCAAGGAGTTTCTGAAGAACAAATCAAACTCCGAGCATTCCCTTTTTCCATAGCTGACACTGCTAAGTCATGGCTCTACTACCTACCTCCTGGTTCCATAACTACATGGAATGACATGAAGCGACTATTCTTAGAGAAATTCTTTCCTGCTTCTTGTACTACTTCTATCCGAAAGGAAATAAGTGGTATTCATCAGTTCCCAAGTGAATCACTCCATGAGTACTGGGAGAGGTTCAAAAATCTTGTGGCAACCTGCTCACATCATCAAATCCCTGACCAACTCTTGATACAATACTTCTATGAGGCGTTATTCACTATGGAGAGAACTCTCATTGATGCCGCAAGTGGTGGTGCTCCAGTTGATAAAACTCATGCAGCTGCAAGAGATCTCATAAGTAACATGGCTGCAAACACACAACAATTCCATACTTGAGTACATGCTCAAGTCAAACAAGCCCAAGATAATCAATCAATTGACCCGAACAAAATGACCGAGTGGATGAGTGAACTTACAGGTCTTGTGCGACAGCTAGCTGTGGCTACCAAATCCCCAACCTCGTCTTCTCCGCAATCAATGTTTCCTGGACCAATCAAAAACTGTGGAATTTGCAACTCTCCATCTCATCCAACTGACACATGTCCAAAACTTCAAGAGGATCAATCTGATTCATCCGGACCAATGGAGCTCAATGCAGCATATGCTCAGCGGAACCCCAACCCTCAACAATCAGGTCAGTTTGTTAGAAACTTCAACCAACCTCACTCTGAGCCTTTCTCTTCTACCTTTAACCCAGGTTTGAGGTATGGTAATACCATCTCTCATCCCCCTCAATTCCCTCCTCAAAATCCAAACCAATTCCAATATGGTTAAGGTGGTGGTAACTTCCATCAACCTTATCCTTTTGTTCCTCAATATCAAAGGAACAATCCTCCTCCTGGATTCCACTATCTGAATGAGCCTTCAAAATTCCCAACCCAATACAATCGCTTTCCCAAGAACCAAAATCAAGGTAATCCCAATCTGGGACAAGCCTCTTCTTCCAAGAAACCATGGGAAAGTGCAGTGGAAGATCTTTCCTCCTTCACCCGTTCTAGCCTTAAAAATATTGAAACTCAAATAGGTCAACTTGCATCCCACCTGAGCCAGCAACAACAATCAAATTCTTCCCAACTCCCAGCTCAACCATTACCCAACCCCAAGTGTAATGTAATTGCAATTGCACTTAGATCGGGAAATCACATTGTTATGCCTCAAGATAAGTCCTCTACCCTCCTTTGAATGTTGACCTAGAAAATGAAAAGAAAAAGAAACTTGAAAAGGAACCTGAAACCATTCCCTCACCTACTTCAATTCCACTTAGGAACCCAATTCATTTTCCTCAATCCATTTATAAACCAAGGAAGTCCTTTGAACCTGATCCTGAAATGCTCGACATGTTTAGACGTGTTGAAGTCAACATTCCCCTCTTAGATGCCATAAAACAAATTCCTAGGTATGCCAAATTTCTTAAGGAATTTTTCACCCACAAGAGGCAACTTAGGACCTTTGAAAATTTTTCCACCCAGCAGTCCATACCCATTAAGTGCAAATATCCAGGTACCTTTACAGTCCCATGCCAAATTGGAAGTTCCAACTTTGATGATGCACTCATAGACCTAGGAGCCTTAATTAATTTCATGCCCAAATAAATCTTCTCCAAACTTGGTCTAGGTCCCCTACATCCAACAGGTGTTGTCATTCAGTTATCCAATTGAAGCACAGCCAGTCCTGAGGGAATAATTGAGGATGTCCTTGTCCGAGTCAATGATCTTATCTTACCTGCTGATTTTTATGTTCTTGACATGGAAGGTGAGACGAACTCTTCTCGATCTCCCCTAATTCTAGGAAGACCATTCCTCATGACTATGAGAACCAAGATTGATGTCCATTCAGGCATCTTATCCATGGAATTCGGTGACCATCTGGTCAAGTTCAACATTTTCCAAGCCATGCGATACCCATCTGAGGATCACTCTGAATTCTCAATCCATGCTTCTGAGGACACTTCTAAGAGTCAATCGAACCCCAATCCACCATGTTCTTCATGTTCTAATGATAAAGGATCTTGTGAAATCTGCACCATGATTAACAAAGTCATAAATGGTGAAGTTGATGTGGACCTTTCATTCACAGACTCCATCAATTTAGAGGATCTTGAAAACTCTCTTGAATCCCATCTCAACTCTGATCTCTACTGCTCCACCTTGGATAGTATTAAGGAAAATGAACCCGAAGCAACTGAAGTACCTTCTTCCATTCCTGAGTTGTCGATCCCAAAATTGAAAGATGAGACTGATCTGAAACCTCTTCCTCCACACCTGAAATATGCATTCCTCTTCCATGATCACTCATATCCTGTCATTATCTCTGCCACACTTACTGAAACCGAGGAGTCCAAACATGTTCAAGTATTAGAGGAAAACAAAAAGGCCTTATGTTGGACCCTAGATGACATACCAGGAATCAAACCTGCCCTTTTCATGCATCACATCCATCTTGAGGTGTCATCCAAACCAATTAGACAAACACAAAGAAGACTCAATCCACTCATCCTTGAGGTAGTTAGGGAAGAGATCACCAAGCTTCTTCAAGCTGGTATTATCTACCCAATTTCTCATAGTGAATGGGTTAGTACAATTCAAGTTGTACCTAAGAAGGGTGGGATAACTATTGTCACAAATGAACATGGAGAGGTAGTCACAACTCGAGTGAATAAAAAATGGCATGTGTGCATCGACTATAGGAAATTGAATGTTGAAAATCGAAAAGATCACTACACTCTTCCATTCCTTGATCAAATGCTAGAAAGATTGGCCGAAAAGTCACACTATTGCTTTCTTGATGGATACACCGGCTACTTCCAAATCCCAATCGCACCTCAAGACCAAGAAAAGACTACTTTCACATGCCCCTTTGGAACATATGCATATAGAAGAATGCCTTTTGGCCTTTGTAATGCTCCTGTAACATTCCAGAGGTGTATGATGAGTATCTTTTCAGAATTCATAGAACACTGCATGGAAGTCTTCATGGATGAATTCACCATTTATGGTGAGTCATTTGAATCTTGTTTTAATTCACTCTCTCTAGTCCTTCAAAAGTGTGTCAAGTGTAACCTTGTGTTAAATTTTGAAAAATGTCACTTTATGGTTGCAAATGAGATTGTTCTAGGGCACATAGTTTCAAAAGATGGTATTGAAGTCGATCCTTCCAAAATTGAAGTAATCCAATCACTTACTGAACCCAACTTTGTTCAATACATCCGTTCATTTCTCGGTCATGCTGGTTTCTATCGGAGATTCATCCATAACTTCAGTAAAATTTCCCTCCCACTCACTCGTTTTCTCCAAAATGATGAAACTTTCCATTTCGATGAGGTTTTCAAGAGAGCCTTTGTTGAACTCAAAACTGCTTTAACATCTAGCCCAATAATCCAACACCTAGATTGGTCCTTACCCTTTAAGTTAATGTGTGATGCTTCGGATAGATCCTTTGGGGATATTCTTGGTAAAATAAGAGAAAAAATTCATCATGTTATCTATTATGCCTCAAAAACATTGGATGAAACTCAATCTCACTACACTGTGACTGAAAAGGAACTTTTAGCTGTAGTTTATGCCTTAGATAAATTTTGGCCCTATCTCTTAGGTGCCAAAATCATCATCTTCATAGACCATTCTGCTATTAAGTTCTTACTCAAGAAAAGTGATTCCAAACCAAGGCTAATAAGATGGATTATAATGCTCCAAGAGTTTGACCTTGAAATCAAAGATACACCTGGAAAAGAAAACCCTGTGGCTGATCACTTGAGTAGAATTCCTAATTCTCCTCATTCTGAAATCATTGATCCTAAATTTCCAATTGAGCACCTTTCATCTCTCACTCCAAAACTAACATCGTATGCCCCAATTGTAAATTACTTGGTTTATGGTGTTTTTCCTGAAATGTTTTCAAAAGAATAAAAAATGAAGTTGAAAAGTGATTCAAAATACTATTTTTGGGAAGAAAATAAACTTTGGAAAACTGGGGCAGACATGGTAATTAGGAGATGTGTTGATGAAGATGAATATTCTTCCATCTTAGAATTCTATCACTCAATGCCTGGTGGTGGCCACTTTGGACCACAAAGGACCTCCCGAAAGGTCCTAGAATCTGGATTATTCTGGCCTTCCCTCTTCAAGGACTCACATGAGTTCTTTCAATCATGTCCCACATGCCAAAAGTTTGGCATAATCTCCAAAAGAAATAAAATGCCCCAAAAGCCATTAATCTTTTGTGAAATCTTCGATGTTTGGGGTATTGATTTCATGAGACGATTTCCCCCTTCCAATGGATTCTCATACATTCTTCTTGCGGTCGATTATGTTTCAAGGTGGGTTGAGGCCAAACCTACTAGGAAGGATGATTCTCATACTATTAGTGAGTTCCTAAAGACCCACATATTCCAAATATTTGGCACACCACGTGCCTTGATCAGTGACTTAGGAACCCATTTTTGTAATAGAACCATGGAATCTCTTCTGAAAAAGAATGGGGTTGTACATAAAACTTCAACTTAATATCACCCCCAAACAAATGGAATGGCTGAACTTTCTAATAGAGAAGTGAAAAGGGTACATGAGAGAATTGTTAAGCCCACCAGAAAAGACTGGCCTGGGAGACTTGGTGAAGCCCTTTGGGCTTATCGAACTGCCTATAAAACACCCATTGGGATGTCTCCTTTTAGGCTAGTTTTTGGTAAAGTGTGTCACTTACCAGTTGAAATCCAACATAAGTTTTTTTGGGCTATGAAAACCTGTAATTTTGATTGTGAAAAATCTGGTGAAGAAAGATTGTTGTAATTGGCTGAACTAGAGGAGCTTCGACTTGAATCCTATGAGAATTCCAGTCTGTACAAAGAGAAGGCTAAGGTACTCCATGACAGACACATCCTGAGAAAGGTATTTCATGAAGGTGAAAAGGTAATGCTCTTCAATTCTTGATTCCGACTTCACCCAGGTAAGCTTAATTCTCATTAGGAAGGTCCTTTTGTTATTACTAATGTTTACCCATTTGGTGTAGTGCAAGTCCAAGACCCCTCTTCCAAAAGGACATTCACGGTAAATGGACATCGGTTAAAGCATCACCATGAGAGTACACACAATCCCGGATCATCATTGACTTCCCCTGGATCTCCAACTTCTCCAATCAAACAACCACTAGATGAAGATGGCGACCCGCCAAATCCAAACCAGGGGGCACCTCTTTACCTTTAACTCTCTCTCTATCTCTTCATCTCTCTACCTCTTTCTTCTTCTTCTTCTCTCCTTCATTTTTTTACCGCTTTTATTTTCAAACCCTTTTCTTTTCTCTTTCTTGTGAGGGTGTGTATTTTAAAAAAAAACCTTAAAAACTAAAAAAAAACAAAAAACACAATCATTTAAAAAAATAAAAAAAGAGAATCATGCTTACTCACCATCGAGTTTTGAAATTTTGTCCAACCATTTTGGGGAGTTAACAGACATGTTTTCATCTCAAAAATTTTGTATTTTCATCATGATTTTGGATAAAGAATTTTGTGTCAAAATTAACAAATTTTTAATGCTCAATTTTTGATTTAGAAAATGCTTTTCCCAAACCATGAGGAACAACATTTGCTTTCATGCCAAGGCCACCTATGTCCATCTTTTCAAAATGTGTATTTTCACCCCCATTTGTGAGTCTTGAGTTTGTGGATCTTCGAGATGAATTTACTACCTTAGTGTGCATTAATATGATAGGGGAATTTTTTTGAACCACATGACAATTATAATAGCCAAATAGCCTCCCATTAACCATACATTAATCCTCATTTTGAAAGCCACATAGAGCCTATGAAAACCTTTTCTTTGATAGCCACATTACAAGACCAATACCTTTTCCCACCCAATATCAACATGGATTTTCATTGCATAATTTTTTGAAATTTAAGTGTGGGGGGGGGGGGGGTAGATTTCATTTCGGGTACCCTTTTTTGATTTCACCATGTTATAATATGCTTGAGGGAAAGCATCCATTTCAGTGTGGGGGAGAGGTTATCATTAAGTGTGTTTTAGGGAATGTAATGAACTTACATTTATGTAATTTTGTAAATGTTATTGACAAGTGTTCAAAAAAAATCAAAACAAAAATGAAAAAAAATGAAAAAATGGGTTGTGTCTTGGGTAGGTCAACAATCACTCTTCCTCAACCTTTGATCTTGTTATAAATATTACAATTAGTGTCATGAGTAGATCAAACATGGGTTGGGATATGAGTGTGAGATCTGTCTCAAGGTCAACTTTCAAACAAACAAAGAAAAAAAAAGAAAAAAAAGAACACTTGCATTATATTCTTATATCATTGGGAGAAGTTTGGTGGTTTGTCAATATTTCATATTCTCATACCCTTCATATTTTCTTCCTCTATTATGTCTTTCTTCACAAAATCATTCCCTTGTAAATATGTGTTTTCATTTCCTTCCATGTTTTATTTCAAAACAATGTGCATTGTTTTTCTATGTTGGTATTTTAACCCTCTTATTCTCTCTCTTGGACATTATATTCCTACCATCCCATAGCCACAGAAAAACCCCTTCAAAAGACCTCTTGATTTTTGAGCACTTTGGATAGGGAGTGGAAGCTGAGATCTCTTTCAAACTCTAAGATGTTCACTTTTGGTTGGTGAATGAGTGAAGCTCCATAAATTAATTTTATCATTTTGAGTGGAGTAATTTTTGAGTGCCCACATTTTCTATTTCTAATTTTGAGCATGAAAAAATGAATTAGTTTTGGAACATTGTTTTTGTAACAACTTGTCGTGGATTTCAAAATGGATGAGTGAAATAGTCTGAACCTCTCCTGATTGGAGAAAACAAAATTTTAATATTTGTTGGTGAGTGAAAATGATTTTGTCATGTTTTTATATTTGTTGCACATGAGGACATGCACAATCCTAAGTGTGGGGGAGTTGATGTTATTAATTTATTCATTACATTTTACTAACTCCCTTTACTGATTTTATATGAAAAGTGCATAATTTGTGTGTAATATTCATATTTTAATATTAAATATAATTTTGAGCACTATTTGAATAAATCCATATTTGAGCCAGTTTAATGTATTATCTATAACTATTACTATACTGATCCAAATTTCATAGTTTTTCTTTTTTAGGATTTCAATTTCAATTTAGAACATTTCAGTAGAAGAGATCATGTGCCAATTCGGCCATTTGAAGGTTCATATGTACCACACAATAAGGCCCAATGAATCTGTGAACAAACTGGACCAGCCTTGAATATTGTTTTACTAGGCTCAATCCAGAAGTCCAAAACGGTTGATTCTCCACCATAATTCGGGGGACAATATGTGTCATCTTGGATAAAAAAATTCAAGGCCCAAAGTCTTCAACAATTGGCCCAAATGATTCTATGATGTCTAGCCCACCATTCTGTCCGGGAATTAAAATCAGCACACAAATGTAGACTTTTCTCCTTATCTAGAAATCCATTTGAGATAAGAATTTGCAGCGTGAAAGAGGAAATATAGGTGGCCAACTTTTTTGGCAAAATAATCCGGATTTGATGGCATCTTACTATTCAAAAATCCATTCACATTTCATACATTGAAAAGTCATGGATAGAAATGGACAGTTTATCTTTGTTTAATGAAATAGCCATAACTTTGGATAAAAAGTCCAATGACCGCAATATTTTGAGGGTAGACAGAAGACATCCATATCTACATTTATTAAGAAGACACCAGCTCGTGATTCAGCTGTCTAGATTGGTAAATATGTGGGTCAATTGGAGGGACAGATTTGGAATGCAAACAGTCCACTCCTTGGGCTATAAATACATCCCTCTCCTCTCCTTCCAAGGGGTTGGAACTTCAGCACTTAAGGAGGAGTTTTGGACTTACTAGATCCTTGAAAAGGTTCTGGTAGGATATGATTTTATCTTGTTTCAACAATAGAGACCTCTCCTCCACTTCTCTTTCATGTTTGTTTATGTTTGCTTTCCATTGTAATTGTGTAACTTTGTTTTCATTTCAATCAAATTTTAGTGCTTGTTTCTTCTTCAATACCTCTTATTCTTCTACACCTTCTGTAGTATAATATTAATGGTCTTAAAATAGTTTAAATTCAGTTTAATCCCCTTACCTTCTTTTTCTTCCTCATTCAATCAAAATTCCATTTTTGATTCTCAAAATCTTTCGTGTGTGTGTTCGGCACACTACTCTTTTCTTGTACCTTTATTTTTCTAGTCTTTTTAAATCTTCACCATAAACATTAAACCCAGATTATAAACAATCCTAATGTATGAGTAAATCTCTCATTGGGGTGAGTTTTAATTTAGGTATGTTAAGCGATTGAGAGCTTTCGCTCGATGAGTATTCGTTGAATTAACATTGTGTATGTTGGACTTAGCATGTCATGGATTAATGACTTGTTTTGTTTAACGTGTGGTTTCCATGGATTATTGGAACCATAAATACACTACCATAAACAAGATATGATCAAGATTAGAACCATAAGTTAAGTTAAGGCTTGGATCAAAGCCTTAACACTTGGGAATTCAAATCAACGTCAACTTGTGACATGGGTGTTAATTTAAATTCAATATAAAGCAAAGCTCAAGGACATCACAAGCTCGACTAACCTAATGATAAACTCACCCCAATCATTATCATTTTGTTAAATCAATCATAATAAATTAGTCATTTCAATTAAGCTCTTCAAACAAACCCCCAATCAGAATACAATCAACTAAAAACAAACAACCATTTCAAAGTATCATCGTCGAGGATTCAACCCGAGTGCTGCTATACACATTAGTAGAGCACCAGAACCTTGACCGGTCGATAGGTTACAATTGGATGTGCATTTCAAATGGAGTTTTTGTCGGTGATGGTGCTTTAAGTAGTCATTAGTTTCTGGTTATTGTTAAAAAAACCAAAAAAAAAAACAAAATTTTAAAAAAAAATTGAAAAAAAAGAAAAACTCGTATTCCTCTTAAAAATCATAAACTGAAAATAATACAAAGAAAAACCCGTCTTCCTCTTAAAAATCATAAAATGAAAAAAATACAAAGAAAAAAACATCTTCCTCTTTATTCTAAAATCTCTCTGAATGCCCCGTAGCCTCCCAAACAATCCCTCGGATTTGTTTGACTCTGAAATTGAGCGAAAACTTCGCCAACTTAGGAGGAACATAAGAGATACCCAAATAATTCAAGAACCAGTCCTATTCCAACCAGTTGAAATTGAAATGGCCAATCCTAAGGAACAAACCTTAAAAGAACTTTCTTCCCATGATATGAATTACCAACCTCCTAGTATTCAATATCCAAATATAGAGGCTGACTTTGAACTCAAATCGGGTTTGATTCATCTTCTCCCTCATTTCCACGGGCTAGCCGGTGAGGATCCACATCTCCACCTTAAATATTTCCAAGTAGTGTGCTCTACCATGAAGCCTCAAGGGGTTTCTGAAGAACAAATCAAACTCTGAGCATTCCCTTTTTCCCTAGATGACACTGCTAAGTCATGGCTCTACTACCTACCTCCTGGTTCCATAACTACATGGAATGACATGAAGCGACTATTCTTAGAGAAATTCTTTCCTGTTTCTCGTACTGCTTCTATCCGAAAGGAAATAAGTGGTATTCATCAGTTCCCAAGTGAATCACTCCATGAGTACTGGGAGAGGTTCAAAAAGCTTGTGGCAACCTGCCCACATCATCAAATCCCTGACCAACTCTTGATCCAATACTTCTATGAGGGGTTATTGGCTATGGAGAGAACTCTCATTGATGCCACAAGTGGTGGTGCTCTGGTTGATAAAACTCCTGCAGCTGCAAGAGATGTCATAAGTAACATGGCTGCAAACACGCAACAATTCCATACTCGAGTACATGCTCAAGTCAAACAAGCCCAAGATAATCAGTCAATTGAGCTGAACAAAATGACCGAGTGGATGAGTGAACTTACAGGTCTTGTGCAACAGCTAGCTGTGGCTACCAAATCCCCAACCTCGTCTTCTCTGCAATCAATGTTTCTTGGACCAATCAAAAACTATGGAATCTGCAACTCTCCATCTCATCTAACTGACACATGTCCACAACTTCAAGAGGATCAATCTGATTCATCCGGACCAATGGAGCGCAATGCAGCATATGCTCAGCGGAGCCCCAACCCTCAACAATCAGGTCAGTTTGTTAGAAACTTCAACCAACATCACTCTGAGCCTTTCTCTTCTACCTTTAACCCAGGCTTGAGGTATGGTAATACCATCTCTCATCCCCCTCAATTACCTCCTCAAAATCCAAACCAATTCCAATATGGTCAAGGTGGTGGTAACTTCCATCAACCTTATCCTTTTGTTCCTCAAAATCAAAGGAACAATCCTCCTCCTGGATTCCACTATCCGAATGAGCCTTCCCAATTCCCAACCCAATACAATAGCTTTCCCAAGAACCAAAATCAAGGTAATCCCAATCCGGGACAAGCCTCTTCTTCCAAGCAACCATGGGAAAGTTCAGTGTAAGAGCTTGCCTCCTTCACCCATTCTAGCCTTAAAAATATTGAAACTAAAACAGGTTAACTTGCATCCCACCTGAGCCAGCAACAACAATAAAATTCTTCCCAACTCCCAGCTCAACCATTACCCAACACCAAGGGTAATGTAAGTGCAATTTAACTTAGATCAAGAAAGCACATTGCTATGCCTCAATATAACTCCTCTAGCCCTCCTTTGAATGTTGACCTAGAAAATGAAAAGAAAAAGAAACTTGAAAAGGAACCTGAAACCATTCCCTCACCTTCTTCAATTCCAATTAGGAACCCAATTCCTTTTCCTCAAGCCATTTCTAAACCAAGGAAGTCCTTTGAACCTGATCCTAAAATGCTTGACATGTTTAGACGTGTTGAAGTCAACATTCCCCTCTTAGATTCCATAAAACAAATTCCTAAGTATGCCAAGTTTCTTAAGGAATTGTGCACCCACAAGAGGCAAATTAGGACCTTTGAAAATGTTTCCAACCCGCAGTCCATACCCATTAAGTGCAAAGATCCAGGTACCTTTACAGTCCCATTCCAAATTGGAAGTTCCAACTTTGATGATGCACTCATAGACCTAAGAGCCTAAATTAATGTCATGCCCAAATCCATATTCTCCAACCTTGGTCTAGGTCCCTTACATCCAAAAGGTGTTGTCATTCAGTTAGCCAATCGAAGCACAGCTAGTCCTGAGGGAATAATTGAGGATGTCCTTGTCTGAGTCAATGATCTTATCTTCCCTAATGATTTCTATGTTCTTGACATATAAGGTGAGATGAACTCTTCTCGATCTCCCCTAATTCTATGAAGACCATTCCTCATGACTGCGAGAACCAAGATTGATGTCCATTCAGGCATCTTATCCATGGAATTCGGTGACCAACTGGTCAAGTTCAACATTTTCCAAGCCATGCGATACCCATATGAGGATCACTCTGAATTCTCAATCCATGTTTCTGAGGACACTTCTAAGAGTCAATCAAACCCCAATCCACCATTTTCTTCATGTTCTATTGATAAAGGATCTTGTGAAATCTGCACCATGATTAACAAAGTCATAAATGGTTAAGTTGATGTGGACCTTTCATTCATAGACTCCATCAATTTAGAGGATCTTGAAAACTCTCTTGAATCCCATCTCAACTCTGATCTCTACTGCTCCACCTTGGACAGTATTAAGGAAAATGAACCCGAAGCAACTGAAGTCCCTTCTTCCATTCCTGAGTTGTCGAGCCCAAAAGTGAAAGATGAGACTGATCTGAAACCTCTTCCTGCACACCTGAAATATGCATTCCTCTTCCATGATCACTCATATCCTGTCATTATCTCTGCCACAGTTACTAAAACCGAGGAGTCCAAACTTGTTCAAGTATTAGAGGAAAACAAAAAGGCCTTAGGTTGGACCCTAGATGACATACCAGGAATCAACCCTGCCCTTTGCATGCATCACATCCATCTTGAGGAGTCATCTAAACCAATTAGACAACCACAAAGAAGACTCAATCCACTCATCCTTGAGGTAGTTAGGGAAGAGATCACCAAGCTTCTTCAAGCTGGTATTATCTACCCAATTTCTGATAGTGAATGGGTTAGTCCAATTTAAGTTGTAGCCTAAGAAGGGTGGGATAATTGTTGTCACAAATGATCATGGAGAGGTAGTCACAACTCGAGTGAAGAACAAATGGCGTGTGTGCATCGACTATAGGAAATTGAATGTTGAAAACCGAAAAGATCACTACTCTCTTCCATTCCTTGATCAAATGCTAGAAAGATTGGCCGGAAAGTCACACTATTGCTTTCTTGATGGATACACCGGCTACTTACAAATCCCAATCGCACCTCAAGACCAAGAAAAGACTACTTTCACATGCCCCTTTGAAACATATGAATATAGAAGAATGCCTTTTGGCCTTTGTAATGCTCCTGCAACATTCCAGAGGTGTATGATGAGTATCTTTTCAAAATTCATAGAACACTGCATGGAAGTCTTCATGGATGACTTCACCATTTATGGTGAGTCATTTGAATCTTGTTTTCATTCACTCTCTTTAGTCCTTAAAAAGTGTGTCAAGTGTAACCTTGTGTTAAATTTTGAAAAATGTCACTTTATGGTTGCAAATGGGATTATTCTAGGGCACATAGTTTCAAACGATGGTATTGAAGTCGATCCTTCCAAAATTAAATTAATCCAATCACTTCCTGTACCCAACTCTGTTCAAGTCATCCGTTCATTTCTCGGTCATGCGGTTTCTATCAGAGATTGATCAATAACAGTAACACCCCAAGCTTCTACGGTACACTTCTCTTTGAATAATGTGATAGCGTGTGTTGTACGCAACACCGAGTTCTAACACACCATAACCAATCAAACTAGCCATTATGAATAGTAATACCTACTTTTTGAAATTATATATATTTTATATTTCAAAATGGACCTTATTTTTGGATTCAGAATATCTAATTTATCCTAAGGTGAAATTTTGGTACTTTCCGGATAACTTTAATATTTTGATGAATAGTGAAAATTACAAAATTTTAATTAAAAACAACTTTTTTAATCAAAAAAATTAATAGTGATAAATTATGAATTTGAGTGATTTTAAATTATATTTAGAATATATTTTTACCATTTAATATAATTTTGGTCATTGGACATAATTTTACAATTAAACCGAACATAAACAAGTGTCAATCTTTTGATAGTTATTATCTCTTAAAAACACGCTTTTTGTTTTAACAACGGGAATTAATTTTAAATTAATTTCTGCCACTTCTGTGTTTTGAATTTAGAAAAATGGACTCCATATTTGGAATCATAATTTTCAAATTGTGTAAATAGGTAACTTTTATTTTTAGACATTTTGAATAATTACTGCGGCAAATATTTTATTTACCATGGTTAAGGGTAAATCCGGTAAATGAGGGTTAAAAAATAATATTATAATAATACTAAATTACCCTAAAACGTGTCCTAGACTTATTGGTTGATACATGTTCGACCATAGGCATATTTGGGTCGATTTTGGGACCCAATGGTGCCACTTGTAGGTGATAGGGACACTTTATTTTAATTAAGTTAAAATGAATACAAAAATGACACAAGAATATATCTTTTAGAAAAACAATTTTTACATAGGGTTATATATATTGGATTTTAGATTATAAATATTAATTAGAAAGATATTAAGATTTCCTACATAATTATATTTTATTTATAATTTTTAGACATTAAATAATTTAATTTACTTATGACACAATGATGATGCAGTAATTACTATAATAGTGAAAAATCAAAATAATTGATATTATAAATACCCATATAAATATAATATGAAACTTTTAATGAATTAAAATAATTTTATAGGATAATATGATATATTATTATTGATTAAATTGACTTTGTTCGAAGTAATCAATCTGTTATGAGTTTCACAAAAATCAACTATTGAATAGTGTCAAAATTGACATAAAAGAGTTTCTAAAACAAATATTATATTATTAATTGGTATTAAATTCCTAAAAATCTAAGGCTCAGCCAAAAGACTTATATAATGATAGGTGTCTCATTAATGTACCACTTGGGGGTCTCTTGGATGTATATAGTAAGTTTATTAACCATATTATATAAAAATACAAAGAGACATTGTAAAAGTGAAACTAATTAACTTAGAGTTAATACTTAAAGATAAGGTTAATATAAGTACCCAAACCTATCTAAATTCTATTGGTTGAGTTGTTTTCGACCCCTCCCCACCTTAAAATTTAAATAATCAACTTTGGAGCCATTATAAACCGAATATTAATTTATTATAAACTAATATTTCTAGCTTTTCCAAAGGTGCCCCTCACCCCTCTTATAAAAGGGCACTCCTCCTTCTCTTTTCTTCACACCTTCAAAGCCTTTTGGTTCGGCCAAACTCTGACCAAATACTCTCCAAACTTCCCTCACTACAACCTATAGGCCTTATTTTGATCAGAAAGCAAACCTAAGGATCCCTTTTGATCAAATCAAAAGGAAGAAACCGAAGAAGAGGTAATGATTTCACCATCCTTTTCCAAGTTCCTTTCTTCTTCCACTTCTTCTTCCTTTGTTGTTACCATTCTAAAATAATAACTCCAGTATCATATATATACTGTGATGTTATTATAAATATGGTACAACCATAGTCAGTATTCTATCCACCCTTTTGAATAACATGTCACCATACGTGCGTACGTACGGCTTACCGTCTCCACGTCGTGGTGTAATTGTTATTAAATATATTATTGTTTGGATGGGTATAATAATGATGTGTAACTAATGTAAATAATAAATATAACATGTTAATGATTCTGTATATTTTATATACCATCCATTTATATATTATTTTAATATCAAAAGAATGATATTGTCGCTCGTGCGTACGTACGGACTACCGTCTCCACGAACGCGATGAAATGCGTTCTCCATCGTATCCATTCAAGTATAATTATCATTTGATGATTTAAAAATGATTTTTAAGGACTTTATATCATTATGGATATGAATAATATGCAATCTATCCATTACAAACATGGCTTACGTAACAAAACATATAAAAGAAAACGAGTAAGTTAACACCCGAAACAACGATAATACTAAGATATTATTAACAAATCAATGTTAAAAGATCATATATGATATCATATTAATATATATGATTCTTGTATAATTTAATAACAATTATTTCACCATTATACATTATGTTAACCTACCCCAACCAAGGAAAACTACAAGGTAAGGGGTTTTCATCTCACTCCTTATTCCCGTGAGATTCATTCCATATTGCCACCATTACCTTTTGTGTGGTGTATGTACTGCCCATAATTATATTCTTTGTGTAATACACTCTAATTTATGTGTATTTACATATTCATTGTATGATACCTCTTTTAATGGTTGTATGTTTCATAAGTTACCAAATTGGTAAGGGTTATTTCACAATCTCTTCATTATCCGAGGTTGTTTATACGTAATAATCTACTGGGATCTCTTTATCATCCACATCCATGTTTCTTAATAATGTATTTCAAAACATTTTTACTATTTACAAGAATATGGGTTAAATTCATTTATACCCTTATGTGTTTCGAAAGGAATCTTTCCGTCGTTTTCCAAACAAGGCACTTTTAACCTTTTCGACAAATTTAAGGTAAGAATGTTTTTTTAACTTATACGGCGGGTGCGGCTATTTACCGCCGTTATAAAATCGTCAAAGCTTCCCTTACGAGCTTATAAGAATATTTTCAAATTGAATGTATTATTTTATAATTATGTTACTTTTAAAATGATCTCAAAAAAAGAGATATTTCTCTAAAATAGTTTTGATTTCATCTATGTCAACATCCTTTGATGGATTTTAAGCTTATTTGAAGTTGATTTATTATGATACAAAACATCCATATTTTATTGAAGGTTTTGTGATATTTTTGACTGTGGATAAGCTATTCTTATGTCACTCATGGTTTTTTTTAAGTATTTACATTTCATAAGTTATTTTTAATCCGAATGTTTATGTTATATTTCAACCTTTCATTCAGATGAATGTGTTAGACAAGTATGTTCCGGGTTGGGGACCGGTAAAAGTAAGCCCTCCGGTTTGGTCTCCGGTTATTAGAGGAACTCCGTTTTGGTCTCCGGTTATTAGAGGAACTCCGGGTTGGTGTCTGGTTATTAGAGGCACTCCGGGTTGGTGTCCGGTTATTAGAGGCACTCCGGGTTGGATTCCGGTTACAGTTAGCCCCTAGGTCTTGGGACGAGGCCTTGATAAAGAAATTAAAGTTCAGCATTACGCATTCCATCATTATGAAAGTGTTTACTGATATTACATGTGATTATTCGATTAGTAGAATATCCATGTGAATAAGTAAATGGCATTATTTCATTTTACTTTTTCCATACTATGTTGAAGTTCAAGTTTAAAAAGCTTTTGTTTTAGTTATACATTGCCTTAAATGTTTATTCTTATTTATGAAAGTTTCCGCTATATTGTCATCCTTACTGGGAATTTGAGCTCACCCCTTTTCTATGTTTTATTTTTCCCAGGAAGTGAAGAAGTAAATTATGAATGACCTGCAGGGATATTATGTGGGGATATGAGTGTGGAATATGGAGACAATATGTTGTTGTAGTAGTTTTTCACTTTATGATGTAATGTAAGACTTATGAATATATCTAGTGTTTCCAAGGCTACTAAACCAATCGGTCTTTCGAGATTTGATCTTTCTTTTGATCATGCCAATGTTATGTAATAATGCACCGACTCTGGGTAACTGGGGTCGGGGCGTTACAGTTGGTATCAGAGGGAGGTTTAGTAAAAACCTTGGAAGCTAGATTTAGATAAACTCTGATTAGAGAACATAGATTTAAGATGAATTTTGAGGATTAGTATAGAAGAACTTCCTATAATTTTGGCATTGTAGAGATTTTGTGAGTTTTCCGAGCAATAAATCCCTATCTGGATACGAGAAGGTAGAGGCGGCTCTGGCACAGATGTACCTAGGGGTAAAACCCGAAAACACCGCTTTGAGCTAGACTCGAACGGGAACTGGTGCACGACAATGGGCTTTGCTGCACTCTTGGTTACGACACTCCCGGGGGATATGCTTAGGATAACACTCATTTTCTTTACAAATCATTATGAAGGGTTTATGAGTATATACTTCCTCAAAGGAGACATTTTTATGATTATGGATTATATCCATAAACTATTTAATTTATGTTATGTGTTTTACAAGTTTGGGATTAGGTATTGTTATTCATAAACTAATCTAATGTATGTCATTGTTTAGAAATGTCACCCAGTAGAAGGAATGAGAACTCTAGCAATGAACATGATAAAAGAGAAAGAAGGATCATATATTTCATGGTCTTAAGCCAGAATTTATAAGAGAAATAATCTCACATGTATTATCATCATATGAAGAAATAATATCATGTGTTGATAAGATAAGTAAAAAAGTTTACTGAGTCATATGGCTTTGAAGGGAAGAAAGAGAATAAAAGGATGGAAGAGAGAAAGATGGATAAAGGGAAGAGGGAAAAGAAGAATTTTCCCATATGTGATAACTGTGGAAAGAAACACCCTGGAACTTGCCTGAAAGGAATGAGAGTTTGTTATAAGTGTGGAGGAAAGGGGTACAAAGTACGTGACTGCAAGAGTAAGAAAATGGTTTCAAATGTACAATGCTTCATTTTCAAGGAGTTTGGACACTACGCGAACCTATGTCCCAGTCATCAGACTATGCCGCAAATGATTCTATTGGATAATAATCAAGTTATGATACTGCCACAGATGAAGAGGAATGATTAGAGTTCTTATATTGATTATGTCATTTGAGTGTTGTATCAACAATGTACTTGTTATAATAATTATGGAGTATATAAGGATTGTACTGCAGTACTATTTCATTAAGGACTTGAGATTGTGTGGAACAAAGAAAAGTGACTCAATAGAAGGTTAAATTTTTTGGAAAATATATGGTTGAGAGAATGATAAACCATAATATAGTTCTGATACCGAGGTAGTGATTTTGGAATAATACATGATTGATTTGGATAAATTATATTGGATATTCTTGACTACCTTGAAACTGATTAATGATTTGTATATTCCATCATTGTTGGGGTTTAAAAAAAAAATTTGGATTGAAGGAGTATATCTATTATTCTTTAAGGAATAAGGGATCATGAATGTAATCAATAAGGTTTTATGGTAATTTAGGATGTTGCAGTGTTTTAAAAGAATACATCATAAATGTGTTCACATGTTATTACGTGGAAAAAGGATCTTTATTATGTTTACCTTCCTTATAAATTTTGGACTGAAGTATTTTGGATAGTTCTAGTTTGGATTATTTTGGATTGCCATAAAAGGACATCCCGGAGTTCGGGTGGCAACCCGTCGCGTCCGGCAAGGCCGCGAGACTTGAACCCACAACCGAAGGGCGACAAGGGTGTATCACCTACCACTGGCCCACGAGATGTCTTGGATTAAATAATGTAGTTTTTATTAAAAGATCTTGTAGATTAATTATAAATTAGTTTATTTTGGAACCCTATACGAATAGTGTAAATAGAATTTTTTACGTTCTATTATCTTTTAGAGTGAAAGATGAGTTTGTGGTAGAAATTTATTAATGGATAAAACTCTAATTATAAAGTAAGTATATCTCCCTATGATCTTAGCCAATCTCATAAATAAATTCCTCAACATTAAGAAAAGGAACTTAGAACAAATTTTTTTTCCTAGATGGTACCTTAAATCATCACTAATTTATGGCTTTGGGATTGTTGGCCTTTTCATAGCCATGTTCTCTACCACTCTCCATCAGATAATTTATGGTTAGATTTTTCTTCCATATCCATATTTTTCTACATGGAACCCTAGTATGTGTTATTTTTGGTAATCTTCATACTTTCCACTCTTTATTTTAAATAGAGGCCTCATTAATTCATTTTTCGATGTGGGATTTCAACTAAGATATTTTGAAACGCCAAAAATGTGTTATCCTAATACCCTATGTTTTGTTGAACCGATGGTATTTCAAATCATCATAGATTGATGAATTTAAGGACCTCAATTTTACACTTGTTTGTGATTGATGACCTCAATCACTACCTATAAATATTTACATTTTTCCTATAATTATATGTATCTAATTCCCACCAATGTTCTCCTAATCATAATTTGGTGGTGACCCTTTCATTTCTCTTTTCCTCATATTAAGACTAAATTTTAGTAACCCAATTTCTGATGTGGGTTTTCCCACAAAGATATTTTTTATTTTCAACCTTTTATTTTCGAAGAACAATTTCAAATTGCGAGGACGCAATTTATTGAAGGAGGGGAGAATGTAACACCCCAAGCTTTTACGGTACACTTCTCTTTGAATAATGTGATAGCGTGTGTTGTACTCAACACTGAGTTCTAACACACCATAACCAATCAAACTAGCTGTTATGAATAGTAATACCTACTTTTTTAAATTATATATATTTTATATTTCAAAATGGACTTTATTTTTGGATTTGGAATATCGAATTTAGCCTAAGGTGAAATTTTGGTACTTTTCGGATAACTTTAATATTTTGATGAATAGTGAAAATTACTAAATTTTAATTAAAAACAACTTTTTTAATCAAAATAATTAATAGTGATAAATTATGAATTTGAGTGGTTTTAAAGTATATTTAGAATATATTTTTACCATTTAATATAATGTTGGTCATTGGACATAATTTTACAATTAAACCGAACATAAACAAGTGTCAATCTTTTGATAGTTATTATCTCTTAAAAACACGCTTTTTGTTTTAACAACGGGAATTAATTTTAAATTAATTTCTTCCACTTCCGTGTTTTGAATTTAGAAAAATGGATTCCATATTTGGAATCATAATGTTCAAATTGTGTAAATATGTAACTTTTATTTTTATACATTTTGAATAATTACTGCGGTAAATATTTTATTTACCATGGTTAAGGGTAAATCCGGTAAATGAGGGTTAAAAAATAATATTATAATAATAATAAATTACCCTAAAACATGTCCTAGACTTATTTTTTGATACATGTTAGATCATAGGCATATTTGGGTCGATTTTGGGACCCAATGGTGCCACTTGTAGGTGATAGGGACACGTTATTTTAATTAAGTTAAAATGAATACAAAAATGACACAAGCATATATCTTTTATCAAAACAATTTTTACATAGGGTTATATATGTTGGATTTTAGATTATAAATATTCATTAGAAAGATAAAACGATTTCCTACATAATTATATTTTATTTATAATTTTTAGACATTAAATAATTTAATTTATTTATGACACAATGATGATGGAGTAATTACTATAATAGTGAAAAATCAAAATAATTGATATTATAAATACCCAAATAAATATAATATGAAACTTTTAATGAATTAAAATAATTTTATAGGATAATATGATATATTTTTATTGATTCAATTTACTTTGTTCGAAGTAATCAATTTGTTATGAGTTTCACAAAAATCAACTATTGAATAGTGTCAAAATTGACATAAAAGAGTTTTTAAAACAAATATTATATTATTAATTGGTATTAAATTCCTAAAAATATAAGGCTCGGCCAAGAGACTTATATCATGATAGGTGTCTCATTAATGGACCACTTGGAGGGTCTCTTGGATGTATATAGTAAGTTTATTAACCATATTATATAAAAATACAAAGAGACATTGTAAAAGTGAAACTAATTAACTTAGAGTTAATACTTAAAGATAAGCTTAATATAAGTACCCAAACCTGTCTAAATTATATTGGTTGTGTTTTTTTCGACCCCTACCCACATTAAAATTTAAATAATCAACTTTGGAGCCATTATATACTGAATATGAATTTATTATAAACTAATATTTCTAGCTTTTCCAAAGGTGCCCCTCACCCCTCTTATAAAAGGGAACTCCTCCTTCTCTTTTCTTCACACCATAAAAGCCTTTTGGTTTGGCCAAAATCTACCCAAATACTCTTACAACTTCCCTCAATACAACCTAGAGGCATTATTTTGATCAGAAAGCAAACCTAAGGAGCCCTTTTGATCAAATTAAAAAGAAGAAACCGAAGAAGAGGTAATGATTTCACCATCCTTTTCCAAGTTCCTTTCTTCTTCCACTTCTTATTCCTTTGTTGTTACCATTATAAAATAATAACTCCAGTATCATATATATACTGTGATGTTATTATAAATATGGTACAACCATATTCAGTATTCTATCCACCCTTTTGAATAACATGTCACCATACGTGCGTACGTACGGCTTACCGTCTCCACGTCGTGGTGTAATTGTTATTCAATATATTATTATTTGGATGGGTATAATAATGATGTGTAACTCATGTAAATAATAAATATAACATGTTAATGATTCTATATCTATGATATACCATCCATTTATATATTATTTTAATATCAAAATAATGATATTGTCGCTCGTGCGTACGTACGGACTACCGTCTCCACGAACGCGATGAGATTCATTCTCCATCGTATCCATTCAAGTATAATTATAATTTGATGATTTAAAAATGATTTTTAAGGACTTGATATCATTCTGAATATGAATAATATACAACCTATCCATTACAAACAAGGCTTACGTAACAAAACATATAAAAGAAAACAAGTAAGTTAACACCCGAAACAACGATAATACTAAGATATTATTAACAAATCAATGTTAAAAGATCATATATGATATCATATTAATATATATGATTCTTTTATAATTTAATAACAATTATTTCACCATTATACAGGAGGTTAACCTACCCCAACCAAGGAAAAGTACAAGGTAAGGGGTTTTCATCTCACTTCTTATTCCCGTGAGATTCATGCCATATTGCCACCATTACCTTTTGTGTGGTGTATGTACTGCCCATAATTATATTCTTTGTGTAATACACTATAATTTATGTGTATTTACATATTCATTGTATGATACCTCTTTCATGGGTTTTATGTTTTGTAAGTTACCAAATTGGTAAGGGTTATTTTACAATCTCTTCATTATCCGAGGTTGTTTAGATGTAATAATCTACTGGGATCTCTTTATCATCCACATCCATGTTTCTTAATAATGTATTTCAAAACATTTTTACTATTTAAAAGAATATGGGTTAAATTCATTTATACCCTTATGTGTTTTGAAAGGAATCTTTCTGTCATTTTCCAAACAAGGCACTTTTAACCTTTTCGACAAATTTAAGGTAAGAATGTTTTTTTAACTTATACGGCGGGTGCGGCTAGTTACCGTCGTTATAAAATAGTCAAAGCTTCCCTTACAAGCTTATAATAATATTTTCAAATTGAATGTATTATTTTATAATTATGTTACTTTTAAAATGATTTAAAAAAAAAGAGATATTTCTCTAAAATAGTTTTGATTTCATCTATGTCAACATCCTTTGATGGCTTTTAAGCTTATTTGAAGTTGATTTATTATGATACAAAAAATCCATATTTTATTGAAGGTTTTGTGATATTTTTGACTGTGGATAATATATTCTTATGTCACTCATGGTTTTTTTTAAAGTATTTACATTTCATAAGTTATTTTTAATCCAAATTTTTATGTTATATTTCAACCTTTCATTCAGATGAATGTGTTAGACAAGTATGTTATGGGTTGGGGACCGGTGAAAGTAAGCCCTCCGGTTTGGTCTCCGGTTATTAGAGGAACTCCGGGTTGGTGTCTGGTTATTATAGGCACTCCGGGTTGGTGTCCGGTTATTAGAGGCACTTCGAGTTGGGTTCCGGTTACAGTTAGCCCCTAGGTCTTGGGACGAGGCCTTGATAAAGAAATTAAAGTTCAGCATTATGCATTCCATCATTATGAATGTGGTTACTGATATTACATGTGATTATTCGATTAGTAGAATATCCATGTGAATAAGTAAATGGCATTATTTCATTTTACTTTTTCCATACTATATTGAAGTTCTAGTTTAAAAAGCTTTTGTTTTATTTATACATTGCCTTAAATGTTTATTAGTATTTATGAAAGTTTCCGCTATATTGTTATCCTTACTGGGCATTTGAGCTCACCCCTTTTCTATGTTTTATTTTTCCCAGGAAGTGAAGAAGTAAATTATGAATGACCTGCAGGGATATTATGTGGGGATATGATTGTGGAATATGGAGACAATATGTTGTTGTGGTAGTTTTTCACTTTATGATGTAATGTAAGACTTGTGAATATATCTAGTGTTTCCAAGGCTACTAAATCAATCGGTCTTTCGAGATTTGATCTTTCTTGTGATCATGCCAATGTTATGTAATAATGCACCGACTCTGGGTGACTGGGGTCGGGGCGTTACAATAACTTCAGTAAAATTTCCCTCCCACTCACTCGTTTGCTCCAAAATGATGTCACTTTCCATTTCGATGAGGTTTGCAAGAGAGCCTTTGTTGAACTCAAAAATGCACTAACATCTGCCCCAATAATCCAACCCCCAGATTGGTCCTTACCCTTTGAGTTAATGTGTGATGCTTCTGATAGATCCGTTGGGGCTATTCTTGGTCAAAGAAGAGAAAAAATTCCTCATGTCATCTATTATGCCTCAAAAACATTGGATGAAACTCAATCTCACTACACTGTGACTGAAAAGGAACTTTTAACTGTGGTTTATGCCTTATATAAATTTCGGCCCTATCTCTTAGGTTCCAAAATCACCATCTTCACAGACCATTCTTCTATTAAGTTCTTACTCAAGAAAAGTGATTCCAAACCAAGGCTAATAAGATGGATTCTAATGCTCCAAGAGTTTGACCTTGAAATCAAAGATAGACCTGGAAAATAAAACCCGATGGCTGATCACTTGAGTACAATTCCTAATTCTCCTCATTATGAAATCATTGATCCTGAATTTCCAATTAAGCACCTTTCATCTCTCACTCCAAAACTACCATGGTATTCCCCAATTGTAAATTACTTGGTTTCTAGTATTTTCCTGAAATTTTTTCAAAAGAACAAAAAATGAAGTTGAAAAGTGATTCAAAATACTATTTTTGGGATGAAAATAAACTTTGGAAAACTGGGGCAGACATGATAATTAGGAGATGTGTTGATGAAGATGAATATTCTTCCATCTTAGAATTATGTCACTCAATGCCTGGTGGTGGCCACTTTGGACCACAAAGGACCTCCCGAAAGGTCCTAGAATCTGGATTCTTCTGGCCTTCCCTCTTCAAGGACTCACATGAGTTCTGTCAATCATGTTCCACATGCCAAAAGTTTGGCATAATCTCCAAAAGAAATGAAATTCCCCAAAATCCCTTAATCTTTTGTGAAATCTTCGATGTTTGGGGTATTGATTTCATGGGACCATTTCCCCCTTCCAATGGATTCTCATACATTCTTCTTACGGTAGATTATGTTTCAAGGTGGGTTGAGGCCAAACCTACTAGGAAGGATGATGATCATACTGTTAGTGAGTTCCTAAAGACCCACATCTTCCAAAGATTTGGCACACCACGTGCCTTGATCAGTGACTTGGGAACCCATTTTTGTAATAAAACCATGGAATCTCTTCTGAAAAAGAATGGGGTTATATATAAAACTTCAACTGCATATCACCCCCAAACAAATGGAATGGATGAACTTTCTAATAGAGAAGTGAAAAGGGTACTTGAGAGAATTGTTAAGCCCACCAGAAAAGATTGGCCTGAGAGACTTGGTGAAGCCCTTTGGGCTTATCGAACTGCCTATAAAACACCCATTGGGATATCTCCTTTTAGGCTAGTTTTTGGTAAAGCATGTCACTTACCAATTGAAATCCAACATAAGTCTTTTTGGGCTGTGAAAACCGGTAATTTTGATTGTGAAAAATCTGGTGAAGAAAGATTATTGCAATTGGCTGAACTGGAGGAGCTTCAACTTGAATCCTATGAGAATTCCAATCTGTACAAAGAGAAGGATAAGGTACTCCATGACAGACACATCCTGAGAAAGGTATTTCATGAAGGTGAAAAGGTAATGCTCTTCAATTCTTGATTCCGACTTCACCCAAGTAATCTTAATTCTCATTGGGAAGGTCCTTTTATTATTACTAATGTTTACCCATTTGGTGCAGTGCAAGTCCAAGACCCCTCTTCCAAAAGGACATTCACGGTTAATGGACATCGTTTAAAGCATCACTATGAGAGGACACATAATCCCGAATCATCATTGAATTCCCCTGAATCTCCAACTTCTCCAATCGACCAACCACTAGATGGAGATGGCGACCCGCCAAATCCAAACCAGGGGGCACCTCTTTACCTTTAACTCTCTCTATATATCTTCATCTCTCTACCTCTTTCTTCTTCTTCTTCTCTCCTTCATTTTTTTTACCACTTTTTTTTCAAACCCTTTTTTTTATCTTTCTTGTGAGGGTGTGTATTTTAAAAAAAAACCTTAAAAACTAAAAAAAAACCAAAAAACACAATCACTTAAAAAAATAAAAAAAAGAGTCATGCTTACTCACCATCGAGTTTTGAAATTTTGTCCAACCATTTTGGGGAGTTAACAGACATGTTTTCATCTAAAAAATTTTGTATTTTCATCATGACTTTGGATAAAGAATTTTGTGTCAAAATTAACAAATTTTGAATGCTCAATTTTTGATTTGGAAAATTATTTTCCCAAACCGTGAGGAACAACATTTTCTTTCATGCCAAGGCCACCTATGTCCATCTTTTCAAAATGTGTGTTTTCACCCCCATTTGCGAGTCTTGAGTTTTTGGACCTTCGAGCTGAATTTCCTACCTTAGTGTGCATTAATATGATAGGGGAATTTTTCTGAACCACATGAGAATTATAATAGCCAAATAGCCTCCCATTAACCATACATTAATCCTCCTTTTGAAAGCCCCATCGAGCCTATGAAAACCTTTTCTTTGATAGCCACATTACAATCCTAATACCTTTTCCCACCCAATATCAACATGGATTTTCATTGCATAATTTTTCAAAATTTAAGTGTGGGGGGGATGGATTTCATTTTGGGTACCCTTTTTTGATTTTACCATGTTATCATATGATTGAGGGCAAGCATCCATTTTAGTGTGGGGGAGAGGTTGCCATTAAGTGTGTTTTTTGGAATGTAATGAACTTCCATTTATGTAATTTTGTAAATGTTATTGACAAGTGTTCAAAAAAAGAAAAAAAAAGAAAAAAAATGAAAAAATGGGTTGTGTCTTGGGTAGGTCAACAATCACTATTCCTCAACCTTTGATCTTGTTATAACTATTAAAATTAGTGTCATGAGGAGATCAAACATGGGTTGGGATATGAGTGTGAGATCTGTCTCAAGGTCAACTTTCAAAAAAACAAAGAAAAAAAGGGAAAAAAAGAACACTTGCATTATATTCTTATATCATTGGGAGAAGTTTGGTGGTTTGTCAATATTTCATCTTCTCATACCCCTCATATTTTCTTCCTCTATTGTGTCTTTCTTCACACAGTCATTCCCTTTTAAATATGTGTTTTCATTTCCTTCCATGTTTTATTTCAAAAAAATGTGCATTGTTTTTCTATGTTGGTATTTTAACCCTCTTATTATCTCTCTTGGACATTATATTCATACCGTCCCATAGCCACAGAAAAACCCCTTCAAAAGACCTCTTGATTTTTGAGCACTTTGGATAGGGAGTGGAAGCTGAGAGCTCTTTCAAACTCTAAGATGTTCACTTTTGGTTGGTGAATGAGTGAAGCTCCATAAATTAATTTTATCATCTTGAGTGGAGTAAGTTTTGAGTACCCACATTTTCTATTTCTAATTTTGAGTATGAAAAAATAAATTAGTTTTGGAACATTGTTTCTGTAACAACTTGTGGTGGATTTCAAAATGGATGGGTGAAATAGTCTAAACCTCCCCTGATTGGAGAAAACAAAATTTTAATATTTGTTGGTGAGTAAAAATGATTTTGTCATGTTTTTATATTTGTTGCACATGAGGACATGCACAATCCTAAGTGTGGGGTAGTTGATGTTATTAATTTATTCATTACATTTTACTAACTCCCTTTACTGATTTTATATGAAAATTGCATAATTTTTGTGTAATATTAATATTTTAATATTAAATATAATTTTGAGCACTATTTGAATAAATCCATATTTGAGTCAGTTTAATTTATTATCTATAACTATTACTATACTGATCCAAATTTCATGGTTTTTGTTTTTTAGGATTACTATTTCAATTTAGAACATTTTATTAGAAGAGATCATGTTCCAATTCAGCCATTTGAAGGTTCATATGTACAACAGAATAAGGCCCAATGAATCTGTGAACAAACTGAACCAGCTTTGAAGATTGATTTACTGGGCTCAATACAGAAGTCCAAAACGGTTTATTCTCCACCATAATTTGGGGGACAATATTTGTAATCTTTGATAAAAATTTAAAGGCCCAAAGTCTTCAAAAAGTGGCCCAAATTATTCTATCATGTCCAGCCCACCATTCTATCCGAGAATTAAAATCACCACACAAATGTAGATGTTTCTCCTTATATAGAAATCCATTTGAGATAAGAATTTTTAGTGTGAAACAGGAGATATAGGCGGCCAACTTTGTTGAACAAACTATCCGGATTTGATGGCATCTTACTATTCAAAAATCCATTCACATTTCATACATTGAAAAGTCATGGATAGAAATGGACAGTTTAGCTTTGTTTGATGAAATAGCCATAACTTTGGCTGAAAAAGTTCAATGACCGCAAGATTTTGAGGGTATACAGAAGACATACATATATACATTTATGAAGAATACACCATCTCGTGATTCAGCTTTTTGGATTGGTAAATATGCGGGTCAAGTGGAGGGACAGATTTGGAATGCAAACAGTCCACTCCTTGGGCTATAAATACATCCCTCTCCTCTCCTTCCAAGGGGTTGGCACTTCAGCACTTAAGGAGGAGGTTTGGCATTACTAGATCCTTGACAAGGTTCTGGGAGGATATTCTTTGATCTTGTTTCAACAATAAAGACTTCTCCTCCACTTCTCTTTCATGTTTGTTTATGTTTGCTTTCCATTGTAATTGTGTAACTTTGTTTTCATTTCAATCAAATTTTAGTGCTTGTTTCTTCTTCAATACCTCTTATTCTTCTCCACATTTTGTAGTATAATATTAATGGTCTTAAAATAGTTTAAATTCAGTTTAATCCCCTTCCCTACTTTTTCTTCCTCATTCAATTGAAATTCCATTTTTGATTCTCAAAATCTTTCGTGTGTGTGTTCGGCACACTACTCTTTTCTTGTCCCTTTCTTTTTCTAATCTTTTTAAATTGTCACCATAAACATTAAACCCAGATTATAAAAAATCCTAATGTCTGAGTAAATCTCTCATTGGGGTGAGTTTTAATTTAGGTATGTTAAGCGATTGAGATCTTTCGCTCGATGAGTATTCGTTGAATTAACATTGTGTATGTTGGACTTAGCATGTCATGGATTAATGACATGTTTTGTTTAATGTGTGGTTTCCATGGATTATTGGAACCATAAATACACTACCATAAACAAGATATGGTCAAGATTATAACCCTAAGTTAAGTTAAGGCTTGGATTAAAGCCTTAACACTTGGGAATTCAAATCAACGTCAACTTGTGACATGGGTGTTAATTTAAATGCAATATAAAGCAAAGCTCAAGGACATCACAAGCTTGACTAACCTAATGATAAAATCACCCCCAATCATTGTCATTTTTTTAAATCAATCATAATCAATTATTCATTTCAATTAAGCTCTGCAAACAAACCCCCAATCAGAATACAATCAACTAAAAACAGACGACTATTTCAAAGTATCATCGTCGAGGATTCGACCTGAGTGCTGCTATACACATTAGCAGAGAACCGGAACCTTGACCGGTCGATAGGCGACAATCGGACATGTGTTTCAATGGGTACATGACTCATGAACCTCCCTTTGTTGCTAGGACAGGGCTCCGCCCAAAGAGATCAGCAATCGGTTCAGTTATCCAGGACTACCAGAATAAAAAGATCAACCATAGAATGAGCACTCGCTAGCTCTATAGATAGAAAGTAATGAATCTACACGGTAAAGTGAATCCAAAGGTTAGAGGTCCCCCTCTCAGTCACCTTAGCGTAAGCATGTAGATTGATCTCATTACCATAAATAGAAAGAGGAGAGCAATGTCACTACTACTTCCACAAAGCCTGTCGTCCCAGAATCATCTCACTTAGAAAAGGGGACTTTAAAACGAATGATTTCAATGCTGTATTAAGAGACACCCAAAAAATACGAAAGTATACAGACGAGGCTACCTTCAAATCATCAGTTTCACACAAAAACCACGAGGAAAGGGGCAATGAGCAGTAAAAAAGTACAAACTGAAACTGGTCAATGATGGCTGCTCCCCTCTATATGGGGGTCAGCTGCTCTTCCAATGATGGCTGCTTAAACAGGCTTAGAATGGAATCCAATTGCTACGTCGATACACCCCGACCATGTGTAGGGAGGATTTCAGGAAATAGAGGTCGTAAGCCATTCCAGTTTTATTCATAACATCACGGGTCTGAAGTTGCTACCTTGAAATACCAAACAAAGGCACTTTAGCCACTATATCTGCTCTCCTGATTACTGTCTAAGTCTAGATCATAGCTAGCGCATACTTGCATCTGTTATTACAGAGAGGGCTTGATGAACACCACCTCCTGGTTAGTGATGGGGCACACGCTTCCTTTTTTGACGTATCAGATCAGGTACTCTTCTATCACTATATATAAGAGTACCATAGAATTAGAATAGTATACGCTTGAAGTCCATATTTATGCAAGTATCTTCACTTACCGCCCTATACATTTCATGATAACCGAACCCGCTTCAAGGTTGTAAAGTCTTTCTTTTATGCATATTCTTTCATAATATAAAGACCAAATCTCCATGGTGAAATCCTTTGTTGGAAGGCTTGCTGACTCATGATTTACACCTCTCTTTGACGCTTCTTAGCAGTTGACTGTGAGATTAGCACTTTCTTCGTTACTAAATAGTTCTCTTTTCCGCGCGAGCTAGTTCAAATATTCTAGGAGAGTCATACCAGCTTGTAAGCACCTTTTTCAGCTACACTAAGACTTCGGGTCATCATGCACTGACACAATCATTATCTAAGGGCCTATGATCATCCAAAAGTAGTACCTGTTCCTAATAAGAAAAATCCACACTTGCTGGATTCGACTTCTTGTGTACAAGAAGAGCATCAACAATCCTTTTGGTTGACAATTATAAACTAATCGAGATGCTTCTACACGTCCATTCTTCTAGGAGAGTCATACCAGTATTTTTTCCTTACCCGGCCTTCTAATCCCACTATTAGAAGAGTACTGACGGTCTAGTCTACGCGTGTACAGAGAAATTTGTCTAGTCCATTACCTGAAAAGGCGACTACCTATCAATCGTATTGGCCCAATTTCAGATCAATAGAATAGAAGGTATCATATTCACTCAATTCCTAAGGGGCTTGACTAATAGCCTTTTCCTATTGTGTGATTTTCTACTGATTGCTTGTATCAAGCAGGACGTCCACATGAGAGTTGTACCCAGCAAGTGTTCTCCTTTCACTATCGGACCTGCTTCTGACTGATTTGTTAGCACCTACGGGAAGAAAATAGGAACTCTTCTATATAGTCATTCCTGTTTCATGAAAATACTGGCGCCACCTGAAAATGCCCGACGGTCATTCAAGATTATCTGCATTTTAGCAAGTGTATGCAAGAGACGCAGTCTTAGTATTAGGAATAGAGAGTTCTACCTCATATCTGCAGAAGTTAATGCAACTGAACCCTTCGCTACTCCTTTTTGTGTGACTGAACAACCTACTGAATCTCGAATTTCATACCAATTAGAGTAGAGTACTGAAGGTTTGGGACTTTATTTTCTTTGGGCATCTGTGAACGTCACTGCCTGTTACAGTATATGGTCTTGGAGAAAGATCAATACTCTACTCTAATAAGTTGGTCTTGGGAATATTGAAGACAATCTCTCATCAGGCTTAATCCAATAGCCAAAATAGTCAAAGAAGATGGAATGGGACAAGGTTTAGAATCCATAGTTCACATAGTTCACTGAGGTGCGGAGCGATGTCGTAGCCTTTCGGTATAATATAGGTAGTAGTAACCTAAGGCTTAGAATGATTTGGGGACCTTAGATGCTTGAGCCTATTGGCTCGTGTGCTTTCTTTGTAATGTTTCAATTTATTATAATAATTTGGAGAATTTTTTCATGGTGGTGCAGGGTTTCAAGGAAAAGGAACTTGTTCATCTCCTAGCCCTAGAAAGGGTCAGATCTTTGAACCTAACCCTTTAGAACCCTTAGATATATGTATAAAATACTTATATATTCATATTATATATAAGGGTTTAGAACTCGTCTACTGAACCCTATTTGGTATTCAGTGATACTGAATATATAAGGGTTTAGAACTCAGCTACTGAACCCTATTCGGTTACTTGCTACTTTCATCATGAAAGACACTTTCTCAGTATCTCTGATAGAAAAAATAGAGATACTAATCGGACTTCATGCTCACTTCAGAAATGAAGCTAATAAGGCCTAAATCTGAGCGACGAGTCCACTAGCATGAGAATCAAGCGAAGTAGAGCGTCAATACTCTTCTAATAGTGTCTATCAATTGATCCAAATAAGCTTAACGACAACTTCCATTCTAGGCGGAAAGAAAGAGACAAAATAAATCCCTTGCTCCGGCCTTTAGAATACCATGAATCTTGACCCTAGTTAAGGTAGTCGATGAGAAGAATAGGTGGTTTCCAAAGGATAGAGTCATTGTATATGACGCTCTATCTGTATTGGATGGATGCCTTAGCTATGGATAATTTCTTTGTATATGACGCTCTATCTATCTATTAGAATAGAAGAGTACCTGTCTTTGATCGCCTAAGTCCTTGACTTGAACACTTCATTGAAATCATGTAGAACCTTAGTGGACTGATTCAACCTTGTAGAATATATTGCAGCCCTCATTCATGCCTTCCTTCAAGGCCTATTCTTTTGGATATCCTTGTTCCCCTCTTTCCTGGAACATCCTTTTCTTCTGATTGATGGGACTGATTTTTGCAATCCCTTGACCCCTTGCCGCAGCCAAGTCTTCCCCAACCTCTCCTGATGTTCTTGGTGAGCTAGCCTGTAATCCACCGCCCCAACTGTGATGGTACCCTTCGGCTAGTTCTTTCACAAGTGACCCATCTGCTTCTTCCTTCAAATGGTTTTGTCCCCTCAAGTACTCTACTCTATATAGAAGTGGTTCTATCTTTCTTCTAGTAGGTACTCTAGAGGTCTTCAGCCCCATGTTCCACAGATGGACATCCGGAAATATATATCAGTATCAGCTCATGATGCTACGTTCATTTGGTCGAGCCCTTGTCTTCTATGTATGGATGGCTCTTCTTTATCTTGAGGTTATGGGCTAACTCGACCGTAGGGAGAGGGGTTCAAGATTCCCTCGTCTAAGTCTGTCTATTTCATTATTTACTTTAGGAGCTCGTAGGTATCAAGGGTTGTTTTCCATCTCGACCGGAGGACTTGAGATGTCGCTAAGGTCTCGAAGAGGGAGGTGAAAAGAAGAAGTTGAGTATATCATAGCTGACCGTAGGTTGGAGAATCTCTTCTTGCCTTGTTGAAACCTCACCCTATGTCAGTCTTGCTCATCCAAGACGTAGAAATGAAACTGTGTAGATAGAGGTGAAGGTTACAAAATGAACAACCTCATAGTCGAACCTTGTTTTTGTGGAATATGTACCCCGGCCCAGTATCATGAACACACGAAGGGTATGACATCAGGTCAAATAAGAAGAATTCTCCAAACACTCAAATGGACAGAAAAAAGGAAGGAAAAAGCCTATCTATAACTAGGGACCACCAACCGATCAACAATTGGCCAACTGCTAATTCTGGTAGTTCAAAGTCGGTACTTCAACCTTATAATACCTAACTCGCTTTTCTTATAGCTTGGCATGGTTCTCGGTATAATATAGGTAGTAGCTATTTGATTGAGATTCGAACCTCGCCGCCACCTTCCTTCTGAGATTGGAATCTTGTACACTTTCGTTATCTTTCTTTTATTGATCCAGCCTATACCTATTTCCTCTTACTTCGTGCGGCTACCTGTACCTCTCAGTACTCTTCTAATAGTGAGAAATCCTATTTAGGAAGCTAGCAGCCTGAAGGCGAGTCAAGAAGGAACGAAGAGTTTAAAATTCACAACCACACAGAAGAAGATTTTGATTTGATAGCAGACTTTCTTTTGTGCCAAAGGGAGTTAGAATGTGCTTTGGTTCATAGGTGGTATATCCCTATATAGATATAGATAGGATCTGTAGTCGGGATTAAGCCAGTTTCACCGAGGGTTTCAGTAGTGATGTGGTATGAGCAATAGTCTGATTAGGATTCTACTGGAACAACGCTCTCTATTAAGAGAAGAAAAGACTGATCACTAAAGAGATACAAAGTTGTGTAGTTCCTTTGTTCCCAGAGGACTTGAAAGAGCTTCCTTAGTATTCTACCTCAATTCAAATTCGTAAGTCTTTCGCTTTCCTAAGGTTAAGGTAAGGGGCTCGTTGGTCTTGGTTTCGATTCCATAGATCGATATTTGAATTAGATTTTTTTGAACTAAAAAGAAAGTGAGGTGAGTGAGCAAGAAACTAGATCAAAAATGGAAATAATTGTTCTTTCACTTCCGGGAATTCAGTAGAGGATCCCGGCTTCCCTATCTGATGATTAGGATCATGCCTGAACTGGAACTGATCCCTACTAGTCACCGATGTTGGTGCCTTTTCTGCTCTTGTCAGAGTAGCGACTCTTGGTGATTTTGGCTTAAGGAAGTCGGGTACTTTTCCTATATAGTTTAGAGTAGAGTACTGACTATTAGAGTAGAGTACTTAGGTGAAAGACTATGCACTGCTAATGTCCACATTCGGTCGGTCTTCAAGTGAGTGAGTGAGATGAGGAGTGAAGAGATTCGGGTTAGCCATGTACCATCCATTTAGCTATCAGACGATGTGATCGTCCGCCCATTATTTATTCTTTACCCCGCTTCTGGTCTTCCCACATGCAACTGGTATGCGGTAAGAAAAGTGTTCATTCTACGCGGGTTAGAACCTTATGTTAGCAAGAAGGAGTCAGAAGATCATAAAGTCAGTACTCTATCCTACAGGTACTCTTATATATTGTGATAGAATAGTACCTGTTAAAAGTGAATCATATCATAATCCAGGTACTCTTCTATCACTATATGTAAGAGTACCGTAGAATCATAATAGGATAGTAATAAAAAATAAACTTCAACCGTTCATTTACGAGCAGGGAATAGGCCTTATCCAGTGGGATCTCTTGGGTATTCCAACCAAGTACTAAATAACCGGCGGTTATTCGGCATCTTCAAGCGAGTGAGCGGCCTTCAGAAGACGAGAAGGTTTAGAATCCTATTGTGACAATTCCTATTATTGTTGGAATATCCGTTGCTTTCGTTACCGGTCTTCTTATTTGGATAATTGTTTCAGTAACCGTTGCCTATCTTCTGTGAGAGTTGCCGCTATTGGAATAGAGGCTCTTATTGTGATCTTAGAAGCTCCTATTGAATCAGCTGCATATTCATCTCTAGAGGATCTTGTTCTTGAATACCCTCTTGCTTCAAGAAAAGAAGGGGTTTCTATTGAATCTTTTGTGAATGATTCTGCTGCAGGAAGGCCCCCATCAAAGGTTCTAAAAGATCTGACACCTTAGGGTAAGGTTCTAAAAGATCTGACCCTTTCTTAAAGGGTCAGGAACGACACCCAGAAAAGTGAATGAGGGAGTCTAAGGACTAACCTATACTGTAATGATTGGCAGAGGCTGCTAAGCAACCCCGTGGGAAGCCATGATAGTAGTCTGTAGAACTGACGTGGGCTTGGGAACCCCCGTGTAGTTACCCAACTAAGGAAGCTCTTGCAGCTCGAAGGTCCCAGTTTATCAGAAATTAGGCTAATGTCTCATGAGATGGAGAGATTCAAGAGTAGTTTCTATTTCAATAATGGTTTCTCAGTTGACTGTAGAGGCAATGGGAGAGATAGGGGTGCGGTCTCGCTATACTGTGGGATGACTCTTTGAATTTATCACTAGTATCCTTTTCGGCAAACCGGTAGAGGATCAAGGTAGCAGGAGATGGAACTTTTCATTCATATTCAATACTAGAGACTCCCCTTACGTGATAGGGCTCGATCGATATTGAATGATTCTTTATCTAGATCCAAACGAGATGATGTCCGAATTCAGCTCGACAAATGGACTGAATCACTTCTTTACGTGATTTGGTGATCTTGACCGAATCAATCGGAATTCAGATTCATCACGGAGAATGTTTGTTCGATGTTGACTATATCTTTGCTCACGCGACTCAATCTCTTGATCTATTATTCACGTATATAAGGGCTCGAAACCTCACTATCGGAACAGGGAGGGTGAGAACAAAGAAGACTGATATGAATTCTCAATCTTTTTTGGTACAGATCTTCTCCCAGGATGGATACAAGGAGAATGGATAGCAATCAATCGATGCGAAGGGGAGGGCCGGATATAGAATGGAACTAGTTGTGGTGGTCAGATCATGGTATCCCGCTTGCTTTTCTAGCTTCTACTTTAATGCAGAACTCCCAATAGGTGATTCTACTTACATATATTGTTGGCTTTCTAGCTTGACCTTTACTCTTCACATGAAAGCTTTCAAATTCTCAGCTACTTAATATCTAAGGGTTAGAAAGGGTCAGATCTACAGTACTTGACCCTATATAGTTTGACCATAAATGTGCTACTGAATATATAATATAAGGGTTTAGAACCTTAACCTAAGAGGTTTCATATCTTTTAGAACCTTCCCCTGAGCCTTTCTTCTTCTGTGAGACTATATAGAAGAGTACATGTTTGACCAACACAGATAAAAAGTTCCTCTCCTATTGGTCTCATCATCTTGAGCTTCTTCGTGATTGGTAAAGGAATGGGAAGCACACTATTAGGAGAGTACTGACCTACACCTTCTTCATCTGTCAAATTTCTAGATTTCTTGATTCGTTGGGAGAGAGTAGAGAGTCAAGGTTCGTTGGAAAGTAATTCCTTTCTATTAGTTCCACCGGAAAGGATGAAAAGAGATAAGATGCTGGTGGTTAGCCTACCCCAGACTCGTAATTGATACTTTCTGATGAATGGAGACCGATATGCTATCCATATCAGGGGCCTACCTATGACTGATTTCCCTTAAAGTTCCAAAAGGCATCTGATTCCTGGGAACATATCCGCCTCTGGTGATGGGACAGATGGATCAAATGCGGCATAGTCTTCTAATAGTGAGTACTCTGGCAGCAACAATGAAAACAACTAAAAGTGACGTTCGCGCCCTAATCAATCAATGGAATTCAGCATCCATCGATGCTCACTTGTCTATGTTCCCTATGTCACTCTCCTTTTTAAGTATCCTTTATATGTTCCCTATTCAGTCTTATTCATTAATAAAACATACTCGTGGCATCACACATATATATTTCAAGTGTGCCGTGAGTGGCTTTACCAACCGAGAAATCAGTCCCAAGGAAACCAACGACTGACCCGGAAACCAGGAAAACAAAAAGAAGTCAGAACAAGGCTTGTATAAAAGCTGCTAAAAGCCTTTGTTTGTTGTTTCATGTTGTCAGGGGATTAGCTACATTTTATAGTCAGGTAAGGCCAGGGTTAATGAGGACATAAAAGACGTACCACTCATCAATACGGTGGGAACCTGAATTCGAAAGCGATACACCTGGGTGGCTGAAGAAGAGCTGTTCTCGCAGGGCTGGTACTGATATATATTGGATGATTTACCCAGGGAATCCCTAAGTAAAGATGCCGAAGTCCAAGGTGTCGAAAGATAGCACACAATCTTTTTAACAACCTGGATTTTTAGTAAAAAGAATATAACCTAGCTAATCTTTCAGACTTTATCGATCCAGTTCGAGGTAGTTACATCCATCCTAACTAAGCTCTTCAATTGTTAATGTCGTACTTGGTAGAAGGAGTGGAAATTCTAGATGGAGTTCTCTTTGCTCTTCTGTCTCTCGCCCTTCCATTCCATCGATTGTTAGTTCTCTTGATACTTCTGTTACATCCCTCAAGTCAGTCTTAAGGGTAGATAGCGCTATAGGCTAACGATAAGATTCATCGACTCAATATGAAATAGACTGATAAGGATAAAGAATTGTATTTAGTAGATTCTTGTTTTTCTGGATAAGTAGCCTACTATCTAGATTATACCGACTTCAAGTTCAAGGGAGTTGTTTGAGATCTTTTGTAAGTCCTGTTGGCATGCTATAAAATTTCATTTGAATGATAGGCCAATCCCATGTCGGTTCGAGGGGAAGGAAGTTCTCATTTTGAAACCTGCGAGCTCTAGAGAAAGCAAATAAGAAAGCTAGAGATAGAGTGACAGGATAGAAATAAATCTATGGAGAGCTTAGGCAATTTTGAAAAATGGAATCTTGAAAGCTAGCAGTCTGTTATCAAAAAATATATGTTGAGAATATTCACCTCCTTTTTTAAGTGTATGGATGAACCCCTTAGCTGTAGTGTTAAGCATTAACTAATTCATGTGCGATTGGTTCATTTCGCTCTCCAGACAAGTGAGGTTTCAAGCCTATAAATGAATCTTCTTACTTGACTATATAGATAGAGTACCTGACTCTACTCTAATAGACATTCCCTTTTCGGTTCACTCCGATCTCACTCTTGTACCCCCTACCAAACGAGCCGAGCTAAAGAGTGTAACGAATCGTGCCTCACAGGAATACTATTCATAGATGTATACCAGTCATGGTGGTCAACTGTTGGAATATAGTAGTTGTCTCCTGACCCTATTATTCGGGTCAGATCTTTTAAAACTCGGCTACTAAACCCTATTCGGTTTAGAAAGGGCTGTTACTTCATCTATAAGGGTTTAGAACTCATCTACTGAACCCTATTCGGTTTGGTTGAGAAAGGGTCAGATCTTTTAGAACCTTAACCCCCCAAACACAATGGCCCTATGTGATTTGGTTTGCAACGTCCATGCTCTATTCCCAATAGCTACGGTGGGTACGATGGCCATATCCACTGGCGGAATCGAATGGCACCTGACATCGGATGTTCACTTCCGAACTGGTCACTTGGGAAGATGCACCGAGTGGGTGGGTTCCCAATGGGGGTGGACAGTATCCTCCTATATCAGTGTCGATACTATTAGAGTAGAGTCAGGTACTCTTCTATATAGTCCTTGCACTGGGTTCCTGGGCTCCTTGCGGTTTTGTGGACACGATGGACATCTGTTGTACTATATAGACAGAGTACCTGGGCCGGCTTCATCAAGAGAGTGTTGCGGTTGGGTTCAAAAGGGTCTTTATTTTCATTGTAATAGAGGGTGCGGTACCTTTTATTGTCATAGAGATGTTGGTGGTTGGTGGAAGAGAGAAAGCAAGAAGAATCTCGGTATAATATAGTCGGCCCACTATAGGTACCACTATAGGCACCTTTTTTGGTGCCTATAGTGGTGCCTATAGACTATATAGAATAGTACCTAGCTAGATTACCTAAGGGATACATGAAGTATCCCTGAGAATGACTAGGTCCCACTCCGGTATGGGTCAAGAGGGCGAAAAAATCAAGATCAGAGAAGTAGTACTCTACTCTAATAGTCTTAGAATTGCACTCCTATTCATTCGGGGATGGTGTGCTCAGGTTAGTACTCTACTCTAATAGTGAGGTTGGGCAATCATGTGTTTGGCATTGGAACACCCGCCCACTCGAGTCGGTATAATATAGGTAGTAGAGCAGCTACCATGGGAATGACTGAGAGGTTGTGGGGACAAACGACACTCGTAATCAGGACTATATAGACAGAGTACCTGTCGGGGGTGATTGGTGTTTCTGGATATAGGGACGGGTATTATTATAATATAGGTATATACCAGACTAGTAGTAGACAGATGGAAGTGAGGTCGAATCGGGCGGAAGAGGTGTCTCTTTTGAGGGTGAGGTGGTAGGAACAACTGGAGGGAAGCAAGTTGGGCACAGGTTTTCTAGATTGAATTCCGATGCCACAACTGGATGCATTCACCTATTGGACACAGTTCATCTGGTTATTCCTAGTACTCTCGACATACTGTATATATATATGAGCCTGGTTGGAGTTCGGGGGTTGAGCTGCATTCGAAAAGTACGGTTTCACCTATGAACGTCGAGAAGGACCTTACTGTTAAAAGAGATAGACATGGACTATATAGAAGAGTACTTGTTTCAAGATGAATTCAGCCATGGGTTTCACACCGGTGTAGAATATTTGTCTGAATATCGATTCCAAGTATCCAATTGGTGTACGGGCATGGGCTGGTACTAGGGTCACCGGATCAAACTACTCAGGCTCTTGGGCATCAGAGAAATCACTGGGTAGCTAGTCATGGAAGGCCATATCAGTTGGCTATCGAGGTCGGATCTCACTAAGAGGGGGTCGCCATGTCGTATAGAGGTTTTGTTAGTCCATGTTCTACTCGGCTAGAACAATCTATTTTACTACCATGCGGACACTCGGTGAAAGGCGGACTTTATATGCAGGTATTCTAGCATATAAAGTGTGTCTCAGTACTCTACTCTAATAGGTGGACCTTGGGTTCTGGGGTTGGGCATCCACTGATACTGGCATCACGATACAGAGCGGTGGGAAGAGATCGGATCAGCCAGAGGTCGATGTTGGTGTTGGGGGTTTCGCCATCCCAAGGGTGGTCGTTAAGCTATTCGTATGGGACTACTAGAATCTGGTATGGGGCTTTCGAACTCCAATCTTGAGATGGGACACATTGCGATGCATGGCTCACAAAAGGTTGAAAGGGGACTACCTCAAAATGGAAGCTCTACTAACTATATTATACCGAGTACTCTTATATTTATATATATAGAGTCATCATCATTACTCTACTCTAAAAGTACTCTTGAAACATTGGCGGGTCACTACTATATAGGAAAATTACCCGTTTGATGTGGCACTCTTGGAAAAATACACTCAAAAACGGGTACTCACTTTGAGTTCCATTTACAGCTCCGAGCGGGCTTCCTGACCCTCCCTAAAAGGGAGGGTCAGATCTCTTAGAACCTTTAGGGAGGGTCAGGTTCTAAAAGATCTGACCCGAATAGGGTGAGGTTCAAAGATCTGACCCTTTCTAAAGGGTAAGGAAGGCTGATACTGATACTGATATATATTGATGGATTATATAAGCATAAGCTTGAACATAGGTGCAGGAAGCGTTGACATACATAATCGATCGACTATTAGAGTAGAGTACTGATGATGAATCTAGTTCAGCAGTAGAGACATAGAGAATTACTACCAAACCTATGGCACAAAGAAGGATCTAAAAGATCTGACCCTTTAGTTAGAAAGGGTCAGGAGAAAGACCGAAAAACTAATGAATTTTAAACCATAGTCATTGAAGTAAGCTTTGAGCTAGACCCCCAATATATATCAGTACCGTTTTTTGATAGCTTATTTATCTTCATCCAATTAGGAGGTGATAGCTGGTATGGTATGGTGCTGGAATGGGTAGTGAAGTGGGCAAGATGGAATGGTTCGAGGGGAGTCAAGGGGAACGGGGTGGTTCAGAGTTTTCCATGGCATTGGAAGAACTGGGTCAGCGGGTAAGCAATCACAAAAAAACCAAATCAACTACAACGGAATGATGGATTTTCTCAACAAACCACAAGGATATTGGAACTCTTTATTTCCTCTTTGGTGCGCTTTCGGGACTGATTGGAACATGCTTTTCAGTTTTGATTCGTATGGAATTATCAACCATAGGCGATCAACTGCTAGGCGGGAACCATCAACTATATAATGGTTTTCTTACGGAGCACGCTATAGTCATGATCTTTTTCATGGTGATGCCGGCTATGATAAGTGGTTCTGAAAATTGTCTTGTTCCGATTCTGATTGGGTCCCCCAAAATGTCCTTTCCACGTTTAAATAATATATCGTTCTGGTTGTTGCCTCCGAGTCTGTTGCTCCTATTGTGCCCAGCAGTAGTGGAATTGGGTAGCGGCACTGGTTGGATGGTCTATCCGCCCCTAAGTGAGATCACTAGCCATTCGAGAGACACGGTCGATTTAGAAAATTCTAGTCTGCATCTTAGCGAGTTATCTTCCATTTTAGGTGTGATCAATTTTATTTCAATGATACCGAACATGTGTGGCCCTGGAATGACGATGCATAGATCACCCCTCTTTGTGTGGTCTGTTCCTGTGACTGCATGCCCCATAGTGTTGGCTCTTCCCGTACTGGCTGGGGGACTCACAATGTTATTAACGGATCGAAACTTCAATACTACATTTTCTAATCTAGCTGGTGGTGGAGACCCCATTTTATACCAGCATATCTTTTGGTTCTTCGGTTTTAAATGGCCCTTTTCAGATTCAAATCTGAATACGCATTGCGCTATATGCTGGGAATTTCTACTTCATGGTACTCCTACTATGTTCATAAGTGGTTTTCTAGTCAAACCCTGGTCTAGTCAAAATGGAGTATCTAAGACACAATTAGTAGGTAACCAACGACATAAAAGCAGTCTAGTAGGAACCTCAGAGACTACATGCGCAACAACTGATCCTAAATCCTTCTGTGAGTGGCTATCTGGAATTATCGACGGTGATGGAAGTATTCAAGTGAGTCAACAAGGTTCTAAAAGATCTGACCGGGAAGGATATACTTCTCTTGAAATTACTATGGGACTGAAAGATATATGACTACTATGATATATCCAACATATGCTTGGTGGAAGTATTAAAATGTGATCAGGTTCTAAAGCTTATCGTTATCGACTACATCATCGACTTGGTATGATGAAACTCATGAATTGTATTAATGGTCATATTAGACATTCAGCACGACTACTTCAACTACATCGTGTCTATCAAGTACTGGATATCCCTGTAATTCTACCTATTACACTAGATTCTCAATCCAATTGGTTTGCATGATTCTTTGATGCTGATGGTACCATTGGTATCGCTATGAAGCATCAACTACCTCAACTCAGTATTCGAGTAAATAATAAACTTCTACAAGATATAGAGTATTATAAGGTAGTATTTGGAGGAAATATCTACTTTGATAGTAGTCAAAATGGTTACTATCAATGGTATGTACAAAGTCGAAAAGATGTGATCATGATGCTAGATTACTTTCAATCAAGTACTTTCCGAAGTCATCAATCACGACAATTCTTCCTTATTGAGGAATATTACAGTCTTTACGATCTCAAAGCATTTAAACCTGATAGTATTCACTATAAAGCATGGCTATCTTTCCTAGACAAATGGAATCAGTTGATGATATAGTCCACCTTTATTCGATTATATTGATGAGTAGAAGAGAGAAGCACCCTGAAGTTTACATCCTCATTCTGCCTGGCTCCGGAATCATCAGTCAGATCGATTCAAAGTATTCGAACAAACCGGTCTTCGGCTATCTCGGAATGGCATATGCCATGATTATTATTGGTGTTCTTGGCTCTCTGGTTCGAGCGCATCATATGTTTACTGTTGGGTTAGACATCGATACCTGTTCATACTTCACTGATTCTACCATGATAATAGCCATTCCTACTGGCATTAAAATCTTTAGTTGGCTCGCTACCTGGTGGGGCAATTCGATCATGTACTTCAAAACACCCATGTTTTTTTTGTGGGGTTCATCATTTTGTTCACGATCGGTGGAGTCACTGGAATAGTACCGGCTAATTCTGGGCTTGAAATTAAACTTCATGATACCTATTATGTGGTGGAACATTTCCATTATGTACTTTTGATGGGCGCCATTTTTTCTTTATTTTCTGGATTTCACTACTGGGTTGGTAAATTCACAGGGCTGGTCTACCCGGAAAGCTTAGGGAAACTCCATTTTTTGATCACTTTTTTCTGGCTGAATCCTACCCTCTGTCCAATGCATTTCTCAGGCCTAATGGGCATGCCACATCACATTCTAGATTTTCCAGATGCTTTCGAGGGTTGGAATGACCTGATCTCCTATGGCGCATATCTATCGGTTGTTGGGATTGTTCGTTTCGTAGTGGTAGTGACGATCACATCTACCAGGGAACCTACTCGATTTTTGAGTCCGACTGTCGAAGTTGAACAGACTCCAACCACACAGGAATGGCTTCTTCCGAGTCCCCCGTCCTTTCATACGTTTAGTGAACTTCCAGCTATTAAGAAGACAAGATGCATTGTCTCAATACGGTTTCCTACGTTAAACAAAACAGCAACTCGAGAATACGGAAGAGAAGGGGGTATTTTTCTACTATGATTGGTTCATTAATGGGGTTGTTGGGATGCCGACATTGAACCAGTATGCATCTTGTCACGTTCCCAACCATGGATGCCCCGAGATCTAAAATCGTATACCGGTCGTTCCAGTGCAGCCTTGCTCAATTGAAGCTTGTCTTCCATCTTCTCTGATGATTCCAACGACTGCCCAACCGCTTTCACATCCACTTCCATGATTGATATATTTTATTATGGGCCCTCAGTACTTTACTCTAATAGTACTATATAGGAAGAGTACATAATCCTCATAAACCCCCCAAAACACGTATCTTTATACCATTCTACCGCTCTGCAATCCATATCAAGAGAATGCATCAACTGATATGACCATTTCCTATGAATTCCAGTGTCCGATGAACCGTACTATACACTTTAGAGCATCAAGGGTACGGTCAGAGCAGTGGTATCCTTGCAGCAACTGACCGAGCGACCATTCCACACTGATAGGGATAAGGTTCTACCTTACCCTAAGGTGTCAGATCTTTTAGAACCTTATCCCTATCAGTCTTCCAATCGAGCTATCGACCGATCACACTATTAGAAGAGTACTGAGGCCATGGCTAGTGCACTTTGGATTTCCAAACACGCACACACAGGTTCTATAGGTAGTAGCCTATAATTTCTTTCCTTTTGTCCCCTCTTGGCTTAGTTAGCTCTTGCTTCAGGTGTAAGTGAAGTGAAAAATAGCTCTTTCTTTTCGGTAAGCTCAGTACTCGAGGGAGGTGGTACTTATATATATGAATTTCCACTCTTTACGTTGGGCTAGTAGTATCTGTTTCTGTATCGGCTTTATCTAGCGAGTGGGCTTCTTTGTTGAGTAGACGGGAACAAACCAGACCAAATCCGTTTTTTTACCGTAAGTTAGAACTCCAAACGAATCAGAAACACGTTCAACAGACAGATCAGAAAAGAGTTATCGCTAATTTTAGCTCAGTACACTTTTAATAGTGAACTACCACCCAGAATAAAAGAAAGAAGTTAGACCATTGCTTGTTTTTTAAGAGATAGTTAGGAAAGGAGCTAGCATAGTTTCTGTTCCAGGGGTCGTAGAATAAAGAGAATGATTGGGGTTTCAGATTTTTTTTAAGGGAAGGATTAGAGAGGAGGCAGCTTTAGGGAAGGTGGTGCTTGAGGATAGAGAAGAGATAGGCTGTCGGCTGTGGAGATGGAGACAGTGGCTTTCTGGCTTTTGAGATCAGATCCTATTTCTGGTCAGGGGAGGAGAGGTGGTTGATTGACAAACTATCTCTGTCCCATCTCAACACACGACTAGCTATGATTAGTCTTCCTTGTCCATGCTCAGTCTTTTTTATGATATCACTAAAAAATGAAAAGCGAGGGAAGCAGCAGCTGTATGGCTATATATCCATTTCAATATCCGGATTATGCTACTGACGCAACTACCGGTTCCCATGCCTCTACCTCCCTCCCTCGGAACCCATGTCGCAGGTTGGCTATGCGCCCAGATCTCCACCACCTATTGTTAAGCCAAGTCAATAGAACGAAGCTCAAAGACCTAGAATTCCAGTTTCCCCACCGCTCCATGGTTTTGAAGCTTCGGTTTGACCGCCTGGTCAATCAAAACCGGGGCTTTCCACAGTCGCCTGCATCGAAATCTTTCAATAAGATTGCCTCATATCGGCTATGGTCCTCCCCCTCAATGTCTGGGATTCTTGTGCATGCTCCCGAGGATCAATAGGTCTTGTTTCTTCCTCACCTATAAGGGTGCATTGGCCTTTTATCCCCAATCCATTCACCATAATAGCCAGCCGGAGGGAGCGATGGACACTGCTAAAATCAATCAGATTGAGCCGGTATGTGAAACACCATAAAGAAACCTCCCACCACCCCCTCAATAAAGCCAAAAATAGATGGTTGATCTGCGAGGGGCCTGCTCGCACTTCAGTTCGGACCCTACCATTCAAGCTTCCAAGACTTTTGGAAAAAGGAGAAGGCTAAGCAAAGACCCGCATCGAGCGTCGGGGATTAGGTCGATTTATTCCAGATCCTTTCCCTAAATAACCAACTGAAGGTGATTTCCTGGTTGGCGAGTAGCTGCGCTTGTCCGTGAGCTAGATGCGTAATCAAACTATAAACCAAACTGGCGACAAGAAGGTAGGAGAGTGACCAGGCCTGATATAGGTACTGATTCATGACCACTTGAATCAGTATCGTGATTGTCCCCAACCCATCAATATATATCAGTACCAGTTCTCCCTCTCCCTCCTGACCCTTTCTAACTAAAGGGCTAGATAGGTGCTACTGAATATATAATATAAGGGTTTAGAACCTTAACCTAAGAGGTGTCAGATCTTTTAGAACCTCTGTCCATCTACTGGTCGGTATAATATAGGCAGTAGTACTATTAGAGTAGAGTACTCACTATTAGAAGAGTACTGACATCCTACCAAATTCCCGAGCGCGATTCACCTTGCCTCACTCTTATGCATCGCTTTAGCCGTAGGTCGTATTTGACACCCAAGAACAAAACGCATTCCGCTCCACTGCTTCGACGACGATCAATTCGGTGAACGGGGCTGCCTACCGGACCTCTCAAACAGTAGTTTAGTCGTATGCCGCTAGTACTGCTTGTGCTTCAAGACGTGGGGTCACCACCATACGCCTATTCCCACTACCTCCAACTCTCAAAGAACCGGATATTCTTTCAGCACTCTACTCTAATAGTGTCGGTATAATATAGGTAGTAGAATTCACACAACTACTCACACTATTGAATTGGTGGTGAAATCGACAATGCTGATGCCAAACCATCTCAACTCCAATGCCAGCGGATATGGCCTTTTCTCTATGAAACAATGTGGGCGATCGAGTGAATTCAGTGGCCAAATCAATGACAGAACTCTTTCTTGAACATGGCGGTGGATTCGGGGAACCAATACTACCCCCATGGATATCTTTCATATAGTCGTTAAACATAAACTCGTCCTATTGCTGCTCGGTGTATGGCAGCGGTATCTATGCTTGTAGTATGAAGGGCCCCATGAGCTCTCCCTGAACCATCAATCACCCCAGTTCCCAGGCAACTCACCACCAACTCTATCACTCCATATCGTTATGGCATACCTGACCCATAAGTACTATACTATAATAGTCCTGTCCGTTCCGCTTCATCCTACCTGTACCCCCACCCTTCAGGCTCATCATACGAGTGGGTCGTTCTGCCACCTCGGTGCTATTCCAACTGAGGCCCCATATCCATTCCATGGCCTTCCGGTTCAGTCGGTAGGGTCAGTGTGGTATATGTGCCTTCGGACTTGACCAACCTCAGTAGTAAGAACACAACCACCACTCCATGATCCCTCCACTATATCTATGACAATCAAACGATCGGACACTAGATAGACAGAGTACCTGACCCCGTTTCAGGTGCCAATTTGTCTGTCTGGAGTTGGACTCGTGAGCACACTATTAGAAGAGTACTGACGATTGATAGATATATAGTCGTGGTTCTACTACCTATATTATACCGACCTTTTTCAGCTGGAGTGGCTATCGGCATCAATAGTCTACAGTTGTTCGACTAGACACAGTGGGGAAGCCGGGCGGGTAGTCTTCTACCTATATTATACCGACGTGGAACCATGTGAGGATAGTGGAAATGGAAGACCTCATCTTCCCATGCCACGCCGCCCCATGCGCCCTGTGGAAAGTCAAGAAACTAGGCAGCCTAGGTTTCTCGAGCCCCCAACTCCACTCCAACCGTTGAGTCGGTATAATATAGGTAGTAGAACATATGGGAATACACTTGAGCATATCCAGCTCCCGGGCACAGCAGATATAGAATCAATTGTGTAGCGGGGTTGACCATTCACTCGGAACACCGAAAGCGTATCACCCGAGCACCACCAACTCCATTCCAGTAGCTCTTCCATCTACCATATCCTACTGGGTTCATATCATATCATATCATAGTAGTACGACCGATCAATCGACTGGGTGACATAGGCATGATAGGTACCTTGTGCAGTGGGGACATGTACTCTTCTAATAGTGGACTTCTTGAGCCCCATGGTAAAAAAGGGTTTGTTGGCTGAGATGGTCGATCAAATCACTATTCGAATAGAGATAGCTTCACCCACACCTGGTTGCTACTCGATTCCCTCCATTTCTCCTCCCACTCCACTTCGAGTTCTTTATCCTTATCAGTATCACGCATACCCAACAATTTAGACCTTGAGGGAACTATTAGATTAGATATAGTGTGGTATTGGTGTTCTATGCTGTACGATTTGACGTTCCAGTATCATTTCCCCATTTGTGAAACCGCTGAGATATCCCATAATGGCACAAGCCATTGGCCCCTCCGGCATTGAGCTACACCTAGTTGGAGTGGAAAGGTAATATTTTTTTTTTCTAGGTGTGATAGATTCCCCATCCTCCCTTGGCCGCTCGGGCTATGGCTTCTCTGTATATAGTCTAGTTGGCCATACCACCTCGATTCCCACTGACCGTACCGTTCGAGACCATTCCACTAACTACTACTTGTTTTGTTTTGTTTTGACAAAACAAAACAAGTAGTAGCTAGTCAGTCAAGTTATAATGAATCATATGACATGTGCACATGAGAGTGGAAGGAAGCCGCTGGGGGTTGGACTTATAAGGATAAATAACTAATGGTGCTGGCGGTGTGGTTTGGACTAGCCGGTAGGTACTGGGTGAGGTTCCCGGGCCAAAGCGTAAAGGCATGATTTGTTCCACAAAGCTCACTACACTGACCATAGTATACTCCATCGCATAGTATAAACGTGCTCAGTTGATTTAAATGCCCCGATACTGCATCACATTTCAAGCCGGAGGAAGGCACAACCCAACTATGAGGGACATCAGCTGTTGTGACTAGAATACGGATATGCGTTTTTTCTGGTAGGACAACTCAATTGTCTACTTCTAAGATACTTGATTTCCCCATTGCTGGATCAGATTCTGGAATCGGATAACTATCAAAAGTGAGAGCCTTGTCCGTTCCGTCGAAACAGTCCGAATACTCATAAGGGTGGAAAACCAACCCCAAACTGTACTGGCAGCATTGAACCGCATACAGCTCTCCCAGCCGCCTATGAACCACCACTACGACCATATTCATTCCAAAGAACCATCGATTACATTATTTCAACCCCATCCAAGAATGATAAACTATATAGAGAGAGTACCTGTTGCATGCACACCACTCACCTAGTCTCTTTGGAATGTCATGAGGTACCACCACCGGCCGATAGGTGCCCAATCAATGAGCCATCGTCGTAGCTGACAGTCAACCCTGCCCCAAAGTCGTACCGTGGCTCGAGTCCATTCCATTTGGAAAAACACACTCACTCCATCAATCTTCGTACAACAAAAAAACCTTTCTTCTCAATTGAATCATTCCCGCTGCTCTTCACCAGTACCTGGGAACTATGAACTGGCCATCTCATGTATTCTCATAATATAGTGATCCCAGGTACTCTTCCTATATAGTTTAGATTAGAGTACTAGATCGCATGTCTGGTCCTGGCCGACGGTGTACGTAGTTACTTCCTGACCCTCCGACCCCAGTAGTGTTCTAGTGGTATCATCCTATATCGATCTCTATTCCAACCCCACCAACTCCATGCCATCCATACAGTACATGACCAATTGACCTCGGTATCATCCTATATCGGTTTCAAAATCCAATACCACCCAATCAATAAGAGTAGTAGGGGTGCCTTAGTACTCTACTCTAATAGTGCCACTTCCCCAATGGTATCAACTAGGTCACCATCTTGAACCCCATCAACCCCATTCGGATCGTTGTGGTTCCAAGCCTAGCATTTCCGATCTCGCACCATCTCCTTTACGGGTACAGGATTCGAACCTGCAGTCATTCAGGTCATGAGCCTGAGGAGTTTAGAAAATTCCTCTAATCTGATTCTGTCACTCTATTTTCATTGAAATGGTGCCCATTGATTTTCCAAACACCTTGGTGATTCAAGGTATCATCGTTGTCATCTGCCCCCCAAAAACTACAATGCCAACTGCACCACTCAGTATATAATCTATATAGTGTATAATCTAGCCAGGTACTCTTCTATATAGTCTATAGGTAGACCACTATAGGCACCACTATAGGCACCTTTTTTGGTGCCTATAGTGGTCCAACTATATTATACGAAGATTGGCCTTCTAAAACCATCCATGCCATACCTTCCATCAACCCCAGCCCGACGCATAGTAGTCATAGTGGTCCTCTGTCCATTTGTGCCAAGCGATCCATGAAACCGTACCCCCAATCAACCACCATCTTAAAGAAGAGGAATGCCTAGGATGACATGGGCATATGTGGCTCGGTATGTATGCATGCTTCACACATTGCTATCGAGGGTGAGTCTTTCGACTGCTTAGCTGCCTGCTACAGCTGCAGGAAATCATCTCTTTCTTCATAGGTGGCTCGAACGAATCCGAAACTGAGCAGATATAGGGGAGCGAGGAGTGAGCAAGCGGAACAACGAGCGGGGACTGACTCCGGAACACAAAGTTCAAGCAACGGAACGAGATGCATCTCTTTCACCCGATCCATCCGGAAAGCGAGGACCGAAGTGAACGGAGTGAACGATAGGATGAGGACAACTCAATGGTATTACCTCTACGGATTCACCTTTCTAGTATATAGCATTTTTCAATCTCTGAACACTAAATTTCCTACGCGTATTGCATTCGCCCGCATATGAATCGTTCCTTCTTTCCCGTTCCCCTTCACACCGTTGCATCATCCAAAGTATTGAGGTTTTGAGGTCCTTGATGACCAAAGTATTGAGACCTGAGTCTTGAGACCTAAGTATTGAGACCTGAGTCTTTAGACCTGGGTCTTTAGGTTTCTGAGGTCTCAATACTCAGGTATAAAGACTCAGGTCTTAATACTTTAGTCTCAATACTTTGTTTTGGAGCTACGACGTGGCTAGTGCTCATAGACTAGTACCAAGGGTGAGGTTCTTCCAAGGGCAGGTGTATCCTAGTTCAGTCAGCAGGTGGTATTGCCCTGTCCAAATGATATCGATAGCATCGCAGCACCAATCATAGGTGTGCATTTCAATCGAAAACCATGACAACGACCTACATGACAAGTCATATGATTCCAAGACTTTTGTCCATCCGATAGACCATTATTGCCATAGCCCTGGCTGATTCGATCCTCCCCCCATGGCTAAAGGAACCGAACACCTCAATTTGGCTACCTGCTATTCGCTACCGCATCCTAACCAGCCGCTTTTTGTTGGCTAAATGAGAGGCCTATTCGCGACCTTAGACCATTGCTGACTTTGAGGTCAGTAGGAAACACAACGATCTTGGTTGGGTTGATCGTCGAGAGATGAGACACAAGATGCCCTTTCCCTTGCTAGGATTGCATATGGCCTGGTTTCTTGCTAGTGCCAAAAACAAGTCGAGTATCTGGGAAAATAATGAAGGGGACGGTCGAGCAGGTGACGTTTTTTCGACGATTGCCTGACATGTTCTCAACTCGACCATTCATCTCTTCATATACGATAAAAGGAGCAATCAACATGATTCTAGCATTTTCTTCATGGTAGGTAATAGAAGTAGACCTTTATGGTAGGTAATAGAAGAATAATCTCAAATATGAGGTCGTCAGTATAATATAGGTAGTAGAACTATTAGAGTAGAGTACTGATGCCGTCTCTCAGCATTCCAAACCTTTCTAAGCTGGTGAAGGAAACAAATTCGGTCGTGTGCAGCGGGAGAAGAAGGAAATTCTTGATTCAAAGCATGCTACCCCAGGTGCTCACTAGGATAGGAGTATTTCTCCTTAACCTGACGATATCTACCTATAATAAAAGGTTCTAAACCCTTATATATTTAGTAGAAGCCCTTTAGGGAGGGTCATATCTATGAGAACCTTACCCTTTATAAAGGGTCAGATCCGGGTACTCTTTCTATATAGTCCTAACCCTTTCTAAAGAAAGGGTAAGATCTACGGGTACTCTTCCTATATATTTCACCCGACTACTACTGATATAATATATCACTATATATATAGAGTACCTGAGAACCTTCTATTTCTACCTCTTGTTAAAGGAGAAGCATTGTAAGGACAAAGCACTAGGATTAGCGAAATGGGAGTGCTTAACTTAATGCCTATTACACATATTGAAGTGTTACATCTATGACAAGCCTTATTCCATCTTAGCATTATACACACCATATCTGACCTATCGTAGAAATGCCTGGAAAGGTCATTCTCTTAGGTTTGGCCTCACAACTATATGGAAAAAGAGGCCTTAGGACTGAAAATGCAGAACCCCTACTTGATTAAGGGGCAGGTACTGCTTAAAGTAAAGGTTTAAAAGGTCGTCTAGACCACAAAAAAAGAGGACTCCAATAGGATCATAGACAGACGAGCCTTATAACTATTATAAAAGCTATCCCTATGGTAGGCCTGTTAGCTCTTATTCTCGGTATTAAGAGTATAAATGATAGCACTCCAATTGGAAGTCTTTCAAACTACCTAGCTTTTACTCGCTCGAAAGAATTAGCAATTTAAGGTGAAAGAAAAGAAAATTAATCTTTCATTTTTATACTGGGCTTAAAAAGGACTAGAAATGGCTCGCAGAAAGAAGAGATCCAATTCCAACTTTCATTGAAACACAGGAGCTGAACATTCTTCCACAGGGAAGGTAGAACGGATGACAGAAGATATGATTGGGCTTGCAGAAGCACTAAAAAGGGTAGGAGTGGACCAAGAGCCTCAGTATTCTACTCTAATAGAATAGTTCTACCAAGAAAAGTATATTAGTATTGTAAGATAGTTAGCTTTTTAGATTATTATAAAGTCAAACAACTAGCTATGCAACTCCAGGAGATGAAAATACAACTCTTTCTTTCAAATATTTTGAAACAGGAGTTAGCACAATAACTCGATTAGATGGCATTTCAACAGGAGGAGCTTACCTTTACCTTAAGACTTCAATTGGGCTTTTTTACTTTCTTGAAAAAGGGACAGCTCTCACTGGAACACTCACTGTAACAAGGGATGAAAGCACTTCACCTGAACTGACGTAGAAGCACTGATAGTCCAAAAATATTCATTTGTATTCAGTGAACTACCTAATGCCACTGCAGGACCATGTCATTGAATTATTGTCTGGTCCTCCCACTATGGCATATATCAGCTCTATACCGAAAGCCGAAGGATGATATAGATAAAATCGTGGCCGAGTTGCTTTCTTTACTGCATAAGGGCCATATCATACACAGTATTTGCATGGGTCTTCGGGAGCAGAGAATAGGATAGGTGTCCCTGTTCTTATACATCTGTCTTCCTATTCAATAAGGGTAGAAAAATCCTCCTTTAGTTTGGAGGTACGGTAGGAGTCGCTTATATCCAATTCTTTTGCTCCATAAGGTATTTATCCCCTATCTAGCTAATGACTTTTCGAGCTAATGAGTTCTGAGTTCTCCCCCTTGGACTGGTAGACCCAACTTATAGTGTTCTCGGGTAGATCGATCACTCCTTCGCTATAAATAGCTCATTACTTGGGTTATCCTTTTGTAATAAGTAGCACTTGACTTACTTTTCCCCTACCCGGAATAAGGAAATAGCCCCTATCTCCTTCAGCCCGATCAATAAAGATGGATGCCCCTCTTCGAGCTACCCTTCTCTTTTTGAATATGCCAGCTACCGCTAGCAGTCCCTTGCCTTACTCATGACTCATTTAGGGCTTAATTAGGTATCTTTACCTCATAGATAGAACTGAGTTTTCATTCTTTCTTTTAGTACTTTTTCTGGGGTAGAGGGAGATAGAGATGGAATTTACCTTCCCTCATAGATCGGCCTTACGGGCCGGCAGGCCGACTTTACTTGATAGGGTGGGGCCAAAACATATAAAGCAAAGAAGTGCCCCTATCAGTAAGGGCGCCCTTACTAGTAAAGCACTACTTTGACTTTGACTCCTTTTATGAAACCATGGAACTTTTTTGATTCCAACAGCTTCAGTACTCTATTAATAGTGGTCTACACGAGCCCACCGATGAAGCCAACATAAATCCTATCCAAAAGAAAAGGCAGTTCCATTATGTTGGTATACCAGTTGCCTATTCTGGAACTTCCAGAATCGGAGCATATAGATCCGTAAATAGATTTTTATGTATAGCCACTTCAGTCATGCTCATCATTTCTTGAAAGTATCTTTTTTATGGTCAACCAGAAATTATTATGTTCGCTATTCTTCATCCTCCATTCTCATATGAGGCTGGAAAGTTTATTGGCAAGAGGTCGGAACGAAGTGATTGATCATACTCAAACTGATCCCGCTCGAGTGGGAATATAGGAAGCTAGGGATCTAGTCTTACTTAAATAATTGATGGTGATGTACCTGAAAAGGAAGAGTTTGATTGAACTCTTTCACCACTTAAACTCATTCAAGCGGCATTCATCTTAGCATGACTATTCTTATCTTCAGTCTTCAGACTCCCTTCTGTCGCTCGACATGACTATCGGGCAATCTCTACTGCGATAACTCATATATAAAGATCAGGCTTAGCCCCTTCTTGCTTCTCCTATTTCCTTTGTCGAGATAGTTCCGGTCCTTATGCTTGATGTTGATGGAAGAGAGGTCGGTTCAGATGTAGCTACCGCTTCCTTTCATCATTCCCTTGACTTTAAAGGGATGGGGCTACCCTTTGGTATGTATGAAAAACCCCTGGCCTTCCAATTCAAAGAAAAGGCTAGAATTGAAAGTCAAGATCTTGGAGAATATCTAGTTTCTACACAGACTGACTTATTGGATTTGAGGAAACGGAAAAGAACCATAAAGCGACAGGGAACACATACAGATCCCTATAATGTTAGAAATTGGCCTTTCGCTTCATGACCTCGTCCGGTAACACAGTTGATCGCTAAGCTGGGCATGTTCCCTAGGCACGAGTGAAGTAGGTTCCAGGTAATAGGTTCGAAGTTCCTAGCCTTCAAAGGAAAGGCGTTGACTTCACCCTTTAGAAATTATCCCCTTAGGCTAAGGCTGAGGAAGGGCTTGAGTCAGACTTTATGCTAGCGAAAGTTCATGCTTTGAGATATCCGATTGGAGAGTCAATGTGGGACCTTAAAGAAGGTGAGAATAATATCTTCATTTGATCTTTCTAGGTGAATAATCGATGAAATAAAGGAGCTCAGATGAAAGATCTCCCACCTTTGTAATGTAGTAGCTATCCTTCCTATTCTTTTCCTTGTCGAGCCGTTAAAGCGGTCTGAAAGAAAGAGTTCTGGAAGTAGGTTTTTACAGCCAGGTGTAAGGGAGAGAGGAAGAGAGAGATGCTCCCGCGCTTAGTACATGTTAAAAGAGAAAGCATTGAACCTTAGTAGCAGACAAAAACACAACTGTAATGGTGCTATACCCGAAATACCCTCACTACAAGATTCACTTTGACATCGCTCCTGCAACAGCAATTATGATAGGCATTTCTCCACCTGATGGAAAAAAGAAAGTCCGGATTCCCTATTATACAAGGATTGATTCCCTTCCAATACTAGACGGAAGACTAAGAAGAAAGCAAAGTCAACCTAAATGAAAGTCTTCGGGGATGGCGCTAGACCTGCAACCGCATTCACTCGATACAAGGGACTTAAAGACTTGAAAACATGCTTGTTCGACACCTGATCTTGACCAGGGAGGCTCTTGCAATTCTTCCTCCTATAAAGGTTTCATGTTTTCAGGCTAATCCCTTTTCTTAGTTTAAGGAGGCTCCTATCCAATTGACAAGAGATGCCCAACTACGGGGGAAGTCACACTTTCACTTCCCGCCTTGACCTAGGCCTCACATCGATTGTTATGTCCACTGAACTCATCAATCAACCTTGATCTTGACTCTCACAACGTACTCCAACTCTATCTATTAGAAGTTTCAGGCTTCTTTTCTTTCTTTTTTGAGCTCTTACCTTGAGCTGATCTTATTCAATGGATTGTGACTTTCTCAGCTTGAGCTTTCTATCGAATTTCCATTGATGGACTAGTGGACTCATTGGACTCTTCTATCTAAGCTTGAGCCCAAAGCGAGTGAAACTTGTCCTTCATTTCATACCTCAGTCTGGTGTCTATGGGTTCTAGCCCCATGACCTTTTCGTATTCGATTCAAGACGAAAATAGGATTCTTCGCAACACCTCACTTGAGAGCTAAGAAGATGCATCCCTCGTTCAATCCCCTCCTATGCTTATGATTTCTTCATCTATGCCTATGGATGGAGGAAATGGACTTCTTAAGGTCAATTTACTCTCCTTTTATGGAATCGTTGATACAGTCAATGTAGAGTTCACTTCAATTGTCAGACTTTTGAGCTCGATACCGAAGCAAAGTACTAATCCGAAAAGACGGTTTGATCATGCCCTTTTTCCTCAACCCACGGTTCTCCTATATCTCCCTTTGATTTCTCTTGAGCTCGGATTTCATGTTTTTTAAGATTTTTAGAGGCTAACCGAGCCTTCGTGTACCAATTTCAGTGGTTGAGTTTCGCACTCCCGTCATCTTCCTCTTCTTTTTGGAAAGTCTTATCCATCAGAAACAAGCTATTAGAGCATTGATTTGGGTGTGGGTGGGGTATGATACCCCAACGGATGGATCTCCATCAACATGGGAGTTTTCCAAGGGAATGAAGAGGTTGAACCTTCTCTCTCTCTTGCTTCCCCACCTGTGACTGAATCTTCCACATGAGCTTTACTTTCCTATCTGAGTAGACTGAAAATTCTACTTTTTGGAAGGGACATTTTAAAGGTAGCTTTCTCCCTGGTCGATCAGTTGTTCAATCCTTTCCTCTTGATAAAATGCATTTCTAAATAATATCACAACATAATGGACTCCCCTACTGCACTGAGATGGACCCAGACCCCCTACCTCTGTACCTATATGTTCTTTATCTCAAGCTCAAGTGCCCGACAGATGATCTTCCCCTGATCAATGAGTGAGAAAGAAAAAGCCAGTCAGAGATTCACCATAGCCAAGTGATGTTTTCAGGTGGTTTAATCGGATGAAAAGAAGAGCTGTCGTAGAGTAGTCTTTGTCCTGTCTACCTTGAGATTGCCCCTATCTATCAACGGGGACCCCCCGAAAGGGGAATAGGAAGCTTCAAGTATCCCACCTTTGATCGAGATGAAGGTGTAGTTTTCACTAGGAATCCAAGGGTTTCAGATCAGGTGAATTAGTAGTTTCTGGGCACAAAGGATTCACTCGCGATTATAGGCCCGCAAAAGGGAAAGCGCACAGGTCTTTAAAAGAGACAAGACATAGTCTTTCATTGTCCGAGCAATGGCTCAAGCATTCAATGTCATATTGTTGATCATCGAAAGGGGGAGACCCATTCAAAGCTCAGTGGTAGCACTCAACTTCGGTACTAGGCCTGACTAGATGTTCGGAAAGATGCTCAGAAGTGAAAGAGGGATCACAGTACGCACTGATGAGCAGCCCGACTTAGATGACTAATGCCTTCTCCCAACCTAAAAAAGTTTTGAGGTTGAGAACAAGAAAAGGAGAAAAAGAAGAAACTCCTTGAGTGCTAGGACAGGGACCTCTAGATTGAGGATGAGGGGGGGAGTGTGGAAAACGAGATAAAGGTGTGGTCATTGGAGTAGGGTTGGTTTGGAGTTGACCCTGTAGCAGGACAAGTTCTTCTTCAATCTGTGTCAGCTGACGCTGCTACATCTGCTGAAAGATCTGTTGCCAGCGTGAAGGCCAATCTTTCTGGTTATCTGAGTTTCCCTCGACAATGTCAAAGATGTTCTCAGAAGCTCTTAGATCGGGGGTTGAGGTGGCATATCATAAGGAGTGGAAAGTTTTGAGAAAACTGAAGCTAAAGAGAAAGAGAACTACTCGACTAATAAGTCAGTGTTGGAGGGGGAATCATCCCTCTATTCTATCCAATTACATGGAAAGACTTTCTAACCAATTCAATTCATAAGCTAAAGAGAAGTTACAGAAGTACGGAAGTGACAGAGAAGTCAACCTTCTTTGCCAAGGGACTCAACTATCCGCTCTATCTGATACTAAACTAGATGTCACAAAAGCCCCAACTCTAGATCAATACGGTACTCTTCTATATAGTGGTATCCATGAGATGAGTTCCCATAAGCCGTTTCATTGAGTTACGGATGTGCTCCCATCTCTTTCTTGAGGGGCGGTGGATGCTTGACTAGAAAGGTTTGGAGGGAAAGAGAATAATAGATCGACTTAGAGAGGTAATATTATTCTCTAGTTTCAATATCAAGAGTGTTACGAAAACAAATAAGGGATATACACTTGGGTATGAGACCGATTGGAAATGCAGTTCAGTAGAAAAGAAAGACAGTTCTTCTAGGAAATAATGAAGGTAGGGTTAGAGATTGACTTGACTTCAAAGTTAGGGAGTTCAGAAACCTACTGATTTTATAAGAGTGATTCTGGTACTTACTCGACGCCAAGGATAGGAAATACTGAACCAATGTAGCTGAAAAGGAGTCTTTATTGGATTTGGGGATTAGATTTACTGACTAAGACGGAGCCTTAGAAATTCTTTCATCACAATAAAGTCAAGTTAGGAAAGAATGCAGCTCAGTCAATAGATTCGGGTTAGGCGGAAATGGAATATCTAGGGCACGACGCCAAGGATGTCCTGGTATTGTCAAAATAAGATAGGAACGAGGTGGCATTGGAGTGGAAGAAAGCATTGGAGTCAGTTAAAATTGACATTGAATAAGAACTTGAAGACTAGGCTCCAAAGACAAGGGCTCTTTCTCTAGTAGTGGACTCATCTTGATATTACTAAAGCAGTAAGAGAAAGAAGAGGTTAGAACCAGCTCCACCGGCTAATGGGACATGGACTCTTCAGAAGGCTCAGGTTTCATAACAGAATATGAATCAGTATCTTTAGGTATAGGTATTCCGGTTTTAACTAAACAATAAGGTAATGGGGTAGACCAATTCAACAAGATTCGAAGATGCTCTAGGTAGAGGTTCGAAGAGACTGAGCCAAGTAAAGAGAAATTGTTCGAGCCAATAAAGCAAGTCGAGAAGGCATAGAGTCTCCCCCAAGATGAAAGGGGATTGGTGGAATCGGTGCCCTTCATTCATTGGATATCACCCTTGAGCTCTAACCCAAATTTATGCCCTCTACCGGACAACAAACAAAGGACATTTCACCGAACTAGACCAACAGACCCAAGCAGAGCTAAAGAGCTGGATAAATACGGATCGGTACAAGTCCTACAAGTATCCATTTCTAGCTCCAATGCAGATAACGAAAAGAGAACAAGGACTAATAGACCAGGCCAAGTTACACAGCTAAAAGGAAAGCACTCGGATCACTCCAAGCATTCCGCTCTATAGTTATCTTGAATACTTCCACCTATCATCCAGTGACCCTCCACTCATATTAAGAATAAGAAGTATATCTCAATCCCATCTTCTTCTAAGTCGAGTGACTCCGCTCTCTTCCCGTGATGTTTAGCCGCGACAGATATGTAGCTCGGGGCCTTCTTGCAGGTCTTATCATACCACTTTCTCTCAATCCTGTAATGCCCTTGTTATAGAAGCCTTTTCATTTCAAGTGCGGGCTATCCTGTCTTTCAAGCCTTTTATTTTAGTAACCTAACGATAAGATAGGATCAAACTAAACTGATGTGATGTGACCCACGCACGCCCCTGAGTCTTAGGCCCTTTCATTATAAAGAAAGCCTGTAAGGGCCCACAAAAGCTCAGTTTCAATTGAGTCTAAGTGAATACACTACGCCATATAGTTCGGGATAAGAAAGATTCTTACCGAGGAAAGATTTGTTCAAGAAGAAAGTTGTACATGAAGGTATGGTATCCGCAGTTGGTGTTATAGAAGTGGCGATCTTGAATAAGTCAGTACTCTTTGAATAGTGGCTATTAGAATAGTACTTGTTCTATTACAAAAAGACCTCTTTTTTAAGGCAGTTTACTTACTTAGTGCTTGCACTAAGGGAAAACCAGTATGAAGGTTGCGTAATTCCTTTATTTTTCCTGGCTATCCTCAATATCAATAGAGGAAGAAAGCTTGTAACGAGTTGAGAGAACTAAGGGAAAAACCCCTGCAATCTGTCCCAATGGTAGATCTGTAACTGATTTCCCTCTTTTTGGAGGAATCAATGAGAAAGTTACAAGATCAAGAATGAGGAACGGATACAAGAGGGGTTTGACAGCTCATCGAGCTAAGAGGTTTAGTCAGCAGCAACCCTTTATGAGTTAGGAGCGAAAGTTGCTCTTTCCTTTAGCTCTAAAGCTATCTTTTTGAGGAAAACTTGACCTTTTCTGGAATTCTTTCATATAAAGCAGTCGGTGAAGCTTAAGGTCAGGTTATGTCATTGAAGACCTCCCCACCAGGAAACTCTGGTCAGTTCTCTTCTTTTTCCCATTGGGTTTCACATAGGCTTCATCTAAGAACTCTCAACCTCGTGGCATTACTAGTTCGCTTGTGCTACCTCTCCTCTCGCTGCTTCCTCGAAAAGGCCTAAACTAGATTTTCCCAAGCATCTCCAATATTTCCTTTCTCCATGATAAATATAACCGGTGATAATCAATGAAATCTATATGTACACGTCCAGATCTTCCTATGTCGTGCTATGGCTTGGCTTAGCAGGAGGTTCGCTAGATAGGATAGACATTATCTAATAGGACCCTTTGGAGAGATTTCCACCACCGGCCTTTCTTCCTTTCCAATTATCTCTATACCCCAGATGCAAAGATTGAACGACTGACCTAGTTCTCTTAAGCTCATTGACTCACTCGAAGCGTGAGAAGATGACAAAGGTAGGAAATTCAGAAGGAGGAGGTGAGTCCGGCAGAAAGAGGATGAATAGCTTTTCCCTGGATTCAACAATTTCCTATCTTCCTAGCATTATTGTTTAGCAAACAAGGAAAATAACTATGTACTCAAACTAAGACAAATAAAGGGGGAATATCCTACTTACTTAGGCTCCAGGTAGTCTACATCGATAGACCAAGAAAATCCTTGAAGAAAAAGACGTGCTAAGGAAGATGTAAGGTGCTACATCTAAGGGTGAACGAGGAAGGAAGGGTAGGCACTGGCATCTTTACTTATTTCATTTTTAAATACGGACTATCTAAGAAAAATGAGGAGGGAATGATAAGTCTGGTATTCTAGAATATAAAGTCTCCGGCCTTTTCTATTCTATATATCTCTAGTTATAGTTAGAACTAGTTATTGACTTTTATACTATCCTTGCCCTTGCCCTCCACAAAGCAACTTCAGTACTTTATTCTATATAGTCCACTCTCCTTGGCCTTGCCTTTTCTCATGTGTGTTGGTGATGAAGCATAGTCCTTCCCACATTGAATCTCAACTGGGCTACTACCTATATTATACGGATCCTCTACCTTTTTTTTGTTTTGAGATGAGGCCTTTGAGTCATAGTGGGATGGGAGAGTATTTCAATTCCCTTAGGAGAAAGAAAAATACAAATATCAGTCAGAAAGGGTACAATATCAAAGGGAGAAATACAATCTACTTGATCTGTCCTTTCTGAGACCTGAGTGAGAAGAAAGAAAGTCAATCAGCCTTAAGGCCATTTGTCTTGTTTAGTTGACCATCCAAAGGACACGTCACCTCTCTACCACTAAGCTACTGAGGTTTTGGAGATTAGATCTCATAGAGTGAATTCCCATTCTCAACCCAACCCATATGACATCCTTCTTCACTCCCAGAAGTTTTTTTCGTGACCATGCTCATGATTTCATGAGGTCACTCAAATCATAAAGTGTCAAGTTTTTCAACCCTAATATATTCTAATAGTTGAGAAAACCACCTATTCCAATCGGACGAACACGCCCTATTCATCGGCATACGCTCGACTTGATCATCCCACCACCAATGCATCATGAACTCGTCCACTCCACTTTCCCCAAACCCATTGCTTCTAGACCCATATAAAGAATCAAGCATGGACACCATCATTTCAACTCCAATCATCCCTTCTAGCTTTTGAACAAGTCGACTGTCTCCCCGAAGCAGCCACGAGTAGACCTCCTCGAATCATCAAGATAAACGGTAGCGTCATGATTCGCCCAGTGCTTGAACCCATCGGCGCATATCGATCACTCATTGTATTGGTTTGTATCACCACGTCAGTCTTAGTCGTTGTCCAGCTACTGTATCTGATCTCTAGGAACAATGGTAAACAAGACCGATAGCCAATTCGATGATTCACACACCACGCTAGCAAGACACTGCTACTGCTCCCGACACTTTCGTTTGGCAATGAGTTGGTTGATTTCATTGGCGAACCGAAGGCAGAATAGTAGATCGATTTCTACCCAATTGAATGAGCCCGGGTACCATTGCATGAATACTGCCCTCTCACACAACAACGATGGTTCTCCCAAGCGAGTTCGGAACCCAACTATAGAACCACAAGGCACTCGAGCTACTGGTTGTTCGTTTCAACCCCTAAGCCAGTCCATCAGATGTCTTCCATTGGTTTGGCTCGACACCCCAGAACTGTACGTGATCCCACCGACAGATCATATAGCTCCATTGGCTTGGTAGGTAGGCAAGAAAGTCGTACGAATGCTATCTGCAACTGCACTTATCCATTCCAAGATTCCAGCACCCAAACAGCTCGTTGTTGAACGTCTTGACCATCTCATTCCAATTTCCCCAAGAACCCAAATGCAGCATCTCATATCCTGATACTGATATATATTGCCTGCTTGTTTGAATGCGCACACCAGCTACCGAGCACACCGCACTAGCCCAAGTTGGAATACTGAACCGACGAACAGATCAAGTTGGCTTGAGCTCGACCCATGGTGAATGGTACTGGAAGGCGACCAGTGCCACTGTTTCCGAGCATCTTCAATTATACCTCTCAGTACTCTATCTAATAGTACTACTACCTATATATACCCGAGATTCATGGCTGATGTTGCCGACTGGTCCGAACGGCATGTCCCTCTTCCCGAGGCTTGTAGTCGTTGCCATATCGAGCCAAGAGAACCTGAACCAACCGACTTCAATAATCCGTTCTTGCCACTGAAACAAAGGAAGTCGGGGCATTGGAAAACCGGGTTGATCGATCCTGACCATCCGCTCCCGAGGGAAACTGGATCTACTCACAGCGGCGGCTAAACTCTGAACTCGAACTGTTCCCATAGGTGCAATAGGCAGTTCGGATTGAAACGCCATCTAAAAACACTGGAGGATTGTCTTGGGCCGTAGGTGGGCACCAAAAAAGCCGGCTCGAAATGACAGCAGAACACCCAACATCGAAATCAAGACTCCCAAATGATTGATGAGATCTCGGAAAACTGCCTTCAGAATCGGTCTGGCCAACTCAAATCCAAACCGCACCGTTCGATCTTGGTCCCATGGATCAATGTCTATGATTCCATTTAACATGATGGTTGGATGGACAACCCGTGCTAGAAATGTTGCGCTTTTTCCCATCTCAAGGAACGACCAAACGCCCTCTTGTTGCTCGCTGGGAACCCGAATAGGCAGGCATGGAGCTTGGGAACTCAATCGTACTATTGCAGTGAGATCCATGGAACATTAGAACCCGAGCACACCACACACCGAATAGAGAACGGAGCAGTAAAACCATAGAATGAACCATTGGCAATGAGCAACGACGGGAACTACGACCAGCCCAATGCCCAAAGGAGGACGAGTCGTGGGTTGGAATGTCATGGGCCGATATATATAAGTACCAGCTCGGAGTGGAAAGAGGTACCCAGTGGAACCAGCTGCTAGGATCATGGCCATGGCCTTCATATATATAAGTACCACCCTATATATATCAGTAACGCCTTCACTGAAAAGGAAACGAGTGTGTCGTATTGGAAATGATGCTTGGACGAGGAGGTCTACTGAGTGATTGGGGCTGCGAGATAGGTAGGTGCATAATGAGCGAAAGGATGGTATTGGAATCGGAACAATGGAACCATTGGAGAGGGTTGAACCACTTGGAACATCTCTACGGACAATCCATTGCACTAGTACGGGTGATGCCGTGCCACTAGCAATCGAAAGGGACGAAAGGAGGAGAAAACACAATTGGAGTTAGACCATCTGACCTTGGATATATGTGCATCACGACTAGAAACTGAACAGTAATGGACACCACCGGCTTGAGCCATTCCACTCGCTACCATCCACTCCCATATTCCTTCGTTGTGCCTTGGTGTTCCACATTGCCGCACCGGGAGACCCCCATAGGAGTCGTCAAATCACTTCCCATCCCGTTTGATCCATATGATATGTGCCCCAAGAATCTCAATAGCTCATTGAAAACCAGTGGTAGGATCGCTATGCTATCGAGCCACCAATACCATAAGCAAAGAGTGGATCGAACCCCCTACTCTACTCTAATAGTGAGGTGATCATTCTGCGGTTCTAGATCAGCTTCCTTATTCTTCTAATGCCAGTGAATGGCCATTTGAAAGAGTAGAGCATGGGTCCCCAGCTTCAGGCAGATCGAACCCCCCACCGATTCCAGGCATTCCAGCCTTAGAAGAATAAGTAAGCCGATGATTGCGTCCCTCCCCGGTATTCCCAATATGAGGCATCCACGATCCTCAGTACTCTACTCTAAGTTGTCCTCGGTACCTTTGGGTATTGGAAGGTACCACCTTGCTATTCGAACTCCCACAATATATATCAGTATCAGTCCAAGAGGCCCAATCTCATGTGGACAACCTAGTCAAATAAAGTCGCTACACTCGGACGACTCGTGGAACATCAATCGCTATTCTGCTAGCAACGACAGACACTATTCTGATTCGACGGTACTCTTATATATAGTGATAGAATAGTACCTGATCTGTTGTTGTTTGGCCACCACCAATCGGGGGAACATGATAGAGTGATCGACGGTTTCTCGGCCCGTGTGCGACCAACTGATATACAATATCACCAGTACGGTTTCCAATTCAACACCATGCTCGAACTACCACCACAATATATATCAGTACCCGTCCAAGAGGTCAGGTGGCCCTGTATTCCACTGCCCTTGGGACCCCCTTCCAATAGGGCCTGATCGCGCTACCAGTCTTAGAAGAATAAGGAAGCAAGGCAATAAAGAACAAATACCTGTCTCATATCTGAACACCCCTTCACCTTGCTACGCTACCACCACCATATGGAACCCCCCCTACCGATTCCTAATGGCGCTCCCTCTACTACCTATATTATACTGAATAGGACCTTCCGTAGTTGAGTGGGTACTGAAAACTCAATCCCTTGCGCGTACAGCGGTTGGAGTAGAAGGCATTCCGATCCAATTCCAATGCGCCCCATCTCAACACCACCAAGACCACAAAAAAACTTCACATGTGATTCCCAACCATCCTTGACCATGACCCCCTACTGAACATGGGCCACTCAATAAACCAATAGAACTACCGATCACGGAACACAACCGACACTACCGACAAAAGGCAATGCCAGAGTAGAATGGCCTTCCGACCCCATAGGCTCAAGCTTGAGTTGGCCATACCCCAAACTGCTCGATCCACCCGTTGCTGCTACCTTTGCTGTTTCACCTGGCCGTGCCCCATTCACAGCTATGTACATCCTCCCATCGATCACGCCAGGATGCGGTAGCTCAATACTCTACTCTACGGTACTCTTATATATAGTGATAGACAGAATACCTGAGCACCTGATTCGTACGCCTCAGGTACTCTTCTAATAGTGAATTCCAGACCCATCCATATTCGCACTGTTCGTTCACTCCATCCCGTACCCCACTTTGCGCCCCTGGTCATTTCCAGGTCCTCACTGGGATACTTCATGTATCATTGGGATACATGATTCATGTATCCCAGTCAATGACCAGGACATACCAGGGTAGCTAGGTATCATCCTATATCGGTGCTGCCAACCACACCATCCAATGATGTGATCAAGAGGGCGGTGGGCCCATGCTAAAAGATATCAACCTCCCTCTAGATCCCTGATCAAGGAGGGATTGAAGACTTTAAAGCACATACCAGATCCGACGACGTCACAAGCGACTGAAATAGGTACTCTGTCTATATAGTTTGTTGAATTGCTGACTCAATGGCAGACTTCAAGTCAACAGAATCGAATTTCCCTGTCAGCCGCCCTTTCAACCCCATCCATTGGGATATGTGACAAAACACACATGATCCAATCATGGTCAGGTCGTAGTCTACAACCTATATTATACACTGATAAGGTTCTACTTAATATATAAGGGTATAGTTTCTTATAGCAAACACTCTAGTTTTCCCTTCTCCAGCGGTATCAACCCCTTCATCACAATCGATACGCTTATCATCACCTTTCATAGATATCCAACGGTTCCTATCATATATGGAAACCAACAAGAACCAAAGTTGTGCGCGGGCACATTCATCACATTTTCATCCTGATAGTGAGATAGAGACACGGAAAACAAGACCGTTTACTCTACTACTTGAGACATGATTTATTATAGTATAGAAGAGTCCCGCCGATTTCTTCAACACTTCTGTTTTGAAATGTGTCCACGATGAGGTTGGAACACTGGTACTTATATATATTGCCTGATAAACAATAGGCCTCTTTGATCCAAGGCATATCACGATCAAAGAGTTGCAAAGTCCATTGGCCCATCCCGTCCAATTTGAGTGGATCAAGTTTAGTAGTTGCAGTGACCGTAGAATGAAGTGCCTGAATAGATGACCTTTGATACTTTCAGCATTCACATCATCAGTTGACTAACCAGAACGAATGAAAGATCCACCTGAACCACCCTATCAGATAGGGTTTCACACCGTCGGATCACCACTCTATGAAAAGACGGTATCACCCTCGGTGGTAGTAGAGTTAAGGAAACAAAAGTCGACATAGTGAGAGGCAGAAATGGATTCTATGACAATCAAACAAGGGGAACTACAACTACACTACCAGCACCAGTGTATTGGCCATCGTACTGACATGATAAAGGGGGAACAATACCGAGACCGCGAGTACACAAATGAGAGAAACGTGGGTCGGTGCATCAGTGGTGGCATTCCCCAGTGCCCAAGCCAGTTGAGTTCATGCCACACTAGCGATTCATTATGGAACCTCTCCCACCGGCCACCCCATTTATGTTATTGTACCGGAGCACTGTCTTTCCCAGTTGGTCGAGTCGCTCCGCTGTGGTTTTCCAATGGGTCCACGCTATCTAGCCACTGCCTTCCGGGAGTTGCTGGAATAGTGCAGGTGCAGGGGAATGCCAGGGGGTCTAGAATATGGTCATTAGACATCCAATCGAGAACTCGAGAAATTCCATATTGAACGTATTGCCTATCGAGACTATTAGAGTAGAGTACTGAGCCAAGGAGCTTCCCAGGTCTTCACTGGGAATATGCCTGACGTTCTACACAGTGCTTGTCAATGTGACCGGGGACTTGGGAAATGCCATCTTTAATATCCCAGCTATAGGCTTTCTTGCCACCGCACAGTACTTGAGTACCTCTATTATCGAAGTCAACTCTATTTACCTCTGGACAAAGTCGTGGTGGGACTCGAGTGACTTTGGCATGCTTGAGCGCATTAATAAAATACATATATAAAAGATTGCAATGGCTTGTGCCTGCTGTTACCTCGAGTACCTATGTTTATCGAACAGTAGTTTGGATCAGAGGTACTCAAGTCGTGGTGGGACTTGAGTACCTCTGTTTACCTATGTCTAGGTCAGCGTCAATCATCCTACCGTTGGTGATGTCTCGTTGTATCTCTGGGCCGATAAATAATGTCAGGGGTGGAAAAACCTTTTATCGTGCATGCATACTATCTTCATGGTATATGCACATACTGTAGGCAAAGCCGGCCGGGCGATCCATCTAAGATTAACTGTAAGACAACCCTCAATCTTTTGAGGTATTGATACAAAGGTGCTAAAAGCCACTTAAACAACGTGAAAGGATCAAAAGTTTGGAAAATGGTCTGAAAGGTCCCTTTGTGATCCAAACTGTGCTGCCCAACAGAGCCCATCATTTGATGGATATGGGCACCCAGCTGATCTACGATTACCCTGTGCATGATCGTCACAACAAAGGTAGGAGGCCGCCTTGGGACTGGAGTGGTCGCCAATCATATATCCACAGTGGTTTAGCGAAGTCGTGAAACCAGTTTGCATTGAGTTAGAGGTTGAAATGCCAGTAGAAGACTATGAATAGTGGAACACCAATGGATGAATGCGTTTGCTCGAGCCCCCTCCAGACCGCGCACCCAACTCACTCGTTTTGCAACTGGAGAGTCAACGTTGATGAAATGCCCCACCAAATCCATGGTGATTGAAATTGTAGCAGGAAGACAGTCCCTATTTTCCAATCAAGATAAACCACCATCAACCCAGTTGCAAGGAACGCACCCAACACTCGATGTCCAATAGGAAACATAGAGGTGAGTTGTGGCTGATAAACAAATAAAGAAAGAGCTTGGGGCGCAAGGTAGTTCATTCGTGCACTAGTTGGAGTGGTTCAGGTGGAACATCAAACTCAATTGGGAGCACCACTATTAGAGTAGAGTACTAAGAAACTATAGGCCTCAATCATATCTCACCCATGGTGAGCCAATACGCCAGCAAGAATGGTCCATCACACAATATGCTGGAAGTAAATATGGCATTTCCCGTGACAAATATTTCATTTTGAAGGAGTGGAAGGGATGTAAGATAAGAGAAGGGAAGGGGTACAGAGGATTTACATTCTTGCCCAAACCGGAAAGCCTACGCGGTAAAAAAATATAAAACACTTTGCTTTTCCAATAGGCCCTGAAGAGAAGATTGACTTAAGATTCCGTTTGGTCGCTCAGCTATCTCACCTAGATAGTGAAGGAAGGACAGTATGGGGATAGTTTCGCCTTTGCAATGCTCGAGTGCTTTAGCCAGGAATCAGTCATGGAAGTGAAATCATCAACTTCGGAAGACTTTTGAGAGCTTATACTGCAAATCTAGCTTGAGGACTAGTGGAAAATAACATAAAGAGGGGGTTCGGGATATCAGGCATAAGAAAGGTAATGTACTTAACTTGGTTGTCCTGTCTTTTTAGTTGCGTAATCACCAACGTTCGCTAAGGGTCAGAGCTGGACTCGTTGTGAAACAAATTCTGAGAGAAAAGCCTGGACTACCCTGCTCGCTCAATGCATGAAAAAATCTCTTTGCACTTCTTGAGTGAGTTCAGCTTACGAGCCCTTTCTTTCAAAGATAGCAAGAAACCTTACTCTGTGGCTCTATCATCAACTGAATCGCCCGTCTCATCTATGGTGACTGAATCTACTATTGGCTAAATCCGAAGAGTTAAAGGACCCACACCTTCCATTCCGGAAAGGCCCTACAAATGAACAGACCCCAACAGAAACCTCCTAACGAGAAGCTACATATGGGCTAGGATCAACTGCTGCGGATGAAAGAGCTCTTGTTTATCTTTTTTTGGCTGATAATGACACTGATGCTTATCCTTTAGCTGAATCTCCAATTGAACTGATGCCCTAGTCGACTCGACCACTTTTGAGGAAGGCGCTACCTTGCAAGGTCGCTTACTTCACGCCTTTAGGATAGTTGACCTTATACGGGTAGATGTACATTATTTGAAGCTTTCTGAACTACATTATGTCCACTTCTACATTGTCTGAATGGGACATGAAGCCCGCCTCCACTTCTGGCGTAATTACCTTACCCTCCCTCCCTTACATCACGCTCCTCACTACTTTAGTCTCGTACGAAGGTCGAGCCTACCTAGAGAAACCCACCTTCACGCCCACCATCTGGATCGGTAGAAAGAACTCTTCTCAGCCTTCACTTCAGCCGCAGTCCTTGTTTACTCCACAGCCTCTACCATTGATGCAGAACCGAAATCGGAATCTTTGCCACCGCCAAGGAACATCAAGACTGAATCCATACATCGCACAACCATTCGAACGAGATGATCTATCCACCAATCCGCATTGACACCAATCCAACAACTTCCCGCATCAGATTACGAGACCACCTCTCTGTCTCAGCTATCCTTCCTGAATGAACTGACCTAATCTACATGAAATTCTTCTTTCAACCTCGATGGATGACAAGGGGCGACCAAGACAGACTTTGAAAGCGTACATGAAACAAATACCCGATTGTGATATTCTGAATGGGAGGAGGGGGGCTCTTTGAAAGACAAATACCAAGTCGAGCTGTCGGGGAAGAAGAATGCAGGCGAACAGAAGAAGAGTCTTCAAACACAAGAAAGTAGTTGCCTTTGGATACCTGTGAGCTGACTCAGAAGGGCCCCGCTCTTTCTTTTTCTATTGATGATAAGTATGGTAGAGTGATTTTTTTATTTCCGGAAAGCTGATCTTCCTCCGGATCCATGTTATCTGCTCCTCGACAGATAGGACATCAATCAGCCTGTTATGAGAACTCTAACCTATCTGCACCCTCTGTCGTCACGGATTCAGCAAGCTTAGAAAATGTACTCTAAAGGTGTACAAATATGGTAGAGTACTTTTTTCTATTTTCAAATCCTTCTCGGCATCAAGACAAGACTAGTTTTTTTGAAAGGAAAGTGCAACTAGTCTTGGAGAGATATTGCTTTCAATACTTGATAAAGGGACCTCAGGGATTGGACAACAACGAGGCTGTTAGCAAGAATGGGTTGTGCAAGTGAATCATAAAAAGTAAGTTACTGTATCAAATAGAATTAGCAAGAGCAAGAGCAGTATGATAATAAGATGCCATAGCTGCATCAAATGCCATGTTTTCAGGAAATAAATCAATAACGGTGTCAAATACCACATCTGGACGAGAGATTTGTGATTTGTAATAAGATGAATATGAAGAGGTGGTGCTCTAACCTGATGTCAGAATAGAAGCTTGCGGGACAAGGGTTATTCCTTTTATAGATTTTTAAGAATCTTCACATGAACTGGTCGAGTGAATGGCTACTGCAAGAGAATCCGCAGCTATCGAATCTGAGTAGGCTTCCGAAGCTATTGACTCCACTGTGGATGGCATGGGATTCATACCCAGGCTAAGGCTAAGCATTAGGCGAGACAGATATTGAATTTAAAAATCCTATATTTCAAGCGGGATAGCCTTTCAGCCAGTTGATTGACTCATAACCCTTTCTAGCCCCACAGGGCCACGAGCTATATAGAACTATCTTTCGAATCCATCCTTAACAACCCAGTCCCGTATGGAGCCGCTTCGCCGTATGACCAGCTTGCTAACCCCCTCTTCCACTGGAGCTGTAGGAAAATATCCTGACCAAAATGTTTTAGGGGAACCGCTTACGCTGAGTTAGCAAAGGGAGAAATATTGGTATCCAATTGACTCCTCAATAATGCAATGTCCGCCTTCTCATACTGATGTTGACGTTCCCTTCTAGGTGCTTTCCAAAACTCCGCTTAGATCTTAGGTATTATTTTGGAAATGGAACCTATTTCTCAGAAAGGATGAGGTTCCTACCTTTCAAGGTTGTTTCCCCTAATAATGGTTACTGGTAAAAGTCGTGCTAGCTAGTGCGTCAGATCTATGGTCGTAACTAGCAGATCTGGGGTATAACCGACCGATACTCTGGAGAGACTGCATCAGTGCTTTCGTGCATGAATTATGTAATGAGTTGATTAAATTGATTTGATGGATATTTCTCGATCTACTGGAATAGGATTCATCTTCCTCTCTTACTTTACTGCCTATATTCTAGCAGAGGTAGTTCGAAACGTGTTCAGTGCTTTAAGATCTAAATCTTATCTGTAGCAACATTGATCGCATCTCTAGGGATTTCCTTTGGGGTCATGGCTCTGATATAAAAGGTCTGCATCCTATTTTTTATTAAGTGGGAAGAGGTTTGTAAACTCGGGAGGACTGGGTATTCGTAAAACTTAACAAAACAACTTGGTCTCTTTAGCTAAGCTCAACTGGTCTGTTGCTTAAAATAGTAATAAACTCTTCTCTAGAGTCATGAAAGCTAAATACCTGAATAGGAATAGGGTTGTAAACTCTTTTAAAAATGGTTCTCACATCTGTAAAAGCATGGGCAGAGTATGGGAGCTCTATTCTAGCAGTGTCCAATGGAACATAGGTAGTGGTAGTTCAATATCCCTCTGGTTTGATAATTGGCTTGGTTTGGGGACTCTTAGATCCCTTATCTTTGGTCCTCTGAACAGAGGTGAAGAGAATCTTTTTATTTCATCCTTTCCTCCACTCCTTATAACAGAGTGAATCGTATTGTTTATTTCTATGTTGTTTTTTTCTTTTTGGAAGAGGAAGAAATTTATTCTCCTCCTCTTTCATCCTTTGAACTCCTCTATTATAAGTAGTTCGGATGGACTCTTTGAGAAGCACCATTACCATAGATCCATTAACGGATCTAACGTTGATTTCTGTTTGATGGAGGATAGATTTCTAGAGATAGATAATATTCCTTGCTCGTGACTCTTTCCATAGGCTCTTATTATTTAGTCCATTTTGCCTCACTTGCAATCCTATCCATTCCATCCTATGCTGGAAAATCTTTTCTTCCTCCCCCCATCGCTTGCTCTACCTTCTGCTCTGAGGAAGATTGACTTTCTCCCCCGTCATCCCACGGGATCAAGATTTCTCATAGTACAACCCTTCTTTTAAGGGATCTTTCTTTAGTTGGAATCTTTAGTTTCCTATGTCTGTAGTGGGTAGCTCAGTAGCTCCACAAATGCCTTTATTTTTGAGTAAAGCCGCAAAGACAGCTCTACCGCGAGCGAGTAGCCTTTGCCAAAGAAGTGCTAAGAGCTGACTTCTTTCTTGACTTGTCAAAGTTAGGGGATGTCAGGAGTGAGGGAGTGAAATGGAAGTTTCACAGTGAGAAGTCTAAGGGTAAATGATCCCTAGTCTGATAGCTTCAGTTAGTTGTTTAAAAGATATGTTTTGAGTATGAGTTCCTCTTTTGACACAATAATAAGCAGTTAAGTTACCGTGTCCAGTATCAACAATGCAGTCTACAGATGCGGGAACAGAGTCGGCTTAGTAACAGATTCATTCAAAGAGGTGAGTTACCTGTCTTAGATTGAAAGATTTGGTTTAGTGAGAATAGATCTAGTCTGAGAGCTTAAGCAATGATTGATCCCTGGTAATGCATACTCGGGAAATAGAGTTGACTTTGTCCAGATCCAATGGAAATCCATTTACCCTTCGTAGGTAACAGCAGGCACAAGAAACTTGAGTCGTCCTGCTGTTTTCACGAATCCCAATGGAAAGATTGCAGCTGGGTTGATCAGGGGGCAGGGTCTACTACCTCAAACATCATCTAGTTCAATCCTGTTTAGGAAGATCCCACTATTAGAGAAGAGTAATGACACTATTATAATAGTACTGAAAGAAGAATAGCTAGAAGGGAGGAATGTCCGATTGTGATAGAATAGTAGCCTATCTACGAATGCTATGGGTCACTCGCGGTAGTATTTGATTTTCCTATGACCGAATAGACTGCGAAATAAGGGCCTTATATTATGAAAATATTAGTCAATTCACTCTTTTGTTTCAGAGCTCTTGCTGAGTCAGCCGAGAGGAGAAATATCTGAATTGACTCGTCTGAACCTGGTCTTGAAACAACATCGAACAGTGGATTGAGCTCCAAAGAATACGTTGTGGCTACCTATAGTTGGGGGTAGATGGTTGGTTCGTAGGCATCCGAATAACCGAACGTGCCTTTCATCCGCAATGGGCTATAGGGGCAGTTCACCTTGCCTTTCTCCCATTTACATCAATCGTTGCTAGGTGGCCTGAGGTACTGATATATATTGTCGGTATAATATAGGTAGTAGAGTATGCCCCATTGAGCTGCGCGATACCCCAACTATTCACTCCGATCTCGCTTTCATTCCATGGCTAAACCACCAATCCATGTCACGCTACAAGTACCAGTTTCATTGGAACCACTAGGCAGCCACCATGGAACCCCGAGGCATGATGTCGCTACATACACCTACCATCACCCTACTATATAGAGATAGAGTTCAGTATAATATAGTTTAAGTAGTAGAGGTATGTCCACCCGGCTCTACTACCTATATTATACCGAGAAATGACGGTGTGGAGTTGCCAGACGACTCTACTACCTATATTATACCGACTGCGGATTAGATCTTCAATGCCCGATGCGGAACGTCAGTGCATCCAATAGTGGGCATCTGGGTTCCTTGTTCTAGTTCTCAGGAGATTCCAAACGAGCAGTAGTTGAATGGATATCCTTCGGTGCAGCAACAAAACAATCTTGGGCCTTGACTCCAAAACATGTCCGTTCCACTCTACTCGACTCTTTTTTATCGGATCACGCAGCGTCACCACATGGTTCCCAATAGCAGTTTCAGCATTCCCGACACCCAAATCAAATCAGCCCTGTTGAGTTTCCAACATCACATAAGAGCATCCAGTCCCTCAATGCCACCAATATAGTCTATCATACAGTTCACGTGGGATTGACCCTAGGCTGAGACTATTAGAGTAGAGCCGGGTACTTTTCCTATATAGTTTAGAGTAGAGTACTGACTATTAGAGTAGAGTACCGAGTCGTATCGCATAACGAAACCTCTTCTAATAGCCGACTATATAGAATAAAGTATTGAGCTAATCAACAGTATATGGTTTGAGGGCTGTCAACGAGTCGAATGGAATTTGAACCCCCATACTACCTGGCTCGATTCATGTGACCCTTTTCTTGGAGTGTATTCCAGCGCTTCGGTATGCACTTCGAGGTCAAAATGTTGTCTGGACCTCTTATCGATAAAAGGCGATCGTAACAGTGTATATCTGACTCGTTTTTCAGGAAATCCCATCAGTACAGGTAAGGTGCTCGAGTCCAATAGCCCCACCAACCCAACTCGGTTGATAATGAACGGTTTCTCAAATGCTCTCATCACGATGCAGATCATTCGGACACCAATTTCAGACACCCCAGCACTCTTCACTTTTTTATTGATGACACCTGCCAAACCCCCCATAACAATTCCAATAGAGAACCCATGCTTGAGTGCTCCCCATACCATGCTTTCAGATATCGATTGATGAACCTCTACTCTATATAGTTGGCCAATTCCATGATCAATCCCACTGTTGCTGATCCGAACTTCGCCCTTGTTGTCCACCTGCGGCTACCCCCTTCCTACTGGTTTGTATTGGCACGATCCCATACCTTCCCTTTTGAAACTGGACTGAATGTTTGGACAGGTTCCAAACATACCTCTATATAGAAGAGTACCTGTTACCTTGACTCTACAGTGTCGGATGGTGTGTGTCTAGGTTGTGCTTGCTTTCAGATCGTGCTCCACTACTCAATCGTTACTTAAACCTTATGGTCATGTTTGCACCTTTCAAGCTCTTGACACACTATTAGAGTAGAGTTAGGGTAATCTTCCTATATAGTTGGAACAACCTGGCTCAAAGACTTGTTTCAGTCACATCGGCAATATATATCAGTACCAGCCCCCATACTGTTCTCGACTAGCTTCCCACTGCCACCGGTTGAAGTACCGACCCTTTCAACTCGGGCTAACGGCACCGTGGACCTTCCAATGTATCGCACGACTGCCAATCCATATCATGCCAGCCACCTCTTAAGCCTATGAAGAGTCAATGTGATGGCAAAGTGACCTAAAAAAATCTTTCTCATGCTCTTTCCGCACCGCACTGTACCTCAACTTCTCAGAGTGTTTCAGCAACCACTAGCTTTCGTCTAGACATAAGCGATTCTTCATCAACCTTCTACTTGACCAGCTAATTTTTACAATATATATCAGTACCAAGACCTTCCCATGGTGTGTACAGACAGTATGGGGGCTGGTACTTTTCCATTTCGGGCACCTCTAGTCAACCTAAACAAAGTCAACTAATATAGTGTGCCTAGACGCTCTCGGGTACCTCTAGTCAACCTAAACAAAGTCAACTCTATTTACCTCTGGACAAAGTCAACTCTATTTACCTTGGTTGAAACGTGGGAGAGGAGCTTTTCTGGCATGCAGAGTATAGCTACTACTACACGAGTCCCACACACCACTCCACATCTCTAGGCTTTCAATTCAAGATTCATCAGCTACAAGACAATCAAAATCCACAGCTGCTATGAGATTGAATCAGCTTCAGGATTTCAAGAAAAATAAGCGTCTGCCAATAGGAAGAATTTCATTGAAAGGTTAAAATCCCGTTGTTATAATTGGTCTAGAGGCGCTATTTACTCCCAACCTTTCACTCTACAAAACCCAACTCATAGTAATTGGCAGGAAAGGAGATGACTACGTTAATGCGAGTTAGGCTCCTCGATTTCATTCTCAATTGAGAAAACGCATGCCTTCCCACTATCCCAAACAAAGGAAGGGGAAGGGAGGGATATAGGTCTGGAGCTACTGTATATGCGACTGGGTCACCTGGGTGTATGGGGAGACTTTCTCCCGATGAGACAATCTCAAAGTAAAAGAAGAAAGAGTCTTCAGGCTCGCAATGAGGCCTCTTCCTGCCTATGTTGCCTTCCTATTAGGATATGGTATGCCGATAGGTGCTAGTTTTTTGCTACTTCTGCATGTGGTACAACCATATTTCCTTTATTGTTCACCTTAAGAGCGTAGATCATCCATCTGACACTACTACAAAAATGGGTAAGCAAAGCACCACCTTTATCAGCGCTAATCAAAAAGCGCTGATGAGGGATAATCTTTATCAGCGCTATTTAAAAGCGTTGATAAAGTGCAGATTTATGAGTGATTTTATAGAGCAGATAAAGGAGAGTTTTTAACAGTGCTTTTCTAGCAGTGTTAAAACCTGTCTCCGATTTTATTAAAAGGAGGTAGGCAGTCTCCTCTTTTTTATCGTGCCCTAAGCTCTTGCGGTATTGTACCCTTGCGACTGCTTCCCTCCCCCTAATCTTCCCTTTGCTGGAACTCCTCCGTACTCTTTCTCCTTATCATCGACCCTCTTCCGTGGATCTTCCTCCCTTCCGAACCCTACTCCTCATCCTCAACGGTTGGCGGCTCCTCCCGTACACCCCCACTCCGGAAGTCGTGTCTTCCAGGCAGTGAAGAAGGCTCCCTCACCTTGAGTTTTCCTTGGACTTCTGATTTCTTCACCCAAGGTCAGTGGATGCCCTAAATATTGTTTTGCAGTGTAGTTTGATCTTTAGGTTTTTCATGCGGTTGTCATTTATTGTAATTTCTTGTTCACAGTGAGTTGGAAAATCTTCTTTGAGGTTTGGAATTCCTTCATTTCTCACTTTTTTGTTTCATACAAGAGGGGTTTACTCTTGTCTATCATTGGGGATGGTTTGTACTAGCCTAATTAAGATAAATTAATAAGTTAATTTAAATTCAAGGGGAAGGGTTAATGACTCTTATACTTTTACAGCTTTTATATTATTGTGATGTTGTGTTTGTATGGACTGAATACCCCGCTAAAAATCATGGATATTGGGCGCCCTTTCTTTCACTGTATTTGTTGTCATATGGAGGCCTTTTTTTCATGTTGTTGTGATATCACCCCAAAATGGAAATTGGATAACCACTTATATTTGGCTAATGAAATGCTTTCCCCTGTATTTATGGAATGTGTGATAACACTCTTAAAGTAAAGTGAAATGTGCTAAAAGTCCCTTTGTTAAATCTATAAAATGGTCTTTGATGTGTTGTGATGTGTGGTCATGCTAGTGGGGGTCATGATAATTGGTTTTGATGTGGTGTGGGATGATGTATGGTTTGTTTTTCCATGCTTTTGGTTTGGAGAGGTGATGGTTTGTTTTTCCATGCTTTTTGGGTAGTGAGGAGATGATTCATTTGGTTTTTCTTTTTGGGTGGCAAGGTGATGGATTGTTTGGTCATGCTTTTGGGGTGGTGAGGTAATGATTTGTTTGGTCATTCTTTTGGGGTGGTGAGGCAATGATTCAATGGGAATGATGAGCTACATTTTATGTATGGTTTCTTTATGCTAGAAGCCTAGGTAGTGAAGTAATAATTATTTAATAATTATAGAAATGGTTGGATTTTGGTTTGGATAATGGGATTGGTTGGAAATTATAAATGTGTCTTGTGGATTTAACCCCTTTCCAAGATCCCCCAAGACTCATCCATAATCTAGAATATGACTTTATATTATAGGGAACATATATCTTAAACATGGATTTAACCCCTTTCCAAGATCCACCAAGACTCATCCAAGATGTTTAATGTTTATTATGAATGAGGTGACTAGTAGGAGTGGTTAAAAGGATGTTTAATGTTTTTTTGCAGGGTGGTGGGTGCTAGAACTATTGGTAAGGGGCTGGAAAGTGTGTTCATTTTGATGGGGGTTTATCCTAGTTCTATTGATTTCCAAATATTTATTGAAAATGGTTAGGCTATATTAGTATCTATTTTTATAAGGAAGTGGTTCTCTTCTAATTTGTATTTGGAAGTCTTGTTTTGTGTATTTGAATCATAAATAATAATATTTCAGATTCAAATAGGATGGAGATGAATAAAGATTGGATGGATGCTAATAATTAGACAATAGAGTATGAGAACGGAGTGAAAGAGTTCATCAAGTTTGCAAAGTATCATGTAAAGGATCCTTCTCAAATCCTTTGTCCGTGTTTATGTTGTTGTTATTATAGACTAATTACTCCAGAGGAGTTGGAAGAACATTTGATATGTCACGGAATAGATTAGAGTTATAAATGTTGGAATAAACATGGGGAAAAAGCGAATGTAGCTACTGGATGGAATAAAATTGTATTTTATGGATCATCAGATATGAATACAAATATGGATAATGAAGAAGACCGTATAGAGTATGTGATTACAGATGTCAATGATGATGAATATCATATTGAGGAAATGACAAGGATAGTTGAACATGAACTCCGTGATTTCCCAAAATTGTTTGAGAAGTTAAAGAGTTGTGCAAAGACGTCATTGTATGCTGGTTGCACTAAATATACTTCATTGTCAGCTGTAATGAAGTTGTATAAATTGAAAGCAGGAAACGAATGGAGTGATGTCATTTTCACAGAACTACTTGCTATTTTGAATGACATGCTTCCAGAAGATAATGAGCTCCCAAGCCAGACATATGAAGCTAAACAAATGCTACGCTCAATGGGTATGATTTATGAAAGAATACATGCTTGCCTAAAAGACTGTATATTGTTTCTCAAGGAGAACAAATCACTTACAGAATGCCCAAAGTGTGGTGCTTCTCGATACAAGAAAGATGAACACAGTCCTACAAAAGTTGTATGGTACTTTCCAATCATTCCAAGGTTTAGGCGTCTATATGTAAGTGAAGAAACTGTAATACAATTGTCATGGCATGAAGATAAAAGAAATAAATATGGAAAATTACGTCACCCGACCGACTCTCCTCAATGGAAGAGAATTGATCATGAGTATCCTGAATTTGGAAATGATCCAAGAAACCTGCGTCTTGCGTTATCTACCGATGGAGTGAATCCTTTTGGTTTTCAAATCAGCACTCACAGTACTTGGCCTGTTATGTTGGTAAATTATAACTTGCCACCCTGGTTATGCATGAAACAGAAATTCATTATGTTATATTTGCTTATATTAGGACCAAAACAACCAGGTAATGATATTGATGTATATTTGGCTCCCTTGATCGAGGATTTGAAGTTACTATGGGATTCAGGTGTTATGTTGTATGATTATTATGAAAAATAATACTTCACGTTGAGAGAGATGTTGTATCGGATGATAAATGATTTCCCTGCTTATGGAAATTTGTCAGGATATAGCATTAAAGGAACTCAAGGGTGTCCTGTGTGCGAAGAAGTTACAGAATCAATTAGGTTGAAACATTCATCGAAATCTGTGTTTCTAGGACATCGTAGATTTCTACCCCATCGACATAAGTACCGATCTTGGACGACATCATTCAATGGAAGTTCAGAAAAACACAAAACACCGTCTCCACTAACAGGTGATCAGCTGTTTGAGAAAGTAAAAGACATGAACACTATTTTTGGTAAACCATTTTCGAAAAACCTTACAAAACTCGGTTGGAAAAAGAGATAAATTTTTTTTGAATTACCATACTGGAAATGTCTATACGTCAGACATTTTCTTGATGTGATGCATGTGGAAAAAAATATATATGACAGTGTTATCGGAACGTTGCTAAATGCGCCTGGCAAAACAAAGGATGGAATTAAGGAAAGTTTAGACATGGTTGACATGGGAATAAGAGAATATTTGGCTCCTGTGAAGGGTGAAAATCGAACGTTTCTTCCTCTAGCTGCGTACACTCTTTCCAGGGATGAGAGATATCAGTTTTGCAACTTATTCAATGATGTAAAGGTTCCATAGGGGTATTCATAAAATATAAAAAACATTGTGTCAATGAATGATTTGAAGTTAAAAGGTTTGAAATCACATGACTGCCATGTTTTGATGCAAGATTTAATTCCTATAGATTTACGTTGCATTTTTCCCAAGAATGTTCGTCATACGTTAACCAAACTTTGTTTCTTCTTCAAAGCTATATGCAACAAAGTTTTAGACTCGGCGAAATTACCAGCTATGGAAAGAGAAATTGTCATCATATTATGTGAATTAGAAATGTTCTTCCCACCAACATTCTTTGATATGATGGTTCATTTGATGGTTCATTTGTTGAGAGAGGTTTGACTTTGTGGTCCTATGCACTATAGATGGATGTACCCCATTGAATGGTATATGAAGATTTTGAAAGGGTATGTCAAAAATCGAAGTCGGCCAGAGGGTTGTATTATGGAGTGATATATTGTTGAGGAAGCCATTGAATTCTGTACCGAATACCTATCTAATGTGGAAAGCATTGGTCTTCCGAAATCTCGTCACACTGGACGCATTGAGGGTGAGGGAATTTATGGAAGAGATGTTGTGACAATCAATATTACAGATCGGAAGCAGGCCCACCTTTATGTTTTGCATAAAAGTTGGGAGGTTGCTCCATATATTGAAACCCAAAAAGAAATTTTGAGACAGTTGAATCCATCAAGGGATGAAAAATGGATATCAAATACACATAATCACCAGTTTATAGGATGGTTTCGAGACCATATTTTTAAGGAGTTAGATGAAAATCCGAATTCAATTTCAGAACGACTTCGATGGATAGCTGTCGAACCAAGCGTGTATGTATTATCTTACAATGGTTAGGTAATTAATGGTTATACATTCTACATAGATAAACATGATGAAGATAGTACCATGCAAAATAGTGGAGTAACACTTGTGGATGAAGCGATGCATGTTTCTGGTAGTAAGGATAGAAATCCAATTTATGCGAATATGTCATACTTTGGCATTATCAAAAGAATATGGGAGTTGGATTATGAGACATTCCAATTACCGATTTTTCAATGCAACTGGGTTGATAACAACAGTGGTGTTAAAATAGATGAATTGGGATTTGTGAAAGTTGATTTCAGTAAATAAGGGTACAAAGACGAACAATTTATAATGGCATCACAAGCGGTACAGGTATTTTATGTGCCAGACCCCGCAAACCGAAAGTGGTCGATTGTTCTGTTATCGTCCAAAAATGCTGACGGGTCCGATGAAAATTAAATTGAGGATGATCCTTTCAGTGGGTCGTCACAATCATTTCGCAGTGGTCCCAATGAAGACGACGTTTTTTATGTTAGAGGATACCACAATGAAGGGATTTGGATTATCGATAGAGGTGTGAAATCCCTTCAGCCTTTGAAAAAAAAGAGAGTTCAATAAACAGGTTATATTTTGTTTGTAATATAGATCTTGTTATCTCATGTTATTATCTTATCATTATTGAATTTATGTAATCCAAATTAATTGTTAAACCTTTTTTGAAGATAATGACTTCTGCACGTTCTGGTGCTCCTAACCTCGAGGCTGAACAAGCCTCTCAAGCTGCTGCTGCTGCTTCTGCTACTGCTGCTTCTACTGCTGCTGCTTCTAAACAAGCCTCTCAAGCCTCTCAAGCCTCTCAACCTCAACCTATTGTTGTTGGTGCTACGGCTACTGCTATTTGTGCTCCTATTTTTGAGGTCCAACAACCATCTGAACATGCTGATGCTAGCATTTTAGATGAAAACATTGATGATGCTGATATAGACGAAATGGTCGGGAATAAAGGAGTGGTATCGCAGAAAAAACAGGTGCGTCATAGTTTAACAGTGTTGGATAACGTTATTAAGGAAAAGAGAAAAGGAATCAAATTTGATGTTGGGTGGAATGCACGGGGCCAACACGTTAACCCCAACAAGGAGATGTTTAGCAGTTACATTGGAATTGTCACTAGGTAATGCGTGCCGATTGACATAGCTTCATGGCACCATGTTGCGTCCGACCTGAAGGCTGTGATGTGGGAAGAAATTACAGTAACATTTTGATTTCATTTCTTTAATTTACTAGCAAATAAAATAATGAAACAGTGTCTTACTCTTCACAATCCATTGCAGAGTGCATTTATAGTAGATAATTCACACAAGACTTATGTACTAAGGCTTGCAGGAAGGTGTCATCGAGGTTTTCGCACTCTTCTTACAAAATATCATCTGAAAGATTCCAAGGGTAAAATAAACCCGCACCACCCATTGTCTACACTCACTTGATATCCCAAGAATCATGGGATTCATTTGTTGGTCATCGTGGGGATCAAAAGTTTCAGGTACATTGTGACTGATAATATGTTGTTTGGGTATATACATGTATTCATCACTTTGATTGTCAATATTTCATTTATGAAACATCAACTCAGTACTGAAAACAAGGAACGCGCATCAAAACCGATGTACCCCTATCGTAAAGCAAGGATGGGGTACGCCTCACTAGAAAAGAAAATGGTGCATATTTTAAATTTACAGTGACATTGTTATGTGTCAAGAAACAACTTTATAAAAATATTTCTCTATTTATATGTAGATTGATGCCTCTGAAACCAAACACACATCCATCCCTCGTCATGTGTTATGGAAGGAGGCACGTGTGGATAAGGAAGGGAATCTAGTTAATGAAAACACACAAAAAGTGTGGGAAATATGTGTAAGTATGACACGATAAAATTTTTTGTTTTAAATTTCTATTACATAATAATAATTACTTATTTTCTTATATCCGACAGTCACGGGAGTCAGGTACTCCTACAGCTGGTGCAGACATATTAGCGACAACTTTAAAGCGACCAGAACAATACGGTCGCGTCAGAGCTGGGGGGGTTGGGGTGACACCCCGAGTATATTATGAGAAAAAAATAAGAGGATGAAAAAAATGAAGAAATGACAGCAATGAAAAATAGACTAGCAACTCTTGAAGAACAGTTTCAATGGTAGATAGAGTTGCTAGCAACTTTAATGGGTGAGAATCCAAGAGAAGAGCCAACTCAGGAACAACCAGCACATGAAGATCCTGCCCCACACCCCACCAGCTTTGAGGCGAGCCATTCCCCTAAAAGAGCTATCTTAGTCGTGGTAATAAATATTCTATTAATTGTTCTGATGAAATGTGAATCAAGAAAACCCTAATTTCTTCCTATAATGATCTTATATAGGGTGATAATGATTGTGATTTATATATTTCAACACCCACCTATCACCTTGTAGCGAGGGATACAGTATTCAACATCTCAGAAGACACGCTGCACAATAGACCACTTCCAAAAGATCATCTGAAAGTGACAATTACAGTAGCTCATGAGCCAACAGCACAACTACCTATTCCACTTGATGATGATGATATTTGTATAGTTGAACAGGCTATTGGGACATTTATTTCATGGCCATCACAACTTGTGAGACTACATGCTGAAAAAGAGGTATTTATTTACAGTTTTTTAAGCCAAACCTTTAACAAAAAAAAGGTCTGAACCAATGAATTTTATTGTAGATGAAGAAAGGGGATGAGGTGAAAGGAAACTTGGGAGCATCGAAAGGATTGACCAGCCGATCCAAAAGATCTACTGAAAGTGGAATTACACCACCTATTCTCTATCCAAATTTAATTTCATTGAAGACTCATGTGGATACGAAGTTGAGAAATGGTAGTATCCATGTAGTTGTTTTTGAAGAGAATATGTATGGAGAGGAAATACAAGATTTTTTTGCTGCTGAGAATGTAAATGAGATCCTTGAGTATGGGTGGCTCGGTGTCACAAGTGTAAATGTGTATATGAGGTATGTTTTCAACCCTGTCGCTTTTCCAAAAGCTGATATATTATGCTAATTATGATTAAATACATTTTATATTATTGGCAGACATATATATGAAAAGCAGTTGAAGGGTTTTCCTCATGAGCCAAAATTCGGACTTGTCAGTCCTCATATCACATCAACACAAGAAATACAATTATCAGAATAAAAAAATAAGGAAAGAGCGACTGCTTTGCTGAAAGCATTTTACAGCAAGATAACGGATGACAGACTCTTCCTCATACCAACCATGCAGGGGTAAAACTATACAATTAAAGAATATCAATTATATTTTCATTTCTTTCATTACTTATTCCTTTTTGTGTATTTAGGCAACATTGGCTGCTAATTGCAGTGAATTTGGATACTCCCAAGATTTATTTTCTGGATTCAAAGTACAGATATCCAACAAACCAACCGCATGTGATGCAGTTTGTCAATCTGTAAGACACTACATCCTACGTTTTAGGTCTAAAAATCAAGTTATATAATATATATTATCTTTTACTGAGGATTCTGTTATGATAGGGCGATGTACCAATATCGTCTAAATCATGGTATGAGGACAGGGGCTAAGCATAAGGAGCTGAGCAAGTACTACGTCTGGACAAATATCAGGATATATATAATAAAATTTCACTATCCAAACATATATCAAAACAAATTACTTACTCCCCTCATGATCAATGTTTATGTAGTGTCCAAAACAAACAAACGACAAGGATTTCGGTTATTATGTTTGTAGATTCATGAGAGAGATCGTTGTGAATGGACAAACTAGAATCCCTAAAGAGGTATTTTTGAAAACAAGTACTATTTCATTTAAATTATTTATTAATTATTTATTTATATATTTTTCAGTACTATTATGAATGCTGAAAAGCGTCATATTCACAAGACGATGTAGATATGTTCAAAAACGAGTGGGCTGCATACCTGATGCAAGATTGTCCAGAAATAGCATGAAGATCTGACTTTTATTACAAGAGTTGCAGACACGTATAATTGGCAGAAATTTTTTAGAGGGGTTCATGGGGATAAAAAGATGATACATTCTTGTATGTAAATGTTTGTAGAAAAATTGTAATTATTATTAAATAAAACATTCTTTCTCCAATAGTTCATTTGTCCATTTTAACAGATGAAATGCACCAGCAACATGCAAGAATGATGAACCACATTCCTTTGGCCTTTGGACAAAAAAAAACTAGTAAAATCTCCAAAATACCTTCATATCATGCATGAACCAGTAAAATCTCCAATCATTAGTTTCATGTATGTGTCAACTTCCATGATAGATTGGAAGTTCACCAATACATTTGATGAACAAGATGGGATGTTAAATCTGGCATTTAGAACATCCAATGTAGGAAATTGTTCCAATGATTTGGCAATTGATTCTACATTTAAAGATCTTTCCTCTGTTTCATCAAGCGAGTGAAAATTCTCTTGGCGAACTGGAATGGCAACTCACTCTTGTGATTTTGCATCTCTACTTGTCTCTTTATGTGTGCAGCTATTTCCATTCCAGTTCGCCAAGAGAATTTTCAAGGAAAAACATAATGCTGTCATGGTTTGGGCTTCAGATCATTCTCGAAGGTGGGAAGTGAATTGCTCTATGTATCATGAGCGTTCTAATGCATATCTTGGTTGGAAGATCATTGTAGTAGAAAACGATCTAAAAGTGGGGGATGTGTGCATATTTGAGCATGACTTTAGTAGGGTCCCTTAAAATTTCCATAAACTGACCATCTTGAGATGTATCTAAACTTGCAACTTTCTTTTAAATAGTGACTCCTTTCAGAACTGTGTGAGTTAACATTTCTCCAACATATTCACACACAAAATCACCCTTCGACATATCCTCCAAGGTCTGCAGACCCCACCCTTTCCCCTCGGCTGTCAAAAAAACCTAAAAGACAATGGCTAGTAATGATCATTCCAAAATTCATTTAAACTGAAACCCTCTAGAAACAAATAAAGTACAATACCTACAAGTTGTAACTTAGGCCGCCTTGCACAAGCTGATTGCCACATTGTTTGTAGAAACCACATTTTCTACAACACTCTAATGATATTCATTGCTTCATGTCTCTTATACTCTTCCAGAAAATCTTCTCTAAGAAGTTAAACTATCGTGTATGCATAATCACCTTCAAATTTGACATGTATGAGTCAACCCCGCCTCAATCTGAGGCCTGGTGTGGCTGACACCACTCCAAGTGCCTCTGTTTTGTTCAAAATGGACTTATTTTTAAGTAGGAAATCAACAAATGACATACGGGAAACCGACCAAATGCCTTAGGATTATGTTAACACTTTAGGACAACAATTCATGGGTCATATGTGATGTGTACGAGTCAACCCCGCCTCAATCTGAGGCGCGGTGTGACCGGTATCACTCCAAGTGTATGTATTTTGTTTAAAATGGACAATATTTTACGTACATATTCCAAACCAATCTAACGCCTTCTGATTATGTTGATAATTTTGAACAATGATCCATGACTCATGTGTGACGTGTACGAGTCAACCCCGCATCAATCCGAGGCTCGGTGTGGCCGACACCACTCACAGTGTCACTGTTTTGTTAAAAATGGACTTAATTTTAAGTGAAATCAACAACTGACATACGGAAAACTGACCAAACGCATTTGGATTCTATTGAAACTTAAGAAAAACAATCCATGGGTCAAATTTGACGTGTACGAGTCGAACCTGCCTCAATCCGAGGCGCGGTGTTACCGGTATCACTCCAAGTGTATGTATTTTGTTCAAAATGGACAATATATTACGTACATACTCCAAATCGATCTAATAGATTCTGATTGTGTTGATACTTTTTCACAATGATCCATGACTCATTTTTGAAGTTTATGAGTCAACCCTGCATCAAATCGAGGCCCAGTGTGGCCGACACCACTCATAGTGTCTCTGTATTGTTAAAAATGGACTTAATTTTAAGTGAAATCAATAACTGACATACGACAAACTGACTAAACACATTCATATTCTGTTGAAACTTAAGGAAAACTATCCATGGGACAAATTTGATGTGTAAGAGTCAACCCTGACTCAATCTGAGGCCCGGTGTGGCCGACACCACTCAAAGTGCCTCTATTTTGTTCAAAATGGATTTATTTTTAAGTGAAATCAACAACTGACATACGGGAAACCCACCAAACGCCTTATTATTGTGTTGACACTTTTGGAAAACGATTAATGGGTCATATGTGACGTTTACAAGTCAACCATACCTCAATCTGAGGCGCGTTGTGGCCGATATCACTCCAAGTGTATGTATTTTGTTTAAAATGGACAATATTTTACATACATACGGAAAACCGACCAAACACATTCAGTTTCTATTAAAACTTAAGTAAAACGATCCATGAGTCAAATGTGACGTGTAAGAGTCAACCCCGCCTCAATACGATGCCCGTTGTGGTCTACACCACTCAAAGTGCCTCTGTTTTTGTTAAAAATGGAATTAATTTTAAGTGAAATCAACAGCTTACATACGGAAAACCAACCAAACGCATTCAGATTCTGTTGAAACTTTAGAAAAACGATCCATGGGTCAAATTTGAAGTGTAAGAGTCAACCCCACCTCAATCTGTGGCCCTGTGTGGCTGACACCACTTAAAGTGCCTCTATTTTGTTCAAAATGGACTTATTTTTAAGTGAAATCAACAACTGACATACCGGAAACCGACCAAACGCATTTGGATTCTGTTGAAACTTAAGAAAAATGATCCATTAGTCAAATGTGATGTGTAATATTCAACCCCATCTCAATATGAGGCTTGGTGTGGCTGACACCACTCCACGTGCCTCTCTTTTGTTCAAAATGGATTTATTTTTAAGTAAGAAATCAACAACTGACATACGGGAAACTGACCAAACACCTTCAGATTGTGTTGAAACTTTAGGAAAACGATCCATGGGTTATATGTGACGTGTAAAAGTCAACCATGCCTCAATCCAAGGTGTGGTGTGGCCGGTATCACTCCAAGTGTATGTATTTTTTTTAAAATGGACAATCTTTTACATACATATTCCAAACTGACCAAACACATTCGGTTTCTGTTGAAACTTAAGGACAACGATCCATGAGTCAAATGTGACATGTACGAGTCAACCCCACCTCAATCTGAGGCCCGGTGTGGCCGAAACCACTCAAAGTGCCTCTATTTTGTTCAAAATGGACTTATTTTTAAGTGAGAAATCAACAACTGACATACAGGAAACTAACCAAACGCATTCAGATTCTATTGAAACTTAAGGAAAATGATCCATGGGTCAAATTTTATGTGTACGAGTCAACCGCGACTCAATCCGAGGCCCAGTGTGGCCGACACCACTCAAAGTGCCTCTGTTTTGTTCAAAATGGACTTATTTTTAAGTGAAATCAACAACTGACATACGGGAAACCGACCAAACGCCTTCGGATTGTGTTGAAACTTTAGGAAAATGATTCATGGGTCATATGTGATGTGTATAAGTCAACCCTTCCTCAACTATCGTGTATGCATACTCAACTTCAAATTCATGGGTGCAAGTAAAAGGCACAGATGAAGATAAACAATTTCCAAAACAAGTTGACCAACATGCATCATCCTCGATGGAAGTAAGATAGAAATTCACATGGAAATTCTTAAAGATATGATTTTGATGTATATAGTGAAAGGGTGGTGGATGTTCATTATTGATGTTGTTCATCTACGGGACTTTCACCTTCTCTTCTCCTCTCGCTATGTTTGAACATCATGCAATAACCTTATATCATGTGGGGTTCTAGTGGTTCTTTCCCGATGATGGAGGTGTTAAACATAAAATGGTGGTGTTTGTGAGCTAAAGCGTATAGTGGGGAGCACCATAGAAATTAAGTGGTTGGTTGATGACATGATCAGCATTTTGAATTAGATAGTCTTGGGTAAAATCCATCTTAAGTGTTTAGATCGGTTGAGTACATTGAGATGAAGGTTGTGGTTGTGGTTGGGTTGTGTTATGGGTGTTTGGGGCAATGTAAGTATTTAATTGTTGGGTTGTGATCGGTTGATGACATGTTTGTGGTTGATATATTGGTTTTTATGTAGGTCTGTTCGACTGGCTGTACTGAGGCAGATTTTTTATTTGCAGCAGGCAGGGATTTAACAGTGCTTTTTTAGCGCTGTTAAAGGAGTCCTTTAACAGTGCTTTTTTAGCACTGTTAAATGTAACCTTTAACAGTGCTAAAAAAGATCTATTAAAGAACTCTTTTAACAGTGCTAAAAAAGCGATGTTAAAGTCATGGATTTAACAACGCTTTTTTAGCACTGTTAAAGCCACCCCATTTATCAGTGCTGAGATTTACAGTGCTTTTCTAGCACTTTTAAAGCCCGATTTTAGAGCTGATATTGCCCGTTTTTGTAGTAGTGGGAGAGTCAAAGTATCAAACTGGTTGGTGTAATGTGGGCAATGTATCTTTCCATCCAATAGAAAAAGCAGGCTCGCTCATCTGTTGGATTTCTTTCTAGGGCATTTCCTTTTATAATATCAGAGAGGGAATACTGAGAGGGTCACGACCTTAGCGGGTCACTCAAGTGGTTGGTTGGCTGCTCAATTCGGTCTTTCATGTGGAGCAGTGAACTCTATCTTAGTGGGTGCTCTTGTCCAATCCCGAATCCTATGCTTGCTAAATGTAGTTCTGAAATGAGGTTTCAAGGCTAGAAGTTGTCTCTACCGACCAATAGGCAGAGGTAGAACATGCCTAAGGATGCAACATCAGACAAGCGTGCTTCTAGGCCGAAGTTGTTGGCTGACCCGAACTCCATTCCATCTCTATGCCTCAAATTCGTGTTGAGGGAGAAGGAAATGCTGGCTTTGAATGACCTCTTCGTAAAGTAAGTTTCTGCAGTAGAAGTCTGCCTCTCGGATCAGAGTGGGGTTGGCTATTTTGTAGTCTGACCCCCCCCCCCCTTCTGTCAGTAAGAAGGCCGCGTCGAAGCCTCTTTGAAGGTCAGCTAGGACTGGTTGGACCAATTGCTGGCTTCTGTCTCAAATATCACTTGATTGAACTTACCGCCACTCACTCTGGAATTATGGAAGCACCCCCGGGGGATATAGGGAGGGACGGTGAAAGAACCTGTACGGGAAAAAACCTTTAGGAGGGAATGCTAAAGCGGGGGAGGATGGGAAAGCAGCACCGCACCTTAAAGTGTAACCCTTTTGGGGAAATAAATAAGTATAGGAGACTCATTTGTAGGTGAGAAATCTTAATTCAGCATTGTTACTAGGGCATTTGACTCAGCATAAAGAGCATCAGACGATCTTACAGATGATGTTTAAGACTACTTCACCAACTTAGCTATCCGAGAATTCAGGCAGCAAAGCAGCACCTACGAAGTCAATTAGTGGGGAAGCAGAGCAGAAGATATGATATTACTGAGTGAGGCACTTTGAGATCTAGCTCTCCCCTTACCGAAATACCAGACCGGATTGAATGGAGCCAAGCTAAGGCCCCGTCTCAAATAGGACAGTTCAAACAGTTTCTTCAAGTCGTAACTAGGATGTTCCCAATGTGGGTAACAGTTCAAGAGATCTAGTCTCATTCATAGCTGCCTCCAATTCATAGAGTATTCTAGTAGTAGGCACTTCTAGGCCCCTTCCCCTTTACCACACACCGGGCACTCACTATTTGACTAAGGCTTGATAAACAGGGGCCCCACTGTGCTGGTAAACAATGATAGGGAATTCTAAATCTGCAGCAGGTAATAAAAATTCTTGGTCAATTTGAGGAGCTACTGATGTCATAGTAGAGTAGGTCGATCCAGTTTCATCTCTAGAGGAACTTTCTGCTTTACTGGACTCTGCCTGCCAACGGTTATCATTGCTACTTCTGGGAAATCTTCTTCGTTCTTCAATTGCGAGCGGAGCCTGGCACTAGTAGGTTTGATGGGGTACCATGGATCAAATGCTCTCTGTGGGGTGTTGATTACATCCTTGGATGGGTTCCAAAGCTTATGATCAATGAGGTCTTGAATCTTATGCTTAAGGTCGTAGCAGTCAGAAGTCTAATGGACTGCTCCTCCCATGTGATATTTACGCCTGGTATTAGGATTATGATTCCTAGGAGGTGGATCTGATACTGGTCTAGGAGGTATGGGTGTAACCAACTTGGCTTCCAGCAAATGTGGAAGCAATTGTGATAATGATACAGGAAGAACATAGAATTTGGAGATTAAGACCTTTATTAGGATATTAATAGATTATATGCCATTACCCTATCACCCCCTCTGGGGGCAGAACTAACTCGATAAGATCAAGACCCATTGAATCCCGGTGTAATCAGTACGTATGACTCTATCCTCCCATGATGTACGCATTGTAGGCAGTCATCATAAACATCACCATCTTGTAAATCCGCTACTGATTCAATCCATCCAATGACCATGGATAGATCGTCCGGTGAGAGAACCCTGAAGGAAAGACTTACTTGTCTTGATATGAATGAGAGTTTCATTGGTGCAGCTCTTGAAAATTTCCCAAGAGAATTGATGGATTTGTTTCCTCCATCATCCATGAGGGAAATTTTATTCTGATTCAGTGACATTAGTTGATGCCAAGCTCTCTTCGTCACTTCCCGTACTATCTGAGTACTATGATTTACTGGAATCTGATGACGATTCACATGCTTGCTGCACATCGCCACTATCATTCCCAGTGGCTAGTTGCCTGATTCTTCTCTCTTTCCCGGGGGGTGGTAGGAGCGAGAAAGCTTCTCTGTCCCTTATCTCAATTCCCATGTCACCCTGTCTTGTTGTAAGAGAAGACGATTCCAGCTTCTGGTCAGAGGGCCTATGAAAAGGATAGGGATGGATGATGCCTGGAACTTCAAGGTATCTTTTCCGTTTGACTCGGTCTTCCTTAGATTGGATTCTGTTCCTTCAGGCTCATCGAGATCACTATCGATCTCAATTGGTCTATTTATTCTGATGGCGTGGAACTTTAACAGCCTTCAGCTGAGAGACATCATCACATGGGTCCGGACCCCAAGCGTCTATAGCTCTGAGAGTACTATTTGCCCAGTTGAGCTATTGATGTATCAGACTTTTACCTTATGGCTTCCTTTTGGTCATCACAATGAGCTAAGATAAATGAGCAGCATCGTCATCCACTTGTAAGATATCAAATAGAGGGAATACTGTAGCTTCGATTTGTTCCAAGTGGTAGATTACGGAGATGAAAGTCCTTGATCTTTCCGCTCATCTGAAACTTTAAGGCAAAAAAAGAATACTGGCAGGACTCCCGTTCGGTCTAAGCCTCCTCTCCTATCAGAGAGACAAGAGCTACAGAGGGAAAAACCCCTGCTGAGCTGAGTGAATCCATGGTCTACCAAGTAGCATATGAAAGGCTGATGTGATATCCCTGAACTGCTACTTATATGATATGATATGATATGATATGATTAAAGGTGGATTTTGAGCAATTCTCTACGAGTTCCATCATCAGTACTCTTCTAATAGTGATCGCCATGCAGGTTTTCCTCATGTGAGTCTGATCTATAGGAAGTTTGTCAAGTCTCTCCCTTGGGAAAACATGCGGAACAACATTCAGGCCTTACCAGGTCGGGACATTCAGTGAGGACCTGGTCTTCACCTAATTGTGGAAGAGGGGTGAGTATCAACTCTCTCTCGCGCCTTTCTTCAGCTTGTTCATGTTCATCTATTCGGGATGGGTTTTCCCACATACATGAAGAGAAGAAGAGAGGAGACCTGATATTAAGGTGTCAAGGCAAGAAGTCCACAAGTGGAAGCAACCTGGTCATTCAGTTGACTCCACCAGTCTGTGCTTGTTTTCATGTTGGTCGTTCTTTATCCTTATCAGTGTATAATATAGGTAGTAGGGCCGGTTTTACCTACTATTGGATTTGAACCAATGACTCTCGCCGTATGAAAGTGATACTCTAACCGCTGAGTCAAGTAGGTCAAGATGAGTCAAGTCAGAGAAACAGGTACTCTTATATCACCATATATAAGAGTACCGGAGAAAGCCGCACAACCATAGTTCCCCTTAATATACAAGGGGGGCGGAGAGATAAGAAATAGAAAGCTTTATCACTATAAAAAATGAAGCAGCGGCTAGCACTCTAAGATCAACTGTTTTGAGAATGTGGAGGTCGTCTGTCTTAATATAAGTGGATTTCGATTCATGCTCTACTGCATTGGTTTTTCACTCCCCACTCTCCACCATAACAAAATGTTTCCACTATATCTTAGGAGTATTCAAAGGTATGAAGTGACTCGACTGATAAGGTAGGTTCTTTAGATATCAGTATCTGCTACTGATATCTAAGGGTTGTAAAGTAAAGGGTGAGGTTCTAAAATATCTGACCCTTTCTAAAGAAAGGGTAAGGAGATAGTCCGAACTATTCACTATTAGAGTAGAGTACTGATTGTGGCACCCCTACTACTCTTATTTATTGGGTACCTCTTTCCACTCCATTGGTGGTTGTCTTGATGGTCGGGTGCAGGTGGGTCAAAAGGGTAGCGTGATCCAAAACGATCCGTGAGCTAGGGGTGATACGATCCCCATGGCCGAAGAGTCTCCCAACCACCCGGAGGTGAAAGAGGGGAGAGTGATGTGGTTCGGAGTGTATGGTGGATGGAATGCGAACTGCCAACAATGCTAAGATTCCAGTGTCACCAATATGCCGAAGGGTTCAAGTTCAAGTTGCTGCCAGGTGGTGCGCCTTTGAACCATGACATTGCCATAGGAAGTCGCTTGGCATCCTGTGTATAGTGGCAGTCCCCAAATGGTCCCTAACGAGAGTTGTGTGTTGGGCCTACTACCTATATTATACCGAGTATAAATATACCATCACAAGTACTCTTCTAATAGTGTCATACGGGCCTTCAAGTTCATCCACTCAAGAGAAATTCCGTAGGTCGACTCGCTCCATTAGAGGTGTGGGAGAAGTACTATTAGAGTAGAGTACTGAATGCACTCATTAGTGGTTGCACTATGATTTAAACGGTGTCGTCAACTGCTAGGGAATGTTCAGAACAGAGAACTGACCATCTACCAATTCCAACTACTATCACGATTGCGGCACAAGAAGAGAGCGAACTGGACAACGAGATATCAAACGAGCTACAAACAGGACATTAACGATCACAACTACTACACGCAACAAACACACCTGACTGATCGAGTGGCATTGGCAGTCAAGTTGAAATGCCTTCACCATTCCCCCCTTCGGCGAAAAGGTTCATCGACGACTATCCAATGGCATCGAATGAAAGAAACCAGATTGGACGTGTTTTTGGTTTGTTTCCTGTTTTGTGGTTCCATTCTGCAGGCAAGGTAGCAGGTCAGAAACCTCGTATTGGTGAATGGGTTTCGAATCAAGAATCCATTTCAGCACATTGGGCCAGGAGATATCATTTCTAGTTTAGATCGAGTTGAATTGACCTTCCGGAGATCCATCTATACTCAATTGGCATCAGAAAGCATAGGCTTGGTACTCATTGATAATGTGGGGCAACGCCCCCATTTCCACTATTCTAGCACCATCGCTGAATGGTCTAGGATACTCAAAACGTTTCAGGGTGTCCATCGCATGATCAGTTGGTTACAATTGGTCAGGTCATCTCTGCATATTACCTTCGGACCATCCAGTAGTCCACCTTTCGGATCTGAAGCACTGTATTGCTTCATAGGTAGTTCGTTCGCAGTTCAACACCGCCACTCGAGTACACTCTATCGTTTTGCTACTACTACGACTATCGATCACAACCAACCCCATGACACCTTTGTTCAATGTATCCACCCACCAACGAAGATTCTGAATACGGATATGGGAACTCAACTGACTTCTTGCTCGCATCCCAACCTCCATTATAGACTCTTTATGAATCGCATCTGCCCATTCGCTCTCAACTCAATACCAGATTCCAATCATTCTTCAGAGTTGAATCATAGAACACCTACAGTTGTGGTATGTTGAACCCCCCTTCCAAAATGAAAATATGGGCTTTGAAGGTTCTAAAAGATCTTACACCTTACATAATAGGGTTCATTAGCTGAGTTCTAAACCCTTATAGATGAATTAGAAGCCCTTTAGGGACCGAATAGGGTTCAGTAGCCGAGTTCTAAAAGATCTGACCCTTTCTAAAGGGTGAGGTTCTAAAAGATCTGACCCGAATAGGTTCAAGAAAGAGATATGTTATGTCTTTCTTCTCTTCCTGGCAAAGATCTATGTTGCTTCTTTGCTACTAACATCATTCGATACAATCCTTCAGCAGGGTTGAACAAGGGATTGACTTTCCTGATCTAGCTACTTTTGGTGATGGGATTCTGGTATATGTTTTCACATGGTCCTGGCCAGTCACTGTAATCGAATATCAAATAACTATGGTTTCAATGTCTCCCTTGCATATTATTTTGGTTAGAAGTGTGCTTATCGGTAGTTGTGTCTTCAATCATAGAGGTATACGAAAAGAGATAGTTGAAACATTCATGAAGACTTTAAACAAGAATAGTGTTTCAATTACAGTTAGCTTTTGAGGAGAGTATTGGGTTCCCCCTTCTGTACTATCTTGACCAATAGGAAGAGGGACAGCTGGAGGGATTGATTGACTTGTTTCGGAGAGTTAAATTATTATAATATAAGGATTCAGTCAGTAAGTCTATAATCAGTACTCTTATAATCTAATAGTGTTCCCTTCTTGTATTTTGACTCCCTAAAATGACTTTGGACAAGCAGTGGATTTACATGGGTTACTCGATTATAACACTAAGGGGATACTTGTTTGAGAAGAATCCAAGTCCTTTCAAAAGTTTCTGAGAAGGAAGATTGATCTTATATATGCTAGTTATTATCGATCTTGGGGCATTAAGATAATAATGAAACCAGGGTCTTATCCTTGTTTCAGTGAAATAATTTGCCTTCTCTTGCCTTCAAAACCTCACCGGTTCCACAAAAGAAAGAGGCCCCACATCCTACTAGGCGTGCCTTATCCTATTGTTACTACTGCTACTAAAGTCCTAACATTGGGGCATAGCGTTTTGACTATTTCCTTCCTTACTTATCGGCGTAATGACCGAACGGTGGCCTTACGATTGTTCTGGATCTATTACCTACATAACAGGAATATGAAATATAAATTCAATCAACGGGAAGTTTCTGACTACCTTGGATCTTAGGTCGGGGAAACTATCCCTATAGCTAAAAAGTCAAGACGAGTTTCCGTTCTAGTTCTCTTTTTGTAGACTGGATGGGACCTAACAAACTCTCTATGTTCGTACCTTCAGCTAACAAGTCAGAAGTGTCCCCTGAGTCTGAGTTGGTTGTTCTAGTTCAGGATAGGACAGTATGGGACCTCTTGCTTAGGGATTTGGAAGCGGAAGTGAGAAACCAGCATAAGTTTCCTGTTTGACAAAGGTAGCATTATCTAAGTAAGAGTAAGTAAACAGATCAGGTGTAGCGATAGAGCGGTTTTGTTTACGATTCTATTCAAATAAGCTATTGCACCTAAGTCAATCCCTCGTATCAGCCGGCTGTCTTATGACGGGAGACACAACAAGTAGGTGCGAAGCCTTTCAAAGCCCAAACAAAATTTCTTTGTTCGCACCTTTTAGCCTCTGTTACAGAAGTGGAAGGATTTTTTGGTAGTTTGCTCTCTTGCTAGAGTAGGTATATGCGGATTCAGGTTGCCTAAGTAGAAGGCATGGAACTAGTGATTCCCTTGCAATCTTGTCTTCCTACTATAGAAGGATCAGTGCACGGATCAGGGTTTCTAACTCACAGAATATAGGCTAATGCTATGCCTAAAAGTAATCATTATATGGGCATTGAGAAGGAAGTCTGCTTTTCTCCATCCTCTATTACAGCATAGTTGGAATTGGATATTTGTAGATCGGATCTTTTCTGGTTCTTGAATACGGCAGGGCCCTTGACTAGGAATTCCGACAGCATCGGCTATACTACCTCTTAGTCAATTTGTGATGAATTATCTTCCTATTCGTTCGCACCCGAGAGAGAGTAGATTCCTTTCGAGCTGGGTAATCAAAAGTCGAAAGAGAAAAAATTGGTTATTCCGACATGCCGACAGTGCCAAGTTCTTCACTCAGAGTGCTTTCTGAACCCTTCCTAAACCAAGACCGGATAAGAGAGGAGCTGCAACTGCAGGGGATTCACTAGTAAAGGTAGCAGGAGTTGATAAATTGGACAATCAGGTAAGCTATTTCATTTGTAAATATCCACCCTGGCTGGTATTATTGGGAGGAATCTTAGACACGGTAAGACTATTTTGAACTTCAATACCTAGTTCTTTTACTCTTAGACACCCGCTTGTCGTCTTTCCTGCTTTGCCATTTGACTTGTTTTCTGCAACTTATGGGGCTTACCCTGAGACTGCTCCCAGGGATTAGGACTCCCGACCACGGGTACTCTGTCTATATAGTCTAGAACGTAAACTATATATAAGATTACCTGTGGGATGGCAGGAATAAGTATTTTTCTGCAACAGGTACTAGATTTTCCATTACCTTACAGGAAACTGGCCCTACATTTACAGGGCTTACCAAAGGGGAACTCTTGGTGAAGACCTTATTAAGCACTCCAATTGGGCTTGTTTCCCAAAGATCCTTAGCTTTCTCCCAGGAGTGATACAATGGAAATAGGAGAAGAAATACCACTATTACAGTGGAAAATATATTACCTAGAAACTGGAAAACCCTTATGTTATGAAAGCCCTTTTTGTTCGCGAAAGAAAGTCCAATTTCTAGAACTGCAACTAAAACACCAACAAAGTCAACTGGCCTAGACCGCTCATATGAAACCCATCTAAGGAAACTTCCACAAGCCCGACACCAAAGGGATCTCAAACCGCTAGAAGCTGGGAAGACCTTAGGACTTAGCTTACCACTTTCACTGCAGCTAAGCTTTCTCCCACTCAAATAGAAGGAAAGAAAGAGAAAGACAAGGTTCTGCTACTTATTTATATATAAGGTTATATATAATTCTGCTACTTATTTATATATAATTTTCTAATGGGTTAGGACTTTATAAATGAAAGAAACTAATCCAATCACATCTATATCTATAGTGGTCGAATGAATCACTCTACTAATAAGCCCTATCTCTAGAGTAGTGCGAGTATGTTAAGCCTCCTTGCTACTCAATTGATTCTGTATTTCCCTATTCCTCTCTCAAAAGGGATTATTGAGGGTTGATGGTAACCGGCTGTAGGGTTCTTAGGTGAGGTTCAAAGATCTGACCCTTTCTAAACCGAATAGGGTTCAATAGCCGAGTTCAAAGATCTGACCCTTTCTAAAGGGTAAGATCTTTGAACTCGACTACTTTAGGTTGATAAAGGTGATACTTATATATTATATCAAGGGTTTAGAACATTTATCTTTCTGACCTTTGTAGAGCAGATACGGAATGGCTTAAGTCGAACTAGTCCGGAATTGCATGTGTGTAGCATATAGGTAAACTAGTGTGAGTATTTCTATACGAAAGGAATTGGTTTGTCTTCAGTATACCCGCGTAAGTATCACTCGCTCTCTTGCTGGCATGACTGACTCTTTTTTCTAGGTGTAGTTCATGTAGTCCTTTTTAGCATTGGAAATGGACAGAATAAGAGCTGTTTCAATACGTACTTGAGGATCGAGCTTGCTCCATCCTCTATTACTTCGTAGTGGGATTGATTTAGGATAGCACGTGGGACCAACTCAAATTCATGGTGGTGGTCAACGTATTGTATCCAATGGAACACAGAACTCAACTAGCTATGCATAAGAGTAGTCGGTCTTCCAAAAACCTGGGGACCAAGAAGTCAAGTAGACTGGTGGTAATCGAAATGGTCGAAAGACGTCGCGATTTCAGTACTCTTCTAATAGTGATATCCAATGAACCGAAAAACCTAGTCGATCCGTCCCGTAACATCCTAGACCAGTACGTTTTTCCTAGATACCAATGATCATCCACCAATTGTTCCGACCTGCCTATGTGATGTCACCTTCGGCCTCGAGCGTCACCGCATTTCTTGCTCTAGTACTCATCGGAACTCATGCCTGTCTCATGACTGGGTTCTTGGGCGCACCACTCGATCTTCAATAAGGTGAGCTTGGTCGTCTTCCGTATGTTCATGTTCCCGCTGCTCGGATAAGCCTGTGGGTCTATTGTGCGACTACCTCTTCGGTTTTTTTATTGGTGGTTACAAAACATCCTTTGGTTCTGATATCAGCTCGGTCCGGTACTACATTGGTTGCTTGGTCTATGGGGTTGGTCCTAGTTACTGGTTGGTTTCGGGGGTTGGTTTTGAAATGGCATGGCTCCTATTGGAATTGTTATGCTTGTATGACATCTATTTTTCTCTTGTTCCTCATTTCCCTGGGTTCACTGCGTCTTCAAAAGCTACCTGTCGCACCGGGCCCTTTCTCACTACTGGCTGGAACGATCGATCTACCATTACTCACTTCTTCCGTAAACTGGTGGATACATCGCATCAACCAAGTATCATGAGCTGCTCTGGTACATCAATACATGAACCGATGAACCGTCCCATCTGGTCAAATGTTTCCCTTTCCTCCTACGCTGCCTTTTTATTGTTAGTTCTGGAAACAAGACTGCTGATTCCTTCCTTTTCCGAAGAGCGAATGGGGTAGCTCGTCGAGTGGGGGTTGAGCCTGGCTTGAGTTCATCCTTGGGGTCAAGTGGCCTATCCTATACTATAGAGTATAGTACTGGTCCAATACCAATCAAATCAATAGTAGTACTTCTCGCTGCCGAACAAACAAGTGGTACGGGGGGGGGCAACTACGACATCGATGGATCAATGGGCGGTGGAAACAATGGCTCTATTGGAATGGAGTTGGTGGTGACTATTAGAGTAGAGTACTTGAGAATGGAAGGTGATAAGGTACAACTTTGAATTGGTGGGGTTGGGGTTTTTTGGCGGATGCGTTGGACTTTATATGCTAGAATACCTGGTTATTGGCTACATTGCAATACCAATCGAGTCACCAATGAGTCGATGTTGGACACTGGAATGTAAATGGTGTTGGGGGTCAGGATTGAATGCCAATGAATGTCTACTAACTATATTATACCGACTCAAAGACTATGAATGGGTGGTCTTGCTATGATGTCGAAGGGTGGAAGAACACTGATGTTCATCCGGATTCGCCGGGGATTGAAGGTGGTTGATGTACCGGTTTTCAGCCCTTTTATCGAACCCCTAAGGAGGGATGAGTTCAGTGCACCAAAGTCTCTATTTTTATACAGAGAAATGAAATGACACTATTATTTTCTAATAGTGGGGATATTTGTTCCATCTTCTCGGTCTGAGTCTTCATTGACTCCCAAACCACGAACTGGGGGCAGGGGAAGCCAAGGCAATACACGCACTTGCTTGATCTAGTGGGCCGCCCCTATTACGAATTGGGGGAATCGAAGGGCGGTCAACACATGAACTAAGAGAAAGGGGGAAAGATGAACTAGACAATCGAATAGACAAAACCAGGTACTATGTCTATATAGTGTCGAATTCCACCATTCCAATCAGCTCAAGGTAGCTTGCTCAATTCGTTAGCACGACCTCAGGCTAGTCTCAGGTACTCTTCTATATAGTGTACTTTACTATATAGATAGAGTACCTGTCTTCCTAGACCCCATTATCGAGCCTCTAGCTAGTCGATTTGAGAAACATTAGGGTCCCTCACGTGTGATGCTTTCAAGGCTCTCTGTTGTTACACTGAACTGGCCATCAAATTGATAGCCTTCGATCTGCTCTGAGGCTGCTGATCCATCTTCTCGCTGAGTTTCTTGGGAAACTTTTCAATCATTGAATTCGACCAGGGTCATAACCAGTGAAGAAAATTCTGTGTCAATTATATAGACATATTTTTTTGTGCTGCTTTGAGCTTCCCCATTCCTAGCATCAACTATTAGAATATAATAGCCCGATCCCAGCAGAGCTCCGAAGTCAGTCATTGCTTCCTAAAAAGAGTACTGGTAATCTATGACCCTCCATTAGCCTCTATCTTGATATAGGTAATGAAATTCTCCTTTCTAAACCTAAAGGGGCATATGAGTCAGGGGAGGAGCGCTGTTTTGTTTCATTAGTTCCCCAAAGGAAAGGGGCTTAGGGGGGTCAGTAATTGGCTATAGCTGGAATAAAAACTTGTTCTTTTCTCAGCTACTTTATATCTAAGGGTTATAAAGGTGATACTTATATATCAAGGGTTTATAACCTCACCCTAAGGTCTATTTCATCTATAAGGGTTTAAAACCTTCAGTGAATGCTTTCTTTCAAACATGACTTCCTTTTAGACATAGATCTATCATTACCGACTAAGGAAGGGAAAACGTGGAAGATTTCCAATCATTTTGACAATGTCGTACCTTCCTTCTCGTTTGATCCCAGGTACTTTCTATTTACTATTCCTCTTGAAAGCACTGTGGAATTAGAAAAAGAAAGTGTTTCACCAAGCTGACTGAATGTCATACCCCTTGCTACTTAGATTTTCCTGTGAGTTCGATTTCTTCTTACTTAGTAGAATGGAAACCCTTGGAGTTAGATCCAAACAAAAGCAGAATGCCGGAAAGCAAATCTCTTGACTTCCTTTTCACTTCTAGGCTTTTACCAGAGAAGAAAGAGATGAGATTGACCAAATCAGAATGTGCACCTTCTTCATACTGTAAATTATCATGCGTACTTCCCTCCAATGCCTCAGTTTAGGCTATGACTGATTGATGAGCCTTCTATCTCCTTCATTCAAGCAAGGCTGAATGAATCAAGGGATGAACAACTTATAGTATTTTTTCCTTCTCTTCTAGCTCATTCGAATCCCTATAGGTTATAGGTCTAGGTCTATTCAAAGAGAACTGGGCTAACTTGACTTGCTCTGCTCTCATCCACTGATGTAAAGATTGGGCATGGGAGAGGTGAATTTGAAGAAATAACCTTTCCTCACCCTTTATAAAGGGTCAGATCTTTGAACCTCACCCTTTAGAAAGGGTCAGGAGTGGTATCAAAACTATAGAGTAGAGTACTGACTTTCTCTTTCGCGGGTTTTCAGACACAGGCCCTTATAACAGGGCCTTATAACATGTATTTATTTTATAAGGGCCTATTATAAGGACCTATTATAAGGGTCGTACCCACACCCGTCTCAATAGGAGTGGAGGGAGGACCTCGTTTTGCTATTTCTCACGTAGCGCTCAGAAGGAAGGGAAGAGAATATGCTCAGTACTCTACTCTAATAGTCATTACTCTACTCTAATAGTGAGGAGTCCATCAATATATATAATTAACAGCTGTTTTCACGAATCCCAATGGAAAGATTGCATCTGGGTTGATCAGGGGGAAGGGTCTACTACCTCGAACATCATCTAGTTCAATCCTGTTTAGAAAGATCCCACTATTAGAGTAGATTAATGACACTATTAGAAGGGTACTGAAAGAAGAATAACTAGAAGGGAGGAATGTCCAATTGTGATAAAATAGTAGCCTATCTACGAATGCTATGGGTCGCTCGCTGTAGTATTTTCTTTTCCTGTGACCAAATCGACTGCGAACTTAGGGCCTTATATTATGAAAATATCAGTCAATTCACTCTTTTGTTTCAGAGCTCTTGCTGAATCAGCCTAGAGGAGAAATATTTGAATCGACTCGTCTGAACTTGGTCTTGAAACAACATCGGACATTGTATTGAGCTCCAAAGCATACGTTGTGGCTACCTACGATTGGGGGTAGATGGTTGGTTCGTAGGCATCCGAATAACCGAACATTCCTTTCATCCGTAAGGGGCTATAGGGGCAGTTCATCTTGCATTTCTCCTGTTTACATCGATCGTTTCTAGGTGTCCTGAGGTACTAATATATATTGTTGGTATAATATAGGTAGTAGAGTATGCCCCATTGAGCTGCGCGATACCCCAACTATTCACTCCGATCTCGCTTTCATTCCACGGATAAACCACCAATCCAAGTCCCACTACTAGTACCAGTTTCATTGGAACCACTAGGCAGCTACCATGGAACCCCGAGGCATGATGTCGCTACGTACACCTACCATCACCCTACTATATAGAGATAGAGTTCAGTATAATATAGTTTAAGTAGTAGAGGTATGTCCACCCAGCTCTACTACCTATATTATATCGAGAACTGACGGTGTAGAGTTGCCAGACGACTTTACTACCTATATTATACCGACTGCGGATTGGATCGTCAATGCCCGATGCGGAACGTCAGTGCATCCAATAGTGGGCATCTGGGTTCCTTGTTCCAGTTCTCAGGAGATTCCAAATGAGCAGTAGTTGAATGGATATCCTCTGATGCAGCAGAAAAACAATCTTGGGCCTCAACTCCAAAACATGTCTGTTCCACTCTACTTGACTCTTTTTGATCGGATCACGCAGCGTCACCACATGGTTCCCAATAGCAGTTTAAGAATTCCAGGCACCGAAATCAAATCAGCCCTACCGAGTTGCCAACATCGCATAAGAGAATCCAGTCCCTCAATGCCACCAATATATTCTATCATACAGTTCACGCGGGATTGACCCTGGGCCGAGACTATTAGAGTAGAGCCGGGTACTTTTCCTATATAGTTTATAGTAGAGTATTTACTATTAGAGTAGATTACCAAGTCGTATCGCGTAATGAAACCTCTTCTAATAGCCGACTATATAGAATAAAGTACTGAGCTAATCAACAGTATATGGTTTGATGGCTGTCAATGAGTCGAACTACGTTTGAACCCCCATACTACTTGGCTCGATTCATGTGCCCCTTTGCTTGGAGTGTATTCCAGCACTTCGGTATGCACATCGAGGTCAAAATGTTGTCTGGACCTCTTATCGATAAAAGGTGATCGTAACAGTGTATATCTGACTCGTTTTTCAGGTAATCCCAGCAGTACAGGTAAGGTGCTTGAGTCGAATAGCCCCACCAACCCAACTCGGTTGATAATGAATGGTTTCTCAAACACTCTCATCATGATGCAGATCATTCGGACACCAATTTCAGACACCCCAGCACTCTTCACTTTTTTATTGATGACACCTGCCAAACCCCCCATAACAATTCCAATAGAGAACCCGTGCTTGAGTAGTCCTCGTACCATTCTTTCAAATATCAATTGATGAACCTCTACTCTATATAGTTGGCCAATTCCATGATCGATCCCACTGTTGCTGATCTGAACTTCTCCCTTTTTGTTCACCTACGGCTACCCCCTGCCTACTGGTTTGTATTGGCACGACCCCATACCTTCCCTTTTGAAACTGGACTGAACGTTTGGACAGGTTCCAAACGTACCTCTATATAGAATAGTACATGTTGCCTTGACTCTACAGTGCTGACTGGTGTGTGTCTAGGTTGTGCTTCCTTTGAGATCGTGCTCCACTACTCAATCGTTACTTAAACCTTATGGTCATGTTTACACCTTTCAATCTCTTGACACACTATTATAGTACAGCTCGGGTACTCTTCCTATATAGTTGGAACAACCTGGCTCAAAGACTTGTTTCAGTCACATCGGCAATATATATTAGTACCAGCCCCCATGTTGTTCTCGACTAGCTTCCCACTGCCACCGGTTGAAGTACCGACCCTTTCAACTCGGGCTGACGGCACCGTGGACCTTCCAATGTACCGCACGACTACCAATCCATATCATGCCAGCTACCTCTTACACCTATGCAGAGTCAATGTGATGGCAAAGTGACCTGAAAAAAAGCTTTCCCATGCTCTTTCCGCACCGCACTATACCTCAACTTCTCAGAGTGTTTCAGCAACCACTAGCTTTCGTCTAGACATAAGCGATTCGTCATCAACCTTCTACTTGACCAGCTGATTCGTACAATATATATCAGTACCAGGACCTTCCCATGGTGTGCACAGATAGTATGGGGGATGGTACTGATATATATCAGCGGTGGTGCCTGATCGCTGGCGTCACGTACCGCTTATCATGCTAACCGTCAATATATATCATTACCAGTCCCACTTCCCTCCCATACCCAATAGTACATTTGTATACAAGTAGACGATATCACTGTAAACATCATCCCCAGGAACTAGAGCGGGTACTGGAAGTGGATCAGGAACTATTTTAGGTTCTGATTCATTGCGGTCAATATATATCAGTACCCGTCACTAGTAAATTACCAAGCTCATGAATCATGTATTCCCCGGTCGGTACTTCTACCTTATGGTACATACAATGTGACTTCCAACGATGACATTGTTCATTGATTTCAGCACTCTTTACTTCAACCTTATGGTCCCGTATCACCAATGTGCAGCCTCTTGCACTTCCTGCCGACTCATCCTAAACTTGTCGAGAAGGGATGGTACTGATATATATTGGCACTTTTCTTTCAATGTTTGTACTGCATATTCTAATCTTCTTGCAGACCATCTGCTATCATGATAGCAGTAGTGCATTTTTTTCACAGATTTTTCTCTCACTTGTTTTGCAGGTGTTGAAAGTCTTGAAGAATTAGAAAAGAGCGGTAGCCATGATCGACGCAGGAGCTGGGGATTTGAGAGTTAGCATGACTCTGAGAAGATCTCTGATTGTGATCAATTGGGTCTCACTTGTAATAACGAATGACTTTCTTGACATCGGCTTGTGTTACTGAAATCTTGGATGATCTTATCAAGTTCACTGGTACTTATATATATTGTAATAATGTCTATTTCTCTGTCATAATTGTTTTCGGTCACTCCAAAGCTTCCATGGAAGAATCTGTACCCCCATCTACCGAACCACGGATGCCCGTATGCAACCCCATGAAGCAACCTGAGTAGCATGACCATGTGGACTTTTTCGACACATCCTCAACCTGAAAAATCCTACAAAAAGAAGTCATTTAAGGATTTTCATTACCGGGTCTGGATATTTGTGCAGATTTGACCCCAAAGATCCATGATTTCTCTGCCTCAGAGATACCTAGACCCTCCTTCAATTCCATTAATACAGAGTAGATGACCAAACCCATTACAGTGAATCAACCGATGGGTTTGAAGATCAAAAACACCATCATCTAGAGACTTATTCCACCCATCATCGACTGGAATTATCACACTGCCATCAACAAATTCAATAGATGCTCCTAGCCCGATTCTCAGTACTCTACCCTAATAGTGGGCATGTTTCAGGTTTTAAATCAGGTACTCATTCCAAAGCAAGGTTATTCCATTCATTCCATAAATAGCTCAATAGATGGGACTTGCTTTCCTTCCTAAAAAAAGTTACCCGGAGCTGGTAGAAATGACTGACTTAAGGTAGAGAGAGATCACCCCTAACAGAGTCCATTCTACGAATAGTCACATGGTCAATCCCAAGTACTCTCCTAATATAGTGTGCCTAGAATGCAAGATCTCTACTATATAAAGACTATACAAGACGATCAGATGATCAGAAGATGTTCTGATAATCGTCTTCTTGTCTGATTGTCTACTGAAGTTATTTCGTTTTTTCTTTTTCACTTTCTTTCCGCCCACAATACAAGATTGAAACTGACCTTTGACATTATGCACCAGTGATCCTCCTCACCAACCTTCTTTATGGAGGGTACCAACTGATCTCACGACTATGAGTCACCCACATACTTAAAAAAGCATTTCAATATGAGAGAAACTAAATCAAGCTCAATTACAACTCATACTGATCAAATAGCACTCAGGTATAGGATTTCTAGTGGAAAGGTAGCCCTGTTCGCTTCATTACCCTTGTACGGGAAAATCTAGCTCATAGCAGCATTGCCGAGTTTAGTTACATAGTACAGAGATTGGAACAACTTAGAGAGGGAAGTCCCATATGTTTTCTTAGCCTGGCCTCACCTATTTCCCTCATAACGAGATCAGAATGAGATAGAATTGGATCTAAAGTCTTAGAGCTACCATGTTCCCTCAGACAAAAAACAGGTGCTCTTCTATATAGTCCTAGACCTGCTGCACCCGCAAAGTAGGATCAGGCTTAGTATACTAGAGACAGAGGAGAGCTAACTCTTACTCTTTGATCAACCAATCCAAAATACAGATCTCATCACAGCACTTGTAGTAACCCTTTGTAATCGTCTTAGCCCTGAAAGTTATCCCGATAGTCAATCCGCTATGCCCCAATGTTACAGAATAAGTCAAGGCTTCACACCTTGTGTGATCTAGGATCATCAGATCATATTTTTCAGAGATAGCCTGCTTTGAAGGACCCACAGGGCGGTAACTAAGATCAAAAGATAAATCAAGTGCAATACATGGAAAAGGGTGAATCTACTTACTAAGCTTTTAGGAAAGTCAGCACTATTCTCAGATGCAACGAGCTTGACGCACCTAAGCTAAGTCTTTCTGCCTGCCCCGGCACACAAACTTAATTAGTAAATTATAAGCCTAAGGATCACAAATAAATGCAGAGAGATAGCTATTATATTCTAATAGTTGAATCCCCTCACTCTTCAACAATTATGTGTAAGTTAAGATTCTCGATCCTCCTCCTCCTACTGATCCAATGAGCTCAAATCAGGAATGAAACCACGAATTCAATAATTCAACCACGAGGGATGCCAAGAAGCTCTGATTCTCCTCCTAGCAGGGGCTACTCACTCGTTGTAGTTTTTAACCTCCTCAACGGGACAATAGATAGAAAGTTAGTGCTTCTACCCGACCGTAATAGTCTCACTTCGTATATAAAGAGCTTAGAAAACATCTCAGACATAATTGGTAGAGAACTAACTAGGAGAAGAAAGATAAGCAATATAGTCATATTACAGTTTAGAATAATAGAATATCTTATTAGCTTATGAAAGAAGGAAGCAAGTGTAGCTTTGAAAGCAGCAAGGAGTGTCGGGTACTTATATATATAGTGGACATGATGTGTCCATCAATAATGGAATCTTTCTCTCTTATCTCTTAGCAGTTGAGGACAAAAAGACGGGGTTTCCTAAATGAGAACACTTCAGATTGAACTACTAGGAGTGGAATCTGTCTTGAGGACAAAAAGATGGGGGTGGACTTTATTTGCTAAATACACCCAACAACATTTATACAATTTGGCCAGAAGTTGTGTGGATGAAGGCAACTAATGGTGATCACTCGGGTTTCTGTCACTATTAGACGATATTTTATTTATTGTCTTATTGTCTACATCTATAAAGACTATACAAGACGATAATCCGATCATATGATCTTCCGATAATCGTATTCTTGTCTGATTGTCTGCTCCTTTGATAAAACAGAGCATGAGTGAGTTAGGGTATTACATACCCCCTACCAAGTAGTCTTGATGGGGATTAAAAGAAGAGTCTCATTTTCTGACCCTTTCTAAAGGGTCAGATCTTTGAACCTCACCCTTTATAAAGGGTCAGATATTTTAGAACTCGGCTACTGAACCCTATTCGGTTTCTAAAGGGTCAGGAACTGAAGGAGGTGAAACGGAAAGCTCACTCAATATATATCAGTACCAGGGATCCTGACAGTCCATTGGTGCCTTCTGATGAACTATCCATATGGTCAATCAGTTCTCCGCCTACCCCAATCTTCGCACTGCCCACTACAGATTGACCTAGTGATCCGCATGGGGTGATGGGTTTCTAGACATGAACCGAAGGTCTCACCCACTGGGATCATCATACTCAAATCGTACACCGCCGAAGAAACTGCTTGGAAATGGGTGTCGTGTTGAATGGATATGGCCATGTCCTGAGTGGAATGGATGGCATCAACTCGAGCGGTCACTCTGTTGATGCTGAATAACCCCAAAGGCCTACTACCCATATTATATCGACCCTAGTGGTTGCCTTCCGTTTCGTTGGACATCTCTTTGATCGGTCAGAACTATTAGAGTATAGTACTCACTATTATAAGAGTATTGATGAATCACATATAGTTGGGGGTTGAGCTTCTAATACCAACAAGGTCGATATTGCCAGTTTCTAACTCAAGGCCAAGGCAAAAGGCAATGGAATGGGTCAGAGATGGTATGATATGTCAATGAAGAAGCAGCGGTTGGGCAAAACCTGATGATGGGTATATTTCCTACTTTCAAATGGCACTGGGGATCTCCTCCTTCCCCCAAGGGTGTCCTGTTGACTCGATTGTCCAAGTGGTGATAGCGTGTTGGGTTACCTTTGGTTATGATAGTAGTACCACTCCAAACTCCACACTCTTGCCAGCCCGAAAACCTTGCCCCATCGCCTCACGGGTAGTGGTGGTTGCATTGCACTCGACCATGAGTTGAAGGAATATGCAGCCGTTTCACCAGGAATTGTGGAACACCTCACAACCCTCACTCATCCCGTGGGTTTTGTTTGATATCATTTAAACTTGACTCAATGCAGTGAGGTCAGAAACACCTGTATTCCGAGTAGTGGCTAAGCCTATAGGGAAAAGGAAGGAATGTGTCATAGTAGTATAGAGAGAGAACAGGTGGTGATGGATGACCTTCTTCGAGTCCCATGGCCATTTCATCCACCTTGACCAATACTATTAGAGTAGAGTCGGGTACTCTGTCTATATAGTACTGGAGCAAGGTATCAACCCCATGGCAATTGACCCTTCCTACGGATTCCCATCGCGGCTATATGCACAAGGTTTCCTAATGACCTTGTACACCACTTTGATGCATGACGAACGGGTACGTGCCTTCCGGGCGGTTGCACTAGAGTCAGAAATGATATAATAGAGAGTGGATGCCTAGAAGCAGTGAAACGGGTTGGGAGGACAGAATCAATTGAGTAGTTGTACTCATGGGTGAGTTGTCGCTGGGGCAAGAGGACTCATAGGCATTCGGAAAACCATAGTGCCAATATCACGAGATGGTCAAAGTGGTGGAATTTATATGATAAATACCATCATGATGTTTCATGGCCGAAGGTATCAGGTCCACACGATCTAGTTCGGGAAAGGGTTCACCGAGTCAAACAAACCGGTCAATCAAACCCCCATGTCAATACGGCGAAAGCAAGCATATCTAATCTACTCCCGTCCGATAGTCCTTCGGTATGATGGGAAAAGTAGATGCCAATAGCTGCACTGGTGTCTTGAAAATGGAACACTATCATGTTGTATATTATATTATAGTAGGATAGTTGATCAGGGGCGGCAGGTGGTCTCAGGCTATCGCTCCCGTTCGCCTGGTTGGACATCGGCGGTTCCTCTCACAGTATCAATTCAAGTCTTTCTGTTTCATAAAAACCTCTTGGTCTCGCATCTTCATATCCTCTTTCCATAGTCTCATAAGGGCGGGGGTCAGGATCAGTCAATTCCTTCTTCAGTGAAGAGTAGCCTAGAAATACTCAAAGATCTCGCCTAGAGGTGAGGTTCTAAAACTGAATCCCCCGTCATGCTATCATTATTTGGATGGCTATCCAGGGGAATCTATACACACAGGACAAACTAGTCAGCATGGATATTATTTAGATTAACCGATGTGTATTATGCAAGGAAGAAGAGGAAACTCTTGACCATCTGTTCTCCTCTTGCCCATTTACGGCTCGTATTTGGTCACTCTTGTGTGATAGGTGTGTTCTCCCACGTTCGCATTAGAGATGGGGGACAAATGTGGAATGGGTATCTCGAAACTTCAGGGATAAATCATTGTTGTCCCTAATAGTTAGATTGATGTTCGTGGCATTTATTTACTCCTTATAGAAGGAGAGGAAGATGAGGATGCAAAGTAGTAAAACTAGGAGGATAGTTCAAATTGACTTGGAAATTCTAGAGTATGTCAGAACTAGGACCATTTACCTTCGGAATTTTCCAAGGTCATTTGCGAATATCAGGCTGGTAGAAGCCTGGGGCCTTACTGACAGCATCTGTAGTTAACCTTGTTTGTTGTCACAGCTTGGTTTGTTTGTATTGTACTGCTGGATTTGTTCATCTATCTGGGTTTTCATGGTTGGATGGGTTGCTGCACTGGGGGTGTTCTGCAGGTTATGGAGCTTGCTACACTGGGAGTATCTGTTTGACTATTGCTATATGAATAGAGTGCTTCCAGTATCTACTGGGTTTCCCTTGCATTATTATGGAGCTTTGCTTTTGTGATTTTCCTTGTTCATTATAAGTTAAGGAGCAGGTGATGTCGCCATGTACTTTGGTTACATTGATTGTTGTATTTCATTAGTTATTGAAATAAATCTTATTACTTATCCAAAAAAAAGAAGCTATCCTGGCATTCCTCATGCTCTCATAGGACTGCACGACAAGCTTCCTTAAGACCGGATCATTATAGATTTCTTTGGTATCAATCGTTACATTTGAGAAGCTTGTCTATGACTTGCTCTGGCTGACTCTTCATATACTTCTTGCACTTTTTCCTAGTGTCTACAATTTCCATTATTTTTTTGAATGCCCCAGATAAGCAGTAAGGACGGGATTTACCGCTCACCCGACCTTGGAAAGGTAAGAAGCACGACATGCTCGGGTGTTATGGAAGTTATCTATTATCCACTCGCCCAAATGAGTTTTAGGTTGGTTGCTCATTGGCCAATTCCATCTCAGGGGAAAAAGATTGGAGATCATATGCTTTGTTCTATCCTTCGACTTCAGTGGTGAGTGGAAGGGATCTTCATTTCATGCTAAAGGTGGTTAATACAACGAGTCAATTCTCAATGCGATGCTGCTATCCGTTCGATGATCCTACTTTCATACCTCTTTTTCAATCTGTAAGAAATCAGGATGGTCAGCCTAATCATTGAAAAAGTGAAAAGGAGATCTTAGCCGAGGCATCTCCACCCCCTTGACTACTAGAGGAGAGTGGTCTGAAACTCCGGATGTTAGGAAGGTGGCATGCGAACCTGAGAATATATTCTCCCACTCTATCTTAACATTATGGCATGGGTATTATGCAGGAAATGAAATGTGTGTTCTGTGGGATGGGTGTGGAGAATTTGTACCACTTGTTTTTTCTTTGGCCCTTTTCTGAGCGCATTTGGCTCATGTTATGGGATAGATGTAACTTGCCTGGGATTAGTGGTATTTTTTTGGATCTTATTCAGGCTATGGCCTCTCCTTTCAAAGGTCAGTCTTTATTCTCCTTGGTAGCTAAACTTATGCTTGCAGCTGCTGTCTATCAAATCTGGCATTTCTTTCATGCCAGGATGTACTAGGGTAAGAGTAGATATTTCCCCCTTGTGGTAAATGAGATAATTTATTGGGTTAGGGTGAATATTCACTCCTCCGGTCTATTCACATCTCATGGTATTTGGTTGTGCATGCTATCCTCACTTAGGTCCATATCGAAAAGAGAAATTACAGCCTCAATCTACAAAGTGTGTTTTTCTTGGTTATAGTACTATCCACAAAGGCTACCAATCTTTCGATCCTTTTGCAAGTCGACTATAAATCTCTCGTCATGTAATTACAGATTCTTTTAGATTCTTTTTTTTGTTAAAACCCAAGGATGAGAAATTCCATTCACCATTGGGGTCAACAAATTCAGCAACATTAGGAGAGTATTTAGGAGATTCCAATGCGAATTCAATTAAAGGACAATCAGAAAATGTAATACCAAAATCTTGCGAAATTGTCAATGAGCCGAGTTCAAAATAATGGATCTCATGACACTAGTGATTTCAGTCCAAAGTTTCGAGCAACCCAGCTGCGTACCAAGGATGAATGTTTTGCGTGTATTCCTGTTTAAAGAAGGTGGACCAAAGTCTAGTTTCAGTAATGAGTTTCCATGCCATTTTCATACGCATCTCCTTGGATACATCTTGAAAAGATCGAATTACAAGCAGAACGACTGATAGAATAAAGAAAAGCGGGAAGTGAATAGACATCTTTCTCGCAAGTCAACCACATTTTATGCAACAAGCAGCCGTACCGGGCGGTCCAATCCATCCAAGTCCCTCTGCTATGCCATTTCACCTTTCTATATCTCTTTCCTCAAGACCCCAAGGGTGAAGATCATATGATGCCAATACAGACTCCGATGTCTAAATCAATCAAGTCCTTTCGCCCTTCCCTCTATCATATCTGAACTCTTCCACTTCTTGATGGTCACCTTGTTCAGGGCTCGATAGTCTATGCATATCCATAGGATCCAATCATGCTTCTTCAAACCAAGGTTGTAGCCACGTGCATCGATCCAGGGAATCTCTACGACCACGAACCGTACAGAGGATAGAATGGCGATCCGATGGTGGAAATCTCCAACTAACATAGCTCATTATGTAGATTCACCCCCCAACACCCACCCAGGTCTAGGGATGGAAAATCTAGGAGTGGATCAACTACTATCTTTCTTAGGGAGGAAATAGAGTTCTTAGGATTAGGGATACCCCTATTTTAAAATTAAAGGAGGAAGTTACTAAATCTAATATAAAACGGAAACTTAGTTTCTTAGAAACTAAGCCAACTCTCACTTTCTATTTTATTTAGAGTCAAATCCCATCACTCTTGGAAATCCCCAAATCACCCTTAAGAAACGTAATAATGACGATCCATGTCACCAACTAATTAATCCAACTAGGTTATTTACAAGTTTTAATTCACCTAAACCAAAAACCCGCTTCCATCGTCGGTGGTTACTTCCTTGCAGTAATTTAGATCTGTTTTCCTTACATGTTCCTATCAGCCAATACTCCATCTAGGCGGGATGAACTAACCCCCCAGCCACCCTAGTTGTTATTCAAAACAATATCTGTATCGATTCGGTCCTCCTTATAGAATGGTAGTAATGGGAATCCAAGGAACTGTAATGGGTGAAAGAAGATCTCTTCTACTCGATCGATTGTGTTCTCCCCCCTCGAGAGATTCTCGCACGATCTAAACAATGGAAAAGAAAGACTTCTCTTATTCCCGGATCAGGGAATCCAAAGGGCCCACCTTTCCTAGTCTCATAGTAGTTCGACCTACTCGTCGACCTCTTCTCAGTGGAGTATCCATACAACTGAGGAAGTTTCAAATCAAGTTCTAAAAAAATAGGAATGCTATGCCTCTTGGGATTGAGCTTTCTGACTTTCATGATGGTGCGCTGGCAGGGTGGCTAACTGACCTACTAGAAGAAGACTGGGATTCCCTCTTGAAGGACCCTAGTCAAAAGGATAAAGGCATAAAGAAAAGAGATTAAAAAAAGACAACAAAAGATGGAGATATTCGTAATACTGAAATCGAGAAAGTGATGCCTATTGACCCCAAAACCTACTATCTCCTGGGAGAGTTTTTAGAAGAAAGATTCCAGAAAAGAAGAAGAGCAACTACTAGAGGAAGATCTGTTAGGTCGGAGAGTGATGGTAAGAGGGGGGGTGAATTGCCTTTGTAAAATAATTAGCAACTTAAAAACAATTTATAAATGCAGCGGAAATAAAAACGGGCAAGACACAATTTGATAACGGAGTTCGGCTTAAACCAAAGCCTATGTCTCCACTACCAACTCAACCGTTGAGATATTTATACTTCAGCTTGCTTTTTAATGGTTGTAGCAATAAACCCACTAGCCGTTTTAAGGTAGGCTAGATCACCTTCGTACAACTTGATTTTTTATTATGGTTGTAGCAAGAAACCCAAAATGAAAGTGAGGAAGAAAAGGATGGTTTGTTTTAATACAAACCCAATGAATAACTAAACAATTTAAATAAATAAATTATAACAAACTAGTGGAAGCCTTGAGCGCCAAGAGTGTGAGAGTAGTTGATGTAGAGGCAGCCCAAGCTTCAAGGATGGAGATGGATCACAAGTAGCCTTAGAGATTTGTCGTTTAGAGCTTCAAGGGATCAAAATATCATTCCAATGTATCGGGGGTGTTCCCGGCATCCATCCTCGTCTATTTATAGGATAAATATCCCCAAATACTTCAATATGGCCGTTGGAGGGCTTTCAGAGCCGTTGGGGGTCAAAAGTACAAGTCCGGTCAAAGCCCAACGGCTAGTTTGACTGGGCTTACCGGCTGACCGGTGCTTGGCCATCGGCTGGCCGGTGCTCCAGACAGAAGGCAGAGCTTTCTGTCTGGGTCCACCGGCTGGCCGGTGCTGGGACACCGGCTGGCCGGTGGCACCTGGAACTGGGCAAGGCCTACTGTCTGGTTCCACCGGCTGGCCGGTGGTCAGGCACCGGCTGACCGGTGGAACCTGGCAGAGAGCATTGCTTCTACCAGAGACCACCGGCTGGCCGGTGGTAATCCACCGGTTGGTCGGTGGACTCAGAGAGTCCTTTTCCAGTCTTCTTGGGCCAACTCTTTGGCAACCTTTTTCCTATCATCAAAAAAACTTGAAAACAAGTTAGAACACGATGAGAGTGATTGTGATCATTAAAATCCAAGAGAGAGGGGTACAACAATCTCCCCCTATTTTGATGATCACAATCACAAATGAGAAAGATTTTAAAAAGGATATGCCAAGTAAAAAAGAAATAAGAAACTTGGACATGGAAAATTTTAGAGATCATACAAGAATTTCAAAGATGTATCATGTATTGAAAATGATATTAATCTTGAAAGGATTGAAATAAAGAGAATGGTTCATTTTGAAATTGTAACCATAGGTCATTTAAAAGAAACAACTGAAATCAATAACTTAAAAAGAGCACTTAAAAAGAGCACATGAAATAAGTAACTATGTAATAGAGAGTTTTTCTCCCCCTTTGGGATTATCAAAATAGGAGGAAAAGTATGAAAGAAAATTAGAAAAACAATAATAAGTAAGTAAGCAATGACAAAAAGGATTGATAGATAAGACAACTTGAATTTTATAAAAGATGAAACATTACATAGGAAGTTCAAAATACAAATACAAAGACAAGTCAAAAAACAGGAATGGCTCTATTCACTCCTAGAGGGCCGAGAGTGACGACGACGCCTGAAGGTCGGAGGAGCTGGAGGAGCCTGGACCGCCTCAAAGCGACGATCAAGAGAATCGATCCGAGAGTGGAGCTAATCAAACTGAGAGCTGAAGTAAGAAAACTGCAAGTCGAGCCGGGTCTCAATTTGATCCTGGAAGCGAAGGAATTGATCAACCGTCACCGACAAGCCACCAGTATCAGCGGGAGGGGGCACAGCCTCAGCAGGCTTCGGTGCATCATCACCCGCTCCATCTTCCTCATCAGCAGCAGCAGCAGCCTCACCTTCGCTGTCACCACTCCCTTCCTCTTCATCAGCACCACTGTCCTCACTATCTGAAAGAGGATAGGCAGCGGCAATAGCAGGAGGCATGGCATGGGAAGGAGGGTGTGAATGTTTCTGAGGGGAGTAAGCCTTGAGAAGGCCCTCCTTGTCAGTAATCCACTCCTGACGCCAAGGATGCCAACGAATGTTCATCCGTTGCACCATCATAAAATTGATGATGCTATCCTTCTTTGGCTGCTCGAAGGAGGTAGCACGGAGAGGGACATCAAGAAAGGTAAAGATTTTGGTCAACAAGCGCCCGTGAGGTAGAGTTTTGGACCGGCGCGGGTGCTCAGCCACATAAGACATGGCCCGGAACAAGAACCGGACCAAATTGAAATGAATGCCTCTAGTGATATAAGAGAGAAGATAAATATCAATAAATTTCACCGTATCATGATCACCGATACAGGGTGCAAGGGTGGTCTGAATGAGGCGCTCAATGATGCGATGGTTAGGGGTGAGCTGGGAGAGCTTGACAATTGGTTCGTTGGGCTGCCCTGTGAGATGCTCAAGAGCGACAGCAAGATCAAAATCAGGGTCCCGAGGAAACTCCCCCTGAGCAAATGCATGAGGTCCAACATGAGGAACTCCTAGAATCCTGGAAATCTCCAAAGAAGTTAAAGTGATGGGTTGCCCAAGAGCGGTGGTGGAAATGGTATCGACGTCGTCAAAAACCGACCACGTCAGGTGAGCATAAACTTCTTTGACAAGAAGGGGATAAATAACATCCTTCTTAGGAGGTTCAAAAAAAGAATGCCAGTGTTGATATTCAATAATGGAGAAAAGCTCGAGACGAGCAGAAGAAAGCCAAGGATAGTCAATCACTCTACCAGGCAGAATGACTTTGTCATGCCAAATGTCCGGAAGTTGAGGGATTGAAGGAGGAGGAGGTGCTTCTTGAGCGATACCCTTTCCTTTGCGTGAAGAGCGAGGACCCATGATGGAAAAAGGAAAAAAAATTGAGAGATATTGAGAGAAGAAGGAGTTTGAGAGGGCAAGGAGGAAGAAGAGAGGCTAGGGAAAGGAGGAACCGCGGGTCTGGAGGGGACGCACGAGAGAGAGAAGAAATGAAGGGGAAGGGTTTTAATTTTAACCCTTCCTCCGGCCGTCCCAAAAAAGAAAAACCCGACACCACCGGTTAACCGGTGATGTACCACCGGTTGACCGGTGATATTAAAATTCATAAAAAATTAAAATAAAATAAAAAAGAGTTTAAATAACTTAAAAAAAGAGCAAGCCAAAAGAGTCAAATATTTAATAGTGCTCATTGACGAATCATTCCTAACTCCCCCTTAATAAAATCAAAACGTTCAACCAGGAGCGGTTTGGTAAAAATATCAGCTAATTGGAAATCAGTAGAAATGAAGTCCAAAGTGATATCCCCTTTTTGAAAATGGTCACGAAGGAAATGATGCCTTAAATCTATATTCTTTGTCCTAGAATGTTGTATTGGATTCTTATAAATACTAATGGCACTAGTTATGTCACACCGTATAGGGACATGATCGTAGGAAAGGCCATAATCCAAGAGAGTGTGCTGCATCCAAATAATTTGGGCACAACAATTACCAGCTGCTGCATACTCGGCCTCGGCAGTAGAAAGAGAAACACAGTTTTGCTTTTTGCTACTCCATGAAACAAGGGACTTGCCTAGAAGATGACAGGTTCCACTAGTACTCTTACGATCTAATTGACATCCTCCAAAATCAGCATCCGAATATGAAGAAAGTTCGAAAGAAGTATTAGAGGGATAAAACAAACCAATGTTTTTGGATCCTTTTAAATACTTAAAAATTCTTTTGACCGATTTAAAATGAGATTCTTTGGGATTGGATTGAAAACGAGCACAAAGGAAAACACTGAACATGATGTCAGGATGGGTCGCAGTTAGGTAAAGTAGACTCCCGATCATACTCCTATAAATCTTGTTATCCACCGGTTTCCCGACTTCATCTAACGTAAGTTTACAAGAAGTACTCATGGGGGTACTAATTTCCTTTACTTGATCCATACCAAAACGACTTAAAAGTTCGTTTGTGTATTTGCCTTGGCTTAGAAAAATACCATTTGAATTTTGAAAGATTTGAAAACCAAGAAAAAATTTTAATTCCCCCATAAAGCTCATTTCAAATTCTTTTCTCATTAAATCTGAAAAATCAGTACAAAGTGATTCTTTGGTTGAACCAAAGATAACGTCATCAACGTAAATTTGGACAATTAAAAGATGTTTGGAAGTGTGTTTTAAAAATAGGGTACAATCAGCTTGACCCATTTTAAAATCATTTTCTAAAAGAAATTTTGTTAACCGCTCATACCAAGCCCGAGGGGCTTGTTTTAAGCCATATAGAGCCTTGGTTAACTTAAAAACATGATTTGGAAATTTTGGATCTTCAAAACCGGGGGGTTGTTCAACAAAGATTTTTTCTGAAATAAAACCATTTAAAAAATCACTTTTAACATCCATTTGAAAAAGTTTGAAATTTAAGTGAGCGGCGAATGCCAACAAGATCCTAATGGATTCCAATCTAGCAACGGGCGCAAAGGTTTCACCATAATCAATTCCTTCTTCTTGATTATAGCCCTTAGCTACTAGGCGAGCCTTGTTCCGAGTTATATTTCCTTGATCATCAAGTTTGTTCCTAAAAACCCATTTAGTGCCAATAATTGGATGATCATTGGGTCTTTCAACAAGAGTCCAAACATTATTTCTAGAGAATTGATTTAGTTCCTCTTGCATTGCAAGAACCCAATTATCATCATTAATGGCATCATTAATGGTTTGAGGCTCTAGTTGAGAAAGAAAGGCTTGATGTTCAACCTCGTTGAGGATTGATCTTCTAGTTCGAGTACCGGCTTGAAGATCACCTATAACATTTTCTAAAGGATGGTCTCTAGAAGGTTTCAAAACCTTAGGCAAGGTGGAAGGCGAAGAAGGTTCATGATCATCATCCTCCTTGAGAGGAGAAGAGGAATCATTTAATTCAAGTTTATCAAGCTTATCTTCAACATCTTCAATGACCGGATGGGGTTTTGGAAGATTTTCATCAAACTTGACATGAGATGATTCTTCGATGGTTTTTGAACGTTTGTTGAAGACACGATAGGCTTTGCTTGAGTTGGAGTACCCAAGAAAAATACCTTCATCGGATTTGACATCAAATTTCCCTAGGCTATCTTTTGTGTTAAGGATAAAGCATTTACAACCAAACACTTAAAAAAAACCAACTTTGGGAAATTTTCCTTTCCAAAGTTCATAGGGGGTTTTCTTAAGAAGGGGTCTTACAAGGACTCTATTGATAGTATAACAAGCAGTGTTTACCGCCTCGGCCCAAAAATATTGAGGGAGGTTGAATTCACTAAGGAGGGTTCGAGCAATTTCTTGGAGAGTTCGGTTTCTCCTTTCAACCACTCCATTTTGTTGTGGAGTCCTAGGGGCAGAGAAGGTGTGATTGTATCCTTGAGAGGAACACAATTCATCGAATTCTTTATTCTCGAATTCACCTCCATGGTCACTACGGAGCGATATAATTTTATATCCTTTTTCGTTTTCTACTTTCCTAGAGAATTTCAAAAAGGTTATACAAGCATCATTTTTATGAGCTAAAAAGAAAACCCAAGTGAAACGAGAAAAGTCATCTACAAGGAAAAAGGTATAGGATTTTCCACCTAGACTTGCTACAGGGGTAGGACCAAAAAGATCAAGATGAATGAGCTCAAGAGATTTTGAAGTGGACACTTCCTTCTTAGATTTGAAAGAAGATTTGTGTTGCTTGCCAAGTTGGCATGGCTCACAAATCAAATCTTTCTTAAACTTAAGTTTAGGAAGGTCACGGATGAGCTTGTTCTTATTAAGCTTTAGAAGTGAATGAGAGCTACAATGCCCCAACCTTCTATGCCAAAGCCAAGACTCATTGTCAAGAGCACTTAAACATTTAACATTTTGTCTAGCTAAAGACTTTAAATCAATAATGTAAACATTTTGAAAACGGGAAGCAGAAAATATCAATTTGTTTTGAAAATCAAACACATTGCATAAATCATTTTAAAAATTCACCGAAAAACCACTATCACAAAGTTGACTAATGATAATTAAATTATGTTTTAAACCTTTAACAAATAAAACATCTTTAATTAAGGAGGTGCTACCAAAACCAATGGCACCTATTCCGACGATCTTGCTTTTTGAATTGTCACCGAAGGTGATGTATCCTCCATCTAATTCTTCAAGGGAGTTGAACTCGGAGGGATCGCCACACATGTGCCTCGAGCATCCGCTGTCGAGATACCACGAGACTTTCGAAGTCCTACTTCTTTGGTGTTTATCCTACAAAATCAAGATAGAATAGATTTTGGTACCCATATAAGTTTGGGTCTGGAAAGATTAGCTAAAAGAGACTTTTGAACCCATACTTGTCTAGAGGGATACATCCTAAGATATTCATCCGAGTAGGTAATGATTTTGGGGCGGCCATATCTAGCATTTTTACAATTGCATTCATAAATCATATGTCCGGTTTTTCTACAATAATTAAAAAATTTATTTTGAGAGCTCCCCCTTACAAAAGTAGTGGGTACTCTAGAAGAAGTGGCTTGCTTGTTAAAGCCAAGTCCATGTGTGGTTCTAGCCGAATGTTGAGAACCTAGCAATTTGGTCAAATTTTGTTCACCTTGGGTGAACTTGGCAAGAGATTCCCTTAAATATTTAATAGTTGAATTCAAAGAATCAACATTTGGAATATCTTGGACCTTAAGGGCAAGTTCCTCATTCTTTTTGAGAAGTTGATATTTTTCAGAAATTAGAATTTTGTGTTTCTTTTTTAAGGCCAAAAATTTAGAGGTAAGTTCGTGAAAACCTTCCTCTAATTGATCTCTCGCATTTTGGAGATCTTCATAAGACATGTCATTATTAAAAGAAGAAGATGAGGAAGAGGAGTTGGAAGAAGATACCTCATCAAGTGCCATTAGGCATTTTCCACCTTCATCGCTTGAGTCGCTTGAAGACATGGAGTCATCGCTTGCACTCCATGTTGACGCTTTGAAAGCCTTCTTGTTTTTCTTTTCCTTTAGCCTTTTCTTGAAAAGAGAGCACTCCGGTTTGATGTGGCCTTTCTTTCCACATTAAAAGCATGTAACTTCTTTTTCTGCTTTTGGCTCTTCCTTTAGTGCCCTTTGAAAATTCTTCTTTTTCTTCATGAACTTGCTCATTTTTCTTGCAAGTTGAGAAATCTCGGATTCGCTATCATCAGAGGATCTTTCTTGATTTTCTTTGAATGCTATGTTCTTTTTCTCCTTGAAGATTTTACCTTCTTTATAGGCTTGCCTCTTCATGGTAATCTCATAGGTCATAAGTGATCCAATGAGTTCTTCAACCGGCATTTTCTTGACATCTTTCGCTTCTTGGATTGCCGTCACCTTTGGAGCCCATGAGCTTGGTAGGACCCAAAGAATCTTCTTGACCATCGTCTCTGCAGAAACATCATCTCCAAGATACATTCTCCCATTACACACATCAGTAAAGCGAGTAAAAATTTCCGTAATAGATTCGTGTGGGTGCATGGTGAAACTTTCAAAGTCTTGACGATACATATCTAATCTAGTGTCTTTGACTTTGTTAGTGCCCTCATGGGTCACTTCCAAAAGCTTCCAAATTTCATGAGAAGTGGTGCAAGTAGAAATACGATTAAATTCATTACGGTCTAACCCACAATGAAGAGCATTCATGGCTTTGCCATCAAGCTCAAAATTAGCAATGTCTTCGGGGGTCCATTTAGACTCATCTTTTCTAGAGAGAGTGTAGCCTTGCATAACAATTCTATATATAGGATAGCCAATACTTCTAAGAAATGTAATCATGCGAGTTTTCCAATAAGTGTAGTCGGTTCCATCAAAGAATGGAGCCCGAGTCATGGAATACCCTTCGGGTGCTTGTGAGGAAGAAGCCATCACTATGGATTTTAGGTTTGTAACCGGTTAAGGTATTACACAAACTTTCCTCTGATACCAAATGTTAGGCCGGAGAGTGATGGAAAGAGGGGGGTGAATTGCCTTTGTAAAATAATTATCAACTTAAAAACAATTTATAAATGCAGCGGAAATAAAAACGGGCAAGACACAATTTGATAACGAAGTTCGGCTTAAACCAAAGCCTACGTCTCCGCTCCCAACTCAACCGTTGAGAGATTTATACTTCAGCTTGATTTTTAATGGTTGTAGCAAGAAACCCACTAGTCGTTTTAAGGTAGGCTAGATCACCTTCGTACAGCTTGCTTTTTTATTATGGTTGTAGCAAGAAACCCAAAATGAAAGTGAGGAATAAAAGGATGGTTTGTTTTAATACAAACCCAATGAAGAACTAAACAATTGAAATAAATAAATTATAACAAACTAGAGGAATCCTTGAGCGCCAAGAGTGTGAGAGTAGTTGATGTAGAGGCAGCCCAAGCTTCAAGGATAGAGATGGATCACAAGTAGCCTTAGAGATTTGTCGTTTAGAGCTTCAAGGGATCAAAATATCATTCCAATGTATCGGGGGTGTTCCCGGAATCCATCCTCGTCTATTTATAGGAGAAATATCCCCAAATACTTCAATATGGCCGTTGGAGGGCTTTCGGAGCCATTGGGGGTCAAAAGTACAAGTCCGGTCAAAGCCCAACGGCTAGTTTGACTGGGCTTACCGGCTGACCGGTGCTTGGAAACCGGCCGGTCGGTGCTCCAGACAGAAGGCAGAGCTTTCTGTCTGGGTCCACCGGCGGGCCGGTGCTGGGACACCGGCCGGCCGGTGCTGGGACACCGGCTGGCCGGTGATGCAGACACCGGGGGGTCGGTGGCACCTGGCAGTGGGCAAGGCCTACTGTCTGGTTCCACCGGCTGGCCGGTGGTCAGGCACCGGCTAACCGGTGGAACCTGGCAGAGAGCATTGCTTCTGCCAGAGACCACCGGCTGACCGGTGGTAATCCACCGGTTGGCCGGTGGACTCAGAGAGTCCTTTTCCAGTCTTCTTGGGCCAAATCTTTGGCAACCTTTTTCCTATCATCAAAAAAACTTGAAAACAAGTTAGAACACGATGAGAGTGATTGTGATCATTAAAATCCAAGATAGAGGGGTACAACAATCTCCCCCTATTTGGATGATCACAATCACAAATGAGAAATCTTTTAAAAAGGATATGCCAAGTAAAAAAGAAATAAGAAACTTGGACATGGAAAATTTTAGAGATCATACAAGAATTTCATAGATGTATCATGTATTGAAAATGATATTAATCTTGAAAGGATTGAAATAAAGAGAATGGTTCATTTTGAAATTGTAACCATAGGTCATTTAAAAGAAACAACTGAAATCAATAACTTAAAAAGATCACTTAAAAAGAGCACATGAAATAAGTAACTATGTAATAGAGAGTTTTTCTCCCCCTTTGGGATTATCAAAATAGGAGGAAAAGTATGAAAGAAAATTAGAAAAACAATAATAATGAAGTAAGCAATGACAAAAAGGATTGATAGATAAGACAACTTGAATTTTATAAAAGATGAAACGTTACATAGGAAGTTCAAAATACAAATACAAAGACAAGTCAAAAAATAGGAAAGGCTCTATTCACTCCTAGAGGGCCGAGAGTGACGACGACGCCTGAAGGTCGGAGGAGCTGGAGGATCCTGGACCGCCTCAAAGAGACGATCAAGAGAATCGATCCGAGAGTGGAGCTGATCAAACTGAGAGCTGAAGTAAGAAAACTGCAAGTCGAGCCGGGTCTCAATTTGATCCTGGAAGCGAAGGAATTGATCAGCCGTCACCGACAAGCCACCAGTATCAGCGGGAGGGGGCACAGCCTCAGCAGGCTCCGGTGCATCATCACCCGCTCCATCTTCCTCATCAGCAGCAGCAGCAGCCTCACCTTCGCTGTCACCACTCCCTTCCTCTTCATCAGCACCACTGTCCTCACTATCTGAAAGAGGATAGGCAGCGGCAATAGCAGGAGGCATGGCATGGGAAGGAGGGTGTGAATGTGTCTGAGGGGAGTAAGCCTTGAGAAGGCCCTCCTTGTCAGTAATCCACTCCTGACGCCAAGGATGCCAACGAATATTCATCCGTTGCACCATCATAAAATTGATGATGCTATCCTTCTTTGGCTGCTCGAAGGAGGTAGCACGGAGAGGGACATCAAGAAAGGTAAAGATTTTGGTCAACAAGAGCCCGTGAGGTAGAGTTTTGGACCGGCGCGGGTGCTCAGCCACATAAGACATGGCCCGGAACAGGAACCGGACCAAATTGAAATGAATGCCTCTGGTGATATAAGAGAGAAGATAAATATCAATAAATTTCACCGTATCGTGATCACCGATACGGGGTGCAAGGGTGGTCTGAATGAGGCGCTCAATGATGCGATGGTTAGGGGTGAGCTGGGAGAGCTTGACAATTGGATCGTTGGGCTGCCCTGTGAGATGCTCAAGAGCGACAGCAAGATCAAAATCAGGGTCCCGAGGAAACTCCCCCTGAGAAAATGCATGAGGTCCTACATGAGGAACTCCTAGCATCCTGGCAATCTCCAAAGAAGTGAAAGTGATGGGTTGCCCAAGAGCGGTGGTGGAAATGGTATCGACGTCGTCAGAAACTGACCACGTCAGGTGAGCATAAAATTCTTTGACAAGAAGGGGATAAATAACATCCTTTTTAGGAGGTTCAAAAAAAGAATGCCAGTGTTGATATTCAATAATGGAGAAAAGCTCGAGACGAGCAGAAGAAATCCAAGGATAGTCAATCACTCTACCAGGCAGAATGACTTTGTCATGCCAAATGTCCAGAAGTTGAGGGATTGAAGGAGGAGGAGGTGCTTCTTGAGCGATACCCTTTCCTTTGCGTGAAGAGCGAGGACCCATGATGGAAAAAGGAAAAAAATTGAGAGAGATTGAGAGAAGAAGGAGTTTGAGAGGGCAAGGAGGAAGAAGAGAGGCTAGGGCAAGGAGGAACCGCGGGTCTGGAGGGGCCGCACGAGAGAGAAAAGAAATGAAGGGGAAGGGTTTTAATTTTAACCCTTCCTCCGGCCGGCCCAAAAAAGAAAAACCCGACACCACCGGTTAACCGGTGATGTACCACCGGTTGACCGGTGGTATTAAAATTCATAAAAAATTAAAATAAAATAAAAAAGAGTTTAAATAACTTATAAAAAAGAGAAAGCCAAAAGAGTCAAATATTTAATAGTGCTCATTGATGAATCATTCCTAACCCCCCCTTAATAAAATCAAAACGTTCAACCGGGAGCGGTTTGGTAAAAATATCAGTTAATTGGAAATCAGTAGAAATGAAGTCCAAAGTGATATCCCCTTTTTGAAAATGGTCACGAAGGAAATGATGCCTTAAATCTATATGCTTTGTCCTAGAATGTTGTATTGGATTCTTAGATATACTAATGGCACTAGTGTTGTCACACCGTATAGGGACATGATTGTTGGGCGGAGAAAGAAGAAGTAGTGATGGCAAGAGGGGGGGGGTGAATTGCCTTTTAAAAATTAATTAACAATTAAAAACAATTATCAAAGTGCAGCGGAAATAAAAGAGGCAAGACACACAACTTGATAACGGAGTTCGGCTTAAACCCAAGCCTACGTCTCCGCTCCCAACTCAACCGTTGAGAGATTTACTACCGCTTGATTTTTAATGGTTTTAGCAAGAAACCCACTAGACTTTAAGGTTAGTCTAGAACCTATTACAGCTTGCTTTTATTGGTTGAGCAAGAACCCACTTGCTTTCAATGGTTGAGCAAGAACCCACTAGCCTTCTTACAGGTGAAGTCTAGCTCACCTTTGATTCAAGCCTTTTAAAGGGAAGTATTGACTAACCTCTTCACACCTTGAAGGTGGTGTGAGAACCCAAAGAAGAGAGGATGAGAGAAATGAGGGGTTTGTAGGCACAAACCCAAATTTATGCTCAAAATAGATAAAACAAGAAAAACCGTAAAGAGGAGAATCCTTGGGTGCTGATGGATTGATGAAGTTGATGAAGAGCGCTCCCAAGCTTCTATAGTGGTGCTCCTTGGATGTGGAATTGAGTTGGAGTAAGTGGGAGTTCCTTGGAAGAATCCGCCGGAGGTTTTCCAAATGATCAAAAATGTGTCCGTGGGCTTCCTTGAGGTTCTGGGGCTTCCTAGTCCTTTATTTATAGAGGGGGAACCCTCAAATGGTCTTTGGGAGTCTTTGAAACCGTTGGAGAGGTCTTCGGAGCCGTTGGGAGGCAAGTGGACAAGTCTGGTCAAAGCCCAACGGCTAGTTTGACTGGCTCCATCGGCTGACCGGTGCTTGGCCACCGGTTGGCCGGTGCTTTGAAAATAGGAGAGGGCTCGTGCTCAGGCGCCACAGACTAGCCGGTGAAGAGGCCACCGGTTGGCCGGTGCTGAGGCAGTAGGTGTCACTATTCTGTCTGGGCGCCACCGGCTGGCCGGTGGTGGGACACCGGTTGGCCGATGGTCTGGACAGAGGGATGCCTTCTGTCCAGGCCTCCATCGGCTGGCCGGTGGTCTTCCACCGGTTGGCCGGTGGACTGAAAACCAGTCCACTTCTGCTTTCAGCCTTCTTGCCCCAATTCCTTGGCAATATGAAATTATGACTATCAACCAAAAAAACTTAAAACAAGATTAGATAAATAAGAGAGTGATTGTGATCATGAAAATTAAACCATGAGGGGTACGAGAGGTACAACAATCTCCCCCTATTTTGATGATCACAATCACCAAAACGAGCAATGTAAAAGATTGAAAAGTAAATCAAGTATGAGAGAAAGATTTCCCCCAATCAACCAAGAATTTATCCCCCTTTGTGATTATCAAAATAGCACGGGGCATAAAACTTGATTGAGGGAAAAGTTTGAAAAATAAGATTAGAGATTTTAAACCAATTGAAATTTTTGAAATTTGAATTGAAAGTTTTGAATTGAAAAATTTTGAAATAAAATTTCGAATTGAAAGTTTTTAAAATGAAAGTTTTGAATCGAAAATTTTGAATTGAAAGTTTTGAAATGAAAGTTTTGAATCGAAAATTTTGAATTGAAAGTTTTGAAATGAAAGTTTTGAAAATAAAGCAAAAATGCTTAAACGATCCTAACTCCCCCTAAATAAAAACAACAAATCACTGGGGAGAGGTTTTTGAAACCGAGACAAATTTTGGCCCGGAGAGACTCGCTAAAAGGGATTTTTCAATCCAAACTTGTCTAGTGGCGGGTCTTATCCTAAAAAATTCATCATTAAAAGAAATGGTTTTGGGCCTTCCATACCGGGCATTTTTGCAATTACTCTCATAAATTAAGTGCCCGGGTTTTTTACAATAGTTGCAAAATTTATTTTGAGAGCTCCCCCTTACAAAAATAGTTGGAGCATGGGAAGAGGAAGCTTTCTTGGAATAACCAAGCCCTTGGGTGGTTCTAGATACGCATTGGGAACCTAGTAATTTGGTCAGATTTTGTTCCCCTTGGGTGAATTTAGCTAGGGATTCCCTTAAATCCTTGATTGTTGATTCCATAGAATCAACATCGGGAAGATTTTGGACTTTGAGGGACAACTCCTCCTTTTCTTTGAGAAGTTGTTCCTTTTCGGAAGAGAGTTTTTTGAAATTCTTTTTTAAAGTAACAAATTTGGAAGAAAGTTCGTGAAAACCTTCCTCCAATTGATCTCTAGCATATTGGAGATCCTCGTAAGATAAATGGTTGAAAGAATTTGAAGAACTAGAGGATGAGGAGTTGGAAGATGTTACCTCATGAAATTCCATTAGGCATTTTTTACTGTTGTCACTTGAGGAGGAGGAGGAGGAGGATGTGGAGCTATCACTCCATGTGGCCTTGAATGCCTTCTTCTTTTCCTTTTGTTTGGCCTTTTTCTTGTTGAGTGGACAATCAGTCTTGTAAGTGCCTTCATGGGTTACTTCTAAAAGATTCCAAATATCATGAGAAGATGAGCAAGTAGAAATACGATTAAATTCATTACGGTCTAACCCACAATGAAGAGCATTCATGGCTTTTCCATCAAGCTCAAAATTTGCAATGTCTTCGGGGGTCCATTTGGATTCATCGGGAGAAGAAAGAGAATAACCATGCATGACGATTTTAAAAATAGGATAACCTATACTTTTAAGAAAAGTGGTCATGCGGGTTTTCCAATAAGTATAGTCGGTTCCATCAAAGAATGGAGCACGACCCAATGAATAGCCTTCGGGGGCGAAAGAGGTTGAAGCCATCATAAAGGATCTTGAATTTGAAACCGGTTAGGGTATTACTCAAATTTTCCTCTGATACCAATTGTTGGGTGGAGAAAGAAGAAGTAGTGATGGCAAGAGGGGGGGGGGTGAATTGCCTTTTAAAAATTAATTAACAATTAAAAACAATTATCAAAGTGCAGCGGAAATAAAAGAGGCAAGACACACAACTTGATAACGGAGTTCGGCTTAAACCCAAGCCTACGTCTCCGCTCCCAACTCAACCGTTGAGAGATTTACTACCGCTTGCTTTTTAATGGTTTTAGCAAGAAACCCACTAGAATTTAAGGTTAGTCTAGAACCTATTACAGCTTGCTTTTATTGGTTGAGCAAGAACCCACTTGCTTTCAATGGTTGAGCAAGAACCCACTAGCCTTCTTACAGGTAAAGGCTAGCTCACCTTTGATTCAAGCCTTTTAAAGGGAAGGCTTGACTAACCTCTTCACACCTTGAAGGTGGTGTGAGAACCCAAAGAAGAGAGGATGAGAGAAATGAGGGGTTTGTAGGCACAAACCCAAATTTATGCTCAAAATAGATAAAACAAGAAAAACCGTAAAGAGGAGAAGCCTTGGGCGCCGATGGATTGATGAAGTTGATGAAGAGCGCTCCCAAGCTTCTATAGTGGTGCTCCTTGGATGTGGAATTGAGTTGGAGCAAGTGGGAGTTCCTTGGAAGAATCCGCCGGAGGTTTGCCAAATGATCAAAAATGTGTCTGTGGGCTTCCTTGAGGTTCTGGGGCTTCCTAGTCCTTTATTTATAGAGGGGGAACCCTCAAATGGCCTTTGGGAGTCTTCGGAGCCGTTGGAGAGGTCTTCGGAGCCGTTGGGAGGCAAGTGGACAAGTCTGGTCAAAGCCCAATGGTTAGTTTGACTGGCTCCACCGGCTGACCGGTGCTTGGCCACCGGTTGGCCGGTGCTTTGAAAATGGGAGAGGGCTCGAGCTCAGGTGCCACTGGCTGGCCGGTGAAGAGGCCACCGGTTGGCCGGTGCTGAGGCAGTAGGTGTCACTATTCTGTCTGGGCGCCACCGGCTGGCCGGTGGTGGGACACCGGTTGGCCGGTGGTCTGGACAGAGGGATGCCTTATGTCCAGGCCTCCATCGGCTGGCCGGTGGTCTTCCACCGGTTGGCCGGTGGACTGAAAACCAGTCCACTTCTGCTTTCATCCTTCTTGCCCCAATTCCTTGGCAATCTGAAATTATGCCTATCAACCAAAAACACTTAAAACAAGATTAGATAAATAAGAGAGTGATTGTGATCATGAAAATTAAACCACGAGGGGTACGAGAGGTACAACAATGATCGTAGGAAAGGCCATAATCCAAGAGAGTGTGCTGCATCCAAATAATTTGGGCACAACAATTACCAGCTGCTACATACTCGGCCTCGGCAGTAGAAAGAGCAACACAGTTTTTCTTTTTTCTACTCCAAGAAACAAGGGACTTGCCTAGCAGATGACAGGTTCCACTAGTACTCTTACGATCTAATTGACATCCGCTAAAATCAGCATACGAATATGAAGAAAGTTCGAAAGAAGTATTAGAGGGATAAAACAAACCAATGTTTTTGGATCCTTTTAAATACTTAAAAATTCTTTTGACTGATTTAAAATGAGATTCTTTGGGATTGGCTTGAAAACGAGCACAAAGGAAAACACTGAACATGATGTCAGGACGGGTCGCAGTTAGGTAAAGTAGACTCCCGATCATACTCCTATAAATCTTGTTATCCACCGGTTTCCCGGCTTCATCTAACGTAAGTTTACAAGAAGTACTCATGGGGGTACTAATTTCCTTTACTTGATCCATACCAAAACGACTTAAAAGTTCGTTTGTGTATTTGCCTTGGCTTAGAAAAATACCATTTGAATTTTGAAAGATTTGAAAACCAAGAAAAAATTTTAATTCCCCCATAAAGCTCATTTCAAATTCTTTTCTCATTAAATCTGAAAAATCAGTACAAAGTGATTCTTTGGTTGAACCAAAGTTAACGTCATCAACGTAAATTTGGACAATTAAAAGATCTTTGGAAGTGTGTTTTAAAAATAGGGTACAATCAGCTTGACCCATTTTAAAATCATTTTCTAAAAGAAATTTTGTTAACCGCTCATACCAAGCCCGAGGGGCTTGTTTTAAGCCATATAGAGCCTTGGTTAACTTAAAAACATGATTTGGAAATTTTGGATCTTAAAAACCGGGGGGTTGTTCAACAAAGATTTTTTCTGAAATAAAACCATTTAAAAAAGCACTTTTAACATCCATTTGAAAAAGTTTGAAATTTAAGTGAGCGGTGAATTCCAACAAGATCCTAATGGATTCCAATCTAGCAACGGGCGCAAAGGTTTCACCATAATCAATTCCTTCTTCTTGATTATAGCCCTTAGATACTAGGCGAGCCTTGTTCCGGGTTATATTTCCTTGATCATCAAGTTTGTTCTTAAAAACCCATTTAGTGCCAATAATTGGATGATCATTGGGTATTTCAACAAGAGTCCAAACATTATTTCTAGAGAATTGATTTAGTTCCTCTTGCATTGCAAGAACCCAATTCTCATCATTAATGGCATCATTAATGGTTTGAGGCTCTAGTTGAGAAATAAAGGCTTGATGTTCAACCTCGTTGAGGATTGATCTTCTAGTTCGAGTACCGGCTTGAAGATCACCTATAACATTTTCTAAAGGATGGTCTCTAGAAGGTTTCCAAACCTTAGGCAAGGTGGAAGGCGAAGAAGGTTCATGATCATCATCCTCCTTGAGAGGAGAAGAGGGATCATTTAATTCAAGTTTATCAAGCTTATCTTCAACATCTTCAATGACCGGATGGGGTTTTGGAATATTTTCATCAAACTTGACATGAGATGATTCTTCAATGGTTTTTGAACGTTTGTTGAAGACACGGTAGGCTTTGCTTGAGTTGGAGTACCCAAGAAAAATACCTTCATCGGATTTGACATCAAATTTCCCTAGGCTATCTTTTGTGTTAAGGATAAAGCATTTACAACCAAACACTTTAAAAAAACCAACTTTGGGCAATTTGCCTTTCCAAAGTTCATAGGGGGTTTTCTTAAGAAGGGGTCTTACAAGGACTCTATTGATAGTATAACAAGCAGTGTTTACCGCCTCGGCCCAAAAATATTGAGGGAGGTTGAATTCACTAAGGAGGGTTCGAGCAATTTCTTGGAGAGTTCGGTTTCTCCTTTCAACCACTCCATTTTGTTGTGGAGTCCTAGGGGCAGAGAAGGTGTGATTGTATCCTTAATAGGAACACAATTCATTGAATTCTTTGTTCTCGAATTCACCTCCATGGTCACTACGGAGCGATATAATTTTATATCCTTTTTCGTTTTCTACTTTCCTAGAGAATTTCAAAAAGGTTCTACAATCATTTTTTATGAGCTAAAAAGAAAACCCAAGTGAAACGAGAAAAGTCATCTACAAGGACAAAGGTATAGGATTTTCCACCTAGACTTGCTACAGGGGTAGGACCAAAAAGATCAAGATGAAGGAGCTCAATAGATTTTGAAGTGGACACTTCCTTCTTAGATTTGAAAGAAGATTTGTGTTGCTTTCCAAGTTGGCATGGCTCACAAATCAAATCTTTCTTAAACTTAAGTTTAGGAAGGTCACGGATGAGCTTGTTCTTATTAAGCTTTAGAAGTGAATGAGAGATACAATGCCCCAACCTTCTATGCCAAAGCCAAGACTCATTGTCAAGAGCACTTAAACATTTAACATTTTGGCTAGCTAAAGACTTTAAATCAATAATGTAAACATTTTGAAAACGGGAAGAAGAAAATATCAATTTGTTTTGAAAATCAAACACATTGCATAAATCATTTTGAAAATTCACCGAAAAACCACTATCACAAAGTTGACTAATGCTAATTAAATTATGTTTTAAACCTTTAACAAATAAAACATCTTTAATTAAGGAGGTTCTACCAAAACCAATGGTACCTATTCCGACGATCTTGCTTTTTGAATTGTCACCGAAGGTGACGTATCCTCCATCGAATTCTTCAAGGGAGTTGAACTCGGAGGGATCGCCACACATGTGCCTCGAGCATCCGCTGTCGAGATACCATGAGCCTTTCGAAGTCCTACTTCTTTGGTGTTTATCCTACAAAATCAAGAGAGAATAGATTTTGGTACCCATATAAGTTTGGGTCCGGAATGATTAGCTAAAAGAGACTTTTGAACCCATACTTGTCTAGAGGGATACATCCTAAGATATTCATCCGAGTAGGTAATGATTTTGGGGCAGCCATATCTAGCATTTTTACAATTGCATTCATAAATCATATGTCCGGTTTTTCTACAATAATTACAAAATTTATTTTGAGAGCTCCCCCTTACAAAATTAGTGGGTGCTCTAGAAGAAGTGGCTTGCTTGTTAAATCCAAGTCCATGTGTGGTTCTAGCCGAACGTTGAGAACCTAGCAATTTGGTCAAATTTTGTTCACCTTGGGTGAACTTGGAAAGAGATTCCCTTAAATATTTAATAGTTGAATTCAAAGAATCAACATTTGGAATATCTTGGACCTTAAGGGCAAGTTCCTCATTCTTTTTGAGAAGTTGATATTTTTCAGAAATTAGAATTTTGTGTTTCTTTTTTAAGGCCAAAAATTTAGAGGTAAGTTCGTGAAAACCTTCCTCTAATTGATCTCTCGCATTTTGGAGATCTTCATAATACATGTCATTATTAAAAGAAGAATATGAGGAAGAGGAGTCGGAAGAAGATACCTCATCAAGTTCCATTAGGCATTTTCCACCTTCATCGCTTGAGTCGCTTGAAGACATGGAGTCATCGCTTGCACTCCATGTTGATGCTTTGAAAGCCTTATTGTTTTTCTTTTCCTTTAGCCTTTTCTTTAAAAGAGAGAACTCCGGTTTGATGTGGCCTTTCTTTCCACATTAAAAGCATGTAACTTCTTTTTCTGCTTTTGGCTCTTCCTTTCGTGCCCTTTGAAAATTCTTCTTTTTCTTCATGAACTTGCTCATTTTTCTTGCAAGTTGAGCAATCTCGGATTTGCTATCATCGGAGGAGCTTTCTTGCTTTGCTTTGAATGCTATGTTCTTTTTCTCCTTGAAGATTTTACCTTCTTTATCGGCTTGCCTCTTCATGGTAATCTCATAGGTCATAAGTGATCCAATGAGTTCTTCAACCGGCATTTTCTTGACATCTTTCGCTTCTTGGATTGTCGTCACCTTTGGAGCCCATGAGCTTGGTAGGACCCAAAGAATCTTCTTGACCATCGTCTCTGCAGAAACATCATCTCCAAGAGACTTTCTCCCATTACACACATCAGTAAAGCGAGTAAACATTTCCGTAATAGATTCGTGTGGGTGCATGGTGAAACTTTCAAAGTCTTGACGATACATATCTAATCTAGTGTCTTTGACTTTGTTAGTGCCCTCATGGGTCACTTCCAAAAGCTTCCAAATTTCATGAGAAGTGGTGCAAGTAGAAATACGATTAAATTCATTACGGTCTAACCCACAATGAAGAGCATTCATGGCTTTTCCATCAAGCTCAAAATTAGCAATGTCTTAGGGGGTCCATTTAGACTCATCTTTGCTAGAGAGAGTGTAGCCTTGCATAACAATTCTATATATAGGATAGCCAATACTTCTAAGAAATGTAATCATGCGAGTTTTCCAATAAGTGTAGTCGGTTCCATCAAAGAATGGAGCCCGAGTCATGGAATACCCTTCGGGTGCTTGTGAGGAATAAGCCATCACTATGGATTTTAGGTTTGTAACCGGTTAAGGTATTACACAAACTTTCCTCTGATACCAAATGTTAGGTCGGAGAGTGATGGCAAGAGGGGGGTGAATTGCCTTTGTAAAATAATTAGCAACTTAAAAACAATTTATAAATGCAGCGGAAATAAAAACGGGCAAGACACAATTTGATAACGGAGTTCAGCTTAAACCAAAGCCTACGTCTCCGCTCCCAACTCAACCGTTGAGAGATTTATACTTCAGCTTGCTTTTTAATGGTTGTAGAAAGAAACCCACTATCCGTTTTAAGGTAGGCTAGATCACCTTCGTACAACTTGCTTTTTTATTATGGTTGTAGCAAGAAACCCAAAATGAAAGTGAGGAAGAAAAGGATGGTTTGTTTTAATACAAACCCAATGAAGAACTAAACAATTGAAATAAATAAATTATAACAAACTAGAGGAAGCCTTGAGCGCCAAGAGTGTGAGAGTAGTTGATGTAGAGGCAGCCCAAGCTTCAAGGATGGAGATGGATCACAAGTAGCCTTAGAGATTTTTCGTTTAGAGCTTCAAGGGATCAAAATATAATTCCAATGTATCGGGGGTGTTCTCGGCATCCATCCTCGTCTATTTATAGGAGAAATATCCCCAAATACTTCAATATGGCCGTTGGAGGGCTTTCAGAGCCATTGGGGGTCAAAAGTACAAGTCTGGTCAAAGCCCAACAGCTAGTTTGACTGGGCTTACCGGCTGACCGGTTCTTGGCCACCGGCCGGCCGGTGCTCCAGACAGAAGGCAGAGCTCTCTGTCTGGGTCCACCGGCCGGCCGGTGATTCAGACACCGGTTGGCCGGTGGCACCTGGCAGTGGGCAAGGCCTACTGTCTGGTTCCACCGGCTGGCCGGTGGTCAGGCACCGGCCGGCCGGTGGTCAGGCACCGGCTGGCCGGTGGTCAGGCACCGACTGACCGGTGGAACCTGGCAGAGAGCATTGCTTCTGCCAGAGACCACCGGCTGGCCGGTGGTAATCCACCGGTTGGCCAGTGGACTCAGAGAGTCCTTTTCCAGTCTTCTTGGGCCAACTCTTTGGCAACCTTTTTCCTATCATCAAAAAAACTTGAAAAAAAGTTAGAACACGATGAGAGTGATTGTGATCATTAAAATACAAGAGAGAGGGGTACAACAAGAGCTACTATCAGGAGAGCTAGAGCTCCTAAGAAAGCAAAAGAATGACTAAAAGCAATTTTCCGATAAAGAAGTAGGCTTAGGCGGGCAGGGCATGGGATATTGAATGAAAAGAAAAGTCATTCATTACAAGGGATGAGATAACTAGCATGGGATAAAGGACAGACAGACCACAGACATGAGCTCGAAAGGAAAATCAGACGGACAACCGATAACTGAGAGGGAGACATTACCGGGGAAGATCCTTCTAAAGGACTAAGTCAGTCCCATACATACCCTTTCTTACCAGCTGGTGTCTCAAACCACACTCAATTGATCATCAAACTTGCATCTCTTCCTAGGGACCTTCAGGGTTTTTTATTTTTGGGCTGACCAACCTCACTTTCTCTCCTTTGTTGAGGAGGTCTGGAGGACTGAGGTATCTAGTTCCCCTATGTTTTAGCTTCTAAGCTTCAGAGTTTGAAAAAAGTTTTGGGAAGATTGAATAAAGAGAATTTCTCGGATATTTCTGAAAGGGTGAGGGTCGCTAGAGAAAATCTAACTAGAATTTAGAATCTCCTTCATACTAACCCCTCTAATTCTGGTCTTTGGAAAGAGTAGGTGGAGGTGGTCAGAGATTACTCAAATCTTAGAAGGGCAGAGGAGAGATTTTTCAGGAAAAAATCCAGAGACTACATGTGGGGGACCAGAAATCTAAATTCTTTTTCAATTATATTAAGAGTCTCCATGGTAAAAGTTAGATTGTCTCCATTTGCACCGAGGACAGCATGAAACTTGAGGATCCCTCCGATGTGAAAGAGGAAATTGTGTGGTTTTATAATAATATCCTTTGGTCTTATCCAGTTCATTAGACCAGTAATATTGACTCCCTCCGTTCAACCTTGCCTAAAAGACTTACGGAGGCCCAACAATCGGAACTGGCCCGGGAAGTATCAGAAAGTGAGATAAGGGAGGTTTTGTTTTCTCTGAAGGATAACAAAGCCCCGGGACCTGATGGATTTAACGCGTTATTCTACAAGAAGGCATGGGGTATATTAGGGCACACTATTATATAAGCTATCAAAGACTTCTTCAAATCGGGCAATCTCCTTAAGGAGATAAACTCCACTGCAGTGACCTTGATCCCGAAAACCCGACTCAGATTAAAGATTTTAGGCCGATCTCTTGCTGCAATACCATTTACAAGTTCATTGCAAAGATTTTGGCCAATAGAATCAAGTGAATCCTACCTGAATTAGTGGGAAAACAAGAGACGACATTTATCAAGGGAAGTAGAATTGGGGATAATGTCCTTTTGGCACAAGAACTCCTGAGAAACTACCATCGTAACAAAGGCTCACCACGGTGTGCCGCCCTTAAGGTGGAACTGATGAAGGCCTACAATATAGTGAGATGGGACTTCCTTTTTGCAGTGTTGAGAACTTTAGGCTTTCCAGCAAGGGTAGTACATTGGATTGAGGAATGTGTTTCAACAGTAAAGTTTTCCATAAGTATCAATGGGGAGCTCAATGGCTACTTTCCGGGTCAAATAGGTTTGAGACAGGTATCTTAGAGCCTACCTTTTTGTCTTAGTCATGGAAGTGTTCTCAGGGATAATGAATACCATGGTGGATGAAGGATCTTTTAAGTTTCATTCGAGGTGCCGAAAAGAATGAGTTTTGTATCTTTTCTTTGCTGATGACCTTAATATTTTTAGCAAGGTTGAAAGCAGATAGATCTATATCCGCGATAAAAGATTGCTTGGTTTGCTTCCAAAGGATGTCGGGACTCCCCCCAAACCTGGAAAAAATCCACCTATTTACTTGTGGAGTGACCAACAATTGAAATTTTAGCTTCTGGGTATTGTAGGCTTCCAATAAGGTGACCTCCATGTAAGGTATCTTGGTGTACCTCTAATAACATCCCAACTGAGGAGAATAAATTGCTTATCCTTGGTGGACAAAATTGTGGCAAAGGCTAAGAGTTAGACGTGCAGGGCCTTGTCTTTCGCAGGTAGACTCCAGCTAATCAACTCTATATTGTTTTCCATCCAGATATATTGGTCCTCCATCTTTATGTTACCCAAAGTGGTGATTAAACATGTGGAGAAAACCCTCAAGGATTTTCTGTGGAAAGGTAGTGAGTTGAAAAATGGGGGTGCCAAGGTGGCTTGGGAATGTGTGTGCCTTCCCAAAAAGGAAGGGGGATTGGGAGTGAAAAATATGGAGTTATGGAACCGAGCGGCTTTGTTAAAACACATATGGAATATTTTCACTGACAACGACCAATCAATTTGGTCTAGTTGGGTGCAAAGTTACCTCATCAAAAAAGGGACTTCTGGGAGCTCAAGAACCCAGGGGAGTGCTCATGGGCTTGGAGGAAAATTTTGAAGCTAAGAGACATAGCTCGGGGAAAGATGATATCTGTAGGAGGTGATGGTAGACCCAATATATTATGGTTGGGGTCCCCAAATGGTACATTCTCAGTTAGTAGGGAATGTGAGGATATCCAGAACAGGAGTACGCAGGTGCCATGGTATAGAGTGGTGTGGTTCAAGGGTCAAGTACCCAGACACGCTTTGGTACTATGGTTAGCTGTCAAAAAAAAGGAGACTTAGTACACTATATAGAATGGTCACTCAGGGTATTTCCTAGGAAACCCAATGTTTACTATGCAGCGTCGATATAGAGAATCATGATTGCCTCTTCTTCCAATGCCCATTTTATAATAGAATTTGGCTGACCTTTTTCCCAGTGTAGAAATTCGTCTTCTTATGCCATTACTATATACCAGACTCTTTTGCGAAATACCTGCAGAATCTCACTTGGTCATCCACCTAGAGAAGTCCTTATACAAAATCCCTACTGCTTGCATTGGTTAGTAGATCCCTGCATCATCTCTCGGAATCAGAGAAGAAGATAACAACCCTTGTACCTCCGAAGTAGCAGTTGGAAGCTTTAAGTAAGTAGACCCCATCGGTACCAGTGAATGGATTGATTTCCCTACCTCTATCTCTCCTTGGACTTGGACCTTCCTTTATCAGCGGAAAGAGAAGTCCAAGCTTATTTTCCTAAAATCTCTACACTAGTAGCTGTACAAGGCAGTACAATTCTAGTGAGCAGAACACTTAAACACTAGAGGATTTGATGTGGGTCCCCTCATTTTATATTTATAGGCACTTGGGCTGGGCCTCCTGGTAGACCTTGATAGAGATTTCTGGGATTCTTGAGTCTTCCAGCCTTTGTCCCTCACCGACACATCCAAGATAATACCATATTGGCCTATGAAATCATCCACACTATGAAGTATAAAATAGAAGAGAAAGGCTATTAGTGGGAGAAATTTCTAAGTAGTCAACCTCCCTCTCCTCGGTTCACTTCACTCGCTTGATTTCTTACTTTCTATTAGTACAGTTAGAGACAGAAAAGAAAGGAGTTACTATAGGAGTGACTACTGCTTTCCTTAACCCCTATTTATTCCCATTAGTGCGGTTAAGAGCTAGTACCGCTAATACAAGAAAGAGCTACTACTGATTCAACTAATTGCTTAATTTACTGCTGTGAATGAAGTTAAGTACTATACTATACAGGTTGTATAAACTCTTTTTTACCTTAAAATACCCAAAATCAAAGTTGGCAGTTGCCCTTGCTCTCACATCGGAGTGAAAGTCGGTCTTATAAGGGGATTTAACAGGCTTTGAATCCTTTAAGAATTCATCACCAGTTAACGTTCTTTCGAACATTGCAGGTGGAAGAAATCCAAAACTTTGAGGGCAACCTCTTTTTGATATGACACAATTAGTTGTGGATATAGTCAAACTTCTACTAGAGTAGCAGGGCATTGCTTTTAGAACATAATCCAGCAGCTCTTTTTGAGGCATGAGCTACTCCCAAGGCAAAAGGGGAGGATGTTGCCTGTGGGGTTGGGCTTCTTTTGTTGTCACCGATAATAAGGTAAAGTTCTAACTTTAAGTGAAGATAGTTAGGATTATATTCACTTTATCTATGGGACTCTTAAGTAGGGCCCTCCTTATGATCACCTTCTATTGGTACTTCTTTGCAGATCTGATAGAGTTAACCGCTCTTTCTGTCCCCCTCTTCTTTCCATTTCTTGCTTTTTAAAAGATGGTCTTCTGTTCTTGCTGCCTTAGAAGCTGATCTACCTGAGCGGAGAGTCCAGATTTTGTTCTATAGGCCCATCCCTTATTCCCTAATAGTCTCCCAGACTATCTCCTAGAGTACAAGGAATATTCCCAAGCCTGGATCACTAGGACGATGTCGGAAGAGATGCTGCCGAATCGGATTGATGAGTCAAGTTTACTTTCATTCCCAATATCTCTTAACCGATTTCTATTAATGGAAGTGACTCAATTTGGCTTATTTTTTTGCTTCTGTTGAAGTTGCTGGTGTCTATGCTCATTTGGACTGGAAGGGGGGTTGGTCTGTTTACTCAACCGTAGGAGACCATCGATCAGAGAAAGAAAGTTCGAATGTACCAGATCGATTGATCAGAGAAGTAAAGAAGTGATGGTGGAAGTTAAGTAATATCCTTCTTAAATGGTTTAGTTTAAGATGTTCTCTGCCTTGCTGCTGAGTTTGTACAGAAGGGAGTCTAATCATGGAGCTCTAGCCGACGTAACTGGGGTCTTTGCTTGCTTTCAACAAAGGCAAAAGCACTTATTTCCCTCTTCTTAATTGAGTCATCTTGTATATTGATCACCAGGCATTGAAGTTCTTGAACAGTCAGAAGCACATGAAGAACATGAACGCTAGGTCTTTCCTATCGAAGTTTCCATTTGCTATTCGTCAACAATCAGGCGAGCTTCATCGAGTTGCTGATACATTGAGTCGTAGACTGACTTGTGACTATGATCCATGAAGTAGTGGGATTTTAATGCTTGAAGTAGTTATATGCTGAAGATAAAGACTTCATAGGGTTCCATAAATAGGAGGGAGTCACTTCTTTAATAGCTGTGGATTGAGGGCTTTTTCATCATACTATACCGAGGTTTGAGGGATTTATTGATATGATATTAAGATCAAAGGGTGGGTTGAATTGTAACCACTACATGAGCATGAAAATGAGTTTCTTTGCTTCGGAAGTTTGATCAACGAATGGAAGAAAAGGAGAATATGCAAATGGATTGGTCGTACCCTTACCCTTGCGGGCCTAAATTCTATTAGGATTTCTTACTAAATATCAAGAAAGGCACTTTCCTCACTTCGAGAAGTCTACATGTCTCCTTCAATGATTCTGTACCGACTGTCTATTATGCCAATCCGTTTCCCAACGTACTTCTCTATAACCACCTAGCTCGGATTTTCTTGTATGCTTCATTCTTCCTCTTTCACAAAAGTGCCCAGTGAGAGACTATTAGTTGTTGTTCGTAGGGTAGTTTAGTTGCTTATGGGATATCTTAAATAAAAGAATTATCGACCGGGTAACGGTGGCTACTGCCTCATGCCAATAGGAATGCATCCCTTCGCACTAAACCAATAGAAGAGTCAGAGTTGAGCAGCTCCTCATATCAATAGAGGTACGACTAGAAAACCTTTCCATTCTTATGGATAGAGGTAGGATTCTGGCAATTGAATAGAAGAAGCCCAAGATTTTAGTTAGTTAAAAGAGGTGTACGGGACGATACAACTAACCAGCAGGGCTGGGCCGACTGGTGTCCCCTTTATGGCATGTATATGTACGTGGGTTGGAACCCTTACTCGAACTATGACTCTTAGTAGGTAGCAGCATCCTCTCTTTGATCCGATCGGGCATTCCACTTGTACCAAGTAATGAAGGAAGGGGGGTCAGGATCTGCCGTTGATATTTTATTTCAGAAGAGGAATCCCTTGGATATGAGACAACCGAGTGGTGAATTATGCCAGAAACAAGTGAAGGAGGCGTAGCAGTTCCTGTTTCTGCCAAAACTACGGCCTAAGCTTCTAGAGAGGAGTGGCTATGTGCCTAAGGATTCTTTGGTATCATCACTGAGTCCCATATCTTGCTAATGAACCCATGAACAAATAACCAAATTCGAAATAGGGATATCATCAAATGCTCGACCATAGGGAGAGGGTTGATTCTGTGGGTTGGTCTAAATCATATAAGTATGAAAAAATCTCATCTATAGGTGAGACACGGGCAAGGAATGAAAGAACCAACAAGTGGGATTGATTAATGAATTAACGCTCGGGTCCCATACTGATGGTTCTCCTTCGCATCAACAGCATGTATTTTACCCAATTCTTCAAGTCTCCTCCCAGGATATAAGAAGGAATGAAGATCCTTAAGGGTAGGGAATCTGGTTTGTCGAAGATCATTCTCTTTCTCTATTTAATTTCTTTGATCATGTGAAGGATACACATCTCTTTTTTCTATCCCCGTAGTTCTCTACTTTTAAAGAAGCATGAAATTCCTCACTTGAAAGACAGATCCGGCTAGAGATCTAGTCAATTATCGAATTTCCGAGCACTTGTCCTTCCTAATGAAAGTGACCTACCTCACTCGAGAGTCTAAGAGTCAGACACTCTTCCTTAATCTATGAACCAGGATCTTCCCTCAAAATAGTAATAGGGTGACCTTCCATGCTGGCTAGTGAATTTAGCGCCATCGTTGCACCTAGTTCTTAATCCTAGTACCTAACTCTACTATAGGATAAGTAAAATATCACTAGTGACATATCAAGTGAGATATTCAATGGAGACAGGATTTTGAACCTCAAGCTTATTATCCTGATTAGTCGACCAATGAAACTACCCTGCCTCTCTTCCTTGCTAAGGTAAGTAAGAAAATCCTTTCTCTTCCCACAGGGACTTAGTTTGTTTCAGTCAATGAATGAGAAGCCTACCTTTTAGTGACAACTTGTCAAAACCCCGTATTTTTTTTCTTAAAGACCGATTCCACTCATAAGAGTTCAATAAAAAGGAGAAGACTTGTTGACACCCCGTATTTTTCATTTAAAAGTCATTTCCCTTCATATGAGCTCACTGGAACTAGAGAATCTTGTCGAAATCCCATACCCGTATTTTTTATTAAAACCTCTTCTGACCTTATTCTTGACCACTATTAGCACAGCTTCGAAGATCGTTATCTTTTATTCCTATATGTGACAAATGAATCAAATTGAGAACTCGATCGAACGTCCTAGCTTTCTGGGCAGTAAGGAATATCTTTATCGTTGTTCCACTTTTGAATATGTTAGTTCAGCAGGGAACTTTCCCGAAAGCATTAAGCCTTAAGGTCTAATAGCATAGGGAAGGGCCTCCACTTATAGTTAGGCAGGAAGACTCCGCTTTCTGTAATTAGGTAGGAAGATCACTCAAGAAGAGAAGCTAAGAGGACTTACTCAACTAATAGACCCAAGACTTCCTCACTCATAGGTAAAGACTAGAAGAAAGAAAACAACTAATCTATTCTTATCTGTCTTTGCTTGCTCTAAACCTAAAGGCAAGGAGCAAGTTGCCTCAGGTATTCCCACTAGATACCAAGACCTAACAGCGGACAGCGGAAAGGCCACATCGGCAGTTCTAAGAGGAACTTGAATATTTCTTGATTCAAAGAGGAACTAGAATAGGGGAATTCACCTCTGGAAAGGCTCGTTGAAAGGTTTAAGAGAGGACTTAAAGGACATCTAAAAGAGAAGGGAAACTCACCTTCCTATCAGACTACTTTCACTGGACTTATTCCACTCACAGTTAGTTAAGGGAGAACCTCTTCTTACTACAGGATTGAAAACCTAGCTTGTGCTAACCCTACAGGCAAGTAGAAAGAAAGAGCACAGGAATGATATCCATTTCATTCCTTGCTTGGGGCTTGGTGGGATTCCTTGCTATCAATCAATATCAGAAAGAAGCTACTTTAAGGCAGGACTGCCAGAGGGATGATACCTACCTATTACAATCCTCACTAGATGAGGGAGGGAATAAAAAAGGAAAAAGGATGCCTACTATCTGGACTGGACTCACTCAGTACTTCCATCTAGAGATATAGAATAGAAAGGAAAGGGTAAAGTCTGACTCTATTACTTACTAAAGGCAGGAAGAGAGGACTTCTTATCCCCGCTCTACCCTTGGGGGAGGAAGCCAAATCACCCCTGGCTTGCTTATTCAACTCCCAAAAAGAACAACTTAAACGGATTCTCCTCAAATTTCATTCATATGTAGGATGCTAAATAGTAGTCCTCGTAAGAAAGAGAGAAGTAAAGAGGCTAGAAGTAAAGAAGGGCATCTTACAAAGGACTTAATGCTCTCAGAGAATAGGTGAGCCCTGTTGAGCCACTAACATACTCTTTATCCTCCTATCTTCATACAATATATTCTACACAGCAACAGCGGAAATGCATATTGAGGAATATAGGTTGCATCTATTTATAGAATAGATAAAGTAAGGAAGGTTTAATCTACATTCTAAAGGTAAGAAATAGATTCTTCTCCTTTCACCTAGCATCCACTTACTGGAACAACCAGCTTGATAGATAGAATTTGTTCTAATTAATTCTATCTTGATCTAAACCTAAAGGAGCTACGTGCCCCAGGGGAAAGTCCTAACCCTAAGAAGGAAGACACCTACAATCTTATTAGTTATTCTCTGTCCTTATCCCTTCTCAACTTCAAGGAAGAACAAGGAAAGAAAAAGAGCATTCCTCTAGATCCTAAGCTCTTCGAATAGCTAACAGATAGAATACAGTCTTATCTAGCATAGCGTGCTATAAACCTGAGGAAGGAGAAAGTCTCAGGTATTTGATTTATGAACCTACCAGAGTGAAATACCACTGCCAAGAAAGAACAACAGAAACCTCATACAGTCTAATCTTCCCTTCTCCTCTATAGCTATCACTTGAGAGATCTTATTTGATATAATCTAACCTAGCTTGGTATTACCCTTAGACGGAATAGATGAATGGATAGGACGTAGGTTCAGGCCATTTCCCTTCAAAGGATTTTACTTGTGTCACCATTGCATTATTAGGCATCTTGCCTCTTTAAAAGAGAAACCCTTAAGAATTCATGCATTTCATTTATTGTGTTGCATAATTTCCAAACCATTGATTTACTTGTCAAAGTTTCCATTCCTTAGAGGTTTTTATCCCTCTCCTTCGTGGTACCTCACATTTTTGATAATGGTAACATGACCTCTCTTTAGTGGTAACTTACCGCTTCGGTACTAAGAACTCTCCCATTAGTGGTGGAACTCTCCTTCCACATTAAAGGTTTAAGGCTTTTAGAGACTTTTCTAGAAACATTCATTCAAACACAAGGCACGACGCCTTTTCGAGATTCGATCCATAGGATAAATTAAACCTTTTAAGGCACACAAACTTTTTCAAGATCAACCCCTAATTAGGCACGACGCCTTTTTAGTCCAATATTCAGTAGGCATGGTCCCTTTCCATAGGTGAATCACACCTTAAGAAATCACAGTGTCTATCTCCAAAGTTGGGTACAGGGCCTAGCGCCCTTCCCAGTCATGGTCCAACCCTGCCTATTTTCTAGGATTAAGTCCCCTTAGGATCAGTTTCTCTCTAGGATTAGATCCTTTTTCCGTAGGATTACTTCTTTCCATAAGGTTTACCAGGTCCATTCCAATTCAATAACCAATGCAATATCCCGTACCTATTTCCGAAACATCGTCCGGTGCCAATATTCCTTCTTTTTTTTATATACGTTTGCATGACAGATAAATGGTTTAACGGTGTTTCTAGCTCATGAACCTCTAGTTTGTGAACCTAAGGCATGACAGGACTAAGGAAGTCTTTCTGAAATAGTACCGTATGTTCTTAGTACTAAACTTCCTGCACTAAATGCCTTTTTATTTAGTATAAAACTCATCATTACAGCCCCTTCCATGACTGCGAGTTCCTTTTTATTCATCTTTCCTTGCTCTATTACTAGTGGGTCAAATTTATCTTCCTTTTGAAAGAGATCTGCCACTTGGGTGTGAATGGCTTTCCTATGTGGGTAGACTTCAGCTCATCAGATCAGTGTTGTTCAGTATTCAGTTCTACTGGAGTTGCATTTTCTTTTTTCCTTTCCATTTCTATTGATACATATTTAGGCAGAGCAAGCAGAGAAAGGGATGCCTCAAGACGAGTAAACCAATTCTATGGACAAAGATCTGTATAGAAACCTTGTTTTGAGATTCCCCGTAAGAACCTGAGAATTAAGAAACTAGCGGTTAGAGAGCCACATTCCTCTCTCAGAGTTGAGTTACTCCATTCCTCTCTGTATTTGATCGCATCTCCTCTTTTGAGGGATTTTGTGAAAATTTGTTTGTTCGTATGCCAGATATAAAGGTTCCGGAAAACTGTAACAGCTATGTCTCAGGACAATGAGCTTTAAAAAGACATGTATTCTTAGTGGGGACAACCGCGTAGGCGGACTTTCTTATAAGTACATCTTTACGTGCGTTTGAGATGTCCAAGCTGTATATTGATCTAATGGATTGGGATGCGAGTTAAGGGGAAAAATAGCAGTATCAAAAATCATAAGAGAAGCAAGGTCCACTCTTTGTGAAATAAAGGACAGCAGCCATTCCTTTCTTTATGTAAGGTAGTCAAGCCCTATCTAAGTAAAGCTACGGATCCTTGGTGGGAATGAAAAGGTGGTACCCCTATCACAACATTGAAAGTTCAGTTGACGGACCACTTTTTCCCAAGGGAGGATTCGTTTTTGTAGCCAAAAAGATTATGCACATAGTTCGCTGGAAGCTCAGAGTCTTATATCCCAAAAAAAAACGGGAATAACAGTTTTTTAGTTCCTTAAGACTTTATTACTAATCTATTTATAGTAAATCAAGCCTGGCTAACACAAAAAAAAATCACCCTTTGCTAGACTAGGGGCCTCTCTCTTTGTTTCGATGAAAGCCTCAACGCTCTCATTCTACGGGGAACTCTTTTGACTATTTACCTTTAAAAGCTGGAAGCAAAAGGTGAAAACTCAAAAACTAGTCTAGTAAAGGGTGCTTGTGTTGTGGTTTTGAGTTCCTTGGATTGTGCACTAATAGTAACCATAGAAAGAAAGCGGGGAGCATTCTCTATCAAATAATTATGGAGGGGGTTCATGGTCCCTAGTTCCATTTTCCAGGCCTACTTCCCATTCATTCTTTTATAAGGATGCTCTTCAGCTGGTCAGTAGAGTAGTTGGCACACGCTGGTCAATCCAGTACGTACGTCGCTTTCATTCCTAGCTGACCAGCATGGAAAGGCTGTTTAAGTTGTTATTTACACACTTAACTCACTAGGAGAAGAAGTAAGGAAAGATTCCCTCCTTGTCTAAAAGACAAAAAGATGGATGAGCCACTCTCTCCATCCGACTAAGCCTAACCTTTACCTGGGCACCTTGCCTTCTTTCCTTGCTTTGGTGCTAGTGTATATAAAGTAGTAGACCCCGACTCCTTTTAGCTTTCTGTGGTATGGCTATTATAACACATAGTAGTTTTTCTATCCTTCCCTTCCTTATCCTTAAGGAATTGGATATAGAATGGTTAGGAGCATTCATTAATAGAGATGGATTGGCTTCGGTTTACCTTCTGACTATGGGAATGCTTGAAAAAGTTCCGATTCCAATAAGCTCGTGACCACTCTCAGAGGTAGCTGGGAACAAAAGGAATAAGTGATCAAAGCTAAGATCAGCTACTATTGGACTTATTTACTTGGTGAGAAGGGTTAGCAGGGAAAGCAGCCTTGTTGATTAAAGTAAAGGACCAGGGGCGCTTTTGTTTTGTTTTGTGGGAATAGCCGCCTTTTAATATGGATATCAATGACTAAAGTCTCTTCCCAGCTAAGCCCGAAAGAAAAAGAAATAGAGTTAGATCCGAGAGTGAATGATAAAAAACTATTTTGTTGAATATTTTATTGATAATAAATGATATCATTTCCTCAAATTGTGTTAAATATGTTTATTTATAAAATATTTTGGATTTAATCATTCATTTGAAAATTTGGTGAAAATTCCAGTTTTACCCTTTATAGTGCACTGTAGTATTTCAAAGATAAATATTTTTATATTTATTATTTGAATTTTTAATTTTTTAAATGTGTTTCTAACATAATTTTCTATAACTTTTATTCAGGACACTGGAGCTAAAGAGTGCATTTGGATGTAGTAAATGGGCCATTAATCCAATGGTGGGCTGGACTCGGCAGAATGGACATAGGTTCTGTATTTGGGCCACATCTTCTACATCCGGGCTTGGATTGAGTCCAAATTTTGAGGAAAGCTCGGGGACATGATTTTGAACAAATAACCCTTCTGTAAGGATGGTCAATTCACGCGTTGTGGAGGTCAACTAGGCGGTGAAACGTGGAATAAAATATTTGGCCGAGTTTTTCATTTCACACTTGAAAAGTTATGTAACCATAGCCTTCACAAACTATATTTAAAGGGGGTTTTAACTATTTGGGAGGGATTTTAGAGGATTTGTTAATGTGTGACCGAAAGGTTGTCTCTTGGGATCCCCTCCAAACTCTTGGAAGAAGTAAGCCTTTGTGCAAACCTCTCTTCCAAAAAGGCTCTCCTCTCCCACCTCTTCTTTGTATTTCTTTTATTTCATGTTTGTTTTTTGAATTTTTCTTCAAATAATCTTCTTTCTTATTCCCTTTTCTTCTTCTATTAATATTATTAATTGGGTTGGAATCAAGAGTGGAGACAATATTGGGTTCTACCCTTTCAATCCTTTGCTTATGCAAAACGTCTCCACGATGACTACACCGCCCATGGAAGAGTAGTTCTTTTTAGTAATCGATCAACCTCTATCCTTCATTTAATTATTTTGAATAATTGAGATACTGTAATTCAATTAATATGATACATGAATTGTGTTTTTAAATTGTAAGAAACTAAGAAATCAATTGAACAATTAACACAAAACCCGTGAGGTCGGGAATTGTGTAAATTGTGAGAGCGCGATCTTAATCGGTAATACAAGACCATACGGGATAAATTTGTAGAGTTAAAATATAATCTCTAAACACAATTAATCCTAATTTCCAGAATGGATATTTGATCTAATTAACCACTGACCATAAGCTAACCTTAGAATAAAAATCAAAGCAGGGTGCTGCGATTGCGTGTTCCGAAGCTAGCCTAGGGTTTAAGTAATTTCATCTTTGTGGTTAGGTTAACTCTCGTAGGGTTCGAGGGATAAAAAATTAGGGGATCATAATTAAGTGGATATTGATTTAAATTATAATGATTAATAAGTAAATTAATAGTTAGAGTTAGATCGATTATGCCTTTTAAAATAGATTTCTAAAAAAAACATCTTCTTGTTGTGTCATTTTAATCGAAATTCATTTCAAAACTAAAAATAAAAAAATATACAATGTTCTTCTAGAAAACTTCTTATATATTCATAAACTATAACAAACTCCATTCTTTTAAAGTAGTGTTTTTATTCTATTCTATTTTATTTTTTTAGAATGTCTTTAATAAGTTGTTAAATTCACTTCCTCCATTGAGAGACGACCTTGGTCAGCCACTCTGTTGCACCTAAGTACCCCAAAATCACATTAATCATTTGAGGGCACCCACAACAGTGCTCTTTCAAATTGTCACCGTTGCCGGGGAGGCAAGTAATTTATTCAACCATTTAGAGGTATTTCTTTTATTTTTCATTTTATTATTTTCTTCACCTCTCTCTTTCATCTTTTCTCTTTCTCAAGTTTTCCTTTTTTTTCATCCTCTTATTTTCTTTTTGGACCATCAACTCAAACTTCTCATTTTTATTTTACTATGGTCCACTTTCTTTCTTTTAATTTTTATTTGATTTATGACGCACGCCTGTCGTGGGGCGTGGCAAAAGCATATTTAATTTTCCTAATGCAGCACAGTGGCTGACCAGGGTCGTCTCACTTGAGGAGCGTTATAGTCGGTTCAATAACTTATACTAATTCACTTAATCTAATTTTTATTTCTTTTTTTTATATTATTTATGAATATATATATTTTTATAGTTTTAGAAAATTTTAAATTTAAATTAAGAAATTCAATATTAAAATCTAAATGCAAATTATTACAAAATGAAATTATAAAAGAAAGATCTTGGTCCTAGGTTTGGATAACACGAGTCCATTCATTATTTGTTGATTATTTAAATTATATTTGATAATTCATTTAGTGAAACCTCATTAATGAATTACATCCCATTGATTTATTATGTGTGTGATTTTAACATGCCTTCGGCACACCAAACCACACCTCCTCCAGTAATCCAGTAGAGTAACACCTCAACCGAGAATATTATCCCTACAAGACCCGACTCCACAGTATGTCGTTTCAAACCTTATGGAAACCCCAACTCCACCGTATGATGGTTTTTCCTAAGATAAGGGAGGTTAAATCATTAATCAATGAAAAGAAATGGAATTGAAAATAATGTCGTAGTGGACGACCGCCACACTCGTGCAAAATTCTATCCTCCACCACAAATAGATTTAAAACATTTTTTTAATTTGAAGTGAAATAATGAATAACGTCACAAATCCTCCCCTATTTCCAAGACTCAAGTTAGTAACTTTCCATGGCGAAGTGCAAACAGATCACAATGGAATGATGGAAGAGAGATAAGAAAAATTAAAGTTATAAGTGAAAAGGGGTGGAAGAAGAAATGGGAAACACTTTAATAAAATGATTATGAATGAATTACATAAGAAATGAAAACAAAAATAAAAATGGAAATAAAGAAATATAAATCCTAAATGGCCCTTTGGATTCCTCTCCTTGGTGCCCCGGATGTTGTTGGGAAGGAATTGGAATGTCTTGAGGAGGAGGAGCTCTCCTCCTTTTATAGCCAGATTTCTGTCCTCCGAATGTTGTCGCGCTTTGGACCCCATAAATGACCTCTTCACGCGTTGCGCCCTTATTAAATGTTGTTCATAATTGTCGTGGCCGTGTCCCCTAAAAATATCAGCAGATTTGGACAAGTTATTAATGAGTTATGGCCAATTTACTATGAGAATTTATTCTGTCCAGTCAGAATTATCAAACCGAAAACCACCGTTTTGTAATGAATTAATGTCCCTGAAAACGGCCATTTAAGGCGTTTCTCCCTTAATGAAACGTGTGCACAATCTCCTTATCCGTCTATACACAAAATTTCAGCTCCATTAAACTCGTTTTGAGCGAGTTATGGATATTTCACTGAACCTTCTTTTTTCTGGAAGAAATTTCCTGGAAGCTTCCTTGGTGTTCCTGAATAATCTTCAACTTCATTGAATTGTTTGGACCTCAAGATGGTCGAATCAGATCCTGGTACAGAAGACAAAGTTGAAGGAAATTAAATTAGGATTCTAAAAAAATTATAATCATAAAATTGGGATTTAGATTTTTTGTAAATGACCAAAATACCCTTGTAGTGAAAATCTGTCCAAAATGCAGAATTTGGTCATTTTTGCATTTAAACTTAAAATACTTCTTAAATCAAAAATTGTTACATATAAGCTCAAAATGGTATCTTGGGATGTTTAAAACAATAGAAATGCATTAAAAAATGTGCAAATTATAAGCCCTGTCAATTTATGACACGAACTAATCCCGAAGATCTCTTAGATCTTGAACCTGAGATTGAACGTAGTCTTAGGGATCGAATCAGACATTCTCAGTCTACGGGAAGTTTCAATATCCAACCAGTTGGTAAATTCCTCTCTACTGGAAACATTGAAATAGGAAAAAATTAAAATTCAAACATAAAAGAGGAAACAATGGATGGAAATAATGGAAATGAACTTAATAGAACCATTCGAGAATTGGTTGCACCTGATATTAACTGTCAACCAAATTGTATTGCATACCCAAACATCGAATCGGACTTTTAATTGAAATCTGGATTAATTCACCTTCTTCCAAAGTTTCATGACTTATCTGGTGAGGATCCCAACAAACACCTTAAAGAATTTAATGTGGTTTGCTCAACCTTAAAACCAAGAAATTTTTCTGAAGATCAAATCAAATTAAGAGCATTCCCATTCTCACTTGATGGAGCTGCGAAAGATTGGACGTATTATTTAAAACCTAAGGATGTAACTTGTTGGAACGATTTAAAACGTCTTTTCTTGTAGAGATTTTTTCCAGCATCAAGGACCACATACATTTTAAAGGAGATATCGGGGATCAAGCAAGACCAAGGGGAGTCAATGTATGAGTAATGGGAGTGATTCAAGAAGTTGTGTGCAAGCTGCCCACATCACCAAATCAGTGAACAATTACTCATCCAATACTTCTACGAAGTACTTACACCCATGGAGAGGAGCATGGTGGATGCTGCAGTAGGAGGGGAATTGGTGGACAAGACACCAGTAGCCGCACGTGCATTGATCGACAAGATGGCACAAAACTCCCAACAATTTGGCGATCGAGGTACACCACATGTCAAGGGAGTACACCAGGTAAGTCCTTCTTCTCTTGAATTTAATTTGATTGATACAAAGTTGGAAGAATTGACCACTATGGTGAGGCAGATTTCTTTGGCTCAAAAGACATCCCAACCCACTCCTTCAAGGCCATGTGGCATTTTCACTGATACAAGCCATCCAACTGACTGTTTCCCCCAACTACAAGAAATAGAATATTGTGCAGTAGTATTCCCAGGGAGACCATTTCAGCAGAAACAACAACCATATCCCCAAAATAAGTTTGATTTATTTGCTCTAACATACAACCAAGGGTGGAAATATCAACTTGAAATGAGGTATGGCTCTGGACAACAACAAAGGACACCCTTTCAACAAAACTTCCAGCAGCCTCCACCTTACCAGCAGGGTTTCCAACAACCCCAAAGGAGATTTGAAGCCCAGGCATCAGCAAGCCAGCAACAAGGGAATCCCCCACCCAAGGTAGGTTCTAACACTAATGACCTTTTGAATCAAATTGTTCTTAATCAACAGAATGAGCTAAAGAGTCAAGGTTCGGAGCTGAGGGGGTTGAAGACTCAAATGAGCCAGATTTCCACCACCCTCCATGAACTTGTAAGTAATAATTCCAGAAATCTACCCTCCCAAACCACTCCAAATCCAAAGGGGGATGTTAGTGCCATCACATTGAGAAGTGGGAAGCAAATGAACGATACATCTGTACCTACCATTCCACCGGGATTCACCTAAACTCCAGAGAATCCACATTCTATACCAACTGATGAGCAATCCAAGGAGAAAGATAAAGGTAAGAAAAAGATTGATGATGTTCCTCCTAAACCCCTTCCTTTTCCAAACAGGGTTGTTCAAACCAAGAAGATGGCTGAAGAAGCAATGCAAAAGGAGGTTTTGGACACATTCAAGCGTGTGGAGATCAACATTCCTCTACTTGAATCCATTAATCAAATTACAAGGTATGCCAAATTATTAAAAGAACTCTGCACCAATCGAAGAGGGATCAAGGGAAATGAGAGGATCAATCTTGGAAGGAATGTGTCAGCACTCATTACACCAACTCTATCAATGCCAACAAAGTGCAAGGATCCAGGGACATTCACCATCCCATGTACTATCGGGGAGTTTCACTTCTTTGATGCACTTTGTGATTTAGGTGCTTCCATAAATGTGATGCCTCACTCTGTATTCTCTTCCTTGCAGGTTGGTGAGTTGAATCCAACAAGAGTAGTGGTGCAGTTGGTGAATAGAGCAACGACATATCCAGCGGGAGTCCTTGAGGATGTACTTATCCGGGTAAGAGACATGATCTTTCCAGTAGATTTCTATGTTCTTAACATGGAGGATGATCAGGTAAGTTCTCATGATCTCATAATCTTAGGTAGGCCCTTCCTCAAAACTGCAAAAACTATCATAAATGTCAATGATGTTACACTTTCCATGGAGTTTTGAGATGAAGTTGTGATATTTAATGTTATGGATTCCATGAAGTACTCCTCAGAGGATCACTCTGCATTTGTTATCTCCCATTTTGAACCACCAAATAAAAACTCCATGGAATTTGATTGTCCTATTCTTAGAGAGATTATGAATAATGGTTCGAGTTTGATGTCTAAGAGCACTTCCACACATGTTGTTGATACAAAATCCTCTCTTGGATTTGATTTGGATTCGTATTCTTATTTTGATCTTGTTCACTCTGATTATGACACGGCTGTTGAGTATGCTGATGGATTTGATGCTTTATTCTCTGATTTTGATGATGTCTATTCTGATACTGATGCTCTTTGTGCACATATTTTAGTTCCTTCAATGTCTCCATCCATACTACACCCTCCTTCATTAGAACTCAAGCCATTGCCACCAAATCTGAAATACTCATACTTGTTGAGTGGTGAGAGATTACCTGTTATCATTGCTAACATTTTCCCTTTTGAACATGAAGAAAAACTTTTGAATCTTTTGAGGGAGAACGTCAGGGCAATCGGGTGGACCTTGGCTGACATATCAGGTATTAGCCCCTCCATTTTCATGCATAGGATTCTCTTGGAGGATGGGGCTAAACCAGTGAGACAGCCACAAAGGAGACTCAATCCAACCCTTCTGGAGGTTAATAAAAAAGAGGTTGAAAAATTGCTCGAGGCAGGTAAAATCTATCCCATTTCAGATTATCAGTGGGTAAGTCCAATTCAGGTTGTGCCTAAGAAAAGTGGTGTTACTATTATTAAAAATGGGAAAGATGAGTTAGTTCCAATGAGGGTAAAAAATAGTTCGCGTGTGTGTATTGATTATAGGAAACTAAATCATTCCAATCGCAAAGACCATTTCCCCCTCCCATTTATTGATCAGATGCTTGAGAGACTAGCTGGGAAGACACACTATTGTTTCTTGGATGGATTTTCTGGATATTTTCAGGTTCCTATAGCTCCGGAGGATCAGGAGAAGACTACATTCACTTGTACCTTTGGTACATTTGCCTACCGAAGGATGCCATTTGGACTTTACAACGCCCCAGGTACCTTCCAGAGATGCATGGTGAGTATTTTTTTCTGATTTTATTGAGACCTGCATGGAGGTATTTATGGATGATTTTACAGTGTATGGGTCTTCATTTGATGAATGTATAATTAGTTTGGGAAAGGTGTTGAATCGTTGTATTGAGAATAATCTGGTCTTAAATTTTGAAAAATGTCATTTCAAAGTTGAAAAGGGAATTGTCTTAGGTCATATAGTCTCACAACATGGCATTGAAGTTGATAAATATAAGGTAGACATTATTTCATCCCTTCCATATCCTACATGTGTGTGTGATATTCGATCATTCCTTGGACATGCTGGATTTTATTGATTCTTCATCAGAGATTTTAGTAAGATCGCTCTACCCTTATCTGGATTGCTTTAAAAAGATATTGACTTCAATTTTGATGATTCGTGCAGGGTATCATTTGATGAGCTAAAGAAGTGTCTGACTACTCCACCAATCATACAGCCCCCATGGTGGGAGATTCCTTTTGAGCTTATGTGTGACGCCTCCAACTTTGCGGTTGGAGCTGTATTATCTCTGAGGGTGGAAGGATGTTCACATTTGATCGCCTATGAATCAAGGACATTGGATTCAGCCCAATAAAACTACACTACCACAGAAAAGGAGTGTCTTGCTGTCATATTTGCTTTAGATAAATTCTGTTCATATTTATTAGGCTCTAAAGTAGTTCTTTTTTATGACCATGCAGCTTTGAGGTACCTCCTAAAGAAGCCAGATGCAAAGCCATGACTTATCCGTTGGATGCTCCTTCTTCAAGAGTTTGACATCGAGATAAAGGACAAAAAGGGGTCAGAAAACATGGTGGAAGATGACATGAGTAGGCTTAATCACACACTAGAGGATGACACCTTGGACCAGGTACCACTTCAGGACATTGTCCCTGATGAGCATCTCTATACCATCTCAGGTACGCATCCTTGGTATGCTGATTTAGTTAATTACATTTATTCCTCTGAAATCCCAGCAAATTTGAAGAAGCATCAAGTCCAAAAATTAAAAAGTGAGTCTAGGTATTATGTGTGGGATGATCCTTACCTCTGGCACATGTGTAGTGACCAAGTCATTAGGAGGTGTGTTCTCGATCATGAGTTTGAGTCTGTTTTTCATTTCTATCATACACTTGCTTGTAGGGGACACTTTGGACCCCAACGGACAGCTAGGAAGGTTTTGGACTCTGGATTATATTGTCCTAGCTTGTTCCATGATGCCCATGTGTTTTGTAAGTCATGCTCTTATTTCCAACACACTGGGAATATTTCTAGGAGACATGAGATGCCCCAACAACCCATACTATTCTGTGAGATTTTTGTTGTATGGGGCATTGATTTTATGGGTCCTTTTCTTAGTTTATTTGGATTTTTTTATATTTTGGTTGTTGTTGATTATGTGAGTAAATGGGTGGAGGCCAAGGCCACCAGGACTGATGATTCTCATGTTGTTGTGGACTTTCTCAAAGCACATATTTTTTGCAGGTTTGGAGTACCAAAGGCCATCATCAGTGACCAAGGGACACACTTTTGCAATAGGAATTTTTCTTCCCTCCTTCAAAATTATGGGGTGACACACAAAACATCAACACCATACCACCCCCAAACAAATGGACAGGCTGAGGTTTCAAATCATGAGTTGAAACAAATATTGGAGAAAACCGTGCAGCCAAATAGGAAGGATTGGAGCAAGCGCTTGGATGATTCATTTTGGGCTTATAGGACAGCATACAAGACACCCATTGGTATGTCCCCATTTCAGATTGTTTTTTGGAAAGCATGTCATCTCCCCGTGGAAGTTGAGCATCGGGCTTATTGGGCTCTAAATAAATGCAACATGGATTTGGCCCAAGCTGGAATCCAAAGGAAGCTGCAAATTCAAAATCTTGAGGAGATTAGATTGTCTTCATATGATAACTCAAGGCTCTATAAGGAAAAATAAAAAGCAACTCATGATAGAATGATCCAACAAAAGAAGTTTCATGTTGGAGAGAAAGTCGTTCTCTACAGTTCACAACTGAAGCTGATGCCTGGTAAGTTGTGTTCCAGATGGTTAGGTCCTTATATTGTGTCTAATGTTTTTCCTTATGGTTTAGTGGAGATCACACAAGAGGACACTAGAAGGAGCTTTATAGTCAATGGGAAACGTTTGAATAGATACATCGAGGGACTTCCTACCGATGCAGTTGATTTTATCACACTGCATGACCCCATCATCACTTGAGCACATCGGGATGTTCCTAACCCTTTCACTTTTATATTATTTGTCCTATTTAAAAATTCTGTATTTCATGTGAATATATCATCTCATGGGTTCACATTGAGGAAAATGTAATATTTTAAGTGTGGGGGAGTAGGGAACCTTTTATTTTAGTAATTTCAATTGTTTTCCTGTTTTAAAAAAACCAAAAAAATTGTGTGTTTTTTCAAATTTTGTGTGTTTATTTGTCAATTTTCTTTGTGTTTTTGAATTTTTTGAGATGAAATGATTCTCATCACAATTTTGAAATGCATATCAATGAGTGAAACAATTTACCCCTTGAAACTAAGCTTAAATGAATGCTGAAATGACTTTGTTTCAAGTTCAAATATTTAGTAATTTCATGAAAAGTACACTGGATTTTGAATCTCATGCCACATCTCACTGTCTTTATATTTGAAATCACATTCTTGTGAGGCTTATAAACCATTATTTTCATATTCTTTACATTCACCTCACTTCTTGAGAGAACCAAACCATGATTTATTTAACCAGAATTTGATTTATTCCTGTCAAAACTTGAGGGTTTGAGGTACTTATGTTTAAATTATTGAGGCATTTGTTTGGTATTAAAGCCCCTATTTTAAATAATCCTTTTTTATAATGGCCTACCTTGAACATTTAATCCTTTTATCCCTTAGAATCCATGCACATCCTATTAGGTTAGCCACATTACAAGCCAATTTTCCCTATCCAACCAACTCTTGAAGTGAAATTTCATAATCTAGTTGAGCTTAAGTGTGGGGGAAGCAATCTTGTGTTGTGCTACCACATTCTATGATACTTTGGGTGGAAAATTAAATTCTTAAGAGATGTGTTTGCTACTGAATAAAGTAATTATATTAAAATCTGTGCCTTTTCTGGATCTTTCATGACAAGTGAAGTTGTGCCTTTTCTGGAGCTTCTAATTGAGGTGGAAAGTTGTGCCTATCTGGAGCTTTCAAGAAAATCATGTTTGAGAAGATTGAAAATTTTTATGCTGAAATGACGAATGATGTAAACTTTTCATGACTTTTCATAATTATGGAGTTGAATTGATACTATGGGGATTGAGGAGAAGACCATAATTAAGTGAAAATTAGATTAATGCAATTTTGCTTCAAAAAGAGTCAAGCCCTCCTCATTCAGCCTCATAATTTTTCACATATAAATCCTACCAAACAAAAGCCACAGAACAACCCTGAAAATTCCTCATGATAAACATATGTCCTTGACTCACATCGGGTGGTGATGTAGGAATCTATCAAGCCTATGGTGACCCTTGTATGAGTTTGGATGAGAAAGACATTGCAAAAAAAATTGATATTTGAGTGATGAGAGAAAATTCAAGCGAGGTAAGTGTTTTGTGCATGGGAGGATAAATGAAGTAGAAATATATTGAATGATATTAATAGAGAACTTGAAATAAGTTTTTTTTATGAGGCATGATATCTTTTGATTCTTGGTGCAGAATTGATGGATCCCAATGATATGTGTTTTAAAATTGGTTTTGATTTGATATTGATGTTTACTTGACATGAGGTTTTTCCCAGGAGTGAAGAAGGGTAAGTGTGGGGGAGTTGATAAAACACTATTTTTTTGAATATTTTATTGATAATAAATGATGTAATTTCCTCACATTGTGTTAAATATGTTTATTTATAAAATATTTGGGATTTGATCATTCATTTGAAACTTTGGTGAAAATTCCAGTTTTACCATTTATAGTACACTGTAGTATTTCGAAGATAAATATTTTTATATTTATTATTTGAATTTTAAAATTTGTAACATTGTTCTTAACGTAATTTTCTACAACTTTGATTCAGGACACTAGAGCTAAAGAGTGAATTTGGATGGAGTAAATGGGCCATTAATCCAATGGGGGCTGGACTCGGCAGAATGGACACGGGTTCTGTATTTGGGCCACATCATCTTCATACGGGCTTGGATTGAGCCCAAATTTTGAGGAAAGCTCAGAGACATGATTTGGAACAAATAATCCTGCTGTAATGCTGGTCAATTCGCACGTTGTGAAGGTCAACATGGTGGTGAAACTTAGAATAAAATATTTGGCCGAGTTATTCATTTCACACTTAAAAAGTTATGTAACACTAGCCTTCACAAAATCTATTTAAAGGGGGTTTTAACTATTTGGGAGGGCTGGTAGAGTCTTTGGGAAGGTGTTTCAGAAAGGGTGTCTCTTGGGAGCCCCTAACAACTCTTGGAAGAAGTAATACTTTGTGCAAACCTCTCTTCCAAAAAGGCTCTCCTCTCCCACCTCTTCTTTGTATTTATTTTATTTCATGTTTGTTTATTGAATTTTCCTTCAAATAATATTATGTGTTCTTCCCTTTTATTCTTCTATTAATCTTCTTAATTGGGTTGGAATCAAGATTGGAGACAAGATTGGGTTCTACTCTTTCAATCCTTTGCTTATACAAAACCTCTCCACAATGACTACACCACCCATGGAAGAGTAGTTCTTTTTAGTAGTCGATCGACCTCTATCCTTATTCATTTAATTATTTTGAATAATTGAGCTACTATAATTCAATTAATATGATCCATGAATTGTGTTTTTAAATTTTAAGAAACTAAGCAAGAAATTGAACAATTAACACAAAACACGCGAGGTCGGGAATTGGGTAAATTGTGAGAGCACGATCTTAATCGGTAATACAAGACCATACGGGATAAATTTGTAGAGTTCAAATATAATACCTAAACACAATTGATCATAATTTCCAGAATGGATATGTGCTCTAATTAACCACTGACCATAAGCTAACCTTATAACAACAATCAAAGCAGGGTGCTGCGATTGCGTGTTCCGAAGCTAGCCTAGGGTTTAAGTAATTTCATCTTTGTGGTTAAGTTAACTCTCGTAGGGTTTGAGGGATAACAAATTAGGGGATCATAATTAAGTGGATATTGATTTAAATGATAATGATTAATTAGTGAATGAAGAGGTAGATTTAGATTGATTATGCCTTTTAAAATAGATTTCTAAAAAAAACATCTTCTTATTGTGTCATTTTAATCGAAATTCATTTCAAAACTAAAAACAAAAAAATATACAATCTTCTTCCAGAAAACTTCTTCTAGATTCATACACTATAACAAACCCCAATCCTTTAAAGTAGTGTTTTTATTCTATTCTATTTTATTTTTTTTAGAATACCTTTAATAAGTTGTTAAATTCACTTCCTCCTTTGAGAGACGACCTTGGTCAGCCACTCTACTGCACCTAAGTACCCCAAAATCACACTAATCATTTGAGGGCACCCACGACAGTTCTCTTTCAGTGAATTAGAGAAATTATCTCATAGATGAAAGAAAAGAGGTCACTTGTTTAAGTCAAGCAATCGTAGAGACCGAGAATATTTTGCAGTGAAAATTTTCCCTCTACGGGCCTCTTAAAGGTAGAACCAAAGAGAGTAGTGAGGGGAGAGGAGTTCAAACCCAACTCAAGGCCTAGTAGATCTCTTCCTGCTACCTTACTGACTTCCCTGGGGGAGGTTGAGTTGAATAAGCTGTGACGGGACAAGCTGTTACAGAATCAGCAGCTATTGAACCTCGGAAGAAGGACTACTGGTAGTGGTTCGTCTTATCTTATTAGTAGCGGTCAGTGGAAAGAAGACTAGCTCTGGTATTCAAGCATGAACCGGGTCTTGGATTCGGCATTGGTTGGGCATGGAATTAGATTAGGAAGGGGCCTAAGCTAAGCCATGAAATTGTAATGCTTTACTCTTACTCTTTGGGTTTAGGAAGAGAAAAGCACTGTTTAGCTTAGATCCTCTTTGAGATGAAATGCAGAAAAGTCCTAATCAAAGGTGAAAGGCGCCATCCAAGAAAAGTGGGAATACCCAGCAAGATCCGACCAAAAATCGAGTTCATACCCAGCTCAAGGATTTAAAGAAGAAATCCCAGGCTCAAGGGCCCATATCTGTCATATTGTCAAGCCAAAGAAGAGAGAAATCCTAGCCCTTAAAGCAAGCCTGCTTCACCTTCACTTCCTTCCGTACCTGATTCTTAGTCTGCTCTAAAGGCAGCCAGTGACTCGAGGTATTCTGGAGTGAAATCACTCTCGGGTAATTCCATGGTTCAGCTTTGGTTAAAATGGTATCTGGGGTATATCTCTTATCTATTGTTCACAAATTCGTTTCAAGTTTTCAGGCATACCCAGTCTTTTCTATTTCAGTTGCTACTCCGAGGAAAAAAGTTTCATTGGGGAAGGTGTTCTAGTTGATCACTTAAGCTTTTAGCTTAAAGGACTTATCTTTTCTTGAACTTAGCCCGAGTAAGGCCAACTTAAATAAAGATAACTAGGTGCCAAGCCTTTATATAAAACCATTTCTTTCTCTCTGGGAATCATAGCCTACTTTCATACCAAAGGGTTGAGACTTTCCTTCTGATCCTAGTTCTTGGCACTAGGAAGAGTCTCTATAACCTATAGGGTAAGGAGAAATAGATGGAATTCTCCCTATAACCATTAGGCTAGGCTCATTAGACGTAGATGGAATGAGTCTGGTATGGCTGAAGAAAGGTTTCAAGAGGCGATTCATGACTCCAGCATAAAAAACTGCACATGAATCCCAGAGTTGTGGATGATGGAGATAGCTCTAAGATCTTTTTCATAGTTTCCGTTTAATAAGTTGTACTCAGTGGTTTCGCTGAGAAATTTTTGGGAGAAGGATAGTGCACCATTAGTTTAACCATGTCTCTAGGATCTCTCGGAAAGCCTTTGGGTTGTGGGGCTATTGTTTCCTTGAGGCATGGTTTGAGCCCTGGTGCGGAGCTCGGTAGTAGTCTGACTTCGGGAAGATAATGGTCAGAAAGCAGTCAGGAAAGCGCCAAGAAAGGAAAGCCCTCATCTAAAAGCATGACACCCAGCCCGCAACAGCAATAAAAGCAGTCCGAACACAAGCATGAAAAGCAGTCCCTACTGCCGCGTCAAGTTAGGCCTAAAACCTTCAAAAGAGAAAAGGAAAGCGTTGTTAACAGCAGGAAGAGCAGTCCGTACCGCAAGCAATACCATAAGCGGTAACACAATCCGTACGTTCAGCGATTATTATACGCAAAAGGCTGATGATGGAAGAACTTGATTGACTAAGGAATGAATATAGTCCCTAAAGAGGAGACGGAGTCCCCAAGGACAGCTTTCTTTATAGAAGATGCCAGCGTTATAGAAGATGCTGCTAGCGCATTGTACTGGCCATAGGGGACTCAAGCCCTCATCGATTGAGAAAAATAAACCCCTCGCCTCACTCGTCAACTGTTATCATTACCTCTCTCATTTATAAGGGGAAAAGCTCACCGATATGATAATAGAAAGATACAGAGGCGGAGACTAGCTTTCGAGCTTTCTACTCCCAGGGTTCCGTCTAAGAACAAGGGGTGGGGTCGATTTCATCGAAATGAACTGAAATGGTTTAGGAAAACCTTTATCCAACCAAACCACCCATTCAGGAGTTGGTGCCTTCTTCGATGAAGAAATCTATATATGGTTTTTTCCCTGATTTTTGATTCCTTAGTCACCTTGTCCCCCTCCCTCAGGGACTTATCAACTATGGATGGAGGGAGGCATCCCCTTGCTCCATATCACATCTAGTCTATCCCTATTTATTGGAACCTTATAGATGGAATGGATACTCGAAGCTTCATTGCTCGCTGTAGAGCAGATATCAGTAGCCGAGCAGATGGGAGAGAAGGAAGGAGAGTCCTTTCCATCTGATCTTTTCCTTCACTCATGAATCCGGTTGGAAAGGAAGGAGTCAATTTCCCAGGAATACTCCTCAAGAGTGTATTTGTATCTTTTGGGCCCCTCTAGAGAGAAAGATTGGTCGGTTTACAGACAGAAGGATATATGTAATGAAATATATCCTATCGATATGAATCCATGCTTAAGAACGGTGATGGTAGTTAAAGACGCAAGCGGCGGAAGTTGAATGATTCATGCTATGTTTAGCAGCTTACTGGAACCAATTAACAACTCCGACTTAGCAACCCAATTACATGTAGTCGGCCCAAAGATCCAAAAGCCGTGTCAATAACGGGGGATACTCTAGCGACGACAGAAGACGAGCCGAAGGCCAATGACACTAGATAACCAACTGAGAGAGATACCACAACAAATAGAGCGACGGAAGCAGCGTAGGAGCAAGAAGATACGGCTGTCAAGGAATAAACGGAGGATGGGAGGAGGGAGGTATTAGACCAGAGGAGCAACTGGGACTAACCTTCTACCTAACCATTCGTTCCACCCCTATTCCCTCTTTTAGCCATTGTTAGCCTCTGGTTCCGGAACCGAACCAGGAGTGAAAAGCAGAAATTCATTCTTTGAGCGCATCCAGCCTTTATTGGGAATCAGTGCTCCGCTTCCAATCGTCTATTGATGTGGATCGACTAAGGAATGGAATCTCTTACATTAGGGTAAGGAATGAATAGAGATTGGATCAAAAGATCTGTCTTCAATAATCTTCGAATATCTCCTATATGAAATGAATGACTTCTCCCTACCAGTCGATCAGGAATACAAGGTGGAGCGGTAGCGACCCTGGTTTGATAGGGGAGACAAATTGACTCTGAAGTCTCCTCCTCCTTCATTTGGTAACTACGAACAGAGGAGATTTTGGTTCTATGCTCCTCTCTCTATCCCATTCCTCCCCAAACAATGAACCGAAGGGACCTTCAGGAAGCTCCTTGTCGTGGATGGGGGAATTCCCATATCCTTACCCACTTTATCGAAAAGGTGGTAATACCCCTCTAACATAAGGGGCAGTCATATTTTTTATGTAATAACGATCAATACAGTGCCAACCAAAAACGACGTATTGGAAAGAGGGTCTTATTGAATGCAGGACGGTCCAGTCTCGTCTCCCCCATGTTTGGTTCAGCAAGTTCATCAATTCGATCCACCGGTCGAGCGCCTGAAGCAGCTATTGCTCGAGTACCTACATGATAGAATTTGCCCAGTGAAGGAAAGAGATCTGCTGACGCTTCCTACCCACTCTATATCCTATTTCAAAACTGCTAAAACCTCTTCCTTCCTAGCAGTCTTCTTTCGATCCCCCGGTCACAAACTGCACTTCGAAAAGACCCACGGTTCCGGATAGGAGAGCATAGTTCATCCGTTCGTAATATGATGGCCCTGCCGTTGGCCGGATGACTGAATCAGAGATGCCTCCATAATGAGTTTTCGTAATGGATAGATGTCCGATCGACTGCGATTACTGAAGCGATAACGCAAAGGGTTGGGCTGAGAAAGATGGAATAGTGGCATATATCTATTTGATTCATCGATTTCCCAACATGAGAAAGGGCCAGTTCCTATTCAAGTCGACGTTTACCCTTTATCTGAATCTGAGGGAGGGGAGAGTAAGATTGACCATGGATGAGAGGGAGGGTTAGTTGCTCAATAGTTCTATTCGAATTGTCAGGAAAGCCTCCTTCACTCCTAACTCATTTTCAGTGTTGCAGTAGGAGTGGAATCGAGAGCAATCGCCGCGGCTATTCGAATTCCTATTATCCGGAGGTAGGGTCCTCAAGAGCAGAATCTTCAGGCATGGGGTCTCAAAGGAGGTTAGCTCATCGGCATTTCTCTCCCTGACCAGCTATACTAGCTACTTCTATGGATATTGATTCAAGAGAAAGGCATCTGGATAGGAAGGCTTGGAACAATAAAACCCGGAACCGAGAAGGCTTTATTTAATAGCCTAATTAGCCATAGATGGGAGTACTCGGAAAGCTCGGAAAGGAGAAGAATGCCACTGATAAAACACTATTTTATTGAATATTTTATTGATAATAAATGAAATAATTTCCTCACATTGTGTTCAATATGTTTATTTATAAAATATTTGGGATTTGATCATTCATTTGAAAATTTGGTGAAAATTCCAGTTTTACCCTTAATAGTGAACTGTAGTATTTCGAAGATAAATATTTTTATATTTATTATTTGAATTTGAAATTTTGTAAACGTGTTCCTAACTTCATTTTATACAACTTTCATTCAGGACACTAGATCTAAAGAGTGCATTTGGATGGAGTAAATGAGCCATTAATCCAATGGTGGGCTGGACTCGGCAGAATGGACATGGGTTATATATTTGGGCCATATCTTATACATACAGGCTTGGATTTTGCCCAAATTTTGAGGAAATCTCGGGAACATGATTTTTCACAAATCATCCTTCTGGAAGGACGGTCAATTCACGCGTTTTGGAGGTCAAATGGGCAGTGAAAGTTGGAATAAAATATTTGGCCGAGTTTTTCATTTCACATTTAAAAAGTTATGTATCCCTAGCCCTCACAAAATCTATTTAAAGGGGGTTTTAACACTTTGAGAGGGATGGTAGAGGATTTGGGAAGGTGTGGCCGAAAGGGTGTCTCTTGTTAGCCACTCAAAACTCTTGGAAGAAGTAAGCCTTTGTGCAAACCTCTCTTCCAAAAAGGCTCTCCTCTCTCACCTCTTCTTTGTATTTCTTTTCTTTCATGTTTGTTTCTTGAATTTTTCTTCAAATAATATTCTGTGTTAATCCCTATTATTCTTCTCTTAATCTTCTTAATTGGGTTGGAATCAAGAGTGGATACAAGATTGGGTTCTACCCTTTCAATCCGTTGCTTATACAAAACGTCTCCACGATGACTACACCACCCATGGAAGAGTAGTTCTTTTTAGTAATAGATAAAACTCTATCCTTATTCATTCATTTATTTTGAATCAATGAGATACTGTAATTCACATATTATGATCTATTAATTGAGTTTTCAATTTAAATTAAACTAATTAAGCAATTTAATAGTTAACACAAAACACGCGAGGTCGGAAATTGTGTGAACTGTGAGAGCGCAACCTTAACCGGTAATTCAAAACCACACGGGATCAATTTGTAGAGTTCAAATATAATCCCTAGACTCAATTAATCATCATTTACAGAGTGGTTATGTGCCTTAATTTACCACTGACCATAAGCTAATTTTAGAACATCAATCAAAGCAGGGTGTTGCGATTGCATGTTCCGAAGTTAGCCTAAGGTTAAATTCACTTCAATCTTCGTGGTAAAGTTAATTCACGTAGGGTTCGGGATTTAAAAAATTAAGGGATCATAATTAAGTGAATATTAATTTAAATGATAATTATTAATAAATTATTGAAGAGTTATAGTTAGATCGATTACATCTTTTAAATATTGTCTAAACAAACATCTTTTTGTTGTGTCATTTTAATCAAACTTCATTTAAAAACTAAAAACAAAAAAAATATAATCTTCTTCCAGAAAATTTCTTCTTGATTCATAAACTATAAACAACCACCCCCATCCTTTCAAGTAGTGTTTTTATTCTCTTTTATTTTATTTCTATAATACCTCTAAAAATTGTTTTAATTCACTTCCTCCTTTGAGAGACGACCTTGGTCAGCCACTCTGCTGCACCTAAGTACCCCAAATCACACTAATCATTTGAGGGCGCCCACGATAGCGCTCTTTCAAATTGGCGTCGTTGCCGGGGAGGCAAGTAATTATTTCAACCAATTAGAGGTATTTATTTTATTTTACATTTTATTCTCTTCCTCTCTTCTTTCTTCCTTCTTTACCCAATCTGATTTTTCTTCTTCTTCTTTTATTTTCTTCTACTTCTTTTTGGACCATCAACTCAAACTTCTCATTTTTATTTTACTATGGTCCACTTTCTTTATTTTCATTTTTATTTAATCTATGACACGAACAAATCCCGAAGATCTCTTAGATCTTGACCCTGAGATTGAACGTATCCTCAGGGCACGAATCAGACATTCTCAATCTACGGGAAGTTTCAATATTCAACCAGTTGGTGAATTCCTCTCTTTTGGAAACATTGAAATTGGAAGCAATTCAAATTCAAACATAAAAGAGGAACCAATGGCTGGAAATAATGGAAATGAACTTAATATAACCATTCTAGAATTGGCTGCACCTGATATTAACTATCAACCAAATTGTATTGCATACCCAAATCTCGAATCGGACTTTGAATTGAAATCTAGATTAATTCACTTACTTCCAAAGTTTCATGGCCTCTCTGGTGAGTATCCCAATAAACATTTGAAAGAATTTAATGTGGTTTGATCAACCCTTAAACCAAGAAATGTTTCTAAAGATCAAATCAAATTAAGAGCATTCCTATTCTCACTTGATGGAGCTGCAAAAGATTGGATGTATTATTTGCAACCTGAAGATGTAACATGTTGGAATGATTTGAAACGTCTTTTCTTGCAAAGATTTTTTCCAGCATCAAGGACAACATCCATTCGAAAGGAGATATCGGGGATCAAGAATTCCCAAGGGGAGTCAATGTATGAGTACTGGGAGAGATTCAAGAAGTTGTGTGCAAGCTGCCCACATCACCAAATCAGTGAGCAATTACTCATCCAGTACTTCTATGAAGGACTCACACCTATGGAGAGAAGCATGGTAGATGTTGCGGCTGGAGGAGAATTGGTGGAAAAGACACCAGTAGCTGCACGTGCGTTGATCGACAAGATGGCCCAAAACTCCCAACAATTTGGTGATAGAGGTACACCACATGTCAGGGGAGTACATCAGGTAAGTCCTTCTTCTCTTGAGAGTCATTTGATTGATACCAAGTTAGAAGAATTGACAACTATGGTGAGGCAAATTGCTTTGGCACAAAATAAATATCTACCCCCTCCTTCAAGGCCTTGTGGCATTTGCACTAAGACAAGCCACCCAACTGACTGTTGCCCACAACTACAAGAGACAGAGGATTGCGCAGCAGTATTCCCAGGGAGACCATTTCAGCAGAAACAACAACCATATCCCCAAAAAAAGTTTGATTCATTTTCTCCAACATACAACCAAGGGTGGAAAGATCAACCGAACATGAGGTATGGATTTGGATAACAACAAAGGCCCCCTTTTCAACCAAACTTCCAGCAGCCTCCGCCTTACCAGCAGGGTTTCCAACAACCCCAAAGGAGATTTGAAGCCCAAGCATCAGCAAGTCAGCAACAAGGGAATCCTCCACCAAAGGTAGATTCTAATACTGATGATCTTTTGAAGCAAATTGTTCTTAATCAACAAAATGAGATGAAGAGTCAAAGTTCAGAGTTGAGGGAGTTGAAGACTCAAATGAGCCAGATTGCCACCGCCCTCCATGAACTTGTAAGTAAGAATTCCAGAAATCTACCTTCCCAACCCACTCCAAATCCAAAGGGGAATGTTAGTTCCATAACATTGAGAAGTGGGAAGCAAATGAACGATACATCTGTACCTACCATTCCACCGGGATTCACCTAAACTCCAGAGAAGCCGCATTCCAAACCAACTGATGAGATATCCAAGGAGAAAGATAAAGGTAAGAAAAATATTGATGATGTTCCTCCTAAACCCCTTCCTTTTCCAAACAGGGTTGTTCAAACCAAGAAGATGGCTGAAGAAGCAATGCAAAAGGAGGTTTTGGACACATTCAAGCGTGTGGAGATCAACATTCCTCTACTTGAAGCCATTAAGCAAATCCCAAGGTATGCCAAGTTCTTAAAAGAACTCTGTACCAATCGAAGAGGGCTCAAGGGGAATGAGAGGATCAACCTTGGAAGGAATGTATCGGCACTCATTACACCAACTCTAGCAATGCCAACAAAGTGCAAGGATCCCGGGACATTCACCATTCCATGTACCATAGGGGAGTTGCACTTCTCTGATGCTCTTTGTGATTTGGGAGCTTCCATAAATGTGATGCCTCACTCTGTATTCTCTTCCTTGCAAGTTGGTGAGTTGAAGCCAACAAGAGTAGTGGTGTAATTTGAGAATAGAGCTACGGCATATCCAGCGGGAGTCCTTGAGGATTTACTTGTCCGGGTAAGAGACATGATCTTTCCAGCGGATTTCTATGTTCTTAACATGGAGGATGATCAGGTAAGTTCTCATTCCCCCATTATCTTAGATAGACCCTTCCTCAAAACTACAAAAACTATCATAAATGTCAATGAGGGTACACTTTCCATGGAGTTTGGAGATGAAGTTGTGATATTTAATGTTATGGATTCCATGAAGTACCCCTCAGAGGACCATTCTGCTTTTGTTATCTCCCATTTTGAACCACCAAATAAAAACTCCATAGAATTTGATTGTCCTATGATTAGGGAGATTATGAGTATTGGTTCGAGTTTGATGTCTAAGAGCACTTCAACACATGTTTCTGATACACAATCCTATCTTGGATTTGATTTTGATCATGTTCACTCTGATAATGAAATGGTTGTTGAGTATGCTGATGGATTTGATGCTTTATTATATGATTTTGATGATGTCTATTCTGATAATGATGCTCTTTGTGCACATATTTCAGTTCCTTCAATGTCTCCATCCATACTACACCCTCCTTCATTAGAACTCAAGCCATTGCCACCAAATCTGAAATACTCATACTTGTTGAGTGGTGATAGATTACCTGTTATCATTGCTAACAATATCCCTTTTGAACATGAAGAAAAGCTTTTGAATATTTTGAGGGAGCACATCAGGGCGATTGGGTGGACCTTGGCTGACATATCAGGTATTAGCCCCTCCATTTGCATGCATAGGATTCTCTTGGAGGATGGGGCTAAACCGGTGAGACAACCACAAAGGAGACTCAATCCCACCCTCCTTTAAGTTGTTAAAAAGGAAGTTGAGAAATTGCTTGAGGCAGGTATAATCTTTCCCATTTCAGATTCACAGTGGGTAAGTCCAATTCAGGTTGTGCCTAAGAAAACTGGTTTTACTGTTGTTAAAAATGAGAAAGATGATTTAGTTCCAATGAGGGTTCAAAATAGTTGGCGTGTGTGTATTGATTATAGGAAACTAAATCAGACCACTCGCAAGGACCATTTCCCCCTCCCATTTTTTGATCAAATGCTCGAGAGACTAGCTGGGAAAACACACTATTGTTTCTTGGATGGATTTTCTGGATATTTTCAGGTTCCTATAGCTCCAGAGGATCAGGAGAAGACCACATTCACCGGTCCCTTTGGCACATTTGCCTACCAGAGGATGCCATTTGGACTTTGCAACGCCCCAGGTACCTTCCAGAGATGTATGGTGAGTATTTTTTCTGATTTTATTGAGACCTGCATGGAGGTATTTATGGATGATTTTACCGTGTATGGGTCTTCATTTGATGGATGTCTAATTAGTTTGGGAAAGGTGTTGAATCGTTTTATTGAGAAGAATCTGGTCCTGAACTTTGAAAAGTGTCATTTCATGGTAGAGCATGGCATTGTCTTAGGGCATGTAGTGTCAAAAAACGGGATAGAGGTTGATAGATCTAAGATAGACATTATTTCATCCTTACCATATCCTTCATGCGTGCGTGATGTTAGATCTTTCCTAGGGCATGCAGGATTTTATCGGCGCTTCATCAAATATTTTAGTAAGATTGCTCTTCCTATGTCGAGATTACTTCAAAAGGATTCTGATTTTGTGTTTGATGTTTCTTGCAGGAATTCATTCGATGAGCTAAAACAACGTCTGACCACTCCACCTATCATACAACCCCCAAGGTGGGAGATTACTTTTGATCTTACGTGTGACGCCTCCAACTTCACGGTTGGAGCTGTCTTATCTCAGAGGGTGGAGGGGCGTTCACATGTGATCGCCTATGCATCGAGGACACTAGATTCAGCCCAATCAAACTACACTACCACAGAAAAGGAGTTTCTTGCTGTCATATTTGCTTTAGATAAATTCCGTTCATATTTATTGGGCTCTAAAGTAGTTGTTTTTTCTGACCATGCAGCTTTGAGGTACCTCCTAAAGAATCCAGATGCAAAGCCATGACTTATCCGTTGGATGCTCCTTCTTCAAGAGTTTGACCTTGAGATAAAGGACAAGAAGGGGTCAGAGAATTTGGTGGCAGACCACATGAGTAGGCTTACTCACACACTAGAGGGTGACACCTTGGACCAGGTGCCACTTCAGGACACTTTCCCCGATGAAAATCTCCATACCATCTCAGGTATGCATCCTTGGTATGCTGATTTAGTTAATTACATTGTTTCCTCTGAAATCCCAGCAAATTTGAAGGAGCATCAAGTCCAAAAATTAAAAAGTGAGTCTAGGTTTTATGTGTGGGATGATCCTTACCTCTGGCGCATGTGTAGTGACCAAGTTATTAGGAGGTGTATTTATGATCATGAGTTTGAGTCTGTTTTGAAATTCTGTCATACACTTGCATGTGGTGGACACTTTGGACCCCAACGGATAGCTTGGAAAGTTTTGGACTCTGGATTATATTGGCCTAGTTTATTCCATGATGCCCATGTGTTTTGTAAGTCATGCTCTCGTTGCCAACACACTGGGAATATTTCTAGGAGACATGAGATGCCCCAACAACCCATACTATTCTGTGAGATTTTTGATGTGTGGGGCATTGATTTTATGGGTCCTTTTCCAAGTTCATATGGTTTCTTGTATATTTTGGTTGCTGTTGATTATGTGAGTAAATGGGTGGAGGCCAAGGCCACCAGGACTGACGATTCTCATGTTGTTGTGGACTTTGTCAAAGCACAGATTTTTTGCAGGTTTGGAGTACCAAAGGCCATCATCAGTGACCAAGGGACACACTTTTGCAATAGGAATTTTGCTTCCCTCCAGAAGTATGGGGTGACACACAAATCATCAACACCAAACCACCCCCAAAAAAATGGCCAGGCTGAGGTTTCAAATCGTGAGTTGAAACAAATCTTGGAGAAAACCGTGCAGCCAAATAGGAAGGATTGGAGCAAGCGCTTGGATGATGCATTGTGGGCTTATAGGACAGCATACAAGACCCCCATTGGTATGTCCCCATTTCAGATTGTTTTTGGGAAAGTGTGTCATCTCCCCATGGAAGTCGAGCATCGGGCATATTGGGCTATAAAGAAATGTAACATGGATTTGGCCCAAGATGGAATTCAAAGGAAGTTGCAAATTCAAGAGCTTGAGGAGATTCGACTGTCATCATATGAGAACTCAAGGCTCTACAAGGAAAGATCAAAAGCAGCTCAAGACAAAATGATCCAACAAAGGGAGTTTTATGTTGGAGAGAAAGTCCTTCTCTATAGTTCACGACTGAAGTTGATGTCTGGTAAGTTGCGTTCCAGATGGTTAGGTCCTTATATTGTGTCTAATGTTTTTCCTTATAGTGTAGTGGAGATCACACAAGAGGACACTAGAAGGAGCTTTACAGTCAATGGGCAACGTTTGAAGAGATACATTGAGGGACATCCTACTGATGCAGTGGATTTTATCACACTGCATGACCCCATCATCACTTGATCACATCATGCTGTTCCTAACCCTTTCACTTTTATATTATTTGTCCTATTTAAAAATTCTACATTTCATGTGCATATATCATCTCATAGGTTCACATTTAGGACAATGAAATATTTTAAGTGTGGGGGAGGGAACCTTTTAGTTTAGTAATTTCAATTGCTTTCCTGTTCAAAAAAAAACCAAAAAAATTGTGTGTTTTTCAAAATTTCTGTGTTTATTTTACAATTTTCTGTGTGTTTTTGAAACTTTTGGGCTGAAATTATTCTCATCACCATTTTTAAATCTATATCAATAAGTGAAAAAATTTACCCCTTCAAACTAAGCTTAAATGAATGCTGAAATGACTTTGTTTCAAGTTCAAACATTTAGTAATTTCATGAAAAGTACGCTGAATTTTGAATCCCATGCCAATCTCACTGTCTTTATATTTGAAATCACTTTCCTGTGAGGCTTCTAAACCATTATTTTCATATTCTTTACATTCACCTCACTTCTTGAGAGAACCAAACCATACTTGATTTAACCAGAATTTGATCTATTCCTGTCAAAACTTGAGGGTTTGAGGTACTTATGTTTAAATGATTAAGGCATTTGTTTGGTATTAAAGCCCCTATTTCAAAGAATCCTTTTTTATAATGGCCTACCTTGAATATTTAATCCTTGTAGCCCTTATAAGCCATGCAAATCCTGTTAGGTTAGCCACATTACAAGCCAATTTTCCCTATCCAACCAACTCTTGAAGTGAAATTGCATAATCTAGTTGAGCTTAAGTGTGGGGGAAGTTGTCTTGTGTTTTTCCACCACATTCTGTGACACTTTGGGTGGAAAATTAAATTCTGAAGAGATTTTTTTGCTGCTAAAGAAAGTCATTATATTAAAAGTTGTGCCTTTTCTGGAGCTTTCATGACAAGTGAAGTTGTGCCTTTTCTAGAGCTTCTAATTGAGGTGGAAAGTTGTGCCCATCTGGAGCTTTCAAGAAAATCATGTTTGAGAAGATTGACATTTTTTATGCTGAAATGATGAATGGTGAAACCTTTCATGACTTTTCATGATGATGGAGCTGAATTGATACTATGGGGATTTAAGAGAAGACCATATTTAAGTGAAAATTAGATTAATGCAATTTTGCTTCAAAAGAGTCAAGCCCTCCCCATTCAGCCTCAGAGCTTTTCACATCTTAATCCTACCAACTGAAAGCCACAGAACAACCCTGAAAAGTCCTCATGATAAACATATGTCCTTGACTCACGTCGGGTAGCGATGTAGGAATCTATCAAGCCTATGGTGACCCTTGTATGAGTTTTTATGAGAAAGACATTGCAAAAAAAATTGATATTTGAGTGATGAGAGAAAATTCAAGCGAGGTAAGTGTTTTGCGCATGGGCGGATAAATGAAGTGGAAATATATTGAATGATATAAATGGAGAACTTGAAATAAGGTTTTTTATGAGGCATGATATCTTTTTATTCTTGGTGTGAAATTGATTGATCTTAAGGATATGTGTTTTAAAATTGGTTTTGATTTGATATTGATGTTTACGTGATATGAGGTTTTGCCCAGGTGTGCAAAAGGGTAAGTGTGGGGGAGTTGATAAAAAACTATTTTATTGAATATTTTATTGATAATAAATGAAATAATTTCCTCACATTGTGTTAAATATGTTTATTTATAAAATATTTGGGATTTGATCATTCATTTGAAAATTTGGTGAAAATTCCAGTTTTACCCTTAATAGTGCACTGTAGTATTTCGAAGATAAATATTTTTATATTTATTATTTGAATTTTAAATTTGTAACCATGTTCCTAACTTCATCTTATACAACTTTCATTCATGACACTAGAGCTAAAGAGTGCATTTGGATGGAGTAAATGAGCCATTAATCCAATGGTGGGCTGGACTCAGCAGAATGGACATGGGTTCTGTATTTGGGCCATATCTTCTACATACGGTCTTTTATTGAGCCCAAAATTTGAGAAAAGCTCTGGGACATGATTTGGCACAAATCATACTTCTGGAAGGCCGGTCAATTAACGCGTTTTGGAGGTCAAATGGGCGGTGCAATTTGGAATAAAATATTTGGCCGAGTTTTTCATTTCACACTTAAAAAGTTATGTATCCCTAGCCCTCACAAACTCTATTTAAAGGGGGTTTTAACACTTTGAGAGGTATGGTAGAGTCTTTGGGAAGGTGTGTCCTAAAGGGTGTCTCTTGGGAGCCCCTCACAACTCTTGGAAGAAGTAATCCTTTGTGCAAACCTCTCTTCCAAAAAGGCTCTCCTCTCTCACCTCTTCTTTGTATTTCTTCTATTTCATGTTTGTTTCTTGAATTTTTCTTCAAATAATCTTCTGTGTTCATCCCTCTTCTTATTCTCTTAATCTTCTTAATTGGGTTGGAATCAAGAGTGGAGACAAGATTGGGTTCTACCCTTTCAATCTGTTGCTTATGCAAAACGTCTCCACGATGACTACACCACCCGTGGAAGAGTAGTTCTTTTTAGTAATCGATCAAACTCTATCCTTCTTAATTCATTTATTTTGAATCAATGAGCTTATGTAATTCACATATTATGATATATTAATTTAGTTTTAAATTTAAATGAAACTAAGTAAGCAATTTAATAGTTAACACAAAACACGCGAGGTCGGGAATTGTGTGAACTGTGAGAGCGCAACCTTAACCGGTAATTCAAAACCACACGGGATCAATTTGTAGAGTTCAAATATAATCCCTAAACTCAATTAATCATCATTTACAGAGTGGTTATGTGCCTTAATTTACCACTGACCATAAGATAATTTTAGAATATCAATCAAAGTAGGGTGTTGCGATTGCATGTTCCGAAGTTAGCCTAAGGTTAAATTCACTTCAATCTTCGTGGTAAAGTTAATTATCATAGGGTTCAGGATTTAACAAATTAAGGGATCATAATTAAGTGAATATTAATTTAAATGATAATGATTAATAAATGATTGAAGATGTAGAGTTAGATCGATTACGTCTTTTAAATATTGTATAAACAAACATCTTTTTGTTGTGTCATTTTAATCAAACTTCATTTCAAAACTAAAAAAAAAATATAATCTTCTTCCAGAAAACTTCTTCTAGATTCATAAACTATAAAAAAACACCCCCATCCTTTCAAGTAGTGTTTTTATTCTCTTTTATTTTACTTCTATAATACCTCTAAAAATTGTTTTAATTCACTTCCTCCTTTGAGAGACGACCTTGGTCAGCTACTCTGCTGCACCTAAGTACCCCAAATCACACTAATCATTTGAGGGCGCCCACGACAGCGCTCTTTCAGCCACTCAACCAGAGTAAGAGAAGCGGAATGGAGAGAAAAAGACAATGAAAAATAGAAGGAAGGTTGATTTGAAGGATCTCCCTTATCCCTTCAAGAAAGCTGGCACACACGGAAAGAGACAAGGATTGAACATTAGTACTGGATTCTTGATCCCCCGATCTTAATATATGAATAATACGGACGAAGTCAAAGACAAAGAGAGATCATAACAGGCACAAAAGTCTAGTTAACAAAGTGAGAGTAGGGATCTCTTCTCTTCAGATGGGGAGGTCTCTTCCAGCACTCTTTCCAGCTAGAAGAAAGCAACAAAGCCAGACAGCAATCAAGAGAGTGGGGCAGTCTCATCCCATGAAAGGTAAGGAAGGACTGCTTCTTTCCCGAGTGGAAGAGGGGAGCTATCCTCCAAGAAGAGAGTTGGAGGTTCCTTAAAAAGGGTTGGTTTGGTTCTATTCAGAATGGTTTTTTCTGGTTATTTCTAGTTGGTCGTGGAAATGCCGCGGGGGGGGGGGGGTATGGCGACACGAGTTCCAGGGAGTAGAAGAGCAGCGAAAGTAGTACTACAATATATGTAGTGGCTGTACCAGCTTCATTGATAGTAATATTATATTGCATGATCCCTCTTACAGTTGAATGCATGATACGCAGTTGAAGGTACATAGTTAGCTTCACTTCATTAACTTAGTCTCTCTAATCTGAAGACCTTAACTTCACTCTTATCTCTTTAAGGTTATACAAGATCTGACACCTTAGGGTAAGGTTCTAAAAGATCTGACCCTTTCTAAACCGAATAGGGTTCAGTAGCTGAGTTATAAAAGATCTGACCCTTTCTAAAGGGTAAGGTACCCTGGGTATTTTCATTCTTGGTCACAAGTACTGACTCTATATAGTCCGGCTCGTGCTATATGAACATGACCCTTGTGATTTGGTGGTGGTGTTCGAGAGGGTGGGATCTCAAGAGTGCCAGATCCACTCAATCACAATCAGCAACACCATTCCACTGAACCACCTGAGAAACGCTCAGGTATTCTTATATATATAGTACCGGTGAGTGGGGAAGCGTCCAGCAGAAACCTTTCGGAAAGCATGCACGCACCACTATACTAGACTAGTAGTAGTATTCCAGAGATGCGGCGATTGGCCTCAATTATACTCACTCAAACGGTATTGGTGGCGAAGGTGGAACATGTTGGGAAGGGGGGTAGCATGACTGTTTTGGCCGTCGAAGCGCTGCTTTCCCTTTCCGCTTGGTCCAATGCCAGAAATGAGTTCCTGTAAGCCAAGGTCTCCCCGAGCACCACCTCCACCCGACCTATTCTTATTCTATGGTACTCTTATATATAGTTATAGAATAGTACCGGGATCCACTCCCAGACTGTCTATTATATCATTTCTGACATCTCAACTACCCTGATATTCGACCTTTCTTGACATTCGACCGCACCACGGGTACTTGATAAAACACTATTTTATTTAATATTTTATTGATAATAAATGATATAATTTCCTCACATTGTGTTAAATATGTTTATTTATAAAATATTTGGGATTTGATCATTCATTTGAAAATTTGGTGAAAATTCCAGGTTTACCCTTAATAGTGCACTGTAGTATTTAGAATATAAATATTTTTATATTTATTATTTGAATTTGAAATTTTGTAAAAGTGTTCCTAACTTAATTATCTACAACTTTTATTCAGGACACTAGATCAAAAGAATGAATTTTAATGGAGTAATTGGGCCATAAAGTCAAAGCTGGGCTGGACTCGCCAGAATGGATAAGATTCTGTATTTCGGCCATAACTCCTACATATGGGCTTTTATTGAGTCTAACTTTGGAGTGGAGATAGAGGATCCATATCATCACATTTTATCCTTCTGTAAGGCCGGCCAATTCACGCGTTTTTGTGGTCAAATGGGTGGTGCAATTTGCATTAAAATATTTGTCCGAATTTCCACATTCACACTTGAAACCACTTGTAACCTCTCCTCCCCTCCCCTCTATAAATTGGAGTTTTTCTCATTTGGAGGGTTTGGGACGTGAATTGAGAAGTTGAGGGCAGATTAGAAGTGTATCCACTCCAATTCTCCAACCATTTCAATAAAGGTATCTCTTGAAGCAAGGATCCCTTCGACGAAGCCTTCTTCTTCTCCTTCATGTTGTAATGATTTTGTTTATGTAATAAACTTCTTTGTTCTTATTTTATTTCTTCTCTTTTCTTATGTTTTGTTTAAATTTCTTCTTCTATTAATCTTCCTAATTGGTCTGGAATTATTGAGTAGAAACGTTATTGGGTTATACCCATTTTAAACCTTTGCACATGCAAAACGCTTCTACGATGATTACGCCACCCATGGAAGAGTAGTCTTTTAGTAATCGATATATCTTCTACCCTCTTCATTTAATTGTTTTGAATCATTGAGCTACTTTAATTCACTTAATATGATCCATGAATTATGTTTTTAAATTGTAAGAAACTAAGCAAGCAATTGAAAAATTAACACAAAAACACGCGAGGTCGGGATTTTGTGTAAATTGTTAGAGCGCGATCTTAATCGGTAATACAAGACCACACGAGATAAATTTGTAGAGTTAAAATATAATCCCTAAACAAAATTCATCCTCATTTCCAGAATGGATATGTGCCTTAATTTACCGCTGACCATAAGCAAATCTTAGAACATCAATCAAAGCAGGGTGCTGCGATTGCATGTTCCGAAGCTAGCCTAGGGTTAAATTCACATCATCTTCATGGTAAAGTTAATTCTCGTAGGGTTCGGGATTTAACAAATTAAGGGATAATAATTAAGTGAATGTTAATTTAAATGATAATGATTAATAATAAAGTTAAGAGGTAGAGTTAGATCGATTACACCTTTTAAATAGATTTCTAAAAAAACATCTTCTTGTTGTGTCCTTTTAATCGAAATTCATTTCAAAACTAAAAACAAAAAAATATACAATCTTCTTCCAGCAAAATTCTTCTAGATTCATAAACTATAAAAAAAATCCAATCCTTTAAAGTAGTGTTTTTATTTTATTCTCTTTTATTTTATTTTTAGAATACCTCTAATAAGTTGTTAAATTCACTTCCTCCTTTGAGAGACGACCTTGGTCAGCCACTCTGCTGCACCTAAGTACCCCAAATCACACTAATCATTTGAGGGTGCCCACGACAGCGCTCTTTCAAATTGGCGCTGTTTCCGGGGAGTCAAGTAATTATTTCAACCAATTAGAGTTATTTATTTAATTTTATATTTTATTATATTCCTCTCTTCTTTCTTCCTTCTGTACCCAATCTGATTTTTCTTCCTCTTCTTTTATTTTCTTCTACTTCTTTTTGGACCATCAACTCAAACTTCTCATTTTATTTTACTATGGTCCACTTTCTTTCTTTTCATTTTTATTTGATCTATGACACGAACTAATCCCGAAGATCTCTTAGATCTTGACCCTGAGATTGAACGTAGCCTTAGGGCTCGAATCAGAAATTCTCAGTCTACGGGAAGTTTCAATATTCAACCAGTTGGTGAATTACTCTCTTCTGGAAACATTGAAATTGGAAGCTATTCAAATTCAAACATAAAAGAGGAACCAATGGCTGAAAACAATGGAAATGAACTTAATAGAACCATTCGAGAATTGGATGCACATGATATTAACTATCAACCAAATTATATTGCATACCCAAATCTCGAATCGGACTTTGAACTAAAATCTGGGTTAATTCACTTACTTCCAAAGTTTCATGGCCTCTCGGGTGAGGATCCTAATAAACATTTGAAAGAATTTAATGTGTTTTTCTCAACCCTTAAACCAAGAAATGTTTCTGAAGATCAAATCAAATTAAGAGCATTCCCATTCTCACTTGATGGAGCTGTAAAAGACTGGATGTATTATTTAAAACCTGAAGATGTAACTTGTTGGAACGATTTGAAACGTATTTTCTTGCAGAGATTTTTCCATAATCAAGGACCACATCCATTCGAAAGGAGATATCGGGGATCAAGAAAGCACAAGGGGAGTCAATGTATGAGTATTGGGAGAGATTCAAGAAGCTGTGTGCAAGCTGTCCACATCACCAAATCAGTGAGCAACTCCTCATTCAGTACTTCTATGAAGGACTCACACCTATGGAGAGGATCATGGTGGATGCCGCAGCTGGAGGAGCATTGGTGGACAAGACACCATCAGCCGCACGTGCATTGATCGACAAGATGGCTCAAAACTCCCAACAATTTGGCGATAGAGGTACACCACATGTCAGAGGAGTACATCAAGTAAGCCATTCTTCTCTTGAAAGTAATTTGATTGATACTAAGTTAGAAGAATTGACAACTATGGTGAGGAAAATTTCATTGGCTCAAAAGACATCCCAACCCCCTCCTTCAAGGCCATGTGGCATTTTCACTGAGACAAGCCACCCAACTGACTGTTTCCCACAACTACAAGAGACAGAAGATTGTGCAGCAGTGTTCCCTGGGAGACCATTTCAGCAGCAAAAACAACAACCATATCCCCAAAAGAAGTTTGATACAGTATACAACCAAGGGTGGAAAGATCAGTCAGACATGAGGTATGGCTCTGGACAACAACAAAGACCCCCTTTTCAACCAAACTTCCAGCAACCTCCACCTTACCAACAGGGTTTCCAACAACCCCAAAGGAGATTCGAAGCTCAAACATCAACAAGTCAGCAACAAGGGAATATCCAACAAAAGGTAGACTCTAACACTGATGATATTTTGAAACAAATTGTTCTTAATCAACAGAATGAGATGAAGAGTCAAGTTTCAGAGCTGAGAGAGTTGAAGACTCAAATGAGCCAGATTGCCACCGCCCTCCATGAACTTGTAAGTAAGAATTCCAGAAATCTACCTTCCCAACCCACTCCAAATCCAAAGGGGAATGTTAGTTCCATCACATTGAGAAGTGGGAAGAAAATGAACGATACATCTGTACCTACCATTCCACTGGGATTCACCTCAACTCCAGAGAAGCCGCATTCCAAACCAACTGATGAGAAATCCAAGGAGAAAGATAAAGGTAAGAAAAATATTGATGATGTTCTTCCTAAACCCCTTACTTTTCCAAACAGGGTTGTTCAAACCAAGAAGATGGGTGAAGAAGCAATGCAAAAGGAGGTTTTGGACACATTCAAGCGTGTGGAGATCAACATTCCTCTACTTGAATCCATTAAGCAAATCCCAAGGTATGCCAAATTCTTAAAAGAACTCTGCACCAATTGAAGAGGGCTCAAGGGGAATGAGAGGATCAACCTTGGAAGGAATGTATTAGCACTCATTTCACCAACTCTAGAAATGCCAACAAAGTGCAAGGATCCCGGGACATTCACCATCCCATGTACCATAGGGGAGTTGCACTTCTCTGATGCTCTTTGTGATTTGGGAGCTTCCATAAATGTGATTCCTCACTCTGTATTCTCTTCCTTGCAGGTTGGAGAGTTGAAGCCAACAAGAGTAGTGGTGCAATTGGAGAATAGAGCTATGACATATCCAGCGGGAGTTCTTGAGGATGTACTTGTTCGGGTAAGAGACATGATCTTTCCAGCAGACTTCTATGTTCTTAACATGGAGGATGATCAGGTAAGTTCTCATGCCCCCATTATCTTAGGTAGGCCCTTCCTCAAGACTGCAAAAACTGTCATAAATGTCAATGAGGGTACACTTTCCATGGAGTTTGGAGATGAAGTTGTGATATTTAATGTTATGGATTCCATGAAGTACCCCTCAGAGGACCAGTCTTCTTTTGTTATCTCCCATTTTGAACCACCAAATAAAAACTCCATAGAATTTGATTGTCCTATGCTTAGGGAGATTATGAGTATTGGTTCGAGTTTGATGTCTAAGAGCACTTCCGCACATGTTGCTGATACACAATCCTATCTTGGATTTGATTTTGATGTGGATTCATATTCTGATTTTGATCATGTTCACTCTGATTATGAAATGGATGTTGAGTATGCTGATGGATTTGATGCTTTATTCTATGATTTTGATGATTTCTATTCTGATACTGATGCTATTTGTGCACATATTTCAGTTCCTTCAATGTCTCCATCCATACTACACCCTCCTTCATTAGAACTCAAGCCATTGCCACCAAATCTGAAATACTCATACTTGTTGAATGGTGAGAGATTACCTGTTATCATTGCTAACAATCTCCCTTCTGAACATGAAGAAAAGCTTTTGAATATTTTGAGGTAGAACATCAGGGCGATTGGGTGGACCTTGGCTGACATATCAGGTATTAGCTCCTCCATTTTCATGCATAGGATTTTCTTGGAGGATGGGGTTAAACCGGTGAGACAGCCACAAAGGAGACTCAATCCCACCCTCCTGGAAGTTGTTAAAAAAGAAGTTGAAAAATTGCTTGAGGCAGGTATAATCTTTCCCATTTCAGATTCTCAGTGGGTAAGTCCAATTCAGGTTGTGCCTAAGAAAACTGGTTTTACTGTTGTTAAAAATGAGAAAGATGATTTAGTTCCAATGAGGGTGAAAAACAGTTGGCGTGTGTGTATTGATTATAGGAAACTAAATCAGACCACTTGCAAGGACCATTTCCCCCTCCCATTTATTGATCAAATGCTCGAGAGACTAGCTAGGAAAACACACTATTGTTTCTTGGATGGATTTTCTAGATATTTTCAGGTTCCTATAGCTCCAGAGGATCAGGAGAAGACTACATTCACCTGTCCCTTTGGCACATTTGCCTACCGGAGGATGCCATTTGGACTTTGCAACGCCCCAGGTACCTTCCAGAGATGTATGGTGAGTATTTTTTCTAATTTTATTGAGATCTACATGGAGGTATTTATGGATGATTTTACAGTGTATGGGTCTTCATTTGATGAATGTCTGAGTAGTTTGGGAAAGGTTTTGAATCATTTTATTGAGAAGAATCTGGTCTTGAACTTTGAAAAGTGTCATTTTATGGTAGAGCATGGCATTGTCTTAGGGCATGTGGTGTCAAAACATGGGATAATGGTTGATAGATATAAGTTAGACATTATTTCATCCTTACCATATCCTTCATGTGTGCGTGATGTTAGATCTTTCCTAGGGCATGCAGGATTTTATCGGCGCTTCATCAAAGATTTTAGTAAGACCGCTCTTCCTATGTCACGATTACTTCAAAAAGATTCTGATTTTGTGTTTGATGATTCTTGTAGGACTTCCTTTGATGAGCTGAAGAAGTCTCTGACCACTCCACCTATCATACAGCCCCCACGGTGGGACCTTCCACTTGAGCTTATGTGTGACGCCTCCAACTTCACGGTTGGAGCTGTCTTATCTCAGAGGGTGGAAGGAAGTTCACATGTGATTGCCTATGCATCAAGGACATTGGATTCAGCCCAATAAAACTACACAACCACAGAAAAGGAGTTTCTTACTGTCATATTTGCTTTAGATAAACTCCGTTCATATTTATTGGGCTCTAAAGTAGTTGTTTTTTCTGACCATGCAGCTTTGGGGTACCTCCTGAAGAAGCCAGATGCAAATCCACGACTTATCCTTTGGATGCTCCTTCTTCAAGAGTTTTACCTTGAGATAAAGGACAAGAAGGGGTCAGAGAATTTGGTGGCAGACCACATGAGTAGGCTTACTCACATACTAGAGGATGACACCTTGGATCAGGTACCACTTCGGGACACTTTCCCTGATGAGCATCTCTATACCATCTCAGGTACGCATCCTTGGTATGCTGATTTAGTTAACTACCTTGTTGCTTCTGAAATCCCTACAAATTTAAAGAAACATCAAGTCCAAAAATTAAAGAGTGAGTCAAGATTTTATGTTTGGGATGATCCATACTTATGGCGCATGTGTAGTGACCAAGTCATTAAGAGGTGTGTTCCCGATCATGAGTTTGAGTCTGTTTTGCATTTCTGTCATACACTTGCTTGTGGTGGACACTTTGGACCCCAACGGACAGCTAGGAAGGTTTTGGACTCTGGATTATATTGGCCTAGATTATTCCATGATGCCCATGTGTTTTGTAAGTCATTCTCTCGTTGCCAACACACTGGGAACATTTCTAAGAGACATGAGATGCCCCAACAACCCATACTATTCTGTGAGATTTTTGATGTATGGGGAATTGATTTTATGGGTCCTTTTCCTAGTTCATTTGGATTTTTGTATATTTTGGTTATTTTTGATTATGTGAGTAAATGGGTGGAGGCCAAGGCCACCAGGACTGACGATTCTCATGTTGTAGTGGATTTTTTCAAGGCTCAAATTTTCTGCAGGTTTGGAGTACCAAAGGCCATCATCAGTGACCAAGGGACACACTTTTGCAATAGGAATTTTTCTTCCCTCATTCAAAAGTATGGGGTGACACACAAAACATCAACACTATACCACCCCCAAACAAATGGCCATGCTGAGGTTTCAAATCGTGAGTTGAAACAAATCTTGGAGAAAACCGTGCAGCCAAATAGGAAGGATTGGAGCAAGCACTTGGATGATGCATTGTGGGCTTATAGAACAGCATACAAGACCCCCATTGGTATGTACCCATTTCGGATTGTTTTTGGGAAAGCATGTCATCTCCTAGTGGAAGTCGAGCATCGGGCTTATTGGGCTATAAAGAAATGCAACATGGATTTGGCCCAAGCTGGAATCCAAAGGAAGCTGCAAATTCAAGAGCTTGAAGAGATTAGATTATCATCATATGAGAACTCAAGGCTCTACAAGGAAAGATCAAAAGCATCTCATGACAAAATGATCCAACAAATGGAGTTTCATGTTGGAGAGAAAGTCCTTATCTACAGTTCACGACTGAAGTTGATGCCTGGTAAGTTGCGTCCAGATGGTTAGGTCCTTATATTGTGACTAATGTTTTTCCTTATGGTGCAGTAGAGATCACACAAGAGGACACTGGAAGGATCTTTACAGTCAATGGGCAATGTTTGAAGAGATACATTTAGGGACTTCCTACTGATGCAGTGGATTTTATCACACTGCATGACCCCATCATCACTTGAGCACATCAGGCTGTTCCTAACCCTTTCACTTTTATATTATTTGTCCTATTTAAAAATTCTGCATTTCATATGCATATATCATCTCATAGGTTCACATTGAGGACAATGAAATATTTTAAGTGTGGGGGAGGGAACCTTTTAGTTTAGTAATTTCAATTGCTTTCCTGTTAAAAAAAACCAAAAAAAAAATTGTGTGTTTTTCAAATTTTGTGTGTTTATTTTACAATTTTCTGTGTGTTTTTAAAATTTTTGGGCTGAAATGATTCTCATCACCATTTTTAAATCCATATCAATAAGTGAAACAGTTTACCCCTTGAAACTAAGCTTAAATGAATGCTGAAATGACTTTGTTTCAAGTTCAAATATTTAGTAATTTCATAAAAAGTACGCTGAATTTTGAATCCCATGCTAATCTCACTGTCTTTATATTTGAAATCACTTTCCTGTGAAGCTTCTAAACCATTATTTTCATATTATTTACATTCACCTCAATTATTGAGAGAACCAAACCATACTTGATCTAACCAGAATTTGATCTATTCCTATCAAAACTTGAGGGTTTGAGGTACTTATGTTTAAATGATTGAGGCATTTTTTTGGTATTAAAGCCCCTATTTCAAAGAATCATTTTTTATAATGGCCTACCTTGAATATTTAATCCTTTTATCCCTTAGAATCCATGCAAATCCTGTTAGGTTATCCACATTACAAGCCAATTTCCCCTATCCAACCAACTCTTGAAGTGCAATTGCATAATCTAGTTGAGCTTAAGTGTGGGGGAAGTTGTCTTGGGGTTTTACACCACATTCTGTGATACTTTGGGTGGAAAATTAAATTCGGAAGAGATGTGTTTGCTGATAAAGAAAGTAATTATATTGAAATCTATTCCTTTTCTGGAGCATTCATGACAAGTGAAGCTGTGCCTTTTCTGGAGTTTCTAATTGAGGTGGAAAGTTGTGCCCATTTGGAGCTTTCAAGAAAATCATGTTTGAGAAGATTGACATTTTTTATGTTGAAATGATGAATGGTGTAAACCTTTCATGACTTTTCATGATGATGGAGCTGAATTTATACTATGAGGATTGAAGAGAAGACCATATTTAAGTGAAAATTAGATTAATGCAATTTTGCTTCAAAAGAGTCGAGCCCTCCTCATTCAGCCTCAGAGTTTTTCACATCTTAATCCTACCAACCGAAAGCCACAGAACAACCCTGAAAAGTCCTCATGATAAACATATGTCCTTGACTCACATAAGGTAGCGATGTAGGAATCTATCAAGCCTATGGTGACCCTTTTATGAGTTTGGATGATAAAGACATTGCAAAAAAATTGATATTTGAGTGATGAGAGAAAATTCAAGCGAGGTAAGTGTTTTGTGTATGGGCGGATAAATGAAGTGGAAATATATTGAATGATATAAATGGAGAACTTGAAATAAGGTTTTTTATGAGGCATTATATCTTTTGATTCTTGGTGTGAAATTGATTGATCTTAAGGATATGCGTTTTAAAATTGGTTTTGATTTGATATTGATGTTTACTTGATATGAGGTTTTGCCCAGGTGTGCAAAAGGGTAAGTGTGGGGGAGTTGATAAAACACTATTTTATTGAATATTTTATTGATAATAAATGATATAATTTCCTCACATTGTGTTAAATATGTTTATTTATAAAATATTTGGGATTTGATCATTCATTTGAAAATTTGGTGAAAATTCCAGTTTTACCCTTAATAGTGCACTGTAGTATTTCGAATATAAATATTTTTATATTTATTATTTGAATTTAAAATTTTGTAACAGTGTTCCTAACTTAATTATATACAACTTTTATGAAGGACACTAGATCAAATAAATGCATTTTAATGGAGTAATTGGGTCATAAAGTCAAAGATGGGCTGGACTCGCCAGAATGGATAAGCTTCTGTATTTCGGCCATAACTCCTAGATATGGGCTTTTATTGAGCCCAAATTTGGAGTGGAGATAGAGGATCCATAGCCTCACATTTTATCCTTCTGGAAGGACGGCCAATTAACGCTTTTTGGTAGTCAAATGGTCGGTTCAATTTTCAATAAAATATTTGGCCGAATTTCCACATTCACACTTGAAACCACTTGTAACCTCTCCTCCCCTCCCCTCTATAAATTGGAGTTTTTCTCATTTGGAGGGGTTGGGACGTGAATTGGGAAGTTGAGGTCAGAGGAGAAGTGGATCCACTCCAATTCTACAACCATTTCAATAAGGGTAGCTCTTGAAGCAAGGATCCCTTCGACGAAGCCTTCTTCTTCTCCTTCATGTTGTAATGATTTTGTTTATGTAATAAACTTCTTTGTTATTATTTTATTTCTTCTCTTTTCTTATTTTTTGTTTAAATTTATTCTTCTCTTAATCTTCCTAATTGGGTTGGAATTCTTTAGTAGAAGCGTTATTGGGTTATACCCATTTTAAACCTTTGCACATGCAAAACGCTTCTACGATGATTACGCCACCCATGGAAGAGTAGTCTTTTAGTAATCGATCTATCTTCTACCCTCTTCATTTAATTGTTTTGAATCATTGAGATACTATAATTCACTTAATATGATCCATGAATTATGTTTTTAAATTGTAAGAAACTAAGCAAACAATTGAACTATTAACACAAAAACACGCGAGGTCGGGATTTTGTGTAAATTGTGAGAGCGCGATCTTAATCGGTAATACAAGACCACACGGGATAAATTTGTAGAGTTCAAATATAATCCATAAACAAAATTCATACTCATTTCCAGAATGGATATGTGCCTTAATTTACCACTGACCATAAGCTAATCTTAGAACATCAATCAAAGCAGGGTGCTGCGATTGCATGTTCCGAAGTTAGCCTAGGGTTAAATTCACATCATCTTCATGGTAAAGTTAATTCTCGTAGGGTTCGGGATTTAACAAATTAAGGGATCATAATTAAGTGAATGTTAATTTAAATTATAATGATTAATAATAAAGTGAATAGGTATAGTTATATCGATTACGCCTTTTAAATATATTTCTAAAAAAACATCTTCTTGTTGTGTCCTTTTAATCGAAATTCATTTCAAAACTAAAAACAAAAAAATATACAATCTTCTTCCAGAAAACTTCTTCTAGATTCATAAACTATAAAAAAACCCAATCCTTTAAAGTAGTGTTTTTATTTTAGTCTCTTTTATTTTATTTTTAGAATACCCCTAATAAGTTTTTAAATTCACTTCCTCCTTTGAGAGACGACCTTGGTCAGCCACTCTGCTGCACCTAAGTACCCCAAATCACACTAATCATTTGAGGGCGCCCACGACAGCACTCTTTCAGTACTCTTATATATAGTTTCCGACCACCATGCTCTTCTAAACCGACTACCCTCAACCCAACCATGACAATTCCATGCCAGCAGCCAATCATAGTCGTACTACTACTAGTAGTAGTCTAGTCTAGTACCTCGAACTCCAATTCCAGTACCACCATATCCACCATCGAACCCCCGAACCATCAACTATCATATGATGCGTCGGTATAATATATTTGGACCACTATAGGTACCAAAAAAGGTGCCTATAGTGGTCCGACTATAGACTATATAGAAGAGTACCTGGCTAGATTATACTGATGAACCCGAAACAACCTGCTGCCTTCGGTTTGGCAGATGCATTGGCCCCAAGGTTGACCAGACCATGACTCCGATGCATTCTCGACTGGTTCCCATGGTTCCAGTGTCATTGGCCATCCGACTCATCTGTGTTTGGTTGTATTGGATATGGTGGAATATGGAAGTGTATGTGGTGGTTCGACTCGAGTACCTGAGTGGGGTGATGGCCCATGAGCTCCGAGCTACCTATTAGCTAGCTGTCTGATTAGTATGAATACGCTTGCTCCATGATAGCTCCCCGATCTCCGCCGCAGGTGAGAGTGCCAAAAGGGATGGTTCACATCTCGCCTATACGCTCGGGTACTATTCTTCTACTGAGTCCGAGAACAAGTCCAAGTGGCGTTCCAAGATCCATCCACCAGTGACCACCACCAATAGAGATGATACCAACAACATAGATGCACCGTATACCACCACCCGGGTTCCGGCTCGCAATGGGTTGGCCTCGCGCTCGATTCCAGTCCTCTCATACTAGGGCATGTACCTTTCCGTTCTCATGACCCCACGGTAGAAAGGAACCGAACTGTCTCACGACGTTCTAAACCCAACTCACGTACCACTATTTTCAATCAGCGAACAACCAAACCCTTGGGACCAGCTTCCGCCCCATGAGGTGATGAGTCGACATCAAGGTGCCAAAAGAAACCGTCGATCCGAGCTCTTGGGTTTCATCAGCCTGTTATCCCCGGCGTACCTGTGATCCATTTCGCGAGTGCCCAACCACACGGAACTGCCCGGTTCACTATGGCCGACAGCTCAGATTACCTTTTAAATTGTCTGTCCTTGCTCGAGTTGTGCCATCTTGCAGTCAGGTGTTGAACACCAATACGCGCTCGATAGAGTTGGGTGTCTTTGGCCATTGCGCACCACCCGTTACTCTTTAGGAGGCATCCACCCCAGATAAACTACTGAACTCACTCTGTTCCCAAGTCTTGAACTTGAATTGAATGAATAAGCTGATGAACCAAGGTATCATCCTATATCGGTCACAATTACAACTATCATGACCATATAGAGATCATACCCACATATAAAGTCCACCAAGAACAACACTATATAGAGATGATACTCTCTATTTCAGGCTTCCTCGTGACCGTATCGGAGTAGTGGACATCCTTGAAACAAGGGGGATGAATGGCCGAACCGCTTTCCGCACCTATCCATGAATCGTATGGAGCCTTCTGTGGATATGGCCTTGATAATTCATATATATAAGTACCAGGTTGTGACTATAGTGGAACTGGTGAGTCTCAACAATTAGAATATATTAGTCACTCATGAGTTTAGAGCATTGGGCATTGACCGAACGAGTGGCCCGGTGGAGCGGTGGCGGTAGGAGACCAGATCACTACTACCATCCTACGAGGCATTCGACTGTCTTTCTCACAATGAAGCGAATAGTCAAGGTGCACGGGGTCTTACCGTCTAGCCGTGGGGAGCTCGGCATCTGAACCGAGAGTTCATTTTCACCAGATTCCATTTCGGAGACAGCTGGGCAGCCGTGACACCATTCGTGTAGGTCGCTACTTATGCGACAAGGCATTTTTCTACCTTCGGACAGTTAGGGTTACTGCCACCATTTACCACTAGGTCGATACGGTTGGGTGCCCTCTGCTCGGTACCCAACAGCATCGGCCTTGCAGCACCGGGCAGGTGTCCGACTCTATACATAGGTCGACCTCTTAGCAGAGTCCTGTGTTTTTAATAAACAGTCGCTACCTTTCTCTCCACATGTTGGATGCATGGACCGGAGGTGATCCAATGAGATAGGTCTATACTCGGTACTCTACTCTAATAGAATAGTTACACAACTGGTGGTTCAAGCGCTTGCCGAGTTCCTTCCAATTGGGTTTCTCATGTGCCAAATAGTATACTCTACTAGTGCACCTGTGTCAGTTGTTGGTACGGTCATCTGTTTTCCATCTTGATTCGACTCATCCACTCATAGTTGTTTCTAGTTTATTCTTGCCATAGCCCAACCACTTCCACCATCAACACTGACGGAACGGTTGGAGTGGATTTGGCCTAGTCCCGCTACCTCTACTACCTATATTATACCGATTTCCCCCAACAAGTATCATAGGACTATTAGAGAGAGTAGCTGAAACTGCCCCCGCCTTCAGCACTGCCATATAGAAGGTGGCAGCACTATTAGAAGAGTCAGGTACTCTATCTATATAGTGTCCACTCCCCCTATAGTCATGAGGTGGTGTCAGTGAATGAGCCATGAAACCGATGACCAGTCACCCGGTACTTCAACCTTATGGTGGTGATTCTCATCTTTCGGTGCCCATTGCACAACTCAACCCCCAGCTACTATATGTATATGTATATGTATATGTATATGTATATGTATATGTATATGTATATGTATATGTATATGTATATGTATATGTATATGTATATGTATATGTATATTTATATGTATATGTATATGTATATGTATATGTATATGCGATTCGGATGTGCGATATGCCCAATTCCAGCAATGCTGAACTGCTCAGGTACTCTTCTAATAGTGAACTACCGAAGAGAACCTGATCCATCCAGGCACCCAACCATTTCATGGGGAATCATTATTACTCTTCTAATAGTCTATCAAAACTATTAGAAGAGTACTGACGACCTCCACCCTGTGCCATTGTGGCACATGGTCAGTACTCTTTTAATAGTGAACTACCATGGAAGGGCCAGGACTTGATTGGTATTTAGCATATAAAGTCCAAATATAAAGTCCACCACCAACCGGTACTTCAACCTTATGGTCATGTTCATCGACGTTTCACTGTCAGTCAAATATACCTCTCACTCTTAAGTACCCCCATCGGCAAAAGGAGATCTAAGGGACTGATTCACTCAACACTGCCGACCACCCGTTGAAACCTTGATCTACTGCTAGCGCTCCCTGTGGAAACAGGATTGAAATAGTATACTAATGTCATCATTATCTCTTCTGAGAAAACCCCAGGAGTAGTATCCAAGGACCTACCATATATAAACATAACATCCCACTACTGACAGCACCATCATTGTCGTATCCTGGAATACATGAAGTATCTGACTATCTAGATGATACGGAGGGAGGACCATGATGGAATCATCTGGTAGCTTAGGTTCACCACTTATAGACCCGTGACATTGTCGGTTCGAACTCTCCCTTGACCAGTGAGCTATGACGCTTTCGATCATCCATATGGCTGCTTCTAAGCCGACCGCCTGAACCAGCTCTAATACCCCCACTTCCTTGCGCACTAAGATAGTTGCTTGGGGACCTTAGCTGATGATCTGGGCTCTTTCCCTCTCGACAGTGGATCTTGGCACCGCACCGTCTGTCTTGTACCACTGATACCAGGCCAGTATTCGAATAGAGTACCCATGGAGTCGAACACCTCCTAGCATCACATATCCATTGCTAATGCCAACGCACCAGCACCCTCTACCTCGGGCCATTTCGATTGTAGTTACGCACTACTGAAATAGATTTCACGGAAAACTAGTTATCCCCGATCTCGGTTGGCCTATCACCCCTAGCCACCAGTCGTCCCAGTATTTTTCCACATACTTGGGCTCGGTCTGCCACTGCCAACTAGAAAGTGACCACCTGCCTATGGCTAGCTTGATCGGTTTCGAGTCCAAAGGCAGTACGTCCCAATGGATAGTAGTGCCATTACCTAGTAGCTCTAGCCGCATTACCCATTGACTCGCTGACCCATCATGAAAAAAGTATGCCATTTGGAATCGAGTGAGTGACCAACCACTCTAATTGAGCCAGACCATAAGGTTGAAGTACCGGCCGATGTTATGCTAATCGCTTCTCTGATTGTCCGAACAGCATCAGAATTGGGGTTCTATTTCACTCCCTTCGGAATGTGGTGGGTGCTCTTTCAAATGCCCCTCACAGTACTCGTTGGGATATCGGTGTCATGGATGAATCTGGTATGTCAACCATTGCAGAGGGTGGTTCCCCATGTTGCTGTAGGTTGTTGCGGACAATACAAAATTCAAACACGCCGCGTACTACTTATTGAGGCTCCACTCTCAATGGTCAGGACGAATGTCAGGGATTTCACCTTCATGGGTAGATCATTCCAAAACCGTTCAAGCCGCACTCAAATCTTCACCCCTCAGTACTCTACTCTAATAGTCGTTAGTACTCTACTCTAATAGGGGGGACAATCGTATTCCTTCCGAGCACAGTCGCTGCAATTCTATTAGCCCAGTACTTCACCCTTATGGTCTTGTTATTTGAGCTGCCAAATGCCAGACCCGTAGGCTGATAGGTGCCCACAGACTGGTGGATTCCTACCAGCCACATGATCCCACTCACCCTATGGTGCTCGCTCGCTTCTAATGCCATGTTCTAGGTTGATTGAGTGGATGGAGCTAGTCATATGTTTCTGTTCGCTCCGATCTGTGCCCCCATTTACATCGCCAACGACTCCCGCACCCATTTGATTGACCCTTGGATGTCCCGTTTCATGGTAGCTGGATCAACCCATCACCTCCATCCCAATCCATCCTACCCAGTCACCACTAGCTGTTCTTGGCTTCCGCCCCCCACTATAGGTGGATGATGTGGTGGTTGGACGTTTCGCTCCAAGCTTGCTCACCCACGCCAGCAGTGCATGCCCCATTCCCCATTCTGTCTTCTTGATGACCTCATGGAACTCGTTTGGTTTGAGTCCTATGTTGAACCATACACTCGTATGCCGGCCAATGACCCATTTGCAGGTGTTCTTAATCTATAAGGGTAAAGAGTCAAGAGGAATTGATTGGTATTTAGTATATAAATTCCACATATAAAGTCCACCACCCCACCAACTGCCATAGGTGTAGAAGGTCCCCCATCGCCCCCGATGTCCCGATCGGTGAAGGAAATCCAGGTTCTGCTACTGAATATATAATATAATGGTTTATAACCTTAACCTAAGAGGTGTCAGATCTTTTAGAACCTTTGGACCTGGCTTCCTCCCGTACCCTCAGGTGCCCCACCTTCAGTACTCTACTCTATATAGTGCGGGAGCACCTAGACTTTCATTCAGTTGTATGGGCCGGTAGGCGCCCTCCAGTACTCATTCTATATAGTCTAGCGATCCGACCTCGAACCATTGGGTTCATCCATCCATGAGTAGTACCACTTCCGAAGACAGCTCATGACCACCTGCCCCTTTCCCGCATTCATGGCACCTCCGACTAGCGACTGCCGAATGGCTTGCTGTCGAAATACCATGACCTGCTCTCTATATATAATATATATATACAATAAAAGAGGATTATTTATATGTGGACTTTATATGATAAATACCAATAAAGTACTCTTTATATGCTAGAATACGGTACGAACCGCTTTTCCAACCTTCCTGACCCTAGAAAGGGTCAGATCTTTGAACCTGACCCTTTAGAACCCTTAGATATAAGTAGCAGATACTGATATATAAGGGTTTAGAACCTTACCGCCAAGTGGTTGTTTCGACTAGTGGAACCGGAGCACAAACCCTTGGGGGGACGAAGGGGGGGGGGGTAAGAACGGGAATCATATTGCACTCCGCTAGGCCCACTATCACCCGTACCTATTCCCCCTTCACCGAATAAATAGGGAAGTAGGGGCGGGGATGGCCAGCTGTGGATCACGAGTCGAAGGGGCTCCTTCGGTAACACTGATAAAACACTATTTTTTTGAATATTTTATTGGTAATAAATTAAATAATTTCCTCACATTGTGTTAAATATGTTTATTTATAAAATATTTGGGATTTGATCATTCATTTGAAAATTTGGTGAAAATTCCAGTTTTACCCTTAATAGTGCACCGTAGTATTTCAAAGAAAAATATTTTTATATTTATTATTTGAATTTGAAATTTTGTAACAGTGTTCCTAACTTCATTTTATACAACTTTCATTCAGGACACTAGAGCTAAAGAGTGCATTTGGATGGAGTAAATGAGCCATTAATCCAATGGTGGGCTGGACTCGGCAGAATGGACATGGGTTCTGTATTTGGGCCATATATTCTACATACGGGCTTGGATTGAGCCGAATTTTGAGGAACACTCAAGGAAATTATTTGGCACAAATATTCCTTCTGGAAGGCCGGTCAACTAATGCGTTTTGGAGGTCAAATGGGCAGTGGAAGTTGGAATAAAATATTTGGCCGAGTTTTTCATTTCACACTTAAAAAGTTATGTATCCCTAGCCCTCACAAACTCTATTTAAAGGGGTTTTAACTCTTTGAGAGGGCTGGTAGAGGCTTTTGGAAGGTGTGTCCAAAAGGGTGTCTCTTGGTAGCCCCTAACAACTCTTGGAAGAAGTAAGCCTTTGTGCAAACCTCTCTTCCAAAAAGGCTCTCCTCTCTCACCTCTTCTTTGTATTTATTTTCTTTCATGTTTGTTTCTTGAATTTTTCTTCAAATAATATTCTGTGTTCATACCTCTTCTTCTTCTCTTAATCTTCTTAATTGGGTTGGAATCAAGAGTGGAGACAAGATTGGGTTCTACCCTTTCAATCCGTTGCTTATGCAAAACGTCTCCACGATGACTACACCACCCATGGAAGAGTAGTTCTTTTTAGTAATCGATCAACCTCTATCCTTCTTCATTCATTTATTTTGAATCAATGAGCTAATGTAATTCACATATTATGATCTATTAATTGAGTTTTTAATTTAAATGAAACTAAGAAAGCAATTTAATAGTTAACACAAAACACGCGAGGTCGGGAATTGTGTGAACTGTGAGAGCGCAACCTTAACCGGTAATTCAAAACCACACGGGATCAATTTGTAGAGTTCAAATATAATCCCTAAACTCAATTAATCCTCATTTCCAGAGTGTTTATGTGCCTTAATTTACCACTGACCATAATCTAATTTTAGAACATCAATCAAAGTAGGGTGTTGCGATTGCATGTTCTGAAGTTAGCCTAAGGTTAAATTCACTTCAATCTTCGTGGTAAAGTTAATTCTCGTAGGGTTCGGGATTTAAAAAATTAAGGGATCATAATTAAGTGAATATTAATTTAAATGATAATTATTAATAAATGATTGAATAGGTAGAGTTATATCGATTACGTCTTTTAAATATTGTCTAAACAAACATCTTTTTGTTGTGTCATTTTAATCAAACTTCATTTCAAAACTAAAAACAAAAAAAATACAATCTTATTCCAGCAAACTTCTTCTAGATTCATAAACTATAAACAACCACCCTCGTCCTTTAAAGTAGTGTTTTTATTCTCTTTTATTTTATTTCTAGAATACCTCTAAAAATTGTTTTAATTCACTTCCTCCTTTGAGAGACGACCTTGGTCAGCCACTCTGCTGCACCTAAGTACCCCAAAATCATACTAATCATTTGAGGGCACCCACGACAGCGCTCTTCCAAATTGGCTCCGTTGCTAGGGAGGCATGTAATTATTTCAACCAATTAGAGGTATTTATTTTATTTTACATTTTATTCTCTTCCTCTCTTCTTTCTTCCTTCTTTACCCAATCTAATTTTTCTTCTTCTTCTTTTATTTTCTTCTACTTCTTTTTGGACCATCAACTCAAACTTCTCATTTTTATTTTACTATGGTCCACTTTCTTTCTTTTCATTTTTATTTGATCTATGACACGAACTAATCCCTAAGATCTCTTAGATCTTGACCCTAAGATTGAATGTAGCCTTAGGGAATGAATCAGACATTCTCAATCTACGGGAAGTTTCAATATTCAACCAGTTGGTGAATTCCTCTCATCTGGAAACATTGAAATTGGAAGCAATTCAAATTAAAACATAAAAGAGGAACCAATGGCTGGAAATAATGGAAATGAACATAATAGAACCATTCGAGAATTGGCTGCACCTGATATTAAATATCAACCAAATTGTATTGCATACCCAAATCTCGAATCGGACTTTGAACTGAAATCTGGGTTAATTCACTTACTTCCAAAGTTTCATGGCCTCTCTGGTGAGGATCCCAATAAACATTTGAAATAATTTAATGTGGTTTTCTCAAACCTTAAACCAAGAAATGTTTCTGAAGATCAAATCAAATTAAGAGCATTCCCATTCTCACTTGATGGAGCTGCAAAAGACTGGATGTATTATTTACAACCCGAAGATGTAACTTGTTGGAACGATTTGAAACATATTTTCTTGTAGAGATTTTTTCCAGCATCAAGGACCACTTCCATTCGTAAGGAGATCTCGGGGATCAAGCAAGCACAAGGGGAGTCAATGTATGAGTATTGGGAGAGATTCAAGAAGTTGTGTGCAAGCTGTCCGCATCATCAAATCAGTGAGCAACTCCTCATCCAATACTTCTACGAAGGACTCACACCCATGGAGAGGATCATGGTGGATGCCGCAGTTGGAGGAGCATTGGTGGACAAGACACCAGCAGCCGCACGTGCATTTATTGACAAGATGGCCCAAAACTCCCAACAATTTGGTGATAGAGGTACACCACATGTCAGGGGAGTACATCAGGTAAGTCCTTCTTCTCTTGAGAGTCATTTGATTGATACCAAGTTAGAAGAATTGACAACTATGGTGAGGCAAATTGCTTTGGCACAAAAGACATCTCTACCCCCTCCTTCAATGCCATGTGGCATTTGCACTGAGACAAGCCACCCAACTGACTGTTTCCCACAACTACAAGAGACAGAATATTGTTTAGCAGTGTTCCCTGGGAGACCATTTCAGCAGCAACAACAACAAACATATCCCCAAAAGAAGTTTGATACAGTATACAACCAGGGGTGGAAAGATCAGTCAGACATGAGGAATGGCTCTGGACAACAACAAAGGCCCCCTTTTCAACCAAACTTCCAGCAGCCTCCACCTTACCAACAGGGTTTCCAACAACCCCAAAGGAGATTCGAAGCTCAAACATCAACAAGTCAGAAACAAGGGAATATCCACCAAAGTTAGATTCTAATACTGATGATCTTTTGAAGCGAATTGTTCTTAATCAACAGAATGAGCTGAAGAGTCAAGGTTCGGAGCTGAGAGAGTTGAAGACTCAAATGAGTCAGATTGCCACCGCCCTCCATGAACTTGTGAGTAAGAATTCTGGAAATCTACCTTCCCAACCCACCCTAAATCCAAAGGGGAATGTTAGTTCCATCACATTGAGAAGTGGGAAGCAAATGAATGATACATCTAGACCTACCATTCCACCGGGATTCACCTATACTCTAGAGAAGCCGCATTCTATACCAACTGATGAGCAATCCAAGGAGAAAGATAAAGGTAAGAAAAATATTAATGATGTACCACCTAAACCCCTTCCTTTTCCAAACAAGGTTGTTCAAACCAAGAATATGGCTGAAGAAACAATGCAAAAGGAGGTTTTGGACACATTCAAGCGTGTGGAGATCAACATTCCTCTACTTGAAGCCATTAAGAAAATTCCAAGGTATGCGAAATTCTTAAAAGAACTTTGTACCAATCGAAGAGGGCTCAAGGGAAATGAGAGGATCAACCTTGGAAGGAATGTCTCGGCACTCATTACACCAACTCTAGCAATTCCAACAAAGTGCAAGGATCCCGGGACATTCACCATCCCATGTACCATAGGGGAGTTGCACTTCTCTGATTCTCTTTGTGATTTAGGAGATTCAATAAATGTGATGCCTCACTCTGTATTCTCTTCCTTGAAGGTTGGTGAGTTGAAGCCAACAAGAGTAGTGGTGCAATTGGCGAATAGAGCTACGGCATATCCAGCGGGAGTTCTTGAGGATGTACTTGTTCGGGTAAGATACATGATCTTTCCAGCAGAGTTCTATGTGCTTAACATGGAGGATGATCAGGTAAGTTCTCATGCCCCCATTATCTTAGGTAGACCCTTCCTAAAAACTGCAAAAACTATCATAAATTTCAATGAGGGTACACTTTCCATGGAGTTTGGAGATGAAGTTGTGATATTTAATGTTATGGATTCCATGAAGTACCCCTCAGAGGACCATTATGCTTTTTTTATCTCCCATTTTGAACCACCAAGTAAAAACATCATGGAATTGGATTGTCCTATGCTTAGGGAGATTATGAGTGTTGGTTCTAGTTTGATGTCTAAGTGTACTTCTACACCTGTTTTTAAGGAACAAGACTCTCTAAGATTTGATTTTGAAATGGAATCATATTCTGATTTTGATCATGTGAACTCTGATTATGACATGGCTATTGAGTATGCTGATGGATTTGGTGCTTTATTCTCTAATTGTGATGATTTTTATTCTGATACTGATGTTCATTGTGCATATATGTTTGTTGCATCAATTTCTCCATCCATACTACACCCTCCTTCATTAGAACTCAAGCCATTGCCACCAAATCTGAAATACCCATACTTGTTGAGTGGTGAAAGATTAACTGTTATCATTGCTAACAATCTCCCTTTTGAACATGAAGAAAATATTTTGAATATTTTGAGGGAGAACATCAGGGCGATTGGGTGGACCTTGGCTGACATATCAGGTATTAGCCCCTCCATTTGCATGCATAGGATTATCTTGGAGGATGGGGCTAAACCGGTGAGACAACCACAAAGGAGACTCAATCCCACCCTCCTGGAAGTTGTTAAAAAAGAAGTTGAGAAATTGCTCGAGGAAGGTATAATCTTTCCCATTTCATATTCTCAGTGGGTAAGTCCTATTCAGGTTGTGCCTAAGAAAAGTGGTGTTACTATTGTTAAAAATGAGAAAGATGAGTTAGTTCCAGTGAGGGTGAAAAATAGTTGGCGTGTGTGTATTGATTATAGGAAACTAAATCAGTCCACTCGCAAGGACCATTTCCCCCTCCCATTTATTGATTAGATGCTTGAGAGACTAGCTGGGAAGACACACTATTGTTTCTTGGATGGATTTTCTGGATATTTTCAGGTTCCTATAGCTCCGGAGGACCAGGAGAAAACGACATTCACCTGCCCATTCGGTACCTTTGCCTACCGAAGGATGCCATTTGGACTTTGCAACGCCCCAGGTACCTTCCAGAGATGCATGGTGAGTATTTTTTCTGATTTTATTGAGACCTGCATGGAGGTATTTATGGATGATTTTACAGTGTATGGATCCTCATTTGATGAATGTCTAAAGAGTTTGGGAAAGGTTTTGAATCGTTGTATTGAGAAGAATCTGGTCCTGAACTTTGAAAAGTGTCATTTTATGGTAGAGCATGGCATTTTCTTAGGGCATGTAGTGTCAAAACATGGGATAGAGGTTGATAGATCTAAGGTAGACATTATTTCATCCTTACCCTATCCTTCATGTGTGCGTGGTGTTAGATCTTTCCTAGGTCATGCAGGATTTTATCGGTGGTTCATCAAAGATTTTAGTAAGATTGCTCTTCCTATATCAAGATTACTTCAAAAGGATTCTGATTTTGTGTTTGATGTTTCTTGCAGGAATTCATTCGATGAGCTAAAACAACGTCTGACCACTCCACCTATCATACAACCCCCAAGGTGGGAGATTCCTTTTGAGCTTATGTGTGACGCCTCCAACTTCGCGGTTGGAGTTGTCTTATCTCAGAGGGTGGAAGGACGTTCACATGTGATTGCCTATGCATCGAGGACACTGGATTCAACCCAATCAAATTACACAACTACGGAAAAGGAGTTTATTTCTGTCATATTTGCTTTAGATAAATTCCGTTCATATTTATTGGGCTCTAAAGTAGTTGTTTTTTCTGACCATGCAGCTTTGAGGTACCTCCTAAAGAAGCCAGATGCAAAGCCACGACTTATCCATTGGATGCTCCTTCTTCAAGAGTTTGACCTTGAGATAAATGACAAGAAGGGGTCAGAGAATTTGGTGGCAGACCACATGAGTAGGCTTACTCACACACTAGAGGGTGACACCTTGGACCAGGTACCACTTCAGGACACTTTCCCCGATGAGCATCTCTATACCATCTTAGGTAAGCATCCTTGGTATGCTGATTTAGTTAATTACATTGTTGCCTATGAAATCCCAGTAAATTTGAAGAAGCATCAAGTCCAAAAATTAAAAAGTGAGTCTAGGTATTATGTGTGGGATGATCCTTACCTCTGGCACATGTGTAGTGACCAAGTTATTAGGAGGTGTGTTTCCGATCATGAGTTTGAGTCTGTTTTGCATTTCTGTCATACACTTGCTTGTGGTGGACACTTTGGACCCCAACGGACAGCTAGGAAGGTTTTGGACTCTGGATTATATTGGCCTAGCTTGTTCCATGATGCCCATTTGTTTTGTAAGTCATGCTCTCGTTACCAACACAATGGGAACATTTCTAGGAGACATGAGATGCCCCAACAACCCATACTATTTTGTGAGATTTTTGATATATGGGGCATCGACTTTATGGTTCCTTTTCCTAGTTCATTTGGATTTTTGTATATTTTGGTTGCTGTTGATTATGTGAGTAAATGGGTGGAGGACAAGGCCACTAGGACTGACGATTCTCATGTTGTTGTGGACTTTGTCAAAGCACAGATTTTTTGCAGGTTTGGAGTACCAAAGGCCATCATCAGTGACCAAGGGACACACTTTTTCAATAGGAATTTTGCTTCCCTCCTTCGAAAGTATGGGGTGACACACAAAACATCAACACCATACCACCCCCCAAACAAATGGCCAGACTGAGGTGTCAAATCGTGAGTTGAAACAAATCTTGGAGAAAACCGTGCAGCCAAATAGGAAGGATTGGAGCAAGCGCTTGGATGATTCATTGTGGGCTTATAGGACAGCATACAAGACCCCCATTGGTATGTCCCCATTTCGGATTGTTTTTGGGAAAGCGTGTCATCTCCCCGTGGAAGTCGAGCATCGGGCATATTGGGCTATAAAGAAATGCAACATGGATTTGGCCCAAGCTGGAATTCAAAGGAAGTTGAAAATTCAAGAGCTTGAGGAGATTCGACTATCATCATATGAGAACTCAAGGCTCTACAAGGAAAGATCAAAAGCAGCTCATGACAAAATGATCCAACAAAGGGAGTTTCATGTTGGATAGAAAGTCCATCTCTATAGTTCACGACTGAAGTTGATGCCTGGTAAGTTGCGTTCCAGATGGCTAGGTACTTATATTGTGTCTAATGTTTTTCCTTATGGTGAAGTGGAGATCACACAAGAGGACACTGGAAGGAGCTTTATAGTCAATGGGAAACGTTTGAAGAGATACATTGAGGGACATCCTACTGATGCAGTGGATTTTATCACACTGCATGACCCCATCGTCACTTGATCACATCAGGATGTTCCTAACCCTTTCACTTTTATATTATTTGTCCTATTTAAAAATTCTATATTTCATGTGCATATATCATCTCAGAGGTTCACATTGAGGACAATTCAATATTTTAAGTGTGGGGGAGGGAACCTTTTAGTTTAGTAATTTCAATTGCTTTCCTGTTAAAAAAAACCAAAAAAAATTGTGTGTTTTTCAAAATTTGTGTGTTTATTTTACAATTTTCTGTGTTTTTTTGAAACTTTTGGGCTGAAATGATTCTCATCACCATTTTTAAATCCATATCAATAAGTGAAACAATTTACCCCTTGAAACTAATCTTAAATGAATGCTGAAATGACTTTGTTTCAAGTTCAAATATTTAGTAATTTCATGAAAAGTACGCTGAATTTTGAATCCCATGCCAATCTCACTGTCTTTATATTTGAAATCACTTTCATGTGAGGCTTCTAAACCATTATTTTCATATTCTTTACATTCACCTAACTTCTTGAGAGAACCAAACCATACTTGATTTAACCATAATTTGATCTATTCCTTTCAAAACTTGAGGGTTTTTGGTACTTATGTTTAAATGATTGAGGCATTTGTTTGGTATTAAAGCCCCTATTTCAAAGAATCCTTTTTTATAATGGCCTACCTTGAATATTTAATCCTTGTAGCCCTTATAAGCCATGCAAATCCTCTTAGGTTAGCCACATTACAAGCCAATTTTCCCTATCCAACCAACTCTTGAAGTGAAATTGCATAATCTAGTTGAGCTTAAGTGTGGGGGAAGCTGTCTTGTGTTGTGCCACCACATTATGTGATACTTTGGGTGGAAAATTAAATTCTGAAGAGATGTGTTTTCTGCTAAACAAAGTCATTATATTGAAATTTGTGCCTTTTCTGGAGCTTTCATGACAAGTGAATCTGTGCCTTTTCTGGAGCTTCTAATTGAGGTGGAAAGTTGTGCCCATCTAGAGCTTTCAAGAAAATCATGTTATTAGAATATTGAAATTTTTTATGCTGAAATGATGAATGGTTTAAACCTTTCATGACTTTTCATGATGATGGAGCTGAATTGATACTATGGGGATTGAAGAGAAGACCATATTTAAGTGAAAATTAGATTAATGCAATTTTGCTTCAAAAGAGTCAAGCCCTCCTCATTCAGCCTTAGAGTTTTTCACATCTTAATCCTACCAACCGAAATCCACAGAACAACCCTGAAAAGTCCTCATGATAAACATATGTCCTTGACTCACATCGGGTAGCGATGTAGGAATCTATCAAGCCTATGGTGACCCTTGTATGAGTTTGGATGAGAAAGACATTTCAAAAAAATTGATATTTGAGTGATGAGAGAAAATTCAAGCGAGGTAAGTGTTTTGTGCATGGGAGGATAAATGAAGTGGAAATATATTGAATGATATAATTTGAGAACTTGAAATAAGGTTTTTTATGAGGCATGATATCTTTTGATTCTTGGTGTGAAATTGATTGATCTTAAGGATATGTGTTTCAAAATTGGTTTTGATTTGATATTGATGTTTACTTGATATGAGATTTTGCTCAGGAGTGCAAAAGGGTAAGTGTGGTGGAGTTTATAAAACACTATTTTGTTGAATATTTTATTGGTAATAAATTAAATAATTTCCTCACATTGTGTTAAATATGTTTATTTATAAAATATTTGGGATTTGATCATTCATTTGAAAATTTGGTGAAAATTCTAGTTTTACCCTTAATAGTGCACTGTAGTATTTCGAAGCTAAATATTTTTATATTTATTATTTGAATTTAAAATTTTGTAACAGTGTTCCTAACTTCATTTTATACAACTTTCATTCGGGACACTAGAGCTAAAGAGTGCATTTGGATGGAGTAAATGAGACATTAATCCAATGGTAGGCTGGACTCAGAAGAATGGAAATGGGTTCTGTATTTGGGCCATATCTTCTACATAAGGGCTTGGATTGAGCCCCAATTTTGAGGAAAGATCGGGGACATTATTAGGAACAAATAATCCTTCTGGAAGGCCGGTCAATTCACACGTTTTGGAGGTCAAATGGGCAGTGGAAGTTAGAATAAAATATTTGTCCGAGTTTTTCATTTCACACTTAAAAAGTTATGTATCCCTAGCCCTCGCAAACTCTATTTAAAGGGGGTTTTAACTCTTTGAGATTTCTGGTAGAGACTTTGGGAAGGTGTGTCCGAAAGGGTGTCTCTTGGGAGCCCCTCACAACTCTTGGAAGAAGTAATCCTTTGTGTAAACCTCTCTTCCAAAAAGGCTCTCCTCTCTCACCTCTTCTTTGTATTTCTTTTCTTTCATGTTTGTTTATTGAATTTTTCTTCAAATAATCTTCTATGTCCATACCTCTTCTTCTTCTCTTAATATTATTAATTGGTTTGGAATCAAGAGTGGAGACAAGATTGGGTTCTACCCTTTCAATCCGTTGCTTATGCAAAACGTCTCCACGATGACTACACCACCCATGGAAGAGTAGTTCTTTTTAGTAATCGATCAACCTCTATCCTTCTTCATTCATTTATTTTGAATCAATGAGCTACTGTAATTCACATATTATGATCTATTAATTGAGTTTTTAATTTAAATGAAACTAATCAAGCAATTTAATAGTTAACACAAAACACACGAGGTCGGGAATTGTGTGAACTGTGAGAGCGCAACCTTAACCGGTAATTCAAAACCACACGGGATCAATTTGTAGAGTTCAAATATAATCCCTAAACTCAATTAATCCTCATTTCCAGAGTGGTTATTTAACTTAATTTACCACTGACCATAAGCTAATTTTAGAACATCAATCAAAGCAGGGTGTTGCGATTGCATGTTCCGAAGTTAGCCTAAGGTTAAATTCACTTCAATCTTCGTGGTAAAGTTATTTCTCATAGGGTTCGGGATTTAACAAATGAAGGGATCATAATTAAGTTAATATTAATTTAAATGATAATGATTAATAAATGATTGAAGAGGTAGAGTTAGATCGATTACGTCTTTTAAATATTGTCTAAACAAACATCTTTTTGTTGTGTCATTTTAATCAAACTTCATTTCAAAACTAAAAACAAAAAAAAATACAATCTTCTTCCAGCAAACTTCTTCTAGATTCATAAACTATAAACAACCACCCTCATCCTTTCAAGTAGTGTTTTTATTCTCTTTTATTTTATTTCTAGAATACCTCTAAAAATTGTTTTAATTCACTTCCTCCTTTGAGAGACGACCTTGGTCAGGCACACTGCTGCACCTAAGTACCCCAAAATCATACTAATCATTTGAGGGTGCCCACGACAGCGCTCTTTCAAACACCTCACTGGAAGTGTATACTAGGGGGTCCAACCGGAACGCCTCGAGCCAATGGTGGACTAGTGCGTGGTTTTCTACCACCATAGTGAGACTAATAGATACGGGGGAAGCGACTGAGCCGGAGTAATGGTGCACAACGGGAATGGACGATACACAACGAACACTCAAGGCGTTCAACCACTCAGTAGGATGAGTTCGATTCAATACTCTTATAATATTGAGGCAAACCATTGGAATGTCTTTTACTAATATATATTGATCGTTGACCCCCCTTTCTATATATTCCATAAGGGGCCTACTACCTATAATATACCGAGCTCGAAAGGTCCATTAGTTTCTCTTTTCCACCCTTGTATCCCCTTCCTGGATATCTTGGTCGCGCGCTCCATCCGTGCACCTCGAACTCCACCAGCCGATGAGCCACCACCGAACATCCATCCATTCCATCACCACCCAAAAATTGATGGATGATGGCAAGGGGTGACCGTTGTTCTGCCAGTGCGATCATTGGTGTTTGACCTATGTGAGAGGTTCCGAGCGCATCGGTCATATGCCCTCAAAGAAGGAATTCCACCCCCAGCTCGTGGTGGAGGTCCTGTAGAGATGAAACACAACCCCATTTCAACGCCTTTCAGCTCATGGTTCGCTGAATTCGATATAATATAGGTAGTGTGTCAACTTAGGTATTCTTATAATATAAGGATCAAACCCCCCAATTCCCCATCTCTCAATGACTCAGTACTCTACCCTATATAGTTTTTTTTAAGAAAAGCAAGAAAAGATTCAAATAAATAAGGCAAATTACAGGAGTCTAAAGGAGGAAATTTTACACTTGTCTCTATTAAGCAAACCAGAAAAATCCTCATCTGATGTGGTCAGGTGCACTCTAGAGGCTGCAGAGATACCCTTGGAAGCAAGCCTATCAGCAACAGAGTTGGCTTCACGATATACATGAGTAATGATAAAGTTCATGGAGGCAAGAATTTCAAAGCATTTGATCCATTTCAGGGTGAGTTTCCAGGCAAGGTGAATCTGATTTTTCCGAACAGCTTGCACTATAGTAGAAGAGTCACTTTCAAACCAGAGATCATTCCAGTTTCTTTGATGAGCCATATCCACTGCATTAATAAGGTCCATCATCTTAGATTCGAGGGAAGTGACATGACCACAAGAGCCATAGGAGCCCTCTAGAAAGTTGCTATTTGCATCTCGGAATACAATGCCATAACCAGCCGGTCCAGGATTTCCTTTCGAGGCACCATCAATGTTGAATTTGATCCAACCTGCAAGGGGAGGTATCCAGAAAATTTCTATAGTGCCTGAAGGTTTGGGGAAGTTACCTGACAAATGTAGCCTCCTCAGGACTACAAAATCTTTGATAGAATTGTGACATTGTCTAGAATGAAGCTGATTGGCATTTCTGGTCATTGTGAGAATACTAGAGATGGCAGAATTTTGATTGAAAGCAGACCTTCCATGCCTGATGTTGTTCCTGCCTCGCCATAGGGTGTGGAAAGTTTCAGCACAGGCAACAAAGAAGAGGACATGGATCTGCATTGAGAGGTGTTCGGCTGCAATAAAGTGCAGAAAATCTGCAACACTGTCAACACGCGGTAACGAGATATCAAAAAGGCTAAATATGATAATCCAGATTGAAGCAGCAGTTTTGCAAGAGAGAAAGAGATGATCCAGATCATCTCTATGTTGGTGGCACAGGTCACATCTTGAGCACAGAGAGATGCCATCTCTTTGAAGGTTGCTGTCCATTGGGAGTTTTTTCCATTGAATTCTCCATAGAAGGGTGTACCGAGAGGGTTGTATCCATCTCCTAAAGGCCTGGAAAGAAGTAGAGTTATTAATATGTATGGAATGGTGGTAGAAGCTTTTGGAATCAAGCATTCCATTCACAGATGGCTCCCAAACCATTATGTCATCAGCATTTAAGAAATAATAGGAGTTAACAATTTCCAGAATTTGCATCGGCAGATTGTGTCTCATCTCGAGTTGGGCAGAAATGGAGGCATCAAGATCAACATCCAAAGAATCAGCATTGATATCCTCGGCCAAAGGTGCCCCTTTCCAGTTATCCCTCCAGAATTTCAAGTTGTAAGAGGCATTTACCAACCAATGGGAATGAGTCTTGATCGTTTGATAGATCTTTTTCAGACCAGGACAAACAGAAGAGTGCATATAAGAGAGTTTACCAGCAGTCAGTCTGGAGAGAATTCGTTTTCTGAGGAAGGCCAGAGAGACTGAGTTTTCATTTATAAGTCTCCAGATAAAATGAGCTTGAAGAGAATTATTAAAGCATTCAATGTTCTTAATGCCAAGCCCCCCCATAGTGAGGGGTAAACAGCATTTGCTCCAAGGGACAGTAGCAATTTTCCTTTCAAGGATACTACCGCTCCAAACAAAATTCCTCATGAGTGAGTTAAGGAGCTTAAAGGTAGATGTAGGCCAGGAGTAAACCATAAAGGAATAGACAAGTTTGGAGATGATCACATGTTTGACAAGGCAGATTCTACCTGCCATAGAGAGAGCTTTGCCCTTCCAATTAGAGAGAGTTCTTCGAACATTGCAAACCACATCAGTGAAATAGGTGGATCTCGGTTTACCAAAAAACATTGGGACTCCAAGATATGTAAAAGGGAGGGAGCCCTCTTTAATGCCAAGACTATTAATCATACAGTGCCTCCTGGAGTCTGTAATGCCTTTCCCAAAGAAGATGAAGGATTTATTCCAACTCACCTCCTGTCCAGAGACAAGCTCATAGTGATCGAGGATGGATTTGAGATTCTGAATATTTCTTTTTCCTCCTTGAGTAAAAATGATAATGTCATCAGCAAAGAGAAGATGTGAGGGAGCAGGGTTACCCCTGTTAGCCCGCAGAACTTTCAGATTTCCATTGTCAGCATGATAGGTAATCAGTCTACTAAGGTAATCCTCTTCAATTGCAAAAATAATGGCAGACAAGGGGTCCCCTTGCCTCACCCCTCTGGAACACTTGAAAAAACCTTCAGGTGAGCCATTGACAAGGATGGAAATATAGGCAGAGCTGAGCAAGGTGTAGGACCACTGAATGAATGTCGGATGAAAACCAAATTGGTGCATAACATTACCTATGAAGCCCCAATCAATGGTGTCAAAAGCTTTCCTAATGTCCAGCTTAAGGGTGATGCTCCCTCCTCTAATGGGCTGTTGCAGAAGGTTCACACATTCAGAAGCATTAAAAAGACAGTCATGTATTCTTCTACCTTTGACATAACCAAATTGATTCCAGGAGCTATCCATGTTTCTGATTCCAATTGATCCACCACTACCAATGCTCAACCTCAACTCCAAACAACAACCACCCAGGTACCTCTTCCTTTTCGCTCCATCTCTCTATGACAACTATAGCTAGGAAGGGTGACTCGCTGATGCTACCGTATTAATTTCCTCTGCTAGAATGGGAACTCCAACGACTATGTTGTACTTGAACCTTCTCTGTCACCACCATCTCTCCTTTGTCCGGGAAGGTCGTTTCTCAAGGCGTAGTAGTGGGGCAACATAGGCATATCAACTGGAAGCCATCAAATAGTGTTGAATTGGGGTATTGGTGCTTGAGAATTCTGGGAAGTGCATCACCCAACCACCCATCGTCAACAGTGTCCTTCGGTCCAAACCTCATTTCCGTACCATCCATACTACTTGTTGAGAAATAGAATCCATATAGATAGCCAACTCGAAGATCGAATACGAGGTGCAACTTGCTACGATTTGGAAGACCAGCTCGGGAGGTGTCACTGTAGCGGCTGGGATAAGCGGCAAGGCCAAGCCAAAATGACGATGGTGACCCAATGCTATCAATTCCCATAGGAACGTAGGTGCACCAGCAGCCCAAGTGTGGGAATCGATAGCGAATACGATGGGCCATGATACACGGATGGAAATTCCTGGGACTACCTGGGAGCTGACCGAACAAAGGAATGAAAATCGAACGGACAAGTGCATATGGTCTGATAGGCTAGGTAGCATCATGCATTGGAGCGAGTGAGTGGTGAAGTGGTTGGACCACACAGAAGGAACATGCCAACAAGATGACATGAGCGGGGTTGGAGTTAGGAACTGGAACACCATCAAGCGACCAACAATCAAATGGAGTAAGCGGCGGGATCTCTCCCTACACCCAGAGAAGCAAAGCGGAACCACGAAGAACCACATTTGATGCACCAATAGAGGAAATACGAAGTAGACCATAGCACAGGGAGATGTTTCAATAGTATTTGGGAGACCATCAGTTGATTTTGAAAGAACAAAATAGGAGAATTCCGTACGACTGTATACTGGTTTGGCTATTGGAGATATGAACTCTTCCCGGTGCCAGTAACGCATCAACCATGTCCAAACAAGATAGCCCCAGATCCAAACTGAACGTATTCGCACTTCAACCATCCAATCTTTTAAATGGTACTGACCTAGTATGTGGGAGCCAAGGGTATCGTCCAGACGATATAGTCGTTGGACACTGGGACCCTGTAATACCTATTGGTGGAAACGAGCGTACTCGTGTGTCTGGATAGAAAAAATGACTAGGACCTCAGTTCAACCATTGGGATACGGCGGTGGGGTTGGAAGGATGGGTGTTTTTGCTTGTTTTGGTGTCACCATTCCCACACAGCAACGGACTATTAGAAGAGTACTGAGCTCTCATATCATAGTAGGGTGTCAAGATCCCGGTCGACTACTGGGAATGAGCCAAACACAGACACTAGGTCTTTCAAACTACCGAGCAACTCAAACCATCCCAACTGCCCAACCTTCGATCATGCGACTGCTAGCGCCAATGCCAAGATACAAGCTCCGGTGGTTTGTGAATGGACAACCCCGCTACTCAATTGATTCTATAGGTGAACTATATAGAAATAGAAGAGTACTGATGGTCCCAGGTACTCTTCATATATAGTCACAGGTAGCTTCACCAATGGGATCAGGCCTACCTTCATTACACTGATATCGAGCAGAACACGCACTACAAACAAGACCCAAGGGGTCGTTCACTCTTTCAAAACCCCCACTAAGAATAAGAATAGTAGTGGGTGGTGACCTTCAAATGACTATATAGAAGAGTACCTGTGACTTTTGAGACCTTCTTTGTCAACATCCACTTTCTTCGCTTATATTGAGACTTGGTCTTCAAACCTTGATTTATTTGAAGCGTGCATTGGTCACCTAGATGGCTCCGTTAAGCTTAAAGAGTGCTCATCTCTTCGCTCTCATCCTTCTACTCATGCTAATATCCCATTCTTGGTTCTGAAAGATATGTATGTCTCCTGCCCCTGTGATGTGAGCATCTCTCATCTAGTTGAAGCTCTTTCATCGTGGGATATAGTTCATCCTTAGGCGCGTGAGCGGTCAATCTAAGTCATTTTCATAATAGGTCATCTCCATCTTCCAGCCCTACCAAAGGTGTTGTTGACTCCGGGAATATGAGTTCTAGGTGAATCAATTGGAACTATATAGATTAGAGTACTTGGATGGCGGCAGATGTTTCAAAGGAAACTATTAGAAGAGTACTGGCGGAGGTTTCAAAGCAGCAAAGCATCGGCACCAGACTCTTTCCAAACCTCTCGACAATATATATCAGTACCAGCCCCCCATACTGTTCTTCGACCCTTTGTTCATCCGCTTGCCCCTTCTTCTCGGACATAGATAGACTATATAGTCTATCTATATAGTCTATATATATCCGATATGTCCGACTGACTTCTTCTTCTTCCATGAAAGGTCCTTGGGCTAGTCAGGTTCTCTGCTACCTATATTATACTGACTGTCTCTTTGCTTTCTCTGGCTTCCTATAGTGATCATAATTTCTTCTTTCGTTCAGTCTAGTTCGGTATAATATAGGTATTAGAGTCTTTTGGTCTCCAATGGGATATGAATCAGTGCTCTTCTATGGTACTCTTATATATAGTGATAGAGATGATACCAAGTCCCGCTCCCGGTTAGAATCTCTTGAATGTTCTAGGGGTCTGAGCTCGAACCACTTTTCTATGCGCCTGTCCGATCGGTAAGGCCTCGACTGCAAATCAATTCCTTTCTTTCTCTCAAGAATTTGTCACCCTTGACTATTCTCTTTCTCAGTACTCTACTCTAATAGTCTAGCTTATTCATTCAATTCAAGGATCCATGTATCTCCAATCGGGATATAATAGATCCAAGAGGATAGGAAAAACCTAGGATCGGAATAGATAGAATAGACAGAGAGACGGCGTCGTCGCCTACTACCTATATTATACCGATAAATGAAAGGCCTCTGCTGCCTTGCCAAAATACAATCACGCTGCTCGACTAGTTAGTAGAATGCTTCCACTAATAGGGATAAGGAACTTGAGGATGAAGAGAGAGTCTTTCTTTCCGGAAAAGGGGAATAGCTCCCATAGTTTCATAAGCAAGATAAATAGTCTATCTCGGTTCTGACACTGTACTAGCAGACTAGCAGCGGGGATGTGACCTTTTCCATCTTCTTGGACTCAAAAAGTGATGGCAAGACTATATTTGAAATAGATAGAATAGAATATCCAATAGATAGTATGATGATAAAGGAAGCCACCCTTAAGACCTTCTGATCTTAGTTTAGGTTCTTCAAAAGACATATGAAATTGAAGGATGTAGCTGCTTGATAGAAAAGCAGGGCTTAAGTGAGATGTTAGTCTTATTCAAGTGTAGAAAAATCCTCCACATCGGTTTAGGAAGAAAGGGAGGTCTTGGTCCTGACCCTTTAGAACACTTAGATATAAGTAGCAGATAATGGTATATTCAGTAGCATGGAATACCGAATAGGGTTCAGTAGCCGAGTTCTAAACCCTTATAGATGAAGTAGCAGCCCTTTAGGGAGGGGAAAGGTTTTTATTCTAGCTAACTTTGGATTCGAGTCTAAAAGGTCTGAAGTGCCTGATCCAACTTAGAGGAATGGGTCGAATTGGGAAGTGGACTCCCCTTTTTGAGAGACAATAACAGCAAAGGGTGGGGAAAAAAGATGAAGAGGCAATTGCTTGAGGTTCTGGAATCCGCTTTGATCGGATCAGGACTATATAGACAGAGTAAATGTTGTTTCACGCTCTCCAAAACAGATAGCTAAATCCATTAGTCAACTCTATGAGCCAGGAAGAACCAAGCAAGGAAGCCAGAAAGGAAAGGGGCAATGACCGCCGCTATTGACGCTGCAGGAGCTTCCAACTAGCAAGGAAAGGCAAGATTTTGTCTGAAATAGACTCTCTGATAGGTTCTGAACAATCAAAATTTAAGAAAGTTGGTATTTTGGCTTCAAATCAATCTTTTAGAAATCCACTGCATCTTTGGCAGAGGTCACCAGGTCAACCAGCTGGAGTTTCTGTCCATTCAAACTCAAATCACCACCTCGGTGCTATTAGAGTGATAAAAACGAAGGTTCCCTCATTTTCTATTCCAGTAGGGCTGCTTGAAGTCTGTTATTATGCTTTTTCGGACCTAGGATAGCGAGTTTGATGAAACTATTGGGAGGGAGATCAAGGGGTCAAATGAAAGAATTTGATAAAGGAAAATGGCAATTGACTCGATATTCGTACCATCTTCTAGGGCTGACTTGGGATTGAATCCAAAACTAAAGGAATTGGAAGAATCAAAGCAAAGCGCAAAATCCCAAAAAGGGAAAAACATTGCCAAAGTCAACTCCAGTTAGAAATCCAGGATTAGAAGCAGTTCCAACACCAGCTTTGGGTAAAAAAGACAAGCCAAGACCCGGTTGTTGTCTCAGATTCATTCTGCAGATGACTCGAATCCTTTTTAAAAATAGGCATTTGTGGCTGAATAGGCGAGAGCTACCTTCTGACATTCCACGGGCTTGATTTCAGGATACGATCCTGTATAACCGATTTGATGAATCAAAGAAGTTTCCCATAGGTTGGTGAGACCTCGCACAAGAGAAATTCCTTATATAAATAAGAAGCGGGGGTGAACTATATAGGGTCAAGTACTGTAGATCTGACCCTTTCTAAAGTGTCAGATCTAAAAGAACCTCGAACATCAATTTCGGTAAGAAAGAGCTAGATTTGAGAGCAGCTGATTCTGATTCAATTGATGTGAAAAGATCTCCGATATTACTTTACCTATTATATTATCTAAGGGTAGGCAACGTTCCACTATTAGAAGAGTACCTATTTAGAAAAGTACTATAGAATCTTTCCTATAACCTTCCTGTAACCAAACCTACTACTTTAACTAGTACCATTTCTAGTACCATCACGGGGAAAACCTGTACCTTAAACTAGTTCCTATTATCTGTGTCTACTCTAATATCCCGTTACTGTACGGGAGTGGAAGCGAGACAGTTACTCTTCTAATAGTAATAGTGGGGCAGGGTTCACCAATTCTCTGGTCGAAATGCAAAGACTTACTTGACTACACCCACTGCCCTCAGTCTCTAAGCTATTCTATGAGAATTTATTCCCACCACCACCCTAGGTTTGCAATCTGTGTAGTATAGGGCGGTGGGCGTGGAGGGACGTATGTGGAGGTCGGAACAATAGGGAGGGTTGGACAGAGGGGCTGGTAGAGTAGCAAGGGTCCGAAGGAGGAAAGGAGAAAACGTGATCAAAGGCCTCAAAATGCGCTGTGAACGCCTAAAGGCATTCAACGCGCTTTTCTCTTCCCTCACTTCAAAGAAGCCGTTGCACCCCTTTGATTTCGCTCTACCTGACCCACCTCTGACTATAAAAGCATCCGTTAGGTCTCATCCTGAATATTGTGAAATGGCGAGCTTAGTGTAGTAAAGGAACTAAAGAGAAAGACGAGGAGAACTACCTTGTTTATTCCACAAGATAGGGTACTTTCTGATTACCTCTCGTTTTGAGCTCAATCTTTGTCTTGTTATAGAATATTTGGACGACCTATAAGCATACGGCACACCCTCCTTTACCTAGCTTACACCAATAAAGAAAGAAGGATGAACCAGCCCCTCTGTCCCTTGGTCCGACAGGGTCAACAAATGCGCTAATAAAACGACTTGATGAGGTGGGTCACGGTCAGCACGAGCTGAGTGGGAACAAATGCAACAGGTGTCCAGATAGGTGACATCGTAGCGGAAACTGTAACGAATGATCAACCCTAGTCCATTCCTGGGATACATGTATCTGACTATCTAGGTTGGAGGACCTCTTATAATATATACCTTGTCTGACCAGACCTTGGAGGACCTGGCACTCCGGGCTACTATATATTATAAGTCGGTATAATTAAGATAGTGGATATTGAAAACTTGGGTTTAGGGGAAGCAGAATGCTACTAAATAAGGGGATTCTCTCTTGTAGTGTTGTTGCTAGAGGTTTCACTCTCTCTGTCGTGCGGTCTCTGTTGTGATGGTTTCAGGTCACCTTTCCTCCCTCCAGGTTAATGAATCCATCCTTCTTGCAGTGTTTGAGGGTGGTAGTGCCCAAGTACTCTTCTAATAGTGAGGGTCAACTATTAGACTACTATTCTAATAATAGGGTGTCCCTCTTGGAGAAAGAGAGCGACTAGAGTTCACAGAAGGAATAGGGGTTGTGGATGAAGTTTCTAACAAATCATGTCCTAATTGTATTTGGTATGGGGTTTGCTCCCAACGGGCTCGAAGAGGAATCTCTTTGACTATAGGTCCAGACTTCTAATTGCATATATTATTATGATGTTATTAAGTAGTGGTAAGTCAACCATCTCTTGAAACGGGAACAACCAAAGAGGAAGGCTTAGTTCCATTCACTTGCGGCCCGTAAGAGAGTTGGGGAAGAAGACTGATAGGGATAAGGAACTCTAAGCTATTAGTTCGATTGAGAGACTCAGGACAAGAGGAGAGATCAAGAAGGCGGAAAGTGAAAGTCGAAGCTTGAAGCAGGGTCATTGAAATAGTTCGTAGTTGCTAAAGTCAGTGGTGAATCCCTAAGGGAGAATCCCAGAAGTGGTGAACTAGAATGATTGGGCCAAATAGGTAGTAGAAGGTTGAAAGAAGGGTATTAATGCACCACTGTCAACTCTTTGGGCGGCTGATGGAACAGACAGAAGCAGCAGGAGATGCCAATGTGATTCTGGTTGCCTTATCTAAGGAAGGGAGCGAGCACTCTAGTTATTGAATTATCATATTCATTTGTAAAGGGGGATCGAGGCCCACTATTAGAAGAGTATTGAAGCTTGGTGGGTCACACTCGAGGAAGGAGGCTATTATATTCTAATAGTTGACGCTTTCTAGGGTGTTCAAGACTCGGACGCTCTCTATCTGCCTGTCCTTAATGAAAGGATAGTCCAGACCCCCATTCATGGAGATCACCACCAATGGATCCCGCTAGTTCCTCCTCATCTAAAAAGACCAATTTCTCATAAGGAGGAGAGATCCCTATACTTTGAAGGGGGGCTCTAATCCATTGAAAGTGAACTAAATATGAATGGAAATCTAGAATGGAATCGTTTGGAGCTACTATCTATATTATACCGAATCTCGACACGTCAAGTAAAGGTACGGAAGGTCCATACTGGCTCGAGAGAGTCAAGGTGTAGACGAAAAGTTTTGCAGTGAAGGGAGTTGAAAAGGCAGAAGACGATGCATAGAAGCATTCGTCCTTCGTCAATTTTTCCTCAATAGTAGTAAACCTACTCATCATACCTTATATAAGACTCTTTGGATGAGATAAGGGCGGGATAGAAAGAGTGTACTAGGTCTCAATGCTGTATTTTAGCTTTCCTGAGATTCAGTAAGTGTACAAATACTATCAAAAGTCATCCTAACGTACTAACTAGCTTTAGGATAACTGTCAAGGAGCTAGGAAATAAGGAATCAGTTCTAGAGTGATCTACGACCACCCTGAAGTAATGGAAAAAAATGAGGCAGAAGTCCAGAATCTTATGAGTGTGGGATTCATACGTGAAGTTCGGTATAATATAGATAGTGGACTAAGTGCATACTAAAATAGTAAAGGCGTTGTACCAGTGACTAATAAAAATAGAAAAATCCGTGTGTGTGTCGATTTCCATGATTTGAATGAGAGATGTTCAAAGGAAGCTTTTCTTTACTCTTCCTATCCCATAGATCCATATTGACTACACATACGGCCATGAGGTGAAAAAAAAAGATGTTTCCCCCTTTTCGCACACCCTTAGGCGTTTCTTGTTATACCGTAATGTCGTTTGGTTTTAAAAAAGTGGGTTCTACATATCAACGAGCCATGATGGTTCGACTATGTTTAATGATATGCTGCATAAACCGGTTAAATGCTATGTCGATGACCTCGAGGTTCAAAGTCAACGTAAACTTCAATGATTTGTGTCAAATCTTTCGTAGACTCTTTTTTAGGCTGAACCCATTGAAGTGTGACTTCGGGGTGAAATCGGGCAAATTCCTAGGCTTCATAGTCAGGAAAGACGGGATAAAGTAGTTGCATTCTGAGGTGCATGCATATAGATGTTCATATCCTTACTAATAGCCTGTATATCTTGTTCAACCCACAGCATAAGTAGAGGAGGTCGTCCATGCAACCCTTTATCTTAAGAAGGCTTTACCTCAAAAAGCTTCTGCCTGATCAACTGATTGAGGTGAAGCCCCTGCGTGCTTCCCTCTGTTACTAGTGCTGCCAGTACAGAAGGTATGCCGCTGACTAGGAACTTCATATGCATCTGCAAGTGATTGTGCTCCTACTGGTAGGGATGCTGGGGGATCGGTAAACTAAACCCTTCACTAGCCTTGTCGACGATTTTTCGCTGAAACAGCACCTCTAACAATATGATATCTCACACCAGGTAAATATTTCACCCTTTCCCCCTTACTAAAACTACACAATGTTCTTGTAGATTATAGTGAAAGGTATATAAGCAGTTATTTCATATCTAGAGGTGAATCGTGCTCTAGAAACTGAATGCAGGGTACAACCCGGCTGTGAAGTCAAAAGTCCTTTATGATATGAGTTTGCGGTTGGTAATGCTGTCCATTGCAGTGGTGGGTCCCCCAATGTAGGCAGGATCATCTAAAGCAGCTAACTCATCGGATCGGTGGGACCAATCATAAGGGATAATAAATGATATAACCACATATCTAAGATAAGAAAAGGAAATGGAGTGATGAGAAATATAGTTCACTTCTAATATAATAAGAGTTCGGCTCTAGGAACATCCCAACTAGCACCCGTGAGAACCTTCAACAATCGACATATTTACTGGGGAGAAAGAGGTGTGGCACCTAAAATACTGGCAAGGGGGAATCCAATTAGAACGTACAGAGTGATGACTCCCTCCCAGGCTCCACGGCCCATATCCGATAGCTATGGAATGCTCTTCACTTATTCTCCACCAACTGACTGCTGCCTCACCTCACATCCCTGCAAATAACTGATAGCCAGATCGTCTCCTTCCCAACCGGGCGAGACACATCTCACAGTCATGTTGGCCCCACTATTAGAACCTCTGACCCCTAAAAAAGATAATAGAGAGGGTTTTCACCCTTTGGAACCTTTTTTCACTCGCCGATCTGAGTCACTATTAGAAGAGTACTAACCATGGCAAGGGTGGTGGAATGTGTAACCAACTAGTTGTACCCGGTCAGATGGTGAATCAACGTATCTACTTCGGTCGTCGGTGGAGTAGGTATGACCAGATATCTATGTGGATGAACCAATAGTGCAAACATGTATTCAACCTCTCATCAATTCGAAGTCGACGATAGTAATTTAAACTAATTCGTATTTAATATTCTCTTGCGGAGCGAAGATGATGTGATGGATATGCGAGGTGAAAGGTTATAACATCCTGGGCTAGCCAGCTCCAATCGTCGAATTGGCAGGTCCCATTCCCCTACTTTTCATACTACTATAATATACGACATTTCCTACTCGACGACTTGGATTGTTGATTCAGGGGCTACTTACCACTAAGTCCATAGACTTGATATGCTAAATACCAGTCCTTTACACGTTCTTATATCTCTGAGAAATTTAGACTTGCATATGGTCTTCCTCCTAGGGGTTGGAACTGGAAAAGGCTCTCCTTCTTATTGATAGCATTGGTCTCATATCTTCCCTTGCGTGTACTTGAATCTTGTAAAAAGAATACGTGTTTAGTTAGAAAATTAGTCTCTTTTGGAACATAAACAGTCACTTCCACACTCTCTCCTCGACCCTTCGGCTTTTCTCTCGCAGTAGCTCGACCTCTTCTTGATCTCGATCACCTTTATCTTGCTCTAGGTCTGTATCTCCCATATTCACACTTCCTACTTTCTGCTTTCCCAATGTCTCTTTCCCCATTTTCCTACGAGTTCAGAAAGCGGAATCAGTCTCTTCTATCCGGCTGGCTCTTAAATGTGCACCATTCTCCGAAGAACTCTATGCAGCCTCCAGTCGCCGGTTGGGAATTCTCAAACCCCTCCTTTGAAAAGTGGAGCAGGTCCTCTTCGCAAGATAGACTCTACTCTACTCCTATTAGAGGGATCTAACATTAGCGGTCTAAAACTCTCGAGGTAATTAGCCCCTCCCTTATCTTAGTCTATATGGGGTCTCTCTCTTCTGTCTATTACTGGCTGTCATGGATCGGTTGACTCGTCCTACCTCTCCCTTTCCTTATTCACTCTTGAACTGCAGGAATGCTAGACTGGATCAGGAACATGATATACCCGAGGGTCTCCCTTAAAATCCCAGAGCCTGAAATATATCACTTCCAACTATTCTCTCTAGTTTTCATGGGCTGCTACTACACCATTTCTGGCTTTGGCTAAGTAGAAAGAAGGCAATGCATGAAAAAAGCCTTCCAGACCTCATGCATACAACATCCCTCATGAAAAGGATAAGTAAGTTGGGAAAACCAGATCAATCGCTCCCCAGCTTCAACCTCTTTGACCCCTCCTCCTGAAAACAACAATCAAGCTTCACTTTTATGTAGCAATCAGGCCATCTAACTCCTTTCTCGATATAATCCCACAGCTTGAAGAGAGTGATTTTGGAAGTCACAAGTAAACTAACCATGTAGTAGCTCACCCAGAAAGTTTAAGTGGGAAACTACAGGGTAGCTTTTCTTTCCTAATATCTATCTAGTTGCTCTTGGGTGTTTAAGGAAGTATGAAAGACTCTGTGGTTTCTGACTTTTCCAGGATGGCATCAGGAAGAAGCAAGCATAATCCTCTTCTCCATCAGTGAACTGCCACACTATTAGAAGAGTACTGGCCATTCTGTACTCTACTCTAATAGTCTCCAAAGACTTCTATCATCTCTATCACTATATATAAGAGTACCTGTTTTCCTGCCACACTATTAGAAGAGTACTGGTCTCTGCGTTCAAGGTCTATCTATCAACTCTTTCCTGCCAAGCCGCTTGATGAATGTAATGCAATTGTAGACGGGTACTCTTATATATAGTGATAGAGATGATACCATGTTTCAAGGGCAGAATGCGTCTCAGTCGAATGGGAGTCAACCTTCTGATTTCATAGAACAGAACCTCTCTCCGTGAGATATTTCATTGTGGAAGGGCATGGTTTAGAAACCAAAAATTAGAATCTCCTCAACAGTATGTCAACAACCTAACCATTTCTATTAGAAGGCAGCGTGAGAAGATAAGAAAATAGGGCATGTGGTAAGCTTGTCTTAACAATAGAGTGATAGATTAGTATAATCTAGCTAGGTACTCTTCTATATAGTCTATAGGTGGACCACTATAGGCACCAAAAAAGGTGCCTATAGTGGTGCCTATAGTGGTCCGACTATATTATACTGATTGGACTCCATCCGAGCAGCGGTTCCACCAGTGAGTTCTTTATCCTTATTAGTATACGAAAACAGCTCATGAATACATCACCATGGTGAGGTTCGGCTTTTTGGGGGGTAAGAAAGAGACTGATAGGGATAAGGTTCTAAAAGATCTGACACCTTAGGGTAAGGAACTGATGCCAGTAGGAATAGATAAGTGGATTTAACTGATAGGGATAAACTATATAGGGTCAAGTACCATAGATCTGACCCGAAAGAAAGGGCCATTTTCTAAAAGATCTGATCCGAATAGGATCAGGTTCAAAGATCTGACCCTTTCTAGGGTCAGGAACTAAGGGTGTGGAAATGGCGGTCGATCAGTTTCATACTATTCAATAGTATGCGATTAATAACGATTATTTAAAACAATGGAAACTCAACTCGGAACAAGTGGTCCACTCCAACTGATGTCCTCTATTCTGCCAGGAAAGGTAGGAGCATGGGGGGTTCAAAAGTCACATCATGATCCAATTCAATACCACCAAGATAGAAGGTCCAGCATCTCAACCCCTTAGTTCCTTATCCCTATCAGAGAGTGGATGGTTTTGTGGTGACATTGACCTTCCCTGAGCATCACACCCTTCCAAAACTGGTACTTATATATAGAGGAACTGCCTTCGATCCCCGTTATAGAGCTACTAACTGACCTCCTCCAAACCCATACTGCAAGCGATCCAACATGCACATATATACTATCATGACCCTACTCTGACCTACTCGCCCCTAGGCCATAGGGTATGCGTAGGAGGCCGAAGGAGTGTGGGAAGCTACTACCTATATTATACTGAGATGGTGAAACTCGAGTATACCCTCCATTCCCCATTTCCACGTATACCGACACCATCCCACCCCCAACTACGCATTTTGCGACCCAGTATGTAGCAGTGTATCATGGAACTATATAGAGTCAAGTTCAGTACTTTATTCTATATAGTCTACTCTAATATTCTACCATCCCCCCTTGTCACCCAATGGGTACTCTGTCTATATAGTGCTATATAGAGTAGAGTACTGACGACTCCATTACACCTTGTGTTCCTTATCCCTATCAGAACTATATAGAGAGAGTACTGAACCTCCCGTTTTGATCTGGATGCCTTGAATGGTGTCCCCGTGTGCGCTTCCTAGTCGTTTGCCTTCCAATTCCGCCGATCTTGAATGGAAGGTATACTTGACCTTTCTCCACTCATTTGAACCACCTCTAGAATCAACTAGAACATCATTTCTATATCATAGCAAGAGATATTGGGAAAGCCAGCCCATTTTCTAACCATCATTGGGGGATCATGACTAGCGCAACCAGCCCCAACTCTTAGTTCCTTATCCCTATCAGTCGGTACCTCATACCATACTAAGAAGCCTAGCTCCAAGACTTGTATTTGAGCCTATGACTCACCTTTCCTAGCCTATGGGAAAGACAAGGTCACAGTCAGATAGCTATGAGTGAAAGAATCAAGATAGTTTAGAGTTGATCATAACTACCTGGCATTGTAGCGAGGCTCACTCAACTCTTGATAAATACATCCAATGGGATACTTCATGTATCCTCGGTATAATATAGGTAGTAGGCACTAGGATACTTCACGTATCCCAGGCCAGGAAATGACCAGGTCAGGCCTGGCAATGACCTGGTGAGTCTTCTGGCCAGGGACATCCTGGTCATTGACTGGGATACATGAATCATGTATCCCAGGTCTTCCCTGGGATACGTGAAGTATCCCAGACCAGGTCCTCCCTGGGATACGTGAAGTATCCCAGTGAGTACCTGGTCCTTTCCTGGGATACATTCAGTATCTGACTATCTAGATGATATGGATGGAGGACCTCTTATAATCTAAAGTAGCCTTCCTTCTCTGACCAGACCTGGGAGGACCTGGAATACATTCAGTATCCCAGACTTGGGAGGACCTGGTGCTCCAGGCTACTCTAGATTATAAGAGGGTAGGGAGCGCCTGGGAGGACCAGGTGCTCACTGACCAGGGAGTGCCTGGGATACCTGAATCAGGTATCCCAGTGAAGACCTAGGGGCCAACGACCTGACAGGATACTCACCCTATAAGCGTGTGGGCCTGGTACTGATATATATTGAGATTCTATCTTGGGCGGATTGTGATGCTGATAGTTGAGACTATTAGAGTAGAGTACTGAGGACACCTCCGACTTGATGAACTTCATACCCTCTAGATGGCAGATGGGCGCACGGTCACCTCTCACTTCCAGCACCAATAGCATTCAAGTGACCCTAACCCCCCATCCTCATTTGTTCCCTAGCCATCAGATAACCATACCCCCCAATGGTGCACTATTGCTTGAAGGTCGGGTATTCTTGCATATAAAGTCAGGTCAAAGGGCAAGACTATTAGATTGGAGTACTGACTCACTCATGGATGACCAACCGGGTTCATGGGGTTTTTAGAGGTGTTGTGTCCCCATTGATGCATTGGCAGCCATTCCAATACCACATGAATGGAACACGGTGCCAGATCTGGTGCCACCTGCAAGCCGAAATAGAGATGGCCTTTTTGCAACAACTTTTTATGCTATTTTGAACCACTACACCAACTCAACTGTAGCTACGGTCGTGTTGCTTCCTGCCTCACCGCGGTGTTTCACCGCACCTATCCCGATCTTGTTGTGATTGAGTGGATTTCTAGTCTTGCGATTGAGTGAGACCTTTCAGACAAAGTTCACGGGGCTCGCCCTATGGTGGTCAACTTGATTCCCCACGCTGCCCAAAGGTGAGACCTTTTAGACAAAGGTTGGAAGAACGACTGATATAAGTCAGTTTGAATTAGACTGGTCATAGCCAGTACAGATCGAGTACATGATGAAGTGGCATCTGGATCAGTACTCTACTCTAATAGTATCGGCAAAAAATTCATGAACTGCTACACAACTGGTATTGGAGGATCAAGGTGGCGGCTTTGGCAATTGCACGGATCAACCCCCATTTCCACTTCAAGATTTGGGGATCATGGTGGTCAGCTCGGAAAGTGGCACCACCGCCTATCGGTTCCACTGGTACTGATATATATTGAAGGTCCAATCGAACCATATGGTCCCATGTTCCAATAGACTATATCTACTAAGTCAGATTTTTCTCAGTACTCTACTCTAATAGTGGCGCACACTGGTCACCATGTGAAGCTGGTACTTATATGGTTGTTTGACGAAGGCTGGTCATGTTAGAATGGTCAGAGACCAGTCAATATATATCAGTACCAATCTCTGAAGACCATCAATTTCCAATGGGAGCAATCATAGATGGATGTGTCACCAGTACTCTAATCTAAGAGTCCTATCGACCACACCACACCTTGAAAGATCCGCCTCCAAAAGGAGTCGTCGGGGTACCCATTTTGTGCTACTACTCTTATTGATTGGGGCGATGAACCGTATGAGCCGAACAATATATATCAGTACCGTGTCTGAAGGTAGCTGCTGGAATGGAGTGGAACCATGTGAGGATAGTAGCAATGTTTCATGAAACCCCCATCTCTTCCAAAAAACCACACCATGATGCATCACAGGAATTCCAGAAATCAGCTCATCTGCTTGCAGCAGTAGGGAAAGGCCCATGAACCCCCGCCACACCACTATACTAGACTAATAGTAGACAATAGGGAATGCGAGTCAACAACCTTTCACATCGTTCCCTATTTTCTACTACTAGTTCGGATTTGAAGGAGATTTTGAGCACTGGTTAGTGAGTACCTGGCCAAATCAATGCCAATGCCAAAGGACCCATGTTTGCATATAGTATACGATGGTCAATCTACAGTAAATGACACGTGGGGATGATGGGGGTTTCCAATTTCAGTACTATCTCATCATATCATCAAATACCATAAATCTATGAATTCACCTAGGTAACAACACTAGCGGGAGGCCCAGAGGTTGAAGGCCTCTATTTTGGAGGTAAGGTCTCTTTTTGTAGGTGATGTGGTTGACCATCCCTAGAAGAATAAGGAAGCTGATGGTACCCAGCTATTGTAAGCTGGAACTACTCCGGCTATTCAATAATAAAGGCTCATCAACTTGGTTTTTTGACACAGTAAAAAACTCTGAATGTGATGCCTCGTTCGACTTGAATCAACACCTCGAGAAACATCAATGGGTTCGACCTCAGTATAATATAGGTAGTAGACATGACAAAGAGGACCGAACAGCCAAGAGAGATGAGGTATTCTTGTGAGAAGGTATCTATATGCGGAGGTCTTGGTGGTTTGATAGGGGTTCATCGATTCATCCCTTTCGATATGCATTGGCCGAGTCTCTGTACTCTACTCTAAAAGTCTTGCCCAAGGTGGTCGCTACTCTTGTTGATGAACACCTCTAGCTTGATGCGGGTATTCTTCTATTTTAGTTCCGATTCTTGGGGTTGTGGGTTTCCCGAGTGACCCAGGTTATCCTCCAATTTAGTGTAGCAACGTCGATTATCACCATCAGGCCACCTTTGAATTGGATGGCATATTGGATTGCTTGAATGCTGGACATCTGTCATTGGGTATCTTCCATTGGTGGATTTGGGGGGATCCAACTCGAAGGGTACAGCGGGTGATCGGCATCTCTGATTCGAGCTAGTCCCAAGGGCTTCCATCGAGGCCAAGGTGTTGTCTGCTCGCGCCTTGATGATGCCATCAGTACTCTACTCTAATAGTATCGCTCCTGAAGCCAAACCGTACTGTCCCATGGGTGATCAATGTCTGGTCCGTATGTAGCCAAAGAGCAATCAAGCTCACCAATGAGTCCGGGAAGGGATGGGGTGATTGAAATGCACAAGAAAGCCAATGGGGTCATTTGTCCTATAGGCACATACGGGTACTCGACAGGTTGACATCCGATCCATCCGAGCAGTAAGAGATCTGAAAACAGCAACCAAAATAGTCCTTGGGCTACATGGAAAAAATTGGAACTACGTACAGCCATGGGACAAAAAGCAAGAGAAAACGGAGAGAGAAACACAAGTGCGATTGCAGCCACACCACCAGATTTGGAAGGGATACTACGCAGCAGGGCATAAAGCAGTATGAAATACCATTCAGGAACAATATGGGTTGGGGTCGGCATCAGATTAGCAGTGATAGAATTTTCGGGATGCAATAATAAATGGGGGTCAAAAAACACAACCAGCGCAAGCCCAAGGGAATAAGAAACCAATCCTACTAGATCCTTCACATATAAATAGGGAAAAGATGCTATTTTATCCATCTATGAATACACACCCAAGGGATTATTGGATCCAAATTGATGCAATGAGGCCAGATGAATCAGAGTGGATCCTACTATCAGAAATGGCAGTACAAGATGCAAACTATAAAAACGTGTTAAGGTTGGATTGTCAATGGAGAACCCACCCTATATCCAAGAGACGATGGTGTTTCCCACAACTGGTATGGCACTCGCGATGCTGGTTATGATAGTTGCTCCCCAAAATCTCATCTTCCCCCAAGGAAGAATGTATCCCGGAAATGCTGTCCCAATCAATAAGAGTAGTAATAGCACACCGAAACCCCGAACCCATTCCCGAGGAATCCTAAAACTAGAATGATAGAGACCACGAAAGAGATGCATGTGAATGACCAAGAGAAACATACTCGCCCCATTCGAATGTAGATATCGGAGAAACCATCCCCCAACAACATCTCTCATTAAGGTTTCCACGCAGGAGAACGCGAGATCGACATTCAGTGTGTAATCCATCGATAATAAAATGCCAGAGACCAGCTGCAGTACTAAACAAAAACCAGCTAAAGGCCTGAGTCCCCAAGAATACGATAGATTGATCGCGGTTGGATAAGCAATCAAGTGCTGATGGAGTGTTGAGATGACAGGTTGTTTCAGCATCGAGAATCGTTGGCGCATCATTCAATCATTGACGTTTCTTCTCCGCCCAAGATCTCAATTGTGATCCACCACTCCCGCCCCCCTTCCATACGCCTGAACACCCAAGAAAAACTGCCAGGATGTGTAATAGTGTACCGAGCTTTTATATGTGTGAATAACGGGTTTCATAGTCAAGAAAAGTATTACTGAGATAGTAGATAGCCTTCTTCTTCTTGTCTGTATCATCATGTTGAGTGAGGACTGACCCTAGCGCCATTTCAATGGTCAAAACATAGAGGATTAGAGGCCTTCCTGGTACTGGTGGAGATAATACTAGGGAATTCATGAGATACATCTTAAGTTTCTTGAAAGATTCTTGGGGTCCACTCGAACGTCGGCGTTCTTCTGAAGAAGCTGATTCATGGACTCACATCTCGTGCTGGCTTGAGATATGAGTCGTCAAAGAGGTTGCAACTGACCGTCGAAGACTTCGTAACTCCTTCATGTTGCGAGGTGGAGGAAGGCATCAACATGCCTCCCTTATATTATAAGAATATCTGAGATCACCGGCTAAATCTTCCTCGATTCCTTGCTTGCTGATGATGAATCCCAGAAGCGTCTCCTAATATGAGACTCAAAAGGCACACTTCTTAGGGTTTAGGCGAAGGTTGTATTGTAGTAGGCGCTCGCACTGCGATCTTCTCGCTTTCTGTCTTTGATTTTATGAGAATATCGTAAACATAATATTCAAGGATGTCTCCCATGGAAGATGGATATTATGGATCTCTGATAGGTTGCCCTGGCATTTTTGAGACCTTTGGGCATAACTGTCTAGAAAAACATCCCCTATTGAGTCATGAAGGAGGTCATCGGTCTGATCTTCTTCAGCGAGCTTGATCTGGTTTCCGCCTAAAAACTCGTCCAACAACGAAAACCTCTCGTGTCCGGATGTGGAATTGACCATAACATCAATGATGGGAAGATGGAATTAGTCCTTTGGATTTTCCTTTTTGAGGGAAGTCGATACATACATGAACACGTCGAGCCAAAAAACATGAGCTGATGAATAATTACCGCGCGTCTCATGAGCTATGGCTACATTTGACATTGCCCCTATCGCGCGATAATCACCAGCTTTTTGGCCGTAGATTGCAGGAGAGACTAATCTAGTTAGCTGGGGGGAGTTAGGAGGAGTTATTTCTCCGAGATGAGTTCTACAGTTCTATCTCTCAGGCAGGTATAGCTAGGGATGGACAGCTTCTCGGATCAACAACTGGCTCCTCTCCCAGTGGTCGAGTGGCTTTCCGCTCCTCTTCTACCATTGGTTTCGCTTTTTCCCCCTGTCCCTGCATGGTGACTCACCTGCCTCAATATCGACTGAAATCATGCGCTAGAGATGGGATTAAATCGAAATCAGGGGGAGAAAAGCTTCTTCCTGACATCAGCATGATGAACTAGCTTCTCCCCAGATAAGGCCACCTTTTGATTTCAGCCAAGGAAAGAATGCCATGAATAGTGTTTAGCAACATGGAGAAAATGTTTTCCCTATCTATAAAAGGGTTTGACTTGAAGGAATCCTTTAGCTACTAATCTATCTTTGTATCTCTCTACCGAGCCATCTGCTTTATTCTTGATCTTGTAAATCCACTTGCAGCCAATGGCTTCTTTCCCTGCAGGCAATGAGACTCAGTCTTATTCTTTTTTTCCTGGGCATTGATTTCTTCCTGTATAGCATCTCTCCAGCAAGAATGATTGGAGGCTTCAGCAAATGATTCAGGTTAATGAGAATATTTAACTGACATGAGGTAACCTCGATCTTTTGGGGAAAACGATATATAAGATAAGATCAAAATCCTTCAACAAGATAAGAAACTTGAGAGGATCGAAGAACCTGAGAGAGGGATCCAGAATCTGAGGAAGCGACTGGAAGGGAAGGAACTGGGCTAGACTGCTGATCTTCTGGAGTAGCCTGACCCTGGGAAAGAGACTGTAATCACCGCTGAGAATCAACATGTTGTTCCAGGTGACTGGAATCCTCTGAGGTCAGCTGAACAGGCTGACAATCGGCAGAAAATGCTGAGCAAACCTACTGGCCTGAAGAGTGAGGCTGATCCATAATATCAACTACAGAAGAATGAGGTTCGAGTTAATGAATAGGAGAAGGCCGAAATACATCTCCATCATCATTCTACCCCGGGGCTGATTCATTAGGTTAAGGAAAATATGAGGTGACTCCATTAAAGAGATCATTAAGGATAGATGGAGTCTCTTGGATTTCACGTCATATCATCTATACCCGGACTGAGCATATCCAAGAAAGACATAAGTGGTTGCCTTGGGGACAATTTTTCTATTAACTGTGCAGGAATATGAACAAAACACATCCATCCAAACACTCGAAAATTCCTATAGTACTACCCCAGTAAGAAGTTTGTGAGGCTGTATGGAATGAAGCTTCTTCCCTCTCTCTTCCCCCCAAAAAAGGAGATAGATGTCCCGTCCCTTCTTTATGCACATCCATATACATAGCCAGACACAAAGGTGTACAATCCGGTCAAAATCTGCGGTTCTTTAAGTTCATTCACTATAGGTTCTCTTACTTGTTCTAGTGGCTGGCAAAGGCCAACCGAGAGGGGAGAACAAATGGCTTAGGAATCGACCGGTTCCGAGCAGACTCGTGGAGCTGCAGCTTGGATTATCGTAGAATAAGAGGGTCCGCCTTAGCTTGGGAAATGACTTATAATAACTTAAAAGACAGATGCCACCACTGCAAGGTGAGGGAGAAACTTTTCTGGTTTTTCGGTGCACTCATTCCCCTTATGAGAATGAAATGAGGCCCAACTTGACTCGAGACCAAGACTCCTTACAACTCACACCAATAGCGGTACTGAGCGGCCAGAGATTGATTGAAAAGGAAGCCCCTCTCCCCCCTAGTCTCCTACCTACTCGTGCTAGTAGCTCGATCGGAGGTTAAGACTGTGGTCCGGTGGAAAAACAGAAGTCATCCGAATCAAGTGATACGTGAATTGCTTAGTAGTGCTTCGCCACTACTGTAGCTGGCGGAAATAGCTTAATGGTAGAGCATAGCCTTACCAAGGCTGAGGTTGAGGGTTCAAGTCCCTCCTTCTTCCCCTCCGACCTGTGCTAGCCATTCTGTAGTCTTATAAGATGAGTGGGTCTTGGGTCTAGGAAATGCCAACAGAGAAGCTTATGGAAGACTAACTTCACCTTAAGTGCGCCTACCTTAACCTTAAGGTAATAAGAAGAGAACTATTCAATGGGAAAGTCGCTTCCTGAAGGAATTATTATCACTTAGCGCTTGTGCTAAGGAGTGAAACAGCTTGACCATAGGTAAAGGAACTTTTCTTTTCTTAATAGATATGAGATAGATGCAGAGACTCGTCCGGTGGAGAAATGACATAATATAATGATAATCCCCCTTCGGCCTTGCTTTGAATAGCCCTATGGCAGACGTTAGTGACCTTGCTGAGTCTGATAGCTTGTCCAATGGTGAGAGTCTTAGTTAGGTCTTCCCGTAGATCAAGGAAGGTTACTGTTGTTGCTGTTGAACTGCTAACTGATTAATGCTCTTACGATACCGTAACGAGAATGAGAAGAATGAATTCCTCTACTAGAAGGCGGTAATGAAAGGAGAAGGCAAGAGAAGAGTTAGAGCCAATACCGAGGATAGAAATATGAAAGGGAAAGGAGGATATATATCTTTAAAGGAGGATAATTTATTCAAGAGGTCATAAAGCAAGATCTACTTCATCTAATAGTTCAGTCGTTAGGCCCCCCAAAGTGAATTCATCTTCAATCGAAAGGAAAGATACGCGGCTCCCTGCGTTGATATTCGAGGAAGTAGCTCTCAACACGAGGGATATACAAGAAACACCTGCTCTAGATCTCCAAGTCTCCATGGTCATTCTTTTTAACATCTCTTTCTATTCTTCTAATGTAATGCTCCTCTATATGCATGCACCTCGTACTACCCTCCATTGCACATCCTGTGTAACATCATGGAAAGGGAACCCTCATAGACACCGAAGTGACAAAGACTATATCCAGTCCGTCCAAGATATACATTACTTTATCATCATCTAAAAGATATTTCTGAATAGCATCCAACAACTCACAAATAGCTTTGAAACGATTCAAGTAGTCGGTTATGGAAGATGTTCCTCTCTTGCACATAAGTAATTTGACTTTTAGTTCTTTCTCTACTTCTTCCAAAAAAAGTCATTCCTCAAATATGTTCATATGGCATGCGCTGAAGGGAGATCAATGATCTTGGAAAGAATATCTTCAGAAAGGGTGGTATTTAGCCATGACACAACCATTTGATCCTTCTGTAACCATGACGGATTAGGAAAAGAGATAAGATACTTTCGTCACCTGTTGTGGATCGTTCAACTTTCTCTGGAGGGGCATCCTCAGTTCCATAAAAAAAACCCATAAGGAAAAATGCCAAAAAAACGCATCTTAGCTCCAAGATCTCAATTTGCATTGGGATCCTATTTATATAAATTATATAAAAAGGAAAAATCATCGTAACGTGGTCGAATGGATGCTAGGAAAATCTTTTTTATTATAAGATGAACGAAGATGTATTGCTCAGCGCAATAAACAAATAGCTTAGCTAGAAAAAAAAATAGCATTTATAGATATATGAAAGCAAAATCTGCCCTGCCCTGTATGGATAGATGGATAGAATGATATGCATGTACTGTCTTCTAAATTCCCAAGAAAGTATTCTAATGTACTCTGATTTTTCTTCCCCTTCCCCACGAGTGTAAGTGGAGTCCACAGGAGTGGAAGTAGAGTGGTTTTTATTGACCTTCTCCTCTAGGGTTCATAAGCTTCTCCTTTTCCTACTATTTATATTATACAAGACGGATACTTATGGAATGAAAAGATCTTCCTTGAATAGAAGTGAAAAGTGGATCTCTTCTATTTTAGTGGACCCAAAGAAAAGAAGTATAGTAGATCGTATGCCTTGGTAGGTTTTGAAGCCTTTTCCTAATACTAACTCGAAGGGTATTCCATCTAAGGTTCTTTTTTCTTTACTATTGGAAAAGAGGAATTATCACAGAAGAGTCTAAGCTTTTCCCTAGGTCACTTATATTTCCTTTATTTTTTGAATATCCTAATAAACATAAATGGGGTAAAAGCATTAATAAGGTATATTTGGCCATCTAGTAGCTTGAGACTGAACTTAGTGAGTAAGCGCGGTGGGTTGGAGGCTTTTTTTACCCAGCCTATACAAGACTCTTTTTACGGTTCGCTTATTGGAGAAGGAAGTAAAGGAAGAGGAGAGAGCATTTTTTTTATTTGTTTACTCAGGAAAAGATCTAGGGAACCTCGAATCAAAACCTTTCTTTTCTACACTTTCTTCTCTTATGAAATTGATAGTTTGTGATCGAAGGAAAGGAATGACCACTAGACTAAGAAATGGGAAAAGGATAGAGAGATGGATGTTTACCCAACCAGATTTAAATGAATCTGAGTATTGAGCCCCTCTCTTCCAATAGTGTAGCCAACCAACAAATAAAGGTTTTATCTCGATCGAAACTCTAGTCATTAAAGGCAAGTAGTTAAGCTATATTGTGTTCTCCTCTCTCCTTAGATATCACGAATGCACTAAAGAGCATTGAACTGAATCGGCGACCATTGATTCATTAGATAGAGGGACCATTTGACTACTGAATGCATGAATGGATGAATCCCTTTGGTTGAATTGCGAAGGAAGATAATTTGTCGAAAGGATTGGTTTGTCCTGTGATGACGCTCCTTCTGCCAAATAGCCTTGAATGGAGAAATAGTGGTCGGCTTGCCCTTGTTCTTTCCCCTATTCTCGTCTTTTTCTCCTGTTCCCGCATCCCCAACATTATGAATTTTCATGTGTGTGAGCCCGGGGCAAGGGAAGAGCTTCAGCCCAGATGGCATGGGTAGTCCTCGTCATGAGTTGATCTAGTGAGAATGTTGTCTTCAACGTATAAAAGAAGGTGGGTAGGAGTTCTACCTACCCGAATGGGAAACTTTCTTTTGAGAGTCTTTCATAAAGCAGTATTGATCCCAGAAAGACAGAGAGCTCTTTCACCATTGGCATTGTGGGCTCATCTAAAAGCAACTGAACTGCCTTAAGAAAGGGCTTTAGCCCATATATAAAGAAATATATAGGAATACCCCATAGCTCCAACCAAGACATTGTTAATCCCAACCTCATCTTGGCAAGAATAAGCTTCTAGAATCGGTTGCTATTAAAGATAAGGGGTTGGAGCAATTATACCACAAAAAAGGAATGTCGAACGGTAAGAGGGGTAGATGGATCAGAGCGGGAGTTCGCCTAGATAGTGTAAGCTGCAACTGCTTTAGCAGGAGCTGCTGCTAGTCAAGGAAGAGAAGGGCTTGTTTGCAGGAAAAATGCCACAGACGGTAGCAAAGCAAGAAAAGAAGGAATAAATCATCAGGCAAGAAGGGACTTTTCACTCTTAAGAGGTGATGTAATCTAAGATGAAGCAAAGCAGACTTCGGGCATTAAAACAATATGAGTGAAGTTTCTGTTCTGGAATGTCAAGCCATTTAGAGTAGATGTCGGTATTTCCTAAAGAAATCAGTTGCAGTAGGAGTAGCCCCCGGAGCGCTAACTCAAAATTGAATAATCGAAGGCAGATGCAATATCATAAGAGAAGAGAGTTGTTAGTGTAGGGTAGATGAAAGGTGCTTGCGGGTTCGAACAGTTCGTCGAGAAGTTCCATACCCTCTTGTTCTTGATATAGTCAATTGCCTTCTCTTTAAAGATAGATTTTTGTTTATTACTGATCTTTTTTTGTGCGGGATTTGCTTCGATAAGCCACCGCCCAATAGATCTTAGCCATGTGTAGACCGAAATGGTCTCGCGAAGCCGGTCACCGGATGGTGTAAGATCAAGTCCTAACTACGAGAAGGGGAGGGGAAGTCCATTTCAACATAGTCAAACCATAACCCTAAGAAAACGAGATTGCTGTTAGAATAGAAGCATCGGCCCGGGCCAATATGATGATTGCTGGGAGTATAGGGTTTGCTAAGGAATTTGTTTATGGAGCACCAGCTCGTTGTGATCCTGCCACGGCGTCTGCCGTCACTGGTGATCCGCGAAAGACAATAAAGGCCATCTGGGTTCATGCCTCATTCTTTCTTTTCTTATGAAATTAATAGTGTTAGGGACTCCTGCTACTTTAAAAGCAAGGCTACGAACCTCATAGGTTCCAAACTCCTTCCCTTACTAATGTTCAATCGAGGCAGAATAAAATGGGAGTTCCGGTCATTAAATATCTGCCCTTATCAATCAAGGTCTATTTGTCCAATTATTCCGGGCATTGGAAAGAAAGGAAAGGTAAGACGGGTCCGGTAATGCAGTAAAGTCAATCAGTCAATTCAGTAATCGATGACACTAAACTAACTCACTAAAGCACAACAGCGGTTGTTGGTTGAGCTGACAGGCTGAGTGAGATCTCCTATGATTGATGATTATGAAATGCCATCTCAATTCCCATCTCCCACCCATACCATATTTTTTTTTGTGGAAATGCCTCAAAAATCTATTCTTCTGTCCTATCCTCAGTATTGTTTGGATTTGGGCTAAAATGATAAAAAAAATAAGGGCACCACATGCGTAGATGCACGATTGATTCCTTTTCTGGTCGTCCTTTAGAAATTATTAGTAAAATGACTCATGAAAAAATTATTTTATTGTTTCGATTGTAAGATGCCAGAAGCATCTTCTTTTGAACCATCTTCCCGAGAACATACTTTACTTGACTACTTCAAACCAACGGGCACTTCCCAACTGGTACCGGGGGATTCCAGGGAAGTGCTTGAAGATAAAGTGGACCAAGTTCTGAAAACCCACTTTTTCTTTTTGAGCAAGGACATCCCCCCTAATTCACATACCTGGAAGGAATTGGGGCAGGAAGTGGTCAATCGAATTGGAGAAGGTGTTGAACCCTCTTTTGTCTATAAAACCTTAATGGATCCGAACAGTCTACATTTTGTGGATGATTTGTCAGTTGCGACAAAGATTTTCATAGAATGGACTGGATCATAAAATCCTGATGTAGCCTCTCTTGGTGCAGTTGAATTTTCAATCGTACAATTAGGACAAGAATAGAGGCAATTATTCTGGGTATCAATTCAATGCCAATTTTGAAGATGCTAAGCACGAGACCAGCCTTGGGCTAAGAAAAAAAGGTCCTGGCTTTAGTAAGGTTAAGGTTACGAATCGAATCGGATGAACCTTATGAAAAAATTTCTTCCTAGAATCTCAGTCCCTCCGCTCTGAGAAGGATTTCTAGCTAGTATTCCTTATGCACCAGGGAAAGGACTTAAATAATCGAGTTATTCACATTAAACTATGGAAATTATTCTTAAGAGCTGAAAGAAAGAGTTCAGAGTGGCCAAGAAGAATCAAAGTTTATTAAATCAATCATTCTTCATAGGAGTCATTCCTTAGCTAATGAATCTTTCTACGAGATTCTAATAAAAGATCTTCTCTTGGATATGATAGATTTATATTTTAATATAAGGAAAGGGCGTTAGGATGAGGGAGAGATCATCAGTCTTGGGGAATGGGAGAAAAAGGATAAGAGTGAGATTCTACTTGCCGCTAAAGCCCTCGACTGGTACAGGACAGGCCAATAGAGATGGCAGCTCAACCGAAAACCCTTACGGTGAGGTAGAGATAGGCATCTATCTCCATTCCTCTATTTGGCCATTCCCATCTTGCTTTTGAGACCGATCACTAGAACTCTCAAGAATTGTAGTTGCATCACATACGAAATAAGTGCTAACCCATGCAAGTGAATGAGGAAGCTTACCATTCCGCCGTCGGTCAGTTATTCAGCTAGGCAGGGTATCAACTGTCTAACTACAAAATCTTGATTGCAACGCCCGGACTTTCATCCCACACTATTTCTTCTTTTGTTTCAAGACCTAATAATATAATAATAAGGGAAGCTTTAGCTTACTTCAAAATCTTTTCAAAATAAGGCAGACTCGGTAACATTATAGTTGATAAAGCGCGTGCCACACTATGATATCCAATAGCAGAGACAGAAATCAAGCTTGCATCTCCGTCTTGGCGCTACGCTCCTTCTTATCTTTCTTCTACAAGACAATCATGAAATATATCTCTACTTTACTACTATAATATAATATAGTTTTGAAAGATCACAAACAGTCAAACCAGCTACCTTTTGAGAGATACTCAATCTGTTACCATGACTGATAGGATGATCAAGCAAGGATGAAAAGCTACATGTTCTGCTTCTCCTATTAGTTAGAGAGGAGCAGAGAATGCCCTATCTTGTTGGTTCTTTTTCTTCGCTAAAGCCCTTCACCATGAAAGTCAGTCAATGTTGGCTTCCTCGATTATACAGTTGACCACACGCATTCAACGGTAGGGAGTCACGCCTTCTGTTTACAATTTATAACGTACATTGCAGAGATACTCATCAAGTGGACCATACCAAGGTGCGTAGCAACCTTCTTTACTTTTCTGATCTAATTGTGGACATGTAGAGATAGGCACCTTATCTATGCAATAACGATCTCACTCTTCATGACAGATTCGTGAAAGGTCAATTTCGAGGGCTTTAGCGATGGAGTTTTGCCAACGAGATCAAACAATTTTAGATATAAAGATCTTCCTTAAGTAAATAAGTAAAAGAGGGAAAGTCAATTTGGTAGCACAAAAAGTCTCATGATTGGAACGATCGGTCACGTAGGGAGGAGCTCCCTCACTCTGATCAATCCATGGAAGTTGCGGGTCGAGGTGAATGAAAGAGACAAAAGACACGACCAAGCTACAAGGATGTTTCAACCCATCTTGCTTGAATCTTTGCTCAGTAGGAGAAGGAAACAAGACATTACATTGATTTTTTGGTCTCAATGGTTGTTCTTGACTCTGTATCAGGCAACAAGTGGAATGAGTATGATGGACATCTTGCTGGAAGCTCTGTTTCTAGCACCAAACAAGCAAAATCGAACTATATCGAGAGGGAGGAGAAGAGAGATATAGGGATTGAGGACACAGATCAGAATGCTATTTTTCTGTTTGTGGATCAATTTGTTCAGCTAGTCAACAAGGAGAAGGGCTTTAGCGCAAGTATGGGATGTTCCAATCGATACTTGTTTGAAACCTTTGTCCGTCAAACATAAGAGAGATATTTGATTGCCATGGAAGGTTGCCCTCGAAAGCCCTATTCCACCTATCTCAAATTGATTTATTATGAAAATTATCTTCTTCTGTCTGTCTAATGCCCATGCTTTCCCCTCCGGAAAGGTTCTTCCCCTTTCTACAAAGCCTACTCCGTTGCATTCCCTTTCCACTATCTAGTTCCGATTTGCATTCACCCCATGGTTCTCCCATTTTGGGCACAGGGTCCCTCGGGTATTTTCACCCTCTTTTACTTACAACTTGAACACTTTATTTAATCGGTACTACCACTGAGACTTTCAATTTCTTTTTATTATTTTTCTATTTGTATAGTGAAGATAAAGATACAAAGGTGGATTGGTGCGTTTTCATGTTGAGGTGTCTGTCGTTCTCGATGTGCTCAATTCGGATTGAGAGGAAGGTCAGTACTGATCTAATATATGAAATTTTTAGTAATATGATTTTGACTTCCACCCATCAAGACAAGGTCTAAGGTGACTTTAAACTTTAAGGGTTTGCTTATGAAAAACCAGATTAGAGGAAATGTGAGTTTCTGCTTCCTTATCAAAGAATATTCTCATTGGATGAGAGACCTCAACTCCAAGCTCACTTAGTAAGGTTTGAATCCAAATACGCTCACAAGCCATTGCTTTATACTCTTCTTATGCATTCGACCGTGCGACAACTGTTTGCTTCTTTCTCTTCCCCGTCACAAGATTTCCACCTCAAATCAAATGTGCACTATCCAGTCGTAGACCTCCTATCTGTCTGTCGGTGAGCCGGCCCAATCCGCATCTTCATAGGCAGAAACAAGAGGATGTCAAAGGTATATCAAATACCTTTTCTTTCCAGGAGACACTTAAGATACCGAATCATTTCTTCTAGATGTGGGCATAGCATAAAAATCCAAAGGCCCGGAGAGAAAAAGAAGCTAGTGGAGCACCATGTAGGATTTCATATGGGAGACCTGTGATTTAGAAGTAGTGTAGGTTGGTTATTGATAACAAACAATAACATCGTATGAAAAGCTTCTTGTCCAAAGATACATGGGAACCGCAGAATGAAAAAGCATAGAAAGGACCATCCCTCCTTTATTCTAGTCCAGTTGGAGAGGGAAAAGGCCCATCCGTTCCCGAAGTCACAGAGAAATGGAAGGCTTAAATACCAAACAGAGGCATGATCCACTAAAAAATGGGTAGGCCCAGTGGTTCAAGCCGAGCCTAGCGAACAACGAACATCAGCTTCTAGGGATAGTAGGAGCTCCAGTTGCTCCAACCATTATAGTGAACCGGTCAAGGCCAGAAGCTATGAATACCCTGTGCCGGTTGTGCGAAGGCAGCAGATCAGGATCAAAGAGTAGTTGTTTATCAGAGGTATGAGCCCTACATCCCATTATCCTCCTTTTAGGAGTCCATCATCCAATCCTTTATTGGAAATACCTCACTAATCCATCATCTAGATAAGTGAACCGGATAAATTTCTGGCTTCACATTCAACTCAGCGAAATCAAGATATTTTAGGGTGACCTCTCTCTACTATACTTGGATCTGGATGGAAAATGAACTAACCCCCCCTAACCCCCCTCTGCCGAAACATAACACACCACCTATGTATAGGCTGGTAGTCTAACCTGAAATGACCACAACTACACCACTCTGCTAAAATTACACTATCATCATACAAACACTCGAAAGAGGACTGCTGGAAAAGAGCAGTTTTTTCAAGTCAAAGAACACGAACCCACCCAAAAACGGAACGTTGTGTGGTAGGTAGAGGCAGAAGTCGATAAGCTCATAAAAGTGTTCTCAATTTCGAGGATACTAAAAAGATATAAAATTCCTCCCGGAACAAAGTGAGTTCTGAAATAGGCTTCTTCAACTTCAACTGAACAATATGTCTTTCTTCCACGGTATGGTTTTAGCCCATTTGATCAAGCCCAGCTACTAACCACATTCTCCCCCGATCATAAGAGAAGAAACTCTATCAAAGGCAGGCGTATCCACGAAGACCACAATCATCGTTTGCTCGCAAAAAAAATATCCGGGAAAAACGATTTATAGGCCAATCCTCAAAAAGAATCATCTTATTGGATAAAGGGTAATTTTATTAAGCCATCCATCTTAAGCGCACAACAAGCAATCTCACTCGCTCCTGTAGGGGGGAAGGTTCCGGAATCAAGTGGGGTTGGAGAGTTTCTTCCCTACCTTTCTCTAGTTGGTCATTTGAATATACCAAGGGTTTAGGGGAATATAGTTTTTTGAAAGTGGTGCATGTAATGTACTAGTACTAGTTACTAAGTGAGATGGATATAAATGGCAGTTACCCATCAGATAAAAGACAAAGAATTCCAGTATGTTCCATGCTTTGTCAGTTCTAAAAGCAGGTGGAAGACCTCCCCTTCCAATATGTGTTCACCGATGGAGGGGCATTGCATCCATTTTCTTTAGAGATTCCACAAGTGCCACAACTCCTTCTGATTCAATTGCAAGTGGTGGATAGATTAATAGTAAAAAAAGGAGGAAGGAAGCCAGGGAGCAACACTAGTCTTTCTTGGTGTGATCGAATGATTTGTTTTGCTTTCAAATAGGTTCATTGAAGTCAGTGAATCAGACTAGGTATTCTTTGCAATCATAGGCTCTGGGACAGATGACTTGACTTTTTGGTGATTTCATTGCCGGTGTTACAGATAAAGTAACTATAAAATCATCCCCTGTTGTCAAAGTAAGTGGTGCTAGTTCTATTACAGAAGGGCTTGATAAATAAGAATCGGTTGTCCTATAATCTGGTGCTTGAGAATCGACTGTTAAAGAATCTGACTCCCTCATTCATATTCCTCGATAAATTACTTTTGAATCGACATCGGATATATATTTTCAAACAACTCCTAGATCTCCTCAATAGTAACTAAGGACAGAAGCCGAGCCTTGAACTTGAATTGAATGAATAATAGATTTGAATTCGGCATGCTTGACGCTAAAGGGGACCAGCAGAATGGTAGGTTGATTGATCCCTGGGAATGCATACTCAGAAAATAGAGTTGACTAGAGGTTCCCAACTCTACGAACCCTAGGAAAGGCTGCATAGTAGTAGTAGGGGCGTTAAGACTGGAGCTTTTTGTAGTGCTAGCAGGATTGCAAGTGAATGAATCCCATACACCCAAAAATGAGCAAAGCGAATACAGAGAGGAGGAACCATGGTGTAATATCTTCCCTTCCGGCGCTGAGGAATAGAAAGGGAGGACCGGGGGCCAGTGGGTTTGGGTATAGAGCCGTAAGCACGGTGGGGTGGTGACATAGGACATGATCGTACGGTTCATAGAAGGATATGATCAACTCGTTGATTGTTGGGTCCTCTATATTTGAAATATGCCTTTCTAGGATCATTATGATCTGCAGCTCAAATGGTCTCTTATGAAGTATCTATTGGTCTTATTCTTATTGTGTGCCTTGTGAGCGCGTTTTGATCCGCGAAGGCAATCGCTCTTGGATGTTCCCCTAACCCAACCCAGGAACGGACCAGAGGGAACCACAACATGGGGAATGTCCACGTCTCATCGCAAGACTCATTTTGAGTTGTGGGTCATAGGGCGGGCAACTTTATCTGATCAAGGACCAGGGCACAACGGTCCTGGTACTATCCAGGTGCGAAGAACCCTAGAGGTGACTTAAATGAGCAGAAATCTAACTCACCAGCCTAAAAGACGATCAAACACCCGAACGTGAGAGCAAGGAATCACCCAATGAATGGATGAGTTCCAAGTCGTATCTACTTTGTCGGCCTCTCCCGGGCCTTGGCATTTCACTTGTTTAGGCTCTTCCCACCACCTGCTCTATCTAAATAGAGAGACATCTCTCTATCTCAATCAGGGTGTGGAGGAAAGCTACTGGAAACGCTGGTAGCATAGCGTAGGGGGTTCTCACTACTTTTATTGGATGTGGATAAAAAGTACTAAAAGGAGCGTGCAACAGTAGCAGCAATATTGCTGTGAAGAGAGTGCTCAATCCTGGACCTACTCAAAGTGGTTGGTCTTTCATGGCCGCAAGGGGCGGTGATCCCATGTGATCGCGAGACCATACTCGTCGCAAGTCACATTAGTGCAAAAGCATTTTGATATGTAGTAGTGCCACTTTCCACCTCTCTCGTGGTCAGGTCATGTGGCAAAGAAGATCCATTCCTTTCCCTATTACTTTCGATTCAGTGACCAATTTCCTATTCCAACCCCAGAACCCGCAGTTGGATTTTATGTTTCATCGTTTATTTGGTACCTGTTTTTTATTGGGTTTTTCCATCCTTGATATCATTTTTTATTGGATAAGGGGAAGCATTCAATAGTGACTATGACTGGTCGCAGAACTTGTACAATGTTAGCCGTGATGCTAGCATATCGAATTGGTAATCTATATCCCGCGGGTCCTCGCCCGATCATTCAAGTTTTCGGTTGAATGCCATAAGGGAGCAACAACCTTCATTTTCCACACCGTCAAGTCATGAGGTCAGGAAGAATTCGGTTTTTGATTATGATCCCCTAGATGTTACTTGTGACCTTTTCTACTTTGACATTTTTTGTGTTTTGCTTTAGGTCTATAGTCATCTGTTGTTTATCCACATGGTTCGTAAAGCTTATTTGTGGGACCCATAGATGCGATCAGTTTTTCTACAGGCGTATGTTGGAATTATTTGGTATCATATTGGGGGGAATTTTGAATAGGGAATCATCAGATTCACCATGATGAATCAGATCGCACCATACCGTGGGACCACGACCCGATTGTTCCATCTGCTGGGGCCCTCTTTGAGACAGATGAAAATGCATTCTATTCCTTGGACGGGTTTGTATTTATTTAGCCATTAGGGCTCTCATTCCGTTGTTACTACGGGATCATTGAACCCTTTTCGGTTTCCTAACATTTATGTGGCCCACTCGCCATCAGCCCCGACAGGGCAGATAACAAAATACTCAAAATACCTCTGTGGAACCACGACACCTATTCATAAACAAAATGTCATCTTCTCATTCTTGGTGCTTGGTGGCCACCTATCAAATTGTGCCCGGTAAGAATGTTCAGAAGAACCAAAATAGAATGGTTCTGCCTACTCAAAACTAAGAGGGGATGCCGCCTACTACTAAAATCCCGGTTTTTACAACAGTTGCATTCTTCTATACAAGAAGAAGACTTAGAAAAAACAAAGTTTGGACCCTATGATTTTGCTAAGCACAATAGAATGAAGGTTAATTTGTATCATTTCTTCTTATCTAAGAGACCTACTCGAACTTAGTTAACAAATCTTATTTATATAGTAATTCAGACTATTGCTCCGCTCCGTTTACTATGAAGAGAAGGCCTACTCATTATTCGGAGGTTCATCATAGAACACTAAAATCTGTGGTATCTTATGGACCTCACATAGGTCACATAACTCACGACATAAGATTGAAAGATCCAAACCTTTTCCAGAGTATTCTAAGACCTGGATGTAGGAGCTATAAAGATCATTCATTTTGGGGAACCTCTCTCCTCATCCTTGGAATAGTTATTGTACGGAGTCTCTCTGTGCCTGAACCGAATCAGATAACTAGAGGGGTGAGGGGTCTCACTAACCTATCGTGCGACCCGGCGGCTTATGTGTGACCTGTGACCCACGCCTCCTATTTGTTCAGGGTGGGTGGCGTGAACTCTGATTCGATCCAAGGGGAAGAACCAACAAAACCATAGATAGCTTAGAGGTCGAGTGTGGCTTCATCTATGTTGGATGGTGAATGGATGAGTGGGATGTTTCCTCGTTTGTTCCATTTGTTCGTCCTTTTGGGGTGGCATGGGTGGTACGTCATACATGGATAAGTGAGCGTACCTGTTCGGATCCCGCTGATGATCCAGTTGGTGAGCCGCTTATATCTCTTATTTGGGGCGACCATGCATTCAATATAGATAAAAAGCCTATTACTTTGGCTCTATCGAACATACAGGTAATTGGAGGTAGCATTCTACCGATGTCAAGTCATGGACTGGGGGAAGTGATCTATAGTACCCCGACTTGGCCAAACTGCTTGAGAATTAGAGGCCAGGTCTCCCTGAAGATCCAGGTAACAGAGATGCATAGCGCGACACAAGGGCAGCCGATCATCTCGGTCAACAACGCACAGCTGTCATTCCTTCCTTCTCCCTCCCTTCCCCTAAGATCTATGACCATATTATGTTAACTGTTAGTATTTCGTTCATTCCATCAGGGACTGAGGGTGAGGTGTTATATCTCGTAAGATTTCCATTCAGTACCATGGCACTCACTCGCTTTAGGTATTTCTCCTACCTGGCCCAAGGGGGAAGATGGAGTGGTTTATCCCAAGCTACCGCATTGGAACGGGGAAAGGGGGAGGAACCAGGCTGCTCTCAGTTTCAACGGAGGCCGGGAGTGAGGGGGCCGAAGAAAGGGGCAACAAGACAGGGCCGCATCCGCTACGCCAGCTATTTAAACCTCGGCGCAATAGCATATCTTCTTATGGCCATCTCTCTATGCCCTACGCGGGTAGCCGCATATTATGCTACAACGATTTATCATCTGTAGTTGCTATCGCTCCTGCAACTTCACGCTCAGGAGAAGCTCTAAAAATGGGGCTCTTTACTACTAGGTTGGTGGTTCACCAAGGACCCTTCTATAGAGTCTCTCGATCGGCCGAGGGTGACTGATAAGTACTAGTGAAATTCTACCTCCGTTCTCAATATCGGTTCCTCGTTAGCTAGTTGCTCATATTATGGGTCGAGTATCACAAGATAGGCTGCAATAGCCGGATCTGGAAATTGGGCTAAATCTAATTGTGTTCTTATGCAATTGATACTCCTTTTTTTTTTCTTTATCTAGTGCTACTCTTTTGTTACATTTCGCCCCTCCATAAGATCTTAAATTTCCCGGACGACCGTGAAATATTTTTCAAATTATTTGGGTTTCGAAAGAATGGAGGTAGCCACTCGGAAGTATATTACAGAACTCATCTGCTAAGCTTGGAAATAGTGAATAAGAATCTTAGATTGAATGATCCGGAACTGGATGGATAAACCATGTGTAGTATTCAAAGGGCTTTCTCGTAGAACTCGTATTTTCTGCTCCGTTCCCACTTCTTGTATCTCCTATAGCTTCTGGAATCAAATCCCCGGGTAGGAATCCATGGTGTTCATTGGGTGGGAGATGATTTAGGTAACTGAATTGGTGCATCTACTAGGAAATCTATGTCTCTAGCTGGAAGCAGACCCAACCCATTTGGGAACCATAGATATCTTTGGATCTACAGATGATAAAGGTCCTCTACCCGGTCTGACATCAATAACTAAATATGGGTGCCCATAGGAAGAAACAACCCTTTACTTATGTTCATGCTGTAGGCTTTTCCGGCATATGATGCCTACAACCATAACTACAGAACTAAAGAAGACTCCAGGACGGATAAGATCATATGCTAATGCGGAACCCATAAATGTTGGAATATCTGCTACATAATAATAAAGAGATAGAACTGGAATTGGAAAATCTGGTGGTAAGTCCATAAATGATGAGTCCTAAGAATGTGTAGAGACTGGTGGTCTAACACCATAGACCTAATTGCAGAATATTCAGCTAAAGATTCCCTAAATTTGCTGATCCCTTTGCTTTATGAGTCCCAGGATGGGGAAAAAGTATGATTTGGCTAATGCCATTAGTTCAGATGTACTACTAACTGATGATCCATAATGGGTGATTCCAGCAGAAAAGAAATAAGATATATCGAGTCCAGAAGCTTTATCTTCATTATAAACTCTAGTACTACCATATGGTAAGTAATCGACTAGCTACTGGGACAGTAGTTGGGATCCAGAGATGCCATAGTTTTAGCGTGAACAACCGGATTATCTGCGCCTCTATACTATGTTGGATTTGGTGCTCAACCAGATGATGATACAATGGGAATATTCCAGTCATTTCATTACCAAGGAAGACTCCTAATTTGTGTAAACTAGAGCTCTTTGATCTAACTGGCTGGCATCTATTATTTCTATTGAACGCTACGGAATCCCTAAGCTATGCTGTAAAAAGCGCCTCGATAGACGCTTGTGGCTACAACATCATCACCAGAACCATTCGCTTATTCCCCCTGGAAAATTAGAAGGCTACCACTATCTTAGCTGTAGGTATTCTATCGGGTATTGGGATTTATGTAGTTGCAGCTATAGCGGCATCAACAACACCATTAGTAGATGCTTGAGAGTCATTCAGTGAATGTATGATTCCTAGTTCTCACCTCTACCCTCCCTTGGATCTCATACTTTCTTTCCTAAATCAGTACTAGATTATTATCTTAGTTGGTTCCATGATTGGTGTAGCTACCTACACCAGATATAGAACCTTTACGGACGATACTTTTGGTACTTCATCAGGGAACATTGTGGTTGGAGGGCAACGTTAGCTTAGGTATCATACTAGGAATCCACCATATGTTGTTACTTCTACTATGGTTTTTTCATATTCTAAAACTATATCTTTATCTAAATCTTCCGAACCCTAGCCACCAGGTATTACCAATGCCATACGATGATGAATATACGAATACAGAGCTAAAGTATGCTTTCTTACCAAGTACTGTAGTCGCATATGCTACTGGTGATCTTGATTCTGTTCCAGATGGAGTGTTTGTGGTTGTTCATCCTCGGTATTGGCTGCTGCCGCAGAATGTACCACAGGAAGAAACCTTAGTGGATATTGGCAAGAATTGATAATGAACCTATAGAAACAGCAACGATAATACACCTGCGGTACCAGAGGTAGAGTCCCAAATGACTACATAAGAGAGAATCCAGAACCCCTAGTTCTTACATGTTGAAGCCTAGTCATTTATTATGCTAGTGATGGTAGCTATCGTGGGTTCCACAGTATGAGTTTTATCCGGGTAGAACCGCTTCATAAGTAGAAGGCTTCATCAGGCCCATCCCAGCAATCCCACAAAGTATGAATAAGCATAGCATATGTGTAAACACTCTAAATCACCAAACCGGTGAAAGAATAATCGTTAGAAGACTTGTTATGGAATCAATATAGTTATAGTTAAACCAGTAATGGTTCGACGATCATTCTTACAGTACTATATGATGTTATCCTTTCGATGGGTGTTCCATTCCGGCTAGTACTCGGTTGGGCCAACCGTCCCCGGAAGACGATCTCCGGTGCTGCTGAAACTAGATGTTCTGAAGATTCTTAGGGACCTTTGGAACCATATAACATCCCGGATCTGACTCACATCCACTAGTGGACCTATTTTTTCAGGGTGATTGGTAGACTTGGTTCTATTCCTCAAGCTAACGGGGGGTTTTGATGTCGACTACAGACGGAACCTGTCTATCATCTGTCAACTGAATACTGCGATGGTTACAAGATCTTTAGTAGAATGGTTGTGTAGTAGATGACTGGTGGGGTTTTCGTTATAACCAGAATTGGAATAAGAATTCATAGTATAGGAGCTAGTTTGTCTTGGTGGAATGGTGATTTAGTAGCAGTAGGGGGCAAGGTATCTTTGTTACCCATTCCGTTGGGAACCGCAGATTTTTTGGTACATCACATTCATGAATTTACAATTCCTCCAATACCAAATGACTCCTCTTTCCAGATATAAGCTCGTACTAGATCGATCTATTTGACATATGCTAGAACGGGAGTAAACCGAGAGATGGTAAGTGATTTATCTTTGATTAGTACATACCCAAGTTCAGAAGAATCATAAGTAAGGCGGTAGATAAGTGGGTGATCATGAGTATATTTAGGTATAATAGTTATTCATCTGCAACTATGAGTGGTGTTATGAGACATAAAATACATCAGGAACTACATATGAGGAACAGACAGAGTATTAGTAGAACCAGATGGATCGGTTTATAAGCGTATGTGACTGGCTATGCCGTTGGAGTTTATCCATGAGTTATAGCTTTCAGTAATGGCATCAATTGCATCAAATACAGGATATTCTAACTAAGAAGCAGCGGATGATGTAGTAGGCGCAACCAGATATGAGGAAGGCATAGCCTCCGATCTAGCATATTCACTGGGCTTTGATACCGGGTATTGAATTGGGTAGTCTGGGACTATTCATGCATCTACTGTTACAAGTGATCGTAGATCATCCAAGGTGCGTTAGTAGCATTCTCATAAGACCTAGGACCTACCCCTTTTTTCCATTTCTTTTGTCCTGGGTGAGATGCAAGGTGCTTCTTTTCAATTCATACTACTATATGGTTCCACATACGGTCATCCGTAGAGAAATCTAGTAAAAACGTAATATCTTGAGCTAAAGTCCTCGGTCGCTGGGCCATCTTTGTTTGGTTGTTCTGATACCTATACCAGACCTGGCCCAGGGTTGGCCAGGGAACGAAGCATGAGGAGCGTTGGATGTATAACCAGTTATGCTATCTAAAGCTATTGCAGCTAGGTCTGACGGATAACCCAAATTAGCTAAACAAGCTTCTACAGCAGTGATTTGTACCTTTTGCACTAGTATCTACCGTCTCACCATTTCAGGATGTTTACCAGACCGTTCCTACTACTTCTCCTACTTTCTTTGGGCTGGCCTAAGGCCTACAAAGCATCCATTTCCTAGTTCCCTTTGGTCCCTAGAGTTTACGATGGGTTTCTAGTAGTTGTCGTTGGGAATACATGGGCAGTCTCCGCTGTAGGAGCTTTTTCTTGATCGTTCGGTGATCACCGGCATAGGAGATCATACTTTAGGTTCCAAACCAACCATAGTTTCGATTACTCCTACCCGATACCTGGTCATAGTAATAACCACATATAAAGTCTCGATAGGTGGTACGTTCAAGATGGAATTTCCCGAGTTCTCGATTGGATGTCTAATGACCATAGTCTAGACCCCCTGGCATTCCCCTGCACCTGCACTATTCCAGCAACTCCTGGAAGGCAGTGTCTAGATGGCGTGGACCCATTGGAAAACCACAGTGGAGTTACTCGACCAACCGGGCAAGACAATGCTCCAGTACAATAACAACAATGGGGAGGCCGGCGGGAGAGGTTCCATAACGAATCGCTAGTGTGGAATGAACTCAAATGGCTTGGGCGCTGGGGAATTCCACCACTGATGCACCGACCCGCGTTTCGCTCATTGGTGTACTCACGGTCTCAGTATTGTTCCCCCTTTCTCATGTTAGTACGATGGCCAATACACTCGTGCTAGTAGTGTAGTTGTAGTTCCCCTTGTTTGATTATCATAGAAGCCATTTCAGCCTCTCGCTATGTCGACTTTTGTTTCCTTAAATCTACTACCACCGGGGATGATACCGTCTTTTCATAGAGTGGTGATCCGATGGCGTGAAACCTTGTCTGATAGGGTGGTTTAGGTAGATCTTTCATTCGTTCCAGTTAGTCAACTGATGATGTGAATGCTGAAAGTATCGAAGGTCATCTATTCAGGCACTTCATGCTACAGTCACTGCAACTACTAAGCTTGATCCACTCAAATTGGACGGTATGTGCCAATGGACTTTTCAGCTCTTTGATCGTGATATGACTTGGATCAAAGAGTCCTATTGTTTATCAAGAAATATATATATAAGTACCAGTGTTCCAACCTCATCGTGGACACATTTCAAAATAAAAGTTTTGAAGAAATCGGTGGGACTCTTCTATGCTATAATAAATCAGGTCTCAAGTAGTAGAGTAAACGGTCTTGTTTTCTGTGTCTCTATCTCACTATCAGGCTGAAAATGTGATGAATGTGCCCGCAAACAACTTTGGTTCTTGTTGTTTTCCATATATGAGGGGAACCATTGGATATCTATGAAAGGTGATGATAAGCGTATCGATTGTGATGAAGGGGTTGATACCGCTAGAGAAGGGAAAGCTAGAGTGTTTTCCATAGGAAACTATACCCTTATATACTAAGCAGAACCTTATCAGTGTATAATATAGGTAGTTGAATACGACCTGAACATGATTGGCTCATGGGTGTTTTGTCACATATCCCAATGGATGGGGTTGAAAGGGCGGCTGACAGGGACATTCGATTCTGTTGACTTGAAGTCTGCTGCTGAGGCAGAAATTCAACAAACTATATAGACAGAGTACCTGTTTCGGTCGCTCGTGACGTCGTCGGCGCTGGTCTATGCTTTAATGTCTTCACTCCCTCCTTGATTAGGGATTGAGATGGAGGTTGATATCTTTTAGCATGGGCCCACCACCCGCTTGATCACATCATTGGATGGTGTGGTTGGCAGCACCGATATAAGATGATACCTAGATACCTTGGTATGTCCTGGTCATTGACTGGGATACATGAATCATGTATCCTAGTGATACATGATGTATCCCAGTGAGGACCTGGAAATGACCAGGGGTGCAAAGTGGGGTACGGGATAGAGTGAATGAACAGTGCGAATATGGATGGGTCTGGAATTCACTATTAGAAGAGTACCTGAGGCGTATGAATCAGGTGCTCAGGTATTCTGTCTATCACTATATATAAGAGTACCGTAGAGTAGAGTACTGATCTACCGCATCCTGGCGTGATCGATTGGAAGGATGGCCATAACTGTGAATGGGGCATGCCCAGGTGAAACAGAAAAGGTAGCAGCAATGGGTGGATCAGGCAGTTTGGGGTCTGGCCAACTCAAGCTTGAGCCTATGGGGTCGGAAGGCCATTCTACTCTGGAATTACCTTTTGTCAGCGGTGTCGGTTGTGTTCCGCGATCGGTAGTTCTATTGGTTTATCGAGTGACCCATGTTCAGTAGGGGGTCATGGTTAAGGATGGTTGGGAATCACATGTGAGGTTTTTTTTGTCTTGGTGTTGTTGAGATGGGGCGCATTAGAATTGGATCGGAACACCTTCTACTCAAACCGTTGTACACGCAAGGGCTTGAGTTTTCAGTACCCACTCAACTACGGAGGGTCCTATTTAGTATAATATAGGTAGTAGAGGTAGCGCCGTTTGGAATCGGTAGGGGGGGTTCCATATGGTGGTGGTAGCGTAGTAAGGTGAAGGGGTGTTCAGATATGAGACATGTATTTGTTCTTTATTTCCTTGCTTCCTTATTCTTCTAAGCCTGGTAGCGCGATCAGGCCCTATTGGAAGGGGGTCCCAAGGGCATCAGAATACAGGGGCACCCGACCTCTTGGACAGGTACTGATATATATTATGGTGGCAGTTCGAGCATGGTGTTGAATTGGAAACCGTACTGGTGATATTGTATATCAGGTGGTCGCACACGGGCCAAGCAACCGTCGATCACTCTATCATGTTCCCCCGATTGGTGGTGGCCAAACAACAACAGATCAGGTACTCTTCTATTACTATATATAAGAGTACCGTAGAATCAAAATAGTGTCCTTCGTTGCTAGCAGAATAGCGATTGATGTTCCGCGAGTCGTCCGAGTGTAGCAACTTTATTTGACCAGGTTGTCCACATGCGATTGGGCCTCTTGGACCGATACTGATATATATTATGGGGGTTAGAATAGCAAGGTGGTACCTTCCAATACCCAATGGTACCGAGGACAACTTAGAGTAGAGTACTGAGGATCGTGGACGCCTCATATTGGGCATACTGGGGAGGGACGCAATCATCGGCTTCCTTATTCTTCTAAGGCTGGAATGCCTGGAATTGGTGGGGAGTTCGATCTACCTGAAGCAGGGGACCCATGCTCTACTCTTTCAAATGTCCATTCACTGGCATTAGAAAAATAAGGAAGCTGATCTGGAACCGCGGAACGATCACCTCACTATTAGAGTAGAGTAGGGGGTTTGATCCACTCTTTGCTTATGGTATTGGTGGATCGATGGCGTAGCAATCCTACCGCTGGTTTTCAATGAGCTATTGAGAGTCTTGGGGCACATATCATATGGATCAAACGGGATGGGAAGTGATTTGACGACTCCTATGGGGGTCTCCCGGTGTGGCAATGTGGAACGCCAAGGCACAACGAAGGCATATGGGAGTGGATGGTAGCGAGTGGAATGGCTCAAGCCGGTGGTGTCCATTGCTGTTCAGTTTCTAGTCATGATGCACATATATCCAAGGTCAGATGGTCTAACTCCAATTGTGTTTACTCCTCCTTTCGTCCCTTTTGATTGCTAGTGGCACGACAGCACCCGTACTAGTGAAATGGCTTGTCTGTATAGATGTTCTGAGTGGTTAAACCCTCTCCAATGGTTCTGTTGTTCCGATTCCAATACCATCATTTCTCTCATTATGTACCTACCTGTCTCGCAGCCCCAATCGCTCAGTAGACCTCCTCATTCAAGCATCATTTCCAATATGGCACACTCGTTTCCTTTTCAGCGAAGGCGGTACTGATATATATAGGGTGGTACTTATATATATGAAGTCCATGTCCATGATCCTAGAAGCTGGTTCCACTGGGCACCTCTTTCCACTCCAATCTGGTACTTATATATATCGGCCCATGACATTCCAACCCACGACTCATCCTCCTTTGGCCGTTGGGCTGATCGTAGTTCCCGTCGTTGCTCATTGCCAATGGTTTGTGCTATGGTTTGACTGCTCCGTTCTCTCTTTGGTGTGTGGTGTTCTCGGGTTCCAATGTTCCATGGATCTCACTGTAATAGTACGATTGAGTTCCCAAGCTCCACGCCTGCCTATTCGGGTTCCCAGGGAGCAGCAAGAGGGCGTTTGGACATTCCTTGAGATGGGAAAAAGCGCAATGTTTTGAGTGCGGGTTGGCCATCCAACCATCATGTCAACTGGAAGCATAGACGTTGATCCGTGGGACCAAGATCAAACGGTGCGGTTCGGAGTTGAGTTGGCCAGACCGATTCCGAAGGCAGTTTTCTGAGCTCCCATCAATCATTTGGGAGTCATGATTTCGAGGTTGGGTGTTCTACTGTCATTTCGAGCCGGCTTTTTTGGTGACCACCTACGGCCCAAGCCAATACTCCGGTGTTTTGAGATGGCGTTTCAATTCGGATTGGCTATTGCACCTATAGGAACAGTTCGAGTTCAGAGTTTAGACGCCACTATGAGTGGATCCAGTTGCCCTCGGGAGCGGATGGTCATGATCGATCAACCCGATTTTCCAATTCCCCAGCTTCCTTTGTTTCAGTAGCAAGAACGGACAATTGAATTCGGTTGGTTCAGGTTCTCTTGGCTCGATATGGCAACGAATACAAGCCTTGGGAAGTGGGACATGTCGTTCAGACCAGTCAGCAACATCGGGCATGAATCTCGGGTATATATAGGTAGTAGTACTATTAGATAGAGTACTGAGAGGTCTAATTGCAGATTCTAGGAAACAGTGGCACTGGTCTCCTTCCCGGACCATTCACCATGGGTCGAGCTCAATCCAACTTGATCTGTTCGTCCGTTCGGAATTCCAACTTGGGCTAGTGCAGTGTGCTCAGTAGTTGGTGTGCGCATTCAAACAAGAAGGCAATATATATTAGTATCAAGCTATGAGATGCTGTGGTTGGGTTCTTGGGGCAATTGGAATGATATGGTCAAGACAGTCAACAATGAGCTGTTTGGGTGCTGGCATCTTGGAATGGATAAGTGCAGTTGAAGATAGAATTCGTACGACTTGCTTGCCTACCTACCGAGCCAATAGAGCTGTGTGATCTACCAGTGGGATCACGTACAGTTCTAAGGTGCCGAGCCAAACCAATGGAAGACATCTAATGGAATGGCTTAGGGGTTTAACCGAAAAACCAGCAGCTCTAGTGCCTTGTGGTTCTGCAGTTGGGTTCCGAACTCGCTTGGGAGAACCATCGTTGTTGTGTGAGAGGGCAGTATTCTTGCAATGGTACCTAGGCTCATTCAATTGGGTGGAAATAGATCTACTATTCTGCCTTCAGTTCGCCAATGCAATCAACCAACTCATTTCCAAACGGAAGTGTTGGGAGTAGCAGTGGTGTCTTGCTAGCACGGTGTGTGAATCATCGAATAGGCTATCGGGATTGTTTACCATTGTTCCCAGAGATCAGATACAGTAGCGGTACGACGACTATGACTAACATGGTGATATAAACCAATCCAATGAGTGATCGATATGCACCTATGGGTTCAAGCACTGGGCGAATCATGATGCTACCGTTTATCTTGATGATTCGGGGAGGTCTACTCGTGGCTGCTTTGGGGAGACAGTCAATTTGTTCAAAAGCTATAAGGGATGATTGGAGTTTAAATGATGGTGGATATGCTTGATTCTCTAGATGGGTCTAGAAGCAATGGGTTTGGGGTGAGTGGAGTGGACGAGTTCATGATGCATTGGTGGTGGGATGATCGAGTCGAGCGTATGCCGATGAATAGGGCGTGTTCAGACGATTGGAATAGGTGGTTTTCTCAACTATTAGAATATATTAGGGTTGAAAAACTTGACACTTTCTGATTTGAGTGACCTCATGAAATCATGAGCATGGTCACGAAAAAAAATTTTGGGAGTGAAGAAGGATGTCATATGGGTTGGGTTGAGAACGAGAATTCACTCTATGAGATCCAATCTCCAAAACCTCAGTAGCTCAGTGGTAGAGAGGTGACGTGTCCTTTGGATGGTCAACTAAACAAGACAATTGGCCTTAAGGCTGATTGAATTTCTTTCTTCTCACTTAGGTCTCAGAAAGGACAGCTCAAGTAGATTGTATTTCTCCCTTTGATATTGTACTCTTTCTGACTGATATTTGTATTTGTCTTTCTCCTAAGGGAATTGAAAGACTCTACCATCCCGCTATGACTCAAAGGCCTCATCTCAAAACAAACGAAAAGGTAGAGGCTCTGTATAATATAGGTAGTATCCCATTTGAGATTCAATGTGGCAAGGACTATGCTTCATCACCATCACACATGAGAAAAGTCAAGGCCAAGGAGAGCGGACTATATAAAATAAAGTACTGAAGTTGCTTTGTGGCGGGCAAGGGCAAGGATAGTATAAAAGTCAATAACTAGTTCTAACTATAACTAGATATATATAGAATAGAAAAGGCCTAAGACTTTATATGCTAGAATAATGGACTTCTCATTCCCTCCTAATTTTTCTTAGATAGTCTGTATTTAAAAATGAAAGTAGTAAAGATGTCAGTTCCTACCCTTCCTTCCCCGTTCACCCTTAGATGCAGCACCTTACATCTTCCTTATAACATCTTTTTATTCAAGGATTTGATTGGTCTATCGATGTAGACTACTTGGAGCCTAATTAAGTAGGAGATTCCCCTTTTCTTTGTCTTAGTTTGAGTACATAGTTATTTTCCTTGTTTGCTAAACAAGAATGCTATCAAGATAGGAAATTGTTGAATCCGGGGAAAAGCTATTCATCCTCTTTCTGCCGGACTCACCTCCTCCTTCTAAATTTCCTACCTTTGTCATCTTCTCACGCTTCGAGTGAGTCAATGAGCTTAAGTGAACTAGGTCAGTCTTTCAATCTTTGCATCCGGGTATAGAGAGAATTGGAAAGTAAGAAAGGCTGGTGGTGGAAATCTCTCCAAAGAGTCCTATTCGATAATGTCTATCCTATCTAGCAGACCTCCTGCTAATCCAAGCCATAGCGCGACATAGGAAGATCTAGACGTGTAAATATATATTTCATTGATTATCACCGGTTATATTTATCATGGCGAAGGGAAATGTTGGATATGCTTAGGAAAATCTAGTTTAGGCCTTTTCAGGGAAGCGGAAAGAGGAGCGGTAGCACAAGAGAACCAGTAATGCCATGGGGTTGAGAGTTCTTAGATGAAGCCTATGTGAAACCCACTGGGAAAAAGAAGAGAACTGACCAAATTTTCCTGGTGGGGAGATCTTCAACGGCATAACCTTACCTTAAGCTTCACCGACTACTTTATATGAAAGAATGCCGGAAAAGGTCAAGTTTTCCTAAAAAAGACAGCTTTAGAGCTAAAGGAAAGAGAAACTTTCGCTCCTAACTCATAAAGGGTTGCTGCTGACTAAACCTCTTAGCTCGATGAGCTGTCAAACCCCTCTTGTATCCGATCCTCATTCTTGATCTTGTAACTTTCTCATTGAATCCTCCAAAAGGAGGGAAATCAGTTGCGGATCTACCGTTGGGACAGATTGCAGGGGTTTTGCCCTTAGTTCTCTCAACTCTTTACAAGCTTTCTTCCTCTATTTATATTGAGGATAGCTGGGAAAAATAAAGGAATTACACAACCTTCATACTGGTTTTCCCTTAGCGCAAGCACTAAGTAAGTAAACTACCTTAAAAAAGAGGTCTTTTTGTAACAGAACAAGTACTCTTCTAATAGCCACTATTCAAAGAGTATTGACTTATTCAAGACCGCCACTTCTATAACACCAACTATGGATACCGTACCTTCATGTACAACTTTATTCTTGAACAACTCTTTCCTCGGTAAGAAGCTTTCTTATCCCGAACTATATGGCGTAGTGTATTCACTTAGACTCAATTGAAACTGAGATTTTGTGGGCCCTTACAGGCTTTATTTCTAATGAAAGGGCCTAAGACTCAGGGGCATGTGTGGGTCACATCACATTAGTTTAGTTTGGTCATAGATTATCATTAGGTTACTAAAATAAAAGTCTTGAAAGCCAGGCTAGCCCGCACTTGAAATGAAAAGGATTCTATAACAAGTGAATTACGGGATTGAGAGCAAGTGGTACGATAAGACCTGCAAGAAGGCCCCGAGCTACATATCTATCACGGCTAAACATCACTGGAATGGAGCAGAGTCACTCTACTTAGAAGAAGATGGTATTGATCTCTACTTCTTATTCTTAATACGAGAGGAGGGTCACAGGCTGATAGGTGGAAGTATTCAAGATAACTATAGAGAGGAATGCTTGGAGCGAGCCGAGCACTTTCCTTTTAGCCGTGTAACTTGGCCTGGTCTATTAGTCCTTGTTCTCTTTTCATTATCCTCATTGGATCTAGAAATGGCTACTTGTAGGACTTGTACTGATCCGTATTTAGCCAGCTCTTTAGCTCTTCTTGGGTCTATTGGTCTAGTTCGATGAAATGTACTTTGTTTGTTGTCCAGTCGAGGGCAGAACTTTGGGTTAGAGCTCGAGGGTGATATCCAATGAATGAAGGGCACCTATGCCACCAATCCCATTTCATCTTGGGGGTGACTCTATGCCTTCCCGACTTGCTTTCTTGGCCCGGACAATTTCTCTTTACTTGGCTCAGTCTCTTAGAACCTCTACCTAGAGCATCTTCGAATCTTGTTGAATTGGTCTACCCCATTACCTTATTGTTTAGTTAGAACCAGAATCCCTATACCTAAAGCTACTGATTCAGATTATGTTATGAAACCTGAGCCTTCTGAAGAGTCCATGTCCCTTTACCCGGTGGAGCTGTTTCTAACCTCTTCTTTCGTTTACTGCTTTAGGAATATCAAGATGAGTCCACTAATAGAGAAAGAGCCCTTGTCTTTGGCACCTAGTCTTCAAGTTCTTCTTCAATGTCAATTGTAACTGACTCCAATGCTTTCTTTCACTCCAATTCCACCTCGTTCCTATCTTATTTTGACAATACCGGAACATCCTTTGCATCGTGACCTCGATATGCCATTTCCGCCTAACCCGAATCTCTTGACTGAGCTGCATTCTTTCCTAACATGACTTTCTTGTGATGAAAGAATTTTCGAGGCTCCGTCATAGTCAGTAAAGCATCTCCCCAAATCCCAAGAAAGACTCTTTTCCAGCTACTTTGGTTCAGTCTTTCCTATCCTTGGCGTCGAGTAAGTACCAAAATCACTCCTATAAAATCAGTAGGTTTCCGAACTCCCTAACTTCAAAGTCAAGTAAATCTCTAACCCTACCTTCTTTCTTTCTCGGAAGAACTGTCTTTCTTTTCAACTGAGCTGTATTTCCAATCGGTCTCGTACCCAAGTGTATATCCCTTATTTGTTTGCGTAACACTCTGGATATTGAAACCAGAGAATAAGCTTACCGCTCTAAGTCGATCTATTATTCTCTTTCCCTCCAAATCTTCCTAGTCGAGCTTCCACCGCCCCTCAAGAAAGAGATGGGAGAACATCCGTAACTCAACGAAACAACTTACGGGCACTCATATCATGGATACCACTATATAGAAGAGTATCATCTTGAGCCAGAGTTAGGGATTTTGCGGCATCTAGTTCAGTATCAGATAGAGCAGATAGTTGAGTCCCATGGCAAAGAAGGTTGGATTCTCTGTCACTTCCATAATTCTGTAACTTCTCTTTAGCTTATGAATTGAATTGGTTAGAAAGTCTTTCCTTGGCATTGGCTAGAAGAGAGGTATGAGTCCCCCTCCAACACTGACTTCTTAGTCGAGTAGTTCTCTTTCTCCTTAGCTTCGGTTTTCTCTAAACTGGATACTCCTTATGATATGCCACCTCAACCCCCGATCTAAGAGCATCTGATAACATCTACGGAATTGTCGAGGGAAACTCAGATAATTGGAATGATTGGCCTTCACACTGGCAACAGATCTTTTAGCAGATGTAGCAGTGTCAGCTGACGTAGATTGAAGAAGAACTTGTCCTGCTACTGGGTCAACTCCAAACTAACCCTCCTCCAATGACCACACCTTTATCTTGTTTTCCATACCCCCCCATCCTCATCCTCAATCTGGCAGTCCTTCTCCTAGCGCTCAAGGAGTTGCTTATTTTTTTCTTTTTCTTGTTCTCAACCTCAAAACCTTTTTAGTTTGGGAGAAGTCATTAGTTGTCTAAGTCAGGCTACTCATCAGTGCGTACTGTGCTCCCTCTTTCACTTCCAAGCATCTTTCCAAACATCTAGTCAGGCCTAGTACCGAAGTCAAGTGCTACCACTGAGCTTTGAATGGGTCTCCCCATTTTTATGAGAAACAATATGACATTTAATGCTTGAGCCATTGCTCGAACAATGAAAGACTGTGTCTTGTATCTTTTGAAGACCTGTGCGCTTTCCCTTTTGCAGACCTATAATCGCGAGTGAATCCTTTGTGCCCAGAAACTACTACTTCACCTGATCGGAAACCCTTGGAATCCTAGTGAAAACTACACCTTCATATCGATCAAAGGTGGGATCCTTGAAGCTTCCTATTCCCCTTTCGGGGGGTCCCCGTTGATAGATAGGGGAAATCTCAAGGTAGACAGGACAAAGACTACTCTACAACAGCTCTTCTTTTCGTCCGATTGAACCACCTGAAAACATCACTTGGATATGGTGACTCTCTGACTGGATTTTTCTTTCTCACTCATTGATCAAGGGAAGATCATTCGTCTAGCACTTGAGCTTGAGATAAAGAACATATAGGTACAGAGGTAGGGGGTCTGGTTCCGTCTCAGTGCAGTAGGGGAGTCCATTGTGTTGTGAAAATCTTTATAAATGCATTTGATCAAGAGGAAAGGATTGAAAAACTGATCGACTAGGGAGAAAGCTACCTTTAAAATGTCCCTTCCAAAAAATAGAATTTTTGTTCTACTCAGATGAGAAAGTATAGGTCATGTGGAAGCTTCAGTCACAGGTGGGGAAGCAAGAGAGAGAGAAGGTTCGACCTATTCATTCCCTTGGAAAACTCCCATATTGATGGAGATCCATCCGTTGGGGTATCATACCCCACCCACACCCAAATCAATGCTCGACTAGCTTGTTTCTGATGGATGAGACTTTCCAAAAAGAAGAGGAAGATGACGGGAGTGTGAAACTCAACCACTGAAATTGGTACATGAAGGCTCGGTTCACCTCAAAAAATCTTAAAAAACATGAAATGCGGGATCAAGAGAAAGCAAAGGGAGATATAGGAGAACCGTGGGTTAAGGACAAAGGGCATGATCAAACCATCTTTTCAGATTAGTACTTTGCTTCGGTACCAAGCTCAAAAGTCTGACAAATGAAGTGAACTCTACATTGACTGTATCAACGATTCCATAAAAGGAGAGGAAAGCGACCTTAAGAAGTCCATTTCCTCCATCCATAGGCATAGATGAAGAAAGCAGAAGCATAGGAGGGGATTGAACGAGGGATGCATCTTCTTAACTCTCAAGCGAGGTGTTGCGAAGAATCCTATTTTCGTCTTGAATCGAATACGGAAAGGTCATGGGGATAGAACCCATAGGCACCAGACTAAGGTATGAAATGAAGGACGATTTTCACTCTCTTCGGGATCAAGCTTAGATAGATGAGTCCAATGAGTCCACTAGTCCATCAATGGAAATTCGATAGAAATCTCAAGCTGAGAAAGTCACCATCCATTGAATAAGATCGGCTCAAGGTAAGATCTCAAAAAATAAATAAAAGAAGCCTAAAACTTCTAATATATAGAGTTGGAGTATGTTGTGAGAGTCAAGATCAAGGTTGATTGATGAGTTTAGTGGACAGAACAATTGATGTGAGGCCTAGGTCAAGGCAGGAAGTGAAAGTGTGACTTCCCCCATAGTTGGGAATCTCTTGTCAATCGGATAGGAGCCTCCCTAAACTAAGAAAAGGGATTAGCCTCAAAAAATAAAACCTTTATGGGAGGAATAATTGCAAGAGCCTCCCCGGACAAGATCTGGTGTCTAACAAGCAAGTTTTCAAGTCTTTAAGTCCCTTATATCAAGTGAATGCAGTTGCAGGTCTAGTGCCATCCCCGAAGCCTTTCATTTAGGTTGACTTTGCTTTCTTATTAGTCTTCCGTCTAGTAGTGGAAGGGAATCAATCCTCATATAATAGGGAAGTTGGCCTTTCTTTTTTTCCTTCAAGTGGTGAAATGCCTATCATAATTGCTGTTGCAGGAGCGATGTCAAAGTGAATCTTGTAGTGAGGGTCTTTCGGGTATAGCACCATTACAGTTGCGTTTTTTTATGCTTCTAAGGTTCAATGATTTCTCTTTTAACAAGTAGTAAGTGCGGGAGAAGCTCTCTCTTCCTCTCTCCCTTACACCCAGATGTAAGAACCTACTGGAAAAACTCTTTCTTTCAAACTGCTTTAATGGCTCGACAAGGAAAAGAATATGAAGGATAGCTACTACATTATGAAGGTGGGAGAGCTTTCATCTGATCTCCTTTCTTTCATCGATTATTCACCTAGAAAGATCAGATGAAGAGCTTATTCTCACCTGCTTTAAGGTCCCACATTGACTCTCCAATCGGATATCTCAAAGCATGAACTTTCTCTAGCATAAAGTCTGACTCAAGACCTTCATCAGCCTTAGCCTAAGGGGCTAATTTCTAAAGGGAGATGTCAACGCCTTTCCTTTGAAGGCTAGGAACTTCAAACCTACTACCTGGAACCTACTTCACTCGTGCCTAGGGAACATTCCCAGCATAGCGATCAGCAGTGTTACTGGATGAGGTCATGAAGCGAAAGGCCAATTTCTAACATTATAGGGATCTGTGTGTGTCCCCTATCACTTTATGGTTTTTTTCCGTTTCCTCAATGCCAACAAGTCAGTCTCTGCAGCCACTAGATCTTCTCCAAGAGCTTGACTTTCAATTCTAGCCTTTTCTTTGAAGTGGAAGGCCAGGGGTTTTTCATACATACCAAAGGGTAGCCCCATCCCATTCAAGTCAAGGGAACGAAGAAAGGAAGCGATAGCTACATCTGAACCGACCTCTCTTCCATCAACATCAAGCATAAGGACTAGAACTGTCTAGGCAAAGGAAAGAGGAGAAGCAAGCAGGGGCTAAGCCTGATCTTTATATATGAGTTATCGCAGTAGAGATTACCCGATAGTCATGTCGAGCGACATAAGGGAGTCTGAAGACTGAAGATAAGAATATTCTTGCTAAGATGAATGCCACTTGAATGAGTTTAATAGTTGAAAGAGTTCAATAAAACTCTTCCTTTTCAGGTACATCTCCATCGATTATTTAAGTAAGACTAGCTCCCTAGCTTCCTATATTCCCACTCGAGCGGGATCAGTTTGATCATGATGAATCACTTCGTTCTGACCTCTTGACAATAAACTTTCCGGCCTCATATGAGAATGGAGGATGAAGAATAGCGAACATAATCATTTCTGGTTGACCAGAAAAAAGATAATTTCAAGAAAGGACGAGCACGACTGAAGTGTCTATACATACAAATCTATTTAAGGATCTATATGCTCCGATTCTAGAAGTTCCAGAACAGGCGGCCGGTATACCACCATAATGAAACTTCCTTTTCTTTTGGATAGGATTTATGTTGGCTTCGTCAGGGGGCTCACGTAGACCACTATTAATAGATTACTGAATCCATTGGAATCGAAAAAGTTCTGTGGTTGCATAAAAGGAGTCAAAGTCAAAGTAGTGCTTTACTAGTAAGGTCACCCTTACTAATAGGGGCACTTCTTCGCTTTATATGTTTTGGCCCCACCCTATCAAGTAAATCCAGCCTGCCGGTCCGTAAGGCCGATCTATGAGGGTAGGTAAATTCCATCTCTATCTCCCTCTAACCCAGAAAAAGTACTAAAATAAAGAAGGACATCTTAGTTCTATCTACGCGGTAAAGATACCTAATTAATCCCTAAATGAGTCATGAGTAAGGCAAGGGACAGCTAGCGGTAGTCGACATATTCAAAAAGAGTAGGGTAGCTCGAAGAGGGGCATCCATCTCTATTGATCGGGCTGAAGGAGATAGGGGCTATTTCCTTATTCCGGGTAGGGGAAAAGGAAGTCAAGTGCTACTTATTACAAAAGGCGAACCCATTTAATGAGCTATTTATATCGAAGGAGTGATCGATCCGCCTAAGAACACTATAAGGTGGGTCTACCAGTACAAGGGGGAGAACTCAGAACTCATTAGCTCAAAAAGTCATTATCTAGATAGGGGATAAATACCTTATGAAGCAGAAGCATTGGATATAAGTGACTCCTACTGTACCTACAAACTAAAGGAGGATTGTTTTGCTCATATTTAATAGGAAGACAGATGTATAAGAATAGGGACGCCTATCCTATTCTCTGCTCCTGAAGACCCATGCAAATACTGTTTATGATATGGCCCTTATGCAGTAAAGAAAGAAACTCGGCCACGATTTTATCTATATCATCCTTCGGCTTTCGGTATAGAGCCGATATAAGTCAGAGTGGGAGGACCTGACAACAATTCAATGACATGGTCCTACGGTGGCATTAGGTAGTTTACTGAATACAAATGAATATTTTTGGACTATCAGTGTTTCTACGTCGGTTCAGGTGAAGTGCTTTCATCCCTTGTTACAACGAGTGTTCCAGTTAGAGATTTCCCTTTTTCAATAAAGTCAAAAAGCCCAATTGGAGTCTTAAGGTAAAGGTAAGATCCTCCTGTTGAAAGCCCATCTAATCGAGTTGTAGTGCTAACTCCTGTTTCTAAAGAATTGAAATAAAAAGTTGTATTTTCATCTCCTGGAGTTGCATAGCCAGTTGTTTGACATTCTAATAAGCTAAAAATCTAATGATCTTACAGGACTAATATATTTTTCTTGGTAGAACTATTCTATTAGAGTAGAATACTGAGGCTCTTGGTATACTCCTACCCTTTGTAGTGCTTCCGCAAGCCCTGTCATATCTTCTGTCATGCGTTCTGCCTTCCCTGTGGAAGAATGTTCAGCTCCTGTGTTTCAATGGAACTTGGAATTTGATCTCTTCTTTACATGATCCATTTCTAGTCCTTTTTAAACCCATTAGAAAAATTAAAGATTACTTGTCTTTTCTTTCACCTTAAATTGCTAATGATTTCGAGCAAGTAAAATCTAGGTAGTTTGAAAGCCTTCCAATTGGAGTGCTATCATTTATACTCTTAATACCGAGCATAAGAGCTAACAGTCCTACCATAGGGATAGATTTTATAATAGTTATAAGGCTCGTCTATCTGCGAGCTTGTTGGAGTCCTCTTTTTTTTGTGGTCCAGATGACCTTTTAAACCTTTACTTTAAGCAGTCCCTTCCCCTTAATCAAGTAGATGTTCTGCATTTGCATTCCTAAGGCCTCTTTTTCCTTACAGTTGTGAGGCCAGACAAAAGAGAATGACTTTTCCAGGCATTTTTGCGATAGGTCAGATATGGCGTGTATAATGCTAATACGGAATAAGGCTTTTCATAGATGTAACGCTTCAGTATGTGTAATAGAATTTTAGTTATGCACTCTCATTTCGCTAATCCTAGTGCTTCGTCCTTACAATGCTTCTCCTTTACCTGGGGTTGAAGTTCCACAATTTGAATAGATTCTATCTTCCCGGCTCTTTCCTTCCTTGTGCTTGGAGGTTCTGTTGCATTTACCAGCAATCTAGTTTCAGTTTTTTGAATTCCTCTCTTTTTAAGTGCTAAGTCTTTCCATGTACTTTTATAGGGGTAATAAACTCTCTCTAGTCGAGAAAACGATCTAGCCAATCGGGTGAGTTCCTTTTGCTGCAGTCCTAAGGCCATCCATTGATCCAGTTGTGAGGTATTATGACTCCTTCAGACCCTTTCCCATCTTTGTTTTGCGATTGACTTTGGATTCTTCCATGGTTGCCTCTCCCTCTCTATAGAGTAGAGTGATTTTATACCTCTTCTGACTTTTTTAGAGATAAAATCACTTATGAAGAGGGATTGAATTTATTCCCTGCCCCAAGGGAAAGAGCCTAAGATAGTTCAGTTCCATCGCCTTCCAGTGTTTATGCCTGTGATCTAGTTATAGAACTTGCTTCAATGCGAGGCTTGCCAGGATGATCTTCCAAGGACTCGAACAATAGGGAAGAGGTATCTCAGGACTGAATCTCTTACAACCGCAGTGGATTTTTTAGGGAAGATAGGGGCACATTACATTTATTAGAGCGAGTGAACCAGTGAGTTCCTTATGAAGTGAAGGTAGAAGTCTTTTCCAACCATTGGATGTTCTCCTTCAGACATTAGGAGTTCTAGTTATCTTAATCGGGGTGGAGTTTCTTTCGATGTCATACCATCCTCCCTAGATTCTATTCATTCAGCTGAACCAATTGCAGTACTCAGATCTGATCGCATATATCTCTCTCTGGGCCTATCTAATAGCATATCTGGAAGTGATTTTATATCTTATGATGACATCTTTTATGGTATATCTGTTGGTGCTCTAGCTCTATAAAAATGAGCTGTAGTGAATGCTTATTGATTTGGAATGCCCATCCCTTCCCCTGTGAGCCCTTTCGACTTATCATATTTCAGATGTGATGTAGTCGTTCGATCAAAGAAGGGCTGATAAGTTAAAATAACTAGTTTGGTTCTCGAGTTTCAAAAGGCTCCTTCTCTTTTCGAGCTCATTCTAGTTGCTTTTCCCTCTATTTTGGTCAAATAAGAAAGTGATTCTGTGTTTAAGGAAAAAGAGAAAGATATATCAGCAGTTCCTGTTGTAAGCTAAGCCCCTAACGATGGTAGTTGCAGTGGAGGTTTCAGTTATCCTGTTGTGAGCAATAAGTTGGAAAGCCTTTTTATTGAAAAGAAGTATTGGGGTTCTAGGAATCTTTTCCAAGCTAGAAAACCTGTTACTTTACATCAGTCCCTGTTTCGGGTACTATTTATAGATAGTAGTCGTCTCTAGCCATTGTGATTAGTCCCCTTTTCATATTCTTTCTTCTTAACTGATTATCTCTCATCCAACCGTTCAATATGGTTTCTGTTGCTGTCGATAGAGCTTAGTAGTAGAAATAATCTCTATTATTATTATGACTGACATTCCCTTCCTTAATGCATGAGACCTTGTTCTGACATGAAGGTTAGATCAAGCTAGGATAGATATGCACTAGTTCCTAGTTGCTTTATAGGTCTTCCTAGCTTTATTGAAGGTGAGAAGACTTTTTCCTGTAATCTACGACTACCCTCATCTAGTGAGGATTGTAATAGGTAGGTATCATCCCTCTGACAGTCCTTCCTTAAAGTAGCTTATTTCTTCTATTGATTGATAGCGAGGTTTTTATCCCAAGTCTGTGCTCTTTCTTGCTACTTGACTGTAGGTTTAGATCAAGATAGGACAGAATAGAATGTATTAGAGGTTTGTTCCTATAATCCTCTAAGTGAGTATAGATATCAAAGAGTAGCAGAGTAGTTATCCTTCTTGCTTTTCCCTTGTGATTGAACCATTCTCATTGCCTCTGTCCTTCTATCTAGAGAGATAGATGGGTCAAGTCCTGACTTTCTTCCTCCCTAAGGTCAGGTTTTTCTTACATTAGCTCATCTAATCAAGAATCCCATCTTCAAGTGCCTCTTAAATTATTCTCCTAGTGATGTTCATATCATTCGATCATCTTGTGTTACCATATCCTCATCCTCTATCAGACTCTTATGTCTTAGCTTCTTCCCTTAGTCCTATCGTCTCGTCATGTTGTTCACTTTCATTTAGAGAAAGATAGGCCGGCTAATAACCAATTAGCTCATCTTGCTGGTAAATAGGGAAGGGATAGGAGGGTTTCTTCTTCCTAAATAGGGATATGGCACTTCGTGTTGTCAGTTAGCTACTGCTGCTGGATTACTCAGGGTTGAGTCATCAATCACTTGACGAGGTGATCCTTTATATAGGTACGAGCGTAACCTGTAGGTTTAGAGCAACATTTAATTCGATCTAGCTAGCTCTTGATAGTATCTCCCCTTTCTAGGGTCCGAAGGAGATAGGAATGAATAAAACAAATAAGATCTATTGAGTGATAGCTATAGAAGAGAAGGCCAGGCCAGAAGAGAATGTCTTAGCTGGGAGTGGGGATTGTTCTTGTAGTCGGATAGGGCGCAAAGGAACTTTCGGGATGTTTCACCCTTAGGGGAATCTTCCTTGTTGTTCCCTGTAGGGATAGAACAAGGTCGTAGATCAATTCTATCGAGCTATCTCAAGATAGGTAGCTAGGTGCATGTAGCCTGGTCGTAGATCAGATTGAAGCAAGTGGATTTCTAGGCATACCTTAGCGCTGGTGCAGGTCTCTTAGATATTGATTGATGAAAATTTCCCAATTCCATCCTTTATTTTATCTTAATGTAAATAGATGTAACGAAAGGTCTGCTATCAAAAGGTCTGAAGTGGATGCTAAACCAATGAGCCCCCCAAGGTCCCAACTTCCCAAGTGAGTTTGCTTTGCCTTCCCTTCCCTATGGAGGTGGTTTGTTCCAGGGAATAATCTGACTTCACTGGGCTCCCAGCTCCACAAGGACTTCTTCAACCCGTCCTCCCATTCCGGAGGAGAGTCAGTACTAGGTTTAAGAATTCCTCTCCTCCTAGCTACCTCGCTCCAGGGATCCTAGGATAGGGTAGGCAAACTAACAAACATAGAGGGCCCTTGATGCCTTCACAAATGGATGATGATCAAAGGGGCTCGAATCCTGGAGTAGCACCCTGTCAATCGATGAACTCAATACGGGAAGCCTGAACCCCCACCTTAAACTACTAGCTACCTACGTCGGTAGTCCTACGTGGTGTTGGGTTATAGATTACAGAATTTGCTACAAGCACACTCGGATCCCCTCCTCTATCTGTGATCTGTCACTCTTTTCACTTACGCCAAGCTTCTTCTTTGGTAGTTTGTTCCTAGACCTTTCTTAGATCTAACCTCTTTTATGACTATGGCTTGATTGTGAGATGCCTTAACCTCTATCTTTTTCTACATGGAACTGGCAATAGAATCTCTATGGAGTCCCTCCTGATATGCTCTTATTATCAGATATCGACTAGCGAGCCTATTTCACACTCTCCCACACAGAGATTCCAATAACAGAAAAGAAAGAATAAGATGATCATAATTTAAAAAAGATCATCTGCTAAAGATTGTCTTATCGTCTTCTATTCCTAGTTCTATCTTCCTTTAGTTCCTGTAATCCAAGGTCAGTCCTATTTACTTGCCTGCAAGCAGATGAAGGATGAAAGAAGGTGCTTTTTCCCTTGTCTAAGTCCAGTTAGAGTTTTTTGATATGGGTAGTTACTACATCCTGTAAGAACTCTCGATAAGAAGCTCTATAGTCCTCCTTATAAGCCCTTATATCTATCCCTCTCTTGCTATTAGATCCTGTAGCTAAGCGACAAGGGAATCTATTTCAGTTCCGAGGAAAGAGAGGTGTAGTTTTCATATTGCATATATAGGTATGTGAAAAGAGATTCTCTCATGAGAATTAGTCCTATGCTTCTCTTCTCCTAGCGCAGCAAGCTCGGGAACCCAACCCCCTCTATCATCGTATGAGGGGAAGAGAGATAACGAATATGTAAAGGTAGAAATATGGAGACATAAATCTAAAGACGAATTAGACTATGTGGCATTACCACTCACAATATATAACAAAGAAAGTAACAGGTATTCAGAACTTAGAATCATACTATGCCGAGAAGAACTAGAACTGGAGGAAGCAGCAGAAAGGCTAATGAAATAACTAGAACAACTATAACGAGAGGTAGAAATATAATGTTCTCAGGTACTCTATATATATAGTGATATATTATATCAGTAGCAGCCGGGTGAACTATATTGGAAGAGTACCCGTAGATCTTACCCTTTCTTTAGAAAGGGTCAGGACTATATAGAAATAGTACTCGGATCTAACCCTTTATAAAGGGTAAGGTTATCATAGATCTGACCCTCCCTAAAGGGCTGCTACTGAATATATAAGGGTTTAGAACCTTTTCTTATAGGTAGATATTGTCTGGTTAAGGAGCAATACTCCTATCCTAGTGATTACCTGGGGTATCATGCTTTGAATCAATAATTTCCTTCTTCTCCCACTACGCATGACCGAATTTGTTTCCTTCACCAGCTTAGAAAGGTTTGGAATGCTGAGAGACGGCGTCAGTACTCTACTCTAATAGTGCTACTACCTATATTATACCAATGGAATCATCTTTGAGATTATTCTTCTATTACCTACCATAAAGGTCTACTTCTATTACCTACCATGAAGAAAATGATAGACTCGTGTTGATTGATCCTTTTATCGTATATGAAGAGATGCATGGTCGAGTTGAGAATGTGTTAGGCAATCGTCGAAAAAACGTCACCCGCTCGACCGTCCCCTTCAGTATTGTCCCAGCTACTCGACTTGTTTTTGGCACTAGCAAGAAACCGGGCCATAGGAAATCCTAGAAAGGGCAAGGGAATCTTGTGTCTCATCACTCGACGATCAACCCAACCACGATCGTTGTATTTCCTACTGACCTCAAAGTCAGCAATGGTCCAAGCTCGCGAACAGGCCTCTCATTTATCCAACAACAAGAGGCTGGTCAGGATGTGGTAGCGAACAGCAGGTAGCCGAATTGAGGTTTTCGGTTCCTTTAGCCATGGGGGGAGGATCGAATCAGCGGGGGCTATGGCAACAACGGTCTATCGGACGGACAAAAGTCTTGGAATCGTATGACTGGTCATGCAGGCCGTTGTCATGGTTGTCTATTGAAATTCACACCTATGATTGGTGCTGCGATGCTATCGATATCATTTGGCCAGGGCGATACCACCTGCTGACTGAACTAGGATACACCTGCCCTAGGAAGAACCTCACCCTTGGTACTAGTCTACGAGCACTAGCCAAGTCGTAGCTCCAAAACAAAGTATTGAGACCAAAGTATTGAGACCTGAGTCTTTAGACCTGAGTATTGAGACCTCAGACACCTAAAGACTCAGGTCTAAAGACTCAGGTCTCAATACTCAGGTCTCAAGACTCAGGTCTCAACACTTTGGTCATCAAGGACCTCAGAACCTCAATACTTTGGATGATGCAATGGTGTGAAGGGGAACGGGAAAGAAGCAACGATTCATATGAGGGAGAATGCAATATGCGTAGGTTATTTAGTGTTCAAAGATGAAAAAATGCTATATACTAGAAAGGTGAATCCATAGAGGTAATACCATTGAGTTTTCCTCGTCCTCTCGTTCACTCCGTTCACTTCGGTTCTCGCTTTCTGGATGGATCGGGTGAAAGAGATGCAGCTCGTTCCGTTGCTTTCCCTTTGTGTTCCGGAGTCAGTCCCCGCTCGTTGTTCCTCTTGCTCACTCCTTGATCCCCTCTATCTCCTCTGTTTCGGATTCGTTCAAGCCACCCGTGAAGAAAGATATGATTTCCTTCAGCTGCAACAGGAAGCTAAGCAGTCGAAAGACTCACCCTCGATAGCAATGTGTGAAGCATGCATACATACCGAGACGCATATGCCCATGACATCCTAGGAATTCATCTTCTTTAAGATGGTGGTTGATTGGGGGTATAGTTTCATGGATCACTTGGCACAAATTGACAGATGGCCACTATGACTACTACGTGTCGGACTGGGGTTGATGGATGGTATGGCATGGATGGTTTCAGAAGGCCAATCTCGGTATAATATAGTCGTACCACTATAGGCACCAAAAAAGGTGCCTATACTGGTGCCTATAGTGGTCCGCCTATAGACTATATAGAAGAGTACCTGGCTAGATTATACACTATCTAGATTATATACCGAGTGGTGCAGTTGGCATTACAGTTGTTGGGGGGAAGATGACAACAATGATACCTCGAATCACCAAGGTGTTTGGCAAATCAATGGGCACCATTTCAATGACAATAGAGTGACGGAAGTGGGTTGGAGGAATTGGCTAGACTCCTCAAGATCATGACCTGAACGACTGTAGGTTCGAATCCTGTACCCGCAAAGGAGATGGTGTGAGATTGGCAATGCTAGGCTTGGCACCACCACGATCCGAATGGGGTTGATGGGGTTCAAGATGGTGACCTAGTTGATACCATTGGAGAAGTGGCACTATTATAGTAGAGTACTAAGGCACCCCTACTACTCTTATTGATTGGGTGTTATTGGATTTTGACACCGATATAGGATGATACCGAGGTCAATCGGTCACGTACTGTATGGATGACATGGAGTTGGTGGGGTTGAATAGAGACCGATATAGGATGATACCACTGGAACGCTACTGGGGTCGGAGGGTTAGGAAGCAACTACGTACACTACCAGATGGGACTAGACATGCGATCCAGTACTCTAATCTAAACTATATAGGAAGAGTACTTGGGATCACTATATTATGAGAATACATGAGATGGCCAGTTCAGAGTTCCCGGGTACTGGTGAAGAGCAGCGGGAACGATTTGATTCAGAAGAAAAGTTTTTTTATTGTACAGAGATTGATGGAGTGAGCGTGGTTTTCTAGATGGAATGGACTCAAGCCACGATACGACTTTATTACAGGGTTGACTGGCAGCTACGATGATGGCTCAACGATTGGGCACCTATCGGCCGGTGGTGGTACCTCCTGACATTCCAAAGAGACCAGGTGAGTGGTGTGCGTGCAACAGGTACTCTCTCTACATAGTTCAGTGTTCTTGGATGGGGTTGAAATAATGGAATCGATGGTTCGTTGGAATGGAGATGGTCGTAGTGGTGGTTCATAGGAGGCTGGGAGAGCTGTATGCGGTTCAATGCTGCCAGTACAGTTTGGGGTTGGTTTTCCACCCTTATGAGTATTCGGATTGTTTCGACAGAACGAACAAGGATCTAACTTTTGATAGTTATCTGATTCCAGAATCCGATCCAGCAATGGGGAAATCACGTATCTTAGAAGTAGACAATCGAGTCGTCCTACCAGCAAAAACGCATATCTGTATTCTAGTCACAGCAGCTGATGTCCCTCATAGTTGGGTTGTAACTTCTTCCGGCTTGAAATGTGATGCAGTACCGGGGTGTTTAAATCAACTGAGCCCATTTATACTACGCGGTGGAGTATACTATGGTCAGTGTAGTGAGCTTTGTGGAACAAATCATGCCTTTACGCTTTAGCCCGGGAACCTCACCCAGTACCTACCGGCTAGTCCAAACCACACCGCCAGCACCATTAGTTATTTATCCTTATAAGTCCAACCCCATGCGGCTTCCTTCCACTCTCATGCACACATGTCATATGATTCATTATAAATTGACTGACTAGCTACTACTTGTTTTGTTTTATCAAAACAAAACAAAACAAGTAGTAGTTAGTGGAATGGTCTCGAACGATACGGTCAGTGGGAATTGAGGTGGTACGACCAACTAGACTATATACGGAGAAGCCATAGCCCGAGCGGCCAAGGGGGTATGGGGAATCTATCACACCTAGAAAAAAAATATTACCTTTCCAGTCCAACTAGGCGTAGCTCAATGCCAGAGGGGCCAATGGATTGTGCCATTATGGGATATCTCAGCGGTTTCACAAAGGGGGAAACGATACTAGAACGTCAAATCGTATAGCGTAGAACACAAATACCACACTATATCTAATCTAATAGTGTCCTCAAGGTCTATATTTTCAGGTATGTGCAATACTGATAAGGATAAAGAACTTGAAGTGGAGTGGACGGAGCAATGGAGCGAATCGAGTAGCAACCAGGTGTGGGTGAAGCCATCTCTATTCGAATTGTGATTTGATCGACCATCTCAGCCAACAAACCCTTTTTTTCCATGGGGCTCAAGAAGTCCACTATTAGAAGAGTACCTGTCCCCCACTGCACAAGGTACCTATCATGCCTATGTCACCCAGTCGATCGATCGGTCGTACTACTATGATATGATATGATATGAACCCGGTAGGATATGGTAGATGGAAGAGCTGCTGGAATGGAGTTGGTGGTGCTTGGGTGATACGCTTTCGGTGTTCCGAGTGAATGGTTAACCCCGCTACTCAATTGATTCTGTATCTGCTGTGCCCGAGAGCTGGATATGCTCAAGCGTGTTCCCGTCTGTTCTACTACCTATATTATACCGACTCAACGGTTGGAGTGGAGTTGGGGGCTCGAGCAACCTAGGCCGCCTAGTTGCCCGACTTTCCAGATGGCGCATGGGGTGGCATGGCACAGGAAGATGTGGTCTTCCATTGCCACTATCCTCACATGGTTCCACGTCGGTATAATATAGGTAGAAGACTACCCGCCCGACTTCCCCACTGTGTCTAGTCAAACAACCGTAGACTATTGATGCCGATAGCCACTCCAGCTGAAAAAGGTCGGTATAATATAGGTAGTAGAACCACGACTATATATCTATCAATCGTCAGTACTCTTCTAATAGTGTGCTCACGAGTCCAACTCCAGACAGACAAATTGGCACCTGAAACGGGGTCAGGTACTCTGTCTATCTAGTGTCTGATCCTTTGATTTTCATAGATATAGTGTAGGGATCATGGAGTGGTGGTTGTGTTCTTACTACTGAGGTTGGTCAAGGATGAAGGCACATATACCACACCGACCCTACCGAGTGAACCGGAAGGCCATGGAATGGATATGGGGCCTCAGTTGGCATAGCACCGAGGTGGCAGAACGACCCACTAGTACGATGAGCCCGAAGGGTGGGGGTACAGGTAGGATGAAGCGGAACGGACATGACTATTAGAGTAGAGTACTTATGGGTCAGGTATGCCATGACGATATGGGGTGATAGAGTTGGTGGTGAGTTTCCTGGGAAATGGGGTGATTGATGGTTCAAGGCGAGCTCATGGGGCCCTTCATACTACAAGCATAGCTACCATTGCCATACACCGAGCAGTAATAGGACGAGTTGATGTTTCACGACTATATTAAAGATATCCATGGGGGTAGTATTGGTTCCTTGACTCCACCGCCATGTTCAAGAAAGAGTGTTGTCATTGATTTGGCCACTGAATGCACTTGATCTCCCACATGGTTTCATAGAGAAAAGGCCATATCCGCTGGCATTGGAGTTGAGATGGGTTGGCATCGGTATTATCGATTTCACCACCAATTCAATAGTGTGAGTAGTTGTGTGAAGTCTACTACCTATATTATACCGACACTATTAGAGTAGATTACTGAAAGAATATCCGGTTCTTTGAGAGTTGGCGGTAGTGGGAATAGGCGCATGGTGGTGACCCCACGTATTGAAGCACAAGAAGTACTAGCGGAATATGGCTAAACTACTGTTTGAGAGGTCCGGTAGGCAGCCCCGTTCACCGAATCGATCGTCATCGAAGCAGTGGATCAGAATGCGTTTTGTTCTTGGGTGTCAAATGCGACCTGCGACTAAAGTGATGCATAAGAGTGAGGCAAGGTGAATCGCGCTCGGGAATTTGATAGGATGTTAGTACTCTTCTAATAGTGATTACCCTACTCTAATAGTACTACTGCCTATATTATACCGACCATTAGATGGACAAAGGTTCTAAAAGATCTGACACCTCTTAGGTTAAGGTTCTAAACCCTTATATTATATATTCAGTAGCACCTATCTGACCCTTTAGTTAGAAAGGGTCAGGAGGGAGAGGGAGAACTGGTAATGATATATATTTATGGGTTGGGGCCAATCTCGGTACTGATTCAAGTGGTCATCAATCAGTACTGATATCAGGCCTGGTCACTCTCCTACCTGCTTGTCGCTAGTTCGGTTTATAGTTTGATTACGCATCTAGCTCACGGACAAGCGCTGCTACTCGCCAACCAGGAAATCACCTTCCGTTGGTTATTGATGTTATTAATATTTTCATGACTTATTATATTCCCTCTTTACTGATTTTATATGAAATGTGCATAATTTGTGTGAAATATTAATGTTTTAATATTAAATATAATTTTGAGCACTATTTGAATAAATCCAGATTTGAGTCAGTTTAATTTATTATATATAAATATTACTATACTGATCCAAATTTCATGGTTTTTGTTTTTTAGGATTCCTATTTCAATTTATAACATTTCATTAGAAGGGATCATGTGCCAATTCTTCCATTTGAAGGTTCATATGTACCACACAATAAGGCCCAATGAATCTGTGAACAAACTGGACCAGCCTTGAAGATTGATTTACTGGGCTCAATCCAAAAGTCCAAAACGGTTTATTCTCCACCATAATTTGGGGGTCAACATGTTTCATCTTGGATAAAAATTTCAAGGCCCAAAGTCTTCAAAAAGTGTCCCAAATGATTCTATGAAGTCCAGCCCACCATTCTGGACGGGAATTAAAATCATCACACAAATGTGGACTTTTCTCCTTATCTAGAAAGCCATTTGAGCTGAGAATTTGCAGTGTGAAATAGGAGATATAGTCGGCCAACTTTGTTTAAGAAACTATCCGGATTTGATAGCATATTACTATTCAAAATCTATTCATATTGCATCCATTGAAAAGTCATGGATAGAAATGGACAGTTTAGCTTTGTTTAATGAAATAGCCATAACATTGGCTAAAAAAGTCCAATGACCGAAATATTTTGAGGGTAGACAGAATACATCCATATATACATTTATGAAGAATACACAAGCTCGTGATTCAGCTGTCTAAATTGGTAAATATGCGGGTCAAGTGGAGGGACATATTTGGAATGCAAACAGTCCACTCCTTGGGCTATAAATACATCCCTCTCCTCTCCTTCCAAGAGGTTGTAATTTCAGAAGAGAGGAGATCATATTGGCATGAAAAAATATTTTCCAAAGGCTTTGGAGGATCTTCCATACTCAAGTTTTCACTTGAGAGACCTTTCCTCCTCTCTTTGTTTTCACTTACTTTTGTGTTCTTCGTTTTTGTAATTTTGTAAGTCCTTTCTTTTGTAATTATGTTTTAATGAAAGTTTCTTCTTGAATATATCTTATTCTCATAAACCTTATATAGTATAATATTAATAGCCTTAAAATAGTTTTAATCAATTTAAATTATAGTCCCTTATTTTTCTTCCTCATTCAATTGAAATTCCATTTTGATTCTCAAAATCTTTCGTGTGTGTGTTCGACGCACCGCTCTTTTCTTATCCCTTTCTTTTTCTTATCTTCTTAATTTATCATCATAATAATTATAATCAGATTAATAATCATTTCAATGGCTGAGTAAATCTTCCATTGGGGTGAGTCATTATTTAGTTATGTTAAGCGATTGAGAGCTTTTGCTCGGTGAGTATTCTTTGAATTAACATTGTGTATGTTGGACTTAGCATGTCATGGATTAATGAATTGTTTTGTTTAACGTGTGATTTACATGGATTATTGGAACCATAAATACACTAACACAATCAAGTACTGATTGAGATTAGAATCCTAGTTAAGTTCAGGCTTGGATTAAAGCCTTAACACTTAGGAATTCCAATCAAAGTCAACTTGTGACATGGGTGTTAATTAAAATGCAATACAAAGCAAGGCTCATGGATATCACAAGCTTAACTAACTATTGATGAACTCACCCCAATAATTATCAACTTGTTAAATTAAACATCATCCATTAGTAATTTCAATTAAGCTCTGCAATCAAACCCCCCCCCCAATCAGAATACAATCAACTAAAAACAAACGACTATTTCAAAGTATCATCGTCGAGGATTCGACCCGAGTGCTGCTATACACATTAGCAGAGCACCGGAACTTTGACCGGTCGATAGGCGACAATCATCCGTGCGTTTCAAATGGCGCTGTTGCCAGGGATGGTGCTTTAAGTAGTCATTAGTTTCTGGTTATTGTCAAAAAAACCCAAAAAAACAAAATTTAAAAAAAAAATTTGAAAAAAAAACACAAAGAAAAACTCGTCTTCCTCTTAAAAATCATAAACTGAAAAAAATACAAAGAAAAACCCATCTTCCTCTTTCTTCCAAAATCTCTCTAAATGCCCCATATCCTCCCAAACAATCCCTCATATTTTTTTGACCCTAAAATCGATAGAACTCTTCGTCGACTTAGGATGACCATTAGGGATAACCAAATCACCCAAGAACCAATCATTTCCCTACCAATTGAATTCGATATGGCCAATCCTAGGGAACAAACATTGAAAGAACTTGTTTCCCCTGATATGAATTACCAACCCCTTGGTATTAAATATCCAAACATAGAGGCTGACTTCGAACTCAAATCGGGTTTGATTCATCTTCTACCTCATTTTCATGGGCTAGCCGGTGAGGATCCGCATCTACATCTCAAAGAGTTCCAGGTGGTGTGCTCTACCATGAAGCCTCAAGGTGTTTCTGAAGAACAAATCAAACTCTGAGCATTCCCTTTCTCCCTAGCTGACTCTGCCAAGTCATGGCTCTACTACCTCCCTCCTGGTTCCATAACTACATGGAATGACATGAAGCGTCTCTTTCTAGAGAAATTCTTTCCTACTTCTCGTACTGATTCTATCCGAAAGGAAATAAGTGGTATACGCCAATTCCCAAGTGAATCACTCCATGAGTACTGGGAGAGGTTCAAAAAGCTTGTGGAAACCTTCCCACACCACCAAATCCCTGACCAACTCTTGATCCAATACTTCTATGAGGGTTTATTGGCTATGGAGCGAACCCTCATTGATGCCGAAAGTGGTAGTGCTCTTGTTGAAAAAACTCCAGTAGCTGCAAGAGATCTCATAAGTAACATGGCTGCAAACACACAATAATTCCATACTTGAGAACATGCTCAAGTCAAATAAGCCCAAGATAATCAAACAATTGAGCCAAACAAGATGACCGAGTGGATGAGTGAACTTACAGGTCTTGTGCGTCAACTAGCGGTGGCTACCAAAGCCCCAACCTCATTTTCTCCACAGTCACTATTCCCTAGACCTATCAAGAATTGTGGAATCTGTAGCTCCCCAGCTCATCCAATAGACACATGTCCACAACTTCAAGAGGATCAATCCGATTCATCCGGACCAATGGAGCTCAATGCAGCATATGCTCAGCAGAACCCCAACCCTCAACAATCAGGTCAGTTTGTTAGAAACTTCAACCAACCTCACTCTGAGCCTTTCTCTTCTACCTTTAACCCAGGCTTGAGGTATGGTAATACCATCTCTCATCCCCCTCAATTCCCTCCTCAAAATCTAAACCAATTACAATATGTTCAAGGTGGTGGTAACTTCCATCAACCTTATCCTTTTGTTCCTCAACATCAAGGGAACAATCCTCCTCCTGGATTCCATTATCCTAGTGAGCCTTCCCAATTCCAATACCAATACAATCAATTTCCCAAGAACCAAAATAAAGCAATCCCAACTAGGGACAATCCTCTTCTTCCAAGAAACCATGGGAAAGTGCAGTGGAAGATCTTGCCTCCTTCACCCATTCTAGCCTTAAAAACATTGAAACTCAAATAGGTCAACTTGCATCCCACCTGAGCCAGCAACAACAATCAAATTCTTCGCAACTCCCAGCCCAACCATTACCCAACCCCAAGGGTAATGTAAGTGCAATTGCACTTAGATCAGGAAAGCACATTGATATGCCTCAAGATAAGTCCTCTAGCCCTCCTTTGAATGCTGAAATAGAAAATAAAAAGAAAAATAAACTTGAAAAGGAACCTGAAACCATTCCCTCACCTACTTCCATTCCACTTAGGAATCCAATTCCTTTTCCACAAGCTGTTTCTAAACCAAGGAAGTCCTTTGAACCTGATCCTGAAATGCTCGACATGTTTAGACATGTTGAAGTCAACATTCCCCTCTTAGATGCCATAAAACAAATTCCTAAGTATTCCAAGTTTCTCAAGGAGTTGTGTACCCACAAGAGGCAACTTAGGACCTTAGAAAATGTTTCCACCCAGTATTATATTCCCATAAAGTTCAAATATCCAGGGACCGTTACGGTTCCATGCCAAATTGGAAGTTCCAACTTTGATGATGCACTCATAGACCTAGGATCCTCAATTAATGTCATGCCCAAATCCATCTTCTCCAACCTTGGTCTAGGTCCCTTTCACCCAACGGGTGTTGTCATTCAGTTAGCCAATCGAAGCACAACCAGTCCTGAGGGAATAATTGAGGATGTCCTTGTTCGAGTAAATGATCTTATCTTCCCAACTGACTTTTATGTCCTTGACATGGAAAGTGAGACAAATTCTTGCAAATCTCCTCTGATTCTAGGAAGACCATTCCTTATGACATCTAAAACCAAAATTGATGTCCACACTGGCATCTTATCCATGGAATTTGGCAACCAAATGGTCAGGTTCAATATTTTTCAATCCATGTAATACCCATTAGAGAATGAATCTGTATTCTCTATCCATGTTTCTAAAACTCCCTCTGAGAGTGTGTTGAATCCTAATCCATCATGTTCTTCCTGTTATACTAATAGAGGAGTTTGTGAATATTGCATCCTCCTTAACCAAGTGATTAATGGTGAAATTGATGTTGACATTACAAATGCAAACTCTATTGATCTAAAGGATCTTGAAAACTATTTGGAATCTCATATCACCTCTGACCTCCAATGCTCCATCATGGATGGTAATGAGGAAAATGAACTAGAATGCTCATTTTTTGATTTAGATCAGATTATCCCACATTCATCCTTTCCTATCCATGATTCTGAAAATTCTGTTATATGTGAAGTGAACCTTGAACCAATTTGTTTATATTGTTCTGATGGTATTGATGTTTGTGATATTTGTACCCTAATTAATAAAGTGATCACTGGTGAGGTTTAAATTGACCATTATTTGTCAAACAACATTGAAATAAAGGATATTGAAAATTTTATTCAGTCATATGACTCCACTGATCCTCATTACTCTACATCGATAAGTGATGAAATAAATGAGTCGAAAACAATTGGGATCTCATACTCCGCTTTTGTGTTATCTGATCCTTACATAAATGAACCATCAGAATTGAGCCATCTTCATGAATTTCCAAGAATAGAAAACCATCACATTGTGGATAAAATCATTCCTCAGGTTGAAGACCAAAGTGAGGATAAAAATATTCTCTTTCCAACCCCATTGAATTGCAAGCACACCAACAAGGATGGGAAGAAATTATCCAATGAATCATCAGGCCTCCCAAAGAAAAAGTTTTTCTGGAAGCACACTGGAGTTGAGAAAATACGATGGCCACTGTCAGACTATGGGTAGTCCACTGCAATTGTCCAGCTGTAGATAAATAAATGCAGCGCTTATTGGGAGGCAACCCATGTTTTCTTTTACTTTTATGAAATTTCAATTTCTTTTTAGTTTTTCATTAGATGAATAATGAATTTTCTTTTTCAGGTAACTTACCACTGTCCTGGAACCACCTCGACTTCCACTGAATCCCCAAATTCTCTAGTCGACCCACCACTAGATGGAGATGGCAACCCACCAAATCCAAACCAGGGGTCACCTCTTTGCCTTTAACTCTCTCTCTATCTCTTCATCTCTCTACCTCTTTCTTCTTATTCTTCTCTCCTTCATTTTTTTACCACTTTTTATTTCAAACCCTTTTTTTCTCTTTCTTGTGAGGGTGTGTATTTTAAAAAAACCTGAAAAACTAACAAAAAAATAAAAAAACACAATCACTTAAAAAAATAAAAAAAGAGTCATGCTTACTCACCATCGAGTTTTGAAATTTTGTCCAACCATTTTGGGGAGTTAACAAACATGTTTTCATCTAAAAAAATTTGTATTTTCATCATAAAATTGGATAAATAATCTTGTGTCAAAACCAACAAATTTTGAATGATCTATTTTTTATTTGGAAAATTATTTTCCCAAACCGTGAGAACAAACAATTGCTTTAATGCCAAGGCCACCTATGGCCATCTTTTCAAAATGTGTGTTTTCACCCTCATTTGTGAGTCTTGATTTTGTGGACCTTTGAGCTAAATTTCCTACCTTAGTGTGTATTAATATGATAGAGGCATTTTTTGAACCACATGAAAATCACAATAGCCAAATAGCCTCCCATTTCCCTTACATTAATCCTCCTATTGAAAGCCCCTTTGAGCCTATGAAAACCTTTTCTTTTATAGCCACATTACAAGCCCAATACCTTATCCCACCCAATATCAACATGGATTTTCATTGCATAAGTTTTTGAAATTTAAGTGTGGGGGGGAATAGATTTCATTTTTGGGTATCATTTCCTTACTTTCTGGTGTGTTATCATATTCTTGAGGAAAAGAATCCATTTTATTGTGGGGGGGGAGGTTATCATTCAGTGAATGTATTGTAAAAATGATATTGAAAAGTGTTCAAAAAAAAATTCAAAAAAAAATCACAATAAAAAAAAATTAAAAAAAAAATGAAAAAATGGGTTGTGTATTGGGTAGGTCAAAAATCTCTTTTCCTCAACATTTGATCTTGTTATAACTATTAAAATTAGTGTCGTGAGGAGATCAATCATGGGTTGGGTTATTAGTGTGAGATCTTTTCCAAGTTCAACTTTCGAAAAAACAAAAAAAAAGAGAAGAAAAAAAGAACACTTGAATTATATTCTTATTGGGAGAAGTTCTGTGTTTTGTAAATATTTCATCTTCTCATCCCCTTCATATTTTCTTCCTCTATTGTGTATTTATTCACACAATCATTCCCTTGTAAATATGTGTTTTCATTTCCTTCCATGTTTTATTTCAAAAAAATGTGCATTGTTTTTCTATGTTGGTGTTTTACCCCTCTTCTTCTCTCTTGGACATTATATTCCTACCATCCCATAGCCATAGAAAAACCCCTTTAAAAGACCTATTGATTCTTGTTCACTTTGGATAGGTATTGGAAGCTGAGATCTCTTTTCAAACTCTAATATTTTCACTTTTGGTTGGTGAAAGAGTGAACCTCCACAAATGAATTTTATCATCTTGAGAGGTGTGAGTTTTGAGTGTCCACATTTTCCATTTATAAATTTTAGCATGAAAAATGAATTAGTTTTGAAACATTTTTTATGTAACAACTTTTGGTGGAATTCAAAATGGATGAGTGAAATAGTCTAAACCTCCCCTGATTGGAGAAAACAAAATTTTAAAATCTGTTGGTGAGTAAAAATGATTTTGTCATGTTTTTATATTTGTTGCACATGAGGACATGCACAAAACTATGTGTGGGGAGTTGATGTTATTAATATTTTCATGACTTATTATATTCCATATTTACTGATTTTATATGAAATGTGCATAATTTGTGTGAAATATTAATGTTTTAATATTAAATATAATTTTGAGCACTATTTGAATAAATCCAGATTTGAGTCAGTTTAATGTATTATCTATAAATATTACTATACTGATCCAAATTTCATGGTTTTTGTTTTGTAGGAATCCTATTTCAATTTATAAAATTTCATTATAAGGGATCATGTGCCAATTCTTCCATTTGAAGGTTCATATGTACCACACAATAAGGCCCAATGAATCAGTGAACAAACTGGTCAGCCTTGAAGATTGATTTACTGGGCTCAATACATAAGTCCAAAATAGTTGATTCTCCACCATAATTCGGGGGACAATATGTGTCATCTTGGATAAAAATTTAAAGTCCCAAAGTCTTCAACAATTGGCCCAAATGATTCTATGAAGTCCAGCCCACCATTCTGGCCGGGAATTAAAATCAGCACACAAATGTGGACTTTTCTCCTTATCTAGAAATCCATTTGAGCTGATAATTTTCAGTGTGAAAGAGGAGATATAGGCAGCAAACTTTGATGAAGAAACTATCCGGATTTGATGGCATATTACTATTCAAAAATCTATTCACATTTCATCCATTGAAAAGTCATGGATAGAAATGGACAGTTTAGATTTGTTTAATGAAATATCCATAACTTTGGCTAAAAAAGTCCAATGACCGCAATATTTTGAGGGTAGACAGAATACATCCATATATACATTTATGAAGAAGACACCAGATCGTGATTCAGCTGTCTATATTGGTAAATATGCGGGTCAAGTGGAGGGACATATTTGGAATGCAAACAGTCCACTCCTTGGGCTATAAATACATCCCTCTCCTATCCTTCTAAGAGGTTGGCATTTCAGAATAGAGGAGATCATATTGGAATGACCAAAGATTTTACAAAGTCTTGGGAGGATCTTCCATACTCAAGTTTTCACTTGAGATACCTTTCCTCCTCTCTTTGTTTTCACTTACTTTTGTGTTCTTCGTTTTTGTAATTTTGTAAGTCCTTTCTTTTGTAATTCTGTTTTAATGAAAGTTTCTTCTTGAATATATCTTATTCTCATACACCTTCTGTAGTATAATATTAATATCCTTAAAATAGTTTGAATCAATTTAAATTATAGTCCCTTATTTTTCTTCCTCATTCAATTGAAATTCCATTTTGATTCTCAAAATCTTTCGTGTGTGTGTTCGACGCACCGCTCTTTTCTTATCCCTTTATTTTTCTTATCTTCTTAATTTATCATCATAATAATTATAATCAGATTACTAATCATTTAAATGGATGAGTAAATATTCCATTGGGGTGAGTCATTATTTAGTTATGTTAAGCGATTGAGAGCTTTTACTCGGTGATTATTCTTTGAATTAACATTGTGTATATTGGACTTAGCATGTCATGGATTAATGACTTGTTTTGTTTAACGTGTGGTTTCCATGGATTATTGGAACCATAAATACACTAACACAGTTAAGTACTGATTGAGATTAGAATCCTAGTTATGTTAAGGCTTGGATTAAAGCCTTAACACTTAGGAATTCCAATCAAAGTCAACTTGTGACATGGGTGTTAATTAAAATGCAATACAAAGCAAGGCTCATGGATATAACAAGCTTAACTAACTATTGATGAACTCACCCCAATCTTTATCAACTTGTTAAATTAAACATCATCCATTAGTCATTTCAATTAATCTCTGCAATCAAAACCCCCCCAATCAGAATACAATCAACTAAAAACAAACGACTATTTCAAAGTATCATCGCCGAGGATTCGACCCGAGTGCTGCTATACACATTAGCAGAGCACCGGAACTTTGACCGGTCGATAGGAGACAATCGACCGCGTGTTTCAGTTATTCAGGGAAAGGATCTGGAATAAATCGACCTAAGCCCCGGTGCTCGATGCAGGTCATTTCCTAGCCTTCTCCTTTTTCCAAAATTCTTGGAAGCTTGAATGGTAGGGTCCGAACTGAAGTGCGAGCGGGCCCCTCGCAGCTCAACCATCTATTTTCGGCTTTATTGAGGGGTCCGTGGGTGGTTTGCTTTATGGAGTTGCACATACCGGCTCAATCTGATCGATTTCAGCAGTGTCCATCGCTCCCTCCAGCTGGCTATTATGGTGAATGGATTGGGGATAAAAGGCCAATTCACCCTTACAGGTGAGGAAAAAACCAGACCTATTGATCCTCAGGAGCATGCACGGGAATCCCGAACATTGAGGGGGAGGACCATAGCCACGACGAGGAAAACTTCTTGAAATCTTTCGATGCAGGTGACTGTGGAAAGCCCCGGTTTTGATTGAGTAGGCGGTCAAGCCGAAGCTTCGAAACCGTAGAGCGGTGGGGAAATTGGAATTCTAGGTCTTTGAGCTTCGTTCTATCAACTTGGATTAACAATAGGTGGTGGAGATCTGGGCGCATAGCCAACCTGCAACATGGGTTCCGAGGGAGGGAGGTAGAGGCATGGGAACCAGTAGTTGCGTCAGTAGCATAATCCAGATATTGAAATGGATATATAGCCATACAACTACTGCTTCCCTCGCTTTTAATTTTTTAGTGATATCATAAAAAAGACTGAGCATGGACAAGGAAGACTAATAACAACTAGTCGTGTGTCGAGATGGGACATAGATAGTTTTTCAATCAACCACCTCTCCTCCCCTGACCAGAAAGCGGATATAATCTCAAAATCTAGAAAGACACTGTCTCCATCTCCACATCCGACAGCCTATCTCTTCTCTGTCCTCAAGAACCACCTTCCCTAAAGTTGCCTCCTCTCTAAGCCTTCCCTTAAAAAAAAGCCGAAACCCCAATCATTCTCTTTAGTCTACGACCCCTGGAACAGAAACTATGCTAGCTCCTTTCCTAACTATCTCTTAAAAAACAAGCAATGGCCTGACTTCTTTCTTTTATTTCAGGCGGTAGTTCACTATTAGAAGAGTACTGAGCTAAAAGTAGTGATCTTTATTTTCTGATCTGTCTGCTGAACGTGTTTCCGATTCGTTTGGAGTTTCGACTTACGGTAAAAAAACAGATTTGGTCTGGTTTGTTCCCGTCTACTCAACGAAGAAGCCCACTCTCTAGATAAATCCGATAGAGAAACAGATACCGTTAGCCCAACGTAAAGAGTGTAACTTCATATATATAAGTACCACCTCCCTCGAGTACTAAGCTTACCGAAAATGAAGAGATATTTTTCACTTCACTTACACCTGAAGCAAGATCTAACTAATCCAAGAGGAAAAAAAGAAAAGAAATTATAGGCTACTACCTATAGAACCTGTTTTTGCGTGTTTTTAAATCCACAGTGCACTAGCCATGGCCTCAGTACTCTTCTAATAGTGTGATCGGTCGATATCTCGATTGGAAGACTGATAAGGATAAGGTTATAAAAGATCTGACACCTTAGGGTAAGGTAGAACCTTATCCCTATCAGTGTGGAATGGTCGCTCGGTCAGTTGCTGCAAGGATTCCACTGCTTTGACCGTACTATTGATGCTCGAAAGTGTATAGTGTGGTTCCTCAGACACTGGAATGTAAAGGCAATGGTCATATCAGTTGATGCATTCTCTTGATATGGATAGCAGAGCGGTGGAATGGTAGAAAGATACATGTTTTGGGGGGTTCAGGAGGATCGGGTACTCTTCCTATATAGTACTATTAGGGTAGAGTACTGAGGGTCCATACTAAAATATATCACTCGTGGAAGTGGACGTGAAAGTGGTTAGGCAGTCCTTGGAATCATCAGAGAAGATGGAAGACAAGCTTCAATTGAGCAAGGATGCACTGGAACAACCGGTATACGATTTCAGATCCCGGGGAATCCATGGTTGGGTACGCGACGAGATGCATACTGGTTCAATGTCGGCATCCCAACAACCCCATGAATGAACCAATTGTAGTAGCAAAATACCCCCTTCTCTTCTGTATTCTCGAGTTGCTATTTTGTTTAACGTAGAAAACCGTATTGAGCCAATGCATCTTGTCTCTTTAATAGCCGGCAGTTCACTAAACATATGAAAGGACGGGGTACTCGGAAGAAGCCATTTCATTGTGGTTGGAGTATGTTCAACTTCGACAGTCGGACTCGAAAATCGAGTAGGTGCCCTGGCAGATGTGATCGTCACTACCACTACGAAACGAACAATCCCAACAACCGATAGATATGCGCCATAGGAGATCAGGTCATTCCAACCCTCGAAAGCATCTGGAAAATCTGGAATGCGACGTGGCATGCCCGCTAGGCCTAAGAAATGCATTGGACAGAGGGTAGTATTCACCCCGAAAAAAGTGATCCAAAAATGGAGTTTCCCTAAGCATTTCGGGTAGACCAGCCCTGTGAATTTACCAACCCAATAGTGAAATCCAGCAAATAAAGTAAAAATGGCACCCATCGAAAGTACATAATGGAAATGTGCCACCGCATAATAGGTATCATGAAGTGAACTGTCAAGCCCAGAATTAGTCGGTACTATTCCAGTGAGTCCACCAACCGTGAAAAAAAAGATGAACCCCACAACAAACAACATGGGTGTTTTGAAGTACATGATCGAACCGCCCCACCAGGTAGCGATCCAACTAAAGATTTTAATTCCAGTAGGAACAATTATTATCATGGTAGCAGCAGTGAAGTACGAACGAGTATCGATGCCTAACCCAACAGTAAACATATGATGCGCCCGAACCAGAGAGCCAAGAACACCAATAATAATCACAGCATATACTATTCCAAGATAGCCGAAGACCAGTTTTTTTGAATACTTTTAAATGATCTGACTGATGATTCCGAAGCTAGGCAGAATGAGGATGTAAACTTTAGGGTGCTTCTCTCTTCTACTCATCAATATAAGCGAAGAAAGGTGGACTATATCATCAACTGATTCCATTTGTCTAGGAAATATAGCCATGATTTATGGTGAATACTGTCGGGTTTAAATGATTTGAGATTGTAAAGACTGTAATATTCCTCAATAAGGAAGAATCGTCGCGATTGATGACTTCAGAATGTACTTGATTGAAAGTAATCTAGTATCATGATCACATCTTTTCGACTTTGTACAGACCATTGATAGTAACCATTTTGACTACTATCAAAGTAGATATTTCCTCCAAATACTACCTTATAATACTCCACATGTTGTAGAATTTTATTATTTACTTGAATCCTGAGTTGAGGTAGTTGATGCTTCATAGCGATACCAATGGTACCATTGGCATCAAAGAATCCTGCAAACCAATTGGATTGATCATCTAGTGTAAGAGGTAGAATGATAGGGATATCTAGTACTTGACAGAAACGATGTAGTTGAAGTAGTCATGCTGAATGTCTAATATGACCATTAATACAATTCATGAGTTTCATCATACCAAGTCGATGATGTAGTCGATAACGATAAGCTTTAGCACCTGATCGCATTTTAATACTTCCACCAATCATATGTTGGATATATCATAGTAGTCATATATATTCCAGTCCCATAGTAATTTCAAGAGAAGTATATCCTTCCCAGTCAGATATTTTAGAACCTTGTTGACTCACTTGAATACTTACATCACCATCGATAATTCCAGCTAGCCACTCACAGAAGGATTTATGATCAGTTGTTGCGCATGTAGTCTCTGAGGTTCCTACTAGACTTCCTTTATGTCATTGGTTACCTTCTGATTGTGTCTTATATACTGATGTTATTAATATTTTCATGACTTATTATATTCCCCCTTTACTTATTTTATATGAAATGTGCATAATTTGTGTGAAATATTAATGTTTTAATATTAAGTATAATTTTTGAGCATTTTTAGAAGTAGTCCAATTGAGACAGTTTAATATTTTAATAATAAATATCCCTATACTGATCCACATTGTGTGATTCTTGTTTTTTAGTATTCTCCTTTCAATATACAACATTTCATTAGAAGGTACCATGAGCCAATTCTTCCATTTGAAGGGTCATATGGTCCTCACAAACAAGACCAAAGAATCTGTGAACAAACTGGACCAGCCTTGAAGATTGATTTACTGGGATCAATCCAGGAGTCCAAAAACATTAACTCTTCACAATAATTTGGGGGACACTACGTGTCATATTGGATAAAAATTTCAAGGCTCAAATCTAAGTACAAGGGGCCCAAATGAAGCTTTGAAGTCCATCCCACCATTCTGGCCGAGATTTAAAATCAGTATAGTATTCATGACATATCTCATGATGTAAGAATCAAATAGAGCTGAGATTTTGCAGTGTGAAAGAGTAGATATAGGTGGCCGACTTTGTTGAATAACCCATTCGGATTTGAAGGCATATTCATATTCAAAAACTCTTTTACATTCTGGATGTCAAAAAGACTGGATTGAAATGGACAGTTTTACTTTGTTTAATCAACCGGCCATAACTTTTTATTCTTAAGTCCAAATGACTCCAAACTTTTAGAGTAGTCGTAAAACTTTATTATCTACAACTTTTAAGAAGGAGATTTCTCTAGATTCGGCTGTCTTGATGTCCATATTTGCGAGCCAAGTGGAGGGGTATTTCTAGAATGTAAACAGTCCACCACCTTGGGCTATAAATACATCCCCTCCTCTCCTTTCAATAGTGTGTTTCTCATTCCTTTACCAATCACGAAGAAGCTCAAGATGACGAGACCAATAGGAGAGGAACTTTTTATCCATGCCGGTCAAATATGTACTCTTCTATATAGTCTCACAGAAGAAGAAAGGCTCAGGGGAAGGTTCTAAAAGATCTGACACCTCTTAGGTTAAGGTTCTAAACCATTATATTATATATTCAGTAGCACCTTTAGGGTCAAAATATATAGGGTCAAGTACCGTAGATCTGACCCTTTCTAACCCTTATATATCAAGTAGCCGAGAATTTGAAAGCTTTCGTGTGAAGAGTAAAGTTCAAGCTGGAATGCTAGCAATATATATAAGTAGTAGCACCTATTGGGAGTTCAACATTAAAGTAGAAGCTAGAAAAGCAAGTGGGATACCATGAGATGACCACCACAACTAGTTCCATTCTATATCCGGCCCTCCTCTTCGCATTTATTGATCGCTATCCATTCTCCTTGAATCCATCCTGGGAGTGGAGCTGTACCGAAAAAGATTGAGAATTCATATCAGTCTTCTATGTTCTCACCCTCCCTGTTTCGATAGTGAGGTTTCAAGCCCTTATATACGTGAAGAATAGATTAAGCGATTGAGTCGCATGAGAAAAGATATAGTCAACATCTAATGAACATTATCCATGATGACTCTGACTTCCGATTGATTCGGTCAATCTCACCAAAGCATGCAAAGAAGTGAGTCAGTCCATTCGTCGAGCTGAATTCGAACATCATCTCGTTTGGATCTGGAGAAAGCATCGTTCTATATTGATCGAGCCCTATCACGTAAGGGAAGTCTCCGGTATTGAATATGAATGAAAAGTTCCATCTCCTGCTGCCTTGATCCTCTACCAGTTTTCCGAAAAGGATAGTAGTGATAAATTCAAAGATTCATCCCACAGTATAGCGAGACCCCAACCCTATCTCTCCCATTGCCTCTACAGTCAACTGAGAAACCATTATTGAAATTGAAACTACTCTTGAATCTCTCCATCTCATGAGATTTTAGCCTAGTTTCTGATAGACTGGGACCTTCGTGCTGCAATATCTTCCTTAATTGGGTAACTGCACGTGGGTTCCCAAGCCCACGTCAGTTCTACAGACTACTATCATGGCTTCCCGTGGGGTTTCTTAGTAGCCTCCGCCGATCGTTCCAGTATAGGTCAGTCCTTAGACTCCCTCATTTGCTTTTCTGGGTGTCGTTCCTGACCCTTTTAGAAAGGGTTAGATCTTTTAGAACCTTACCCTAAGGTGTCAGATCTTTTATAACCTTTGATGGGGGACTTCCTACAGCAGATTTGTTCACAGAAGATTCAATAGCAACCCCTTCTTTTCTTGCAACAAGAGGGTATTCAAGAACAAGCTCCTCTAGAGATGAATGTGCAGATGATTCAATAGGATCTTCTACGATCACAGTAAGAGCCTCTATGCAAACAGCGGCAACTCTCACAGCAGATAGGCAACGGTTACTGAAACAGTTATCCAAAGAAGAAGACCGGTAACGAAAGCAATGGATATTCCAACAATAATAGGTATTTTCACAACAGGATTCTAAACCTTCTCATCTTCTGAAGGACACTCACTTGATTTAAGATGCCGAATAACCACCGGTTCTTTAGTACTTGGTTGGAATACCCAAGAGATCCCACTGGATAAGGCCTATTCCCTGCTCGTAAATGAACGGTTGAAGTTCATTTTTTCTTACTGTCCTATTCTGATTCTACGGTACTCTTATATATAGTGATAGAAGAGTACCTGGATTATGATATGATTCACTTTCAACAATTACTCTTCTATCACTATATATAAGAGTACCTGTAGGGTAGAGTACTGAATTTCTGATCTTCTGACTCCTTCTTACTAACATAAGTTTCTAACCCACGTAGAATGAAGACTTGTCTTACCGCATACCAGTTGCATGTGGGAAGACCAGAATCAGGGTGAAGAATAAATAATGGGCGGACGATCACATCGTCCGATAGCTAAATGGATGGTACTTGGCTAACCCGAATCTCTTCACTCCTCATCTCACTCACTCACTTGAAGACCGACCGAATGTGGACATTAGCAGCGCGTAGTCTTTCACCTAAGTACTCTACTCTAACAGTCAGTACTCTACTCTAAAATATATAAGAAAAGTACCCGACTTCCTTAATCCAAAAGCACCAAGAGTCGCTACTCCAAAAAGTGTATAAAAGGCACCAACATCGGTGACTAGTAGGTATCAGTTCCAGTTCAGGCATCATCCTAATCATCAGATAGGGAAGCCGGGATCCTCTACTAAATTCCCGAAAGTGAAAGAACAATTATTTCCATTTTTAATCTAGTTGCTTGCTCACTCACCTCACTTTCTTTTTAGTTCGAAAAAAGCTAATTCGAATCTCGATCTATGGAATCGAAACCAAGACCAACGAGCCCCTTACCTTAACCTTAGGCAAGCGAAAGACTTGCAACTTTGAATTGAGGTAGAATCATAAAGAATCTCTTTCAAGTCCTCTGGGAACAAAGGAACTACAAAACTTTTTATCTCTTTAGTGATCAGTCTTTTCTGCTCTTAATAGAGAGCGCTGTTCCAGCAGAATCCTAATCAGACTATTGCTCGTACCTCATCACTGCTGAAACCCTCGGTGAAACTGGCTTAAGCCCGACTACAGAGCCTATCTATATCTATATAGGGATATACCACCTTTGAATTAAAGCACATTCTAACTCCCTTTGGCATAAAAGAAAGTCTGCTATCAAATCAAAATCATCTTCTGTGTGGTTGTGAATTGTAAACTCTCCGTTCCTTCTTGACTCGCCTTCAGGCTGCTAGCTTCCTAAACAGGATTTCTCACTATTAGAAGAGTACTGAGAGGTACAGGCGGCCGCACGAAGCAAGAGGAAATAGGTATAGGCTGGATCAATAAAAGAAAGATAACGAAAGTGTACAAGATTCCAATCTCAGAAGGAAGGTGGCAGCGAGGTTCAAATCTTGATCAAATAGCTACTACCTATATTATACCAAGAACTTTGCCAAGTTGTAAGCATAGAGAGTTAGGTATCATAAGGTTGAAGTACTGACTTTGAACTACCAGAATCAGTAGTTGGCCTATTGTTGATCAGTTGGTGGTCCCTAGTTATAGATAGGCTTTCGCCTTCCTTTTTCCGTCCATTTGAGTGTTTGGAGAATTCTTCCTATTTGACCCGATGTCGTACCCTTCGTGTGTTCATGATATAGGGAAGAGGGTACATATTCCACAAAAACAAGGTTCGACTACAAGGTTGTTCATTTTGTAACCTTCACCTCTATCTACACAGTTTCATTTCTACATCTTTGACGAGAAAGACTGACATAGGGCGAGGTTTCAACAGGTCAAGCGGAGATTCTCCAACCTGCGGTCAGCTATGATATACTCAACTTATTCTTTTCACCTCCCTCTTCGAGACCTTAGAGACATCTCAAGTCCTCTGGTCGAGTTGGAAAACAACCCTTGAGACCTATGATCTCCTAAAGCAAAGAACGAAATAGACATACTTAAACGAGGGCATCTTGAACCCCTCTCCCTACAATCGAGTTATCCCATGACCTCAAGATCAAGAAGATCTATCCATACATAGAAGTCAAGGGCTCGACCAAATAAACGTAGCATCATGAGCTGATACTGATATATATTTCCGGCTGTCCATCTGTGGAACATGGGGCTGAATACCTCTAGAGTACCTACTAGAAGAAAGACCGAACCACTTCTATATAGAGTAGAGTACTTGAGGGGACAAAACCATTTGGAGGAAGAAGAAGATGGGTCACTTGTGAAAGAACTATCCAAAGGGGACCATCACAGTTGGGGTGGTGGATTACAGGCTAGCGCACCAAGAACATCGGGAGAGGTTGGGGAAGACTTGGCTGCGGCAAGGGGTCAAGGTATTGTAGAAATCAGTCCCATCAATCAGAAGAAAAGGATGTTCCAGGAAATAGGGGAACAAGGATATCCAAAAGAATAGGCCTTGAAGGAAGGCATGAATGGGGGCTGCAAGATATGCTACAAGGTTGAATCAGTCCACTAAGGTTCTACATGATTTCAGCGAAGTGTTCAAGTCAAGGACTTAGGCGATCAAAGACAGGTACTCTTCTATTCTAATAGATAGATAGAGTGTCATATACAAAGAAATTATCCATAGCTAAGGCATCCATCCAATATAGATAGAGCGTCATATACAATGACTCTATCATTTGGAAACCACCTATTCCTCTCATTGACTACCTTCACTAGGGTCAGGATTCATGGTATTCTAAGGGCCGGAGTAAGGGATCACTTTCGTCTCTTTCTTTCCACCTGGAATGGAATTTGTCGTTAAGATTATTTGGATCAATCGATAGACACTATTATAAGAGTACTGACGCTCTACTTCGCTTGATTCTCATGCTAGTGGACTCGTCGCTCAGCTTTAGGCCTTATTAGCTTCATTTCTGAAGTGAGCATGAAGTCCAATCAGTATCTCCATTTTTTCTGTCGGAGATACTGAGAAAGAGTCTTTCGTGATGAAAGTAGCAAGTAACTAAATAGGGTTCAGTAGCTGAGTTCTAAACCCTTATATATTCAGTAGCACCGAATACCGAATAGGGTTCAGTAGCCGAGTTCTAAACCCTTATATATAATATGAATATATAAGTATCTGCTACTTATATCTAAGGGTTCTAAAGTGTAACGACCTGAAATTTTGAATAAATTTTATTTCCTAATTTTATGTGTCATTTTATTTTATTTTTTATACTCAACAAAAATGTTTCATTTGATAACATGATTATAATTAAAATGAGACTGTTGGGTTTTGACTGTTATATGACCATTGGTCAATATGACCGCTGGAAACTAAACGTTTCGATTATTGTCTCTAAATACAAGTAATCTTGGTTAATTGTTATAGAAAGAAGATTCGATGGCCTCACCCAGTAGTCTTGGACCGATCGAAGCCCATCTAACAGAACTTGGGAAAGAGGTAGCACCACTGGGCTTTGCTCTTGACCAAATCCAAGCCGAACTTCATCGTGTGAAACTAGAACGGAATCAACTTTGCGAGAAGTTCAAACTAATAGAAATTACTACTCGTGCAATGTTGGCCGAGCCTCCCTCAGATTCTCTCACCTTAGCACACCTTACACTTAGGTCCTATGATGGTGTGATAAGGGGCTATGTAAGGAGACCATAACTGCCTTGTGTAATCCTTTGTTTTAAATAAAAATTGATATTTCTTCTTATGAAGTTTATGAATTTTCAAATGTCCGGAAAAATATAGTATGCATATTTTTGGTGAATTTTAGAGAAAGGATATTTTAAAAAAATATTTATGTAAACCTTAAATAATTAAAAATGTGTAATGATTTTCAAAAAATGGTCTTCTACAATTATGTTCGGTATGAAATTTAGAGTATAATAAGATCAACTTGATTTTTGATGAATAGAAATTATGAATAGTGATTTTACGCTTAGGATTAGTAATGTGACCAAATGGATTAGTAATCTCACTTAAACAAAGTTTTAAAATAATCTATGCACCTTGATTAAGTAATGTGATTCAATAAAATGGTTAAATAACGATTTCATAAATTATTAAGTATTAGTTTTTTTGGGTGAATAGTTTTTTTTAATTAAAAATTAAATTAAAAATATTTAGAAAATTATTTTCATAAAATGGATTTCATTTTTGAACTCAGAGCATCGATATTATGTTAAGGTAATTTTTGGGGTTTTTTCTGAAAAAAATGAATTTTCGGTGAATAGTGTATTTATTTAAAAATAAAATTAAAAATATTTAGAAAATTATTTTTATAAAATGGAGTTCATTTTTAAAAACAGAGCATTGATATTTGGTTAATGTGAAATTTTTGGATTTTTTCTGAGAAAGTTGAATTTTCAGTGAATAGTGAAAATACAGTTTTAGGGTTTCGGTATGTTTAGTGACATCATAACTGTGTCATGGTGATGTCATGAGATATTTTAAGGGTTGGACGACCTAAGGTGATGGATATTTGTATTGGGGGCCCCATGTGGCCAAAATTAATGGGAAATATCATGGGAGAACACATGGTTTTGAGAAAAGCACATGTGAGGTGTCCCTTGGCCATTAATGTCTTGTCCCCTCACTTTCCCTATAAATACCAAGCCCTCCTCTCATCCTTTCGACTCCAAAACCATCCTCAACGAAGTTATGGTCTCCTTACCTTCAAAGGAGTCATCCCAAGGTTCCCCCAAGCCCTCAAGTTCCAAACCTTTGAGTTTTAAGAGTTACGTTTTAAGGTAAGGGATCTGATCTTTCTCTTTCTTTCAAGAAATCTCTTTTATGTAATTTCTTTTATGCTCCATGTTCTTATGTTAAAAGGAGTTATTTTATACTCCTCTTACTACCCTTTTCATGTTCACATAATGAGAGATCCCCTCTTAATCTCATTATTTCGTTTTATGAAGTTTTAAGTGGTGCCGTTAGGCTGCCGAAATTTTTTTAAACGGATTCTTTCTCCCTTCTCATTTTTCAAGATCTATTTTCATGTAAAGTATTTCAAGTTCCTTTTTATTATGTTGGGGTATGATCTCTAAATTTACCATACTGATCTTTTATGATCATATGATGAGATACTGAAAGAGCGTTGTCGTGGGCGCCCTCAAATGATTAGTATGATTTGGGGTACTTAGGTGCAGCAGAGTGGCTGACCAAGGTCGTCTCTCAAAGGAGGAAGTGAATTTAACAACTTATTAGAGGTATTCTAAAAAATAAAATAAAATATAATAGAATAAAAACACTACTTTAAATGATTGGGGTTTGTTTTAGTTTATTAATCTAGAAGAAGTTTGCTGGATGAAGATTGTATAATTTTTTTTGTTTTTAGTTTTGAAATGAATTTCGATTAAAATGACACAACAAGAAGATGTTTTTTTTAGAAATCTATTTAAAAGGAGTAATCAATCTAACTCTACCTATTCATTCACTTATTAATCATTATCATTTAAATCAATATCCACTCAATTATGATCCCCTAATTTGTTATCCCTCGAACCCTATGAGAGTTAACTCAACCACAAAGATGAAATTACTTAAACTCTAGGCTAGCTTCGGAACACGCAATCGCAGCACCCTGCTTTGATTGTTGTTCTAAGTATAGCTTATGGTCAGTGGTTAATTAGAGCACATATCCATTCTGGAAATGAGGATGAATTGTGTTTAGGTATTATATTTGAACTCTACAAATTTATCCCGTATGGTCTTGTATTACCGATTAAGATTGCGCTCTCACAATTTACACAATTCCCGACCTCGCGTGTTTTGTGTTAATTGTTCAATTGCTTGCTTAGTTTCTTGTAATTTAAAAAAACAATTCATGGATCATATTATGTGAATTAAAGTAGCTCATTGATTCAAAATAATTAAATGAAGAAGGTAGAAGATAGATCGATTACTAAAAAGAACTACTCTTCCATGGGTGGCGTAATCATCATAGAAGCGTTTTGCATGTGCAAAGGTTTAAAATGGGTATAACCCAATAACGATTCTACGCAAGAATTCCAGCCCAATTAGGAAGATTAAGAAAAGAAGAAATTTAAACAAAACATAAGAAAAGAGAAGAAATAAAATAAGAACAAAGAAGTTTATTACATAAACAAAATCATTACAACATGAAGGAGAAGAAGAAGGCTTCGTCGAAGGGATCCTTGCTTCAAAAGCTACCCTTATTTAAATGGTTGGAGAATTGGAGTGGATCCACTTCTCCTCTGACCTAAACTTCACAATGCACGTCCCAACCCCTCCAAATGATAAAAAATCCAATTTATATAGGGGAGGGGAGGAGAGGTTACAAGTGGTTTCAAGTGTGAATGTGAAAATTCGGACAAATATTTTAATGCAAATTTCACCGCCCATTTGGCCACAAAACGCGTGAATTGGCCGGCATTCCAGAAGGATAAAATGTGAGGATATGGATCCTCTATCTCCAATCCAAATTTGGGCTCAATAAAATCCCATATGTAGGAGTTATGGCCGAAATACATAAGCTTATCCATTCTGGCGAGTCCAACCCAGATTTGAATTTATGGCCCAATGACTCCATTAAAATGCATTCTTTTGATCTAGTGTCCTGAATAAAAGTTGTAGATAATTAAGTTAGGAACACTGTTACAAAATTTAAAATTCAAATAATAAATATAAAAATATTTATATTCGAAATACTACAGTGCACTATTAAGGGTAAAACTGGAATTTTCACCAAATTTTCAAATGAATGATCAAATCCCAAATATTTTATAAATAAACATATTTAACACAATGTGAGGAAATTATATCATTTATTATCAATAAAATATTCAATAAAATAGTGTTTTATCAACTCCCCCACACTTACCCTTTTGCACACCTGGGCAAAACCTCATATCAAGTAAACATCAATATCAAATCAAAACCAATTTTAAAACACATATCCTTAAGATCAATCAATTTCACACCAAGAATCAAAAGATATCATGCCTCATAAAAAACCTTATTTCAAGTTCTCCATTTATATCATTCAATATATTTCCACTTCATTTATCCGCCCATGCACAAAACAGTTACCTCGCTTGAATTTTCTCTCATCACTCAAATATCAATTTTTTTGCAATGTCTTTCTCATCCAAACTCATACAAGGGTCACCATAGGCTTGATAGATTCCTACATATCTACCCGATGTGAGTCAAGGACATATGTTTATCATGAGGACTTTTCAGGGTTGTTCTGTGGCTTTCGGTTGGTAGGATTAAGATGTGAAAAACTCTGAGGCTGAATGAGGAGGGCTTGACTCTTTTGAAGCAAAATTGCATTAATCTAATTTTCACTTAAATACGATCTTCTCTTCAATCACCATAGTATCAATTCAGCTCCATCATCATGAAAAGTCATGAAAGGTTTACACCATTCATCATTTCAGCATAAAAAATGTCAATCTTCTCAAACATGATTTTCTTGAAAGCTCCAGATGGGCACAACTTTCCACCTCAATTAGAAGCTCCAGAAAAGCCACAACTTCACTTGTTATGAAAGCTCCAGAAAAGGCACAGCTTTCAATATAATGACTTTCTTTAGCAGAAAACACATCTCTTCCGAATTTAATTTTCCACCCAAAGTATCACAGAATGTGGTGGCAAAACCCAAGACAACTTCCCCCACACTTAAGCTCAACTAGATTATGCAATTGCACTTCAAGAGTTGGTTGGATAGGGAAAATTGGCTTGTAATGTGTCTAACCTAATAGGCTTTGCATGGATTATAAGGGATAAAAGGATTAAATATTCAAGGTAGGCCATTATAAAAAATGATTCTTTGAAATATGGGCTTTAATACCAAACAAATTCCTCAATCATTTAAACATAAGTACCTCAAACCCTCAAGTTTTGACAGGAATAGATCAAATTCTGGTTAAATCAAGTATATTTTGGTTCTCTCACGAAGTGAGGTGAATGTAAAGAATATGAAAATAATGGTTTAGAAGCCTCACAGTAAAGTGATTTCAAATATAAAAACAGTGATATTGGCATGGGATTCAAAATTCAGCGTACTTTTCATGAAATTACTAAATATTTGAACTTGAAACAAAGTCATTTCAGCATTCATTTAAGCTTAGTTTCAAGGGGTAAATTGTTTCACTTATTGATATGGATTTAAAGATGGTGATGAGAATCATTTTAGCTCAAAATGTTTCAAAAAACACAGAAAATTGTAAAATAAACACACAAAATTTGAAAAACACACAATTTTTTTTTGAAAAACACGCAATTTTTTTTTGGTTTTTTTTAAAATAGGAAAACAATTTAAATTACTAAACTAAAAGGTTCCCTCCCCCACACTTAAAATATTTCATTGTCCTCAATGTGAACCTGTGAGATGATATATGCACATGAAATGCAGAATTTTTAAATAGGACAAATAATATAAAAGTGAAAGGGTTAGGAACAGCCTGATGTGATCAAGTGATGATGGGGTCATGCAGTGTGATAAAATCCACTACATCAGTAGGATGTCCCTCAATGTATCTCTTCAAATGTTGCCCATTGACTGTAAAGCTCCTTCTAGTGTCCTCTTGTGTGATCTCCACTGCACCATAAGGAAAAACATTAGACACAATATAAGGACCTAACCATCTGGAACGCAACTTACCAGGCATCAACTTCAGTCGTGAACTATAGAGAAGGACTTTCTCTCCAACATGAAACTCCCTTTGTTGGATCAGTTTTTCATGAGCTACTTTTGATCTTTCCTTGTAGAGCCTTGAGTTCTCATATGATGATAGTCGAATCTCCTCAAGCTCTTGAATTTGCAACTTCCTTTGAATTCCAGCTTAGACCAAATCCATGTTTCATTTCTTTATAGCCCAATATGCCCAATGCTCGACTTCCACGGGGAGATGACACGCTTTCCCAAAAACAATTCTAAATGGGTACATACCAATGGGGGTCTTGTATGTTGTCCTATAAGCCCACAATGCATCATCCAAGCGCTTGCTCCAATCCTTCCTATTTGGCTGCACGGTTTTCTCCAAGATTTGTTTCAACTCACGATTTGAAACCTCAGCCTAGCCATTTGTTTGGGGGTGGTATGGTGTTGATGTTTTGTGTGTCACCCCATACTTTCAAAGGAGGGAAGCAAAATTCCTATTGCAAAAGTGTGTCCCTTGGTCACTGATGATGGCCTTTGGTACTCCAAACCTGCAAAAAATCTATGCTTTGACAAAGTCCACAACAACATGAGAATCATCACTCCTGGTGGCCTTGGCCTCCACCCATTTACTCACATAATCAACAGCAACCAAAATATAAAAAAATCCAAATGAACTAGGAAAAGGACCCATAAAGTCGATGCCCCATACATAAAAAATCTCACAAAATAGTATGGGTTGTTGGGGCATCTCATGTCTCCTAGAAATGTTCCCAGTGCGTTGGCAACGAGAGCATGACTTACAAAACAAACGGGCATCATGGAACAAGCTAGGCCAATATAATCCAGAGTCCAAAACCTTCCTAGCTGTCCGTTGGGGTCCAAAGTGTCCACCACAAGCAAGTGTATGATAGAAATGAAAAACAGACTCAAACTCATGATCAGAAACACACCTCCTAATGACTTGGTCACTACACATGCGCCAGAGGTAAGGATCATCCCACACATAATACCTAGACTCACTTTTTAATTTTTGGACTTGATGATTCTTCAAATTTACTGGGATTTCATAGGCAACAATGTAATTAACTAAATCAGCATACCAAGGATGCTTACCTGAGATGGTATAGAGACGCTCATCGGGGAAAGTGTCCCGAAGTGGTACATGATCCAAGGTGTCACCCTATAGTGTGTGAGTAAGCCTACTCATGTGGTCTGCCACTAAATTATCTAACCCCTTCTTTTCCTTTATCTCAAGGTTAAACTCTTGAAGAAGGAGCATCCAACAGATAAGTTGTGGCTTTGCATCTGGCTTCTTTAGGAGGTACCTCAAAGCTGCATGGTCAGAAAAAAAAACTACTTTAGAGCCCAATAAATATGAACGGAATTTATCTAAAGCAAATATGATAGCAAGAAACTCCTTTTTTGTGGTAGTGTAGTTTTATTGGGCTGAATCCAGTGTCCTCGATGCATAGGCGATCACATGTGAACGTCCTTCCACCCTCTGAGGTAAGACAGCTCCAACCGCGAAGTTGGAGGCGTCACACATAAGCTCAAAAGGAATCTCCCACTGTGGGGGCTGTATGATAGGTGGAGTGGTCGGACGTTGTTTTAGCTCATCAAATTAATTTCTTCAAGAAACATCAAACACAAAATCATAATCCTTTTGAAGTAATCGTTACATAGGAAGAGCGATCTTACTAAAATCTTTGATGAAGCACCAATAAAATCCCGCATGCCCTAGGAAAGATCTAACATCACGCACACATGAAGGATAGGGTAAGGATGAAATAATGTCTACCTTAGATCTATCAACCTCTATCCCATGTTTTGACACCACATGCCCTAAGACAATGCCATGCTCTACCATAAAATGACACTTTTCAAAGTTCAAGACCAGATTATTCTCAATACAACGATTCAACACCTTTCCCAAACTACTTAGACATTCATCAAATGAAGACCCATACACTGTAAAATCATCCATAAATACCTCCATGCAGGTCTCAATAAAATCAGAAAAAATACTCACCATACATCTCTGGAAGGTACCTGGGGCGTTGCAAAGTCCAAATGGCATCCTCCAGTAGGCAAATGTGCCAAAGGGACAGGTGAATGTAGTCTTCTCCTGATCATCTGGAGCTATAGGAACCTGAAAATATCCAGAAAATCCATCCAAGAAACAATAGTGTGTTTTCCCAGCTAGTCTCTCGGGCATTTGATCAATAAATGGGAGGGGGAAATGGTCCTTGCGAGTGGTCTGATTTAGTTTCCTATAATCAATACACACACGCCAACTGTTTTGCACCCTCATTGGAACTAAATCATCTTTCTCATTTTTAACAACAGTAAAATCAGTTTTCTTAGGCACAACCTGAATTGGACTTACCCACTGAGAATCTGAAATGGGAAATATTATACCTGCCTCGAGAAATTTCTCAAATTCTTTTTTAACAACTTCCAGGAGGGTGGGATTGAGTCTACTTTGTGGTTGTCTCACCGGTTTAGCCCCATCCTCCAAGAGAATCCTATGCATGCAAATGGAGGGGCTAATACCTGATATGTCTGCCAAGGTCCACCCAATCGCCCTGATGTTCTCCCTCAAAATATTCAAAATCTTTTATTCATGTTCAAAATGGAGATTGTTAGCAATGATAACAGGTAATCTCTCACCATTCAACAAGTATGAGTATTTCAGATTTGGTGTCAATGGATTGAGTTCTAATGAAGGAGGGTGTAGTATGGATGGAGACATTGAAGGAACTGAAATATGTGCACAAAGAGCATCAGTATCAGAATAGACATCATCAAAATCATAGAATAAAGCATCAAATCCATCATCATACTCAACAGCCATTTCATAATCAGAGTGAACATGATCAAAATCAGAATATGAATCCACATCAAAATCAAATCCAAGATAGGATTGTGTATCAGCAACATGTGCAAAAGTGCTCTTAGACATCAAACTCGAACCAATACTCATAATCTCCCTAAGCATAGGACAATCAAATTCTATGGAGTTTTTATTTGGTGGTTCAAAATGGGAGATAACAAAAGCAGAATGGTCCTATGAGGGGTACTTCATGAAATCCATAACATTAAATATCACAACTTCATCCACAAATTCCATGGAAATTGTACCCTCATTGACATTTATGATAGTTTTTTCAGTTTTGAGGAAGGGCCTACCTAAGATAATGGGGTCATGAGAACTTACCTGATCATCCTCCATGTTAAGAACATAGAAATCCGCTGGAAAGATCATGTCTCTTACCCGGACAAGTACATCCTCAAGGACTCCTGCTGGATATGTCGTAGCTCTATTCGCCAATTGCACCACTACTCTTGTTGGCTTCAACTCGCCAACCTGCAAGGAAGAGAATACAGAGTGAGGCATCACATTTATGGAAGCTCCCAAATCACAAAGAGCATCAGAGAAGTGCAACTCCCCTATGGTACTTGGGATGGTGAATGTCCCGGGATCCTTTCACTTTGTTGGCATTGCTAGAGTTGGTGTAATGAGTGCCGATACATTCCTTCCAAGGTTGATCCTATCATTCCCCTTGATCCCTCTTCGATTGGTGCAGAGTTCTTTTAAGAATTTGGCATACCTTGGGATTTTCTTAATGGATTCAAGTAGAGGAATGTTGATCTCCACACGCTTGAATGTGTCCAAAACCTCCTTTTTCATTGCTTCTTCAGCCATCTTCTTGGTTTGAACAACCCTGTTTGGAAAAGGAAGGGGTTTAGGAGGTACATCATCAATCTTTTTCTTACCTTTATCTTTCTCCTTGGATTGCTCATCAGTTGGTATGGAATGTGGCTTCTCTAGAGTAGAGGTGAATCCCGGTGGAATGGTAGGTCCAGATGTATCATTCATTTGCTTCCCACTTCTCAATGTGATGGCACTAACATTCCCCTTTAGATTTGGAGTGGGTTGGGAAGTTAGATTTCCATAATTCTTACTCACAAGTTCATGGAGGGCGGTGGCGATCTGACTCATTTGAGTCTTCAACTCTCTCAGCTCCGAACTTTGACTCTTCAGCTCATTCTGTTGATTAAGAACAATTTGTTTCAAAAGATCATCAGTGTTAGAGTCTGCCTTTTGTTGGATATTCCCTTGTTGCTGACTTGTTGATGTTTGAGCTTCGAATCTCCTTTGGGGTTGTTGGAAACCCTGTTGGTGAGGTGGAGGTTGTTTGAAGTTTGGTTGAAAAGGGGGTCTTTGTTGTTGTCCAGAGCCATACCTCATGTCTGACTGATCTTTCCACCCTTGGTTGTATACTGTATCAAACTTCTTTTGGGGATATGGTTGTTATTGTTGCTGCTGAAATGGTCTCCCAGGGAACACTGCTGCACAATCTTCTGTCTCTTGTAGTTGTGGGCAAGAGTCAGTTGGGTGGCTTGTCTCAGTGCAAATTCCACATGGCCTTGAAGGAGGGGGTTGGGATGTCTTTTGATCCAATGCAATCTGCCTCACCATAGTTATCAATTCTTCTAACTTAGTATCAATCAAATGAATTTCAAGAGAAGAAGGGCTTACTTGATGTACTCCTCTGACATGTGGTGTACCTCTATTGCCAAATTGTTGGGAGTTTTGAGCCATCTTGTCGATCAATGCACATGCAGCTACTGGTGTCTTGTCCACCAATGCTCCTCTAGCCGCATCATCTACCATGCTTCTCTCCATAGGTGTGAGTCCTTTATAGAAGTACTGGATGAGTAATTGCTCACTGATTTAGTGATGTGGGCAGCTTGCACACAACTTCTTGAATCACTCTCAGTACTCATACATTGACTCCCCTTGGGCTTGCTTGATCCCCAATATCTCCTTTCGAATGGATGTTGTCCTTGATGCTGGAAAAAATATTTGCAAGAAAAGACGTTTCAAATCATTCCAACATGTTACATCTTCAGGTTGCAAATAATACATCCAATCTTTTGTAGCTCCATCAAGTGAGAATGGGAATGCTCTTAATTTGATTTGATCTTCAGAAACATTTCCTGGTTTAAGGGTTGATCAAACCACATTAAATTTTTTCAAATGTTTATTAGGATCCTCACCAGAGAGGCCATGAAACTTTGGAAGTAAGTGAATTAACCCAGATTTTAGTTCAAAGTCCGATTCAAGATTTGGGTATGCAATACAATTTGGTTGATAGTTAATATCAGGTGCATCCAATTCTCGAATGGTTCTATTAAGTTAATTTCCATTTTTTTCAGCCATTGGTTCCTCTTTTATGTTTGAATTTTAATATCTTCCAATTTCAATGTTTCCATAAGAGAGGAATTCACCAACTGGTTGAATATTGAAACTTCCCGTAGACTGATAATTTATGATTCGAGCCCTAAGGCTACGTTCAATCTCAGGGTCAAGATCTAAGAGATCTTCAGGATTAGTTCGTGTCATAGATCAAATAAAAATGAAAAGAAAGAAAGTGGACCATAGTAAAATAAAAATGAGAAGTTTGAGTTGATGGTCCTAAAAGAAGTAGAAGAAAATAAAAGAAGAAGAAGAAAAATCAGATTGGGTAAAGAAGGAAGAAAGAAGAGAGGAAGAGAATAAAATGTAAAATAAAATAAATACCTCTAATTGGTTGAAATAATTACTTGCCTCCCTGGCAACGGCGCCAATTTGAAAGAGCGATGTCATGGGCGCCCTCAAATTATTAGTGTGATTTGGGGTACTTAGGTGCAGTAGAGTGGATGACCAAGGTCGTCTCTCAAAGGAGGAAGTGAATTTAACAACTTATTAGAGGTATTATAAAAAATAAAATAAAATAGAATAGAATAAAAACACTACTTTAAAGGATTGGGGTTTGTTGTAGTTTATTAATCTATAAGAAGTTTTCTGGAAGAAGATTTTATAATTTTTTTGTTTTTAGTTTTGAAATAAATTTCGATTAAAATGACACAACAAGAAGATGTTTTTTTAGAAATCTATTTAAAAGGCGTAATCGATATAACTCTACCTCTTCATTAACTTATTAATAATTATCATTTAAATCAATATCCACTCAATTATGATCCCCTAATTTGTTATCCCTCGAACCCTACGAGAGTTAACTCAACCACAAAGATGAAATTAGTTAAACCCTAGGCTAGCTTCGGAACACGCAATCGCAGCACCCTGCTTTGATTGTTGTTCTAAGTATAGATTATGGTCAGTGGTTAATTAGAGAACATATCCATTCTGTAAATGAGGATGAATTGTGTTTAGGGATTATATTTGAACTCTCCAAATTTATCCCGTATGGTCTTGTATTACCGATTAAGATTGCGCTCTCACAATTTACACAATTCCCGACCTCGCGTGTTTTGTGTTAATTGTTCAATTGCTTGATTAGTTTCTTGTAATTTAAAAACACAATTCATGGATCAAATTATGTGAATTACAGTAGATCATTGATTCAAAATAATTAAATGAAGAAGGTAGAAGATAGATCGATTACTAAAAAGAACTACGCTTCCATGGGTGGCGTAATCATCGTAGAAGCGTTTTGCATGTGCAAAGGTTTAAAATGGGTATAACCCAATAATGCTTCTACTCAAGAATTACAACCCAATTAGGAAGATTAAGAGAAGAATAAATTTAAACAAAACATAAGAAAAGATAAGAAATAAAATAAGAACAAAGAAGTTTATTACATAAACAAAATCATTACAACATGAAGGAGAAGAAGAAGGCTTCGTCGAAGGGATCCTTGCTTCAAGAGCTACCCTTATTGAAATGGTTGGAGAATTGGAGTGGATACACTTCTCCTATGCCCTCAACTTCCCAATGCACGTCCCAACCCCTCCAAATGATAAAAACTCCAATTTATAGTGGGGAGGGGAGGAGATGTTACAAGTGGTTTCAAGTGTGAATGTGGAAATTCGGCAAAATATTTTAATGCAAATTGCACCGCCCATTTGACCACCAAAACGCGTGAATTGGACGGCCTTCCAGAAGGATACAATGTGAACATATGTATCCTCTATCGCCAATCCAAATTTGGGCTCAATAAAATCCCATATGTAGGAGTTATGTCCGAAATACAGAATCTTATCCATTCTGGTGAGTCCAGCCCAGATTTGACTTTATGACCCAATTACTCCATTAAAATGCATTCTTTTGATCTAGTGTCCTGAATAAAAGTTTTATATAATTAAGTTAGGAAACCTTTTACAAAATTAAAAATTCAAATAACAAATATAAAAATATTTATATTCGAAATACTACAGTGCACTATTAAGGGTAAAACTGGAATTTTCACCAAATTTTCAAATGAATGATCAAATCCCAAATATTTTATAAATAAACATATTTAACACAAGTTGAGGAAATTATATCATTTATTATCAATAAAATATTCAATAAAATAGTGTTTTATCAGAGACCCCATTTGATCTCTTCAATTCAGTATTTTGAAGTTTTAAGTGGCGCCGTTAGGCTGCCGAATTTTTAAGTGGTTCTTCACCCTTCTCGTTTTGAAGTTCTACTTTCATGTCAATTCTTTCAAGATCCTTTTTTTATGTTGGGGTATGATATCTATATCTATCATATTGATCTTTTATGACCATATGATGAGATACCCCATTTGATCTCTTCAATTCAGTATTTTGAAGTTTTAAGTGGCGCCATTAGGCTGCCGAATTTTTAAGTGGTTCTTCACCCTTCTCATTTTAAAGTTCTAATTTCATGTAAATTCTTTCAAGATACTTTTTGTTATGTTGGGGTATGATCTCTATATCTATCATACTGATCTTTTATGACCATATGATGAGAGACCCCATTTCATCTCTTCAATTCGGTATTTTGAAGTTTAAGTGGCGTCGTTAGGCTGCTGAATTTTTAAGTGGTCCTTGCACCTTTCTCCCTTTTCAAAGTTCTAATTCCATGTCAAGTATTGAAAGTTCCTCTTTATTATGTTGGGGTATGATATCTATATCTATCATACTGATATTTTATGTTCATATGATGAGAGACCCTATTTGATCTCATCAATTCATTTTTGGTTGAAGTTTATGTAACGCTGTTAGGCTGCCGAATTTAATAAGAGAAATCTTATTTTTTTCTTCCTTTCATGTTCTTCATTTCATATGGTATATTTTCAAATTTCATTACCATGTTCTTAAATCACTTATATTATATCCCTATACTGTTTTATGGGTCATTTATGAATGTTTGACCCATGTCCCCTCTCTTTTCAATGTTTTCTAAAACCCCGAAACATAGCTGTTATGCTGCAGAATTTCCGTCTCAAAATGTCTCTCTATTTTTCTAAAGTTCTTTTATTTTATTAAGTGAATACTCAAAGCTATCTCTTCTATAGGTGTATTCACATATATACCAAGTTTTTCTATTTTAAATTCTGGGATTTACATACCTGAGACCCGCTCTCCCTTTCCGTGGGTTTAAAGTGATATAAAGATCATGTCTTTAAAGCAGTTTTTAAAACGTTATGATTATGAAATGAAACCCATTTATTTTATGCTATATGGGTTGTTTATGAAATGATTGATGATGTTATATGTGGATCACATGATAATAAATACATTTCAAGGGTGCGCCCAGATAGCGCTCCAATGCATTGGGTAAAGACTTAATCTCTAGAGATGACTTTTTAGATTGATACCTTGGTGAATAACCTTGGTAATTTTTAATGACACCTTGGGGATGGACCTTGGTGAAATGAAATGATTGTCAATATTAAATGTTGTAGCCACATCTTCAAGTTATGAAAAATGTTATTTTTATTATGATATTCCTCATGATTTCTTTCTCATGACTTAAAGTTATTTTCATGACCTTATTGAAGTATCCCATGTTCACATGTAAAATGTTTCTCTTGTTTCCCTTACTGGGCCTTCTACTCACCCTTTCTTTTGATGTATGTACCCAGGTTATGATATGCAGTATTGAACCTAGGATGAACATGAGGATAATCTTTTCAAGTGTCTAATAAGAATGTTTTATATTTTCATGTTTTAAGTTCCTGGTTTCCAAGACACTAAACCTTAAAGATCCTCATTTTTGTAAAATGTAATCAAAGTTTATGTGATAAAAAGGGCAGGATGCTATAGTTGGTATCAAAGGATGGTTTAGTTATTTGTAGAAATTAAGATATGAAAACTCTAGGAATAAGACTATAGAAAATTTTATATATAGGAAATCTTCCTAGTATTTTGGTGAGTATTGAGTAATGGGTTGCCAAGAAAATACATCCCTGTCTGGATACGAGCAGGTAGAGGTGGCTCTGGCACAAATGTATATAGGGGTAAAACCCGAAAACACCGCTTTGAGCTAGACTCAAACGGGAACTAGTACACGACAACGGGCCTTGCTGCACTCTTGGTTACGACACTCCCGAGGGATATGCTTTGGTAAATTCATAAGCTTAGTATGAACCATTGTTAAAGGAACAAAGATAAAATAAAATAAAGATTCACATAAGAATATATGATCTTGGATAACCTAGATGGGAACCATGGGGATCACAAGGTAGGGTATACATTCCTTCTACAAGTTTATCCTTCAATGCTTAAAGTTTCCTTTTAATGATTATTGGATAAGTATTCAAGCCCCTAATTGTACTTTCTTTTCGTAGTTAATGGCGGGAAATGGAAGAACATGTCCCAACAACCAATGTGATAGGAAATGCGACTATTGTCGTATTAATATAACAGAGATGATTAGGGGATTAAAAGATGATTATTATTTTGGAAGACGTTCACTATTTTGGGGACCCTATATGATCAAGGTAAATAGATTACTACGGTATTTTCATTGAGGAGTAAGGGTGACTTATAGAATTGATGAATTTAAGGTGGACTTATAGTAATTTAGGTTACTTATGGAAATGATTAACCTATCTTGGGTAAAATATGTTTAGGTTAGCTACTTTTTTTATAAGATGTTAGGAGTGGTTGATGTGTTTTGGATATGAACAATGAAGTTTATTTTGGAAGACTATGTTATCAATTTCTTCTTGTATTTGGGTTTCAATCATAGTTTGGTTTATTTTGAGGAATTTTAAGGACCGTTATTTATGGAATGGTCTATAATGAACTTTGGGTAGTACCATGGAACTCTGAATATTTAAAAGTAGTTTCCATTCCTATGGGATTCTTTCTTTTTTGAAGAGTTGTTTTACCTTAGCCTTTCTGTTTTTGAGATAATTTTTAAAGTTAGAAGAAATAGATAGTTAATCTTTTGTGGATTATGTGATTCTCTAGAAGATGATTCTTGTGTCTTGATGAGACCAAGTAGTTTTTAATGCTCATCATTTAGAGAAAATATTAGTTTGGGTAGAAACTTATTAAAGTATGAAACTTTACATGAAGGTAGGTATATTTTCTTATGTTTGGTTCTATGTAGTAAATGAATTCCTTAAAATTATGAAAAGGAACGTAAAACAAAAACGTTGTTGGTTTACGTTTCCTACTAGGTAATCAAAGATCGTTTACACACATTATAAGTTTGGGATTTTCTTATTTTTAACTTTCTCCTAATAATTTTTTCTATCACTCTCCCCTAGAACTTGACCCTTTGTTTTTTCTTCCATGTCTATGTTTTCCTACATGGAAAACTAGTATGGGTTAACTCGGGTGACCTTTTTACTTCCCTTTATTTCTTTTAAAGTAATAGTTTTACTGAGTCCTTTTCCGGTGTGGGACTTTCAATGAAATTTCAAAACCCAGTTTTAAAAATTGCGAGGACGCAATTTCTTAAGGGGGGAAGATTGTAACGACCCGAAATTTTGAATAAATCTTATTTCCTAATTTTATGTGTCATTTTATTTTATTTTTTATACTCAACAAAAATGTTTCATTTGATAACATGATTATAATTAAAATGAGACCGTTGGGTTTTGACTGTTATATGACCATTGGTCAATATGACCGCTGGAAACTAAACGTTTCGATTATTGTCTCTAAATACAAGTAATCTTGGTTAATTGTTATAGAAAGAATATTCGATGGCCTCACCCAGTAGTCTTGGACCGATCGAAGCCCATCTAACAGAACTTGGGAAAGAGGTATCACCACAGGGCTTTGCTCTGGACCAAACCCAAGCCGAACTTCATCATGTGAACCTGAACGGAATCGCCTTTGTGGGAAGTTCAAACTAATAGAAATTAGTACTCGTGCAATGTTGACCGAGCCTCCCTCAGATTCTCTCACCTTAGCACACCTTACACTTAGGTCCTATGCTGGTGTGATAAGGGGTTATGTAAGGAGACCACAACTGCCTTGTGTAATCCATTGTTTTAAAAAAAAATTGGGACTTATTCTTATGAAGTTTATGAATTTTCAAATGTCCGGATAAATATAGTATGCATATTTTTGGTGAATTTTAGAGAAAGGATATTTTAAAAAAAAAATTTATGTAAACCTTAAATAACTGAAAATGTGTAATGATTTTCAAAAAATGTTCTTCTAAAATTATGTTCGGTATAAAATTTAGAGTCTAATAAGATCAACTTGATTTTTGATGAATAGTAAATTATGAATAGTGATTTTACGCTTAGGATTAGTAATGTGACCAAATGGATTAGTAATCTCACTTAAAGAAAGTTTTAAAATAATCTAGGCACCTTGATTAAGTAATGTGATTCAATAAAATGGTTAAATAACGATTTCATAAATTATTATTCAAGTATTAGTTTTTTTGGGTGAATAGTGTTTTTTAATTAAAAATTAAATTAAAAATATTTAGAAAATTATTTTCATAAAATGGATTTCATTTTTGAACTCAGAGCATCGATATTATGTTAAGGTAATTTTTGGGGTTTTTTCTGAAAAAAATGAATTTTCGGTGAATAGTGTATTTATTTAAAAATAAAATTAAAAATATTTAGAAAATTATTTTTATAAAATGGAGTTCATTTTTGAAATCAAATCATTGATATTTGGTTAATGTGAAAATTTGGGATTTTTTCTGAGAAAGTTGAATTTTCAGTGAATAGTAAAAATACAGTTTTAGGGTTTCGGTATGTTTAGTGACATCATAACTGTGTCATGGTGATGTCATGAGATATTTTAAGGGTTGGCCAACCTAAGGTGATGGATATTTGTATTGGGGGCCCCATGTGGCCAAACTTAATGGGAAATATCATGGGAGAGCACATGGTTTTGAGAAAAGCACATGTGAGGTGTCCCTTGGCCATTAATGTCTTGTCCCCTCACTTTCCCTATAAATACCAAGCTCTACTCTCATACTTTCGACTCCAAAACCATCCTCAACGAATTTCTGGTCTCCTTACCTCCCAAGGAGTCCTCCCAAGGTGCCCCCAAGCCCTCAAGGTCTAAACCTTTGAGTTTTAAGAGTTACGTTTTAAGGTAAGGGATCTGATCTTTCTTTTTCTTTCAAGAAATCTCTTTTATGTAATTTCTTTTATGATCCATGTTCTTATGTTAAAGGTAGTTCTTTTATACTCCTAATACTTACCTTTTCATGTTCACATAATGAGATATCCCCTCTTACTCTCATTATTTCATTTTATGAAGTTTTAAGTGGCGCCGTTAGGCTGCCGAAATTTTTGTAAACGGATTCTTTCTCCCTTCTCATTTTTCAAGATCTATTTTCATGTAAAGTATTTCAAGTTCCTTTTTATTATGTTGGGGTATGATCTCTAAATTTACCATACTGATCTTTTATGATCATATGATTAGAGACCCCATTTGATCTCTTCAATTCAGTATTTTGAAGTTTTAAGTGGCGCCGTTAGGGTGCCGAATTTTTAAGTGGTTCTTCACCCTTCTCATTTTGAAGTTCTACTTTCATGTCAATTCTTTCAAGATCCTTTTTGTTATGTTGGGGTATGATCTCTATATCTATCATAATTATATTTTATGACCATATTATGAGATACCCCATTTGATCTCTTCAATTCAGTATTTTGAAGTTTTAAGTGGCGCCGTTAGGCTGCCGAATTTTTAAGTGGTTCTTCACCCTTCTCGTTTTGAAGTTCTACTTTCATGTCAATTCTTTCAAGATCATTTTTGTTATGTTGGGGTATGATCTATATATCTATAATACTGATCTTTTATTACCATATTATGAGATACCCCATTTTATCTCTTCAATTCAGTATTTTGAAGTTTAAGTGGCGTTGTTAGGCTGCTAAATTTTTAAGTGGTCCTTGCACCTTTCTCCCTTTTCAAAGTTCTAATTCCATGTCAAGTCTTGAAAGTTCCTTTTTATTATGTTGGTGTATGATCTCTATATCTATCATACTTATATTTTATGTTCATATGATGAGAGACCCTATTTTATCTCATCAATTCATTTTTGGTTGAAGTTTATGTAACGCTGTTAGGCTGCCGAATTTTTATAAGAGAAATCTTATTTTTGTATTCCTTTCATGTTCTTCATTTCATATGGTATATTTTCAAATTTCATTAACATGTTCTTAAATCCCTTATATTCTTTCCCTCTACTGTTTTATGGGTCATTTATGAATGTTTGACCCATGTCCCCTCTCTTTTCAATGTTTTCTAAAACCCCAAAACATAGCTGTTATGCTGCAGAATTTCAGTCTCAAAATGTCTCTCTCTTTTTATAAAGTTATTTTATTTTATTAAGTGAATACTCAAATATATCTCTTATATAGGTGTATTCACATATATACCAAGTTGTTCTATTTTAAATTCTGGGATTTACATACATGAGACCCGCTCTCCCTTTCCGTGGGTTTAAAGTGACATAAAGATCATGTCTTTAAAGCAATTTTTAAAACGTTATGATTATGAGATGAAACCCATTTATTTTATGCTATATGGGTTGTTTATGAAATTATTTATGATGTTATATGTGGCTCACATGATAATAAAGACATGTCAAGGGTGCACCCAGATAGCGCTCCAATTCATTGGGTAAAGACTTAATCTCTAGAGATGACTTTTTAGACTGATACCTTGGTGAATAACCTTGGTAATTTTTAATGACACCTTGGGGATGGACCTTGGTGAAACGAAATGATTTTCAATATTAAATGTTGTTGCCACATATTAAAGTTATAAAAAATGTTATTTTTATTATGATATGCCTCATGATTTCTTTCTCATGACTTAAAGTTATTTTCATGACCTTATTGAAGTATCTCATGTTCACATGTAAAATGTTTCTCTTGTTTCCCTTACTGGGCCTTCTGCTCACCCTTTCTTTTGATGTATGTCCCCAGGTTATGATATGCAGTATTGAACCTCGGATGAACATGAGGAGAATCCTTTCAAGTGTCTAAGAAGAATGTTTTATGTTTTCATGTTTTAAGTTCCTGGTTTCCAAGACACTAAACCTTAAAGATCATTGTTTTTGTAAAATGTAATCAAAGTTTATGTGATAAAAAGGGCGGGATGCTATATAAAGGGTCAGGTTCAAAGATCTGACCCTTTCTAGGGTCAGGAGATGAATAAGTTCCTTTTACTTGAATGCACCACCATGAAACAATTCTACAAATTATTAGAATAAATAGAAACATTACAAAGAAAGCACACGAGCCAATAGGCTTAAGCATCTAAGGTCCCCAAATCATTCCAAGCCTTAGGTTACTACTACCTATATTATACCGAAAGGCTACGGAACTGCTCCGCACCTCGGTGAACTATGTGAACTATGGATTCTCAACCTTTTCCCATTCCATCTTCTTTGACTATTTTGGCTATTGGATTAATCCTGATGAGAGATTGTCTTCGATATTCCCAAGACTAACCTATTAGAGTAGAGTACTGATCTTTCTCCAAGACCATATACTGTAAAAGGTGGTGACGTTCACAGATGCACAAAGAAAAGAAATTGCAACACCTTCAGTACTCTACTCTCATAGGTATGAAATTCGAGATTTAGAAGGTTGGTCAATCACACAAAAAGGAGTAGCGAAGGGTTCAGTTGCATTAACTTTTGCGGATAGGAGGGAGAAATCGCTATTCCTAATACTAAGACTGCGTCTCTTGCATACACTTACTAAAATGCAGATAATCTTGAATGACCGTCAGGCATTTTTAGGTGGCGCCAGTATTTTCATGAAATAGGAATGACTATATAGAAGAGTACCCGTTTTCTGCCTGTAGGCACCAACAAATCAGTTAGAAGTAGGTCCGATAGTGAAGGGAGAACACTTGCTGGGTATAACTCTCATGTGGACGTCCTTCTTGATACAAGAAATCAGTAGAAAATCACACAATAGGCAGAGTATATTAGTCAAGCCCCTTAGGAATTGAGTGAATATGATACCTTCTATTCTATTGATTTGGAATTGGGCCAATACGATTGATAGGTAGTCGCCTTTTCAGGTAATGGGCTAGAAAAATTCCTCTGTACACGCGTGGACTGGACCGTCAGTACTCTTCTAATAGTGGGATTGGAAGGCCGGGTAAGGCAAAAATACTAGTATGACTCTCCTAGAATAATGGATGTGTAGAAGTATCTCGATTAGTTTATACTTTTCAACAAAAAGGATTGTTGATGCTCTTCTTGTACACAAGAAGTCAAATCCAGCAAGTGTGGATTTTTCTTATTAGGACCAGGTACTACTTTTGGATGATCATAGGCCCTCAGATAATGATTGTGTCAGTGCATGATGACCCGAAGTCTTAGTGTAGCTGACAAAGGGGCTTAAAATCTGGTATGACTCTCCTAGAAGAGTTGAACTAGATCGCGCGGAAAAGAGAACTATTTAGTAACGAAGAAAGTGCAAATCTTGCAGTCAAATGTTAAGAAGTGGTGGAGAGAGGTGTAAATCATGATTCAGCAAGCCTTCCAACAAAGGATTTTGCCGTGGATATTTGGTCCTTATATTATGAAAGAATATACATAAAAGAAAGACTTTACAACCTTGAAGCGGGTTCTGTTATCATGAAATGTATAGAGTGGGAAGTGAAGATACTTGCATAAATATGGACTTCGGGTGTAGACTATTCTGATTCTACAGTACTCTTATATATAGTGATAGAAGAGTACCTGATTTGATACGTCAAAAAAGGAAGCGTGTGCCCCATCACTAACCAAGAGGTGGTGTTCATCAAGCCCTCTCTGTAATAACAGATGAAAGTATGCACTAGCTAGGATCTAGACTTAGACAATAATTAGGAGAGAATATAGAGTGGCTAAAGCGCCTTTGTTTGGTATTTCAAGGTAGCAACTTCAGAACCACGATGTTATGAATAAACCTAGAATGGCTTACGGCCTCTATTGCCTGAAATCCTCTCTACACGTGGTCGGGGTGTATCGACGTAGAAATTGTATGCCCTTCTAAGCCTGTTTAAGTAGCCATCATTGGAAGAGCAGCTGACCCCCATATAGAGGGGAGCAGCCATCATTGACCAGTTTCAGTTTGTACTTTTTTAGTGCTCACTGCCCCTTTCCTCGTGGTTTTTGTGTGAAACTGATGATTTGAAGGTAGCCTCGTTTGTATCCTTTCGCGTTTTCGAGGTGTCTCTTAAGTCAACATTGAAAGCATTTGTTGTGAAGTCCCCTTTTCTAATTGAGATGATTCTAGGACGGCAGGCTTTGTGGAAGTAGTAGTGAAATTGCTCTCCTCTTTCTGTTTATGGTAATGAGATCAATCTATGCGCTTACGATAAGGTGACTGAGAGTGGGACCGCTAACCTTTGGATTCTCTTTACCATGTAGATTCATTACTTTCTATCTATAGAGCTACTGAGTGCTCATTCTATGGTTGATCTTTTTATTCTGGTAGTCCTGGCTAACTGAACCAATTGCTGCTCTCTTTGGGCGGAGCCCTGTCCTAGCAACAAAGGGAGGTTCACGAGTCATGTACCCATTCTATATTCCCCCTTTATCTTCCTAACGTCCACGCAAAATGAGAGCGAAGTCATGTGAACTCAGAAGCAGCAACATTTGTTCCGTTTCTGGCTGGCCTATATTGTATTTCTTTCTCATCGCGGTATACTTGAAATCAATATTTTCCTATCTGATGGAAATCAAAGTAGCTTGCACGCTTCTTTGCAGTGCTGTTCTCTAATGCATCTTATCCAGGACCTGATGCTTCGTCTCTTGTTGTTGTTTCGGCGGATGCACTTTGTTTAGGAACCTGTTTATCTTATTCAGTATCAACCGACGGGGTATCCCTATGTTTCAGATAGGGATAGAGCTCGAAACTCCCCAGCGAATGAGGTAAAGACAGAATGAATAGTTGGTCGGGCGGTTGAAGCAGATCCACTTAAAGGAAGGTGTATAGAAGGCCGGGCAAGCATCCAAAACAAAGAAAGAAATAGGAGAGTGAAGCGAAGCTATCGAATGGCTCAAACAGGAATGAACCGGATAGGCAAGAGACATTTGTTTCTGTTGCTGGTTTGAGAGAGCAGGTGTAATAGGGAGAGATGAGAGAGGATAGGCAAAACCTCTTTCTTAAACAAAGGGATATGATCCTTATAGTATGTCTCCTTCAGTTGGTTGGTTCGGTCCCAATAAGGTCTTCTGAAAGCGTGGGAAGAGATCATTCGCCAAGTCCCTTTCTAAATAGGTTTAGGTAAGGCCGTTACGTAATAGGGGACTCCAGGAAGCGAGACGAGAGGAGTCAAAGGGATAGGTATCATAGGAAGAAAGCACCCTTTTATGCCCAAAATCAGACAAGGTCTGTGTGTCATAGCTAATAAGATTAGGTCTTTCTTTCCGGGATCGATGTGTCATAGCCGAGGAAAGATGCTGATATGAACTGAACTGATTATTCTTAAGTAAGAAAATCGTGGCTAGCTTTCATTAAAGTTATAGGTGCGAATCTAATCCCTGAGACTACTGGGTCAACATGGGAGGAGAAGTATAGGCTTTCCAAAACGGAAAGAGAAATACCCATTATTCCATTTTCAACTACCAACCGTACAAGCAGAGGTTTTTATCCCTATTGAGGGAGGAATAAAAAACTTTCTGACACAATTAGGTGTGGACTAAGATGTGCAGCTGATCCTTCTCTTGTTAATGCACTTGTGGAGAGAAGACATTATTGTACTAATACAAGAACCACCTATTTTCTTACATAAGAATTTCTGTACTAAAGCGGTCGTGGACAAAGAGCGCTTGCTCTTACTTCTTTTGAGAGGTCCCATTATTCGACTAGGGAAGCCCCTCTGCTTGATCTGATCTTTCTTGAGGAATAGGATATTTAAACTAGCGAGACCTTAGCCCTTGTCGGGAACAAACACAATACCTATTCTCAAAAGGATAGGTCAAAAGGAAGCTAATTGGTTGAAGCTCCTCAGCTCTTCACCTATTGAACACAATTCATCCGGTTATGCCTAGTACTCTCGACATACTATATATCCATTCCCGGGTCTAACCACAGGGTGGATGTCATGACCCTGGCAGTTGAAGGCCTTCACCTGAGGATCCACCCACTCCAAACCACAACCCCAAAATACCATCTCAATCATAACACCACTACCTACTTCTTTTCTACTGGACCACCTTCCAAAATGTGACAATGGATACATGGTGGCATCACACTTTCTTGGAACGAATAAGAGGGGAGTCCGCCCGGCTAAGGTATCACCAGCCCCATTCCATTCGTTCCCAATACCACAACCAGTGTCCATGCATTCAAGTCTACTACCTATATTATACCGATATCCAAACCCCCACACCTCACCAGAGATATGATATCTAGTATCTGATTCATAACTATTAGAGTAGAGTACTGAGGCATGGTCCACATGTTTATCGAATTGCTCCTGACTCTATATAGTAGGGTGCAGGTCATCGTTCAAGTATCGAAGTCGAGTTGTTTGGCTATTCCCATCACCGAATGCCCTGATACTTATATATATTTTCATGATATGGAATCAATCGTACCACTTTGTGATTTGTGATTTGTGATATAGTAGGCAAAGGCCTTCATATATATCAGTACCAGGTGGGGTCCAGAATCAAGTGTTTGGGTTTCACCAGTTGGAAGGCCATTTGTCTGTTGGTGGTTGGCCTCGAGCACCTCACCGTACCCCCTGTCTCGGTACTTCAACCTTAATCACGACACGTAAAAAAACTCAACTATTAGAATATAATAGTGAATAGAATAAGGCGTGGCTTCTCTGACTGGGGATCGATGACTGATAGGGATAAGGAATTCAGAGCTGGGAATCTATTTGTAGATACCTTGTGCATCAGGGTGGCCAAATCTTTGTCTGGGGCGAGTTTTCATTGGATGAAATCTATGCTATAGCCACTGATCCTAGTTGAAAGAGCTCTTCTAAGCTAAGGAAGAAGAGAGATACTAAGGTCAGTATGATATCCCCTGCCGAGGAAGGCCAACTCATGGAGACGGGAATGTCTGACATCATCATCTCAAAGCTTAAACAATGTGAAAGTTGGTACGAGATATATAATGATCCCATCTTGAGAGATTGAGCTATAAACTCCTATACAAGGTTAAAAAATCTATATAGAGATCTTATGTCACTTCGAGATAGTCAGACGACCCTAGGAGAAATAATTCTATCTAATTTAGACAGAGAGGGTCAACCAGATGAATACGAGTTAGAAGAGCTTGAGCATATCTATCTTCTACTTGACTGGTTGGATTGTTGCATGTGCTTTGACCGTAATATAATGTCTAAGCAACTATTTCTTTATGGGTGACCACGAACTCAAAGAAGTATCATCTTCCATATGCTATCCCACGTGCTCAGGATACGATTCACCAACAGCTTCTGATTCTGAGTGGAAGAGACTTTTGGTAATCCCTTGGATCTCTGCGTCCTGGAAGAAGACCTTGATCAATGATTGAACGGCCATGAAGGAAATCCACTGATCTTTCATAAAAAAGGTAATATACCCCTTACCCTTTAGAAAGGGTCAGATCTTTGACCCTCACCCTATTCGGGTCAGATCTATGAGAACCTGGTGTTCAAGAAGCGCTAATATATTTCTTGCCGTAATTCAAGTAGAAATGAAGATGGTTACACTACAACAACCACTTCCTATCCTGGTAACAACTTCCTTCTTTATAGGACATCCAATGCCCAACCATAACATCAATATTATATTCTAATAGTGGGGGTCCTTCACAATCCGGATTCTGCTATTGCTCCCATCGAAGTTGTTTAAGCCTTTATGCACTCATAACATGCATAGCTCATTTCCACTATTGACCAAAAGACATGTACGCAGAGTGTTGGCTACAGGAGGTGGTGGGATCTAGTAAGGCTTTTAGACTAGCTAAATAAATGCGACAGGAGCTAATAACCAATTCTCATGCAAGGGATAGATCCGTTATATCCGGAGCAGATGCACAACAAGTGTTAGGAGAACGCGATGATTGGCCCAAAAGTCAAATATGTAGCCGGTAAAAATGAGTAAGACCCACCTTACGAACTATCTCCTAAGGTTCACATGAATATAGTATGGTGCATACTCTATTTTATGTTGATTGGCTCATGACGAGTTATGCTCCATTTCGTGCTTTCAAGTTATTAGTTATCATAGTAGAGCAAGAATCCATTTGAAGTTTGAAAGAGAGGGGAAAGCCACTAGGGTCTAGCTCAACACTATATAAGGGAGAGGAAACGAGTGCAGCTACCATCAGGAGATAGATGTGGTTCAAAATTCTATGCATTTTGGTAATTTGGTAAAGAGTTATTCTTTAATTGGTTTCATTTTTCTAAAAAATACGAAATAATCATATAGTCACCTTCTGAATGCATCAAATGGCCCATTTAGTCAGAAGAGTGGTGAGACCTTATGTTCAACTAACCATGAGGGAAATACTTAAAGAAGTAATAAGTCAATATCTCAAAATCCATAGTAGACTTCCGCTTAATGGAGCTCCTTTACTTGAACTGTGGAGGATGTGCGTAGCATTATTAGCTAGCTGGTGGAAATTCCTCAGAGTTAGAAATGATCTATCATTTGATTTGACTTTTTAGCAGCCACTTGGAAGACCAAAGGCCAGAAAGGCTGATATAAGTCTCAATCTTGGTGAAACGGGTGCTCCTCATATACCCAAACCGTGAAAAAACAATCTCTTATGATTCTTTTTCAGATGAAGAAGGGATAAGGCCCTAAAGATGGAAGAAGAGAAGGTAGAGGGAAGGATGAGGCACTTACTTCAAGACCGTTCAATCGTTATTTGAAATGGGGATCCATAAGGATGTGCCATCAGGAACGGCGGGATACACCACATTTGATGGATCTGATCGTACTAAATACTGCAAAAATAGTAGCATCCTGACAAGGAGCTAGCTAGGCCCATGAGGGGACTTTTGAAAGATCTCGGTCATGAATACCAAGAAGATTTTGGTTACAACTGGATGGTCGTAGGATAACAATAACTGACTGACAGCTCGGATAAGGAAACAGTACTGAGGGCACTACTAGAACCCCTATTACACTTGGAGATTTCTTGCCTATGTCACTTGCACAGTCCTATAACATGGTAAGTGTGCCTTATCCTGGGGTTGAGGGCACTTCAAAGTCTGATTCTAAAGATACACCGACCCTAGTCAGTGTAAATGATGTAGATGGAAGGCTTGATTACCACCCCCGAGATGGTAGACCCCATGGTGAAGACCCGACTTAGATGATCCTTTCGATTATTCTTTTTTATCACAACTAGATAATGTCCCAGCTAGAATGACCATGTATGACTTGTTGAGGTTGTCACCTGACATCCGACAAGCTGTTGTCAAGGATCTATCAGAAGCTGATCAGTATGAACCCCATGTACACCAGATACAAGTGAATGATGTACCTCAAGAAGAGAACCGAGGCATACAAGAGAAGATGAAGGCGGAGGAGACAAACCTCACATTTTCTCGAGAAGACTTGTTGTTAGTGGACCTTCACCATAATCGTCCACTGTACCTTTCAGGATATATTGGTGAAGTCAAACTCCGCCAAGTTCAACCCTAAATGTTATAACCCTACCCCTAAAAATGGTAAGGAAGCTCAGGATCCCCACCAGGAAGCTGAGCATCACTAAGACCTAGGGTACAACGCTGAGTCTCAAAAAGCTATGGGGCCTGATTGTAGATCTTAAGACAGAAGTCACTTGCTACATGATCGAGAACGAGACTTCCAACAGCGGATGAGAAGGCTATGGATCGCATTGTACCTTCAACTTTGCACCAGTGTTTCAAGTACGTTGACAAGAATGGTAATGTACAAAGAGTCTTTTCGGAGAGGAAGAATAAGGGGGTTGAAGCCTATTGCAAAGATGTACGCCAGTGACCCGGAAGACGAAGAAAAAAGAAGCCCTTGAGGGAGTGGTCAGGTCCAAAAGGGAAATATGTCATCCATATAAATGATGTTATCGAAGTCCCTAGGTTCCAACCTATGAAGAAGTTCGTTGTCAATGTAATTCCCCATAAACTCCTATACCTCTGATGGAGGATGGAGAAGGCAAGATGGAGTGACCGAATAAGAATAGTTCCCCCACTATCTCTAGAGTCGAGAGCTTTCAATGTGTTTATTGTAGGTGAAAAAAAATCATATTATTTAGGGGGTCTGACACACCCTTCAGGTTAGATCAAGGAGGGTTGGTGTGGCACCTCAGGCAAAACCCGAACTCACATACTTCCCTTCGGAGAATCATGAAAAACATGGGATACGACTTTGAGTACCCCAGGGGATTGAATGGGGGGCAAAGGCATAACTACACCCCTAAAGCCTTACCTAAGAAAATACCAAGAGGAGGCGATAGAATCCGAAGGATACATTGACCTTCGCCCGTACGGCTTGGGGTATCAATTACCTATAATGCTACCTCTGAAAGTGACAACGAAGTTAGTGAGGTTGGGGAAGCTTTCCCTTCTTCCACTACCATGAGTTGGGGGTCGGCTATTACCTTGCCAAGCTTCATGAGATAGCTGAGTGGAGACAAAGATGAAGAAGTACAATCATAGCGAAAGGTCAAGCCTTAAGTTCTTAAAATGGTGTACAGTGAACGGTAGACAAACCCTCGATGAGGAAGATGAAGTGTACGAGTTCGTTGAAGAAGAGACAGAACATGAATCAAACCCTATCCCTCCAACTGAAGATGAAGTTCTGTGAACACAACCAGGAAGAAAGACGGTACTCTTTCTATATAGTCATGCGCCTGTTACATGATTTTTTCGATGTATTCGCATGGAGCTATGCGGAAATACCTGGAGGAGGTCGCGATGCATCGTCTGAATATCAGGGAAGATACAAAGCCAGTGAAGCAACTCGGTGATCATGGAGAAGATCGAGAAGGAAGTCCAGAAGCTGAAGGATGTAGGCTTCATCCGTGAAGATGGGTATAATATAGATGGTGGCAGACTGGTTGGTGAACATAGTCCCAGTCACTATGAATAATAGTAACCTCCTTGTTTTTATAAACTTCAGTAACCTAAATGATGTGTGTCCACCCATCACAGAAATAATGATAAAAAAGACTTTTGGTTACGAGCTTACAACCTCATTCCGTATGCGTTGACTGCTAAACAGTAATTCCGTTTGGACTCAATAATGCTGGTGCGCCTTATGTGATAGGGCCAGAGGGCCATGACCAAGATCTTCAAGGACATGTTGCATAAGACGGTCGAATTTTATGTGGAAAACCTTGCAGTCAAGAGCTGAGACAAAGAAGATCACCTGCAAGACCTCCTTCTAAAGGTTATGACAGCACAACCTGAAGATGAACCCTTAGCTCCAAGACAAAGAACAAAGGACAAGGTATGTTCTTATTGCTTTTCTTCTCGGTATGGAGAGTATAAAGTCAAGAAGTAGTGAGCTCCTTTGTGCATGTGTGTTCTTTCGCCTTTGGCCACCACTATATAGAAGAGTATCGTCATTAACCCGAACAAGAGTTTACAGCTGACCGCCACACCTCTGAAATACTCAATCAATTGACACTTTATTATTCACACCGAAGAGATAGTGCACAACTAGTGCCCAATGAAGACCCAACCAATGCATCGAGAAGGCGAAAGAGATAATCCAGGTCTATCTCTTCCTGACAAGGAGTCCAGTCATATAATAAGTCCTATTCTTTTAGAGTCATACAGGTACTCTATATATATAGTTATAGAAGAGTACCTATCGAGACCTTCCTCTTAGGGGAAAGAAAGAGGTTCAACAAGGCTAAGAGTTCTAGCATACTTGACTTTAGAAAGGATGTCCTACTTCTATTTCATATTTCACCTTCACTCAATCAATCTCCTAATCTTAATCCTACCACCCTTACTACAAATGCAGGAAAGGTTCAAGGGATCTCTTTTACCTAATAGATGCAAGCTAGGAAGGAGAGTCAAGCCAGGAAGGCACCTACCTAACCTAATAGTAAGACAACTACGAAGGAACCTACCTAGAATCCCACATTGAACCTATTTCCTAACTAAACTAAAGGATCTCTCTCATTTGTAGTGGAGATCAATGCTTAGAGGTTCAGAAGTCCTACTAATAATAATAAAGGAGGGAGGAGTGAACCCAAGGAATGGAGGGACAAGCTCGACGATAGGAGGGGGAGAGGAAAGTCTTCTACTTTTACTTTATGTATTTCATTGTTTCACTTGAACCTATATTTTCTAATAGTGTGCGAGGAAATAAAGTGAGCTAAAATATTATATAGGGGTTGGACTGACAAGCTCTTAGCACTTAGATTAGCTTGGATTAGAGTTTACGAGTGAAGTTATGGGATAATCAATCATAGATTCTCGAGTGAGACTAAAGGGAGAGAATCTCTAACCGTCAGGTAGAGGTAGAAGTCACGGAAGAAAAGAAAGTTCTGACCTTTCAAGTACTAGCAGTGGAAAGAGTTTCAGAATTGAAGCTTTAATTCTTCATAGTTGTAGCAGAATCATGGGCACGTGTCACTCCTCGAATCGAATAGAGGAGAGTAGGTACCAAAGTACCCTTTAAGCAGAATATCTACTTGAAAGAAAGGTTCCAAGGTTGTCAAGTTTGGACACCTCCTTCTTTTAGAGTAGAGGGGGGAGGAGCGAAACGATAGCTTAGGAACGAAAGGTACTCGGATACCTGTGCAGGAGCAGGAGAGAGCTGATAGTTACTTGACTAATCTAATGAATAAGTGGAAGCTACTCGACCGCCTAAAGGATTTTTTTGTATTGGTACTTGCTTTTCTAATCAAATAGGGGGAGAGGGGACCAGCGAGACTAGGAAGGTTTGGAAACAAAAGGGGATTTTCTCACTCAAGGATATGAATGCCAGAAACGAACTCTATCTACTAACAAAGAGGAGATTTGATTACCCGAAGAATAGGTATGAGTTCACAAACCCCTATGAAATGCTCATCAAACCTCTAACATTCGATATTCTATATATATAGTGTAGAAAGGATACTTTAGAGGAGGCAACAAATCCATCTCCTAGCCGGTACTCTTTTTATATAGTCCCTTAGACCACTCAGGTAAGAAAGAAACTACCTTATTTTCTTCTAAGATAGGCCCAAAGGTAGAAGAAGAATTGTCTGATAAGAAATTTTTGAGGTGACCTTCGAAGAAGGGGGGAACCCTTAATCAACGAAAGGGAGAGAGACAAATCCGAGAATATAGGTTGAGGTGCCATATCCCGGGTCGAACGAAGAGGGAAGTTTTAGATCGACCTCGACCAAAGCCGGGGAGAAGAAGGGGACAAGATGATCCACTAAGATAATAGGGATAGGGGTGAAGCAACTCGACCAATGGCTATTTAGAAGATGGAAAGTCTGATATGATGAGCGGATAAAAGCTTCAAAGAAAGATAAGTAGTAGATGCATTAGAAAGATAAGAAAGATAATCAGAAGGAATCAGGATTTGTGGAAATGGGGTCACCCTCTACCGGGTTGAGAAAGGTCGATCGACTAAGACAGAAGAAATAGGGCTTCTTGCTTTAACTAGTCCTGGAAAGACTAGACAGATAGTAGGGTAAGACTGGGTCACTCATAATGAGTAGCTAGGGCATTTCATAACTAATGAGGAAAGAGGCTTCAGAAGGTCTCTCAAAAATACAACTAGACTAGCACTGAATGGGAAAGAAGACCTACTAATAGGAAGAAAAGGTGTTATCCGAACGAGCAATAAATGAAGGATCTTGACCAATCCCAATGAAGGAAGTTGATGAAAGAGAATTGGAAAGGGATATCTTGAACTCAGGGGGTTAATTACAACAAAAGAAGTGACTATATAGGAAGAATACCCGTCCCGATCCTTGAACTCACCTTCATTAAACAAAGAAACTTAACGCATGAACTCTCCTTAGTTTTTGACAGCCCTTTTTCCAGAGTATCGCATTGAAGTGGGTAATGGAAAAAGAGAGGAAGTTTGAATAGAAGCTACATCTACTCATGTCTTCAATAGTCTGGAGTTCAGGTTAATGGATGGGAAATGAAAGGAGTGTCCAGCCGCTCAACCATAGAGCACTAGTACTCTAATCATACTGTGTTTCCAGCAAAGCAAGAAGCAATCAAGATTCCACGCCAACATAAACCTAATGAAGTCTGTGAAATGAGAAAGAAACATAGATATCCTTTTCCCATAGGAAAATCATGGTCCCCTACTCGCTTGCTAATGGACTATAGCCGGAACGAAGGCACGAATTATATACCAAGTCTTTCCTATTCTCCTAGTCTTGTATCCTTAGCTTTGGTTTTAGACCCTTTGCCCTTTTCATAATAATAAGGTCATCTTGCTTATGTTCGGGCTTTCGAGTCCATATTCTGGTGTTAGTGCGGGTGAAAGCCTCGAAAAAGGATTAGAGCCATTTTCGAGCTCTTAGGAAATCCGAGAAAGGGAAAGGTCCGAAGCTGGTGATGACTGCTATGATGAATAAGAATTGGAAATCCCTAGGGGTGAGTGGTTTTGGATTGCATTTGTTTACATATATAATGAACATAAGGAATGATTTTTCGTGAATGCCCCTATACCCATAAAAGGAGATGAATAAGTCTCTAGGTGATGTCTTCTTGGTACATCGTGTGGTCAGAACCTGCCCCCAGCAAAGGTTATTGATAGTTGCGATAGAATAGGTGTATAAGGGTGTGCTTGATGTTGAAATTCCAAGTTGGAGCTCAAAAAGATATAGTCCCTAGCGATTCTTAGTTTTTTTATGTTTCTTGCGCCCCAGGTTTACGAGAGGTTGGTCTATCTCTCAAGCTTCAGGTCAAGAAAAAATGGGAGTCCGAGTACACTCCTTCGAGTACCTTTCCTTACCATTCGAACTACTTTGTTCGATCGGAAGTGAAAATACCTATTGACCTTAGAGCTGTCTCACAGGACAGGCTCTTGAGATTTTTGGGTATGGTCTACTATATTATATATACCGAATTAGAAATAAGGTGAATGGATAAGACGAATACAGGGGATAATAGACGAATTCGACGAAAGAGGAAGATACAGATGCATGAGGAAAGGAAGTGCATGTTCAGAGTTGTAGGATGCCTGAGGTTCCTACCTTCTGAGGAACTAAACAGATCAAAGTTGATTTCCACATATGCTTTAGCAAGTTGAGCTGACGTAATTGATTACAAGAATGTGACTCAAGAAACTCTGCAAAAACGTTGAATCTTAACAGTAGAAGGTGAGAATCCCAATGAGCGGGCTCCACACTTCCAACAAAAGAAAAAGAAAATAAGTATAGGAAAGACAAAGTGGGTTTGGACGATAACCATTCCTTGAATTTGGTTCAAGCAAAGCGATAGACCCAAAAATGGACTCGTCTCCAACTCTAAAGAGATTGGACTGAGCTGAAACTATATATAAGAGTACCCGACCTATATGGAATAAAGCAAAAATAAGGAAATGAGAGCTACTGCCAGACAAAGAAAAGTAAAAGGATAAGCAAGAGAAAGTGAAACCCTTCATGTCCTAGTGAGGAAAGGAAGGCAGAGAAAGGAACAGAACTTGTCTTGGATAGTACCCTACTAGATAGAATCTCAGTTCCTATGATGTTCAGGCCAAAGGCCTCACTACTCTACCTATATAGATCGGCATCGGGAAATCCCTCTGAAAGCACTAGAATTCCAACTTAGAGGGATCAGGTACTTTATATCTATAGTTCTAGGTTCTGAAGAGAAAAGAAAATTCCTTTAACCTCACCCTCTCTTCTCGGGAAAGAAGGGACCAGACCACTATGACTGGCCAGTGAAGAAGGCATCTCTCAAGTTCGAATGCCTAATATATATAAGTACCAGTCTGCTGTTCAAATCCCACGAAGGATCAGATATAAACACAGGCTTCCTTCACTGATAAGATGAAATGAAGGAGTCTTACTAAGCCCATTTCCAATCCTGTCAGGAATCGATTGAATTAAAAAGTCTTATATGGAAGAAGATCAAACTAGGGCTATTTTCACTAATCTGAATCTATGGACATTCCATTACTTTCACCACCTCAAGGTCTTGAAGAAAGAAATCAGAGTGAAAAATCCCTATTAGCTAGTAGGCTAAGTCAACCCTTTCTTATCTGACTCTTGAAGAAATACAGAAGAGAGAGTGAAGTAAGAGGAGTCGGTACTCTTTCTATATAGTGTAGGGAAGATAATGGATTTTTCAAGAATCGGCATAACCACTCTTGGAGGAATGGTAGATGGGATCTCCCACACCCGAGGCGAAACTATATAGGGTCAAGTACCTAGCTTTTTTAGTTCCATAAATAGATCTCTTTAAGAAGAAGCTGTGAAGGAAGCATTAGATTCATTAGAGTAGGGATGGTCTTAGAGACTCGAAACTCTGTTCACGACATGCTTAGACGCACTTTGATTGATTGAGGGTTCGCTTTCCCTTAGTTCCTATGGTGTGACCATGTTTTTGGTGGGGAGATATAGAGATGAGGAGGGGAATAATTCCTTTCCTTGTCAGCTCCCTAGCTTGAAGCAGCATGATCAGCAGTACAGGATGACTTTATGGATGCTACTAAATGAATTCATGAAATAGGGGCCTAATTCTTTATAGTTGGCTTCACAAGCTGGACAAGTTCCTTCTACAGTCTGATTGACTTCCCGAGCCTGAGCTTTCAGTTCCATTGTCCCTTGTTCTACTCCTCCTCTCCTTTTAATTTGAGCAATTCCCCCCTTAAGGTCGAGCTATTACATTCTGCTTTCAGTTCTGGTTGTTACTGGCTTCATAAACTGGCTTGCTCTTCACGAGCTTACAGTGCTGGTTCCCTACCTAGGAGGTTCAGGTTGAGGTTCAGTTAAGGTGAAGTTCTTATGCTTTCCCCTTCTCGTTTCTGTCTTTCTGTCTTGATTGGGGGGAGATACTAGTAGCGAGTGAGGGATTTACCTTCAAGTCTGATTCTGTCTTTCTAGTGGGCTTCAAAATCTGGAAGTTCTGGTACTGGTACTGGTTCAGGTACAGGTTCCGGTACGGGATAATGGCAGGATTTTATCAATTCGTAAGATTGGTATCTGCACGTGTCATGAAACCCCATCAGATTCACATGTCATATTCCCTTCACTAGCTTTCAGTTCTGGTTCTGGTACTGGTTCAGGTGTGGGTAGGCATGTTTGCGGGAATTTACTTCAAGTCATATTCAACAGATTGGATTGCCTTCGTAAACTAGTCTGGCTTACAGGTATGATTCTGGCTCCTGCTATCTCCCTTCCCTTCCTTTCCTTGCTAGCTCCCTTCTTTCTAGCTTTCCTTAAAGACCTTCCTTAACTTACTTGATTTCCTTCCCCAGCTCAGAGTGAAGGTTCATCTTGAGGTGCAGTTTCTGGTGCAGGTTGTCTTTCCTAACTCTTGAGGTTCAGAACCGGCTTCACAACACAAGTACGATGATGGACAGACTTAGAAATCTTGAGGGTTCTGCTTGAGGTGGTTGAAGTTCTATTCTTTCCTAGTTCAGTTCCGTTCCAGATTCATTCCAACCCGGGCATACCCGCTTTTAGTGCTGCCTTTGGACCTGAAACCGATCGAGCTAGCCATAGGCAGGTGGTCACTTGCTAGTTGGCAGTGGTGGACCGAGCCCAAGTATGTGGAAAAATACTGGGACGACTGGTGTCTAGGGGTTATAGGCCAACCGAGATCGGGGATAACTGGTTTTCCGCGAAAGCTATTTCAGTAGTGCGTACCTACAATCGAAATGGCCCGAGGTAGAGGGTACTAGTGCGTTGGCATTGGCAATGGATATGTGATGCTAGGAGGTGTTAGACTCCATGGGTACTCTATTCGAATACTGGCCTGGTATCCGTGGTACAAGAAAGACGGTGCGGTGCCAAGATCCAATGTCGAGAGGGAAAGATCCCAGATCGTCAGCTAAGGTCCCCAAGCAACTATCTTAGTGTGCAAGGAAGTGGGGGTATCAGAGCTGGTTTAGGCGGTCAGCTTGGAAGCAGCCATACGGATGATTGAAAGCATCATAGCTCACTGGTCAAGGGCGAGTTCAAACTGACAATGTCACGGGTCTATAAGTGGTGCACCGAAGCGACGAGACGATTCCATCATGGTCCTCCCTCCGTATCATCTAGATAGTCAGATACTTCATGTATTCCAGGATACGAAAATGAGGGTGTTGTCAGTAGCGGGACGTTCTGTTGATATATGGTAGGGCCTTGGCTACTACGCCTAGGGTTTTCTCAAAAGAGAGAATGCTGACATGATTATACTATTTCAATCCTATTTCCCCAGGGAGCCCTAGCAGTAGATCAGGGTTTCAACGGGTGGTTGGAAGTGTTGAGTGAATCGGTCGCTTAACTCTCCTTTTGCCGATGGGGGTACTCGAGAGTGAGAGGTCTATTTGACTGACAGTGAAACACTGATTAAAATGACCATAAGGTTGAAGTACCGGTTGGTGGTGGACTTTATATGTGGACTTTATATGCTAAATACCAATAAAGTCCTGACCCTTCCATGGTAGTTCACTATTAGAGGAGTACTGACCATGTTCCACAATGGAACAGGGTGGAGGTCATAAGTACTCTTCTAATAGTGTTGATAGACTATTAGAATAATACTTATGATTCCCCATGAAATGGTTGGGTTCCTGGATGGATCAGGTAATCTTCAGTAGTTCACTATTAGAAGAGTACCCGAGCTGTTCAGCATTGCTGGAATTGGGCATATCGCACATCCGAATCGCATATACATATACATATACATATACATATGCATATACATATACATATACATATACATATACATATACATATACATATACATATACATATACATATACATATAGTAGCTGGGGGTTGAGTTGCGCAATGGGCACCGAAAGGTGAGAATCACCACCATAAGGTTGAAGTACCGGGCGACTGGTCATCGGTTTCATGGATCATTCACTGACACCACCTCAGGACTATAGGGGGAGTGGACACTATATAGACAGAGTACCTGAATCTTCTAATAGTGCTTCCACCTTCCATATGGCAGTGCCGAAGGCGAGGGCAGTTTCAGCTACTCTATCTAATAGTCATGTGATACTTGTTGGGGGAAATCGGTATAATATAGGTAGTAGAGGTAGCGGGACTAGGCCAAATCCACTCCAACCATTCCGTCAGTGTTGATGGTGGAAGTGTTTGGGCTATGGCAAGCATAAACTGGAAATAACTACGAGTGGACGAGTCGAATCAAGCCAGAAAACAGATGATCGTACCAACAACCGACACAGGTGCACCAGTAGAGTATACTATTTGGCGCGGGAGCAACCCATTTGGAAGGAACTTAGCAAGCGCTTGAACCACCAGTTGTGTAACTATTCTATTAGAGTAGATTACTGAGGATAGACCTATCTCATTGGATCACCTCCGGTCCATGCATCCAACAGGTGGGGAGCAAGGTAGCGACTGTTTATTAAAAACACAGGACTCTGCTAAGAGGTCGACCTATGTATAGAGTTTGACACCTGCCCGGTGCTGCAAGGCCGATGCAGTTGGGTACCGAGCAGAGGGTGCCCAGCCGTATCGACCTAGTGGTAAACGACGACAATAACCCTAACTGTCCGAAGGTAGCGAAATGCCTTGTCTCATAAGTAGCGACCTACACAAATGGTGTCACGACTTCCTAGCTGTCTCTGAAAATGGAATCCAGTGAAAATGAACTCTTGATTCAGATGCTGAGCTCCCCACGACTAGACTGTAAGACCCTGTTCACCTTGAGTATTCACTTCGCTGTGAGCAAGATAGTCGAATGCCTCGTAGGATGGTAGTAGTGATCTGGTGTCCTACCGCCACCGCTCCACCGGGCCACTCGTTCGGTCAATGCCCAATGCTCTAACCTCATGAGTGACTAATATATTCTAATAGTTGAGACTCACCAGTTCCACTATAGGCACAACCTGGTACATATATATATATGATGTATTATGGCCATATCCACAGAAGGCTCGAGACGATTCATGGATAGGTGCGGAAAGTGGTTCGGACATTCATCCCCCTTGTTTCAAGGTTTCCCACTACTCCGATATGGTCACGGGGCAGCCTGAAATAGAGAGTATCATATCTATATAGTGGTGGTCTTGGTGGACTTTATATTTGGGTATGATCTCTATATGGTCATGACAGTTGTAATTGTGACCGATATAGGATGATACCTTGGTTCATCAGTTTATTCATTCAATTCAAGTTCAAGTCTTGGGAACAGAGCGAGTTCGGTAGTTTATCTGGGGCGGATGCCTTCTAAAGAGTAACGGGTGGTGCGAAATGGACAAAGACACCCAAATCTACCGGGTGTGTATTGGTGTTCAACGCTTGACTGCAAGATGGCACAACTCGAGCAGGGACAGACAATTCAAAAGGTAATATGAGCTGTCGGCCATAGTGAACCGGGCAGTTCTGTGTGGTTGGGTGCTCATGAAACGGATCACAGGTACGCCAGGGATAACAGGATGATGAAACCCAAGATCTCGGATCGAGGGTTTCGTTTGGCACCTCGATGTCGACTCATCACCTCCTGGGGCAGAAGCCGGTCCCAAGGGTCCGGTTGTTCTCTGATTGAAAACAGTGGTACGTGAGTTGGGTTTAGAATGTCATGAGACAGTTCAGTTCCTATCTATCATGGGGTAATGAGAATGGAAAGGTACACGCCCTAGTACGAGAGGACTGTAATCGAGCGCGGGGCCAACCCATTGCGAGCCGGAACCAAGGTGGCGGTATACGGTGCAACTACGTTGTTGGTATCATCTCTATTGGTGGTGGTCACTGGTGGATGGATCTTGGAACGCCACTTGGACTCGTTCTCGGACTCGGTAGAAGAACAGTACCCAAGCGGATAGGCGAGATGTGAACCATCCCTTTTGGCACTCTCACCTATGGCAGAGATCGGGGAGCTATCATGGAGCAAGCGTATTCATACTAATCGGACAGCTAGCTAATAGGTAGATCAGAGCTCATGGGCCACCACCCCACTCAGGTACTCGAGTTGAACCACCACGTACACCGCCATATTCCACCATATCCAATACAACCAAACACAGATGAGTCGTATGGCCAACGACACTGGAACCATGAGAACCGTTCGAGAACGCATCGGAGTCATGGTCTGGTCGACCTTGGGGCCAATGCATCTGCCAAACCGAAGCCAGCTGGTTGTTTCGGGTTCATCAGTATAATCTAGCCAGGTACTCTTCTATATAGTCTATAGGCAGACCACTATAGGCACCTTTTTTGGTGCCTATAGTGGTCCGACTATATTATACCGATGCCTCATATGATAGTCGATGGTTCGGGGCTTCGATGGTGGATATGGTGGTGCTGGAATTGGAGTTGGAGGTATTATACTAGACTAGTAGTAGTAGTAGTACGACTATGATTGGCTGGTGGAATGGCATTGTCATGGTTGGGTTGATGGTGGTCGGTTTGGAAGAGCATGGTGGTCGAAAACTATATATAAGAGTACCCGTGGTGCGGTCTAATGTCAAGAAAGGTCGAATATTAGGGTAGTTGAGAAATCAGAAATGATATAATAGACAGTCTGGGAGTGGATCCAGGTACTATTCTATAACTATATATAAGAGTACCATAGAATAAGAATAGGTCGGGTGAAGGTGGTGCTCGGGGAGACCTTGTCTTATAGGAACTCATCTCTGGAATTGGACCGAGCGGAAAGGGAAAGCAGCGCTTCGACAGCCAAAACAGTCATGCTACCCCCCCTTCCCAACATGTTCCACCTTCGCCACCAATGTCGTTTGAGTGAGTATACTTGAGGCCAATCGCCGCATCTCTGGCATACTACTACTAGTCTAGTATAGTGGTGCGTGCGTGCTTTCTGAAAGGTTTCTGCTGGATGCTTCCCCACTCGACGGTACTATATATATAAGAATACCTGAGCGTTTCTCAAGTGGTTCAGTGGAATGGTGTTGCTGATTGTGATTGAGTGGATCTGGCACTCTTGAGATCCCACCCTCTCGAATGCCACCACCAAATCACAAGGGTCATGGTCATATAGCACGAGCCGGACTATATAGAGTCAGTACTTGTGACCAAGAACGAAAATACCCAGGGTACCTTACCCTTTAGAAAGGGTCAGATCTTTTAGAACTCGGCTACTGAACCCTATTCGGTTTAGAAAGGGTCAGATCTTTTAGAACCTTACCCTAAGGTGTCAGATCTTTTAGAACTTTAAAGAGCTAAGGGTGAAGTTAAGGTCTTCAGCTTAGAGAGACTAAGTTAAGGAAGTGAATCTAACTAAGTACCTTCAACTATGTATCATGCATTCAACTGTAAGAGGGATGATACCTACTAAAGACTAAGGAAAGACACATAGAGAATTCAAATCTTGTTGCAGGAAACAACAAGCCTTTTTCGATTCCTCCGATATCTACAGAACTAGGGAATTAATTACTACTACGACTACTGCTTACTCATACAAGGGAGGAATAGCAGGAGACAAGACAAGGCTTTCTAAAACCCCAAGGTAGGCTGAAGACAGGGTTAGCTTTATAACTCGCTCTATCACCTGGCTTACTTATTCTTGGTTTATCACATTTCTAGCTTTATCCCATGATGGATGAAACTTTGCTTAATACTTTTCATTGGAAGTGGGATGGAATGGATCTCCTTCCCGCTTTAGTTTCACTCTTATCTCGGTTACTAACCGGTGTGGGAGCTGAAGCCAAGTCCTTTACCGAGTGGGCTTCCTAATCATACCCAAACACCATCTCGAACTACCGAACCGATAATATAAGTGATTTCCACATCCTGCCCTTTTTACATTCAAAGTGTAATTCACTGCTGAAAATATTCTCTTTGTTGACGCTAGCACTTTTAGTGCGTTAGGGATGGATTTCTGGCTCTTTCACTCTAAGTGATATATAATTTGAGTGAAGATTTGGGACTAGATACAGGTATCTATCTCACTCTATAAAGTAAAATAATAGATGTGTCGAGTGCGGGAATGCTTCGTCCTATTCCTTTGCCCGCCGAGAGTTATTAGTGCGGCGAACGCCCCTAATTCCATTCCACCTGAGGGTTTGCAAGCTATGGAGAGAAGTCTATTTTCTCCCCAAACAATTACCTTCACTCAGAATGATTTTGACTTGACATTTGTTATCCCCATACTCGACCCCTGTATGTAGAGGCCTTTATAGACCACTACTAAATAAAGAGGATCTTGATAGAAAGTAGTGCAGGATTTAATATTTGTACATTGAGTACATCGATCCTTCTTGCTTTGCTTTTCTCCTCACTACAGCTGTTTGTGCATATGACGGGACCACTCAAACCGCACAAGGTATAGTTTTTTTATCTCCAAGTGGGACCCCTTGTTCGGTCAACTCTATTCCATGTAGCAGATATCCTATAAACATATAAAATTTTTCTATAATGACCTTGGATCCACGGCAACTTGGTTGTGGAATCCTTATATCATATCAGTTTTAAGTTTCCCATGAATGGGTGATTTCTATACCTTGATAGCAACCCCGTCAACCATTCAAGTTCAGTCCCTTCTTCTCGATCCTGTATTGATCTACGACCATACTTCTCTTTTTCATGATCTTTGGGGGTAGCCTCTGTTTCCATGGAAATAACTAAGAGCGGTTATCACCTCAAAGGAAACCTTTGCTACAGATGCCTAACTTATTCCGTCTCATGCTCCTACTGCGGTTCTAGAGAGAATTCCTACTGCAATGGATATTCTGCTTCTTCTGGCCAACCAAACGATTCAAGCTATGTGGAACTCGCCAATGACTTTTATTTCAACCCTTTCTAGAGAACAAATGCTTCAAGGCTGTACTTCCTTGGTCCCGATCGGCCGTTACCAGTAGCAGGAGATTACCTAACTATAGGACCCGAGTCATCTTCTTCCCATCCTAGTGGCTAGGCACCTTCCAAGCAATTCCTTGTGCGTTCCCCATCCATTAGCAGTTGGAATAGCAGAACTAGGACATCTAAGCCTGGAACCGCAGGTCAAGCCCTTATGTCAGTCCATCTATTTTTGACTATCGATCTCACTCCAACCTCCGAAAAAAGAAATTTCATCTGGTGCTGGCTATTCATCTCAATCTCATGCCTCTAATGGCCATGAAAGCCCATGAACCTAAACTCTCAGATCCAAGTCATGTCATGATGGCCCATCCAAGCACTAGAAACTAGTAGGGGAGGCCATGGGATCAAGTAAACCAATGGAGGCCCCAGATTTCTCTTTTTCCGAGCCCACCGACATCCATATCAAAATGCTTTTTCTACTGGCCGGCTAAGCTAACGAGAAGCCTCAATCAGGGTTCCGATAAAATTCATCCTCTGCTCGCCTCCCATCCAATACTGGATACAATGAGTTATTTCAATGATGGTCCATCAATAAAGGAATTCGAGGAAGGTGGAGCAAGTCGATACCATTCTCAATCTTCCGAAGTAGCAGCAACCGGAATGAATGCACTCCAAGTCCTCCTTGAGTGGTACAGACTTTCTTGGTGGAGTCTACTTTCGGGGGCCTCTTCTTCTTAGTCGAAGGGTAGGACAAGGGGGCATCCCTTTAGTGTCGGAGGAAAACAAATGAAAAGCACTTGACCCAGTTTTAGGGTATTCAATAGGCTTCTTGGTCGGATCGGAAAGAGGACTTGGAGACATTGAAAGAGATGACATGATACAGCAGGGTCTGCCTTGCTAGCTCTCCTATTCGCCTCCCCAAGGGGAACGGGATCATGAAATAAAATATTACTATCAATGAAGCTGGTACATCCACTACGTCTATTGTAGTACTACTTTCACTGCTCTTCTACTCCCTGGCACTCATGTCGCCATACCCCCCTGCGGCATTTCCATGACCAACTAGAAATAACCTGTAAAACCCATTTTGAATAGAACCAAACCAAACCTTTTTAAGGAACCTCCAAGTCTCTTCTTTGAGGATAGCTCCCCTCTTCCACTTGGGAAAGTTGTAGTCCTTCCTTACCTTTCATGGGATGAGACTGCCCTACTCTCTTGATTGCTGTCTGGCTTTGTTGCTTTCTTCTAGCTGGAAAGAGTGCTGGAAGAGCCCTCCCCTTCTGAAAAGAAGAGATCCCAACTCTCGCTTTGTTAATTGGCATTTTGTGCCAGTTATGATCTCTATTCATCTTTGACTTTGTCCGTCCTATTCATATATCAAGATCGGGGGATCAAGAATCCAGTACTAATGTTCAATCCTTGTCTCTTTCTGTGTGTTCCAGCTTTCTTCAAGGGATAAGGGAGATCCTTCGAATCAACCTTACTTTTGTTTTTCATTGTCTTTTTCTCTCCATTCCACTTCTCTGCCTCTGGTTGAGTGGCATTATTCTCCTTGCTGATCTTGCCGAGTAGTCCCATCTATGGCTAATTAGGCTATTAAATAAAGCCTTCTCGGTTCCGGGTTTTATTGTTCCATGCCTTCCTATCCGGATGCCTTTCTCTCGAATGAATATCCATAGCAGTAGCTAGTCTAGCTGGCCGGGGAGAGAAATGCCAACGAGCTACCCTCCTATGAGACCCCCTTCCTAAAGATACTGCTCTTGAGGACTCTACCTCCGGATAAGAGTAATTTGAATAGCCGCAACGATTGCTCCCGATTCCACTCCCGCTGCAACACTGCAAATGAGTTAGGAGTGAAGGAGGATTTCCCGACGATTCGAATAGAGAAATTGAGCAACTAACCCTCCCTCTCAGCCATGGTCAATCTTACTCTCCCCTCCCTCAGATTCAGATAAAGGGTCAACGTCGACTTGAATAGGAACTGGCCCTTTCTCATGTTGGGAAATCGATGAATCAAATAGATGTATGCCACTATTCCGTCTTTCTCAGCCCAGCCCTTCGCGTTATCACTTTAGTAATCGTAGTCAATCATACATCTATCCATTACAAAAACTCATTCTGGCGGCATCTCCGATTCGGTCATCCGGCCAGCGGCGGGGCCATCATATTATGAATGGAAGAACTATGCTCTCCTATCCGGAACCGTGGGTCTTTTCGAAGTGCAGTTCGCGACTGGGGGATCGAAAGAAGACCGCTGGGAAGGAAGAGGTTTTAGTAGTTTTGTAATCAGATATAGAGTGGGTAAGAAATGTCAGTAGAGCTCTTTCCTTCACTGAGCAAATGCTATCATGTAGGTACTCGAGCAATAGCTGCTTCAGGCGCTCAACCGGTGGATCGAATTGATGAACTTGCTGAACCGAACATGGGGGAGACGAGACCGGACCATCCTGCATTCAATAAGACCCTCTTTCCAGTATGTCATTTTTGGTTGGCACCGTATTGATCGTTATTACATAAAAAATATGACTGCCCCTTATGTTAGAGGGGGATTACCGTCTTTTCGATAAAGCGGGTAAGGATATGGGAATGCCCCCACCCACGGCAAGGAGCTTCCTGAAGGTCCCTTCAGTTCGCTGTCTGGGGAGGAATGGGATAGAGAGAGGAGAATAGAACCAAAATCTCCTCTGTTCGTAGTTACCGAATGAAGGAGGAGGAGAATTCAGAGTCAATCTGTCTCCCCTATCAAACCAAGGTCGCTACCGCTCCACCTTGTATTCCTGATCGACCGGTAGGGAGAAGTCGCACATTTTAGATAGGAGATATTCAAAGAGTATTGAAGATGGATATTTTGATCCTATATCTATTCATTCATTACCCTAATGTAATAGATTCCATTCCTTAGTTGATCCGCATCAATAGACGATTGGCAGTGGATCACTGATTCCCAATAAAGGCCGGATGCGCTCAAAGAATGAATTTATGCTTTTCAATCCTGGTTCGATTCCGGAACCAGAGGCTAACAATGGCTAAAAGAGGGAATAGGGGTGGAACAAATGGTTAGGTAGCAGGTTAGGCCCAGTTTCTCCTCTGGTCTAATACCTCCCTCCTCTAATCCTCCGTTTGTTCCTTGACGGCCGAAGCTTCTTGCTCCTACGCTACTTCCGTCGCTCTATTTGTTGTGGTATCTCTCTCAGTTGGTTAGCTAGTGTCATTGGTCTTCAGCTCGGCTTTTTCCATTGCTAGAGTATCCCCCATTATTGACACGGATTCTGGCTCTTCGGGCCGGCTACATGGAATTGTCTTGCTAAGTCGGAGTTGTTAATTGGTTCCAGTAAGCCGCTAAACATAGCATGAATCATTCAACTTACACTGCTTGCGTCTTTAACTATCATCACCATTATTAAGCATAGATTCATATCGATAGGATATATTTCATTCCATATCTCCTTATAGCTGGAAACCGACCAATATTTCTCTCTAGAGGGGCCCAAAAGATACAAATACGCTTTTGAGGAGTATTCCTGGGAAATTGACTCCTTCCTTTCCAACCAGATTCATGAGTGAAGGAAAATATCAGATGGAAAGGACTCTCCTTCCTTATCTCCCATCTGCTTGACTACTGATATTTGCTCTACTGCGAGTGATGAAGCTTCAAGTATCCATTCTATCTATAAGGTTCTAGGAAAGAGGGATAGACTAGATGTGATATGGATCAAGGAGATGCCTCTCTCCATCCGTAGTTGATAAGTCCCTGAGGGAGGGGGACAAGGTGACTAAGGAATCAAAAATTAGGGCAAAAACCATATATAGATTTATTCATTGAATAAGGCGCCAACTCCTGAATGATAGGTTTGGTCAGATAAAGGTTTTCCTAACCCATTTCAGTTCATTTCTATGAAATCGACCCCACCCCCTGTTCTTAGACGGAAGCCTGGGAGTAGAAAGCTTGAAAGCTAGTCTCCGCCTCTGTATCCTTCTTTTCTCATCTCAGCGAGCTTTGCCCCTTCTAAATGAGAGAGGTCATGATAAAAGTTGATGAGTGGGGCGAGGGGATTATTCCTCTCAATCAACAAGGGCTTGAGTCCCCTATGGCCAATACAATGCGCTAGCATCATCTTTTATAACGCTGGCATATTCTATAAAGAAAGCTGTCCTTGGGGACTCCGTCTTGTCTTTAGGGACTATATTCATTCCTTAGTCAATCGAGTTCTTGCGTCATCAGCTTTTTGCGTATAATAATTGCTGAATGTACGGATTTTGGTACCTCTTATGGTACTTCTTGCAGTACGGACTGCTCTTCCTACTGTTAACAGTGCTTTCCTTTTCTCTTTTGAAGGTTTCAGGCCTAACTTGACGCGGCAGTAGGAACTGCTTTTCGTGCTAGTGTTCAGACTACTTTTCTTGCTGTTGCGGGCTGGTTGTCATGCTTTTAGCTGAGGGATTTTTTTTCTTGGTGCTTTCCTGAATTCTTTCCAACCATTCTCTTCCCAAATTCAGACTACTATCGAACTTCGCACTAGGGCTCAAACGATGCCTTAAGGAAACAATAGCCCCACAACCCAAAGGCTTTTTGAGAGATCCGAGAGACATGGTTCAACTAATGGTGAACTATCCTTCTCCCAAACATTTCTCAGTGAAACCACTGAGTACAACGTATTAAACAGAAACTACGAACAAGATCTTAGAGTTGTCTCCATCATCCACAGCTCCAGGATTCATGTGCAGTTTTTTATGCTGGAGTCATGAATCGCCTCTTGAAACCATTCTTCAGCCATACCAGACTCATTCTGTCTACGTCTAATGAGCCTAGCCTAATGGTTCTAGGTCAAATTCCATCTATTTCTCCTTACCCTATAGGTTATAGAGACTCTTCCCAATGCCAAGAACTAGGATCATAAGGAAAGTCTCAACCCTTTGGTACGAAAGTAGGCTATGATTCCCAGAGAGAAAGAAATGGTTTTATATAAAGGCTCGGCACCTGGTTATATTTATTTAAGTCGGCCTTACTCAGGCTAAGTTCAAGAAAAGATAAGTCCTTTAAGCTAAAAGCTTATGTGATCAACTAGAACACCTTCCCCAATGAAACTTCTTTCCCCGGAGCAGCAACTGAAAGAGAAAAGACCAGGTTTTCCTGAAAACTTGAAACAGATTCATGAACAACAAATAAGAGATATACCCCAGATACCATTTGAACCAGAGCTGAACCATGGAATTACCGGAGAGTGATTTCACTCAAGAAGACCTTGAGTCACTGGCTGCCTTTAGAGAAGACTAAGAATCATGTATGGAAGGAAGTGAAGGTGAAGCGGGCTTGCTTTAAGGGCTAGGCTTTCTCTCTTCTTTGGCTTGACAATATGACAGAGATGGGCCCTTGAGCCTGGGCTTTCTTCTTTAAAGCCTTGAGACGGGTATGAACTCGATTGTTGGTCGGATATTGCTGGGTATTACCACTTTTCTTGGATGGCGCCTTTCACCTTTGATTAGGACTTTTTCACATTTCATCTCAAAGAGGATCTAAGCTAAAAAGTTCTTTTCTCTTCCTAAACCCAAAGAGTAAGAGTAAAGCATTCCAATTTCAGGGCTTAGCTTAGGCCCCTTCCTAACCTAATGCCACACCCAACCAATTCTGAATCCAAGACCTGGTTCAAGCTTGAAATCCAGAGCTAGTCTTCTTCCCACTGACCGCTACTAATAAGATAAGACGAACCACTACCAGTAGTCCTTCCGGGGTTCAATAGCTGCTGATTCTGTAACATATTGTTCTGTCACAGCTTCTTCAACTCAACCTCCCCTAGGGAAGTTAGTAAGGTAGCAGGAATAGATCTTCTAGGCCTTGAGTCGGGTTTGAACTTCTCTCCCCTCACTACTCTCTTTTGTTCTTCCTTTAAGAGGCCTGTAGAGGGAAAATTTTCACTGCAAACTCTTCTCGGTCTCTATGATTGCTTGAATTAAACAAGTGACCTCTTTTCTTTCATTTGTGAGATAATGTCTCTAATTCACTCTCAGATCTAACTCGCTTTCTTTTTCTTTATGGCTTAGCCGGTAAGAGACTTTAGTCATTGATATCCATATTAAAAGGCAGGTATTCCCACAAAACAAAACAAAAGCACCCCTGGTCCTTTACTTTAATCAACAAGGTTGCTTTCCCTGATAACCCTTATCACCAAGGAAAGAAGTCCAATAGAAGCTGATCTTAGCTTTGAGAACTTATTCCTTTTGTTCCCATCTACCTCTGAGAGTGGTCACGAGCTTATTATAATCATATCTTTTTCAAGCCTTCCCATAGTCAGAAGTTCAACCGAAGCCAATCCATCTCTGTTAATGAATGCTCATAACCGTTCTATATCCAATTCCTTAAGGATAAGGAAGGGAAGGAGAGAACAACTACTAAGAGTTATAATATCCATACCATAGAAAGATAAAAGGAGTCGGGGTCTAGTACTTTATATAAGCTAGCACCAAAGAAAGGAAAGAAGGAAAGGTGCCCAGGTAAAGGCTAAGCTTAGTCAGATGGAGAGAGTGGCTCATCCATCTTTTCATCTTTTAGAAAAGGAGGGGATCTTTCTTTACTTCTTCTTCTAGTGAGTTAAGCGTGTAAAAATCAACTTAAACAGCCTTTCCATGCCAGTCATCTAGGAATGAAAGCGACGTACGTACTGGATTGACCAGCGTGTGCCAACTACTCCACTGACCAGCCGAAGAGCATCCTTATAAAATAATGAATGGGAAGCAGGCCCGATGAACAGAACTGGGGACCATGAACCCCCTCCATCATTATTTGATAGAGAATGCTCCCCGCTTTCTTTCTGTGGTTACTATTAGAACACAAGCCAAGGAACTCAAAACCACAACACAAGCACCCTTTACTAGACTAGTTTTTGAGTTTTCTCCCTTTGCTTCCGGCTTTTAAAGGTAAATAGTCAAAAGAGTTCCCCGTAGAATGCGAGCGTTGAGGCTTTCATCAAAACAAAGAGAGAGGCCCCTAGTCTAGTAAAGGGTGATTTTTTGTGTGTTAGCCAGGCTTTCTTTACTATAAATAGATTAGTAATAAGGTCTTAAGGAACTAAAAAAACCTCTATTCCCATTTTTTTTGGGCTATAAGACTCTGAGCTTCCATCGAACTACGTGAATAAGCTTTTTGACTACAAAAACGATTCCTCCCCTGGGAAAAAGTGGTCTATCAACTGAACTTGCCTTGTTGTGATAGGGGTACCACCTTTTCATTCCCACCAAGGAGCCGTAGCTTTACTTAGATAGGGCTTGACTGCCTTACATAAAGAAAGGGATTACTGCTCTCCTTTATTTCACAAAGAGTGGACCTTACTTCTCTTATGATTTTTGATACTGCTATTTTTTCCCCTTAACTAGCATCCCAATCCGTTGGATCAATATACAGCTCGGACATCTCAAACACACGTAAAGATGTACTTATAAGAAAGCCCACCTACGCTGTTGTCCCCGCTAAGAATACATGTCTTTTTAAAGCTCATTGTCCTGAGACATAGGTGTTACATTTTTCCGGAACCTTTCTATCTGGCATACCAACAAACAACTTTTCACGAAAGTCCTCAAAAGAGGAGATGCACTCAAATACAGAGAGGAATGGAGTAACTCAACTCTGAGAGAGGAACGTGGCTCTCTAACTGCTAGTTTCTTACTTCTCAGGTTCTTACGGGGAATCTCAAAACAAGGTTTCCAAATAGATCTTTGACCATAGAATTGGTTTACCTGTCTTGAGGCATCCCTTTCTCTTCTTACTCTGCCTAAATATGTATCAATAGAAATGGCAAGAAAAAATAAAATGCAACTCCAGTAGACTTGAATACTCAACAACACTGATCTGATGAGCTGAAGTCTACCCGCATAGGAAATCCGTTCACACCCAAGTGGCAGATCTCTTTCAAAAGGAATATAAATTTGACCCACTAGCAATAGAGCAAGGAAAGATGAATAAAAAGGCACTCGCAGTCATGGCAGGGGCTGTAATGATGAGTTTTCTACTAAATCAAAACGCATTTAGTGCAGGAAGTTTGGTACTAAGAACATACGGTACTAAGTCAGAAAGACTTCCTTAGTCCTGTCATGCCTTAGGTTCACGAACTAGAGGTTCGCGAGCTAGAAACACCGTTAAACCATTTATCTGTCGTGCGAACGTATATAAAAAAAAAAGAAGGAATATTGGCACCGGACGATGTTCCAGAAATAGGTATGGGATATTGCATTGGTTATCGAATTGGAATGGACCTGGTTAACCTTATGGAAAGAAGTAATCCTACGGAAAAAGGATCTAATCCTAGAGAGAAACTGATCCTAAGGGGACTTAATCCTAGAAAATAGACAGGGCTGGACCATGACTGGGAAGGGTGCTGGGCCCTGTACCCGACTTTGGAGATAGACATTGTGATTTCTTAAGGTGTGATTCACCTATGGAAAGGGACCGTGCCTACTGAAGATTGGACTAAAAAGGCGTCATGCCTAATTAGGGGTTGATCTTTAAAAAGGTGTTGTGCCTTTAAAGGTTTAAGTTATCCTATGGATCGAATCTTGAAAAGGCGCTGTGCCTTGTGTTTGAATGAATGTTTCTAGAAAAGTCTCGAAAATCCTAAAACCTTTAATGTGGAAGGAGAGTGCCACCACTAATGGGAGAGTTCTTAGTACCGAAGTTGTAAGTTACCACTAAAGAGAGGTCATGTTACCATCATCGAAAACGTGAGGTACCACGAAGGAGAGGGATAAAAACCTCTAAGGAATGGAAACTTTGACAAGTAAATCAATGATTTGGAAATTATGCAAAACAATAAATGAAATGCATGAATTATTAAGGGATGCTCTTTGAAAGAGGCAGGACGCCTAATAATGCAATGGTGACACAAGTCAAATCCTTTGAAGGGAAATGGCCCGAACCTGCGTCCTATCCATTCATCTATTCCGTCTAAGGGTAACACAAAGCTAGGCTAGATTCTATCAAATAAGATCTCTCAAGTGATAACTATAGAGGAGAAGGGAAGATTAGACTGTATGAGGTTTCTGTTGTTCTTTCTTGGCAGTGGTATGTCACTTCGGTAGGTTTGGGAATCAAATACCTAAGACTTGCTCCTTCCTCAGGTTTATAACATGCTAGGCTAGATAAGACTGTACTCTATCTGTTAGCTATTCAAAGAGCATAGGAGCTAGAGGAATGCTCTTTTTCTTTCCTTGTTATTACTTGAAGTTGAGAAGGGATAAGGATAGAGAATAACTAATGAGATTGTATCTGTCTTCCTTCTTAGGGTTAGGACTTTCCCCTAGGGCACGTAGCTCCTGTAGGTTTATATCATGATAGAATGAATTAGAACGAATTCTATCTATCAAGCTGGTTGTTCTAGCAAGTGGATTCTAGGATAAAGGAGAAGAATCTATTTATTACCATTAGGATGTATCTTAAACCTTCCTTACTATATCTATTCTAGAAATAGATGTAACCTATCTTCCTCAATATGCATTTCCACTGTTGCTGTGTAGAATATATTGTATGAAGAGAGGAGGATAAAGAGTCTGTTAGTGGCTCAATAGGGCTCACCTATTCTCCGAGAGCATTAAGTCCTTTGTAAGATGAACTTCTTTACTTATAGCCTCTTTACTTATCTCTTTCATACAAGGACTACTATTTAGCATCCTATATATGAATGAAATTTGAGGAGAATCCGTTTAAGTTGTTCTTTTTGGGAGTTGAATAAGCAAGCCAGGGGTGATTGGGATTCCTCCCCCAAGGGAAGAGCGGGGATAAGAAGTCCTCTCTTCCTGCCTTTAGTAAGTAATAGAGTTATACTTTGCCCTTTCCTTTCTATTATATATATCTAGATGGAAGTCCTGAGTGAGTCCAGTTCGAATAGTAGGCAGCCTTTTGCCTTTTTGATTCCCTCCCTCATCTAGTGAGGATTGTAATAGGTAGGTATCATCCCTCTAACAGTCTTGCCTTCAAGTAGCTTCTTTCTTCTATTGATTGATAGCGAGGAATCCCACCAAGCCCCAAGAAAGGAATAAAATGGATATCTTTCCTGTTCTCTTTCTTGATACTTTCCTGTAGGGTTAGCACAAGATAGGTTTTCAATCCTGTAGTAAGAAGAGGTTCTCCCTTAACTAACTGTGAGTGGAATAAGGCCAGTGAAAGCAGTCTGATAGGAAGGTGAGTTCCCCTTATCTTTTAGATTTCCTTTAAGTTATCTCTTAAGCCTTTCAATGAGCCTTTCCATAGGTGAGTGCCCCTATTCTAGTTCCTCTTTGAATCAAGAAATCTTCAAGTTCCTCTTAGAACTGCCGATGTGGCCTTTCTGATGTCCGTTGTTAGGTCTTGGTATCTAGTGGGAATACCTGAGGCAACTTGCTCCTTGACTTTAGGTTTAGAGCAAGAAAAGACAGATAAGAATAGATTAGTTTTTTTCTTTCTTCTAGGCTTGTACCTATGAGTGAGGAAGTCTTGGGTCTATTAGTTGAGTAACTCCTCTTAGCTTCTCTTCTTGAGTGATCTTCCTGACTAATTACAGAAAGCAGAGTCTTCCTGCCTAACTGTAAGCGGAGGCCCTTACCTCTACTCTTAGCCCTTAAGGATTAACGCTTTCGGGAAAGTTCTCTGCTGAACTAACATATTCAAAAGTGGAACAACGATAAAGATATTCCTTACTGCCCGGAAATCTAGGACGTTTGATCTAGTTCTCAATTTGATTCATTTGTCACATATAGGAATAAAAGATAACGATCTTTGAAGTTGTGCTAATAGTGGTCAATAATAAGGTCAGAAGAGTTTTTAATCAAAAATACGGGTACAGGCTTTCGACAAGATACTCTAGTTCCAGTGGTCTCATATGAAGGGAAATGACTTTTAAATGAAAAATATGGGTTTTCGACAAGTCTTCTCCTTTTTATTGAACTCTTATGAGTGGAATCATTCTTTAAGAAAAAAATACGGGGTTTTGACAAGTTGTCACTAAAAGGTAGGCTGCTCATTCATTGACTGAAACAAACTAAGTCCCTGTGGGAAGAGAAAGGATTTTCTTACTTACCTTAGCAAGGAAGAGAGGCACAGTAGTTTCATTGGTCGACTAATCAGGATAATAAGCTTGAGGTTCAAAATCCCATCTCCATTAAATATCTCAATTGAGATGTAACTAGTGATATTTTACTTATCCTATAGTAGAGTTAGGTACTAGGATTAAGAACTGGGCGCAACGATGGTGCTAAATTCACTATCCAGCGCGGCAGGTCACCCTCTTACTAGTTTGAGGGAATATCCTGGTTCCTAGCTTGAGGAATAGTGTCTAAATCTTAGACTCTCAAGTGAGTTAGGTCACTTTCATCGGGAAGGAAAAGTGCTCATAAATTCGATAATTGACTAGATCTCTAGCCGGATCTGTCTTTCAAGTGAGGAATTTCATTCTTATTTAAAAGTAGAGAACTACGGGGATAGAAAAAAGAGATGTGTATCCTTCACATGATCAAAGAAATTAAATAGAGAAAGAGCATGATCTTAGACAAACCAGATTCCATACCCTTAAGGATCTTCTTTCTTTCTTATAGCCTGGGAAGTGACTTGAAGAATTGGGTAAAATACATGCTGGTGATGCGAAGGAGAACCATCGGTATGGGACCCGAGCGGTAATTCATTAATCAATCCCACTTGTTGGTTCTTTCGCTCTTTGTCTGTGTCTCGCCTATAGATGAGACTTTTTCATACTTATATGTTTTAGACCAACCCCCGGAATCGCCCCTCTCCCTATGGTTGAGCATTTGCTAATATCCCTATTTTGAATTTGGTTATTTGTTCATGGGTTCATTAGAAAGATATGGGACTGAGTGATGATACCAAAGACTCCTTAGGCACATAGACACTCCTCTCTGAAAGCTTAGGCCATAGTTTTGGCAGAAACAGGAACTGTTACGCCTCCTTCACTTGTTGCTGGCATAAGTCACCACTCGGTTGTCTCATATCCAAGGGATTCCTCTTCTGAAATCAAATAGCAATGACAGATCCTGATCCCCCCTTCCTTAATTCCTTGGTACTAGTGGAATGTCTGATCGGATCAAAGAGAGGATGCGGCTACCTACTAAGAGTCAGAGTTCAATTAAGGGTTCCAACCCACGTACATATACATGCCATAAAGGGGACACCGGCCGACCCAGCCCTGCTAGTTGGTTGTATCGTCCCGTACACCTCTTTTAACTAACTAAAAGCTTGGGATTCTTTTATTAAATATCCAGAATCCTACCTCTATCCATAAGAATGGAAAAGTTTTCTAGTCATACCTCTATTGATACGAGGAGCTGCTCAACTTTGACTCTTCTATTGGTTTAGTGTGAAGGGATTCGTTCCTATTGGCACGAGGCAGAAGCCACTGTTACCCGACCGATAAGTCTTTTATTTAAGATATCCCATAAGCAACTGAACTACCCTATGAAAAACAGCTAATAGTCTCTTTCCGGTCACTTTTGTGAAAGAGGAAGAACGAAGAAAATAAGAAAATCTGAGCTAGGTGGTTATAATGAAGTACGTTGGGAAACAGATTGGCATAATAGACAGTCGGTACAGAATCATTGAAGGAGACACGTAGACTTCTCGAAGTGAGGTAAGTGCCTTTCTTGATATTTAGTAAGAAATACTAATAGAATTTAGGCCCACAAGGGTAAGGGTACGACCAATGCATTTGCATCTGCTCCTTTTCTTCTATTCGTTGATCAAACTTCCGGAGTGAAGAAACTCATTTTCATGCTCATGTGGTGGTTACAATTCAACCCACCCTTTGATCTTAACATCATATCGATAAATCCCTCAATACTCGGTATAGTATGATGAAAAAGATCTCAAGCCACAGCTATTAAAGAAGTGACTCCCTCCTATTTATGGAACCCTATGAAGTCTTCATCTTCAGCATACAACTCCTTCAAGCATTAAAAGCCCACTACTTCCTGGCTCATAGTCACAAGTCAATCTACGTCTCAATGTATTAGAAACTCGATGATGCTCGCCTGATTGTTGACGAATAGAAAATGGAAACTTCGGTAGGAAAGACCTAGCATGCATGTTCTTCATGTGCTTCCGACTGTTCAAGAACTTCAATGCCTGGTGATCAATATACAAGACAACTCGATTAAGCAGAGGGAAATAAGCACTTTTTCCTTTGTTGAAAGCAAGAAAAGACCCCGATTATATTGGCTAGAGCTCCATGATCAGACTCCCTTCTGTACAAACTCAGCAGAAAGGCAGAGAACATCTTAAACTAAACCATTTAAGAAGGATATTGCTTCACTTCCGTCGTCACTTATTCACTTCTCTGATCGATCGATCTGGTACATCCGAACTTTCTTTTTCTGATCAATGGTCTCTTGCCCACTGAAACGTCTATTTTAATGATATTCCCTTCGGACATTCCCCTCGCTCTTCAGACCGATCTGAATTGACAATCCTTTTAGTCGCTCTGATCCTTAAGACTTGTTCTCCTCTCGCTCTGGGCTGATCCCCATGTTCAAAACCTGTGAGTCTTGCCTATATCCTTGAAAGAATGCTAGGAGGATCTCACATTGGATTGCCTAGCAGTAATAAAAGGTAGACTCTAAAACTAGAGTCATCTCCTTAGCTTTGGTTTACCCCGGGATATGCCATTACCACATAACCTGCCCCTGGTATTGGGCTTTCTCCAGATTCCATTTGTGACCCTATCTCCCTATTCTCTTTCGATTGAGTAAACAGACCAACCCCCCTTCCAGTCCAAATGAGCATAGACACTAGAAACTTCAACACAAGAAAAAAAAGAATCCAACTTGATTCACTTCCATTAATAGCAATCAGTTAAGATATATTGGGAATGAAAGTAGACTTGACTCATCAATCCGATTCGGCAGCAGCTCTTCCGACATCGTCCTAGTGATCCAGGCTTGGGCATATTCCTTGTACTCTGGGAGATAGTTTGGGAGACTATTAGGGAATAAGGGATGGGCCTATAGAACGGAATATGGACTCTCCGCTCAGGTAGATCAGCTTCTAAGGCATCAAGAACAGAAGAACATCTTTTAAAAATCAAGAAATGGAAAGAAGAGGGGGACAGAAAGAGCGGTTAACTCTATCAGATCTGCAAAGAAGTACCAATAGATGGTGATCATAAAGAGGGCCCTACTTAAGAGTCCCGTAGAGAAAGTGAACAGAATCCTAACCATCTTCACTTTAAGTTATAACTTTACCTTCTTATCAGTGAAAACAGAAGAAGCCCAACCCCACGGGCAACATCCTCCCCTTTTGCCTTGGGAGTAGCTCATGCCTCAAAAAGAGCTACTGGATCATGTTCTAAAATCAATGCCCTCCTACTCTAGTAGGAGTTTGACTATATCCACAACTAATTGTGTCATATCAAAAAGAGTTTGCCCTCGACGTTTTGGATTTCTTCCACCTGAAATGTTCGAAATAACGTTAACTGGTGATGAATTATTAAAGTATTTAAAGCATGTTAAAGCCCCTCGTAAGACCGACTTTCACTCCAATGTGAGAGCAAGGGAAACTTCCATCTTTGATTCCAGGTATTGTAAGGTAAAAAAGAGTTTATACGACCTGTATATTATAGTACTTGACTTCATTCACAGCAGTAAAGTAATCAAGTAGTTGAATCAGTAGTAGCTCTTTCCTGTCTTAGCGGTACTAGCTCTTAACTACACGAACATGAATGAATAGAGGTTAAGGAAAGCAGTAGTCACTCCTACAGTAACTCCTTTCTTTTCTATCTCTAATTGTACTACTATAAAGTAAGTATGAAAGCGAGTGAAGTGAACCAAGGAGAGGGAGGTTGACTACTTAGAAAGTTCTCCCAGTAATAGCCTTTCTCTTCTATTTTATACTTCATAGTGTGGATGATTTCATGGGCCAATATGGTATTATCTTGGATGTACCAGTGAGGGACAATGGCCGAAAGACTCTAGAAGCCCAGAAAGCTCTATCAAGGTCTACTAGGAGGCCCAACCCAAGTGCCTATAAATATAAAATGAGGGGACCCGCATCGAATCCTCCAGTTTTCAAGTGTTCTACTCAGTAGCATTGTACTGCCTTGTACAGCTACTAGTGTAGAGATTCTAGAAAAATAAGCTCGGGCTTCTCTTTCCGCAGATAAAGGAAGGTCTAAGGAAAATGAGAGATAGAGGTAGGGCAATCAATCCATTCACTGGTACCGATGGGGTCTACTTACTTAAAGCTTCCAACTGCTAGTTCGGAGGGACAAGGGTTGCTATCTTCTTCTCTGATTCTGAGCGATGATGTGGGGATCCACTAACCAATGCAAGTGGTAGGGATTTTGTATAAGGACTTCTCTGGGTGGATGACCAAGTGAGATTCTGCAGGTATTTCGCAAAAGAGTCTGGTATATAGTAATGGCATAAGAAGATGAATTTTCGCACTGGAAAAAATGGTCAGCAAAATTCTATTATAAAATGGGCATTGGAAGAAGAGGTGATCATGATTCTCTGCATCAACGCCGCATAGTAAACATTGGGTTTCTTGGGAAATCCCCTGAGCTACCATTCTATCTAGTGTACTAAGTCTTATTTTTTTGACATCTAACCATAGTATCAAAGCGTGTCTGGGTACTTGACCCTTGAACCACACCACTCTATACCATGGAACCTGCGTACTCCTGTTTCGGATATCCTCCCATGCTCTACTAACTGAGATTGTACCATAGGAAGACCCCAACCATAATATCTTGGGTCTACCATCACCTCCTACAGATATCATCTTTCCCCGAGCTATGTCTCTTAGTTTCAGAATTTTCCTCCAAGCCCATAAGCACTCCCCTGGGTTCTTGAGTTCCCAGAAGTCCCTTTTTTTGATGAGGTAACTCCGCACCCAACTAGACCAAATTGATTGGTCTTTGTCAATGCAAATATGCTATATGTGTTTTAATAAAGATGCTCAGTTCCATAACTCCATATTTTTCACTCCCAATCCCTCTTCCTTTTTGGGAAGACACACACATTCCCAAGACACCTTGGCACCCCCATTTTTCAACTCACTACCTTTCCACAGAAAAGCCCTGAGGGTTTGATCCACCTGTTTAATCACCGCTTTGGGTAACATAAAGATGGAGGACCAATATATCTGGATGGAAAACAATATAGAGTTGATTACCTGTAGTCTACCTACGAAAGACAAGGCTCTGCACGTCCAACTCTTAGCCTTTGCCACAATTTTGTCCACCAAGGCTATGCAATTTATTCTCCTCAGTTGGGATGTTATTAGAGGTACACCAAGATACCTTACAAGGAGTTTACCATCTTGGAAGCCTACAATACCCAGAAGATGAACTTTCAATTGTTGGTCACTCAACAAGTAAATAGGTGGCTTTTTTTCCAGGTTTGGGGTGAGTCCTGACATCCTTTGGAAGCGAACCAAGCAATCTTTTATCGCGGATATAGATCTGTCTGCTTTCACCCTTTCTGAAAATAATAAGGTCATCAGCAAAGAAAAGATGCGAAACTATTTCTTTTCGGCGCCTCAAATGAAACTTAAAAGTGACTTCATCCACCATGGTATTCATTAGCCCTGAGAACACTTCCATGACTAAGACAAAAAGGTAGGCTCTAAGAGACCTGTCTCAAACCTCTTTGCCCCGGAAAGTAGCCATTGAGCTCCTAATTGATACTTATGGAAAAATTGATTGTTGAAACACATTCCTCAATCCAATGTACTACCCTTTCTGGAAATCCTAATGTTCTCAACACTGAAAAAGGAAGTCCCATATCACTGTATCATAGGCCTTCATCAGGTCCACCTTAAGGGCGGAACACCATGGTGAGCCTTTGTTACGATGGTAGTTTCTCAGGAGTTCTTGTGCCAAAAGGACATTATCCCCTATTCTTTTTCCCTTGAAAAATGTCATCTCTTGTTTTCCCACTAAGTCAGGTAGTATTCACTTGATTCTATTGGCCAAAATCTTTGCAATGCACTTGTAAATGGTATTGCAGAAAGAGATCGTCCTAAAATCTTTAATCTGAGTTGGGTTTGCGGGATCAAGGTCACTGTAGTAGAGTTTATCTCCTTAAGGAGATTGCCTGATTTGAAGAAGTCTTTGATAGCTTCTATAACAGTGTGCCCTACTATACCCCATGCCTTCTTGTAGAATAACGCGTTAAAGCCATCAGGTCCCAGGGCTTTGTTATCCTTCAGAGAAAACAAAACCTCCCTTATCTCACTTGCTGATACTTCCCTGGCCAGTTCCGATTGTTGGGCCTCCGTAATTCTTTTAGGCAAGGCTGAACAGAGGGAGTCAATATTACTGGTCGAATGAACCGGATAAGACCAAATGAGATTATTATAAAACCGCACAATTTCCTCTTTCACATCGGAGGGATCCTCAAGTTTCATGTCGTCCTCGGTGTAAATGGAGACAATCTGACTTTTACTGTGGAGACTTTTAACAGAATTGAAAAAGAATTTAGAGTTCAGGTCCCCCGCATGTAGTCTCTGGATTTTTGCCTGAAAAAGATCTCCTCTACCCTTCTAAGATTCGAGTAATCTCTGACCTCCTCCACCTCCTCTTTCCAAAGACTAGAATTAGAGGGGTTAGTATGAAGGAGATTTTTGAATTCTAGTTAGATTTTCTCTAACAAACCTCACCCTTTCAGAAATATCCAAGAAATTATCTTTATTCAATCTTCCCAGAACTTTTTTCAAACTATGAATCTTAGAAGCTGAAACATAGGGGAACCAGATACCTCAGTCCTCCATACCTCCTCAACCAAGGAGATAAAGTGAGGGTGGTCATCCCAAAAAGCAAAAAACCTGAAGGCCCCTAGGTAGAGATGCAAGTTTGATGATTAATTGAGTGTGGTCCGAGACACCAGCTGGTAAGAAAGGGTATGTATGGGACTGACTTAGTCCTTTAGAAGGATCTTGCTCGGTAAAGTCTCCCGCTCAGTTGTCGGTTGTCTATCTGATCTGCCTTTTGATCTCATGTTTGTGGTTTGTCCGTCCTTTATCCTGTGCTAGTTAGCTCATCCCTTGTAATGAATGACTTTTCTTTTCATTCAATATCCCATGCCCTGCCCGCCGCAACCTACTTCTTTATTGGTGAATCGCTTTCAGTATTTCTTTTTCTTGCCTGGGAGCTCTAGCTCTCCTGATAGTAGCTCTTTCTCTAGTATTTGCTCTTCTGTTTTTCTGGAATCTTTCTTCTAAAAACTCTCCCAAGAGATAGTAGGTTTTGGGGTTGATAGGCATCACTTTCTCGATTTCAGTATTACAAATATCTCCAGCTTTTTTTGTCTTGTATTAATCTCTTTTCTTTATTCCTTTATCCTTTTGACTAGGGTCCTTAGAGAGGGAATCCCAGTATGCTTCTAGTAGGTCAGTTAGAAACCCTACCAGTGCACCATCATGAAAGTTAGAAAGCTCAATCCCAAGTGGAACAACATTCCTATTTTTTTAGAACTTTATTTGCAACTTCCTAAGTTGTATGGATACTCTGCCGAGAAGAGGTCGGCGAGTAGGTCGAACTACTATGAGACTAGGAAAGGTGGGCCCTTTGGATGCCCTGATCTGGGAACAATAGAAGTCTTTCTTTTCCATTGTCTAGATAATGTGAGAATCTCTCGAGGGGGGAGAACACAATCGATCGAGTAGTAGAGCTCTTCTTTTTCCCATTCCAGTTCCTTGGATTCCTATTACTACCATTCTGTAAGGAGGAACGAACTGATACAGATATTGTTTTGAATAACAACTGGGGTGGCTGGGGGGTTAGTTCATCCCACCTAGATGGAGTACCGACTGATAGGAACGTGTAAGGAAAACAGATCTAAATTACTACAAGGAAGTAACCACCAACGATGGAAGCGGTTATTTGGTTTAGGTGAATTAAAAATTGTAAATAACCTAGTTGGATTAATTATTTGGTGAAATGGATCATCATTATTACGCGGGTTAAGGGTGATTTGGGGATTTCCCAAGAGTGGTGGGATTTGACTCTAAATAAAATAGAAAGTGAGAGTTGTCTTAGTTGCTAAGCAACTAAGTTTCCTTTTTATATTAGATTTAGTAACTTCCTCCTTTCATTTTAAACTAGGGGTAGCCCTAATCCTAAGAACTCTATTTCCTCCCTAAGCAATATAGTAGTTGATACTCTCCTAGATTTTCCATCCCTAGACCCGGGTGGGTTTTGGGGGGTGAATCTACATAATGATCTATGTTAGTTGGAGATTTCCACCATCGGATCGCCATCCTATCCTCTGTACGGTTCATGGTCATAGAGATTCCCTGGATCGACGCACGTGGCTAGAACCCCGGTTCGAAGAAGAACGATTGGAGCCTATGGATATGCATAGACTATCGAGCCCTAAACAAGGTGACCATCAAGAAGAGGAAGAGTTCTGATATGATAGAGGGCAGGACGAAAGGACTTGATTGATTTAGACATCAGAGTCTGTATTGGCATCATATGCTCTTCACCCTCGGGGTCTTGAGGAAAGCGATATAGAAAGGTGAAATGGCACAGCGTAGGGACTTGTATGGATTGGACCACCCAGTATGGCTGCTTGTTGCGTAAAATTTGGTTGACTTGCGAGAAAGATGTCTATTCCCTTCCCGCTTTTCTTTCTTCTGTCAGTCGTTCCGCTTGTAATTCGATCTTTTCAAGATGTAGCCAAGGCGATGCGTATGAAAATGGCATGGAAACTCATTACTGAAACTAGCCTTTGGTCCACCTTCTTTAAACATGAATACATGCAAAACATTCATCCTTGGTACGCGGCTGGGTTGCTCGAAACATTGGACTGAAATCTCTAGTGTCATGAGATCCATTCTTTTGAACTCGACTCATTGGTAATTCCGAAAGCTTTTGGTATTACATTTTCTAATTGTCCTTTAATTTAATTCGCATTGGAATCTCCTGAATACTCTTCTAATGTTGCTGAATTTGTTTACCTGGATGGTGAATGGAATTTCTCATCCTCGGGTTTTAACAAAAAAAAGAATTTAAAATAATCTGTAATGACATGACTAGAGATGTACAGTCGACTTGAAAAAGGATCGAAAGATCGGTAGCCTTTGTGGATCGTACTATAACCAAGAAAAACACACTTTGTAGATTGAGGCGGTAATTTCTCTTTTCGATATGGACCTAAGTGAGGATAGCATGCACAACCGAATACACTGAGATGTGAATAGACTGGAGGAGTGAATCTTCGCCCTAACCCAATACATTATCTCATTTACGACAAGAGGGAAATATCTACTCTTACCCTGGTACATCCTGGCATGAATGAAATGCCAGATTGCATAGACAACAGCTACAACCATAAGTTTAGCTACAAAGGAGAATAAAGACTGACCTTTGAAAGGAGAGGCCATAGCCTGAATAAGATCCAACAAAATCCCACTAATCCCAGGCAAGTTACATATATCCCATAACATGAGCCAAATGCGCTCAGAAAAGGGCCAAAGAAAAAACAAGTGGTACAAATTCTCCACACCCAGCCCACAGAACACACATTTCATTTCCTGCATAATACCCAGGCCATAAGGTTAAGACAAAGTGAGAGAATATATTCTCAGGTTCGCATGCCACCTTCCTGACAGCCGGAGTTTTAGACCACTCTCCTCTAGTAGTCAAGGGGGCAGAGATGCCTCGACTAAGATCGCCTTTTCACTTTTTCAATGATTGGGCTGACCATCCTGATTTCTTATAGATTGAAAAAGAGGTATGGAAGTAGGATCATCGAATGGATAACAGCATCACATTGAGAATTGACTCGTTGTATTAACCACCTTTAGCACGAAATAAAGATCCCTTCCACTCACCACTGAAGTTGAAGGATAGAACAAAGCATCTGATCTCCTATCTTTTTCCCCTGATATGGAATTGGCCAATGATCAACCAACCTACAACTCATTTGGGTGAGTGGATAATAGATAACTTCCATAACACCCAAGCATGTCGTGCTCCTTACCTCCCCAAGGTCAGATGAGCGGTAAATCCCGTCCTTACTGCTTGTCTGGGGCATTCGAAAAAATAATGTAAATTGTAGACACTAGGAAAAAGTGCAAGAAGTATCTGAAGAGTCAGCCAGAGCAAGTCATAGACAAGCTTCTAAAATGTAACGATTGATACAAAAGAAATCTATAATGATCCGGTCTTAAGAAAGCTTGCCGTGCAGTCCTATGAGAGCATAAGGAATGCCAGGATAGCTTATTTTTTTGGATAAGTAATAAGCTTTATTTCAATAACTAATGAAATACAACAATCAATGTAACCAAAGTACCGGGCGACATCACCTACTCCTTAACTTATAATGAACAAGGAAAATCACAAAAGCAAAGCTCCATAATACAGCAAGGGAAACCCAGCAGATACTGGCAGCACTCTATTCATACAACAATAGTCAAACAGATACTCCTAGTGCAGCAAGCTCCATAAACTGTAGAACACCCCCAGTGCAGCAACCCATCCAACCAAGAAAACCCAGATATAAAAACAAATCTAGTAGTACAACACAAACAAACCAAGCTGTGACAACAAACAAGGTTAGATACAGATGTTGTTAGTAAGGCCCTAGGCTTCTACCATCCTGATATTCGTAGATGACCTTGGAAAATTCTGCAGGTAAATGGTCCTAGTTCTGACATACTCCAGAATTTCCAAGTCAATTTGAACTAACCTCCTAGTTTTACCACTTTGCATCCTCATCTTCCTCTCCTTCCATAAGGAGTAAACAAATTCCACGAACATCAATCTAATTATCAGGGACATCAATGATTTATCACTGAAGTTTCGAGATATCCATTCCACATTTGTCTCCCATATCCGATGTGAACTTGGGAGCACACACCTATCGCACAAGAGTGACCAAATACGAGCCGTAAATGGGCAAGAGGAGAACAGATGGTCAAGAGTTTCCTCTTATTCCTTGCATAATACACATCGGTTAATCTGAATAATACCCATGCTGACTAGTTTGTCTTGTGTGTATAGCTACCCCCATATAGCCATCCAAAGAATGATAGCATCACAGGGGATTCAGTTTTAGAACCTCACCGCTAGGCGAGATCTTTGAGTCTTGCTAGGATACTCTTCACTGAATAAGGAATTGATAGAGTCGGTCAAAAACTACAACTTAAAAACCTTTAGGTCCCATTAGACTGATCCTGACCCCTGCCCTTATAAGACTATGGAAAGAGGATATGATGATGCGAGACCAAGAGGTTTTTATGAAACGGAACGACTTGAACTGATACCGTGAGAGGAACTGCCGATGTCCAACCAGGCGAACAGGAGCGATAGCCCAAGCCCACCTGCCGCCCCTGACCAACTATCCTACTATAATATAATATATGACATGATAGTGTTCCAGTTTCAAGACCCCAGTACAGCTATTGGCATCGACTTTTCCCATCGCACCGAAGGACTATCGGACGAGAGTAGATTAGATATGCTTGCTTTCGCCATATTGACATGGGGGTTTGATCGACCGGTTTGTTTGACTCGGTGACCCCTTGCTCGAACTAGATCGTGTGGACCGGATCCCTTCGGCCATGAATCATCATGCTGGTATTTAGCATATAAAGTCCACCGCTTTGACCATCTCATGATATTGGACCTATGGTTTTCCGAATGCCTATGAGTCCTCTTGCCCCAGTGACAACCCTCCCATGAGTACAGCTACTCAATTGATTTTGTCCTCCCGACCCGTTTCACTGCTGCTAGGCATCCACTCTCTATTATATCATTTCTGACTCGAGTGAAACCGCCCGGAAGGCACGCACCCATTCGTCATGCATCAAAGCAGCAGACAAGGTCATTAGGAAACCTCGCGCGTATAGCTGCGATGGGAAGCCGGAGGAAGGGTCAATTGCCATGGGGATGATACCTTGCTCCAGTACTATATAGACAGACTAACCGACTCTACTCTAATAGTATTGGTCAGGGTGGATGAAATGGCCATGGGACTCAAAGAAGGTCAGCCAACGCCACCTGTTCTATCTTTGTACTACTATGACACATTCCTTCCTTTTACCTATAGGCTTAGCCACTACTCGGAATATAGGTGTTTCTGACCTCACTGCATTGAGCCAAGTTGAAATGATATCAAACACAACCCACGGGACAAGTGAGGGTTGTGAGGTGTTCTAGAATGCCCGGTGAAACGGCTGCGTATTCCTTCAACTCATGGTCGAGTGCAATGCAACCACCACTACCCGTGAGGAGATGGGGAAAGGTTTTCGGGCTGGAAAGAGTGTGGAGTTCGGAGTGGTGCTACTATCATAACCAAAGGCAACCTAGCACGCTATCGCCACTCAGCCAATCGAGTCAACAGGACACCCTTGGGGGAAGGAGGAGATCCCCACTGCCATTTGAAAGTAGGGAATATACCCATCATCAGGTTTTGCCCAACCGCTGCTTCTTCATCGACATATCGTACCATCTCTAACCCATGCCATTGCCTTTTGCCTTGGCCTTGAGTTGGACACTGGAAATATCGACCTTGTTGGTTTTGGAAGCTCAACCCCCAGCTATATGCGATTCGTCAGTACTCTTCTAATAGTGAGTACTCTACTCTAATAGTCCTGACCGATCAAAGAGATGGCCAACGAAACGGAAGGTAGCCACTCGAGTCGATATAATATAGGTAGTAGGCCTTTGGGGTTATTAAGTATCAACAGAGTGACCGCTCGAGTTGATGTCATCCATTCCACTCGGGACATGGCCATATCCATTCAACACGACACCCATTTCCAAGCAGTTCCTTCAGTGGTGTATGATTTTAGTATGATGATCCCAGTGGGTGAGACCATCAGTTTATGGCTAGAAACCCATCACCCCATGCGGAACTCTAGGTCGATATGGAGTGGGCGGTGCGAAGATTGGGGTAGGCGGAGAACCGATTGACCGTATGGATAGTTCATCAGAAGGCACCAATGGACTGTCAGGATCCCTGGTACTGATATATATTGAGAGAGATTTTTGTTTCACCTCCTTCAGTTCCTGACCCTTTAGAAACCGAATAGGGTTCAACAGCCGAGTTCTAAAAGATCTGACCCTTTCTAAAGGGTGAGGTTCAAAGATCTGAACCTTTAGAAATGGTCAGGAAATGAGACTCTTCTTTTAATCCCCATCAAGACTACTTGGTAGGGGGTATGTAATACCCTAACTCACTCATGCTCTGTTTTATCAAAGGAGCAGACAATCAGACAAGAAGATGATTATCAGAAGATCGTCTGATCGGATTATCGTCTTGTATAGTCTTTATAGATGCATACAATAAGACAATAAATAATATATCGTCTAATAGTGACAGAAACCCGAGTGATCGACCATTAGTTGCCTTTGTCCACAAAACTTATGGCAGAATTTCATAAATGTTGTGGGGTGTATTTAGCATATAAAGTCCACCCCCGTCTTTTTGTCCTCAAGACAGATTCCACTCCTAGTAGTTCAATCTGAAGTGTTCTCATTTAGGAAACCCCGTCTTTTTGTCCTCAACTGCTAAGATATAGGAGAGAAATATTCCATTATCGATGGACACATCATGTCTACTATATATATAAGTACCCGTCACTCCTTGCTACTTTCAAAGCTACACTTTCTTCCTTCCTTTATAAGATAATAAGAGATTCTACTATTCTAAACTGTAATATGACTGTATTGCTTGTCTTTCTTCTCCTAGTTAGTTCTCTACCAGTTATTTCTGAGATGTTTGCTAAGCTCTTTATGAATGAAGTGAGACTATTATAGTCGAGTAGAATCACTAACTTTCTATCTATTGTCCCATTGAGGAGGTTAACGACTACAATGAGTGAGTAGCCCCCGCTAGGAGGAGAATCAGAGCTACTTGGCATCCCTCGTTTTTGAATTATTGGATTTGTGCTTTCATGCCTGATTGGAGCTCATTGGCTCAACAGGAGGAGAAGGATTGAGAAGCTTAACTTACACATAATTTTTGAAGAGCGAGGGGAGTCAACTATTAGAATATAATAGCTATCTCTCTGCATTTATTCATGATCCTTAGGCTTATACTTTACTCATTAAGTTTGTGTGTCGGGGCAGGCAGAAAGACTTAGCTTAGGTGCATCAAGCTCGTTGCATCTGAGAATAGTGTTGACTTTCCTGAAAGCTTAGTAAAGAGATTCACCCTTTGCCATGTATTGCAGTTGATTTCTCTTTTGATCTTAGTTACCACCCCATGGGTCCTTCAAAGCAGGATATCTTTGACAAATCCGATCCGATGATCCCAGATCACACAAGGTGCGAAGCCTTGAGTCATTCTGTAACATTGAGGCATAGAGAATTGACTATCGGGATAACTTTCAGGGCTAAGATGATTACAAAGGGTTACTACAAGTGTTGTGATGAGATCTGTATTTCGGCTTGGTCGATCAAAGAGTAAGAGTTAGCTATCCTGTGTCTCTAGTAGACTAATCCTGATCCTACTTTGCGGGTGCAGCAGTTCTAGGACTATATAGAAGAGTACCTGTTTTTTGTCTGAGGGAACGTGGTAGCCGCTAAGACTTCAGATCCAATTCTATCTCATTCTGATCTTGTTATGAGGGAAATAGGTGAGGCGAGGCTAAGACAACATATGGGACTTCCCGTGCTAAGTTGTTCCAATCTCTGTACTAAGTAACTGAACTCGATAATGCTGCTATGATCTAGATTTGCACATACAAGGGTAACGAAGCGAACAGGGCTACCTTTCCACTGGAAATCCTATACCTGAGTGATATTTGATTAGAGTGAGTTGTAATTGAGCTTGATTTAGTTTCTCTCATATTGAAATGATTTTTTTAAGTATGTGGGTGACTCATCATCGTGAGATCAGTTGGTACCCTCCATAAAGAAGGTTGGTGAGGAGGATCACAGGTGCAGAATGTCAAAGGTCAGTTTCAATCTTGTATTGTGGGCGGAAAGAAAGTGAAAAAGAAAAAACAGAATAACTTCAGCAGACAATCAGATAAGAAGATGATTATCGGAACATCGTCTGATCATCTGATCATATTGTATAGTCTTTATAGAGCAGAGATCTAGCATTCTAGGCACACTATATTAGAAGAGTACCTGGGCTTGACCGTGTGACTATTCGTAGAATGGACTCTGTTAGGGGTGATCTCTCTCAATCTTAAGTCAGTCATTTCTACCAGCTCCGGGTAACTTCTTTTAGGAAGGAAAGCAAGTCCCATCGATTGAGATGTTGATGGAATGAATGGAATAACCTTGTTGTGGAATGAGTACCTGATTTAAAACCTGAAAGAGGTCCACTATTAGGGTAGAGTACTGAGAATCAGTCTAGGAGAAGCTATTGAATTTTTTGATGGCGGTGTGATAATTCCAGTCGATGATGGGTGGAATAAGCCTCTGGATGATGGTGTTTTTGATCTTCAAACCCATCAGTTGATTCACTGTAATGGGTTTGGTCATCTACTCTATATTAATGGAATTGAAGGAGGGTCTAGGTATCTTTGTGGTAGAGAAATCATGGATCTTTGGGGTCGACTCTGCACAAATCTCCAGACCCGGTAATGAAAATCCCTAAATGACTTCTTTTTGTAATATTTTTCAGGTTAAGGATGTGTAGAAAAATTACACATTGGCATGCTACTCAGTTTGCTTCATGGGGTTGCGTACGGGCATCCGTGGTTCGGTAGATGGGGGTACAGATTCTGCCATGGAAGTTTTGGAGTGACCAAAAACAACTACGACAGAGCAATTGACATTATTACAATATATATAAGTACCAGTGAACTTGATAAGATCATCCAAAATTTCAGTAACACGAGACGATGTCAATCAAGTCATTCGTTATTATGAGTGAGACCCAATTGATCACAATCATATATCTTCTCAGAGTCATGCTGACTCTCAAATCCCTAGCTCCTGCGTCGATCATGGCTACCGCTATTTTCTACTTCTTCAAGACTTTCAACCCCTGAAAAACAAGCGAGAGAAAAATCTGTGAAAAAAATGCACTACTGCTATTGCGATAGTAGATGGCCTGCAAGAAGATTAGAATATGCAGCACAAACATTGAAAGAAAAGCACTAATATATATCAGTACCAGCCCCTCTCGACAAGTTTAGGATGAGTCAGCAGGAAGTGCAAGATGCTGCACATTGGTGATACGGGACCATAAGGTTGAAGTATCGAGTGATAAAATCAATGAAAAATGTCATCATTAGAAGTCACATTGTCTGTACCATAAGGTTGAAGTACCGACCAGGGAATACACAATTCATGAACTTGGTAATTGCCTAGTGACTGGTACTGATATATATTGACCGCAATGAACCAGAACCTGAAATAGTTCCTGAGCCACTTCCAGTACCTGCTCTAGTGCCTGGGGTTTATGTTTACAGTGATGTCCTCTACTTGTATACAAATGTACTATTGGGTATGGGAGGGAAGTGGGACTGGTACTGATATATATTGACGGTCAACATGATAAGCGGTACGTGACGCCAGCGATCAGGCACCACCACCGATATATATCAGTACCAGCCCCCATACTGTCTGTGCACACCATGGGAAGGTCCTGGTACTGATATATATTGTACGAATCAGCTGTTCAAGTAGAAGGTTGATGACGAATCGCTTATGTCTAGACAAAAGCTAGTGGTTGCTGAAACACTCTGAGAAGTTGAGGTACAGTGCGGTGCGGAAAGAGCATGGGCAAGCTTTTTTTCAGGTCACTTTTCCATCACATTGACTCTGCATAGGCGTAAGAGGTGGCTGTCATGATATGGATTGGCAGTCGTGCGGTACATTGGAAGGTCCATGGTGCCGTCAGCCCGAGTTGAAAGGGTCAGTACTTCAACCGGTGGCAGTGGGAAGCTAGTCGAGAATAGTATGTGGGTTGGTACTGATATATATTTCCGATGTGACTGAAACAAGTCTTTGAGCTAGGTTATTCCAACTATATGGGAAGAGTACCCAAACTCTACTCTAATAGTGTTTCAAGATCTTGAAAGGTGCAAACATGACCATAAGATTTAATTAACGATTGAGTAGTGGAGCATGATCTCAAAGCAAGCACAACCTAGACACACACCAGTCGGCACTATAGAGTCAAGGCAACAGGTACTCTTATATATAGAGGTACGTTTGGAACCTGTCCAAATGTTCAGTACAGTTTCAAAAGGGAAGGTATGGGGTCGTGCCAATACAAACCAGTAGGCAGGGGGTAGCCGCAGGTGAACAAAAAGGGTGAAGTTCGGATCAACAACAGTGGGATCGATCATGGAATTGGCCAACTATATAGAGTAGAGTTTCATCAATCGATATCTGAAAGCATGGTACGAGGACCACTCAAGCACGGGTTCTCTATTGGAATTGTTATGGGGGGTTTGGCAGGTGTCATCAATAAAAAATTAAAGAGTGATGGGGTGTCTGAAATTGGTGTCCGAATGATCTGCATCGTGATGAGATCATTTGAGAAACCATTAATTATCAACAGAGTTGGGTTGGTGGGGCTATTCGACTCGAGCACCTTACCTGTACTGTTGGGATTGCCTGAAAAACGAGTCAGATATACACTGTTACGATTGCCTTTTATCAATAAGAGGTCCAGACAACATTTTGACCTCGAAGTGCATGCCGAAGCGCTGGAATACACTCCAAGAAAAGGGGCACATGAATCGAGCCAGGTAGTATGGGGGTTCAAATGCCGTTCGACTCGTTGACATCCATCAAACCGTATACTGTTGATTAGCTCAGTACTTTATTCTATATAGTCAGCTATTAGAATAGGTTTTGTTACGCGATATGACTCGGTACTCTACTCTAATAGTCTGTACTCTACTCTAAACTATATAGGAAAAGTACCCGGCTCTACTCTAATAGTCTCGGACCAGGGTCAATCCCGCGTGAACTGTATGATATACTATATTGGTGGCATTGAGGGGCTGGATTCTCTTATGCGATGTTGGAAAATCGGCAGGGCTGATTTGATTTGGGTGCCGAGAATGCTGAAACTGCTATTGGGAACCATGTGGTGACGCTGCGTGATCCGATCAAAAAGAGTTGAGTAGAGTGGAATGGACATGTTTTGGAGTCGAGGCCCAAGATTTTTTTGCTACTGTACCGAAGGATATCCATTCAACTGCTACTCATTTGGCATCTCCTGAGAACTGGAACAAGGAACCCAGATGCCCACTATTGGATGCACTGACGTTCCGCATCCGGAATTGACGATCCAATCTGCAATCGGTATAATATAGGTAGTAGAGTCGTCTGGAAACTCCACACCGTCAGTTCTCGGTATAATATAGGTAGTAGAGCAGGGTGGACATACCTCTACTAATTAAACTATATTATACCAAACTCTATCTCTATATAGTAGGGTGATGGTAGGTGTACGTAGCGACATCATTCCTCGGGGTTCCATGGTGGCTGCCTAGTGGTTCCAATGAAACTGGTACAAGTAGCGTGACTTGGATTGGTGGTTTAGCCATGGAATGAAAGCGAGATCAGAGTGAATAGTTGGGGTATCGCGCAACTCAATGGGGCATATCTACTACCTATATTATACCAACAATATATATCAGTACCTCAGGCCACCTAGCAACGATCGATGTAATCAGGAGAAAGGCAAGATGAACTGCCCCTATAGCCCCTTGCGGATGAAAGGCACGTTCGGTTATTCAAATGCCTATGAACCAACCATCTACCCCCAACTGAAGGTAGCCACACCGTATTCTTTGGAGCTCAATCCACTGTCCGATGTTGTTTCAAGACCAGGTTCGGACGAGTCGATTCAGATATTGATCCTCTCGGATGATTCAGCAAGAGCTCTGAAACAAAAGAGTGAATTAACTGATATCTTCATAATATAAGGCCCTCAGTTCGCAGTCGATTTGGTCACAGGAAAAGAAAATACTACTGTGAGTGACCCATAACATTCGTAGATAGGATACTATTCTATCACAATCGGAAATTCCTCCCTTCTAGCTATTCTTCTTTCAGTACTCTTCTAATAGTGTCATTAATCTACTCTAATAGTGGGATCTTCCTAAACAAGATTGAACTAGATGATGTTCGAGGTAGTAGACCCTGCCCCCTGATCAACCCAGCTGCAATCTTTCCATTGGGATTCATGAAAACAGCTGTTACTTATATATATTGATGGACTCCTCACTATTAGAGTAGAGTACTGACTATTAGAGTAGAGTACTGAGCAGCTTCTCTTCCCTTCCTTCTGAGCGCTATGTGAGAAATAGAAAAATGAGGTCCTCCCTCCTCTTCCTATTGAGCAGGGTGTGGGTACGACCCTTATAACAGGTCCTTATAACAGGCCCTTATAAAATGAATACCTGTTATAAGGGCATGTTATAAGGGCCTGTGTCTGAAACCCCATGAAAGAGAAAGTCAGTACTCTACTCTAATATCTAATAGTTTTGATACCGCTCCTGACCCTTTCTAAAGGGTGAGGTTCAAAGATCTGACCCTTTCTAAAGGGTGAGGAAATGTTCTTTCATCAAATTCACCTCTCCCATGCCCAATCTTTACATCAGTGGATGGGAGCAGAGAAAGTCAAGTTATCCCAGTTCTCTTTGCATAGAACTAGACCTATAACCTATAGGGAATCGAATGAGCTAGAAGAGAAGGCAGAAATACTATAAGTTGTTCGTCCCTTGATTCATTCAGCCTTGCTTGACCAAAGGAGATAGAAGGCTCATCAATCAGTCATCGCCTAAACTGAGGCATTGGAGGGAAGTACGCATGATAATTTACAGTATGAAGAAGGTGTGCATTCTGATTTGGTCAATCTCATCTCTTTCTTCTTTGGTAAAAGCCTAGAAGTGAAAAGGAAGTCAAGAGATTTGATTTCCGGAATTCTGATTTTGTTTGGATCGAACTCCAAGGGTTGCCATTCTACTAAGTAAGAAGAAATCGAACTCGCAGGAAAATCTAAGTAGCAAGGGGTACGACATTCAGTCAGCTTGGTGAAAGACTTTCTTTGTCTAATTCCACAGTGCTTTAAAGAGGAATAGTAAATAGAAAGTACCTGGGATCAAATGAGAAGGAAGGTACGACATTGTCAAAATGATTGGAAATCTTCCACGTTTGCCCTTCCTTAGTCGGTAATGATAGATCTATGTCTAAAAGGAAGGCATGTTGGCAAGAAATCATTCACCGAAGGTTCTATACCCTTATAGATGAAGTATACCTTAGGGTGATGTTCTAAACCCTTGATATATAAGTAGCACCTTTCTAACCCTTAGATATAAAGTAGCCAAGAAAAGAACATGTTTTTATTCTAGCTATAGCCAATTACTGACCCCCCCTAAGCCCCTTTCCTTTGGGGAACTAATGAAACAAAATAGCGCTCCGTCCCTAACTCGTATGACCCTTTAGTTTTAGGAAGGAGAATTTCATTACCTATATCAAGCCAGAGGATAATGGAGGGTCGTAGATTACCAGTACTCTTTTTAGGAAGCAATGACCGACTTCGGAGCTCAGATGGGACCGGGATATTATATTCTAATAGTTGACGCTAGGAATGGGGAAGCTCAAAGCAGCATAGAAGAAATATGGCTATAGAATTTTCACAAAATTGTCTTCACCGGTTATGACCCTGGTCGAATTCAATGATTGAAAAGTTGCCCAAGAAACTCAGTGAGAAGATAGATCAGTAGCCTCAGAGCAGATCGAAGGCGATCAATTTGATGGCCAGTTCAGTGTAACAACAGAGAGCCTTGAAAGCATCTCACGTGAGGGACCCTAATGTTTCTCAAATCGACTAGCTAGAGGCTCGATAATGGGGTCTAGGAAGATAGGTACTCTGTCTATATAGTAAAGTACACTATATAGAAGAGTATTTGAGACTAGCCTGAGGTCGTGTTAACGAATTGAGCAAGCTACCTTGAGCTGATTGGAATGGTGGACTTTGAAACTATATAGATAGAGTACCTTATTTTGTCTATTCGATTGGCTAGTCCGGCTTTCCCCCTTTCTCTTAGTTCACGTATTTACCGCCCTTCAATTCCCCCAATTCATAATAGGGGCATCCCACTAGATGAAGCAAGTGTGTGTATTGCCTTGGCTTCCCCTACCCCCAGTTCGTGGTTTGGGAGTCAATAAAGACTCAGACCAAGAGGATGGAACGAATATCCCCACTATTAGAAAAGAATAGTGTCATTTCATTTCTCTGTATCAAAAGAGAGACTTTGACGCACCGAACTCATCCCTCCTTAGGGGTTCGATAAAAGGGCTGAAAACAGGTACAACAACCACCTTCAATCCTCGGCGAATCCGGATGAACATCAGTGTTCTTCCACCCTTCGACATCATAGAAAGACCACCCATTCATAGTGTTTGATTCGGTATAATATAGTTAGTATAAGTTCATTGGAATTCGATCCTGACCCCCAACACCATTTACATTTCAGTGTCCAGCATCGACTCATTGGTGACTCGATTGGTATTCCAATATAGCCAACAACCAGGTATTCTAGCATATAAAGTCCAGCCCATCTGCCAAAAAACCCCAACCCCACCAATTCAAAGTCGTACCTTCTCTCCTTCCATTCTCAAGTACTCTACTATAATAGTCACCACCAACTCCATTCCAATAGATCCATTGTTTCCACCACCCATTGATCCATCGATGCCGTAGTTTCCCCCCCCCCCGTACCGCTTGTTCATTCAGCAACGAGAAGTACTACTATTGATTTGATTGGTATTGGAACAGTACTCTACTCTATAGTATAGGATAGGCCACTCGACCCCAAGGATGAACTCAAGCCAGGCTCAATCCCCACTCGACGAGCTAACCCATTCGCTCTTCGGAAAAGAAAGGAATCGGCAGTCTTGTTTCCAGAACAAACAATAAAAAGGCAGCACATGAGGAAAGGGCAACATTCAACTAGATGGGACGGTTCATCGGTTCATGTATTTCTGTACCAGAGCGGTTCATGCTACTTGGTTGATGCAATGTGTTCCACTAGTTGACGGAAGAAGTGAGTAATGGGAGATCGATCATTCCAACCAGTAGTGAGAAAGGGCCCAGTGTGACAGGTAGCTTTTGAAGACGCAATGAACCCAGGGCAATGAGGAACAAGAGAAAAACAGAGGTCATACGAGCATCCCAATTCCAATAGGAGCCATGCCATTTCAAAACCAACCCCCGAAACCAAATAGTAACTAGGACCAACCCTGTAGACTAATCAACCAATGCAGTACCGGACCGAGCTGATAGCAGAACCAAAGGATGTTTTGTAACCACCAACAAAAAAACCGAAGAGGCAGTCGCGCAATAGACCCCCAGGCTTATCCGAGCAGCGGGAACATGAACATACGAAAGACGAGAAAGTTCACCTTGTTGAAGATCGAGTGGTGCGCCCAACAACCCAGTCATGAGACAGGAAGGAGTTCTGATGAGTACTAGAGCGAGCAATGCGGTGACGCTCGAGGATGAAGGTGACATCACATAGGCAGGTCGGAACAATTGGTGGATGATCATTGGTATCTAGGAAAAACGTATTGGGCTAGGAAGGTACGGGACGAATCGACTAGGTTTTGCGGTTCATTGGATATCACTATTAGAAGAGTACTAAAATTGCGACGTCCTTCGACCATTTCGATTGCCACCGGTCTACTTGACTTCTTGGTCCCCAGGTTTTTGGAAGACCGACTACTCTTATGGATAGCTAGTTGAGTTCTTCATTCAATTGGATACAATACGTTGACCGCAACCATGAATTTGAGTTGGTCCCACGTGCTATCCTAAGTCAATCCCACTACGAAGTAATAGAGGATGGAGCAAGCTCGGCCCTCAAGCACGTATTGAAACATCTCTTATTCTGTCCATTTCCATTGCTAAAAATAACTATACGAACTACGCCTAGAAAAAAGAGTCAGTCATTCCAACAAGAGAGCGAGTGAGACTTACGCGGGTATACTGAAGACAAACCAATTCATTTCGTATAGAAATACTCATACTAGTTTACCTATATTCTACACACATGCAATTCCGGACTAGTTCGACTTAATCCATTCCGTATCCTCTCTACAAAGGTCAGAAAGATAAAGGTTATAAACCCTTGATATAATATATAAGTAGCACCTTTCTCAACCTGAAGTAGCCGAGTTCAAAGATCTTACCCTTTAGAAAGGGTTAGATCTTTGAACTCGGCTACTGAACCCTATTCGGTTTAGAAAGGGTCAGATCTTTGAACCTCACCTAAGAACCCTACAGCCGGTTACCATCACCGCTCAATAAGCCCTTTTGAGTGTGGAATAGGGACAGACCGAATCAATTGAGTAGCAATGAGGCTTAACATACTCGTACTACTCTAGAGATAGGGCTTATTAGAAGAGTGATTCATTCGACCACTATAGATATAGATGTGATTGGACTAGTTTCTTTCGTTTATAAAGTCCTGACCCTTTAGAAACTTATATATAAATAAGTATCAGACTTATATATAACCTTATATATAAATAAGTAGTAGAACCTTGTATTTCTCTTTCTTTCCTTCTGTTTGAGTGGGAGAAAGCTTAGATGCAGTGAAAGTGTTAAGCTAAGTCCTAAGGTCTTCCCAGCTTCCAGCAGTTTGAGATCCCTTTGCTGTTGGGCTTGTGTAAGTTTCCTTAGATGGGTTTCATATGACCGGTCTAGGCCAGTTGACTTTGTTGGTGTTTTAGTTTCAGTTCCATCAATTGGACTTTCTTTCGCGAACAAAAAGGGCTTTCATAACATAAGGGTTTTCCAGTCTCTGGGTAAGAATTTTTCCACTATAATAGTGGTATTTCTTCTCCTATTGCCATTGTATCACTCCTAGGAGAAAGCTAAGGATCTTTGGGAAGCAAGCCCAATTGGAGTGCTTAATAAGGTCTTCACCTGGAGTTCCCTTTTAGTAAGCCCTATAAATGTAGGGCCAGTTTCCTATAAGGAAATGGAAAATCTAGTACCTGTTGGAGAAAAATAATTATTATTTCCATCCCACTGGTACTATTATATATAGTTTAAGTTCCAGACTATATAGACAGAGTACCCGTGGTCGGGATTCCTAAGCCCTGGGAGCAGTCTCAGGGTAAGCCCCATAAGTTGCAGCAAACAAGTCAAATGGAAAAGCAAGAAAGATGGCAAGCGGGTGTCTAAGAGTAAAAGTACCAGGGCTTGAAGTTCAAAATAGTCTTACTGTGTCTAAGAGTCCTCCCAATAATACCAGACATGGTGGATATTTACAAATGAAATAGCTTACCTGATTGTCCAATTTATTTACTCCTTCTACCTTTGCTAGTGAATCCCCTGCAGTTGCAACTCTTCTCTTATTCGGTCTTGGTTTAGGAAGGGTTCAGAAAGCACTCCGAGTGAAGAACATGGCACTGTCAGCATGTCAGAATAACCACTCTTTTCTCTTTTGACTTTTGATTACCCATCTCAAAAGGAAGCTACTCTCTCTTGGGTGCGAACAAATATGAAGATAATTCATCACAAATTGACTAAGAGGCAGCATAGCCGATGCGGTCGGAATTCCTAGTCAAGGGCCCTCCTGTATTCAAGAACCAGAAAAGATCCAATCTACAAATATCCAATTCCAACTATTCTGTAATAGAGGATGGAGAAAAGAGGACTTCCTTCTCAATTCCCATCCAATGATGAATTTTAGGCATAACATTAGACTATATTCCGCGAGTCAGAAACCCTGATACGTGTGTTGATCCTTCTATAGTAGGAAGAAAAGATCGCAAGGGAATCACTAGTTCCATGCCTTCTACTTAGGAAACCCGAATCCGCGTATACCTACTCTAGCAAGAGAGAAAACTACCAACGAATCCTTCCACTTCTGTAACAGAGGCTGAAAGGTGCGAACGAAGAAAGATTGTTTGGGCTTTGAAAGGATTCGCACCTACTTGTTGTGTCTCCCGTCATAAGACATCTGTCCGATACGAGGGATTGACTTAGGCACAATAGATTTTTTTGAATAGAATCGTAAATGAAACCGCTCTATCTCTACACCTGATCTATTTACTTACTCTTACTTAGATAACTCTACCTTTTTCAAACAGGAAACTTCCGATGGTTGCTCGCTTCCGCTTCCAAATCCCTAAGCAAGAGGTCCCATACTTTCCTCTCCTGAACTAGAACAGCTAACTCAGACTTAGGGGACACTTCTGACTTGTTAGTTGTAGGTACGAACGTAGAGAGTTTGTTAGGTCCCATATGGTCTACAAAAAGAGAACTAGAACGTGAAATCATCTTGACTTTTTAGCTATAGGGACAGTTTCACTGACCTAAGAGCCAAGGTAGTCAGAAACTTCCCATTGATTGAATGTCTATTTCATATTCCTGTCATGCAGGTAATAGATCCAGAACATTCGTAAGGCCTCCGTTCAGTCGTTACGCCGACAAGTAAGGAAGGAAATAGTCAAAATGCTATGCCCCAATGTTAGGACTTTAGTAGCAGCAGTAGCAATAGGATAAGGCATGCCTAGTAGGATGTGGGGCCTCTTTTTTTGTGGAACCGACGAGGTTTTGAAGGCAAGAGAAGGAAAATCATTTCACTAAAACAAGGATAAGACCCTGGTTCCATTCTTATCTTAATGACCCAAGATCGGTAATAACTAGAATATATAAGATCGATCTTCCTTCTCAGACACTTTCGAAAGGACTAGGCTTCTTCTCAAACAAGTAGCCCCTTAGTGGTATAATCGAGTAACCCAAGTAAAGTCGCCGCTTGTCCAAAGTCGTTTTAGGGAGTCAAAATACAAGAAGGGAACACTATTATATTAGAAGATTACTGATTATAGACTTACTGACTGAATCCTTATATTATAATAAATGAACTCTCTGAAACAAGTCAGTCAATCCCTTTGGTTGTCCCTCTTCCCGTTGGCCAAGATAGTACATCAGGGGGAGCCCAATACTCTCCTCAAAAGCTAACTGTAATTGAAACACTATTCTTGTTTAAGGTCTTAATGAATGTTTCAAGTAGCTCTTTTCGTCTAACTCTATGATTGAAGACACAACTACCGATAAGCACACTTCTAACCCAGATATTGTGCAAGGGTGACATTGAAACCATAGTTATTCGATATTCGATTATAGTGACTGGCCAAGACCATGCGAAAACATATACCAGAATCCTAGCACCGAAAGTAGCTAGATCAGGAAAGTCAATTCCTTGTTCAACCCTACGGAAGGATTGTATCGAATGATGTTAGTAGCAAAGAAGCCACATCAATCTTTTCCAGAAAGAGAAGAAAGACATAACATATCCCTTTCCTGACCTTATTCGGGTCAGATCTTTTAGAACCTCACCCTTTAGAAAGGGTCAGATCTTTTATAACTCGGCTACTGAACCCTATTCGGTCCCTAAAGGGTTGCTACTTCATCTATAAGGGTTTAGAACTCGGCTATTAAACCCCATTCAATAAGGTGTAAGATCTTTTAGAACCTTCGGAGACCATATTGTCATTGTGGAAGGGGGTTTAGCATACCACAGCTATAGGTGTTCTATGATTCAACTCTGAAGAACAATTGGAATCTGGTATTGAGTTGAGAGCGAATGGGCGGATGCGATTCATAAAGAGTCTATAACGGAGGTTGGGATGCGAGCAAGAAGTCAGTTGAGTTCCTATATCTGTATTCAGAATCGTCGTTGGTGGGTGGATTCGTTGAACAAAGGTGTCATGGGGTTGGTTGTGATCGATAGTCTTAGTAGTATCAAAATGATAGAGTGTACTCGAGTGGTGGTGTTGAACTGCGAACGAACTGCCTATGAAGAAATACGGTGCTTCAGATCCGAAAGGTGGACTGCTGGATGGTCCGAAGGCAATATGCAGAGATGACCTGACCAATCGTAACCAACCGATCATGCGATGGACACCCCAAAACTTTTTGAGTAGCCTAGAACATTCAGCGATGGTGCTAGAATAGTGGAAATGGGGGTGCTGCCCCACATTATCAATGAGTACCAAGCCTATGCATTCCGTTGCCAATTGAGTATAGATGGATCTCCAGAAGGTCAGTTCAACTCAAGATAAACTAGAAATGATATCTACTAGCCCAATGTGCTGAAATGGCTTCTTTATTCGAAACCCATTCACCAATACGAGGTTTCTGACCTGCTGCCTTGCCTGTAGAATGGAACCACAAAACAGGAAATGAACCAGAAACACGTCCAATCTAGTTTCTTTCGTTCGATTCCATTGGATAGTCGTCGATGCACCTTTTCGTCGAAGGGGATAATGGTGAAGGCATTTCAACTGGACCTCCAACGCCACTCAATCATTCAGGTGTGTTTGTCGCGTGTAGTAGTTGTGATCATTGATGTCCCGTTTGTAGCTCGTTTGACATCTCTTTGTCCATTTCGCTCTCTTCTTGTGCCGCAATCGTGATAGTAGTTGGCGTTGGCAGATGGTCAGTTCTCTGTTCCGAACATTCCCTGGCAGTTGACGACACCGTTTAAATCATAGTGCAACCACCAATGAGTGCATTCAGTACTCTACTCCAATAGTCCTTCTCCCACACCTCGAATGGAGCGAGTCGACCTATGGAATTTCTCTTGAGTGGATGAACTCTAAGGCCCATATGAAACTATTAGAAGTGTACTTGTTATGGTTTTTTATACTCGGTATAATATAGGTAGTAGGCCCAACATACAACTCTCGCTAGGGACTGTTTGGGGACTGTCACTATACACAGGATGCCAAGCGACTTCCTATGGCAATGTCATGGGTCAAAGGCGCACCACCTGGCAGCAACTTGAACTTGAACCATTCGGCATATTGGTGACACTGGAATCATAGAATTATTGGCAGTTCGCATTCCATCCGCCGTACACTCCGAACCACATCACTCTCCCCTCTTTCACCTCCAGGCGGTTGGGGGACTCTTCGTCCATGGGGATCGTATCACCCCCGGATCACGGATCGTTTCGGATCGTGCTACCCTTTCGACCCACCTGCACCCGACCATCAAGACAACCACCAATGGAGTGGAAAGAGGTACCCAATCAATAAGAGTAGTAGGGGAATCACAATCAGTACTCTACTCTAATAGAGAATAGTTTGGACCATCTCCTTACCCTTTCTTTAGAAAGGTTCAGATCTTTTAGAACCTCACCCTTTACTTTAGAACCCTTAGATATCAGTAGAATATACTGATATCTAAAGAACCTACCTTATCAGTCGAGTTACTTCATGCCTTTGACTACTCCTGAGATACAGTGGAAACATTTTGTTATGGTGGAGAGTGGGGAGTGAAAAACCAATGCAGCAGAGCATGAATCAGAATCCACTTATATTAAGACAGACGACCTCTACGTTCTCAAAACGGTTGATCTTAGCGTGCTAGCCACTACTTCATTTCGTATAGTGATAACGCTTTCTCTTTCTTAGCGCTCTGCCCCCCCTTGTATAGTAAGGGGAACTCTGGTTGCGCGGATTTCTACGATACTCTTATATATGGTGATAGAAGAGTACCTGTTTCTCTAACTTGACTCAGCTTGACCTACTTGACTCAGCGGTTAGAGTATCGCATTCATACGATGAGAGTCATTGGTTCAAATCCAATAGTATGTAAAACTACCCCTACTACCTATATTATACACTGATAAGGATAAAGAACGACAAGCATGACAGCAAGCACGGACTGGCGGAGTCAGCTGAATGACCAGGTTGCTTCCACTTGTGGCCTTCTCGCCTTGACACCTTAATATCAGGTCTCCTCTCTTCTTCTCTTCATGTATGTGGGAAAACCCGTCCCGAATAGACAAATAGGAACAAGCTGAAGAAAGGTGCGAGAGAGAGTTGATACTCACCCCTCTTCCACAATTAGGTGAAGACCAGGTCCTCACTAAATGTCCCAACCTGGTAAGGCCTGAATATTGTTCCGCCTGTTTGCCCAAGGGCGAGACTTGACAAACTGCCTATCAGACTCACATGAGGAAAACCTGCATGGTGATCACTATTAGAAGAGTAATGATGATGGAACTCATAGATAATTGCTCGAAATCCACCTTTAATCATATCATATCATATCATATAAGTAGCAGTTCAGGGATATCACATTGGCCTTTCACATGCTACTTGGTAGACCATGGATTCACTCAGCTCAGCAGGGGTTGTTCCCGCTGTAGCTCCTGTCTCTCTGATAGGATATGAGGCTTAGACCGAATGGGAGTCCCTCCAGTATTCTTTTTTTTTTCCTTAAAGTTTCAGATGAGCGACAAGATCGAGGACTTTCATCTCCGTAATCTACCACTTGGAACAGATCGAAGCTACAATATTCCCTCTATTTGATATCTTACAAGTGGATGGCGATGCTGCTCATTTAGCTCAGCTCATTGTGATGACCAAAGGGAAGCCAGAAGGTAAAATTCTGATACATCAACAGCTCAACTGGGCAAACAGTACTCTCAGAGCTATAGACACTTGGGGTCTGGACCCATGTGATGATGTCTCTCAGCTGAAGGCTGTTAAAGTTCCACGCCATCGGAATAAATAGACCAATTGAGATTGATAGTGATCTTGACGAGACTGATGAAACGGAATCCAATCTAAGGAATACCTACTCAAACGGAAAAGCTACCTTGAAGTTCCAGGCATCATCCATCCCTATCCTTTTCAGAGTCCCTTTGACCAGAAGCCGGAATCGTCTTTTGCTACAACAAGACAGGGTGACATGGGAATTGAGATAAGGGATGGAGAAGCTTTCTAACTCCTACCACCCCCCAAGAAAGAGATAATAATCAGGCAACTAGATGATGGGAATGATAGTGGTGATGTGCAGCAAGCATGTGAATCGTCATCAGATTCCAGTAAATCATAGTACTCAGATAGTATGTGAAGTGACGAAGAGAGCTTGGCATCAACTACTGTCACTGAGTCAGAATAAAATTTATAGCACGGATGATGGAGGAAACAAAGACATCAATGCTCTTGGGAAATTTGCAAGAGCTGCACCAATGAACCTCTCATTAATATGAAGACAAGTAAGTCTTTCCTTCGGGGTTCTCTCATCAGACGATCTGTCCATGGTCATTGGATGGATTGAATCAGTAGCAGATTTACAAGATTCTGACGTTTATGATGAATTCCTATAATGCGTACATCGCGGGAGGATAGAGTTATACGTACTGATTACACCGGGATTCAATGGATCTTGATCTTATCGAGTTAGTTCTTCCCCCGACGGGGGTGATAGGGTAATGGCATATAAGCTATTCATATCCTAATAAAGGTCTTAATCTCCAAATTCCGCATTCTTCCTGTATCATTATCACAATTGCTTATGAAGCTGCTAGAAGCCAAGTTGGTTACACCCATACCTCCCAGACCAGTATCAGATCCACCTCCCAGGAATCATAATCCTAATACCAGGCATGACTATCACATGGGAGGAGCAGGCCATTAGACTTCTGACTGCTACGACCTTAAGCATATGATTCAAGACCTCATTGATCAGAAGATTTGGAACCCATCCAAGGATGTAATCAAAACCCCAAAGAGATCATTCTCTCCATGGTACCCCATCGCACCTACTAGTGCCAGGCTCCACTCGCAATTGAAGAATGGAGAATATTTCCCAGAAGTAGCAATGATAACCATTGGCAGGCAGAGTCCAGTAAAGAAGAAAGTTCCTCCAGAGATGAAACTGGATTGACCTACTCTACTGTGAAATCAGTAGCTCCTCAAATTGACCAAGAATTTTTATTACCTACTACAGATTTAGAATTCCTTATCATTGTCTACCAGCACAGTGGGGCCCCTATTTATCAAGCCTTAGTCAAAGAGTGAGTGCCTGGCGTGTGGTAAAGGGGAAGGGGCCTAGAAGTGCCTACTACTAGACTACTCTACAACTTTCAGGCAGCTATGAATGAGATTATAACTCTTGAACTGTTACCCACATTGGGAACATCCTAGTTATGACTTGAAGCAACTGTTTGAACTGTCCTATTTGAGACGGGGCCTTATCTTGCCTCCATTCATTCCGGTCTGGTATTTCGGTAAGGGGCGAGCTAGAGCTCAAAGTGCCTCACTCACTAATATCATATCTTCTGCTCTTCTTCCCCACTAATTGACTTCGCAGGTGCTGCTTTGCTGCCTGAATTCCCGGATAGCTGATATGGTGAAGTAGTCTTAAACATCGTCTATAAGATCGTCTGCTGATCTTTCTGCTGAGTCAAATTCCCTAGTAACAATGCTTAATTAAGATTTCTCACCTTCAAATGAGTCTCCCATACTTATTTATTTCCCCAAAAGGGTTACACATTAAGGTGCAGTGCTGCTTTCCAAACCTCCTGCATGTTATCATTCCCTCCTAAAGGTTTTTTCCCATACAGGTTCTTTCACCGTCCCTCCCTGTATCCCCCGGGGGTGCTTCCATAATTCCAGAGTGATTGGCGGTAAGTTCAATCAAGTGATATTTGAGATAGAATCAAGAAATTGGTCCAACCAGTCCTATATGACATTCAAAGAGGCTTCAGCGCAAACTTCTTACTGACAGAAGGGGGGGGGGATCAGACTACAAAATTGCCAACCCCACTCCGATCCGAGAGGCAGACTTCCACTGTGGAATCTTACTTTATGAATCGGTCATTCAAAGCAAGCATTTCCTTCTCCCTCAACATGAATTTGAGGCATATAGATGGAATGGAGTTCGGGTCAGCCAAAAACTCCGGCCCAGAAGCACGCTTGTCTGAAGTTGCATCTTATGCACGTTCTACCTCTGCCTATTGGTCAGTAGAGCCAACTTCCGGCCATGAACCCGCCTTTCGGAACTACATTCAGCAAGCATAGGATTCAGGATTGGACAAGAGCACCCGTTAAGACAGAGTTCCCTTCTCCACATGAAAGACCAAATTGAGCAGCCAACCAACCACTTGAGTGACCTGCTAAGGTAGTGACCCACCCGGTATTCCCTCTCTGATCTTATAAAAGGAAATTCCCCAGAAAGAAAGAAAATAGATGAGCGAGCCTGCTTTTTCTATTGGATGGAAAGATACATTGCCCTCATTCCACCAACCAGTTTGATACTTTGACTCTCGGAGGGGTGATCTATACTCTTGAGGTGAACAATAAAGGCAATCTGGTTGTACCACATGCAGAAGTAGCAAGAAACTAGCACCTCTCAACATACCATAGCCTAATAGGAAGGCAGAATAGGCAGGAAGAGGCCTCGTTGCGACCCTGAAGACTCTTTATTATTTTACTTTGAGATTTTCTCATCGGGAGGAAGTCTCCCCATACACCTGGGTGACCCAGTCGCATATGAAGTATCTCCAGACCTATACCCCTCCCTTCCCCTTTGTTTGGGATAGTGGGTAGGCATGTGTTTTCTCAATTGAGAATGCAATCGAGGAGCCTAACTCACATTAACGTATTCATCTCCTGTCCTTCCTATTACTATGAGTTGGGTTTTGTAGAGTGAAAGGTTGGGCATAAATATCGCATCTAGACCAAGTATAACAATGGGATTTTACCCTTTCAATGAAGGTCTTCTCATTGGCAGACGCTTATTTTTCTTGAAATCCTGAAGCTGATTCAATCTCGTAGCAGCTGTTGATTTTGATTGTCTTGTAGCTGATGAAGCTTGAATTGAAAGCCTAGAGTTGTGGAGTGGTGTGTGGGACTCATGTAGTAGTAGCTATACTCGGCGTGCCAGCAAAGCTCCTCTCCCATGTGTCAACCAATATCTCGTGGTAGACTTAAGCTCTTCTAGGTCTCCTGCTTTCATTTTTTCAAAAAGTTTGGTAGGGGCTGCCAAGCTTGACTAATCTAATAGGGGTATCCGCATAAGGAGAATGCATGTCATGTGCCACCTTGGTAGCACAAACAAAGGTCCTGTGTACCAGCTATGTACAAATCATAGTCAATAACTTTACTAACTTTCTTAGTTGCAAGGGTACTTTTCTTTAAAGTTTTTTCTTACAGTATATTAGAAAGTAAAAGTCTTCTTAGTATTACAATAGTTGACTATGAATATTCCTACCCTTTTAGTGCTAATAACTTCATTAGTCTGAGTCTTAGTCTACTAAAAGCATAGGAACGGTAAACTCTTATTTTGTAAGGTTCCACCCCAACCAGTAATAAGCACTAAACTGAACTCTATAAGGATAGACTGGGTGATTACTCACTCACTAACAGAATCGATAGGTGTTTAGGATATGAAAACATCCTTCCCTTTGTGCCCAAACCATTGAGTAAATAGAACGATAATTGTAAAATTTTTATATTAGGACACGGGGCGGTATATTTTATTGCACCCATTCACTCCTTGTTAAGACCCGACTAACTAAATAGAATTGAATCTCCTTCTTCTAGGAAACTGGGTCTGAGTCCCTCTCCCTAGTCTGAGTGTTAGTAGTTTCATTAGAGCAAGCTCATCAGTGTCAGGGTTTTTATTTTCTTGCTTACCTTGTTGTTAGGTGGGAAAGGACACAGTTTCATAGTATAATTCCCAACCCAGTGAGTTGATAGAGACAACCCTGCCAACCAGTAGTCCGCAGCTAGTTCCAAAGCATAAAAATAGGTATAGTAGATTACTCACTTTTATTTCAACACAAACAAGCAAGATTTTGGAGCAGTCTTAAAATAAAATAACAGTAGGTAGAGTATTCAAAAACAAGCATAGGAACTGATGCTTATGAGTAATAAAGAAAGAAACCTCACTTAAGAAGAAGGACACAGGGCGATTCACCAATACAAACAAAACATATAGAGGATTTGAAATAGATAGAAATAAGTCCAATCTAAGCAAGCGCAGTGGAGGGAGAAACAATCCTACAAGTAAGCAAGTAGTTGCAAGTGAGGAATTAGTCCCTGCTCTGCTAGTATTGGTTGGTGTTACTTTATCATACAAAGGATTGTGGAAATCAAGAGAAACTAAAGTGAGTTTTAGGGTGCAGCGTGAAGGCCCCCTCGAATGTACCTTGAGTTGACATCACTGGGACATCTACCGTGAGGATCTTCTTCAGCAAGTCTTCTCCCAAAGGTTGTTGTTCATTAACTCCTTTCTATTCTCTTTTGTATATGGTTCCTCTTGATATCGCAGGCTTAGGTGAACTTCTATTTTTTCTTGAACCAAAGAGTTCAGTCGTGTTGCGTCACGAGTCTACAAGCCTGCGTAGGTCCTCTCTGATCAACTCGTGAGGCCTCTATAGCAACCTGTTGAGATTTTCCATGGCTTTCCTTATTTTTGATCGTGGCTCCCATCGTGAGACCCACAAGCTTATTTCTTCTCAGATCTAACATGATGCCACAATCAAATGGGCCAAGTTTCTAGATTTCCTCGATGAAAAAATGTGAAAGATAAAAAGGAGAATGAGATCATCCAACCTATTTAAAAGATAAAAAGTATATGTGCAATCCCCTCCGTTTGGTAAACTACTGGCCATACGGAGCGGAGGGGTAGAAGCACTCATTTCATTCTAGTGGGACCTAGAGGAGCTTAAAAGGTACGAAGTGTCTTTCTTCCTTTACTTATTATTTATTCTTTTTCTTCTTGACTGACTTTCTTACATTCTTCCTTTCCTGATTACCTTGCTTTATGCCTTTCTACCTTTCTAGTAGTAGTAGGAGTTGTAGTATGCCTGACTTTTCTACCTAGGAAGAAATACCTCTTGCTTCTTACTCCCCTACCCTAGTGTTAGAGCTAGGAACTGGGAAAGAGTAAGCGATAGCCCTACTACTACTAGTGACTGGCTACTTGACTATGCTATTCAAAGCATCGAAGACAGTGTTGTACAAGTGCAATCTCTCTGGGATTTCTGTGTTGTATCAGGGCTTTTCTTTCTGAAGAGATGGGCATGATCGTCTTTGTTTGAGGAATAGGCATAAGAGCCATTCTATTAAATAGAGTAAGAAAAGGGCAAGGCCTACTATTAGTGGAAAGAGAATAAGGAAGAGTGAACTAAGACGAGGGAAGTTGGAACTAGTGAAAGTAAGGGAATCCGCTCTGCTAGGTCGAAGCAAAGAAGGAAGAAAGATTATTCCACTCTAAAGGTAGCTCCTGCCTCGAGGCAATGAAATTTAGGAGTGACAGGCCAGATACTATGTAGGCGCTCGTAGATAAAAGCAATATTTGCAGCTAGTTGCTTTCTCATAAGATAGAGTCCTTCCTTTACGATTACAATATACTTTTTTTTAATATAAAAATTGTAGCTTTTCTTGCTTTTGTGGGAGTAGCATGGTCTTTGGATTTGCCTGAAGTTCTATGTTTCAACCTATTTGGTGATATATATTGGTTTTTCATTTATCTATCTATCTATATAGAGATTAGGTGGGGGGTATATGAAAGAACAAAAGAATGGATTAAGAAGACATGGCTTTTCCTAAAGATGAAAAAAGCTTTCACGCTAGAAAGACAAGCTATCATATTTTTTTTACAAAATGGTTTCCTGATAAGTAGTTTTGGAATTTTTATTTTTTATTATCAACTTATGTTTCCAGTAATAGAAAAGGGTAATTTAGTGAATCCCTTACAGGTTATCGCGCAGCTTTCCTGTTTCTTATTTAACTTTAAGTACCCCTTAAAACCAGTAAGGGTATGACACATTCTTCTTCTATGTTTTTTTTCTCATCCTTCTAAGTAGTCTTCACCTACAAAGGATAGATTGGGAAATACTTTCTTTAGTTATTTTTTTATTTCTTATTATAATATATATCTTTAGCTAGCTTGGATTGAAAGTTCATTCCTGGCTGGAATCAATGTCTCATTTTCTTTTTCTTCGTAAGGAGGATCCCCCTTCTATACTATCTTTTGGTGGTCTGTATAAATGGTAATGCTATCGAACCCGAGCATCTTCTTTTTGATCTTCAAATGGAAAAAGGGGTGGTCCCCTCCTATTACAGAATAAATTCTTTCTCTAAAGTTGCAATTTTGTGATACCATGTGAAGAAAAAACAGAGTTCAGTGGGAGAGGATTCATTACTTACCCACAATAGGGATATAAAGTCAAACAACAAGCATACTCTATTGACTATACGACAAGTATACAATGGAACAAGATACAGAATAAAATATACCTAAACATAAAATCTCAAAATTGTAGGCCTTTTGAATCTCCTATAGAACAGAGGCATAGAATCACTTCAGAGAACGGTGAGTTTATTGAAGATGTGTCTTAGTTCAGAAACATGGTTGGGAGTCTAGTGTATATAACCATCACACGACCCGACATTGCCTATGCTATTGAAGTCATGATTCAATTCATGCAGAAGCCAAGAATGATCCATCTAGATGATACATACAGAATCCTCAGATATCTTAAGGGTTCACCTGGAAAAGGTCTTCTTTTCCCATATTCCAGTTCCCTTAAGATGACAGGAGACTCCGATGTAGATTGGGCAGGAGATGCACTAGACAAGAAATCGATCACTGGAAATCCATTTTATTGTCATTGGAGACAGTTCTATATCATAGAAGAGCAAGAAACAATATCTTGAAAGTTATTGGATCAAGGAAGGGTGAAATAAAGTTCTTTCGCTAAGTATAGGGCGATGCCCACTACAGCTGGGAATCTTGTGTGGGAAAAGATCTTGTTGAAGGAAATGGATTTAGAGTATCGAGAGCCGCCTCTAATCCGGTGAAATACGAGCGAGCAAAAGATCTAGAGGTTGCCTTACCTTAAGTTAAGATAAAGGGCATTATGTAAGAAATAAAGTGGTGGAAAACATCATAAGGACTCCTTACATCTCTAGTGAGAATCAGATTTCCGACATCTTCACTAAGAGACTTAGCAGGGCCCTTCTTTGATGAGCAAGATGGGAATTCTCAATCTCTATTCTGTTGGAGGAGTGTTAGTGTATGTGTGTCACTTATGTCTCATGTACTTGTACTAATTGTACTTGAGTTGTACTTTTTGATTTGTTCATTAGTCACGTCTAGTCATATTGGAAAGGTTGGGTATTAGGTATAACCTATGAGGGGGTTTGCTTCCTACAAAACCCCACCGACGGTCAATTCAGATTGGTGTGTGATGATTGCCACAATATGAAAGCAGCAACAATTCTCATCTTCTGCTTTTCTCACTTAAATGTCTATGCGTAGAAAACGCAAGATATGAAAACAATAACCTTGATTTGATTTCCTTACACTGATGAATTACATTAGACTTTCCATTTTTTTTCTAGTCACCTTCTTGACAGGAAATTTTCTCTTCAAAAGTCCAGCAGCCCCCATGGATCCTAGCTTTCATTCGCCGCCTGATTCATCATCAATGGGATTCCTCGCTATGACCACCTCCTGTAAGAGGCCTAGACTTTGTTACCCTGCAGCCAAGTTTTCCTGAAGATTCAGGACCAGTATTTAGAACTCTTTGAATCACTCCAATTGATATTTTGAAATGGACAAGTTTGTCTTTCTGTGCTTAACTCATTTTATCTACAAACTACATCTTGCTGGTTTCAGGTTCCAAAACTAGAGATGTCGATACTGGAACAAGATCCTCTGACATAACCTGTTCAATATATATCCAATTTTCTAGATATGATATTCACATATTATTTACAACCGTATTAACAAAATAAAACTTCAACCCTGTCCCTCTTCAACTTGGCATGCTTCCATCAGTGCTGAAAAGACATCATTGAACAAGAAGAGAACTAAGGCAAGACTGGTGATGTGCCACTGTATGGAGGGCTCAGAGAGAGTCAAAGTGATTTCCTTCACGCTGAGTGTGAACTTCCGATTTCAGGCTACTGCTATACGAGGAAGATTTCTTATAAAATCAATCAGCTAGGTCCGTCTGTCGAATAGTTTTTCAATGGATGTGATGTTTCGAGTAGGAGTAGAGTGAAGGGTCTCGCTTTCAAGTTTATCGGCTGGAAATATGCCGGCAGGTTTAGAATCAGACCCTCGCACCAAGATAAAACCATAGATCTTTTAAAAAGACAGAGACAGAGCTAAAAATGAGTCATTTGACTCATTCTTCCAAAGATAGGGGCGCAAGGAAAAATTTATTTCATCAGGATCCGGTCCCTTCCACCGATGGTGGAGTAAGCTTCCTTTGTCCTCTCTCTTCTAGTCGATCTTCCTCTTATGCTTCCCTCTTAGGTCGAAAGCAAGATACTGCATTCCTCACCACTGAGTACTCCGAACAGGTCCCCGCAAAGCCTTATACTGAGCTTGTTCCCTATTTTTATTGATACCACTTTTTGAATCAATCCACCACTTCTCTAGCTATCCTTCTGCTTTCTCTTGTGCTGGCCAGCCTTCTAAAGCTCTTTTTGAACTACCGTCTGACATTGCCTACTGTGAAAGATCAAGAAATGGATTTACCTGTGGGTGGTCCCTATCCAACTGAGACTTTCCATATGACTTTGACTGTGGTTTACCTGAGATTAGACCTATTCTCCTCCTTCTACTCAACCAGCTTGGTCTAACCTGACTTTGACCGCTTTCTGATCGCCAGTCAATGAAAACCCAAGATCCTTAGGGTTGGTGTGGCCTTTGTTGGTTGCCTCACAGGGACTCATCCTTGGTCTTTGCTTTATTATTGGATGGGGAAGAATCAGGATAGACTGTCTCTAAGAAGAGACACCTATGATTAAGGTATTTGAGTTTGGGAGCATACAAGATGAAAAGAGATTCATTTTGTAATCTTATCATATTGCTGTTAAAACAGTTGCTTTTTCAGACCAAAAATCAGTTCTTTAATGCATGGACAGTAAGCCCCTTCATATTCCGTATCCTGCTGCTTTTTTTCTTGCTTTTCTCGATCAATAATTCCTGTGCTTAGCAAAGAGGTAGTAGAATTTGTGGAATTTCATCATTTTTGGGATAAGCCAGCACAGATCTTGCTTTCTGTCTCTATGTGGTAGGGTCTGGTCAACTGCCTGGCCACCTCTTTAGCTCATCTCTTTTCAACGCTAGAAGTTTTTAATAAATGATGAAATTCCTGACTCATGAAGTGAAGCTATCAAACAAAGCCAGTCCCTAGTGAAAGGATTTCATAGGTCTGTTCCCTCGAGGCTTGGGGAATTTTGAATTAAAGGATTGGATTCTGGTATGATGACTGGGGACTTGTTCGGGCTTGGTCTTCAGCCAACCAAGTTGTTACCTTGATAGGTCGGAAGAGATAAAGGCTGCTGACGGACTTGATGAAAAGGAATTGGACGAAGTGGGAGATTTGACCTTTCCAGTTTCGGGATAGAAGTAGCATTCATCTTACTCGCCTTCGATGAATCATTCCTCGATACGGACTGAGCCTTTCACTGAGACCAACCAATTGCTAGATTCAAAGGGAACCAGGGTCCAGACTAGAGAATACTCCTCTTCATCTGATTCTTGAAAGTTGGATTCTTTTTTTGGTGGGCGAGTATACTCGATTTCATTCAAGGGGATCTCCTCGACAACGTTCATCAGGTATCCCCGCCTGCGACGCTAGGTGTAGAAAATGCTGATCACGATGTTTGCCACAATTCTAATGAAGTCTTCTTTGATGCTCTTGAATAGTTCGTGGCAGAAAAAAGAAAGTGTTCCAACCTAGACCTTTTCTTTGGAGTGGTTATTTGTGCTAACCTAATTGGAAACTAGGAGATTGCTTAAAATTTAGAACTAGATTCTAATGTATCCAGCCTAATGAAATAGGTAAAAAGGGAAGCTTCCAAAACAACACTAACTATCAAGCTGATTGACTGACCGCCTAACCAATTTTACCTCTCATAGAAAGTCTTCTGCTCGTTCTGATTCTCGTTACACTCATTCCATCCGGACATGCTTCTCTCAACTGGATTATAGAATAGAACTAGATTAGACTAGAAGGGAGGAGTGAATACACGCTTAGACCTTACGACGAGCTTTCTGACTTTCCTGTTTTACTGCTTCACTCTTACACTTTTTGATTCACCTTCTAACTTTCTTAATTCATTGAGGTAGGCTCCATAATACATATAATAGATAGATGTTGGTTAGAGTAGGATATCCGTCTTATAAAGTAGATAGACTGCCTTTCACGCTAGTGCTCTTTCATTTACTGTGTAGGATTGAGCTTTCACTACTAGAATGCACCTGCCAACTCCGATTGCTTGTGCTTATGTACCACTTCCTAGTCCTCTTCCTTTCTTTACAAGCCTAAAAGGGGTTTCACATCAAGGACTCTATCCTCTTTGCTTCTTTTGGTAAAAAAGAGAATCCTCGAGACTACCCATCTCACAGGATGATCAGCCATCCCATAGAAAACTACTATGTCTTCAAGGATTGGGTGGAAAAAAAAGATCAGGGACACAGGAAACTTTCCAAGAATGTCCTCTTGAGCAAAGCCTCTGAGCACACTAACCTTGTCACAGTGGATCAGGGGAATTAAGAGGTGTTTTGGGAGGCGCTTGATGAAGTTTCTGAAGCACTAAGGCCACCCGAAAGACCCGAGGGAGTCTGGCAGCTAATTCTTTCCAAGAAATCCATGAACCTACTTAAAGTTGTCAATAATCTGATTGGCATCCAATGGCGGAGAGCCCCCAGCCTGAAGAAAGCCCTTCAAAGAACACTAAAAAGAAAAAGGGAAAGAAAAGGAAGAAAAATTAGTAAACTCACTGTCCTAACATTGGAAATCCAGAGGAAGAAGACTCTGATCTCAGTACTCTACTCTATATAGTGGACTCTATGGAAGAGTACGAACAAAAGTCGAGAACTTCTCTGACCCTCCAAGAATACCTTCCTGATAAGGTCTGAAACGGGGAGATAAATGAAGAAGTATCTCCCTGAAAAAATAGTTGATATGCTACTTGAAGAATGGGGAAAGGAAGAAGACGAGGACACTCCCACAGAAACCTGCCGGTGTCTTTCCTAGTGAAAGTCCTAGCGATGTGATCGCAGATATAGTAGCAGCCACAACTGAATTAATTCCTTCAACTTCTTCTGGAATGAATCTCAAAAACCTAGAAATGGAAAAGATTGAGGAAGTCGTGAATGTAGATGAGTCCTTGAACTTTGACATTTGAACTCCACCAGATGTTGAGATTCCTCAAGAAATCACTGAGGCTCTTTTCCTTGGGGCTCTCCTGGTATAAGAAATAAGAAAAAGGTTTGGCAGCAAAAAGGCTTTTCCAAGGATCAACCTCCTTATTAGAAGGTCTCCCTATTGATATTTAATCACTCTCAAATAGGGGGTGGAAATAGAAAGACTAATCCAATCATTTAATAAGAAGTATGAACAGTGTGATAGAATGCGATTCTGAGTGATAAGACGTAGGATAGAAGGTATAGGATGGAACCGAATTGAGCTTACGGGGAATTTTCTCCTTAGAATGACAAACCAAATTAGAAGAAAGAAAGTCTTTCTTTTATTGTAGTCAGGGAAAGAATCCTGGGGCCGATGCTTTCATGGTTAAAGAATCTCTTTTAGCTAGGACTAGGACACCTGCCTGACTATCTATTGTCTCAGTATACTACCTATATTATACCGAAACCTGGAAAAAGACGACAGAGGCATAAAGGAAGGTTGATTCAGAATCCGCGATGTTCTTTCTCTTATTTATCTTGGAAGAAGAATGGCTGTTGTTGAATCAGTTTCAAGTGGTGGGATCATATTCATATATAATAGTGGAATCTCGTCTCCTTAAAGGAGTGGTCTCTCCCTCAAAGTAGAACGAGCATAATCAAAGACAGATGGTAGCGTATTCTAAGTAGTTAATCTCACGTTCTATCCGAAAGTCTTCTTAGTCTTTGTCTTCTCTCAAGGAGTCAATTCCTGGAACAGGCTCTTAATGAAATAGAAATCCCGTTAGTGAAGTCATCCTCGGAGTTTAAAATGAATAAGCTTTTTTCCTTGACCTTGACACTAGTCTTAGCCTTTCTCAGGGCACCTTGCCTTCTTTGGCGGGAAGGGCTACTCATAGTGGTGCGGTATCTGGGAACTCCCCTTTCAAAATGGGAAGAATAGCGTAGTAAACAGTGACCCTCAGGGAGCTGCTCTTGATGAAGAAGTTTAGTCCTCAAATCAGAAAATGTGATATTAGAATTCATGTTGGTGATGGTAGTGGTAAAGGATTCATACTCATAAGGAAGACCGACTAGAGCATGAATGACCATGTCCGTGTTCAACACAGGAGCATTGATGGCTGCCAAAGCATCACAGATAGCCTTTAACTCACAAAGATAAGTGGCCATGGGTTTGATCCCTTTTTGTAGATTCTGAAGATCAAACCGAAGTTGCATCTCTTGAGCAGTGGAAGCGCGAGCGGCTCAACAACACATTCCCGAGGAGGAACCCGCCTCCCCCTCAGAAGTGGGAATTCCCCGGTTGGAACATATGTTACTAGTTGATGAACCTCGGATGGGGGAACTATATCAGTGCTTCATAGTAAATTCCTTTGGCAGAACATATAACCCCTCCACATTAGTGGAAGTCCTTGATCGCCAAATGCGAATTGAAAGGAGCGTCGAAGCTGCGTTAGTCCACGATGGGTTCGATCCCAATGATGTTCTAAACAAATGACATCAAATCAGAGGGATCGTCCTGTATCCCCGTGGAACTCCCCTTTCACTCAAGACCTATGATTACTATTGTCGAAACATAGGGGAATATCGCACTAGGGAAATCCTTCCTTATTAGAGGGTTCTCCAAGCCCTTGCCAACTATGAGTTCTTCCTTCGCCGGATCCGCGATCATCCCAGATAAAAAATGAAAGAAGGTGAATTAGAACGTTTTCATGGTCCTTCGATGCGCTCATTCAGAATGAATTTGTACCGCCCAGAAGGGAACGAGAGAGAAATAGATCCAATACCAAGACGACAAAGAACTCTCGCTTTATCTACGTGATTTATTGCAGAAGCGGGTAGGCCTTCTTATCTAGAGGCAAGATAAGCCAAGCCGAATCCATCCACTATATAGGAAGAATACCTGTTCCATTTGAAATAGATGTATTGGCCTATAATAATCCCATTGTCTACTTGTCTAGAAGTTCTGAAGCTCGTACTCATCTCTCTTTCACCTCCTTTTTTAAATAGGCAACACACGCACAAGCAAACAAAGAAACTAGGTCATGATGGTCAACGTTTTCCTCTTTGAATAGGGACATCCATCCCATTTACCACAACTATCTGGTCTTTGATTTGGTTAAGTCAGTGATTGGAAATCAAAGCAAGGTCCGTAAAGTCAATGAAGTAGTGGAGTCAGTAGGTCAATCTGTTGGTCTAGGGATAGGTTGGAAAGCAGTTCATCGATATCTGAACCCTTCATGAATTAGTCTTCCTTAATAGGTCTCATGGGTCAGAGTACTTGAGCCTTGAAAAAGGATCTCAAATAGCCTTTATTTTTACAATAAAGAAAGGACTGGTACTGAACTAGTAGATACGGTTGAGTCAGTTGTTGATCCAGAAGCGGTAGAAGTGGTAGTAGTATACCTTCTATATCAAGATCTAGAGACAAGTGATGGATTTCCCTGTACAATAGACCCAGTAGATCTAGTAGATTATGCTCGCGCCCATGATAGGGATTCCGTTTATGGCGTGAGGTTTAGTTGCTTATCTAGAAGCATACCTGGATATATACCCCATTTGGATTCCATACCTATCTCTACTAGAGCTAACAACATATCAACCTATGACTATTAGACCCATACCAAGATCCAGCAGTTTACTTTATTACAAATCTTTTTCCTTATCCTATTATCCTGGTGACTCACCGTAGAGAGAAAATTGAAGGCCAAACAATTTATAGAAGGCTCAAGATCCATACCTGGGTGGGGAAAGGAAAGAAGAGTTTTCACATTTCACCGTTCACTCATACAGAAAGAGCTTAACTGATTTATACTAAGGGTGCCAAAGTTACCTTGTAGTATTTCAAAAACTTCACCAATATTTAAGTCAGACTAGTAGGACCCTACAAACCAAAACTTTACACACAACCAGTACTCTTCTATATAGTGAAAGAAAAATGAATGGCTGAAGGAAGATGGAATTCTACCAGGTACTCTTCTATCACTATATATATAGAGTACCTATTATATTATACCAAGGTTAGTAGATCCCCACATCACCGCTCAGGATGGGTACTCTTCCTATATAGTTTAGAGTAGAGTACTGATTGAAGTACAACTTTTCACCACTCACAAATAAGGGCATGTATGAGTGGCATTTGGGTATATATGTACATGAAGTATTTGACTTACAACTTTCAAAGATCAAAGATGTTGACCTGGGGTCTCAAACAGAGGTACTCGTTGATACGATAGGTTGATTGAAGCTGACCTAGACTATATAGAGTAGAGTACTGAATCCTTATCAGTATCTTCATTTTGAAGACAAGTCCATATCCATAATAGATAGTAGGATATTATAGAATAGATGACCACTATCAAGCTTGTACTAGTGCTCGTTGCCTGATGCGCTATCCCAACACCTACGGGACCCTTTGGCTCTGATGGCCTAACAGTTTGGGAATGGTCATGTACTAGACACAGTAGCAGCAGTTCAAGGGAAGAGGTGATCAGGTACTATTGGGGATCGGAGGGGGCAGCCAGGAAGCGGGGGGAGCACCATAGGTTGAAGTACCGCCACGGAACGCAGGTCAGTAGAGTCAAGCAAGTATGGAAACTTTTTCTGAGTGTCAATGAGAGTAGCAGCATTGGTGGCCAAGTGGGTGAAACGGTATGTGCGGTATCGGAGAGGTGGTACTATGTTATTGGAGTTGTGGCATGAACATCATATGGGTGATCAGAGAAGGATGGTGCGCGGGTCGAATGGGATCAACGGGCGGAGAAGGGATCCAAGCATGGAACCACATGATCTATTCAAGGAATGCCTTTGACCACTGAACCACCTGAGTTTTCGAACATAGTTTCTGCCCCGATACGCTAGCAGCTCGAATAGAAATCGACAACCGGCCATCCAATTCAAATAGGAGTTGTCATGGGGAGACAATAGCCATCGCTCCCTTAGGTACCCCTTTGCCTCTTCCCATGCGTACGTCTTGGGGTTTTCGGGTCAATGGAACCACTACTCGCACTCAAGACCATATCTTCGCCTTCAGGCAATAGTGGATGATCGAACTAGTAGCTGCTACCAATGATCGAAATGATATCTGAGAAAAACCAGTACTAGTAGTACCATATCTGCCATAAGCAAGTTGTGTTCCTTGGCGGGTGCTTGCCTTGTTCTTGGCTGTATAGCATTGCCAATATATACTTGTAGTTGTTGGGATGGTCACTTGGTTGGCCGTGACTATGACCTGGGTGGATGCTGGTTGAATGCAATCCACACTTTCACCCCAAGCATGCCGTATCGAGTCGCTACACCAATAACAACATAATCGACATTGGACTCGAGCAACCCTCTTGTTTGTTTTCCCACCGCGAGGACTTCATTTTGAGCTATGGCTTCCCTGTGAAATTGACCAGCACACTAGAGACGGAGCCACTTGATCCTCTTCGGTGCATTCCTTCTCAAGAGAGAATGAGAGATGCTAGTAGTGATAGAACGAATGGGTCGATTTTGCCGTCGCGAGAGAAGGGAGACGTCTTGAGCGATGAATGCTGCACTTTGATATGCCGATTGGAGCTTGACCGAGTCCAGTAGTGAAATAGTAGATAGGGTTCCAGACACCAAGAGCCTTGTATTCCAGTAGTTCCAAAATGAGTTCCAATAGTGCAATCGTACCTTCAGTATGCTCGATAGCTGCTCGATTCCCGTCGTCAATCATTCCATCAAACCAACTCGGACAATGCATTGAACTAGCCATTCCTGAACCGTCTCCTTTTCCATGAGATTATCTACCGTTTTCGTGTATACCGAACCCCGTGCTGTAGTGATGGGATCATCAAGGAGTGCTACTCGAGTGACGGCTTGAGCTTTGAAGAAATCATATGGTCTTTTTGTTCCCACTCGCTTGGAGTTGATTTGGCAGTTCTTCCACCCCCAGAGTAGTACCGCCCATTCAACCGATAGTGTGAATTATACTCCAATATCGATTCGATCCCGTATGCGCTTTGAGATTCCCTCTCTTCTTTCCAGTGTAATGGCCATTTCCAACACTGCAGCTAGGCCAGTTTCAAGGTGCGATACCATCATAGTAGCTGGGGCGACACAAAATAAGTGGTTGATCTTATTCAATACGTACTTGAGGACCAAAGAAATGATTGACTTGAGCACTGATGGGTTCCTCTGGGGGTAGGCTGACCGATCACTGCCTGGTCTGTTCAACTGGATACCTGGGAGACGGAGCTGGAAGATGGAAAATGATACGTTCCGCTGCATTTGAACCAACCCAATTGTAGTAGTGTTGACTTCTGACATCCTCCCTATCAGCTCGAGTTGTTCCATTTCTATCCCCCACCATGTATTTTTTGAACTCCATCTATTCCCCCAGACCGAAGGCCATTTCAACTAAAGGGTTGGTATAATATAGGTAGTAGTGTTGGCTACCGAATCGCTACCGTGTTTGATAGAACTATCACAGGAACGACGATATTTCCATTCAACTGCAAAAGGTGGAGCATGTTGTAGCGGTTTCCATGGAAAAAGAAAATGAGGTAAGGTTCTTTTGGGACATTGGAGTGGCATCGATCTAACTAGACGAGAGCCAAAACAGGTCTGTATCGAACCCACATAGGATATCCAATTCACATCTTGAAACATGGCATGCCCATAATAATAAGAGATGCATTAAAAAACCTTGGCCATTCTTTTGACCCCTTCTCCTTGTGGCCAGGTATTCTTCCTATATAGTTATAGGAAGAGTACTTGTCGATAGATGGTTGTTTCCCATGAACCGTCTTGCTGCTTCTTTTCTGTGCGGGGATGAATCAATTCACAAGGCGATCAGACCCAATTCAGCTGCCCCCGCCTATAAAACCCCCATGACATTCCAAAGCGTCACCACTCACGACTCACACTATTAGAAGAGTACTGAATTCCGATCTATTCAACTACACCATATCAGAATGTATATATAGTCATCGAGAATCAGAAACAGTAAAGTCTTCGGGGCTCAATCGCTAAGGGGAGGGGGTCACACATGAAAGGGCGAATACGACCCTATCTAAATCCTAAATCTAAGTAGTATATATATGAATCAGTCAACCACCATCCACTCAAGAACCATTGGGCAGTTTAGTTCTATTGAGTACCGTAGTTCACAAGCCAGAGTACGCAGCAAGATACCCCACCCCACTTTCTATATAGTCTATATGGGTATCGACCTGGATCGTAAACCCCCTTCCTAGTATCATGAATTCCATACTCGTCACACCAACCCCATTCCATAATGCCTGATTGGGTTTTCGGGCTCCTGATGATGACCACTATTAGAGTAGAGTACTGACAATGGTGATCCCCCTGCGAAACGACCCCAAATAGACGACGAATTTTTCGAAAGGCATCAGGGGTAGGTGTGTTCCCGGTCCCCCTTGGATTATTGGATCTATCGATGGGTTTATTGGAGTAGTGTAAGGACTCACCTTCCCACTGGCCTTTCTTGCACCCCATTCACTGTCAGGGTACCCGGGTGCACATGGCTGGAGTAGTGGTCGGGCATGACTGGATTTGGGTATGAGATGCTTTCCTGACCTGGTTGAGCTGACGTTCCATATTGGCAGGTACTGGGTTCCCACTTTCTGCTTCCATTATCCGAATAGATAGAATAGACAGTCCCGCTTTCACTCCATGCTATCCCCTTTTCTAGTTGAGCATAGGCATAGGCATTGGCTTCCCCGCTACTCTCGTTCTAGTGATGGTGTGCTCGTGGGTTCGCTAGGCAACTGTGCTTCTAGTGGGTAGGTTGGGTGAAACGTCAGTACTCTACTCTAATATTCCTCCCTTCCAGCATACCAAGGAAAAGGTATAATATAGGCAGTAGAGCATTCCCACCCCAATGGCGTCACGAGCCATACCTGGCCGAAGGCGTGGTGGTGTCGACTCATAGTCTACTACCTATATTATACCGAGAATCGTACCGTTGCCCCGTTGAGATGGAAAGCCGGGGGGGGGATCAACGGATCGCTCAGCCTGGTGTACGCAACTAGTATATCGATTGCAGCATTGACCCTCAGGCAATATATATCAGTACCAGGAGCTACTTCACCCTGTTTCCTAGCCCTATTTCCTATTCGATCGTCACCCCCTTCCAAATTTCAACAAAAACTCCAATATAGCCTGGTACTTAATATATTAAGGTTCCATATCTACTGGTTTGATGCCCCTCAGTACTCTACTCTAATATTACTACAACCTATATTATACCGAGTCGTGCCCACCGGTACTGATATATATTGACCATGCACTCGTTACCGCTACCACAGGTACTCTTCTATATAGTGTAGGTCTTTCGGCCCGGCCGAAGGGGGGCGATTCCAATAGGATGATGAGTTGGCAGTATTGGTGTGCAGTAGTTGGCATATGGGAGTGAACGCTGGGTGGTGAGGTTGGTATAGGCAGCTTGACAATCGTCACGGACCAAATGGTACAAACCACTTTGTACTGTCTGTTTTCCTCTTATAATTTAGAGTAGCCTGGCTTATCTGACCAGACCTTGGAGGACCTGGGATACATTCAGTATCTGACTATCTAAATGATATGGATGGAGGACCTGGACCTTCCAACTGATGTGTTCCAAGCCTAGAAATCATTGTTGTTTAGCCAGCCACTTGTTTCCCTTTTTCCTAGAGGTCTCTTTGAACTCGTATTGGGAGCTCTTGTGCCGAGGGTCCGGGTCCGGGCTAGTTCGAGGCATTTGTTGTTCACTGTGAAGCCTAGAATTGACCTCTAATTCCCCTACCTTGTTGGTGTAGGTTCCCATCTGTCACACTCGCAACTTCCCCATCCATATATAGTCAACTGTTTTCACCGGTCGCTCGTCTCTGAACCGATTTGATTCTTAACTCCACTTAAGAACATCATCTCTATTGAACACCTCCATTTCCATTCCTTTTGCCATCGTCCCATTATTTTGAAACCCAACTGCAATTGCCCCAATGCCTGCTCTCACGCCCCCATCATCTCATATTCATAAGGTTGTTTTTGCCATCAGTACCAATTATCAATATAGAAGAGTACCTGGCTATATTATACCGATCACATAGATTGATATAGATTTCTTGGCCCTTGCACTGATATGATATAGATTCGGCAACTTGACTTGAAAGGGCTTCTTGGTATTCCATCAATCTTATCTGATATTGAATACGAAAGAACTACCGCTATATTTTCTCCTCCTTTCATCTACTGAGGTTTTTCTGAACATGAACCATGAATGAGAACGCTTGAATGAAAGTTCTGACTCCAAGTATACCTTCCATTCAGGATAGGGGTTCGCTTACTACTCTAGTAGTAGGCCCTTGGATTATCCGTTTAGTACGGGTAGTGGTTGCAATATCATTTGTGATGCAATCCTCCACGGTAGTCACCAGGCATTGAGAGGAACGACATCATTGCTAGTTAGTATTCCTGATCTGATCTATGGTAGTGAGGAGGGCTCATGGCGGTTGAGTATCAAACTATCAAGCAAGCTGATACTTATATATCAGGTACTCTTCTATAACTATATATAAGAGTACCGTAGAGTAGAGTACTGAGATTCCTGATATGCCGGGCCCCCATCTCTCTCTGTACTATCGTAAATAAGATTTAGGAGTGATAGACGATTCTTCAGATGCGGGATATCTAATATAGGATAGGTACTTTGTCTATATAGTGATTGAAGAAACCTTTCTTCAAAAGAGGTTGATAGTTGACCGAGAAAGAATTCCCATAAGGGGAGGCTAGTCCTGTATGCTATTCTTCCAAAGATGACATGTCAACAGTACTCTACTCTAATAGTGGTGACTCTAGACTATTAGAGTAGAGTACTGAGTGTGACCAGTATGGGCGGAGGACAGGCCTGTTACTGATATATATTGAGAGTTTCAAGGAGGCACGACATCTCCAAATCACATAGATAAGAACAGAGTGACAACAAACAGAGATGAGGTTTTTTTCAAGTCTCACCATTGACTGAGCTGGACCAGGAACATCAATGAGAGCTCTTGTTCCCCTCTCCAACCGCTTCATCAAGATCCCCCGTGGAAGAGCTGAGACCTTGCTGCTGCCTAGAAGCAAGATGTTTTTCTTTCCCTCGCTATCTGCCTCATCCACCCCGTCGCCCTTCACAATACTCTACTCTAATAGTCTTCCGGCATTTCTCAATTCGTGAACCCGGTGAGTGATATATGACATTACATAGATCAATTCGTGTATTGTATCAGACAATCAGAAGGCAAGACATCTAGCCCATACCATTCTATGGGATATTTAGGTTCGAATCCTGTCCCCGCCTCATCAATTGAGATGCAGGGGTCACTCACTCCTTTGAGTCCTTTTTTTATATAATAACTCAGCAGTTGAGAGATACACCATTCAGTACACCATCCTACTGCATGGCACCCACCTTCGGTGGCCTAGTCCCCGGGTGGAAATGACTTTCCAGTTGTACGAGTGGTGTACGGTTCATATGGGAACCTACCAACAATCAAGAATACCATGGGTATTGGAATGGCATTGCAGTGGGGTCAGACAGAATCAATTTTCAGTACTCTTTTCATAACTGATAGGGATAAGGAACTGAAGAGTACTTACGGTCAGAGAGTAGCTAGGAAGCATTGCATTGGAATACGAGTTTGAGCATGGGGGGGAACGCCAGTTGGATGTCATTGATGGTGGCATGACTCGACTACGGTTTGACTTGGATGACAGAATCAATTGAGTAGCAGGGGAGTTAGTGGGATCTCTCCAGTTTGGTATTTCATGGCCCAACATGACTATTAGAGTAGAGTACTGACAATATATATAAGTACCAGAGGGTACGGTACGCGTTCCACTGGTGCCCCTTTGTAATTGGAGGGGTTAACTATTAGAATATATTAGTCTCATTCATATGACTCGACTGAGTTGGCCATCCATCAATGTATATCAGTACCATCCCCTGCCACTACTCAAGGAAAAACCTCATGTCTGGTTGTGGCCAAGAGATAACGGCCATATCCACTAGCATCATCCTTGAACTGGAGCTAGGGGAAGGGGAAGGCAAATGGATGTGAGTGGTTCAGCAACAGTGAGATCGATCATGGTCAACGGACTGCACGACTATCATGGGGGAACCGATTGAGACTATTAGAGTAGAGTACCGAGGGGAAAGGTCAATATATATTAGTACTATTTGGTTGGATGGTTCCATTCAACTGCCCTTCGGTGAACAATCCTGTATGCGTTGATGGTGCTGCAATGATGGAACGATTTCATTATTTGTTTTTCCCGGTTGCATTCCTAACTACTCAAAGTGATGCGTTTGGCAACACCTATGCTTTTGGGATCCTGCTGCTTGCCTATCTGGGTTATTCATTTCGTCAGTCACCGAATCACATCACCGCTCAATTCCACTTATCCACTAATGCACCGATGCTCTTTTATCTCTCAGGTACTTGGGAGAATCACGATGGTAGTATAATATATGGGTTTCTGCTCCTATGGTCAATTGGATTCCTTTCTTGTTTTTCCAATGTCTTCCTGAATGTCAGAACGCCAACATCTATCTTACAGCTTGGGGAACGAGGTTGTCGAACTGCACCAGCAGTTGGACCGAGAAGCAGTGTTTCAGTGGCCATCGTTCAGTACGTTTCCCTTTGCTGCCCTTGGGGTCTAGGAAAGCGAGCTCGGGCTAGCTTGTTTTGCAATGGCCATATGGTATTGGAGTGGATGGAAAAATAAATTCCATTTTTTCCTTGTTTGTCACTGTTCGGGGTTCTGCAATTGGATATTCTGACTCAGTTCTTGGTAATTTGGAACTATCGTCTCACTCTACCTGCATATCGAAAGTGGGGTTGGGGAATGGATTGGTTGGCATTCACTCCCATGTTGACTAGAATGGAGGATCCGTTTGTAGCTGTAGTCTGGGGTGTTCGTACCGAGCCTCTAGCAGCATCAAATCCTATTCCACTTGATCCGGTATCAGCAATCCATCCTCCCAGCATCTATTGGGGTTCCCTCGCTAGTTGTTTCATAGATGGAATCATGAGATCCGACCTATGGGAATGGAATGAATGTCCTGGTATTTTCAACATAAACGACAGAGTGGAATTGAACTGGTGCTATCGCTACTCATTCGGTAGGGTCAGAGGTAGCTCGGAATTGAACTGGAGGCCTTGGGACCATCCATCCAATACGCCGATGAGGACGACAAAGAAGCTCGATTCCTCAATAGCGAGGCCTGGTCATTTCAAGTCCAGGTGTTCACTAACCAGGTCCACCAAAGACCAGTACATCCTTAGCCAGAAGACTCACCAGGTCATTAAAAGGTATGACCTGGGATACGTGAAGTATCCCAATGATCACCTGGGATACGTGAAGTATCCCAGTGAGTACCTGGGATACGTGAAGTATCCCAGTGAGTACCTGGGATACGTGAAGTATCCCAGTCAGCGCCTGGGAAAACCTGGTCGTGACGTCCAGGCAGGTACCCCATTGGAGTGTGGTCAGACCCGGGAATGTGGCCAGGGAAAACCTGGGCCCATATCTCATCTCATCGTCATCAAACCACCAACTCCATTCCAAGAGACCTCAAATCAAAGAGACCAACTCAATGGAAACAGTAGGCGTGCTGCAGGTGCAAGGGAATGGGTGGAGTGCTCAGAAGTGGGTTCGGACCAGTCGATGTTGGAATTGGCTATTTGGACATGTCGGTCATTTCACACTGTGGGAATCATGCTAGGAAGTTGGTGGGCTCATCATGAATTAGGTCAGGGTGGCTGGTGGTTTGGAGATCCTGTCGAAAATGCTTCTTCCTGTTCTCGGCTTATTGCTACCTCTTCTCTTCATGCAGTGAATCGACCCTTTCTTGCTTGGTGGTCCTCGCTGCTCAGCATATGGAAATGGGTGGTCTGTCTCTCTAGTTCATTCTCAATTAGTTCTGGCGTGCTTTCAACTGTTCATAGCTTTTTAGTGGATTGAGGGTTCATGAGAGGCATTCAGGTCAGACCACTATAGGTACCACTATAGGCACCATTATAGGCACCAAAAAATGTGCCTATAGTGGTGCCTATAGTGGTCCGATTGGTATGCTGGAAATGGAGTGGAGAAGGTCGGAAGAGATATGGAGGATGGGAAAGGCGATAACGATGTTGCCATTGTCCTTTTAGATCTCCAACTCGCTCACCCTTCATCGCCACTCGAATGATAGGCCCGAAGGGTTGGCCATTCAGATTGCATGACTCCGGAGGTTTCCGAAGGCCATGTGACAAGCAACGGTTGCATGGATGGTCTCGAATGTATTGTCCATTCAACGAGATCGCCAACACCATTCCCCTGGTATGTCCACCCGGGCACCTGAACCGCTGGGCGAAAAGGAGAGGAGTGCAACCCTCGGTATAATATAGGTAGTATACCCTGGTCGTTACATCTCAGTATAATATAGTCGGACCACTATAGGCACCAAAAAAGGTGCCTATAGTGGTGCCTATAGTGGTCTGCCTATAGACTATATAGAAGAGTACCTGGCTAGATTATACCGACGTATAATGATAGTAGCCTGGAGCACCAGGAACTCAAAGTCCCCTTGTCTAATTCGGGTGGCTTGGGGTGAGGATCAAACCAGTGATATCGGCGAATGAAACCCCCAAAAGGGTCACTCCTGCTGATACTAACCGGGACTTACTCTACCGACATGGAAATCCTCCGAGTTTCCTATTGAGATGATGGTTCTGGTGGATGTGTTCCACAGGGGTGATTGAGTGTGTTGATGTTTCAGAGCAGCCATGGGTTTTGGGGTCTATGGATATGGAGATGGCCAATTCAAGGCAAGGAAATGCACAGTCGAGTGGCTTGGTGGTCGATGAAAATTTTGGCATTATGTTCAAAGAAAATCTCAATCGTCAATGAGGAAAGCATAGTCGCTCGAGCAGCATCTTGCATCTATTTGTTCCTGAGATGGAATAGTCAGTTTTTCACTCGGTCAATGGAGGTTCTAATACAAAAACAAAGTGATTCCATTTTTCAATTCATAAAACAATGAATCAACAACTATATGAAACAAGCAATTGAACAACGACTCTCTTCTGCTGCTAGCTCGGGGCTGGCTCAGGTGGTCGATGCATTGCCAATAGAAACGATGCCAATTCGAAACAGCAGCGGTGTGGGTGGCGTTCCTTTCACTGTTGTCCGATGTTTCCATATCCATCAAGAACAATTATTGAGTTGGCATTCCGCTAGTGCTGCCAGTCGACGCAAAAATTCCTTTCAACTACTGGCAATATATATCAGTACCAGGAGGTTGGGGTGACTCGATTTTCAGTGAGCTACGGCAATGGGTGGATACGAGTGTCTAGGAAACGACCTTCATCCACGGGTCCCAGTTTGCCACTATGATGCCATCCCCACCATTATATTCTAATAGTCGAGCTATCCAGTCGAGTTCAAGCAGTGAAGCTGGGGTCAAACCATCAACTCAATTGTGATAGTAGCACCACTCCAGCAGCATCGATTGTTCCAGCACCCTCAACACCACAACGTTAAGCAATTGGAGCTTTCTCAATTGCCTTCCCTTTGCACCGCCTACAGGACACAGATGCCCAGTTCATGGATAGAGATGGTGAACCCCCATGGTCCACGAGGTGCAAGATCCCGATTCGAATACGGTGAGATAGTCAACTCGGTATGGTGCCTATATGGCATTGAGGGTTAAAGATGGGTGACTCGGACCCACCAACCACTCCATTGATGAGGGTCACTTGACTTGTTCTACCACCCCCTTGATGACATAACGAAAGGTTCCTTTGGACTCGATCCCTAGTCACTATGGATAGGTAGGCGTATGGTTACCGCTAGTACCTGTAAGGCCAACTCAATCGCAGCCGCAGGAGCTCGATCCCAGTGGTGTGAGTAGAGGAGAAAAAATCAACCAATCACATAAGCAGCAGGTCGTGGTACCGCTGGTACTGATATATATTGTTAGCAGGTGCTTGATCTATCTCACTAGTATTATATAGTCGTACACGAGCAAGGGGTCTACTTGACTTCGTTTCTCCTCTAACTAGTCCAGTTTTGATGCTAGAATATATAGGAAAAGTACCTAACTCTACTCTAATAGTCCCCATTCCACCAGGCTCAAGCTCGTTCACTAGTCCCATGAATATACCTCATGACTCATTTCATTCACCATCGAACAATCCATTCCAGCACTAGCCACACCAGTGGCTCACTTAGCGTAGATGTCATTTTGAATCCCCCAACAACACGAGTAAGTAGGATTGATAGTCTAGTAGTCACGTTAGGTGCTCTGCCAATCACATGACCACTGCCCATACTACCGCTTGTCAAGTTTCCAGTATACGAATGACAATATACATATATAGTATTAGACGGTTAGTGGACCACCAATGCTGCTACTAGGAAAATGGTTCCTTGTGCACTGCATGGGCCTGGGCTTGATTCGGGCAACACCACTCTCAAAGGTGACTTCAACCATGACAATGCCGAAAGTCATCTTTGGCTCGATATATGCCACCCAGCTCGGAACATGAATAGGACCCATCTCATAGCCACTTGATCAACCCGGTTGTCTAGCATTTCAACATTGCCGGCCATAGTCGTTCGAGCTCCTCGTGCTCCACTATCCCCGTATACCAGTCATGAATGATTGCTATCGCCCAACTTGTTTTGCACTGCCTTTTCTGCTATTTTCTGTTCCGTTTCGTTCCATGACCAGTCTCATTTCCACTTCTCTCATGATAGGTTTCACACTTCTCATCATATGCGCACTCAAGCGGATGACGCAAGCATCTACTGGTGTTGGTCGAATCGAGAATCCAACATTACACATATCGGCCTAGTGGGTGACATCTACCGATCTCATCCCAACCTGCCCAAACACGCTATGGTGCTTGAACGCAGCTCGAGGTGATCCCAGATCTACCCATCCCACCATTCCCACTGCCCAGTACGCTAACCTGACTAGTGTTGCTAGTATACCGTCTTGAACGATACCACACATCGCACCCCAAACCCCACCAACCAACCCGATAGGCTCATGGGGAAGATGGTGTAGTTAGTCATTTCCATCGCACTACTGCCACCCGTTGACCATCACATTTCCAGTGCCGAGTTCCTACTAATAATGGGCTCACCAAACTACTAGTAGCCAAGCATCCCCCCTCTCTAACACTGGTACTGATATATATTGATAGACTGACTTGCTTTCATGCATATAGTTGTCTGTCCATCTATGCCCTCCCTTTCATTCGATATCAGGCGATAGGGTGATTTCAAAGGGCGTAGGGGATATGCGTCTACTGATGCTAATTCGGATTCTTTTGAAAGGTTTGGCATCTGTGAGCTCTATCACTCAGAAGCTAAAAGCTGTCAAGTCGGATATTCTTATAATATAAGGTGAAATCTTGAAATCTTCTCATAGGAGGGAATCAGTGTGCAGGTTAAGGAAGTCGATATACGGATGAGTCTTCCTTTCAGTGGTACCTCAAATTCCATGAGGTGAGAAGGGTTTAAGGAAAACTGTGTTGATCAGTGTATAGACCTAAACATTGTGAAATGGAGTACTCGGGGAGAAAGTTTCTCTTTCTAGTCCTATATGTTGATGACATACTTCTTTATAGCATGTTGCACGATACAAAGACATTCCTCATAAGGAGTTTTGAGATGAAGGATATGTACTACCTATATTATACCGAATATGTCATTGGAATTGAGATTCACAAATCAATTTCCAGAGGTATCCTAAGTGAGCATGGAATGAGCAGGTAGGGGATGGAGCAAAACGCCACTATCTACACTATTTCTTTAGTATCCAGACTAGTAGAGAATGGATTAGCGATCAAAGGGACCACTATCTAGGCTAGCCGGGGGCGGCCAATATATATCAGTACCGGTCCACTCGACTATAAGATTTATAGAGCACTCAGAACAACCGGTTATGCCTAATGAAATAACAGAACATAGAAGAGCGTCTTCGCCGACTACTATTTTCTAATAGTCTTGTATTCTATATATAAAGTCCATTCAAGAAAGAATGAAGGTATAACATTCACCCTCGGCTTGGAGAACGGTATTCTAGATATAAAGTCCTTTCAAGGTCTTGTTCGCCGATGAAAGATAGACGAGGGTTCAAGGGAAGGGAATCAACGGCTAAGAGGAAAGCAAAGGATAATCTTTTCTATGCGTAAGCTACTCTTTCTGATGTGCCAGCTAAGGAAGAAGGGAAAGAAAGTCAGTTATTCTTTGATTACAAATCAAATCAAGATCTTGAGATTGTTTTTGTCCCGGGTTCAAAAAGAGTTGCTGCTTCTGATTCACCTTGCTTTCTTGGGGTTGGATCCTCAATGTGGACTGGAACTGATCTACTTTAATAGTTCACTAACCACTCAGAGAAGTTTTGTAGTTAAGGATATCATCTAGTTGGTTGTTTGGCTCCTCGATCCGAACTAGAATATATGGCTCTTCGATTAGGACTTTCAGTAGCTTTTGGGGACCTCAGTACTCTACTCTAATAGTGGGGTTAAGACTGCCCAATGGGATCTTATAATAGCCTCTATGATGGTTCGCTCATTGCTAGTGAATGGAGGAAGGTCAATATATATCAGCACCATTTGGTTGGTGAACCGGGGAACTAATGTGTCGTTAATCCCATCCCTAGAACTCAATCTGAGTGGTTCCCCTTAATAAGGATGAAAAGTAGCATCAGCGGATGAGTGGAAGAGCTCCACTATATAGAAGAGTACCTGTACATAGAACCTTGTTGGATGATAAATTGATGGTATCCGCTCATGGTGACTTATTAGAGTCAGTTTCATCCTTTCTAGTAGTTGGAGTTTGTGGAACAAGTTGTAGAGATCCCATCGTTTCTAGTACTTGTGGAGAATCCACACCAGTAAGAAATAGCTGCTTTAGTTGTTGTTGGAAGTGACCTAGACATATTTATATTTAGAGGTCCTTGCCCTTTTCTTCCACTAGGTCAGTTGGGAAGTCCTTAATAAGGCAGGGTCCCTTATCTTCGACAAGCCTCGATCTGCGCTTTCACTTTAAAGCAGGTACTCTTCTATATAGAGCTGAAGACAGATTCTTTTTTTCGGTTGAGTAAGGGACCTCTTCTTTAGCTTCTTCTGTAATACTGATAGTGAATTGCTCTAGCAGCTACTTTTTTAGATACTAATTATATTGGGTTCATCTATGACCACAGAAGTAGTTCAGAGCGTCTCTTTCTGTGTTGTTATGATTCCCTTATCTGAGGTAGACCTGCTTATCTACCCCAACAGTTCACCTTCAGCTCACCTTGGATACTCCTCCAACCCTTGGTCAAACACTTGAAGATAGTCCTATCTGGTGTAATTTTTTTTTTCTGTAATTATAATAGAAGAGTAATATAATAATATAAGTAGTGCTAAAGTTGATGCGCTAAATGAGAGTTCGAGGTGGGATGAGTCAATTAGATCGAATTGATTAGTGCATCTGCCATAGTGAATCATAGCGACTCGTCCCGTGTCAATAAGGTCTGAGGAAGGCTATGAGCCAGGATTTCAGCACTTTGACCACTGCTCATGGTCCGAGGGAAGTGGAATGTCTTGGTACGCACCTTCTTTTGAGATCCTTTCTGCTGGTTCCTTCCCTGAGGTTTTCTTCGTTAGCATTTTCAAAAGGCTCAAACCGACCCCAGACTATGGAAATACCTAGGCTGGGAGTATTGATGGGAATATCTGGAGTTCGTCATTAGTAGTGGGGAAGCCGAAAAATTCACCATGTAGACAGATTAGTAGGTATTTCCATAGTCTAGGGTACGGATTGACTGACTATTCGATTCGAAGTGGATGACTACCTAGATTAGAATGAGGATTAAATATTTCGTGATAGTTATCATGGATTGAAAAGGGAAGGTCCAATAGCAACGCAAAAGTTTCATACCTTGAACATGCGGGGCTTAAAGCGGAGGGGATGAAAAGGAAAATTCCTGTGATTCTTGGCTAGCTGACTAAGAGGTTGCTATAGGTTAGATTCATCAATGTCGGTATCTCAGTCACAGATTGATGTTATCCTCAAAAGACCCCTTGGTGGATGAAGATTTTGACCTAGAATACCCCCATAATACCCAAATATTTGAGCAAGTGTTTCCAGAATTCTATTAGGTTTAAAACGTATGTGTGAAAACGAGTATGTGACCATAACTAACACCGTTTTAGGAATCAATTCGTCGGATACACTTCTCGGAGATGGAAGTGGAGTGTTTTCAGGAGGGCGGGTGATGAAGCTTACATTTTCATATATTTTATACTACAAATAATTGTTTATAATACCACAAAAGTGTTATTGGATGGGTAATTGTCATGTTTTTAGGTTTTAGTGTTATTTTGAGCCCAAATGTGAAAAACGACTAATTCTGGATTTTTGACAGATTTTTACGTCAGGGGTATTTTGGTCATTTATGGAATAATAAAATTGAAAATTTTCTGATTAATTTTTTTTAATAATCCTTATTTTAGTCCCTTCATTTTTTTCTTCTGAACCAGGAGCTGATTCGGCCAACTAAAAGGTCTAAAAATTCATTGAAGTTGGACATTTTTTCGGGCAGACAGCGTGGACCCACCCACCGTAACAGAACTTCAATTCGGCCTAAACATATCTAAATGATGTTTTTCCACCTGGGATACCACTATGACATATAAGTACGACTCTAATATAAATTTGGAGGATTTTGGAGGTCATTAATGAGGCTATTGAATGACATAATTTTGGAGGAACCTTCCTGGAAGCTTCGTCCAGAAACAGAAACTGAGAATGAAAAATTCATAACTCCTCCATAAAGATTTCATGTTAGCTAAACTTTTGAGGAGAGACGGAAAAGATATTTAGGAACAACATTAATGAAGGGTGGAACATGTGAAGATTTCATTAAAGGTGTCTAAAACACGTCGACATTTGATGGACGAATTCTTCCTATAAAAGGTGGCTCTCACCTCCTTCCCAAAGCATCCCATTCTCCATCCATTCCTTCAAGGCACCGAGGAGGAGTTCGACACCAATGTTTGAGTGGAGGCTCCGGGACATTCTGATAACATAGGAATTTTCTTTTCTTTTATTTTTATTTTTAGTTTTATTTTCCCATGTAATGCATTCATATTTTAATTAAAGTATTTCCACCTTCTTTCCCACCGTCTTTCTTTTCCAAATTTAATCTAATTTCTTTCTCTCTCCCTTATTTCCATCGTGATCTCTATGCACTTCACCATGGAAAGTGACTAACCTAAGGCTTGGCCCTGGGGGAGGTTTCATGGTGTTTTTTATTATTGTGCTTCAATTCAAAATGTTTTTATTCTATTTGTGGTGGAGGTGAGAATAGTGCACGGGTGCGGCAGTCGTCCACCACGACACTATTTACAAATCCATTTCTTTTCCTTGATTAATTCATTTTCCATCCCTTATTTTAGGAAAACCCTTCATACGGTGGATTTGGGGTTGCCATAAGGGATGAAATGGCATACGGTGGAGCTGGGTCCTTTAGGAATAACATTCTCAGTTGAGGTGTTATCCTATTTGACTATTGGAGGAGGTGTGGTTTGGTGTGCTGGACGCATAATAAAATCACACACTAAATAAATCAAGGGAAAGTAATTCATTAATGAGATTTCAATAAATTAATTATCAAATTTAATTTAAACAATTAAAAAATAATGAATGAACCAGTGTTATCCAACCCTAGGACCAAGTTCTTTCTTCATTAATTGCATTTTTTCACTGCATGATAGTTTTAACTTTTATTTCTTTTAAATTTAATTACCTTCCTAGATTAAATAAAAGCAAAAAATAATTAGTTTAGGTGATATAGATTAATTATATGAACAACTGATAAAGCTCCTCAAGTGAGACGACCCTAGTCAGCCACTGTGCTGCATTAGGAAAACATAGAAATTTCTTTTGCCACGCCCTACGACAGGCGTGCGTCAAAACTGGCGCCGTTTCCGGGGAGCTCATCGGTTGTTTACTTTACTTTTTCTATTTTCAAATTTTAGATAGTTTTCATTTTTTTCTAAAAAAATCCAAAAAAATTAATTTTCCATGATGCATTCAAATTACAACTATTATGCATGGAATAATTACTCACAGGTGCAGGAGGAAGAAAACAACTACACTAAGGAGACCCTCCAATGAAGGGCCGATTCTCTAATGATAAGGTTCAAACATAAGGAAATAAGACTCACAACATGGATATCACTTGAATATTTGATATCCATGGCCGATGAACTCAAAACTGACATTGAAAGATTCAATGCTAAGAATAAATTGCCACAGGTCTTCCCTAATTTCACTGAAGAAATCCATGAAGTTGAATCCAAACTTTAGGTGGAGTAGCATGAATACCTACCTCCATCCAGCGATAATCAACTCCAAGAGGCGCTTTCAAATCAAGAAGATATTCAAGCTGAAACAAATCAGGGAGATGATACATTCTTGAACTCAAATTCTTTTAATTTTGTTGAAACGAATTTGAGTATAACTCCCAATTGTTTTGAATTTTCAGAATTAGATTACTCCTATTATTCCCTGGAGGATGAAGAGACAAAATAAGATTCACCTATTGAGGAACACCTGGAGCTCCCAGAAGTCATGGAATATCTATTGGAGGAGCCCCATCAAGAGATCCAGGTAGCTAAGCCTAAGAAAATCAGTCAAGAGGCTTCTCTTCATACAACCCCCATGAAGCCATCACTGGAAGATAAGAAGGTTGCACAAGTAGCAACCAAGGAAGAGGATGGACCATACTTTATCCTTCCCCCACCATGCAAGCTATACTTCATTGTGAAGGGGGAGGATATGGTGTACTCTATCCATGGGTCATCCCTCAAGAACAATGATGAAGCACAAGCTGGGAAAAGCTACATGTGGTGGTTCAAATCAAAGAAACTTCATCCTCCATCAGACTTTGAATAACAGCTGGTACTGCCCTCTAGAGGTAGTAAAAGATTACAGGGCCCACTTGGGGGATCATACCAAGATTTATCTTTACATGATTTTTAGTAATTTAAATTTCAAATTCAGTATTAGGAATTAGTCTAGCATGTGGCCCCCTCCCTCTTTTCGTTTTGAGCTTAAATGAAATGATCCTTGTGATTAATTGAGTAATTTTTCTTTTGTAGGATCATGAATCCAGAATGAAGCCCCGAGAATTAGAGGAAGAGGACCGAATCAATATTTCAAAAGGGAGTTAACTTTTTACGATTATCATTTAAACTCCTTTCATTTTTTGGTCCAAAACATATTTTTATCTTTAATAAATATTCTTATCACTTTTCACACATTAATTGATTTTGAAAGAGTTGAAATGATTTTTGAAATAATTGATTTTAAATGATTGTTGATATGAATTATTTTCCCTTGAAATGGATTTTCAACCATTTTAATGAGTTTGAATGATTTTTTAAATCCATTCCCATGAAACACTGACTCAAAATATTTTTCCAATCCTGTGAGGTATTCTAAACCACTTTTACATATTCTTCCTAATACCCACGCTTTCTTGAGGGAAACTTGAATTTTGTGTGAGAACCAGAATTTGTGAATAATTATCTTTTGAAGCTTTGGATTTCATGGAATGTATTTGAAATGATTGAGGCATCTATTTTTCTAGCCACATTTTATCCTAAGACCCACCTTTACATTTATCCTTCGTAAGCCCTTAGATGCCATGAATTTCCTTATAGGTTCACATTACAAGCCAATTTTTCCTTACCTACCCACACTTTTAGTATTTTTTCATGGTTATTTCAAGTTTGAGTGTGGGGGAAGGGCCTTTCGTGTGCGTTCCTTGGGATGTGTATCATTTATGGGTGGTGTGAGGTGTGTGTCAATACTTTGGATAGTGGATAATAAGATAATTGGCCATGTGTCATCATTTCATTGTGCTTTATTTGTTTCATCCATTTCTCCTTTAAAAAAAGAAAAGAAAAAAATGGAGATGAGCTTGAATTCCTTATTATAAATTATTTTATGACTCATGTACCTCCCAAAAAAATCAAGGGCATGAATTGTCATCCATTCATTGTATTCAATTTTCAGCTCATCCTCCATAAAAAAAAGAAAAAAAAATAAAGTTGTACCTTTCTGGAGCTTTAAAAAAAGGGTAGGAGAACTTAGATGATATCATTCATTATAATCACTTATTGGCTCTTGTACCATGTCATAAAATGGGGGTGGTTTTTTTTCACATTTTCAAGTGGGATTGAGAGAGTAACTTCCTGTGTTTTCCCTTGATTAAATCATGCATTGTACTTAAAAGTCTAACCTTCTCTTTCTAGCCTGGAACATTTTTCAATCATTTTCCCACCAACCCTAAGCCACAGAATCATTTGAACCTTTAATTAAATCCCTCATGATTAAATTAATTTTCATGTTTCACGCTGTGGAGAAATGAGAATTTTTACAAACCTATGGTGATACATGTGATTTTCAAGTATGAGTATTACTCTAGATTTAATTTCTCTTGAGTGAAGAGTGACATAAAATTCAATGTGAGGTAGGTTGTGATTAGTACATGAATTTATTTATGAGGTTGAACAAATTTTAATGATTGAAATAAAAATGAGAGAGGTTTTTTTTCATATATGATACATGATGGAATTCTATTTTGGATAAGATCATTGATATTTTCTCATTTTTAATTGTTGTGTGGAAATTGATTTGGATGTAAGATGATTGCCCAGGAGTGCAATGTTTAAGTGTGGGGGAGTGATTAAGATCACATTTTCATATATTTTATACTGTAAATAATTTTTTATAATCCCACAAAAGTGTTATTGGATGGGTAATTTTCATGTTTTTAGGTTTTAGTGTTATTTTGAGCCCAAATGTGAAAAACGACCAATTCTGGATTTTTGACAGATTTTTATGTCAGGAATATTTTGATCATTTAGGGAATAATAAAATTCAAAATTTTCTGATTAATTTTTTTTATAATCCTTATTTTATTCACTTCATTTGTGTCTTCTGGACTAGGAGCTGATTCGGCCAACTAAAGGGTCTAAAAATTCATTGAAGTTGGACATTTTTTTGGGCGGACAGCGTGGACCCACCCACAGTAACGGAACTTCAATTCGTCCTAAACATATCTAAATGATGTTTTTCCACTTGTGATACCACTATGACATAAAGTTACGGCTCTAAAATAAATTTGGGGGATTTTGGAGGTCATTAAAGAGGCTATTGAAAGACATACTTTTGGAGGAACCTTCCTAGAAGCTTCATCCAGAAACAGAAACTGAGAATGAAAAATTCATAACTCCTCCATCCGGCTTTCATGTTAGCTGAAATTTTGAGGAGATACTGCCAAGATATTTATGAACAACATTAATTAAGGGTGTAATGCGTGAAGATGTCATTAAAGGGGACTAAAACGCATTGACATTTGATTTAATATTTCTTCCTATAAAAGGAGGCCCTTACCTCCATCCCAAAGCATCTCATTCTCCATCTATTCCTTCAAGGCACCAAGGAGGAGTTCAACAACAATGTTGGAGTGGAGGCTCCGGGACATGCTGCTAACAAAGGAATTTTCTTTTCTTATCTTTTTATTTTTAGTTTTATTTTCCCATGTAATGCATTCATATTTTAAATTAAAGTGTTTCCACCTTCTTTCCCACCATCTTTCTTTTCCAAATTTAATCTAATTCCTTTCTCTCTCCCTTATTTCCATCGTGATATCTATGAACTTCGCCATGGAAAGTGACTAACCTGAGGCTTGGACCTGGGGGAGGTTTCATGTTGTTCTTTATTATTGTGCTTCAATTCAAAATGTTTTTATTCTATTTGTGGTGGAGGTGAGAATAGTGCACGGGTGCGGTAGTCGTCCACCACGACACTATTTCCAAATCCATTTCTTTTCCTTGATTAATTGATTTTCCCTCCCTTATCTTAGGAAAACCCTTCATACGGAGGATTTGGGTTTGCCATAAGGGATGAAACTACATACGGTGGAGTCGGGTCCTTTAGGAATAACATTCTCGGTTGAGGTGTTATCCTATTTGACTATTGGAGGAGGTGTGGTTTGGTGTGTTGGATGCATACTAAAATCACACACTAAATAAATCATGGGAAAGTAATTCATTAATGATATTTCAATAAATTAATTATCAAATTGAATTTAAACAATTAACAAATAATGAATGAACCAGTGTTATCCAACCCTAGGACCAAGTTCTTTCTTCATTAATTGCATTTTTTAACTGCATGATAGTTTTAAATTTTATTTATTTTAAATTTAATTACCTTCCTAGATTAAATACAAGAAACAAATAATTAGTTTAGGTGATATATATTAAGTATATGAACAACTGATAAAGCTCCTCAAGTGAGACGACCCTAGTCAGCCACTGTGCTGCATTAGGAAAACATAGAAATTTCTTTTTCCACGCCCTACGACAGGCGTGCGTCAGCAGGGTAGAAGCCTCCGAGAAACCTAATGAGGGGATTATCAGCCTCAGAAAAATTCTTTAGAGAGAAAATAGGGGTTTGGAGATCATAGAGAGGTTTAGAGAAAAAGTCTCTCGATAGTAGGGAAATGTGTAGGCCGCGTATGCTTTTCTAAATAACCAAAACCACACCTCTGGGCGCTCGGGCCGACTGGGATGGAAGAAAGTTGGTTCCTTTTCTCGGCTACTTGATATCTAAGGGTTAGAAAGGGTTAGATCTATGGTACTTGACCCTATATATTTCACCCGTTGAATGCCATTTTAGTGGGTATACTAAACTACCTATATTATACTGAGAGAGGTTTTGGTTGGATTGAAGAGAGCGACAAGGCACAATATGGGCATTTCCTCTTTAATGGTATATAATGTATCACGTTCTGGCCAGACATCCCTGAGTGCAGAGCATTAGGAAATGGGTCAGGTACTCTGTCTATATAGTACTATTAGAGTAGATTACTTGAGGACGATGGAACGGTTCATGAGCAACGGAAAGAGGGTGTATAAACACATATGTTCATCAACTGCTCAATAGGCTATTTTTCTCCAAAATCCATCCATTTTGTATTCCATCAAGAGGAACCTTTGACAAATTGAATCGAGAGTAGGAAATGACAGATGGAGGTCTTGTTAGTGATGCTCATGCCGACAGAGAGTTGAGGCGAAGCGCTTTGACTTTGGTATGATGTCCATTGAGTGCCCTTGCCAGTGCGGTTATTTACCTATAGTGGTCTATTAGAGTAGAGTACCGACTTTGGGGAAGGATGCGAATCGGTAGGTTGATTGATGCTGTGTATAACGTCAGGCAATTCCAAAGACCATGCTGCTCCCGCCAAAGTAAGAAAAGCTACAAGTTTTATATTAAAAAAAGTATATTGTAATCATAAAGGAAGGACTCTATCTTCTGAGCAAGAAACTAGCCACAAAGATTGCTTTTATCTACGAGCGCCTATATAGTATCCGGCCTGTCACTCCTAAATTTCATTGCCTCGTGGCAGGAACTACCTTTAGAGTGGAATAATCTTTCTTCCTTCTTTGCTTCGACCTAGAAGAGCATATTCCCTCACTTGCACTAGTTCTAACTTCTCTCTCCTTAGTTCACTCTGCCTTCTTCTATTTCCACTAATGGTAGGCCTTGACCTTTGCTTACTCTATTTAATAAAATGGCGCTTATACCTATTCCTCAAACAAAGACGATCACGCCCATCTCTTCAGAAAGAAAAGCCCTGCTACAACATAGAAATCCCAGAGAGAGTGCGCTTGTACAACACTTTCTTCGATGCTTTGAATAGCGTAGTCAAGTAGCCAGTCACTAGGAGTAGTAAGGCTATCGCTTACTCTTTCCCAGTTCCTAGATCTAAGACTAGGGTAGGGGAGGAAGAAGTAAGAGGTATTTCTTCCTAGGTAGAAAAGTTAGGCATACTACAACTCCTACTACTACTAGAAAGGTAGAAAGGCATAAAGCAAGGTAATCAGGAAAGGAAGAACATAAGAAAGTTAGTCAAGCAGAAAAATAAAAAATAATAAGGAAAGGAAGAAAGACACTTCGTACATTTTAAGCTCCTCTAGGTCCCACTAGAATGAAATGAGTGCTTCTACCCCTCCACTCCGTATGGCCAGTAGTTGACCAAACAGATGGGTTTTCACATCTAATTTTTATCTTTTAAATATGTTTGTTGAGCTCATTCTCCTTTTTATCTTTCACATTTTTGCATCGAGGAAATATAGAAACTTGTCCCATTTGATTGTGGCATCACGTTAGATCTGAGAAGAAATAAGCTTGTGGGTCTCACGATGGGAGCCACGATTAGCAACAAGGAAATCCACGACATATCTCAACAGGCTACTATAGAGGCCTCACGAGTTGATCAGAGAGGACCTGCACAGGCTTGTAGACTCGTGACGCAACACGACTAAACTCTTTGGTTCATGAAAAAACAGAAGTTTACCTGAGCCTACGATAGCAAGAGGAACCATAGACAAAAGAGAATAGAAAGGAGTTATTGAACAACAGCCTTTGGGAGAAGACTTGCTAAAGTAGATCCTCACGGTAGATGTCCCAGTGATGTCAACTCAAGGTGCATTCGAGGGGGCCTTCATGTTGCACCCTAAAAGTCACTTTAGTTTCTCATGCTTGCCACAATCCTTTGTATGATAAATTAACACCAACCAATACTAGCAGAGAAGAGACTAATTCCTCGCTTGCAACTACTTTCTTACTTGTAGGATTGTTTCTCCCTCCACTACGCTTTCTTAGATTGGACTCCTTTCTATCTATTTCAAATCCTCCATTTTTTTGTTTGTATTGGTGAATCGCCCTATGTCCTTCTTCTTAAGTAAGGTTTCTTCCTTATTACTCGTAAGCACTAGTTCCTATGCTTGTTTTTGAATACTCTACCTACTATTATTTTATTTTAAGACTGCTCCAATAGATTTCTTGTTTGTGTTGAAAAAAAAGTGAGTAATCTACTCTACCTATTCCTAGGCTTTGGAATTGGCTACGGACTACTGGTTGGCAGGGTTGTCTCTATCAACTCACTGGGTTGGGAATTATACTATGAAACTGTATCCTTTCCCACCTAACAACAAGGTAAGCAATCAAATAAAAACCCTAACACTGATGAGATTTCTCTAATGAAACAACTAACACTCAGACTAGGGACAGGGACTCATACCCGGTTGCCTAGAAGAAGGAGATTCAATTCTATTTAGTTAGTCGGGTCTTAACAAGGAGTGAATGGGTGCACTAAAATATACCGCCCCGTGTCCTAATATAAAAATTTTACAATTCTCGTTCTATTTACTCAATGGGTCAGGCACAAAGGGAAGGATGTTTTCATATCCTAAACACCTATCGATTCTGTTAGTGAGTGAGTAATCACCCAGTCTATCCTTATAGAGTTCAGTTTAGTGCTTATTACTAGTTGGGGTGGAACCTTGCAACATAAGAGTTTACTGTTCCTATGCTTTTAGTAGACTAAGACTCAGACTAATGAAGTTATTAGCACTGAAAGGGTAGGAATATTCATAGTCAAATATTGTAATACTAAGAAGACTTTTACTTTCTAATATACTGTAAGAAAAAACTTTAAAGAAAAGTACCCTTGTAACTAAGAAAGTTAGTAAAGTTATTGAATATGATTCGTACATAGCTGGTACACAGGACCTTTGTTTGTGATACCAAGGTGGCACAGGACATGCATTCTCCTTATGCGGATACCCCTATTATATTAGTCAAGCTTGGCAGCCCCTACCAAAAGTTTTGAAAAAATGAAAGCAGGAGACCTAGAATAGCTTAAGTCTACCGTGGGATATTGGTTGACACATGGGAGAGGAGCTTTGCTGGAACATGGAGTATAGATACTACTACACGAGTCCCACACACCACTCCACAGCTCTAGGCTTTCAATTCAAGCTTCATCAGCTACAAGACAATCAAAATCAACAGCTTCTACGAGATTGAATCAGCTTCAGGCTTTCAAGAAAAATAAGCATCTTCCAACGGGAAGACTTTCATTGAAAGGGTAAAAGACCGTTGTTATACTTGGACTAGAGGTTATATTTATGCCCAACCTTTCACTCTATGAAACCCAACTCATAGTAATAGGTAGGACATGAGATGACTACGTTAATGCGAGTTAGGCTCCTCGATTGCATTCTCAATTGAGAAAATGCATGCCTACCCACTATCACAAACAAAGGAAGGGGAAGGGAGGGGTATAGGTCTGGAGCTACTACATATGTGACTGGGTCACCCAGTTGTATGGGGAGACTTCTTCCCGATGAGACAATCTCAAAGGAAAAGAAGAAAGAGTCTTCAGGCTCACAACGAGGCCTCTTCCTGCCTATGCTGCCTTCCTATTAGGATATGGTATGCCAAGAGGTGATAGTTTCTTGCTAATTCTGCACGTGGTACAACTAGATTGCCTCTATTGTTCACCTCAAGAGCATAGATCACCCCTCCGAGAGTCAAAGTATCAAACTGGTTGGTGGAATGCGGTCAATGTATCTTTCCATCCAATAGAAAAAGCAGGCTCGCTCATCTGTTGGATTTCTTTCTGGGAAATTTACTTTTATAAGATCAGAGAGGGAATACTGGGAGGGTCACTACCTAAGAGGGTCACTCAAGTGGTTGGTTGGATGCTCAATTCAGTCTTTCATGTGGAGCAGTGAACTCTGTCTTAGCGGGTTCTCTTGTCTAATCCCGAATCCTATGCTTACTGAATGTAGTTCCGAAAGGTGGGTTCAAGGCCGGAAGTTGGCTCTACCGACCAATAGGCAGAGGTAGAACGTGTCTAAGGATGCAAGTTCACACAAGCGTGCTTCTGGGCCAGAGTTTTTGGCTGACCCGGACTCCATTCCATCTCTATGCCTCAAATTCATGTTGAGGGAGACGGAAATGATTTCTTTGAATGACCGCTTTGTAAAGTAAGTTTCCTCAGTGGAAGTCGACCTCTCAGATCGGAGTGGGGTTGGATATTTTATATTATGATCCCCCCCTTTTTTCAGTAAGAAGGTTGCGCCGAAGCCACTTTGAAGGTAATCTAGGACTGGTTGGACCAATTGCTTGCTTCTGTCTCAAATATCACTTGATTGAACTTACCGCCACTCACTCTGGAATTATGGAAGCACCCCCGGGGGATACAGGGAGGGACGATGAAAGAACCTGTACCGGAAAAAACCTTTAGGATGGAATGCTAAAGTGGGGGAGGATGGGAAAGCAGCACCACACCTTAAAGTGTAACCCTTTTGGGGAAAGAAAGAAGTATGAGAGACTCATTTTTAGGTGAGAAATCTTAATTTCGCATTGTTACTAGGGCATTTGACTCAGCAGAAAGAGCAACAGATGATCTTGCAGACATTGTTTAAGACTACTTCACCAGCTCAGCTATCCGGGAATTCAAGCAGCAAAGCAGCACCTGTGAAGCCAATTAGTGGGGAAGTAGAGCAGAAGATATGATATTAGTGAGTGAGGCACTTTGAGCTCTAGCTCGCCCCTTACCGAAATACCATACCGGATTGAATGGAGCCAAGCTAAGGCCCCGTCTCAAATAGGACAGTTCAAATAGTTGCTTCAAGTCGTAACTAGGATGTTCCCAATGTGGGTAAAAGTTCAAGAGATCTAATCTCATTCATAGTTTCTTGCAAGTCATAGAGTAGTCTAGTAGTAGGCAATTCTAGGCCCCTTCCCCTTTACCACATGTCGGGAACTCACTCTTTGACTAAGGCTTGATAAACAGGGGCCCCACTGTGATGGTAGACAATGATTGGGAATTCTAAATCTGCCGCAGGTAATAAAAATTCTTGGTCGATTTGAGGAGCTACTGATGTCACAGTAGAGTAGGTCGATCCAGTTTCATCTCCGGAGGAACTTTCTGCTTTACTGGACTCTTCCTGCCAACGGTTATCATTGCTACTTCTGGGAAATCTTCTTCGTTCTTCAATTATGAGAGGATCCTGGTACTAGTAGGTGCGATGGGGTACCATGGAGTGAATGCTCTCTATGGGGTGCTGATTACATCCTTGGATGGGTTCCAAATCTTCTGATCAATGAGGTCTTGAATCTTATGCTTAAGGTCATAGCAGTCGGAAGTCTAATGGCCTGCTACTCCCATGTGATATTCACGCCTGATATTAAGATTATGATTCCTGGGAGGTGGATCTGATACTGGTCTGGGAGGTATGGGTGTAACCAACTTGGTTTCCAGCAGCTGTGGAAGTAATTGTGATAATGATACAGGAAGAACGCGGAATTTGGAGATTAATACCTTTATTAGGATATGAATAGCTTATATGTCATTACCCTATCACCCCCGCCGGGGGAAGAACTAACTCGATAAGATCAAGATCCATTGAATCCCAGTGTAATCAGTACGTATGAATCTATCCTCCCACGATGTACACATTGTAGGCATTCATCATAAACATCAGCATCTTGTAAATCCGCTACTGATTCAATCCATCCAATGACCATGGACAAATCGTCCGATGAGAGAACCCTGAAGGAAAGACTTACTTGTCTTCATATGAATGAGAGGTTCATTGGTACATCTCTTTCAAATTTCCCAAGATCATTGATGGCTTTGTTTCCTCCAACATCCGTGATGGAAATTTTATTCTGACTCGGTGACAGTAGTTGATGCCAATCTCTCTTCATCACTTCCCGTACTATATGAGTACTATGATTTACTGGAATCTGATGATGATTCACATGCTTTCTTAACATCACCACTACCATTCCTAGCAGCTATTTGCCCGATTCTTCTCTCTTTTCCGGGGGGGTGGTAGGAGTGAGAAAGCTTCTCCGTCCCTTATCTCAATTCCCATGTCACCATGTCTTGTTGTAGCAGAAGATGATTCTGGCTTCTGGTTAGAGGGCCTATGAAAAGGATAGGGATGGATGATGCCTGGAACTTCAAGGTAGATTTTACACTTGACTCGGTCTTCCTTAGATTGGATTCCATTCCGCCAGGCTTGTCGAGATCACTATCGATCTCAATTGGTCTATTTATTCTGATGGCGTGGAACTTTAACAGCCTTCAGCTGAGAGACATCATCACATGGGTCCGGACCCCAAGCGCCTATAGCTCTGAGAGTATTGTTTTCCCAGTTGAGCTGTTGATGTATCAGACTTTTACCTTCTGGATTCACTTTGGTCATCACAATGAGTTGAGCTAAATGAGAAGCATCGCCATCCACTTGTAAGATATCAAATAGAGGGAATACTGTAGCTTTGATATGTTCCAAGTGGTAGATTACGGAGATGAAAGTCCTCGATCTTTCCGCTCATATGAAACTTTAAGGCAAAAAAAGAATACTGGCGAGACTCCCGTTCGGTATAAGCCTCCTCTCCTATCGGAGAGATAGGAGCTACATAGAGAACAACCCCTGCTGAGCTGAGTGAATCCATGGTCTACCAAGTAGCATGTGAAAGGCCGATGTGATATCACTGAACTGATACTTATATGATATGATATGATATGATATGATATGATATGATATGATATGATATGATATGATATGATATGATATGATATGATTGAAGGTGGATTTAGAGCGATTCTCTGTGAGTTCCATCATTAGTACTCTTCTAATAGTGATCGCCATGCGGGTTTTCCTCATGTGAGTCTGATCTATAGGCAGTTTGTCAAGTCTCACCCTTAGGAAAACAGGCGGAACAATATTCAGGCCTTACCCGGTCGGGACATTCAGTGAGGACTTGGTCTTCACCTAATTGTGGAAGAGGGGTGAGTATCAAATCTCTCTCGCGCCTTTCTTCAGCTTGTTCCTGTTCATCTATTCGGGATGGGTTTTCCCACATACATGCAGAGAAGAAGAGAGGAGACCTGATATTAAGGTGTCAAGGCGAGAAGGCCACAGGTGGAAGCAACCTAGTCATTCAGTTGACTCCGCCAGTCCGTGCTTGCTGTCATGCTGGTCGTTCTTTATCCTTATCAGTGTATAATATAGGTAGTAGGGATAATTTTACCTACTATTGGATTTGAACCAATGACTCTCTCCGTATGAAAGCGATACTCTAACCGCTGAGTCAAGTAGGTCAAGCTAAGTCAAGTCAGAGAAACAGGTACTCTTCTATCACCGTATATAAGAGTACCGGAGAAAGCCACGCAACCAGAGTTCCCTTTACTATACAAGGGGGGGCAGAGTGATAAGAAAGAGAAAGCGTTATCACTATACGAAATGAAGCAGCGGCTAGCACGCTAAGATCAACCGTTTTGAGAACGTGGAGGTCGTCTGTCTTAATATAAGTGGATTCTGATTCATGCTCTGCTGCATTGGTTTTTCACTCCCCACTCTCCACCATAATAAAATGTTTACACTATATCTCAGGAGTAGTCAAAGGTATGAAGTAACTCGACTGATAAGGTAGGATCTTTAGATATCAGTATCTGCTACTGATATCTAAGGGTTCTAAAGTAAAGGGTGAGGTTCTAAAAGATCTGACCCTTTCTAAATAAAGGGTAAGGAGATGGTCTGAACTATTCACTATTAGAGTAGACACTACTAGAAAAACAGGTATTTGCGACGGGGGCCCGTCGCAAATGACCCGTTGCTGAAAACGGTGTCGCAACAACAGTTTTTTGCGACGGGCCCGTCGCTAAAGCCTTTTTCCGCGACGGGGAGAATCCCCGTCGCAACTAGTACTCCGTATATTTGTAAAAAACTATTTGCGACGGGCCCCGTCGCAAATACCTGTTGCGACGGGCCCCGTCGCAAATACCTGTTGCGACGGGCCCGCCGCAAATAGTTGTTGCGACGGGACCCGTCGCAAAAAACTATTTTAATAAAAAATAAAAAAATAATAATACTATTTGCGACGAGAATAGTATCCCGTCGCAAATACTATAAAAAAAATAAAAAAAATAAATTATTAATAAATTATTTTAATTAATATAATAATAATCCAATTATAATTCAAAAATAAAAACTAATAAAATATTAATAAAAGATTTTAATTCATATAATAATAGAATTATAATTCACAAATAAAAATAATAAATTATTTTAATTAATATAATAATAATAGAAATATAATTCAAAAATAAAAAATAATAGAATATTAATAAATGATTTAATTAATATAATAATATTAGAATTATAATTCATAAATAAAAAAATATTAATAAGTTATTTTAATTAATATAAAAATAATAGAATTATTTTACATTCAAATATTAAAATAATTCAAGTATTACAAAAAAATATAATTAAATTATAATATTATAAAATTTTAATATATATATAAATTTTAATAGTATAAAATATAAATAATATTATTATTCATATTAATATTGTTATTTAAAAATATAATATTATTAATATTTTATATTGAGACAGAAACTACGAATATAAAAAAAAACATATTTTGATTTCACAAATTTTATAACATAAATACAAACTCTAATCTGAAGGAGGGGGGGGGAGGGGGGGGGATCTGCAGATGGTGGTGGAGGAAACTCCATCCCTAAAGCATGAGTGAGTCGGCACATGTACTCCATCTGCTCCTGATGCTGCTGCTGCCACCGACTCGTCTACTCCTCGTACAGCTGCTGCTGGCATCGACGCTCCTCCTCATGCTGCTGACGCATTTGCTCCTGCTCCTGTCGGAGACTCTCTATCAGTGCAGTCTGAGATCACAACTGATCCTCATACTGTGTAGCAGAAGAAGATGCACGAGCTCCTCTCGAGCTGGACGCCGACATCGCAGCACTGCCATAATAATCTCCGGGAGTCAGTCGAGAGCCGATACCAACTACCCGGCCCTTCTCGAAGGCATATTGGGTGGCCTGCATCCATGCCGCCTCATCAAACTGACGGCCAGTGGTCTGATCTGATGACTCGGCCTGACTCTCAGGCCGGGCCTGTGACGCTACGACCTCATATGACTCATGTAGTTGCAATTTAAAATTAAAATTGTGAATATATTATATGCAGTTAATTTTTAAACTTGAAAACAAATAATACTGACCACGATGTGATGTTGACGATCACCTCTGAGCTCCCTAGTAGCAGGATCACTATACATCCTCTGATATACGTCGTACTCCGTAATATCGGGGTGCTCGACAGCCTATAAGAATAAAAAATAAACTGTTAATATTTATAGTTATATAAAATATTTATAAATAATGTACGTACCAGATGTTGTCTATGAGTACTGAAAGAACGACTCCCAGCTCGATGAGTCACCTCCTGTCTCCCCCGATTCTTCCTCCCCACCGATGATCTCCTCTGAAAGGCACCACTCAACTAGTGCGCACATAATCCATCCCATACATGGGATGAAATTTACTCTGGTCAGTGTGCTCTACATGACTAGTCAAAATCTGACACTCCTGCTTTCTTCATCACAGCTTTTCTTAAATTGTGCAAAAACTGACGAAGGAGATCACGCATAGCCACCTCCCATGCCTCGTGGATGGCGTCATGCATGGTATCCTCGATCGGATACCATAAACCCTATAAATAAATCAAAATATCAAGTTAGAAATTAAATAAGTTTCAAAATAAAAATTATTTATTTACGTATGTACCAACCAATGACCGAACATGGCCTGCTGCACATCAATGGGAATCTGCTCCCATGTGGTCCACGACTGAGAGAAATAGTTGCGCAAAATAGCGCTGCCCTGTCCGACTGCTATATGCGGAAAATTGTAAAAATAATAAACATTTATTATGTGAATAGATTAATGAAATCTTAGTCAAATCCACAGGTTATCACATAGGTTATCACACCTTCGTGTGCGTGGATAAACCCAAGACGTGGACGTCGCTCGGGGACGGGGTCAGGAATCATCAATCGTGCAAGACCGCACCCCCTCCGTGTACTCCCCGGAGCGCCTGCAGGCTGAGGGTCATCTGTCAGCAACTCATCTGCATCGAAAGTCATAACAGCATCCGCCAACTCACGAAATGTGGCATCATCCATCTGAAACAGAAAATGTTAATGTTGTTAGAAAATAATTGATAATTACTATTATATATACATATATACATATTATGATTGTATATAAATACCATGGAATTCTATCAGTGTTCATCTTCATCATCATCTTCATATATGTCAATGTCATCTTCATATTACTCCTCAACATCATCGATATCCATTCGAGTTACAGTTGCTTCATCTCTTACCATTTCAAATTCATATGTGACATCATTAACATCATCGTCATCACCGACTCTTAAATGTGGGATGTCGTCATCGATACTCATGTCTCTTTGTAAAAAAGATTAATTTTGAGTACTCTCTTGAAAAACTTCAATTCTTTTCACATCAGTGAAAGCACATTCACTTTGACTAAACTGATTGTCTCGAATTTTGATTTTTATTACACTCCACCAATCAGTCAAGTCTCTTGATGTAGCACAGTACTTTGCGTAATAAACTTGATATGCCTGTTGAGCCAATAATAATGGTTCATTTACTGCGAGAACACTTTTACATTTAATATCGATGATTCCATGAGTCGGATGAACACACACGCCTCTCTCTGTATCCAACCACCGACATTTGAACATGGTTATGTAATGTTGTCCAAGATAACAGAGTTCAATGATTTCATCAAGTATGCCATAAAAGTCAACTTCATTTTCTCTATGATGAGATCCTTTCAAGCTAACTCCACTGTTCATTGTTTTTTCGATTCTCCATATGCATGTGTGTGGAATCGAAATCCATTCACCACATATGCGTTATAAGTTTTAACAAGTTTGGAAGGTGTGTTACTCAATACACACAACCGTTTGTCAATTTTATCAGCATGTCAAGACACCTGAAAATTTGTGAAATAATTATAAATATAGTAAAATATACATTGAATGAGTTGCTAAAAGATAAAGAATTTATGTTACCAGTTTTTGAAACCACTGAGAGAAATTTTTCAGTCGACGTTCTTCGAGAGCAGCTGCTGTAATTTGTGGAATTTGTTTCTTGATATGATTATCATACAACCTATAAAAACCAAAGTTATTTACTGTAACATAAATGATAGAATAAGTGATATAAACACTTACAGTAAAACTGATGTCATCTCTTCACAGTTGAGCAGAACATACGTATGAGCTCTATGATGTTCATCATCTGAAAGCCAGCGTTCATAAACTCCACTAAAACCAAGATCTGACTGGTTGAAAACAGATAATTGATTGTCGATTTCATCAATATTCCTCTCGTTTCGTCCCATTCGGTTGTGTTTTGAAGGATACTCAGATTCAAAATAATGGGAGCAGAAAAAAGATATTTCCTCTTGCAAATAAGCTTCTGCAATAGATCCTTCAACAGATGCTTTATTACTTACTTTTCTTTTCAATTTTTGCATGCATATTTCAAATGGGTACATCCATCGAAACTGTACTGAACCTGCACATTTGGCTTCATATGGAAAATGTAACATCAAATGTTCCATTGAGTCGAAGAAAGATGGCGGAAATATGTTTTCCAGTTTACATATAATTACAACAACATCTTTTTCAAGTTTGCATAGAGCATCATAATCTGCTATAGCCGCACAAATTTCCCAAAAAAAATGAGACATGTCTGTTATGGAATCCCAAATCACAGAATTCAACAGACCTCTTAATCCAATGGGTAGAATTCTTTCCATTATAACATGACAATCATGACTTTTTAATCCAGTAATATGACCATTCTTTACACATCTACCCAAATTGGAAGCACAGTCATCTGGAAGTCTCAAATCTGCAATCCACTGACAAAATAATAAACGGTTTTCTTTAGACAGTGTATAAGATGATTTTGGTTTCAGTAACCTTTCTGTTCTGACATTCTCAAACAGTTCTAATTCTGGACGCCTGCAAATTTGGGCAAGATCTAAACGTGCATTTACATTGTCTTTTCTCTTTCCTGGCGTATCCAAAACTGTATGAAACAAATTATCAAAACAGTTCTTCTCAATATGCATGACATCTAACATGTGTCGGACCAACAAATCAGACCAATATGGCAAATCCCAAAATATGATACGTTTAATCTAATTGTATTCTTTCCCAAAACCAGAAATTTTCTGTTGGTTTATTGTGGGACCAAAAGTGATGGGAGGTAATGAAAATACAACTGATTTTAACTCCGAAACTGATAGCATTTTTGGAGGTCCATCCCTTTCAACTGTTCCTTTTCTGAAATGAGATATGTTTCTGCGAAAAGGATGATCAACTGGAAGAAATCTGCGATAACGGTCAAAATAACAAGGTTTCTTTCCATGAATGAGCATAAATGCTTTGTTCTCTCCCATACAGTAAGGACATGATTTCTGACCATGTGTACTCCATCCAGATAACATCCCATAAGTCGGGAAGTCACTTATTGTCCATATCAATGCTGCTCTTAGTATGAAATTCTGTTTCGTTGCAACATCATATGTACTGACACCAGTACTCCACAATAAATTTAATTCATCAATCAATGGTTTCAAATAAACATCAATATTTTTCTTCGGATGTCCTGGAATTAGTAAAGTCAAAAAGATATATGGCTCCTTCATCAACATCCATGGAGGTAAATTGTACGGAGTTAAAAAAACAGGCCAACATGAATATTGACTACCATAAGATCCAAACAGATAGAAACCATCAGTGGAAAGGCCCAGTCGAACATTTCTAGCTTCTAAAGAAAAGGATGGATGCACTCTATCAAAATGTTTCCATGAGTCACCATCGGCTGGATGATTCAAGATTTTATCGGTTGAAATATTCTCTTTATTCCATGACATCATTGTCGCTATATTCTTAGACATGAATAAACGCTGAAGTCTGGATGTAAGCGGAAAATATCTCAACTATTTTACAGGAATCAAACCAGACTTCCCGTGTTGTCTTTCTTTATATCTCAGTTGTCCACATGTGGGACAACTATCCAACGACTCATTTTCCCCAGAATATAAAATGTAGTCATTTGAACATGCATGAATCTTCTGACAAGTAAGTCCCAAATTTCGAACCAGCCTCTTACTCTCATAGTAATTTGCAGGTAAAACATTTCCTTCGGGTAAAAGTGTTTTAAGCAAAGAAAATATCTGGTCAAAACAGGAGTTTGACATTCCGTTATCTGATTTAATAGCCATAAATTTTGCAACTGCTTCTAATTTGCTCATATTGCAGCCAGGATATAATGCATCCTCAGCAGAATTCAACAACTCATAAAATTCAGACGGTGCCAACTCAGGATTTGAAGCTATATCAGCCGGAGTTTATGTATGTTGAACAGATGAACCTGCAACATCATGTACTAAATCTTGAAACCGGGATGGATCCGGAATCAAGTTGGTATCACCTGCTCTGGAACTGCGTTCACCATGTTGATACCAAAAAACATAATCTGGTTGAAAACCAAAACGCAAGAGATGATCTCCCACTTTGTCAAACGTGTCAAACGTTCTCAATGCACATTTTCTGCAAGGGAATTTTATTTTTCCTTCTGAAACAAATTCTGTATTTGATTCCGCAAATGATAAAAAAGTCTCCACACCTTCTACATATACTGGATTTAAACCAGAACCGTTTGGATTTCTACGTTGATTTATCCATATGCGGTCACCTAATAATGATTGTTGACGACCCAGTTGTTCCATATTTCTCTATAAAATATAAAAGCATTACTGGTTTTGAATAATTTGTTAGAAAAAACACTCAATCTAGGATAATTATAGAGTTTAGATCATACACGACTGACGCAAACTTTTTATTGAGATAGACCTAAAAATTGACCCTTTAAGAATTAAATATATATGTTGAGAATAAAGAAAAACATGTTACAAATATTGATAATTTTAATATTATATAAATTTTTTATTATTTTCATAGTACTAATATTATTGGTAATTATTCCTAATTATTTTTAATTATTACTAATTAATACTAATTATTACTAATTATTACGAATTATTACTAACTATTACTAATTATCAATAATTATTACTAATTATTAATAATTATTGGTAATTATTACTAATTATTGGTAATTATTACTAATTATTACTAATTATTACTAATTATTGGTAATTATTACTAATTATTACCAATTATTGGTAATTATTACTAATTAATACTAATTATTGGTAATTATTACTAATTATTGGTAATTATTAGTAATTATTGGTAATTATCGGTAATTATTACTAATTATTACTAATTATTGGTAATTATTGGTAATTATTACTAATTATTGGTAATTATTACTAATTATTGGTAATTATTACTAATTATTGGTAATTATTACTAATTATTACTAATTATTACTAATTATTGGTAATTATTGGTAATTATTACTAATTATTACTAATTAATACTAATTATTGGTAATTATTGGTAATTATTACTCATTATTGGTAATTATTACTAATTATTCGTAATTATTACTAATTATTACTAATTATTACTAATTATTGGTAATTATTGGTAATTATTACTAATTATTACTAACTAATACTAATTATTGGTAATTATTGGTAATAATTACTAATTATTGATAATTATTACTAATTATTGGTAATTATTATTAATTATTACTAATTATTACTAATTATTGGTAATTATTACTAATTATTGGTAATTATTACTAATTATTACTAATTATTACTAATTATTACTAATTATTGGTAATTATTACTAATTATTACTAATTATTACTAATTATTGATAATTATTGGTAATTATTACTAATTATTGATAATTATTGGTAATTATTACTAATTATTGGTAATTATTGGTAATTATTACTAATTATTAGTAATTATTACTAATTATTGGTAATTATTATTAATTATTACTAATTATTACTAATTATTGGTAATTATTAGTAATTATTACTAATTATTGGTAATTATTACTATTTATTACTAATTATTACTAATTATTGGTAATTATTACTAATTATTACTAATTATTGGTAATTATTTCTAATTATTGGTAATTATTACTAATTATTACTAATTATTACTAATTATTGGTAATTATTGGTAATTATTACTAATTATTGGTAATTAATACTAATTATTGGTAATTATTGGTAATTATTACTAATTATTGGTAATTATTACTAATTATTAGTAATTATTATTAATTATTACTAATTATTGTTTATTATTACTAATTATTGGTAATTATTATTAATTATTACTAATTATTACTAATTATTGGTAATTATTACTAATTATTGGTAATTATTATTAATTATTACTAATTATTACTAATTATTGGTAATTATTACTAATTATTGGTAATTATTACTAATTATTGGTAATTATTACTAATTATTGGTAATTATTACTAATTATTACTAATTATTACTAATTATTGGTAATTATTGGTAATTATTACTAATTATTGGTAATTAATACTAATTATTGGTAATTATTGGTAATTATTACTAATTATTGGTAATTATTACTAATTAGTGGTAATTATTATTAATTATTACTAATTATTACTAATTATTGGTAATTATTACTAATTATTGGTAATTATTTCTAATTATTACTAATTATTACTATTTACCAGTAATTATTACTATTTACCGGTAATTATTGACAATTATTGTTAATTATTACTAATTATTGGTAATTATTACTAATTATTGCTAATTATTACTAATTATTGCTAATTATTACTAATTATTGCTAATTATTACTAATTATTACTAATTATTACTAATTATTACTAATTATTACTAATTTTTACTAATTATTACTAATTATTACTAATTATTACTAATTATTACTAATTATTCCTAATTATTGGTAATTATTGGTAATTATTGGTAATTATTCCTAATTATTACTAATTAGTGGTAATTATTATTAATTATTACTAATTATTACTAATTATTGATAATTATTAATAATTATTACTAATTATTGATATTTATTAATAATTATTGTTAAGTATTAATAATTATTGGTAAGTATTACTAATTATTGGTAATTATTACTAATTATTGGTAATTATTACTAATTATTGGTAATTATTACTAATTATTGGTAATTATTACTAATTATTAATAATTATTCCTAATTATTGATAATTATTGGTAATTGTTCCTAATTATTAGTAATTAAATGAATAATTACGAATAATTAGGAATAATTACCAATAATTAGGAATAATAACATTATTAGTATATTTTATTATTAATATTAAAATAATATAATTTTCTAATTTATATACAATTCTCCTTTCATCTGTGTGTTTTCTATCTCCACATACAAATAATACATGTGGAGACAACAAACACACAGATGAAAAGAGAATTGTATATATAAAAAAAATTATATTATTTTAATATTAATAATAAAATATACTAATAATATAATAATCTTATTATTCCTAATTGTTGATATTTATTACTAATTATTAATATTTATTCTTAATTATTAAAAAAATTTACTAATTATTCCTAATTACCATTAACTATGAACAATACTAATAATTTAAATTTATTAAGTAATAAAACAATGTAAACATAATTAAATTACAACTAATTAAGAATAATTGAAACTAATAAAAAATTAAAAATAAATATTAAATTAAAATGAATATAAATACCTTGAAAATTGATCTGAAGTTGATCTCTGATCGTTCTTCAAAACTTCAATATCAACTCCGGAGAAAAAAATTAAACTTGAGAAAAACTTGACTTTAGAAATAAAATTTTGAGAGAAGAAGAAGATGGAGTTTGAGAATGATTTGAAAAAAACGGATGGGGGTATTTATAGGTTAGATTATTTGCGACGGGTCCATTTGCGACGGGATACCCGTCGCAAATACCTTAGCCATCATTTATTACGGTCAACGGTTAAATAGTTATTTGCGACGGGTCCCGTCGCAAATAACCACCTGCCGACATACTATTTGCGACGAGGGAATATTCCCGTCGCAAATACCTTTTACCGCCGCCGGTTATTTGCGATGGGAATATTCCCCCGTCGCAAATAAGTTTCCCGCGATTTGGCGCGCAAAGCGCGCCAGTCCTTTTGCGACGGGGAAAGCTATCCCGTCGCAAAAGGCTACTTATTTGCGACGGGCAAATACCCCCGTCGCAAATACCCATTTTTCCCGTAGTGAGAGTACTGATTGTGGAACCCCTACTACTCTTATGGATTGGGTACCTCTTTCCACTCCATTGGTGGTTGTCTTGATGGTCGGGTGCAGGTGGGTCGAAAGGGTAGCGCGATCCGAAATGATCCGTGAGCCGGGGGTGATACGATCCCCATGGCCGAAGAGTCCCCCAACCGCCTGGAGGTGAAAGAGGGGAGAGTGATGCGGTTCGGAGTGTATGGCGGATGGAATGTGAACTGCCAAAAATTCTACGATTCTAGTGTCACCAATATGCCGAAGGGTTCAAGTTCAAGTTGCTGCCAGGTGGTGCGCCTTTGACCCATGACATTTCCATAGGAAGTCTCTTGGAATCCTGTGTATAGTGGCAGTCCCCAAACGGTCCCTGACGAGAGTTTTGTGTTGGGCCTACTACCTATATTATACCGAGAACAAACAGACCATCACAAGTACTCTTTTAATAGTGTCATACGGGCCTTCGAGTTCATCCACTCAAGAGAAATTCCGTAGGTTGACTCGCTCTATTTGAGGTGTGGGAGAAGGACTATTAGAGTAGAGTACTGAATGCACTCATTGGTGGTTGCACTACGATTTAAATGGTGTCGTCAACTACCAGGGAATTTTCAGAACAGAGAACTGACCATCTTCCAACGCCAACTACTATCATGATTGCGGCACAAGAAGAGACCGAACTGGACAACGAGATATCAAACGAGCTACAAACGGGACATCAACGATCACAACTACTACACGCGACAAACACACCTGATTGATCGAGTGGCATTGGCAGTCCAGTTGAAATGCCTTCACCATTCCCCCCTTCGGCGAAAATGTGCATCGACGACTATCCAATGGCATCGAACGAAAGAAACCAGATTGGACGTGTTTCTGGTTCATTTCCTATTTTGTAATTCCATTCCACAGGCAAGGAAGCAGGTCAAAAACCTCGTATTGGTGAATGGGTTTCGAATCAAGAAGCCATTTCAGCACATTGGGCCAGAAGATATCATTTCTAGTTTAGCTCGAGTTGAATTGACCTTCCGGAGAGCAATCTATACTCAATTGGTAGTAGAAAGCATAGGCTTGGTACTCATTGATAATGTGGGGAAGCACCCCCATTTCCACTATTCTAGTATCATCGCTGAATGGTCTAGGCTACTCAAAACGTTTCGGGGTGTCCATTGCATGATCGGTTGGTTATGATTGGTCAGGTCATCTCTGCATATTGCCTTCGGACCATCCAGCAGTCAACCTTTCGGATCCGAAGAAACGTATTGCTTCATAGGCAGTTCGTTCATAGTTCAACACCGCCACTCGAGTAAACTCTATCGTTTTTCTACTACTATGACTATCGATCATAACCAACCCCATGACACCTTTGTTCAACGGATCCACCCACCAACGATGATTCTGAATATGGATACGAGAACTCAACTGACTTATTGCTCGCATCCCAACCTCCGTTATAGACTCTTTATGAATCACATCTTCCCATTCGCTCTCAACTCAATACTAGATTCCAATCGTTCTTCGGAGTTGAATCATAGAACACCTACAACTGTGGTATGATGAACCCCCCTTCCACAATGAAAATACAGGCTCCAAAGGTTCTAAAAGATCTTACACCTTACCGAATAGGGTTCAGTAGCCGAGTTCTAAACCCTTATAGATGAATTAACAGCCCTTTAGGGACCGAATAGGGTTCAGTAGCTGAGTTCTAAAAGATCTGACCCTTTCTAAAGGGTGAGGTTCTAAAAGATCTGACTCAGATAGGGTCAGGAAAGAGATATGTTATGTCTTTCTTCTCTTCCTGTAAAATATCAATGTGGCTTCTTTGCTACTAACATCATTCGATACAATCCTTCCGCAGGGTTGAACAAGGGATTGACTTTCCTGATCTAGCTACTTTCGGTGCTAGGATTCTGATATATGCTTTCGCATGGTTCTGGCCAGTCACTTTAATCGAATATTGAATAAATGTGGTTTCAATGTCACCCTTTCACAGTATCTGGGTTAGAAGTGTGCTTATCGGTAGTTGTGTCTTCAATCATAGAGGTAGACGAAAAGAGCTACTTGAAACATTAATTAAGACCTTAAACAAGAATAGTGTTTTAATTACAGTTAGCTTTTGAGGAGAGTATTGGGTTCCCCCTACTGTACTATCTTGACCAACGGGAAGAGGGACAGCCGGAAGGATTGACTGACTTGTTTCGGAGAGTTCATTTATTATAATATAAGGATTCAGTCAGTAAGTCTATAATCAGTACTCTTCTAATCTAATAGTGTGCCCTTCCTGTATTTTGACTCCCTAAAACGACTTTGGACAAGCAGCGGCTTTACTTGGGTTACTCGATTATACCACTAAGGTGCTACTTGTTTGAGAAGAAGCCCAATCCTTTAGAAAGTGTCTGAGAAGGAAGATAGATCTTATATATGCTAGTTATTACCAATCTTGGGGCATTAAGATAAGAATGGAACCAGGGTCTTATCCTTGTTTCAGTGAAATGATTTGCCTTCTCTTGCCTTCAAAACCTCATCGGTTCCACAAAAGAAAGAGGCCCCACATCCTACTAGGCGTGCCTTATCCTATTGCTACTACTACTACTAAAGTCCTAACATTGGGGCATAGAGTTTTGACTATTTCCTTCCTTACTTGTCGGTGTAACGATTGAACAAAGGCCTTACGAATGTTCTGGATCTATTACTTGCATAACAGGAATATGAAATAGACATTCAATCAACGGGAAGTTTCTGACTACCTTGGATCTTAGGTCGGTGAAACTGTCCCTATAGCAAAAAAGTCAAGCCGAGTTCGCATTCTATTTCTCTTTTTGTAGACCGGATGGGACCTAACAAACTCTTTATGTTCGTACCTACAGTTAACAAGTCAGAAGTGTCCGCTGAGTCTGAGTTAGCTGTTCTAGTTCAGGACAGGACAGTATGGGACCTCTTGCTTAGGGATTTGGAAGCGGAAGCGAGTAACCATCGGAAGTTTCCTGTTTGACAAAGGTAGCGTTAGCTAAGTAAGAGTAAGTAAACAGATCAGGTGTAGCGATAGAGCGGTTTTGTTTACGATTCTATTCAAACAAGCTATTGCGCCTAAGTCAATCCCTCATATCGGCCGACTGTCTTATGATGGGAGACACAACAAGTAGGTTCAAAGCCTTTCAAATCCCAAATAAGCTTTCTTCGTTTTCACCTTTTATCCTCTGTTACAGAAGTGGAAGGATTCGTTGGTAGTTTTCTCTCTTTCTAGAGTAGGTATACGCAGATTCGGGTTGCCTAAGTAGAAGGCATGGAACTAGTGATTTCCTTGCAATCTTGTCTTCCTACTATAGAAGGATCAGTGCACGAATCAGGGTTTCTGAATTATAGAATATAGGCTAATTCTATGCCTAAAAGTCAGCATTGGATGGGTATTGAGAAGGAAGTCCGCTTTTCTCCACCCTCTATTACAGCATAGTTGGAATTGGATATTTATAGATCGGATCTTTTTTGGTTCTTGAATACAGCAGGGCCCTTGACTAGAAATTCTAACAGCATCAGTTATGTTGCCTATTAGTCAATTTGTGATGAATTCTCTTCCTATTCGTTCACACCCAAGAGAGAGTAGCTTCCTTTCGAGCTGGGTAATAGAAAGTCAAAAGAGAAAAGAGTGGTTATTCCGACGTGTCGACAATGACATGTTCTTCACTCGGAGTGCTTTCTGAACCCTTCCTAAACCAAGACCGGATAAGAGAAGAGCTGAAACTGCAGGGGTTTCACAAGCAAAGGTAGCAGGAGTCGATAAATTAGACAATCAGGTAATCTATTTCATTTGTAAATATCCACCCTGGCTAGTATTATTGGGAGGACTCTTAGACACGGTAAGACTATTTTGAACTTTAAGCCCTAGTACTTTTACTCTTAGACACCCGCTTGCCGTCTTTCCTTCATTGACATTTGACTTGTTTGCTACAACTTATGGGGCTTACCCTGAGACTGCTCCCAGGGCTTAGTACTCCCGACCACGGGTACTCTGTCTATATAGTCTGTAACTTAAACTATATATAAGAGTACCTGTGGGATGTCAGGAATAAGTATTTTTCTGTAACAGGTACTAGATTTTCCATTTCCTTACAGGAAACTGGCCCTACATTTACAGGGCTTACCAAATGGGAACTCCAGGTAAAGACCTTATTAAGCACTCCAATTGGGCTTGCTTCCCAAAGATCCTTAGCTTTCTGCCAGGAGTGATACAATGTAAATAGGAGAAGAAATCCCACTATTACGGTGGAAAACTTCTTACCCAGAGTCTGGAAAACCCTTATGTTATGAAATCCCTTTTTGTTCGCGAAAGAAAGTCCAATTGCTGGAACTGCAAATAAAACACCAGAAAAGTCAACTGGCCTAGACCGCTCATATGAAACCCATCTAAGGAAACTTCCACAAGCCTGACAGCAAAGGGATCTCAAACCGCTGGAAGATGGGAAGACCTTAGGACTTAGCTTACCACTTTCACTGCAGCTAAGCTTTCTCCCACCCAAACAGAAGGAAAGAAAGAGAATTCCAAGGTTCTGCTACTTATTTATATATAAGGTTATATATAAGTCTACTAATTATTTATATATAAGTTTCTAAAGGGTCAGGACTTTATAAATGAAATAAACTAGTCCAATGACATCTATATCTATAGTGGTCGAATGAATCACTCTTCTAATAAGCCCTATCTCTAGAGTAGTACAAGTATGTTAAGCCTCCTTGCTACTCAAGTGATTCTGTCTGTCCCTATTCCTCTATCAAAAGGGCTTATTGAGGAGTGATGGTAACCGGATGCAGGGTTCTTAGGTGAGGTTCAAAGATCTGACCCTTTCTAAACCGAATAGGGTTTAGTAGCCGAGTTCAAAGATCTGACCCTTTCTAAAGGTTAAGATCTTTGAACTCAACTACTTCAGGTTGATAAAGGTGCTACTAATATATTATACCAAGGGTTTATAACCTTTATCTTTCTGACCTTTATAGAGCGGATACAGAATGTATTAAGTCAAACTAGTTCAGAATTGCATGTGTGTAGCATATAGGTAAACTAGTATGAGTATTTCTATAAAAAATGAATTGGTTTGTCTTCAGTATACCCACGTAAGTATCACTCGCTCGCTTTCTGGCATGACTGACTCTTTTTTCTAGGCGTAGTTCGTATAGTCCTTTTTAGCATTGGAAATGGACAGAATTAGAGCTGTTTCAATATGTACTTGAGGACCGAGCTTACTCCATCCTCTATTACTTCGTAGTGGGATTGATTTAGGATATCACGTGGGACCAACTCAAATTCATGGTGGCGGTCAATGTATTTTATCCAATGGAACACAGAACTCAACTAGCTATGCATAAGAGTAGTCGGTCTTCCAAAAACCTGGGGACCAAGAAGTCAAGTAGACCGGTGGCAATCGAAATGGTCGAAAGAAATCACGATTTCAGTACTCATATAATAGTGATATCCAATGAACCGAAAAACCTAGTCGATTCATCCCGTACCTTCCTAGACCAGTACGTTTTTCCTAGCTACCAATGATCATCCACCAATCGTTCCGACCTGCCTATGTGATGTCACCTTCGGCCTCGAGCGTCACCGCATTGCTCGCTTTAGTACTCATCGGAACTCCTGCCTGTCTCATGACTGGGTTGTTGGGTGCACCACTAGATCTTCAATAAGGTAAACTTGCTCGTCTTCCATATGTTCATGTTCCCGCTGCTCGGATAATCTTGGGGGTCTATTGCGCGACTGCCTCTTCGGTTTTTTTATTGGTGGTTACAAAACATCATTTGGTTATACTATCAGCTCGGTCCGGTACTGCATTGGTTGCTTGGTCTACGGGGTTGGTCCTAGTTACTGGTTGGTTTCGGGGGTTGGTTTTGAAATGGAATGGCTCCTATTGGAATTGGGATGCTCGTATGACCTCTGTTTTTCTCTCGTTCCTCATTGCCCTGGGTTCACTGCGTCTTCAAAAGCTACCTGTCACACCAGGCCCTTTCTCACTACTGGCTGGGATGATCGATCTCCCATTACTCACTTCTTCCGTTAACTGGTGGAATACATCACATCAACCAGGTAGCATGAGCCGATTTGGTACAAAAATACATGAATCGATGAACCATCCCATCTGGTCGAATGTTGCCCTTTCCTCCTGCGCTGCCTTTTTATTGTTCGTTCTGGAAACAAGACTATCGATTCCTTCCTTTTCCGAAGAGCAAATGGGGTAGCTCATCGAGTGGGGGTTGAGCCTGTCTTGAGTTCATCCTTGGGGTCGAGTGGCCTATCCTATACTATAGAGTAGAGTACTGGTCCAATACCAATCAAATCAATAGTATTACTTCTCGCTGTCGAACCAACAAACGGTACGGGGGGGGGGGGGGGGAACTACGTCATCGATGGATAAATGGGTGGTGGAAAAAATGGATCTATTGGAAGGGAGTTGGTGGTGACTATTAGAGTAGAGTACTTGAGAATGGAAGGTGAGAAGGTATGACTTTGAATTGGTGGGGTTGGGGTTTTTTGGCGGATGGGCTGGACTTTATATGCTAGAATACCTGGTTGTTGGCTACATTGCAATACCAATCGAGTCACCAATGAGTCAATGCTAGACACTGGAATGTAAATGGTGTTGGGGGTCAGAATTGAATGCCAATGAATGTCTAATACCTATATTATACCGACTCAAACACTATGAATGGGTGGTCCTGCTATGATGCCGAAGGGTGTAAGAACACTAATGTTCACCCAGATTTGCCGGGGATTGAAGGTGGTTGCTGTACCCGTTTTCAGCCCTTTTATCAAACCCCTAAGGAGGGATGAGTTCGGTGCACCAAAGTCTCTCTTTTGATATAGAGAAATGAAATGACACTATTATTTTCTAATCGTGGGGATATTTGTTCCATCTTCTCAGTCTGAGTCTTCATTGACTCCCAAACCACGAATTGGGGGCAGGGGAAGCCAAGGCAATACACGCACTTTCTTGATCTAGTGGGCCTCCCCTATTACGAATTGGGGGAATCGAAGGGCGGTCAACACACGAACTAAGAGAAAGGGGGAAAGCCGGAATAGACAATCGAATGGACAAAACCAGGTACTCTGTCTATATAGTGTCGAAGTCCACCATTCCAATTAGATCAATATAGCTTGCTCAATTAGTTAGCACAACCTCAGGCTAGTCTCAGGTACTCTTTTATATAGTGTACTTTACTATATAGACAGAGTACCTGTCTTCCTAGAACCCATTATTGAGCCTCTAGCTAGTCAATTTGAGAAACATTAGGGTCCCTCGTGTGAGATGATTTCAAGGATCTCTGTTGTTACACTGAACTAGCCATCAAATTGATAGCCTTCGATCTGCTCTGAGGCTGCTGATCTATCTTCTTGCTGAGTTTCTTGGGAAACTTTTCAATCATTGAATTCGACCAGGGTCATAACCAGTGAAGAAAATTCTTTGTCAATTCTATAACCATATTTCTTCTGTGCTGTTTTGAGCTTCCCCATTCCTAGCCTCAACTATTAGAATATAATAGCCCGATCCTAGCTGAGCTCCAAAGTCGGTCATTGCTTCCTAAAAAGAGTACTGGTAATCTACGACCCTCCATTAGCCTCTGGCTTGATATAGGTAATGAAATTCTCCTTCCTAAACCTAAAGGGGCATATGAGTTAGGGGCGGAGCACTATTTTGTTTCATCAGTTCCCCAAAGGAAAGGGGCTTAGGGGGGTCAGTAATTGGCTATAGCTGGAATAAAAACCTGTTCTTTTCTCGGCTACTTTATATCTAAGGGTTAGAAAGGTGCTACTTATATATCAAGGGTTTAGAACCTCACCCTAAGGTATAATTCATCTATAAGGGTTTAGAACCTTTGGTGAATGCTCTCTTTCCAACATGCCTTCCTTTTAGACATAGATCTATCATTACCGACTAAGGAAGGGAAAACGTGGAAGATTTCCAATCATTTTGACAATGTCGTACCTTCCTTCTCATTTGATCCTAGGTACTTTCTGTTTACTATTCCTCTTGAAAGCACTGTGGAATTAGACAAAGAAAGTCTTTCACCAAGCAGACTGAATGTCGTACCCCTTTTTACTTAGATTTTACAGTGAGTTTGATTTATTCTTACTTAGTAGAATGGAAACCCTTGGAGTTCGATCCAAACAAAATCAAAATACCGGAAAGAAAATCTCTTGACTTCCTTTTCTTTTCTAGGCTTTTACCAGAGAAGAAAGAGATGAGATTGACCAAATCAGAATATGCACCTTCTTCATACTGTAAATTATCATGCGTACTTCCCCCCAATGCCTTAGTTTAGGTTATGACTGATTGATGAGCCTTCTATCTCCTTTTGTTAAGCAAGGCTAAATTAATCAAGGGACGAACAACTTATAGGCTTTCTGCCTTCTCTTCTAGATCATTAGATTCTCTATAGGTTATAGGTCTAGGTTTATGCAAAGAGAATTGGGCTAACTTGACTTGCTCTGCTCCCATCCACTGATGTAAAGATTGGGCATGGGAGAGGTGAATTTGACGAAAGAACCTTTCCTCACCCTTTAGAAAGGGTTAGATCTTTGAACCTCACCCTTTGGAAAGGGTAAGATCTTTGAACCTCACCCTTTAGAAAGGGTCAGATATTTGAACCTCACCCTTTAGAAAGGGTCAAGAGCAGTATCAAAACTATTAGATATTAGAGTAGAGTAATGACTTTCTCTTTCGTGGGGTTTCAGACACAGGACCTTATAACAGGCCCTTATAACAGGTATTCATTTTGTAAGGTCCTGTTATAAGGACCTATTATAAGGGTTGTACCCACACCTAGCTCAATAGGAAGTGGAGGGAGGACCTCATTTTGATATTTCTCACGTAGCGTTCAGAAGGAAGGGAAGAGAAGCTGCTCAGTACTCTACTCTAATAGTCAGTACTCTACTATAATAGTGAGGAGTCCATCAATATATATAAGTAATAGTTGTTTTCACGAATCCCAATGGAAAGATTGCAGCTGGGTTGATCAGGGGGAAGGGTCTACTACCTCGAACATCATCTAGTTCAATCCTGTTTAGGAATATCCCACTATTAGAGTAGATTAATGACACTATTAGAAGAGTACTGAAAGAAGAATAGCTAGAAGGGAGGAATGTCCGATTGTGATAGAATAGTAGCCTATCTACGAATGTTATGGGTCACTCGCAGTAGTATTTGGTTTTCCTGTGACTGAATCGACTGCGAACTCATGGCCTTATATTATGAAATTTCAGTCAATTCACTCTTTTGTTTCAGATCCCTTGCTGAATCAGCCGAGAGGAGCAATATCTGGATCGACTCGTCCGAACCTGTTCTTGAAACAACATCAGACAATGGATTGATCTCCAAAGCATATGTTGTGGATACCTACGGTTGGGGGGTAGATGGTTGGTTCGTAGGTATCCGAATAACCAAACTTTCCTTTCATTCGCAAGGGGCTATAGGGGTAGTTCATCTTGCCTTTCTCCCGTTTACATCGATCGTTGCTAGGTGGCCTGAGGTACTGATATATATTGTCGGTATAATATAGGTAGTAGAGTATGCCCCATTGAGCTACATGATACCCCAACTATTCACTCCGATCTCGCTTTCATTCCACGGCTAAACCACCAATCCAAGTCACGCTACTACTACCAGTTTTATTGGAACCACTAGGTAGCCACCATGGAACCCCGAGGCATGATGTCGCTACATACACCTACCATCACCCTACTATATAGAGATAGAGTTTGGTATAATATATTTTAAGTAGTATAGGTATGTCCACCCAGCTCTACTACCTATATTATACCGAGAACTGACGGTGTAGAGTTTCCAGATGACTCTACTACCTATATTATACCGACTGTGGATTGGATCGTCAATTCCCGATGCGGAACGTCAATGCATCCAATAGTGGGCATCTGGGTTCCTTGTTCCAGTTCTCAGGAGATGCCAAACGAGCAGCAGTTGAATGGATGTCCTCCAGTGCAGCAACAAAAAAATCTTGGGCCTCGACTCCAAAACATGTTTGTTCCACTCTACTCGACTCTTTTTGATCGAATCACGCAACATCACCACATGGTTCCCAATAGCAGTTTTAGCATTCCCGGCACCCAAATCAAATCAGCCCTACCGAGTTGCCAACATCGCATAAGAGCATCTAGTCCCTCAATGCCACCAATATAGTCTATCATACAGTTCACGCGGGATTTACCCTGGGCCGAGACTATTAGAGTAGAGCTGGGTACTTTTCCTATATAGTTTAGAGTAGAGTATTGACTATTAGAGTAGAGTAACGAGTCGTATCGCGTAACGAAACCTCTTCTAATAGCCGACTATATAGAATAAAGTACTGAGCTAATCAACAGTATACAGTTTGATGGCTGTCAATGACTCGAACGGAGTTTGAACCCCCATAATACCTGGCTCGATTCATGTTCCCCTTTTCTTGGAGTGTATTCCAGCGCTTAGACATGCACTTCGAGGTCAAAATGTTGTCTGGACCTCTTATCGATAAAAGGCGATCGTAACAGTGTATATCTGACTCGTTTTTCAGGAAATCCCAGTGGTATAGGTAAGGTGATCGAGTCAAATAGCCCCACCAACCCAAATTGGTTGATAATGAATGATTTCTCAAACGCTCTCATCACAATTCAGATCATTCGGACACCAATTTCAGACACCCCACCACTCTTCACTTTTTTATTGATGACACCTACCAAACCCCCCATAACAATTTCAATAGAGAACCCGTGCTTGAGTGGTCCCCGTACCACACTTTCAGATATCAATTGATGAACCTCTACTCTATATAGTTAGCCAATTCCATGATCTATCCCACTGTTTCTGATCCGAACATCTCCCTTATTGTTCACCTGCAGCTACCCCCTGCCTACTAGTTTGTATTGGCACGACCCCATACCTTCCCTTTTGAAACTGGACTGAACGTTTGGACAGGTTCCAAACGTACCTCTATATAGAAGAGTACCTGTTGCCTTGACTCTACAGTTCCGACTGGTGTGTGTCTAGGTTGTGCTTTCTTTGATATTGTGCTCCACTACTCAATCGTTACTTAAACCTTATGGTCATGTTTTCACCTTTCAAGCTCTTGACACACTATTAGAGTAGATTTCGGGTACACTTCCTATATAGTTGAAAAAACCTAGCTCAAAGACTTGTTTCAGTCACATCAGCAATATATATCAGTACCAGCCCCCATACTGTTCTCGACTAGCTTCCCACTGCCACCGGTTGAAGTACCGACCCTTTCAACTTGGGCTGACGACACCGTGGACCTTCCAATGTACCGCACGACTGCCAATCCATATCATGCTATCCACCTCTTACGCCTATGCAGTATCAATGTGATGGAAAAGTGACCTGAAAAAAATCTTTCCCATGCTCTTTCCGCACCAAACTGTACCTCAACTTCTCATAGTGTTTCAGAAACCATTATCTTTTGTCTAGACATAAGCGATTCGTCATCAACCTTCTACTTGACCAGCTGATTCGTACAATATATATCAGTACTAGGACCTTCCCATGGTGTGCACATATAGTATGGGGATGGTACTGATATATATCAGCGGTGGTGCCTGATCGCTGGCATCATGTACCGCTTATCATGCTGACCGTCAATATATATCATTACCAATCCCACTTACCTCCCATACCCAATAGTACATTTTTATTCAAGTAGACGATATCACTGTAAACATCAGACCCAGGCACTAGAGCAGGTATTGGAAGTGGCTCAGGAACTATTTTAGGTTCCGGTTCATTGCAGTCAATATATATCAATACCAGTCACTAGGCAATTACCAAGCTCATGAATCGTGTATTCCCCGGTCGGTAATTCAACCTTATGGTATAGACAATGTGACTTCCAACGATGACATTGTTCATTGATTTCAGCACTCGGTACTTCAACCTTATGGTCCCGTATCACCAATGTGTAGCCTCTTGAACTTCCTTCCAACTCATCCTAAAATTGTCGAGAGGGGATGGTACTAATATATATTGGCGCTTTTCTTTCAATATTTGTGATGCATATTCTAATATTCTTGTAGGCCATCTGCTGTCGCGATAGCAGTAGTGCATTTTTTTCATAGATTTTTCTCTCTCTTGTTTTGCAGGGGTTGAAATTATTGAAGAAGTAGAAAAGAGTGGTAGCCATGATCGACGCAGGAGCTGGGGATTTTAGATTCAACATGACTCTGAGAAGATCTCTGATTGTGATCAATTGGGTCTCACTCGTAATAACGAATGACTTTCTTGACATCGGCTCGTGTTACTGAAATCTTGGATGATCTTATCAAGTTCACTGGTACTTATATATATTGTAATAATGTCGGTTGCTCTGTCATAATTGTTTTCGGTCACTCCAAAGCTTCCATGGCAGAATCTGTACCCCCATCTATCGAACCACGGATGCCCGTACACAACCCCATGAAGCAACCTGAGTAGTATGCCCATGTGGACTTTTTCAACACATCCTCAACCTGAAAAATCTTACAAAAATAATTCATTTAGGGATTTTCATTACCGGGTTCGGAGATTTGTGCATATTCGACCCCAAAGATCCATGATTTCTCTGCCGCAGAGATACCTAGACCCTCCTTCAATTCCATTAATACAGAGTAGATGACCAAACCCATTACAGTGAATCAACCGATGGTTTTGAAGATCAAAAACACCATCATATAGAGGCTTATTCCACCCATCATCGACTGGAATTATCACACCGCCATCAACAAATTCAATAGCTTCTCCTAGCCCGATTCTCAGTACTCTACCCTAATAGTGGACCTCTTTCAGGTTTTAAATCGGGTACTCATTCCACAACAAGGTTATTCCATTCATTCCATCAACAGCTCAATCGATGGGACTTGCTTTCCTTCCTAAAGGAAGTTATCCATAGCTGGTAGAAATGAATTACTTAAGATAGAGAGAGGTCACCCCTAACAGAGTCCATTCTACGAATAGTCACATGGTCATGCCTAGGTACTCTTCTAATATTGTGTGCCTAGAATGCTAGATATATGCTCTATAAAGACTACACAAGACGATCAGATGATCAGACGATGTTCCGATAATCGTCTTCTTGTCTGATTGTCTTCTGAAGTTATTCCATTTTTTCTTTTTCACTTTCTTTCCACCCACAATACAAGATTGAAACTGACCTTTGACATTTCACACCTGTGATCCTCCTCACCAACATTCTTTATGGAGGGTACCAACCGATCTCACGACGATGAGTCACCCACATACTTAAAAAAGCATTTCAATATGAGAGCAACTAAATCAAGCTCAATTATAACTCACTCTAATCAAATAGAAATCAGGTATAGGATTTTCAGCAGAAAGGTACCCCGGTTCGCTTCGTTACCCTTGTACGCACAAATCTAGCTCATAGCAGCATTGCCGAGTTCAGTTACTTAGTACAGAGATTGGAACAACTTAGCGTGGGAAGTCCAATATGTTTTCTTAGCCTCGCCTCACCTATTTCCCTCATAACGAGATCAGAATGAGATAGAATTGGATCTAAAGTCTTAGCGGCTACCACGTTCCCTCAGACGAAAAACAGGTACTCTTCTATATAGTCCTAGACCTGATGCACCCACAAAGTAGGATCGGGCTTAGTCTACTAGAGACATAGGAGAGCTAACTCTTACTCTTTGATTGACCAAGCCAAAATACAGATCTCATCACAGCACTTGTAGTAACCCTTTGTAATCGTCTTAGCCCTGAAAGTTATCCCGATAATCAATCCGCTATGCCCCAATGTTACAGAATGAGTCAAGGCTTCGCACCTTGTGTGATCTGGGATCATCGGATTGGATTTGTCAGAGATAGCCTGATTTGAAGGACCCACAGGGCGTTAACTAAGATCAAAAGAGAAATCAACTGAAATACATGGAAAAGGGTGAATCTCCTTACTAAGCTTTCAGGAAAGTCAGCACTATTCTAAGATGCAACGAGCTTGAAACACCTAAGCTAAGTCTTTCTGCTTTCCCCGAAACACAAACTTAATGAGTAAAGTATAAGCCTAAGGATCACGACTAAATGCAGAAAGATAGCTATTATATTCTAATAGTTTAATCCCCTCTCTCTTCAACAATTCTATGTAAGTTAAGCTTCTCGATCCTCCTCCTCCTACTGAGCCAATGAGATCCAATCAGGCATGAAAGCAAAAATTCAATAATTCAACCATGAGGGATGCCAAGTAGCTCTGATTCTCCTCCTAGTGGGGGCTACTCACTCATTGTAGTCGTTAACCTCCTCAACAGGCCAATAGACAGAAAGTTAGTGCTTCTACCCGACCGTAATAGTCTCACTTCGTTCATAAAGAGCTTAGCAAACATCTCAGACATAACTGGTAGAGAACTAACTAGGAGAAGAAAGACAATCAATACAGTCATATTACAGTTTAGAATAATAGAATCTCTTATTATATTATAAAGGAAGGAAGCAAGTGTAGCTTTGAAAGAAGCAAGGAGTGTCGGGTACTTATATATATAGTGGACATGATGTGTCCATCGATAATGGAATCTTTCTCTCCTATCTCTTAGCACTTGAGGACAAAAAGACGGGGTTTACTAAATGAGAACACTTGAGATTTAACTACCAGGAGTGTAATCTATCTTGAGGAAAAAAGACGGGGGTGGACTTTATATGCTAAATACACCCCACAACATTTATGCAATTCGGCCAGAAGTTGTGTGGATGAAGGAAACTAATGGTCGATCACTCGGTTTTCTGTCACTATTAGACGATATATTATTTATTGTCTTATTTTTTGCATCTATAAAGACTATAAAAGACGATAATCTGATCCGACGATCTTCCAATAATCGTCTTCTTGTCTGATTGTCTACACCTTTGATAAAACAGAGCATGAGTGAGTTAGGGTATTACATACCCCCTACCAAATAGTATTGATGGGGATTAAAATAAGAGTCTCATTTCCTGGCCCTTTCTAAAGGGTCAGATCTTTGAACCTCACCCTTTAGAAAGTGTCAGATCTTTTAGAACTCAGCTACTGAACCCTATTCGGTTTCTAAAGGGTTAGGAACTGAAGGAGGTGAAACGACAAGCTCTCTCAATATATATCAGTACCAGGGATCCTGACAGTCCATTGGTGCCTTCTGATGAACTATCCATATGGTCAATCAGTTCTCCACCTACCCCAATATTCGCACCGCCTACTACATATCGACCTAGCGTTCCACATGGGGTGATGGGTTTCTAGCCATGAACCGAAGGTCTCACCTACAGGGATCATCGTACTCAAATCGTACACCGTCGAAGGAACTGCCTGGCAATGGGTGTCGTGTTGAATGGATATGGGCATGTTCCGAGTGGAATGGATGGCATCAACTCGAGTAGTCACTCTGTTGATACTGAATAACCCCAAAGGCCTACTACCTATATTATATCGACCCGAGTGGCTGCCTTCCGTTTCATTTTCCATCTCTTTGATCGGTCAGGACTATTAGAGTAGAGTACTCACTATTATAAGAGTACTAAAGAATCACATATAGCTGGGGGTTTAGCTTCCAATTCCAACAAGGTCAATATTGCCAGTTTCCAACTCAAGGCCAAGGAAAAAGGCAATGTCATGGGTCAAAGATGGTACGATATGTCGATGAAGAAGTATCGGTTGGGAAAAACCTGATGATGGGTATATTCCCTGCTTTCAAATGGCAGTGGGGATCTCCTCCTTCCCCCAAGGGTGTCCTATTGACTCGATTGGCTGAGTGGCAATAGCGTGCTGGGTTGCCTTTGGTTATGATAGTATCACCACTCCGAACTCCACACTCTTGCCAGCCCAAAAACCTTGCCCCATCGCCTCAAGGGTAGTGGTGGTTGCATTACACTCGACCATGAGTTGAAGGAATATGCAACCATTTCACCAGGCATTCTGGAACACCTCACAACCCTCACTCGTCCCGTGGGTTGTGTTTGATATCATTTCAACTTGGCTCAATGCAGTGAGGTCAGAAACACCTATATTCCGAGTAGTGGCTAAGCCTATATGGAAAAGGAAGGAATGTGTCATAGTAGTACAAAGAGAGAACAGGTGGCGCTGGCTGACCTTCTTTGAGTCCCATGGCCATTTCATCCACCCTGACCAATACTATTAGATTAGAGTTGGGTACTCTGTCTATATAGTACTAGAGAAAGGTATTATCCCCATGGAAATTAACCCTTCCTCCGGCTTCCCACCGCGGCTATACGCGCGAGGTTTCCTAATGACCTTGTCCGCCGCTTTGATGCATGACGCATGGGTGCGTGCCTCCCAGGTGGTTGCACTCAAGCCAGAAATGATATAATAGAGAGTGGATGCCTAGCAGCGGTGAAACAGGTCGGGAGGACAGAATCAATTGAGTAGCTGTACTCATGGGTGAGTTGTCGCAGGGGCAAGAGGACTCATAGGAATTCAGAAAACCATAGGGCCAATATCACGAGATGGTCAAAGCGGTGGACTTTATATGCTAAATACCAGCATGATGCTTCATGGACGAAGGGATCAGGTCCACATGATCTAGTTCGGGCAAGGGGTCACCGAGTCAAACAAACTGGTCGATCAAACCCCCATTTCAATAAGAAGAAAGAAAGCGTATCTAATCTACTCCCGTCCAATAGTCCTTTGGTGCGATGGAAAAAGTTGATGCCAATAGATGCAATGGTGTCTTGAAACTGGAACACTATTATGTCATATATTATATTATAGTAGGATAGTTGGTCAGTGGCGACAGGTGGGCTCGGGCTATCACTACCGTTCTCCTGGTTGGACATCAGTGGTTCCTCTCGTGGTATCAGTTCAAGTCCTTCCATTTCATAAAAACCTCCTGGTCTCGTATCTTCATATCCTCTTTTTATAGTCTCATAAGGGCAGGGGTCAGAATCAGTCTAATGGGACCTAGAGGTTTTGAAGCTGTAGTTTTTGACCGACTCTATCAATTCCTTATTCAGTGAAGAGTAGCCTAGCAGGACTCAAAGATATCGCCTAGCGGTGAGGTTCTAAAAATGAATCCCCCTTCATGCTATCATTCTTTGGATGGCTATCCGGGGGGAAGCTATACACATAGGACAAACTAGTCATCATGGGTATTATTCAGATTAACCGATATGTATTATGCAAGGAATAAGAGGAAAATCTTGACCATCTGTTCTCCTCTATTCTATTTATGGCTCGTATTTGGTCACTCTTGTGTGATAGGTGTGCGCTCCCATGTTCACATCAGAGATGGGAGACAAATGTGGAATGGATATGTCGAAACTTCAGTGATAAATCATTGCTATCCCTGATAGTTAGATTGATGTTCGTGGCATTTGTTTACCCTTTATGGAAGGAGAGGAAGATGAGGATGCAAAGTGGTAAAACTAGGAGGTTATTTCAAATTGACTTGGAAATTCTAGAGTATGTCAGAACAAGTAACATTTACCAGTGGAATTTTCCAAGGTTATCTTCGAATATCAGGCTGGTAGAAGCCTGGGCCTTACTGACAGCATCTGTAGCTGACCTTGTTTGTTGTCACAGCTTGGTTTGTTTGTGTTTTACTGCTGGATTTGTTCATCTCTCTGGGTTTGCTTGGTTGGATGGGTTGCTGCACTGGGGGTGTTCTGTAGGTTATGGAGCTTGCTGCACTGGGAGTATCTATTTGACTATTTCTGTATGAATAGAGTGCTGCCAATATCTGCTGGGTTTCCCTTACTGTATTATGGAGCTTTGCTTTTGTTATTTTCCTTGTTCATTATAAGTTAAGGATCAGGTGATGCCGCCCGGTACTTTGGTTACATTGATTGTTGTATTTCATTAGTTATTGAAATAAAGCTTATTACTTATCCAAAAAAAGAAGTTATCCTGGAATTCCTCATGCTCTCATAGGACTGCACGACAAGCTTCCTTAAGACCGGATCATTATATATTTCTTTGGTATCAATCGTTACATTTGAGAAGCTTGTCTATGACTTTCTCTGGATGACTCTTCAGATACTTCTTGCGCTTTTTCCTAGTGTCTACAATTTCCATTATTTTTTTGAATGCCCCAGACAAGTAGTAAGGACGGGGTTTACCGCTCACCCAACCTTGGGGAGGTAAGGATCACGACATGATTGGGTGTTATGGAAGTTATCTATTATCCACTCGCCCAAATGAGTTGTAGGTTGGTTGCACATTTGCCAATTCCATCTCAGGGGAAAAAGATAGGAGATCAGATGCTTTGTTCTATCCTTCGAATTCAGTGGTGAGTGGAAGGGATCTTCATTTCGTGCTAAAGGTGGTTAATACAATGAGTAAATTCTCAATGTGATGCTGCTATTCATTCGATGATCCTACTTCCATACCTATTTTTCAATCTGTAAGAAATCAGGATGGTCAGCCCAATCATTGAAAAAGTGAAAAGGTGATCTTAGTCGAGGCATCTCCGCCCCCTTGACTACAAGAGGAGAGTGGTATGAAACTCCGGATGTCAGGAAGGTGGCATGCGAACCTGAGAATATATTCTCCCACTCTGTCTTAACCTTATGGCCTGGGTATTATGCAGGAAATGAAATGTGTGTTCTGTGGGCTGGGTGTGGAGAATTTGTACCACTTGTTTTTTCTTTGGCCCTTTTCTGAGTGCATTTGGCTCATGTTATGGGATAGATGTAACTTTCTTGGGATTAGTGGGATTTTGTTGGATCTTATTCATGATATGGCCTCTCCTTTTAAAGGTCAGTCTTTATTCTCCTTGGTAGCTAAACTTATGCTTGCAGCTGTTGTCTATGCAATCTGGCATTTCTTTCATGCTAGGATGTACCAGGGTAAGAGTAGATATTTCCCTCTTGTGGTAAATGAGATAATGTATTGGGTTAGGGTGAAGATGCACTCCTCCAGACTATTCACATCTCAGGGTATTCGGTTGTGCATGCTATCCTCACTTAGGTCCATATCGAAAAGAGAAATTACAGCCTCAATCTACAAAGTGTGTTTTTCTTGGTTATAGTACTATCCACAAAGGCTACCGATCTTTCGATCCTTTTGCAAGTCGACTGTAAATCTCTCATCATGTCATTACAGATTCTTTTAGATTCTTTTTTTTTGTTAAAACCTGAGGATGAGAAATTCCATTCCCCATTCAGGTCAAAAAATTCAGCAACATTAGGAGAGTATTCATGAGATTCCAATGCGAATTCAATTAAAGTACAATCAGAAAATGTAATACCAAAAGCTTGCGGAATTGCCAATGAGATGAGTTCAAAAGAATGGATCTCATGACACTAGTGATTTCAGTCCAAAGTTTCTAGAAACCCAGACACGTACCAAGGATGATTGTTTTGTGTGTATTCCTGTTTAAAGATGTTTGACCAAAGGCTAGTTTCAGTAACGAGTTTCCATGCCATTTTCATACACATCGCCTTGGATACATCTTGAAAAGATCTAATTACAAGCGGAACGACTGACAAAAGAAAGAAAAGCAGGAAGGGAATAGACATCTTTCTCGCAAGTCAACCACATTTTACGCAACAGGCAGCCGTACCGGGCGGTCCAATCCATCCAAGTCCCTCTACTGTGCCATTTCACCTTTCTATATCGCTTTCCTCAAGACCTCGAGGGTGAAGAGCATATGATGCCAATACATACTCTGATGTCTAAATCAATCAAGTCCTTTCTTCCTTCCCTTTATCATATCCGAACTCTTCCTCTTCTTGATAGTCACCTTGTTTAGGGATCGATATTCTATGCATAGCCATAGGCTCCAATCGTGCTTCTTAGAACCAAGGTTTTAGCCACGTGCATCGATCCAGGGAATCTCTACAACCACAAACCGTATAGAGGATAGGCTGGAAATCCAATGGTGGAAATCTACAACTGACATATCTCATTATATAGATTCACCCCCCAACATCCACTCGGGTCTAGGGATGGAAAATCTAGGAGAGGATCAACTACTATCTTGCTTAGGGAGGAAATAAAGTTCTTAGGATTAGGGATACCCCTATTTTAAAATGAAAGGAGGAAGTTACTAAATCTAATATAAAAAGGAAACTTAGTTGCTTAGCAACTAATCAAAATCTCACTTTCTATTTTATTTAGATTCAAATCCCATCACTCTTGGGAAATCCCCAAATCACCCTTAACCCACGTAATAATGACGATCTATGTCACCAACTAATTAATCCAACTAGGTTATTTACAAGTTTTAATTCACCAAAACCAAAAACCCGCTTCCATCATCGGTGGTTACTTCCTTGCAGTAATTTAGATCTTTTTTCCTTACACGTTCCTATCAGACGGTACTCCATCTAGGTGTGCTGAACTAACCCCCCCATCCTCCCCAGTTGTTATTCAAAACAATATCTGTATCGGTTCATTCCTCCTTATAGAATGGTAGTAATGGGAATCCAAGGAACTGGAATGGGTGAAAGAAGAGCTCTTCTACTCAATCGATTGTGTTCTCCCCCCTCGAGAGATTCTCACACGATCTAAACAATGGAAAAGAAATACTTCTATTGTTACCAGATCAAGGCATCCAAAGGTCCCACCTTTCCCAGTCTCATAGTAGTTCTACCTACTTGTCGACCTCTTCTTGGCAGAGTATCCATACAACTGACGAAGTTTCAAATCAAGTTCTAAAAAAATAGTAATGATGTGCCTCTTGGGATTGAGCTTTCTGACTTTCATGATGGTGCGATGGCAGGGTGGCTAACTGACCTACTAGAAGCAGACTGGGATTCCCTCTCAAAGGACCCTAGTCAAAAGGCTAAAGTCATAAAGAAAATAGATTAATACTAGAAAAAAAAGCTGGAGATATTCGTAATACTGAAATTGAGGAAGTGATGCCTATCGACCCCAAAACCTACTATCTCCTGGGAGAGTTTTCGGAAGAAAGATTCCAAAAAAGCAGAAGAGAAAATGCTAGTGGAAGAGCTACTATCAGGAGAGCTAGAGCTCCTAGGAAAGAAAAAGAAAGACTAAATGCGATTCACTGATAAAGAATTAGGCTGCTGCGGGCAGGGCATGGGATATTGAATGAAAAGAAAAGTCATTCATTACAAGGGATGAGCTAACTAGCACGGGATAAAGGACGGGCAGACCACATACATGAGCTCGAAAGGAAGATCAGACGGACAGCCGATAACTGAGCGGGAGACTATACCAGGGAAGATCCTTCTAGAGGACTAAGTCAGTCCCATACATACCCTTTCTTACCAGATGGTGTCTCGGACCACACTCAATTGATCATCAAACTTACATCTCTGCCTAGGGGCCTTCAGGTTTTTTGATTTTTGGGCTGACCACCCTCACTTTCTCTCCTTGGTTGAGGAAGTTTGGAGGACTGAGGTATCCGGTTCCTCTATGTTTCAGCTTCTAAGCTTCAGAGTTTGAAAAAAGTTCTGGTAAGATTGAATAAAGAGCATTTCTCGGATATTTCTGAAAGGGTGAGGGTCGCTAGAGAAAATCTAACTAGAATTCAGAATCTCCTTCATACTAACCCCTCTGATTCTGGTCTTTGGAAAGAGGAGGTGGAGGCGGTCAGAGATTAATCGAATATTAGAAGGGCAGAGGAGAGATTTTTCAGGAAACAAGCTAGAGGCTACATGCAGGGGACCAGAACTCTAAATTCTTTTTCAATTTTGTTAAAAGTCTCCATGGTAAAAGTCAAATTGTCTCCATTTGCACTGAGGACGACATGAAACTTGAGGATCCCTCTGATGTGAAAGAGGAAATTGTGCGGTTTTATAATAATCTCCCTTGGTCTTATCTGGTTCATTCGACCAGTAATATTGACTCCCTCCGTTCAGCCTTGCCTAAAAGACTTACAGAGGCCTAGAAATCGGAACTGGCCAGGGAAGTATCAAAAAGTGAGATAAGGGAGGTTTTGTTTTCTCTGAAGGATAACAAATCCCCAGGACCTGATGGATTTAATGCGTTATTCTAAAATAAGGCATGGGGTATAGTAGGGCACACTGTTATAGAAGCTATCAAAGACTTCTTCAAATCGGGCAATCTCCTTAAGGAGATAAACTCCACTGTAGTGACCTTGATCCCGCAAACCCGACTCAGATTAAAGATTTCAGGCCAATCTCTTGCTGAAATACCATTTACAAGTGCATTGAAAAGATTTTGACCAATAGAATCAAGTGAATACTACCTGACTTAGTGGGAAAACAAGAGACGAAATTTGTCCAGGGAAGAAGAATAGGGGATAATGTCCTTTTGGCACAAGAACTCTTGAGAAACTACCATCGTAACAAAGGCTCACCACGGTGTTCTGCCCTTAAGGTGGACCTGATGAAGGCCTATGATACAGTGATATGGGACTTCCTTTTTGCAGTGTTGATAACTTTAGGCTTTCCATCAAGGGTAGTAAATTGGATTGAGGAATGTGTTTCAACAGAAAATTTTTCCATAAGTATCAATGGGGAGCTCAATGGATACTTTCCGTGGCAAATAGGTTTGAGACAGGTCTCTTAGAGCCTACATTTTTGTCTTAGTCATGGAAGTGTTCTCAGGGATAATGAATACCATGGTGGATGAAGGCTCTTTTAAGTTTCATTTGAGGTTCCGAAAAGAAAGAGTTTTGCATCTTTTCTTTGCTGATGACCTTCTTATTTTCAGAAAGGGTGAAAGAAGACAGATCTATATCCGTGATAAAATATTTCTTGGTTCGCTTCCAAAGGATGTCGGGACTCACCCCAAACCTGGAAAAAATACACCTATTTACATATAGAGTGACCAACAATTGAAAGTTCATCTTCTGGGTATTGTAGGATTCCAAGAAGGTAACCTCCCTGTAAGGTATCTTGGTGTACCTCTAATAACATCCCGACTGAGGAGAATAAATTTCTTAGCTTTGGTGGACAAAATTGTGGCAAAGGCTAAGAGTTGGACGTGCAGGGCCTTGTCTTTCGCAGGTAGACTCCATCTAATCAACTCTATATTGTTCTCCATCTAGATATATTGGTCCTCCATCTTTATGTTACCCAAATAGGTGATTAAACAGGTGGAGAAAACCCTCAGGGATTTTCTGTGGAAAGGTAGTGAGTTGAAAAATGGGGGTGCCAAGGTGGCTTGGGAATGTGTGTGTCTTCCCAAAAAGGAATGGGGATTGGGAGTAAAAAATATGGAGTTATGGAACCGAGCGGCTTTGTTAAAGCACATATGGCATATTTGCACTGACAATGACCAATCAATTTTGGTCTAGTTGGGTGCAGAGTTACCTCATCAAAAAAAGGGACTTCTGGGAACTCAAGAACCCAGGGGAGTGCTCATGGGCTTGGAAGAAAATTCTGAAGCTAAGAGACATAGCTCGGGGAAAGATGATATCTGTAGGAGGTGATGGTAGACCCAAGATGCTATGGTTGGGGTCCGCCAATGGTACATTCTCAGTTAGTAGAGCATGGGAGGATATCTGGAATAGGAGTACACAGGTGCCATGGTATAGAGTGGTGTGGTTCAAGGGTCAAGTGCCCAGACACGCTTTGATACTATGGTTAGCTATCAAAAAAAGGAGACTTAGTACACTAGATAGAATGGTCACTTAGGGGATTGCCCTGGAAACCCAATGTTTACTATGCGGTGTTGATGCAGAGAATCATGATCACCTCTTCTTCCAATTCCCATTTTATAATAGAATTTGGCTGACCTTTTTTCCCAGTGCGGAAATTCGTCTTCTTATGCCATTACTATATACCAGACTCTTTTGAGAAATACCTGCAAAATCTCACTTGGTCATCCACCCAGGGAAGTCCTTATACAAAAGCCCTACCACTTGCATTGGTTAGTAGATCCACGCATCATATCTCAGAATCAGAGAAGAAGATAGCAGCCCTTGTCCCTCCAAAGTAGCAGTTGGAAGCTTTAAGTAAGTAGACCCCATCGGTACTAGTGAATGGATTGATTGCCCTACCTCTATCTCTCCTTTTACTTGGACCTTCCTTTATCAGCAGAAAGAGAAGTCTGAGATTATTTTCCTAGAATCTATAAACTAGTAGTTGTACATGGTAGTGCAATGCCAGTGAGCAGAACACTTAAACACTGGAGGATTCGATGCGGGTCCCCTCATTTTATATTTATAGGCACTTGGGCTGGGCCTCCTGGTAGACCTTGATAGAGCTTTCTGGGCTTCTAGAGTCTTCTGGCCTTTGTCCCTCACTGGAACATCCAAGATAATACCATATTGGCCCATGAAATCATCCACACTATGAAGTATAAAAAAAGAGAGAAAGGCTATTACTGGGAGAACTTTCTAAGTAGTCAACCTCCCTCTCCTCGGTTCACTTCACTCGCTTTCTTGCTTACTTTCTAGTAGTACATTTTGAGATAGAAAATAAAGGAGTTACTATAGGAGTGACTACTTCTTGCCTTAACCCCTATTTATTCTCGTTCGTGCGGTTAAGAGCTTGTACCGCTAATACAAGAAAGAGCTACTACTGATTCAACTACTTGATTACATTACTGTTGTGAATGAAGTCAAGTACTATACTATACAGGTCGTATAAACTCTTTTTTACCTTAAAATACACAGAATCAAAGCTAGCAGTTTCCCTTTCTCTCACATCAGAGTGAAAGTCGGTCTTACGAGGGGCTTTAACAGGCTTTAAATCCTTTAAGAATTCATCACCAGTTAACGTTCTTTTGAACATTGCAGGCAGAAGAAATCCAAAATGTCGAGGGCAACCTCTTTTTGATATGACACAATTAGTTGTGGATATAGTCAACCTCCTACTAGAGTAGCAGGGCATTTCTTTTAGAATATGATCCAACAGCTCTTTTTGAGGCATGAGTTACTCCCAAGGAAAAAGGGAAGGATGTTTCCCATGGGGTTGGGCTTCTTCTATTGTCACCGATAAGAAGGTAAAGGTCTAACTTGAAGTGAAGATGGTTAGGATTTTGTTCACTTTCTCTATGGGACTCTTAAGTAGGGCCCTCCTTATGATCACCTTCTATTGGTACTTCATTGTAGATTTGATAGAGTTAACCGCTCTTTCTGTCCCCCTCTTCTTTCCATTTCCTGCTTTTTAAAAGATGGTCTTCTGTTCTTGCTGCCATAGAAGCTGATCTACCTGAGTGGAGAGTCCATATTCTGTTCTATAGGCCCATCCCTTATTCCCAAATAGTCTCCCAGACTATCTCCTAGAGTACAAGGAATATGCCCAAGCCTGGATCACTAGGACGATGTCGGAAGAGTTGCTGCCAAACCGGATTGATGATTCAAGTCTACTTTCATTCCCAATATCTCTTAACCGATTCCTATTAATGTAAGTGACTCAAGTTGGCTTCTTTTTATGCTTCTGTTGAAGTTGCTGGTGTCTATGCTCATTTGGACTGGAATGGGGGTTGGTCCGTTTACTCAACCGAAAGAGAATTGGGAGATAGGGTCACAAACGGAATCTGGAGAAAGCTCAATACCAAGGGAGGGTTATGTGGTAATGGCATATCCCTAGGTAAACCAAAGCTAAGGAGATGAATCTAGTTTCAGAGTCTACCTTCTATTACCACTAGTCAATCCAAGGGGATATCCTCCTACCATTCTTTCAAGGAGAGAGGTGAGACTCACAGGTTTTGAACACGGGGATCAGCCCAGAGCGAGAGGAGAACAAGTCTTAAGGATCGGAGCAACTGAAAGGATTGTCAATTCAGCTCAGTCTGAAGAGATAGGGGAATGGCCGAAGGGAATATCCTTAAAATAGTAATTTTGGTGGGAAAGAGACCATCGATCAGAGAAAGAAAGTTCGGATGTACCAGATCGATCGATCAGAGATGTGAAGAAGTGACGGCAGAAGTGAAGTAATATCTTTCTTAAATGGTTTAGTTTAAGATGTTCTCTACCTTGCTGCTGAGTTTGTACAGAATGGAGTCTAATCATGGAGCTCTAGCCGACGTAACCGGGGTCTTTGCTTGCTTTCAACAAAGGAAAGAAGCACTTATTTCCCTCTGCTTAATCGATTTGTCTTGTATATTGATCACCAGGCATTGAAGTTCTTGAACAGTCAGAAGCACATGAAGAACATGCACGCTAGGTCTTTCCTACCGAAGTTTCCATTTTCTATTCATCAACAATCAGGATAGCTTCATCGAGTTGCTGATACATTGAGCCGTAGACTGACTTGTGACTATGAGCTAGGAAGTAGTGGGCTTTTAATCCTTGAAGGGGTTTTATGCTGAAGACGAAGACTTCATAGGGTTCCACAAATAGGAGGGAGTCACTTATTTAATAGCTATGGCTTGAGAGATTTTTTATCATACTATACCGAGGTTTGAGGGATTTATCGATATGATATTAAGATCAAAGAGTGGATTGAATTGTAACCACCACATGAGCATGAAAATTAGTTTCTTCTCTCCGAAATTTCAATCAACGAATGGAAGAAAAGGAGAAGATGCAAATGGATTGGTCATACCCTTACCCTTGCGGGCCTAAATTCTATTAGGATTTCTTACTAAATATCAAGAAAGGAACTTCCCTCACTTCGAGCAGTCTACGTTCCTCCTTCAATGATTCCGTACCGACTGTCTATTATACCAATCCATTTCCCAACATACTTCGTTATAACCACCTAGCTCGGATTTTCTTGTTTTCTTCGTTCTTCCTCTTTAACAAAAGTGCCCGACAAGAGACTATTAGCTGTTGTTCGTAGGGTAGTTCAGTTTCTTATGGGATATCTTAAATAAAATACTTATCAGCCGGGTAAAGGCGGCTACTGCTTTGTTCCAATAGGAATGCAGCCCTTCGCACTAAATCAATAGAAGAGTCAGAGTTGAGAAGCTCCTCGTATCAATAGAGGTATGACTAGAAAACCTTTCCATTCTTATGGATAGAGGTAGGATTCTAGATATTTAATAGAAGAAGCCCGAGCTTTTAGTTATTTAAAAGAGGTGTACGGGACGATAAAACCAACCAGCAGGGCTGGGCCGGCCGGTGTCCCCTTTATGGCATGTATATGTATGTGGGATGGAACCCTTACTTGAACTCTGACTCTTAGTAGGTAGCTGCATCCTCTCTTTGATCCGATCGGACATTCCACTTGTACCAAGGAATAAAGGAAGGGGGGATCAGGATCTGCCGTTGATATTTGATTTTAGAAGAGGAATACCTTGGATATGAGACAACCAAGTGGTGACTTATGCCAGCAACAAGTGAAGGAGGCATAGCAGTTCTTGTTTCTGACAAAACTACAGCCTAAGCTTCCAGAGAGGAGTGGATACGTGCCTAAGGAGTCTTTGGTATCATCACTCAGTCCCATATCTTTCTAATGAACCCACGAACAAATAACCAAATTCTAAATAGGGATATCAGCGAATGCTCGACCATAGGGAGAGGGGCGATTCCGCGGGTTGGTCTAAAACATATAAGTATGAAAAAGCTCATCTATAGGCGAGACACATGCAAGGAGCGAAAGAACCAACAAGTGGGATTGATTGATGAATTACCACTCAGGTCCCATACCGATGGTTCTCCTTCACATCACCAGCATGTATTTTACCCAATTCTTCAAGTCTCCTCCCAGGATATAAGAAGGAAAGAAGATCCTTAAGGGTAGGGAATCTGGTTTGTCGAAGATCATGCTCTTTCTCTATTTAATTTCCTTGATCATGTGAAGGATACACATCTCTTTTTTCTGTCTCCGTAATTCTCTTCTTTTAAAGAAGCATGAAATTCCCCACATGAAAGACAGATCCGGCTAGAGATCTAGTCAATTATCGAATTTCCGAGCACTTGTCCTTCCCGATGAAAGTGACCTACCTCACTCGAGAGTCTAAGAGTCAGACACTCTTCCTCAAGCTAGGAACCAGGATCTTCCCTCAAAATAGTAATAGGGTGACCTGCCGCGCTAGCTAGTGAATTTATCACCATTGATGTGCCCAGTTCTTAATCCTAGTACCTAACTCTAATATAGGATAATTAAAATATCACTAGTGACATCTCAAGTGAGATATTAAACGGAGACGGGATTTTGAACCTCAAGCTTATTAGCCTGATTAGTCAACCAATGAAACTACCCTGCCTCTCTTCCTTGCTAAGGTAAGTAAGAAAATCCTTTCTCTTCCCACAAGGACTTAGTTTGTTTCAGTCAATGAATGAGAATCCTACCTTTTAGTGACAACTTTTCAAAACCCCTTATTTTTTTCTTAAAGACCGATTCCACTCATAAGAGTTCAATAAAAAGGATAAGACTTGTCGAAACCCCGTATTTTTCATTTAAAAGTCATTTCCCTTCATACGAGCCCACTGGAACTAGAGAATCTTGTCAAAATCCCGTACCCATATTTTTGATTAAAACCTCTTCTGACCTTATTCTTGACCACTATTAGCAGAGCTTCGAAGATCGTTATCTTTTATTCCTATATGTGACAAATGAATAAAATTGAGAACTCGATCGAACGTCCTAGATTTACAGGCAGTAAGGAATATCTTTATCGGTGTTCCACTTTTTAATATGTTAGTTCAGTAGGGAACTTTCCTGAAAGCGTTAAGACTTAAGGGCTAAGAGCAGAGGGAAGGGCCTCTGCTTACAGTTAGGTAGGAAGACTCCGCTTTCTGTAATTAGGCAGGAAGATCACTCAAGAAGAGAAGCTAAGAGGACTTACTCAACTAATAGACCCAAGACTTCCTCACTCATAGGTACAAGCCTAGAAGAAAGAAAACAACTAATCTATTATTATCTGTCTTTGCTTTCTCTAATCCTAAAGGCAAGGAGCAAGTTGCCTCAGGTATTCCCACTAGATACCAAGACCTAATAGCGGATAGTAGAAAGGCCACATCAGCGGTTCTAAGAGGAACTTGATGATTTCTTGATTCAAATAGGAACTAGAATAGGGGCATTTACCTCTGGAAAGGCTTGTTGGAAGGATTATGATAGGACTTAAAGGACATCTAAAATAGAAGGGGAACTCACCTTCCTATCAGACTGCTTTCACTGACCTTATTCCACTCACAGTTAGTTAAGGGAGAACCTCTTCTTACTACAGGATTGAAAACCTAGCTTGTGCTAACCCTACATGCAAGTAGCAAGAAAGAGCACATGAACGATAACCATTTCATTCCTTGTTTGGGGCTTGGTGGGATTCCTCGCTATCAATCAATAGAAGAATGAAGCTACTTGAAGGCAGGACTATCAGAGGGATGATACCTACCTATTACAATCCTCACTAGATGAGGGAGGGAATCAAAAAGGCAAAAGGCTGCCTACTATCCAGACTTGACTCACTCAGGACTTCCATCTAGAGATATATAATAGAAAGGAAAGGGCAAAGTATGTCTCTATTACTTACTAAAGGCAAGAAGAGAGGACTTCTTATCCCCGCTCTGCCCTTGGGGGAGGAAGCCCAATCACCCCTGGCTTGCTTATTCAACTCCCAAAAAGAACAACTTAAACGAATTCTCCTAAAATTTCATTCATATATAGGATGATAAATAGTAGTCCTCATAAGAAGAGATAAGTAAAGAGGATATAAGTAAATAAGGGAATCTTACAAAGGACTTAATGCTCTCGGAGAATAGGTGAGCCCTGTTGAGCCACTGACAGACTCTTTATCCTTCTCTCTTCATACAATATATTCTACACAGCAACAGCGGCAATGCATATTGAGGAAGATAGGTTGCATATCTTTCTAGAATAGATACAGTAATGAAGGTTTAGTATACATCATAAAGGTAAGAAATAGATTCTTCTCCTTTCTCCTAACATCCGCTTGTTGGAACAACCGGATTGCTAGATAGAATTCGTTCTAATTCATTCTATCTTGATCTAAACCTACAGGAGCTATGTGCCCCAGGGGAAAGTCCTAACCCTAAGAAGGAAGACAACTACAATCTCATTAGTTATTCTCTGTCCTTATCCCTTCTCAACTTCAAGTAAGAACAAGGAAAGAAAAAAAGCATTCCTCTAGCTCCTAATCACTTAGAATAGCTAACAGATAGAATACAGTCTTATCTATTCTAGCGTGCAATAAACCTGAGGAAGGAGAAAGTCTCATGTATTTTATTCCAGAACCTACCGGAGTGACATACCACTTCCAATAAAGAACAACAGAAACCTCATACAGTCTAATCTTCCCTTCTCCTCTATAGCTATCACTTGACAGATCTTATTTGATAGAATCTAGACAAGCTTGGTATTACCCTTAGATGGAATAGATGAATGAATAGGACGCAGGTTCGGGACATTTCCCTTCGAAGGATTTGACTTGTGTCACCATTTCATTATTAGGTGTCTTGACTCTTTCAAAGAGAAACCCTTAAGAATTCATGCATTTCATTTATTGTGTTTCATAATTTCCAAACCATTGATTTACTTGTCAAAGTTTCCATTCCTTATAGGTTTTTATCCCTCTCCTTCGTGGTACCTCACATTTTCGATAATGGTAACATGACCTATCTTTAGTGGTAACTTACCACTTTGGTACTAAGAAATCTCCCATTAGTGGTGGCACTATCCTTCCACATTAAAGGTTTTAGGATTTTCGAGACTTTTCTAGAAACATTCATTTAAACACAAGGCACAACACCTTTTCGAGATTCGATCCATAGGATAACTTAAACCTTTCGAGGCACAAAACCTTTTTCAAGATAAACCCTTAATTAGGCATGCTGCCTTTTTAGTCCAATCTTTAGTAGGCACAATCCCTTTCCATAGGTGAATCACACCTTAGGAAATCACAATGTCTATCTCCAAAGTCGGGTACAGGGACCAACTCCCTTCCCAGTCATGGTCCAGTCCTGTCTATTTTCTTGGATTAAGTCCCCTTAGGATCAGTTTCTCTCTAGGATTAGATCCTTTTTCGGTAGGATTACTTCTTTCCATAAGGTTAACCAGTTCCATTCCAATTCGATAACCAATTCAATATCCCGTACCTATTTCCAGAACATTATACAGTGCTAATATTCCTTATTTTTTATATACGTTCGCACGGTAGATAAATGGTTTAACGGTGTTTCTAGCTCGTGAACCTCTAGTTCATGAACCTAAGTCATGACAGGACTAAGGAAGTCTTTCTGACTTAGTACCGTATGTTCTTAGTACCAAAATTCCTGCACTAAATGCATTTTGATTTAGTAAAAAACTCATCATTACAGCCCCCTCCATGATTGCAAGTGCCTTTTTATTCATCTTTCCTTGCTCTATTGCTAGTGGGTCAAATTTATCTTCCTTTTGAAAGAGTTCTTCCACTTGGGTGTGAACGGATTTCCTATACGGGTAGACTTCAGCTCATCAGATCAGTGTTGTTCAGTATTCAGGTCTACTGGAGTTGCATTTTCTTTTTTCTTGCCAATGCTATTGATACATATTTAGGCGTAGAAAGTAGAGCAAGGGATGAATCAAGAAGAGTAAACCAATTCTATGGCCAAAGATCTGTATGGAAACCTTGTTTTGAGATTCCCTGTAAGAACTTTAGAAGTAAGAAACTAGCGGTTAGAGAGCCACGTTCCTCTCTCGGAGTTGAGTTACTCCATTCCTCTCTATATTTGGGCGCATCTCCTCTTTTGAGGGATTTCGTGAAAAGTTTTTTGTTGGTATGCTGGATAGAAAGGTTCCGGAAAACTGTAACACTTATGTCTCAGGACAATGAGCTTTAAAAAGACATGTATTCTTAGTGAGGACAACTGCGTAGGCGGACTTTCTTATAAGTACATCTTTACGTGCATTTGAGATGTCCGAGCTGTATATTGATCCAACGGATTGGGACGCGAGTTAAGGGGAAAAAATAGCAGTATCAAAAATCATAATAGAAGAAAGGTCCACTCTTTGTGAAATAAAGGAGAGTAGCCATCCCTATCTTTATGTAAGGCAGTCAATCCCTATCTAAGTAAAGCTACGACTCCTTGGTGGGAATTAAATGGTGGTACCCCTATCACAACAAGGCAAGTTCAGTTTATGGACCACTTTTTCCCAGGGGAGGAATCATTTTTGTAGTCAAAAAGCTTATGCACGTAGTTCGCTGGAAGCTTAGAGTCTTATAGCCCAAAAACAAACGGGAATATCGGTTTTTTTAGTTCCTTAAGACCTTATTACTAATATATTTATAGTAAAGAAAGCCTGGATAACACAAAAAAATCACCCTTTACTAGACTAGGGGCCTCTCTCTTTGTTTCGATGAAAGCCTCAATGCTCGCGTTCTACGGGGAACTCTTTTGAATATTTACCTTTAAATTCCAGAAGCAAAGGGCAAAAACTCAAAAACTAGTCTAGTAAAGGGTGCTTGTGTTGTGGTTTTGAGTTCCTTGGCTTGTGTTCTAATAGTAACCACATAAAGAAAGTGGGGAGCATTCTCTATCAAATAATTATGGAGGGGGTTCATGGTCCTTAGTTTCGTTTGCCGGGCCTGCTTCCCATTCATTCTTTTATAAGGATGCTCTTCGGCTGGTCAGTAGAGTATTTGGCACACGCTGGTCAATCTAGTATGTACGTCACTTTCATTCCTAGCTGACAGGAACGATAAGGATGTCTAAGTTGCTTTTTATGCGCTTAACTCACTAGGAGAAGAAGTAAGTAAATATTCCCTCCTTGTCTAAAAGACGAAAAGATGGATGAGCCACTCTCTCCATCCGACTAAGCTTAGCCTTTACCTAGTCACCTTGCCTTCTTTCCTTGATTTGGTGCTAGCGTATATAAAGTAGTAGACCCCAGATCCTTTTAGATTTCTGTGGTATGGCTCTTATAACTCTTAGTAGCTGTTCTCTCCTTCCCTTCCTTATCCTTAAGGAATTGGATATAGAATGGTTAGGAGCATTTGTTAACAAAGATGGATTGGCTTCGGTTGACCTTCTGACTATGGGAATTCTTGAAAAAGCTCTGATTCCAATAAGCTCATGACCACTCTCAGAGGTAGCTGGGAACAAAAGGAATAAGTGCTCAAAGCTAAGATCAGCTGCTATTGGACTTATTTCCTTGGAGTGAAGGGTTATTAGGGAAATCAGCCTTATTGATTAAAGTAAAGGACCAGGGGTTCTTTTGTTTTGTTTTGTGGGAATACCCGCCTTTTAATATGGATATCAATGACTAAAGTCTCTTCCGGGCTAAGCCCGAAAGAAAAAAGAAATAGAGTTAGATCTGAGAGTGAATTAGAGACATTATCTCACAGATGAACGAAAATAGGTCACTTATTTAGGTTAAGAAATCGTAGAGACCGAGAAGAGTTTTCAGTGAAAATTTTCCCTCTACATGCCTCTTAAAGGAAGAACCAAAGAGAGTAGTGAAGGGAGAGGAGTTAAAACCCAACTCAAGGCCTAGTAGATCTTTTCCTGCTACCTTACTGACTTCCCTATGGGAGGTTGAGTTGAAGAAGCTTTGACAGAACAAGCTATTACAGAATCAGCAACTATTGAACCCCGGAAGAAGGACTACTGGTAGTGGTTCATCTAATCTTATTAGTAGCGGTCAGTGGGAAGAATACTAGCTCTAGATTTCAAGCGTGAACCAGGTCTTGGATTCGGCATTGGTTGGGCATGGAATTAGATTAGGAAGGGGCCTAAGCTAAGCCCTGAAATTGGAATGCTTTACTCTTACTCTTTGGGTTTAGGAAGAGAAAAGCACTGTTTAGCTTATATCCTCTTTGAGATGAAATGTGGAAAAGTCCTAATCAAAGGCGAAAGGCGCCATCCAAGCAAAGTGGGAATACCCAGCAAGATCCGACCAACAATCGAGTTCATACCCGGCTCAAGGCTTTAAAGAAGAAAGCCCAGGATCAAGGGCCCATCTCTGTCATATTGTCAAGCCAAATAAGAGAGAAATCCTAGCCCATAAAGCAGGCATGTTTCACCTTCACTTCCTTCCATACCTGATTCTTAGTCTGCTCTAAAGGCAGCCAGTGACTTGAGGTCTTCTGGAGTGAAATCACTCTTGGTTAATTCCATGGTTCAGCTCTGGTTCAAATGGTATCTGGGGTATATCTCTTATCCGTTGTTCATGAATCCGTTTCAGGTTTTCAGGCATACCCTGTCTTTTCTCTTTCAGTTGCTGCTCCAGGGAAAGAAGTTTTATTGGGGAAGGTGTTCCAGTTGATCACTTAATCTTTTATCTTAAAGGACTTATCTTTGCTTGAACTTAGCCCCAGTAAGTCCAACTTAAATAAAGATAACTAGGTGCCAAGCCTTTATATAAAACCATTTCTTTCTCTCTGGGAATCATAGCCTACTTTCGTACCAAAGGGTTGAGACTTTCCTTCTGATCCTAGTTCTTGGCACTGGGATGAGTCTCTATAACCTATAGGGTAAGGATCAATAGACAGAATTCTCCCTAGAACCATTAGGCTAGCCTCATTATACGTAGACGGAATGAGTTTGGTATGGCTGAAGAATGGTTTCAAGAGGTGATTCATGACTCCAACATAAAAAGTTGCACATGAATCCCAGAGCTGTGGATGATGGAGATAGCTCTAAGATCTTGTTCGTAGTTTCCGTTTAATAAGTTGTACACAGTGGTTTCTCTGAGAAATTCTTGGGAGAAGGATAGTGCACCATTAGTTGAACCATGTCTCTCAAATCTCTCGGAATGCCTTTGGGTTGTGGGGCTATTTTTTCCTTAAGGCATGGTTTGAGCCCTGGTACGGAGCTCATTTGTAGTCTGACTTCGGGAAGAGAATGGTCGGAAAGCAGTCAGGAAAGCGCCAAGAAAGGAAATCCCTCAGCTAAAAGCATGACACCTAGCCCACAACAGCAAGAAAAGCAGTCCGAACACTAGCACAAAAAGCAGTCCCTACTGCCGTGTCAAGCTAGGCCTGAAACCTTCAAAAGAGAAAAGAAAAGTGCTGTTAACAGCAGGACGAGTAGTCCGTACTGAAAGCAGTACCATAAGGGGTACCAAAAGCCATACGTTCAGTGATTATTATATGCAAAAAGCTGATGACGCAAGAACTCGATTGACTAAGGAATGAATATAGTCCCTAAAGACGAGACAAAGTCCCCAAGGAAAACTTTCTTTATAGAAGATTCCAGCATTATAGAAGATGCTGCTAGCACATTGTACTGGACATAGGGGACTCAATCCCTCGTCGATTGAGAGGAATAATCCCCTCGCCTCACTTGTCAACTGTTATCATGACCTCTCTCATTTATAAGCGGCAAAGCTCGTCGAGATGAGAAAAGAAAGATACAGAGGCAGAGACTAGCTTTCGAGCATTCTACTCCCAGGCTTCCATCTAAGAACAGGGGGTGGGGTCGATTTTATCGAAATGAACTAAAATGGGTTAGGCAAACCTTTATCTGACCAAACCACCCATTTAGGAGTCAGCGCCTTCTTCGATGAAGAAATCTATATATGGTTTTTCCCTGATTTTTGATTCCTTAGTCACCTTGTCCCCCTCCCTCGGGGACTTATCAACTATGGATGGAGGGAGGCATCCCCTTGCTCCATATCACATCTAGTCTATCCCTATTTCCTGGAACCTTATAGATGGAATGGATACTTGAAGCTTTATCACTCACTATAGAGAAGATATCAGTAGCCGAGCAGATGGGAGAGAAGGAAGGAGAGTCCTTTCCATATGATCTTTTCCTTAACTCATGAATCCAGTTGGAAAGGAAGGAGTCAATTTCCTAGGAATACTCCTCAGGAGCGTATTTTTATCTTTTGGGACCCTCTAGAGAGAAATATTGGTCGGTTTCCAGCCAAAAGGAGATATGAAATGAAATATATCCTATCGATATGAATCCATGCTTAAGAACGATGATGATAGTTAAAGATGCAAGCGGCGGAAGTTGAAGGATTCATGCTATGTTTAGCGGCTTACTGGAACCAATTAACAACTCCGACTTAGCAAGCCAATTCCATGTAGCCGGCCCGAAGAGCCAGAAGCCGTGTCAATAATGGGGCCTACTCTAGCAATGGAAGAAGCTGAGCCAAAGGCCAATGACACTAGCTAACCAACTGAGAGAGATACCACATCAAATAGAGCGACGAAAGTAGTGTAGGAGAACGAAGGTACGGCTGTCAAGGAACAAACGGAGGATGGGAGGAGGGTGGTATTAGACCAGAGGAGAAACTAGGCCTAACCTGCTACCTAACCATTCATTCCACCCCTATTCCCTCTTTTAGCCATTGTTAGCCTCTAGTTCTAGAACCGAACCAGGAGTGAAAAGAAGAAATTAATTCTTCGAGCGCATCCGGCCTTTATTGGGAATCAGTGCTCCGCTTCCAATCGTCTATTGATGCGGATCGACTAAGGAATAGAATATCTTAAATTAGGGAAAGGAATGAATAGAGATAGGATCAAAAGATTCGTCTTCAATACTCTTTGAATATCTCCTATCTGAAATGCGCGACTTCTCCCTGCCGGTCGATCAAGAATACAAGGTGGAGCGGTAGCGACCCTGGTTTGATAGGGGAGACAAATTGACTCTGAAGTCTCCTCCTCCTTCATTCGGTAACTACAAACAGAGGAGATTTTGGTTCTATGCTCCTCTCTCTATCCCATTCCTCCCTGAATAGAGAACCGAAGGGACCTTCAGGAAGCTCCTTGCTGTGGGTGGGGGCATTCCCACATCCTTACCCGCTTTATCGAAAATGCGTTAATCCCCCTATAACATAAGGGGAAGTCATATTTTTTATGTAATAACGATCAATATGGTGCCAACCAAAAATGACGTATTGGAAAGAGGGTCTTATTGAATGCAGGATGGTCCGGTCTCATCTCCCCCATATTCGGTTCAGCAGGTTCATCAATTCGATCCACCGGTCGAGCACCAGAAGCATCTATTGCTCAAGTACCTACATGATAGAATTCTCTCAGTGAAGGAAAGAGATCTGTTGACACTTCATACCCACTCTATATCCGATTACAAAACTGCTAAAACCTCTTCCTTCCCAACGGTCTTCTTTCGATCCCCCGGTCGCGAACTGCACTTCGAAAAGACCCACGGTTCCGGATAGGAGAGCATAGTTCGTCCATTCATAATATGATGCCCCCACTGCTGGCCGGATGACTGAATTGGAGATTCCTCCAGAACGAGTTTTCATAATGGATAGATGTCCGATCGACTGCGATTACTGAAGTGATAATGCGAAGGGTTGGGCTGAGAAAGACGGAATAGTGGCATACATCTATTTGATTCATCGATTTACCAACATGAGAAAGGGACAGTTCCTATTCTAGTCAACATTGACCCTTTATCTGAATCTGATGGAGGGGAGAGTAATATTGACCATGGCTGAGAGGGAGGGTTAGTTGCTCAATTTCTCTATTTGAATCATTGGGAAAGCCTCCTTCACTCCTAACTCATTTGTAGTGTTGCAGCGGGAGTGGAATCGGGAGCAATCGCTGCGGCTATTCGAATTCCTTTTATCCGGAGGTAGGGTCCTCAAGAGCAGTATCTTCAGGCAGGGGGTCTCATAGGAGGGTAGCTCATCGGCATTTCTCTCCCCGACCAGCTAGACTAGCTACTGCTATGGATATTGATTCGAGATAAAGGCATCCAGATAGGAAGGCTTGGAACAATAAAACCCGGAACCGAGAGGGCTTTATTTAATAGCCTAATTAGCCATAGATGGGACTACTCAACAAGCTCAACAAGGAGAATAATGTCACTCAACCAGAGTAAGAGAAGCGTAATGGATAAAAAAGGACAATGAAAAACAGAAGGAATGTTGATTCGAAGGATCTCCCTTATCCCTTCAAGAAAGCTGGCACACACGAAAAGAGACAAGGATTGAACATTAGTACTGGATTACTGATCCCCCGATCTTGATATATGAATAGGATGGACGAAGTAAAAGATGAAGAGAGATCATAACAGGCACAAAAGGCCAATTAACAAAGTGAGAGTAGGGATCTCTTCTCTTCATACGGGGAGGGCTATTCCAGCACTCTTTCCAGCTAGAAGAAAGAAACAAATCTAGACAGCAATCAAGAGAGTGGGGTAGTCTCATCCCATGAAAGGTAAGGAAGGACTGCAACTTTCCCAAGTGGAAGAGGGGAGCCATCCTCAAAGAAGAGAGTTGGAGGTTCCTTAAAAAGGGTTGGTTTGGTTCTATTAAGAATGGGTTTTGCTGGTTATTTCTAGTTGTTCATGGAAATGCCGCAGGGGGTATGGCGACATGAGTTCCAGGGAGTAGAAGAGCAGCGAAAGTAGTACTACAATAGACATAGTGGCTGTACCAGCTTCATTGATAGTATTATTTTATTGGATGACCCCATTCCCCTTGGGGAGGCGAATAAGAGAGCTAGCAAGGCAGACCTTACTGTATCATCTCATCTCTTTCAATGTCTCCAAGTCCTCTTTCTGATCTGACCAAGAAGCCTATTGAGTACCCTGCAACTGGGTCAAGTGCTTTTCATTTGTTTTCCTCCGACACTAAAGGGATGCCCCATGTTCCTGCACTTCGACTAAGAAGCAGAGGCCCCTGAAAGTGGACTCCACCAAGAAAGTCTGTACCACTCAAGGAGGACTTGGAGTGCATTCATTCCAGTTGCTGCTACTTTGGAAGATTGAGAATGGTATCGACTTGCTCCACCTTCCTCAAATTCTTTTATTGATGGACCATCATTGTAATAACTCATTTTATCCAGTATTGGATGTGAGGCGAGTAGAGGATGAATTTTATCGGAACCCTGATTGAGGATTCTCATTAGCTTAGCTGGCCAGTAGAACAAGAATTTTGATACGGATGCTGGTGGGCTCAGAAAAAGAGAAATCTGGGGCCTCCATTGGTTTACTTGCTCCCATGGCCCCCCATACCGGTTTCTAGTGCTTGGTTGGGCCATCATGACATGACTTGGATCTGAGAGTTTAGGTGCATGGGCTTCCATGGCCATTAGAGGAACGAGATTGAGATGAATAGCCTGCACCAGATGAAATTTCTTTTTTTAGAGGCTAGAGTGAGATCGATAGTCAGAAATAGATGGACTGACTTAAGGTATTGACTTGCGGTTCCAGGTTTAGATATCCCAGTTCTGCTCTTCCAACTGCTAATGGATGGGGAACGCACAAGGCATTGCTTGGCAGGTGCCTTGCCACTAGGATGGGAAGAAGATGACTCGGGTCCTGTAGTTAGGTAATTTCCTGCTACTGTTAATGGCCGATCAGGACGAAAGAAGTATAGCCTTGAAGCATTTGTTCCTGGGCAAGGGTTGAAATCAAAGTCATTGGCGAGTTCCTCATAGCTTGAATTGTTTGGTTGGCCGGAAGAAGTAGAAGATCCATTTTTTACAGCAGGAATTCTCTCTAGAACCGCAGTAGGAGCATGAGACGGAATAAGTTAGGAATCTGTAGCAAAGGTTTCCTTTGAGGTGATTACCGCTCTTAGCCGTTGCCACAGAAATAGAGGCTACCCCCAAAGATCATGAAAAAGAGAAGAATGGTCGTAGATCAATACAGGATCAAGAATAAGGGACTGGACATAAATGGTTGATGGGGTCGCTATTAAGGTAGAGAAATCACCCGTTCATGGGAAACTTAAAATTGATATGATATGAGGATGCAACAACCAAGTTGGCATGGATCCAAGGTCATTCTAGCAACATTTTATATGTTTATAGGATATCCGCTACATGGAATAGAGTTGACCGAACAAGGGGTCCCACTTGGAGATAAAAAAACTATACCTTGCGCGGTTCGAGTGGTCCCGTCATATGCACAAACAGCTGTAGTGAGGAGCAAAGAAAAGCAAGAAGGATCACTGTACTCAATATACAAATATTAAATCCTTCACCACTTTCTATCAAGATCCTCTTTATTTATTAGTGGTCTACAAAGGCCTCTACATATAGGGGTCGAGTATGGGGATAATGAATGTTAAGTCAAAATCATTCTGAGTAAAGGTAATTTGTTGGGGAGAAAATATAATTCCCGCCATATCTTGCAAACCCTCAGGTGGAATGGAATTAGGGGCATTCACCGCACTAACAACTCTCGGCGGGCGAAGGAACAGGACGAAGCATGCCCGCACTCGACACATCTATTATTTTACTTTATAGAGCGAGATAGATACCTATATCTAGTCCCAAATCTTCACTCAAACTATATATCACTTCAAGTGAAAGAGCCAGAAAGCCAGCCTTAATGAACTAAAAGCGCTAGAATCAACAAAGAGAAGATTTTCAGCAGTGAATTACACTTCGAATGTAAAAAGGGCAGGATGTGGAAATCACTTATATTATCGGATCGGTAGTTCGAGATGGTGTTTGGGTATGATTAGGCAGCCCACTCAGGAAAGGACTTCGCTTCATCTCCCACACCATTTAGTAACCGAGATAAGAGTGAAACTAAAGCGGGAAGGAGATCCATTCCATCCCACTTCCAATGCCAAGTCTTAAGAAAAGTTTCATCCATCTTGGGATAAAGATAGAAAGGTGATAAAGCAAGAATAAGTAAGACAGGTGATAGAGCGAGTTATAAAGCTAACCCTGTATCCAACCTACCTTGGGGTTTTATAAAGCCTTGTCTTGTCTCCTGCTATCCCTCCCTTATATGAGTAAGCGGTAGTCATAGTAGTAATTAATTACCTAGTTCTGTAGCTATCGGAGGAATCGAAAAAGGCTTGTTGTTTCCTGCAACAAGCTTTGAATTCCCTATGTGTATTTCCTTAGTCTTTAGTAGGTATCATACCTCTTACAGTTGAATGCATGATACACAGATGAAGGTATTTAGTTAGCTTCACTTCTTTAACTTAGTCTCTCTAAGCTAAAGACCTTAACTTCACTCTTAGCTCTTTAAGGTTCTAAAAGATCTGACACCTTAGGGTAAGGTTCTAAAAGATCTGACCCTTTCTAAACCGAATAGGGTTCAGTAGCCGAGTTCTAAAAGATCTGACCCTTTCTAAAGGGTAAGGTACCCTGGGTATTTTTGTTCTTGGTCACAAGTACTGACTCTATATAGTCTAGCTCGTGCTATATGACCATGACCCTTGTGATTTGGTGGTGGCGTTCGAGAGGGTGGGATCTCAAGAGTGCCAGATCCACTCAATCACAATCAGCAACACCATTCCACTGAACCACCTGAGAAATGCTCAGGTATTCTTATATATATAGTACCGGTGAGTGGGGAAGCGTCCAGAAGAAACCTTTGGAAAGCACGCACGCACCACTATACTAGACTAGTAGTAGTATTCTAGAGATGCGGAAAGGGGTGACCATTGTTCTTCCAGTGCGATCATTGGTGTTTGACCTGCGTGAGAGGTTCCAAGCACATCGGTCATATGCCCTCAAAGAAGGCATTCCACCCCCATCTCATGGCAGAGGTCTCATAGAGATGAAACGCAACCCCATTTCAATGCCTTTCAACTCATGGTTCACCGAATTCGGTATAATATAGGTAGTGTGTCAACTCAGGTATTCTTATAATATAAGGCTTAAACCCCCCAATTCCCCATCTCTCAATGAATCCGTACTCTATCCTATATAGTGATAGGCCAACATATATCCATGTTTCCAATTCCAATTGATCCACCACTACCAATGCTTAACCTCAACTCCAAACAACAACCACCCAGGTACCTATTCCTTTTCGCTCCATCTCTCTATGACAACTATAGCCAGGAAGGGTGACTCATTGACGCTACCGTATGAATTGCCTCTACTGGAATGGGAACGCCAATGACTATGTTGTACTTGAACCTTATCTATCACCACCATCTCTCCTTTGTCCGGGAAGGATGTTTCGCAAGGCATAGTAGTGGGGAAACGTAGGCATATCAACTGGCAGCCATCGAATAGTGTTGAGTTGGGGTATTGGCGCTCGAGAATTCTGGGAAGTGCATCACCCAACCATCCATCGTCAACAGTGTCCTTCGGGCCGAACCTCATTTCCATACCATCCATACTACTTGTTGAGAAATAGATTCCATATATATATCCAACTCGAAGATCGAATACGAGGTGAAACTTTCTACAATTTGGAAGACCAGCTTAGGAGGTGTCACTGTAGCGGCTGGGATAAGCAGCAAGACCAAGCCAAAACAACGAAGGCGACCCAATGCTGTCAGTTCCCATAGGAACGTAGGTGCACCAGCAGCCCGAGTGTGGGAATTGATAGCGAATACAATGGTCCATGAAACACGGATGGAAATGTCTAGGACTACCTGGGAGCTGACCGAATGAAGGAACAAAAATAGAACGACCAAGTGCAGATGGTCTGATAGGCTGGGTAGCATCATGCATTGGAGTGAGTGAGTGGTGAAGTGGTTGGCCCACATGGAAGGAACATGCCAACAAGACGGAATGAGTGGGGTTGGAGTTAGGAATTGGAACACCATCAAGCAACCAACACTCAAATAGAGTAAGCGACGAGATCTCGCCCTACACCTAGTGAAGCAAAGAGGAACCACGAAGCACCACATTTGATGCACCAATAGAGGAAATAAGAAGTAGACCATAGCTCAGGGAGACGTTTCAACAGCAGTTGGGAGACCATCAGTTGATTTTGAAAGAAAAAAAGAGGATAATGTCGTACAAATATATACCGGTTTGGCTATTGGAGATATGAACTCTTCTCGGTGCCAGTAACGCGTCAACCATGTCCAAACAAGATAGCCCTAGCTCCGAACTGAACATATTCGCACTTCAACCATCCAATATTTTGAACAGTACTGACCTGGTCTGTGGGTGCCAAGGGTATCATCTAGACGATATAGTCGTTGGACACTGGGACCCTGCAATATCTATTGGTGGAAACGAGCGTACTCGTGTGTCTAGATGGAAAAAACGACTAGGACCTCATTTCAACCATTGGGATATAATGGTGGGGTTGGAAGGGTGGGTGTTTTTGGTTGTTCCAGTGTCACCATTCCCACACAGCAGTGGACTATTAGAAGAAAACTGAGCTCTCATATCATAGTAGGGTGTCAAGCTCCTGGTCGACTACTGGGAACGAGCCAAACACAGACGCTAGGTCTTTCAAACTACCGAGAAAATCGAACCATCCCAACTGCCCAACCTTCGATCACGCAACTGCTAGTGCCAATGCCAAGATACGAGCTCCGGTGGTTTGTGAATGGCCAACCCCGCTACTCAATTGATTCTGTAGGTGCACTATATAGAAATAGAAGAGTACTGATGGTCCCAGGTACTCTTCATATATAGTCACAGGTAGCTTCACCAATGGGATCAGACCTACCTTTAGTACACTGATATCGAACAGAACACACACTACAAACAAGACACAATGGTTCGTTCACTGTTTCAAAACCCCCACTAAGAATAAGAACAGTAGTGGGTGGTGACCTTCAAATGACTATATAGAAGAGTACCTGTGACTTTTGAGACCTTATTTGTCAACATCCACTTTATTTGCTTATATTGAGACTTGGTATTCAAACCTTGCTTTCTTTGAAGCATGCATTGGTCACATAGATGACTTCATGAAGCTTGAAGAGTGCTCATCCCTTCTCTCTCCTCATTCTGCTCATGCGAATATCCCGTTCTTTGTTCTGAAAGAAATGTATGTCTCCTGCCACTTTGATGTGAGCCTCTCTCATCTGGTTGAAGCTCTTTCATCATGGGATATTGTTCATCCTTAGGCGTGTGAGCGATCGATCTAGGTAATTTTCATAATAGGTCATCTCCATCTTCCAGCCCTACCAAAGGTGCTGCTGACTCCGGGCATATGAGTTCTAGGTGAATCAATCGGCACTATAGTGAGTAGAGTACTTGGATATCGGAAGATGTTTCAAAGGAAACTATTAGAAGAGTACTAACGGAGGTTTCAAAGCAGCAGATCATCGGCACCAGACTCTTTCCAAACCTCTCGACAATATATATCAGTACCATCCCCCATACTATTCTTCGACCCCTTGTTCATCCGCTTTCCCCTTCTTATCGGACATAGATAGACTATATAGTCTATCTATATAGTCTATCTATATCCAATATCTCCGACTGACTTCTTCTTCTTCCATGAAAGGTCCTTGGTCTAGTCAGGTTCTCTACTACCTATATTATACCAACTGTCTCTTTGATTTCTATGGCTTCCTATAGCGGTCAGAATTTCTTCTTTCGTTCAGTCTAGTTCGGTATAATATAGGTAGTAGAGTCTTTTTGTCTCCAATGGGATATGAATCAGTACTCTTATACGGTACTCTTATATATAGTGATAGAGATGATACCAAGTCCCACTCCCGGTTAGACTCTCTTGAGTGTTCTAGGGGTCTGAGCTCGAACCTCTTTTCTATGCGCCTGTCCGATCGGTAAGGCCTCGACTGCAAATCAATCCCTTTCTTTCTCTCAAGAATTCATCACCCTTGACTCTTCTATTTCTCAGTACTCTACTATAATAGTATAGCTTATTAATTCAATTCAAGGATCCATGTATCTCCAATCGGGATATAATAGAGCCAAGCGGATAGGAAAAACCTAGGATCGGAATAGATAGAATAGACAGAGAGACGACATCGTCGCCTACTACCTATATTATACCGATAAATGAAAGGCCTATGCTGCCTTGCCAAAATAAAATCATGCTACTTGATCGGTTAGCAGAATGCATCCATTTATAGGTATAAGGAACTTGAGGACGAAGAGAGAGTCTTTCTTGCCGGAAAAGGGGAAGAGATCCCATAGTTGCATAAGCAGGATATATAGTCTATCTCAGTTCCGACACTGTACTAGCAGACTAGAAGTGGGGATGTGACCTTGTCCATATTCTTGGACTAAAAAAGTGATGGTAAGACTATATTTGAAATAGATAGAATAGAATATCCAACAGATAGTATGATGATAAAGGAAGCCACCCTTAAGGCCTTTTGATCTTAGTTGAGGTTCTTCGAAAGACATAGAAGATTGAAGGATATAGCCGCTTGACAGAAAAGCAGGGCTTAAGTGAGATGTTAGTCTTAGTCAAGTGTAGAAAAATCCTCCACATCAGTTTAGGAAGAAAGGGAGGTCTTGGTCCTGACCCTTTAGAACCCTTAGATATAAGTAGCAGATACTGATATATTTAGTAGCACCGAATACCGAATAGGGTTCAGTAGACGAGTTCTAAACCCTTATAGATGAAGTAGCAGCCCTTTAGGGAGGGGAAAGATTTTTTTCCAGCTAACTTTGGATTCAAGTCTGAAAGGTCTGCAGTGCCTGATCCAACTTAGAGGAATGGGTCGAATCGGGAAGTGGACTCCCCTTTTTGAGAGACAAGAACAACAAAGGGTGGGGAAATAAAGATGAAGAGGCAATTGCTTGAGGTTTTGGAATCTTCTTTGATCGGATTAGGACTATATAGATAGAGTACCTGTCATTTAACACTCTCTGGAATGGATAGAAAAAGCCATTAGTCAACTCTAAGATCCAGGCGGAACCATGCAAGGAAGCCAGAAAGGAAAGGGGGCAATGACCGCCGCTGTTGATGCTACAGGAGCTTCCAACTAGCAAGGAAAGGCAGGATTTTGTCTCAAATAGACTCTCCTATAGGTTCTGAATGATCAAACTTTAAAAAAGTTGGTGTTTTTGGCTTCAAATTGATCTTTTATCAATTTACTGCATCTTTGGAAGAGGTCACCAGGTCAACCAGCTAGAGTTTCTGTCCATTCAAAGTCAAATCACCACCTCGCTGCTATTAGAGTGATAAAAATGAAGGTGCCCTCATTTTCTATTCCAGTAGGGCTGCTTGAAGTTTTTTATTCTGCTTTTTTGGACCTAGGATAGCGAGTTTGATGAAACTATTGGGAGGGAGCTCAAGGGGTCAAACAAAAGAATTTGATAAAGGAAAATGGAAATTGACTCGATATTCGTTCCATCTTCTAGGGCTGACTTGGGATTGAATCCAAAACCAAAGGAATTGGAGGAATCGAAGCAAAGCGTGAAATCCCAAAAAGGGAAAAACATTACCAAAGTCAACTCCAGTTGGAAAGCCAAGATTAGAAGTAGTTCCAACACCAGCTTTGGGTCAACAAGACAAGACAAGACCCATTTGTTGTCTCAGATTCATTCTACAGATGACTCGAATCCTTTTGAAAAATAGTTGTTTATGGCTGAATAGGTGAGAGATACCTTCTGACATTCCACAGGCTTGCTTTTAGGCTACAATCTTGTATAACCGATTTGATGAATCAAAGAAGTTTCCCAGAGGTTGGTGTGACATCGCACAAGAGAAATGCCTTATATAAATCAGAATCGGGGGAGAACTATATAGGGTCAAGTACCATAGATCTGACCCTTTATAAAGGGTCAGATCTAAAAGAACCTCAGACATCAATTTCGGTAAGAAAGAGCTAGATTCGAGAGAAGCTGATTCTGATTCAGTTGATGCGAAAAGAGATCCGATATTACTTTACCAATTATATTATCTAATGGTAGGCAACGGTCCACTATTAGAAGAGTACCTGTTTAAAACACTACTATATACTCTTTCCTATAACCTTCCTATAACCAAACCTACTACTTGAACTAGTACCATTTCTATTACCAACACGGGGAAAACCTGTACCTTAAACTAGTTCTTATTATCTGTGTATACTCTAATATCCCGTTACTGTACAGGAGCAGAAGCAAGATAGGTACTCTTCTAATAGTAATAGTGGTACATGGTTCGCCAATTCTCCAGTCGAAATGAAAAGACTTACTTGACTACACCCACTGCCCTCAGTCTCTAAGCTATGCTATGAGAATCTATTCCCACCACCACCCTAGGTTTTCAATCTGTGTAGTATAGGGCGGTGGGCGGGGAGGGATGTATGTGGAGGTTGGAACGGTAGGGAGGGCTGGACAGAGGGGCTGGTAGAGCAGCAAGGGTCTGAAGGAGGAAAGGAGAAAACGTGATCAAAGGCCTCAAAATGTGCGGCGAACGCCTAAAGGCATTCAACGCGCTTTTATCTTCCCTCGCTTCAAAGAATCCATTGCGCCCCTTTGATTTCACTCTACCTGACCCACCCATGACTATACAAGCCTCCGTTAGGTCTCATCCTGAATATTGTGAAATGGAGAGCTTAGTGTAGTAAAGGAACTAAAGAGAAAGACGAGGAGAACTACCTTGTTTATTCCACAAGATAGGGTAATTTCTATTTACCTCTTGTTTTGAGCTCGATCTTTGTCTTGTTATAGAATATTTGGAAGAACTATAAGCATACGACACACCCTAATTTACCTAGCTTCCACCAATAAATAAAGAAGGATGAACCAGCCCCTCTGTCCCTTGGTCTGATGGGGTCAACAAATGCGCTAATAAAACGACTTGATGAGGTGGGTCACGGTCAGCATGAGCTGAGTGGGAACAAAAGCAATGGGTGTCTGGACAGGTGACATTACAGTAGAAACTGTAACAAATGATCAACCCTGGTCCATTCCTGGGATACATGTATCTGACTATCTAGGTTGGAGGACCTCTTATAATATATACCTTGTCTGACCAGACCTTGGAGGACTTGGCGCTCCAAGCTACTATATATTATAAGTCGGTATAATCTAGATAGTAGAGATTGAAAACTTGGGTTTAGGGGAAGTAGAATGCTACGAAATAAGGGGATTCGCTCTTGTAGTGTTGTTGCTAGAGGTTTCACTCTCTCTGTCATGTTGTCTCTGTTGTGCTGGTTTCAGGTCACCTTTCCTCCCTCCAAGTTAACGAATCCATCCTTCTTGCATTGTTTGAGGGTGGGAGTGCCCAAGTAATCTTCTAATAGTGAGGGTCAACTATTATACTACCATTCTAATAATAGGGTGTCTCGCTTGGAGAAAGAGAGCGACTAGAGTTCACAGAAGGAATAGGGTTTATGGATGAATTTGCTAACAAAGCCTGTCCTAATTGTATTTGGTATGGGGTTTTCTCCAAACGGGCTCGAAGAGGAATCTATTTGACTATAGGGCCATACTTATAATTGCATATATTAGTATGATGTTATTAAGTAGCGGTTAGTCAACCATCTCTCAAAACGGGAACAACCAAAGAGGCAGGCTCAATTCCATTCACTTGCGGCCCGTAAGAGAGTTGGGGAAGAAGACTGATAGGGATAAGGAACTATGAGCTATTAGTTTGATTGAGAGACTCAGGATAAGAGGAGAGATAAAGAAGGCAGAAAGTGAAAGTCGAAGTTTGAAGTAGGGTCATTGAAAGAGTTCGTAGTTTCTAAAGTCAGTGGTGAATCCCTAAGGGAGAATCCCAGAAGTGGAGAACTAGAATGATTGGGCCAAATAGGTAGTCGAAGGTTGAAAGAAGGGTCCGAATGCACCACTGTCAACTCTTTGGGCAGATGATGGAATAGACAGAAGCAGCAGGAGATGCCAATGTGATTCCGGTTGCCTTATCTAAGGAAGGGAGCAAGCATTCTAGTTATCGAATTATCATATTCATTTGTAAAGGGGGATCGGGGCCCACTATTAGAAGAGTACTGAAGCTTGGTGGATCCTGCTTGAGGAAGGAGGCTATTATATTCTAATAGTTGATGCTTTCCAGGGCGTTCAAGACTCGGAGGCTCTCTATCCGCCTATCCTTAATGAAAGGATATTCCAGACCCCCATTCATGGAGATCACCACCAATGGATCCCGCTAGTTCCTCCTCATCTAAAAAGACCAATTTATCATAAGGAGGAGAGATCCCTATACTTTGAAGGGGGGCTATAATCCATTGAAAGTGAAATAAATATGAATGAAAATTAGGAATGGAATCGTTTGGAGCTACTATCTATATTATACCGAATCTAGGCACATCAAGTAATGGTACGAAAGGTCCATACTGGATCGAGAGAGTCAAGGCACAGACGAAAAGTTTTGCAGTGAAGGGAGTTGAACAGGCCGAAGATGATGCATAGAAGCATTTGTCCTTCGTCAATTTTTCCTCAACAGTAGTAAACCTACTCATCATACCTTATTTAAGACTCTTTGGATGAGAGAAGGGCGGGACAGAAAGAGTATACCAGGTCTCAATTCTGCATTTTAGCTTTCTTGAGATTCAGTAAGCGTACAAATACTATCAAAAGTCATCCTAACGTACTGACTAGATTTGGGATAACTGTCAAGGATCCAGGAAATAAGGAATTAGTTCTAGAGTGATCTACGACCTCCATGAAGTAATGGAACAAAATGAGGAAAAAGTACAGAAGCTTAGGAGTGTGGGCTTCATACGTGAATATCGATATAATATAGATAGTGGACTAAGTGCATACTAAAATAGTAAAGGAGTTGTACCAGTGACTAATAAAAACGTCCAAATCCATGTGTGTGTCGATTTCTGTGATTTGAATGAGCGATGCTCAAAGGAAGCTTTTATTTAATCTTCCTATCCCAGAGATCCAGATTGACTACACATACAGCCATGAGGTGAAAAAAAAAAGAAATATGTTTCCCCCTTTTCGCACACCCTTAGGCGTTTCTTGTTATACTATAATGATGTTTGGTTTCAAAAAAGCGGGTGCTACATATCAACGGGCCATGATGGTTCGACCATGTTTAAGGATATGCTGCATAAACCCGTTGAATGCTATGTCGATGACCTCATGGTTCAAAGTCAACGTAAACTTCAATGATTTGTGTCGAGTCTTTCGTAGACTCTTTTTTAGGCTGAACCCATTGAAGTGTGACTTCGGGGTGAAATCAGGCAAATTCCTAGGCTTCATAGTCAGGAAAGACGGGATAAAGTAGTTTCATTCTAAGGTGAATGCATATAGAGGTGCATATCCTTACTAATAGCCTGTAGATCCTATTCAACCCACAACATAAGTAGAGGAGACCGTCCATGAAACCCTTTATCTTAAGTAGGCTTTACCTCAAAAAGATTCTGCCGGATCAACTGATTAAGGTGAAGCCCCTGCGTGCTTCCCTCTATTACTAGCACTACCAGTACAGAAGGTATGCCTCTGACCAGGAACTTCGTATGAATCTTCAAGTGGCTGTGCTCCTGCTGGTAGGGATGCCGGGGGATCGGTAAACTAAATCATTCACTAGCCTTGTCGACGATTTTTCGCTGAAACAACACCTCGAACAATATGATATCTCACACCAGGTAAATCTTTCACCCTTCCCCCCTTACTAAAACTACACAATGTTCTTGTAGATTATAATGAAAGGTATATAAGCAGTGATTTCATATCTAAAGGTGAATCGTGCTCTAGCAACTGAACGCAGGGTACAACCAGGTGGAGAAGTCAAAAGTCCTTTATGATACGAGATTGCGGTTGGTAATGATGTCCATTGCAGTGGTGGGTCCCCTGATGTAGGCAGGATCAGCTAAAGCGGCTAACTCGTCGGATCATCGGGACCATTCATAAGGGATAATAAATGATAGAACCACGTATCTAAGATAATAAAAGGAAATGGAGTGACGAGAAAGATAGTTCACTTCTAATATAATAAGAGTTCAACTCTAGGAACATCCCAACTAGCACCCGTGAGAACCTTCAACAATCAACGTATTTACTGGGGAGAAAGAGGTGTGGCACCTAAAAGACTGGCAAGGGGGAATCCAATTAGAACGTATAGAGTGATGACTCCCTCCCGGGCTCCACGGCCCATATCCGATAGCTATGGAATTCTCTTCACTTATTCTCCACCGACTGATTGCTGCCTAACCTCACATCCCTGCAAATAACAGATTTCCAGATCGTCTCCTTCCCAACCAGGCGGGACTCATCTCACACTCATGTTGGCCCCACTATTAGAACCTATGACCCCTAAAAATGCTAATTGAGTAGGTTTTCACTCTTTAGAACCCTTTTTCACTCGCCGATTCGAGTCACTATTAGAAGAGTACTGACCATGGCAAGGGTGGGGGAATGTGTAACCAACTATTTGTACCCGGTCGGATGGTGAATCAACATATCTACTTTGGTCCTCGGTGGAGTAGGTATGACCAGATATCCATGTGGATGAACCAACAGTGCACACTCGTATTCAACCTATCATCAATTCAAAGTCGACGGTAGTACATTAAACTAATTCGTATTTCATCTTCTCTTGCAGAGAGAAGATGATGTGATGGATATGTGGGGTGAAAGGTTATAACATCCTGGGCTAGCCAGCTCCAATTATCGAACTAGCAGGTCCCATTCCCCTACTTTTCATACTACTATAATATACGACATTTCCTACTCGACGTCTTGGATTGTTGATTCAGGGGATACTTACCGCTAAGTCCACAGACTTGATATGATAAATACTAGTCCTTTACACGTTCTTCTGTCTCTGAGAAAGTTATACTTGCAGATGGTCTTCCTCCTGGGGGTAGAAACTGGAAAAGGCTCTCCTTCTTATTGATAGCATTGGTCACACATCTTCCCTTGCGTGTACTTGAATCTTGTAAAAATAATACGTGTTTAGTTAGAAAATAAGTCTCTTTTGGAACATTAACAGTCACTTCCACACTCTCTCCTCGACCCTGCGGCTTTTCTCTCGCAGTAGCTCGACCTCTCCTTGATCTCGATTGCCTTGATCTTTCTCTAGTTCTGCATCTCCCATCATCACACTTCCTACTTTCCACTTTCCCAATGTCTCTTTCCCCATTTTCCTACGAGTTCAGAAAGTGGAATCAGTCTCTTCTATCTAGTTGGCTCTTCAATGTGCACCATTCTCAGAAGAACTCTATGCAGCCTCTAGTCGTCAGTTGGGCATTCTCGAACCCCTCCTTTGAAAAGTGAAGTAGGTACTCTTCGCGAGCTAGACTCCACTCTACTCTTATTATAGGGCTCGAACATTAGTGGTCTAAAACTCTCAAGGTAATTATCCCATCCCTTAGATTAGTCTATATGGGATCTCTCTCTTATGTCTGTTACTGGCTGTCATGGATCGGTTGACTCGTCCTACCTCTCCCCTTCCTTATTAACTCTTGAACTACATGAATTCTAGAATGGATCATGAACATGATCTACCTGAGGGTCTCCCTTAAAATCCCAGAGCCTGAAATACATCACTTCCAACTATTCGCTCTAGTTTTCATGAGCTGCTACTACACCATTTCCGGCTTTGGCTAATTAGAAAGAAGGCAATGCATGAAAAAAGCCTTCCAGACCCCATGCAGACAACATCCCTCATGAAAAGGATAAGTAAGGTGGGACAACTAGATCAATCACTCCCCAGCTTCAACCTCTTTGACCCCTCCTACTGAAAACTACAATCAAGATTCACTTTTATGTAGCAATCAGGTCATCTAACTCCTTTCTCGGTATAATCCCATAGCTTGAAGAGAGTGATTTTGGAAGTCACAAGTAAACTGACCATGTAGTAGCTCACCCAGAAAGTTCAAGTGGGAAACTACAGGGTAGATTTGCTTTCCTAATATCTATCTAGTTGCTCTTGGGTGGTTAAGGAAGTATGAAAGACTCTGTGGTTACTGACTTTTCCAGGACAACAACGGGAAGAATCAAGCATAATCCTCTTCTCCATCATTGAACTTCCACACTATTAGAAGAGTACTGGCCATTCTGTACTCTACTCTAATAGTCTCCAAAGACTTCTATCATCTCTATCACTATATATAGGAGTACCCATTTTCCTGCCACACTATTAGAAGAGTACTAGTCTCTGCGTTCAAGGTATATCTCTCAACTCTTTCCTACCAAGCCGCTTGATGAATGTAATGCAATTTTAGACGGGTACTCTTATATATAGTGATAGAGATGATACCAAGTTTCAAGGGCAGAATGCATCTCAGTCAAATGGGAGTCAACCTTCTGATTTCATAGAACATAACCTCTCTCCATGAGATATTTCATCGTGTAAGGGCATGGTTTAGAAACCAAAAATTAGAAGCTCCTCAACACTATGTCAACAACCTAGCCATTTCGATTAGAAGGCAACGTAAGAAGCTAAGAAAATAGGGCCTGTGGTAAGCTTGTCTTAATAATAGAGTGATAGCTCTGTATAATCTAGCCAGGTACTATTCTATATAGTCTATAGGCGGACCACTATAGGCACCAAAAAAGGTGCCTATAGTAGTGCCTATAGTGGCCCGACTATATTATACCGATTGGACTCCATCCGAGCAGCGGTTCCGCCAGTGAGTTCTTTATCCTTATCAGTATACGGAAACAACTCATAAATACATCACCATGGTGAGGTTTGGCTTTTTGGGGGGCAAGAAAGAGACTGATTTGGATAAGGTTCTAAAATATCTGACACCTTAGGGTAAGGAACTGAAGCTAGTAGGAATAGAGAAGTGGAAGTAACTGATAGGGATAAACTATATAGGGTCAAGTACCGTAGATTTGACCTGAAATAAAGGGTCAGGTTCTAAAAGATCTGATCCGAATAGGATTAGGTTCAAAGATCTGACCCTTTCTAGGTTCAGGAACTAAGGGTGTGGAAATGGGGGTCGATCAGTTTCATACTATTCAATAGTATGCGATTACTAACGATTATTAAAAACAATGGAAACTCAACTCGGAACAAGTGGTCCACTCCAACTGATGTCCTCTGTTCTGCCAGGCAAGGTAGGAGCATGGGGGGTTCAAAAGTCACATCATGAGCCAATTCAATACCACCTAGATAGAAGGTCCAGCAGCTCAACCCCTTAGTTACTTATCCCTACCAGAGAGTGGATGGTTTTGTGGTGACATTGACCTCCCCTGAGCATCACACCCTTCCAAAACTGGTACTTATATATAGAGGAACTGCCTTCGAACCCCGTTATAGAGATACTAACTGACCTCTGCAAACCCATACTGCAAGTGATCCACCGTGCACATATATACTATCATGATTCTACTCTGACCTACTCACCCCTAGGCCATAGGGTATGCGTAGGAGGCCGAAGGAGTGCGGGAAGCTACTACCTATATTATACTGAGATGGTGAAACTCGAGTATACCCTCCATTCCCCATTGCCACGTATACCGAAACCATCCAACCCCCCAAATGCGTATTTTGTGACCCAGTACGTAGCAGCGTATCATGGAACTATATAGAGTCAAGTTCAGTACTTTATTCTATATAGTCTACTCTAATAGTCTACCATCCCCCCTTGTTGCCCAACGGGTACTCTGTCTATATAGTACTATATAGAGTAGAGTACTGATGACTCCATTACACCTTGTGTTCCTTATCCCTATCATAACTATATAGAGAGAGTACTGAACCTCCCGTTTTGATCTGGCCGCCTTGAATGGTGTCCCTGTGTGCGCTTCCTAGTCGTTTTCCTTCCACTTCCACCGATCTTGAATGGAAGTTATACTTGACCTTGCTCCACTCGTTTGAACCACCTCTAGCATCAACCGGAACATTGTTTCTATATCATAGCAAGAGATATTGGGCAAGCCAACCCATTTTCTAACCATAATTGGGGGATCATGACTAGCGCAACCGGCCCCAACCCTTAGTTCCTTATCCCTATCAGTCGGTACCTCATACAATACTGAGCAGCCTAGGTCCAAGACTTGTAGTTGAGCCTATGACTCACCTTTCCTAGCCTATGGGGAAGACAAGGTCACAGTCAGATAGCTATGAGTGAAAGAATAAAGATAGTTTAGAGTTGACCGTAGCTACCTGGCATTGTAGCGAGGCTCACTCAATGCTTGAGAAATACATCCAATGGGATACTTCATGTATCCTTGGTATAATATAGGTAGTAGGCACTGGGATACTTCACGTATCCCGGGCCAGGAAATGACCAGGTTAGACCTGGCAATGACCTGGTGAGTCTTCTGGTCAGGGGAATTCTAGTCATTGACTGAGATACATGAATCAGGTATCCCAGGTCTTCCCTGGGATACGTGAAGTATCCCAGTGAGTACCTGGTCCTTTCCTGGGATACATTCAGTATCTGACTATCTAGATGATACAGATGGAGGACCTCTTATAATCTAGATTAGCCTGCCTTGTCTGACCAGACCTGGGAGGACCTGGAATACATTCAATATCCCAGACCTGGGAGGACCTGGTGCTCCAGGCTATTCTAGATTATAAGAGGTCAGGGAGCGCCTAGGAGGACCAGGTGCTCACTGACCAGGGAGTTCTTGGGATACCTGAATCAGGTATCCCAGTGAAGACCTGGGGGCCAACGACCTGACAGGCTGCTCGCCCTATAAGCGTGTGGGCCTGGTACTGATATATATTGAGCTGATATCTTGGGCGGCTTGTGATGCCGATAGTTGAGACTATTAGAGTAGAGTACTGAGGACACCTCCGGCTTGATGAACTCCATACCCGCTAGATGGCAGATGGGTGCACGACCACCTCTCACTTCTAGCACCAATAGCATTCATGTGACCCTAACCCCCATCCCCATTTGTTCCCCAGCCAACAGCTAACCAGACCCCCCCAACAGTGCACTATTTCTTGAAGGTCAGGTATTCTAGCATATAAAGTCCGGTCAAAGGGAAAGACTATTAGAGTAGAGTACTGACTCACTCATGGATGACCAACCAGGTTCATGGGGTTTTTTGAGGTGCTGTGTCCCCATTGATGCATTGGCAGCCATTCCAATACCACATGAATGGAACACAGTGCCTAATCTAGTGCCACCTACAAGACGAAACAAAGATTTCCTTTTTGCAATGACTTTTGATGCTATTTTGAACTGCTACTCCAACTCAAATACAGCTACGGTCGTGTTTCTTCCTGCCTCACCGCGGAATTTCACCACACCTATCCCGATCTTGTTGTGATTGAGTGGATGTCTGGTCTTGCGATTGAGTGAGAACTTTCATAAAAATTACACGGGGCTCGCCCTATGGTGGTCAACCTGATTCCCCACACTGCCCAAAGGTGAGACCTTTCAGACAAAGGTTGGAAGAACGACTGATATAATTCAGTTTGAATTGGACTGATCATAGCCAGTACAGATCGAGTACAGGATGAAGTGGCATCTGGATCAGTACTCTACTCTAATAGTATCGACAAAAAAGGCACGAACCACTACACAACTGGTATTGGAGGATCAAGGTGGCGGATTTGGCAATCGCACAGATCAACCCCCATTTCCACTTCAAGAGTTGGGGATCATGGTGGCCAGCTCAGCAAGTGGCACCACCGCTTATTGGTTCCACTGGTACTGATATATATTGAAGGGCCAATCGAACCATATGGTCCCATGTTCTAATAGACTATATCTACAAAGTCAGCTTTTTCTCAGTACTCTACTCTAATAGTGGCCCACCCCGGGAACCTTGTGAAGATGGTACTTATATGGTTTTTTGATGAAGGATGGTCATGTTAGAATAGTCAGAGACCAGTCAATATATATCAGTACCAGTATCCGATGACCATCAATAGCCAATGGGAGAAATCATGGATGGATGAGTCACCAGTACTCTAATCTAAGAGTCCTATAAACCACACCACACCTTGAAAGATCCACCTCCAAAAGGAGTCGTTGGGGTACCCACTGTGTGCTACTACTCTTATTGATTGGGGCGATGAACCGTATGAGCCGAACAATATATATCAGTACTGTGTCCGAAGGTAGCTGCTAGAATGGAGTGGAACCATGTGAGGATAGTAGAAATGTTCGATGAAACCCCCATCTCTTCCAAACAACCACACCATGATGCATCATAGGAATTCCAGAAATCACCTTGTCTTTTTGCAGTAGTTGGGAAAGGCCCATGAACCCCCACTGCACCACTATACTAGACTAGTAGTAGACAATAGGGAACACGAGTCAACAACCTTTCACATCGTTCCCTATTTTCTACTACTAGTTCGGAGTTGAAGGAGATTTTGAGCCCTGGTTAGTGAGTACCTGGAAAAATCAATGCCAATGCCAAAGGACCCATGTTTGCATATAGTATACGATGGTTAATTTACAGTAAATGACACACGGGGATGCTGGGGGTTTCCAATTTCAGTACTATCTCATCATATCATCATATACCATAAATCTATGAATTCACCTCAGGAACAACACTAGCGGGAGGCCCAGAGGTTGAAGGCCTCTATTTTGGAGGTAAGGTCTATTTTTGGAGGTGATGTGGTTGACCATCCTTAGAAGAATAAAGAAGATGTTGGTACCAAGGTACTGGAAGCTGGAACTACTCCGACTATTCAAGAATAAAGGCTCATCAACTCGGTTTTTTGACACAGTAAAAAACTCTGAACATGATGCCTCATTCGACTTGAATCAACACCTTGAGAACCATCAATGGGTTCGACCTCGGTATAATATAGGTAGTAGACATGACAAAGAGGACCGAACATCCAAGAGAGACAAGTTATTCTTGTGAGGAGGTAGCTATATGTGGAGGTCTTGGTGGTTTGATGGGGGTTCATCGATTAATACCTTTCGATATGCATTGGCCGAGTCTCAGTACTCTACTCTAAAAGTCTTGCCCAAGGTGGTCGCTACTCTTGTTGATGAACACCTCCACCTTGATGCGGGTATTCTTCCATTTTAGTTCCGATTCTTGGGGTTGTGGGTTTCCCAAGTGACCCGAGTTATCCTCCAATTTAGTGTAGCAACGTCGACTATCACCATCAGGCCACCTTTGAACGGGATGGCATATTGGATTGCTTGAATGATGGACATCTATCATTGGGTATCAGCCATTGGTGGATTTGGGGGGATCCAACTCAAAGGGTACAACGTGCGATCGACATCTCTAATTCGAGCTAGTCCCAAGGGTTGCCATCGAGGCCAAGGTGGTGTCTGCTCGCGCCTTACTGATGCCATCAATACTCTACTCTAATAGTATCGCTCTTGAAGCCAAACCGTACTATCCCATGGGTGATCGATTTCTGGTCCGTATGCAGCCAAAGAGCAATCGAGCTCACCAACGAGTTCGGGAAGGGATGGGGTGATTGTAATTCACAAGAAATCCAATGGGGTCATTTGTCCTATAGGCACATATGGGTACTCGACAGGTTGACATCTGATCCATCCGAGCAGCAAGAGATCTGAAAACAACAACCAAAACAGTCCTTGGGCTACAGGACGAAAACTGGAACTACGTACAGCCACGAGACAAAATGAGAGCGAAAGAAGAGAGAGAAACACAAGTGTGATTGCTGCCACACCACCAGATTTGGAAGGGTACTATGCATCAGGGCATAAAGTGGTAGGAAATACCATTCAAGAACAATATGGGTTGGGGTCGGCATCGGATTAGCAGTGATAGAATTGTTGGGATGCAATAATAAATGGGGGTCAAAAAACACAACCAGCGTGAGCCCAATGGAACAAGAAACCAATCCTACTAGATCCTTCACATAGAAATAGGGAAAAGATGCTATTTTATCCATCCCCGAATACACACCCAAGGGATTGTTGGAGTCAAATTGATGCAATGAGGCCAGATGAATCAGAGTGGATCCTACTATCAGAAATGACAGTATAAGATTCAAACTATAAAAATGCGTTAAGGTTGGATTTTCAATGGCAAAACCACCCCATATCCAAGAGACGATGGTGTTTCCCACAACTGGTATGGTGCTCACGATTCTGGTTATGACAGTTGCTCCACAAAAGCTCCTCTGCCCCCAAGGAAGAACATATCCTGAAAACGCTGTCCCAATCAATAAGAGTAGTATCAGCACACTGAAACCCCAAACCCATTCCCAAGGACTGCTAAAACTAGCATGATAGATACCACTAAAGAGATACAGGTGAACGACCAAGAGAAAAATACTTTCCCCATTCGAATGCAGATATCAGAGAAACTAGCCCCCAAAAAAATCTCTCATTAAGGTTTCCACACAGGAGAACGCGACGTCGACATTCGGTGTGTGATGCATTGATAATAAAATGCCAAAGACAAGATGCATTACTAAACAAAAACCATCTAAAGGCCCGAGTCCCCAAGAATATGATAGATTGATCTGGGTTGGATAAGAAATCAAGTTCTGATGGAGTGTTGATATGATAGTTTGTTTCAGCATCGAGAATCATTGGCACATCATTCAATCGTTGACATTTCTGCTCCACCCAAGATCTCAATTGTGATCCACCACTCCCGCTCCCCTTCCATATGCCTAAACACCAAAGAAAAACTGTCAGGATGTGTAATAGTGTACCGAGCTTTTATATGTGTGAATAACGGGTTTTATAGTGAAGAAAAGTATTACTGAGATAGTAGATAGCCATCTCCTTCTTGCATGTATCATCATGCTGAGCGAGGACTGCCCCTAGCGCCGTTTCAGTGGTCGAAACGTAGAGGAGTAGAGGCCTTCCTGGTACTGGTGGAGATAATACTAGGGCATTCATGAGATACATCTTAAGTTTCTTGAAATATTCTTGGGGTCCACTCGAACGTCGGAATTCTTCTGAAGAAGCTGATTCATGGACTCACATCTCGTGCTGGCTTGAGATATGAATCATCGAATAGGTTGAAACTGACCGTCGAAGACTTCGTAACTCCTTCATGTTGCGAGGTGGAGGAAGGCATCAACATGCCTCCCTTATATTATAAGAATATTTGAGATCGTTGGCTGGATCTTCCTCGATTCCTCGCTTGCTGACGATGAATCCCAGAAGCGTCGCCTGATATGAGACTCAAAAGGAACACTTCTTAGGGTTTAGGCGAAGGTTGTATTGTAGTAGGCGCTTGCTCTGTGATCTTCTCGCTTGCTGTCTTCAATTTTAAGAGAATATTGTAAACATAATCTTCAAGGATGTCTCCCATGGAAGATGGCTGTTATGGCTCTCTGATAGGTTTCCCCGGCGTTTTTGAGATCTTTGGGCATAACTTTCTAGTAAAACGTCCCCCATTGAGTCATGAAGGAGGTCGTCGGTCTGATCTTCTTCAGCGAGCTTGATCTGGTTTCCGCTTGAAAACCCGTCCAACAACGAAAACCTCTCTTGTCCGGCTGTGGAATCGACCAAAACATCAATGACGGGAAGAGGGAAGTCTTCCTTTGGAGTTTCCTTGTTGAGGGAAGTCGATACATACATGAACATGTCAATCCAAAAAACGTGAGCTGATGAATAAGTCTCACGCGTCTCACATTCTACGGCTACATTTGACATTTCCCCTATCGTGCGATAATCACCGACTTTTTGGCTGTAGATTGCGAGAGATACTACTCTAGTTAGCTTGGGGGGGGGGGAGTTAGGAGGATTTATTTCTCCGAGATGAGTTCTATAGTTCTGTATCTCGGGCAGGTGCAGCTAGGGATGGCTAGCTTCTCGGATCAACAACTGGCTCCTCTCCCGGTGGTCGAGTGGCTTTCCGCTCCTCTTCTACCATTGGTTTCGCTTTTTTCCCCCTGCCCCTACATGATGACTCACCTGCCTCAATATCGATTGAAATCATGTGCTGGAGATGGGAGTGAATCAAAATCGGGGGGAGAAAAGCTTCTTCCCAACATCAGCATGATGAACTAGCTTCTCCTCGGATAAGGCCACATTTTGATTGCAGCCAAGGCAAGAATGCCACGAATGGTGTTTAGCAAACTGGAGAAAATGTTTTCCCTATCTCTAAAAGGGTTCGACTTGAAGGAATACTTTAGATACTAATATATATTTGTATCTATCTACTGAGCCATCTACTTTATTCTTGATCTTGTAAATCCACTTGCAGCCAATGGCTTCTTTCCCTGTAGGCAATGAGACTCAGTCTTATTCTTTTTTTCCTGGGCATTGATTTCTTCCTGTATAGAATCTCTCCAGTAAGAATGATTGGAGTCTTCAGAAAATGATTCAGGTTCATGAGAATATTGAATTGACATGAGGTAAGCTTGATCTTTTGGGGAAAATGATATATAAGATAAGATCAAAATCCTTTAACAGGATAAGAAACTTGAGAGGATCGATGAACCTGAAAGAGGGATCCAAAATCTAAGGATGCGACTAAAAGGGAAGGAACTGGGCTAGACTACTAGTCTTATGGAGTATCCTGACCCTGGGAAAGAGACTGTAATCACCGCTGAGAATCAACATGCTGTACTGGGTGACTGGAATCCTCTGAGGTCAGCTGAACAGGCTGATAATCAGCAGAAAATGCTGAGCAAAGCTGCTGGCTTGAAGAGTGAGGCTGATCCGTAACATCAACTGCAGAAGAATGAGGTTTGAGTTGATGAACAGGAGAAGGACGCAATACATCTCCATCATCATTCTCCCCCGAGGCTGATTCATTAGGTTAAGGAAAATATGAGGCGACTCCATTAAAGAGAGCATTAAGGATAGATGGAGTCTCTTGGATTTCACGTCATATCATCTATACCCGGACTGAGCATATCCAAGAAAGACACAAGTGGTTTCCTTGGGGACAATTTTTCTATTAACTGCACAAGAATATGAACAAAACACGTGCATCCAAACACTAAAAAATGCCTATAGTACTTCCCTAGTAAGAAGTTCATGAGGATGGATGGAATGAAGCTTCTTCCCTCTCTCTTCCCCCCCAAAATGAGAGAGATGTCCCGTCCCTTCTTTATGCACATCCATATACATAGCCAGACACAAAGGTGTACAATTTGGTTAAAATCTATGGTTCTTTAAGTTCATTCACTATAGGTTCTATTACTTGTTCTAGTGGATGGAAAAGGCCAACCGTGAGGGGAGAACGAATGGCTTAGGAATCGACCAGTTCCGAGCAGACTCGTGGAGCTGCATCTTGGATTATCGTAGAATAAGAGGGACCGCCTTAGATTAGGAAATGGCTTATAATAACTTAAAATACAGATTCCGCTGCTACGAGGCGAGGGAGAAACTTGTCTGGTTTTTCGATGCACTCATTCCCCTTACGAGAATGAAATGAGGGCCCAGCTTGACTCGAGACCAAGACTCCTTACAACTCGCACCAATAGCGGCACTGAGCGGCCGGATATTGATTGAAAAGGAATCCCCTCTCCCCCCCCTAGACACCTATCTACTCATGTTCGTAGATCGATCGGAGTTCAAGACTGTGGTCTGATAGAAAAACAGAAGTCATCCGTATCAAGTGATACGTGAATTTCTTAGTAGTGCTTCGCCACTACCGTAGTTGGTGGAAATAGCTTAATGGTAGAGCAAGCCTTGACAAGGCTGAGGTTGAGGGTTCAAGTCCCTCCTTCCGCTCCTGGATTCTTCGTTTAGTGGTAACGAGTTTAGTATATAATCCCCTTTAGAGATAGGGGCGAGCAGCAAGGCAGCCCCTTGTTTGTATAGGGTTCCAAATCTATCTTACTAATAAGAAGAAAGGGGCAATCCAAAACCTACTCCTAACAAGTTGTTGTCTTTTCATCAGCTGTTGCGCGCTAGCGCGCTTCTCTTTTTCAACAGGCTTCTTCAAATATCCCATAAATCAAGTAGGGTAATAAGCATTGCCTCTTGACCCAATCCATCTTTTCTGGCCTCCCCAACACACTCTTGATACGAAAGAAACCTCCCGCCATAGAGAAGAGATCTAAAGTCTGGGTCCCCTCGATCACCCTCCCTTGAACCTGAACTGGTCAAGAGAGATGAAATCGCACCACATTTTATAACCTTCGAATCAAAACCCCCAACTAGATATGAAATTACAGAACCTAAACAACTCAGTTGAGAGATCCGTGACTAGAAAAAGGGAAGGTCCACCAATGTTTGATAGGCCATTCCCCCTATCTGTCTCTTGATCCCTCATTCCACTCATCCATTGTTACTAATTCATTCAAGGCATGGAAGTGGAGCCTAGGCCCTTCCATTTTACTCTTACCTTCTTCTTCCCCTTCGACCTATGCTATCCATTCTACAGTCTTATAAGATGAGTGGGTCTTGGGTCTAGGAAATGCCAACAGAGAAGCTTACGGAAGACTAACTTCACCTTAAGTGTACCTACCTTAACCTTAACGCAATAAGAAGAGAACTATTCAATGGGAAAGTTGCTTCCTGAAGGAATTATTATCACTTAGCGCTTGTTCTAAGGAGTGAAACAGCTTGACCATAGGGAAAGTCACTTTTCTCTTCTTAACAGATATGAGATAGATGCAGAGACTCATCCGGTGGAGAAATGACATAATATAATGCTAATCCCCCTTCGGCCTTGCTTTGAATAGACCTATGGCAGACGTCAGTGACCTTGCTGAGTTTGATAGATTTTCCAATGGTGCGAGTCTTAGTTAGGTCTTCCCATAGAGCAAGGAAGGTTACTGTTGTTGTTGCTGAACTGCTAACTGATGAATGCTCTTACGCTACCGTAATGAGAACGAGAAGAATGAATTCCTCTACTAGAAGGCAGTCGTGAAAGGAGAAGGCAAGAGAAGAGTTAGAGCCGACACTGAGGATAGAAAGATGAAAGGGAAAGGAGGATCTATCTTTTTAAAGGAGTAGAATCGATTCAAGAGGTCATAAAGCAAGAGCTACTTCATCTAATAGTTCAGTCGTTAGGCCCCCCAAAGTGAAGCCATCTTCAATCGAAAGGAAAGATACACAGCTCCCTGCATTGATATACGAGGAAGTAGCTCTCGACACGAGGGATATACAAGAAACACCTACTCTAGATCTCCAAGTCTCCATGGTCGTTCTTTTTAAAATATCTTTCTATTCTTCTAATGTAATGCTCCTCTATATGCATGCACCTCGTACTACCCTCCATTGTGAATCCTGTGTAACATCAAGGAAAGGGAACCCTCATAGACACCGAAGTGAAAAATACCATATCCAGTCCGTCCAAGATATACATTACTTTATCATCATCTAAAAGAGATTTCTGAATAGCAGCCAACAAATCACAAATAGCTTTGAAACGATTCAAGTAGTCAATTATGGAAGATGTACCTCTCTTGCACATAAGTAATTCTACTTTTAGTTCTTGCTCTACTTCTTCCAAAAAAAGTCATTCCTCAGATATGTTCATATGGCATGCGCTGAAGGGAGATCAATGATCTTGGCAAGAATCTCTTCATAAAGGGTGGTATTTAGCCACGACACAACCATTTGATCCTTCCGTAACCATGCTGTATTCGGAACAAAAGAGATAAGAGACTTTCGTCACCTGCTGTGGATCGTTCAACTTTCTCTGGAGGGGCAGCCTTAGTTCCATAAAAAAACCCGTAAGGAAAAATGCCAGAAAAACGCATCTTAGCTCCAAGATCTCAGTTTGCACTGTGAGCCTATTTATATAAATTATATAAAAAGGAAAAAGAACTATAACATGGTCGAACGGATTCTAGGAAACTCTTTTTTATTATAATATGAACGAAGCTGTATTGCTTAGCGCAACAAACAAATAGCTTCGCTAGAAAAAAAATAGCATTTATAGATAGATGAAAGAGAAATATTCCCTAACCTATATGGATAGATGGATAGAATGATATGCCTGTACTGTCTTCTAAAGTCCCAAGAAAGTATTCTAATGTACTTCGAGTTTTCTGCCCCTTCCCCACGAGTGTAAGTGGATTCCACAGGAGTGGAAATAGAGTGGGTTTTCTTGACCTTCTCCTCTAGGGTTCATAAGCTTATCCTTTTCCTACTATTTATATTATACAAGACGAATACTTATGGAATGAAAAGGTCTTCCTTGAATAGAAGTGAAAAGTGGATCTCCTCTAGTTTAGTGGACCCAAAGAAAATAAGTATAGTAGATCCTATGCCTTGGTAGGTTTTTAATCCTTTTCCTAATGTTAACTCGAAGGGTATTCCATCTAAGGTTCTTTTTTCTTTACTATTGAAAAAGAGGAATCATCACAGAAGAGTCTAAGCTTTTCCCTAGGTCACTTCTATTTCCTTTATTTTTTGAATTTCCTAAGAAACATAAATAGGGTAAAAGCATTAAAAAGGTATATTTGGCCATCTAGTAGCTTGATACTGAACTTAGTGAGTAAGCGCGGCGGGTTGGATGATTTTTTTACCCAGCCTATACAAGACTCTTTTTACAGTTCGCTTCTTGGATAAGGAAGTAAAGGAAGATGAGAGAGCATTTTTTTTATTTGTTTACTCAGGAAAAGATCTAGCGAACCTCGAATCAAAACCTTTCTTTTCTATGATTTCTTCTCTTATGAAATTGATAGTTTGTGATCGAGGGTGAGGAATGAACACTAGACCAGGACATGGTAAAAGGATAGAGAGATGGATGTTCACCCAACTAGATTTAAATGAATCTAAGTATTTTAGCCCCTCTATTCTAATAGTGTATCCAACCAACAAATAAAGGTTTTAGCTCGATCGAAACTCTAGTCGTTAAAGGCAAGTAGTTAAGCTATAGTGTGATCTCCTCTCTCCTTAGATATCATGAAGGCACTAAAGAGCATTGAACCGAATCGGAATCCATTGATTCATTAGATAGAGGGACCATTTGACTACTGACTGCATTAATGGATGAATCCCTCCGGTCGACTTGCGAAGGAAGATAATTTGTCGAAAGGATTGGTTTGTCCTGTGATGACGCTCCTTCTGCCAAATAGCCTTGAATGGAGAAATAGTGGTCGGCTTGCCCTTGTTCTCACCCCTATTCTTGTATTTTTCTCCTGTTCCCGCATCCCCAACATTATGAATTTTCATGTGTGTGAGACCGGGGCAAGGGAAGCGCTTCAGCCCGAATGGCATGGGTAGTCCTCGTCGTGAGTTGATCCAGTGAGAATGTTGTCGTCAACGTATAAAAGAAGGTGGGTAGGAGTTCTACCCACCCGAATGGGAAACTCGTTTTCGAGAGTCTTTCATAAAGCAGTACTAATCCCAGAAAGAAAAAGAGCTCCTTCACCATTGGCATTGTGGGATCATCTCAAAGCAACTAAACTTCCTTAAGAAAGGGCTTTAGCCCGTATATAAATAAAGATATAGGCATACCTCATAGCTCCAACCAAGAAATTGTTAATCCCAACCTCATTTTGGAAAGAATAAGCTTCTAGAATCGGTTTCTATTAAAGAGAAGGGGTTGCAACAATTATCCCACAAAAAACGGAATGTCGATCGGTAAGAGCGGTAGTTGGATCAGAGTGGGAGTTCTCCTAGCTAGTGTAAGCTACAACTGCTTTAGCGGGTGATGCTTCTAGTCAAGGAAGAGAAGGGCTTGTTTGCATGACAAATTCCATAGACGGTAGAAAAGCAAGAAAAGAAGGAAGAACTCGTCAGGAAAGAAGGTACTTTTCACTCTTAAGAGGTGATGTAATCTCAGATGCAGTAAAGTAGGCTTCGGGCATTAAAAGAATATGAGTGAAGTTTCTATTCTGGAATGTCAATCCATTTTGAGTAGATGTAGGCATTTCCTAAAGAAAGCAGTTGCAGTAGGATTAGCCCCCGGAGCACTAACTCGAAATTGAATAATCGAAGGCAGATGCAATATCATAAGAGAAGAGATCTGTTAGCGTAGGGTAGATGAAAGGTGCTTGTGGGTTCGAAAAGTGTATCTAGAAGTTTCATACCCTCTTTTTCTTGATAGAGTCAACTGACTTCTCTTTGAAGATAGATTTTTGTTTATTTCTGATCTTTTTTTGTGCGGGATTTTCTTCGATAAGCCACCGCCCAATAGAGCTTAGCCATGTGTAGACCGAAATGGTCTCACGAAGCCGGTCACCGGATGGTGTAAGATCAAGTCCTAACTACGAGAAGGGGAGGGGAAGTCCATTTCAACATAGTCAAACCATAACCCTAAGAAAATTAGATTACTGTTAGAATAGAAGTATTGGTCTGGGCCAATATGCTGATTGCTGGGAGTATAGGGTTTGCTAAGGAATTTGTTTATGGAGCACCATATTGTTGTGATCCTACCGCGGTGTCAGCCATCACCGGTGATCTGCGAAAGACAAGAAAGGCCAACCGGGTTCATGCCTCATTCTTTCTTTTCTTATGAAATTGATAGTGTTAGGGACTCCTGCTACTTTAAAAGCAAGGCTACGAACCTCATAGGTTCCAAACTCCTTCCCTTACTAATGTTCAATCGAGGTAGAATAAAATGGGAGTTCCAGTCATTCAATATCTGCCCTTATCAATCAAGGTCTATTTGTCCAATTCTTCCGGGCATTGGCAAGAAAGGAAAGGTAATATGGGTCCGGTAATGCAGTAAAGTCAAGCAGTCAATTCAGTAATCGACGACAGTAAACTAATGCACTAAAGCATAGTAGTGGCTGCTGGTTGAGCTGACAGGCTGAGTGAGAGCTCCTACGATTGATGATTATGAAATGAGATCTCAATTCCCATCTCCCACCCATCCCATATTTTTTTTCGGGGAAACGCCTCGAAAATATATTCTTCTGTGTAATCCACAGTATTGTTTGGATTTGGGCTAAAATGAAAAATGAAATAAGGGCACCACACGCGCGGATGCGCGATTAATTCCTTTTGTGGTCGTTATTTAGGAATTATTAGTAAAATAACTCATGAAAAAATTATTTTATTGTTTCGATTATAAGACGCCAGAAGTGTCTTCTTTTGAACCATCTTCTAGAGAACATACTTTACTTGACTACTTCAAACCAACGGGTACTCCCCAACTGGAATCGGGGGATTCCAGGGAAGTGCTTGAAGATAAAGTGGGCCAAGTTTTGAAAACCCACTTTTGCTTTTTGAGCAAGGACATCCCCCCTAATTCACATACCTGGAAGGAATTGGGACAGGAAGTGGTCAATCGAATCGGAGAAGGTTTTGAACCCTCTTTTGTATATGACACATTAATGGATCCGAATAGTCTACATTTTGTGGATGATTTGTCGGTTGTGACAAATATTTTCATAGAATGGACTGGATCATAAAATCCTGATGTATCCTCTCTTGGCGCAGTTGAATTTTCAATCATACAATTAGGACAAGAATTGAGGCAATTCTTCCGGGTAGCACTTCAATGCCAATTTTGAAGACACTAAGCGTGAGACCAGCCTTGGGATAAGAAAAAAAGGTCCTGGATTTAGTAAGGTTAAGGTTACGAATCGAATCGGCTGAACCTTGGGAAAAACTTTCTTCCTAGAATCTCAGTCCCTCCGCTCTGAGAAGGATTTCTAGCTAGTCTTCCTTATGCACCGGGGAAAGGACGTAAAGAATCGAGTTATTCACATTAAACTATGTAAATTATTCTTAAGAGCTGAAAGAAAGAGTTTAGAGTGGCCAAGAAGAATCAAAGTTTATTAAATCAATCATTCCGCATAGGAGCCATTCCTTAGCTAATGAATCTTTTTATGAGATTCTAATAAAAGATCTTCTCTTGGATATGATAGATTTGTATTTTATTATAAGGAAAGGAAGTTAGGACGAGGGAGAGCTCATCAGTCTTGGGGAATGGGAGAAAAAGGATAAAAGTGAGATTCTACTTGCCACTAAAGCCCTTGACTGGCACAGGACATGCCAATAGAGATGACAGCTCAACCGGAAACCCTTACGGTGAGGCAGAGACAGACATCTATCTCGATTCATCTGTTTGACCATTCCCATCTTTCTTTTGAGACCGATCACTAGACCTCTCAAGCATTGTAGTTTCATAACATACGAAATAAGTGCCGACCCGCACAAGTGAACGAGGAAGCTTACCATTCTACCGTCAGTCAGTTATTCAGCTAGGCAGGGTATCAATGGTCTAACTACAAAATCTTGATTGCAACGCCCGGACTTTCATCCCACACTATTTCTTCTTTCGTTTCAAGACCTAATAATATAATAATAAGAGAAGCTTTAGCTTACTTCGAAAGCTTTTCAAAATAAGGCAGACCCGGTAACATTATAGTTGATAAAGCACATGCCACACTATGACATCCAATAGCAGAGACGGAAATCAAGCTTGCATCTCCATCTTGGCGCTACGCTCCTTCTTATCTTTCTCCTACAATCCAATCATGCAATCTATCCCTACTTTACTACTATAATATAATATAGTTTTGAAAGATCACAAACAATCAAACCAGATACCTTTTGAGAGATACTCAATCCGTTACCATGAATGATAGGATGATCAAGCAAGGATTAAAAGCTACATGTTCCGCTTCTCCTATTAGTTAGAGAGGATCAGAGACCACCCTATCTTGTTGGTTATTTTTCTTCGCCAAAGCCCTTCACCATGAAAGTCAGTCAATGTTGGCTTCCTTGATTACACAGTTAACCACACGCATTCAACGGTAGGGAGTCACACCTTCTGTTTACAATTTAGAACATACATTGCAGAGATACTCATCGAGTGGACCATACCAAATTTCTCGCCGGATAGTTCTGGTAACTATCGTAATAGCAGATTTATAGTACTTTGCTAGCATTCTATGTGAATCGGAGCCAATGATTGATTATATACCTAGTATTGACTAAGTGGTGTTTATTTGCCATTATCTACTTTACCACATCGTACTATATACATAGTAGACCTTCTGTAGTATTCGAAAATAGCAGCTCCATATGAGTTCCTGGGTGAAGTGGCGTAGAACTCATATAGGAATCCTGGGATCCAACCGAAGTAGATTGGTAGCATATCGTACACCCTATAACTGCATCATAAGAACCAACATCAAGATACTTTCTACAACAACCCCAGTATATACTAAAAGGGAGTATGAAACTATGGTAAAACCCAGCAATTGCGTAAGATAAGAAATAGATCTGGCACCGGGTGCAGATGATCTTTAGTGGAGGAATAATTAGGTATATTCATGGTATCTGGTATCAGATCTGCTATCATATGCATATAGTTTACAAGTCTTTCTGTTCGTACTCCTGGTTGCACATTCTGGTATATCCTTATATATCAGGATCATTTTATAACATTGGTGGGACTCCAGGTTATCTGGTAGCAAATAGAAAATCATCTCTTTATACCATTTACGAGAAATATTACGCATTATCAGCAGTTCATACCAGAATTAGGCTTTTCTAGTAGTTTTCAAGCATTGGTATTCAACTAAATAGTGGAGCAACAAATCCATGAAACTACTGATAGAAATTTATCGAGTACTTCCAATAACTATCCCGATACCAAGGTCAACCCATATCATCACCCCCTACCCAGATCCTATAACTTTTTTTTCGTACCTTTGCTATGAACCGAAATGGATCACTAGCCTTCTTATATTGACAATGAACCATAATAATAATCAATTACTCCCCATATGGGGTTACACAGTGTTTCATAAGATGAGACATAAGAAGAGGAGATCTACCAATCCATCAAATGATGGGCGGGTAAATAACTGGTTAAGAAGGAATAAGAGAGCTCAGGGGCCAAGAAATCGGTTGAAAAAGTGGGATATTTCTGGAGACTATGACTGTATGTTTGAAATTGAGTCGAGTCGTTACCGGTCCGAAGGTGTGAGCTAATCAACCCCAGATTCCCATTCGGAGTCCCGTAGAAGATCTGCCAACTAAGAATCATAGAAGGTGGGGACAGAATGGAACAAACAGTAGAGAAATAAGATACTACTTGAGTTAGCTACCATAGTAGGAGGGAAGTGAGTCTAGATATATCACCCAGAGTCCTATGGACTTGGGTAGTTGCTACTGATGGCACATGAAACGCGTTTGGCTCTGGTACTGTATCGGTACCGGCGTATGAGGATACTACAACATATTCTTCTGATTTTCGGTAAGTCCTTGATTTAGTTTTCTCCATAGGCTGCTGCTTTGGTTTTACTTGTCCAATATGAGTTATCTGGCCATTCACATCGGCCTATTCCATCCCATTTGATAGTTGTTTCCCAGATGTACTACTAATGGAAAACATACATAAGGAGCCATAGAATATATCGAAAACCCAATACCCACGGTCAGAGCACCAATGATAAGTTCTAATACCATATGCTGGATAATTCACGTACTGATCCAGTTATATACCAACTCATATATATATCTATAGCTGTATTGGTAGATCCGGGAACACATAAGTAGCCTCAATCTGGAATAATCACAGTTACATCATCAACAGAGTACCGATCTCATACTAGGGCTCTAGTTGTTTCTACTTATGGATAGGGATGGATAAGGAACTCTTTAGGATGAATCAAGGACTCCTATCCATAGCGAAAGCACTAATACTGTGATAGAGTATACAACTCAAGATTCATCATCATATACAGAACCGAGCAGAACCGACCATAGATTACTTCTACGGTAGCTCCTAGGATTGAAGCTTTAGCTGCCGATGTGTTTAGAATTGTTAGTGGAGTCAGGAGAGATAGGGGTTAAGCCCAGTCGGTGCCAAAACTATATCACTAGAGTCCATTCCAGAAGTGGGAGCGTACCCAAACATATGGGAGAAGCTAAGACCACCGATGTACAAGGTGGATCATGAGAATACCCAGTACTATACCAAAACAAGAGCATAATCTCTATAATCAAAACCTCCAACTACGTCCCTCCTCAGTGCCAGAAGAATATCCGAAGGAACTACCGCAGAAATACTACTAAGTCAACTAGTAGCAACAGGTACATACTATACCAATAACATCGTCATTCCATACCGAGGAAAGGCTCCAAAAAACGATGGGATATTATAGCTATAGGCTTTCTTGCCACCGGTTCAATCATATCTCAAACAGAGGTACTCTTCGATATGATAGGAGGGGGCATCCCAAATTGATGGTGTCTGAACTCGATGTTCTAGCTACGAACAAGGTTCCTGGCCAGCACACATCATGGTGGGACTCGAGTTACCAAAGCAAGTTGAGGTCTGTCTAGATCGTTGGTCCTCATGATTAATCTTGTTTAGGGAAAATGAAAAGGGAGTAGGGTCAGTGGTCCCTGTGAGATCACGGGGCCTAGAAAGCCATGTGGTGCCGGGGACGATGTACTAGAATACTCTCTATGGGGGTTGCATGATTAGCGTATGGCCGCCAACCATAAGTCTCAACCACCCGCCGACACTAGTCTCCTCCTGCATCATTCCTCCTCTCATTGTTTTGGATTCGTGAAAGTCTGGTTTCTATGTAAAAGTGATTTGTTCTTGGAATTTTTTTTTTCAAATGAAGCAATTTAAGAATGAAATGATGTGTATGGTTTCAAATGTGTGGGTTGAATGTTTGGTTTTGAAAAAAATGGAAAGGTTTGTTTTTTATCCTTGTTTTTCTCGTGGGAAACCACATACATGAGTGTATATGGACAGATAAATGGTTAATGGAACGAGTGGATGAATTCCTGGATGGATATGAGGTTGGTGTTGGTGTGGCACAGGAACATGCATGTGCGAGGCACATGGGACACCATTGGTGTTTGTGCAACCCACTAGCTTTTATTATTTTCAAAAAGTTTTTTTAATTGAGAATTCAGTGTTTTGAATAACTAGTGATCATGTGGTGTGTCCTTCTGTTTTGGAAATTTTGTGTGTGAGGCATACTAAGCTGAGGATCCTTTCTGACTAATTTGTGTCCTGAGTTTGAATCTTTATTTATGAGTTGGTGTGCAAGCATGTGGTTTGTGAATTATTTTGAAAAGTGCTTCAGGAATCCCTTGATGTGGTTCCCCATGCATGTTTAGTGTTAACTTGTGGAATGTCTTGGTCATTAGACCATTTTTATTGGGTCTATGGTTTTTTGTTTTCTTGACAAGTGCACACCCCCCATAAAGTATTAGAATTCAATTTAAGTGTGCCCACATGAAATATGTCATTGGATGGCCTTCCAGTTGATCAGATTAATCTCTTCTTGAATTCTAGAATTAAACCCACCTTTATTTTTAACAACTAATAGGATCCTCTCGCATTGGGATGACAGATGCGAGGGGAGTTGAATGGAGTTTTGGTCTTTTGAGTGTCTGACTTGTCGGGTATGAATTTTGATACCATTGTGTCTGAAGGTCCCCCAGAAAATAGTGAAAGGAAATTATAGAGGGAAAGGGTGAAGGTGGTTCCGAGTTATCAGTGTTGATCGATGGTTTTAAAGGCTCTTAGTGCTTCCATCGGCAACAAGAGTCATGTTTGGTGACGTCTTGCAGTGTGAGTTCTCTTTGAAGAGAAAGGATGGATTCTATAAGATCCTTTGGGAATCCCTATTTTCCTCAGGGCGTGTCCTCTCAGGGAGCATTAATTATTCTATTTGAAGGGGAGTGTTTGTGTGCATCTTTCCTTATTATGTTTCTTGGTTAAGGTGAAAGGTGATGCATCCGTATCCTCTAAACCCCTATTTTAGTGAATTTTTCGCAAGAGAGAAGTTGGATGTCGTGGTGTGTTGTGTTTGTTGGTGTTGTCTCAGTTATGGTATGGTTGCGTGTGCTACCAAAAGGGGAATCTCCATTTGGGAGTGTTCAATACCTAACTGCGAGTAATGAGATGCTTCAAAAATCAGGGCTCCAGCGATAGGCCTCGGAGTGAAGTTGGCATGTGGTCATGAAACCAAGGAGTGTATAGGACCCCGACTTTGTTTCTGTCATCAGTGTTTAATGTTAAAGTAGTTTAAATTGTTTCCTATAATTGTTCCATTCTGAATGAACCATTTGGGCATGTAAGGATACAATGACTATGTGGAGGTGGGGTCGTCTCATTTCCTTAGAGTCTAGGGGGTCACGTTCCACTGGATGAAATCGCATTAGTGGTCCTTATGGGATATGTTGGGAAAGTCAGTCTCAAAGTTGGAATAGTGCTCATCCAGGGATGTGAAGATGTTGGTTTGTCTTGGGTCATGCATTTGACGCCCCATTAGTTGGGCCTCTCCCTCCCTGCTCCTTGTGGTGGGGTGTTTGGTCACCATCGTGAAAATTTCAAAGTGATATATCTCATGGTAGTTATAATGGTGTGGAGACCCACGTTGGGTCTCACACGAATTTCTCTCGAATGAAATGGTGTTGGACTTTTCTTTAATGGTTTGGAGTCTTCTCGGACCTCCCCATTTCGGTCTTCCAGTCCCGCCTTGGGCGTTGGTATATCCTTAATGGTGGGGAGCCCCTCGGGATTCCCCATGTTTTCCTTTTGGTCCTGTTCCTTGAGGTGATTTTGTGGTAGGTAATAAGAGTTCTCCTTGGACGTGGTTGATCTTGTTTGTCTGTTTCATTTAAACAACATGGTTTTTGTTATTTGGTGCTCGAGGTGTTTCGGTTTGTGAAGTTGGTTTCCATGGGTGCAATATTTCCTATCATTGATTAACAAATTGGAGGTGTTTCAGCTCTTTAGGGCAGGCAACACATATCCGAATGTCTTTTTACACATTTCTTGAAGTTATCTATAAGTCACATTTTTCTAAGAACGATGTTTTTTCATCTTTATGCTTGTTTTCATAGTGATCCTCTTGAACCTTAAGGGGGGTGTAGTTTCTTACATTGGGTCTCAGCCTTAGTTGTGGATTTCTTGGGACAAAATGCATTATGGTGGGGAGAATTGTCACACCCATTGTCTTTAAATAAATTATTTTATTGATTTTCTTGGAATCAGGTAGTTCTGGTTGAAGGCACCTTAAAACTTTCTGAGTTCTTATTTAAAGAAACACACATTTTGGATTTGACACGTGACCTCACTCGGCTCATCGGGGCTTGACAGCATGTTCCGCACGGGCGAAACATAATTGCGAAGCCGTGCGACTCCGCCAGCACCGCCGTTTGTCTGAAGGTCCCCCCAGGAAATAGTGAATGGAAATTCTAGCGAGAAAGGGTGAAGCTAGTTCAGAGTAATCGGTGATGATCGATGGTTTGAAAGGCTCTTAGTGCTTCCATCGACTGCAAGACTCATGTTTGTTGATGTCTTGCAGTGCGAGTTCTCTTTGAAAAGCAAGGGTCGATTTTGTAAGATCCTTTGGGAATCCTTATTTTCCTTGGAGCATGTCCTCTTGGGGAGCTTTAATTTTTCCGTTTGAAGGGAAGTGTTTGCGTGCATCTTTCCTTCTTAAGTTTCCTGGTTAAGGTAAAAGGTGATGCATGCTAATCCTCTAAACCCCTGTTTTAGTGAACGTGTCATGAGGGAGTATTTGGATGTCATGGTGTGTTGTATTTGTTGGCGTTGTATCAGTTGTGGTATGGTTGCGTGTGCCACCAAAAAGGGGAATCTTCGTTCGGGAGTCTTTAATTCATAACTGTAAGGCAGGAGATGCTTCAAACATCAGGGCTCCAGCCATAGGCCTCAGAGTGAAGTTGGCGTGTGGTTAGGAATCCAAGGAATGTATGGGACCCCAACTTTGTTTCTGTCATTGGTGTTGAATGTTAAAGTAGTTTAAATAGTTTCCTATAGTTGTTCCATTCCGAACGAACCATTTGGGCACGTAAGGATGTCGTGACTATGTAGAGGCGGGGTCGTCTCATTGCCTTAGAGTCTTGGGGGTCACATTCCACTGGATGAAATAGATTTAGTTGTCCATATGGGTTATGTTGGGCATGTCAGTCTCAAAGTTGGAATAGTGCTCGTCTAGGGATGTGAAGATGTTGGTTTGTCTTGGGTCATGCATTTGATGCCCCAGTAGTTGGGCCCCACCATCCCCGCTCCTTGTGGTGGGGTGTTTGTTCACCATCGTGAAAATTTCAAAGTTATATATCTCATGTTATTTCTAATGGTGGGTAGACCCACGTTTGGTCTCACACGAATGTCTCTAGAATGAAATGATGGTAGACTTTTCTTTAATGGTTGGGAGTCTCCTTAGACCTCCCCATTTTGGTCTTCCAGTCTTGCCTTGGGTGCTGGTAGGTCCTTAATGGTTCGAGCCCCTCGGGATTCCCCATATTATCCTTTTGTTCATGTTCCTAGAGGTGATTTTGTGGAAGGTAATAAGAGTGCTCCTTGGACGTGGTTGATCTTGTTTGTCGGTTTTAGTCAAACAACATGGTTTTCATTCTTTGGTGCTCAAGGTGTTTCGGTTTGTGATGTTGGTTTCCATGGGTGTGAGAGTTACTATAATTGATTAATAAATTCGAGGTGTTTCATCTCTTTAGGGTGGGCGACACATATCATAATGTCTTTTTACGCATTTCTTGAAGTTGTCTATAAGTCACATTTTTCTAAGCACAATGTGTTTTCATATTTCTGCTTGTTTTCATAGGGATCCTCTTGAACCTTAAGGGGGGTGTCATTTCCTACATTGGGTATCAGCCTTAGTTGTGGCTTTTTTGGGATGAAATGAATTATGGTTGGGAGAATTGTCACGCCTATCATCTTTAAATAAATTATTTTATTAATTTTCTGGGAATCGGGTAGTTTTGGTTGAAGATGAATTAAAACATTTTGAGTTCTTATTTAAACAAACACACATTTTTTCTTTGATACGTGACCTCACCTAGATCATCAGGGCTTGACAGTGTGTCACGCATGGGTGAAACATAATCACGATGTCCTAAGACTCCACCAGCGCCGCCGTGTGACCCACCTGTCGTTCAATTAACCAAATAAAAAAATAAAAATAAATTAATGATAATGAAAAGAATTTAAATGTGTGGATGGAAAAAATATATAATGAGAATGAATTGTTAGTAATTTAATAAACTCTGTTTTTAATAATAATAATAGTATTATTATTAATTGGTGTTATTATTATTATTATTAGTTTTATTTTTTTTCTTTTTTTGTTATTAGTTTTCCCCCCATAAGGTTGGATCGCGACACCCCCCACTATTTTCCCTTTCCCCGTCGGACTCCCCCATTAACCTAGATCGCGTGACACCCCCTCACTCGACCAGTCGAACCTCCTTCCCAGAAAATCTCCAAGCCGGCACCGCCCACAGCCCTTCCCCCCACTCTAGTCGTTGCCTCCCCCCCTCCTCGGCCAGTCCCGGACGCCCGCCGCGCCGCGCCCTGGTCGGCCCTCTCCTCTGCACCCTGCTCCCCTTCCTCTCCTCCTATCCGGTGACCACCCTGCGCTGGACCACCTACACCTTCCTCGGCTAGCCACTGCTACGCACAACCTCCCTCCTCCCTACCCTCCTTGGCCAACAACTCGCTCCATCAAAACTCCCCCTCTCTAATCCCGACCGGCACCCTCACATACGTCGGGCGAACCAGCCCGCCACGCAGCCCTAACCTCCTAACCAACATCGAGTCACACCACACACCCTTGTTCCTGCTTGGAATCACTCCACACCCCTTGCTCCTGCCTAGACGCGCTTCACCCCTACCGGACCCCCCTTAGAGCCACAACCTCTCCCTCTCTACTTCGGGTATCTAAGGTTTTGTTGATTTTTTATATGTTTCACATCTGTTAGGGTGGAATTGTTATCTTGTTGGTCCGGTATCTTGAATTAGGAATTGTTCATGGTTTCTTATGGTGCAGACAAGGTGCAACGGTGTTTTCAAGCCTTCATTGGGGGGATTTTATGGTTCAAGGTAGGTGGTTCCACATCTAAGTTATTACTTGATGAATTTATTTTCAAGCTAATTTTTTTAAAATATTATTTAATTATTTTGTGTAGTACGATGTGGGTTTTCATTGAAGTTTGTTTTTTGTTGAAATTGTTTGGAACCATGTTTATGTTACACATGTGTTTTCTGTTGCGAAATTTTATCTAGTTAGTTATTAGTGAATTTTAGATTGTGTGGTTAGATTATTAGTTTGTGAATATGGTAAACATTATATTTTTAGCATGATGTTGGCTGTGATTAGTCGTAAAAGAGGAGCTTGTGTGGGTTTAGTGGTTAACTCCAAGCGTTTTATTTTAAATTGTTTTATAAGCTTTTACTTTTAGAATTTTTATTATTGTTTTCTAAATTGTGCAGTGTGTGATTTAGAGAGTGTGGATGATGTGGTTTATATTTTGGCGTGTCTCAGAATATGTTTTATTTTGAAAAAGGGTTTTGAATGAATTATTTACCTTTAATAGTTTTGCGACATGTTTGAAAACTATTTAGTAAAATATCTCAAAGCTTTTCTTAATTATCAAAGTGTTTTTGTTCAACTATGCATCTAGTTTAGTTTTATATGAAAGCAGTTCTGATTAAGTTTTAAAAAGATTTTGGTGTGCGTATGGTATTAAAAGTGGGGTTGGGTGTGAAAATTGTGATTTTTCATGTGTAATTTCCCTGTTTGGATTTTATGCATTATTGTGAAAGGTGACATGAACTTGAAACTTGATTGAGCACAAACAGGGAAGCCCTGGTAGCTAGGAGGGTGGAGTAGACTAGTGGGCTAGTGTTCCAGAGGTGACTCGACCCAGTTTCACCGGCAGGACTGACGATTGCAACACTAACTAAATATATGCTTTTATGAGGTTTGTGGCCTTTTATTCCTAGTTTTATGAGGGTCGTGGCCTTCTAAGCCACGTTTCCTGAGGGTCGTGGCCTTCTAATCCAAGTTTCACTGAGAAACGAAGATCTGAGGACCCAAGCTAGCTACCACCCATGCGGCCTCTCCCATATTAGTGCTCATTGGTTACTTTACGCTCATCAGTGTGACACATTAGTTTTTTTAAAAGTAAGGTTGTTTGAGTTTTAATTTAATTTGTTCCATTTGAAACTGTTTTCCTTAATCCTGTTTTCTTTAAAACTATTCCATCATTTACATATTTGGTTTAATTAAAATTATAAATGTATTTGTCATTTAATAATTTTGTGTGGAACCTTTTTATTGGGTGACGTCCTACTGGGCTCTTTTCTCACACCCTACATACATATTCGGGTGTGTGTAAACCTTGTTCTCTGCATATTCCAGGTTGAGGCATTGTGTTCCGTGATGGTGGTTCAAGTTGTGGACAGTATTCTCATGCAGGTTGGTGTTAGTAGCATGGGGATGCAACTTCTCGTGTCGCGAGGAGGTTGGTATCAGATTTTAGTTTTCTATCCTTATTGTTCACTTGGGGTTTTTAGTTGACTTTTAGACTTTAAACCTATTTATAGTTTAAAGGCGTGTTTGGTTGTATTTTAATAGTTTCAATTTGTTTATCTTGTTAGTTTATTTTCTATATTTTATTTTGGATAAATCGTTCCCATGTAATGTTTTGATGCCCGGGCACTTGTACTAGCCCATGGGGATCGAGAACTCCCTTCGGGCCATGTTGTGGACGAGGTCGGGTGCCAGGTCGGAAGGCGGCCCAGCCATGTTTGTGACATTACATGCTTCGAACAACCCTGTATATTTTTATTTTCCATAGAATCCTCTCCCAAGGATAATCCATGAACAAGTAGGCACCTGTTGAAATTGTGAATGAGTAAAACACTTTGTTTATAAGTTAGATATTAAACAATTCAAATGAAAATTTAAAGATAAAATATGAGGGAAGGAAGGGACACAATCTAACATAATTTAAAAATGTAAAATTACAACGAAGGATCCAAATTTGATGTTGGTGACAATAAAGGACTCAGTTACTAATAGAACGTCTTAAAATTAATTGATTGGTTTTTATAATGACATTCACATCATCTTTGATCATTCATTGAAAAAATACATTTTTTATAAGGGATTTAAATAGTGAAATAATGTTTTTCTTAATAAAAATATTACTGTAGTCATCTCAGTGAACAAAGCGGGTCATATTCTAGGTAACAAACAAATAAACATGTAAGACATGAAATAGAGAAATCAAGGGATGAATGACCAATAATAGAGGAACTATGTACACATAATAAATTGAATAGGAGGCTCTAATCCCCTGGTAAAACAAAACTGGTTTTCTCAGAATTTTTTCCCTAAAAATGAATGAAATAAAAAGACATTGACAATATTATTTTCATAGCGTATAAGAAATGGTTCAAAATGAATTTGTACAGAAATTGGAAATCACGAAAGTAATGTTAGACCTATAATATGATTTTTCTCTCATTAGGGGGTTAGTTTACAGTATAATAAACAGTGCCATAAGATACCCCCAACACCGCATCAATAAACCCCTATTTATGCTGCTTGTGCTTCCCCATCTACTTCGAAAACACTAAAACATACAGATCATCATACCTTGTTTCAAAATTTAATCTTTGTGTCATGAAAAAATATATAAAAATACCAATAATGTGGCATGAAGATAGATAAAGAGGCAGGAAAAATGGAGTAGGTAGAGTGGATGGAGGAGCCATAGGCGGAGGTGGAGGTAGAGGAGCCAAACACAGACCAGCTAAAGGCAGACCAATCATATGTGGAGTAGTCAGATGCAGAGGTACCTCAGAGGTAGACCAGCCAGAGGCAGACCAGTCATAGGTAGATTATCTAGATGCATTGTTTCCAGAGGTGTAGGTGAAGCAACATGAGGCGTACCTTGTGGTTTTATTTGGAAACCCTATGTGGAGCAGAGGAGCTGAAGGTGGAGCATGCAGAGGCGGAGGCACGAATGAAGAGGAGATTAAAGAAGGGACTGGGAGAGGGGATTCGCGGAGGGGAGTAGGAAAGTGTAATTGAGGAGAGCAGCTATAACCCTAGGAGAGTAAATCTCGATCAGGGGCAGGATTGGTCGGCGTTTTTTTTGGGATTTGAGGGAAGAAATATTGGATTTGGGTAACGTGGAACAACGTGGTGGTGGCACGTAAGTTGTAAGGAAGTGAGATTTAGTATATTTAATAGATATGATATTTCTACCCTATCAATGTTTTATTTAATTTTTATGATCTATTCATTGATGATATATTGATTATTTTTTCACTTACTGATTATTTGAGCTCAATTTTTTTTAACATTATTCTCTAGGATATAATGATGAGTATAATCTATGTGAAGCCATTAAGGGGGCCTATAATGATATTATTATGGAGAAATTATCAAAATTACCATTAAATATGTTACTTATATTTCTGATTATCAAATACAATAAACCATTAATTCATTAGATTATGAGATTATTATGATATATCCTTATCGTATTATGGTAAGGATATAAGATAATGATAATTTCATTTCTTATTTTTTCTTTTAAAGTATCTATATTATGTGTTTTTTAACTATACATTAGAGTGGAAATCAAGGGAACTTAAATGTAGTTATTAATGGGGTTTCCACTAAATAATCTTGATTAATATAAATTCATGTTTATGTGTAGATGGGTCAGTTATGTGCTACCTGACACATTCTTCCCTAAAAAATGATCTAGTTTGTAAATGTTGGACCATGTTAGTCACCATATGATTCTTTTTATTTGATTTATGAAAATAAATATATAGATATAAAAATATATTTAGTAGTTTGATAATGTGGATTATTTTGTTTCTTAATTTTTATTTTTAATTTCGTATATATTTTTTATAATGTATGTTTCTATAATTGTATGATTATATAAATTACAATAATGTGAAGGATTTTATTATTAATATAATATTTTTATTACATTTAATGATTATTTTGTTTATGTATTTCTACTTATTTATTTTATGTGAAATGTACCCATATTTTCTAATGTTTTTATATTCATTATTGAATAATTAAAGGATGTATGGGTTTTCAAATGGTATTAAAAGTATTATAAATATATTATAAATCATTATAAATGTTATATTTTTTCAAATTAATATAGTACTTTTCGATCATGTATTCCAATCAAACATTTCATGTCTTTTTCTAAAAGGATTAATATAGAAAATTAGAGTCATAATTTTCTCATTTCACAGAATCCCAATATTCGCACCATTATTGTTCTTGTAGATTTATTTTATATCTTATTTTACAGGTTTGGTATGAGGTTTTTAATCATTACATGTTTAAAATTTGATAAAATTTTAGACTTTGGATGTATCTTTATATGATGTTGTTCTTCTATCAAAAGGATATAATAAGTGACCTTAATATATCCTTTTTTACATTATTCATATTAGCTGTATTGGATAAACATATTATTCATTAATTTTTTTATTTAATTAGGGGTGGATCATGTATATTTTATTTATGGTTTACTCCATGATTAGTTTTATTCATATATGAATATATATTAATCATAACTCATGTCAGGTCAAAAATATATATGTACATTGTAAAGTTTATATACTAAATATTTTTTAATTATTTATTTAAATTTACTTATTTTTCTCATTCCTATAATGGTACCCTCAACAACATTCTAGCTTATATTGATTGAAAATGCAACACACCATTGTGTCATGAGAATTTTAATATAATGGAGAAGTACTCGAGCTGGTATGTTACAAGATATGATAAAGAGAGGAACAAATAAGAAACATTAGAAGTAGAGAATACCTATGTTTTCTCTATATCTATAGTAATCCCTAATAGGGAATTCATATCTTCCCCATTTTATCATTTCTAGAAACACATTTAAAATAACTATGAGAAATATAATTATGTTAATAAAAACAACAAGGAAAACTATAACTCACATTAAACTAAATATTAGAATGTTAAAATATGAATATAATAAAAATGAAATCAATAAAACTCTCTAAAAAATATTAATAATAATATAAATAATGATTAAATTTTAGAAATAATATTTTCTAAATTTAATTTTTTTCATCCACATAAAATAATATAAAATAGACTTTTAAAACAACTAAGGGGTCTATAATAATACCAATATGCATCCCAATGTAATAAAAATAAAATTTTCAATTTTGGGAGTGGGTTTAAATAATCTAGTGTAAAAATGTGTTCTCCAAAAAATTCTAACTTACAAGATTCCCAAAAAATCCCATTTTAATAGAAAAGATTACCTAAATATGAAGGGAAATAAGCTATCTTGAATTCCTATTTATAAAAAAACATTAAAGACATTTTTATATTAATTAAATAATATTAATTTATAAAATTTATTTATAAAAAATTATGTATTTCATAATGAATTTATTTTATCCCATTGTGACAATATGATTCAATAAAATTCAAAATAACTTCATATTTATCATAATGGAATTTTATTTGTATTGATAAGATAATAATTTATAATTTATTATTATTGATCTTCTTATCGAAAATAATTTAATTAAAAATATGAAATGTGTTTATATATATTTATTTTCATTTATAATAATATATTATATTGAAATTATAACACTTTAAACAAAATAAATCATATTTTTGGTTTAATAAATATCTAAACTATTATCTAGACATATATTTTTACTTTTTTGTAACAAGTGTTTTACTCAAAACATAAATTGTGTTTTTTATCCTATTACAATTAAATATATATATATAATCCTTGTAAGTGTTATACATATTTTTATCCATTATTTAATTTTCATCCCCCATGATTTTATTATCACTGACCAGATTTGGTAAAATTATATAAGACACTGTAAATTGTCCCAAATCGATGGACCAAAATAAAACATGATCAATATCATCATTGGATGTTATGCTCTATTTATACAAGTGATGGTTAAAATTATCTAAAATAAAAATGAACCCTTATAATGTGAATTAAAAAATTTGACATTATTAAAACACCAAATTAGTATTTATCTTATATAGTTATTATTAATACAAGAGTTGGAAAAGTCACCAAAACATTATTTGGAATAATGGTGTCGTATTTAGAAAAAAATATTATAGGCACTTTAATATTAATATTTTTTAAGGTTTTATGATGAAATGTTTTTTAAAATTATTCTCATAGATGAAATAGAAATTCATTGGATTTGAGTTCATTGTATATTAATTAATATATATTGATGTTAGAAAATATATGTTGGGAAAGAGTTCTAGTATTTTAATAATGTAATTGAGTAATTAGATTTTTTACCCTTATATAGGAGTCATGTTTTAATATATTCTTGTTTTACAATGATTTTATTCGTATAAATCGAATGCCCTATTCTCTAGGTGTATTATTCCATGATATTGAATCATGTTTTTTATGTTTATGAGATTTTTCATAAGAAATACTTTATCAGTTTAAGATGAGATATTACTATGTATGAATTTTATTAAACCACAAGGTGAAAGGATTTGGATGGTTTTTGAGTTATTATTAGTAAAGATATAAAAATACCATTTTTGAATGTAATTTTAGTTCAATTGTTAATTTCTTGATTATTTGAGTTATTTATTCTTTTTTATGATTTGAAATATTTAATGATAATATATAATCCAAATAATTGTTTTCTATAAATAAGGTTGTAAAACACATTGTAAAATTTTCATATTTATATGGTATATAATAATTAGAGTATCCCTAGGAATTATGTGAAAAAATATTGAGGTATCTTACAATATTTTACATGCACCATTTCAGAGTGTAGTTGGGGTGGATTTAGTATAATAATGAGGGTGAACATATGATTTCAAATCATGTGGATGTTAAAGAATATATTGGATATTGAAAAAAATGTCTATAATCATTTGGACTAGTCTAGAAATTTGAGTATGATTAAATCTACCTACTACACAATCATATTATACTTGATAATAAAATAATTATTTGGATAGTGAGTTCATAATTAATTTTCAACATGGTTTAATTTCATAATAAATTTAGTGTACGATTAATAAAAAACTCTTCATTTATATAATATCAATATATCACAATCTCAAATAATTAATTTATCACCTTTTAGGTTCAAATCCTTTGTAGACTTTAGAATAATCAAATTGAGTGCTTGTGTATTGGTAATCATTAATTCTACATCACCCACAATGTTTATGCATATATAACATTGGCCTTCCATTTGTTATCATAATTAGATGTTCATATAAATCATCCTAATAGCTGTAAACAATATTCCTGGGGATCTATGTTCATTTAATTAATTAAATCATCATTTTATTTAGAATATCAAGGGATAATATTAAAAAAAAATAGGTATTTATTACGAATGTTAGGAAGGGTTTTCATTTTGGATAGGATTCGATGGATCCATATTTTATCTTTCATATGATCTGCATTCTTCACATAATATATATGGGGGTTTATATATTCTTATTTTTAGAATATATAATTTTTCTAATAATTATAATATCTAATCAAATGGTTGACTACACAATGTATTATTTTTATCCCTCTAAAGGTTTGATGTGAGTTATGGGTATAAGAACAAAAAAAATGTAATTTTGTGAAAACAACAAGATATCAATAAAAGTGATAAAAGAATAATAATTCATGTTTCAAAACATTTGATCCTCAATTTGGGGACATTGATATAAATACCCACTGTTTGGAAACATTTTAATTCAAAATTATTTATCAAAACTTCCATATAATATAATATCAGATATCAGGAAGTTTGAAATCTTTGGGAAAATAAACATATAATCTATTTAAATGAAATTAAAAGGGAAAATATTATTTCAAATCTTCATATTCTTATCATAGTTTCCTTTTAAATATTAATACTTCAGATGAAATTTTGGTGATGTATATCTGAAAAAGATAGAGTTATAATGTTTGTTAAGGGAAAAAGTTTACATAAAATGACATAACATTATACTTATGAGTCACAAATTTTAGAATTTCAATAAAAAATGTAAATATAATATAAATAATAATTTATACAAGACATGGGATGGTGTTATCTTATTATCAAGGAATTATATGAATGTGGAAGAATTATTAAGCATAACATGATAAGAATAAATTGATTCCAATGAGAAATACATCACATTATATTTCATTGAGGATAATTTCTCAAGCATTATACATGGTATATCATGATATAATATCATTACCAAGTACTTGTTGCAAAATTAGGGTTCACAAATCAAAATTTATAACATTATGCATGCGAAATTGATCATATATCATAAGAGTGTATTTAGTCAATACAGTCCCATGATTTTGAAAAATTCATTTCATATATTAAATTCAAAATCAATAAAGGATTATTTCATCTATTGAATACCCTCAGATGAATATATGGTATAGAATTTAAAACACAATTTTTAGTCAAGGTAATATCATAAAATATTATTTTCATAATAATGGAGGTACTTAAACATTCAAGGCAACGATTAATGATAATTTATACTACTATCAAATTTAAATGTCATGATTTTCACTATATGTAATGATTATGAACACATGAGAACATAATAATATAGAAATAATAATTATTATAACAAAATATGTTCTTAAAATGAATATAAGAGGGAGATAACACCATACATTGAAAGGTTACTTCTTATAACAATTATTGAAATCCATAGAAACATGCTTACTCTTTCGGAGTTCTATAAATCGTAAAATGCTAGAAACATTATGATTCAAGGCTTTGGAAGGAAAATGATTGGTAAAATTTATTAATGTTTATATAAAGATAGATTATATTCAACATTAAATTTGAAATTGATGCCTTGGTTGTTAATATGTTATGAGGTTATAATCAAAAAACAAATAAATATTATTAATTTAGTGGTGTAAGGAATCTATTTACGTAATGAATTTTTATTAATTCCTTTAAAATATTCAATAAATTTTCCAATATTGTTTATAAATATTATAAAGCAATATAATAATGTTAAAATAACTTATTTTGATAAAATAATTTTTTTCTATTAATTCAGGCCATTTATTGAATTTATATTCTAACTTTTATTTTATTATGATTTCATAATATTTATTGAATATTTATACTTTATTTAATTTTAACTGAAATTTTTTTTCACCTCAAAAATTAACAACAAATTTACCATGGGATAATTTTGATATGCTGAATTCAGAATTGATACTTGTTTTATAATTTTTTTAGAACTATGAACATTTTTATTAAAAAAATAATTATGAAAAAATAGTATATTTAATGATATAACTCAAAATAGTATATAAAAATTAAATGAGAATTTATAAATGTATGTTTTTAAATTGTTTAATGAATAATATTTTATAAGGCTATTTAATGAATAAAATATAATTATTGAATTTATCAAAAAATAAATTTTAACTGACATTATATATTTTCTAAAAATGCAATACTATTATTTTGTATCAAAAATATATTGATCATATTCAAAATTTAGTCATGGGAATTTGATACTATGTAAAATAGCAAGGTAAATGTGATCGATGTGATAATGCTTTCATTTAAAAAACAATTTACAACACTACACTATTACAATAAAGATATTCATACCCTTATTAACTTGATGTACACACTTATATTATGTTTAGTGATGTTAGTTTATTCATGGGGAGTTCAGTAAGAAAATAATTTATATTGATATATATAACCAAGAAATTATCTAATAGATAGTTATAATAATGTTTTAGTTATTGAATATCATCTTCGAATTTTCTATAGAGATCCTCAGTGATTTCATCCCTATTAAAAGTAAAAAAAATGATTGTAATATTATATGATTTTACAAATTGTGTCCATTATTTATTATATATTCATAAATAATTTTATTATTACCAATAATATATACTTATTATAACTTTTACTAAACAATGGATACTTTAGTAATCATCATAAATCATAACTGTCATTATTCTAAATGATAATATTAGGTATATTTTATATATTAATCTAAAATAATTTTGACGTGTTGTGAAGCGATTTTATATTAATAATTTAATAAATAAAAAACGTATTCATTCAGAATGAAACATTAATTTTTTAGTTTTTGGGTCTTTAATTTATTCCCAAGTCAAAAAAATTTCCCATTGAAAATCATTTAAGATTATAAAACTGCTAATTCTACTTATTTTTCATTTATTAGTAGGGTTCTAATGTTGAATCTTCAAAATATTTTTTCATTGACAACACATCCACTTGGCTAATTTTTATTATCATATAACACTATCCCAATGATCAAATATCTTCCCTAACTCCTCAAAAAATGAAATATCATTCTCCAGTGTCATTCCTTTAGGATTTAGTAAATTTGAGGGATTGCATATTTACTTTATCAAGAGGGATACATGGGATATATTGTATTTTTATAATAGTATGTGTGGGAGTTATAGTCGATAGGATACATTTCTAATGTGATCCATAATCACAATGGTGTTGATATGTATAAGACATTGATTTACCTTCTACCCAATCATCAATACATTATTCCATTGTAATTTAATAATGAAAAATTTTTCTATGACCTAAAATAATATGTCACATTGATGATTTTCATAATATATTTTCTTACATCATTTTTATAAAATAATAAAACATAGAATTATATTATCATTCATTGTCATCTCATAGATGAGATCATTTCTTATCAGAATTATTTCTCCAATATCATATTATAATATTGGATTCCTACACGTATTCCAATATAGGGCCTCAAAGGTTCCATTTTAATTATAGAGTTGATAATATTTTTATATGATAACTCTACAAAAATAATATTATGATCCTAATATCACTTCAAATCTAAGGAAAACAGTCTCATAATCTCCACAAGGTATTTAAAATTTCTCTTACAGTGGCCATCTATCTAAGGGTGATAAATAGTAATAGAACTCAGTTCTATATCCAATGCTTTTTGAACATTTTTATAGAACCATAGTGAAAACCTCATATCCCAATCAGATAAAATGGACAGTGGGGTCCACTAAGACATACCATTTCTTTTATATATATCATGGTGTGTATGTTAAGGAAGAAATAATCCTTTATTGAAATGTAATCCAATGTATTATTAAGGAAATGGACAACAATTAAAGTAGAACTATGTACATTGGATGTATTGATGAGTTATATTACAATATCTATGGTGACATATTTCTATTTCAATATAATTATGGTTAACTATTCCATCATGCCCAAATAATTATGTTTTTATCCTTTAATTGTTAATATACCAAGAATTAGAGTACATTATATGCAATTTAAATTTTCATGGCATCTCACTAGATGTTTTACATCAAATATTTAATCATTTTTTCTCATTGAATGGATAAAGAAGGATCTAGAATGCGCATCATCCAAAATCTCCCATATAAATTTTGAATTTGATCAGACATAGATCAATGATCCATACCATATAACACAATCTTTTTAAAAATGAACTTTATAATATTAGCTACATATCTAGAAAACATTGTGTAATCTCTCTATTCCTCTTTAATCATTACCTGGTTGGATGGCTTAATAGTTATTTTAGAGTCATATAATAGAATTACATTGATTATGATTCCCACATCCATATATTTCATGTCAATTAATATTTTATTCCTATTAATATTAATCATTATGAATATTTTATTATTATTTTTACAAAGGGAATCTATATCATTATATTTCATTATGGTATAGTAATGGATTAAATAGTAAAAATCCATGAGCATTTATGACAACATGTGTTGGTGCATGTTGAACTTATATTTTTTATTATATACATGATACTCTTATGTTATAAATGTCACACCAAAACCCATATATATAATTGGGACAAATAATTATTTCATTGAACAATTTATCAAATTCCAAATCATGTGTTAGATAACTCTAGTATTGTTCATTTAACTATCAAGATGTACAAGCTGTAAAATTTTCAGTTTTCACATGTACACAACCAAATCATTTCTTGGACACATAATTACAGATAAAAAGTACATCCCCAGTAGTGGGTAGTGTGAAAACTATTTGAGTGAATATCATTTTATTTAACTCTATGAATATTTGTTCACATTCAGCATTATAGACAAGCATCATTCCCCTATGTGTTATCTTGGTTAGTGTTTTTAAGAATTGTGATAAATTTATTAAAAATAACTAACAATATAAAATTAATATATTAAAAATATAGATCTTCATTATAGGATTTGATCAATGTAAGTCCTCAACAGACAATATCATTAAAGGATCCACATACACCCCTTTAATTGAGTTATCATTACTCATGAATGGTACATGATTCTCCATAAATATCATTTTTTGTATATTTATTATAACAAATATTTTCTATATGAATTCAATATTATATTCAAATGATGGTAATTTTGCTTATTTATTTTCGAATAAATTATAATGTCAACTATAAATAGTACCAAAAATTTGATTAGTTATTCACTAATAAAACAATTCAATGAATCTCGAAAGACAACTGGAGTATTAGTGTGTCTGATGGAAGTCACAATGAATTTAATTTTTACATAACTTATATGAAGTACCATTATTTTATATCATCCTTCCCCAAAATTTATTGACAATACCCTTATAATAATTTCACTTATGTGAAATACTCATCTCTACATAGCTGATAAAATATATAACTAATTTGTGAAAGGGGATATATATTTATTATCTTAATATTCATGAGTTAACAATAATATAATAATAAATGAATTCACCTATATTTATTAATTTTGGAGAGACCTATGTAACCTATGGTGATGTATTTTTGATGTGAATATTTTATGATGATTCTATTGTAGTTTCTTCTTAATTTATAAAAATTAAATTTTAATCATTCTATATTTTGTTTTACGTATTGATAAATATCTAGGTATAAGTTCAACTATGATATAAACCCATAAATTAATAAGATTTATAGTATACTCAAAACTAAATAAACCAATATATTCTCTCAAAATTGTAATTTATTCAGAGATAGTTCTTTATTTTATCTAATTCTATGAACAAGATATGCTTTCTCATAGAGAAATAATATCCATTCTTGAGTCAATGTTATCAAAGGAGAATCATCCTATTAATTACACATGTATGAAATTATATGGTGATTTTTAACATGGAATGTCATTTACTTCTCCATGTATTTGGAAATGGATATATTTAATAATTTCCATTTTATGCCTAGTGATAAAACAATTTTAAATAGAGGAGTATAATGTTTTTTTTCTCGAACATCCAACCAACAAATATTGACTAAGGAGTATTAAAAGACATGGGATGTAATAATTTTTCCATTTTTCATCTTCACACATAAATCAATTTCCATGTTTTTACATGATGATTGTATATTATTAATGAACATTCATGATAATCTCAATTTAAAATAACTATATTTAATGTCTATGTTCAATATTTTTTAATGAATAAAAATTGTACGTGTCACCATATCATGGTCAAGATATCCTAAAAAAATCACTTATTTGCTCACCTTGATGGTTGTTTTTATCAGTTATCATAAAAAATATTAGGATTCAGACAATGTTTGAAATAATTTCCATTTTCATTAAAATTGGAACACTATAACATAGGCTGATGATCGACCAGAACTATTTTCCATCCACCAAATATTTTGGCATATTAAAATCCATTGGAAATTAACTAACATGATCCTCCTATTTTAAACACATAAATTATTTTATTATCCTATTTATGTAATTTTAGTTATTATTTATTCCATAAATTTGAATATTTGAAAGATATGTTTCACACCATAAGGATATTAATCCACTAATCATCCTAAAATAAAGTCCATTCTCATGTTGTTATCTCTAATAAAATGAGTCCATTTATATTCATCAATTTATATTTATATTTAAATGGAATAATGTAATGTTTCATCATATCTAATAATTTATCATATTTTTAAATATTTTTATAAACTCGGAATTATCCCAATAAGTTAATATTCACATTTAATTTTTTTTACGAGGATAAAGTAAAAGTGATACTATGAAAGTGTAGTGATATTTTAATAAAAGGACTGAATATATTAATCCTCCTTTATGATTGAGTCAGAGGAACTACCCTTCCATTATAATATGGAAAATTTAAGGAAAATATATATTAAAAAATATATTATTTAATTTAGCCCCTTCCATGGATTTAATGACCTCATTGAAATATTTGTTCATTGCACTATCCACCATCGATCAGCTTCTCCACCAATGTGATAAAGATTGATTATTATGTTGTCAATAAAATAGAATATTTGGATTGTAAATATTTTTCCCAACAAAGCTACCACATTATTTAATGACCAAGGGATCAAAGGATCCCATAAATTTTAAGGGAATTTGTCTGGTAAAGGACTCAAGAATATTTTTTGTTATTATGAGAACAATATCATTCCATATGATTCAAATTATTTTTCTTAACTTCTGAGATTTTATAAAGTTATTTCTTTATGTTCTATGTTACTACTCTAATTATTTTTGTCATATATTTATATAAATCATCACATTTCCCATTAAATTGGTAAAAAAATGATTCATTATATTTATATAAATTTACTAAAGTGAATAAAAAATTATATTTTTGAGTTTTACAAATAACAACCATTGAAATCTGTATTAATTAACATAAAAGTTATAACTCATAAATTGTTGTTACACATTATCTTATGAATTTAAAATCATTATTCTCAGTTAACCATGGTATATTTTATATTATTTATTCTAACAAATTTATGTAAATAAATAATTTATAATGATCTATAAATATTATAAAATTTTCCAAATCTTATCCCCTATGAGATTATAGCAAGTTGTATATTTATAGGCCCACCAATCATGAAACGAGTAATAATTGAATCAATGTTCATCCATTTTATTAGGTTTATTACACTATGGTAAATCTGAACCACATCCATTTTTACATTCTATTATCCAAAAAGGCATATAATTCCAAGTAAATGACATAATCATTTTTTTACCACAAATAGAAAATATTAAATTATATTTAAACTAATATATTATGTTTTCATTATAGGTTTATAGTCTAAATCCATTAAAATAAACTAAGATTTATCTAATTCTAACTATAAGAACAAATTGATCAAATAAATTTTATTTCATGAATTTTAAACACAAGATCAACATAATAAAATTCATGAATTAAACCGGTATTGTTTATTTGGTAAATTAGATTATCAATCTGTTAACATGTATTAAATTAATGAAAACATTATTTCAAACATAAAAATGCGGTCATAATCTCTTTTTTACTCAAAAAACAACATAGTAAAACTAAGGGACATACAAATGAAAGGTATGAGCTACAAATCCAAAAAGGTTATAATCAAGAATACTATGATGTAAGGTAATACATTTGATTTAACTGTCATATAATAATAACATATAAAATGATTAAATAATAAATATAATCATGGAATCATTACATAAGAGGATGATATAATGAGATCATGGAATTGTGGGAATGTGGAAATAATATAAAATGTGACATCATCAACATAAGTTGAGGAAAATATGAAAGATATTATAATGTAGCGTTCTGTGACTAGACACCCCTACACCATACTTGACATCTCATGAAATTAAAACATTATCCAATTAATTTGTTTATTCAATTCACACCCTTCCTATGTATATAATTACCGTTTTGAGATTGGTAACATAAAATAATAACATTTTAATCATTTAAATGAAATAAAAAAGGTATGTGTGCTTCATATAGGGTAGTCAAAAATAATTTACTGATAGTTATATCTGTGTGAATACCATGTGAAGAATGAAGGTGTGGGTACTCACAACAAAATGGTACAAAATGAAAAAAAAATAAATGGATATTTTTGAAACCATAACAGGTGTTTATAGATGTTCATGGATTTGATTAATGAGAGAGAGGGGAAATATGTCAGTAATAAAATTATATGGACATAAGGGATAATTGTGAACACATGATAACATAACCACTAATATATTCAAAGTATTGAATTGAAAAATGTTCATTAATTTAATTGAGTATTGATAGAAACTCTTAGATTGAGAATATTCTTCCTAGTGCATTTTCATTCCTCTAAAAAACATATAAACTCATTAGGATAGCTGTAGATATTTAATATAATAATAAAATCACAATTTTTGTATTTTATGTGAAGAGGAAACAAGAAGGATTTTATATTTAATTCAATAGAGAGGGTATTGTGTATTAATTATAAAATATAGTCCTCATACGTCTAGTTAATAAAAAATAAATAACTATTATCATTACCATGGGTTTTCTTGTGGTATTATCCAATAAGGAGAGATTTTATTATTGTTTTACTATACAAACTATAATTATTTTAGAAATACTATTTTGGATGAGAAATGGGTCTCTTTATTCAAATATTTGTGTCAAAATTCCATAAAATATTCATTCATTTTTTGAATATTCCTTATATTTTCCAAAAAAGTAATAATATGAAATTTTAATACCTTATTTTAATTAAAAACAATTGATGAGGAATCCATTAATTAAATTTTCATATCACTTTTTTTTTGTGATTTTGTAATCGTTACTGTATATTCTTACATTATTTAACTATTAACATAAAAATTGAGTCACATAAATAATTTTGAAAAATTTAACATTAAATGATTTATACATTCCAATGTCAAAATATGTGTTCATTTTATAAATAAAATTTTATAAATATTATAATGTCAATTATAAAAAATTATCCATTACTGAAAAAATTACATTCATGAAATAATGTAGTTTATTACTAGTAAAAAAATACATTAAATATTATTGATTTAAATTATCTGTTATAATTAAATTAATTTTGTCTTATAAAACTATTTCCTGAATATCAATCTATTTAAATTTGTTTAATTTTTCAAAAAAAAAATGAATTTATTTGAAATTATCTGATTTCTGAAACTGAAATCATGTTTTATTTATATAAAAATCTTATTTATCATAACCACCATATATTCATATTTTATTTATGTTACATATAATAATTAATAATATTATATCAATGTAATAAAGATATCATTTAAAAAAAATAAAATTTACACCTTCAGAATTTTATGATCTACAAACATAACCCCTTATCACAGTAACATATGCCTTCTGGTTAAGCTTCACAATGGTAGTACTTTAATGTGGTGGTTTAGTTAATAGGGATTCATAGATTTTCTTTATTTGATCAATTATTTCTAATAATCATTTAATAAAAAGTTAAAATTATTTAATCTTGGATTGTTCTTGGTTAATTGGGAACCCCAATCATGTTGTCTCCCTCAAAATCTATTATATTTGCTCATCAGTTGATGTGATCTAACTAATTGAGGCCATCACATCATTATTATGCATCAATTAACATTTATTATAACCATTTATATATACTAATATTAATTATAATGTATATATTACCGGTTTTCATTGTAACACATGAATTTTTATATAAATTCTATTGATTTTTTTGAAATATTTAATATAATTCATTACGTGAAACCTTGAGTCCAAATAAATCATGATATATTATAGAGTGTATAACCAATTTTATTTATTATGGTGAATTAATAGGATTAGTTTTATTATGAAATAAACATAATAATGTTTACTTAATTCAAATATATTGATCGGTTTTTGTGAAATATCAATTAAATTTTTAACAAAACAATTTCACGATTAAAATATATATTTAAAAGAATTACATTTTTTAACATAAAAATTTTTATTATAATATGATCAGTATTAAAAATTAGTTTTAATGATATTTATTTATAATTTATGAATTATCATTCATTCTTTATTTATTTAAAGTCAATGAATGATGATAAAATCATTTGATGTTTAAAAGAGTTGTTTTTTTAAAATACTATTTTTATATGTGCAATGTGTTTTTATCTAAATAAATTAAATATATTTATATTTATTAATTATTCAAGTGAAATATTTATAATCTAGATTCAGATTTGTTTGAAAATTAATCCATAACATTTTACAAATAATATAACGAAAAAATAATGTTTTGTTCATAAAATGTATTTTTTAAAAAACTATTTAAATTTAATTGAACAAAATTATTTGATAGTAAATTTTTATAAATTATATAAATTGATTTTGAAAAAATTGAATACATATTTGTAATTATAATGTCCATATTTTTTAAATTGAACACTATAATCTATTTCGATAATGAATAGTAAAATCTTAAAAAAATCACCACATTTTACGTTAACAAAGGTTAATGAAGGTGGTTAATCTAAGAGAGATGGGAAAAAATTGCCCATAATATTGGGTAAATCTTATTTAATAATGATATATTGACAAATGTTTATTTTTCATCAATATATTTTAATATTAGATTCACAGTCAGAAGAAAATAAGTTTGTGATATTTTAATATTTAAAGTAATTCCATGACACGAACAAAACTGGGTACCATCCAACCCTCCGCCTAGATTGACTCAAGGCATGGACCTAATGGAGTTCCCTATCCCCAAGGGCTGGAATCTATTGCTTGGGTGCCATAAATAAAACTTTGTAATGATTTCACCCACTTATATAATCATAGATAATCAACAATAATAAGCAACATAATAATAGATAACCACAACTAAATGAGGTATAAAAATTTTCAGATTCAAAATTTTAAAACATTAACCAAAACTAATAGCACTAAAATAGAATGGGAACAATAAAAATATCCCAAAAATATTCATGTAACAAGAGGCACACCACCCATAGTCCACCACCATCAACATCTTCATGAAGTGGAACACTATCAACCAAATCCACCATCACAACCACGATACATCTTGCCTTTACCTGGGTGGTACATAATAATTTCCACATATAAACAAAGATATATTTAGGTAGTGAGTCAATTACAAGTAGGATTCCACACATTTAAAATATTACATGCTATTATATTATAAGAAAAATCAACATGATCATTTATATAAGAATATTTGATAGATTTATAATTAAACATTATAAGGAAAATATTATCATGGGAAAAAATTAAGGGATTCTTTTAGAAATTACATTTCATGATAATGAAATGTACACAAGGTCAAATGTATGATTATGACTATCACCACATCATATTGGAATCATGTCACAAGATAGAATAATGGGAATTATCTATAGGTACTTAACATAAGTTGGAACCTACAAACGTTGTAAACAATTTTTAAAAACCTCCATCAAAACTAACAATATTATTCTTGTGAATGATCCATGGTAGGGGATCATTTAGAAATATATAATGTTCTCCATATCAAAATACAAATGCAAAAACATTCCCATTCATGAAAAATTATAGGGGATCCCATCACAAGTTCTATTTCTCTATGAACATATCCATTTTTTAGTTAGTGTTGAAATCATCAATCCTGATAGAAGAATCCAAGACTAGTCCACTTTTAAATAAACTATAATACAAATTATAGTTCTCCCACTAAGATAACCAAGTTCACCTTTGTCTAAAATTTCATTTTATATATAACATGGATCATCACCTTCATATAAACATATCGAACATCAGAAGCACACAAGGAAATCACCACATTCATGATTTTATAAGGATCCAATGATAAAAATACAGATAGAAACCACAATTTTACTAAAAGAAAAACCACTTTCCCTTTCACATGAAAAACAAAACCATTTGATAATATATTTTTCAACACATTCACAATTCCTAAAGCCCATTTTGAAATGAAACAATAAAAATAGATATGGAATCCAACAATTTCCGAGATAAAAACCCCTTTCAAATCCATATTCACATCAAAACCATTTTTAACATTCTTTAAATAACTGTCAACATTAAAAGACACATTTAATGTGAAACAAAAGGAATCCAACATGAAAAAACCCATTTCTATTAAAAAATTAACTTTCATCAAATTCAAGCCTTTAAAACGTTTATCATCTTTCACACGAGGCATAAAACATATTCAATAATCAAAACAACTAATCACATGTTTACATGACCAATTTCATTTAGAAAATACATTTTCATCACATGTTGATCTAACACCATTCCAAAAAAAAATTCACACCTAAAAATAGTAATATAACATGTTTAAAAAATAAATAATTCAATCAAAGGTTATCTAAAAAATGTAAAAGCATGGAGACACATACCTCACACTTGTAAAATTAATTAATCTAGTGAGAAACCACAACCGCACCACTATAAGACCCTATAAAGTCATGAATGAGAAGTAAACATCAATATTCACCCCAATAACACAATAGAGTACCCTATATAGTTTAAAAAAGCCATTGGAAATAATGAAACTTAGTTGGAGGGAATAAAACCCTAGAAAGAGAAACAAATTAAAGGAAAAGATTCTTACATGATGATTCCATGAAGTTACCACAACCAACCACCAAAAACGTGAATGTAAAGGGGAGAAATAAATTGATTTAGAGGTTACTAGGGTATGTATCTTGAGTGGGAGGAGAAATAAGATGAATTAGTGTTAAAATTGAAAAGGGGATAAATATAAATTTAACATTTTTAATGACCTTTCTAAGTCACATAGTTTTACCACGTGGTTATCCAAATTTTACGAAAACCATAGATCTCTCACAATCCAAGAGGACAATGTTGTATAGTCATACCACATGTTTTACCAATCCTTGTGCCTACCATGTCATCACCATTATCCAAAAAAATCATTTTTCATATGGTTTTTTGGGAGATGGTGAACAATTTCCCCAAACCATGACACAACAATGAGCCACTTGAAATCAATAAAGAAATAAAAATTGTTTCACTAAAAACTAAAAGGGAAATCCATGTATAATTACAAGAACAAAAATAAAAAAAGAATACCTCAAAAAATAATCATGTATTTGATCATTTTATCCACTATTAAAACATTCAAACATAGGAATGACACTCCAAGATTGATCAGATAACAAAAAAAGATACATTTTCTCAACCCAAGACTCCCTCTCTCAATTATAATGATCATAAATAGCATATTGCCAAAGAACATTGATCAACAAAATATACTTCCCATATATCGCATTATCTTGAGAATCCACAATCCCTAATGTCCACCAAATCGCAAAAAAGTAGGCTCTATCTCTACCTTCTCTAAATTCAGCACATGAGACAGATCTGGGTTATACTTTTTCTGATGAGATTCATGAAACACATCCAGAATTGATGTCAAATGAGAGGGAAAAGATAGATTTTTTCACACCATACCAACTCCTTAGGTAATATTAAATGCCCAACATGCCTTGGAAAAGGATTACCATTATTTATTAATTGACAGTGACCCTTGTGAGGTGAAACTATTAAGAACACCAGATCATCGATATAAAACTCCAAATATTGGGGCCTCTGATTAGCATAAGACCTATATCGAGTCTAACTGGTCATCAATAGTGGCCCCATAAATATGAATTTATCATAAGTTTCTATAAATTTATTATTCCTAATAGTGAAGTCTCACTCACTAGATTTCAACACTAATGTGACCAAAAAGGTCGACCAAAAAGCCCCTCAAAAGGAGCCATTAGAATTGAGGATTGGTAACATTTTTATATGAAAACACAACCAATCCCAAATCGATAACCCATGAACCTCTAAAATTTCAACACATTCTTGGAGAATGTTTTCCAAAATCTAATTATCTTTATAAATCTATCCATCCATTTGATGATGGTATGTTTTGATCAACATGATCAATGACCTCACTTCCTTCTGAGGGACTTCCGAAAATATATAGGTAATATGGGGTCCCCTATCAGAAACAATTTCCAACAGAACACCATGAAGCCTCAATGCTCTGTAATATACATCCAACCATACTAATCCACCTTGGTCAAATACCTGGTTGAAATGAAATGAGATTATTTTTTCATATTGGAAATAAATACCCAAATGGAATTCCTCCCCCAGTTTTTATTACGTAAGCCCAAAATAAAATACATGATGATATCATCCCATGTATAGATAAGAATATATAGTGGATTAAAAAAAGAATATTTTCTTTTAGTACTCTACTTTAACATGCTAACACATATGAAACCACAATAATAAATAAAAAATATATCACCTCATACCTGGCCACCCGAACAGGTGACACACATCATAAAAAATCATTATTAAACAATAGTGAATATTCCACTATGACTGGTGGAAATCCTATATCACCTACTACCATAAAAAAATCGAGACCATGAAGTTAACCTTGAAGTACAAGAGTCCCCCAGTATATAATGATCACTTACAATTTGTCTCCCCACCATTTAGAAATTTCATAGAACACTGAAAAAACATATCATTTGGATGTTATTTATGAATCAAATCATGAAGGGAAGGTGTCAAATGAAAACTAGAGATGAAAAAACATCCACTGTGATCCATTGTCTCTAAGTGAATCTGAGTAAAAATACCCATAAATGGCCACTCTTCTCTAGACTCTTGATGAACTTTCACCAGAACCTTCATTCTCAATGAATCTTCCCCACATAACAATTTCTTAGAGTATATACTATATCAAAATTGAACCCCTGAAGGTACTAAACCCAACAATGATAACTTATATTCAAGTCATTATTGTAGAGTAATTCGACTAATATATTATTGAATTAATAAACTGGAAACTAATCCTCAAAATTACAATGATACCACAAATTCAATGAATGAATTACGACTGATAAATTCAGGTATGGATTTTATTAATTCATTTCCTGTGGTCTGAGATAGCACAAACTGTACACCACCAGATGATCATCCTCCATTATCTAACACTAATAACCATACTATTGGAATCACAATAGACCATATATTCATTTCCATATTCCAGAAATATCAAAATAGGGGTGTTAGACAACCACCACTTTAGATCCCCAATGGATGCCTGATAATCTAGGATCTATTCAAACATAACCACTTTTCATGTAATCTCTATCATGGATGAATAAATATGAGGTAAATCTCAAAATAATATCATATAATAAAATTATAGTCCCAAATTTATCATAATATTAGAAACATTGTTCATTTTTTCCATTGAAAATACCACATTAATCTTATCGTGTTCCACTGAATCCCCCCTTTTTGAGAACACATGTCCTAGAAACTTCACCTTTCTAATCCATAATGTTCTCCTAGAAATCTTCACATAGAGATGATGATCCTAAAGGTTTCCTAACACAATTCTCGAATGCCTTTCAAGATCCTCCTTGTTCCTATAATAGACTAGGATTTCATCTAGAAATACTATAAAAAAATTCAAGATACTGGTGAAAAACCATGTTCACTAGCTCCATAAATATTGTTAGATAATTCTTTAACCTAAACATCATGACCAAATAATCAAAATTTTCCTACCTACATTATAAGGATGTTTTTAAAATATCCTCCTCTTTAACTATAACTTGGTGATACTAAGATCACAAATGAATCTTGGAAAACCACACCCCCCTAAAGATGATCGAAATGGTCATCAATATGAGAAAAATGGTACTTTTGGCTTTGATATCGACCTTATTAATTTCACAATAATCAATTTACAACCAGATAGATCCATCTGCCTTTGGGTAAATTGAAATGGGGCTACCCAAGATGAGACACCCAAGGAAATGAATCCTTTGTATTCCAAATTGTCTAGTAGTACCCTTCTTTCACATAACTCGGTGGAGGCCATACAGTACAATGGAGGAGATATCATTATCATTCATGATGACAAATTAATAGAGGACTCAAATTCTACAATGGAGGAAAACTTGAGACATCCTCCAGAAACCCCTACGGGAAATCATCTACCAAAAGAGGTAATACTCCATTAAGAGAACCATCATCATCCCCCAATGTGAGTGATGAGATGAGACAAACAAGTTTATTAATTCTAGAAGTGGGGGTATAGAATGTCCCAATCAAGGATCCCATAAACATTGAAAAAATTTATACTTTTATTTGGTACTGAAAAACTCTCTCCTCACCAATAAAAAATATTGTGCACCTAAAATGAAACATTCCCACCATTATAAGGATCATGTCAAATATGTCCATTTCATGAACAAGAAAATCACATTATATCTCAACCCCCGACATGGTGAGGGCACAATATAGACACATAAAACCACGTACTCACTTTTTTCCATGTGGTGTTACCGACTCCATCACATACATAATAATATTGGTGGGAAACATTAACACATTCAAATGAAAAAATAAATGAAAGAAACTGATGCACATGTATGAAACTGGACAATATCTAAATATAATGAAATAAGAATGGTACATTTAAATGTTGCGGGTCTTCCATTTGATTCTATTGGAACATGATCCATATCATGAAGATACCTCATATTTTCCTAAGCATGAAAAGGACCACCAACCTATGGATATCCATGAAATTTACTATACCCAACCAATGATATACACATAACACTATGACCTTCGAATGGTGAACCTGATGTCATCAAAATTTCCCACCATGCTGGCATCACATTCTTAGCTACAAATCCAACACCACTCTAATATGGGCATGCCAACTTGAGAAATCGTGGCAAGTGCCCTATATCTATACACCAATTACAAGGTATCAGTGTAGATGAACACATGGACCACATGTCCCTTGCTTATCAACAAAGATGGAACACAACTGACCCAACATTAAAAACCATAGATGAAGACAACCTGGAAGTATGGATAAAACTACCACCACCATTCATCCACAACTCATATTTCTTCCTCTTCATTGCAGATGAACTTCCACCGAAAACTACTCACACTATACTAAAGAACTTAGACTTCAACTGATGAAAAAATTATACCATCATGGCATGATCAACCACATTAGCATATGTTTTTATATTTAAAAAGAATACCTAAGATCCGATATCTTTATACAACCCCATCTTTAACATATGAGCCTTCAACTTCTAATTTGAAACTTCCATGGGTGTGTACTAAATTAACTCTTCTACATTGATGACATACTCCATCATGGAATTATCTCCATATATCATCTCAAAAAACACATGTGAGTTGGTTAAATAGAAAATATTAGGGTAATACTAATAATTTAAGCTTACATTAATGTCCGTCCAACACATATGCTCATGCTTCCCACCTTGCACTACTGAGTCCCAAAAATTATGACTAGGACCTTCAAGAATGAATGAATAATACTTCACTCTGAATACCAATGGAGTATCCAAGATCATGAATGTTCTTTATATATTATCAATACACTCCTCATATATCTAGGGTTTCATGCTACCTAGGAAATAAAGAGTTTTGTTCTTAAGGAACTTATATGATTTTTCATTTCTATGACCTGTTTAGAAATATCTAATCAGAGCAAGACATGATCCATCACCTTAACCAAAATCCAGGATATCTAATTCCATAGATTCAACTAATCTTTGATCTATTTGTGGGGGAGAAATCTCTTTGGTATCATCCCACTATTGTGCATGAAGTCTCCGGGAAGGAATCCTGGTAAAACCAGAAATAACCATAATAAGACCCATCAGTACAATAATTCAAAAAAATTATAACAATAATATAAAATATCAACAGTTCCATAAATAACAACATAACAAATCCATAGTGACAAAATTACTAACCAAATCACACCACCCCCACCTTGTGTCCAAATACATTCTGTAGCCTGTACGTCTCACCTAGAGGAGAAGTCAACCGAATACCAACATCCCATGGTGATTCAAGTACTATCACAAGGTATATTGGTCAGAAATCCAAATCAAAATTAGAACCTAATGTCCCCAAAATCCTAGATCCAGTTTATCCAGACTCATCCCAATGAACATGACCCAACAAGTGTGAAACCCAACTCAGATACCAATTTTAATGAACCAAACCGGGGCGAATTCCAACTTTTCACTCGAATCTACTAATGGCATGGACCGAAGGGAGTTCTCATTCACAAATGCTAGAAACTCATTATTTGGTATCAAAAATCCATATTGGGAATGATTTCACCCATTTATATGATCAAAAAAACCAAAAATAGTAAGAAACACTATAAATGAGAACCACTACCAAATGAGGACTAATAATTTTCAGAATGATTTTTTTTACAACATCAAACAAAACCAATAGTGATATAGTGGAATGAGAACTACAGAACTATCCCAAAATCACACATGTAAAATGAGGGACACCACCCAAAAGATACCATAATCAAAACAAGTATGAGGTGGAATAATAGTATAAAGTTCCACCATCACCACAATGATACATCATTCTTTTACCTTAGTCACACATAAAAATTTCTAGATACTCACAAAGGTGTATATAGGGTTTGATCCAAAGAACAATAGGATGCCAAAAAAATTTAATATTCCATGATATAAAATTAGTAGAAAAATAAACATGCACTTTTCCCTATGAATATTTTATACCATTATAAGAATATATTTAAGAGAATCTTTCATAATAAAAACTTTTTAGGGAAAACAGTTTTCACATAGAAGCTTTCCTGAAATAAAAACATAAAAAATGTCTACTATATGGTGATGGTTACAAAAAAATCACATGAGAATCATGTAATAAGATAAAACCATGGGAACTAAATTGTAGTAACTAGCATATGTGGGATGGTATGAACCTTATACCTCTGTTATCAAAAACCTCTAACTACATTACCAAGAATGTTCTTATGCATGAGCCATTTGAGGGGATCACATCTCATGGTCTAATGGTCACTATATCATAAGACACCACCAACAACATTTACATGCATGATCTACTAGAGGTGATCCTAACCCAAGGTCTAGTGGACTTCTATCATACCACATGTTTAGTTTTTATTTGTAATATTCAATCATACTAAATGAATCATGGCCTCAACCAAATCCAAATAAACTAGTGTACTTGTTCTTGTTCTCCCACCGAGATACCAAGGATTTAATTTATACTCAAATTCCATTTCACATATCACATGAATAATCACATTCACATTCTCATATCGAGCATCATAAAAAAAAGGAAATCACCACATTCATGTTTTTAGAAGGATCCAATAATAAAAATACACCCAGAAACCATCACTTTCTATATGTAGAACCAGTTTCCCCTTTTCAAAGACATGAAAACCATTTGGAAATACATTTTTCACAACTATAACAATTTATGATTCCCATTATGAATTTAACCTAGAAGAACACATATGGAATCCATCTATTTCCAAGAGAAAACCCTCCAAAATTCATATAATCAATAAAACCATTTTATAATATGCTTCACATCACATTATCCATTTAAAACCCACATTTTATGTGAATAATAAGGAATCTAACATTAAAAAAACCAATTTTTCTTGAAAAATACACATTTATCACATTTAAGCCTTTAAATCTTATGGAAAACACATTTCATACCTTTCACACAAGACGTAAAAAACCATAAAAAAGAACACATGATACTTGAAATGTTTTTTTAGAAAAACCACTTTTATCAAATGTGCTTCCCAAATATTTTCGAAAAAAGTTTTGAAGATAAAAAATAATATATACAACACATTTAAATAGTAAATAAAGTTGGCTAAACTATTATTATAATTTATAACCATGGAACCACCTACCTCACACTCATAAAGTTATTGAATTTGGTTCGACCTATAACAGAACCTACACATGACACTCTAAAAAAACATGATAAAAAAAAATTTCCCTCAAAAACACAATATCATATCGTATTTAGGTCAAACAACCTGCTGGAAAATAATAACACAATAAGTAAAGAAGACAAACCATAGAAAGAGGGTGAAATATAGAGAAAAGAGACATACTTGATGATTTCTTGAAGTTACTAACTAAAAACAACCTCAAAGTTGGAGTTACAAGGGATCAATGAGGGAATGGAGATGAACCTAGGTTGTAAATCCTTAGTGGGATGAGAAATAGTAGGAATTAATCTTAAAATTGATAAGGTAATAAGTATAAATTCACAAATTTTAATGACCTAGATTGGTTTCAAGGTTTTACTACACAATTTTTCATATTGCGGGGGAACCAGGTGTCACTGAATTTCTATGATGAACTCATCACATATTTAGCCCACACAATTTACCAAACCATGTGCCAACTGTGCAATTTCTACTATCCAAAATGAATATTTTCGACATTATTTCCTGGTGTAGGCACACAGTATCACAGAATTTTTAACCAACCGTGTGACACCACATCTCAAGCCCAAAATATCTATTTTGACCAAAAAATAATAGGTAAACCCTCGGAAAAATGAAATTCAAAAAACAATCAAAATAATATCTCAAAACAGAATCGTGTACGTGACATTCCTTGTGTTTACCACCCCTTAAATAATAATACAACCTATTAAACTGCTTAATTTATAAGCATTGATCCCTCTAGCCAATCTAATACCGACCAAAAACACTTAGATTCCTTATTTATGATATTGAGTTTATTTTCTACTATATAGTGTGACACCAAATGATTATAAAAGAAGATAATTATATTATATTGAATAAAAGTGATGGAATATTGAGTTCATTTTATGATACACACTATGATGAGTTTCTTTAATAGCTTCCATTACATACAATTCATAGTTTTACTAAAAAACATTCTATTAATAATATTATATAGCATGATAATTACCACCTTTCCCATATAGAGTAGGATATGATATTGATTAATTTAATTACCTTACCCTTAGGTGTATCATGTTTGTTATAGTGGATGTTATTGTCCACAACTGCTACAATCCCCCTTGAACATTATATTACCTAGTTTCTTTAATTAAAAAAATATATCAAATAATTATATTTTATGGATAGTAAATAACAATAAATTCAATATGATTCTTGAAACTTGTATAGATTCAAAAAATAGTTTTTGTCACCCTTTTATTGAGCCATTATTAAAAAAAAAATTTAAAAAATAGAAATTTTATCTGAAATGTAAACATAATTTTTTAATTTACGCTTCCAAAATTCACTTAGGGTAAATTTATGGTATTATTAGGAGAGTTTTCATTGTTTGTTGAATAGTGAAAAATACTGAATTCTAATAAAAATATTCATTATCATCTAAATAATAAATATTTTTTAAATATACATTGAAAATTTTTTAATGTAAAAAAAGATAAATATTAAATTTATTAACACAATTTAAGCCAGTAGTATCTTTTTCATATTGAATTTCAAAATGAAAACTTTTTTACTTATGAAAAATTTTAGTTTAAGAACATAATTTCTCATCATGAATGTGAGATTAATTTGAAATTATATTATTCACTTTTATTGAGATAAATTAGGGATAATAGAATTAATACTTGGAATAATCATAATTTATCTTATCTAACAAGTTCTACAACATTTTTAATAAAATTCATCAGTGAAAACAATTAATTTTTTTTATAGACATTCATGTAAAAATGAGTTAACATTTGGTTTAAATTAGAATATAAGTTGTATATATGACCTAAAACTTACCAAAAGAACATTGTATGGACCAATTTTGTAACACCCCAAGAGTTTGAGATTTATTTTTTCAAATTAAATTAATATTTATGATATTTTTATTACATGGTACACTAAATAAAGTTTAGTTGATAATAAATCACTATATTTTCCATGTGTTATATGGAATTCCAAGTTAATTTTTCAATATAATCAACAAAAAAAATTTATTTCTCTACATGGAACACCAATATTATCTTTTGTTACATGAAATAATTACTTTCCTTGATGTCTTAAGCAACATGCAAGATCAAGTTTTACTAAAAAATTGTATATCACTAAAATGTTACCACTAAAAACAATAAGATATAACATAGCAATTAAATTAGTAGTTATAAATATTATTAACTAATTAATGAAAATTTATCATTCACACATATATACGATGAATCTATATGTTACCAATTATATATAAATGAATAGTAAAACTGATTGAATATAAAAGAAACTATTATTATTTTTATGGTAAAAAAGATTGTTTACACTAATAAATTAATTTACAAAAAATAATTGGGAAAATTTAATGTAATATAAATGATATATTTTTAATCAAAATACTTTTACATTCATAAAATATAGTTGATATACATAATATAATAACAAACCTAATTTTATTAATAAAACCCAATAATTTTATTAGGGCATTTTTAGATCTTTTTAACAGAGATCCCATTTTAATTTTTTTTTGAAAATTGGTAGATTTAAAATGTCAATATAAAAATAATATTTTAAATATTAACATAATAATTAGGTTATGGAAAATTTTTCTTAAATTTGTCTGATATTTTATTTTTTAATTTATAGTTAAAAATAATGATTTTAACCTAAAAATTATCTTTCAAATAATTTTCTTATAATTTTAAATTATATTCTCAATTTTTTTGAAAGTTAAAATAGTTAATATTTTTATCATTTAACATAATGTAGGTCATTGAGGTAAATTTCAATTTTACATTGGGTATTAAAACATAGCAATACCCTGAATATTTTACATTATAAACCTGCTTTGTCGACCAAACTGTATGATTAATTTTAAATTAAGTCCTACCACTTATATGATTGAAATTTGGAAAAATGGATTCCATATTTAGAATTTACATAATTTATAATATCTATATGATAAAATTATTTTTTACCAAAAATATTACTTAGTTTCATTAAAATAAATTGAATCTATTAAGATAAAATTAAGCATATATAAGGACCAAACCTTAAATTTTAAACTGAAAAAGACCTATAAAATTTTACAAAATACATTTAATATATTTATTTCTACCCTAGACTAAATTGTTTGTAATTTTAACCAATATTGGATACACATGAAGTATAAAAACGTGTGTGGGGTTTCCCTTTTCCAAAATATTACATGAGTACCAATCCTCCCCCATTATAAATTGCATCATCTACTCCCACTTCATCACACCTCTCTAGACGCTTTTTTTTTCAAAATTCTAAAAAACTTGTAATAAACATCCATTTAATTCCTCCTTGAATACTCATTTTGGAATACATCCTTCCTTGAAATCCCTTTTTTTCAAACCATAAGTTGTTTTACTCGATTAAGAGATAATAACCTCCCCCAAACTACATTCTTTTATTTTCATTCCACACTACATAATATATTATTATTCCATTATTTTATAAAAATAACAGTATTATCTATATAATTGGAATTTTTATGATAATTTTCTACCTACACTTAGAAACTTCCATCTAATGGGTATGAATCATATAGTTTATGTGTATGGAAAACTACCGCCCCACTAAACCATGATTGTTCATTTTTCTATTACCGCATATCATGGTGGGCATTATGATAGACACTATATATATATATATAGATTTTAGATTTATTATTTCATGATGATTATGTAATTATTTTACAACAAAAGTATTTCTTCTTTCCATTTTGTGCTAATACGATAATTCCATTTGATGAAGTGTGTACTACCACCCCCTCAAAGAAATATGATTCATTCATACACTACATTGAATGTATTAAGGATGGTTTTAGTGAATATATATGATATATATGATATAATAAAATAACTATAATAATTGTTTATATACAAATATATATATATATATATACATATATGTCTTTTAATTTCATTCATTCAACAAGATAATTAAACTGAAATAATTTTCATGCGTAAGTATGGCCTACCATCTCAATGAATGTAGTATTATGTTTCATAATTTGATATTATATTTATTATAATGGTAATAATATAAAAAATACGTTTTCTTTAAATCATGCTTTATATTATTTAAATATTGATAAAAGTATAAGAACCAATGATATAACAAATTAAGACCCATGCAAACCGAAGTAAAACCTTATCATAAAACTATTAAAAAGTGGAAAATATAAATCCATAATTAACCAATAGATGGTATTAGAAGTAATTATATGGTTCTTTTATATATTTACAATAAATTTATATTTTTATACATGACAAACGAATGAGTATGATGATGTGAAAGATACATGGTAAGGGAATTTCATGTCACTCTTTATTTTTGTGAGATGCATGCCTTATTCCTAGCTCAACCATTTTTTGTGGTGTATATAATACCTGTTAAGGATTTATATTCCTCTTATAATTAAATATATTATGAATTAAAATGACATTTTATGACATTTCTAGCATGGGGATTATGTTCTATAAGTTGCCAAAGCGGTATGGTAATTTTCTCTCATTTTTCATTCTTTTAGACAAATTCCATATTATATACCTATATATTTTTGAGTTGTATAATCATACTTTGGCATGAATTAACATGAATCTCATTATTTTCATGATATTTTATGGCTCTATGTAATTTCATTTTCTTACATGGGGATTATAATTCTATGTTACCATTTGGTAAGATTTTGTTGAATAAATATCACTGTTTAGGGAGATTTTTTATTATCAAGTTTTTATTAATGAAATATGTTGATTTATATTTCATAAACACTCATGAATTGTATTCTCCTTTGGTTATTTTTATGACTCAATTTAGTAGTACCATTTTCTACTCTTTGGTACTTAAGATAATTAAGAAAATATTTTTAAGTAAAATATGATCATCTCTCTATTTTTTTTGAAATATATTTTATTAAAAATACATGTTTTCAAAATATATTTGATTCCAATTATAATGTAAAATGTATTTTGATAAATTTTTATGGCTTTCAGTGCACCACTTTTTAAGTTTTCAAGGAAATTTTCAATGAAAAAGGATTTCAAAATGTTTTATATTTTAAGAAAAATTTTCAATCTAAAAATAATATTTTTTACAATAAATGTTTTTTTAAATATATTAAAAAATTATTTACCATCTTAAAAAACTAATTTTGGTGTCACTTATGCTTTTCTATGGGAAATTATTCAATGTTTCCATTCAATTTATTTCATGGAATGGTTTATGTTTTGATGGAATGATGTTTATGAAATATGTTTCTCTTTCACAGGTAATATGATTTTAAAAACTACTTTTTTGATGGGTTATGATTTATATGAAATGATTATGAGTACTATATAATTTTCCATATGGTTTGATATGAATAAATTTTTATAAAACCTATTTTAATTCATGGGTGATGATATGATTGTATATAATTTATTGGCACATGTATGTATAATTTAATTATGAGATGGGTGTGACCTATGTCTCCCTCCAATTCATTGGGTAAAGATTTATATCTCATGAGATAGACTAACATTGTCTTGGGAGTTAATATTGACTACTAATATGGCCATGGGACTGAACTATGGCTACCATAATGGAATGAGTAGTGAACTCAAGATACTATGATGGCCGTGGGAGTGAAGCTTGACCACAAAGATGGTATGGAGAGTGTACCCATAATACTAATATGGTATTAGATGTGATTACTTGTATGATATAAAAATCATAGTATATGATTATGTTTTTCCACAATTCTATGTTTTATTCTAGTTTAATGCTTTCATGTATTAGTTTATTTATTTTCTAATGATTCATGTCTTACAAACTACCATGTTTTATGACGTGAATCATGTTTATGATCACTGATATACCAAGTATGATCTTATATTTTCTTGATCATGTTCTCATACCATTTTTCTGATGTTTATTCTTACTTGTCTCCCCTATTTACCCTTATTGAGGATCTAGCCTCACCACTTTTTATGATTCCTTATATAGGTAATGAATATATGTATCATGTTTTTGTCTTGGAAGGGTTCTCTTCACGAAGAACCTAGTGGGAGATAATGTAGATCATTAATTTAAAAATGTGCATGTATCCATGATTCCAAATGCACTACACTAATGAAATCTTTTGGTGTCTGTTTATATATATTTTTAGTATTTTCATATGTGATGTAATGTTTATGTGTGTCGAGACTGGGTTGAAATAGTTGGTATCAGAGAAAAGTTTTAGGTAACATTTGAAATATGGGATTAGAAAACTATATTAAGAACACTATGTATATTTCTATCGATATTTATAGTGATGTATCTAAGGATAAGTATATAGATTTTTTAACATTTAGGAAAATTTTATGGAATTATAGTAAAGTATAAAAGGATTGGTTTCCTAGAAATGCAACCCTATCTGGATATTATAAGTGGATGTGGATATTGTACAGATGTACCAAGGTGTTCGATCTCTGACATAATGTTTTGGGCTAAACTCAGTGTAATATGTTTCACGATGAATGTGTTGTTTCCCACCTGGATTGAAACTCCCAGGGGATATTCTTTGGTAATTCACAAAACTCTTAATGAATAATCCTGATGGAAATAAATATAAATTGTCTATGAAAAAACAAAGGATAATCCTATCAGTTCATATATTAAGGAAGGTGTCATGATTTAGACACTATATATGTAATTATTTTCATGTCTATGTGGGTTTATAATATGCTATGTAATTTTTATACTATGATTCTAGTTTTCGTCAATGTAGGGAATTGGAAGGAATTGGATTAACATTGAATGTGTCGGATTATTTGCTGATGAGAAGTTAAGTGGGATGATAATTGGAGTTAATGATGTTGTGGTCATTTCAAATCAGTTTTCATAGAACATGATTATCAACTTTTACCTTAACTAAATCTCAAACACCCCCAAGGGAGAGAAATAAGGAGTTCACTAAGAGTTAAGGTAATGGATACCAAAAACGAACAGAGATTAAAATTCATTTGTGTCAAGAATATGGAAATAATAACCAATGTGACTATCTTGGAGGAATGAGAAGATGTTTTGAATTTTGAAACGGAGGACACAAAGAAAGTGACTGAATTGAAAAAAAGAAAAAGTTAAGTTAACGAAATGTATGAGAATATTGTCCTTCATATGTCTTCGTCGAAGCATAAGTGTTTTATTTGTGGAATAAATTTACATTATGAAAATAAATTTCCCAAGAGAAAATATCCTAAATAAAATCTTCATGGTGCTGTATGTAATGGTTTCAATGAGGATGGTGATGAAACTACATATGAAATGTTAAAGGAAATAGTAATCGTGTAATGGGATGAGGTAGCCATGTTAATGGCATAAGAAAAAGTTGAATAATAAAAGTGTTTATATATTTGGATTCAAGTATTATGTTATATGTATGGTGAAATATATATGGATTTTCATGATTATCTTTTTTCACTGGAAATTTACATGAACACATTGAACAGGTCTAATGGAATAGAAAAGTGATTGAATTGAAAGGTAATTTCCATGGAAAACACATGACTAAGGTAAAGATAACTGTTAATATGTTCCTTATGTTATGAAAATTTTGTTTGATGAATATATATCGGATATAAGTAAATTGGATAGTACTTATTTACCTGGAACTAATTAAGTACTTGATGATAAATATTTTATACTATCATGGATGTAGTTTTAAACTTCTTTTATTAATGTAATATGTCCATTATTCTATAGAATAAGGAAGTATGCATGTTTTCCTAATGTATTTATAGTAATTTAGGGTATTACTATGTATCACGAGAATATAAGATGAGGGTATTGACATGCTAATAAAGTGACAACCAATATGAACTTTTTGACATAGGAGGGAATCAATGTTTAATGGATTTCTTTACATTATTTCTATAGTTTTGGAATTAAAACTTTTAGAAGGGTTATAAGGTCAACCATTCAAGAATTTTTTTTGTTAAACTCTGGAAGAAGTATTTATGCACACCTTATGAATTGAAAATCTAGGTAGAAAGGCAATTTAGTGTACCATTATTTCATGTATTTACATCTTATTTATTTTGGAAATAATATCAATACTATTTTAGAAAAGGATGTCATGTATTTTTGGTGACAACCAATCAATTTTGGAAAGGCTACTTGACATTAACCGATGACCGATGGATGATAATGGATTTACACTTACCACTGGAATACATGATTTCTAGGTTATTGTGTAATTGTTTTGATGGATAATTATTAATTATTAACCATTGGAGTTACTTTCTATGTTTAGGGATTAACATATTATCCATATGGATTTTTAAGAATTTTAAGAGAAAAATAGTTATACATTTCATTTTTTTATTCCCCTTATTATCTACTAAAAGTGTATTCTACCACTTTAGGTACAAATTCAATATGTAGACATGCATTTCTTGAAGTAATGGATGAATTAGAAATAGAAAAAATAACAAATAATGAAAGATATTTTGTTTTTAGAAATATTTAAATAAAGTATATTTCCTTATATTATTGTTTAATAAGGAAATTAATAAATAATAGGATAATTATCAAATAAAATGTTTTTTCAAAATACCTTAATTTTGTTTCACTAATGGCCTTTTAAATTATCACATATTTATGACTTTGAGGCCCTCATTTTTCATTGATAATTCCCTTGTTTATGATTGATGACTTCAATCACACCGTATAAATATTTATTCATTCTCTATATGTTAAATATTCACTCATTTACTATGTTATCCTATGTAGAAACACATTTTTTTGTTATATTGGGTAACCATTATGGTTCCATTTTTTATGGGAGGTATGTTAACATTTTTTATGATGTGGGTTTGTGTGAATGAAAATATCATGTTTTAAACCTTTGGTAACCCATATTAATTTCAAGGGAGAAATTAAATTTAAGGGTTATAGAGTGTAACACATTGATATTTTTTGAATTATTATTTTTGAATTAATTTAACATTTATGATATTTTTCATTTCACAAAACATTGAACATAGTTTATTTTACAATAATGAAATATGTTTGGATTGTGTTATATCCCACAACAGTTAAATCATTAAATTAATGAAATATTAACAATATATTCTTCCACACATAACACCAAGGTTATCTTACATTTCACCAAAATATGAAAATCCAATAGGGATTGCATAACATGTACGATAGAGTTTTGTTGAACATAGAGGATAATATTACTATTCATATGATCACAAAGCTATTTTAAAGTATTAAATTAAATTAATTACAATTAGTGAGTGATAATATTGTAATAAATATATTATATATTCAGTGAAATAAAATTTATATTCATACAATATATTTGATATGCATATGAAAATAAAAAAAGCTTAAAACTCAATATTTTCATTATGGTATTTTTACCTCCTTTTAATATATAACCTATTTTAAATCCAATTTTGTTCATTTTAATAGATTAAATATTTAAAAATAAAAATAATATGTGAAATATTAATATAATAATTATCTTATCGGAAATTTTTGTTGTTTTTCCATGATGTTTTATTTTTTCAATGAATAGTGGAAAATAATGATTTTTAGTTCGAAAATTCTTTTCCATCAAATTTATTTGTAAGGTTAACTAATATTATAATTTTTTAAAGAGAATAATTAGATATTATTATTATAAAATAATATAAATTAGGATATTTATATCAATTTAAATTTAAAATTGGGTAAAAGAATATAGGAAGGATTTGAATGTTTATACTTTAAAAACCTTCATTGTTGACCAAACTGCATGATTAATTTTAAATTAATATCTGCCACTTATGTGATTTTAATTTTAAAAAATTGATTCTAGATTTGGAATAATAATTATTTATAATTTATAATAATTTCAACATAGTTTTTGAAAATAAATATTAGTTAAAACAATTAAAATTTATTACATCATTTAAGGTAAAATTAAGTTTGAATGATAACTAAACATTAAATTTAAGACCCTAATAGACCTATAAAATTGTAAAAAATTCATTTAATGACCATATTTCAAAAATATACTCCATTTTAAAGAATTTGGACTATTATTGGATCCACTTGTAATAAAACAACAAAGGCAGGGTTTCCTTTCCCCAAAATATTACAAGAGTGCCAATCCTCCACTATAAAAGGCCTCCAATCCTACCTCTTCCTCAATCCTATAAAGACAACTATTTTAGTAAATAAGTTTCCCAGGTATCTCCTAAAAGTACCTCTATTACTCCTTGAATCCACTATTAGTAAAAAATATTTCCAAAAAATCCCTTCCGTGCAAACCAAATGAAGTTACCCGATTAAGAGCTAACAACCTCCTGAAAACTCCTTTACATTATTTTATTTATCCATTAATTAAAATATTATTATTACATGTTTTTATAAAAAAAAGTATTATAAATAAATTTTTTTTTTCTATAAGTACTAAACCTAAACTTACACACCCTTCTATCTAATGGGTAATGAACATTCTATTTACGTGTATGGTGAACTACAGCCGCACTAATTGATGATTGTTTATTTTTTCATTTGAAACATATAATGGAGTAAATTATGATGAAAACTAGGTTTATATATGTTATATAATATATTTATTAGGTCTTTAAGAACCAGAAATTATTTTCCAACACATATGTTTATAATTTCTATTTTGTGTAAATAGAATAATTTCAATTGAGAAAGTGTGAACTACCGCCCCCTCAAAGAGATGTGATTCATTTTTATACTACATGGAATGTATTAAGTATGAGTTTGGTGAATATATATATATATATGATATATATGATATAATAATTCCACATTAATAATGATATATATACATATATACACATATATATTTTACATAAATTCTTTCAACACAAAAATTAAACGGGAATAAAGTTCCAGCAAACATACGACCTACCATTTACATAGATGGTATATCAGGTTTCAGAATAATATATTCTATAGATTTTTAAAGTAAAAATATAATTAATATAAAATTTGTTTAAATCATGTTTTAAATTCTAGAAATCATGATATATGTATATAGACCAAACATATAACAAATTAAGACCCATGTGAAAAAACAAAGCCGATATTACCAGAAGTAAAACCATAATATTGAATTGATTAAATGCATGAAATATAAATCCATAATTCAAAAATATATGTTATTATATGTAATAGTATTATTCTGTGATAGATTTATAATAAAATTATATTAATTATATAGGAGTTTTGAATGCGTGAGACAAGAGTCAAGACACACTGAAAGAGAATTTCATCTAACTTGATATTTCAATGAGATATATACCTTATTCACCACTCACTTGTTTTATTTAGTGAACATATTTCCCAAGAATTCATGTTATTCCTAAAATAGTAAAATCTATAATGGAATAATATTTTCAAACTTTCAAAAATATCCCCTCCTCTCCCTTATAAAAATAACTCACTTTATACCAATTTATCACACTTATCAAGACTTTGGCTCGTCCAAACTCTGCTCCAATAATCTTCCAAGATCCCTCTATTCATCTTAGATTCCTTACCTTAGGCAGAAAGCATTTTAAGAAACCCGTTTGGTTCAAACCAAAGGGAGTTACCTGATTTAAAGGTAACGTCTTCTCTTAAGTTCTTTTGTTTTAATTTACTTCTCCAACCCCCTAAACTTTTTTTATTCCATTGTTTTATAACAAAAACAGTATCCTAAATATACTAGGATGTTTTTATGAGAAGTATTCAAGAAATACTTACATACACCTCCTTATAATAGGTAATGAACACTCTTTCTGTGGATGACAAACTACTGCCTCACGAAACGATGATTGTTCAATTATCTCCTACCGCCTCTCATAGGGGCCATAATGATGGAAATGATTCTATATATGATATATATTATATTTATTTTTTCTTTATACTTCTATATTTTCCTTTTTATAGAATACCATTATTGTTCCCATACTCGGTAAACATGATAATTTCATTTGAGGATGGGCGGACTACCTCCCCCTCAAAATGACATGACTCACACATGCCATACGTGGAATGCATAAAGGATAGAATTTATGAACTTATGTAACATATATTACATATATATTATACTGGAATTATAATATACCGATGTATCATAATGTTTTCATTCCATTAAAATATGAAATAGAAATTAATGTAGCGTTCATGCATACTTATGGCTTATCGTCTACATGAACGGTGCATTTCATTTACTATCTCAAAATGTTATGTAATATTATAAATACATATATATAATGGATATATATGATATATATGACATATATATGATGAATAAAATTCTGTATATAATTTACTTTTGACCACATGGACAATTTATAATTATAACAAGTTCATTTTTGACTGAAGATGAGAACATATATAAAATGTACGATATAAACTCAGAAAATTAAATAATTGTTATAGAAGGGTAGTAAGTGATATAAAATTAATAATAAACATAAAAATTATTCTTAATAAAGTAAAAATTAACTTATGTTTTTCATTCTGGAAGAACAAAGAACACACGAGTGAGTCAAGTTGGACAAGTGGTACGTGATTCTTATCTCACTTTTAATTCCGTGATATTTGCATTGTTTTCCACTTATTTATAGCATGTTGTGTATTTTGAACTGCCATTGGATATATATTATCATGATTATATTTATATTCATTTTATTCTATGATTCCTTTCGTGGTTATTATCTTTTGGTCATATGAATCGATTGATTACAACGAGGTAAAGGGTTTTTATCCCACTCTTTATTCCTGTGAGATTCATGCTATATTTTTCACTATATTCTTTGAGTAGTGTATGTACTAACCATGATTATACTCTTTCTGTAATATAATTTCATTTATGGCTATTTAAATCTACATTTATTTGTCCTTCTTTCATGGGGTGTATGTTTTGTAAGTTACCAAATCGGTAAGGGAACCTTTCACCCTCCTCTTTTTAAAGGACTTATTTTTGTTATGTATTTTAATTTACATCTAATTATTTTATGATTTTTTCTTCTCTATAATTATTGATGTAAATTTTATGTCCAAGTTATGATATACCCTTTTCTCTCTCATCAACTAATTTTCAAAATATTATAGTGACGTCATTAGGCTGTCGAATTTTTTCAAGGGAACTTCTTAACCTAATGTCAATTATTTGTGTTAAACTTTTACTTCTTGAATATATAGTCCTTTGAATATGAGTGAATGACCTCTGATTGTTTTACACTTAATATCCACTTTTATTGGGTGTATTCATATTTCACCCATAATTATGTAATTTATTTTTTCTTTAATCAAAGGATACCATCTTCATAACGGATTTCGTCTCAATTTACATTCCATTGAGACTTCATTGTTGTTATGAACCAATTCACTTTGATATGGGGTATATACTATCCATTGGCATATTATATCATGAATAAATTTATTCACATGATATTATAAAGTTTTTATTAAATTTTATTCCTCAATTATTTGTATTCAAGCATCTCTCATTTGGTAATGAAATCATTAACTAGAATATTGTTTTAAATATTTATTCTAATAAATCATACCCATTAATGTCCTTATTTTAAAAATGGTTTTAAGGATTTATTTATATGTAAATTAATATTTTATTATGTAAATTCCTTTAAAATATTCAAATTGATATGGGACACATTGATTAAAAAATATCTATATTAAATGATTTTGAAAATGGTTTGATAAATCATTGATTTTGTCAATATCTTGAAATGATATATTGTGATTTCAAATGAAATGTTAATAGTGAAATGTTTATATTTTCAATATTATATGTGCTATGATTTTATAATGTTACTCTGACATTTTACAGGTGGTTAGGTGATTATCCAAATGACGGGTGCTGCCATGATAAACCAGGACAGGTGGTTACGTTATAACCTCCAATGCGTTGGGTATGGAAGTTGTCCATATGGCTATTCGATTTTGTGGTATGTGTGGAAGTCGACCGTATGGTTATTCCATTTATGTCCCAAGTTACCTTTATATATTATGTGTTCTTTATATGGGTTTTATGGTAATCTTTTGGTTACAAAAGGGTAAGCAATGATCTTTTATTCAGTGAAGAGAATTTACTACTTAATAAAGGAGAAAAGTAATTCTTATGATAAATTATTCATGGTTTACTTATTGTTTTGAAAAACTAACAGTTTTCCTTCTTTGTGTATCCCTTACTGAGAATTTTTTCTCATTCAAAGTTTTCGAAATATTTTTCACAGGACATAAAGTGGAATAGGGTCAAGAATAGGATCAAGGAAAATTCATGCTATCAAAAACATGGAAGTAGACATGTCTCTTTTCTTCAATATTTTTTTATGAAAAAAATGGAAACTCAATAGAAGTGTCTACTTGGTAGTTTTAGAGATGTAATGTAATAGTAATGACCAAAATATCTAAAACACTAAACCTGAAAATATCCTCAATGTGAAATATTCATTTAATTCAAGAGTATGTAATGCTTTAAGGTCAGGTCATTAAAGTTGGTATCAGTGGGCGGTTTAAATAACTTTAGAGTTTGGGGTATTCTTTAAGCATAAGTGACATTTTCATAATAGTTAGGATTTCAGAAAGAGTCATAATTTTTTAGATAATGTAAATGATATTAAGATATTATGAATAATTATAACTTTGTATTTACCCTCTTCATAAGATATTATATGCATATTTTATTGATATACTAACACTTACCATTTAAGTTATTGTAAATGGATGGATCTAGTAGGCACTAAAGTAACAATGGATTTAAAGAAAACAATGACAGTTTTATGATTGATCAATTAAATGAAATAATAGCTACATTGAGAACTCTTGTGGTTATTCTCAACTAACTATTTGGAGTCAAGATTGACCACCTGAACCATGATGATTTTTATAAGCAACAAATATGTGAGGAACAAATCCCTATGGATATTTAGGTAATAATCATAAAGGTAAGTATCTTAAAAAAACCTATGTGTCAAGGATGTGGAAATAATCACCTAGGAAAATGTTTCCATGGGACGGTAAGATTCTATAGATGTGTAAATGAAGGTCATAATGTAAGAACTTTCCATGAAAAAAGGAATCATCTAGTTGACTCTAGGAAAGGGAGAGATGTTATTTATGAGGTATCAATTGAAAGTTTTAAATGTTGTGTGCATGGGCATTATTAAATCACATGTCATGCAAAGTTATTTCAGGAATGGGATCACTAGGATCGTACAAATATTTTTTTAGAAATATGTAATTCCATTTCAATTGAGGATGAAGAAACTGACAATGACCAATGAAAGGTATAGATGATTTCTTAACATCTGTTTTGATTATACTTAATCTTAGTATATGTTTCATGACTTTGTTTATAGGAAAGATGTTTTTCAGAATAAGTTTGAAAGGAATGGTTAATAGATCATGATTATTGTTGAATGAGTAAAAAGTAAACATATATGAGATTCAAGAGTTATCATAGATTTTAGGATGGTGAAATGCTTAAAATTATTAATGCTCTTTTGATGATGTGATTACATTAATAGACTTTTTACAGTATTTGTAACCCTAAAAATTGATATATGAAAATATTATTCAATGAATAATTATATTTTCTTTTGTGGATATATATATATAAAACTATTTGGGTTTATATGATACATGAATTTGAGGCAATTACAGGTTTATACATTTTGGGATGGAAAATGAATGTTATTAGATAAAATTTGTAGTAAAAATATGTTAAGGTTATTTTTGATGAATTTATATCTTTTTGTGAATTTTATAAAATTATATAGTTTTTGAAAAATTACAACACGCAGACCGTGTGACATCCCGTCGCATCAGGAAATGCTAGAACAATCGAACCCACAACCAAAGTGCGACTGGAATTTATTGCCTACCATTGGACTACGTGAAGTCCCTGGTTAGTATGAATTTTTCTAATTTTTAGTTAAATGATTTTATGGATTAAGATTAATTATATTTTTTGATATAATGTTTTATCAAATGGGTATCGTTAATATAGGAGAATCATTTGTTCATTAAGTGATAAATGTTATTTTGGAAGATGTTCATGACTTTGGGAACACTATATGCCTAAGTAAAATAGAATGCTATGGGATTTAATTTGCGGAGTAATGGTTGAAATTTTATTTTGGAAGAATCTCTATTTTTATAGTGGACATAAGGTCATTTGGGTTATTCATGGAGATTATTAACCTATCATAAAGAATATGTGATTATTTTAATTAATTTTCAGTATGATATATTAAGATTAGACAATGTTATTTGGAGATAAATGTTAAGATATATCATGGAAGACTATGTGATAAAATTCTTCTGAGTTTGGGATTCAACCTTAGTTTTTCTTGAACAATTTTATGGGAAATTTGGTATTGAATAGTCTCTATTACCATTGGGTATTACTTTTTGATTTTAGTTAATTAAGTGTAGTAATTATTTTTATAAATTATTATTTTTTTGGGGATTATCTGATCATTTACTAATCATTTTGGTTTTGGATAATATCTAAAGATTAGGGAAACATATAGTTCACCGTTTTGGATTATGTGATTTTCTAGAAATTTATTCTAGAGCTTTTGATGTGACCAATTTATCTTCAATAATCATAGTTTGGAGGAAAGATGAGTTTGTGGTAGAAATTTAGTAATGTATGAAAGTCTACATGAAAAGTAAGTATGATTCCTTATGTTTTTAGTTAAGCTAATAAATAAATTTCTAAACTTTATGAAATGTAACATAAAACAAAAATGTTGTCCGTTAACTTTTCCTACTGGGGAATCAAATTCCGTTTAACCCATAGCAAGTTAATGGTTTTCAGACTATTAACTTTCTCCTAATCATGTTTTCTATCACTCTCCATCAAAACATGATGGTTTGTTTTCTCATCAATATCCATGTTTTTGTACTTGGAATACTAGTATGGGTTATCTTGGGTAACCTTTTTACTTCTTATTTTTCTTTTAAGGTGATTGTTTTATTGACTCTTTTTCCGATGTGGGACTTTCAATGAAGTTTCTGAGCCCAATTTGTTTTTTAAAAATAGCAAGGAAACAATTCCCAAAAGGGGGAAGGATGTAACATCCCATGTAAATAAATAATAATAAATATTCATATTTATTAATATTTGTGCATTATATATAAATTTTACTTAAAATGGGAAGCTATGTTCTATAGTGTACTCGATACGCAACAACGAGTTTCTTTGAAATCTTAGGCTGCACACGAACAATATAATATTATTATTTTAAATTTTAGTCAATGCTTAGACGTTGTGTTGGAGGGAATGAATATAAATAAATACTATATGATTATGCATGTTTGTTAAATGTTTTTACATTTACCCAATAAATATTAGAGGCTTAAAATGTTAAAGAATCTAATTTTAATCACAAATACTCTAATATTCTTTAAAGGGTCGATTTAACGCCTTTTTATGGTGAACCTTTTTTTTACTTTAATATGTTTTATTTGACAAAATAATTTTCATCTTTAGAATAGGGACATAAAAATTTACTTTGGGTGAAATTTTGATATTTTTCTGATAATATTCATTTTTTAATGAATAGTGAAAAAATGCTGTATTTTAATTCAAAACCAACTTTTAATATAATTTATTTATATGGTTATATTATATTTTTAAATTTTTTAAAGTTTAATTAGATTATATTTTTACCATTTAATCCAATTTTGGCCATTGGATGTACTTTTACTTTGAAATTGGACATTAAAAGGTATCAATCTTTTGATGGTTATTATTTCTTAAAAACATGCTTTTTGTTTTGACAACAAGAGTTAATTATAAAATTAATTAATGAAAATTCTAGGTTTTTAATTTGGTGAAATAGAAATCATTTTATAATTCATAATATAAAATTTATCTTAGAGTGAGTTTTTGTTATTTTTTTGAAAACAATCAATTTTTTATGAATAATGAAAAACCAGGCGTTATTGTTTAAAAACAACTTTTTATATAAATAATTATTTTTAAATTTAAATTTGTTTTAAATTCAATATATATATATGATACCTATGTTAAAACAATATAATTCAGTTGAGCCATTTTATAATAATATTATATATAAAAAATTATATTGAAAGTTTTAACGTCTTTTTACCCACATTCTAACTACTTTTCCAAATTTTCATAAAACGTAATTTTACCACTTATGTGAATTGAATTTTAAAAATCCAAAATACATGGTTTTCATTAATAATTAAAATTTGTTTGAATATGATGAAAATAATTTTTGGTGAACAGTGACTTCTGACTTTTATTAACCATGATTAAAGGTAATTAGGGTAATTTAAGGTGAAAATAATATTATAATAATATAAAATAAACTTAAAACTTGTCATAACCTTATTGGATGAGTCATGGACGACCATAAAAATATATGGAACAATTTTGGGACCCCATGGATCCAGTTGGGTAAGATAATGACATTTATAACCTTTTATTTATAGTAAAAATAAAAATGTCATAAACATGTATTGTTTTACTAAAAATATTTTAATGTGGGGTTAAATAATTGATATATTTTACTGTAAATAATAATTTAAATATAAAAAAGATTTCCTACATCATGTTATTTTTTTATAATATTTATACATCAAATAAATAAAATTATTTATTACACAATGGTGATGGAGTGTTTACATCATTAATTATTGATTAAAATAAATAAGAAGATAAACATTAAAAAAATATCCAAAACTTATACAATTATTATTGAATGATTTTATATCTAACATAGGGAACCTTATATTTGACTTTAATTATTTTTTGACCTTTATAAACCGAAAATTATTATATAATAAAATAATATTTTCAGACATTCCAAAAGAGCCCCTCCTCTCCCTTATAAAAATCCCTCACTTCCTACTTATTTATCACAATTCTCAAGCCGTTGCCTCATCCAAAGGATACTAAAATAATCTTCCAAGATCCCTATATTCATCTTATAATCCTTATGTTAGGCAGAAAGCACTTCATGGTGCCCTTTGGGTTCAAACCATAGGGAGTTACCCGATTTAATGGTAACATCTTTTCTTAAGTTCTTTTGTTTTATTTTACTTCTCCAACCCCGTAAACTCTTTTTATTACATTATTTTATAACAAAACCAGTTCCCTAAATATACTAGTATGTTTTTATGAGAACTATTTGAGCTACATTTACACACACCTCCATCTAATTGGGATAGAACATACAATTTCTGTGGACGGTGAACTACTACCTCACGAAACGATGATTGTTCAATTATCTACTACCGCCTCTCATGGTTTCCATTATGATAGAAATATATCTATATATGATATATATATATATATATATATATTATATTTATGTTTTATTTATGCTTATGTATTTTACTTTTTATAGCATGCCATTATGGTTCTCATAATGTGTAAACATAATAATTTAATTTGAGAAAGTGCGGACTACCACCCCCTCAAAATGATATGACTTGTAAATGTCATACATGTAATGTATAAAGGATAAAATTTATGAACATATGTAATATATATAACTCATATATTATAATATAACTATAATATACCTATTTATCACTATTTTTTCATTCCATTAAAATTTGAAATAGAAATGAAAGTAGCATTCATGCATATGTATGACATACCGTATCCATGAACGATGAATTTCATTTCTTATCTCCAAATGTTATGTAATATTATAAATACATATATATATACTAGATATATATGATATATATTAAATCTAAATGATGAATATAATTATGGATATAATATAATTTTGACCACATGGACAATTTATAATTGTAACAGGTTCATATTTGACTCAAGTTCCGACCATCGACAAAATGTCTCATATAAACTCAAAAATATTATCTAATTGTTATAGAAATGTAATAAGTGATATAAAATGAATAATAAATTTCAAAAATATTCTTAATCAAGTAGATATTTACTTATGTTTATCATTCAGGAAGAACAAGGAACATTCGAGCGAGTCAAGTTGGACACGTGGTAAGGGATTCTTATCTCACATTTAATTCTGTGATATTTCCATTTTTAGAAACTTATTTATAGCATGTGGCATATTGTGTACAACCATTGGATATATATTATCATTATTATATTTATATTCATTGTATTCTACGATTATTTTGGTGGTTATTATCTTGTGGTCATATGACTTGATTGATTACAACTAGGTAAGGGGGTTCATCTAACTTTTTATTCCCATGAGATTCATGATATATTTGGCACTATTTATTTTGAGTGTTGTTTGTACTGACTAATATTATACTATTCTAGTATTATATTTTAATTTATGGGTATTTAAATATATATTTTATGGTCCTTATTTCATGGGGTGTATGTTTCATAATTTACCAAATCGGTAAGAGAACCTTGCATCCTCCCCTTTTCAAAGGATTTATTTTTGTTATATCTTTTAATTTACATCTTAATATGTTAAGATATGTTATTATATATCATTATTGATGTAAATTTTATGTACAAGTGATGATACACCCTTTTCTCTCTCATCAACTCATTTTCTAAATTTTATAGTGACATCGTTAGGCTGTCAAATTTTTTCAAGGGTACATCATAACCCAATTTCAATTCTTTGGGTTAAGCTTTTACTTCTTGAATATGTTGTCCTATGAATATGTGGGAATGGAATATGATTTTTTACACATAATATCCACTTATAATGGGTGTGTTATTATTTTTCACACATAATTAAGCAATTTATTTATCCTTAATCAAAGGATACCATCTTCATAAGGGATTTCATCTCAATTTACATTTCATTGAGACTTCATTGTTATTATGAGCCAATTCACTTTGATATGCTGTGTATATTGTCCTTTTTCATATAATATCTTTAATAAAATTATTTTCATTATATTATATTGTATTATTAAATGTTATTCCTCAATTATTTGTATTCAAGAATCTCTAATTTGGTTAAGAACTCCTTAACAAGAATATTGTTTTAAATATTTATTCTTATAAATCATTCTCATTAATGTCCATGTTTCAAAAATGGGTTTAAGGATTTTTTTCATGTAAATTATTTTTTTATAGTGTTAATTCCATTAAAATATTTAATGTGGTGTGGGACACTTTGATTAAAAAATATCTTCAGTAAATAGTTTTTAAAATGGTTTGATATATCATTGATTTTTTTGATATCCTGAAATTATATATTGTGATTGCAAGTGAAATGTTAATAGTGAAATGTTTAAATTTAAAATATTTTATGTTCTATGATTTATAATGTTACTTAGAAATTTAATGTGTGGTTACGTGAATAACCAAATGACGGGTGGTGCCGTGATAAACTAGGATAGGTGGTTACGTTATAACCTCCAATGAATTGGGTATGGAAGTCGGTGGTATGGCTATTCCATTTAGTGATATGTGTGGAGGTCAACCTTATGGTTATTCTATTTCATTATGTTTATATCTCATGATACATTTAAATGTTTTGTGTCTTTTATATGGGGTTTAGGGTAATATTTTGGTTACAAATGTCTAAAAATGATCTTTTATTAAGTGATGAGTATTTACTACTTCATAAAGGTGAAATGTATTACTTATGATAAAGTATTCATGGTTTACTTGTTATTTTTAAAAATTAATAGTTTTCCTTCTTTGTTTATCCCTTATTAATAATTTTGTGCCCATCCCATGTATTTGAAAAGTTTTTTCATAGGACATAAATTGGAATAGGGTTAAGGATGGGATCAAGGAATTGTCATGCTGTCTAAAACATGGAACTAGACATGTCTCTTTTCTTCAATAGTTTCTATTTCATGAAAAAATGGAAATTGAGTAAAAGTGTCTACTTTGTAATTTTTGAGATATAATGTAATATTAATGACCAAACTCTCTAAAACACTAAACCTGAATAGCTCCTCAATCTGAATTATTCATTTAATTCAAAATTATGTAATGTTTTAAAGCCAAGTCCTCATAGAGTGTGTAAGTGTAGGACAAACCATTACCATAACAACATCCTATTATATTGAATATACTAGTTTTTTATAATATAATGGAATATATAGTGGTTATAGGGATGGAGAAAGAAAACAAATGAATACAACTTGAGGGGAGACTTTTCATCTAAATAAATGGAACTCCTTTTTATTTGAGACCAAAGGCTTCCCTGAATTGCGTTCTGCACAAGTTTATGATTCTAGGATTAAGGGATGGATTTTTGAAGCTTATATGAGAAGAATTTGGATGACCCATGGGTCATTAGTGTTTTTAGTATGTTTCTAAAGATGGTGGCCTTTTATAAGTGGGATGATGGGAACTTTAGGAAAGGCATTAAATAATATATTTAAAAAAAATTTACTTTCAAATTCTAATAGTTCCAAAGTTATATATTTCGAGTATAAAATGATGATGTGTGTAAAGACTCAAAACTAATAGGTTTTAGAAAAGGATATTTTTTAAAATTAACATTATCTTTTATCTTTAACCCATAGTTAAAAACATTAACTCCTATGACGTCTTCTTGTATTTTCATAATATATGGTTTCTATAGTTACCATATAATTCTAATAGAACCAAAAGTGGATCATTAATGAAATTTATAATATTATATAAGTTAGTTTGAGGAATATTTTATTTTTAGTACTATTATATAAATTAATAAAATAGTATTTGTTTTAGAAACTAGTTTATTTCAATTTTGACAATATTTAGTAAATGATTTTTTTAAAGTCATACAAACATGATTCCTTCAAACCAAAATAATTATATAAAAGATAATATGTCTTAATAATCCAAAAAAATATTTTATGGAATAAAAATTGAAGAATTACATTTATTTTAATATTTATAATATCATTTAATTGAAACATTTATTAATAAGTTAATCAATGCATCATCATTGTGTCATAAATAAATTTATATATTTAATTTATAAAAATTATAACTAAAATATCATGATTAATGATATATATATTTATATTTCTAATTTCTATTTATATTCAAATATATCAATTACATAACCCCAAATTATAATTTGTTTTGTAAAAGGATACATATTTTTGTTATATTTCTCTTTACTTTAAATTAATTATTATAACATGTCAGTTTCACTCCCAAGTGTCTCCTAAATTCCTAAAGTTTGGCCTATGGAATTTTTTTGTCTCCCATGACTCATACAATTGGATTAAGACATGATTTAGGGTATTTTTATATTATTATAATCTTATTTTAAACCTTTTTTTTATCAGATTTACCCTTTAACCATGGTAAACAAAAATAATTTCTGATGTTACTATTCAAAATGTTCAAAAAAGGTTCCTATTTACACAATTTCAACTTTCTTATTCCAAATAAGGAATAATTTTTTCAAATTACAATCAAATATAAGGATAAAATTAATTTAAAATTAATTTCTGTTGTCAAAACTAGAAATCAGGTTTTTAAGAAATAAAAACTATCAAAAGATTGACCTGTGTTTATGTCCAATATATATGTGAAATTACTGACAATGTATATAATTGGATTAAATGATAAAAATATAATTAAATTAAACTTTGAAAACAATAAAAAATATAATCTATCTATATAAATAAATTAAATTAAAATGTAGTTTTGACTTAAAATACACTATTTTGGACTATTAATTTAAAAAATTTACATTATGATAAATTTACCAAATATTTTTCCAAAGTAAATTTTGATGACCTAATATAATATAATAAGTTTACTTTTTCAAATAGAAAATACAAAAGAAAAAAAATTATATTTAAAAAGGGTTCACCCTCAAAAGGCTGTAAAACTGTACTTTTTTTTAAAAAAAACTTCTTTTATCTGAAAAAATTGATTTTTTATATCATATAAAAAAAATATAATATATTAATTTTAAACATTATAGTGAATATAAAAAACCATAATGGGAAATCTTATTTTATAAACAAAATTATTCTATTTTAAATAGGTTTTTATAAAAACACATTCTTTATATTTAATGGGTTTTCATTTCCATTTTTATTAAACTTTTTAACCAAAAGAATCATTATGTAATCATTTTTAATCCATTGTTTCATAATTCAGTTGATACTATTCATTCCCGCCATTCCAATAGTTATGTTATAACGGTAAAATTTAAATAATAATATTTTGTTGTTTGTTTAATCTCAATGTTGTGTATCAAGTACGCTATTGAACATAGTGTTACTTTCTTAAAAATTAAGATTTTATAATAATTATACAACTATATTCATTATATCATATAAAAACTTTTCAAATTTGACACATTAAGGGATATGATAACGTCACTCATATGTATGATGAACTGCTTCTTTATGAACCGATGTGAACTTTTTTTCATTAAAGTTTCACATGGAAGGTAATAAGGGTAAATATAATAATTATATATGATATAAAAGAAATAATTATGATATTATAGACATAAATTATATTTTTTAAAATATAATATATCATTTTATTTATTCTCTTTAACACTAAAGAATTGAAAATTTCATTCGTGGACGTGTAAACTACTGCCTCCTTGAAGTGATGTGATTATTATTTTTTTAATCACCTCTTTATTATAAATAGAAATATAAGTATATATATTTTTATTATATAGTATTAATGATATAATGATCATTCAGTAAATATAAAATAATATATATCTTTTTTTTATAATTATTGTTGAAAAAAGTAAATGTTACTCTTGCGTACGCGCAACCTACCATCTGTGTGATCATAAACTTAGATTAATTTTCTTGACCATATTAAATGATTGGATTCAAAATAATAATTTATGTCAAAATTATATAACTATTCCAGTAATATAATTCTGGATATTTTTAAATAATGAACATTTTGAACATATTAATCCGAGCAATGTCATTTTTGACACATAAGCTGAATATGGTCAAAACACCTGATTTAAACTTAATTAATTAATTAATTACATATAAAATACATATAAGTGGAATAGAATTAATAATAAATACATTAATTTTTCTCAATAAATTAAAAAATTATCATATTTTTATTATTCTGTAGGATAAAGAACAAGCGTGAAAATCAGACTCAAGGTTTAGGTTTATTTGATTTTAATTTTATTTTTTGTGAGATACATGCCATAATCACCAATTATTTGTTGTGTGTGGTGTATATGTTGAAATGAATGTATTTTATGATTTATATATTTAAATTTATAGTTATTTACATATCCAATTTTGGATCTCTCTTTCATGGTGTTTTTGGTTTCAATGTTTTCTATGTGGTAATGGATTTTTGTCCCAATATTCCTTATTTGAGAAATATGTTATATTATACATCTATTTTATTTTACAAGAAGTATATATTTACACTTATTTTTTATATAATGAATTCAATTAATTTCATCAAATTCTTTTTTTTTTCATTTTATGTTATATTTCACTAGTTCTTACAAGTCAAAGTTACCATAGTGGTCAGTGTTTGATATTACAACCTTATTAATTTTGGGGATTGTTTGTAATTAAATTTACAATGCTCAAATATTATGATGTACCTATAAGTAATTATATTTAATTTTCATATACTCTATTTTTGTCATGATAATATTTGTTCTACCTTCATTTACCACTCTTTATGTACTCATGATTTCTATATAATATTTCAATTAAAAATAATATACTAGGTTGAATAGTATTTTTTCATAGAAAATTTTGTTTTCAAAAAATATTTCTAAAATTATTTTTCACAGAAAAAAGGAATATATTTTTCATGAAATGTTTAAAATGATTTTTTAAATATAAATTATTGGATTCCATAGTTTTTTATATACAATAATTTAAAAAATGTTTTAATGTTTTGAAAATGGATTTTCAAATTAAAATGTGATTTTCATCAAAATATTATAATGAAATTTTAATGGTATTTTTATTCATAAATTTCAACAGACCTTATTGTTTTGTATCCTCAATTGGGTATATTTGTTTTTGATAGCATCCTAATTTTTATCTTGATGAAATAATATTGCTTCAAAGGAATTTTTATGAAACCTATTACCCCTACACAAGTTAATTTTGTTTCAAGGAGAATGTTATGAAAACCATTTACTATGAATGGGTTAATCATGTTTCCAAGATATTGTAATTAAACTAGTTTCTCATTTATTAGTGAAAAATGTTTCAAATAGATTATTATTGATCCTATTATTTCAATTTAATTTATATGGAAGTCATTTCTTTTTCATGGGTTATTCATAGTTCTCAAAGTATAAATGTTTTTTCAATGAGTTATGGAGATATAAATTCTATTTTGATTCATTAATTACTCTATTATTAGAAATTATAAATTATTGGTGTGGCCAATTAGAATTAGATTATCCTATTATATATTATTATATGGGTGTACCCAGATATAAATCCAATGCATTGTTTAATGCTAATAATCTTTGAGGAATTTTATTTGAGGTTGGTGTTATGGTTATTCCAATATATAATGGTTCTACCAGGCTTCTATATGGGTTGTATGAGATGATGTTCCAAGATACCAATATTTTTAATCAATTTACCATATGGGTATATGATGTTTAATTTTATCAGGATTGATATCACATGAAAAATGAATTTTTTACAATTTTCATTTTTTAATGCCTTATGACATGTTCTCATTTTTAATGACCTAGATATTAATCATTATGAATTATCTTATGTTATAATAATTGAATTTTATTTTTTCATCATACCCTTATGCAATTTTTATTATCACTGATGCAATTAATTTATTAAAGCTTATATTTTCCCGTATATAAAATATAAATTCACCCCTCTTCAGTTTCAGTTTACCTAGGTTTTATTGAATTTGGCTGAATGAATTATGTATAGACATGATTTAATATAGATTATAATGATATCTTAAGTTGAAAAATAAATTATGTGTTAAGTAGTAGAATTTTTCATTTAATTTCATTTCAATTGTTTATTTACGAGTTTTTCCAAATTCAATAAAACTCTAACCCTAAAAGATCCTCATAGATGTAAGTGATCCAATTATTCCATTGATCTTGGGAGTTTTGGATGGAATAAATAGATCACCCTTATATAATTTAATTCAAAAAAATGTAATTTTCATTATTGAAGCACAAGATTTGGGAGTTCAGGTAATAGGATGTTATAAAAATTCCATTATATGAAGGCTTATAATCTAAGATATTTATGGACTCTCAGAGAATATGTAATCATCTTACCTATTATTTCAATTTTTATTTCTTATTATACATCCTATAATATTTTGTATCCATACTAATATAATGAATCCAATATCATAAATATTAAGAAATGATAGTAAAAATATGGTACAATAATATTTAACCTTATCATTGTCAAATGGATAATGAATGTTTCACTTGTTCCAACATGAAAACTGACACCTCTATGTATATATTTTCTTCATATCTCGCCACCACTTCACATAAAAGGAAATAATGGTGTTTATCATAAATATATATTATATTTATTATATAATTATGATTATATTATAGTAAAATTTTATTTATATTTCTATTCTTCTTATCATTATAAAATGAAAACTGTGTCAATGCATATGTAAGAACTTTAGTCTTCATGAATGGTGTATTTGAATTTTCTCTTGATAACTATTATTGGTGGTTATAAATACATATAAGAATATATATTTTATATTTATATCTTAATTTTCATATTTTATATGATGTATCTAGGATCAATATGTGAGTACTATAACATCCAAATAAAAACATTCATGAAAATCAATGCCATTAACACCCAAATGATAATTGTAATGAAATATTGTTAAAAATGAGTTATAAAATGTTATAATTAAATCACATATAGAATTATATATTTTAATTTTATTATAAAATATATGTATAATAAATTTATATTTGTTATAAATGTGGTCATAATCTCTTAGGAATATATGGAGACCTATGGTAACAGATTTATATTAAAATATAACTTTTTATCAGGAATATTTAATTGTAAATTTATGACTACGAAATTATATGATATATCTCAAAATAATTTTTATTATTTTATTGTAAAGTTTTTATTTTTTGTAAATTAATTTTTTCCCTTAATTTGTTTTATCTATATGACTACCTATGTCATCAATACACATTATTTCATCAGTTATTAGGTGAAGGTAAAAAAATAAAATCAAAAAATATCATGATGTGTAGTGTTTTTTAGAAATAGGGAAAATAGAAGATAAAATTAAATACATAAATAATGAAATTATTTAAAACATCCATAATATTCTTATAAAAGTTCCATCATCTATATTAAACTACACTGGTTGACCTATGGGTAAAGGTAAGAAAAGTGTGATTTTTAAAACCCAGTAAGGGAATAAATAAATAATAGTATATTATAAAGTGGTTCATGTGAGCAAAGAGGCATAACATCTTAGTATATGAGAGGTGAGAATCATAATATTAATCAGTGAGGCATGATATGACATGAAAACATAATGGAAACATAGTAATGTGGATACAACATTAATCATGAAATCATAAACATATTTCAAGGGTTAATTCCATGACCTGATAACAAGGTGGAAAATGTCCCATATTGGATCAAGTTTATTCTATAATCCTTTAAATTACAGCTCATGCGACAAATCTTTTTTCTAATTCGTTATAGTTCTATCTAGGTGCACCCAATATTTTCATGTCACAAACATGCATAACTGTTCCATGGAAATCATACACCATAAAGAACCATTTCATAAATTTAATTCCCATGCCCAAAGAGTATGGTTTATATATATAGAAATATCCAAAAAATTAATGATATGTACATCTAGGAAAATAATCATCAGTGAAAATAAGTATGGGTATTCATAACAAAAAAAATTCATAATTGGGAAATTGAAACATAATTCTAGTAGCAAAATGCAATAATGTAAGGGTTCATGGGATGAATTAATGGGAATGAAATGGAAATATCATACCATATACACAATAATTTTAGTAATATGGGTATTTAAAAACCTAAAAACATAAAAAATATATAATTAAAATTCATAATATATATAAGGTTTTTGAATAGTGGGGAGAATGAGAGGATCTCTGACCTTGAGAGGGAACTTCTAAAAGGTTTAGCGGGGATTCTTAATACATTTTGGGAACTGTGGGAGGGATATATAGAAGTATGTTCCGTGGAATATCAAACTCTTAGGGTTTTTAGTAAAGATAAATTTATGGTTGTGTGGGTTTATATTTCTAATGTTTGGATAGTTAAATATTAATTTCTATGCATACATTTTAGTTTCTATATGATAAAGAAATGAAAACAACAAACCATCTAATGTAGTTTCCCATGTTTTTTTTGAAAACTCAAGTGGATATAATTATTTTAAAATTTCAAAAATTAATATCATCAAAATAACACAATTAGTGATTTGAAAGTGATTCTTATTTACAATGAATTGATTTTGAACATTGATATGTTATATAGGTTATTCAGGATTCATTAATGGATTATAAAATTAATAATATATCTTCAAAAACATTTTAATACTAATGGTAAATATAATTATTTTTTATTGGGACCATTTTATGGAATATATTACTACACTTTTGTGTCATCTTGATTTCATAATACAAATAATATATTCATACCGTATTTTATTTTTTTTCCTAAAACAACAGATTTATCAGTAAAATTTAAAAAATCCACCATTTAATAAATTTAACAAATTAATTTCAATAAAAAAATTTCAATTTTTCTTAAAAAATATTTAAATATTTTAAATTAGAATTGTAAATAAAAAATCCACATTTTAGAAAACATAATGGTTTTTTGGACAGTAACAATTTTTAGAATCTTATAATTTTATTTTAGACATCGTGAAATTATATTATCATTTATTTTTATCAAATATAATTTAATAATAAATATTTCATTAAAATATTTTTTATTTGAAAAAATATATAATTCCTTTTAATATATTTTTTTATTAAAAATATAGATTTCAGAATAATAGAATTTTTGTTTCATTATTCAAAAATATAATTTTTATAAAAATAATTGTCTAATAACTTAAAATGTAACAAAAAAACAAATAAATATTATATTTATTTTATTAAAAAAATATATACATTCATTCTTTTAAGGTCTAGATACATAACCATTTGTTAAAATAGTGAATTTCTTATGTGTATGGTGTGCTATGTTGAGATTTTCTTATGGTGGTTTGACATTAATGGTTTGGTCCATGATATCAATTAGAATCATATTCACCAATAAATGGTTTCATTCATTCTTTATTTATTCAAAATTGGATTTGGATTGATCAATGGAAAATCAAAATGATGATATCTTCGTTGAAAGATCAGATAAATTTTCTTTATATGGTATGATCCTACTATTCAAGTCCATTGCTTCTAACATCTCTATCAATTGGAATTTATCATAGAAATTAATACATGAATATTATTAGTCTATGTACAAGGTATATATTACCTATTTTTATTATGAATAACATGATTTTTAATTTTAAAGACTATATATCTATTAAAAATAGCCATAGTAGTCCAAGTGTTATATTTTAATTCATTAGTTAATAATTCAAAATTTTTATTCCAAAAGAGAAAATTTCATTTAAAAATTCTAGGGCCTTATAATATTTACCCCATTAAAATTATCAAGAATTAAATATTCTCTTAATACACTAAAAATATTAGGGTTCTTCTATTTCATCGCCTCATCCATTTCCCATGTTGTATCCTTAAACATGTTGTCCTACCAGAACACATTGATAAGGTGATTTTCGTTGTTTCAAATAACCTAGTCCCTATGATTTTAGACTGTCAACAAATGATCCTTGTATAAAAAATTATTCTCCGATGGTACCCTCTATATATTAAGTACATGTGAGGGGTCATGTATGTAATTCCACAAGAGTTATACATGGAACAGATCATGTACATGATATAAGATATGTGATAGTTCTAGTCAATGGCCACAATTCTGATTAAATCATGGAACTTAAAGGGGTGAGTGTATTTATATCAATGATTTCCCTTCCTATAAAAACTATTAACATTATTCTATGATAACATTTGAAGGAACACCTAATCTCCAACCTCAATCACCAGGTCTCCTTGACAATTTTATGACTATATTTTTAGTCAAATTCTCATATATTTAATATGATTCCAAATTGTATAATCCTTCTATATCATCTATTTGATATGACCAAGTCCCATAAGCTACAAATATCAACTTCATCATAAAAATAATATGTCAAACACAACCTCTATTACAGAACCTCATAAGGTATATTTTGAATGCTATAATGGAAACTATTTTTATATGAAATCTTTATTAAGGGTAGTTTATGGTCCCATATCACTGTAAATCCATTTTAAAAGATCTCATTATATCATCACAGGTTTGAATTTTCCATTCAGACATATCATTTGTATGAGGATGATAATAGGGCTAAATATTACTTCTTTAGCTAATGTTTTCTGAATGTTTCTCCAAAATCTCATGGAAAGCCTTGTATCTTCATCAGATATAATAGAAAGTGGAACACTATATTGTTTTATTACTTCTTTTATATATATAATTATATGTTAGTAAATACTGAAATTTTCCTTGATATATATGAAATAAAATGAGATAGTAAGGAATTCAACAAACACCCAGATGGGGTTATTTCTATTTGGTGTCCTAGGGAGTCCTTATTTGAAATCCCTGATTTTCTTTCCCTACTTACATACTATTATAGGGAATAGTTATGTTATACAAATATAATTATTCTATTCTATCTTGATTTGTTTACATAACAAGCACTATGATACCAAATACATACTATAAATCTTCTAGTTGTCCCACCAAAAGGGTTTCTCTAAATCTGTATACATCTTAGTTATTCCTAGAAGAATATATAAGAATGAGATATGCAAATTATACTTAAAATACCTCTTTATTTATTGTATTTATGAGACCAAAATATAATTCCCAACCCTTTTAACTCCATCTTTAATAAGGTTATAATTTGGAATATTTTATACCTTCTTATGTACCAACACATCATCATTTAAAACCTCCTTTATCCTCTCAATAATGGATGAATTGATAATTATTTGAGAAGGTAAAGTTGATGTTCCTCTTAATATTCACATGTCATGAATTTTCATGTCCATGAATATTATATCCCATGAAATCAGAATCTTAGATTGAGTTTCAATATCCTTTCAACAAAGATTATCTACCACTTTTGTCTTTCATGGGATACTAATGGATCGAATAATGATAATCCCTTATAAGATGTAATCAACTTCACTAGTGCATATTAGTTCCTCTTTTTTAAATATATAGATAATGATTTTATAATCAATTTATAATTCATAATTTTATCCATGGATATAATGATTCAATATCACAAATTTAAAAATTACTGTAGACAAATTCATGATCACAATCTGGGTAGTATTGCTCCTGGATCATTAATTAGAGAGGGTTATATTCTATAGGTTTTTTTATTTCATGAGTACACAACCAAAAACGTTTTAAAAACATCATTTTAGTTCACAAATCCTTCCCCAATGGTAGGTGATGTGATTACATTTGTTGTTATTAGCCTCTTCTTTTGATCATTAAATCTATTTTTTAATTAATCATGCCAATAAAAATTAACCCATGTTCTTGATAACTTATTTATGGTGCTTGAAAGTCATGAGTTTTTTATAAAAAAATTATCATAGTGCCCATATAATTAAAGGAATATAGGGATTTCCATTATAGAGGTTTCTCTAGGAATTCTGTCAATTTCATTAATTTTGGAAGAATCTATAGATATCTATTCAGTAGTGATAACGTGTCCCATAAAAGTCACTTAATTTGACTAAAAGTCATTTTTAATGTACTTTTCATAAAAAATTTCATTATTCTAGGTCATTTATACAGTATTCAAATACTCCTCATATTCCACTATTCTTTTTGAGTAGATGGGGATATCGTCTAAAAATACCAGAACAAATCTATTGAGATAATCTATAAAGTCACTATTAATAAAGTCCATAAAGATTGATAGGCCATTATTTACTCCAATTATAATCACTATGAACATGTAGTTCTCGTATATTATTGGAAAAGATGAGTGGAGGATATCCACCTTCTTCACATTTACATGGAACCATTCCTACCATAGATCCACCTCTGAGAAATAAGGGGATCAATATAGCTCCTGGAACATGTAATCAATCCATGTTAGTGGATACTATTTTTATAATTATCATATTAAGATCACAATAATTAATGATGATATTCATTTAACCATCCTTAATCTTGTTGAAGAGGATCAGTTCACTCTATGGAGTAGAAGATGGGCATATAAACACATTTCTCGATTCTCCTACAAATGTTTCTTCATATCCTCATGGTAAATCAAATCTATTTTTTATGGATTCTAGGATATTAGTAAATCATGGGAAATATGTTCAATTTAATATTCAAACTATAAATAAGTATGAAGATAAAGTTATTATTCTTGAAACACATCAGTGTATTCCATCACAATGGGAAAGAATTTAAGGATGGTATTTTCCTTAGACTAGATATTTTGAGCTATATATACTTGATTGTAAGGAAATAATATTCATTATTCATATGTTGGTATAAATGTATATTCATCCATCTCCATACAATTTAATAGAATCACAGGGTTACCCAGGATACAGTGGTTTATTTAATTCACATGGAAATTTATTTGGGCACTATATAAGGAAATTCAATATGTTCCTAGAATAACATTGAATTCTACTAATGGAAGTATAACAAGTGTCACTGCGATGTACGAACTAGAAATTTTTAAAGAAATATTTATATTAATTGGTATGTAATAATTGAACCATTCATTATTTTTAATGATAACTATATTTACATGTTTTAAGTGGTGATTGAATTATTCTACTAAACTTATGAGATATGAAGAAATTATTAGAAATTAAATAAAATACATTTTCTATATAAGAATTAATAACTAGACCAGTTTCCACTACTTCATTATTGGGATCCACCTCTATAATTGGAATTGAATAAGCTCAGCCTTAGTTCCTTGGATTTTTTTGGCTTTGATTGTCTCTAGTAAACCATTTCCGAGGGAATGGGCTTGAATAATACCCTTGGACCTTTCTAGTGAAGCAATATACATCTAGATGAGGGTTTAATTGAAAATTACTTTTGTTCCATCACATTGGTGGGGTTTTAATGTTGGAAATCACCAACACAAAAAGAAATTCACCAACCCATTTGTAAGTTTCTGGAATACTTCTACCCTAAATTTTTATAAGTGGCATGTTAGAATTTATTTCATTAAATAGATTTATCCATCATACCTCCAGAATAAATATACACATTTTCCTTCTTACCCTCATGAAATCCATGAGATTATCTAATATCCATTTTGACCTTGATGGGAAATTGGAAAATTTCATCATAACTATCAAATTATTGTATGGGTATGGATTTTTCTAAACTCATCTTCATCCCACCAATGAAGCTGTCAACATTACTTTTGGGGGTACTGAAATCATCATAATGATGATCACTAATTTATTAAAATTGTTACAATACAAAACCAACCAAAAAATTATAAATAAAAGACATAATAGGAAAGATCTAAATGACTAAGGGGGTCTAATGAAAATAATCACAAGGGAATAAACACTTAATATATTTACACACTCATGTTGTTGTATTTTCTCACTAGGTTAGCATTTTATATCAGTCTCATTCCCCACTATGGAAGCATGATTTTACACCACCTTTTAAACTTATCGTCAAGTATGTTGGATCTTTATTTTAATGTAAATAAAAACCTTACACATTCTAATGTTGTGGGAGACAGTCCATGGGGAATCATGTGTATTCATTAGGAAATTATAAAAAATTAAAGTGTTTATCTCCAACACTTCTATATTCACATTATAGTCTTCCCAAAAAGGATGTCTATAAATATATACTTGGATTATACCTAAAGGGATTGTACATATCCATATTAGAGAGAATAAGAAAAAATAACAAGCCCCTTGGGATCATAGACCACACCTTCTCCCCACATAGAGCCCATACTGCACAATCCATTAGTGTTGAGTTTGGGGTCTAAATAGTGAGGGTTACAAAAAACCTAGTGACCCTGAATTTCACCACTGACTAGGTTAGATAAAAATATTCCTACTAGTATTTGTCTCATAGTTGGGGAACTATTCTAGATTTTGGTGAGCCTTATTATATACAATAAGCTATTTTTTGTTCGGATCACCATCACCTCCCCTAAGAATATGCATCCATCATTACAGATTTTGTTCCTTGTTTCCATATACAACATCACCCCACAATAAACATGATGCCTCATGCCTTATTCTCAGAAACAGTGAGATCCACTCATAGAAACTAGCTCTCAAGAAATGTTATACCCAAATAGATTAAAGGGTGTACCTGTAAAGTCACAATATATGGTTCACACTATGTGAGTCTAATCATCGTCAAAGAATACGTTATATAAAATTTATTCTCAAATATATTTACGTCACATAAAATTGGACACCAAATTGATGATGATACGCTTAAAATTTTAATTTATGGTTATCTCTTGATTTCATATCCTCTAAACTAAGAAGTTATAGTATGATGGATCCTCCTTATATTATATAAGATCACCCAACGAGTCATGCTGATCTGATAGTTCATCACTCTTTGGAAATATTTCACAGAAAAGGTTCCAGAAGAGGAATCTATGAAAAAACATTTATATGGATCATTATTTAAATTAATGAGACAATAACCTAATATTTTTTATTTTAAAAAAATTATATAAATCAATTGTGGGTGATTGATTTCCATCCTAAATGTTATATACACTACATGAAACCCTAGATAACCAATCATAGATCTGGCCCAATTTTGATATCAGAATAATATGTAAATTTCACATTGATTAATAGATCATAATATCCAATAAAATTTGGAGGACTTTTTCAAAGAAAGTTTTCAATTAAAGATTTATCTTTCTTAGGGGTGTTTGGGAATTCATCCAGATTAGTTTTTTATTCAATAATTGAGTGAATTGATAATTTATTATCATGAAGTTCACAATTTGTTATACCATTGGGTTTGGAATCTCATTTTGATAGTCATCAAATTTCCCCTCACGTTGTTCGTTTAATTGGATCCTCATAATTCCATTCATTGAATAGAATAAATGGAAATTATGGGATGAATGATTTTAGATTTTTAAATAAAAAAATGGAAACAATGGTCATTAAAGGAATAAAATATAGATGAAATATATTAATAAACATATAAATTTCAACATCTTATTTTATGTTATCCATATTCAATTACCTAAAATAAACTCTTATGGTTAATTTTTTGGTCTTTCAATAAAGGTTCATAAAGAGCTTGTGAATTAACAAAGCATATTCCCTTAGACTGTCAAACTAAGTGTAAAACAAGGAAAAATTTTGGGTACAATTTACTAATCGAATCCATCTCAATATGAAATTTTTCAGGTTTATTACACCTATATACATTTTTTCCAAATACATATCCACTTGTAGTATCGAGTTAGGTGTGTATTTCATGGAAATAATTTACTTTATATATATATATAATTTAGTGATTTTTTCTATGTTTACTCTTATCACTAAAGTTTCTAATCATAATTCAAAAAATAACCTGACATTACTCTAATAGAAAAGTTGAAAACACTTATCTTTAATAAACTTTATTTCATGATTTATTACATAAATGTACACATAATAAAATCCAAAATTATTATTAACTCTAGTTTATTTTAGAAATTAGGTATCAACATAACAAATTTATGTAGGTGAAAATTGAATTTATCGAATTTTTTTTTAACATGCTTCTAAAAATTACATCAATCTTATAAAACTACATAGTTTTATATAAGTATGTACATTAGAAAGGTCTGATATATATGGAAAAGTAAGGGAATAAATGAAACATAAAATAAAGTGATGTATAAATTATAAAACATGATGAATATCAAAGAATTTTTTGTGGGGCGTGAATCATAATATTTAAGAATGAGGCATGTTATAACAATAAAAAAAATGAATCATGAAAATGTGGTGCAAAAATTAAATATAACATCATAAACATAGGCCAAGGATAACCACAAATACATTATAAAAATGTTTAAAAAGTCCCAAAATGGATTATATGTAATCTCTAATCCCATGCATGGAATATCAGGAGAATAAAACATTACCCAATATATTGGAATTCTATCAGTTTTCTATAATAATTTTTATATATTGTACAAGAATATGTTTTCTATATGAATCATTAAATAGAATGATTATTTTGGTAAAATTTAATCCCATGATCTCGGGTTTTCATTTATATACATATATGTCACAATCAATAAAGGATTAAAACATCTAGTTGAATACTATTTAGTAGAAATAATAAATCATATTCCCAAAAAAATTAATTGGTTGGGAAAAATGAAGGGGTAAATCATAACATATGGAACATAAGTTATGTATGAGGGATGTATTATAACATAATATAACATAGAAAAATTGGAATATAATTTTTAAGATATAGAATGTGATTAATGACAGAGGAGAAGTAGATGGTGACTTACAATGATATAGTGATTTAAAACGCATGGGATGATCTTTTAAAAATATGGTAGAACCATAGAAGTGAACTAAAAAGGTAGAGTTAGAGTAATGTCATTAACTAAGTGTTTATAGATCATATAAAAGGGTGGTTGGTTGGGATTATATAACCAATGTCAAGAGAGTTATTTATTAATTTCCAAAAATTGATTTTTGAATCCATATGATACAGTAATTAAAACAAAAAACCATAATTTTTTCCAAATAGTTTCAATAAAAGTGGAGTGGTTTTATTTATTTTAAATTTTTAAAAATTATCTTATTAAAATATTACCCTTATTTATTTTGATGTGACTAATGTTTAACAAGAAATGATGTTAAAAGTTTAAATTATTATATAATTTTTGGATGATTCATTAGGGGCATATAAAATTAATCAAATAACCTCAAAAATACAATAATTTGAATTGGAAATAGATATTTGGTCGTATATCTATTTTATAGAATATATTTCATAACTATTGGATAATTATTATGTCATAATATACACCATATATTTATACCATACTTAATTTTGTCCCAAAAATTAACATATGACAAAAAAACTATGAAAAACTAAAAGTTTTCTAAATTTGAAAATAAGATTTAGAAAAATAATATTTATTTTATAAAAATACCTCTCTAAGTATGTTAATTTAGTTTTTTGAATAAAAATAATAGATTTATTAGAAAATACTAGATTTTTCACAATACTAATTTTCTGACCCTAATAAAATTATGTTTGACCCCATGACATTATATTATAATTTTTCATTGATAAAATTTGTATAAAAATAACATCTAAATAAAATATCATCAATTTAAAAAATTCATGAATCTATTAAAATATATTTTCATGATTAAATCAATATATTTCCCAAAAAATAAATTTGGATCATATTCTAAAAAAATAATTTGTATCAAAATCAATATTTATTCATTTGAAAAATAATATTTAAATGGGATAAATATAATAATTTTTTTTAATATAATAAAATATAAAAATTCTTATAGTTAGTATCTAGATATATATACCTTTATTATAAATGTGAAATCTCAATGGGTAATTTTGTTAAATGACAAGATTTAGTTGGTGTGCATTAGTGCACATATTGTGGGCCTTGATATGGATGACCTTGAAAATATCCCATAAAAAAAATATCATGCATTATTTAGCTTTTGAATATTTAATTGGGATTGATCATGAGAAAATAAAAGTGATGTTATCTCCCCTAGAAGATCTAATAAATTTTATTCATATGGTGTAATCTTATAGACAAAGACAATAGCTTCATTTTAATGTATCAACTGGACAACTTCATAATCCTTAATATACTAATCTTAATGGTGGATGTATAATTAGTATATTATCAATGTCTATAATACATACTAGTTTATTAAATTTGACAATGAAAATATTATTATAAATAGAAAATATAGTGATTTTTTTCAATAACCTCATTACATAATTTTTTTTAATTAATAGGTAATTTTTTTATCAATGTTTTTTTCATTACACTATATGTACTAAAAAGTTTGAAATAATGTTCTACGGAAAACATTATTTTTTTTTCTATTTGGCCATGAATATTTTCCTTCCACACCAATATTTTCATTTAAATGAATTCATGAATGATAATATTTTCCAATGATTGATTTTTACCATTTCATCCCATGTTTTTCATTCTATAAATGGTTTAAAATTAATATTCATATGATGTTCATAATAATTTACCTTTAATGAAATGTGTGAATTGATTATTTTTTAATATATTCTGTATGAACATATTTTTCCACATTCTAGACTATTATTTTCAAATGATATCACATTACAAGAATTTATTTTTCCTTTAAAAGAAAATTTTATTCCTTTATATTAATAAAAAAATATTTTAAATTGTTGATTTCAATATGAAAACGTTAATTTCCTAAACACAAGTTCAAGGTATGTCTTAATAGTATATTAATATATAAAAACATACATTTATTTTACTTACACTTTAGTAGATATATGTTACAATACTACAAAAATATTTAAAATACTAAATGGTTGATAATTATGATGATTAGATATTTATGATTATTTTTTCTATAGGTAAAGCTATGATGAACTCATTAATGTTTTCATGGTATTATTGAGTCTATATGAATGTAAAATGATTACGTGATGAGTAGTTTTATTAGATCAATTAAATGTATTAGGTAATTTTTATGATTATATGAGCATAAAGGGAACTTAAGAATTTTCTTTATTTCCCAAATAGTGTAAAATGGTATTTAGCCCAAGCCCAAAGAGATTACCTGAGTGGTTATCCCAATCTGAAAATGATATGATTACCTTGGTGGGTATCCATGAAATAATTTTATTTTATGATTATGATTTTCCAAATATAATTATTCAATGTTGTATAAAAATTTGATATGCTAATGGCATGATCCTATTTCTTCTGATCTTTGATTCTTTTATTAATAATTTTTTCATATTCTAAATTATTATTCCATGAGTATGATATATGAATTGATGGATATTATTTTAAAATATATAGATTATATTCTTAGACCACTATGCGCATGTTTGGTTTATATATATAAATTATTTATGTCTCACATGTTTACCCTAACTGAGAATCTGAGCTACAAAAATTATATGTTTCCTCTTCATAGGTTTTAATAAATGGTTTTATTGACGGTATGAAAAATATGAGTGTTTTGTGAGAAGAACATAATGGGAGATTTTTATATATTTTATAAAATAATATGATTATGAACAATGTATATAATTAAACTTATCCTTTTATTGTTATTTAGAATCTACTATAATGATATATACTTAATATTCTTCTAAAATGATGTAATATATTTCTTAAGGAATTGTTTGAGTCACATCGATTTTTATTAGAGAAAGGATTATATATTTTTGGAAATTAGGATGACAAAAAATCATTTAGAACCATTAGGATAATCCTATTTATAGGATATCATCAAATGTTATAATAATGAAAGGAGTGTGGTTTTACTAGAAAATAAATCCCTATTTGGAGACTAGAAATTTTATGTTCTAGTGGAATAGATACAGAGAGTAAAGAAACTCTAAAAGGGAAGGATTGGGTGTTAAATCGATAATTACTAGGGCATGATGAGTGAGTCATATGAAACACACAATGATAAACACTCATGTGGGATATAAAATGGTTAATTCACAAATTCATTATTAACAATTATGAAATATTTAAAAAATAATTGTCATGTTTGAACAAGGTTAAACCTAATGTGTCAAATATTTAAATGAAGGTTTCATGATTTAGATATATAGGAATTATGTTTCATTATTATACGATTATTCAATATGATTATTGATTGTAAATTTATACTTTTTGGTTTTAGTCAGTGGTCAGAAACTGGAGGAATTGTGTTCAAAATATATAAAATAGAAAATTAAATGATTTTACGAATGTGAAAAAAATTAAATAAAATATATAAGGAGAATGATTGTTATAATTTTTAATTATATTTCTATATATATAATTAAAACCCTCCAAATAGATGAATTTTTTAACAACCATAATAAGAGAAAAAACAGAGTTTCATGGGAGCATAGATGATCGGAAGCATGGATGAAAAATGTTTCACATTCCTATGTTTCATGAATACAGGAAAACCACATACAGTAATGACTAAAAGAAAATTTAATATCATATATATGTGATAAATAATGGAATATATAAATTAATTACACATTAAAAATTATGATTTTGATAGAGGTAAATAATGTACATTCTAAGGTACTATTTGTAGTCCAATGTACTACATACGGGGAACATAGGAATTATCTATGTCAATGTCCCAATTTAAAGGCTAACTACAAGATTATGGAAGGAACTATTCAATTACAAGTATTCATGTTTTTTGTGATTGTTAAGGAACACTTTTCCTTCACCCCATAAATAAGGATTTCAAGTTAATGTTTCTATTAATTTCCATATAAAAATAATTATTACTACTAGAATTGGGGAATTTGAAGGTGTTTTTTGTTACTAAATAGCCCAATATAAATTGATCCGTTATAAATTTATAGATTATAATTATAAAATTTAATATAATATATCATCTAATGATTTTATTTAGGTGTGAGGAAGTATTTTCTAAACCAATGGAAATTACATCTATCTATGGGTTCAGATTTATATTAATTAATGGTATTTATATATGATTATTGGGGAAAAACACAATTGTTATGATATATCTATTCTACTTGAGTTAATTGATGTACTTTCGGATGAGTTACATCATCTTCCTAAAAATATTAAAGTATAGTTTTCAATATAAATCATACATTGGCATATACCAAATTCATATACTTTATATATATTTGCCCTAATTTACTTGTTGGAATTAATGAAGATACAAAAATATAATATTTATTATTGCACTATTTGGCTAATAACATTATAATTACATGCCCCATTTCCTTATATCACGATGAAAGGTGAATTAATGAGACTATAAATTTATTATTAGAAACAAAAAAAGATTAAAGTCAATAATAATTATCCTTTAACATGTATTGATTATTATTTTAATAAACTATGAGGACCTCAGTAGTGTGATAAGATTGAAATTCATTATGGATAATATCCATTGATGATCAAAATATATGACATTACTGTGATAAAATTTAATTTTAGGTATTCTTGTGATTAATTGAAATTGATTCCATTTGGACTTTCCAATACCCCCATTATATTGATGAATTTAATTTATAAGGACCATAAATATTACCTTGAATAATTTTTTTTGTATTTACAGATAATATTATTATAAAATCCAAGTGAAATATATAGACATTAGATCACATCCGAATTGTATTGAAGACCTTGCAGAAGAAAACATTATAATCCAAATTCCACAAGTGTCAATTATTGTTAAATAATTTATTAATCTTGGGACACAAGATCATAATTGATTGTATATTAGTAGATACAACAAAAATTAATGTCACTAAATAGTGGACTGGACCATCCAATGTGACAGATATTCATAGTATTCCTCAATTGGTTTGATATTATTGTCACTTTGTGAAGAATTTATCATAGATGACTAATCCACTCACCATGTTAACATGGAAGAATAAAGTCAATATTGACTAGATAGATGACTGTGAATAAAATTTCATGGATAAAAAGATAATATTTTTATTGGAAACTATAATCACAATAACATATAATAGAAAATAGTTTTTGATTTTTAGTGCTGCCTTGATGATGGGATATGAATGTGTTCCTTTATATAATTCCACGTGGGTAGTTTTTTCCTATAATAGATTAAATTTATTTGAGGGAAATTACATGATGCATGACATGGGTTCAATAGTAGTAATTGTAATGTAGAACATATGGATGGATTATATTTATACATTAAGATGTTATATATATTATGTTCATTAATGATTAAAGTATATATACTTCCCGAAATACTTAAATAAGTTATATACAAGATTGTTAGATTTGAATAAGTATTACGACATTGAAATAAATTACCAAATTAAGAAATGTGGAATTAGGTGGATAATTCTAGGATTCATAAATAAAATTCAAAATTTTTCAATTGTAATGATTAAAATATATCCAATACATATGGATTTACATAACATGAATCTTCATATTCTAATAATGGGGAAAGCTAGTATTTTTCTCTTATAAATGTTCAACCATTAATCAGTGAGAGGTTTAGAGAGGTGTAGTTGAAGGATGTAGAAATATAGAAGAATGTAGTGAATAGTATTGAGTTGAAATATGATGTTGATGGAATGAAAAGGTTCATGATCAGATTATGTAGTAATGATATATTATAATTGAAGGAGAAGTTGTTTGATTAATCCCATATCTCAAAATTTTTAATTAATCATAGAGGCACAAATACATATAATGGAATTATAGGGAATTTATTATAAAATGAAATGAAAAAATATATATTTTGGAGTTCTCATGTTTCGTATTCTGAAATGTTGTGTATTAGTGAAAAAAACTAAGGTTTTTTTACAAAAATTTATCATACATATAGGGAAATATGAAAATGTCACAATGGATTTCACTATTTGATTCACCAATACATGTGAATAGAATAATGCTATATAGGTTTTCACCAATCACCTTATGGAATATAAAAGACATGGAATTGAATTTATTAATATGATTATGTTATATAAATATAATAAATTTAAATTTATTATAATGATTGTTTAATGTAATGAAAAATAATTTCAATCCTTAAATATGGGTTTTATATTAAAATAACCCTTTTTAATAATATTTTTCTATTAAGCTTAGGATAATGATTCAGATGATTTATATGTAATAAATTTTTTAACAATAATAATCCTTAGGTTATTTATTTAATTTATATGTTTTCCATTAATGTTACTCTATTTGAGAACTCAATGTTCTGAAATAGTGTTTTTATGGAAAATCATCTTCTTTTTTCTATTTTATTGAAAATATTTATCTTATCTAACTATATTTTCCTTTAACTATTCTAATAATTTTTTATAATTATTCCTTTATTAATTTATTTCATTAATACTAATCATTTATATTTTATAAAATTGTATAAAAGAAGGTTCTTATAATTTTTGGATGGGGTACTTTTTACTAATGATGTAGATGAAATAATTGTTATAACATTTACCACATTAATGAATTCTCTAACCTTCATAACTTTTAGTTTCCATGAAACATATATTAAATTTTTATATGGTATATTTAAAATAAATATTTTCCATGTAGTTTTGAATAATTTTAAATTTTAAATAAGTGAATTTAAATTTATAATGGTATTTTACTAAATGAATGTTATTGTGATCCTTTATAGGTATTTTCATCAATTATTTCATCCATTGATGTTACTTATATATCCATAGGTATAAGATATGTTGATAATATTTTTATTAATTATTTGGGTGGTTTATGATTTTTATTTTGATATCCAAATTTATTCTCTATGTGTTAGTATATGATGAGAATATAACTTTTTGTGTAATCTTATGGAATATATATGAATTTATTATGATTATTTTATGATTGGATATGCTATATCCCCCTATTTAATTGGGTAATTATTAATTTTTTAGGATTTCAAAGGGTACGAAGGAGGTTTCAAAAAATTCCAAAACATGAAAAAATGGTAGTTATCTTATGCATGTTGTAGGTACATTATTTTTTAGGTAATAGATTTCATGTGCTAGATTTTTTTTCTGTATCTAAAACATACTATTTTAATAATTATGATTATTGATCACTTTTTATGGATCTATGTATAAATTTTTTAAATGTTTATGATATGATCTAATGGATCTTGATCAGTCAATATTATATTATTCATGTCAAATGATCTCCAAAATCAATATACACAATTATGATCTTGGAATTTTTTGTAATTGATTTAATAATTTAATATTGTTGTATTATACTATTTTTCACATGATACACATACATATGAACATTGAATGATATCTCATACGTTCAACCTTACTTAATATATGATCAAATTAATTTTTTAATTTACTATACCATGGTCACAAATTATGGTTTTAGTTATATTATGACTATGAATCATACTATGTAAAAATAAAATTTTCATAGATATTGATTATCTCTCATGAAATAATATGATTGTGTGACATAAATCCAAATAAACTAAATAGTTATAGTTGTGGGGTGCATATAATTATTATATATATTTAATATTAAACTAAAATGATTAGTTATTTATGAATTTATTGTTTTTTATCATTATTTATAATTCATAAAATTCATAATACTATCTGTTCAAATTATAGCTACATATTGCAAGTATCCAAAATAATAATTATGTGGTATAAATTTGTTTTATATAGTTAAATTGTTAAATATTGTAGATAATATTACAAATGGTAAATTTAATTAATAAATAGATAAAAATTTGTAATTAAAATTCTATAAGATTAATCAGTGGATGATTTTTCCATTTGGGTGAAAATTGTTGGATTAATCAATGTTTTTCAGATGTTTTAGGAGTAACATTCATGGTGATAAAATTTGTGAGAAATTTTTAATAAAAATTTGATTAAATATTTTTTACACTATTGGATCAAGACATGAATGAGTCATCATTTGATACACTAAATAATTACTTCGTTGCCTAAGGGATGAATGGGGATAGAACTTATAGATTAAGGAAAAATATGAATAGGTTACTATATTAATTTATTAATAAAGTATTTATTTTTTTAAAAAAAAATTATCATGGTGAGGGAACTTATTTTTGTAATGATGAAAATAAATTCACTAATTTAATTTAATTATTTTCAAAATATATGACATGAATTAATGGTAAATTTATAGGGAATAATCATTTTATTTGATTCAATTACAAAAAATAATAAGGCTCATGAACTAATTTTTCTATGATATAAGAAAGAGAAAACAATAATAACAAACCAAACACAACACGTTAGAAAAACTCAGTGGCTTGTACTCATAATAAAAAATGACATTTCAAAAAAGGTATATAGAAGAAATAATCCTTCAGTAAACTATATTATAACTTGTGTTTTTTGAATGTGAATTATTGGGATATGAAATAGATAATAAATCCCAAAAAATATCAATGAAAAAATGAATAATTTTCAATGATCCATCAATAGAATATGATCATAGTTTTAAAGATGAAATAGACAGTTAAAGTGAAATTGAAGAGGTTTTAATTAAGGGTTAATAACATGATGATTTTGGATTAAAATAAAAATATCGAGAAGTAAAATAAATAATAAATTAATTATAATGAATTTTTAATTAAATCTCACAATGATAAAAATTTTATATATATTATGGAGATGGGAAAAATTTCTCAAGTATGATGGGTGATTTCAATAAAATCCTTTGATGAACTGATAGTATTTTTAATATTAATATAAAAAATCAAATTTATAACACTAACGATGTAATGGGACATTAGGAAAATATGTATTATGATTAAAATTCATTGATTAATTTTATATGATCAATGTAAAAAATTCTATTAAGGATATTTAAAAGGGTCTTAAATGTTCAATGAAAGTACTAAATTATTGAAATTAACTTAAATTTTATCATATTTTTTAATTAATTATATTTTTTATACAAATAAAATAAATTTAAATTTTCTCACTAATAATAAATATTGGAGAAATAATATTGATTAACCTTATAATGTGAAAAAAACTCATGTTTCATGAGATTAAACATAATATTTAGAGACTATTGAATTATATAGGATGAATGAATATGGGGATAAAAGTAATGGAAAAAAATTATTGAAAAAAAATATATTATGAAAGGGGTTTCTTACAAATTGAAATGGATATATATTCAAATAGGAAAAAATGATCATATTTTGATGAAAAAATTTTCTGATGAAGTAAATTCCATTTTATGGGAGATATCAGTATTATATATTCTCTACAAATAAATTACTATATGTGCAACAAAAAAAATTAAAAATCCTAACTTTTAGAGTGGAAATAAATAAAGGAGTTAAAATATGTTACTCTTAGATTCATTCAAGGACATAATTTATATGATATGATAAAATTTTAGAATTATATTGAGTCATGTGGGGAAATTTGCGAATTTTAGGATCAATATGGTCCTAAAAAAAATAACTGAATTCCAATTGTATCAATTAAGATTAAAAATTATTTCTCAAAATCTATCAATAGGGGGATAATTTAATTAATATCCTATGTGGTTTTGATATCATTAGAAACAGTGGATGGGAAAATTCCTTGGGCACATTAAATTTTTTTTTGTCATTATATTTTAATGAAATTATGATTGACTTCAAATAAATAAAATATAATTTTTCATGAGTTGATTATTTGAAAAATCATTGATGAGTAATTATTTATATTATTTGAAGAATCATAATTGGTGAAATGATAATTTAATCCAGGGTAGTACTATTATTCATTTTAATGAAGATTAATTTCTTGAGTTTCCCTAATTTTATTAGAAAAATGTTATGATGTTATGAATGATTGGTTGTTTCATTAATAGTATTATTAGTTTCATAAATATCATCATGAGATTAAAAAATTATAAACATACTTTATATATCCAATGAATAAAATTGTTTTTTCAGGAGTGTAAGGGAGTCGAATGTTCATTGGAATGAAAGATTAAGTCTTTTTAATATTTTAACATTGTTATGACTATTAAATATGAAGGTATGTTAAATAAACTTATGAAAAATCATAAATATATCAATTTATATGATCTATATATGAAATGAATTATAGAGAAAAAAATGAAATTAAATATTATTTGAATTTTTTTATTTAATAGAATAATATATTTGTTATTTGATGAACATGAAATTGAACAATGACATTAATTATATTATTATGTTAATAATTATTTTTCTTATAATTCTTATGTCTTTATTGTATATACTAATTTATAATATACTTGACAGATTAATTACAATTCTAGCTGTGATCATAATCATATTAAATGTTTTATAAAATATTTGGATCTAATAAAGGATCCAAATAAAATAATTAGATGTTTCATTAACTTATTTGGAATCATATAATTTTGACATAATATGGTGTATAATATATTGGAGAGAAATTATGTAATTAAGTAAAAGAATGGCATAATAGTGTCTATGTGATTTAATATTTTATTTTTTCATGGATCATTATTAGTTTTTAGTGAAAATTGAGAACATTAATTTCTTAAAATGAAAACATATTCATTGTCAACAAAATTGAAATAAAATACTTTATTTGATAAGGTTTGGGATATCTAAAAATTTGAATACAATAATATTATTTGGTATCCCATGTTATAACACATTCTAAAGAAGATATTTTAGAATGTTTTATAAGACAACTAATAAGGAAATAATTTATTTATATACACCTAAAAGAATATTTCATTGTAGTTAAAAATAATCTATGGATATTATTTTATACCTATAATGTAATTCATTCAAATAATTAAAATTAAATGATATTACAATTAACTATTAATGATGTTATTAGAATCCTTTAATTTTAATTAATATATACTAAGAATCATATTTGAAAATAGTATGAAATATTTAAAATAGAATGAGTCGTATTGAAATTTAACGTGATATGGATATAATTGATTATAGGATTGCTAAATGAAGAAGATATATAAAACAAATTGAGACTAAAAAATATATTGTGATATAGATAATAGTTCTAAAACCCATATAAATCCAATGAATTTTAGTCGTAATATTTTTTTTCACAGAAATGACCAATGTGTATAAAATATTCAATAAAAAATATGGATTTTTCAAAATATGAACTTGGTATTTTTTATTTTATTCTTTTCCTGGAATTGGATCCATTAGTTTAGATTTGTGTTGAGGACAGGATTGATTTTTGAGTTTTAGTAGCCTTCAGGTGAGTTTTTTTTAGAAAAAATTGAGATTTTGGGCTTTATAGAAGGTGGTGAACAATTGGTATAGGGTTAGGAGAACATGTCTTCCTTGACCTAGGAAATTGTGTGGCTAATATTTTGGGTATGGGGGATCATCCAGTGTTAAAACACGATTTGGAATACTACGCAACAATTGTGCAAGTGGATCAATGATTTTGGAAGTGGCATTTTGCATGGCTGTAACAAGGTTTGGGAATCGTGTGGCCAAACCTTATAGGTCTTCCCTATTCTCTGGAATGGGTTCCACTACTGTAACACATTTTAGATAACCATTAGGTCAAACCATACTGGTTTCCCAGGTCATCAAAAATTAGAAAATCCATGATTTACCCTATAATATTTTAACCATATTTTAATTCTATACTCCCTTGATCAACTGTGGCACACCTTGGGGGCCTCTAAGCTTAACCTCCCATGATATCCTTATACCATTGAAGATTCATTGATATTACTATGTGATTTTGTTTGATACTTTTTGATCTCATTGTATTCTTTTGCTTCTCTCTTTCTTATATGGTTATTCCATGTTGGGATTTCATCTTGGGAGAACCCTATGTGCTATGGTTGATATGTGGGTTTTTTATTGCATGTTAGGGTGTAAATAGTTTCTCTAGAGGTTTATTTATCATTCTCTAGATGTTTGTATTCATTTTCATGTAGTTAATGTAGGGGTAATCATCTATTTCCTTTCCATAAAATTCTGTTTATTTTTGTGCTTTCATATAATGATGAAAAATATTATAGACATAACTATGATGTGATAGTATGGATTTCATTAGTTATTTTTTATGTAAAATTGTTTAGAAATGGTTTTAAAATAAGTTTATATAATTTTTTCTTATTCAAATGAATGAATTGTGTTTTATTAAATTCCATTTTTTATATAAAAGTTAAATTGATCGGTTGTGGTGTTATTTTTCTTTGGTTGTATTTTTATATCTTGTAAAAATGATAAATTAGATATGATTTGTGGTGTGGATTTGACATCATGACCTGGTAATTTTGGAATATTTTTTGGAAAGGTTCACTTAGTTTTTTTAGATGCTTCATGATGATCTTACCATTGTGTGACTCATTGTGTTCATTTTAAGGAATTTGGTGTTTCTTGAAATTGGTCCTTAGGATGATTTAATGGAAACATGATGTCATTTATTAGATCTTATCACATATAAGGGTGAATGAGGTGCACATATATATGGGAATTCAAATGAAAATGAAAAATAAGAGTGATCTACTTTTTCACAAAATGATTCCTTGATTCCAAAATGTTGTTTTGGTTATTCAATTTACATTAAAATTGGATTTAATTATTTTTCTAGATTCTTGTCTAATTTTTTATTTGAAGTTATGTTTTTTGAGTAGTTTTCATAAATGACTAATTATAACTTCAGATTCTGTTTTATGTTTTTCAAATGGATTTGAAAGAGATTGTATTCGAAACATAAGGGAAAATTTTCATTGTGTTCGTGAAGTGTTTTTTAGTACATACTATGGATATTGTGTATAAATATTTTTGTAAATATATTTAGTCTGGGAATGTTAAATTTTGGGATGGATCTTTTTTTGTCCATGAAATGATTGATTCAATGTGATAAAATTTAAAGGCACAATTGGTACTTTGTAGTGAAATGGAAGTTGGTTTTGGATCTCATGTGATCTGTAGCCTTTTTGGGCATGTTGGAATGTTTTATAAAATGGGGAAAAACCCTAGTAGCATGAGGGTATGGTTGGTATTTTAATATGATTTGGAAAACGGTTTTGATTGTGGAATATGGTGATTTCCAAGTGAAATTCATGTTCTTCTAAATGAAATAGATTTTCATGTGTGTTTGTGACACTTTGATTGTGTTTCTAGAACCACTAGAGTTTTGGGATGGCATCCCATCTAGTAGATTTTCAATGGAAACATTATTATTGATTATATTTGAACTTAGGATTGGATCACCTGTAATATCATATGAATAAGTATGTGGTTATTCATGGTTTCTATACCATGTTTTTAGAAGTGTTACTATTATTATTATTATTATTATGGGATTCTTGGGTATCATATTGAGGGTTGAATGGTGGTCATTTTTTGACCCCAATTAGACAGGTTGTGTCATATCCTAAGTACTTATAATATAAATTGTTTAATTTTTTTAAATAAATAGTTAAATAATTTAAAAATGTATAGTGAAATGAGTGGTATTTTTTGAAATATTTTTTGATATAATAGTAACAGGACCTTATTAATACTAATATGACCCTTATGAATATTATGTTTTCCAATAAAATAATAATGATACGTATGATATTATAAAAAAATTATGAATCTTTTCTATGAACATTTGATATATTTATATCTGAGAACAAGTAAATATTTATTTTAAATTATAAATTATGTTCTTAATTTTTTTTAATAGTAAATATTTGATTATAATTTTATAACTAATATAAATATTTAAACGAAAAAATATTTTCATAAAATATATTAATAATAATAATTATTTTTTTCTAATTATTAAAAGTTAATTTTATAAGATTGTAATGTTTTTTCAAATTGATATAAAATCAGCTATATCTTTAAAATTAGAATTAATTAAATAAATTATGATTTTAATTAAAAATTAACTTTCTCATATTTAGAAAATTATTTTCATAAAATGGAGTTCATTTTTAGATTCTAATTGTCAAAAAATTGATGGGGTGAATTTTTGAGATTTTTCTGAAATACATGATTTTTTTGTGAATAGAGAAATATAATAATTTTTGAAATAAGAAAAATAAAAGAATTATTGATTCATGGGTTATGTTTTTATACGGTAATAACCCTTTTTATAACAAAAATTCACTAATTATAGTGTTTAGTCACATCAACCAACAAAATTTATTGTCCTCAGTAAATATTAAAATAATGATTAAATTAATGGACCCCCCTCCACTATAAATACCACCCTCCCCATCTTCTCCTCACACCTCTCAAGAATTGATCTTTGTCAATTTTATACCCAATAAACATCCCGGTACTCTTCCCTATGTGAATGCCTGGCTAGTCTCACAAAAAGTCCAAAATCAAACATCTTAAAGATGATCTCAAAGAGGATATTTCAAGAGGTAAAAATACTATTCCATTTTATTTTGTTTTATTTTCAATTATTTTTCTTTTATTATACTATATTAATCTACCATATCCAATAGGCATGAAAAATCCAATTTATTATATACATACTTTAATTTTTTCATGTTTATTGAAAATTTCATAGTCAGACTTCATCTCCTCTCTGATTTATTCTAGAAAAACAATTGTGCATGGTGTGTAAATTTACTAACATTGTGGATGATGTATTGTAGATTTCTATTACATCTTTCATGGATGGTAATAAAACTATTTTAATGGTTTAATAAAGTTTTAATTTTTTTATATAACCTCTTTTATTTTATATAATTAACATATATGCATAGTATTCAACTATATAATGAAACTAGTTTGTCATTATCAAAGAACCACCAAAATGAAATAGAAAAATGTCATTAAGGATTAATGTAATGAATCCTCATCATATCTCAAAACATATTGATATATGGTATAATTTATTGTTTTAGAAAAATTTAAATACCAATTCATTCCACTTCTAGAGTATATATTACAGTCAGTAGAAAATTCCTAATGAATCGACCTTGGAAACAATGTAAATCATGCAACAAAATCAATGAAAATTATAAAAAAAATTATTAAAAACTGAAATAAAATATTTTCTAAAAATATTATATAATTCATTATAAAATTTAACATGGTTTTTAGTGTCATGACCCGTCCCCTAGGGCCCATGCTGTGACTACCCCAAACCCACCTTCTATAGGCCAGGGGCTGGCGAAGAGCACTGGAAACACATTTTACTTTAAATAGGAAAAATTTCCTTTAAACCTGCAAACACACTGTCTAAGCACACAGCAGGAAGAAAACCAAGAATAAAACCTATATAGAAAAATTTTACTAAAAGTAATGGGGCTAGAATAAAAGCCCAAATGAAAGGTACAAGTACCACTGAAAAGAGAAAACAACACCTGGATCATCCACCGAGGATCCTACCTAAAGGGTAGGTATAGATTGTCTCTACAGAACTCTACGTCAGCATTTCTCCTATGGGTACTGCCTAGTCCTGTCTCCCTTAAGTCTCAGCCCAGCTGGTTGTCATCTGTACAAGACACAACAAGGTGTGGGAAAAGCTCGTGCAGGGGTGAGTATAACAATACATAGTAGGGACCCCGAGACCCCTGAAGGTCTCCCAGAGTTCCACAATGGAAGAACCACAAATCAAGAACTCCATCACAAAGAAAGATGCAACTATCAACTATACTTAGGTATATTCGCATAAATATTCCTATGTAATCAAAATATACTCATCTCATTCTTAAGGAAACATAAGGATCCAACATTTAAGCTATTTGAAGAACTAATCCATGATAGAAGAATGCCACAAAGGTAAAACCATGAAGGTATCACCGTGAATGTAAATATTCTACAAAGCTAAATACTCAGATCACAACAGGTATAACATAAGTAAAAAATTTCAGATGATTAGATGTATCACTGGATCATCTTATTCTCTCTAGATCCTCTAATTCTGACCCTTATAGGATTAGTAGATGCTTACCCACATAGGATCTGTAAGCACTGACCCACTTAGGATCACTGAGTGATGGCCCACATAGATTCAATAGATGCTAACCCACATAGAATGGATATATGATGACCCACATTTTAAATACCCAGAATTCCCATGGAATGTTTATTTTACATGGAAATTTTACGAGTTCAAAGTTTCTGATGGAATTTTATTCCAAGGCCCGGTGTGCCCGGAATCAAATTCTAAATTTTTGTTCGGGTACATTCAGTAAAAATACATGCGGGGATTTATATATTTAGAACTGGTGCTCGAAATTGAAATCTGAGGACACTGTTGAACTCGCAGTGCCAGTATTCACATAAAGAGACCTTTACCAAAATTGTCTTCAGATGTAAGTGGAAGTTAATTTTTAGGGTTTCTATAAAAAATTAAATAAAAATATGTGTAACATATTTTTATTTGAATGGTAGTTAAAACCTCCAAGGGGAAGATGGTTGTGGGGCACCCACCCATAACCTCCCTTGGGAGGATGTTATATGGCGGGGCCCACACGAGCATCAAACCCTACTTAACCCTAATTTAAGTCTTTGAACAACCCATAAATTTTTGGAGCCTCTTCACTTTCCACCTTCCCTCATTATGGTGCCAACACCCTTAAGAATTAATTAATGCCAATTAATTAATTAATTTAAAATGGTTTGAATTCTTTTTGGAATGCATGGTAACAATAAAATAATGGATTAAACATTATTTTATTTTGGTTGGTGATTCTTGGTGGTAGAACTTTGGGAATGCTTTGGGAGAATTCTTGGAGAACGACATCCTCTCCAATGAAGAACGCCACTTCTTTACAACGATGAACGAGAAGAACATGGGAGACATATTTCATTCTTCGACTTCTTCCTTGGAAGACTTCTTCCATCTCCTACCGGAATAATGGAGGTAAGATGCTGTTGGTGAAGAATGTTGTCAAAGGCAACGTCATCTCCTCCCGATGTCAACGGAATGACGCCGCCTTCCCATGACTCCGCCAAGCGAACATCGATTACATGGTAGGGGTTTATTTTGAGTAAATTTAATCCATGTTCCTCTTCGTTTATTATAGATCGGTGATGTCCAATTGTTATCACCTAATGTGGAGGGCGAGGGATGAACAAACATAGCCCGAAGTCTCTCCATTGGTTCTCGATTGGTTGACGACAGTGGTAGCCCAACAGCGCCACCAGAAGAGAGAACCGCGGTGGACCATCGGCAGCCAGCGACGGGCCGACCGTGAAGAAACCGGTAGCGTAAGGCCACCAGAAAAAGGAGCGGCACCATCGTGCCATGCAGAGGAGCCGTGGGTAGCATCCATACCAGGTTGTGGCAGAGGAGGCCTGGTTTCGTCTTGCTGTGTGGTGCAGCCTAAGGCCATGGCCAGGTCGGGCCGTGCAGGTGGAGGCGCGGCGCCGTCGCTCCGCACAGAGAGCATGAGGAATGTGGCGCCGTCGGGCCATAGTGGTGGAGCAGTGGTGGCCGGACAGGCTGGCCATCGTGGAGACAGACGAGTGGGACCATCTAGGTCCCGTAGCCCCTAAACCGGCCTAGTGCACCAGTTCTATTCGACAAAGAGTGGATGGGTGTGGCACCCCCTCCCTTGCGTGGCCGGTCGGGCCGCCACAGGCTGGGCTGCCCTCAGCTGGGCCACCCTCATCTCTTGTCTCTTCCTCAAACCGGGTCAGAACAACGGACCGGGTTAGACCCCAGTTCATACTAGGTCAGAACCTAGTTCAGACCGGGTCAGGCCGGGTCATCCAAACTTGGTTGGACCGGACCCGGACCCACTATGGCCTTTTACTCCTTTTAGCCCGCATCTAGGGCTACGGGTTTCCGATTGACGTACTTCCTATGGTGATGGAATTCATAGAGCGAGAAAATTATTTTGGAATACTCTACTGGAGGTTTGGACGTAGTTGGGGTACGGTTGGATTGGTTTGAGCCTAAAAACCAACTGGGCCCCTGGAATGGAAATGACAATAACTCTCAGACCGAGGGTCCGATTGATGCGCCATATGTCGTGTTGGGTTCCTTATGATGATACATAACTATATGATACATCAACTCGATACTTCATGGTAGTTTATGTATCAACACTTGGCTCGAGGAGCGGACCCTTCCAGAATCGAGTGTGTTGTGTGCGGGAACCCTAGGGCTAGCTGTGACGATATTGTACCATGATCCTCTATGGGTTAGACATTGATGACTTTTGTACCAGAATCCTCTGTGGGTTTGACAGTTCTGACTTCTACTCCTAGATCCTATGTGGGTCTGATAGAATAGCTGATCATGTATCCTGTGTGGGTCCAACAGCTTAGCTGGTCCTGTATCCTGTGTGGGTCTGACAACTTAGATGAATCAGTGACTACATCTGATCATATCTATCACTTTACAAAAGATGTATACTTATGTGAGCTGAGTCTTTTCTTTCAACCATTATCATCACGGTGATTGACTTTACTTCCTTTGTCGACTGGGTTTTGCTAGTGCTTGAGAGTTGGAGCCGAACTGTGATTGGTAACATAGGTATATGTATGGGCTTATACCTAAGTAAGGTTGTTTGATATTTCGTGATTGTATCTTTTGTTTTGTGGTTTATCCTTAGTGCATTCTGGGAGAACTTCGGGGGTCTCGGGGTCCCCCACTGAGTATCGTTAAACTCAACCCTACACGGGCTATGCCCACACCTCGTTGTGTTGGATACAGACGATGGACAGTGGTGACCGAGGCAGAGTGTATGAGGACTGGACGGTACCCAGAGGTGGACCTCTTGATGAGATGGTACCTAGAGGAGACAAATGGATGGACGTGGAGCACTGAGGAGGTTATCTATACCTAGCCTTTAGGTAGGATCCATGGTGGATGATCCAGGAGCTTCTAGACACCTTCTAGTTGTTTTGTCTTTTCCTTATACTTTACTGTTGGGATTGTATTTCCGGCCCCCTTTACATTCATCACTTCATTTGTATTCAATTTTACTTAGTTTTTTTCTTCCAATTGTGTACTCTGACTATGTGTGTTTACCTTTTATAAAGGAAATGCCTTCCTAGAATAGGTATTTAAGCCTTTGGTGCTAGTCTCTAGAACCTGGCCTAAGGAAGGCGGGCGTGGGGTTGTCACAGCACAAGCCCCGAGGATGGGTTGTGACAAATTGGTATCAGGGGAGTAGGTTCTACCACAGAACTTGGAATCTGATTCTTTTAATACCAATAGTGTTAAGTGTTTTGGGTGTGGTTATCAGTTTAGGGAAATCAGTGTTGGTGTGGCGGTCGACGTATCCATACAATAGGACTCTGACTTCTGATCTCTAACCCAGTGCATAAAAAAACTGATTGCATGTGTGTTTACTTTGAAAAAGTTTTCTTCATGTTTACATTCTGTTAGCTCACTAGGTATACTATTTTAACCACAGTGCACCGGTTTCTTTACAGGATGTCCCCACACAGGCAGCCTACTAGGGTTCTGAGTAATGAACGAGATGGTATCCCACCGAGTGATGAGGACTCGGTGCAGGGCCCCATCATAGTAGAGGTACCAACGGTACCACAACTAGCTGGGCCACTGATACCACCATCTCTATGAGTTGAGAGTGCACACCATCAGAGTGCATTGCAAGAGTTCCAACACCAGAGGCCACTCAGGTTCTGAGGAGAGACAGACACAGAGGTAGCTGAGGGTTGGCTGGAGGCTGTCGTGAGAGTTGTCAGATTTTTAGGGACACCATCCGACCTCATAGTGATCCTTGCTGCGAGTCTCAAGCATGAAGCAGTAGGCAGAAGGTGGAGCTTGATACACTAGGTGCATGATGAGGCATCATTACTCTGAACAGACTTCGAGAGTCTCTTCTACTCAGAGTTTGTTCCACCCACCCTTCATGCGGTATGAATTTAAGAGTTACATCATCTGTAGCAGGGTAGCATGACAGTAGCTCAGTACTCTTTGAGGTTCATCGATCCCTCACGCTACTCCATAGATATGGTACGAGACCTGTTCTTTAGGTCCCAGACCCATGAGAAGGGACTTAGTCATGATATCAGGGCTTCAATGATCTCCCTCAGCATCCCGACGCAGGCGAGGGTGCTGGAGAGAGCCCTTCTAGTGGAGTTTTTTCTTGCTGAGTAGACACCAGAAGCGAGACCCACCACAGGGTGACACGTAGCAGATACTTCTACAGCTGGTAGTAGATATATGTCGTAGAGGTCCAAGCAGAACATAACATCAGGTGGGCGACCCCAGGATACAGGTTCGGTTGTGAGGGTCCCATGAGACAGAGTCATTTATATGAGGAGCAACCAGTGCTATGCATATGGCGGGTAGGTTCATATGGATCGTGACTGCCCCACCCGCCATGCAGATGAGCAACAAACATTAGTGGGACCTCCTAGGCAGAGGAAGATGTTCGACCATGGTGTTCTTCCAGGAGCAGGAGGACGTAGAAGAGGAGCTGGCTGAGCAACGAGTGGGGGATGAAGTTTCGAAGCCCAACCACCACCACCACCACCACCAAGAGGTCCACCCCGACCACAGGGAGCTGGTGGATAGAGGAGGGATCAACTCCAGGTAGTCAAGGCCTACGACCATGGTGCACCTAAGATGATTCTAGGTACTATATGTGTCTACTCCACCCTTGATGTAGTACTTATAGACATAGGTACGATTCATTCATTTATTCCCACTGCCCTCATTCTGAGCTCAGATATTTTGACAGAGCCATTGGCTCGATCCTTACGACTAGAGACTCTTACGGGAGAAGACTCGACTCTTAGGCACTGGTGATGGAAGTGTGAGCTTACTCTTGGAGGTGAGAGCTTCGGATTGGATCTCATCGTAGAAGAGTCGAGGCCTTATGATGTCATCATGGGTATGGTCTGGTTATCTACAGTCCATGCTCAGATCCACTGTATTAGGTGCAATGTGCGGTGTATCCACACAAATGGGATCAATTTCACCTTCACTGGCGAGAAGGGAGCCTTTGCATCACAGGATGGACTTACACAGAGGAGGGGGCAACCAATCCCACAGCAATTGGATAGTCTTATCCTCAGAGCAGTTGATGTGCACAGTCCGAGTTTTCCTTTTGTAGTGGATCAGAACACGGATGTTTTCCATGACGACGTTCTGGGACTAACTCCTTGCAGAGAGGTAGACTTATATATTGACCTGTACCCTGGGAAAACACCGATATCTATTCCAAGTTATCAGATGGCTCCCGCCGAGCTTTGTGACCTGTGGGCACAGCTGGAGGACTTGAAAGGGAAGAGATTTATCCGACCTAGTTTTTCACGCTGGGCATATCTGATTTTGTTCACCAAGAAGGTAGATGGGATCTTGCAACTGTCTGTTGACTACCATCGCCTAAATCAGATGACCATGAATAACAAGTACCCACTCATGAGGATTGACGACCTCTTTGATCAGCTCAAGGGAGAATGATGGTTCTCGAAGATAGACCTTAGGTCAGTATATCACCAGCTCAGAGTTTGATATGAGGATGTGTAGAAGACGACCTTCAGGTGTTGGTATGGCCACTATGAGTTCTTGGTTATGACCTTCGGTGTAACCAATTCTCCTACAATGTTTATGAGTCTCATGAATAGGATCTTCCAGCCTTGCCTTGATCGCTTTGTCATAGCCTTCATCGATGACATAATGATCTACTCGACTACTAAGGAGGAGCATGCCTTCCATTTACGGGTAGTACTGGACACACTCCGAGAGCACCAACTTTATCGTAATCTCCCAAAGTGCCAGTTCTGGATCCGGGACGTCCACTTTCTAGGACACGTCATCTTGGAGACTGGAGTTGCAGTGGATCCAGTGATGATCGAGGCAGTACTTGTTTGGGAGCCACCCAGGAGTGTGATGGAGGTTCAGAGTTTTCTAGGACTGGCTGGGTACTATTGGATATTTGTTCTAGATTTCTCTAGAGTTGCAACACCACTTTTATCATTGAAAAAGAATGGGAAACCCTTTGTGTGGTCAGAGAGATGCCAGTCAAGCTTTCAGGAGATGAGGCAAATGTTGACTGGTGCGCCCATCTTGAGGCTACCAGTGGAGCGAATAGGGTACGTAGTTTACTGTGATACATCAGGGAACAGACTCGGGTGTGTCCTGATGTAGGAGCGAGTAGTGATCGCTTATGGTTCTCAGCAGTTGTAACAGAATGAGAAGAACTATTCTACCCTTGACCTAGAGTTAGCTACATTAGTCTTCACCTTGTATATGTGGTGGCACTATCTGATGGGCGAGCATATTACAGTCTACTCTGAACACTGGAGTTTCATGTACATCTTTTTGCAGAAGGACCTGAACCTGAGACAACGACGATGACTCGAGTTATTCCAGGACTATGAATTTGAGATAGTATATACTCCTAGGAAGGGGAACGTTGTAACAAATTCTCTCAGCAGGAGATCAGGCATTCAACTGCTAGGAGAGGCGACAGAGCAACTGGTTGCGTTGCAGATATCCCTTGTGGATAGCGATAGAGCATCCTTTCTGTAGTCTCTCATAGTCAAACCTCTACTTTTTCAGCGAGTTAGAGAGGCACATTGTGGGGACATTGACATTGAGACGCGACATGCTCAGATATCCACAGGGCAAGCACCTGATGGATTTTCTAATGGTGGGGAGCACATCATTCTCTTTAGAGGAAGGACCATGGTACCAGTTGCACTTCAGGAGGAAGTGTTGCGGGAGTTCCATACATCTCCTTTAGCAGCACATCCAAGAGTGTCGATGATGTATCGGGACCTCCGATGATAGAACTGTTGTCCAGGAATGAAGAATACAGTAGTAGATCTTGTCTCATGATACCTCACTTGTCAGCAAGTAAAGGTAGAGTACTAGGTTCCATCATGCTTGGTTCAACCCTAAGAGGTCCTAGAGTGTAAGTGGGATTGGATATACATGGATTTCATGATGGGACTTCCATGTACATCAAGAGGACATGAATCTGTCTGGGTGATCGTAGTCCAACTCAACAAGTCAGCCCACTTTTTACCGATTAGAGAGCAGGGATCAGTAAAGATATTGGGATGATTCTACATATAGAAGATTGTATGGCTTCATGGTGTGCCTTCGATGATTGTCTCCAATCGAGATGCTCGTTTCACTTCCCGGCTATGGAAGGGGTTGCAGGAGGCTTTCGGGATACAACTTCACCTGAGCACCGCCTTCCATCCTCAGAATGATGGTTAGACTGAGAGAAAAATTCAGAATCTTGAGGACATGCTCTATGCATGCATCCTCGACTTTGGTCATAACTGGGAGGATCACTTACACTTAGTAGAGTTCGCTTATAACAGTAGCTACCACTCCACCATCAAGATAGAACCTTACGAGGCACTGTACGTTCGACCTTGTAGATCGCCTCAATTTTGTACTGACCCAGGCGTGTTAGCACTTGTAGGACCATAGATGGTGTAGTCTATGATGGAGAAGGTGCAGATCATCCAGGAGCGGATGAAGACTGCACATAGCAGGCAGAAGTCCTATGCTGATAGGAGACAGAGACCAATGGTGTTTGAGGATGGCGACCACGTCTTTCTATAGGTCTCACCTTGACCTATTCTACAAAGATTTATATGAGGCGGCAAGTTATCTCCGCGATTAATAATACCTTTCTTGGTCCTCAACAGAGTAGGCGAGGTGGCTTACCACTTGGCTCTTCCACCTCAGTTGCACTGGGTGCATGACGTCTTCCACATATCTCAGCTAAGGAGATACGTGCATGACCTGTCCCACATCATCGCCCATGGGGATCTAGACATCAATGATAGTGTGACTTTCACAGAGGTTTCAGTTGAGATTGAGGATCGACATGAGCAGGTCCTGTGTGGATGGTCTATACCTCTGGTGTGTGTTTTCTGACAGCATGGGAACCTCCATGAGAGCACATGGGAGCGGGAGGCTCATATGCATGATCACTAGCCCCTTTTGGTTCCTTAGTGTGAGTTGTAGCTTATGGGGACATAAATCCCTATTGTGGGGATAATGTAAGGTCCCGGAATTCCCATGGAATTTTTTTACATGGGAATTTCATGAATCCATAGTTTCTGATGGCGTTTGATTCTGAGGCCCGGAATCAAATTTTGAAGTTTTGTTCGAGTAAATTCAGTAAACGTATGTGCGGGATTTTATATCATTTGAACCAGTACTCAGAATTAAAATCTTAGGATACCGTTGAACTCGCAGCACTAGTATTCTCTTAAGGAGACCTTTACTACAGTTGCGTTCTGATGTGAGTGGAATTTAATATTTGGGGTCTCTAAATAAGAATTAAATAAAAATATGTGTAACATATTTTTATTTGAATGGTTGTTAAAAACATCAAGGGGAGGTTGGTGGTGGGGCCACTCGAACATAGCCTCCATTGGGATGATGTTATATGGTGGGGCCCACATGAGCATCAAACCCCCCTTAACCCCCCTTTAACTCTTGAAACTCCCCATAAATTTTTGGAGCCTCTTCACATTCCACCTTCCCTCATTATGGTGCCAACACACCTATGAATTAATTAATTCCAATTAATTAATTAATTTTAAATGGTTTGAATTCTTTTTGGAATGCATGTCAACAATAAAATAATGGAGTATCCATTATTTTATTTTGGTTGGTGATTCTTGGTGGTGGAACTTTGGGAGAGATTTTGGAGAATTCTTGGAGAACGACATCCTATCTAACGAAGAATGCCTCTTCTTTTCAACAAAGAACATGAAGAATGACAGTGACATCCTTCATTCTTCAACTTCTTCCTTGATGTCTTATTCCCTCTCCTACTGAAATAAAAGAGGGAAGATTCCACCCGTGAAGAAAATTTCCAACGATGGGATCATCTCCTCCCGAAGTCAACGAAACAACGCTGCCTTCCCACGACTCTACCGAGCGAACACTGATTAAAAGGTAGGGTTTTTTTATTAAATTTAATCCCCATTACTCATAGTTTATTATGGAATGATGTTAGCCAATTGTTATCACCTAACGCATTGGTCGTGGGCTGAACAAACACAACCCAATGTCCCTCTATTGGTTCTTGATTGGTTGACGATGGTGGTGGCGTAACGGCACTAATGGAAGAGAGAACCTCAATGGAGCATCGACGACTAGGGACGGGCCAGCCGTGAGGAAACTGGAAGCGCAAGGCCACCGGAAAAAGGCACAGCACCATCGGGATGGACAGAGGAGCTGCAGGCCGCAACCAAACTGGGATGCGGTGGAGGAGGCGCGGCGTCGTCACACAGCTCGGGGGCGCCGAAGGCCGTAGCTAGGTCAGGCTGTAGTGGTATAGGGGTGACGTCCTCGCGCCGTACGGAGAGTAGGAGTACCGCTGTGTCGTCGTGCTGTGGTGGGAGAGCAGTGGCGGTAGGCCGGGATGGCCGCCATGGAGCCGGATGAGCAGCACCAGCCATGTTCTACAGCCCCTGAACCGACACAGCGCGTCGGTCCTGTTCCACAAACCAGGGAGGGTGTGGCACCCCCTCCCTTGCATGGCCAGTTCGGCCGCCAGAGGCCGGGCTGCGCTCGGCCGGGCCGCCCTCGGCTGGGCCGCCCACGGCCGTGCCGCCTTCGATTGGGCCGCCCATGGCTGGGCCGCCTTCGATTGGGTCGCCCTCGGTCGGGCCGTCCAAGGCCGGGACGCCCCTTGTCCGGGACACCCTTGGGTCGGTCCATCTCTTTGGTCCAGGTTTTCCCCTCCGCGCTCAGGTCGCTTCCTCAGACCGGGTCAGACCCGCGGACCGGGTCAGTCCGACTGGGTCGGACCGGACCCAGACCCACTATGGTCATTTACACCTTTTAGATCGCATCTAGGGATACGAGTGTCTGATTGATGTACCACTTGCTGCGATGAAATTCATAGAGGAAGAAGATTATTTTGGAATACTCCACTTGAGGTTTGGACGCAGTTGAGGTACGACCGGGTTGGTATGAGCCTAAAATCCAACCGGTCCCTGGAATAAAAATTCCAATAACTCTCAGACCAGGCGTCTGATTGACACACCGTCTATCGCGTTGGGTTCCTTATGATGAGACAGAACTACGAGATACATGAACTAGATACTTTTTGGTAGTTGGTGTGTCAACACTTGGCTCGATGAGCAGACCCTCCCGGAATCGAGCATGCTTTGTACGGGAACCCTAGGGCTTGTTGCGACGATACTGTATCAGGATCCTCTATGGGTTCGATAGTGATGACTTCTGTACCAGAATCCTATATGGGTTCGATAGTGATAACTTCTATACCGGAATCCCCCATGGGTTCAATAATGATGACTTATTTACTGTAATCCTATGTGGGTTTGATCGTTCTGACTTTTGTTCCTGGATCCTGTGTGGGTCCGATAGAATAGCTGATCCTGTATCCTATGTGGATCTGATAGCTTAGCTGGTCCTGTATCCTGTGTGGGTCGTACATTTTAGATGATTCAGTGACTACATCTTTTCATCTCTATCACTTTACAAAATATTTTCTCTTGTGTGAGATGAGTCTTGTCTTTCCACCATTATAATAATGGTGATTTACTTTACTTCCTTTGTCTACTGGGTTGTGCTTGGGCTTGAGAGTTGGAGTCGAACTATGATTGGTAACTTAGATATATGTATGGTCATATAACTAAGTAAGGTTGGTTGATACTTCCTGATTGTATCTTTATTTTGTGGTTTATCCTTAATGGATTCTGGGATACCTTTGGGGGGTCTCGGGGTCCCCTACTAAGAATCGTTATACTCCCCCTGTATAGGATATGCCCGCAGCTTGTTGTGTTGGATGCAGAAGATGGACAGCGCTAATCGAGGCAGAGTGTATGAGGATTGGATGGTACCCAGAGGTGGACCTCTTGACGAGATGGTACCCGAAGGAGACGAACAGACAGACATGGAGCACTGAGGAGGCCATCTATACCTACCATTCAGGTAGGATCGGTGGTGGATGATCCAGGAGCTACTAGAGACCTTCTAGATGTTTTTTATTTTCCTTGAACTTTACTGTTGGTCTTGTATTTCTGGCCCCCTTTACTTTCAGCACTACATATGTATTCAGTTTTACTTAGTGTTTTGCTTCCAGTTGTGTACTATGTTTGTGTGTGTTTACCTTTTATAAAGGCAATTCCTTCCCAGCTTTGGGATTTACACCTTTGGTGCTAGTTTCCAGCCTCTATCCTATGGAAGGCGGGCTTGGGGTAGTCACGACATGGGCACCAAGGATTGGTCATGACACACATAGGATCAATGTTCTTTCCTCACGCTATAGTCTAACACTAGATTCCCGCACTAAGAACGCTTGATTTCAGGATGATCTTCTACTCAATCCATCATCCATACCTAATCCTCCATGATGTTCCATGAATAAGTATCCCCATGTACCACCATGTTGAGAGAGTTCCAATGCAACAGAAGGCTCATATATCAGACGCTCAGTCTATAAGTTATAGGCATTTTAATGTTGAGGGCCCGATTAGATTTGGAATCAATACAACCTAGCCATACTCCAACATTCTACAAAATCTGAGTATAGAATCCAAAAAGCACCATCTCGCTCAAAGGATCCTAGCGCCATAGATGGTTCTTCAAATAGACATATGAATTTCCAGTTATGGATATTTAAGCGAAGCTAGACTGGAGGGGTCCAGGTTCGGTCCGACCTTGCTGGGGTCCGACCCGACCCGACCCGAACCAGCTTGGGTTGGCCCGATTGGTCTGCGATGTGCCAAGTTTGGCCCACTAGTTCGTAGTATGGCTCGTAAAGGGCGCAGCCCAACCCTCAAGGGGGCTCCTCCCTGCCTGCAGGGGGCACGACCCGACCCTTAATGGTGGCGCAACCTGATCCATAGGGGGGTGAAGCCTGCCCTACAAGGGGGGCGCAACCCAACCCAAAGGAGGGCACATACCATCTCGCAGGGGGGTGCAGCTCAGCCCACTAGAGGCTCGGGGCCCCCAGTTGGCGTGGGGGGGGGGGGTAACTCTCCCTTCGTTTCACCCGAGCAGCTATGTCATTCTGGTAACAGAGTGACAGTGCCACGTGGAACTTCCTAGTTGCCACGGGACCCACAGGGGTCAGTCCATCCTCCTCTATCACAGCCATATCTAGCAGAGTGTGACAGTGTGCAGCCCCACCTCCGTGGGAGGCTTATGCTGGACACCCTACTCGACTGACACAGTTGAAAAGCTGCATCCTTCTTCTATCATGGCCGCCTAATGCTTCTCACTGCTGCCTCCAGGCCGGTGCCGCACCTGTGGTCTTCAACGGACCACCGTGTGAGCTTTGGTGGTCCATTTTTCCATCCGATCGCTCCTACGAACTTCCTAGGATGCCAGCTTACCCACTTGACCCTCTGTTCCAAGTTCCATCCAACCCAAATATAAAGTCCTCATTGAATGCATAGATAAACAAAGTAGCACAGGGTCTAGTCCTTATTCATTTGGTGCATTCCCTCCATCTTAGCTTGATTACATGAGGGAGGAATAATAATCTACAGTTATTTTAAAACTAAAACAAATAAGAACCATAAGTGTATTAGATGTCTACTGAAAATGATTGATGAAACCTCTTTCATAGTTGGTGTGGGTTCATGATTCGGGGGTGCTCATCACTGCTCACTAGGACTGGCCTCATCCTCCATGTGGTTCATGTCGTGGTGCTTTTCCTGAGCTTCGTCACTTGGTGAATCCGTGCCAACATCCCTCCCCAAGATCCATATAAATAAGAGGGGAAGAAGGTGGGTAACACTTCGTGGAATTTATGAGGTTCATTTAATTAATGAACCATCCAAATTCCAATGGTGCGATTACACAAATAAAGGTGGGGTCAATCCATTAATGTATTGACACGCCGTGGGTCCCACCACCACCTGTGTTTTGTTAGAGGAAATGAAAAAGAGATAAATAAAATAACATTGTTATTTTATTATCCTTTTAAAAGTCCAAAATCTAAATTTTTCTCCCAGCCTACTGTGGTCGAATTAAATCCTCCTTTAAGAAAATTTTTGGGCTACAGATTCTACGGTGCCCTCATATTTTTAATCTAAGAACTAGTTCAAAAGATAGAAAATGCCACCCGTGCGTTAATGAACGTTCCTTAAAAAATTTCATAAATTAATTCCAGGAACACTGGGCCTCAGAAACATGTGTTATTAATTTTTGGAGAGTTGTAATAATTCAATTTAATTTAAAAAAATACATGGAAAATTAGGGTCTTTACATTCTCCCCACCATAGGGATTTTCATCCCTGAAAGCCACAACACAGACTAATGAATCAAATAGAGGGTACTGAGCACAAATCTGAATCTCCTGCTCCCATATGCACTTCTAGAGGTCCCCATAATGATAGTGAATAAGCACCAAAGGTATATATCCTCTATGAAGGACCCCTGCTGTCAATATTCAATCTCCATTGGAAAATCTGTAAAATTTTCCCCATCATCAATGTCCAGCACTCCATAGTCGATAACGTTCGATGGATCATTCACGTATGTCCTCATCTATGACATGTGGAATACCTGATGCACCCGATGCATTTTTGGGGAAGATATAGGTGATACAGCACCTCACAAACTCTACTGAGAACCTGAAATGGTCCGATGAACCTGAAAGAGAGAATTCTACCCTAGACAAATCTCTGCAAATCATGTCGATGTGTGACCCGTAAGAAGACAAAGTTTCCTTCATCAAAATCCAAAGGTCTCTGTATTCTTTCATCATAAGACTTATCCCTAATTTTTGCCATCTTCATCTACTCCGGGATGATATGCACCTTCTTAGTGGGAGCCTATACCAACTCTGGACCCATAAGTGCTGACTCTCCTGGGTATGTCTAGCAAAGAGGTGATCTGCAAGGTCTGCTGTACAAGGACTCAAATGGTGTCATAACAATGGTGGAGTGACATCTGTTATTATATGTGAACTCCACCAAGGGTATGTGATCCTCCCAATTGAGTCCAAAATCTAGGATTCAAGCATGAAGCATGTCCTCTACTGTCTGAATGGTTCGCTCCTTCTGACCATCCGTCTACGGATGAAAGGTGGTGCTTAAACGTACCTGAGTCCCGAATACCTCTTATAATCAATTACCCAACTGGGATGTAAAATTTGCATCATGTATAGATACAATCATCGATTGAACCCCATGAATCCGTAAAATCTATTGTACGTAGTGGTGTCCCAAGACCTCTACTGATCCCTACTCTCGGATGGGAAGGAAGTGGGATGACTTGGTGTGTCATTCATTAATCACCCATATTGAATAATGTCCCCTGGATATCTGTGGTAGCCCTATCACAAAGTCTGTGGATATAACATCCCACTTCCACTTCGGTACCTATAGTGGATGCGCTATGCCTGCTGAAACCTAATGCTTGGATTTCACTTGCTGAAAAGTGAGGCATCATGAAACAAACTCCGCCACTGCTTTCCACATCCATGGCCACTAGTGGTAATGCCGGAGGTCTTGGTACATCATCGCCACACCTAAATGTTCCGCTAGAGGGGACATGTGTAACTCCTTCAACACCTCCTCCCGTAGTGCAACTGGTACCATGGTGAATTCTCTAAAGAGAATGATGTGCTTCCCACCTTCAAAAAATCCACCAGTTTCCTGTCCGGAGGCAATCAGGGAGCATCGATCCATGCAGTTAATTTCCACAAGTTGTTTATTTTAAATACCATGAAAAATTAGGGTACTGAAAGTTAAAGACTACAGGTATGATGCTCTATCTCTATCCATAAAGGATATCTACAATGCAGCTAGCTTCTCTATCTCCTCACTCAGTAGCTGTAAACCATGCCTCATTCTGAGTGAATCTTCCACTATGTTCTCTTTCCTAAGAGTGCATACTATCTCGAAGTCATAGTCCTAGAGCTACTCTAGCCATCGCCGCTGTCTCAGGTTGATGTATTTATTTGGGAATATATACCTAAAACTCTTTTTATCAGATTAAACATTAAACCATTCACCCATAAAGTAGTGTCGCCACACCCTCAAGTAGAATACTACTGATTCTAGCTCTAGGTCATGGGTAGCGTAGTTATGCAGATGTTGTCTTAGATATCATGAACCACAAGAGATATTTTCTCACTCATGCATCAGGACACATCCAGGTTGGGTCCATGATGTGTCGCAGTAGACTACATACCCAATGCCTTATTTTGGTAGCCTCAAGATGGGAGCACTTGTCTGTCTTAGCCTCATCTCTTGAAAACTATGTTGGCATCTCTACATCACACAAATGACTTTCCCTTCTTCATCAATGCTGATAAGGGTTCCAAAACTCTGGAAAAGTCATGTATGAATATCTAATGCTACCTAGCCAACCATAGTAAACCCCACACCTCAGTCACACATTTGGGTGGCTCTGAAGCAAGCACAACCTCTATCTTCTCCAAATCCAGTACAATTCCAGCCTCTTAGATAACGTATCTCAGAAAGTGGAACTCCCGTATCGAAAACTAGCACTTCAAAGGCATACCATAAATCCGGTGCTCTTAGAGTGTATCCAGAACTATCTGCAGATGATAAGGTTTCTCCTTCTCTAATGTCGAGTATATCAAGATGTTGTCAATGAAGACAACCACAAAGAGATCAAGGTATGGATGAAAGATGATGTTCATGAATCCCATGAATATTTCAGGGGCATTGGTCATGCCGAATGGCATATCCAAGAACTTGTAGTGGCCATACTGACATCCAAAGGATGTCATCTGCACATCCTCCCCCCGTAACTTGAGCCGATGATAGCTTGATCTGAGTTCTATCCTTGAAAATAAATGAGCTCGCTTTAGCTGATCGAAAAGTTCATCAATCCTCTGAAGTGGATACTTGTTCTTTACAGTCACCTGGTTCAGGTGATGATAGTCCACATGTAGTCTCAAACTCCCATATTCCAACTTGGTGAACAAAATCATAGCTTCCCATAGTGAAACAATTGTCCTTACGAACCCCACATCCTCTGCAAGTCCTCCAACTATACCTTTAACTCATGAAGCTCTACATGGGCCATCTAATATGATGGTGTAGATATCAGTGGTGTCTCAGGGTATAGGTTGATGTAAAAGTCCACCTCTATGGAGGAGGTAGTCTCAGAACATCATCAGGAAAGACCTCAGCGTACTGGTCCACCACCACAGGACAACTTGGACTATCAATATCAACTGCTCTGATGGTAAGGCTAGCCATTTAATTAGTGACCAGATTCATCCTCATCTGGGTAATTTCATAATGTACTAAAAACGTTCCCTTATCACCATTGAAGGAAAACATGGTCTCATCCTCATAGACACACCCCAATTTGTGCCAATTACAGTCAATCTGTGCATGGACTGTGGATAGCTAGTTCATACCCATGATGACATTGTAAGGACATGAGGTCACTACTAGAAGATCCCAACTGAATCTTTGACCTCATAGAGTAATCTCACACTACCAGAACAAGTGTGTAATAGTCGAATCCCCTCCTCTATAAGTCTCTAGGCGTAAGTACTAATCCAATGGATCAACCGGAATCTCTGAGCTCCGAACTAGGGTCATCGAAATAAAAGAGTGACTGGAACCTGTGTCTATAAGTACTTAACCAAGGGTAAAAAATACACAGATCATCTCTCTAATTATATATGGAGTACTGTTGTCATAGGCCGTTTCTGCCTGTATCTATGCTCATCCCTGTACACCTATTCCTTGTGGTTAGGGTGGACCACCTAGAGGTGGTGGCGGTAGAACCTCGAATCACCGAAAACCACCTGCTGCACAACCATCTCCTCTGCCAAGTCCTCTTACTAAATTATTATCTCCCCGATTGAATCTTTGGCAATTCCTTGGAGGTGCCTCGACCGTCTATTGGTCATTCGTACGGTGAGTAGGGCAGTCATGAGCCATGTGACCCTGTCTATTACATGAGTAGCATTTCCTTCTCCTCATCTATCCTCCTATGTCTTGTGAGCCCCACACCACCGAACCTATATCCTGAGGTGATCCACCAGATGTTCTGGTCCGCTTGGGCCTCTACATCATCCATCTACTACCTATTGCGGATAACTATACTACCTGACGTCTGATGGTGTCTCTCACTGTCGGTGCCTTCTCATCTTGGAAGCTCTCCACCAAAATTGCTCGCTCTAGAATCTCAGCCTACATTGGAATGCTAAGAAATATCATCAATTCTCCGATCTCCTGTTGGAGACCGTGATCAATTGTCCAGGCCCTGACAAAAGGGTCTCGTACCATGTTGGTGGAGTAGTGGGAGAGACTAGTGAACCTTTCCCGGTACTGGGCCATGATCATGTTGCTATAATGTAAGTCTATCATCTCTTGTATACACACTTATCATAGAGTCTCTGGAATGACCACTTCCCTAAAAGGCCCTCAATGTCCGCCCAGGTTATGGTCGCCTTGCTGTTTATTTGGAGTGTCAGACTCCACCATCACCCAGCTGCTCCCTAGAAGAGACTGGTAGCTAGGATCACCATCAGATCAGCTGGTGTCCCAACGAAGTGAGAGAATCTTTCCATAGCCTCCATCCAGTCCTCAGTCGCTTGCGGATTCATCTCTCCTCAAAACCTTAGAGGCCTCTGCTGCTGAAACTCGTGTAATGCACTCAGTCTGAGGGTACCATCTGCTAGTGGGGCTGGTGTAAATGGCTTCCCAATGGGTTGTGGTGCTGCTGGTACACCACCCAAACGTGCGAACACTGTAAGAGTGCCCTGTACAAAATACTTGTCGCTCTGTGGGATATCATTGCGTAATCTTATAGGAATCCTGGATGGTGGTATTCATGGCAGTATCTTGACAGGAAATAGGTGCACCATAGTCAGTAAGTTATACCTATTGAACTAACTCAATGTGATCAAATTTGAAACACTTCCAAAACACACGTAATTAGATTTTTCATGCACCAAGTATAAAATAAGAATTCAGGGTCCTGGTCTAGGGATTTGTCGGCCATCGCAACAACACTAGACTCCTCGAACTGAAAACCACACTCCAAACACTTAACACAATTTCCTCATTGGAAATATTAGAGACCTAGTTCTTCGGTAGAACCGACTCCTCTGATAGCACTTTGTCATGACTCATCCCCCAGGGATCATGTCATGACTACCCCAATCCCACCTTCTATAGTCCAGGGGATGGAAACTAGCATCAAAAAGGCATATCCCTTTAAAAAGGAAGGAATTTCCTTTAAACCAACAAACACACAGTCCAATCACACAACAGGAAGCAAAATACGTAGTAAAACTAAATAGTAAAAGTGTACTAAAATTAAAGGGGACGGAATACAAGCCCAAATAAAAGGTAAAAGTACAACTGATATTAGAAAATAACTCATGGATCATCCACTGAGGATCCTACCTATAGGGTTGGTACAAATAGTCTCCACAACACTATACGTCAGCCCGTCTATTCCATTTACCTCTTTGTCCTGGAACCCTCAAGTCTCATCCCAGCTCCTCATCTTCTGCACAAGACACAACAATGTGTGGGTGATTCCCATATATGGGTGAGTATAACAATACTCAGTAGAGACCCTACTACCCCCGAAGGTCTCTCATAGTTCTACAAAGGAAAAAACACAAAGAAAGGCCTCAATCAAAAAGAACGAAGTAGTCATCAGTTGTAATTAGGTATATTCCCATACATATATATATGTTATCAAAATATACTCATCTCATTCTTGAGGAAACATAAAATCCCAAATTTTAAACCATTTGAAAAAATGATCCATGAGAGAAGAATACCACAATGGTAACACCACGATGATAAAAGTACCAAAAAGGTAAATACTCAGTACACACGAGGTATAACTTAAGTATAGAAGTAAAGATGATTAAACATATCATTGGATCATCTTATTATATCGAGAGCCTATACTCTTGACTCACATAGGATCAGTAGATGCTGATCCACATAGGATCGGTAAGCACTGACCAACTCAGGATCACTGAGAACTAACCCACAAAGGATCGATTTATGCTGAGCCATATAGGATCGATAGATGCTGACCCACGTAGGATCGATGTTCTTTCTTTACGTTACAGTTAACCACTAGATTATTTCACTTAGGATGCTTGATTCTGGGAGGATCCATTCGTCAATGCATTGGTCATACCTCATCTTCCACAAATTTCCATGAATTAGTATTCCACAAGTCCTCCATGTTGTATGGGTTCCGAAGTGACAGATGACGCATCAATCGGATGCCTGGTCTGCATGATATAGGAATTTTAATGATGAGGTCCTAGTTGGATTTGTGTTAGATCCAACCCAGTCGTACTCCAAAATTATCCAATAAACTAGTGTAGTATACAAAAAGGACCATCTCACTTGAAGGATCCCAGAGCCGTAGCCGGTTCGTCAAATAGAAATATTAATTTTTTGTTATAGCTCTTTAAGAGAAAATGGTCTGGATGTGTCCGAGTCCGGTCTGACCCGGTCGGTCCGACCTGGCCTGACCTGGTTCGGGCAGCCAAACCCAGCCTGGGCCGGCCTGTAGGGGGCCATGACCTGACCCACATGGCGGGAATAGCCTGACCCGCAGGGGGGTGCGGCCCTGTATGCAAGGGGGTGCAACCCGGAAATTAGGAGGGTGCAGCCCAGTCTGCAGGGGTGGCTCAGCCTATTGGAGGTGCAGGGACCTCCCTAGCTAGCACATGGGGGTAACACTCCCCCCTTCTCTAAAACGGATAAGTTGTTTGAGTAACGGATCATTAGAACCATGTGGAACCACCTGGCCTCTACGGGACCCGTAGGGATAGTTCCCTCCTCCTCCTTCACGGCTTTGAAGTGCTACCATCTCTTTCGGTGCACGACGACATTCTGGTCCACCTCCTTAGTCGGCTGCCTTGCCTGACTGCCATGGATGAAAAGCTGCAGCCTTCTCATCTTGTCACGTGCGATGGTGTGCCTCATCCATCGTGGTCTTCCGATTCCAGCCACCACTGTCATCTACCGACGCAGGTCACTAGTGTCGCCGCACCGATGTCGCGCAAGTTGTCTTTTGCAGAGCACCCAGTGAGCTCTAGGGGTCCATATTTTTATCTAATCACTCCAATAGACTTCCCGAGACACCATCTTCGCCACTTGACCCTCCATCCTGGGTTGCGTCCAACCTGAATAATAAGTAAGCGAATAGTGAACAGATCAACAATGTAGCGTAGGGTCCATACCATATTTTTTGGCTCGTTCCCTCCATGTTAGCTTGATAGCTGGAGGGAAGAATAATATTCAACAATTCATTTAAAACTAAAAAAAATAAAAACCCTATATAGATTATACGTCTGATGAAGATGATAGACAAAACCTCTTTCATCATTGACGTTAGTTTTCCATTTTGTGGATCTCATCATCACTCGCTAGGACCAACCACATCATCCATGTGTTTGGTGTCACGGTACATTTCCAAAGCATCGTCTCTTGGTGAATCTTTGCCAACACCCCTCCCTAAGCTCCATATAAATATGGAGGAAGGATATGGGTAACGCTCCATAGAATTTATTTGGTTTATTTAATTAATTAACCTTTCCAATTCCAATGGTTTTATTACAAAAATAAATGGGGTAAGGCCATTTAATGTCTTGACACGTCGCTGGTCCCACCACCACCACTTGTCTCTTAGAGGAAAAGAAAAAGAGATAAATAAAATAACACTGTTATTTTATAATTCTTTTAAAAGACCAAAATCTATGTTTTTCTACCAACAGACTATGGTCGAAGTGAAACCACCGTTATGTGAATCCCGGTGCATCATATTCAATGATGCCCTCAAATATTTAATCCAAACAACTATTCTAAAGATAAAAAATGTTTCCTTCACATTTACTGAATGTACCTTAAAAAAGTTCATAAATTCATTCCAGGAACTTTGGGCCTCAGAATCATGTGCCATCAATTTTCACATACTTTTAATAATTCCATATAATTAAAAAAATACATATAAAATTCAGGTAATTAAATTTAGTATATTAGTAATAATATTCAATTCATAATACACCAGTATTGAACACATTTTGAGGATGTATACCCCATGGTAAGGGACTCCTTAACTAATTTTTTTTAAAATGTTTTAAAGATTTAATCTTAAAATAATTTATATTTTATTTCTATGTATTCAAAATGGTTTCAATTAATGTCTCTATATAGTTATTAATGTTTTAATTTCACTTATGTGTTTTTAATATGATCTTTTTCATGTGTTATGCTAGGGACCATCCTTTTAAAATCCTTTAAAATTCCACTTTTAAGAATTTTGAAAGAATCATTATTTTATATAGAATGTGTGGTTTCTTTGATTTCATCAATATTTATTTCTAAATTTTTTCTTTTATAAGTCTTCATTGTTATTTTTGATTAATATTATTTCATTATTATGTGAGTATTTTTTATATTAAAAAAAATTGTTTTAAAAAAAGGTAATATGATATCTAATTTTTTTTCATGTTGATCTAAATGAATTATCAAGGGGTTTATTCATTATATGTTCTATAGAGATAGCTTATTTTGTGTTGAGACCATTATATCTCAATATATGATGGGTTTATTCCTAATATATCTCAATATAGGTTGTTTTTAGACCGTTATACCAAGAGATATGATGTATGAGCCCCTTTATAACTCTTTAATGCATTGGATAATCAAGATATAGAAGTTGATCAAAAGGTTATTTCCTGAGTACGTGTGAATTTAATAGTGATATGGTAAATATGTCACAAGAAAACTACATGATGTTTTTATGCCTACTTATGAGTTTTCAAGAAAGGGGGTTTCAAAGGGTTTTTATATTTTCACTGGACTAACAATTTTACTTTATTTATGTCCCTTATTGAGCATATTGTTCTCATGAAATGTTTTTAAAAGAATTTCATAGGTTATAAATATGGGTAGGAGAAATAATAAAATCATGTTAAATGTTATGATGATTTTTCACAGAAAACATTTTTTATTTTTAAATGTTTTATATAATGAAAAAAGGATATTGTTTTAGTGGTATCCTATTTGTAAGAATGTCATTTGTTTTGTATGTATTATGTCATAATAATATAACACTATAAATCAAAAAAAAAAGATCATAATTGTGAAAGAAAGTAAGTTCTTCACTAAAATTAAATATTATGTACTATTTTAATCATGGGTCCTTAGGGTTGGTATCAATGGATGGTTTAGATAACCTTTGGGGTTATGAAAATGTTAATAAAATAACATAAATATTTTTTTCACTATTGTTAATTTGAAATGATATTGAATTTTAATATTTACATGATTCTTCAACTAATAAATGCCTGTTTAGAATGTTTTTCCACATAAGAAACATGGATGATGAAGTATAAAGGAACTAACATAATGATATCCTTCCGAATTTGTATTATAGAATGGTGGGAAATTGAATCGATCAATTTGTGACCATAATGGATCAATTGAATCAGGAGATAAATGGTGATGGTATACATTCTAGAGATGAACCTGATCTTCCACAAAAAAATATTTCTTCTATGGAGCATTTTATAAAGAAACATCCTTCATATTTCATTCAAATCCTTAATACAGGGATAGACGAATGGTGGATCAATGCTCTAGAAATGATTTTTGATAGCATGGATTGTTTGGAACACCAAAAAGTAAACCTAAGAATTTATTATTTTGAAGGGTAAGCATATCAATTTTGTTCTGTGGTTAAGAATATAGGAGAAAAAGAAGATCTTGGTACATTATAATTGTATTATTTTATAAGCCTTTTTATGGAACCATATTTTTTTTAAAATTAAATGACATAGAATGGAAAAACAATTCATAGAACTAAGGTATAAACATAATGATATTGTGGCAGCATATGAAGCCAATTTTATGATACTGGACATGTATGTACCATATTATACTCAGGACATTGATAGTAAGATTAAAATAATTTAGTCTAGTTAAAACTATTTATTTGAAGAGATTTGGATTCATAAGGATTTAGAAGCAATGAGAAAATTATTATTTGGGTGAAAAAATAAGAGATAAAGTTTTCTAAAACATATATTAATCATAATGAAATGAATAATAAGAAATTATGTCTGATTGATTTAGGGAAGAATTCACCAAATAAATCAGGAGGAGAGGAAATAAATTTCCCTTCTTTGTGAAAAGTGTGGTAAAAATAATCCTAATGAATTTATTGACAAGTATGGGAAATGATACCAATGTGGAATATTTGGAAACATGTCTAGTGATTTTGAGTAAAATTATTATAAATGTATAGAGATTCCAATGGTAAAATGATTCAGCTATAATGAGTTGGGATATTTTTCTAATATGTGCACAAATCTAGTCACTCAATTAAGAAATAAGCAAGATTGGAGATAAATGGGTGTGTCTAAATCCATTTAAACTACTTCAAGAGATGTTGATCCATAAAAAGAGGTGCTATCAGATAATTTTATGGTTTTTATATAATTTTATCATGTTTTTTTTATTCGAGGTCTACAAATTATTTTATTTATGAGAAATTTTATTTTATATTTTAAATTCCACCTCATGAAATGAATCTAGAAGTCATGGTAAAAACACCTAGAGTAAATATTGAGGAAAAAAGAAATTATAGGAATCCACCTATCTTTTCCTATGGAATGAATTTACCTAAAAACCTTGTTGTGTTGTCTCTTGTAGAGTGATATTATTCTGGGTATATGCTGGATTTTTTATATGATAATATTGATTGTATATGAAATGAAGTTGTATTTTATAAATAGTTTCTATTTTTATACAATAATGAACCCATACCATTGATAACTTTTCAAGAATCTAAGAATACTATTAATATATGAAAATGAATGTTATCCTTCACATATTTTTGAATGTAATAGACCTATTTATATTAATGATGTTCCAGTGGAAAATTAGTATCTTGATGTTTTTCCTGAGGATTTTCTCATTATTTTCCATGATAATGATGTGGAGTTTACTATTGACTAAGTTCCATATGAAAGTCCAATTTTTAAACCCCCTTATTGAATTGATCAAATGGAACTTTTAGTGTTGAAAATAAATTTTATAAATTATTAGATTAATGCTTAATCCAACAAATCACTTTAGTATAGGCTTCGCCTACCATGTTTGTTGAAAAGAAAAATGGTTCATTGAGACTTTCTAATGACTATAGATCCCTGAATACAATCATTATTTGAAATAAGTATCATTTTATTCATCTCAATGATTTGTCTGATTAGCTCTAGGGGGCATATTATTTTGTGAAGGTTGACATGAGTACGGGGTACCATCAGTTGAATGTAAAATAAGAAAACATTCTGAATATCGTGTTTTTTTGCATGATATAGATATTATGAGTTTATAGTTATGTAATTTAGTCTAACTAATGAACTGAATATGTTCATTGAACATATGAATAGAATAATTAATGAGATCTTGGATTAGTATTTGGATGTGTTTATTGATGTAATTCAGTTATATTATAAAAGTAATGAAGATCATGAAATACATATAAGGTATGTTTTCCAAACCATAAAAAATGAAAATGTATGGAAAATTCATAACAATTGAATTTTTTTTGAAAAAAATATATTTCCTCACTTATATTGTCTCTTAAGCCATCATAACTATTTATCACACTAAAATAAATGAGATCTAAGTATGGCCAAGACCCAAAAATATAATTTAGATTCATATTTTCCTTGAGTTTTAAGGCTATTACCGAAGGTTTCATGGAAACATTTCACAATTATCTGGAATAATGACTATGAAAAAGTAAAAATGTGCTAAGATCATTTTAATTAAAGAGTGTATGATTGTTTTCAGAAATTGAAATGAATACTGGTGACAAATATAGTTCTAACCATGTCTTATATAAATTTTGAATTTTTCATCTACAATGATGTGTCATGTAACAAACTAGGTTGTGTCCTAATGAATAATGATCAGGTAGTTGCTTATGTTTTTTGTTAGTTAAAACTCATGAGTTAAATTACCCTACACATGATATGGAATTATCTACTGTTGTTTTTTATTAAAAATTTAGAGGCATCATTTTTTTGTTTTAAAGTTTGAAATATATAATGAACATAAATGTTTGATGTATATATTTACTTAGAATGAATTAAATATGAGACAAAGAAGTTGTCTGAAACTAATCTAGGATTATGAATGAATGATTAATTACTTTACTAGAAAATAAAATTTAGTAACTCATTCTTTGATTTTGAAAAAATAATTCTATTTTAACAAAGAAACATTTAGAACTTGACCATTTAGTTATTGATTTGATAATTTTTTTCATTGAAGTTGTTAGTGTAAGAAATTCATATATTTTGTTTTAGGTGTTAAAGTAGTCTTCTCTATCAGAAAAAATAATGAATTCTAAAAAAAAAATATTCAGTTGTTGAAAATGGTATAATTGGATCAAAAAGGAATGTTTAAGGAGTTTAACGTTGAAAATGATTATGTTTTGAGGTTTGGGAAGAGAACATGATTTCCTTATGATTATCAGCTGAAAAAAATATTTGTTATAGGAAGCTCATAATTCTCAATATTTAGTTCATCCTAGAATCACAATGATATATAGATACCATTGAGAGTATTAATAGTTGGACAGAATGAAAATATATTTTATTGTTTTACAATAAAATTTTTGATATGTAAATAGGTTAAATCAAAATCACTGTTACCAAAGGATATGCTTTAGCTTATGACAGTGCCAAAGTGTAGATGAAAAAATATATCCAAGGATTTTGTGAAGGGGCTACCAAATAATTCCTGATCTAACAATGAATAATAGGTTAGTTTGTATCATTTGACAAAAAAATATCATTTTATTCCTATTCCAGACAACCTATCTCGAGATCAAATTTCTCAGTTGTATCTAAAGGAGGTAGATAGGTTACATAGAGGGATTATCTCCATTGTTTTTGATCATGATTAATTTTTTTACTTATAACTTATGGACTATCCATCAGATGTCATTGAGAACTTAATTATATTTATTCATATACATTCATACTAAATTTGATGTAAATTAGTAGAAAACAATTAATAAATTAGAGGATAGGCTTCGAGATTGGTCATAGATTACACGAGAATTTGGGATCATCATCATTCTTTAGTTTATTTTTCTTATAATAATAGCTTTCATTCTGGTATATATATGGAACCTTTTGATGAATTATTTGAAAACTATTTTCTATCTCCTAAATTATGTAATGATGTTGGGTAAAGGGAATTGATGGGACTAGAATTAGTATAGTAAATTACATAGAAAGCGACGATGATCCAGAAACACATGAGGACTGCTCAAAGTAGGTAAAACATTTATGGTCATAACATGTGGAAAGACTTTCCATTTGAGGCAGGGGACCGTATTTTCCATAAAATACCTCCTTGGAAATGTGTCATGTGTTTTTCTAAGAATGTAAATCTATGCCCATGTTTTATTGGAACTTATGAAATACTATATATAGTTGGATAATTTTTTATCTAGTTTGTTTTCCTTCATGTTTATCTCAGGTACACATTGATTTTCAAGTTTCAAGGTTGAGAAAGTATGTTCCAGATTAATATCCAATTTTTAGACCATAAATAGTTTAACTAGAATAGAAACATTCTTATGAAGATAAACCTATTCATATTATTGATCGTATAAAGACATTATTATGTAATAAGTTAATTCACTAGGATATGATTTTGTTGGGAAATGACATGGTTGAAGAAGCAACATTAGAATTTATTAAATCTATGAAGGAAATGTATCCTCACTTATTTAATAAGTTAATAAAAATTGTGAGGATGTAATTTCAAGAAGGTGGGGGAATGTAACAACCTATACACTTATAAAAGAAATTTTCTTCCTTTTATAATTATATATTTAAATCCATTAAATCTGTATAATAAAATATATGGTATTCTAAGGAATCATTTCTTATTGAATAGTAACTTGAACTAGGAATTTTAATATGAGAATTATGAATATTAAATCAGAAAATAGAAAAGTAACCACACCTATGAAATTATAAATATAATTTATGTATCATATATGTAAAAATATGAAATATTGTTATCTTTGAACAAGTAATTTTTTTTAAAATAATAAGTTAAGTGTTTGAAATTTTATAAGTAATAAAAATTACATTAAAAATACATAATTAATAAAATTATTTTAATGAAAATGTATTTTCATAAAATAGATTCATCAATTTTTTTTAATTCTTATTATTATAAGATAATTTTATGAGACAATAATTTTTTTTTCAAAGTGTTATAAAATAATTTACAGTTTTAAAACAATTATTTTTTGAATAAATTTTGAATTTAATTAAAAATTATATTTATCATTATTAATTAAATTTTTAATAACTTGGAGTTTATTTTTGAGTCTAGATGTATAAAAATGGTAAGTGTAAATTTTTCATATTTTTTTGAAATACATGAATTTTTTTGTGAATAGTGAAATATGATAATTTATGAAATAAGATAATGACATGAATTTATGAGTTATAGATGATGTTATGATGAGGTAAGAACCCTTGGTTACAACTCACATGAAATAATTAAATTATTTATTCCTAGGAACCAACATTATATATTCTCATGAGATTAATACAAAACAATGATTAAAATAACAGATACCCGCTTCTCCATAATAAATTCCACCACTCACCCCCCCTTCTCCTCACACCTCTAAAGATTTTATCCTTGTCAAATTTATAACCAATATTCGTCCAAATGATTTTTACCACATCCAATACCTAATGGTATCACCAAAAGGTAAAAACCAAAGGTCTTAAGGAGGTTCTCAAGGAGGATTTTGCAAGAGGTAAAAATCCTCTTTAATTTCATTTTATTTTTTTTATTTGTCTTTTTCAATACTATCTTATCATACCCATATATATGTTATATGAAAACTATAGTATTATATATATCATGTAATTTTTTCATATTTATGAAAAAATTAATCATCATACTTCTTCTCCACTACCTTTTATTCAAGAAATAAAAACATCATCTGTGATGTGTCGACATACCAATATTGTGGACTATATGTTTTTAATTTCTAATAATTCCATTATGGTTGGTTCAGATAAACTTTTAATGGTTGAAACATGTTTTAAAGTTTATTATAAAACCTATTATATTTTATAAAATTAAAATATATGCAATATATTGTACTGTATAAGGAAAAAAGTTCATGATGACCAAAGAACCATCTAAACGATCTAAACGAATATCATTAATGTTTTATCTAATGAATATTAATCATATCTGAAAACAAAATAATATATGGTTCCATTTAATTTTTAAATATAGAAATAAAATTTTATTCCACTTCTAGATTTTCACTTCCATTCGACATGGAAATCCATAATGAACTGACCATGGAAACCATGCAATAAATGCAACAGAAATAATGAAAATTAAAAAAATATTATTAATAAATGGGTGAAAATATGTTATAAAAGCATAATAAAATGTACTATTAATATGAATATTTTTATGTAATATATTAATATCAATATTTAATCCATTATACATGAGTTTTGAACACATTTTAAGGAAGTTGAACCCGAGATAAGGGACTCTATAACAAAAATAATGTTTTAATTTTTTTAATTATTAATTTATATAAATCATTCAAATTTAATCAATTTCATAAAATGGTTTCTATAAATTTATCAATATGGTTATCATTTTTTTTAATTTCACTTCTTTTCATTAAAAATTGATTTTTTTTTTCATTTTTTATCTAAGGGAACTTCCTTTTAAAATCCTTTTAAATGTAAAATTTATGAAATTTAAAAAGATTGTTCTTTTATTTGACATGAGATGTTCCTCTTGTTTCATGATAATTTGATAATATATTGTTTCATTTATAAGTCTTAATATTTATTTTTGTATAATATTATTTAATTATTATGTGTGTAGTTTTTATATTTTAATTTTTTTTCAATAAGGGTTCTATGGTATCTCAATGAGTTTTTCTTATGGGATTAAATCAGTTATCAAGGGTTTTATTCATTATATATTCCCTAGAGATTAATAATGTCGGTTTGATCCCATTATATCTTATGATATAATGGTTTTATCACTATTATAGCTCAATATACTTTTTGTTGGGCCCATTATAGCTCTAGATAAGATTGGTGATCCCCATTATTGATGTCAAATGCATTAGGTACTACAGAGATGGGAGTTTACTAAAAGGTTATTCCATGAGTAAGTGTTAATATAAGAGTGATATGAAATATATTTATGAAGGATGGTACATTATGATTCTATTAAAGCTTATGAGTTTTAAATAACTCATTCTAAAAGTTTTTTTATGTATCCACTGGGCCAATAATTTTTCGTTCATTATGTCCCATATTGATATTTTTGATCTCATACGATGATTGTAAACATTTTTTAAAAGATATAATGATGTGTAAGTGAAATAAGAAATTCAAGTTAAATTTTATGATGATTTTTCAAAGAAAACATGTATTATTTTTAAATGTTTTACATTATGAAAAAATTGATACTGTTTTATTAGTACACTCTTTTTATAAATGAGGTATATTATGTATGTATTATGTCCTAATATACTTATACTTTAAACTTGAAAAGACCATTACTGTGAAAGAATGCATGTTCTTAAATAAAATTCAATATTATGCTATTTTTTAAGGCTCAGTATTTATAGTATAGTAACCCCTCAACATTATGGGGCTAGGTTGGATGCCCCACTAGATTGAATATTTTATAGGGTACAATTTTTTATTGGATATAGAGTTGAACCATATGTTGATAGGTGAGTTCAATCCATGTACTTACAAGGATTTACTATAGGGATTTTAAGGAAATGATCATGATTTACTATATATTTGTTCTACTTATTTATGTTGTTTGTTTGGATTTTACCCCTTAGAGTTAATTCCAATTGGGTTTACTTCCATTACATTCTATACAATCCTTTTTTCTAAATGGTATATAATTTTACTAGGGTTTTAGTTTTGAGATGGGTTGTGTAAAGTTAAATTGATTTGAAAAGAAGAGCTATATTTGTTAATTGAAGAAGGGAATTTGTTGAAATCTATATTTGGTTTCTTTAAAATTATTTAAATCCTTTATTACATTTTTGATTCAAACATATGTTTTTGGACTATTTTGGGAAAATAAATGTATTTTATCTATGGAGATTACCTACTGAGATATTTGAGATCACACCCTACTTTAGCCAATAGGTGTCCATAAACCCGACATATTTTACAAGTGAAGGTTTCTATTAAATTTTTTATTAGATCATGTTGGTTTTATGAATGGTGGTAACTAAGAAGTCACATGGATATCTTGTTGGCATAGTCCAGTTCTAGTTTTGTCTTATGTTTTATTTTTTTAGTAGTTGTTTATTTGGATATGTTGTACATTCACTGAGTTTTAGTTATTGTTAGTTATTTCATATGATCATTTTGGTTTTAGTTTATGTTGGTTTATGTGGTTAAAAATCATTCCCATTATTATCCCTTTGATGTGTTTATTTAGTGTCTAGCTCATTGGGATTAGGAATTCCCTTTCTGTAGTGTCTCAGACAGGGTTGGTTTTTTGGTTGGATGGAATCCCAACATGGTTTATCAAAAAAAGGTATCAGAGAAGACTCCTTCTATTTGGTATATTATTAAGTTGGATATTAGAACTATTAGGAGTCATGAGGTAGGTACAAGAATGATGTTCTAAACCCTTTCTCTTTATAATACTCAAATTTATAAGGGTAGTATGGGTTTTTATTTGTTTTCATTAGATTTTGGATATTTGGATCAAGAACGAAAGTAGAGGCAACGTGGTGTCTTATTGTGATATCACAAGGAGTAGTGCCCATTTGGAATCTGAGTGCATGGTTAAAGGTTCCCTTACTTATAGATTCTTTCCTAGGACATAGTCCACTAATAGTGTCGATGGGTTATGAATATCCAATAGTTCATTTTCAAGGGTGTTAGATCTGAGTTATTCATTTGGGTTTCTTTTTTTGAGTATATTCAAATAAGGAAAAAATATTTTAGATGAAGTGTTTTCAAGAAGAAAATGGTTATTGGAAAATAAGGTTTCAAAAAGGAAAATTATTTTTTTAATGGTGTTTTTTGTAAATGTGGAATTTAATGGTTAAGAAGGGATGAAATATTGAATGTTTTAAAGAATATGGACGAAAGGTTTAATTGATAGTATGGTGTATACTCTGGTTTTATGAAGAATGATATCTATGAAATTTGGTATTCCAAATAGAGTTTCATGTAATTATAGGTATGTATGGAAATATCATGTTGGAAAGTGTACATGGATGACATAATTAGATGTGTGATGGACACATACATGATAGTTCATAAGATATCATGGGAGGGTTTTTGAACAAAAGGTTTTTATTTATTAAAAAAAGTATTAAAAAATGATTTCAGGATTGGTTTTTAAAAAAATAATGTGGTCATTTTTTCAAAAAAAAATGTATTTCAGTATTTGGATACTATACATGGATAATGGTGGCTTTGAAATTGAAATGAAATTGGTGGTTTTTTAAAATAGGATTTTTGGTTTTTTCATGTTGTGTTTAGCTTACGATAATACTGTTTTTCCCTTGAGATGATTTTATAAATGTATTTTGGGTTGATTTTAATTCTTGTTACATAATCCTTATGTTGTTTAGAATATGAAACCTAGAAAATGCCTAAGAATTTCTAGAGTATATCATCTTATTTAGAGATATTTTCAGTTGTTTCAAATATATTTTGGTGGTTGAGGTCCTTTAGAGGTAGTGGAAAGGATTGAAGAAGTTGAGAGCCTCATCAGATCATTGGGAACTCCCAAATCTATAAGATTGTGCGATATTCTAGGTTAATGCGAGGGTTCAATTTTGGATTAGTGGAAGGTGATTTCTCCTTCATCAATGTATGTTCATATTTTATAGGATGTTCATAAGACAACTTTATTTTGATGGTTTGTAACTGATGAGGTAGTGATGAAGAAGGTGGAATAGCTCTTGAGTATTTAGTGTTTCCAAGAGTTAGTGAAGTCATATGATGATCACATGAAGGAGTGGGTTTTATTCTATTTGGATATCGAATTGAAAGATTTGTAAAAATCTCCTCCTTCTCTTTGGGATATTCATCCAAATATCAAGGGGAGATTCAATTCAACTAGTGAATCTACATTCGAGAGTTTTTTGGATGAGGTATTCTTAGATGAGATGGATTTTGTGGTACACTTGGGGGTAGGTGTGCTCATGAATATTCTACATATAAAGAGAGGTCTTTTCCTGATGAACATTCTTTTCAGAACCCTATTTCATTGTTTCTGCCTTCCATTTCATTAGGATATTTTTTCTTGTGTTTTTAATTTTTCTAGTTCAGGTATTCGAATCCATCATTCCATAATCCTCCAAAGCCATATCCCCATTTTGGACATTAGATTCATCAAGATAAGTTTTGTAAGAAGAGTTTTCCGATGAATATATCTTGATTGTAGGATAATAGAACCAGACTATGAGGTAGTGGATGCTTATGACATTAGGGGTCTATCCATAGGCTCGAAAGATATGTTCTATCTTAGTCAAGAATCTCCATGGTTGTGGGAAAAAATTTCCTAATTATTATCTCCAATATTAAAGTGGTGACAATTTATGATTCCTTTTGAAGTTTCATGTTTGTTTTGAGTTCATTGTAAGAGGATTAGTGGTTCTATTTTCATGTTGTTTCTTTTTGTGCCATTTGTGTGGATTATTAAATGGTTACCCATTCATGAATCAATATTAGTTTTCTATTATGCTTGTTTTATGATGTTTGTGCTTATAGAAATATATTATTTTATATTCAGTTCTAGTTCACTTCTTTTGTGGGTTTCACCATCTTTTTGGGAATGGGTTTTTGTGGTATATTTTAGGTTTCAGTAATCATTTTGGATAGATTATACAAATAATTTCAGTCAGTTAATGTTATGAGTCCCCTTTTCAGTCAACCTAGGGTAGAGTCATTGTAGTTTTCCTACTCTAGTCCCACCAAGGTGGTGTTTTTGAGAGTTACCATTTTGGAACAATATAAAGGTTTCACATGGTTTTTTCAAGGTTCTTTTGGTGTGTATAACCCTATCGTGTTATCCCGTTGTTCAACATGATGTGGTTTCCTCTTTAAATTTGTCGGGTGTGACTTGTGAGATAAAATATCACCTTAAGGTTCATGGTTTTTAGCTATATTTGATTTGGAGTTCATTTTTGGTTAATCATTTGGATGGGTGAATTTAAAGTGTTAAAAAGTTTTTGTGTTGGGGATAATTGTCACACTCCAACCATGGAATTATTTTATTTTATTCTTTTCATGTATTTGGATCGTTTTTTTGAGATTTAGGTCATGTTCCAATTTGATTTTTTGAAATTTGGAAGCCTTCCTATGTGATTTTTTTGAAATGTGTAAGTAGGTGGAACATGGTTGGTTCAAGGTTAAGAGAAACAATGTTCCCTCTCCCATAAATCAATTTGGCCATGTTATGGGGTCTGGGGCATGTCACATGACTTTCACACGATTTTGAATACATTACGGAAGCCGTACGAGTTGTGTTGTGATTTGGGATATGGTGTTAGGAATGTTCAGTGCACAGTTATGGAAATAGTTTGTCTAAATCATACATGCCCCCCGTACTTCTCCAGTAGGGTGCACACGGTTGACACATAGTTTATATAATCATGTGGCAAACTGTGCGTCTAGCCCAAATAATAAAAAATTTGAAGTATAATGTTTTCCATTCAATTATTTTAACCCATTTTCATGTCTGTCCCCTATTTCTCAACCTACATTCACCATGGGATCCTCAAAGAATCCTCCACCATTCTCTCCTTCAAATAATGAGGCTTCATGAATTTTCTTACATGATTTTCCTTTGGATGATGGCCATTCTCATCATCATCTTCTAATTATTTCGTGGTTTCTAGGTGCTTCCATAGTTGCATTTCATCTTATCCAAACCCAAATGGATAGGTCCAATGTGTGGATGAAAATTATTAGACTTTATGGTGTATGGATTGTCTCTCATTATTGATTCATCCTTCTCATAATGTTTGGTTTTGTGCACACGTAGTTGCGGTAGGTGTTTATTTCCATTTTCTTTTCAGAAAATTCCTTTGATTCATTTTCATTACAGTAATGATTTAATAATATTATAATCATTCTTGTGAAATGATTTTATGGATTTAATTGGTGAATAAATTATTTAAAATGGGTGAAAAATGGTTTTCAAATTTCTTAATTAATTGATCCTTATTAAAATTCATACTTGGTGTTTGATGAAATGTGTTTTTCCTTCTAAAATATTAATTTAGAACATCTGGTTTTATTGGGAGTTGGTTTTATTTTTATATTTTGTTAAAATGATAAATCAGAACATATTTTTCGTGTGAATTCCTCTTTATGGTGTGGTAATTGGGGAAAATGTATTGAAAATTATTTTTTTTGTAAATTATTAATGGTGATCTTTACATTATGAGAATCACTTTGTCAGTTTAAATGAAAGTTATGTTTTTTGAAAATGTTCCTAGGGACTATTTAATGGAATCTTGAAAAGTGTCATTGTATTTTGGTACATCCTTGTATGCATGGGTACCACACATGGATGGGCATTCCAATGATGATGAAACATAAAAGATATTCCATTTTTCTCAAAATGATTCCTTTATTTATGAATGGTGTTTTGGTTATTCCACTAACATTAAAAGTTGTTTAAAATTTATTTTCTGATGCTTGGAACATTTTATCTTTTAAGATATGTTTGGTGAGTATTTGGACTAAATTACCATTTGGTTGTTCTTATGTTATTTTATGTTTTTTACTTGTATTAGAAAGGGGTTGGATTTGAAACATGAGGTACCATTTAGAATTTAAGTATATTAAATTGGTTTTTATATTGAATTTGGAAATGGTCTCGAAATATATTTGTAAAATTAATTGGATTGGGATTTTTAAAGACATATTTGAATCATTATTTTCTCTTTAAAAGATGTTTTCAATGTGGTAAAATATGAATTCACGATTGGAATCCATTAATAAAATGGAAATATATTTTGGAACTCATGTGATGTGTGGACCCGATGGTCATGTAAGAATGTTTTGGAACATTGTTTGAAATCCTAGATATCTTGAAGTCCCAATTTGATTTTTAATATGATTGGAAAAAATGGTTTGATTATAGAAAATTGTGGTTTCCATGTGAGATTCATGTTCTTGTGAAAGAAATTTATTTCCATGTGTGTTTTTGATTCATGGATTATTCATGGGAAACCATTTTAGTTTTGGGAGGAGATCCTCTCTCCCATTTCATACATGATAACATTAGGGTAGAGTCTATTAAAAGTTGGTATGGGATCCCCTCTAATGGCTTGTGCATGAAGAAAAAGTTTTTCATAGATTCTATATCATGTTTTTCGATATTTTGTCTAAAACATCCTGAGTTATTAAAAACAATGATTATGTTTAATAGCATACATGATATGCCATATCAAATTTAGATAAACAATTAAATATTATTGTTTAAATGATACCCTTATAATATAGTCATTAGAATATTAGGAATAAATAGTATTAATTGATTTATTAAAATATTTTTTAAACATTTATATATTATTATTTGGTGACTAATTAATTTTAATTTTAATGTAACCCCCTTTTTAAAATAGAAGGAAATGTGTTTCTAAAAACCTATTTAAATTTGAACATATGTGTTTTGTAACAATAAATTAATAAATCAATCTTTCTATATTATATTAATGAAATTTATATAATATATTTAATTTGATTTTTAATATTCATTATATGTGTTTTATAGAAAATACATAAGAATAAATTTTATTTTAATTATACAATGAGTATATTTCAAAAAAGGCACTTTTTACAGCCTTTTGATGAAGAATCAATTTTAAATAAATATTTTGACACTTTTATATCTTAATTTTTAAAAAATAATCTTCTACTTTCGAATCTATATATAAAAATTTACTTTGGTTGAATTTTTGGTATTTTTTTGAAAACATTCATTTTTTGATGAATAGTGAATAATACAAAATATTTCTAAACTTCTTTTTCATCAAATTTATTTAACTTGTTAAATTATGTTTTTAATTCGTTTTAAGGTATAAATAAATCAATATATTATTCTTTAATCTAATTTAGGTCATTTTATTCAATTTCACAATAAAATTGGACCTAAAAACATTATGATCTTTTGATCATTTTTATTTTAAAAACCCTTCTTTTCAATTCGTCAACAAAATCATTTTTAAATTAATTTTAGCCACATATATGATTTGATTTATGAAAAATTGAAATACATGATTGTGATGAATATTATATATATATATTTTATAATAGGATAAACTTAATTATTTGGAAAATAAAAACAGTAACTTTTTTAATTATTATAAAAATCATTGGTAAGGGTAAATTGTGTAATTAAGGGTTAAATGGGTATAATAAATATTAAAAATTTACCCTAAAACATGTCCTACTTTCTTTGGATGATTTATGACTGACCTAAATCTTCATTGGGACGATTTTAGGTCCACTTGGTGCCACAAAGATGATTTTATTACCTAAATTTTATTTTATTTTAAATAAAAGTCAAAGAGGACATTCACATGTATTAATAAGTGGATTTTTTTGTGAATAGCTATTTAGAAGATATATTATTCTAAAAACATTCTATAGAACTATAATATATTTAAATTCATCATCGTAATTTCTATAATATTTTTACAACAAAAATAATTAAATTTAATTGTGACACAATGATAATGAATTAATTAAATAATTAATGGATGAATCAAATAAATGAAATTAAAAATGTTAAAGTAAATATAATTTTATTTTAATTATGATATCCATGAAATTAATATATTATTCTGGTAGGTTAGGGACTATTTAATGGAAAATTTATGAATATTACAAGTAGTTATGATATTTTTTAAATAATTTAAGTAATGAGTGGTGTCAAAATTTACATAATTGATATCATAAAATAAATAATATTTCATTAAATGATTTAAATTTTTTAAAAAATCATTCCTTAAAAAAAATAATTATTAGAAGTCATAAAATTTCATTAATGGATTATTTATTGGTCATTTGGCATGATATTTTAATTATATTAAACCTCAATGTGTAAATTACATGATAAGATGACAACAATTAAAGGGGTTAAGTAATGGTTAAAACAAAAATATAGGTATTAAAAAAATATGAAAAACATGTCAAAAATTTATAATATGAATTATATTCAACCCTTATAACATTATGATTGATATTTATGTGTTTAATAGACAGTTTCCCATAGAAATAAATTATTGGTTATTTAAATCACTAAGAGTTACAAATTATTAGTCTATTTGTATTTAATATAAATTATGCGTCTACATAGAGACAAAATGAAGATAAAACTGAATTTAAATGTCTATTTTAATCATAATGAAATTAGTTTCATTTTTTAATTTTAATTTTAATTCTATAAATTATAAAGTTAGACTTAATGATTCTTCAATGCTAAAATAGTATTTATTTAAATAATAAAAATTAACTAATAATGACAATATTTATTATGATATATTATTATTGTGTTATTATGTATAAAGAATTTACATAATCTATAAGATTAATTATAGATGTGATAAGTCATTATAATATAATTAACACTTTAACTTGATGTATTTGAATTCGAATTAAATGAATAGTATTAAATATGACAATAATGATATCTTATTGAATTAATTTATTATTAAAGTATTTAGAAACCAAAAAAATGTTAATTAATCACAATGGGATATGATATGGTTTAAAATATATTATAATTTTCATTTATCTAGAATTTTTATGTATTTTTATATTTAATGGTCTAATTATATTTTAATACTTTAAATAATTCAAGAGTGGCCATCCCCTCTCCTATAAAAGGGAATCAACTTTTTTTTCATCCATCAAAACCTATATTCACTGGCCAAAAACTACCTTAATCCCTTCCAAGAATCCATCTTCACATTTTAGAGGCCTTAATCTTTATAGAAAACCATTTTTAGAGGTCATAACATGTTAAACGAGGGAGATCATCTGAGGAAGAGGTATCATTTTTAATCAAGTAGATCTATTTTATTTATTCTTAAATAATCTAAAAATATTATAAAAACCTAATTTTATGATAAATATAGTATTTTAAACATATTGACATGTAATTTTATTATATCACAATTTCATTCCATATCCCCTTCGATCAAATGGGAGATAAAATAATCGTTTGTGTATATATGTGAATGATCACATCAAGAATCGATATGATTAATTTTCCATTACCAATTATAAATAATAGTTATAATGATGGAAATTAAATTTAAATATGATATTAGTGAAATATTTATCATTATAATAGAATTACATATCAATTTAGTTCGTACTTTCCATTCACATAAAAGTGATAATGTTGTTCATGCGTATGTGTGAAATATCACCTCCATTAACAAATGTGATTCATTTTTCATCACCACATCACATGGATGATGTATATAAGTATGTTTAAATGATTAATATTATATTATTGATATTATGATAATTATTTAAATATAAAATAATACTTATCTTATTTTATATTGATAATTGAAAAATGGAAACATTATTCTTACGTACATACAACACACCATATCCATGATGGCAATGTAATTCATATTTCATATAAATATTATTTTAATGGATTCAAAACTATAGTTATGTATAAATTTTATTATTATTTCATGAATATTATTCTTTGTATGATATACTTATTAAAGTTTTGACCATATGCGACTTACCAATATCATTTTTTAATCAAGTACTGAATATCGTCAGAACAATAATCATGAACATGAATAATTATGTAATTGTTATTACATGATAATAAGTTCTGTAAAAGTAATAATAAACATAAAAAATATATCAACAAAGTAAATAATCATCCTTTGTTTATTATCCAGTAAGATAAAAAGTGTATGTGATGAGTCAAACTCGTGGCAATGTAATCTTTAAAAAAAACATTAGTTTATACATTTTAAATATTTATTCTTATAAAACATTCTCTTTCATTTCCATGTGTTCAAAATGGTTTTTATAATATAATAAGATGTGCATAAATGTTTTGAAATGTTAATTTTATAATTTCTTAAAATTTATTCAATTATGTATTGATAACTATTATTGAAAAATATAATTTTAATGTTTTAAAAGGGTTTTAAAAAATGATAGGTTATTTCAACAAGAAATGATTTCTTATGTGTGAAAATGAAATATTATCAATCAAATTTTGAAAATTTATTTATTTTACATTTTATGTTTATATAATGGTATTGGGTATTATACGAGTAGCTACATGATAAACCACAGATTTTTGGTTATGTTATAACCTATAATTAATTGGGTATGGTAGTCGGCTATATGGATATTCCATTTATAAAAGAGACATGTTTTGAAGTCTATCATATGGCTATTCAATTGGTAACACATACATGTAGGGAATTTAATAGTATGGTTATTCCATTTTTTGTATAATTATGTCCAAAGTCTCCCAGTTATATATATTATATTTTTCCAATTGAGTTTTCATGAAAATCAATTATTTTCAAAAGGTAAGATAATGATCATTTTTAAATGATGATATATTATTTAGGGTAAAAAGATATTTTTATATTAATGAAACGTTTTATGGTTTTTTTCTAGAGTAATGGTTTTATTTAATTTTTTTCCCTTACTTTGATTTATTTGGCCAACCCATGTTTTAAAATGTTTTTCAACGGACTTCAGATTTGTAATGGAAAATAAGATGTCATGATGAAATAATTGAATATGTGCCTCAAAAAGAAATAATTTTTAAGGGTTTCTATTGGTGGAAAAAACTGGATACGAAGTATAGGTGTCTATGTGTAACATATGGGTCAACTTTGTAAGAGTTTTTCCAGATTCTCTATGACTCTAAACTCAAAATATCCTAGAATTTTACTTCTAGTTAAAAAACACAACAATAAATTATGTTTAAGGTAAGGTACTTATAGTTGGTATCAAAGTTCAGGTTAGATTTGTGATTTGGTTTTCATATTAAGAGTTATTGATATCATCATGGGGTATAAATATTTATGTTGATCATTTTATTATATTCTTATAAAATCATATTAAAGCTTTATGTTATGAAATTTTAAGGTGGATAATGGTATTTTTGGGGACATTTTTATTTGGGGAAATTATGGGTTATTACATTATGGGATGAAAAATGAAAGGTATAAGATAACCATTGAGGTTAAACCATGTTAGGGATACTTTTGAGGACATTTTAATATTTTTTTAATTTCATAAGAATTATATAGATTTATAAAAATGACAACCCACATGATGGGTGATAACTCATCACTTTTGGTAAGGATGCAAGAATCAAACCCACGACCGAAGGGTGACAAGGGTGCATCACATACCACTGGCCTATGAGAATTATTTGTTTCTATAAATTTTTATCTTAAATTTAAAGATTAAATGGAATAATAATAAGTCAAATTATGAAAGAAAATTCTAATCATGTTGGAATAAATGATTTAAGGACTGAGTGATGAATGTTATTTTTGATGACGTTCAATGTTTTGGGAATATTATTTTATAACGGTAATTAGAATACTATGATATTTTATTTTATGAAAAAGTTTGATTTATATTTAGGATGGATATATAATTTAAATGTGGAATTATATTGTTCATGGTTATTTATGTATATAATTAGCATGTCTTGTAGATTATGCAAATGTGAAATTATGATTGATTGATGTTATTTGGAGATAAATGTTAAAATTTAACTTGGAAGACTATATTAAAAAATCCTTCAATATTTTGTGTTTTAATAATAGTTTGGATTATTTTGATTTATTTTAAGTATAGTTATTTATTGAATGGTCAATTTTGAACTTTACGAATTACTATTAATTTTTGGAGATTAATGTAGTTTTTACTCATATAAAAGATTATTGGTTTTGTGGAATTAAATTTTTATACACTAACTATTTTATTTTTTAATGATTAAATATATGAGAAATAGATAGTTTATTTTTTTGTGTATTCTGTGATTCCCTAAAAATTGTTTGTGGTGATTCATGCGTGAAAAATTCATCAAAAGTACTAATCATTTAGAGAGAAAGATGAGTTTGTGGAGGAATTTTATTAATGGATTAAACTATACTTGTCAGATAATTATATTTCATCATTTTGTTAGCCTACATGGTAAATCAATTACTCAAATACATGAATATGATCTTAAAATAAAAATGATATATGTTTACTTTTCTTACTGTGAAATCAACAACCTTTTAACCCATAATAGATTTATGATTTTGTGATTGTTAAATATCCCCTAAAAATGATATATATCACTCCCCAGTATAACATTATAGTTAATTTTATCTACAATTTCCATGTTCTCTAACATTTAACCCTAGTATGTTTTATCTTATTGACCTTTGCAGTTAAATATATTTATTTTAAAGTGGATGTTTCTTTTATCCTTTTTATGATGTGTGATTTGAAGAAGTAAAATTTGAAAACTCAAACCCCTAGATTTATGTCTTCACGTAAAATTATGAGGGTGCAATTTATCATTTTGGGTAGTGTAACATCTCGAGTTACAAAAAACAAAGAATATTTTTTATAGGGTACATGATACAACACATTAAGTTTAAATGACCAATTTAATATTATTCTTTATATGTTACTGCTATAACATTTATCATTTTAATTTCAGGAATGAATTATATTAATTGAATTATTAATTTTTTTACAAAGTTATATTTATTTATTTGGTGGAAAATTAATTAAAATTTGATTTAGAACATTTTATAATAAAAGGATATGTTTTTCTAAAAAATTATTTAAATATGAAAAAAATTATACCACAAAATTTATAAATATCTCTTAATGGATTAAATTTATTATATATATATACATGTAATATATTTAATTTAATGTTAAACATTCACCTTATGTGTTTTTTATAGATGATATTAGAACAAATTTAATTTTAAGCATCAAATGAGTTTATTTAAAAATAAGATTTTTTTTTATATTTTGATGGAGAACCTATATTAAATCTATATTTTGAAACATTTATATGTAATATTTGAGAAAATAAAAATTTTATTTATATCCTTAGTATCAAAATATAATTTGGGTTTATTATTAGAATTTTTTGAGAACTATCATATTTTAGTAAATAGTAATTAATTAAAAATTTTAGTTGAAACGCCTTTTTAATAAAAATTATTTATGGAGTGAAATATTGTTTTTAATTATTTTTGATGTATAATTAAACTAATTGCTTATCGTTTAATCCTATTTAAGTCATTTTTATAAATTTCACATTAAAATTTTACATAATTTTTTTTTTCTTTTGATCATTTTTACATTAAGACATTTTTTTGGATCCATCAACAAGATTAATTTTAAATTATTTCTAGTCACTTATGGGTTTTGAATTTTGAAAAAAATGAGATACTCGGTTGGGATAAATATGATAAATATGATCTAATATTATTAACTTATTTTTGTTTTGAAAACATGAATAGTAACTTTAATAATCATTTTTATTACAATAGATAACAGAATATCTGGTAAATAAAGGTAAAAATAATATTATAAATGTTATAAAAGTACTGAAAAACAAGTCAGAATTTCTTTGGATGATTTATTGACCACCAAATGATTGTTTGGAATGACTTTATATTCACTTGGTTCCACTTGGATGAATTTATTCCTTTTATAGTATTTTATTTTAAATAATGTACAGAGGGGACAAAATATGGTATTAATAAGTATAAAATTTTAAATATATAATTATTTAGAAGAGATATTACACTATAAATAGTATTTATAAAGATTATATTTTTACCTACACGATAATAATTTATTTATAATTTTTAGGAAAGAGATAATTAAATTAAATGGTGACCCAAAGATGATTGAGTAATTAATTAATTAATAGAAGAATCGAATGAATGATATTAAAAATATTAAAATAAATATAATTTGATTTACATTATGTCATCCATGAATTTTATAGATTAATACGATATGTTACGTATGAGTTAGTTGATATTTTTTGAAAATAACATGTAGTAATGATATTTTTTAAAAATTTCATGAAAATAATTATGTAAATATCGAAATAATATATAACTCAAAATAAAAAATATTCTATTAAATGATATAAATTTATCAAATTAATATTTTTCACTAAAAATTGATATAAAATGATAAAATAGAACAATTATTGGTCGGTTTACATTTTAGTGTGATTATATTAACCCTCAAAAAATAAATTATATGATAACATATTAATAGTCAAAGGGTTTAAATAAGCGTAAAAATAAAATGATAAGGATTAAAAAATAATTAAAACAAATCAAAAAATAATTGGATGAATAATATTCTACCCTTATCACATTATGATCAATTTTGAGTTTTTTAATATTCACCTGTTCATGGAAATAAAAAATATATTATTTAAATCAAATATATTTACAAAATACCACTCTCGGTGTATTTAATATCTTCTGTGTGTCCACATATGGAAAAAATGAAGCTAAGAATGAAGATAGATGTATATATTTATAATAATGAAATTATTTTATTTTAATATTTTATTCTAATTTTTAGAAATTATATATTTACTTTAAATGATTCTTCAATTATAAAACAATATTTATTTAATTAATAGAAAAACTGAATAATTAATAATGAAAATATTAATTTTGACATATTTTGGATTCATTAATATGTCTAATAAATTTAATAAATCTATAATATTAATTATATATTTTTGAAAGGAGTATACTAAAATTACAACTTTCTATTTAAGTATTTTAATTTAAATTAAATAAATAACATTAAATATTATAATTGTGATATGTTATCAATTTAATTTATTATTAAATCTTATACAAAATATAAAAAATGTTAAATATTAAAAAAATTATAGGATATGGTATAAAATTACTTTTATGTTTCATTTACGATTCATTTTATGTATTTTGATCTATAAAGATCATATTATTTTTTTAATACTTTGATGAATTCCAAGATTACCCCTCCCCACTCTTATAAAAGTGTATTAATTATTCTATTTTCATCACACTTAAAATCATATTTGGTTCACATAATATATTCCTCATTGATTACTATAATCCCTTTTCAGATTTTAGAGGCCTTATTTTGTGCATTACACCATCCTTAAAGGTGTTATGGTTTTAATCAAAAGATATCATCTGAGAAAGAGGTGTCATTTTAATCAAGTAATTCTTATTTTTTTCATCCACATCTGTAAAATATTCTTCAGACATGATGATATAAAAAATATACTGTCCTAAATATGATGATATGTTATTATATTAATATGATCTCATCAATCCATCTCCACTTCCATAAGATGAGGAGTGAATTAATCATTGGTATGTACGTGTGAACTATCACCTCCATGAACCAATATAATTCATTACCCATTAACATTCCAAAATAATGGTTATAAATATGGGAGTAATATTTATATATATGATATCAAAGACATATTTATAATTATAATTCAATAATATATCAATTACATTGTAACTTTTCATGAACATAAAAACTATTATATCGTTTGTGCGTACATTTGAACTATCACCTCCATAAAACGAGGTGTTTAATTTTACATCACTATATCATATGGATGATATATATAAGTATATTTAAATGATTATTTATATATTAATGATATTATGATCTTTACTAAATGATAAAAGAATACTTAACATATTTACAAATTGATCATCGAAAAATGGAAATATTACTAATGGGTACATACGACCAACAATCTATATGATTTTGACATAATTGATTTTTCATATTAATATTTAATTAATGTATTGCAAAAATATAATTGTTTTGTAAAATTGGTTATCATTTAAGTAATATTATGCTCTATTTGATAGACTAATGACCTCTTTGACCAAATTCAACTTACCAAATTCATTTTGTAATCATGTACTAAATATCATCAAAATGTTTGAAATGAACATAAATAATTATGTAATTGATATAACATGATAACAGTTAATATATAATGAATAATAAACTTTAAAAAGGGTATAAATCATGTAAAAAATTAACCAATGATTATTATCTAGTAAGATAAAAAGCATGCGTGAAAAGTAATACATAAGGTAAGAAAATCTTTAACTAAAACATAGTTTCAGTTGTTTTAAAGATTTATAATTGTAATGCATTCTATTTTATGACCATGTATTAAAAACAGGTTTATGAATGTATTTATATGGACATGAATGATTTTAAATGTTATTTTTTGATTTCAGACAATTGTTTCAACGTGGCACGGGACACACTGATTCAAAAATATATTTTTAAAATTCTTAAATGGGTTTTGAAAATTTATTGGTTATTTCAATAACATGAAATGTTTTTTTATGTGTGGAAATGAAATTTTATGAGTTAAATGTTTAAAATATTAAATCATTTCTCTGTTATTATTATATAATGGTACATGGAAATTTTATAGGTAGTTAGGTGATATAAAAAGTATGAATAGTTATGTTATAACCTCAAATTAATAGGGTATGGATGTGAGTGGTATTACTATTCCCTTTATAAGTGTGACATTTATGGAATTCGGCTATATACATATTCCATTTTTGTATAATTTTTTCCCAAGTTATGTACAAATATATTATATAATTTCGTAAGATTTTTCATGAAAATTTTTTATATTAAAAAGGGAACATAATGATTTGTTTTGAATTATTAATCTCTTTTTCTAGGTAAAAAGTGATGTTTTATTTTAGGGAAATATTATATAGGTTTTCACAAGATGAATGATTTTCTTTATTTTTGTCCCTTTCATAGATTTTTGTGATCATCCCATGTTTTAAAATGTTTTCACAGGTATTATGATTGGTAATGGAAAAGAATACATCATGATGAAATAATTAATGATGTATCATAAAAAGAATTAATGTTCTTAAATGGTTTTCATTGGTGGAAAAAATGGATATTATGTATAATTGTCCATGTGTCATGTATATGTGTACACTGTAAAAGTTTTCCATAATTCTCTAAAAATATAAACTTAAAATTCCCTCGAATGAGAATTCATGGTAAAAAAATAGTATAATAAGTTATTTTTAAGTCTGAGTCCTTAAATTATTATTATTATTATTATTAATGTCATGGGATTCATGGGCATCATCCTGAGGGCCGAGTGATAGTTTCTTATTGACCCCAGTTAGAAGTGTTGGTACCCCTTTACTTGATGGGCCTCTGTGTGATTTTTCACTAGATTAGATAGTTTAGAGTTTCCAGTTGGTTATTTACTATATAGTTGCACCATATACTAGTAGGCGAGTCTGAATTGATAATGTCAAGGGTTTTCCACTAGCGAAGTTAATGAAATTCTCATGGGTTACTATTTTTTTGTTCTTATTATTTATCAATATTATGTGGTTTTTAGTGCTACTAGTTAATGCTAGTTGGATTTATTTACTTTACATTGTACAAAAACCTTTTTATTAGTTTTTTTAGATTTATACATGAGTTTTGGTTTTGAGAAGGGTTTTTAAAAGTGAAACAATTTAAAAAAAATATGCATGTGTTAATTGAAAAAGGTAATTTGTGGAAGGCTATATTTTATTTCTTTTAAATTACAAAAATCATATTTTCTATTTATATTTGAAACAATTTTTTTTTTTATTTTTATGAACCGAAAAACTAAGGGATCTATGGTGATTAGATACTGATCTATTTATTCTCAAACCCTATTTGTACCAACAGGCGTTGATAAAGGAGAGCTATTTTGTAGGTGCATGTTTTTGTATTGACTATGTTTGGTGCTTGTTGATTTTGTGGATGGTGGTGTCCAAGAGGTCACATATTGATCTTGTTGGAATGGTCAAACTTTAGATTAGTATTCTGTTATATTTTTTAGTAGTGGTTTTATTTTTAACTATTTTATATTCATTGATTTTGAGTTATTATTAGTTATGTTGTGTGAATATTTTTGTTGATTTGATCATGGATTATTTTGTAAAAATCATTACCATTGTGATCACATTGATGCTCAACAATAGTTGTCAACATGTAGGGATCCAGAATGCCCATTTGGCTATATCCTAGACTGGGTCAGGTGTCGATTTGGATGGAATAAAGTATTGGTTCTTGAAAATATTTATTAGCTTTTAAGGGATAATAAAATTTTAATATGTAGAAAAATAACACTTGGGGGTTTTTGTTACAAAAAATTAATGGAATGTTCTCAATATAAAATGTGGTTTTTATTTTTTTTAATAAAACATGATGTATAGTACAAAAAATAATTTTAAATATAAGTATAACCTTGAAGATGAGATTATAGGTCTTTATATGAATTTTCATTCAACTATAATGACAAAAATGATTTATATTTTATATCTTAATAAAATATTTAAAAAATTAAATGTGTTCTAAATCAATGAAATTTTGAAAATGTTGAATTTAAAATACAAGGAAGTGAGTTTTATTGAAAAAACATGGTTTTATGATTAATTTTGATGGTTCATGATATTTCATAGTGATAATGGTGATATATGGCCTTACAAATAAAAAATTATAGTGGTATAGAAAGATATATAACAAAAAATTGAAATGAATATTTAGAATTTAATGGTAGATAGATATCTTTATATCAAGATACACAAACTCTATCATTATGAATTCATCTATTGAATATTTTATATTTATCTTGGAAAATGATGAAACTAGTGTAGAAATTAATACCCAAAAGATAAATAAACCTAGATTAGTAAACAATTATTGATATTTAATTCATTTAATGTTTTAATGTCTTTGAAGAAACAGTTTCTATCTTTCTATCACATAAAAACATTTCCATTTTTTTTGAAGAATCATTGAATTAAAAAACTTAGATAGGTCACTACTAATATATAAAAATGGAACATACTATCAATTCATAATAAAGTAATGTATTGTAAAAAATTAATTATGAAATATTTTAGGATACCCACAATACCTTATAAAATATACTCTAGGCATTATGGTTAGTGTTACTCATTGTGGATGATTCAAATGTAATCTAATAGAAATGTATTTATGGAAGATAAATAATATTCTGTTATGTAATAGAAACCCATTACGACATTTTTAGGTATAATAAATACATATATTTTCATTTTTAGGTATATTCTGATTTTGATTTTGAGGTGATGTGGATTATCAAAAGACAACCACTAGTGGTGCATTCATTATTGTAGAAAGATGTATTTTTTAAGAAAAAAACTAATCAAAAAAAGATGATAAAAATAGAAAATAATTATACATTGTTGATACAAGATGTATCATAAATGGTGTGTATGGAGTATTGACATGAATAAATGAATGTAACATATTAAGTCGAATTAGGATTTCAAAGTTGGAATTCCACATGGAATCATGTGCATCTCTTTATACGCAAGAGGCTGGTGACTAGTAGCAAGGGGATGAGTCTATTATTGGGTAGACAAAACAATCAATATCAGTTTAAGGGATCAATAATTTACAGTTAAAAATATTAAAATATATTATTAGTGTACATGCACAAATAATTGATGATATATAGATAAATGAATACCAAATTGAAAAGCCAACCTAGAGAATAAATGAAACAACCGATAATAAATTAATAAACTGGGGAGTCCCTAGGCTACCATCTAAAAATGCTACATTCTTCATAATCTTCTACATAGTTGTCCACCATATAGCCATTTCTCTTTATTGTTTATGGTCATGAAATATAAAATTATACTGAATCTCCCGAGTAGGTTGTGAGTACATGAATCAGTATGACACTACCAATGACCCTAAAGAACTATTAATGATATAACAAAATGTTTTTCAATATCACAAAAAATATAAATAATAATACACCACATAGTCACAAATACTTTTTCAGGTCTATGAGGACTAGGTTAACCTAATCCAGCATCATATCTAGAGAAACATGCCTACATTAGCACTGTGAAAGTAAAACAACAACAATCAACCTACCACATCCTCCTCAGTGAATATCCCAAAGCATGAGACATATTTAACAGAATGTGACAGTCCAAATACATGATTACTCAAGTCTGCACATATTCATTAAGTGGATACCTCAAATATGCAACAAATCTCACACATATTCCAAGGATTATAATACCTATCCTAAATGAATGACTTCAAGCATGTGTCAGATCCTAAAAACTAGAATAGTCTATTTACATGGTGCCTCATGTATAGAACATCCATCTCAGAGCATATTTCCAAGCATGTGTCACTTATCACATTCTATCCAAATAGGCCAAGTATGCTCACTTAACTTTAGAATACTAAATGACGTCGTATACAATAAAAATACACATGATAGATAAAAAATAACATTAACCAATCAGTTTTATAATAATCACAATCTATATAAAAGAAAAAATAAACACATTTTAAGGACACATACACCTTTTGTGATCAAGCATCATATATAGCCTCCTTATGCCCACACACAGACCATCACCCAGTTCCATGAACCTGTATATTTCCAGAATAAAATTTAATAGTTTCGTACTTTATGTGTAAGGGTTTTCTCATGACAAGGGTCACTAATTTTGTAAAATTATACCCCTAAGAGATGTTTCCTATTAAAACAATATATTATTATAATTATATCCAACTTAGATAATTAAAAATTAAAAATTAAAAATTAATAAAATACATCATTTCATTGTGAAAAAAAAAACATTTATTTTAAATTATGGTCACTGATACAAACCCAACAGAACCACACACTAGTCATTCTAATCAGTATCATTAGATATATCAAAGAGATAAGTTTGAGCATAATAAAAAAATTACAATATATAGAGTAAGAGAAGGAGATAATGAGTGATGTGAGATGATTAAGATAATAAAGAGTTAGGAACAACCTCTTCATCTGATGTTTAGAATAATTTATTAAACAAATTCATTTAGATTCACATTAATTATTTTTTATTAATTTCTCTCCCCCTATAATCCCATTCCCCAAGAATTGAGCCTCTCATGTTTCCCTATGTATTTCTCCCAAGCTCGCACCAAATATTTATTATATTTAAATTTACATTGACATAAAAAAATCAATCATGCATTAAATATATATTAAAATTCATCAATATATATATATATATGCATTACACACACACACACACTTTAATAGACATTTATATAGCTATAAACGTTTATATATATACCACCACATCACTGTCTATGTATATATATTTCACTCATATATATAAAATTCATATATATACACCCACATATACATATATGTGATCTTATATATATATATAAGAATTTATATTTGTCCCATATATATACAAATTATATATATACATACTAATATTAATTTTTGAATTTTTAAAAAGAATAAGAAAAAAATTATTTATTATTATTATTAAATCTCCATCATCATTACCATCATAAATATTCCGATGGTAAACATCATTAATTATAGATAATGGTAAACAAATTTTAATTAATCCGACAAAAAAACTTTTTTTTCAATTAATAATATCACTATTATTACATGACCACCCATAAATACTGAACCAACCAATATTTCCACTATAACATAATTTTTTGTTAAACATTTATATTTCATTTTTATCTTTGACACAAATAACAAAAAAATATCCATTATTATTTTTAACATCCAATTAATAAATTCATAAAACAATTAATTTATATCAGTTGGAAATAAAATAAAATAAATGTGATATATTTCATTATAGTAAAATATTCTAATTTTTTAATAAATATCATAAATCAAATATTGAAAATAATGTTAAGGGTTGTTAAAATATACCCTTTATAATTATCCTCATCCTCAAGAAAGAATTTAGAATTTGTAACCACTACTCCCCACTATATGAGTTTCTATATTAAAACAATATTTTTCAAAAAAATGTAATTAATACTTTCTAATTCCATTCAAACTCTTTGAAAACACAACTTATACCAAGTGATAAAACAATAATAATTATTTATTTAAACTAATTGATTAAATTTTTCTTTCCATATTACAATAATATTCATGTTAGTTACATGCATATATATACACTTAATGATAGAAGAAAACATTATCAAATTAGTGAATTCCATAAATGACACAATAATTTACATGTCATGTTTTTAACATATATTTAATTATAGAGGATCAATATAATGAAAGAAACAAGTATATATCGAATGTGATCCTATATTCAAAGAATAATTCATGATTTCACACCAAAACCCATGTCACGACCCGCCCTCGGGGTCCGTGCCGTGACTACCCCAAGCCCGCCTTCCATAGGCCAGGGGATGGCGACTAGCACCAAGGCGTAAATCCCAGTAAAAAGGGAAGGCATTGCATTTGTAAAGTAAACAAACACCACAGAGTAAGAAAGAGGAAAAGTAAACACTAAGTAAGAACAAAGTACAACAGAGAGTGCAGAAAAGTAAATGGGCCAGTATACAAACCCAAACTGAAAGTAAAGTACAACTCGAAAGGGAAAACAACAACTGTAAAGTAAAAGCCGCTACACCGAGCTGTCCACTGGAAATCCTACCTGAAGGGTGGGTACAGATAGCTCCACTGCTCCTCGGGTCCCGCCGTCCGCTCCGGGCACGTCCCGCCCAGTGGTCCACCTCCAGGTACCGTTCTGCTCTGCAAGCCTCAGCCACGATCAACGCTGTCCGTCGTCTGCAACCAACACAACGTAGTGCGGGAATAGCCCGTGCAGGGGTGAGTATAAGCTACTCAGTAGGGACCCCTAGACCCCTAAAGGTCTCCCAAAATCCACAAAGGATAAACCACAAAGGAAGATACAATCATGAAGTAACATCCGACACTACTTAGGTATATGCCTATACATATACCTAAGTCATCAATTCCAATACGCTCCAACCTCCAAGCCAAAGTACAACTCAGTCCACACAGGAAAGTATACATATTCCACACAGGAAAGAAAAACGAAATCCACACAGGATAGCACAACACAATCCACACAGGAAAACAACAGGATTCAGCTCACACAGGTATACATCATTGAAAAGGGTGAAAGAGATGATCAAACATAGATACCGAATCATATAAGTGGGACCCACATAGGATACAAGACCATCTGTCTTCATTGTTTCATTTAAGATGGGACCCATATAGGATACAAGACCAGCTGTCTTCATTGATTCATCTATACTGGGACCCACTTAGGATACAAGACCAGTATTGAATCATCTAAGCTGGGACCCACATAGGATACAAGACCAGTACGACTGGGACCCACATAGGATACAAGACCAGCACTGAGTCATCTAAGCTGGGACCCACATAGGATACAAGACCAGCACTCTTCATTGATTCATCTATACTGGGACCCACATAGGATACAAGACCAGTATTGAATCATCTAAGCTGGGACCCACATAGGATACAAGACCAGTACTCTTCATTGATTCATCTATACTGGGACCCAGATAGGATACAAGACCAGTATTGAATCATCTAAGCTGGGACCCACATAGGATACAAGACCAGCACATCTAGGACCCACATAGGATACAAGACTAGCTGCCTTCATCGTCGCAGTCCACTGAGGATCTCTGCACCGTCGTCATCGCAGTAGCTGTCGCAGCCAGCACTAGGGTTCCCGCACACAGCAAGCTCGTTCGGGAGGGTCCACTCCACGAGCCAAGATTCAAATACATCAACTATCACAAAGTCCAAAGTTGATGTATCCAAAAGTTCCGTATCATCAACAGGAACTCAACGTCGCAGACGGCGCGTCAATCGGACGCCCGGTCTGAGAGTTATTGGTTTTTTCGTCCTAAGGGCCAGGTTGGTTTTTAAGGAAAAACCAACTCGACCGTACTCCAACTGCGTCCAAACCACAGGAGGAGTATGCCAAAAGATCTGTCTCATGAAGAGGATTTCAACGAAACAGACGGCGCGTAAATCGGACGCCCGGTCTGTTTGTTATTGGCCTTTCCGTATCACACCCACCCTGGGAAACTTCCCAGGAGGTCACCCATCCTAATCACTACTCTAGGTCAAGCACGCTTAACTATGGAGTTTTAACCATGTAGGCTCCCGAAAAGGAAGGTGCACCTTGAGTATAGTATACCGAAACGACCGTCTCGATCCAAAGTTCACGTTGCCGCTAACGGTGAGTCGTTTGGAGGCCCGTAGCCCAAGATACGAGCATAAGACCGAAATCGATTCGAAAACGGGGGGTCCGGTTCCGGGCCGACCTGGCCCGACCCCCCCTGGGTCGGCCCAAACCGGGTCGACCCGACCCGGCCCGGCCGGCGGCACGGCCCGGCGCGGCGGCGCGGCCGGGGCGCCGCTCGGGTGCCACGCGTGGGGGGCAAGGCCCCCGCCCTTCCTGCTGGCGGCGCGGATGAATGTCATGGCTTGGATCAAACGCCCCCCCCCCCCCCCCACGTGGGGGCCTGCTTTTGAGAAAAACGGGGGGGCCGCCTGCCCCCCTTTGTGAAACTGGCCCCCCTCTTAATGGGGGGCCATTTTGGCTGGCCGAGGGAATTAATTTCCCCCGGTTTTGCCTCCCTTCCGGCCGGCCCGACCTGGCCGGCCGGTTCTTCCTCAATGGGACCGGCGAGGCTGGTCCCCTTTCCGGCTTCCGACACCGGCGGCCCGGCTGGCCGCCGGTCTTCTCGTTCTACCGCGGCCCGGAACCGGCCACGGCCTTCGCTGTCCGGCGCGGTGCGACGGCACCATGCCCCTCCGCCGCGGCCCTACTCCGGCCGCGGCGCCTTCGGTTTTCTTCGACGCGGCGCGACGGCGGCGCGTTCATGATAATCTTTCCATGGCGCGACGCGACGGCGCCACACAATAATTGTCGAATGATTCCCGCATGGTGCGACGACACCACACCATCTCGTTTCTTCCACAAGAAACATTCAAGAACAAGGGAGGGGGTTTCGGCCATGTTTGTGCGGTCCGACCCCCCTCTCGTTTGATGATAACACATAATCATTTATCCTTAAGATTATCATGCTAGAACCAAGAACGAGAAGAAATAAATTAAACAACACCAAACCCCTTCCTCAGTTTCAAGAACGATGATCGTCAACGACCCGCGGAAGACGAGCATCGCGGTGGTCGGCGTCGCGGAAGAAGGACGTCGATGTCGTGAAGCGAGGATTCGAAGTTCTTTGACGGCGATTTCGTCGCGGGAAACCATCGCGGAAGAGATGACGCGGAAGAAGTACGTCGTCGGTGTCATGGGTATGGCGTTGCGGAAGACGGTTCCCGAGAACGTGGCGTTCTTCGTCGAAGTCCGAATGTTCTTCGCGTTCTTCGCCAAAGTTTGAAGAAGAATGAGAGAATTCTTCAAAACCTCTCAAGATGGCTAAGGAGGGCAACCAAAAAAAATTAAGCTAAGGCTTATTTTATTCACACAATTATCAATTTGAATTTCAAAGGTTTGAAATTCAAACAACTCAACTCCATTAATTAACCAAGTTGTCAAGTTAATTAAAGAGGGGTTATTGGGAGTTTTAAAAAAAAGGTGAAGAGTTATGCTTTGTGTGGGCCCCACCACACTTAATCCTCCCAAGGGAGGTTAAGTGGATGTGGGTCCCACCTATAACTCCCTTTGGGAGAAAATAACAAACAAGTTAAAAATAAAATGTGTTTCCACATTTTTATTTAACTTCTTATAATTTCTCCCAAAACTATCTTTCATTCCGCATAAAACGCAACCTCAAAAAAGGTCTCCTTAAGCGAATATTGGCGCTGCGAGTTCATCGGTGCCCTAGGAATTTGATTTCGGGCACCGGTTCAAAAGATAGAAATTCCCGCTCATTGGTTCACTGAACGTACCCGAGCCAAGCTTCGGAAATTGATTCTGGGCACTCCGGGCCCTGGAATCAGGTGCTGTCAGAAACCGCGTTCTTGTAAAATTCCAAAGAAAATTAAGAAAAAATTTCCCTTGAATTTTACGGGTCTTTACATTACTCCCACCTCAGGGCTTTACGTCCTCATAAAGATACATCAAAAACTAGGGAAACAAAAGAGGGTACTGAGCACGCATCTGAGCCTCCCACTCCCAAGTTCTCTCTTGGAGATTCCCGTGCTGCCATCTGATGCGCACTAGAGGAATCGACCGTCCACGTAGGACCCGCTCCTGTCGATCCTCGATCTCCACCGGGACCTCCGAAAAAGTTTCCCCATCATCAACGTCAAGCTCCCCATGGTCAATGATGTGTGTCGGGTCATGAACGTATAACCTCAGCTGAGATACGTGGAAGACGTCGTGCACCCGGTGCAACTGAGGTGGTAGAGCCAGGCGATAAGCCACCTCGCCAATCCTGCTGAGGACCTGGAAGGGTCTGATGAAGCACGGAGATAACTTGCTGCCTCGGCCAAATCTCCGTATACCACGTCGAGGTGAGACCTGGAAGAAGACGTGGTCGCTATCCTCGAACTCTAGTGGCCTCCTCCTCCTATCAGCATATGACTTATGCCGGCTCTGAGCTGTACTCATCCGCACTTGGATGACCTGGACCATCTCAGGTCCCACAAGAGCTGTAAGATTTATTCTTTGCCGATAAGAGAAATCTGGTCCCATCCCCTGTATGAACCACATTCTTTGCCTAATACAGTCAATCCCAACAGGGATGTTACTAATCCATACCAAGGATGACGTCGTAAGGCCTTGACGCTACTACCAAGAGATCCAACCGTTACTCTCGCCTCCAAGGGTTGATTCACACTGTCGGCATCAGTGTGTGGTAACTGGGTCTCCTCCAGTAGATGTCTCACAAGTGAGGGTCAAGTCAACAGTCAAAAATGGAACCTCTTAGTAACATCACAAAAGAGGACAAGAATGAAAACATCACAATGGTATGCATCTTTTATTATTGCAGCTCATAATACAAAGACGCTACACAATAGCAACAAGGAACTATAAGTACAAAGGACGTATCCACTAGTTCTTCTCCTGTCCATCTGCTCCCAGAGCTCCATGATAGAAGGCCTCGACTGCCTGAAGCTGAGCTCTCGCGTGTCCACCTACTCCCTACGGTCAGGGCGGACCTCCTGGTGGTGGTGGTGGAAACACCTCGAAGTGTCTCCCACCATCGGCTACTCGGCCAGCTCCTCTGCCTCGTCCGCCTGTACCCTGCGGACCACCGTGGCCGAATATCTGTCTAGGAGGTCCCTCTACCGCCTGCTGCTCATTTGTAAGACGAGTCGGGCAGTCTCGAGCCATGTGACCTCACTCACTGCATGCGTAGCAATGTTTGCCCCTCGCGTAGCTGGCTCTCCTTCGGGTGCCCCGCACAACCGAATCTTCATCCTGTGACTGCCCATCTGATGGTTTGGCCCGCTTGGACCTCTGCTTCACCTATCTACTACCAGTTGCAGAAGACCCTGCTACGGGATGTCCTGCGGAGGGCCCTATCACTGGAGCCTGCTCGGCGAGAAAACTCTCCACTAGAAGGGCCCTCTCCAACACCTCTGCCAGTGTCGGAATGTTGAGGGAGATCATCGAAGACCTGATCTCGTGTCTCAATCCCTGCTCGAAGGTCCGGGCCCGGAAGAAGGGGCCCCACACCATGTCTGTCGAGTAGCGAGAAAGGTCGGTGAACCTCGCCGCGTACTGGGCGACCGTCAAGCTGCCCTGCCGCAGTTGAAGAAGCTCCTGGATGCACACCGCACGGAGGGTGGCCGGGACGGACTCGGAGCGGAAGATGCTCTCAAAGTCCGTCCAAAGAAGAGATGCCTCATCGTGCACCTGGAGCATCAAGCTCCACCATCTTCCTGCTGCTGCGTGCAGGAGGCTCACTGCGAGGATCACCATGAGGTCAGCTGGTGTCCTCACTAACCTGAAAACTCGCACGACTGCCTCCAGCCAGTCCTCGGCTGCCTGGGGGTCCGTCTCCCCACGAAACCTAGGTGGTCGCTGGTGCTGGAACTCATGCAGAGCTCCAAGGCGATGTGCATTGTCAGCAGTCGTGGCGGAAAGCATCGGTGGCTCAGCGGGTAAAGGTACCACCGGTGCCTCTGCTGACAAGGAGCCCTGCACCGAGGCCTCGTTGCTCGGTGGGCTGTCATCACGCTCCACTCTTGGAACCCTAGCTGGCTGCCGTCGTGGGGACATCCTGAAAGAAACAGGTGCGCCACGGTCAGAACAGTATACCTGGTGAGATGACACAAGTAATCAAAAAGAAAACTTGAACACACATGCAATCAATGTTTTCGTGCATTAAGTCGGAAATCAGAAGTCAGGGTCCTGGTGTACGGATACGTCGGCCGCCACACCAACACTGGACTCCCTGGACTGATAACCACACTCAATATGCTAAACATTATTGCTTCACATAGAAAAGATCAGAGTTCGCGGTAGAACCGAACTCCTCTGATACCAATTTGTCACGACCCGCCCTCGGGGTCCATGCCGTGACTACCCCAAGCCCGCCTTCCATAGGCCAGGGGCTGGCGACTAGCACCAAGGCATAAATCCTGGTAAAAAGGGAAGGCATTGCCTTTGTAAAGTAAACAAACACCACAGAGTAAGCAAGCGGAAAAGTAAACACTAAGTAAGAACAGAGTACAACTGAGAGTGCGGAAAAGTAAATGGGCCAGTATACAAACCCAAACTGAAAGTAAAGTACAACTCGAAAGGGAAAACAACAACTGTAAAGTAAAAGCCGCTACACCGAGCTGTCCACTGGAAATCCCACCAGAAGGGTGGGTACAGATAGCTCCACTGCTCCTCGGGTCCCGCCGTCCGCTCCGGGCACGTCCCGTCCAGTGGTCCACCTCCAGGTACCGTTCTGCTCTGCAAGCCTCAGCCACGATCAACGTTGTCCGTCGTCTGCAACCAACACAACGTAGTGCGGGCATAGCCCGTGTAGGGGTGAGTATAAGCTACTCAGTAGGGACCCCGAGACCCCTGAAGGTCTCCCAAAATCCACAAAGGATAACCCACAAAGGAAGATACAATCACGAAGTAACATCCGACACTGCTTAGGTATATTCCCATACATATACCTAAGTCATCAATTCCAATATGCTCCAACCTCCGAGCCCAAGTACAACTCAGTCCACACAGGAAAGTATACGTATTCCACACAGGAAAGCAAAACGAAATCCACACAGGATAGCACAACACAATCCACACAGGAAAACAACAGGATTCAGCTCACACAGGTATACATCATTGAAAAGGGTGAAAGAGATGATCAGACATAGATACCGAATCATCTAAGATGGGACCCACATAGGATACAAGACCAGCTGTCTTCATTGATTCATCTATACTGGGACCCACTTAGGATACAAGACCAGTATTGAATCATCTAAGCTGGGACCCACATAGGATACAAGACCAATACGGCTGGGACCCACATAGGATACAAGACCAGCACTGAGTCATCTAAGCTGGGACCCACATAGGATACAAGACCAGCACTCTTCATTGATTCATCAATACTGGGATCCACATAGGATACAAGACCAGTATTGAATCATCTAAGCTGGGACCTACATAGGATACAGGACCAGTACTCTTCATTGATTCATCTATACTGGGACCCACATAGGATACAAGACTAGTATTGAATCATCTAAGCTGGGACCCACATAGGATACAAGACTAGCACAGCTAGGACCCACATAGGATACAAGACCAGCTGTCTTCATCGTTGCAGTCCACTGAGGATCTCTGCACCTTCGTCATCGCAGTAGCAGTCGCAGCCAGCACTAGGGTTCCCACACACACCAAGCCCGTTCAGGAGGGTCTGCTCCACGTGCCGAGAGGCTGATACATCAACTGTCACAAAGTCCGAAGTTGATATATCCAAAAGTTTCGTATCGTCAACAGTAACTCAACGTCGCAGACGGCGCGTCAATCGGACGCCCGGTCTGAGAGTTATTGGCTTTTTCGTCCTAGGGGCCCGGTTGGTTTTTAAGGCAAAACCAACTCGACCGTACTCCACCTGCGTCCAAACCTCGGGCGGAGTATACCAAAAGATCCGTCTCATGAAGAGGATTTCAATGAAACAGACGGCGCGTAAATCGGACGCCCGGTGTGTTAGTTATTGGCCTTTCCGTCTCACACCCACCCTGGGAAACTTCCCAGGAGGTCACCCATCCTGATCACTAATCTAGGCCAAGCACGCTTAACTATGGAGTTTTAACCACGTAGCCTCCCGAAAAGGAAGGTGCACCTTGAGTATAGTATACTGAAACGACCGTCTCGATCCAAAGTTCGCGTTGCCGCTGACGGCGAGTCGTTTGGAGGCCCGTAGCCCAAGATACGGGCATAAGACCGAAATCGATTCGAAAACGGGGGGTCCGAATCCGGGCCGACCCGGCCCGGTCGGCGGCGCGGCCCGGCGCGGCCGGGGCGCCACTCGGGTGCCACGCACGGGGGGCAAGGCCCCCGCCCTTCCTGCTGGCGGCGCGGATGAATGCCGCGCCTTGGATCAAACGCCCCCCCCACGTGGGGGCCTGCTTTTGAGAAAAACGGGGGGGGGCCGCCTGCCCCCCTTTGTGAAACCGGCCCCCCTCTTAATGGGGGGCCATTTTGGCTGGCCGGGGGAATTAATTTCCCCCGGTTTTGCCTCCCTTCCGGCCAGCCCAACCTGGCCGGCCGGTTCTTCCTCAACGGGACCGGCGAGGCCGGTCCCCTTTCCGGCTTCCGACACCAGCGGCCCGGCTGGCCGCCGGTCTTCTCGTTCTACCGCGGCCCAGAACCGGCCGAGGCCTTCGCCATCCGGCGTGGTGCGACGACACCGTGCCCCTCCGCCGCAGCCCCGCTCCGGCCGCGGCGCCTTCTGTTTTCTTTGACGCGGCACGACGACGGCGCGTTCATGATAATCTTTCCATGGCGCGGCGCGACGGCGTCGCACAATAATTGTCGAATGATTCCCGCGTGGTGCGACGGCACCACACCATCTCGTTTCTTCCACAAGAAACATTCAAGAACAGGGGAGGGGGTTTCGGCCGTGTTTGTGCGGTCCGACCCCCCTCTCGTTAGATGATAACACATAATCATTTATCCTCAAGATTATCATGCTAGAACCAAGAATGAGAAGAAATAAATTAAACAACAACAAACCCATACCTCGATTTCAAGAACGATGACCGTCAACGACCCGCGGAAGACGAGCTTCGCGGTGGTCAGCGTCGCGGAATAAGGACGTCGATGTCGTGAAGCGAGGATTCGAAGTTCTTTGACGGTGATTTCATCGCGGAAACCGTCGCGGAAGAGATGACACGGAAGAAGTACGTCGTCGGTGTCGCGGGTATGGCATCGCGGAAGACGGTTCCCGAGAACGTGGCGTTCTTCATCGAAGTCCGAATGTTCTTCGCGTTCTTCGCCAAAGTTTGAAGAAGGAGAGAATTCTTCAAAACCTCTCAAGATGGCTAAGGAGTGCAACCAAAATAAATTAAGCTAAGGATTATTTTATTCACACAATTATCAATTTGAATTTCAAAGGTTTGAAATTCAAACAACTCAACTCCATTAATTAATCAAGTTGTCAAGTTAATTAAAGAGGGGTTATTGGGAGTTAAAAAAAAGGTGAAGAGTTATGCTTTGTGTGGGCCCCACCACACTTAATCCTCCCAAGGGAGGTTAAGTGGATGTGGGTCCCACCTATAACTCCCTTTGGGAGAAAATAACTAACAAGTTAAAAATAAAATGTGTTTCCACATTTTTATTTAACTTCTTATAATTTCTCCCAAAACTAACTTTCATTCCGCATAAAACGCAGCCTCGGAAAAGGTCTCCTTAAGCGAATATCGGCGCTGCGAGTTCATCGGTGCCCTCGGAATTTGATTCCGGGCACCGGTTCAAAAGTTAGAAATTCCCGCTCGTTCGTTCACTGAACGTACCCGAGCCAAAATTCGGAAATTGATTCCGGGCACTCCGGGCCCTGGAATCAGGTGCCGTCAGAAACTGCGTTCTTATAAAATTCCAAAGAAAATTAAGAAAAAATTTCCCTTGAATTTTACGGGTCTTTACAACCCATAAATCCCAAATCAAGGGCCTTTGATTCTCAAATTTGAATTTATTCAATGTTAATATTAAAAAATATTTTTCCCAGTTTATCGACACTCGGAGGTCCACCATATAGTAATAATTTGGAAATGACATAGTTACCTTTCATAAGTCCCAACCATCCTAACTACTTTATAACCTGTCCAAAATCAAATAAAAGATATAAAAAGATTTATTGTGTCCAAATTCATTGATACAATTTTATATCATCCCAACATGAACAACTAGCTCCGATCCTGAATAACACATGACTTCATGTGTACCTACCATTATACAAGATGATTCTGAATAGTTGTTATAGTATGAATCTATTAATGGGGATATTATAAAAATATTATCATGACTATATATTGATAATAAATAATAACCAACACAATATAAATTTTTAGAGTACATAAGAAAATCAATTATAACCTAAATATAAACAAATGAAAGTGTGGAAACCCAAAAAAGTGTATAAAGAAAATAACATTCGATAAATAAATAAACAATAAAGAAACCATGTGCCCATCAATGGCCTCTACGTGCTTTGAAATTCAGTACTCAACAGTCTACCATAGGGACCTTCTCCTTTTCTGGATTACATTTCATGAAATCTATAAGCACACTAAAATTCCCGAGTAATGTTGGAGTACAAGAATCAATAGGGAGAAACCAACATCCTATAACATCATTTTTTAAGAGAAAAATGTGTATTTCATGATCATAAACAATTTAAAACTATAATCATCAATATATCACATAATTTGAAATCATATATCATATCTACGAAGACCAACTCTACATTTTTTTACTGTATACCAAGGGATATATACCAATACTCTGCCCATTTTAGTAGAACATCGAAAACTACTTGTCACATACTCCATGATGTATAAACATAAGAATGGGGAAAATTCGTATCAATGAGATATCCCGTGTACATTACGTCCTAATTTGGGAACATCCCTTTTTCATGGATAACCCAGACATGATTAAAATATAACATAATAACAATTGTCTATAATATCCCTCGGGAATAGATATCCACAGCATGTGACACATCCTGCCCATTAAAATAATCCCTATACATTCTAACTCAAGTCCAACATGTCTTTCTTATAAGATAGTCCCAAGATTGTGTCACATATCACATGCTGTCCAAATAGGCCAATCCAACATCGTCAACTACATAACACTGAAATAAAACATATATGATAAAATACTCAAGATAGATCAATGATCTTTTCAAACTATAAATATCACAATCATCACATCCATTTAGAAGTAAACACAAGCATTGGTCAATTACACACACACCTCATGTGATTAGGCACTATATATAGGTTCTATAAGGTTACAAACACACACCAACATACTATCAGTATAACATGTATAAGATATGTATAAAAATTAAGTAATTATGACCTCAATTGAAAATAAATTTCAATGACATGGCCCAGTAATAGAATCCAATTCCATATTTAAGATATGTCCCCTAGTGAATCATTATTTTATTCGAATTGTCCCCATATTTGGTAATTTTAAACCGTTTTAAACTAAATCTGAAGAAAATATGTTTTTTCCTTTAGAAAAAAAATGTGATTTTAATTTATGAATGACGAACACAACCCAATGACACCAACAGTGAGAAAATAGGATCATTGTGAAAGGAGATATTATAGAATGGAGTTTTATGATAGAAATAAAAAAATTTAAAAAAACAGAGTAACAGAGACAAGGATAAAATGGAGGATGATAGAGGTGTCAGATATAAAATAGTTATGTGAACCAACTTCATACAATATTTATAATAATTTTTAAACCATTTCATTCATTTTTTCCTTTAATTAAATATTTCTTAATTTCAATATCCCCCATAAACCCATTCCCCATACATAGTTCCAATTTACTTTCCAAGCGTAGTGCCACCCATGGTGCCCCTTAAAATAATTTATTGTATTTCTTTTTTTTCCTACTAAAATCAAGTATGAATTCCTAAAATATATATTAAAATTCATCCATCCATATATATATATATATATATATATATATGTATTTATGAATTATAAATATACACACCAACATATACAAATATACACCCACAAGAACAAAACAATATATATACACTCAGACATATGTATTAATATATATTTAACCCCTATATATACACATTATATATATAGGCACACACATGTATATACATATATATGCCCTCACATATATATAAATATACATATATAACCATTATATATAAATATAGATACTATATAAATAAACACAGCAATATAGTTTTCTTATATTTATAATAATTATAATAAAAAAATATTATATTATTATTATTAAATTTATGAAATCCTTACACCAATAAATATTTCAACAATAACTTTCATTAAATACAGAGAATGGAAAAATATTTAATCACAACCTATTTTATTTATTAATCATAAGTATTTATGTCACCATTATTACATGACACTCATAACTATTCATCCAAATAGTATTTTAACTACAACATAATTGTTAATTACAAAATTATAATTCAATTTTTTTCTTTGATACAAGTAATAATAAAAATAATTTTTTTATTTTCATAATTTCTAAATAAAAGTGTTCAAAGTTTGATTAATTTTTATTAGTTTTGAAAAATCAAAATAAGTTGATAAATTTCATTGTAGAATATATTATTACTTTTTAATATTTCACCTAAACTAGAAAATAAAAAATAATAAAACCTTCCATTAGATAGATGGTCGATTCCACATACCCACTTATTTTTGTTTGTGATATTAAAATACTGATCAATTTTATTAATGAATCCAATAAAACAAAAAAATAAAATTATTTTCTTATCAAAGGGAATATCATCATAAATATTTTAAAAAAAATATTTTAATGGAATTTGAATGTGACACACTTTAGATTATATGGTGAATTTAAATTTATATTTTAAACATTTAATGATAATATTGATGTGTTTTAGTATTTTGGGGTTTTTAGTAGACAATGGTGTCCTCGTTCCTAAAAAAGAGTTTGGGCCTGAAAAATATGTGTTTCATGTGTGTGTTGATAGAGTTAAACCATATTTCACATAATAAAAATTTAATATATAGATTCTAGAATGTTTCTCTTTATTTCACATCATGAATTATTGTAACACCCCAGGTAAATAAAGAATATGACATCTTTATATTTATCCATATTTGTGAATCAAATATTAATATTACTTTAAAGGGGATGATATGCTCGATGGCATACCCAACACGCAACAACGAGTTTCTTGGGAATCTTACATTGCACTCTAATAATAAATATAATATTATTTTAAGTGGTAGTTAACGCCTAGCCATTGTAATGGAGGGAATTAATAGAACTAACTACCAAATGATTATACATGTTGTCAAATATTTTTACAATAAATGTTAGAGGATTAAAAATGCGAATGAATCCAATTTTAAGCGTAAACATTCTAATATTCTTTAAAAGGTCGATTAACCGCCTTTTGATGGTGAACCTCTTTTAAATCCAATTTTTGAAAATTTTATGTGTTATATTTGAAAAAATAAAATTCTTCTTTATAATCGGGTCATCAAAATTTACTTTGTGTAAATTTTTGGTATTTTTCCAAAAAAGTTCAATTTTTAATGAATAGTGAAAAATGTTGTATTTTAATTCAAAATCTTTTTTTAATATAATTTATTTATATGATTAGATTATCTTTTGAATTGGTTTTAAAGTTAAATTAGAATATATTTTTACCATTTAATCCAATAGTGGTTGATGGAATTAATTTCACTTTGAAATCGGACTTAAACTAGTGTCAATCTTTTGATACATTTTGTTTCATAAAAACACGCTATTTGTTTTGACAGCATGAATTAATTATTAAATTAATTAATGCAACTTATATGTTTTGAATTTTTTAAAATATACATAATTTTTGAATTCGGAATATCAAATATATCTTAGGGTGAATTTTTGGGATTTTTCTAAAAAACTTCAATTTTTGATGAATAGTGAAACCACTAAGTGGTACTTATAAAAAACTGATTTTTCCGTTTAAATGAAATTTTGCCATCTTTGAGTTTTGAATTTCAAAAATCCAACATAAATGGTTGTCATTAAGAAGTAAAATGTGGTTCAATGGGATAAAAATAATTTTTTCGTGAATAGTAACTTATTAAGTTTCTAATCGCGATTAGAGGTAATTAGTGTAGTTTATGGTAAGAATAATGTTTTAATAAAATGAAATGACATAGAAACATGTACTACCCTCATTTGATGTGTCATGGACGACCAAGACAATCCATGGGTCAACTTGGGGACCCCATGGAGCCACTTTGGTTGGAAAATGACATAAATATCTTTTTATTTAATGTTAAAGTAAAAATGACACAAACATGAGATGTTTTACTAAAACAATTTTTACATGGGGTTATACAAGTAATATTTTTGACTATAAATATTAATTGGAAATATAAAAAGCTTTTCTACATCATAGTATTTTTTTTATAATTTATAGACATTAAATAAATTAACTTATTTATGACATCATGATGATGCAGCGATGACCTCATTATTTAACGATTTAAATAAAATGGAAAGATAATGTAATATCTAAGACCTACACATGTCCAAAACATATTGGATGAGTGTATTTCGAACCCTTATCACCTTATCCTAGAAATACATCAATGTGGGACCTTTAAAATTCGAAACTCTTTTGAAAATAAAGTAACATTTTGTAACTTTACCAGAGTGCCCCTCCTCTCCTCTTATAAAAGGCCCCCACCTCTACCTATTTACCCACACTCCCAAAGCCTTTGTCTCAGCCAAACCCTACCCATTTTGTCTCTACACTTCCCTCTCTTACTCCTTGAAGCCTCACTTTGTGCATAAGTCTTCCCAAGGAATCCTTTGAGCTCAAACCAAATGGAGTTACCCGATTTTAAGGTAATGTCTTCACATGTGTCATTTTGTTTTATTTTGCTTCTAGAACCCCCTAAAATCTTTTTATTCATTTCTTTTGTAACAAATCCAGTATCTTAAATATACTAGGATGTTTTTATAAGAATTATTCGAGCTACAATTACACACACCAACATCTAATGGTTAAAAAACATACTGTTTCTGTGAATGGCGAATTTCTGCCTCACGAAATGATGATTGTTCAACACTCATATAACACGTTCAAAGGATTCCATTAAGATGTAACTATATTTATATATGATATATAATATGTTTATGTTTTACTTAAGCTTCTGTATTTTTCATTTATGGCATAAATTTATGGTTTCCATTATGGGTAAACGCGATATCTTCATTTAAGGAAGTGCGGACTACCGCCCCCTCAAAGTGATGTGATTCGTTAATGCCATATGTGGGACGTATAAAGGATGGATTTAAAGTGATTATATATGATTTTATACTTGAATTATAATATACCTCTATATCATTATTATTTCTTTCCATTAATGTATGAGATAGAAATGAAAGTAGCGTTCATGCGTACGTACGGCTTACCGTCTCCATGAACGGTGCATTTCATTTCTTATCCCCAAATGTAATGTACTATTATAAGTACATATTTATAATGGATATATATAATGTATGTTACATATAAATTATGAATATAAATCTGGAATTAAAATATACATACCTCTCATTTAGTTTTAATTCCATTAATATGACAAAGAAATGAAAGTAGCATTCATGCGTACATACAGCGTACCGTCTCTATGAACGGTGCATTTAATTTTTTACCTATAAATGATTATGTAATATTATAAATAAATTTATATGCTGGATATATATGATATATATGATATCCAAATCATGAATATCATTCTGGATGTAATGAACCATTGACGACACGAACAACATGTAATTGTAAGAAGTCCACTTTCGACTTAAGAACCAAATATCGACAAAACAAACATTATTAACTTAAATGATTACATAATATTTATGACATGGAATTAAGTGATATAAAAGGAATAATTAACTTGAAAAAGTTTCTTAAGGAAGTATAAATTAACTCAAGTTTATTATTCAGGAGATTAAAGAATGATCGATTTAAGTCGGACCCGAGGTGAGGGAACCTACTCCTCTCTTTCTTTTTAAGTACACTCTTTTATGTCATTCCTTTTAAAGCTCATCATTCTTGTTATTGGGATGTTATTTTATATTACTATTACTGTAAATTTTTTTATTTTCATATGATGAGAGACCCTATTCTCTCTCATCAATCCATTTTGGAAGTTTTGAGTGGCGCCGTTAGGCTGCCGAATTTTCGTAAGAGATCTAACCTCTCTCTTTCTTTTTAAGTACTCTCCTTTATGTCACTTCTTTTAAGATCATCTTTGTTATTTTGGGTGATGTTCTTTTATATTCCTATTTCTATAAAATTTATTTTAATATGATGAGATACCCTATTTTATCTCATCAATCCATTTTTGTAAGTTTTATGTGGCGCCGTTAGGCTGCCGAGTTTTCGTAAGGGATTTTTCATCTCACTTTTATTCCCATGAGATTTATGCTACATTTGCCACAATTTCCTTTTATTGGTGTATGTAATGCAAATTATTCTACTCTTTGTGTAATATAATTTAATTTATGAGTATTTACATCAATGGTGTATTGTCCTTCTTTCATGGGGTGTATGTTTTGAAAGATACCCAAGTCGGTAAGGGAACCTTTCACCCTCCTCTTTTTAAAAGACTTCTTTTGTTGGGTATTTTAATTTATCTATTGTTATGTTGGGATATGTTATCATATATCCTTATTGATGTAAATTTTATGTCCAAGTGATGAGATACACTTTTTATCTCTCATCAACTCATTTTGATGTGACGCCGTTAGGCTGTCAAGGGAACTTCTTAACCCAATTTCGATTTCTTTAGGTTCAACATGTAGTTATTGAATATGTAATCCTTTGAATATGTGTGAATGACCTTTGATTATTTTACACTTAATATCCACTTATATTTTGTGTATTTGTTTGTAACACATAATTATGTAATTGATTTATCCTTAAACCAAGGATACTGTCTTTGTAAGGGACTTCGTCTCAATCTCCTTTCATTGAGGCACATTTTTGTTTTATACACCACTTTTTTTAATACGGTGTATAAAACCCTTTGACTTTTACATTTACTCAAAAGGAATCTTTTTATATGAAGCATTTTTGTAAACGACAAAAGGGAATGTTTTTTTCATATGTATGCGGCGACAACGACTTCTCCACCGCCGCGAGTATTATTTGGTCTTTGGCTTCCTCAACAAGCCGTAATGTTTTTTAAAATAAAATAAATATCATATAATTTTTTTGTATTTTGGTATTTAAAATGGTTTTGATAAAGGATTCTATTGTGTCAATTTATATAAATGATATATTGTGATTGAAATGTGTAAATGTTATCATTCCTTTATGTTGGTTTTATGTGTTATAATTTTATAATGGTACTTGGACATGTTACAGGTGGTTACGTGATAAACCATATGACGGGTGGTGCCGTGAATACCAGGACGGGTGGTTACGTTATAACCTCCAATGCATTGTGTATGGAAGTCGGCCGTATGGCTATTCCATTAAGAATGTATGGAAGTTGGCCGAATGGCTATTCCATTAAGTGATATGTGTGGAAGTCGACCTTATGGTTATTCCACTTAAGTATGTTTATGTCCCAAGTTACATTTATATGTTATGTGATCTTTAAATGGGTTTTATGGTAATATTTTGGTTACAGAAGGGTAAGTAATGAACTTTTATTCAGTGAAGAGTTTTTACTATTTCGAAAAGGTGAAAAGTATTACTTTGATAATGTATACATGGTTTACTTGTTGTTTGAAAAACTAACAGTTTTTATTCTTTGTGTATCCCTTACTGAGATTTTTATGCTCATCCCAGGTTTTTGAAATGTTTTCCACAGGACTTAACGTGGAATAGGGTCAAGGATGGGATCAAGGGAGAGTCATGCAGCCTAAAACATAGAACTGGACATGTTTCTTTTTAAGAGTTTTTATTTTATGGAAACTTAGTAAAAGTTTCTACTTTGTAATCTTTTGAGATGTAATAGTTATGTCCTAATTCTCTAAAACTCTAAACCTGAAAAGATCCTCAATGTGAATTATTCATTTAATTCAATAGTAAGTAAGGTTTAAGGCCGGGGCCTTATAGTTGGTATCAAAGGTCGGTTTAGATAACTTTAGAGGTTAGGGTATTCTCTAAGCATAAGTGACATTACCATAATGGTTAGGATTTCAGAAATAGTCCTAGTTTTAGATAAAGTGAATGAGTAAGTGTATCTTAGTGTTTACCTTACTCATTAGTACATGATGGTTTTGTTGATATACTCACACTGACATTTCTGTTTTTAGTGAATGGATGGATCTAGAAGGCACCAAAGAGACAACATGTTTGAAGGAAACTGTGGTGGTTCTATGATTAAGATACTAGATAAAATGGGGGATTCAATGAGGAAACTCGTGGTTATTCCAAACCAACTATCAATGAGTCATGATAAACCACTTGAACCTTGGTATGTTCTGTGATGCATCATGTATGAGATGGCCAATCGATGTAGAAGTTCAGGTAATAATTATAAAGGTAACCATTAGAGTTTGTATGATCCTTACTTTTGAGGTAATTATGGGTTATTATATGATATGATCGAAAATTAAAGGCATGAGATAAACTTGAGGTTAAAATATGTTATGATTATTTTTGAAGATTTTATCTCATTTTGGGGAATGTTTTAATAATTATATAGTTTTGGAAAAATGACAACACGCAGACTGTGTGACAACCCGTCGCGTCGGACAAAGCTGCGGGAATCGAACCTACAACCAAAGTGCAACTGGTATTTATCGCCTACTACTGGACTACGTGAAGTCCATAGTTATTTTGACTGATTATTTTTAGTTAGATGATTTTATAAATTTAGAGTATGTTTATTTTGGGTTATTTATGAAAATGATTAACCTATCATGGAGGAAATGTGATTAGGTTAATTACTTTTCAATACGAGACTTTAGGAGCAACTGATGTTGTTTGGAGATAAATGTTACGATTTAACTTGGAAGACTATGTGACTAAATCCTTCAAATATTTGGGTTTCAATCTTAGATTGGTTTACTTTGAAGAATTTTATGGACAAATTGTTTATCAAATGGTCCTCGTTGAACTTTGGGTTTTGTTGGACAAATTTTGGAGATTAAGAATAGATTTTATTTTTATAAAGGGTTATCCTTTTCTGGATTATCTGATCTTGTACTAACCTTTTTGCTTTTGGTTTTGAATTTTGTCTAAAGACATGGGAAATATATAGTTCTCTTTTATGGATTAGGTGATTCTCTAGAAGTTGATTATAATACTCTTAATGTGAACAAGTCTTCCTAAATACTCATCTTTTGGAGAAAATATGAGTTTGTGTAAAAGTTGAAAGTCAACATGATAAGTGATTATGTTTCCTTATGAATAAATTACTCAATAAAAATTAACTTAAAACAAAAATTTTGTCTATTAACTTTTACTACTGGGGAATCGAATACCGTTTAACCCATCAAAAGTTTGTGATTTTCTTGTGGTTAACTTTCTCCTAAACATGTTTTTTAACATTCTCCATCAGAACATGACCCTTTGCTTTTTCCTCCATGTCCATATTTTCGTACTTGGAATCCTATTATGGGTTAACTCGGGTGACCTTTTTACTTATCTTTCTTTATTTTAAAGTGATTTTTTTACCGACTCTTGTTCTGATGTGGGACTTTCAAGGATGTTTCCAAGCCCAATTTTAAAATTGCGAGGATGCAATTCCCAAAAGGGGGGAAGGATGTAACACCCCAGGTAAATAAAGAATATGACATCTTTATATTTATCCATATTTGTGAATCAAATATTAATATTAATTTAAAGGGGATACTATGCTCGATGGCGTACCCAACACACAACAACGAGTTTCTTGGGAATCTAACGTTGCACTCTAATAATAAAATAATATTATTTTAAATGGTAGTTAACGCCTAGACGTTGTAATGGCGGGAATGAACAGAAATAACTACCAAATGATTATATATGTTGTCAAATATTTTTACAATAAATGTTAGAGGATTAAAAATGCGAATGAATCCAATTTTAAGTGTAAACATTCTAATATTCTTTAAAAGGTCGATTAACCGCCTTTTGATAGTGAACCTATTTTAAATCCACTTTTTGACAATTTTATGTGTTATATTTGACAAAATAAAAATCTTCTTTAGAATTGGGACATCAAAATTTACTTTGTGTAAATTTTTGGTAATTTTCCGAAAAAGTTCAATTTTTAATGAATAGTGAAAAATGTTGTATTTTAATTCAAAACCACTTTTTAATCTAATTTATTTATATGATTATATTATCTTTTGAATTGTTTTTAAAGTGAATTTAGAATATATTTTTACCATTTAATCCAATAGTGGTCGATGGAATTAATTTCACTTTGAAATCGGACTTAAACTAGTGTCAATCTTTTGATACATTTTGTTTCATAAAAACACGCTATTTGTTTTGACAGCGGAAATTAATTATTAAATTAATTAATGCAACTTATATGTTTTGAATTTTTTAAAATAGACATAATTATTGAATTCGGAATATCAAATATATCTTAGGGTGATTTTTTGGGATTTTTCTGAAAAACTTCAATTTTTGATGAATAGTGAAACCACTAAGTGGTACTTATAAAAAACTGATTTTTCCATTTAAATGAAATTTTGCCATCTTTGTGTTATTAATTTAAAAATACGACATAAATGGTTGTCATTAAGAAGTAAAATGTGGTTAAATGGGATAAAAATAATTTTTTGCTGAATAGTAACTTATTAAGTTTCTAATCGCGATTAGAGGTAATTAGTGTAGTTTATGGTAAGAATAATGTTTTAATAAAATGAAATGACCTAGACACATGTCCTACTATCATTGGATGTGTCATGGCCAACAAAGAAAATCCATGGGTCATCTTGGGGACCCCATGGAGCCATTTTGGTTGGAAAATGACATAAATATCTTTTTATTTAATGTTAAAGTAAAAATGACACAAACATGAGATGTTTTACTAAACCAATTTTTACATGGGGTTTTACAAGTAAATTTTTTGACTATAAATATTCATTGGAAATATGAAAATATTTCCTACATCATAGTATTTTTTTTATAATTTATAGACATTAAATAAATTAAATTATTTATGACATCATGATGATGCAGCGATGACCTCATTATTTAACGATTTAAATAAAATGGAAAGATAATGTAATATCTAAGACCTACACATGTCCAAAATATATTGTATGAGTGTATTTCTAACCCTTATCACCTTATCCTAGAAATACATCAATGTGGGACCTTTAAAATCCGAAACTCTTTTGAAAATAAAGTAACATTTTGTAACTTTACAAGAGTGCCCCTCCTCTCCTCTTATAAAAGGCCCCCACCTCTACCTCCTTACCCACACTCCCAAAGCCTTTGTCTCAGCCAACCCCTGCCCATTTTGTCTCTCCACTTCCCTATATTACTCCTTGAAGCCTCACTTTGTGCATAAGTCTTCCCAAGGAAGCCTTTGAGCTCAAACCAAAGGGAGTTACCCGATTTTAAGGTAATGTCTTCACTTGTGTCCTTTTGTTTTATTTTGCTTCTCCAACCCCCTAAACTCTTTTTATTCATTTCTTTTGTAACAAATCCAGTATCTTAAATATACTAGGATATTTTTATAAGAATTATTCGAGCTAAACTTACACACACCAACATATAATGGTTAAAGAACATACTGTTTCCGTGAATGGTGAATTTCTGCCTCACGAAACGATGATTGTTCAACACTCATATAACACCTTCAAAGGTGGCCATTAAGATGTAACTATATTTATATATGATATATAATATTTTTAGGTTTTACTTAAGCTTATGTATTTTTCATTTATGGCATAAATTTATGGTTTCCATTATGGGTAAACGCGATATCTTCATTTAAGGAAGTGCGGACTACCGCCCCCTCAAAGTGATGTGATTCGTTAATGCCATATGTGGGACATATAAAAGATGGATTTAAAGTTATTATATATGATGTTATACTGGAATTATAATATAACTCTATATAATTATTATTTATTTCCATTAATGTATGATATATAAATGAAAGTAGCGTTCATGTGTACGTACGGCTTACCGTCTCCATGAACGGTGCATTTCATTTCTTATCCCCAAATGTAATGTACTATTATAAGTACATATTTATAATGGATATATATAATGTATTTTAAATATAAATTATTAATATAATTCTGGAATTAAAATATACATACCTCTCATTTAGTTTTAATTCCATTAATATGACAAAGAAATGAAAGTAGCGTTCATGCGTACGTACGGCGTACCGTCTCCATGAACGGTTCATTTCATTTCTTACCTATAAATGATTATGTAATATTATAAATACATGTATATGATGGATATATATGATATATATGATATCCAAATCATGAATATCATTCTGGATATAATGAACCTTTGACCACACGAACAACATGTAATTGTAAGAAGTCCACTTTCGACTTAAGAACCAAATATCGATAAAAAAAACATTATTAACTTAAATGATTACATAATGTTTATGACATGGTAATAAGTGATATAAAAGGAATAATTAACTTGAAAAAGGATCGTAAGGAAGTAGAAATTAACTCAAGTTTATTATTCAGGAGATTAAATAACGATCGAGTCATGTCGGACCCGAGGTAAGGGAACCTACTCCTCTCTTTCTTTTTAAGTACACTCTTTTATGTCATTCCTTTTAAAGATCATCTTTCTTGTTATTGGAATGTTCTTTTATATTACTATTACTGTAAATTTTTTTATGTTCATATGATTAGAGACCCTATTCTCTCTCATCAATCCATTTTGGAAGTTTTGAGTGGCGCCGTTAGGCTGCCGAATTTTCGTAAGAGATCTAACCTCTCTCTTTCTTTTTAAGTACTCTCCTTTATTTCACTTCTTTTAAGCTCCTCTTTGTTATGTTTGGGGATGTTCTTTTATATTACTCTTTCTATAAACTTGATGTTAATATGATGAGATACCCTATTTTATTTCATCAATCCATTTTTGTAAGTTTTATGTGGCGCCGTTAGGCTGCCGAGTTTTCGTAAGGGATTTTTCATCTCACTTTTATTCCCGTGAGATTTATGCTACATTTGCCACAATTTCCTTTTATTTGTGTATGTACTGCCCATTATTATACTATTTGTGTAATATACTTTCGTTTATGAGTATTTACATCAATGATGTATTGTCCTTCTTTCGTGGGGTGTATGTTTTGAAAGATACCCAAGTCGGTAAGGGAACCTTTCACCCTCCTCTTTTTAAAAGACTTATTTTGTTGGGTCTTTTAATTTACATATTGTTATGTTGGGATATGTTCTCATATATCCTTATTGATGTAAATTTTATGTTCAAGTGATGAGATACACTTTTTATCTCTCATCAACTCATTTTGATGTGACGCCGTTAGGCTGTCAAGGGAACTTCTTAACCCAATTTCGATTTCTTTGGGTTCAACATGTAGTTATTGAATATGTCATCCTTTGAATATGTGTGAATGAACTTTGATTATTTTACACTTAATATCCACTTATATTTAGTGTATTAATTTTTCACACATAATTATGTAATTGATTTATCCTTAAACCAAGGATACCGTCTTTGTAAGGGACTTCATCTCAATCTCCTTTCATTAAGGCACATTTTTGTTTTATACACCACTTTATTTAATATGGTGTATAAACCCCTTTGACTTTTACGTTTATTCAAAAGGAATCTTTTTATACGAAGCGTTTTACTAAACGACAAAAGGGAATGTTTTTTTCGTACGTATGCGGCGGCATCGACTTCTCCGCCGCCGCGAGTATTATTTGGTCTTTGGCATCCTCAACAAGCCGTAATGTTTTTTAAAATAAAATAAATACCATATACTATTTTTGTATTTTGGTATTGAAAATGGTTTTGATAAAGGATTATATTATGTCAATTTATTTAAATGATATATTGTGATTGAAATGTGGAAATGTTATCATTCCATTATGTTGGTTTTATGTGTTATAATTTTATAATGGTACCTGGACATGTTACGGGTGGTTACGTGATAAACCATATGACGGGTGGTGCCATGAATACCAGGAAGGGTGGTTACGTTATAACCTCCAATGCATTGGGTATGGAAGTCGGCCGTATGGATATTCCATTAAGTATGTATCGAAGTTGGCCGAATGGCTATTCCATTAAGTGATATGTGTGGAAGTCGACCTTATGGTTATTCCACTTAAGTATGTTTATGTCCCAAGTTACCTTTATATGTTATGTGATCTTTATATGGGTTTTATGGTAATCTTTTGGTTACAAAAAGGTAAGTAATGAAATTTTATTCAGTGAAGAGTTTTTACTATTTCAAAAAGGTGAGAAGTATTACTTTGATAATGTATACATGGTTTACTAGTTGTTTGAAAAACTAACAGTTTTTATTCTTTGTGTATCCCTTACTGAGCTTTTTATGCTCATCCCAGGTTTTTGAAATGTTTTTCACAGGACTTAACGTGGAATAGGGTCAAGGATGGGATTAAGGGAGAGTCATGCAACCTAAAACATGGAACTAGACATGTTTCTTTTTAAGAGTTTTTATTTTATGGAAACTTAGTAAAAGTTTCTACTTTGTAATATTTTGATATGTAATAGTTATGTCCTAATTCTCTAAAACTCTAAACCTGAAAAGATCCTCAATGTGAATTATTAATTTAATTCAATATTAAGTAAGGTTTAAGTCCGGGGCCTTATAATTATTGGGCCATGCTCAGGATTTGATTCTAGAAAGAGGAATACAACTTCGAAAAGAAGGGAATCCCACCATGAACACTATATTCATAGAATTAAATGACTATATATAGAAAAATAAATGTCAATTAATTCAACAAATCCCCTAGATACCCTATTTAATCTTCTATTTCATTTCCTTAGACTCATGTGTTATTTATGTGATAGAGGATTCTTATCAACTATTATTTTTTCTCTATTGTTATCAATTATCAATAGAACATATATCGATTCATTGTATTGGTTCTATACATGTTATTATAAAAATTTCATATCCATTTATGAATCATTCATCTTGATTTTTGTGTCTTAGTACCATGATATGTTGAATTTGGAAATTACTATTGGGTTCTGGTGCATGAGAACGATTTCATGTGGTGGTTCGTGAATATTCAAATTTTTTACACATGAGGTAGGAAGGCTTTAACATGATAAGGACATTATATAAATATTATACTTATTGAATTGTATATCAGTGTGTATAAGTCCATTTGAGATCCCTAATGTATTATTTTACAAGCATGTTTGTTTTTATGAAGCCCTATGAGCATGTTGAATGTTTTATACAATAAATAGTTGTAAATTTATGTTGTAATACATCTTTATTTATTCAATAAGTAGAATTAATAATGATTCCTTGTTACTTTTATATGTATATCCATATGATTCATTGTTATATCAGATAGATAACTATAAAATCATGATTAATTAGTGTTATTATCATGATAATACATCTTATTTTCATAGAGATAAATAATGTATCACCAGGTCCATGGAAGTTGGATTGGTTCATGATTACCTTGGGGGATTATATTTATTAAAAGGTTATTTTTTCATTTATTTCATATAACATTATACAAAAATGATTTATATAGGATAATGTTTATTTGGTGGTTTTATAATTGGTTTATACTCACATATATCATGGGAATATTAGTGCACATGGTTGATTATTAGTGTGGGATCTAGACAAGGTAAATGAACCAATGTTGGGTAGTTGAGAGGTATAAATAGTGTGGACATTTCAGATACTAGTTATGGATATATCTAAAAATTTGGTCATGCTTCATTAGGCTTCCTATATTTTTTTTTATATTTTTTCATATCATGTAGACACCGTAATAACTAGATTTATGATCTCTATGTTCCATTTTCTATATCGTGTACATTGTTTCATGATTTATCTATTATTCCTTAAATGATAGTAGTTAGCCACTTATATATAGGAAGTCACACATGCGGTTATGTGACTCTTCAGACTAAATATATTATTTCAGTTTATGGTATTTAAATATGGTATGAAAGAGTGTTACATATTTTATAAAGATGTATGCCTTGGAATAAAGGTGATAGGATGGTCAGAATTCGGTTAGTATCCATTTTATAGTTCATGGCCTATAATTTATTTGTAGATATATGAGTTACTGAAGAAGATGGATTTATTTTACTAGTTTTATGATTATAGTTTCATGTTGATCCACATGTACTATTTTTTAGTAATAATTTGTGAGATTATTTCTTAGACTGTTTGTTAAGGCTTTTTGTGTTCATGCATCATGGTTAATAAGGTAGGTTAACATATTAGGTGTTTGTTTCTTGTGACTATTATAAACTGTTAAATATATGATTTTAAGTAATGATAAATTACCATGACTATCTTAGGATATGTGTACATAATTATGGGTATTAATAATAACCATGTTTAGACTTATAAGTAATTTTTTTTTCTCTAGGAATATTTAGATTTTTTATATTGGTTTTTTTATGATTTTAAATATGATAAATAATTATCATTCAGAATTTTAGAGATATCACCTATAAAATGTAAAGTTGTTCTACTAAGGGACCCTGGTAGGGAAGTTTCCAAAGGTAGTAGATTCTTTTTCTCTTCCAATATATGTATATGATTTTGGGGATAATACCATTATAGTAGTTTCACCGACTATCTACTAAGAAGAACTAATTCATACACTAGTTTTTCATTTAGTGTTTATTTAGGGAGAAGACTTTATAGAGTTGGTATGAGGATTTTTTATTTTTATTTTGAAATCTAGTAATAGAGAACTCCTACATTAATGGGTATAAGAGTTCCCAAGGAAATAGATGAATAGATATAGTTCATCGAAGGGATCTATGAGCGGGTTGAGATTCAGGGATATCATAGTTATATTTTGTTTCCTTTATTCTTTAAGGACTTTTTAGGAGGTGTTGGGGAATAATAAAAAAATATGAATAGTAGTATATTATTGAATTCATTCAAGGAATTTTTTGGAGAATTTTATTCAATAGAAACTATGTTTCGATCAATCCTAGGATTTCATGGATTATCATAAGGGAGTGTTGTTAGTACAAAATTATGATACTCTTTTTGAAAATTAATATGCTTTTCACATCATCTAGTTGGGAATGTGTACCTTGGGAATGGATAATTGAAATTGGCTTATGAATAAAGGTAATGAATTTTTTAATGAATATTAAAATAGATTCATAAATATATTTTATTCTTAAGACTCTTACAATCAAGAAAAGTTTTTGGGATGACTAGGAAATAATATTTCTTCATATTTTGGTGGGATCCCTTATTATTTATTTTGTTGCTCTCATAGGTGATTCATATAGTAATAAATGGATTATAGATGAGGAGGTACACCATGGTGGTTATAGGAAGTTTCAGTAGAGTAAGGATTCTTTAGTTTATCATATTGGAGGAGTTTTTCACCAAAGATATCAGTGTTCACTTAGGTAAAAACACTGGTTGTTTTTTACTTATAATCCTAGATAATTCCATTATTATGGAAATATGGGGATACATTAATGATTTTCAACAAGGTTTCCATAGATAGGTTAATGTTGATATGAAGGAATAATTTAGTTTTCATGTACATGGACTAGGGGAATTTAGACTAATAGACAAGATACTACTGGAGGGTCATTGTAACACCCCGTGATTCTAATAGAGAAATTAATGTTCAATTGCATAAAAAACACCCATGGCCAATCTTAAAAGACTATATAAATGTAGTATTTAAGTATGAATATTATCATAAAACTAATAAATTATAGTTTAAAAAATTGAACAACTAAATTATGAAAAATATGTGCTTTAAATATATATATATATTTTCAATTTTTATCACACGATGATAATAGAATGATTTGATATAAAATATTTTTTTCTAAAAAACTATTTTATAATTAGTAATGTTTTCCAATATTACGGTTTTAAATTAATAAATACTAGTGAATTAGTTTTATGAATATATTAAATTAATTTTTTGATAATTAAATATTTTGTATAATAATTTTATAAAAATAACATACAATTTTATACTAATTTGTTTTAATAAAATTCATCTCATTTTCCAAAAATATATTGAAATTGTTTTTCACATATTTAAGAAAATTTATTTTGAAAAAATATACATAATAATTGATATAATTATTTCAAAATTATCTTAGATTGAAATTTTTATAATTTAATAAAAGTTTTAGTTTTTTGATGAATAATAAAAATAATTTTTTTATCAAAAACATCATCTTCGTTTAACATATTTACTAAGATACATTTTGTTTTAATTTGTTTAGAAGTTAAAGTTTTTAATTTATTTATTAATAATATAATTTATATCAGTTGAGTAATTTTATGCTAAAATTTTACTTGAAATTTTTTATTCTTATGAAAATGTTTAATTTGAAATATGCATTTTTATTGCACTTACATTTTTAATCATTAAATAAATAATTCCACTTATAAGTTTTTTTTTGGATTTTTTTTTCAATTTATGTAATTATAGTAATTAATAATATTTAATATTTTGAATGTATGTATTTTTATAGGAAATATTTTATATAGTAAATAATAATTACAATAGCTAACATTAAAACAGGGTTTTGTACATTAGATGCACCTTTATTAAATTTAATTTTCCAAAAACATACGAATTTTATTTGATAAATTGGATTTAATTGGTCTAAATATTGGGTCAAAATATTCTAATAATTCCCATTTATATGAAGGCTTATTTGATATGTTACCTTGGAATATCTGAAAATTATTTACTATCATGAAAACTAAAATGGTAAAAGTAAGTAAAAATAAATGATAAGGGAATAACATGTATAAAATATGTATCATTTATTTTTTTGGAGGTATTAATAAACCTATAATTTCCTTAAATGATTTATTTATTATTTTTTGGGGCATATAGGTTGAGTATGACTTCCAATTATTGATTAGTTTTTCATATTTACAAAAAATCTCACTCATCCTCAAATATAAAATGGAAACCCTCCCCTTACATATTCACATATCTTAATCAATTTATCTCAATGAAATAATACCGAAATCACTCCCCAAAATAATTATAAATTCTATATATATAATTTTAATCCAAAACAACCATCCCTTTGGTACTTAATAATAGATCTCAGGTAGGTTTTTCTAATATAAGGTAATTGTATTCACAGAGGTAATTATTGTTTACTTATTATCCTAACAAATTCATTATTGTCTTAATCATTCATTTATAAAAAAATTAATATCATACATATACTTATATGTTATTATTTTTAAGGAATAACCTTCATCAATCTCTTATTCTATCAAATGGGAAATGAGAATGTGGATTGTGTGTACATTGGACTACCAGCTTGCAAACTGATGAATTTAGTTTTCCATCACCAAATCTCATTGATGGATATTTTAATGGAATTAATTTATATATATAAAATATATGGAATAATTGTTATTCTATAATTTTAATATGAAATCAACATTGTTTCCTTCATATATGTTGGATGAAAAGAATGTTTCCCATGAATACATGTGGATTACTGCATCTCTAAAGCAATGTGATTCATTTATCATTTGTTTATTACATGTATGGTAATAAGGATATATTTTTTGAAAATATTTATTTAATATGATATAATATATATTATTTATATTTGAATTAATTTTTAAATTTCCATAATAAAATCCTTTATAAAATCCAAGCATCATTAATGTGTAATGACATCATACATTCTCCATGAATGGTGTAACTCATTTTTCTATCTATAAATTTTATAAACTATTATACATACCTATATAATGAGTATATATGATATTTATATCATGGAAAACATTATATAGATAATGAAACTATGATCAATGATTAATTACTGAAACTCTCAAAAAAATACATAAAAAACTAACCTATTATTACATGAAACAATGTTTTTTAAAAAAGAAATGTTAATAAAAGGGAGAAAAATGTTGTAAATAAATAATATATGATATGATATATATAAGGAACTTGACATTAAACATAACATAATATATAATATAATGAATAATACAAATTGAGGATGTTTTTAGGTTTATATTTTTAAAGAATTAGGCCATAACTATTACATTACATCTCAAAAGTTACAAAGTAGACACTTCTAATCAGTTTCAATTTTTTTCATAAAATAAAATGTCATGAAAAAAAGAGTCATGTCCAGTTCCATGTTTTAGACAACATTAATTTCCCTTGATTCCATACTAGACCCTGTTCCACTATATGTCCTATTAAAAACATTCCCAATACTTTAGATGAGCATAAAAATCTCAGCAAGGGATATGCCAAGAAGTAGAACTATTAGTTTTTCAAAACATCAAGTAAACCATGAATAATTTATCATAATTATTACTTTTCACCTTTATGAAGTAGTAAATACTCTTCACTGAATAAAAGATCATTGCTTAACCTTTTATAACCAAAGGATTACCATAAAACACATATGAAGTACACATAACATATAAAGGTAACTTGGTACATAAACATACATAAATGGAATAACCATACGGTCGACTTCCACACATACCACTAAACCGATTATCCATAAGGCCGACTTCCATACAAAATGCATTGGAGGTTATAACGTAACCAGCCATCCTGGTTCACCACGGAACCACCCATCATTTGGTTTATCACGTAACCACCCATCAAATGTAAAAATACAATTATAAAATTATAACACATTCAACAAATATAATATAAAGAAAACAAGTCTATATTTCAATAAGAATATTTCACTTAAATATTTTGACATAATCTATTCTTTATCAAACCTTTTTTAGAACCATTTAAAATATTTAATAAAGAAATTTTTGAATCAAAGTGTCCCATACCACTTTATAGATTTTAATGTAATTAACATTTTAATACATTAATTTCCATATAAATAAATCATTATAACCATTTCTAAAACATTGACATTAATTATAAATATTTAGAAGAATTTTTAAAACTTTTAAAATGATGTTTTAGTTAATGATTCTCGAAACACTTGAGAAACACTTGACTAAAAAAACTAAAGAATAAAATAAAGAAACTTATAATATCATGATAATAAGTGTATTCATGATATAATATTCCAATGGACAGTATATAACCCATATAAAAGTGAATTGGTGCATAACAACAATGAAGTCTCAATAGAATGTAAATTGAGACGAAATCCCTTATAATGGTTGTATCCTTAGATTAAGGATAAATAAATTACATAATTATGTTGGAAAAATATAAATTCAATAAATATTATTGGATATTATGTGTAAAAAAATCAGAGGAAATTCACACATATTCATAGCACGACATAATCAAGAATTAGAAGTTTAACCCAAAGAATTGAAATTTGGTTAAGACGTTCCCTTACAGAAATTCGACAGCGTAACAACGTGACATTAAAATCAAGAAAATGAGTTTTTGATATAAAAAAGGAATCTCATCACTTGGAAAGAAAATATATAGTAATAATGATATATAATAACATATCATACCATAAAAACATGTAAATTAAAATACGTAACAAAAAGAAGTTTTTTAAAAAGAAGAGGGTGAAAGATTCCTTTACCGATTTTGTAACATTCGAAACATACAAACCATGAAATAAGAATCATAAAATGAAGATGTAAATGCCCATAAATTAAATTATATTAAACAATTAATACAATAATGGGCAGTAAATAGACCACACTAATGGAAATATTGGCAAATATAGAATGAATATCATGAGAATAAAAAGTGAGATGAAAACCCCTTACACATTGTAATCAATCAATCCGTACGAAAAAAAGTTAATGACCACAAAATGAATCAAAAAACACCATGAATATAAAGATAAACATGATAATATATATCAAATGGAATTACAAAATACACAACATGCAATAAATATGTGGAAAACAATGGAAATCTCACAGAATTAAAAGTGAGATAAGAATCCCATACCACATGTCTGACTTGACTCACTCTTATGTTCCTTGTTCTTACTAAATGATAAATTTAAGTTAATTTATAAATTATTAAGAATATTTTTAAAGTTTATTATTCCTTTCATATTACTTATTACCTAGCTATAACAATTAGTTAATTGTTTGAGTTTATATTGGACATTTCGTCGATGTTCAGAACTTAAGTCCAAAATGAACTTGTTATAATAATAAATTTTCATTGAGTTCAAATTTCCATTATCTCCAAAATGATATTCATAATTTATTGATTAATAGGTATAATATAATTTCAGTGTAATATATATGACATATATGTTACATAATTTCATAAATTCTATCCTTTATACGTTCCACGTATGGCATGAATGAGTCATATCACTTTGAGGGGGCGGTAGTACACACTTCCTCAAATGAAATTATCTCGTTTACCCATTATGGGAACCATAATGGTATGATATAAAAAGGAAAATAAATATTCATAAAGAAAAAATAAATATTATTTATATCATATATATATACAGTTCCATCATAATGGCACCATGAGGGGCGGTAGGATATAATTGAACAATCATCGTTTCGTGAGGCAGTAGTTCGCCGTCCACAAAAATAGCATGTTCATTACCCATTAGATAATGGTGTTTGTAAATTTAGGTTGAATACTTATCCTAACAACATCCTAGTATTTTGAGTATACTGTTGTTGTTATAAAATAAAGGAATAAAAATATTTTAGGAGGTTGGAGAAGTAAAATAAAACAAAGAAACTTAAGAGAATATGTTACCTTTAAATTGGGTACTGCCTTTGGTTTGAACCAAAAGGGTTTATTTAAGTCCTTTGTGCATAAGGTGAGTCTTCTTGGATGAATAGAGGGATATTTAGATATTATTGTAGTATAGGCTGGATGAGCTAAGGGATTGAGAAGTGTGAAAATGGGTAGGAAGTGAGGGCTTTTTATAGGGAGAGGAGGGGCTCCTTTGGAATGTTTGAGAATATTATTTTATTATATAATTATTTTCGGTTTCTAAAGGAAAAAATATCATTAACATATAAGTTAAGGTTTCCCATGTTCTAAATAAAATCATCCAATAATAATTGGATATGTTTTGTGTATTGTTTTTAATTTTTTAAATCAATCATTAATTATGTAAACACTGCATCACCATTGTGTCATAAATAACTTTATTTATTTGATGTCTAAAAATTATAAAAAATACCATGATGTCTAAAATATTTTTAGATTTTTAATGAATATTTATAGTCAAATATATCAATTATATAACACCACATTAAAATTGTATTATTAAAACAATACATGTTTATGAAATTTTTATTTTTACTTTAAATAAAAAGTTATTAATGTCATTATCTTACCCAAGTGGCTCCATGGGGTCCCAAAATTGACCCATGGATTTTCATGGTCGGACATGACTCATCCAATAAGGTTAGGACAAGTTTTGAGGAAATTTTATATTATTATAATATTATTTTTACCTTAAATTATCCTAATTAACTTTAATCGTGGTTAATAAAAGTCAATAGTTACTATTCACCAAAAATTATTCTAATCCCATTGAACCACATTTTACTTACTAATGACAACCATATATGTCAGATTTTTTAAATTAAATTCACAGAAGCGGAAAAATTAAAATTTATTCAAATTTGGAAAAGCACTTAGAAGGTGGGTAAAACGACATTAAAAAGTTCAATAGAATTTTATATATCTAATATTATTATAAAATGACTCTAATGAATTATATTGTATTAATTTAGGTATTATGTATCTATTTTTACTTTAATTTTTTTTTTTAATTTAAATAATTATTTAAATAAAAAGTTTGTTTTAAACAATAACGTAGTGTTTTTCACTTTTCATCAAAAACTGAAAGTTTTCAAAAAAATAAAAAAAATTCACTCAAAGCTAAATTTGATATTCCGAATTAAAAACCGATTTATATTTTAAAAAATTAAAAACACAAAATTTTCATTTATTAATTTTATAATTAATCCCCATCATCAAAACAAAAATCCTGTTTTTACAAAATAATAACCATCTAAAGATTGATACTTGTTAATGTCCAATATCAAAGTGAAATTACTTCCAATGGCCAACATTGGATAAAATGGTGAAAATATAATCTATTAACACTATAAGACCTATTAAATGGATAATATAGCAATATAAATATATTATATTAAACGACGGTTTTTAATTAAAATACATCATTTTTTCACTACTCATTAAAAAATGAACATTATCAGAAAAATATCAAAATTTCATCCAAAGTAAATTTTTATCTCCAGATTTTAAAGATGAAAATTATTTTTCCAAATAGAACATATAAAAGTGTCAAAAACTAAATTTAAAAAGGGTTCTCCATCAAAAGGTGGTAAATCGACCATTTAAAGAATAATAGAGTATTTATTCTTAAAATTAGAATCATTCACATTTTAAGCCTCTAAATTTTATTTGGTAAATGTAAAAACATTTAACAAACATGTATAATAATATTGTAGTTAATTATATTCATTCCTTCCAAAACAACAGATAGGCATTAACTACCATTTAAAATAATATTATTATCTTGTTAGTGTGTAGTGTAAGATTTCAAAGAAACTCGTTGTTGCGTATCACGTATGCTATCGAACATGGTGTCCTCATTAAAGTAAAATTAATATTTAATTCAAAAATATTAATAAATATGAAAATGTCTAATTCTTTATTTACCTGGGACATTACATCCTCCCCCACCCCTTATGAATTGCATCCTCATAATATAAAAAAAATTGGGCTCGGAAAATTCATTGAAAGTCTAATATCAGAAAAAGAGGCAATAAGACTATCACTTTAAAATAAAGATAAAGAAGTATAGAAGTCACCCATGATAGCCCATACTAGGATTGCATATATGAAAACATTGATATGGAAGAGAAACAAAAAATCAAGGTCTGATAGAGAGTGATAGTAATCATGATCAAGAGAACGTTAACAATCTGAAAACCATAAACTTGCTGTTGGTTAAATGGTCATTGATTACCCAGTAGTAACTGTTAACGGAAAATGTTTTTTTAGTTTCATTCCATAAATTTGAGGAATTTATTTATGAGTTTAACTAGAAACATAAGAAACATACTTACTTGTCATGTATACTTTCATACTTTAATAAATTTCTACCACAAACTCACCCTTCCTCCAAAAGATGAGTATTGAAGATAACTTGTTCACATCAAACACTCTAGAATCAGCTTCTAGAAAATCATATAACCCAAAATGATGATATATATATTTCCATCATCTTTAGATATTAACTGAAACCAAAATGGATAGTACAAGATCAGATAATCCCCAAACATGATAATAATTTATAAAAAGAAGTACTATAATTAATGTCCAAAAATAAACAAGAAATACCCAATGGTTAAAAAAGACCATTCAATACAAAATTTCCCATCCTATTATTCAAAATAAACCAATATAAGGTTGAATCCCAAAACTCTGAAGAATTTTATCACATAGTCTTCCACAATGTATCTTAACATTTATCTCCAAATAACATTGAATACTCTTAATGTCTTATACTGAAAAGTAATTAAACTAACCACATATTATTTATGATAGGTTAATCATTTACATGAATAACCCAAATCACCATATGTCCACAATAAAAAAATAGATTCTTCCAAAACAAAATTTCAACCATTAATCCACAAATAAAATATCATAGTATTCTATTTTTATTAGGCATATAGTATTCCCAAAAGCGCAAACATATTCCAAAATAACATTTATAACTTAATTAACAAATCATTTTCCAATATTAATGATATCCATTTGATAAAAACTTATATCCTAAAATAAAATTATTCTTCATCCATAAAATAATTTAACTAAAATAATTAAGTCATACAAACTAGGGACTTCACCTAGTCCAGTAGTAGGTGATAAATCCCAGTCAAATGTTGTTTGTGGGTTTGATTCCCATAGCTTTGTCTGACACGAGGGGTTGTCAAACATTTTGTGTGTTGTCCTTTTTCAAAAACTATATAATTTTATATCATTCCCAAAAACAGATAAATTCATAAAAAAGAACCATAAAATATTTTATCCATGAAGGTTATCTAATAAATTTCCTTTTTCATCCCAAAATGTATTAACCTGTAATTTCCTCAAATTCAAGGATCATATAAACCCAAATGGTTCTATATAACTATATCCACAAAAGAAAATATAATTTTTCCTTGAACTAAATTTTCATATATCAATATTCAGGGTAATAAATACTATAAAATGTCTTCTAATGTAATCCCATCATCAAAAGATCCTTAATACTTTTAAGCATTTCACCATCCTAAAATCTACCTTAACTATTTAATCCCTTGTATGTTGACTTATTCCTCATTCATCATTCTTCATGATCCATTAACAATTCCTTTCCAACTTATTTTAAAATACTTCATTCCTAAAAACAAAATCATGAATCATATCCTAATATTATATAATATAAAAACATATGTTAAGAAGTAATGCATACCTTTCATTAGTTATTGTTAGTTTCTTCATCCTTAATCAGAATGGAATTTGGTATTATTAAACAAATATATGTACTATCTTAGTGATCCCATTTCTGAAACATCTTTGTAGGACATGTGTTTGTATAATTACCATGCACACCACATTTAAAATAATCAATTGATCCCTTAGAAAGTACTTCTTTCCCTTTCCTAGAGTCAATTGGATGCTTCCTTTTTCTGTTGTAGGTTATTACTTAATGACCTTAATTTCTACATCTATAGAATATTCCCAACCCTTTGAAACATTTTCCTAGGTGTTTCTTTCCACATCCTTGACACATTGGTTTTTGAACATACTTACCTTTATGAATATTACCTGAACTTCCGTAGGAATTCGTTTCTCGGATATATGTTTCCCTATAAAAATCACCATGGTTCAGGTGGTCAATAATGACTTCAGATAGTTGGTTGAGAATAACCACAAGATTTCTCATTACAGCTCCTATTTCATTCAATTTCTCATTTAGAAAACCATCACAGTTTTCTTCACATCCAGTATTACATTGGTGCCTGCTAGATCTATCCATTTACTAAAACCAAGAAGGTCAGTGTGATTATATCAATAAAACCATCATATAATATCTTATAAGGATGGTAACTACAAATATATAATTATTCATGTTATCTTAAACTCAATCATTTTATCTAAAAAAACTATGACTCTTTCTAAAATCATAACAATTATGGTAATCTCACTTGTGCTTAATGAATACCCTAGCCGTTAAAGCTATCTAAATATCCCTATGGTACCAAATATAATGTCCTGGCCTTAAAACATTACATAATATTGAATTAAATGAATAATTCACATCATGGATCTTTTCAGGTTTAGAGTTTTAGATATTTAGTCCATAACTATTAAATTAGATCTCAAATGTTAAAAAGTATACACTTCTTCTCAGTTTCCATTTTTTCATAAAATAAACACTCTTTAAAAAAAATTCATGTCCAGTTCCATGTTTTAGACAACATGACTTTCCCATGATCCCATCCTTTACCCTATTCCACTTTATGTCCAATGAAAAACATTCCAAAAACTTGGGATGAGTATAAAAAGCTCAGTAAGGGATACAAAAAGAAGGTAAACATTTAGTTTTTCAAAACAATAAGTAAGCCATGAATACTTAATCATAAGTATTACTTTTCACCTTTACTAAGTTGTAAATACTCTTCACTGAATAAAAGATCATTGCTTACCCTTTTATAACCAAAAGATTACCATAAAACACATATAAAGTACACATAACATATAAAGGTAACTTGGGACATAAACATAATTAAATGGAATTAGCATACGGTCAACTTCCACACATATAACTAAATGTAATAGCCATACGACCGACTTCCATACCCAATGCATTGGAGGTTATAACATAACCACCCATCCTGGTTTATCACGGCACCACCCGTCATTTGGTCCATCCTGTAACCACCCATCAAATGTCCAAGTACCATTATAAAATCATAACAAATTCAACAAATATAAAGGAAAGAAGATATTTCCATATTTCAATCACAATATATCACTTAAATATATTGACATAATCAATGCTTTATCAAACCATTTTCAAAACCATTTAAAACATTTAATAAAGAGTTTTTTGAATCAAAGTGTCCCATACCACTTTGAAGATTTTAAAGGAATTAACATTTTAAATCATTAATGTCCATATAAATAAATCCTCATGACTATTTTGAAAATATTTACATTAATGAAAAATACATTGAAGAATAAATCATTAAGCCTTTTAAAATGATGTTTTAGTTAAAGAGTCTCGTAACACTTGAGAAACACTTGACTAAACATAATTAAAGAATAAAATAAAAAAAAATTTATAATTTCATGAGAATAAGGGTATTACTAATATAATATTCGAAATTATAGTATATAGACCATATAAAAGTGAATTGGTGCATAAAAACATTGAATTCTCAATGGAATGTAAATTTAGATGAAATCCCTTATAATGATGGAATCCTTAGATTAAGGATAAAAAATTACATAAGTATGTGTGACAAATATAAATACACTAAATATGATTGGATATGAAGTTTAAAACAATCATAGGACATTCACACATATTCATATCATGACATAATGAAGAAGTATAAGTTTAACCCAAATAATTGAAATTGGGTTAAGAAGTTCCCCTACAGATATTCGACAGCCTCACGACATCACTTTAAAATTCAAAAAACGAGTTAATGAAATAAAAAAGGTATCTAATCACTTGGAAATAAAATTAAAATAATAAGGATATATAAGAACATATCCCAACATATGAAGATGTAAATTAAAAGACATAACAAAAAGATGTTTTTTAAAAAGAGGATGGTGAATGTTTCCCTTACCGATTTGGTAACTTTCGAAACATACAACCCATGCAAGAAGGATCATACAATGAAGATGTAAATACCCATAAATTAAATTATATTACAAAATGAATAATATCATGTGTAGTACATACACCACACAAAAAATAGTGGAAAGTATAGTATGAATATTACAAGAATAAAAAATGAGATGTGAACCCCTTACACGTTATAATCAATCGAGTCATTTGATAAAAATAAAATAACCACCATTTGAATAATAGAATAACATTAATATAAAGAGAATAAGGATAATATATATCAAATTTTAGTACACAATATACTACATGTAATAAATAAGTTGTGAACAATGGGAATCTCACAGAATTAAATGTGTGATAAGAATCCCTTACCACCTATCCGACTTGACTCGCTCGTATGTTCCTTGTTCTTCCTAAATGATAAAATTAATTTAATTTCTACATTCATAAGAAAATTTTCCAGATTTTGTTATTCCTTTTATATCACTTATTACCCTGATATAACAATTAGTTAATTTTTTGAGTTCATATCAGACATTTTGTCAATGTTCAGAACTTGTGTCAAAAATGAACTTGGTATAATTATAAATTGTCCATGTGGTCGAAAGTACATTATCTCCAGAATTCTATTAATAATTTATATTTAATATATATCATATATATACAGTATATATATGTATTTAAAATTGTACATAACATTTGGAGATAAGAAATGAAATGTACTGTTCATAGAGATGGTAAGCAGTACGTATGCATGAACGCTACATTCATTTCCATTTTAAATTTTAATGGAATAAAAACATAGTGATTCAAAGGTATATTATAATTTCAGAGTAATATATATGTCATATATGTTACATTAGTTCATAAATTCTATCCTTTATTTGATATACGTATGGTCTGAATGAGTCATATCACTTTGAGGGGGTGGTAGTCCGCACTTCCTCAAATGAAATTATCACGTATACCCATTATGGGAACCATAATGGTATGATATAAAAAGGAAAATACAGAAGAATAAAGAAAAGATAAATATAATATATATACATATATATATATATATATATATATATAATATAGATACATTGTCATCATATTGGCCACCATGAGAGGCGGTATAAGATAATTGAACAATCACCGTTTCATGAGGCAGTAGTTCGCCGTCCACAGAAAACATATGTTTTTACCAGTTATATGGAGGTGTGTGTAAGTTTATCTCGAATAAATATCATAAAAACATCCTAGTATATTTCATATACTATTTTTGTTAGAATATAAAGGAATAAAAATCATTTAGGGGGTTGGAGAAGTAAAATAAAACAATAGAACTTAAGAGAAGACGTTACCTTTATATCAGGTAACTCCCTTTGGTTTGATCAAAAAGGGTTTCTTGAAGTTCTTTGTGACTAAGGTAAGGATTATAGGATGAATATAGGGATCATGTGAGATTATTGGATCAGAGTATCAATGAGGAAAGGGCTTGAGAAGTGTGAGAAATGGGTAGGAAATGAAGGGGTTTTATACAGGAGAGGTAAGGCTCTTTTGGAATGTTTCAAAATATTATTTTGTTATATAATGATTTTCAGTTTCAAAAGGTCCAAAAATCATTGATTTAGAAGATAAGGTTTATCATGTTGTAAATAAAATAAGCTAATAATAATTGGACAAGTTTTAGATATTTTTTTAATTTTTATCGTCTTATTTATTTTAATCATTCTTTAATGATATAAATACTGCATCATCATTGTGTCATAAATAATTTAATTTATTTGAGGTCTAAAAATTATAAAAAAATTACCATTATTTACGAAATATTTTTATATTTCTAATTAATATTTATAGTCAAAATTATCAGTTAAATAACCTCACATTAAATTATTTTTAGTAAAACAATACATGTTTATGACATTTTTATTTTTACATTAAATAAAATGTTATTAATGTCATTATCTTAATAAAGTGGATCCATGGGGTCCCAAAATTGGCCAACGGATTGTCCTTTTCATCTATGACTCATACAATATGGTTAGGACAAGTGTTAAGGTAATTTAATATAATTATAATATCAATTTTACCTTAAATCACCCTAATTACTTTTAATCGCGGTTTATAAAAGTCAAATGTTACTATTCACCAAAAATTATTTTCACCCCATTGAACCACGTATTACTTACTAACGACAATCATGTATGTCAGATTTTTGAAATTAAATTCATAGAAGCAGTAAAATTATGTTTTATGGAAATTTGGAAAAGCACTTAGAAGGTTAAAAAGACGTTGAAAAGTTGAATATAATTTTATATATCTAATCTTATTATAAAATGACTCCAATGAGTTACATTGTATTAATATAGGTAATATATATTTATTTTGAAATTAAAAAAATTCTAAATTTATTAATAATTATTGAAATAAAAAGTTGGTTTTAAATAATAATGTAGTATTTTTTACTATTCATCAAAAATTGAAAGTTTTAAGAAAAATTCCAAAAAATTAACTCTAAGATAAATTTGATATTAAGAGTTAAACAATTATGTATATATTAAGAAATTAAAAACATATAAGTTTCAATAAATAATTTTATAATTAATTCCCATCATCAAAATAAAAAGTGTGTTTTTAAGAAATAATAACCATCAAAAGATTGATACTTGTTAATGTCTAATTGATTGTGAATATACTTAAAATGGACAAAATTTAATTCAATGGAAAAAATATAATCTATTTAAACTTTTAAACTGATTAAAAATATAATATATCCATAGAAATAAATTATATTAAAAGGCAGTTTTGAATTAAAATACATCATTTTTCACTATTCATTAAAAAATGAACATTATCAGAAAAATATTAAAAATTAATCCAAAGTAAATTTTGATGTCCTGATTATAAAGGTGAAAATTATTTTGTCTAATAGAACATATAAAAGTGTGAAAAACTAGATTTAAAAAGGGCACTCTATCAAAAGGTGGTAAATCGACCAATTAAGTAATATTAGAGTACTTATGCTTAAAATTAGATTCCTTTACATTTTAAGACTCTATCTTTTATTGTGTAAATGTAAAAACATTTAACAAACATTTATCATCATATTGGAGTTAATTATGTTCATTCTCACCAATATAACATCTAGGCATTAACTACCATTTAAAATAATAATAATATTATATTGTTAGTGTGGAACGTAATATTTTAATGAAACCCGTTGTGGCATATCTGGTACGAAATAGAGAATAGAATCCCCTTAAATGTAAAATTAATATTTAATTAACAAATATTAATAAATATGAGAATGTATTATTCTTTATTTACCCAGGATGTTACAATATATATATATATATATATTTGTGTGTGTGTGTGTGTGTGGTTATTTGATAGATATATATTAAATATATATGAATGATACTTGGGTTTGGAACATGTAAATTGGAAGTCAGATGTGACATAATCGATTCTGTCCAAATATCTTTTAATTAAGGCATATTTTAAATTTACAAAGTCGTAAGTGTTTTATAACTCAATTTTTTCACTTGGTTGAATTACTTCACCATAGACTCTAATATTCTAATATTACGTGTTTAGTATCATTTTAGATTTTTTATGTTGTATTTAGGAATTTTTTTATTTATAATTTATATATATAATCAACACATTAATTAACACTTACCTCATTAGTAAGATCCTTGTAATGGATTTCATCTCAATTTCCACTCAATTGGGATATATATAAAATTATTTACCTATTTATTTTAATGAAGTCTATGTACTTCTATATAGATATTTCATATTATAAATATTTTTTTATTCATGTTATTTAATGTTTCATTTCAATTTATTTCTTTCATATGGTTATATTTTAGTAGTCACCAAGGTGGTATGGTTTTATGCTTCAATATCATTTCAATTGGAGTTTTTCATACTTGAATTTGAATTCAATGAAATTATTTTATAATATTATAAAAAAAAATTTAAATATATTATCCTCTTGTTGTATATTATTTTTTCTCATAAATGGAAAGTTTTATTATTTTTGGTACTTAAAATTAATATATTGTTTTAAGAATATCAAAAATTATTTCTCTTTTAGGTGGAAATTTATTTATCTTTATTATATTTATTTTCCTTAAAATGTTACAATCAATTTTCAAATATTCTCTACTAACATATTAAAAACAATTTTACCCATGTATGAATTTTTTTAAAATGTTTTAGAAGTAATATTCTTATCGTTTTCAGAATATGGTATTTTTTAATTTTTACCGAAAATGATGAAGGAATACTTAATTTTACATATTCAACATGAAATAAATATTGCAACCACATTATAGATTATTTATTTCAGTCATCCATTATTTATTTATATATTTCCTTTGAATAAATATTTTTTCCATAAATTTTATTTTTATTTTTTTGTAAAATTGATTTTTGAATAGAAAATTATATTCTCCTCAAGAATTTTTTTAATGATATATTTATTTTGTTCATATTAATCATTGAAAAGAATACATTATTTTTCTTACAATCAACTGGGGATATGTTTTAGTGATTTTCAAATATTAAATTCACTATATGGTTTAGGACTAGTTTAACTTGGGAATGTATTTCTAATAACATTATTGAGTAAATGGTAAGTTAATAACATTATCATGAAGAAGTCATAATGTTGTGATAACTAAACATTAAATATATCTTAAATATTGATATTAATTATATAATAAGATTTTGTTATTTCCTAGAATATATAATGTAACATCCCAAGGTTTTCTAAAAATAAATTGAAAATGCTTGAAATTTTGTTTAAGGTATATATTTATAAGTATCCTTTAAACATAATTTTATTTCTTCTATGTTTTGAATTTCAAGAAACTGTCATCTACAATTGTGTTCGGTATGTTATTTAGAGTCTGATGGAACAAACTTGTTTTTTTGGTGAATAGTAACATGCCCTTATGAATAGTAATATGAATAGTAATATGAATAGTAATATGACCTTATGAATAGTAAATAATATTATTATTTTATTTTTCCATGGCAATAGGATAACGGGATCATAATTAATTTTCCAATGTCACATAAAACTAATTGCACTTCAATATTGTTATTTTTCGAATTAACTGTGGCCTTATTTAAAAATTAAATTAATAATATTTAGAAAATTATTTTTGAAAAATGGAGTTCATTTTTGAATTCTACACGTCGAAAAATGGTTGGGGTAAATTTTTGGTATTTTTCTGAAACTCTTGAATTTTCGGTGAATAGTGAAATACGGTAAAATACCGTATAATCAATTTATCAGTAAAAATGCACTATTTATGACATCATAAGTGATTCAAGGCCACTTGCTTCGAAGTCACATGATATTTTCACTAATTAAGGCCACTTGATTTGAGATTATTCATAGTCTTGATAAAAATATTATAATAATAATTAAAATAATCTAAAATACCTCCCATCCTCCACTATAAATACCACCCTCACTCCCCTCTTCCTCCCACACCTCTCAAGCCTTGAGAATTGTCTAATTTCTGCCAAATTCCCTCCTCAATCTTCTTCCCCACGTCCTAGAGCTGCTGGTCTCACCAAAAGACCAAAATCAAAGCCCTTAAGAAGGATCTCAACGAGAAGAGATCAAGAGGTAAACATCCTCTTTCATTTTCATTCTTTCCATCCATTTTATGTTATTCTCTTCCTTTCCCTTTGTCTTTTGTTGGGATATTTCATTAAATATTTTCCCTTACAGTCCAAATTTTGTATTATTGATGAGATATTCCATTCCTCTCATCAATCTCGTTTTTATGAAATTTTTAGAGGCGCCGTTAGGCTGCCGAATGTTTTGTAAGAAATTTCTCATGTTTTCTTTATTTCATGATTCCTTCCACTTCTTTCTTCACCCCCTCTTATCCAAGAGGCATGAAATCTCCAGAATCATGTATATTCTGGATGTTTTCATGTTTATGGAAAATTACAAATCATTATTCCTCTCCTCTTTCACTTATTTAAAGAATCAAAAAACATTGTCCATTTGTGTCGAATTACCGATATCGTGGACGATGTATTTTCAATTTCCATTAATTATTTCAAGTCTGGTCATGAAACCATTTATATGGTTGAACCAGGTTATAATATATGTTTTATGAATCATATAAGGTTTTGTAATTCTTTTGTACTCATGATTCAAACTTATAAGACTAAATGAAATTGTAATTATCAAAGAACCACTTAAATTATCTAAACAAACATAATTAATGTTTTAACTTATAAATCATCATCATATAAAGCACCAAAGTGATGAATGGTATAATTTATGGTACTGGAATTATGTAAATAATACTCCATTCCAATTCTGGAGTTTCACTTCCAATCAACAAGAACGATTCATCATGAACCGATCGTGAAAATCACAAAAGACCTCACCCAAAATAATGCAAGGAACAAAATACTAACAAATAAGGGGTGAAATGAGGTTATGAAATGACCATATAAGATGTTATAAACATGAACACGTTTCTTTAAAATCCTATTAACACTCCTTTAACCATTATACAGGAGGTTCAAACAATTTTGAAGTAGGACAAGCCCAAGGTAAGGGAATTCTTAACCCGATTTCCATTCTTTGGGTTAACCTTCTACTTTATAATTTATGTGCTATTTAAGTTGTTTGTGTGATGGGTTCTGTTTATATTATGTTTAATTATGTGTATTTACAGAGTATATACATATTCCATCCACTCAATTAAGTATCACTTCAAGTATATGATGTTTATAAGGGACTTTTCTTCTAAAATCCTCTTTTAAAATTCTGTTTTATAAGATTCAAAGGCAATGTTTTTATGCTATTATTTATGTTGAATAATTATGTTTTGGCTATTGGGCATTGTTTATGATGAAGGGTGGGACCTATATTTCCCTCCAATGCATTGGGTATGAGTAAGTTGGAGGTCGGCCGTATGGTTACTCCAAGTGTAACTGTGATGGTTACACAAAGTAAGGTAGCCGTGAGGGTTACAAATTTTAAGGTAGCCAAGATGGTTACAAGATTATGTAAGTAATGCCCCAATATACCTTTATGATTATAATTATGTTTGTATGGATCTTGTGTAAATCTCATGTTACACAAAGTAAGATTTTATGGGTGTAAATCATGTATTATAAAAATGTTTTCATATGTCTTGTGTATTCATGGACTAATGAGATTTTTCCTTCTTTTTCATACCTTACCGAGCTTTTGTGCTCATCCCAAGTTTTTAAATGATTTTTCACAGGTTAATGGATGAATAATACAAGGAAGGAAGACATGTTAAATGTTGAAGAATTGTCAAGGAGTCTTGTTTTATGTTTTAATGTTTTATATTCTGAGGAAAATGGAAACTGATTTTATGGTATCCACTATGTAACAATGTGTAATGTTATGAATATTTTGTCTTAATTATCTAAAGCTCTAAACTTGAAAAGATCCTCAATGTAAAATGAAGTGTTTTCTTGAATAAATTCAAGATTATGTATGAAATAAGTGCGGGTCCTTACAGTTGGTATCAGAGGATGATTTAGATAACTTTAGGGGTTAAGGTGATGCTAATAGAATACCATAACTAATTCTCACCCTATGTTTAATTTGTTATAGCATTTAAAGATTACCATGTTGCTTCATCTAAGAAATGTTTGTTTAGAATGGTTGTCCGCAGAAGGAACATGGATTCTGAAGAGGATAGGCACCGACAGAATGACATCCTTCCTGATCAACAGCCCGGAATGGTAGGGATTGGAACCGAGCAGTTTGTGACAGTAATGGCTCAGCTAACACAGGCAATAAATGGTGGTGGCATCCATGCAAGAGGACAAATAGATGTACCCCAACGGAACATGACAGTGGTGGAACATTTTATGAGACAACATCCTCCTGCATTCAGTGGATCTTCTGACCCAGTGGCAGCAGAAGGATGGATTAAAGCCCTTGAAAAGATATTTGATGTTATGGGATGTTCAGACAATCAAAAGGTAAGTCTTGCCATTTATCGTTTTGAAGGGGAATCTGATCAGTGGTGGTCAATGGTAAGGAATATCAGGGGTAGAGAGGATTTTGATGCCTTAGTATGGGATGAATTTAAAAGTCTTTTTCTTGAAAAATATTTTCCTAAGGTGGTGCGACTTAGAATGGAGAAACAATTCCTTGAACTGAAACAAAAGGAGGAAGATTCAGTGGCTATGTATGAGGCGAACTTCACCCGACTGGCGAGGTATGCTCCGAATCTTATTCTGGATCTCGATAGCAAAATCAACCGCTTTTACTCAGGATTGAAGCCAAGGTATCGAAGGGCGTTGGCCTCCCGTGAATTCAAAAGTTACGAGAAACTTGTCCGATGTGCTGAGAGGGTAGAGATGGAGTTTGCTGACGATCACATGCAATTTGGAAACAAAGAGAAGAATAGGTCAAATTGGAAAGCAATGGGTAAGAATCAACCAATGAAATCTGATGGTAAGAAAATACAGTTTCCAGTTTGTGAAAAGTGTGGCAAGAAGCACCCTGGGGAATGTCTTATCAAAACTGGGAAGTGTTTTAAATGTGGTAAGTTTGGACATATGGCCCGAGATTGCAATGAAAATGATCCAAAGACTAATCCTGATAAGCAAACTATAAAGTGTTTTAAATGTGGTGAGATGGGTCACTATGCAAATGCCTGTCCAAAGAGGGATCCAAATGATGCAAAGAAGCCAGACTACAAGCAGAAAGGTGTAGTGAGATCCTTTGCGACTACGTCAGCAGATGTTGGGCCATCCAATTAAGTTGTATCAGGTACTTTGTTTGTTCACTCAGATTTTGCTAAAGTTTTGTTTGATACGGGGTCTACACATTCCTTCATCTCTGAGAAATTTTCTAGTAAATTGGAAATATCACCTCAACAAATGATACCCGAACTTGTTGTTAAAACACCAGGGGGAAATGTTATAGCAAAGAGGAATTATAAGAATATTTCTATTGTGGTATGTGGAAAGACTTTACCTGCAAACCTTGTTGTTTTACCCTTAGTCGAGTTTGAAGTTATTCTGGGGATGGACTGGCTTTCTGGTTATCATGCTAAGATTGTCTGTAGAGCTAAAGAAGTTGTTTTTCAGAAAGAGTTTCAGTTTGTATACAAGAATGAACCCATACAATTGATAACATATCAAGAAGCTGAGAAACTACTGAAAGATGGAAATGAAAGTTATCTAGCTCATATTGTTGAAAACAAGGGAACTATTCAAATCAATGATGTGCCAGTGGTAAATGAATACCTTGATGTTTTTCCTGAGGAGTTACCCAGTGTCATACCTAAACGAGAAGTTGAATTCACAATTGACTTAGTCCCTGATGCTAATCCAATTTCAAAACCCCCATATCGTATGGCTCCAATAGAACTTCTTGAATTGAAAAATCAGTTGCAGGATTTGCTTGTCAAAGGTTTCATTCGTCCCAGTACTTCACCATGGGGAGCCCCTGTTTTGTTTGTTAAAAAGAAAGATGGTTCCATGAGACTTTGCATTGATTATAGAGCTTTGAATAACATCACTGTTAAAAACAAGTATCCTTTGCCTCATATTGATGACTTGTTTGATCAGCTCCAGGGAGCTCAGTACTTTTCCAAGATTGACTTGAGATCCGGATACCATCAGCTGAAGGTGAAGGAGGATGACATCCCGAAAACAGCCTTTCGTACTAGATATGGGCATTATGAATTTGTTGTTATGCCATTTGGGTTAACTAATGCACCTGCTGTATTCATGAATCTTATGAATAGAGTATTTCATGAGTTCTTGGATAAGTTTGTGGTGGTATTTATTGATGACATTCTGGTTTTTTCTAAAAATAAAGAGGAGCATGAAAAACATCTAAGGGTTGTTTTACAAACTTTAAAAGAAAAGAAACTATATGGAAAATTCAGCAAGTGTGATTTTTGGTTGCAACAGATTTCTTTTCTTGGGCACATTGTAAATAAGGATGGAATAACAGTTGATCCTGCCAAAACAAAAGTAGTTGATGAATGGCCAAGACCCACAAATGTTACAGAGATTCGTAGTTTTCTGGGCTTAGCAAGTTATTACCGACGCTTTGTTAAGAACTTTGCACGGTTATCTAGCCCAATAACTAAGTTAACACGGAAAGGGGTTAATTTTTTTGGACAGAGGAATGTGATGTTTGTTTTCAGGAACTAAAGAAGAGATTGGTGAATGCTCCAGTTTTGGCCTTACCTTCCCGGAATGGTGAGTTTGTCATCTATAGTGATGCTTCTTTGAAGGGACTTGGTTGTGTTTTGATGCAGAATGGTCAGGTAATTGCCTATGCTTCGAGACAACTTAAACCTCATGAGATGAATTATCCCACACATGATTTGGAATTGGCAGCTGTGGTTTTTGCTTTGAAAATATGGAGGCATCATCTATACAGAACCAAATGCCAAATATATACTGACCATAAAAGTCTTAATTATATATTCACTCAGAAGGAATTAAACATGAGGCAGAGAAGATGTCTAGAACTGATAAAGGATTATGACTGCACGATTAATTACCATCCTGGAAAAGCAAACAAAGTAGCAGATGCCTTAAGTTGGAAAAATCATGCATCATTAACCATGCTACGTTTGGAACGTGATCCCTTGATTAATGATTTGATAAATTTTGGCTTGGAAGTTGTTGGTGCAGGGAATATATCTGTTTTGTTTCAGGTTTCAGTGCAGTCTTCGTTGTCAGACAGAATTATGAAAGCGCAGAGGGAAGACCGTGAGCTACAGAAAAAGGTAGAATTGGTTAAAATGGGTAAGTTTCCAGAATTTAATCTTGATAAAGATTGTGTTTTAAGGTTTGGAAAAAGGTTGTGTGTGCCTTGTGATTCCCAGCTGAAGAAAGAATTGTTGTGTGAAGCTCATAGTTCTCCATTTTCTGTTCATCCTGGAAGTACTAAGATGTACAGAGACCTTCGAGAGTATTACTGGTGGAATGGGATGAAAAGAGATATTGCTGATTTTACAATGAAATGTTTGACATGTCAGCAGGTTAAAGCAGAGCGACAGTTACCGAAGGGGATGCTTCAGCCTTTTCCGGTGCCAGAATGGAAATGGGAGAATATATCCATGGATTTTGTGGTGGGACTACCAAAGACTTCTCGAGGTAACAATGCGATATGGGTTATTGTTGATCGGCTAACAAAGTCTGCTCATTTTCTTTCTATTCGAGATACAATGACATTAGATCAGCTTTCTCGATTGTACCTCAAAGAGATTGTCAGGTTACATGGAGTTCCTCTTTCCATTGTGTCTGACCGAGATCCCAGGTTCACTTCTAAATTTTGGAAGGGACTTCAGAAGTCTTTGGGCACAGAGTTGAATTTCAGTACAGCTTTTCATCCTCAATCAGATGGGTAGTCAGAGCGAACGATTCAAACTTTGGAGGATATGCTTCGAGCTTGTTCAATGGACTATCAGGGAAGTTGGGATCAGCATCTTTCATTAGTTGAGTTTTCTTATAATAACAGTTTCCATTCCAGTATTCAGATGGCACCTTTTGAGGCCTTGTATGGAAAGCGGTGTCGGACTCCTGCGTTTTGGGATGAAGTCGGTGAAAGAAAGTTGATGGGGCCAGAATTAGTAGAAGAAGTGGCTGAGAAAGTGAGGATGATCCAGCAACACATGAGGATAGCTCAAAGCAGGCAGAAAAGTTATGCAGATAACAGAAGGAAAGACTTCTCTTTCAAGGTAGGTGACCATGTTTTCCTTAAAATATCTCCTTGGAAAAGTGTGATGCGTTTCGTTAAGAAAGGGAAACTAAGTCCACGGTTCATCGGTCCTTTTGAAATCTTGGATAAAGTTGGAACAGTTGCGTACCGCGTAGCTTTGCCTCCGAGCTTGTTTCAGGTACACAATGTTTTTCATGTTTCGATGTTGAGAAAGTATGTTCCAGATTCATCACATGTCTTGAGGCCGGAAGAAGTTCAGCTAGTAGAGAACCTTTCTTATGAAGAAAAACCGGTTCAGATTCTTGATCGAAGAGAACAGGTATTGCGGAATAAGGTAATCCACCAGGTAAAGGTTTTGTGGAGAAACCACATGGCTGAAGAAGCAACATGGGAGTCTGAAAATGCTATGAGGGAAAAATACCCTCAGTTGTTTAATAAGTAAATAAAATTGCGAGGACGCAATTTCAAGAAGGTGGGGATAATGTAACATCCCAAGGTTTTCTAAAAATAAACTGAAAATGCTTGAAATTTTGTTTAAGGTATATATTTATAAGTATCCTTTAAACATAATTTTATTTCTTCTATGTTTTGAATTTCAAGAAACTGTCATCTACAATTGTGTTCGGTATGTTATTTAGAGTCTGATGGAACAAACTTGTTTTTTTGGTGAATAGTAACATGCCCTTATGAATAGTAATATGAATAGTAATATGAATAGTAATATGAATAGTAATATGACCTTATGAATAGTAAATAATAATATTATTTTATTTTTCCATGGCAATAGGATAACGGGATCATAATTAATTTTCCAATGTCACATAAAACTAATTGCACTTCAATATTGTTATTTTTCGAATTAACTGTGGCCTTATTTAAAAATTAAATTAATAATATTTAGAAAATTATTTTTGAAAAATGGATTTCATTTTTGAATTCTACACGTCGAAAAATGGTTGGGTTAAATTTTTGGTATTTTTCTGAAACTCTTGAATTTTCGGTGAATAGTGAAATACGGTAAAATACCGTATAATCAATTTATCAGAAAAAATGCACTATTTATGACATCATAAGTGATGCAAGGCCACTTGCTTCGAAGTCACATGATATTTTCACTAATTAAGGCCACTTGATTTGAGATTATTCATAGTCTTGATAAAAATATTATAATAATAATTAAAATAATCTAAAATACCTCCCCTCCTCCACTATAAATACCACCCTCACTCCCCTCTTCCTCCCACACCTCTCAAGCCTTGAGAATTGTCTAATTTCTTCCAAATTCCCTCCTCAATCTTCTTCCCCACGTCCTAGAGCTGCTGGTCTCACCAAAAGACCAAAATCAAAGCCCTTAAGAAGGATCTCAACGAGAAGAGATCAAGAGGTAAACATCCTCTCTCATTTTCATTCTTTCCATCCATTTTATGTTATTCTCTTCCTTTCCCTTTGTCTTTTGTTGGGATATTTCATTAAATATTTTCCCTTACAGTCCAAATTTTGTATTATTGATGAGATATTCCATTCCTCTCATCAATCTTGTTTTTATGAAATTTTTAGAGGCGCCGTTAGGCTGCCGAATGTTTTGTAAGAAATTTCTCATGTTTTCTTTATTTCATGATTCCTTCCACTTCTTTCTTCACCCCCTCTTATCCAAGAGGCATGAAATCTCCAGAATAATGTATATTATGGATGTTTTCATGTTTATGGAAAATTACAAATCATTATTCCTCTCCTCTTTCACTTATTTAAAGAATCAAAAAACATTGTCCATTTGTGTCGAATTACCGATATCGTGGACGATGTATTTTCAATTTCCATTAATTATTTCAAGTCTGGTAATGAAACCATTTATATGGTTGAACCAGGTTATAATATATGTTTTATGAATCATATAAGGTTTTGTAATTCTTTTGTACTCATGATTCAAACTTATAAGACTAAATGAAATTGTAATTATCAAAGAACCACTTAAATTATCTAAACGAACATAATTAATGTTTTAACTTATAAATCATCATCATACAAAGCACCAAAGTGATTAATGGTATAATTTATGGTACTGGAATTATGTAAATAATACTCCATTCCAATTCTGGAGTTTCACTTCCAATCAACAAGAACGATTCATCATGAACCGATCGTGAAAATCACAAAAGACCTCACCCAAAATAATGCAAGGAACAAAATACTAACAAATAAGGGGTGAAATGAGGTTATGAAATGACCATATAAGATGTTATAAACATGAACACGTTTCTTTAAAATGCTATTAACACTCCTTTAACCATTATACAGGAGGTTCAAACAATTTTGAAGTAGGACAAGCCCAAGGTAAGGGAATTCTTAACCCGATTTCCATTCTTTGGGTTAACCTTCTACTTTATAATTTATGTGCTATTTAAGTTGTTTGTGTGATGGGTTCTGTTTATATTATGTTTAATTATGTGTATTTACAGAGTATATACATATTCCATCCACTCAATTAAGTATCACTTCAAGTATATGATGTTTATAAGGGACTTTTCTTCTAAAATCCTCTTTTAAAATTCTGTTTTATAAGATTCAAAGGCAATGTTTTTATGCTATTATTTATGTTGAATGATTATGTTTTGGCTATTGGGCATTGTTTATGATGAATGGTGGGACCTATATTTCCCTCCAATGCATTGGGTATGAGTAAGTTGGAGGTCGGCCGTATGGTTACTCCAAGTGTAACTGTGATGGTTACACAAAGTAAGGTAGCCGTGAGGGTTACAAATTTTAAGGTAGCCAAGATGGTTACAAGATTATGTAAGTAATGCCCCAATATACCTTTATGATTATAATTATGTTTGTATGGATCTTGTGTAAATCTCATGTTACACAAAGTAAGATTTTATGGGTGTAAATCATGTATTTTAAAAATGTTTTCATATGTCTTGTGTATTCATGGACTAATGAGATTTTTCCTTCTTTTTCATACCTTACCGAGATTTTGTGCTCATCCCAAGTTTTTAAATGATTTTTCACAGGTTAATGGATGAATAATACAAGGAAGGAAGACATGTTAAATGTTGAAGAATTGTCAAGGAGTCTTGTTTTATGTTTTAATGTTTTATATTCTGAGGAAAATGGAAACTGATTTTATGGTATCCACTATGTAACAATGTGTAATGTTATGAATATTTTGTCTTAATTCTCTAAAGCTCTAAACTTGAAAAGATCCTCAATGTAAAATGAAGTGTTTTCTTGAATAAATTCAAGATTATGTATGAAATAAGTGCGGGTCCTTACATATAATAATAGTAAATATGGTGTTTTATAATAAATGTTATTTAATGGATTGAGGAAAAAAATGAAAAATCTTTATTCATTCCAAAATACAAATATTTTTTAATAAATAATATTATTTATAAATTTAATTGATCATTAAATCTTTGAGGAATGAATTGGACGTGATGTGATGTGTTAGACATGGTAATAGATATCTCTTAGTGTAATGAATTTTATTATGAGTAAAATAAGAATAAAAGAATTAAATGGGTTTTTGGTGTGTACCTAACCATCAGTTAAACATGGTAATAGATATCTCTTGGTATAATATAGTTACTATTATCTTTAGTATTAATACATTGATATTATCTGTGGATTCATTTTCAAGATCAAATTATTGAATAAATGTAATATGCTTTCAGTTATTTAACATAACATTTTTATTATAAGTTAGTGATTAATTTTACACTCTATTTTATATTACCCTTAATGATAATTTGAGCTAACCCATTAATTATTTTTCTTTCTCAGGATTCCAAGAAGTGTATTATGATTTATATGAATGGATAAGGTAATGAATGTAATGGGGTCCTCATAGAAAATACTATTATTTATATTGAATTTCAACTCTAATATGTTTATGATGTATGTATGTAGTTTATCGACACAACAAAATAATGGTCAACTAAGATGTGTCACTTGTATCTTACACTAATGTAATAAAGTACCAATGAATCTTACATTAGGTTCAGGAACTTTATAGACATATATGTAACCAATCCATGCATCATGGAAATAAGTTTAGACAAAAATAGATTTCGTGGCCTAGGTGATCTATGTAATATAGGGGAATTGAATTGGGTTAAATTCAAGTAGTTTTTATGCATTTAATTAGGTTTTCACCATTACAGAAGAGGGAAAATATATAGGGATAGGTATGGTTCTGATTAAATTTATGATTTATTCTTCCTTATTTGACATGGGTGATTCTCATTCATTAATATATTATAAAGTCATTTTTTACTTTAGTGTTTTTAGAAATGATATGCCCGTGATTTTTATTTATAGGAATCCTAATTGGATGGAGGATATATCTAATCTATAACTCCAGAAAGTGTACCATGGTGGTTGGGGGATACACATGTTAAGGAGATATGTACATTATGGAGATAATGAGATTATATGTTGTCTTTGAAATTCACTAAATGAACTTTTTTCAAGATCACATCGACTTCCATCATAGTTGAGTTACCTTTATCTAAAATAAGGGTAAAGTGTATGTTTTGACTATATTCTTTGACTTAACATCCTGTTGAATGGGGCCATATTGAATAAAAAACATGATCATTTGAATGTAAATGGAATATTTTTTATTATAAATGGGCTATATAGTCATATCATAAACCCATCATTTATTACTATAAAATTTAAAATATGTATTATCCTGTGTATTTCTTAATACAATTTCTTGACAGGGAAATCTATTTTTTGATTGAACTCAGTTCTGGTACAGATTCGATCTTGATACCACCCTATCAGAAGAAACCAACTGAAATGAAGGTATAGAAAATGAATCATGAGGACAGAAAAAAAATTATTTTATCAAGAAATTTTCCTTTTGGTGATTCTATCAAATACACTGTGATGGTGGATTATATTAGGTGATATTTTTTATTTTTTGATGTTTAATCAGGTTCAGGTGGAGTGAAACTATATGTGACAAGGTATAAAATATATATTTGATTATTAAGAGGACTATGATAATTTTTTAATATTTAATTGAAATATTGACACTATTAGAAATATTTTAGGGTTTAGTATGTTTAAAAAAATTATTCATAATATTTTATGGATTGTATTAATATCTTCTGATTCTATTTTATTTGATGAATGCACCATCATTGTTCATGGATCCCATGTTACAAATTTTTTAGACAAACATGTATTCCTTTTTCAATGTGATTATCGATGATATTTTGTTATACTAAATAGTTTAGGAGTTCCATAACTATAATCTAAACATTTATTGAATAAAAATTGAGCACAACAACTATTTTTATTTTTTTTCAATCTGTCATTTCTATATTCATGTGGTATGTATGCTCTTGAAAAGGAACTATGAAGAATAACAATTAGTCAATACATAGAAGGTGTTACTAGTGATGTCATGGGAAGTGCATAATAATTTATTTTAGTGTAATAGAATTATGGGAATTTATTATTTTTATAGATGATTCAATCAAGACTTATATTATTTCACAACACCTAGTAATGAGCTATCCAATAGGGGAGTAATGTTTGAGTATAATAATCGTTATGGGGAGGCATTCCAATAGTTTATTTTAACGTTAACATTACTCTTATTATCAATCATATAAATTCTAGTGCTATGTATATCCTCATATTTGGTGTTTTAAGAATCATTTTAGAGTTTTCTTGATATATGAAGATCTTTTAGTCACTAATGGGTATCGTCTACTATAATCCCCTAAACAATACAAACCTACACATGAACTAGAGTAAGAAATCAAAATTTGAGTTTTTTTAGAACTGATGTTATGTTCAAAAACAAGTTCACATTCTATAACAAACAAAAACAACAACAATAAATTAAGATTATAATTATTGATAATTATAAAATAAATACTAATATTGAAAAGGATTAAATATTATGAAGTTAAATTATTCATATCACTTAATGTATAAGAAAGTAATTTTAATTAAAATCCATTTTAATTATATTGTGTTTTTTTGGAATTTAAACTTATAAATTTTTAAATTTTAATTTTAAATAATAATATTCAATTTTGAATTCCTTAACCCAAGAATAAATTTTTTTAAATTGTTTATTTTTTTCTTGAAATGGTTTATTTTTATTCATAAAATATGGTTTTAAAAAAAATATTTTATATGATTTTACAACAATTTAAAATTATGTGATAATATTTAAAAATAATTTTAGTAATAAAATACTATTTTTTGAAATAATATAATGAATTTGAAAATATTATCTTAACTTATAATCTTATGTCCAATATTTTCTAAAACAAAAATAAAATGTTACTTTAATAAAAAGGTATTTTCATTATATTCATCCAATTAAATGTTTAAATGGCATATTAATATTTTATATTTCATTAAAATCATATTTACATTTATTTGACATAAAATACATCAATTTATTTCATTGAAATTTGTATTAGATATTATTTTATAATATATAAAAAATTTAATAATAAAATCAGTTTTTCTTAAAAAAATATTTTTAAATGAGTATAAATGTTATTTTTTCAAAATATTTATTTCAATAAACATGAGATTTTCTTTAAAGGAATGAATTTTAAAATTTGAAATCAGAATGATCAAATTTGGTAAAAGGGTCGAATCTTATTTTTTTAAGTAATACTGATTACTATGGAAAATAATTAATAACCATGGAAATATATATTTCTTATAAAAGGTTAAAGGTAAAAAATACTTCAATAAATGTTGAATAATATTTAAAAATGGATGAGATGGTTTTAGACCATATCATGTCCCAGACCCACCTGTGTCAACATTTTATTGACTAACACATGACTAGTTTCATGAAATAATTAAAAAAATTGTGTGTGTTAAAAAAAGTTCAAATTTATTATCTTATAAATATATACAACTTAAATTCTTTAAATGTACAGATTGACAATGAATTACTCCTTAAAATAATTGTATTTTCTAATCAAATAATCATCTCACACCAAAATACACATCCATTCACCATATGTTTTCTTAGGTCCTTCTCCTCCATGGTGTTTCCCATTAGAACACTCATGTTTTGAACCTGAGTATTTAATTATCTTAGTCATTTAATTAATTTTACAACATCCTAAAATAATTTATATCTTGTAAAAATAATGAAATTATAATCATTATTAATGTTAAATTTAATTATATTTTTTTGTTAAATTTAAGTACATTCCATCCACTAAGAAAACAAAATAAAATTAATTGTTCGAACATGAGGACTACCACTTCCATGAGGTGATGTGGATTAATTTTTATTATTGACTCTATTAGAAGGTGTTAAGGATTAATTTTGAGACTAAATAAGTGTTATACTTCACAAATTAAATTATTAATATAATCACATTTCATATACTATAATTCTACAAATTTATTGAGAAATGGGATCACTAATCATGCATAGGCACGAACTACCACCTCAAATAATAATGAATTTTAATATTCCTAATAACCAAACATGTCAGGTTAAATGAATTATTTTAATAAATATATATTATATTAATTATATGACAAGAATTATATAAAATTTGATCTATAATTATATTCTAGTGGTATCTTACTTATTCAATCATTATGTCCATCTTATTTAGGTTGTTTTAACCACTTATATGAATGATGGTTTTTTATTTATGTCAATGAGAGTAAGGAAATTTTATATTATTATAAAATTTATTAACAATTTATTCCATAAGTAAAAATTATTTTGTATTCAATATATTTTATTCTAACAATGTTACTAATATATCTCTAATTATTCGTTAAACTCACCCAAATGATCCCATCATGAATTTATTCATCATAAAACATTACAAAAATAATTAATATATGAAATTATAGACTAATATATTTATTAAATATATTTATAATACATATTATGACCTAGTAATGGTGACATTTTTATGAATAACAATGAACAGCATTGTTGTTAAAAAAGAAGTTCAAGGTGACCATGATTTTTTACACCCACTTTTAAAAATAGTTGATAACTAACTAATAATTATATATTTTTTATTTGAGAAAGTAATTTTAAATGGTTATATAAATGAAAAATTTTCATAAATAGTTTAATAGGATAGTTAATATTTCTATACATGAGGATAGAGAACATTTAAAATAGTTGGAGTAATGGTAAGGGTTTCTTCTCGAAACATCCGTCTTTTTGACACAAGTTCTAATATAAAAAAATTAAATTGAATTAATAATACCAATTTTGTATTTATATAATTTATTATGTTTATTAATGGTATTTTAATTGAAACTAAAATCTCTCTCACCATAAAGGGTTTATTATTAGTATTTTTTAAGCAGTTAGGGTTTATTATAACACTTTTCCATTCATTTAGTTATAATGGTAATTATTAAGTAATATTACTCTATAAAAACCTATTTTATCCTGTTATTGTATAAAATTTCATATTTTACATTCATTGCTCCATTTTTGACATGAATTTTATTCCAATGGATAACTAATTCAATGACTATGATATTTTTAAGTTTTTTATTGTCTCAAATATGAATCCCATTGGAAATGTTTATGCTATACATAATTTTTCTATTTCAATGGCATAAATACTTCCCAAAATCCTTTTTTACCATGATATCATTTACTTCATGATATTCAATGTAATTTTAATGTTATACCTCTCATAATGTTTTGATTCAAATTTTAAAAAAAATGAAATTGGAGTTCCTGGATCAAATCGTTATCTTGGGACTTAATCAAATCCCTATGTCAAAATCCATTTCATGTATCACAATATCAACCCTAAGATAATGTCATATTTTATTTCCAACTTAATTTATTTGGAAACTATGTTTCACAAAAAATCCTTCTTCCTTGAAAAATTTATTTCTGTATATAAATTATATATTTTTAAGAGTAATTCCCATATTGTATAAATTTTTTTCCACCCTATCCATTTTTTCACATCCCACCACAGTAATACATTCCCTTCTTTAAAATCATGTTTTTTGTATATCTAAATATCCCCATATTTCACATTATTTTAAAAAAAATCCAATATAATATTAATGATCTGTATTTTCAATAAAGGAATATCAAATATTTCAATAACGTTTCCTTTCAACGATCTTATATCCTTAATTTTTGTATCTCATTTTGACATATGATTTACATATCTTAATATTAATGATGATGTAATTTTTTTCAGTAGACAGTTATTATTATTTAATATATTCATTTAAATTCTTTTTAATGTCACTCAAAATTCAATTCATTTTAATATTATATTATGAAATAATTTTTATGAAAAAATCCATTTTGTGATACATATTTTTCATTCAAATTATTATTATAATATAAGGTAACAGTTCATGAATATCAAAACATATTCTCTTCTAGGGTGACCAAGTTTTTCATATCAAACGACCAAATTTTTTTTATGTGATACAACTTGGAAAAGTTATGAAACCATTATTCATCCCACAGGTTATTTATGATAAGTTAAATGGTTTAATTTTAGGTTGAACTCATATAGATGGATGATGGAGGGTTGGGACGTATACCACCCTCCAATGTTTTGGATATGGTTTCATGTCTCATTAAATAATGATTCATTAATGTACATGTGATGTTATCAAAAAACAATAGTAATGGAATACATGGATTCATTCATAAAATTAAAGAGTCGACATGATTGAATATTTTTAATATGATTTCCAAGCCTTATATATATTCCACTGCATATCATAAATTGTTCTTTTTAAGACAATGCCAGTTTTTTTATATATTCAATGTTATAATGATATTATTCATTCATATGTATTCATTTCTTGTTTATTATATAATTGTAGGCCATGTTTGTTTAACTTTATTTAGCCTTCTGTTCGTATGTCATGATCCTTAATGAAAAACTGTTCTTCACTTTTTATATGATGATCGTTTTTCTAATATTACTCCATTTCAAATGTTTCACTTATATTTAAGGTATTTCTATCATGACTGGTTAATATATCTCACTTCCTAGGCATTCATGATCACCCTTTATTATGTTTATATTGTCCAGTTAATGTACATTATTATGCCATATTAAATTTTATGATGAGTGTTTAAAGGAAATTGGTTTTGAAGAAATGTTTATATATATTTTAAATTTATTTTTTTTATACAGATATTCATTATGACCCTAAATTTTTTGGTCCATTATTTTGTGGCTATTTTATGAATTTTTTAATTAAACCATGAAATAAATGTATTAAAAATATATGATTATCTCGGGTCTCCATAGATTAAATAAAAGTGATTGTTTAGTTATTTTATGGATTAACTTAGGGAAAATTATTTTGATCACATTCAATGTATTAAAAAATATCCTAATGTTTTGATAGACTATAGATTATGTGGGTTTCCATGAATTACATATAGGTCTTTCTACTTGAATATGGATTAGTCTATGGTACAACTTTATATATGTGTATCCACCCTAAAAATAGTTAGATGAAAATTTACTTGGCCATCACCTAGGGTCATGATGAGAAATCCCAATACTGCACCACTAGAAAGATAATCCAAGGGGTCTATTCTTTGTTAATTCACATTGTCATAATGAATCATGATTATGGATTATAATTTGTCAATTTTAGGGAACCAAAAAAATAACCTGGGAAATGAACAGCCTATGAAAACCTATTGTGAAAAAACTAAATCATCTATGATATTTAAAAATTATCTGATAGATGTATGAGTTATTATAAACCTTATTAATCTAGTTTTTCTTCACTTTTTTTGAATATGTTGTGATTTTAAATATGTATTTGTTATCCATACATAGATAAAATATCAGTTTTCATCATAAGAATATCTCATTTCATATCCCCAACCATCCTTTGACTGACTCTCTATGTACGGATGATAATTGAATCCCTTAAGAAGAAAATTATATAATATGGTTTGTGATACTAAACAGTGGGGTAATTTTCTCTCAAATTATCCAATATGAGGTAAAAATTAATGACATTATGCTTGTATTAGAGAATAATAATTTATTCCTAGAAGAAAATCATTTTTATACAATAGTTCATGAGGATGAGGTTTCAGTAGAGATCATAGAAAGATATTTTACTATATAATGAGTCCTTGGATAAATGCCAATGTTGAGTTTGATGAGTTAAAAGAGACACTATAAGATAATATTGATATGCTATTTATACAACCAAGTGATTTTCCAGTAGGTGAACGAGTGATTTTTGTCAAAGATATGGATGGATGAATGAACATAAGAATTTTGTATCATGAACATAAAAATATCATGATGAAGAGAAACTATCCACCTCCCCATATTGATGATATGTCTTATCAACTTTGAGGATGTAAACATTTCTCAAAGATAGAACTTCGATTATGATATAATCAATTGTGGTTCAGTAGAAAAGATATTCCCTTGAAAACATCCCACATAGGGTTTGGGATGTATGAATTTATAGTTATTCCATTAGGCTTAAAAATTATACCACTACCATTATGAATTTTATAAATATATACAGTAGATATTACAATGAAAATTTTAAAGTAGTGAATTTTTTGGAATTATCATATATTAATATATAAATGAAGAACATGAAAAAAATAGTGAATTATGGAAAATACCATATAAATTATGATTTTATATGAAATGTTAAGAATTTATGAATTTCGGTACAAAATAATATACTTATTATATCATGTCATCACTAATGGGGGTATATTTATAGACACTTCAAAGATTGATATTGTCATGACCCGACCCCCGAGTCCCAAGTCGTGACTACCCCAAACCCGCCTTCCATAGTCCAGGGGCTGGAAACTAGCTTCAAAGGCGTAAATCCCTTTAACTAGGAAGAAATTGCATTTATAACTGTAAACAAACACAACAGAGCACACAGTTGGATACAAAACACTAAGTAAATCTGAATAAAAAAATTGAAAGTAAAAGGGGGCCAGAAATACAAACCCAACTGTAAAGTACAAGGACATTAAAGTACAAATGGAAGAAAAGAAAAACTGTCGCGGGGTCATCCCTTGAGGTTCCTACATGATGGGTAGGTATAGATAGCCTCCTCATAACTCCAAGTTCGTCTGTCTCCTCCGTGTACCGACACACCATATGGTCCACCTCCGGGTAGCATCCAGTCCAGGAACTCTCAGCCTCAGTCAGTGCTATATGTCTTCTACATCCAACACAATGAGGTGCAGGCATAGGCTGTGCAGGGGTGAGTATAACGATACTCAGTAGGGACCCCGATACCCTCAAGGTCTCACAAAATCCACTAAGGATAAAACACAAAGTAGGAAATAAATAGATAAACCAACTTAGGTGTATACCCACACATACACCTAAGTTATCAAGTAATCCATCTCAATCATGAGGAAAACACAAAAGTTACATACTCAACTCAAACAGGTATATAACATATGTAGAGGAATAGAGATGATTAGGTGTAGCTACTGATTTATCTTCACAGTCGAATCCATATACTATCCTGGTATATTAATCAGAGCTGTCGAACCCTCCTAGGATCCTGGAACAGTAGTCGGAGCTGTCGAACCCACACAGGATCCAGGTACAGTAATTGAAGCTATCTATAAAGACCCGTAAAATTCAAGGGAAATTTTTTATTAATTTTCTTTGGGATTTTACAAGAACATAGTTTTTGATGGCACTTGATTCCGAGGCCCAGTGTGCCCGAAATTCCTATCCGAAGTTTATCTCGGGTACGTTCAGTAAATGAACGAACGGGTTTTTCTAACTTTTGAACCGGTGCTCAGAATCTAATTCCGAGGGCACTGATGGATTCGTAGTGCCGGTAATTGCTTAGGAACACCTTTTCCGGAGTTGCATTTACACAAGAGAAGTTGTTAAAAATTTGTGGAAGGTAAAATAAAATTGAGCATCAATTATATTTTTCTCTAAGTGGTTTAAAGCTTTGGGTGGAGGTTGGGGGAAACCACCCAACTTCCCATTAGAGGTTATGAGGGTGGTGGGGCCCACACGAACCCCACCCCTTCATCTTCCCTAACCTTCCATAACCCTTCTTTCAATTTGACAACTTGTGTTAATTAATTGAGTGGTTTAATTCAACTTTTGAATTTCAAATATAAGTTATGTTAATAAAATAAGCGAGGTGCTTATTTTATTTTGGTTGGGACTTGTTGCTCGGGAGGTTTGGGAGAAAAGCTAAGGGAGGCTTGAAGATCTTCATCTTCTTCATTGAAGAACACGAAGAACGCGAAGAACATGAAGAAAGCACCGATCTCCGAAGAATAACACTGAATCCTCGGAGATCGACTATGCGACGCCGTGTACCATGACGCAAACGACGCCTTCTTCCGCGATGAATCTCCTTTCGCGACGCCTCCTTCCGCGACGGTTATTTCCGCGATGAACCTCCATTCATGCTATGCTCGAGGTAGGGGAATTAATTTGAGAATGGTATTATTCCCTTGGTTGTTTCTTATAAAACAAAGAACCTGGATCAAATCATCATTAAGTTGATCTGTGAATGTTTTATTTTACGGGTTGGAAATATTGGTATGATTCTTTTTATTTAAGAGGTTGTAGGGATTTATTTTAATTGTTGTTCATGAATTCTTCCGTTTCCTTTCTTCTTTTCTGTTGGAGCCTCCTATTACCGCAATAATGGGAGGGGGTTCGGACCGTACAAACACGGCCGACCCTCCTCTACCTTTTGGTTGTTTGATACTGTTGCGGCACGAGCAAAGCAACGCGGTGCCGAAGCACTGCGTGGGTATTATTAAGGGAAGGGGAAGAAGCACAGCGCCATCGCTCAGCGCTGTTGAAGATGAACCAAAGACATGGCACCGTTGCACCGCGCCGTTGAAGATGAACTAAGAACGCGGCGTTGTTGCGTCGTGCCAGAGAACCCCGAAAAACACCGCGGCCGGAGCTGGGCTGCGGTGGAGGGGCGCGGCGCCGTCGCGCCATTCCGAAAGGTCCAAGGCCGCGGTATAAGCCGCGGTGGAGCAGGGGAACCGGTGGCCGCTTCTGGGCTGCCGGCATCGAAGCAGGGGGATCGGCCATGCCGGTCCCGTGGCGGCAACAGCCAGCCGACCGGAGGGGTCGGCCGGTCAGAGGAGGAGCCGGGGGTTCGAAACCCCCGGATTTCCGGATGTGTGCGGCCCCCATTATGGGGCCGCGGTTACAACAAGCGGGGGGCAGCGCCCCCCCCCCCCCTCTGCATCCCAAACGGCTCGGCCGTTCGGCCGAGCCACATGGCCAGCGCGCCGGGCCGCTGAGCTGGGCCGCGCCTAGGCATCCGGAGCCGGACCCGGGTCGGGTCGACCCGGTTCGGGCCTACCTAGGGGGTCTTGGGCCAGATCGGTCCGGGCCCGAAACCCCCACTTCCGGACCTTTTCGTTCTTTCTCCCATATCTTGGGTCACGGACCTCCAATCGACGCACCGTCGGTTGTGTAGAGATCCTTGGATAGAGGCGGTCGTTTTGGTTTATTACACTCAAGATTTCGGAGAACGTTGAGTACGTCCGGTTTGGTTCGGATACGAAACCAACAGGGCCCTCAGAGCAGAAAAACTTATATCTTGAGCTCCAGACGTTCGATTGACGTGCCGTCGAATTTGTTAGATTCCTCTTGATGAGACAGAAATTTTGGCATACTCCGCCTGAGATTTGGATTCATTTGGATAGTGGCCGGGTTGGATTGCACCCGAAATCCAACCGGGCCCCTGGAACGGAAAAGCTGATAACTTTCAGACTGGACGTCCGTTTGACGAACCGTCAGCTGCATTAGTGATCTTGTTGAGAAACGGTCCTTTTGAGTATAAACTATGAGAGTTCAGGGTATAGTTGAGATACGGCTGGGTTGGTTCGCACACGAAACCAACCGGGCCCCTAGGACGAAAAAGCTAATAACTCACAGACCAGGCGTCCGATTGATGTGCCAGGTGTTGCATTGAGACCCCTATGATGAGGAAGTACTTTGAGATACTTCATCATGGGACCTTGAGATACATGGAGTATCGACCTGCAGCTCATGGAGCGGACCCTCCCAGAGATGAGCATGCGGAGTACGGAGACCGTGCAGCCGACTGAGACCTGACGACTGCTTGACCGAATCGACTTGGAGTGAGTCAACTAGCCCAGTGGATGGAGCACTACTTTGTTTGGGTGAAGACCCATGGCAGATGGATCACTACCTGTGTGACAGTGAAGACCCGCGGTACTCCTCCGGAGAGTACCTCTACAGGCTATTAGGGGGTGTGCACTACTGTATCTGGGTGGCATACCCCGGCGGTAAGCACTACTGTGTTTGGGTGGCTGACTCGCGGTACTCGGTAGGAGGAGTACCTCAGCAGTCTTAGGTTAGTGAGCAGTACCTCGGAGTCATGATAGGATCACTGTACACTCCAGAGATGGGGATCTTCAATAGTTACGGTTTCGATAATGAAAATCCTGGTTTGAGATGAGTCTATGACCTTTGTGTTTACCTCATGATTGAGATGGGTCACTTGATAACTTAGGTATATGTATGGGCATATACCTGGGTAGTGGTTATCCGTTGATTTCATAATCTTTGTATTTCCTCATGATTGAGATGGGTTACTTGATAACTTAGGTATATGTATGGGTATATACCTAAGTAGAGGTTATCTGTTGAGACATTATTTGTGGTTATCATTGTTGGATTTAGTGAGACCTTGAGGGTCTTGGGGTCCCTACTGAGTATCGTTATACTCACCCCTGTACGGGCTATTCCCACACCTTGTTGTGTTGGTTGCAGACGATAGGCAGTGCTGACGGAGGCCGAGTGTTCGAAGACTGGACGATACCCGGAGGTAGACCTCACGAAGAGTCAGTATCAGGAGGTGGACTTCATGGAGAGACGATACTCAGAGGAGTTTGAAAGGCAAGAGCGTTGTGGAGGTTATCTGTACCTACCCTTCAGGTAGGATCCATGATGGACAATCCAGGAGATGCGCTATCTGTACCTACCCTTCAGGTAGGATCCGTGGTCGATGATCCAGGAGTTGCGCTATCTATACGTACCCTTCAGGTAGGATCCATGGTGAACGATCCAAGAGATGAGCTAACTGTACCTACCCTTCAGGTAGGATCCGAGGAGGATGACCCAGGAGCTGCTTCCATTCTTCCAACTGTTTGTATTTTCCGTTGTACTTCCTTTCAGTTGTAGATGTACTTTTCAGTTGGGTTTGTATTCTAGCCCTTTTACCTTCAACACTTTCTTTTGTACTTAGTGTTTTCCTTCCGCTTGTACTCTATGGTGTTTGTTTACTTTTATAAAGGCAATGCCTTCCCAGTTATCGGGATTTACGCCTTTGGTGCTAGTTGCCAGCCCCTGTCCTATGGAAGGCGGGATTGAGGTTGTCACGACACAGTCCCCAAGGGAGGGTCGTGACAAATTGGTATCAGAGGAGTCGGTTCTACCGCAGAACTTATAACTCTGATATTTTATTTCTGTGAAGCAATAGTGTTAAGGGTACCGAGTGTGGTTTTCAATTCAGGGAGTCCATTGTTGGTGCGGGTGGCCGACGTATCCATACACCAGGACCCTGACAACTGATTTCTGACTTTGTGCACGAAAACACTGATTGTATGTGTGTTTTCAGAAGTTTTTAAAAGTCATCTCAAACCAGGTCAGCTCACCAGGTATAAATTATTTGATCATGTCATGTTGTTTCTTTCAGGATGACTTTTTACAGACGACCAGCTAGAGCCCAGAGGGATGTGCGTACTGACAGCCTGCCGAGCGACAAGGCTTCGGTATAGGGACCTCTTGCAGTTAAGGCACCAGCGGTACTACCATACGTTGGGCCACTGATGCCACTAGCCCTAGCAGTAGGCGCTGTACACCACTTGAGCGCACTGCACGAGTTCTAGTACCAGAGGCCACCTGGGTTCCGGGGAGAGATCGACCCGCAGGCGGCTGAGGATTGGCTGGAGGCAGTAGTGAGAGTCTCCAGGCTAGTGGGGACGCCTACCGGCTTCATGGTGATATTTTCTGCCAGCCTTCTTCTGGAAGTAGCAGGCAGGTGGTGGAGCCACTTGTTCCAGTTTGGCGATGGGATGACCTTTACATGGGAAGACTTCGAGACCTTCTTCAGGGTGGAGTTTGTACCAGTAGCTCTGCACCCTGAGCATGTTCAGGAGCTATTGCCTTTTCCGCAGGATTTTCGATCAGTAGCCGAGTCATATGTGGGCAATAGACAGATGATTCAGAGGTCCAAGAGGACCATAGCCAGACGTACAAGGAGCATGATGTGTTATGAATGTGGCAAGAAGGGTCACCTAGAACGTGACTGTCTGACCCCCCGCACAGACGATCCGCAGGAGTTGGAGGAGCAACCGAGGCAGAAGCAGCGGCGGGTGCTTGAGCAACAGCCGAGCAGTGAACAGGGCAATAGAGCTCCGAGAGTGGGTGGACAGGAGTGGAACTAGTGGATACATCCGTTTTACTTCTAGTTCCATATTGTTGTTTTATTTGTGTCTTTGTACTATGAGATACAATAATAAAAAGACACTTATCTTTGTGATGTTTTCTTTCCTGTCCTTTTTTTGGTTGATACTGAGTGGCCCCAGTTAAAACAAGTCACTTGACCCTCACTTTCGAGATTTCTACTAGAGGAGACCCAGTCACCTCACACTGATGCCGACAGCGTGACTTGACCCTTGGAGGAGAGAGTGACGGTTGGATCTCTTGGTAGTTACGTCGAGGCCTTACGACGTCATCCATGGAATGAACACATCATTCATTTCAGGATTGACTGTATTAGGAAATGAGAGTGGTTCATCCAGGGGATGAGACCGAGTTTCTCTTTTCGAAAAAGGAGAAACTTTATCAGCTCTTTCAGATCATAGGCAAAGAAGGTGCAGATCATCCAGGAGCAGATGAAGACTGCACAGTGCAGTAAGAAATAGGAAACTGGTGCCAGTCTTAGAGACTCGGGCATGTTAAATGTTTCAAGAAGAGGAAGATTTAAGGAGAGATGAGTTTGCGAAGCAGCAGACGTGGAGGCAGATCTAGGAGAGCAGCATGAGGTGGTGTACATTTTAACATGCTACAACCACCCACCTTAGTTGTCCCCGCCAGGCTCAGGGAGCTGGAGGGCGGAGGAAGAGTGCGGCTGCATGCTGTCAAGGAGTGTGACCCAATATCTCTGAAAATGATTCAAGGGACAGTCTATATCCACTACTGGCTTCCGTAGTAACAGACGTTGATGTGAATCATTCCTTCCTTTCACAAATCTTATCCCATACCTAGAGTTTCCGGTAAGCCGTAGACTTGACCCTCACGTCTGGAGATACCTTGGGAGAAGACTCGATAATCACACTTACACCGACAGTGTGGTCAGACCCTTGAGGTGAGAGTTTCGGTTGGAATCTCTTGGTGGCAGCGTCGAGGCCTTACGATGTTGGTTTGAGTATGGACTGGGCAATCACAGTTCATACACAAATTGACGATATTAGGAAAAAAGGTTGTGGTTTAACTACGACGTCGGGATGAGTTTTCCTTGGTCGCTGAAAAGGAAACCCCAGGTAGCACAGGATAAACTCATGCACAGGAGGGTGCAACAAATCACTCTTGAGTCAGTCAAGCTTACCCTCATGGCAGCAGTCGTTTTGAGTTTCAGTTCTAACAGGAATTGGAGACCTATAGAGTTTGAGGATGACGATCACGTCCTTATACAGGTCTCACCTCAACGAGGTTTATGGAGATGTGGCCAAGGAGGCAAGTTATCTCTGAGGTTCAATGGACCTTTATAGGTCCTCAGAAGGGTAGGCGATGTGGTTTACCGTCTGATCCATCCACCTCAGTTGCACCAGGTGCACGACGACTTCTACGTATCTCAACTGAGGAGATACGTGCTCGACCATTCGCATATCATCGACTATGAGGAGCTGGACGTTGAAGATGAGGTGACTTTTACGGAGGTTCCAGTGGGGATTGAGGATCGATAGGAGCGGATCCTAAGAGGACGGTCGATTCCTTGGGTGAGCTTTCACTGGCAGTACGGGAACCTCCAGGTGAGCACATGAGAGCAGGAGGCTCAGATGCATGCTCAGTACCGCTCTTGTATCCCAAGTTTGTGTTAAAGCTTTACGAGGACGTAAATCCCTGAGGTGGGAGTAATGTAAAGATCCGTATAATTCAAGGAAAATTTTTTCTTAATTTTCTATGGGATTTTACCAGAACGCGGTTTCTGACGGCACTTGATTCCGAGGTCCGGTGTGCCCGAAATTCCTATCTAAAGTTTAGCTCGGGTACGTTTAGTAAACAAACGAATGGGTTTTTCTAACTTTTGAACCGGTGCTCGGAATCGAATTCCGAGGGCACCGATGGATTCGCAGCGCCAGTAATTACTTAGGAACACCTTTTACGGAGTTGTGTTTACATGAGAGAAGTTGTTAAAAATTTGTAGAAGGTAAAATAAAATTGAGCATCAATTATATTTTTCTCTAAGCAGTTTAAAGCTTTGGGAGGAAGTTGGGGGAAACCACCCAACTTCCCATTGGAGGTTATGAGGGTGGTGGGGCCCACACAAACCCCACCCCTTCATCTTCCCTAACCTTCCATAACCCTTCTTTTAATTTGACAACTTGTGTTAATTAATAGAGTGGTTTAATTCAACTTTTTAATTTCAAACTTAAGTTATGTTAATAAAATAAGTGAGGTGCTTATTTTATTTTGGTTGGGACTTGTTGCTCGAGAGGTTTGGGAGAAAAGCTAAGGGAGGCTTGAAGATCTTCATCTTCTTCATCGAAGAACACGAAGAATGTGAAGAATGCAAAGAACACACCGATCTCCGAAGAAGAATGTCGAATCCTCGGAGATCGACTACGCGACGCCGTGTACCGCGACACCAACGACGCCTCCTTCCGGGACGAATCTCCTTTCGCGATGCCTCCTTCCACAACGGTTATTTCTGCGATGAACCTCCATTCATGCTACGCTCGAGGTAGGGGAATTAATTTGAGAATGGTATTATTCTCTTGGTTGTTCCATCTAAAACAAAGAACCCAGATCAACTCATCAATAAGTTGATCCGCGAATGTTTTATTTTGCGGGTTGGAAATATTGGTATGATTCTTTTTATTTAAGAGGTTGTAGGGATTTATTTTAATTTTTTTTGTGAATTCTTCCATTGCCTTTCTTCTTTTCTGTTGGAGCTGCCTGTTACCGCAATAACGGGAGGGGGGTCAGACCCCACGAACACGGCCGACACTCCTCTCCCTTTTGGTTGTTTGATACTATTGCGGCACGAGCAAGGCAACGCGGTGCCGAAGCACCGCACGAGTGTTATTAAGGAAAGGGGAAGAAGCGCAGTGCCGACGCGCCGCACCGTTGAAGATGAACAAAATACGCGGCGTCGTCGCGCCGTGCCGTTGAAGACGAACCAAGAACGCGGCGCCGTTTCGCCGCGCCAGAGAACCCCGAAAAACATGGCGGCCAGAGCGGGGCCACGGCGGAGGGGCGCGGCGTCGTCGCGTCGTGCCGGAAGGTCCAAGGCCGCGACATAAGCCACAGTGGAGCTGGGGAACCGGCGGCCGGTTCCGGGCTGCCGGCGTCGAAGCAGGGGGACCGGCCATGCCAGTCCCGTGGCGGCAATAGCCGGCTGACTGGAGCGGGCCGGCCGGTCAGAGGTGGAGTCGGGGGTTCGAAACCCCCGGCTGGCCGGACGTGAGCGGCCCCCATTATGGGGCAGCGGTTACAACATGCGGGGGGCAGCACACCCCCCCCCCCCGCATCCCGAATGGCTCGACCGTTCGACCGAGCCACCTGGCCCGCGCGCCGGACCGCCAGCGCGCCGGGCCGCCGAGCCGGTCCTGGCCGCACCCAAGTGGACGGACCCGGACCCGGGTCGGGTCGGCCCGGTTCGGGCCGACCCAGGGGGTCTCGGGCCGGATCGGTCCGGGCCCGAAACCCCCACTTCCGGACCTTTTAGGTCTTTCACCCATATCATGGGCCACTGAACTCCGATCGACGCACCTTCGGTTGCGTAGTGATCCTTGGATCGAGGCAGTCGTTTTGGTATATTACACTCAAGGTTTCAGAGAACTTTGAGTATAGCCGGGTTGGTTCGGATACGAAACCAACCGGGCCCTCGGAGCAGAAACGCATATATCTTGAGCTCCGGATGTCCGATTGACGTGCCGTCGACTTTGTTGGATTCCCCTTGATGAGACGGAACTTTTGGAATACTCCGCCTGAGATTTGGATGTAGTTGGATAGTGGCCGGGTTGGATTGCACCCGAAATCCAACCGGGCCCCGGGAACGGAAAAGCAGATAACTTTTAGACTGGACGTCCGTTTGACGAACCGTCAGCGGCGTTGGTGATCTTGTTGAGAAACGGTCCCCTTGAGTATACCCTATGAGAGTTCGGGGTAAAGTTGGGATACGGCTGGGTTGGTTCACACACGAAACCAACCGCCCCCCCTGGGACGAAAAGGCTAATAACTCACAGACCAGGCGTCCGATTGACGCACCGTTTGTTGCATTGAAACCCCTATGACGAGGCGGTCCTTTGAGATACTTCATCGTGGGACCTTGAGATACTTGGAGTATCGACCTGTACCTTGTGGAGCGGACCCTCCTAGAGATGAGAGTGCGGAGTACGGAGACCGTGTAGCCGACTGAGACCTGACGACTGCTTGACCGACTCGACTTGGAGTGAGTCGACTAGCCCAGTGGACGGAGCACTACTTTGTTTGGGTGCAGACCCATGGCGGACGGAGCACTACCTGTGTGACAGTGCAGACCCGTGTTACTCGTCCGGAGAGTACCTCTACAGGCAATTAGGGGTTGTGCACTACTGTGTCTGGGTGGAATACCCCGGCGGGAAGCACTGCTGTGTTTGGGTGGCTGACCCGCGGTACTCGATAGGAGGAGTACCTCAGCAGTCTTAGGTTAGTGAGCAGTACCTCAGAGTCGTGATAGGACCACTGTACACTCCAGAGACGGGGATCTTCAGCAGTTACGGTTTCGATAATGAAAATCCTAGTTTGAGCTGAGTCTTTGACCTTTGTGTTTACCTCATGATTGAGATGGGTCACTTGATAACTTAGGTATATGTATGGGTATATACCTAGGTAGTGGTTATCCGTTGATTTCATAATCTTTGTGTTTCCTCATGATTGAGATGGGTTACATGATAACTTAGGTATATATAAGGGAATGTACCTAAGTAGAGGTTATCTATTGAGACCTTATTTGTGGTTATCCTTGTTGGATTTAGTGAGACCTCAATGGTCTTGGGGTCCCTACTGAGTATCGTTATACTCACCCCTGCATGGGCTATGCCCGCACCATGTTGTGTTGGTTGCAGATGACGGGCAATGCTGATGGAGGCCGCGTGTTCGAAGACTGGACGATACCCGGAGGTAGAACTCACGACGAGTCAATATCAGGAGGTGGACTTCATGGCGAGACGATACTCGGAGGAGGTTGACGGGCAAGAGCTTTGTGGAGGCTATCTGTACCTACCCTTCAGGTAGGATCCGTGGTGGACGATCCAGGAGCTGCGCTATCTGTACCTACCCTTCAGGTAGGATCCGTTGTAGACGATCCAGGAGTTGTGCTATCTGTACCTACCCTTCAGGTAGGATCCATGGTGGACGATCCAGGAGCTGCGCTAACTATACCTACCCTTCTGGTAGGATCCGAGGAGGACGACCTAGGAGCTGCTTCCATTTTTCTAGCTGTTTGTCTTTTCCATTGTACTTCCTTTCAGTTGTAGCTGTACTTTTCAGTTGGGTTTGTATTCTGACCCTTTTACCTTTAGCACTTTCTTTTGTACTTAGTTTTTTTCTTCCGCTTGTACTCTGTGGTGTTTTTTTACTTTTATAAAGGTAATGCCTTCCCAGTTATTGGGATTTACGCCTTTGGTGCTAGTCGCCAACCCCAGGCCTATGGAAGGCGGGCTTGGGGTAGTCACGGCATGGGCCCTGAGGGTGGTTCGTGACACTGTCAAACCCACATAGGATCCTGGAATAGTAATTGGATATGTCAAACCCACATATGATCCATGAATAGTAGTCAGAGCTATTGAACCCACATAGGATCCAGGAACAGTAGTTGGAGTTGTTGAACCCACAAAGGATCCAGGAACATTAGTCAAAGAGCAGGCCACCACCGTGTTTCCAAAAAAACCACACTTGATTCCAGGAGGGTCCAATCCTCAATACAAGTGTCGATACATCAACTTCCATGATGTCCCATGTTGATGTATCCAAAATATATGTCCACCTATAAGATACCCAACACGACAGACGGTGCGTCAATTAGATGCCCGGTCTGGGAGTTATTGGCATTTCCGTTCTGACGGCTCGGTTGGATTTGTGTTCGATCCAACCAAGACATACCCCAAATGTGTCCAAACCTCAATTGGGGTATACCAAAAGAACTGTCTTTCTCCAAGGTTTCTGTTACTGAAGGTGGTTCGTCAATCGAACACTCGTAGCTCATGTTATGAGAAAAAGAGTTGAAAATTGGTTAAATGGGTCCGGGTCTAGTCTCACCCAGGCTGGGACTGGAGGTCCGACCCAGTCCGCGGGTCTGACCTGGCCCACGAGACTGCCGCGGCCCGCGAGGGTGGCCCGATCGATGCTGGGTCTGGCCCCTACGAGGCCCGCGGTTGGCGGCCGATGGAGTCCTCCTGAGCCACGTCCAGGGGAGAGTCCATGCCCTCTGGAATCCCGAACAGCTTAGCCATTCGGGGGGGGGGGGGGGGTTCAAAAACGATGCCACGTGGCACCAGTCCATGTCACATAGGACCCACACAACGGGTCCCGCTCCTCCCGGCTGTTTGAGAAGCCAGCCACCTCCCGCATGGTGCATTTGCGTCGCGCCTCCTCTGGCGACCGACAGAGACAGCCTGTCATCCACCATCGGCGCGGCGAAGGGCCGCATCCCCCCTTTTCCCCACCATTCGGCATGCACTGGGCCGCACATTCCCCAGTAACCCAGTGGCCCGAGCCTCCAATTCATCTTACGACCCTCCTTACGCCAGCCGCCACTGCACCGCCGCGGCCAGTCGGCCACAGACCACTCCTCCAGCGGCGCGGTTGTGCCGTCGCTGTCCACGTGGATGGCTGGAGTGCTTTCCGCCCTTCCTTCATTTTACTAGTGTCATTTTCCTATTCCGACTGCCAGGGAACCTTCCTCGGGTCACTAGATGAGTTCTGGTGGCCTGATACATGTTCTGGAAGTTGCCGCACACTTCTCAGGACATTACCTTCAATCCAAAACCATCATTGATGAAATACGATCAACCCGAACTCATGGCACGTTTAGCATCAATATCCACAGAGTAAGGTGGAGGGGTCGGGCCATGTTTGTTTATCCCACACATTCTACATTAGATTGATATCATGTGGTTTCAAATATTTATCCATGAAGAAAAACAAATAATGAGAAACAAATAACAATGCTCGAAACCCTACCTTGGATTCGTTGTTGATGGGAAAGAAGATGAAGATGTAGAGGATGAAATCGTTGGCATTTTTCAGGGATGGAACTTCCTCCCTTGTTCTGGAAGGAGATCAAAGAAGAAGAAATTTGTCGTTGGTAGAAGGAGAGTTCTTCCTCCAAGTATTTCCTCCAACAAGAAGTTTTCTCCACCAAAGCACCAATTCAAACCACCTCAAAAGGAGGGGGTCATACACTTGAATTTTATGAGCCTCCCCCTAATCACCTAATCTAATGGAGGAGGGGGTTGGAAAGAATTAAAGTGGGGGTTTAGTTCAGGTGGATCCCACCTTAATTCAAAAAGATCTGAATAAAATAAAATTTATGTTTTAAAAATTTTATTTTATTCCACCCCTTTTTTTATCCTCCATGAAAGGTTGGAAAACCAACTTCTGTTCACGACCAAACGTACCTCAGGTGAAGGTCATCATAATCAATCATCGGAGTTTCGAATTCAACTGTGCACTCAGATTTCAATTCTAAGTACCGGTTTGAAAGTTATAAAAACCCGCTTGTAAGTTTATTAAAGGTACGAGAAAAAAACATCAGAAATTTATTCCAGGCACATAGAGCCTTGGAATCACGCGCCATCAATTTTTTCAGACTCTCAATATTCCCTTGTATTTAAAAAATAAAAAATTTACACTGAATTTCAGGTCTTTACATTCTCTCCACCTCAGGGCCCTACGTCCCTATAAGGAACAACTCAAACTAAGGGAACAAATGTGGGTACTGAGCACGCATCTGAGCCTCATGCTCCCATGTTCTCTCCTAGTGGTTCTCATGCTACCAACAAATGTGAACTAGAGGTATCGACCATCCATAAATTACGTGCTCCTATCGATCCTCAGTCTCCACTAGAACCTCCATAAAATTTTTCCCATCATCGATTCCTAGCTCGCCATGGTCGATGATGTGGGATGGGTCATGCACGTATCTCCTCAGCTGGGATACGTGCAGGAATCCATGCAACTGGTGAAACTGAGGCGGAAGAGCTATGAGTTAATCCACCTTTCCAACCCTTTTGAGGACCTAGAGAGTTCTAATGAATCTCAGAGATAACTTTCCGCCTCGGCCAAATCTCCATAGTCCCCATCGAGGTGAGACCCATAAAAATACATGGTCACTATCCTTGAACTCTAGTGGTATCTGTCTCCTCTCGGCGTATGACTTCTTCCTACTCCGTGTAGACTTCATCCACTTCTAGATGATATTAATCTTATCCATAGTTGTTTGTACCATCTCTGGTCCCCCAAGTGCAGAATCCCCAGGTTCAGTCCAGCAAAAGGGTGATCTTTGAGGTTACGCGTACAACGTCTCGAAAGGTTCCATCCCTATGGTGGAGTGTTAGCTGTTGTTCTATGAAAACACCACCAAAGGTAAGTGATCCTCCTAGATGTGACCAACGTCGAGGACACATGCACAGATCATTTCCTAGAGTGTCTTAATGTTCTGATCAGTCTAACCATTATTTTGAGGATGGAAGGCAGTTCTCAATGGAAGTTGCATCCCGAATGCTTCCTACAACCCCTTCCATAGCCAGGAAGTAAATCGTGTGTCACGATCATAGACAAGAGTTGAGGTTATACCATGTAAACACACAATCTACTGCACATAGAGGTGTCCCAAGCTCCCCACTATTCCCTACTCTCTGATAGGTAGGAAGTGAGCCGACTTAGTGAGTCAGTCGACAATCACCCATATCGAATCATGTCCCCTAAATGTGCGAGGAAGCCTCATTACGAATTCCATGGATATACCATCTCAATTCCACTCTAGGACCTCTAATGAATGAACCAAGATTGTTGGTACCTGATGCTTCACCTTCACTTGCTAACATGTGAGGAACTGAGAAACAAATTCCGCAACTGCTTTCTTCATCCCCATCCACAAGTGTTGTCGTTGGAGGTCCTGGTATACCTTCGACACCCCTAGATATACCGCTAGACGGGGTGTGTGGAACTCCCTCAACACATCCTCTTAAAGTGACACTAGAACCATGGTACATCCTCTAAAGAGGATGAATTGCTCTCCACCTTTATAAAATACATCAGGTGACTGCCCTGTGGATATCTAAGCATGTCGGGTCTCGCAGTTAGCGTCCCCATCTGAGCCTTCCTAACTCACTGAATAAGTGGGGGAGTGACTGTAAGGGACTGATGGAAGGCCGCCCCATCCCTATCCACAAAGGATATCTATAATGTATCCAGCTGCTCTGTCACCTCACCTAGAAGATGTATACTAGTTCTCCCACTGAGTGCATTTGCAACAACGTTCCCCTTCCCAGGAGTATAGACTATCTCTAAGTCATAGTCCTGGAGGAACTCAAGCCAACGTCGTTGTCTCTGGTTCAAGTCCTTTTGAGAGAAGATATACCTGAGACTCTTGTGATCATAGTACATGGTAAAATGCTCGCTCATCAGATAGTGTTGCCGCATCTTCAAGGCGAAGACCATTGCTGCTAACTCCAAGTCATGGGTAGCATAGTTCTTCTCATTCTTTCTCAGCTGACGAGATCCATAAGTGATCACGGATCGCTCCTGCATTAGGATACACTTGAGTCCAGTCCATGATGCGTCGTGGTAAACTACATACCCTACTCCCTCCTCTGGAAGCCTCAATATGGGGGCACTAGTAAGCCTTTTCATGATCTCTTGAAATCTCTACTTGAATCTCTACGACCACACAAAAGGGTTCCCCTTCTTCGTCAAGGCTGATAGTGGTGCACCAACTCTAGAGAAGTATGGAATAAACCTCTGGTACTATCCAGAAAAACCCTGGAAACTCTGTAACTATGTCACACTCTTGGGTGGTTCCCAAGAATGTACGACCTTAATCTTTGCTAGATCTGCTGCAAATCCCTCCTCCAAGATGACATGTCCCAGAATGTGCACCTCTCGGATCCACAACTGGCACCTTGAGAGCATACCATAAATCTGGTTCTCTCAGCGTGTTTCCAGTACTACCTAAAAATGGCAGTCATGATCCTCCTCAGTATTTGAGTATATCATAATCTCATCAATGAAGACTACGACAAAGAGATCATGGTACGACTGAAAGATCATGTTCATGAGTCCCGTGAACACTGCTGGAGTGTTGGTTATGCTGAATGGAATAACCAAGAACTCGTAGTGGTCATACCGGTATCTGAAGGACTTCTTATACACATCCTCATCTCTAAATCTGTTCTAGTGATAGCCTGATTTGAGGTCTATCTTTGACAACCAACATGCTCCTTTCAGCTGATCAAAGAGGTCCTCAATCCTTGGGAGTGGGTACTTGTTCTTCACGGTCACATGGTTCATGTGCCGATAGTCCACAAAAATCCTCAAGCTCCCATACTGTTTCTTGGCGAATAGAATCACAGCTACCCACAGAGAAACATTGAGCTAGATGAATCCATTCCCTGCAAGTCCTCTAGCTGTACCCACAACTCACGAAGCTCCACAGGAGCCATCCGATATGTTGGTTTAGATATAGGTGCCGTCTTGGGGTACATGTCAATGTAAAATTCCATCTCTCTATGAGGAGGTAGACCTGGGTCATCCTTAGGGAAAACATCCGCGTTCTAGTTGACCACTATAGGATAGCTCTAATTCTCCACATCAACTACTCCTAGGGTAAGGTAGGACAACTGATGAGTGATCGATTTCACCCTCCTCTGAGTAAGTCTATCCTATGCAGTAAAGGCTCAGTTCTTGCCGATGAAGGTAAACATGTCCCATCCATGCGAACACAGCGTACTTTGTGCCTAATACAGTCAATCTGAGCCTGGACTGTAGATAACCAGTCTATACCCATGATGATATCGTAAGGCCTCGATGCTGCTACTAGGAGATCCAAGCCAAAGCTCTCGCCTCCTAGAGTAATCTCACAATGCTGGCACCAGTGTGTAAACGTTGAGTCAGCTCTAGTAGGAGTATCTAGAAGTAAGGATCAAACTAATGGCTCCTACAGAATCTACGATCTCCGAATGAGGGAAGTGGAAATAAAAGAGTGACTAGAACCTGTGTCTATAATAACTGCAACTAAGGGAGAATAGACACAAATAGTACCTTCTATCATCTCTGGAGCACCATGGTCATATGCCTCAACTGGCTGGAGCTGAGCTCTCCCCTTTACACCAAATCCCAGTGGTTGGGGTAGATCTCCTGGTGGTGGTGGTGGTAACACCTCGAAACGGCATCCACTGCCAGCTGCTAGGCCATCTCCTCTGCCACGTCTTCCTGCTCCCATCGGATAGCCTTGATTGAATCTTTGTTTCTTCGTGGGCAGTCCTTCGACTGTCTACTGATCATCATTAGAGCTGATTGGACAGTCACGGGCTATGTGACCCTACCCGCCTCATGTCAAACACTGCATGTTCCTCGTATGACTGGATCTCTCTCATGTTCCCAGCACAATTGAACCCGTATCCTGAGGTCGTCCACTGGATGGCCTGGTCCACATGGACCTCTACAATACCTGTCTGCTTCTAGCTACAGAAGACTCTGGTACGTGATGCCCGGTGGTGGGTCTCGCTGTTGGTGACTACTCAACAAGGAATCTCTCCATCAGGAGGGCTCTCTATAACACCCATGTTTGTGTCGGGATACTGATTGAGATCATAGATGCTCTGATATCCTGCCTTAGTCCCTTCTCAATGGTTCGAGACCTAAAGAAAGGGTCCCCTACCATATTTTTGGAGTATCACGAGAGGTCGGTGAACCTCACTAAGTACTGTGACACTGTCATGTGGACCTACTGTAGATGAAGTAGCTCTTGTATCTGCACTGCACGTCGGGTGGCTAGGACAAAATCCTCTTGAAAAAGGCTCTCAAAGTCTACCGATAGGATTGTCGCCTTGTCATGCACTTGGAGAATCAGGCTCCACCATCTGCTTATTGCTACCTGAAGGAGACTTGTGAAAACGATCACCATAAGGTCGACCGATGTCCCTACCAGTTTGAAGACACTCATCACAGCTTCCATACAATCCTCAACTACCTTCGGGTTCGTCTAACCCCTAAAACTGGGTGGCTTTTGGTGATGGAACTCGTACAACGCACTTAGGCGGCATGCACTCTCTACTCCTTGGGATGGTGGCATTAGTGGCTCAATGGGTAGTGGTACCGATGGAGCCTCTGTTGTGATAGGGCCCTCCACCGAGGACTCGTTACTTGGTGGGATTCCATCTCGTACAAAGCCTAAAACCATGGCTAACTGTCTGTGTGGGGCCATCCTGAAAATATACAGGTGCGCCATAGTCATTAAGTTATACCTGGTGAGATGAATGAAAGATAACTTTTTAAAACACACATGCAATAAGTGTTTTTTCTGTGCACTAAGTCAGAAATTAGAAGTCATGGTCTTGGTGTATATATACATTGGCCGCCAAACCAACATTGGACTCCCTGAACTTAAAACCATATTCAATACCCTTAGCACTATTACTTCATAGAAAATATCAGAGTCCTATATTCTATGGTAGAACCAACTCCTATGATACCAATTTTTCATGACCCAACCCCGGGGCCTGTGCTGTGACTACCCCATGCCTACCTTCCCAAGGCAAAGGGATGGGGACAAACACCAAAGGTATAAATCCATAAAACTGTGAAGGAATTGACTTTATAACTGTAAACAGACACAACAGAGCACACATCTTGATACGAAACACTATGTAAAGATGAATAACAAATGAGTGCTGAAAGTAAAAGGGGGTGGGAAATACAAACCCAACATTAAAGTACAAGTAACTGAAAGTACAAATGAAAGAAAAGAAAAAATGTCGCGGGTCTTCCTCCGAGGTTCATACCTGAAGGGTAGGTACAAATAGCCTCCTCAGCACTCCACGTCTGTCCATATCCTCTGTGTACTGACACGCTGTATGGTCCGTCTCCGGGTATCATTCAGTCCTATAACTCTTAGCCTTGGTCAATTTTGTATGTCGTCTCCATCCAACACAATGAGGTTGGGGCATTGTCCCTGCAGGGTTGAGTTTAACGATACTCAGTAGGGACCCCGAGACCCTAATGGTCTCAAAAAATCCACCAAGGATAAACCAAAAAGTATGAAATCAACTGATAACCACACTTAGGTGAAAGCCCATACATACACCTATGTTATTGGGTAATCCATCTCAATAATGAGGAAAACAAAAAAGTTATAGACTCATCTCACACAGGTATACAACTTATGTAGAGGAATAGAGATGATTCAATGTAACCACTGAATCATATTCACTTCCAAACCCACGTACGATCCTAGTACAGTAATCAGAGCTGTCAAACCCACATAGGATCTTGTAATAGTAGTTGGAGCTGTCGAACCCACGTAAGATTCAGGTATAGTAATCAGAGCAGTTGAACCCAGACAGGATCCTTGAACAGTTATCGAAGATGTCGAAACCACACAGGATCTAAGAATAGTATTCAGAGCTGTCGAACCCACACAGGATCGAAGAACAATAGTAATAGCTATTGAACCCACACAAGATGTAGGAACAGAAGTGAGAGAGAAAACAATCACTGAGTTTCCACATAAATCATGCTTGATTCCAGAATGGTCTGCTCCTCAAACCAAGGTTTGATACATCAACTTCCATGATGTCTCAAGATGATGTATCCAAAAGATCCTTCCTGCTATAAGATACCCAATGCGACAGACGACACGTCAATCAGAAGCCCGGACTGAGAGTTATTGGCATTTACATTCTGAGGGCCCGGTTGTTTTTACATTTGATCCAACCTGGACATACACCAACTATGTCCAAACCTCGATTGAGGTATACCAAATGAACCGTCAGCCCCCAAGGTTTCTGTCGCTGCTGACATTTTGTTAATTTCATGCCCGTATCTCATGTTACGAGCAAAAGAGTGGAAAATAGGTCAAGCAGGTCTGAGTCTGGTCCGACCTAGTCGGACCGACCAGGCCAAGCCGGGGTCTGGACTAGGGTGCAACCCGGTCCGCGGGTCCATCCCGGTCTGAGGGTCCAACCTAGCCTGCGACAGCGTCCTAACCCACGCTGGGTCAGGCCCGGTCCGCTGGGGTGGCCAGACCCTCACTGGGTCCAGCCCACTCTAGGTTTGGCCCGCGCTATGTCTGGCCCACACGAGGCCCTTGGCTGGCGGCCCATGGGGTCTTCCCTATCAACGTCCTGGGGGGAGGTCACACGCCCTGAAATCCCAAAAAGCTTAGCCATTCTATGGGGGGGGGGGTCATAACTGGTGCCACGTGGTGCCGGTCCATGTCACGCAGGACCCACACGATGGGTCCCACTCCTCCCGGCTGGCCGAGGGGCCAGCAAGCTCTAACACGGCGTAGTTGCACCGCACCTCATCCGGCGATCGGCAGAGCTGGACGCTCATCCTCCGTCGATGCGGCCAAGGACTGTGGTCCCCCTTTTCTCCACCACGCGGTGCGTGCTTCGCCATGCCATCCCCGGCAACCCCGCGGCCCATGCAACCCGTTCTTCTCACAACCAACCTTACGCCAGCCGATGCTACACCTCCGCGGCCCCTCCTTCGGTGGCGCATTTGTTGCACTGATGTCCACGTGGCCAGCCAGAGTGTCGGCTACCCTTCCTTCATTCTACGGGTGTCTTTTGCCGGTTCCGATGGTTGAGGAACCTTCTGCAGGTCACCAGATGAGTTTCGGTGGCCCAATTCTCATTCCAGAACTAGCCGTGAACTTATCAGGACGTCACCTCTGATCTGCGACCATCATTGATGAAATTATCTCAACCCAGACTCATGCATCATTTAGCATCAAAATCTAAAAAGCAAGGCAGAGGGGTCCAACGGTGTTCGTTCTTCCCACACCTTCCGCATTAGAGTGATAGCATGTGGTTTCGAATATTAATCCATGAAGGAAAACGTAGAATGAGAAACAAATAACAAATCTCGAACCCCTACCTCAGATTCATTGATGTTAGGAATAAAAATGAGGAAGTCGAGAACAATGTCGTCGGCGTTCTTAAGGATGGTTCTTCCTCCCTTGTTCCGGAAGGAGATCGAAGAAGAAGAAGATTGTCTTTGGCGGAACGTGAGTTCTTCCTCCATGTATTTTCTTAAACAAGAAGTTTTCTCCACCAAAGTGCCAATTCCAGCAACCTCCAAAGGAGGGAAAAAACACATGAATTTGAGGAGCCTCCCCCTAATAACCTCATCTATTGAAAGAGGGGATTGGCAAGAATTAATTTGGGTGTTTAGTTCGAGTAGTGCCCAATTTGATTCAAAAATATTTGAATAAAATAAAATTTAATTTTTATCAATATTATTTTATTACACTGCATTTTTTTTATCCTCCATGAAAGTTTGGAAAACCAACTTCTGTTCATGACCAAACACAACTGATGTGAAGGTCCCCTTGAGCAATCACTAGTGCTGCGAGTTCCATGGTGACCTCAGATTTCAATTCCGAGTACCGGTTCAAAAGTTATAAAAACCCACTCGTACCTTTACTGAACGTACCCAAGAAAAACTTTAGAAATTGATTCTAAGCACACTAGCCCTCAGAATAATGCACTGTAAATTTTCATGGTCTCTCAAAATTTCCTTGTATTTAAGAAAAAAATTTCCATGGAATTCCAGGTCTTTACAGATATAACTGAAAAATCATGTAAACCAACCATTCAAAATGAAATATAATATTTTTTTGAATTACCTATATATTTACTCAGTATTTTGAGAAACCTATCACAAATATCCTATATTATAAAATGTTTGACATTGATGGGTTTGGTTTTCTTCTAGATATTGTAATTTGAGTAAGTATTTTGGAGGATAAAGAATAGATTGACCATGTTTCATTTTCATACATAACCCCATAGTAAAAAATGGTTGGTGATATATAGTAATTATCCCTTGAATGGTTACAGATGCATAATTATTAAGAAAAATAAGTTAATCACCTATGAATCTTCATAATTATTTAATCATGATAAAATTACCAAAATCATGAACTAGAGGTAGCTACAATACTCATTGTATTGAAAATACAGTAGCATCGTCCTTACAGGGAGAATTTTAATATTAATACTAACCCTAAGATAATAAATTATATATTCAAATAAATAGAGTTGAACTTTATCCAAATTAAATGGTATAATTGATATAAGAATACAACTACAAATTACATTACTGTCCTGGGAAGGAAAATGAGGTTTCCAATGCATTGAGGAGAAATATCATTCATTATTATCCATTACAAGGACTGAAAACTATTCAATACACAAGGACATACAATGGATGAATCATGAAATCAGAAGGGTGGGATAAAATTTATATCTTTACCAAACAATTTATAAAATTCCATTATTAGAAATATCAAAGAATCATATAAATATGACAGAATGATATAGAAAATGGTATTGGAAATTTCGCAGTTAATTATTGATAAATATGGAGTTATATGGTTTGAAACTAGGATATATTCACCACAAAACCCATAACTAATGAAGAATATTTTGGCTGATACTCAAATATCATCCTTCAATATTAATCCGTGCATCCTAAAAAAGTATATATATATATATATATAACATATAAGGGATAACATGAAGAGAAAATTAACAAAATACACATTTCAATCATTAGTATGAATGAAAATTGTGGTTGAAGGAAAAAATTATAAGGATATGTTACAACCATTTACCATAATAGTACAGAAATAATAAAAACTAGACATATATATTTTTTATAGGACTCCCATAATGATCAATGGTATATAATAATTTTTGGTTTGTAATAGATCACATTATAATTTCATCAAATTTTATCTCCATAAATGAAAATTTTACTCTTGAAAAACAATAAGTTATGTTGTATGACTAAAAGGGTTGTAACATTCCAGTTTATTTAATTGAGAACTATAATTTACTTCAAGACTCTACAAAATAATTCATAAATATTTGGCAGTAGAGTTTATTTTTAATAATATTTATCATCCTCAGATAGATATACTATCTTGGAGGACTATCCAAACTATACAGTATATGTTGAGATCTCTATTGATAGATTAAAAAGGATATTTGTATAATCAAATAACATTGGTATAGCTCTCATAGATAAATATTTACAAATTAGTACTTGAATTAATCTATATGGTTCCTTGTATGAGAAGAGATGTAGGACTTCAACACAATGGGATGTAGTTGGAGAGTGGAATCTGAGATATCTTGATTATGCCCCAGAAATTATAGATATGGTTCAGAGAATTAAACTACCGATAAATGTGTCCCTCATTCAATTGAAGATCTAGGGAGAAAATTATTTCTGAGATATAGAGTATGATAAATGATAAAAATTATTCCTATTCGTATATATATAAATGTTGGTTATGTGAATTGGGATGAAACATGAGAGGATCATTAGCTGCATCGACCCCTTTATTATCATTGATAGATTAGGGATTGTATCTTATCACATAAAACAACCATCTAATCTGTCCCAAGAACATGATGTCTTCCATATATTACTTTTGAGTAAATACATACAATAACCATAACATTTTTTGAATTTAGGTTCCATAAAATTGTAACATGATATCCAATACTTGGAGAAACTAGTAAAAATTAAATATCAAAGAGATAAGGTACTTCAAGAAAAAACACTCATCTAGTAAATTTTATGTAGAGATATCATTAGATCATCAAATCAAAGTAACAAGATGATTGGATGTTAGAAAATTACCCAATCTTATTTTACACTAATTAATAAAATTTTAAGGGTTAAATTATAAGGACACAACCTCAAAAAATAAAAAAATGTTCAATTAAATGAATAATTCACATTGAGGATCATTTCAGGTTTAATGTTTTAGAGAAGTAGGCCATAAATAATATATTACATCTCAAAAATTACAAAGTTGAAACATCTACTCAGTTTCAATTTTTTTCAGGAAATAAAAACTCATGAAGAAAAGAGTCATGTATAGTTCCACATTTTAGACATCATGAATTTTCTAGGACCCCATCCTAGACCCTATTCATTTTTATGTCCTGTGAATTTTTTTTCAAAAAACCTAGGATGAGCAGAAAAATAATAGTAAGGATTTTAAAATAAAAAAGAATAAAACAATAGTCCATCAATATATACAAAGAATAATCTCTTTAATACACCTCAACAAATCATTCAATTTATTAATAACACATAGAAATCATAAATCATAATGGTAACTTGTGGAATCCATAACATACTTACATTGTAAATTTCACTTCTATGTAGGGAGTTACATTTCGAATACACATCACAATATATTTTTCATATCTATTATGAGGAACATTAATATTTACCTCCAACACATTACCCAAATCATTGGATAGCTATCTTGGGCATACCCACCCATGGTTTATCACGAAACCACCCATATATGTAAAATAATTCCCAAGAAACATAACACATAAAACAAGCATAATGAAAAGATAACATTTCCACATTGCAATCACAATATATCATTTTAAGATATTTAAATATTCAATGATATCTCAAAACCATTTTAAATAAAAAAATACATAAAAATGGTATATGGTATTTATTTTACTTCTAAAAAACACTATGGCTTGTTAAGGAATCCAAAGATAAAATAATACTCATGGTGGTAGAAAGGTCTTTATTACCACGTACGTTAAAAAGAAACATTCCTTTTTTTTCATTTAGTAAAATGTTTCATAGAAAATGAATCCCTATGAATGAAATGAAAAGTCAAAATTTTTTATACACCATATAAAATAAAGTCATTTATAAATCAAAATATCTCTCAATGAAAGGTGATTGAGATGAAGTCCCTTAACTCATGTATCACTTGATTAGTTCCTTATTTAATCTCTAGAATAATAAACATAAGTTAATTTAGACTTGCATCAGAACCATTTTCTGGTTTATTATACAATTCATATCACTTATTACCACGTTATAAACATTATATAATCATTTAAGTTAATATCATTCATTTTGTAAATATTTGGTACTTGAGTCAAAAATTAAATTCTTATAATTACAAGTTCTCCATGTGGTCCAAATTCCATTATCTCCATGATTATATTCTAATTTATATACCATATATATCATATATATCTTGTATATATATATGTATTTATATCAGTACATAACATTTGGGGATAAGAAATGAAATGATCCATTCATTGAGATCGTAAGTCATATGTATGCATGAACACTACTTTAATTTCTATTTAGTATTTTAATGGAATGAAAACCTAATTATAAATAGCTATATTATAATTCCTGTATAATATCATATAGAATTTCATTAAATCTATAATTTATATGTCCCATATATGGAATTAATGAGTCATATCAATTTGAGGTGGTGGTAGTCCGCACATCCTCAAATGAAATTATAGTATTTACCCATTAAAAAAACCCACAAGGTATTATATAAATGGAAAATACAGAATTATAGGGAAAATATAAATATAATATATATCACATAAAAATATAGTTCCACCATAATGACCACCATAAGAGGTGGTAGGTGAATATTGAACAATCATCATTTTGTGAGGTAGTAGTTTGTCGTCCACAGAAATAATATGTTCTTTACCAATTAGGAAAATGTGTGTGTCCGTGTAGTTCAAATCCTTCTCATAACAAAAACCTAGTATATTGAGGATATTGGTTTTGATATATGACCAAATAATAAGAAAATCATAGGTAGTGAAGAAGTAAAATAAAATAATAGAACTTGAGGGAAGATATTACCTCTAAATCGGGTAACTCTCTTTGGTTTGAACCAAAAGAATTTAATGAAGTTCCTTCTACCAAATCTAAGGATTCTAGGTAGAATAGATGGATTTTGGGAGATTATTTAGGAATATGTTGGATGATTCACGTGACTTGAGTGGTGTGAGTAATTGGTTAGTGGTGATAGATTTTTATAAGGGGAGGTGGGGCTCTTTAGTGATGTTTAAAAATATTATTTTATTATAAAATAAATTTCGGGTTCAAAACGACTAAAACTTATTAAATTAGAAGATAAGATTACTATTATTTTAAATCTTATAAACTAGTAGGTTTTATTCTTATTTTGGTTTCAAATTTATCCTTATCATTTTTCTTTATCCCTTAGTTAACTAATTTGACTCGTAGCATGTCTTCTTGTGTATTCACTTTATAAGGTTAATATAGTTTCAATAAAATGCCAATAGAATCACAAGTGGTTAATTAATGAAAATTTAAACTTTATCTATTTCATTTAGAAGAATATTATATTTTTAGGATTACTATATTATTTAATAAAATAACATTTGTTTTAAAAACTCATTTATGTCAATTTTAATACTATTCATATCATGAATTTTTAAAAAATCAAAAACTACATGAATCTTTCAAAAACCCTTCATTAATTCAAAAATAACAAGTAATAATCAACTATAAAATTAGTTGATGTCATAAAAAGGATCAAAATAAATTTATTTTAACATTATAATATCATTTATTTAATACATTCCTTAATGATGTAATCATTACATCATCATAGTGTCATAAATAAATTTATTTATTTGATGTCTAAAAATTATAAATAAAATACCATGATGTAGTAATTTTTTTTAGATTTATAATTAATATTTATAGAAAAAATATAATTTATATAAACCCACATTAAATTTTTTTTAGCAAAAAAATACATGTTTATGATATTTTTATTTTTACATTAAATAATGATTATTAATGTCATTATCTTACCAAAATGGATTTCAAAGTCCAAAGGTATCACCCAAGGATTTTATTGGTTATCCATGACCCATAAAATAATGTTAGGACAAGTGTTAATGTAATTTTATATTATTATAACATAATATTTACCTTGAATTTCCCTATTTACCTTTAACTGCAGTAGAAAAATCAAAAGTTACTATTCAAAAAATTATTTTAGTCCTATTGAACCACATTTTACTTAATGATGACAACCATGTATGTAAATTTTTTGAAATTCAATTAATAGAAGTGGTAAAATTTTATTTAAATGAAATAGTTGGTTTTTAACTACTAAGTAGTATTTTTCACTATTCTTCAAAAAGTGAAGGGTTTCAAAAAAATACAAAAATTCACCATAATATAAATTTGAAATTATGAATTAAAAAATTATGTATATTTTAAAAAATTTAAAACATATAACTTGCATTAATTGATTTAAAATTAATTCTCATTGTCAAAACCCGAAAGAGTGTTTTTCAGAAATAATAACTACCAAAATATTAACATGTGTTTATGTCAAATTTAAGAGTAAAATTTAATACAATGAAAATAATTGGATTAAATGGTAAAAATATAATCCAATTACACTTTAAATCCATATAAAAATATAATCTACTCATATAAATAAATTATATTAAAATGTTGTTTTGAATTAAAATGTAGTATTTTCACTATTCATAAAAAATGAACATTATCAAAAAAATACCAAAATATAATCCAAAGTAAATTATGATGTCCAAATTCTAAATAAGAATTGTATTTTTTCAAAATGAACATATAAAAGTGACAAAAACTAGATTTAAAAATGCTTTTCCATCTAAAGCCGGTAAATAGTCCTTTTAAAAAATATAAGAGTATTTATGCTTAAAATTGGATTCATTCACATTTTTAGCCTCTAAGTTTTATTGGATAAATTTAAATACTTTTAAGAGACATGTTTAATCCTAATATTGTTAATTTTGTTCATTCCCACTGATACAATGGCAAGGAGTTAATGACCATTTACAATAATAATACTATATTATTATTTTTCCGTATAACTCAACATTGTGTGCACCATATGATTTCAAAGAACCCCATTATTACTTATCCGATAATCCGTCAAACATAGAATCTCCTCTAAAGTAATATTAATATTTAATTCAAAATTATAATAAATATAAAAATATTATATTATTTATTAACCTTGGATGTTACATCCTTTCCCCTTTTGGGAATTGTATCCCCAAAATTCTATTCACATATCAAATAAGTGGGGGTATTTATCCATCATAGCATTTTAAGATTCCCACATTGCCTCTTAAACTATATAGTTTTTCCAAAAAAAAATTACCTGATTAATTACATTATTCCCCAACACATGCTCTCTATGGTTATGAATCTGGACTGGTTTTTCCTAATAAGAAATATTTTCACCCAACTGAACTACCTATGGACACAAAACATGAGATGGATCAAGCATATACTTTGTCAACATTGAAACAAGAAAAACAATATGTACCTGTGTTAAACTTAGAGTTAACTCCACTCTATACGCAAATGATCCAACATTCACCAGGATTTCATCGGGTCGAATGAACCTCAGACTCAAAATTCCATTCTTACCAAAATGCATCACACTTTTCCATGGAGAAACATTGAGAATGACATGATCACATAACTCGAAAGAAATATCCTTCCACTAGTTATCCATATAAATTTTCTTCTTTATCATATATGTTCTCATGTGCTTTTAAATCAATTGAACATTTTATTCCATATCTTCTACCAATTCTACACCCATCAGTTTCCTTTCACCCACTTCATCCCAAAAAGTTGGATTTCGACACCTCTTTCTATATAATACATCAAATAGAGCCATATATATACTGGAATGAAAAATATTATTATAAGAAAATTCAACCAAAGAAATACGTTGGTCCCAACTTCACTGGTAATCCATTGAGCAAGCTCATAGCATATCTTTTAATGTCCAAATTATTTGTTCTGACTACCCATATGATGGAAGATGAAAAGCAGTAGTAAAATTTTATTCAGTACCCAATGACTTCTGGAGGCCTTTCCAAAAGTTAGAAGTATACCTGGGATCACATTATGATACAATGGAGAGGGTAACTCCATGAAACCTGAATATCTATTTAACATAAAATTGAGAAAGTTGATCTAGAGATAGAGTATCTCAAATATGAAGGAAATGAGAAGATTTAGTCAGTCAGTCAACAATAACCTAGATTTCATTATTAAATCAAGATGTATTTTGTAACCCCACAATGAATTCAATGGATATATTTTCCCATTTCCACTCTGGAACTAGTAAATGCTTAAGAATATCTTTTGGTAATTACCTATCTGATTTAATCTTTTGACAAGTGAAACACTTCATAGTAAAATCAGTAATATTTATTTTCATTTAATCCCACCAGTAATACTCCCTTGGATCTCTGTACATATTATTACTACCAGTATGAATTGAAATCAAAGAATTTTGGGCTTCATATAAAAACTATTTCTTCAACTGTGAATCACAAGGAACACAAAATCTCTTCCTAAACCTCAAAACACAATCATTATCAATGTTAAAACAAGGAAAATTTCCCTTCTTAACCAAATCTAACTTTTTCTACAACTTACTATCATCCTTCTGTGTTTGCTTAATTCTATCTGATAGAGATGATTTCACTAAAACCTAAAAAAAATAGAGGAAGTTACTGTACCAACAACTTATTTGCCAAAGTTCTTCAAATCATTTATCAATGGATATTGTTCCAAACGTAACATGGTTAATGTATCATTCCTTTTCTGACTAAAAGCATCATCCAAATTAATTTATTTTACTAGATGGTAAAGAATCATGAAATCATAATCCTTGATTAATTATAACTATCTCCTCTATCTCATGTTCAACTCATTTTGATTAAATATATACTTCAAATTTTTTTTGATCTGTATATATTTCCCATTTAACTAAATACATGTGATGCCTCTAAATTTTTAAAGAAAAAACAAAATCATATAATTCAAAATCATGTGTAGTGTAATTTAACTCATGAGGCTTCAAATGATGTGAATCATAAATAATTACCTGATCATTCTGCATTAGGACACAACCAAGTCTTTTCAACAAAGCATCATTTTAGATAACAAACTCCCCATTCAGGGAAGGCAGTTCCAAAACCGGAGCATTCACTAATAATCTTTTGAATTCCTGAAATCAATCATCACATTTCATTGTACAATGGATCTTAACACCTTTTCAAGTTAATTTAATCATTTATCTAGATAACCTTGATAAATTTTAAACAAACCACTGGTAATATCCTGTTATACCAAGAAAACTATGGATCCCAGTTATATTTGTGGGTCTTCTGTACATTCTTTAACAACTTTTGTTTTAGTAGGATCAATAGTTATACCATTTTCTGAAAACAATGTGAAATGAAAGAAATTTGTTGTAGACAAAACTCAAATTTCCTGAATTTCCATTACAATTTCATTACTTTTAAGGTTTTCAAGAAAACCCTTAAATGAATATCATGTTCCTCACTACTTTTTGAATGAACCAAAATATCATCAACAGACACAACTATAGACTTATCCAAGAACTCATGGAATATTATATTCATAAGATCCATGAATAAATCAGTTGCATTGGATAACCCAAAAGGCATAACTAAAAATTCATAATGGCCATATCTAGTAAGAAAAACAGTCTTTAGAATGTCTTCTTCCTTTACTTTAAATTGATGGTACCCCGAACTCAAGTAAATCTTTGAAAATACTGAGCTCCTTGGATCTTATCAAATAAATCATCACTTTGATGAAAAGTGTACTTGTTCTTAACAGTTATGTTATTCAATACTCTACAATCAATTCAAATTCTCATTGAACCATATTTATTTTTAATAAATAAGAAAGGAGAACCCCATGGTGATGTTCTGGGTCGAATGAAACCTTTATCTAATAACTCTTGCAATTGATTCTATAACTCTACAAGTTTAATTTTATCCATTTGATAAGGGGGTTTTGAAATTGTCTTTGCATCAGGAACTAATTCAACAGTAAATTCATCTTCCCAGTCAGGTATTATACCAGGAAACTCATCATGAAAATCATCATGATACTTGTTTACCTTTGGTACAACATTAATCATAATAGTTCCTTTATTTTAAAAAAATATGTTCTAGGTAACATTCACTTATATCTATTACTTGTTTCTCAGCTTCTTCATATGTTATCAAAATTAAGGGTTCATTCTTGTATGAAAACTGAAATTATTTCTGAAAATAAACCAATTTAGCTCTGCAGTCAGTCTTAGCATGATAAATGGAAATTTAATCCATACCCAAAATAACATCAAACTCTAATAGATTCAAAACAATAATTTTTTAGGTAGATTATATCCGAAAACAAGGACATAAAGGTTATAATATTTTTTTTAATCTCAACATTTCCTCCAGCTATTTTTACTATATGTTTAGGATTCATATCTTGAGATGGAATTCACAATTTTCTATAAAACATATAAGAAATGAATGAATGTGTAGACATAGAATCAAACAAATCATTTTCATAATATGATGAAACAAATAGTGTACCTGATACTACTTCATTCGATGGACCAATATCTGGTCAAGTAGTAGCTAAGGATTTCACAACCCCTTTCTCCTTGTAGTTTGACTTATTTCCCTAAGTTAAGTTCTTCATCGAACACTCATTTTTATACTAACCCATTTAATTAAAATTAAAACATTTTACTAATTGTAAATTATATTTTGCATTACCGTTAGGCGAATATTTTTTAGTGCAATTATGAGCCTTATGCCCCATTTTAGCACATCAGTTTCACTTAATAGAATTAAAAATACATACCCCAATGTGTTTTTTAACACATTTTTACAATGTATAAACTTAAAATTTTTACCATCAGATTTTTTTGAAGAGTTCTTCCCTTTCATATTCCACCTCGACCTCTTATTTTATTGTTTGTCAATTAACACCAGATCATCAAAAAACTCCATTGCCACCTTCTCTGCACATTGAACATGTTTTTAAAAACTTTTGAAATCACGAGAAGATAAATCCCTTCAATAAATTGGCTTTAATCCTGAATAAAGATGATTGATTTTTGTACTAGGATCTTGTATGAAAATTGGAGCATACCTTGAGAGCCTTTTCGATTTTTCTTCATATATTGCTACTGAGTCATCCACCTGGCTTAATTCCAAGAATTGTTTTCAATCCTAAGAAGAACAACCTTAGGAAAATATTTATCAAGAAACATACCTTTGAATTAATCCCAATCAAGAGCATCAATAATATCATCATCGATGATATTTTTCACCATCCACTAGCACTGATCAGCTTCACCTTCAAAACAGTAAACAACGAGACTATCCTTTGGATGTTCTGGATACCCCCATGACATCAAAAATCTTTTCTAGTGATTTAATATACCCTTATACTAGCATAGGGTCATATGATTCTATGAATGATGGGGGATTTTTCCTCATGAAATGATCCACTACATACATGTTCCTCTATGGTTAATCTGGATGATCACGTGCATTGATACCACCAACATTTATAGCCCGATTCAACTATGCCATCACTTCAAAAAACTATTCAGTTCCAATTCTGACCATCTCAGGTTACTGATTTGGAAGGTTTTATTCCTCTTTATGGCATCCAATCATAGATGCCATGTTTCCTCTATGGAAAACCATTAGGAACCCAGAAATATTTTAATGAAGAAACATGGTAATCTATAAATGCTATATCATTTCAATCTTACCAAAAATTAATTTATGGATATTAATTTAACAATATCATAACTCTTAATGTTATCTAAAATGAAATCTGATACCAACTATAAGGACCCAGCCATAAAACATTACATAATATTGAATTAAATGAAAAATTCACATTGAGGATATTTTCGAGTTCATAGTTTTTTAGAATTAGGCCATAACTATTACATTACATCTCAAAATTTATAAACTATACACTTCTACTCAGTTTCCAATTTTTCTTAAAATAAAAACTCTTGGAAATAAGAGTCTTGTCAACTTCCACGTTTTAGACAACATAAATTTTCCATGATCTCATCATTGACCCAATTCATCCTTAATTCCTATGAAAAAACATTTCAAAAAACATGGGATGAGCATAAAAATATCTATAAGGTTTTTAAAATAAAGAAGAAAAAAACATTATTCCATCAATACATACCAAGAATAAGATCTTTAACATACATCATGAACTCATTATATTTATGAATAACAAATAGAAATCATAAATATTAAAGGTATCTTGTGGACTTCATAACACATTTACATTGTAGCTTTCACAGCTATGTAGGGAGTTACATTTGGAATACCTATCATAGTATATTCCCTAAATCTCTTAGGAGAAACATTATCAATTACCTACATCAAATTACTCAATGCATTGGATAGCTATCTCGGGCTCACCTGCCCATGGTTTATCACAAAACCACCCATATATGTAAAACAATGTCCAAGAACCATAACACATAAAATAAGAATAAAGGAAATATAACATTTCCACATTGCAATCACAATATATCAATTAAAGATATTAAAATAGTAAATACCATCTCAAAACCATTTTAAATAACAAAATATGTAATATATATATATGGTATTTGACGTATGCCTATCGTAGGGTATGGGAAAAGAAAATTTATTTTCCTAATGCAGTACAGTGGCTGACTAGGGTCCTCTCACTTGAGGAGCACTGTAGTCAGTTCAATCACTAATTCTAATTCACCTAATCTTTATCTTTATTGTCTTTTTAAAATTATTTATGATAATGTTTTTGAGGGTTTTAGAAAACATGAAAATAAAATAATGACATGCAAAATTTAAATATAAATAAAAACAAAATGAAATTAGGGAATAATGGTCTTGGTACTAGGGTTGGATAACACAAGATCATTCATTATGTATTTGTTATTTAAATTAAATTTTATAATTCATTTAGTGAAACCTTATTATGAAATTACTCTCCATTTATTTATTAAGTGTGTGATTTTGGCATTCGTCTGGCACACCAAACCACACCTCCTAAAACAATCTAGTAGGGCAAAACCTCAACAGAGAATGTTATTCCTACAAGACCCGACTCTAATGTGTGTCATTTCATCCCTTATAGTAACCCCAAATCCACTGTATGAAGGTTTTTACTAATATAAGAGAGGAAACATAATTAATCAATGAAAATAAATAGTTTTGGAAACAGTTTTGTGGTGCATGACCACCGTACCCAAGTAATATAATCACCTCCAACACAAATAGAATAAAAAAAATTTGAATTGAAGGGAAATAATAAATAACACCATGAAACCTCCCCGCATTCTAGCCCCACGTTAGTCGCATTCCATGGCGAAGTGAATAGATTTCATGATGGAATGATGGAAGAGAGAGAATGAGATTGAGAATAGAAGTGAAAATGGGTTGAAGAAGAAATGGAAAACACATTAATAATAAAAATATTAATGCATTATAATAGAAATGAAAACAAAAATATAAAATGAAATAATTAAAAATTCTGAATGGCCCCTTGGACACCTCTCATTTCTACCCCAGATTGTATTGGGAAGGAATGGAATGATTTGAGAGGTAGGAGCTCCTCTCCTTTTATAGGGAGATTTCTATCTTCTTAAAGTTGTAGAATTTTTGACCCATTAATTTTCCGAATAAATTGTGGACCCCTTCATGAAAGTTGTGCATTAATGTCTTTGATGTTCACCCTTAAAATATCAGATCATTTGGACACTATTTATACTATTTTTTAATTTTTTCTCGGAGGTTTCTGTTTCTCGATGAAGGATCCAAGCATCTTCCTTCACAAATATATTGTTAAATGGCGCCTTAATTGATTCAAATGTCCATGTAATTTATTTTATAAACTCCAATTTTCTTTATCACACATTCCCAAGTATCATCAACATATTTGGAGGTGTTTAGGCTGATATTGATGTCCGTTAAAGTAGCGGGGTCAACACTATCCACCCGGAGAAATCTTCAACTTCATTCATTTTTTACAGCCTCTAGAAGATCGATTCAGCCCCTAGGACAGAATACAAAAATTAATACAATACAATAAGGATACTAAAAAAATAATCCCTTAATTTGGAATTATATTTTCCAGGGAATGACCAAAATACGCTTGATATAAAAATATGTCAAAAATCCATAATTAAACACTTTTCACAATTTAGATCATTTTTGTTCAATAATCCAAATTGCCCATTATTTTTTTAAAACATTTAAATACATGTGTTTTATCATTTAAAAATATGGAAATAAATTTTCTCTATAAAATATCCTCACACTTAAACCATGATTACCCTCACGTATAAAATATCAACATGAAATTCAGAGGACACTAATATGAGCAATATTCAAATTCCAAAGTAATAAAATCATACAATTTTAAATGTAAAATAAATGTTCAAACTTACACATTAAATATCATTTTAATTTCCCAATTATTAATGAAACAATCAATTCATATTTTTTACCTTTTCCCATTAAAAAATGATGGAACATTTTCTTTCACGCATTCAAGGTTCTCAATTAATTATTATTAAACATGCCACATATTGATTTACCTCACATTTGAATTTTAAATCTAATATCTCATGATATAATTTAAGTAATGTTATGCTCATATCATGAGAACATGTACCTTTTCAATAAGATTGTAAAATAACTACATTTTATACTTTGTAAAGTCAAAAGGCAAATAAAATCATAGTGACTTTTGAATAGAGGCTCAAATAACACTAAGGCTTCAGGTTGGTAGGATTTTATGTTAAAAATTAAGGATTAAGGAAGAGTTTTATCTATTAATTACAATCCATGATATCAAAAACTGTAAATAACTTATCCGCTTCTATGTACCAACACCAACTTTCCCCTTTTATCAAAGTAAGGTCATTATCATGGTAGAGCATAGTGATTGATTAATGCACCCTCTTGATTTTTTTTTCTATTTTTTTTCTTTATACAAAATTTATGATCTGATCAATCCTCACATCCATCACATAACCACATACAATAATAGGACCATCGGTCTGGAAAATTGTGATTTTTTGTTTTCCCAAATCACAACCCATTTTCTCATTTTTTGGTTCTTTTTATCATTTTTTATTTTTTTTAAAATTTAAGAGGGGAAACCAATATAGTAAAATGCATGATTCCAAAAACTTTTACAATTTCTACAATAGCTCCACCACACTATTTCCTTACAGTATATAACATCCCTAACACTATTATTCCATTCACCCACACACTTCATTTTTTTAAATAACATGAAAATAATAAGAGTATGGAAAGAATTGATAAATATGTATTGAGACATGGATAATCCCTCTAAAGGTCATTCATGGTCACTATGGGATAAAAAAGGTTTCATGTAAAAGGTTTTAATTAATGATAAGAGATTTTTAATGATGCCTCAATCATTTTAAATGTGATTTTGTATAGTCATAGATTTGATAAGTTCAAATTCATTTTCTGGTTGGTGACATGTACCAAGATCACTCAAGAAATATTCTCAAAATAAAATAAGAACTATTTGGTCTTGAAATACTCTCAAAAATTAGAATAGGATATTTTAAAATCACTAATGGAATGATTAATAATAAAAAATTAATTCACATGATTTTAATAAATTCAATGTATGAAAAATGGTAGAGAAATTTCATTCAAATAAATCAACTAATTCCCTTAAATCCTGAGTCATAATTTCAATTACTACACATAATTTTAAAAATTAAATTATCTATTTAACTCATTCAATATCATTTACATTGAAATATAAACCACAACATCATAGAGTTCCTAAGAAACTTGTGTCTCTTAGATAATTCAAGTAAAGTAAAAAATCAACTGTGGGCATACAATTATTTATTTAAAGATCAAAACATGTTTTGGAACAAAAACTATAATAAGTTTAAAATATTAAAAATTAAAATTAAACTTCCTTTTGAAATAAGGCTTAAATCCACATCCTCCATTTAAGGCTTCTTTTTCTAATATATGATCCTAAAAAATAATTACTCGCATAAGAATGATGATCATGTTACTAAAACTCAAAACGATAAAGAGGAGTGGGCCGTATTATGGAATAATCTAAAAAAGAGTTTGAAATAAAAAAATCATGTAAAGATAAATCATTGTCTGATCCCCTAAGTGGGCCATGAATTTTTACGGCCTCTAGAGGATAGTACCTGCTATTATCCAAAACTAGAGGGTGAATGATGCTTCATTGATTTGAACCCCCAAATATGGGTTTTCCCTACTTGTTATTTATCCTTGTTCTTGAAGGAAGATCCATGGATATAGTACACCATATACTTCCCCTTCATAATGTATTAAAGCTTACATGGGGGGGGGGGATAGGATGAAGTATGAATCACCCTCTTCCTTGGTTTCTAGTTGTGCAACCTCCTTATTTTATTCTTATTCTCTCTCTAATGAATATTCAATGTCTTTAGGGATATTCATGTATTCCTAAACATGTTCATATTAATTTTCATATTCATCTAAGGAAATGTAAGGATTGACAAAATCTGAAAATCCATTAAAAGGAGTGATTCTAAAATCTGATTGAATGAAATTATAAAAGGTAGATTTCATGGAAGGATCATCTCCTTGAGTTGGTTATGGTTCAATCACTTTATCAGTTTAAAGTGCCTCTTTTAGTTGATTATCACTGGAGGGAGGTATGTTGTCGGACTCTTGCACCTTGAGGCTGTATTCAACTTCATGGATGCCTTCATTGAAATCTTGGAAGACCCGTGGTGCTTCTTTCTTGGCCCCAAATCTTTATACTTCATCTTATTGTTCATCAGCCATGTCCATTAAATCTTCAAGTGATATCCATGTTTCTAGACCTCTTTCCTTATGATTGAACATTATAATTATAGCATCAGCCCTTCATTGGACTTCCTTATCAGTGTATTTTATTTCTACCTTATGAACCTGTGAGTAATTATTCCATGAATAAAAATTTCAGTTTGATGAAATCAAGGAAAATGTTTTTTTTATATTTTTTTAATGAAAAACAACAACAATATTTATAGAAAAATGAATTTTGAAAAATTGATTGTAATAACTACTTAGATCCCCAGAAATGATGCCAGTTCTGAATCAAGCCTATCATGGGACGTGGAAAAAAGAAAATTTATTTTATTAATACAACACATTGGCTGACCAAGGTAGTCTTACATGAGGAGTATTGTAGTAGGCTAAATCATTAATTCTAAGTCACCTAACGCACACCTGTCATAGGGAATGGAAAAAGAAAATTTATTTTCCTAATACAGCATAGTGGCTGACCAGGGCCGTCTCACATGAGGAGCGATGTAGTCGGTTTAATCACTAATTCTAAGAAAACTTATCTTATTCTTTTTTGTTTTTTAAATAATTATTGAAAATAATTTTTTTTGAGGGTTTTGAAAGACATACAATTAAAATAATAACATGTAGAATTTAAATCTAAATTCAATCAAAATGAAATCAGCGAAGAAAGGTCTTGGTCCAAGGGTTGGATAACACGGGTTAATTTATTATGTTTTTTTTAACTAAATTTCATAATTATTTTAGTGAAACCTCAAAAATTATTTAATCTCCATTAATTTATTATGTTTGTGATTTTATTATGCGTTCGTAACCCCAAATCACACCTCTTCCAATAATCAAGTTGGGTAACACCACAACCAAGAATGTTATTTCTACAAGACTTGGCTCCACCATATACCGTTTAATTCCTTATAGAAACCCCAAATCCACCGTATATAGGGTTTTCCTAAGAGAAGAGTGAGAATGTGATTAATCAATGAAAAGAAATAGATTTGGAAATACTTTCATGGTGGATGACCACCACACCGGTGCAATATTCCCGCCACCACCACAAATGAAATATATACATTTTTAATTGAACTTCAATAATAAAGAAAATCATGAAAACTCCACCAGGTCATGCCTTGAGTTATTTACTTTCCAAGGTGAAGTGCATATATTTCACGATGGAAATATGGAATAATACGAATTTGATTGAGTTTCGAAGAGAAAATGGGTGGAAAAAAATAGAAAAAACTTTAATAATAAAAATATGAATTCATTAAAAAATAAATGAAACTTAAAATAAAAAAATAAATAATTATAAATCCTAAATTCCCCCTTGGCCTCCTCTCATTTGTGCCCCAGATGGTGTTGGGAAGGAACAGAATGATTTGGGAGGTAGGAACTTCTCTCCTTTTATAGGCAGATTTTTTTCCTCCTCAATTGGATGCGTTTTGGACCCATTAATTTTCCAAATAATGCATGGTACCTTTCATGAATGTTGTGAATTAATGTCTTGTTAATTTACCCTAACAATAGATCATGTGGCCACCGGTTGTATGAGTTATGAATTTTTCTCTAGCAGTTTCATTTTCTGGATAAAGGATCCATGCATCTTCTTTAAAAAATGTGTCATCTAGTGGACAACTTAATGGATTCAAAACTCCATGTAATTTATTGCATAAATTCCCATTTTAGTCCGCATTCATCCCCAAGTATAATAAAGTCATTTGGAGGTGTGTAGTTGAGATGGATGTCCATTACGGTGGTGGGGTCAATGATGTTCGCCCAATTGTTTTTAAAAAATTAATGATTTTTTATGGCCTCTAGAAGATCAATTCAGGCCATAGTCCAGAAGAAAAAAATTAAGGAAATAAAATAAATATTTGAAAAAATAATCACTCAATTTGGAATTATAAAATTCAGGAAATGACCAAAATACCCTTGATGTATAAATTTGTCAAAAATTCAGAAATAAGCAATTTTTACAATTTAGCAAAAAAAATTCAATATTCCAAAATGGCCATTATTTTTATAAAAAATTTAAATACATTGGAATTATCATTAAAAAAAAAATATTTAATTATTATTGTATTAAAAATATGCACATAAATTATTTCTGTCAGTATTTATTTTCTTTTAAAAAACACTACGGCTTGTTAAGGAATACAAATAGAAAATAATACTTGCGATGGCGGAAAGGTCGTTATCACAACATACGTTAAAAAGAAACATCCATTTTCTTTATTCAGTAAATATCTTAATAGAAAAAAAATTCTCATTTAATGAAATGAAATGTAAAATGTTTTTATACATCGTATAAAACAAAGTTGTGTATAAATCAAAATATGCCTCAATGAAAGGTGATTGAGATGAAGTCGCTTACCTAATGTCCAAATTCATTCATTCATTCTCTAATATCCTGAATAAGAAACTAATGTTAATTTCTATTTTCTGAAAAAAAAATTTCTATTTTATTATTCCTTTTATACCACTTATTACCACGTTATAAACCTTATATAATCATTTGAGTTAACATTGGTCATTTTCTTGATATTTAGTACTCGAGTAAAAAATGAACTTCTTATAATTACAAGTTATACATGTGGTAAAAATCCCATTATCTACATAATGATATTCATGATTTAGATATCATATATATCATATATATCTAGTATATATATGTATTTATAATAGTACATACCAGTTGGAGATAAGAAATGAAATGCACCGTTTATGGAGACGGTAAGTCGTACGTACGCATGAATGCTACTTTCATTTTTATTTTGAATTCTAATGGAATGAAAACATAATTATATATAGGTATATTATAATTTTTGTATAATATCATATATAATTTCATTAACTCCATCCTTTATACATCACACATATGGCATGAATGAGTCATATCACATTGAGGGGGCGGTAGTCCACATTTCCTCTAATGAAATTATCATATTTAACCTTAATGGAAACCATAAATGTATGCTATAAATGAAAAATAAAGAAGCATAGAGGCAATATAAATATAATATATCTCACATAAAAATATAGTTCCATCTTAATGACCACCATAAGAGGTTGTAGGAGAATATTTAACAATCATCGTTTCGTGAGGCAGTAGTCCATCGTCCACAGAAACAATATGTTAATTACCCATTAGACGGAGGTGTGTGTTTGTGTAGTTTGAATTAATATAATAACAACAACCTATAATATTGATTATACTGGTGTTTTTATGTAAAATAATAAGAAGAATAACATACAGAGTGAAGAAGTTAAATAAAATAACAGAATTGGAGAGAAGACATTAACATTAAATCGGGCAACTCCCTTTAGATTGAACCGAAAAGATTTCTTGAAGTGACTTATGCATATGTTTAGGATTATAGGTGTAAGACTGAGATTCTGGGAGATTTTTTGGGTAGATTTTGGACAATTCAATGGACTTGATAGGTGTGAGTAATGGGTTAGAGGTTATGGATTTTTATAAGGGGGATGAGGGGCTCTTTAGGAATGTTTGAAAATTTTATTTTATTATAAACTAAATTTAGGTTTAAAAAGGTCCCATATATATTTAATTAGAAGAAAATATGACTTTTATTCTGAATCCTATTAACCAATCAATTTTAGACATGTTTTGGTTTAAAATTTAACTTTATCATTTAGCTTTAACCCTTAGTTTACGAATTTGACTTTTCCTTGTTCTCTTGTGTATTCACTCTATAATATTAATATAGTTACTATAAAATGTCAATAGAACCAAAAGTGGTTCATTAATGAAATTTTAAACCTTATCTATTTCATTTGTCTGAATCATATATTTTTAATATTATTATATCATTTAATAATATAATATTTGTTTTAAAAACTCATTTATGTCAACTTAAATACTATTCATATCATGACTTTTTAAAAAATTAAAAAAAATTTATTCTTTCAAAAAAAAACATAATAAATTCAAAGATAAAAATACATCCTCATCAATAAAATTATTTTATTGAATAATACTATTAAAAATGATTTTATTTTATCATCTATAATATTAATTCTTAAAACATTCATTAATGAGGTAATCATTACATCATCATTGTGTCAAAAATAAATTTATTTATATAATTTCTAAAAATTATTAATATAATAACATGATCCATTAAATATTATTTGATTTTTAATTAATATTTATACACAAATATATAAATTATATAACCCACATTAAAATTATTTTAGCAAAATAATACATGTTTGTGATATTTTTATTTTTTACTTTAAATAAAGAGTTATTATGTAATTATCTTACCTAAATAACTTTCAAAGTCCAAAAGTCTCACCAAGGGATTTTATTACTCATCCACGACTCATACAATAAGGTTATTACAAGTGTTAAGGTAATTTTATATTATTATAATATAATATTTTCATAGAATTACCCTATTTACCTTTATGTGCGGTAAAAAAAAATCAAAATTTATTATGCCCCAAAAATTATTTCCATCCCATTGAACCAAATTATACATACTGATAACAAACATGTATATCAAATTTTTTAAATCCAATTCATATAAGTGGTAAAATTTTAGTTAAATGTAAAAGGCGGTTTTTAACTACTAAATAATGTTTTTCACTATTCATCAATAATTGAAGCTTTTCATAAAAAAACCAAAATTTCACCCTAAGATAAATTTGATATTCCAAATTCAAAAATGATTTCTATATTACCAAATTAAAAACCTATAAGTAGTATTAATAAATTTAAAATAAACTGTCGTTGTCAAAACCAGAAAACATGTTTTTAAGAAATAATAACTACCAAAAGATTTACATGTGTTTATGTCCAATTTAAGAGTAAAACTTCTTCACTAAACAACATTGGATTAAATGGATTAAAAAATCTAATTAATCTTTAAAAACATTTAAAAATATAATCTACTCATATAATTAAATTAGATTAAAATGTAGTTTTGAATTAAAATGAAGTATTTTTTACTATTCATAATAAATGTACATTATTAGAAAAACACCAAAATTTAATCCAACATATATTTTGATGTCCCGATTCTAAATAATAATTTTATATTTTCAAATAGATCATATAAAAGTGAAAAAAAAACTATATTTAAGAAGGGTTCTCCATAAAAAGTCTGTAAATCAAACTTTTAAATAATATTAAAGTATTTATTCTTAAAATTGGATTCATTAAAATTTAAACCCTATAACATTTATTGGATAAATGTAAAAACATTTAAGAAACATTTTTATTCATAATATGGTTAGTTATTTTCATTCCCTCCAATACAACGGTTAGGAGTTAACTACCATTTAAAATAATAATATTATATTATTATTTTTCGGTATAACTAAACGTTGTGTGCACCGTAATATTTCAATGAAACCCATTTTAGTGCATCGGGTATAAAATAAATCATATAATCTTCATTAAAGTAAAATTAATATTTAATTCACAAATAATAATAAATGTAAAAATGTTATATTCCCTATTTACCTTGGATGTTACATAAAATCTTTGGGGGGACAAATGTATCAACCCGAAAATATTGACATTGAGAAACAAATTTTTTTTAACAACATCTATTACACACAACACCTAATGTTGAAAAAAACAAAAAATTTTGGGATTAAATATTAATAAATATTATTAATAATTAATATTTTAAGACATTAAATATTTTGAAGGCATATAATTAAAAAGAGTTAATATTGATAATTGTTATTTTAAATAAAATAAATTTTATTTATTTATTTAATTTAATTTTAAAATTTATATTTAAAATATTCACAAAATAAATTTAATAAAAAAACATTTTTAATTCCAAAAAAATTATTCAGTAATATTTTTTTTTAAATTCATTATTTTTTTTGAAATAAAATATTATTTTTTCTAAAATGATAATAATTTATGATTTTATCATTATATAAGATTACAGTAGAAGATTAAAAAACATTTTAGTTATAAAAAATTTATTTAATAAATAAAAATTTTAATTTAAAATTTTCATTGAAATTATATTTCTATAATTCATAATTTTTAAATATACATTAAGATCTTACATTCATAAAAATAATTATTTTAGATATTTTGGCTTAATTATGTGTTAAGATGGTTAATTTCTGGGTTTGACTTCCTTAAAACACATTAACCATTTATTTATTTTAATATATATTAATTTATGTCACTAAAATTAATATCGAAGAAAATTTTATCCTATATATAAATATAAATCTTAATCTTTTTTATGATTACTATTTTTAAATGATTATGTGTGATAATTTTTCAATATACATTTGAATCATATAGAAATTTTATATTTTAAAATAATAATCATATTTCAAATAATATTTGTAATTTTTATAAGGGACCCAATATTAATTATTTTTTATTATTAATTATTAATAAAAATACATTGTATTACCATGGTAAATGATTAATTTGGTAAATGTAAATGTAAAAAATTCAAAATTCCAAGATTACTCTTCTATTGTTGAAAAATGGACGCAATAGAGGATTTTTTATATTATCTTATCCAATACCCCCTCATTGTCCACTTTTGATCCATTGAACTTTAGATTGTGTCATGGATTTGTTAAAAAATGATGTATGTTTCCAAGAGTTTCATTTATTCTCTTATATGTTGATACCACACCAACTATATAAAGGTTCATAGCCATTGAATTTCAAATATATACTCTGTGATTTTCTCCCTCTAGGACCCACTCCCATAGAAATTCTCTTCTATTAATGTGTTCCATTCTTAAGGACTTCACTACCATGTATCATTGGAAGAGAAAACATTGGCTTCCAATACTAGTATTATATTCTCTTAGTCTTTTAATTTATTTTAATCATTTTTAAAATAATTTATAGTCATGTAGACAAAGTGAAATAATTATAATTGTTATAATTATATTATATTATATTAATTATAAAAAATATATTCATTTATTTCTTCTATAAATAAAATAAAATAACATAGATCATGTGAACATGTTGACAATAACATAAACAACATAATGCTGGTTGTTTTCCATAATTGTATCTCATAAAAAGTATTATGGATGAATTTTAAGAATAAATAGTGTTCATATATTTCAAATATAGTTCTCAAATCATCCTTTTTTCATATTCCATAAATAATTATATTCATAAATTTATTTCAAAATGTGATTGTTAATCTAGGTCACATGTAGACAACCAGCTGAGCGCAAAATGAATATTTTTTCTCCTTAAAACCCATATTTTTACATTTAATGAATATATATTTAAATAATTACATGCTGAATTTTCTAAAAAATATATTAGCATTATTTAATACATTCCACCCACCCATTCAATCACCATAAAACACTCTTGTTTCTGTCATTTTTACCACCAACATGGGTGATGTTGAATTTTTTATTTCAAAAATTTTAAAGGGACATTTTATTCTAAGAAAAAAATGTAGTAATAAATTTTTATTTATTAATAATTAATTAGGTAGTTATAAAATTATTATATAATTATATTTAAAAATATATCAACTTCTTTCGTTAAAACCACCAAAAAGATATTTTCTTATATTATGTCATCCCAAAACATTAACAATAAAACTTTTAAATGAATTTAATTTATAATTTTAGAAAATATATCTTACTTCATAGTATGATCAACTAATGATGGAAATTGGGATAATAATGAATAATAAAACTTCCATTATAAAACTAATTCAAAATGATCATGATTTCAGACACTAATTTTTTAAAATAAATTATTACAAACTAATAAATATGTGTTTAATATTTGATGATAAATTTTAAAAATGGTTATATAATATAATATTTTTTTTAAATAAGATATTTTTATAGCTGTTTTTTTATATAAGACGTTAGAGTGAATTCATTTTATTGGGGGTAATGATAAGTGTCTCTTCACAAAAAAATCATTACTTGAGACACATGCTCTTTTATAATCCTGATTTATATAAATTGGTGTTCATAAATATAATTGGATAATTAATATCATGTATTATATATATTACAATGAATTTGACATTAACATATATTTTACTCTCTATATCTCTCTTTCATGTGGTTATTATTATTATTGTTAATCCAAAAGAGTTATTGATTACTCATTTTACAATAATTAAGTTACAATTGTTGTTCTTGATATGAATTCTTATTTCTTGAATTATTTTATCCTGTGATTTTATATTATTGTATTTTGAAATTTATTTCTATAGATTTATAATTTTTCTCACGAATTCATTCCAATGCATTATTACATCAAAGTGTGTTATATTTATAAGGGTATATCTGTTTTAAATTTGAATCCTTGGAGACATGATTATGTTATAGACCATGTTTCCTTTTTAGTGGTGTATATACGACCCTATTTCAATTTTGTTTCAATATTCAATAATATTTCATGATATTTAATGTTTTTAGGTGATATTTCTCAAGTGTTTTTCATTAAAATGTTAGAATGTTTGTAAGGAGATTTGGTGGATCAAATCCTCCCAATTATGTTATAATGAATCTATTTATCAAAAACCATATTATGTATGATCATATATGACCTATTAAAATATTATTTTGAATATACACATTCTTTTATGGAGAAATCATGATTTATAATAGTGTAATGATCTTAGATTATGATAATGTTTTGTATAAATTATATATTTTTATGAATAATTGATTTAAACTTTTTATGATGTTTTTCTCAAAAACCATGTTTTTATATCTCAAAATTATTATCATTTTACAAGTAAAAAATCATAATTTTTCTATCTCCAATTATCCTTATATGACACTTGATTTCAAATCCATGGTTTCTATATCCTTAAAACAATATATTTTTCAAGAAATTCATTTCCAAAATTTCAAAGGATTTTCCTTTAAATGGTCAAATATCCTTCCATTTCATATAATCGTTTCACATATGATTCACTTCTATTCCAGGTATCATAATTTGAATTTTTATAAATGTAATTTAATAATATTTATCCTCCTGTTTTTTTAAAGAAATTGTTTTTTGAATATGACCCAAAAGTCACAATATTTTATGATGTTTTTTAGAAATATTTTTCAGATAATTAATTTTTTTATTCTTATATAAATTTTAATGTTTTCTTATAAAATAATGTGATGGTTATTAAATACCTTGATATATGTTCTCTATTTTTGATCATTTTTTGTTATAAAATTATTAGGTTATTTTTTCCATTTTTTATCCCACATAGAAAAGTAATTAAACCCATTTTTGATCCCATGGATTATTTTTGATACTTAGAATGATTTCATTTTATGATTCAAACATATGTATGGATTATTATGGTTAGGGTACTATATAACCATTAATTTTAGTGATTATGGTTTTATATCTTATGATTTGGTGATGTGTGCTGATATATAGATGTGTTTATAAAATTAATGGTAGGAAATATGTGTATTTTATTAAAAAAATTAATGATTATAAATACATGGATTTCTTAAAAATGCATTCCTATACTTATATTTGTCCCATTACTTTTAAATATAGTTCCTTATTTGTAGTTTACTTCGTACTCGCATAGTTCCTGGTGCTCTCTCCCTCTCCGCTTTTCCTTTAAGGGTTTTGCGGGTTCGAGATGACACTTCCCTCTACTAGGATGTCTTTATCGTTGTCTCACTTTATCCTCCCCCCTATTGTCTGATGCAGCTTTCTAGTGTAGACATTGATCATTGCTCATTGTCCCTCTTTAGGTCCTAACCCTACCCATCAGACCCCCACCCTGGGTCAAGGTGAAGGTGCTTTAGACGAATTAGGTTGTCTCTAATGTTAACATTTGACAACAGGATTCTCTTATTCTTCTATAGGACTAACCTTCTCATTAAACTCCATTTTTTCTGGGTTTGATTCGGGATCTAGGCGTACTTGGAATGGTGTTGGAGGGGGGATGGTAGGGGACTCAATTCGTGTTCTTATTCGGCTTTAGCCTCATCTTCTCTTCTGCATGGGTCTGTCTCTTTATGGTGATTTCTAGGTGTTATTTTTTTCTCTCTCTATCTCTCTATATATCTCTCTCGAATCCCTATTTCTGGTTCGTTGCTTTGAAGGTTATTTCACCATTTTTTGTCCCCTGCAAAGTCTCACACCCTCTCAACCCTACTATGACATCCTGGTCAGGTGCTCCCTTCACAATCAGTTTGGTTTGCAGGTCTTCGAGGATGATTTGGGATGTGCGTTTGAGCGGAGTTTGGCTTTGGTAGGGTAACTGATTCATTGTCATTGGTTTGTACGTGTGGGATGTTTGTTATGATGATTTTATGTTTCCAATGTTGGAGTTCTCAATGGAAACTTGACTAGAGCAGCGGGGAATGTCGACGATGACGAGGATGAAAGGTGGAAGGGTTCTACTAGTTTTTGATTTTTATGGTCATTAGAACTGTCATCGATGGATGGTGGTGGTGCAAATTAAGGTGTTTTACCAAATCTAATGATGTAATAAAGTAATCTAAGTGAGTGGGTGATGGGGGTGGATGCTGATTCGTGGATCAAGGTGGGAATGTGACTCTGGTGTGTGGCTCAAGGTTGATGTTTGATGTTTTTTAATACAAATTTTGAATTTAGAACCTTGGTTTTGTTTTTTATATCATGGTTATGTGTAACTATTAATGCAGACCTTTCTGTATGGTTCCCACTTATCCAAAATGTGGTTTTTACAAAATTCATAGAAAAGGATTGTAATGAAATATTGTGTCTTATTTTCAAATTATTCCAAATGATTATTATATTCTATGTTCTAAATAAATCTTTGGTTCTTATGTATTTATTTCATGTTCATTATATATTTATGGGACTCATTTTTCAATACATTTCATTGAACTTATGTTAATTTTCAATGAACATTAATGATCATTCATATTTGTTTCATGTTTTATCACCAGATAAATTCGTTTTCTAAAGTTACCCACACAATCAGTTTTTCAATCATATTTAGTATATACCTATTATGAATAATTGATATATTTCACTTACAGAGAAATCATTCTTACCCAATATTATCATAATTCCCAAGGTTATAATGATGGTTATGTTATTTGGGATTCCTAAATGATGTTCTAGATGACAATGTTTTGGGTAAAAGTTTCCTTGTTGTTCTAAAAATTTATTTTGTTATTTATATTAAAGAATACACTAAGCCTTTCTATCATTGTATTGTGAAATTATTTGTTGAATATATTAATTAATCCTTGAAATAAATTTATTATATATATACGATTATTTTTGTTCTCTATAAATGTAGGTAACTTCTATTGTTTATTCATTGATGTTTTTTTTCACTATCCCTTTGTAAAATGATTTTTTTTTATCAAAATAGATCACAAAATACCAGGATAACGTTTTCCCTTGTGAGAGTAGATGATATAATGAAAACATTTGTTTTTGTATCTGTAGAAATTTGGCTTTGACTTATTGATTTCCCCTTGAAATGGAAATCATTTTATAGATGCATTTAGTATAATGATCTTTGAAAATGGGGATAAAACATAGAAATATTGGGGGAGGATAGTGATAATATTATTATACTAATGAGTGGTTGTCTATGATGATCAATGGAGTTTCACCCATTCTCCAACATTCATATATTTCTCGTTGGTTGATCAATTAATATATATATAGAAATATACTATGAATTTCAGGTGATGAATGAATATATTATCAGGTGTTAATATATTCAAATATGATTCTTGGATTTAAACAACTTAATTCACATCCATGGTAGCATGGTAGTTCCCACTATTAGGCGGGATGAATTGATGAGGGACTCCCATCCCTCAATGTGTAGTACATCTTGGATGAACCAGGATATATCTTCATATATTGTATTTTGATTTATGATTTATTTTAAAAATGTATATTTCATAGTTCACCAATAATTTTCTAACCTTTCATAGGATTATATAGGAGTCTCATTGAAAAAGTGTGTGAAATAAAAATATTCTAGTGTTAGAACATTAGTGGGAAAAATTGACTGTGGATTTCATTAGAATGTACCTAGGATCCTAATGGTTCACCATGTAGTGTGGTATATGGATGATTGGTTGATGAATTTCATGTACTTATTACATTATTGAGAGACCCATCCATTGGTATAATTAGATTTATTTTACATTTTAGAGGTCTTACAATTTCATGGTGTGACTATGAATATTATAGTGGATCAGGATGAATATTTAGCATTGTGAATAATTAATTTCTTATAAAATGTGAATGGGTATTAGATGATTATGTGTAAATTATATGACTAGTATACATATGTATATTAATAGAGGGTAATTGATTTTATGGATGATATAAATACTAATTTTTTTTTATCAATTATCAATGATCATGGGATGACCATATGGCCTTATAAGATGTTGAATATAATATAATAAAGAAATTATATGGTATTTACCCTTTTGTGTACATTATTATAAATTCATGCAATTAACCATTATGATGGTAATAATTTTGTGTGTAATTGGTGACTTGATTGAGTTTTTTAGGATATTTTTGACTTTGTGAATTTTTTTTGAAGTGGTTTGTTACCCATTATGTAAAATAACATTCTTATAATTAATGAAGGTGATGACCATTAGAGTTTTTCATGAGTGTCTGGGTATTTATTTGGTTGTCATGATGGTTGGGGATTTGATGGTAGAAAAGATAAATAATTTCAGCATCAGTTTTGTTTCACCATTTGATATAATCAAATGGATTTTGGTGATGTCTTAGTGTTTTTATTTTCCCTTAAAGTTATTGAGGTTTTCATGATATCTTTAATGTATCGCAACACCAAAAGTATAAAGGAAATATTGAAGATGTGACTGATAGTGAGTAACTAGAGTTAGTGGTTGAATCCTTGACTGTGAAACCTCATGTGTAGATTGATGAACCGAGCATGAATGTGTTCCAAGGATTGATGGTATCACTCATTTGGTTAATATGGATTCATGATCATATCTACTAGGAGACATGGGTGTTAGAATAATTTATATTATAATATTTACTAGATTTTTTCATCTATGAAACCATGATATTCTTATTGGTGATAACAATCCCATATAGGTGGATTTTGTAAATAATGATGAATTTTAAGGTCCATTATTGTTTATATTTTTAGTTTTTTATCTCCATCCTTGTAGGTTTTATTTTTGGGCGATTGTAAAAATCCATTGTTGTATGCATTTCTGGAAAATAGGTTGGAAATGAAATAATTATTGGCATGAGAGGTAATTCAAGGTATTACACATTATGTAATTTCATGAAAATATCAAACAAGGATTTTGTGATTTTTCATTAAATTTCACTATGTGACCCATATTGTCAGACCATGAATTATATTCTACAAAGAGGAATGTAGTCTCTAATATAACATCGACATATTTGGAATACAATTTTCACATTTTAGCAGGATATAATCTTGTAAATTAATTAATTATTAATTTATAGTATCCCTTGAATTCCTTATTGGATATTTAATTTATTTTCCTTCAACCTATATATATCCAAGGTGATGGGAGAGGCTTCTATTTCACAATTTTCTCTCTCTTCTCCTCAATTATTGACTGATTAATGATTAATTTTGTTGTTTCCCTCTTAGAGAGTGTTATAATATATTTTTCTTAAATAACTAATATTTCATGATTTCTCTAGGAACCGTGATGTAATGAAGATAGGGCAAACCATAGAGTGTGAAGGAATGAGCTAAATTTTAGGTCGGTATTCATGGAAAGTGTACTCAGTTAAACTTTAGGTAATAATTCCTCAGCATGTTCTAAGTTACATATATAGATTTATGTCTTATTTTTATATGTTTGTGTGTGTCCCTATGAAAATGTTTCTTTTGGTATCAATTTAAGTGATAAAATGTTATGTGGTTATTCATTTTGATATTCCTAAGTAATAAAATAAATTTTGATAATTTTTCATGTAATATGGATATGAATTTATGGTTTAGTTGACATAGAGTGTGATCTATGAAATTTTTATCATACTGTGATATTGTATTGATGTAACATCATTTAACAATGCATCTAGAGTAGGTAAAATATTGTTTCATGGAGATTTAACTCTTTATGTCCTGATGGGTTTATATATTTTAGATTTTATATTCTAGTACATACAAACAAAAGTATATATTAATTATTTATATATGTTAAGGTAACATTAGTTTTTTTCTATAAGGTTCTTAATTAAACCCTATATGGGATTCTTTTTTGTGTGTTTAGATATACTGTGCGGGGATCCATCAAATGGAAAAGGAACAATATTGATTAGTTGAGCTAGAGAATCTTTATGGATTGAGGAGATGACATTATATATTCTATAGTATTACTATAAAATTCCTCAATCATCATTAAATTATTTTTTAATTTCAAAAAATGACCCACCACATATAGGTATCATGATGACTAAATTTTTGATTCTTTTGTGCACTTTTTATAGAATTTAAATTGTAATTTAATGTTTATATTATGATATTACCATATTTTGAACTAAATTATTCACCAAGTTTATTTATTATATTTAATATATTTATAAATTTTTTTTATCTTATATGAAGGTAATAGTAACCCCATATTTACTCTTAAGCCATCATTAAGTCGTCATTCTCTAACATATGAGGAGAAATGCATGAGATCATGTGATGTTTTGGTTTCGATTTAGAGATTCATGGAATGGTGATAAGATACATCAATGAAAGATATTATTAGGAGAATATTAAAAAATCCTTCAACAAAATATTTGGGGAATATGGATATTATATGATATACTTCTCTATAAATAATTTATTTCATATCTTATGTTTCCACAATAATGTGTTCAAATGAACAACAATATACTATTTCAATGTTACTATATAATGTAACTATTATCGTCCAACCATTGAATTATAAGGTATGAATATGAATAAATAAATAATGAAAAATATATTCTTAATATATTTTAAAATTTTATTTATTGGTATTCAGTTAATTGAAAATTAAAATTAAAATTAACATAATTTTAAGTTAAATGAGATTTTTTTTAAAAATTATTTTATGTGAACACAATACTTATATCTTAATATATTTAAGTAATAAAAATTTATGAATGTTTTTAATTAAATTTAAATTTTACATATTCAATAATATTTTTACACTCATCTAATGTTTTTCTTATCATGGGTCTTAAGAAATATGTTTTTCCCTAAAAAGGAATATTTTTAAAAACTGGTTTTTGTTATGATTATCGAACATATTTTAATATTTTTTTCTTCTATATATAATATTTTATATGAAAAAATGTACTATATATTTTCTTTTTGGTTTTATAAATTTGGTAAATAGCTCTATTTTTTTAGAAAATAAGGAAATTAACAATAGTAAATTTTTGTCTCCATGGTATAGATAAAATCATAAAAATAGGGTTAAAACAAATGGATAAGGAATTAATGTAAATATAACACTTTTATTTTAACATATTTAATTAGTGTATCTCTATAATTCCAAATTATGCCTTGAATATATGGTCGCAAGGTTTCATTTGTTTTTATTTTCACCTTTATATTAATTTATAAAAATAATAATTTCTAAATTTTACTCTCTTGACTTTAATATCTCTAAAATATTGACATAAGGATGAAAATAGGACAAGTTCTATTCACAATTTTTATTTTAAAGATATAAAAAAAATTAATTTTAATTTATATGATTTTTTTTGTAACTTTTTATTTACATTAATTAGAGATTCAATTTTGATTTCATATTAAATAAAAAAATATAAAAATAAATAAATAATTTCAAAAAATGTGAATCTAATAAAATCTATGTGAATTATAGTGTTACATGAGTTTGTAGACAAATATGATATATTAGGGTGCTGTGAATGTATTATTTTCTAATTTCACATTTTTTAATTATTCATTTAAAGTCGATTTAAATGGATACTTAAAAAATTGATATTAATGATAATAAATGATAAATAAAATTTTATTGGTTGATTTAGAATACATAAAAATCATATAACTGGCTATATGCATTGAATATAGTTGATCACATTAACAATGTTAGATTTATGAGTCATATTTTCACTTGTGGTAGCATTATTATCTCTTGAAAATTTAAAGAGATATTGTCGTTGTTAAAGTAAATTATTTAAACACAATGAGGTTTTATGGTTTTTTTAAAGGGAAATTGTTATAATCTATTTATTTCACTACACACACCATAAAATTTGAAAAAACCATGAGGAAATCTTAAAATATTATACTTATTTCCTAGTAATTGGATTGAATGGTATGAATTAGACTATAAAAATTATGAAAAATTTATAGAAATATATGAAAAAATAAATTAATTTTGTATCAATTAATTATTTATAAATATAAATTTTTTTAAGGAAATGATCTACTTTTATAAAAAATATTTTTTTTGCAGTATTTATTTTCAATAAAATATAATGAATTATTCACCATTAGTGAATTATTTTAATGAAAGATATACTATATAGTCAACTAACATTCTTAATATTAATTTATTATTTTTCTAGGCACATGATATGAATAAATATAATTTGTTTGTAAAAAATAAATTTTCTACGAAACAGTTTTTTGTGCTTGTTGCACACTTATTTTAAAATTAATATCTTCTAATTATATAAATTGAATTTGAAAAAATATATTGAATTTTTGGAATTATTTATTTCAAACATTTTAAATAGGCCACATTTTTTTCATTATTAAAAGTAATATTGGGAGAATTTTTCACCTTGTAGAATTTTAAATCAGGTTAATCTAGGTTACAAATAAGTTATATGGCCATAAATTTCCATAATAATAATTATTTGATTAACATAATTCTATCATTACCATAATAGGCTCAAAATTAATATCTTTATTGGATACATGCCCATGATTATAAATTATATAATATTTAAGGGAAAGAAAGTTACAAATTGTCAATATCATAGTTTTAAAAAAATCTTATGTGTCCACATATAACCAAATAGAAGTTATCAAAGAATATAAATGTTCATTTTTATATTCCTGATTGTATTTTCTCTGAGGAAATTTATTTAGAATTTTTATTAGTTATATAATTACCTTAAATTCTTATACAACATTGTCACAATATTTCATCAATTTGTAAAAAAATATATTAAATGATTTTAAAAATATAAAAATAAAATAATATAAATGATTTATATTATTAAAATAATTTAATTTACTGATATATAATATTAGTTATATTTAAAAATATTATATTATAATTTTAACCTTTACTTTGGGATTTTTAATTCAAATTAAATGTGTCATGTCAAAATTAAAAGTAATTATTTTTTTTAATTTTTTTTTATTACATTATTTAAAACAAATAAATATATATTTAGAGAAAAATTAGGATAATATATGGTTTAAAATATCATAACTGTTCCATTTATTATTTAATATTTTTATTTTAAGTCAAATTTTAATCCATTAAGAGTGAAAAGTTTGTTTACCCTATTTAATAGTAAAATAGGGTAACTAAGGGGTTAAACAAAATTAATTGTTTAATATACCATATAAACCTATCCAATCTTTTTTTGTTTATGATATTTTAACCACGTAATATGTTTCCATTGAATACCTTGACTCTTGGGAGAATATTTAGTATATAATGACTTTATTCTAATTTAACTAGTTAGGAAATTCCAAAAATACACCTCACATCAATTATAAAAGGGAATCACCACATTGTCTTATTCACACAAAATTGAGACTTGTAGATCAACCATTCCCTAAAAAAAATTACTTCACAATTTCCTTTTCCATATTATAGAGGTTATTACCTTCCCAAAATACCAACCCTATAATCCTTAGAGGATATATAATATAGTTATTTCAATGGATAGAAAGTCACATTAACAGATCACATTATTTTTAATTATTGTTTTACATCTTATTAATTTTCTATATTTTTCACATAATTATAAAATATTTATCCTTAATATATTGAACTGTTATTATGATTATAGAACCCTATTTATTAACCCTCTTTCAATAAAACGGGAAGTAAATGTATCACTTTTAAGTATATATAGTTTTCCATCTCTAAGTAGCTATATAATTCATTTCTAATCATAATCTTTTATAGATATATATTTTTATCATTTTAATGTTAATATATAATAAATATTTTTATAAAACCACTAAGAAACTGAGACATAAAATGCTAAATATTACTAGCTATGTAAACTAGGTTCCCCTATATTATAAGGATACTACTTGAATAATACTCAATAACTACGAATTATTGGCATGGACTAGTGATCATGATGTATATTTGTTTGGTATGTTACCCAGGCCATGCGTGAGTGAGGAAAATGAAAATTAAAAATAACTTTTGTTCACCTGTTTGGACCGTCATTAGTTTGATGAATGGTTCAGGAACATGGGTGGTTCCTATGAAAGGGACCATTTGCCTGTAGGGAAAATGTTGGTACATATAATGAAAGGATCCGAAAATCATGTAATGGTGGGGTGTGTTTTCTTAAAGTTTAGACCATTTGTTATATTAAGTTATTATAGGATCTCATGGGTCAAGACAACCATGATCATGGATTTAGGTAGGTCAGGCCCTGAGAAATAATATATGAAATAATACTCAGCTGGAAGTGAAAAGGTAATGCAGGGGTATAATGATCAGGGTCCAAAAAGATATTGTTTTTCATTAAAGTGGATAAGTGTGTAATACCCAAGGAAAAGTGAGACTTAAAAGTATAAATGTTACTACCCTTGTCAACAAGGTTCACCTTTATTTTTAGGGGCCAACCTAATTATAACTCTGCATTTAAGAGTTTCTAGTAAGGAGTAGTGATATGAAGTGGTGACCATATGGTAATTTTCTCATGGTGTGTGTTTATGTGAAAAATGTACATTTTAATTTATTTTTTTTTGGCATATGGTGATATTAATTAGTCTAATGACCCATTCAAACACATGGTTGTCCCCCAAAAGGGTTCACAGGTATGCTGGGAAACTAGTGGTACCTGGCGGGCCATGTACCAACAACCATATTAAGGAGTGGTTGCATTTATATTTTACAAGGATTGTAATAAGGATAGCGATAATAAATATATAATATTTATATGTTAAAATAATTATTATATTAATGATATGTATTATTAACCTTCAATATATTCCATTTGTCAAAAAATGAAAATATTGATCATGTGTATGTATGGCCTATGGACTCCAAAAATAGTGTAATTCAATTTCATGCCCATTCAGACACATGGTTCGGCCCAAGGAAGGGTTCTATGAGTCTGTGGGTCTACTAGGGGTACCTGGTATACCATGGGAAGAAGGCCATGTTAAGGAGTGGTGTCTTTGATATTAGTTTGGGATGAGCTGTTTCAATTATGAGAAAAATATACCCTTTTAATGATAACATTGTATCTACTTTCTTACCTCCCAAACTATTGGAGAACAATAATGTCACTCCTATGTATGTGCATACCCCAACCCCCATAAGAGATGTGATTCTATTTTCATTTATGTTTTATATGGAGTGTAATAAGGATGAATATAATTAATATACATCATATAAAAATTATTCTATAAATGTGAGTTATTACTTACCTTAAATTTGTTCCATTCTTCAAAATATGAAAATATCATTCATGTGTACATATGACCTACCATCTCCATGAATAGTGCAATTTATTTTTTCTATCACTACTTTTATAGATATCCCTAAACAAGTATATAATGAATATATTTTTTATATATATTTATTAACATTCTATAGATGATGGAACAATGATCAATGTATATGGAAAAAATCAATTGAAGAAAAACTTAAAAAAAACAATGTAGATATCACTAGGAATATGTATTTTAAAAAATTATTAAACAATTGATAAATGTCTATAAATAATATAAGTTGTGATATATATTTTTATTTTTCAATAATATATATAAATAAATCCATATTTATTATTTATTAGGTCAAAACATTTATGAATAAATTCAGACCAGGGGTAGTGGATTTTCTATCAATTTTATTTTAGTGAGGTGAATGACATATTCAATACTTGATTTTTTATGTAGTGTATATACTAACCATGAATTCATTTTCGGACTCTTCTTCAGAAGTAAATTGGTATTTACAAATCTGGATATTTTTTTCCATGGATTCTATGATTTAAATGTTTTTAATGTGGTAATGGGTTTTACATTATAATCATTATTTTTACAGCTAATTTTTATGTTTATATTTCTAATAACGAATTCTTATGATATAACTATCAATAAAAAGTAAAATTTTAATGTCCACTAGTTATATATTGAAAATTAATTTTTCCATTAGTGTTCCTTAGTATATGGATTCAAGAGACTTAACCTATGTTTTTAAGGATAATAGACATTATTTCTCAATTCGATCAAATGCTATTTTTATTCCATATACATATTCTAAAAAAATTAATAAATGAATTTACTATTTTCCATTAATTTTTAAAGTCATTTATTTCATTATTTAATTTTTATAAATTATTTTAAAAGGAATGTTTTGTAATTTTTCTAGATGAGGTACTTTTTAAAATTATACCAAAATGTAAAGAGAATGTTTTGTTATAACTTAAATGGAATGAATATGATTTCTCATGGAAAAGGATTCTAATTATTGTATGTAATCATTTGAAATATTATAAGGATAATATTAAATGAAATGGGTTTCACAATATTCTTTGATTTTTTTTATTTAATGGGGATTTTCAAATAAGAAAAGTTATTTTCCTCAAGAAGGTTTTAATGATCTTCTAATTTTATTACTATTCATTAAAGTCAACAACCCATGGTATTAATTTTTCTTTAATGGGGATATTATCCAAGTATAGCATCATTTTTCTTACTCTTTGTAATTTAATTTTATTATAATTTGATTTTAAGGAACCTTGTTACTTTTACATGTGTTTTTCTATAAAAAAATTATGAAATCATTATGGAACCTAATTCTTTTTCATAGGTTTTTATATGGTGATGTTTTTATGAAACCCATCTCTTTTCATGGGTTATAATATGATTAATCTTTTTATGATCATGTGTAATACATGTGTATGATTTTTATTATATGATATGTGAGACCTATATCTCTCTCCAACGCATTTCGTAATGATTGATATATAATGAGATAAAAAATACTATAATTGGGCATCAATTTAGGTTTCTAATAGAATTTATCCATTATGATAATATTGTGAGTGAAACTTGGCTAAAATGATGGTTTTGGGAGTGAAACCAATTCAATTTGATTATATTGGGTGTGATCCATAGGTAATATGATGATTTGGAGAGTACACCCAATGTAATACAACATTATTCGGTGTGAGCACTGTCTACAATAATGGATTAGAGAGTGGACCCAATCAATAAATATAGTGATGCTAACGAGCAATGACTATTAAATAAATGATTTTCTATAATTATTTTTATTAAAAAAAATCAACATCTTATGAAAGTATTATGATCTAAAAGATTAGGTTACTTGATTCCATAATGATTTAGGTCTTTTGAACCACAAAACATTACCCCAGGACTCAAGATTATGATCTATGATAATTATTGAATGAATTTCAAATGATAAACTTATGTTCTCATACATTTATGTTCATGTTATGAATTAATTATAATTTATATCATACTTTTTTACCCTAACTTAGAATCTAATTTCACCATTTTTATTTTTTCCCCGAGTTATAAAGAATGGTTTTAGGAATGTTATTTCAAGGAAGGGTATTATTTCTGAAGAACATAATGTCATACTCTTATAAATAATTTGTTTATGTATCCATGATTCCATAGATAACATAAATTTATTAATATGGCATGAATAATTATGAAATATAATGAATACTCATCAAATTAGATGTAATGTTAATATATGAAATGTATGGGTCTCTATAGTTTGTATAAGAGCATTGTTTTTCTTACCTTTTGAAACTAGGTTGAGAAAACAGTTTCAATATCCCTATGGATAAGTATATGTATATGATAATATCCTAATATTTTTGTAATGATCATTAATGACCTTGGTTAAACCTATGTTTTCATAGATTGAAAATTTTGTGTCCTGATATAAACATCATATGAATGATTGATCACACAGATCAATAATACTACATGGTTATGTTAACCAATTTGACATTACTAATGGATTGAGAATAGAACAATGATGTTGGGGTGGTGATAGTTATAATTAGATTTTGAAGCTAATTACTCAATATTAGTTTTATATATATATATGTCTTTATTCCATGAAATGTATTTTGTATTGTCAATTTTTATCCCTATATATTATAAGTTTAGTTAGTACCGAAAAGCCAAAAATTCTATAATGACCACATCTCATGTCTATCATTTTTATCCAGTTAAAGTTTGATAGTATTTTATATTAAAAAACTTTTCAATTATCCTTATAGTTGAATTTGATATTATTTTAGGAATGGATTGGATTTATTTATATAAATTCCATTTCAAATGTTGAGGAAGTTATGTCGTATTAGAAATTCATAAATAACCTATGATATTTTATTAATGCAATTAAAAATATGAACTTTAATGGTAATGAAATATACTTGAAACGTTTTTTTAGTGATCAAAAAAATCATTTTAGTTATATTTATAATTGTTTCACTATATTATTTAATTTTATTATCAATTTTGTTCTAGGAAATTTTCTCTATGTATTGAAAAGAATCACTATTGAATGAGTCCCTTCTAGGAATGACTCAATGTTGAAGATGAGTCACCGACAGAAACAATCACCATTGAAAAAGAGTCACCACTAAGAATGACTCACTATTTATGTTGATTCACCAATATATATGAATCAATGTTTCATTAGAGTAAACACATGGATTACTTAACCATTATACTTTATATACTACTAGAGCAGAGTCACTGCCAGACATCGCCTAGCACTGAAGATTACCTTATGTTAAAATAGTCAACACTGGACATGAGTCACCATTTCATATGTCCTATCACCAGACAACATACCTTTAACTAGACCTACCATTTATCTTAACACACCACAAGACATGATTCACCATAATAATGATCCATCTTCACAATTCTAGGATATATAAATTAAATTCTTCTAATGTCTATATTATTGAATTTAATACTATTGACTATTTAATAATTTTCCATAAACTATTATAGGGAAAAATAAATATTGTTTCAAAGATAATTATGATGATACAATATACCAGGATTATTGTTCCTCGAATGTTATCTCCTTGTAATAATTCTAAATATTCAAAAATTAAACTTCATGCATTATATGCATGCATGATGGTTGAGTGTGAAAACCCAACCAAGTGTGCCACTTACTAAAGATCCTAATATAGTAAATTCTTAACTATATATGACTATGAATGAGTATATATTATAGAAGATACAAATAAATTTATTTTCCCATAAAAAACGAGAGGTTATGACACTGAATTTTAGTACTAAATTATAAGAAACTACATGAGCACCATGGTAAGCTACATAAAAAGATACTCATGCTTGGAGAGTACATCAGACTTAAGAAATTTTTATTTTCTAAATATTTATACACGATATTCATTTTTTATTTCATTTAATTAATATAATTGTGTTTCTTGTATTTTTTATTAATAGAAGTTGTCTTGTGTGATTTAAGTGGATGATACAAGATATCTTCTTCACTCAGTTTAAAATATTTTACCCATGGTGTTGTGGAAGAGGTCCACATTTGGACTTTGTTTTATTTATTACCATTTTTCTTGTGGAAAAGGTCCCTGTTTGACACAGAAATCATGATTCCATTATTTACATACCCAATTTAGGTTATGGATGAATATTATATCTACATAATCGGATTAACAAAAGGTGATTTCAATATGGAGGGTATGAGGTTTCCTTTTGAGACTAAACCCCTAGTTGTAATTCCATTATGTGTTTGCTTTGATTCAATTATAATATTCATGAATAATTTTTGTTTTAAACTATAATGAAAAAGAATTCATTGATACATACTATTAATTAGTTTTTATATAAATATTTTATTAAGTAAATTTATTTCATAAGTTATAATAGTTTTCATACTATTTTAACTAAGAACTAGTCTAACTGTGAAAAATTATTTATAAGATCATAAAATTTATTGATATACTATTTAATAAACTAGGAAATTTAATTTAAACAAAGTGATTTTAATTGTACTACATTTTTAAAAATAAATGGTAACTAAATTAACCACCTCTTAAGTTACTGACTCTGACCAATATTTGGTATCAACAGTCCTCATAATCATTTTAACTAAAAATTCAGTTGTGTTTTAAAGAACATAAATTTCTATATATTAAAAATTTTGTTAAATAAATAAATCATAGTTAATAATGTTATGCTAATAATATCACTCATTTATTTATTTTAAATAACTACGCTGAATGGAAATTCAGGATGAAAATTAGCATAAAAAGAATGTGTTATGAAATATGTCATGATATTGAAGATAAATTTGAGTTACCTAAGACTAAAAGGAATAAATGGGATTATAATACTAAAAATTATTATGATAACAACTATAAATCCATTAATTATCATTTTTGTGTTGTAGGTGATGAGGAGTACAATCGAATATCTTCTAGTAAAATTACACATAAAATTTCCGATATATTAGTAATTTCTCATGATAGAATAACTAATGTTAATAAAATGAGACTGAAATGTTTTATAATTAAATATGATACATTTAAAATGTAACCTAATAAGGTGATTTATGTGATGAATATTATGTTTAATGATATACTAAATTCAATTTTTTTCTTTCAGAATCATGTTTCATATAAAGATCAAATCATATGACTATTGAGATGTATTTCTAAAAGGTGGAGAGGGAAATTAGTTTCAATAAGAAAATCATCTTATATCAGTAATCTACCTCTCATGTAATTTATTGGTAATATGATTACATATGAATAATATCTTAAGGTTCATTAGAAGATGAATATTAACATAAGATGATATCAATATCCTTCAAGACTATTGTATCAAAAAAAATGTACAACTAGAAAGAACCAGTGAATAATAATCGATCGCCATAGAGATGAGTAGATGGATCATCTATCTATAAGGTTAAAAAAATTATATATGAAGAGTAATTTCATTATAATAACATGTAATTTATGAAAATATAAGGAATTATAATAATTACCCTAAAACAGATGATAATTGAAATTAGATTACCTACTATGAGTGTAATAGAAAAAGACATGTTCTGGAAGACTGTCTAATGGTAAAATGCAAGAAAAGTATGATCATAAGGATTAGAAGTATAATAAAGAAATAATGTAACCTGGAGTGCCTATGAGTAAAACTGTATAGACTCATAATCATGTCATAAAGAAAATACATATAGAGAAAATTTGTGATTCATGAAAAATTTATCTAATGTAACTATTTTCCCTCGTGTATATCATTCTAATCATTATATATTTGATCATAATGAGGATATTAAAATTGAGGAAATGATTTAATATTGCAATATTCTTAAATATACCTTAACATGTGAATATATATAAATACAAAATTTGAAATAAATAACTTCATTTATCTGTTAGTGATAAATCTAACATTTCTATAGGAAGAAAAATGGCTACTCAACTTTTGAAAGATAATAACAAGCTAAAAGTTTATAATTATCAGTTAAATAAATACTTGTGGGTATTCACTAATGTAATAGAAAATATCACTAAAATACTAATAAAAATGTTATCCTAAATATATTACGGGTCTATGTTATCAAGTTAGATAGAGAAGAATCATCCTAAGCACATTTGATTCAAAATACAAATATGGGAATTCAAATTCTAATTATTAATCAACTGGACCAAATAATGTTTCAGTTTAAAAAATACATAAATACCTTTATAGTAAATCCATTATGAATATGTGTGTTTGTAATGACATGATTAATAATTCTCATGGACCCATGGATATTTGGGTAACAAAATCCTTTTCATATAAAGTTCATTTAAAAGGGACCCACATGAATACCGTCAATAAAATACTATAGTACATGGACAATGGTATTTATAGAAATATTATACTATATTATAGAAGCTTCAAAAACCTGATGATTGTTGATGGTGGATTTGTCACATTTTGAGAAAATGATAGTGGAAAAATAAATATTGATTGAAAAATCATTAAATATAACTCAGTTTTAATTTTTAATGTAATATTTTTTGATGGTTTAAAATATAATCTTCTTCAAATATAACATCTATGTGATGATTGTATTCATGTGAAATTTGTAAATAATTCTTGAAAATTGTTTATTATAAAAATTTTATAATTTTCTACATTATGTAATAATAATGATTATGTTGTTAAATTAGATTCATTACATTTCCAAAATGTTTCTGGAACATATTCATTTCATAAGGATTATTTAATTTTTCATTGAATACTTGGATACTAAAACATTTACTCACATATAAATATTAGTAGGAAATTGTTAGTCTTGGATCTACCTAAAATCTAATTCCCCAATGATAAATTTTGTAACCTTTATAAAAATGTAAACAAGAAAAAATAGATTTCAGATTAAAGAAAAAAGTTTCAACATCTCAATTGTAAAGTTGGTTCACATGAATTTTTTAACCATCTAGATTTTATAGATACAATTGGAAAAAATATGTCTATTTCATTATAAATAACACTTTGAGGTATACATGGGTGTTATTTATAAGCTCCCAAAATTGTATCATATTATTATATTACATAGCATTCTAAATCTATAAAATTCCTATGTTAACATAGGATTAATACATTACGATGTGACTATGGCCATCAATTTGAAAATAACGAAAATGAATCATCTTCCTAAAACAATGTATTTACCAAAAACTTTTATACTCTTATTTCCAACTATAAGAGTGAAGTTATAGAAAGAAGAAATAGAACCCTTTAGAAGATTGTTAGAACAAAGATTAATGAAAATGACTTACCTATTCAGTTTTGGGTAGTGTCTGTAAATACAACCTATTATATAATTAATATAGTTTTATTGGATGGAATAGAATGTCTATGGTTAATTAAATTTTATTTATTGTATGGAATGTTTTTATTCATAACATGAAGTATAATATAGAAAATTTTTCTCCAAAGTGGTATAATGAATTTAACATGGTTATAAGACTATTAGTAAATCTTATAGGGTGTTTAATAAAATAACCAAGTCTAGGGAATAATATTTTCTTATAATTTTTTTTAGGGAATATCACATGACCATAATACCCCTTTAGATAAACTTGATAATTATTTTTCTACACTAGATGTATATTGCAAACCTATTGACACTGTTGTGAAACATGTAGAGAAATAATCTAGTTCTAAAGAACTTTTAGACCCTTAACCTCAACATATGTATGAACATTAGGAGATTATTACTTCATATTTCTAGAGTTATGAGGACACCTTAATATAATCATTTAGATGCTTCATGTGGAGACTTAGATATCTGTATATATACCAGAGATTCTATAGGGTATCAGGAAGATGATCAGGATTTATTTTCAAATCATAAACTTAAGAACATCAACAATTCATAAATTATTAATTATAGGTAATTTATATGAAATAAAAACTTAAAAAAATTAAAGAAATAATGTATGGAAATTTTTTAACAAACCTAATGACACAATAAATATTGGCTCAAAATGGGTGTCTATAAACAAAGTTCGTGTATCTGGTATAATAAAATGAAATATAGATATACTAGTTTCACAAGGGAATAGTCAAGGTGATGGTATAGACTATGAAGAAGCATTTTCAATAGTATACATACATAATGCTATAACAATATTGCTAGTTTATTCTGAATATTTTAATTTAAAACCACCTAAAATGGATATTGACATTAAATTCTTGAATTTTTATATAGTTGAGTATGTTTTTGTTAAAAAACACCCCATATTTCTTAAATCACATTTTTAAAACAATATTTTCACATTAATAAATGGTTCTTATTGTTTAAAACAAGCACCTAGAACTTAGTATGATAGTATTCTCTCGAAAGATGTTTAATTTGTTTCAATCTATATAGTTGATATTATATTTGGATCTTCTAGAAATTATTTACATACTCATATTTTCAAAATGAAGAAAAGTGAGTTTGAAAAGTCTATAATTGGTTAACTAAAATTCTATATTGGTTTTAAGATTTTGAAAAATAAAAAAGAAATTATTTTAAATCAATGTTAATATAAAAAATTAATTTTAATTTTTTTCGGATAGCACTAAATATATTGATATGCATATCAGTACCATCTATAAGTTGGATCATAATGATACTATGAAATTAGTTGATCAAAAAAATTATAGAGGTATGAATGAAATTCTATTATAATTAATAGCTACCTAACAAAAAATTATGTTTAGTTTTTTTATGTGTGCTCATTTTCAAGAAAATCAAAAATATTCACACATAGTTCCTATTATAATTATTTTTAAACGCCTCATCTATTTAATGAATTTTTTTATTTTTATACCGTATGAGACTCAAAATTTAACTAGCTATTTATTCAATAATGATTTTTGTGGATTCATGATAGGTAGAAAAAGAACCTGTGAAACTTTTTACATTTTTGGAAAGTCTCTATTTTATTAGTGTAGAAAAAAATAAGATTCTATCACACTATCTACAGTGAATCTCAATACATTGTTGCAGGTAGCTATAGTTGTCAAATTTTTATTATGAAATACCTTTTACTAGAATATGGTTATCAATTCCAACATGTCCCTATAAATTGTGATAACATAGGTTTTATAATCTTATATAAGATACTTGTGTCTTAATCTACAATAAACCAAATTGATGTAGAAAATCACCTTTTAAGATATCATCTTCAAAAGAGAGTATAACTATTGAATTCCTTGGTATTGAACATCATCTTGCTGAATTTTATACTAAGACATTGAATCAATGAAAATTAACTACATTAATTATGAATTATGAATTATTTATTCTGGTTAAAAATAATTTTATTCGAACAAAATTTAGAGTTTACCCACCATTAGAGTTTACCCACTATTGGAATTTACGCAATGTTGGAGTTTCACCACCATTTGTAATGACTAGGTGTTGGAGTAACCTATTATTGCAAAATATTAATATATGAGTTAAATATTTTAATCCTTTAAATTTAATTATATTTATATATTTTGAATTTATGATTTTCAAATCACTATATAATATAAATTAGACGCTAAATTCAAATTTAGATTATCAATCTTGATCCCAAATGTTCTTCATGTTGGATTGAAATAATGATGTAGATTCTCAATTATAATAGATGGGTGAATAATAATTTTAAATAAAATTAATTTTTAACCTTAAAGAAAACTATGTTTAAAAAAGTTAAACAAGTTAAATTCACAAGACCTCTTTTAGTTCTACAAACTTGTTAGGTTCTGAAAATATGGTGCCTGAAATGAAGCATAAGGAAATTTTACATGGAAAATATTCTACCTCAAGGCATGTTGAATCTTATTTATCAGAGTATATAAAATATTAAGAATTTATAAGATGGTTATACTTTCTTACTTTATCAAAATATAGAGGAAATAAACTTGAAACAAAACACGTAACAGGTAAAAAATATTTTAACCCAAATAGAAGGGAATTCAACAAACATGGATAAAATGTCCCTTGATTTATACATTCAAGAAATTTTTTCTTACCCACATCAGGGTAAGCCCTTGATAGAAATATCAGAATCTGTCTTTCTATCCCCGCATTCCCCTGAACATCAAGGTATCCAATACCGCTGTCTTCCTATCCATGTATGTCCTCGTACATTAAGGTAGTCATCACCTATTTCTTCTTATCCTTATTAGACCTCTATTTTACTCAGTAATAATCAAATAAGAAAAAAGAAATATGAACAAGATGTTCAGTATTCACAAATAATGGGAGTCCCTTTCTCTAGAAATCACTTCAACAACATGAAATATCTAGATTGATCAATAGATATTCTCAGTTTTTCAGAGTGTTGCGAGCTTGTTCAAATGAGATCCTATTTGTAGTCATTTCTCCAATGATCGGCTCCCTCCTCCAACGTTCATATTTTTCCTTGAATCTCAGATGGACCAATATAGGTGTCACTAAAACAACAGTTAGCTAGAAATAGATTGTACGACATCGTTTTAACTATAACAAGTGTACGAAAAATATGGTTGCTTAGCCAAATATAATTTTTTGAGTTTAAGGAAAAATGAACTTTGGAGTCTAACCAAATAAAAATTTGGATACTATAAATCATGAATATTTAGATTTTGTTTTCCAAAGAATTAGGATCCTGAAATCTAAAGATTTCGACGTCTGAATTCCAATTAATTTAGATTATGAATTCTGAAGAATTTTATGTCTGAATTCTGAGCAATTTGGAGTCGGAATTCTGAGTAATTTTGAGTCAGAATTATGAGGAATCCAGAGTCAGAATTATAAGGAATTCAGAGTCTGAATTAGGATGAATTCAGAGTCTGAATATAGAGGATTTCAGAGTCTGAATTCTAAGAAATCCGGAGTCTGAATTCTGAGGAATTCAGAGTCTCAATTCTGAGGAATTTATAGTCTAAATTTCAGAGGATTCATAGTCTGAATTTTAGAGAGTTCGGAGTCTGAATTTCAGTGAATTTAGAGTCTGAATTTCAGAGAAATTGGAGTCTGAATTTCCGAGAATTATAAACATGAATTTGGAACTGAATACACAATACTATATATCTATGTATTTATAGAATTATGAGGTTTTAGATGTGAAACCAATTTTTATACATTGGAATGAAAATGAGTTAGATTTAGAGAAACTAAAAAATCAACAATGAAATCATAAGTAAGGATAAATTTTCCTTAGGGAAGGAAAAGTTTCCTCATTAAGATAGTTCTTAGGGAAAATATAATTTTCCTTAAGAAAGATTTTTTGTGGTTTTCAAAAATAGATGAATAGAAAATTCATAAGTAAACCTTATTAACTCAACAATATCCACCCTTTTGGAAAGCACAAACATCCTTATGAAAAATAATGTAAGGACATAGAATTTTTCTTTATGGAATGAAAATAAAAAATTATCTCCCTTTACTTACGAATCATGGTGAATACGACTAACCCCCCCCATTGGTTTTGAAATACCTAAGGATTATATACATGACATCCATAAAGTATATTTTTTCCTTCATAAGGTAATCTTCTTTGATGAACATCCCCCTTAGATAGACTCCACCTTACATAGGGAATTCACTTCCTTACATGGTATTCTTTTTAACATTCTTTTCTCTGCCTTTGTGATTTTCCAAAAGGAAAAAAGATAATGGGAAAAATATGATACCTGAAAATTTAGTACTATACTACAAAAGATATGATGATCATCCATAATTTCATTATGATGGGAAAAATTTATACAAAGAAGAAAAAATACAACAAAAGATCAGATTGTGAAAAAATTATCCTTCTTTCTCGATTCCCATTAAATTATTTATGGTGGTTCTCAGCTTCTTAATATCCTTATGGTCCTCTTCAAAATGCTTTAGAAAATGATCATGATCTTCAATTTTCATCTCCAGGGCATTGATCTTTTCTTCATCATCCTTATGAATATCTGTTAGAGCCTTCAAACGATCTTCTTGCATAGAAATATTTTAATCAAATTCTATTCTGAGATCTATTTACCTCTTCCAATTCATAACCACTAAATTAAGCATCCCATTTAGATCCTTGGCTTCCTGCTTCGCAGTTGTCTGTTCGAGGGTTAGAATTTCCTCAAAACAATAAGTGAGCTCTTTTATCTTAATATCTTCCATGTAAAAATCATCATTGACATTATATTAATATTCATTAATGACTCTCAGGCCTTTGATTTTCTTTCTTGGCCACTTTGTGATTTCCTTACATGACCTCTTATGAGCATCGTATTCAATGAAGAAGGATTTGAAATCGGCCTCAATCCTGACAAACTTATCCATAAGTATTGAAAAAGAATCTTATTTTTAATTAATCCAGTGCTGAAGAAACTGACACCTCATGTCTATACTCAGATTTAAAGGAATTGTATCAACTAGATTCTTTAATGATTGGAAAACAAATTCTTGTCTAAGAGAGGATGATTCCGATTCAGACTGTTTGGTTGCTGAGGATCCTTTCTCAATTACTTGATCATTTATATTTGATGATCCACCAATATCTTTCATTGATACAACTTCTTTTTTAGGTTTATCAACCAACACCTACATTCCCTTATCACCTCTAAAAATTATCTCTCCTGCTTTGGGTGATTCATTTTCACTATCTGATGGTTATACAATCCTATTTTCCTCAAGGATTTCTTTTTCAGCATCAACCACAAGATCTTCTAGATGAAAAAAGTCATGGTAGCTACTCTCTTCTTCCGATGGTTTATTTACTTCTTCATGACCCTTTAATTATTTTCTTGGAGTATCATTTTTTGAAGATTTGATTTCAAAAGACTGGATTGACAAATTTTCAGAAAGACTCTTCTTCTTATGATGCAACTCAACTTTCCTTATCATGTAATCAGTATCACCACTTACTTATTTTTATTCTTCTTCCACTTTTTCCTCTTGAACAATTTATTCTTCTTCTTCTGGTTCCAGAATAACCATCTTCTTTCCCAAAGTCTCTAAAAGTACTAGTTCATTGAGAAATGTTTTCGGTACATGAAGATTCTCAGAAGCTTTATCATCAGCCTTGAGAAGATATTGAAAAATATAGGCTTTAGACATCTTCTTCTTTTAATTCTTTTCTTTTTTATGTTCTTACGATCCTCAATAGCATTAATCTTTAAAGTTTTATCCTCCACAGGGTCCAAGACAAATCTAGGATCCCGTTCCTTCTGGTTCTTATTGTCTTCTCTCCACTTTCCAACCACTTCATCTGGAAAAGTCTTTTGCTTTTTAGTCATAGGTGGTGTTGAATAAGTTTCCTTAACAACATAATTTTTTTATTATCTTCTGGTTCCTTTACCTTCCTCTTCATTCCACCATTTTTGGAAGTCTCAGCGACTTCCGATTTCATTGATAGGAATTCTATTTCTGCATCAGATAACTCATAAAATTCTCTAGAATCATTAGATAATACATCCTTAATCCTTCTCAACTTTTCATCGCTAAGAATCATAACCTTGTAATTTCTTGGCATATAACTACAAGGAATTTTGAATGACGTGAGACAAAGAACAATAATCTTGGAGATAATAGACTAATACCTTATAGTTTATGATTTTTGATTTGAGAGATACATTCTTGATATTAATGATTGTAATGAAGACATACTTGACCAAATATATCTTCTTGAGGTTCACCAGAAAATCTAAAATATAGATGTCACTTTTCTTCAGGGTGTCTTTATCCACTTTTTTGGAATGATAAAACATTGAACCCTTAACTCAAGAATCATTAAATTTTTAGAGAGATGGATAATCTTGGAGGTCTTCACCGTTGATAGACCAAGTAACTCTAAATATTTTTTACTTTTCAAAAGATCCTGAATCATTTGGTAACTTTTGGGTACAGAACACTACTTCATCCTTATAAAGAATTCCAATTAAGCTTACATCCTTACTATAAGAAAGAGCTTTGGGAGTTCCATATATCTTGAATGAAAAATTTTCTCTCCCTCCTTCATTGAAGAAACTTATACATTCATATAATTCAATCAATAAATCTAGATAAACCAGATCCTGTGACTTTGGTTTGGATACACATAGGCTCTCCCAGCCATTCAACTTGATATTTTTTGAAATAGTAAAATCATATATAGAAAAGAATATAGGATAAAATAACCATTATCTGTATTTCTACAATTTCGATACTTTTTTTACTAATGACATTTGTTTTTGTGGAGAGTCTTTTACAGAAATTCAGATATGAGAAAACCTTGAAAATTGTAATGGACCTTAAGTAGAGTAGCAGGTTTTCATTACGCCAAATCATTGAAAATAAATGTGGCACAAACCTTGGGGGTCCTTATATAGGAGTTTTAGTTGATGGTTCATCTTCCCAGAGAGATCCAATGGTGAAAATAATCTTGATCATATCTGACGGTTGAGATGATAGCCAAACATTGAATTTGATTGGTTCTGGTGTTTTGAGGTTTTAAGATAAAAAATTCAGATTTAAGGAAATGTAAATCTGAAAAATTTTATTAAAAAAGATGAAAATAAAAACATGTAAAAATATAATTATTAAAATTTATGAAAACAAACATACCTTCAGGATTTCAAGTGAAATTATCCGTAATGAGTTAAATTCTTCTTAACGAATTGTAGATTCTGAAAAATTTTCTTAAGTAATGAAAAATAATATTTGAAATTCAACGTTTTTTAATTTGAAAAAAAATTGATTAAGAATATTTTTATTATGAAAATGTTTATTATGAATAAAAAATTGATTATAAAAAAAATTGATTATGAAAAAAATTTGACTACGAAAACAATTTCATAACATGAAAATGAACCCCCTATGAAAAATTAGTTTCATACTATATGGAAATAGTTTTGAACTAAAATTTAACATGAATGATTACCTTATAATTATCATTCCTAACTTCTATTTAATGTATTCAAATCTATCTAAGGGTAATGATTTTCTGAAAATATCAGCATGTTGATCTTGCATTCCGATAAAATGAAGAATGATATCCCCTTTTTGTTTGTGATCCCTAGTAATATGATGCCTAATATCTATTTTTTTTACAAGAGTGATGTGCATGGTTTTTACATAGGCAAATAGAACTAGTATTATCACACAATATAGGTGTTTTAGTAAACCCATACCATATTCTATGAGTTTGTGTTGCATCCACAATACTTGAGCATAACATATTCTTGCTTCTATATATTCAGCTTGAGTAGTGGAATGTTCTACTGAGTGTTGCTTTTTTCATTACAATGAAACCAATTAATCTCCTATGAAATGAGATGTTATGGATGTACTTTTCCTGTCTATTCTACATCCACCAAAGTCATCATCTGAAGAACTTTTTTAAACAAACTATGTAACACCCCGACCCCAGTTACCTAGAGTCAGTTCATTATTATGTATCATTGGCATGATCAAAAAATATCAAGTCTATAAAGACCGATTAGTTTAGTATGCTTGGAAGTAATAGATAATTCATAGGGTTTACATTACATCATAAAATGGAAAACTAAAACAACATTGTTTCCATAAAAACACTGAGATCCCATATACTATCCCTGTAGGTCAATAAAAATATACTTCTTCGCATCTTGGGAGAAAAAATACATAGAAAGCGGTGAGCTCATATGATCAGTAAGGATAACAATATAGAAGATGCTTTCATAAATAAGAATAAACATTTAAAATAATGTATAAAACTAAAACAAAAGCCTTTTAAACATGAACTTAAGCATATTATGGAAATGATAAAATGAAATAATATCATTTACTTATTCACATGGATATTCTACTAATCTAATAATCACATGCAATTTAAATAACCACTTTCATAATAATGGAATGCATAATGCCAGACTTTCATAACCACATAGCCAAGGACTTATGTCAAGACTACAAAAAATATTGTGTCAAGGCCTTGTGCCAAGACACTAGTTTGTCTCATGATACCTACCGATTCATTGAGGATCTATAGCGGGCTCCACTCGTAACTTACTAAGTCCAATGCATTCCTCATATGAAATGGTTTAATCATAACATAAACATTCGTATTAAAAATGGCATATGAAATATAAATACATTATCGATAAACCATGAATGGAGTAAAAATAACACATCCACAGTCAAACATATCAAAAAAAATTCAACACAATATTGACGTTTGGTATCACAATAAATCATCTTCAAATAAGCTTAAAATCCATCAAAGGATGTTGACATAGATGAAATCAAAACCTTTTCAGTGAAATTTCTCTTTCTATTATGAAATCATTTTAAATTAATCTAATTATAAAAGATAACATTTATTTTTGAAAATATTCTTATAAGATTTTAAGCAAAGATTTGACGTAGTTATAATGGAAGAAAATAGCCGCACCCACCGTATAAGTTAAAAAAACATTCTTACCTTAATTTTGTCGAAAAGGTTATAAAGGACCTTGTTTGGAAAATGACGGAATGATTATATTATAAAAAACTTATAAAAATTAAAACAAGGGTATAATTGACTTTCACCCATAGTCTATAAAATTTTAATAATGTTTGGAAATATATTTTTATGAAATATGGATGTAGATGATAAAGAGGTCCCAATAGATACTTACAAAAAACAACCTCGGATAATAAGGAGATTGTAAAATTAACCCTTAACTCATAATTTTCCTTGGTAGAGGGTAGTTTAACCTCCTGTATAATGGTAAAATAATAGTTATTAAATTATACAATAATCATATACATTAATATGATATCATATATGACCTTTTACAATTGATTTGTTAACAATATCTTAATATTATCGTCATTTGGATGTTAACGGGTTCGTTTTCCTTTATATTATTTGTTATTTGAGTCATGTTTGTTATGGATGGGATGTATCTTATTCATATACAGAATGATATCAAGTCTTTAAATGTTATTTTTAATCATCAAATAAAAATTAGTCTTGAATGGATACAATGGGGAATGAATCTCATCACGTTCGTGGAGACGGTAATCCGTACATACGCACGAGAGACAATATCATTCTTTTTATATTAAAATAATATATAATTAGATGGTATATAATTTATACAGAATCATTATCATGTTATATTATTTATTTAAATCAATTACACATCATTATTATTCCCTTCCAACTAATAATGTTTTGAATAACAATTACAGCACGACGTGGAGATGGTTAGCCGTATGTACGCACACATTATGATAGGTCCTTCAAAGGATGGATAGAATATTGAATATGGTTGTACCATATTTATAATAACGTCACAATATATATAAGATACAGGAGTTATTTTTTTATAATGGAAACAACAAAGAAAGAGGAAGTGGAAGAATAAAGGAACATGAAAGAGGTGATGAAATATTTACCTCTTCTTCCAGTTCTTCCTTTTGATTTGGTCAAAAGATCTCAATAGGATGGAGTTCTGACTAAAGGATTCCCTCTTAGATGAATGGAGGACATTGGAGAAGGTAATTTAGAAGATTTTGGCCTAGAAAAAAGGCTTTGAATGTGTTAATTTTAGGGAAGGGGGAGTTCCCTTTTATAAGAGGGGTGAGGGGCACCTTAGAAAAGGCAAGAAATATTATTTTATAATACATTAATTTTCGGTTTATAATGGCTCTAAAGTGGATTATTTAAAGTCTCTGGTGGGGATGGGTCTCAAACCACTCAAAAAATAGGTTTTAGACATGTTTGGGTCACTATATGAAATTTATCTTTTAGATTTAACTCTTTGTTAAATAGTTTGACATTTACCATGTCTCATTGTATTTTTATATTATATGGATAATAAACATACTATATACTTCCAAGAGAACCAAAAGTGTTTAATTAATGATTCACCTATAATTTTATATTTCTTTTGGAGGAACATTATTTTTTTAGGAATAAAATATCAATTAATAGTATAATTGTTTTTAAAAAACTCTTTTATGTCAATTTTGATACTATTTGGTATTTTGTGTTGGATAAATTCATAACATCATTATTACTTTTAAAACAATTCATATAACCCATCCTAACATTTCATATTAACCTAGAAAATTAGTGGAATTCATAAAAAGTCTCAAATTACATTTATTTGGATATTTATAATATCAATTATTTTAATATTTCATTAATTAGGTAATTACTGCATCATCATTGTGTCAAAAATAAATTGATTTATTTAATTTCTAAAAAATGTAAATAAAATACCATTATATAAGAAATATTTCTATATTTATAATTAATATTTATAGTTAAATTTATCTTATGTATAACCCTATATTAAAAATGTTGTAGTTATTAAACATTGATTTTAACTCTTTTAACTCTTCTTTAAATAAAATAATAATAAGTGCCCTAATATATTCCAAGTGGACCGAAGTGGTTCATATTTAATTCCTAAGGTTGGCTTTGGTGGAATTATACTTATCAAATATAATTAGGACATGTGTTATGGTAATAATAATATCATTTTTAGCCTTAATTACCCTATCTACTTTTAACCATGGTAAATAAAAGTAAAAAGTCACTATTCACCAAAAATTATTTTTATTACATTGAACCACATTTTACTTACTAATATAAACCATGTCTCTCAAATTTTTTAAATTCCATTAACTAAATATGTAAAATTATGTTTTATGTGAATTTTCAACTTCTACTAGGATGTGGGTAAAAGACGGTGAAAAGTTCAATAAAATTTATATATATCTAAAATTATTATAAACTGACTCCAATTAATTACATTGAACTTATATAGGTTTTATTTATCTATTTTCACCTAGAATTAATTTAAATAAAATAAATATTTATTTATATAAAAATTCGGTTTTAAACTATAACTCAGTGTTTTTCACTATTCATCAAAAATTGAATTTTTTCAAAAAAATAACAAAAATTCACCCTAAGATAATTCCGATATTCCGAATCCAAAAATAAAGTCCATTTTGAAAGGTAAAATTTATAAAATTTCAAAATGTGGGTATTACTATTCGTAACGGCTAGTTTGAATGGTTGTGGTGTGTTAGAACTCGAAGTTGCGTACACCACTCGCTATTGTATTATTCAAAGAGAAGTGTACCGTGGAAGCTTGAGGTGTTACATTGTCCCCTCCTTCAAATAATTCCACCCCCAAAATTTCTAGAATATTACGTCATAAAAAGAGTCAGGTGGTTATTCATCATAAGTTCCTCGGGCTTCCACATTTCCTCTTCCATCTTATGGTTTCTCCATAGAACTTTTACCCGACGAGTCGTCCAGTTTCTCAGCACCTGTTCTCTTGTATCCAGAATCTTGGCAGGCTCTTCGCAATAAGATAGATCGGGTTCCAGTTCTAATTCCTCATAGGTGATTACATGCATTGGGTCAGGCATGTATTTTTTCAACAGTGATACATAGAATACATCGTGAACTTTCAAGAGACTTGGCAGCATTTACAAATGGTAAGCTACAACCCCAATTAGTTCTAGAGTTTTGAAAGTTACTATGTACCTGGGTCTCAATTTACCCTTCTTACCGAAAATTATAACACCGTTCCATAGAGATACGTTCAAGAAAACATTATCTCCTACCTGAAATTCCAAATCCTTCCATAAGTTATCATCATAGATCTTCTGTCTACATTGAGCTGTTTTGATGTGGTATTGGATTACCTTCAAATTTTCCATCATTTCCTCCACAATTTACAGGCCTACAAGGCTTCTTTCACTAACATCATCCCAACAGGTTGGTGTGCGACATCTCATTCCATATAACGCTTCATATGGTGCCATCTAAATACTTGAATGGAAGGTATTGCTATAAGAAAATTCTACCAGAGGTAAATATTGATCCCACATACCATGAAAGTCATGTGATCATGATATTAACTTGTATTCTAAGGTTTGAATAGTCTGTTCTGATTGTCCATCAGTTTTGGGGTGGTAGGGAGTGCTCAAATGAAGTTTAGTATCTAGGGATTTCTGAAGACTTTTCCAAAATATTGATGTAAAACATGGATCATGATCACAAACAATTGATAGGGGTACTCCATGAAGTCTTACAACTTCATTAATATATAGTCTTTCTATACATTTAAGTGGAAAATATTCTCTTATAGCATGAAAATGTGATGACTTGGTAAGATGATCAACAATGACCCATATTTCATCATTCCTTCTAGGATTATTTGGTAGTCCCATGACAAAGTCCATTGTAATATTATCCCATTTCCACTCAGGTATGGGAAGAGGATGCATGAATCTTACAGGCTATTGCTTCCATCTTTTACTTGTCGACAAACCATACATCTTGACACAAAATCAGCAACCTCCCTCTTCGTGTTGTCCCACAAAAAATGGTCCTCCAAATCTCTATACATCTCAGTGCTAACAGGGTGTATAGAGAAATCGGAATAAGGAACATCATTCAACAATTACCTTTTTAGATCAGGTATATCGAGAACAGAAAGTCTCTTCCCAAATTTAAAAATTCCATCTTCATACACAAAGTCACTTAATCTCCCATCATTCACATCTTTAATCTTCTTTTGAAACTCTTCATCATCGGTCTGAGAACTCTTTATCCTTTCTAGTAAATATGGTTTGGAGACCATTTGAAAAAGCATTGATGTTTCACCTTCCATGGTTATTCCCATATCCATCATTACTAGATCCATGAAAATTGGATCCTTTTCAACTCTTAGCTTGTTCAGAAATCCATGATCCTTTCTGCTCAAATAATTTCCACCTTATTTGCCTTCCCCAGGTGGTAGTGTATCTTTAAATCACAATCCTTGTGTTGTTCAAGTCATTGCCTTTTCATCATGTTGAGTTCTTCTTGTGAGAAAATATACTTCAAACTCTTATGATGAGTATAAATCTCACATTTTTCACCATAGAGATAGTGTCTCCAAATATTCAAAGAAAATATTACAGCTACTAACTCAAGATCATGTGTAGTATAGTTTTCCTCATGAATTTTTAGTTTTCATGATGCATAGGCAATAACCCTCTCATTCTGCATAAGGACACAAACAAGTACTTTCTTTGATGCATCACTATAAATAAAAAACTTGTCATTCCCCGATGGTATAGTCAAGATAGAAGAATAGACTAATATTATCTTCAGTTATTCGAAACATTTTTCACACTCTTTTGTCCAAACAAATTTGAAACCTTAACTTGTGAGCTTGGTTAATGGGTTAGCCAATCAGGAAAAATTCTGGATGAAACATCGATAATAACCTGCTAAACCAATAAAACTGGGTACCTCAGTTATACACATCGGTGCTGGACATTCTTGGATTGCTCTTGTCATAGGAGGATCAGCAGAGATTCCATCATTTGAGATAATATGGCCAAGAAAAGAAATCTCCTGAGGCCAAAATTCACACTTTCTAAACATCCCGTATAATTCATGTTTTATAAGAGTCTTTAGAATAATGCACAAGTGATTTTCATGATCCTCATAGATTTTGGATTATACAAAGATATCATCAATAAATACCAGTACAAAGTCATCAAGATATTCCATGAAAACTTTGTTCATTAGATCCATTAAAACAGAGGGTGCATTAGTCATCCCAAAAGGCATTACTATAAACTCGTAATTCCCGTACCTGGTTTGAAATGCTATTTTTGGAATGTCTTCCTTCATCACACACAACTGACGATATCCAAATCGAAGATCAATCTTTGAGAAGTATTGTTCTCTAGGAAGTTGGTCGAATAAATCATCAATGTGAGGTAGGGGATACTTTTTATTTATTATTATAGCATCGATCTCCCTGTAGTCAATGCACAACCTCATATATCCATCTTTCTTCATAACAAAAAGAACAAGGGATCCACATGGAGAAACACTAGGGTGAATAAGTCCCTTATTACTCAATTCCTCTAGTTGTTTCTTTAGTTCCACTAATTCCATAGTGTCCATTATATAAGGGGTCTTCGATATGGGCCTTGAACCAGGAATTAGGTCAATGGAAAACTCAATTTCTCATTCTAGAGGATGTCTAGGTAAATCCTTTGGAAAAACATAAACATATTCTTGCACAATATGTACATCCTATGTTCAATCATTCCATTCCTCACCCATAGTTATTTCATTCTCTTCCTCCACAAAAATTGAATTTAGTTGAGCTATTGGGGGTGGATCTAGATAAGAATTAGGTGGTGGCATTTCTGCTCTAAAGATAAGGTACTATTTATCATCATAAAAAATTGTATCATCCTTCTTCTTAAAATAAATTTTTTACATCATGGTTCAAAAGCCAATCCATACCGAGGATTATATCAAATTCTATCATGGGTATGATGATGATATCAGCACATAAATACTATTATTATGCCTTAATGGGAACTAATTCACAAAACATTGTTGCAATGATACTTCCCTTAGGAGTTTTGACTGACAACTCCCTTGTTAAATCAAATTGAAAATATCTAATTTTCTTAGCGAACTGGGAATATATGAAACAATGAGATGATCCAAAATCAAATAAAGTATTGGCTAAATTTAAGGAAACCATTAAAATACGTGCCAACACATCTTTAGGATCTTCCACCTCAGTAGTAGTTATAGCATAATCTTGGCCTTGATCCCTTGGCCTTTTTTGAGGTAAGTTTTTCTGATGCTTAGGAAATTCATTTTCATAATGTCCCATCTCCCTAAAATTGTAGCATTGAACATCGGTAGCTTCATTCTTCCCCTTGAAATCATTATCTTGGAGGACTTTTTCACCACACTTGTAACAGACTCCCATTCCATTCAAGAATGTATTAGGGTATTTATTCCCACATTTACTATAGGATGAATATTCAACTTTTCCCTTCTTCACCTTATTTCCATTTCTAGAGTGATCAGGAGATCTCTTCTTCTATTTATTTTCATTAATGTCGTAAGACATAGAGAATTCCTTTTCTATCTTGATTGCACATGAGACAATATCTTCGTATGATGAGAAGTATTGTGAGACTAATTCTCGATGGAGAAATGGTTTAAACCCATCAAAGAAACGATCAATCCTTCTTATCAGGTTACATATATAATATACAGCATGTCTTGATAACCTTGTAAAGTTATACTCATACATTGCAACATTCTCATCCTCCTTTTGCCTCATACTTAGATAATGTCTTTCCATATCCGCTCGATGTTCATGAGGAAAGTATTTTTCTAAGAAAATTTCTTTAAACACACTCCATTCTATACTTGATAATTCTTCATCTTCCTATGTCTTTTGTATCAATGATCAACATTGATTAGCATCTCCAGTGAGGCGATAAATTTCCATGACAGCTTTTCCCTTTCACAACACCCCAAAGCCTGAAATATTTTCTCTAGGGAACTTATATATTACTCAACTACCAATGTATTTTTACTCCCATTGAATGTTGGTGGTTGTTTCCTCATGAAGCGATCTAACATTTATCCTCCACCTTGTGGATCAGGGTGATCCATAAAGGTAAGGTTATTATTTAGATCCTCAGTGAGTTGTCCAGTATAGTGACAAGATGATCAACACCAGTTGTATCACCTGCTTCACTATAATTATCTTGAGCAGGAGGGTAATCTCTACATGGAGTGCGTACATTGATACTGTTTCTATTCCTTCCACTAGGATCTATTTCTAAGAAATGGCATACAATAAATTAATTTATAAATCGCAATACATAAATCTAAACTCGTAAAACACTTAACATTAATTGAACAGTTTATGTATAAAATCTATAATTATAATTTTTTTTTAAAAGTATATACTCATAAACCCTTCCTAATTTCTTATAAATAAAATTAGAATTATCCTAAGAATATCCCCTAGGAGTGTCGTAACCGAGAGTGCATCAAGGCCTATTGTCGTGCACCCATTCCCGTTCGAGTCTAGTTCAAATCGGTGTTTTTTGGTCTTACCCTTTACTACATTTGTGCCAAAGCTGCCTCTACCTACACATATCCATACATGGATGTATTTTTAATAAAACTCAAAAAATCTCTACAATATAAATATTCTTGGAAGTTCTTATTTGATAATCCTCAAAGTCTATCTTAGGGTTATGTGCTCTAATCAGAGTTTATCTAAATATAGCTTCCAAGGTTTGAACTAAACATCCTCTGATACCAACTGTAATGCCCCGACCCAATTACCAAGAGTTGGTGCATTATTACATATCATTTTCATGATCACAGAATATCATGTCTCGAAAGAACGATTAGTTTAGTTGACTTGGAAGTATTTTATATGTTTATAAGGTTTACAATACATCATAAAATGGAAAACTACTACAACATTATTTCCATAGACAACACTGATATCCCATAGACTATCCCGGCAGGTTATTCATAATATAATTCGTTGCATCCTGGGAAAAATAAAACATATAAATGGGTGAGCTCAGATGCTCAGTAAGGATAACAATATAGAAGATTATTTTATAAATAAGCAGAAACATTTAAGGCAATGTAGAAAACTAAAACAAAAGTCTTTTAAATTTGAACTTTTGCATATTATAGAAAATATAAAATGAAATAATTCCATTTATTATTCACATGGATATTCTACTAATCGAATAATCACGTTCAATATCAATAACCACTTTCATAATAATGGAATGCATAATGCCAGACTTTCGTAACCACATAGTTAAGGCCTTATTCCAAGACTACAAATAAGATTTTTTCAAAGCCTTGTTCCAAGACACTAGTTTGTCTTAGGAGACCTACCGATGCATCGAGGAGATATAGCAGGCTCCACCCGTCACTAACAAAGTCCAATGTATTCCTCGTATGAAAAGGTTTAAACATAACATAAAAATTCATATAAAACATGGCTTACGAAATGTCAATACATTATCCATAAACCATGAATGGTGTAAAATAACACATACACAGTCAAACAAATCAAAAAACCTTCAATCCAATATGGACGTTTCGTATCATAATAAATCATCTTCAAATAAGCTTAAAATTCATCAAAGGATGTTGACATAGATGAAATCAAAACCATTTTGTTGAAATAACTCTTTCTATTTTGAGATCATTTAAAAGTCATGTAATTATAAAATAAAACTTTTATTTTAGAAAATATTCTTAAAATATCTTAAGGGAAGCCTCGAAGTAGTTATAATGGCAGAAAATAGATGCACCCACCGTATAAGTTAAAAAAACATTATTATCTTAATTTTTTCGAAAAGCTTATAAATGGCCTTGTTTGGACAAAAATGGAAAGATTCCTTTATAGAAATCTTATAAAAAGTTAAAAAAGGGCATAAATTACTTTTACCCTTAGTCTATAAAATAGTAATAATGTTTTTAAATACATTTTTAAGAAACATAGATGTGGATGATAAAGAGGTCCCAATATATACTTACTTAAAACAACCTCGAATAATAAAGGGATTATGAAATTAACCCTCACCTTGTACTTTTCCTTGGTCTAGGGTTGGTTAAACTCTCGTATAACGGTGAAATAATTTTTATTAAATTATACAAGAATCATATACATTAATATTATATCATATAATGTCTTTTAAATTTTTTTGTTATAAATGTCTTTGTATTATCGTCTTTTTGGGTGTTAACAAATTCGTTTTCCTTTATATTATTTGTTATGTGAGTCATATTCATTATGGATGGGATGTATCATGTTAATATCCAGAATAATATCAAGTCTTTTGACATTATTTTTAATCATCAAATGAAAATTATTCTTGAATGGATACGATGAGAAATGAATCTCATTGCGTTCATGGAGACTGTAATCCGTACGTATGCATGAGTGACAATACCATTCTTTTTATATTAAAATAATATATAATTGGATGGTATATCATATATACATAATCAGTATCATGTTATATTTATTATTTACATCAATTACACATCATTATTATATCCATCCAAATAATAATGTATTGAATAACAATTACACCATGATATGGAGATGATAAGCCAAACGTACACATGCATGGTGACATGTCTTTCAAAGGATGGATAAAATAATAAATATTATTGTACCATATTTATAATAACATCATAGTATATATAAGATATTGGAGTTATTATATTATAATGGAAAAAACAACGAAAGAGGATGTTGAAGAAGAAAGGAACTTGAAAGATGTGATGAAATATTTACCTCTTCTTCTGTTTCTTCATTTTGATTTGATCAAAAGGCCTCCGTAGGTAGGATTTCAGACTAAAGTAAGGCCTTTAAGATAAAGTTAGAACAATTTAGAGGGTATTTGGGAAGAGTTTTTCATATAAAAAAGGCTTTGAATGTGTGAATTTGAAGGAAGGGGAAGTGCCCTTTTATTAGAGGGGTGAGGGGCACCTTAAGAAAACCGAGAAATATAATTTTATAATAAATTCGCATTCGGTTTATAATGGCTAAATAGTGGATTATATAAATTCTAAGGTGTGGATGGGTCTATAACCACTCAAACAATAGATTTTACACAGGTTTGGGTCACTATATTAACTTTATTTTTTATATTTAACTATTTGTTAAATAGTTTGACATTTACCATGTCTCTTTGAATTTTTATATTATATGGTTAATAAACATAATTAATATAACCAAGAGAACCCCAAGTTTTCATTAATGATTCAAATATCATTATATAAGTATTTTGGATGAACCGTAGATTTTTAGGAATAGAATATCAAATAATAATATAATATAAGTTTTAAAAACTTTTTTATGTCAATTTTGATACTATTTGGTATTTTGTGTTTGCTAAATTAATAACATCATTATTACTTTGAAAAAAAATTATCTAACTAACCCTAACATGTCATATTAATCTATAAAATTAGTGGAATTCATAAAAACTCTCAAATTACATTTATTTGGATATTTATAATATCAATTATTTTAATATTTCATTAATTAGGTAATTACTGCATCATCGTTGTGTCATAAATAAATTAAGTTATTTAATGTCTAAAAAATATAAATAGAATACCATTATGTATGAAATATGTTTCTCTTTCTAATGAATATTTATAGTCGAATTTATCTCAGGTATAACCTTATATTAAATATGTTTTAGTTATTAAAAATTGATTTTAACTCTTTTAACTATTCTTTAAATAAAATAATAACACGTGTCCTAATCTAATCCATGTGGACCAAATAGGATCATATTTTATTCATAAGGTTGTTTTTTGTCGAGTTATACTTATCAAATAGAATCATGACATGTGTTAGGGTAATAATAATATCATTTTTACCCTTAATTACCCTATTTACTTTTAGCTGTGGTAAATAAAAGTAAAAAGATACTATTAACAAAAAAAATATTTTCATCTCATTGAACCAAATTTTACTTACTTATATCAACTGTGTCTACCGGATTTGTGAAATTCAATTCACATAAGTGGTCAAATTAGGTTTTATGTGAATTTGTAACTTCTCCTAGGAGGTGGGTAAAAGACGATGAAAAGTTCAATAAAGGTTTTATATATAAAAAATTATTATAAACAGACTACAATTAATTACATTGAACTTATATATGTATTATGTATCTATTTTTACTTATAATAAATTTAAATAAAATAAAAAATTATTTAAATAAAAATTTGGTTTTAAACTATAACTCACTATTTTTCACTATTCATAAAAAATTGAAAGTTTTCAGAAAAATACCAAAAAATCACCCTAAGCTAATTTTGATATTCCAAATCCAAAAAAGAAGTCCATTTTGAAATATAAAATTTATAAAATTTCAAAAAGTGGGTATTACTATTCATAATGGCTAGTTTGAGTGGTTGTGGTGTGTTAGAACTAGAAGTTGCGTACAACACATGCTATTTTATTATTCAAAGAGAAGTGTACCATGGAATCTTGGGGTGTTACAAAATAATCTATAGAAGTAAAAAAGAGTCCAAAATCAATGGTTCCCTTTAAATAGGAAAAAATTATTTTCACTACCTTTAAATGAGATTCCTTAGGATTGGATTGATATCTTGCACATAAGCATATTGAAGACATTATGTATGGAAAACTAGCTGTAAAGTATACTAAACATCCTATAATACCTCTGAAAGAATTTTGATCTACTATTTTCCCAGCTTCATCAAGATTAAGATAATTTGACGTACAAATGGGAGTGGTTATAATCCTACTGTTTTCATATCCATGCTTTTTAAGAACATCATTAATATTCTTATGTTGGGATATATAAGTTCCTTCTGGTTAATGAGAAATTTGAAAACCTAGGAAAATTTTTAACTCACCCATCATACTCATTTCAAACACTGATTTCAATATATTACCAAAAGAATTGGTTAATGATTGCTTAGTTTAACCAAATATAATGTTATAAACATAAATTTGTACAATAAAAACATTTTTTATCTTTATTTATAAAACGGTTATGATCAAACTTTCCCTTAACATAATTATTTTGTAACAAAAATAATACAAGTCTATCATACATGGCACTAGGAGCTTGTTTATGTCCATAAAAATCTTTGGTATGTTTAAAAACATGTTTAGGATGTTTTATGTCTTCAATACTCGTAGGTTATTCAACAAAAAACGTCCTCTTGTATAGATCCATTAAGGAAGGAACATTTAACATCCATTTGAAAATGTTTGAAATTAATGAATGTTGTAATGGAAAGAAAAATATGAATAGATTCAATTCTAGAAACTGGAGCATAGGTTTCTTCATACTCTATTACTTCTTGTTGATTATAGCCTTTAGTAACTAATCTATCCTAATTTATTTCAATGAATCCATTTTAATCACACTTATTTTTGAAGACCCATTATACTCTAAAAACAAATGATTCCATAGGTCTTTTAACAAAGGTCCAGACTTTATTATTTTCTAATTCATTTAGCTTAGCATGCATAGAATTAATCCAATCATCATCCCCTAAGGTTTCATCAGCTCTTTTTCATTCTAATTGGTAATGGAATTCTATATGTTCTACTTCATTTCTTAATGAACATCTAGTCTTAACGTGTTCATTTACAAAACCAATGATACTATCACTAGAATGATTCTTATGAAATAAATGATTTGTGTTTTGTAATACATGTTCATCAAAATATTGTAGGAAATCATCTAGGGAAAATACTTCAGAAAAATATTATTGAGCATTTTCCTTATCTGAATGATCTTTTATCAATGTTTGACAATCATTTTTTTAAAACACATTCAAAGATTTCGGTTAAGGTTGTTTAAAAAAATGGATCAGTTTCATCAAATTTAACACATACTTTTTCTTCACAAGTATAAATTTTATTATTGAAAACTCTATAAGATTTAGAAGTTTTGGAGTAGCATAAAAACATTCATTCATTAGGTATGGGTTCGAAATATATGTAAATTATCTTCAGTATTCATGATGAATACATTGCAACCAAATACCTTAACATAATAAAGTCCAGGTTTTCTACCATTACATAACTCGTAAGGGGTTTTATTAATAAAAGGTCTAATTAAAACTCGATTTATTTTATAACAATTAGTACTTATGATGTGCAACCTTTTTCTGAGGACAGTCAAGTTTACATTTATAAAGACCCAAGATATAGAATAGAGGATAACCTCGAGTTCTCTCTCAAGGAAGCACGTCATATTTTGGCACCATTGTCGGGGAAGAAATGAGTGTCTTAGTGGTTTTTCCAATTTTTGTATATTTTTTAAAATAAAATAAACTTATAAAAAATTATAAAAAAATATCCACATACACAACAGTGATGAACTCTAACGAATCTGGTATAGTGTCACTATATCACCCAGTTGAAGAGCTTGAGGAGGTTGTTGCTATGTTTCAAAGTTGGATTCATGAAAGACAACATCAAGAGCTTACTGAGGAGGATACAACTGATTCTAATGAGATCATGTAGTTGATGAAACAAGCCATGGATAAGGTTAAGTGCTACCAAGAAGAGAGTGCAGTACCACCACTTCCCTTTGAAGCCCAATATTTTAGAATGTCTTTGAGATGGAAAGAAAAAATAAATTGAAGAAATAAAAAGGTTATGTTTCCCAACATTGATATGGATTTGCCCCTAGAGTTAAGGTTGGAAATTATAGAATAAATTTTTAAGGATTATTACAAGGGCTGGAAGGAGATAGAATTTGAAAAGTTTCATGATGCTGTGCATTTCATTGATGATCATTTTTTACCTGATTTCCATTATAATGATTTTGCTTTCAAAAACTGATTTAATTATTTTTCATTACTTCAACAGGTAGAAACAATACATGAAATCATTTCACTCTCCATGTAAGATTCCGAAAGTGAGGTGGTGTGTTTTGAAGATAGGTTGGAGGGGGTTGACTACATTGCTCTTGCCCCGAACGCACTACCAGGATCACTATTCCTTCACGAGGAGGAAAAAACAGCATTGATGAAGGGAGTTGATGATTTTATGGATGAAGTTGAATTTTTTTCTAACATGGATTACATCAAAGAGGATTTTAATTTTGTTTCTACCTATGCAGGTATTGAATATGCATCTCACCTTTGTGATTTCCTGGAGAGTGAGGAAGTTGAGGTTGCATCTGCTGAAGTGTTAATGGAAATCCCAATTCTGGATAACACTTCCAGTTTGGGAGTTATTTTTGAAGATGAATTATTGGAGTTGTGTACTGAAATAAAAGTGGATGATGACACATTAATTGTTTTTGAAAGGGAAATGTTTTATTGGAATGAACTAGAATACAAGTCACATTCAGGTTTTCCAACATTACAACTTTTGAACAGTCAACCTCAAGCAGAAGAAGTAGGGAGGCACCCCTATATCTTTTTTCCCCTCCACCATTTAACATGAATTACATCACTACCCTGGAGGGGAATTTGGTTGAATATTCATATGGGTTATTCCAAAGATAGAAATGCAATGAAATTGGAAGGAATCATACTTGGTAGTTCCTGAGTAAAAAAGGCAAATGGCCCATCAGATTGGGGTTGATCCGAGGTCTGTCTTGCTCTGGAAAACCAAACAACAACACCCACTGGGGGTTATCCTAGGATTGTCCCTTTACATTTCCTACTTTAGTTTCTATTTTCATATTGCCTTTAATTTAAGTGTTGTTTTCTTTAGACAATAAACTTACAGTAGATTCCATGGGGCTATCATTCAAGTCCTAGAGGAATAGTACATTGAAGATCATGGATAACACTCCCTAACTGACACTTTGTATCTACTTTTTATTTGAAAATAAAATCTTGAAAACTAATGTTAAACTATTTCACCATGCAGGTGCCAAACTGGATCTGCCAGAGCTCATGCACAAATCAATTAAAGGGAGAAATCTGTAAATATGAGAGGCTGCACATTCTGGGGAGTATTTTTTTACATTGAAATGTTATACTCTTCACATTTTAGTTGATTGCTATTGTGAAGTATGTTTGGGGGTCTTCCCACTGATATTTGAATCTCTTAGACTGTGTTTTCTTTCTTGGGTGTTTAGCAGCTAATATCTACTTAGTTGAAAATAATTATTTTTAACTGAATTGATGAAACATGGTTGCACCCATTGCTTTCAATTTCATTATGTTACTGTTGCACATCACTGCTCATCATGCTATTAATTAAATGTTATTGATAAAATCATCTGTCTTCTCCTTACAAAATTCAAAGAAAGAACAATTTAGGAATATAAATGAACATGGTTGTTGTTGATGGTTGGTGGGGTTGGGTTCTTCTGTTTGTCTTTGTTTGAAGTTTTATTTTCTTTTACTTTTTGTGGGGAAAAGAAAATTTTTGAACCTCATTGTTACCCTTCCATATCCATTTTCAGCTGAAATTTCCATCTGATTTGAACATCAACTGTCATCCATCATAGAATTCCACATTGGGGACAGTGTTGGGTTTTATGTATGGGGGAGAGGGGTAATTCTAAGGTCATATTGAATTCCACCTTCTTGAAATTGAAGAACCTGAAGTTGTTTATAAGAAATGGTATTTTTTTTTCAAAAAAATTTCAATTAATTCCTATATTTTTAAATTATTTCCTTACATGATGGTCACTGGATGTTCACTGGTACTTCAATTAATTCATTTTTAGTGGATACCTTCTCACTAGATGTTTAAAGGGGCACTTTTTCAAAAACTGTTAAGCATGAATGATTGTAGAGTGCAATTGTTCACTATCTCTATTGATCTGTCTATTTAGAAACTGAGGATGGGAGAGTGACATGATATGTTTTTTAGGATGAGGATCATGAATTGGAGTAACTAGAAGTTCTCACTGGAACCTAGGAGACTCACATTTTTATTAAATAATAATCAATCACTTTATGAAGTCAATTTGAATGATTATTAATTAAGTCCTTTGTAATTAGAGTAAAATGGGAAAATGGGATCCCATGGTGAGTATCAGAGATAAGGTGCACTAGGTGCGTTTCTGTGAATAAATAAATCCAATTTCAATCATAATAACTGCTATGAACAGTGATCTGCACATAGAATATGGTTGGGGAAGATTAAAATAAAGTGCCCCTTTCAAAAATGAACTCATTAAGGTGAGGGGAATTTTGAACCTAGATGAAGAAGGGAGAAATTGACTTGGTTAATTTTCATTTGAGTTGAATCAATAAAGTGATAAAATTAATGGACTTTACTTTTTAGAACCTAGTGGAAGGTGAGATTGGAAGGTTCACTTGGTTATGTTTTAAATTACAATTCATCTAATCTGTAAACACTCCTTGAATTAGATAATGAGTTGGAAGTGAAGTAGTACGATTAATGAGTACATATAGGTGTCTTGACATACTTGACAGTGTATTAATATATGAGGATTTTTACTTCCGGTGAGTTTTTAAAGCTAGACATGACATCATTTTTTGAACACCTTCAGACAACCTAACCCACGGTTTGCTTCTTCTCCATTCGGTAAAAATGTTTAATCATGCCCTATTTTGAATTAAATTGTACAAATCATCATTCTGTATTAAAGTCTATGGAATGTTCTTGTTTGAAGACAAACAAGGCTTTATGTATGGAGGAGTTTGATGTGGTAGTGTTTTAACACTATTTTCCACATCCTTTTTATATTTTTATTGACTTTTTATACCTAAATGTTGTTTTTCAGTAAATAATTGATAATTGTTGTGATTTTTAATTTTCTTGTAATATAATCAATTAGAGTTTAAATCATGTGTTTTTAGTATTCATTATTATTTTTAAATAATTCTTAAATTAAATTAGTCCTACAAATTTGACTTTTATTTACTTATTCTTTTATTTTAACAAATTTTTCATTCCATTTAGTTTATTAATTTAACTAATTAAATCATTATTCTATAAATTTTAAATAAATAAATAATTTTATTTTTAAGTCTTTTAATAATTTAATTAGTTCTAAAAATTTAATCTTATTAAATTAATACTTTTATTCTTTAATTTAATTAATTATTTAATTAATTGGTTAATTAATTTAAGCATGTAATTGTAAATATTTTAATTTTTTCGTAAATTAATTTGTTTATTTTATTTAATCCAAATAAAATTATTTCTTTTAACCTTTTCATAATTATTGTTATTATTTAACTTAACTTTGTTTTATTTCTTATTTCAATTTAGTTTTTAGTAAATTATTTTAATTTTTAGTGTTGCTGTATGTTTTGAAAATGTTACACTGGCACGTCTCACCGCCTCGACCCCTTTCTACATGGTACCACTGTTAGCTTCTTTTTACTGTGCCACTACTTCACCCCATTTAATTCGAGCCTGACACCGTATCGTCCACCTCACGGTCTCACCGTGAACATCACCCACTAAAAACCCAGTCACCGCTTCCTCACAGTGGAACATCCCATGGTTCTACCCCTACTACCACCGTTTCTCCAGCACTACCCCTACTCTGAAGCCATCAAGCCATCTTCCGCCGCTTCAACTCTTTCCCACTAATCCATGCCCACACCTGTGTCACCGTTTCAGCCTCACATTGAGACTTGCAACTGTCTCACCACTCTTCCACATAACAACAAAAAAAACCAAAAAATCAACAGCCCAACGAAAATTAATTCACCAATCACAAACATCAACATTAAAGAACAACCATAGCAACAAGAAGAACCAAATCACTCGAAAAAACTCAAAATTTGAACGTAGAAGGACAACCGAACATACTCAAATGCACAATTTGAATAAATTTCAGAATAAATTACCCAAATATCGAATTAAATCTCAATCCAGACTCCCCTGACACCACTCCCTAATTCGCAAACCCGAACCAGGAGACCCACACAACCCCTCAACGGCCTTGACTCAACCATCTGCACTGCTTCATTCCACTGGAACCTACCGCAACACCACCATCGAAACCTCCTCCATCCTTCTGCCTCTTGTTGAGCCACTTCCTCATGCTGCCTCTACCACTTCCATCTTCCCCTTAACCTCACCAAAACCATCCCTCACTGTGAACAGGACTTGCCTCGACCATCACTTGAAACCCTAACCTGATCCATTTGTCGCCGCTATCCCCTGCTCTGAGGCCACCGACACCATTCTCATCTCCCCCCATTATCCCTATCCACGCTCCCCCCTCAAAACTACATCTGCTCCTCTGAAGCCACATGAACCCAACCTGCACCACTGGAAAGACCCCCTCAGTGCATTCGCCCCTGCTAAAACACCCCTACCTCCTTTATGTACGCATCGAACAGATACACACCCGCATTCGGACTCCGCCGCACTCCTTTGCCTTCGCCGCACCCCACCCCCTCTTCTTCTTATTTTTCTTTGTTTATTGCATTTTTTGAAAATAATAATCATGATATATATAATACATTATATAATATACATAACAAACAATAATTATATATATATATATATAATGTTAATTACTTTTGTTTTATAATAAGTAAAATATTAATAAATATAATAATTATATTTACATATAATAGTAATAATAATACTAAAATATATATATATATATTTTAATAAGTATTTTTATTAACTAATTTAAGTAATAATATAAATATATAGATATTTTAGTTTCATTTTATATTTTTTCTTGTTTTTGTTTTTTTGGTTCTGTGCAGGGGGTGCTATTTGTAGATGTGGGGATTAAAGAAGTTGTTTTCATGAAAGAAGTGAGAATATTCACAAGACCGATGTAGGATAATTATTTACAATCACTGGGAGTTAACTCGAAAGCTGGTGATGTGAACTCTAAGACATTCCACATGGATAGACACTGCCTGTTAGTTTTGTTTTCTGTTCTCTCATCTCAAAATAAGAGGGCCATCAACTCCTCTCATATCGTGGGGAGCCAGGATCGAGATCGGGGGGGGGGGGCACCATTCCACAGTAGTGGAGGAGACTCCACCACCATTCATAATCCACTCAATCCACATCTCACAGATGGGGGTCATCTTTGACTTGGAGAGGGGACCTGCTCCTTCATTCTCTGTCTCTCCTCCGCTGCTCTGTTTTTGGTTTTTTATATTGTGTTTGTAAATACTTGTGTTGCATGTTACATATTTAGAATTTTGATGTTTTTTTCATTTGTTTAGTGTCATTCATTCGTCCTCTCTTTGTGTTGTGATCTCAAATCTCTAGAAATGATGATTTAATTTGTGAGGTTGGATCCAATTTATGAAACCCAACACGATTTGGAGATCCGCACATTAAGGCGATTAATTTCTTTTTATTCTCCTTGGTAGATCGTGTCTTCGAGTTAAATTGAGCGAGATTAAGATCTTGCATAGGATGATTTTCTACTTTCTTGTTTAATTTCCTATCCCATTCATGTCTTGATTTCTCTAACTGAGAATCAATATTGGTTATGTGATGTGACTTTCTTAGTGGAATCATTTTGGAATGTGTGAAATTATTTCAAGAATGACATTGCTTAGTGAATCACCTTTCAGTTTGGAGGAATGCATGAGTATGGAAGAACTTCAATGCATGAGTGTTTAATTTATAGGTGAGATTTTTGTGGGACCCGAGACATCGTTCATGCACTAAGCGAAGTTGAAAAATGTTGATCAATATCATTAGTTGATCTATGAAAGGGATTATAGGGTGGATTAACCTGGGTTCGGCCTTGTTTTGGTTTTTTTTGTTCCGTGCAGGGGGAGCTACTCGTAGATGTGCAAAATAAAGAAGTATTTTGAGGGAAAGACACAAGAATATTCGCGAGACTGTTGTAGGGAAATTGTTTTCACTCACAGGGAGTTCACTCAGAAGCTGGTGATGCACACTCAAAGACATGACATGTGGATAGACACTGCCTGTTAGTTTAGTTTTCTGTTTTTTCGTCTCTAAATAAGTGGACCCCCAACTCCTCTCAGATCATGGGGAACCAGGATCAAGATCAGGGGATACCATTCTACTATGGTGAAGAAGACTCCACCACCATTCATAATCCACTCCATCCAAATCTCATGGATGAGGATTATCTTCGACTTTGAGACGAGACTTTCTCTTTCATTCTTCGCCTCTCCTCCTACACGGAACAACAACAAAAACCAAAAAAAGTAAAACAAAAAAAATGAAACTAAAATTACTATATATTTATATTATTACTCAAATTATTTAATGAAAATACATATTAATATATATATAATACTTAGTATTATTATTACTATTATATGTTAATATAATTATTATATTTATTAACATTTTACTTATTATAAAAAAAGTAATTGACATTATATATATATAAGTATTATATGTTATGTATATTATATAATGTATTATATATATAATGATTAATATTTAAAACAAAATGAAAGAAATAAAGAAAAATACGAAGAAGAGGGGGTTGGGTGTGGTAGAGACAGAGGAGTGCGGCGGAGTCTGAAGGGTGGCGAAGATCTGTTCAGCGCGGACAGAAATGAGGCATGGGGTGATTTAGCAGGGGGTGATGATGCTGAGGGGGTCTCACCAATGGTGTGGGATAGGTTCATGCGGCATCAGAGGAGGGGATGCAGTTGTGAGGGGGAAGCACAGATAGGGCTAGTTGGGGGAGATGAGAGCGGTGCATGCAGCCTCGGAACAGGGGATAACGGTGGTGGATGGCTCGGGTTAGGGTTTCAAGTGAGGGCTGAGGAGCATCCTGTTCACATTGAGGGATCGATTTGGTGAGGTGATGGGGAAGAGGGAAGGGGTAGAGGAAGCATGAGTCAGTGGCTAGGATTGAGGGAGAAGGATAGAGGAGGTGACGATGGTGGTGCGGCATCGGGTTCCGGCAGAACGAAGCAGTGCAGAGGGTGGAGGTATGGCCGATGAGGGGTAGTGTGGGTCTCCTGGTGCAGGTTTGAGAATCTGAGAGCGGTGATAAGGGAGTATGGATTGTGATTCCATTCATGATTTGGGTAATTTATTCTAAAATTTCTTCAATATTTTCATTTTAGTATGCTCGGTTGTGGTACTTACTTCAAATTTTGAGTTTTTTGGTGATTTGGTTCTTCTTGATGCTATGGTTGTTCTTCAATGTTGATGTTTGTTATTGGTGAATGAATTTTCATTGGGCTGTTGATTTTTTGATTTATGTGTTGTTGCGTGAAGGAGTGGTAAGATATTAGAAAGTCTAACCATGAGGCTGAAACAGTGACAAAGGTGTGGGGCGTGGATCTGTGGGAAAGACTTGAAGTAGTGGAAGATGACGTGATGGCTTCGGGGTAGGGTAGTGTAGGAGAAACAGTAGTAGCAGGGTAGAATGATGGTATGTGCCACCATGAGGATGTGGTGACTGGGGGTTTGGTGGGTGATGTTCATGGTGTGATCGTGAGGTGAGGGATACAGTGCTAGGATCGAATGAAATGGTGTGAAATAGTGGCACAATAAAAAGAGATAACAGTGGTACCATGTAGAAAGGGGTAGAGGCCCTGAGACATGCCACCGTAACATTTCATAAACAAACAACAACACTAAAAATTAAAAGTATTTACTAAAAACTAAATTAAAATAACAATTAAAACAAAGTTAATTTAAAAAATAAAAATAATTATGAAAAAGTTTAAAAGAAAGTATTTTATTTGGATAAAATAAAAAAACAAATTAATTTAAGAACAAATTAAAATATTTACAATTACTTGCTTAAATTAATTACAAAATTAATTACAGAATTAATTAAATTAAAGAATAAAAATATTAATTGAATAAGATTAAATTGTTATAACCAATTAAATTATTAAAAGACTAAAAACTAAAATGAGTTATTTATTTACAATTTAAAGAATAAATAAATAAATAATTAAATTAATAAATTAAAAAACTGAATGGAATGAAAAATTTGTAAAAATAAAAGAATAAATAAATAAAAGTCAAATTCTCAAGACTAATTTAATTTAATAATTATTTAATAAAACAATAATGAATACTAAAAACACATGATTTATACTAAAATTGATTATTTTACACAGTAAATTCAAAATATCAACAATTATGAATTATTTATTAAAAAAGAACATTTTGGTATAAAAATGTCAACAAAAATATAAAAAGGATATAGCAAAGAGTGTTAAAACACTGCCACATCAACTTATAGCTTCATCCCAAAAGTTTTTAGCAATAAAATATTCGCTCAACATAGTTCTTTTTATTTCTTGAATAATATGATTTCTTTGTTCAACAACACCATTATGTTTAGGAATTCTTGGTGCTGAGAAGTTATGAGTAATGCCCTTTCACTTCAAAAATTTTCAAAATGAGAATTTTTAAATTCTCCTCCATGATCACTATGAAAAGTTATCAATGGAAGGTTTTTCTCATTTTTATCATGGGCTCTAAATTTTTTGAAATAATATAATGATTCAGATTACTTTTCTAGAAAATAGACTCATGTAAATCTAGTGTAATCATCAACTTGGACAAATACATAATATTTTCTTTGAATACATCCAGTTTGTGTTAGACCAAAAAAATCCATTTTCACCAACTGTAATGCATTAGAAGTTGAGACTTCACCAATTGATTTAAAACATTATTTATGTTTCTTTTTATATTGACAGGGATCAAAAATTTTTGAAGAATCAAATCTATGCCCCATTAGATCCTTAACAAGTCTTTTCATTAAGAGTTTTCATAGGTTTATAAGGTTATAGTGTTCTAACCTTCTATTACATAACCAATACCGATCTTCAATTTCACTAAGGCAAGGTAGATCATGGCTCATAATGTCTTATATGTTTAGCGTGTTTGCATTATCTTTCATATGGGTAGAAAGAATAAACTCTTCCTGGTAATTGTGTACTAATCATTTTTCATTCCCAAAATTCATTAGGTGTCTTTCATCACATAATTGACTTCTACAAATGAGATTGTGCTTAAGACCATTAACAAGTAAAACATTTGAAATCAATGTTTTTCCATGAAGAAAAATGTTACATATACCAAAAATTTCACCCTAATAATTATCTCTGATTGTTACTTTTCTTCATTTTGGCTTGTTAATATTTTCTAAAAAGTTTTTGTTACCAGTCATATGCTGGGAACATCCAATATCCCTATAACATGAATTTATATTGGTACTTTCATTATTTTCATGAAAATAAGAGTGTTAGACGTTTAAAACCCAAACATTCTTGAATCGGGAAATTTCCGAAAGCACGATTTTCGGTATCCACATTTTCATAGAAAAATAAGTTTTATTAAAAACTAAAGACTGAGTTTTTTTTATCGAAATTTGTTTAGCCCAATGTCCACCACACTAGTATTTGGTGTAGAATGTATAACTTTGAAGAAAAAAACAGTTATTACGGAAAACCCATTTTTAATTGATATAACCAAAACAAGAATGATTCTTTATAGGTCGAATTTAGGAATACATCTTGTCAAAGTTTTCCTTAGCAGAAGTAAAGTTTGACAGACACTTCCTTAAGGAAAAAATTTATTACTTTAGTTTAATAACCTATTTTTTATCCTAAAAACATCATTTAAATTACTAGATTTAATATCTAATTTTTTTCTTATAAATTACATTTTCAATATCATTAGATAGATTATTGTTTTCATAATTAACTTCTTCAATGTTTTTTGAAATACTTTCAAAATCAAAATTTTTCTTATAAAGATCTTTTGAAAGATATTGTACATCTATAGTAAGAATTTAAATTCTATAATTTGGCTTATAAAGTTTTTTCTTGAGTTTGGAATTCTCATTCTCAAGGAAGTTAGAAAATAAAGACACTTCTTTATAAGAAGTTAATGTATTATCTTCATCAGAAGAAGATTCTTCATCTGAAGACTCATAATAGTTATCATCAGTATAATTTTCATTCAATGATACATTGGTGATAAATCGATCATTGTGTACCTTGACCATTAGACAATTATTTTCAATATAAAATATAGTTATTTGTCCAATATTCTTATGATCTTCAGATTCATACTCTAAGGATCTATAAGAAGAGTCACCACCACTGGAACTCTAGGTGTCATTGGATTTCAATACATTCTTAACATTATACTTGTAGTATTTTTTTCAATTCCTCTCTGAATGATTTTCCTTTATGTCCTTTTTTTAAGAATATTACAATTTTGACTTATATGCCCTACTCTTTTGCATTCATAGCAAGTGACTTTCGACTGTCTCTTATAACTTCATTAATTCTTCATAAACTTATACAAAAATAATTTCTTTCTAACTATCTTTTTCATCCTTCAAGAAAGATTATCTAGCTCATTCTCAGAATTTTCACTTTCACTAGATTCAGATAAAACATTGAATTTCATAGAATTAGACCTTGTAACCATTTTAGAAGTTTTGTAATTAGAAGTAGTAAAGGCTACAACTCCATTGACATTTTTCTTCTTATTCATATCAGAATCTCTTTTAATTCTTGTCTCTTGATGAATAAGAGTTCCAAAAATACCATCATGTTTAATTTTAGATACTTTTCTATTATCATCAATAACTACTCTCTTATATTCCCACTCATTAAGCATAATATCTCAAATCTTGTCCACAAGAGCTTCATCATCAGGACCTTTCTCTCCAATAGATTATAAAATGTTAACAATTTTCATAAACCTTTGTTTCACCTTGCATACTGTCACTACATAAGGAAATAGAAATCCATGATATTATGCTCTAATAGTAGCTCTTTTAGTTTTAATAACTTTGGATTTACCAAAATGTGTTACTTCCAATTTCTTCTGGATACAATTTGCAGCATCACAAGAAGAAATATAACTATATATATTCCTGTTCATGGAACACAATAAATTATTTCATACCTTTTAGTTTAGTTGATATTCAGACTTTTCTTGATTGTTGAAATTTCTGACTTCCTTATAAGAAATCTGGTAATCTCTAGTGACCATGACAAAATTTTCCCTTCTAGTATTATTAACAAAAGTCTTTATATGATTTCTCCAATACTCATATTCATTCCCATCAAATGTAGGTGGTCTAGTAGGATTTAAATTTTCAATCGAACCAACATTCATTCTATCCATTCTAAAATAAAATATCATTCCACAAAAAACATTTTAATAGTAAAAATTTGTAAACAAGAATAAAAATTCCTACGCAAAGAAAAAATATGAAAAATAAAAAACATGAGCAAGAAACATTTATATGTAAATATATGTATTTTAGAGACCACCTCTGATAACAATTGTAGGATCAAAATAATGATGTAGATGCTTAATTACAAGGGGGGTGAATTGATAAGATTTTTATACTTTCATCAATTATCAAAATACAGTTTAAATAAACTTGAAAAAAAACCAGCAACAAGTATAAAATATTTTAACCCAAAGAGAAGGGTATCCACCAACCATGGATAAAGGTCCCTTGATTTATACTTTCATGAAATTCTATCTTACCCACACCATGCTAAGCCCTCTATAGAAATATCGGAATCTGTCTTGATATCCCCACAAGCCCTCAAACTTCAAAATAGTCGAAACCACTTTCTTCCTATCAACGGAAGTTCTCAATAATTAATGTAGACAACACCTATGTATTCCTATCCCCAGAAGCCATCGATTGAACTCAGCAACAATTAGAGTCTCACAAAGAAAACTGAAAAAGATGTTCATTATGCACAAATCATGAGATTCTCTCTCTCTATAAATTACTTCAACATCATGTAATTTTTTGAGTGATCAATATATATTCTAAGGGTTTCAGTGTATTGTGAGCTTTTTTAAATAAGGTCCTATTTACAGGCATTTATCCAATGGTCGACTCCATCATCCTTCAGTCATATTTTTCCTTGAATCTCAGAAGGACCTGTACACGTGTCACTCAAAAAATGATTAGTTTGAAATAGACTGTACAAAATCATTCCATAACAATAAAAAGTGTAATAAAAATATGGGTTCTTAGACAAATATTATTTTCAATGTCTAAGGAAAAATAAAGTTCAGAGTCCGAACAAATAAACATTTGTAGACTATAAATCAAGAATTTTTTTTTTCTGTTTTCCAAAAACTTCAGAACCAAATTTCTTTAGATTTCAGTTTATGAATTACTATGAATTTGGACTCCAAATTTCAGGGAATTCATTGTCTGATTATCAGGGAATTCGGATTATGAATTTCATAGAATTCGCTGACTTAATTACAAAGAATTCAGATTCTTAATTTCTATGAATTCAGAACCTAAAAACAGAATACTCTATATCTAATTATTTATAGGATTAAGAGGTTTTATATTTGAAACCTATTTTTATTTTTATGAAATAAAATGAAGTAGATTTAGAGAAACTATAAAATGAACAATGAAAGCACATCTAAGGATAAAATTTACACGGGGAAGAAAAATTTTCTTTATTAAGATAGTTCTTATGGAAAATATAATTTTCCTTAATATAGACTATTTGTGATTTTCAAAACATATAGGAATGGAAAATTCCTAAAGAAACCTAATTGACTCAACACTTCATGCCCCTTTTCTCCTGACCACTTTCCTTCCATCAAACATGCATGAAATATTTAACCAGGTTGAAATAGTTTTAGTGAATCTAGATGTAGTTTCATCTCCCTAATATCTATGCCCTTTTACTAAAAATATAAGAGAATCAATATGATAATTTCTAGAGTCCTGGAACCTGCAAATCAAAAAACATATACTGATACTTGAAATGGAAGTGACTGCAAATTGGATGATGTCGATAAGATCATTTGTGCTTAATGTGATAGAAGGATATGAATGGGTGCATTGTTTCATAGATAATGGGAGGATATTATACCATATTCTAGTGCATAATTTTTATGAGAATGAGGAGGTAAGTATTAGGTAAGAAAAAGACTCGGTTTGATAAAAAATAAATTGAGAAAAGGTTGTATTCCCTTAAAGTAGATGGTTTATAGTTCTTATTGATCCTCATTAAGTAGTATTAAATGACAATCAATGATTAATTAAGTCTAATTATGATTATTTTGAGTATGTGAATACCTTTTAATTACTAACCAGATATGGATCTGTTAGGATCCCATTTGAAAAAGATCTTTATTGTGAGTTTCATTTTTTCAGGTTCATTCAACAAATATTATTCTCAAGGAATGTGGATTTTTTTAAAATTTGAAATAATTATTTATATAATATATATAATATAATTATGGGAGTTAAAATAATCATGGTGAGGTATTTTATTTTTTATATGATTATATGTGATATACATCTTCCTAGGTAGAGTTCTTGATTTACCCTATGATCATTTCTGCCTAGCTGGAGGACAAGCATTTGTTTGATATGGTAGAAGAAACAGAGGTAAACTATTGATGATTTTTTATCCAATTTTATTTTTTAAAAAATGAAAATTAATTTATTATCTTGGAATAGGAAATAATTTGATGTTTTTGAAATTATTTATGTCTATATAAATAATATTGTTCAACAAAAAAGAATGAAGAATCTTCTAGATTCAATAATGGAGCTAGATGAAGTAATTATGTACTCAAATGTGGAACAATATGTAATTGGAGATACAGCTTCTAGTAATGATTAACAATTTTATATTGACAAAATTAGTGCTACCGACTTGGAAAATATTCCTCCTACTATAAATATCAATGTGACTCATCATCTTAGATCACTCCATGTCACATAAAACCATTTAAGGGAAGGAATTGAAGAAGAAGTAACTAAGTTTTTTAGAGAGGAACATTATAAGTGCTCTTTAAAATCTTCTAAATAAAATTATGATCAAAATGGAAGTAAAAAATATGATGAGAATGGGGTAGAAAAATATGAGGATGATTAAAATGCTAAAGAAGGAGAATATAATGGAAATGAATAAGATGTTAAGGAAGAAGGAAAAGATGAGTGAAATGAAGTTGAATATGGTTGTGATGGTTATTATGACCATGATATGTCTAATGATACTGAGATTCCCCATTCACATATCCCTTCTCCAATTTTATCTCACACTTCTAGGTCTGAGGTGAGACTAATTCTTGTTTGATATGTTCATGAGGCTGCTATATATGTATTGAGAGCATTAGTTGAGGGGGAGGAACCTCTCATATTTGTGAGCCAGCATGTTGACCCTACTGATAGAGATCATAGTGAACATGCTGATGGTAAATTAGTTGATCCAAGAGTTTTTTAGCCTATTGTTGTATATTCTTCCAGATTATGTGTTTCATCTCTTGAGGAACATGATAGGTTCCTAGATTTTGTGATACATGGGATGGACTACACTAATTATAATGATGATGATGATAAGTTTCCACTAATGAATTCTCACCCTGTAGTTCTTGTTCTAGTAGATATGGACCTTAAGGGATCCATGGTTGATTAGATATATTATTAAATAGTTCTTCAATTATTTTTCATTTGTTCCATCTAGATCTTACCTTGTATAGGATTCTCCTGATAGAGTGTCCTCACCTTTTTTCGGTTGTTTTTCCAGTTCTTGTTGATGTTGTATCTTGGGACGACATAGAATATATTAGGGAAAAAATTATTTGTTATTTTGATGGTGTTATGAAAAATCTGTCTCCCTTACTGACATTGATTAATGGGAGAGATGAAAGATACCTATTTGGTCTGGTGATAAACTATATCTAGCTTAAAACGACGAATCATATTGATGATGTGGAGGTATATAATAAAATACTTTCCATTGAGTTTGTTTCATAAAGATCAATGATGCAGGGGACATAGAATTATTCTTCTACCATTATTAATTTATTACTGGAGATTTTGGAGTGTTTCCCTTATGTTTGTTCTACTAATAGTGCTCCACCACCCACTCCTCCCAAGAATGTTGAGTTGATCCAATCAAAGGGAAAGAATGATCTTTGAGTTGTTTGAAGATATTTTATTGATATACCAAAAGAAATTTTGAGGCCGATGTGGGATACCAAGGATCATGTTTATAAGATGGTAAGAGAATTCATAAGTGAAGTATGATCTCAAAAAAGAAAATATTACCATAGCTATAATGTGTTCCCTTTAGAGGATCTAAACCAAGAATAAGTACTAAAAGAACATTTTTAATTAGTTAAAAGTAATTTCCCCTATTATTATTTTGTTAAAGTAGGAGAAAAAATAATTTTTATCTCTAAGGAAAGGGGAGGAAATATCATCTTGGACTTCATGAATATGATAATGGAATTTATCCATGCTCTTGGTATATCATTGGTAGCTCATGATGCCATTATAGGGATTCCAGATTTATTTTATCATACAACTGATCTAGATATTTTCAAACCTACTATTACATGATATCCAGTTGAACATTAACCTTCTCAGTTCCAGCACATTAGTATGACTCCCAGGGAAGATATCCATCATGCTAGGCCAAATATTATTCACAAGTCACCTTCTATACTTATTGTTCCTATAAACTCCACGATAGTTATATCCTCCACAGTGTAATCTCATGTTCCCTCTTCCTCTTATAATGGCAAGGAACCTTCTATTCAAACTACTGAGGTAAAGAAGCATTGAAATTAGCCATTTTTTGATAGGTATATTTTTATGAATTTTTTTGTATATCTTTTCTTGTCATTCACGTTTACCATTTATAAAAATTTTATTTGGATTATAAATTTTTCTGTTTGATCTTACTATATATTGTCATCGATTTTTTAAAATCCCAAAAGGGGGAGAAATATTGTTGAAATTATATTTAATTTATTTTTCATTTTAAATTATGATATTATTTACATCAATTAATATTTCATTTATTATATTGACACTATCTTCATTAATTATGGTTATTTATAGTTATTTTTTAGTTATTTTCTCATACCATATTTTTGAAATATTTTTGATAACTTTTTTTATAGTAATTAATACCGTAGAAGTTTATTTATCAGTTTTTATGTTTTAGATTGTATAATGAAACTCCCATAATATATTTCTATAATGTTAAGATGATCTAAATATTTTCTCAAATATGTCTATTTTATGATGAATTTTATTAAATACAAGGTTTATAACATTACATGATTTGTGATCATAAAAAAGGGTGAGAATTTTGGAAACTGTGATTTATTGATAAAAAAACCAATTAATTATTTGTTTAATGATTTCATGGTTTTATATAACATTAAAATATATGGTAGTATGGGAATATTTGGATAATTATTGAAAACACTCACCATTCAAAATGAGTTACTAATGGGAATGGTGAACCATTAATGAAAAGTCACCCTGATAAAATACCCCCATTGAAAATGAGTCACCACCATGAATAAAGTACTATTTATGTCAAGTCATGAAGATACAACTCACAACTGCAAAAGATTCACTGCTATGAATAAGGAACCACTAGACTTTACTTACCCCTAGAGTATTGTCACCCATATAATTCCCCTACCACTTAAGATGAGCTACCATCAGATGAGTCATCAGGAAACATGAGTCGCTGATGAGGATGACCTATCACTCGATGACCTTCATCCATCTAGACTAACCATCGATCCAGAATCACCTCCAGAAACTACAAACTATGAGAATGAGAAACTATCACTATTTTGGGATATTTATATTAAATCCTTCTAAAATCTTTATTATTGAATTTAATGCAGAAGATTATTTTATTTAGTATTATTAAAATATTTTTGTTAACATTAAATAATATGTTAGTTCTATGTAATAATATGTAGGATACCTAGATGATTTCTCCTCATATGGTCTCTCCATCTCTCAATGTTATATATTCTAAAAATTCACCCTCGTGCATGATATGCAAGAATATTAGCTCAGCGTTAACACATGATCTAGTGTGACAGTTACTCAAGAGACCGACATGAAGCATTCATAACTAATGAAATCATTGAGAGAGTGGATCTTATAGAAAATATGAATCCTTTAATACAATCAAAACAAAGAGAGATTATGATTAACTTTTTGAAAATTATTTTTTATGGAACGAATCATTCTACTCCACAAGATACATTTGAAGAAACTCAATATTTAAGATAAAATCAGTTTGAGAAACTATATATTTTATTTATCTTTACAATTTCCCTTATATTTTTTGAATTTAATTTATTTATTTTTTTATTTATTATCACATGTAGTCTTCTGCACTTTTACCATAATATTTAAGATAAATTATTCAACCTATTTACATTTTTTACCCATGATGTTGTAGAAAAGGTCTTTATATGGAATTTTTTTATTCTATTCCCAAATTTATTATGTAAGACATCTATTTGTGTCCTAGACATCTTGTATCTGTTGTCTTTATACGAAATACAGTATGTGTATCAAGATTATATTATTATAATCTTCTTGAATGTGGGTGATTTCCAAGTTGGGATATTAGGTATCGACATAAGAATTTACCCCTTGACATAATTACTCCAGGGGTCTTATTTTGATTCATTTTTAATCTTGGAATTTAATTTTTTTTAAACTATAAACTAAACAACTAATTTGATAGCTAATATTGAGTAGTGTTTATAAAATTATTTGATCATATAAATTGATTTCAAAAGTTTTAATTTTGCATCTATTTTTTTTATTTACCACTAATTAGGATTTCATAAATAATTTAAATGATTAAAAATTATATTGATCTACTATTTTGATTAAGTCTAAAATTTTAATAAAATTGGACTATTTTAACTGATAATGTTTTTAATAGGAATATTTATTGGGAACTCAATTCACACCCTCTTGAGTTACTCGCTATGATAAAAAAATCAATTATATGGGTCTAAATATTATTCAAAATGGTTGTTTATCTCCGATGGTTTTTGAGAAATAGTCCATTAATGTTATGAAAATGGTATATGATTTTTTTAACATTATTTCATAAATATTTTTTGGTCATCCACCAAACCATGAAGTTTATTTATCATAATAACACATACCTAGTTCTATGCATTTTTAAAGTCTCCATATAGAATGGACTTGATTGAGTTTCATTAAATAATAAAGTAACTCCAGGAGAATCATGATAAGGTATTCATTTGGAAATGTGCATCACCATGGGGGAACCAATTAATTTTTATAGGAAGATATATCGATCAATGATACTTTTCATTTATTATTGAGAAATCAAATGGTTCACTATTAAGAATAAGTATCATTTAAATTTTTTTGATAACTATCTAATCAACTTCATAAAGGTAAACAACATTTCATGATCGATCTTTATTCTAGATATCATCAATTTATGGTCAATAACGAGGATATACCTTTGAAAAAATTCCATAAAAGGTATGGAAACTATGAATTTATTATTACTCCTTTTTTTCATGTGAATTCCATCAAAATACTCATGTAATTAAAAAATAGATTCTATATAGTTTACACTGATCATTTTGTTGGAGTATTTATAGATGTTGTTGTTATATATTCTAAGGCCAATGAATAGAATAGTTATGATTTGATGATTGTTTTGATGTACTTATTCAAGGATAAACATTATAGACAATTTATCATTTATATATTTTGGCATCAGATGTATTCATTCATGGTTCATATGATCTTATGTGATGGTATATAAGTAAATCCTTCAATAATATAATTTATTTACTATTGTCATCATATAATCACTATGAATGGTAACCATAGTTTTCTTGGTTTATCTAGATATTATCATTGTGTAGTGTATAATTTATCATTAATACCAAATACAGTCACCATGTTGAATTGAATGGAAGATAATTCTTATGGAATGTTTAATGTGAAGAAAATTACAAGCAACTGAATTGATGTTCATTAAGGAAACATAATATTACATTGCCTTCCATCAGATAAATTTTTGTAATAAATAATTATGCATAAAATAAGGTATTGAGAATAATTATCATTCATAATGATATCTATATAGATTTTTCCACAATTTTATTGAAGAATGATGAGAAACAATTACAAAAGTTATGTTTTTTGGTTAGTTGTAGTTTTTTTAGATTAATGTTATGGTGGTATTATATTTAGAGATAAATGTTTAATATTTATAATTATCACAAATTTTTTACATATATTTTCACATATTAGTTGTTGAATGCACTATAGAAAAAATGGTTGGAGTTTATTAATGATTATAACTACTTAATACATTACCACACTGGGAAACTAGATAAGGTGGATGATTCATTGTGTCTAAATAATCATGCTAGATTTTATATGATGATGATCATAAAAGATACAATATTTATACATTTGAAATATTTTGGTCATGAAATATAAATGTAAGGGGAGAAATATTATATTCTTAAAATGAGTGCCCAACCATCTATCAATGGGATGATTTGAGAGGGGAATAAGAAATATATTAATCTATAAAAGAAGGTGAGAAATTTTCTTAATATTAACCTTGTATGTGATGGAATGATAATGTTTCAGAATCATTTTTATGTTCCTTCAATGCCATATTTGAAGAATAAAATTCTATAAGTGGCTTACAGTTCACCATAATCTATTCATATTGGCTATATAATGATATGTAGAGATCAAAGATAGTATTTTTAGTGGGGTACCAAGAGGGGATATATTTTTGAGTATGTATCTCTCTACATTGTATGTTAGTATGTTATGGCTGAGAGATAAAATTATAAGGGGATTTAATGACCATTTCATTACCATAATGGAAATGGTAAAACATCACCTTGGATTTTGTAGTTAGACTTCCCAAAACATCAAAATAGAGTAACTCTATATGGGTTATTGTTGACCACCTTATGTATTCAGAAAATATCATTTTTCATCATTGAATCCATCTCCATGGGTCATCTTGATACAATTTATATTAATAAAGTGGTAAGGTTTCATTGAGTGACACATCCTATTATATTTTATGTGGATCCAATGTTTTCCTTAACATTCTAATCAATTAATCATGGGTCTATGAACATATAATTTAGTTTTAGTACTGATTATCATCCTATGAAATAATTTTAGTTGGAGTGAAAAATTAAAACACTATAGGATATACTAAAATCAAGTTCCATTGATTTGAAAGGTGGTTGGGATAAACACCTTCAACTATTTTTGTTTTCCCATAAGAATAAACTTCAATAAATAATTCATATGGATTCTTATGAATTCCAATATGAAATAATGTATATAATACCAATAAACATAGATCATGTTGGAGAAATAGTGATACTTGGACTTGAGTTATCTATGTATGTAGAAGGGAATTTAAGATCCATTTAATATAACAAGGAGGATTATTAGTGTTTATAAAAAGGTTATGATGATAACTATTGGTGTGACATGGAATTTGAAGTTGGTGGGAAGGAATTTATATTACCATCACCATGGATGAAAGTTATGAGATTCAGAATGATGTGATATTTGGGCCTTAGGTATATCGGATCTTTAAAGAGTCTTGATCAAGTTGTAATGGATTCTTATCACTTGTAACTTCCATTGGACCTCTCACATTTTAACGATGAGATCAATTATATCTCTCCATAGGATGGTTTTATTTTTTCCATAAAATTAAATAAACTAAATGGTTGTACTAGTAGAACATGATCTTCCTCATGATGAATGCAACAAACCACACACTAGAAACCAAGTTCCAGTGCCTTCTACCATTACAATGGAATAATATATATGGAATCACATTCCAATGGAAAGATAAGATTAATAGTCTTAGAAAACATGATTCATACATGAATATTAAATTAAATTTGAATAAAAAAATTAGAACATATCAATTTTTCTTTTCATTTTGGAATTACATCATTAAATCTAGTGTATACATGTGTATCAGTCATAGTAAACATCATGTAATCCTAGGGAAAGGGAAAATAATAATGGTGAGCTTAAGTTATTAGTAAGGGTATAATACACACCAAGAAATCGTGAATCAATATTTATTAATCAATAAGGAAAGGTAAATAACTAAAAAAACATTCCATTTATAAAACTAGAACAATATAGAATGGTAGATAACAAAAAGAACATTTCATTTAAATAAATGGATAATGAATATTTAGTATGGAACGGTAAATATTTTAAATCATAAACTAATTAAATAAATAGGTACAAAATAATCAATATAAAAATTCAATTAACTAAATACCATAGCATTAAATAAATAAATTGAGAATGACATACATCCATAAATTTTTTCATGGTGAAAAATTTCATCACTAATAATAAATGACATTTGAATGATGAAATACAAAATTATTAGACAACATGATTCTGAGTAAAATGACACCTTTATCTTCAATATATACTCACAAGATAGTCAAAAATAGATGGGGATAAAAAAATTTAACTAAGGCTATCCAACTAATTCACCCCATGAGACTATTGATGCATCAAGGGGAAATCATTAATGAGGGCCCACCCATATCTATAAGTCTAAATAATTACTTATATATCGAATAATAAATTTAATTTATAAAAAATGTTCCTTATTAAATATTAATATTGATTGAACAATATATATTTACTAATATTTCCCTATTCAATCAAATATCAATAAATGTAAACACTATATTTAAAAAATCGTATCTAGTTTCAGAAATAATCTTATCCATGATGAATTATGTGGATATTTTGGTGAAATTTAATTTTCTATGATAACATGAAATATAATAATTGAAGGGGAACTTAATGAATATGATAACGATTCAAGGAAGTGATCTTCAATACTAAAGATGATCAAAATAATCATAATCTATCCATATGAAGAATAATAGCTTATCAAAACAATATATACCCATTGGAGTAATAATTAGGGTCACTCTTATTGATGAAATTAAAAAGATAATTACATTTTTAGGAAACTATTATTTTCATTTTATAAAAAATTCACTATTTTTAAAATTCATTTTAAAAAAAATTCTTTATAAATATATATTTTCAAACTGAAATGGTAAATTCAAATAAATGATGATAGTTAATTTAAATTATGGAAAATACATTCATTTTATATTGTGAATTTTTTTAAAAGTTCCCCATTTTGAAAGAGATAATAATATTATTCTGAATACATTTCTTAAAATCATAAAATGGAAAAAAAATTCCCATAATTATCATTTTGAAAAATCTAATAATTTTTTAGAAAACATGGGTTTGTAAGAAAAGAGATATCTAACCCAAAAGAAAAATGAATTAGAATTTTATTATATAATTTTCTATAGAATATTAAGTACCAATGAGTGTAAAAATGGTACAATCAATTGAAAAATTCCTGAATAAAAAAAATGGAAAAATGGTTTATTATAAAATTATCATAGAAATTTCTTTAATGAAAATTCATGAAAAAACTATCGGAAAGAGAATGAGATTGTAAAATAAAACCTTAAAATTATTTGAACATTCATGTGAGAATTAAACAATGAAATGAATTTTTGAATCAACCATAAATCCATATAAAAGAGTTTAAAAAAATAAATAGACAGTCAAAAGTCATTATACACATAATCATAGAATATTACTGACAATGATGAACTAAAATAACCTATTGAAAATGAATAGAGTGATGAAATTTCATTACCACTTGGTAACTTAATGTTCTATACCTCATAGATGAAACAATTCAAATTTAAACTCAAAATATAATGAAAATTGAATTATTCATGATAATAAAATTCCCAGGGTTAGTATATACACCATATAAGGGAAGGTAAGAACATATCATTACCATATGACTATGTGAATTGAAATTGGGATAGAATAACTTACATAACGAGTCATCTCTAAGGATCGTGATTTAACCTAATTTATATTTTTTTAATAGGTTATTAAATTATTAGATAACCTTATTAAAATTTAATATTTCATTTATTAACCTTTTATAACATATTATTACAATTTCTTAAATAATATTTCATTATTTTTATCATTTTAGGTATTAATTGACTTGTTTTTCGAGTATGTTTTCACATTATATATTTTTGATCCTATTGATTTGATCATGTTTTCATCGTATCCAAAATTTAATCCATGATTCAAATATCATATATATTTAATATATATATAATTAGAGTAATCCATAAAACATGGTGACCTGAAATGAAATACAGTATTCATTGAGACAGTAGGTCGTATGTATGCATTCACACTATTTCCCTTTTCAAAACATATTGAAAGAAGGAAATGTAATTTATATGTATATATATTATCATTTCTTAAGACTTATCATTTCATATATATATATATATAATTCATAAAATATTTAATATACTTCTTGTAAAATGTATATAAATTATATCGCATTGTGAGGTTGTAGCCCATTGTATACACGAACGATGTTATCATATTACCACAATAAGTAAAGTATGATGATATATGTTATGTGATAAATAATGATGCATAATGAAATCGTATATAAAATATATAAATACTATTTCCATTTTTATTCCTAACCCTTGATGGTGGTAATGTAATAACAAATGAAATCAGGTCACGAGGCGGTTGTCCACCATACACATGAATGATGATTCGTAGTCCATTTGATTGAAATATTTGAATTTGTAGGTCACAAAATCAACATAAAAATATCAATATATTTATGATACAAATGTTTTTAAATAAGAATGAAATAAATACAATTTTTGTAGGTTGTAATTATCCTGATTATCATAGTATTATTTTTAGAATTTTTCTGGGAAAATTCCAAGACTAGGAACTTAGACAGAGTGTAAATATGAGGAAAGGTGTTCCTGTAATGGTTAATCGAAAAATTTTATGTTTTCTAATAGTTCATCTGAGGGTTTTCCTTATAAAGTGTAATAAATCATAAACGGGTGACTAGATCCAAAATTTGAGGGCACAATTGCGTTCAGGATTGCGGTTTTACCCTAGAAACATCTTAACATTACTTGGCGCAGGCCTCTAGTGAGAAAACAAGAAAATTGAATAATAGTTAATAACATTATTTTATTTTTCGAATACCAATAACGTATTAATGGTGACTTGGATTGAAAATATAAGACCACTATTGATTTTTCCATGAGGTTTTTTCCTTAAATAGAGTATAATATTGTCCCACATAGATCAACTATGGGAAGTAGTTATTGTGACTTGACCGTAAAAAAATAAATATTATTTTATCTTCAAATCATATAACTCCAAAACAGTAACTCAACATGGAATTCAAAGAGAATTTTTGAGCTCATGAGGGTTTGGTTTTCCTAGGTAGGGCATAACATCAACCAGCCTGGGTCAAGGTAAAAGTTAGTTTTTAGGCATTTTGATGAAAAATGAAATAAAATTAAGAATATTTATTTTATTTTATTTTTTTTCTACAACAGAATGTCAATCTAGCTATTTTATTTCAAAAATGAAATAGTATAATGATGTAGAAACTCACCATAATAGAAACGCTGAAACATATTTCCCCAATTAAGTTCAATAACAGAGATATGAGATCAGGGGAGGACCCATGAGGTCTTCATTAAAGATATGGAGGAAATTCGTTAGCGATTAACGAATGACGACAAACGACGAATGATGATGGATCAAAGAATATATCTAGATCAACTATCAGAGGATTTAAGATCAATGAATGTAGAATTATCACTTTATTAGTGATCATTCCAAACGTAGGTAGGGGTTTATTCCTAAGTTATTACCTTCTCCGTTCTTCCATTATCAACAAAAAATTCTGATCAACTCACTAACAGGTTGATTCGCAAGTTGATCATTTTCTTGTGTTTTTGAATTTTTTCTAGTAATTTAATAGTATGTAGATATTTTTTATTTCTACATTTATTTATGTTCATTGTAATCCTTCTAACAAGAACAATCTAAAGCCGACATGAACAAAGTTTTGGATTGGTCTTTGAGTGTTCATGGTATTCTCTCCTACCCCCCCGTTCTTGTGTTCATCACTAATGATCCCTCATTGTCACTTTGATGTTTTAACGAAGGTTACAAATGTGATCATACCCCCATATCATGTGTGAGATGGTTTGGAGTACACGGTAGTGGAGGTGGTGACCCGAGAATCATCCAAATCATAAAATGGACCACCTAAGGAAGTCTGGTGTCCCACAGTGCACCACAGCGGCAGAGGAGGCTTATAGAATCTGTTGATGGAGGTGAGAAGAGGCCATTGATCTTACACGAGGATGTAGAATTCAGGCCATGTTACATGGCTGGAGGGCCGCAATCTAGCTTGACCATAGTGGCGGACCCTAAAGTGACCCGCAGGGTGGTTTAGAGACACAACACCTACCATATCTCAAGTAGAGAAGACCAACCCACTATAGCGGGACAAGATATATATATGGGCTAGCCTCGGGCCGACCTTGGTCTTGGTCCAGTACCTCAGGCCAGGCCTAGTGGGACAAGTTGAGTCGATAGGTCGGTTCGGTGGATCCATGTTGGATCGGATCTGGAACCAACCGACCCCTTTTCAAAAAAAGTATCATAACATCCATACCACATGTTAGATTGATGATCCATTTTCAGTATTGGGACCCTCGTGACAAGGTTGTTTATTTGGTATTCTCAAATGGGTTTTCTGGATGTTTAGATACGACCAAGGGATTGAGGATTATATTCTCCTGAAATCAAGTGTGCTACGAGTTTGAATCTTACAGCTGTATGAGATGAGAAGACTGTGATGAGGGTGGTTTTGGGACCCAACAAGCCAATGTGAAGAGCGGTTGGAGGTAACCTAATAGGGAAAAGTGATTAGTTGGTCTAGGAGACCCAGAAGGCTGAATTGATGAGCTAGTTTAGGTAACCTGGTAGACCAATGTGATGAGTGTGTATTGGTGACCCAGGAGGCCTAAGTGATGAGTGAGTCTTGGTGACCCATCAGACCCAAGTGATGAGTATCTCTAGGTGACCCAATGGGCCTAAGTGACTCATTGGGGGTGATTTCCCTAGTAGTTCAAGGTGTTCATTTTTTATGAATGATATTCATGATTTTCAAACTTTATATTATACCTATGTGAGCTGACCTTAGTGACTCTCATGATAATACTTCTTAGAGGGTACACTTCATGTACCACTTTGCAAGACTTCTTTTTGTATCTCTTTGTGATATATCTTTGAGTTTTGGGGTCCCTAATGAATATTTTTTTACTCACCCCTACACAAGATTCACCACCACGTGTTGTGTCTCGTGAAGTCTATCGACGCTTTGATGGAGTCCTTGGTAGACCATGGCCAAGTGGTTCTGAGAGAGACCTACTAGACAAGATGTGCTTCTATGGCTTAAGATAGCTATTTCAATACCTTTCCTTCATGTACAATTTATGGAAGAGCAATTCCATATACTTGTATGTTTACTTTTTTTTATTTCCATTGGGCTTGTATTGTAGCCTCATTTACCTTTATTTTTATACTTTTATACCTTGTGATTGTTTACTTATTATTTTCACCATCCGACATATGTGGCTTGGAGTTTTGTGGGTTTATACAAGAAATTAGGTCAATCCTACCCATTTTTTGGGATATGTTAACTCATTTCTTGTCTCCAGCTCATGGCTTATGGGAGGATGGTTTGGGGTAGTCACTCCATGGGCCCTGAGAGATGGGTCATGACAGATTGGTATCATATGAGGTCAGTTCTACCATACAGACCCATAGTTAATGATTTGGATTTTGGTAAATGTTTTTAAGTGTTTTAAATTCATCTTTTAGGTTAGGGAATCCGGCATTGGTGTGGTGTCTGACATATACATACTCCAAGACCCTGAATTCTTCTTTATGACTCGATACATAAAAACACAAGTTTTAGGTACAAGTATCCTATAAGAATGGGTTGAGTTTTCTATTTCCTTTTTTTGATATCTCATTAGGTATACTATTTTGATTGTGGAACATCAAGATCTATTTTAAGATGATCCCATATAGATATCCTACAAGAATTCCACCACATGATCTTTAGAATTACCTCTAGGGTGACAGGATGGGTACATGGGTTTGAATTATAGAAATCACCACACAATGGTGTGCCAAATATACCACTACCAATGGAGTAGAACATGGTACTCATAGTACCAATAGATGAGAAGCATGGGCTGAGCTCACTTTATGAGTTTCAGTGACAGAGACCCCTTAGGTTCCAAGGTGATCCAAACTCATAGGCGTCTAAGGACTAGTTTGAGGTGGGGACTGTTTTTTCCATCTAGTCAAGACATTATTAGATCATATGGAGGACCTAGCTGTGAGCCTTTTACATGGATCATCATAGCTATAGTGGGGCTTAGATAACCTGATTGTAAAATGAGATGAATTTTTCATGAATAGATCTTGAGAACCTTTTTCATATAAGAGGAACATTCCACAAAAGCTAAGGGTCATGTGGGCCCAAGATCTTCTATCTATTCAGTAGGATGCTATGTTAGTATCTATGTATTCATTGAGGCACACCGAACTTTATAGGTACTCAATGATTATGATTCGACTAGTTCATTAGGGATCATACCAAAGAATGAGGTGTGTTTAGAGACATCCATGACATCTCTACTACTATTTTCAGTCATACTTATGCTAGGGTTCTACAGTGAACCTTTTATATTGAATGTACCTTGGTTGAACGGATATGGATAGTGGATGTTGGTAGTGGGAATGGAGGAGTAGAGAGCATGGAAGCAATAAGAAGATGTCAGTATTATGGACTTGGGCTTCTGAGATGTTCCAAGAGGAGGTCCCATGATATAGGATCTATAGCCTAAGGCTCATTGGGTGATTTCAATCAACCAAGATAAATGCATTGCTTTTCATGAGAAAGCCGTGGGAATCGCTCTAGAGATTGTCCATCACATCGTGGTACTGTCATGGGAATGGTGGATAGGAAACTAAGGTAGGGACAGTTACATGATCAGATAAATCTATAGTGTGGAAGATGTGGTATAGTAGAATGAGGATCAGCATGAGGTTGTATACATTTTAATATTTTACAACCAACACCCCAATGTGGTCCATGCTATACTCAGGGAGATGATGGACATGGGAGGTTCGTAGCTACATGCAGTCAAGGAATATTACCCAAGGGATCCTCGAATGATTTGATGTATGTTCTGTGACTACTCTTTGTTTCCATATTAATAGTCTTGGTTTCCAATCATTCCTTCTTTTCATGATTCTTATCCAAGACCTAGAGTTTCTGGTTAACCCATTGTCATGACCATTATGTCTAGAGAAACCTATTAACGGAGACTTGATGATCACACTTATGTAGATGGGGTGATATTTCTAATGAGTTGATAGTTTTTATTGGATCCACTTGGTGGTAATGTCAAGGCCTTACGATGTGAGTTTGGGTAATGACTGGTCAACAACAATTCATGCTCAATTTGATTGTTTTATGAAAAAGTATTTGGTATGTCCGCAACAACAGAATTGGGTTTTCCATGGTCAGTGAAAAATGAAACCTAATAAATAAGGGATAAAAACATGCAAAGGATAGTGCAACAAGTCACTCATCAGTTTTCTAGAATGACCCTTCAGTGTAGTGGATAAGCTGAGTCCTCGGTTTCCTGTAGTGTTGGACGAGTATGAGGACAACTTTCTAGAAGATGTTCTTGGAAAAAATCCTCATAGGGACGTAGACTTCTGCATTGACATGTACCTTGAGAAGACACTGATATCTACAACATCATATCGAAAGGCTCTATTAGAGCATCATGAATTGGGGGTAATGTTATAGGACCCATAAAGGAAGGGCTTCGTGAGACCCATTATTTCACCATTGATAGCCGTAATATTTTTTTACAAGATTGCAGACATGAGTTTGAGGTTATGGGTAAACTTATGGCACCTTAATTTGGTAACCGTGAAGAATAATTATCCACTAACAAGGATCAATGTCCTTTTATATCAGCTTAATTGAGCGACACGGATCTCAGAAGTTGAGACCACATGAGAAGAACTATGATACCCATGACCTTGAGTTGGTAGTGTTAGTCTTCACATTGATGATTTTGTGACACTACCATATGTGGGAATGGATTACCATATACTATAACCACAAGAGTTTCTAATAAAAATTATATTATAAGGATTTGAATATGAGACATAGACTATGGCTGGAGTTCCTATTGGATTATGACTTCGATTAGTCTATACTCCTGGTTAGGCAGACGTGGTAGCAGATTATCATAGTAAGAGATTTTGTTCATAGTTTTTGAGTGAGGAAACAAATTAATTGGATACATTAAAATTATCATTCAGGGATATAGATGATGAAACATACCTCCAATCGGTGGTTGTTACCCCTCCACTCATAAAGTCAGTCAGGGAGGTATAGCTCGATGATATTGTCTATTAGTCTTTATGTGCTCAGTTGTCTATAGGGAATACCCCAGATAGATATTTTAATGTTGGGGAGGACATATTTCCATTTAGAGGATTCTCAGTAGTAGTAGTGAACATCTAGAGTGACAAGTCACATCAATATATGCATGTGGGTGTCAAGGCAGACATTGGGGATAATAAAACATGTCGAAGAGTAGATTACTTATTCATATAAAAATTGAGAATTTGTTTAATCAGTTTCATGTTTTATCAACAGAGTGTGTTAAGCCCCTGTGATTAGTAGGGGTTTATATTTTATTACATGGGGTACAATGAAGAGACTAAAAATGATATTTTCATGATATGTTTATCACATATGTTTAGGGAACATGGTACTATCCGGGTGATTGTTGAACAACTCACAATGTGGGTCACTTCTTATCCTTTTGGGAATAGAGGCTTATAGAGAGTTTCATATGCCTATATTTACGTGATATAGTTCTAATCCAATGAGTCCCATTAATAATAGTATCATATTGAGGGTCACTCTTTTCATCCAATTTGTGGATGGGATTTTAGGAGATGTTTGGGACTCATCTCCACTTGATCACAACTTTCCATATGTAAGAAAATGTCCAAAAAGAGCAGTCCATTAAAGTCCTAGAGGACATGCTATGTTCTTGGATCCTCTATTTTGGCCATAGTTGGGATTATAACCTACCTCTGGTAATCTTTTCATACAATAACCGATACCACTCAAACATAATTATGACACTATTAGAGGCCCTGTATGGGCGACCCTGTAGGTCACCTCTTTGCTGGAATGACCCTGGAGAGTCATTTCTCATGGACCCGGAGATGGTGTAGGATACTATAGAGAAGGGTTAGGTCATCCAGGAGTGGATAAATATTTAAAAGATCAATCATAAGTCCTATGATGATAGGAAATGAAGAACCATTGAATTCGAGGAGGGAGACCATATGTTTCTTCAGGTCTCTCATCGATGTGTGATACTGAGATTTGGATAGGGGTGGAAAGTAATATTTGATGTTCATAAATCCTTTAATGATATTGTGTCGATTAAAAATGGTGTCATACCACTTAAATCTACATCTATAGTCAGGATGGGTGCATGACGTCTTCCACATATCACAACTAGAGAGATATCTATAAGACCATTCACACGTCATTGACTAAGGCGATCATGCCATTGAAAATGGGGTGAATTTTGCAGACTTTACTATAGAGATCTTGTATAAATAGGGGAGGACCCTCCATGAGTGATCTATTACACTAGTTTATGTTCAGTGGAATCATAGTAATCTCCAGGAGGGAACATGGAATTAGGGAGGCTGTGGTTCGTGCTCATACCCTCATCTGTTTGGGAATCCATTCGTTTGTATTTCAGGTACATAATTTCTTAAGGTGGAGAGAATGCAATGACTCATATTTTAAGTATTTTATATTTATAAAATTTTTGGGAATATTATGAGACCATGTGTTGAGATCGATATCGATTTTGTGTCCCATTGCACCAGGAATGGTCCATTGAAAAATGTTATATTTTTAAATAGCACATGTTAGTGGTTTTATAGAGAAAGTTGAATAACTCTTATATAGGTGCCCAGATCTGAAATCCAAGGGCACCAGTGAATTCAGGATGGTTTTTTTACCTTAGGAACGACTTTTCATTAGTTGGAATGGGACCCTAGTGAGAAAACAAAAAAATTGCATAACGGTAAAAAAATAATTGATTAAATTTTTTTCATTTTTGAAATCCATCTAACTCATGAACGGTGACTCAGATTGAAAATTTGAGACAAAAAATGAGTTTATAATGTTTTTTCCTTAGGAGGATCCTAACATTGGCTAGTACTGGTCAAATATGGAATATAGTTCTTGGGACCTGACCATAAATAATATAATTATATAAAGATTATTTTATTTTAAAATCCTATAACTAAAATATCGAAATTCGGATTGGAAATATAAGAATATCATTGAGCTCGTGAGGGTGTTCTTTGATTAGGTGGGGTATAACCTCGAACAACACGAGTCAATGGTAAATTTTATTTTTTGTGAATTTTAATAAAAAATAAAATAATCTTAAGAAATATTATTTTATTATTAAATGTTTTGTTGTAACGGAACTTCGATTCAACTATTTCAATTAAGAAGTGAAATAATGTAACAACATGACCACTCAGTATAACAGAAACACAAAAATTAATTTCCTCCATTTTTAAGATTAATAGAGTTATGAGATTAAAGTAGGACCCTAATGTTTGCTATGAATACTTGGAGAGAATTTATTGTTGAATGATGAGTGGTGAAGAACAACGAACAATGACAGATCAACGAACAGATTCAAATAATCTGTCAGTGGATTGAAATGAATGAATGTATGATTCACCCTTCATCAGTGATGGAACCAAACCTATATACGGGTTTCTTTCTAAGTGATTTACAACCCAGTTATTAAATTTTAAAATAAGTATGTAGATCCAATAACTATCAAGGTGATTCGTGGGTCAATCATTCATATGGGTTTGGGAATTGTTTTGGGGGAATCTATTAGGATGCAGTTCTTCGTGTTCACTAAATTTTTTATGTTCTTTGTAAAACTAAAAATAAGAATGGTCTATTGTTTAAATGACCAAAAGATTAGATTATTCAGTTGGATTTCCTCGTATTCTCTCCTACCCCACCCCCATTCTTATGTTATTCTCTGAAGGACCCCCATGGTCAAGTAAGGATTTTCTAAGAGGTTCCTAATGTGATCGAACCCCCATATAGATGGTGAGTTGAGGATTTCATTAGAACTTCTGGATTTAAAAACTGACGACCTGAGTGAGTTAGGTGGCCACATTTCACCATGGAGATGAAAGAGGACCTTAGGTTCCACCACCTGAGGTGAGCAGAGGCCACTAATAGGAGTACAGAGGTGGTGTGGGCAGATATGATATCTGCAAATCGTTAAGCGTTTGTGGGGATTTAGTTTAGCTAGACTGTATCGGTGGACCCTGTAGCGACCCGCTGGGTAGTTTGGAGACACGGAACCCACTGAGTCATAGGCATATTAGACCACCCCACTTCAATATACTAGGTTGGATAGGCGGTCTGGCCTCGGGTCAGATCAGACTAGACCTAGACCCAACATGCCCCTTTTTCACTAAATGGATCATAACTTCTAAAAATCATGTCTGATTTATGACCCATTTGCTGTGTCGAGACCCTCACAATGAGGAGATCCTTATGGTAAACTCTGTGTGGGTTTTAAATGATGTTGAGATATGACAGAGGTCTTGACAGGAATATTCTCTTAGAATTAGGTGCGCTACAAGCTAGAATCATGTGGCCAGTTGTGATGAGAAGACTGTGATGAGTGGGTCTTGGTGACCCATAAGTCCAATGTGAGGAGCGTGTGTAGTTGAACCAGTAAGTAAAAGTGATGAAAGGGTCTAGGAGACCCAGCAGAACAATGTGATGATATGGTTTAGGTTACCTAAAGCTTATAGTGATAATAGAGTATAGGATACCTTATAGGCCTTAGTGGCATGAGGTTCAAGGTGAACTAGAAAGCCTATGTGATGGGATGGTATAGGTGACCCAATGGGACTATGTGAATCATTAGGGATGAGTGTGTTAGCACTACATGGTGTTCAGTTTTTATGAATGATAATATTACATTTCATACTTTAGATTATACCTCTGTGATATAACTGTAGTTTCTCAATTGAATGTAAATGTTAGAGGATACAATTCGTGTACAACTTTGGTAGTCTTCTCTGTGTATTTCTTTGTGATATACCGTTATGTTTAGTGGTCCCTACTGATTATTGTTTTACTCACCCCAACATGGACTTCGCCCACATGTATCGTGTCTTGTGCTCGCAATTGATGCTTTGATGGAGTCCTTGTAGACTAGGTCTAGGTAGTGCTTAGAGAGACTCAATAGATTGGATGTGTTTCAGCAGCTTCAGACATCTATTTTTATATCTACCCTCCAAGTAGGGTTTTCTACATAAAAAGTTCAAAAGATATGAACTTTTACAGTTCTATTTTAATTGGGCTTTTATTCCAGCCCTGTTTACGTTAAGATTTCTATTTTCGTACCCTGTGTTTATTTATATATTGTTTTCACCATCCAAAATCTATGGCATGTTGTTGTGTGCGTGTGTACATGTACTTAGGTAAATGACTCCCATTTTTGAGTTATACCTAATCGGTGCTAGACGCTATCCCCTACCCTTTGAGAGGTGAGATTGGGTTATTCACAACATGGTCTATGGGGGATGAGTCATGATATAGGTAAAGATGGAAATAAAAAAAATGATTTTTTAGTATCATTTTCTATTTTTGGGAAATTCTAATTTGGTATTCACTAATTCCATCCTAATATGTTTTTCCCACCATATGGATTATAGGGTGAATATAGGAATGTATAAGGGTGATTTGGGTTATTACTGGCAAAAAAAAAGATCTCTTATGGGAGTGAAGAAGCAGGATATGGGTGGCTTTTACAATTGGGAGAGATGACACACATGGAATTTTTTAAAAGAAGATATGTGCACCCAAATTTTATCCAAAAAGAGGATTAAATAATAGAAAAAACTATACTATATATGTTTAATGGTCTAAATGATTCAATAAAATGTTTATAGAATAATTTTAGTGTCATTTTTAAATCATATAATATATTTCTGACAACTAAGTAAACTAATCTTTAACTTAATCGAGGTAATTAATTCCAACTATATTCAATAATAATTTTGGTCAAAAAATTAGTTGGAATTTATAGAAAATATAAATTATGATTATTTGAAAAATGTGATAGATTTTTGCAAATTCCATTCATATAAGTTGGAATAATTAATTTTATATTATTTCTGATTTAGTTTTTACAAAGTGTGTTTTTAAAGTGAAATGAATAAGATTAAATGATTTAATATCAAAATACATGATGTAATTTCTTCCAATAACATAATGTGTAATAATGGATGTAAAATTGATCTCTGTAAACTTTAAAAAAAAATTCAATATATAATTTATAATTATAAATTATTTAGATGAAAATTCAATTTTGAATAAAAATTTAGTATTATTCAGAATTCATTAAGGAAAAAAACTACTTAAAAAACAGAAAATTTAACCAAAGGTAATTTTTTTCACTTTGATTAAAAAAATGACATTTAAATTCAGAAAAAAAAATATTAAATTATTCAAAATTTATTTTTAAAAATAGTACTCCATTAAAATGTGGAACAACTTCCTTTAGAAAAATTCAAATTTTACGTGTAAAATTGGAATTTCTATTATATTATGCCTATCATATTTATTGGTATAATGTATTTTTTTTTGATATTATATATATTTATTTAATATAAATTCCTAATAGTATTAAATTTAATTTTTTAGGATAAAACTCCTTTGCCACATAATAATGGGTTTTTATAAAATCCTTCAAATTGTGTTTTATATTCATTTATAATCCATTAGTAAACTATGAATTCAAACATGTATGTTCAAAAATCATTTAATACTATTAATAACATCCATTTAAATTGATATGAGATGTTTCTAATTTAAAAAAATAATATGAATAATATTTGGAAAACTATTTCTATCAAGTAACAGAAGCTATGAAAGAGATTTTTTGTTGCATGTAAGTCATGATAACTTAGTGTTTTTTTCATTAAAAGATATATCATAGATTTAATTTATTCAAAATATTAAATATATTGTAATTTTTTGAAATATTATATTCCGATTTATGGTTTATTTTGGGTCTCATATATTTTATTAAACAAAATATTATTCTTTCATAATTTCAATGTTCTTCATTCACCCCACATTAAAAAAATTGATTCGATGTCATTTAAAGTTTTTTTGGTAATCCAAATTTTTATATTAGAAAATTACATTTTTAAAAGACAGACACAGTTAAAATGTCAATAATATATCCCCAAAATAAGAGATAAGGGGAGGTTATATAGGAAGATGAAATAACATATAACTAAATTTCTATATTAGAGAACCTTATTGAAATGTGAGGATATGGACTTACAGAAAAAATCATAAATAATAATAAGGATTGAGTGAGTTAATTGATCACAAAAATGTGAATGATAAATGGAAAATAGAGGGCCCCAATTCTATATCAATTGATTTTGTGAAATGGGATTGATATCATAAAAAATAATTGTATTAAGAGAGTATTTTATTTCATTTTTTTTTCAAAAGTCATTTAATTCTTTTACTACATATGAATATAATGAAAAATAAATACATGATATATTTTTATTTTATAAAAATATATTAATCCTCTCATTGTGCTTTGATCCCATTCCTGATGAAATGATTATACAAAAATTATTTTTTATTCCTCATGCACTAAATTTCACTTATAAATGATCGTAAGATCTATAAAAGAGTAAAATTATTTCCATCTACCTATGTATATTCTGAAAAACCAATACTATAAATCCATTAATCCCAAACCACAATTTTAGTACTACTAGTTCATAATTAATATTTAGTTATACAATTGTTTAACAGAAAACAACGACATATTAATTGGGGAATTGTGTCAGTTAGTGGTTGGTATTAAAACCATAATATCCTTCAAATGTGGGTTTAAACCCTATGGCTTTGCTAATTACCATGGGATGTCACCTAGAAATAAAGTTTATCATTTTTCTAAACTATATCTATATAATTCTAAAAAAAATATGATGTAAATCCTTAATATTATATTAGTCATTCAATGATCATTTTACTCGGGTTTTCAATATAGCATATTTTTTTTTCATATAGTCTAATAATCCTAATTGGAAATTATTACAACGTCATTAATGATCTTATTAATGTGAAATTCTATCAATATATTTAATATTATATATATATAATTTAAATTAATTATTGCTTAAATAATTTTTCCACTAAAATATATATAATTTCAATAAATTTATCAGGAAATGTCATTAATAATTGTAGACTCCAATTACATAAAACCTATCAAGAGGTGTTTAATAATTTAAAATTATTATTAATCATAACTCACTAACTAATAAAGGTATCCAGAATTATTATGTTAATGATTAAACATAAACTTATAAAAATTCACAGAATCTATAGACAATTCATGATTCTTATCACCAAAATTCCTTTTGAAAAAATAATTATAAAATTTAATTAATGAATTTATGATACCTAAGTAATTAATATGATATATTTATTCATAGTTCCGTCCATGGTATATGGTTTATCATTGTTCAATAAATTTCATTATGTATTAAAATCTATAATAATGATGGGTACTATTTTTGAATTATCCTAAGAATATACCTCAGGAGTTTCAAACCAGATTTGTAGTGAGGCCCAGAGTTGTATACCGGTTTATGGTAGACTCAAGCCCAAGATAATTTTTTTATTAACCCTTGGTACATCTATTCTAGAAAAAAAATCTACTTATAGTGTCTTTACATGAACATACCAAAAAATAAAAATATTATTCAAAATTTATCCTAAATATATATAAGGGTAATTTTAATTAATCAATTTTTTCCTAAATCTTGTACTCAAGGTTTATCCCAAAATTGATCTGATACCAACTATAATGACCCCAACCCATGAAACCCATAGTTGGTGACTACTTCCATTGTATTGGTATAAGTTACAAGGAATCACAATCCAATAGACCCATAAGTTCAATAGTCTTAGTAAACTAGATACATACATGAATCTTACATTAAATTTGAATACAAAAAATAAATCAAATTTTCACTTTTCATTCATGAATAAATTTATTCCCTATATAATATTAGGGAATATTAGTAATAGTAAACATCATGGAATCATAGGGAAAGGAACAAAATAAGGGTGACCTCAAATGATCATTAATGGTTCAATAGAGAGGAATCAATCATGATTCAATAATGGATATTGAATATGTCAAGGTAAATAAATGAAAAAAATTACAATTAAATAACTACATCTATATGGGATTGTATTTAACTAATCAAAAATTCCTTTTAAATAATATGATTAGTAATAATCAATATAGAAAGTTAAATAACTGAAAAAACATCCATATAAATAAATATATATGAAAAAATCTATAATTCACGGTGAATAACTAAAAACCATTCGATCTAATCAATAATATCATAGTGATATTTCTCTATATATTTTTTTATAGTGAAAATCTCATGGATAATAATAATTTTAGTTTGAATGAAGTAATGCATGATTTGTAACACCCCAAGATATAATGATATTTTCCTTTTAGAATAAATTTAATTTTTTCTAGATTTATTTATAAAGATTACCAGTTTAATATTACATTATAAAGAACACTAATATTATCTTTAGATACATTCAACACTATATGGACTTCGGTTATACAAAATACTACATTCTTTCTATAGTTTTTGTTAGACACAAGACTACGTTTTATCAAAATAAAATATACTATTAATATTATTATTTAATATAGTAGTTATCAATATTCCATTATATTAAATTATATGAAAATATTTAACAATATTTTGAATATAATGTTTATATTTGAAAATTCATTTATTTGGTGATTATTAATTAGAAATTAATATAATTTCAAATTTAATATAATGGACATGTTTTTTTAAAATGATTTTTATGAGAAAATAAGATTATATAATAATAAATTAAATGAATTAATATTATTTGATGATCCTAAGGAAATTTATTTGGATATTCATTCAACATATTTTATATTTACCAGATTGACAAAAAAATAATTTACACAACGAATCTATATTATTATAAAGTTAGTGTTGTCACATTTTAATTGAACACCGATTTTACAACCAGACATTAGAAATTTAAAAAACATTATTTAAAAAGAAAATTATTTTTAGAGTTAGGAAGTTGAAAATAATATTTTGGTAATTGCTTGGTATATTTTTGGGAAGTTTCATTTTAGGATGAAAAATGAAAAATATTTGATTTTAATAGACCACTAACTTTTCAGCCAAATAATTTATATGGATACTTTATATTTTGATTTATTTTAAAAGTTATGTAACACCTAATATAAATATTTTAATCTAATTTGGGTCCTTATAATCATTTTTATATTGAATTTGGTATAAAAATATAATAAAATTTTAACCATTTTCACTTTAAAACCCTATTGTGTAATCCAGTAGGTGAGATTATTTTTAAATTAATTTCAATCACTTATTGATTGAGAATTTATACAAATTTATTAAATATTTTTAATAAAAAATTTATATAATTTATTATAATTTCAATAAAAAAAATTTACAAAAATTATTAATCAAAAGATTAAAATTAATTATTGATATTAACGTATAAATGTGTTTACTTATTAGTCAATCACAAATCTTTTGTGGACAAATGACCCTGAAACCTTCCAGAAAACCTATTTATATACATATTTCAACAAAATCCCCAGTTTTATTGAATATATTTCATTATTGGGTTAAATTATTCACGGTAGACCACCAAATAGTGTTTAACTTTGTGTATTTACAAGAATTCCACTCATCCTCCACTATAAAGTGGATCTCAACCCCACTAAATAATTCACACATATAAAGCCTTTTTGATGGTAAAAAATAAATAAAAAAACATAAAAAAACCCATACTCTAATACTATAATTCAAAATTTTGTCATTAATCTTACCAGGGATGCATTTTGGTATAAACCAAGATGAGTTACCTGAAGAATAGGTAACGTTCTTGAACGAGAACCTTTTTTTTATTTCTTCCCCCACCCATTAAATTCATATAATATCATTATTATATAATTAAATATGTTTCTTCAATATTATGATATGTTTTTATGATATGTTTTTTTGTTATGTTTAAGACCTACACAAACTCACTTCAATGAAATAGGATATACAATCATCATTTGTGTGTATGGAATACTTCTGCATCGTGTACTGATGTTGTTCAATCTGTCATTACCACAATTTGTGGTTGTTAATAATGATGGATTTTTATATTTTATATATGATATATAAGATATATATAATAGATTCATTTTTCTTGTATAATTATATATCATAGACCATAATTATTTCCATTTTGGGAGAATACAATACCATCATTTGTGGACATGTTGACTTATTCCTCTTAAAGTGATGTAAATTGTTCATGATTTACATAGAATGTATTAAGGGTGGGTTTAATAAAAATAATTTATATATAAATTATAAAAATGATACTATTAATATAACATATATATATATAATTAATTCATTCACTTTTGATTCATTCAAAATGTCATGTAAATGGAAACAATGTTTATGCATACATATAACCTATTGTCCCCATGAATGATGTTTCTCATTTCCTATTACAAAATATTACTGATTAACCTAAATAAATTTATATTAAATATATATGATTGAAATAAAATCATTATAATATTGAATACAATATTATATTTATCATAATATATTATATTATTTTTTTCTTACCCTTTGAAGCACTGAAAAAGTGATAAAATCATATGTGTATATAAGGATTTCCACCACCTTAAAGCAATGTGATTCATTTTTCATCATCTAAATTATATTTAAAATTATATATGATTAAATAAAATTTTATTTATGTTATTATTTTCATTATGGAAAGTGAAATGGAAATTTATATTAGTACATAATTATCATTTAAAATAAAAATGATATTGAAGCAGACGAATGCCTTACAATAACAATGATTGTAATGCTAGTTCATTTTTCATAACCATCATACATGATTAATTTTAAAGGATTAATTTATTAATAAATATGATAATTATTTCATGCTAATTGTTCTGTATAAGTTTAAATAATGAACCATTTGACCATAGTCTACCATCCAATGTCTTTTTTGACACACAAACCGAATATGGTCAAAACATCCAATTTAAACCTAATCGATTATGTGATTGTATATAAATTTTTAAGAGGGAAAATAAAATTAACAATAAACCTTAAAATTTTTCTCAATAAAATTAATAATTAATTTAATATTATTAATCATGATGATAGGAACACGCATGACAAGTTGAACTCAAGTTAAGGAATTTTATCTCAATTTACATTACTTTAAGAGTAATTTTTTATTATGAACCAATTCAATATTATGTGGTTTAAATAATGGATTTTTTTATTTTGTATTTTTATTCACTTATTATTCATTTTATTATATGTTTCACTGTGAATTATACCATATTGGGGGTTATAACGTAAAAATTTCAAGTTGTAATTGTTTTGTAATATAACATTCTTTTATGATTGTTAACATTATCTTGAGACCGTCACTTAATTATGATCATTTTTAATTGGAAATTACTTTTAACTTAAATATTTATATTTTTAAATGGATATTATTATTTCCTAACCTGTATTAATTTTTTACATATGGTGTATATTAGGAATGCTATTTGATTAATTGGGCTAATGTTGATACGTCTGTATCTTTATCTCAGTACTGATATTTAATAAGGGATGTTATTTACAAAAAAACATTATTACTCTATATATGAGTAATTATTTGGAACTTCACGGAATGGGTTTTGTATAGGTTAATAAAATTCCCTCAATGCATCGATGGTCTCATGAGATGAATCAGTTGGAAAAAATAGAGTACATATAAATGTCATGAGAATAGATCTTATCAATAATAATCCCATTTACCTACGAAACATGGAATCAAATATTTAATATAATCCTTCATTTATTATTATTTTTATATTTATATTTAGGATTTTCAATAATAAAAACATGAATGGATGCATTTCATTTTCTATTTGTTGATTATATGGAATGTGTGTTTAGATATTTAATTTCCATATTGATTATTCTCACTAATTTATTATCTATTCCATTATATAGAAACATTAATGGATATTTCAGATCATCATTATTTTTTCCATTTCCCATATTATGAATATAAATTATTGGATTTAGTTTCATGGATACTGAGATTTTAATTTTTTTATTCCTTATTTTCTTTTTCTAGTGTAAAATGAGTATCATGTTTGTAATATGGATTTCCAAAAATAAAAACATTTTGGGCCATTTGGGATTTGAAAATTATATTTTTTCCAATGTAAAAAATATAATGAATCTGATATATGTTACTATGTTCAGGGTTTTTATAGTTGGTATCATAAAAATATTATAAAAAACCATGGAATTAAGATTTAGGAGAACATTCAATAGATAGCATAACTGTATGATAGAATTTGAGGATAATTTTAGAAGAACATTCCAATGAAACCGTGTTTATAATTATGTAATTATATGAGAATAAAATTTTACATTTATGTTACAGGTTATAAAATATATGGAATTATATTATGTATATAGTTTTATTAGATGATATAGTGTATGAAATTTTTTAAAAATGAATCCTAGACGGAAGAAGGGTATCAAAAGTCATGACCATTGTAGAGGCATCCCTGAAGTTAAAGATAATATAGATGTTACTAGAACTAATAAACTGATGGATATATAAAGTAATATTAATGAGGTTATGAAACATAACCTTGTCTATATGCAGAATCATATCCCACAATGAGATTATTTTATGTTGGAATGATTTATATGACTTATAACCTCATCATTTCGTGGTAATACTCAATAAATTGATGTTGATAAATGGATTAATTCATTGGAAAATATATTCACGGAATATGTATTTGGTTTAAAGGAAATGGATACACATTGAGTTTATTTCCTCATTGTAAATGCTAGTCACATGTCGCTGTTTGTCCAGATTTATTTGGATGAAGAGGAAATAAAACTCATCTAATGTAATGAATTTAAAGAGACATTCATTGGAAATTAGTTATTCCATGAAAACAGAACTGATTTGAAGTTAATGTTCCATAGTTTAGATAAAAATGATGATAAAAGTATTTTAGAATATTAAGATACCTTTACATGGTTGTAATGATATAATATGTATTTCATACACAACACAGAATACAACACTGACCATTTCATTGAAGGGGTTATACCAAGTCTTCGAAGTTTCTTAGTGCCTCAAAATTTTTCATCATACAGTGAAATAGTTTTATGTACCATAAATAAAGAGAAATAATTCCCCAAAACCCATGGATTTAAAGGAATAAAATAGAATAAAAGGATGGAAGAGAAAAAATAGATAAAGGAGAGATTGGAAATAAGGATTTCCCATGTATGTTAACAGGGGAAACACCATGGTAATTTCTTGAAGAGAATTAATTTTTTATATGTTTGTAGATAAAGGTCACCATTTAATAGAATGAAATAAGAAGAATAAAATGTTATTATTCAGAGTTTTAGTTGAATGGATATAGGGCACTATGATAATTAATATTTCACATATCAAGATAATATACCATAGAAGAATCTAAGGGATGATATTCATGATTATCCATTTGATATAGTCAAAGTGGGATGAATAATTTTCAACTAAATTTTGTGAATAAATATTATCAAATATATCATGGTTATATTTGTTATCGTATATATGGTGTTTTTACTATTATACATTTTTATTATGAATTTTAATATGTATTTTAATTGGTACCGATGTCCATTAAACATGGTTATATGGAAATTTTTACTTATTGGAAAACACATGATTGAAAATGATTAGTATTTTATTGATATTTAGATAATGATATTTTATTAAATATTTGATTGATTTGGATACATTAAATTGGATATGAAAAATAATATGGTAACTAATTTAAATATTTTGAATCATAATATTTGGAAGGTCTATATGGTTAACCACTTATGAAATGATTTATGTTGATATTTACATGAGGTTTTAGAGGATATTTTTTTAATTCACTATATTATGCAATGTTTTGTATAAAATTATGTTGAAATAGTTGAATGAGAAACCAAAATATACAATTTTTTATTTAGAAAAATATACTATCATTTTTTCTTAGATATTGAAATAATTTCTAAAATCATGGAAAAATGTATCGAAATAAAAATGTAATCTTATTGATATCATTTATTATGATATAAATGATCTTTTTCACACCTTTTTTATGGTTTTTGTTTTCAAAAACTATCTCATGAACATGTTCTCTATCACTCTCCACCAGAACATGATATTCAAATTTCTCTTCTATGTCCAGGTTTTCATTATTGTTCTTCTACTTAAAAGCCTAGTTTTGTGGTGAACATAAAATATCACATTCCCTACTACTAATAATATTTTTTGTCAACCCTGTTTATGATTTTGGTTTTTCGGAAATAAATAATTTCCAAATATCAAACATTCGATTATCGAGATCATTTTTTAATTTTGAGGTTGCAATTAATTTATGGTGGGAAGAATGTAATATTCCCTAACATTATGATACCTCATTTGAGAATAAATTTAATTTTATTATAATCCTGGTTTATAGGAAACACCTAATTAGTATTATACTACACACATTAATAATATTTTTATTTTTATAGAGACACAATTTGGCTTATGTCACACACAATACTATGTTCCTTCGACAGTATGTGTTACACATAATACCAAGTTTTACCAAACTACAATATAATGATTATATTATTATTTAATGTGATAGTTATCAACTAGACATTCTAATTAAATGTATGAAAATTATTAAGTATATTATTAAAATATTTTTGACATATGTTAAAACTATTCATTGGAGATCAGTTAATCAGAAATGAATATAGAACCCAATTTAAAATAAAGGAATTTTTTATAAATGACAATTTATATGTGAAAACGTGATTTATACTAATAAATAAAATTAATTACACAGAGTGGATAATGTTAATAATATTAAGTTTTTCATAAATATAATATATTTGATAGGCATAAGATAATAATAAACACAATTTTATGTTTAAAAGAAAACCTTTTCTGAAAGAATTTTTTCTACCAATTAAGGGTGTAACAGTTTTAAAAATATATTTTGAAACTCTTATAAATTATTTTTTTTAAATAAAATTCTTTTTTAAAATTATTATTTATAAATTATATTAGTGATAATTTTAGATATTTTTATGAAAAGTTTCATTTTTTAAGGAATAGTGAAAAGTATGATATTTTAATTGAAACTGACCTTTCATCTAAATACATTTTAAGGATAAATTATATGTTATATTTTTATAATGATAAATTAGATACTTTATACATAAATATATCCAATTTTATTAATTTTAATCATTTTATATTTCATTTATAAATAATAATATAATAATATTTTGAATCATTTGACATTAAAACCCAATTTTCTCTTCTCGTACGCGATATATATTTTAAATTAATTTATTAAACTTATCTTATTACAATTTACGGAAATTTATTACATATATATAATCAGAATAATTTATAATTTCTAGTATGGTATACCTATTCTTTACCCTAATTTAGTATTCAAAAAATGAAAATGTAATTAAATTGACAAAGGTAAAAATGAGTTTACTTATTGGTTAAATTTTAATATTATGGATCCAAAGGCCTTATAAACTTATCCAAAACCAATTATACGACCATATTTTGACCATAATCCAAATTTACACTAACATAGTTCAATATTTGGAGGCACATTATGTAAGATAGGGCTACAAAAATTATTTAACATTTATTTTTTAAAAGAATGCCACTCATCCCCAATATAGAAGGGAACTGACCCTGCTCAATTATTCACACCTCAAAATAAGATGTTCCAATCCAAAACCATACTAAATCAACTCCCAAAATCCCTCCCATCATCTTATATGACTAACATTTTTAATATATTTCTCCATGTATGTATTCTGGAATAAACCAAAAGTTGGTACTTGAAGAAGAGGAATCATTCTTCAATGAGAACTTTTGTTTTATTTACTCCTCCAAAACTAAGTATGAAACTATATAATGATTATATAAGGAACAAAGTATCTAAAATATTCAGAGATGTTTTTATATTAAGGTTAATACCTACACTCACAACACATTTATGAAATGAGATATGCAATCATCATTCATGTGTACGGAATACTACCTCCTTATGAACCAACGTTGTCTGTTCTTTTATTACCACCATTAATGGTTGGAAATAATGTTTTACATATAGTTAATATTGGATATAGATTAAATTTATAATTTATTTAATATTATGTAATTATTATATAAAAAATATGATCATTCATTCAATTTCACTTGAATACAATAACAACATATGTGGGTGTGTCAACAACCACCTCCTAAAAGCAGTGTGATTTGTTCATGATATACATAGAACTTATTAAAGATTAATGTAATAAATATATTTGATATATTTCACCTAAAATGATATAATATTTATAATATACATGTGTATATATATATATTTTACATTTTTTTTCAATATGAACAAATGGAAACAATGATCATGCATACTTATATCCCATAGTCTCCACGAAAATTGTATTCCATTTCAAATGAATAAATATTATGGATTTAAATAAATAAATATAGAATGAATATATATATGATATAAATAAAATAATTATATTATTAATTATATAATTACCTTTTTTGTAATATAATATATCATTTCTTATTACCCAACCAGACACATAGAAAATGATAATGTCTTTTGTGAATGTGTATACTAGAACCTCCTCAAAGTGATGTGATTATTTTGGAATTAAAATAAACAAATATAAAGGAGAATATGTTTAAATAATAATGTATTTAATATAAAATAACAAATCTAGAAAGGTAAATGTTTTTGGCCCTCTATCCCTAATGGTCATATAAAAAATGTAAATGTTACTCATGTGTATGTATGACCTAATGTCTCCATGATCGTAATGTTATATCAATTTTCATAACCGTATTACATTATTAGTTTTCAAGGTATAATTTATTTATAAATATGATAATTATTTTATTATTATTATTATGGGGATTTTTATGTCATCACCCCTTAGACCATAGTCTACCTAAAAATGTCATTTTTTATAAAAATAAAAAATATGGTGAAAAAATGCTACATAAAAAGTATTGATTAATATGTGAAATAAAAGTAATAAAAAACATGAAATTTTTTCTAAAAAAAGTAAGTAATTATAATAATTTTATTATTATGAATGATATAAACATGTATGAAAAGTCTGACTCAAGATAATGGATTTCATCTCAATTTACATTCCATTTATACATATTTGTTATTATAATGAAATTAGTTTTGTTGTTGTGTATATACTACCCCATTATAATTTAACATAATATTTCACTAAATATTCATTTTATTTTATTTTTATATTTTATTTATCACATCCAAGGGTTTATGACTTGAAAATTTCATGTGGTTAAAGTTTTCTTAATAATTTCAATTTTTTGTGATCTTAAACATTCTATTGAAATAATCACTTCCATAAGAAATTAGTTTTTTCATTTTACATGAAATTTAATATATATATATATATATATATATATAATATTTTGTAATGGAGGTTATTATTTATTTTACAATAAACCATTTTTACTAAAAGTGTTCACATTAAATGTTATTTGATTAATTGGGTATTTGTTGATAATTCTGAATCATTTATTCAATAAAAATATTTGATAAGGATCATTATTTATAAATTTTATATATTAATAATTATATGTTCAATGTTTTCTAAATGCATGGAATGTGTTTAGAATTGGTTAATGCAATATTGTTAATGAATCTATATTCTAATGAGACACATTAGTTAGAAAAATCAAATTTGTTTGAAAGTTTCATGGGAATATATCCTGAAAAAAATGTCCCATGTCCCTCAGAAAGATGGAATCTAATATTTTTACATTTACATCATTCATTATTTAGTATATTTTTTTCTAGAGTATTTTCACTATGAAAAAAATAACAGTATGCATTTCTTTTTTAGTATATTGATTACATAGAATTCGTGTTCATATATTACCTTGACATATTGGTTAATTATATATTCCATTTCACTTAACCATTATTGACTATTTTAGATCTCTATTATTTTATTCCTTTACCTAGGATATGATGATAGATTCTTTGAATGAGTTTCAAGGATGCTGATATTTAATAGTTTTAATGATTTATTTTATTTTCCTATTATAAAATTGGTATCATTTATGTTATATGGTTTTCTAAAATTTCCAAATAGTTTGATCAATTTATATTGGAATCATTTATCTATCATAATTAAAAATTTAATACACTGGATCAATTTTACTATCATTGGGGTCATTACATATTTAATATACATCATGTTTCCCAGGAACATGATACTTTTATCTTCAAGATCTATTCTCAAGAATATTTAAAACTAATTAGTAGAAACCCATTTATCTAAGGCTATAAAACTGATTAATCCCATTATAATTCCACTACGTATAGGGGATATCATTAATATTGTCCCATCTATTTCTATATGTCCAAATAATTCCGCATATATCAGAAAATTGAGTTATATTATATACAATGTTGCTTACAAAATATCAGTATTGAGTAAGAAATACTTATTTATACATATTTCTATAGTTAATGAAATAAAATTATAAGTAAAAACATTTTATGAAAATCATATATGGTTTAGAAAATAACAATATCCATGATAACTGATATGGATATATAGGGTAAAGTTTATCTACAATGTTTAATGAAAATTGAAATAACTAAGGGGTATAAAATTACTATAAATATGATTCAAGGAACTGAACTTCAATTCTATCATTATTTAAAATAATCATAACCTATACATAAAAATTTTATGTATGGTATAAATAAATCATATACGCATTGAATTAAAAACAAGGGTTTTTTAAGAGAAATGAAAATTTTCATTAAAACAATATTGAGGAAAATTTCTTCTTAATTCTGGAAAAAAATTAAAAATTTTTGTTGAAAAGCACATTTAATTTTCTCATTAAATAATTATTTTAAAATTTGAAAAGGAAACTTCAAATAAATTATGGATGGTTATTATGTAAAATTTAAAAACTATTATTTTTTCACTATACAATGATTATAAAAGGGCCTTGTTAAAAAAGATAAAAGAATATTCCATTGAAAAACATTTAAAAAGATTTTTTTTTAAAAAAATTCATGTATTAAATAATTTCGACAAGTTTAAAGAAACCATTTTGAATAGAAATGGTTTTTTAGGAAAACAAATTTTTGACTGAAGATAGAAATGAGTAGTATTATATGAATATGTCATCCCAATATCACTAAATACCAATTAGTGGAAAAAAACATATTATCACATGAAAAAGATATTGAATAACAATAAGAGAATAAAATAAATGTTTTAATTATGAGATGATCATAAAATTTAATTTAATTGAAATTCACGATTAAATAATCTTAATTAGAATTAGATTTTAAAATAAACTATTAAAATGATCATTAAGATTAAGTTGTAATTAATAAATGAAAAATTTATGATTATCACCATAAATAAAAAAGGTAAGATACATTAATATATATTTAGAAATCATTATACAAATAATCTATAATATTAATGATAATGAGGATGTAATATAACCTAATAAAATAGAATTGAGTTATGAAATTTATTTACCACTTGAAAAAATAATGTTTAAAACCCCACAGATAAAGTCATTAAAAATGAAACAAAAAATACAATGAAAAATAATATATTAAAGATATTAATTTTTATAGGGTTAGTATATACACCATATAAAAAACTAGGTTCATAACATTAATATTTTCCTCAATGAAATGAAATTGAGGTTGAACCCCTTACCTAATGCATACCATTTGTTGAGTGTACATTAATCCCATGTATAATAGTTATAAACATGTAATTAAATTATTTATGAAAAATATTAATATTAAATATATCTTATATAATCCTTTTATAACATATTATTACCCATTCGTTAATGAATTTCTATTATTTTCATCATTATTGGTGTTCATTGATTTGTTTTCTGAATATGTTCTGACTTGTTATATTTTTATCATACATAGATCATGATTTCTTGATCTTATTAATGTGAAAAATAATGTAAATATAATAAATATTCAGTATATACATATTTATACTATTCCATAATATTTTTTGATTGGATATGAAATACGTGGCTCCTAGAGACGGTGGGTTTTACGTATGCATGAATGTTGTTTCAAGTTTTTATCATATTGAAATAATGAAAACTTAATGATATATATATATATATATATAATCATTTTTAAATCATTATATTTAAAAATATATTATATATTTTTATTCATACCAAAAAAAAATCTTTCTATATAAATGTGAACAATTCACTTTACTTAGGGATGCAGTAGTCCACCGTATAGAAGAACAACATTATCATATTTCGAAACAAATGGAGACCATAATGGTATGTTTTATTAAATAATAAAATAATAATAAGGAAATAATATAAATCACACATATATATAATATAAATATTATGTCTATCATTGTTCCCAACCATGAGATGTGTAATGGAAAAATGAATGACATCGGTTCTGATGCAGTATTCCTCTGTTCACAAGAATGGTAGTTTCGTAACACATTTTATTTAGGAGTGTAAAGTTGTTATTAGTACCCATTAAATAACAAAATATCAACAATTTTATGATACTTGGGTTCTTATATATTAATTATATAAAAAAAATTCAATAGTGGGAGAAGGAAATAAAATAAAAATGCTTTTAGGAGATTCATAACTCTTCTTCAAGTATCCTCTTTATGGTTTTACTATTTTTCTTTTAAGATGGATTTATACAAATGATATGGATTATAGGATTAGGATAGGGATATTTGGAAGTTAATTGATAAGTTTTTGACTGAAAAAATATGGTTTTATATGGGTTAAGAAGGGGGAGAGGGGGTAACATTTTATAAGTGAGGGAGAGGACATACTTGGAATTTTGGGGAAGAAGTTAGGTGTACCAATGTTTTTACAAATTAAGAGGACTTTATGACACAAAAAATTGATAATATAGATTTAAGGATAAATAAATTTCCAATAAATTGTTATTGGGAATGTTTAGTGTCATTTACATCTTATACTCAACATTTAACATGTAAATAAAGTCACTCACAACTTTTTCACTATAATTAATTTTTACTGTATGCATTTCCAAATAATTTTTGTCTAAAAATAGGATGGTATTATTAGAAATTATAAATTATTCTAATTTCATTTATGGAATTCATTTTTAGAAATTCAATTCATAGATGTGGAAAAAATTTATTTAAATTGAATCTGACAGACACAACGAAAAAGAAGCTTTTTATAGTGATAAAGTTCGGAAGTTCAAATTGTTTTTATATTAAATAAATAATGAAATTTATTTCAATGGAAGAAATTATATCAATAGATGTTTAATTTACCTATTTGAACTGCCAATCATATTCAAATAATTATATATTATTATAAATTATTTAGATGAAATGTTAGTTTTCAATTAAAATTTATTATTTTTAACTATTCAACAAAAAGTAAAACATCTCAGAAAAATAAAAAAAATTAACGCTCAAATAATTTTGAAATTTAAATATCAAAAATAAATTCAATTTTAAAAATTAAATTTTTAAATGGTTCACAATATAGTTAAAAAAATGACCAATTAATGGGTTGCAAAACTAGATTCAAGAACATTGTACCTTTTATGCATAAATGAGGATTATTTCTTATCTTATGCCTATAAAATCAGCTAGATTAATTTAAAACTATTTTATTTAATATATAATATACAAATTTCGTTAATATAATTAAATAATTGTAGTTAATTTCACTTATTATGATATAATTCATTTATTTCTCAATAATATTTTTTCATAAAAACTTTTCAATTAGTATTTATATCAATTATTAATCAATTTATAGCCAATAAATTCATCTATATATTTTTATAAGTTACATAATCTTATTAATAACAAAAAAATTAATGTATAGGAGATAATTTTCAATTTAAATAATAATATTAACAATATTCAAAAAAATATATAATTGTGTGTAACATAAGCCATCAAAGAAAAACATAGTTATATGTAACACAAGATAACTCAGTGTTTCATGAAATTAATAATATATAACTAATTAAATATATTTAAAATATTAAATATATTGTAATTGATTTGGATGATATATTAACTTATACCCTTGGTGTTATATTTCATTTAAATTATTAAATAAAATGTTATTCCATCAGAATTTAGGGATGTGATAAAGAACAACTTAATGAAATCTTGGACGGTATGGATAATGTTCCATATACTAAGACTAATCAATTAGAGAAGTTTTAATGGAGAAATAAAAAAATTATAGGATTCATGGGAACCTGATAATGTAATTAAATTGTGGTATATTCATTTAATTATATCATAGTGAAGAATTTCAAGGGATATTTACATTTTAGTGGGTAAAATGAAACACTATGATAATTTATTTAAGAAAACCAAATTACTCTGGTTTCACTGATAGAATGTGTTACATATAACATCTTTTTTTAAATATATCTTGATATATTATAAAAATAATAGATTCATTTCATAGCCATGGTGTTTGAATGTATGAATATAGAAAACTATGTTATGAAAAATGCATGCTTAAGTATGTATTAATGAATTTATTGGTTAACAATTAATTATAAAGAAAAATAAAAAACATTTAAATTTAAAAGAAATATTTTTTTTTCTAAAAACCAGATTATATGATAGAAATGTATTTTTATATTAATAATTAAAAAAAATTCCCTATTGGTAAATTATTTTATTGAAATATATATATTCTTTAGAAATAATTTTTTTTGACATTAAATTTATATTTTTAGTGGAATGGGATTAGAATAAATAATGTATAATGCTTAAAAATATATTTTTATAATAAATGGTTTACATAACCTATTATGTATTCATTATAAAAATAATTTCTACATATTTTGAAAATTGAATTTTATAAAGTAAGTCCATTACTTGAGTTACGATGTTATAATTTTGAAAATATGTCTGTTTTATTGATTTTCAACCCAAATAGTTACTCTGGTAAAATTTATCACCACAGTATTTCATAAATCATGCTTTTCGAGGTTAAAAATAATTGATAAATTAATAATGTTAGTTTAAATTCTTATTTGGTGAATTTAATTTGAAAATTACGACCTAAGGCAAAAAAATTATATTTTTAAATGATATTTTTACATGAATTTTATCTATATAATATTTCATGTAGTGATAGTTACTAGGTGACACACTCTTACTTTTAAAAATACCTCGTCTGAGAACAGAGAGAAAAATAATGTTATGAATGTATATGAATGTATATTTTTTGAATAATGAAATTATTTTCATGATATAAATTTATTACTAATTTGTAGTAGTTAATTAATTACCATAAAATTCAAATGAAACTCTAATAAATCATTTAATGAAATAGAAATACATAACAAAAGATCATAAAATCCTTAAATGTAAAATTATTTGAGTGATTTATACTGTTGCACGAATTATAATTAATAATACAATGTACTAAATTTGTTTAAATTCTATATAATACAATTAAAACAATTTATTTAAGTCATTTAATTAAAATTAATTGAATATGATGAAAACATAGATTTATGATATTTTACAAAATAAATGTTTATTAAGTTGTTTACAAATTATAAAAACCATGCATGTGGGAAATTAAGATAATATAAAGTTACAAAAGTTTATTTTTATCCATTAATTATTCAATAGTTCTGTTAAATGTAATATTTTAACCCCTTATAAGTTAATAAATCACTACAATCTTTAATGTAAAACATTTTTTTATAAGGAGTTAAACAAAAATATAATTTTTAAAATACAACATAAAAAATGGATTTTTTCATCTTGTTGGTATTTAAACCTCGTACTGTCTAATGTTTTAATACCTATGCTTTTTGGGGAATTCTTTTAGATATCGACTTTATTATATTTTAATTTTTTTTAAATTCCAAAAATGCCCCTCGACTCAATCATAAATGGGAAGCTCAACATTATATTCTTCACACCACATTCAAAATCATATCTCAATCGTACCATTGAAAAATACAATCAAAACATCCTTATAAAAAGTATATTTCTATTTTTCATTGCATGATAACATCCCTAGGTTTATTTAATGGAGATATAGAGGAATTCATTCCAGGGATTGGTAATCTCCTTAAACGATCACTTTATTTTTAATTCCTATTTTGACACCTCTATTTTTTGAATTCTATTCATAAAATAATTACTTCAGAATCATAAATATAATTAAAAGTTATTGTTATTATAAAAACTATTTAATTCACCCACTTTACATCAAAATGGAAGTCAATGTTTTATATTTGTGTATATACATCTTACCACTTCCACTTTGTAATAATATTGATTTCTCATTACCATCTCTCATTGGTGAGTAGTTTTATGAGATTAATATTTATATATAATAATTATGAAATAATTATAATTATTAAATGAAAATATTATATTATATCATTTCTAATATCTTACCTTAGAAACTATTGGAAAATTATAACGTCACTCATGTATATGTGTGCACTACCACATCTATCAAGTGATGTAATTCCCTTTTATTTATATTTTACATAGATGATAATAAGGATGGATAATAGAGATATATATGATTAATATTATATAATAATGGTTCCTTAATTTTGACTTATAACTTAAAATTCATTTATTCTATCAATAAATAAAATTAAAATAATGTCAATGAGTACGAATAACCTATATTATCTATGAACAATATAATTCATTATTTTATATCTAATTTTCTCGAGGACTATAAAAATATATATAATTAATATATATTAAATTTTTATCATTATTAAAATTTAGTAATCTATTGGACTCTAGTCAAAGTAAAATGAAAAATACTTCCAAAATAAAACAAACTTGAAAAACGAAGTAGATATCACCCAAAAAGTTTATTTTTATAATGAATTTTCAAAAAATTGATGACAAAATTTTATAAATTATATATTTTATAATAAATATGATAATGGTTCTTAGATATGTGTATAATAAATATATATTCATTATAGTTTATTCTGAAACATTTAATAAGGATAATAGACCTAAGGTAAGGGATTTTAATCTCACTCTTATTCATTTGAGACACATCTATATCCATAGCATTTTCTTTTAAAATTTTTATATAAATACCATAAATATAATTTATTATTCTTATTATAAAATTTATTTCAATTTATATATCCATATATAATTATTTATATCCTGGGAAATATTATTAATATGTTACCCATGCTATAAGTGGTTTTAAATAATAATCTAATTATGTATCGATATTATTTATGATAAAGTTTCTTGTTATTAATTATTATGATCTTACTCTCAATAAAGTCATTAATATTAGTTTGATATATTTATATATTGAAAATATAGGTTTTCATTTTATTTTCCTCAACTTAAAAAATTAGGATATTGAATATTTTTTCTTATGTAAAATCGTATTTTATTTATCTATTCAGTCGAAAATCATTTTTTTCATCCCCTTAAATGTTTAGAAAAATGTTTTATAGAGTCTTTTTACTATAATAATGTTTTTGTTTAAATTCATTTTATCTATTTTTAAATTTTAATGAAATTTTTAAAAATAATTTTCTTGATGTTTTCCGAACAAGGTACTCTTTGTATTTTTAGAAAAATGTGAAATTTTTTCCCATTAACTTATATGGATGGAATACAATTTAAAACCCTAAAAATGAACAATAATATAAATATTACATTATAATTTTACAATAATATTTTCAAAAGGAAATTATGATCACAATATATTTTTATTCTTAGTGTTTAAAATGTTATTTTCATAATTGTAAGAGAATTTCGTTCAAGAGTGTTTTAATGATCTTGTAATGGTATTTCTATCCATCAATAGAAAAACCATAATTTTCATTTATATCCTACAAGGTATATGTTCCAAGGTTATCATCTATATACTATACTATGATAGTTTATGATTATGATGTCACGTTTTTTATTAATATTTTTCTGTTTTTGACGGGATATGCAATGATGAAAATATGAAATTCTTATGTAACATATTTCATTGTTATTGGTTTTTCTATGATGAAATGATTATAAAACAAATTCCATGAGTAATTATATTATGAATTTTTTATGAAATTTTTTAAAATATATTTATTATTTCCATTTTGTGATCGATGTGACCAATATCTCCTCCAAATAAACTAGATAATGATTGATATCTCATGAGATAAACATGACTATAATGTAGACTGAACCAAATTAAGTAAGGGACTATGTCCACAATGATAGTCCTAGGAGTGAAACTTGAATACTAAGATAGTTTTTGGATTTAACCTAATCTACTATTATAGTGTTTGAAGTTAACCTTGACTATTATGATGGATTTGGGAGTGACACAATCCACTATGGAAATCATTGGAGTGAACCATGACTATTATAATATTTTTGGGAGTAAACCTAATAAACTATAATATAAATAACAGTGACCAATAAATAATAATGAACTAATTTTATTTTATTTTTTAATGAAAAAATTACATGTTTTACAAAATTTTTTTCTCTCGCATGTAATGTTATATATTTTCAATATGATTAATATCTTATGAATAACCAGGATTTATGCTATGAATCGATATTTTGAACATTGATATGTGGGTTATGAATTTGAAATATTAATATTATTTTCTCTAAACCATATGATAATTTAATTCAAATTGGATAATTGATATATAAAATATCTATCTTTAATGACTATATAGAATATCCCTAACTTATGGTTCCTTTACCGACGTTATGAAGAATGATTATTGTAATGATATATCTAAAGAGTGTTCTAGTTATGATGAACATAATGAGATAATCTTACAAACCTATTTTTAATGTTTAAATAATTCTAGGGATACTAAATATATATAATTCTATCATGGATCATTATTAAATATAATTAATATTCATCAAAAAACATTATATCTATATATTACAATTATCGGGCATTACAATAATGGTTATCGAAGGGGTTAATAAACTAGTTAAGGTATAAAATGATACCATAAGAATCATAATTTTCATTATATGTAGTAATTTATAGCCTAAACTATTTTTCATTTAATTATTCTACATTTGGAGTAATTATTATTGATAATAAATAAATTAAATTTGAATATTCAATTAAACTGTAAGTGTGTTATCTCTATACCTTATAAAAAATTACCCATCCATTATATTTTTTACAAATTATTGAGTCATATAACTTAATAGAATATACCAATTTATATCATAAACCTACATAGGAATATTATAGTGGTGTTGGTATCCACAAAAGCCCAATCTGAGGGTCGTTAAGAGGTGATCTAATGTAGTTCATTCATGAAGAGGTAATCTCCATAACCTTGACAAAAATTTTCACATATTCTTTTACCTATTAACAACATAATATAGTTATGAAAATTTAATATCCTAATAATATTTAGTGTATTTAATTGTTATTATGATTTTAAACCACCATTATGAATACACTATCCCATCAAGTGGGAGGTGAATGTATATCTCATGTATATATACGATTTATCATCTCCACATAACGATATAATAAAATTTAAATAATCAACATTTATAGATTTTTTAGATTATTTTTTTATTATTTATATATTATATATATGATGTAATTATGTTTTTTAATTATAATATCATATATACTTTCATATCACCCAATCATTGGTAAAAAATTAACCACGCTCATGCATACGTGTGCACTAACACTTTGATGAAGATATGTGATAAGTTTCTCTATTTTATACTTACATGGATAGTAATAAGTGAGAATTTGTTGAATATATTTGAAATATTTAAAATATAAATAATTTTAGAAGGATAAACTATTTTTAATATAATATCCGTCCATCTGTCGAAAAGTGAAATCCATTTTCATGAGAATATACTACCCAATCTCTTTATGAACTATTTAATTCATATTTCTCAATCTATAATTTATGGATGAGTCTAAAAATATACATAATGAATATATATTATAGTTATATCAGGATAAAAACCTTATATTATTATGTAAACATTATCATTGTACAAGGATGGAAACTAATAAACAAAAATACATAAAAAAACAAAGTAGTTAATAATCCGAAATAATGATTTTAATAAGTAAGTATTGATAAATGGGTGTTAAAATGTTATAAATGGATCATATATGATATTATAAGTATATATAATATTCATTTATATAATTGAAACTAATATAAAATTATTATATTTGATCATGGATAACTTCTGATGAAATTGAAACTTTAGGTAAAAGTTTTATTTTACAATCTCATTATTTATCATGAAATATTATTGTTAAATTTTTATGATGAAATGTTAATATATAAATCTAAATAGACATGTTATTTTATTCTATTATATATATTTCTATATATTATAGGGTTTACACTAATTTTCCAATCTTTAGGTACTCAAGAGATAGAAATAATATTTTTATGGACAAGGCACATTAGTTGTCTCTTCAGTAAAAAATCATTTTATTATATATCCATGGTCTCTAAAAATGTTTTCAAGAGTGATTTTAATTTTCTTCTCGGGGTTTAAAATATATTTCTACCCATTATTTACTTTTTAATTTTTTTTTAATTTTTCTTCTTGATATAATCTGAACGATATTCATTTTTTATATTTTTTTTAGAAATGTGTGAATGGAATTTTTTATTCTAACTTATTTGGATTCAAAATAATTACCTTAAATAATTACCACCAAATTATTTGAATATTTCATTAAATATTTAAAATTTTATTATCAATAAATATCATTTATTTAATATTTCTTAAATGTGTAGATATTAAACTTTTAATATTAAGTGAAAAGTGTATTTTACAGAAGAATTGTTCAAAGTTATCTTCAAAATACAGTTTTTATAAAAAATTACATAATTTGATGATAATTTTGACTTAATGGGTATAGGATCCAATGATACAAACCTTATTATTTTATTGAAGGTTTGTTATTATTTTTATAATACAATTTTGAAACCATTTCATATTCCATGGTATATGATATGATGAATTGATGAAATGTATATGGAATTTGTTTCTATTTCATGTGTTATTATGTGACTAAATATTTAGAAAACCCATTTATAATTAACAGGTGATGATATGATGACTATTTTATGATTTTTTGAACATATATATATATGTGTGTGTGGTGTTAAGATTATTGTAATATATCCCACCAATACATTAGGTATATATTGATATCTCCGTTGATAAATAGGATTGGAATGGGATTAAAAAAAGTTAAATAAGGGACTATGACACTATGATTGTCTTGTTAAAAATCATTGGATACTAAAATATAATGGATAGTGAACCTTATTTACTATGATAGTCTTGGTAGTGAGCCATTAATACTAATGAAATGGGTTTATATTCTTAAGTGTATACCCCAAATATATTTCTAATGCAAATGCTATTGTGTCATTCAAAGAATTTTTAAAATATTTTCTTTCAAATTAATTTAAATTATTTGATATCTTATTTTAAATTAAATTTATAATTTAAATTTAGTTACACAAACCACTATTTTTATCTTGTGTTACTTTTAACATGAAGTTTCTTTGATAATGTCTGTTATATGCAAGAAGAATTTTTACAGAACAGCAATAGAAAATATATATTTAATATGATAGATGTACTTATAAGTTGGAATGGAATGAATGAGAATAATTAACTGAATTAAAAAAATATGGTTTAAATATATGTATATACATAATTATTGAGCGAAAAATTAATTATAATTAAAAATACAAACTACGTGAATCTGAAGGATATAATTTTTAATAAAACTATTTTTTATTCCCAATTTTTTTTATCATAGTATATCAAATTAATAACAATTTATATAATGATATTAATTAAATTTGTATTTTATATATTCAAAAAATGTTTTTATATTAATCCAATATGTTTTATAGGCATAAAACAATAAAAAAAATTAAAACATAAAGAAGATGTATTTTTCTAAATGAATATTTTGTCACCTTTTACTGGAATAATTCTTTTAAAAATCCTTTTTACACTTTTATAAATTTTAAATGAAAAAATAAAATTCTTATTTGGATGATAAATTTAAAAACATTATTCCGGTGATTTTTTGGCATTCTTATAAGAATTTACATTTTTTTAAATAGTATGAAATGTTGAATTTTAATTAAATCCCAAAATTATTATAAATAATTTATATTGTTAAAATATATTTTCAATTTATTTTAATGGAAAAAATTGATCAATTATATGCCTTTTAATGAAATTTATCTTATTGGATGTAATTTCAAATTGAAATTGGATATAAAATTTTTGTCAACTATTGTTAATTTTCTATTTAAAAACCATCATTCTCATCCTTTCTATGGGATTAAAATTAAATTAATATCTAACATTTATTTCAATTCAATTTTGATAAATTTTATCCATATTTTTAATCAATATAATATATATTATCTAATAATTTAAAATTAATTTTTTCCCAATGTGATTAGTGAAAACAATTAAAATTAAATATAGTGGTTAATAGAAAAATGAGTTTACTAAGTGGATATACAGAAAAAACATATTATAAAAAGGAGGAAAATTCAAAAAATTCCAATGCATAGAAATATTTTTACCATTAATCCTTTATGATAAAAATATATGTGTTATGGAAGCCTCTTGTTTGCTAAAAATGCTATCCTCCCCCCAACATCATTTCAAAAAATGTCATTTGTGTTAATTCCCCCACTATTAAAAGTACACCCACTATCATATTGTATTCACACATCTCAAGGCCATTATATTTGGAGAATACCTATCCAAATATCTTAAAGTATTCATTCCATTAATCCAAAGTTATTTTGTCTAGAATAATGAAAATAGTGGAATTTATTCGGTATAAACTAAATAGAGTTACATAAAAAATTGGTAACACTGATCAATGAGGAATTTTGTTTCATTTCATTATAAAACTAGATAATTTATTATTATATAATTATTATGTAATAATATTTTTATCGTAAATATACTAATATTTGTTACTTAATTTTTACATTTATACAATTCCATCAATTTAGATATGAATTCATATTTGCGTGTATGAAAAACCACCACATCACAAATCGATGATATTCATTATTCAATTAAAACCTATAATGGATGAGAATAATGATGGAAGTAATGTTTTTATATTAAATATATGATATTTTGGATTTATTTATGCTTCTAGAATAATTATATAGCACATATTTTCATGTATTACATATTTTTGGGAATACAATTACATTATTTGTGGACGTGTGAACTATTGTCTTTTCAAAGCTATAAGATTCATTGATGCTTAACATGGAATGTATTGAGGATATTTTTTTTAATTATATGACATATAAATTAAACATATATTAAATTAATTATATAGTTATATTTTTTTATTATAATATATCATTTTATTCGTTCCATTTCAGACACTGAAAAAGTGTAACGTCATTCTGGGACACGGGGACTACCGCCTCCAAGAATATATTTGATTCCCTTTAAATAAAAATAACAATATCTATAATAAAATATATGTTATTAATGAAATAATTATAATTTTTGAATGATAAAATAGAAGATATCATTTTTTTCTTAATGATTATTGAAAAATGAAAACGTTACTCTTGCTTATATACGACATACCATATCTACTATAGTAATGTTGGTTCATTTTTCAAAAACATTGTTAATGAATGGTTTTAAAAGTATAATTTACATATAAATATTATAACCAAGTAATGATTATTAATGTATATTTGTTTAAAAAATGACCACATTGACCATAGTGAACCAACCAACGTATTTTTGACACAAAAGATGTATATGGTCAAAACATTAGACATAGCCTTAATTAAATATGTAAATTTATAAAAAATTATAATAATTTAAAATAAATTAATATTAAAAATTAAAAAGTTTCAAAAAAATTAAATAATTAACATATGATTAATTTTTTTGAATTTAAAAATATATGGGAAAATTTGGACTCAAGATATTGTTTTTTCTTGCCTCACATTAATTTCTATGAGCTATATCTCATATTATAGACTTGTTTTTGTTTTTTGGTGTATATAATTCCAATGAATTTATATTTGTATCATTATCCTTAAATTTATGGTATTTACATATACATTTTAGGATCTATATTCCATGTGGTTTATAGTTTCAATCTTACCAAATCGATAAGGCATTTATGTCGAAATTTTCCATATTAGATAGGTTTGTTATATAATATAACTATCTTATCACAGTCAAACATAGATCAACCCCAAACCATTCACCCATGATATTAATCTACATGTCCCAATGGGTGTTTCAGATCCCTACAAGATGAAAACTATTGCCTAGAATCAATAACAAAAATAATGTGAACAATTTTTCCTAATAATAAAAAATAAATTAATAGTGAAAGATAAACATAACATCCAAATATCTATATATCAATAACCAAACTTAATATCTATTAAAAAAATTGAAAATACTATAATTCTATACAAAACAACACAACGTCCCCATGTGACCCTGAGGGTCACTCACCAACACCAAGACCAACCATCTCCCATGGCTATCAAGACCCAGCTAAGACATGAATCATAGGATTGAAAAAGAAGAAACTATATGCATAACTGTTAAAACTTATTAGGAGTTCCCCAAAAAAAAACATTCATAACACATACCCTTTAAAATAAAATAAAATCTGCTACATGTTTTATGTTTATTATGTAAATGTAACTTTTCACACCTTTATTCACATTAAAATAAATCACAGTCCATTTCCCATTTTTCCTTTAAAAGATACATTACTTTTCCAAAAAGTAATTATTAGAATTTCAATAAAAATGGATAGGAGGATGTAAAAAAAGGTTTTAAAACATTTTACCCTAAATAATAGAAAAATATGTGATTATTTTCTACATGTAACCATACAGTCATTGAAAAAACAATAACAATTACATGATATGGAAAATTAAAATATAACATAAAAGTATCCAACTAATCATGCATCGTATGTAACTAAGTTCCATTAGACATGGGAGTAACTTAAGAGATCTTTAATAATCTAGAACAAACTAATACATGTGGACTCATCCCATAAATCATGCCTCACTCGATGATATCAAAATTCTATAACAAGATTGGAAAAATCCCATATAGTAGAGACTGAGGGGCCCAATACCATAACCATAATAAGAAATATCCCCCTATTATGGGAAACATGGTACTGCGTAACATAAATAGTTCATCAATGTCTCTTAGAAAATTCAATAGCTATACTATTTTTTCTATGTAATGTGCATAAAGTGGGTGAGCCATGCATTTTTATTAGAGCATCTAATCATATGCACATAAAAATAATATTTCAGATAACAAGAATCACCTAGTGTCCCTTAGGATCAATATATTTCCATACAACTCAATGATCACAAAGGAGTCTATACCGAGGATATACCATTATCATAATGGATCAAAAGGATTACATAGTAAGTAAATCCCATCCATTAAACATAAACACGGTAGGTGGATCACCAAAATAAGTTTTTATAACAAAAACCTTCACTAATTTATCAAAAGTTCCTAACTGGAATTATGCTCCTTTCACAAAACCATTAACTTAAAAATAACTAAAAAATATCCTTGAAAAATAGGTATATAAAACTATTTTCCATCTCACAGCCATTTAAAAAAATTCTATTTGAAACACCCACACCACAATTATCAACCAAGACATCATTATTAAAAATTCAAATCATTCCATTTATCACTGTCACATGCCAAACTGTTTTCAAAATCCAAGTACACATTTAATTCAAATCTAAAACCACATTGAAAACCCATTTAAAGAACCCAATGAATCATTTTAGATTCCAAAATAAATTTACAAAACCAATCCATGCCACATATATGTCAAAACATTTATAAAATCCAACTGAGCATTTTGAAAAACACTTGGTGTGAACAATTAACTAAAACGATACTATTTATCAGAAAACAATGTATAACTCTCCATGTTGCACATAAAAAATATATTACCAATACTATAAATCATTAAATATCATATAAGGATGCTGTGAAATGAATGGAAACAGTGATTTATAAAATATAAATGTATGGTCCAAGGGAAACATACTTCTAACCACACACCCTTTAATAACACACACCTGAAAAAACCCTTTAAAGGATCCAAGAGACAATATATACCAATTGAAACTTTAATTAAGGTAAAACCCCTATATAAATGATATAAAACATAAACCCTAGGTCCCAGAGACCATGGGAGAAATTTAAGAACCCCGATCATTAGAACAGGTCAAGTTCCCTACCCTATTTGAAATTTTGACTAGTTACTACAAAAACTGGGGAAATCTGGGAAGTTCTATCAATTTCCAAACTACATGCCATATACTCTAAAAGTACACACCGTGCATGGGTGAGGCTTGTGCTAGACATGTGCTCGCTGAGTACATGTCGTGTGATGACCGTGTATGAATTTTCTACTACATAGCGTGTAGTGTTTCTTGACATGTCGTGTATCCTCTTTCCGCATACTGTTTGAGTTCAATCTGTGTGACGAACTGTTTAATGTGTCCAAGCCATGTGTCTATTGCTGATTAAGTCAGAGTATGAAAAAGGCCTCTACATAGAATCTAATACTCAAATACACGCCATGTAATTTTATTTTTATTCGCTTAAATGAAAGGGTGTCACATATTATTTTGTAAAAGGTATTCTTCTTTCCCAACATCGGAGTACTTCCACTCCAAAACCATAAGAACATCCTTTTCTCTATAATCTTTATCCATTGTCCATTATTCAATCCTTCTATGGTTGTGGGATCGCAAAAATAAGGCTAATCCCACACACCTTGTTCCGTTCTTGATCCCTTTTCTCACGCGTTGCATTTTCAATCTGAGTGGAATTGCTGGGATTTGAAGAAAATGTAGATCTACAAAGATCAGATTTGGATTGGAGCTCGATATCGGATGTTCATACATCTACGAGTCTCAATTAGGTGGTGTATACCTATTTTCTTTTTTTCGTTGAATTTTATGTGGTGCGGCATAAAGTGCGTATTTGGGTATTTTGAGTGAGACTGTAAATTATCTGCTATTACAAGTTGAATTAATTTTTATACCCATGGGATGACTTTGGGAATGCCCTATTGCCTATATTTAATGAGTATGGTCGGGCGAGGGGATGCCACTCATTGGTAAATTTTGGCTTGGGTAATAAAATAGTTATAATTGGTTTGTTTTGTTTTGAACTGGAGTGTTTAATCTGGTATTGCATCATTATGTTGTTTATAGGAATTCAAGACCTCAGTGCTGCTCTTTGATAACTGTTGGGTTAGTGAAAATAAAACTGTTATGTTTTTTTCCTAATTAAAGTATTCTTTTGGTTATATGTAAATACGTTATTTGTGATATTTCATACCCTAGAACCTTCGAGTTGTGTTGGGAATGGCCAGGGCATTTTTTAGTGATGATGATCAGTGGTTGGGTTTCAATTGGGTTATGTAGAGTGGTTATAACCACGGTATTGGCCGTTATGGACGTCGGATTAAGGCCGGATGACTGTCAGGTTGGGCATGTCCTGGGTTAATTGGATGGAGATGTCGTCCGACTTGAGCATCATGGTCGCAGGGACATGAGGTTTTAGAGACATTGTGGCTCATGTACTAATTTAGTGATTACCACTCACCCAAAAACTTTTAGTAGTGTGCACACATAAAGACTCCATGATGAGATGGTTTTTACCAATCATGTGGGTAGAGGCCCTCATTAGTTGCAGTTTAGGTACTATTAGTTTGGTGGTGCTTTCGGTTGGAATCCATGTAGAAAGTGAGGAGCCTTCAGGGGATAGTGTTGAGACTATCAACTTGGGGGGAGAGGCTTGTCATTATTATAGGCTAGACATCGTTGTCCCTATGGTTACATATTTTAGGGAAATCATCACTTTCCCTCTGGTTACTTTATTTGAGTGAAATAATTGATGTCCCAATGGCTATTTATTTGAGGACAAGCATCGTTGTTCGTCCAGGATAATATTTATTGGGCGTGCCTTAGAAATTTTGGTAATTGAGACACATGGTATCAGGGGGAACATGGTGCAGAGTTATATGAAAGATATTACGGCATTGGCCGTAGCAGGTGACACTTCATAGATTCTGGTGAGAACCAGTTTATTTTATGATATTTGTGCATCATATTGTTTACTGTTTCCTCAAAAATGCATGCCTACGTAAACACTTATATTAGGTATGCACCGTTGGGTGGCATCCTACTGAGATTTGTCTCACACCGTACACGGGCCCTTCAGGATGCATGCAGACTTTATGGATTTTCATGCAGGAAAGAGTTCAACTTCAAGAGATGGACTACATTAGCTGTTTCATGGAGATAGTATGGACCCTAAGGTCTTTCTTACCTTGGGTTTACCTTGTTTTTCATTATTTCTTGTATCAACATGCTTACTTGTAATATAGTTAAAATTGGTTATCCATTGGAGCCATATATATATATATGAAAATGTATTAATTGGTTTGGTTGTATGTTTTTTTATTAGTAGTTACAAGTTATCAGTATGTTGTTCTGTTTACATTCCAAGGCTCTTTTTTATATTTGTTACTTCTTCTGTTTATCGACATTGAATGTGCTTCCACTCTACGGGTCTGGTTTGAGTTTGATGAGTCATTTATTTCCACTGCATGTTATATATATTATACCCATACCAGTACCATCATTATCCTCTAAGAGGGTATAGCCTCCCCACTATACCTCTAATACCCTCTCTTCTAGTCAACAACCTTTGGAATTCGGGGAGGTGCGCCTAAGGTAGTAACATCCGACCTGCTTAGTAATGTTCCGGTGGTTGTTTCGGTCTGGGTCGTTATAATGTGGTATGAGAGGAGTTCTTGACAAGGATTTAGTAGTAGTGTTTTTCTGGATACTAATTTGATTGAGACTTCTCTTTTTAATTCTTCTAGTTTTACTATTTTGTATATGGTATATTTGAGATAGGTTGTTACTGGAACTGAGTTTATAGCTTTGGAATGGGTGCCTACAGCCCCAAATATGAGTGATGGACCAAGATTACATGGGTTGGAATTGCTGTTTTCTTTTTGATTAGATTACAGTTATTATGATTTTTACCTCGTTGGATCACATGGTGTGTGATGTTACTGATTGTGATATATAAACCATGACCCGGTGTGGTAATAATGATTTGGAAGTTGTCCTGATATGGAAAGGCGTGAGTGTTTGGATTCTGATAGGCACATTTTTATTCTATTTCAATTTCATAACAGCATGTATGCTTTGTGAAGTGATAATGCCATGTGAATAGTATCAATTTCCATGCTTTGTATTCTTTTGATATGTGAATAGGTGAAATTCTTTATTGAATCGCTTGTTGATTGCAATGTGATATTCCATTCATTATAAATTTTATAACTACATGTGGTAGGTTATTTGGGTTTGGCTCTTGTACGAGAAGGCATGTACTATGGTTGAGGTGATTTTGATCACCATGATAGGGTGACTCGGTCATCGGTTTGAGGCATCTTTGTTTATCGGGACAGGCATGACCCAAGGTACTTTTGATACTTGGCTCTGTTGAGGGCAGGTAAGGAGGCCATGATGTCAGGATTCCATGGGCATGGGTTACACTAGGGGAGCGTATGGTTAGTTTTTTTATTTTGCCTCTTTACTGGTCTCCTTATCTACATTGAATATATATTGTTATATATATATATATGGATTATATGACCCTTTATGGTTTTCAACAAGTTCCTTTTAGTTGACTCGGATTGAGTGTCAGGCGGGATGTGGTACAGTGTATTAGGATCAGGTTCATGATCTAGTATAGGCAGAGCATGATTTGTAGGTATAGGCTTAAGGACAAGATCAAGTTCAAGATCCAGTGCAGGCCAGACAACAACCAATTTTGGTATCATTCGGACCATGGATCAACAAGCATCTCTGAGCTAACCTGGTACGTGTCTTGTAGGGGATTGACATAGGTGCACAGGGTATAGATTCATCTATGTCATATCTGATGCAGGAGTTGCAGTCATAACACCCGCCACATTTTCATGTTGAGGGTGGTTCGTAGGTGGATAATAACTTGATAGAGAGAATTCAGATGATCTTTGAGTAGATCGAGACACCTCTAGGGCGGAGGGTCAAGCTGGAGACGTACATGCTGCGTGGACCAGCGAAGAGTTAGTGGGATGTGCAAGTTCAGGCTTTCAGGCACAAGGGACATGTATGGAAAGACTTCGAGGGCATGTTCTTCAAGCAATTTTACCAAGATACACTGAGGGTAGAGAGAGATCAAGAGTTATTGAGCCTTCAGAAGGGAGACATGTCTGTCATGGACTATGAAACTACATCCACTGAGCAGTCTCTCTTTGCACCTAGAATGGTAAGTGATGACGTGACAAGGGTGAGGCGCTTCGAGGATAGCTTACGACACGATATTCGGATCTAGGTGAATATCTTCAGGTTGGTTTCATTATTAGAGACGGTAAGTCAGGTGCTCATAGTGGAGGTAAATCACATGGATATACTAGAGGTTCGCTAGGAGGCAGCTTCATGTGGTGGTTCAGACAGTAGGAAGCGAGGATGGGATGAGTTTCAGAAGGGTAGTTAGGCCAATGACTCAACTAGACCAGCTCATAATATTTATGTAGTGGTTTAATTTCAAGGTGGGAAGCCATGAAATGTTCATACTCTGTGTGATATACCTCCAAATGAGTGCCGAGCATGTGGACTGGTCGGGAAACTAGAGAGGTTCTGTAGACAACTTTCTCAAACAGCTGGCAGAGAGGGACTAGGACATACTGTGGCCTCTAGATATGGTTCATGTTCAGTTCCATGAGGAGGATGAGACAGAAATAGTGGGACCCAGCTCGGGGGGTCAATGGATGGTGACTGGAGCAGCACCACAGGGAGGTCATGCATCAGGCAGCCATACATCAGGCCAAGTGCATTTCATGGAGTAGCCAGAGGTTGAGAAAGCTAGTGAGCCAATGATGGTTAGAGGTACACACTGAGTGTGGCCGTGATTTCATTGTTCTCTTTTGGCATGACTTGTAGAGGCATGCCCGTTTTGAGTGGACGTGATGCACATAATTCTTGTTGATGACTAGATTCTAGTTAGTGGGATTGGAACCATATCGAGTGTGTGATATATTTATATATATGTATGAGATTCATGGAATCCGGGCATCAAGGATACGGGTTACATGAGGTTTCATGGGCATCGGGGCATCAAGGATGCCGGTTACTTGAGGTTCGGTGGGCATCGGGGAATTGAGGATGCGGGTTACATGAGGAGCTAAGCACCATGTTCATTTTGAGCATCCATGGTATGTAGAACCTCATAGAGGGGGACACCGATGCAGTGCGGTATAAGTTTGGGTGTTAGAAACGAAACAAGATCACCAATAAGGCATAGGGGTGACGGTGCATCATGAGAGGACCCTGAGTCTGGAAATAGGTTAGTGAACATTTGATTTTTTTGATTTTTTTCAGGTCGAGACCGAGTTAGGCAGTTCTTAATGTGGGGATCCGCTTGAGGTTTTTAGCCAAAACCATTGATACCAGAAGAGTCTGGGTTACTTTGATCATGGTGGTATGTTCAGTTCCATCTCCAGGTTTCGTTTGATAGCTCAAGGATTAACTATGTTATGGTGGGGAGATTTTAAGATCCCGAGTTTTTAGAATGCGTCAAAATCCCAATCATGTTTGAATATTTTACTTGTTCTTGAGAAAACTGGGGAAATTTGGGATGTTCTGGAAATATATAGACTACATTCCATGTACTCTAAAAGTACACACCGTGTATGCATTAGGAAAGTTTTGGTCATGTTCTCTCTGAGTAAACTCCTTGTGATGACTGTGTAATAATTCCCTACTACACAACGTGCAGTGTTGATTGACACGTTGTGTATCCTCTTTCCGTGTACTGGCTGAGTTCAAGCCGTGTGTTGAGTTCTGTGGCGTGTCCAAGCCATGGGGCTATCCCCTCTTAAGTTAGAGTATTGAAAAGGCCACTACATGGCGTGTAGTCCTGAAATACACGTCGTGTACTTTATTTTTATTCTCTTAAATGGAAGAGCGTCAAGTCTTATTTTTTAAAAGGAATTCTTCTTTTACATCTTCAGAGTAGTTCCACTCCGAAAACCAGAATACCATCCATTTCCCTTGAATCTTCATCCGTTGTCTGTTCTTCAATCCGTTGATGGCCGTGGGATCATAATATCGAGGCTAAGACTATGAAACCTGTTCCGTTCTTGATCCCTTTCCTCACACGTCGCAATTTCCATTTGAGTGGAATTACATAGATTTGTCTAAAACATATATCTATGAAGATCAGCTTTGAATTGGAGCACGATATCAGACGTTCCTATGTCTATGAGTCTCAGGTAGGTGGTGCATACCACTTTTCATGTTTTCAAAGACTTTTGGGTGGTGCATCTTAAAGCGCATATTTGGGTATTTTTTGAAAGACCAAAAATTATCTTATATTAAATGTTGAATTAATTTTTAGACCCATGGGATGCCTCTGGGCATGCCCTATTGCCAATATTGGTTCAGCGAGGCTGGGTGAAGGGACGATGCTCATTGGGACATTTTGGCCTGGGTTCCAAAAAGGTTATAATTGATCTATTTTGTATAGAACTTTTATGTGTAATTTGGAAAAGCATGATTATATAGTTTAGAGGCATTCAGGAACCCAATGCTGTTATGGTATAACCATTGGTTTAGTGAAAATTCAGCTATTTAGTTATTTTTTGCTATTTAAAGTATTGTTTTTGTTATATGTAAATATGTTATTTTTGATATTTCATATCTTGGAACCATTGAGTTGTGTTGGGAATGGCCTGGGAATAGTTGAGTGATGATTATCAAGGGTTGGGTTTGACCCGGGTTATGTTGGGTGGTTTTGACCAAGGGATTGGGCATTATGGACGTCAGCTTGAGGCAGGATGACTGTCAGGTTGGGCATGGCCTAGGTTACTTGAATGACAATGCTATCGGACTTGAGTGGCCTAGTCGCAGGGACGAGAGGTTTCAATGATTTTGTGGATTTGGAACTAATTTGGTGATTACTGCTCACCCAGAAACATTGCGTAGTGTGCACATAGAGAGACTCTTTAATGAGGTGGTTTTGACCACTCGTATGAGTATAGGCCCTCGTTAGATGCGGTTTAGGTACTATTGGTTTGGGGGTGGTTGTTGTAGGAAGCCACGTGGAAGGTGAGGAGACTTCAGGGGATAGGTTTGAGTCTATCGGGTTGGGGGCAGAGTTTTGTCATTATTTGAGGGTAGACATCACTATCCCTCCTTTTACATTATTTGAGGGTAGACATCACTATCCCTCCGGTAACATTATTTGAGGGCAGGCATCATTGTCCCTCCGATTACTTATTTGAGGACAGACTTTGTTGTTTCTCTAGGTTACTATTTCCTTGGTGTGCCTATGGGATGTCGGTACATGATACATGCGGTGTCAGGGGGCACATGGTGCCGGGTTACATGACAGAGATTCCCGCGTTGGCCGAAGAAGGTGACACTTCACGGTGGCTGCTGAGCACCAGTGCAGTTTATGTTATTTTTTCACCATACTATTCACTATTTCCTTAGGAATGCATGCCTGCTAAAAGACTTATATTAGGTATGCACCATGTGGTGTTATCCTACTGAGATTCATCTCACACCCTACATGTGCCCTTTGGGATGCATGTATAATTTATGGATTTGTATGCATGAAATAGGCCAGCTTCAAGAGCTGGACTACATTAGCTGTTTCATGGAGATGGTATGGACCCTGAGGTCTTTCCTAGCTAGAGTTTACCTTGTTTCACATTATTTCTTGTATCATCATGCTTACTTGTTATATAGGTATAGCTAGTTATCCATTGAAACACTATATATATGGACATGTATGACCTGCTTTGGATGCATGTTTTGTTGTTCAGTAGTAGTTACATGTGATCAACATGCTATTCTATTTACTTTCTGCTACGTTTGTTTTGATTGGTTGCTTCTATCGTTTATCAATATTGAATGTGATTCTTCTCTTTGGGTCTGGTTCCAGTACACTGAGTCATTTATCTCCGTTGCATGTTTTATATATTATACTCTGACCGGTACCATTATTATCCTTTGAGAGGGTATGTCCTCCCCACTATACCTATAAAAACCTCACTATAAGTCAGCAACCATTAGCGTTCAGGGAGGTGCGCCTAAGTTAGTAACACCCGACCCTCTAATCACTGTTTGGGTGACCGTTTGGGTCTGGGTTGTTAGAAAAAATATATATTTAATTAAAATGGAGGAAATAGGAAGAGGGAGAGGAGGAGAGGAGATTTCCTTGAGAGATCTACCCCCAAAGATTGAAGAAATCCTAGAAACACAACATGGTTGAAGGGTGGAGGATTGGAGAACAAGGTGAGAGGCCATGTAGTGTTCCACGAACAAGATAGAGGATAGTGGAGGCATTTTGGGTTAAAATAATTGAAGTGTGGGTTTGGGATTTCACAATTATTATGATTGGGGCATCTCACACAGTTTGGCCACATAGTTTACAAAAAAATCCATAAAATATGAACCCCATTCTAGAAAAACATAGTCAATCTCACGATTTTCCACATAGACTACAAACAATTCACCAACCATACCAAACACCTCTATCCAAAGATAGACCCCCAACTACCTTATTTCATGGTTTGAAAAGCTTTAAGGAATCCGTTTGACTTCCCTTTGCCACAAAAACCTAAGCGGTACAATTACCTATAAAAGGATTCATAGTTAAAGAAATGGTGTTCCCACCATGAATATGCTACTACCAATATAATAAAATAAATATTCCTTCAAAAAACTCACTGAATACTGATGAATTACCATACGTTCCAAAATAAACAAAAAAAACTCATCAAAAATTAAAACACATCACACTCAGAACTCATGAGAAAAATAAAGATCCAATAATAAAATAAAGGAAAGGATGAAAATAAAAACATTGGTGTGACAATTATCCCCAAAATTAACACTTTATTCCTCCATAGAGACACAAAAACATGAAATTGATTGATCAATCACTAAGTATTTTATAACCATGTGATCCGACATATTAAAAAATGATCATCTCAACCACTACCAAACTGAACATATTTATCTTGCCCAAATCAAAATGAAATGAAACTACTTCCCAATAAACAAAGGGAAATTGGAAAAAAAATATACTACTATTCCTTAAAAAAGAACATTCTAAACACTAGAGCGCAAAAAAATACTACATACTATTAAGAAACATCAAACACTGATTCACTCTAGGTGAAATATCAATGATACCCTAGGTGAGTTCTCCACCATTAAGAATCAACTAAAAAATTCCCCCCATATATCCAAAAAACCCTCAACCGCAAGGGGAGGATGGGGAAGGCAAAAAATATCCCCTCCCCAAATGGATATCCTTATAAGGGAAAACAATTAGATTTATACTATCTCAACCTAATATTAGAGATAAGAGATGAACCAATGTTCCCAACGACCTCGATGATTTCATGACCTCATGAAAAGCAATGATATGAGACCTATGGATGGATCTGTGATGTATGAAGCATCTAGTGGGATGAATTTAGAAGCTAAATATACTAATTTGAACACAACACCTTATATCATAACACACTACATACTCCATTTTCTTAATCATGGAACATGTGGAACACCCCACCACTCAGAATATAATAATTTATAATTTTCAAGGGGAAAGAAGCTTTCATTCAAACAGGTGTTCTCAGGAGATCCACAACATCCACGTACATAAAAAAAACAACACCACCACACAAAACCCCAAAAATAGAAGAAAAAAATACAATTAAAATTTATATTAAACCAAACCAAAACAACATTATACTCATGTGAAATAGATCCAAATTTCTTCCTAGAAACACCCCAATAGATTCATTAAACACGTCATAGGAACCCATGATCATGAATTTTTTTTAGTGTACTCGAACACAATGGATTCTTATGATATGTCTTCCCACACTAACAACTCATCAAGATTCCATGACCAGAAGAAGATAACAAGTTTCATCTAGGCCTTTGAATTCCGTTACCATCTCCAAAATCTTCTAGCCACTTCCCCACTTCCTTAGTAGAATTCCCATCACCACTTCTAGGCACTAAAAAAGGTAGAATACATCAAGGACTTATACCTACAAAGATTCCATATGAATAGATTGCCTAACCATGTCAGAAAAAGTGGTAAAATTTTACCCTGACACCATTGACTATAGATTTGAATGAAACCCAAACTAAAAATGTTAGGAATTCATCAAATAATCAATATTCAACTTTAGAAGATAGGGAACTATATCATTAAAATAAAAAACTAACACTAACATTCATTCATCACGTAGATGAAACTACACATCTCTATCACCTTTCCCTCTTATAGCATCTAAGATAATTAATTTCAGATGAAGAATACTTGAAGAATACTAAAGAAAGATTATTCTAACATTTGTTTCAAGACACCATCATCCAGTAGTTTCACATAGGATGTTAATTCATAAAAGTAGAAAACATAACCTTCAATGAATCAGGACACTCAATAAGGATAATGTTCCTTTTGATTTTCCACATCCACTCTTCTGAATTGAGGTGTTCCTATTGACCATAAAATAGTGGTGGATTGAACTTTTTAAAATCAATATTGGAATCAATATGTTGATCAGTTGGAGTGTTTCCAATACTAATCCACTCGTGGCCTCACTTAAAATATCTACAATATCCTTATGGGGGAGAACACTGAGATAAATGAAGACAAAGATCTCTATCAAAACATAGTTATCAACAGAAGTCCCCAAAAATAAACAAGGAAGAAACAACAAGATCCAAATCATAAGAGAAGCACCACATAGACACTAGATTTAAAAACAAACAACATCTTATTATATTTTATTAATACAAACAATATTGGTCGATTTGAAACTCACCAATGGTATTCCTTTGAGTCTCACTCACATTCACAACCATGTTCCACCCAAGGTTCTAATCAACCCATGCCAATCTCGGTGTTCAACCATATAATTATAATTATCCATTCATTTGAGAATCCAAATAAACTCCAAAGGTAAAAAACATTCTAATATCATGATCTATTTTTTTTTCAACATTAGACCAACCATCAAAGAGAAAAATCCATTTTCAAATTTAATGATTCAGTCAATTTCATTTAGCGGATAAATTAAAACACATGGATTTCTATCCAAAAAACATTTTCATACTATTCATTTTTTTTGAGAAACTCAAAATAAATAACATTTAATGTGTATATCCTAATATCAATTTTTCAAAATAAAATCTTTTTTTCCAAACAACCTATTCCAATAAATACCAAATATCATTTTACATAAATCTGCTTTTCCAAGACCATCCTAAAAATGATCCTGAAAACTCCTTTTAAATCTTTCGAAAAACCAAACCATTTCCTTTTCAATGTGCAGTTTTCTCAATTCGAATATAATAGTTCCCGAAAAAATTTAATAATAATGAGGAAATATAATTTTCTCGTAAGGGTTACTAGTGTAGATGAGTTTCTTGAACATATAGTTAGAGGCCATATGCAACACACACTATCATCATGTATATTATTCTAGGAACATGTCCCTGAATCCACATTGATTTCCAAGCCTTATAAACCCACTAAGACCACTATCCCAAAACATTTTTCATATTATAAACGCTAAAAAATATACAAGAAATAATAGAAACCAACAAAATCCCACTTCCCATGGAAAACCAAGAATAATAATGAGTAGGGGTCCTTGACGTACTTCCAATTGCAACATCTTGAGTTTGATTAGTTCTAATCATCGATCTCGCTTGACATCTCAAAATTACAATGGGAGCTACAAAATCTATGTACTACACTGAACCAACCCTCCTATAATAAAATTCCATCATGAACCAACCTAGGTCAACCCCAAACTAGTCACCTACGTCGATCCGCAACATGGAACAAAGGATGTTTCTAATCTCCATGGGCTGGTATCTAGTGTAAAGCATCAATAATTTAGATAAAGTTAATAATTTTGACTAATAATAAAAAAATGAACTATAGAAACATAAAAAATTAGCCCAATATCTATATAAAAATATAAAAATAAATATCTTTTCCACACAACAGATAGTATAAAAATGCTATAAAAAATAAACCAAACTGAAACCTAGCGACAAAACATCGCCGTGTGACCTCAAGGATCACTTCCCAACACTAATTCCAACCATTATATATGGTGATCAATACCATGATGAGACCTTCACTACATGCTAAAACCATGATGAAACTATAGGCGTGAGTATTAAAACTCAAAATTTATGCCTAAAAAAATATATTAACAATGAACATCCATTAAAATAATAGAACATTAGGTTCATGTTTGTAATAAAATATACCAATGTGACATTTTGCACATTTTTACGACAAAAAAAGTTATATTTACCCTTTTTCCATTAAATTCTATATTATTTTCCTAAAAGGTTCTATTAATGATTCAAAGAGAAAGGATGATAGAATTTAAAAAAACATTTTCAAATAATTTTCTTCTTAACAGTAGAAATCCAATTTATCATTTTCAGTGGGGAACCATATTTCTCAATGAAGCAACGAAAAAAATTACATGACATGTGGAATGAAAATATCAAATAAGAGTAACCAACCAATAATTTATCATATGTAACTAACTATCATTAGACATATGAGTAAACTATGAAGTTGTAAAAAATACAGATCATATATATACATGTTAAATCTTCCCAGAAAGCATGTATAACAACATGACATCGAAGAATCCTATCTTGCTCAGACACACACCACATTGAATGGACCTAGGGGCCTAATCACATAGAAATAATTACACATATCCCCCTGTTTTGTGCCATTATTTAGTGTGTAACCTACCTTATGTAGCAATAGTTCTATGAAAATTTAATTTTTAAGCCAGGTTCCGTATGTCAGGTGTATAATATGGGTGATACATACAATTCCAGTCGAGCATTCAATGACATGAACATATAAAATATATTTAATACAATAGAAATCACCCAATCACCCCAAGGATCAGTCTCATTCCATAAAACTGTAGATTAAAAAGGATTTCAAACTGAGATTATCCCATTATCATAATGGATCAAAAGGATTACGAAGTGATAAAATTCAATCGATTAAACCTAAAAAAGGAAGAGGATTATCCAATGGAAATTTTTATAAAAACACATTCATTACATTAATGTATGTTCTAATTAGGCCTCAATATACTTTCAAAAAATCATTACATTCAAAAGAACCTAAAATCATACTTTCAAAAGAGGTGTAAACACACCATATTACATCTCACAACCAATGTAGAAATTAATTTTGAAATACACATGCCACATTTCACCACCAATCCATCTTCAATAAAAATTTCAAATGGTCAATTTATCACCATCATATGCCAATCCATTTTCAAAAGCCAATTACACATTTCATTAAAATCATAAATCACATTGAAATCCCATTTAGGGGACCAAATTTAACATCTCACATGACACAAAAAAATTCAAAAGGCCAATCCTTGATATAGATATCATAAACCATTCATAATACCATAACATAGATGTTCTCAAACACTTTTTGTGCACAATATAACCAAAACAAAAATACTTCTCAAAGAACAATGTATAATTCACCACATTTCACACCAAAACAATATTAAAAAAGATTATAAATCAATATTTATCATCTAAGGGTGGCTTTCAAATCTTGAAATAAATTATTATTAAATTAAAAAGGCATGTAAAAAAGGGGAACCTACCTCAAACAATAACCGATTCAGTAAGGCACACCCGGAACAACCCTTCCAAAATTCAAAGAGTCGCTATCTACCAAGAGTAACATTAAAAAAGAAAAAACCCCAAAATAAATGAATGAACCACGAACCTTAGGTCCAAGAGATAATGAGTTAATGAGATATCAAATGAAATGGAGGAAAATGTAATATGCAGATGAATACAAATGATTTTCTTGATTGATCTAGCCTAAAGCCTGAGGAAACCCAAGATTCACAACCTCAGATAAGCGTGGAGGATTCCAGAACAATGGGAGAGTCCCCATACACACACATGAACAAGAGGGAGTAGAGGGGAGTCATTCTAGGTTAAAAATCTTATAGAGGTAGGGTTGTAATTTCCTAATTTTTATTATCTGGGTAGCTCTCATAGTTTGGCCATACAGTTTACCAAACTATGCACCAACTATGTACCCATTACTTGAAACACATGGGAACCTTCACGATTTATCCACATGGTCTACAAACCATGTCACAACCATTCCAAACTCCACTATACTGAGACATAAAATCCCTTTATTCTTACCACATAGTTTTACAAAATGTGTGGAAGTAATGGGCCATCCCTCTACCATAAAATCATAAACATCACAGCTGTGATGAGATAACTTCATTGTTTACCAAACTATGTTCTAATGGAATGAATGATAAATCCATGATAAAAAATCTAAAATTACCCCAAAAAACTCATCAGAGTTTGAGGAATAACCTCTAGCTTTAAAATAAAAAATAAAACTAGACAACAATCTTACTAAATTTCTCTCTTCAGTAAAAAATATATTTTCATTAAAAACAATGTTTTCAAAATATGATGTCAAAGTTTTTTTCAATAATATTTTAATATATTTATAATTTTAAACAATTTTAATTTTTTTTCATAAAATGTGTTTCAAATTATTTTTAAAATATCTTTTATATGTTTCCTTAGTTTCTAAAGAACTGAATTTTCAAAATTGTTATTAATGTCTTTTTATAAATGAAAAGAAAATTTTCCTCAATAATTATTTTAATGATATATTAGTAGTTTATAAATTCATCAACATAAAAAACACATGTTACTACTTATCCTCCATAATGGATATTATTTATTAACTCCATCCCTTTATTTTCGAGATGGATTAACATTTTATCAATGAGATTGTTTTAGAAGCCTTGTATTTTCAATAAGATAACATTGATTCAATAAAATTATTGTATTATTAGTTATTCAATTTTTTTTAGTCTTTTTATTAATGGGATAATGGTTTTTACTACAATTTTTATAAAATGAAGTATTTTAGGTTTATTATATTATAATGGTACATAGAAATTTGAGGTCTTATTACATTATAAACCAAATATAGTTTCTTATATGATAAAATAAGGATGGATGGTTCCTTGATAGACCTCTAATACATTGGGTATGGAAGTCCAATATATGTGTATTACATTTTTATGAGTGATTTTAAGAGTTAATTTATAATGTTTTCACAAGTTAAAAACATGTTTTTGTATGATTACTGAGGGTTTATAATGTTTCTCATAATATATATTGATATCAAATGGATCCTTATTATTTATTATAATGACTCTTTCTATTTTTAATTTTCATATTTTATGTTCCATGTATTTAGGGGTATGAGTTACTTAAGGATTTACTCTGGAACATTTATTATATCCCCATTCTCTTATGAATTTTATTATCATTGATGACATTCAATTTTTAATGATAATCTTTACCCTTACTGGGCATTTCATTTTACACAACATATATTTCATTTTCCTCATGTTATAAGGATTCGCCTTTAATGATTTATGTATCTAAATTATTTCCTAATTATGATGTAGATGATGAATGTGAAATAAAAAAAATTTGGTTTAAATGTGATAAATGTCCATCTAATGTCATGAAAATTGTTATGTATTAGTTTTTCCTAATTATCTAAAACATGAAACCTAAAAAGTACCAAATAATTTATGTGATCTATGTTTACCTTTTGATTATATTTGTATTTTATGGAAATAATTGTTTCACATCTAAGGGTATCATTTTCAAGAATATAATGTTATAAACTTCAACATATGATCCAAGAGTGCGGGTCTGGGGATGTCATAGTTCATATCAATGTTCAGTTTAGATAACTTTATTGATTAGGATATTTTCATGTGAGGTTATATTATGAGTTATGCAAAGCATAATAGGATTACAAGATTAGGGATGATCAATAGTTCAATGTCTAGGATGCATTATTTGTGGGTTTTAAGAAAAAGAAATTTTTAGGTTATTAATGATTCTTTTGGGGACATTTTTGGGTTGAGTTATTTTCAACCCAAAGGATCAACCTAATGAATTTTTAGGGAGTAATTAGTTTTCTTATTTAAAGATAAAAAGTGGAAAACCCATATGTTTGGTGACAACTCATCACATTTATAAATGCGGTGCGGATTAATCCAATGACCAATGGATGATACAATTTTAATGCACAGAACTAGGCTACACGATGTCGTGAAAAGTATGATGTTTTTATTGGAAAGTATTTTTTAGGGACAAATATGGAATTTTAAATTATGAATAACGTTTGATTTATAATGGTATAACATATAATCAAATCCTTCTAATATTTAGCTTTTTATGTTTTTAGGATATGTTTGAATATTTGTTAGGAGAGTTATTTATTAAATGATTTTCTTGAACTTGGTGTATTGTGATTTTATTCAGTTGATTAGTCTACCATATGATTGTTTATTTATTTTTATAATTATATATTTTCTACTAAGAATTTTGGTATTGGTTTAGGTCTAAACATATGTAAAATAGCTTGACTATCCCTATTAAGGTTATGTGGTCTTTATAGATTATATTTGTGCTATATATATAAGAAAATACATATTTAATTCTCATCCTCTAGAAAAAAAGATGATATTTTTGTGGAATTTTTTAAAAGGAAAATTTTTTACTTGTCATGTATGTATATTTAATTATGATTTATCCATATATGGGGATATAATCCATTTACATTAGGAAAAAGGATCTTGAAATGAAATGTAATCATATAATTATATTTTATGATGATATCAATGAAATTTTTCACACCAAGTTTTCTTTATTTTTATTTTTATTGGAATCCAATTGACCATGTTCTCTATAAATCTCTATTAGTCCATGGGAATCAGTTTTTCATTCCAAATATATCTTTTTATATGCTTCCAATGTTACCTCCTTATGGAGTCATAATTATGCATATATTCAGGTGACCATTATGTTTACCTCTTTCCATTATTGTGGGATGTTATTTTTATTTCATTTTTATAAAGTGGGTTTCAAAAAATTAATTATAATAATGCCTTTTCTTTGATAAAAAACATTAATATTGAGAGAGAAATTAATTTTTTGGGAGTAGGATGTAACAACACATGATTTTATGAAATATATTATTATAAATTAATTTAAAATCATTGGTCTATTGTGTTACAAAAAATTCATAGTTTATATTTTGAAATACACAACACCATTTTTATTTTTTGTTTTATAAAACATTCAGTTTCTTCAATAATTTATGTTACATTCAAGAAAGTGTTATACGAAATAGAAATATAATATTAATATTTCATATGATAGTTATAAAAAAGATGTTTGAATGGAGGGAACAAATAATATTATCATAATTATGAAAATATGGTTTAAAAATTTATATATATATATATAATGAATAATTTTTTGGTAAATTAAATAGAAATGAAAATAAAAATAAACTAAATATAAAGGATGTGTTCGTATGAAAAACAATTTTATGGCCAAAAAATATTTATCATAATAAATTAAATTAATCGTTATTAGTGAAAAATTATAATTATAATTATAGGTTTAATATTTAAAAAATATATAATTTCTTTCAATAAACTTTAACAGAATACAATTAGAACATATCACGTGTTTAGATTAAAAATAATATTTTTTAAAAGGCAGAGTCACCACCTTTTCATATTATAATAAATATAGAACTAAATTATTTATAAATTTAAAAATTACATTTGGAAAAATTAAAATATTATTTCTATGATAAATTTTAGAATTATCTTAATGTAATTTTTGGTATTTCTTCTATGATGTTTTATATCTGGTGAATAGTGAAAATAATGAATTCTAATTGAGAAATAATTTTTCTTCTAAATAAATTATATGAGTAATTTATATATTGAATGTGTTTTAGTGAAAATATAGGTTAATTATAGTTATAATAATTCAATTTAGTTCATTGTAATAAATTTTTATTACAATTTTATTCAAAAACTTTTTCAGCTTTTGAACATTTTCACTTAAAAAACCTGCATTCTCATCCCCATTGCATGATTAATTTTATATAAATTTCAACCAAATTTAGTTATTTTAATTTTCAAAAATGGAAACCATATTTGGTATTAAACTAATTTTTATTATATAATAAGGTCTAATTATTTTTATATAAATGTTATTAGTTAAAATAATAAAAATTAAATATAATGATTAAGAGATAAGTGAGTTAATTTAGTAATTAAACATACAATATAAGGTGTAATAATTTACAGAAAACTAGTATAAATATAATTTTATGGAAATAATTATACCATTATACGTCTACCCTTTAATTGGGTATGCTATGGATGCCTCATGTTATGTGATAATGAGAGTTAACTAAACTTATTTTCCAAAATGTAAAGTGTGTCCTTTCCCCCATTAATTAAATGACACCACACCTATTTCTCTCTTAATACATATCATGAACTTTATAATATACATGAACTATCAAAATATCCTCTCAAATTCTATCCTCCCATCATATAATAATTGTTTTTGACATTTATCAATCAAATTATGGGTTTTGGAACAATGCAAAAGGAGTTTCCCAAAGAATAGGTAATGTTCATCAATGATCACATTTGATATCTTTTTTATCCAAACATATAATTAATATTTATATATTTATTACATAATAACATTGTATATTTTTTTTATAATGATATTTTTATATTAATGGTATAAATTATAACTTTCTACACTTCCATCTACTGGAATATTAAATCATTATTCAGGTTTACGGAAGACAACCACCTCGACAAGCAATGTCATTTACATTTTCATAACTACGTATAAAAGGTTAGTAAAAATAATATTGGTACTATTTTATATTATATTTATGATATTTATGATAAAAATATGCTCTTGTAATTATTATATAACATATAATTTCATGCTTATATTTTTTTAGAATACGATAACATCGTTTTTAGACGTGTGGACTACTGCATCCTTACTGTGTTGTGAATATTTTAGGAAATACATATAATTTATTTAGGATCAGTTTAATAAAAATATTTAATATACATAAAAAAATTAAATTGGTAAAATAATTATATTTTTATACATATAAAATATCATTTTATTTTTACTTGTTCATACACTGAAAAGGTGACAACATCGTTCGTGGAAGTGTGTACTACTGACATCTTGAAGCAATGTGATTCTTATTACATCACAAGAATTATATATATATAAATATATGAATATATATATAATTTAATGATATTATATTTATGATACAATTATAATTATAGAAATAATAAAATATTACATACCTTCTTGTAGTGGTTTTTGAAAAATGGAAACATTACTAATGTATATTTATGACATACATCTCAATGGTCTTAACATTGGTTCATTTTTATAATTTTTTTATTATTGATTAGATAATTATTATTTATGTATATATATTTTAATTATATAATTATTACTACTGATGGTAATTTTAAATAATGACCTCTTTGACCATAGTTAACCTACCAAATATTTTTTGACACATACGACCAATATGGTGAAAATATCTGAAGAAAACCGAATGGATTATTTAAATTAATAGAAAAACATAATATGTGAAATAAAATTAATAATAAAAATGAGTAAATTTATCCATAAATTACATAATTAATATAGGTTTATTATTCAAAAATATAAATACACACGTGATACTTCAGACCCAAGTTTGGACTTTTTCTCACCACACATTTTTTAATGTGAGATACATTCAATATTCAACACATATTTTTTTGTCTGGTTCACATAATACCAATGAATATTTTTTATTAGTATCCTTAAAATTATAGTTTTTTATGTATCCATTTTTGGATATGTCAATAAGGGGTTCAAAATTTGAATTTTACCAAAGAGGTAAGGGAGTTTTTCCACAGTTTTTCTTCTATGAGAAGTTTTATTTGTTATAATATTTTTTTTATTTTATATGTTGTATATATAGTTCTCCATTGAAATGATATATTAAAAATATACTAATTTTTTATTATATTATCGGGTTATTTTAATGTTATTCTTTTAAGAGGATTATGATCCATAGTTGAAATTTTTTAAGAGTCTTTTGTTACAATCCAATCTATTTTAAGAATATTTATAATTATTTCTATAGTGTTGAATTGTAATAATAGTCATTAATTCATTCCTTATATGGTTATTAATGATCCTTATATGTATATTCCCCGTTTTCCTACAATTTTTTACAAAAAATGTTTGAGATACTTTTTTTAAGAAATTCTAACATCATTTCTCTCTTTAGTGGGAAATATGTGTTCCGTCAAAATAATATTTTAAAAAAATTATTTTTAAATGAATTTTAAATTATATTTTATCATTATTTAAAAAAAAATGATTTTAAAACAGTTTTATTATTTAAAAATTTTATTAATTTATTTTTAACATTCATTTATATGTTTCCATTATTTTTTTGAAAAATTAATTTCCAAAACATGTTATATTTTAAAGAGTTTTTTAAAAAAAATTGTTCATTTACTGAACAATTTTTTATTTATATTTTTATATTATTTCCATTCTTCATTATCAAGAACTAAGTTTATTCATATCTTCCCTTGGTGATATTTTGTACTTATAACATGTACATTTATTTTGGATTGATTAAGAGTGTTTCATGAAGATTATTATGGAACCCATTACTTTTCCAGGGGTTCACCATTTTTCAAAGAGATTATTATAGAAACCATTTATTATTCATTGTTAATATTTTATTTAATGCAATAATGGTCATTATTTTGAGTTTATCATTACATTATAGCTTTTATGTGTTATGATTTTGTATTGGTACCTAAAAATTTGATTCGTGGTTATGTTATAAACCAATAAGGGGAGGTTATGTGATAATATATGGATGTAGGAGGCCATGATATCCCCACATCGAATTTTCAATATAAATTTACCTTAGGGATATTATGTTTATAAGAGTGATTGGAATAATGAAGTGAGATTGATTTTCCAAATTACGTACATGCATTCCTTATGCATTTCATGGGTCTATAATGTTTCTCATGATCATAATCGATATCAGATGGAATATGATTATTGATTTTTATGACTCTATTCCTTTTCCATGTTATAATATGTTATGGTATGGGTATTGATGGGTATGAGTTTCTTTAAGACTATCCATGAACATAGATTAATTCATCCTACTATTATAAACTATTATTCTTATTGATTACATTCAATTGTTAAGGATTACCTTTACCCTAAATGAACAATTTAGCTCACCCATATTGTGTTTCCAGTTCCCCAAGTTATAAATCATGAGGTTGAACGATTATTATCTCCAAAATATTTCACAATTATGATGGTGATGACTTATGTGAAATAATAAAATCTATGTATAATAAGATAAAATTACATTAAATGTCATTTGAATTGTTTGTGTATGTGTTTTTCCTAATTATATAACTCTATAAACCCAAAATTTTCTAAAAAATTTATGTGATCCATGTTTTCCATTTGAAGTTGTATGGTTTTTATGGAAATAAATTGTGTCAGAATTATTGGTATCATTGTTAAGAATTCAATGTAATGGATTATAGAATATTATCTGGCTGTTTGGGTATTGGGATATTATAGATTTGATCTCATTCCTCTTATTGTTTTATTTATTTATCATCCATAACTTATGAACCACTGAGATTTATTCTATGACTCAAAATTAAAATAATTGAAATATAATTTATAGATTTAAATGGTAAATCTGATGTTCTCATACACTTATAATCATGATATATGTATATGTCATTAATTTACAACATGTTAACACTTATTGAGAATATCAAATCGTCATTTATTATATTTTAATACCTAATGTTATGATGCAATTTTGTAGGAATGATATGTTTATTAAGGGTAATAGTTATGAGGAAATTATTGGGATATAATGTAGATATCTTATGAAAATATTCCTTATGATTCAATGTTTTCCAAATATACTGGACCAATATCATTCTGTTGTAGATCATTATGTTATGTAGTGAATATTCCTATAATAAGATGTTATATCAATGTATGAAAATATGGGTCCCTATAGATTGTATTAAAGAAAAGTTATTTTTTTCCTATATAAACAAGGATGATTTTTTTGAGAACCCTAGGGATGTCTAAGAATATGATAATATTCTAATCATTTTATAATTATCATCAATAACCTAGGATTTTAAATATTGAAAACAAGGTGTGTTCATTTTGGAATCAAATAAATTATTTTTCAGGATTATGTGGTTTCCCACTATGATTATTATTTTTCATTCTATGTTTTTTGGTTTTATTATATGGATGGAACATAATGAAATATAATAATTGATGAATATGATATAAAATTCATTTATTTTATTCCTAATACATCAATTTTTATGTTATATTGAATGAAAAATATCATTTTTATTCTTATGATAAATTCTTATGCTATGAATCATGATGAGTTTCAAAATAAGAAATATACGAAATAATATTATATTAAACCATTTATTAGAAAAACCCATCTTATTTCAGTGGGTTTGATAATACAATTTTTGTTGATCAATTGGTCATTACCATGGAAAAATCAATATTAGTTATCGAGTGTTCGAAAAATCAAAAAGTTATTTTATTTGTTTATTATTTGAATGAAGAAACAAATCGGCGGTGGAATATTAACATGAAGTATAGGAAAAAAATATGAAATTAAAATTTTTGAGTTCGATTAGTTTAAGAGATCATATTTTATTAATTATTTTCAATATATTATTCATATGAAATTTGATAATGAATTACTCAATCTAAAGAAGAAGGATGATGCATGAGTTAGTACAGTTGATAAAAAATTTTCCAAAAAAGAGAGCTACATTTTCGATATTATTATCCATCATAAATGTATGATTTGTCGATTCATTAAAGTCTTAAAACCATGTATCCAAAAGAATTTATCCATAAGAGACTTAATTAGATATGATTAAATCATTTTATTTGATATGAAGTTGAAATGGAGGTTTGATTTACCTATAAATTTCATTGTTTTGAATGAAATGAAATATAGATTTTAAAGGAAACTCTAATATCCAGGGTGATAAGAAGATGATCCTTCCTTTAAACTCAATCTATAAAATAAAACATTATGTTAATTGTCTCAAGAGTAGTTTTAAATGTTTTAAGTGTTTAATGGATGGTCATCAAAAAATATAATGTTCAAGGATTGTGGGGAGAACCATCAATGAAAGGAACAATTTAAATGAAAAACCAAATACCCCACCAAGATAAAATTCTTTTAAATGAAAGGAATATAGGAATTATGATAACAAATTCTTAATTTCGAATGTTAATGGCGATGATTGAATACAGTAACCCATTATTTCTATATATAATGAATATTCTCATCTGCTCACTATTGCTGATATGAATAATAATGTGGAAAAAGGTTCACTTACAATACACTTTAAAACAACTATTGTCTTATTTGATTATACATCTACCCAATTTTTTATAATTGATTATTTTTCCAAGGGATTATCCATACCAAATAAACAATTGGATGTTGAATTAAAAATTAAATCCTATAATGGTTTGATGATCCCATCTCAGGTCAATGATTATTCTCTTAATGAGATTCATGGGAATGTGATTCCCGAAGATCATTTTATTTTACATATGGTTGAATTTCATGTTCTCATAGGAATGTATTGTATTTATTTAAAAAATTCATACATTAGTTACTAAAGAAGTAATGTCATGATTCATATTCAGAACCAACGTATAATATTTTAATGATGTGACGAGAAAAATGATCCTCCTGGGGAAATTATATTTATCACATGACACTTGATTCGATTTAATAACTGGTATTTATCTTATATGGTTTGGGATAAACGTAAAATAAATTATATGACTATTCAGAGGGTGTTTGATTATGTCATTTAGAAGATATTCTTGGACATTCATAAAATAGTGATACTGAGTTCTCAATCGAACCCATACATGGTGCAATACAAATTTCAAAGACTCTATATATAACGGAAATAATTTTTTTGTAGGAATTGAATAAGATACTCTCAGAGAAGTAAGAAAAGGAAATCATTTATACATGATCATAATCGTGGGGTGCACCAGTTCATTTTATAATAAGAATGATGGATCAATATAAATTTACATTGATTATATGGTAAATGTGTAGATAAAAATCAGTAATAAATATCATATTACATGTAATTATGTTATTTTTGATTGGATTAATGGATATAAAAAAAATATTCAAGATTGAACTCCCTTATGGATAGTACATATTTATAACCATGCAGGATTACATATAGAAAGTTTCCCTCCATATCAGGTATAGAAACTATAAACTTAAAGTGATTCAATTTGTTCTTAATAAAGAACCCTGTATTATCATGGATTTACTGAATATAGTGTTTAGAGATTACTATGATCAACTTATGGTTGTATTTATAGAAATATATATATATATATATATTCAAATGACAATAATGATCTGGAAGATCATTAAAATATTTATATTAATACCTTGGGTGTAAACAACTGCAAATTTCAAGGAATTTTTTTTAAATACATTGGAATTTTACGAGTCTGTGGCTTCTGACGATACTTAATTCCGAGGCCTGGTGTGCCCAGAATCAATTTTCGAAGTTTAGCTCAGGTACGTTCAGTGAACGAATGAGTGGGTTTTTTTCTAACTTTTGAACCGGTGCTCAGAATTAAAATCTGAGGGCACTGATGAACTCACAGCGCCAGTAATTGCTTAAGGGGACACTTACCGTAGTTGCGTTCTCAAAGGAGGAGAAGTTAATTTTGGGGGTTTATTCAAGAAATAAATAAAAATTGACGAAACAATTTTTATTTTGAAAGGTGGTTTTTCCCTCCCATGGGTAGTTAAGGGTGGGGCCCACAGCCACTTCACTACCAAGTGTGGGTGTTAGAGAGGTGGGGCACAAATGACCCCCACCATTTAATTTCCTCTAAACTCATAAATATCCCCTCATTAATTTGGAAAACATCCATTAAATGCCAGTATCTCTATTAAATTGTGTCAACCCCTAATATTAATGAGGAACCATCCTCTATTACTTTTCATTTATCTGCCAACACATTTATTAATGGGTAACCTTCTCTCTCCATTATTAAATTAATTGTCATCATGTTATTAAATGTGGTGAATTAATTTAGGGAGTTTCATTGCGTGTGAAATTAAATAATAGGAGGAACCTATTATTTAATTTGGAAAAGAGATTCGTTGTGCAGGAGTGATCAGGGGAGATCTCTTGAGCTTTGGAAGAACTCTGGCCTCTGATGAAGAATGAGAAGAACGCCGACCCCCGATGAAGAACAACGAAGAACAACGAAGAACGCCGGTTCCTCGAAGATTGACGACGTGCCACCATTCTCTTCTCCGCGACAAGAGAGGAGACACCGCTTCCTCCTCGGCTCACTCTGACGATGCCTACAATCCACTTCCCCGTGATGCCATCTATCGTTACTCCAATGATCATCTTCTTGGTTGAGGTAGGGGAAAAATTTGTATATTCTTGTTTTATGAGAATTATACCCTCGGCATGGCATGTATTTATTTGGTGACACATTGAACCACTAAGGTGGTGGGTGAAGACTAACAAACAAGGATGAACCCACTGATTCTTTTTTCTTGATGTGCGGAATAATTGGCGATGACGAAGCGGGACCGAAATGTAAATTGGAAGCCTTCACAATAATTCTAGGGACCCGAGATGACCGCTGGCGCAGTCGGGAGACAAATCGGACCACCAAATTGACTCTGGTGGCCCGTGGAAGTCACCGGCGGCACCGGTGGCTGGAGGCAGTGGCGTCTCGGTGCACCGCCGGTAGGAGCCCGCCGTAGATGAAGCTGCGACAGTGAAGAATCAGATCCCAAAGCCGCACGGGATCCGGGGGAGACGCGGCGTCGGTCGCCACGTCCACGGAACAAAGGGGGGACCGTGTTCCCCCCTGTTCGGCCCGATTTCCGAGCTAGCGCACCCCCCGACTGGGTTGGGGCGGGTCGCGCGGACCGGGCCATGCCCTATAGGGCCGACTCGGTTCGGGCCGACCCAAGGGGGGTTGGGCCGGGTCGGGCCGGGCCCAGACCCCCCACTTCAAACCATCTTTGTTCTTTTGGAAATAACTTGAGCTACGGATCTCCAATCGATGCACCGTCAGTTGCATAGGAATCCTTGGATCGAGACAGTAATTTCAGTATATTACACTAGAGGTTTTAGCAAAGAATGGGTATGGCTAGGTTGGTTCGAACCTGAAACCAACCAGGCCCTTAGAGCAGAAACACTTATAACTTAAGGACCGGACGTCCGTTTGACGTGCTGTCAACTGCGTTGAATTACTATTGTTTAGAAGGTCCTTTTAGATTAATCCAATTGAGGTTTGGATGTAGCTGATTTATGGTCAGGTTGGTTTTAGCCTAAAAAACAACCGAGCCCCTGGGACGGAAAAGCCAATAACTCTCAGGCTGGGAGTCCGATTGACCTACCTTTTTTCATGTTGGGTTTCTTTTGATGAGATGGAACTTTGGGATACATAAATTCTGGACTTTGTGATAGTTGATGTATCGACTCTCTCTTTTTCTTGACGAGCGGACCCTCCTGGAATCCAGCATGCTGTGTGCGGGAACCCTAGAGCTGGCTGCGACTGCAACAGTGATGACTGTACTTGGATCCTCTGTGGGTTCGGCAGCGATGATGACTGTACTTGGATCCTCCATGGGTTTGGTAGTGAGGAAGACTATACTTGGATCCTCTGTGGGTTCGGCAGCGATGATGACTATACTTGGTTCCTCCATGGGTTCATCAGTGAGGACGACTGTACTTGGATCCTTTGTGGGTTCAGCAGCGAGGAAAAATGTACTTGGATCATCTGTGGGTTCGGCAGCGAGGATGACTATACATGGATTCTCTGTGGTTTCGGAAGTGAGGATGACTGTACTTGGATCCTATGTGGGTTCGGCAGCGAGGACCACTGTACATGGGTCCTCCGTGGGCTCGGCAGTGAGGACGACTGTACATGGGTCCTCTGTGGGTTCGACAGCGAGGATGACTGTATATGGGTCCTCCGTGGGTTCAGCAGTGAGGACAAATTTACTTGGATTCTCCTTCAGTTCGGAAGCAAGGATGACTGTACGTGGATCCTCCATGGGTTCGAAAACGATGACTACTGTTCTTGTATCCTATGTGGGTCTAGTATTATGACCTCTGTACATGTATCCTAAATGGGTCTGGCAGAGTAGCTGGTCTTGTATTCTTTGTGGGTCTGATAACTTATGTAGTCTTGTATCCTTTGTGGGTCCGACAGGTTAGATGAACCAGTGGCTTCATCTGATCATCTCTATCACTATATTAAAGTTGTATACCTATATGAGTTGAGTCTTGACTTCAATCTTCATCATCTATGTGATTGACTTGCTATCCTGTGTGGACTGGGTTGTGTTGTTCCTGTGTGGACTGAGTATTGATATCCTTGGTAGACTGAGTTGTGCTTTACTTTGTGGACTGGATGGTGCTTGGGCACGAGAGTCGGACACGAACTGTAACCGAGGACTTAGGTATATGTATGGCCATATACCTAAGTAGTGTTTTTGATACTTCATGATTGTATCTTTCCTTTGTGGTTTAACCTTCATGGATTCTGAGAGACCTTAGAGGGTCTTGGGGTGCCTATTGAGTATCGTATACTCACCCCTGCATGGGATATGCCCACACTATGTTGTGTTTGATGAAGACAATGGACAACACTAATCGAGGTGGAGGCTTGTGGAGCTGGACGGTACCTTGAGGTGGACCACTTGGTGGGGTGTACACGGAGCAGACGACCAGACCCGAGGAGCCGAGGAGACTATCTGTACCCACCCTTCAGGAGGGATTTCCAGAGGATGACTCGATGTTGCTGTTTTACATAATTCTTTTGTACTTTCCTTTAAGTTGTACTATACTTTCAGTTAGGTTTCTATACTTTCCCATTTACTTGTTTAGCACTTACCTTGTACCCATTTTTACTTAGTGCTTGCTTCATTTGCATACTCTGTTGTGTTTTTGTTTACATTATAAAAGGAAATTCCTTCCCTTTTTTATCAGGATTTACGCCTTTGATGCTAGTCCCTAGCCCCTGGCCTATGGAAGACGGGCTTGGGGTAGTCACGGCATGGGCCCCGAGGACGGGTTGTGACAAATTGGAATCAGAGGAGTCGGTTCTACCGCAGAACTCCGGACTCTGACAATTTTTCTCTATGAAACAATAGTGTTAAGATTATTGAGTGTGGTTTTTAGTCCAGGGAGTCTAGTATTGGTGCGGCAACCGACGTATCCATACACCAGTACCCTGACTTCTGATTCCTGACTCGGTGCATGAAAACACTGATATTGTGTGTGTTTTCTTTCAAAAGTTTTCTCTGTGATTACTTTGTGTCAGGTCACCAGGTATAATGTCTAAATGTGGAACTCCTGTTTCTTTTCAGGATGGCCCTATGAAGGAATCCACCTAGGGTTCCCAGTTATGTGCAGGATGACAGCTTATCGAGCGATGAGGCCTCGGTATAGGGCCCCATTATAGCGGGGGCACCAACGGTACCACTACCCGTGGAGCCACCGATCCTACTAGCCCTAGCGGGAGAGAGTGCATGCCGCCTAAGTGAGTTTAACAAGTTTCAGAGGTAGAGGTTGCCCAGGTTCCGAGGAGAGATGGATCCTTAGGCAGTCGAGGATTGGCTGGAGGCAGTCATCCGAGTTTTCAGATTGGTAGAGACACCAACAGACCTCATGGTGGTCCTTGCCGCGAGTCACCTGCATGCAGCAGCAGGTAGATGGGGGAGCCTGATGCTCCAGGTGCACGATGAGGAATCTCTTCTATGGACGGACTTCGAGAGACTCTTCTTCTCGGAGTTTGTTCCAGCCACCCTATGTGTGGTGCACATCCAGTAGTTACTACAGCAGCGGCAGGGCAACATGTTAGTAGCCCAGTACTCGGCGAGATTTACCGACCTCTCGTACTACTCCACGGAAATGGTACGCGACCCGTTCTTCCAGGCCTGGACCTTTGAGCAGGGGATGAGGCATGAGATCAGGGATTCAATGATCTCCCTCACATCCCGATGCAAGCAGGGGTGCTGGAGAGAGCACTACTAGTGGAGAGTTTCCTCACTGAGCAGTCACCAGTGGTGAGACCCTCCATAGGACGACACGTAGAGAAGTCTTCTGCAGACAATAGTAGACAATAGAAGCAGGTTTCCAAGCAGACCAGGCCGTCATTTGGGCCACCTCAGGATATAGGTTCTGCTATGTGGGGCACATGGCACAGATCCATCCATATGAGGAGAAGGCAGTGCTATGCATGTAGCGAGCAGGGTCACATGGCTCGAGACTGCCTGACTCGCCCTTCATATGAGCAGCAGGTGGTAGAGGTTTGACCGTGGTGGTCCGCCGAGCACAGGCGGACGTGGCAGAGGGGCTGGCTAAGCAGTAGGTGGTGGGCGACGTTTTGAGTCTCTACCACCACCACCACTAGGAGGACCACCTCGACCATAGGGAATGGATGGACAGGGGAGAGCTCAGCTTCATGCAGGTGAGGCCTAGGACCATAGAGCTCCGGGAGCATAGGGGAAGGAGGGAGACTAGCTCTAGGCATGGTGACTTTTGTCCATGTTGCTTCTCGCTTTGTTAATTTCATTGTTTTTGGATGCTTTATGTCTTTGTACTTTGAGCTGAAGTAATAAAAGACACTAGTTCTTGTGCTGTTACTTCCTTGTCCTTTTTATGTGGTTGATACTGAGAGGTTTCGGTTAAAACCGTTGACTTGACTCTTACTTTCAAGATTCATACTGGATGAGACCTAGTGACCACACACTGCTGCCAACAGTGTGACTCAACCCTTGGAGGTGAGAGTAACGGTTAGATCTCTGGGTTGTAGCGTCGAGGCCTTACGACATCATCCATGGCCTGAAATAGTACCATTCATGTCAGGATTGACTGTATTAGGAAAATAATGTGTTTCATCCAGGGGATGAGATTAGATTTCTCTTTTCAGCAAAGGAGAAATCCTTGCAACTCTTGTGGGACGTAAGCGAACATGGCTGTATTAGAGTTCTTTACAATGGCCATTCACACTGATGGTTCGTAGATCAGACGGGATATCCATGGATTTCATGACGGTGATTCCACATACATCCAGAGGACACGACTATATCTGGGTGATCGTAGACCGACTCACCAAGTCGGACCACTTCCTACTGATCAGAGAGCATGGATCAGTAGAGATCTTGGGATGCCTATACATTTAGGAGATCGTATGGCTTCATGGTGTGCCATCGTCTATCATCTCCGACCGAGACGCTCGATTTTCTTCCCAGATTTGGAAGGGGTTGTAGGAGGCCTTTGGGACGCAGCTACAGCTGAGCATAGCCTTTCACTCACAGACGGATGTCCAGGCCAAGAGGACCATTCAGAAAATCGATGACATGATCCATGCATGTGCCCTTGACATTGGTTGTAGATGGGAGGATCGCCTACCCTTGGTGGAGTTTGCGCTCAACAAAAACTACCACTCCACCATCGAGATGGAACCTTACGTGGTACTGTATGACTGACCATGAAGATCACCTCTATGCTGGACTGACCCTGGGGAGTCAGCACTCATAGGACCAGATATGGTTCGGGCTATGATGGAGAAGGTGCAGGTCATCTAGAAGCGGATGGGGACTGCACAGAGCAGACAGAAGTCCTATGCGGATAGGTGGCAGAGACCACTGGAGTTCGAGGATGGAAACCACATTTTCTACGGGTCTCACCTCGACATGGATTATAGAGATTTGGATAGGGCCTCAAGTTCTCTCCGCGCTTCATCGGACCTTTTCAGGTCCTCAACAGAGTAGGCGAGGTGACTTATCGCCTGTCCCTTCCACCTCAGTTTCCCCGGGTGCACGACGTCTTCTATGTATCTCAGTAGAGGAGATATGTTCATGACACGATTCTTATCATCGACCATGGGGAGCTGGACATCGATGACAGGGCGACATTTGAGGAGGTCCCGGTGGAGGTCAAAGATGGACAGGAGAGGGTCCTACATGGGTGGTCAATTCCTCTTGTGCACATTCGTTGGCAGCACGGGAACCTCCAAGAGAGCACATGGGAGCGGGAGGCTCAGATGCGTGCTCTGTACCCTCATTTGTTTCCCTAGTTTATGTTGTAGGTTTATGGGGATGTAAATCCCTGATGTGGGAGTGATGTAAAGAACCGAAAATTTCAAGGAATTGTTTTTAAATACTTTGGAATTTTATGAGTCTGTGGCTTCTGACGGCACTTGATTCCGTGGCCTGGTGTGCCCGGAATCAATTTTTGATGTTAAGATCGGGTACATTCAGTGAACAAATGAGCGGGTTTTTTTTTCTGACTTTTGAACTGGTGCTTGGAATTAAAATCTGAGGGCACCGAAGAACTTGCAGCGTCAGTAATTGCTTAAGGGGACACTTACCGCAGTTGCGTTCGCAATGGAGGAGAAGTTAACATTGGGGGTTTATTCAAGAAATAAATAAAAATTGATGGTACAATTTTTATTTTCAAAGGTGATTTTTCCCTCCCATGGGAAGTTAAGGGTGGGGCCCACAGCCATTTAACTACCCAAGTGTGGGTGTTAGAGATGTGGGTCCCACACGACCACCACCATTTAATTTCCTCTAAACTCATAAATATCCCCTCATTAATTTGGAAAACCATCATTAAATTCTATTCTCTCCATTAAATTTTGTCAACCCCTAATATTAATAAAGAACCTTCCACTTTCTTCCTTTTCATTTATCTACCAACATGTTTATTAATGGGAAACCTTCTCTCTCCCTTATTAAATTAATTTTCATCACGTTATTAAATGTGGTGAATTAATTCTGGGAGTTTCATTGCATGTGAAATTAAATAATAGGAAGAACCTATTATTTAATTTGGAATAGATCTTTGTTGTCTGGGAGTGATCGAGGGAGAGCTCTTGAGATTTGGAGGAGCGTCGATATCCGACGAAGAACGAAGAAGAACGCCAACCCCTGACGAAGAGCAACGAAGAACACCGGTTCCTCAAAGATCGACGATGTGACACCCTTCTCTTCTCCAAGACAAGGGAGGAGATGATGATTCCTCCTCGGCGCACTCCAAACACGCCTAAGATCCTCTTCCCCGCGACGCCATCTACCGCGATGCCGACGATCGCCTTCTTGTTTGAGGTAGGGGAAAAATTTGTATATTCTTCTTTTATGAGAATTATACCCTCGACATGGCATGTATTTATTTGGTGATTCTTTGAACAACTAAGGAGGTGGGTGCGGACTAACGAACAAGTTTGAAACCACCACTTCATTGTTCTTGATGTGCAGAATAATTGGCGATGACGAAGCGGGACCGAAATGTCAATTTGAAGCCTTTGCAGTGATGTTCACGACCCGAGACGACCACTGGCGCAGTTGGGAATGAAATCGGACCACCAGAAAGACTCTGGTGGCCGCGGAAGTCATCGGTAGGTGGCACCGGCCGACTGCCCGGAGGCGGTGGCTCCTCGGTGCACCGCCAGCATGAGCCCGCCGCGGTTTCAGCCACGACGGCGAGGAATCAGATCCCGCGGCCGCACAAGATCGGGGGGAGACGCGGCGTTGGTTGCTGCGTTCGTGACACAAAAAGGGGGCTGCGTCCCACCCTGCTCGGCCCACTGGCCGAGTCAGCGCATCCCCCGATCAGACCGGGGTGGGTCACGCAGACCGGGCGGACCCGGGTCGAGCCGCCCCAAGGGGGGTTGGGCTAAATCCGACCGGGCCCAGACCCCCCACTTCGGACCATTTTCGTTCATTTGGCGATAACATGAGCTACAAACATCCGATTGATGCACCATCAGTTGCGTAGGAATCCTTGGATCGATATAGTCGTTTCAATATATTACACTTGAGGTTTTGGTGAAGTTTAGGTACGGCCGAGTTGGTTTAAACCCGAAACCAATCGGGCCTTTGGAGCGGAAAGACTTATAACTTAAGGACCGGACGTCTGTTTGATTTGACGTCAACTGAACTGAATTCCTCTTGATGAGACAGTCCTTTTGACTTACTCCTCTTGAGGTTTTGACATAGCTGAAGTATGGTCGCGTTGGTTTTATCATAAAAATCAACCGGGCCCCTGGGATGGAAAACCCAATAACTCTCAGACCGGGCGTCCGATTGAAGTACCGTCTGTCGAGTTGGATTTTTTTGATGAGAAAAAACTTTGGGATACATCAACTATGGACTTTGTGATAGTTGATGTATTGACTCTCTCTTTTTCTCGAGCTGCGGACCCTCCCAGAATCGAGCATGCTGTGTGCGGGAACCCTAGAGCTGGCTGCGACTGCGACGGTGACCACAGTACTTGGATCCTCCGTGGGTTCAGCAGCGAGGATGACTGTAGTTGGATCATACATGGGTTCGACAGCGAGGAAGACTGTACTTGGATCCTCCATGGGTTTGGCAGAAAGGACAACTTTACCTGGGTCCTCCGTGGGTTCGGCAGTGAGGACGACTGTACTTGGCTCCACCGTGGGTTCGGCAGCGAGGACGACTGTACTTGGATCCTCCGTGGGTTCGGCAGCGAGGACGAATGTACATGGATCCTCTGTGGGTTCGGTAGGGAGGACGACTGTACTTGGATCCTCCGTGTGTTCGGCAGAGAGGACGACTGTACTTGGGTCCTCCGTGGGTTCGGTAGTGAGGACGATGGTACTTGGGTCTTCCGTGGGTTCGACAATGAGGAAGACTATACTTGGCTCCTCCTTAGGTTCAGTAGTGAGGATGACTGTACTTGGATCCTTCATGGGTTCGATAGTGATGAATACTATTCTTGTATCCTATCTGGGTCCATCAGTATGACTTCTGTTCATGTATCCTGAGTGGGTCTGGCAGAGTTGCTGGTCTTGTATCCTTTGTGGTCCGACAGCTTAGCTGGTCTTGTATCCTATGTGGGTCTGATAGCTTAGATGAATCAGTGGCTTTATCTTATCATCTCTATCTCTATATGAATGTTTTATACCTGTGTGAGTTGAGTATTGACTTTAATCTTTATCATCGATGTGATTGACATGCTTTCCTATGTGGACTGGGTTGTGTTGTTCCTATGTGGGCTGAGTTGTGCTATCCTTGGTGGACTGAGTTGTGCTTTCCTTCATGGACTGGATGGTGCTTGGGAAAGAGAGTCAGAGGCGAACTGTAACTGAGGACTTAGGTATATTTATGGGCATATACCTAAGTAGTGTTGTTGATACTTCGTGATTGTATCTTTCCTTTTTGGTTTATCCTTTGTGGATTCAGAGAGACATTTAGGGGTCTCAAGGTCCCTACTGAGTATCATAGACTCACCCCTGCATGAGCTATGACCGCACTATGTTGTGTTGGATACATATGATGGACATCACTGATCGAGGTGGAGGCTTGTGGAGCTGGACGGTACCTGGAGGTGGGCCACTTGGCGGGGCGTACACGGAGCGGACGTCCGGACCCAAGAAGCCGAGGAGACTATCTTTACCCACCCTTCTATTGGGATTTCCGGAGGATGACTTGGTGTTACTGTTTTACTTACTGCTATTGTACATTCCTTTTAGTTGTAATTTACATTTAGTTGGGTTTTTATACTTTCCCATTTACTTTTTTAGCACTTAACTTGTACCCTGTTTTACTTAGTGTTTACTTCACTTGCATACTCTGTTGTGTTTTTGTTTACATTATAAAAGGAAATGCCTTCCCCATTTTATCAGATTTTATGCCATTAGTGCTAGTCGCCAGCCCCTAGCTTATGGAAGGCGGGCTTGGGGTAGTCATGGCATGGGCCCCGAGGAGGGGTTGTGATAAATTGGTATCAGAGGAGTCAGTTCTACCGCAGAACTTAGGACTCTGATAGTTTCTTCTCTATGAAAAAATAGTGTTAAGAGTATTGAGTGTGGTATTCAGTCTAGGGAGTCTAGTGTTGGTGTGGTGACCGACGTATCCATACACCAGGACCATGACTTCTGATTTCTGACTCAGTGCACGAAAACACAGATTGTGTGTGTGTTTCCCTTCAAAAGCTTTCTTTGTGATTAGTTTATGTCAGGTCCCCAGGTATACTTTCTAAATGTGGTGCTCCTGATTCTTTTCAGTATAGCCCCATGAAGGAAGCCAGCTAGGGTTCCTAGTTACGTGCGGGATGGCATCCCACCGAGTGATGAGGCCTCGGTACAGGGCCCCATTACAGCGAGGGCACCAGCGGTACCACTACCTGTTGAGCCACCGATCCTACCATCACCAGCAGTGGATAGTGCACGCCACCTGAGTGCATTGCATGAGTTCCAGAGGCAGAGGCCTCCCAGGTTCCTTAGAGAGAAGGATCTTCATGAAGCTGAGGATTGGCGGGAGGCAGTCGTTAGAGTCTTCAGATTGGTAGGGACTTCAGCAGACCTCATGGTGGTCCTTGGCGCGAGTCTCCTGCAGGCAGCAGCAGGTAGATGGTGGAGCCTGATGCTTCAGGTTCATGATGAGGCATCTCTACTATGTACAGACTTCTAGAGCCTCTTCTGCTCAGAGTTTGTTCCAGCCACCCTTTGTGCGGTGAGTATCCAGGAGTTACTACAGCTGCGGTAGGGAAACATGTCAGTAGCCTAGTACTCGGTGATATTTACTGACCTCTCGCGCTACTCTAAGGACATGGTATGTGACCCATTATTCCAGGCCTGGACCATTGATCAGGGGCTGAGGTATGAGATCAGGGCTTCGATGATCTCCCTCACATCCCGACTCAAGAGGGGGTGCTAGAGAGAGCGCTCCTAGTGGATAGTTTCCTCACTGAGCAGTCACCAGCGGTGAGACCCTCCGTAGGACAACACGTAGTGGAGTCTTATGCAGCCAGTAGTAGGCAGCAGACACAGGGATCCAAGCGAACCAGGCCGTCAGGTGGGCGACCTCAAGATACAGGTTCAGATGTGTGGGGAACACGGCACAGAGCCAACTATACGAGGAGCAGGCAGTGCTATTCATGTAGAGAGCAGGGTCACATGGCTCTAGACTGCCCGAGCCACCCTGCAGATGAGCAGCAAGCAGTATAGGGACCTACCTGGCAGAGGTTCGATCGTGGTGGTCTGCCAGGGGTAGGCAGACGTCGCAGAGGGGCTGGCCAAGTAGTAGGTGGGGGGAGAATTTTAGAGTCCCTTCCACCACCACCACCAGGAGGACCACCTCGACCGCAGGGAATGGTTGGATAGGGGAGAGCTCAGCTTCAGGCAGGTGAGGCCTACGACCATAGAGATCTAGGAGCAGACGGGCTGGAGCGGGACTAGCTCTAGGCATGGAGAATTTTGTCCATGTTGCTTCTCACTTTGTTAATGTCATTGTTTAAGGATTATTTGTGTCTTTTTTACTTTGAGTTGTAGTAATAAAATACACTTTTTCTTGTCACGTTACTTACTTGTCCTTTTTATGTGGTTGATACTGAGAGGTTCTGGTTAAAACCGTTGACTTAACCCTCACTTTCGAGATTCTTACTAGAGGAGACCTAGTGATCACACACTGTTACCGATAGTGTGACTCGACCCTTGGAGGTGAGAGTAATGGTTGGATATCTTGGTTGTAGCGTCGAGGCCTTATGACATCATCCATGTCATGAAATAGTACCATTCATGTCAGGATTGATTGTATTATGCAAAGAATGTGTTTCATTGAGGGGATGAGATCAGATTTCTCTTTTCGGAAAAGGAGAAATCCTAGCAGCTCTTCTGGGACTTAAGCGAATAGGGATGTATTAGAGTTCTTTAGAATGGACATTCGCACCCATGGTTTTTAGAGAGGATGGGATATCCATGGATTTCGTGACGGGGCTTCCATGTACATCCAGAGGACACGACTCTATCTGGATGATCGTAGACCAACTCACCAAGTCGGCCCACGTCCTACCGATCAGAGAGCATGGCTCAGTAGAGATCTTGGGACGCCTCTACATTCAGAAGATCGTACAACTTCATGGTGTGTCATCATCTATTGTCTCCGACCGAGATGCTCTCTCTACTTCCCAGCTATGGAAGGGGTTACAGGAGGCCTTTGGGACGTAGCTATGCCTGAGCACTACCTTTCACCCATATACGGAAGGCCAGGCAAAGAGGACCATTCAGACACACGATGACATGCTCTGTGCATGTGTCCTTGACTTTGGTCACAGCTGGAAGGATCACCTACCCTTGGTGGAGTTTGCGCACAACAACAGCTACCACTCCACCATCATGATGGAACCTTACAGGGCACTGTACGACTGACCATGCAGATCACCTCTATACTAGACTGGCCTTGGGGAGTTAGCACTCGTAGGACTAGAGATGGTTTGGGCTACGACGCATAAGGTGCAGGTCATCTAGGAGAGGATGAGGACTGCACAGAGCAGACAAAAGTCCTATGCTGATAGGAGGCGGAGACCACTGGAGTTCGAGGATGGTGACCACGTTTTTCTACGGGTCTCACCTCGACATGGATTATGGAAATTTGACTGGGGCGGCATGTTATCTCCACTCTTCATCGGACCTTTTCAGGTCCTCATAAGAGTAGGTGAGGTGGCTTACCACCTGGCCCTTCCACCCCAGTTACACCGGGTGCACGACGTCTTCCACATATCTCAGATGAGGAGATACGTGCACCAACCGAAGCTCATTATCGACCACGGGGAGCTGGACATCGATGACAGGGAAACATTTGTGGAGGTCCCGGTGGGCATAGAGGATCGATAGGAGTGGGTTCTATGTGGGTGGTATATTCCTACTGTGCACATTTTTTGGCAACACGAGAACCTCCAGGAGAGCACATGGGAGTTGGAGGCTCAGTTTCATGCTCAGTACACTCATTTGTTTCCCTAGTTTATGTTATATATTTACGGGGACATAATTCCCTTAGGTGGGAGTGATGTAAAGACCTGGAAATTTAAAAGATTTTTTTTAAATAATTTGGAATTTTATGAGCCTGTGTCTTCTAACGGCACTTGATTCTGAGGTCTGGTGTGCCCGGAATCAATTTTCGAAGTTTAGCTCCGGTATGTTCAGTGAACAAACGAGCGGGTTTTTTTTTCTAACTTTTGAACCAGTGCTCAGAATTAAAATCTGTGGGCGCCAATGAACTCACAGTGCCGGTAATTGCATAAGGGGACACTTACCGCAGACGCGTTCACAAAGGTGGAGAAGTTAATTTTGGGGGTTTATTCAAGAAATAAATAAAAATTGACGGAACAATTTTTATTTTGAAAGGTGGGTTTTCCCTCCAATGGGTAGTTAAGGGTGGGGCCCACAAATATTTAACTACCTAAGTGTGGGTGTTATAGAGTTGGGTCCCACATGACCCCCACCATTTAATTTCCTCTAAACTCATAAACATCCCCTCATTAATTTGGCAAACCTCCATTAAATGCTAGTCTCTCCATTAAATTTTGTCAACCCCTAATATTAATGAGGAACCTTCCTCTTTCTTCCTTTTTATTTATCTTCCAACACGTTTACTAATGGGGAACCTTCTCTATCCCTTCTTAAATTAATTTTCATCACGTTATTAAATGTGGTGAATTAATTCAGGGAGTTTCTTTGCGTGTGAAATTAAATAATAGGAGGAACCTATTATTTAATTTGGAAAAGAGCTTCATTGTGAAAAAGTGATCGGGGGAGAGCTCTTGAGCATTGGAAGAACGCCGAAATCCGATGAAGAACGATGAAGAATGCCGGCCCCTGATGAAGAACGACGAAGAACACCAGTTCCTTGAAGATCGATGATGCGCCACCCTTCTCTTCTCCGTGATAAGAGAGAAGATGCCGATTCCTCCTCGGCGCGCTCCGACCTTGCCTATGATCCTCTTCCCCACGACGCCGTCTACCGTGACGCCGACGATCGTCTTCTTGGTTGAGGTGGGGGGAAAATTTGTATATTATTCTTTAATGAGAATTATATCCTTTTCATGTCGTGTATTTATTTGGTGATGCTTTGAACCACTAACGCAGTGGGTGTGGACTAACGAACAAGTCCTAACCCACCGCTTCTTTGTTCTTGATGTGCAGAATAATTGGAGTCGATGAAACTGGACCAAAATGGAAATTGGAAGACTTTGTAGTGATTTTTGGGACTCGAGATGATCGCTGGCATAGTCGGGAGCGAAATCGGACCACCGGAAAGACTCCGATGGCCCGTAGAAGTCACCACCGGCGCCGGCGGCCGGAGGTGGTGGCTCCCCAGCGCACCGCCGGCATGAGCCCACTACAGCTGAAGCCGCGATAGCGAGGAATTAGATCTCGCAGCCACATGAGATCTGAGGGAGACGCGGCGTCGGGCGCCCCATCCGCAGAACAAAGGGGGGACCGCGTCCCCCCATGCACGTCCCGCTGGCCGAGCAAGCAGACCCCCCGGCCGGGCTGGGGCGGGTCGCGCGGACCGGGCCAGGCCAGGCCGCGCCCAGCCGGGCCGGGCCGCGCCCTCCCAAGCAGGACCCAGACCTGGGTCGGGTGGACCCGGTTCGGGCCGACCTAGGGGTGGTTGGGCCAGGTCGGGCCGGGCCCAGACCCCCCCACTTCGGATCATTTTTTTCCTTTTACCCATAACCTGAGATACGGACATCTGATTGACGCACTGTCAATTGAGTAGGAATACTTGGATCGAGACGGTTGTTTTGGTAAATTAAACTTGTGGTTTTGGTAAAGTTTGGGTATGACCGGGTTGGCTCGAACCTGAAACCAACCAGGCCCTTGGAGCGGAAACACTTATAACTTAAGGACCGGATGTCTGTTTGATGTCCCATCAACTGTGCTGAATTTCTCTTGATGAGATGGTCCTTTTGGATTACTCCTCTTGAGGTTTGGAAATAGCTGAAGTATGGACGGGTTGGTTTTATCCTAAAAAGTAACCGGGCCCCTGGGACAGAAAAGCCGATACCTCTCAGACCGGGCATCCGATTGAAGTACCGTCTGTCGCATTGAGTTTCTTTTGATGAGACAGAACTTTGGGATACATCAACTCTAGACTTACTGACAGTTGATGTATCGACTCTCCCTTTTTCTCGAGGTGCGGACCCTCTCGAAATCAAGCATGCTGTGTGCAGGAACCCTAGAGCTGGCTGCGATTGCGACGGTAACGACTGTACTTGGATCCTCTGTGGGTTCGGTAGCGAGGACGACTGTACATGGATCCTCCATGGGTTTGGAAGCGAGGATGACTGTACAGGGATCCTCCGTGGGTTCAGCAGCGTGGACGATTGTACTTGGGTCCTCCGTGGGTTCAGCAGTGAGGACGACTGTACATGGATCCTCTGTGGGTTTGGCAGTGAGGACGACTATACTTGGATCCTCTGTGGGTTCAGCAGGGAGGACGACTGTACTAGGATCCTCTGTTGGCTTGGCAGTAAGGAAGACTGTACTTGGATCCTCCGTGGGTTGGGCGGCGAGCACTACTGTACTTGGGTCCTCCGTGGGTTCGGCAGCGAGGACGAATGTACATGGGTCCTCCATGGGTTCGACAGTAAGGACGACTGTACTTGGATCCTCCATGGGTTTTGCAGTGAGGATGACTATACATGGATCATCTGTGGGTTCTACAGTGATTACTACTATTCTTGTATCCTATGTGGGTCTGATAGTATGACCTCTGTACATGTATCCTGAGTGAGTCCGGCAGAGTAGCTGGTATTGTATCCTTTGTGGGTCCGACAGCTCAGCTAGTCTTATATCTTATGTGGGTCCTATAGCTTAGATGAATCAATGGATTCATCTGATCATCTCTATCGCTATAAGAAAGTTGTATACCTGTGTGAGATGAGTATTGACTTCAATATTTATCATCGATGTGATTGACTTTCTTTCCTGTGTGGACTGGGTTGTGTTGTTCTTTTGTGGGATGTGTTATGCTATCCTTGTTGGACTGAGTTGTGCTTTCCTTTGTGGACTGGATGGTTCTTGGGCATGAGAGTCGGAGATGAACTATAACTAATTACTTAGGTATATGTATGGGAATATACCTAAGTAGTGTTGTTGATACTTCGTCATTGTATCTTTCCTTTGTGGTTTATCCTTCGTGGATTCTAAGAGACATTCACGGGTCTCAGGGTCCCTACTGAGTATTGTATACTCACCCCTGCACGGGCTATGCCTACACTACATTGTGTTGGATGCATATGATGGACAAAACTGACTGAGGTGGAGGCTTGTGGAGCTGGACGGTACCCAGAGGTGGACCACTTGGCGGGGCGTGCACGAAGCAGAAGACCATACTCGAGGAGCCGAGGAGACTATCTGTACCCACCCTTCAGGTGGGATTTCCGAAGGACGACTCGGTGTTGCTGTTTTACTTACTGCTGTTGTACTTTCCTTTCAGTTGTACTGTACTTTTTGTTGGGTTTGTATACTTACCCATTTACTTTTTTAGCACTTACCTTGTACCCAGTTTTACTTAGTTCTTACTTCACTTGCGTACTCTATTGTGTTTTTTTTTACATTATAAAAGTCAATGACTACGCCTTTTTATCAGGATTTATGCCTTTGGTGCTAGTCTCCAGCCCCTGGCCTATGAAAGGCGGGCTTGAGGTAGTCACGACATGGGCCCCGAGGACGGGTTGTGACAAATTGGTATCAGAGGAGTCGGTTCTACTGCAGAACTCAGGACTCTGATAGTTTCTTCTCTATGAAACAGTAGTGTTAAGAGTATTGAGTGTGGTTTTTAGTCCAGCGAGTCGAGTGTTGGTGCGGCGACCGACAGATCCATACACTAGGACCCTGACTTCTGATTTTCGACTCAGTGCACGAAACCACTGATTCTCTATGTGTTTCCTTTCAAAATCTTTCTTTTTGATAACTTTGTGTCAACTCACCAAGTATACTGTCTAAATGTGGTGCTCCTATTTCTTTTCAGGATGGCCCCACGATGGTAGCCAGGTAGGGTTCCTAGTTACGTGGGGGATGGCATCCCACCGAGTGATGAGGCCACGGTACAAGGCCCAATTATAGCGTGGGCACCAGCGGTGCAACTACCCGCTGAGCCACCGATCCTACCAGCCCCAGCAGCGGAGAGTGCACACCGCCTGAGTGCATTGCACGAGTTTCAAAGGCAGAGGCTGCCCAGTTTCCATGGAGAGATAGCTCCTCAAGCAGCCGAGGATTGGCTGGAGGCAGTCGTTAGAGTCTTCAGAATGGTAGGGAGACCAGCAGACCTCACGATAGTCCTTGCCGTGAGTCTCCTGCACGCAACAGCAGGTAGATGGTGGAGCCTGATGCTCCAGGTGCACGATGAGGCATATCTACTATGGATGGACTTCGAGAGCCTCTTCCGCTCGGAGTTTATTCCATCCACCCTCCGTGTAGTGCACATCTAGGAGTTACTACAGCTATGACAGGGCAGCATGTCAGCTTCCTAGTACTCGGTGAGATTTACCGACCTCTCGCGCTACTCCATGGACATGGAACATGACCTATTCTTCTAGGCCCGAACCTTTGAGAAGGGGCTGAGGCATGAGATTAGGGCTTCGATGATCTCTGTCACATCCCAATGCAAGCAGGGGTGCTAGAGTGAGCTCTCCTAGTGGAGAGTTTCCTCGATGAGCAGTCACCAGCGTCGAGACCCTCAGCAGGACGACACGTAGCGGAGTCTTCTGCAGCCAGTAGTAGACAGCATACGCAGAGGTACAAGTGTACTAGGCTATCAGGTGGGCGACCTCAAGATATAGGTTCAGCTGTGCGGGGCACACGGGATAGATCCAGCCATACAAGGAGCAGGCAGTGCTATGCATGTAGCAAGCAGGGTCACATGGCTCGAGACTGCCCGACCTGCCCTGCAGATGAGCAGCAGGTGGTAGAGGGACCTCCCAGGTAGAGGTTCGACCATGGTTGTCTGACGGGGGAAGGCGAACGTGGCAGAGGGGCTATCCAAGAAGTAGGTGGTGGGCGACATTTTGAGTCCCTACCACCACCACCACTAGGAGGACCACCTCGACCGCAGGGAGTGGCTGGATAGGGGAGAGCTCAGCTTCAGGCAGGTGAGGCCTACGACCATAGAACTTCGGGAGCAGATGGGAAGGATTGGGACTAGCTTTAGGCATGGATAATTTTTTCCATGTTGCTTCTCACTAAGTTAATGACATTGTTTGTGGATGCTTTGTTTCTTTGTACTTTGAGCTCCAGTAATAAAACACACTTGTTCTTGTGACATTACTTCCTTGTCCTTTTTATTTGGTTGATACTGAGAGGTTCTGGTTAAAACCGTTGACTTGACCCTCACTTTTGAGATTCCTACTGGAGGAGACCTAGTGAACACACACTGTTACCAACAGTGTGACTCAACCCTTAGAGGCGAGAGTAATGATTGGATCTCTTGGTTGTATCGTCGATGCCTTACGATGTCATCCATGACATGAAATAGTACCGTTCATGTCAGGATTGACTGTATTAGGCAAAGAACATGTTTCATCTAGGGGATGATATCAGATTTCTCTTTTCGGCAAAGGAGAAATCCTAGAAGATCCTGTGGGATGTAAGCAAATAGGGGTGTATTAGAGTTCTTTACAATGTCCATTCACACCCATGGTTTGTAGAGAGGACGAGATATCTATGGATTTTGTGACGGGGCTTCCACGTACATCCAGGGGAAACGACTCTATATGGGTGATTGTAGAATGACTCACCATATCAGCCCATTTCCTACCGATCAGAGAGCATGACCCAGTAGAGAGCCTGGGACCCCTCTACGTTCAAGAGATCGTACGACTTCAGGATGTTCCATCTTCTATTGTCTCCGACCGAGACGCTCTCTTTACTTCCTGACTTTGGAAGGGGTTGCGGGAGGCCTTTGGGACGCAACTACGCCTGAGCACTGCCTTTCACCCACATACTGATGGCCAGGAAGAGAGAACCATTCAGACACTCAATGAAATTCTCTATCCATGTGTCCTTGACTTTGGTCACAGATGGTAGGATCATATACCCTTGGAGGAGTTTGTGCACAACAACAGCTACCACTCCCCCATCAGGATGGCACCTTACGAGGCACTATACAGCTGACCATGCAGATCACCTCTATGTTGGACTTACCCTGGGGAGTCAGCACTCGTAGGACCAGAGATGGTTCGGGCTATGACTGAGAAGGTGCAAGTCATCCAGGAGCGGATGAGGACTACACAGAGAAGACAGAAGTCCTATGCTGATAAGGGGAGGAGACCACAGGAGTTTGAGGATGACGACCACATTTTTCTATGGGTCTCACCTCAATGTGGATTACGGAGATTTGGCCGGGGCAGCAAGTTACTTCCATGCTTCATTGGACCTTTTCAGGTCCTTAGCAGAGTAGGCGAGGTGGATTACCACCTGGACCTTCCACCTCAGTTGCACTGGGTGCACGACGTCTTCCACGTATCTCAGCTGAGGAGATACGTGCACGACCTGACACTTATCATCAACCACGGGGAGCTGGACATCACTGACGGGGCGACATTTGTGGAGGTCCAGGTGAAGATCAAGGATCGATAGGAGTGGGTGCTACGTGTGCTGTCAATTCCTCTTGTGCACATTCGTTGGCAGAACGGGAACCTCGAGGAGAGCACATGGGAGTGGGAGGCTCAGATGCGTGCTCATTACCCTCATTTTTTCCCTTGTTTATGTTGTAGAATTACAGGGATGTAAAACCTTAAGGTGGGAGTGATGTAATGACCCGGAAATTTCAAGAATTATTTTTAAATACTTTTGAATTTGACGAGCCTGTAGCTTTTGACGACACTGGATTCCGAGGCCTGGTGTGCCTGGAATCATGTTTTGAAGTTTAGCTCGGGTACGTTCAATGAATGAATGGGCGGGTTTTTTTTCTAACTTTTGAACCGGTGCTCGGAATTAAAATTCGAGGGCACTGATGAACTCGCAGCGCCATTAATTGTTTAGGGTGACACTTACCACATTTGCATTCGCAAAGGAAGAGAAGTTAATTTTGGGGGTTTATTCAAGAAATAAATAAAAATTGATGGAACAATTTTTATTTTGAAAGGTGGTTTTTCCACCCCATGGGTAGTTAAGGGTGGGTCCCACAGCAATTTAACTACCCAAGTGTGGGTGTTAGAGAGGTGGGGCCTACACAACCCGAACCATTTAATTTCCTCTAAAGTCATAAACATCCCCTCATTAATTTGGAAAACCTCCATTAAATTCTAGTCTCTCCATTAAATTGTGTCAACCCATAATATTAATGAGGAACCTTCCTCTTTCTTCCTTTTCATTTATCTTCCAACAAGTTTATTAATAGGGAACCTTCTCTCTCCATTCTTAAATTAATTTTCATCATGTTATTAAATGTGGTGAATTAATTCAGGGAGTTTCTTTGAGTGTGAAATTAAATAATAGGAGGAACCTATTATTTAATTTGGAAAAGAGCTTCGTTGTGCAAGAGTGATCAGGGAAGAGCTCTTGAGCTTTGGAAGAATGCCGACATCTGAAGAAGAATAATGAATACCGTTGGCTGCCGACGAAGAACAACGAAGAATGCTGGTTCCTCGAAGATCAATGAAGTTCCACCTTTCTGTTGTCCGTGACAAGAGAGGAGACACCGCTTCCTCCTCAGCGTGCTCTGACCACGCCTACGATCCTCTTCCCCGCGACTCCGTCTACCGCGATGCCGACGATCGTCCTCTTGGTTGAGGTAGGGGAAAAAATTTTATATTCTTCTTTTATGAGAATTATACCCTCAACATGGTGTGTATTTATTTGGTGATGCTTTGAACAACTAACGCGGTGGGTGAGGACTAACGAACATGTCCAAACCCACGGCTTCTTTGTTCTTGATGTGCGGAATAATTGGCGACGACGAAGTTGGACCAAAATGGAAATTTGAAGCCTTTTTAGTGATTTTCAGGACTCGAGATGGCCGCTGGCACAGTCAGGAGAAAAATCAGACCACCGGAAAGACTCTGGTGGCCCACAGAAGTCACCGGCAGCGAGGGGCACCGGGGCGGCGGGGCTGGCGGCGGGCACCTGCGGGCCGCCCGACGGCGGCGGCTCCCCGGCGTACAGCCGGCATGACCCCAGCGCGGCCGAAGCCGCAGTGGTGATGAATCGGATCTCACGGATGCGCAAGATCTGGGGGAGACACAGCGTCGGTTGCCGACCCAAGGGGGTTGGGCCAGGTCGGGCCAGGCCCAGACCCCCCACTTCGGACCATTTTCGTTCTTTTGCCCATAACATGAGCTACGAACATCTGATCGATGCACCGTAAGTTGCGTAGGAATTATTGGATTGAGACGGTCATTTATATATATTACACTTGAGGTTTAGGTAAATTTTGGGTATGGCCGGGTTGGTTCGAACCCAAAACCAACCGGTCCCTTGGAGAAAAAACGCTTATAACTTAAGGACCAGACGTTCGTTTGATGTGCCATCAACTGTGTTGAATTCCTTTTGATGAGATGGTCCTTTTGGCTTACTTCGCTTGAGGTTTGGATGCAGTTGAAGTACATTCGGGTTGGTTTTATCATAAAAACCAACCCAACCCCTAGGACGGAAAAGCCAATAACTCTCAGACCGGGCATTTGATTGACGTACCGTCTGTCTAATTGGGTTTCTTTTGATGAGATGGAACTTTGGGATACATAAAATCTAGATATCGTGACAGTTAATTTATCAAATCTCTCTTTTGCTTGAGGAGCGGACCCTCCTGGAATCGATCATGCTGTGTGCGGGAACCCTAGAGCTGGGTGCGATTGCGGCGGTGACGACTATACTTGGATCCTCCATTGGTTGGGCAGCGAGGAAGAATGTACTCAGATCCTCTGTGGGTTTGGAAGAGAGGAATACTTTACTTGGATCCACCATGGGTTCGGAAGCAAGGACGACTATACATGGGTCCTCCATGGGTTCGACAGCGAGGACGACTGTACTTGGATCCTCTGTGGGTTTGGCAGCGAGGACGACTGTACTTGGATCCTCCGTGGGTTCGGAAGTGAGGATGACTGTACTTGGATCCTCCGTGGGTTCGGCAGCGAGGAAAACTATACTTGGATCCTCCGTGGGTCAGGAAGTGATTAAGACTGTACTTGGGTCCTCCGTGGGTTCGGCAGTGAGGACGACTGTACTTAGGTCCTCAGTGGGTTCGACAGTAAGGACGACTGTACTTGGATCCTCCATGGGTTCGACAGCGAGGACGACTGTACTTGGATCCTCCATGTGTTCGAAAATGATGACTACTGTTCTTGTATCCTATGTGGGTTCGGCAGTATGACCTCTGTACATGTACCTGAGTGGGTCTGGCAGAGTAGCTGGTCTTGTATCCTTTGTGTGTCCAACAACTTAGCTGGTCTTGTATCCTATATGGGTCCGACAGCTTAGATGAATTGGCGGCTTCATATGATCATCTATATCACTTTATGAAAGTTGTATACCTATGCGAGCTGAGTCTTGACTTAAATATTTATCATTGATGTGATTGAATTTCATTCTTGTGTGGACTGGGTTGTGTTGTTCTTGTGTGGACTGAATTGTGATATCCTTTGTGGACTAAGTTGTGCTTTCCTTTGTGAACTGGATGGTGCTTGGGCATGAGAGTTGGAGACGAACTGTAACTGATGACTTAGGTATATGTATGGGAATATACCTAAGTAGTGTTGTTGACACTTCGTGATTGTATCTTTCCTTTGTGGTTTATCCTTCGTGGATTCTGAGAGACCTTCGAGGGTCTCGGGGTCCCTACTGAGTATTGTATACTCACCCCTGCACGGGCTATTCCCGCACTATGTTGTGTTGGATGCATATGACAAACAACACTGATCTACGTAGAGTCTTTTGGAGATGGACGGTACCCAGAGGTGGACCACTTGGCGGGGCATACACGGAGCGGACGGCCGGACCCAAGGAGCCGATGAGACTATCTGTACCCACCCTTTAGGTGGTATTTCTAAAGTATGACTCAGTGTTGCTATTTTACACAATGCTATTGTACTTTCCTTTCATTTGTACTGTACTTTCAGTTGGGTTTGTATACTAGCCCATTTAATTTTTCATCACTTAACTTGTACTCAGTTTTACTTAGTGCTTACTTCACTTGCACGCCTTGTTGTATTTTTTTACTTTATAAAAGGCAATGCCTTCCCCTTTTTATCGGGATTTACGCCTTTGGTGTTAGTATCCACCCCCTGGCCTATGGAAGTCAGGCTTGGGGTAGTCACGGCACGAGCCCCGAGGATGGGTCGTGACATTGGGGAGGGATAAGTTATGTGAAATATTTACAACGTTTTCATTTCAGATAAATATTATCATTTATAGGTCATATATTATTATTCAAGGTTATATCAATGGAGACAACAAAGAAGGATTATGTTGAATTTTCCCCTGAAGAACACTGATTAATGAGATCAGAAATTTAATTGGTTTTCCTAGATGTCATAATCACATTTGGGAGAATTTATCACATAAATCTAATCCAATCACAATGTTAATTTCGAATGGATCCATGTTCATATAGATAGATTAACATGAATAATATATCATATAAATGAAGAGAATGTTATTCGGTGCACCTATACCTAAATTAACATAGATTGGAGAAGGGAATTTTATCAATTATGATTAATCAAAGAAGAGAATGGGATGCAATCTCATGGGGATATATATAGTGATAGGTCATGGAAAATGAGAAATTAATGTTATAGAAAAAAATTATTAAAAAATTATTTATATTTTTTATATTCACATATATATAACTGATATGGTTGAATAATCATTATAGGGAAATGTGTGATATATATGGAGATTAAATAAGTTTAAAGTACATATTATCAAAAACATAGTTGAATATACAATATAGAAGGTGGATAGAGATGAGTATAAATAATTAATCATAAATAAATTACCACCCTAGTATGGTGAAAATCATTTTATATGATCTCATATGAAAGGATCATTCTAGATTATTTATGATGAGAATCTAAAAGATTTTATATTTATGGATTCAAATAGAAAGGAAATAGAATCACGAAGAATGGGGAAAATGTAATTTTCATTTTGTGAATGTTTAACTATCAATCCATATAATGATTAATGACTAGCATAAGGAATATGTAAAATTATATTTAAATAAGATGTTTTATGGATTTCAACTATGATTGTGATGGAACTATAAGGTTCATGAACTTTATATGTTTTCCATCCATAATCGATTTAAAGAAGGAGTTTTTGGATGATGCTCATAGTTTAACATTTCTATTCATCCTTTATGTATGAATATATATAGAGATATGAAAGATTATTTTTTATGGGAAATAAGAAAATATAAATGGTATATTATGTATCTGGGTGCATGTTTTGTTATAATTTTATGACAGAGAGTAAAATTTCTAATGATATGATATAATTATTACATGTAACTAAATTAAAATGGGATAACCTCACATTGGATTTTTTTCTAGGAATCTCCAAAACATCTAAAATACATAATGATTTTCTATATTTACTCAATCACATAAAAAATTAGGCACACTTCATTAATAATAAGTAAGATTACTATCCTTATCATACATTTTAGGATATATATAAAATATGTAATAAGTTTTCATGGAGTACCTATTTCTTTTGTGTCTAATCAAGATTCGAGGATTGACTCAATTTTTTATAGATGTCTTCTTAAATATATGAAGACTAAGTTGTGTTTCAATACAATCTATCATCCTCAGAAAGTTGGATTTTTTCAGATAAACATTCAAACCCAAGAGAATATGTTGAGATCTTATTCAATGGATTCTAAATATGGCTAGGATACACTCAATCATTTTTTCAAAATATCGTGTAATAATAGTTTTCACTCAATTATTCATATTAACCCTTTTGAGGACATCAATGGAAAGAGGTATAGAAATAAAACATGAAGTAATAATGTTAGAGAAATAAATATATTGAGACTTGATCTAGCTATAAAAATTAAAGAAAATATATTAGATATTTAGCTCAATATCAATGAAGCTATGAGTAGAAAAAAAAATTATAATTATAATCATAGATGATATATGAAGTTTAAAGATGGTGAGAATGCGTTTCTGTGAATTTATCCATGAAATATGGTTATGAGATTTCAAATAAAAATAATTTTGAGGCATTTTTATATTGGTCCCATTGATATTCTTCATCAAGTAGTTATTGTAGCTTAACATTTGGTACTTCCACCAATCCTCTCCCAAGTTCACATTGTGTTCTCTGTATCTGTCATGAGCATGTACATAATTGATCATTAACATGTACTAAAATCCATGGGAATTCCATTGTGGAATGATCATTCCTATGATGAAAAAGTTGAATAATTCTCAAACTATTTAAATAAATTTCTATTGAAAAAGTACTAGTATCCTGGTTAATGATCTTTGGATAAATAACAATTTTGAAGAGGCTACATGGGAACCCGTGGATGGAATGAAATAGAGATATCCTTAGTATGTTGTATCAGTGAAACATAATTTGTAGGGTGAAATTAATTTTAAATGGAATATAATATAAAATAAATAGATTTTTTGATATAAAAAATATATTGTTTTCCTTGATATCCTATTTTTCTCAAAACACAAATATTAAATAAACTTTGATTTACTATTAGAATGCTATTATCTAATGTGACCATAATAAACTAGCCATTTAATTGGTGTGTATGAATAGTAATGAAAAAATCTAGAAAATCATATGTGATACATTTGTATAAATATAATTCATTGGTTCTTAATTGGTTAGAAATGATAATAAAAATAAATTCAAAATAATTATTATTTTTCTTCAAAAAAAATATCTTTAAATGTACATTATCCCATTATATTAATAAAATAAATTATTACTTTTTAATGAATTAATATAATGATATTTTTATAATATATATTAAATTAAAATTTTTATCATTGGTTTTTTAGAAATGATATTTTAATAAACAAGGTTTATACAGAAAAATATATTTTTTATAAAATAGTTTTTGTTGCATTTTTAGAAAATATTTTAAAATGAATTTATGAAAATTATATAGTATTTATTATAAAAAATGAATTCCATATTTGGAATTAAGATGTTAGTTTTTTATATATATTACTTTTATTTGTGGTAGTTTTTAATAGTACACATAGTATATTTTTATAACACTAGTAGGGGTAAAAAGAGTAATATTATGATAAATCATTATGATTAGAATTCAAAATTTATCTAATTCCAAAATTTATCTTATTAGAAAACTAGATTTTGATTATTTCTATCAAATTCTGGGATATATGGTCTGTTGGTTTCATATTTCTATAATAATTTCCATTGTATGAATTCAAGAAAATAAAAAAAAATTGTCACTCTCTTAAAATTAATATCTTTAAATATATAAATACTAGGAAAAAAATGATATGTTTTTTTTCTAAATGATTACATATAATATATTTCATTTTTTACCCTATTAATTTATTTATATATTTTAATAAATAAATAATTACCTTAAATTTCTATTTAATATCAACATATTATTTATTAAATTAATAGAGATATAAAATAAAATTATTGAAAAAAATTATAATAAATTAAAATTAAATGCATTACTTTCTTAAAATGAATTTATAATAAAATATGACATATTAGAAATGTGTAAATTTTTTTTATTCAAATTAAATCATAATATTTTTTGTAATTACTATAAAATTAAATGAATATTTCATAAATTGACAATAATGATATTTTATAATTAATAATATATTAGTAAAAAAATTATTAGTCATATAAAAACATAACATTAGCCAAGATAATTGAATATGGTTGATAATATAAACCATGTTCCATTTATGAGTCACATGTCTATTTATGGTAGCATTCTTATCTCGTTATGATTATAATTGTTGTTACCAAGGTAAAGGTCATAACTCTTAATGAAGGGGTTTATCAAAGTGGAATAGTTGAAAATGATAATAAAACCTATCTAAATTTCATTTTATGATCTTATTTAGACCATAGTATATTTATATTTGATATTAGGGCTATTTGGAATTATTTCTTCTATGAATGAATTTATAATATTTCAATCTTTTATGATTTTTTTTTGTGTTTCATCACCCTCCCCTAAAAATGGACACCCCTTGATTCTATTCCTTAAACTACATGGAACCTTGTATATCATCCAAAAACCAAAAAAATACCTTCTCATTTTAACTATCAAAATTATTGATGTGTTCACATCCCAAAAAGTCCAATCCTAGGGCACTTAAAAATATATTTAATGAATTTAATTTAGAGTAGTAGAAATCACCTTATCCAATCACTTCCATTCTATATATTTTATTAATGCATAAAATCTTTTGGAATTTATCCACAAGTAAAACAATTATAATAAATTTTCTAAAACTTAATTTTTATTTGAAACTATAATTATCTACCCTATTTCCCATCAATTGGGATGTTAATCCATCACTAATGTTTATGAATGAATTACCATCTCTACATAAATAAATAGTTATTTTTTTCATAAAAATAGTTAATAAATATGTACTATGACGTTTTTAATGTTTATATATGATATTAATGATATTTTTTCATTTTTAATGATAATGTAATATTTAAATTATTACCTTCCAATCCATTGGAATATGATAATTTTGGTTGGGTATTTGTGTGGAATATCAACTATAGGAAGAGATGTGATTTTTTAAGAATTAATTGAATTGTATTAAGGATGAGTTTTTTTATATATATGATTTAAAATATATTATAATTATTTTATGTGGATGAATAATTAATTATCATTCTTTTGTTCAAATTTTCAAAATTTGTAGACATCATTTATGTACATATGGTAAACAGTCTTCTTGAATGATTTTATTCATTTCATTATCTATAAATTCAATGAATGTTTATAAATAAATATATAATGAATATATAAAATAATTATACCATTATTAAATTTTTGGAGATAATGGAACCATGATCATCTTACTTGTTCTAGAAAAAAAATAAGTTCTTATTAAAAAAAGTTAAAACTCAGAAATGATGATATTAAAAATATATTTTTGATAAAATGGTGTTGAAATGTTATATATGTATCATATATAATATTATATGTTTATAAATGACTCTAGTATATAATTATAATAAGAAAAAAATTATTATACATAATGATATTGCACATCCAAATGATGTGTTAGATAACCTTCTCATGGTTTATGAGGATTACATATGATTAAGTTTTCGATTGATAAATCTTATAGTATAACTATCAAGAAACACATGAATTTTATTATATTTTACTAATTTCTAGAGACTAATTTTTTTTCATCGATTTTCCTATATTTATCTTCTCTAGAGGCTAAAAATAGTTGTATTGAAAAATAAATTTATTTCGCTCAACGAGAAAATAATTTTTTTCGATACCCATGTTTTCTAAAAATGTTATCAATTGTGTTTTTAATAATATAAAATGATTTTACTAAAAAATTTATCCATTATTTACTTTATTACAAAATATATAATTTAATTCAAATTTTTTATTTTGAATGAGGTACTTTATGACATTCATTAAAAAATATTAAAGTAATAGTTTACATTAATTTCTACGGTATGAACATGATTTTTCATCATCACGATTGTTCAATGATTTGAGGAATACTTTGAAAGAGACTAGGGATATTTTGAAATGATATTTTTTCTATTATATTTTTGAAATATTTATATTTTAAAAAATACATTTCATAATTAATTTTTTATTTTCAAAAATAAATATACCCTGTGATATTCTAAATGAAAATTTTCATCTAAGATATAATCCATTGATGTTACACCAAATTACTGGTGATATTATCCAATTATAAGAACATTATTCTCTTCTGGATGGATTATGATTATATTGACATGATTTTTATGAAATTCATTAATTTTGGATGGGTTTTTCTATGATGAATTATTTAAAAGTTTATGAGAACCATATCCTTTTCATAGGTTATTCAATTATGAAATGCTTACGAAACACCATTAATTTATAAAGGGATATAATATAATTAACCTTTTATGAACATGTGTAAAAAATAAATTTGTTTTTCATTATGTTATGGGTGGGTATGGAATATTATTTCCCTACAATGAATTGGGTAATGATAAATGTATATAGATAAAAATAGTTCTGAAGTGGGGGGTGATCCCATTTAAATAAGGGAATATAGCGACCATGATAGTCATTGGACTGAGCATTGACTATTATGAAGGAATGTGGAGTGATCCAAATACACTATGATAGTATTGGAATTGTTAATTGAAAACTATAGAAAGGATTTTTTGTGATTATTTTTATATTTTTTTTTTAAATTATACAAATTTTCTAATCTCATTGCTAATGTCCTGTTAGTCCATGATGATTCATATCTTATGAACTACCAGTGTTTATACCATGAATCAAAATTATAATTTTTTATACTTATGATATATTTTTCAAATGTTAATCTCATTCTAATATGACCTTATTTTTATGGTATATTTATGTAATCATTGAGGTCTCACAATTTTTCCCTTAATGATTATCATAGGTCACCATTTCTTATGAATAATTTTCCCTGGTTACGAAGATGTGTTTTTGGTATGATATTCCAAAAAAGGATGACAGTAATGAAAAAATATGTGGGAGTCGATATAGATATTTTGTGAATCGTTTTCTTATGATTCCATGTTTCCAATGATACTAGATCTATATGATTTTATTGTGGATCAATGTATGAAATGTAAGGGTCACTATATGATTCCTTATTGTACATTAAGAGTTTTCATGAAATTGAATCCTCTTCCAAAATCTTGATAAGCTAAATTTTTTACATTTCTCTCTTTCATTCCATTTCATTTAATATATAATAGTGATAAAAAGTTATCAATTATACCCATGTGTGGGGTAGAAAATATTTCTTACTATAAGTGATGATAAATAGTGAGAACATAATTATTGTTTGTATTATAGTGAGATACACATACTATTGGTAGATAAAAAATGAATGGTGGATATATTATATATATTTTTAACTAGTTTCAAAAAAACTACGTAGCCTTTAGTTTGTCATTTTAAGGAATAGAATGCTATTATGGAACATTTTCAGAGCCAAGCATTACCACAGAACGATATTTCCAAGGTCAGTGAGCCCAAAATTTGTTTCATAAAAATATTAACTTCTAATATATAATTATAATATAGTTTTTCATAAGTATTGAAATATATCCTGAACATATTTTCAAATTAAAAAATTGACACCACCATTGAATTTAGAATATATGGTTTACCATCATTGTAACCTACAGTTCAATGAAGTTGGATGTTTGATAGAGGCAGGTGTTGGCAGGTGAATTTAATTTAAATAAGTAAATAAATTATTTATTTTATATATTAAATTGGATAATTTAATATTCCAAATATACCCTCTCATGATGATTTTAAAATGGTTATATACATAGAAATTTCTAGATCATAGACGAGGATGAGAGAATTCATTATTTAGATCTGATTAGAGGAGGAGAGAATTATTCATCTGTGGATCGATATCAAATTATGTACATAAATAAGGTTAATGTGGATTGATAGATAGAGGATTCAACAGATATTCATCATTTATTAAAAAAATCATCACCAAATATTGTTTCATAATCAAGTCAGAGATCATTAATTAAATTCCACTCCCTTGATTAAACATTTTACATGGAAATTTGATTTTTTCATTATAATATATTATTTCACACCCATATGATTAGAATATTTTAGGAATAAATTATTTTATCTAAATAATTATTTTATACCATGATCTCACCCATGATTCCCCACATTTCAATAATTGGTCGAAAACACTTGGACAACAGTGTTTATCACCCATGTTATGGTTCATTTACCCCATTGTTCTTCTCAATATTCATCATTGGTCAATTATATCATGGTTCATCTTTACCCAGGTGAGATAAAACATGATAGAACCCCCATATTAATGGTGGTTCTATGAATAATTAATGGGATGGATATTTTCATATGGACCAGGATTTTTGGGAAGATGTTGATGATGATTTTAGTAGAACTATGAACAGTGATGATAGAATGTAGTCAAGGGGTGCATGATACACACAATAGACCATCACAAGTGATCCAGATTTAACATCCAGACACTAGAGGGCTAAAATTGATGTTAATAGGTGAACCCCACATATTAAGGGTTTCCAAGTAGAGGGAATCCTACTGGTGGTCGAGGATCTAAATTATGTATAAAGAACCTATCTTTTTGTAAAAATTCCAACTATAGAGCATGCACTAGGGTGAACACATACTGTATGGTCACCCATCTATGGTGGATAGGATATATGGATGAATTAAAGGTTCACACTCCATTTTTGTGGGCCACATGTTGTGTGGAACCTCCTCTAGTAGATATGATATATGAAAGCTACACATTCCCAAGAAAATGTGTGGGAGGATACACTATGTAGTCTATAAGTACACGAGCATATTCCTGTACTTGTTCTTAGCAAGGCACATGACCTAAAAAACATGAGCAAGGCTAGGAGAACACATGTTGGCATGGGTGACCAAGACACACTGTGTGGACCCTATACATACCATGTATTTTCTCTAATCCATTTTAATAGGAGAAAATGAGGTTGTAGCAAAGTAGGACCAATCTCCATGTTGATCCAATACACACCATGTACCCCCCTTTTGAGGAAATTTTATCCCTCATATATCTAATATTTTGACTTGGATTTTGTCCCCCGAGTATCCTTTCATAAGTTTTTCTCCACGTATAATGTGATGGGGGAATTCTTATTGTATTTTGAGATATGATAAGACACATTATTAGTGTGAAAATTATTTATGTGAAGATTGAATATAGTAGTGATCATGAAGGATCATTAGAGATATTCTAGAGAAGAAGGAACCCCCTTGTTAAGTGTTTGGATTCTCAATCAATGGTTAAGGTACTCCGATATTACACCAGGGCACAAGTCCCATAAACTCATTACTCAAACTAGATATGATACACCCTAATTGAGGGATCATGTCCTCAATATATGGGGATGGTATTATCGTATCACACCACATAACTGGTTATTCATACTCATTAATCCAAGATGATACGGTTTTCCCCTATTGATGTCAAATGTACCCCATATATGGAAAGGATACTCCCCTATCGTAGAAGGTTGAGGGTCTCCTATAATCATTATTCTAGGTAGAGTTAGTACTCCACTAGTGAGGTCTCGAGTCCTATATCTATAGGGAGATAAGTTCTTTGTCACACTATGCAATGGATATCAAATACTCATTACACTATGTTGATACTGTACTCCCATATTTAAGGGTTTGGGTCCCATAAAAATGGGGATACTACTTCCCTTTCACACCAAGCATGGGTCTCGCATACACATTATTCATTATAGCGACAATACTCCCCTATTTAGGGTGATAGTCCACTATCTACCAAGATTTCACTCCAATATACCACCAAGTATTTTTTCCTCCTTTCATTGTACACAGATAGGGATGATACTCCCCTATATGTTCTTGGGTCCTCCATCTACTGAGTTGAATCCCACTACTATTCTTGGGTATGGACCTTCTATATTTTTGAATCATTTCTCCCTCTAGAGGTGGATTAGTGCGGAGGTGTGATCCCTTCACATGTGTACATTTCATGACACTTGAGATGTTGTGAATCAATGGTGAGACATTCGATAAGTAGGAACACTCATCATCTTAACTTGGTTGTGAGATGGATATTCTCATTCCCTCTTGTATCTGTTTCTCATATGATTATATATATATGATGTTGGGTTCTGTTTCCCACTTACATTAGGTTGATCTGCTTAATTCAATCATTTAATTTATTTATCCCTATTTTATTTTCTTGGAATAATACACGATTGGTATAAGGCCCCAGCCTTAAACCTTACTTAATCTTGAGTTATTACAAGATTTCACATTGAGGATCTTTTCGGGTTTAGAGTTTTAGAGAATTAGATCATAAAACTTGCATTACATTCCACATATAAACAAAGTGGTTACATAAAGATAATATTCTTCATTCCCATCAATGGAAACACATTTAAAATAAAACATGGATTATTTCTTGACTCATCCTTGACTCTATCATCTTATCATGTACCTTTCCCTTGACCTGTGAAAAACATTTCAAAAACATGGGATGAGCATAAAAACTCAGTATGGGTTATAAAAAAACATGGAAAGGAAACATGAGTTCATATATATATAAGAATGAAATCATACTTTACCCATAAAACATAGGCACATTAACATACCTCATAAAATCATGAATAAATCATAGAAATCATAAGACATGAAGGTAACTTGAGGCATTCATAACATTCTTACGTAGGGAGTAACCCTCTTGGTTACGTTTGGAATACCCATCACAGTATATTCCCTAAATCTCTTCGGAGAAACCTTAATGTTTCACTCCTTCGCGTTACCCAATGCATTGGAGAGCTATAACGGGCTCACCCGCCCTTAGTTTATCACGGAACCACCCGTCTTCATAATAATGCCCAAGAACCATAACATAATCGTATCACATAAAACATGCATAAAGGAAACATAAAATTTCCACATTTCAATCACAAGATATCAATACAACACAAAAACCTTGTGAAAACAATTTTCAATACCAAAATAAAAGAAAAGTAAAACATGGTATTTATTTTTCTTTTAAAAAGAAGGTATGACTTGTAGAGGAAGCCGAAACTCAAATAACGGTCACAACGGCGGAGAAGTCATTGTCGCCGTATACGTACGACAAAAACATTCCCTTTTGTCGTTTAGTAAACGCTTCGTATAAAAAATATTCCTTTTGAATAAATGTAAAAGTCAAAGGGGTTTATACACCGTATAAAAGAAAGTTGTGTATAAAATAAAATATGCCTCAATGAAAGGAGATTGAGACGAAGTCCCATAACTCGTATCCGACTTGACCTGACCGTTCTTTAATCTCCTGAATAATAAACTTGAGTTAATATCTACTTGCTTATGAATCTTTTTCAAGTTCATTATTCCTTTTATACCATGTTATGAACATCATGTAATCAGTTAAGTTAATAATGTTCATTTTGTCGGTATTTGGTTCTTAAGTCAAAAATAGACTTCTTACACTTACATGTTGTTAATTTGGTCAAAGGTTCATTATATCCAGAATGGTATTCATGATGTAGATATCATATATGTCATATATATCCAGTACATACATGCATTTATAATATTACATAATCATTTAGAGGTAAGAAATGAAATGCACCGTTCATGGAGACGGTAAGCCGTACGTACGCATGAACGCTACTTTCATTTCTATTTAGTATTTTATAGAATGGAATCATAATGATATAAAGGTATTTTATAATCATATATAATATCATAGTTCTATCCTTTATATGTCCCACATATGGTATTTAACGAATCAAATCACTTTGAGGGGGCGGTAGTCCGCACTTCCTAAAATGAAGATATCGTGTTTACCCATAATGGAAACCATAAAGGTATGCCCAAAATGAAAAAAAACAGAAGCTTAAGAAAAACATAAACATATTATATATCATATATAAAAATAGTGACATCATAATGGCCACCTTTGAAGGTGTTAAATGAGTGTTGAACAATCATCGTTTCGGGAGGCAGAATTTCGCCATCCACGGAAACCGTATGTTCTTTAACCATTTGATGTAGTTGTGTGAGAGTGTAGCTCAAATAAATCTTATAACAACATCCTAGTATATTGAATATACTTTTTTTGTTACAAAAGGAGTAAATAAAAAGAGTTTAGGGGGTTGGAGAAGCAAAATAAAACAAATGAACATGAGAGAATGAATTACCTTAAAAAGTGTAACTCCTTTTGATTTGAGCCTAAAGGCTTCCTTTGAAAGGATTCGGCCAAAAGGGAATCCTCTAGGATGAGGAGAGGGATGTGGAGAGAGTAAATGGGCAGGGGTTGGCCGATCCAAAGGCTTGAGGAGTGTGTGAAATGAGGTAGAGGTGGGGGGCCTTTTATAAGAGGAGAGGAGGGGCACTTTTGGAAAGTAAAGAAATATTACTTTATTTGAAAATGTGTTTCGGTTTTAAAAGGTCCCACATTGATATAATTCGTGTATAAGGTTATAAGGGTTCGAAATCCACCCATCCAATAAGTTTTTGACATGTGTAGTTCATAGATATTACATTATATTTCCATTTTATTTTAATCGTTAAATAATGATGTCATCACTGCATCATTATGATGTCATAAATAATTTAATTTATTTAATGTATAAAAATCATAAAAAAATACTATCATATAGGAAATCGTTTTATCTTTCCAATGAATATTTATAATCAAATATCTGATCTTTATAACCCCATGTAAAAATTGTTTTCGTAAAACATATTATGTTTGTGTCAATTTTACTTTTCCATTAAATAAAAATATATTATTGTCATTTTCCAACTAAAGTGGCTCCATGGGGTCCCCAAGATGGCCCATGGCTTGTCTTGGTCGTCCATGACTCACCCAATAGGTGTAGGACAAGTGTCATGGTGTTTTCACATTCTTATAATATCTTTTCTACCTTAAACTACACTAATTACCACTAATCGTGATTAAGAACTTAATAAGTTACTATTCACCAAAAAATTATTTTTATCCCATTGAACCACATTTTACTTCTTAATGACAACCATGTATGTATGATTTTCAAAATTCAATACACATTAGTGGTAAACTTTCATTTAACTGAAAAATCAGTTTGCTTGATTACCACTTAGTGGTTTCACTATTCATCAAAAATTGAAGTTTTTCAGAAAATTACCAAAAATTCACCCTAAGCTATATTTGATATTCCGAATTCAAAAATGAAGTCTATTTTACAAAATTCAAATCATATAAGTCACATTAATTAATTTAATAATTAATTCCCGCTGCCAGAGCAAATAGCGTGTTTTTACAAAACAATAAGTATCAAAAGATTGACACTAGTTTAAGTCTAATTTCAAAGTGAAATTGATTCCAATGACCACCATTGGATTAAATAGTAAAAATATATTAATATTACACATTAAGACCAATTCAAAAGAAAATATAATCATATAAATAAATTATATTAAAAAGCAGTTTTGATGTAAAATGCAGTATTTTTCACTATTCATTAAAAAATGAACAGTGTCAGAAAAATACCAAAAATTCACACAAAGTAAATTTTGATGTCCCAATAATAAAGAATAAGTTTATTTTGCCAAAAATAGTTTATAAAATTGTCAAATATAGATTTAAAAAGGGTTTCCCATCATAAGGCACTAAAACAATCTTTTAAGAATATTTGTGTATTCCATGCATAAGATTGTATTTATTTTCATTTTAAGCCTATATAACACTATCTTAATCATTAATAGACATAGATAAAAATATCTATTATTCATTAATTACTTGGGATGTTACATCCTTCCCCCCTTTAGAAAATTGCGTCCCCGCAATTTATTTACTTATCGAATAAATGGGGGTACTTATCCCTCATTGCATTTTCAGATTCCCATGTTGCCTCTTAAATAATGTGGTTTTTCCACAAAACCTTTACCTGCTTAATCACCTTATTTCGTAACACTTGCTCCCTGTGGTCAAGAATCTGGACCGGTTGTTCCTCATAAGATAAGTTCTCTTCCAGCTGAACTACCTCTGGACTCAAAACATGAGATGGATCTGGAATGTACTTTCTCAACATCGAAACATGAAAAACATTGTGTACCTGAGATAAACTCGGAGGTAAAGCCACTCGGTATGCAAATGATCCAACTCTCTTCAGAATTTCATATGGTCCAATGAACCTTGGACTTAGCTTTCCTTTCTTACCAAATCTCATCACACTCTTCCAAAGAGAAACCTTGAGAAAAACATGATCACCTACCTCGAAAGATAGATCCTTCCTCCGGTTATCCGCATAACTCTTCTGCCTGCTCTGAGCTGTTCTCATGTGTTTCTGAATCAGCAGAACTTTTTCTGCCATCTCTTCTACCAATTCTGGTCCCATCAACTTCCTTTCACCCACTTCATCCCAGAAAGCAGTATTTCGACACCGCTTCCCATATAATGCCTAAAATGGTGCCATCTGTATACTGGAATGAAAGATGTTATTGTAAGAAAACTCAACCAAATAAAGATGTTGGTCCCAACTTCCCTGATAATCCATAGAACAAGATCGTAGCATATCCTCCAATGTCTGAATTGTTCGTTCTGACTGCCCATCTGATTGAGGATGAAAAGCTGTACTAAAATTTAATTCAGTACCCAACGACTTCTGAAGGCCTTTCCAAAAGTTTGAAGTAAACCTGGGATCACGATCCGATACAATGGAGAGAGGAACTCCATGTAACCTGACTATCTATTTAAGATACAAACGGGAAAGATGATCAAGAGAGAAAGTATCTCGTATAGCAAGGAAATGAGCAGATTTGGTCAAGCGATCAACAATAACCCAGATTGCATTATTATCTCGAGATGTCTTCGGTAATCCAAAAACAAAGTCCATGGATATATTCTCCCATTTCCACTCTGGCACTGGTAAAGGCTGAAGCATCCCTTTCGGTAACTGCCGCTCTTCTTCAACCTGCTGACATGTCAAACACTTCACAGTAAAATCAGCAATATCTCTTTTCATTCCATCCCACCAGTAATACTCCCGCAGATCTCTATACATCTTAGTACTGCCCGGATGAACTGAAAACGGAGAACTATGAGATTCACATAACAACTCACTCTTCAACTGTGAATCACAAGGCACACAAAATCTCTTCCCAAATCTCAAAACACAATCATTATCAATGTTGAATTCAGGCAACTTACCTTTCTGAACCAGCTCTACCTTTTTCTGCAACTCACTGTCTTGCTTCTGTGCTTTCTTGATTCTATCTGATAAAGAAGATCTCACTGATACCTGAAACAAAACAGAAGGACTTCCTGCACCAACAACTTCTATGCCAAAGTTTATCAAATCCTTAACCAAAGGATCACATTCCAAACGCAACATTGTTAATGAAGCATTACTTTTTCGACTCAAAGCATCATCCACTTTATTTTCTTTTCCCGGATGGTAATGAATTGTACAATCATAATCCTTGATTAATTCTAGCCATCTCCTCTATCTCATGTTTAACTCTTTCTGAGTGAATATATACTTTAAACTTTTGTGATCAGTATATATTTCACACTTTACTCCATACAAATGATGTCTCCAAATTTTTAAAGCAAAAACAACAGCAGCTAATTCCAAATCATGTGTAGGGTAATTTACCTCATGAGTTTTCAACTGTCGTGAAGCATAAGCAATTACCTGATCATTCTGCATTAGGACGCAACCAAGTCCTTTCAATGAAGCATCACTGTATATAACAAACTCACCATTCCTGGAAGGTAGTGCCAAAATTGGAGCATTCATCAATCTTCTTTTCAATTCCTGAAAACAATCATCACATTCTTTTGTCCATATAAACTTTACACCCTTCCGAGTTAGCTTAGTCATTGGACTAGATAACCGTGAAAAATTTCTAACAAACCTTCGGTAATAGCCCGCCAAACCAAGGAAGCTACGAATCTCGGTTACATTTGTGGGTCTTGGCCATTCTTCCACAACTTTTGTTTTTGCAGGATCAACAGTTATTCCATCTTTAGAAACAATGTGACCAAGGAAGGAAATTTGTTGCAACCAAAACTCACACTTGCTGAATTTCCCATACAGTTTCTTTTCTTTTAAGGTTTGCAAGATAACCCTTAAATGTTTTTCATGCTCCTCTTTACTTTTAGAAAACACAAAAATATCATCAATGAAAACCACCACAAACTTGTCCAGGAACTCATGGAAAATTCTATTCATTAAGTCCATGAATACAACAGTTGCATTGGTTAGCCCAAAAGGCATTACTACAAATTCATAATGGCCATATCTCGTACAAAACGCGGTCTTCGGAATATCTGCCTCCTTTACGTTCAGCTGATGGTACCCCGATCTCAAGTCAATCTTTGAAAAAAACTGAGCTCCCTGGAGCTGATCAAACAAATCATCGATATGAGGCAAAGGATATTTGTTCTTAACAGTGATATTATTGAAGGATCTATAATTAATGCAAAGTCTCATATAACCATCTTTCTTTTTAACAAATAAAACAGGAGCACCCCATGGTGATGTGCTAGGTCTAATGAAACCTTTCTCTAATAAATCTTGCAATTGCTCCTTCAACTCTAAAAGTTCAATTTGTGCCATTCGATAAGGGGGTTTTGAAATTGGCTTAGCATCAGGAACTAAGTCAACAGTAAACTCAACTTCCCGATCTGGTATTATTCCAGGAAACTCATCAGGAAAAACGTCAGGATACTCATTTAACACTGGCACATCATTAATCTGAATAGTTCCTTTATTTTCAACGACGTGTGCAAGGTAACATTTATTTCCATATTTTACAAGTTTTCTCGGCCTCTTGATATGTTATCAAAAGTAAGGGTTCATTATTGTAAACAAACTGAAAGTCTTTCTGAAAAGAAACTTCTTTAGCTCTACAGTCAATCTTAGCATGGTAGATAGAGAGCCAATCCATACCCAGGATAACATCAAAGTCTACTAGAGGTAGAACAATAAGGTTTGCAAGTAGGTTCTTTCCACAGATAAGGATAGGAAGATTCTTATAAATTCTTTTTGCCTCGACATTTCCCCCAGGTGTTTTTACCAAAAGTTCAGGAGTCATTTCTTGAGATGGTATTCCCATTTTACTAGAAAAGGTTTCAGAGATGAAAGAATGTGTAGACCCCGAATCAAACAACACACTGGAATAATATGAAAAAACAAACAAAGTACCTGATACAACTTCATTTGATGGCCTGACATCTGCTGAAGTAGTTGCAAAGGATTTCACCACCCCTTTCTGCTTGTAGTCTAACTGCTTCCCATCACTCAAGCTCTTTGTCGGACACTCGTTTGCATAGTGACCCATCTCATTGCACTTATAACATTTCACTAACTATAAATCAAATTTGTTCTTACCTTTACCTTAATCCTTTTCAGTGCAATCACGAGCCTTATGTCCCATCTTACCACATCGGTAGCACTTCCCAGAATTCAGAAGACATTCCCCGGCATGCCTTTTTCCACATTTATCACAAACTGGAAACTTAGTTCTCTTACCATCAAACTTTTTTGAAGAATTCTTACCTTTATCCTGCCACCTCGGTCTCTTCTTCTGCTGGTTGTTATAGAACACTTGGTCATCGGCAAACTCCATTTCCACCTTCTCAGCACATCGAACAAGCTTTTCATAACTTTTAAACTCACGAGAAGCTAATGCCCTTCGATATTTTGGCTTTAATCCTGAGTAAAAACGATTGATTTTACTATCAAGGTCTCGAATAAAATTTGGAGCATACCTTTCCAATCGAGTGAACCTTTCCTCATAGGCATCCACTGAGTCTTCCTCTTGGCTCAATTCCAAGAATTGCTTTTCCATCCTATGTCGAACAGCCTTAGGAAAATACTTCTCAAGAAACATACCTTTGAATTCATCCCAGTCAAGAGCATCAATCTCATCGGCGTCCCTGATATTCTTAACCATAGACCACCACTGATTTGCTTCACCCTCCAAACGGTAAATAGAAAGACTAACCTTTTGATTGTCTGAACACCCCATGACATCAAAAATCTTTTCCAGTGCTTTAATCCACCCTTCAGCTAGCACAGGGTCAGATGATCCTCTGAATGATGGTGGATGTTGCCTCATGAAATGTTCCACCACTGACATGTTCCTCTGCGGTTGGTCTGGATGTTCTCGTGCATGGATACCACCGCCATTTATCGCTTGAGTCAACTGCGCCATTACTGCAACAAACTGTTCAGTTCCAATTCCGACCATTTCTGGATGCTGATTCGGAAGGTTATTTCCTTCTGTATGCCTTCCTAGCACTGCTTCCCTGTTTCCTCTGCGGAAAACCATTCTGAACAAACATGTCTTAGATGAAGCAACATGGTAATCTTTAAATGCTATATCATTTCAAAAAAATATTTTTGGATAATATTTTAATAGAATTATAACTCCTAAAGTTATCTAAACCGACCTCTGATACCAACTATAAGTCCCCAGCCTTAAACCTTACTTAATCTTGAGTTATTACAAGATTTCACATTGAGGATCTTTTCGGGTTTAGATTTTTAGAGAATTAGATCATAAAACTTGCATTACATTCCACATATAAACAAAGTGGTTACATAAAGATAGTATTCTTCATTCCCATCAATGGAAACACATTTAAAATAAAACATGGATTATTTCTTCACTCATCCTTGACTCTATCATCTTATCATGTACCTTTCCCTTCACCTGTGAAAAACATTTCAAAAACTTGGGATGAGCATAAAAACTCAGTATGGGTTATAAAAAAACATGGAAAGGAAACATGAGTTCATATATACATAAGAATGAAATCATACTTTACCCATAAAACATAGGCACTTTAACATACCTCATAAAATCATGAATAAATCATAGAAATCATAAGACATAAAGGTAACTTGAGGCATTCATAACATTCTTACGTAGGGAGTAACCCTCTTGGTTACGTTTGGAATACCCATCACAATATATTCCCTAAATCTCTTCGGAGAAACCTTAACGTTTCACTCCTTCGCGTTACCCAATGCATTGGAGAGCTATAACGGGCTCACCCGCCCTTAGTTTATCACGGAACCACCCGTCTTCATAATAATGCCCAAGAACCATAACATAATCGTATCACATAAAACATGCATAAAGGAAACATAAAATTTCCACATTTCAATCACAAGATATCAATACAACACAAAAACATTGAGAAAACCATTTTCAATACCAAAATAAAAGAAAAGTAAAACATGGTATTTATTTTTCTTTTAAAAAGAAGGTATGGCTTGTAGAGGAAGCCGAAACTCAAATAACGGTCACGACGGCGGAGAAGTCGTTGTCGCCGCATACGTACGACACAAACATTCCCTTTTTTCGTTTAGTAAACGCTTCGTATAAAAAAGATTCCTTTTGAATAAATGTAAAAGTCAAAGGGGTTTATACACCGTATAAAAGAACGTTGTGTATAAAATAAAATATGCCTCAATGAAAGGAGATTGAGACGAAGTCCCATACCTCGTATCCGACTTGACCCGACCGTTCATTAATCTCCTGAATAATAAACTTGAGTTAATCTCTACTTTCTTATGAATATTTTTCAAGTTCATTATTCCTTTTATACCATGTTATGAACATCATGTAATCAGTTAAGTTAATAATGTTCATTTTGTCGGTATTTGGTTCTTAAGTCAAAAATAGACTTCTTACACTTACATGTTGTTAATTTGGTCAAAGGTTCATTATATCCAGAATGGTATTCATGATGTAGATATCATATATGTCATATATATCCAGTAAATACATGCATTTATAATATTACATAATCATTTAGAGGTAAGAAATGAAATGCACCGTTCATGGAGACGGTAAGCCGTACGTACGCATGAACGCTACTTTAATTTCTATTTCGTATTTTATATAATGGAATCATAATGATATAAAGGTATTTTATAATCATATATAATATCATAGTTCCATCCTTTATATGTCCCACATATGGTATTTAACGAATCAAATTACTTTGAGGGGGCGGTAGTCCGCACTTCCTAAAATGAAGATATCGTGTTTACCCATAATGGAAACCATAAAGGTATGCCCAAAATAAAAAAAAACAGAAGCTTAAGGAAAACATAAACATATTATATATCATATATAAAAATATTGACATCATAATGGCCACCTTTGAAGGTGTTAAATGAGTGTTGAACAATCATTGTTTCGGGAGGCAGAATTTCGCCATCCACGGAAACCGTATGTTCTTTAACCATTTGATGTAGTTGTGTGAGAGTGTAGCTCAAATAAATATTATAAAAACATCCTAGTATATTGAATATACTTTTGTTGTTACAAAAGGAGTAAATAAAAAGAGTTTAGGGGGTTGTAGAAGCAAAATTAAAAAAAATGAACATGAGAGAATGAATTACCTTAAAAAGTGTAACTCCTTTTGATTTGAGCCTAAAGGCTTCCTTTGAAAGGATTCTGCCCAAAGGGAATCCTCTAGGATGAGGAGTGGGATGTGGAGAGAGTAAATGGGCAGGGGTTGGCCGAGCCAAAGGCTTGAGGAGTGTGTGAAATGAGGTAGAGGTGGGGGGCCTTTTATAAGAGGAGAGGAGGGGCACTTTTGGAAAGTAAAGAAATATTACTTTATTTGAAAATGTGTTTCGGTTTTAAAAGGTCCCACATTGATGTAATTCGTGGATAAGGTTATAAGGGTTCTAAATCCACCCATACAATAAGTTTTTGACATGTTTAGTTCATAGATATTACATTATATTTCCATTTTATTTTAATCGTTAAATAATGATGTCATCACTGCATCATTATGATGTCATAAATAATTTAATTTATTTAATGTATAAAAATCATAAAAAAAATACTATCATGTAGGAAATCTTTTTATCTTTCCAGTGAATATTTATAATCAAATATCTGATCTTTATAACCCCATGTAAAAGTTTTTTTCGTAAAACATATTATGTTGTGTCAATTTTACTTTTCCATTAAATAAAAATATATTATTGTCATTTTCCAACTAAAGTGGCTCCATGGGGTCCCCAAGTTGGCCCATGGCTTGTCTTGGTCAGCCATGACTCACCCAATAGGTGTAGGACAAGTGTAATGGTGTTTTCACATTCTTATAATATCATTTTTACCTTAAACTACACAAATTACCACTAATCGTGATTAAAAACTTAATAAGTTACTATTCACCGAAAAATTATTTTTATCCCATTGAACCACATTTTACTTCTTAATGACAACCATGTATGTCGGATTTTCAAAATTAAATACACATTAGTGGTAAACTTTCATTTAACTGAAAAATCAATTTGCTTGATTACCACTTAGTGGTTTCACTATTCATCAAAAATTGAAGTTTTTCAGAAAATTACCAAAAATTCACCCTAAGCTATATTTGATATTCAGAATTCAAAAATGAAGTCTATTTTAAAAAATTCAAATCATATAAGTCACATTAATTAATTTAATAATTAATTCCCGCTGGCAGAGCAAATAGCGTGTTTTTACAAAACAATAAGTATCAAAAGATTGACACTAGTTTAAGTCTAATTTCAAAGTGAAATTGATTCCAATGACCACCATTGGATTAAATGGTAAAAATATATTCATATTACACATTAATACCAATTCAAAATATAATCTAATCATATAAATAAATTAGATTAAAAAGCAGTTTTGATGTAAAATGCAGTATTTTTCACTATTCATTAAAAATGAACACTGTCAGAAAAATACCAAAAATTCACAGAAAGTAAATTTTGATGTCCCAATCATAAAGAATAAGTTTATTTTGACAAACATAGTTTATAAAATTGTCAAATATATATTTAAAAAGGGTTTCCCATCATAAGGCACTAAAACAATCTTTTAAGAATATTAGTGTATTCCATGCATAAGATTGTATTTATTTTCATTTTAAGCCTCTATAACACTATCTTAATCATTAATAGACATAGATAAAAATATCTATTATTCATTAATTACTTGGGATGTTACATCCTTCCCCCCTTTAGAAAATTGCGTCCCCGCAATTTATTTACTTATCGAATAAATAGGGGTACTTATCCCTCATTGCATTTTCAGATTCCCATGTTGCCTCTTCAATCATGTGGTTTTTCCACAAAACCTTTACCTGCTTAATCACCTTATTCCGTAACACTTGCTCCCTGTGGTCAAGAATCTGGACCGGTTGTTCCTCATAAGATAAGTTCTCTTCCAGCTGAACTACCTCTGGACTCAAAACATGAGATGGATCTGGAATGTACTTTCTCAACATCGAAACATGAAAAACATTGTGTACCTAAGATAAACTCAGAGGTAAAGCCACTCGGTATGAAACTGATCCAACTCTCTTCATAATTTCATATTGTCCAATGAACCTTGGACTTAGCTTTCCTTTCTTACCAAATCTCATCACACTTTTCCAAGGAGAAACCTTGAGAAAAACATGATCACCTACCTCGAAAGATAGATCCTTCCTCCGGTTATCCGCATAACTCTTCTGCCTTCTATGAGCTGTTCTCATGTGTTTCTGAATCAGCTGAACTTTTTTTGCCATCTCTTCTACCAATTTTGGTCCCATCAACTTCCTTTCACCCACTTCATCCCAGAAAGCTGGATTTCGACACCGCTTCCCATATAATGCCTGAAATGGTGCCATCTGTATACTGGAATGAAAGATGTTATTGTAAAAAAACTCAACCAAAGATAGATGTTGGTCCCAACTTCCCTGATAATCCATAGAACAAGATCGTAGCATATCCTACAATGTCTGAATTGTTCGTTCTGACTGCCCATCTGATTGAGGATGAAAAGCTGTACTAAAATTTAATTCAGTACCCAACGTCTTCTGAAGGCCTTTCCAAAAGATAGAAGTAAACCTGGGATCACGATCCGATACAATGGAGAGAGGACCTCCATGTAACCTGACTATCTCTTTAAGATACAAACGGGAAAGTTGATCAAGAGAGAAAGTATCTCGTATAGCAAGGAAATGAGCAGATTTGGTCAAGCGATCAACAATAACCCAGATTGCATTATTACCTCGAGATGTCTTCGGTAATCCAAAAACAAAGTCCATGGATATATTCTCCCATTTACACTCTGGCACTGGTAAAGGCTGAAGCATCCCTTTCGGTAACTGCCGCTCTGCTTTAACCTGCTGACAAGTCAAACACTTCACAGTAAAATCAGCAATATCTCTTTTCATTCCATCCCACCAGTAATACTCCCGCAGATCTCTATACATCTTAGTACTGCCCGGATGAACTGAAAACGGAGAACTATGAGATTCACATAACATCTCTCTCTTCAACTGTGAATCACAAGGCACACACAATCTCTTCCCAAATCTCAAAACACAATCATTATCAATGTTGAATTCAGGCAACTTACCTTTCTGAACCAGCTCTACCTTTTTCTGCAACTCACTGTCTTGCTTCTGTGCTTGCTTGATTCTATCTGATAAAGAAGATCTCACTGATACCTGAAACAAAACAGAAGGACTTCCTGCACCAACAACTTCTATGCCAAAGTTTATCAAATCCTTAACCAAAGGATCACGTTCCAAACGCAACATTGTTAATGAAGCATTACTTTTTGGACTCAAAGCATCAGCCACTTTATTTGCTTTTCCCGGATGGTAATGAATTGTACAATCATAATCCTTGATTAATTCTAGCCATCTCCTCTGTCTCATGTTTAACTCTTTCTGAGTGAATATATACTTTAAACTTTTGTGATCGGTATATATTTCACACTTTACTCCATACAAATGATGCCTCCAAATTTTTAAAGCAAAAACAACAACAGCTAATTCCAAATCATGTGTAGGGTAATTTACCTCATGAGTTTTCAACTGTCGTGAAGCATAAGCAATTACCTGATCATTCTGCATTAGGACGCAACCAAGTCCTTTCAATGAAGCATCACTGATATAACAAACTCACCATTCCTGGAAGGTAGTGCCAAAATTGGGGCATTCACCAATCTTCTTTTCAATTCCTGAAAACAATCATCACATTCCTTTGTCCAGATAAACTTAACACCCTTCCGAGTTAGCTTAGTCATTGGACTAGATAACCGTGAAAAATTTCTAACAAACCTTCGGTAATAGCCCGCCAAACCAAGGAAGCTACGAATCTTGGTTACATTTGTGGGTCTTGGCCATTCTTCCACAACTTTTGTTTTTGAAGGATCAACAGTTATTCCATCTTTAGAAATAATGTGACCAAGGAAGGAAATTTGTTGCAACCAAAACTCACACTTGCTGAATTTCCCATACAGTTTCTTTTCTTTTAAGGTTTGCAAGATAACCCTTAAATGTTTTTCATGCTCCTCTTTACTTTTAGAAAACACCAAAATATCATCAATGAAAACCACCACAAACTTATCCAGGAACTCATGGAAAATTCTATTCATTAAGTCCATGAATACAACAGTTGCATTGGTTAGCCCAAAAGGCATTACTACAAATTCATAATGGCCATATCTCGTACGAAACGCGGTCTTCGGAATATCTGCCTCCTTTACCTTCAGCTGATGGTACCCCGATCTCAAGTCAATCTTTGAAAAAAACTGAGCTCCCTGGAGCTGATCAAACAAATCATCGATATGAGGCAAAGGATATTTGTTCTTAACAGTGATATTATTCAAGGATCTATAATTAATGCAAAGTCTCATAGAACCATCTTTCTTTTTAACAAATAAAACAGGATCACCCCATGGTGATGTGCTAGGTCTAATGAAACCTTTATCTAATAAATCTTGCAATTGCTCCTTCAACTCTAAAAGTTCAATTTGTGCCATTCGATAAGGGGTTTTTGAAATTGGCTTAGCATCAGGAACTAAGTCAACAGTAAACTCAACTTCCCGATCTGGTATTATTCCAGGCAACTCATCAGGAAAAACATCAGGATACTCATTTACCACTGGCACATCATTAATCTGAATAGTTCCTTTATTTTCAACGACGTGTGCAAGGTAACATTCATTTCCATATTTTACAAGTTTCTCGGCCTCTTGATATGTTATCAAAAGTAAGGGTTCATTCTTGTAAACAAACTGAAAGTCTTTCTGAAAATAAACTTCTTTAGCTCTACAGTCAATCCTAGCATGGTAGATAGAGAGCCAATCCATACCCAGGATAACATCAAACTCTACTAGAGGTAGAACAATAAGGTTTGAAAGTAGGTTCTTTCCACAGATAAGGATAGGAAGATTCTTATAAATTCTTTTTGCCTCGACATTTCCCCCAGGTGTTTTTACCAAAAGTTCAGGAGTCATTTCTTGAGATGGTATTCCCATTTTACTAGAAAAGGTTTCAGAGATGAAAGAATGTGTAGACCCCGAATCAAACAACACACTAGAATAATCTGAAAAAACAAAAAAAGTACCTGATACAACTTCATTTGATGGCCCGACATCTGCTGAAGTAGTTGCAAAGGATTTCACCACCCCTTTCTGCTTGTAGTCTAACTGCTTCCCATCACTCAAGCTCTTTGTCGGACACTCGTTTGCATAGTGACCCATCTCATTGCACTTATAACATTTCACTAACTATAAATCAAATTTGTTCTTACCTTTACCTTAATCCTTTTCAGTGCAATCACGAGCCTTATGTCCCATCTTACCACATCGGTAGCACTTCCCAGAATTCAGAAGACATTCCCCGGCATGCCTTTTTCCACATTTATCACAAACTGGAAACTTAGTTCTCTTACCATCAAACTTTTTTGAAGAATTCTTACCTTTATCCTGCCACCTCGGTCTCTTCTTCTGCTGGTTGTTATAGAACACTTGGTCATCGGCAAACTCCATTTCCACCTTCTCAGCACATCGAACAAGCTTTTCATAACTTTTAAACTCACGAGAAGCTAATGCCCTTCGATATTTTGGCTTTAATCCTGAGTAAAAACGATTGATTTTACTATCAAGGTCTCGAATAAAATTTGGAGCATACCTTTCCAATCGAGTGAACCTTTCCTCATAGGCATCCACTGAGTCTTCCTCTTGTCTCAATTCCAAGAATTGCTTTTCCATCCTATGTCGAACAGCCTTAGGAAAATACTTCTCAAGAAACATACCTTTGAATTCATCCCAGTCAAGAGCATCAATCTCATCGGCGTCCCTGATATTCTTAACCATAGACCACCACTGATCTGCTTCACCCTCCAAACGGTAAATAACAAGACTAACATTTTGATTGTCTGAACACCCCATGACATCAAAAATCTTCTCCAGTGCTTTAATCCACCCTTCACCTAGCACAGGGTCAGATGATCCTCTGAATGATGGTGGATGTTGCCTCATGAAATGTTCCACCACTGACATGTTCCTCTGCGGTTGGTCTGGCTATTCTCGTGCATGGATACCACCGCCATTTATCTCTTGAGTCAACTGCGCCATTACTGCAACAAACTGTTCAGTTCCAATTCCGACTACTTCTGGATGCTGATTCGGAAGGTTATTTCCTTCTGTATGCCTTCCTAACACTGCTTCCCTGTTTCCTCTGCGGAAAATCATTCTGAACAAACATGTCTTAGATGAAGCAACATGGTAATCTTTAAATGCTATATCATTTCAAAAAAATATTTTTGGATAATCTTTTAATAGAATTATAACTCCTAATGTTATCTAAACTTACCTCTAATACCAACTATAAGGCCCCAGCCTTAAACCTTACTTAATCTTGAGTTATTACAAGATTTCACATTGAGGATCTTTTCGGGATTAGATTTTTTAGAGAATTAGATCATAAAACTTGCATTACATTCCACATATAAACAAAGTGGTTACATAAAGATAGTATTCTTCATTCCCATCAATGGAAACACATTTAAAATGAAACATGGATTATTTCTTGACTCATCCTTGACTCTATCATCTTATCATGTACCTTTCCCTTGACCTGTGAAAAACATTTCAAAAACTTGGGATGAGCATAAAAACTCAGTATAGGTTATAAAAAAACATGGAAATGAAACATGAGTTCATATATACATAAGAATGAAATCATACTTTACCCATAAAACATAGGCACTTTAACATACCTCATAAAATCATGAATAAATCATAGAAATCATAAGACATAAAGGTAACTTGAGGCATTCATAACATTCTTACGTAGGGAGTAACCCTCTTGGTTACGTTTGGAATACCCATCATAGTATATTCCCTAAATCTCTTCGGAGAAACCTTAACGTTTCACTCCTTCGCATTACCCAATGCATTGGAGAGCTATAACGGGCTCACCCACCCTTAGTTTATCACGGAACCACCCGTCTTCATAATAATGCCCAAGAACCATAACATAATCATATCACATAAAACATGCATAAAGGAAACATAAAATTTCCACATTTCAATCCCAAGATATCAATACAACACAAAAAAATTGAGAAAACCATTTTCAATACCAAAATAAAAGAAAAGTAAAACATGGTATTTATTTTTCTTTTAAAAAGAAGGTATGGCTTGTAGAGGAAGCCGAAACTCAAATAACGGTCACGACGGCGGAGAAGTCATTGTCGCCGCATACGTACGACAAAAACATTCCCTTTTTTCGTTTAGTAAACGCTTTGTATAAAAAAGATTCCTTTTGAATAAATGTAAAAGTCAAAGGGGTTTATACACCGTATAAACGAAAGTTGTGTATAAAATAAAATATGACTCAATGAAAGGAGATTGAGACGAAGTCCCATACCTCGTATCCGACTTGACCCGACCGTTCTTTAATCTCCTGAATAATAAACTTGAGTTAATGTCTACTTGCTTATGAATCTTTTTCAAGTTCATTATTCCTTTTATACCATGTTATGAACATCATGTAATCAGTTAAGTTAATAATGTTCATTTTGTCGGTATTTGGTTCTTAAGTCAAAAATAGACTTCTTACACTTACATGTTGTTAATTTGGTCAAATGTTCATTATATCCAGAATGGTATTCATGATGTAGATATCATATATGTCATATATATCCAGTACATACATGCATTTATAATATTACATAATCATTTAGAGGTAAGAAATGAAATGCACCGTTCATGGAGACGGTAAGCCGTACGTACGCATGAACGCTACTTTCATTTCTATTTCGTATTTTATAGAATGGAATCATAATGATATAAAGGTATTTTATAATCATATATAATATCATAGTTCCATCTTTTATATGTCCCACATATGGTATTTAACGAATCAAATCACTTTGAGGGGGCGGTAGTCCGCACTTCCTAAAATGAAGATATCGTGTTTACCCATAATGGAAACCATAAATGTATGCCCAAAATGAAAAAAAACAGAAGCTTAAGGAAAACATAAACATATTATATATCATATATAAAAATAGTGACATCATAATGGCCACCTTTGAAGGTGTTAAATGAGTGTTGATCAATCATTGTTTCGGGAGGCAGAATTTCGCCATCCACGGAAACCGTATGTTCTTTAACCATTTGATGTAGTTGTGTTAGAGTGTAGCTCAAATAAATCTTATAACAACATCCTAGTATATTGAATATACTTTTTTTGTTACAAAAGGAGTAAATAAAAAGAGTTTAGGGGGTTGGAGAAGCAAAATAAAACAAATGAACATGAGAGAATGAATTACCTTAAAAAGTGTAACTCCTTTTGATTTGAGCCTAAAGGCTTCCTTTGAAATGATTCTGCCCAAAGGGAATCCTCTAGGATGAGGAGAGGGATGTGGAGAGAGTAAATGGGCAGGGGTTGGCCGAGCCAAAGGCTTGAGGAGTGTGTGAAATGAGGTAGAGGTGGGGGGCCTTTTATAAGAGGAGAGGAGGGGCACTTTTGGAAAGTAAAGAAATATTACTTTATTTGAAAATGTGTTTCGGTTTTAAAAGGTCCCACATTGATATAATTCGTGGATAAGGTTATAAGGGTTCGAAATCCACCCATCCAATAAGTTTTTGACATGTGTAGTTCATAGATATTACATTATAGTTCCATTTTATTTTAATCGTTAAATAATGATGTCATCACTGCTTCATTATGATGTCATAAATAATTTAATTTATTTAATGTATAAAAATCATAAAAAAAATACTATCATGTAGGAAATCTTTTTATATTTCCAATGAATATTTATAATCAAATATCTGATCTTTATAACCCCATGTAAAAATTGTTTTCGTAAAACATATTATGCTTGTGTCAATTTTACTTTTCCATTAAATAAAAATATATTATTGTCATTTTCCAACTAAAGTGGCTCCATGGGGTACCCAAGTTGGCCCATGGCTTTTCTTGGTCGGCAATGACTCACCCAATAGGTGCAGGACAAGTGTCATGGTGTTTTCACATTCTTATAATATCATTTTTACCTTAAACTACACTAATTACCACTAATCGTGATTAAAAACTTAATAAGTTACTATTCACCAAAAAATTATTTTTATCCCATTGAACCACATTTTACTTCTTAATGACAACCATGTATGTCGGATTTTCAAAATTCAATACACATTAGTGGTAAACATTCATTTAACTGAAAAATCAGTTTTCTTGATTACCACTTAGTGGTTTCACTATTCATCAAAAATTGAAGTTTTTCAGAAAATTACCAAAAATTCACCCTAAGCTATATTTGATATTCCGAATTCAAAAATGAAGTCTATTTTACAAAATTCAAATCATATAAGTCACATTAATTAATTTAATAATTAATTCCCGCTGCCAGAGCAAATAGCGTGTTTTTACAAAACAATAAGTATCAAAAGATTGACACTAGTTTAAGTCTAATTTCAAAGTGAAATTGATTCCAATGACCACCATTGGATTAAATGGTAAAAATATATTCATATTACACATTAAGACCAATTCAAAAGATAATCTAATCAGATAAATAAATTAGATTAAAAAGCAGTTTTGATGTAAAATGCAGTATTTTTCACTATTCATTAAAAAATGAACATTGTTAGAAAAATACCAAAAATTCACACAAAGTAAATTTTGATGTCCCAATAATAAAGAATAAGTTTATTTTTACAAACATAGTTTATAAAATTGTCAAATATAGATTTAAAAAGGGTTTCCCATCATAAGGCACTAAAACAATATTTTAAGAATATTAGTGTATTCCATGCATAAGATTGTATTTATTTTCATTTTAAGCCTCTATAACACTATCTTAATCATTAATAGACATAGATAAAAATATCTATTATTCATTAATTACTTGGGATGTTACAATTGGTATACACTCACACTACATGGGATTTTCTTGCAATTGTCATCACTTATACAGATGAAAGAGAAATAAAAAATTATTATAGAGGAGCATAGGGATACTCGATTGTATAGACCACATATGGTGGTTGGGATTAGAGATAAGAAGCCAAAATCTCTTAGTTATTTTCTATTCCATTTATTTTTAGGATGGGGATTCATTTAATGTTGGGTTTTTATTTTTACATCTACATATTGGATTTCAATTTCACATTCATTTTTATTCCGTAGAGGTTTTTACATTCATGGATTTTACCCTATATGTGTATTTATTTTATTATTATTCTACCTCAACACTAGATTAAGTTGATTGGGTTCATGCATACTGGTATATTAGGAAATTAAATATCATTTTAGTAACATCTTCCCTATGATTGTCTATATTCCCCGATATATAGGGTTGGTCATGGGGTTATGTATGCCAATTCTTCTATTGGCCAGGTGGGCCTCAGTGGGATGGGTGTTAAGAGTGTGGTATCATATGTGGTTCAAGCTTAAGAAGATATTCATTGTTTTTTCCCTTATTAGGATAGGTTGTAATTTTTTGAAATAAACTCAATATTTCTCAAGTGTTGTATTTAAACAATGTATCATGGTGTTAGTGCGGTAGTCACCGAATCCATACATCCAAACTATGGGTACCCTTCTATCAATATGACATACAAATAAATCGGGTTCATGGATCATTGGTACAATCAGAAAATAGGATTGATTCCTTTGATAGTACTTTTCGAATCATATCCCCAAATATATTTGTTCATCCAAGCATTTTACATATTTATTACATCTAGGATTAATTTGAGAATACAATTTTCTAGGTTATCAATTCATGATCATGATGATGATTCAATGAGTGATTAAGAATCATTTAAGGGAAAATATTGCAGGATATTTTCCTTAGGTGGGCATTTAGTATCACCCCACAAATAAAGAAGATAATTATACAGTAAAAGTGGTATGAGTAAGTCTGAAGTCTTAAAAAACTCTATGAATTATAGTACCAGAGTACGTGGAGGTTCCATCGTGAGCCAAATCTAAAGTTTGTATTGGATTCACTTGTGTTGGTGATTCGAGTTTCTAGACATGTATAGACCCTGAGTAATCAGATGGTTGTATTGGAATATACTATTATCCATAGAGTAGATGTGACTGGGTAGAGTCTATTCCTGTAAGAAAATGATGAGTAACTACTCTCAAAGTACAAAATCATATCTATATTTTATAAGCTTGAATTCTCATCATTCTTACACACAGTTTAGATTCAGGATCGTTGGGGGATATAACATAGAGGGATGAAAGTTCCAGATAATTTCATGAATTTCTTTGACCATACATGGTAACCCCAAATAATATTTGGGAGGGACAATTATAAGAATTAATGTTTGAGTAGATTCTCACATCTGCAATAGTGCAAGAGTGGGTGTAGGTGATAGAGAGATTCCTATCTAATGGTTTTCATTTAGTCGGGGCTATCACTAGGCATACTAGGGTAGAGTTTTCCAGAATAGTTAGTAGATAATATGTGAAGAGGCATATGAAGGTGTACCCATTCTCATACTCATCCATGGGGGCATGGAACATAGCGACCATCTTGATGACCAGTTAATTATAGAGATTGGATATGATATTCATATTATGGGTTAGGAGACATGGAATATGGTTTCTAGACTCAACATTCTAAGGAGGGAATAAAGACAGTGGATGGACACCCATGAAAGAGGATTAGTTTTATATTTATGAGGAGGAGAATCTGGTAAAGGGAAACACTATGAACTACATGCACCACAACTACCAGGAGTCCCATGTTAAGCTAAGGTACTTAGAGGTTTGGGCTATCAGAAGCTATACAATATGGATTCTTATGAAATAGAGTCTCTCATCATGATCAATGGCACTGTATATATTTATTATACTCATTATTCAGTACAAGTGGACACATGTGTGAGTTATCTCTCTATATCCATACTCTTCATCCACAAGATTGAGATCCATGTTGATATTTTAGCCTATATTTGTTGGCCTTAGGACCCTATATTGTACTCCTATTAAATATCAATTATATTACAATAGTGTTATATATGGCTTGGCGGAGAGAGATTTTCATGATACATATTGGATATTACGATGATTCCTTATGACATCATGTTTGGTATATACTAGATGCCTATTGTAGGATCCTATAATGAATATTACCATAAAAGTTTTATATTCCTATACACATATAGGATTATATAATCATATGTGGGAGAGAGATATCTCATGGAAGCGTGAGTGTGTTTTTGGAGAAAGAAGTTCAGAACCATAAACAATTAGATATGTATTTTATCATAGGGAACATTGCTCTCATTTGGAATATTGATTACTTTAGTGATGAATGATTATATTGAGGTACTACATGATGATGTTCTTGGACTATCTCTAGGGGAGATTGAATGTTTCATCAATATGGACACCATGACATCTATGTTTTTATCTTTGACATATCAAATGTCCACAACTAAGCTTTAGAAGCTTAGGGTAAATTTAGAGGACCTTGGAGAGAAGGTATTTGTCCGAACCATTGTATCCCCTTAGGATGCTCTTTTTTAATGAAAATGGCCAACTATGGAATTACAATTTATATTTATTACCATCACCAAAATTATTCCCTATTAATGAAAAATTAACCCTTTTCAAAAATTGATGGTTCATTTGATCAATTATAAGACATTCGGGGATTCTTGAAGATTGATCTCATGTTATTTATATGTAGTTTAGGATCAAAAGGATGATATTATGAAAATATAATTCTTATGTTCATATAGACACTATAAGTTATAGGTCATGGCTTTCGGTGTGTTTAATGCTCCCACTGTTTGTAAGACTATGATGAACCAAATCATTCTACCATACCAGAATTATTTATGGTTGGATTCATTGATGAACACCTTGTATTGTAAGGGCCTGGCCTTAAAACCTAACATAATCTTGAATTAAATGAATAATTCACATTATGGATCTTTTTGAGGTTTAGAGTTTTAAAGAGTTATGTCATTACTATTACATTACATCTTAAAAATTACAAAGTAGACACATCTACTCAGTTTCCATTTTTTCATAGAATAAAAACTATTGAATGAAACAGACAAGTCTACTTAAATGTTTTAAATAACATGAGTTTTCCTTGATCCCATACTTGACCCTATTCCACATTATGTCTTATGAAAAACAATTCAGAAACATGGGATGAGCATAAAAAGCTCAGTAAGGGATACACAAAGAAGGAAAACTATTTGTTTTTCAAAACAACAAGTAAACCATGAATACATTATCATAAGTAATACTTCTCACCATTATGAAGTAGTAAAATACTCTTCACTGAAAAAAGATCATTTCTTACCCTTTTGTAATCAAAATATTACTATAAAACCCATATAGATAACCCATAACATATAAATGTAACTTGGGATATAAACATACTTAAATTGAATAGCCATAAGGTCGACTTCCACACATATCATTAAATGGAATAGCCATACGGACGACTTCCATACCCAATGCATTGGAGGTTATAACGAACCACCCATCCTGGTTTACCATGACACCACTCGTTAGTTTATTTATCATGCCACTACCCATAAATTATCCATATACCATTATAAAATCACAAAACTTACCACAAATAAAAAGGAAAGAAAACATTTCCACTTTTCAATCAAAATATATCACTGAAAAATATTGACATAAAAAATCCATTATCAAATCCATTTTCAATACCAAAATACATCTAAGAGTATATGGTATTTATTTTCCTTTTAAACACATTACGACTTGTTAAGGAATCCAAAGATCAAATAATACTCGCAGTGGCGAAAAGTTCACTGTCACTGCGTACATTAAAAAGAAACATAATTTTTGTCATTTATTAAAACACCTTGTAGAGAAAATATTACTTTTGGAAAAAATAAAAAGTCAAAGGGGTTTATACACCGTATAAAAAAAGTTGTGTATAAATGAAAATATGCCTCAATGAAAGGAGATTGAGATGAAGTCCCTTACAAAAAATAATTTTGTAAATAAAATAGATGGATTATGTGTACTCAATATAAGAACACATAAATGAAGTACAAATACATGATATGATATAATAGTTAATTTTTCACATTATTATAGAACGACATAAACAGGAAAGAGAAGATCAACCCAAAGAATGGAAATTGGGTTAAAAAGTTCCCTTACAAAAATTCGACAACCTAATGACATCACATTAAAATTAATAAAATGAGTTGATGAGATAAAAAAGTTATATAATCACTTAGAGATAAAATATAAATCAATAGGTATATATAAGAACATATCCCAACATAATAATATTTAAATTAAAAGACATAAAAAAATAGGTCTTTTAAAAAGAGGAGGGTGAAAGGTTCCCTTACCGATTTGGAAACTTTCGAAACGTACACCACAATAAAGAAGGATCATATTATGAAGATATAAATACCCATAAATGAAAGTATATTACACAAATTTTACAATCATGGGAAGTATATACACCACACAAAAGGAAATTATGTCAAATATATCATGAATCTCACGAGAATAAAAAGTGATATGAAACCCTTTACCACATTGTAATCAATTGAGTCGTATGAAAAAAAGAAAATAACCACCAAATGAATAAATGAATCTCATTAATATAACAAGAATAATGATAATATATATCAAAAGTTAGTACAAAATACACCACATTCAATAAATAAGTGGCGAACAATGTAAATCTCATAGAATTAAGAGTGTGATAAGAAATCCCTTACCACGTGTCCGGCTTGACTCGCTCGTATGTTCCTTGTTCTTCCTGAATAATTAAATTTAGTTAATTAATAAATGATTGAGAATAATTTTCAAGTTTATTATTCCTTTTATATCACTTGTTACCTTTACATACAAATTAGATAATTATTTTATTTCATATCGGACATTTTGTTGATGTTCGGAACTTGAGTCAAAAATGAACTTATTATAATTATAGATTGAACATGTGATAAAAATTCCATCATCTCCAGAATGATATTAATCATTTATATGACATATATAACATATATATCCAGTATGTATATGTAATTAAAATATTACATAACATTTATAAGTAAGAAATAAAATGCACCATTCTTGGAGATGGTAAGACATACGTATGCATGAACGCTACATTCATTTATATTTGGTATTTTAATGGAATTAAACATAATTATACATAGTTATATTATAATTCCAGTATAATATCATATATAGATCTTCATTATCTATATCCTTTATAAGTCCCACATAAGTCATGAACGAGTCATGCCACTTTGAGGCGGCGGTAGTTCGTACTTTCTCAAATGAGATTATCATATTTACACACTACGGAAACCATAAAGATATTCTATAAAAAGGAATACACAAAAGTGTAATGAAATAATAAATATGATATATATCATATATAAATACAGATCCATCTTAATGTCCACCATGAGAGGTGGTAGGAGATAATTGAACAATCACCGTTTCGTGAGGCGTTAGTTTTTCATCCAGAGAAACAATATGTTCTATAACCATTGGATGGGTGTGTGTAAGTGTTGTTCGAAATAATTTATTAAAAACATCCTAGTTTATTGAGGATACTGGTGTTTTTATAAAATAATGGAATAAAAATAGTTTATGGGGTTGATGTAATAAAATAAAACAAAAGAACTTAAGAGAAGATGTTACCTTTAAATCAAGTAACTCTCCCTGATTTGAACCAAAATGGGTTCTTGAAGTGATTACTGCATAAGGTAATGCTTCTAAGATAATGACAGGGATCTTGGAAACTTATTGGATCAGAGTTTTGACGAGACAAAGGGATGGATAGGTTTTAGTAATTTGTTAGAAGTGGTGTCCTTTTTTAAGGTGGAGGAGGGGCTCTTTAGGAAAGTGTGAAAATATTATTTTATTATAAACTTATCTTCAGTTTTAAAATTTCCAAAACACATTAAAGTCAAAGATAAGATGACTCATGGTCGAAATAAAATCATCCAATAAGAATTGGACAGGTTTGGAATATTATTTTATTATTTATACTCATATTTATTTAAATCATTTATTAATGAGGTAAATATTTCACCATTATTGTGTCATAAATAATTTATTTTATATGATTTATAAAAATTTTAAAATAAATACCATGATGTATGAAATATATTTATCTTTCCAATAAATATTTATAGTTGAAAAGATAGCTTATATAACCCCAAGTAAAAATTAATTTATGAAAATATATTTGTGTATGTCATTTTTACCATTACTTTATATTAATTAAAATAAATTGACATTATCACTCATATGTGGCTCCATGGGGTCCCATGATCACCCAAATATGCCCATGGTTGTCCCTGACCCATCCAATAAGGTTAGAACATGTTTTAAGGAAATTTGTTATTATTATAATACTCTTTTTATCTTGAATTACCTTATTTACCTTTAACCGCGATAAATAAATGTAAAATGTTACTATTCACCAAAAATTATTTTCATCTTATTGAACCACATTTTACTTATATATAAGAACCATGTATGTCGGATTTTTGAAATTCAATGCACAGATGCGGTAAAATTTCATTTAAATGAAAAGGTCAGTTTTTGACTACTACTAAGTGGTTTCACTATTCATTAAAAATTGATATTTTCAGAAAAATACCAAAAATTCAGCATAATCTATATTTGATATTCCAAATTAAAAAACTATGTTTATTTTACCAAATTCAAAACATAGATGTTGTATTAATTAATTTGAAATTAATTCTTGTTTTCAAAACAAATAGGGTGTTTTTAATAAGAAATAACTATCAAAAGATTGATAGTTGTTTATGTCCAATTTCGATGTGAAATTAATTCAAATGACCATCATTAGATTAAATAAAAAAATATATTCTAATTAAAATTTAAAACCAATAAAAAGATAATCTAACAAAATAAATAAATTATATTAAAAGGAATTTTTTGAATTAAAATATCGTATTTTCACTATTCATTTAAAAATGAACTTTATCAGAAAAATACCAAAAATTTACCCATAGTAAATTTTTATGTCCCAATTATAAAAAAGTATTTTATTTTTTGACATATAATATATAAAAAGGAAAAAACTATATTTAAAAAGGGTTTTCCATCAAAAGGCTATCGATCGACCATTTAAAAAATATTAGAGTGTTTGTGGTTAAAATTGGATTCATTAACATTTTTATCCTCTAACTTTTATTGGATAAATGTAAAAACATTTAAAAAAACATGTATAATAATATTTTTGTTAGTTCTATTAATTCTTAACAATAAAATGACTAGGTGTTTACTACCATTTAAAATAATATTATTATATTATTAGTGTGTAATGTAAGATTTCAGAAAAAACCCGTTGTTGCATATTGGGTAAGCCATAAAACATAGAATCCCCTTTAAATTAAAATTAATATTTAATTCAAAAATATTAATAAATATGAAAATGATTTATTCTTTATTTACCCAGGATGTTACATCCTTCCCTCCTTTTGAAAAATGCATCCTCGCAATTTAAAAACTGGGCTTGGAATCATCATTTAATGTCCCACATCGAAAAAAGAGTCAATAAAAATACCTCATTAAAATAAAGGAAGATAAGTACAAAGGATACCTAAGACAAAATATAATAGGATTCCATGAAAACAACGATATGGAAGAGAAAAAAAACCCATCAAGGTCTGATGGAGAGTGATATAAAACATTATTAGGAGAATGTTAACCACCAGAAAATTACAAACGTGTGATGGGTTAAACTGTCTTTTATTACCCAGTTGGAAAAGTTAAAAGACAAATTTTTTGTTTTAAGTCACTTTTTATTGAGGAATTTATTTATGAGCATAACTAAAAACATAAGTAAACATACTTAATTTTCATTTAGACTTCTATCCTTTAATAAAATTCTACCACATACTCATCCTTTATCCAACCGGTGAGTATTTAATTTATGATTACTAGTTCACATTAAAAGTGCTATAATAAACTTCAAGAGAATTACATAATCCAAAAATGATGAACTATATATTTCCCATGTCATTTTACATTAACCAAATACAAAATGGTTAGTACAAGATTAGATAATCCCAAAAAAGGATAATATTCTACAAAAAGAAAAACTTCTCTTAATCTCCAACATTTGTCAAACAAAACCTGAAGTACAACAAAGACTATTCAATAAAAATCAATCCATAAAATTCATAAAATTATTCCAAACTAATATTGACACCCAAATCTTAGAAGTATTTAATCACATATTCTTACAAGATAAATCTTAATATTCATCTCCAAATAACATCAGTTACTCTTAAAGTCTCATATTGAAAAGTAATTAATATAATCACATATTCTTTATGATAGGTTAATCATTTCCATAAATAACCCAAATCACCTTATGTACAAAAAAACAAAGATTCTTCCCAAATAAAATTTCAACCATTACATCACAAATAATATCCCATAGTTTTCTATTTCCCTTAAGAATATAAGGTTCCACAAAAGAGATAACATCACCCAAAATAACATTTATCACTAAATCACCAAATCATTTTTCTATATTAAGGATATCCATTAAAAAAAACACAATTCCCAAATTCAACTTATTCTTGATACATTATGTCATTTAAATAAAAAGAATAAGTCACACTAAATAGGGACTTCACGTAGGATAGTGGTAGGTGATGAGACCTTATCGCCCTTCAGTTGTGGGTTCGATTCCTATGGTCTTGCCGGACGAGAGGGGTTGTCACCCATCTTATGGGGTTTTATTATTATAAAACTCAAAATAACCCAATAATATTTTAACCTCAATGGTTTTCTTATACCTTTCATTTTCATCCCAATACTTTTAGTCCTCTACATCTAATATATTGTCATTTTTTCACCTCTATATTATAAAATAAAACTAATCCCAAATGAAATAATATCATACCTTGATCATGGTGTCCATTGGGTTTCATCATCATCTTGATCACGTAGGTAGAATGTCCATGCATTGCAACAATGATTTATAGATCCTTCAAAATCATTTGCATCCTTCAACCAAATACAACTTGTACAACATAGATCATATGGTTGTTCAAAGAAAAATAGTTTTGAAAAATAATCATGTATAACATTTAATTTCAAAACATATGATAAAATATTATTTTTATAAAATAGTAAGACTGAGTTTGAGTTGAAACTTTCAATTAATGGTCCTTTTAAAATGTCATAAGTATGTGCTGAATGACTATAATTTAAAACAAAATATTAATTGGTTGCACATGGGTCTCTTTCTTCAGCACCTTTTTCAAAATCATAATATGATTCAAAATCTTGTGATAAGATAAAATATTTAAAAATTCCTTTATAATACTTACCTTTCCTGAAAATATGACAATATTATGAAAACTCTATTTTATTAAATACAACCCATGATACATGATGATATCGAGGTATAGTGGAGGTGTTTGATATCTCAAACAACTTCTTGCAAGTGAGTTGTATGCTAGAAAAAATTTCACAATCATCCGAACACGACTTTGCAATAACTATTGCAAGCATGTCATCAGGAAGAGATGTGAATTTAGTTTTATATCCTTATCCTTCCATTTCTAAGCAACATTCCTTGATCTAAAAATGTTATAAAACAAGGATGTTACTGAAATAATAGACATTGGTAATAACCATGTGTTTAACGAATTCTCCTAATCCCTAAAGTTGTATAAACCGACCACTGATACCAACTATAAGGACATGGCCTTAAAACTATACATAATCTTGAATTAAATTAATAATTAGCATTGAGGATATTTTCAGGTTTATAGTTTTTGAGAGTTAGGTCATTAATATTGCATTACATCTCAAAAAATACAAAGTAGGCACTTCTACTCAGTATCCATTTTTTTCATAAAATAAAAACTATTGAAGGAAAGAAAAATGTCTAGTTCTTTGTTTTAGATGGCTTGACTTTTCATTGATCCCATACTTGACCCTATTCCACATTATGTCCTATAAAAAACATTTCAAAAACATGGGATGAGCATAAAAAGCTCAGCAAGGGATACACAAAGAAGAAAACTATTAGTTTTTTAAAACAACAAGTAAGCCATGAATACTTTATCATATGTATTACTTTTCACCTTTATGAAGTAGTAAAATACTCTTCACTGAAAAAAGATCATTTCTTACCCTTTTGTAACCAAACGATTACCATAAAACCCATATTAAAAACACATAATATATAAATGTAACTTGGGACATAAATAGACTTAAATGGAATAACCGTACGGTAGAATTACACAAATATCACTAAATGCAATAGACATATGGATGACTTCCATACCCAATTCATTTGAGGTTATACGGTAACCACCTGTTTTGGTTTATGATGGCACCAACAGTCATTTGGTTAATCACATAACCACTCATCAAATATCCAAGTACCATTATAAAATCATAACACATACAACAAATAAAAATGAAAGAAAACATTTTCACATTCAATAACAATATATCAATTAAAAATATTGACAGAAAAAATCCATTATCAAAACCATTTTCAATAACAAAATACTTAATAGAGTATATGGTATTTATTTTCCACTTAAAAACCATACTCCTTATTAAGGAAGCCAATGATCAAATAATACTCACGACAGCAGAAAGGTCATTGTCACAGTGTACGTTAAAAAGAATCATACTTTTTTTTCATTTAGTAAAACTCTTTGTAGAGAAAGGATTCATTTTGAATAAAAGTAAAAGTCAAATGTGATCATAAACCGTATAAAATAAAGTTGTGTATAAATTAAAATATGCCTCAATGTAAGGAGATTGAGACGATCCCCTTACAAAGATCATCTTGTAAATAAAATGGATAGATTATGTGTATTCAATATAAGAATACATAAAGAAAGTACAAATACAAGATAAGATATAAAAATTAATTTCTCAAATAATCAATGAATGAAAAAATCAATAAAGAGAAGATCATCCCAAAGAACCGAAATTGGGTTGACAAGCTCCCTTACAAAAATTCGATAGCCTAATGACGTCACTTTAAAATTCAGAAAATGAGTTGATGAGATTAAAAGGGTATCTCATCACTTGGACATAAAATTTACATCAATAAGGTTATATAAGAACATATCCCAACACAATAATATGTAAATTAAAAGACATAACAAAAAAGAAGTCTTTTAAAAAGAGGATGGTGAAAGGTTCCCTTACCAATTTGGTATCTTTCGAAACATACACCACATGAAAGAAGGATCATGCAATTAAGATGTAAATACCCATAAATGAAATTATATTACACAAATATAACAATCATGGGAAGTACATACACCAAAAAATGTAAATAGAGTAAAATATAGCATGTATCTCATAGGAATAAAAAGTGAGATGGAACCCTTTACCATGATGTAATCAATTGAGTCTTATGACCAAAAGTTAATAACCACCAAATGAAACATAGAATACCATGAATATAATTAGAATAATGATAATATATATCAAAATTAAGTACACAATACAACACATGTAATAAATAAGTGTCAATCAATGGAAATCTCAAGGAATTAAAAGTGAGATAAGAAATCCCTTACCAAGTGTCCGACTTGACTCGCACGTATGTTCCTTGTTCTTCCTGAATAATAAAATTAAGTTAATTCATACTTTATTAAGAATATTTTTCAATTTTATTACCCTTTTTATATCACATGTTACCTTACTATAACAATTAGTTAATTATTTGAGTTCATATCGGACATTTTGTCGATGTTCGGAACATCAGTCAAAAATGAACTTGTTATAATTTTAAATTAACCATGTGATCAAATGTCCATTATCTGCAGAATTATATTCATCACATATATGTCATATATATCATATATATCCACTGTATATTTTTCTTTATAATAGTACATATCATTTTTAGGTATGAAATGAAATGCACTGTTCATGGAGACAGTAAGCCGTACGTACGCATGCACGCTACATCCATTTATATTTCATATTTTAATAGTATTAATCATATTGATAATATGTATATTATAATTACAATATAATAACACACACACACACATATATATATTATATCATTAACTCTATCCTTTATACATCCTTCAAAAGGCATGAACATGTCATATCACTTTGAGGTGGCGGTAGTCCGCACTTCCTCAAATGAGATTATCATATTTACCCACTATGGAAACCATAAAGGTATTCTATAAAAATGAAAACACAGAAGCATAATGAAATCATAAACATTATATATATTATATATAAATAAATTTCTATCATAATGGGAAACATGAGAGGCGGTAGGCGATAATTTAACAATCACCGTTTCGTGAGGCGTTAGTTTTTCATCCACAGAAACATTATTTTCTATACCCATTAGATGGAGTTATGTGTAAGTGTAGTTAGAAATATTCTCATAACAATATCCTAGTACATTTTGGATACTTTTTTTTTGTTGAAAAGGAAAGGAATAGAAAGATTTTAGTTGGTTGAAGAGGTAAAATAAAACAAATGAACTTAAGAGAAGATGTTACCTTTAAATCGAGTAACTCTTCTTGGTTTGAACAAAAAGGGTTTCTTGAAGTTATTTATGCCAAAGGTAAGGATTCTAAGATAATGAGAGGGATCTTGGGAGATTATTGGAGTAGAGTTTGGACGAGCCAAAGGGCTTGAAATCTGTGAGTAATTGGATAGAAGTGGTGTCCTTTTATAAGGGGGAGGAGGGGCTCTTTAGGAAAGTGTGAAAATATTATTTTATTACAAACTTATCCTCAGTTTCAAAAGGTCCAAAACACATTAAAGTCCAAGATAGAATGAATCATGGTCGAAATAAAATTATCCAATAAGAATTGCATAGTTTTGGGTTATTATTTTAATATTTATAATCTTATTTATTTGAATCATTTATTAATGAGGTAAACAATGCATCATTATTGTGATATAAATAATATAATTTATTTGATGTCTGATAATTATAAAACAAATAACATGATGTAGGAAATCTCATTATACTTCTAATGAATTTTTATATTTTAAAATAAAACTTATATAACCCCATGTGAAAATTAATTTAGTAAAAGATATTTGTTTATGTCATTTTTACATTTACTTTATGTTAATTAAAATAAAGTGTCATTATCACTCATAAGTGGCTCCATGGGGTACCAAAATCGACTAAAGGATGCCAATGGTCGGTTGTGACTCATCCAATAAGTTTAGGACACGTGTTATAGTAAATCCTTATTATTATAATAGTCTTTTTACCTTGAATTACCCTATTTACCTTTAACCGTGGTAAATAAAAGAAAAAAGTTACTATACACCAAAAATTATTTTAATCCTATTGTACCACATTTTACTTTATAATAACAACCATGTATGTCAGATTTTTAAAATTCAATTCATAGAAGTGTTAAAATTTCATTTAAATGAAAAGGTCATTTTTTTAACTACTACTAAGTGGTCTCACTATTCATAAAAATTGATGTTTTTCAGAAAAATACAAAAAATTCATCCTAATTTGTTTTTGAAATTCCAAATTCAAAAATGATGTCTTTTTTACCAAATTAAAAACATAGAAGTAGAATTAATTAATTTAAAATTAATTCTCATTGTCAAAACAAATAGCGTGTATTTAAAAAGTAATAACTATGAAAAGATTGACATCTGTTTATGTCCAATTTCAAAATGAAATTAATTCCAATGACCACCATTGGATTAAATGGTAAAAATATATTCTAATTACACTTTAATACCAATTATAATGATAATATATCCATATAAATAAATTATATTAAATGTCAGTTTAGAATTAAAATATAGTATTTTTCACTATTAATTAAAAAATGAACTTTATCAGAAAAATACCCAAAATTTTCCTAAAGTAAATTTTTATGTCCAAATTCTAAATAAGTATTTTATTCTGTAAAATATAACAAATTAAAGTGAAAAAATTATATTTAAAAAGGGTTCTCCATCAAAAGGTGTTAAATCGACCTTTAAAAGAATTTTAGAGTGTATGTGCTTAAAATTGGATTCATTCTTATTTTAAGCCTCTAAAATTTATTGAATAAATGTGAAAACATTTACCAAACATGTATAATAATATTATAGATATATCTATTCAGTCTCACCAATAAAACAACTAGTCTTTACTACCATTTAAAATTATAATATTATATTATTAGTGGGAAATGCAAGATTTCAAAGAAACCCATTGTTACATATCGGGTAAGCCATCATACATAGCATCCACTTTAAAGTGAAAGTAGTATTTAATTCACAAATATTTATAAATATAAAAGTGTTTTATTCTTTATTTACCCGGAATGTTAAACTTATACTCCGTGAAAGGGGAGGTGTGTATAGAGAACTTTAGGATGGTACTAAACGTGCTCTAGGACAACAACAATTATGGTAATATCTCTAAGTTACAATTAGTGATTAGTATGGTTATCTTTATAGGGAATGTAATTTCTAATAATTGATTAACTATAGACCAAGTGTATATTTTTACATTACTTTTTTGGGATCCACCGAAGAGTGTGTAAGAGGAGTAGAATTTTCCTAGATTGGCTGGGTAGTATTTGGGATTCTTGGCGGTAATCACTATGATTAAGGATTCTTAACTAGGATAACATAAAAATTATATCCTTTTACTCAGACTGAGTAGTGTTAGAGAGACATTGAGAAGTTGAGACTAAGGATGACCAATTTTCTTGTTTTGAGACAACTCAAGTAAGGAGTTGTGTACATAGTTTATTGTGATTCCCCTAGTGGTTTCCTCACTTGTATATTGATGGAATGGTAGGAAATGATTGAATATGGTTCAAGGTAGTTGAGGACCATGGGTATAATAGTGTGGTTTAAAAACTGGTGTTTTCAAGGATATTGTTTTCTCTGAGGATGTAGAGGACCTATTCTCGGAGAGTGCATTCTAATGATTTGGGCCATCAGAGTAAAAAGAATTTTTTTCACAAAGAGTTACATCTACTTGGGACAATGGTACTCATTGTATTTACTATAATAATATATATTTAAGATATTATATTCTCATGGGAAAGGAAATATACTATAATATTACCTCAGTATGATTTCTCATTTATTCCATGTAGATGATGTGTATGAGATTGTGGCTTCTTTATAGCTGGCCCTGGTAGAGTAAAGGTTTCCATTTTATCTTCAGTTTATGTTTCTAAATCCTCAATATCTATAATGTTTTAGGTAGTATTAGTTAAGAGACATCAACTATAAGGTCTCATGTGATCAAATACCCCCATGATATTCACTATATGGATTCAATAAATGAGGGATTCACATCATTATTTTCTAGGGATAAATGGTGGTTTTTTACATTTTGTAAAATGTTGTGATGATATATTTTAACACTTCTCCTTTATCTCTATATCCCACTAAAGGGACGATATATGGAGTCTTTCAATTGTATTTCTTGGGGGTTTGAATGAGAAGGAGAGCTTCTATGTGCATCTCTTGGTTTCTTACATTCCAGTATGTTATGGTAGAGCACCATGTTTAGGAAGGTGTGTTGTCGCCCCATTAGATCCTTGAGTGGAAATGGTATAAAATTTCCATGTACAACATTATAGTATGACCACAGGAAGTGAGAGGAAATGATTCCAATTGGGTTATATTTGACCAAATTACCATGTTGAAGGACTTCCTTACAATCATAGAGAAGAGTTCGAGGGTGAGAAAGGGTTGGTTTTAAATGCATGAGATTGTCTTATTAAATGAGGTGACCATGATGAGTGTCTACAATCATGATGTGAAATTCACTTCATGGTTGTTTAAATGCCTACAAAAGGCATTCGGGACCCAAATTTGGATGACTTTATATTTTCACCCTAAGAGATATGGGAAGATAAAAGAATCTATCTTGGAATTGGAGGATATATTACAGAATTTCAATGTATACTTTGGTAATGTGTGATAGGATCACAAACATTTTGAATAGTTTTCTTATAATAATAGTTATATATCTAATAATGGAATGGATCCTATAGAAGCCTTGTATGGGATACCATATAGGTCACCATTATATTGGACAGATATTGACAAGACATCTACAGTTGGTCCATTGATGGTTTAGGTGATTTCTGAGAAGGTACATGTGATTAATGATAGTATGAGGATAGCCTAGATTATGGTTAAATATTATGAAGATCAATATCATTGGATCTTAGTATATGACCATAGAGACTGTTATTTATTTATATTCACCCAACAATGATATTTTAGAGATTTAAACATAATGTAAACATATCCTTGAGGTTTATTGTGATATTCGAGATCTAATAGTGGGTTTTCACAGTTTTTTACCACCTCATCTTACAATATATAGTTTGATCAGTTCCATTATGTCCTCCATGTGTTGTAGTTGAGGTGATTTGTGCACGATATTACACATGTTACTGAATGGGGAGAGACGTACATCAAGGATGAAGCCATATTTTTATAGTACCTAGTGTAGATAGAGGATTTGTAGGTGAGGATTTAGTGTTTATGAACCATTACCATATTTCTTCTATTGTGTAATAATGGGGGCATGCATGATATATCATTGGAGTGGGATATCTTATTGGAGACCTAGTATATGTAACATATTTTAGTTATTGACTTTCAGCGGTGAAAAGATTTGAATGAGTTGAAAATGTAGAGAGTATTATTTATTTCTTGTAGTATATTGAATGATATTATTAAATGATTTTAAAACAAGGAAATTAGGCAGATCATGATATCATGGCCTGCTGATCCATGAATTAATAATATAAAAATATAAATTATAATTACATCGCACAAACATAGATGTTTTCCAAAATAATGGAATATTGTATGAATGGAGTATTAGATATAAAAATTCATACAAAAATTGTATATGAAGCATGTTCTATACCTTTGGAATGACCTATGGTTGGTCTGAGATGAACATTCAATTGGGAAACTATTGGTGTGTGTGTTCAATAAAAATGAATGAATAAATTATTTTTTAATAAAAGATCATAGTTAAATCCTCTTTAAATACACTATTATGAATTTTTTCCTAGTGTTGTTCATATAAAACTTTATAGATTTCCGATTTGGAGGAGGGAGTTCTTCATTAGAGGTTCAACATAAAACAACGATTGATGATCTTATATAGGTGGATTGACATACTGTTGATGTAGTAAATCATAATCATCAGTAAAAAACATGTTCTTAATGAATTATTGATCCATAATCAGGTTATGGATCCTAAATTTTAGGTTACACCCTTGATAAAACGTTTCTGTGTAGATATTTTATTATCTTCTTTGGATTATTCAAATTTACACTATTTTTAAGAGCCCATATTCAAATTAAATTATTTTTTTCAGCTAAGTTTTTATGCCATTATCTCACCTTAGATTCCTCTCTTGTTATCGTTGGATGAGGAAACCTGTCCCTGTTAGGCTGGATATGGTATTGAAATATGGTTTAGAGTGGTAGGGTGAATAGACAAGATAATTTGTTTTAATCAAATGGATTGATTAATTAAATTTAATATCAATGTAAATTAATATGGTTATTTAACATCAGAATTATTAAATAACACAAGGATGTGTTATATATATGTTTGGTCCAAAGTGGACCATCTCTAATCTAATACATCTCTACTCAGTGAGATATACATGTGCACTAAAAATTACATTTTACATGGAAATATAACCCAATTACAGAATCCTTTTCTAGAGGAAGGTTAACCACTAAACTAAATAATGTATGGGGAGTCTTAACACATACAACCTGAATTTATGCACAAAGACTCAGAAACCTAATAGTCCTAACTTTAGATACATAGAATCCAAACCATGATATCATGAATTTATAATCAAGTAGTCATAACCTATGCGAAATGTATAAAAATAATTCTTTTTCATATAAAAAATAAATAGAAAAATTTACATTGTGTGTGAGAGATGACAAATTATGTTACATACTAACGAATACATGAATGAGAAGATAAATATTAATGAATAGGTACTAGTTTTTGAAGACTTTTTTGGATTTTAGAATCAAGGAATCAGAAGTAATAGAAAAATATATTCGACACATAAGATAACATCTATATAATGAAAAGGAGTTTCGCTTTGGCATTGGCCTGCATAATAGGTTAAAAAGTTCATAGTGCATCAAAGATGAGTTCTTGTGGTGTTATTGTTTATTGATATTTGTTAAAATGAATGAGATATATATATATATATATTTGAATGATATGTAATATTAAAATATATCATATCCTATTTCTTTGAATTTTCAAAATAAATTTTTTTATGATATTTCATAAATTTCTGCACAAAAAATGCAGAATTGTTTCCTCTTTAATCATGTATAATAAATCATATATAAAATAATTTTTAATAATTTAAATTTCTATTCCTATAATACCTATATAATAATAATTTAGGCAAATCATTTTAAAACACCAGTTTAAATCCATTCAATCTTTATTAAATCTAGTCAGAATAGTTCTTCAAAACTAACATTTCAAAATGAAACAAAATTCAAATATTAGAATTTAAATAATATTGAAACATTTGAAATTATTAGATTTTTTTAAAATAATTTATTAATTATTATATTTTAATATTTCATCAAAATCAAAAAAATCAATTTGATCATAATTCTTAGATTTAATTTGAATTCATCTAGCATAAAAATCTCTGAATAAAATCTATATATATATATATATAGAAGATCAATGTTCAGCCTAAAATAAAAAAGTGATTGTAGAAATATATTGTTTTTAAAGAAGGTTAAATGAAATTACGGCACACTAATGTAGGGTATAATAAATTATAGAACATTATTGTATGGTATACGATAGTTGGGTAAATGAAAGAGGCATACATGATAGTAGGGTAACAAAAAGCTCATTACACAAATGTAGCATAGGGATCATTACAAAATTAGAGTAGGGTTATTTACAAATTTTGTGTAGGGTTCATTATAAAAGGATATGAGGATTAATTAAAAATTAGTATAGAGTTCATTCATGAATTATCATAGGTTACATTAGAAAAGTAGCATTGGCTTCATTACACAAGTAGCTTTGGGTTCATTACAAAATTTGCATGGAGTTCATTACAAAGGTAGTGTATGGTTAATTATAAAAGTATAATAGGATTCATAAGAAAAATAAAAAAGGCCTCATTGTTAATGTATGGGTTTCAAAATTTTTTTTTTCTATTCTGAATCTAGGGGTTCCGAATCATACTTTTATATAAACTGAACAACTTAATTTAACAAATTTCAACAATTTTTTAAAGGATATTAATAGAATATTGAACCTTTGGTTAAGAATAATTATTTGTATAAAATATTTTCATAGTTAAAAATAATATATAATTGAATAAATCATACTTCTACTGCTATTGAAATTATCAAAAAAACCAACAACATTCTAAAAAAATCTGCAGCTGTGAAACAACATTATAGAATTTTAGATAATTTAATGACCATCAAAATGACATTTTTAGAATTATCAGTAAACTAATGAAATAAATATAATCATTTATTATTTATATAAATTAATATTTCATATGAATATGATATTTTTATTAATTTTAGTAAAATAAATACACTAAATCTTTAAAACTGCAAACTGTAGAGTTTCTAAAACTGAAGAAGCAACGTTTTTGAATTTTTATTATACTTGAAAAGAATTTTTAGACATCTTCCTAATCCAATTATGTTTTAATAATTCTATTACATATTCAATGTGATAATAATATCACAAATCAAAACACTATGGATTGAAATATAATGGAAATATATTGAATAAATATAATGTAGTTTATACTGAAAATTAGTATTTGAGACTAAAAAGAAGATTCATGTTCGAGAATCAATATAGATCACATGTAATAAAATAAAATAAGAAAGGGTTTAAAATATAATCATATGTAATATGTGAAAATAAAACATGAACATGTGAAAATAATCACACCTTTTTTATTTGATTAAGAAAACAAATAAATAATTTAAAACAAATTTATAAAACATTGAAACCCAATTTTATAAAAAAATTTAAAACATAATTTTCTTCCAACGTTTTCTAAATAAGAAAAAGATAAATCATAAAAACATACCATAATAATGGATTAATAAAATGTTAAATTCTTTCATACTAAGATCAAATTTACTTTTTTTCGAACAGTGCAGAGTCTCAAGGATTTATAAAAACATATGTTAAATAATTTTATGAAGGTATATATTCTAAAACAATATAAATCTTGTTCACATGATCTCTAATAAAATAAAATCTTTGATCAATATTGTTTTTTCTTAAATGTTAAAAAAGATTTTTAGAAATGGAAATCGTAGAAGTATTATCACATAAATATGTAGTATATTGTAATAACCACCAAAATCACACAATGTTTTCTTAATCCATAAGCATTCAGAACAACTACTACTAGTACAGATATAATAAAAAAATTTAATAGATAAAGAAATATATAGTGTTTTCTCAGCTGACCCAGAAATTAAACTTTTTCATAGAAAATGACACATATTTTAATTGATTTTTCAATAAATTATATATCCTCAAAACCAGAGTTAGAATAATATGTTAAATAAAAAAAGTTATACATTAGATAAAATAAACTGGAATGAATAGTTACTTTAACATATCAATTTTTTATTTTTACAAATTTAATATGACTTTTTATACGACTCCTTCAATTATAGCACATAAGAGAAACACTAAACATGGTATCAGTTCTAGATGTAGTAAAATATTGACAAATACATATAATTCCTCTATAACAATTAATATTAAAAAAATTAGCAGATGTATCAATAACTAAAATATAATTATTACCCATAGTAGTATTTATATATTTATAGTAATCAAGAACAAATATTTAAACCAAATATTTATAAATAATAGATTTATTAAGAAACTTTCATCATTAATATGAAATAGTTGAGGTCTAAGAATGAATTTTAATAATCCCATTAAGCACATGTCAAACTCAGAAGGCATTAAAATAGAAAAATCATTACATCGTATTTCAAAAGATGATTGAAAAACTTTATCATCAACATAAATTTATAAAATTAAAATATAATTAAAAGTTATTTTAATAAAATGTGTAGGTTCAAAATTTCTAATAATGAAACAATTTTTTAATTAAAAAAAGACATCCTTTCATACCAATCATGAGGTTATTTTTTAAGACTGTACATATATTCAGATAATTTAAAAACAGGATTTTGAAAAATTTCATTTTAAAATCCAAGGTAATGATAAACACTAACTTCTTCAGTTATAAAACCATTTATAAAATCAATTTTTACATCTAGTTGATATAATTTATAACCTTGAAAACAAGGGAAATAAAACAAAATTATAGTAGTTTCTAACAAATAAATGGGTGAAAAATAATCTTTAATGTATGTACCTTATTCATAAGTGTATCCTTGATCAACAAGTCTATATTTTTAACAGTTTGTATATATTCATCAATCTTGATTCTAAATATCCACTTATTCCCAATCACCAGTTTATACCAATGAAATTCTACTGATGTCTAACCATTATTTCCTAAAAAATGATGAAATTCATATTGAATAAAAACAATACAGTTTTACACTTTTAAATAATCATAATCATTAAGAGGGAAAAATATTTTAAATAAAAGCAGAATTGACACACAAAAATAAAACCGTGTTTGTAGTTTTGATATAATATTCAACATTTTCAATTTCATTTTCTAAAAAAATTTATTCATGAATCTTCCATTATTTTGGATCTAGTTTAGGAGAATTAGGCCCCTTAAATTGATTCATCCTTATCCAATGTTTTTTCTTTAAAAAATATTAAAATATCCAAATACATTATTAATAAAATTTGAATAAGAATTAAATTTATTATTATTTTCATCACACATAATATGTATATATTCTAAAATAAACGTAGTTCTTTTATAATAAACTCTAAAAGAATTAATATTATTATAATATCCCAGAAAAATAAATTCATCACATTAAACATCAATTTAATCTATGTTACCAATTGAATTTAAAATACATTCTTTACATCCATTAACTCAAAATTTACAAAATATAGAATCTTTATTTTTTAATAATTCTAAAGGTTTTTTTCTTTAAAAATATTCTAATAATAATTATATTATAAATATAACACCTAGAAAAAATTGCATCATATCAAGAATATCACAGAATATTTTATTTTATAAACATAGTTCGAGACATTTTAATAAGATTTAATATTTCCATTCAAAAACACAATTTTGATATGGTGTTCCATGAGTAGAAATTTTATAAAAAAATCCATTATTTTGAAGAAAATTTTGAAAATATAAGTTATGAAATTCACATACATTAAAACTAAGAACAGAAAAAATTATATAACCCTTTTCATTTTGAACTAAATTAAAAAATGTACTAAATTTAGACAAAGTATCATTTGTATTAGAAAATAGGTATGCCTATATAAATCTAATAAAATCATCAACAATAAATAATTTATATTTCATTCCAGTAGGACTAAAAATTGAGTGAGGACAAGAAATGAATATATAATACCTGTAATGTTCAGTTAGAATGTATCTAACTGATATGTCTAAAATAATTTTTTTGTTTCTTCTCTTTCATGCAATCCTCAGAAACATGATGTTGTTATATCATAAAATCAGGTAGTTGTAGCACAATATCATGATTTGAGATCTGATGTAACATTCTAAAATTTACATGACATAAACATCGATGATAAATTATTTTTTCATTCCTTAAATCATTCATACACTATAAAATTTGAACAGTTAGTTCATTAAAACAAATAATATAAATATTATCTTTTTTATATGCCAAAATATGAAAGAATCATATTTAAAAACTAAAAATTTATCATTTCGAAATTTAACATCCATTCCATCATTACAGAAATGTGAAATACTAATTAAAATATTTTTAAACCATCATTATATAAAATAGTAGAAATATAAGTACAATTTTAAATAACGATAGTAAAAAACCATTTACATTGACTATGAAATTGTCTTAAAAAGTAAAAGTGCTTCTGTAACTACTGTCTTATGTGGAATAATTTTGTGGGTATTAGGTTATATTACTAGGTCATCCTTAATCCACGTACCATATGTTTTTCTTAATACATATATGGCATTATTCCAACAAAAATAAATTACACCATATTTTTTTACCCATATTACTTTGAGTCCAATAGGATTAGTAAATAAATAATTTGGTAACCATAAATAATTTAATAAAATATTGTATCGTACTCTTGAATATAAGGATTTTGAAAAAATAGTTTTTATAAATCTCAATGATTGTTTAAATCTAATTGAACAGCCATTTTCATAGTGACTATTCATGCAACCTTTAAAATAAGAAATAGTAGAAGTAAAAAAATACTTTTAACAAAAATATTTTTATATATTTGGGGTAATATCCTATCACTATGAAAACCATATTAAATTTTATACGTTTTAGTGAAAGACAACATATCATTATATTTTTGACTTCCTTGAATAGAAGTTGATAAACATTATTTAAGTCAGTCAACTTCCTTTTTTCAAAATAAAATTGAAATATTAAATAATATTCAAATCTTCATAAACTGTGGAATGAGATGCAGAAGTAGTGATTCATATTTTTTCATTTTATAATTAAATTAATTTTTTTATATAAATTAGATTCTAATTATTTTCCTTAATATTATTATATAAATTAAATTGTTTGAAAATATATTTCCTTAATAATTCATTTTTTTATTAAATTCTGAAAAATTGGGGCTTTTAGAATTATATTCAGAATCAGAACATTCAAAACAACAACAATAATTAAAAACTATATCTATTAATTATGTGAAATATAAGTTATCAATTTAGTTTTCATTTCTAGAATGCTCACTAGAATCAAATTCTTTTGTACAACTCTAAGTAGTGTTCCCTATATTTACCCTTGTTTTTTATTTTATTTATTATTTTATTTAGGTAAATTTGATTTGATATTCCATTTCTTCCTTCACTCATAATAGGTTACATCTGAAGCACTATAATTTCTACTACCTTTTTTTATCAACATTAATTTTTTGTGGGTTTCTTTTAAAATTGTTTTTGAACGTATTATTTTCATTCTTTTCTAGACTCCAGTTAAAATCTGATCCATTTCTTCATTTTCAATATACTATAGATCATAATAATAAAATTTAAAAGAAGAAATATTTATATATTTAAATTATACTCTTTTTTGTTGTCTCATCAGAAGTTATGTTCATCAGTTCCAGTTCATATTGGTGTGGTGAAACAATCAACTCAATCAGAGTGTAGCCAATGATGTTCTTATGTTCATCAATGGATACGTTGTTTCAATTCCACATTATTGGTAAGGGTCATGGGACATGTTCTACTAGTACTGTGTTTTATAGTGCTTCTCCATGTGAATTCATCCCATTCACAATTCTTATTAATCTATGAATCATTTGGTTTACTATTTCATATTCAATAATAATGAAGTATTATTACTTATCATGAAGTATACCAAGCCTGGTTCAGAAGAATTTGGAAGATCTAGGTTGAGTTACTAGTAGAATGTTCAAAATTTCATGGTATTTCATAGAAGTAGACACATGACTACAAACTATTATGTTAATAGAAAATTGAAAATTATTTACTATTATGTAATTTAAAACATATCTTGTAGAATAATTTATTCTAAGAGTATCTAGGGCAGCTTCAGCCAGTGTATACTATTATGACATGACATACTAGTTCACAATGCTCAATTCGTTGAGTTAAGATTCCATTTGGAGTCACAAATATCCATAGTCATTTCCATCAATGTATTCAATATTATGAGGAATCCAAGCACCATTTTGTTTCAATCCTTCCAAATTATAAGATAATTCCCTTATATGGTTAGTTATAGCAATTTTTGAACATAATTAAACATAAATTCATACTCTATAAAAGGGTTGGATAAATTCAATATGGAATAAACACTGATAAGAATTGAAAGGTATAAGAAGAAGAATGATAAAGATAAACTATTCTTATGAATTTAACCAATGATACCAATTTTTTAGTCAAATAGTGTAATGGATAATGGTCTGAAGTAGTGGTGAGTAGAGCATATTCAATAATTTAAAAAATGAATTGATTAATTAAATTAATTATTAATGTTAATTATTATGGTTAATTAGTAGTAGAAAAAGTAAATAATAGAAGGATTTTTTATAGTTTTTCAGTCCAATCTCACCCTACACTACTCTTATACCTCTCTACATGGAGAGAGATATGAGTGTACTATAAATAAATTTTAAGGGGGAATAAAAGCCCAATTTCAGAATCCTTTTCTACTGGAGGGATAACAATTACACAAACTTTTGTATGGGTTTTCACAACCCTAAAAACAAAACATTAGACACTGAGAGTCACAACCCAAACAGTCTTAAATTTAGATATATGGATTAAAAACCCATAGATACGGAATTCCGAATCTGAGAGTCACAACTCTAGGAGAAATAACAACAAATACAATTTTTGTGTTTAGTAGAATAAATAGTACAATTGAATGTGTATATGAGAGATGTGAAATAGTGTTATAGACTCCCAAAAAGAAAAATGAGAAGTTGAATAATTAAGCCACAAATTTTGGTTATTGAGGATTAAGTTAGCTTGTCTCATCATGGTAGAAGAAGATGTAGAATAAAAAATTTGTCCCTTGAGAGAATGTCCAGGTAATTTAAAAGAATATTGCAAAAAGATTGGAAAGTAGGATATGTTGAAATGTTCATAGCGTGTCGATGATGTTAGCCCATGGTGTTGTTGTATATTGTTATTTTTTTCACATGTAATAGAGAAATATAAATATAAATATATATTTAAAAAAATTTAGTTGTTTCATAAGCTATAATTTCATTGTATAATCAAAATAAATTTAGTCAATAGATTTCAGAAATATCTCTATAAAAATTTCATCAAAATTTCCCCTATATTCCTGTAAATTAAATCTTAAATAATATAATTTAACATAAATTTTATAACATTTCCAGTACTATATCTATAGTAATAATAGCATTTAATTCATTAAAAATTGATTTAAATCCATTAAAACTTTTTTAAAATTAGTCAAAACAATTCCTTACAACTAGTGATACATTCCGAAAGTAAATATAAATATATTTACATAAATAATTTTATAACCTCTGCCTTTATTGGAAAAATATACTAAAATAATTTATTAATTTTTCTCTTTAGGTATTTCGTCAAAATAAAAAAGATATATTGAAACATAATCCTTAGATTTATTATGAATTTATCCAACATAAAATCCTCTAAAAATAATTAATATATATATATATGAATCATATCAATGTTCACTATAAAAGAACAATGAGTCAGTAGTAATGTATTGTACCAATATTAGGGTACATGAATGTAGGGTGCACAAATGTAGGGTACATTAAATTATGATAAATTAAAGTATCATAGGGTTCATTCCGAAATTATCATAGGGTTCATTACAAAAGTACATTAGGGTTCATTATAATTTCATAGGATTAATTAATGAATTGACAAAAAGTTCGTTTAAAAAGTAGGGTAGGGTTTACTAAAAAAAGTATCATGGGGTTAATTAAAAAAGTTATGTAGTGTTTATTACAAAAGTATCATATGGTTCATCATGAAAGTAATTTAGGGTTCATTAAAATTTTACGGATTAGGAACTATATTTTTCACTCGTCTAAACGTGTGGTTTCAAAAACATTATTTCCACTATTTTGAAACCATGGTTTCTAAATTACACTTTTTGAAAAACGAGAAATCATATATTATCTAAACGCAATGAATGTTTAAATCATATTAACAAAAATTCAGTCTTTTTTTAAGAATGAGTATTTGTAAAAAATATTATCATATTTCCAAAAAAATAGAAATACAATAAATCATACTTTTATTACTCTTGAAATAATAAATAAACTGATGCATCAAAATTCTAGGAAAAACTGTAGTTGTGAAACAACATTATAGAAGATTATATAATAAAATGAACATCCAAACGACCTTTTTAGGCTTATACGTAAACAAATGAAATCTATGTAAATTTTTATTTATATAAAATCATCTATATGTGAATACTATATCTATAGAACTTGTAGTAAATTAAATAAAATTACTTTTCAAAACATCAAAATATAGATGTTCTAAACTATAGTAGCAACTTTGTTGAGTTTTTAGTGTACCGGGAATTCAATTTCAGACTTCCTCATAAGATAATAATGTTCAGATAAATAACTTACATGTCCCATTTCATAAGATTCATAGAAATGAAAATACTGGGGATTGATATATCATATAAATACAAAGATAAAAATTTTGTAGTTTATACTGGAAAAATAATTGAGACTAAAAATACATATCATGTCCAGGATTAAATGTGAATCGAAGTGTAATCAATTAGAATCATAAGGGTTTTAAAAAATATATAATCATATGTAATCAAAAAAAAAATCCTGTACGCCAAAAAATATTCCAATGTTTTTATAACCCTTTTTATGGGGATTTTATTCTATTATTATTCAAATTCATCATTATTAGTCAAGGAGGTAATGCTTTGACATTATTGGGGTAGGTTTGATCATGACTGAACCACTAGATTCGTAGCAGGTGTGTGAATGACGATTAAGAAGGATATTTCAAGATGTATTAGGATTTTTATGGAATACAAGTGATGATTTACATAGATCTTGGATTTGGGAAGACTAAGGTGAAACAAGAGGAATATATGAATAGCAATGGACCATTGTGGGTTATCATTATATGATTTTCAGCCACCATAGGTCAAAAAATGAAGATTGTGGGTGAACCACACCAATTTCAAGAGGTCAAGCTATTTGAATCATAGTAGTTTCCATATATCTTGATTTTAAATAATGGACCAATTTTTTCAAAAATACTATCTATATGATGTGTATTGTGATAAACACAAATCATATTATAACCAAACTATGACATCTAGGGTTTTAGAGAAAAAATAAGGATCACACACTGTATGGTTGGGCCACCAATCTTGTGACCCTCACAAATACCTAGGTATGTTAAATTTATACACACCTAGGTCCTCATCATGGATGACATTCTATTTACTATTTGAGTACATGGGAAAGTTCTGGTATCCAAGCGTGCACATGTACATGGCTAGGTACATGACATTACATGATAGAAAAAATATGGAAATGAGAACATATGCATTCCCTAAGTTGTTGATATTGAAAAATTTTAGCCCTGAACACACCATGTACTGTAACATATCCACCATACAATGTTCAACGAAGAATATGTACAAGCATCGATGTGAGACCACACACTATTTAGACCATATAAAAAACATATACCACCATTTTGAGGAACCTGTATTTGACATATCTACTTCATTTGACTCATATTTTCGACTTAATGTAGAATATACAGATAATTTTTTCATTTAAAATGAAATGGTGGGATTCATATTGGATTTTGAGATATGATGTGAGATTTTATTGGAGAAACACTTCATTAGGTTTATCTAAACAATGCTAGTGACATAAAAGGATCGTTAGATTGATTATATATTGAGAAGGCACTCCCCTAATAAGGTTGTGGGTACTCTATCTATTGTGATGGAACTATACAATTTTATAAGTGTATGATCCCTCATAATCATTACTCTATCTTGAGATGTTACTCCCCTATTAGGGCATGTGACATCTAAATAATGGGGAAGTAATCCCCTGTCGAAAATGGTCATGTATCCACCATTGTCATTACACTAAGAAGATATTTTACTCAACTTTTGATGGAATGCGCCCTATATGTTTAGGTATGGTCCTCCTCTACTGCAAAAGGAAGAGGGTCCCCATACACATTATTAAATGAAGTGATGGTACTCCACTATTGATAGTGAAAGTCCACTATCGATGGAGATCATACTTCCGTATCACAGAAGGTAGTGATACCCAATACTCGTTACATTAGGTAGAGATGATAATCCCTAACTACGGGTGTGGATCCTCTGTATATGAAGACAATAAGTCCATATCACAAAATAGACTGGGTCCCCATAGTCTTTAATCCATGTAGATATTTTATTACCCTATTTAGGGTGTGGGTCCTCTATCTATGTGGATGGTACTCACATACCATAGTAGTTAATGGGTCCCCCTCATTATATACATAGATAGTGATGGTACTCTCATACATATGCACAATACCACTATATACTAAGTGGAATACCCTTATTGTTCCATGGAATTATCCTGCTAACTTTTGTAGATTAATCTTCCTTAGGTCATAGAGTTGAGGTGGGGTGCATGACATCCTCATTATTTCATTGGTCAAACACATGAGATGTTGGGAATTAGTAATTGAACATTTTTATTGCAATATGTGACATCATCCTGTAATTTGCTGTGAGATGGGGATCCTATTTATCTCTCATATGGGGTTCATATATGATAATATTTCTATGATGTTTTCTTTATTTTTCCTGTTTCTTTGATTTGAGATGACTATTTTTATCACGTCATCAATTAGTCCCACATCAATTTATAGGGTTTCCAACTTGGTATTTATATACTCACACCTACATGGGATTTTAATCAAAATATCTTGTCTTATTTAAAAGATGAATAGATCTGCAGTGATTTTAGAGGATATAGGGATACTCAGGTTCATTGACCATGTAAGGTGCCTATTATTAGATATAAAGAGTTATTCCCTATAATTTATTTTATATTCCATTTTTTAGGTTGTGATATATTTTTTAGTTTGGTTTTAATTTTGACATTTAAATTTTGTATTGAACGATCACACTATTTTGTATTCCATTATAGTTAATACAATCACGGTTTTTACTCAAGATTTTATTAGATTTTAAACATTTTTCCCATCACGTATATATGGATATGGTTCATCATGTTTGTATAGGTAATTTGTGAAAATACATTACATTTTAGGTATTCCTTTTACATATTATTTCCTTCCCTTATCCGATAGTGGTAGGATTGTTGTTATGGTAGTCTAGTCTTCCATCAGCTATGTGGGAAATAGTGGGTCTAGTTATTAAACAAATACCAAGGATTAATTTATGATGAATGTAAATATTATAGAACCAATATAATGGGCATAAAAACTTTATACTTATGATATGATGTTATTATGATATTCTTCATATAGTGTTTTTCATTATGTCGATAGTGGGAGAAATCGAAAAATAATTATCCATATTAAAGGTGTGTTATCTTGATAAAATCCACATGATATTAATTCATTGAATGAATTATATATAGAATGAATTATAATGTTCTTGTAAAGTGGTAATATTATTTTATTTTTAGATAATATGATCATGGATTAGTTTCATGATTATTTGAGTTTTATGAATTTATATAAATAAAGATTTATTTAGGTTACAACACCATATTTTAATGGAGTTTTTCCTATAATTTATTGAAGTTAGTTATTTGGAGTTCAAAATAATCATAAATAATAATACAAGAATTTGTTTTTGTTTTTTACTGATGTTCATTAGAATATTGAAATTCTCTATTCTATGTTTATATTTTATCACAACAATGAATAATAATTTTTCTGCATTGTGATATACATTAAGAGTAAGTTAGGCATGTAAAAATACAATATATCATAGTGAAATAAATGATATACTTCCTAAATTTTACATGCCATGAAATATATTTGTAGTGTTTTTTCATATGTGGAAAACCATTTACTAAAAATTTAATCTCGCACACTCTAATCAAGTATTTACTATACTGAATTTTATAGATCTTTTAGATGATTTGAAAAGTTGGAAATTTATATATATAAAAAAGTATTTTGATTAACAAATAATTATTAAAAAGAAAATATTGACTTAATGATCTATATAATATCAATATCAATAGGAATTTCAATTATTAATGTGTCAAAAAACATTGTCATTTTTAGGAAAAAATATGAAAGATAGTTTTTGAAAGATATTTTGTATAATTTCTAATAATGATGTTGGTTGAAACTTAATTAATAATATTTTCAAAAATGATGAATCTATATAAGAAAAATCATCATAAAAATAACTTTCAAGATCATTCTAGTACATACAGTTTAGGTCCTTCAAAATTCTAGTCCATATTTTTATTTCTGATAATATGATAATATCATAGAAAATGGGGTTACAATCACTGAACATTATAGACATTTCAGTCACTAAAAGGAATATGTTTACTTGGAAAAACAACTTTTTCATGTGTGATATGTATCTCTCTATATATTTAAATAATATTGTATTATTATTTATCACATACATTATAAGCCTGTGAATAATTTCATTATGAAACTACATTAGAAACCACTTATTCACCTAATAACACATAGTGATTGTGAATCTCTCACATATTTAAATTATAAAAATATCCCCTCATCCTATAGGTATTAGGCTGATGATAATATACCATAACAACCTTAATAATACTATGAATATAATGATAAATCCAAATAAGTAAATATTAAAATTCTAAAAAAATAAACTTGCATATTAAAACATAATATAAACCAAAAACCAATATAAGATGATCAGGGAACCAAAGGTGTTATCCCATGCTGTATAATATTTTTTAATATTCTAATATATATAATATATAATAACATGGTATAAGATAAATTATATATAAAACATATTAAAATAAAATAGCCCTTATGATGGTAAATGTAATGTAAAATGATTTTATTAAAATTAATACACATTTATATGAACAAATTAATATCGCTCTTATAATACCATTCCCTTGATTTCATTAACATTGTGAGACATACTTCCAACACAATGATGATAAGTAAATATAGAATAAAATATTTTTTCTACCGTTATAAATCAAAACTAATTTCATATAGTTGAATAAGATTTCCATTAACATCTTAATATGATTATTCCACTCACATTTAAACACTTAGTGCTATTGACCATGCAGATGAATATTAAAGACAATTTTGAGTGTCAATACAACAAAAAATTACCATATACAGTGCCTGAATAAGGGATAACATAATTCCTTTCCTTTATTGAAAGCTGATAGAATGTCTTCATAGATTCACTCAAGTAATTACCACATCATATTAAGCAGTTAATTATATCTCAAAATTCTCAAAACCTCTTGTAACAATGGTTTATATTATATAGTCTCTTAAATAATATATAAAATGAGTATTATTCTTTTAAAACCAATTTAAAAACTGTAATTCTCAATCAAATTTCAACATATCATTTAATTTTCTCACTTTTTTTCTATAATTTTTTTTCTCGTGAATAATAAAAATAATATACAAAAATGTAGATCTCATTCTTTAATAATAATTATTACATAATTATTAAAATAAAAAATGTAGATTGTTTTGAAATATATTAATATAAACTAATTCAAAATCACTTTAAAAAACATTTAGTGAAAATTGAATATGTCATAACCATAAGAAATAATGTCCCATATCTCATTTCATACATTTTTCATCTGAATTTCCTGGAGTATTATTATCTTATAAAACGATGATTGATCACATATGACTCATTCACATAAATTTAATGCTATAAAAAGTGTTTTATCTAATTAAATGATATTTAATCATTACAAAAACATATGAATTCATTAGATTAATTATCAGAGTCATAATAAAGAATTTTGTATCATGATAATGATTGAACATAAAATAAAACCCTATAGGTATCAATTCATCTCAATTTCATGAAACTAGTTACTCAACCTTATACTATTGAAATATCCCATAATAAAACACATCTATCCTCACATTATGTATGTAAAAATTAAACAAGATGCCAATAATATTTAGTATCACTCACATAAAAGTATTTATATAACTACATGGGACCACATATATATATATATATATTATCATGTATATGTAGATCAACATAAACAAAGATTTTATCATGTAGATAACTTACTATAGAAATCTTAATTGATATTTTTATCATTAAACTCTCATAGCTTCAATGTATCTTCACTTATTCTCTTTTTCTTATTAATGATAAAATTTGACCCCATTACATTTATAACTAAATCTCTTATTATCTAAAAATATTATGTATAGATCATAATCTCCATCTACCAACTAACATTATGGAAGGATGATACTATCTCCCTAATCAAAATTCTACAACAAAATCATTGATTTTTCATACATATTGAACATTAAAAAATCATATATATCGATCAAAAGGGAAATCATGTAAGTTATTATGGTATAAAAGTACTCATATATAATGTTATAAATAATCAAATGTCTTATAATGAATGGACTCATGAAACATCCATGCAATGTTAGTTTATCTCATTCAATCCCATAGTGTTCATGTTGCATGATCACTACCATTGTTTTATAACCCTGGATAATCACGTTGAGGTCCTATGACTCAAATATAATTAGTATGAAACCTAATATCCTTATACTCTATATAATCCAATATATAATCCCATATTTATAATGGATATTACCTAATCATGTATTCTATTTATAATGAACTATTGATTTATATGTCATTTATTTTTGCGAAAATATGACTTTTTTGTTAAATAGAGTAATTTTTGTTACATATTGTTTTCAAAATCTGATTTTTTGAGGTAACACTATGATGAGGACATTATCAAAGATCATGTTATAGATATGTAAGGAACCATGAAATGGAGGTGATCAATTATCACATGATAAGTGGGTTTCATGGTATGTAATATTTTGTTGTGGGGATTCTCTCTATGTAATATGATTTTATGTACATTGGTATTATAAATTGGGGTGTAAAAACATATTGTAGAATCACTTATATAGTTCTCGTGAACCCTTATATTTTTTTATTTTAAAATATCCTAGATAAGGTCATCACATTTGGACCCCTAGACAACACCATGAAAATGGTTTATATATAGAGGTATTAGAACATAGAGAACAATGGTTATGAATATGAATGGGAGGATGAACCATAGAGTAACATTTTGTGATTAATTTTTTTTGATAATTATACTCTCATACATATAAATAGGGATATATCTAGTGATTGTTGTAAATGGGAAAAAGGGCCTCACTGTATAGGGCAGAAATGCAATGACATTCTTTAGTGACCTCTTAGGCTAGAGTATTTCAGAACCCTAGGATTGTACTTCTTGTACAGATGGTTATGGTCATTATATGTAATATTATTTTTAATATTTTAAATACTTAATATATGAACCATCATCTTTAGTTCAACCCCCTTTGGGAGTTATAGAACTAATCATAAGGAGAGACCTATATTATCTTGTTATACCCACTTTATTTATAACATTATATCGCGTATTATTACTGATAATATTTCTATGTTTTAATTTATTATTTAATATATGTATATAAATACATTAAATTTTATCATATTCCAATATATTGGTGAATACATTTAGTGTCATTTTATATAGTTTTGATGTTGATTCAAATATATCATGGGATAATAATGTTGAGATGACAAGTATTTTTATCATCTTAGGAAGATGATATCCTATGAAAATTAATGAATTGGGTATTGGGAAATTATACTAATTTTATGACAAAAACACAATATATTTAGTTTTTTTAGAAATAATTTTTTAATAGTTCTTTTAGTGGGTAAATAAATTAGTTATTTTCTATCGCATAGGATTTTACAGGTGTTGGGAGTGGATTTCATGCCATATTTAATAATCTAATTACAAAAATTCCACTCAAGGAGTCATTAGGTAACTATAATACATTTTCATAATGTAAATATATAATTATAATTTATATTAATTAATTATTTTAGATTTTATGGAAATTGATGAATGAATTGATGTTGATACAATCTTGTATGAAAAATACATGGGCTTTGATGAAAATGAGTGGATCATGATTAGGATGATAAATCAATGGTTAAGGTATATTATGGAATTAATACAATTTAAAATTCTTGTTTGTACAATATTTTTCATGGGTGCATGTTTTATAGTGTAAAATTGAAATGAGGTTGGAATAAGAAAGCCTATGAAAATGAGATAGGCTGACGTTGAACATATTATATATTAAACAAGAGATGAATTTGACTATGGATATTTTCAGATCACAGAATGAATATGTCGTTAAGGAGGGATGGTACCTACTGGGTTTATTAGAGGCAACTAATTGGTCCTTATGAATGATATTTTACATATATTTCATATATTATTAACTAAATTAATTTTAGGATTAATATATAGTATTATGCCTTGAAGTTATGGGTGAGATTATTACATGTGTCATGATAAATAAGGAACAATCCTGTATAGGTGGAATAGAGATTTTTTATGTGTTAATAAATGGATGATCCCTCCATTGATAGATGTAAAATAATTTCTACAATTTTATATAATATTTTTGTGTGAAAACTATATTAATCGATATAATAGATAGAAAATAAAGTGTTAGATCAAAAATCAAAACTAATGGTTCTAGTTTTAAAACACATAATTTACATACATGTTATGATTCTAAATATATATTCTTGGACATTGTAATCCCTTAATTACATAAAAAAATCATAACATAAATTCAAAATACATTTTGGGTTTAGATCATTATATAATTAGTAGAAAATATAAACTAATAAAACCGAAGTTCATTTGGAACAGTAATATGGTTTTCAACAATAAAAAACATTTAAATGAAAAATATTATTTAATATATCCCATACTTATCTACAGATGTTATAATTTTCTAAATAAGTCATGTAATTTTATTACTCCAAACCTAGTCAAATGGAAAACTATTAAAGAGTGGGATAAAATGAATATTAATTAAAAAATCAAATAGAGATAATCATGTCATAAGCATGGATGAAATGTTATTAAATGAGTAAGTAATTATCATAATTCCATAATTAATAGAAACTGAGAGCATATTATATCCATGAGAATAAATCAATGCATAGATATCAATAATAAATGAAAAAATATCAATAGAATTCCAATTATAGGACAATGATACATTTTATCAATGAGTTATTAGATTTCATAATACATATATGGGAATAAGAATAGTTTAAAACCAATTTTTTTGCCTTGTGAGTTTTACTAATACCTTGATGGGCTATATAATCTAAGTCCCCTACCGTAATTTGATTAAGTCAAATTCATTCAACAAAAGAGTCAGTGATAAATTTCATATAGTTCCCAACTAAATATTTTTATTACAAAATACATGCTTATCTATATGATGAATAATTTTCAATATTAATAAATTATCAGACTATGATAGTTATCAATAATCACCAATAATTTCAACACATTTCACAAAATCAATAAAATGTATAACCTGATAATATTCCATGTGGTGAAAGAAGGTTAATGGTTAAATAATACATATCAAACTTTCTGGTAATAATTTGAATTGGGATAACATTATGAAACATCCAATAAATATCACCATTTCAATAAAAGGGATTACATGGTTGTTAACAATTCTGTGAAGTAAAGTTGATAGTTGTTGAAGAAAATAAAGAGAGTAATGAAGTAATCATTGAATAATATTAACATAAAAAAAACAATGAAAATAAGGCTTTAACAGAACCACAAAATTAGGGATTCTGAATTGGATTTTATTGGTATCATGTGTTTATTCCCCTAAAACATAAATATATATTAGATAATAAAGAATAAAACATAAACACCATTTTGGTAAATACATTGGAATGTAAAATAGATATGGAATTGAAAAATGAAAACATATTTTATAAAATTATTTTAACATTGATGTTAAAGTAAATATTACAGGGCACTTGTAAAAGACTTTTTAAAAATTGTTATTCCAAAATCATTGAAATCATTACTTCTAAAAGGAATCATAAATAATAGGTACCTAAATTGAAATAATGTTAATCATGGATAATGTTGGAGATAATGTAATAAAAAATGAATAGTTAATGCGGATTTCCATATTAATATATTGTAAAATAACATAGCTTAAAACTCACATTATAAAAAAGGATTATAATAAAACATATAATAAAATAATATAGTGGGAGAACATAATAATGGAATAAATATGTTCATGATGTAACCATATAACTCAATGAAAGGAGTCTTCATTTATTGATGCCTCTTATGATAAATAAACATCGTGTCGAAAGAAATATTTCATAAAAATTAAATATATGGTAGAAATTTAAATTCATATAATACATAATTACACATAATATAATAAAATGGAAGACTATATCACACCTTTAAGAGTAATTGGATGATAATAACTCAGTGAATGAATATAGAGTTAACAAAATGCTTTAGTACATGGGTAAAAATTAAGTAAAAACTATTTGAAGAAAGGGAAGATTTTTAGCATAATATTTCCATGGAATAATTGAAATATGTGATATTAATTAATCCATTGGAAATTAATACACACTATAGGGAGGAATGTGATACAGGATTTAATCATGTCTCTATGAATTGGTGTTTACGAAAGAGAAACCATGTTGGTTGAGTAACTTGTTAACCAAAACCTCTAGATTAGAGATGACTTTAATTTGAATAAAAATAAAAATATTAAAATATAATTTAAGGTATTAAATATAATGTATTAAGTTTATAGAACACTAATAGGGAATTATGTAAATAATATTAAACATGTATCAAAGATATAAATTTTTGTTGAAAACTATTATCTTGTTCAAGATTAATTTTATGCAAGAGAATAACCCATTGAATAATAAAATTACAATTATTAGCTACATACTCAAGAACATTATTCATATATATTTAATTTAATAAAGAAAATGTACTTTTATAATCCATATATTTATTATATTTTTTCTTCTATTTGTGTGAAATAAAATTAGTGTCATATTATTCTTGTGATTTTAGATATCAAGGATAATATATTATTCATAAGTTAAAAACTTTATTAAATAATTCATGAACCAAAAACTAATTAATAATTTAGTATTATATCATTAACCAACTCACTGGTGCCCACATGGCCAGTGATAAGCATAGTTTGATACCCCAAGCCCTCCTCAACATGTTGGGCATTGGTGACTAGTGTCAAATAGTTATATTAAACTCATAGGAGGCATTATCATATGTACCATTATGAATAATAACATCTCCCAATACACACACAATGATGAAAGGGGAAATAGAAATAACACCATAATGCATTCATAACATCTAACCCATATAAAATTAAGATGATGCACTAAAAATAATATATTTACAAATACAATCCCACCAATCTGGAAATTGAATTACAACATAATAAGATGTTTTGGACTTCTAACTCATGAAATCCATGTAATGAAACATGGTTTATTTATCCCACAATGCTTGTTTTGAACATGGTCCTCCTAGGAATCATCCAAAACAAATATTTTATATATAATACATGATATGTGTGGGAAAATAACTTACATAGGTGTGAATAAGAATACCTCTTATAAATATATAAATCCTAAAACATACATCATCAATAGAGTAATCAATTCATCGTCACATATTAATGTCAATCAAAATACGAAACATAATAATGAGAATAATAAAAAGAATATATAATCATGAAAAACACTAAACCCTAAAGAGGTCATAAACAAACGACCAACCAGAGGATTATGTTTCACTAATCATGGTGAAATTTGTTCATGGAAACCCACTCCATGTGATATATTATCACAAATAGTGCTCATATGATAGGCCATGCACATCATGCATCACTGAATTTGTAATCACTATATCTATGAAGATATTGATACAATGATTGGGGATCCCATTTAGTTTTAATATTGGTTTACCAGAACTCATTAGAAACTGAACCACTATGTCAGTGATCATATTCCCTCTCATATTGGTCATGAATATTATAGAAAACCCATAATGTGAAGATGATAAAATGATAGTGTATCCAACCTTAGTCACATGGGGGGATTCCTAAAACACTATCCTATAATACAGTCATAGAGGTAATCATAAAACACTAGTCAAGATATAATTCCACTCTAAACCCTCATGAGTATTTTTTAATGGAGAACATTCAACCAATAATGGTCGAGACTAATGAGATGGTGGTATTCAACCAAACTTGGAAAAAGTATATTATGTGTACATGATATCATATGTCATTTTTTGTATTCCCCCAGATAACTAGTGTATCACTATATAACATGTAATATATTAATTCATATATATATATATAAAGTTTTTTTTGGAATTTACAATTTTTAGAGGATAGGTTGGCACTCTGGGGGTCATCATCCCAATCCAATGTTCTTCTAGATGTGATTCTTTACTTTTGGTTGTGCTTAGGTACGCTGGTTTTTCCCATACACCTAGTCATGATAGATTATCGTTCATGCTTTTGTACCCTTTTTGTTCCCATGTGTTTGGTCATGTTTATTCCCATATACCCCATAAGGTACATGTCATGCCTCTAGCAATGGGTCACATAGTGTGTGACACATTTCACATGTCATGTGGAAATTTTCTCTATATAAAAACCATACCTTTTAAAGAGAGGGACCACAGAATATGTATTTTTCAAACAAAATACTACATAGTTAAGAATTTTATATAAAATCTTGTGTATTCTAATAATGATTACTTTTACTCTAATTCCTATATTTCTCCACAAGAACATCTAATAATCATAGACCCAGAATTGTTATATCCTATTCCTCAATAATGAATAGATTTCAGCCACTGATTTTACTAGAAATCAACACTCATGTATTTTCCATATTGAGATGAATAAAATAGTGAACCATGGATTCACTAATATGAATTTAATCATACATGGTAATTTTACACTATATAAGTATCCTTGATCTTGATCCTGAACTCATGGTAATCATTCTCATGTGCCTAGGATTATGCTTTGATCATTCACCAAGCATTTATAGAATCACTATAAAAAAATAATGATAATGATAATATATAGAACATGGATAGAAATGCATAAAATGAAAACATTGGTAACTAAAATTAGTGAATATTCATTTTCACTCAATAAATTTCCATAAATATGGTGGGAGAAAATGTTTTCCAAATTAATTTCAAATTCACATTTTTATAAAAATAAATCCTTACCATGAAAAGTAAATTGACCAGTGAATCATACTATTAGTTGAATTCTATAACATTTATCACGAAGTAAATAAATAGGGAAATGTTTTTAAAAAAAATGTCTTAACTGAAGTTCGGATCGATCAATAATAAATAATTTATATGATTTGTTGTTTTCAATGAGATCAATAAATTCCTATTTTCTTTGGTATCTTTATAGTGCTCTAATTATTTATCGAAAATCCCTATGTCCTCCATCACTCCTCCACACTCTCCTATCCATTTCCTAGGGTTACGAGGCTATCCCTATAAATTTCCAATAACTATATCTAAATAGATGTTGATTAAGTGATAGAAAATTAATTAATTCATTCATTCATTTACAATTACCATCAAATTTTTTTTTATCCAAACAAACAATATAGAAAAAGGATAGTCATGCTTAGTGAAAACAAAAAATTCATGACTAAAAATAGTTATTAGTTTATGTATTTGATACTTATTTTTATACTAATACACATATCTATGGAAAGTTACACGCAAAAAATATAATTTATTTAATATTATTATATATCAACAAGAAGGATCACCAGGCCATAGAATCATAAGTTTTCTCAATTTATGGATTTGAAAATCTTTTAGAATTCTTAATAGGAAAAAGTGGTGTTAAATTCTTCCTAGATCAAGGTTATCCATCCCAAAAACCAAAAAATCCTACTAAAATAGATAAGTGTACTGAGCTCTCATCTAGATCTCCTCCTCCCAAGTGGTCTCATAAAGATTAGCATGCTTCCTCAAACCACAAAATAATGAAATATCTCCATAAACCGATCTTAACTATCAATATTCAATCACCAACACATACTCTCTAATGGTATATCCATCATTGATGTCATGATTTACCAATTTGTTAATACATGATGAGTCATTCGCATATATCCTTAGAAACAAGCCATGGAAGACATCATTTAAAATATTTAACTATGGTAGTAATTATAACAGGCGAATGACCATTCTATCCAAACACCTAATATAAAATGATCTAATAAAACATAGAGATATCATTCATATGCCTAAAAATAACAACAATGATTGTCTAGGTGATATAATCTTGAACACATGGATTCTATCCTGAAACTAAAAATGCATCCATAGTGGGTTGTATTGGAAGTATGAAATATCTGGGAATTCTTAATCAACTACAGGATAATATTCACCTTCTTGGACAATAATGTCACAAAAAATGGGTCAATGAGTGCTGAATACTCTGCATTAGTCCAAATTAGTGGTGACCTATACAGTCCTCCAAAGACAGAATAATATTGTTCCATATTGATGGTGGAAGTGTAGCTGTTATTATATACAATCATTAAATAGGGTAGGAGATCCTCCCAACTATGGATAAAATCCAAAATAAAAACCCAATTCATGTCCTATATAACATTAAAAGACCTCTCAATTTGGTAGATAATTTATATGAGTAATTTCATTCTCAAACACTATTGATTCCCAATTTCCTCCTAAAATAACCCTCATAATCATGATGCAATGTAAGAATCATATTTAAGAACTATAATAGATGGAAATTCATGAATCCTAAATATTTAGTGCATTTAATTGTTTCCCACACACTCTACTAAACTCTACTATTAGATATCATGGTTGTGAGAAGAAATATGGAGTCTGTCTACTATCCTCATGATTTAATTGATTTCCTTAGATGTTTTTGGAAGATCCATGTTGAATTATAGAGATAAACCCTCATAATTCCACTTTGTAACCTAAAGGGGTTGATCTAAAACCACTATAATAGGGTTCATATCATTCACCTACTTAAAGGTGTGGTATTTAATGAAAAATTATGCCACACATTTCTTCATCAATAGCAAAAATAACTGACTTCAACGTTCCTAGTACATTTTTACACTCCTATATATACCATAAAGGGGATTTATAGAACCCCAATGAAATTCTATCAAAAAATATCACTAGTAACAACATCAATTGTCTGAAAAGGATAGTGTTCTTTCCATTTTCATAGAATCCATTAAGAGAATATCCAATAGATATATGAATACACATGTTATCATAATTGGTATCTCTTAGAAGAACCTCCATAACATGTTGTTGAAGTGGTGGGATAACAACAATCATATGAAGGTAAGATTAAGGATCCTCCTTTACTAAGGAAAACTATAACTAGACTCTCTTCTCCAATGCCCCAATAAAAAAATATGAACACGGTCACATTCAAAGAAGATGTTCTATCACGTACTCCTTAATGAGAGTATAGACAATCTAAAATTTATAATATATGATAAAATTAATCCATTTCATCTATATAATTTTGAGATCCTTATTTGGAATTATATAATTGATACTTTCATGGTATGAATAGATGATAAATAGATCACCCATGTTCTTGTGTTGCAACATCTTTCGGGAGAAGATAACTATTTCTTACACTTGACCATCAGTATTGCAGTTTTACTTATGAGGACTCAACTATCACAACCCCTAGGAAATCCATACCTAACCTAAAATTACATAATAACCATGTCTAGTCATGGAGGTATCATAAAAAACTACGTACTCAACACCCTCCTCTGGTTGTCTCAAAAGGGGGGGGGGGGGGGGCGCTCTTCAACCATTACTACAACTCACGAAAATACTACTAGAACAACTCCATTCACATGAAATACTTCCACATTATTATCAATTCTATCATGGGTGGAGATATCATGGATGATTAATTATTCAATATTTGATAGTATCTCACTATCCTAATGATGATCAAATCCTCTCTCATGCTCTTGGGTGGGTCTCACATTAGTACTCCCTCAATAATCACAAGATCTGCTACTAAATACTCTTCTAATAAGACATGTACCTAATGTTTGATATCTCAAATCCATTATTGAAACATATAGAGATTCACATAGAGATATCTCTCATTATGTATGACCAGGTTCATCCTCAACTGCATTGAATGGTCTTCCATGGACTCCATGTACACTAGAATGTAATAGATGAAAACAAGCACAAATCTTTCTAAAAAAAGAATGAATGATTTGGTTTACGAATCATATAAAAATATATGTGGAATTATTAATATAAAAATAAATCACCAGTTACTCATTATGTCTATAGAGACATCATAATTTATCAAAGTTATGTATATGTCCTTTACTCAACATTGTGTCTAACCCAATTTGAGGTTTATCATAGAGAACCATATCTCCAAGATCATCCAAATTGAAGAGGTCATTGATCCTCGTTAGTTGATAATTATTCATTATGGAAACCTATATTAGGAAATGATAATTCATAAAAAACCTCAATCACTATTCAATCTTTTTTAGAAATCAATACTAGGAATTCTTATGGGTAAAATGGGTCTGATAGAGAGAATCCTCTACAAGTCCATCAACTAAACAATTAATTCATGAAACTCTATGAGAATGATCTATTATATTGGAACATATATCAATGAATTAACTTGGTCTAATAATATGAAATTTTATATCTCCTAGTATACTGGTAATACATTAACATCCGCAAGATATATACTATTGTACTCAAACATCACTGATATATGCTAAAATCCCATAACATCCACTACTTGATGGGTAATAATGTCAAATAAAAGAGTAATACACCATATCCTTCTCTTTATGAGAACATACTAATCTTTTTGGGTTTCCTCCCAACCCACAATGGAAAAATGTATTCGATGACCATAGAAACACTTCATCCTCTACCAAATGTAATCAATCTAGGCATGAATTATTGAAATTCAATGCATACCTAATATGATTTAATAAAGAATAATCTCTATTTCAATAGATCCCATAAGGATTTCTTTCCACAAAGAGTCATGTCATTGTATCATCTAGAATGTGTGATCATTAAATCACATATAGTAAATGTCTCTAAGAATATTGGTTGAGACCATGGATCAACACGAATCATTAACTCTTAAACAAGATAAGTTGAAATAAAAGTGTCACTCACACCTGTGTCTATCAGTACTATATGAAATGTAGACAATATGCAATTAATACCTATAATCATCATGGAAATATCTAGGTTGAAGGAATCCCTAGATTAATGCTATGCTCATTGCTGAATAATTGTTCCATGATCCATTCATGGAACACCTTGGGTTGGTGGTGGAAACAATTCAAAAGATATTATATCTCTAGTTGCTCTCCCTTTTCTTATACCATTCCCTTCAACCTATGTACCTCAATTCTGTTGCCACTGTCTTGTTCTAGTAAGTATATCATGTATCTATCTATTAGCTTCATGGATGGTAAGATAATACTAGGTGAGATGAACAATTCCATCTCATGAGAAGGACTACATATCTATAGAATTACTACAATCGTATTTAGATCCATGGAAAATAGACCCATTATCATAATATTTCCTAAATAAGAATCTCACATGCTGAGATTCATTTATCTTTCTTTAGAAAAATGTTTGTAAGGTCTTTTCTTCTATATTCCCCATACCAGAACCATATTTATGCATCAGATCGCTCATAAATATATCCACTACCAAAGTCCACTCATGAAGTCATGTATAGTTAGGAATATAAATATATATCATTATACCCTTGATATATTCCAATTGGCCATGATCAAATGTCTATTCGCAATAGAAAGAAACCCGAACCATGTCTAGAACGTATCAATTGTGGTTGGTGAAACAAAAAAATACACTTCTATGGGCATGCGTTCATGGTAAATCTATAAATTTTTATAGATGTGCCCCACTAATCAATTTGTTGGATAGAACACCTCTCTAAAGAGTCATTAATTATAGTCCCAAAAGAGAACAATATAATAAATTTTCTCAGCCTCAAAAGATTAACATAAACTTGTACATCCTTGAAGAAGTATCACCTCTAATACCACTATATTTTAAATTATTGATATCATATGGTGTGAAAAAATGGTAACTACCTCTATCTTTTCCACATCATAATGTGAAGCTTTCTCTACATGAAACCTAGCTGGTTACTACCTCTGAAACTCATGGAAAATATTCAAAATATACATATCCTTAGATAATACTACAAATGATTCATTGTTAAAAAATTTGGCGTAAAAACTAGAAAACCTCAAGAGGTAGCAACTATATTAAAATACCAAGTACAATTTTTTTTATTCATTAAAGCATTCACAAAATCATTCTATGGAATCATGGCTTGAAATCATTAGGGTGGAATCCTACAATATAATCAGGATTTACCATAGTAAAAGTGTATATCATGGGAGATGACTCTAGAAAAAATAGAAACCACATCACATTATAATATGATAAAATTAAATATTTTCTACGATCTAAATAGTGTGTAGTTGATCCATGTATAAAACATGCTTGTATGAGACCTATTAAATGGAAACTTCTTTTTTCACACCACCTTTACATTCCAAATCCTGAATGAAAAACTCAAAACAAATTAATATTGTTGTAATTAAACCCAAATTAAACATCAGAGCTAAATAATATCCAAACAGTAGTCATAGCATGAACTCCACTCTTATTCAGCATTGTCACAAATCAACACACTAGGGCCACCATCACTGGTGATTTGTTATGTGTGACATCCCAGACAACCTTTTATAAGATAGGGGTAGAGACTAATGTTATGTAGGAATATCTGACACATTATAAGCCTTAGCCTACACACATGTATGTACACACATATCTCCCAATACACATAATGTTCTAAAATCCAAAACAAAATATATTCCATATGGAATACCTAAAACCAATCCCACATTAGATTATGGGGATGTACTGAAATTAATAAATAGATAATTACAGTCCCATGAAAATGGAAAAATCATCCAATATATTAAGATGGATGGGACCACTATTTAATGCATCGCATGGTATCAACCTCAGGTTTTCTAGCTCACTATTCTCTTCCGGATCTTTGTTATCCAATGACTCTGTAAAAATAATTTTTATTATCATAATATATAACATATGAAGAAAATTTCCATGAAGGGGTGAGTATAAAAATATACTGCACAACATAATAAAATCAATGAACATATAATATTATAAGATTAGTTACCAAATACTCACATATGCATATAAATTAGAATATGATACATAGAAATATAATCAATGATACATAGATATACACATGAAAGAAACCAAGAATCCTAGAGGTATCAACCACACACCCATCCACCAGATTCTTCTCGAGAAATCAAGGTAAATATCTTTTAGTGGTAATGTCTCCATTATTCATGATATCAATAATGTCCCTCAACTAAGTAGTCATGCTCCTTGGGCCCCACTAAAAAATTTCATAATGGACCAGGAAAGATATGTATATATATAGTGGATTGAACTAACTGCTCATTGGGATACCCGTAAACCCCACATGGCATAACCTACTATGAAATGGATTGTAATACCACATAATTTGGTAGTGAAAATTCCTCAATCCCCACACATGGAAGGTTAAAGAACAATAGAGAATCTTACCCTAATAATAGAGATGGATTCATGATGATTATGAAATATTTAATATATATATATATCATATCACAATCCACTCAATTATATATAATTCCACAAAATACACTCATGGAGATGGACCAATGGATCATAGTTAACTAAAAATGGTCCAAATAAAAGAGATTGAGGAATTCCACCCACACTTGAAAAACTATATAACATGTTCCAATGAATTCATTGTGATTTTGGTATTATTTAGGTATTCTGGAATCCCAATGTCTCACATGAAATGTAATTCTCTTTACAAACATCATTTTCATTAGGAAATATGGAGTTTGTTGGATCATATTTCATTTGGAATTCCACCATCCCTTTCTTTTATAACTCTTTCTATGACTGTATAGTTTGAGTCCTGCATATGTAATATAGAAATTCTAGTTTACATGGAAATTCATGAGTATTGGGACATTCCTATATATTTTAGTTGTCACCGTGTCCCAGACCATGTCCATGCCTACACACAGATAGCATACTGTATGACCTACCATCACAAGGTGACATGGAATATGACCTATGTAACATGAAATGGTATTTTTTACTAATTTAAGAACTCAAGACTTTTAGAAGAGGGAAAACATTACATTCAATATTCAAACTACATTCATTATAGTCATTAATTTTTTTAAAATCTATAATGTTCTATGAAAAAATCTGGAAATGCACCCACTATTTGCATATACTCTTGATCTGAATATATGTAATGATCAAGTATCAACCAGGACATCATGTCCCTAATGACTGAATTCAGGACATGAATTTTCTTGAAAATAATAACCCATCACTACGACATACCACGAATCCCAAACACATGTTCCAGGGATCTCTAATTAAGAATGTAATCTACTACAATCCTCAAACACCATATATATATAATAGATATCAACATAAAAACAATTTTTACAAATATTAAATGTAAAGTATTGGTTATTCATTGATCTTCTATCAGGTATTTGTCGAATCGTCATCCAAATAAAATACCAATGATAATAACACATAGAATAAGGATATAAATGAATTAAATACAAAAAATGAGGAGTTAGACTTTTCTAATATTAATTTTGGACAAAATATACTTTCATGAATATGAAAAAAAATATTATTATCAAATTCATATTAGAATTCCTATTTATTGAAAGATAAATATACACTTTCACAACATGACTGACCCATGAATCAAACTATTAGAATAATTGATTCACATTCTTTGAGGAATAAACAAACAAAGTTAAGTACACAAAAAATATCCCACCTATACTTAGGATCAATGATAAATGAATAAAGGATATACATTATTTCTATTAGATAGATCCACAATCTTTGATGCTGATGGAGAAATATTCATTACTCTGATCGTTAATCTATCATCCAAACATCCATAAATTTTACCCACATTCTTCCCTCAAATACATAATTTTATGGGGATACACATGGATTTTAACATAACTATTTATAAATAGTATATCATTATCTTATAAAAAATTAAATAAACAAATAAATTTATTTAATTATTATTTATCCCAATACCACTTTTTTACCTAACAAATGACGCTGACAACTATTTTGTCTGGCCTAGAAAAAAACCATGACTCTAAATTCAATAATGATCTTATTTTTTTGAAATGAGAATAAATTCAAGAGTTATTCAATTATCTCAGGAAAACCATGTGCATGTGATATAATATATATAAAATTATTATTATATCAACACCAAGGCTCATTGGGCTATAAAATCTCTTTCAATAATGGAATATGGACATAAAAATCTTTCATAAATAAATTTGAAGTCATGGTATGAGAAAATATATATGCTATCTATTTTCTTATAATAATATTATTATTTATGTACCCTTAGGCATCCATGATGATGTTTTTTAGAATTATTAAACTAGGTTCTTAAACTAACCCAAACATGCACATACTATATATTTATCGGGTGAGTACGGATAATGAATAGCTTGATATCATAATTATATAATAATAATTATATTATATAGATTTTTTTATATGAATTATATTTTATGCATTTTTATTTTGAAACAAATTTAATATGAAAAAATTAAAACCATAGTATATTGTGACAACAGTCAGCACAATGCATATTTAATGCCCTTTTGTTTGAATAGTTTGATATAAATGAATAAACAAATAATGTTCCATTAATATAATAAAACTTATATATAATAATATTATTTATTTTATCACGTTCCCTTGTTTATGGTAGGTTTGTAAGTGTTATATAAGATGAAATGGTAAGGAGTATGTAACACTCCCTTAGGTGCCGTGAAATTTCTCCAGAATGTCTACTTGAAAATGTTGGGTTTATGAAAAAAATAATGAATAGTGCCATATGAACATGAGATGGATTATAGTAAGAGATATATTTTATATTTTCATGAATGAATTTATTTGAATCTTGGTTGTATTATGGTGTGAATATTACCTCATTATAAGTGAAAAAAGAATCTTTTGAGAACACATTTTATTTTTTCAAGAAATCAATACACTATTGATGAGTACAAGATCATTTTTTAATAATGTACTGTGTGATGATGTCGGTTAAATAAGACCTAAAATAATTATTTCAACACATATTGGATTTACTTTTTCCTATGGTTTTTTTACTTTTACCATATTATTCTTTTTTACTATGTTATTCATTTTTTAACTATGTAATATATATTTCAATATAAATACAAAATAGTACCTCTAAAAAATATGTGTTTCATGAGACAAATTTTTATCCCAATTTAATATCATTCAACTTTTAAATTATATAAAATGAACATTAATATTATATCATTTTGATATATAGAAAATATGTTCTTTTAAAAACATATTATTTTAACCAATATATGTTTTTAATTTTATTTACCATTGGTTACAATTTAAAATTTTCATAAAATAATTATATATATTTTTATACATAATATTAAATCCATAAAAAAATTTATTAATTTATTTTATTATATATAAAAACATTAAATATATTAATAGAATAATTTGTTGTAATATATACTATTGTCATTACCATTTAAATTAAAATGTATCATATGTAATCAAACATTGATGCCAAAAAATGGAATTTATATTTTTACACAATATAATAATTTATTCTAAAATTTCAAATATCATTTTTTAAATAAATTATAAACAAATCATGAAAATAATTATTTATTATATGAGTATTAAAATAGCTTTATGATATAATATTTCCTATGTTTCCCAAATGATATACTTTGGGATTACACATAGAACATAGGAATGTTCAATGTTTTATATTACTTATATATATATATTTATTATGTAATAGATTAGAGAAACATTTAATTCATCCAGGAATTATGATAATGTCCCGAAATGTTTTTTTGGAAATTTTTTTGTTTTTACTGTTAACCTAAAACCAATTATTTATAAAAATTTCAATAAAAATATCCTATGCTAATATTGATATTTGAAATCAAAAAATGGGTTTTCATGTTCTCATATACAAATTATAAAATAACAAAATTTAATTTTATAATAAAATCATTTAATATAAAGGAAATAATTTTTTAAATTTTATAATAAAATTTTTAAATTTTAACTATAATTATTCTCATTTAATTTCATATAACAAAAAATTAGATTTATCCAATTATTAAAATAAAAAATTTATCATTAATAATAATAAATTTCAAGAAATTGATAATAATATCACATAAAAATTATTTTTTGAAATTTAAAATTCAAAAAAGTTGTTGATGTTATTAGTAAATTTAGGTTAACTACTTAAATTAAATTCATATTAAAAATATATATTATATTAATTATACATATATTCCATAAATAGGTTACTAATATTCATTCCTTTTATATTTGTGGCTAGGGTTCAACAGTCATATGTAAATATATATATATATATTAACTAAATATAACATATATTCACTCTTGTTTTATGTTTAATTTGGGGAATTCTATCAAAAACATTTGAATTGTTTATAGGTAATAATATATTAATTTTTTTTGTGACATTGTCATATATTAAGTAAATTTTTTTCCTTCATATTTTATTAATAACACACTAATAAATGTAGTTGTGGTAATTCATAATATATTTCTCATTTAGGTAATAACATATCATAACAAATCCCCCATATACACTTTTTTTATATTATGTTACTTATAAATCTACAAACAACAGTAATCCTTTATACAATCATAGAATCAGTTCTGTATATTCCATAATCACACAGTCATCAAAATATAACTTTTCTAACACCATATGAATATATATGATATTAAACCATAGTAAAACCATTTATTAGTCTAGAAATATAAAATAATATATAACACTCAAATGATATTATCTTTTAGATAAACATCCCATACACTTGACAATCATAATAATAACTATGAGATAAAGTCCCAAAAAATTAAAGAATTTCATTTTCATTAAATAAATAATAAATTTCATAGCTATCAATGATATATAAAATAATATTCTAAAAACAATTATACCTTTACTTCCCCAACATCATTAAAATTAAAATCCTTAGTGTTATCCATCCCTCAATCATGTGATCTCCAGTAGTAATCCCAAAAAATAATTCATTTCCAAAAAATAACATTTCAAAGATTTTGATACATTTAATATATGTTTCCTAACATTGTAGCATAACAACTATAGAATAATCATATAATGATTCACATATTACTGATAATATTTAGAATATACTTGAATAGAATTGATAAATATAACTCAATAATGAAATAATCAATGACTTTCAAGACATAACTTCATTTAAAATTTAAAAATAACTTACATAATTATAAGGGAAAAAAATACCTTTTTCCATTATAAGTGGCATATAGTAAAATTTGTAACCATTTTTTTATGGTTTATTATTTGGATAAAAGATATAGTTGATTCTAGATACAACATTTATCAGCATCAAATTTGATGTCACATTTCAATGAAATACTAAAACAAAACATTTTATGATAATAAAAAAATTATTAATACGAAAGCATCAATATGATTAATTCATCCCCTATGAAAACTTAATTTTTAACATGATATGATTCTAGTGATACTATGGAATATCTTCAATCGAACATTCATTTTTCATGCTCATTTTTCAAATTAGGTTCATTAACATAATTACATATTTTCATTATGATATGTTACATAATTGTATAAAAATATAATATGATTAAATAGAGAATATCTCTTTGGAGTGTCAAATAAGATAAAAAATTAGACATCTTTTTCTTCATCATGTGATGGCTTAATTTGTGCCCAATCTATCCTTCTAGGGTTGTTAGCATTAGGTAAATTATTCGTAGAACCAATATCCACTTATACCATCTAGATAAGTGTTTAATTTAATTGATAAAAAATTATATACTTTACAAAAACATCAATATGTAATTCTATTCTTATAATTCAAAATTAGACCTATCCCTGGGGGTTGAAATGATGTTTACCTATCTTAATCCCAAAATAAAAAAATATAATTAATACCTTAATGTAAAAAAATTGACAATACCATGGGGTTATAAAGACTTGTTAAATTATTATTAAAACTAACAAATTAACCATCAAATTATCCACTATTGAAATCATAATATCAAAATTTATCTAAATCTTTATCTAAAACCAAATGTGACACCCTAGACCCATGCACTAGGATCCCGTGAGAATAACACTAAAATTACGTACTGTCCATGATAAAAACTATAGATTAAAATTTATAAATACCTCTGGAATACATTAAATTAAGAAAATTTATACATTTATTTCGATGACCTTTTGTGGTTGTATATTTTTATAATTATAAAAATAATACAAATAACCCATGTCAATTCACAAATAATATATATTTTGTCAGCTATATGAAACTATTCAAACCCTATAAAGTCTTTAATAACTCTAAAAAATTATCCACAAAATATATCACATTAATCAAATCATGATTAATTATTATATTCATAACATGTTAAAATAGAAACATGAGAAGGGGAGATCTCAAACGATCACTAATTGAATGCCTGAAATTGGGGAAATAGTGGAGTAAAAAATGAATACACAATATGGAAGGAGTCTTTAATAAACGTAATAAAATAATAAAGTTAAATTGAAATTATGATATAGCAATAAAATTAAATAGAAGCATAGATAACAATAATTAATGATAATATACTTATGAAATTTATAATTCTGAACATCAAAAATAATTTTCAAGGCCTTTTCCAAGAAACTATAGTAATTTGAGGAGAGGTATTAAAAAAATAGAATAATTTTTTACAATTATTACATTAAATTAATTAAGGATATATATATATTTTGGCCCTATATATCAGATAATGATATCCAATTCATTCACCACAAGACTCAACTATACCATTCATTGTCGTTCTAAAGGTACATATGGAAAAATAAAAACATTATTATATAAAATATCATAAATTCTGAATATGAATACAATATTAAATCATAAAATATTTGAATAATAAATATTAATAAATTTCCTCTATTTAATAATATAGATATCATGATGAATATTCATATTGATAATGATGGTAGGTGGTCAAATAATAAATAGTCAATTTGGCAATAATCATCTATATTGGAATAAAAATACATAGTACTTCAACAATTTTCCACTTTTTAATAAAAGGGATAACATCATCATAATCCATATTGGGAATGAATCTAGATGGTTTTAAAATAATGTTAACATATTTAAAAAAACAAATAAGGATTTTGGCATATATGAAATAACATCCTTGGAAAAAAATGGTTGAATGATACCACACAACAAGGGATCATGAATTGGATTATTATTACCATTAGTTCACTATCCCTAAATTAAAATATATATTATATTTCAATAATGGAATCATATTCTATATTAGGGTAAATAAATTTTAAAATGAAAGTAAAATTAGATGTAAATACATAAAAGATATTTTAGAATACATTTTTTACATTGACATAAATGATTATATTATGAGTAGCTTAAAAAACCATTTTTTGAAAGGTCATGTGAAAATTATTGAAAGATCATTACATTAAAAAGAGTTCCTCAATAATGATTTGTTTAAATTAATTTTAGTTTATCTTAGAAAAAATTTGAGTTGAATGAAAAAAATATCAAAGTGAAAGTAAAACAACTTTTAATATTTCAAAATTAACTCTGTTAAAAAATCAAATTGAGAATTTGTCTCAAAAATTTATTTATATTAAAAAATATTTTTTCGACATTGGATTTAAAAATAATAATTATAATATTTTATTATGGGAAATCCATGTATGGGAGAAACATTTCATCATGAAAAAATATATCTCAATTAAAGGATACATGATTTATCCACATCCTATATGAGAAACATACTCCTTGATTTAATAAAAATTAAACATTTTGTATTATTTTTTAAAAATTTAAATTTATAGACAAAATTTAATAAAACATTATTTAATAAATTGGTATAAGATACCAAAAATCTACATCTAAAACTATGATGATAACTCTATTAATAAAAATTTAGAAACCAAAATGCTATTAGACTAGGGTAACAATTGAGTAAAATCAATTTTATGAAAAGGCTATGTTATGAATTCTTATTTTCCATAATGTAGAAATGTATATGATAAAGAAGCTTACTTTGGACGTGAACACACTATTAAAAAGAAAATATGGTTCTTAAAATAAGTATGTCTCATGGAAATTGTGTTTAAGGCAAAGGACCACTATATATTGAGTACAATTTTAACCAATATAATAGACAAGAGTAGGATAATAATTTAATTTAAAATATAATTATTAAAAGATAATTAATTATATGAAATATCAATTTGGTAGTAGATATACCACATAATGAAAAATTTGTGCATAATACAAAAAATATTCTTAATGTGATGAATATGAGATGAAAAACCTTTATGTTTTCACGATTCAATCGACTCATTCAGCTAAATTTCTGAATAGTAAAATAATGTTCATTAGATAGCTTATAAAGATACATATTATTATACTATTAAAATAATATTTATTTATAAATATCATATTATACTTATTTATTATATATATATTCCTAATGAATTTTTTAAAAATAAATTGGTGTTAGTATATTTCAATTTCTTTAGAGACCAAAGTTGATATATTAATAATATTATAAATATTTTTTAAAAAAACAAAAGTAAAAAATGAATAATTAATTTATTATGAACTTATAAAAATTATAGTATAAATCTAAGACTGGTGAGAGTAGAGGTGGAGAGGAGTACTCTCCCCAATAAACCCTATCTCTTCGATGAGACGACACTAGCCTCGGTGTTGGTCCCTCCCCCACTGATGGGGGGGGGCATCAGGTTCTTCAAAGGAGCGGCCACACCCTTCACTACCTTTTCAACCCCAGACCTTCTCCCTTGCTTCCCACACATCACATTCGGATCGAGAGTCCCAAATTTGTTTGATGGGTGCCCTAACCCCTATATTTCATCTACAGAGTTCTCAAAGTCGTCCAATCTCTTGAAAAATAAATTAGTTGTGAGATTTTATCAACGATGTACCTAGATCAATTTGTTATATATATACATCTTTTAAGCCTAGAAATTGATGGAAATGGTGATTGTGCATCTCCTAGATAATCAGAAAATTATGACCAGATTTGCTTCAGAGGCAGACCTCATCAAGTCCTCGGAAACTGGACCTTGTAATTTCAACAAGTTCAGATTCATCCTTCGGTGGTCCTTTGATCTTTATATGAAGCGGTATCCTTTATATATATTTAAATGGGTTAGATTTACAAACCTCACCTTCCCTTCTAAAATCCTACTGTAATCCACTTTCTAGGTTACCTGATAGGTAGATACATGTGTTTGGATAATAGAAATGAAGCTATTTGTTATCCTATACACCCTCGAGTATGTGTCGAAATGGATATGTCAAGAGACCCATTTGAATATGTGTGGATTACTGTGGGTGAGGAATATTGATGAAAACAATGGGTTGTCTTTGAAAATTGGATGAACATCTGTTCGGGATGCAAGAAATTGGGTCAGTGGCTGGATTTATGTTGCAAGGGGTCTCAGTCTGCTGGGAGAGGGAGCAAGGATAGAGGAAAGGAACATGAGGCACATGTTGAGCCAGAGAATCAGATGTAGCAGGTTGGGCATCAGCAGGTAGGCAGAAGAGGTACAAGTGTGGCTCTACAGGTGGCCTCAGTTGGCCAGGTCGTAGTTGCCTCGAAGGATCAGTATGGAAAGTAGGTCTCAGGTTTTGGAAGGTTGATAGTTCATTGTCCGGTTAGAGTCTCTATAGTAAATGGTTCCCAAGTAACAGTAGTGGAGGAGCCTATGAATCCGAGGGTGGAGGATGTGTTTGGAAGACTGAGATGTGATATTTGGATGCTCAACATAGGAGGTATGGTGGACAATGTGAAGCATGCAGTTCAACCCATTGTGATCAATGACGTAGATGGAGGAATGATTATCTCTGCAATCCATGAAGCTGTGTCTGCTGAGAATATTGAGGTTGTGAGAAATTGTCCCAAATTGAATGTTCAATTGGGTGGTTCATTGGTAAAAAATGGTGCGTGGGTGAGGGTTTCAACTGGGCTCCAACCACAATCTGAAAATCAGGCAGTTGATATTGAAATTAGTAATTGCTTTGTAGGACTAGTAAATGATGAATTGGAATTGGACCAGGTTTGGGCCATTTTCATCCAGCCCTTACTTTGTCCTCCGGTCGGGTGTCGGGGGATGTTCTTGATGGCAACAGGATACTGAGCCCGAAGGAGAAGAGAAATAAAAGTGGCATTGTAAATGGGAATTTGCAAGGGTAGGCCTCCTAAAAGGATTTCAAGCAAGGGCAGAGCCCTCATATTGAAGAGGATGGTCCAAGGAATGAAGGTGAAAACATGCTGGTTGACCTTTTTTATAGGATAGTGTCAATAGAGAAGGCACAATATAGAAAGCGTTGCATGATTTCTATGGGTGTTTGGAACATCCATATTTTTTTAGCAATGATTGAGACTTATAGCCACTATGCGTAGGAATGGGGATTTAAGGATGGTTACCAGGAGGTACATATCTCTGGAAATTAGGGAGACATATCTGAGAGTGAAAAGGAGAATGCTGATGGATGCGATAGAATCTCTTACTATGAAATTGTTCAAGGTGGAAAGAAGATTGTGTCAGTGAATGAGGAAGTGATGACCGCTCCACCAAAAAGAAGGAAGATGAAAGCCTATTCTTATATGCCGAAGCTGATGCCTACCAGGTCTTCTCTCAGCAAGGGAAAATTTAGGCAACCTTCAAAAGAGTTTCTATATTTAGAAATATTAAATCTTAGAAGGAAGTATGATAAGACTCTGAAGCATTATGAATGTTCAGAATGAGAGTCGGCTACTTTGAATGAGGAAATTGATCACAGGTATGGAGAAAAGTATGGTTTTTATGATTTGTAGTTGTGATTCCAGGATTATGGTACTCACTTACTCTACTTTTGTTTTATTCTAATAAATGGTCAGAGATTTTGTCTCTGGATGAGACTTTCTGTTATAATAATAATAGTACTAAGATTATTATAGTCATGAATTCCAGTGTATTTTTGAACAACTCTAGAGGGTGTTAGGACCGATGCAATCATGAACTTGTTATATCTCTATGGGTGAGTATAGTAATGGATGTTTATAATATCATTATAATATAAGATTAATGATATTATTTATAGTTTTTTAATTAAGGCAATATAATATTATGTTTTTTATAATGGATTATAATCAATATGGAAAATGGATAATGTTACTTTTTGGAGGTGGTAATCATCAAAACAAAAAATTATGATACTTTTAATTTTAAAAGTTGATAGAAATGAATAAAAAAATATTCCATTAATTTAATAAAAATTATATAAAAATGAAATTGAGGATATCATACTAACATCAGTTTTGTATAATTGGAAGATAATGGTTAATAACAAACGGTAAGGGGTATGTAATACTCACTTTGGTACCATGAATTTTCTCTTAATATTTCCCATGGAAATGGAGGACGTAAGATAACGAATTGATACTAGAGTATTATAATATTGGAGATTTATTTCAATGGGGGAATAACAGACTTGTTTTAGTAAATAATTGTATATAATGGGGGTTATAACCAATGGTGAATGTTCTCTTTTTTAAGTGAATAAAAAAGAACTTTTGAGACCACCTTTTTGTTTTCAAATATATGTTTACACTATATAATGGTCAAAAGAAAAAAATATAAATAATGTAGTGTGGGTGATATTTTCATGATAAATCCAAAATATTATTTAAAAACATTTTCTAAAAATTATAGAAGTCATTTCCTATTAGGTTTTTAATTTTTCCATTTTTTTAAAATCCAAAACACATTTTTAACTACATGATTGGTTTTTTAAAAGAAATTATAAAATTATACATGATGCAGATTTTTTGTTTTCTAAAAAAAATTAAATCATAAATTAATATATTTGATTTCTGAATAATATAATTCATGTTTTTAAATAAAAACATTTTATATATGGAGAAAATATTTTTTGTAGAAAATTATAGTTTAATCAATTTTGTGTTCTTAATATGGTTTTGAATTGGTAATAATTTAAATTATTATTAATTAAATAATAAATGTTTTAAAAAAATAGAGATTTCCTCAAATATATATTAATATAATTTAATCGATAATAGTTCCACAATATTAATGAAAATTTTTATTTAAAATAACATTCTTACCATTATAAAGGCTATTATCATCAAACATTGTTATCATTTTTTTGGGAATAAAATTTAAATATACCCATAATATGGTCTTGTTAATATAAAAAAGTAAATCCTTTTCTTATTCAGTCTTTAAAAGTGATGAATGATAATTAATAATGTAATATAATAAAATAATTAGAATAAAATATTACCTATTTTTCTCATACGACATACAAGGTTTTACAATGAAAATAATAACATTAAGTGTTTTGATTTACTTAAATATATATTATTGAAAAATATTTAATAAAATTACAATTCTATATATTATTATGATAATGTCATAAATGTGAATGTTTTTTTGGAATTTTTTTATCCTTTTCAATTTTTATGTGAAAAAAATTATTTCTATAAAATTCACAAAAATAATCATAATCGTTGATTTCAATTCTATCTGAATTTTTTTTTTCATTATGTAAAATTAAAATCATATCTTTTATAAGTCATATTTTTAATTATAAAAGAATATATAATGAAAAAAATCAATAGAAAATCTAATTTTCAAGTATTGATTATTATTATTGTGTTTATTAAATAGCCATAAGAAAAATTGGAGTTGACCAATTATTAATTTCAAGCATGATTTCTTAGAAATAATCATTTTATATATAAATATGAAATTTATATCACATAAAAATTAAATTAAAAAAATACTTTTTTATATAAAAATTGTTATTATTATATTTTATGTTAATTAATTTAAATTCATTGATATTATAAATAATCTTTATTTTTATTATACATATATTACATAAATATGTTACTCTAATTTTTTGTCACTAGTTAAATAGCTATGTTTTAATGGAAATAGTTATAAATTTATATTTTGTCTAAATTTATAATGGTTTTTTATGTTTGCTGTTACTTGTGTAAAGTTATACGAGATACATAGGTATTATTTAATGGTAATAATATTTTAATATCATGTAGTTTAAATAATTTATGTGGTGGAAATTATTTCAATTCTAGGTATTAGACTTACATAGGGTTGAGCATGAGTTATTATTGGATGATCCTTGAACTGTGGGACCCAGATGTATTAAATTATTATATAAGGAGTGGGAAAAACATATTAATTTTTGGGTCATTTTGACAATATGTATAATATGATTTATATGGGGGAAATAACTACTTGTTTTATCTAATGTGATGAATCTTATATGAGTCCAATTGACAATATTGGATTCCATTAGGGATAAGAAGATGTTCCCATGGTGATCATTATGTTAGGTTTGGATAAACAAGATGGACATTAGAAGATTTTTGTAGGAGGAAAGGTGGATGATGGGGGGTGTCTCAAGATGTAGAGATAGGCCTTGGAATAAAGTAACGATATTCATAAGTTGATCTTTTTGGATTGGTTATGAATCCCTGCCTATTATTATATATATTATGCTAGTTTCTTTGAATCTTGGTTGACAAGTCTCGATGTATATCCATTTTTTCTGGTAATGATGGTCTTCACATTGATGATGAGATTCCTACCATGAGACGGGTTAGTTTGGGAGCTTTATGGGGACCACCCCTATGGGTGGTCATTTTTTTAAGGATTTCCTCCCAACGGATAACGAATGTCTAGATTATTGATTTGTGGAATCACATGAGAGGTATTTGTTTGTGTTATAATGGATTTACCTTTTGGTAAGATATTTGGTTTAAGAAATTAATACATCAACTCCTAGATTAAGGGTTAGTTTGGTTACATATTGAGATACTTTCCCGATAAGAGGTATTGTTTTCTACTGAAAAGAGGCCTTCATGATGAAATTGTTTTTCTAATATTAATTTGATACCTCTCTAATGAGTGGGTTGGTTTGGGTTCATAATGTACGACAATGCAGGTTTGAGGGTGAGTTTGGATACACACTGGGTGGCCTAACCTAGGTGAGGTTGTTTTTGGGGCCAATGTGGGACTCCCCCTATGAGATGCTAGTATAGGTACTTGATCTAAGACCAACCATGAGAGATGTAGGACTTGGTACTTGGTGTTGTGCCTAACCATTGAATGATGGTAGTTGTAGGGACATGGAATAAACACCTACTAGTAGTTTTTGGGTATGGATACTCATTTTGAAATGATATTACCTCACTTTTAAAACATTATAATGTGGGTATGGTTATGTGTCATGGTGTCCATTTTAACACACCATTACTGGATATATATAGTTTGTGTTTATCATACCATATTTATTTTCAATTATATTAGTAATTTAAATGATGGAATAAAATATGTGCACTACGTGTGACAAAAAATACATGTATTTCTAATATATTACACTATCACCATGGTTTATGATAAGGGTTATTATATGTTTAATATGTAAATTCAAAGGTTTCATAGTGGAATGGGCCAAAGAAGATAAACTGGGATTCACCATAGAATGGAGATGGTTCATGGTTATATTAATGTATCTTGCATAAATTATTTTCATTTAATATTTAATATCTAATTATAATTGTGGGATATTAGTGAAATTTAATCATTTATGATAGTGTTTCCTTTTTCCATTTAATATATGCGTTTTATTTAATCATTTCAATCTGATAGATTTTTTTTGATATTGTTTAGGATTTTACATATTATTGATGGTTTTATATCAACACAATAGTATCATCAATATATTTTATTTGCTATCACCACTAGTAACCATCCACATACATTAAAATTGGATCTCTTTTGGTATTCTACTAAATTGATTAGATAGTAATGAGTGGTTTTCATATGGGGTGTTACAAAATTTAATTAGAAATAATTTAATATTTTATTATAATTTTGGATATGTAGTAAATTGAATTATTATATGATATAACCTATAATGGTTATCAAATGGCTATGTTATTTTTAAAATTTATTGTTGGATTCCAATATTTCTATGGTTCAGGGATTATTGTTCATTGTTTTTTCTGATAATGATAAGACTTTTAATCAAGTGAAATATTATTATTTAATATTGTTATTTATGACTTTGGATGTTGTTTTGTAGGGGTAACATGACTCTATACATTCATCATCATATTCACATTGGATTCACATATAATACATCATAATATTTGTGACTTGTTTCACTTTATAATGTATGGTATACTATTTTATATATAAAAAATAATACACAATGTGTTTTCTTATACAAAAATTAATGATAAATTATACTTAGATGAACCATTTTTTTTCAGATTGTAGGCCATTATTAATTTTGTGGAATCCTTATATAATGATAGTTTCTATACCCTACATGATTATGATGCATAATGATCCATGGTGGGTTTGTATAGGAATTGGATTGATTGGTGATTTCCACTAGTGGGCTCAGTACCTACATGGTATGCCTATCAGATTTGTATCGAGAGAGATATTTTTTCATAGAGTTGCTGGAAACCATGAGATAGTTAAGGAATGTAAGGTTTAGTAACATTATTTTTTATGATGTGAACAACTACATGTTAATTGTTATAAATGTTAGGTTTATAAAAAATAATCAATTATATATATATCCCATATGATTATGATTCTAGATTGTTTAAAATGTTGTGGATAGTGCATGGGTAGAAACTTTTCAATTTGGATGGATTATTAGGTGGTTGAGGATCATGTGTTATAATAGGAAATGATTGACATTCCTTAGGAACTTTTGAATGAAAGAATCAATGATTGATTTTGGATAGATGAGATTGAAATGTGAGGGGAGCATGATTATTTTTTAGCCATGTGAGAATAATTTTGGGAACTTTGGATGTCTTGAATAATAATTTCATTTATAATATAATCTGATATTAGATATTAAATTTATTGGTGTTGGTTGAGAATGAGATGGAAATTAATAAGAATTTATGAGAAGGGTATATGGAGATTCACTATTCCTAGGAAGTCTATAATGAGTATTGTACTAATTTTTTTTTTCTAATTTACCTATATCAATAGAGAATGTGTACACTAATTTTTTTGGTTCCCATCGGTTATGATTGTTGGTGAGTAGTTGTGTTCAGGTTATCAAATGAAAGATTCAATAAGACGCAAGTGGGACCTGTAGATTTCCATTTTTATTTGAATAAAAGGTTTCTATTTATTTTAAGTGGGTGGTTCAATGATTTTTCTAAGTACCATTGTATGGTTAATCTAATATTGACCACTCAAAAGAGTTATGTGGATTGAGTGATCATGGATCAATGAGGGTGAAATTTATGTCAAGATGGGACCCAAATGTTTTTCAATTCTCAGGGAGTAAACTATGTGTAGAAAAATTGTGGGTAGTATTTTATTCAGTACTATAGGATGTTACAGTAATTCCTAGTAACTTCTCTTGAGAATCAAGGATGATATTTCTAATATGATAAAGAGTTGTTAATATTATTTGTTTTTTATTGATATCAATTATTTGTGAGTTATTCATGTCTATTTAATGGGTTTAGTACAGAAGAAAGTGTAAGATGTGTAAATCAAAAATATCAATTTAGAATAATTATGATAATGATTATATTATGATGAGTAGTATTATATTAGTCACATGTGTCAGACCGACATGTCATTATGTTTTTTGTTGGTAAGACCGTAGATTTTGGCTTGTCGAGATGACATACACAACTAGAAAAATGGGCTAGTTCCATGGTTGAAAAACATAGAAATAGGTCCCAAAACCATTGTCATAGCCTATAACCATGGTTTTTCCCAACTGTGGGAAATATCAACATCAAAATAGTTCAGGAATCTTCCATACATTTATTATGAATTATATCTAGTGTTTAATCATTGTCCATATGTGCAATTTCCAAAGTGGAAAACTGTTACTATAGCCCTAGTAAACTATGGCTATAGCCTAAAAAATGTGCCCACTAACATATTTAATCCCTGCACCATACCTTTACTATTGAGCTACCTAACCACTACACCGCCATGGACATTGAGTATATATATGTATATATATAAATATATATTATGTAATATATGTTATTAATAACCCTAGCCATTGCCTGAAAACTATGTAAAGAGGGGTTCCAACTATTTTTTTGGTAGTAAAATGATTCTCCAAAGGAAGCACGGGAGACCTAGAGCAATAGGATTGAAAAACATGAGGCCATAGGCTACACCTATATCCATGGTTTGGAAAAATTATGGTTTTAGGATGCACCTATATCTACTGTTCTATTGAACTGTGGAAATATGCTATGAAAAAATGGATATGGCCATGGATTTACCAATACCTTATCTATATTCGGCCTACAGCCATGTTTACAAGACATTGGATACATATTTCTTTCATTAGTTCATTTTTATAGTTGTGATCCTGATTTTAATATGATTTTTTGATGACATTAATTATACATTCACATATACAATAATTCTTTATGATTCAAATATGGTTTCATATGGAATTTGATTATTTCTATCAATCATGGGATTAAGTTGTAGTGATCTAAGAGGGATTCAGTTTTGAGGTGTCTCTATGCTCATAGAGAGAGAATGATGGGTGATGTTGGTGTTTAAGGATATCTCCAAAGAGATTCACCAACTATCAGGATAGAACATAATTATGGTAATTTCAATCATTCTCCTATGAGCTAATAATTAAGACATCATGATTAGGATATGTGATAATACATCAATTTATGAGATCCATTATATTCAACATAGGTATGAGATGGGAAATAATTTTTTAATGGAAAATCAAGTGTAATGTGGTGAAAAATACATCTATCAGGTTAATGGGCTTTTGGGGGAATGTGTTTGGTTTGATATCACCATGGTGGTGTGATCCAGAACCTGGAATTAGTCATTATAGGTGATTTCTTGGAGCACCATTTGATTAAAAAGAAATTGGTTTTGAGGGTATAATTCCTTAAGATATTCTAGTTCCTCGAAGATATTTCAAATTTTTATGTTGGCGAAGAGTTGGTAGTTCTACTATTAATTAATAGAGACCACTGTTGTTCTTAATTTTATAATGGAATTAAGATAGATGTTTTGGTAATATAATGGTATGGTTATATGAATTTTAAATAAAGGTTTCTTTGGATTCAATACAGTAAGAACACAATGGATTCATCAGAATATAAGGGGGGTATGGTATGGATTTTCTAGTGTCCCGTAGATGAACGAACAATTAATATTATAGGATATATGAAATTTTTTTTGTGGAATTTAATTAATATAATTTGAAACATAATTTATGTATGAGGTATATGGGTCATGTAATGATGGGAGCATAAATAAGGATTGTGGTGTTGAATTTAAAGTCACAGTATCAAGGACAATGAAGTTCATGCCTACGAAGTGGGTGTATTGAATTGGAAAATTTATGTTTGGGGGTTTTCAGTATATAAATTCTATAAATTTAGTAGTTCTAGGGATGGGGGTGTCATGAAATGACTATTATGTCTAGTTATGTTCTTTGTAATAACTTGTTCTTTAATGTTGTGAAATATAATGAGTTAGTTAGTAAATTTTTCACCCCTGCAATGCACATTGAATGATTTCCCAAGGGGAGGTGGCCAGGGATGGAGTCTAGTGGTTGTGTGGATTATGGAAGTGTTTCCTTATGATTTATGAGAATAATAAATAGTGGTTTAGGATATTGATTTCTTTCTACATGATACGATTGGAACATTATGTGTCAAAATGGATCGTAGTTTTTAGGTGACATTGAGGTAATGCTTATTGTTTTGAGGTTGGTTAGGATATATTATAACTCCATGTCCCATTGAATAATGTCTTAAACCATCCATATGTTGGGGATTCAATATATTATATATATGGTTACATCATGATGTATGAAATTTATAAAATTAAAAAATTATCAAAAGAAGGATTACTTACTTGTTTCCCCCTTTTGGATATAGAGGCATCTAGCATGGTCAGATGGATATATCAGCTATATCACTACCCTTTATTCCTCCACCTTAATCTATATTGGAATGATACGATTATATATTATAGTATATATTTAATATAATTACCTCCCTCACTTTCAATTTATTATTTTTCTAGTTAACATGATTTCATATTTGAGTCTTATACTAGGATTTTGATACTAATTACACTATGAAATTATGGAACTATTTGGAAGACATGGGATGTATTTATCTATCTTTATATAGTATATTTCTAGTGGTAAACTCATCAGGTATAACTATTCATTGTAATTTTAACAGTCCTAGTGTTTATATAAGTTTATAGGGATTTAGGAAATACATAAACATTGATTCATGGAGATAAATTGGGGAATTGTGTCTCTTAATTCTGGGTGTCTATAGAGAGTGGGTTGTACCTCATTGTCCATGTTATTAAAGTTATTTTTCATACTAATTTTTTATATGTGAGTATCCCTTAATGAATTAATTTAAATAAATAATTATAAATTGGATTTAATATTTATTTTTGATAATTGGTGGAAAATGGAGGTTTTCCAAAATGTTTTTTACTAGTAGTTTGAAAAAACAGTTGGTATTGTGTAAAAAAGAAAAAAAATTTCCAATGGTTTCATCAAACCATTGGCATTGTGTCTTTTGAATGATGATTTCCAATAAATTTTCTCAAACCATTGGGAAATACTGAAATTATTTAACTTATACCAACTTTTTTAAAAACAATTGGTAATGAAGATATTTCCCAAAGATTTTTAAAAATCATTGGGAAAAGATTTCCCCATTTAAACAGCATCCTAGCTCCCTCACCCATGTGATTGCATGCCCTAATATTAACCTCTACCAATACTCTCTCATTACCATAAGGTACAAAAATCCTTCCACCTAATATATACATCTTAAAAAAGAAATTTTTTATTTCTACACTTTAAATTAGCATGTTCTTCATTAGTTTGAATGTTACTAATTTATTTTGTTTTGTTTTCTTATTTGATTTGGCCTAAACCAGATTTCCATGCATTCTGTGGCATGGTATACAAAACACTTTGATTTGTTTTATGAATTTGTTCTACACATCATGTGTCATGATTTTTTGAATCACCATTATTTGAAGTCTTCATACCCACTTATTCTTTGTAGAGTTCGTGAACCTTATGAACTAATTGGTGCTAATGAGATGCATCCCCACTCAAATATGTTAAAGGGTAGTGTATGTAAGGATGGTCCATGTGAAGGGACTGGGGGAGGTTGGGGTATTGGTGTAGATGGTATTCCATTTTTTTATGGGGTGATATTGTAGTTTCTAGGGAAATTATTTTAATTTAAAATTGGATTGGGGTTATGTATTCATAGTTTTTGTTCAAGGAATAATTGGAAGGGTAGTCATATTGATGATGTATCAGCTGTTGGTTGGGCGATGGATTTGAATTTGGATATTGGATGGATTGGGCATAGCTAATTTTTAAGGTATTATATGGGTATTGCCTCCCCTGAACACCCCCTCCCCCACCCCCCTGACCCCCCATTGGACAGCCGCCCACCCCCACCCCACCCCCTTGGACAGCTGCCCCACCCCATGGACACCCCCACCCCCATGAACACTCCCCCGTACACCTCTCAACCACCATGGAAAACCCCTCCCCCAACCCCTGGACAACCCCACCCCCATGGACACCCCCCGCCCCCCCCGAAAACCCCACACCCACCATTGACATCCCCCTGACCCACCCCCTGGACATCCCCACCCTCAAGAAATCCCCCACCCCATTGGACAAAACCCCAACCCATACACCCACCACCCTTGGATAACCATCCACCCCCAAGACACCCACACACCCATGGAGAACCCCACCCCATAGAAACCCCCAAAATCCTGGTCACCCCTCACCCACCATAGAACCGCCCACCCCTCCTCCCACCCCATTGGACAACCCCACCCCCTTGGACATGCCCCCACCCACGTGGACACACCCACCACCTCGACACCCCCACCCCCTGCACACCACCCACCACCTGGACACCCTCCAACCCCTTGGATAACCCATACCTCCTTGGACATTCCCCCAAGAAGCCACCCCACCTCCTAGACACCACCACACCTCCTATGTTCTTAACCCGTATTTTTAAATTTGAATTGACCATATAGGATATTTCCCATTTCCCCAATGACATTTCCTATGTGACCCATATCACCTTATAAAAGAAATTTGTCATGTTTTGATAAATTGAGTTGGTTATTTTTAATGAAATGGAAAATGTATGATGATTTTCCTTTATTAATTAATAAAATGGTTTTCAATAATATTACACTAAGAGGGGCTGTAGGGGGTAGGAGGCTATCCAGGTGGGGTGCTGTCCAGGTGGGGGGTGGGTTGTCCAAGGGGTAGGGTGTCGTAGGGGTGTGGGGATGGGGGTGTGGGCTGTACAAGGAGGTGGGTGGGGTGTGAAGGGGGGTGAGGGTAGGATGTCCAGGTGGGGGAGGAGGGGTATGGGCTGTCTAGGGGTGGGTTGTCCAGGTGGTGGGGGAGGGTTGTCCACATGGGGGAGGGGGTGTGGGCTGTCCAGTGAGGGGGGTGGGCTGTACAGGGGGAGGGGGGCTAGGGGTGGGTTGTGTAGGTGTGGGGTGGGGGGTTGTCTTTGTGGGAGGGTGTGGGGGGTAAGGCTATCTAAGTGGGGGGGGGGGGTGTCGGGGTGGTGGTGGTGGGGATGTCCAGGTGGGGGGTGGGGGCTGTCCAGGTGGGGGTGGGGGGCTGTCCAGGTGAGGTTGGGGGTAGGATGTCTAGGGGGGATATCCAGGTGGGGGTGAGGGTTGTCCAGGTGTGTGTGTGTGTGTGTGCGTGGGGGGGGGGGGGTTCCATATGGGGGTGGGCTATCCATGCTGGGTAGGGGCTGCAGGGGTGTGGGGGAGGGGGTGGGATATCAGGGGTGGGGGTGGACTGTCCAGGTGGGGGAAGGGGGTGTGGGATATCCAGGGGGTTGGTTGTCTGGGGGGGGGGGGGGGTTTAGGTGGGGGAGGGTGGTGTGGGTTGTCCAGGAATGTGGGGGACTGTCCATGTGGGGGTGGACGATGTCCAGGTGGGGGTAGGTGTGGTGGGCTGTCCAGGGGTTGTAGGGTTGGTAGGGCGTACATGGGTTTTGGGTGGGGGTATGGGCTTTCCAGGGAGGGGATTTCCTCTTTGATACTTAAAAAATTGGAATCACATATAACTAATACATAGTTTCCTTAACACATGAAGAATTTTCTTGAAGTTTCATACCAACAATCACTCTTACCCTTCAAAGAAGAAGTGATCTATTTAATGAAAAATCACTCAAGATCTTATCCACTATCCATATTGATCTCATAAAAATTTAACATACGTACAAATCCATATCGCCTAATGATATAACAAGGCTCATAATACAATGAGATGTGTCCCATCAAAACATGGTTCATATTCCTAAACAACATACAAAGGATCATATTTGGCACACAAAAAATTTTGTAAACATAAAAAATAATATATTTACATGTTGTATCACAACCTGGAATTAGATCTCTACTTGCCTCTTAAGGCATAAATAATCCATAATCCAAGCTCAAAATTTAAAGGAGTTTTTACTATTAGGTTTGTTTTTTTATAATTCATGTACGATATTTAGAGAGGAAGATAAAAACTGACCCACATATGATATTTGGAGGTGTGACTACAATTAGGTATGTTGTGAATTATATGTATGATATTCATGGTTTAAACCAACAGTATTATTGGTCATCTATAATAGGCTTGAATTCAAGCTATAATTGGATAGATATTGGATTCCACATCCCTAGTTTGGGGTTGGACACCCCCATCCCCTTCGACTCCCCCAACCCCCAACCACCCTGGACATCCCCACCCCCTGGACACCGCCACCCCTGGACATCCACACCCCCAAGGACACCCCAACCCCTTGGAAATCCTCTACCCCACCAGGACACCCAATCCCCTTGGATAACTCCCCTAAACACCAAACACCCCCTAGACACCCCACACCCTGGACACCCCACCCCCTGGATAGCCCCCACTGGACAACCCCCGTTGGACACCCACACACCCCTAGACACCCCCATCCCCCTACACATCCCCCAACCCCTGTCCACCATTACCCCTTGGACACCCCCAGCCCCATGGACAGCCCCACCCCACTTGGACAGCCCCACCCCCGAGACAGCCCCCCCCACCCCAGGACACCCCACCCCCTGGACACCACCCCACCGCCTGGACACCCCCACTCCTGGACACCACCACCCCTAGACTACCCCCACCCCACGTGACACCCCCAACCCATGGAATCCCCCACCCCCTAGATAGACCACCCCCTGGGGCAGTGTATGTGATCACTCAAATAAGCTACTAAAATATAAAATTTCTTTGATCTAAAATTTACTCAATTCCTGAATAACTCTCCTCCACAAGTGAACACGATCATGTACACTCATATATAGTTCTTCAAAGATATTTTGTTATAAATATAATATTTTTTGTCTTTTATATGATGATTATCATATAGAGAAGTGTGTCATTTATGCATTCATATAAAGTGAACAATTATCATTTACTTAAGTATATTTTTGATGAAACATAAATCTTATTGAGTTGTTGTTGATGAAATGACTTATAACAGTTCTATTTTATAGAATCGATAGAAGTTGGATGTATGAAACTGGTCGGATCTCAAGTGATTTTCAAAACAATTTAAAGAGATTTTTAAATATTTCATTTCACAATGCTTCAGATAGTGGTCACATACACTTCCCATGTTGTAGTTGTGTTGGAAGATCTTGGTTGAACCATGAAGAAGTCAGCTACCACATAACCAAATACGATATTCAAGAAAACTACTTTGTGTTTCATCTCAATAGGTAAAACATTAAATCTCAAATTGATGATGATCCCAATGAGAGTACTATATTGGAGAATTTGTTATATGTCCGGTATCCATTTATTCTCCATCATAAAAAATAATGGATTCTGACCCAATATGACCTTAATATGAGCACAAACGATGTGTCTAATTAAAAGGATGATGTTGTTGGGGTGAAAATATTGAATGATGATGCCACGACTCTAGTATATCGACAATGTTTTAAAATGAAAATGATGGAATTTTTATCTAATTATTTCATGGGAATACTATGTCTGAGATTTTTAATATTTCCATCAATTACATTCTTGGATTCTTGAAGGACATAATTCCAGATGATGAAGATATAACCTCAAACCACTATATTCCATGGATTCACATTGAGGAACTTGGATTTTCATGAAACATATTTCATGATTTTCTGAAGGATTGCAGTTTATTCTGGGAGAAAACTACTGAACAAAAAGATTGTGTAAAATGTGGTACATCCTGCTGGAAGACAAAAGCTGATGGAGACCACCCCGTGTTCCAAATAAAGTAATGTGTCACTTTTCATTGATCCCAGAATCCAGAATATTTCTTCGCCTGATGAAATATCAATAAAAATATGATGGCACGATACCGAGAGAAATATGACTAATGATGAGTTGGGTCACCCTAAAAATAGATTTTCTTGGTAGAGATTTGATGCTCGATGTCATGATTTTGAAGTGGATGTGCATAATGTGAGTCTAGATCATTAATGTGATGGTTTTAATCCATATGGTCAGCTGATTACTTCTCACATCTCCTGTCCAGTTTTTATACACATTTAAAAACATCCCCTATGGTTTTGTTTGAAAACATCAATCACTATCATGAGTATACACCTATCTGGCCCTTCTGATACCAGAAATAATATTAACACATACATGCGACCTTTAATAAAAGAGTTAAAACTTCTTTGGGATGTGGGTGGGAAGACATACAATGAATGTTCAGAAGATATATTTTAGATGCACATTGTTCTTATGTTGATGATCAATGATTTTCATGATTTTGAACTGATGTCTAGATGGAGCACGAAGTGATAACAATAATTTTATGCTTGTATGAACAACACATGATCCAAAAGACTGAAAAATCGATGTAGTTTCAGTTTTAAGGGACATAAATGATTTTTGCCAATGGACCATCCATATATAAATAATGGTCGAGGATTTTACAACACTATGGTGGTCGATGACCCACCTTAGTGTATGTCTGGAACTGATGTGCTTAATGAATTGGAATATATAATTTTTTCATTTGGGAAGGGTTAAATGAAATATGGAAATAGAAAGAATGTTTCCACTGAAACATATTATAATTGGAAGAACAGAATTATCTTCATTGATTTTCCTTAATGATAAAAAAATTTTTTACATCATTTCATAGAAGTCATTCACATAGAAAAAAATAAATATGAAATGTTGGTTTTGGTGCTTCTAATTGTTAAGGGAATTACAAAAGATGATTTACGGTCTAGGTGTGACTTGGTGGATTGGGGAATTAAACAGAAATTGAACCCTGTGTGTCTATGTGAAAAAAATGGCATGTTCTATGTGATTCATATGTGAAGAATCCTACAGAAAAAACTATTTCTAGATATACTGGAGACTTTTAATGTTCCTGATGGCTTTTCAAGAAATATATATAAACGGATCAACAGAAGAGAATTAAAGATAAAATCTTTGAAGACTCAAGATTATCACATCCTTATACGTGATTTGATTCCAATATCAATCTTTCATCTTTTTTCCAATAATGTATGGGTGGTTGTTATTCAGTTGTACTAATTTTTTAGTGATCTTTGCGTGAATAAGTTATGAAAGTCATTATTGAAAAAAATGTTAGCAGATGACCCATTAATTTTATGGAGTTAGAGAAAATAATTCCTCCATCATTTTTCACATGCATTCTGCATCTGAATATCCATATTCAAAATAATATAATTCTCTAAGGACGTATTTCATTTCATTGGATATATCCAGATGAAATAAATATGTACACATTAAAGTCTTATGTCCGAAATAGGATCATCCTGGAGATTCTATGGTGAACGGTTACATGGCTCATGAATGTATATATTTCATCTATATTTATTTGACTCATCATAGTACAATAATGAATAGACCAATGAGAAATGAAGAATATCAGTGTGAGATAATTGATCCCATTTTCCATCACTTCTACACATAAGAGGAATTCCTTGATCATATACATTGACAATATTAATCCTATAAGAGTAGGAGATGACACATCTCACAATTTTCTTCTACTATGAATTTTTCGATGACTACATTAGTTATGTAAATATAATATATGTATAACTTACATATATTTCTGTTAAACTAATAATATTTTTATCTACGGGGAACATAAAAAAATGATAAATAGAAAGAATCATTCTTTATCTTTGAGAAGGAGGGAGAATTTTCATCGTAAATAATTTTATTGGTTTAAATTGAAGGTAAAAACTACTCTTTAAAGTAATTAAATCAATATTTAAATATGGTTAATATTAATTTATATTTCAGGTATTGAGTTTTCCTACTGACTCTTTCTCTGAGGAAATATGAGCTTTAGATTCTGGTCTGAAGGCCCTATTTTGTGACTGTAAATAAAATGTAATCAATGTGTACAGATTTATTATCATTGAATGATTAAACAACAGGAGAAGAAAAAATTATTATGTTATGTGTATAGTCATAATAGACTATTATTCCAGTGCATCAGATAGTAGAACTTGATTTGAAAGTGTAGGTTATTATGGAGTCATTGAAAAAATAATAATATTGGAATATTCTTCTCATGGACGATTCATGAAGATGAAATGCCAATGGTTTGATTCAATGATGAGGTATGGAACATTTATTGATGATTGTCGATTTCAATAAATTGATATGACTCATACACATTCAATTAATGAAACATATGTATTGGAATCAATGGAGAAACAAGTTTTCTATGTCAAAGATCATCTCTGATCTGAATTTTCTATCATTATAGATGTAATTCCAAGAAATATTTCTGTTGATTGTGATGATGAAATTGACACCATCCCTACTACCATTAGAAATGATCCATTTATTAATTTTGATTATTCTAATAGCTCAATTATCAGAATTGAATGTGAACATGAAGTTGTGGTATGAAATATATAAGTCATCCATCAATGTTCTCAATTATTTTGGTTTATCTCAACATTCGTGGTTATGGTTGGTACTATTCAAATTTATTTAATATCGATTACAAATATATTATTTATGACTTGATCATTATGTAAATTTTCAATGTTTATTGACTGAAATTTTATTTTAATTTCATTTTCTAATTTGTAATTTAACTGCATTCAAACATATGAAACCCACATTTCTAATTTGGTGAACGTTTCAATGATTTATTGACCATGTATAATATTAGTATAAATCTACAATATCCCTTCAAAATTTCACTATATAATGAACATGATGGTTTTTCTTCTTCTTAAAATCATGTATAGAAACCTGCATCATTCACCTAGTCTAATGAATTTAAGTTTTTCCTTAAGTTTGAAAAGTTCTTTACCACTTATGAACATAACAAGTTTTCATCTTAGTAAATAGCCATCCTACAATAAAATAAATTCCATTATTACATCTTGAAAAGTTTATTTAATTCATTATATATCTATTAAATATCACCTAAATTAATGGATAGTTAAAGTATCCATGAATCCCCATATTCCCTCTCATTTATTTTGTTTTTTGGATTACACATTATTTATCCTTTTTAATTACTTCTATATTTATTTTCAAATGAAGGAAATGAAACCAATTGAATAGTGGTGACAAAAAGAGATGATGGAAAACAATATTTGCATGGATGATATAGACATTCCACCAAAATTTATTGTAGTGAGTATTTTATTTCAAATATATATATTTATATAATATATAATGTCATGTGATTAATTTTTTTTCAACATTTTTTCTGGATCAAAATTTTAGGAAACAATTATTTGATCAACAGCCGAGTAGTGGTACCAGTACTTAGGGTGTACGTATGAGGAGGGGGGGGGGGGGTACGAGAGCAAGCTGATCTAGTCGACGTATCCTATTTGACCCTTCACATCCCACTGATATACCATTTATCCCACATCCTGATCCTGATTTATTGTTCGGGACACAAAGGATATTTAGGCCTCCCATGTTTTCAACACACTTTTCATCTGAGTCTCCACAAAAATATTTACCATATCTGATGAGGATTCCCACTCCCCATGCAGCATTTGGCTAGTCATCTGTGTTATCTTATTTTACTTCTACTTCTTTCTCTCCAAGCTTATATATTCCATCCAGTTCTACTCATGCTCTGCTAGAGTCTATCCCTACGGAGCATACATTGGGTCCCACTCCACCCGCACAGGGTGTTCCTTCAGTTTCAACGGATCCAGTGGTGCCCATTGATTATACTGACACATGTATATTTATATATCCCAAACATATTTTTATAGCATTATTTATTTTTATTATAACAAATATTGATAAAATATTTGTTCTTTCTTTCATAACAAATACATCTACTGATCTAAGGAGGGGGTGAAGGCATACATGCATGTGTTCGGTGTGGAACCGCCGGACATAGTTGATGGTGGACTAAAATGAAGACAATCAAATGATTGAAAAAATAGGGCAACAATGTCAATGTTTTTTAGCAATGCTTGCCATATATTTTGACATCATTTCTGTCAGCCCACTCTAATGGTTATAGTTTCCAAAAAAGTTATGGATAATTATTGGGTAGAGTGATGGGTAAAAAAAATATTTTGTGTTTAATGTAACATATTAATTTGTGTATTTATATGAATTAATATCTTGGTGTCATGTTTAGTTTAATTTCCTAGATGGTGGGGGTGCACGAACAACATGTCTAAAGGATTTAGGTGAGCTTTGAAGAGTCCATATTCACGAGTTGTATATTTGATGTTGTGATGGAGTTGGAATAGAGTTGGAGTTGGTCCTTATCATTGATGAATGTCCAATAGAACAGTATCTCCAGATTTTAAATCATTGGACGACTACCCTGTTTAAGGTATTAATCACATTTAATGTATTTAAATAAAAAATTTCATTTTCTACGTTAATAAAATCTTTTGAATTATTTATTTTTTTTAAGAATAATCTTGATGAAGAAAAAAATGATTCATATAAATTCCTCTACACATTGGGATGAAATACGATGCGAGATCATGAGAAGAAGTAGATATGGCAGTTATTAATAATATTTCATTAAAAATTTCACTTTGTATTGTTTCCTCGGTAATTTATTTGTTTTATAAAGTTTTTATATAATTTTATTTATCAAATTAATTATTGGTAACCAATTTTTAAATATGAATTCCTATATTTAGTGACATTAAGGAATGAAAAATTGAATATTGAAGGACAAGTGCCTTGAACAAAACCATTTTGATCGAGTCGAAGGAAAAAATATAGAAGTGTTGTTAATGGACCACCTGAGTAGAAAATTTTATGTTTTTATTTGTTGATTTTAAATTTTAATATCTACTTTGTAACAAAATAATCTATCTATATTTGTAACAGGAAGATTTAGAGGCCATTGATTCCCTAGAAACTGAGAATTTTGGGCCAAACGATCACTTACATCAGGTGTTAAGAGAAGAGAACCATGGAAGAGTACAATGCCAACTTGGGAAGAGTATAGTCCCGAAGAGGTATTGGCACTCCCCGGGTTTGAGTTTTGGTTCCACAAAGATCTATCAGGTTAAGGCACATGTTTAATAGGCAGTAAAAATGGCCACAGAGATTGAAGAACAACATGCTACGGAAAATACTACATTTTCAAAACTGATGGACGTTTTAGGTCCAACACTTCTACCAGAGGACAACAGAACATGTGATGAATATATGTAATTGATGCATTATATATATGGTGAAACAAGTGTTAGTTCTAGTTGCGGTCAATACCATTGAATGGAAGAGTCCGAGGAAGAAGTGGAGGAGGCCGATGCGAAGGAGGTGGGCATGGTGGAGGCTGAGGCGGAGGATGAGGGAGAGGAGGAGGCTGAGTCAGAGTACGAGGGAAAGGAGGAGGTAATTGAGGAGGGAAGGGATGGTGATGGGGATGAATATATGGAAGTGGTTAGGATTATGATGGAGGAGATGATAGTGATTATGATGATGGAAATATTGATCTGTAATGTTTTTGACTGATATTACTGAGATTTGATGTGCCTGAATGAATGTGTGATTACGTTGGTCACGTTATATTTATTTCATTATCTTTAGGTAATAAAACAATAATTTATGATTTTCTGTGAATAATCATCCCTCCCCTTGATCCCCCCACCACCATGGATAACCCCCCACCCCTAGACACCCCCACCCCCTGGACACCCCTACCAATATGGACAACCTCCCAACACCCTAGACAACCCCACCGCCCTTGGCACCAACCACCTACCTGGACACCCCAACATTCTTGGATAGCCCCTACCCCCATGGCCAACCCCCAACCCCTGGACAACCCCCACTCCCTGGATACCTCCAACCCCTAGACACCCCTACCCCCATATACAGCCCCCACCCCCGGTACTGCCTCCAACCCCATGGCCATCCCCCACCCCCTGGACACCCCCTGGACACCCACACCATCTGAAAACACCCCAAACCCACTTGGACACCTCCACCAACATGGAAATCCCCCCATGACAACACCATACCCATGGACACCCCAACCCCTTGGACACCCCCACCCCCATGGGCATCCCTCACCCCCAGGACAACCCCCACCCTCTGGACAACCCCCACCCCCATAAACACCCCCAACCCTGGACACCCCCAGCCCCCTTGGATAGACCCAACCCCTATACACCCCAACCCCATTGGATATCCACCAACCCCCAAGATACCCCCACCCACCTGAACACCACCCCACCACCTAGACCCCCACAACAATAGACACCCCCACCCCCATGGGTAGCCCCTGTCCCCTGGATAGTTCCCCAACCCATGGACACCCCCACACCCTGGACACCCCCTAACCCCTTGGACAGTCTCCCCAACCCCATGGACACCGCCACACCCCTGAGACACCATCCACCCCTGGAAAACCCTACCCCATGGACCACCCCCCATGCCCTAGACATCCCTCGCCTCCCAAAACACCCCCACCCACTAGACACCCCTACCCACATAGATAGTCCACAACCACTGGATTCCCCAACCCACCTCCTGGACAGCCCACTAAAAACTAGAAACCCCACCCTGAGACACTCCCTACCCCCTTGGACAGAACCCAACCCCTTCGACAACCCCCACCCCCATAGACACCACCCAAACCCCAAGAAACCCCCACCCCCAAGGAAAGCCCACCACCCCCTAGACAGAACCCCACCCTTAGGACACCTCCACCCCCTGGACACTCCCAACCCCATGGAAAGCCCCACACCGCCCGAGACAACCCCCCATGGACACCCCAACCCCCTAGACACACCAACCCCCTTGGATAGCCCCAAACCCCCTTCACTGCCCCACCCCTTGGACACCACCCCACCACATGGAAACCCCCAACCCCCTGGACACCACCACACCCATGGACTTCCCCCACCAACCTGGACAACCCCCACCCCTAGACACCCCAACCCCTAGACACCCCCTACCCCATTAGACACACCAACCCCTTGGATATCCCCCACACCCTGGACACCCGACTCCCATGGACAGCCCCCGAACCCCCTGGACATACCCCACCCCCTGGACACCCCCATCCCCCCTGAACACCACCACCCCTGGACACCCCTACCCCCTTGGATAGCCCCAACCCCCTTGACAACCCCCCCACCCCCACGCAGTCATCCCACTCCTGGGAAACCCCAACCAAATCGAAAACCCCACCCCAGGACAACCCCCAGCCCTTGGACCCCCTTGGAAATCCCTTAAACCTTTTTACATCCTTGACCCCCTGGACACCCCACTCCAAAATACATCCCCCACCGCCAAGACACCCCCCATAGTCACCCCAAAACCCTGGCAACCCCCACCCGCCAAGACAACCCCCACCACCTGGACTCCACCACCCCCTGGTCGCCCCCACCCACTTGGACACCCCTTACCCCCAAGGATATGAATAAACCATTATAATCTCTACCCCAGGTCACATTACCACTCACTACAGCATGGCATACCATATTATCTAAACATTTAAATCTCATCTCAATTCACCCATGCCTATGAACAACAATTCCATATTCAAATCCAAAAACATGATTTTTTATATAGAGGTTATTAATTTAAGAATTCAGAATTCAATTTTTTATGTTTTATAGGGAATTAAATACTGTATGTATTCAATTTTTAATTCTTTATTTAATAGGTCAATTTATATGAATTCCTAATTTAATTCATTATTTATTTAATTAACTTAGGAATTATGTTTTACTGTTTTATGGGTAAAATTGTTGTATGAGTATACTTGATGTAATTACCTTATGAATTATGTGTTAATTATGTATGTGAGTACCATGTAATTAAATAAAAAACTACAAGTATGTGAGTATTGAGAACTGTTGGATGTGCATTTCTATAGGTGCATACGGGGGAGGCATGCCTGCAGCTGTTACAGGTTCATAAAGGATATTCCAACGATTTATGACTATTGGAATATATTTCAAAAGAAAACATATACCAACGGTTTACATAAAACTATTCTTATAGATTCTATACCTAACATTTCCTAACAGTTTCCGAGGAACCATTTGTAAAATTCTATGCCAATGGTTTATAACACCATTGCTATAAACATCGATTTTTATATTTCCAATAGTTTTAAACTATTGGTAAATATTTTTACCAACGATTTCTTATAATCATTGTTATATTGTCTATTAAGACCCCATATCCCAATACTTCTAAAAAAACCATTGGGATATGTATATCCCCATGGCTACACAGCCAATGGCTTAGACAACCGTTGGTATAGTTTATACAAATGGATGTTTGGACTTTACCAATAGGTTGAAACCGTTGATAGAGGATATGTTTTAAGTAGTGTATATTTTAGATTGAAAAATACTATTGGTAGTCAATATGATCTTTTACAATGAATTTACAGACACAGATAAGGATGGGTATAGAATCATGAGGACAAAGACACTAGATTGAGGTAGATAATTTCTTTTAAAAACAAAACCAATTTTCTAATGGTTTTGTATGAAAACAAGGGTGTATATGATCAAGTGAAATATATAGGTAACATGAGATCATTGGGAAAATAGATAGGTCAACACAAATCCCCTTGATATAAAATAATAAATATATTAAATATTTTTTGTTTGGGATTGCACAATTTCTTTACCTCTATGAGGAGAATGTAAATAATTGTTTTTTATTATAGTATAAATTATGTAAACATTATATCAATATAATTTTTTATACACTATAATAAAATAAAATTAAAAAACATGAAATATTTTGAAAATTATATTTGACAGAAAAAATAGCCATTAAATTTGTTGGAATTAATTTATGTAATCATATCACAAAATAAAATACAAAATTCATGATGGAATTTCATTTGGTATAATAAATATTCTATATGAAGGAAATTTATCTATAATTGAAAGGGTTGGTTTTTTCATGGGTTTGCCTTGGACCAAACATAATCCAAACTAAGGTTGTTTTTTATTTAGAAACAATTTATACGGTAGAGGTTCATGCTCGTGAAGTGTTCAAAAAAATCCTTTCTAGTTTAAAGGCCACCTGAAAACGTCTTCAGAGTTATATTCTATGTTGTTATTCTATATATATATAAAATAATTATAATAATTTTAATTATATAAAAAATTAATAATATATATATATATCATGAATTTTTAATCTTATCAAAAGGTAAATTTTTATCAATTAATCTTTCTTATATAGATGGATATTTATAGGAATTGGTGTTTTATTTAATGTAAATAATTTTATAATTGTTTAAAAATAAATGTCTATATTTATTATATTATTAATTATTTAACACTATACAATGAAACAAGAAATGTGATGATAAATTAGATGAGGCCAATAGAACCAATTCTTGGAGAACACATGAGAAACCCAACCACATCTCTGACCATCAGTATTGTATTTTCCAGAAGATCTACTGAGAGCTCTAAAACTCACGTAAATTATATCACCATCATTGATTGTAGTTTTAAAAAAACATTTTCATCAAAATAGTATATCAAAAATTTATTTCATAAAAAATGAGCTAAACATTATTTCATTATATTTACAATATGTTCTTTTTTTTAAGTTTTCTAAACACATACCATCGTTGAAATTCCTATGAAAATCTCTTAAAAATGTTAGGTTTTCATGTTTTCATATTAGTATATCGAACTATTCCAATGTCGTTTTATATATTTATAATTAATATGACTATTACACACATTGAGAAAAACAATCATGGGTTTTTGAGGGTTGTTCTATGACAAACCAAAAAATGGACACCTGATTTCAAACCCTTCTCTTAGTATCCCATTGTTCAGGTCCAGATCAGCTTCTCTAGGATATAACTCCATTTATTTAAGAAAGAATCAGTATTTTTTGCCATGTATTTTAGAAATCAATTAGAGATGGATTTGTTGATGAGGAATCTCTCAAGACCATCAGTTTATATTATCTACATTAATACTGAGGTTTCTCGTCAAATCTAGATTCAAATATTAGATTGTGGATTCATTTATGATTTAATTATGAAAATATACATGATTAATGTCATTATTTCTTAAATAATGGACATATTATGAAGGATTGTGACTTTAATATTATGTATACAGATTCCAAGAGAGTTTCATGGGTGGAAAAAATAATGAAGAAACATAATTTTCAAGTCAGTCACACCATTATGGATATCTCCTCTGATGTTAGGGTACCTACCGATGGGCTCATGATAGCTATGAACATAGAGGAAATTGTAAACATTGATCAATATCGTCAATCTGAAAAACATTCTATTGAAATGTATGGAATGTCTGTCTCCACTGATTTTCCTTTTTCCATAGTGGTGGAACTTGAGAAACAATTTGAAACACATCATACACGTGAAAGGTATATTTGATATATCTCTAACTCAACAGAATCATCAATGGATTTTGATGATCAACCTAATCAAATTTTGGAATCACACATAAGATCATGAGTAAGGAAAGGGGAAAATAGTGGTGGATTTAGATGGAAACATTACCTATGTACTAGAAAAATAAGGAAGCATATGGACTTCCCTCAAATAGAAATAACAATTATCACAAGATCTTTAGATTCATATGGGAAGAAAAATATTGAACCTCCAACACTTCCAAGTCTGGTTGATCACCAAATTGTATATTATAGATTAGATGATGGAGTAGAAGTAGAAAACAATTATCTCATGTACACAAAGTATTATTTTATTGATGAGCTGGTGGGTAGAGAATTAGATGTATAAATGGATGAATAAGATAAGATTATGTTTCAAAAGTTCTGTATTGATGATATTTCTACTGAAAAAAAGAAAAAAATTATGAAGTAATTTTTTCATTGGGATGTTAGAATAATATAATAAAATGTTTATTTCAATAGCAAATAAATTCCTTGGGAATACAATTTTACCTTTTCATTATCATGGATATTTTTTATTTAGTTTTGTTTATTTTCTAGGTGACTTGCTATGGTATCCTTAGAGGACCCAAATTTTTATTTCTTTATTGGTTGTTTTTTTGTGGCTGTTGACTTTTTCTAGAGGATTAATGTGCTAGTGGGCATCAATTTATTTTGTATATTTGTCTTGATTCATGTTTGTATTCATTTTATATTTCTATGTGTCAACTTATATACTAATAAAATTGGGATAAGTTTTGCATTAGATTCCCTTCCATTGTTTTGTGGACTGTGTTTTCTTCATGTTTGGGTATAGTATTTTGGAATGACCTATCAAATATTATTCTTCCTGAATCAGTTGATTTTATTTTTTTGGATTCCCTAGGGTGGGTGTTCATATTATATGCACGGTTCCTTATATAATAATTATTTTTCCTATTTAAAAAAGGGAACATAGTCTTCTTTATTTACTGAAACATCCCATTGCTTTAAAAGACTTCTAGTCCTACAAAATATTCATTATGATGCTGGAAGTGCCCTACTGTGATCCAAAATTGGTTTATTTATTTTATTTAGAATGAACTGGAGAATTTATATTACAGTATGTTCAGATGATCTAATGAGATATTATTCACCTGATGCGTGTTTAAATTTTTTACAGGTGGTGTTTTTCTCATTGTAGTCATATCACATATTCTACTGGTATTTATGATGTAACTAATGCCTATTTGATGAATTTCAAAGTTATTTAATGTGTCAATTGAATAATGCAAATATTACTTATGAGGTTTTGGTTTTATCTTTAAGTTACTACCTTTTGGGATAAGGTGATCTCTTACTTCAAGTTGCGATATTTCTGGATGGTATGATTGATTTTGAGCATTTGATTGAGTTTTATTATTACATCAGCATGTTTATCCTTCAATTATCTAATGTTGTAAGCTCATTACACCTAAATCATTTATAGTAATAATTTTTATTTAATAAATATCTATAGGGAATGAATTGGTCAACCAATTCATTCCACAGTTTTTTGTAAATATTTTAAAATAGATAAAATTAGAATTTATAGAAGAATGAATAGTTTGTATACCAAAAAAGTTGTTTTCTATAAAAATATTATATATATATATATTTATTAATGTAAAAATATACAATATAAATTATATAATATGAATTTGAAAAAATAATTTTTTTTATTTATCATGTAAATATTATATCAATATTAATTTTTGGTATTTTTTAAAAAAAAATCAATTTTTATGTGAATTATCAAAAATAGAGTATATAAAAATTATATCAATATAGTTAAATTATTAGTATATATGTATTTATTAGAAGTTCCTGATTGATTTTGCAAAGAAAAATTATGTATTTTAGAACTTAATTTACAATTATATAATTTTCTGTTTAATTTTCAAAACACAATATTATATTTTAGAATGTAAGTTATATTAATAATATTATTATTTTTAATAAATAAAAATTTTATTATTTTAAAATAATTTTTATTTATTTTATAAAATAAATATTTTAAAATGTTTATCAAACATATAATCAATATGTATAGATTATTTTAGAAGGATGAATTTATTTTTGGCCATCATGTATAAATTACTTTTGTAGAAACTACTTACCTTAGTAAAAAACCAATGTATTAAATAAGTTTTATCCCAATATGGAAGAACAAAATAATGTTTAGAACATGTATGGGAATGACTGGTTATGGCCTTGGTTGATCGTATCCCTTATTGTCTCCATTGATTCTAAGTTTTAGATGTAAAATTCTTGAGAGTGACCTAAAATTAATAAAGAAAAAATTTCTATTAACAAAAATCACTTCCCTTTTAACATATAATTGGGGAACCCCTATCCTTAGTTTCCATGACACCAAAACCCAATTATTTTAGAAGAAACTCTTTCCAACCCTCAACTGACCATTATAATAAACTTACATGATATATTGATCTACTCTAAATGATATACCTCAATGAAAGTGTAATGACCTCGAACCTAGTTTCATAGAGTTGATTTCAAATTTATTACATAGGAATAATTATCAAGGAATGATATCTTGAAGTACCTAATAGTTTAGTAGTTTTGTTAAAATTGAAATATTCTTGAGTCACATTTATATATGAAAATATAAATTACATAAAATTATTCTCATGAGAACACTTTTATTCCAATTAGTATATCCCTTTATATCAATCAAAAAATACTTCTTGATATACAAGGATAAATAAATCATTATAAATGGGTGATCTCAAATTCTCAATTGGGGAATGATTATAGTGGACACTCTATAAAAATAAGATATAATAGACATGAAAATTTTAAAAAATAAAGCACAATCAATTTAATTAATAAACTTGGATTAATATTTTAGGAGTAAACGATGATGGAATAATTACATATAAATAATCACATTATAATGAATCGTACCCATTTATTTTTTAACCAATTTATAAATATCATGGAATATAAATAACTGAATTAATAATGATGTAATGTATGATGATGGAAATATAAAACATAAGACTGCGGTTTTGTACAAAGAAATCAAATACTGTCAAGGATTTTTTCCAAGACATTTAATATAATCAAGGACTCATTCAAAGAACTATATATTAATGGTCAAGGACTTAACCAATTACAGATCTAGTTTTTATCATAAATGATAAAGATGCATCAGAGGATGTAATATGCCCCTCCCATCACAAAAGAAATACAATTTAATTCTAATATTAATTGAGTAAAATATAATTTATATAGTTATTTTTATTTAATTACAATTAAAATATGAAATGTTAATACCTACCCATCTAATAAACATAATAAAAAATAATTTTAAGTAAAATATTGAATTGTAAAATAATTAACCATCCACATTTAATCACATTGTAAATCATCCATGAATATAATTTTGTTTTTATCAATACAAAAAATCAACAGTGGATCATAAGTACATTAAATATTTGATTTCATTAGTGAATATAAATTCCATAAAAATATCATTAAAAACAATAATTTAGAAAATATAATTTTCATTTTGAAAATCACCTTTAAAAACATCAAATTTAGAGAATATTTGGTAAATAATTTCATTAAATATAAAATAATTAAATTCAATAAAATCATCATAGATATGAAGTTCATGATGGAAGGTAATGTTGTACATGTCTACAATAAAATAGTGCAGACCATAGGTTATCATCCCATGATCCCAATATTTATTTAAAAAAATAAATCGCTATACAAGGTGGAGAAGTCTTACAATACCAAATAAAATATACTTCTATAGAGTTGAAAAACATTAAAAACATTATAACAACATTAGTGAGAGAGATGACCACCACCATTGTCTCGTTGATGACGTTCTCTCCTCTATGTATTATGTTATTGCGAAGGATCTTCATACACCTCATATTCAGTATTGTGCTCTAGTGGTAAGAATACATTGTGTTGAGGATATAATATAACTATTTCATATATCTATAATGGGCCCTTCAAATAAGATCCCAAAACATTGATCTTTTTAGATCCATAAAAACTCTAAAATTAATCATGGAATTCCTTATCTAAGTTGGATATATTAGGAATTTGAAGAAGACTCTAATAACTTTCCCAAGAAATATAACTACTTTTAATGGACTGGTAACCCCTTTTCCATTTTTAGGGAATGTAACATCTTGACTTGGAGTTAATTATTCATCCCCAAATACTCCAACAATGATTGGGAGGGGAGAGTCAACTAATTTACCTATCCTATTTTTGATAGAATTTTTCTCCTTGCATAAATGAGAATTGTATTTCATTTAAGTATCATATTGTAAAAGATTCTAGTTGCGCTAATATTTAATTGTGTCATTAATTACTACTATATGTCCATAATGAAAGGAATAAGTAGATTTATCATTTTTGTTAACAATTTCAAAACCCTATTTGTGTGACGAACCAGATGGGGAGATAAAATTCTCCACTAAAATAATTTATCTTGGTTCATAAACTCATACAAAATATTGATGTGACCCTTCAGGAAGCCCCCCATGACAAGAAAAAACCAAGGGGTATTGAACCTGATCTATGGAATCCTACTGATCAAGAATCCTAAGCCTTTTTTCTATGTAAACAACTGCCTTATTAGAAATACCATAATGTTTTGAAGTATGTTGTTTTTTCATGTGTATAAGACCACAAATTCATCTAATTTTTTTTTGCATATTCATACATTGAGAAATTCCATGCTCAGCCAATATGAAAATGATTTAGAATGCAAGTATTAAATAACATTCAAAATCAACCTCAAATTTCTCACCATTGGCGACCAATGTGGCACAATTAGGTGAAGTATTTTTCATGTCCACTTCGACCAAAACTCTATAAAAATAACCATATTTTACTTGAATTAAATTCTTATCCATATTCATGGGGACACTAATGAAATAAAATAAATAATTAAATATTAATTTATGGGAATATAATCAGCTTAATCCATGGGTTCTTAACCAGATATAAGCACTGGAAGGCTTCTTGAAAGTATGTGTTAACATTAAAATCCCAAGAAGACAATTGAATGCTTTTGTGATTAAGAGATTCAAATAAATTTCTAAATATTTTTAACATGAAATTATAAGATGATAAAATATCATAAATTATGATAGTATAATATAATTCATGATTCTCTTGAGGTATGTGTAATTATATTTCATTATTGAATGCATAGTTATGAGTAATCCCAATAAAACATTAAATGATAACATAAAATCCTTACAATATTTGTAACATTGAATCTGAAGAGCTTTAGTAGAGATATTATAACATGGATATTTTAATACCCATAATTTTTTTGTATAATAATGATAAAAAATTCATGTGAATCATATACACCACATTAATGAAATATGCAGTGACATTGCTGTGTACCTCACAGAACTAAATTGTGAGAAAGATATCCCTTACCCCACACTTCATTTATGTTTAATATTCTATAACCACATATATAGTAGTTTTAAACGTGTAATTAATTTATTTTACAACTCTATAAATTTTTTTAATATTTTATATCTTCCTTTTATATAATCTTATCACCCCTTTATTAACAATAATTAATTATTTTATTTTTTTTGGGGTTTAATAGCCATGCTTTCTCATTTATGAATTGTTTTGAAATTTTTATATATTTTTCATGTTATGTTCTACAATTTTATAAAGAATTATAATCATTACATAATAATAATATTTATACATAAAATATAATAATAATTTCAATCAATAATAATAGTTTTCTTAAATGATGTATGTTATGATCAAGGGGATAGTAGGCCACACAAATTCAGGAGTAACGTTTCCATATTACAATAATCATTATGGAATGGTGGTAAGTAATATTATATATTACAATAAGTATCATAATACCATTTTTATATATTAAATATATTTAGACATATAATTCTTGTGGTATAGAGATGATAGTAGAGTCACATCACTTCTTGGAGGTGGTAGTCCACACATATATGTTCTTATAATTTCTTATACAAATTGGACTGAAGATCTGACTAGGATATGACATTGGGTATCCTTTTATATGTGATGTGAGTGGAAATCTTTTAAATTTTTTAAAACATTCAATAATACAAACATTTTTATCATGTCAAAATCATAGAAAATGGTTCATTCGAAATCATATAATAGTTAATGTATTAATATTTCAATAAAATTAGTTTTAGAGTTGTTTTTCTATCATTTTATTACTATTATCTTATTAATTTAAACCATTGTAAATTCATTTCGTAAATTAACCGTGACAATTAATTTTTAATTTTATTGTTATTCAGTTTAGAATAAATTAATTCAACCTTATTATGAAATATAAACTATATAGATTCAAAATATTGAACCAATTATTCAGAATTCATGTAATATAAGTTGAGAATTTTAATTTATTAATAATATAGAACACATGATGAGAAAGTGGGTTTTTTAAAGAGAAAATGGTCAAAAGTTTTCAATGGTTATATATAAAAATATAATATGAAAAATGATTCCAATGAAAAAAATTAACTTAATATATACAAAATTGAATAATTTTACTTCAAAATAAAATCAAAATATAATTTAACATTATAAATTACTCCAACCAAAAATATTTTTACAATTAAAATTATGTGATTTTCATTATTCTTGAAAAATGATTCAATTTTCAAAAAATCCCAATAATTACCCCTTTCATAATTTTTGTATTGTAATATCAAAAATGAATCTTCTATCTAATTGTTTTTCATAAAATGTGTGAAATTAGATTAAAATATTTTGTACAAACCACGACTAATACATCTTTTAAAAAAATGTATTGTTTTAATGATTTTTTTATCATTTAATGATTAATATTTTGTTTCTAATAAATAGATAAATAAATATATATTTTCATTAGTTTGTGAATAAAATTCATACCTTCCATTTTAAATTACAGGAAAGATATTATATAGTAATTTTAATAGTATATTATTATCTTTTGATTAAACATGGTCTTGGATATATATTAAGCTATTGTGGAATATCTTTATAGTGCGTAACAAAATAGAACTCATTATTTCCTATAATGAGAGATATTAAAGAGATTTAATTTATTTAAAATTAAATATATATCAACTTATTGGGTGTTATGATTTCATCTAATTTCATTGTTTCATGTCATACATTCTATTGAATAAAATGTTCATATTTTATAACTTAAGGGTGTTATTGGCTTTACACTCTATGTAAATGAAATAATAAAATAAGTAGGGTAAAAATTCACAACAATTTCATTCTCATTTATTTTACATAATGTACAGTAATTAAATTATGAATTACATTAAAAAATTAGTACAAAATTTATACAGTTATGTTAGTATGATGATTGTATAACCATTGATAACCATACTGTATTCCTTTAATAAAAATAAAAATGTGAATCATGAATATGTACAGACAAATTCCTCGATGAAGAAACACATTTTATTTTTCTTCGTCACCTAACCTGTAATGTTTAAATTGTGAAATAACAAAATATTTATTTTTTAAATATAAAATTTATACTTTTTATGTGATCAACCATTTTACTTCCTCCTTCCTTCTATTTAATGGTGAAATCAATTTCCATTTGTACATGGGGACTACAGACTCCATGGAATGAGGAATTTAGTTTTTTAGTTCCACCATCATGCTTGGATTTAGTATTTATAGGGTTAGTATTTATGATTTATATAATCAATATATATCATGAATATTTTTATTTATTGATTAATAATATTATAATTGTTATTATATGGTAATCCGTCAATATCAGGGAATAACCCAATAATATTTTTTCATCATAATCATTTTCATGGAATGCTAATAAAACTCCCATTTAATGTAATTATTTCATTATAAGTATTCATAAAACAATTATTCCTGTATCATTAATGGGGTTTAAATGATGAAATTTGGGATGATAATAATGAATGACAATTTTTTATTAGTTTTTATTTATATTGTAAAGATTATTAAAACCTATTGTTAAAGTGAGATTATAAAAATCTTGTACATATTGATAAATTCAATTAATGAAGAGTGAAATAGATAAGTATTTTAATATTATAATTAAATTTGTAATTATGATATTTATAGTTATGATATAAGATGTTAAAGAATATATATATAAATCATGTGAAATGGCAAGGGACATTTTAAATTCAAAACCTATCATTGTGTTTTAAAATTTCTTTCAGATCAGTTATCATCCAAGAAATTATAGTTTAAGTTATTTTTTCTCATTTATTTTATTAGACATGATATTTTAATTGACAACCAATTCATTAAATATATTTCATTTGGATTTTATTATAAGAATCACTTGGGGTTTAGACTCTCGACTGTGGATTTAACATCAATGAATAGAAAAGGTTTTGCAGGATACTCTTTTCCAGATATATTTTGCATTTTCATTTCTTTTTTAAAAATGAACTACCTATGATATAGTTATTTTCCATGGTTCGCCATATATTTTCATTTGATATTCATTTTAGTTGATCATTTATTCCATATCAAATCATTACATATATGATTTTATTTTAATCAATTTGGATGTTTTATAAAACCTAATATACATACATGAGATCTTTATGAAAATATAATGATTTCAATTTTATTTTTTCATAAAATATATTTTATTTCCATGTTTTTTATGAGAGAAAATGATTTCTATTATTATATTTTAGGATCCCAGTTTTATTTGTAAGGGATTATTTGAAAACTGGTTGATTTCTACGTTTATTTTTTTAGAAATCATTTAAATTCCTTGGTTTCATTAAAGAAATACAATTAATAATATTTTGGGAGATTCATGAAACACACTTTATTTCAATGTGTTCTTTATGATTTGAAAATTGGATGATTTTAAATTGATAAATGATTATATTGATGAATGAAGTGTAGGGTAAAATATCAGCCTTTATTACATTGGTTATGTGTTAATATCTCACGAGATAAGTATTCATGATTTAATTTTTTTTGTAACCCTTTTCAATGATTGTGGTTCTTTTGAAATAAAACTTTTCCCTATACTAAGGTATATACCATTATTTATAAATTCTACGAAAAATGATAAAATTATTTCCTGATAAAGTATAATATCAAATGATTTATGAAATTTTATGTTTATCATGTTTTCTTATTGATCTTATTGGATTTGGTTTCTAATTACTTTTCCATTGAACAACATGAATTTATCATAATTAACTATGGTAATGTTATCATATTTTTTTTTCTGATCATGTTTTTATAATTATTATGAAATCATCACAAATTTAATGATCAATAATACCAGAAATGTTCCGTTAGAGAAAAATTATCTCACTGTTTATTAAAATAAAGGAAAAGTTCAGTAGGAAAGCATTACAATCTAGAGCATATAGTTACATGTCATAGAAACCATACCTGTCACCATACACATCGCCATATCCATGATCGATTGCCTCATATGTGGTCGCTGGATCTCATTCCGAACATTCATACTGCTTCAATGTCTCCACATACGTTCCTCTAAGATTTAATTTTTCTATATACAAAAACTCCTCAGAAGAATTCATCCCTTTTTTGCTGGTAGAAGATCTGGTTGACATCGGATTTGGCTGTCACGACCCGTCCTCAGGGCCCGTGTCGTGACTACCTCAAGCCCGCCTTCCATAGGCCAGGGGATGGTGACTAGAACCTAAGGCGTAAATCCGGATAAAAAGGGAAGGCATTGCCTTTATAAAGTAAAAAAACACCACAGATTATGAAAGGTGAAGTAAACACTAAGTAAACTGGGTACATGTGTAAGTGTTGGAAAGTACAAGGGGCTAGAAATACATTTCCAAAAGAAAGGTATAGTTACAACTGAAAGTAAAGTACATGGAAAAGACAAAACAACTGAAAGATGACAAGCCTCTCCTGGATCGACCTCCGGCTTCCTACCTAAATGGTAGGTACAGATCTCCTCCTCAGTACTCCATGTCCGTCTGTCTCCTCCGGGTACAGACTCGTCGTGAAATCCACCTCCGGGTACCGACTCGACGTGATATCCACCTCCGGGCACCGACTCGTCGTGAGATCCTCTTCTGGGTACCATCCAGCTCTATAAGCCTCAACCACGATCAGTGATGTCCGTCTTCTGCAACCAACAAAACATAGTGCGGGTGAAGCCCATGCAGCGGTGAGTATACGATACTCAGTAGGGACCTTGAGACCCCCAAAGGTCTCCCAGAATCCACAAAGTATAAACCACAATGAAAAGATACAATCACGAAGTATCATCCAACACTACTTAGGTATATCCCCATACATAAACCTAATCCATTAATTCCAGTTCAGCTCCAACTCACGAGCTAAAGTACAATCCAGTCCACTCAGGAAAGTCTAACTTAATCCACACAGGAATGTACGACCCAATCCACACAGGAAATAATAATCCAATCCACACAGGACATCAAGTCAATCACATCGAAGGAAATGATTGAAAGTCAAGACTCATCTCACATAGGTATACTACTCACGAAGATGGGTGGAGATGATTGTATGTAGCCTCTGAATCATCTCCTCTGCCGACCCACGTAGGATCCAAGTTTAGTAGTCGTCGTTGCCAAACCCACGGAGGATCCCAATATAGTAGTCTTCATCATTGAACCCACAGAGGATCCCAGCACAGTTGTCCAACCCACAGAGGATCGCAGTAAAATAGTCTTCCTTGTCGAACCCATGGAGTATCCCTGTATGATAGTCGTCCACATCGAACCCACAGAGGATCCCTGTAGGGTAGTCGTCCTTGTCGAACCCACGGAGGATCCCAGTACGGTAGTCTTCCTCGTTGAACCCACAAAGGATCCCAGTAAGGTAGTCATCCTCATCGAACCCACAGAGGATCCCAGTATGGTAGTATTCCTCATTGAACCCATAGAGGATCCTAGTACAGAAGTTGTCCTCATTGAACCCACGGAGGATCCTAGTACGGTAGTCTTCTTCATCGTAGTCGCAGCCAGCTCTAGGGTTCCCGCACACACCATGCTCGTCCCGGGAGGGTCCGCTCCACGAGCCAAGGGGTCGATACATCAACTGTCACTTAGTCTAGAGTTTATGTATCGAAAAGTTCCGTCACGTCAATAGGAACTCAACGCGACCGACGACGCGCCAATCGGATGCCCGGTCTGAGAGTTATTGGCCTTTTTGTTCCAGGGGCCCGATTGGTTTTTAAGTCAAAAACAACCCGACCGTACTCCAACTATATCCAAACCTCGAGCGGAGTAAGTCAAAAGAACCGTCTCACTAAAAGGAATCCAACAAAGTCGACGACAAGTCAATCAGACGCCCGGAGCTCGAGTTATAAGCGTTTCCGCTCCGAGGGACACGTTGGTTTTGTGTTCAAACCAACCTGGCCTTACCCAAGGATTTCCCAAATCTTGAGTACAATATAACGAAATGACCGAATCGATCCAGGGATCGCATCAAAACTGATGGTGTGTCATTCGGAGGTCTGTAGCCCATGTTATGGGACATTGAACGAAGCTGTCCGTTTTTAGGGGGTTTTGGGCCCGGACCAACCCAGCCCAAGACCCCCCGGGTCGGCCTGAACTGGGTCGACCCGAACCAGGTCCGGGTCTGGCCCATTAAAGCGCGGACCTACCCAGCCGGTGTGTCCCGGCCCAGCCGGCGTGGCTCGGCCCAGCGCGGGGGTCTGGACCAGCACGGGCGGCCCGGTCTGGCGCAGGCAGTCTGGCCCGGTGCGGCCGGTCCAGCTGGCGCGGCCGGTTGGCCCGGTGCGGGCGCGACCAGTGTGGCTAGTCAGTTCGGCCGTTTCGGTCGAGCGAGAAACGGAAGGGGGGGGGGGGGCGTTTCCCCCTCATGAAAGAAGAAACGACCCCTGCATGGGGGGCCCGCCTCTTGCCAGCCGGGGGTTACGACCCCCAGAATTTCTGAAACCGGCCGGCCGGGTTGGCCGGCCGGTGTGCCACCACGGGACCCCCCATGGGTCCCGCCTTCCATGCACCCGCGGACGGCGGTTCCGACTGCCGCTCCCTGCACCGCCGCGACATTGGCCCACCGGAGCAGCGCGGTGGCGCAGCGCCCCTCTACCGCGGCCCCACTTCGGCCACGACCTCTTCATGGTTCTCTGGCATGGTGCGATGGCACCGCACCCCTATGCCGTGGCCCGACTCCAGCTGTGGCTTCTTTCGGCCTCAAAGGCGCGACACGATAGTGCCACGATCCTTCGTCACGCTCCTTCACCGCGTTCCACCTCATTCCCGCACGGTGCCGTTGTACTGCCCCGCCTTCGTTTGAGCCGCAACGAGTACATCAACAAAGGGGGCGGAGGTTCGGCCATGTTCACGCGGTCCATCCCCCTACCGTTAATTCGATATGAAGTGGATAATAATTTGACGTTGGATGGAAAAGAATATTCACGAACAAAACCAAACCCCTACCTCAAAGAAGGCATCCGTCGGTGTCGCAGTAGACAGTGTCGTGGTAGACGGGTGTCGTTCCATCAATATCGGGAAGGATGAAGCCGAGGGTGGCGTCGACGTTCTTCGTTCTTCGTTGGAGGAGGAGGAAAAATCTCTAAGTGATGTGCCCCGTGCTTCGCTGCTAGCGTTCCACCGCTTGAAGAAGCCATCCAGAACTCCTCCCCCTATCCTCCTTTAAATAGGAGTGGTGGGTTCGTCATTGGAATGCAAGTCATAAATGGGGGATTTATGACATATGGCCCCACGCAATTAATCTATTGCGGTGGAACATTAAAAAGAGAGGAAGGATCCTCATTAATTAAACACTTTGGAATTTAATTAAAGAGAGGGAGGAAGGTTCCTCATAAACTTGAGGGGTTGACATGTATTAAAGAGGGAGAGGGTGTTTAATGGGGTGTTAGGAAATTTAAGGAGGTGGGGGCTGATGTGGGACCCACCCCACTTCCCCACAACTTCCTTTCCCATAACTCATAAACCACTAGTGGCGTAATAAAAATATAATTGTAAAACAATTATATTTTTATTCCTCACATTTTTAACAGATTATCCCGAGAAAACGCAACTCCAGAAAAAGTCTTCCCAAGCGATTACCGGTGCTGCAACTTCATCGGTTCCCTCAGATTTCAATTCCGAGAACTGGATCAAATGTTAGAAAACCCGCTAATTCTCTCACTGAAAGTACCTGATCTAAACTTTGGAAAATTATTCAAGGCACATCAGGCCTCAGAATCAAGCGCCGTCAGAAACCGCATACTCGTAGAATTCTAAAGAAAATTTGGAAAAATATTTCCCGTGAAATATATGGGTCTTTATATTACTCCCACCTCAGGGCTTTACATTAGTGTAATGATACATCTCAAACTAGGGAAACAAAAGAGGGTTCTGAGTACGCATCTCAGCCTCCCGCACCCCAGTTTTCTCCTGGAGGTTCCCATGCTGCCACCCGAGGCGCATTAGAGGAATCGACCGTCCACATAGGACCCGCTCATGTCGATCCTCAATCTCCACCGGGACCTCTAAAAAATTCAACCCATCGGCAATGATAAGAGTCGATTCACACACGTATCTCCTCAGTTGAGATATGTGGAAGTCATCGTGCACCTGTTGCAACTGAGGTGGATGGGTTAAGCGGTAAACCACCTCGCCTACCCTGTTGAGGAACTAGAAGGGTCTGATGAAGCACAAAGATAACTTTATGCCACGTGCAAATCTCCGTAATCCACGTCGAGGTGAGACCCATAAGAAAACGTGGTCACCATCCTCGAACTCTAGTGGTCTCTGCCTCTAGTCGGCATAAGACTTCTGTCAGCACTAATCTGTCCTCATCTGCTCCTGGATGACCTGAACCTTCTCTGGTCCTACAAGAGCTACAATGATTTCTTATTTTCTGATAAGAGAAATCCGGTCTCATCCCCTGGATAAACCACGTTCTTTTCCTAATAGAATCAATCATGACATGAATTATACGAATCCATTCCATGGATGATGTCGTATGGCCTCGACGCTACTACCAAGATATCCAACCGTTACACTCACCTCCGAGGGTCGAGTCACACTGTCAGCAATACTGTGTGGTTACTAGGTCTCCTTCAGTAGAAATTTCAAAAGTGAGGGTCAAGTCAATAGTCTTAAACCAGAGCCTCTTAGTATAAACTATATAAAAAATGGACAGGGAAGAAAACATCACAAGAACAAATGTCTTTTATTACTGCAGCTCAAGGTAAAAAGACACAAAACATCCATAACCACAATATCAACAAGGACAGAATCCACATGAAAAAAGTCTCCATGACCGGAGTTAGTCCCACTCTAGTCTCTCAGTTCCTGGAGCTCCATGGTCATAAGCCTCAGCTGCCTGAAGCTGAGCTCTTCCCTGTCCACCCGTTACCTACGGTCAGGGTGGTCTCTCTGGTGGTGGTGGTGGTTGTAGGGCCTCAAAGCGTCTCCCACCCCCCGCTGCTCGGTCAGCTCCTCTGCCTCGTCTTCCTGCTCCCTATAGACAACCATGGTTGATCCTCTGCATGGGAGGTACTTCTATCGCCTGTTGCTCATTTGCTGGGTGGGTCGGGCAGTCTTGAGCCATGTGACCCTGCCCGCTACATGCATAGCACTGCCTGCTCCTCGTGTGGCTGTCTCTCATTCATGTACCCCACACAACCGAATCAGCATCCTGAGATTGCTCAACTGATGGTCTGGCCCGCTTGGACCTCTGCGTCATCTGTCTACTGCCAGCTGCAGAAGACTCCGCTACGGGTCGTCCTGCAGAGGGTCCCGCCGCTGGTGACTTCTCAGTGAGAACACTCTCCCCTAGAATGGCTCTCTCCAACACCCCTACCTATGTCGAAATGTTTAGGGAGATCATCAAAGCCCTAATATCATGCCTTAGTCCCTACTCGAAGGTCTGGGCCCTGAAGAACAGGTCCCATACCATATCCGTGGAGTAGCATGAGAGATCAGTAAACCTCGCTGAGTACTAGGCCACAGTCGTGCTGCCCTTCCGCAGCTGTAGTAACTCTTGAATGCGCACCGCATAGAGGGTGGGTGGGACAAAATCTAAGTGGAAGAGGCTCTCAAAGTCCGTCCAAAGAAGTGATGGCTTGTCGTGCACTAGGATAATCAGGCTCCACCATCTGGCTGCTGCCGCGTGCAGGAGACTTGTTGCAAGGATTACCATGAGGTCAACTGGTGTCCCCACTAACCTGAAAACTCGAACAACAGCCTCCAGCCAATCCTCAGCTGCCTGAGGGTCTGAATCTCTATAGAAACTGGGCGGTATCTAACACTGAAACTCGTGCAGTGCACTAAGGTGATGTGCACTCTCAGTGGCTGGGGTTGGTGGCATCAGTGGCTCGGCATGTAGAGGAACCGCCCGTGCCTCCGCAGTAATAGGGCCCCGCATCGAGGCATCATCGCTTAATGGGATGTTGTCTCACATAAAGATCGGAACTGTAGCTGGCTGCCATCGTGGGGCCATCCTGAAAAGAAACAGGTGCGTCATGGTTAAAACAGTATACTTGGTGAGCTGATACAAAGTAATCACCAAGAAAACTTCTGAAACACTCATTCAATCAATGTTTTCATGCCCTGAGTCAGAAATCAGAAGTTAGGGTCCTGGTGTATGGATACGCCTGCCGCCGAACCAACACTGGGCTCCCTAGACTGATAACCACACTCAATACCCTTAACACTATTGCTTCACTTAGAAGAAAGATTAGAGTTTAGAGTTCTGTGGTAGAACCAAACTCCTCTAATACCAATTTTTCACAACCCGTCCTCGGGGCCCGTGTCGTGACTAACCCAAGCCCACCTTCCATAGGCCAGGGGCTGGAGACTAGCACCTAAGGAGTAAATCCCAATTAAAAGGGAAGGAATTTCCTTTATAATGTAAACAAACACCACAGAGTAAGAAATATTAAGTAAACACTAAGTAAACTGTGTATAACTGTAAGTGATGGAAAGTACAAGGGGACAGAAATACAGGCCCAAAAGAAAGGTACAGTTACAACTGAAATTAAAGTACAAGGAAAAGACAAATTTGCTGAAAGGTAAAAAAACACTCCTGGATTGACCTCCAGCTTCCTACCTAAAGGGTAGGTACAGATCTCCTCCTCAGCACTCCACGTCCGTTCGTCTCCTCCAGGTACTGACTCGTCGTGAAATCATCCTCCGGGTACCGACTCGATGTGATATCCACCTCTGGGCACCGACTCGTCGTGAGATCCTCCTCCGGGTACTGTCCAGCTCTATAAGCCTCAACCATGATCAGTGATGTCCATCATCTACAACCAACATAATGTAGTGCGGGAGAATCCCATTTAGGGGTGAGTATACGATACTCAGTAGGGACCCTGAGACCCTGGAATGTCTCCTTGAATACACAAAGGATAAACCAAAAAGAAAAGACACAATCACGAAGTATCATCCAACACTACTTAGGTATATGCCCATACATATACCTAAGTCATTAAATCCAGTTTAGCTCCAACTCATGAGCTCAAGTACAATCCAGTCCACTCAGGAAAGTATAACTTAATCCACACATGAAAGTACGACCCAATCCACACAGGAATGCATAATCCAATCCACAGAGGACATCAAGTCAATCACATTTAAGGTAATGATTGAAATTAAAGACTCATCTCACACAAGTATCATACTCATGAAGAGGAAAAAAGATGATTATATGTAGCCTCTGAATCATCTCCTCTTCAGACCCACATAGGATCCAAGTTTAGTAGTCGTCGCTGCCGAACCCACGGAGGATCCAAGTACAGTAGTCATCATCGTCGAACCCATGGAGGATCCCAGCATGGTAGTCAAACCCGTGGAGGATCCCAGTATAATATTCGTCCTTGTCGAACCCACGGAGGATCCCTATACGATAGTCATCCTCATCAAACCCACAGAGGATCCCTCTATGGTAGTCGTCCTCATCGAACCCACGAAGGATCCCACTACGTTAGTCGTCCTTGTCGAACCCACAGAGGATCCCAGTACGGTAGTCATCCTCATCGAACCCATGTAGGATCCCAATATGGTAGTCGTCCTCATCAAACCCATAGAGGATCCTAGTACGGAAGTCATCCTTGTCGAACCCACGGAGGATCCCAGTACGGTAGTCTTCTTCGTCGCAGTCGCAGCCAGCTCTAGGGTTCCCGCACACAGCATGCTCGTCCCCGGAGGGTCTGCTCCATGAGACAAGGGGTCGATACATCAACTATCACGTAGTCAAGAGTTGATGTATCGCAAAGTTCCGTCACGTCAATTGGAACTCAACGCGACAGACGACGCGTCAATCAGACGCCCGGTCTGAGAGTTATTGGCTCTTTCGTTCCGGGGGCCCGCTTGGTTTTTAAGTCAAAACCAACCCCACCATACTCCAACTGCATCCGAACCTTGAGTAGAGAAATCCAAAAGAACTATCTCACTAATAGGAATCCAAAAAAGTCGACGACACGTCAATCAGACGTCCGGAGCTCAAGTTATAAGCATTTCCGCTCCGAGGGACCGGTTGGTTTTATGTTCTAACCAACCTGGCCATACACAAGGTTCTCCGAAACCTTGAGTATAATATACTGAAATGACCGTCTTGATCCATGGATCGAATCGCAACTGATGGTGAGTCATTTGGAGGTCTGTAGCCCATGTTATGGGCCTTTGAATGAAGCTGTCCGTTTTTAGGGGGTTTTGGGCTCGGACCGACCCGGCCCAAGACCCCTTGGGTTGGCCCGAACCGGGTCAACCCGACCTGGGTCCAGCCCATTTCGGCGCAGTCCGGCCCGACCAACATGGCCCGAACCATCCGGCGTGGCGCGGCCCCATCGGCAGGGACCGACCCAGCGCGTGGGTCCGGCCCGGCGCGGGGGGCTCATCTCGGCGGGGGCGGTCCGGCCCGGTGCGGGCGCGGCCCGTGTGGCCTGTCAGGTCGGCCATTTCGGCTGAGCGGGAAACAGAAAGGGGGGGGGGGGGGGGGGGCGATTCCCCCCTCATGAAAGAGGAAACGGCCCCCGCATGGGGGGCCGACCTCTTGCCAACCAGGGGTTACGACCCCCAGAATTTCCGAAACCGGCCTGCCGGTGTGCCATCACGGGACCCCCCGCGGGTCCTGCCTTCCATGCGCCAGCGGCCGGTGGTTCCGGCCGCGACTCTCTGCACCGCTGCGGCCTTGTCCGACTAGTGTGGCGTGACGGCGCCGCGCCCCTCCGCCGAGGCCCAACTCTAGCCGCGGCTTCTTTCGACCTCAACGGCGTGGCGCGACGGTGCTGCACTCCTTTCCCGCATTCCTCCTCATTCACGCGTAGTGCCTTGGACCGCTCCACCTTCGTTCGAGGCGAAACGAGTACATCAACAAATGGGGAGGAGGGTCGGTCGTGTTCGTGCGGTCCAGCCCCCTCCCATTAATTCGATATCAAGTGGATAAGAATTTGACGTTGGACGAAAAAGAATATTCACGAACAAAACCAAACCCCTACCTCGAAGAAGGCGTTCGTCAGGGTCACGGTAGACGACATCGCGGTAGATAGACGTCGTTCCGTCAACTTCGAGAAGGATGAAGCCGAGGGTGGCATCTGAATTCTTCATTCTTCGTTGGAGGAGGAGGAAAACTATGTAAGTGCTAGGTGCCATGCTTCACTGCTAGTGTTCCGCCACTTGAAGAAGCCGTCCAGAACTCTTCCCCCTGGCCTCCTTTAAATAGGAGTACTGGGTTAGTCGTTGGCATTCAAGTCATAAATGGGGGATTTATGACATAGGGCCCCACTCAATTAATCCATAGCAGTGGAACATTGAAAAGAGAGGAATGATCCTAATTAATTAAACACGTTGGCATTTAATTAAAGAGAGGGAGTAAGGTTCCTCATAAACTTGAAGGGGTTTAAACGTGTTAAAGAGGGAGAGGGTGTTTAATGGGGTTTTAAGAAATTTAAGGAGGTGGGGGATAATGTGGCCCCCACCCCACTTTCTCACAACTTCCTTTCCCATAACTCATAAACCATTAGTGGCGTAATAAAAATATAATTGTAATACAACTATATTTTTATTCCTCACATTTTTAACATATTATCCCGAGAAAATGAAACTCTAGAAAAAGTCTTCCTAAGAGATTACCGGTGCTACGGTTTTATCGGTGCTCTCAGATTTGTATTCCGAGCACCGGATCAAAAGTTATAAAACCCGCTCGTTCGTTCACTAAATGTACCTGAGCTAATCTTTGGAAAATTATTCCAGGCACATCGGGCCTCGAAATTAGGCGTCGTCAAAAACTTCGTACTCGTAGAATTTCAAAGAAAATTTAAAAAATAGTTTCCCTTGAATTTTATGGATCTATACATTGGCAGAGAAGAGAAATATTGATGATTCCTTTTTCTTGGTTGGCCTGTCATAACACCCAAATTCCCTACCAAAACCTTTTTTCCAAACTCAACAACATCAATAAAAGAGGTTCAAACTTGACCATCATTTTCCTTCTCACTGTTAGATATGTCCCCTCATTTCCGAGGGAAAACACCTTCTTGTAGCCGCTATACACACACTTCTACTGATCGAAATCAATATTAATGTTAATTAGTTCTAAACACTATGGTTTCACCATAGGCTCATGATCTTCAAGCACCCTGGTCTGTAAAACACCTTCTCCAGATACAAAATCCTGATAATTCAACCCAACCTGCATGTTACTTCCTTCAATCATTGGAAAATCCTCACCATCATGAGAGACTCCCCCATGATTCAATTCCTTAGCACAATGGCAAGATAACTTCCTCTACACCTGTTCATTTTTGCTGCCATTCTGATCACAAATCGGTCCCAGACATATCACCCCACTATCATGAAACTCAAAAACTTCAATAGTAATCTGTCCAGAAGACAAATCAGGAGAAAATTGGTCCTGACCCACTTCTAGTTCTTCATTAAATATACCAACAAAGCAATTACTGACTTCAATACTCTCCACCTGCTGCACATGATGTGTCTTCATCCCATTTGACACCCTCACCCAACCACCAACTTTATCCGCAGAATCCCCTGCCTATATGATCATAACAGATCCATCCACTTCCTCCTTACCCCCCATTAGTACAAGTTCATGGCCACTGGTCACCCCATAAGATTGGATGACCTACTTCACAACAGTCTTCAAAACTCCTACATGAGTCACCTGAAGATCACTTTGTAGTCTTCCAAACACCTCATCAACACTTGGATTTAAAGACTCATTAACTTCCCCCATTCATTTTCTATTCAGTGTACTGGTACTCACAGGACAAGGTTTGTTACTAATTCTATTACCTAGGTCCTACTTCCCTTACTGAGGTTTAATGCCACCACCTCTGCAACCTTTGGAGCCAAAACCATCTGCAGAACCACCCTCCTACCACTACAATCCTCCCTCAAATGCCCGACTTTAAGACACTGAGAGAAGTAGTCAAACCAGGACTCAAAAATAGTAGACCGTTTACATTTAAATTCCTCACTCACAGCAATGAAGATCAACTTAATTGGTGGTTTCAATTGGTCAACTTAAACACAAATTCTTGGTGAAATAGGGTGAAAAATAACCATAGTTCTACTGTCCTAGAATAAATAATGACCAACTAAATTTCCCAGAATGTGGATGATAGAAGGATTCTGAAATGGAAGCATAAATTCTAGAAATATTACCTATATTGTTGTGGTCGAGGAGTCACGCTTCATATAATGGTCATGGGACCATCAAAAGAACCGGAAGAAATAACCATAATAGGTACGCGGGGTAGAGGACAAGGCTAGGATCAAATCTTCCTTGGACTCAAAGAGAACAATTATGTGCAAGAAGACCCATAGTGGCATGCTTCTGAAGATTCCATGAACTGAAGATAAATCGATCAAAGCAATCCACAGGTGGACATCATTTCCTGAAGTGAGTAATCAATGTTAGACTCGCCAGTGACGAAGCATCATTGAACTCTCGAGCCATGAACAAGAGAAATAGAATCCCTTAATGTAACTCAAGAACTTTGGGGGAGAGGAACATTTCTGGGAACGAAGGCAAGAGGTCAGGTTTTGAGAAGGGGAGAAATCGTCCATCACTAGAGGACTATAGAAATCCCTCCTCCACCTAGGGGGGAGGGATCTCCTTGGAGGCCATCAATCAATAATATATTATTGAGAATTTGATATCAACCATATATTATATTTCTAATACATAGGTTTTGAGTATGAGTATGACAAATGAGGTGTTCAAAACATGGTAATGTAGGGAATTGTGGAGGATATATGAAATGTGTGATTGTTAAAATAGGATTATTTTTGTTTAGTTTCAAAAGAAATTGAACTTATCATTACATGGGATATTATTATATATAAAATTTAATATTGAAATTACTTCAAAATAATTAAAATAAATGAATTTTTATTTTGGGTTAGTATTGTCACTATCATGGAACATGTGTAGTTATTTTTATCGATCAAAGTAACTATTTTTGAGAAATATGGAGAAAAAATGATAGTTAAAATCATAGATATAATTCTATGTATAGGATGATATAACAATTTATTAATTAATTGTATGTATTTTCTTCCTTGTAGTTACATGTTTGTCTTGATACCATAACTGTTTTTAGGCTCTAGAGAAGATTTACCTAGGTGTAGTAAACCTATAATGGGTGGGTGTGATATTAAATCATTCATCACCCAGTACATGATAAAAGCCTTTATCTGAAGATTATTTGACACACAAATGTTATATGTTTTGGTTTATCATATGATCCCCAAAAAGTATTATAAAAAAATTCTTTACATGTTATTTTTATTTATTACTTTTCAAGTATATTAAAAGTCAACATAATGTAATACGGGTGGACCACAAGGGATATTTGATAATCAAAGTGTGACATAATTAAAAATAGTGTATGATACGATTAAATGAATATGTCGTTGGCGATGATTTATTTGGATTTATATTTCATATTTATATTATTATTTACTATGTTCATATTATTAATTATCATTACAATTTCTATCATATTATTTTTTCCAGAAATGGGATAATGAAAATGAAGCTCTAAAAGTTATGTCCCATAGAACTCAAAAGAGTGATATTTATTATAAATATTTTCATAGTGTTACTAAGTAAAATTATATTGATATCTCTTTTGATGTTATATTATGATTATACCATGGATCCTATAGATTTATTCATTAGTAAATGAAAGTTGAAATTTTGATGATTTGATTTTGTAATCTGTGATAATGTAACCCACATTGATTTTCAGATATTTTTCTCATAACTGAATGTTATATTGTTAGTGTAATACCATACTATGAAAAAATAAAATATAAATCCTTTATATATTTTTAAAATTAAATTTAAATATTAAAAAATATCCAATAAATTATATTTTATAATTGAAGTGACTATATAACCAAATCAACAAAGATAATAAGATTAAATGCAATATAGAAACCAAAGTCATCCATATAAAGCACATTTGTCTAAGATTACGCTAAATGAATATTAATTAGAGGTTTTATAGACAAATCATAAACTAAACTCCAGATATTTGAATTTAACAAAACTATAGTGGAGAAAAGTTCTCTCTAATAGTGATTTCTATAATATAAAAGCTAAATTAACATCTGTTAGAGTCCACACGTTGAGGTTATATGATAATTATTTCATACTTGGAGATAATTACGGGTTATTAATATATAAATTTTCATTATATCACCAACTAATATATTAGTATATATATTATAAATTTCTATAGATTTCTAAATTTAATATTTAATCACTTCAATTTATACTCAAAAAATTTATACTTTGAAAATTTTCATTTTATTTCATGGATCTAGGTTTACCTTTATTGAATAATAAAAATATATATTTATTGTATGATAATATATATATATATATATATATGTTCTTAATTCATAGAAAAAATAGTGGTTAATATTAAAAACTTCATTTTATTAAATTAATAATATTCAATATATTTCATGTTTAAAATAAAAAAATAAAAAATGAGAAAATAAATTTGAAACAATTATGATCATTTTTGGAGATATCACATTGATACAAAATTTATATTATTTTTTGTGTTTTTTATAAATACTCTTTTTAGGTGAATATCCAAAGATAACATCTTTACAAATAACATGTATTTTTTTACATTATTAGTCTATAATAATGAATTAAATACTAATTAAAACATTTTATAATAAATAATATGTATTTTATATATGTATTTAAAAATTTAAAATTTTTATTTCGGTTTACATACCCCCATTTTACATTTTATAATAGAAGTAATATTTTTCAAGGAACGTATTTTAATAGATTATACACTTTGTATTTAATAATTATTTTTCACAACTATGAATAAAATAATCAAATACAATTGATTTAATGTTTATAATAATTATATATAAATTATGTAATAATTTACAAAAAAAATTCAAACTAAAAGGATAAATTAGATTTGTAAAAACAAGTTACATCATTAAAAATCAAAAGAGGTGAATGATATATATTCGAGATGGAAATACCATAAAAAGTATAAAAATATATTGGAATGTGTTGTAAAATAATTTAGTAGCCTTATTCCTTCAACAATAAATTTAGATAATTTATTATTAACATACATTGATATCAACACCCCATTATTAATTTTTTTTATCATTTTCAAAATTACCCTCAGGTTCACTAATATAAGGTTTACTCTTATCCTCAATTCAAATAAATCAACAACCAACATATTCTGGCTAAATAAAACCACAAATTATTCTTAAAAAAACATATAAAACAAAAATATGTTCTAAGAATATCAAAATACCACCCCTCAATGTCTTAAGACCTATTAAAAAAAAGATAATCCAGGAAGTGTGGTATAATTCTCTAAATCCTTGTTTCTCCATTCAATTAAATTGGTTAAAATTCTTCCACATAAAAATAAAATAATCCATATTTAAATGATAAAATAATTTTCATTATTATACATTTATGTTACTATTCTTATGATAAAACAATTCACATAGATTTCAACTTCTTTTGTGAAAAAAATGAGAATCATGCCTATATTTGCAATACCACCTCTATGATGAAATGTCTTATATTTACCATCAATGACATTATTATTTTTCATTAAAGGGGAATTAAATAAATATTCATTAAATAAATATCATATTTAGCATTCTAAAATGATAATACACATTAATTTTATCTTACTCCATTCAAAATATGAAATCATCTGTGTGTACATACGTGTTACTACCTCCATCAAATATTGAATTCTATTTTTTTACTACCACCATCATGGATTGATTTTGTTTATATGTGATGATTATATGTGATACAGAAAATCATTATATATCATTAATGTTTTTTACTTAGAATAAAACATCATGTAATGATCAATATTAGGTAATCCATCGATATTACTGAATAACCCAAAACGAATCCATTCCAAAATGCATCTTCATGAAACACAACTAAATATAAAATGTACTTTAATTATAATAATATTTTTCTTTATAAAAAATCAATTCCATTTCAAAATATGTTTTTTGAATGATTTTATTTGGGGTAATATGGTTGATTAATGATACTTTTACCAACCTAGTTCAAAATGACCATGATTATCAACACGAAATATTAAATCTATATTATAAAAATAAAACATAAGATTAGAATTGTTATTAATGGGGAGTGTACATTGATATTTATATGTAATAGCATCCATATAAGTCAAGGCTAAAGGTTTTAGGCTTTCAAACTCAAAATCATATCTTTATGTTATAAAATTTATTATAAAACATTGTCCTCCAATTAATTCATTTTATTATTGATGCATTATTTTTATTTCTTAGGGGAAAGAGACTTTTATCCAAAAACATTTCATAAAATATTTTATTTTTAATTTTTATAATACTAATCATAGTTTTTGAGTAGTGGATCATTAATATTTAGTTTACATGGGAAAATAATTTCATTAATATAAGATATTATTGTGATATAGTTCACATTTTCATATGAAAATTAAAAAATTTCAACCTCATATTGATTCAGGATTCATGATTCACCATATATTTTCCTTTGCTATGAGAGTATTTTGGGTGATCATTTTTTCTATAACACAAGATTTAATTTGGGTTGTTATTTTATAAAATGTGTATTTTTTATGATTCCTTTTTATTTTTAGGTATTCTTTATCAATTATTAATGTTTTCTATTTCGTCATTTTATAAGACCCATTTTACTTCCATGTGTTATTTATTATAATGTAATAAATTCCATTTTGTTTTTTATAAAACATAATTTATTTTAAATATTTTTTTTAAAAAAATTGAATAAAATATATTTGTTTTTTAAGTCAATTTTCATTTCATGGGTTCATTATAAAGAGAGAATTTTCTTCATTTTGGTTATTTTATGATATCTATCTAATTTCCATGGGTTCGTTATAATGTTAATTGAGATTGATTTTTATGTTGACCATCTATGTGTGGATCAGTGATAGGTATTCTATTATATCTCACTATAATTCATTGGTTAAAAGTTTAAGTCTTATAATATTTTTATTCTTAAGTACATTTTATTTTCATATATTCATGGGCACATTTATAATGGGTAAAGAAGGTAATGTTTCCCTATGATAATGTATTTACATAGTTAAAAAATGTTATTAATTATGATATTACTATCTAGTGATTGAAGTGTAATATTATTTGTTATAATGCATGATATGGATATCATTTTTCCTTATTGATAGTTCTGGATTTGATTTTTTATTCTATTTCATTTTTTGTTCACTTATGACTTATTATTACCAATAATGATGTTATGAAAATTCACATAACCCAATGTTTGTTATTATTATTATAAACTCATCCTTAAAGAAATTTATATTCATCCCTCACTGATTTTTTTGTGATCACTTGATTCTAATGATTTCATTCCTCTGGTTTTGGGGATGATAAATAATATCTATATGTAAAGAATATGGTCTAGCGTGGTCTATTTAAAGATAAATGATTGTGAATATTAATATCAAACATCGTATATGATTACACTCTATGGAAAATAATCCTATTGGTCCTTGGGATATAATTATTTTTGATATATAATTTTTAATGTAATGTAAAAAATTTAAAATAAGGGACTGATTTTATTTTATAAAAATAGGGAGAGAATAGGACCTTGGTTTTGAGATTAGATTTTTTATCATAGGATAGTCTCTAATGGATGGTCTTATAGGAATAAAAGATTTAGGAATATTTCTAATAGGTGACATTATTATAGAAATAATTTAGGTAGTGGACCACCGTCTTGATGATTGATTATATATTTAGTGTGTTTTAAGAGGGAAATGACCCCACTTTAAAAAGTGATTGTGTTATATGAATGATTTCATAAGGACGATTTTCATGAGAAACAACTAATGGGAAATGGTATATTAAACACTTTTGTGGTTAATGAAATTATTTATTGATGTGGTATTATGATTCTAAGGGGATTATTTGGAGTTTTTTTGGATGGTTTTCTCAAGTATGATAAGAATTTTATGTTGTAATTATTTTTAGAGTTATATTGTCGAATTGAAGAAAGGGTTAAGATGTGAAAATGAGTTGGGATAAAACACTATTTTGATTGGTGCATGTTTTCATTTACTAAAAATGATCAGCATGGGTATGATGGATCCATTAATATACAATTATAAAAATCTAATATTGTAAACTATTTCAATATAAAATTCTTACGTAATTACGATTCTTCTGATAATATTATCTTACATGGTAAATGAGGTATGTTTTGAGATGTAAGAAATATATTGAGTGATTATAAGACTAAATCTGATCTATTATTATTGTGGGAATGGTTGTGATTCCATGTATATTATTTAATACACGTGATGAGTTGGGTAGATACTAGATAGTGGTATTATATGTAAGGAAAACATTGATTAATGTGGTTGAGATATTTGTAAATTATGGGAGACATAACAGTAGAGGGAAAATTTTTAGTTTCTATTAGTAGCCTCTACGATAGGCATTCATTTGTGTACTAAGGGGTGACCTCCCTAAGGAGAGTGTTTTTGTTTGTTCTTTAATAGTGTCCTCCCTTGAGTGGGGTTTTATTGTGTACCAATGTAAAATATCTATGGTGAGAGGTTTGGTTCTGGAAGATGATGTGTTTCCCCCCTTATAAAAGAGTCAGTATGGGTGGTTGATGTATGATATCCATAATAATTGTTTTCTGTATTAATGAGTTACTTCATGAGTTAGAGGGTTGGTTTTGGTACTTAAGGGAAAACTCCTTCATCAGAGAGTGGTTTTTTGTATTTTATTTGAAACCTCCCTTATATTTGATCTTTTTTAGGTACTTAATGACTAATAACCATTTATAGGGGCGGGACTATAAAAATATGTAGGATAACCCATGATAGGAGATTTTAGGTGTATTCGATATGATACCTCCTATGAGAGGTTTTAATTTGGATACATGGTTTGATCCCTACAGTGATAAAGATGTACATGATCATGATATGGAATAAAAACCTACCAATAGACTTTTTATGTGTTTTTATATTGTTAGAATGTTACTACAATTCTTACATGGGTTGAAGTAGTTATGGTATCAGGACTTGGAAGTCATGGTTTCTTCAGATGATCCACTATTTCATAATTTTTTTTATTTTTTATTTTTTATTTTCTTTATACAAAAACATATATATGAGTAAATACACTATAATAATTATGTGAGACCATAATTATATGTATTTAATTAACCTATTATAGGAACCCTAGTACTTGTGCAGATGTTATGTATGTTCTATATGTTAATGAATAATTTTTTAAATGGAATGGGAAGGATAAGTTAAATAGGGATTTGATTTGGTTTAAAGATAAGGCGCTGGGATATTAGCGAATCCTATTTTATTTTTTAACATTGTTTATATATGTGATCAGCCTTGGGGGAGATCGAAGAGATATATGATTTTATGAATACATTTCCAATAATTATAACCTTGATATGTTTTATTGATTCTAAATTCTATTATAATATTATTTGGATATAGGAAGGTCTCTATTATCCATTGATGGTTATGATATCATGTTCATAGTCTCCCAACTATTTGATCTAGGGAGTCACTGGTAGTCTATAGCCTCTAGAATTTACAAAGGTGTGACTAATGATCTTTAGAATGCTTAATAAGAAAATTATTTTTGATTGAGAATTATTATTTTCATCATCAAACATAATCATAAAAAAAGTGCCATTTGTAATGTATTAATAAAATGATATATTTTTTTATGATTAATTTTTTTAATGATAATATTCTAAAAAACCATGATTACTTTTGGCTCCCCTACACACACATGATTTGGATGAAAACATATCATCTATATAGGGTATATATGAAAAACCCATATATGGTAATTTAATTTCATTATCATTCAATAATATTAAATAAGAAATAACTCCTTTGGGATGCATATAAAAGGAATCAAATGATCATGTTACTAATGTCATAGAATCTGTAATAATTCCCATGAAAAGTCATTTTGATAAGAATATATTGTTCCCATTGAATACCTTTTAGAAATCAGTAAATCTAAATAATTTTTTTTAAAAAATATATTCTAAATATGATTTTTTAATAATTTTTCAATTTAACGGGGACTACAGTTCTTATTTTGAAATCATATACAATTCACAAATCAACTCACCATGTGATCCATTTAATGGTACAACTCCAATTTTTTTCCAAGGAACCACCCAATGAATAATTCAATAGTTTACGTGATCCCCAAGCGACTGTTAATTAAATATAATCTCATCATATTTTGAAGTTAATTTAAATTTTTTATAATTATTCTCATTATAGTATTAAATTTATTATTCACATTGTTATATATTAACTATTATGAAAATCTCAAAAAATATAATTAGTCAATATTATAAATGAATTAATATAACTAAAATCATTATCTAGCTTAGTAAAATTTTTATAATTCTATCATGGACCCGCTAGAAAACTACATAAAATATTGTAATTAATCAAAAAATAATTCACTACTGATTCTTAATAAATATAAATCATTATATTTAGAAACTATTTGAATAAATACCATGTTGTGTAACAATATATAGACCATAATCAGTTATTATCATACAAATCCCACCACAAACCATAAACTATGAGAAAAAAAATCCCAAACATAGAACAACATATAAATTACTACTAAAATATTAATTTTAAAAACAAAATATTTACTAACACGATGATATAACTTAAAAAAGTAGAGTTAAATAATGAGACACAATCCAAATGAAACTCCTCCCATGTTTATTAGTTATCTATTGATTATATATAAAATATTAATCATTTTATAGAAAAATTAATGATTTCTGAAAAATAGTATCTTTTCAAAAAGAGGTTTTATATGTGCTTAGAATACCTAATTTAAATGTAAATTTAACCACTTTTATAAAAAAAATTATTTTAAATAGTAAACATTATATTTGAAATATGAATATAAAAATTATAATTGGGTGAATTTTCATTATTTTTATGATTAGAACCATTTTTTGATGAGTAGTGAAAAGTACTGAATTTTAGTTGAATATTTTATTTATTTAAATAATATATAATTTTAATCATTATATAGAATTGTTTTTAAAGTAAAAAATAGTTTAATTATAAATATATTAATAAAAGTATGATTATTAGACACTTTTAAATATTAATTTTTTATATAAAACATCGTATACTTTTGAACATTTTAATTTAAAAAACATGGCTTCTCATCTCGTATGTATGATTAAATTTCAATAAAAATTTTCTACTATGTGAAATAAATTTTTAAAAATGGATACAATATTTTTAGTCATAATAAGTTATAATGACTAATATCGTAAACATAATTTTTTACGTAAGTTATTTTTGAAAATAGTTGAAATTAATTTCTATGATTAAATGTAAAAACTAATTTTCCTAGTGGTTCAACATAAAATATGAGGTTTAAAAGCTTATACCAACGTGAAAACACCAAATATATTGAAATAGTTAAAAGAATAAAATATTAGTCTCAATATTTATGATTTAGTGATATATTATTAAAATAATTAGTTTTATATAATAAGTTAAATAAATAAAATTGATAAAATGGAACCTCCCATTCATTTAATATTTATAAACCATTGAGATATGAATGAATAATAATGTGTTTGGTTATAAATATTATTTTCAAAGATAAAATATTTTTATCTTTATTATTTATTTTATTTTTTTATAGATTAAACAATTAAATTAAATTCTTATGAAATGAAAATGTAAGAATTATTTAGATAGTAATTAATAAAAATAATTGGTAGTAAAAATATTAAATGTCAAGTTCATAAAAGGAATTGTTATAGAAATATAATTTTTAGATTAATATATTCTTTTAAACTTGTTTTAACGTAATATATTCTAACTTTATTTGATTCTTTTTTTATTAATTTAAAATATATAAATAATTTCAAAATTTTCATTAATATTATTATATAATAAATATTTTTTATCATATACTATAAAATTACTAAAATTACAATAATATTTCAAGTTATTTTTCAATGTTATTAATATAAAATATTTTCCATTAATGTTCCAATTTTAGTATTAAAATCAATATATGGCCCGCTAAATTTTAAAAACTTTGTTAGCATGATTAGGGTTATACTGGTGTTTTTTCACATTACTTGCGCTTCTATTAAAAATAATTTCCAAAAAAATATTGGAAATCTTTTATAAATTGGATATCATATTTTAGAATCACTGGGGTTAAATTTTATAATAATTAAAATTTTAACTTACTCCAAATGTATAAATTACATTGTATAGAAATGTAGTTACATGAAGAAAAAAAACGCAAAATAAGGAAACTTATATGTTACGGAAGAAAATTATTATAATATATTTATATTTGTGATTTTGAGGTGTTTTTAAACAAAAGAATCCTTATCCAGAATTATTATCCAGTTTTAGGGCCACATGAGGTATAATAGACCTTCCAATAGTAAATATTTCAGTATTTAAAAGACTACATATCATCCTCATCTATAAAGGAGAACTTTATCTACCCCATTTCTCACACCTCTCAAGCAATTTGGATTGACCTGGATCTACAAAAATAACTTCCCAATATCCCTACCCTCATCCTATAAGACATTATATTTGATGAAATCTATCCCTAGATGACATTCCATGGAATTCAATAGGGGATGCCAAAATTATGTATGTTTTTGATATATAAGTTATTTTTTCATCCATTATGCTTCTGGAATTATTACACAATAGATACCTTTTTTTTGTATTTTTTAAGAATTCAATAATGTGGTTTGTGTGTATGGTCGACTAACACTTCATGAGGTGATGTGACTCATTCACACATTACAAATATAATTATACAAGAATGATAATATATATAATTTAATTTCTTCCTATAAATATGATATGAAAATAGATAAATCGTACATTCTTTCGTATGGCCTACAATCTTCATGAATGATGTTTTTAATTTCCTATCATAAATTTTCATGTGTAACTCTAAATACATATATATTGAATATATATGATATTTTTTTTATGATTATCTTATTGGAGATAATGTAAGAACGATCAATGTAACTAGATTAGAAATATATCAAATACAACTTATATGAGGAACATAGTGGTTATTAACTGAAACATAACTATAACGAGGATTTGTTAATAAATAGGAAACAAATCATAAAAAATCACATTTGATATGATTAATATATGAATATGATTCTATAAAAATAATTATAATAAACTTATATTTATTGTACATGAGGTTTTAACAAGTACAATAGAAGTAATGTCTTAAGGTAAAGGGACTGGATGTCTCATGTTTATATCTGCAAGACTTACAACATATCACCACTCATTTATTTTTTGTGGTGTATACATTGATTTATGAAATTTAAATCATCAATATCATTAATTTCATGATGTAAAATGTTTCAATTGACAATATTATTTCTTGAGTATCATGAAACAAAAGTTACTCATGTAGTGAAGAATTTTCATATCACTTTTTATATATGTGACACACATGACATATTCACAACATAATTCTAAGTTGTTGTGTATATAATTCCCACAAATTTATATAAAAATTTTTCTTTGGAAAAATAATTGTGATTACATCACTATTTTTGAATATTATTTTCATGGTGATTACTATTTAAATGTTATGCAAGCTGTTATGGAATTTTTCTCACTTTTCCTTCTTTGAGAAGTATGTTATGATATGTACCTATATTCATTCATGAAGTGTATATACAACCTAACTGACTTGTAACATCTTGATTTTATCAATAATAATTATATTTCAAATTATATTTTATGTGCTTCCTTCAATGGGGCTTACGACTAATGTTTCCCAAATTGGTAATAATTTGATGATATAGTCTTATAGTCTATATGGAATGGTTAATATCATGGTTCAAATTATATAATATTATGATATATCTCTCCATTATTTTCATGAATATTATTATCCTATGGTTATTCAAGATATATTCATGTAATGGTGTAATTTTTCCTCTCTTTATAAGTTATTAAAAATAAAAAAAATATTTTTTTGAAAATGTGACCTTATTTATCTCATTATTTTGATTTAAGTTATTTTAAAAAACCGCATTTTCCAAAAAAATGATAAATTTTTTTAAATTATATTTTAATATTGTTTTGAATGAATTGGATTCTGAAACTATTTAATGTTTTAAAAACTAGATTTAAATTATTTTAAAATATTTCAATATATGTTTCAATGGTTATTTCCATATGAACTGATTTCAAAAAGGTTATATGTTTAAAAATATTTTAAAATGGATTTCAAATATTCCTTTATTAGTTTAAAAGTTTTTTTCAAAATAAAAGGATTTAAAAAATGTTTAATGTTTAAATTGGATTTAATTTTTTTGAAGTGTCTTTTATATTTTTTAATGGTTTATATAATAGAAATTTATTTTGAAAATGTTTTATGTTTAATTTTATTTTTCAATGTAGAAAGTTTATTTTAATAAAAAAAGACATAAATGATATTTAGAAATTCTTTTCCATCTAATATTTCATTAATTGATGTAACTTATACATTATTGATGATATGATATAGGAATATTAATATTATTTTTTCTATAAATGTGTAATATTAATGATTACATGTTTTTAATGTAACACATTTATCTTCAATGAGTTATACTATTCTAAATTGATTATGAAAATTTCTTCTTTTCATGGGGTTTTCTATGATGAAATGAATATGAATATTTTATCTTTTTCTAAAGGTTATGATATGATGACATTTTTATGAGACACACTTTATTTCATATGTTGTGTTAGGATGAATATTTGTGATATTGTTTCAAACATAAATATGGTTTTGATTATGTGATCGGTGAGACCTATATCTCCCTCCAATTAATTGGGTAAAGATAAACTCTCTACAAGATTAGTGTGTAGATGTGTTTTAATACAAAAAAATCAAGGATGGTACATGAGTGGTCATCCCAATACCAGATAAGGATATGGGTTGTCAACCCCAGCCTAACATTTTATTAATTTCATAGTAGGTAGAACTCGCATAATATTTTATATTCTTGTGTGTATACAAAAAATAAATGTCTTATTCCAATGTTAATCTCTCAGGGATTATGTTCTTTCTAATCCTTATGAATTATGTATTATAAACTACAAATATTTATTCTATGATTCAAGAAAATTTTTGTTGATATGAAGTGTTTGGTTTTTAAATGTTATGATGATATTCTCATACACTTATTATAATTTCATGATTACATATCTTACTCGTATACCCTTACTGAGCATTTGATTTCATCCACTCTCATATTTATTTTCCCTATATTATAATGAAATACTTTATGTTGGGTTTTTTTTGTGAAGAATACTAAAGGGGGAGATCTTTATGGGATATTTTTAAGATCATTATTTATAATAAATGATTTTGATAATTGATTCCATGGTAAATAAAATATTATGGTCCTAGATCAAGTTCTTGTGTAATTTAATGAATATATCTATAATTATATGTAATATACATGTTTGAGAATCCTTTTTCAATATATAAATGTAATATATTTAATTTTATTCATATGAATATATTTCCAAAGAAGTCATCTAGAAAATATAAATGGATTATTGAATATATTTTGATCATGTAATGAATGAATTTGTAATAGGGTGGGAGTTTCTTTTCTAAATTTTATTAATTCCATAAAAAGCCTATTATTATAAGCCATTTATTCTTCAGAATAGTTTCTGTATATCATATTTCATATTTCAAATCTTTATCCTATAATTATTCCTGGGGTTTACTGGTTCACATTGAAATATTTTCACCAATGGGGTTTCACTCAATTGTTTATATGGATTGAAGGGTCTTCTTACTAGAAATTTAGATTCATTGAGGCATCATACAATTTATGAAATATGTTTTCATTATTTCAATTATATACTATAATTAATTTTTTAAAATATTATATATATCAAGTGATATAATATTACAAATCATAATCCCTTCAGCTAATGATTATTAATACAATATTTACACAAGTATTAAATAAATTTGGTAACAAAATTTTCATTCATCTAGTTCTAATGTTTCATCATGAAAATTTCTCAGGTTCTCCATTACTAATATTTTATTATAAAGTATATTATATTCCAATTTTATAAAATTTAATTTCTAACGAAATTATTATTTACTTTATGGGTTTTTAGAAAATCTAACTTCAATTGATTAAAAATGATCCTTTTATTTTAAATTGTTTTATCTGTTACTCCAAAATTTATATAGAAAATATTTTGACTTTTGAAAAGCTCTAATATTAGAGATTTATTTTTAAATGTAACTATTTTTAAAACCATTCAACTCAACATTTTAAAAATTACTTTTGAAATTGACATGAACGCTTTTATTTTATATCAATTCTAAAAATTATTTGTAAATGATATTTCCAATTGTTTATTTTATTTTCCATTGTTTATTTAAAAGGATTTATAAAAATGATAATTTTGATAAATATTTACCATATTTTAAATATATATAATTACATTTTGGTGTATTGGACTTATGGTACCAATCAATTTGATTATCAATCCCATATTGTTTGATACCATTTAAATAATTATATTATAATTTGTTTTTCATCCATGAAAAATTATATATGAATGTAATTTGTTTCCCTGGGGATACATTCTTTTGAAATCGTCCACCTTATTTATATTTACAAGTTATATAATTTTAATTTCATACAAATATATCATCCATATCTATATCTTTCATTCCTAACTAAAAACCATGAATTATTATAACAATTATTTCAGTGCATTTTTATTGTTAATACATAGTTATCAATTAATTTTATTGATTTTTTTCTACATGATTCCATAAATATATTGATTGGGGAAATTTTTAACATTAACAAATTCTATTACTCCAAATGATTTTACACTGATCAATAATTAGGTAGAAAAATACTACATTTATTGATTTGGGAAGTATTGAAAATCCACTTATTCGGTATTTTGATATGATTTCTTATTGATTAATTAGGAATGGTGATTATGTTTTTTGATCATGCACATTATTTATATATATATGGGTTTTGATCACATTATTTGATTTTTTAATATAGGTAAATGTCTCGATATTTTGTATTGTGTTAATGAAAAGTATATGATTTTTAGAAGTCATTATTTTTTGTTCATGACTGAATTTATAAAATAGTGAATGTATTATAAATGAATAAGTGAAGTGGGGGGTAAATATTATATATCCCCTTCTGGAATGGTTCAATCCCATGAGATAGACATGTTTGGTTATTTAGTATATGTCTAACTAATTTAAGTGGATGTCTTGAGAAAATTCATAGATACAAGAATGATTACATGGTATAGTCTTTGAGGATATTATTAAGATGTAATACGTTATAAATTCCATCACAAAAAATTTATTTACTTTTTTACATTTGATATTGTAATTTTCATTTATACATTGGGATATATTATTCATAATGTTTTATTTGATTAAGAAATTGTGGTGATTAATTACACCTGATATAATATATATTAAATGTTTGTTCCATGAGCACAATAGTTGTATATTTTTTGATACTGACAATTTTAGCTGACCTATTCTTGGTTTCCTTTAACCATGGTTATAAAGAAAACTATTAAACATGTTAAGACTAGAATTTAATCATGTTTTGGTATTTGTGGGGGATTATAAAGAACTATTATCGAATGAGTAGTTTATTATATATTATAAGAAATATTATATTTGTTTCGAATTACTTGAGATTTAATAGTTTTTAAATTGTCATTTTTATCAGAATATAGAAACCTATATTTTTTTTGATTGTATGTAATTTAATATTTTCACTAATTCATCAAGGTATTGGATAGTTATTTATGTTTCACTAAAGTCAGTATTTAAACTAATATGTAAAATATATGTTTAGGGATATTGATCAAGTTTTTAGGGTCTATATACTATTATTAGTATCAAATAAGGGAATAGATAAATTTAGAGGGTTTTATGTTATATGAGGATAAAATTATGGTTCATAAGTTAATTTTAATAAAATTTTTAGAGGTATAGAAAGACCATATTTTATTTGAAGTAATATTTAATATTTCAGTTTTTAATATAAGGTTTATTTAATGAAAATAATTTGGATAAATCTAATTGATAATTAAATATGTGGTTAACCTCATCATGTATTGGTAGTGATTTAGTGGTCCTCTTATAAATTTCATCCATTTATGGATATTTTATGTTATTTCATGCTCTTTCATATATTTACCTACGGCTAATAACCATAATAATGGTGTGCATACAATTAACTAAATTTCCCTTAGTGGTGTAATAGTGAGAAATAATTGCATGCCCATTTTTGCACTCTCAGGGTATAAACTATGTTTAATTGAAATTAAATTTAATGAATCAGTATGATGTATTTTGAACATGATATAATAAAGGTGGGATAGTGAAACTAGGTGGAATATGACTATGGATAAAAAAATATTGATTAAATAGATTTATATTCTGATTGAAGGTAGAATATGCATCATATAATGGTGTTTGGGGTAATATATAATTGGATTAATGTTTTCATATTCATATTGCAGATATTATAACAATTTAGTTTTAGTATTTGGAAAAAATGGAATCAGAAGAATAATTCTAATAATCCAAGGATTCTAGAAACCTATATTTCATATAACTAAATAGTAGATCATGCATAAAATGATTAAAATATTAGTATATGACTATTATAATGGGAAAAGTCCAAATTCTTGTCTTAAAAATGTTAGTGAGGTTAATATATTAATAGAATATAAATGTTGTTAATATTACAATTTTTCAATAGTATGTAATATTTATTTAGGAAATTATGATATATTCTAAGTGTTATGAGGATTATATGAATTTTCTAATGATTATTCATTAGTACTTATATTTAAAGAAATATAACCATATTTTAAATTCTCTAAATGACCTTGGAAGGTGATTTGTTGACATGTTTATATTTCTGAATACAATCAAAGAACACATGACTGAATTATGGATACTCATTTTGTTTGATATGGTGATTTATTTTAATAAAATTAAATTATATATTATTGACAACCATTTAATTATTTATTTATTTTATAAAAAATAATTCCATGATATTATGGGTGAATTTAACCTCATTTTTGGATAATATTGACTATTGATTGACATTATAAACTAGTGGTAGTTATATTAGATAGTTAAGGAAATATTTTTCTTATGAAAATTATACTTCATTATGGTTCAAGGTTTTGGATATTCATATGGTTTTGGGAAATGTATATCTAAGGGAGTTCCTGATTCAGATATATACATACTTATGTATATGGACAATTAATGATCTCTAAGGAATGATAAGTAACATATTATATCCTCAAAGTGTAATCAAGGTGTAATATTGTAATTTATATCGTGAATGGGGAATATGTAAACAATACCCTCACCTTTTTAAATTAGTAAAGGAAAATTATATTTGTTAGGAATTTTTTTTATTAAGGGTGAATGTAACACCCGTTGATAATTAATTTTATTTTTCTTTCAAGTACCTATGATGTTCAATAGTTTTCTTCACATGAAAAACCAGACCAAAATAGACTATGGGAAGTTATATAACTATTAAAATAAATTATATAGAACTATAAGTTAAAAATATATATAAAATAATAATAAAAAATATGATAAAATAAAAATTATACTATTTTATTAATACTGATGTGTTGATGAAAAATAAATTATTGTAGTTAGAAAACTAAACATATTGATTTATTATTTAAAATTTAACATTTAGAACATTTATTTTCTATTAAGACAAAAATATATTATGGTGAATGTATATTTTTTATATAAATAGTTTGTTAAAACCAATTTCATTACTAATTTATGTAATATAAGAAAAATAATAGTTCATAATTGAATATGTTATTTTCATAGGAAATAGTTTATCATTATATATTAAGGTTTCTATTTGAATGTTTAATTGTTATATGTTTGAATCTTAATTTAAACATATTTTATTCATTTATTAAATTAGGATAAATATATTATCTTAGTTTATTTTTTTAATTTTTCTAAACTAATTTGTTTATACATGAATTGTAAAAAACCAATATTTCAAAAACAATCACTTATAATAAATTATAAAAATAAAAATGTTATACTAAATATTTTTGTAACCATTTTCTATAGAATATATTTATTTATATGTAGACTAAATCATTTAAAACTACAGTGTTTCATTTATGAAACCCCAGTATACCATTTTAATATAGAAGTATTATTTTATTGTAAAAACTGATTTCATTACTAATATTAAAAAACCATCACTAATCACTCATCGAAGTGAAAAATAATAAAGTGGATTTCATATTTTATATAAAAATTTTCATATAATGTAATAAGGTTAAAATAATATTTTTGTCTCAAAATTATAGTTACTATGATTTATGTTGATGAACATAAAAATCATGAAAACATTATTTTTAAAAAATTATTTTATTGATATTGTAAATTTTTCCTTATAAGATTAATTAATATCTTAAAAAGTGAATTTATTATAAATTTACTTATAATATATGTATAAAATATCACATATTAAATTTTTAATATTTACTAATATATGTAATAATGATTAATGTTGAAAATGAGATTTTTTATAATTTTTTACTATAAATAAAGTTATTTGATAGAAAATTTAATTTCCCATTAATTAGAAATAGAATTAGGTTAAATGTTCATTAAATTTAGTATCATTACACACAGATTTGGTTCTAATCATTAAATTATATATATTATAAATGTAATCTACTTAAGTAAAAAACATTTTACTAGGATACAAAATATTGAAAAATTAAAAAATCATGTGTTAAAATACTTGAAATGTGTATAAATAAATATAAAAATTGGTTTTTATGCAATAATGACCAATTATCACATAAAATTCTATTATTTATCAAAATTGGTTCCTTCATCAATTTAATAGTATCATTTAATCAATGAAAATAATTTCATTTCACAATTGATAACTTTTCTTCACTTATAAGAGGGGAAACATCCACCCCTTGATGTAGAAATCATTAATTATAATTACCTCATGATACATTTACATTATAACATTACTAGAATAATCTCCCATATTCGTAATAATCTCATCTCAATAAGTAATCATAATCCATTCATTTCTATAGATAATTTAAAAAAAAAACGTCCAAGTCCCAATGTGAATGTTACTAATTACATATAATTTTTTTCATGACAATTATTTTAAAAGAATATAATTATGATACTAATATTAAAAAAATAATATAGTATTTTAATGTTATTATATTAATTTATGAAATTTATTTATTTCCTTCAACTTATTAAATAAACAATATTATCCATGTGTGGTTCAAACTTCCGTTTACATGAAGCAATGTTATCAATTTTAATATTGATTTAATTTAATTATTGAGGCCACATAAATTATGATTCATAAATATAAAAAATCATATATAATAAAAATATTCTTCTATTTTGATAATATCATATATTTACTTTACTATACTCACCAATGTAGAGATAATGTTGTTTTGTTTGAGTTAGTTTAATAACCAAAATTAACAATTCAATAAAAACCCATCACGAATGACTAAGGGTGATTAAATTAAAAATTTATTATATTTTAATATGAAAATAATATTTATATATAATTATATAAAATTAATATTAATTATTTAAATAATTTTTAAAATATCATTACTGGTCGTAGAAAATTCTAAAATATGGTCACAATAATTAATATTTCTAGTAAATATATATAAAAAATATAAAAAATATGAAAATGAGAATAAATGTATTAAATTTAATAAAACACACATGAAATTAATTTATATATGGTAATATTATAAACATTATTTGATTATTTATGAAATTATTGATACGTGTTTAATGAATTATTGACATGGGAACAGATTATTTCCCCAAATTTCAATTCATTGAGACATACATCTTATTAAAAACCATGTGTTCATTAAAATGGTTTTTCTCTAATACTATAATTTTTTTATTATGATCATCTAAAAACTAAAGATATTTATTTTTTCCTTTCAAATCATATCCTTCATGTTTTTTTGACACAAAAAATTATAAGCATGAATGTGTTTTCATAACCTCAATTCCAATTCATTTATCCATAATTGAATTTGTACACAATGATTTCAATATATGGTGTATTTACTATCCATGAATTTATTTTTATCATTTTTTTATTTAAAGAGATATTAAATTACAAATCACATTCCATTAATAAATTTTTTTTTGATTTAATTATTTCCCCAGTAGTTAATATTTTTGGTTACTGAACTTTCTTACAATTAGATATCATAATTCATGATTAATTTTTAATTAGATATCCCACTATAATATTTTTTTTAATTTTATAATCTACTTTTTTAAGAAAAATATTAAAAAAATTTAATGTTTTACTATATGGGTTTAAAATAAATTGAATTTCAAGGGATAAAATTTTTTCCTTTTTACTCAATTGTTTTATAAATAGATCAAAATATCTGATAGAAAAACTTTTGAAAATTTTTAGGCTAAATTATTTAAATTTAACCTTAAAGTTAAATTATTTCTTAAAATATAACTTCAAAATTATAAACATTACATTATATATCACATATATTTTTATTGACATCAATTTTTTACTAAAATATATTTTATGTTTTCAAATGAATTTTCCATTTCATATTGAAAAATATTTACGCTCTGTGAGTTTATGTTACATTATTTATTATTTAAAAAATATACATATTTATAATATTGGGTGTTGATCTTATATTTTTTTTAAATAATATTCAGTATCACTTCTTGTGTGACACCATTTGTAGCGTTCTTTTTCAATGATTCTTTTCGCCAACATTATCATTCTTCCATGATTCCATTGTTACAAAAGGGATATATTCATTTTCAACCAAACAAATGGTTTCTATATATTTATTCAATAATGTATTTCTATATCATGATATGCCTCATTAATTAATTTTACTTTCTATAACATCCATCATTTATTTTTCAAAAATTTAATCTAATGCATTTCCTTGTAGAATACGCTATTTTTTATTCCATTTATTGAAGGGTGTTCAAATAGTAAATATACCACAATTGATAAGAAAAATTATAGATAGAAATTTATAACATTACATGTTATGGTATCAGATTAAGTCGTATATAGAAATAATGTATTAAATTTATTGACTGAATAACTATTAAAAATATTTTGAATTTTTTTTCTGATATAGTTGTTTCATACATAAATATGAAAGTTAAATATATTGTTCAAGAAACATTTTTTCTTCACTCTATGAGTTATGATCACGTTAACCCTTAAATTTTCATTAGGGAATTTTTTGGTATTTTATATATTATTATTTTTAAAAAAGATGATTATTTGAAAGGTTCATTGTGTAATTTTTCTAAATATTTAATAATATGAATTCATTATACATAAAAATTTAATTTTATGATCATGAATTTTTATAGAACCCGAACACATTGTTAAGTCTAGTGAGAAAATAATGCTTGGGTATTTGTTGTATTTATACCAAATTTGCAATGATTTTAGGATTACGGTTTATATTGAATGATTAATATATTGGTTATGTACTTGATGTACAATTATGATATTTCTCCATATCCATTCCAACAACAAAAATTCAGTTATAGTTATATATTATATATATATATTTTCATTATTATCAATGGATATATTATCCTCTTAATTTCAATTGATAATTTCATAATGATAATATATAATGAATATAATAATATTTAATCTATTTGTATCCAATATTTAATACTTATTCCATTTTGATACCATATTATCCTCACATATTTGATTACACTTTAGGAAAATTTAAGACCACCTCATATTATTTTTCCATTTCCATAAGTTACAAAGAAATTTATTACACATGAAATGACTAGATTAATAGTTTTTGAGGTAGTTTTTTGGTGATGTTGAGGTCTTATTATAGAATAATTAGCTACTAATGGATTATAATTTTTTTTATCATTTCATATAAAACAAATGGGAATAATTGGTTTATTTTTTTTTAATTCTATAATTATCTACATATAACATTTATTATAAATGTACGTAAATCAATATTTTGCATAATTCTTGTTTTTATGGGGTATTTATAACTAGGAATATATAATTATTATATAATCTTGTATGTATGTATTTATTTTTGGAACCAAATGTGGTAGTCTATTAATGAATATTATTTATTTATTAAGTGGTAGCAGATTCTCATAAGTACATAGCTCTTCAACTAATCATTAAGTTTCTTGAGACATGATATCATAGAGTAATGATTGAATCCTTTTCCATTATTTATAATTTCATGGAACAATGAATTGATTTTATTATTATAGTATTTTGAATAATAAATTCAATCAATATGTGATATTATTTTATAAAACATATAATTTATATTCAATTTTAAAGATATGTTATGATACATAAAATATTTTTGTAAGAAATTTTATTTATATATTATTATTGTAAAATTTATATTATATTTTTCCAATGATTATATTATATTGTTTTTCACCCATTATTGTATTCTAGATATCACCCTTTATTTCTTCCCCATTTTCATAAGAATCTATAATTAATACTCTTTAATTAGATGAGGATAATAGTTTTTGGAATAATTATATTTAATATATTCTTATGATATAATTTATAATCCCAATATAATGTAATGATTAAGTATATAGATAATATCTTAAGAGTATACAACTATTATGCATTTCCTATTTTGGTTTATGTATTTCATTTCCATTATAATAAATTATGAACAACTTTAGTTTCATAATGTTTGGATTATTTCACTATCTATATATTTAATCTCAAAATTTCAATGAAATTAAATTGGAGTCACATAAAATGTTATAAAAATCAATGATTTTAAATTTGAAAAAAAATTTATTGACTAAAATCAACTACAATAAAATCCCATTTTAATTTCAATTTTTTCTATATATAAGTTATGCTTAACTTCAATACATGATGGAAATTTGTTCCTTGGTTCCAAAAAAACAACACAATATGTAACTATGAAATATTTATTAAAGGATATAATAATGTCATTTGATATCAAGCACCTTATCAGTTTCTCGTTGATACTCTATGAAACTTCATCATAAATATGTTATATAATATTTTTTGAAACTACTATTTCATTTGAAAAAAAACTACTGTTATTTAAAAAGTAAATAACTATTCTTTTTCTATTTTTGAATTAATATTATCTCAACATTGAAGCATTGGTGTAAGGTCACTAAATATTTTGTACTATACAAATATTTATATAGTTTCCAAATACATCATAGATTTACTATAAATTAAACTAAAAACTAAAAAAATTCACAGAATATCATTTATACATCAATAAATGTAATATTAGTAAATAAATATTGAAAATCTGATTGTTCTTTGTCTACGATGACATTAACTACTTTTTAGAATTCATATTACTCAACACAAAACTAAAATGAAAATGATGTGGTATAACTATTTTTTGACATTTTTCTCATGTATATTAAAAATTATATTGACCTAATAATTGAGGGATAATCCATTTTTTCAATGTCACATTTTCCAATAAAAATTATGTTCCCAAATCATAAAAAATAAAAAATATTTAGTTCTTATGATAAGCTAAAAATAGTACTCAAAATTGAATAGATATTTTGGATAAAAATATTATTCCATTCACTTAACAATGTGAATTATTTTTTAGTTGAATGATTATTCCTAAAAGGATATCTATTTGAAAAATATTGACCATTAAATATTCAGTGATTTTAGTTGAATATGAGAATAAATAACATTAAATAATTTTGTTTTATTAAATTTATAATATTTTTTTTAAAAAAATGAAATATAAATAATAAATTTAAACAAGAAATAATTATTTTATATATTAATTTTACTCCATTTAATATATTTATTAATGATTCATTAGAAAAATAAATATTTTAATCATTTATAAGATAATAATAAATTAAAATAAATAATTCACAATTATGTAGAATCATCAATTATTAACTTATCCATATATAATTTATTTATGTTACATTAAGGTGGATACTTAATCTTAAACAACAAGAAACCAACCATTAATAAATTGATAATATTAATTTTATTAAATAACATGAATAAGAATAATGAATCAAATATCTCCCAAGGGAGTCATGAGATATTACATTTTTTAAGACATAAGTCCTTGTATTTTATAGTGTTTCTTTATGAATTATACCTATAATTGTGAACTAAAATGTCATAAAAATGGATATGGGGTCATAAAAATAAATAAATTTAATTACTACCATTTGTAATCATGAAAAATTAAAAGGGTTACACAATAATGAGTTGGCATCCTAACAAATATCTACCTTTACACCTCCAAACACCATATAAAATTATTTTGAAAACATAAAACTAAAAATTATTTGGAAATCATTGAATAGATTATCTCAAAAGATTTAATAATCCATACATTCAAATTGTAAATTCCATAATTAAATAGTAAATGAATTTTATTAACTAGAATGAACCATATTTACAATTTCCATCAACATCAAGTAGATTACACTATAACAAGAAGGGATCTATAAATTATGTTTTCATTTTCACACACACACACACACACACACACATCATTATAAATATTATCTAAATTTATATTGTAAGATAGTTATTTTAATTCAACATGTGTCAAGAACCAACCTTATTACCATGGTACACCTATACAAAAACCACTATTATAATTATTAAACAAACCAATATTGAATAAAATCAAACCATTTGTTTTTAGATGCTATCAATAGAGGATTATGGCTCTTCAGACCCCTTTATAGTTGGTTCAAAGTGTAAGTAGAGTTGATTGATCCTACTCTGACTAGTTAAATATGTTTGACATGTAGTCCTCCATTTTTTAATTCAATCATTATTTTATAGTGATTATGAATAATTTTATGGATTTTAATGACCCATCAAGTAAGACAGTTTCAAAGGGATTTCCTTGGACTCTTATGGGTACATTTGATGGATCCTTCATAGGAAATTAAAATTAGTAAAATTCTCTTGGTGAATCATATTAAAAATAATAATACAAAATTATATGGTGTCTTATGGAGGAAAATTTTCATACATTAAATATGGAAATTCAAGGCATTTGAAGAAACTATTTATAATGGTTCCAAATATTTGGGGTTCTAATAGTTTGTTTGCACAATTTTAGAAGTTTAGAGATGTCCTTTCATCCACATGTAGTAACACATTCCCATACAAACAAAAATGTACTAATAATCCTCATGAACTAATGTGTTTCATACTTAGGAATATGAAATAATGATTATTAGCAAAGTGGATAAGCCTAAGGAAATAGTTCATGCTGGTCCATATGTAGTAAAATATAACATCACTATGGACTTATCTTTTGTGAAAAATCTTATTGATATTTGTGCATCTTAGGCTTTCATCTCTATCTACATTTTGAATATGTAAACCCTTCATATGGATGTTATTTATTTTTTGATTTACAATACTACACCCCTTAGAATTAATAGATTTTAAATTCTATTATGAACCTCATGTGACATCCCTTTATCATAGATCCAACCCATTTGTGTTTTTTTCTCAACGTGAAACATTTATATTCCATTCTTGACATGAATTATTTAATATCCCATAAATCTTGTATTGAACACTATATATGTAGGGTCAACTTTACTACCCCTGATGGGGTGTGTCATATTTTTTATGGAGACGGGGAATTGAGGTTGAGTAGAGGCAGACCACACCTCTCTATGTTGGGATGGATTATACCTATGTTTTATTGTAACCTAGAGAATGAATATTTTATTTTTTGGTTTCCTTTAATTGGTTTCCAATTATTTGGATGTGTTCCGATATTATTTTTTATCATACCACTTATATGGGAGGAAAATTTTTCTATTTAATTTTCATTGAGTAACTAGATTATATCTATTCTTTAATCTATATATAACTAGATGAAATGGAAAAATTAAAGAACCACATGTATGATTTATTAGATAATGGCATTATTCACCGTCATCTATATTGTCGAATAATTTTTATTCTATTCATGAAGAATATTTATGGATCCCATCACCATAATATTTTTTACGATAAAAATAACCAATTAAAATATATGAAAAATTATATGTTCCATGGATCAGTGATATGAATCATCTATTGATTGAGGAGATGTGGTTCTAAAAAGATTTCATTTTTATGGTTATTATAATATTAATATCAAGTAGTATGACATCAATAATACAACCTTCTAGAGTATGTATTACCATTATGAGTACCTTTTTATGTCTTTTCATATAACCAATGGTCATGTAGTATTTATGGTGATGATTAAAATTATATTACATTATTACCATGATTTATTCATGGTGGTATATATGCATCAAATCATAGTTTACTCAGTAACTAAAGAGGATCATGTTTTTAATGAAAAGTATTTATCTTAATTTTTGTACATCATCTGATTTAATAGAAGATATAAAATTCATATTTTATAATTTTGGTTGTGATGTTATTGGGGCATGTGGTATCAAAACATTCTATTTTAGTTCCTCATGACAAGGTGATGTATGCTTGGAAATGGGAAAACTACCAAATGTTTTTGAGTTTCAGATCATCTTAGATTTTTTGGGGAATTATTTTTTTATATTCAATGATTTTCTAGTGTTGTATTCTCCCATAAAATATCTCAAATGGACGAGATTAAAGATCTCAAAGGTTTTAAAATGTTATAATTAAATTGATGATTTGAAAGAAATTATCAATTTAACCATAATGTTGACTCTCCCAAAAAATGGGTAGGGATATATGGTATTTTGTAATAAATGTTTTCGTTTTTTTAGATTTATAATGATGGGGGTGTCATTTTGTGGAATATGATTTCTAGAAACATAGTACAAATTATAATATCTATAACACTCATGACATAAAAATTATAGTTTGGATAAATTATCAAAAAAGTATATTCCATTACCTTTTTTACTAATGTTTTCTATCTATTCTGATCATAAATTTTTTATATAAAGCTTATGATCAAAATATATGAATCATTATTAGAGATAATATATAAACTAACTAAAACATTGTGATTTGGACATTTCCTACAATGATGGAAAGGGATTGTTTCTTCAAATGCATTGAGCATGAGTATTTTTACATAGACTACGAAGGTGTCGCCAAAAGAGTTGAATTTTATGTATCTATTTTGAATTATACATTAGTTATTTTAACACTATGACCCTAAGATATTTTTTCGGAAAACATTTAGTCAACCTCCTCTATCCTGGAGAGGATTCTTTATATGTAGTATCTTGTTGATGAGTTCTGTAGAATTAGGGACTCTTTTTATAGCGGTGACACCATAATTAAGTGGTCGTTATTTCCTATGGTTATAATTTGATTTTAGAGTTGGTATGTAGTTACTTTTTCAGTGAGAAAATATATTTTGGGAGCTTTCTATAATCCCTATCAGGTAGTACACCATGTCACCAGGAATAAGTTCTATGACATATGGTGATGATTTTGGTAGCTTGGTTTGGGATGAGGAATTGATGATTTTTTACTCATTATATATGTTAGAAGGTCAAGATTTCATCCCCTACCCATGCCGCCCTATAAGTGGTACTTGATATTTATGGACTTCATGATTAGGTTTCCACACCCCCAGGTTGGAATAATTTGATATAGGATGTGATCGACTAGTAGACCAAATCTCGTCACTTCATAACCATCCATGATATGACCAATGATGATAACATCAGAAGTCTTTAAATGAAATATATCATTAGATACTAATTAGATTTATATATAATAATTTATAATCGGGATTCCCAACTCTCATATCTTTTTTTGAGAGGCCACAAAGATAAAATTATATTATAGGATAGTTTGTGAACTGTATATATTCCACATATGGATTTATAGATATAATGACATATCTATATTATTAAATACATTCTTTGTTATTTCATACTTTACTTCTTTTGACCTTGGTATAATAATTTTGAATATAAAAAATTTCTTAATAATAAAATTTTCTAGTGCCTAATAAAAATACAACCCTTTAGGGACTTGTATTATTGCCTATTTGAATATCTATTGTGTTGGTAAGATATTGGTAAATATTACCATGTTTGTCATATTTTGGTCAAATAGATTATATAAAACATTTAGCTTATTTATTATATAATGGTGATGGATTAGAAACAATTAAAATATTATATAAATCAACATCGATTACACTTAGTGTTTCTAGATGGGTAACATTTTTTAGGATAATTTCAAAATGGTTGGGCCCCATAAAAATTCAAAAACAATGAAATATTTCACTAAGATTCACGAGTCCATTTGAAGTTATTGGGAAGATATTCCAAGAGGCTTATTATTTTTCTTTTCCCCCTCAGTTGTTATCAATTCATAATGTGTTTCATGTGTCACAACATAATAATTACCTTTCTTACACATCTCATGTCTTTAGTAGTAATAACAATGATGTTGATAATTATTTACATATGAAAGAGAAGAATGTTATGAATAACTATTATAAACCAAGGGCCATATATGAATTTCCTTACCATTTGTTGGAGTGTTCTAGTAGAACATTTCTATTTCCCACGAGAAATGGGAGTGTAAGGCACTGATGAGAGATTATTGTCATCATCTGATTAGCATGAAATCTTTTTTAAATTATTTATGGGGGAAAATAATTAATTGTGCTAAAGTTTTAACATATCATTATACATTTTTGTTAATTTATCCCTTTTCATTGAACAAACAATGTTACACCCATTTCTCCGTCAAGACATTGCACAATATTTGATTGGATATACCTCATGGATTTCATTAATTGTGTTACAATCATGAAAATTAAAAAATAATCCATATTTATCAAAAAAATATGCATATGTATCCAAAAATTAGACTCAAGAATGAGGATTAAATAAAAGTGATAAAATTACCAAAATGATTTTAAAAGGGTGTTATATCATCTATAGTCTAGTATAAAAATAATGGTTTGACTGATCCATAATGTAATTCTATCAATGAAATTACATATTTTATTATTCATAATTATTTTACTATAATGAGTGTGAATTAAAATTTGGTTGTTTCCTTTAACCATAAAAACGACAAAAAAATAATACATACATCTATAATATTCATTATTTTATAAATCATTAAAAACTCTAAGAGATAAGAAAAAATATTTTAATTGACTTTTAATATTCATTATAAAAATATATGTCTAAAATTAGTATTCATATTATTTTGAAATTGAATATTTTCTAATAATTGTGAATTGTTTGAACATTAAATCATTTATAATATATATAATGATAAGGGAAACTAAAAATTCATTATGATAACAATTATCATGTTATAACTGAGAATATTGAAAGAATATTTAATAATACTAAAAACAACCATATTTCTACGAAATCATTCCTTTAATTCATTTATAAACCCTAATAAAATCTCTAAAATGTAACCTATATCAACACATATATTTATATATTTATATTTTCTATAGGTTTTACATTTCAATAAATGGATGAGGACTAAATTGTAAGATATCCACCATTTCTAAAGTTATCTCATGCGTGATATTTAGGTACTTTTTTTACTTATTTTTCTATCTTGGGGTGTGTTTGAGTGTAGTCTAAGAGAATTTTGTAGAAAAAGGTATTTTGAATGTTTGGAACAGAGTTTGAACAACTTGTGTGTCTGTCTAGAAGAAATTATGTTCTCTCTAGTCTTTTGAAGTAGTGTCTTTAGCATAATGCATAGTTTGGGAGGATGTTTAGAGAAACCATGTAAGGCCCTGGTTGAAAATGTTTCTAACACATGGTTACTGCATAATATGGATAACTGTTTGATTAAACTGTGGGTGGCCCAACTATGAGATTCTAAAATTGTTTATCTCACACGTTTGTAACTTTTAATGACCAAATTCAACACTTCTGTAGCCCTGACATGGTAATTATCATTCCAATGGGTAAGGTAAATTTCCACCATCGACTCAGAGGTATTCCAAGGACATATTAGCTACATTATTCAAGATTTAGATAATGTATCATAGATCCACTCTCAGCCTGATAAGTGGATCCAGTCTCAAGGACATTTTTTTACATTGTCCACTCAATCATTCACCCTTTAAGGGTTAATATCCTCTATTTAATATATATAATGATTTGTGATGACATACAGATATAGGATTTAATACCTATATCTAGATTGATTATATCTTGAGATCATGATCTTGATTTAGGGATTTAGATCTGGAACTCATATCTATTTCATTGTGGTGCTCGAATATTTGGAACTTTTGTTGAGAAAATTTCTTTCAACAAAAAGATATAGGTGCTCCAAATCTTATACCATATTCATAGATCTGACATGTATATGAAAAATTGTATAATTTATATCATTTTATATCAATTTATTTTCTTGAATTGGGTTAATTAGATAAAACAATTGATTTATCAAATCATTGTTGAAATATGTGACTAATTGAGGAATTAATCCTAACACTAAGGGGATTCCCTTTTTGATAATTAAATAGGGGAAATTATTTATAGAAGGTATGCATTGTAATCTTTATAATTAACTGGGGGATTAATTATGAGATATTTAAATGGATAAGTTGTGATAATTAATTATGGATTAAAAATGTGTCCTTGATAATATGATCTAGATAATTAATTATGGGATTAATTATTAAAAGATCATATTTGAATGAGATAATTAATCCATTAAAATTATTTATAGAAAATGAATTGTGATATTGATTAATTAATTGAGGAATTAATTAATTGTTTGATGAACTAATTAAAATGATGAGTTAACTAATAGAATGGTTGTGTTTAACTAATTTTTTTCTCAATAATGGGATTGGGGTGGATAATAAATTGGTGAATTAGTTAGGTGATAAATAATGGGATCATGTTCATTCGATATTGATAAGTACAAATGGTAACATTTTCATCATACTTATGAGTAAAAAGAATGGGAACATGGTCATTCCAAATTGAGAATTATACATGGTAACATGGTCATTATACTTATAAGTAAAGAGAATGAGATCATGGTTATTATATTAAGGATTAAGCATGGTAACATGACCATCTTACTTATGTTTATAGTACTGGTAACTTTGGAAGTGTGGATTATATATGTTAAATTAAGGAATGGAAATAATGGAACTACAAGTTATAGACTCACATGAGAATATTCGAACTCCAAGATGAGTTGAATTGGGTACTAAGATATCATATCACCATTAAATACTTCTATATTATACATGAAGAAGGTATTTACATATGATATTTCCTAGGGAAAACTTAAGGATTTTGTATGATATGTTGTTAGTATTGAGGTATAGGTATCCTTGGTAACCCTAGAGTTAATTATTTTATATAAGAAGAAATGATAATTTAATAACATGTTATTTATACATAGTACATAATTCATATAGAAATGAATAATCTATCTTTTGAATGTATTTGTTTTAGACATTGTTGGCAGTGGCCTACAGAGCAGTCTCATACCCTATTTGTGTTGCATTATGGGTACCATAATAGATTATATATTTTGTACATGATAAGGGAAAATTCCTTAAGAAGGATTGATGATTTACTATGATGCTTAGATGAGGTTACCATAAATGGTCAGAAACTACTTTGGGAGTCATAGTGAATTTATTTTTATTTGCATTATATACACATGACACTTATATTTGTAGTAATTTTTTTACCATTCAATTGTGTATTGTTTCCCCAGTTTGGTTATCTTTTGACATGATTATTGGTTTGGTTATATATGATTCTATGTCTTTTTATTTATTTCTAATGGTGTTTTACACTGATTAATGATGGTATAGTCTACCCATGACTAACATAACAATCCCTACTTATAGTTAGTATCCTCTAGGGTATGGAGTAGCACGCTTGATTTCATGTGGTGATTCAGATCGTGACACCGTTTCATGGAACCTTTGTTGAGATGTTACAAAGTGGTTTCAGAAGATTGATTTTAATTTTTTTTTCTTATTTTATCTTGCTATTTTGGGAATTGTAGACATGGTTCTAGGAAGAGTCATCAATTGGTGATTAGCTCATTCATGGGAGTTTCAAACCCATGTACCAAGGAAAACCAAAGTACTCAATATGGGATTTTTGTTATTTATGTTTTTGATTAATGTTTAATGTTATTTCACCTTGGGTGATGCGGCTGTGGTATGATGTGGTTATCATTTCCAATAATTTCATAGTATTCATTCATGGGCTATAATAGTGATATAGTTTAGTATTCATGCACCAGTATAGCCACTCATGGTTATTGTGACATGCATCATTTTAGACAAACATAGGAAAAAAGGTTATCGGTAAGTTGATAACATAAACCGTCATCTGTGTTCATCAGATTAAAATGAAAATTGGTACCAAACATGAATTGAATATAAATGTAAAATGATGTGAAATGAGGATCTTGGGTTTTTAAATGAGAAACATGATTATGATAGTGTGTTTTCCCATATTATCAAAAACCTGGGAGTATGATGGTTAAGGGTAGAGATAGAGTCTTCATTTTGACCATGTGAAGAGGTGGGGGGAAATATATTGTTGTGATTATTTAAACTTACATAGATTTTATATGGTTGTGTTATGAGACCTAAGACATGTGTTTGGAAGAGTATGCCTTCACAACTCTTGTTGATGGGATGATTGAGGGGCATGCCAAGGAATGATTTTCTAGATAGGGAACATGAGGTACTTACCATGGTAGGTGGTGATGAATGGGATCATTTTTGATACAACTTCTCTTGATTAATAATATTCATGGAAAAATACCCTGGGTGAGTTGTGAACAGAATTTATGAGTTAAAAAGTGTGTTTCAGTTGCAACACCCTCCAAATTTTACCATGGAGGGTGCAAGTGAGGGAGTTGAATTAGAGATTGATTCCATAGAGACTATACATGACCATTTGGAGGATACTGTTGAGAGGATGGTCATGTTGGGTTCTTATACGATATAGAGTTCAGAGAAGTAATGGTGGGACATTAAATCACGAACTTGGTATTTTAGGATTATATTATGTAAGGAATTCATTGAGAGGTTCTCAGAACAATTTTATACAAATATGATAAGATAAGATAAATTTGATGATTTCATGCATCTGAAATTGGGGGGAATGTCAGTGATGGACTATGGTGGATGCTAATAATATTTTAAAAACATCTCTCAAATGTTAGCAGGTGATGAGAATGATATGAAGAAATGATTTCAGTAAGACCTTAATTGTGAGATTTATTCATAGGTAAATATCTTTAGGATAAAAAAGTTTATAGAAGTTGTGGATCATTCTCTCTTAGTTGACGAGAACCAGTGGGAGGTTTCCAGTGCTTGACAGGTGGTTGTGACTGGACAATCTGTAGGTGCGACTATATAGAGAAGAATGAACTGTTATGACAACATTAACCATGGATGTGGGAAGAAATGTACAAAGACATGACGGTTAGTTGGATAGGACCTTACTGGAGTGATTTCTCATCTATGTGGTAGTTCAGGACACTATATTTGACACTACCCCTAATAACTATTGACGTGTCGATCTTGTGGAAATATGAGACAACTATAGAAATTATACAGGTCACAGTAACAGACTTATAGTGAATGGGAAGTCATGTATAGTGTGACATTGGTAAGAAGATCTTCTACATGATATTGGGCTGGAAATTGGTGTTCTATTGACCAAGAGAGTAGAGGCAGTGGACATGGTGCTTTTGGGAAGGAGTTCTTGCATCAGTAGAGTAGTTCTATTGAAGGGATTCAGATATCATCATATGGATGAGGGGAATCATAGTTACATGTAGTACAACCTGCACATAAGGATAGTGAGGATGATCCATCAAAATAGATAGGTACTATTCTAGTAGCTTGTACAAAATCTGCTACCTTTTTTGATACTAGTGACTCTAATTACCATATATCCTCAATAATTGTTAATGGATTGAGCCTAGTGGTGGAGTTTTAGAGCAGGGTTGACATTATAGATACCCCATTTATAGTGAATTCTCGAGATACATGTCTATGAAATGGATGATAGTTAGAGATTGGGGAATATTGATTCTTATGGGATCTCGATGTTCATGATATGACAGGCATTAGGTTAATTATGGGTATGGACTGGATAGTCTCATACCAAGCCCACATCAACAGTTACCATAAGAAGGATACATATACATCTCCAAAGGGAACCCATTATATTCATCATGAAAATTGGGATATATAGGTAGGTTGATCATAGACAATTAATTAGCAATTGAGAGTGCTCATAGACCATGTTTCTTGTCATTTGATGGATGGAATTGGTGTTAGGTAAGATGTCCTTCCACAAGTACTGTTACTATTTATGGAATTCTTTCCTGAAGACATCTAAGAGATTCCACCTGAAAGAGATGTGGAATTCAATATTGAGATCATGTCTTGGGTTGATAAAATTTATATTCCACTACAGATAATGGATCCGACTATGCTTAAATAGTTTAAGTATCAATTAAAGGATTTGGATGATAAGGTATTTATTTGTCCAAGTACACCACCTTTCAGATCTCTTATTTTGTTGTAAAAAAGGGTTGATTGGATTTTATGTTTGTGTGTCGATTACCCAAAATTGAACAAAATGATGGAAAAGAACTGATATCCTATTCTTATTGTTGATGATTGTTTTGACCAATTGAAGTGAGATTATATGTTCTGAAAGGTCAATTTGAGATCAAGGTGTCATCAGTTCTTTGTATGTATTTCTGATTTAATGAGGGATACATTCAATATTATGTATGGACTTTATGATTTTGTTATAATGCCATTCTGGTTGACAAATTCACTATAATTTCTTATGGCCTTGATGAATAGTATCTTTCATATATATCTTGATCATCCAGTGGTTCTATTAGTGAATGAAACATTGGTGTACTCCATGACTCTTGATGATCATGCCAAATATATAGACATTATCCATAGTACACTGAAAGAGAATATGGTGTACTCCAAGATATCTATGGGTTGGTTTTGGATTGACCAGGTAAAATTCATAGGGTATATCATCTAAGAGGAAGGTGTGCCAGTGGAAAGAGAGAAGGTTCCAGAAGAGTTTTCATGAGAGCAACCAATTAATGTTTTTTATATATGAGGATTCTTGGGATTAGCTGGATATTACAGCAGATTCATCAAATACTCTTCCTATTTGGAAAATCCTCTTTCAGGATTGAAAAAAATAGATTAATGTTTGAATAGTAAGAGTCTTGTGAGAGAGCCTTTCTAGATTTTATGATGTGCTTAAAGTCAGCACCAATTTTGATCCTACCTGAGTCATGTGAGGAGTATACGGTTTATAGGTATTATTCTAGGATCGAACATATAGTTGTGCTAATGTCGAGTGATCAAGTTGTGGTTTATGGGTCTTGGATATTGAGGCCTCATGAAAATAATTACCCTACATATGGCCACGAGTTGGAAGCAGTGGTATATTCTCATATGTGTTAGTAGCACTATGATTTGGGTGAAAATATTACAATGTATATAGATCACATGATCTTGATGTGTATATTTTCAATGTTTTATTTGAGTCCATAGTAGTGTATACAGGTTGAGTATATGTAGTATTTAAATTTTGAACTGTCATATATTTATGGGAAGGGACATAGTGTGGCTGATGACTGGAGTATGATATATCATACTCATATAGTTCAAGAATCAAGTGAATAGTGGGAGATGATGACCTTGCTGGAAAAAATGCAATTGGTGGTTCTGGAGAGTCTGGAGCTGATGAATCTGGTTTCAATTACAGTGGAGTATTTTGAGATGCATCAGGGATATACAGTATGATTACATTGAGTGAATAGCCTTTAGGGAAATATTTCAAGATGAAGAGACATCTTCAGAATAGTTGATAGATGAGGATGAGATCATATATGTGAAGAATTGAGTTGTGGTACATAGGAGCTTTTGAGGGGAAGTCATGCAGGAATTTCATGCATCGAAATGGGTAGTGAATAAATTTGTTACCAAAATTTTCATTGAACTACGAATAAATTTTTGGTTCCCTAGAATGAAAAAGGAGATATAAGGGTTTTTGACAAGATTCTTCACCTATCAAAAGTTAAAGATGGAGCATCAATGACCTGGTGGTTTTCTATAAATGTTTCTTATTCCAAAATGGAATTTGGATTACATGACCATGGATTTTGTACAGGTTCTCCTTAAAATAAATTGGAAGAATAAATCTATTTGGGTCAATGTGGATCGATCTAAAAAGGTAGAGTATTTCATTCTTATAAGGGAAACCATTATGGTATAAAATTTATGAGAACTTTACGTTTTGGAGATAGTCTATCTGCATGAAGTTCCATTGAATATAATTTCAGATCATGATTCAACCTTTACTTAATTTGTCTTATAGGGCATGTAATTTTTTTGGCATATAGGTATCATTGAGTTTGACCTTCCACCCAAATACATATGGGTATTCATGATGTACTATAACATTGATTGAGGAAATACTATGGCCATCTGTTCTTGAATTCGGGAGATCTTGGGAAAATCACTTGGTATTAGTGGATTTCTCCTATAACAATAGCTATAAAAAACTATGTAGATGGAAGCAGACGAGGTTCTTCTTAGTAGGCCATGTAGATCCCCACTATGCTGGATAGAGGCTGGTGAGTAAGAGCCGTTGGGACCATCCCTCATGCATGAAACATCAGAGTAGTTATAGTTGATTCAAGAACATATAGATATGGCTTATATTAGATAGAAGTTGTATGATGATAGAAAGAGAAGAACCATTCGGTTTATATAATTTGATCATTTATTCCCTTGGTTTCTTCTTAGGATGGGTTACTATAGGATACAGAGGTAGGGTATGTTGGAACTAAAGTTTGTTTGAACATTTTAGATAGTTTAGAGTATCAGGCTGGTGGAATAACTATTGTCTCTTCCATAGAGATACAGTGTTATGAATGTTGTTTTTAATGTATTACAACTTAGGTGGTATCACGCTGTCCCTTTTCATGTGATTAATGTGGATGAGGTTGACATTAATTTAGATGTTCCCTTTGAGAACCATACGATACGTGTGTTGTATCACAATGAGAAAGTGTTTCGTGGAAATATCGTGCTGATAGTTCATGTGGTATGGAATCATGGACGTGTTCAAGAGGGAACATGAGAATGAGAATAAAATATTAGGGATTAATGTCATGATATTATTGGCTCCAAATCCTTGAAATTCTTGGAGGCGCGGCTCAGGGGAGAGCTGCTATAAGGTGATGATATTGTAAGATCCCGACATTTTCTAGAGTTATCTTAGGAACAATTTTGGGGATCTTTTTGTTTTTAATTAATTACCATTTATTGGAGTTGTGACTTGATGTTTGTTTGGGTGGAGTCTATGATAATTTTGTAGAAAAGGTGTTTGTGCATAGTTGGCACACAGAATGAACAAATAGTACAGCTATCTAGGAGAAATTGTGTGCTCTATGGTAATTTGTGGGTTTAGCTTCATGATGGTTAGAGAATGGGTAGGGAGGCTTTACTAGGAAACAATGTGAGTCCCCCATTAATTAGTGTATAATTCATGGTTAACACACAATTTTTCTAACCGTACAACTAGACCATGTGTTGGCTAACAGTGAGATCCTAAAATGGTGGATCTCACTCATTTCATCTTCTAATTACATGATTCACCACATATTTGTCTCTTAATCAGGATTTTTTAATCAAAAGGGTAAGGGATGGTTATCTCATTGACTCAAAGGGATTCAAAGGCCATAAGAACTCTATTCCTTGATATTTGAAGCTTGAATCAAAGGTTCTCTCTCTACCTGATAAGTATATCTCACCCCACATCTTTTTTTCTTTTCTCTCTCCCCATCCATTGGTGGAGGATATCCTATTTTTATTAGATCAAAACCTATGTGGTGATATATAGATTTAATATTGAATAACTCGATCCAGTTTGATTATAAATTTATATTGTGTTCCTAATTTAGGGATTTAGATATGGAACTCATATCTATATCTTTGTGATTCTAGGATTTATGGAATTTTAATTGAGAAAATGTATGGCAAACAAAAGCGGTATGTGATCTAAATATAATTTCCATAGTTGTAGACTTGATATGTATATGAATAATTGTAAAGTTCCTAACATCTTTTAGAAATAGATTTTCCTGAATTTGGTTGATCAGAATGGCCAACAGATTTGTTGAATCTTTTTTGATATAGGAGAATAATTGGGTAATTAATCATGAGATAAAGGTGATTCCCTATTAAATAATTAATTTTGGGATATTTATTAAAATAGTTAATTGTTGTAATATAAATAATTAATCATATTATTAATTTTGATACATTGAAATGGATATGATGATATAATTAATAGTGTATTAATTATTTTCCTTTGATAATATGGCCTAAATAATTAAATTTGGGATTAATTATGGAATTTTGATATTTAAATTAGATAATTAATTATAAATAATTAATTATGGAATATGAATTTTGATATAGATTAATTAATTGACGAATTCATTAATGGTTTGAAGCACTTTGTTAATTGATGAGTTAACTAATGGAATAGATGTGTTTAACTAATTGTTGAATTAGAAATTGGATTAGGGTGGATAATTAGTTGGTAAAATAATTCTTTGATAAATAATGGAATCATTGTCATTCTTAAATGATAAGTACAAATGAAAAAATGGATATCATTATTATGAGTAATGAGAACATGAACTTGGAAATTTTGAATTGATAAGTATACATTGTAACATGGTCATTATATTAATGAGGAAATTGAATGGGAATATGGTCATTCAATAATGGAGTAAGCATGGTAACTTGTTCATATAACATACATTTTTTATATTGGTAACACTTCAAATGTTTCTAATAAATGTGAAATTTAAGAATGAAATTAATGTAACTCTATGTTATTGCCTCAAGTAAGAATATTTGAACTCTTGTATGATTCGAATTTGGTATTATGATATCATAACCCATTTGAATGATTCGAGATTTGGCTAGAATAATGTTTTAAGAAATGGTATTACCCAGGAAAAACATTGGGATCTAGTATGAGAAGTAGTTAGTATTGAGGTACGAGTATCATTATGAACCATGGAGTTAATATAGATAGATAAGAATAAATGATAATGTAATAACTAATTATTTATGAATTTTACTTATTTCATATAGAATTGCATACAATAACATTTGGATGGAGTTGTTTTAAAATATATTTGTGGTGGTCTATAGAGTTGTACTCACACCCTATTCGGGCTACCAGATTAATACCTAAATATACTGTACTGGTGCATTACATGATAAGTGAAACGTCCATGGGATTGATTGCAGATTTAGGATAGACCATGGATGAGGGGACCCGACATGATTCAGAAGCTGCTTTTAGAGTCGTAGTGTATATATTTTTAGCTATATTATAGACACTTAACACTTATATTTGGAGATCATGTTTTCTATCTTAGTTGAGTATTGTCTTTATTATTATTTTTAACTTGTGACATGAGTTTTGTTCTAGATATATATAATTATATGGTTGTTTATTTATTTCCACAAGTGTTTTACTCTGATAAATGATTATATAGTCTACCGTTGACTAATTCACTAGACTGTCACTACTAGTCAGCAACCTCCAGCATTCATGGATGTGTGCTTGAGGGAATGTGTCGAACTGAATCTGGGCACCATTTCATGGCACCTTGGACAAGACGTTTCATAAATCATACAATTTTTATATATTTTTTAGTTTTATCTTTTTTCAACGGAATTAATTCATGAAATCGGGCTCATAGTTAAAAATATTTTCTTTATTAATCACCTCTGATCAATATATTTCATAGATATAATATAATAATATATATAGTATAAATTTCCATAAATAAATAAAAACAATCCTTAGAAGTATAAAAAACCTAGAACCATTATATCCATTATAAATATTCTTCAAAAATATATTAATAAAATTCAAATAAGGATGGAAAAGGTCATACAAAATTTTGAAAATATATAGTAATTACATTATTCCAAAATCCCCATTTATACATTTTTTAAAATCATATATCTTTTTATCCAAAAATAAAATAATAAACTATAAACAAAAAAGTTATATCATTATAGAAATAATCATATAGAGTCATTTTATTATTATTTATGATGTAATATGGAATTCAATTTAGTCAATTACTAACCTATCCAATTAATCATTTTCAGCTCACTAGTCCAAATATTGATATCTCAAAAATTAGCCACTATATAATCTCATCATTATACTAATTAACATTATATTTTCAAAATTATAAAACTTATGATTTAGAAGTAACTATATCCCATGGTCCAATAAGGAAAAAATTATTATGTGTAACAAAATAACCTTACCAATATAATTTCATTAAATATTATATTTAATCTATATTGACATATATTGATGTTAAATAAAAATATTCATAGGAATAAGAATAATAAATAACATAAAAAATGAAATTTTCTTTTTAGATTTATTCATCTTTTTTTCTTTTGTATACATAATAAATGTAATTGATTTTATAAGGAATATATGTACAAAACCCCAATGCAAAAAAATAATATAAAATTTATTTTAAAAGTTTTATACTAATGAAAACATCTGAAAAATAATGCTATAAACAATGATTTAATATTATCCAGAAGATATGTCCCCATTTTGGAATGTAATTTTATTTTATATAATGTTTTAAGGACACTATACTTTATAAGTTATTTTTTCCATATAAATTCGATATTTTAATTAATTTCATGTGTAAATTTTAGTTTGATATGGGATTTTAGGGTTTTAATAATGATACAAATAGAATAATAAAATAGGTGAGGTTGGAGAAGTATTTTGTACCTTGTATACTATTATTATGTACCCAAGGGGGTATATAGAGAATATGTAGTTCAATTTCATCTACAAGGTATTTGGTATCCATTTTTTATGTACATGAATAATATTTTTTTTTAAAAATCCAATGGAAAATGGTGTTTTGGTAATTTAAACACTAAATTGTAATCATAAATTACAATCCAAATCATATTCGACTTTATTTTAAACTATTAAAAGTATTGAATAACTACCCCATTATCTACCAATCCTCCCAAGTGATTCTAATTTTAGACAATTTCTAGAGTTCATTTATTTTGTAATGGGTTCTTATATTCAGCAGGGTTGGTCCATTACATCCCTCTAATCACATCATTATTCTTTACATTATAAGGACGTTTGAGAAAATCCCATACTAGAAATTTTAGGGATTATAAGTATTAAATTATATAATACTAATATTCTAATCAAGATCATGCATTATTTTATCCAAGGAGTATATTTATAAATATTGTGATTTTCAATTCTATATTCACTCTCCATATAATGGAAGTCAATATGCCAAAAATCCCTCCACTTTATATGTTCTCTAATTAATCATATGGTGTTGTTTTGTTCTATCTTATGAATTTAAGGGTTATTTTATATCTATTTTGGAATGGGAACCCTCTATTCTTCTTGTAACCAAAATGAGTTGTCATAGAATTGGTTTTGGGATAGGTGATCCCAACATTTTGTTATTAATTTTCACTAATAATAGTTTTAACATCGTTAGTCATGAAGTTGAATGAGTAGTTATGATGCTTTGAAAAAATATATACTTTTTAGCATGTCTTACATATAAATTTTTATCTATCTTGATTCATTTTTTTCAATAATTATTAATTATTTATGTTCAACGATACATGTAGGGTATATTAAACACAATTTTTTTGGATTTCCATTATGAACAACTATTTAAATTCATCATTTATTTCATGCATATATTGTTATGATAGTGGAATGATTTATTAAAAGACCTAGTATAATTGTTCGAATGTTTTTATATTTTTATATTGATGTATCATGATTCCAATAAGATTCCATGTGCTGATGAATAAGGGGATATTTTGTGATGGGATCACTATTTTGTTATATGGTATACATTATCCATTTTTCAGCAATTTTCAATTTTTTATTTGTTGTTATTATCTTTTTATGGGTAACAAGATGATTTTATGTATATAAGGGTTGTTAAACCACAGTAGAGAAGTATAATGATGATATATAGACGATCTATGATGATTTGAATAACTTTTTAGTTAATTGGTAATGTTTTTGTGTTTCATAAAAAATAAAAAATTGATTGTGAATATCTCATAGAGAAATATTTGGAAATAACATGGATTTTTTTACTTTCATATATGATATACCAAATATATAACATATGATTTACCTTTTTTTATGTAATACATATTAAAGTAACAATATATCTATGTGTAAAACAACAAAAAGAGTTATGTAACATATATTTAATGACATATGAGATTCAAAAAGAGGTATATAATGTTTTCAAAACTATAATTAAATTACATAGTGTATAATTGAATATATACTATCACAAATAAGAATAGTCAAGAAATTAAGTAACATTAGATTGATTCTTTATAAAATAAAATAAAATAAATATATTTTAAGGATTGTATATCCATTCAAATGACATATAATATATTTTTAAATGTTTCATTGGTTTTAAATAAGTGAATAATAAGGATATAAAATGTTATTATTCTTTTTTATTCACCATGAGATAAATAATAAAATATTTCAAATAAATCCTAGTTCAAGATAACATGATTTAATGAAATATATTATATGAAGGAGTCATGGTGATATATTTCATAACTTAGTGATATATCTAAATATGATCACACGTATGTGGATAATAAGAATTGAAATATGATAAAAAATAAAATAAAAGTAGTACCTAATAGTTTTACATAATTAAATATGAAAATTACATGGAATAATATATAATGTAATATATTGAGAATAATCTATTAGAAAGAGGATGTAAATGGTTGATATCTGGTATTTATTAGTTTTCTCTCTATAGTTTAGACTGAATAATTGAGATAATAATTATCAAATGAGATATCATGTAAATATACCATAAATTAATTTTATTAATTTTATTATGAGGAAATATATTTTATGATTTGATAAGGATTCTAGTAAAATTGGATATTAGTCTTTGAATAAATTTAACATGAATTTGAAAAAGAACATGGATTGCACAATAATAATAATAATTCTTGTATAGTTACATTTAAAATTGAGTCATAATTCACAAAATAAATTGAATAAGTAGTTACATACAAGGATTATTGTGAATAAATAATAATCCATTTGTATAATTATATTAGTGGGGAGGAAGAATATCTTTATCATTTAACTATTCAGTTTAATTTTCATTACAATGTTATAATTTCAAAAGGGATTCCTTCGATATTTTTGTGTATAATTATATTATTTTATAATCTACGTAGTTCTAGTAAATTCGTCATCTTCATGAAAATACCCTTACATGTGGCTTCATATTAAAATATTAAGAGATTTAATATCTACATGGAATAATAACAACCATAATCCGCACATGAAGTCATCAATTATAGAGGTGAAACAAAAGAAAAATTATATTAAATTACATATATACATTTCTACATATAATATCAATTGATATTAGTATGATAAAAAGTGATAAAATAATTTTTAACGAAAAATATCTATATTAATATACCCTCCCCTATCTCATTTTCTATTGACATTGTCATGTTATCCGAACAATGAGTGTCATAGGAATGGTTTTCTCCTTATATCTCTCTTGAAAATTTTATTGATCGTCATATATACCTAAATAATAAATAATTTACAAAAATTGTTGGAAGTGGTTTTATTATATGGATTGAATGGATGTTACCCCATCCTCTCTCTCATAGACATGATATGCTTGAGTTTTTTCATAATGTATTTACTTTACCAAATGAGTCTATTTCATGGCTATTATTTGATATAGAAAATATTGAATGTGAAAATGGGAAATGAAAGTCATTTATTTTATCTACAATTAATAAACAAATAAAAATATTAAAGAGATATGAATTTGATAATAAAATTTGGTCAAAGAATCACATCATTCATATAGGATAAAAAATAATAAAAGAAAATAGAGAAATAATATAGAATCTCGTTTGATGATTTAGAAATTAAATAAAATTATTTTGTTGATGATTTTATTATTAGAGTTAATATTATTATAATTAATATTAGTAGAAAAAGGTAACTGTAGAAAAATTCATCATGTCAAATATTCTTATGATAATCAATATTAATAATTTGAAGAAAAACTGTCAACCCATGAAGATATAAATCTAAAGGATTTTATAATTGATTAGTTAATTAATACATAGAATATTTAGTAGATGATAAGAATACATTGGACCATACATTATATAGATATATATTACATCAACATTGAAGAATATTTATTAAAATATATAATAAAATCATGATAGTACCATATAGGTATAATGTCTTTAGAGACTGGGAATCATAAAGTACTGGTTCATAAGACATCAAAATTGTCTCCCACATATTCCATCCTAACTAGACCCCTTTTTGAAATATCTTACTGAATAACCCTTATCACAAACTATGTATAGGAAACATATCATATAGTGACTAGAGATTCTTAGTAATGTTAGACAAGGGAGATATAAATTATATAGAAATCATTAGATATAATAACATAACCATAGATAATCATATCTTTCATATGAAAGATTAGTAAGTCAAGTCATGGGATAAATGATAAATTTTGATAAAGAATCAATGAAAGTAATCCCAAAAGTCATAAAATAATTCTTGGAATTTATGGAATAAACAAAAATATAGAAAATCATTTCATATTAGTCAAGGATCATTTCCAAGACCATTGTAGTGAAAAAGTCTATTATTGAACTGAGCTAACTCATTGTTCCAGCCATATATTATTGATCTATGAACATTTCACATTCCATCCCTATCTATCTCATAAGATATAAATCATTTCCCAATTCATTAAAGGGAGATATAGGTTCTAATTATATTATAATAAAATCATTCTTATATGTGAAATAAAAATATAAATCATTATTCATATCATAACTCGAGGAATAAAATTGGGATTTGAACCATTATTCCATCATAATATAATCCATATAAAATGAATGTATTTCATAAATTACATTCTATCATATACATAATTAAATTATAGAAACAATATGGATAGTATACATGTAATATGTCCCTATTATAGAATTCAATGATATATGGAAAATAATTTTGATAGAACTCTTGAAATTAATACTAGATGAAAATTTCATTTCTTATTCATAAACATTTTCTTTTCAAAAAATGACACACATTTTTAAAATGAAGAAATTTAATTGAAAATAGTCTTAAAATTTTATAAAGTAATCTACATGGAAATTAAGGGTTTATGAATAAATAAAAAAAATTCATTTTATATAATGTAATATAAAAAATTCTTCTCATACGTTTATCGTAAAGTCAAGAAGTACCTTGGAAGGAAAATAAAAAAAATATTCTGACCATAATTTTTAATAAACTATCACAAATGGGTATAATTAACGTTCAATTTTTTTTATGTTTTTTTTGGAATATATAATTAGGAAATACGTAAATGGATGATAAATACACCCCATTAAATATATAAATATAAATGATCTCATGTAATAATGATATTACGAAATTATCCCTTAACTTAGGTCTTATTTCCTTTTTATGTATCCAAGTATACTGTATAATGATTTAAATAATTTAACTGACATATTTCAAAATCATAGTCATTTTTATGAAACCATATAGATCATATTATAATCTTTTTTTAAGAAACATTACTACTCGTCCATTGTGTGTTAACTTCTTCATTTTCTTAGACATTTTTTGTCGAATAAGTTCTAGTTCCTCTACTTAGTTTATATTCATATCATTTAAAAAATGATATTAGTGTAATATATGACTAATTTATAATTCAATTAATTTATATAATCAAGCTTTAATGAAGATCATGTAGAATTAATCACATCGCATCGTAGAGATGGTAGGTCGTACATACACACAAGTGACAATATAATTATCATTTTTTGTTGAACTTTATTGAAGTGGATGGTGTAAAATATTTCAGAATCAACATCATGTTATAATAATCAAATATAGTTATTATTTCCATCATTATAACCATCATGGTAAGGTGGTGTTGAAAAACAAATTATACCATGGGGCGGAAAATGTAAGATGTACATATACACATGTGGTGGTTTAATTTTTCATGTGATGGATAAAAGATGGAATATGGTTTTTCAATATTAATAATAACATAACTGTATATAAGTGATAATAGAGTTATTACATTACAACGAATCATGTAATATAGAGAATGTAGAAGAAGAAAGATGTTTGAATGAATCAGTAGGGGTTTTTACCTCTTCTTCGACGTGCTCCCTCTAAATATTGTCTAAAAGAAATATAGTTGTTCTATGAAGAAGATAAAAACAATTAGAATTTGACTAGGAAAGTTGATAACAGAAATGGGAATGGTATAAATGATCTTGGATCCTCAAAATTGAAGGGAAGTGGAGAGGGAGTTGGTTTTATGCAATAATGGAGGTGAGGGGATCTTTTGGGATCTCCAAAATATTAATTTATAATAAAATCAAACCCTATTCAAGAACAAAAAAATCTCCCAAAATAGAATAAGATATGATATAGGGATGTAATATCCTAAGCCAATAAATTTTAGAAAATATTTTCTATCAATTTAAACATTATCATTTTAATTAACACATATTTATTCTATTTCATTTTTAACTGCGGTAGGAAAGAATTTTGTAAAAAAAGGGTGGAATATTTACTTATTCGATGTAAATTAGACATTAAATAAATACCTCATAACCTATGAAAATTGTGTTATGATTTAAAATTAATTTATTAAATCAATTTTTGGTAAACAATCAGTAGTCTCAATTTTGACAGTATTCAACTAATTGATTTTTAAAAATATTTACATAACAATTTTACATTGAAAAATATATTTACATATATTACATTGAGTTCATGGTAATATATAAAATTGATTGACATATTAATTAGCTCAAATTATATTTATTTTAATATTTTTAATTACATTTATTTGATATTTCATTTAATAAAATAACCACTACAACAATTTTGTTTAAATATTTAATATGATTATTTGTTGAATAAAAATTAAAAATAAAATACTATGAAAAATATAAAATCTTCATATTATGGAATCATATTTTAATTGAATATATCTTATGTAAAACCCAACATTAGAAAATGGTATATTAATTATGTTTGTAAGAAATACCTCAAGGTATCATTAAAGCATTTCTGAGGAGATTGTGTTTGTTGAAAAAGTGGAAAACTATGATGTAATTGTTAACAAAGCAAACTGTGACATAAAATTTGATTAAAAAGGGGATTTAATCATGTAATGTCGAGTTCAAGTGCTTTGTTCAACGATCCATGTTGGAATCACGAACTTAGACAAAGGAATGGATGATCCGGAGTTGGTACGAAAATAACAGATACAAGGTAGCGTCGTTTTCCAGTGTTTGCCATATTTTTGGGCCTGAAAATCTAAAAATAAAGAAAAGTGGTTTTAGGAAAAGGGACTTGTGTTCCATGTACTTTAAGGAGAGGAAACATGCACACCTAATGATTTTCAAGATCAGAAGGTCAAAATAAGTCAAAGGAAAGAGTGTCACACCGGTATTGGTGTAGTCGCGTAGGTAAATTGTGCGCCATGAATGGACTAGTGCGCCGGTGCCTAGGAGGGTTGGAAAGCCGCGCCATATTTTTTTTCAGGATTAGATCTTCAGAATATTTCAAAGGAAATAGGGTCGCGCAAATGTCTTGTTAGAGAAGAAACCTGTGCGCCGGGACTTGCTTGCTGAGGGGTGACTAGCGCACTGCCGTGTAGGTTGACCAAATTCCTATAAATACAAGACCACTGCTCCTCATTTTCAATAGAGTTCAACACTTATAAAAATCCGAGCTCCCGTTGCGCAGATGTGGTGGTCGTGCAAGTGGTGTGTTGTCACGCAGGTGGACTTGCACGCCAGTGTTTGAAGTTGCGTGCCGGTTGGTAGTTGTGCGCCAATATTGGCTTGGGCGTAAAAGTGATTGAGTCGTGTGGGTTTAGAGTTGCAGAAGATTGTGTTGCACAGGTGGTAGAGGCAGACTTTCATGCCAGTTATGACATGCGTGCTGATACTTGTGCTCCAGATTATACTTGTGCGCCATGTAAGGTTGATTCACGGTGGTAATTCAGGGCTTCGTGAAAGATGAAAGATTACCCGATACCTATGGTGCAAAGAGAGATTCATCTACGTGTGAAAGTTCGACTTCAACAGGGCATCTACATACAAAGGAAGATGCATTCCTACAAGAAAATGAAGAGACCTATAGTTCTATAAACTCTGAGTGGATCCTTTTCAGAGCAATGAGAAATGGAAGAGGAAAAAGGTGATCCTCTCCATAGGTAGTGATCCAGAGAAGGAGAAATAGGGAGTGACCCTTGGGAAAGTAGTGAGATGACTCTAATCCTTGTAAAGGCAGTGAGCCTGGGACAGAGTGACTGTTCCCGAACCTTTGTATCCATATCTAGTGAAGAATAGTGTAATTTAGTACGACCGAAAACTTGTCGGCATATGCTCCTAGGACGTAGCCTAGTGAGGGTGAACCAAGTAAAAATATATGTGTTCGCCTGCTTACTTCCCTGCATTGCATTTAAAGCACCATCATCAGATAAAGAAGGAAATAAGTTATCTTAATAAAAACACAATTGCAAAAAAAGTAACCCTTGTAATAAAGAGGTAAAGATCCAGTGGGTCAAAAAGAACATTAAAAAAGAATATCCATACCCCGAGACACCCCCCTCTCAGGGTATATAGTCCCCTATTGATCCGATAAATTGGCAGTAGAGGGTAGGTTTCTTTTATCAGATTTTTTTTCTCTAAATTGGTTCAGTCGATTGCTCAAGTTAAAGATACAATCTACTCTTATCATATTGTGCCAAAGGGAAGAACATCAAAGAAGAAGCAGAAGGCTGGTGGTATTACCCCTGTGGAAGTGTTAATGGAAAGAGTGTGATTCAATTAAAGGAATCATGTAGTGAACAAAAGAATGGTTTGGATGAATAATACAATGAAAATACTTACTCATTCAATGATGCTGAAGGAATGATGAAGAACCTGATTTTCTATGTAATTTTGGAACCACTGATGATGAAGAAACACCATGAAGTCGAAAAGTGGAAGTTGTCAACAAGGAAAAGGAATTGGATTGGAAATTAGATAAAGAGATGAAAACTAAAGATATTCAAAGAAAGCACTAGAAACTAAGATGAACAAGCTATGAGGTTTGAATAAAAGGTATATTGAAGTTTCTACTGATCTGAAGGAGAAAAATGATTCTCATGATGAAGAATTGCAAAAGAGATCTACAAATGTGGAAAAATAAAAAGATGGTGAAAAGGGGAAGAATCTGAACATAGATGAGATTCAGAATTTGAAATCTAAAAATTATGATCTTGATACACATCTATCTGAACTAGTTCAAGAATATTCAAAGGCTAAAACATGAGAATTCATGTTGTTCTGATTTTATTGAAGAAGAAAAATTGAAATTGATGGAGAAAAGTGACATGGTGGAAAAGCTCACACGGGAACTAGAAGATGTGTTGAGTAGTGAGAATAATCTCCGAAAAGAACTCAATGCATTACATGAATCAAGAAATAAGAAGATTCAAAAATTTGAGGAAGTGATAGAGAAATCCAAGATTGAAATGTAGATATCAAAGGACAAAGGAAATCCTAAGTTGAAGGATACACTCCACTTTCTATTCGATTGTCCTTCAGAAGGTGATGATAAAATGAAAAAGAAGTATGAGATTTCTAAGGAGAAACAAAAAAATATTTTCTCAGCTCAAAGACCATATAGTTTGGGAAAATATAGCATTAGATTGGATGAATCCACTCCCGTGCATGATATAATGAAAGACGTGAATATTTCTAGGAGTAGAGAAAAACCTCTAGGTGCTGGAGATAGGCCTAAGAGGAAAGTTACAAAATGAAGTGACGAAATGTGCAATTTGTGCTGGATTCTTGGCCACAAATCAATATTTTGTTTAGAGGCTCTGGAATACATTTTAGGCTATGAAAACAAAAACATTACTAGATCTGAGAATAAGAATAAGCATCATGAAAAATCAGAGACAAGAGTATCTAAAGGGAAAAGATTCATTAGATGTTATTACTATGGAAGAAAGGGAAAACATTCATCAGGGGAGGTCGGGGGTTCGATCCCTGTCAGGGGGTATGCTATAAAAAGCATGTTCACCACACGCGGTGCACGATTGCACGCCGGTTACCCAAGCGTTTACGCGGCGCCGGCCTCCGTTGGGGAACTAGGCTTCACCCCTTGGGTGGGCCTGGGGAAGGTAGGGGATTCTTGGGCCACTGCATGCCTGACCACGTAACCACTCGTGGGCTGGGCCATCACCTGCATTGTTTCCCGGCCCCTGCCTTTTAACAAAAAAAAGAAAGGGACACACAATGATTATGTGTCAAGAAGCTCAGGAGCTCAATGTCAGAGGAAGAACACAAGATATTTAAACATCTCAATAGAGAAATGATGAAATGAGGTATGCCTTTGATGGAAAATGTTTTATATGATCAGATTGTGGGAATTTGGCAAGAAATTGCATGAGGAAGAATGCAAGAAAGGAAAAGGAACTCGAAAGGAGATTCACGACTCTAGTGATGCATAATGATAAATTCTTCACTAGGAGACAATGTGGTAAGGAGAAGAATAGGATTAGAGCCTCCGGGGGATCACATGGAGTTGAATGAAAGGTGTTTCAGTCACCTCCTCTGTCATACTCACAAAAACTCTCACGGAGATAATGAGAACAAACCTGGAAGATTAAGGGGAGATCAACTCCAGTTGTGATAAAGAAGAATGAAAATTCAATGGAGGACTCACCACTAGTGAAAAAGAGTTTGGTGACTCAGACATCTGATAAAATAATGTTGAACAAAGAATGTATTAAAAAATTCACATGTCGTGTTCCACAGCGAAAAGTGGAAGAAGGTGCAAGATCCTTGCAATGGTGAAAGATGAAAGGGAAGATGACATGTAGAGATATTTCTACCCAGAGATGGAATCAAGGGAAATTGAATTTTGGTGGAACATCAAAGATGGAGATATTTAATGGTGGGTATAAGCCCCAAATGTGGAGAAAATCCAAGACTGCAAAATCTACGTATCGGAAAAAGGCTCAGCATGTGGGTAATGAATGCTTAGTCATATAGCCAGAGCAGTTCAAGTTGGCTAGGCAGCTAGAAGAGGCCAGGAAAGAGTGTGTTGCTCAGCAAGAAAGAATCAAGGGGTTGACCCATCAGGATCAACACAATCCTCATCCTGGGGATTCAAGAATCTCTCCTCTCCCAATGTATACAAATTCTATAAACTGATGATTCATGTGCTTCAGGATTTAGGGAGATAAGATCCAAGGGAAAGTGGAATCTAAAGATGAAAAGTGGAAAATTGATATGCTACAGAGGTTCAATTGTCTCAAATTAGGTACATAAGGTGAATAATTAAGGGATAAATATAGCTCAATTGGAAGTAATTGTGTTATTAACTCCATATCATATTTCCTACACCGAATTCCAACTCAGTAGGCTTAGAGATTTGGTTAATGGATTGATGTTGTGTGCTAGATTAGAATAAATGATGCCTGAGGAGAAGAATGGTTAGGAGTATAAATAGTAGGAATAACCCTAGAAAGTGTTTCATAACATAGGGGGAGCATCATTTAATAGATAAATCAGATGAAATATCCATCAATGCAATAATCGAATGAATCAGCTCAAAAGTTTTTAATCGAGGGAATACTTATTGTCAGAGAAGCAGCAATAATCATGCATCTCATGCTTATCTATTTTTCACTAACAATGTGGTATCAGCTGACTGCTTTTAGGATACCAAGAATCTGTGAGAAAAAATAAAAGGTTTGTTAACAAAAAATTGAGAGATTATGTTCAATGAAATGATGTCCTTGAACAATGACACAATGAAAAGTTTTCTGTTAAAAGTGAGGATGTAGTAAAAGACTCAGGGAGAGAAGAAGTGTCGGAAGATGATTCAGAAGAGGATACTAATGGTGAGTATGAGGAAGTACAATCCTTATCTGTACAAAATCCAAATATTCGAGCTAAAATTGACAGCCATAATATCATCCATGATCAATGAGCTCCAGCTCAGACAAGAAGAATGAAATCACTGTAGCAGACATCATTTCTATCACAGGTTGAGCCAAAATTCTTTGCTGATGTAGTTGAAGATGAAAACTAGGTTCATGCCATGAATGAAGATCTAAATCATATTGAGAAGAATCAAACATGGGACATTGTATTAAGACCAGCAGATAAGAATGTCATCCAGACTAAATGGGTATATCGCAACAAGTTGAATGAAGATGGCACAGTTATCCGAAACAAAGCACGACTAGTGTGCAAAGGATACTCCCAGATATAGGGAATAGATGTTGATGAGCCTTTTTCACCAGTTGCAAGGATGGAGATGATCAGATTGTTTTTAGCCATAGTAGATCATAGAAAGGTCAAAGTGTTCATGATGGACATCAAAAATTCATTTCAAAATGGGGTTCTAGAAGAATAAGCGTACATTGAGAAGCTTGATGGTTTCATCATTCATGAGGATGAGAACAAAGTTTTCAGGCTGAAGAAGGTGTTGTATGGGCTAAAAGAAGTACCAAGAGCATGGTACTCAAGGCTTGATCAGTACTTGAAGAAGCTTGGTTTCCAGCATGGGGGAGTTGATTACAATATCTATTTCAGCAACAATAATAATCAAAGGATGATGATGTTGTTTTATGTTGATGACATAATATTTGGCGGATCGAATGAAGCTCAGTGTAGAAAATTTTCCGAATTCATGAAAAATGATACTAATATGTCAATTATTGGTGAGCTAACATTTTTCCTTGGTCTATAGGTGACACAAGGAAGGAATTGAACATTCATTTCTCAATCCAAATATGGCAAGGAGGTTTTAAGATGGTTTGGCATGGATAATTCCAAGGACATGAAGACTCTAGTTGCTACTCAGATGAAATTATTAAAAGATGAGGATGGTACAGTATTTAATAACACAAAATACAGGCAAATCATTGGAATTTTTTGGTACGTGACCACGACAAGGCCTGATATTGTTTTAGCCACATGCCAAGCAGCGAGATATCAGAGTAATACTAAGGAAAACCACATTCTTGAAGTGAAAATAATACTTAAGTATATCAAAGGCATTGTGGATTTTGATCTGATGTATAATGACAAATCTCAGTTAGTGTTATTGGGTTGCACAGATGCAGATTGGGCCAGATCAGCAGATGAAAGAAAATCAACCTGAGGAGGTGCATTCTATCTGCATTCTATCTTGGTGGATTGTGTATTTTTTGTCTAAGAAAGAACCAAGATTTCATTTCATTAAGCACAATAGATATTGAGTATATTGTGGCCACTTAATCATGCACACAATTAATGTGGATGAAGCAAAAACATGACGATTTGGGAGTTGAAGTGAAGTATCTGATCATAATCTAGTGTGATAACTCAAGTGCTATAAATCTTAGCAAAAATCCCGTACATCACTCAAGGAAAAAGCACATTAAAATAACGTATCGTTTTATCAAGGAGAAAGTTGAGCAAGGAATTGTAAAGTTGGAGTATGTGCCTACAGAACTACAGGTTGCAGATATTTTGAAAAAATCCTTACCCAAAGAAGCTTTTGAGAGGCATCGACTAGCTCTGGGAGTTCAGTAGACTTATCGCACATAAAAGAGTGTGGATGTGGGAACCCCCTTATCCCTGAGATATGGTGTGTGTTTTTCCCTAATGTGTTGACATGTGTTCTCTACTCTGTTACAGAATTCAAAGGAGTGACCTTTGGGTTCGTTGACAAAGGGGGAGAAAATAGTGATTGTTTAAGGGGGAGAAAATGTGGCTATTTGAGAAATCCTGAAAGATAGAGGGAGAAGCTGCCAGGTGGAGCATCCAGATAGGGGGAGTTGAACGTGCTTATCCAGAGATTAGCATGGACAACATAAGACATAGGGATAAATAGGTTTTGAAGCTGACAAAAGCTAAAGTTGTGAGCAGAAAGGGGGAGAGTATTAAATCTGACGATGCTAGAAGTGATCGATCAAAGAATAGATATCACAAAAGCTGATGATTGTGATGAAAGTAGAAGAGTGATGTTGGAAGGTGGTATGAATTTTTCAAAAATTTTTTATCAGTTTAGAAAGAATTGGTATCAGTTTGGTGTCAACAGTGGATGTCAGAGATGAAGTGCTTCATTGATGAACATTTGATTTACTCTTATTTCTCATACAGAGCATTTCTCATGTGGGCCTAGAGTACGTGTTGAGTGAATCCTTGATCGCTATCAAAATTCCAATAGGCGAATGGTGGATGAATAATTTACGATGTATCTTTTTATGGTAGAGTTTTCAACAAACCCAAAGGGAGATATTGCTGGGAAAAAATCCCTCCAGGTATTAGTGAAGAATTTTTGAGGTGATTGTGTTCGTTGACAGAGTGGAAAACTATGCTGTTATTATTCACAAAGCAAACCGTGACATAAAAAATTGTTGAAAAGGGGGATTTCATGGTGGAATGTTGAGTTCAAGAGTTGTGGTCAACAATCCATGTTTGATTCAAGAAATTTGACAAAGGAATGGATGATCTGGAGGCGGTACAAAAAGAACAGATTCAAGGTGGGACCGTTTTCCAGTGTTTGCCATATTTTTGGGCCTGAAAATCGATAAATGAAGAATGGTGGTTTTTAGAAAATGGAATTGCGCGCCATGTAATTTAAGGAGAGGAAACATTCATGCCAAATGTTTTTCAAGATGAGAAGGTCAAAATATGGAAAAGGAAATAGGGTCACGCAAGTATTGGTGTGGTTGCACAGGTGACTTGCGCACCATGAAATGACCTGCACCCTGGTGCCTAAGTGGGTTGGAAATCTGCGCCATATGTTTTTCACTATCAGATCTCAAAAATATGGCAATGGAAATATGGTCGCTCAGGTGTCTTGCAAGGGAAGAAACCTACGTGTCGGGACTTGCACACAGATGGGATACTTGCACGCCATCGCGTAAGTTGAGCAAATTCCTATAAATACAGGACCACCCCTCCTCATTTTCAACGGAGTTCAACACTTATAAAAATCAGATCTCCTGTCATGAAGATGTGGTGGTCGTACAAGTGGTGTGTGGTTATGCAGGTGGACTTGCACACCAGTTTTTGAAGTTGCACACCGGTTGGTAGTTGCACGCCAATATTGGCTTGGGTGTAAAAGGGATTGAGTTGCATGGGTTTGGAGTTTCAGAAGATTGTGTCACACAGGTGGTAGAGGCAGACTTGCGCACCAGTTGTGACTTGTGTGCCGATACTTGCATGCTAGATTATAAGTGTGTGCCATGTAAGGTTGATTCACGGTGGTAATTCAGGGATTCGTGAAATTTGGAAGATTCCCCGATACCTTCGGTGCAAAGAGAGATTCATCTATAGGTGAAATTTGGACTTCAACAGAGCATCTACATACAAATAAAGATGCATTACTTCATGAAAATGAAGAGACCTACAGGTCTATGAACTGTGAGTGGATATTTTCTGGATCAGTGATCAATAAAAGAGGAAGAAGGTTATCCTCCCCACCGGCAGTAAGCCAGAGAGAGATAAACAAGGAGTGACCCTTGGGAAAGTAGTGAGCTGACCCTAAACCTTGTAATGGCAGTGAGCCTGGGACAGAGTGACTGTTCCCGAACCATTGTATCCACATCTAGTGATGAATAGTGGAATTTGGTACGACCGGAAACATGTAGGCATATGCTCCTTGAACGTATCCTTGTGAGGGTAAACCAAGTAAAAATCTCATTGTTTGCCTTCTTACTTCCCTACATTGCATTTAAAGCCTCATCATCAGATAAAGAAGGAAATAAGTGATCATAATAAACACACAAGTTCAAACAAAGTGACACCTGTAATAAAGAGGTCAAGATCTAGTGGTGCAGGAAGAACTTTGGAAAAGAATATCCATACCCTGATTCACCCCCCTCTTAGGGTATATAGGCCCCTCTTAGTCCTTCAAAAATTAAAACTTGAATGTGACAACATTATCATTACTTTAAATACAATATTATAAGTGTCACAATATCTTCTACAAGGCTACAAATATTCAACAAATAGACCCTTAGATTTTTATGGTCTTGATATACTCTAAAAATAATATTTTTTAAGTATTTGGATATTCTAAGGGTTATTATCATCTTATTAATAATTATTTTATTGATTTCATATCAATTAAATAATTTATTAGTCAATAAAGTATAAGTCTTTAAGGTATTTATTTATTTCATAAAAATTTAAAATAAATTATCATGAGAAAGAAAAAAAAATATTTCAAATGAGAATATATAATCAAATATATCATCTATATATACTTATATTAAAAATGATATAATTATTAAAATTTAAGTATGTCATATTTATATTTTTTATAATTAAAATAAATTAAATGTCCTAATATAATCCAACTGGCTTCAAAAAGTCACAATTTAGAACCATGTAAGATTTAGGTTGAATCAAACTCATCAAATGAGTTTAGGAAAAATTTTATGGTAACATAATTATATTATTTACCCATAATTACCGGATTTACAATTATAACATATTGAAAAAAATTATCCGTGTTACCATTCATAATTCCCAAAAATAAAATAAAACTACATATATAATTAGGTCTTACATATTGAATATATGTAATAAATATTTGAAATTTTATAAAATAGATGTTTCAATAATTAATTTCAAATTAATCATGTTGTCAGATGGGAAAACCGGGTTTAATAGTTAAAACATTGCTAAATATTGAAATATTTTAACATCATAATTCACGGAACAATTAATACCAAAGACCAAAATTATATTACAAGATAAAAATTAATATATTTATACATTAAAAAAAATCAATAATATAATGTATCCAAAAAATTATTTCAAAGAAAAAAGATGTTTTCAAATAATATTTACTTTATTTTTACTATTCATAGGAACTCAAAACATTTTAGAAAAATATAAAAAAAACTTCCAATGTAAACTTTTATATCCCACTTCTATAGAAGAATTTTTTTGTTTAATAGAATATATAAAATTGAAAATTTATATTTAAAATTGATGTTCATTAAAAAGGAAAGAAAACAATATTTTTTTAAAAAATACATCTTTTGTCTGAAAAAATGTATTTGTTATCATATCATGTCTATAAAATATTTAAGAAGAATTTTAAACATTATATTGAATATATTACATATATATTACATAAATAAAATCAATCAAGATTGATTTTATTATTTTTTAAACCCACTTATTTTCATTTTTTTTCATGCCCACACTTATAATGACTATGTTATAAGATAAAATAATAATATTTAGTTGTTTACATAAAATAATGATGGTGTGAAATGAATTTTATCAATAAAACATGATAATTTGTGTAAAAAAAGACATGTATAGTGTTGCATATACTACATCTAAAGAAACTGTTTCGTATAGAGAAATCTTATTTTTGTGTAGCGTACAACACAAGACATCAATGAAATGAAAAAAAACTATCTCATAAAAATCTCAGGGTGTTACATTCTACACCGTTAAAATTAATTTGTACCTCAAAATTCATAGATCTTGTACAATGTATAGTACTTGTCTATTTCTTTCATATAAAACTGCATCGTAAAAGGGAATACTAAAACTACATATTAAAACTGATAGTTAGAAACATAATGGTTACCCAAAGTAACTCCTCCCTAGGATTCCACACTGAATAAAATAGGTGGGAGTGAAGACATGGATATAGAAGAAAAATTTGACCATCATGTTATGATTAAGAGTGAAAGAGAAAAAGTTTAAGAGAAACTTAACAATCATAAGTCCATAAATCTAGAATAATTTAAGGGGAAATTTTTTTCTTAAAAATTGATGTTACCAGGGTAATTTTTATGATTTATGATCCTTTTCATATAGTTGAATAATGTGATGAAATAATTACATTATTATGTATAATTTAATCTTATCCATGTGCCTCAGTCAATTTTCACATAATATCTTATTCTAAGAAATGATGTTGAATTTTTCATTCTGGAAGTATTAACAGATCATGCAATCCATAAATAAGATGACAATTCATTCAATATTTCTCAAAGGATAGAATAAATAATAAAATATATATAAGTCTACCTATGCTGATATATAAAATTAGTATGAGAAATATCATCTTATATTTATCATAAACATTCTATTATTTGATAACGTTACAATCCATCTGAATATTGATAATATGAAAGTTTATAAAGAGATTCGCTAACCCGGATTAAAATTAATCCGGCATATATAATAAGATATCTCTTTTGGGTTACATTAAAAACATGTGATCACCATCATAATTTATTCTCTTATGTCATGGTAATAATATAAATTTCCATATTAAATTAGTGAAAACATGCATGAGTTATAAAATTTTGTCATTCCATATTCCACAAATCCCCAAAATGAAATATACTTAATCCATGATATCATAAATCACATAATCATCATATCAATCCTAAATTCAAAATACGACCAATCATATCTTTATCTTCATATCCCATCATTATATACATATTAAGGTTTGTCCTTCCCATAACGTTTTTCTAGAAAAAAATCTGAATCAATTTTCATGGTTACCAGTACCATTCAACATATAATCTTAAATACATATTGAAAATCCACAGTAAACCAAAAGATATTTCATTATTTCATGTTACCATAATAGTGATTTTTCAGCATTATTCTATAATACCATTATATAAACAATCATTCATTCCACCACTTCATTTTCATACTCTATATCCATAATAGTGTTCACATTCCATTATCTTTTATCTTTTTTCATAAGAGGTTTTATACATTTACCATCATTGATAACCATTGGATTAGGTAATTGGTTGGAATATTGACCCATTTCCTTTCACATGTACCAATGAATTGTTAAGGGCTCATTTAGTGTAAGATTTTCTCAATTCTCATCATTACTTATATTTTTCCCATTACATTGACACTCAACTACCCGATGAAATTATTTTCAAGACATAAAATATTTACAAGTACCTTAATGAAAATATCCACCATACTTATTTCTACTCTTTGAGAATAAGGAAATACCCGTATTCTTTTCACCATTTTTTGATACTTTCCCTTGAACTCTATATTCAGTTTCATTTTAAATCAATGAGATTGATGTGTAACCCGAATAAACATTTATACCTTGATAGGAAAATTCAAAATCTCTTCATAGATACTATAGTATAATATGGATAATTCCCCTTGAATACTATATTTTAATCCACTGAATAACATATTGACAATAGTTTTAGGTTGTATTATAATACCTAAAGTGTACCTTGCATGTGTTGTAATATTTTCTTTAAACGTAAAAACAGATTTAAAATCCTTTTTTAGTTTTCTCAAGGAACCCATTTTACAAATTCCAATGAATAATAGAAGGAATATATTAATTGAAAGATAAGTCATTGGAATCATCCTAGTCAATTGATTCAATTTCATATTTCTACCTCGAATTCTTGATTAGGGCCCACCACTACTTCATTTCACATTTTAAATAGAAAACGTACAAAATGACTTTTTCATGTTATGGATAGTGAAGGATAAAAAATACAATTTTCCATGGTTTTAATCCATTTTTAAGTAATAGGTGGATCAGAAGGACCACTAAAATAATGAGAATGTTTTCTCATGAAGGACTTAACATAATGTTTTTCCCTTATTTTCTCATTTGGAAGTCCAGAGTGATTGATATCTTCTAAAAGTATATCAATAAAATTTTTCATTAAAAATATGATAAAATTTGGTTGTTCAGGGGGATAATCTTGTATTTCTTGTTACATTTATCATTAACACGGTTCCTTTAGGTTCCGTCAACTATCTAAAACTCAAAATTATTTATGTGAGAAGAAATCTCCATACTAGGAAAACAACACAATCAAGGTGAGAAATTTCAATCTCTTGTCCTAGGTTTTAGTCCTAGATAAACCATGACCATTACAAAAATTAGAATATTATAACATATAAATATAATTAACCAAAATTAAATCTTTAGAAACAGCTTATAAATATCCCAAGGAATCTTACTACTGTTTTCTCATCCTAGTTTGCAAAGATAACTATACCTTTCCCTTGATACCAACTATAAGGACACATAACCCACATACATTGATATTACATAAAAATTTATGGAAATTAATTAAAAAATATAACAAATCTATAATAGGACTATATATTTTAGTGTCTTTAGAAATTAGGAACCATAAATAACCAGTTCGTAAGACATCTATTTTGTCTTTGACCAATTCCTTCAGAACTAGTCCCATATTTGTCGTATTATAAATAATACCCTTCTTCATGGCGTGGTGAAAAGAATCATATGAAAGGGTGTGATCAGATTATTAGAATGGAAAAAAGGGAGATATCAATTATATCATAATCATGAGACATAATAACATAACATTTTAAATTATTATCTCGTATATTAATGATCAGGATATCATGTTATTGGATAAATTGTAAAATTTCATAAATAATCAATAAACATTTTCCCAAATGTCAAAAAATAACAAATAAAATTATTCTAACACACATATGTATAGATAATCATTTAATATTGGTCAAGACTCATTTCAAAGACATCATAGTGGAAAATCCCATTATTAAACTGATCTTACTCATCGTTCCAACCCTTTATTGATGAAATGAGATGGTTTCCCATTCCATCCCTATCTATCTCATGCTATCTAAATCTATACCCAATTAATTAGAGGGAGATATAGTTACCACCCTTATAATAATGAAATCATTATTATGTGATATATAAGCGCATAAATCATTCATCATAACATAACCCAATGAATAAAATGGGTTTCTTAAACACCATTCGATCATATGATAATCCAGGTATTTTTTTTGAAAATAGAATTCCATCATATAAATAGTGAAATAACATGAATAATAGAGATAATATACTTGTAAAATAGCCATGTAATATAATTATATATTATATGGAAAATAATTTTGATAGAACACTTGAAATTAATTCTTGAAGAAAATATCCATTCTCCTTCGGATTTGTTTTCTTTTTTAAAAATGACACATAATTTTAAAAGATTATAATTTATTTTAAAATAAAAATAAAATATAGTAATAGATGACTCAGGTTAATAAGGAGTTATGGATACATAAAAATCCTGTCATGTTTTATATTTTAAAATAGAAAATTCTTTTAATAATATTGTTTGAAAGTCAAAAAGTACCTTGTAACGAAAGCAACAAAAGACTACTTTCATACAAATTAATTAAAATTCATCATTGAGTAAAATTTACTTTAAAAAGATTTATAAATATTATTTTTTGGAATACGTATTGTGGAAACAAGGACATAGATGATATATATACACCAGTAAATACTAACATATAAGCAATTTCAAAAAATAATGAGATTTCAAAATTATCCCTTACCTTAGGTCTGATTCACATTTTATGTATCATAACATCATGTATAATGATTTAAATACCATCAATAAATTATTTATAATAATTCTCATTTTTATAATATCATATGCAATCATATTATAATCTATATGTTAGTAACATTATTACTCATCCATCTGGAGTTATCATATTTATTTTCTTATAGTTGTTTTGATAGATAAGTTATTTTTAATCCTATTAGGTAATAGTATTAACATTTAGAGTATGATATTATAATAATATATAACATATTTATTTATTCAATTCTTTTCTATAATCATTCTTTAATGAAGATCATGTATAATTAATTGAATCACATAATGGAGGCGGTAGGCCAAATGTATGCATAAGAGACGATATCATTCCCATAATTATAGAATGGTATTGAATTGGATGGTGTATAATATAAAATAATTAGTATAATGTTATAATAAAAATATATATTTATTATTTCATCATTATACCCATCAATGTAAGGTGGTAGAGGAAAAGAGATTATAACATAATGTAGAGACGGTACGTCGTACGTACGTACACGTAGTAATTTCATTTTTCAAAAGATAGATAGGAGATGAAATATGGTTTTTTATTAATAATAATAAAATATATTTATATAAGTTATATTTTAGTTATTTCGTTATAATGAAATAACTCCTCAATAGGAAGTAGATTAAAAATTAACTTTTAAAGGAATCGTTTGAGGGGATTACCTCTTCTTCGATGTAATACATCTAAATATCCTTTTAATGCCATAGAGTTGGACTTTGAATATTCCAAAACCACTAGAATGTAGATATAGATGTTGAGAAGGAAAATTGTTAGGGTATGGTTGAGATTTAATCCACCAAGTGAAGTGAATTGGTAAGGGAGGATATTCCGTTACATAATTGAGGTGAGCGGAACTTTTGGGATATCCAAACACGATTAATTTATAATAATAAAAAACCATTAGAAAATCTCTAAAAATATCCAATTTCGAATATTATATGAGATATAGTTTTAGACTCATCACCATATAAATTTTAGACATGTTTTTCAAACAATTTAAACCATATCAATTTAATTAACACTTAGTTATTCTGCTTAATTTTTAACTCGAGTAACAAATATTTATGTATTAAAAGAGTGATGTATTTACTTATTTGATTTCAATTATACCATAAATAAATACATTACAAAATTTAGAGAACATTTAAATTATTATATATTTTTAAAAAATATTATATTATTTTTAAATAATTTAATAAAACATTGTTTTGATAAATAATCAATACGATCAATTATGACACTATTCAATTTATTCACATTCCAAAATATTAATATAATAATATAAATTATAGAAAACTATGTTATTAAATTTATCTATTGTTTTGGTAATCTAAAAAATTCATTTGAAATATTAATTACCTAAAATTATATTCATTTTAATATTTTTAATAACAATTATTTGATATTTCCCTTAATAAAATAACTACTGTAGTAGTTTTTTTTAATTATTTAATATTCTTATTGGTTGAATAAAAGTATTAAAAAAATAAAATGAAAAAGTTAAATCCCCGATATTGTATAGAAATACTTAAAATTAAACAAATATTCTATAAAATCCCACATAAAAAAATCTTGATTAATTAAAACATGAATGTGACAATTTTAACATCACATTAAAAAAATATTACATGTGTCATAATATCTTGTTTTGTCTCTAAATGATTAATAACTCAACGCTTTGACTTTAATTGTCTATATATACTAAATAAATAATATTTTTTCAATGTTTTTGGCCTTTTAGTGGTTATTATCATTTTAATAATAATAGTTTTATTGTTTTCTAATCAATTAAATAATTTCTACATCAATAATGTGTCAGATTTTAAGGAAATTAATTAATTAATAAAAATTAAAAATAAATTATCACGATATATAAATAAATTTTATATTTAATATGGGTATTTATAATATAATATATCTTTTATATAACCTTATTTAAAAATAATATAGTTATTAAAATTTGAAATAATAACATATTTTACTTTTCATGAAATAAAATAAATTAAATGATCTATTCTCGTCCAAGTGGCTTCCAAAACACTATAGTTTGACTCTAGGAAGATTTTTGTTTGATAAAATCACCTAATGATAATATTACAAATTTTAGGCTAATTTTAGAATATTAATTTTACACGTAATTACACAATTTACCCTCTTACTGAATTAATAAAAATTACCAAAGTTGTTATTTGTAATTACCAAAAATAATATTCATGTTTTTAAATAATTTGGAAATAATGATTCCAATTTTGGAAAAAATTTTCCAAAATTCAAAAAATAGATGTTGTGTTAATTAAATTAAAATTATTTCTATTCTTGAAATGAAAAACAATGTATAAAATTTAAAATATTTCAAATGATTGAAAAGTTTTTATATAAATATTCATGGTAAAATTTGTGTAAATTACCCAAATTATATTAAATGATAAATATATAATCTATTTATACATTATGAACATTCAATAATTTCAATACAAAAAAATTAATTTGATGGAAATGATGTTTTTAATTAAAATTTACTATTTTTTTTACTATTCTCGAAAACTCAAAACTTATCCAAAAATATCAAAAACTCATGCAATGTGAATTTTTATATCTTAATTCTGAAGAAGAAGTTTTATTTGTTAAATAGAATATATAAAATAGTGAAAAAAGAAATTTTAAATTGGTGCATCGTCAGGTGGAAGTAAACAACATTTCTTGAAAAATTATTCATTTGTCTGAAAAAATGAATTTTTTCTTATATCATGTCTCAAAAACATATAAGATTAAATTTAAACCTTATATTTAATATATAAAATATATATTACGTTAATAAAATTCTTAAATAGTGATTTCATAGATTTATAAATTCACTTATTTTCATTATAATAGTTGTTCTCAGAAGAATGTTTATACTGTTCATACCAGCCATTATAATGACTATGTTATAATGTGAAATAATAATATTTAGTTGTTCACGTAAAATCATTATTTCATGAAATTAATTCTATCAAAATAACTGGATATTTTTTGAAACAAAAGCTAAACATAGTGTTTTTTATACGGTAAGCTAAGATGGAGTTGCATATACTGAACTGATATCTTCGTGTAGCATAAAACATAAGACATCAATGAAAATTAAAAAAATATATATCATAAAAATCTCATGATGTTATAAATAGTACCTTAACTCAATTTTTTTGACATGATGGATAATGAAATTTTCCATAAAATGTTTAAAAAAATTTTATTTAAAATTATCACATTTCCATTTAAAAAGAGTATAACACTAAAGGATTTGATGATATTGTATCTATAATATCATGAAACGTTAAAAAGGGATCTTGTATGTATCACTTTAAACTAAATTTCAAATATTTTAATTATGGTAAAATTTATAAATCATCCACCAATATTCCCCTATGAATAGACAATAGTTATTAATATATTGATAAAACAATGTGGTCTATCAAAATATATTAATATAAATATCATTAAGAAAAATCATTCCAATCAAATGGTATGTATAATATCTCATCCAACTCATTTATAAAAAACTATCTAACTATTTTAGATTCTCTTTTTGATAGTGAAAAATTATTTTTATAGAAGGATGTTTAAAATAAATAAATAATAAAAATTACTCATGGATTTAGATGTTGGTGGTATTTAACCCTTCAAGGATGGATGGAAAAAATATGGCAAGTTTTTTAGTGAAAATAGATCATTTTCCATGGATTTCAACAGGGGTGTTGAGACCAATACATTTATAAATAATATAAAAATGTTAATGGAATAAAATCCAAATAGTAAAGATTACCTCAATGAGAGGAATAAATCCACAATTTTAAAAGTAAATACTAGTAAAAGAATATGATAAGCTAACATATATGAATATAAAGAAAATGATAGTAACTGATCATATAACATCAATTTTAAGTCACATGGTTGATGAATTTTAAATTACATTGACTGTAATTTTCACATTTTATAATAAAGTTGATAAACCCATGGAATATTTTAATAATAGTGTCATAGGATATAGTAAATACATATTAAAAATTACCCTTTCTAGTTAGTCATTTTTATTGAATCTATATCTTTCATTATACCCTGATTCAAGACACAAATTTTATATAGAGAAAAAAATAAACTACAAAAAATTATGTGAATATTTGTGATGGAAAGAAATTATATTCCACATAACATAGTTAATAAAATATGCATAGTATCATTAAATCAATCATTGTGATGATTTGTTTTATTTGACCACAAATAGTTTTAGGGGGATGGAACTATTATCCATCAATTTTAACATTGTGTATCAAAATCACGTATATTCCAAGTGGAATTAGTATTCATTTTTGAATATTTTTTCTATCTCTTTATTTGTGTTTTATTATTAATGATGAAATATAAGTATTAAAAAACATTGAACTAGTGGGGAAAAGTAAATATAGTATTTTATCATTATGATGGATTTTCAATCAGAATCTAATAACAATCAAAGAATCCTTTTTCATTAATTTTTTAATAAATAATTAGCCCATGAAATTTTTTTGAGGGGTTCCCAATAACAAATATCCCTTACGAAAAAAATCAACTAAATAAGAGTAATTATTACCCCTTATCCAAACAATATTTCCCTCATTCCCTCTTTAGAAAAGTCTCTATAACTCCCCAAACATTTTTTTTCTCTAGACCTAACACCAAATATTTGAGGTTGAGCGTTTTACAATAAATTAAAGGTAATATTTTGAAAATTAATTATTTTTTATTTACTAGATTTTTTTTAAAAAAATTAATCATTTATACTTAATTAGATTCTTTACATTATTTTACATTAACAAAATTTATTATATATTAATAATAAAATAAAATTATTATTTGAAACATAAAATTATTAATTGTGATAAAATTATTATTAAATTATATAACTTATTCAAAATATTATAAATTATATATATTTTAACTTATTTGTTTTCATGTTTTTATTATTTTTATTTAATTAATTTTTTTTAATATATTTGTGGCTTGAAGACCCCATTTTTAAAATTAAAAATAAAGGGGAGATATATAGGAGGAATAGACATGAAAAAAATCCAATAAAACAACATGATATAAATAATCCAAAAGATACAATGTAAACTGATATTGAGTACTCATACATTAATGGGAAAGGAATCCTCCCCTACCATGGAGATGTATTCCTCTACTCCATGATTTCAACCAAAACCATTATCTACCTCCATCATTTGAAGGACACACATTTTTTTCTTCCCTCATTTATTACACACCCAAATCACCCCAAATTTTCTATCCATCATCTTCACAACATTTAGATGTGAGAAAATCCAATTAATTAGTTTTTCCTACCTTCAAATTCACACAATCCACAATAGACTGAAAAATAGTTGAATTCATTGTAAAAAATAAATCCTTTGGTTTCACTATCCTAGTGGTTTAAATCATTGAATATTTTGATCATTCACTAGAAATCATATGTGTTGAGTCCATTCACTGTATTATATCTTTAGAAAATAGTGGTGGAAAAGCATGAAAAATTACTCTATACATTATAGGTTTTAAAACAAAGAAATTTCCCTGATTGAAATTAATTTCACAAGATGATTCTAGATAAAGAATTTCAATATCATGTATAGGTCCTCCTGCAATTAAATGTCCCTTACAAACATTCATTTCAAAATCCTATCGAGAATATGATCTTTAACTAATAGAGGTATCGAATTGACTTTACATATACAAGAAGTAGTAGAAGCATGTGTTTTCTGCAATGAACCTTCCATTTTTCCATCCTCTTTATAACCATTGTCTAAATAAGGGGAATAAACTGATGACTAAGAAGTATTACATCTTACTCTTCCATTGATTTTTCTTATAAATCAGGATCACCTTCTTAAACCATGTTTTTTGACATTTTACATTCCAAACATTTTAGTATATTCTTGTATAAAACATTACCCTTTTCTATACTTGTAAAATGATCTAATGTGTTATAAATATAAATATATCTATATTAATTAAAATCATTGTATTGATTATGCTTCCAAAATATCAGGAATACCTTTAATTAGACATGGACATAGGGTTTTGTCTTGTCTATCATACTAAAAAATGTAACGACTATCAGACTGATTTTGGAACCGAAACAATTGGGCTGACTCTCATATGGATTAATGCATGTACAATAATTAAGGAAGCCAATTAGAGTATCCTATTTTTATAAAAATAATATATATGAATTATTTCTTCTGTAATGAATACCATTAACACTATAGTCATGTTTATATATTTGATGTAGTATATTCAGTTATGTTGTATCATTGTGAGCTGTCATGATCCACCCATCTGAGGTTGTTACATAAAAATTAGAAATATAACTATTGGAAGATTTTCTATAAATAGTTAGTCATTTAATGTGTTTGGTGCTAATTTCAATAGAAACACAAGTCTTCATAAAATTTTATACCATGAACTACTTATTAATATTATTTGTAATTACTTGTATAGTTGTAATCATTCTATAGAATCCTTGTTATGATTCATTCCATATGAACATATTCTTTTGTAATTGTGTGTGGTATTTGTAAATATTATGGTAATATGGGGATATGATGATAGTGAATACGATCCATCGATTCAAGGGATTCTCGGGCTTAGAAAAAACATTGATCATCGTATCATGGGCTTTTAGGGATAGCAAGACAAAGATTATTATGATCATCGTATTCAGTGTTTTCCTCATAAGGAAAGTCAGAATTGATAGTATGTATAAAACTATGGATATACTTAGTCATTTTAATTGACTATCATACATTAATTTCTTAATAGTTAAATAATTTAATATATCTTGCAGTTCATTCATAATATTATTATCTATTTTTAGTTTTATTTTTCAAGATTATATAAAATGGTACATATTATAGAAATTGAGATTTACACAATTCATTCTATATAATTGGTTTCATTAATGTTATTGTGAATAAAAAAATAATTTTTGATTTAGTCATATCATCTTTGATTTTTACTTCATTATCCTCATTTAATTAGATATTTACTAGATCTAATTTCGTTAATCTGATAATCAAACTGTATCTGTGTCCAATAAAAATAATTTAAGAGGTATTGTGTTGTTCCATGTTTAATGGTTTTTAAACTAAAATTATCCCCCTCCTATAACTATAGATATCAAATAATACTATTAAAATCATAAAATTGTTATCAGAGTAGGATATTACTTCTTATAATCATTCTAAATGTTTTCATTATTTAAATATTAGAAGTTTCTTATGTTAACATAGAAACATTTTGTTTCTAAAATATTGTTAATCTAAAGTGTATTTGATGACAAGATTTTTTTCTTTTAATATGATAGGTATGAATATTGGATACCTTGATAATATAAATCATAATTTACCACAAACTTTTCATGGGAATGACATTAAATATTAGAGATATAGAATGGATACATTTTGTGATCAATACTGGAGTTGATAACATCTTGATGATTACATGGAAACAAATGGTTCACGATAAGGAAGTATATGATTTCATTATTGTTAATTAAGAAAAATATCAATTTAACTACAAAGTTGTAAGTAATATTTCATTCTCTATTAAATTTAATATCTATTTTCATATATCATCTTTTGAATTATAAAATAGTATTTGGGGAAAAATAGAAGTAACAAATTTTGCTGCATCCAATGTTATGGAAACAAGAAGTGTTATGATTAGAGATAAACACCAAGCCTCTGAATTTCTTCTTAGAGAGCCTATGTCCTAGATCCACAAAAGCATTATTTAAGTTATAAAAATTTAACAATATCTTGGAGAAAAAATAATTAATGATGGAATTGGAGTTAAAAATATTTTTGATAAAATTACCAATGAGTGGGTATCAAAAATAATAATTCTGGATTATGAGAGGAAGTTATCAAATCATATTATTGATGATTTTATATTTACACTTATGAAATATGTGGGAAGACATAGATAGATGGTGAGAAAACTAAAAATAAAAACTAATGGGTAACTTTTTCTACCACAAGTATTTTACCTTATAAATATCATTTAGCTGAGAATGTTGTGAAATATTCAAGGAAGAAGAAAGATGCTCCTTATTCAGAATATATCATATAATAACATATAGAGAATGAGTTGGCTACTCTAGATTACAGAATGAACAAGATAGTTGGAAATAAGTATCTTCAATATTGATATAGAATAGTTAATAATGATTATTATAATAAGATGGATTCTGAAGTCACTTATTATGAAGGTATGAAATTTGGATATATGTTACCTAATTATCCAAAGGTGAAAAGAAAATATTGGAAGGAAAAATAATAAAAAATATATGAAAAAAGTACTAAAATTAAAAAGTAATAAAATATTTGAAAGCTTCTAACACATGGATCACTAATGGTGGAGACTATTCTAAATATTCATTAGATAATGAATTTCCCTAATATAAAAACACTGGACTTTTTTTTAAGTAACGATTGTAAGTCAATGTCAAATGCATAAGGTATATATAACTAAATATTGTAAAATTATATATTTAAATATAAATTACCCCGAAATTGATAATGAGAAACAATATAATTTTTCTAATGAATATTCTTCCTTTATCAATTTAGATAACACATTACAATGTTACGAGGAATTATAATTATTTTCCAAACTTTTTGAAAATGAAATTTTTATGATTTGTATAGAACATGATAATGATAAAACTAAACATACTAAGGTATATTTTAGAATAGATATATATAAAAATAAAATATATGATATTTCTATATATATTGTTAAGAAAATTAAGAAAAATATAGTATATCAAATAATTTAAAAATATTTAGTTATAAGAAAAATGTTTCACGTGGAAAACATTGTTCTAAAAGTAATGCTGATGGGGATAAAATTTTTGTTATCGAATTAAAATCCTAAATATCTACTATGAATGATATGTTATAAATGTATTCAATTTGTTAATAAATCATTGGCATGATTTATAAAAAATTAGAAAACATTGCAATAGTTTGGGAATTGGTTTTTAAAATTAATTACCTCCCTTTTGTAACAATTATTTTGTTATTAAATGTGGTACTTTTTCACTAAGTTCTAGAGTTGTGGGAATTAGAGGAATCTTATTTACTTAAACATAATTCAATCACTAGTTTTTTATAAGGATTATTTTTATAAGGATGTTCGTACCTCAGAATTAATTTTCTAATAATACCGAACCCATGATTGTTTGGGTTCCAAAAAACAATTCTTTTGGTTTTCAGGAAAACATTGATAGTGACAAAAATGAAAATATTTGTTACATGGAGAGTGGATGTTCATGAAATGTGTCTTAAAAATGATTTCTTTAATTAGAAAATCAAAATTAAATATGATGAAGTATCATTCAGATATATTTCACAATGATTTATTATTAGAATTGGTAACATTGTTCTTAATGTAAAAACACTTATTTAAAATGTTTATTTATTTTATATGTCTATAGAAAAAAATTATAAGACCATATTAATTATGGTAAATGGTTTCCATTTGAGCATTAGGTATGTTAAATATTTAATACCATGATTAATGAATGAATTTATTCTTTCTTCCAATCAGTATGAGCATGATTACACACATAATATAATAGTCCTAAGGAGACAATAATTAAATTTCCACTATAAAATGGGAGATAAATATTGGTGATAAATATAAGGACATGTTACTATAATCTTTTAATTTCTTTAAGTTGACTATGAAATGACTTGTTAATTATCTATTGGAAATTAGGTTTGATACATCTATAGATTGTGACCATTTTCAATATGTTAAGAATCACGAGGATTGTTTTATATCTATTAGTGAAATCTTAACATATAATTTTTTACATTAGTGGACATGGATTATTTTTTCCCAAAAAAATGGAAGTATTAGAAGAAAATACTATGCATATGACATATTTTATGATCACACTATGAATAATTGAGACTATTTTCTAACAATTAAGTCCAATTCTATTAGCTATTTTAATGCTTTTTCTAGATAGAAAGAAAATTATAAAAACCTATCCTTGATAAATATTCATAGTAATTATGGTGGAGAATTTGGAAATTATGATTTTGAAACTTTTAATAGTAATAAATTTATTGAACATTAATCTTTAAAATATATATCATCTCAGCAAAATGGCGTAGTTGATAGAATAAATAGATATCTTCAATATATTACTACAATCATAATCATTGAATACTCTGTTTATATGAAATTTTTGGATGAACAGGTTAGTTCTATCTTCTATACAATAATTAATGTTTTAATTATACTATTTATTAATAAAACTCATCATGTTTTTTTACATGATGAAAACCAATTGTATCTTACTTAAATGTAATTGTTTAAAAAATTTTCATCTTGAATACTAATGATAACATGAATATATTTTCACCCAAATCTGATTCAGGAATATTTTTTGGTAACTCCACTACTTCTATAGATTATAGAGTATTTAATAAAAATAATTTTATAATTGAAAAAATAGTTCTTTTATGTTTTAAAAAACTAATCCTTTATTTTCAAAAAGCCTCAAGATACATCATTATGTGTTCTATCTAAAAATTATTTTCAACAAATGTTATAAATTTATTATCCTAATGAAATACATCATGAATTAATTTCAAATGTTATTAAAAATGAATATTTTATACCCACTATTGAAGAAAAATCTTTGAAAAACCCATGATGTTAGTTCACTCATAGGAATCATAAAATTGAAAGTTTCATTGGTGATGTTGATACACTATTTAGGACTAGATGTTTCTTATTGAATGAAATTGAACATCAAGATTTCATATCATTATTTGAACCATAGAATCCAAATGATGTTTTTTATATTAATATTGGATTAAGGCAATGTAAGATAAACACAATGTGTTTTAAAGGAACAAAGTCTAGACATTAATTTTATGACATATAGAAACATCAATAATTGGAGTAAAATGGGGTTTTAGAATAAATGAGAGGAAAATTAAACAATTTTTAAAATATAGTTATAATTTTTTATAAAGGATATAATCATAAAGATTGTTTTTATTTTTTGGATTTTTATTCTCATGTAGTAATACATGAATCTATTCAAATACATCTAGCCTAGGAATCATAATTTAATTTCAAATTTTTTCAAGTGGATGTGATGTGAGATTTTTTATAATATATATGTTTTAGGGGAAGGTTATGTTGAAAAAACACCTAGTTTTAATAATATAAAGAAATAAATAATATGTTAATAAAACAAAAATAATTCTTGTATGTGCTAAAATAGTCCTATAGATCCTTCTTTGAAATGTTTACTGTATTTTTTTTATAAAAAAAACTTGGTACTGGACTGAATATCAAAATCTTTTTAATAAATAATTTCACAAAAATATTATGATTGTAAAATTATTTTGTGATGAAATTATATTAGGTTCAATTAATAAATATGTTACATATAAATTTTCATAATATATGATATCTGAGTTTGGAATAAGTATGATGGGTGAGTTTTATTACATTCTAGGATTTAAAATTAAAAAAAAAACCAAAACGAAATTACATATCTCAACATATGTATAAAAATTATCTTCTTATGCCGTTTGGATACAATAATACTAAACATATGAGAACTACCATTAGTACCTAAAATACATAAGATCTGGTTTAGGATGGGAAAGTAGTATCTACAAGTAGAATTATATATATGATGAAGATTAATAAATTACGTAATATATAGTTATTCTGATTTAATGATTTCAGTATACTTTTTTTTCAATAAATTAATAATATCCAAACAATCACATCAAAAAGACGAAAAAAATCTTATTTAATATTTAGGGAACTATAGATATTGTACATTTCTATTCTACTAGGAATGTTTTTCAATTAAATATTTCTTTTACTGAATGTAAAATTTTTATTAATAAAACACTTTTAAGGAAAACTGAGAAACCCTAAGTTCACCCTGGTAAATCACTATAGTAAACCACATACTTGTGGGAAACTAACTTAAGACTACCTGAGAAATTCTCCCTACATAATTTCCAGGAATGAGATGGTACTTGTAAGCCTAGTTCCTCTATTATTAGATCTTCAAAGTGTGTTTCTAGAGGATCCCAAGGCTATAGGTAATCATCCATATTGATCATTTATCTATTTATGCCTATAATTAGGATAATTTCTCTCTTGTTAGTCCATACACTTTTCTCACTATTAGTTTCCACATGTATCGCTATTCCCATCATCCACGTTGCTTCCTCTTTTGTGGCCTTAATTATAAGGACGTTCTCCCTTAATTCTTCTCTTGAATGCATAATCATTTACAAGACCTGATTAGGTTCTATAGTTTACTTGTAATAATATCTATTAGGCATGACCCCTGTATTTGCAACCACCTCCTCCAACTACACGTCCTCAAACTATAGAAGATTCCCTCTAGGAAGGTCCCCAACATGCGGATCTTTTGCCTCCCATTGAGAAACTGCCAGAGTTTCCAAAAGACCATTCCCCTTTGTAGCCTCCTTGACTTCAAAAATTGGCCTAGGATTCTTCTTGCCGCACTCCACTCCCTGAATCTCCTACTTCATGAAGTTACCACCTTTTTTAGCCAACTGCGTCTCCATATGTTTTCTTCTTATTGTTAGGAATGGAACACCCTATATCCCTGTTTTCCTTATTCTCTCCCTTAGTCCATGGGATGTGATGACCCTTACCATGCTCTCCTATTGCATTGTCGTGGTCATTTTCATCTGAGATTTCATTTCCTGACTTTTCTCCGGACAGGGTACTTCTGATTCTCTCGGCACAACCATCATCAAACAAGAAATCAAAATGGTTATTCAAGTTAATACAAGACAAGGTCCTTCTATATTGGAGTCCCTGTTTATCATTCAACACTATATCATTTCCATGTCTTGGTTCTACCCAGTCCAGGCCATGAATATAACATCCCTCCCTAGTCGGCTGTGACACTCCTTCTTTATACCACTGCATGCTTGTAAAACTAGTGCATAAGTGCCATGGATGGAATTCATAGTGTCATCCATTCTAATCAAACTACTTTTTATTATTCCTGCAGTGTCCTTACCAGTAACCTAAGGGGATCCCAGATCCTTCCTCAAGTGTTCAAAGATATTAGCCAGCTTCGTATTGCACTCTATTCAAGTATCTAGTAACATCTCTGCATTAAGTTGGTCCTTGGAGGCACCCATAAATGATGTCTCTATCATCCTGTCACTAGATCCGGCAACCAAACTGTTATTGATACCTCTAGAACCAGTATTCAACTGACTTCCATGCCTGCAAACAATCATAACATGACCCAGTTTTTTGCACATAGAGCAATAATCAGAACATGATTCGAACAAAACAGGTTTTTTCTAACAAAAATAAATCCCCAAATTTAAGCCACAAAAATCAGCTAGCCTTCTAGACCCATCCACCACCACACATATTTGAGGAGCTACTGGATGACATAAATACCTAGTTCCACTATCGGAGCATAGATATCTTCCACCCATGTTTCATAACATGTGAAATATCAAAGGATTTTGAAATGGTAAAAGAAGTTTAGGTAGACTAACCCATATTTCCATTGTCAGTACATCACACTTCATATTAATGTAAAAGAACCACCTGAACATAATGAAAAAGGAATCATTGCATATGTGAGGAGCACTGGACCACGCCTCGATCAAATTGTCATACGTTTTAAATCGAATCATGATATGTTTGTTGTCAAGTAATCCCACCTTCGCACGATCATGTAAATCCCAGGAGAGAAAAACATACCTGTCAAATACATCAACCGATGTTCGCCACTATTTTAACCGCGCAATCAAAAACATAAAAGAGATATAATTTTATAATTAATCAGGACATAAGAATATAATGGTAATTTTTTTTCATGATTCTATTAGTTTTGATAGATTTGAAAATATAAAATATATTCTTGTAATGATCAATGTTAAGTGATCACAAAAATATTTTTTTTATCCATTATTTTTATATTAATGTACTCATTTTCATAGGGGGAGTACATATGTTTTATGTATTTCAAAAAAAAATTCAGAAAACTTTTATTTTCCTAAAACATTTAGATTTTTTGAAACTATTATCATAATGGGGTTTCTCTAGTATTTATTTTAAAAATAATTCTGAGTCATAATTATAAAAACAATTATAGAATCAGATATTATTAAAAAATTTCTGCACTAGAAATTTATATAATATTTTTCGGAATCTAAAATTTTCATATTTGGTTTCCTTTAAGAAATATCATAAGAAAATTTTAAAAATATGTTATTTATTTTTATATATAAATTATCTAGCTTATTTTGGGAAAATATATTATTAATTAAAATTTATTTCATAACTATCAAAATCTATTTACAAAAACCAAGAATAATGGGTTAATGAAAATGGTGAATCATTACACTTCAAAAGGGACCCTTATATTCTATTAGTTTTTGAAATTATTTATCAAATTATATAAGAATATTTCTTTTTATAATTTTCATTTCAATAAATATTTTAAAAAAAATTATTTTTTTCTAATTGTAATGACCCTCATGCAAATAAAAGTCAAAAAAACTTCTAATGTTCAAATATAATTTTTTAGAATATTTGTAGGATAATTATTGGCTATAAGATCTCATTGGGTTTTAGTCTCAACTATTAGTTATCTTATAGAAATTGTATCATCACCCCTAATTCCAATTTAATGGGGGTCACCCTATTACCCACATTATTTCATCATATTTTTTCACCCGAGCTGATACACCCCTCTATTTTCTCAATATGATAATCTTAATTTTTTTTCCGATCACTAGATCCATATTCCGCAATGATGGATGTCAAGAAATACTAAGAAATGTGGTATGTGTTCTATAGAAACTGTGTAGGGGGAATGTGGTCTGAGAAATTTGAATCAAAACTCAATAAGATTATTACATTTCAAGGGTGAGAATCAGTGTATATGGAGAATCATGAGATGGATTCAAATTATATTTCCCAGAAGTTGTTTTAGAATTATATTCATCAGTTCATTTTTTGAAAGATGATGATAAGGAAAATGTTTCCTTCATCATGTTTGAGAGTAGGAACACAATTTCTTACATAAGGATAGCATATTTGTTTTTGAAGTTCCATCTAAAGGCGAAACATAGCTTCCCTCACATAAGCTACTGAACGAACAATGAAATTTTAAGAATAGAAAAGCTGAAGAGTTTCTTTTTTCATAATAGCATAAATTTACACTATTTTTTAAGAAAATTTTGAATAATAGTGACATTTATATATAGAATCATGTTTGTATTATTTTAAGGATAATTTATAATGATACCTTGAAGGTTTTTGATGATTTCATTATCAATTATTTAATAAATATATGAAAGAATGATTCTTTAAAGCTCGGTTTCATCACTAAGTGGAAAATTAAAACTGGATCAATAATGTAATAATTGATAATGTTTTTTTCTTTCATAATTAATTTGATAGTGATATTCATTGACATGTTAAAAATTGAAAATGAATTTGATCTGGTAAGGGAGAACATTTATCTTATCTATGAGGATACAAAATATATAATATAATTTATTGTTTTTTATAAATTCAATTAAATTCTTTGAAAAGTTTGATAGTGTGGCATAATTTGAATATATATCAAGGAAAAATGATGATGTTATTAGAAAATCAATGGTGAGACTTGTCCACTGGAAAAATAAATAACCAAAAGACGATTATGGAAAAATATTTCTAGAAAATGATGAAACTTAATGCATAGAAGAATCTAGGGTATCTAGTGTTTGGAATTGACCCTACCGAACATAAGGAATTGATTATTTATATGGTTGAACAAATCCTATAATAATAGACGAAAGACTGAAAAATAATATTTTAAAAGAAGCTATAAATTGTTAAAATTTGATAAATGAAATTTAGTTTGTCATTTAGAATAGAAAAAATCTAATATCCCACATTGATGATGTTTTATATATGATTGATAAGTTTTTGAAGAAAAATATATTGTTCTGTTAGATATAGATTCTGGAACAGACAACAGAAAGGTACAAGTTCTTAATGATCAATATATTTTAAATTTTCTATATAAATAATCGAAACCAGAATAAAATGGATTCATTGCTCTTATTGTTGAATGGAAGATCAAGGAAGTGCTAAAAATATATCTTGATATGGAAGTGGAATAGAGAAATAAACTATATTACAAAGAACTATAAAAGGAGGAAGAAGTTGAACTTGATGAAAACGAGGTGGAGGAATAATAAGAAAAGAAAGGGTAGAGGATGAAGAAACATACCAAGATGAGAAATCATTATAATCATAATCTTCATTATGTTTTCCCTCAAAATGTGATAAGTATGATAATAGATAATATCCTCATGGATAGAATAATCCATCATAAAAACGATGAAAAATCACCATAAAATGAACAAAAAAAAGATCAATAATATTTGAATAAATATTATGAAAAATTAGAAACCAATAAGGATAAAAAAATTCTAGATATATAAGATGAAATGATTTTTTAGGAGTATGATAATAAAGAAAATTAAGTAAACCATTAAACTAGTAATAAAAAAACCACCATAGCCATATATCAATAATTTATTCATCAAATCCATAATCGCTATAAATGGTTTTGACTACATATATATAGAAATTAAAGGATTAACATATCAAATTATATATTTACCAAGTATTGAATCTAGTTATAAGTTTCATAAAGATGATATGAATTTAAAATAAGAGAGAATAAAATATTATCTGAAATAGTTATATAGATTTAGATAAATATGAATTTTTGTTAATAAATATCCAGGAATCAAATGTCATCATATTATTAAATAATGGAATTGTCGAATAAAATCGATACTGATATTCACAAGCATGGTGGACAATTTATAGAGTTAAATGAAATTATTCATTATTCAGATGAATAAATCAAAATAATTTCCTTTGGAATTTAAGGGAGAGTTATGTTTTCTTTATAAAATATAGATTCTACTATGGAAGGGACTAATGATGTAAATTTTCAGAAAGAAAATATTCGATATATAAAATTGGAAGTGAGTAGAATCTGATCCTTTCAAGATTATATGATCATAAAGGGGGAAAACAATAAATAGATATCTAATGAATTAAGATTGTTGAAGACACACAAATAGATTCAGGAAGAAATAATTGAAATATTGGGAAAATATCATCACAAGTTCAATATAATGAAGAATATTGTAATGAATTTGATGAAGAATAAATGATTTTTTTGAACTTTATATTCACATTTTATAAAAAATTTGATTAATTAATGAATGAATTAAATTTAAACCAATTCTATTATTCAATAATTTTTTACATTTATGTTTGGATGTATATTCATGGATACATACATCGATAATTTTTTTTTCAGAATTCTTCAATATGTTATTTTTTATACATTTCAAGAATCTTCATATTTACTCCCAAGTTTTTGAATGTCACAACAGATAGAATATTTTACAAATATTGATAATGATTTATCAAAAATAGAGAATGGTATATTAAAGGGGAGATATTATACTCAGGTAGAGTATATTTCATAAACAGGAAGATGTTTTTATGTAAGTATGTTTTATTATAAAAATCTCATTTGTATTTTAAGGAGTTACAAAATCAGGGGAGTTTAGTAGTAATGAATAAAATTTTAGTTATTATGACAATAAAGGGATCTATTTTTTTCATGTAATATTAAATTTATGATTTTTCATATTTTCTTTCTAAACATGAAGGAGATTTTTGACTAAGATGTATTAATTATTAATTTTCCATCTGTTTAGTTTTGGAAATAACAAACTCATTTTAAACACTAGTTTATGGAATTCTTATGATAGAATAGTTTTAGTATGTTTTTGACAAAAATAATAAATTTTACCATAAAAAAATATTTCTTTATTTATTATGAATATAAAAATATCATTAATCATTATATTCAGTATATTTAGTATGCGTCCAATAAATTAGACATACCTTTATTCAAATAAGGAGTTATACTATTTTCATGACTACCATACTGAATTTTTTTCCATCAGATGGAATTTGGTACCAATAAATCAGACTCACTATCATAAGTATAATCTTATCAAAAATTGATAAGGAAGTCAATATAACTAACCTATAGTTATAATAGTAACATATTTGACTTATTTGTAATATAAATAAATCCATGATCATTGTAATGGTTTTAATCAATTTGATGTTGGACATTTAGTTATTCCATAGCATTCTGAGATGTCATGCTCTTTCTATTAGTGGGAATTGGATAAAAATCATAGAAAGATTATTTTTAATGAATTTTCTATAAATATACATTAATTTTATTTTTTTAAATAAGACAACATTCTCAACTCAAGTCTTTAGATTATTTCATAAACTGAAATTATCATTCATTGTTAAAATAATTATTTATAGAATTATAGTCTTTTTATCAAATACTTGTTAGGGTTTTTTACATAAAAAAAATTCTATTTAATAATATCCTACCATTGATATAATCGAGGGATTATATGGATACGAATATAATTATTCTGATATATTACATCCAGGGCTTCCCTGGCTACGAAGTCAAATTCTTCTCATCATATTGGGGAATTTCAAGGATATAAACACATATATAATTATATTCATTGAATCAATGGACTTACTGGTAAAGAAATATAAAAATGATATTAATTATATAACTGTTTATTCTCTTAGTTATGTTTTTTTACTATGTTACTCTTATAGTTAAAAGAGTTTAATCATTAATATAGCTTTCAATTCTATATTACTATTACTAGTTATTATTTTCCTTTTTTATAAGATTGTATTTTGTGGTACATGTTATTGAATGTTAGTCTTCATAATATTATCACTATACAATTGGCTATGACTGTGTGATTGTGAAAATAAGAAAAAAATAAATTGATTTAATTAGATGAAATATGATTTTGATTATTTTAATATATTTTAATCATACATTTACTTGTTCGGATTTTGTTACTCTAATAATTGGAATTTGTCTGAGTCTAATAAAATTAAATTAATAGGAATAGTGTTTTTACTAGGATAATAGGTTTATAAACAAAAATTCACCCCTATTGTATATAAAACCATCATAATATACTCTATCAATCATATATAAAGTCCCTATAATTAATTATAATGATGGTTTCTTTTTGACAAACCCGTGAATGATTGATTGGACCAGTTAATAGGTGATTATACCTCCTCATTATAGTTCTCCAAGAATGATACATGTTTTCCAATCTTCATTTGGAAAATAGAAATCTTATTATACATAGATTTTATTGGGCTGTCTACATCCATCATGGAGTTCCCTTAATGAAAATTAATAATAATTTCTCCCTTTTCATTCCACATAGTGAAATACACTTTTTTCTAGGTACAAATCTCTTTAGCAGTATAACATTTATTAGTATCATCATCATAATGGATTGTCACTATGCCCTTATATAATTCATCATTAATGGAAACATAATGGTTGACCAAGAAATCTTCATATATAGTTTCATCCCATGATTTAATTTCCTAAACATGGTACATCTGACTAGTAGGAATACACCCTACTTAATCGCAAAAGAATGGAGAAGAGGAAGGATTAGGCTTCTCAACGCACCTACCCTTCCAAGCATGGTCATTAGCATCAACTGATTTCACCCTCTAGTGGAAGAGTAATTATTAACATGTTTCTTATCAAATTATTTAATTGAAATTTCTTTTAATAGAGGAAAAGGATGGATCCTTAATAGGTACTATTACTTTATTTTCATTGACCTGTATAGTCCCAATATTTTCCTTCCTATGATAATGTTGAATGTTATTTGCCCTAACCAATTAGTTTAGGCAAAAGAGATCCCCTAAAGGAATTCCTCATATGCCGAAAAATTATATCAGATTTAGTGATTGTGGTTGGGGGGGGAGTTATTTTGTCCTACTCAATCATGAGACTGACCTCATAATGCGATGCTGAGAGAATGACTTTTTTAATAACTGTATAATTTATTTCTAGTTCAATTATTATTTGGTAAAATTGGATAAAACTAACATGTTCAGTGGAATTAACCATCCTAAATTATATTCCAATCATAAAATAAATATCATAATGAATTTATAAATGGAATAATATATAATTTAAACCATGAACATGATTCATGAAATGTGTGAAAATTTTACTAGAATCATTTAAATTTAAGTTCAAATTCTAATCATGGACTAATGGGGTAACCCACCATAGAATTACTATGCACATACCCGAAGAAATACCTTTTAGATCTGCAGAAGGAAAAAATATATAAAAGAATCCTCGATCGAGGGTGACACATCTGATGTCTCAAAACACCCAAAATAGAGAAAGATAGAGAAACTACGTCAAAAAATGTCCATGGAATCACACCTTCCATAAGATAAATATGAGAAATTACTGAGTTAATACAAATATAGATGCTCTATATATTTGAACAATTAGACTCCAAAACATATTAAATATTCCCTTTTATATAAATCTGTTGTGCATCCTGATTCTTATGTAGGGTGAAGGATCCTCCCCTAAAACAAATGAAATCCAAGAATCCCTTTATCTATTTCTCATTATTTTTATTGATCATCATATTATTATAAAACACTTTCCACTCGACATGATAAATCATAGTGTAGGAGTACATATTCATCCTCTTAGGACAATCTAGTGGGATGCAATTTCTAATGAGTGGCAAGAGTTTCTCCTATTATGATATCTTAGAAAATTCCCATATTAGTTCTTAAAAATTATTTTTTTATTAATTAAATTTAATACTATTTTTAAAGGAAATGTGGAAAATTTATAATATAAAAAATATATATAATATTAAGAACTAAATTTATATTTTGGTTTTTCAAAAACATTATTATTAGAAATTGCAATTCAATTAATTTAACAGATTCGAAATCAATAAAAACGATTATTTCTATATAATTTTATTTAAAATTAAATTTTTTTATATATGAACAACTTATTATTTTCATTAAATAAAAAATAAAAAAGTGTAATTAAATATAATAATTAAAATTGAAAATTATTTAAATAACATAACATTTTATAATATATTTATAAGATAATTAATGATAATTTAACATAATATAACATAATATAAAATAAAAATAATTTATTAATGTAAGATATTGTTAAAATAATAATAATTTTTTCAAATAAAAAATATCATTAAAAATATTTTTTTTTTAATTTTTTATATTATTTTAACTCATTGAATAATTATATGATTAATTGAAATTATTTAATATATTTTTTTATATTAAATAAATTTTGATGGAAATGTTTAAAAATTATTCAATAAAATGAATTAAAATACTACATTCAATAATATTAAATAATTAAAAATAAAATTAATATTTTAAATAATAAAATTTAGAACTTATTACAATTTAAAAAAAATTAAGTTAATTGAATATTAATTTATGAGTTTTAGAAAAATTATATTAATATATATTAAATATGATTATTTTGACTCACAAAAAATATTAAATTATTTACTTTTAATAAAATTATAATTTCAGTTATGAATAAATATATTAGGAATAATTTTAAAGTATAAAAATTAAATTAATATAAATGAATAATGGAACAGTATAAGATGGTTTATATTAATAACAATCATAATATAAAATTTAAAAAATAATATGAAGATAATAAAAAAATTATAAACAAGAATATAAAAAAAATCTTTAAAATTTAATCTGGTAATAATATTTGATAGTAAATTATATTTAAAAATATATAATTAAAGTTCCAATTTATTTTATTTACAACTATATTAATATAAAATTACTTAACAAAAATCGGCTAGCACCCAAGGTACCTTTAAAAATAATATATATTAATTAAACTCAATAAAAATAAATATTAGTACATAATTATATAAAAAATAATTTTTAATTTTTAATAGAATTTATTGAATAACTTAATTAAATGAATAAAAAATTAGTAAATATTATATATAATAATAATTATAATAAAATGTTTGAAATGAATTAGAAATTTAAAAAGTTTACTACTATGGAAAATTTTAATTAGTGGGTAACATTGATTTAATTATTTTTTGACAAAAAAATATTATTAAAAATTAGAATTATTGTTTTGACTTAATGTTTTCCAAAATAATATATTCTATAAAATATAATTTTTAATTAAAAGAATCAAAACACTAAAAATTATTGATGATTTTTTTTAAAAAATACAAAATATATCACCGTAAAGAATAATAAAAATTTAATTTTTTAATTATATAAAAAATATGGACTTTTTAGTAATACAAAATATTTAAACAAAAAATTTAATAATTCAATAGAAAATGAATTTAAAAATGTAAATATAATTATTAAAAAAAATTAAAATAAATAATTATTTAATTATAATTTACAATTATTATTTAAAAAATGAACATATTAATTTAATACTACAAAATTCTATAAGAATAAATAATTATATAAAAAATTGACATTAATTTATAATATAAAATCATCAAAATTATTTGAAAATTTGAATAATATAAAGCCTACAAATATTATTTTGAAAATTAATAGTATAAAAAATTAAAAATTATACTTTTAATTTATAAAATATAAAAATATTATTAATATTGAAAACATTAATTTTTAGATAAAAAATAATAATTTTTTTATTGAAAAACAAAGAAAATATTAACACAATTTAAATATTCTAACATAAAAAATCTTGAAATGATAATATGAATAAAATGGGTTTTTAGTATTTAATAAATTATGTTCAAAATTTATATATAAATTTAGTTACTTCTAATAAAATGACTTCAAAAATAAAAAATAAAAATGAAAATGAATAAATAAATTTACCATAAAAATCAAACATAATATTACATTTGAGATTAGTAAAAATTTTAAATAAATATATATTTTTATAAAAAACATAAAAGTTATTATATAATTATAGTATATATTTTATATATACATTTATATATAAATAATAAAAATATTAATGTAAATTAAAACAAATTAATTTAAATTACTGAAAATAAATAAGTACTTAATAAAAATTAATAGTAATTGATAATAATAATTATTACAATGTATTTAATTGATTAAAAATTATTTCACAATATAAATAATTTTATATCATAGAGTAATATTTTCATGTAAAATAAATAGTAGTTTTATTAACAAAATTGTTTGATAATTAAATCGAAACACTATTTTTTAACTACTGAAGTATATTTTATTTAAAAAATGATAGTAGAATGTAAGAAGTTGTTTTATAAGATCACCAGTTTTGTGATATAGAGTAATTTGTGTTCATTATTCTACAGTTTTGAAAATATATTTTGAATAAATGTTGGTTCATACAAAAGTTCTTCTGATGTTTTCTGCACCTTGTTTTCTTTTTCATGATGTTCGGCCAGTAAAACCATAAGATGGAATATATTCTATTTTATGCTGGAACACTACTTATTTACTAAATTTAGTGGTCTCACTAGGAATTTCATTTGGAGAACGATAATGGAATGAAAGGAAAAGATAGAGTCTCCCATTTCTCATAAGAAATTGGAATGAGATAAATATATCGAACTCTATATAAATATAAGTGTGGGGATCCTTTTTAGGGGTATCATGGTCACTTATTGTCTTTTTAAGCATGCCACTATATTAAAAAAATTTAATATTTTGAATATTTTATAATAAAATTCTATAGTGTTTCTCCCGTGGATGTCGCAATTTTAGTTACAACCTAATATGATAAATGAATTCTTTCATCCATTCAGTTACTCTCATGAAATTATTATATATTTTTTTTGTGATGGAGGGAACATGAATTCAATAGTTCTTTTATAATAATTTGAATCCCGTGAATATATGTATTATATGTCTCAAAATACTAAATTGCAGAGACATTCATTTTGGAATTGACTTCTTATAAGTTAATTCTGGATAGAGTGATTCTTCTATTCTAAATGGGTTAATTATATATATGTAATATCATAGGGATATTATAGGTATTGATGGTGTATGGAATAATACATCACTATATGTTTTAGTTTATGATCTCTTGGTTCAAATAATTTTTAAATTTTATTGGGATTTTTTTCAAGGATGTATTATGATGATGTTAGGTCACGATCGAAAACATTGTTGGAATATAATTTAATTCTAAAAAATAAATATATAATTATATACCATACAATAATATATTTATCTTCAATTTAAATTTATTAAAAAGGAAGAAATGAATAAAAAAATATAAAATCTATATTGGAAGAAATTTTGTAATGTATAAATATTATTAGTTTGGAATGTGGCTTTGAACATTTGGGGGATGATGAAAATTTGGAGTTAACGTTATCCCATGAAGATATATATAAAAACACTATAGCACTAAATAATTTGTTCTTATTATGGAGGATATTAACCATGATAATAACATAAGTATGATCAAAATTAAATATTTTAAATTATTTTAACCTAATATTTATCCAACTAGACATTGTAAAGGTTACATTAAACAATTAATTTGGGGAGGTTTTATTATTTTGACATCAACCATAATAAATAGAGGCTATGTTGATGGAAATTTGTAGTTTAAGTGGAAAATATGAAATTGTGTTCACTAATGTTTCAAATCAAATCATTATTATGGAATAAAGAAAGGTAAAGAGTTTAGATTGTTTCTATGATATAATAAAAACCTAATAAAGGTAATCATATATTTATTTGAATAATTGGAAGTAATGAAAAAAAATAAGTTATGTGATGTGATTAAAGTGAATTATTCACGAACATGGCCTATTTATTAGCATTGAATAATTAATTAACATCTCATTAAAATTTATCCCTTAAAGGATAAAACACTATTAAAGGGATGTTCTTGATGTATTGTGTTTGGTTGATGAGAGTAGTGTAATCATTATTTCTAGTGTTTCAATTATAATGGAATCATATACCATATATTCCATAGATTCATTCCATTCTTCTAGTGAAAAATAAGCATGTTCAATAATGTATCTGGAAATTTTTGGGTATTAATATTGATGATGACAAATCTCTTGGAATTATTAATATATTTTAGAATGGTTAATTTAATAATGGATGTTTCTTTGTAATGAATAATGTTGGACATGTTATCAGTCTACAAATGAACATAATTTTAGTAGGTCTGTTGGAAGAAAAATTCTCAAAACTGGTTTTGTGGAATGAGTATATAAAATTAATTAGGGGTCCGAATCATGGAAAAATGTGTAATTGATTAGTTATTTTACATGACTAGAGGTAGAGTTGGGTTAGTATTTATTGGAACATAATCTTAAAAATGTGCATACCTTCGTATAATTTATTTGATCACCTCTATGAAAATTGAATAATGATTCATATTGAAAAAGGAATATTGAAGCTGTATACATTAAACATCAAAAGATACATTATTTGTATTATCTTTTAGTGGTAGATGTCTTTTAATATTTCTATGATTACTAAAAAATGTTATATAGTTATTAAAAAATTATATTTTTTAATCAACCCCATCACATTCTCTCATATGGGATGGGTACTTTATTAACATGATTGATGATTCAACAAAAAATGTATTTGTATAATTTTTGAAACCTAAATGAGAAGTGTTTGGAATCATTTATCTAATGAACACTATGGTGAAAAAAGAATTTGGATGCTAGCTAGAGTGTCTATGGTGATGAGATTACAAAAATTAGTTTTACTATTTGTTGTAGGAACATAGGTATCTGTTTTGAGAAGGGTTATCTAAAAAGAATTGATAAAAATGGAATCTCATTGATAATGAATATAATTGAAGAATTGAAAATAATAAAAAACTTACTTCATTCTTATAGGCCTAAGGATTTTTTGGTGATATTTGCAGTAAAATAGTATACATAATTAATAAAATTTAAATATCACTAATTTGATAGGAACTACTAAAATTACTATAGATTGGAATCAGTTTTTTATTTTCTCACAATAGAGTCTTTAGATGTATATATTATATTAGTATTTATAATAAAAAGAGATATTATATAAAACTAAAATCATGGGAGTGATTCTTTATAGGATATATAATTTTGGTTTTTGTTACAGGATTATCAGAAAATGAATTTTTTTAGGAATCTAGAATGTGATATTAAATTAATATATATCATTTAATGACCATAACATTAAATAAAACATGTTTTTGGATATTTATTCTTCTGTAATATATATTGATTTGGTTTGGAGTTGGGGAAGATCAATTATTAACAAATGATCTTTTGTCTTTTCAATTATCAAAATATCTCACAATCAGAATGAATTTATATAGAGTGATATGGAATTTTCAGATGTCCAGCCATGAGATAAAGTTATTAAAAGATAAATAAATGATAAATCTTAGTTTGGAATTCATGAAGGTGATTTTTTAAGTTGGAGTTATGGAGGAATATTAATTATTGGATAGTTTATGGAGATATTTGGAGGTCAAAGTATTATTATAATGGTATGTAGTTTATCATAGTTTCTTAATTTTATTGGTTTTGGATGAACCATATTTTCTAGAATATGTGGCTACTTTGGGTGATTCTTGAAATTAAAATTTAGTAATGGGGGGAGGAGTTGGATTTAGTATGTGTTAAAAATACGAAGGTGTTAATGGAATTATGAAAGACATGTAATTGAGATGAGGAAAATTGATTATTATAGTTGAAAGAAGAAGTTCACTGGTGGAAGACATGTGACACCTTAATATTTTTAATGAATAAAAATATATTCAATAGTGCAAGTGACATGCAACAACAAGATCAAGGGAAATATGGAATAACATTAATTCAAAAATGATTGTCATAACCTAATGGTTTAATTATTATGTATTAATGGGAAAAACACAATTATGATATATATATATATATATATATATATATTATTTAATCAATATTGTTTTTGCAATTTTTTTTAAATAAGGTGTCAATGGATCTATTTTTAATGAAATAAAGGACTTGTTTTTGGGCAGAGGAGACTCATTACATGGCTTGTAGGAAAATAAAGAATAAAATTAAATTACTATGTTTCATGCAGGCCCTAAAACATAGTTCTAATGTAGACACCGAATATTGACGTACATGGACATTACATTACTTTTGCGGAATACTTAATACATAACAAAAACAAACACACAAGGACCATAATAGTTCAGTGTGTTTGGAAACTCGGAAAAATAATCTTCAAATCAGGGTGAAAGGTCTTCAACATCTCCCATAAATATTTTCCCATCTATTTTATTACCTGAAACCATTCATTAGATCCTAGGGAAAAGAAAACATAAAAAGGGTGAGATCAAATTCTCTATAATGGAAAACATAGAGAACATAAAACAATCCATAAATATTTGAATGCAAAAATATGAATATAAAATCTAAACATCAAAATCTTGAGCAAAGGCATAAATCTTAGAAGTATGTAAGGCATATATCATAAAGGAAAATCAATCAGGATAAAATAGCATGGGAATAAAACATGTAATTGTCTCAAACAATAAATCAGTGATATGATTTCCATAGTAGCCATGAAATTTCTGCCAAGACCATCTTAGTGTTTAACGTCCCTTTCCGAATCGAGTTCAGTCCTCGTTCTAGTCCGGTATCATGAATCAGGTTAAATTACCATTCCACCCATGTATCTAATGAGATATAAATCATTACCCAATACATTAGAGGGAGATATAGTCCCACCATTATCATAATGAAATAATTCTTACTTGTGCCACAAAATAAACATAAATCATTCCTCATAACCCAAAGAATAAAATGGGTTTCATAAACATCATCCCATCATAAAATAATCCATATAAAACAAATGTATATAATTTCATTATAAAAATTATAAAACCATGTAAATAATAGAGAAATTATACTTGAAACATAATCTTACTAAATAATGTCATCGTAGATGGGAAACAGTTTGGAAAAAACACTTGAAATGAATTCTTGAGGAAAATACCCTTTCTTCTTTAAAATCATTTTCTCTTAACAAAATGCCATTAAATTTTAAAAGAAAAATATTTTGTGTAAAATAGTGATTAAATTGTGTAGATTAAGCTTCATTAAAATAAGGTGTTATGAAAGTGTAAAAATCCGTTCATGCAGTATAAGATAAAAAAACATTCTCCTCATACCTTTAACAGAAAAGTCAAAAAGTACCATGTATGGTAAAAAAAATAAATATTCCTTCCATAACACAAAGTAAAAGTCAAAGAGCGGTAAACATGACTTTAATCATGCATGTAATTATATTTAAAACTTTATAAAAAACATTTTATGGACATGGATACAAAATATAACCCCAGTAAATACTTACGTATAAGCAATCTCAGATAAAAATGAGATTGCAAAATTATACCTTACCTTAGGTATGATATGGTTTGTATGTATCAAAACCTCCTATATAATGATTAAAATAATGTAATTGACTTATAAAATAATCATATTCATTGTTATCATATCATATATGGTTCACTTATGACTTTATATTACCCGTTCTTTTGTAAATTCCATGTTAAAGTAGCGTTTTGGGTAAAATCGTTTTATTTATCGTACATGTTTGGACTTGTTGTTATTGATATTATTCTTAATTATATCATTATTTACTTACTTCCAGAATTTAAATCATGATTTATATATCATATATATTTAGTATATATATATATATATAATAGATAGATAAATGAAATGAAATACACCATTCAAGGAGACGGTAGGACGTACGTACGCATAAACGCTGTTTTACTTTCTTTATTGACTTGAATGGAAGTAAGTATATGACATATATATATATATATATAAATACAGTATCTTTTTAATTTCATATTTTTCATTATTATCTATTATATATACTTTATAATAATTCTTGAGTGGTTAACATGGTGAATGAATCACATCGCGTAGTGGAGATGGTAATCCGTACGTACGCACGAGCGATGATATTATTCCCACAATTATTGAATTGAATTGGAGTTGATGATATAATATCTTAGAATCAGTATGATGTTATAATAACTATACATAGTTATTATTTACACCATTATAGCCATCCAAGTAAGGTTCTGGTGGAAAAACATATTACACCACGGCGTGGAAACGGTATTCCGTACGTACGCACACGTAGTGATTTCATTTTATGTATGATGGATAGAAGATGAAATGGGGTTGTTTCATATTTATAATAACATATAAGTATATTAGTGATACTTATGTTATTACTTTACAAATTAAACAACTAAAGAAGAAGAATTTGAAGAAGAAATAAACTTGAATGAATCGGTGGAAGAGATTACCTCTTCTTCGATGCACCTCTTTTACGCTTCCTTTTAAGTCATCAGAGTTGGTATTTTGAGGAGACCAGGACCTCTATAATGTTTCTATGGAAGTTGAGAATATAAATGGGCAGAGATTTTATGATCATGAAGCTTCAAAATTGTTTAAAGATAAGAGGGACGAGGTGACCTTTTATAAGGGAGGATATGGGCCCCTTAGGAAAAACATAAACTATTATTTTATAATAAAGTCATATTTGGTGTATAATATCTCTAAATTGAATTATTTATAGACTAAATTTGGTTGGGTCAAAAACATCTCAGACAATAGGTTATAGACAAGTTTAGGTTACTATTTAAACCTTATTATTTAGATTTATCTCTAAGATAAATAATTTACCCTTTACAGCGTCTTCTTGTTTTCTTACACTATATGGTTAATAAACAAATTATAACAATCCAAACTAACCCCAAGTGGTTCATTATTAATATATATAACCTTATCTAAGTCATTTGGCCGAACCATTGATTTTTCGGAATTGAAAATCAATTAATAATATAATATTTGTTTTAAAAACTATTTCATGTCAAATTTGACACTATTTGCTAATTGATTTTTGTGAAAATAATTACATCATGATTAGTTCAGAAAAAATTTATTTAATCAATTATAACATGTCATATTAATATGTAAAATTAGTGTAATTCTTAAAAAGTCTCAAATTACATTTATTTGGGTATTTTTATCTTTAATTTTGTTAATATTTTATTAATTTGGTAATTAATGCATCATCATTGTGTCATTAATAAATTAGATTATTTAATGTCTAAATTTTATAAATAATATACCATTATGTAGGATATCATTTTAGATTTCTAATTAATATTTATCATCTAATTTATCTTATGTATAACCCTATATTATTTTTTTTTAGTTATTAAACTTTGATTTTAACTCTGTGAACTCTACATTGAATAAAATAATAATAAATGTCCTAATATAATCCAAGTGGACCAAAATGATAATACTATATTCCTAAGGTTGTTTATGGTCGAACTATACTTATCCAATAGAATTAGGACATTTTTAGGGTAATATTAATATCATTTTTACCCTTAATTACCCTGTTTACTTTTAACCGTGGTAAATAAATGAAAAAAGTTACTATTTAACAAAAATTAATTTTATCTTATTAATCCAAATTTTTACTCCTTGATACTAACCGTGTCTCACTTATTTTAAAAATTCAACTCACAGAAGTGGTAAATTTATGTTTTATGTATAGTTGAAAATGCTCTTATGAGGTGGGTAAAAGATGGTAAAGAGTTAAATGAAATTTTTATATATCTATATTATTATAAAATGACTCCAATGAATTATATTGATCTTATATAAGTATTATGTATCTATTTTTACCAAATATAATTTTAAATAAAATAAATTATTATTTAAATAAAAATTTAGTTTTAAAGAATAACTTAGTGTTTTCACTATTCATAAAAAATTTAATGTTTTCAGAAAAGTACAAAAAATTAACCCTAGGATAATTTTGAAATTCTGAATCAAAAAATGAAGTCCACTATGAAATATAATATATAATAAATTTCATAAAGTGGGTATTACTATTCATAACAACTAGTTTATATAATATTTTAATAACATATCACAGTTTAGTGAAACTCAGTATTACGTACAACACACATTATCATGGAAGGTCGCGATTGCGTGTAATGCAAGCCAAGTCAGGGTGGCATATAGTAAAAGAATCCTTTGCTTCTGCTTATAAAAGAATCCAATCATACTTCATTTATACATTCAATATATATATATATATATACACACACTCAATGTTGCGTAGAATAACTTCTATCAAATGAAATTGAAATTGTGTGTAACATGATCCAAGATTAGTGTAAAGTATACTGCAAGCTAATACAGTGTTGCGTATAGCGCGAGATAATCAAGGTGTAGCATAGAACTGAAGATATTAAATAAACTAAACATAATATGTCTTATAAAATATCTAGGTGTTACATTCTACACCACATAAAATGAATTTCTCCCTCAAAATTTGTCAGGGATATAAATCGTTTAATACTAGAATGTTTTTTCATAGAAACCCACATCGTAAAAAGGAATTCTAAAACTTAATTTTGAAAAATAATGTATGAAATGTAATTATTACCCAAATTAACTTATCTTTGGGTTTCCATATAGGAGAAGATAGTTTAAAATATAGATATGGAAGAGAAATCTAATTGTGAAGTTCTGATGGATATTGGTAGAGAACATGGCTATGAAAAATCCAACAATCACAAAGCCATAAATTTGTAATGATCTAAGGTACCATCTAATTCATCAAATATGTGAGTACTAGGACAACATTTTTTGTTTTCCGGTTCATTTCCCTAACATTGATGAACTTTTACACAAGGAGAAATAATTACTTGATTTCAGTGTAATATCATCATTGGTCATTCCATGAACAGTTTCCACTTCATCTCTATTTAAAGAAATGAAGTTTAATTTTTCATTCATGAAGTGTTACAAGATCATGCGATAAAATGATAAGTCATCCCATCTATTTCTATCACAAAAAGGTTAACATACGTTATTAAATATACATAAGTCCATCTTTGGTGAGATTAATCGTATATGATTCCAACAGTGGACTTATACTTCATGTATCATACCGCTTAATAAAATTTAACTAGTTCCTACTAACTTGGGACTTCTTATAGGCAAACTCTAGGTGATAAAGGCATGTCGCACTTTGGTTGTGGGTTTGATTCCCATAGCCTTGTCCGACGTGATGGGTTATCGCCCGTCCTATGGGTTTTCCTTTTTCTAAAACTATACTATTATAACATAACAAAATGTTCTATCCTTAATCAATACTATCTGATGTCTGACATAATCCATTCCAGTCTTTAGTCTTATCCAAAATACATCTGTCCAATCTCATAGTATAAATAAAATGTTTACTAGAAATGTCATCAACCAATCATGTGAATACCATCATTTATCCTCCATATATCATAAGATATATCTTGTTGATTGGATTCCAAACATATGAATACCTTAATCTTATATTCTCTTGAAACATGAATAACCATAGAACCTTAGTGAATACATGAATGTTGTCAAAATGTAACTCTTTCAACATACTAAAATCCCAAAAATTATATATACTCAAACCATGAAATCATTTTGTCCTTATATCAGTCATGAGCTCATTAATACTATCAAACATCTCATTATCTCCTTATCCTTTCACTATGCTCATATCTTCAACCTTCTAAAAATATTTGAATAACCATTCATGGATACCGGTACCATTCATCATATACTTTCAAAAACTCATGTAAAGACAACAATTTTAACAATCCTTAGATTTTTCTTCATTCCATAGTACCATACATTGTTCTTGATAAACATACAATCATTCCACCACCTTCTTAAACCACTATCTGAGCTTCATCATTTTTTTCATCTCATATAAAATTTGTAGTCTCTTCATCATCATACACATAAATACTACCCATATAACCATGTTGATTCTCTTCATGTGATTTTCACTTAGGTCATTGGTTTGCATAATGCCCGTACATTCCACATTTAAACCATTTAACTGTTGTTGATGTCTAATCAATACCACTATCATTGTCTATGGTATTAAATGAACCTTTTAAATTACAATTACTAGATTTTTTTCCATATTTTCCACACCCAAAGGATCATCCAGTTCCTTTAAAACATTCTCCCTGATGCCTCTTCCTACATGATTTACATGAGGGAAATAGAACTTTCTTTCCTCTATGATCATCATGAAACTCTAAATTTCTCTTATTATCTGAGTCCGGAAACTTACCAAAGTTGAGATTATTGATCATCTTATGAGATTTATAAATAGGAATAATATTGATATGTGGACTTCCAGATCCAATTTCATTTTGTTTCTCATGAAGAATTTCGTTCCATTGTCCATCATATCCTCCATTATGATGAATCTTCCGGTTTGCAGCCATTTACTAAAACCCAAAAAGAATAGTGTGAGAGGAAAAAATCATAATCAAAGGGGAGTACCTTCAATATCTAACATCTTAGGTTAAATTCTATGATCGTTACCATAATTATAGAACTATAACCTGCACTTATACTTATCCTTAGGGACATCCCTAGACATTCCTTAGAAATATATCTAGGGATCTCACTAAAGTTTTCACATCCTAGTTTCCAAAGGATAACTAAAACTTTCGTCTCTATAGAGACCCAATATTTACATACATGGGCATTACATTACTTTTGTAGAATACTTAATACTTATCAAAAATAAACACACAAGTGCTGTAATACTTTAGTGTCTTTGGAAAATCTGAAAAATAATCTTCTAATCTTGGTGAAAGATCTCAACATCTCCCATAAAGATATTCCACTTTTTTTTTCTTTCCTAAAATCTTTATTTATATACTGGGGAAATGAAAACATAAAAAGGGTGAGATCAAATGATCAGTAAGGACAAACATAGAGAACATAAAACAATCCATAAACATTTAAATGAAAAAATATGAACATAAAATATGAACATCATCATCTTGAGAAAAGACATAAATCTTGGAAGTACATAAGGCATATATCATAAAAAGAAATCAATCATAATAAAATAGCATGGTAATAAAACATGTAATTTTGGAAAACCATTAATCACATAATATTACTTCTATAGTAGCAAATTAATTTCATCCAACACGATCTTAGCGGACAAATACCCTTTCTAAATCGAGTTCACTTCTCTTTTCAGTCCGATATCACTGAATCAGATTAACATAACATTCAAGCCATGTCTATCTCATGATATTTAAATCTTTACCCAATGAATCTGAGGGAGATATATGTCCCACCCATCTCATATTGAAATCATTCTTACTTGTGCCAAAAAATAAACATAAATCATTCATTATAACCCAAAGAATAAAATGGGTTTCAGAAACATCATACCATCATAATGTAATACATATTAAACAAATGGATATAATTTCATCATAAAAAAAATCAAACCATGTAAATAATAGAGACACTATACTTGAAACATAATCATACTAAATAATGCCATCTTAGATAGAAAATATTTTTGACAAAACACTTGAAATGAATTTTTGAGGAAAATATACTTTCTTCTTTAAAATCATTTTCTTTTCACAAAATACCATGAAATTTTAAAAGAAAATTATTTTTATGAAAATAGTCATGATATCTTGTAGAGTAATCTTCATGACAATAAGGTGTTATAAAACTGTAAAAATTTGTTTCATGCCGTATAAGTTAAAAAACATTCTCCACGTACTTTTAATGGAAAAGTCAAAAAGTACCACATATGTTAAACAAAAGAAAGATTCCTTCCATAACACAAAGTAAAAGTAAAAGAGTGGTAAAAATTACATAAAAAATGAATGAAAAAATATTAAACACTTTATGCAAAACTTTTTATAGTCAAGGATGAAAAATATAACCCCAGTAAATACTTACATATCACCAATCTCATAAAAAAATGAGATTGCAAAATTATCCCTTACCTTAGGTCTGATATGCTTCGTACGTATTCAAAACTCATGTATAATGATTTAAATAATTTCATTGACTTATTACAGAATCATATTCATTGTTATGATATCATATATGGTTCAATAATGACTTTATATTACCTGTTCTTTTGTAAATTCCATATTAAAGCAGCGCTTTGGGTAAAATCGTTTTATTTATAGTACGTGTTTGGACTTGTAGTTATTGATATTATTATCACTTGTATCATGATTTACTTACTTACAGAATGTAAATCATGATTTATATATCATATATATTAAGTATATTTATACATATAATAGATAGATAAATGAAATGAAATACACCGTTCAGGGAGACGGTAGGCCGTACGTAGGCATGAACACTATTTTCCTTTCCTTATTGACTTGAATGGAAGTAAGTAGATGAAATATATATATAAATGTAAATAAAGTATCTTTATCATGTCATATATTTAATTATAATTCATTTTATATACTTTATAATCATTCTTGAGTGGTTAACATGGAGAATGAATCTCATCCTCTCATGGAGACGTTAATCCGTACGTACGCACGAGCGATGATATCATTCCCATATTCATGAATTAAATTGGAGTGGATGATATAATATCTCAGAATAAGTATGATGTTATAATAACTATACATAGTTATTCTTTACACCATTATACCCATCCACGTAAGGTGGTGGTGGAAAAACAGATTACACCACGGCGTGGAGACTGTATTCCGTACATACGCATGCACGGTGATTTCATTTTTCATAGGATGGATAGAAGGTAAAATGTGGTTGTTTCATATTTATAATAACATATCAGTATATTATTGATACTGATGTTATTACTTTATAATGATAACAACTAGAGAAGAAAAAGTTGAAGAAGAAAGAAACATGAAAGAATCGTTATAAGAGATTACCTATTCTTCGACACGCCTCTTTTAAGCTTCCTCTTAAGGAACTATAATTCGTCTTTTGAGGAGACCATAACCTCTATAATATATCTAGGGAAGTTGATAATTGAAATGGGAAGGGGGTAGCTGAGCATGAAGGCTCCAAATTGTGTAAAGAGAAGAGGGAGGAGGTTCCCTTTTATAAGGGAGGATAAGGGCACCTTAGAAAAAACATAAAATATTATTTTATAATAAAGTCATATTCGGTTTATAATAGATTCTAATTGATTTATATCAAAACTAAAGTGGGGATGGGTCAAAACCCTCTCAACCAATATTTTTTAGACAAGTTTAGGTTACTAATGTAACCTTATCATTTAGATTTAACCCTATGTTAAATAATTTAACCTTTACCATGTCTTCTTGTTTTCTTACACTATATGGTTAATAAATTTAATATAACGAGCCATATGAACCCATGTGTTTCATTATTAATATATAACACCGTATCTAAGTCATTTGGCCTATCCTTGGATTTTACGGAATATAATATCAATTAATAATATAATATTTGTTTTAAAAATTATTTTATGTCAATTTTGAATCTATTTGGTAATTGATTTTTGTGAAAATCATAATAGCATGATTATTTATAAAAAAGGATATCAAATCAATACTAACATTCCATATTATCCTAGAAAATTATTTTAATTCATAAAAAGTATCAAATTACATTTATTTGGGTATTTTTATCATCAATTATGTTAATATTTCATTAATAAGGTAATTACTGCATCATCATTGTGTCATAAATGAAATAAATTATTTAACGGCTAAAAATTATAAATAAAATAAAAATATATAGGAAACATTTTTAGTTTTCTAGTTAATATATATAGTTTAATTTATCTTACGTATAACTCTATATTAAAAATGTTTTAGTTATTAAAAATTGATTTTCACTCTTTTAACTTTTCTTTAAATTAAATAATAATAAATGCCCTAATCTATTTCATGTGGACCGAAATGATAATACTATATTACTAAGTTTGTTTTTGGTCGAATTAAGCTTATCCAATAGAATTATGACATTTGTTAGGGTAATAATAATAACATTTTTATCCTTAATTACTCAATTTACTATTAACCGTGGTAAATAAAAGAAAAAGTTACTATTCACCAAAAATTATTTTTATCTTATTGAACCACATTTTACCCTTTGATATTAACCGTGTCTCTCTGATTTTTGAAATTCAACTCAATTAAGAGGTAAAATTAAGTTTTATATACAATTGAAAATGCTCCTAGGAGGTGGGTAAAAGACAGTAAAAAGTTTAATAATATTTTTATATATCTATTTTATTATAAAATAAATTCAATGAATTATATTGATATTATATAGGCATTATGTATCTATTTTGACCAAAAATAAATTTAAATAATATAAATCATTATTTAAATAAGAAGATAGTTTTAACCAATAACTTAGTGTTTTCACTATTCATCAAAAATTGAATGTTTTCAGAAAAATACCAAAAAAATCACCCTAGGCTAATTTCGATATTCAGAATCAAAAAATGAAGTCCATTTTGAAAGAAAAAATTTATAGATTTTTAAAAGTGGGTATTAATATTCCTAACAGCTATTTTATATAATATTTTAATAACATATCGTTGTTTAGTGAAACTCGGTATTGCGTACAACACACGCTATTGTGGAAGGTCGCGATTTCATTTAATGCATGCCAAGTCAGGGTTGTGTGTAGTAAATGATTCATTCATTGTTGCGTATAATATAATCCAAACATATTTAATTTATACATTTAATATATATATATTTATACACTCAATGTTGCGTAGAATAACTTCTATCAAACAAACATGAAATTGCGTGTAACATGATCCAAGATTAGTGTTGTGTATACTGCAAGATAATACGGTGTTACGTATAGTGCAAGATAATATTGGTGTAGCATACAAAAGAAGATATGAAATAAATAAAAAAGAATATATCATATAAATTCTCTTGGTTTTACATCCATTTCATTATTTACCAATTCAATGGTATATAAAATCCTTAAAACAATGTCAGATAATTAACATTTTCCCCAAATTCCCTTCGGATAAATAACACTAATTTAGTACCCATTTTTCTATAATATTTTCTCTTTTAACCTAATGTTATATTAGCCTACTATAATATCTTATTCGAATTGGGTTTTTATTTTCCTATATTAGATTTAGTATTTCTGGTTTCCAACCACTAATATAAACGCTAACAGTATTTAATGATTAATTTTTAACAAAATATGCATTCCATTTTTAGTATAGTGATCTTATGATTCAAAAATATGTTTCCATCACAAATAATGTTCATTAATTTTATTTTTCATATGTAATATTTAATTTCTACCACTTATATAAATTTTATTGTCGAAATTATTTTATTTTTGAAATTAGCATACCTAAATTCGATTTGGGTGAAATTATGTGTTTTTTTCTGAAATGATTGATTTATCTACAAATACATAAGAATAATGGTTTGTTTGAAAAAATAATTCACCCTCGAGTAGTGAAGATGTAAAATTATGTTTATAGTTAGTTTCAGAAATTTATCAGTTATTTTGGATAAAAAAAATAATCCAACTATGGAATTTTAATTTAATTTTATAGTTGAATTTAGATTAATTTTTTCAATAATATTTATAAATGCATTTTTCTAAAAAAACACTTTCACTTGAATTTTTTTTGAATAACTTTAATTTAAATTGTATAATCTATGTAAATTTATATACAAAGAATCGATTGTATATTTTCAGTCAGGATGTTAAAATTCAGTAAATATGAAATTTTTAATTTTTTTATATTATGAATATTAATAATAGTAAATAATTTTCACCTCAATAATGGTAGATCGTGTATTTAAGGTATAAAATAATGTCATATGGCATAGAACTCTATCTAACACTTGGATTTATTTTTTTGGATAATTTTGTTTCAGCATTAACCTCCTAGGACTCGATAATGTGGAAATCTCATTCCCCTATTCCTTTATTATATCATTTATATTATGTTAAGTACATATTAAGTTCCAAATGTCACTATCTTATTTTTAATATCAACAAAATGTTATGAAGGGATGAAAATGTCATATAATAACATAAATTGCTTTTTAAAATATAAAATAATTTTCATCATGGTATTATATTTTTAATTTTTAGGGATGAAATCATTTCCATAAATGGTTACTCAACACCACCATAGTTCTTTTGCATGTAGAAAAAAATGAATAATTTATTTTAAAAAAATTATAAAAAATATTTTTTTAATTACTTGTACTGTTCTGATATTTATATATATATATATTTTGGGGGGGGGGATATGTTAGTGGATTATATACAAATTCAATTGTTTTCATGTTGTTTTCAAATTAAAATTAAATTTGTTGTGCAAAAAATGAAAATGAAGATATTTTATGTCAAATATATTTTAAAATTATATAAATCAATAATTAAATTATTGAAATTGTTAAATTAAGAAAATAAAAGGTTTAAAATTTAATCACTAATCCAATTATGGGATAATTATCAAAAAAAATATTTAAATTATAAAACATTAATATTGAACATTCATTACCATAGTTAAGGGTAAAATTGGTAAATCATGGGTTTTAAACCAAAAGCTAAAATTTAAATTGATATATAAAAATACAATAATTATGTTTTGAATACATTGAAAACATGTCATATTTTATATGCAATATGTGTAATTTTGATCCATTTTGCATGAATTGTACAAATATTTTATTATAATATTTCATATATTTCCAAATATTACATTAATGATATTTTATTTTAATAAATATTTCATTAAATGAATAAAAAATATAAAATTACCATATCCAACCAATTGAAATATATATAGTATTAAATTAATTCAACAATCCATTAGTGGACCATTTTTTCCTTTCATAGTAACAGTCTAAACCACTAGAGAGAAAATAAGTGGAAATCAACAAATTTTTCAAAAGGGTTAAGAGAGGTTAGATTAAATTAGATAAGATAAAAAATAATATACACATGTGAAAAATTTATTTTATTCGTGTATTTCAACCATTAATAATATTATCTTACAGTTAAAACAATTTCTGGTAATTTATCATTTAAATGTTTATTATTTAAAATTCATAATTTAAATATTTCAATGTGTTCCCCTCCCGACACTTGTTAATGTTCACCAACACTCCACTCTTCCTCACATCATTTTAGTAATAAAAACTGGAAATATCAGCTAAAAATAACATTATTAAATTTCTCCCAACATTCATGAGGTCTAATTTTTTTTATAATACTATCCTTATAGGGCTTAAGGTGTAACATAAAATAGGTTATATGAGAATGTGGTATAGCTTTTATCAAAATATTATAGTATTTTGTCTTCTTTTACCTCATTAAAATATTATTCAATAATTGGGAAATTATAACAATACAATCTCACATATATAGATATTTTATTTATTTAATTTAATTACCAATTTTCATATTTTCATCAATCACATTGGAAATGAAACCCTTATTTGTGTGTATAGTAGACTACCACATAACAAACAAATTTATCTTATTTCTCTTTACCACCACTTGTTGATTATTATAATGATGGATTAAATGAATATATATATTATATTACTGACATATTTATCATTTTAAGAAGGTAATATATCATCTACATTTTTACCATATTATCCTTCGAATAATCATAATGTAGATCATTTGTAAGTGTGGATTACCACCTCAATGAAGGTATTTAATTAATCTTTCATAACAATTTCACATTGATTATATATAAGTTATATTAGTGAAATAATATTAGATTTTTGAACAATTATAATTATGAAAATATATAATAATACCTATATTCCTTATATCATGTTAATAAAAAATTGAAATAATACTCATGTGTATGTAAAACCTACCATCTCTATGACTGTAATGTAGTTCATTTTTCATGAAAATCATTTATGATTGGTTTTTTTGAAAATAAAAAATAAATATTTTTATTATTTAACTAATGTTATTATATAGAAGATAGATTAATTATCTATTTTGATCACAATAAACCTACAAAATGCATTTTCATTATATGAGTCAAATATCATCAAAAAAATATGATGTGAAATTAATCGATTATATAAACGACTATAGCATTGTAAAAGGAATTAAAAATGAGAATTTTTTTAGATAATTTATATCTAAATACATAATTTAATTATTATGGTAGATAAATAATAAATGTGAAAATCAATACTTGAGGTATGATACAACTTACATTGAAAACCTCATTTTAAATGATTGAAAGATTTGTTTTCTAACTCTTTTTCATCAATGTAAATTTTAAATTAATAATTTTAATTGTGAACATATTTGGAAATAATATAATTATAAAGGAAATTTTATGTACCTTTTAACATTTTTTTTCAATTTTTTAAAAAATAATTGTAATTTTTTATACTGATGATTTTTACAACAAGGGAAAAACTGAAAGTTTTATTTTAATGTGTAAGGTGTCAAAAGATTCCATCACATCCATTACCATTATTCGAAATTTTGATTCTATTATTAGATTATAATTTTTCATAATATATACTACATGGAATGGAGGTTTTAATTTCTATATGTTTTTTTTGCTTATGGATGAAAATAATACATTTATAAGAATGATGATAGAAATGAAAGATGTCATGTGTCAGAACTAGATTATAGTTTAATGGAATTTTTATTATTAAGGGTTGTTATTTGAGAAAAAATAATGGGTGGTACTATTATAAACCATTTATGGTTTGTAATTTTATAATATAGTTATGGGTGGTTATGTTATTATCTAATAATGGGTGAGTCTATTATATCCCTCCAATGCATTTGGATATCTAGAGAATTATGATCATTTTACCATATTAGTTATTACATTTATAAAATTTATATTAAAATAATTTCCAAATACTTACATGAATTACCTATGGTTTTTTCCAATGAAAATCATAAGTTTTTACATAGTGTGAAAACAAGTTTATACATCCGGGAAACTATATTCTACTCATTTTGGGTTAAAATTATAACTATTGGAATCTTAATTTATTAATTTATTGTGATTGTAAATTATGATTCATTTAATTTATTTTAATAATAATATTTCATTTTAAATGTTTTATGAAATTATATAGGATGATAAATTCATTTATTTGGTATGAAAATGAATATTTTTAGCCCAACGATTTTTTTAATATATAAATATATATAGTTATTCATTGAAGGACATGTTTCATTCATTTTTTGTAATCTCTTGGCTTATATTTCAATCAACATTCTATATTTTAAATTATATTTCATATGTTTTGTTGATTAATAATAATTATTATTATGAAAATATGAAAATTATAATTTTTTTCTATAAAATAAAATGTATTTTATTTCAAAAATAATTTATTTTGTTAATATTGGATATTTTGTTGAACATTCCACCATATAATGTCATCATTTTTTATTTATGACTTTTGACCTAAATTATTTAAAAACTAAACCTAAAAATATTAAATAAATGAAAGTAATTGAATTATTTTCCATGGATTCAATTTAAGAATTTATTAATGAATCTTCCTTACAATTCGTATCATAGGAAATTTTTGGATAAAATTGGAGATTATAATGTTTTTCTGTGATGTAATCATACAATCTAAAAATACCACAATAGGTTTATATGTTTATGGGAGATTATCACATGAAAGGCATACAAAGAAACTTTTGAGGTCTTATGTGTAGGGATTTTATAGTGATTATTGGTTTTTTTGGAGACATGGTATTCGGTTCAAGGATATGTTGCCCTTAGTATTAATTCAATTTAATATTTCATAGGTTTTCTATTTAATTTATCGATATTTAATGTGTGGGGTGTGAGTTAACCACTAAAGTTAATATATTATTTAATGTTGAAGTTTTTAAAGTAATTTTTAGGATTTTCTTAATATTTTTTGAATGTTTTAATAATTATATTATGATTGTATTAGTAAAACAAAAAACCAATGTCATGTTGATAACCCATATTATCTAGAAATTATTTGGGGATTGAACATAAAATTAAATGATGGAAAGGGTGTATCACCAACCACTAGACTATGTGATATCCGAGTTAGTATGTATTTTTTTACATATAATATTTGATATATAATGATTGATAATATCTTGTAAAAAACATGTTTTATAATTTATATTATAATTGGATTGGAATGTGATTTGGTGATTTATTTAAAAACATTATTTTGTAAGAATACAAAATATATTCCAAGAACAATATAAAAATAATGTAGGTATATTTTTTTGTATTTTATTTAATGAATAATGATTAAAATATATTTTTGGGAGAATATATGATATTAGTGTGGGTTTTTGGTGATTCAGGTTATTTATAGAAATTATTTGTGTATTTTGAGATTATAAAACTAGGTAATATATATCGCTACATTGTTATTTATTACACCTTAATTTGTGATTTTTTACATAAAATTACATATAATAAAGCCAAATGATCAAGAATTATAGTGTATTTGGGAATTATGTACATTATATAACAAATTAGAATAGGTAAAAAACATATTTCTTGAATATTTCTTTCATATGATTATAATATTCCTTCGTACTTACAGCTACATGTCATATCCTGGGGACATACATAAGAAATGATTGAGCTATGAATCATAGTAAGAAAATAAACATGGGATAACATGAAAAAATTAATACATGTTATAAAATAGGAATATTTATGGGGAATAAAAGTAGTGAGAATCAAAATCATGAACAATGAGGCATGATATAACATGATAGCATAATGGAAACAACTTAAAAACATCATCCTAAAAATAAGGTAAGGCCAACTGCCAAGATATCGATATGGAAAAAGTACAATAATTTATTAGGCTCACTCCAAAATCTGTTGAATGATGTATCAGGAAACTAAAACATCACCCAATGCATTATAATGCTATATAATTCTGGGTGCACCAATCACTTTTATTTCATTCCCACACTTAAGTTTGCCACATTTATCATTAAACAAGGAATAATTTTTCATAAAACAATTTTATATGATAATATATTTCAAGAATTTTTACATGAATGTAACCAATAAAATAATACTTAGTGCGTAAAGGTGAAAACCATTTACTGTAAATTGATATGGGTAGTAACTACTTCAATGTTGGGCACGGAAAACTACAGTGAAATTTTGGCAACATAATAGGGTTGTATAATATTCATGTACAATATTAATGAGAGTGAAAGGGGACGATGAAAATTTAGGAATAAAAGGGCTACAAAGTGAATATGGTAGAGGATATAATAATACTATTAAATGAAGATAAAATCCATAAGAAAATGGAGATTCTTGAATAAAATAGAGAATGATAGGATCCCTTCCATTGGTGCGGTGATTTCAAATACTAGGGTGGAGTTTATTGAGACCTGGTGAGCACTATGGGAGGTCCCAATAGAGGAAATTGTATAGTAATTACATGTTATAGGGTATTAATGGTTTGTTAAATGTGATCATAGGAGGTTTTACATAGGAAATGAGTTTGAATAACTTTATTATTTCTCAGACATAGGTTATTGACTATTTATAATAAAATAAAAACCACAGACAATATAATGGTTTATACACGTAGTTTCTACCAAATAGGGATGGTTTTAATTATTTTATTAGGATAAGGGACCAACTCATTGAAATAATACCCTTTATGTTGTGTAAGTTAGCCGTTTTATAATTATATTATTTTAAAACAATAAAAATACATTATATATTCTGGAGGATTCATATAGGCATTATCAAATTAATCAAAATACATAATATTAAAATTATTCAAAGTAAAGAAATATATTTTCTCATGGATACCCTTTATTGTCTTTATTAAGACATTTTCATGTCATCATGATTCCATTATACAAGACATATATTAATATTTTATTTATTTTTACCAAAAAATTAAACTATCTCAGAAAATTATGATAAATTTAACTTTGTATAATTTTTACATTTAGTTTCCAAAAAATATTATTTTTTATCCTAATAATTTCCTATGGATGTGAATTTTTACTTTTAATGTTATAATAATCATTTTTTGACGAATGTGTAGCTTATTTGACATTATCAAATTTCAAACCCTTTAAAAAATAAATTTCACTTCAGAAAAATTATATAGTAATTTAAATTTAATAAGATATATTTTATAATAATATTTCAATAAAATATTATCTATTTTTATTCTATACACAGTAGATATTTATATTTTTGGGGTCATCATACATGTCCCTTTATTATAAAGGAAAATTACGGAAGTGAAAGATGCATGATTTTGATTCTTTCATGTGGTGCTTCAGTATACATGGCATGGGCCACACTCTTATTGATCTTGAACATTTCCCATAATCTATTTCACTCATTCTTAAATTTCTAGATCATAGATTGGGTATATTCTAATAAAAATCATGGCGATGATGTCTCCCATGCAATATTTGATAAGTGGACTTCATAGGGTATGATCCTATTTCTTGAGGACATCAATTCCTTTGTATAAGTCAATTGGATTTCTTAAAACCTTAAACATATACAAATCGAATGATTACTATTCAGTGTCCATATTATCAATGGGGAACACACATAATACTATTCTAAATAAAATTGGATATAATAGAAAATATATGCTCATGTGTTTTATATAACAATAAAATATAATAAGACAATAATTCATCAACAAATGAAATTTTATTTATAAAATATCGGGTCGTTACAATATTCGCCATAAATAAATGACACACATAAAATTTATATTTCCCACATTAAAATAGATGAAGGTAATTCGATTTCATAAATTCTACTATTTCCAACATTGCTTATTCAAACTTTTTCTCCCAAATTAAACCGCGATTAAGTGTATTTTTCATATTTTGTAGCACATCCCCTCTATAATATAAGATGTTCTGAGCTACATCTCATATGATAGACCATTATCCAATGGTACCACCATTAGATTGAGTTAATTTGAGGGGTTTGGTATGTACTTCCACAAGAGTGATATATGGAATATATCATGTAATTGAGATAGGTTTAGAGGGAGTTCTAGTCGATAATCCACTACTCAAATTTGATCATCGATCTCAAATGTACCAATGTATGATGGATGATATTTCCCTTCTTCTCAAATTTCAGGAATTTATCCATGATTATATATGGGGGAATATGTTATTACCAAACTAAATATCTCAATATAAAAAATGATTATCATGGTATCACTTCTATGAAGTATGCTTAGTCATGATGTGATTCTAATTGGTATTAATATTTTACACCATTTCCTCATCCATTTGAGGAATTAATAGTTTTTTACCCCCAACATCATCCCAACATTCATATTTTTTCACCTTTTCCCTTATATGGCTTCATAGGGAACCATATCGACGCATTATTGGAATATTTTATTGTATAAGAACTCTACTAGAGGATGATTAATATCCCATCCTCATTTGATGTCAATTTAGAATCCTATTAACATTTCCTTGAGTTTCCTGACAGTTCTCTTAGATTAGAAATCAGGTTGTGGGTGATAATCCAACCTGAAGATCATTTATGTTTTAAGATCATGATGTATACTATTCAAAATATGACGGGAGATCATGGATCTCTTTAAATTTTAATCTATTGTAGTATTCCCAACATCCCTTCCATTTATATAATGTATATCCTTGTATGTATATCGACTGAGAAGTGTTCTTTAATTACAAAGAAGTGGGAAGTCATTGTAAGACCATCCACCAAAACCCATATAGAATCATTTCCTTTTGATTTATTCATTAGAATAATTACAATTTGTATGGAGATGTTTCCGAATTTCGATGTAGGAATAAGAAATGGATCCATCAACCCCTTGGGTTTTTTCATTTATTATTTCACATTATCACATACAAATGATATTTATATATGTTATTAGATCTAGATAACCCTATTATATACCTAATAGTTATCTCGGAGACCGTGAGACATATTTTTTCTTCTTTGATAGATATAGAAGGTCGAATTATATGATTAAATTTAAAACTATTTTTTATCAATTATTGATTTATACATATAGTCTTGATGAAAACTATACAACTCCTTTCTCATTATCATTGAAATCAAATGAATTCCCATTTCTAATATATATCACTTTCTTATGAATTACCATATCATCTCTTTGAGCATCCATTATCACCTATAAAAGACATGATTGAGAAATAATTCAAGAAATGATTCATTATTTTCAATCCATTATGATTTCTATATCCATTCTCTTCAATTCCAAAAAGATATTATCCTTCTTAATTCTAACCAATAATATAATTGATGGATACTTTCATCTTATATAATCTTATAATTGTTTTTCTTTCCCTTGATGGTATTGTGTTGAGCATTCATAGTCCATGATCCGCTCTAACCATCTTTGTTAGAGCATATTTGTATCTTTCTTCATGAATATATAAATGAGGCTCTTGTGAGACGTATATATTTCACCCTTCTCCCCAATGACATAATACACCATTATTCTCAATGTGGATATCACTGTGGAAAAATCTAGATCATGTGTTGGGTAGTTTAATTCATTAATGTAAAATTTCATTTAATAAGAGGCTATAACTTTTTTGTTATGCATTAACAAGCATGCCAATACCTTCTTTGAATCATTGATGTACAATAGGAAATTATCCGAACATTTTGGTATTGTAAGTATAGGTTCAGTGGAAAACCAATTTCAAAACTCCTTTTACCCCTAATCACATTAATCATTCAAAAAATTTTAATTCCCTTCCATGTATTCTTGGTTAGAGTGTTTTTCAATCGAGAGAAATTTCTCACAAATATATGATATTACCCATACAATTAAAGTATACTATAGATATCTATAATATATGTTCTCATTGGATACCCATAACTTACATCTATCTCTAAATTTTCCACAAATATCCAATTTCATGTTTTAATATTACAAATTAACAATAAAGTCTTCCAACAAAACTCATATTTTTTTGTACAAGGCATAAATATTCTCATTTCATAAGGTTTTTAACACAAAAGTCATTTTATCCTCATGATTATCCTTTATTTTGGAGTATATTATGATATCATCTACAATAACAACAAATAATTTTTTGAGGTAATCTATAAAGACCATATTCATCAGGTCCATGAATATTTTTGGAGATTTAGTGCATACGAATTATATTAACAAGAACTCATATTGCCTATTCTACATTCTGATACAAGTGTGGGGGATATCCTCTATCATTATTCTTACTTGATAATATCCCAACCAAATATCGACCATGGAGGAGTATTGTACTCCACATAGATGATAGAAGAGGTCATAAATTTTGGTTTGGGGATTCTTGTTATTTATCATGATCCTATTAAGATCATAATAAATTATGAAAAGGTGAGTTGACCAATCCTTCATCTTCATGAATACGATTAGTTAACCTAAAGGTGAATAAAATTTTAGTATAAACGCTTCCCTCATGTTCTCCAACACTTGTTTCTTCATATACATTTATTCGAGAACAGACATTATGTAAGGATTATTGTATAATGGAAATGACCTAGGTATATGGTTAATTGAAAAATCAACCTCTTTGTAAGGAGGAAGACTGAACAATTATTTGAGAAACACTTCAATATTTTCCCTAATAGTTGGAATTTATTGAAGGATTTTATTTTCCATTAACTCAAAAAATTGAAATAAATTTTTATTCCTATATGGATATAATATCCACAATTGATATTTTGATTCTAAATTAGATTCATTGTCATAAATGCAGATATATATAAATGGGTGGATTTGTGTTCCAAATAATGGTTTTATTCTCATTAATGTTTATAATATCTCAAAAAATGTAACCCAATCCATGCCAACAATTTCATTTAATTGCACTAATGTGTGTATCACATGGTTTTACGGGATTTTTATCTCAAAAATTTAGACATAGGATGAGTTATATACTTGTGATTAAATAATATATTAATTTTACCTTTTCACCAAAAACATTACTTCCATTAATTATGGTGGTTTTTTAATTGATACTCTAAATATGAATTATATGATGGAATTCAAAGAACCATAATCAATAATTACATTGTATATCCTATAATGAATAAATCATGTATTTTTGGCCACATTATCATCCGGACCTACCTCCATGGTTGTGAAAGGATAAGATCAACCTTACTACCTTGGAGATTTATGATTTTCTATATAACCCATGGCTTAATACACTGGTATAATGAATTCCCTTAGTCCCTGAAATTGAATATATAAAAAATATGACAAGGGGTCAAGGTGGAATTCAATACTCAATATGATTAGTTGGATTCCCCTATAAAAAATCTCTTGATATGTTTCCATCCATCCAACATCTAATACATTTTTTTATCCCCCTTATAAGAATTATACGGTTCTTATTTTCACACATTTCACAATTGGATTGTTTGAATTTATTATCATAATTATATTAATCAATTTGGATGCTATAATTGACCTTTAAATTCCTCTTCCCATCACTTGATACCCTTTAGATTGAATATCTCTATTTCAATTTTGAGCACAGATCAAAAAAAATATCAACATAGCTATAAAAGTCTCAGTTTTCCATAGATTTTCATTGAATAGTTTTTAGCCCACTGAAGAATAAATGAACCTTACATTCAAGTGTAATGAGAAGGATGTGGTGTACCAAAAAATTATTGGATGGTTTCCCTCATACATCCTGATAGATTCATGTTTTTTTATCATGAGAATGAAAATACCATTTCCTTTTATGTTAGAGAGTAGAAGGAATTTAGTTTTTAAAAATCATTTTCAAGAATTCATTCCGCTCCATCACATTGATCTCCTCCCATTGATTCATATTCTTAACCAATTTCCACCACGGATTAGATTCACCATCCATATGATATAATACATGTATAAAATTCTATTTCTTGTAATATTTATGATCGAGAATATCCACTTAGTGTATTCGGTCCATTGTTCCCTGATTAAGGGATCTAATAATCCATTGAATGTTAATTAATTTTGTCGTAGAAAGGTCTCTATTTCATCATGTCCTATTTAGTGGTATTTGAGTGGTCCTCCTAATCTAGGTTTCTATTCATAATATATGTTTTCTTATTGTGTATCATAACAAATTTCCCAATTCCTTCTCCTATCGGGGTGGGTTTCTCATTAGAGAAGTCATCATAATTCTTTACAAATTGGTTGTTTACTTGATTCATCCTATTACATGATATTATCTAGAATAAAGATAAAAATAGAGATGTTTATTTTACAATAATTAAACTGATACATCGGAATACAATGAAATTAATGGGATAACATATAAATGAAATTTATTTCTTAACCTAAGAAAATCTATGCTTCAATAAACTTTATTAATGACATATTTTCTAACATAAACTCTTATGGTAATTTTTTTACCTAATATTTGTTCCAAATAAGCCTCTGGATTTACCCAATCATATACCCCATAGTTTAAAACTATGTTCATAGTAAGGAATTTTGTAATTTATGATTTCTTGATCGTTTCTATCTCAATGTGGTGTTTTTAGATTTTACCCTATTGTACATATGTGCTAAAAACAAATCCACATACAGTTTCTAAAAAGGTATTCATTTTCTTGATAATACAATTATGCTATAATTTAACAGAATTTCGGAACTTTATGTTATAATTAGTTTTGGCTCGATGGATTTTACTATATTATCTAATACAATCACCAAAAATAACTAAATTCTTCCTTTGATACCTACTATAAAAACCATGATCGTTATTACACATAAATTCATGATTGATTATAATAAAATATGCATTATAAAACATGTAAGATCATGTTGTATATTTTCATTGGGAATTAGCTACATTACCTATATAAATATAATAGGGAATGAATCAAATTTATTAATTCCTTCCTTTACATGATCCTAATATCCATTCATACATAAAACTGTATTCGATAACGTAAAGATATACATAAGATATGGCTAAGAAATAAATCCCCTTAAGGGAATAAACAAGGAATAACTTGAGGAATGTAATAAATATAAAAAAATTGGAAAATATATGTGGAATAAATGTATTTATAATCTTAAATATGATCAATGATTCATGATATAGAATGGTCACAAAAAGACAATATGTGGAATACTGTAACAACTTAAAAATGCATTATAAACATAGGTCAAGGATAACTTCATAGCAATCACAATGGAAAAAACCAATGAACAATTATGTTAAATCTGAAATACATTTTAGGAAATCTCATTAGACTAAAACATTATCCAATTTATTGGTTCACTATATAATTCTTGGTGCCCTACTAATTTTATTTTATTCTTATAATTTAGTGTTCTACACTGATCATTAAAAACCGAGTGACTTATCATCATATTTTGTTACATAATAATGATGTGTAGAAAAAAACATGTATGTACCCTTAAAATTAATGATAAGTGAAAAAAGTTGAACAAACATGTTATGAAATTATCATTGATTTTTAATTCACAGTTATTTGTGGTAAGAAATCAAAGTGAAATTTGGAGTGTATAAGAGGGTTTTATAAATGTTCATAAAATGGTTTAATAGGAGTTAAATGGATCTATCATTAATTTGGAATAATAGGGGGTGTCAGGATGAGATATTTTATAACATTTTAAATCATTACGAAATGATGATAAACTGATTAATAAAATTGAGATGCTTAAATAAAGAGGAGAAAAGATAATCTGTTATATTGAGAGAGTGATTCCAAATGATTGAGAGAAGCCTGTTGAGATCATGGGGGAATCGTAGGAGGAATATATAGAGGGTATGTTTGAGTAAGGACATTATATAAGATTTTTATGTGAAGATAAATGGGATATTTTGTGGGTTAATATAGAAAATGGTTGGGGAATTGTTTATTATTCCCCAAATATAGGTTTTGGACTCTATATACAAAATAAACCAAAACTAAAACACTTACCCTAGTTTATTTTCCTATGATTTATCCAAAATATGTTTTTTAATTAGTTTACTAAGCCAATGGATGAATATATTAATATAATACCCTTGATATTGTGAATGTGATTCTGGTTTATAATAAAATGATTTTTAAACCAAAAAAATATTATATGTTTTAGCGGACTTCTAAAAGTTAATAAAATTAAACAAATAAACTCAAAATCTCATAATTTAATATGGAAAGGATATATTTAGACATTTTTACCATTTATATTATCTATTACGTCATTTCTAGATAATCATGCTGTTATAATAGAAAATGTATATTTTTGAGGTACATAATTTTCATCATAAATATGACTATCAACGAAAATTAGGAAATATTCACCATTGTATAATTTCTAATTTTTATTCCAAATATAATATTTATTTTCTCCAAAAAATTAAATAAATATTTAGAAATTAAAAATTTAAAATTATATTTATATTTATTGTGAAATTCTAGTTTTTGACAATAGCAGATTTCAAACACTTATAAAAATTACATTTGTCTTCATAAAATTAATTTGACATTTTATATTTAATAGAGTGTATTTAATAATAAATTATAATAAATTTTTTATTTATTACAAAAAATACATTTATTCATTAATTCATTAATTGAATTTTAATATTTCAAAAAAAATATAATTTTTGTTTTGTTGTATCAAAATTTAAAAAATTTATAATGTAACAATACAAAAATGAAAATATATTCATTATTCTAAAAATAATTCATATTCATATTATTATGTTCTTGATTCATATCCATTTAATACATTATAAAATTTCCTAAGAGTAAGTTTCACCCTCGTGAGACATTAATAGGTTGGTTCAACATACATGGTTTGAGAGATGATCTTATTATGGTTAAACTTCTCCAATAAACTATTATGGTCAATATTATATTATTGGATATTAGATTTCAAATCATCAAGGGAAAATACTAGTGATTATAACTCCCATCGAATATCTAAAAAATGGGCTTCATGTGGAATGATCTATCTGGTTGAGGTAATCACTTACTTTGTCGGTTTTAATTTTCTTTGTAAAACCATAAATTTACACTAATCCAATGATGACTATTAAACACCTCTATTATCAACTATTTTGATGATTTAAGGTATTTTAAATATTTTAAAAAATAAAAAATCCAAAGAAGTGAATAATATTTTTGTAAAAAAATTATATTATCTGATATTTAATTTAACTATAAAGTGAATATTATTTATAATTTTTTTGGAAAATTACAACATTTAATGTTGTGATATAAATTTATCTCTGGATAATATTTATTGGATAGTAATGTTAAATTAATATTAGGAGAAAAGGTGATAAAATAATTTTAAATTTTAGGGTTCATACACGTTCATTAATATTTTTAGTCATTTTAAGGTTTGATAGATATAAAATGATCTAAGTTATAATACTGGTTTAATTGTTAAAACATTTTATATAGATGTTGTATTTATTCATATGAAGGATTTTTTATTTTATAATTATATTAAATTATTCAAACAATGTTGGTTTTATTTAATATCTATGATAGGTAAAATAACATGTTATGAATTTGTCGAATATCTGATATATTAGAAGATTATTTTAGTGCTTTAGGCATGAAATATTTATCTTAAATATGAATCGGTTAGAGGAATAGATGATATTATGTTGAAATTTATTATGTAATGAAATTATAACTCGAATGTAATTTTATTTCATAATGTTTTTAGTAAATATTGAAGAAAATCCATAAAATCCATGAAAATCGATATAGATATTAAAAAAGCATTCTTATATTTCCTTTATTTATGTTAAAATTGATTATAGTTTCCAAAATACTTTGGTTTATTATTATGTTGATGTTAATTTTATTTGTATCATTCACATTTTGTTGACCACTGTTTATATTCAATCTGCATAATCTTTTGGAAATTAATTTTTCCACCATATACATATTTGGATTTTTTACTAATGTTAACCTATTTTTAAACATTGTTTAGTGTAATTCTACATTTCCTACATTATTTCTATTTTCCAACACTCAAACTTATTTTCGTTAATTATTTGTTTGATGCGTGTTTTCAAAAAATTTATTATCAAATGAAAAACTCTTAATTATCGTCCTAGAAAATAAATTATAATGAGTGAATTTATAAAAGAGGATGTGAATATATCAATCAAATATGTTTAAATAAGATCATTATTTGTGATAGTGTATATAACACACACCCTCTATGCTAAACAACAATGAAAAATATTTTTTTAAATAAGATCAGTATAATATTGCTGTAAAATTGGCCCATATACATAAAAATAGTGACATTACGTAATATATATAGATTTATATATTTCTAACTTCATAAAATTGAATTAATTATTTCTTATAAAAAATAAGTGAATTTTTAGTAAATTTGTTAAATGTTTTGAAAATAAGTTTCTTTCAAAAATTATATTAATTTATTTCCTATGGGAAAATAATATATTTAATTTATACCAAAAATTGAAATATTATTTTAGAAATTTAGAATTATTTTGGAATTTTTTTGAGAATACTATGTTACTAATGAATAATGGTAAATAATGATTTTTATTAAAAAAATAAATTTTATATTCATGTATTTAAAATGCTAAAATATATTTATGATTTTATATAAATATTAATTATTTCATATTGAACAAAAATATTCGAATAATGGTATTTTTATGAAATTTATACTTAATATGGTATAAAAAGATTTTTACACCTAAAAAGTTGTTTTTAAAAAAATGATTCTCATCATATTATGTTGTTTAAATTTTCAATTAAATTATTAATGATATAGTAATTTGGTCATAAAAAACTTATTTATTATTTTTAATTATGATTTATAAATTAATTAAAAAGGACACATATTTTTTTTTGTCATTTTATTAGTGAGTACTATAAATAGTTGTCACCTTGGTAATGGTAAATCTGGTAAATAAGTTTAAAATTAGTGTGATGAGGCATATGACACCCTAGAAATTCTTTATATTTTATTAAATGAGTTGTCGTTAAAATTTTACATCAATTATTATAAAATTATTTAACTTCTTTTATCTTTATTTTTTTATATCAATTATATTAATTTATGAAAATTAAACGTCAATAGGTCAATCTCTTGCATTTAACACATATCAAAACTTATTGTAGGGATAAAAACATCTTATGTTTTAATATATATGGATACATGAAATAAATGTTATTTTTTATCATTTTAATTGAATTTTGAATTTTTAGTGGATTAATAAGTACGTTTAATGTGTAAGAAATGCCTAACCAATACATGTGAAAGTATAAGAAGAAAAAAGTAAATAAATTTTTAAATTAAAAATTCAGCATTTTGTCAGTGCCTTATAATGTCCCAATAGTTTAATATATAAATATAACATATAGGGGACTTATTAATGAATTATATTTTAATTAAATTATAGTAACATTGTTTTTAAAATGAAATTTAATTATGTGTCAAGAATGAAATTAATTATAATTTATTTTAAATAATATTGTATCAAATTATAGAAAAATAATTGGAAAAAATTAAATAGGACAATTGGGAAGATAAATGGACGGAAATTTTATCCATATGAAATTTATGAACTAACTTTTACTTTATAATAAAAATTATAACCCATTAATATATAAAATGTATTTACCACAATTAAGGTTAAAATTGATTAATAAGATGGTTGAATCAAATGATATGGATTAAAATTATATCTAAAGATGTAAAAATACTAATTTATTATTTTATTAAGAAAAATATTCCCTAAAAAAATAAATTTATTTTGGCAACCACTTTACATGATTTGAACACATATTATATTACAACATTTCATGTATTTTTAAATAGTGACATTAATGATATTTTATAATAAATAATGTTTATTGAATAATATAACTTTCATAAAAATAATATATTCATCCAGGGGAATTATTTATGGTCAAAAATATGTTCCATGGTAAATTTTTGGGTCATTTTCAATTTATGTAAACTTTGATGACCTGTAAATAGTAAAAAATCATGGATATCGCGACAATTGTCAGAAGTGTTAACTGAGGTGTAATGCAAAGAGATAAGGGTAAAAACACAAAATTAAATTTTAAATTTTTTTGGATGATATTATTTAAACCAATAATATTATTATATTATTTTTATATAAATTTTGAGTAATTGTTCCCGTATAAGTAATTTTTTTAATCCAATACTTTTTGTAATTCCAAGACTAACCCTCCACTTGACTTATAAGTGGGGACCTCCTCTAAAAATTTCCTCATATCATTCGATAACATTTTCTCATACAATATATATGTGAGTAATGTCTTCAAATATAGTATTAATGTATTTATTTATTTATTTGGGAATAATACCATTCTTATATGGCATAAGGTGTAACACAATAGAGGCTGTCTAATGAAGAGGTTTAGCTTTTAACAGAATGTGATCAAACTATTTCTTATTCTAAATCCTTAAAATATTTTTCAACTATATTAAAATAATTTTTTTTATTTTCCTAATAATGATATTTTATTATGTTAATTAAATTACCATTATCCATCCCTTATTATTGAAATGGGAAACTAAATCAGCATTCATGTTATTAGTGGACTACAACCTGGAGAATCGATGTATATAATTTTCCCTCACCGCCTATCATGTAAGATTATAATGATGTATTTAAAGTTTATATCTCATATTTAGGGAATAATAATAATTTTTGAGATAATTTATCATTATGACTATTATATTTCTACCCATTGATGAATAACAACACTGTTCATTCATATATGTGGATGACCACACCCAGAAAGCGATGTCATTCATTTTTCATAACCATATCAAATGGATGATATATATAATTATAATTAATTAAATAATATGGTAAATATCGTCCTAAAATTATTATAAAATAATATTATAATATCATCATTCATTCTATAATATTACTTTTAAAGTTGAAATGTTACACATGTATATATACGACCAATAATCTCTGTGATTAAAATATAATTCAATTTTGATGATCATATATCATTGTTGGTTTTAAATGTATAATTTATATATAAATATTTTTATTTCAAAATAATTATTATTATTCTAGATATGATGGAATAATGACCTATTTGATTGTATTGAACATAAAGAAGCCATTTTTGTTATATGAGTTGAATATCATCAATCTGAATAACATTGACTTTATTTAATAAGTAATTTATTAAAAAATGGGTAAATAATAATAAACCTAAATAAATAAGTTAATAATGTAAATAATTATCATATTATTATTATTTAATAAGACAAATAATTTATATAATGATGTATACCTGCGGTAAGGGAGAAAATTATTTTAAAAATACTTTTTAAAGTTATTAAAGATTAGTTTTTCTAAAGAATATAAATGCTTTTAAATATTCCTAAAATTATTTTATAGTAATATTTGTTTACATAACTGATATTTAATATTAAAACTATTTATAATTTTACTTAATTCAATGTTTTTAAAAAATGAATCTTTTTTAGTTATATGATATGGATCATTTTAAACAAAAGGATGATGTATTTTAACATATACAATGTTAATGGGTTTTCCTACTACTTTAAAAGTTATTTGATATTTGGATTACTCTAAATTATGTAATGTTTTATTCAATGAATAATTATACACCCATTTTATATGGTTATTTTTATAAATTTTTTTAAATGTAATTAATATATCAATATATGGAAAAAATTATTATTGGTGAAAAGAATATTTTTATGAGTTTGATAACTGAACTGCATGCTTTAATGTATACATATTTTTTTTATAGTTCATTGTAATTTTTATTATGGCTGGAGATTTTTTTGTAATCCATGTATGGGTTATTCCATTATAAATCATGGATATTTGGTTCATTTATAATCCATGGACATGTGGGTCTGTTATAGGTCTCCAATGCATTGGGATCTCTCGAGATTTACATCAAATATTTACTATATTATATCTTCCATTTGATAGTGTGACATGATAATATTGTTCCAATTCACTTACATGATTTATATATTCCTTTTATGTTCCTTTATTGATATCATATGATTCAATTAGATATGTTAATGATATTAATCTATAATGATAAAATTCCATACTTTCAAAAGGAGAAAAGTGTAAATTTTAGAAAAACTTTTTATGAATTTTTCATGATTGAATATATAAGAAAATTTATTTTATTTTTCCATAAATATTTTTTTTATAATATTTTTTGGAAATTATTTATTATAAATTTATATTTAATGGGTATGAAAATATTTATTTTGGGCCCAATTTTTATTTTGATAAATAATTTTTTTATGAGAATTCATTGACAATCTAGTATATTTCTATCATTTAAAACGTCCATTAGATGATCTTTTTGTTTCCATCCTATATTTTCAAATAATTTTCATATTTTTATGGATTAATATATAAAATAAATAAGTCATGTTTATAATTGTAATGATTTATCATGAAGAAATGTATTTTTAATGTTTTGAATTTTGGGATACATGTATATTATGAGGAGTTGTCCAAATATTAACTAATGGGGTTGTTATGTTAGAGATAGAAACTATTTCATTAAAATAATAACCTTAAAAGTTACTTAAAATTAAATAAAGTGAATTATATTCTGAATTTTTATTTCATGAATTCATTATTGTCAAGTCATTACTTGTGGTATAAAGAAAGGGTTTTATCAATGGTTTAGAGAATAAAGTTTGTAATGTGTTGTCTGAAATATTTACAATGATAGTTAAACTTATTACCATAAGAAATATATTGTGATTATTTTCATGAATAAATGTTTCCCTTAAATAGATCAATGTGAAGAAACCTTTTCAACATGGCTATGTGGAGGATGTTATTTATATAAAGAATCCATTGTGTTTCCATGATTCTTGGAAGAAAGCCACTGTATGAAAACGTAAAAAAATATTGATTGACTGAGAAAAGATCCAAGGTGTCGGAATTGGATTTTTCAATCATTAATAAAGGTTAAATATTTGATTAAAACTAACTATAGTCATTTTCTAATAGAAATGGGTTTATATAAAATTAAATTATTCGCTAAAATTTATAAAGGGATAATATGTTGTTTATGGGTCCAAATTTCATGATAATATTCATATTGAATGTTGAATTAGGAGGAATGTCTGATATGAAATATCATGTTTCTATTAATATAATGGTATTGAGGATTGATCATAATAGGTGAAAAATGATTTTGCCTTTATCATAAAAAGATTACATAATAATTATTGTGAAGATATTTTAAATCAGGTTATGTTTTATAGTTTTAACTCATCTCACCCGTCACATAAAAATTAAAAATAATTGGGAACCAATTTTTTTCATAAAAATTAGAATTATTTATAAATGTACGTTATGAATTTTTAGTCAGATGTTTGATATAATATATTATGTGAAATTATCTACGCATTTCTTATGTATTTGGAGTTGTAATTTGATACAAAGAAATTGAATAAAGGATCATTATGAAGTTATAGAATTTATTATTAAATATTTAAAATGAATTTAATGTCAAAATCTCTATTTTAGGAATTATAATTCATTATCTTGGGTTTTAGATGCATTTAATGGGGTTGATTTTTATTCGTGGAAGATAAAACCAGAATTATTTTTATATTTGGTAGAACTATGACTTGTTAGATATCCAGGTCAAATCATGTGATTGAACATTCTATAATAGAAGTAGATTATATGGATGTTGAATAATATAATAAGGTCATGCTTCAGTTGAGGAATTATGATGAATTTTAATGATTCATGTTAGGGAAAGGATTTATCTAATATGGTGATCAATATGTAATCTATTTGGTTTATAATTTACTATTTCATTCAACAATTTGAGACATTTATCTTATGTACCATTATATCTAAATGTTTGTGGTTTTTGGGTAGTTTGACATAGGAAAGATAAATACAAATAAAAATCAAGCATACATCCTCACCTTTATTTTTGGTTTAAATATATTAATTAATCTTCAGGTATAAATATAGATTTGGTTAATAGATGCAGATGGATAATCATTATATGCAGTGGTAGGAGAAATATGTTTTCTTTATAGAAGTATATGTTGTCTTTTTCCTATAAATTATTTTCAAAAGGGGTTATATTTCATATTTATTGAAGTACACATTATTTAATTGACGTTATTTTTCCAAAACAATTGGTTTTGTATGATCCTTAATTCATCAATGTAATTGAAATGTTAGATTTTATTTTTTATTTTCCATAAGATGGTTTCACCAGGAGGTTGTATCAGAAGGATGTTCTTCCAATGTACTAATAATAATATGGTCTCATTCTAGAATCTCACATTGTAAATTGAGAAGATTTAGCGTGATCATTTTTTATGTTGGGAGGATTCTGACTTATTGAAGGTGTTAGTCCTAGTATTCATTTCTACAAAAGACCCACATTAGGAACATCACAATGGATATACTCTTGTATTTCTTAGAGCTCTATAAAATAGGATAACCATATGGAACTATCAGTAAATAATATGTTCATATTACCACTGCTATAGTGTATTACATTATTATAATTTTTTGTAATATAATTCAATCAATAGTGAAAAAATTGTTTTATTCCCCTTCCAAGGAACTGAAATTTTATAACGTTTTTCCACCAAAAATGGGACCTCTAGATTAAACCACATAAAAATAAATTTTTATTTCAATCTTACATTTAATTTCATTGAATGAATATATTATGTGATTTTTATTGAATGGGGATATTGTTTCCTTAATATAGTGTAGTTATTTTAGTGAATTTATTTCAACCCTGTTCTAGAGAACTATTGTATTGAGTGTTCTACTCATGAATTGTTTTTTCCAATGTTATTTCGGATTGATAACCTCTAATATTCAAATGGATAAAGGAAACATTTCTAGTGAAAAACTAAATGATTTTTTACCCAAATTTAAATGAGATAGTTGTATAATTTATTTAATTTTAATAACAAGTATTCTATTTTATTTAAATTAATTAATTAATAGTCGCTATAATAAATGTGATGTCAAGATGATTGATGTTTTTGAATGATCATATGTAAATTTTTATTTTTTTTGTTTTCAAGAACTCAATAGTTGTTGGCATAAAAATGTAAAATGTAATTTAGTATGTGTTGACCTAACCTGTTTTGATAATCCCAATTATTATTTATCTATATAATAATTATTTCAATCAATGAAATCTATCTGCTGAGTTGGTAAAATATCAAAATGATCATTGGAATTTGATAATAAATGGTTATCTATGTTTACATTGGTTTAGAAATGTTACTGACTCAATCTGAATATTATTTTCATAGAATAGATAAGTATTAAGTGTTGAGCCCCTGATACAGACCTACTGGTACATAGTCTACCGATAAGTAAACTTCACTGATAGATCTTGCTTCTTGTGACAAAAGGTCACCGGTACAGACCTACTGATAGAGTAAGTCCACTAGTATATACATAGTTACTGATACAAGATACCGATATGAAGTCCACCGATACAACTACACAGCTACCAATATAAACAGATAGACACACAACTACCGGTAAGAAGGGCCACCGACACAGGCAGCTACCGATATGGGTGAGTTACCAATAGAAAAGAGCTACTGATACATGTCTGTTGATACATATAGATGGCTACCGCTAAAAAGTATACCAATAAAATAATGTCACCAGTATGGGTCACTGATATAGAAGGAGATACCGAATGAAGGAGCTACCGATAGAAGGAGTGACCGACAGAAGTTGGTACCAATAGAAGGAGCTACTGATAGAAGGAGAAAACGATAGAAGGAGCCATCGATAGAAGGAGCCACAAATAGAAGGATCCACCGATAGAATGATGTACCGATATAAGGAGCCACCAATACATAGGGGTACCGTTTTAAAGAGAAATAACTACTGATACAGACTTACTGACTCAATTCCACCGATTCAAGCTCACTGATACTAAGAGCTACCGATGGAAACAAGTCACTATTTCTCAAAACTATATTTCTATTTGTTTATTTAGCAATAGTTATATTTTTTGTTTTTAATGAATCTGCTAATAATTAATAATTGTTTTTGGCAGGTCAGGGAATCGTACCTTGTACCTGTAAAAAGGTAATCATTCCCATTACAGGAGCTGAAGGAATATAAAGGAGAACCTCAAAAGAAATGAGATAAAACAACACGAAATGATCAATCCTTCACATGAACATATGAAAAAACCTCCAAAAGATACACAAGGATTCATTATAAGAAGAATAAGTAAGGATACATTCTCAATCTGTTGAGCCCAATCACACAAGGTGTAAAGAGCTTCAACGAGTTCACCTGCACTCTACCTGATCAAGCTGATCAACCTAGACATGAAATCCAAATTCAAAAATGAACCTCTGTTTTTATTGACTAAAACCAGAGAAGGACTCAAAGATTCGTATGCATCAATCCAAGGAGTCCAGAGCTTCACTAAAAACAATAGAGCATTCTAAAATCATCTCTATTTTTTTATCTCAGTTGTGTTTCATTTATTTACATTTTGAGTAGTGTGTGCTCTATATTTCAAACAGATTCTGTCTCCTGTGCTGAACTGGAGGATTTATAAATCCTCACACAATCTTTCCCTTACACTCTTAAATCCCACAATGGATTGTGGTAGATGTCATGTGTGGCCTGGATAGCCTGTGTGCTATTGTTTTTTGTTTTTCCATGAAGAATAGTGGTAGAGGTCTGAGGTCCTGGATAGTCTAAGTACTATTGTTAACCCTGATCCAGGGTGTGGATAAATGTTTATATAAATAGTTTAAGAGGACTAAGTCTCGGCTTGAGACTGAACCTCTTGGTTATATCTGTTGTGCATCTTATTTTTGGTTTATATTATTTTCTTTTCCGCTGTTAAGTTTTTTAAATATAATTTTTTTTAAAGTAACTCTGATATTTAAACTAGAAAGTTATTATAAATTTTGTTATCCAATAAGTTAGTTTCGAAAGTTAATAAATCCTCAGATTGATTTAACTGAGAAATAGTCAATCTCTTGAGAAACTAATTGAAAACAAACAATTATTATAAATTCACTACAGTTTAAATTTTATTTAATTTTGGGGATTTTATTTATAAATTTTTTAACAGAAATTTTAATTGGAACCCAATTCACCCCCCTCTTGAGTGTCCACTCTGAAAAACATTTGGTATCATAGGTTTTTTTATTAATTAAGGATTTCCAAATACTCTATTTCTCAACTATTATTTTAGTTGTATCTTAAAGATCATAAATTTCTGTTAGTTTTAAATTTTATATCCTTAAATATATTTTCTAAAATCTAATTATGGATAATAGACTTGAAGGTGCTACTACCAATAGACCACCATTGTTTAATGGTGTTAATTATGCCCAATAGAAACTAAAAATACAAATTCATTTAGAATGTATGGGATTTGATATCTGGATTGCTATAGAGACTCAATATAAGATTCCAAAAACTAAAATAATTATATGGTATGAAGCTAAGAAAACATTATACAATAATAATTTTAAAGCCATGAATTCTTTATACTGTGCTTTATGAGATGAAGAATTTAATGGAATATCTGCTTATAAAACTGCTTATGAAATCTAGGATACTTTGGCTATTTCCCATGAGGGAAAAACCAATGTTAAGGAAATGATATTGAATACCTACACTATTAAGTACGATAATTCTAAACTGAAGCCCAATGAACCTATTTTTGACATGTATCTCAGGTTCAATGAAATTGTAAATACAATGATATCACTTGGAATGGTTGTTCCAAGAAAATATAAAACCATGAGGATACTTAGAAGTCTACAAGATAGATGGAGAGGCGCATCATTTTCAATAAGAGAGTCATGTGATATAAGTTCACTACATGTTATGGAGCTAGTAGGTATGTGGATGATGTATGAAGAAGAGATAAAGGTAAACATAGAGGAAGATGATAAACCATTCAGTAAGTCAGTGGCATTTAAGTTTACTACCTCAAAGAGAATGGACAAGAAGAAAGTTCACATGCCTACTGATAGCTCAATAAGTATAGGTTTAGATTATTATTGTGATGAAGTGATGGCTCTGATAGCTAGAAGATTCAAGAAATTATATAGGAAGAAGAAATTTTTCAGAAGACCAAATTATAAAGGTAAGTATGACTAGCATGGTAATTGGACGAAATATTGGAAGAAAGCTGATAACGATGATGAGATATTGTGTAATGAATGCAAGAGGAAAGGACACATTAAGGCTGACTATCCAAAATTGAATTTCAAGAAGAAATATGATTATAAAGAAAAAATATAAGAAAGATATGAAGGAAACATGGAGTGCATCAGAAGACAGCACTAGTGAATATGAGGTTTCTAATTCTGAAAAGAATCATTCCAACATGTGTTTCATGACTAATATTCTGAGGTATTTGTTTCCCTTAAGCTGGATGATTATTATTCAGGGAATGAAAGTGATTCGAATAGTGAGGATAATATGTATAAAGCTGAATTATTTGAATACTATAATATATTAGAAGATACTTGTAATAAGCTGAAAGATAAGTATAAAACCTTAAAAAAACAGTATGCCTTAACGAGCACTGTCAAATCTACATTAGAAGTAGAAAAGTAAAATAATGATCAATTGTTAAAGGAGAATACTGAACTTAAATTGTACAATGAGAACTTTGAAAAGATTTTTAGAAGTTCACAAATCGAAAAATACTCTAACTTAAATGCTTGGAAAACAAGTTTCACCAAAATGTACTACTAGTTTAGGCAATCATCCGGGACAGAGACTGATTAAAAAAATATATTTATTCCAAAATATGGAATGTATGCTATTAGTTCCGCTCTTGAAATTAATATGTCTCAACCATATATTCACATTGTTATAGAAAAAACAAAGTTTATCTTTCAAAATATTTTGAATCTATTCATTATATGAAACCCATTAGAAAAATATGGGTACCAAAAGTTCTACTTGCTAACATGTGTAGACCTAGGAAAATCTGGGTACCAAAATCATTTTATGTTTAAACCTATTTTGTAGGAGACTTGCTTGAAGAGTTCTTGTAGGAAGACATGGTATTTGGATAGTGTATGTTCAAGGCATATGACTGGAGATTTTTCACGCTTTAAGAGCCTAATCAATGTTGATGGAGGACATGTTACCTTTGGAGATAATTCAAAAAGAAAAATCATCAGCTTAGGCCAGATTGGAAACACTGATTAAATTTAAATTTCTAAATTATTATTTTTTGATAGAATAAAATATAACCAATTAAGCATTTCTTAGTTGCATGATGATGTTTTCAATGTTGAATTTGGAAATGATACTTGCAATGTATTTAATTATAAAAATGTTTTATTATTTTCTGACTTGAGAAATGAAAATATATATGTTGTAGCTTTAAATTATTTATCCAAATATAAAGTTACATGTTTTAATGCATTTCATAAAGAGTGTTGGCTATGGCACAGAAGATTGGTACTTTAATGTTCACTTACTTAAGAAACTGACTATGAAAAATTTAGTTAGAGACCTACCTCAACTAAAATTCCCATCAGACAAAGTCTATAATCCCTGTCAAAAGGGAAAGAAACATAATGTTTCAATCAAATTAAATAAAGACGTTTCAACTTCTCAACCTCTCAAGTAGGTTCACGTGGAGTTGTTTGGACTTTCTTTATTTTCTAGTTTAAATGCTAAGTACTATGTCTATATCTTAGTAGATGACTTTTCTATATATACTTGGGTATTATTTTTATCTCACAAAATTGAAGCTTGCTCTTACTTTATTAAATACTCCATGTCTGTAGATAACCTTAGTGGACTTAAAATTAAGAACTTGAGAAGTGATCATGGCCATGAGTTTGAAAATCAAGAGTTTGAATCTCACTACTCACACAATGGCTATAGTCACAACGTTTCTGACCCTAGGACACTTCAAAAGAATGGTGTAGTAGAAAAGAGGAATATAACCCTTCAAGAAATTGCAAGAACTATACTTAATGAGTATGAACTTCTTATTTATTTCTGGGCAGAAGCTGTCAATACAACTTGTTATATTATAAATAGAGTCTTGATTAGACATTTTCTTAAGAATACCCCCTATGAACTATGGAATAATGGGAAACCTAAAGTTAGTTACTTTAGAGTTTTTGGATGCAATGTCTTTATTCTAAATACTAAGGATAATATTGACAAATTTGAATCTAAAAGCGATGAGGGAATCTTTCTAGGTTACTCTATAACCAGTAAGTCTTATACATTATTCCAAAAAAGAACCAAATGTGAGGAAGAATCAGTACATGTCAAAATTGATGAAACTGATCCGCATGAACCTAAACCTTCTCTTGAAAATCTTGAAGAAGATATATCTATTCTAGAACTAAATAGTGAAAACAGTGAACCTACTATAAACCAAGAAATTATGGTAATTTTATAGAACCCGATTCTGTTGGAACTGAGCATAGAGAAGAGCCTAAAATTTCTAGTCCTACCTTTACTAGATCAACTTGGATTCTAACAAACCATCCTTTAGATATTGTTGTAGGTAATCTGGATAGAGGGACACAGACTATTGCATCTCCAAGAAACCCAGTTGAACATCAATCCTTTCTTTCATAGCTAGAACCTAAAAATATCAATGATGTATTTTGGGTAATGGATATGCTAGTAGAGTTAAATATATTTGATAGAAAAAATTTCTAGGAATTAGTTGACAAACCAATGTTCACATTGACTATAGGCACTAAATGGGTTTTTAGAATAAAATTTGATGAGTCAAAAAATATAGTTAGAAACAAAGCAGGGATAGTTGCACAAGGGTATAGTCAAGAGGATGGAATAGACTATGAGGAAACCTTTGCACATGTAGCTAGATTAGAAGCTATTAGGATTCTACTTGCCTATGATGCTCATCTGAATTTTAAGTCATATCAAATGGATGTTAAAAGTGATTTTCAAAATGGTTTTATAATTGAAGATGTTTTTGTTGAACAACAACCTTAATTTACTAATCCTCATTTTCCAAATTGATTTTAAGCTCTCTAAATATTTATATGGTTTTAAAAAAGCCCCACGTGCTTGGTATGATAGATTTAGTATGTTTGTTTTTTAAAAAGTTTTTTCTATAGGGATTTCTGATCCAACACTCTTTGTCAAAAAAATTTCTAAATATGTTTTAATAGTACAAATCTATGTTGATGATATTATTTTTGGATCCTCTAAAAATGCTTTTTTATTGTTTTTTTAGAGAGTATGCAAAATGCATTTGAAATGAGTTTAATGGGAGAACTCAAATATTTTCTTAGATTTCATGTTTTTCCGAATGAAAATGATATTATTTTAAATCAATGTAAATACACAAAGGATCTTTTAAAACATTTTGGTTTTGATATTATAAAGGCAAGTGATACACCTATAAGTACTATTTGTAAGTTTGATGCTGATGAAACTGGAAAACTAGTGGATCAAACCAACTACAGATGTGTGATTGGGAGCCTACTATACCTTAATGCTAGTCGACCAAATATCATGTTTATTGTGTCTATGTGTGCAAGATTTGAAGATAATCCAAAAGAGTCACACTTACATGCAGTTAAATGAATTTTAAAATATCTTAAACATACTGATAACATAATATTATATTATCCAAAAGGATAATCTTCTGATTTAATAAGTTATTTAGATGCCGACTATGCTAGTTTCAAGTTGGTTAGAAGGAGAACTTTTGGAACATGTCATATTACAGGTAAGTACCTAGTATCTTGGTGTAGTAAAAAGCAAAAATATGTTGCATTGTTTACTGCGGAAGTAGAATATATTGTTGCTAGTAGTTATTGTGAAAATATTCTGTGGATGAAACATACATTATTAGACTATGGATATATGTTTAGACATGTATCTATAAACTGTGATAACACTAGTGCGATCAATATTTCTAAGAATCCTGTGTCTCACTCTAGGACCAAACACATTGATGTAAGGCACCAGTTTTGAGAGATCATTACAAAAAAAGGTGATATAACTCTTGAATTTATAGGTACTAAACCTCAATTAGCTATCATTTTCACAAATACTTTATGTTAAGATATGATATGTTATATTAGACATGTGTTAGGAATAATAGACGTTGTAGAGAAAACCACACTGTTAGAAAAACCTCACCACTAGTGAAAACCTCACCACTAGAGTAAACCTCACCTCTAGAGAAAGCCTCACCACTAGAAAAATCCTCACAGCTATAAACTTCACCGTTATGCCTCACTGTTTGTGGACCACACCATTATACCTCGCCGATAAGAATACTCACCGGTATATCTTTCCATTATTTTGCGCTGATTTTAAACATTGAATATTTAGCCACTGGAATCTGTATCATTTGTATTATTCTTATTATGCTTTATTTGTTTAGTTTGTTATTCCTAAATGATGAAACATAAGTCTTGACCTCTCTTAATTGACCTCAAAACTTTTACCATCAAGCCTTATCTTTCCAAACTTCATTTCTCTCGAACCCTATGCATGGCAATTCGCAGAATGGAATGAGTGAAAAGTCCATCAGTCAGTGAAATGTATGATGAGCCGAGTGACAAAAGACTCAAAGGAGAGTCTAGTAGTGGCAGTGAAGTGAAGAAACCTACAAATACACATCCCATTCAAAGGGAAATAGTAGTTGAGAAGGAGATATGCGCGGAATGGTTGATGACTAATAAGTCTTTAGTAATATAAGTACTGGAAGATCAGAAATGGGTAGAGTACTTCTCAAATAAAAATGGTCCTTATTATCCCAAGATATTAAAAGAGTTATATGCGTTTTTTCACTTTGGGAAATCTGAAGATAAGCATAGAATGGTTTCAGTTGTGAATGGAAAGGAAATATCTTTTTCTTCTATTAAGTGGGCTGAATGCCTGAGTGTTCCACATGAAAAAGAATTTGGGTATTTCTATAAATCAGTACCTCCTAATAGTAACATTTTTTAATATGAAGCTACCTAGGAAAAATTAATAGGAGCTGGAACACCTAGAAAAGTAGTTTCTACAAAATGGATGGAGTAAACAAGTTACTATTCATGTTCATCCAACATGTGCTAAGTCCAAGAAGAGGGGACTTTTAAAATATGAAATACCAGGATATTTATTTGTTTCATTTGTTGAGGCATGTTGTCGAGGTAAATTTGGGTAGGATTCTGATGATTCAAATTGAAGATATGACCCAGCCAAGTCAAAAAAAAATTCTCTATTCTTTGCAAAGATAATTTTAGTTATGATAAACGTAATTGGAGTAGAAAAGTCTCTGGATGAGACAGTGGTGTTAGGGAACAATTTATGCATCACAATCCCAGTTTGTAAATACATGAAGATCAATTGAAATACATGGAGAAGAGAATGGGTCAGTATTGAAGGGAAGCTATATGATAAGTTAAATCCTGTAGATCATCCTTCTAGGCCTATGGATTTGAGGGATCCAGGTCTAGGACCTGATGAAAAGGAACCTTAGTACAGTGATGAAACTGATGAGGACGATACTTATATAGAAGATGGTGGGGATATGGACTTGCCTCCAAGTCTTATTACTAAAGTTGTATCATATGGAAAGGAAGCAGTGTTGGGAGTAACCAATGAATAAGCCACTATTGATGAGGAAGACCAGCATACTCTAGAGAATGAGGAAGAAGTCCATGAAAGTGGAGAACATGTTTCTGATAGCTCTGATAAGAACACCTTGAGTTTGAGTGCACTGATTAGATGTACTTTTGTTCCTATAGAGGCTATCCTTGTTGACGTATAAATACCTGCACCTATGAGCCTCCTATTGTTGAATTAATGATGGTGGTGGATAATTATTCTGAGGAAGACCTACCTGATAAGGGTGCTATTTCTATAGTGGAGAATGCACACATTGAGGGGGAGAATCCTACCAGAATTTGAAATGTTTCAGTAGAAAATGAGATTGATGACTGGGTGCAAGACCCAGGTTTTATAGTTTGGGGGTTGGACTATCCTGATTCTGAAGATGAGACACACATCAACAGACCACAAATTAACTATGGTATCTTTTCCGAGCTTTTACCTAAGGATGTGGTAAGAAAAGATGATCTAGATCAGTTAAAATATGATCTTAAGACCTCATTTGTGGAAGAGATAAGAAGAATAGTAACCTCTTTAATATCATCCATTAAATATATTGTGAATAACTCTATGGCTAGTAGTGTGTCAGAAAGAGCACCTGTATTTGTGCCAGAAAATTTGGTTACTAATACTGATCTTGAATCTTTATAAGCTGAGTTGAAGGAGAATTAGACTGCATCTACTACAAACTTAAAGAACTATTTTGTTGAAGAGCTAAGAAAAATGGAAAAATAATTTGAACCCTCTCTTGGATGTACTATGTCAATCACTATGACTGAGATGTAGAATGAAATCAAAGTGTTTCTTACTCAGATAGGGACTTGGATAGAGGTTGTTAGTGCTTTGAATAAATATTTTGATTCATTCCATAACTTGGATAGATCCCAAACCCAAGTTGCTGCTGACATAAATTATATCAAGAGTGTAGTAAATCAATTTGTGGATGTGTTTGAAGCCTTTATAAAGGATATCAAAGAGCATGTCGATACACAAGATTTGGTTGTCAAGAAGTTCATAAGTAGTTTGACCCAATCCATCAAGGAAACTGTTGAATTCACTGTCAAACCTCTATGTTCACCCAATGATTGAGTCGATTTTGAGCAATATAGAGTTGTGCTGAAAGAGGAGCTTGGTCAGGCTAGTACCAGTAGCTCAGCTAATTCTTAGGTACTGTCTACCTCAATAGATTTGAGACAATTTGTTGAGGAGAATATTAGGGATGCTATTGTTTCCAAATAAGAAATCAAAGATAAGATTGATATATACTTTCAGAAAGTTTATACCAAGAATAAGCTCAACAACCATTTCAAGATTTTGTTAGAAAACATGAAACTACCCCAGTCACTCTGGCTTTCAGAGTACATGTAATAAATCTCAGAGTGTTGACTCCAACACTAGACAAGTTTATGGAGAACAAGGATGAAATAATTTCTACTATGGATAAAGGAGGAATCATTATTGATTTAGGAATCCGTTACTTCCATTTTTGCATGTAGGTAATACTCCTATCATTGCACCTCTAGCTCTGTCGGCCTCTACTAAGTTTGCTTCCATTCCTGAGATGACACCGACTCAAGCTATCAGAAGCTTGACACCTTTGATTACTCTGAGGGGTACCCACTACAGTCCAGGAATAGTCTCTATTGCTCAACCCCCAATAGTGCTTTCTGGAATTACCAATCCTTCTACTGAAGCTACCCAGTCTGAGTCTACCTCCAAACCCAAATCCAAATATATAGTGTAAATTTAGGAGGTGGATTGATTAGTGGCTAGGACCATTGATAGGAATCACTTGTATTATTTTTGGTTCCATTATGTATTTCTATATATTTTTTCCTCACGTAATATATAAATTATTTCATTCTCTCTTACTTTATGTTACTTTTGTCATCCTTTCCTTCCTAATTTTTTCTAATCACAACGGGGGAGAAATAATACAAAGGGGGAGAAATACTATAAAGGGGAGTAATATGAGCATAATATTTTCATAACTCTGGTACATTTGTTTTATATCTCTACCTCTGATACAATGGGGTAGATCTGTTGTACAAAGGGGGAGAAATATGTAACCTAATATTTTATATTGATATGAAGAACCATTTTATTTTACCTCTGATACAATTGTTTTATAATTAATGTACATTTTTTACCTATAATAAAATTGAATGTAATACTATATCCTCTGATACATTTAAAATCTCACATTTTCAAATTTCATTACTCACACAAATAAATAAAAACCATTGTATTTTGTGGTGATAAATTACTAATTATTTTGTGTTATCATATCATAATTTGTGATTATCAAAAAGGGGGAGATTATTGACATCACCTGTTTTGATAATCTCAATTATTTATTAATATTCTTTGTTAATCCCAAATAATATTTATCTATATATTAATTCTTTCAATCGGTGACATCCTCTTATTGAGTTGATAAAATATCAAAATGATCATTAAAATTTGTTAATAAATGATTATCTATCTTTACATTTGTTTAGAAATGATACTAAATCAATATGAATACAATTTTCATAGAACAAATAAGTATTAAGTGTTGAGTCACTGATACAGACCTACTGATAAGTAAACATCACTAATAGATCAATCGTCCTGTGACACAAGGTCACTGGTGCAGACCTACCGATAGAGCAATTCCACTAGTATAAACATAGTAACTAATACAAGCTACTGATATGAAGTCCTCCGATACAACTACAAAGATACCGATATAAACATACAGATAGAAAACTACTGATAAGAAGAGCCACTGATACATGAAGCTACCGATATTGGTGAGTTACCAGTAGAAAAGGGCTACCGATACTAGTCTGCTGATACAGATAGACGACTACTGCTAAAAAGTCTACTGAGACAAGAATGTCACTAGTATGGGTCACTAATATAGATGGATCTACCGGCAGAAGGAGCTACCGATAGAAGGAGATACCGACAGAAAGACCTACCGTTAGAAGGATCTACCGATAGAAGGAGTCACCGATAGAAAGAGCCACAGATAGAAGGACCCACCAAAAGAAGAAGCCACTAATAGAAGGAGCTACCGATAGAAGGAGCCACCGATAGAAGGAGATACCATTATAAAGAGAAATAGCAACCAATACAGACCTATTAAATCACATCCACTGATTTAAGCTCACTGATACTAAGAGCTACTGATGGAAACCAGTCATTGTATCTCTAAACTCTATTTCTATTTGTTTATTTAGAAACAGTCATATTTGATGTTTTTAATGCATCTGCTATTAATTAATAACAGTTTTGGCATGTCAAGGAACCATACCTCATACCTATAAAAAGGAAATCATTCCCATTTCCAGATCTGAAGGTTTATAAAGGAGAACCTCGAATGAAACGAGATAGAACAACAAGAAACGATCAGTACTTCACATTCACATACGAGACAACATTATGAAGATACACAAGGATACCTGATTAGAAAAAGAAGGAAGGATACATTCTGAATCTATTGAACCCAATCACACAAGGTGTAATGAGCTTCAATTAGTTCACCTACACTCGATCTGATCAATCTAATCAACCTAGACCTGAAATTCAAATACAAAAATGACTCTCTCTTTTTCTTGACTAAAACTAGAGAAAGACTCAAAGCTTAATCTACATCAATCCAAGGAGTCCAAAAAATTACTCAAAACAAATAGAGCATTCTAAACTCATCTCTATTTGTTTAGCTCTATTGTGTTTCATTTATTTACATTTTGAGTAGTGTGTGTGCTCTATATTCCAAACACACTCTGTCTCCTTTGCTAAACTAGAGGGTTTCAAAATCCTCACTCAATATTTCCCTTACACTCTTAAATCCATCTGTGGATAGTGGTAGAGGTCAACTGTGACCTGGATAGCATGTGTGCTACTGTTTTTTGTTTTCCCATGAAGAACTGTGGTAGAGGTCTAAGGACCTGGACAGTCAGAGTACTGTTGTTAACCCCGATCCAGGGTGTGGATCAGTGTTTATATAAACTATTTGTGAGGACTAAGTCATGGCTTGACACTGAACCTCTTGGTTATATCTGCTGCGCATCTTAATTTTTTATGTTATTTTCTATTCTGCTGCTATGTTCTTTAAATATAAATATGATTTAAAATAACTATGATAATTAAACTAAAAAGTCTTTATAACTTTTGTTATCTAGTATTTTAGTTTCAAATTTAATCAATAATTAGATTTAGTTAACTGAGAAATAATCAATCTCTTGAGAAACTAATTGAAAACTTATAATCTTTATAAATTCACTACAGTTTAACTTTTATTTTATTTGGGGGATTTTATTCATAAAATTTTTAACATAAATTTTAATTGGAACTCAATTCACCCCCCTCTTGAGTGTCCACTCCGACCAACAGTACGAAATATGAATTTTTTTATTTCATGATATGTCATAGTTTCAATATATAGTATACAAGGAAATTAAGAAATATTTCCACGATATTGGTATTCATAATAATAAATTAAATTCTAAATTTTAACAACCTCAATTTCACTAATTATTAAAATCCACAGTGGAATGACTCTATCATCTAATGAAGTTACAGAAACTATATATTTTTATAATATTTTTTGATATAAAATCAATTTTAAATGTTTTCTATTATATGTTGTATAAAATATATTTTTCACACAAATATTTGAATACATTGGAATATAAATAGCATTTTAGTTTTAATGAAATTTTCTCCATTCATGATTTAGTCCATAGTTATTATAATATTCATTTATGTTCAAATGATTGAGTATTTTAATAATTTGATTATAATTAATTATTTAATTATCCAATAACAGTGAAATTTATGTATAAAGTCATTTTATAGTTAATATCAAGATTTTTTACTGCAAAATAGTTGAGTTTTTTTTATTTAAAAAATATTTCAATGTTTTTTATATTTCATAGAACAGATTCAATCATTGCCTAACATTGATTAAATATTTTTATAAATGTAATATTAAATAAAAAATTTTATGGTATTGAAGCAAAAAAATTAAATTTTGATAATCATATTTTTCTTCAAAAAGAATAACTTTTCAATTTAATCTCTCAATAGGTGGTTTATATTAAATTATTCTTCATTGTAGTCAATATTATGTTTCTAGTAATACCAAAATGCTATATATTTTACCTCAATTTTTCTTGGTGATTGAATTATTTAAATTTTTAATGTTACAAATTCATTTACAATTGAAGGAAAATATTATTTTTAGTTCAAAATCATTGATTGATGAGTTAAATTTGTTATGAGGTTATAGTGTATCTACATCTATTAAACTTACTCAACTTAATACCACACTAATATTAGTAATAATCTTGAAAAATAATGATTTCATATATTGTTATGTTATTTTGATAGATAAAACAAGGTCATAAAACATATTTTTAGTATATATGAGATAGTAAATATTTGTTGATTATTAATAAAAGAAAAACATATTGTTTTACTCTTATAAAATAGTATTTCCACTCTGTTGTGCTGTCAGAATGAATACAAATATTTTCAGATAATATATAGTTGAATGTTAAAGAAAAATAATAGTACCTTAGGGTATTTAGAAGAAAATTATATTTTCATAATTACAAAAAAATAATTTGTTTTTAAAAAATTAATCATTTGTTGGAGGTTTTGGAATATTAAAAACTGGTAAGGAAATTATTTTTTGTGATTAAATATAATTTTTTTGATATTATAACTTTACTGACGTTATATTTATTTCATATCATGAAATTGTTATGATAGGATATTATATACAATGTTATATACACAAGGGAAAAAAAAATTTAAATGGATGTTTAGATCTTTCCAAAATTCTCATGCCTCACTAACTTCATTAAAATGAAAAAGATAGATCAAAAAATTTGTTGAATAATAATATTTCATATATACATTATAATGAATTTTTATAACTATTTCATTAATGGATTAAATATTTAATGATAAAATATTCTATTGTTATAATTAAAATAATTTTGATTATTATAGTTATAAAACAATGATAAAATAGTTTTGATTTCCATATAATAATGGAAATATTATTATATGTCGGTCATATAAAGTTATTTAACTTGTTATTTTGTGATTAATTTATTGAAAAAAAATTAATTAAATAAAAGTGTTCTACAACATCCGACCATGCCACATTTTATATGTTTTATGATGACATTATATTTTGTTTATGTATATGGAAAAAACGGTTTCTTCTAATCTTATTTTATTCAAATGATCATTTAATGATCCATTTGACATATGAAGAAAAATGTCAATATATAGTATTTTAACAAACCCACGATTTAGTGATATATTTCTAATATAATATTTTTATTCTTTGATAACTTATCATACATGAAACACCAAGATAAAATGGACCATAATATATTATATTGTTAAAACAATGCTCTTATAATTTTTCATATGAACAAGAATAAATACAGTACAAAAATATCAATATATATTTATATAAATTTTTTAATATATAGTAAATATTTACACAATTTTTAGTGAAGCATTTTTATAAATAAATAAATTCTTTCTAAATTATATTTTATTTCTCTTTACAAAAAGATTAATTATTTCAATAAATAGTGAAAATGAAAATTATTTTAATGATATCAATTATTTTCATTCAAAATGTAGAATAATTATTTTAAAATTATCTTAATTTAACATATGTACAATATATATATTAATACTATAAATAATTTAAATGTCACTAGATTTATACTTGAGGTTGTTATAAGTTCAATTCTCTATTATTAAACACATTTTCCTTGATATTGATTTCATTAACATAATGTATTTTTATATTATTAAATGAAAAAAATATAGTCCTAAATTATATTAATAAAATATATAAATTATATTTTAAATAAATTTTTTATTTATATAATCGTTTTTTTTAATGAAATAAATGTAAACAAATTTTAATGCATGAAAATTTATTTTATAAAAAATGTTTTTGTTTGGTTATGAATGATACTTTTAAACATAATTTATACAACATATAGAAATTAAATATTGTTATATAGACTAAATATTTATAATAATCCCAATTTTACAAATTCAATATGTTGAGTTAATGTTTTGATCAGAATAAATAAAACTATAGTGAAAATATTTTACCTATATCAATGTTAAAATGTGATTATCGAGGGTTAATATAAGATATTAGGGTGATAATTATAGTTTAACTATTCCAAATACTAATATATATATATATATAATCACCATTTATAATATCCACATAAAAGTTTTTCCTGTTGATTCATTATTCTTGAGTATGACATTATTATATTTTAATCATTTGAAAAATCCTAATGGTGTTATCTTCTTACCTTAGAAAAGTATAAAACTTATCCCCTATTATCAACACCACATGAGATATCTATGTATGTAAATAAATTCCTTAATCACTTCTAAATATTTTTACCCACTTCATATATATATTTTTAATCCAAAATTATTTCATTTTATGTTTATGGTGTAAAAAAAACTATTTATATATATAAAGATGTATAACTCTTAAAGATGTGGTTTCAATTTTATTTCATCTAAAACCTTATATAAATTTTTGGAATAAATTTATAAAAATAATATTTGTACAATACATATAATAAATTTTTATTATGATTCTCGATCAATAATTTTACAAATCATTTTCATCAAATGGGAAATAAAAATTATCAGTAATGTGAATGTGAAGACTACCATCTACAAATAGTGATATGTTTCATTATCCACCACCATAAATCACGGTTGGTAATTATGAGGTATTTTATGCATTAATATGATATTTATGGTTTAATTACAATTATTTAATTAATATATAAAATCTATTATCTTATATTTGTTTCTATTAAATAACGATAATTTTTCTCATGCGTATGTATAAACAACCACCGCCACAAAAAGATGTAGTACATATTTCAAATTCATATTTCATGGATATTAATAAGGATATATTTGAATAATATATAGTATATGTTTGATATTATTGTTATTTTTTAAGGTTATTGTTTTTCCATTATTTTTTCCATTAATCAAAAAGTGGAAACATCCCTTGGGAATACGTACAGACCACCGTCTCCACAAAGAGATAAAATTCATCATCTGTCACATCATTATATGATTAATTAAAAATGATTATATTATTAATGAATATGATTAATAATTAAGGATTATTTTTTTTGGTTATGGTAATACAATACAAAATGAGAAAGTACTATTATCTTAAAACTAATACATAGATTAATTCCAATGTAATTATCACCAAGAATACTAATTTTGTTAAAGAATTATAAAAATAATGGTAAGAAGTTATTTGTAAGTAAAATAGGTTATTATATGTAATAATAAAATTTTATAGTATATTTATAATAAATATATATTTATTAAATATGGTATTTTAATATGTATGATGAAATATAAAAATATGATAAAGGATTTATGGTTTGATCACATTTTATTTTTCATTATTGATGCTTGAATAACTAGTGAAGAAATTAAATGAAAATTATATTGTAAACCATTTTCATTTTTATTTTATGATTTTATTTTTTCAAATTATGAGGTAACATTAACATTTCCCTCTCTTTGTTACTCAAAAGATTTTTTTTAAAAAAAAGTTCTGAGAAGCCAACCTTATTCTTTCTTATTCAGTTGAAAAAAATGTTTGTTACATTTTAGTAATTTATAAAAAAATAAAAAAAATTTTAGATAACATTATACTACTGATAAATGATTATTTTTCCATTTTTAACAATAAAAAGTATGATTAAAAATTATCATCATAACCTTTAATGAATGATGTTATTTTAACTGAATATGTGAAGTAAATAACTATTTTAAATATTTTATCATGAATATAATTTCCCATTATCTTGATAAATAAATGAGACAAAGAATCATTTTCATGTTTCTATGATTATATTTTAAAAAAATTACTTTTGAAATATTTGTATTTCAAATATATAATTTCAAAATGAAAAGTGTTTTTCCTCTGTATTTATTGAAGTGGAATTTTAATGAAATTATTTACTTATAATAACATCATTTTTATGCAAATAATGATTTATCATAGATAATATTGAATGATGTAATGGTTATTCTCATTTTGGATTGGTTATGATTATTATGAGGATATATTTATGAAACTGATATATTTTATATGGGATATTCTATGATTAAATGATGTATTTTTTATGAAACTATTTCCATATCCATGGGTTATAATAGAAAAATATAATGAATTTTTTATGATCATGTGTAACTCATATTTATGGTTTTTATTATGTGAATTTAATCACTGAATTATATATCCCTATAGTACATTCACTAATGATTTATATGTCATGATATAATTATAAAATTAATTGGGAGTGAACCATATTCAGTAAGTGACTCTTCCCAATATGACAGACTACAAAGTGATCATTGAATAGATATTTTAAATAAAAGGTGTGTATGAAGTCCAAAATGATATTGTTGTGAATGATCACTAACAAAGGAAATTATTTTCTATACATATATGTATTCCACACACTTATTTATAATATTTATGATATTTTTTATGTTTCCTGATTAATTATTTCTAATTCCACAAACTTACGGATTATTCCTTTGGTTATTGAAATTAATTATTAAATGAATTACGATTAATGATCATTATTAGAATTTTTATGATTGTTATAATCTTGGATTATGTTCTCATATGATTATTCATACCTTATGCTCACTCATTATCTTTGATTGATATCTCTTATGTTTAACTTTACTGAGCATATAGGCTCACCCTTTCATATGATTCCACTGCATAGGTTTTGAAGAATGGTTTTTAGTTTTGTTTTTATAATAATATTATTATATGGGAATATCATTATTGTAAGTATATAAGTTATTTCCCAAAATTATTTAATTAGGATTGTAGTATCATAAGACACGAAACATTTGTGGTTTTAGATTTGATTATAATGTTATATAAAATATATCAATTTAATAATTTATAGTACTAATTTATGAAAAAATAAGGTTCTCCAATGATAGTATGAGTGAATGGAGTATCTATTCATTAGAGACCTGGAATAAAAAACAATATTCAAAATACTAGGGACAATTATATTTTTAGAATAACATAATAAATATTTTTTAAGTGAGTTATTGCGTGTTCTTCCTTGAAATAAATCCTTGATTATATAATAAACTTGTATGGGGGTTTTTTGAATAGGTGAATATTTGGGTAATATCCCTAAAATGAGTTTTTCATCTATATTTGAGTCATCAATATAGTTCACTATTGGACCTAGTGTGAATCTCTAATGGGATATGCTTTCGTAAAGTCATGTTTTAATTACAAACGATTAAGATAGATTTGAATATATGATAACAATGGATAGACTCGATTAAAACTATAGCAATCTAAATTTAAAATAAGGTTTCATGAAGAAGATTTAATATATATTATTTTTATAATATAATTGGGGTTTCCCAATGATTATAGTTTCTCTAAAATTTCTTTTTTGGGGTTTTTTCAATGGATGGAACCCAATGGAACAGATTTAATATAGACTATGAGAAAATTTTATATTATTTTTCTTTTGATACAATAACTGATATATGATTTATATTAAAAAATCTTTTAAATAAAATTACATATATTTCTCATGTTATAAAAAATTTGGAGCATCTAAATGAAAAATGTGGGGAAAATTTCATTTTTAGATTTCTATATGGAAACATCAGCTGTATATTATTGGGTTCTTCTATCCACTAGTTTTTTAAAAAATGATAAATACCACACGAAATATTTTCCATTCTATATTTTTTGAAATGTGAACAATTTATTTTTTGGACTATTTTTTATGAAATAGTAGATCAATGGTGGAACCTATCTAGAATATGTACAAATATAGTGAAATTATTACTATGGTGTGGGATGAATTTTAAAGATAATTTCTATCATGTACCTTCCCTATATTATCTTATTAAAATGAATAAAAAAATATTTTTTCAAAAGAAAAAGAAAGAAAAATTCCTTAGTTTCTATTAGGGAAATTTTATAGTATATTGGAGGTATAATTATGGTATTATAAATAAACCATAAAGAACTATTAAAAAATTATTATGTGGGAAAAAATTAAAGGGATTTATCCATAAGGGTTATAAGTAGTTATGGTGAAAGTATTTTATTTACTACCATGGTATAGATGGATACTAGACTAACACATAAATCTAATGGTATTAATAAGAAAAAAAATGATGTAATAAAAATGAAAATATAATAACAAAAATCCAATAGGTATGCATTGGACTCCTCATGCGTTAATCATGTTTTAGTGATCACAAATCATATTCAAAAATGTTAATACTATATAAATTATCTCAAATCATGTGTACCAATTTTTTGTATCTATGTTCTTTACGTAAAAAAATTCATGATCTTAAGTTCCATTCATTCAGTTTGATTACTGTAGACTATATTTACATTACCTTTTAATTATTTCCCTGATAAATGATTATGTCTAACGAATCTTTTGAATATCACTACTTATGTATAAATAAAAATATTTTTCTATGTCTAAGAGACAATGACTCTGCCACAGATTATGTATTTCTGGCAAGGGAACCAGACACCGTGAACCAGACACCGTAAACAATAATCCATGAACCAGACACCGTGAACCATAAAATTTGAACCATACACTATGAACCAGACAATGTGAACCAAAAAACGTGAACCAAACACTATTAGCATGAGACATTGTGACCAAACACCATGAATATAACACACCAGTTCAAGGAGACACTGTTCCATGACATATTGTGACACTATTTTTTAATCTGTTTTGCCATTTTTCGATTTAATCTCTAACTATCATATTTGAAGATTTTAAATGAACTGAAATAATTAATGATTATTTTTAGATATGTCACATAATAGTATGAGGGACAAGGTGTAGAATACATGAAACTAGTCGGCTCCAACACATTCACTCCATGATAAAAGCGTAGTGTGGACTAGAAATAGAATATACAAAAAGAGAGAGATACAAACAGGTGTGAGCATGACAATGAAGAACACACTCAAAGAATATTTTAATAAATATTTGTCACATGCAACTCAAAAATAATTAAGAACATGTGAATGATAGTTGAATCCTAGAATAGTGTATATCTTCATAAATTCAAACACCATGAATAACACACTCTAAACTTGATATTTTGCAGCACTCTGTTTACCATACTAGGACTTGATTTTTGCAACTGCTTCATCCTAGAATTCTCGAGCTTCAAATACTAACACTAAGAGAACTTATAACCTTATCTTATCATTTATGCTCTATTTTTTATCATTTAATTAGTTTTCATGTAGTGCATGTATTTGTATTATAATACACTCTGTCTCTAGAATTAAACAGAAGAATACAAGATATCATTTCTCAAACATCTTTTTACACATGTGTATACCCACGGATAAGTGTGGAAGATGTCACTATGTGACCTGGTAGTTTATACCCATGAAGAACTCTGTAAGAGGTCGTGTAACTTGTATTTTCGTATGTAATGTTGTTATCCCCAAGCCATGGATTGGGTCATTATTATTTATATAAACTGCTTGGTGGTAGGTGATCACCAGGTGGAGTGGATTAAGTCTTCTCGTGAGACTAAAACACTTGTTTTATATCCATTGTGTTATTTAATTTAGTTATCACTATTTTACTATTTAAATTCATAATTCACTAAAATCACATTGATAGTTAATCATGGAAAGAAGTTATCACTATTTTTCTTTATTATAATATCTTGAAAATTAATATTAAGAACTACTATTAACTTTTTTGAGATTTAATCAATCTTCTACGAAGTTAGTTAAACATTCAACCATTCTTAACAGTATATCCCTGATTAGTTGGGTTGTATTTAACATTATTAGAGAAAAATTTAATGAATACTTTTTAAACAAAACTTTTTTAGACACTCAATTCACCCCCTCCTCTTGAGTGATATACTATGACAAAAATTTGGTATCAAAGGATTTTTATTAAGGCTTTTTGTTTTACATTATTCAACTATGATTATAGATGTACATTAAAGATCTATAAATTTCTGTTAATTCTAAATTTATTGATCATTCAAAGTATTTCTGAATTTAATTATTATGGATAATAGATTGAAAGGTTCTACACCCAACAAACAACCATTCTTTAATAGAACCAATTATGCTCAATGGAAAATTATAATTAAATTTCATTTAGAATGTATGAGTTTTAAAATATGATATTCCATTATAGATGAATATATGATACCTTCCTCCGATAGAATCACTTACAATGAGCCTACTAAAACTGCCCAAAATAACAATTTCAATACTATGAATGCTTTATATTTCTCTTTCGGAGATGAAGAATTTAATATAATTTCTTCTTATAAATCTGCCCATTAATTTTGGGATACCTTGTCTGTCTCACATGAAGTAACTTTCAGTGTGAAAGAAACGAGACTTAATAATTATACTATTAAATATTATAACATTAAAATTAAACATGATGGGCCTATTTCTGACATATATCTTAGGTTTAGTGAGATTGTCAACACAATTATATCTCTTGGAAGAGAAGTCACTACCAAGGAATAGATCAAGAGAATTATTAGATGTCTTCCTGAAAAATAGAGATGAACCTATGTATCTGTTAGAGGATCACGAAACATCATAAAGCTACCTGTAAAAGAACTCATCAGGAATCTAATGTTGTATAAAGAGGATCTAAAAGTCAATAAGGAAGAAGAGGATGAACCCAAAAGAAAATCCGTTTAATTCAAGACCACCACCTCTAAACAAAAAGAAAAAGGGAAATTGGAAGCTTCTGTAGAGAGTTCCAATAGTGAACAATCGTCACCTGATATTGATGAGGAGATGGCTCAATTATCCAGATGATTGAAATGATTTTACTAGAATAAGAAATTTTTCAGAATTTCTAACTTCAAGGGAAGTTATGAACAAAAAAAAAGTTAGAAGAAGGATTGGAAAAGAAGTGTCAAGACTAATGAGATTGTCTACTATGGATTTAAGCTCAAAGGACATATCAAGTCTAACTATCCAAAGATCATGTACAAAAAGAGTTATGAGGACAAGGATATGAAGTATAAAAAGTAAATGAAAGTAACCAAGAGTTATTCCAGGGATAATTCAAGTGACTCGGAGTCCTCACATGATTGACAGGGTATGAAGGCCAATATGTGTTTTATAAAAAACACATCTGAGGTAACCCTGAATAGTTCTATAAATTATTCATAATAATCTAGAGATTAGAGTGACTATGAAAATATTTCTAATGAGGAAATGTTTGAATACTATAATATGTTTAATGAAATATGAAATGAACTAAAAGATAAATATAAATATTAGAAGAAACAACATGATCATACTATGAATTTTATATTTGAACTCACAAATAAAAAAGAGAAAAATGATCAACTGATTAAGGAGAACAATAAATTAAAACTGTCTAATGAGAAATCGAAGAATGAATTATAAAATTTTACCAATGGAAAAAATAATCTTACTCAAATGGCAGGTAAAAAAATTTCCCTTAAATACAATACTGGCATTGGTTATCAAACTGGAAAAAGAAATTTCGAAAGAAACAACTTTGTTTCTAAATCTAAGTCATAAAGTGTTACTCCATGTTCTGGAAAAAAATCATCTAGTTCATGTTATGATACACTTTATATTGTTTCACATATTTCAGGACCAAATAGAGTTTACTTTTCAAATAAATTACATAATTCTTATAGGAAACATGTGAGGCAGGTTTGTAAAGCAGTTATCAATAATATTACTAGACCCAAACAAGTATGGGTACCAAAATCTATTTTTTCTTGATCATTTTGTTGGAATGATACTTAAAACGTTACTATAAAATTTCTTGGTACTTGGACAATGGGAGTTCAAGGCAAATAATTGGAGATTACTCATTCTTTAAGAACCAAATAAAAATAGAGAGAGGACATGTCACTTTTGGGGACAATGCTAGAGGAAAAATCATTGGCCTTGGCCAAACAGGTAGTTCTAACTCAGTTTTAATTTCCATTGTATTTTTTGTCGATGGTTTGAAATATAATCTTCAGAGTATCTCACAATTATGTGATGATGGAATTCATGTTATATTTCAAAATTATACTATCAATGACATCAATTAAAAATATGAATTAGTGATTTATATATTAAAAAATGACAATGTTTATTCTGTTCACATAGATTCTTTAGATTCTAAAAATGCATCATACTTAAGTGTATTTCATAATGAGTCATGGTTGTGGCACACAAGATTAGGAAAAATTAATATTCACTCCCTTAGAAAGCGAACTAGAAAAGTCATAGTCGAAGACCTATCGAAAGTTGAGTATCCAAATGATAAAGTGTGTAATCCCTGTCAAAAGGGAAATAAAAATAAAATTTCCTTCAAACCAAAGAAAGAAGGGTAAACTTCTCAACCTATCCAACTAGCTCAAATAGATTTTTTTGGACCATCTATAATTTCTTGTATAAATGGGAAGAAATATGTTTATATTCTTGTAGATGAATTTTATAGATATACTTTGACTTTCTTTTTGGAAAAAAAATTCTAGATTGATCTTACTTTACCAAATATTCCAAGTTTGTAGAAAGTCATAGTGGATATAGAATTAAGAACTTAAGAAGCGGTCATGGCTGCGAGTTTTAAATTCAAGAGTTTGAATCCCTTTTATCAAAAAATGGTTATAATCACAATTTCTCTTCCCCTTGAATAGTTCTACAAAATGGAGTTGTAGAATGATAAAAAATAACCCTGCAAGATATTTTTAGAACAATTATTAGTGAATATGACCTAGCTATTTATTTTTATGTTAAATCTATATATACAAAATGCGACATAATCAATATAGTATTGACCAGACATATTCTTAAATGCACTACTTATGAGTTATGGAACAATCAAAAACCCTAATTTAGCTACTTCAATGTTTTTGTTTGAAAAGTCTATATCATTAATACAATGGAAAATCATGAAAAATTTGTATCCAAGAGTGATGAATACATCCATTTAGGATATTCAATTTCTATTAAAGCTTATAGAGTGTTCAATAAATGATGTAAATGTGTGGAAGAATATATCCATGTAAAATTTGATGAAACAGATCCACATGAGCCTAAAACTCTCTAGAGAACATGGAGGATGATGTTTTAAATCTAGATATTAATTCAAATTACTCTAACCATCCTTTGAATGAATCTTTTAAAACATCCAATTCTAGGAATTCCATATAATCAAGTCAAAATGAACTTGAACAAGTGGATGAACCTGAAATCAGTAGTCTTTTATTTTATAGAGCTGTTAGAACTCTTAAGAACAATACATTTGATGTTGTTTTAGGAGACTAAAACAATGGAACTAAAACTCGACCATCCCTCAAAATCAGGTTGAACATCAAGTCTTCTTATCACTACTTGAACCTATAAACCATAACAATGTTATCAATAATGAATTTTGAATTTTGAATATATAAGAAGAACACAATCATTTTAAAAGGAACAATATTTGCAAACATGTTGAAATACACAATGACACATTCACTATTGGCACTAAATGGATGTTTAGAAATAATATAGATGAAGCTGTTATCATAGTTAGAAAAAAGGATAAAGTGGTGGAATAGGACTATATTCAGGAAGAGGGAATTGAATATGAGGAAACCTTTGCACTAATATCTAGACATGAAGCCATCAGAATTTCGCTTGTTTATGCTGCACATCTAAATTTAAAACTATATCAAATGGATGTTAAGAGTGCATGCCTAAATGGTTATATAGATGAGAATGTCATTGTTGATCAACCACCTGGTTTTACAAACCCTCATTTTCCAAATCATATTTTAAAATTATCAAAAGATTTATGTGGTTTCAAACAAGCTCCAACATCTTATAATGATAGGCTGAGAACCTTTCTTATTTACAAAGGTTTTACAAAAGTAATAGTTGATCCTATAGTTTTCATAAAAAGAATTTCAAATGATGTTTTAGTTGTTGAAATTTATGTAGATGACCATATCTGTGGATCTTCATGAAATTCTTTGTGTACAAAATTTTCTATAATGATGCAAAATGAATTTTAAATGAGTTTAATGGCTAAATTAAAATTATTTCTAGGATTTTAAATATTTCAAAATAATGATGGTATTATTTTAAATAAATATAAATGCTCTAGCGATCTTCTAAAACGTCTTGGATTAGATATAACTAAATGTAGTAACGATCAAATGAGTACCACCTGTAAGATAGATCATGATGAAGTTGGAAAATCTGTTGATATAACCACTTATAAAGAATGATTGGAAGTTTAGTATACTTAACTACTAGCCGCTATGACATTATGTTTAGTCTATGTATGTGTGCTCGTTTCCCAAAAAATCCTAAGTAATCTTATTTAAATGTTGTTAAGGGAATCTTTAAGTACCTCAAGCATACACCAAATCAAGGATTTTTCAATCCTACAGAAAAATTATTTGATCTAGTTAGATATTCTGATGCAGACTTCAGTGTCCATAATTTAGATAGAAAAAGAACCTCTGGAACATGTGACTTTTTAGGAAAGTCTCTAGTATCATAGTGTAGTAAGAAACAATATTTTGTTGCATTATCTAATATAGAAGCTGAGTACATAGCTATGGGCAGTTGTTGTGCACAAATTTGTGGATGAAAAACACATTACTATATTATGGATTTCAATTAAAATATGTAACTATAAATTGTGACAGCACAAGTGCTATTAATATCTCAAAAAATCTTGTTTCACACTCTTGGACAAAGCATATTGATCTAAGACATCACTTTTTGAGAAATCATTATCAAAAATGATATATCACTTTGGAATTCATTGGAAATGAATATCAGTTTTCTGATATATAAACCAAACCATTAAATTCTAAAGGAATAGACTGAATATTAAATGAATTGTGAATGATAAACCTTAAGTAGATATCTTACTGTGTTATATATTATTGTTTTATATCTTACTATATCATATTTTACTGTTTGATATTCTAATGTCTAAAGATTCACAGTTTCATGTTTACGGTCTCATAGTTAGTATTTAATGGTTACTGTCTGACACATACTATCTCTAACAATATGGTCACACGATCTAGAAATCACACTTGTTACAGTATCACCATGAATGCCTGTTACTATCTCACTTTGTGAGTCAGTTATGTCTCACCATAATAATGCCGTGTTATTTTATATAAAAATTAGAATCCGTACTGTGGTGATTACTTATTTTACCCTTTTTACTTTCTCGTGCCTTTTCTTTTCGATGTCTAGTATTCCTAAATGATAAAACCAAATAATTTTTACTCGTTCTTCACATAATCTCTCTTCTACTCCCTAAAAATGTTACCCTTATTCAACCATTCGACCCTTATTTATCTCGGACATTTATTGATTTCCCAGGATGAAACTTCCTTCATCATCTAATCCTAAGAAAGTTAGTTGAAACAAGAAAAAGATCATGCCTATGTTAGCACCCGGGGGTCCTCTAAATCAAAATATAGTAAACCAGATATTAGTACATGAAAAAGTGATATCCCCTAAGTGTATTCTATAAATTAATTCTATAGTTTTGAATGTATTAAAAGATAAAGACAAGTTATATTGGTTTTCAAAGGAAGACAGATCTATCTACCCGAAGCTAGTTGCACAATTTTATCAGTTTTTACAATTTCTGTTTGATTTAGGAAGTGGATATGTTGTAAGGAGTTAGATAAATATACAAAGATGCACATTTTCCTCAAGGCCATCAGTTGCATTCCTTAAGATACCTCATTAAGGTATTTGTGAAGATTATTAGAGAGGTCATCCACCTCCAAGTGAATTATTTGTTTTGGAATATGACTTGAAATGTTTAACCAGAAATGGAACCAAGAGGAGAGACATCGCTGCTGAACTGGATGGATAATGTAGAATTCTGTTTATGTATATTGAGAACCTGATTATCCCCCGAAAAGGATATTTCGTTATACATAAATATCACAATATATTTTTTATTCATGTCATGAAAAATGGAAACAAGATAAATCTATGTAATTATATCGTACACCATATGTGTAAATTTATCAAGACCACATCCAAGTCAACATCCTTATTCTTTTCTCAACTTATCTAATCCATGATTCATTCCAAAGGATTGGTTGGACCAAATGAAGAATTTATCAAGGATTATGAGTTATTCCTTTAAAAAGTTTTTATAAAGAAAATGAAAATAAATTGGAATCATTAGAGAAAGTCTTATGTGGAAGAAAATGACAAGATCTATGAAAAGTTCAATCCAGTGGAACACCCTTCATGAACAAAATTTATATATGATCCTGGTTTGGAACCAGATGAAGTTGTTGAGTATTCTGAAGAAGAAGAAGAGGCTGATGTACCTCCTAGTGAATCAATTGTTGATGAGGAATCTAGTACTTATGCTCCTGAAGTAGTAATTGAGAAGGAAATAGTTGTACCTAAAAAGTTTTTTGATTTGGAAGAACAACCCACTACTAAAGAATATTTTGTTTCTGTTGAAAGAGAAAAGGTAGTTGAAGAAGAGATCCTAGAAGAGAATCTGCTTCTTTTGAAAGAAATTGCTGGTGAGGAACATGCTGAAGGAAAATATATTTCTAGGATAAATGAAAAAGATGATATGGAAGAAAATATAGAAGAAAAAATTTATGTTATATAAGAAGATGTACTTGAGGAACTCTTAGTGGAACAATCTTTTCCTAAAGTAATTCCTTCTGCTGAAGAGATAATGGAGCGAGATTTTTAGTTGGCTAGATAAGAAATGGGTGAAGAAAAAAGGGATGAATTCATGGAAATAAATGAATCCCTAAACCACTCATTCATGAGAAGGATGCAGCTATTGAGGGGGATAAGTCCCCCTATCTAGAATCTGTTGTGGTTCCCAATCTAATTGATCCAAACTTAGTGGACATATGGTATAAGTACCCCAGTTATTATGATCTGAATGATTCTAAAGAAGCTTCAGTCAAAGGTCTTTAACTCTTAAATAAGTTTTTTTGAAAATGTCTTATGATACTAAAGCTATATCTTCTAACGATAATGAGACTACCTTAGCTTATATCTCTGATCTTTCACCAGAACATCCAACTTTGGTGAATAATGATGACATGAATGAATTTGGGGCAACCTTATTATATGGGGTTGAAAAACTCATGAATATAAAACAATCTCTTGTAATAAATCTAAGTGAGCGATATGATTCACTATTATTGGAAAAGGTCATTTAGAAGATTAAACCAAAAATGATTCATGAGATTCAGGAAGTTAGAGTTGAGAACAGACTATTCAGTGATGAAGTACAAACTCCAAGAGGTATGGTTGAAGTAATGAAGAAAGTCATGAATTCATGATCAAATATTTCTTTTCATCATGTTGAGACTATTGTTCCTAAAAAAAACAGGATATCGATTCTCCAATTCAACCTCATTTAGAATCCTTAGTTGAAAAGGTAGTTAAAATAATCAAACAAATAGTGAAAGAGATGTGTGAGCTTGTTGTTGGTCTTAACAAGATAACTGATGAGTATAAGGGGTGGATTTAGAATGTTCTAAATCAATTGAATTAGATTACCTTAGTTTTCAATGCATGTAAAGCCTCTGGTCAATCTTCTCAACCTTCCTTAGACAGTTATCTATCTCGAACAGTGGTCAAAGTGGAACTTTAGGCTATGCTTAGTGGATTTAATATATATTATCTATCTGATGTTATCAAGACCAGTGACAGAGTTCATGATTTGGTAAAATCCATTCTATGATTTCTAATGATTCTCTGCATGGAATTTCCTATAATATAGATTTCTATTTCAAGTAAATCGTCTCTAAGACAAACATGCCCGATCTTTTCAAATACCTAGTGGAGAATCTGTGGATTCCTCTTGTTACTAAATCCTTAATGACTTAAGCCCAAAATCTCATAGAGTTCACTCTTCTGTTTGATAGGTTTATGGAGAACAAGGATGACTATGAAAAATCCATGCAGTATGGTGGAGAGATTATTTGTGATTTTATCGAACTTTTCAGGCCCTATCTTAAGGGAAATAATAGTACCATCATTGCTACTGCTGCTGCTCCTCTGAGATCAAATTATCCTACCTTAACCTCTACCCTAGCCTCCACTTCTATGTCTTTCAGTCAAGTCCTGAGTTATATTAGGCCTATAATCCTTGAAAAAAAATTTCCTCCATCTTCAACTGCACTTACGTTGGACCCTTCTGTCTTTGAAGGTCTTCCTTTACCTTCTATTTCCTCTATCTCACAGCCTTCTTCTACCTCAACCTCTTCCCATATGGCTTCTTTTTATAATCCAGCTACTGTGGGAAAAGATAAGAGTAGTTTGCGATGAAGAATAGTTACTACTCTCTTTTTATAGGAATATTGATGCATTTTTTGCTATCTACTATTTCTACTAATACTCTTTCTCTCTAATGAATTATAAACTCTTCTTGTCTCTTCTTCTTCTTCACCCTTTCTGATAATCCCAAAAGGGGGAGAAATCAATATATGATATCTTATTGCACATTGGTGAAATATATATATGATATGTTGAATTGACATTGAAAAAAAAATATGTTCTATGAACATTGGAAATATGTAGTTGGAACAAATATACACTGTAAATATACATGATTTGTGATAATAAAATAGGGGGAGATTGTTGGACTCCACATGAGATAATCATGTTTTAATTATCAAAAATCCTATAAAATCTTTTTAATCCTATGTAAATTATCTCAAATCATTTATACTATTGGTTAATATACTTTTTCTTTAAGTAAATCAATTCAATATCTTAAGTGCTATACATTTAGTTTGGTTACTGTACACTATATTTACCTAACCTTATAATGATTTCCTTAATAAATGATTAAGTATAATCCACCTTGTGAATATCACTGGTTAAGTCTGAATACAGATATTTGCATATGTATGAGACACTAGGAGTCTACCACTAGTTATGTCTTTCTGGCAAAGGAACTAGACACAGTGAACCCGACACCGTGAACTAGACATTGTGAACTGGACACCATGAACGAGACACCGTGAACCAGAAACTATGAACTAGACACCGTAAACCAGACACTGTGAACTAGACATTGTGACCATGAGACATCATGACTAGACACCGTGACCATTAGACACCGGTTTAAAGAGACACAGTTCCATGACATTCTGTGACACCGTTTCTTAATCTTTTTTTTTCATTTTTCAATTTAATATCAAACAGTAATTTTTTAAGATTTTAAATTCACTGACATTATTATTGTTTCTTTGTAGACTTGTCACCTGAAAATAAAAGGTACAAGGTGCAGAATACATGAAACCTATCACCTCCAACACATTAACTCCAATATAAAAGAGTAGTGCAGACAACAAACAGAATTTACAGAAAAGAAAGAGAAACAAGTGGGTGTGAGAAACGACAACGAAGAACACACCTAGAGCATTTTTTATGAATTTTTTTTCAAATGAAATTTGTAACTATTGTAGAAAACATGAATCATACATGAATCATAGAATCAATGACATCATCGCACTGTCTAACACCATGAAAAACACACACCAATCTTGCTATCTTACGACACTCTGTTTACCATACGAAGAATAGATTTTTGCATCATCTTCATTGCTGAAGTCCAGAGCTTTAGAGACTTACACTCAAAGCACTTCTAACCTTATCTGGTCATTTATTCTCTATTTTGTATCATTTTATTAGTTTTCGAGTAGTGTGTATCTATATTACAACACACTCTGTCTTCAGAATTAAAATGAAGGATAAAATATATCCTTTCTCAAACATCTTTTTAAACTTGTGTATACCCACAAATTAGTGGGTAAGAGGTCTTTGTGTGGCCCGGTAGTTTGTACCCATGAAGAACTGTGGAAGATTTTATGTGACCTGGATAGTACTATATACTATTGTTAAGCACAATCTAGGGTGTGGATCAAGTTTATTTATATAAACTTTTTGGTTATAGGTGATCACAATGTGGAGTGGATTATGTCTTGAATAGATTCTGAATCACCTATTTTATATCTTCTGTGTTGTTTAATTTTGTTTTCTCTTTATTCTTTTTTAAATTCTGAATTCAATAAATTTACTTTGATAGTTAATCATGGAATGAAGATATCATTGTTTTGATTTATTATAATAGCTTCAAAAGTAATATTGATAACTACTATTAAGATTAATGATAATTAATCGATCTTCTAAAATTTTATTTAAACAGTCAAACATTCATAACAATATAACCTTGATAAACTGGGATGTAATTAACTTTATTGGGGAAACCTTTTAAGAATACATTTTAAACAGAAATTTTTATAGACACTCAATTTACCCCCCTTCTTGAGTGATCTACTCCAACCATACGAATGAATATTATCAGTACCTTATTCTAAAAGTATGTATAGAACCATATAGACCAATTTTCCTTATAAATTTTTTAATTTTTTAAATTTCAGGAAAAATGATATCATGTAGTGGTTTACTATATTTACGTGAAATGGCTGTTACTAATTCATTTCCCAACCACTGTGGGCATCATCGATGGTGACATGCTTCTTTTGGCCTCATGTTACCTCATTCCAACGGTGGGTGGAATCCATAACTTCTTTAGTAATGATTTATCCTTGATCAAAACATAATAATGGGATGTTGGTCCCTCCTTCTATGGATTTCTATTTAGAATTCGTATCATAGTTCAGGTATCCCATATAGATTTGAGTCAGTGTTCATGAATCTCATTCCAAGTTTCATCTCTTTCTAGACTCCTGTTAATTGCACTGCTTCATAATTTACATTTCAAGGGGTCATGACATGGCTGTAACCGTCAGATGGAGTTGATAGTAACAATGGGAATTTAAGGGCATCTCTGGATTCATGAAAATTGATAAAATTTATTCTTCCACATTGGATGGATTGTCAAGGGTAGGGAACCTGATACATCTCACATAGGTCATGGGGCATATTATATTGTATTCATGTCTTCAATGGTTTTCCTTTGATTCCCATGATTATCACAGGGTATTTTGTGGGATTAAAATCTAGCAGAGATAGTTACGCTGAAGGCGTAGTTTGTAAGGGTTTCCTCAAACATCCCATGTTTAGAATGGGGTATTACATGAGCATAACATCTTGAAATTATATTATGAGAGTGATTAGAATTCCCCATAGTGTTTGATCTGATTAGTACATCAATATGAGGGAGAGCCTTGAAGGTATACTCGATGGATGGATCGAAACTCCAAGAAAGAGAAGACCTAGGCTGCATGCCCCAAAATGGGAAGATGTCCCACTCTGAGGGTGTATCCTAAAAAGGGATCACATGGATGGATTAGAATTCCTAAAAAGAGTGGACCAGGGGTGGTGGGTCCCAAAAAGGGAAGATATCACACCATGAGGGTGGATCCAAAAAAAGGGTGCACTAGATGGATAGAACAGAACGCCCAAAAAGAGCAGAGCATAGGTGCTATGTCCCAAGAAGGGAATATGTCACACAGTGATGGTGGATCCCAAAAAGTTAGGACAAGATGGATGAATCAGGACACTATAATAGGTAAGAAATAGGGTGGTGTGTCCCAAGAAGAGATATTGTCACACCTTGATGGTGGATCCCAAAAAAGGAGCACCATATGGATGGATCAAGACACCCAAAAAGAGTGGACCCAAGGTGGTGTGTCCAAAGAAGTGTTGACAGCACACAGTGATGCTGGATCATGACAGGGGAGCACCAAATTGGATGGATTGAGATTCCCAAAATGAGTGTAGCAAGGTTGGTATGTCCCTAGATGATAATATGTAACACATTGAGGGTGGATCTCAAAAAGGGAGTAGTGGATGGATAGACCAGAACACCCAAAAAAAGAGGACCTCAGGTTTTTTGTTCTAAGTAGGGAAGATGCCACACCATGAGGGTAGATCCCAAAAAGGGTACACTAGTTGTATAGATTAAGATGCCCAAAAATAGAGGACATATTTTGGTGTGTCCCATGAAAGGAATATGTCACACAATGTGGGTTGATAATGTCCACATTGTGGGTGGATCAAGGTGATGGACCCCAAATAAGGGAACACCATGGCTTACCATTTGATGATATTGAACATGAGGGATGCATCCTATGTATCATGAATAGAATCCAGGGATCCAAACCCACATAGTTCGAAGGGTTGGTTTGGGGATTGCATATAGTCAGCTTCACTTCATAAGAGTGTAACTTTTTCTTTGATGATATGGATGTGAGAGGCTTAAGCATAGTTAGCTGCCTGTGTTCTACTAGACGTAGTGATGAAGTGGAGGGAATGATCTAACTGAGTTGTAGCTGCCTGGTTAAGAACCAATATGGAAGATGAATAATTTGAATGATGTTGGTGAAATGAATGGGGTGGAACTGATAGATAGATGACATTGCTGGGATTGAAACTCATAGAGGTTTACTATGTATCCCCATTCCATGGAATCAAAGTCCACATAGGTCTTATGTGGGGAGATGGGACACCTAAGGAAGAGTCATGCGATAATAGATGCATGGTTTGGGCCCGAAGGATGAGGAACCTTAGGTTTATTGAAGGATCATCTGGAAAGACAAATGCTCTCAGGAGATACCATGATGATGATGAGATTAAACCTTATGGAGGATTACTACGTATCCCTATGGAATGGAATCAATGTCTATATAGTTTAGGATTTGTGTTCACAATCAGTGAGTAAACAGTGATAAAAAACCTGAGGACATGTTGGGGCTTATGCGTGGTTAGCAGACTATGTTAATAGGGAAAATCTTGGTTATAGGAGTAAGGATTGAGTGTGGTACCTACACATTGAGGTGGCCAAGGAACTGGTATGAACCCACTATGAGGAGAACCTAGGATGTTTGTCCCAATAATGGGGAAATTGAAGTTTACAAGTGATATGGGTTGTCCCTTAGGGAGGTTTCCCTTGTACAATATATAAGATACATGCATAAAAAACATGGGGTTCGAAACCATATAGTTTAACGTCTTCTGGGATGGAAGGGGAATATGGTTTAACATTATGTAGGATGACTGTGAACCGACCTGAATTGGTCAGGACCAATGGGTGATGGTCTTGAACCTCAGAGAGGCATCCTACATACCTTTCAAGAAAAGGGAAAGGTTAAAATTCAATGTAGTTAGGTAGTTATGCGAATGGGGATTACACACTAATATGGGCCAAATAGGATGTCATGGACGATCCTTATTATAAGCCTACATGAGTCATTCTTGGTGAGAGAAACCAGAGGAAGCATCAGACCCGATGGTCTTGTCGCAAAGGTGTGTCCATAAGGAATAGTGAGGGGCTTACACATGGCTAGAGGCTTAGATGCTGCTAGGGAGAGACAATGGTGAATGGGGTCAAAGAGAGCCCCGAGTTGTGATATGAAGCAAAAATGGTGAATCTGGCCAATTCATATAATCATCTTGGGTGCTGATATAGAGCAGAAATGGTGAATCTGGATAACATGTGGAGGATTCCTATGATATCCTTCTTGTTTTAGGCCATGAGGTTATCTCATATTAATTTCAATGGGTATGTATTTTTTTAATGTCATGTGAATGTATGAGGTGTGTGGGTCTTATGCAATGTGTTTCCCCTTATGCAATCTTCATGTTAGGACATGAGAGAATCTTGAACTGATAATCGGTTGAGGGAATTTGGTTTGGTGATTACACAGTATGAGAAGTCCAATGATGGTTGTTTTCTACTAGACTCATAATGAGGCATCTTATGCTTGATTCAAAAACCATCATATTTTTGAATGATATGGAATTATATAGATTAAATTAATTGATTTAGGATCATTTACATCTTATTATTGGTGCATAAAGAATCTCTTATATTGAAGAAGTTTTCATTCTATGTTTGACATATAGAGTTTGATACATATTAGAGTCATGTAGTGAGGATTATAAGGCGGACGGTTCCTCTAAGTAGCTGGTGTTGGTATGTACAAAAGAGTGGCCATATCTAGATGAACCCAGAATAGGAGCCACATTATGAGGTTTGTGGAGTCTCTTAATGAATCACTTGTGCCAAGGTACTCATGGGATTGGAGATGAGGATCTCGACACATGACATGGGAAACAGATGAAATGGAATAGGTCGACTCTATGTGTTTCATGATTCTTAGAGTATTATCCCAAAATTTAGAATTCCATAGGTGGAATGTGGGTCTGCATAAGGGCGCACTATAAAATTATGACAACCCATCCTAAAATATTCATGGTTTCTATGACAACCCTACTTTTTATTATAACTTAAGCATGATTTATTACATAAAACTTCACTTGATACAACAAAGAAGATCGAGAGGTTTAGTGTCTTAGGGGCTTAGGATCATTACATAAAAACATTAAACTTGAATGACAACATCTTTATTGAAAACTTCCTTTACATGACCACTACATTCCTTCGTACTTAGCATTGCATGGGATAACCTGAGGACATGCATAAGAAAAGGGTGAGCTATAAAGCCCAGTAAGGGAGTACACAAAGAATAACATGAAGAGTACAATACATGTTAGGAAATAGGCATATCAATAGAGCATAAGAGAAACATGAACATAAAGTCATGATAAAGCATGATAATCATAACATGGAAATGTGGCAACAACACTTAACATTGAATTAGCACGAGTCAAGGCTCATTGCACATGGAGCATGAGTAAACCCTCATTTCACTTGAAGAACGAGTAAACCCTCGTTACACCTGAATTAGCATGAGTCAACACTCATTCCACATGACGTATCATGATACTATACTTTACCCAATGCATTGGAGCGCTATAAAGGGCGCACCCTTCTTAAACATTTCATTTCATGCATAAGTGTGCCACATGGATCATAAAACATGGATTCATAAAACATAATCATTTATTCCACGATAAAGGAATGTGGAATTCATACATGAAACTTTATAATCAATAAGTAAATGTGCATAAAGGTGAATACCCTTGATGTTGAAATGGGCATGGTATTCACTACACAAAGACATTGGCTTAGAAAATCGGTGCGATTTCGGTAGCGTAACGGCGTGACATAAGAATTCATAAAAAAGGTTGATGAGAGAGAAAGGGGTTCCTCATCATATTTACATGTAATTGGCAATAAGGAGATCATATATATACATTTCCAAACAATATAAATGGAATTTAGATTCCTGATACAAAAGTATTGCTTGAATGTAAAAGAAGAGAGAGAAGTTCCTTTCGGAATTTCGGCATAGTAAAGGGTGTACATGGGAGGAATTTAATGAGAGAGAAAGGGTTGTCCCATCATTCAAACAATAAAAGGGCAGTATGGGGGAGGTGCGAAACCATAACCCAACATTCATAATTGAAATAAAAAGGGAAATAAAACTTAAAGAAAATTGACAAAAAAAATGAGAAAGGAAGAAAACCCCTTACTTGGAAGTGTGCTTCCAAAGGCTAGAGAGAGGCTTGTGAGAGGCTTCTTGGGAGCTTGGGGCACCTTGGGAGGATTCTAGAGAGATTAGGGCAGAGGTTGGACGAACTTCAAGGGCTTTGAGTGAGGAGGAAGTGGGATCTTGGGTGGGTTTATATAGGAAAGGTGAGAGAATTCTTTATTATTTAGGTTTGGGACCCCTTATATTAAAATAATCCAAACCACAAACCATCCCATGGTATTTTCCCATGGTTTCTGGAAACGGAAAAAGGAAAACAATATTTTACAAGGCCAAGGTCAGAACAAATTAAAAAAAATAGGGTTTCTTATGTGGAGGTGAGTCACACTCCCATGGAAATTAATTTAAAAAGGCAAAGTGTTGAATAAGTCTTGAGGGTTCCATTAATGCTTTGAAAAGTAAGTCAAAGAAACCTAAAACCTCATTATTTTAATGATAAAACACATATTGGCCGAATATAAGTATTATGTTATTTTATTACATCACCATTGGGTCATTATGATGTCATAAACCACATTATATATTTAATTGGTATTTAATTTTTACCCAAAACTTTGACTGTCTCAGAAAATTATGAAAAATTAACCGTTGGATAATTTTGACGTCCTGATTCCAAAAATATTATTTATTTTATCTAAATAATTTTTTAAATATGTGAATTTTCACGTTTAAAATAAAAACTGACATTTATAAAAAATTTACGGGTTTTGATAGAAACGGCTTTCAAACCTTAATAAAAATTTTAATTGCATTCATAAAATTATAAGATAATTTATATTTAATAAAAATTAATTTAATATTAATACTAATATTTTATTAAAATATTTTTTAATTCAAAAATCCTTTAATTTAATAAAATACAATTCTTAATTAAATAATAACTAAAAACACCATTTGTACTTTAAAAACTAATTAAAATGTATCAAAAATGACTAGAAATTATATTCATTATTATATACAAAAACAATGTACATGAACATGGTGATACTTATTTGTTACATAACCCCTTAAAATAGCTGCATAAGACCTTATGGTAAGGTGTGCGATGGTGACAGACTCTTGGGGTGGCTCGGATAACATCGCTCGAGTGGTAATTTCAATCAACTTCCACTTTTCCCGTAGATGATCACGTTCGAGCTTGACTTGATGAAGCTCAGCTTGGGCTTGGTCAAGGGCAAAGCCCAAAGACGCCACCTCTTTTCCGAGCTTTGACAAATGGGCTTCGTAAGGGGAAATTCTACTGGATGAGGCCATCGCTTCCTTTGTCTGAGTGGAAATGGGTTCGTTAAAGCCTTATATTTATACTACTCAGATGATCACTGCTCAACGGCTAAAAAGTAACGGTCACAAATCTTAACGTAAAACTAAAGAAGTTGACATCTTATAAAAACATTTTTCATAAAGAAAAATTTAACTGGATCAAGAGGGATTTTCCATTAATGAAACTTTGGGCCATTACAACATTCCCCCATTAAGAAATTTCACCCCCGAAATTTTCCTTTTCCCACATTAAAACAAATGTGGGTAACTTAGCTTCATCATATCCTCCGACTCCCAAGTTGCTTCTTCAAACTTGTGGTTTCTCCACAACACCTTGACGAGGGGCATTGTCTTATTTCGTAGAACTTTTTCTCTATGGTCTAAGATCTTCACTGGTTTCTCCTCATAAGAAAGATCGTCTTCTAATTGTACCACCTCGGAAGAGAGTACATGTGAAGGGTCTGGTATGTACTTCCTTAAGAGGGATACATGGAAGACATCATGCACCTTGTCCATAGTAGGTGGAAGTGCTAGTCAATAGGCCACAGTCCCAACATGATCAAGAATCTCGAAGGGGCCGATGTAACTTGGACTTAACTTCCCTTTCTTTCCAAACCTCATGACCTTCTTCCACGGAGATATGCATAAAAACACCATGTCTCCGACTTTAAAGTCAAGGTCTCGTCGACGATTATCTGCATAACTCTTCTGTCGACTTTGGGCTGCCTTGATATGCTGCTGAATGGTTTTCACCTTCTCCACCATTTCTTCGACCATTTCTGGTCCAAGTAGCTTACGTTCACCGACCTCATCCCAACATGCCGTTGTTCTACACCTTTTCCCATACAGGGCTTCATATGGTGCCATTTGGATGCTCGAGTGGAAACTATTATTATAAGAGAACTCAACTAGAGGAAGATGTTGATCACATCCTCCTTTAAAGTCCATTGAGCATGCTCTCAACATATCCTAAAGTGTTTGGATAGTCCGTTCGGATTTGCCATCAGTTTGAGGATGATAGGCCGTACTGAAGTTCAGTTCAGTATTCAGAGCATGTTGAAGTCTCTTCCAAAACTTAGAGGTGAATCTTGGATCTCGGTCAGACACAATAGATAGTGGTACTCCATGCAACCGTACCACTTCCCTGATAATATCCGTGCCAGTTGATCCAAATAGAAATCCTCTCGAATAGAAATGAAGCGTGGAGTCTTTGTAAGACGGTCCATAATAACCCAGATTGCATTGTTGCTTTTGGATGTCCTTGGAAGTCCAGTGACGAAGTCCATGGTGATTTTCTCCCATTTCCATTCTGGTATGGGCAATGGTTGCATCATCCCCTTAGACTTCTGCCTCTTTGTCTTCACTTGCTGACACACCAGGCACTTTGATGTATAATCAGCGATCTCCTTCTTCATATTATCCCACCAGAAGTTTTCTCGGAGGTCTCGATACATCTTTGTGCTCCCTGGCTGAATAGAGAAATTTGAACTATGTGCATCATCCAAAAGTTCCTTCTTCAGCTCCGAACTTGATGGGACACATAGTCTTTTCCCAAACCGCACAATTCCTTCTTTATTAACATTAATCTCTGAGGATTTCCCCTTTTTGATAGCTTCCACTTTTTCATGGATTCTCGCATCATCCTTTTGAGCATCCTTTAACCTTTCCAAAAGAGATGGTTGAGCAATCATTTGTGAAAGGATTGATGATGTTCCCTTCTTTATGATTCCCACGTCCATCTTCATCAAGTCTAAGAAGATTGGATCCTTCTCAATTCTCATCATTGATAGAATCGCTGGATCATTTCTACTTAGGGCATCCGCCACCTTGTTCGCCTTCCCAGGGTGGTAATGTATTGAACAGTCATAATCCTTGATGAGCTCTATCCATCTTCTCTGGCGCATATTAAGCTCTTTCTGTGTGAATATATATTTAAGACTCTTGTGGTCAGTATATATCTCACATTTCTCTCCATAGAGATAATGCCGCCAGATTCTCAAGGCAAAGATCACCGCTGACAACTCCAGATCATGCGTTGGATAGTTTTGCTCATGTATTTCCAACTGCCTTGAGGCATAGGATATCACTTTATCATTCTGCATCAGCACACATCCTAATCCCTTCTTCAAAGCATCACTGAATACCACAAAAAGCTCCCCACTTGGGGGTAAAGTGAGAACAGGTGCAGTGATAAGCCTCCTTTTCAACTCCTTGAAGTTTTCTTCGCATTCATCACTCCAAGAAAACTTTACTCCATTTAGAGTTAGCTTGGTAAGAGTGTTGGACAATCATGAGAAGTTTCTCACAAATCGTCAATAATATTCAGCTAACCCCAAGAAGCTACGGATATCCGTTACCGATGTTGGCCTCGGCCATTCCTCAATTGCATCTGTTTTGGAGGGGTCCACAGATATCCCATTGGTTGTGATGATATGGCCCAAGAATGAGACCTCCTTCAACCAGAACTCACACTTGCTGTACTTGGCATAGAGCTTCTCCTTGCGCAAAGTCTCTAGTACAGTTCTTAAATGCTCCTCATGGTCCTCCTTGGTTTTGGAGTATATTAGAATATCATCTATAAAGACTACCACAAATTTATCTAGGTAATCTCTAAAGACTCTATTCATCAAGTCCATGAATATTTCTGGAGCATTGGTGAGTCCAAAAGGCATTACTATGAATTCATAGTGCCCGTACCTTGTACGAAAAGCAGTCTTGGGGATATCTTCCTTCTTCACCCTTACTTGATAATATCCTGACTGCAAGTCGACCTTGGAGAAGTATTGTGCTCCATGCAGCTGATCAAACAAGTCATCGATTCTTGGGAGAGGATACTTGTTCTTTATCGTGATTTTGTTAAGTTCACGATAATCGATGCAAAGCCGCATTGACCCATCCTTCTTCTTGACGAAGAGGACTGGTGCACCCCATGGTGATGCACTTGGGCGTATAAACCCTTTATCCAAATTCTCCTGTAGTTGTTTCTTCAGCTCCTCAAGCTCAACAACATCCATTCTATATGGAGTCTTGGATATTGGTAGAGCCCCAGGTATATGTTCAATTGAGAACTCAACATCTATTCTTGGAGGAAGACCAGGAAGTTCCTCGGGAAATACTTTAGCGAATTCCCTCACAATAGGCATTTCTTCAAGGGTGGTTTCTTCCTTGGACTCAATCATCTGAGCCAGATATGCGTGCTCATAAGGTAGTAATATCCATGCTTAAGACGATGGGGCTAAAGGAGATTCATCTTCTTCCTGACACTTGTAATGAATCGGGGGTCGATTCTCCATATGGAGTGTGATTTCCCTCTCCCGACAATTTATGTTGGCTCTATATAAGGAAAGCCAATCCATGCGAAGAATTGCATCAAATTCCACCAAAGGGAGTTTGACGAGGTTCGCCGGGAAATTCAATCCACAGATTATAATAGGGGAGGACTTATATTCATGGGATGCAATGATTTCCCCATTTTCCATACTCACCGACATCTTTACTTCCATGATTTGTGGTGGTGCAGGGATTGTTCTACTAAACTTTTGAGATATAAAAGAATGCGTAGAACCTGAATCAAAAAGTACGTTCTCCATTCTTGAATGAATAACTAGCATACCTGTCACCACTTCATTGTCAGGGTTCACTTCGGTAGAAGTGATGGAAAAAGCTCTTCCTTGCTTTCTTGGAGGTTGTTGATTGCCTCCGATAACCCTTGGATTAGGGCACTGATTCTCAAAATGACCCGGTTCTTTGCATTTGAAGCATTGAACAACGCGTTGAGGTTCGAATGGAGCGTTCCTCTCCTATGTCGCAGCCTCGGGTCCTTCTTGCTGACAGTTAACAGGTAGGTGCCCTTCTCTTCCACACTTGATGCATTTTCTTGTCCCCCTAAGGCAATTTCCAGGGTTCTTCTTTCCACACTTTAGGCAAGTGGGGTGCTGTAATTTCTTAGCACCGTTGGATTTATCCATCGGACCACCAGCATTGAAGTCCACCTTACGGTTCTTATCCCCATGATACCCCTGTGATTCTCCGAACTCCATTTCAACCTTGAGGGCACATCAGACAATTTCCTCATAGCTGTCGAAGTCACGGATCGCTAATTCTTTCCGCAAGCCAGGCTTCAGCCCACCAAAGAAGCGGGAAACCTTGCATTCGGGGGTAACGACAAAGCCGGAAGCATATCATGCAAGCCTTGTGAAGTTTGCCTCGTACACTCCCACGGATTCTTCATCTTTCTGTTTGATGGAAAGGAATTCCCTTTCCATCTTAAGACGGAGGGTGCGTGGAAAATATTTTTCAGAAAACATCTTCCGGAATTCCTTCCCTTCCAAAGCCTCGATCTCCTCCTCAGGCTTCGTATTTTTGATCAACGTCCACCATTGATCAGCTTCACCCTCCATACGATAAGCCGCCAGGAGAACCTTCTCTTTTTCAGAGCATTGGAGGATGGATAATATCTTTTCAATGGAGTTGATCCATTGTTCAGCGATCGTGGGATCAGATGATCCACTAAAAGTAGGAAGACTTTGTCTCATGAATCTTTCAATAGCGACTTGTTCTTTCTTAGGGGGGGTTGAACGTTCCTCTTGACCAGTGTTTCTATTCAAAACTTGAGTTAGCTGAGAGAGAAGCGTGACAAAGTTCGTGATTCCCGCTCCCATTGGATTGTGCATCTCATAATTACAATCATCACACTGATCTTCACAATGGTTGTTAGCCCGAGTTCTCCTATTACCAACCATTGGATGGAATAAAAGGAAAGTTAGGGGTAACACATAAACGTTAATCCAAAGACAAAATTTGATGACTTATAAATAAACTTTAATCTCTTTAACTCATGAGTCTATAGGATTCAATCCAGGCTTTTCATGATCTTCCTTCTAACATATATTCTTAGGGACATTTTTTCCCTTAATAAGGGTTCATACTAAGATTGTGAATTAATCAAAACATATCCCCCGGGAGTGTCATAACCAAGAGTGCAGAAAGGCCCGTTGTCGTGCACCAGTTCCCGTTCGAGTCTAGCTCAAAGCGGTGTTTTCGGGTTTTACCCCTAGGATACATCTGTGCCAGAGCCGCCTCTACCTGCTCGTATACAGACATGGATGTATTTGTTTGATAAACCACTTACATAGTATTTACCAAAACTTAGGGATGTTTTTATTATGCTTAGTCTTGTATATAAGGCTTTACTAGGGTTTCCTAATCCCAAAAATAACTAAACCTATCCTCTGATACCAACTATGACAACCCTGCTTTTTATTACAACTTAAGCATGCTTTATTACATAAAACTTCACTTGATACAACAAAGAATATCGAGAGGTTTAGTGTATTTGGGGCTTAGGATCATTAAATAAAAACATTAAACTTGAATTACAACATCTTTATTGAAAACTTCCTTTACATGACCACTACATTCCTTCGTACTTATCATTGCATGGGATAACCTGAGGACATGCATAAGAAAAGGGTGAGCTATAAAGCCCAGTAAGGGAGTACACAATGAATACCATGAAGAGTAAAATACATGTTAGGAAATAGGCATATCAATAGAGCATAAGAGAAACATGAACATAAAGGCATGATAAAGCATGATAATCATAACATGGAAATGTGGCAACAACACTTAACATTGAATTAGCATGAGCCAAGGCTCAGTGCACATGGAGCATGAGTAAACCCTCATTGCACTTGAAGCACGAGTAAACCCTTGTTGCACTTGAATTAGCATGAGTCAAAACTCATTGCACATGACGTATCATGATACTATACTTTACCCAATGCATTGGAGCGCTATAAAGGGCGCACCCTTCTTAAACATTTCATTTCATGCATTAGTGTGCCACATGGATCATAAAACATGGATTCATAAAACATAATCATTTATTCCACGATAAAGGAATGTGGAATTAATACATGAAACTTTATAATCAATAAGTAAATGTGCATAAAGGTGAATACCGTTGATGGAGAAATGGGCATGGTATTCACTACACAAAGACATTGGCTTAGAAAATCGGTGCGATTTCGGCAGCGTAACGGCGTGACATAAGAATTCATAAAAAAGGTTGATGAGAGAGAATGGGGTTCCTCATCATATTTAAATGTAATGGAAAGTAAGGAGATCATATATATACATGTCCGAACAATAGAAATGGAATTTAGATTCATGATACAAAAGTATTGCTTGAATGTAAAAGAAGAGAGAGAAGTTCCTTTCTGAATTTCGGCATAGTAACGGGTGTACATGGGAGGAATTTAATGAGAGATAAAGGGTTGTAACATCATTAAAACAATAAGAGGGCAGTATGGGGGAGGTGAGAAACCATACCCCAACATTCATAATTGAAATAAAAAGGGAAATACAACTTAAAGAATATTGACAAAAAAATGAGAAAGGAAGAAAACCCCTTACTTGGAAGTGTGCTTCCAAAGGCTAGAGAGAGGCTTGTGAGAGGCTTCTTGGGAGCTTGGGGAACCTTGGGAGGATTCTAGAGATATTAGGGCAGAGGTTGGACAAACTTCAAGGGATTTGAGTGAGGAGGAAGTGGGATCTTGGGTGGGTTTATATAGGAAAGGTGAGAGAATTCTTTATTATTTAGGTTTGGGACCCCTTATATTAAAATAATCCAAACCACAAACCATCCCATGGTATTTGCCCATTTTTTCTGGAAAAGGAAAGAGGAAAACAATATTTTACAAGGCCAAGGTCCGAACTTATTAAAAAAAATAGGGTTGCTTATGTGGAGGTGAGTCAAACTCCCATGGAAATTAATTTAAAAAGGCAAAGTGTTGAATAAGTCTTGAGGGTTCCATTAATGCTTTGAAAAGTAAGTCAAACAAACCCAAAACCTCATTATTTTAATTATAAAACACATATTGGCCGAACATAAGGATTATGTTATTTTATTACATCACCATTGGGTCATTATGATGTCATAAAACACATTATATATTAAATTGGTATTTAATTTTTACCCAAAAATTTGACTGTCTCAGAAAATTATGAAAAATTCACCGTTGGATAATTTCGACGTCCTGATTCCAAAAATAATATTTATTTTATCTAAAAAATTTTCTAAATATGTGAATTTTCACTTTTAAAATAAAAACTGACATTTATAAAAAATTTACGGGTTTTGACAGAAACAACTTTCAAACCTTAATAAAAATTTTAATTGCATTCATAAAATTATAAGATCATTTATATTTAATAAAAATTAATTTAATATTAATTATAATATTTTATTAAAATATTATTTAATTCAAAAATCATTTAATTTAATAAAATATAATTCTTAATTAAATAATAACTAAAAACACCATTTGTACTTTAAAAACTAATTACAATGTATCAAAAATGAATAGAAATTATATTCATTATTATATACAAAAATAATGTACATGAACATGGTTCTACTTTTTTGTTACATAACCCCTTAAAATAGCCGCATAAGACCTAAGGGTAAGGTGTGCGATGGTGACAGACTCTTGGGGCGGCTCGGATAACATCGCTCGAGTGGTAATTTCAATCAACTTCCACTTTTCCCATAGACGATCACGTTCGAGATTGACTTGATGAAGCTCAGCTTGGGCTTGGTCAAGGGAAAATCCCAAAGATGCCACCTCTTTTCTGAGCTCTGACAAATGGGCTTCGTAAGGGGCAATTCTACTGGATGAGGCCATCGCTTCCTTTGTCTGAGTAGAAATGGGTTCGTTAAATCCTTATATTTATACTACTCAGATGATCACTGCTCAACGGCTAACAAGTAATGGTCACAAATTTTAACGTAAAACTAAAGAAGTTGACATCTTATAAAAACATTTTTCATAAAGAAACATTTAACTGGATCAAGAGGGATTTTCCATTAATGAAACTTTGGGTCGTTACAGTTTCACTGTCCATTAATCATGGGGGTTAGTGACAGTAGAAAAGGGACTATCCAAGAGCATCAGGACTGCATCCCTACTCTAATATCAAGTGGCGGTGTGGGGGCACGACCCCCCTGTAGTATGCACTAGTGGGTGAAAAGGTAGTATCTTCATGAAGGATAGGGAATTTCAATGATAAGGGGTTCTCAGAGCTTAGGGTATCACAAATGATATATATTCATAGAGAATACAGTCTCACAAAGCATGGAGCATCATAGATATTAGGGTCTCATGAATGAGCTTCTTGAAGGAAGGTGATTCTCAAAGGAGGGGTGATTCATAAAGGAAGAACATCAGCATAGTAGGGATTTGCATAAGAATAGAGCATTATATTTGCACAGTTCTTCGAAAAGGATTACTGATTCCTAGATCATTGAGCAACCTAAAAGTGGCTCCCTCTTTGCGAAGGTAAGAGGCCTTCGAGTTGAGAACTATGAAATGGGAGATTTCCCGATGAAAGGGTGGTGTAACCCTCCTTCTGAGGTGGGGGAGAAGACTATTTTTAAGAAAATTATGTCCTCAATGTCCACCGTAGGGAATAATCAGTCACCACAATGAAGTTGTGATGTTTCATAGGATATAAATTTGTGTTCGGATCATGGTGAAAAATTGATGCATGGAGGGAAAATATTCATGAGAGATTACAAAGGAAAACAGATGTCTAGAGGAGTTATGATTGTGACGGATCACAACGGAAAATTGATGCACAAAGGTGATATGTTCAAAATGGGGAACTCCATGAACCACAATTCTACCAAGTGTTCCTCAATAGAAATGGATGCTCTAAAGCACATATATTTGCTTGAGCATGGAGTTAACCCCATGAATGGGCTCCACAAACTAGTTTTCCAACCCAACTTCATATGACCCAAACTTCTATTCTGTTTCTTTTTTTAGCTCGGAAACAAGTCAAATCAATGCTTTTGAAATGAGATATGCTCTATGTTCACGTTTGGAAATATTGGGTGATTGTTATGAAGTGTGTTTTGGTTCCAAAAGTGGTCAATCAATTAATGAAAAATTAAAAAAATATTAATTGATTACATTACTAAAATCAAATGTTTCATGTGAATGGAACATGGGAATAATCCAAACAATATCTCAAGTCCAAATGATAAAGACGAAGGATAGAATTATATACCATTTATGGCTATAAAAAAAGGAAATGTTCTTATGATTACTAAAACATCCATGGGTATTGAAAATGAACTTAAAAAGGTAAAAATACCATACAATTTAGAAATAAAAATAACTTTTTTTAATTTGGATATAGCCAATCTAATAAATCATATAAATTTTCTATCAAAATCACATCACAACATAAGAATATATGTTGTGCAAGGAATGCAAACTCTTAATGTTATGAGTATCACATATAATGATTATATATCCACAATGAAAATAGTTTATGTTATTGTGATTCCTATAAATCCTTTGATTATCCCTCTAGTTGAATGTGATGTGATTTTTGGATGAATGTTCTCTCTATATATAGAGGCCAACATAATTTTTGTGGAAGACAAGTCACATTTGATATTACATTAAAATCTAGGATCATAAATCTATGTAATTATGAATATCAACATGCAATGGAAATTAATTATACTGTATGGGTCATACTACATATCCATGTGGGATATTTACCTCAAATAGTTTGGGAGAAACAATGAATTAATTATATTTATGTTGTGTAAGATTATGAAACTATATTTCCTACTTAATTGACAAGTATCCCACCAGAATATTGAAGTTAATATTTTAATAGAACTCTTAAATAGTTATACACCTATTTCAATGAAATTATATTAAATTTCCCTACATGATTTGTATGAATTGAAGAAGTTATTAAATGAGAATATTGATAAGGGATACATATACTCTATTGTTTCACAAATTGTGGTAACCATTAATTTTTTAAAATCAATGATATTTCAATACATAATTTAATTGATTATCCAGATCATTAAAATATTACTATAAATAAAATTATTATATACCCCACATCGATGGTATATTTTATAATTTAGGAGGATATAAATATTTTGACATGATTAATATTCAATTTAGACATCATCAATTGAATGTTAAGAATAAGGATATACCCAAAAATGTCCTTTCATATCTGGTATGGTAATAAGGAACCTATTGTAATGCCATTTCGACATACAAATAGATATGTTATCTTCAATGATTTGATGAATGATGTATTCATATATAACATTGAACTATTTCAAATAGTATTTATTGATGCTAATATTTTATATTTAATGAGAATGTATGAACATGATTAATATTTGAGGATCATTTTCAAGACCCTAAATAAGGATAATATGAATTGTAAATTAATTGTTTTTAATTTTTAACCACACAATGTATAAAACATTTTTATAATACTATCATGTTAGACTATATCAGAGGATCCATAAATGATAAAAGTTATATAAAAATTTAATAGTAAAATTATAGTAACTAATAGTTATATAATTATTCGGTTTGAAGGATATAACATACTCTTTGTGATAGAATTTCTAATCCAATAAAAGCCTATAATTTATAATGGGTAGATAAATGTGAGGAAAATTTCAAGTATCCAAAAATATGGTTTCTCTGCGCATTTGTATACACACTATCCTTTAAAGAAGAAGGGTTAGTAAACATTATTTATGAATCATTGAATGTACTAGGATGTTTCCTCATGCCAAAGAATATGTTAATAGATTATCCCTCTATCAAGTAGAAAATCTATGATAAAAATTACTCGACACATGATTTCAATTGAGAGAGATATGTTTTTTTATTATAAATATAGATGCATTCTCATTATTATGAATATTGTAATTTATATATTGATAATACATTATTGATATTTTTAGATAGAAATATATTAATATGAATAATTATTGATTGATATATTTCATTTTATAATATAACAATAAGATATATTAACACCATGGTAAAAAAACATTGTGGTTGATGCTCTGAGCTGGACATACTATGATTGATTTTCAATAATGAGGTTTGAATGAGAAAAAATATAAATATATTTATAGAATATATCTCTTGAAATCATTAATATAGGGGGAATATGATATATATATATATATATATATGTTCATCCATCCAACTATGTGTGGACTATAGAGGTGTATAATGATAAGTTTGAAATGGAAAGGGTGGTAAAAAATATTCATTGGATCAACCATGATTGTGGTGGAATGATAGGGTTATGGAACCGAGTATGTGTTATATTAATATTACATATAATGGATTAAATGTATGAATATAATTTCTCACCATTATATATTAATATTTCCAGTAAAAATATGTTTTTATATCTGAAATATTATTTCTAGAGAGACAATATAAAGAGGGATATTGTAGATTATATATATCAATTCATGGTATGTTTGTAAGCTAAGACAGATAGATAGAAGTCTAAGGGGATGTTAAATCAATAAATCATAATAGAATGAATACTGGAAAAAATAAATAATGATTTCATTCTCAGAGTCACAAAAACATCTATAGGGAATAATGTGAATTGGAATGAATTCAATCAACTTATAAAGTTAGTACACATCATACATATTCGAGAAGATTCATCTCTTTATATGTCTCCCAACACAATCATTAATGATGGTTTAAGGTTCATGGATTACAACATTCAATTGTATCTAATAGATATTTGAGGTTTATCATGATGTTCTAGATAATTCTTCATTATGAATAGGATACACAATGGATTTCCAAATGTACATATCATACTCATATAGAAGGTCACACATACAGAAACATTAAATCTATAGATTTCATAACCAAATTATTCTATATTAATTTAAAATTTTATATGGATTAATAGATTCAATTGTGGAATATTCATACCATAATATCTTTCCCACGATCATTGAATAAGAACTTTTTTAAACCTTCCATTGTAGGATGTTCATTATTGAAACATATTTGGATGAAGTTGTAGAGTCAATGATATTTGGTCCTAGGAATGATATGGATATTTTATAGTATTTAATATCCATTTATAATTATATAAGGGTATATTATAGTCGATTGAAAATTTACATTGATAATCATCAACGAGTTCTATAAATCATAGTTCGTGATAAGGTATTTCTACGAATATATCATCAGAATAATGTTATGACCATTTGAAGGAAGGGTAATATTAACCATATATTTATCTATCCCATTGAAATTAATAATATTATATAGATATTAGCTTATTTTTTGGAACTTACCCTAAATCATTCTCAAGTGGAAGAAAGGTTCATTGTATCTATCCTAAGGTAGTACATTCCTGATCTATAAGCATTATAAATCAATGTGATACCACTATAGAAATATCCATCTTACAATGTGAAATTGGTGGATATTCAGGTTCATAAAGATAATTTTCTAGGAAACATGACCATACACCTGGTTAATGAATTTTAATGAACCGCTAAATTTGAAGATTCCACATGGGATTTTAATTCCTGATAAGTTACAAATATCCATAGTTGTTTATATCCAAATAATAGAATATTGATGGAGTATATTATATGAAAGGGTTGAATATAACACCGTAGGTATTTATGATATAGTTTCTTAATGTAATTTTATCTTTACTGATAGCATTCAATTCAAACTACCCTAGTCTAAATTAATAGTAATATAGTATAATGTTATTAAATAGTTTTTATATTTAGTTGTATGAATATGAAAAGCAATAATATTAAAAATATCTATAACTATTTTATATAATTAATTCATTACTATAAAATAAATAAGAACTCAATTTTATGTTCTGTTAATTTATGAAAAAAATCATGTTATTCAAAAATACAACATATTTCTCCTAGTGAAATAATAATATTAATAAATTTGTGAAAAATTTATAAATTATAATTTATTAAAAATATATAATTTTTAAAAATTAATATAAAAATTATCAAAGGATCAAATTTTTATAATTTATTTCCTAACATTAATTTTTATTTTATGGTGAAAAACATAAATTTTTTTAAATTATCATTTCGTTTCATTAAAATAGTCTGAAAATTAATTTATTTAATTCGTAAATTTATATAGTGCTATATTAGATAGATATAATCTAATTAATTACATATGAATAATCTTTATAATCGATTTTTCTATGTTCATTTTATCGATTGAAAAGTCATTTTTTTTAAAATAACTATTTTTATGAGAAAAATTGGTTTTATATTTAAAAAAATTCATATGTAACAATTTTATATTAATATATATACAGATTATATATTAAATTAATTTTTTCCAATAATATAATAGTTTTTAGATTTAATTTAATTAAGGGAATCTCAATATTATTCTAAAAATGAATATCATTAAATATAGTTTTCATTGAATTTTGAAAAATTATTTGAAAATGAATATCTAAAACATATAAAAATTGAATATATTAATTTTTTCTATATGTTTAAGAAAAATAATTTATATAATTTATAGTATTCTACTTTACTATTAAACATAGTGAATATTATAAACTCTTCAATTTTGTTTCCATGGTTAGGGTTATCATATGTTTACCGTGGGGTGAAAATAAGGGATAATGGTTATAAAACAATTTTAAATTTTATAAATCATATTATATGTATATATATTGACCCTATATTTTCTACCCTTTGAATATTAACAGTTTTTGAGAAGTAATACTTAGTGTGACCTTATTATATTTTAATATTTTGAAAAATCCAAACTACATTTGTCCCCCCTTATAAATTGATACCACATATTCTCTATTATCTAAAACTCATGAGAAATATATTTCTTCTATTAACTAACCTAATAAATTTGAAACATCTCTCCCCAAATCTTGTATATTATGATATTTTGATAATACTATATGTTCAATGATTTAGGTGAAATCCAATGGGGTATTCCTAATGAATACATATTGCTATTAATAGAGTACATTATATTTTATTTCATCTTTAATTTTTTCTAAATATAGGGAATACATTATCAAATTATATTTTAATTATATTAAATATAATTAAATATAATTATAATTATTGAATAGGAATTTTATACAGATTTTCCATCAAATGGGAATCAAAAAGTATCACACGTGTATATATCTGGATTACAGCCGCGAAATTAATATATGATTATTTATTCATAAACCTAATTCTTGTTAGGTTATTATGACTGATTTGATGTATATATATATAAATTTTTACAAAATTTTAATTCTATAAATATAATATATTATCAACCTTCTTACAAATTGATTTGTTTAAGTTCTATGATGTCTCTCATGTGTACATATAGACCACCTCATACAAAATGTGATGTGCTTATTTTTTAAAATTTCTATTTGAATGGTTGGTAATAATTATAAATTTAACTAATATATATGATATCTATGAAAATATAATTATTATGTATAGATGATTAATTATTTACCATTCTTCCATTCAAACCATCGAAATGTAGAAAAATTAATTTTGGTTATTTACAGGCTACCATCTCTAGGATGTGATGAAATAAGTTTTAATAACTTGTTTATATAAATAATTGGATATGTGTATTTGATGAATTAATATGATAAATATTTCATTGTTATGATTCTAGAGATAATAAAACATTGATTACAATCTACATATTAGAAAAATCTACCCCAAACATATTTGATAAATGAATAAGTTATCACCTTGAATAGATATTTTAGTAAATAAATTTTAATTGAAATTTGATAATATTTTATGATTGAATATTATATTTTATTATATATTTGAATATTATTTTGAATTATATTTATAATAAATATATATTTAGTCTAAATAATATTCAAAATTTTATGGAAAATTAGATACTTTAGTTAATGTATTCATGTTCCAAAACTATTTAAGAGAGGATTATTTATTAATGAATTTCCACTACCAAGATTATTTTATAATTTTATTATAAAACCATTTAATTTTTCCTCCCTTTTTTTAATTCAATAAATTTTAATTCTTAATTCCATTTACTCCCTTTGATACTCAAATGGTTCAAAATAAGTTTTTAAGAAAAATCATTTTTATTTATCATCAGTTAGTTAAGAGACCTCTTTATTCATTATTAATGTTCTTTAAAAAATTTAAATATTTTTTCAATATATTCTCAAATTAATTTTTTAAGTAATTTTACCACATGTTTTAATTTTTTAAAAATGTTACAGATGAATATTCATGGCATTTCATGAATTAGGTACCTTTTTCCAAAGATTTAAAATGAATCAAGGTTTTATAGATTACAACCAGAAATTAATTTCTCACAATTGGCCTAGTTGAACACTTTATGGAAATATTTACATGTTTCCTTTATTAATTTAGTTGATTTTTTTATTATTTGGGAAATATTTTTATTTAATTTTTTTTTCAAAATGAACGTTGTATTTTCCGTATAATTTTTTATAGTATTTTATTAAATGTTTTTATTTATGAATAAACCATTTTAAATTAATCTTGATATACAAGTGATATGATCCAATAATATTGTCATTATTCATTATTTGAACAGTTTATTATTATGGAGATGTCATTTTTATTGTAATGAACCCGAATCTAGTAACCCAAGGATAATGACTATTTTAGTAAATGAGCATAGATAAAACGTGTTAAATAACAAAGGAATAATCAGTTTAATAGTTTAGAGAACCAGATTTATAAATGATTCCTATTTTCCCTTTTAAATTGAAAATAAAACATAACACAAAACAAAAGAAATTGAAATTAATCCTTGAAAACACATTCTAGGAATTCCTCCTCATAACATGGGGAAGGGAAACAAAATAAGGGTGCTCTGAAATGGAAAACAATAGTTATGTATAACTGAATTTATCCTGACCTGATAAGCATAATAAATATGTAATGTGAAATAAATAAACACAAGTTCAATTTAAATAACTTGATTATAATGATAAGAAAATTAATAATCAATATAGAAAGATAAATTACTAAAAAAATTACATATAAATAAAAACTAAGAATAAAATTCATTTAGAGATAATATCATTGTGAACATATGATGGATACTATTAACTGAATTTTTATTGATCAAAACTATTAATTATTGGATTCTTTGATCATATACACCATGATGCATCTACTGCCAATGCCTTCCATAAGATTATTTATAAATATAGGTAGAAAATTGTATTATTTGGAAAGTTGATTTGTATCATTAGACCTACCGATGGACCAAGGGGTATATAATCTCACTTACATCATGTTATTTCATTTTAAAGTAATTACTTATATATAGAATAATTTATTTAATTCATGAATAATATTACTTATCAATAAACATCCATATTGAGTAAAGAATACATATTTATCTCTATTTCTACTATTCATGAATTAATTTTCTTTGTATACACCATATGTAGAAATTTAAAATTTTTTAAGAAAAAATAACATCCATCATATGAGAATATGGTTATCTTAATGAAATGTATTGTCAAATAAAAAAATGATCTCAAGTAATTGATTTTTTTACAATAATTTTTACTATCACAAATAAATTGACATTGTACAATAACTTTTTCCACATCATAATATTCAATTAAATCCTTCATGGATTAAATAATTAACATTCAGACATAAAATACCATGATTTATAACTGAATCATGTTATTTCATTAAAATGGGTAGAATATAGGTCTCATAAAATAAATTAAATTCATAATATTATAATATTAATTTTCGATGGGAAATTGAGCTGGATTCCCATACAACAAGCTTCCTTTTTTTTGAAGATCATGTAAAATTCTGAATATTGGCCTTTGAAAATTAATTAACTTCTATATGAAACATATTAATATATATAAGGTCATATACCATCCTTTTATAATATTTTATCAGTCCTTTGTTAATAATCATTCATTATTTTAATTATTTCAGGTGTTAGTTTCCAGATTTTATCATTCGTTCTTTTCCATGATAGTTTTAGTTCATGTTTATATTGTATATTTATATCATATCAAAAATATTGTTGATGATATTATTATCATATTTATACATAAATAATACATTTGATAAAAATTATGGAAGATTTCAGTGAGAGATAGAGTGTGGTAGGATGTATGTATGCTTGCATAATGTGTTCCTATCAAAATGATCATTATGGAATAGAGGATAGTTATATTTTAACTTTACAGAATGGGAATTATATCATAAATAATAGATTATTTCTTTAAAAAATATATTTATATCATCAATTTTTTTGTGGTGATGAAAATACAGTCATATTTCTTCATGAAAGAGTCCGTCCAAACTTACACAATTGATAGTATCATGTTTTAGTTAGTGAAAAGGGAAGAAACAAAAATGATATATTATCTTTTAAAAATTAGTAATATATATGTAATATCAGAACTATTTCATTTATGTCACATGTAATCATTCTATTTATCATTATTTTATTCATATTAATGGGTTATTCAAAAAATAATAAAATTTATTCGTGAAGTGGTAGTTCACTATACACACGAGTGATGTTATCATATCTCATATGAAATTGAATTTAAAATGATATATATGATATAATTACTCAAAATATATATTTAGATTGTAACTATTTTATATATACATTATATATATCATCATACCCAACCGTGAGAGGTAGTCATAGAAAAATGAATAACATCGGTTCATGAGGTGGTAGTCCACCATGCAAATGATTGATTATTTCATAACCCATTTGACAGATGTGGAGATAGTTTTCTTACATTCCAATAACATAATAATAATATAATTATATTTAGATTTTTTTATATCATAATACAGTAATAATAATTTAAGGAGGTGTAAAGAGAAATAAAACAAAACATATGGTTAGAAAATTTAGCACTTCTCGAAAAAACTCATTAGGAATATAGATATGGTATTACTAAAATGGATTTTGACCAAAAAATGGATTCTCGGATAAAATGATTGATGATTGGAATTAATTGTGGTATTTATTTTTTTTTCTAAAAGGTATTCAATGTGAGAATAATACAAGATATTTAGTGTCCTTTAAAAAGATAGGTGGGTTTCGAACGAGTAATTTATTAAAGAAAAAGGTGTACCCAAATGTTAAAATTTCAAAAGGTTAAAGAAAATGGATTTTTATTGGATTATCATTTCAGTTTATCCCATATTAAACCCATTTTTATCTGAACCATTTAAATAATATTTTTTATTTTTACTATTAATTATAGTAAAAAATTAAGTTATCATATTAAGTGATATAAATTATGATGATAATAAAAATTTAATACATTTTTACATATTCAATTCAATGAAATTGGCTAATTTAATTTAAAATTAATCATGCAGATATGACAGGAAAGTGGGGTTTTGATGTGAAAATGTTGCAATGTTAAAAGAGTTTTATATAAGATTTAAATATGAAAATAATTAAAGTGGCATTCAATTTATTATGATATATTTAACTGTAATATGTTTATTTTAATATTATTTTAAAATTTATTTTAAATTTATAGATAATTTAAAAGAAAAGATAAAAATCAATTAAACTCCATTATTATTCAGTAATCTCGAAAAATGGTACATGTTAGATAAAAGCACAAAACATTAGTCTCAGATAGTTTTAATATTTTGTTTTAAAAAATAAAGTTATGTTTAATATGTAAATATTACAAAAGTGAAAAAAATTGTTTTTAAGTTATATGAATAGTGAATGAATAAATGATGACATATAAAAATATAGTTTTTAAAATATATTATTTATCATTTAAATGAATATTAATTAATTTCTAATAAATATATAAACATCATTTTAAAATTTAAGTTAGTTATAATTATACTAAAAACATTTTGGATAGTTTATAATGTTAATTTTTTAAATATATTTTAACATATTGTATTATTTACATTAAACACAGTGTTTTTGCTAAGTTAGAATTAGATGAAATTAAATATATTCTAGAAGAAGTATATTCTAAAGTAGTAGGGTTTCACAATCATCCCTTATAAATAAATTTCATCATTAAAATTTTGTGTATATTATCTTCTAAATAAATTATGTTATTCTATCTAAAAAATAACATTTGGTTCCCACATTGTATTCTCTATTTGGACGTCTCTATAAAGAACATTTAGCAGATTATCCATTCAATTTCTCAATATTTTATCTCTAGTATCAAAAATATATTTGGGTTCTTCATAAAATGATATATATTTTTTTCTATATCATTAGATGTGGGCACATGGATGGGTTGTCAAATATATTTTCTTAATAACTATATATTGAACACATCATGTAGTTCTGATATATTTAGATCCATTACTAAATTAAAACAAAAACCTCCAATTATATCATTAATTTCATAGTTTTCATTATACTTGGGTTTTACTATCAATTTCTTAATGAACCTCACAACACCCTTCCATGGGTAAACATTTTGTAAAACATGATCTTCCATATTAAATATAAAATATGCCCTTTGATTATCGACAAAAATATTTTCCTTCATTGATTCTATCTAATGTGATATTGAATAACCATTACCTTTGTTGTTGTACCTTCCACTAGTTCTATGAATATGATTTTAAATTTACTAGAATTATCCCGGCGTGTTGGAGAGTGACATATCTTTTAATATAATGTTTTATACACTTCCATTTGAATATGAGAATGGATAATATTATTATAGGAAAAATTCACAAAATCTAAACACTAATAAAACATACATTGAACTCAATATATATAAAAAAATTAATACACAATTTATAAATTTCATCAGTTTAATGACGGTTGGAGGTGCTTAAATGAAGCATAGTATCAAGATCCTTCTAATGAATCTTCATTCATTTTAATGTAAACTGGGGATCATGATAAGAAACATGTTAATGTTTAATTCAATGAAATATTATAAAATCATTAATATTGAGCCTTATGAGGTGATCATGAATTAAATAATCTCTTATAACATGAAAATAAACATATTTGTGTAAGTGAGCAATGATAACCCAAATAGAATCAATCATTCAAGGAGTATTTGATTGTCTAGTAGAAAATTCCCTAGTTATGTAATCTCATTTCACAATAGTTTTGGGAATATACTTCCTGAATTATCTAGGATTTTATCTCACACATTTCAATTATTGAAAAAAGAAACAACTAGAAACACAATAAAAAATTTCCAACTACATATTATCCCATGAAATATAATTCCTCAAATACCTATACATTTTTGTGCTACTAGTGTATATAGAGAAAATGTTCAATGGTAGTCATAAAACAATTCTATTTTATCCTGGGTATATATCTAAAAAATATATTTAAAATTTTTATAACTCCATCAAAACAAATAATATTTTCAAATTTTCTATCACTCAATGCGATAATTATATTCTAAACATTCCCATCATCAAAAAGAGAAATTTTTATCTTTTCTAGAAAAGGTGGTTTCATTATCATTTGAAAAATGAGTGATTTATCCCCTTCCATTAAATATTAGTATATCCATCATTATTATATCCATGAAAATATTATCTCCCTCAATCCTTATGTTGGTAAAAATTCAATGATCATTACATTTCAATGAAAAAAATAACTTATTTTCTTTCCCTCGGTTGTATTGTTTTGAGAAATAATAATGCCTAAGTACCTAAAGTAATATAATTTACATCATATTGAAATATTTTTGTCAAAATATGAATATTAGAATATTATGGTCATTGTATATCATACATATGTCACCATATAGATAATGTATCTTTATCCGCAAAGAAATGATTACATCTAACTAGTAAAGATCTTAGAATGTATATTTCTGTACATGATTCTTGACCTACCTTGATGCATATAAAGAACCTATATCATTTTTAATTAGGACACAACCACTTCCATGCATAGATTCATCAATATATATCAAAGAACACATCATTTCTAGATTATATGGTCAATATTATATAATTGAACAATATCCTCTTCAGTTAATTAAAAAATTATTCACATTTCTATTTTCTAAACAAACATAACTCCATTATGTATAAGCATTGTTAAAGGGTTACCTAATTGGGTTAAATTACAAGAAAATAATGGATATTACACACAAAGACAATGAATCTATCTATATAAATTATATTTGCTGTTATAGTGATTACTTTTACCACAATTTCTATTTTAATATCAATTGGGATTATATCATTGGTGACAATATGGATAAGAAAAATATACATTATGAAGAAATAAATGACACATAAAAAATTTACCATATATCACTTTCATTAACATAGAATCATGATATATATGTAAGTGATTCCAATTATATTCGTATATTTTAGAATACAACAAAATAACTTCAATGAATAACAATAAAAATAATAAAGATATTACACGAATAAACATTCAATTAGATATATATCATGAGAGGGTGGATTAATCAATCCGAATAGAATTAATGTAAATATGTAATATTCATAAATCATTTGAAACACCGTGTTTATAATTTATTAATTATATACACACATTTTATAATTACCAAATGAATTTAATTAGTTGAAAAATATTTGGCTCTATTATTTTGATCTAAAAAATAATCAATGTGAGTCATTTGATACATGTTATTTATCATAATAGAATTTACTTTACAATAATAAACTCACTCTCTCATGGATCCACCATTCTTATTATTGATGCGAATAGAGGAACCCCAAGGGGAAACAATATAGAAAATAAATCCCTTATCACCCATATGCTTTAGTTTTTTTTGCATACACCAATAATTCCATAATTCTCATTCTATATGGATCCTTTGAAATTTTTCATTCATCAAAGGTTATATCAAGGTAAAAGTCAACTTCATGATCTACTGGATAAAAATATAATTCCTCAATAAATACGTCAATTTTTCCATGTACAATATGTACATCATTAGTTATAATATTACATTCTCTATCTATAGATTTTATTTTCTCTTCTTACCTAATAATGTAATTTATTAAAGCTACTAGGGTTGGTTCATGATATGAATCAGATGATAAAGTCTACACTCTAAAGATATGGAATTGTACATCTTTCTTGTAATTCATAATTCCATTCATCTTGAAATAAATTTTAGTATCATATATTTATTTCTAGTACATATCATGTATTATATATAATTGAACCATATTTATGTTAACAAGTTGAGAAAATAATGAAAATTTAAAAGTTATAATAGGGATCACCTGACACAACCTTGTTGAAGTGGGTCTTCCCTTGAGAGCTATTACTGAAACATTTATTCTAAAATTAATGTTAAAATTTATCATAATCCTAGAAAATAAATTATATATAAAAGTTTGTGAGTATATATAATTGAATAACGACTAAGATAAATTTTAAAAAAGTACCTTCCACCAAATCATTTGATTATTCCACCTTAATTGTAGTGATCACAGAATATTTTCCTTTCACTAATTAACTCTTATGCGGTAGATTCCTCAGAATATTTGGACATTGGTATGAATAATTCGGAATTTAATTACTTATAAAGAACTAAAAATCATTGATTTGTTTCACCCCATTCCATTCATGATATATATTCCCCTTATCAACACACTTTTAACAAACTCCTATGAACATTTAACACTTCACATGATGTTTCTCCCCTCAATTGTGTTATGATTGAAATTTCCCCATCATCCTCTTGTTATGTGACACATTACCATTTCCATGTTTCTCATATGAACTAGTATTATCATTATTTAACATTAATATATAACATCCTAGGAATTCCTTTTCTATTTTTATGGAACCTAATAATATTTAATTGTATGATAATGAAGTATGACAGAGTGGTTCCCATCATAGAATAGGATGATTATGGTCATAAAAAATGGTCAATATTTCACTCAGTGTATCATATATAATATTTTAAATACCTAGATGACATTCTAATTAATTCTTTATACACTAAAACACATTTTTCATACTTTTCTTCTAAGCTATGTATCATTCTCATCATTTCTATGTGTTGGTCATGAGGGAAAAATTTGATGATGTATGTCTCCATAAAATCTTTCTATTCAATGAGTTATATTTCATATTCCCCCTTAGTATTCAGAATTAATGATATTAATTGATTATAACAACCCATGATACAATACAATGTAAGTGAAACATTTTCATTTTCATCAAATCCAATTTCCATAAATATCATCTCAGAAGATATAATCAATTACATAGATACCATTAAATTTTTAGACCTAAAAAATAATGGGAGATTCTACCTCATAGATCATTCCAACATATGAGAATCTCATTGTGGAATTAGTTTCCTATTTAAGAAATGGTTTTTTATCATGACCTGATTATGATTCCACTATATATCTATAATTATTTTAATTCCAAAACCAATTATATTTTCTACCTCGATAGGGAAATATCTACAATGTCTACAAGTAATGATAACATTATTATTTATAGGTTCTATTTCTAAACAATGGAGTACAATAGGTTAGCAAATAAAATTATGAATTATAATTATAATCTAGAATTATCGAAATGGTGTAATACATAGCATAAATTTATGTTTCTGAATTTTTAAAAATATAATAATAAAATATATTTTCAGGGATATATTAATTTTCTAAACTGTTATAATGGTTTATACAGAATATACGAATTATCCAAAGAATATATTCAGGGAGTGTTAAACAAGATGTGCAGTAAGTCCATTTTTCATAAACCATGTAAAAATAAGGTGAAGTCCAATGCATACTTTTTGGATTAATTTTCTTAACTAATTCTATAAAAGAACTATGTCCACTTGTTGTGTCCAAGGATTTATTAATATTTACGAAAAATTTAATAATTAGTTCCATACTAAAACATTTTGATTTTGTTCTATATTCTTCCTCAAAGACTGTTATATAGTTACGTTCCCTAATCTATTCATTCAATAATGTAGTTGTCGTGGATTATTCTAACCTTCCAATTATACATACTACAACTACCATGACACCATAAACCTAGATTTGGTTTATTCCTTATTAAAATTTCATTGAATAAAAGGATCAAATCCATAAAATGGTTTTCAAATAAAATGTGAATTTTCCTAAGAATATCCCATTTGAGTGTCTATCCAGTTATATACTGTAGCACAATATCCTCTACCGAGTGATTATATTATCATTAACAATGCACCCTTTTCTAATTTGTTAACCCTAGGAACCTCTTTACTAGAAACACATCCAATTATAGTATCTAAAAATGGATGTATTTCCAAGAAGGAATATAATCCATTACTTTGGAAAACATTATTATTTATTGAAATTCCTATCCAAAAATTATATCATGTTGTTATTTTCCATAATCTAGGTTTTCGTTAATATAGTTCCCAAGGTTTCTAAGAATCATCTATTAATACCTACTATAATGTCTCTAACTCTAGTGAACCTTATCCGAGGCATGGTACCTTATATTTTAAGAGATAAAAATGATAAAATCAAGAAGGAAAAATTAATTTAATAGTTTTAGATAGATATATATATATAAATAACACTAATTTTACATTAATAATAGAAAAAAATATGTAATACATAATTAATAAAATGTACTGCATCCTATAAACCATATTCAATTATTCATCTTTTAATCCGAGGGAATTGAAGATAAACAATGGTGGGATAAACTAATTATCATGGGTTAAGTACAACATAATATATCACAAATAAAGAAAAATTAATCAATAACTAATGTTATATAACTGAATAGAAATATTATTTAAATAACATAACTATCATGATATGATAAGGAATAATATAAATAATAAAGTAACTAACTAAAGAAAATTTCATTTCATCAATATGTTGTATTAATATGCTTCTAAAGATAATATAATTATTAAAGTATAATGGATAATAATATCTATATTCATAATGAGATAAATTAATAATTATATTATGTTATGATATAAAGAATATTGATACCTCTACCCTAAAGATGTTTCAAAAGATGTTTGAAATCTACTAGTAGATACCCATTTATTTTAGTTAACTGATTTGTTTGATGATACCTATTGATGCATTCTGGGGATATATAATTACATCCCACTTATAATATTATGTTCAATTTATTTCCAATATATCCAATAATCAATTTAATTTTGGAATAATATACCATATAAAACATATTTTTATTGAACAGAGGATACACATTTATCAGTATGTCAACAATTATTCAAATAACATTCAAAGAATATATCATATGAAAAAATTTATTTAAAAAAAAAACTAAATCCATCATAAAATAAATTGGATATTTATGATAAATTAATTTTTAAATTGAAAATGATGATAATGAATATATTGTTTCATGTTAAAACTATCAATAACAAAATAAAGTGATATAGTACCAAAACATTTACCACCTGGTAATTTTCATATCAAATCCCCTTTGATTATATATTTTAAATTGAAAAACAAAATTCCATTAATTATATTGGATTCATGATATTATATTTTATGTCGGATTATATAAACCATATAAAATAAATAATGTGTATAATATTGCAATATGCCTCTACGCAAAGAAATTATGATAAAAAATCTTACGTCATGCTTCATTTTGGTTAAAAGCGATCTAGCCTCTTGTATAGTGGTTCAAAACATGTTATTAACTTACAAAAAATCCATATTAATATATATAATATCATATATCATCCTTATATATTATTTTATGACAAATTAGTTAATAATCCTTTATTGTTTTTATTGTTTTAGGTGCTAATTTCTATGCCTTCTCATTCTTTATTATCATTTAATTTTCTAGTACATATGTATAATATATGTTTCAATAATATGTAAATAATAATCACAATGTAATTATTTAAACATAAATTATAAATTTAATAACAATCATTAATGAGGGGTATGATAAATGAAGTATTTAATGATCATGGATACATTAGGTCCTATGTACGCAAGGGTAATATTACCATCCTTAAAAATTCATTATGGAAATGAGATAAGTAATATGTTTTCATTCAACAATCACAATAATAAATTAAATATATTATTATTTATTTTAATAAATATACATATATCATCCCTAAGGTGTGGTGATTAAAAGAGAGTGGCATCACATCATGAAGGTGGTAATCCAAATATACACGAATGATGTTATCGTCTTTTAGTGAGTGAGATGGTACGAAAAATAAATTATGTATTGAAGTTTATTATTATGAACCAAGATGGAATACTATCGAACACGACATTTGTCCTAGTATAAGACCTATCCCGAAGGGTGTTATGGATCCCCATTGGTTTTAAACTACTACTGGGTATAAAATGAAATACATATGAGAATGATATAGGCCCAATGTATAAATAGGATCGTATAAAAAACTAATCAAATAGATTATGTTGAATGAACCGACAATTGATCATAAATAAGTACCCATGTTAATCCAGATAATGATAAAACTAATCAAAAAAGAAAAATTGAATCTAAATACAAAAAATATAACTGGATTATGCCAACAAGATATCCATGTGAATAATTGGCCACCTCCAACCACAAGACCAACTACTACAAAAACCTGAACATGAACCAGAAACCATAGAAAGAAATTTTATATAAAAAATAGACCAGGTCTACCGAACTCAAGTGGTATAAGTAGGGTATGATGTAGAAATATCATTAGGCAATCACTAGAGAATCCACATGTTTACATTCTTGAAAAAATCCAATTACACTAGCTTCAAATAATGTTTTGAAATAGGGTTTTCCTAATTTTTTAAATATAAAAATGGTTTTCATTTAGTTTGAAAACATTTCACTCGATTTATCCATTTCCTGAAACAAGATACTATCTTAAAACCAAAACACAAATCAAGGGATTCCAGGCTATGCTGAAAATAAATATATATTGATAACAAAAAACTAAATGCCTTGGAATTTAATCAAGAAAGTAATGATAATATTCATGAGTGATACTAAATATCCCTAGAATACCCCTATATGTACTTGGTTCGAAAACACGTACCGTCATGTGGTGAAACCCCTATCTCTATAACCAACTGTCCACCCACAACTGACCAATCCAGTAGAACAACCCACCTGATCTCTCAGTAAATCTATGGGAACCAACCCATATAATTGAGATAGGTAATAAATGTCACATGATCCAATAATAAAGCTCAGAAACCTGAGGTAATAATTTACTGTTTTTATGTAAGGCCCTCACATGTGTGGATCACTATACCTCCCATCACCACACATTCTAATACTAATAAAAAACCAACTATATGATAAATCACAAAGTTAAATCCCTCATATTTGTGTGTATATATATATATACATATCACATCGCGTGTGGTTCCAACTAGGCCATCACATCAGTTGAGTATTCAATCCTTTATTTAGAAACATGGTAGTTCACAAATAGGCCTATATCTTTTCCAAAAAAAAATTCATTTACCAAAATAATTAAATTCACTCTTTTTTAAAACAACACCAAACCACAGTTTTGTGTTTAAAATTCCAAATAGTCCATTAATACAAATATTTATTGAAATATATTCAATGCTCAAAATGGTATTATCTTTGAAGATTTCATTTGAAACACCTTTTGTAAATCACAGAAGGGATCCAATGTATTTTAGAAAGAAAAGTTACAATTTGGAAACCATGGTTACATGAGAACTCCAACCCAATGTCAATGATTAACACATAGAAAACTTATCCACGTATTTCCCATATGAACCATCATAATATTTTATACTAACACCCTTTTATAAAACACTAAATGATCCATCATTTCAGAAACCATCTTGAAACAAATTTATCTCACATGGAAACCATAAAAACCATTTCATGGGAGAGGGAGCATGAGAAGATGAAGAACATCACTAAGAAACAATGGTTTAAGGGTTGAATTTCTTACAATCCCATAAACATTTTCAAACTCATCCATGCATTCACTTCATGAACCCATGGATGTGCCACATATAATATAATACCACAAGTCATTTTCAACCAATCCCTTTTAAAAGAAACAACAAATTATATGAAATTTAAATAAAAACAAATTTTATGAAAAGAATACCACATTCCCCATTAAAAGAGTACCCTCAATTGAATCAATATAATAAAAAATTTGAAATCATGAAAAACTACTCAACGACCAAATTTTACCCTTAATGCTCAAATGTTTTCATCCAAACATATTTAACATAGACACACATAAGCATAAAACAAGAATAAATTCAAAACCTATTTTTTAAAAAATATACTAATTGTAAAAATAATAATAAACTAACTAATTATATTTTGAAGGTACCTATAGTACATAACAATAAAATTAAAAAATCAAAGAATAATGGGTTTATATTAGAGGGGAAAATCATGGAAACACCTACCTCATAAGAATGTAGATTCAATGCCGCTTTAATGGGAGGATGAACATGGCCTCAAAGACCAAATGAACACACTAAACAAAAAAACACAACCAACACACAAAACCGAACCATTACTATTTGGACGAACATGAACCCTCCTAAGGTAAATCGATAAATATCACAGGGAGGGAAGAAAGAGGATTAAAATGGAACAAAACCATAATAAATGTGCATTGGATCTTTATATGATCAACCATGAATGAGGGGGGGAGGCAAGGGAAGAGGGGTGTCATGACCCCATTGTGAGATAAAAATTTAAGGGAGGGGGTTCAGTTTTGGGAGAAAGAGAGGATAAAGAGGAAAGATGTTTTAAATATTTTGATCACCTGGCATGACCACCCAGTTTGGATGCAAACAAACCAAGAAACTATCATGTAGTAGTCACATCATAAGAAGGAGAAGACAACACAACTATGCTGTAAGGTTTTTGAAAACTTGTGAAAACCTTGTGGTTTCTTCTTTCCTCTTCCTAGACTGGACACAAGATTACCTGGGCTGACCGACACGGCCACTACTAACCATGTGCTGACCATGTAAAACTTGAAAAAGCAACCCAAAAATAAAAATTCAATAATTTTTACTAGGTCTCAACCCAAAAATATTTATGAAAGACCCAATTCAAACATAAAGTTAAAATAATGTTATATATTGTGTTTTCGTGTGAAAATTATCCCAACCACAAACAATTCAGTCCCACTATAATTCACGATGTTAAAATATAAGATAAATTTGAATCCATGCTCGATCAAATCCAAAATTAAACACGTACCTCAGGCTAGCCTTTTTCACTAATAAGAAAACTAATATATAAATATGAAACTAGAACACAAGAATGAGGTTATGAAATGAGGATGTTATCCCCACCACAAGGACTCGACTAACACAAAATCGTTTATACCAAAACAACACCATCAAGGCATAAACAAGAAACCCATTACAAGGCATCCTGATAGACCTGGACACCGAGACATGGGAACTCCCACAAGAAAAAATTTTCATCTACACAATATAAAACAACAAAACCTCCATATATATTAATAAAACATGCCAATATATATTTCCAAATACAATGTGTTTTTAAACTCAAAAATAACCTTAAGATAAAATTTGAAACATCATCCAAACTCACACAATACAAAAACACATTCAATAAATCACAACTGAAACAAAAAAAAACTCATCCAGGGAAAAACACTCCTTAATAAAAATTTATTATTAAAAAATCCACACCTATAATAAAAATTTCCACATTTATTGTGATAGAATGTGTTTATCACACTATTACTACTAATGTTGAACTTAATGTAGTAGGAAAATAAGAATATGAAAAACCTAAATATTTCCATTCCAATAAGGAAAACAAAACTAGGACGAAGTTTCAAACAACCCTAGAAACTCTTAATTATTCATGAGATTCAATTTGAGGCCTACGGCTAGAGACCTGATGATTTTCACATAACCGTGCACATTGTCAGGAACTATAATCCTATGATGACAATGTCCCCTTCAGGTGATGCTTCCTATATAACTTATCCAGATGGCCTAGACAGCTGCAATGATGGATGGTCTTTAGAAGGATGCAAGAAGTTGTCTATCAAATTGGTCATAAAGGCTTCAAGGGGTATGTTAGACTATAAGAAGATGAAATGTTTAAAATTAATAATGATCTTTTGACGATGAGATTAATTTGGATGGATTTTTTATAGTATGTGTAACCCTGATTATTTTAATTTGACAATGTTATTGTAAGAATAGATTTCTTTTCTTGTGTTAAAATAAATTTAATGGTATTAATATCCTTTAGGGTTTATATGATCATTGATATTGATGTAATAATTGGATATTACATTATGGGATGCAAAATAAAATGCATAAGATAAAAAATTAGGTCAAAATATGTTATGGTTATTTTTGGGATGTTCTATTATTTTTCTGATTTTATAAGAATTATTTAGTTTTAGAAAAAGGAAAATTTGTAAGAAGTGTGACAAACCCATCGCATTGGAGAAAACTGTCGGAATCATAACCATAACTGAATGGGGACAAGGGATTATCACCTAATACTAGAATATGTGATGTACGTAGATAGTAATTTGTTTTTAATTTAGTTAAATTTTTTGATGGAATAAATATATGTTGATTTTTGGAACTTATGATTTATTAAATGGATCTCCATGCTATTAGAAAATGATTTGGAGAAATAAGTGATCATGGTTATTTTGGATGAAGTTCACAATTTTTGGAGCACTATGTGATTAAGTGAAATAGAATAATATGGGAATTAATTAAGGTGTAATGGATGAATTTTATTTTAGAATAATCAATCATTTTTATTTTGGTATTATGGGAAATTATATTATTTATGGGAACGATTATCCTATCTTGGAGAATATGTAAATAGGGTAAAATATTTTTGGTATAAGACATCAATAGTGATTGATTTTATTTCGATATAAATGAGAAGACGTATCATGGAAGACAATTTAATCAAATTAATCTACGTTTTTGGTCACATACATGGTTTTTATTATTTTATGTTATTTTAAGGATAGTTATTTATCAAAATCTCTATGATTAAATTTTGGTATTATTTTTTAATTTTGGAGATTAAATGCAATAATTCTACTTTATAATGTTATCTATATTAGGAATATTGTCCTAATTTATCATATAATTTTTATTTTTTTAATGTATAAATATTGGATGAAAATATAAATTATCTTTTGGGGATTTGGTTGTTCTGTTGATGATGATTCTAGTGTTTCATGAGTGAAAAATAATTTCTCACAAATAATCATCCGTTGGATAAAAAGATGAGTTTGTGGTGAAATTTTATTAAAAAATAAAAGTCTACCTATCATGTAAGGTTATATCTTTCTAATCTTAGCCTTGGTAGTAAATGAATTCCACAACTCTATGAAGAAGATATTAATGGAAAAAACCGGTTACTTTTCATAAACAGAAATAAATGACCATTTAACCCATAAAAGTGTTATATTTTTTGATTTTTATCTTTCCACTAACAATATTTTCTATTACTCCCCATCAAAATGTGATTGTTATTTTTCTCTTCATTATACATGTTTTCCAACATGGATCCCTATTATGTGTTATCTCAGGTGACCTTCTTAGATCCTCTTATATCTTATAAAGTGGATATTTTTTTAATCATTTATCTGATGTGGGACAACAATGATGGTATTTAAAAAAAACATAAATTGGTTATTGACCCCAATTTAAATTGGTAAGGATGAAATTTCTATATTTGGTGGATAATGTAAAATCATGGGTTTTTAGAAGGAAACACTATGTTTGATAGCATACATCATACACCATATTTAGCATAAATAAACAAGTAATTATTATTATTTCACATGATAGTTATCACATAACCATTATAATGGGGATAATGAAAAAGATTAACTAAATTATGAAAATTTTGTTTAAACCATTTATATAATGATTCATTTGGATACAAAATTAATTATGGAATTAAATAAAAACCAATTGAATATAAAGGATGTGTTTTTATGAAAAACTATTTAAATGTGAACAATTTTATTTATAAATTATTCAAACAATTCTTTTCGGAATATATTATTGATAACTAAATTAAATAGAATTTTTAAATATAATTTTATATATTTCCTGGACCTCATATAGGAAAAAATTCATTTTTACATAGAAAAGTAGTATTTTTTAAAAATAAATTTTACCTCATTTTGATGGGAACCAATTTTAGATCTATATTTCTAAATTATATAAATTATATTTCAAAAAATAAATTTATTCCTTTTATGTGGGACAAACTATTTTAATTTCGATAAAAATTTTGTTAGTTTTTGGAAATATTAATTTTTGAAATAATGGTGAAAAATAAAGCATTTTAATTCAAAACATATTTTTATTATATTTTATTTGTAAAGATATATTAACATTTTACATGATTTTATCATATAATTATATCAATTTTATATAATTTTATCCAATTTAGATCATTTGAATAATTTTCATATTGACATTGTATATAAAAACTATGTGAACTTTAAAATAATTAACTATAAGAACTTGTTTTCTCCATCCGTCAATGGGATTAAATTTCAAATACTTTTATCCAAAAATATTTAATTATTTTGAAAAAATGGATTCCATATTTGAAATCATATGGTTACTATTATTTGAATAAGTACTCCGTTTTTTAACATTTAGAATAGTAACTTTACTAATTATTTTTTTACCACCATTAAGGGTAAATCGTGTAATTAATGGATAAAATAATATTATAAATATTATAAAATTACGATAACACTTGTTCTAAAACCATTGGACTAATTATTGAACAATACAAAAATCATAGGGTATAAATCATGGCCTTTGGATGCCACTGGGGTTTGATTTGGACACTGTTAACATTTTATATAAGGTAAAGAGGAATATGTTAAAATCAGGCATCTTATTACATAACTAATTTTAATATGTGGTTATATAATAGATATAGTAGACTACAATTACTATTTATAAATTTAAAATTATTACTGAAATCATGGTAATATATTTAGAATTTTTTGAAAATAAATAATAAAATTAAATGTTTACACAGTGATGATGCTGTAATTAGTTAATTAAAGAACGGATCAAATAAATGAAATTATAAATTCAAGAATAAATTTAATCTGAGAGACTTGATGCCATAATATAATTTTCTAGAATAATATGACATTCTTATGATGATTTAAAGGATTTTTTTTTTGAATTTATCTTACTGTTACGATAATTTTTAAAAAGTAAACTAATTAATAGTTTTATAATTTACCGTATTGGTATTTTAAAATATAAAATCCTTTATTAAATGTTATAATTATCATAAAAAATAATACATTAAAAAAAATTTAGGATCACTCTAATGTTTCATCAATGACCCATTCATTTGTCATTTGGCTTGTTATGTTAATTATTTTTACCCTCAAAAATTAATTTCCTTGATAAAAGAGAATAATTAAAAGTGGTTAAATAAAAAATATAATGTTTAAAATAAAATAAATTCTAGTATAAAATTTATATAATGATAGTATTTGATACCATACTCACCCTATATTCTAAATAACACAATTTCGAGTCAATTGGCGCTAAAAATAATTAATTTTAATTCTATATTTTAATGGATTCCATGGGATCCCACCCCATTCCTATAAAAAGGAACTCATTCCATTCAATTAATAAAACCTCAAATTCTTTTTATAGTGAACAATAATTTTACAAACCCATTCCTAGAATACCTCCCAACATTCTTAAATCCATATTTTTGGCATAATAACCTCCTTATAGGTGATTAGGTGTTAATACATGAGATCATCCGAAGGAAATTTAACATTTATATTATGTATTTGTATTTTTTTATTTTTCATCCTCCTTAAAATCATATTCCACCATGATGAAGTAATAATTAAATTATCATTAATAAAATATGATGTTATTATGTTAATATAACCACCTAAATGTTTTTCCAATTTCATGAAATGTGAAATGATCATTTTGTTTATGTGTACGGTGGACTACCGCCTCACGAACTGATATAATTCATATTTCACAAATTTCACTCATAACTGTTTATAATTATTTAATTAGTATTAATATGTTATATTCATGAAATATTAACCATTTTAATATAATAATATATCAATTATTATCTTAAATTCTATAAAAAATAAAATAATAACGTCGTTCGTGCATACGTGTGAACTATCATCTCTACGAAGTGATGTGATTAATTTCTATTCACTACGTAACTTATGTGATATATATTGTAATGTATAATTTTTTATTATGATAATAATATGTTATAATAATTATGGAATTTTAAAATATTACTTACCTTATTTCCAAAACAATCAATGAAAATTTGAAAATGCTACTCATGAATATGTATAACCTACTGTCTCAATGATTGTAATGTTGTTCATTTTTTATAACAATACATAATGGTTTTATTTTAATGTTTAATTGATTTATAAAAATTATAATACTATAATAAATATTATTCTGAATATTATTCAATTATTACCACATGGACTATTGACATCATTATAACTTCATTTATGAATCAAGTACTGAAAATAGACAAATCATATGATATGAAACTAAATAATTTAATTTTTTTTAAAAAGGTAATAAGATACATAAAAGGAAAAATAAAAATTAATAGGGATTTGAAGAATGTATAAAGTAACATATGCTTATTATTTTGGAATATAATTATTTTATGTTATGATTCAGACTCAAGGTAAATGATTTCATCTCAATCTTTTTTCATTTAGACATTTCAAGATGATATTCTCTGTTATTTTTGTATAAATTATATATAATTCAGCATTAACATTATCTGTCCTTATTATATCTATAATAAAGTTATAAAATATTTAAAAAAATTTTCTACTTTCATGTTATTTATAATATATATGTTCTAGATGGAAAATTACTCTTTAACTAACACATTACATTAAATATTTTAATCATTTCTTCTTATAAATATTAATATATAATTTACGTGTTTTCAAAATGGTGTTAATAAAATATTTATATGGATATTAATGTTTAAAAATTATAACTCATTTTAGATGTTTCAATATTTTATGTGACACTTTAAATCAAAAATAATATTTTTAAATGTTTTAGTTATGTTTTAATAATTGTTTTATTATTTCAATAACATGGAATTTTTTTACATAGATTCTAATAATGGAATTTCTAATGTTAATATATTTTTTAGGGTAACATTGTAATGTAAAAATTTTATTTAAAATTAATATTTTTTTTATTTAAGAGTGTGAATCTTGTTTTGTTGAAATGCGATTTCAAAGTAGAAAATCAAATTTTTCATTTATACTTATCTTATGTGTTGTGATTATGTGATGAATCATGGGAATTCATTATGTAGGCATGTGGTTCAATGATAATCCAACGGTGTTGAGCTTGTGATATATATCCATTGCATTAAGAAATGAGAAAAATAAAAACAGTAAGGTTCCTCCTAAGATATTTTTGAAATATATTATGATGGGTATTCCGAATGTTACAATGATGGTTACTTCACATGTAGCTATGAAGGATAACACGTATGTATGATATGGATTACACAAGTTACATTTTTTTTTATTTATGATATAAATGAGTTTGACAAGAATCATATGAATTCATGAGGTATGGTAAAGGGGTTATGTTTTTTGTGTGAAATTATGATTTTGTGAAAATGTTTTCATTAGTTAAAAAATATTCATGGACTAATAGATAATTTAATGGTTTTAGGCCACATAAATAGTTTTTGTCCTCATTCTATGTTTTAAATTGTTTTCACTTGTCTTCATATTTTTTAGGGGAAATGGGATGTAACAATGAAAGTTTCTAATATTTGTCTAGATACGAAATAATGTTTAATTTTTAAATTGTTTTATTTTGATTAAAAAATTGATACTCTTTTGAAGTTTAAAGCTTTTATTCTAATGGTTTTTTTATGTATGAGTTATGGCCAAATTATTTGAATATCTAAACATGAGAATATAATCAAGGAGAAATACATAAAATATATTCAGATACCTCAAGAATATGCTATGTTTAATGATGGGTCCTCATATATATCATTTCTTAAATCTATTTGTTATCAGAGTATTCGATGTTTCATTTGATAATTAATTTTTTTATGTTGATTATGAAAATAAAAATTCAAAGTGGTATAGGACACTTTGATTTAAATAGTCTTAATCAATTATTTGATATATTTAGAAATATTTGGATTGGTATGGAATGGTTTGGGGACTATTTAATGAACTCCCAATGGGATGGGGATGATTAGTGAAATCCCCCAAATTCATCAGTAGTCTCATGAGACAAAATCAGTTTGTATAAAACCCTTCCAGTTAGTTTCCAAACTTAATAGATGGGTTTCTACCCACATACATCAAAAATATTTTTGAAGGTATTTAGGGTAGTGGTTTAGGTACCAGATACATTATGTCCAATAATTAATAATTTCATTGAATTATAATTCATTTATTATTATTATCCATTAGATTATTATGTCGGTAAATCTATGGATGCTTTCCATTCTAGGTTTACTAATTAAATTGAATGCGTTTTAGTTTCTTATTTTTTAATATTAAGTATCCCTTATATAGAATATGGGAAAGGAATGTTCTATTCATTATTTTACATTCCATGTTATTTTACTCTCTTAATTTTATTATTACAACATATTTACCAACCCTTAATAAGAATTTGACCTAACCATTTTATTTGATATATTATCAATAGGTTATGATGTTTAAATATTTTTATGAGTTCATGGATTGAAATTATTTTCTTTTGTTAAAATTTAGGATTTATCAATATAATAAGGGGACCATTTATGTATCTAGTTCTTTAATACTAATATAATAATCTATCCTTTAGGATTTTATTTCATGTAACCATGCTATTGTGAAAAAATAATGCCATAGATTAAGGCTTATGTAGTCGGGTTGTTACAAAAAAATTAAAAAAATGAATTAATGTTATAGGAGAATGAATAAAATGTGATAAATCATACATATAAACAAAATATAAGTTAATATTGATTATAAAATAATTAATAATATTTGAAGACTGGTTTTGATGATATAATACTATTTGAAAATGATAATGATCTTATGACATTAATAAAAAATGATAATGTGGATGCTTTTCCCTATTGGAACAACTGGATATATTTAATTAAATTATAGAAATATAGAATATGATATTGATTAATCTTGGTCAGGTAATAAGGATATTGATTTGATAACCATTTGATAGGAAATCATCACATATACAAGTTTTTCATACATTGAACATCATTAGAGATAAAAATCATTGAGTAAATACATGAAAACAACTTAAAAAATTTGTTACACTAATATAAATTTTATGATTAAAACCCAATATCTTAGTGAGGAATTTGATATATAAATATGTATTATGTAAATGAATTACGTGTTAAATTAGATAAAAATAATTAAAGATGGATTGTTGAATCATGTATTTCAGAAATGCATATCTTATAAAAAATTATTCTTTACAAATTTTTTTAATGAAAATTGAGATGTTCTAACAAATATATATATATTTTTTAATGTTATAAACATATATTTAACAAAAAATCATTAATGAATTTCCCCCCAATATTATGAGTCAAAAAAAAAAGAATAATAATCTATATTTCAGATCAATGAAATTTAAAACACAAAAAAAATATATTTTAACTATATACATAAGAATAGTAACTTAATGATTAACCTTACATGGAATAAAATAAAAAATTTATGAATATGGATAATAGTTATGTAATATAATGAATATAGTCTACAGTATTAACAATACATCAATGGATTGCTATTTCAAGTTGGATGAGTACATGCTAATCATGGAATTACAGAATGAAATTTAGTAATGATATACATATGCAAGGAGGTCCAAAAAAAAATAAATCATTCTGATTATTTATGTTGATAATGATATTATTATTATTAATAATATTTAATTCATGTGATGCATTTTCTTGATAAATTAGGAATAAAATTTTATTTTTTATTTGAGATAAAAATGTGTCTCATGTCTCAAATTACACAAGTTGTGGGTAAAAAATATTAATCTCAATTAAAATAAAATATAGAGTTATTTAAATTATTCAGAGTATTAGAATATATTGGATATTTTATATAAATTCACATGAGGAACAAGTTTGTGTAAGGATGATGAATTCAATGTTTTTATTCATAATAAACATATAAATCTAATTAATAGTATTTTAAAATTTATTAAATCACAACTAGGAATTTATGTCATAGTCAGTATTTGTTCTAGGTATCAATATAAAATAATGAAATCATATATAATGGAATCTATTATAACTTTAGGTTATGTCCAAAATACAATCAATTTTTACCTACTAAATAATATGTGATTTTGTCTGGGATTATATGGATTTTATAATTTGTAATGAGTGAGGCATTGTGATGTTAAAATTTTTATACCTTAAGGATTATTTCTTCTAGTAGAAGATATATATCATTAAATTATACGAATTAATCTTTGGTCATATTATTCCATATTGATTATGAGTATGCTTCTACATCTTATGTACCACAAAAATTTATTTTAATGAATTTTCAACTTAAGTGGATGCAACTTATTGTGTAGTATTCATAAATAATTGGAAACTATAAAATTTTTTTAAATCAACAAAATATTCTAGTGGAATATTATATATTAAAACATATTGATAACTGGTATCATTTTGAGATGGATAATGTGGTTGAATACATATTGATGCAATATTTTGTTCTGTCCAAGGAGTGTTTTATTGATATTCTCTTAGAACCACATTCAACAGAGTATTTTGAAATATTAAGAATAAAAAATGTAGAGAAAAAAATTGACAACGTTTTAGTTATTATTTTTTACATCGACAATTCATTTATTAATGTTTTTATTATTATAATAGAAATATATAATATTCAGGGGGAAACCTTCTTTTTTTGTATACTTCTAGTTTTTTTAGTGATGTGATTGAAATATTTTTATTAGAAATATATTTTAATTGTATGAATAGAAAATTATAAATTTTATATCATAATGAACATATTTATAATTAATGAATGAATATCTATTCATTTAGAAACCCTGTTTTATAACTTATATGTAATGTTCATTCATTCACTTCTCATTAAAATATGAGTAATGATATAATTCATTTTTTTTTTGAATTTTTTTTATTTATCATAGAATATGGGCTGAAAATAAATATATATTTATTTGTAAAAAAAATTAGGTGGATTTACACATATTTTAGAATCATATTTTTGAAAATGTTATGAAATAAAAAATTTATTGTATTGAGAAAAAAAATAATGTGGGATATTGTAAATCAAAATAATTACGAGTTTTGGTATGTTTTTAAACAAATTTAAAAAGTTTTATGTTAATTTGAAATGGAAAATGTTGTGAATAATAGTACTGATAGCTATTTTCATGACTTCTAGAAGATATATGGTGATTAAATGAACTCTAAAGTTTATACATGACATCTTATGGTATGAATAAATTAGTAAAAGTAATTTCAAATATATAAGAAATAAATAATAATAATAATAGTATTGATATATTTTCACAGTGATAAATCATATCTCAAAGATCATATATATTTTTTTACCTATTAACACATTATTTCCCTCCTATTATATAGATGTGGTAATGGAAAATATCATACTGATATATTTAAAATCCATTTGATGATGTGTGAGTTTTAAGATGTGATACTTACGATGTTATGAAGCATATGAAAAATCACATATTGTAAAAAAATTATTTTGGTATAGAATAAAACGTAGAGAAAATTTAAAATTCATTTGATGATATATAATACTCAATCAATGATATTTATGATTTGGTTTACCCTTTGGTGTCAAATTAATAGTAATATTATTTGAATGTTTTTTATTTATTAATATTTGAATCATAATGATACTAAATTTGATGATTAGATTTTATAAGTAATAAACATCATGATGAACAAAATAAAACATTATTCTCCCTAGGATGATTTTATATTTATAGAATATGTTCTCAGTGTTACAAGATTATTTTCACCATAATGGTATTAATTCATGTAAGCATGAATACATCCCATAAATTAAAATGTGTCCATAAACAATTTTAGGGAAATGAGAATTCAACAAATTGGTAGAATTAAAAAAATAAATTTTCATTTAATCACGATTAAATGATGATTTGGAGATGTAGTTGAGATAAATGGGAATTGAATTATGGATATATGGTCCTAATTAATTAGTCTTTCAAAAGTTTTATTTAATATATAAATGAAAATTTTTCATTCATTATTTATTTGATATATCTTGAGTAGCTATTATATCATTTTAATATTAGAAAAATTAAATTGATATATTACAAAATATTTTAAAAAATAATACTATTTTTTCTTATAAATACGAGTAGAAATAATATAAGAAAATGAAGCATGCTTCAGTGATTATTTTTAGGTGAAAAATGTGTTAGAATTTTTATTAATATATATAAATATATATATAATGGATGAATAAGTTATATCAACAGTTTTTAAAAAAATGAAAAACTCATAGGGATTTCATTAAAGGTGGAGGGGAATATGATCATTCTCATTCAAGTTTTCGGTGTCCTATGTGATCAACATGAGATAATTAAATAGATGTTTTTTTATAATTGTGTTGATTTAAAATATTATTATTTCAAATCACTATTATAGTTACAAGGTCGTACCCTTTCATATATAATCATCATGAGTGTAAACGATAATATTTATTATGTTGGATAATAACTACAACAAATTGAGGACATTTTAATCCCATTTAAAGAAAAACAAGGTTAATAAATCTATTATGTTTATTATTTACATTTCATCAGTTCTAGGTATTTAAGTGGGTTATGCACAAAAATAATATAATTTAAAAAAAATGAAAATATCTATATTGATTCATCCCTTGACATATAGTGTCGATCACATTTTTATGTGATCATAAAAAGTATAAATGATTATATTTCTTTGATCTGGGTAATCAGATCCTTTCGTGTTAAATATAGTTATATATATATGTGTGGTATTATATATTTATATGACTATAGTACTTACTAGTGAGCACAATCCCTACTTTTCATGATGGAAGTTGGGAAACATCTCAGATATGAGACGAGGATTGAAGTAGATATGATTGTTATGATTATCCTGGTATAGTTACTTCATTTATATCATTAATATCCTTGAATAATAATTTTTTAATATTGTTTCGATTGGGAAACATATATGATTCATTCTTGTACTATTTCCATTAACTCTTGTTTCAATGATAGGTAGTTAGGGGAGGGTGGTGACCACTTAATTGGTTTGGTATACTCACACCATACACGAGACAATATAGGACATGTGCCTATGTTTATGTCCATGATCCATTAAATAAAATGGAACATGTTCAACAAACACAGTTACATTTGGATTTGGGTTCATTGATGATGTCTTTAAGAGATTTTATGCCAAAATAATGTAGAACTAGAAAGGAAATCCTTGAAGGTTTTTGTTGAATCCCAACTCATTAGACCTTCTAATTATGGGTTACATAGGCCTCATTTGTCTAAAACTATACATATATATTTTTTCCTTTGTACACTCACATATTTATGAGTTTTATGGTTATTTATTTTCTAGAATTATTATGATGCTTTTTTAGATAATATCATGTGTTTCATTTATCATTTTTTAATGATAGATCAGTTATGTTTTGGATTAATGGAGTATAATATAATTTATATTTTTAGAATACCATCATTAACATTTTTTCATACCTTATGTTAATTCCACCCTCTTTCAATTATGAGGTGTAATGTGTTTTGATGGAATAACCTAGATTCTATATAGGTATTCATAATATGGTCACTACAAAATCATATTAATGCCTCAAATATGGGATCCATGGTTTGAGACTCCATAGTTTCCAAGTGATAGGGTTATAGGGACATAAGAAATAACCAATAAATATTAATGGATAACATTATTTTTTTGAATGGTTTCATCACTTGTGGTTATAAAAGATTTATTCACTTTATTTCATTTGGAAATCATTTATTCATCATGTTTAATGCATCATGCTAGGAAACAGTAGGATGGAATATGTATAATGACCTAAAATGTTGTTTTATTTCAAATGTTTGTTAATAATAATGTTAGAATATATTGATGGATTATATTATTTTAATCATTAAAAAAATTATATCTATATGTATTTATTTTTGAGGACATTTCTCTTCTGAATCACTAAATGGTTTCTTTTTATGATATTTCTTTACTCAATTTTTCATTACAAGTTACTTTTAATAATGTTAGTATAACAACTTTACTTTTATATGAATTATTGTTCTTATAGAAAAATTTTAAAGGAATATAAAAACTGTTCTAATATGATAAAAATTATAATTAATGGAATTGAATTTACGGGATAGAGGGATGAGGATTTACCTATCAAACTAAAAATAATTCTAAAATTCAATGTCTGTACATTTTAAAAGGTTATAAGACACTTATTTATAAAATTAATGAGTTTAATACCTAGAAAGAAAAAAATTCTATACAGGATGGAGAACATCATATTAATCATTAAGATATATATTTAAATTATTTTATTTGTGTTTATTGGATTTAACTAGATACTTTAGGATTTGTTTTAAGAAGATCATTGATGAAGTCCATGAGTAAATAATGTCATGATAAATATTTATTCTCATTATCCACTGGCCATTATTAGTGATATATCACCAGGAATCAAATTATTTGATTAATGATCAATATAATAAATTCATGAGAATAGAAAATCCAATAAATTGTAGGGTTAGACTGACCACCTTTATGGTGTAAAAAGCTTCTTAATAGTGGTGAGACCATTATATCAAAGATAAAAAAGACTATGTACTCACATGGAAGGGAATCCATGGGAGTTTTTTAGAATTTTTTTAACATTTATCATTCTATCACTTATATGCAAGGTAATTCATGATCTTGATGTTGGTTTTTCTTCCTCACATGAAATACATTATATAATGTATCATCATACATGACTTTTACCACTATATGACCAGTGTTCAAATGTATAAAGAAAAATTATTTTAATTTTTAAAAAATAACATTAAATAAATACAATAGGTGTTATAAAATGTATATATGTTTTTAAATATAGGAAATAATGTCGTTATTTTTTATACTGGATCAAATTTAGTTTCAGATTATGGAAGCACATTTTCTACTCAAACATCAGGTGAAAGATCTTATTGTTTCCAGAAGTAGTGACATTATGAGATGATTATAGGTTCTTATCAACATATATGTTAGGGTAGTGTTGTTTTTAAATAAATTATAATTGTAAACCCTTCTATTATATTTCACCTATTCACATTTCTGTTTAATATAATGCCAAATTATACTGTTAAAATGAATCGATGTGATTTATATGTTAAGTGCAAACATCTTATGTAATAAAATTTAAGGATTATTATTAAATTATTATTGAATATAACATATTAAATATATGGATTATATATGAATTTAGGCTATTGATTTTATATATTTAGTCAACCATCATCATGAAGGTCGGGTTGGAGAGGCCAATGAGGTAGCTATAACACCATAGCTATAATGTAGTCATCAATGAATTAGCTTCCAAAATATATTCTTTTAGAGGGATAAAGTGATTTAGTGAAATATAAATCAACAAATAATGTGAATGTTTTGGTATAATTAAATTTATATGGTCATATATAATCATTTATTATAAAAAAACTGGTTTAGCCCCTTGATCTTATTCATGAAATGTCTCATATAAATACGATACTTATAACCTATCATGGGATGAAAATGGATTAAATTTTTAAATATCTATAATATATACCAATAATATCATATTTTTGATTCATTTCTATAATATGGGTTTATAAAAAAACAATTAAATGTAATCTTGGGAATGGACTGGTTAAACCAATTTAAAAAGAACATTTTTTGATCTTCTATGAAAGGCAATTTTTTATCAAATGTCATAATTCAATATTTATTTTATATGATGTGGGAGTTCCATGACATTCCATAATATATAGATTAATAGAATGTGTGAATTATATTCATAGAGATATATTTTATTATTCTAAGTGTAGTTGATGACATGTATAAGAAATAATTACCATAAGTGGTAGATATATACCTATATTGTTTAGATATTATTTTTAAGGAGTTTCTACTAAATAATAAAAGGATTTTATCATCAAAATACTTCATAGAATATAAAATATATTAGTTTTTATGTATCTCATTGAACCATATAAGTAGAATTTCACAAATTTTTTTTTGAATAAAAACATTTTTACGGGGTTTATAAAATTGGAAAATGGGTTATATATTTCTCTTTTCTATGAAGGTCCATGAATGTATTTATTTAATCAATTCTGACCTAAAACTAAACAAGGTTATAATAAATAGTCATCATCCATTTACAGTAATTGATAGTTCCATTGATCTGTTTAAAAAATAAATATGTGATTCCTTTTTGAATATTCATTAATGTCACTATTATAATATCACATGCATAATCTTAATCAGGAAAATTTATTTTAAAACCCATTCTAGACAATTTGGTAATTTCTATTTACACCATTTTTTTCTGATTCACCTACATTTATCATGGATTTGATGGATAAGATACTTCATCATATACTTTACTCATTTTCACGGGAATTGTCATTAAAATCAATATTTATTATAATTTTAATGATAATATTTTTTCAACATCTCTACATCATCATGGAGATAATTAGATATCATCACTTGTATGATATGTTGTCTAAATTATCCATATTTATTTTACCACATAAACATAGAAGAAATGTAAACAAATATTTTTAGTGTATTTATATCTTAATATTGTAGATTATACAATTTCACTGAATTATCCCTATAATGCATATGAAATTAAATATTTTCCGACAATTATTAAATATAATCACCACATTATCAAGGATATTTATATGATATCCATCTAATGATGGATTTGATAAATAAATGGGTTATATTTTTATATAATGAATATTTTTAAGTGTATTTCAAATGAAAATAGTAGGGGTTGTTTATTTCACTTGTTCTCATACTACATTTTCATGATGATGGTTTTTCAGCTATGTTGTGATTCATTCTCAGTTATTCATGATACTATTTTAATGTAGGACCATCTTTTGGTGTATTATGTTTCAGAACAAATACATTTTAATAAATCAATCAATTATACTAACGAATTAGAATTAGGCATGTGGTTCTATGAATTAATGTGGTGAAAGCATTATCTATTAGTTGAATGATTCATGGTTTTCAAAAATCATAAAATTATTGTATACATATTATCCCAGAATGATTTAATTCAATGTGAACATCAATAGGTGATGTATTTCTAATAATTGATTATGATATTTCATATAATCTTGGAAAATGAAATGTACTTTTTTAAAACTCTTACCTAGAATGTTCACCCTTTATATGTGACTAAAAAAGGAGTGTATATTGAAATGCTTTATGGTTTAACTCCTTCTAGATATGTTCTAAAATTAGAGTGAGATACATCTAAAACATATCAATCATAGATCATCCATTGATAAATTAATGATGGAAATAAATATACATAATTTTGAATGTATAATGATATAATTGAAGAATATATATGGGAAGATCCAATATAATTATTTCCATGATTCTCACTATATAATATATGTTCATTAAATATTTCTATATATACTATAATAATATATAATTAGTAAATGGAATTCTTTGATTTTAAATAGGATATGTAGTATGAGATCATAAATATGAATAATGATATTCAGTGAATTATTTTGAAACATTTGTGACAACATGGGTTATTATCAATAAACCCATAGCATAGAATTGAGATTTTAAGCAATAATAACTATTTAGGGATAAATATTATATTTACCAAAGACAACCATCTTAGAAAAATTATGAGAAAGTTACACTGATTTTGGGGTGTCCTATTTACCACTAGTCTTATTAGGTCTGGAATGATAACCATGATAGGACTACTATAAAAATATATTACACATCAAAATTTCATTATCATCGTATCCATGTGAGTTTGTGAAGAAGTAAATAAATAACATAAAAAGTTGTTCGGTTATGAAAACAAACAGCACTACGATATCTTTTTTCATATGATTACACTAGAGAAAATTTAATATTATTTTCAATTAGAATTTCTTGGGTTTTCGTCATCCCCGTGGTGAAATTTAATTTACTAATAAATTTTTAATATTATATTTGAATTTAAGAAACACAATTTTTTCCTAATATATATATATTGATAACCCTTTTCTATTGGTTTATCTCTATTACCATATATTAATGGAGATTAAGCGTGAATATCAGTAGGATAATTCAATGTATCCAATGAGGAAATTCTTAATAAAGGATCAAGGAATGGGCAAAATTTAATGAATTCCCAATAATTAAGTGATATGAACAAGATATGGGAATTCATGATTTCTAATATTATATTATATTTTTGTTTTTTCATTGGAATCTTATATTTTTATTATATATCTCATTATTTTTAGAAAATAAGTTTTTATCAATTTTTTATGCTCTTTGAGATCGATAATGATTCAGTAATTTGGAACCCTATTTAAGATTAGTTTCTTGAAAAAATTAGTCTTTTAATTATTACTTATATATGTTTTAAAATACCTAATTATATTGATGGGTCATTGAAGTTGATGGAGAATCAATAAAAAATTAGGGATTGTGGGTTTTTAATGTAATGTTAATTTTCATCGATGTTTAATAGAATATGCTATGTAGTGTCTCTCACCCACTATATATATTATCCCTTTATCCATGTATGTTTTCCATATTGTGTATTAAGATTAATAATTTTGTGAGATCAATATTCTTATCAACCTCTATCCTTTACTCAGTTTACTCGAATATGGCCTTCATTTTCATGAAATTTTATGATAATGATGTCAGCATTGTTCCCACAGTATCTCTTCCCTTATTTTACCTCCCAAAATCAAATATTTTTGAAAAGAATCTCTCCATTGTAGTGGATAACAGAAGTGAGGATTAATGTAATTTGAATTAATTACATGGTTCTTAATGTTGGTGGATGAAATATATGTTTTATGCATAGATTGAAGGACTTGGAGATGTCAATGCATTATGAACGTAGTTGATATAAGGATCCTTGTTGTGACAGTGGATGTTGTTGTGAAAGAAAATCTATTCACTATAAGGACTTATTCTATGTGGTGGGTGGTACGCTTGGTTCAGGAAAATTTTTTCAGAGTTTGGGATAGAGATGGGGTTGTGTTAAGTTATGAATATATAATTTTTAATATACAATAAAATCCTACATAATATTTTCCTATACAAATATAATATTTGTTTACTATAATTAAATTAGTGTTAAATTATATTTTATCATGGAGAGTGTTGTACCAATAAAAATTATTCATTCTCTTAATAAGAAATAGAAAAAAATTATAATTAAAATTTAATTAAGTTTTAAAATGGAAGTACATAAATAAATGTTATTTTTCATTACGAAGAAAGTAATAATATTGACAACAATAGTGATGACTAATATATGAAAATATACATGGAATAATAATTCACACGGTAATGTAAACGTGTTATTCTTTAATTCTCCAATTAAGAACACTATATCCAATAAATTGATAAAAAGAAAACAAACTGTTAGGAATGGGATATGAATTATAAAAGGAAGTATAGAACCATTGATAGTGAACTACTGAATAAATAAATATGATTCCAGTATACAATATATAGTGTTCAACAAGTATTTAAATTTTTATTATCTGGCCATTGGGTGTTTTGACCACTGCACATTATGATCGATGGATGTTATAACAATTGGAAATTTTGACCAAAAGAAATTAGAAATATAGTCCATTAGGATCAGTGTTAAATATTACTATTAGTAGTAATGTCACTATTAGAATAAGTGTATATAATTGGTAATGATGAGAGATAATTGGAAAATAAGCTATAAATTATGGACTTAATCAGTAGGATCATTCCTTTAAAGTCAATCCATTATTTCTAGTGAGGGAGGTATCATCATTGTGGTCTACACTTGACCAATCCAATGAATAGGCTAAATAAGTGAGGATAAAAAATAATTGGCTATGTTAGAAGATAATGATAGTGGCGGTCACCCATAGATCAATGATACCTTTATAATCCCATGAGTATACCATCATCACACATCTTAAGCATTGGTCTTATGGAGGTCTTATAAAGGCTAATGTATTGTAACATCATTTTACTTTTCTCTTGTATTCCAAAACCCCTATGATAATAACACTTTAGTTGGGGTTCGTTTGACGATGCTACAAGTGAAGACATGGTTATTTTATAATGTTTTAGGGTTATGCAAAGTTGGCACAATGTTTCCCAAAACCATGGGCCCAACAAGAGAAAACCATGAAACAAAGGCTATGAGTTTTTTTATGGTTTGAGTGCTTTTTGAAAAATCAAGCCCCCACCTATGAAAAAGCTCAAAAAAAATTTAAAAGGTGTGCATGTATAGTTTGTATGGTTTGGCCACACCATGCATCCCTTCCAAGCTAATTCGGTGTATGTGATATTTTTAATCCAAAAAAGTATTATAATACATGAAACCCCACTTTTAGGTCACTAAAGGACATGTATGACCCTGTTACAGATTCTTATTCCTTGGAGGCTCCAAAGAGCTGTTTCTGACCCCTATAAACTCCTTGAGATGTGATTATATGATAGGATAATTATGCTTTTACTTCTCTCATTAGGATTCCACTTCATGTTCTCTTTTTCAATATCTCTCTTATTTCCTCCCTAGGGATTTTGTAGATATCGAGGTTTGTTGGGGTATTTAATCCCCATTTTTTGGAATATTAAAACTATGCTTGATTAATGGAATCCAATTAAGAAAGATCTACATTAGTGAATACCATTTAGCGTGTTGTGATACAAGAACATGGGATCCTGATTTAGGTATTTCTTTTTTGATTGGCCAATTTGATTAACATTATATTTACTGAATTAATCTCAATTGATTGATTTCAATATAATTAGGTGAAATTTCTTTTAATTTAATTATTTAAATCTAGTTACATGAAATTAAATTAATAAGATTTATTAAAATCCCAATTTCATTGAATTGTGGTATTTCATTTTTTAATATGTAATTTGGCATAAAAATAGAGGGAAACAAAAATTTCTTTTAATTGGGGATTTATTGTGAAATTTATAGATTGTTTATAATTTTAATTTTTTTTTAAAATATGAAATTTCATTGATGGAAAATTGTGTAATTTAATAATTAAAATTAATTTGATGAAATTAAATTCATATTGGTATTATAGAAATGGATTTAAATGGTTTTGATGGAAACTAGTGTGTTTTATATTTGAAAAATGAATTGTTTTTATTCAAATCCCATTTTTGGTTTCTAAATGTGAATTAGAATATATGAAATGGATGATGAGAATAATTTTATTTTAATAAGTCTTAAGATAAATTTCCAATCATTTTTTTGTACCAGAACACATGCTATCCTTAGTTAGTTTCTAATTAATTTGGATAACAATCTACAATTGACATCATTAAAAAAAATGCATCAAGTCATATCCCTAATGGTATATTGATGATGTCACCTTTTGTTTTACCAAAGGGGTGTGTGTATACCCATATTTCCTTTTAAATTTGATTGTTTGGATTTCCATAGGATGGAACTATCGTACATTTATACATATGACCATGTGTTTCACTTGTTTATATTTGAAAAGAATATATTCCATTATTATAAACTATTTGAAATGATATATGAATTTATAAAAACTATTTTTTATGAAAAATTTGTGAAACCATTTGTTTAATGTAATTATTTCATTTGAAATTAAAATCATCATTGTTTTAAATATTCTTTTGAAATTCCAATCAAATTTATTCAAATATAAAAGATCATTTATTTTTTTAATTAAATATCAAAATCACTTATAGAATCTATGGTGTGATAATTCTAGTATATTATCTCAAACACTACATGTGCCTTCGGGTGTTTGTAGATTATCCCCTTTTAGGTTCGAGTAGGGGAAAATAACTACTTGTAAATGTTTCTAGTAGTTGATCATTGGGATTGGAGAGTTTTTTCCATTAAGGATTCAGTTTTTCATTCAGTTTTTTGGTAATTCTTTTTAGCACTATGGGATTTTTTACTTATTTGATTTATTCTAATCTTGTCCCTGTAGGTTTTCATTTTATTCATAATAAAGTTTTTATTTTTCATTTGCGATTTTTTTGTAATATTTTCTCCTACTGTAATTTTTCTTGATGTCAGCTGCTAGGAACCAACCTATTGGAATCAATAATGCCCCTTGGGATATGTAACTGATGGCTAAATTATTAGGTTACTGGATTACTTGGGATGGTTCATAAAGAAGTTATACCAGAGTAGTGGTTGATCTTGTTGTACTAAATTTAATTCATTTTGTAATCTTGTTGGTATAAGGGAGTAAGTTGTGATTGAGTACCTAGACATCTCTCACCACAATGTAACTTATGTCACCATGGGTGGTTTAGGAATGATGTTTTGAGGAGTAGTTCTTGTATTTTCCCATCATTTGAATTGGATATATTGAAATCCTTGTTTGTTTGTTATATCTATGGGTTTGATTTCCACCATTTCACAATTCATGTGTTAATGTGTTGTATTTAATGTCATTTATTGTTGTTATATAATTTCATGACTCTATGAATATTTCTGAATAATATCTACGAGTAATATAATAATGATCCTAAGATAGATAATACTCATTTGGATCTATGGATGGTTTAGGTGATTATGTGTACCATCCAATCACAGGGATATACACCATGACCAGTTTCCATTCAGGATCTTATTGTGTAACCACAGATGTATAAACTCTAGAACCATTCTCAATAGTTTGTTCACCAAAATACACAATATTTTAATATATAAAATGATCTTCAAGAGGATGATGAATGGTTGATAGGGATGTAGAATTTGTATTGGTTCACAGAGACACTTGACAAAATCCTTATAAAGTATGCCATCTTCCTGCTAAAAATAAAAAAAATGAGATGGTGGGACATGATGGTGACAATTACAAAACATGCTGGCTTAGAGTGGAAAGACATGAAGGTTCTTTTAAATAAAAATTTCTATCTTGAGTTGAAAATATTGGGAAAGGACACTATGTTTTTCAAACTCCAATATGATCCTATGATCGTATACGATTATATGATCTATTTTATTGGACTTGTATAGCTTTCACCTATGATTGTATCAAATAAGAAGACGTTGGACCAAAGGTTGGGGTTGGGAAAAAGTCCAGATATAAATTCTGTTGTATTTATTCTAAATAGTCCTTCTTATTATTAATGGTTGGACAATGAATTAATGGACGCAATGGCCATATATGGAATGTTAGTTTTGTTGGGTGATTCTATTTATCCTACTAGAAGCATGAATTAGTCTAAGGAAAATGTGATGTATGATGATTCTCATGATGGTTCTAGATAGCATGGTCATTACAGTTCTCCTTTAGTTCTTGTTATAGGTCATTGATTTGTTACTAGTGTGGAAATATATGGCATTCAAAGTGGTTCTTCACTAAATAATCCAAGGTATGCAGTACTGATTGATTCTTAGTTAACTTTTTGAAGTTCTTACATGTTTATTCAACTCCAAATAGTGGAACTGGGTCATCATCATCTATTAATACTATGATGAAATCACATGATTTGTTGAAAATCATGTTCTAGATATAGGCATCCAGAATGAATATTCATCATGTAGTAGAATATTCTGCAGATAAAATTGATACAAGTCAAGTGATTGTGAAAGTTACCATTATAATCAAGTCATCATTAGATATTGCCCTATTTTATAAGAATGCATATCATTAATTTATTTCATCCTATATTTTTATTTTTATAACTCATTATATAGATATTTTGTCTTATTTATTGAATATTACTACACCCCGTATAATGAATATAGAGTAGGTTTTCCAATTTCTTAATTGTGTTTTCTCTTTATTAGAGGTTAAACATTCTTGTAGTTTTATGGTTCTCAACCTAAAACTTCTTGACATCATTTTCAGTAAGGATTGTATCATTTCTAATAAATTTTAGATTTATCATTATCTTCTATGAGTATCTTTTAATACAATAGATGGTGTATATCGTATCCATTAAAAAATGGGACCGATGGTTGTGTTGGGGTAGACATTCTATTCAGGAGTTGGGGAATGTTATTTCATTGTTCACCTTTGATCTAGAGTAATAATCATTGAATTGTGATCTCCATAGAGTTGTCAAAGAATTTCCTTACATGTTACCTTTTAACATATCTTGTTTTCTACTTGAAATGTTAGAGGGTTTTTGTATCACATTACTGCATGATACTAAACTTGTTTCTATTCTCTCGTACCACATAGAACCAACTAAATGGAATAATTAATGACCCAGTTGGAAGATATTCTAGAGAAAGGTGTCATTATCCATACTGTGTAACCTTAGGTATTTCAATTTCTATTTCCTATGAAGGCTAATGGTTAAATGTTCTTTTGTGGTTATTATCACGTAATCCATCGAGTTATGATGAAGAGCAATTTTCTATTTCCAACGATTGATTATATTTTTAAAAAAGTTAAAGTGGTTAATTGGTTCTTAATGATTTTCTTTTGGTTTGGTTACCATCAGCTTAGGATAAAATAATATGACATTCTAAAAACCACCATTCATAGTAAGTATTACCATCATGACTACCTTTTCATGCTCTTTGGTCTTACCTATTCTCCTAGAGTCTTAATCTTTTTGTTGAACTGTATTTTCCATGATTGTCATGATACATTCCTGTTGTCATTCTTGATAACATCCTCATTTAATTTATTTATTAGGTGGGTCATGTGCATCATCTGAGATGATTTATCAAATTGATGAGAATGCACCATATTAGTTCCTTGTTTGGAAATGTGATTTCTAAATTCATAATGGGAATTTCATAGGACATGTTCTATCATAACATGGTATTTTAGTTGATACTATTAATGTGAATTTTGTTACGACAAAGGAATAAATATATCTTTTTGAGATACGTAGCATCATTGGATTCGTTAGATTTATCTCTAGGTTGTGAAGGACTTCTCAAAGTTATCCTCCTTTATTGTTGATCTAACTCAAAAGGGAGAAAATTTATCATGGGATGAAAAATTCCAAACATATTTTTCTAATCTGAGCATCTTCTTATTAATACCCTGCTAGATCTAGGGAAGGGTTATGTTTATTTCTTAAATGAATCTATTTCATGATTGGGATTTGTAATTATATAATGTGATGATGTTGTTTCTTATGGGTCTCTTCAGATCAGGCCACATGAAGAGAATTATCCAACTCATGATCTCAAACATACAGATGTTATTCACAAGATTAAAAGTTTACAGCATTATCATTTCAGATAATGTTTTTCCATATTTCCATACCACAAGAGCATGCGTTATAAATTCACTCAAAAAGAATTGAATCTCTTTGAGAAATATTTGGTGCAATAACTGCAGTATTTTGACTTCGACATCACATATACCCTTGGGAAAATTAATTTTTTTCATATGATTTTAGTTGGAAATATCCAATATAGTTTTTGAAAGATTATTATTAATTGTGTAACATAATGGATATCCTTATATAGTTTCATATTAGAGTCCATGAATAAGGATATATACTTAATTTGGATAATGTTTAGTTGATTTATTCTTTTATCACCATGTTTCCTCTAGATCACCAACATTAGGAAAAGATCTATATCATTGGAGACTCTCTTTATGTCGTGGAGATCATTCCTAACTAGTAATTCTATATCAAGAATCTTCTATTCTATCATAATCACTTTTTTGTGTTGTTAGTGGTATGGAATGCTGTGATGGGTGATTTCAATAATACTAATTAGGATGTGAACCCAAGAACCAAGAATATGTTGTACGACATGAGACATATATTTTAGTGTCCAAGTATGATATGAGGCATTGATGAATTTTTCTCTAAATGTTATACATGACAAAATGTCATGCCTGATCACTAGAATGCTTTGAAATGTCTTTCTTTACCTACACTGCCAACATGGAAGTGGGATGAAGTATCTATGGATTTTTTGGATAGGTTTACATGTACCTAGTGAATTAATAATGTGATATGGGTAGTGAATGAAATGATAACAAAAATGGATCACATTATACCCATTTGTGATACCACCAATGTTGGGGAGTTGGGAAATCACTATGGGAAATTGATATTTCTCCTGCATCGAGTTCCTTGTTATGTAGTAACTAATATGTATTCTTGAAAAAATTCTCATTTTTTATAGGACATATAGAGGATCTAGGATCAATGTTTCATTTTATCATTGCATACCTTACATAGTCTGATGGACATATAGAAAGATCTATATATATTAATTTGGATATGATATGTTCTTTTGTTCTCTACTTTGGAGGGTCCTCATATGATCATATAGGGATGGTAAATTTTTCTTATATAAATTATTACAAGTTTTTTATCAAAATGGATCCTTTTCATGATTTGTATGGCCAGACATGCAGATATTCGTTGTGTTAGGAAGAGTTTAGTGAAGGTTTCGTGGTTAGACCAAGCTCAGTTAAGTAGATGACAACAATGATTAGGTTGATTCATCAGAGAATGATGATGATGAGTATACGGTATAAATGATATGATGATCAACACCATAAAATATTGGAATTGTTAATTAATTACTAGTTATTCATGAATATTTCACCTTAGTTTGGTCATTGATAACATGGGAGGTGACGAAATCCTCATCGTTATTTGGTGGGAACATATGAGGCCATTAAAGTGGTTGGAAGAGTGGATTATCAGTTAGCATATCCATCATATCTGACATCAATACTCGACATGATCCATGAAATGTATATTCAAATATATATATACGATCCATATCATGTTTTGAGTTTGAGTGATCCTTATGTTGAACATGATTTATCTATTATTGAACATCCAGTTATGATAATGGATTCTAAAACCAATATACTTTGTGGTAGGATGATACCATTGGTTCAGGTGTTATGGATGAAATTTTCTAATAGTTATTAGATCTATGAGTGGGAGGCACTAATGAGATTATAGTTTCCTCATCTTTTTAGTATGGAAGCTTTTTCAGATGACTTTTGGGGATAAGTTGTTCTATAGTGGGGAGGTTGTAACATCATGTTACTATATTGATGCTTTCCGAAACTCCTTTTTAATATTGCATTGGTTGGGGTTCTTTTGAGGGTTCTTCGAGTAAAAAAATGTTACTTTTAAATGTTCAGTGGTTGTTTATAGTTGGCTTGCAGTTTTCCGAAACCATGGGAGGATCTATTTAAAACCATGAAAACAAAGGCTGTGAGGTTTTTCATAGTGGCTCATAGTTTGGAAAATTGTACACTCACCTAAAAGGAAACATTAAAACCATGTAAAATGTATGCATGGAGAAGAATAATATATTTCTATAATCATGTATCACTACCCAGCTAACCCTACGTACAACTTTTATAATTTGAGTTTTTATATTCATGAAACCCAAATCTTAGGTCCCTAGAGATCCTATACAACCCCATTAAATATTATTCGATCTTGGGGTTCCCAAGTGTATTTATTGGTACCTCTACAACCCTGTGGAAGATATTTTAGATTAGGGAACAATTTTTCATCTTCTCATAGTAGGTTTCCACTTCTCATTCTCTTTTTATGACTCCACCCACTTTCATCTCTTGGGTTTATTGATCCGCTTATTGCTTTAAGAGTTAAATCCCCTATTTTTTAATATTATACCTCTTGTGTGATTCATGGTTTCCCTTTGACAACATTCTTGATTGGAAAATCGTATTTATGGTGTTTTCATTTGAGATCTCATTATCCAACATTAGGTGGTTCCCTTTTGATTTCCTAATTTTATTAACACTCATTTTTTTTATTTATTTAAAATTTATTTATTTGAATAAAATTGATTGAAATTTAATTAATTGTTTATTTTAATATAATTTGAATAAATTTATGTCAATTTTTTTATTAAAAATTGTAAAATATTTAGTTGGGGTCTTGGATTTGTGAAATTTAATTTTTGCATAAAATTAGAAAGAATCATAATTTCATTGAATTGGGTATTAATTGTTAAATTCAAATAATATTGTGGAATTTAAATTGTGAAATTAGTTTGATAAAAAATTGTGTAATTTAATTGTGAAAATGGATTTTATGAAATTTAATTACAATTGGTGTTGAGAAAATAGATTAAAATGGTTTTGCTTGAAACCATTGGGTTTTATCTTTCGAAAAGGTATGTTTTTTCATTAAAAACATTTCTGATGGTTTTTAAATGTTAATTATAATATTTAAAATTGATAATTGGATAAATATTATTCTAATAAATCACAAGATACATTTCATATCATTATTTTTATTCTAGAGAATAGGAATTACTTAACTAGTTAGTGAGTTATTTAGATACAGCTCTATGATTTACAACATTCCAAAACATCAATGAAGCACATCATATCCCCAATGAGAAGGTGATGAAACCATATTTGGTTGTAATAAAGGGGTTTTTATATACACATACTGAACGTTGAGTTAGTTTTGAGTGTGTGGAGTCCCTTATCCTCAAACTATTGTACCTTTAGGCATATGACAATGTTTGTCACTTACTTGTATTTAAAATATATACATTCCATTGTTGTAAACAATTTTACCCGAATTATGAATTTATATAAACTATTTTATATAAAATGATTATGAATCTATTTTATAATGTATTTTTATCATTTGAAATATAAATCTTTATTTTTTAAAGTGATTTTGAAATTCCAACCCTATTTATTTAATATTTAAATATCTTAATTTGGTTAATTAAATGTTGGAATATATTATAGAATTTATAATGATTCCCTGATAGTATTTTACCTCACTCCCTACTTCTTCCTTTTAGTGTTTATAGATTATATCTGTCCAGGTTTCATAAAAGGAAAAGAAACTCTTAAAGGTCAATCTAGCAATTGAAATATATGTTTAGTTGGCTGAGTCCGCTAGGTTTTTGGTTATTCTTTTAGTTTTCTAGTACCTTTATGTAGTACTTGGTATTGTTTTCCTATTTTATATTTGGTACACATTTACCTATGGAGTTTCTTTGTATGCATACTAAATTTTTATCTTACTTATATGATATTTTTGACAAATTTGATCCAAGTGTCAGGAATTCCCTTCAGGCTATGATAGGACCGCATCAGTTATAGGGTTACCAGGTTAACTAGGCTGGTTCACGATGTGTATCAAAATTATATGTATTATTATCCTTTAAATTTATTTATAATTGTAATTTTAGGTATAGAAATCCCACAAACATATTCAATGTATAATATATATATATATATATAATATAATCAAAATTATTAGAAGATAAATATTATAAAATTAATTTTTATCTTTATGATGACATAATTTTCATTTATAAATTTATATGTGTCAATATTTCATTAAAACAATCATAATGATAGATTGATGAATTAAAAATATAAACCTATTTTTATTAAAAATTGAACTAAAAAAATATTTATTCATATATAAATAATAATAAAATTTACACAATAATGCTTTTTTATTAGTGTTATTATTTTAGATATATTAAAATAATACATACATTCATTGATGAATTATTTCATTAAAAAAATAATGTTTTTATATATTGAAAATTATTTGGTAACATAAAATTCAATTTCAAGTCAGATCATTGAAAAAATCCAATAGATAATTTTTCCTAATTTCCAATGGAAATTAAATTTTAGATAATAATGACAATTCTATATAAATATAAAACATTTATATGACATCATAATGACGTTAAACTGAGTTAAATCATACTAGAGAAGAATGATCAACGAAAAATGTGTTTTCTTGTTCAAATAACATATTTTAATGCGATGAAATTATTTTACAAAGTCAACAATGAATCTTAAAAAATCAAAAGTATATATAATGTTATTTTAAATACATTTTCATAAATTAAAATATTTTCCACATCCAAAAATGAATTTGTTTTTTCTTACAATTAATTAAAATAATAAAAAACACTTCTCCTTAGAAAATAGTAAGGTAAAAACCATTATAATTCCAATATATTTTAAGTAATTATAACTTAGATTAATATATATATATTTATATTAATAATAAATCCCCCCCCTCATTAGCTTCAAATACCCACCTATCCACCAATTTCCCTCCACTATAAATTGATTGATTCTATGTATAATCCCATTATCCCACTTTAGAGTCTCAATATGGATTTTCTACAGTTTCAATGATGTATTCTCAATCTTTAAAAATACACATTGAATGTAGAGGATTATTATAATTTTCCATTTCATTCTTATACATTGTTTATAGTAATATTTTAATAATTTTTAGTACTATGATTTTATCAACATAAAATCGACTCACTACATTCAAAATAACATTTTATCAATTAGATATGTCAGTTTTCATAGATTAAACTAATTCCATTATCTATTTGGTTTTCTTATTATGTTTTCATAATCATTCATTATTTTTTCAGGCCACTTTATTTTGTTGTTAAACCCCAATACTATATTCATTAATGTTTATTAAAATAATATTAATTGTACATCATTTAACATGTATTTCCAAGAATGAAACATTTATTCTCTTATCCTGGATTAAAATAATGAAATAATAATTACATTGATCCCCTATAGACTCAATGATTTTTATTTGAATTTTATTTTCATTGTAAATAGGCTATTTATTAAATTAATTCTGGTGATATATGATACATGTTGTATACATAAAATTAAATTAATTTATGGTGAAAACTAATAGTTATTTATTGCATTGGTTAATGTTATCGTCTCATGTGATACCATATACAGTTCCTAGGTAGTTATCCAAGAAAACTATGTTATATATATTTGGAGTTTATCCTTTACTTATGATATTGTTTTCATATTTTTTGAATTTGGTATATTTTGAAAATGGATTGTTCTTCTGATATCATTTATTTTATAAAACTAAGTATTTCAATGATATATGCTCTTTATCTATATGATATCATTCTATAACTCATGTATCAGTAGTTATATTTCACTAAAATGTATTTTTATTATTCAAATTTATAGCTTAGTCGTTTATTTATTAATATACTCCATGTTTTCTTGAAATATTTGCGAATAAAATTGACATTTTAGTTCCCCTTCAAGGGGTATAAAATAATAAATATGAAATTTATTTTCATGTTTATATATTTCTATTCCTTATCAACCTAAGATACTAGAAATAAATATCAATGGATTTTATTCTATCTAATTTTCTTTTAACATTCATAAAAGAAAATGTGTATATGTTTTAGGTTGTTAAATTTTATATCATGGTTAGGTGTATACACATTCTGAAATAGGATCGAGAAAATATTAATGAAACCCGTAAAGAGTTATCTAAATACATGAAGAACATGTATGTTTTGGTAATTAATAGAGTGTGTGATTTCCTTGAAATGAAAATATTTTCTAGATAGAAAAAACATAGTATTGTATTAGTCACAAATGCACCCTGGTTTAGTAATACTAAGTGAATTTTCAGGAATTAATTTTATCTTTATAAATTGATTTATAGTGAGGCCAAACCCTCACAACAATTTTGATGCTCATGAGTGATATTCTTTATTTTATCAACATACTCTTCATGAACCATTACGAAGGATTGAATATTTTATAATATAGTTTAATTATAAAACGGATTAATGATTTGGTTAGATAAATGTTTTGGAAAATTACAATATATTATCATCATTATAATATAATAATTTATATGATTATCTATACATTAAATTTATTAGTTAGTTATATTTGGTTTCTATTTTAACCTTTAATAACTCTAAAATTTAGGAATTATCATTGAAATTATTCATTTATTTAAACAAATGGTTTGAACTAGTAGGAATCAGGTCAGCAACATATGTGATGTGACATGCGGTGATTAACCTGAAATAATTCCTAATATGATTTGAGTAAGAGTAAAAAATTTTATGGAATTATTTTCATATCTTACTCAAATAATGTATAATTTGATAAATCATGTGTAACATAATCCTTCTCTTAAAATAAAAAAAATTTAGATTTAGTACTTTTGTCTATAATGACCTAATGATTTTAGTGCTTCTTTTTATTTTATAATCACATGAAAGAGGATTAATTCTATGGAGATTATATTATATGTTATTAATTTCTCTAAACATTTGAATTCCACAGTATTAGTTTATCACCCATAGGGATAATATGATCATTGGTTGATTATAGTTTAGAATATCATGCTTTTGTAAAATATTTAATATATAATGGTAAGATAATTAAAAAAAATATATTTGGATAAATATTTTCCCCCACTATATTCCACTAATTGGAAGGGAATTCCTTGGACCCAAGAAAAAAGGAGGAAAAATAAATTGGGTCTTATGTGAATAAAATTCAATATGATTGAGTAGTATGACTATAACATTATAATTGAATAAAATATAATGTTTGGTGATTCTTTAGTGGGATAAATAATGTTACTAAAGGATTAGTGATTGGATATGTTTATATATATGATGAAAATATTTGAGGTGCCCCGAATTTGTAGATAGAAATTGATGATTTTTAGTGGTCCCATGGTACTATATAATATATATGGATAATGAACTAAAAAACTAATATATCATCAAATAAAAATCATCAACATAGGATAATATAAATATCCCCATGTAATATTTGTGGGAAGAAGAATCCTAGATAATTATTCAATGGAATGATGAGGTGTTCCATGATCCAAATGGAAGTGAATAGGCATAGTGACTATCAAAAAGATATGAATAGTCCATCTAATGTTACAAAATAAAATAAGGACCTTGTGAATCCTCATCCCATGTTCTAATTTTTGAAATATACAAATCAGGAGAACTATAAAAACTGATGACCAAATCTAGAGGTTATCCCGTTTATGATACAACAACATCCTCTACAACCCAGATGGTAGGGATGGCCTTTTTTAATAGTACTAATGATGTGTGTATAGGAAAAAATTGATAGGTATGGTAATAATTCATTCCTGGATATAAAATAAACTATTTAATTATGTTTTAATAAATTATTTTATACCAGGGTTTATTATTAGATTAATAAAAACACAATATCATATTATAGACATTGAGTTTCCTAGGTAGACAATAAATAGGTAAATTAATACATCTAAAAAATGTGGCCCCCTCCACCAGTAGTCAATATCTCTGTGATAAATCTTCTAAAAAAAATTTCATTCATCAATTAATGGAATTTTATATTAAACTCTATTTTGAGTGGAAGTCCTTTCATACATCAAACATAAATTATCAGGAAAATTAAATCACATTCAATGTCCCAAAAGATCATTTAATTCAATACAAGTGTATGGAATATGATGTATCAACTTTGGTAAAAATTCTATAAATCATGAATATTATTTCCATATGAGTAATAATATCCATCTAAAATGATTTATTTATATGTTAGGATCACTCTTTATGACATTTCCATTATACGATAATATATTGCTATCTTGACCACAGAGTTTAACAGTCTCCCTCCTAATCGAATTATTATGTTTTAAAAAAACATATAACTAGAGATCAAATAATATCAAATATTATATATAAAATATCAATCATGGATCTATACTAAATAATGATTATTTTTCAAGATGGTTATGAAAAGGGCTTTATACATCCATGTGATCACCTTGGGGTTCATCATTTCTACTTTTTTGAGAAGATGGATGGGTTAAATTTAATACCCATTAATTACCATCAACCCAACATGACCATGATAAAAATATAGAACCCCCCTCTATTGATTATTGTATTATTTGACTAGCCATGTGGGAATAAATACATCTCTAATGTCAACCATTTTTAGAATATCCTCAATTAAAGGTGAAGAATAAGGATATTATAAGATTCCCTTCTATATAAGGTATATTATATATGACTTATTAGGGATTCCATTATGACTCATTAACTTTTAACAATATTCATCAACTCAAAAAATACAATTATTATATATTATCTCTATAAATAATATAATATTCAAAATTGATGATATTATCATATATTCCAAAATAAGTAAGAATCATTAGGATAATTTTAAAGATGTGATTTAGAACTTGAGAAACGATTAATTATATATCAAATATAGTAAATGTGATGTTTCTATAGAGAATGTTCCATTTGTGAGGAATTTTATCATCTGAGAGGGATATCATTATATATTTAAAAAGATATCGGTAGTTAGCGTATTGTCCATAACAAATATATAATAAGATCTATAGTTTTTATGGATTAAATAGGTATTATCATGGACTGGTTTGAATGTTTTAATGATGATTAAACCCCAAAACCATGATATCATGGGAGGACGTATACATTTTTTGGACTAATTAATGGAATGAATGATTCAAGGAATTGATGACGAGGAAAATATTTAACACTATACTCATATAACATAGTTGTTGGGAAATGATTTTTCATAAATTGATTATTCAAAAATAATAATAAGATATTTCTTCCAGAATAATTATAAAGTGATATCCTATTCAATTAAACAGTTTAATGTACAAGAGAATAATTAAATAATATATCATATTTGACTATATATAGTATTCTATTAAATGGATATTTTTTATATGTATCTATTTACAGAGAACTATGACATAAACATGAATAATAAGATCCAAAATTATATATTCTTATAGAACAAGATAAATAAATTCCAATAATGATGGTTATAGATAGTAAAATATTATGACTGGTTAATCCATTATCACCCATTAATGGATAATAACATGAAAGATATTAATGGTAAAAATGATTCTACATCCTTACCCATGAAAAGTTTTTGGAATAAAATATTAATCATAGTTATAAAAAGTATGTACATTTGAATTTAGGAAGAAATATCATTTTACCTTTTCATGTGGTTTCTCTAACATCAATTCCAAAGAAAATTGAGGAAGGTAAAAGGTATGTGATGTATATATAAAAGAATATGGATGATAAAATAAAAGGTAATACCATAGAGTTAATATTATGATGATGATGTTGTGGTATTTTTTTATGATTATGCATAGCATTTAAGTCTAGAATAAAGTATTTCTGTATTGATTCACATATCTAATTTTTTCCATCCAACTATTGAGTAAAAATATATATATATTTCTTAGAAAAAAGTATCTATGGGATTATATTAACATGGAAAATAATGAATATATGACATGTCTCATACAATGTTATTATGTGATAGAAAAATGGAACATCTCTAAAGTAATGTTATAACCATTTTTTGTACCCATGAGGAAATAATATAACATATCTATAGATTGTGTCATATGTCATCCAATTAAAATTGACGGAAATAGTTCCATAATGGACGTGGAGGACTGTAATACAAATACTTCTTACTTATTTCCCATTTTGAAGGGTTTATCACTCATTCAATGGGAGAATATATAAACTATAGACGTACTGATATAAGTACCCATCCTTAAACATTAAATAATCTCGTAAATTCGTTTAGAATTCTTATTCTTAAATTTAGAATCATGTTTTATATTTAGAGTTACCTTGAATTATAAAATAATTTATACATATCAAACCACAATAAAATAAAGTGGTTACTTGAAAATTGTATCCATTTCATTCATAATAAATTTTTTTAATAAAATATGAAATATTTCATGAAAAATATTCAAATAATTATTATTAGCTTATTATTTTCACTTAAACAAACACAAACCCTATGAAAATATTTTTAAAACTTTTTATGAGATTAAAAATATTTGTAAGGGACTCAGAAATAATGAAAAAACTATCAGAACATGAATAATTATGAAGATATAAATTCATATTCACAATGACACACCCATCACTGATAAAGTATCATATAATTACTTGGTGAAAAAAAATACTTCCATAAAACATAGAACTCATAAATAAACAATAAAGATATCTCAGTGCATTAATTACATAATATGGTAACCCTTGTTAATACTATATAAATTATAACCATCATGACTACCTTACTATGTAATCCTAATGATGAACTTATGATGTAACAATCATGGTTGCCCTCTGGTGTAACCATAGCAGTTACAAATTTAAGAACCATTATAGTCAACGTCAAATAGAAAAATACCCAATGTATTTGAGTGTGATATAGGTCCCACCCATCACGATAAAAAGTTCCCATGAATGATAGAAAATTATAAAACATGAACACCTCCACTATACAAACATTTTTTAGAGAAAATAACTTATTCTAAATGAATACTATGGAAATAAAGAGTAAATCTATTTCTCAGTAAATAAACATGTAGTATTTTAATAAAGAAATCTAAACATTAAGGAATCAAGAAAATGGTATCATCTCCTTGTTAAATACAAGTAATAAAGAAACATTATTTTTTGAAATTTTAAAAAAGTGTCACCAAAGAGTGTTTTTAAAAAATAAAAAATCCCTAACATTGGGTTTGAATTACATTAAACTTGTTCGAAACTATTTATAATTGATTAAATTTTTCTAGTAATTTATTGAAAAATAATATTCATATTTATAATATGTTATATGTTCTTTTTATAACATCTTTCCACAAATTTATTGATAATATTTTTATTTTTATTTTTATATTGGCTGTGTTTATTTCATGGTTTTTATGGCTGGTTCATTATGGGGTTAATTTTCAAATGGTATAAAAAATTCATAAGTGGAATGAAATGGTATTAATATGTTTAAAAAATATTAAATGATACCTTATATCTTTTTATTTTGTGATATTATCAAGGGTCATTATATAAGACATTAATGAAAATGATTTAATTTTTTTGGTGGATTTTACGACCACCCCGAACATATATTATCATATTCAATGTCATGTTTATAAGTTTGATCTAGAAAACTATATAACATAAAATAAGTATAATAAAATATTATTTCACGATATTAATGGTTTTATGACTAGCCATGAATGAAATAAAATTAAATAAAAACACATAATCTATGATGATGCTAAATTGACACAACACATAAAATGTTTTCATTTTTTTGAATAAGAGAAGAATATGATAAGTATCATTGTAGATATTACATTAACATATTATCATTAAATTATACGTAATATAATAGAAATATCAGGTCACATTCATTAGGGTAGATTATTAGAGAATATGAAATTAAAATAATGTCAAACGAAATCAAAAAGAAAACTAAAGGGGATGTTACCTCTTGTACATCTACTCTATGAAAACCTACTTAAAGAACTTGGTTTTATAATTTTGTTCAGATAATAGGATTGGATGTGTGGAAGATTTTTTGTCGGTGAATTTTGAAATATTTAAACATGATAAATGGGGTTTAAGGTGTGAGGAAAGGTGGTGGTGAGGGGTGGTATTTATAGTGTGCAAGATGGTGGTTTTTTGAAAATTTTACTAATTGGTTTCTTATTTTGAATCAAGAATATGAATACTTTGAGCCTTATAACTAAATATATTAAAATAATAAACAATAATTTTATTTTTTTGTCTTACATCATCTATACATCATCTATGACATACAAATTAATGAATTTTTCAAATAAATTAAATAATTGTATTTCAGTATTCTTAAAAATTCAACCACATTAGAAAAATCCAAAACATTTATCCTATTTTTTGATATGTAGAACTAAATAATTAATTAAATTTTATGAAATAAAATTTATAAATATGATATATTTATTTTTCAATTAAAATCATGATTTATTCGAAAAATACCTATTTATAAATTATAACTGATTTTATGACGCACTAAAAATTTCATCAAGGTCTTATTAAATTATTATATAATCATAATGTAGAAAAATATTATTTTATGTGTATATCTAATTAAGATAGATATTATTTTAAATAATTAAATTATTTATAATATTTTAAAATAAAAATTAAGTGTCACAGAAATACAAATAGTATATTTATCATTTTGAAAACATTTATTTTCACATTCCTTATTACAAATATATAATATTTTAACATTTAATATACACGGATTTTACATATAATTTCATAGTAAAATACAATTATAATTTTATATATTACCTAATTTTATAAATACTACTTATATTGTTATATATTTATAACAAAATTAACTATTTATTTCCAGAATGAATACAATTTTTTATAAGTACATTGGTTGTTACATTATCCCCCATTCATGAAATTTTACCCTTACAATTTTTATTCATTTTTAAAACAATTGAGGATAAATTTACCTCATATCATTTTATATTCGCTTTTCAATTATTCAACCATTTTGTTTATCCAAAAAACTATAACCCAATTAATTTCTTAATTCTTTTTTACTCTCCCTATTCGATAAAAATTCTGACCAAGATTTTCCTCAAAAGAAAGTCTTTATTCCAACTTAACTAATTCTGGGCCCAAAACATGAGATTAATATTTCATATAACTCCATTAAATTGAATCCTAAAAACATTGTGTACCTATGACAAAGTCAAAGGGAATTATACTATATAAGAAAATGAAAAAAAATTCTCCATGATGTCATGATGTTTAATGAACAATGGACTTGGCTTTTATTTCATACCAAAGAACATAAATCTTTTCTATGGAGAGATTTTAATGAAAACATAACCACCAACATTAATACAAAATTCATTCCTACTTTTATTTAAATAAATTTTATTACTTATTTGAGCTATCCTTATGTGTTGTAAGATCATCTTCACATTCTCACCCACTTCCTATACTAATTCGGTTCTAACTAACATCATCCAAAAATGATGTATATTGACACCAATTTTCATATAACTCTTCAAATGGTTCAATTTTTATAAAATAATGAAAAATGTTATTACAATAAAACTAATATAAGGAATAATTTTGATCCCAAAATCACTAGTAATCCATGAAACAATAATATAATCTGTATTCCAATGTCTAAATTTTTTTCTCGGTCCAACCATAAAATTTAGAATGAAAGGATATACTGAAACCTAATTATTTTCCCAATGACTTTTGGAGGACTACAAAAGTGATAAGTGAACCTCTGATCACAGTAAGATAAAATGGAGTGAGGAACTTCATAAAAACAAACAATGTCATTGTGTTATTGTCAGGAAATATGATATAGAGAATGATTGCCTTGAATAGGAATGAAATACATAGTTTTTGTAATTAGATCAACAATAACAAAAATCACATTGTTTCCATAATTGTGTATGGTATTCTCACAAAAAAATCCATATATGTATTTTCCCATATCAACTCTATCATGGTTGTGTTTGAAGCATGACCTATGATAGTTTTCTCTATACTTTAACCTATTGAGAAATAAAACATTTCATTGTAAAATTAGAAATATCACATTTCATTCCATCCCAACAGTAATGATCTCTATGGCCACTATACATCCTAGTGCTTCTAGGATGAAGTGAAAATGGAGAATTGTGAGATTCACTTAATAATTCCTTCTTTGGTTAGTACTGACAATAAACATATAATCTCTTTCCAAATCCAATGACAAAATATTTATCAACATTATATTTTGAAAACATACCATCATTAACCAATTAAAATTTTTATAAAACTCATGATATTCCATATTTTCTTGATTAATTATTTATGTGAGGGATTACTGTACTATCATATAAAACATAATAGAGAAATTTCCTATACTAAAATCATCCATGAAAAAATTCTTCAAATCATAAACCAAGGATTGATGTTCAAAATGTCACATGCTTAATGATGCATGGTATTTTCAACTCAAGGTATTCACCACAATGCTATCCATTACATGATTGCAATGAATCATGAGATCATAATACATTATCATTTACAGTCATTTTATCTACCTCATGTTCAATTTCATTTGAGTAAATATAAATATTTAAACATTTTTCTCAGTATATATATATAATTTTGTACTATATAAATTATTTCTAAAAATTTATAAATAGATAACTACAACTTCTATTTCCAGCACATGGGTGGTATAAATTTTCTCATTGGGTTTCTATTTTTGAGGAATAAGAAATTACCTAATCATTAAGCAAGATAACACAACCAATTTGATTCAATGAATCGTCATTTTGGAGGAAAAAGTCTCCATTTTTGACGGTATTTCTAAAACTAAAGAATTCCCTAATAATATATTTATTTGTGAAAAAATGTCATAGTATTCATTTCAAATAAATATAACAGCATTTAATATTAACTTATTTTGACGTAAAGAAAAAATTGAAATATTTTTATTAATCTATGGGTAATAACATACAAATCCAACAAGACTACCAATATTTTTAACATTTTTTAGTCTTTTACATTCATAAAAAACTTTTCTCAGGATCTACAATTATAAAATCATTATTTAAAAATATACAAAGAAAAAATATGTTTTAAATAAATTTATTTTATGAATTTCACTTATCACATTTTTTCGTTAAGTGTTTGTAGAAAAATTCTTATTTGATTTTTATGATAAACTTATGTTTTTAAATAAAATAAAATATCATCAATAAAAATAATAACAAAAATAGAAATATATTCATTAAATTTTCTATTAATAAGATCAATAATACAATAGGGTCATTTCATAATACAACTAGAATAAAAGAACTCCAAATTATCATATCTAGTTCGGAACACAATTTTTTTTAATTTCATCTTACTTTACCTTTAGTAAATAGTAACTAGATCTCATGTCAATATTGAAAAAATGATGAGCTCCGTAGATATAGTAAAAAAATTATCAATGTATGGCAGTTGATACTTATTCATAATAGGAACATTATTCAATTATATATAATCTATAAAATGTATAATGGAATAATATTTTTAATGAAAAAATAGGATCACAACATGGTTAACTACTAGGATGAATAAAGCCATTATAAAGAAACTTCTACAAATGATTTTTTAGTTAAATTACTTAAACTTGATCCATTTGATATGGGGTTTTTGAAATTGTCTTACCATCAAGAAATAAGTCAATGGAAAATTGAACTTCTCGATCAACTATAACACCAGTCAACTCATTGAGAAAAACTTTAATGTATTCATTTACAACCAGTAAACAATGATTATGAAAAGTTCCATAATTTTAAAAAATATCCGAATGATAAATTTCATTTCAAATTTTTTTTATGATTCTTATATTCCTAATATGTTATACATGGTATGGGTTCATTCTTCTATAAAAATAGAAATTCACCCCGAAAAAAATATCTTATTTATCTCTATATTAAACGATATCATGATAAGTACAAATCATTTATATACCCAGAATAACATCAAATATACTAAGAGGGAAAACGTATTTCAGGTAATTTATTTCCCCAAATGATGATATGAATATTCTTAATTCCATTTTTTCTTTAATATTTAAACTTGTTGTTTTAACCATAAGTTCTTGTTTCATTTATTATGTTGAAATTTACTATTTACCCTAAAATTTCATAGAAATAGAGGAATATATTAACCCAGCATCTATCAAGACATTAGAAAAATATGAGATTTTTTTACCTAATACCACTTCATTGGATGGACCAAAATCTTGTAACATTGTCAGAAAGGATATTAGTATACCTTTATTCTTCTAATCTGGTTTTTTTCCATCATTTATATCATTCATTGGGATGGAATTTTCATAATTATTCTTCTCACCTCATTTAAATAAAATTACCTTTATTTATTATAAATAAACATTATAACATTTTCATTACAATCTGGAGCCATATGTCTAAATATACCACATCTAAAACACTTCTTGGAATTTTTATCGCATTCCCTAAGGTAATTTTTACCACAGTTTCCTTAAACATGAAATTGTATTTTATACCTTCAGATTACATTGATTGATTCATACACATTTTCTACCAGCTATAAAATGTTTTATGAAATTTTTCAAATTACATAAGAAAATGAATGAAATCCATTTTTACCCTCTTAGCCTATAAAAAAGTTTCTTATTACTATTGAAATCATAGGAGGCCAATATCAATGGATATATTGACTTCAATCCCTATTAAAAATGATTTATTTTACTATGATGATCCTGAATAATAATTGGGGTGTAATATTCCAATCATGTAAATTCTTTTCATACTGATCAACTAAATATTCCTCCATTTGATTAAATTTTAGGAATTTATTTTTAATCCTATGTTGAACCACAATAGAAAATTATTTTTCAAGTAACACGTTATTTAATTCAACCCATTAAAAGGATTTTATGTCCTATCTACCCCTGATATATGAGACAATTGACCCCCACTGGTCAGCTTCTCCTCCAAAATAATAAATATAATGTCTAATATTTTAATTATATAAAAATACCATGACATTAAATATATTCTTGAGGGCTGACATCAACCGTTCAACCACAAATTGTGTCAGAATATCCACTTAATATATGAGGGTATTCTCTTATAAAAGGATAAACTATCATCATATTATTTTAAATTATCTCTAGTTATTCCCTTTCATGTATGCCACCTCAATTTATATTATATGATAATTGGTTTATTAATAACACAAACTAATTAGATCCAATTCCCATCATTCCCAGTTTTCCATTCAAAAAGATATCATCCTCTATGTTCATTCTTACCTTAAAATCCTTGTCTCTTTTAAAGAAACCCATAATAAATAGATATATTATTGATAATGTAACAAGGTAATAATTAAAATATATATCATTTAAATAGAATCACAAGTCAAAAATAATTTATGGAATTATATTTACATAATCATAACCCCTATATTAATATAATGTGTTCTATGATACTAACTATAATGAACCAGCCTTAATCATTACATAGTCGAGTAAATTATTTTTGAATTCACTTTCTAACTATCCCAATTATAATTTTTTATTATATTTTTATTGAATTGTGTTAATTTTATAAAATCTAAACAAAAAATAATACAATATAGGTAAAACTAAAAGAGTATCCCTTTCATCTATAATAATTTTTTTAATAATATATGAAAGCTCTTAAAGAAAAATATTCAAAAAATTCATCATGGATTATAATTTTCTAATTTACATTCTTAAAAACTATGAGAATCATGGTAATATTTTGTATGAGAAAAAAAATCATATTAAAGGATATAAAATGAAGGTAATAAACTATTATATCTTGAATACTTATAAACATGTGAATTAATTTTCAAAATGACATAATTCTCAGTCATATAGTATAATATTATTACATTGTGAAGGCAAGAGAGTTCCATAGAAAACATAAAATGTAAATAAAAACAAAAAGATAACATGGTGAATTAAATAAATAAGAATTTAACTCTCAAGGTTACCATATTATTTTTAACCCTCATGACTACCTTATAATGTATCCCACATGACAACTTTATGATGTAACTATCACTACTACCATATGGTGTATCCATCATAGTTCTACTAAGATAACCATTATTGTAAACATACAACATATACATACCCAATTCATTGGGGGATATATAGGTCCCACCCTTAATCATAAATAATGTTAATTAAGTAGAACATATTTATAAAATCTGAAACCTTTCACCATAAAAATATTTCATCAGTAAAATTTTTTCATTTAAAATATTACAATGAGCATAAAATGGATAAAAAATTATTTATAAATAATCATGTTAACTTTAAAATAAAACATCAAAAAATTAAAGATTAATAAAAATGGGATAACCCACTCAATCTATATAATTTCTATGAATCATTCTTTATTTAATTTTGGAGAAAGGACTTTAACGAAGACTCTTAAAAGAAATGTCCCTTACATTTTGGTTTACTTCCTTAAAATGTGTTAATAACTCTAGTATAATGGCCTTTTGAGTGTTATTAAGTTTTTCACAAAAATATATTCATTTTTATTTAACATAAGTTTATATTTTTATAACATATTTCCACCTATTTCTGATACTATCTTCTTTATTTTTATTGTTTAGTGTGTGTTTATTTCATGGTTTCTATGGTATTTTCACTATGGGTGTTTTTTTGGAATGAATGAAAAAATAAATAAGTGTAAATATAGTGTATTAATAAATTTACATAATTTTATATGACACCATATATCATTTTACTTCTACATATTATGATGGAAATTAGATAAAACGTTATTTAAAAATATTTAATTTATTTTTTTAGTTTTTACTACCATCACATTCTTATATCAACATATTTATTATTAAGAAAATATATTGATTCAAAAAAATTATATAACATATAATATTTATAGTAAAAAATTATTTAATGATAATAGTGGTTATATTACTAGGTTTGAATGCAGTTAATGAAAATGAAAACACATCATCCATGATGATGGTAAATTAACACATCATGAAAAATGTTTTAATTTTTTGAATATGAGGTTAAGAGGATAGGTTTAATGAAAAATATTCCATTAACATAATAAAACTATAATATATATAGGATACTATATTTATAATTACACTTTTATGTGGGGATATGTAGAGATAACAAAAATATAAAATAAATTGATATGATATATAAAAGAAAACATAAGAGGATTTTACCCCTTGAACTTCTTCTCCACAAGATCCTCTTAAAGGATCTTGGTTTGGAAACATGAGTGAAAACAAAAGGTATTTGACATGCTGAAGAGTACATTAAATGTAATTTGAATGAAATTAATCATTATATGTGGATTTGAATGTTTGAAGAGAAGATGTGATGAGATATGGGATTTATATGGATAGAGAGGGGTGTTTTTTGATTATTTTATTCATTAATTTATTATATTCACTCAAGAGTATGAATAATGTGAAAATTATCAAAAAATATACTAATATATTAAGGAGTGTTTGGAATTACAAAACAATATATCATCTATAACTCAATAATTCATGATTTTGTTAAATATAATAAATTTATGTATGTCATTATTCACAAAAATCAAATATTTTAGAAAAATACAAAAAAAAAACCCTAAAACTGTATCTATGTTCATAATTAAAAATTGAAATCAATTTTTTATAAATATATTTCTAAATATAAGCAATTACATTTTTTATTGAAAATCATAATTTATTTAAAAAAATATTTCATAATTATAACTTGTTTTATGAGACTTTAATAAATTATTTAAGGTATCATAAAAGTTTTATATAATCGTAAGAAAAAAAATTAATCTGGGAATCTATTTTATGATGATAAATTTATTTTAAATAATTATATTAATTATAAAATTCTAAATAAAAATTATTGTGTTAGAAAAGAACCAACAATTAATTTATCATTTGAAAAAAAATATTTACTTATTCCATGATATTGATTTGTCATATCTTCATTTATAAGATGCATAGACTTTATTAAATTTCTATAGGTTAGGTTACTATTATATTTGTATATATTACTTAATTTAATTAAATTATAATTTTTTTATTATACTTTTATAATGAATTTAGATATTTATTTAGAGATTGAAAACAAATTATTTTATAAGTATCATAGTCATTATAGTTGAGTTTTCTCATAAAACCAATAGGAGTTTTATCAGGTCAAGATATAAGGTTTGCATAAAAATTAATGAAAATATTTCAGAATGATTTAAACATATTTGTTCTTTAGTTGGTAATATCACCCTAGAAGTATGTCTAATCTGATTTTACTATCCTTACAATTGATGATATGATCAGTTCATTATCTATAAACATAAAAGGACTGTGAGAAAAAAAATCCTCATTTTATGATCTCATAAAAAATATACCACTTCTACATGTAGGTACCCCCTTATAATTCCCTCCATATCATTAAATATAGTACACCAACATTTGATACTGATGTTGGTGAATAGAATATATTAAGACCTAATCTAAAAGAGGATATTGTAGAGATGTTCATAACTATTCAGTAATACACTAATGTATCCCATAGTCAAAAAAATATATACTTAAGACATATCAATAGATATATAATTTGATTTTCGGGATAAATTGTTCCTTTATATATCTCAAGGGAATTGTTTTGGGGGGGTTTTAAAAGATAAAAATATTTGTGCTAAGTTAATTTTCCCCATATAAATTATTTATTTCACTTGGCATAAGGCTAACCAACAAAAATTACCACCAAACCTATCTCAATCACATTATGTGATTAACATATCCCTCATGAGGATGTAAATACAGGGTTCCTTAAATTTATAGAATTCAAAGATTGAGTTATTGTAGAATGGTCTCTCTTATGAGGATAAGCTAATGAAGAGTGTATACTATAGGGAAAATATTCCATGTAATTAGAAAATTAACAGTATAAATTTCCTTCAATAGAGTCATGATTATAAGGGAACCATATGGGAATTATAATAGATGATGAGGTGTAATTAACCTAATTCTTTTTAACCTAAGTGTATGAAATTATATTCATAGGGGATATTTGGGAGGATGTAACGACATGAAATTTTGTTCCCATGATTTTTAAAATAACTCTTATATCAAAATGAATATTTTATAATGTTTTATTATAGTTGTATATATAAGAAAATTTTACTTCATTATAAATCATGTAACAATATTTTTCATTAAAATCAAAGGATATTATATGGTGATAATAATAGAATAATAATTCACACACTATTCTTAACTCTATTAGCTATAATTCACTTATTAAGATATTACTTTCTAAAAAAATTATTAAATAATATAGAAGCATTAGTATTATGATAAAAATCATAAATAAAAGTTTTTGGAATTATTATATTATGTATTAAATGATTAATTATATGAAAATTGAATTATATATACTGTTTAATGTGTAACAAAACGATTAAAAAAGCTATTGAGCATTTTGGGCATTAGGTATATGGAAATGAGTATTATGAATTATGGGAATTTTGAATTTTGAAATTATAGACATTATGAGATATTATCATTGAGAATTATGATTTTTGGTATTAATGTTATAATTATAATTATCTTACATAAATTTAATGGATGATAGATAATTTATTTTGAAGTGAAAAATGATGACTCAACCATGTTTATTGATACTTGTATTGGTGGGTGGTAGAATCCATGGGGGAAACACATGAAAAATCCTACGTATGAATTCAATATGTGTGGCTTTATTAAAATAAGATTTTGGATACGTTTATGTGATTGTAAATCACCAAAAGATCAATTTTAGATAAACCACTACATGAGAGTACAACCCATTCAAACCATACCCATATGAATTATTATGGAGTGAAATAGGGATATGTATTAGTCCTATTAGTGTAATTAATGTTCAAATTATTTTAGAAATGAAATATTGGTTAAACCAATCCATCATAATTATACATTTTTAATCCTTATATAAAATATAAGAAAAAATTATTAGAGGACGAATATGAGAAAATATATTTTCAATGCAATGAAATCATTCTTATACTTTTTGTACTATATATTTATAATTATTATTATAATAAACATCTTTTAAAATATTACGTTTTATGAAATAATTTTTTTAGAAATGGTTGTAAAAAAATTGTATTCACATCAAAATAATAAAATTAATTTTTGCAATCATAAATAGTCTTTTCAAGAGTTGGAATCATTATCATGTTATAAAAATAATAATATTTCAAAAAAAATAATTATATGAAACTATTAAATTTATAATATATATAAAATTGGTTTTATAATATAGAGTTATTTTCTGAAATCATCTCAAGGAAATTACCCAATAGTGAAAATTAATAAAAAATTTAAGATAGTATAATTTTCGTGAAAAAATGAAAATACAATATAAATATACCTTATGTATTATGACATAAAAATTAATTTAATGTTATGTAATAAATTCAATAAAAAGTATATCACCAAAAATAATTTACATTGTAAAAAAATTTACTTTATAGTGATAATATTAATTTCATTATCCCATAACAAAACATAAATAACTTAAAGTATATATTACATTTTTGAAAATGTTAATTTATTAATTAAAATATTATCCTCATATAAATTTTTATATATTAAAGGGGGTATAGGTGAAAAAAACATTGAAACACTAAACCAAATTTTTCATTGCAACATACCATGTGATAAGAAAGATTGGATGACCAATGATTATTCATTTTATAAGGTATATAGCATAAAATCAATGTTTAAAAATTATTCACAAGTTCCCATTATTTTCTACAAGTATTGATTGATTCTAAAATTCCTATATATAAAAAATTCACTTACCCTGCTATTAACTTTTTTCCACTTATAATGTCTAACAAAATAGTTTTTTTCATTCCAACCTTCTCTTCTCAAAAATTAAGAATCAAAATGGCATAAAAGGGATTCTTTTACTCGTCATTTATGTTGAATTACATCCTTTAAATAAAGCATTCAAAATTTTTTTAAATTTTTTTGCATACCCACGTAATCATTCCATTAATGCACAAATTGATGTTATATTATTATGATACTTCGATTATATCTCATCAAACCCATTTCATTATGTTGAGACCCTAATGCCAATATCTTGATGTTGTTGACATATCTCATTACAATTGTATAATTTTTGAGGATTCAAATCACAATGGATATAATAGTTTAGCGGTATTGATAAAATAAATAAATAAATGAAATTTACATTAAAATCTAAAAAATAAAATAAACAACAAATTCTCCATGATAATTCTATTATTCTCATTAGCATAATCATCTATATAAATAACAAAATACTAACTCATTTACTAATGAAAATAAAATATATGAAATTGGTGAGATTAGATACTTAGTAAGGGTATTATTATAATATAATCTATAATGAAATAAGGGATAATATATAATGAAATGAAAATAATTGAAATGAATCTCATTTTATTTATTCCATGAGAATAATGTGGTTAGAATAAAATGTGAAAAAATAATACTATATAAATATTCACATGAAGGTGGTAACAAACCATGGACATTCAATCTATTTTAATAATCACATAGAATAACCATAAGTAAATTAATAATGATGGAATGAATAATAATGGATATCTAAAACATACTATTATGTATTAATGTACCAATATATAATACCAATGTGGATTCATGAATAGGCCCAAAATACCATCGAGGATTCTCACCAAGACATCTAATAAATGGTTAAGGAATCAGCGAAGGCCATATCTAATTTGTCCCTTGAAATTTAATGATTCATCAAGGGATCATACATAACACCAAACATTATATATAATATCTGATGGATTCATCATATGAATTGGTTAAAACGTAATGAACATAATAATTATTATAGAAAACAATTATATTAATTTTAAATACTTTCCCCAAAAAGTAAACATAGTCATAGACAATCCAGAGTATAGTTAATGTTATCAAAATAGTTCTTCCTAGGTCTAAATTACCATAAACAATATAGAGAATCAATAAGGAAAATATCATTTTAAAATATACCATTTGGATTATGGTTTAAGATTTATTTTAATTTATTAAAAAAATACCATAAAAATATCTTTAAAAATATTCTTCGGTAAAATATCCTTTTCATTTTGAATATTATTTTATAAAACATAAAACATTTTGAAAATAATTTTCATTGATAAAATGTATTTATTTAAATATTACAAAATATAATGTTTAATTAAATATAACCTAATAAAATTTCATTATATTATTCAATGAAATGTGTTTTATGTTAGTGCATAATTTTTTACATGTTGCACAAGTAAAAAAAACCCTTAATACTATAAAAAGGATAGAAAAAATGTCTGGATTGGAAAATAGAATGAATATTAATTTGAATAATATTTGTTAAATGAAAAAATATTTAAATAATTCCACCTTAAATAATTATTAAAAGGATGAAAAAAATTTCAAAATTTTATTACAAAACTCTGTTTTAGAAGGAAAAATATTTCATACTAATGAGATAAAGAAAGTAAAATTCTCATAAAACTATTCTATTATTTAGTTCTAGTAAAAATGAGTTGAAAATTGTAGTATAAATTAAATATCCCTTGAATTACTATACAATAAAAAATATTCATTTCAATATGAAAATAACAAATAATTCCTCCATGGGAGACATAGTGATAAACTATATCAAACAATGATGAGATGGTAAATTAAACTCACACCACTTCAGTAAATTTTTTATTGAAATCCACATGAAATAAATATAAATAAATTATTCATTAAATATTATTATGATAAATTAATTCATGATGTATTATAAAAAATTTAGTATATACAACACTAAAAGGAAACAAGTGGCGAATATTGTGTACGTCTCACAAATGTAAAAGTGAGGCGAGAAAACCTTACATCATGCTTGAATTAATTTGGGAAGATTTATCCTCATTTATTTAAGTGAAAAAATAATAAAATAATTAAATAAAACAATTAATATTTATTATATCACATATTATCCTTTTATAAATTTCTATTACACATTTGTTAATAATCAATCATTTTTTCATTGATTTGGGTGTTAATTGTTTTGTTTTTTATGTGTTTTGTAACAAATTTTATATTAATTAATCATATAATATAGTTATATCATATCCATGGTAATAATTGTGACATAATTATCAAATATTTACCTCAATTTTACTTTTAAAACCAATCATTAAATATGGCTTTGATAAATGAAGTATGATACGATCATGAAGATGGTGGGTCGTACATATGCATGAGTACCATTTCCATTTTTCAAAGATCATTATAGAATAGAGGTAAATAATATTTTAAATAATAAAAATGATAAAAATATTGTTAATAAAATATTATATACTTATATATATCATAAATGTGGTGTGGTGATTAAAAGAGAGTCACATCGCTTCGTGAAGTAGGTAGATTACACATACGCGAATGATGTTATCATATTTATGTGAGTGAATATGAATAAATGGAAAGGATATATATTATTTTTTTGAGTTGTAAATATATCATGAAAACATAAAATTTCATTTAAATTATATATTCATTTACATTTTTCATTATAACCATCCATACAAAACACTCGTGAACGATGAATCACATCACTATGTGAGGCAGTGGTGTGTCATAAACATGAAAGAAATTATTGTATCTACTATGGAATGGAAGTTAAGAATATAAATATATGATATATTGAAATAATTTGGATAATTAGGTTATAAATATTATATATATATATTCTTTAATTCCATCATGACCCCAAACCATAAGATGTGGAAACGGAAAAACAAATGACATCAGTTTTTGAGGCTGTAGTCCTCCATACACACGAGCAAAGATTTCTTATCCAATTTTAAGGAAGTTTTTGAGGTTTTAGGTGATATCTATAAAAATAGCAATATCTAATTATATGTAATATATGGATGTAATTATATAATGTGGGTATAATATTAATAAACGTGGTTGTGGAAAGAACTAAAATAAAAGTGGTGATTGATAAACTGTACATCTTTTTTAGGTATCCACCTTATGATTATAATAAGGACTAGATTTTTTGGAATTTTGTCACAAATAAGGACTATATGATATGTTTTCATAACTTGTTAAGTAATTACAGTACTTTTTATAAGGGAAAATGGTTTATAAGGTGTATGGTGGAGAAAAGATGTGCTGGCCTTTTAAATGTGGGTTGAGTGGAACACTTTTCAATTTTTGAAATAGTTAATTTCAATAATGTTTTCTCTCATTCCATCAAGACAAAATAATGATCCTTCATCCATAATACGAGGTTGAATGAAGATAATCACCATATATATGTGTTTAGGACATGATTCTGTTTTATTTTTCCCCTTTAAATTAAATATTAATCCCTTGGCGATCATCTTTTCGCCTTTATCATTGTAATGAATTTTAACTATATTCACTAATTTATTTCATCAAAAATAAATATAGTCTTATTATAAATTATAATTTATTATTATTAAAAAAATTTAATCCATTCTTCCAATTTAAATTCATATAATATTCAAAAATTTGTTTAACATTAATCATGAATATGTAAAAAGAAAGTGAGTTTTAATAAGTGAAAATGTTCAATGGTTTTAAAAGTTTTAAAAAATAAATTAAATATTAAATTATATCAAATAACCTAAAATTTATTAATTGATAAAAAAATTTACTATTTTATCTTTAAATAAAATAATAAATATATTTCAATATTATAAATTATTTAAAGTAAAATTATAATTTCAATTAAAATTCATTATTTTTTACTACCCGTAATAAAAAATTAAATACCATAAAAATAATTAAAACATGAACCCTAAGATAAATTTGAAATTTTAATTTAAAAAATTATTTTTATCATTTCCTATAAAATATATAAATGTGGAAAAAATTAATATTAAATTAAGTATTCCAAGAATGACTAAACCTCCTTTTAGGAAAATACTATTTTCCTCAAGACATTTATTTTTTTAAATTAATATTATTATTTTGTATAATAAATATATAACCAATACATCTGTATACAATATATATTTTAATAATTTATATATTATTATTCATATGAGTCATTCCAATGGCTAGGATATAACTATAACCATATTAATATTATAATTTTTTACGATAAAACATAATCTTCTATATCACAAAAGTTATCGAAGAAACTCATTATTGTATGTCATGCAAGATAAACTCAATGTTTCAAACATTGAATGATATATAATATTGTGAATTTATAAAAACTAATTGATATATCATCAAATCCCATGATTTTATGTTCATTTATAATCTTTTTGTTGTGTATCATATATGATATCATGTAAAACATTATTCATTTATAGTTTTGAGCTCTTGCATTCTCCTCACCTTGAAAAAAAAAATTCATCTCAATTTAATGTTTTTATCGATAAATAAACGATTTCAATTTTAAAAATAAATTTTAAAAAACCATAACATAAAAGGGTTTGAAAAATATAATATTAAAAAATGAGAAGGGAATGTATGAAATTCATCAAGAATAACACATAAATATGTTTCAGTGTTGGATAATGTCGATGGGATAAGAAAAAATGAACATGAAAGAGAATGATAAATAATTATAGTGAGTGAACAAGGTTAATGATAATAATAAATATAATTATTTAATAAATGATATGGTAACAAAAACCATAATTCTATTATGATTTTAAAGACAATATGATTCATTAGATATGATGGTAGTATGATTACATTTTTGTTACAACATCTCTTTCCAAATGTTTAATTATTCTTTTAAAATCTATGAATTTCATATATATACTAAAATAACTCGTTTAAATTTCATAAGTGTAATTAAATTATTTTTTTATTGATAAATTTCAAATACATTAAATTCACCAAAAAAATTGAATATCCATTAATTAATTTTTGATTCCTGAATCAAAAAAATTCACTTTTAACAAATAGTAAGATCCAAAAAAGTGTGAGAAGTATTTACATCTATTTGTAGCTATTTTCCTAAATGATTATTATTTGGAAAAGATAACAAATATTATACATGTATCACTAAAACAACATCCATGGGGAAACTTAAACCATTTCACAAATAGTGGATCTTATGAAACATGTAAAATATTATGATCCATAATATTAGAAATAAGTTCATTTAATTTTCAAAATTAATTGATCAATAATGAGTTACAAGATATCAGTTATATTCAATTCACATTACCCTTGTCATTAATATATTTATGAAAAAATAAATATCTAAACATTATGAACTAATTAGGGGTTATCATTTCATCAATCACGTGTTTTCCACTATGTTTAAATTTCCACTAAATCATTTTTCTTGGTCAACGTTAAAATTAATCTAAGGATTTCACATCATTAATTAAAAATTACTTTTTTACATTCATTATATGTTTCTAAATTACATCAAAATAATATTATTAATAAATATACTCTTATATCATAATTCTTTAATCAATACATAAGGACATTAGTGATTCCACATCATCAGTAGTGATAAAAAAATAAGGACCTTTATTCCCTAGTTTATTTTGAGGATTTCCACCTTGGATATTTGGGAAATAATTTTCATATTGGAAAATATCCATTAATTTTAACCATTAAAAATTATAAAAATCATTATTTCCCTTGAAATATTGTTCATGGTGCCCTTTTTCTCCACACATGAAGCGAACTCCATTTCCTATTATTCATGTTCCAAGGTGTTTCGTTCAATAATTATGACATGTTGGAAAATAATTCATTACATTCTTCCACATAACTACTATGTTCTCATCCAATATAGACTGGATGACATTATCAATTTTTTTCTAATAAATTAAATTTCATAGACGTATTTTGTTATAAGGTACACCAAGCTAATATTGTTTAACACAGAACGACATATTATCCTACGTGACATGCAACACTATGTTTTTAAAAACATGATTTTATTATTGTAGTTATTTAAATAAAATTATAACCTAGGCTTATGAATTATAAGAATGAGCATGATTAATTAAAATAGTGTCTATACTTTTATTTATAATTAATTCGTTGGTGACCAGTTAATTATAAATGATTATCGAATTATTTTTTTAATGGAAATTTTTTTATGCATAATATTTTACATCTCCACATGTGGGTTTTATAACAATTAAACTAAAAAATCACTCTTATTGTATTATATTAATGATATATATATATATATATTCAACATAATTTTAAAACCAAAATTATATATTCTGTAGTCATGATATAATAAGAAATACAATTTTACACATAAATAAAGTATTTCTAAAAAATAAGTTTTTCACCTTTATAGAACACATTTTATAATTCTATTTTTTGAATCATTTATATATTTTTTTTCTGAAAAAACAATAATTTTATTTGAAAGTGGAAAAAAAAATTTCTTCGGATGACTTCTTTGTATTATTATGATAAAATTCATGTTTTGAGAGACATTAAAAAATAAATAATTTTAATTGAAAGCGTTACTTTCATCAAAATAAATTATATTGTCAAATTATTTATTTTCATTATTTTAAAATATAAATAGATTAATTTTTTAATTGTTTCATCTAATTTAGATCATTGTAATAAATTTCACAATAAAATTTGATGTAAAAACATTCAATACTTTTGAAAAGTTTCAATTTAAAATCATGTTGTTTTGTCCCATTTGTGGGACTAACATTTCGTTTATTTCTGAATCATTTTTGAAATTAATTTAAGAAAATGGAATAATTATGAGTAATAGTAATTTCAAAAATTATTAATCATTCCCCATTTATTTTTTTATCATATTAGTAATAACATTAATAATTTTTTTTACTACAGTTATGGGTATATCCTGAAAATTGAGTGTAAAAATAATATTATAAATGGAAAAATATTCCCATATGTCAATTATCCACATTGATTATTATATTTCAATATAATTATAAAATAATCTTCTCCACTTCTCTATTCACATTTTTGTGGTGCTCATCTTACCAATGGAATAACTTTACAGTATTTTAGAGGTGATCTAATGGAGTCTTTTCAAAGAAGAGGCACTCACTTTAACTAATCCATATATTTTTATACTCTTATATACCTAAAATAATTATATGATATAAATTAGAAAATAATTCATTTATAATTCTAAATATGGTGAATTTATGTTCTGATTTTGAACAATCTATTATACCACACCATTCCAAACGAACAATAAATGAATGTATTGATCAGGTGTATATATTACCTACCTCTCAATGTTGGGATACAATTAATTTTAGACCTCTATATTTTTAAAACTGTAATTTTGATGGTATTAGTTTTAATATATGATTATAATGTGATAATTATAATTTGGTTATAACAATTCCATATATACCTTTTACCACCTAATCTTCTGGAAAATGTTAATGCAACTTGTGCATATGTATGAAATACTATCTCTTTGATGCGATGTAATTGGATTTTAATATATATTTTTCATTGGTGGTAATAATGATGAATTTTTCTAATATATGTGATATATAAGCTAATAATTATTTTGGAAATGTTGGGACCAAAATCAATGTATAAAAATTGGGACTTTCGAGAAGATACATTCTTAGAAAACGATGTTGTTATCACATTGAACATTGATATTAATTATTAATTAAATGGTGATATGTTTTTTTAAAATAATACATGGTATGATTTATATATGGTTACATAATAAATAAATAAATATATATTTATTATATAGGATTTTATAATGTGAAATTTTATTGGGGACACTTGAGGTAAGGGGTTTTTGTTTAACATTTATTAATATTGGACGAATGCCATATAAACCCCTTGTTTCTTCTATGCGGTGTATATATATCCCATTAATGTATTTTCTAAGTATTATATGGAATATTATGGTAATTTAAAAATCATATAATTTTATTTCTTTCATGTGGTATATTATTATACTTATTATAATGTAGTAAGTTCTTATTTAATAGTATCATCAACAATAATGATTGTTTCATTTTAAATAAATTATGTGGAATATTAATCATTCACATTAATGTTTTCTAAACAACTTATCAAATTTTAATTTATATTATCCAGTGTATAAATTATTTTTCCACCAATGATTCAAATTTTACACAATTTGTTTTGAGGAATATACTTTTTATTTTCAAAAAAATTGTTTTTGTTACTTTACTAGCAAGAATTTTATAGAATAAATGTTATTTTGACAAAAACAACATCGATGGAATATTACACTATAATGATTCCTTATTTATTTGATGTTTTCTTTTCAAATATTATTGGTTTCCTTCTTAATAAAATGTATTATTTTATAATTGTACATCTGTTAAGAAAATTCATTCATAATGGAATGGATATTTTTCTTACGTGTTCATTAAAAAATCATTTTTTCCATCAATGATAAAATATTTTTATGTCACTTATTATTTAATAGAGAGATGAACCAAGGATACCATTAAAATTAATTCTATAAATGGTTTATTTTTATGATTGCATGATATATATGGATCCCATTTCATTTACATTATTTTTGTTATGATCTCATGTTTATGAAACTCATTTCATTAAATGGTTTCTGATGTGATAAAAGAATTATTAACCTATGGAACACATATTTATTATTTTAATTAAGTAATGGGATGTACCTTTATCTCCCTCCAATGCATTGGGTATTGAATTGTATATATTGAGATTGTTGTGGGAAATAATTCAATATACATGATCTTTGATGCGAAATAAGTCGATGTGCTTGATCAATTAAGGGAAACATGATATAAGGCCTGATCTAGTTGTATTTGTAGTTAACCATGAAAGATTAGTGGTTTTATATACTTATTATTATTCCATTCACATTTTGACTTTAACATATGGATCAATAATGAGTTATGATAATGTTTCATTTCTCTGGTTTATGTACACGTTTTATTCCGTAACTCATGTTTATGACCCATCAAATGGTGGATATGAGCATTTTATGTTATCCTCATGATCAAAGACCCATATTTCTTATAAATATTTTTCATAACATGAAAATTGTTATCTTATATTTTTACCCTTAATGAGAATTTAATGTCACCCTTTTTCCTCTCAATCTTTCCCATATGTATAATGAATGGTTTTAAGTAGGAGTACATAATTTGATGTTCTTCATCCGAGATGTTAATGATATTTCAAAAAATCATAAGAATGTGTTCAAATTTTAATTATGAACAAAACTATTATTTCATATGGGAACGTGTTTTGTGTAATTTGGTGAATATGAATCTAAAAATGAATTATATTAATTTATAAAAATCCAAGATATTTAAAGCTAGTATTAGAGGAATGGTTTAGTCAACCTATGGAAAACAAGGTTGAATTTTTTTAGTGAGATCCCTATAGATTTTCCTCAGGATATATATAGAACTGTGTCCATGTATAAGAATAAGTACCTATAAAAATACTATAGTTTTTGTAATAATCATGAATATATTATTAAAAAATCTAAGAATTCATAGTTTGAAATATTAAAATTGTTTTCCCTTTATTATGTGGTTCTACCATTATGATTAGTATTGATCACATAGTGGTTTCTGATATTAGTAAATGGATTAAAAAAAGGTACCATCATAATGATGACTGTGATGGGAAATGAAATTAGTTTCTTCTTGATAAATCTAATGTTATGTGGGTAGGAATAAGAAATAATTTCTCTATTCTCACTAAAATTAATCAGCTATATATCATGCTTGAAACATCTCTAGGTTTTTTTAAAATAAATTGAAAATTCATGACACCTTGATATTATGTAGATATTTATAATGAGACCTTATATATAATATTTCCACTTGTATGTTTGGAATTTCGAAAAAAGGTCATCTACAATTGTGTCCAGTAAGTTATTTCGAGTCTATTGGAACAAACTAATTTTTTTTAAATAGTAAAATGCCCTTATAAATCATAATATGAATAGTAATATGACCCAAATTAATAGTAAATTGTATCATTATTTTATTTTTTTACGGATTTATGATAACAACATCTTGGATAATTTGTCAATGTGACATAAAAGCAGTTATGTAATTTAAATTTGTTAATTTTTTAATAAAGTATAATATTATTTAGAAATTAAATTAATTATATTTATAAAATTATTTTCAGAAAATATATTTCATTTTTGAATTATATAATTCAAGAAATGATTAGGGTTATTTTTCTAGGATTTTCTGAAATTCTTGAATTTTTGAGAAATAGTTAAATAAGATAAATTATGATTTATGCTAAATACTTCATTTACTACATCATAAGTGATGCAATGATGATGTAAGACAACATGGTTCGACCTCACATGCCTTTATTACTACTTGGGGTCACATGAATTAAGACTATTCACTGTATTGAGAAAAAATATTATAATAATGATTAAAATAATGTAAAATACCTCTTCCCAACCACTATGAATACCTTCCTCATTCCCCTCTTCCTCCCACACCTCTCAATCCTTGAGCCTTACCTCTGTTCTACCCAATACTCCTCCCTAGTATATTCTCTATTTTGTAGAGGTGTTGTTATCACTAAAAGGACAAAACTAAATCCCTTAAGAAGGATCTCAAGGAGAAGGGATCAAGTGGAAGTTTAATCAAGTTTAATCAAAGACAATCTTGAGGTCAGGGAATTCTTCACATGATTTTCAGTCATTGGGTTAAAATTATATATAATTATTTATTTGGTATTAAAATTGATTGTGTGGTGGGTTTTGTTTACATTATGTCCAATTATGTGTATTTATAGTGTATATACATAATCCACCCACTCTATTATGTCTATCTTCCATTATATGATAAATGTAACGGGCTTTTATTTTAAAATCCACTTTTAAAATTCCATTTTACTAAATTTAAAAGAAATACTTTTATGAATATATTAGTTTTTTATGATTCTGTTCTACTTTTTGGGTATTATTTATGATGAAGGGTGGAACCTATATCTCCCTCCAATCCAATGGGTATTTATATGTTGGAGGTCAGTTGTATGGTTACTCTAACTGTAACTGTGATGGTTACACAAATTTTAATGTTCTTGTGAGGGTTAAAAATTATAAGGTTGTCGATATGGTTACAAGATTATGTAAGTAATTCCCCATGATACCTTTATGGTCATATTTATGATCTTATGTATTGTGGTAATCTTATGAAAATCTAACAATTTACAATGTAAGTATATTTTTGTGATAAGTGTTTATTCTGAAAATGATTATATATGTTACAAGTATTCATGGACTAATCTGTTATTTTTTTTATTTTTGTATCCCATAATATGAATATTGTGCTCATATGATTCTTTTATATGGGTTTCACCAGTTATAAGGACGTGTAAGACAAAGAGGGAAGCCATGTTAGATGTTACGATGATTTTTCAAGGAATCATCTTTTATTAGAAATGTTTTATATTTTTCATTAAATGAATACTATTTTATGGTATCTACTGTATAATAATGTGTAATATTATGAATGTATTTTGTATGAATTATCTATATCTTTAAAATTGAAAATATCCTCTATGTAGAATGGAGTGATTTCTTGACTGAATTCAATATTATGTTATGTTATATGTTTGGATCCTTATAGTTCTTATCAGAGGATGGTTTAGAAAAACATACGGGTTATGATGTTTTTAAAACAATACCATAAATGTTTTTTTAATCGATTGTTAATTTGAGATGTTATAGAATTTATAGATTACAATGTTTCTTCAACTGAGATTTTTTTATTCAGAATGGTTTTCCAAATAATAAATATGGAAGGTGAAGAGGATAGGCACCGACATAACGATATCCTTCCAAATATGTAGCCTGAAATGGTATGGATTGGAAATGATTAGTTTTTGAAGTTAATTGCACAGATAACATAGGTGATAATTGTTGGTGGAATCCATGAAAGAGAACAACCATATGTACCACATTGGAACATGAGAATAGTGTAACATTTTATGAGACAAATCCCTCCATTATTCAGTGGATCTTCTGACCCAGTAGCGGTATAAAGATGGATTAAATCCCTTGAAATGATATTTGATGTTGTGGAATGTTTAGATAATCAAATGGTAAGCCATTATATTCATGGTTTTGATGGTTAATGTGATCGGTGTTGGTCAATGTTAAAGAATATAAGGGGTTCTAAAGGATATTGATGACTTAGAGTGGGACAAATTTAAAAGTCTATTCCTTGAAAAATATTTTCGAATGGTGGGGTGACATGGGATGGAGAAAAAATTCCATGAATTGTAGAAAAATTTGGAAGATTCAGTGACCTTGAATGAAGCTAACTTCACCCGAATGGAAATGTATTATCTAAATCTTATTTTGGAGGTTTATAAGAAAATAAACCTCTTTTACATAGGTTTTAAGAGAAAGTATCGAAGGGTGATGTCCTCCTATGAAACAAAATGACACGACAAACTTTAATAATGTGCTAAGTGGGTAGAGATAGAGTTTTCTGATGATCAGGTGCATTTTGACAACAAGGAGAATAATAGGTCCCGATGGAAAGCGATGGGTATGAATCAACCAAAGAAATATGATGGTAAGAAAATCTAGTTTCCAGTTTGTGAAAAGAGTTGCAAGAAGCACCTTGTGGAATGCCATACCAAAAATGGGATGTTTTTTAAATGTGGAACGATTTAAAATATGGCCCTATATTGTAATGAAAATGATCTTGAAAATAATATTGATAAGAAAAAAATAAATTTTTTAAATGATTTGAGATGGGTTATTATGAAAATGCATGACCAAAGAGGGATCTTAATGATGCAAAGGAGTCAGACTACAAGCAAAAAGGTGTAATATCTTCATTTTCACCTACATCAGTAGACTAAGGGTATTCTAATGAAGTTTTATAAGGGACATTGTTTGATTACTCATATTTTTATAATGTTTTTTATATAGGGTCTACACATTCCTTCATTTTTTAGAAATATTCTGCTAAATTGGAAATATACCCTTAACAAATGATACCATATCTTTTTTGAAATATAATGGGTGAAATATTATGGAAAATAAGAACTATAAGAATCTATCAATTATGGTATGTGGAAATAATTTACCTGAAAACCTTGTTGTTTTTTTCATAGATGATTTTGATGTCATTTTGGGATTGGATTGGATTTATGTTGATCATGCTATGATTGACTGCAGAGATAAAGAATTTGTTTTTTCAGAAAGAGTTTCAGTCTGTATATAAGAACAAACACATACAATTGATGACATATTAGGATGTTGAGAAACTGTTGAAAGATGTAAATGAATGTTATCATTCTCATATTGTTGAAAATAAGGCAACTATTCAGATTCATGATGTTCCAGTGGAAAATTAATATCATGATGTTTTTTCAAATGAGCTACCCAGTGTCATACCTAATCGAGAACTAGAATTCACAATTGACTATGTTTCTGATGCTATGAAAATTTTAAAACCCCAATATAATATGTTTCAGATAGATCATATTGAATTGGAAAACCAGTTGCAATATTTTCTTGATAAAGTCTTCATTTGTTCTATCTCCTCACCATGGGGGCTCTTGTTTTGTTCATTAAAAAGATATATAGTTCCGTGAGACATTTCATTGATTATAGATCATTGAATGACATAACTGTAAAAAACAAATATCCTTTTCCTCAAATCAATGCCTTGTTTTATTAGATGCAGGGAGTTCAATACTTTTTATAGATTTACATGAGATCCGCACACCATCAACTACAAATTATGGAGGATGACATTTAGGAAACAACTTTTCATACAATATATGGGAATTAAGAATTGATTTATATCATTTTGATTAACAAATGAACCTTTTTTATTCACAAATATTATGAATAAAATATTTTATGAGTTCATGGATAAGTTTCTAGTTTTGTTTATTGATGAATTTTTTGTATTTTATAAGAGTAAAGATGAGCATGGAAAACATATGATAGTTGTTTTGAAAACCATAAATTAAATGAAACTATAAAAAAAATCAATAATTGTGTTTTTGGTTGAAATGGGGTTCTTTTCATGGGAACATTGTAAATAAGGATCGAATAATAGTTGATCCTACTAAATCAATGGTTGTTTTTGAATGACCAATACCCACTTATGTTACAGAGATTTGTGGTTTTCTTGGATTATGATTTTATTGTTGATGTTTTTTTAAAGACATTGCATGGTTATCTAGACCTCTAAATATGTTAACACAAAAGGGGATGAATTTATTTGGATAGAAGAATGTTATGTTTGATTTCTATAACTGAATAAGAGATTGTTGAATGCCCCAGTTTTGGCCTTTCCTTCCCAGAATTGTGAGATTCTCATCTACAGTGATGCTTTATTGAAGATACTTGGTTGTGTTTTGATGCATAATGATTAGGTAATTGCTTATGCTTCAAGGAAACTAAATACATATTAATTTAATTATACCACACAAGATTTCAAAAAGAAATCTATTGTTTTTTCCTTTGATGAATTGGAGGAATCATTTATACGGATCCAAAAGTAAAATATATACTAACCACAAAAGTCTGATGTATATATTCACTCAGAAGGAATTAAACACGAGGTAGTGAATATGACATGAATAGATAAAGGATTATAATTACATGATCAATTACCATCCATGAAAAAAACAAAGTTGAAGATTCCTTGATTCAAAAACATCATGAATCACTAACTATTATACATTTTTAACATGATCCATTGATTAATGAATTGATGAATTATGGTTTAGAAGTTGTCTGTGTAGGAAATACCTCTATTTTTTTCAGGTTTCAGTGCAGTAAACATTATCAGATTAAATTAAGAAAGCATAGAATGAAGACCTTGGGATACAGAACAATATATAATGTGTTTGAATGTGTATGTTTCTATAATTTGTCCTTGATAAATATTTATCTTTATGATTTGGAAAAAGGTTGTGTGTGGCTTGTGACTCCATGCTGAAGAAGGATTTGTTGAGTGAGTCTAATAGTTCTCCCTTTTTCAGTAAACCCCAGTAGTACTAAGATGTATAGAGACATTCGAGAGTGTTATTGGTGGGATGGAACGAAAATAAATATTAATAATTTTACAATGAAATGTTTTACATGTCAGTAGGTTAAAGCATATTGGTAGTTAACAAAGGAGATGATTCATCAATTTTCAATTTCAATATAGAAATAAGTGACTCTATCCATGGAATTTGTGGTGGGACTACCAAATAACTCTCAATGTAACAATATGATTTGAGTTATTTATCATCAATTGAAAAAATATACACATTTTCTTTCTTTTTGAGATACAATTCCTTTGGATCATATTTATCAACTCTACCTCTAATAGATTATCAGATTACATTGAGTTCCTCATTATATTGTATATGACTTGGATATTAGGTTAACATCTATCTTATAAAAGGGCCTCCAGAAGTCATTGGGAAAATAATTAAATTTCATTACATATTTTCATCCTCAATCATATGGGAATCAGAACAATTGATTTATACATTGGAGGATATGCTTCAAGATTGATTAATGAACAACCAGGGATGTTATGATAAACATATTTCTTTAGATTAGTTTTCTTATAATAACAGTTTTCATTCTAGTATACAGATGGCTCGTTTTGTGGCAAAATATGAGAAGCAATATTAGAATCCACCATTTGGGGATGAAGTCAGTGAATGAAAGCTTATGTGGATGAAATTAGTAGAGGAAGTGTCTGAGAAAGTGAATATGATCCAGTAGCACATGAGGAATGCTGAGAGTAGGTAGAAAATTTATGCACATGACATATGGAAATAATTCTATCTTGAGGTAGGTGACCATGTTTTCCTTAAAATCCACCATTGGAAACGTGTGATGTATTTTGTATAGAATGAGAATCTAAGTCTGTGTTTCATTAGTCTTCTTGAAATCCTGGATAATGTTGGACTAGTTGCATGTCAAGTAGCATTACTTCCAAATTTCTCTCAGGTACATAATGTTTTTAGTGTTTTGATGTTTAGGGAGTATGTGCTAGATTAAACTTCTTTCTTGAGCCCAAAAGCAGTTCAGTTATAAGAGAACCTTTCTTATTAAGAGAAACATGTACATATTCTTGTTTGAGGGGAACATGTCTTACAGAATAGGGTAATCAATTAGGTAATCGTTTTTTGTAGAAACAACATGATTTATAAAGAAACATGGGAGTCTGAAAATTATATGTGGGAATGGTAACCAAACTTATTTAATAAGTAAACAAAATATTGAGGACGTAATTTCAAAAAGGTGTGGATAATATAACATCCCATGTATTTTTAAAAAATAATTTCAAAATGATTAATTTTTTTTTATTATGTAGATATTTATAACAATCCATTAAACATTATCTTCCCACTTCAATGTTTTTAATTTTGAAAAATGGTCATATACAATTGAGTTCAGTATGTTATTTGGAGTCTAATAGAACCAACTTAATTTTTTGTTAATAGTACTATACCCTTATAAATAGTAATATAAACAGTAATATGACCCGAATGAATAGTAAATTGTATTATTATTTTATTTTATTAAGGATGTAAGATAATGAAATTTTGGTTAATTTATTAATGTGACATAAAAGAAGTTATAGAATTAAATTTGTTACTTTTTAAAAAATATATGATTTTATTTAAAAATTAAATTAGTAATATATATATATATATTTATTTTCAAAAAGTGGATTTCATTTTTGAATTCTACACATCGAGAAATGGATAGGGTTATATTCTGGAATTTTCTGAAATTCAAGTATTTTTTATGAATAATAAAATATGATAAAATAAAATAAAGGCTAAATACTCGATTTACTGCCTCATAGTTGATTCAAGGTTGAAGTAAGACAACATGGTTCAAAATCACATGCCATTATTACTATTTGAGTCACATTAATTAATAATATTTGTACTCTTAATCAAAAATATTATAATAATGATTAAAATTATTTTAAATACCTCCTCTCTGCCTCTACAAGTACCACCCTCATTCACCTCTTCCTCCCACACCTCTCAAGTCATGAGGCTTAACTATGTTCTATCCAATACTCTTCCTAAGGCTCTTCCCCATGTCCTAGAGCTACTGGTCTCACCAAAAGGAAAAAACCAAAAGCCTTAATGAGTATCTCTTGGGTAAGGGATCAAGGAGAGGTTTAATAAGTCTGATGTAAGAAAAACTCATGTTAAGGTAATTCTTAACCCGATTACCATTATTTTGGTTAAAATTCTACTGCATTATTTATGTGGTATTAAAATTGTTTTTCTGATGTTTTTTTATATTTTATTTAATTATGAGTATTTATAGTCTAGATACATATTCCATCCACACTATTATGTCTCTCATTAATTATATGATAATGTAAGGGGACTTTTTTTTAAAATCCTCCTTTAAAAATCTATTTTACAAAATTCAATATCAATATTTTAATTATGTTATTCTTATTGTATGATTATGTTCTCATTCTTCGGAATCTTTTATGATGAAGGGTAGGATCTATATCTCCCTATAATGCATTGGGTATGTGTATGTTTTAGGTTGGTCGTATGGTTAGTCCTTGTTTAATTGTGAAGGTTATAAAAATTTTAAGGTACCCATAATGGTTACAAATTATAAGGTAGCCGATGTGGTTATAAGATTATGTATGTAATTCCTGAAGATTATTTTATGGTTCTATTTATTTTATTATGTATTTGTGTAATCATGTAGACATATCATGTTTTAAAAGGTAAGTATATATGCGTGATAAGTGTGTCTTTTGAAATTGAATACATACGATACATGTATTCATAGACTAATGTGTTATTTCCTTCTTTTCATATCCCATAATAAGCTTTTTGTGGTCATCCCATGTTTTTAAATTATTTTCACAGTTTATAAGAATGTATAATATAAACAAGTAATTCATGTTTTATATTATGATGATTTTTCAGGGAATCATGTTTTATATGAAAAGGTTTATATTTTTCAAGAAATAAAAACAATTTTTATGGTATCCACTCTATAGTAATGTTTATTGTTATGAATGTATTGTGTCCCAATTCTATAATGTCCTAAAATTGAAATGATCCTCAATGTAAAAGGAAGTAATTTCTTTACTAAATTCAAAATTATGTAATGTAATACTGTCGGGTCCTTATAATTCTAGACATCTAAATGTGTAATGGTGTAAAAACATTATGTTGAGTCCTTTATGTGGTATGTTCAACCTTTTTCAATGGGAATTTTGATCCACTATTTTCCAAGAAATGTATCAGTACCACTGAAAGGATATTTTCGGTTCTCCAATGTGATAAAGATGAGAATGTTATTTTGGATGTCTAACATTTGGAAGGTGATGTAGATAAATGATTTAATTTCCTCATGAATATGATACAATTAGGTGATATTGACTCCATGTAAAGGGACTAGTTTAATGTCATATTTTTCAATATATACATTCCTCGGGTTCTTCATTCAAAAATCGAAACATAATTCCTCGAGTTTAATGAAATGGATGATGAATCTATTTTTACATATGAAAAACAATTACCAAATGTTTGAGGAATGATTCCGGCATTATTATACAACCTGAATATAATATTTATTGATTCTAACAATTATTAAAAAATTATTTTAATCGTGTTATTTATAAGAGACTTTGGTATCTAAGATGAATTTGATCGATGTGATCTTAATGTGGAATTGGAAATTATATATAACCATGATTCCCATGGATTTGATAAGAATTGAGGGACCAAGACTTATAAGAAATCAAATAAATAAAAAATTTCAATGAAATTATAGCCATCTACGTGCCATAAATTTGGTAAGAAACATAATGGGACGTTTTTAAATAGAGTTGGGAGGGGAATAAAATGTTGAATAGTAGTTTATAAATCCCATGAATATTGAATGTCCATGAGTAGTCCTGTAAATAAAATATTGGAAAAGAAGATAATAAATGATGCACCACTCATTCTACGATGCTATAAATACAATGATTATTGACATTATTCCAATCAATGATAAAATAAAATGTTTAATGATGAAGATCAAAGAAACAATTAAAATCCAAAGATAAATGGAAATATCATGTGATTATTATTTTTAATGTATGGTACAAAAACAATGTGGTGGATTAGTGGATAGTTTATTTAATGAATTGGAAGTATAATTTCATAGAAGTACATTCATTGTATAATAGAATAATTAAATTTCTATCAATTATTATATTGTAGTTTCCTTCATAATGATTTAGGAGCACATTTAGAATGGTAATGGTATCCATGTAATATGATTAATGTGGTAAGGTGATATTATTGGAAAACACATGATTTATGGAAGGATAACCCATAATATGATCATGATGATTGGATAATTAAATACATATAAGTGTTAAGATAATTAAATAAATGGGATACTATTGACGACCTTGTCGATGATAAGATGATATAGCGGTTCATGATATCATGGATTGAGTTTATAGTGTTTTTTGATTTATTTAATGGGGACGAGGTTAATTTTTTAAAGCTCGTATGTTCCCAAATAGGTTTTATTGTAATTTAGGTTATTACCATATTTCATGTGATTACATGATAATGGTATTAATATTTTTGGTCTGAGATAATTAGAAGTTACATTATGTTTTTTGTGGGATTAAATATAAGAGTATTTCTTAATGTTAGTTACATTCATTTTGAACAATTTAATTGTAATATTATAGAATGGTCATAAAGATAAAAACTTAATAGATTTTTTTACATTGAAATCTGGATGTGGTTTTAAATATTATCTCTCCACATGTGGATTTATGAATTTTGAATAACTTATGATAACCTTTTTTTATATTAACAAAATACACATGGAAGGACCCATAATTCCATTTATTTTCATCATTATATATGAATACATAAGGGAAAAAAATAACCTTCATTTATTTGAATATGTAATGAAATTTAAATTGATCAAGTCACAATGAAATGATTATATTTTTCTTATGTAATGTAATGAAATAATGTATGCAATTATTTTCCGAGAAATTCATAAATTAGGGAAAAAGAATATTGACACAAAAAATTGGTATCATAGTACCTTATTTCATAATGAAAATAATTTTACCTCAAATAATCAAAGGGTTTTTGCTTTATTATTTTAAACACTCTCCTAACCATGTCCTCTATCATTCATATTCTGAATTTCAGAGTTGTATTACTCTTTAATGTATTTGATTTCACATGCCACATATGTTGTACTATGTTTAAACATAATAATGAGTTACATAAGGTAACTATAATGATCCCAACATTCCATTTATAATGAGATTTTTAGTTTTAATATTTATAATGAGGGTTTATATGAAAGGAAATTTCATGCACAGAACTGCTGGTGACCAAGATGAATTTAGAGGGATAAATTATTTTCAATGGAGTAGATTGTAACACCTCACTTCATTATTAATTTTATTTTATTAAACGAAACTTATTTAATTTTATGTGTTATACTCTAAACCATGTTAATCTTGCACAACATGCAACACCGGCTTAGCTTTTGTTACATACAACACTGTGTTTTCACAAAACATCATTTTGTTATAATAATTATTTAAGCAAGATAATTATAACCTAGTCATTAGAATGGAATGTATAAATAATATTTACTGAATTATGTTTAATTTTTTTATATATAATTAATATTTTTTAACCAATTAATTATAAATGAATATGAATTCATTTTTAACATAAAATGATTTTTTTTATAATATACTATTTGAAAGTGAAAAAATCTTGTTTTACCCAAATGGAATGATAAAAACTCATTTTGGATTATATTAATGTAATATATATATGAAAACTTATTTTGACACCCACATTATGTGTTTTTTAGAAATTATATAAAAACAAATCCAATTGTATACATAAAAGAAGTTTTTTCCAAAAAAGGCATCATTTATGTCTTTTGTTGGTAAACTTGTTTTAAATTTTGTTTTATAGACAATAATTAATTATATCTGAAAAAATGAATTAATTCTTTTAAAATATTTTATCACAATTTTATATTGTTGAAATTTTGATATTTTTTTGTGAAGAAGTATGTTTTGATGAATATTGAAATGTTGTGATTTTTAATTGAAAATATATTTTTATTCAAAACAATTTTATTGTGTTAAATATTAATTCTTATTTATTTTATAGGATAATTAGATTAAATTTTTCTTTTCATCCAATTTAGGTTATTGGAACCAATTTCAAATTGAAATTGGATATAAAAACATTCCAAACTTTTGAACATTTTTTCTTTAGAAACTCATTTTGATAACTTCTATGGGATTAATTATTAATTATTTTTTGGAAAATTATATTAAATGGATTTGGAAAAATGGACTCCATTTCTAGAAAAATATTATTAAAATATAGTAATAAGGTACCTTTTTGGAAAATTTGAATATTAATTTAAATTCTTTTATTACCATATTTCAGGGTATATTTGGAATGTTGAGGGTAAAAAATATTAAAAATATTATAAAACAACCATAACCTAGGAAAAAATGTTATTGGATGATTATATTTTAACCCATAACCTATTATTATGTATATTTAAAAATTTAATGGACACATTTCCATGATAATTACATGGTTATTATTAAAATAATAGAGAGTGAAAAAATGTCACAATCTTACTCATAATAAGCATAAAATTTTTCATATGTGGTTAAAAAATGATATGATCACCTATTTCTATCATTAATAAATTTAAGAGGCTTAAATATATAATTGAATTAAATTTTTTATTTTTTGTTAATAAATAACTCTCATTAATAATTACACAATGATGATGCAATAATTATTCAATTAATGATACAATCAATTAAATTAATTTTGAAATATTTTTATAAATATAATATGGGTTAGTTATGGTGAAATAAGAATTATCTTGGTGACTATGACATATTAATATTTTATTAAATGAATTGGTTTTTATTTATCTTGATTTATTTATTTTTCGATGGTTAAATTAATGAATTATGTCAAAATTAACAGTAATGACTTTTAATGAAAATAATATTTCATTAAATTAGTTAAATTCAAAATGTCCCAAATAATAAAAAAATAAGCAAAATTAATGTTTAAAATTTAAAAATGTAAAATTAATGGTTCTATGTAAAACTTAAATGTAATTATATCCACCTTTTAATACTAAAAATGTTGTTAATATAGATAGAATTAAAAAAGGATAACTTAGGTTTAATCAAAATAAAAAGGATAACAATAATAACAACACTTCTATAAATTATATTTTATGATTATTTCAAAAACTCAATATAATATTATCTTATAAAAGATTAATTTTTTGCGGTATTCTTATTGATATTGAATTTTGAATAAATAAATATTTTTGAAGATTCCAAAAGTTCCCCTTCCCTTCATTATTGAAGGACAGCTCATCCCTCATCTCATTTCATTTCATTGAGATTTATATATGACACAAAATGTGAAAATTCATTTACCAACATCCCAATAAACAATATTGAGGATTTTCCCTTAAAAATAACCAAATCTACATTCTTTTATTGGATATTTAAATGAGCTATTTCGAAGACGAGGTAGTCTCTATAACTGATCACTATGTTTATATACTCTTATACAAATCCTATATATATTATATGTATCATAAAATAATATCAAAATGATATTAAATATTCATAAATTTTATTATTAATATTCATACACTATTATAAATCCCATTTCTCATTGAATAAGTAATAAAAGTATCGCTCATGCTTACGTTCAACATACCCTATCCATATAGTGATACAATTCCTTTATCATCTCAAATTTTTTAAAATGGGAATTATAATTTTTTTAATGTTTATATATGATAATAATTACATAATTATACTTCTAGAATGATAATATCATATCTACCTTTTACCACCTAAACTTTTTGGAAATGATAGCGACGTTCGTGCGTACATATGCATTACCATCTTCATGTTGTGATGTGATACATTTTGGATATAAATTTCACATACATGGAAATAATGATAAATTTAATAAATATATATTATATATATAAAAAGATAATGATTATTTATATTTTGGGACCATGATCAAAATATATGGATTGTATCTTCCAAATGGAAACATGCTTGAAAATGAAGTAGTTGTCATATATAATAGTGATTTTAATTATTAATTAACAGGTGAGAATATATAATAAAACCCATACATTTTATGATTGATATATGGTAAAATTATACATTTACAATAAATAAATATTTTCTATAATGTAGTTTTTAATAGGTAAAGTAATGGAGAGACATGATGTAAGTGATTTTTCTCTCACTTTTATTTTAAATGGATGAATGCATAATACGCTACTTGTTTCTTCGACATGGTTTATATACTACCTATGAATTAATTTTATGATCCTTATATAGAACAATAAGTAATTTTATTTGCTATATAATTTTATTTCTTTCATGTGGTATATGATTACATGGATTATAATTTGATAAGTGATTATTTCAGAATCTCATCAGTAATCCAGATTATTTCATTTTGAATCACCATTGTTGAATATTTATCATACACATCAATTTTTTCTATAAAATTTCAATTGGTTTTAATATTCTCATTTGAATATTTAATTTTATTTTTACGCATGCATTAGTTTTTATAAAATGGGTGGAAAATAATATATTTTTTCTTATAAAATTTTGTTTTTATGACTTCACTGATAAATATATATGAAAATAATAATTTTTTATTTTTATGGAATGAATGGAATATTCGAAAATCGTGAATCCTTATTTAATTAATTAATCCATTAATGTTTTTAATTTTTCTTTTAACATAAAATATCAGTTTTATAATTTTGAGGCTAATAGAAGATTATTTTATAAGGGAGGTGACATTTTCCCCAAGAATTAATTCATTTGATTTTTCAAAAAAATAATTTTATAAAAATATAATGAATTTTATTGATGTATCATTTTTTATTCTGGGGATATTTCCCAAGTATTTCATTATTGTTATTTCACAAAATATTTTATGTATATGATGTCATGATATTTTTGGAACCTATTTCTTTTCTGTCAATTTTAACCTAATGGAGTGTTTATGAAACTCATCTCATTACATGGGTTATGATGTGATGTATTATTTATGATCTTATAGCACCCATATTTATAATATTAGTTTAGTGATGTGTGGGTCCTATACATCCCTCCAATTCATTGGGTAATGAATTATATATTATGATATAGTTAATGTAAACAATTTGATGTGCTTGATCTATGATAGGAAACAAGTCGATGTGCATGATCTTTAAAGGGAAACATGTGATCTGGCATGATCTGGTTGTATTGGTAGTTAAAAATTAAAAATTCAATTGATTTCTATACTTATGATCATTCCACACAAAATTGTGACATGAAAATATTGTTCAAGAGTGATATTCGATGAATTTTCATTATTATGGTTTATGTAAATGATTAATGTTGTAACTTATGCTTATGATCCATGAAATGTGGGTTATGAGCATTGAATGTTATGATGATGATCAAATACCCATATTTCTTATCTAATTATTTCATAAGATACAAATTAAATATCTTTCTTGTTTTTCCTTACTGATCATATGATCTCATATTTTTCTTATATATTCATTCCAAAGGTATAAAGAAAGGTATTATGTATGAGTACTAAGGGGATTGATCATTATGAGATATGTTGAAGATATTTCAACAAACTTGAATAATGTGTCACAAGTTTCAAAAAAATATAATATTATGGTCCTCATTCATGTGTTTTGTAACATAGTGAATACTAATATAAAAATATGTTATGTCGATGTAAAAAAATCCTAGGACATTATATTAATCATCTTATAACATGTCCTCCCTTTGAGGCCATAGAAATTTATATTTCCATATCTATCTTAATTGAACAAGATAATATTTCATTTTATGATGAGTGTTTTTTAATAAAATATATATTTAGATAATTAGAATAATCCCATCAATGGAATTTTCAAACATTATATTTGGATTATTTATATAGTTTGCAGCATTCCATGGTAACCTTAAATGATGGCTTTATACATAGAAATATTTTCTCCATCATTTTATATTTGTCTCAACAAAAGATATTTCTTTATCCACTCATTAAAGATGCAGAAAATATTTATCCAATATGATAACCCTGAAATACATAAAATTACTGATTTCTATTTCCCCTTAATCCTTAGTTGTTTACATCGACAACAAAAATTGATATTCATATGTTGATGAATGATAAAATATCATGGAAATATTCCACATTCACTACATCCTATAGTTATAAATAGATTCTTTATAGATGTTACCCATCTGTCATCTAAAATGGATTCTTAGTTCCATTGAATAATATAGGATTCTAATGCTTAAAGAATTATAAAAATAATTTATAGTGCGGTGTATTTGTTGGTTTCTCCATAAGGGAAATTTTATTAGTTGTAACTAGAAAAATCTACCCTATTATAGTAACAAATAGATCAGTTCGTGTTGTAGCTGTAGATCCTGATTTATTGTATTTACTTGATGGGTAATATGAACATAGACTATGTACATTGATATGGTTCTAATTCGTTATATTAGGGGTCATTTATATACAATGGCATATAGTAGATTAGATGATAAAACTGTTAAAATTTATGTATAATTCAGAAACTAGTGAAACAACTTTCATATATAATTTCATCAACATAAATTTGTTTCCTTGGGGATCGTATTTATTTAAAAAACTATCAAAATGGTTTGTAGAAATCTTTTTTAATTATCCTATACGTATCTCCCGGGAGTGCCAAAATAAATGAGAAATAATTTTTCCTTTTTGGGTTACATGTAATGCTGGATTTAATCCTTCCATACAATTTTAAAAGTTATCAAATTTAGGTATATATATATTCTAGAACAATTCCCACTTTTAGTATGATGAAGAAGGTAAGTTAAAATGGAAACCAAAAAATAAATACATTAAAAAACATTAGTATGATCTTATATACCTATACACAAATTCTACAATTGAGTAACATTCTGTAATCTATATTTTCAAAACTCTAGTTCCCTTGGTTTCTACTAAACATGATATGATAGCATATAAAGCAATCCTGACACTCGTATAATGGAGATGATTTTATACTATAAAAAATTATCATAATATACAATGAATCACAAACTAAAGGAAAAAATATTTTAGTTGTATTGGTAAACTAGATACATAAATGAACTTTTCATTACATTTTAAAATATAAAATAAAAAAATAACTTTATTTTATATTTACTGTTTTCCTCATAGAGTAACCCTACATATCAATCACAAATTTATTCCCCTAATCCTGGGGAAAATAAAAAATTAAATTTGTGAGCCTAGATGATTAGAAATGGAATATGTAAATTGAATGCTATGAATCAATAAGGAATAATCGATGATGGAACGGTATATTACTAAATAAAATTCCATTTAGTCAGTAAATCGATTAATAATATTTCATGAGTAAAAGGTTATAAAAAATTCATATTAATAAAAAAAATTTTCACAAAACCTAACCATAATAAAGTAATCTAATTTATTCATCACATGAAATATCAATAACAAGATCCATACTTATGCAACGTAAAATTACAGATATCTAAAAAATATATTTGAAGAATTATGGTTAGATATATTACACCATCGATGATTCTTTCCAATAAATCTAATACTATTGAGGATTTAATCCAATACATGTAATATTTTCAAGTATTTTAATCAAGATATATAATAAATGTGTAAGGCCTTGGTAGAAACAATATCATGTATGTCCCATGGAATCTAATGATATATTGAGGTGTAAGAGAGGGACCTACCCATCACAAATGAAATGAAATGGAATCTTTATATGAAATAATTGAATCATAATCAGAATAAGAAATAATATTAAAAATAATAATATAAAATATATTTAGTTTACCAAATCAATAAGCATAATATTATATCATCCACTGAAAAGTTAATGGTACCATAATATTAAATCCCTAGTAAAAATAATCATATAATATCTATAAAAAATTTAATTGATTATATAATTTAAATATATACTCATTTAAATATGTCTAATAGGTTTTTTCATTGATAAATATTAATTCAATTCAATTATAATGAAAATATTTCTTGGATAATATCAATTTTATTTTGAAAATAAATTTTCAAAATATACGACATTTTCAAAATATTTTTCTCAGTAAAAAATGATTTTTTTCAAATTATAAGTAAGACATATTATTTATAAATTTACTTCTAAAGTTTCAATGAGTTATTCTAATAAAGGAAATTTTGGTCGATTGGTATTTTTTTATATTTCATACACGATAAAAATACATTTCGTGTTTCACTGCAAAATTTTTATAAAAGTTCATTGATTCGAAATTAAATAGATTATACCTTTTAAAATATATCTTGAAATGAAAAAATGGGTATTTATTTCATTAAATGATTATATTTTAAATGATTAATTTTTTAAAAAATATTTATAAAACATGTTTCTTTATGAAAACATGGTTTTAGATGAAAATAGAATTTTGACCAAATAGATAAATGGAGTTAAATTATATTTAAAGAATATTATAAATTATTTTAAGTATAAATGTGTGTAAAAATGGTACTATTACCTAAAAACATCATGAATAACCATATAAGAATAAAATATATTTATTTTTAGATGCAAATAATAATTAATTTACCCTATGGAGATGAAAACATAAACTCTATTGAATAATGAATAGATTATTAATTTAACACTAACATCATTGTAAATATTTTTATGGATATCACTATGACTTCAGTAACATACAATGATAACTAAAATATTATTAATTCAAATTAATTTTTGATATATGATATAATAAGGATAGTATATATAGAACACAAAATAAATAAGTTGAAAATATGGCATATCTCAGGGAAGTAAATGTGAGATTAGAAATTCATACCTTACTCTTCATTTTGATTAAACATGATAAAAATACCTTTATAATTAATTTATAGAGGTAAATATATTGTTATATATATATTTTTATATTTATTATATCACATATGTTCATTTTATAATGAATTATTACCCATTAATTAGTAATGATTCATTATTCTCTTAGTTTAGGGTGTTAATTGCTTCGTTTTATTATGTGTCTTTTGTTAGGACGAATATGGATTGAACATATTATATAGTTATATCATTTAAAATATAATATCCATGAAATAATATCATATTTTTACATCAATGTTTCTTTTAAAACCAACATTAATGATAGATATGAAAAATTAATTATGTTATGATCAAGGAGATGGTTGGACGTACGTACAAATGAGTAACATTCTGAGTTTTTAAAGATCATTTTTTGAATAACATATTTAATATTTTTCTATTAAATAATTATTATAATAACCTTAATTTCATATTATAAACTTATATATATCATCCATCGGGTGTGGTGATGTAAGGAGAGTCTTATCACTTCGTGAAGCCGGTAGTCCACACATATATGAACATTATTATAATCTTTTTTTGATTGAATAAGAAATAATGATGTTGATATATATTATCTTTAATGAATGGTAAATATGGACTTAATATCATAATTATGTCATTAAAATCAGATATAATCTTTAAATTTATCTTATTCCCCTTCGTGAGATGCATTACAAGAAGAAAAATCACATTGATTCACAAGGCGGTACTCTATAATACACAAGTTTAGCGTTATCACATATCTTATGTAATGAAAGAAATGAATATATATATATATATATATATATATATATATATTAATTTTTATAGCAATGTAATAGGTATTATTATTTCCTAAATATCATATATTTACATTAAATAAATCATCAAATAAAATCTTGATTTGTGGAAATGGAAATAAAGACGACATCAGTTCATGAGGCAATAGAGTGTCATATACATGAATAGTGATTTCATAACCAATTTTATGGAACAGTATTCGGTTAAAGCTATTAACCATAAAATAAAAACATATATGTATATACAAGAAATTTTTCCTTTTATATATTCTTGTTATAATAATATTTCATGGTTGTGGTGGATAAATAAAATAAATGCTCATTGATTAATGATAAGTATTCTTTGGGCATCCTCCATTGGATATCACTAAGGCCTTGATTAGTTGTTTTTGTGTACATAATAACAATTATTGGATGATTACATATAATTCTTAATGTTATTTGGGTAGATTTTTTATAAACCAATGTGGTTTGAAGGTGTTATGTTGAGAGGAGTGTTGGTGGTCTTTTTTAAGCGGGGTGAGTGGCATAGATGTAATGTTTTCAAATAGTGAATTAAAAAACATTTTTCACTTAAAATAAAACAAATAATAGAGAATTATTTATAATATATGGTATAAGGTCGATAAATGGTAATCCAATGGGTTTTGGACTTGTTTTGTGGTCACATTCCCCCTTTAGTTTAATGTTCAATCCATCAGAGAACTCCTTTTTTCCATAATCACTGTAATTAGTTTTAACATTTTCATTAATCACTTTGGTAAATAATCATTTGTGTATATTATAAATTTTAATTTATTCGAAAAAAAATATGGAATCCAATTTAACATTTTAAATTCATAGTATTGGAAAAAAATATATTTAAAATTAATCATGTAGACTTGTTAAGAAAACATGTTTTTAAAAGTGATAATTTTTAAAATATTAAAATGTTTTTATATATATAGTAAAGATGAAAATGATTAAGATGACCTAAGTTGGATTAATTTATATAACATTAAAATAATTTTAAATTTAAAAAATTTAAATATAATTTTTCTTTTTATAAATTAAATAAATTTAAATGAAATTTTATATTATTTTAAATATTTTTCACTATTCATAGAAATTCAAATATTTTTTTTAAAATTAAAAAATATTCACTCTATGATAAATCAGTTATAAGAATTTAAAAAATAATTTTTATTTTCTATAATAAAGTTCATATATTTTTTTCAAATTAACAAAAATTAACCCTTTAATAAATCAGTAATTAGATTTTCAAAAATAATTTTTTATTTTCTATAATAATGTTCTTATATTTTTTTAAAATTGATTTTAATTTATGTGTGCCACTGATCTCACTTTTATGAAAATGATGTTTTTCTAAAAACATTTCATTTTCATTTTAAAAAAATTATTATTATTTATAATAAATATATTACAAATTCATTTTTTTAGAAATATAAAATTTCACAATTTTGATAAACCTATCCATACACATTTTTTAAGGGCAGTAACTATGTAAAAGTATGTTGAATGTATGTTTCTGTTCAACAAAACCTGATATTTCATGTAACATAATCAATTGAAGAAACTCATTATTTATTATAATGCATGCAAGATTCAGTATTTCATGAATTTGAATCTATATAATTAATTCAATTTATTTAAAATAAAAAAAATATCATAATTTATATGAATTATTTATTCCATTATTTGGTTAGTGTTGAGAGTCATACACATTATCAAATAAAATGTTGATATTTTAGAATTTAGCAGTTTTACACATTATAATTTTTGTACACCAGTTATTATACCTAATTTATTATATTATTTATCATTGAATGATTTTTAATTCTGAATAACCAATAATATTTTCACTCAGTGGGTTTCATATAAATGTAATTTTACATCATTGATTGGGTATATCCATATATGAAACTCAAATTCTCTTCTTGTGGGTTTAAATCTTGAAAGGTTCATTCCTATATAATTTTTTGAACTCATTGATTTATATATAAAACACATTCTCAATATTCATTGTTCATTGATTTAATTATTTTTTGTGATATATGATATAAATATAACACATTCATTCATACAAAGAATTGGTACATACTGATATCACATCTTTGAATTGGGAAACAATTTTATCTTATAAGATACCATGTTTGTTGCATAAGTGATTTACATTTCCAATTATGAATTGATGTTTTAGAAGAGATCCTATACTTATGATTATGATTTTATGATTTTTGTTTTTTCCACATCTCCAAGTAATCCTAATGATACAATGTCATCCTTTTCACCCTGTTTATTATGATTTATGATTATGACAATAATGATATTAAATTTGGGCTATTAAAATTATAAATATATTCCACTAACATATTTCTTCACCTACAAAGATTAAAATATCACTCATTTTGTTATATATATCATTGGTTTAGCTAAATAAAAATCAAAATATTATTTGGAATTAAGAGACCCTTATTTGTGATAATAATAATAAAGATGTACTTTTTTCATTTAAGTGTGTAATATTTAAATAATACTAGAAAAATATCCTTATTATTTATTTGATAGATTTTAATGATAAAACTTGGGAAATAAAATGTATATGATTTTTGGTTTGTTTGAGAGGAGTGGGCGATGTTCATTTAGATGGAGGAAAAATCAGTTAGTGGTATAAAAGAATTTTTCACCCATCTTTCTACATATATATAAATTATAGTAATTATATTACAGTAAATTATTATTATAATTATAAATATTATCCAATATTTATATAGTTCACAAAATTTTACTAAGATATCAGATTGATTAAACTTCTAAGACATCATGAACTATCCATTTAGAAGAAAATGTCATCACATATATGTTATTTATAATTCCAACACCTTTAAAAACCCTAGAAACATCATTTAATTCCCCCTATTTAAGATAAAATTTATGTGAAAGTTTTAATCTAGTTTTAATCTTGTCATAGTGAATAAGATATTCTAAAAAAATATCTATTCATGTTATAGATGATTTTTCTATTCAACTATATATGGAACCTTATGGGATGATATATAGAACTTTTTGTATATTCATTTAATATGAAGTTATGGGGATTAAGGTTTTAAAATATATTTTACAGTATTACGGTAACTCTCTCACTTTTTGTGTAATTCTCTCCCCAATTATTTTATTTTTATAGGTTTTGGGTTATACTCTCAGCTATATTGTGCTAGTTGTCTACATGATAGTGTTAGATACTTCTATAAATTTAGTTTTATTATCCTTCCTTTATTTGGTTGGTACATAGTGTATAAGTAGTATTTCTAGGTTAGTTATCCTCCCCTTAGTCAATGCCTCTTTTCTCAGTGATTATTTTGACCAAAAAATAGTTTTTCTAAGAGAATTTGAGGTTCATAGTGGTGGATTATTATTATTCCTTTAGAAGATATCTATCATTTCATAGGTGGGGTTCTTATGTATCTCTATATTATTTATATAATGTTTTAGAGAAATATATTTTTTATTTTGATGAATAATGTGAAAATTTTATAGAGGGTCCACCTTGGTGGTTTCTAAGGAAAAATTGAAGTAACATTTATTTAATGAATTGTTACCTCTGGAATATTGTTTCCCTAATGAATCCAACATTTTATTTTAGATGTGATGCATGGCTAAATTAATTTCATCAGTATTCTTGGGAAATTATAGTTCCTATGATTTCTAGAATATAATATAAATTTGAAAATGATTCCAATATTTATTAAAAAAACCTAACATAGGAGTAGTGTTCTTTTACAATTAGGTGATATATTTATGATACTGTTTAATTCATTGCGAGTTTTCAAAAAAAATCTATAAATAATACATTTCATAACTGATGAGATTATATATCATTTTCTAAAAGACATTATGAATATTTTTATGATCAGAGAACTTATATTACCTATTTTAGATTCAATGTATTTCATTAAATGTTATTGAAGATAGGTATTTCATAGATTGATATTTTTATGTGTAATGATATCCTTAGAATATTTATTTGGAATCTCTAATACTCCATGAATCACGTATTTATTTTGAGGTTTATGATATTGGTGGTTCTTCATTATCCTTATTAATTCTAATTTTGGATTGGATCATAGAGTGGTTGTTTATATGGATATTATATTAAAGAACCCTAATATTATATTTTATTACATGGGTAGATATCCCCTACTATTATCATTAATTTTATCATGTATTATGGTGTCAATTGTGTATATTTCTCTATTTTCTAGTAACATGTTTATCCACCAGTACTTGATAAGTCTTTTTCATTGATTAGATAACCTGAAACTTTGATACATTTTCAAAAGATGTAATTTTTTTCATACATCTCCTTTTATTGTTTCTTCTTGTTATATATATTCCTAAAAAATATTTAGATATTCTAATTACTTTAAATCATGGGATAATAATTTAGATATAGTAACATGTGTTATTAGAAAGATATTGGTTGAGCTATAGTGATTATGGACTAGATGATATATTCCCATGATCTATCTATTGGTGTTTAAATTTGATGAATATAAAGGGTTCATAAGGTATTGAGGAATCTATTTGTAATCGAGAGTATGTATTAGTGTTCATCGATCAGTATCTATTAATATTATAGAACAAAAAAATCTATAGATAATTTTTAAATATACAAAATCTTTTAGATGATGAAATAATCTATCGTTTTCATTATTTTTTTCATCATGGATTATATGTATGTATCTACTCATAATTAAAATATGTTGTAATACCATTTTACACATGCATACATTATGAAATTTAATTTTATTAATATATTATTTAGGGATGTGTCTTTGGTGTCTAACCAATATCTTGAAATGTTTCAGATTGTTATAAAATATTTGATTAGATTGTATATTTTTACTAATATATCATATTGATGGACCTTTAGAAGATTTTGATCAAAAAATAGATGTAAAAATATAATGTGAAATATATGATTAATATTTCATCATGAGATACGATTACTTTAACCATTATATAATTTTAGATATTTTATATATGATTAAATGCATAAAATTCACCATGATTCCATTTTGAGCTATTGAATAGCCTATTTGATGTAATTTTCCATATATGTTTCAACAGTCTGATTACCATCATGAAATATGTGGTGCATATTTTATCCCTCAACATAATCCATGATGAGGATTAATTTGTGAAAATTATAGTATGTAAAAGTTCGTTACATCTCTCTTACCTGTTGGGTGCTTCACAAATTAGCTGTGTATTTTCCCTAGTTTTTCTATACCCCCACATACATTGGATGATAGTATTTTGATAGGGGTGTATTTATTTTTTCCATGGAGACTTGTCCTCTTTCATCTTATTTTTTTGATATACTAGGTTTTAGTTATCCTCTTAGACTGTTTACCATAACACAAATCAGAATCACTTTTTTCTTATAGGTGTAAAAATGTAATATAATTTTTTAAGTGCATGAATTTATTCTTTTTAGTAGTTAATTAGTACTAAAAAATGTGTCACAAATTAAAACCCCCTTAATATATGATATTTTACAAGGTATTATATTTTTTTATTTATAATATATTTTTATTTGGTGTTATATAAAATTAACATAATATGATAAAAAAAGGTGAACACTTTCATGTAGTTTACTATTTTCCACAAAAAACGTTTCTTTCAGCCTATATCCATATTTAATTGAAATCATTTTATTTATTTATGATGATTCATCCCTAAAAAAATGGATCCTTTCAAAATATTCTACTAATCCATAGATCTTGTGAAAATAATATGTAAAATTGGAATGTTAAAAAAGTAATGGAATGTGAATAAAAATGAATATCATTAGTCCATTATATGACATTAATGTATGTAAATTTACATAGCATTTTCAAAATTATATATATAAAATATAAACATAATATTTACACTTGGTAAAATATATATATAAAAAAAATAAAAACTAGTAGAATGAATATTATTAACCATCTGGGTATCTTGAGGCATGTGGGAACTCATGATAATTTTTATATTAGAAATAAACCTTACACATTTAAACATTACTTACTCAATGACATAAATTGAATTTAAAATAAAACCCATTTTAATTAATACCGTAGGAATGATTGTTCATAATATTCATAATTCATTTTTATATATTATGAATCTATTTACGAATAACTAAATCTCATTAAATTATATAGTACTAACCATCATATTTATCTCCCACATTTTCACCTCCAATGACTAAATCATTACATAATACATTAGTGTGTTAAATTAGGCTCACATACCATTGTGATCAATATTGAGATACCCCTCCATTCTCCATAATTCTCAACAATGATATCATGATAAAAAAAATTATAATTTCTATTTTTTCTGTAAAAACCCATTTTAAAACATATTTTAAAAAATATATAAAACACTTTAAATTTGTGGATAACCATAATAAGAAGGATCCTCTTTCTTTAAAAATTCATAAAAATAAAAAATTACTTGATGATTTAGAATATGATATTTTTTTTAATCACGAAGTTTACGTATATTAGAATCTTTATAAAGATTATATTCTATAATGGATAGAAAATGTGGTTATTACATATATGTTAAAAAGAGTTCTTTTTTCACTTTTCAAAAGCGTATACGTTAACCCATATGAAAAATAATTGAAACTATTTATTTTTTTAAAATAAATAAATAGAGTCATTTATTTTTTAATGTCACATTAATAAATAATTAAATAATAAATATGAACTTTTATGAAACATTTAGATGAACATGGATATAAATGTGTAAGAGATAAAAAAATTTAAAATAATATTTTAATGTAAAATTCATTACCTTGTGTCAACTCATTTCATGAATTTTTTTAACCTGCAATGTAATAAAATTATTATTTTTTCATAATTTAATAAAAATTATTTTTAAATTAATTATTTTTTTATTATTTCCATTATTACATATATTACCATGATTTATTTACTTATAGAAATAGTTATATTCACGTTGGATGTCATCGAGAAGTTTGGTTTATAAAAAAAACAGGTGAATTGATTATGATAAATTTCTTATTTTTCTCTTAATTCCATAATTATAACTTTTTTTATTTAGAATATTTATATTATATAAATTTATAAAATCAAAAATTTACTTTTTTCTTGAAAAATGAACCACGATGTTTTATAGAAATGGAATTTTATAGACACTAATTAATGTCATTTTAAATTTTATGTAATGGGTAAAAAAATCAATTTGAAAAAATATTTTAATACTATTAAATTTTTATTATGTTACATCAATCACATCTATAAATTTTTTCATTTTATTAATATCTTTATAATGTTATAATAAATAATGAATCACATTTATTCACAGATATAATATTCTAACAATACAAACGAGTGACATTATAAATGTCCAAAATATTAATAGGGTAAGAAGGTATATATGTTTATATATTCGTGGAATCATAATTATATAAGAAAAATAATATATACTAATTTTAGGCATCATTTTAACCATTCAGATATTCTGGTCATGTAAATGAAACACATCTGTTTCTGGATGTTGTAGTCCACATGTACACAGGAGGGTTATTTTCATTTCTCATATGATGGAAAATGATATAAAAAGTATTTTCAGTATAATAATAATAAAATTTAATTACTTTTAATATTCTTGTTTTATTATTTCAAAATGGTTAAATAATATTTTTATGGTGTAAAAGATGATATAAACATGAAATCTTTCGTAGAGTGTTATGCAAATTCTATGAGATCCGTAATTAGGATTACCATATTTGCCTTCAATTTTTAGTCTTTTTAGGAAAACATTTCATATATAAGATATGTTATAATGTTAGGTATTTATTCTATCCATCCTATTCTATAATAGAGTTATCTATAGGTGTGAGGAAATGATAAGGGGAAGTTTCATTTTATAATTGTGTGGAGTGGCAGACCTGTAGTTATTTCTTGTTTCAAATTGATTTTATGTCAATATCAAGGTATAGTAGAACAAAAATATTTAATATTCATATATATGTTGATAATGGATGAAATAACATATTATAATATTAATTTTATTGTATTATTTACCTTAAAACATTGTTTTGACATTAATTAATGTGTTTTACCCTTTCAATGTGATGAAACAATTATTTCATGGTTAATATTTATAATAACCATAAATTTAAATTTACATGTTTAATAAATCATAACCAATTATTATAATCATGGAATCCTTTTTTTAAATTAAAATTTTAAAAATAATAGAAAGTAGTTTTAATATACATGTGCAAAATGCAATTAATTTTTTTAGAAAACTAAATTTTAAGAATATAAATTATCTTATAAAAATTAAAAAAATAATTTTCATTACTAGTGAGTATTATATATTATGATTAATAAAATATTTATTATGCTATTTTAAAATTAGTCCATAATTTTGTGCATTGTATAATTAAATTTATTTAATGAAAATTAATTCTAGTTTTCAAAAAATCACTATTTTCACTATTCCATCTTATATAAATCTCTGAAGAATATCACCATAATATTAATGTGATAAGATGATTCAAAATAATGAATTTATTTTTACCAAATATTATTTCTAAAATCTAGAAATTTATGTTATAAACAATTTGTTTATGTCATTTGAAATTAATTTACTTGAATAAAACAAATTCTTTTTTGAAACAAATTTTTATAAATTTTTAATTAAAATAAAATGAAAATAAATTAATAAAATCAACATAATTAATCATACAATTGTTTCATTTTTTGTATTACTAGGGTTGTAAAATTCTTCCCCCTATTTAAAATAATTTCCATGAAATTTTTTTATTTCTATAAACAATTACATTTAGATTTTCCTCATAGAATGTTTAGAATCTCATTATTATTCCTCAATCATGTGACTATTATGTAAAACATTAACCTAGTGAATCAGATTATTTAATATTAGGTATTATATAAGATCTTAAATATTAATACTTTTTTCTGTATATGTTATATTATCCTCTATTTGCACAACTTCATGGCTTAGAATATGAGATGAATTTTCTCTATACATTCATCAAAGAGAAAAATCTAACAAATTATATACCAAAGTTAAATAATAAGGTAATGTTAAATTATAAGAACTAGGAATGTATTTTCTTTAATTTAATATAGACCAATAGATCATAACTTATCATTCCCTTTATAAAAAAATGAATAACACTATTCCATGGATATTGTTTAAGAAAAAATGATCTTTTACCTAAACTAAGTGATATTTCATCTTGTGACCTATATAACTATTCTTTAGTCTCTAATCATCCATCATGTATTTTCAAATCATATTAAATTTCTCTGAAATATTTACAACTAGAGCTAGTCCTAACAACTTGTTTTCAATTAAATTTTCCAAACATGATGTAGTTGGTTGTCTATTTAGACATAATTTCCCAAAAATTAACATTTTTATTTTAGAAAAAATGTTATTGTAAGAAAATTTTACAAAATAAATATATTTTGGACAATTTCCCAAATAATACAAAATATAATCTTGAGGAATATTCCATATATTTTTAATCATTTTCTCATAATTTTCAACATATTTATTATAAAATGATATGATTAAATTTAATTCAATAGAAATATAATTTTTGTGGTATTTAAAAAAGGGGTATATATAGGGTCAGGATCAGATACAACAGAGAGAGGAAATCCATGTAATTTTACTTTATCATTGATTTATATTATATCTATTTGATATAAAACAATATTATCCTGAATAAGAATAATATTCATACATTTATTCATTCATTAAAGAATAACCCATGCTAAATTATTATCATGATATGTTTTTGGTAGTACCACTGAGAGAGCAATGTGTTGACCTCATGTGTTTTGATAATCCCAATTAATGTTTATCTATATTATAATTCGCTCAATCTATGATATTTTATTGTCAAGATGACAATAATACAAAAATAATCCTTGAAATATGTTAATCACTGTTTATCATTGTTTATATAAGTTCTGAAGTAATTCAAATCCAATCAGATATGCTTTTCATAAACCAGATGTGTTAGTTACTGATCTGTTATAGCTACTGATACAGAGCTACCGATATGTACAATTCCACCGGTAAGCATGGAACAATCTACCGATACAGAGAAAAATAGAACATGTTTTCCGATAGTAATGGATGGAGCTACTGATGTGCATAAGTCTACCGATACACATAATCACTTGAACTAACCAAGAGTGACCGCTACAAAGTAGAGCTACTGATAGACTAGAGTTACCGATAGACAGAGTCACTGATAGATGCAGATAGCTACTGATAGAAAAAGTATACCGAGCTACCGATAGAGTAAGTCTACCGATAAAAGGTGCTACCGATATGTACAGAGCTACCGATACATAGAGTAAGATCTACCGATAACAAAAGATACTGATTCCAAGAGCTACAAATACAAGTTCAAAGAGATACTGATTGAAGGTCTCTAGTACACAAAGTCCATCGTACACGTCTACCAATGGAAGGCTTCTAATGATTGACCAACCAGTAAAATTCTATATTCTCAATACTATTTATTTATTAAGGTAATGGTTAAATTTGATGTTTTTAATGCAGTTAATGTTATTTAATGATATCTGTTTGCATGTCAGGAAACCATACCTAGTACCCATGCAAGAAGTAATCATTCCTTTTTACTGGAGTTTAAAGCTATAAAAGGGAAGATAAAGACCTATCTAGTGATATTGTGATTAAAGAAAGGAACACAGAGATTGAATGGGAAGAGTGAACATGGGGTGTGCATATAGAGAGAATCAAGGAACATAGAAGGCACACAAATGGTGAAAAAGAAAAAGGCTCAACAACATTCAGATGTGGTGAATTCACACAATACTACATATATACTATAAGAACACTAGACAGACACAATGATACTCATTCTAGAAGAAGAACACAAGATGCATCTTGATTGAAGAGCTACAACAAACACTTCATGCACTCAGGCTAATAAGTTGAAACAAGGAAGAAAACAATACTCTGTTTTCAGAAAAAAAGAGAGAAGGACTCCGAATCTTTTCTAACAAATCAAATGAGTCCAGAGGTGCAATGAAAATCACTAAAGCTTTCTTAAACTCACTCATAATCTCTATAGTGATTCTTTCTTTAAATTTTGAGCAGTTTGTGTACCCTGTTTATTTAACAGACACACTGTCTCCTGAGCTAAGATGGAGGATTCTCAAATCCTCATTTAAACATAATAACTCCCTTGTACCCCACTGTGGATAGTGGTAGAAGTCGAGTAAGACCTAGACAGCTTTGAGCTGTTGTCTTTGTTTTCCCACGTAGAACTATGGTAGTGGTCTTTGGATCTAGACAGTACTTTACTGTTTTTTACAACGATCTAGGGTGTGGATCAATTTATATAAATTGTCTGAGAGGACTAAGTCTCAGCTTGAGACTGAACCTCTTGGTTACATCTACTGTGCATTTAAGTTTAAGTCATAAGTATACTATATATAATTCATATTCCGCTGATAAATACATTGAAATATAATTTTTTTAAAGTTACTTTGACAGTTAAATTAGCAACTTTTTATATTTATTGAAAACCTATAAGTTAGTTTCAAATGTCAATTGAATCTTCAGATTAAATTAACTGAGACCTAATCAATATTTGAGAAACAAATTGAACATTTACACTCTATATAAATTCACTACAATTTAACTTTGTTTTTAAATAGGGGGATGTTAAGAGAAATATTTCTAACAAAAATTATAATTGGAAATCAATTCACTCCCTCTTGAGTATCCACTCCGACCAACATTAGGTTTCAGAGGTTGTTTTTAATGATACAACTTTTCAAAACAATCTATTTTTCAACTGTGATTTTAGTTTCATCATTAAAGATCTTAAATTTCTGTTAGTTCTAAATTTTATTTCTTTAAAATTATTTGCGAATATTTAGCTATGGACAATAGAATAGAATGTGATGCTACTAAGATTCCACCTTTATTCAATGGTATAAATTATGACTAGTGGTAACTTAAGATGAAAATTCACTTAGAGAGTATGGGTTTTGATATCTGGACTACTATAGAGTGACAATATAAAATTCCAGAAACTGAAATAACAACTTGGTATGAACCTACAAAGACTGCTTACAATAATAATTGTAAAGCTTTGAATGCCTTGTATTGTGCTTTAGGAGATAAAGAGTTCAATAGAATATCTACTTGTAAAACTGCATATGAAATATGGCATACTTTGGGTGTTTCTCATGAAGGAACAACTAATGTTAAAAAAATAAGGCTGAATACTTATACTATTAAATATGATAATTTTATATGTAAGACTGACCAAACCTATTTCGGATATGTATCTCATGTTCAATGAGATTTTCAATACTATGAGCTCACTTGGAAAGGCTTTTCTATCAAAGGAACAAATCATGAGAATCTTGAGATGTCTTTTAGAAATATGGAGAGGCACTTATGTTTCAATTAGAGAATCATGTGACATTGGAGCTCTTCCTTTCAAAGAGCTTATTATTAAATTAATGATGTATGAGGAAGAACTCAAGGTGGATAAGGAGGATGGTGATGAACCCAAGCGAAAATCTGTGGCTTTTAAATATACTGCTTTGAAAATCAAGGACAAAGAAAAAGTACAAATACCAATTGAAATTTCTACCATTGAAGATTCAGATTCAAACAGTGATGCAGAGAGGGATCAAATAGCCAAGATATTTAAGAAGTTCTATAGGAAGAAGAAATTCTTTAGAAAATCAAATTACAAAGGAAAGTATAACAACAAGGGTCACTAGAAGAAGGATTGGAAGAAGTTTGATAAGGAAGATGATATAGTTTTCTATGAATGAAAAAGGAAAGGACACATCAAGGATGACTGTACAAAACGTAAAATCAAAAAGAAATATGATTATAAGGACAAGAAGTACAAGAAAGCTATGAATGCTACTTACAGTGCTTCAGAAGACAACACAAGTGAATCTGAAATTTCTGATTCTGAAAAGAATCGTTCCAACATGTGTTTCATGACCAACATATCTATTGAAACCTTAGATACTCCTGTTTTAAATTCTTATTATTCTGTAGATGATGCGGAATCTGATTCTAATTCTAAATAAATGAGTAAATATGAATTGTTTGAATATTTTTACTTGTTATAAGAAACATGTAATGATCATAAGGACAAATATAATTCATTAATGAAACAACATGCTCTCAATGAAAATTTTAAATCTTCCTTTGATATAGAAAAGGGAAAAAATGCCCAACTGTTGATGGAAAATATAGAACCGAAAATGTCTAATGAGAAACTTAGAAAGGACATATAAAGGTTCAAAAATGGAAATGATAAACTTACTCTAATTTTAAGAAATAAAATTTCACCAAAATACACTACTGGTTTGGGATACCAACCCGAAAAAAGGCAGTTTACCAAAAATCTATTTATTCCTAAATCTGGACAAAATTCTGTGTGTTCTAGTTCTGGAAATTCATATGATTCAACTAGTTATTCATATGGTTATAGATCAAATAAAGTTTATCTTTCAAAATTTATTGATTCTTTAAATTATATAAGACCCATAAGAAAAATCTGGGTACCTAAAGATTTGATTGCTGACCTATTTGGACCAAAGAATATTTGGGTACCAAAATTATTTTCTATTTAAATCTATTTTGTAGGAGACTTGAATAAAGAGTTCTAACAAGAAGGTATGTTACTTGGACCGTTGATGTTCAAGATATATGTCTGTAGATTACTCATGATTCAAGAGTCTAATCAATGTTGATGGAGGCCATGTCACCATTGGTGATAATTCTAAAGGAAAAATCATCGGCCTAGGCCAGATTGGTAACAATGATTCAGTTTTGATTTCTAAAGTTTTATTTTTTGAAGGACTTCAGTATAACCTGTTAAGTATTTCTCAATTATGTGATGATGGCTTTAATGTGAAATTTGAAAATGATTCCTGTAATGTTTTTTAACTCTAAAAATGTTTTAGTATTTTCTACATTAAGAAATGAAAATGTTTATGTTGTTGATCTGAATTCCTTAGCTAAGTAAAATGTAACTTATTTAAATTCATTTCATAAAGAGTCTTGGATTTGGACCAGAATATTAAGACACTGCAACATCCATTCTCTTAGAAACTTCACTAGGAAGAACCTAGTTATAGACCTACCCAAACATGAATTCCCAAATGACAAAGTTTGTAATCCCTATCAAAAGTGAAAGCAACATAAAGTATCATTTAAATTAAAGAAAGAAGTCTCAACTTCTCATCCTCTCGAGTTGGTTCACATGGACTTGTTTGGACCGTCAAGAGTTTCTAGTTTAAATGGGAATCACTATGTCTATGTCTTAATAGATGACTTTTCTAGATATACTTGGGTATACTTATTGGCTTACAAAAGTGAATCTTGTTCTTACTTTATTAAATATTCCAAGTCTGTAGAAAACCTTAGTAGACTTATGATTAAATCCCTAAGAAGTGGTCATGGCCGTGAGTTTGAAAATCAAGAGTTTGAATCTTATTGCTCACACAATGTCTATAGTCACAACTTTTCTTCTCCTGGGACACCTCAGCAGAATAGTGTAGTATGAAGAAGAGATAGAAGCCTTCAAGAAATAACAAGAACCATGCTTAATGAGTATGACCTGCCTATTTATTTTTGGGATGAAGCTGTTAATACAGCTTGTTATATTATTAATAGAGACCTAATCAGAATTGTTCTAAAAAATACCCCTTATGAGTTGTGGATTAATAGAAAACCCAAAGTTAGTTACTTTAGAGTCATTGGCTGCAATGTTTTTATCCTCAATACAAAGGATAATCTGGACAAGTTTTCTTCTAAGAGTGATGAAGGAATTTTTCTTGGTTATTTTTAACTAGTAAATCCTATAGAATCTTTAATAAAAGGACCAAATGTGTGGATGAATCTGTTCACATAATGTTTTATGAAACTGATCCACATGAGCCTAATACCTCTATAGAAAATCATGAATAATATTTGACTGCTCTGGACCTTAATGATAAAACTAAAGAACCTGTGGTAAAAACATTCAGTTTTGGACATATTCCAGAGTCTTCTACTGTAGAACCCTAACTTAGAGATGAATCTGAAATTTCTATTCCTTCCTTAACTAGATCAACATGGATTCTAAAGAATCATCCTATAGATATTGTTGTTGGTAATATTAACAGAGGGACACAGACTAGATCTTCTCAAAGAAACCAGGTTGAACATCAAGTTTTTATTTCACAGCTAGAATCTAAAAATGTCAATGATGCTATCAGTTATAAATTTTGGGTAATGCCTATGAAAAAAGAGATAAATCAATTTGAACGAAACAATGTCTGGAAATTAGTGACAGATCTAATGACACTATAACAATAGGCACTAAATGGTTTTTTAGAAACAATGTTGATGAATCAGGAAATATAGTTAGAAACAATGCTAGGCTAGTGGCACAATGATATAGTAAAATGGAAGGTATAAACTATGAGAAAACCTTTTCACCTGTAGCAAGATTAAAAGCCATTACGATCTTACATTCCTATACTTCTCATCTGAATTTAAAGTTATATCAAATGGATGTCAAAAGTACTTTTCTAAATGGCATTATTGTTGAAGATGTTTTTGTTGAACAACCACCTGGATTTACTAATCCTCATTTTCCAAATCATGTTTTCAAGCTATATAAAGCTTTATATGGTTTGAAACAAGCTCCAAGAGCTTAGTATGATAGAAATAGTAATTTTCTTATTTCAAAATGCTTTACTAAAGGGATTGCTGATCCAACTCTTTTTATTAAAATAATTTCTAAAGATGTTTTAATAGTACAAATATATGTTGATGATGTTTTTTTGGATATTCTAAACATTCTTTATGTATTTATTTTTCAAAGAGTATGAAAAATGAATTTGAAATGAGTTTAATGGGAGAACTAAAATATTTTCTTGGATTTCAAGTTTTCCAAAATGAAAATGATATTATTTTGAATCCAAGTAAATATACAATGGATATTTTAAAATGTTTTGGTTTGGATAGTATTAAGGAAATTGATACTCTTATTAGTACTATCTGTAAATTGGATGTAGATGAAACTGGGAAACCAGTGGATCAAACAAATTACAGAGGCGTGACTAGAAGCTTACATTACCTTACTGCTAGTTGACCAGATATTATGTTTAGTGTGTGTATATGTGAAAGATTTCAAGCTAATCCAAAATAATCTCATTTACTTGCTGTTAAGAGAATTTTTATGTATCTTAAATGCACTGTAAACATAGGTTTGTTTTACCCAAAAGAAAATTATTTTGAGATAATGATTTATTCAGATGCTGACTTTGATGGTTGCATGTTGGATAGGAAGAGCACATCTGGAACATGTCATCTTTTGGGAAAGTCCCTAGTATATTAGGGCCATAAAAAGTAGAATTTTGTATCTTTTTTTACTACTGAAGCAGATTATATAGCTACTGGTAGTTGTTGTGAACAAATTTTGTGGATGAAACACACTTTACTAGACTATGGATATGATTTTAAGCAAGCTTCTATCAATTGTGACATCACTAGTGCAATAAACATTTCAATGAATCATGTGTCTCACCCTAGGTCCAAACACATTGATGTAAGGCACCATTTCTTGAGATATCATTACCAAAAGGGTGATATTACTCTTGAATTTATAGGTATTGAACATCAATTAGCTGACATTTTTACCAAACCTTTGGGTTCAGATAGGCTAAGTTACATAGGACATGAGTTGGGAATGATTAACCTTGATCGGTATATACCTCACCGATGTAGATACCTCACCGATGTAGATACCTCACCAATGAAGATACCTCACTGATGTAGATACCTCACTGATGTAGATACCTAACCGATGTAGATACCTCACCGATGGACCTTTTTGATAGGAATTCTCACCGATAAACCCTACCGATGAGTACACTATTTTAAACTTCTTTCTGCCACCAAAATCTGAATTGTTTTTACTTTATTTAATTTTATTTCTTTATTTTATGATTTTTAAATGATAAAAAAGTCTGAGGTACTTCTCAATCCACCGATCCTCAAACCCTTACCCTCAAACCTTAGCTCCCGAATCTCTTGAGAACCCTAAATCCCTCGAACCAGAGATGAAAAAAACCAAACATCATACCATCAGAGATGACACTGATGAGATGAAATCAATGAAGCAGAAGTCCAAGCCGGAAGCAAGTGGTAGTGTTAGAAGAACTAGGTCAGGTAGGTGACCAGTGAATCCCCATTTGTAAAATAGAGTTATTGTGATTTAAAAAGAGTTATGTATGGAATGGTTACTGCCTAGAAAGTCGTTAGTGATCAAAGTGCTAGAAGTTCAAAAGTGGGTAGATTGCTTTTCGAACAAAAAAAGACCCTACAATCAAAACTATTGAAACAATTCTATGAGTTTGTAAGCTTTGAGAAATCAGAAGGTGAATCTGGATATTTTTTGAAAGCTATGCCACCTACAAGTGATATATTAGATTATGAGACTACCTTGGAGGAGCTCCCTAGTGATGGAAATCAAAGACAAGTAGTGGTTGTTGAAATGGATGGAGAGAACAGATTGTTGTGGAAATTTTTTCAGCATGTATTAATACCGAGGAGAAGAGAATTTGTGAATTTAAGATATCAGGATATCTATCTCTTGCATCTCATGAGAAATTGTGTAAAAGTCAATCTATACAGATTGTTAATGTTTCAAATGGAAGACATGACAAGGCTAAAATCAAAGACTAATGCCCTATTATTTTCCAAGTTGATCTCAGTAATGATCAAAGTGAATGGGATAGATGAATCTCAAGATGAGACAGTGGTAGTAAGGAATAATTTTTGTACCACAACCATAGTTTAAAAATACATGAAGATATATTGGAACCCATGGAGAGGAGTGTGGGTTAATGATGATCAGAAGGTATATGATAAATTCAATCATGTGAATCATCCTTCAAGACCTAAGAATGTGAGGGATCCAGGTCTATGAACTGATGATGTAGAACATGAATACAGTGATGATACTGAAGAAAAATAAACTTCTATGAATGATGTAAGAGATGCAGACTTACCTCAAAGTCCTGCAGCTGAAATTGCTAATTCAGAAAAGAAAGCCTTAGTAGAAGAAGAGACTCCTATAGATGAGGAAGACCAGCCAACCCTTGAGGATAAAGAAGAGAATGAGAATGAATATTAAGCATCTGATTCTGTCTGCTTATGTCTGAGTCTATTTATTGGAAGCTCAGTTGTGCCTACTGAGGATGTAGTAAAAGAAATGGAAGAAGTTGTACCTAATCCAAATGACCCTCCTGCTGTTGCAGAAATGGAATTAATAGTAGAATATTCTCCTCAGGAAGAAAGACCTATTAAGAATTCCCTTCCTATAAAAGATACTATACCCATTGAGGGGGAGCATCAAACCATGTTTGGAAGTGTGACAGTGCTTGTTGATATTGAGGACTGGGCAGAAGACCCAGGTTTTGTAGTTTGTGGATTGGACAATCCTGATTCTGATAACGAGGGATCCCTCAATTGACCAAAGATTATTTATGATGTTGAAACTGAGTTTCTATATGAAGACGTGGTCAGAATTCATTAACTGAATACTTTGAAGAAAAATATTAAGGGCAGTTTTGTGGAAGAGACAAAGAAGATGGAAGCTTCACTGGTGTCGTCAATCCAATCTAATATGACTGACTCAGTGTCTAGGATAGCAACTGAAAGATCACCTGTTGTAATTTCTCCTACTGATATGATCACCAGGGCTGAACTTGAATCCTTAAAGGATGAGATGAAAGAGTCCTTTAATGCATCTGTTGCTGAGTTGAAGCACTATTTTATTGAAGAGATGAGTAACATTGAAAAATCTTTTGAACTCTCTCTAGGTTGTAATCTATCAACCATTGTGGTAGAAATAGTGAAAGAAGACACAGACTTCCAGACTCAAGTTTCTAGACTAGATGCTGATGTTGAAGCTCTAAAAAAATCAGTTATCTATTTATAATCTTACATGAGCTCAAAATCTCAAGCAGAAAAGGTCTTAGACTATGTCAAAAGTGTTGTAAGCTAGATGGATTCAGTGTTTGAAGGTTTTAAAACCTTCTTGAAAGATCATGTTAAAACCCAGGATTCTCGAGTCCAAAATCTTATCAGTGGGTTGACCAAAAACTTCAATGAAACAGTAACCTTCTTTATTTGATCTGTTACTTATAAACCCTAAGTAGATTTGAAACAAATTCAAGCTATGATGAAGGAGGAGCTTGCTTCACCATCAACCAGTGGCTCTATGGACTCATCAGACCTGACAAATGTTGTCATTTCTAAAAGAGATTATGCTAGAGAAATAATGAAGATCGTTCCAGACTATATTAGAGAAGCTTTTGCCTCTCATAAAGAAATGAAAGATAAGGTGGACTCCTATTTTTAAAATGTTTAAACCAAGCATCAACTCACCAATCATTTCAAACTTTTGTTTGAAAACATGATGTTACCACCTGTCAATCAAGCTTTTAAAGAGCAAGTCAGAAAATTAAGGTAATTAACTCTAGCCTTGGACAAATTCATGGAGACAAAGGATTATTTGATATCTGCTATGGAGAGAGGACGAGGAATAATTATGGATTTTAGAAATCTTTTGCTGCCTTTCCTGCATGTCGATGCTAGGCCAGTGATTGTACATCCTACTTTACCTTCTTCTGCCTCTACTGCTTCTCCTGTTCAGATGAATCCAACTCAAGCCATTCAAAGCCTTACACCTATGATCACTCAAAGAACTCCTCAGTAAAATCTAGGCACAGTTTCTATGGATCAGCCTCCTATTATTATTACTGGAATTCCTAAGCCTTCACCAACATCCACCCAATCTGAATCCTCTTCTGAACCAAAGGGCAAATCTCACATTAAGGATGTGGATTGAACAAGTGGCTAGGATATTTGATAAGAATCCCTTGAATTTTTTTTTCTTTCTATGTACCCTTTTTGCAACATATAATACAATTGGATTTCTTTTATTTCTCTTTTTGTTCCTTTTTCTATTTATTGTTTCCCACTTTTTCATTATCACAAAGGGGGAGAAATATTATCTAAGGAAGAGCTACCATGCTTTTCCCCTTTGATTTAATTGCACTTAATTTGACCTCTGATACATTATGTTCTATAACATACTGTTTTCTCTGAGATAATTACATTTAATGACATATCCTCTAATAAAAATAATCATTATTTTAAAACTATAATATCATAAGTTGTGATTATCAAAAAGGGGGAGATTGTTGACCTCACCTGTTTTGATAATCCCAATTATTCTTTCACATTCTTTAATAATCCCAATTAATGTTTATGTATAATCTAATTCTCTAAATCTATGATATTATATTATGAATATGATAATAATACTAAAATAATCCTTGAAATATGTTAATAAATGTTTATGTATTTTTATATAAGTTTTGAAGTAATTCTAACCCAATCATATATGTTTGGCATAAACCAAATGTGACAGTTACTGATCTGCGTATAACTACTGCTACAGAGCTACCAATATGTACAAGTCCACCAGTGAGCATATAACATGTTACTGATACAGTGATCAATAGAACATGTTTTCTGATAGTATAGAATGGAGCTACTCATGTGCATAAGTCTACCAATACACATAATCACTAGACCTATCCAAGAGTGACCGATACAGAGTAGAGCTACCAACATACCAGAGATACCGATAGATAGAGTAACTGATAGATGCAGATACCTACCGATAGAACAAGTCTACTGAGCTACCGATTGAGTAAGTCTACCAATAGAAGGAGATACCGATATGTACAGAGCTACCGATACACAGAGTAAGAGCTACCGATATCAAGAGTTTCTAATACCAAGAACTACTGATACAAGTTCAAAGATCTACCGATTGAAGGTCACTACTACACAAAGTCCATCGTACACGTCTACCAACAGAAGGGTACTAATGATTAACCAACCAGTCAAACTCTATATTCTCAATACTATTTATTTATTATGATAAGAATTACATTTGATGTTTTTTAATGAAGTTAATGTTATTTAATGATATCTGTTTGCATGTTAGGAAACCGTACCTAGTACCCACACAGAAAGTAATCTTTCATTTTTGCCGGAGATGAAAGCTATAAAATGGAAAATAAAGACCTAGTTGGACATAATGTGATGAAAGAAAGGAAAATAGAGATTGAATGAGAAGAAGGGAACATGGGGTGTCCATATAGTGAGAATCAAGGAACTAAGAAGGCACCCAAATGGTGAAATAGAAAAAGGCTCAACAAAATTCAAACGTAGATCATTCACACAAGACTACATCCATACTCCAAGAACACTAGACATACACGAATCTACTCATTCTAGAAGAAGAACACAAGCTGCATCTTGAGTGAATAACTACAACAAACACTTCATGCACTCAGGCTAATAAGTTGAACCAAGGAAGAAAATGATACTATGTTTTTCAGAAAAAACCAAAGAAGGACTCAGAAGATTTTCTGAGAAATCAAACGAGTGCAGAGCTGCACTGCCAATCACTAAAGCTTTCCTAAACTCAATCATACTTTCTTTAGTGATTATTTCATCACATTTTGAGCAGTGTGTGTACCCTGTTTATTTTACACACACACAATGTCTCTTGAGCTAAGATGGAGGATTCTAAAATCCTCATTCTAACTTTATAACTCCCTTGTATCCCACTGTGGATAGTGGTAGAGGTCGACTATGACCTGGACGGCTGTGTGCTCTTGTCTTTGTTTTCCCATATAGAACTGTGGTAGAGGTCTTTGGACCTAGACAGTACTGTACTATTTTTTTACCCCGATCCAGTGTGTGGATAAATCTATATAAATTGATTGAGTGGACTAAGTCTCATCTTGAGACTGATCCTCTTGGTTACATCTGATGTGCATTTTAGTTTAATTCATAAGTATACTATATATATTTCATATTCCACTACTAACTACATTGAAATATATTTTTTCTAAAAGTTACATTGATAGTTAAATTAGAAAGTGTTTATAATTATTGTTAACTAGTAAGTTAGTTTCAAAATTCAATTTAATCTTTAGATTAAATTAACTGAGACCTAATCAATCTTTGAGAAACTAATTGAACAATTACACTCTGTATAAATTCACTACAGTTTAGCTTTGTTTTTAAATATGGGGATTTTAAGAGAAATATTTTTAACAGAAATTTTATTTGGAACTCAATTCACCCCCTCTTGAGTATCCACTCCGACCAACATGATTTATATATTCTCTCATTTCCATCTAGACACGATAAATCAATTTAGAATCCCCTTCAGCACTTTTGTCCTTGAATTAACATGTTAAAAAGTTAAAAATTTAATTGTAAATTGATCAATAATATTTTTAATTCCATCTAACCCTGAATATCCCAAACTTTCTCTGTATATCATAGTACATCAGGGATTAATCGAAAATGGAGAAGTAAATCCTCACAAAAAAATTCTAATATCAACTACGTATCAATAAAAAACACATTTCAAATTTGATTAATTCTTCTTTATCAATACTAATATCATGAAACTTGAAATTCTAGAAAAATGATACTCTTTTTTGAAAACAATGATCTAATTTTTTATCCTCCACAATTATTTATAATAATGATTATTTTACTTATAATTGATCAAAAATATTAGAATATTGTGCATAAACCATTTCCAGGACAACATTCATTAAATAGTTAACCAAAGTATGAGGTTAAAAATGTACCGTGATAAATAATTCATTATTATTTCATAATTAATCAAAAAGATACCTTATTTTGTTTAGATAGACGATAGTAAGTTGTGATATCACAATCCTTTATATATTCTTATAATAATGCGACCTGATTCAACATAACAAGTTACCCAAGTTATCACTCTACAAGGCACGATTTGAATTATTCTTCACCATATGGTGAAAAAAATCACCTTCATATCAATATATAAATTAATGTAAATAAATTAACCATAATAATAAATAATAAATATTTAATGAACCAATTTAAAATGAAACATATGAGAGTATAAACAATGAATATAGTACAAAGAGTAATTCTAAATTAATGATGAGACATAATATGAAATATTTTTAATGGTTATGAAAATTTTACAAACCAAAAGATATAAGTTCATCTCTAGGTGACAGTCTTTTAACACTATCCCAAATCACAAAAAATGTTGATCAAAAATAGGATGTTCTAAATTTCATAGCACCCTTCCCTTTAACTATGTCCTAAACAATCACGTATACATACCCCCAAAGTAATTGTAATAATGTAATAACACTAAAAATAATATATGATCAAGAATCTACAAAAATTATTTCACTATGAATATATTTGTTATAATTTAAGAAAAATCAAAATTTTTTATAGAAAAAGAAATATAGTTAAAATCACCTATTTATTTTTATTTTTACAAAAAATCCACATCCCAATCCAAAATATAGCGAATTAGAGTGACATTTAATTAAATAATTATAAATTAATAACTATCCTATTTATAACAACATAATTGTACTTGTAGAGGGAAGGAATCCATTCAATGTCCACTAACACATCATAAATGGGCTGCAATAAAGAGTCTAAAATACCATGACATCTATAGAAAATTAAATGAAAAAAATGAATCATAGGTCCCTACGAATAAATGTATTTCCAAGAATTCCCCATGTTCCATGGTTTATTATTACATTAAAGTAAATCTAAGTATAATATTTTAAAGTTATCATATTAGAATTTCATGAAACATGTAATGGTCATGATAACATCCTATAAATAAAACCCCTTTAAAAAAATTTATCAACACCCCCAAACAACAAGTATAAATAAATAAAATATTTGATCCATTAAAAACATAGAACTATTAATATTTATAATCCAATGTAAAAATATTTTATGATAATGTTCATGTTTTCTTGGTAATGATTCTATCTAATAGAGACACCCTCAATCTTAATGGATGAATAAATATATCCCTCAAATTATATTATTTTTAAATATGTGATATATTCAACACAAGCCCATATAGACAAGGATATAACTAATAAGAAGGGAATAAAAATATGTCATAAGTTTAATAATGAATAATTCTTCAAACCCTTATTTTAATATTATATAATGAAACCCTTTTATGAGAAATTTGGTGAGGATATTGATTAAGGTGAAATCATGTTTAAGACACAATAACGATATCATCATAATCGGTATGGATTCCTTCCAATAGAATAGAAAATACCAACAAAATTTTAGTACCTAAATAGGGTGCTTCTTATTCACAAACATCTATCACTATGGACTCAATCTAACAACCATGATGTAGTTGCATTGATGAGTCAAACGATATGCATCCCAAAATGGGGAATATATATCGTATATTTTGAAAATCAGGGTTTTCTTAAACCATTATGGAATCACCCATAACATATTGGTGGTCACTCTGACTATGGTAAATAGGATTTCCCATAGAATCTCATGAATATCATAGAAATATTGGACATTTTATTTACTAAATATGTTGTTCAAAATATCAAAATATCATTGATAAAATCTTAGATTAGTCTATATTTCATTAATAAATTCCAAAATCATTTTTAATCCATAATACAAGTATAAGCCTTCTTAAACTAAAATTAAAAAACTCATGACTCAAAAATAAGCATGTATATGACTTTGAGAGGATCAAAATACTCAGTAATATGAAATTTTATATCCATAAAATGAACTCAATATTCTAGAATTATGAAATGGTAAGTACATTTTCTCCTCGTAAACACTTCATCCTCGATCTTGTAATGGTTATCTTATCCACTCTGATATAAAATAAATTATAACGAAATAATATTACTAGGATAAAACTTGTACTATGCATGCATAACCTGAATTAGATATTTAAACACTAAGGTATCTATTTGAGTATCGACATCGTCCTATTTAACAACACGTGATAGATCTGAATGATTCGTTTTTAGATAGGACACAAGGAACACATTGTGAATCATTGTCAATAGAAATGGTATGTTGAAATGATATGACACCTTTATAAATCACTTAATTTTATAAAACTATAAATTTACCAAATATCCAATATACCATAAATTTCCATGAAATTATACCTCTACTGAGGAGAAACACTTAGAAAAACCTAATCACTAACATCAAATTATAATGGCCGACTATAGTGATCAGAAAACGATTTTTGCTGACACTAAGCTAGTACTATCGTCTTATGGATCATCTTAATTTTCTATGTCATCTCCAAAACAATAATATGTCCCATAAATATCCACTCTATAAGATATTCTCAACATAATGGTATTCTATAAAGATTCAAATATAATTCTTGAAAGGGATCAAATTAAATCAATAATGGATACATGATTTTATAAGAACATTATGTGAATTGAATATACTTCTACAATGAATCACTAAATTCATTATGGAATATTAAATTGAAATATTCTAGAATTTAGTGGGATCAATTAATCTTACCATTCTTCTAAGGGTGATAAATAATGCTCAAATTCTAATGGGTACCCATTATATCATTAAAACTCTTATAGAGGGCAAAGGTTGTAGGTTCTAGGCATAGCAGATGCACATGGGTGGGTGTACCCAACATTAATTTTAGAATTAACAATGATCAATCCAAGATCCATCACAATAATAAAACCACAGATCTTTGGAATAGAATGAAAAATGAAAAAGAAAGAGGGGAGTCCCAGAACCACTGAGAGGATCATCATATTTTGTTTATAATTAATTTAATTATTTGACAGGAATTACCTTGAAGGAATTGTTTATTCATTGATGTTTATGGTAATGATCGAATGTGACCTATCATTTCATCATAGAATCCAATTTTAGGATTTTTATAGTGGTGATCCACATGCTCTCCACGTATCTATGGACATCACTAAAGGGATCCAGGGGTGTTAGCATAGAAGATCATTTTCTTGCGATGTATGCATTTGATCCCCTCGATCCAGTGGAGGAGGATGTCTCTCTCATAGCCTGAAAGCATTCTTGGATGAAAAGAACTATCTCTTAGATTGAGAACTTTCAATATATCCATTGTGCACAACAACACAAAATGGATAGGCTAATTAGAATTATATAATTTGGATTTTAATTAAATAGAATAATAAATTTAATTAATTACCCAAAAGAATTTATTAATTTAATTTAATTCATAGTAATAACCCATGTTTAATAATAATAGTTTACTATTATTATTACATGAAATACACCCAGTTAATTGCACCTAATATTATTTAATTAAATAAATAATTTTATTTCTCATAACATCCCTGAAAAAATTCATGGTGTGTATATTAATATACATGGGGTGTACTTTTTATTTTTTCCAACCACTTTATTTCCTCCACCACATTTAGAAGACCTTGAATAATGGATATTTATTTCTCAAATAAATATCACTACATTACTTGATAATAAATACATTATTTTGCCAATAATAAATTCTCTTAAATAACTAGTGTCGAAATAAACGTTATCATGAATCCTTGTATAATTATTAAACCACACTCAGGAATAATCTTCATTCACCTTTTTAAATTAATATTTAAATGAGATACTTGGAAAAACATAGTATGTGACCCTCTAGGCCTATTTCCCAATGCCATTACGTGGAACCTACCTAAAGACCAATGTTAGCATCTAACAACTTGGCAAGGAACCCATAGTGAAATAAGTTAATGTCGTAATTGTGTTTCACCTCATATGAACACTTACTATGTAATGTAATGCCTTTTTCTCAATATCTCGATTCAAGTGGGTGGCATGCTATGAACCTATATAACTGATTATTCATTATTTGACTTTCTGGAATTGAATTTCCCATTTCCTGCCATGTCCATGGACTTATATTGGTTACATAAATTCCATCAAAGGGCATGAGATATTAACTTTTGTTATAAAATAGAGGGGGGAAAATCCTTTATCTCATTATCTCTTAATGTTTTATTATTCATGATGCACCCAACATATCCTACCTCGCTGTGAACAGTGTGTCATCACAGTTCTCATAAATACATCTATGTGTGCGATTTGTAATACCAATTAATAATAATCATAATGTCTAATGACTAATACGGACATCCGAAGAATCGAACATAAAATTACACTTTGTAATGTGGATTTCCTACTGGCAGGTCTCATTCTCATAATATCCTTGTGGATATTACCAAGGGAGCACATCGTGAGAAGGTCATCAATGTTTTATGAGTCTTCACACCTAATGGACAGTATTATTTGTGTCCCTCAAATAACATCATTTGGCTATAGAACATATATTCAAGAAAAGTGTTATGGAACTTCGAGGTTCTCATCATAGTAGGTATCCTCTATGATGCTTTAATGAAATAGCTGTATTGAGGAAATGATCACACAATTTTTCATGAAGAAGAAAAATCTTGATGTGATTGGGTTTTTATTAATGAATAAAGTAAAATTTAGTTGGTTCTAGGCCACTAACTCCATGAGACACCCACATGGACAAGAAAAAACTTCTAACAAACATTAACCCAGTATCTCTCATGTGATATTGATGCTTCTCCAGAGATAGTCCCTTTTTCATGGGGTCCAACACATTCTATTCTTATGGACAGTAATCTGACTACAACTTCACCCCTTTGAGAGAAATCCCTCAATAGGTGATACATTCGTAGTATGTTCTTTTTCTGTTGATTTGACCTTGGTTCTTTTTCAAGAGCCACAAATACAGTATGATCACAATACAATGTTATATGATCATTACTTCTTGGAACCACATCAAGATCCTTTTCAATATTGAAAATACAGATGGCTTCTTTGGGATATCCTATAAAGATGCACCTCATGTCTCATGGTGCTACTTTGTTTTTTGAGAAGGAATTAAAAAACAGATTGCATCCCCATACACATGTGTACGGCAAAAGGGGTTTCATTATGTTCCATAAATCAGAGAGAATTCCATTTTCAGCCTTAGTTGGTACTCAGTTTAATGTGTATGCTGTCGTTTGTAATATATATCCCCAAAAGGATAATGTAATATTTTCATGACTCATCCTTGACCTCACCATTTACAACAAGCTGTGGTTTATCCTTTCACTAACACTATTCCGCAATGCTGTATAATGAGGAGTGAGTTTAGATAGAATCCTAGAATCCTGAAGAATATCAATGAACTCTTGGTTCTGATATCCCCTACCTCAATCTGATCTAAGTTTTTTTATCTACTTACCAAGCTGATTCTCTACTTCACACATGAATTCCTTAAATTTATCTATGGACTCAGACTTATACCTCATTAAGTAGAAATAGCCATATCTACTCAAATCATCAGTAAAATTAATGAAGTAAAAATATCCTCCTCTATATTCTACTATAAATGATCAACACATATTCGTGTCCACCAATCCTAGAAGTTATATGGCCCTTTCACCCTGTTCACCGAAAAGCATATTGATCATTTTACCTTATAAATAAACGTGACATCTATCAAGTGGTTTTAGATCATTAGATTCCAAATAACCATCTTGGCAGAGCTTAATCAAGAGCTTCTCATTTACATGACCGAGATGGTGATGCCACAACCTGGTGATGTATGAGACATGTGAATTTGTTTTTTATTTATTTCCAACACTTAGTTTTCATAATTTAATATATAAAAATGATTATTTAAATGTTCCATAACATAACATACATTGATCTTATAAAATAAAAAACCCTTATTTAAAAACATGAAAAAAAATCCATCCATATCCAAACATGATAGAGAAATTTGTTTTATGGTAACACTAAGAACATAAAAACAACTATGTAAAACAAAAATCAACCTAGTTGTCAATGAGAAGTGGTAATATCCAATGGATAATGTAGCTAGACTCGCACCACTGTCAGCTCTAATTTCCTCCTCTTCTAGGGATATCATTCTAAATCTACTTGGTTCTTTCATTTGGATACATGTTTGATCCCCAAAAGCTTTATGTAATACCCAATGTGTAGTAATGGAAATATTAAACTCTATAACGAATGCATCTTTAGTATCCCCACTCTTTTGGGTGTAGGTCCTCTTCCAGTGGCCTTGCCTGAAAAATGAAAAATGTACAACCTGTCATTCCTTTCCATGGCTCTAGATGTTACCCTTCTTGGAGGGACGTTGCTTGGGGGCTTCAGACCGTTTATAATTCCTTAACCCCATTACCTTATCCATTCATTTCTTATTCACCATAAAAACTACGGGTTTGTCACATGCCATGTCCTTATCTGCATGGAGATTTAATGCCAAGAGTGCTGATAGACTCTTGTCATTGTTGATCATGTTATATTATATAATAAAGCTAGAGAAGGTCTAAGGCATTGATGATAGGATGAGATCTGTACAAAACTCTTCCGAGAACATAATCCATAAGATATTCATGAATTTAATATAGCCTATAAGCATGACTACATGAGGCCCAGATAGTGAATATTTTCCAAACATAGTTATAATCAAATCATTGGAGATCTCATAACTCTCATATATTGCCTTCTCTTGGTAGAGATTCTTAATGTGATACATCAATCTATACATGTCCTTGTTTTCATTTTTCATTAAGAGCTCATTAGATGTGGCCTATAACATGAAACATTGGACACCTATGGAATCATTCATATGATTAATATAGAGATATAGATCCTCATCACTGGCCTCCATATGAGGAGAATCAATAATAGGTTCTTACAACCAAATATAATTTCTTCTTGTGTCGAAGGATGATTCGTGAATTCCATTACAACTATAGGAAATTGGTGTTGGTGAAAATGTGTTCCTTCTCAACTATGGATCTCAATGATATGTTTGAAGTCATTTTTTCCATTTCTACAAATTAATATGAGAAATGGTTTAGTACTTTATTATGATAAAATAGATATAAATAAATAAATTAATACTTATTAGTCTACCACTATTTTATCGAGATCCAACATCCTTCACCATTGACTTCAGAATATTCCCTTGCCTGAATTTTCTGGGTGTAATGATCTATATTGGCCTTCGAATTTCCCCAACTCAGTTGCTCAAAAAATTTAAGGGTTTTAGTTGGGCATTTAAAATTCCAACATCATTAACTCACATATCCTTGATCTACTGAGTGTACTCCCCAATCATAAAATCATTTTATATTGGATTTACTCATCCTTTTCCTCTTGGTCACACCAAGTCCTGTTGTGGCAGTCAACCCTTGATATGAACCATGCAAAGTCAATCCAAAAAATTTAATTAGAATTCCATGATAATTGAAACCACCCCAACTAGGGTGGGTCAAGCACTTTGAACTATGGTTTGATTCTAACCATGATTATGGAAGGTTATAACGACATAATATTTCTTTGATGGATTTTATCCTTATATGTAAATTTCCATTTTATTAGCTTTGATTACATGATTTTATTATTTTTTGGGATTTAAATAAAGGATTAACCATGACTAAGATAATATTTACGCATAAATTGGTCTAATTTTAGTTCCATATTGTATGCTTGTTTAATTCATTAATTGTTTTATCATGGAAACACCCCCACAATAAATAAACCATGCAACTGACAGAAATAAAATAAATAGTTTGATTACGAGCTTGTTCTATTGGTTAGTTTATCTAGCAGTTGATAAACTAACCCAATACCTAGGAGAGAAACACCACGAACCTTTTGGGTACGTGTTTGCAGATTTCCACTTGTCCACCTTTCTATATCCTTGGACTGATTTCACCTTGGCTTCTAACTTGAGCCTCATCCACTATCATGGGAGTTCCATCCATTAAATATGATTTTATATCACATGCAGGTGAGGGGTAACAGAGGGTTTGACATAAAATAGACCTTGGGCACACATGACCTAGATATTAATTTGGGAGAAGGCTCACAGGCCATCAAAATTAATTTAAATAAATTAATTAAAACAATACACTCACATAAAAAGGTCTTCGTCCAGATCATGATCATCCATACAAGAAATTATATTTATGCATAAATAAAAATAGAATTAAATTCTTTAATCATTCTTGTTTAAGATAAATCACGCTCGAATAAATTAATTATCTTTAATTAATCAATCATTTTATCTTAAAATCTTTTCTAAATTTCCTTGAGATTATTATCCAACATAATTTTAAACAAATAAATTCATGAAAATTTATATTTTTACATAACATGCACCTTGATGGAAACCCAGTGAATTCGCATTCATAACTACCCAATGAGTAGAAATGAACATTATAAAAATGTTAAATTAAACACATATATATAACATACTTATCATGTGTTGTGACTCAACTTAACTCTTGCACTATGGTACACATCTCAAGGATTTGTATAATATAATAACAAATTTTAAAAAATCTGCTTAATTTGGATGACTATACAGTGTGTAGTTCCGACTGCACGGTGTGCACGTTTGTTCACCATCCATCTGAAGTACACACTTAGGGACATGGCCGGTAAATCTACATTGTAAATATTCAGAGTACACAAAATGTTCATTGGGACACATGCCGTATAGTATCCACGTTACATGGTTTCTAGACGATCGAGCCGTGTATGGGGTACATGGTCTAACCCTAACCCGAATGCACTACAGGATATGTTTAGTGAGGAACACAGTGTTTAATCTGAAAACCATTTTCGAAATGTTTCTTGTTAACACACGGAGTCTTAAATACTTAGATAGAATCCAAAAAATGGACTGATTTGGGGGACCAATCCGATGCATTGAATATAGACTACACAGTTTCTACTTCCGAATACATACCGTGTATTCTTGTGTTGTACAACGAGGAAAATTTTTCATCTCTGGATGTGATCCTCTCTTTAATTCTAATAAAAATAAAAATAAAACTTCGTTCTGAAAGGTGAACGAGAAAAAAATTTGTTGGAAGAAATCTTTTGATTCAGATTTATAGAACAATTCAATTTAATTGAAACAACTATATTATTAAATGAGTAAATCACCAAAAAAACACTAAATAAATATAATCAATGATATGACCGCTCTGATACCACTTGTAGGTTCCGACTATAGTGGATACTTGTTAGTGAGTGTGCCTAACTTTAGTTTTAGCGTTAACAACGATCAATCTTAGATCTGTCACGATTATAAAATGCTAGATCATCAGAATAGAATAAAAAATGAAAAATAAACGGGGGACTCCCAACACCACATAAAGGATTATAATATTTTGGTTATAATTAATGTAATTAATTAACAATAATTTCCTTGATGGAATTATTTCTTCGTTGATGTTTCTGGTCATGATCTGATGTGATCTGCCATTGTGTCATAGAATCCAAGTGTATGCTTCTTTTAGTTGTGATCCACATGTGCTCCACGTATCTTTGGGCATCAATGAAGGGATATCTGCATCCTAGCATGGAGGAGCCTTCCCTTGTGATGTCCTCCTTTGATCGCCTTGATCCATTGGAGAAGGATCTCTCTCTCGTAGTATGAGAGCATTCATAGAAGAAACAAATTATCTCATTGTGTGACATCACTATATAGATCCATTTTGCACAACCACACAAAATGGATAGGATAATGAGAATTATATAATTGAGATTTTAATTACATACAATAATAAAATGAATTAATTTCTAGAAATCATTTACTAGTTTATTTAATTCTTAGTAATACCCCATGTCAAATAATAATAGTTGACTATTATTATTACTTGACATGATCCCAGAATAATACACCAAATATTATTTAATTAAATAAATAATATTATTTCTCATAAAATAAAAAAAAATACACGACATGTATATTAATATACATGGCATGATCTTTTTCTTCTTCTATTCTCTTTATTTTCTCCACCACATTTATTAGACCTTGAATAATAGAGATTTATTTCTCAAATAAATACTACTGCATTACTCGCAAATTGATATATTATATCTCCCACAATATATTATCTCAAATATCAAGTGTCAAAATATATGATATCATCCATACTTGAATAATTATTAAACCACAATCATGAAAAATGTTTATTCAACTTGTTAAATTAATGTTTTACCTGAGATACTTGGACACACTTAGTGTGTGACCCTATAAGACTCTTTGTCAATGGGATTAAGATGAATCTATCTAAAGACTGAGGTAAGAGTCTAGAAACACGCCAATGAACCCATAAGGAAAGAAGCTAACACCGTAATGATGTGTCACCTCCTATGAACGCTTATCGTGTAATGTAATCACATTGTCTCGATATCTTGAATCAAGCGGGTTGCATGCTAGTTCCATCAACCCATGTGAATGATTATTCTTTGTTTCAATTTCTGTAATTGAACATGCTCATTCCCCCCCATAGGAATGGATTTATTTAGGCTATATCAATTCCATCAAAGGGCCTGATATATCTACTTCTGTTATAGAACAGAAGGGACAAATCCTTTCTTGCATTATCTATTAATGTATTATTACTCGTGATGCACCCAACATATCCTCCCTCGCTATGAATAGTGTATCGTCATAGTTTTTGTAAATACATCTAAGTTCACGAGCTTTAATACCCATTAATAATACTCATAATGTCTCAGGACCAATACACATGTCCATATATAGAAACATACAATGACACTATGAAATGTGGATTTCTTACTAGTGGGTTCTATTCTCATAATATCCTCCTGGATATTACTAAGGTTGGACAACATGAGATGGTGACTCAAGGTTTTAAGAGTCCTCACACCTAATGGCCTGTATTATTTGTGTCCTTAAAATAACCTAATCTGGCCATAGAACATATATTCAAGAACAATCTTATGGAAATTTTGGGTTCTCATCATAGCAGGGATCTGCTATGACCCTTTAAAGAAACAGTTGTCCTTAAGAAATTATCACATTCATTATCACACAGAAGAACAATCAAGATGTGATAATGTATTTATTAATGAATAAATTACAATGTAATTGGTTCTAGGCCACCAACGCCAATAAAGTTATATCGTGAGTCTATGATGGAAAAACCCACAAAGGCTCCCCATATAGATTTATGATATCTCATTCATATAAGGTCCTTGAATATTCTTCCTCAATCAAATCATTAATTGGAAGTAAATGAGAAGATATAGTTAGTCAATCGATGATCACTAGAATAAAATACCTTCCACCACATTTCTATGGAAATATAATCATTATTTCCAAGGATAGAACTTTTTTATTTCTAAATAATAATTGAAATTGAATGTAATAAACTAAAAGGTATTTGTATCTCTAATTTAATCATATTTTTAATAAAAAACCCTAACATAAAATATATAATCGATCACCTCATCTCTAACCTATAATATCGATGTCTCATGTTATGAAAAATGTTGCAAGCTCATGGATACATAGACTAACTCGAATGATGTCAACCATCCATAATCTGATTATTTAATGATGTTGGAATGTGAAAAATAACATGAAAATAAAAACCACCATTTTTATTTGAAGACTAATCACATGAGGTCTCTCCTCCATATATAGTTTATTAAAACCATAAAAATCGATGGTTGCTTATTTATAATACTATATATGATCATAAAGTGATGAATTGACTTACACCCAAGATAATAACACATTCCACTCTACTTCTTCCACCTCCAATAACATGTTAGTAAAAAGACTCATTAAAGACCACTCATCCATGTATTCCCCAACGAATTGAGTAGGTAACATACTATTAAATTCATTAGAAATCCACATTCCCTTTTTCAATGTGTATACATAATATAAATATTAAATATATAGATATATTCAACCATGTCATTTTATTATAATATCAAGTCCATATTAGAGAAAATATACTTCATGCCCTTACTTTCAAAATACACACTATATTGATCACTAAATGGATAGGGGAACCAATTCTTTAGAACATTCGTAATTTATTCCAACTCAAGTTCCAGTGTAGGATATTTATACTTATTATCAAATAATTTGAGAGACATACATGCCACCACCTTCTTTAGAAATATTTAGAAACACCCAAATCCCATACCCAAAGAATCAATATAAACATCACTAATAACACATATGACATGATGATATAGAAAAATATAATAAGTCTATATCACCTTAATCATTGAAAGGGATAGTTATTTTTTATTATTACATATGAACATTACACCCTTGTTGATTTACTAAGTCCTAGAAGATTAATTCTTATAGAATTAATAAACAAAACGTCTATAGTATCATGGAAATTCTAAAAATATCTTCACCCCAAACACAATTAAAGGTTATTACCAATACATAACATTTGAAGTATCCTCATGATATAATAAGATTCCCATCATAGATAACATATTCCCTATGGACGTCTCTTTATAGATCTAAAACACACATTTAGATAACTTTCCCTACAGATGATTTTATTATATGATTCTAATAATTACATTAAATATATCAATCTTTTCCCCCTATGGCATATAGTATAAAAAATATCTTCCAAAAATTCTTCTATAAATGAGACCATGAACTGATGAAATATACAGTTTCTCAATGACAATAATACTATTGGATAATTTGAAAGACAAAATGGAATAACTAGGATACAAAAAATGCAAAATTAGCTCCAATATTCTATTTTTCTTATTACTTTACTGCAAAATATCAGATGATAGTCCTGCAATTATAGTTAAATATGTGAAAAAAATTAGGAACCAAAAAATTGATCAAATAATCATAAATGTTATTCATGTGAAAATTTTCAAAATATTCACCTTGTTAAGACATCAGTAGTCAAAATAATTAATAGGATTTCATATTCATTCTATTCAAAGTGAACTTATAAAGGAAAATGTGACACAATAACATGTAAAAATCTCTTAGTCTTCACATCAACAAGATGATAATACATGTCCTTCAACCCTATGTGTTGTATATAATAATATGGAATTGAAATGGGGCTCATTTAAAGAATTACATAAATATTGATGTTGACCTAAATTGATGGTAGAAACAATGAATAATTATTAGTAAATACCATACGGTACTAACTCATCAATATAATAATAAGATTAAAAATATTATAGTCAACAATATCAAGATTTATCTCTGTCAACTAAATAAGATCATTATAGAACAAGGTAAAACTGGAATCACACTCCGTAATATATGTTCTATCAAACCATAAATAGCATGAGGAACTCCATAAATTGGAAGAAAATAAACATAGTGATTATAAAAGTCAAACTTGTCTATAAAATCTATCATCAAATCCAATGAAATAATATAGAAGAATATATCAATATAAAGATCCTTGAAATCCCACACAAAATCATAGATAGAAATCATCACTAGACACTTTATTAATTTCGAACCATTACCCAATATATTTCCTAGGATTATATATATACCCATTAGTAATGGAATATGATCCAAACACAATCTTATCATATCAATAAATCTAGATAATATGTTGGAAAAAGATTTACTAGTATCAAAAAATTCCAAAACCATAGAAGATGAAATAGATGTCATGCCTCTCATTAATGTTTTCCCTAATTGATAATGTTCAAGTTAAAAATCTAAAATGTATATATAACAAGACAGAACTACCATTTTATCTCTATAAATGTATTGAGTAACCTATTTTTCGTTAGATTTTCTTTAATCCCAATTCATTATATTAGAATTGAACTGGGATCGTGTAGTAACCATGGATCTCACTATAATTCCCTGAGGTACCTTTTAATAAAAGCATGGAAGATGAATAAAATATCCATATATGTTGTATTCTCTAGGTTATATCCTACTATTAGGCATCATCATTCCATATCTACCACTTCTCATGTAGTGCACATGGGATATAATTGAATTTTAATCCTCACCTCTTCTACTAACCTAATGTGTTTTACTTGACATCCAATTATAGAAATAATAAACATCCACATTTCCAATTTTTTAATGGATATACACAATGAATAGTATCCCCAATTATATCTCCCAATACCATTGCCTTATTATTACAACCTCATAAATGTTCAATATGTGCAAGAAAAATAGTATAGACATAATATAATCCCTAAAACCGATATTGAACCTTCAATTTTTGACGCTGTCATTATAAATATTTTTGGGGTTATGACAAAACATACTCATCCAACTAAGTATCAGACACCAAAACAAAACATTACCGTTGATACATAGTAAAAATTTCAATAGTCTTCACCATTTACAACATTTTCTGATAATATTATGATTACAAAACATATTTAATGTTGTCTTGGTATAATTATCAGGCACCATATATTTCATAACGGAATCACATTATTTCGTTCTAGGTTATTCATGAATATACAGGGACAATCCCACATTCAAATCCTTTAGAGTCCCCAAAAAGTGGAGAATTTGTCTTTCATTTGAAGAAAACACTCTGGTTCATGGGTTCTGATGTCAGCATAGAAGAAAGGTAGACTATTCATTGTAAGTTTTGATGCATTTTTACAAATCATTTCGTGGTTTCTAACAACCACCTAACCTACAGTCTAGATTTTCTTGACTATTACTTACTCCAATAAAGAGTATACCACATTATTTTCTTCTGAAAATTGCCTCCCCACATCATCTATTGAATTTTAAACAACACTTATAAAAGGGATAATAAATTTATATGAAATCATAACACTTAATTATAATATAATTAAAACCCTGAGTCTATAGAAAAAATTATATATCCATATTAACACCTTTAAAAGAAAATAATTTTATATCTAAATCGATTCGTAAAAAAATACATAGAGAAATTAAAAATGAGGAAATGATAATAAAATTTTATTAACCACCAAGTCCATCCAAAAGATATGCTTTTGAAAATTAATTAAATAAATGAAATGAGTATAGATGAGATAGGCGGGGTCAAACAAAGGGTCATTCCCTAAACTGTCAATCCTAATGTTAAAAATCATAATAAGACAAGACATTCAAATAAACCAAATCATCAGTATTTTCCCATTCATATTGTGTCTTACCCTGATTGAGTATCTTAATAATATCGTAATTGAACATGCCTGATAGATTAGAATATCGTGTAGACATAGTTCGAGGTGTGTTCGAATAGTCATTCATGGGCCTTCTAATTAAGGGAGTAGAAATGATGTCCAAACAACCATCAACCTTAAATTTTACAAAAATTATGGAATAATTGAATGATGTAGGACAACCGATACCTGCTAAAATCTCTTCCACCTCATAGATGTCACCCCACATCCCAGATATCCTAGAGTTGTACAACTAATTTTGGATTTCTGGATGACAATCAACTTGTTGAGGATCCCCACTATTAGAAACCAACTGAATTGTCTCATAAAATAGAAATCCTACACCAGGACTATCATTAATGATTATTTTTAAAGGGTCTGTACATGTAGAAGAACTAGAAATAGAGATGTTATAATTTTTTTCTTTCTAAAAAAATGTACGTAAATTAATAGCACAAGCATAATTTGGTGTAATCTTCTTGATAAAATCCACCCATGTGGAGGGACTACTCCTCAGTGAATTATCAACCATTAGACCTTTTTCATTAAAATTATGCACATGAGGAATAGACTTATCCGAAGCCAACATGTCAGTCTTAGAAAAAGACGTTTTTTTAAAACACCTCTACCATAAACAAGAGACACTAGTGAGGCCACATGCTTCCTCTTAGGAATCCTCCTACAGAGAGAAGTTGGATAACCCTGCATCCCACATCTCTTGCAAGAGGCCTTCCTCTGACATAACACCAATGAGTTACCAACAATGATATATTCAGTACACAAATGGTCTTCCATTCCTACTCCAAATCAATAAGTATATTATCAACAGGATTCAAGGGTGTTACCTTATCAATCAAGGTGGAGTTTAAATCAATCTCCACCAACATTATGGAAACATTTCAAAACCGAACAAGCTATGATTCCATATAGAGGAGATTTTGTGACCCAATTTCTATTCCAATGTCATACACAATCATTGGATGCCAAAGTTCCTAATTAATCACATGAAAACATAGACATACATGATAGAATTCATTCCATGAACGTGAGGCATAAAAATCCAAGGAACATTCATGAAGGTGGATCCATCAAGGTTTTAGAGACAGAGACCTAATGCTCCACACGTGTATTCTAAAATCACTCTAAGGGAAAATAAAATGAAAAAACCACAACCAAGAGAAACATGCCTCCAATCAATGGAACCCACAATAAAATGAAATCTACCTGTCTAGATCATCTATCCTCTTGACTTCTCACCCTTAAGTATAACCAAACACACAATTAGATAATTCTTCACAATTGATATCCACTCATAAAAAATATGAGGATTAACACCAACATGATCTAACTCCCCCAATTGAAGGATCTCACTAGAAGAGATTCCATGAATGATGAAAATTAGTGCCCGATGAAGGATTGTCCATTGAAACTTTTCTATTTGTATCCCTTCCAATTCCATTCTGAACCTTTAAAGCATCATTTTAATTCAGTATATGTAGTATAGAAATGATAGAACTAGAGGGAATGCTGGTCGACATCACCCACATCAACACAGACTAAAAAGTAGACCTTGATAATATCAAATACTTCATATTTCCTTCCACTAAAAGATCATAAAACAGCAAAGATATTAACCCCCTCAGCATAATACTATTCAATATAAGCCAAAGTCTTGGATCGGTAAGTGAAAACTAATAGTGTATTATCCCATAATGACCAACCATATAGTTGATGAACATTCAAATTCCCACGGGATGTGAAAAATATCCTAGGTATAAATATAATAATCAATATGAATTCTATAAGCCTATGCGTAAATAATACATGGATCATTTTTCAGTGTAAATGAAACACATGAGTCTATAATCCAAAAGTATAGCACAATTTAGAATCCTAAAATAAATATGAGACGTTACATGAAAAAACCAAATGGTCTAGAAAAAATGACAAAATAGAAGCCAAATGTCTGTCTCTTTTAGATCATTATTCCTCATCATCCTAGAAAAATAATGATAATAACTAACAGTACATCCAAGCTATATTATCCAAATTTTTACCAAATTCTAGAGAAAAATTTCAACATACTCCAAAAGCATTATGTATATTGTAATGAAATTCAAAATAGGATACATAATTAAATCTATGAATAATATATAACCATTCAAACATCAATTATAGTTTATTAAAAATCAAAATTTATAAATTATTACATATTAAAATATTAATGTTAAACCTTCTCTTGTATTTTACATTTAACAAAAATATATTAACTAAGACTTAATATCACGGAATTAAAATGATTTTTCTTAAATTAAGGGAAATTATGAAGAATTTGGTTGATAATAAAAAAACTTGTTAATGTAAATATCAATCATCAATTTAATTTTTACTAACAACGAACAAATGGGATGTAATATGGTGTCTATAATACCAGAACATCCATGGAACTCTAGATAGAATACTTAATCCTAGGTCCCTATGATGAAATTTTTTCCTAGGTAATCCCAACATTGTATGTATTAACATTATAGGAAATAGATTTCAAGATGTACATATTTAACCTGTCTTAGAGGGAATTCATTTAAATCATAATTTTTATATATTATTCTAATGGAAGAACATAATTATATGAAATTTCTTATCCCCGCCAAAGATGATGTAAGAATCTAATATTCTAATTTAGAACTTAATATGTTTAACAAATCATTTAATATGATAAAATCAAATTATTTCTATATAATATTAATTCATTATATGGGAATGAATTCATTGGATAAATTAAAAACCTTCTTGAGTTATCATAGTTATTAGGATAGACAATTAAGAAATTTTTTCAACAATCCACAAGCAGTATCCCAATAATCAAATAAAACATTGAATATCTATGATGAATATGGGATTGGGATATTATTCCACTATTTTTTTGTATGATCAATAATTATTACATCTACAAAAAAATTACACATACGGAATGAAATACATTTAAAAAAAATCAACATTACTAATTTTTCAATATCGCTTATCTTCTTTTAATGTTTGTAAAAAAATTATATGTTTCCCATATACCTAATTTCTATTCGAATAATGAATAACCTCATATATTGTAGCATACTAAAATTTATCTATATTATAATCAAAACACAAATAATATGATCTATAAACATGGGTAAATTTGTTTACCATAGTGGAATTACCTCAATCTCATAATAATCACACCTATTTTGGAGTATTTTCCCTATAATTATTTCTATATTTTTTTCATATGTAGTTAACTAGATATAAGATCAAGCCTTTAAAAATAATGATCTCCCTATGCCTAAATAAACAAACTATCAATATTCGAAAATAAATAATAATTCATTATAGTGGTATTATTGAGTTCTCTATAATTAAGAAAATTTATTGATGAACAATTTAAATTTTCAACAAAATATAAATATATCACCTTAACAAGATATTTTATGGAATAAAAAATAATTATCATATAATTACTGCAACTGGTTTTCTCAATTTTAACAACTAATATGATGAAATTAAATAAGAGGGTTTGGATTTTTTGTATAGAATCAAATAATAATTAAATATTAAATTCCTCCTCTTTATTTAGAATAATTCTACGAAATACATCCAGATATTCATTTACTCACGAAAAATTTCAAATTTTTATATATTCAATATTTAAAATAATATTTAAAAGACAACATTCACTATCATATTTGATCATTTAAACAACTTCTTAAAATGTTATCAAAGTTATGAACCCATTCTAAAAAAATTCAAATCCACACTAATATTTTAATATTACTTGTTTATCTCAAAAATATATGTTATAATAATACAATAAAAAATACATAACTATAATAACATCAAAAATATCAGCAGGAATGAAACAAAGGTTTACTAGACAAAAACTGATATATGATAATAATATTCTTTCAATAAAATATTATTAACATTATAGTCTACCAATAAGTTTTTATGTAGATTTATAATGTCAATTCAAAATATGGTATTTCTATTTAAATTTCAAATTTCATAGATATAAAATAATGTTTAGAACATGAATAAAATAATTCATTTTTATAATTTTAATAAATATGTAATATATATGAGACTAATTTATTTGATTATATAATATAATCTATAGTAGTGGAAATAGAATTCATCAATTACTTATTATTTAAATCAGGATGATATCAAACCTGAGTATGTAACATTGGAGAAGAATTATCAAAATAAACAATCCCAATGAAATAAAAAAATCTCAATAAAAGAAGAAGGTTTTTAATCCCATTATTTTTCTGATTAACACTCTTTTCCTTGTATTCAAGCACCATATGATGAAAGTTTCCAAATTGGAAACACATTATCGATCCTACCAAACATTATATTAAATTCATTTAATCATATTTGGATCAATTTGGAAACATACATAATGATTTCATGGTTGAATTCGTCTCTATTTATTTCCACCTTGACTACTTCATATATTAGTCATCATGATGTACAAAAGATCAAGTCAACACCAAATCATATTTATAATTAGAGTAAATAACTTCTTTATTCCATTTAAAGTCAATGAAGACCAAATATCTTCTAAATCATTATTGTAGGACAATATATTATTTATCAATTTTATACTCATGGTAAAAAAATTGGTTTCACAGCTAAAAGAATGATAAAATTATATTATTAAGAAAATATTGAGTCTTATCACTTTTAAATCATATTAAAAAGTTTTATTTCAATTTTAATCTGATGAACATGAGGAAAATATTTTTCAAAGAATAACTATTTTGATATAATCCATCAACTAGAGTTAAATTATGAATTTTATTAATTTTTCTTAAACATACACCACTATATATAATATTTTAGAGGAAAAAATACATAGAAATAGTTAAATTTTGATGATTTTTATATCCAAAACATCAAATATATTATCCTATTAATTGATCTATCAACCATATTCATATATGTCTGATGATTAAGTAAATATAAAATATTATTTTGGTAAGATATAACCTAAAATAGACATATTCCATGGTATATCATTTAGTAACTCAAATTCAATAGGGTAACCACTATTGGACTATAAATAATATTACATAAATGAAACAAACTTCTCAATTTAAACTTTTTCATTTTCCAGATTCATATAGTCATTTTCCCCATGATGGATTCCTACATCAATTTCCCTATTTACAATATATAGAAAAATAATAAAAAATTATTATTATATGAATAAAATTGCAAAATTTGAAAATTTATCTCTTGATAATTTAATAATAAATTAGATTCTCCTTAATGTGTATTAAATATTCTTCCCACCTCAAAAGGTATTGAAACTAATATATTTAACCATCTATAATTCCATATAATATAAAAACCCCATAACTATCAAATTTGTAAAAATTATTGAAGTCTAATATAATACCAAGACACTTCAGGTTTAATGTCTATGATAATTAGGTAAACAAATGCATAATGAGGTGGAAACATTGAAATAGTTCACATTTTTTCACATAAAAACTATATATTTTTAGTTTACATCACCTTTTTAATCATATACCCTTCAATTATTTAAATATGGGTCACCAGAGTAAAAACTAGAATGTTGATATAGTTTCTTCTCATCCATACATCAGGTTATAAAAATTACACCAATAATAATGAAAATAAACTCATTTTTGGATAAAAATTATTATATTCTATTTAGAATATGGATAATATGAAAACCCATAATAACATTCATGTTTCCAAAAAATATGTATTGAGAAAAAAAATTGAAAATTGATACTAAAAAAAATAACAATTCCTTCATTGAAATCATTGTTGAGTCAATAAAGTTTCCATATGACATTTCGATTCCTTCATGTTTCGAAAATCACAAACACTCTATCTTAAAGAAAATTTCATTTCCCCTGAAATTTATTTTAATAAGGATTATTTTCCTTCCTCAAGGAAATTTAATCCTTACCCAGATTTTCCTTATTAAGGAAAATTTTCCTTCCCCATGTAAAATTTATCCTTACCTGTTTTTCATAGTTCATATTTTAGTTCATCTAAATCTAACCCATTTTATTTAAAAGTGTAAAATTCAGTTTCATTTATAAAATCTTATAATTATATAAATACTTTGTTAGAGATTATTCTGTTTTCAAGTTACGAATTTAGACTCTGAATTCCCCTTTAATCAGACTCTGAATTCTCTAAAATTCAAACTCTGAATTTTTCTTAATTCAAACTTTGTATTCTTCTGATTTTTTGACTCCAAATAATTCTAAATTAAAACTATGAATTCTCTGAGTTCCAAATCATAATTCTTATAATATTTAAATTCCTAATATTAGAATAATTCATATTAAGAATTAATTTGAAATTCAGACTCTGAATTCCTTAGAATTCAGACTCGGAATTCTTTAGAATTCAGACACCAAATTCCATTAAATTCAGACTCCAAATTCCTTAGAATTCAGATCTGAATTCCATAGAATTCACACTTTGAATTCATTGGAATTTAGACTCCGAAGACTATATAATTAAGACTCAAAATTCCATGATAAACAGAATTAGAATATCCATGTGATATAGACTTCAATTTTTAATTTTCTTATTCTTTGAACTTTTATTTCCTTTGACTCTGAAAAATAGATTTGTATAAGAATACATATTTTTCTTACCAAGTTATAAAATGATGTCATGAACTCTATTTCTAACCAACCATTGTTCAAGTGACACATGTACAGGTCCCTTCGAGATTCAAGTAAAAATATGATTGTTGGAGGAGGGAGCAGACTGTTGGAGGAGTGCCTATAAAAATGAGCTCATTTGAATGATCTCACAACAACTAAAAACAACTGAAAAAATGTTGATCACTCTACAAGACACATTATGTTGACGTTATATTTAGAGAGAGAGACTATCATGATTTGTGCATACTGAACATCTTGTTAAGATTGCTTCATACGAATCCGATTGTTTCTATTTACAATCAAGGGTTTCCTAAGAGAGGAAGACAGAGGTGCCGACTACCATAAAGATCGATTACATCCTTGGTGAGGAATACAAAGTTGTCGACTACCTTGAAGTTTGAGGGATTGCGAGGATTGCAAGATAGATTCCAATATTCCTATCGAGGGATTACCTAGGTTTGGGTAAGATAGACTTTCTTGATAGTATAAATCAAGGGACCTTTAACAAAGGTTGTTGGATACCCTACTCTTTGGGTTAAAATATATCATACATTTAACATGTTTTGTTTCAAGTTTATTTTTCGCAGAATTTTGATTAATAATGAAAGTATAACTATCATTTACTTCTTTGTTCTTATATACCATTGTAAAATGTAGTATAAAATTACCATTGTAAACATTTTATGATTCCATATGAAAATTACATAATCATTTAAACATCATGAACTTGTAGGAGAATGTGTTTAAAATATTTAGAAGCAGATTTTCTAGGAAAATCCCTTTCCTCAAGGCCCAAATAATTATGTTTCTACGATTACCCTCATAGTAATGAAATATTATTAATGTTATACTTTAATAACATTTTAATATATATTTTATTTTTATTAGTCTATTTTTTCATTTAAAACATGTGTAATTTAGTTACTAAAATTCTTATATTCAAGTTGGATAATTTTTTGATGCTTGGTTAATACCATAAAAACAATACCAGTGTATTTATAAGAGTAAATGGTTAATGTTTACACTAATAAAAAATATTTTTTTTATAATTATCATATTTATAAAATAGATGTACTTTTAAGACATGTACGTTTATAAATTCATTAGAAATTAACCACATCATTTCATAGAGATAGTATCCCATTATTATGCATGAAAAAATATTTAATGTTTTTATTATTGTTGGAAAATAAATCAGTTTTATAATATTTTTATTTTAAAAAATTTTAAATATTTAATAAATGTTAAATTTATTCACTTGTTTAATAATCAACAAAATCCTTATTAGGTTGAAATGGAAGATGAATTGTAATGCAAATTATAGGTGATATTAAACAAGTATGAATAAGCAATGTTATGAATATCCAACAAAAAGAGATAGTAATAATTTAAACAATAAATAACACTGTAATGATTAATAATTTTTTCATAAATAGTATATTTATTTTTTCAACTCTCTTTTTAACTATTCACATTATATTATAATGAAAAATAAAACACAACACTTCATTGAGGTAGTGGATTACACCTATTCATGATAGATGATTTCAATTACAAGAGTACAGAAAAAGATTTGAATGAGAGTTAAAAAACCATCATTATAATATATATTTAAATTGATGTTAACTATTTTAAAAATTAACCCCAGATAAAGATGTATTTAATGAGTATGAATATTAAATATTCATTAAACTCTTGGTTACGAGTTATAACTATTCTTTGGAAATCCTCATATGGTAGAAACATTCTTCATTATAGGATTTTTTTCTTAGACAATAAACACTAGCACATATAAATGGATTTCAATGGATATCTAGGTAGGTCGTGGCATAAATATAGTTTTCAAAATGCTTGAGGGACTGAGGAGGTTTGGTTCCCCATTATTTGTGAGGGGAGCATCACAATTTTAATTCTTTAATGATTTAAGATAATAATAACTCACACTCATTGTCATGTGGAAGAAAAATAATTTATATATTTATATAAGTTAATAAGGGCCTAAATAATGTCATTTATTAACAATTAATTAAATATTTTCTAACATAATCACCTATTTATTATCTTAATTAACTTGATTTAACATTTCTCTATGGTTTCACATTTTTACCATGGTTACATTTCCTAATGTACAAAAAAGGATATCAACATCATTAATAAATATTTATCTCAGGATTGAAAATATTAAAACAATTGTTTTACATTAAATATTTTTATGTGTTAAAAATTACAATGATGGAAAATTTTCAAAATACAATGAAAAATTGTATTTTGTACATTTTGTTATAAATCATAAATACATACTTTTACCAAAAATAAAAATAATATCAATTACTATAATTGTATTATTATTATTATTATATAACTGGTCTTTGTTTTAATTAAAATATAAAATAAAATAATTGTACATTTAAATTAATTTATTTCCCAAAAAAGATATAGCAATTTCAATAAATCTGAACTTTTCAATATCCACTAAAACTCAATCAATTCTAAAAAAACCAGAAATATTAAGCCAAAAAAAATATTATATATTTATATTATAAAAAAATTCATTTTTATTTAATTCTATTTCAAAAAGAAAGAAATTATTATTTTAAATAAAAACTTTTAACTCATACAAAAATAATTTAGGTAAATAAAACTATTATTTTTTAAACAAATAATATGTTAAATATATTTATAAAACTGTTTGGAATATAAATTAGAAAATTTAAAACATATAAATCATAATACTGATTTATTTCTAAACATTAATGGGTTCTCTCAATTTATTTTACAATAATCTATAAATGATCTAGTTTTGTTTTGTAATAGTTTATGGAAGTAAGACAAGATATTTTGAAAGTTATTTTTTATTTATCCTTGACCATTTTTAATAGCATAGAAAGTAATAGGTTATTCACTATGTGATTTGGTAAAAGGGAACATAGGTAGTCTTAGAAGAATTTTTTACTCAAGTTATCATGATTCCCATTTCACCCCATGGTTTCCATTGATATGTGATGTGTGGTTGACATTTATTATTTAGACTATGTGAGTGTTATTAATACTTATTTTATTACTCCTTGATTGTTTAATATGAATTGTAATGTATTAGAATTGATATTATCATAATCAACATGTTTAAGTGAAAGATGATTATGACATCACTTTTTCAATGTTCCTTATTTTGTATAGTATATATGTATTTCATCTTTAATAATATCATATAAAATCTAGGGCTTTGATATTTTTTTTCAAATTATGTTTCATTTATTATTTTTGATGAATCCTCATATGATTGTTTATACTCACCTATTTGTTCAATTTATGCTCACACATGTTACATCTTGGAAAATGATGAAATGGTGGGATATATTATAGTGATAATGGTTATTTTATGAAATATTTGGGTATATTTACCTATGTTTTCCTTCGTTTTAATGTTTCACAAATTCTAAAAAAAAAGGATCTAGTAGTACTACATGGAGATCATGTTTGGTGTCATATTTCAACAAGGTTTTTTCACTAGTCATTTTAATATGGGTTTCTCCATTGATTATGGGGGATTTATATTTTCTATTTTACATCTTGGATTATATTTTTATTACCTTATTGGGTCATATTATTTATCACTTTTTTTATTTTTTTATATATTATTTATTCTAATATATACATATTGATGGTTATTTTTTATTTTTTATTTATATATTATCATGGTTATTATAGATAAGGACTCCCATATAATGAAATTTTACTACATGGTTGTAGTTACCATTCCCTTGAATATTTAGGAAAATAATGGGGTGGAAAAATTTGATTAATACAAACCAGGGCAGGGATTCATGGGTTTGAGTCATGACATCGTAGTAAAATGAAATGGAATATTGGATTTGTGGATAGATTATTTACCCTTACACAAGTGAAGTTAGATGTTCAATGTTATCCACGAAGTCCTAAAGCACCCTCCCCAACATTGTATAAATAGGTAAGGTCATGAATCATATGTTTACTAGTCTTCCTATATCATTTATCATTCATGATCTATTATCAATTATTTTTTACTCTCTAATTATGATAACATATTTTGATAGAAAAAGACAAATTTTGAGTTAATGAAATTGGAAAATTTGGTCAAATATATTTTCTATGTGAAATCCTAATATTTTAAAATATATATCTCTTTCAATGTAAATAATTTTCTAGACTTCTAGGATTACACCCAAAATTGAGTTTAAATGAATAACGATATAATATTAAAATATTAAAATATTAAAATATTATTTTTATAGTTTTATCCAAGCCATAAAATTATGGAGTATGACATGGATTTTCAATATTTTGATATATATATATATATATATATCACATAATAATTAATATTTACTAATTATCTCTTATGAAATAAGAACTCCATTTTAGTAGTCATTTTAGTCCACAAAAAAATTCTTCAAAATTTATTTTGATTTATTTTTGTATGTAAATATTATAATTATATTATAGAACATTTATAAACCATATTTTTTCACAATTCTGTAATTTTATAAATCATAATATTTTAATTATCAATATAAGATATATTAGGATTTTTACAAAAAAGATTGATTTATCAATGAATTGTTAAAGATAAGATTTGTTTTAAACTGCCTTTTCATTTCAATGAAACCCCCATAATATTTTGAATTTCATTATTCATAAATATATGAATTATTAGTGATAAAGAATATAATTAATCAAAAATTAATTAATATTATATTTGATCATGGAATAAAAATATGTTTTGGCATAAAAATGATTTTTTTTCACAAAACAACTTTATAGAATGATTTTCATAATTGGTATTAAAAATAATTTCTACCACTTATTTAGATAAAATATTTAAAAATGAATTCCGATTTGAGAAATAAAATAATAAATATTGTTTAATAAGGTAACATAAATTTAGGTCATAATTAAATGTAAAAATTGTACAAATTCATCATAGGGAAAAAGGGTAAACCATATTAACCTTGGTTAAATCCATGTGATATGGATAGTATATAACGTATTAGTTCTTATTTGATGAATTTTATTTACTAGTATTACCTTATTCTTCATATTTAATTTATTTTTGGGACACATTTTTATCCAAAATGACGTATATTATATTTTACAAAAAATACAAATTATCACTATCTAAATTTCTATATTCTCTTATATGTTCACATTATGATAAAAAGAAGTTGTGAACAAATCATAAATCTTATTTTTAGATTAATGAAAGTACTTTTTTTCTTTTTATTTATATATAATTATTATTTATTATACAAATATCTTAAATTATTACAGAACTACGATAGAATGGTTTTTTAATTAATAAAATATAAAATAATAAATTTAAAAATATTAAAAAATATAAAATTTTGGATTTTTATTTTTTCAAAAGAATATTATGAATAAATATAATATTTTTTGATTTTTTAAAAAGTTTAAATATCAATTTCCTAACAATAAATATGACATTAATGTTAATGTATATAAATATTTAAAAATAATAAATAAATTTTATAAAAAACAATATTTTATTAAATTAATTAAAATAAATAAAAATTTCATACTCATAAATTTTAATGTTATATTGTATAATATATCAACATTTCTCTACTTATGGGTAACTTTTCCATTAATTATGTCATTCTTTTCACGTAATGAGTTGGAAAATTTTATTTTTCAATAATTGTAAAACATATTAATTTGTTTGAAAAGTAAGATATAATGATTTATAGTACCTAACCACTTTCATAAAGATAATTTTGTTTGTTTTAATTATACCTTATCATTATAAAATTCAAATGTGAGTCATTTCAAATCCATTTTTGTTACAATGAATCATAATAATATTTGAGAACATTAAAAAACTACAATTGTGAGAATCAGATCAATTCAAAAATGAACCTCCTCCAACCAATTCATCACATATCGTTATTTATCTTCATAAACCATAAATTGAAAAAATATCTCCCCAAAATTATTATCCACATTTAGTAGCATTTTTCATAATAAAATACCTCACTTAGGTCCCTAAGAGTAGATTCAAATAAGGTATCTATAAGAGAAGACAATCAAGTTTATAACTATTTAAAAAATATTTGTTCTTCTACATCCTGTAAATATTTTGTAACAATACTAAAATATTAAATTTAGTTAAATTTATATACTAATGTTGAATAAATTTTATTTAAGAAAAGACAATCATGAGTAGTATAACTGATTTTATCTATGTAGTGCTGTAATTTTTTTCATCATCACATTACATGTTTTGTTACAAAGATGGAAGTATGGAGGATTAATGAAATTTAAGATATAATTATTATTATGTAATGATAAAATATTATTTACCGTCATTCCTTTTATCTCATTGAATAATGATAATGTTGCTCAGGTGTCTGTGTAGAGTTCTGCCTTCATGAAGTGATGTGATTCAATTTCCGTATATGAATTTTATGGATAAATATATAAAAATAAGATGAAAATGTATGATATATATATATATATATATATTATGGTTAGAATTATATAATATATATAACCATAATGAAAGTAAAATGAATAGAATTTTAGAACTAAAACATCAACGAAACCCAAAATAGATGACATAAGGAAATGTAAATTTTAATAAATAATTATTAATAAATGGGTATAATAATGTAATAAGAGGATCATATTTTACATTTTAAGATTAATCCTAATTCAGGTATATAATTATAATAAATTTAAATTTGTTATAAAGGACATCACAATCAATTATATTTAAATTTAGACCTATGGTATGTGTTATTTGTCTTAATATTTTATTTATGAGACATGTTTGATGTTAATCACTTATTTATGTTTATGAGTTCTATATACTTCCCCCGATGAGACTTCATATAATGTATCCATAATTATTCATCATATTTTAATTTAAAATTAAATTTATTCCATTCAGTGTGATATTATTTTAATGTCACCAATGTGGTAAGTTGTTATTTCACTATTTCTCTTCATCATGTATTGTTTATGTTTGTGTGTCCAATCAGAGATTTATTTAATATTTCAATATTAAACCCAATATATTTTTTACGCAATTTCAATTTCCATAAATAAAATTTTTTCCTTCAATTTTACTCTCTTTTTTACTCATGATACTAAAATTATTATTTTATTGATAAATTACATTCTTTTTCTACGCGATCACGAATAATTATATTCCATGTAAGTATTTTACCTAAAACAATCAATATTTTTTTTATAATATTATAAATTTTAATTAATTATATTTTTATCAATATTTTAGTTTTTATATCCTTGAAAAAAAATTATATTCTTTTCATTTCCTTGAAGAGATATATTTTAATTTTATATGAAAATATGAATGAAATATTTGATTTACCATACGGGGATTGAACAAAATTTCAAACAATTATGATCTCCAAATGATTTGAAGCATTTTAAAAAATATTATCAAATTCATTTCAAAGAAAGTATTTTCCTTATTATTTAATATCTTTTATGTTTTTAAGATTAAGTTTATAATTTACAAGGTTATTTACAACAATAATGTTTTAATGATATTTTAAGGTATTTTTATTCATCAATGATAATGACCATTGTTTTAAAAATTCTTTGATGGGGATGTTTTTTAATGATTACATCCATTTTATTTTTCTGGATGGTTTTTCATTTGTTTTATTGTGGAATGCATTGTAATTTAATATTCTATTTATTCTTATGGTGAATGTTATTTACTATTTATTTTTGTTGATTTAGATTTATTACCAATTCATATTATAAATACATTGTAGATATTAAGTGATCAGTGTGGACTATAATTATATAGACTTTGACTCATTAGTATGTCTCATGAAGAAATTTATTTTGTTTTTTTAGGACGTAACAATTTATGTAAGATGTATTTTTCTAAGACCTTGATGGTTTTTTATGACATAATGAAATATGATATTGATATTATCTTTAATATTATTGAAAATATTTATTTAATTATTATATTTCATGTAATTATTTTAATAGTTATGATATGAATAAATAATTTTCCGGCTTTTATGATCATTTATATTTAATTTTATAATAATTTATTCTTTCCATATTTTTCATAAAGAAAACTTAATTTAACAAATTCAATGTGTTTTTAGTTATTTAAATTTCCATATTAATTATTCATTCTCAGGTTATCGTTTATTCATCACAAAATAAGTTTTTTGTAATCAAAATTATGAATTTAACATCAGAATTATTTTGATTTCAAATCCCTAGGATATGTAGAATACATTGATGAATGATTTTGAGGATGAAGAATAATTATTACCACATTGATTTTTATGTAATTTTACAATATTAAATTGTAAAAATATATTTATCACGTTTACCAAGTCTTCAAAAAAGTTCTATCATTTTTTAATATGATTTCATTAATCTATAAGGATTAAAACTATCTAACCACTAGAAAAAGGATAATAGAGTCAGGGAAATTATAGTTATTATCATAGGTTGATTTAGTATAAATCATTGTGATTGCATTTACCAATACATATATTATGTTGTATGAACCTAAAAAACTATATGGATGCTTCAAATTTTAGAATAATATCATAATGTTTTTTCTAAGTTAAATATTTTGTGGTTTTGAAAGAAATATATCTCTTTCTGGATACCATAAGAGGACATTCTTTTGGAATAGTTTAAACAATGGGTAATAACCTAGAGATGTTTTTCTTGATTATTTTACAACAATCATTATGGTTCAAAATGATTGTTCCCTTACTACACACCTATTTTGGCACTTTGATGGGGATATTCTTTGGTTAATTAACATCTTCATTATAAAATATTATGATGACATAAACAAAAGAACCTACAGAATCATATGATATTTAATATTGATATATGATAAACCTAAATGATCATATCTTGATCTGTATATGGTTTATTTTATGTTTAAAGGAATATATTCCCCATATTAGGATTTATGTGATTGGATCATAAGAGAATTAAGTATATTTATAGAGATATTTATAAAAACATTACTTTTGGGTTTAATTTATGGTTTACTGAGAATTTTATTAGGAGAATGATTCATTTATATTTTTTTAAAATATTTTTAATGATATTTATAACGTTTTGGGTTAAAATAATCATTCATGTTATGGTAGTAACACTCAGTTGAGATTATTTTATTTAGTGTGAAAAATATATTTTTTAGAATAAATTATTGATCTAAAAGGGATTTTATGATTAATATTAGTTTTGATCATTTTCATAATAATTTTTGGAACAATATTAGAATTCCATTGATATTGATTTAGAAAACTAAAATCCAATATGTCTAGAAACAACCTGTCACATCCAATAAGGTACCAGGGATTGAACACACGATTTATGGGAACAATTTTGAACACTTACCACTGGATAATGTAATTTACCAGTTTTTATGAAATTGTTTTTAAATGATTTTATTGAAATTGATTAATATTAATTTCGGAATAATATTATAGGATCAAATATTTTAGGGTTTTTTGGGATATTAATGATATATTGGGAAATTTGTGTGGGAGGAATATTATATAACCATTATGTATAATTTAAAGGATTTTTTGGGGGGAATTATATAAAAATATTTTTGTGGAGGTAATGGGTATGCAATAACCAATGAAGAGTAAACATAGTATTATACATATTCTATTGATTTTATTTGGTATATATGTGTATTTATTTATCAATATTAAACATATGTTTTTATTATTGAATTTGGGAGATTAATATTTTATTTCATCATATAATGGATTATTTTATTTTCTATATTATCTTACTTTTTTATAACCATTTCAGTTTTATTATAATAAAATGGAATATATTATTATTAATTTTTGTATTATGATCAATTATAGAAATATTTTTGATCTTCATGTTTGAAATTTACATCCTTGAATACTCATAATTTAAAGGAAAAGATGAAACTATAGTGTAAATTGAATTGAAAATGAAATTACACGTACAATATATGTATATATCCATAAGTTACTAGACTATAAGGTAATGGAATTCATGAACTCAAGGAAAGGAATATTTAAATAAAAATTTTATCTTATTATATATACATCTAATTAATTGATGGTATCTTAACCCATATCTAATGTATGAGTTATTTTCATTAATCACCCCTTGAAAAAATTCAATATTACTCATTATTTGATCTTAGATGATATTCTTCTACATTATATCTATGTTTTAACTTCCCAAAAATTTTCTATTTATTTGGGATCCAGAATATATGATATTTTAGGTAAAATTTATGTTTAATATTTTCAATTTTTAATATATTTGTTTTTATCCATCCATATGAAATGGGTATTTAATTTATCATGAACCCTTTATGATTAAGAGAAAATTATGAGGGAATAATTTATTTAAGGTGGATTTGAATTTAAAAATATTATATTATAAAATAAATATCTATTTAATTTAATTTTTTATTGAGGTTAGGATTATCTAGATGTAGTTAGTGGGTCTCTAATATATGATGTGAGTATGTTTTTTCCATACCCTCCACTATGTGGCATGTTTAGTTGGATGTTTTAGAATTAATTCAATGGGATTCTTCTTCTATGAGTTATTGGATGATATCTTCTATCTATAATTGTTTATCAATTAATGTGTATTATATAGATATTGTTTTATAGGGACAAAATAAGAGGGGTTATTTGGTTATTAGGAATGGATAACTCATTTATTGGAAACATGGAAATAATTATTTTTATGGGATATTGAAATTATTTAGAGGTGAATAAGTGTATGGATTGTTATAACATCACTGTGGAATTTTTCTAATTAACTCCATTTAGGTTTGGGATATGTAAAATTTTTTAATATAGGACTAAACATGATGGAATAACGGTTATGTGGAATATTGGATTAGAGGAAATGGTATTATTAGGATTTTCTTACTAATATTTTATAGAACATTCTATTATTACAATGTAATGTTAAACATTAAGACATCAATTTTCAAGGTAAACTCCTCGGTTTTGAGAATATTCAGTGTAATAAAAAATTAAATTTCTATTACATTATATTTTTTATAGGTGATATTTTCATGTTTTATGGATTAAACTACAAAAAAACATACATAGAAAACATTAAGGGGTATGATTTTAATTTTTATGAGCCAAATTTTTTCCACATGTTTTAAATTATATATTAAGAATTGAAATTTAATTTCAATGTATAATTTATACTTTAAAACATTTTATTATACCCTTGTGAAACATTACAGAATAGATCATTCACTATAATTTTCCCTAAATAGAGATAATACATTTTCTATACCTAAAAATCAAAAATTAGGTATTACGGTTATTCCATTGATATTTACTTGAAACTCAAAAATGAATGTTATGATGAATGTATCAAGGAATTATATAAAAATATTTTAACAAAATATTATGTTGGTCTAATTACACTGTAATATGATATAATGATTTCCATTGTAAATATATAAACAAAACGACTTTTCCCCTCTTAATAATTCCAACTGTGTAATATCATCCACATATTGATTAAATTTCATTTTTGTAAAGGAAATCATTATTTAATTTTAAATTTAAATACATTATATTTTGATTTTGGCTCAATAAATTTTTTTACTCTTTTTTATACAACAAGTTCTTGAATTCTCTCTAACATGTCCATTTTCATTTCTCTTAATTTATATATGAGATATTGGAGGATTTTAATGATCATTTGGTGAACTCTCTAATAAGTAACTATAAGGAAGATGACCATATCTATATATAAAAATATGGGCTTTTCTAAAAACAATAACTCATGAATTAATTAGTTCAGATGGGAAATTTGGGGTTTCCCAAATTGTTTTATTTATTTAATTTCTAAATCTTGATATAACTACTATTTTTCCAATAAAATATCATGTAAATGATGTTAATAATTTAATAGTGTTGAATGTATGGATTATAGTGTTATTGGATCACCATTAGTCCTAGATTAACATTCCTCTAAATCTCAAAGACTCAATGCTGATTGACACATACCATAATAAAAATGATTTAAAATTTTAATTTATGTGTACCATGGAGAAATGTAATTGTGATTCAAAAATAAATAAATTTTCCCATGGTTATACACCATTATAATTTGGATTGGTTAATTATATATCTTTATAAATGTCTAGATTAATATTTTAATTTTATTAAACATTAATTTATATCTTGTACATCTCACAAATTTATTACATTTTATTCATTTTAGCTTCATGAATTCAACCATGTTGATATACCATGCCAATTGGTTTCCTCCAATGTACCTTGATCACCCTATAGGATAGATAAATCATGAGAATTAATAAAACCCTCAAATATATCATGAGTCCATGTGGTTTCATAAATAGAACATGATACTCTTTAATACCTATCAACCTATTTAATTTTTCTGGAAGGAATAATCTAAATAAAAATAATACACACAATGAAATCAAAAAAATCAGCCATAATTCTCACCAAATCATAACAAATCTAAACTAAACGAATGATCAATAATATCATTCAAAATCATCAAACATAATTTTAACGATGTACTTTTAACCAATATAAAACATCACATTCCAAATTTATATATTTTTAAAACAGTACATGAATATAAGATTAAATTTTACACTTTAGTTTGAAAAAATATTTTCCCACTAATTTATTTTAAACTATAAATGTATTTTTGTTAAATTATCATAGGTCGCTGGCCTTATCTAATTTTCGATTCATCTTCTGAAATTTCATATTGATGTTTTAAACATAACACTTATATTTTGTAAACTAAGATTAGTTTTTTAAATTATATTTGAATAAATCCTTAAATAATCAACAGACCTTGGATGTCTATTTTAAATCCTATAAAATAGAATCCATAAATAATAAAAATTAATTCATATCCAATATATCTTAAAAAATAGGGGAGGCTAGTGGAAGGCCATAGTTGGACATAAGGATTGACAAATCATAAAATAAATATATGGAATACCACTAGTAGGTAATAAAACCATTCACATGGTATATGTATGGTTTTATATAAAATATAAGTAGACCGTTTATGTTTAATTATGAATTACCTTTCATCTTCAAAAATGGAAACCCTAAAAACCACCAATATGTCCAAGAAAAATAAATTGTAAGTAATGAAAGATAATATAATAATACAACTACAATAATATGTCACAATTGAATCATAAACCCAAGAAAATTATATATATCTATTTAAAATTAAATGGAAGTAATAAAAGATAAATAATCATATAAAATTATGGATATCCAATGAGGATATCCAAGATGTACCCTTATGGTACAATATTTAGTCTCATCAATGAATTCTTATTTAAATAACAATCTGATTTAAGACACACCATTGACACTCCCACATGGCCTAGGTATAAAAATACCCATGTTTAATGAACAAAATATAATATATACTATATTGTAACTATCTCTCTCCACTAACTAAGATTCCTAGGATCGAGTGATTATTATATGTTTCATTGGTAGGGAATCGTATACATCAAATGTCTCATGGATGATTCAACCCAAAAGAAACAAAAATTGATCATCCCTCTACAATAAACATACCATATTAAATCCCTAAAAAAGGTGGGGGATTATATGGATGAGGAAATATTTAAACTAAATATTTTAAGGCACCCACAATGCCTTAATCATTTTGAAATAATAGTTGATTCCAAAATCCATTTAAAATCCATTTTAAAAATAAATCAATAAAAAAATATTTTTAAAATTACAAAACTATTGATGAGTTTTTTCATGAATGTTTCCATTAGGATCCCTTTTTCGAGAGAGATAAGAAAAACTAATGAAATTTTTAAAAAGTATGTATATATAAAGTACCCTTATGGTCTTCAATATATATATATATATATATACTTACACCAATATATTTATTATTATGCCAGAATATATATGCTCTTAACCACATGAATGTATATAGTTTTGTTCATAGGATGCATTAAGGGAACAAAAAACTGAGAACATGATAAACCATATATAATAAAAATCTGATTCAATATAAATAATCACATCACAAACATAATAATATATAAAATTCTTTCAAGAAATTACATAAACTCATATTATAATTATTCGAAATAATTTGATATTGAAACAAAAATTACAAAATATATGTCTACTAAAAAACAAAGGTATATATTTTATCAATCATGTGGAGATTTCATATTATAATTTAAATTAGTTGATAAAAAATAAAACATTCAATAATATCATTATAATCTCATTCAAAATTACTAAAAAAAACATTTTTTGTAAAGCTGAAATTTTTTATTCTCAATAACATATGGTGTTTCATGAAAAAAAGATGTCAAGGAAGAATGCACATGAAGATGTGTAAATAATAAATGGAAACATAATGGTATAAAAATAAAATTACTAAATTCATTATTCACAAACCCTAACATCAAAAACTAAATCATAAATCCTCAATACCCAAACTTATGGTTTAAAAAATATAAAACAATGTGAAGGGGATGGATGAAAAAACAACATGTAAGTAATAGGATATAAATAATGGGGAACACATATTGAATACACCCTGAATAGAGTAATAAATCATTAACAAAATCAATATGATATTTAATAAGGATTAATCCTTGTTTACCCTAATGAATTTCAATATAATATAATTATATTTAATGTGATTTTGAGTTTAAGTTATAGGATCATTGTTTAGGTATTTCATTTTTTTAATATTACTAGTTATGTCAAAATGTTTGGAAACAAAATTTACTATAAGATGAACCAATTATGAACCACATAAAAATAAAAAAGTAGGTATTTATATTTTTATTTCACATATGTTTAAACCATGGAAAAACTATGTGAAATAGCTCTATTATGATTTCAGAACCACTCAAACAGTGGTTTCATTTCATATAATAACCATGCGTGAAAACTATGTGGCACAAAAAAATATAAAAAATAAAATAATTTCATTATTATAGATTCATAACTCATGAAAATTACAAAATATCAATTTTAAAAAAAAATAAACAGTGTAGTAGAGGCCTGAGTGTGATAAACTCTAATAATAAGGCCCCACTGATAACCTATAATCCCTGACATTTAAATATAATCATTGGGTCTATCAGAAAAAGCCCCACCATCAACCCTATAGAATAAATTTCCCCTACCCTATAACCCTCCCATACGACCAAATTGTACAACATAAAAAATATTATCACAACATTACAAAACATTTTATTTTTGTGTTATTTATCCCTCACTCACACACACCTTGTGAAAGTTTCATAAGAATTAATCCATTATAACCTCACTATTTTTAATCTCACGAAACAATTGAGTTATAATTAATATGGAACATTAAAAAGAAAAATGGACATTTTTTAAATGGTTAATATCATTGTTCCATTTAACCCTTTTACATTATAGAGTGTTATATCCCCCCAATAAGAGTATAACACACCCATTCTAGAATCAAAATTTTGAAAATTGATGTTCTACGACATATCTAGATATACACTTATATAATACCAATATAAATATTGTGCCCCAAAAATATAATATACGATAAACTTTCTTTAGTTTTTTATTGGGACTTGGCCTTTCAAGAACCAAAAATATCACTTTAGAAACATGTATTCCACAATTGTGGATCCACTGACATGCTCAATCACATAATCAAACAAATGAATGTACCCATAAGCATAAAAAAATAATTTTTTGTTTTTTTAATCACTTATTCCCATCCAAGGTAACATCACAAGAGGTTACCCATCCTGAAAGTACTCAAGGTGAATCTATCATAACTATAGAGTTTAAAACATGAATACTCCCAAAATGAATAATACAACTTATTGAAATGTGTAGTAATTTTTTTATTGTAATCCTTTATAATTCTAGGATATTATATGTAATTCAAATATATCCATCAAATTATTTGGGCCAAAAAATCATAGGTAATATGACGTTTATGACAAGATGAATGCATTCATTAGAAATGATTCCTCATATCATTGCGTTCAACCTTTATACAATGATTTACATAAGAATTAATATGAACATTGATAATAGGTTTACAAATGTATCAATTTTATGTTGTGACAACATTTCTGTGTAATTAATTATTTAATTATGGTCACACCATTATGTTATTATTTGGTATTTATCCATGATGATCAGTTAGATTAAAATTCATTCATTTATCCCCTTACTAGGGTTTATTAATATTTATTCTCTTTGATTTAAGTATATGATAAATCAAAGAATGTAAGGTGACCATGAATGGATTTATAAAGGATAATTTCAAATGGAAAATTTAATATATATTTTTTATGTTATCTATGAACATCATCATTTATATACCTATTTTCCATGAACCTAAATCCAAAACGATCCTTACAAATTATTAATGAAATATTTTTTATTGCAATTATGTTAAAATACTTTCCTTATAAATAGTACTCATCAATATATATATAATCAAATCCAAATTTCTCATCTATTTAATTCAATTGATTTACAAACCCCATAAACAGACACATATATTATTTCATCCAATGAGAATAATTCTTCCACCCTATCTTTCATAGATTATAAATTAATATTTCCATTATTTTGAGATGTATATTGTATAAAAAAATATTATTCATAAAACTAATCACCAACTGACCTGTATATATATATATGTAATTAATAATAATCTTTTTCCCTAGAATAACAAAACTATTTTATTTAATTATCAATGTAATTATTAGATCTTTGTGAAGATTTCATCAATATATAAATATTTTTTTTTGTAATTTTAAATCCTTTAAAAAACAATTTTTAATTTATTACCAACGAGTTATATTATATATATATATATATACTCTAATATGTCACTATTAATTAATTTATTATCATCATTTACTTGGTTTATTTATTAATAATTATATGAGAATAACAAAATTTATTTACTTTATCCTAATTATCGATGAAATACGTCTCACTATATTAGATAAAAGAAACTTTTTTATTAATTATTTATACAAAGTGATATTTATATATAGATACTCTGGAATATAAATTATTTTTCATCATGAGAATTTATATTTATTTTATATTTTATAAAGCTAATGTTAAAAAAACCATGTTCCAAACCATATACCTGCATCATTAACTAATTCTAAATTTTGAAGCCTTGTCATAATAATAAAATTAATATGTCTTAGTAGGTAGTTGGTTTGTCCAAAAATAATTTCCCTTCATTATCACATTCCATATAAAATCTATATTTCTTTTTATCCTAAAAAATAATGATATATTAATGGTTATTTTATAATGTCTTTATTTCACTAACATATTATTTAATTGGAACATCTTTTTATTTTGAACAATTTCCATATTTTTTATAGAAATGCAACATTTTTTGTCTAACTATTTTGCAATATTTCAATTTAAATACATGTACTAACAATAAAGACTGATTATCATAATAGAAATTATTAAAATACATGTATACAAGATGTTTTAGACAATAGATGATGGTTTATAGTACTAGAATATTTATATAATTTTTTGGATTTATATTTAGCACTTGGATATTTATTCTTTATCATTTCAAATCATGTTTATGAAATTTTTTATGTGGAAGATTTATTATTAGAATAAAATAGATGTGGGGTAAATTTATAGTAGCATACATCAGTTGGTACAAATTAGAATGCACTGAGTAACTATAAAAAATAATTTAGGAAAAATGGTTCCAATATTCTTGTCATTATGTTATTTATAAAATACGAACATGAAGATGATCTACATTGGGTATTTAGTGGTAGCAACTAGGATCCTAGATTATAAATTGGAAAATAATTTACATATAATTTTACCCATTTATTAGGCCATTATTATCAGGATCATCAAATTCTTTCAAAATGAAATCAATGGCCAGTCCAACCCTTACTTTAGTTTTCATACATTCATTTAGATTTAAAATTTGTATTTAATGTTCTATTAAAAAAGACCATGTTTCTAAGATGTATGTTTGAAAGGATAATTTTTATTTTTATTTTTAATCATTTTTTGTCTAATTACATTATAAAACTCTAATATTGGGACCTTTAATATTTTTCTAACAAATCATGATAAATGATGAATATTGAAATTATATTTTCAGAGAATATTTTGATTGGATAAATGAATTTGGTACCAATAAAAATATTTCACTATAATGTTTATTTTGTGTGTTGTTTGAAGACGATTAGGAATTGTTTCATTAGGGAGGATCCAATTGGAACTATAAGGCATTATGATTGTATGAATAAATTTGTAGTGATAGTTAATACCATTCCAAACAATGAATATAAGATATTTTAGATATATAGAAATAAAAAACCATGGGAAAGTGTGGTTCATGTACAATATATTTGTAAGGGACTTTAATGGATATTTGTTCAGGATATAATATTCCATGTAACATGTATATAATCTAATCCCCTTGTTAAAGGGTATATTTATAGTAGACATAATGATTAATAGTTCATTGGTAAGATTTATTTGATCATTAAATTTTTTGAAGAGAAAATTTGGAGTCCATGTAACACCATTTCACATGAGATGTCATTATTTAGAATAATATAATATAAATATTTGGAATAATATAGAAGTGTAATAGGAGAATGATAAATAACTAATAAAGGTTATGATATTTTACTATATTTTTTGTGTTATGTTACTTATGATAAATTGGATTAAAAGCAATTGATTTGTTAAATAATAGACTATACACATCTAGGTATTATTTTTAATTAATAGTGACATATTCCTAGGATTTCGAAGATATAATTATAGATAGATAGGATATACATATCATTATTTATGATGTATTAAATCTATGGGATATGTTTTAGGTTATAGGATTAAATTTTATTTTTTATTATTAATGTTGCTTATGATATGATGTGATGTGGATATTTATAATGACCAAGAGGTTCATTATGTAAAAAATAAATAATCATTTTCCTAGAGTATTCGCTAACTTTGGAATCTCCCATGAGTCATATACATGTTATTATATCAAATTTATTGTTATTAGCTAGCATACCGCAATGGCCTAGACCATAATAACATAAAAGTGGAGGATGAATACAAATACACTCTTTATTATATAATATGACTTGGATGAAAATAAGAGCGATAACACTTTAAAATGATTATTACAGATAGGAGGACTAATATAATCCAACATACGTATTTATTATAGTTTTTCCCTATGAGTAGGGTTTTTTTAACGTAGAATTACCTCACAATATGGATTTGTATAATGAAAAATATATATCACATGACGAATTTTTTTTATATTTTTTAAAATTCGTTTTAAATCTAATTTGATTAAATATAATTGTCCCAAGAATATCTTTTTATTGATATTTTATATGTCAAGGGTCAATATTTTTATATCCTAATTTTATGCCCTCAAATATATATTTGTTTAATATCTCATGGGACAGTTATTGATTCCTTAATGAATTTATTTATCAAACCCTTACCACGATGTGGTGTAAATATAGTTTTCATTGATCATTATATATGAATATTTTAAGGGCCCACTCATATTTTATTATGATATTGAATACTGATTGAGATAGACATATGTCTCGAGTGTGAGTTTTATGACTATTTTATAATAGATATCCTTCATTTAATTTTACTCACTTTTATAATTCCTTATAATAAATCAACCCATAATAGATGTTCAATATATATGTATAACCCAACGAACATAAAATGGGGCTTCTACTATATTTCACAGTATTATTTCCTTATTATTGTAGATTTTCCCCAAGGATTTCTTATGAAAACGTTTATATTGATATATTATGATAATTTGTCCATATTTTAATAGTGACTTATTATAATATAATTGAAATAAACATACTACATTATTAATCAATACATGACCCTAATTGATGACATGTATAATATAATAGGGAACACGCAAGAACAAATAGTATTCCCTAGTTTGTTCAGTGTTGTTTATTCATTGTTGAGGGAAAATAAAAATAAAGTATCAAAACGTGTTTTTTTGGAATTATTTAATAATGAAATAGATTTAGGGAATAATTTAGTTGAAATTAAGGATACAATTTTTTATACCTAGATATAATCTATACAATGGAAATTTATTTTTATTGGTTGTGGGATTATGATTATTTTTTCACATGTTATATTTTTAGTATAGTAGTGTAAGATGTTTATAATTTTTACTACTCTGAACATAAAAATACCTTAATTGAGTGATATATAAAATGTTACATTACATACATTTCAAAGACATATTAGGTTTAGTATTTTAATTAATTAGGAATAATCATTAAATAATAAAGGTTATTTTTTTGTAACATCACAGACATTTATATATATTGATTTTTTCCAACTCAATAAATAATATTTTTCATAATTTTGGAATATAACATATTTTAATCTCTTAGATGATTTATTTCATTAAATTTTAAATCTGTCATTATAGAATAACATTTTCCATCAGAAATCAAAATTATTAATTGGATATATAAATAGAAAAAAAATTAAATTACAAGAATTGAAAAATATTATTCATTTTAATCCACTAGAATCATCTAATTGAATAGCATAACTACCAAAAGGAGACAAAAAGTAACTAATTCATTATAAATTTTAGAAAAACAATTGTATAAAACATAGTGTTATTGATGAGAATTTTTAGATAATGAATTAAATGGTATTTACAAGATGAAATATGTCATTTTGGAAAAGTAATATTTCAACTAAAAAAGTAAGAGGATTTCTAGGAATAGAAACCTAACCATTGGAATAATTAGTTGAACTCAAAATCCCAAAATGTCTGATAAATATTATTTTTAATGAATAATTTTTGAAATTATATTCATTTAAATTCGATTAAATTATTATTATAAATAAACACCTATATAATTTATACACACATTTTTCATAGAATTCAATTTCATATATTGTTTTGAAATCAATATTCTTTATATTAATAACAAAAATATAATATGATATATTTATTTTTGATAAACTGATGTTCATTTTTATGATAAAAAAGTAGTTATTTTTTAAGGTATATGTTTTTTGTTAATTTTTACAAATATATAAATTTTAGGAAAATTGTAAAAATAAGGGTTTTTCTAGATATTGTGTTTAAAATTATATCAATCAAAATGTAATAATAAAAAAATTATATTATTTTAGCCTCAACCGAAAACATGTTTACTCAGAAAAATAATTTTTTATATTTTATTTTGAGTAGTAAAATTTGTTTTCAAATTTTTAATGTATAATCTATTCCCATAAAAAAATTGAGAATTTTATCCACTTTCTATTCTTAATGATGTATTGGATTTAGTAAATAGAGTATAGTAAAGTTATTAGAAAATATTTTTTAATGAAATATAATTCTTAATTTGTAAAATAACATGATTGTAAATATTAGTGAGGATATTATATTTTATTCTATAATATATCCGGAAACACCCATCTCTTCAAGTATAAATGAACCATATCACATCCCTTCAAAACCCACAACATTAGACTAATTAATGAAAACTACATTCCAAATTAAAATATCCTAAGAACCTATTAATTATTTATATATTTTTTTTATAATTAAAACCAAAATATTTCCAGAAGTTAAGGGTCGTGGAGAATGATAAAATTCAAGAAAAAGGTAATGTCCTTTTAAAAAATTTATTTTATTTTCTATCTCTAATTCCCTATCATTGAATTCATTTATAAGAAAAGATAAAAAAGAAGATTTATTTTTAAATGATATAATTAATATTAATATTTTTATTTTAATATTATCAAGTATTATAAATCTCTCACCAGATCTTTCGATAATGTTTTGTTAACATACATTTAATATCATTAAAAAATGTTTCACAACATTCTACTAATGAAAACATTTATGTGATTTTATATTAAAATTTGTATAATATATAAATGTATAAATATATGAGATATATTATTTTTTGCGTTATTTAAATTAATTTATTAACATCAATATAAAATAATCATGAAATTGATGAATAATGGGATAATTTAAGGAAAATTCATTATGAAAACGTTGACCTTAATAATTGGAATTAATAAATAAAATCTAATCATTATAATCGATAAATAATGACAAAAATAGTCATAGTTTACCTCTAGTTTCATTTTTTAAGAATCATTATATTACTTTTTAGGAGGTGGAAATGTGAATATATAGCTTGTGACCCAAGGTAAAGGGAACCATGAATAGAACTGTTTCTTTTTTGTGTTCTGCATTTCATTATAATTATATTATATATTGAATCTTAAAATTATATAAAACAACCCATTTCAATATTCATCCCATTTTTATTTCATGGTTATATTCATTCATCTAATTTGTGGAGTTGTTGTCAATAATACCTATAATTAATTTCTAAAAAACATTATTTTACAGAATGTCACACTAATTTATTTTAAAATACATTATCTTATTTACATTAAAAATGATCTTTTTTGAATACATTTTATGTCCAAAATTATAATTTACATCATTTATTTTCATAAAATAAAATTTTATTCAGAAATATTATATTCATTACACCGCTATGAAACCAATTCCATTTATATAGATTCAGTTCATGTCAATCAATGCAATGTGTTCCACTTCTATGTTTCATACATAATTATGTTTATTTTATAATTTAACCAGTGGGACATGAATAATGTATCCATTAAATGCATAGGATAATGCAATATATCTCATGAGATTATTTTTGTTATATGTGAATAAGAAGATCAATTTATTAAATGATATTATTTTATGATTTAGAATGATTTGTTAGGGATGAACATTGGGTTTTCATTATTTAAAACTAATATGTGTTATTTTACTATTATGTTATGATGATTCATCATTATTAATATTCAATAATCCATGAAATTTTCAAATTATTCCATCAGGATAATAATTACAAATATACACTTATGATATGATGATAATGATTTGCTTACTCATCTATTATTAATTGTTAACCCTTATTTGTGACATGTTATTCCTCTCCTTGCATGTATTTTATCTCATCTGTTTCACATATGTATATCCACTAGTGAATACTTATAATAAGTATAACATTATAACATTTATTTTACTTCAGTTAATGTTTTAAATAATTTTATTGATTTTCTATTCAATCATGATATAAGAAATAAATTTTTCAAATTCTCTAAACCTATGAATTTTAGACTATATTAATATTATTATGTTTATCTTCAATGTGATATAATATTCATGTTTCAAAAAGACTCTTAAAAATATATGGTATCTGAGAAATGATTAGATAATATTGATTTTTTATCTGAAAAACAAAAATGGAAACATTATACAAAAGATTATGTATTTCAAATCATCATAAATTTTTGTAATGTAAATAGAGTTTGGTATCCAAGAAATGAAATCAAAATTATGATTCCGTGATTGGATACAGTTTATATACAGACACTTTAAGGTGCAATAACCTCTAATTGGAAGGTTGTGTGTTAACAAAAATTTTAACCACAACTAGAGTAATGGGCCTTACTTCACACCTAGTTTATCAATATCAAGGTATATGGTTAGTTAATCATATTACCTTTATAACCCAATATATATAATATATAGCTAAAGTAATTATTTCCCAAGATGATCTGAAATATTAAATTGTATGATATTTTAAGAGTCTTTTGGAAAGTAGGATAAATTAATGAATCACATAAAAGATGAATTTTGAAATTACATTTCACTTGATTGTAAATTACTTATTAATGGATTTTTGAATTATGTTTTTAAAAATGTTTTTCATTTATAAAATAATGGGAACCAATATAAAGTATACCAACATCCCATGTGAGAAACAATGTATTAAATATATCATGTAAAATATCAATACAATTTTTGGTGGTTATAAAAACCTTATGGTGGTTCTTACCTAGCTATCTTATGATGTAATTAATAACTTAACTGTGGAAAAAATCATAATTCAACCTAAAATGAGATAATTTATATTGGGTTCTCAATAATATAATGAAAACCCACATTTATAGGATCTTCCAATCCAATTTTCATAGAATAATGGGTTATCTCATTTGAAAATAATTTTTTATTCTCCAATGTTTTAGGAATGGTAATATTACTTTGGTGAAACATAATTTAGAATTATAATTTTACCAATGGTGTAAATTGATCAAGAATATGACGATGGAATATTAGTTGGAAGAAATTGTTTGGGAAAACATTAAGAATATATTTTGTCAAAAATAGTTCCTTCCAAATCGTCAAAAATTATGTGATGAGAAATTATAGTGTTTTAGAAAATGTTGATAAAATTTATCATGTATTACAAGAGAATTTCATTAGTCCACCATTAAGAACAACTAACATTGTTATCAGAAATGATACAATAATATCTAGATTCCTTTGTGATGTCATCACTTTATCTAAAGGTGGATATTGTTTAAATTTTATGTTTAATTCATTAAAAGGTCCTTTGAAATGTTGCATAGGATGTCAATGTAGATCTCGAGGGTGTATGGTCTTTGTTTGAAACCTAGAGCACCGAAATGGAGGAAAAAAGTTGAGTTGTATGTTTTTTATGAAATTTTGTGTCCTAGGGATCACACCCATGTGTCCTGTTGTAGTTCATCAATAGTGAAAAAACACATGGTTTGTGCATTTTTATTTATATCATGCATCTTTCCCATGCATTGTGAAATTGTGGGTAAAAATGGGATAATTATTCCCTTTCTTCTAATATTATTCCTTATTTTATTTTTTCCCTTTCCTTTCATTATTTTTCTTTTCACCATTTTCTTCATTCAACCATTTTTTCCTCATTCTGTAGGAGTGACACATTCCCCTCCCTCAAGTTTTAGTATGATCTCCCTACTCCTCTCATTGGGGTTTTATGATTTATCCTCCATCTCTGCCCTATTTTCATCATCATTGGAAGAAATAGTAGCCCATTTGTATTTTCACTCTTGCACAACCATTGATTTCATTGTTCCTCCATCATATGATATGCTATATTTGTGCAAAGGTTTCCCCCCTATTTTTGGGTTCGGTTAAATTATTTGATTTCATCCATTTTAGTATGCATCAAGGTTTATTTTAAGATATTTTTACTCCTATTACGTTTTGGTTGGGTGTATTTCTTTTTTTTTTCTATCATTTCGTCGCTTATTTGACATCACGTCAATTTTCCACTCTTTATAACCTTTTAGATAATCTTGTTAACAAATTCTAAATTTTTTGGTTTTCATTATAGTGTTCGTAGTGAACATTTATTATTGTGAAACCATTATTTTTTGAAATTTCCTTGGGTTTTCACAACCCCTTTTGGTGCACCGTCCATTTTGGCCAATTTTTCCTTATCCCTTTATAGGGATTCATATTGGATTTATATCTTTAATTTATAACATGATTTAAAATAAGAATTTAAACGTGAATTGGTTCTACTTGAATTTGAATATACCTAGTTTTTATTGGTTTTCTTTTTTGAAATGATTTATTCCTTTAATTTGAGTTGATAATATATGTTCTTTTCATTATTCAAGGATTAAACTTATTCCATATCTCATACCTTAATTATAAATTCCATTTAAAGTTACTTTTTTTCCTCTTGTATTGTGTTTCATTTTTAATGAAATATTCCTTACATTTAAATTCTTATGTATGTTGGTTTCACAAATTCACACCCTTCCATATAATTTTTCATACCTCGTCAACAATTCCATGTGCTTATAGTAAATTCATAAAATTTAAATATTACTAAATTTTGATACTAAAAATAAATTGTTAAAAATGAATAAATAATATTTTGATCAATAATGCCCATGTTTTCTAATTAAACCCCTTCAATAGAGGTCCAATGTCATCTAAGATAAAAAGTATATATTAAATATTTAATTATTACTTTTCCATTTGTAATTGGTATTTCCTTTTTATTTAGTTCATGTGAAATTGATCACATTATATTATGATGATTTCCTTATTCTGTATAGTGATCCATGTCTGAGCTTTTTAAATTTCTTCAATTGTAGTAATTGTTTTGGTATGATTGTTACCTTGTTCTATTAAGTTACATTTGTTGAGATGAAACTATTTAAATGTAATTCCTTATAAATTATTTCATAGATATAATAATTGTTTCATTGTATATTTGATTAATTTTCATAGCTAGATTAATTGGATGTAATTTGTTATTGAGAATCTTCTTTTTTGTCATATAATCATATATTTATGCATTTCCATGATACGTGCCTTACCAGATTGGTTCACTTGTTTCAGGCTGAGAGGATATCATGGTTTCTATATTAATTTCGCATCTACAGACTCTCTATTCATAGAGGGATATAACCTTACACGTCTTTATAAATGCCTTGGATTTTGAGGAGAGGGATTTCTGAATGGTTATTATACTCAGGAGTGATACTGGTTCCTTAGTAGAGAAACTATGGATGGACATGTCGGCATGTTGCCTACGTCATGCCTCTAGTGATACCCAGCCCCCTATGTGAGAAACATAGTATTGAATTAGAGGCACTTATCCTCTAGAGAAACTTTATATTATGTATAGACCACTATGGATGGACACAGTGGTATATGTTTATATCAGAACTACTACAGTGATATATAGTATTCTTTTTAGATCACCTAGGATAGGCTCAAACCCAAACACTTGATTTGAGGGACAAGTTTATTTATCTTGAATTATATTAGAATCATCTATTATTGTTATTATGAGTTGTATTTTTCACTTTTGATTTACCTCTATTACTTTACTAGCATACTTGTAAGATGACATGTGAATTGGCCCCAAGACAAAACACAAGTTTGGGGGTAAGAATTTTTTGTCTTATTTTTTTATATTGTATATTTTATACATATCATACCATGGAGATATACATTATTTAGCCAACCAACATAGATCAATGTGGGTGGAATGGGAATGATTTCTACTTCGGAACCCAGACCAAGTTGAAGTTGTTTTAATTAATGTTTTTCATGCTTTTATTAACATATTGTAACTTTTTTTTTATAGAATGAAAAAGGAATTGCCTAGACACCATGGTTTCCACCTTATTAAGAATATACCTTATAGACTACTCATGTATTTTTTTCGTACCCATGTAGACTTTATGATTACATGTATGGATATAGGTATGCACCATGATTATGATGCTTTATTGTTTTCTTGCTTCTTAGGATAGAGATTGGGGGCATAATACCATTCTTGTTCTTAAGATGTTGTTGCATAATTTTTCCACCTTGTTTTGTATTTTATATAATCTTGTATAACTATAACCCTATCCCACACACTCTTATTTTTTTATATACACATTACATTATCATCATAATTTTGTAGCTAGTATTTTTGTGGAGCTTCTACAGTTACCTATTTATTCTGATTGGGTAATTTATTTTCACCTGCTGATGTCTTCTAATTATGACACATCCACGTATTATTATATACCATTTAACACTATATTATACCGAATCCTATGAGTTCATAGTCTCCCTATATAATTTATTAAGCATTTCATGATAATTATGAATCCTCTTGCATTTAAGTATACGTGATTGAGGTATTGTGTCCCGCCATCGTTGGACCCGGTTTAGTGGCACTCGGGGTGTGACGCTACAAAGTTGTATCATTTAAATTTCTCCTTCTAACTTACTATTTGGGTTTATACAGTTTACAAGGTCATATTAATTCAGAAATTACCCTATTCTTGGATGTTTCTAGACCATGTATAGGGAAACCTAAGTTTCCTAGGATGTGAATCTCAGTTATATGTGATTCCATTTATTGCCGATCTAACTTCACTATTGGGTGACATACTTGTTTTGTGATACTATTTATATTTTTCATTAAGATGATGATTAATATTACAACATACAAATAATTTTAGGGAACTATAGAATATGAATTATTCTAGGAACTATAATAATTGAAATGAAATGCATTATGCCATACCAAATTTATTTTCAGTGTGTATCACATTTTTTTATTGTGATTGATACTGTGAGTAGTTGATATATCTGGGAGTTCCTATTATTCTTTAAATATTGAAATGTATCAATTTTTTTAACAATTACTTGTAAATAATTGGATTAAGTAAAAATCCAATTTCAATATATAATATACATGGGGCCCTATATGTTTTAAGAGGGAACCTCTTAATTCAATCTATTAAAAAGGTAATCAAATGTATAAATGAACAGAATATAATTCCCCTCTTTATAGTAAGTGGACACCCTAATTGGAAATTTGAGACCTTGAAATGAATTTTCATTGGCAATGGGATTATGATGTGTGTCTATGTTATCTGTATGGTGTCTTTTATTATTTACTAGACCTATCTATTTTATCATGATATCAATTACATTGTGATCATTGGTAGGCCAGAAACATGTCCTCCTTATCGCTTCCCTTATATTTCTTCCCTATCTAATATTATTTTTTTTCTAAGGTTCATGTTTGGAAATTGTAGAAATATTCCACCATGACATCCTCTTTTTATATTTTAATATTGTAATGATGATATTACTATGGAGGTGGTGGGCCTTGAACAACTTGTAGTGCCTCATATAGTGCCTCATATGGTACCTCATGTTGATTTTCCACTTGGTACTGATTCTCAATTCAGGTATAGTTTTCTGAGGTTCATGTAGTCTACTCAAATTGTTATGAGGCCTTCCTTTACCATGGAAGAGGTTACACTATACATCCAGAAGCAACAAGAACCCTCATTCTTGATGGATATATATCCAAATGCTACAGAGTAATGGATATAAACAGTGATATACTTTTTCAATCATATTTATAAACCTGTATAAAAGAGGATAAATCATTTTATCTATATTCACAATGACTTGCCAAGTGTTCTTGGGATATTGTTTCTCATTGATACAATTGCCGAGACAAGTTTTGGGAAGAATTACAGACTGATATATATGATCACTTCTTCCCACATACTCAAAGAGTGTATTGTGACAGGGAGTTCTAACATCCTTACCATGGCTCCATGAACATCTTGGAGTATTATTCTCGATTAATAGAGCTTCATAATTTCATTCCATCTCCGACTGGTGACGAATTTATGACTAGAAGCTATTTCGAGGATGTTCTTAGGTATATTATAATCTCACATTTGAATGTATTTTGGTTCATGAGAATTAAAAAGATAGTGAACTAGGGCCTTTCTATAGAACAAAACTCAAGGATCCTGATCTTGTGATCTAGGGGTTCTATTTGGAGGTTGGGTGATTATTATTCAGGGAATCAAAATCACAATTTTGATGGTGTACATGCAAGATGTGTCTTATAAATGAAACATACATAAATTATATAATATTTCTTTAGTGTGGTTGGATATTCCATAGGAATACCCAGTGCATTAGAAACACGACAGAATGTTAATCTTGCGGTAAGACAATTCATATTCTCCCTTTATACCATTATTTTCCTCTAGTATCCAGTGGAAGGGGATCCATACAATAAACTCCATCAAGTATAGGATACAGAGTGCATTGAAAGGTTGGGAGTTTGTTTTAAAATTTCCAAACAAGCCGAAGTAGTAGAGGATACAGTCATGGAAGTCAGGATCCATAACTATAGTGTCATAATCGAGGGTCTCCTCAAGCTAGTATGGTAGTACCATAGTTTCAGAGATTAGTCCATAAGTATGAAGTGATTCCATTGATTTAGGAGAAGGTTCTAGGTCCGTTGATGTTTATATATAGTTTTCAAGATTCCTCAACCACAATTCTTTCATTTTTGATACAAGTGCATCAAACAATTTTTTATCTACAACAATTTTTGAAATTAGTATAATTGTAATCGAGTACCCATGTGGTTTCACGTCTCTCAGTACCCCTATTGGTTTTAGAAGAGAAGGAATATGACGGATCCATGAGTTCCCCCTTAAGAGAGACAGATACTATTTCTTCTGGATTTTCATCATCCTCGAGATTACGAACTTCGACATTTTTCACTGTATTGAATGTTTTTCTATTTATCATGACCAAGTAGATTTCAATTATTGTCAATTTTTATTTCCATTACTCGAGGAAATCACATATATAAAAATGGGATAATGGGATATCAATACTTATTGTGTGGGATTCGGTCATATGGGGTCAGGAAGAGTGGGACTTCAGTTAGTGAGTCACTTCTTGAATTATTAAGGAAGATAGTTAATGTAATTCCATCCTGTTGTAGATCATTTTGGGGACATCATCCATAATTGTTTCACAATCATACCTTGTATAAGAGTGGTTGAGATCAAAATCAAATTGGTATCAGGTGTGGTGCTGGTGTATATTCCTCCTTAGTGGATACCACATACAAAGCTACAAGAACTCAATAAAAATCCTAATGATATCGATGCAAAGGGTTTTATCTAACCAACACATCTCCATAGAGTTCACCAATTCTATTCTCAAAGAAGGTAGATGTCACAGTTGGATTCTATTTGGATTATAAATAGTTAAACTATATTACAATGAGGATGTATTATTCTTTACCTCTTAAATAAGACCTCTTCGACATCCTCCAAGGAGAAACTATTTTCACTATGATCATTTTAACATATGGTTATCATTAGTTTCATTTGAAACCATAAAATATATTGAGTACAACATTATAGAGTAGGTATGGCTTCTGTGAGTATTTTATTATACTGTTTAGTATAATAAACATGTTATAAGTCTTCATGGATTTTTGGAATCTTGTTTTACACATGTATCTTGATTCCTTTATTATAGTTTTTTTATATGACATAATGGTGTATTCATGCTCCATATACAAAATAGAATCCCATATTGAGAACATGATGAGTACACTAGAGGAGCACTATCTCTACGTAAATCTGATCACATTCCACTTTTGGATCAGTAAGATTCACTTCTTGGTTAATAACATACACTATTCAAGCATATTTGTTAACCTAGAGAAGGTGAGCACCATGGATTCCTATGAGAATATCAAGATTGTGTTCGAAATAAGCAGTTCATGTGAGATTTCAGACCATTAAAAGTTATCCAATGAGGAATTATCTCTCTTTACATCACCTCTTACAACCATGAAAAAGAAGGGTGTGCAGTTCAACTAATATTTTTTTTGTGATACATATTTTTTAGTATTTAAAGGTAAGACTCAACTCAACACCGATCATGATTCTTGCTGATCTAGGTAGAATCTAATCTGTTAAATGTGATGCTTTAAGAGTCATAATGGGTGTATTTTTTATGCAACATGATTGAGTCATTTCATATGGATCCCATAAGCTAAGGAATACATAATTGAACACTTCTATAGATAATCTTGGTCTAGTAGTTTTTGTTCATGCATTGCATTGATATATGAATTTTTTTTGGACATAAGATTATCTGATTATATGGATCATAAAATATTTAAATATATATTCACATAGAGATAATTGGATCAAAGGAATCATTGGTGGGTAAAATTCAAGTAGTAATTTTAATTTGAGTTTTCATATACACCTGGTAACGGTAATGTTGTGGGTGATGCCTCGTGTGGGATGACTTAGATTCAAGCCATCCATGCATCTAGTAGTGCGTGGTAGATGATGTCCTATTTTTTTGAGTTTCATAAAGAGATTCATGAAAAAAAGAGATCCCATTTCGAGAATTTGTTGTAGTGATTTCCTTTTATATAGAATGAGATTACATGTGCCCATTGTCAAATCCTGGGGAACTCATATTAAGGAAAACTATTACATGGAATATCCCAACTTATTCTTGGGTTGTTGATGGAAGTGAGACCCTTCTCTACCATTGATGTGCATAGATTCATTCTGATATATATGAAGAGATGATGAGGGAATTTCATGCCTTTATTTGGGAAGTTTATCATGGGATCACTAAGATGTACAAATATATTCATCATCAGTTATGATGTCCATTAATGAAGAATCAAATATAAAACTTAATCATGTGGTGTACCACCTTTAATTAGATTATCTCTATGCACCAGCACAATTATGGAATTATAAAGCCTATGTACATTCTTGAGAGGAAATGGAATAATGTCAGTATGTATTTATTTATAGGATTTCAAAGATCTCATTGATGAAATCATGAAATATTGGTGATCGTTGATAGGTTGTCCTAATTTGTATACATCCAATGTATCTAGGATATATTCCCTACTGATGGAATATAGATTCTATATATCTATGAGATTTTGCAACATCATGGTGTACCAAATTCTATAATTTCATTCATAGATTCTTTGTTTATATCGATGTTCGGGAAAGGTTTGAATAAGGCTCTAGGTTTGAATGTTCTCTTGAGTAACTCATATCATCCACATACTATTATGCAATCATAAAAGAATATTTTGGTGTTAGAGGATATTCTATGAACATATATCCTTGATTATGGATAGTCTTGGGGGAATCATATTCCTCATTTTTTGTTTTCTTATAATAACTATTATGTACATGAATTTAAAATTTATCCGTATAAGGCCCCATATAGTATACTCTGTCATTCACCTCTATGGTTCTCTACAGTAGGTGAGGTTTCTCTACTAGGTTCTTGTATCGATTAGGATACCTATAAGAAAGTCAAATTGAATTATAAGTATATGGATATTGCTCAATATTGGTATGAGACTTATACATATGGTCAGCATAGACCTCGACAGTTCATGGAGGGATCAAGGAATTTTTTTTACTATCTCCATGGTTGGATAATAGATGAATCAAGAGATAGGGGAAGTCATCGCCTAGATATGTCAGGATATTAGAGATATTAGAGAGATTTGGGATAGTATCCTACAAGTTTTTGTTACCATAGAGGTATCATTCATTTCATGAATTATTAAAAATATCTAATCTTCACAAGTATCATCCAGAACCTTCTCATTCATTTCACCCAGATGATATCGAGCTTTAGGTGGACACACCCATAAAAGAGATTATGATTCATATCCTCGAGTGTAGTATGATAGTTCTCCAAGGAATTTTAGTTCACATGGTCTTGGTTAAATGGTAGAATGGAAGTGTTTAATATGATACATGATAACTGGAGGTTGATGTACGTGTGAAGTGGTCAGAACATTTCTCAAAAGACATTTCACAACCCTAATAAGGGAATCTTGGGGACAATTTTTCCAAATGGGGGATGTTTGTAATGTTCCAAATTTATGAAAAGGCATTGAACATTTAATTATTCGTTTTAATTAAATAAAAAAACTCATTAAATGTTCCCTAAGAGGATAAATAAGAACAAGGGGGTGTCTGATCCACAATTGAATATAGGAGTGCTCAAAAAGAGGAAGAAGATAGGGATACATAGTTTTTTATTACCGTGTGACCTAGTGAGCATACCTGTATAACCTATTGTAGGTCCTAGATAGTTGGAAAACGCACAATTTATAAGTTGTTATTTAAATTGAGAGCTTTTCCCATGTTTATTTAATGTTTGAATAAAAGTGTTATTATGTTACCACTTTATTTATTCTTTTTTCTTCGATTTCTTTTATTTCTTTATATTTTTCTTTTGTTATTTTCACCTATTCTTCTTCTATCCATTTTTTCACATCCTCCATGAGTAATGTAAGAAACCACCACGCTCTGGACATTGAGAATTCTCCCTCCTCCTATATTAGGGGTTTTATGATATCTCATCAGTCTCTACTCAATTTTCATCATGATTAGAAGAAATAGACTCATATTTTACACTCTTAATCATATACCCCTATATTGGATAGTTCCTCCCTCATATGCATCAATATATTTTTGTGATGATTTTCCCATAATTTTTTGGTTATTTATATCCGTCTATTTCATTCATTTATGTCAAATAAAGGGTAGTTTCCGGATGTGGGGACCACTATGATATTGAGGTATAGTTCCAATACATGTTTTCCCCGATTCACCACATATTTCATATATCAACATTTTTCCACTCACCAAAACCATCCGGATTTGATTTTTATCATATGTAACATTTTTTTTGTTTATTTGAAGTGTTTGTGGTTACTATAGTATATGAAAAAACACATTTTAGAGTGTTTTTCTTGGTGTTGGTCCACCATTTTGGGTTCACCATCCATTTTTGCCTATGTTTCCTTATTTTGTTATTTGGTTTTCATATTGTATTAATATTTAAATTTATTACATGATTTAAAATCAAAATTTAACAATGAATTGTTTCCCCTTGACAATTTATATACTTAGTTCTTATTGTCTAGCCTAAGTGAGATTCATTATGCCTTTCATTTCACTTTATGAGATATGTTCTTTCCATTATACAATGAATACACTTATTACATATTTCAGGACATAATTATAATTCCCCATGTAAGCTGTTAAATTATTTACTCATTCTTGGTGATTCATTTTAAATATAAAATGTGTAACATTTAATTTCTTCTGTAAGACATATTTACACTTTTACACCTTGTTAAATAATTTTTTATACCTATTTACCAATGTCATGTTCTTATATTGAATGAATCTCATTTAATTAGTGTTAAATTATAATTCCATAAGATATTTTTAAACATGCAAAAATAAATTATTGATGAATAATGTCACAATTCTATAATAAATCCCTTCCAATAGAGGTGCACATTTGTCTAAGACTAAAATTATGGATTAGTGAATTAATTATTTCTTGGACATTTGGTGTAAGGTATTCCTAATGATTTATACCATGTGAAATTTCTCACAATATATAATATTGAGTGCTTTTTCAGTGATCCTTTCTTGATCTATTTAAGTGGATTGTAAATTTTTAAATTTTTTGGTAAGCTAGTTAGCTTGGGTTATTGAATTTTAGTTGATTACATGGGATTGTAAAAATGATATGAATTGTTGTTTGTTACCTTTCTATAAATATTCTACCATTTTTATTAGATTAATTTGAGTAACTAGAATAATTGGTACATGTGTGATATAGATATGTTTTATTGTTTTCATTCAATTAAATATTTACACATTTCCCTAATATGTTGCTTACTTTTTTGGTCTACTAATTATAAACCGTGGAGAAAAAAATTGTTCACTATTAAGGACTCTTGGTTGAATCTTTGTGATTATTGGGGTATGACCCGCTGTGAAAGGGGATCTGCTTTGGATTTATAGTCGAGGGATTATTAGGCAGTTATTATACTCCTTAGTGATACAGATTCTTAATGGGAGAAACTATGGAAAAACCTATTGGAAATATGGCTACTCCATGACTCGGGTGATACTCAGTCACCTACCTAGGATATGATGGATAGGCTCAGAGCCACGACACCTCAAGAGATACTTATTATTCTTTATGGATAGTCTTGGAATGGCTCTTTGGTATTATTTTATATCATAAGTATTGTAGTGATACCTATGATTCTATTTAAATCTCCATGGAAAGCCTCAGATTCCACAACTGGAATTGATGGAAATGTTTGAATTTCTTGTATTATATGAGATACATATATTATTATAGTTATGATATGTCTTGTGATCTTGTGATGTACCTCCTTTTCATTACTATAATAGTACTATGATAACATGTGAATTGGAATTGATGGCAAAGCAGAAGTATGCGGTTATGCTTTCCGAGTATTATTTGATTATATTGACTCTTGTATATATATCAGAATATTCACAGGTACTTTATTCGACCACCACTCATATGAAGAAGTTGGTGGTATGGAACAAGTGTCCTATTGGGAACCTAAACGATGTAACATTTTCTGTAATTTTTTTTATCTTTTTTCTTTTATTAACATATTAACACACATGTTTTCCTTATTGGATAAAATGGAAAGGCACAGCCCCCATAGGTGCCAGCAAAATAATATTTTACCTCACACTATACTTGGGTTCCATATGGTACCCAAGTAGGCTTTATTATCACAGGTATAGATATAAAGGAGTGTGTTGCTTCTAGACATTGAATATTTTCTTTCTTCTTATAATGTAGATTGGGGGAAGAGGACCGGTCATATGAATGAGACGTTATTGTAGTAGTTGTTTCCCATTTTTTATAGAATGCTGTATATACTTGTACCCATGCACCTTGTACCCCTATTTTTGTATATACTCATGAAATCATAATAATTAATTTTTTATAATGTATTATTAGTCTGCTTCTGTATTACTACTTTAATGTAATTGGGTTATATATTTTCATATACATTTTTTAACATATTCTTATCTTTGACTACATATTATATATTGTTTGGTAGTGTGTTATACATAACTTTATTATAGAACAAACTCTTAGTAGACACACCTGATTCTATTTCATCTTGTTAGAAGCCTGTAATGTTCGAGGAGATTCTCTTTAGTCCTTGTGTCCCACAATATAAATACATGATTAAATGGCACTCAAGAAGGGATACTACAAATTAACGTATTAAAACCAAATCTAAAAATGTCTCGAGCTATCCAAAACAATGGGTTTTAGGATGAACAAGTTCAATATGTTATATAATTATAAATAATTTCATGAGAATGGCCTCATGAATATAGAGATAATATGTGATGAGTAGATTCTCATGTAGGTGGATTGAATGAAAATAGAGTAAAAATGTTCCATTTTCAAAAATGGAAATTTTTTTAATTAATTATTTGAAAAATTGATTCAAATGAGCAATAAATTTAATTAATGGTAGGATAGAAGGTCCCCCAAAATCTAGAAATTTGATGAGACTTGATGAATCTAACCAACAAGATGGAGGAATGGAAGTAACCTTATAAAGAAACTCTCAAGGCACAATTATTTGTCTGTAAGGATCTATGAAACTATACAAGTAATTAATCTTACCAACGGTTCATTGAGATAAATCAATTTTAGTAACTTCGTCATCATATGGAGAAATAAAATGTTTATTCAACTCCCACCACTGAGGATGAATAGGAAATGTTATTGTACATGATCCACTTCCAATTTTCTCAAAAGTGGATTTTTTTATTTGACTATGTTTTATATTTACCTTTATATCCTTAATTATTTCTAGAACTATCAAATAATATCACTAATACCCTTAAATAAATACATTCTTTTATCACCATGTTGATTATCATTTCAAATGAAGTGTTGGAATGTCTTTTTTCTGGTGCTTATGGAAATAATCTTAATTAAAATATATTTATTCTAAACATGGTGGAATATGATGATATATTTTTATTGGATTTTCTATATTTATATTGAGATTATATCAAAATTTATGAAACATAAGTCTCATTCTATATTAAGAGCAATATTATTGTATTATAAAAATGAAATTATGATCATCAATTTAATTTATAGAAACCATAATTAATGTGGGTGTTGCCACAAGTAAGAACAAAATATTTCACAAAAATTTGTGTCCATATAAAGCCTCATCCTTAATGAAATTGAGATCATTTTCGTGTCCATAAAAATAGTAATTTCTTTAATAGAATTTATGTTGTATAGAAAGAAACCTTGGAAATCTCTCCATAAATAATTATATCATTAATTAAAATATTGTTTAGATAAATAAAAGGGTAATAGTATTTTATAATGATTGGGGGTTTTATTTGATTGGAAATTATAAATATACAAGAAATAAAACAAATCTTATTTTAATTGATTTGACTAAGTGTGATCAATATTGGGAAATCTCATGATGATCATCATTCGCTGCTTAAAGAGAAAGGGGATAGTTCTTTTAATTCTTGTTTTTAACCCCTTAATCATAATGTAACATATTTTACACTAGTATACATCATAGGGTTCAGTCAGAAACACAAAATGATTCTCCGACTACCATCAGAGATATGATGATTTCTGTCTATTTTTTTAATTGAAACTCACTAAGACATTATATGATGAAATAGAAATATTTTATATGTTTGAATATTGTTTATTTTTTAGACCATGAAATATCTTTATATGTAATTGATAGTGTATATTTTTTTTCAATTGACCAATATGAAACATATAAACACCCCAATTAAATTAGAGAAGAATAAATGATAAAAGATGTGTAAAAAAAGACATGAAAAGGTACCCCAAAATATGATAATATTTTTTTTGATTATGACATGATAGAACATATCTCAATTAAATAAAAATAGAGTATGATGAAAAGAAAAAAAATTCCTCTAATTTAAAATTCAATTCAATTTGAAAAATTTATCCTTGGGATTTAAACTGCATTTATCACAGGGATGATTAGAAGGAGTTTAGAGCTCTATAGGAGGGGGGAATTTTTTCTGAGAATAAAACATAACCCAATCTGTCTAAAACATATGCTATGGTTGAAAAACATTAGATAATGGGTGTAATGGATTATTTTATGGGAAAATACACAACAATTTCCATAAAAACAAATCATTTTCCAAAATAACTATCTCACTATTTGTGCTATCCTTTAACCAATTTTTTATCCCGACAGTTGACTAAATAAAACGTCTGAAAATGCCATAAAAATAATTACTGATGAGATAAATTGAGTTATCTATCCAATAGAAGCATAATAATCCCAGTTAAGGGTTTCAGTAAATATTAATGGACAAAATACAAAAGGGTTGTCCTATCATGCCTACCCAGAATGTCATCAAATATGGGTCAAGTTGGGGGGCCTTATTATCACAATAAGCCTTTGGTATAGTTATCTGAATTCAATACCAAGGAATACATAATACTAAAAATAATAATTTTAACATTAGGATTAGTTATGATAGTTATATTATATAAACAATGAATTGTAGTTGAATGGTACCATTGTGGAATGTAATCTTTGTAATCATTTTTCAATAAATGAATTAAAAATAAACAATGAGTGGAAATGATTTAATAAGGGGATAAAAAATACCATAACTTTTTTCACTAAAAATGAATATGGGTGGTAATATATGTTTACCACTCTGTGATCACACTCCCACTCCTAACCCTTAGTTTTCATGGGAAATGACATATATCATAATCATGTCCCATTCCTAAATCAAATGATAGAAAACAGAGAGGATTTTTTGGAAACTGAAATTCATCATATTTGATTTATAAAATAAAATATCCTTTAAAATTTATTCTATAAAATTAAAAAAATTCAAATTATTTTTTTTCACCCATGGAATATGTTACAACCTATCTATCCTTGAAATTTTCTGTCTTCACTCACCGAATATAGGAAAGTTGAGTTATTATTTTTCTCCTAGATTTTATGTGATTATACTAAATTATTTCCAAGATTCAATGTTTCCCACTAGGTTAAACTATTGTGTAACTCAAGAGGTCCTCCAAATTTTTTTCCTGAGGTTCAATGTTTCTTGGGATTTAATGATTTAACATAAAATGTAGAAGACAATTTTTTTATATATTATGTACAAAACATGCCAAAATTTAACAAGTACTCACCATTAAGGTACACACTCCACCCCATAGAAAGTGAATCACTTGAAACTCACAAATCCATATTGTTCATTATTATTTTAATCATATCCTATTAGTGAATAATAATGAGTATACCTTATCTTCAGTCCTTTTTTTCAATGTTCATAAATATATTTATTTTTACAATTTTCAGTAGATATTTATAGGGAAACATGTGTAAAACAACAATAAAATACTTCTTGTGAACCCACAACTACAAAAATAAAGGAAACCATTCATTTTACCCATAATGATAATTATTTTATGACAATATCCTCAAAAACACCCCCTCCAAAAAAATTTCAGAAAAAATAATGTAAAGAAGAAATGGGTAGGTCGGGATAAATTATCTTGTAATAAGGGTATATATTAATAATTTCTTGGTTTAGAAGGATCAATAAGGGTAAAATATCATGGTGTAATAAATTGAGGTTAATTTTACAAAGGTATTTTTAATGAATGATGACTTTATCATGATTTTCACACTACAATCTTATAGAATCATTCAAAATCAAGTAATATTCAAGTATCTCTACATGAACTAAAACTCTCAAGAAATTGATTAAAATATAGAATATTAGGTAAAAGGATTTGAATATATCTCACATAAGTGTTTCAAAATATTTAAAATTGAGAATAATGATTGGGTATTAATTATCCATTAAAATCCAATGAAATATTGGAGGTTAAAAATTATATAAAAAGATTCCATATAAACATTACTCTGAAAAACATTTTTCAAAAAACAATAGAATTTTTCACACAGTTTACCAGTTCATGAATAAATATTTGTTTATATTCTTTTGAAATCAATTAATAAATAATAATACAAAATAATGAAATAAAAAAATGAAAACACATTTTATATTATTTGGTATTTTTTTCCTTTTATTTTATAATCATAAAAATTAAATATAACCCCGACCACACTCAAAAGTTACTATTTCATAATTGAAACAATATTAAATAAATAGACAAAAAATTAATATTTGTATAAGGTACATCAAATTATGTGGTTTTATATGTGTAATCCATTAGTTAGACTTCCTCCACCATATTCTATGGAAAATCATTATATAACTGTTTGAGCCTCCACCCATAGAAATTAAACATCTATCTCTTATTCTCATATAAAATCTATATGGAACCTAAAGGATAAACAATATTAATAGTGTAATGACTCAGTCAACATAAATGAAGATTACCAAGGCGGACATTTATCCTGGAATTATTCTTGATAACATTATCAAAAGTAGGTATCATCCGCTGATGAATCACTCATTCATGGATAAACATTTCTTCTCCAGATTTATTTTTGAGTTCTCATATGAAACACATTGAATTTCTTAAATCTTTTGAATATGTAGCATTCTATAATCAAATACAACAGAAATATTCAAATTACATTGTGTAATCACCAAATACGCAAGGTGATCTACCTCCACCATGAGGTTATATGAATTTCATAACAACATCATATATGATGACATTATGATTAAGGATATCAATTCCTTATGGTTTTTCGAATGTCAATCAACCCAGTATATACTCCAATCATTCCTATATGGTTGTACCATTTTTCCAAGATTCGCATAAAATTTATATTTGATATTTAACATTGTTAATTATTTTGGGGATAATAAGATGTGGATACTTTATTAACATCCTCGTACTAATAGAGTTTGTTTTTTCCTATTGTAATTGCAAAAAATTTAACCCTAATCACTAATGATGAATCTTTTCCAACCAAACTTTATAAAAATATAGGACTTAGAAAAATAAAAAACCACTCAAGAGTCACTGGTACTTCCATCCTTTACTTACACACATTTATATATTTATTCAAAAACTTTTACTATTTACATGAATCCAGTTTTATATTAAAAATGGCCCATGAATTCATTTACCCATGCATAAAAATTTAAAAAAATAACAATGGTTGTTAGTGAATTTCATTACTATTATGGATATTACATATGATTTGAAATCATGTTCATGACTTCAAAATTTGATGGGAATCACTATAAATTGTTGTCAAAAATATTCATGAGTCAGGGGAAATTCAAGTTATATGTTGACAATCAATGTGGCTACCACAAGATAAAGTGTGGTAGAACCTAAAAAATTTGGTGAACCAATGGTTAGGGTCACACATATGAACAACATGGTCACTAAAAAGTATCTACAAGTATGTTTCATTACAAATTTTCCATTGTTAGTCATTATTAAATCTCTGTGATTGGGAAGTGTTGAAATAAATGGGGACCCGAGATACTGCTAAAAAATTTATAATGACTTTATACTAAGATTTATGGTCCATAACCTCACAAAGGATTGTAAGATGATTCAATTCTCCACTAGGGAAGGATGATTCGAAATAGTGGATGAATTGTAAGAAAATCGTGTTAATGTGGTCATCTATCAAATTCTACACTCCTCTCATATCTCTAATATAGTGGTCAAAAAATTGTAGGAGGATCATCCCCCGAATGAGGTGGGTATTAGCTTAGCTTATTTAAGGAGGAACCAAAGGGAAACACTATTATAAAACACAATGACTTTTGATGTAAGAAGTCATGAATAAAATATGTTCAAGGAAAATAAAATTGAAGAATTTATGTTTCAATGTACTGGTAGTTTTTCATAGACCTTTAGGGTATATTATCCATATTCTATGAATTTTAGAGCCTTATGAACCATTTATGATACAATATCCCCAACTACAATGTTATAGGTTTCACACATATATTTAAAAGGAAGATCACATCATGGTGGTTAGAATATGTGAGTTTATGTGAGACTTTGTTATATTGAATTGATATAATCCTAGTAATTTTTATAAAAAATTGAATCCTTCTATAAAAATTAATACAAGAGAAGTGTCTCCTTACTAATTACATTAATGAATCATCTGTAAAAACAATCATTACCCATGAATGATCACACTTCAAAAAAAAATATTGGATATTGAAGTGATGAAATAAATTCAATTTTTTATTTATATATTTATATTCACACAATATAAATTAAAATCCAATTAAATATCCCATTCCCAACCATGAAATAAAATTACATATAATTTAATATGTTATGGTGTTTAATTTATCTTTGGAGGAAAAACATAAGTTTTCCAAGAAGTCATCAAATTAATATCCATAAAAGATGATATAATCTATAAAAATGCATATGATGATAAAGTTACTTAAAAAAATTCTTAACCTATATTTCATAAAAGTACCACTTGCATTAAAAATAATAAATATAATTCTTCTATATGATAATATTTCAAATAGATACGTAAAAATGACTTTTATTGATCCATTGGGGATATATCGACATAAAAATAAAATAAATAGCCATAAAGGAAAAAATAATGGGGCTTATAATAGAACCATTATAATTTTTTTTTTCAAATAATGGTAGAGTACAATGGTCCTTTTTCATGGCCTGATTCAGTCAATGTTATTCAATATAGACTCGCCAACTATTTTGCAAACATTTTGGAACAAATTAATTCTATTCCTTTGACACAACCATTATTCTAGATTTTTTATTATCAATATGTAATGTGCCAACCAATTTACTCTTAGATATATGATAAATAATCCCACCAATATGTAATCTACGGACATTTAATTTTACCACTACAAGGATACTGGGAATAAACCGGTGTTGATCATGCCTTAAATGCTTATCCTCATCATGAATAATGATATGGTTCATAGAAATATATGGGATAGTCCATGTAATATCTTCTAATGTCCATCCAATCAACTTTGTAGAATATATAAAATAGTTGATAAGTTCGGATTCCTATCGTGTATAATGGTTAAAAGCAATAATGATGAGGGATTTGCCAATATCCACGTATTAGGAATATTTTATACTAGTTGGTAGTGGACTGAATTCCAACAACATTGGTTTTTATATTGATGAAAGGGATTTGGGGGGTAGTGAGGTCAATAAAACTATCAATATTCTCATTTTTATTCTCTAATGAAAGATAATCTATGGAAATGATATTTTTATAACCATCAACAGTCATGTGTACCTCAGAATGAACACAATGATCAATTACAAAAGAAAATTTATAGTTTTTAAAACCACTGAACAATAAAAACATGAATAAAAAATAAAATAATCAATGTGTGGAGAAGTGGAAAATGAATCAGATAATGGGGTGAGGAGAGATTTTTTTGTGGCTGAGTTGTTAAATAGAACATCCATAGAATAAACAGGAATATTATAGTAATCTTCAATAGGAATTTTTATATAATCAAGGATATTATATTTTACCTTCTATCCACTTAAATCTATTGAAAAGTTACCCTTATGAACATTGATGACGATATTTATTATTTTAATTAAGACAATGCCAATTAATGGTGGAGTGTGTCCTCAGGATTGTGTATCTTCCATAAAAATAATTAAAAAGTATTAAGGGAAGATGAGATTCATCACACCTTTGGGGATTTCCTTGATCAATCTAGAAGGATGTGTTGTTCTCTGATTGGAAAGATGCAGGATGATGTTTGTTGGATGAATGTATCTTACCTATAGAGAAGTATACATGAAGTGAGGAACTACATTAATTGAATCAACTGAATGTAGCATTCAATCATAAAAAAATATCCCATATGGTGAAAGGTATCACAAATGTACTTGTATCCTTGCATTTTTTTTGTAATTATTAGATGTATCTATGACTATATGTTCCTCTGAATGTTTAATCTCTCATTACCCTTAATTATTCATCCATGGGTGCAATGTTATTTATGAAATTTTCCATAACGAGGAAATTGGTTAAATTCATCCAAAAGATGAATGTTAACTTCTAGATTTTTAAAAGTATCCATTATTTATGTATCAATAACATTATTAATATCAATATTAATTTTATATACTATATGAGGGAAGGGAAGGGGAATGGGTGGTTTAACGTAATCCACAATGATATCTTTCCCATTTTTGTCTTGATTTTTTTAACATGAGTATTTTGAGGGTAGAGAAAGAGTGTTATAATGTTGGGAAAAACCTATTGTATAAAATTAATAGAAGAAGAAAACCCTTCCCACTACAAATTGTGATTTCATTGAAATTACCTTTTAATTTGTTATTATCAATAGGTTTGGATGGTAGTCGTCTTGAGCCTCACATCACTATCTCAGTAATTTTTTTCCCAATTATCCCACCTTAGTTCTTAGGTCATGAATAAATTATTGAAGGGTATATTAGAACTAGAATTTCTTGGTTTCTAATTGATTCAACATGTCTTCATTTCTTAGTTTAGAATTGGGATGAGGATGATTGTTTAGAGATATTGAAGGATAAGAAGGTTTTATACATATTCCTTGTTGATACATGATCTATTTAGGTTAGCTAGAGTTTCATCCTTTTCATTACTATGGTTGTTCATCCCCCTAGGTTTGGATTTTGAAATAATGGTTCTTTCTTGAAAGGAGAGTCTTTTTGGAATGTATTCATAGGGAATAGTTCTACACAAGACTCAAAGGAATCCTAAATTTATGGGTAGTGGGAATAAAAATGAGTCTTACAAAAAAAATACCATTATGTAATTGAATGGTATGAGAGTTATAATATCTTTAATATTGATATAATTATTTTATTATGGTATTCATATCCTCTTGTTTATTATATACATTTTTTCGTGGGATTAATGACTCACGTCATAAAATACTCTAGTTGGTGAAATTTCTCATGTACTGAAATGTTGTGAATATCGATCCATGTTGGATTTTTTGTCATGAGTGGAGGTAGTAGTTTAATAAAAAAGGGAACCACTAGTTGAATAATATGTCACACCACAATCAATGGGTATAAGACCCATATATGCATACTGAATGATAAATTTTTCCCTAATTTGGTGATGGGGGAAACATTAACATATTCTATTGAATCTTTCACAATATTTATGACAGGTGTCTCCTTGTGATTTCATAATGCTAAAATATTCTTTTTTAATTTATGTATTTTGGGATGCATGGTTGAAATTATAAAAGAAATGGTCACTTTAGGTCATTATAGTCCCCACTTATGGTAGATAGATAGTATAACTAGTATTTGGGAACACCATCAAGGTAGAAAGGGAAGTCCATAATCTTTATGATATCCTCAAACACAATTTGGGGATTCCTAGTGGATCAAACTATCGGAACGAAAATGAATAAGGAGAAATAGAGAGAGACCCACACAAAAGAAACATAAAAATTACAAAAAATCAATAAAAACAGATGGTGTATTTGTTGAAAGGAGTAATAAATAAAATGTAAAGAAATATAAAAAATTAGAAACAAATATCATGTCCACATGGAAAATTTAGCCAAAAATTGATCACATTTTTGAGTGTGTCAAATTTAATGATGTTTTTAATTGGATTTATGCAATAAAGAAGCAACAATATGTCATCAATCGATGGATGTATATATCATTAATATAAAAAACGTGTTTATAAATAAAATGGGAATAATTTTTCAGAAATATTTGGTTTTTTAGTGTAATAGGAAATTATAAATAATAAATAAATAAAATATTGAGTAAATTAATAGATTTGATTAAGCGTGATCAACACGGGAAAATATCATCTGTTCATCCAACACCACATAAATAGATATGGTTTATATTATAAGGTCGAAGCCTTAAACATTACTTAATATTGAGTTATTTTAAGAATACACATTGAGGATCTTTACAGGTTTAGAGTTTTATAGAATTAGATCATAAATCATGCATTACATTCCACATTTCAACAAGGTGGTTACATAAAAAATAGTATTCACTTTTCTCATCAAAGAAAAAATATTATAAATAAAACGTGGATTCGTTCTTGAGACTTCCTCGACACTATCATCACATCATATACATTTCCCTTGACGTGTGAAAAACATTTCAAAAACATGGGATGCACATAAAAATCTCAGTAAGGGATATAAAAATACTGAAAGAAAACCTTAGTCCATCTATACATAAGAATCATTGAAAATATACTATACTCATAAACATAAGCACTTTAACATAACTCATAAAATCATAAAATTTGTGAATAACTCATAGAACTCATAAGACATGAAGGTATCATGAGGCATTCAAAACATTCTTATGTAGGGAGTAACCCTCATGGTTACATTCGGAATATCCATCATAGTATATTCCCTAAATCACTTTGGTGAAACCATAGAGTTTAACTACTTTACATTACACAATGCATTGGAGAGCTATATTGGGCTCACCCGCCCTTAGTTTATCACGGAAACACCCATCATCATAAATAATGCCCAAGAACCATAACATAATCATATCACATAATACATGCATAAAGGAAACATAACATTTCCACATTTCAATCACAAGATATCAATATAACACATTGATATAATAAAAACATTATCAAAAGAATTTTCAATACCAAAATAAATGTAATGTAAAACATGGTATTTATTTTTCATTTAAAAATGATATGGCTTGTAGAGGAAGCCAAAACTCAAATAATGGTCATAGCGGCAGAGAAGTCGTTGTCGCCGCATACGTAAGACAAAAACATTACCTTTTCCATTTAGTAAAACACTTCATATGAAAATATTTATTTTTAATAAAATTAAAAGTAAATGGGGTTTATACACTGTATAAATGAATGTTGTGTATGAAACAAAATTTAACTCAATGAAAGGAGATTGAGACAAAGTCCCATACCTTGTGTCCGACTTGACTCGATCATTATTTAATCTCCTGAATAATGAACTAGAGTTAATTTATACTTTATTAAGAACCTTTTAAAGTTCATTATTCATTTTATTTCATTTATTACCATGTTATTACCATAATGTAATTATTTAAGTTAATAATAGTGGTTTTTTCGATCTTTGGTACATGAGCCAAAAATAAACTTCTTATAATTACAAGTTGTTCATGTGGTAAAATATCCATCATATCTAGAATTATATTCATGATGTAGATATCATATATATCATATATATTCATTATATACATACATTTATAATATTACATAACATTTAGAGGTATGAAATGAAATACATCGTTCATGGAGACGATAAGCCGTATGTACACATGAATGCTAGTTTCATTTCTATTTCATATTTAATAGAATGAAATCATAATTATAAAAAGATATATTATAATTCTAGTATGATATCATTTGTAATACCCTTAACTCCATACTTTATACATCCCACATATGGCATTAATGAATCAAATCACTTTAAGGGGGCGGTAGTCCACACTTCCTAAAATGAAGATATCACTTTTACCCATAACGGAAACCATAAGGTAGGCCATAAATGAAAAATACAGAATCATAAGGAAAACATAAACCTAATATATATCATATATAAATATAGTGACATCTTAATGTCCACCATGAAATGAGTTAAAGGAAAATTGAACAATCATCGTTTTGTGAGGCAGTAATTCACCATCCACAAAAATAGTATGTTCTTTAACCATTAGACGAGAGAGTATGTAAGAGTAAATCAAATACTTCCAATAAAAAAATCATTGTATATTTTAAATACTGGTTTTTTTTAAAATAAAGGAATAAAAAGAGTTTAGGGCGTTGGAGAAGTAAAATAAAACAAAAGAACATTAGCGAAGACATTACCTTTAAATCAGGTAACTTCCCTTGGTTTGAACTAAAAGGGTTTCTTGAAGAGATTTCTACCTAAGGTAAGGCTTCTATGATGAAGATAGGGATTTGTAGAGATAAAATGAGCACATCTTGGTAGAGAAAATGTCTTGAGAGGTGTGGGTAAGGTGGTAGAGGTGGGGGCCTTTTATAAGAGGGAGGAGGGGCACTCTTGGAATGTCAAGAAATGTTACTTTATTATGTAATGAGTTTCTGATTTTAAAGGTCCCACAAAGATATATTTCGAGGATAATGTGATAAGGGTTCTAAATACACCTATCCAATAGTTTTTTGACTAGTGTAAGTCTTTGATTTTACATTATCTTTTCGTTTTATTTAAATCATTAATTAATGAGGTAATCCCTGCATCATCATGGTTTCATATATAAATTAATTTCTTTAATGTCTAAAAAATATAAAAAAAAATACTATGATGTTGGAAATAGTTTTATATATCCAATGGATATTTATAGTCTAAGAGATCGTTTACATAGTCAAAACTAAAATTGTTTTACTTATGTGTTATATACTTTTGTGATATTCTCCTTTCTTTAAAAATAAAAAGATAAAGTGTCACTATCACCCAAAAGTGATTCTATGGGGTCTCAAAGTTTGGCACAAGGAATCTCATGGTCTGAAATGACACAACCAGTAGCATTAGGACACATGTTGGGGTCATTTAATATTATTATGATATTATTTTATTACCCTTAACTACCTGATTACTAATTAATCACGATAATTAAAAATAATTACCGTCATTACTATTCATAATGTCCAAAAACAAAAAAGTCTTAATTACATAATTTGGACCATATGATTCCAAATATGTAATCAATTTTAAAAAATTCCAAACACAGAAATTGTAGTAATTAATTTAATAATAATTCTCGTTGTCAAAACAAATAGCTGATTTTTTTGAAACAATATCTATCAAGAGATTGATAATGGTTTATGTCAAATTTAAAAGTGAAATTAATTTTAATGACCACCATTGGATTAAATGGTTAAAATATATTATAATTACACTTTAAAACAGATTAAAAATATAATCTATCCATATAATTAAATTAGATGAAAAAATGGTTTTGAAGTAAAATGCAGTATTTTTCACTATTCCTTAAAAATGAACATTGTCACAAAAATATGAAAAATTTATCCAAAGTAAATTTCAATGTCCCAATCCTAAATAATATGTATATTTTTAAAAATAGATCTTATAGAATAGTCAAAAGATAGATTTAAAAATGGTTCACCATCAAATGGTAGTAAAAAAATCTTTTGAAAATATTAGATAATTCAATGCTTAAGATTGTATTTATTCTCATTTTAAGCCTCTAAAACACTATCTAATTTATAAACAGAAAAAAGTATGAAAATACATAATTCTATACATACTTGGGATGTTACATCCTTCCCCCCTTTAGAAAATTTTGTCCCTATAATTTTTTTACTTATCGAATAAGTGGGGGTATTTATCCCTCATTGCATTTTTATATTCCCATGTTACCTATTCAATCATGTTGTTTTTCCACAAAACCTAAACTTGATGAATCAATTTTTTAATAATTTCTCCCTATGGTGAAGAATTTGGATGATTTGTTCCTCATAAGACTAGTTCTCTTCCAGATGAACTACCTCTGGACTCCAAACCTAAGATGGATCTGGCATGTACTTCCTTAACATTGAAACTAGGAAAACATTGTGAACCTGAGAAAAACATAGATTAAAGACACTCAGTAAGCAACTGATCCAACTCTCTTCAGAATATCATATGGTCCAATGAACCTTGGACTCATATTTCCTTTCTTACCAAATCACATCACACTTTTCCATGGTGAAACTTTGATGAAGACATGATCACCTACCTCAAAAGAGATATCCTTCCTCCTATTGTCCGCATAACTTTTCTGCCTGCTCTGATCTGTTCTCATGTGTTTCTATATCATCTGAACATTTTATGCAAACTCTTCTACCAATTATGGTCCCATCAACTTCCATTCACCCACTTTATCCCAAAAATTTGGAGTTCTATACCCCTTTACATATAATGCCTCAAATGGTGCCGTCTGTATACTGGAATGAAAACTTTTATTATAAGAAAACTCAACCAACGAAAGATGTCAGTACCAACATCCCTGATAATCCATCAAACAACCACGTAGAATATCCTCCAATGTCTGAATTGTTCATTCTGATTTCCCATCTGATTGAGGATGAAAATCTATACTAAAATTTCATTCAATACCCAATGACTTCTGAAGGCCTTTCTAAAAGATAGAAGTAAACCTATGATCACGATAAGATACAATGGACAGGGGAATTCCATGTAACCTGAATATCTCTTTAAGATACAAATGAGAAAGTGGATCTATAGAAAAAGTATCTCGTATAGCAAGGAAATGAGCAGATTTAGTCAAGCGATCAACAATAACTGAGATCTCATTATTACCTCGAGGTGTCTTCAGCAAACCAACAATGAAGTCCATAGATATATTATCCCATTTCCACTATGGAACTGGTAAAGGCTGAAGTATCCATTACGGTAACTGCTGATCTACTTTAACCTGTTGACAAGTCATACAGTTCACAGTAAAATCAGAAATATCTATTTTCATTCCATCCCACCAGTGATACTCCCGAAGATCTATATACAGCTTAGTACTGCCTAATGAACTGAAAAATGAGAACTATGAGATTCACATAACAACTCCTTCATCAACTGTGAAACACATGACACACACAATCTCTTACCAAATCTGAAAACTCAATCATTGTCAATGTTGAATTCAGGAAACAAACCCTTCTGAACTAGCTCTACCTTTTTCTGCAACTCAGTGTCTTGCTTCTGTGATTTATTAATTCTGTCTGATAGAGATGATCTCACTGACACCTATGACAAAATAGAAGAAATTTCTATATCGAAAACTTCTATGCCAAGGTTCATCAAATAATTTACCAAAGGATCACGTTACAAATGTAACATTGTTAATGAATCATTAATTTTTCGACTCAAAGAATCATCCACTTTATTTGATTTTCTTGGATGGTAATGAATTGTACAATCATAATCATTGATTAATTCTGGCCATCTCCTCTGTCTCATGTTTAATTCTTTCTGAGTGAATATATACTTTAAACTTTTTTGATCAGTATATATTTCACACTTTACACCATACAAATGATCCCTCCAAATTTTTAGAGCGAAAACCACATCAGCTAATTTCAAATCATATGTAGGGTAATTTACCTCATGAGTTTTCAACAGATGTGAAGCATAATCAATTACCTGATCATTCTACATTAGGACGCAACCATGTCCTTTGAATGAAGCATCACTATAGATAAAAAACTCACCATTCCTGGAAGGTAGTGCCAAAACTGGTTCATTCACCAATGTTCTTTTAAATTCTTGAAATCAACCAGCACATTTTATTGTCCTGATAAACCTAGCACCCTTCTGAGTTGTCTTTGTCATTGGACTAGATGACATTGAAAATTTTGTAAAAAACCATCAGTAATAGCCCACCAAACCTATAAAACTACGAATCTCGGTTACATTTGTGGGTCGTGGCCATTCTTACACAACTTTTGTTTTTCCAGGATCAACATATATCCCATATTTAGAAGTAATATGACCAAGGAAAGAAATTTGTTGCAAAAAAACTCACACTTTCTGAATTTCCCATACAATTTATTTTCATTTAGGGTTTGAAAAATAACCCTTAAATGACTTTCATACTCCTCTTTACTTTTAGGAAACACACAAATATCATCAATGAAAACAACCACAAACTTATCCATGATCTCATGGAAAATTCTATTCATAATTTCCATGAATACAGTAGGTACATTGGTTAGACCAAAATTCATTACTCCAAATTCATAATGACCACATCTTCTTCAAAAGACAGTCTTCGGAACATCTGTTTCATTTACCTTCAACTGATGGTACCCCGATCTCAGGTCCATCTTTGGAAAATATTGTGCTCCCTGGGGATGATAAAATAAATCCTCAATATGAGGCAACGAATATTTGTACATAAGAGTGATGTTATTAAAGGCTCTATAATCAATGAAAAGTCTCATAGAACCATCTTTCTTTTTAACAAATAAGACAGGAGCACCCCATGGTGATGTGCTAGGTCAAATGAAACCTTTCTCTAATATATCTTGCAATTTCTCCTTCAACTTTAAAAGTTCAATTTGAGCCATTCGAAAAGGGGGTTTTGAAATTGGCTTAGCATCAGGAACTAAGTTAACAGTAAATTCAACTTCCCGATCTGGTATTATTCCAAGAAACTCGTCTGGAAAATCATCAGGATAATCATTTACCACTGGCACATCATTAATCAGAATGGTTTCTTTTTTTTTCAACTATATGTGCAAGGTAACATTCATTTCCATATTTTACAAGTTTATCATCCTCTTGATATGTTATCAATAGTAATGGTTAATTCTTGTACACAAAACGATTGTCTTTCTGAATAGAAACTTCTTTAGCTCTAAAATCAATCTTATCATGGTAAACAGAGACCCAATCCATACTCGGGATAACATCAAACTCTACCAGATTTAAAACAATAAGGTTCACAAGTATGTTCTTTCCACGGATAAGGATATGAAGATTCTTATAAATTCTTTTTGCCTCAACATTTCCCCCAGGTGTTTTTACCACCAGTTCATGATTCATTTCTTGAGATGGAATTCCAAATTTACTAGAAACGTTTTTAGAGATGAATGAATGTGTATACCCCGAATCAAAAAACACATTGGCATAATATTAAAAAACAAAAAAAGTACTTGATACCACTTTATTTGATGGACCAACATATTCTGATGTAGTTTCAATGTATTTCACCACACTGTTCTTCTTGTAGTTTGACTGCTTTCTATCATTTGTGCTCTTTTTCGAACACTCATTTGCAAAAGGTCCCATATCATTGCACTTGAAAAATTTCACTAACTGTAAATCAAATTTGGTATTTCCATCACCTTGATCTTTTTCAGTCCAATCACGAGTCTTATGTACCATCTTACCACATCGGTAGCACTTTCTAGAATTCAGAAGACATTCCCCAACATTCTTTTTACCAAATTTATCACAAACTGAAAACTTACTTTTCTTAAAATCAGACCTCTTTGAAGGATTCTTCCTTTTCTCCAGCCACCTTGGACTCCTCTTCTATTGGTTGTTATAGAACACTTGATCATCCGAAAACTCCATTTCCACCTTCTCAGCACATCGAAAAAGCTTTTCATAACTCTTAAACTCACGGGAAGCTAAATCCCATCAATATTTTGTCTTTAATCATGAGTAAAAATGATTGATTTTACTATCATGGTGTCGGTTAAAATTTGGAGAATACCTTTCCAAACAAGTGAACCTTTCTTCATAGGAAGCCATGGAGTATTCCTCTTGCCACAATTCCATGAATTGTTTTTCCATCCTAGGTCGAACAGCCTTAGGAAAATATTTCACAAGAAACATACCATTGAATTCATCCCAGTCAAAAGCATCAATCTCATCAACATCCCTAATATTTTTAACAATCAACCACCACTGATCTGCTTCACCCTCCAAATGGTAAACAATAAGACAAACCTTTTGATTGTTTGAACACACCATGAAATCGAAAATCGTATCCAGTTCTATAATCCACCCTTCATCTCACACAGGGTCAGATGATCCCTTGAATGATGGGGGATGTTTCCTCATGAAATGTTTCACCACTGACATGTTCCTCTTCGATTGATCTGGCTGATCTCGTGCATGGATACTACCACAATTTATCACTTGAGTCAACTGGTCCATTACTATAACCAACAGTTCAGTTCCAATTCCGACCATATTAGGATACTGATTTGGAAGGTCATTTCCTTCTGTATGCCTTCCTAGTACTGCTTCCCTGTTTCCTCTGTGGAAAACCATTCTAAACAAACATGTCTTATATTATGCAACACGGTAATCTTCAAATTATATATCATTTCAATTTGACCTTAATAAAAATATTTTTGGATAATCGTTTAATAGAATTCTAACTCTTAATGTTATCTAAACTGACCACTGATACCAACTATAAGGCCCCAACCTTAAACATTACTAAATCTTGAGTTATTTCATGAATACACATTGAGGATCCTTTCATTTTTAGAGTTTTAGAGAATTAGATCATAAATCATGCATTATATTCCACATTTCAACAAGGTTATTAAATGAAAGACAGTATTCACTTTTCTCATCAAATGAAAAATATTTAAAATAAAATATATATTCTTTCATCACACTTCCTCAACAAAATCATCACATCATGTACCTTTCCCTTGACCTGTGAAAAAATTTTCAAAAACACGGGATGAGCATAAAAAGTTCAGTAAGTGATATAAAAATACTGAATGAAAACCTTAGTTCATGTATACATAAGAATCATTGAAAACATACTTTACTCATAAACATAATCACTTTAACATACCTCATGAAATCATATGATTTATGAGTAACTCAAAGAAATAATAAGACATAAAGGTAACTTGAGGCATTCATAACATTCTTACACAGGGAGTAACTCTCATGGTTACGTTTGGAATACCCATCACAATATATTCCCTAAATATCTTTGGGGAATCCTTAGCGATTAACTCCTTCACACTAACCAATGCATTGGTGAGCTATATCAGGCTCCCCCACCCTTAGTTTATCATGGAACCCCCCATCTTCATAAACAATTCACAAGAACCATAACATAATCGTATCACATAAAAACTGTATAAAGGAAACATTACATTTCCACATCTCAATCACAAGATATCAATACAAAACATTGATATAATAAAACAATCATAAAAACCATTTTCAATGACAAAATAAAAGAAAATTAAACCATGGTATTTATTTTTCATTTAAAAAAGGTATGTCTTGTAGAGGAAGCTGAAACTCAAATAATGGTCACGGCGGCGGAGATGTCATTATCACCACATATGTAAGAAAAAAACATTCCTTTTGTCATTTAGTAAAATGATTCTTATAAAAAGATTCATTTTGAATAAAAGAAAAATTCAATGTGTTTTATACACCATATAAAATAAAGTTGTGTATAAAACTAAATTTGCCTCAATGAAAGGTTATTGAGGCGAAGTCACATACCTCGTGTCCAACTTGACTCTATCATTCTTTAATATCCTGAATAATAAACTAGAATTAATTTCTATTTTCTTAAGAACATTTTTCATGTTCATTATTCATTTTATATCACTTATTACCATGTTATGAACATTATTTAATTATTAAAGGTAATAAGGGTCGTTTTGTCTATCTTTTGTACTTAAGAGAAAAATAAACTTGTTATAAGTACAAGTTGTTCATGTGGTAAAATTTACATTATATCCAAAATTATATACATGATTTAGATATCATATATATCATATATATTCAGTATATACATGCATTTATAAAATTACATAACATTTAGAGGTAAAAAACGAAATACACCGTTCATGGAGACGGTAAGCCGTACGTACGCATTAACGCTACTTTCATTCCTATTCCTTATTTAATGGAATGAAATAATATTTATATAAAGGCATATTAGAATTCCCGTATGATATAATTTTTAATACCATTAACTCCATCCTTTATACATCCCAGATATGGCATTAACGAATCAAATCACTTTGAGGGGGCAGTATTCCACACTTCCTAAAATGAAGATATCACGTTTACCCATAATGGAAACCATAATATATGCCATAAATGAAAAATACTTATTCATAAGGATAAAATAGACATAATATATAACCTATATAAATATAGTGACATCTTAATGGCCACCATGAAATGTTCTTAAAGAAGATTGAACAATCATCGTTTTATGAGGCAGTAATTCGCCATCAACAGAAAGAGAATTTTCTTTAACCATTAGAAGGGAGTGTTTCTAATTGTAAATCAAATCCTTATCATTAAAACATCATTTTATATTTAAGATTCTGGTTTTGTTACAAAATAAATGAATAAAAGGATTTTAAGGGGTTGTAGAAGAAAAATAAAAACAAAAGAACATTAGAGAAGACATTAGCTTTAAATCGTGTAACTCCCCTTGGTTTGAACAAAAAGGGTTTTTGAAGTGCTTTATGCATAAGGTAAGGCTTCTAGGATGAAGAGAGAGATTTTGAGAGATAAAATGAGCTGAGCTTGGCCGATCCAATGGTTTGATATGTGGGGGTAAGGTGGTAGAGTTGGGGGCCTTTTATAAGAGGGAAGAGCGGCACTCTTGGAAGTTCAAGAAATGTTACATTATTATATAATGAGTTTAGGATTTTAAAGGTCTCTCAAAGATATATTTACATGAAAAGGTGATAAGGGTTAGATATACACCCATACAATAGGTTTTTGACATGTTTATGTCTTTTATTTTACATTATCTTTTCATTTTATTTAAATCGTTCATCAATGAGGTAATCGGTGGATCATCATGATGTCATAAATAAATTTATTTATTTAATGTCTAAAATTCATAAAATAATACTATTATTTAGGAAATATTTTTATCTTTCCAATGACTATTTATATCCTAGAGATAGTTTACATAGACAAAACTAAAATTGTTTTACTTAGGTGTTATATACATTTGTTATATTCTCATTTCATTAAAAATAAAAAGATAAAGTTCCACTATCACCCAAAAGTGAATCCATGGGGTCCCAAAGTTTGGAATAAGACATCCCATGGTCAGAAATGACACAACCAGAAGCATTAGGACACATGTTGGGTTCATTTTATATTATTATGATATTATTTTATTACCATTAACTACCCAATTACTAATTAATCATGATAATAAAATATAATTACCGATGTTATTATACATAATGTCCAAAAACAAAAGATTCTTAATTACATAATTTGGACCTTCTTATTCCAAATATGGTATATATTTTAATAAATTTTTAACACAGAAATTGCAGTAATTAATTTAAAAACAATTCACGTTGTCAAAACAAATAGCGGGTTTTTTTTAAACAATATCTATCAAAAGCTTGACAATTGTTTATGTCAAATTTTAAAGTGAAATTAATTATAATGACCACCATTGGATTAAATGGTAAAAATATATTCTAATTTCAATTTAAACCCAATTAAAAAGATAATCTATACATAAAATTAATTTAGATGAAAAAGTAGTTTTGAAGTAAAATGCCGTATTTTTCACTATTTATTAAAAAATGAACATTGTCACAAAAATAACAAAAAATTTTCCAAAGTAAATTTCAATGTCACAATCCTATAGAATAAGTTTATTTTGAAAAATAGAGCTTATGAAATTGTCAAAAGATATATTTAAAAATGGTTCGCCAGAAAAGGTGGTAAAATAATCTTTAAAAAATATTAGATAATTCAATGCTTAAGAATGGATTTATTCTCATTTTAAGCCTCTAAAATATTATCGAATTTATAAATAGACATAGTTAGGAAAATACATAATTCAATACTTACTTGGGATGTTACATTGATTCTTTAATCCATGGTTTGTAAAACCTAGAACCAAAACTTAAGTATGTTTATAATAGCATGCCTCTTCATTTTTATATGAAAAACTATTCTCCGACTACTGTTGATGATAGGGTGGTTTGTGTCAATCATCATAACTAAAAGTCAAGACAGAAACATATTAATAACTCACAATTTTGAAAATATTTTATGCTTTTTATTTTTCATACTATTACATAAATATACATGGACTTGATAGTATTTATTATATTTCAATTAACCAATATGAACAACACGGACACCATAATTAAAAGAGGGAAGAAGAAATAGTGAATGTTGTGTGACAGGTCACATGAAAGTATAACCCTAAACACGAAATATGAGTTTTATAATCTTATGACACTAAAAAAATAAAATAAATAATAAAAATGGATTATTAAAAAGGAAAAAAACATAGTAATTTAACAGGAAATACAACTATTAGAAAAAATATGCTACGAAGTTATACCATGTTCCACCATATGATGATAATAAGGAATTTAGAACTCCATGGGAGGGGTCAGGCCTTTTATGAGGGAAAATCATGACCCAATCTATCAAAAAAACTGTATGGTCCAAAAAACATATAATGAGCCTTATGGAGAGGTGTTCCATTGAGGTATATATTGATGGGATGTGGAATAATACAAGTTGGATGACCAAGTCCTGAGTTATGTCCCAAATAATTAATGGTGGTTTAATATTCTCCTATAATAACTTCACTTGTGGGCCATATTTTGGAAACTTGTGCGCATTCATCCTTTTTTCTAGTTAGATTAATTTAATTCCAATGACTATATAATCATAAAATTAATTAATTTTAAAATTTGTATCATTTTATTAAATTTAATGATTGAAACAATGAATTTTTTTCGTATTGGACATTTGTACAGTCTCATATTTTAATGAATGTTTCAAAAAATGACTTCAAAATAAAAAAAGACTAAAAAAGGAATTTATTGAAACCCATAAATATTTTAATACAATATTATGATGGAGATAATATATGTTAAATTAAAATGTGATTAGGTATTTCATTTTTTAGGGAATACACTGATTAATTTTTTGAATATCTATTTTGAAATACCTATATTTTGATGTACAGTTCTCAATAGAACACATACCTGGAGACACTAATCTCTATAAATGACCAAATAGAATAGACCAATATAAACAGTTATTTTGAAAAAAAAATATGTAAGAGAATATTTGAAATTGAATTATATAACCTAATAAATTTTCATGGGTTGCGTTATTGCTCTATATCAAGAAGGATGAATTAATATTGTCTTTCAATGATTAATGGGAGCTCAATAAAATCACTCTGAAAAAGATTAACCTAGTTATAAGGATTTATAACTTGTTTGATAAGAAACATGGATATTATAATTTATCAAGGGTATATATTCATTCTATAAAATATAGAAAAATAGTGATTAGAGATGATATTTAGAAGAAACATTTCTATACATGAGATGGAAACCTTAAGTTCATACTGATTTTCATTTGAAATTATTATTTCCAAACAATAATCCTTTAATTGATGAATATAGTCTTTAGAGACTTCCATAACAAATTGTTTTACAGTTTATTGATGAAATTTCATTTAAACCATGGTGCTAAAAGAAAATGAATAAAATCTATAGATTTTGTTGGTGACATTAAGAATAAAGAAAATATAAATTATGTTTAGTTTGTGTGACTTTTATATACATCATTTCACATTCTTAGGGAACATGATCACAAGTGAGGGAATTTATATGGACCCCTAAAAGTCAACGAAACTGTGAAATGTGTAATTGATATATATAGTTCTCATTGATTAGTTAGGTATTATCGACAGTTTTTGAGACTCTTCTCATGATTTCATTGCACAAAACTATATTAAAAGGAAAGGGGTTAAGTGTGTCTAGATAAAATTATGTGTCTAGATAAAAACAATGAAAATATACACAATGACCTCATGTCGAGAAATATTTCTGATATTAAATAATTCATTAAAAAAGCATTGGTTGGTGTACTCATACAAAATGATAATGTGAAATCCTACACCTTTGGAAAGTCAACGATCCATGGGAAAAACAATCAGAAACATGTCTTGGAGTTTGACGTTGTACTATTTTAATTAATTATTTGTATACACATACCATATAGTGATAAGTGTGACATAATATAGACAATAATAGTCTAATGAATATATTCACAAATAAAGAGAATAACATTTTTCCAGTAATAATGGTTTAAGCCAATAAATTAATATTATTTCAAAATTTATTGAAATATTTCAATGGAGAATAATGTGGATAATTATCATAGTATAAAATAAAATACTACCTTATCATAGATGTAGATTGAGAGAGACTATATAATCATTGATAGTTTGCTGAAAAATATAGAGGCTATAAAAGTTTTAAAGACATCCCACCTTTCCCAAAAGATTTCCCAACAAGGTATCTAATATAATATTTAGCGTTCAAAAATGTTTTTCATAGAGATTCAAAATAATTATATTGTTGTAAATACATGTATTTTTATATATTTCATTTCATAAAATTGTTTCATTTAGTTTGGAACTCGAATTTGTGTTCATTTTTAAAATAACATGATGAAAAATGTATTGAAAAATCCTTATATCTCATATTTATATATCCATTATGAAATTATAAAGAAGTAATTTAATATTAATGAGAACTAATTGGGTAAAAGCTGAAGATTTAAATTCTTCATAAAATATAAAAGTATTGGTTGATTCATTATGTGAAGCATGAGAGAGAAAAATACAACAGAGATAATGAAATAATTAGATGTACCTACATTAAAAAGTGTTAAAATCTCAATGATAATTTTCACTAGTCACCTTAATAAATAAATAGGAATTAATGTGACATGAGTTGTGGTGTATTATCGCACAAATAATGGTCACATGATAACTCTTCAAAAATATTTCACTCTTTAAAAACATTTAATTCTATACATGATGGAAGTGGGGAGGTATCATGGAGAACAACAATTAATTATCAATGAAATTGATACATGTTACAGTTTTAAATTGAACATAATTAATCAACAATCCTTTAATACTGAATTGATCTTCAGAACAACCTATCACACCCATACTAATCACTAATCAAAAGTGACCATTATAACACCAAAGACATTCTATATGTTACCTCAGATGATTATAACATATATTGGAACAAATATATCCCATTGGTTGGTTCTTACACAATAAAAATTACACATATGTATTCATGTGGCCCCATATAACTCTCTATATATGAATTTATGTAATTCCCTAGACCCTCATCTAAATTTTGGGAGCCAAAAACACATAATTTATATACCAGTTTTGATACCAACTAAAAATTTATATAATAATTTTACCTTAATTACATGAATTAAAGTAAAATTTCCATTACATACATTCCCTGCACCTTTTATGTTTAGTAATTTATAGAAATAAAAAAAATTTAAACAAAGAAATCACAAGACTTCAAAAACTCATAGTAATTTTCCCCATTATAAAAGAATTAACATAGTCAATTATATTTATTCATCATCAACCATAAATGAAATAACAATTATATCATATTTGAAATAGAATTTCATACAGTTTTTTAATATCCTTATAATAAGGAATCATAAGAATGAGTGAGCTCAAATAACTAACAAGGCTAAACATAAGAATTAAAAAAAAATATTAATTAATAATAAGATGATAAAAAATAATACGGTAGGAATACATAATAAAAATAATTTCAAAATCCAACAGAACATTTATCATATCATAACCATGTTTGAAATACGAACAAAGAAAAATGGGTAACAAAAAAACTATTCCCTCTATGATGAAATATACAATATCGAAAAGCAAATTCCATTACTTAGACCAAGAAATAATGTTCAAAAACATCATGAACTTTCCATAATGGACATATATCTATTAAATATCTTATTATAGGTAGGTATACACCAAAATACCCATGTTGGGATGACCCATGAAACCTATCAATTTATCAATGGACTATATATAACTGTTCCCCACAATCTAAAATGTATGCGTAATTTTTTCATCATATGATAAAATTACTAAATGATACATAATCAAAACTTCCAAAAAACATATGTATTAAAATGAAAATATATATAATGATAATATTTTCACCATTTTAATAATACAGATTACAAGATCAAAAAACATCTATATAATGAAGGTTAGTGGTAAAAAAATAGTCAACATTCATGAGAAATTAATAAACATTCATATTGGAATAAAAATTATAATTATTTTCAATTTCCACCCAACCAATAATTGGTATATATTTTAATACAAGAATACCTCAAACTAAATAGGTAATCAGTATGTTGTATATGTTTATTTCGATTTTTTTTAAATTTATAGATGTATAGAATCATGGTGAACACCCTTTAATAAGAAAAATAAAAAACGATTCTTTTCTAAAAGTAATATAATGAAAGTAAGTGTTCTTTCTATTCATATTCTATAGCTAATAAAGACAAAGGTATTTATGGATTGTATTGTTCATATTGAAAAATTTTACATGGACCATCTAGAGTGAGATGTTGGACGGTTTCATTTGAATAATATTCCTAATCATGGATAATATTATTTAAATTAGAATGAGCTAGATTACAATCACATTCGATGAGTTTTATTAAAAATAATTAAGAATGAGTAAATATCATAAAACTATATTAAATATATGTAATGATATTTATTATTAAACTTCTAGAAAAACAGTTTATTCTAGAAACCATCAAAAACAATATAAAAAGTTTCATAGGTAATAATAATATGGAATAATGATGTGTTCCAATTGAATAAAATATAAACAATTTTGATAAAGAATAATGATCATCATCATTGGAATATAATGTTACATGTAACATTAAAATGGTATTTTCAAAAATGTTTTTTTGAAACTGTTCAAAAAAATTTACATTAGAAAAATAAACATCAATAATTGATCTTTGAAAAAATATAAAAGAAATCAAATTAAATTTGGGTTTTATGATAAACCATTTGTTTTTAAAATGATATAAACCCCTTATGAATATTTTGAAATATCATTATTTCAAAGCCCATGTCGTTGGAAAAGAACTAACTTTTTACTTTAAAAAGGGATACATAGATGCATCAGATTTATTGGAAATTATATATATTATTTTTTGAAAAATAGGGACAGTTGTTAGTTTTTTGGAAAATATTGACATTGATGAAAAGGTTCCATCGTAAGATTGGGATTTATTATTACCAAAAGTTATATATTAATTTGAATAAAATAATATAATGGATCTTATTATTTATTTTGAGAATTGAATTCTATATAAAAAAATTAAAATAATGTATAATATATGTGAAATATAAGACCAATTAAATATTTAAATGTATATCAAGTAAGGAGTTACATTACCCATTGTATCGAAATGTCAGTTGATGAAAACCCTTCAATAAAGGATATTTTTTTAAGATAAAACTCTTTTAGGATATGATTTAAAATAAAATATAAAATATATTTAATAATTATATAATAATGATACAAAAAACTAAATGGCTGGAAGACATACCATTTTATTTATAAAATATGGTATATTATGAAATATGTTCCAAAGAGTGGAAACTTGACACATGATTCCCATCACATGTTCATGATTCATTATTTTCATGCACATAATCTCCTTAATAATAAAATTAATTTTATAAGAGTCCCTTATATGAAAATTTTTATCATATTTTTAATTTAAAATGACAATTAATTTATATAATCTATTTATTTATACAATTTTCTTATTATGTTTTCATGAAAATTAAATTGGATTCATATTATTTTGAAAAATTTTGTGATCGAATATTATATTTTCATAATAAGTTATAAAAATATACCAATTAAATATATATTAACATAAAATTTATTACATGTCAACTTATAAAAAAAATTCATTAAAAGTATATAAAAAATTACTATTTAACATCTCATAGTAATATATGATATTGTTTTATAGGTTTATTAACAAAAAATCAATAACATGGAATATATCAATTTGTTTGTATAGTTCATGAAACGTGTGAATAAATTTTTACAGAATAATAATATTAAATATATGTTTTTAGGTTTCTAAATAATATTCTATGTTTTTCGAATAATGAAATTAAATCAACCTGAAAAAAATAAGTTACTTCATGGAAGTTATAGTCCACATGACTCACGATTAACATAATTTTATTCTTAGTGTATGGAAAAGAATAAATAATAGTTATCCTATTTATTTAATAACCTTTTAGTGTAATAATAATACTAATTTTTTTTTTACTAGTTTATGGAAATTGTATAAGGGGATGGTTGAGAAGAAAATTTTAAAGATTAAGTAATAATTACATCAGGACTTTGAACGTCTCTTGATAATTTCCTTAAAAATGAAGATATTAACATATGAAATTCGCACTAGATGATTATGAGTAGATTAAAAGATTATTGAAGGTTAAATTACTTTGTTTCTAAAACAACAAACTATGTAATGGTTTTGGATTTAATTGGTTGAAGTTTCCAATTTTATATGTAAAAGAAATAGATCTTTTATGTACACCCATTATTCTTAAAAATTGTAAGGACTCTATTTGAGGTTTAATAGCTCCAACTAAGATATTTAATGGATTATTGGGGGATATGAGGATGATAAATCCATATTCACTCCTTTTACCATTGGTTTTAAATATTTTTTCTCCGTTAAACCACTGATTTTTATATTTTTATGTTTTTTGTTTTATCTTAGAAACTAGTAATTTCACTAGTAGTTTCTAATATATTATTAAAAATAACGAAGACCATACTAAAATAATTTGTCCCTATGAAACAAATTTTAATTTCAATTTAATATTATTTAGTATTTACCTAAGATAACATTAAAATTTACCATACAAATTAATAGATAATCATTATTTTGGTGAAATTATATTCCTCAACATTTATTACAATGAATCATCTAAATAATTTATTACAAATTGAACAAGGGATATTTTATTTAAATATATGTTAACAAATTATATTAATCTCACCTTTAAAAGGATATAAATTTATTTTATTAGATAATAATTATTAAATATTAATAAAAAAATCATTAGAAATAATAGTTCTACCATTATCATTATTATTAACTTTAGAAATAGGAATCAAACACATATTTCCAATAATTAAATGAAAAGTAATATATATTATTTTTATTTTGATCTAAAATATTATTTCCAATTTGTGGGGTTTAATTTATATAATTTAGGAAAACAGATTTATTAGTAGAAAATAAATCAATTTTTAGAATAAAATATTTCTATGTTTTATAAAATGATATATATGTGTATAATATATAATATATATATTTTTTAGATGGTTTATTTTACTTATTTTTATATATATTTTTTCTCTATAAAATTATACAACATATTTAAGTAATTATTTTATGCCACTTCAATTATCATAAAAAACATCATCAAATAGAGGCAAAATGAAAAATGAACAAGTTTCATTCCAATCATATTATGTTTTATGTATTTATCCACAATATTATTTTATCATTGTTGTTATTACCCATGGAAAATTTGTTGACCAATAACTGGTTCCCAATTGTTGAGTGGCCATTATTCTGTGCAACATATCAAAACCCTAGGTATGACATGTGATGATGGTTATGGTATGTGAATAGAAGATGAAATTGGGTGCATCAAGCGAGAATGATAGAAGATCTTGTATTTTTTTCTCCTTCAGTGGTGCATGAAAATCAAACATTAGGGTATTTCCTTAATATATTTAAATGGCCATATTTTAGTAATCAATAGAAAACACGGCTCTGTAACCCTATATCATAAATATATGGAGTGATTTATTGTGAGAAATGCCGTAGTAGAATCATGTGAGGAAGAAATTAGGAGAAACCACGTGATATAGAAATGTATTAGAAACAAGTCATGTAAATCAAAATTACATGTGATGTTGGTCTTACTCAAAATTTTCTATGGTTTGGGGAATAACATTAGGAATACAAAATGTGTGACCCTTTTCACATGGGTTGGGATCCTATTAGTGGATGATTGGAATGTTCTTCTAGAGGTACATGGAAATTAGAAAAAGTAAATAGCTCAGTGGAATTTTATGTACTTGCACAAAGACATGGATAGGTTTACATGGGTTAGTTCTTAGACACATACACCATAAATGGACTTGGATAGCTGACATAGGTAGGGTATCATATGTGTATGCATACCCTATACACCTTCTACATATTTTTTAGACTAGGAACTACATACTATTTGAATCTATTACACACTTATATGAATGGAGAATTCTAGACATGTTTTTACCTCCTGGTACACGTTGTTTACCCATTCAAGAGTGTTTATAGTTCATAGTTTTATTAGTTTTACCATTATAGGTTGATTTTGTTCACATGGTCCTTTACCTCTAGGTTACTGTGAATAATCACATCCAAATCAGAGGATTTTGATCCCCTATAAGGTCGAGTCTCAGGTAGGGTTATGGTGTCCCTCAGTGAGATTGGATTGCGACCCTCTATCATCCTTTATTCCCTATATAGGGTTTTTATAAATTATGTAACCTCTCTGATCAAGGATTTAATCATCTATATATTAGGTTGTATTTCTAAGGGTTTTGTTATCACTAATAAATGATCCCCACTATAGCTGATTGAACAAAACATTGGATCATACTGTATCATATATGTTTTGAGACTTACCAATATCTGTGTGTCAAGGTATTCATAGAAAAGGGAACTTTATTGGGTGGGTCCCAATTACCAAAACCTCTCCATCAAGTGTCTTTGATGATATCATGGCTATTGGAGTATATTTTCCTATAATGAGCATTACATCGAGTGGAATCCTATTTCAGATAGTTGATTATGACCACCTAATGTAATAATGTCTTTATTAAGTATATTTGGGTGTTTCTATTATACATTTATTGTTATATCTTATATTTATATGACAATACTTTTTTCTTTTTATTTAATGTTTTTGGGTTGTCCTACTATGTATTTTTATACTCAGGACTACATGGAATCTTCCCCTAGTTGTCATGTATAATTAAAACAACGACACATTTGATAGTGTATTTAGAGGATATAGAGAAGATTTATCAAACATTTCACTTTTCAGACTATGTTGTTTTGCTGAAATATTTCATTTGACATTTTTCCAGAACTATTCTGTTGGTTGTAGAATTTAAAATTTTTGGTTTGGCTTTTATTTGTTCCCCTTTTACACTTTTAGTAATGTACTATATTTCTATATTATGGGATCATAGAGGTATGCAATCATTATATAATTTTTTTAAATTATATGGTTTTTGGGTTTGTTGATATCTACATTTTTATAGGTAAATTGGGCTAATGCCTCCAATAATTGGGATATGACTATATAGAGATGGTCTCCTTCCACTAATAAATTATAGGCGGACATGGGCTGGTCATGCGTTGAAACTCAATCATTTGGGTTGTAATAAATTATATTTTTTAAATGAAAAAACATATTAATAATTTACATCTCATAAGTTATAAAATTGATTTTTATACAATTTATTTCAATTGAAATAAATAAAAAAACATTGTTTTTTATCTTGGGAAATATATTTACAAAAAAATTATTTTTATGTGAATATAAGAAAATACAATTTTCTTTAATTAGTATGTTTTAGATTTTATCATTCTTTAGATAATAATGAAAATAAATTTGTATAATCTTAATATCATGAGTGAAAATAAATTTGACAAATAATACATGAAATTCAAATTCCAAATATAAAAAATTATTTTCTGAAGAAGAAAATATAATGTTTTCCATTAAATATTACTTTATTAAAAATTTTATTTCTATTAACATAATTATTTTTATTTTATAATTTATATAAACGTATTTAAAATATATTTTATAATTAAATATAACTCATAATATTTATAATATCATAATTTTAGGGTTTAAATTGTAAATTAAAATTTTCTAAATATTTAATATAATAAACACCCAAATACACATGTATATGTACTCCTAATATATCAACATGGAGAAAAACTTACTGTGCACAAAATAAATAAATTATTCTTCCTAATTACCACCTATTGAGACCATTTTAATCCATAGGGTTGTTCTTGAGTAGTGAAAATAATTCTTTCAAGAAGTAAAGTCTCATTAAAAGGGAACGACATTAAGAAATATGAAATATCCTTTTATATTTACATATTCAATTTCTATTTCCCTATCATTATCTTCCACTATAATCCATACAATATTAAAGTAATTAAATAGTATCTTAACATGATATTTATGATATAAAAACCATCTAAAAATTTATTTATAATATTATCATGAATTTGTACATCTTTCTCAAAATCATTGGTAGTGTCTCCTTTATATTCAATTGACCACCTATTAGGAAATATCCAAACCAATTCATACCCCATATTTATGGGATAGTAAAAATAAATTAGTTAATATATATATATATATATATATATATATTTATTTATTCATAAGAATTCAGGGTTAATTTTGTTAATGTATAAAAAAATTATATAATGTCCTGAAATTAATTAAACTAGAGATACTATAAGGAAAAGAAAATATAAAATCTATTCACCATCTATAAATGAAATTCTGAAATACAATTCAATTATTACATCCCAATTCTGGGAGCCACCCAGAGGTGCCCCATACGTGGTTGACTAGATGGCCTCAAACGTATTTCCCCAAACGTCAGAGGCTACCGACTAGAAGTGAGGGCCTTGGGTGTGATAGTGGGGAAAATATACCTGCATTGGTAGAGTAACACAGTGGATGTAAATAGATAAAAATAGCGGAAGAAGTAATAAATTTCAAAGTATACATCAGGAGATTGAAAGTAAGAAATAACAAAAGTACATATATATAAATGATTCATGATACCTATGTCTTGGAAAGTAACCAAACAACTTAGAATGCTAGAATACAGTACAAAAACGATGTATAAAAGAAAATAATATGAACTCCAATATCATCACAAGACTCATCTTGGTCCCATTCACTCCATCTCCACATCAATCAAGTACCTAAAGTAGATTGGTGCTTGCCCTTATCTATAAATGCAGCAATATAATCTATTTGGGCCCAAAAGCATGAGCCAAACTAGGTGTGAGACTAATCCCAGTAGGAAAACAGCTAAATAACTGCACCAAATTGTCCGTGAATATATATGGATAGTAATATAGAAATAGTGGAGGTAAACAAGGAATTACTCAAAAGTAAACAATCCATCAGTTTAAAATGATAAATTAACCTCTAAAAAACTAATAAACCAAACACAAAACCACGAAACCTTTTCGAATGTTCTCACAACCTATCCCCTCTGGTTCAGCCAGGAATCTCATGTAACCCTTTGGGTAGTTCTCACAGCCTAACCCCTCTGGTTCATTTTTCAATGGATATAATAAGGACTCTATGAGGAAGCACTCACCATAAAGTCCCGCTATATTATTTCAACAGTATACTGTAGACACACTAAGGAAGCACTCAACATCAATTCCATCTATGGTCTCATAACGTATCTATAGACACTCTAAGGGATCACTCAACGTCAATTCCCCATATGGTCTCGCAAAGTGATAATTATAACAAATACTCTATGAAATCCCTCAATGTCAATTTACCCTATGGTCTCACTACACCAGGTTCTTGCTGCCCCATGTAATGAAATCAGGTTGAAGCGTTAATCAACAACCAATGTAAACCTCAAAGTACTACTTAGATAAATGCTACAAGGCATGCGATAACAGAACAAGTAAATAAATTTTTCCATCCTAAAAACACTAGGAATGGATAACAAATGTCTAGTAGGCAAGGCTTGACCAAACTTCGAAAACTGAACAGGCATGGAAAAACACATCCATATCATGGAAATTAACCCAATTCACAATGAAATAACCTATATTCAATCATACAAGGCATAACAACCATTAACATGGATAAAATTCCTAAACACATAATACACCGACTGAGGGTATTGATCTATTTTTCACATAAAACTCAATGACTAACTATGGAAAGGCACAAACCACCTACCTAGGTATTGTACGGGCGATTTGCGTGAACCTAATGCCTTGAATCTACCTAGAACACAACAAATCTACAAAAAAATTAAAAAATTTCAACAGAGGATATCACACAAAATATGATAAATCAATAGATGAATCATTAGAAGACATAAGAGCTTACCGTGGGGATTCCAATGCATCCAACAGGGTTTGAATTGGAGGACGGAGGACCAGTCAGTGGCTTGGTGAGGATTCTCATCTTACTTTTTCTCTCGGATAAGTTAGGTCGAGAAGAAGATGGTTTTATCCATCAAACGTGACCCTAGTCCATTTAATTAAAAAAATAAAGTAAACATTGTGTATTTTAAAAGAACATGGCGTGTACTTGACTTTATCAGGCCCCGCTTTAGGTGGTCTTCAGGATACCACACATGGTTGTCTTTTTGGCCTTTACATGGCCAGCACACTATTACATGCAGCAACAGAGTACACAGTGTGTACTTATAAGTACACATTCCGTACTCTTGAAAATTCTATAAACACCTTGTTTTCTCGAAAACAATAAGAAAAATGAAATCATACCAGAAAAGAAGATACTAGTTCTTACAAACTTCCCCCCTTAAAGAAATTTGACCCCAAATTTCCCTATCAAGGCAATGTAGAAGAAGAATACTCAAAAAACTACAACCACATCGATCTTATATCATCCTTCCTCTCCCATGTATCTCCATGTACTTGCTCGTGCTATCATTTAACTTATACCATAAGATCGTACTTTCCACAGAGAACCTTTTTATTATGATCAAAAATCAAGATAGAATGCTCCTCGAACAAGGCATCAACCTTTAACTCAACCTCCTCAGGTTGGAAAACATGAGACGAGTCTAAGAAGTAACATCATATAAGAGAAACATGGAAGACGACATGCATATCCTAGTACCTCTAAGGTAACTGTAAACGATATGAAACTAACCAAATTATCTCTAAAACATCAAATGGAACAACGTATCTCGATGAAGGCATACCATGTCATCTAATCATCCAATGTCCCATCATCGGTTTCGCAAGATGAAAAACTAGTTCTCTGATATCGAACTCCAAAGGTCATGTTTGTCGATCAGGATAAGACTTCTATCATGGCTATTTACTATCCATCATCTTCTATGGAAAATTTATCTAATCTGTGGTCTCCTAGACCAGAAGAGTTCCAAGATAGTGGCCTCTCCAGCCTCCAACCAGCATAAGGTTTAACTGTGTGGCATACAGGACAAACCCTTATAAGGTGTTATCAGAATAGTTTTTTGAAAACTATTCTTATAGGAAAACTCCAAAAGAGTTTTGTGCTTCCCCCACACACCTACAAAATCCATGATTCAAGCTTAAAGCATGTCCTCATGCACCTTCATAATATACTCGGACATGCCATCTGTCTAGGGAAGGTTTGTTGTACTCAAAAGTGTCTATGTACCTAAAGCTCTCTATAATCCCTGCCATTCCCGAGAAGTAAAACATGTGCCCCTTTCTAAAATAATGGACTATGGAACACCATATAGATGTACAATCTCCCGAAAGTATATCCTTCCATGATCATAAACACTTAAGGTCTCCTTTATTGGTAAGAAGTGTGCAACCTTCATGAGTTTGTCAAAGACAACCCAAACTACATCATTCTGTCGATGAGGCCTCTGTAAACCTGTAACAAAATGTCCATCATGACATAATTCCACATCCACTCATGAGTGGGTAACTACTGAAAAATCCCCAGTAGTCTATGATGCTCCGCCTTCACCTATTGATAGGTGGAACACCCAATTACAAAACTAGATACATATATATTCAAACATAGACACCAATATTGATGGTGTAGATCATGATACTTCTTTGTGACACCACGATGAACTGCCCAATTTTTGGAGTGAAATTCCTGCATCAATTCTTCATGTATGCTTGCTTACACCCATATGCATCCATGAAAGTAGAAGATATCATCCTCTCCTACTGTCCATCAAAGAATATGGTCATTTATTAAAACAGTCTCTCATCGAACTAGGCCTTCTGAATATGATTGTTTCCTCATTCACACTCAATAAAGAAGAGTAGAGGTAAGAGGTATAGAATAAATAAAATTCTACCATTGTCTATTGTGCACCTCCAAATGCATATTAGAGAACATATCTATTAGCATACACTTGCTGCTGGCCTCCAGAACTGCCTGTATTTGAGTCCTCCTACTCCATGCATCAGCCACTGCGTTGCCTTTCCCAGGTATGTAGGAAAGCTTTGTGTCAAAGAACTGATTCTCAACCAACCATTACTGCCTCCAATTTAGGTCATGCTGAGTGAAGATATACTTGAGAATTTTGTGGTTAGTGGAAACCAAAATATTATCTCCAAACAGATAATGTCTCCAACAGCATAAGGCATGAACAACTACAGCCAACTCGAGATTTTGTGTTAGGTAGATCCTATAATGTGGCCTCAACTGCTGAGACCCATATACAAAGGCTCCTTCTCCCTGTATAATCACTATACCCAGATCAATACATGATGCATAACAATATATTGTATCGTTATTTCCCAGCTCTAGAAAGACTAGTATTGGTGCTGAAGTCAAAATCCCTTTTATATATTGAAAGGCTGAATCCCAAGACATTGACCATAAGTACTTCTCAACCTTCCTAGTCAGGACAGTCAGTGGCGCTGTTAAGGGTGAAAGTCTTGTATAAAACACATGTAGTATCTGGCCAGCCCAAGAAAACTACGCACCTCAAATATGTACTTCAACTGCTCCCAGGAAACTACTGCCCTAAATTTCTCTAGTTCTACTGATACTCCAGTCTCTGAGATAGCATGACTCATGATGTGAATCTCGTCCATCCAAAAGTGGTATTTTTTTGAGTGTAGTATATAGCTAATTCTCTCTCGGTGAACTCAAAATGATCTCAAGATGGGTAAAATGGTCATGTTGAGGGGGAGAGTACACCATGATATCATCCACGAAGACTAGTATGAAAGAATTAATATATGGTTAGAACACTCAGTCCACCAGTTGCATGAAAATAGAAAGTTGGTTCCTGCAAAATAACGGCATAACCACATGCTCATATAGACCGTACCTTCTCTAAAATGCTATAACATGTATATCCAATGGTATTATGTGCAAATTATGATAACCAGATCTCCAGTAAATCTTCAAGGACACTCAGGATCCTATAAGTTGATAAAAAATATCCTCAATCCTCAGTATGGGATGTGGGTTCTTAACTGTCAACTTTTCAACTTTTGTTAGTCCACACAAAGTCAAAGAGTATCTTATTCCTTCTAAACAAACAGGATAGGTGAACCCAAAGGAGAAGTACAGAAAGGGATGAATCCCTTTTTATGCAACTCCTCCAATATCCTCTTGATCACGTGAATCTCTGTTGTAGCAATACTATAAGGAGGAATGGACACTGGTGTCGCTCATGGCATAAGATCAATCGTGATGTCTACCTATCGATCTAGAGTAAATCCTGAAAAGTCAACAGGAAAGACATCCCTAAAATGATGAACCACTAGAGGAAAGTCCTTCTGTGATGTCCCCCAGTCATCTAAATATATATACTAACAATCCGGGCTATAACTCTTCCTAACCCATGTTGCTCGGTCCCCACTCTACTTGCTAGGACATCCCATTCACCCTTATGTTGAAAAGATCTTCCCTCTGGTGATGTGGAACACACCATAGGATGATAGTAGTCAACAACAGCCTGGAAGGGAACTAAACAGTCCATTAGAGAATGACATCATAGCATGTCATCTTTAACACATAGAGGTCCCATAATAAGTCACACCCACCAACCTCAAGAGGGAAATCCTTGCAATGATGTAAACTAGACATTATAGTCCTCTATGGAGTGTCTAACATCAATATATCATGAGTGGAAATGATACAGTGCCCATGGATCTCCATAATAGGAATAGATATAATTCTATGGAAAGCTCCTGTATAAAAAAGAGTAAAAGAGAAAACTGATAAAACTATAATCATACATTGAACTGTAGAGGGTATGAGATCCTTCTCCTACTAGGCCATATCTACTACAAAAGTATGACATGTACCGCGGCCCTTTGACCATACCTCTCCACTCTGATCTGATCCACCCTGTGGTAGCTGAATGCCTGGCGACTGGCTGCCATGCTGATGAACTCCTCCTCGTCCTGATCAGTTGGAAGAACTCCAGTTTCCTTACTGATAAGAAACTAGTGGTGCTGCTGCTAAACAAGGAGTCATAGAAGAACCACTGTCACTAGTTTTCGATGAGAAAAACTCACTAAACTACTAAAAATGACCCATCTTGCTTTATGATCGTCACTCCACTAGGTATCTCAGGAAATGTGGACTCATATTTCTGACCTTTCCACACTAGTAGCATACTACATGGCTACCAGAATATATGTCACGAATCTTCAGGACTCCGTGCGTAGACTCTCTATGGAACTTACTACGGTCATTAAGAGGGATACCAAATCCAGTTGTCGAGCCACCCTTGCTCACAACATCAGAGTTCCTCAGATTTTGATCTGTAATTAGCGCATGGTTGACTATAGTAGTGATGGAAGTAATCCTGATTTTTTTCACATGAGATTGGATGTCATGCCTCAGACCATCCTCAAAAATCCTAGCAAGGAACAAGTAATCTCTTCCTAGAAAGGCTGTGATGATTTATTGCTCTATGAAGTAGGAAGAATAATCCATAACTGAAAGAGTACCCTAATCTAGACTCATTACTCTCGGCCTTAGTTGGTCATCAAATTCTCTGAGTGGAAGTAATCGTATAAGGAATGCTGATACTCATCCCAAGTCATGTCCTACTGGCGTCCCGCCTATGAGATCACATCCGACATCTCTTGGCTGAATCCTGAAGCAAATATGTAGTGACCTTGACCATCCCCTTTGGAGGTATCTCTATATACTCAATGATCTAAAGCATCGTTAAAGCCATGACTATGTGCCCAGGGGTTCTCCATCCCCAGAGAAATTGGGAGGATGATGCTGATTAAAGACCCATGTCAATTATCCCGTTGACGGGGCAGGAGGTAGTGCTCCCTAGAAGACATGCATCATCCTTATGAAGCCTTCTCGTAACTGTGCATCGGCACCTATATCCAGAATAACGATTGGTGTCAAGACTTGTATGACTGGAGGATCTGATAGGGGTCCATGATCGACTATGTCTGATGTCTAATCACTTCAATGTAACTGGAATTCAATCGGAGAATGTCTCGAGGGCATGACTCTTCGAGGTGAAGTTCACGCCAAAGATAAAGATTAACAAGGACTGAAAACTAGAAGTGTAATAAGGTAACATGAGAAAGAATTCATTCAGGTTTTTCAAAACATAGATACACGGAGTGTATAACCCCTATATAGCGTGTTCTCTTAAGCCTTCACTCAGGCGTGTTCTTTTGCCAACCCTGTTCATGTAGCACCCCAATTACACAACATGTACATTAAAGACACTGCATGTACTTGAATCCTATTCCCCAGACCGAGTTCTTCTATACAACTAACATACATGGTTCTCCTATGACAAGACTACACTGTGTGTTTGTTCCATAAATGGCTTGTATTAGAATGAACATTACCAACCCATGTTATTAGACACACTAATGGTTACATAGTTGACTCTACGTTGTGTGTTATCCAAAGACACGACTTGTAGTAGCTACCCATCATCCACCCATTTCGTTAGTCACACGGTCATACACATAGTCTCTATGACACAGTCTGTACATCTGGTACACGGCGTGTTCCGCCAAAATTTCGCTACCCCGTGTCTCTGCCCATACCGTTAGTGATAATGTTAGATAATATACAACATGTACATAAGTAAATTGAGTGTACTTAGTAAAAATAGTTCCTTCCCAAATAGAAGGACACATGGCATGTAATTATTACTACATGCCATGTATTTTGGGTTTTTCTTGATTGTATGCCTCTGAAACAACTCCAAAACCTATAAAAACAAAAAAACAACCATTAAAGTGAAAAATTATAATATATGAGGTCCCATAACCCACATGAATCAAAGCTTGTAATCTTATACATGTCATATAAAATGAATAAAAAAGCAATGATCCTCCAAATTATGATCCATGAGGGCCCATAACAACTCAAGAACCAATTTTTGGCGTTCATTCAAAAAAACCATACAAAATTCAATACCCTATCAAAATGTCGGTATTTTATCAAGGTATATATCAAATAATTATGAATATATAAGACAACATCTATCATAACAACCTGAAATCCATATTTAATCCTAAATAGAATGAAATGAATGCATGACATGTGATCTCTACTAAGTTCTTATATGATGCATGGGATAGAATACCCTCAACTCATCAGGATGCAATAGAAATAGAACCGAAATAATATCAATGATAACAACACAAGACATTTGAATCACCCAACAGTGAAATCAAATCAACTCTAAAATTGGAAAACATGAAAAATTGAAACTATCGAGGTAAATTAGATTTTTTCCTTTACACCTGTTAGCTACTCCGGAGCATAACATATAACTAATTTCCTATTCCTTCCTATCCCTGGATATATGCTCCAAACAGTAATTCACGATGAAAATAATCCCTCTGATACAAAATTGTAATGTCCTTGTTCTTGGAGCCACTTAGAGGTGCCCCGTACTTGGTTGGTCACATGGCATCAAGCGCATTTCCTTAAATGCAAGAGGTTTCTGACTAGAAGTGAGGTCCTTGGGTGTGATAGTGGGAAAACTATTCCCTCATTTGGCAGAGTAATGCAGCAGAAAGTAATATTTAATAATAGAGGAAGAACTAATAACATGTATAGTAAATAGTTGAAGACTGAAAGTAAGAAACAATCAGAGGACATATATACAAATTATTCATGACACATATGTCTAGGAAAGTATCCAAACAAGTCACAATGTCAGAATACTGTATAAAACCAATGTATAAAAGAAAATAATGTGAAATACAGTAACATGACAAGCCTATTCTGGGTCCCATTCTCTCCTTCTACACAAAAATCATGTTCCTCAAGTAGAAGGGTGATTTCCCTTATCTATACCTGTAGTAATATAATCTGTTTGGGCCAAATGCATGACTCAAACAAGGTGTGATCTAATCTCTATTGGCAGCCACCCAAAGATCTTTTACTAATAGTTAGTAAATATATATGGATGGTAATATCAAAATTGATGTATTAAACAATTAATTACACAAAATTAAACAATCCAACAGTTTCATTTGCAACATTTATGTTTGAAAAACTAATAAACCATACAGAAAAACAATCAACCCACAGGGGAAGTTCTCAAAATCTATCACCTATGGTTCGACCAATAATCTCAAGTAACCCTCTAGGTAGTTCTCACAACCTAAACCCTCAAATTAAATTTTCAATGCATATAATACAGACTATCTGAGGAAGCACTTATCTTCAATTCCCCCTATAGTATAGTATAATCAACGACTCTTTGAGGAACCACTCACCATAAATTCCCCTATAGACTTTTAATAGTAAACTACAGACACTCTGAGTAATCACCCAATGCCAATTCCTCCTATGATATCATAACGTATCTATAGAAACTCTGAGGGAGCACTAAACGTCGTTCCCCATATGGTCTCACAACGTGATAATTATAATAGGCACTCTAGGAAATCCCTCATCATCAAATTCTCCAATGGTCTCACTACACCAGGTTCCCAAAGCCCCGTGTAAAGCAATCGTGCAGAAGCATTAATCAGCAGCCAAAGTAAACTTCAATCTACAACATGGATAAAAGCTATATTTCATGGCACAACATATCAAATAAATAATCACCCCATCCTAAAAACACTAGTAATGTGTAACGAAGGACTTACAGGAAAGGCTAGACTAAACAGAAAAAATCAAAAAAGATTGGGAAAACACATCCATATCATTGAAATCAACCCTATTTACAATAAAATATCATATATTAAAACATAGAAGTCATATAAGGCATTACCAGTGCTAAAATCCCAAAACATGCAATAACCTAAATGAGGGTATTGAAACGTTTTGCACATATAACTCAAAGACTAACTATGTAACAGCACAAACCACCTACCACAGTGTCATACAAACGATATACGTGAACCTCAGTCCTTGAATCTTTATAGAACCCTGTATATCTACTAAAACTTTAAAAACAATCAACTTGGAATATCTCACGAAAGAAGATAAATCATAACATATGGCTCTAGAAGAAGGAAGAGCTTGCTATGGAAATTCCAACGAAACTGATAGAGTTTTAATCAGAGGAAGGATGAAAATTTGGTGGCTCGAAGATGATTCACATCGTACAGTCACTCTCAGATGAGTTATGTTGAGAAAAATATGATTCTTTCCATTAGACGAAACCCCAGTCTATTTAATGAAATAAAATGATAGTACATGGAATATATTTTAAAAGTTCACCGAGTGTACATACCTTTACCGGGACCCACTTTAGGCAGTCTCCAGGTCAACACACATGGAGGTGTTCTTGGCCGTTACATGTCCAACACATATCTACATGCAACAACTGTGTACATGGTGTGTACATATAAGTACACAGTGTGTACTAATGAAATTTCCAGAAACTATTCTTTTTACCAAACACAACAATAAAATTGAAAGTATGCCTGAAAAGATGATCCAGGTTCTTACATCAAGTATTATAATTTATCATGTGTGTAGAAAATGGATAAAATTTACTTGTGGTATCATGTTTTAAGAAACATAATCATACTAAATAGTAGGTGAATGTGTGATTAAATAACACATGACCTAATGTAAATATAATCATGAACCCAATAGAAGACTTTTGTGTTTACCACATACACATCATAATTTTAATTGTATAATATTATAAATTACTTTAAATAATAAAATTATTTCATATTTAAAATTTTCATTCATAGGGATTTGCATTCGTGTACTTTATATATATGATTCAAAATCACCAATTAAGATTTTTCAAAAGGGCCTTATATTATAAACTTATAATTGATTCATTTTAAAATAAATATTTTTTATAAGGAAGACCCATGATCATTTATGAAAAAATTTAATGTATAATACAATTTTTCCAATCTTATTTTGAGATATTCAAGGATTATTCATGGATATGTGATTTATGACATGCAAATAATTCCAATTCACTTTTAATTGAATTATTTAATGTCTATCTTGAAATTTGTTCACTTTATTTATGGAATGAATTTTTATTATGATTTTATGTTGTCAATGGTAGTTATAGAATCATTTATACCTCTAATTAATTAGGTAATGTGAAATATATAGTGAGATTTTTTTATTATGTTCAAAAAATAAGATATATTTTTCCATAATTGTGATTATAAAATTTATGAAGATAGTTTATGTCTTCACATGAGGTTAGATATATTCACAAAAAATAGGTTGTAACTAAAAAATATTTAATGATGTATCATTGTTATAAATAATCCATATTCCCTGAATTTTTCAAATTATTCGATCATGATAATGTTGGTGATCTCGGGATATGATATTATGAAGATGATTATGATCACGCTTATAATAGTAATTTATATATCATATTCCTTCAATTTTCTTACTCCCCTTACTGGTATTTTAGAGAATAGCATTATTGTATGTATATAATTATGTGAAAACATGTTATTTAGAAAAAAAGATATATTTTTTGATGACTACAAATTAAGAATTAAATTTTTTGTAGGTTTTTTATGTTCTTATGATGTGTGAACCTAGTTTTCAAAAAAACAATGAATTTTTTTTATTTTGGATTGTATTTTTATTATGTCTTTATTTTATATATAATGTAATTATCTTGTAAGAAATCCTTTAATCACTATACATTCAAATAAAATGGATATTTTTTAAAATACATTAGGAACTATTAAATAAATAATAAGTCTTCTCCATCTCAACTAAATTGTCCACACATGTGATTATTCTACACATATCATTTGTAATAATTTTCTTTATAACATAATGAAATGGAATATTAATTAGGGGATCTAAAAAGATCAAAAAAGAAAATAATATACAAAAATTTATCCCAAAATAAGTAACTAATGAATAATACGGTTGGTAATAAATGACAATAAAATTATTCCATATAACATATTACATTGTCTATAAATAAATAAATGGTTAGAAATATAAATAAACACATGGAATAAAATAATGGATTTTTTTTGGAATGCATTATGATAGATTATTGAAGGCCTTATGCCATGTCATTAAATATCGTCAAAGCCTTGTATGGAGACATTTACTTATTATATAGATTGAAAATAATACATCTTTATAAGTGGGATGGCATAAACGAAATATCAATGACATATTTTCCCACAATATTAAAAAATGTATTTAGGGGGTATTATATCCCCCCCCCATCGATAATAAATCAAAATTAAATTAATATATGAATGAATAAGTAAACTACAAAACACATAATCATAATCCTATAGTAATCAATAAGAAACCATACAAAATTAAATAGTTTAATGATTTTCAACAATTCCCCAATCAATAAATTGATTGTCTTTATAAGAAAGCATCATTCAAAATAGAACTATTTGGAGTAATGAGATGAAGATTAAGTCAACAATTTCTCCAATAAAAAAATAGAAATAAATCATCATAATATATAGAGATAAATATGTTTGATGGTATTATTAAGGAATATACCCACTGTGTGAAAATATGTTTGAATGATATTGAGATAGTTGAAAACACTATCATAATAAGAATACATTTAATGATATTTAATTTCAAGGGATGGAGAATTATTTCATATTATTACATTAACTAAATAACCAAAAGAAAAAACTAATAGAGTATTTATTTTGAAATTTGCAAAATACAACTCCAAAGATGGAAAAAACTCATAGTACAAATATAAATATATTTGTAAAATCATTAAAATAATTATTAAAAAAGTTACTTTACATTAAACTGAATAATTTAAGATTCACATTCAGAAATAATTTTTTATGAGGTAATATGAAAAAAAATTACAAACTAATATTAATGGAATCCCAACAAAGGTAACCTAAAAATTAATATTTATTTATTTGATGTAAATTATGAGTGGAATATAATGTTTAGAACAAGAATTGAAAATCCATTTTAATATTTTGAAAATATAAATTATATAAATAGAAATTATAAAATCAAAAAATAGCATTTTAATATGTGAAAGGGGAATATATAGGCCACATGAGATATACCATAAATATGTTTCCTAAAATTTATACAGTCATGGGAAATTAAAATGAGGAAATGGAAGAGAAATCATTGTCAAAGAGGATGTGAAGAATTCATAATAAATATATTTAAGTCATAAAGAAATCTAAACTGGTAAATATTGGAATTTAAAATTTTACACTAATCGAGGAGAGAAGTCATTATTTTAACATCATATAATAGAAAAAACCATCAAATATAAAACATATCAAAAATGATTTTTTATGACTCAAGAATGTATGTTGAGTCATTGAAACCCATTATAGATATTGCATTCATTGATATAATAATACTTTAGAAATGATCTTATGAGATCTAATTATAAATCAGTTAAATATAAGTTGAAAATTAATGTTTATAAAACATAGATAAATCAACATGGAATAATAGATTTCTTAATTAGTTGTAATAAATCAACTATGAAAATTGTGTTATGAAAAAATCTTCCAAACATCACATATTGATGAATATTTTATTTTAATGGTGTTTGATAAGATGGATTGTTAATATGTAGAAGAAGAAAGGTAATAATACACTAAAAAATATCTAAAAACCAAACCAAAATATAACAATAGTATTAAAAATATATAATCATAACTCTATAGATAATGATTTAGGCCACACAAACTCTTACATTTAATCTCAATTTTTCATACATATTCTATCAAATGAAATAAAAAATATCTATATTAATAAATTAATTTTTAATATTATTCATACCAATATCATTTATAAAATTAATTTAGGATCATTTATTAAAAATATAATAGTTAGTTATATTTTATTTTCATCATCAAATGTTATAATCACAGATTTATTTGTTAATACTAGATACATATTGTCGATGTTGATTCGTATTTATAGATTCATGTTTCATCATTTCCAAATAATTATTTATACTATATTAGATGTTAATTTTTTTATACTGTTATATTTTCATTTAAGAAGAATTTTATTTATGATTTACAATGATGGATACTTGTATGAGAGTATTTCTCTAAATTTTAATGGAATAAAAAGAGTTTCCTTAATTAAAAGATAAGAATTAATATGAAAATTATTGAAACGAACTGAATTGTAGATTTAACCTTTCATTATAATAACACCAGTATTTAATAATCCACATCCATCCATGATAGATACTTATAGTGTAGTTCATTTATTCTGTCATACCAGACCATACTAGAACAAGAAAAAATTTATTATTGAGTATTGATAAAGAAGTGATTCTTTTTCTATATCACCAATATTAAAAAAAAATTAATTGTAATATTATATGATATTATGGTGGTAATTTAAAGTTGATGATAGTTTATTATGAAAAATATAAAATATGAAAAACCAAATATGCCACATTTTTAGTAGATAGTTTTCACATACTCAAAGGCATCACATTCATTTTCCATTAGTTGGGAGAAATATATATAATTGATTATAATTTTATAATCATAATATTTTTATTAAAATCATATTAAATAATTAATAATTATATATAACCATATATGTATATTATTAATTGAAAATCAACTGCTTCTTTAATGGATAAAGTAGTATTCACTTATAGTTGACAACATCTTCATTTTAATAATTGTTTTGGAAGAACGTAAAAAATGGATATACAATTAGTATACTAAAATATAACAATATTTTTTAAAAAATATGTAATCATTATTTCTTGTGTATAATTGTTCTTTTGGGGTAGAGGAATAATGGAATTTAGAGGTCTCGGTTGGGACCATTACCAGTCCCTTTAGCTCTTCTGTATTGGGTAGAATCTTATGGCTCGTCAATAAATTTTTTTTGAAAAAAACATCATGGAGATTCCAAGAGACCAGAGGAGAAACTATAGTACAGTATTGGATGATGAAATTCATTATAACACGTCAATAAATGATGATTGTTTGAAATGCTTTTATAGGATAATAAAAATAAATTTCAATAAATATTACATACTAACACAAATATAAAACTAGTTTTAGATGAAATATTTATAAAATAGTTGTAAATAATGGATTGAAAGGATATTTATAGTATATAATCATTTAATTATTCTTTTTATCATATGTTATAAACATTTTCTTATGTGTTTATCTACTATATTATTAACTATTTACTTTTTAGTTTTATTATAGAAATTAATTATTACATAATCCCTTTAACGAAAATGATTATAAATAAAATGAGATATATTAAATATTTTGGACATATTGATTCCAAATATGATATCAATTTTCGTGAAAAGAATTTATATATTGAGAAAATATATAGTTCATTTTTGGAACATGTAATTCATAAAACTCCATTTTGAAAGAGTATTTTAATGAAGAAAATTTTTGTTTAGTCCAAAACGTAATTTTGATGATTTTAATCACAATAAATTCTATATAATTTAAAAAATAATGTACTATGAATTAATATAAATTCAAAACCAATTTTCATCAATAAAAAAATCCAATTAAATGAAAAAATAATAATACATAATAGAAAAATATTGCATAATTTCTACATTGTTAGACATGGATATTCTAAAATACAAACTATTTTATTGACCTACAAAATTTTAAACCAATAATTAAATTTCATTCATCATAAATGGATTATAATTTCATATTTTATAATTAATTATTAATATGTCCACAATTATAATAGTTTTAGTAAAACATATGTTTTTCAGTATTCAACTAAATTTTATTTATTTTATAAAATTACAAATATTAATCTTTTTAAAATTAATTTATTATAAATAAAAAATGTATATATTATTTTAAAATTAAAATTAGGAATTATTTTATTTATATTTTTAATAAAGTCATGAAAATATAATTAAAAATATTTTCATATGGAAATCAATTTTTTTAATATTAATTGATCTCATTATTATTTCTTATCAATTCCTAATTAAATTTATGTTAATATGTTATTTATATTAAAAATATATTTTTTATATTAGATATTTATTTACTAAACATTTATCTCCAAAAAATCTAATTTTTAAAAAAATATGTTTTTCCAAATTTGATCTCATTAATTTTTGAATTATGAAAATTGAATATCACCAATTTAATCGTATTAAAAGTGAAAACAGATAACTTTCAAATTATATTTCACAATTTCCATACTTTTATCATATATAGTAATTAAGCACCTACATTATAGTGGTTATAAAATTTTTAATAATAAATTATGGTTCAGTGTTACATGTGAAGAATTTTATAGAATATGTTATCTTTTAAAATAAATATAACTTAAAATATGTTGGTTCTACATTAACCCCCCCCACTAATTAAATAATTTTTATGCTCACATTTTTCATTTTTTAGAAATAGGAATACATTTTACTGTATGAATATGATAGAAAATATCCAAAATTACTTTTCTAATGAGATATCAACCTCACCATTTTAAATATTTATAAATTTATGATTATTTACCAACACCTATATAATTAATATAATTTCCATAATGTTTTAATATAAAAGAGAAATATATTATCAAAGTTAAATTTAGTACATATTTTTATATTTCCAATTATGAAAATTCATAAGATACCTTTTCCAGAAGATCTCATCCATTCCAAAATTAACATTAAATCCATTCACATGAGGAATAATATGAATCATATTCACACAAATTTCCTGTTGGGATAAGCTAATTTTAGTGAATTGGGGTTTGACATATTAGACTATGGAATATTCCCCTGATTATTTCTCATGCCAAGCGATGAGTCGACACATGATTCTGAGGTCCAGAGATCCTCATCACTGTGATGTTATAAGTATTAAATATATTTCGTTATTCACATGTGGATTATCTTGAAATCCAAAATAAGAAATGATCAGAGTCTCATATATGAATTCTAAAACTGTGGTTGAGTTCATAATGTTGTTTATTACCCTATGTACAACATAAAGTTGTATGGACCGGGTGCATGAGTGAAGGTGAGTTGGCAGGGCATTGTGTGGTTATATTTTTAAATAAATTAAAATTAAAATTATAATTCTATCCTTAATTTCTCCCAATCATATGTTGTTGTTCATGGCACAAGCAGTGAAGCCCTCAACTCTACTACATTGGTAACAAATTAAAACTGATCCAAATTGAATCAATGAAGTGTTGTTGATCCCCAATCATCATGAAGATCATTATCATATTGAGGAGAAGAAGCAGGAGGGAATCACTAGACACCCGAAGAATTGGAGTTTCACAATCAAGGTATTCAAATTGATGTAATGATCTTTATCCCCATTGTTATTCATTATATAAGGTTTTAGTCTATATTTTCCATTTCTAGTGATCCCTTCTAGGTTGATCATTTTTTTCCGAGAAACCAAGGTGAATTTGGGGAATTGAAAGGTAATACCCATCTTGAATCACTTTCCACATGGTGTGATGTCCAGTGGACACAAAATATATTCATTCTATTTAAGGAAGAAGATGAATTTTTGGGTCTACATACTAATTACATTCATTACACATGATGTGGTGTCCCCAAGTTACGAGGATAATGGATATGGCCTCGGTAGCCATGTGATCATACGTGTGTGTAGTACTACATGGCCAAAATACCCAGACATGGGCTGTAATACATGAACACTGAAAAACTACACATCCATGAGTTCATTTATCCTAAACACACAATTTAGAATGAGATGGAAGAGATATGAGGCACACAGATAGCCAGGTAGTCTGGAGGAATAACACAGGTTGGGGGTCATGTGAAGTAGGACATATCGTTTATGGTAAGTACATAATTTTTATGCCTGCGTGGCTAGGAAACCATGTAAATAAGACACATGGCTTGGTTCTCTAGTAGATTCACACCTCATGTGGACCCAAGTGCCTGCCATTTACTCCTTAGGATCTTCTTGAGATATTTATCAATATATAAATCCTTCTCTGGAACTCAGAATTATCATTCTGAGTAGTCTATCCTATGTTGTTTTCCAGGTAATATTTGATTATGGACTCCATTTTTTTCAACTATATATGATGTGCTATGCTTCATGCTCGAGTTTTAGATGTAATGTTTTATATTGGATAGTCAATTGTGTGGATTACTGGGTTGATTTCATGTTTGGTACTGTTCCCTTTTCTCCATAAGATATTTGTCCCCATGACTCAATATGAAAATAGATCATTGATCCCTTATTGCATTTGGTCGTGGGTCCCTAACATATTAATTTTCTTTTATGTCAGACATGATAATCATGATTCCCATTTTTGTGGAACATGGGTGATGTTTTCGGTTAGTTTGGTTCCTCAAGGGAAACTTTTGGACTATTACTCTCCTCTGGAATTAGGGTATTGGATTTCTATATCATTCGTGTTGTTAGAGAAAGGAGTCCCCTTTCATATTAGGGTTACGACCATTAATATAATTTTTCCATATATAATAGTTACTCCCATACTATATCCAAGTGTGGGACCAAAATAAATATATTTGGTACTCCCCAAACATGAAAGGGTGCGGGTCCCCTATATGTGACATGTAGATAGTGTTTACTTACCTATTTTGTTAGGGTGTAGGTCAACTATCCTTGGAGTTGGATCTCCCCTCTCATTCCATGTTGTTGATCATCCATATGTGTTGTTCTGGTAGAGATGGTTCTCACCTACTATACCATGTAGTGGGTCCTCTAGGCTCGGGTTGGTACTCCCCTACCATGCTAGGGCGTGGGCCCACAATATTAATCATTCTTGTAGATTGGAACTACCTCTGTCATGCTGGAGTGTGGGTATTCAATATTTGGATTTGTCCAATCATATTGTATCATGGTGTATGTCCTCTATACTATATGTGGTACTCCCATATTATACTAGGTTGTGGGTCCTCACATATGGGACAATACTCCCCAGTCTTTGGGTAATAGTGGGGAGAGATCCCTCCATTGTATTTGAAGCTCCCTCAAATGTTGAATACAATTATGTAGAAAGAAACACAACAATTGTAACATATGATACATGGTTTTGAGTTAGTTGTCCCTCTAAGTCTTATAGTGTGGTACACTATATAAAAGAGTGATATAGGTTTCAGGGGTTGGATAATACATAATACTCCCTTGATTGGAGGGCAGTGGGGAGGAGTAGGTCCCTCTGTTACCACTCATTAGAGAGGTTTCATAGGGTGAATAGTCTACTGTAGTTCTCCCACAATTGCTCATTTTTGTGAGGGGTGGGAGTCTCTATTTAGGATTTTAAGACCTTTTTCAATCCATATGAATTCATTGGAAGGACCTCTGATGTCGGGCAATAGATTTTAACCTATTTATTTATTCTCAATGGAGTGTCTCTTTCATACGGGTGCTATATAAGATGTTGAGATTATGGCTATATTATTTTAGTTTTGGGTTTCCATTATTAGAGAGTTTAGTTGAATCATTTCATTTCTTATTATTTTAGATACTCATGAGACACAGAGTCAGAGACAAGTATATCTAGCTATTTATAGGAGACTTTGTGGGGTCATCATGTTTTTGGGTTGAAAACCCTTTTTGAATAATTTGAAAAGTCTTGTTTTAGATATGGGTTGTTTGATATAAACCTTAAATCATTATTATGTTACCTTATTCTATGTCGATAAGATTGTGTCCTTTTAGTTTCTCCCATTTCATTTGGGTTTTATCCCATCTACTATGTATTTTTATACATACCCCTGTATTGGATTTTACCACATGTATTTTGTCCTATGAACACCATTGTCCCTTGAATGGAGTCCCCAAAAGACATGATGTAGGAATATCTAAGTGAGATAGACCGAATGAGTTGTTTTCTATAGATGTTATGAGGATATCTCCAACATTTTCATTTGAAAATGACCCCTCATTCTGAGAATGTTTCATTATTTTATAGTATTTGGTGGGAATTTATTATTCACATTTATTATATAAGTACATGATTTGTACTATAGTTTGGTATATAAGTATTAATGGATGATAGTTTCCAACATTTTATTTCACTACATAATTTCAATGTGGTGTTTGTGGGTGCATGCATAAAGGTACATAGGAAACATCCTCACATATGTGTGTTATGCCTAATCTATGATATTTATCCTCCCTCGGACTTTAGGTTATTGGTTTGGGGAGTTACGTATTAGGACCCAATGGGTGGGTTCATCAAAGAGTGGTATAAGATAGGGTTCCACGTTGGGACTATTGTTTTGTGACATTTTATTGGGCTCCATAGCAATAATTTTTTTCTATTTTGAATTTGGTTCATAGGATATATGTTCTATTATTTCAGTGGTGACTGACATATCCATTCATTGAGACGTAAGTTACCTAAATTTCAACCCAGTACATTAGGACATCTGTAGTAGGGATATCATGGTACATGCATCACATAGGACATGGTATTGGTTTTTTTACTTGTCCTTTTTTTGTTAGCATCATATATATACTATTTGATCCTAGTCTATCTTCATTCAATTTTGGCATTCCTTAGTGATGATATCCATATAGAGTTCAACGATGGGATTGTCGTGATGATCCACACCCTGACGACAATTTGTTTTAGTGAACTAGTTCTAATGATGTTGCATCATATTATTTTCTAGTTTATCCACAACCTATTGAGTAGCTATTTGGTACAATAGTTAATATTGATGATATGTGGAGGCTGAGTGCACTGGTTGAGTTCTAGAGTTGGAATCCTCAAATCTATCTTGGTGATCCAAACCAACATTTAGCTGATGACTAACATGATGTTTTGAAACATTTTTTTTCGTTATGGTGACACATCAAGATCTAATAGATGTCCTCTAAGAAATCCTTCTATGTGGTTTGGATGGGAGATGGTGCGGTCTATTGAATCATACCAATGATAAGGTGACACACACTAGGGTAGAGTTTGATCCACTCTTCAAGGAATATTATTATGCAGATAAATTGTTATTATTGTTTATCCAATAACATATGCATTCTATTTTGGATATCATGACTGTTGAAAAGTAATTAGTTTGGTTCAAGTACATTTTGTGTTCCTCCCTAGTTATGGTTCTATACCATATATTCATATCTAGTAATTTTGGTGAGGTCATCTATAGAGAAACTTGAGAGGGTTTGGTATCCATGTTCCTTCCCACTTATGAAGGGGTACTGGAGTGAAATATGGTATTAGAGAGCTTCTTGATGGTGGGACAATTTTATGTAGTATGCAGTAGTGGTCATTAGGATGAGGAATCTCTAATAGTTATTAGATGGCCAATAATTTGATCATAGTATAGGAGAAATTCCCATTCCTAATCTCAAGAACTTTTTCCTGAACTAGTGGAGTTTTGATGGGGATCAAGTCAACCGTAGGAGATGCAGTGATATGCCTTCAGCGACCCGAAATATCTTTCTAGATATTTTCTAACCTTTCATGTTGGTTGGAGGCAGCTAATTGAGTCACCACCTCTACAGAAGTACTATTTGGAACATAGATCTATGATTATTGGAGGATGGGGAGGAGAATCTGGGAGAGCAGTAGGAGGTGGTAGTCATTTGATAGTGTTCACACCACCACCCCTATGTGGTCTATGAAATACTCAGGGAGATGGACGATGAATGCGAGGGTAGATATTGGCCATAGATTCCATTGACCTAGAATCCATGAGGATGAATATATATATTCTCCTTTTCCCATCTAATTTATATAGTATAAATTTTTAGACACTATAGGGATGTACAACTTTATTTCCTCTCCTTGATCTAGATTTTTAGGGTGATGTTAGGTATCAATGTAATTCTATGTTAGGGTTTCTCGATATAGCTTCAAAATAATAAGGATGAATTGTCCTTTCCCAACAAAGACATGTTTTTCAGATGTAATTGAAATTTTATGGGTGATTAAATTATACCCAACCTATATTGTTCTGATGTGGGGTGGATGAGCAGCTAGAACATGTGTGTTTATGGGCTAGGTGTAATGTCCTAGATCTGGGTTCTACCAAAAGGTGTCCTAAACCCTATTGGGCACATAACAAGATGTGAATTTCCCCAAAATCTAGAGGTTTCCGAATAAATGTGAGTGCCAAGGTATGTTAACGGGGAAACTAAGCCCTAATTGTAAGAGTATACACAACATGAAACAAATGAAAAACAATATAGGAAGCAGTAATACCAGAAGTAAAGGCCACTAGACTAAAATAAGTACAGAACATATATACATTTGATTCATGGAATATGTTTCTATTAAAACAACCAAATATTTCACAATGATAGAATGTAATACATAATCTATTTACAAAATAAATAAGTAAACCCTAATAGCATCGCAAGCCTCATCTTGATCCCATGCACTCTAGATCCAACAATATCAAATACATGTTGAAGAAGGGTGTTTTCCCTTATCTAAACAAAAAATAATATATTATTCTAGGGTCCAAAACATGAAAAAAATATAGTTTGAGATGAATCCTAGTAGGAAACCACAAAAAAAATCTATTACTAACTTTCAGTGCATATATATAGCAGGTAATTTGAATAAATAAAGCAATAAACAAGAAAAATCTCAAAAGAAAACAATCCTAAATTTTTAAATTAAATTCATTTAAATTTATTATTCATCCATTGATTTTTGTAATCTTGGGATGTATCCTAATATCTACATTTCCCTATATAATAGTAATAAAATAGACATCCTAGTAGACCATCTAAACAATCATGTAAGACCGAGTCCAAGCTTTTTCTTTGGCTTGGAAGGCTCATCACAATCCTCCAATCATTTATAAACAACCCTATGGGAATGATATCATGGTCTAACACAATTGGTTTAACATAACACCATTTCATTAAACTAATGACCCTTTTGGATGCTCTTAGGGTCTAACCCCTTTAGTCTTACATAGCACTAATCATATATAAATGACAACCCAGGCAGCTCTCACAGTAAATACCATTGGGTCAAAATGGAATCAATAAATTATAAACGACATCTTGGTTAGCTTTCATTGTAAATACCTCTAGGTTAACGTAACATGAATAAATTAGAAACAACATATTAGGTAAATCTTACTATCAATAACCCTTGGCCAATCATTTCTACCATGGCTCTCACTATCGTGTATTAATAATATGGAAGCCCCTACAGTATTCCTTGTCCAAGGCTTACAGGGTCCATTGGAAAAATAGTGCGCATATAATATAAAGGAATATGATGTAATATTAAACTAAAACATGGGTAATTATTCACAATAACATCACATTCATTTAATTTAATAAATCAATGTCCATCCTAATCAACCAAAGCATGGAAAACTAAGAAATTATAATATGAATCCTAGACAAAATGGCCATATATAATCAATCAATAGAAACACACCCATGGTGTTTCCCATAACACAGTATCTATCTTTATTCCTAACCAATAAACCTTTATCAATCAATCACATAATATATGGTAATAAACAAAGTTAAATTAAAAATCAATAAATACCCCAATCATAGGTATGAAGAACATTTATCATATATAATCCAATGATGAACAATGAAAGTAATGATTCACCTACCTCAATGTCGTACGATAGATATACTTGAATGTAGACCATTGAATCAGCCTATATCATGATATATCTACTAAAAGGATAAAAATTCCTCACCATGACTAATTCACGAGAGAGGAATAATTAGGAAGAATGGATCAAGGTGATTTGAGAACTCACTGGTTGGATTCCAATGCACATGGTAGTTTCTCAGTCCGAGCTCGAATGGGGAATCAGGGGTTTGATCTTCATTCATCATTCCTAAGCGCTCCAATAAAAAAATTGGAATAATTAGTCATTTAAAAACATGAGATGAATCCACACTCCAACATATCAATAAAAAATAAAAATATATTGTATTTTAATTCAAAGTACACTATGTGTAGCGGACTTAACTGGCCTCCAATATAAGCGGTATTTCAGGTCACCACATAACCATTTATTCATCCTTTACATGGCCAAACCACAGTGGTACTTGGAAAGATAGGTACACGCATTGTGAGGTACATAACGTGTACATATAAAATCCTCTTTCCATCCTTTTTCCTAAAAAATAACCTGAACTCATGATCCATACATCAAATGAAAATCCAAGTTCTTAAAAACATCCCCCCTTAAAACAATTCATCCCATAATTTCCCTTCCGAGGGTGGTGAATAAGACTCTATGAAGAAATCTTTCCAATTTGATCATACATAGGCCTCCTTATCCCATGGATCATCCTTCACTCACCTGTGATGCCATATAACCTGTATTAGAGGAATATACTGTCCATAGAGAACCTTCGTGTTTCAATCCATAGTCCGAATAGTGTGCTCCTCAAAGGATGATACCACCCCCAACTAAATATCCTTGGTTTAAAAAACATTAGATGATTCTGAAAAATAATTTCATTACTGAGAAACCTGAAAGGAATCATGAATAGACTGATACCTCTGAAAGAACTATGACCAATAAGGAACTAGCCTGACTCTCCACAAAACCTAAAATAGTCAGACGAATCTCAGTGAAATCTTACCCTATCAACCAATCCTCATATATCCCAACCATAGTGCGACACACAACAAAAAATGATCACTGACCATGAACTCCTTTGTTCATATCCGTCGATTCACATATGATATTGGGCGAGATTGCGTTGTATACATCCTCTTCTAAATAAACTATGCATGCTCAGTAGTCTCCTTGACAAGATGAGGTCACATCACTACAACTTCTCCTTTGTCAAGCCAACATGTGTGTGATTGTCATGGAATACCGTTAAAATCCTCTTACTTATCCATATAAATCATTTTAAAAAATCTATTACTGTAGGATATCTCCACCAGTGTTATGTTCTCTCCCAAGAGCCCCTGAAATCTAGGACGCTTGCTTTATTAATGTCCTCCAAAACATGAATCATTAGCTTGGAATAGCCTACTATATGTGGATGGTAAGATGTACATAGAAGTAACTATATACCCAAATCCCTCTATTGTCTCTAACAAAACCCACAATTATTCTATGATTCATTTTCAAAAACAATAGAGTGTATAATTTCATGCAAATGTACAATCCCTCAGATGTGAATATTCCATGTTCATCAACACTGATGGTTTTTGTAATAGGATGAATATGTGAATCCTTCATGAGTTTTTCAACACCAACCCATAAAAAATCATCTACTTTTGGTGACCTTGGTAAACATATCATGAAATATATTGTGACATCATTCCACTTCCCCTCAATAATGCATTAATACTATAAAAACTCTACCAGTAGTTGATGCTCTACCATCACTTGCTGAAAGCTGTAACATCTGATAACAAAACGAGATACATCCCTCTTCATGCCTAGACACCAATATCGATGATGTAGATTTTGATACATCATGGTGACACTGAGATGAACAACCCATATTGAAGCTAGAAAATCTTGCAACTGCTCCTCACGTATGTCATCTTACACCCATATGCTTCCATTAAAAAGAAAAACATCACCCTCAGCTATAGTACAACCATGAGTAGGGTCCTCACCTGCACACTCTCCCATAGGAATTGGACTTCATAATCTGATAGCTACCTCATCCCCACTCGATCCAATAGAGTAGATGTAATATCTATAGAATAAATAATTGTATGCCCCTTTTTTCTATGAAACTCCAAATACATCTAAGAAAATATAGCCATAAGCTTCCACTAACTGCTTGCCTCCTAAACTTCATGTATCTTAGTCCCCCTACTCAGCACATCAGTCATTGCGTTTCCTTTTCCAGACTTGTAGGCAAGATCAATGTCAAACTAATTATGGTACTCAACTAACTATCTGTATCTCAAATTCATATCACACTGATTAAATAATTACATGAGAATTTTGTGGTCAGTGTATACCACACAATGCTCTCGCAGTATGAAATGTATCCAATAGTTCAAGGAATGAACAACTGCGGATAACTTGAGATCATGGGTAGGGTAGTTCCTCTCAAGTTTCCTTAACTGTGGAGACCCAAAAAAAAAGGACTCCTCCCCCTGCATAATCACTTATCTCATCCTGATACTGAATGCATCACAGTAAACATTGAAACTCTTGATTGGTTTGGGAAAAATAAGTATTGCTGCAGAATTCAAACTTTTATTCTGCTTTTAAAAGGATGAATCGCATGAATCTATCCAAAATTTCTTCAAACCCTTATTAGTCAGGCATGTTAGTGGCCTTTCGAGGTGTGAAAAGTTATGGATAATTCATTTGTAGTAACTGACCATCCCTATAAAAATTTGTACCTCAAAGACGTTCTTCAGATGCTCCCATGAAACTATTCCTCTCATTTTCTTTGGGTCTACTGATACTCCTATATTTGAGATCACATGTCCCATGTAGTGAATCTATTTCATCCAAAAGTGTCATTTTGAGAGAATAGAAAATAACTTATGATCTCCTAGTGTGCTCAAAATGATCTCATGATGGGTGGCATGGTCATGTCATGATTGAGTGTACAATAAGATATCATCAATAAAGACTACAAAAAAAGAATCCATGTAAGGATGGAAACTCGGTTAATCAGTTCCATGAAAACATCCAGTGTGTTAATGTGACTAAATGACATAACCAAATACTCATATAGACCATACATACTCTTAAATAACGTAAAATTTATATCTGATGGTATAACATGAATCTATTGATAACAAGATCTCAATTCAATCTTCAAGAACACCCCAAATCCTCAAATCTGAGGAAAGGGATCACAAATCCTCAAAAAAGGTTATTAGTTCTTAACTTTCTGTTGGATATGCTTCTGATAATCAACACAAATTATGAGGGTACTGTCTGAATTCATTGCAAAAAGGATAGGAGAACCCCATGTAGAATTACTGGGTCGGATGAAACCCTTCACCTAAAACTCATCTAACTGTTTCTTATTCTTCTGAATCTTTAGTGTAGCCATCATTTACAGATTAAGGGACACTGATTCCACTCTTGTAACAATATCAAATGTTAAATCCACCTCTATCTCCATAGTTAAACTTAAAAGGGCATCGGGAAATACATCTTTGAAACCATTCACCACTATAGTAAATTCCATCAGCGGAGTCCTCAGGTCATCCAAATATAATCTAGCATTTTGGAATGAAATTACTCCAAACCCATGATGATCAGGTCTATCTCTACCCACTTAGACATAAAATTATCCCTTATATAAAAACAATATTCCCTATGGTGATGGGAATCTCACCCTTCCGTGATAACAGTTAAAAAAGTCCTGAAAGGGGACCAAACAATCCTTTCTGAGAATTACATCGATGCTTGTAATATCTATGACACAGAGGTCCCAAAAGAAGTGACACCCACCCACCTCAATAGGGAACCCCATTAATTGATGTACACTAGAATTATTAATTAACAACAGATTTTATAACATTATAACTTCATCATACATAAACATATAAAGCCTAAGGCTCTCTAAAATGAAAAAAGATATAAAACTATGGGAAGTCCATGTATCAAAAAGAGAAGAAGAAAAAACTGAGGCAACTAGAATCGTACCTCAAACCATAGAGGGCCAGGGATCCTGCTCTTGTTGGGTCAATTCCGTCAAAAAAATTTGACATGTACCATAAAACTACAACCATGCAAAGCAACCATGAGCTGATCCACCCTACATTAACTATAAATTAGTCATATTCCTTCACCAAACATGTGCCTCTCCTCATCCTTAATGAACTGACAAACTCTAGTTCCCTGAAAATTGGGGAATTGGTGGCCCTGCTCTTGTATGTGGAGTCATAACAGATCCCCTCTCACTAGTTTCTGGTATGAAAAACTAAAAAAATGGTAATTATGACCCATCTTTCCACATGATTGGAACTTAACTCAGTTCCTTGGGAAATGTGTTCTTGTGTTACCAATCTTCCCACACTGGTAGCACCTCACCTAGCTTCCTGAAAATGCATCCGTACTTCTGGAATAACCACTGTGTGTAAGCTCTCTGTGGCACTTCTTTGTATCGTTCGAAGGACTGTTAGCCATAGATGCTTAGCTGCCTTGGCTCGTAGCTCCAAAATACATCATATTGTACTTCATAATCATCGATTGATTTACTATAGTAGTCACCAAAGTCAACATGAAGACATTCAAATATGATTAGATGTATCACTTGAGACCATCCTCAAATTTCATAGAAATTGATAACTCTTCACCTTTGAAAACAATTGTGATGTGATGAAAATCAATATTGTCAGAAGAATAATCCATCACTAAAGGTTCTCCTTGCTCCAAATACAGAAAATCCCAAGTTCATTCAGCCCTCAACGTCTCAAGTTAAAGTAATCATAGATGGTCCTATGAATCTCATCCCATGACATATCCCAATAAATTCCCTCATGTGATAAAAAAAGGCACCATATCTTGGAAGAATCACATAACATTTACGTTGTGAGATTTACCCTCCTCTCTGTAGGAATCTCCATATACTATAATATAGAAAGGATGGATTCCATCCTTGACTCTGTGGGCTATGGTCTTCCATCCCCTGAAAAAGTGGGAGGATTTTGCTGTTGTAAAACCCATGTAAGCCTTGCCACACTCAGAGTAGGATGTTGTGCCACCTGAAAATTATGCATCATCCCCATAAGAACATCATGGAACTATGAATCATCACCTACATTTGGTATAACAGATAATTCTAAGAAAGTAATGATGAGAGGACCTTATGGTAGTCCCTGATATACCATTTCTGGGGTCTGATCATTGCCCTACATCTTGAGGAAAATTGGTGGATGCCTTGATGGTATTAATCTACATGGTCAAGTGAACACCTCAGTTTGAGATAATTAATGATAGTAAATTAGTAGTGCTATAATAGAATATGAGAAGGAAGGAATTCACGTGTTTTAAAAGGATATTACACTGCGTGTAGGAAAACTACATGACATGTTCCCTTAATGCTTATCTCGAGCATGTATCCCACCAACCTGGTCATGCAACACCTCATACAAAAGACATGACCTTCATGAGACATGGAATGTAAATGGATATACCCTCATACCCAATTACTAATTCAGGGATTAGAACTACATGGATCTGTTAGGGTAACACTACAAGGCATGTTCCCTCTAGACACAACATGTACTCAAAATTTTGATCCACCTGCGTCATTAGTCACACAGTCGGATATATGGTCAACTATAGCATGGACTGTACTCCCAGTACACTGTGTGTTATCTTAAAAGTTTACAAAACCCTTTTATCTACTAACACAGTCAGTCACATGGTCAAAAAATTCATGACGTGTACATATGGCATGCAACATGTACTTAAGAAAAGTAATTTTTTCTAAAACATAAGAACATAAGGTGTGTGTTCATAACATCACACACTATGTTTTTTTGGGTATTCTAGGTAGTGATCCTCTGAAACATCTCTAGAACCCCCCAAATCATGAAATATGGCCATGAAAAGCCATGTTCCAATTTTTTAGAGCCCATACACTCCACGAATCATAGTTTGGAATCCTTATTCATTCCATATCTTAACAGAATTCAATTAAATATCATTCATGATCCACAAAATTTCGATCCAAGTGGGCCCATTACACCTCAGGGGTGAAATCATGGAATCCAACCAAATAAAATGTTACATTTTCTAATACCATATCAAAATAATATACATTCTATCACAACAACTATTGTAAAATCATGCATACATACAACGATATCTTTAAATATAACAAGTAATTAGTAATATTCTCTAAATGGCATGGCATGAATGCATGCCATGTGATTTCTAACAAGATAATATATGATACATGAGATATAATACCCTCATCTCATTGTGTGGCAACAAAATAGTACCATAATGATATCAATACTAACATCACAAAACAAGTGTGTCACCCAACGGTGAAATCGAATCAACCTTTATAGTTCTAATTCCAAAAAATTACAATTCAATTTGAGGTAATTTGGCTTTTCCATTTACACGGGGTAACTAAAATTAGGCAAAACTAATTTCCAAACACCATTTACTTCTTATCCATTTATAATTTCACAAAATAGCAAGACAAACGGGAAAATAAATCCTCCTCTAACACCACTTTGTAACATCCTAGATCCATGTGCCACCCAAAGGATCCCAAGACCAGGTTGGACAGACAACCACAAGTGAATTTCCCCAAAATCCAGAGGCCACCACCTAGCAGTGAGGGCCAAGATATTATAATGGGGAAACTATTTGATCATTGGCAGTGTATACATAGTGGAAAACAAATAGTAAACAATAACAGAAACAAAAATACCATATAATAGATGTAGAAAAAGGGAGACTAAAAAAACTAGTTCATATATATAAATATATTTCATAGAATATGTGTCTATGAAAACATCCAATTCAGTCACAATGATGGAAAGAAATACAGAAAGAAAGCACAAATGAAACAAATAAACTCCAACAACACTATAGGCCTCAGCATTGTCCCATGAACTATATCTCCAACAGAATTATGTACCTGATGAAGAAGTGTGCATGACCTTATCTACAGTTTCAATCAAATATTCTTCATGGGTCCAAAATATGGCCAAAGAAGTGTGTGATATGAATCCTAGTTGGCATCCACCGAAAGATTAGCGCCTAAGTGTCAGTGAATATATATGGAAGGTAATATGTAGAAAAGAAGAAATGAACTATGAAGTACTCAAAAGAAAACAATCATATAAATTTAAATTATATTTATTTACATTTATTATTCATCCTTTGAATAATGTAATGTCAGGTTCAAGACTACGCTATATATCCCCCAATGTAAGAGTAACAAAAAAAACGTCTCAATAAATCTTCTAAATAATCAACAAAGACTGAGTCCAATCTTGTGCATTGGCCTAACATACTCATCTTAATAATTAAATGTTTCGTAAAAAACCATCTAGGAATACTCTCACATTATAACCCATTTTGTTTATCATAGAACAATATAATTAAAATAACAACCCTCTAGGAATCTCACATGGTCTAACCCCATTGGCATAACACAACAATAATCATTTACAAACGAACACCTGGGAAACTCTTATGGTGAATACCCCTTGTACAACATGGCATCAAAAAATTATAAACAACCTCCTAATTAACTCCCACAATCATTAAACCTAGGTCAGCATAACATTAATAAATTATAATTAACCTCATGGGTAGATCTCATAGTAAATACCTCTAGTCCAATAATATAAACCAATTCTCTCACGACCCTATGTATATAATATAGAAGTCCCCACAGTCTACCTGGTCTTAGGCTCTCACTATCCATTGGGAGAACAGTGCGGAAATAATATCAAAGCAACTCAAGTAATACTAAACTAAAACATGGCTAATAATTCCCAAGCATATCACATACATTTCAAATAATCAATAAAACATCATCCTAATCAACAATTCCCTGAAACACATAGAATACCTAACTGGAATACTAAACCGAATATCCATAAACAATCAATCAAGGGAAACACACCCATGGGGTTTACCGTAACAAGGTATCTAACTTTATGCCTAAGAAACATCCCTTTAACAATCAATCAACCCTCAACAGGTAAAAACATTGTTAAATTTTAAATCGAGAATTACCCCAATCATGGGTATGCATGACATATAGAATATATAATCAAAATATGGAAAACAAAATTCACAAAACACCTACCTCGATGTTGTACAATCGATATAATTGAACATTGGCCTTTGAATCGGCCTTGAACTTCATAGATCTATAATAAGGTGAAAAAATCTCAACCATGAATAATTACCGACAGAGGAAGAATATATATGGAAGGATCTAAATTATTTGATAAAACACTAGGGGGATTAAAAGTCTCCCCACATTGTATCAATCTGAAGTTAGACATAGAATTGATGATTTGATGTTTATTCTTCCTTCCTCAGAACTCGTGTATGAAACATGTGAAGAAGAATTGATTTACCCACTTGAGATGTTACCTCAATCCAATATATCAATTACAAATAAAATTACACTTCATGTTAATTAAAACAACACGCCACATAGTGCCCTTAACCGGCCCCTGACCTATGCAGTCCACTATGACACCACACAACCATGTATTAGGCTATTAAACTGCTAGAACAATGTGGTATGTAGTAAGATAGGTACATGGAATGTACATAGAGGTACATTAAATGTACATATAATATCTTATATTCTACATTTTTACTATAAAACAACATAAAATCAAGATCAATACCCATAAATAAGATCTATGTTCTTACATTAGGTGATGTGTTGGAAGTTTGAAGGTAGAGCACCCAATAATACAATGTCTGGTCATTTGGGAATCAATTTTTGGGTCATCAATATCCCTGTGAACATATTTTTTTGGCATTTATCTAGAGAGATATGGAGTGGTTTCATGTAGTTTTTGACTTGTGAGGAAGAGGGGAACTTTTCACACTAAGACATTTTCTTGTGTCATGAAAAAAAAGTGTGTGGGGAAGTAAGTGCCACCAAAAGAAGATTGTGTCAAGGTATGTTAATTGAGTTTATTCAGTCATTTTTGTTTAGTGAATGGTTGTTTGATTGTGCGTATTGTATGGTCCTGGCACTTCTAGTGATGTTTTTCTTCTTGGATTCTTATCTTATTAGTCCGGGTGCTGTGAGAGGCTTACATAGTTATATTATATAGCATCATAGTTTTACTATATAATAAATTCATAGTGTGTACTGGTTTCCTACATTTCATATTCATATGGATTCCACTATTATGCCTGGTGGTGTTTATGATTTGGCATGCTATATTACAACATGATTTCTGCAGTTGAAGGGCTCTATAAGAACATGTTTTTGCATTTGGGAAGCTATGTTTTTTAATTTTTAACCTTACATGATAGAATTATTATTTAATGAATGAATAATACAGAGTTTATGTTGTAGTTCATCCATTGATGGATGTGAAATTTGGGGTTTTGTTACTATTTATGTCAGGTTAGTGAGGTGGTGTAACTATAGTCCCCGTGAATGTCGATGGACCATTGTGTCAATGCACTAAACCTATCTCAATGGGAAAGACATGTTATGGTTTCATTATATAGACCCGGTAAGAGAAATAGGTGATTGTGCATTGACCTTATTGGTTCTTTTTTGGGAATGTTTTTATGAATCATAGGAATCCAAGGTGACATGGATATTATGTGAGTTCAAATAGATAGCTCAATTTCATTCCCTTGTGCCTTGTTTTTATTGGGGATGAATCACCTTTAGGTGAAGATAAGGTAGTGAATATGGTTTTGAACTATAATAATTTGGAATATTACTAGAGATATTTTTGAATCCATATTCTGATTCATTATGAAATATTGAGGCCTAGAGAGTCTCAGGGAGGTAATTTAAAAACAATTATTTTTTCATGAACACATGGTTTATCAGGAATCACGGAATAAATATTGAGTGGATTCCTAGATCATAATTATAGGAATGTGATTTGGTTAATAATGACATGTTTAACCTAGTCGCTACATAAGGTTGTCTATTGTGATTGTATGATATAAAGAGAGTTGGAGTGGTGTTGTGTGATGATATTGTTACTTTAATGAATATTTTATTAATTAATCTGACCTAAATCCCTCACCCTATCATGTTAGTGGGGACTAAACCTTAAGAGAGGTGTTCTCCTCCCCTCTTTAGTGATAGATGAAAACTAAGCCAAATTGAAGAGAGTAAGTTCTATTGATCTTAGTTCTTTGTTCCAATAATCATCAGATCAAGAAAAGACACAAAGTAAGCATCATTATTCACCTTATTCTTAGAGGAATAGTATGGTTTTTCTATGGGTAGTAATATTTGTGTTTTGGCCCTAATCCCCTTTATTATGAATTTTTTTAGGATGTAAAGCCCTTTTAGTGGCTATTGATACCTTCTAGGATAACATTTTGGATTTAGGGAAAATCGTGTTGTTTCTAGGGAATTTCAAAGTAATTCCTATCTAAAATAAACATCATGATTGTGTATAGTCTAGTGGAAATTCCATGATTTTTAGTAAAAATATTACTTGGGGGTGTGCATGCCTTGTATTAGGGTTACACGCTGTGTAGTGAACATATTTAATGTGGCTAAAGGACATGGAATCGGTGGTTGTGTGACTATAACTGGATATGTAGAACTAGAAGGACAATTTAAATTGAAAGGGGGTTCTAGACATGGGAACAGTCAAACAACATAGCCATGTGTCAATTTAGCTAGAACACTTCATGTAATATGTGGTGTATAATGCCTAGGGGACATGTATTAGTAGATATTGTTAAAAAATAACATGGTTGTGGGGAAGGTTGAGGTATAACATACCATTTATGGTCGAAGAAAATTGCATACGCCTACATGAATAAGATACAATGTAAATAGGGTACACATCAAGGTGGTCGAGCAGGTTCACACACTATGTAGACCCTAGTACACACCTTGTACTCCTTCAGATTTTGTTGAGATCTTTCTTCTTCAATATCTCCTTCAATAGAACTGATATTCATGCAAATTAATATCATATAAATAGTATTTTAATATGTAGTACACGATGGTGGTGTCCATTTTGGACTTTGAGATATGGGTTTGTTTGTTTTTATAAAGGATACATAGTTGCAGTTATTACCTTTTGGTAGTGAGCGGGTTGGATCATCGAGTTACTATCAGGGCCAATACCCTTCCCTCTTATCCATATCATAAAGGTCCTCTTTTCTAATTAGAATAGAATATTGGTTATCCCCTATTGTATCATGGATTGGATCCTCTACCTAATGAGATGATGTGATTTGAGGAATGATAAGCATAATTATTTATTCTACAACCCTCATCCAATGATATGGATCATTGTGGTTCTTTAATACAGATGTTGAGACTATGAATCCCCTATGGAATCATTGAATGGGTTTTTAGAATTTTTTGTGTAGTTATAGAAAGTTCTCGCCTAAAATAAAAGGGCATGGGACCTTCATACTCATTTTCATGATATAGTAGTTTCTATCAATATTGGTCATGGTCAGAGTAGTCTAACTTTGGTGTTGGTACAACCCTACCGTTCAAGGGAAGGATCATTCCATATGATACATATAAATATAGTGAGTATTCCCCTATAATTTTAGGGAGGGGTAATCAATCCTTTGAGTTGTAACTCCCATATTATTCTAGGTTGCGGGTCCTCCATACATGTTTTTCAAGAAGAGTTTGTACTCCCCCTTCATACCATGGTTCCGGTCCGCCTATATGGGGTTGATACTTCCCTATCGTATGTGGGTGTTGGAAATAAACCTTTTAATTTCTACTCCAATTTCATTTTAGTGTGTCGGTCCTCTATCCTTTAATTAGTACTCCACATTTTTACTATTGTGTGGGTCCGCACCTATTCAATAGTACTCCCCTATCATCAGGTAGAACTGGGGAGAGTGTCCTCTATTGTAGTTAGAAGTACGTTATCTATTGAATATAATTATGAATGGTAGGACCCTCCACTTGTTACATGTGTTACCTGGTTAGGTTTTTGTTTTCATCAATAAATTTCGGTATGGTAAACTCTATATAGAATAATACACATGTTTATCTAGTTTTTGGGAGATAATACTCCCCACGATACAATGTAATGGTGAGGTGAGACTTCCTCTATTCTATCTTGTTTGAGAGGTTGCATGAGGTGAATAGTCTGGAGTAGTGATCCCAAGACTATTTATGGTGGTGATGTTTGTGCCTCTCTATTTATGTTCATATGACATTAAATATGTCTAATGTTGGATTTTTCAATACAACTTTTTTTTATAGTAGTGTTTGACCTAGTGAGTTGTTCCCGAGAGAGTGTATCTCTTGGATGGGTTTTATCTATGATGGATGAACTTGGGGAGTGTGTTATCCTTTTTTTTATCCTCATTAGAGCCTCGATTAGAATCAGATCACTGACAATGAGGTAAAAACCTCATGAGACATGGATTATGAGATGAGTGTATATGGGTATTTATAGGATACCTTGCGGTGTTGTCACAAGTCTAGGATGACAACCCTTTTGGACTGAGCTTACTAGTCATGTCTAGCCAATTTTATTTTAATATTGAGTTATTATCTATATAGGGTTCCATATATATATGTCAAGAGGACTATTTAATTTCAGTTTCTGCCACATAATATTTGATTATAGGGCCACTAATAAGTATTTTTGTACTATCCAATGCATGGTTTTCCCCACACATTTTTTTCCTGTGAATACAAAAGAACATTAGACAGTGTCCTCAAAGGACCCATTATAGGTGGATATTACTATTGTAGATTAATTGAGGAGTTTACCAGTGGTAGGCTGAATATCATTCTATAAGATTCATTTTATAGTCATTCCCTCCCCCCATGATTAAGTTGGACACCTTTAAATTTTTTTGTTGGAGTTTGATTTTCATTTTAATACTTTCGGTACTTCTATTGTAATTTGGATTGTGATAGATGTACAAATGAATAATATTTTTCATATTTTTTATCTCTATAATATTCACAGAGTTTTTTTCTCAATATTCATATAGGTACTTAAGGAAACTTTCTCCCATATGTGTGATATGCCTACATAGTGATAGTCTCTAGATCGAGGCCTATTAGATGTAGGATTTGGGTGATGTGTCCTAGTCCCCTATAGTTTAAGTCGTGATAATAATATTAAAACTATAATATTTACCGAATATTAAATCATATGGGTCCTGAATTAATAATTTTATAAAATTTATAAGATACACTATATGAAATAGAATCAAAATCCAATAACACATCAAAAAATTATTAAGGGAGTATAATTTTTCCACAAATATACAGATATATTTTATTGGTAGTCCTTGTATTTCCTTCACATTATACCCATGGACTAGATGGTTGAAGAATAATTTTTATTTTTTAACATTAGTTTAGGGAATCAATATTATTAATGGAAACCCTCATTAAATATGAATAATTGGGTAGTCTTCTCCTATATTTCATTGAATGGTCTATTAATCGAATATTTAAAATAATAATATCAATGGCCCACTCTCACAGACATGAAACATTTTCTTATTCTATTAATATATTCCACTATATACATTTCCCTATGTATATGGCACATATGATATTTAATATTCTTTAATTCATCATAATTGAAACAAAATTATCTATGAGACTTAATCCTTCTCTTATTTGGTGAATGTGGAAGTCATAATAAGTTCATGTTATAAAGTGGAATTCATTATAGCTAGTTTCCAATAGTCACACTATTTTTCACTTGTGATCCTGTGCCATTTAGTTTCTCTGTTAGACTATAACTACATCTACAATTTCATTCATTGTTACAACAGCTCATTATTTCCTATTCCTTGATAGGAGAACTAAGAATGGGAAAATAATTATTTTTTAACTATCATATGGATTTTCACAAGTAGACCATTAATCATTTTCTCTCTAGGTCTGTAGTCTTAGGCTAATTCCTCATGCACTGATTGATGATAATGTTGATACTCAACCATCTATTTTTTGGTTGATCACCTATATGTGCATGTATTAAAAATCATCAAGCACATAACAATATTTATATAAAGATTTAGTTTTAGTATACCACACACTCCATACATTGAAAAAATTTAAAATATGTTTCTACATGTATACACATCCATTGGACTTTCACTAAATTTTTCAAATTTTATTCTCCAATCAATATAAAATATTAAATATCACATCAATCAATCTTAATGGCTTCCTATACAATTGAAATAATAATTATCCATAACATAACCAACCCCAATGAAAAAATTTAATCTAAAATTATCCACAATTGATGACATAAAATTTTTTACATTTATATAAATACTACTGTAATATCAATTCATACACATTGGAAATTTATTCACATAATTACAATGTTTATTTCAAATATTCATTTTAATACCTTCCCATAAAATTATAGGTTAGAAGTTTTAAATAATTAAGAATAAATATAAAAATTAACTCAATTTTATTTATCATCAAATGGAAATTGGTCCAACTATGCTAGGAACTGCAAAATCTATAATATATATTTAGAATCTCCCCTAACTCCACCACAAATGATATTCTTCTAGATACATCATGTGCATAATCTCTGTTACTAACTGTTGGAAATATAATAATAATTTGATTGATGTAAATTAAACCTAATTAGAAATAATATACACAAATCCATCATATAATAAAAAAATTAATATTATTGGATGAAATAAAACATAAAAAAATAATTCCATATAAAATATCAGATGCGCATGATACAAATCGATAGTTAATTAAAAAAATATACACATAGAAGAAAATAATCAATTTTATGGTTATATAATTGATAATTTCAAGATTCTGAAGGAATTTTGTGAATATATTAAATAATTTCAAGAATAGTTCAGATTTAATTTACATTTTATTTAATCTATAACCGTGAAATACCTAAAAATGGAAGGCATACAACAAATACAGAGGCATGTTTGTTTCTTCACACCTACTGAATCATTAAGGAGCTATAAAAATAACCAACCATTACTAATTATATTAAATTCATTCATCAAACATAAGAATGACTAAAATATTAAAATCAAAACAATATTTCCCCAATAATCATGAAAAATCATTATTTGTATAACACGTATATAGATTTTAAATATTTCTCCAAACAATAAATATAATTTTATTCCATGTAATAATCTCTAAAAATGAAATAGTATAGTGAAATGGGTGTATTGTTAAGTAATAAATATTCCATTTAGTAAATAGAATTACATGATCATAAACAATCTAGAGAAAGAAGGTTGATGTTATTGTTTTAGAATATCCATAGTGTAACCTAAGAATATTAAAATATGATGACATAGATTAAAATAACTTCTATATAAAAACACTTCAAATTATTTATTATTATAATTGATAATGAATTATATTGTATGAGTATTCATGTTAAATACATAAACTGAAATTTTTATGATATATATTTATAAATAATCCTTGATAACAACATCCTAATAATATAAAAAACATTTAACAAAAATAAACCAATTGAATTGAAATCATAAATGTTCATCAATAATTATTTTTTATCAATTCCATAAAAGGAGGAATTCAAAAGTCACTTTAAAAAGTTATTCTTGGAGAAGAATCATGATAACCTCAAAAAAATTAATTGGAATCATAATATTATATATATGAACAATACATAATGTTTTTTCATTGGGAATATGGAGTGGAAGATAAAAATATGAACCTGAAATAGAACTACCATTTCATATTTTAAAAATACATTTTTTCTTAAACCCTCATTATAAATAAGAAAATATAACAACATTTTTAATATATTAAAAGGAATATATTAATTCCAAATGATAAAACATATAATAATATTATAAACTGAAAACATTTATGATAATGGAATGGTTTTTACATGGTATAGAAACTATCATCAATGGTCATAGAATTATTCATAGTGAAGTTATACTATTTGAGAAATAAAATCATGATAGAAAAAGATTTCAATGGAAAACATCACTTTCACCCAAAGGTTATGGAAATATAGAAGTATTGTAGAATAAAAAATCTATATTTTATAAATAATAGATAAAAAGGAATCATATTAACTATAGAATGGATTTTATGTGCTAAACACGCTTTTATTATTTACAAAATTAATAAGGTATTTATTCTAAATAAACGAATTCATGAAAAATTATAAATCTATATAAATTAATGTTTAACTATAGTAACATACAATAATAGGATTATATAGTATATATAGATGAACACGACTCATGAATAATTATAATAAATCTAGGAAAATAAACTGTATTATGAAATAGTCATACAAAAAGATTATTTTGAAAGAAGAATCTTATAAAAGGGGTTTTATAAAAAGTAATAGAAAATACCTTGTAAAAAGAGTAAATAATTCTTAAAAATTTTTAGGGAATAACATAAAAAAATATTAAAATAATTTCGAAAAAGTAAAATCAAAATTCAATGATGAAAAATTTAGTTAACAATAACAGTTTCCTGTAACCCTACAAAGTTGAGCGTTATATTACATCATGTATTTAAAAAATAAAAAACCTAATAAGATATTTATAAAACATATTTAAATATATAACAATTAATATTGAATTTTATAACCATTGATACAAAATATTTTTGTAAATACAATTATATTTTCATCATTGGATGTTATTAGCTTCACTTATTTCTCTATTAAAATTTCATAATTTTGGTGTTTATTAATTTTTAATGATCCAATGTTCAAAATATTTATATAATTATAAGTACTATAATATATTTTTCCATAACAATATATAATTTTTAAATTTCATTCAATATTTATTTTATTCGTGATTTTTGATGACAATGTTTGTTAGCAGCTTGTTTATGTAATTTATGATGAACAAAAAGGTGTGGTATGATTAATAAAAAAAATTATAATATAACCATTACATAAAAATAAAAAATAAAATTTAATTTATAAAAATTTTAGTAGTTTTATTTCTAATTTCATACATGAATATCATTTTTAACATTTATCAGGTAGGTTGTCAAATCTATCCAAACCAGAATAATATATATTTTATTGCTGAGTGTGGTTAAATATTTTATTATGTAAGATAAGTATGAAGACATTTATTTATGGTATCAAGGTGTTGGATCATATTTTATATTATTTTTATAATGATTTATATCCTAGATAAAAAAACAGATATGTTAGTTTTTTTGAATGTTTATGTTCGCATTTACACATGGGTGACTTGATAATTATCAATAGACTAAGAGGAACACATGGAATTATTTAGGATTCATATTTTTTAAAAATGTTATAAATATAATATTTGAAAATTAAAATTACTTTTTGATTAATTATTCAATGACGATGATGAAAAATTACGAATGACATCCATTTAGGCGGTAATCCTCATATACAGCAAAAAAGTATACATTTTAATGATTATAGTGGATTGTAGAAAATGGATATTACATTGGTAAAGTAATATTTAAAAATATTATTAATATTATTATTAACTTAAATTCATGTAGAAATATTTTATGTTGTGTACTATTTAGAGGATTAAGATAACTAATTTGAGAACATTAACTATCCCATTGGAGGTTCTCATTTTGGCAATAGCTTAAGGCTACATAACTTCTTCATTTGGCCATAACAAGGCTTATAAAACACAAGGATATTTGTTAAGGATAGAATAGGGTAGGTTTTTTGAGGATCTAATTATTTGTAATTATTAGATAAATGGGATTGTTGTGAGCTCTATTAAATATTAACAGAATGTAATTTATTAAATAAAACATCTTATTACAAAGACAAAACAATTTTTACAACAAATAGGGGCCTAAGTAGAGAATAATTTAGTGGGTGAGGAGTTAATGTAAATAGTAACTCAACTATTCATATGAAGACATGTTTTAAACATTAGTTTTAAATACTTTTACTCTTAAAATTTTTTTATTTACATTTTTTATTTTAAAATATTAATTAATTTTTCACTAAGTAGTTTTCTATTAATTGTCTAAAATAAAATGGGCCTTATTAAAAAAATTTAAGCTAATAATTACCAATATTAGATATATTCAATCATATAAGATTTTAATGAGTAATAAAATTTAAATTTGAAATTAGTTTTTGTAACCACTAATAGTCCATATTTGAAATAGTGTATTTTTATGCTTAACATTATGTTTTCTTAAAAAAATTTATCGGTATTTTCAATTTTAATGATATTAATGGTAATTTCAATTTTTTAAGAGTAAATATTTATATTATAGTTTGTAATTTATTTATATCAATGCATTCATACAACATAAGATTCCGAGGGATGGACATCCATGATATTGATATGATGAAAATATTAAATATATTATAACACATGAAAGTAATTTTCCTACAATATTGATAAAAAAACTGAATAGTTTTAATCTATAAGAAATATAAAATAAATTTTGAGTTAAGACCATGGTATACATAATATTCTTTTGTGTTTTTCATTTAGATAATGTGCTTTCACGTGGTCAAAAAATGAAATAAAAAATTAGATAATATATTTTGTTATGTTTGAACAAAATGAACATAAATTCTGTTTAATTTTATCGTTATGAAAAATATATAAGTTTATACACATGATATATGTATTTTGAGAGGATCCATTGGAGGATATCTTAGAGAATGATAATTTATCATGATTCGTTGTCACTGATGAGATTCAAGGATTTCACAAATGAAGGTAACACATATTTGATCATCATTAGCGATCGATCATAACATGATGTAGGGTTTTTTTCTCATTGGCCATATTTTGATGTTTAACTTTTCTAGGATGAAGGAGAATTGAACCATCCAACAGAATGATTTTTAGGTCGATTATGTTGTGGGTGAAATGTTATTTACATAGTTTTTGAGGAAATATTTAAATTTTTTATTTATTGGTTCATGATTATTAGCTCTAATGGAAATGAATAAAGAACAATTTAAACAACCTAGGAGGTAGATTAATATTTTTTGTAAATTTTATTTCTTTCTTTTGTTCTTCACATGATTCATTTTTGATGCTTCCTTGGATGGTGGTTTTTCCATTACAATGTATATAGTTGTTGCACAACTAATATTCAGTACAATGAACCGATAAATGTGTGATGATTCCTGATATAGGGTGTGATAAAAACACTATGATAATGGAATATGATCTAAGGTTGATAATTACTATACTAGAGATTTCGAATTCAAAAACTAACATGCAAGGATGTTGGGTAGCAACAATAATTGTGATTCGAGCAGATCATATTATGGGTTCTAGTGAGTGGTGATGATGGGACCCAGTCATCCAGAATCATATATTTATAGGTGTGATTGAGGTGGAATCAATATTATAGGTTGTATGTAAATACTCTAATAATGTTCACTTATTTCTTTGCAAAACCTAACTAAACTGAGTGTATTTCTACGAACACATTCTGTGTGGTCCTAATTATACAACACTAGGGATTTTGCATAGATAAATATATCACATGCCATGTGGTCCCTAAAACACAAAATATAGAAGGAACCAACCTTAAAATGTTTTATATATAAAAATATTAAAAATTAGTCACTTCTACTCAGTTTCCATTTTATTCATAAAATCAAAACACATTGAAAAGACGAATCATGTCAAGCTCCATGTTTTAGACAACATGAATTTTCATTGATTTCATCCTTGACCCTATTCCACTTTATATCCTATGAAAAAAATTTCAAAAAATTGGGATGAGTATAAAAAGCTCAGAACATGATACACAATGAAGGAGAACTTTTAGTTTTTAAAAAGAACAATTAAACCATGAATACTTCATCATAAGTTATACTTTTCACCTTTATGAAGTTGTAAATACTCCTCATTGAATAAAAGATCATTTCTTACCCTTTTGTACGAAAATTTTTACTATAAAACCCATATAATGAACACATAACATTTAAATGTAACTTGAGACATAAAAATATTTAAATTGAATAAACATACGGTCGGATTCCACACATATAACTAAATGGAATATCCATCTGGACAACTTCCATACCTAATGCATTGGGGGTCAAAACATACCCACCCATCATGGTTTATCATTGAACCACCAGTCATTTGGTTTATCACGCAACAACCCATCAAATGTCCTAGTACTATTACAAAATCATAACACATCAAGCAAGCATAAATAAAAGATGGGATATCTACATTTCAATCACAATATATCATTTCATGATATTTACATAATCAATTCTTTAACAAACCATTTTCAAAATAATTTAAAATATTTAATAAATAGATTTTTGAATCAATGTGTCCCATACCAATTCTATAATTTTAACGGATTCAAAAAAATAAAACAATAAAGTCCATATAAATAAATCATGAAAACCATTTTGAAAAAGTGAACATTAATGAAGAATTTTTAAAAGAATAAATAACTTTAACGATATTTTAGTTTAGGAGTTATTAACCAAATAAGAGATTCTTGATTACAAATAATGAGGAATAACATTTAATAAAAACATTATAATATCATTATAATAAATGTATTGATGATATAATATTCCAAAGGACAATATATTCACCATATAAAAGTGAATTGGTGGATAACAACAATAATGTCTCAATGGAATGTAAATTGAGATGAAATCCCTTATAAGGACAGTATACTTAGATTAAGGATAAATCAATTACATAATTATGTATGTAATATAAGAATACGTTCAATATTTTTGTATATTAAGTTTAAAACAATTATAGGTCATTCACACATATTCATAGGATGACATATTCATGAAGTACAATTTTAACCCAATGAATTGATATTGGGTTAAGAAGTTCCCTTACAAAAATTCGATGGCCTAATGGAATCACATTAAATTCAAAAAATGAGTTTATGAGATAAAAAAGGTTATCTAATCACTTGGACATAAAATTTACAGCAATAATAATATATAAGAACATATCCAAACATAAGAAGATGTGAATTAAAATACATAACCAAAAGAAGTATTTTAAAATGAGTAGGGTGAAAGGTTCCCGTACAAATTTTCTAACTTATGAAACATACACCCATTAAATAAAGACCATAAAATGTATATGTAAATAACCATAAATGATATTATATTACACAAATATTATAATCATGGGTGGTACATACACCACTCAAATGAAATAGTGACAAATATATAGTGAATCTCACTAGAATAAAAAGTGAGATAAAAACCGCTTAACTCAGTGTAATCAATCGAGTCATATGACCAAAAGACAATAAACACCAAATGAATCATTGAATAACATGAATATAAAAATAATCATGATAATATATCTCCAATGGAAGTATTTAATTCACCACAGGCTATAAATAAGTGTCGAAGAAAGGAAATCTCACAGAACAAAAGTGAGATAAGAATCCCATACCACGTGTCCGACTTGACTCGCTCGTATGTTCGTTGTTCTTACTGAATGATAAAATTAAGTTAATTTATACATTATTAAGAATATTTTTATAGTTTATTATTATTTTTATATCACATATTACCTTGATATAACAATTAGTTAATTTTTTTGGGTTCATATCAGATATTTTGTCAATGTTCAGATCATGTGTCAAAAATGAACATGTTATAATTATAAATTTTCTATGTTGTCAAAAATAAATTATACCTAGAAAGATATTCATAATTTAGATTTCATATATATAATATATATCCTATATATATATATATGTATTTATAATACTATATAACATTTGGAGATAAGAAATGAAATGCAACGTTCCTGGAGACGATAAGTCGTACGTACGCATGAACGCTACTTTCATTTCTATATCATATTATAATGGAAGGAAACAAAGTGATTCCTAGTTATATTATAATGTTGGTAAAATATATATGGCATATATGTTAAATATTTTCATAAATTATTTCCCTATAACGTTCTATGTATGGCATGAACGAGTTATATCACTTTGAGGGGGTGGTAGTCCGCACTTCCTCAAACTAAATTACAGCGTTTACCCATTATAAAAACCATAAAGGTATGATATAAAAAGGAAAAAAAGAAATATAATGAAATCATAAATATCATGTATATCATATATAGATACATTTTAATGATAATGGAAACCATGAGAGGTTTTAGTAGATAATTGAACATTGATCATTTCGTGAGGCAGTAGTTCACCGTCCACAGAAACAATATATTTTCTTCCCATTAGATAGAGGTGTGTGTAAGTGTATCTTTAATAATTCTCATAACAACATCCTAGTATATTGAAGATTATATTATTGTTATAAAATAAAGGAATAAAATGAGTTTAGGGGGATGGAGAAGTAAAATATAATAAAATAACTTAAGAGAAGACGTTACCTTTAAATCAAGTAACTCCCTTTGGTTTGAACCAATAGGGTTTCTTGAAGTGTATTATGGCTAAGGTAAGGATTATAAGATGAATAAAGGGATCTTGGGAGATTATTGTTGTCTATTTTGGATTAAGGGCTTGGGATGTGTGAGAAACTGGTAGGAGGTGAGGGCTTTTTATAAGGGGGAGGAAGGGCTCTTTCTGAAAGATTGAAAGTATTATTTTATTATATAATGGTTTTCATTTTATAAAGGTCATAAAATCATTAAATATGAAGATAAGGTGGCCCGTGTTCTAAATATAATTATCCAATAATAATTGTACATGTTTTGGTTATTGTTTAAATTTTTATCTTCTTATTTATTTAAATCATTCATTAATGATGTAAGAACAACATCATCATTGTGTCAATAATAACATTATTTATTTGATGTCAAAAATTATAAAAAACTTCAATGATGTAGGAAATATTTTTAGATTTCTAATGAATATTTATAGTCAAATATATCAATTATATATCCCCATATTAAAATTGTTTTAGTAAAATAATACACTATGATGATATTTTTATTTTTATTTTAAATAAAAAGATATTAATGTCATTATCTTACCCAAGTAGCTCCATGGGGTCCCGAAATTGACCCATGAATTGTCTGGGTCGGCCATGACTCATCAAATAAGGTTAGGACAAGTGTGAAGTTAATTTTATATTATTATAATATTATTTATACCTTAAATTATACTAATTACCTTTATTCGTAGTTACTAAATGTCAAAAGTTACAATTCACCAAAAATTATTTTAATCCCTTTGAACAACATTTTACTTACTAATGACAACCAAGTATTTTTTTTTTGAAATTCAATTCACAGAATCGGTTAAATTACTTTTGATGCAAATTTGGAAAATTACTTAGAAGGTGGGAAAAAAGATGTTAAAAAGTTCAATAAAACTTTATATATACAATATTATAATAAAATGACTCCAATGAATTACATTGTATTAATATAGGTATTATTTATATATTTTGACATTAAAAAAAATTTATATTTAAAAATATTTATTTAAATAAAACGTTGGTTTTAAATAATAACAAAGTGTTTTTCAATGTTCATCAAAAATTGAAATTTACAAAATATTACCAAAATTCACTTGATGCTAAATTTAATATTCCAAATTAAAAAATGATTTATATATTAAAAAATTAAAAAAATAGAAGTTTCATTAATTATTTTTATAATTAATTCCCGTCATCAAAACAAAAATCGTGTTTTTAAGAAATAATAACCATCAAAAGATTGATACTTGTTAATGACTAATTTCAAATTGAAATTACTTCCAATGGACAACATTGGATTAAATGTTAAAAATATAATCTATTTAAACTTAATAACACATAAAATATATAATATAACCATATAAATATATTTTTTTAAAAGGCGGTTTTGAATTAAAATACAACATTTTTCACTATTCTTTAGAAAATGAACATTATCCGAAAAATATCAAAATTTCATCCAAAGTAAAATTTTATGTCCCAATTCTAAAGATAAAAATTATTTTGTCAAATAGAACATATTAAAGGGACAAAAACTATATTTAAAAATGATTCACCATTAAAAGGCTGTAAATTGACCTGTTAACGAATACTAGAGTATTTATGCTTAAAATTAGATTCTTTCACATTTTAAGCCTCTAAATTTTATTGGGTAAATGTAAAAACATTTTAAAAAAATATAATATTATTTTTGTGAGTTCTATTCATTACCTCCTATACAACAGATAGGTGTTATCTACCATTTTAAATAATAATATTATTATATTGTTAGTGTACAATGTAAGATTTCAAAAAAAAAACCATTGTTGCGTATTAGGTACGCTATCGAACAAAGCATACCCTTTAAATTAAAATTAATATTTAATTAACAAATATTAATAAATATGATAATTCTTTATTCTTTATTTACCTATGATGTTACATATTTCCCCTTTTGGGAATTACATCCTCGCTATTTAAAAAAAATTATTGGGCTCGAAAACATCATTTAAAGTCCCACATCAGAAAAAGAGTGAATAAAACTATCACATTAAAAGATATAAAGAGATGTAATATGGTATCCTAATATAACACATATTATTATTCCATGAAAACATGCATATGGAGTAGAAACTAAGTGTCATGTTATAATGGAAAGTGATAGAAAACATGATCTGGAGAAAGTAAACAATATAAAAACCACAGACATCTGATGGGTTAAATGGTATTTGATTCCCCGGTAGGAAACATTAATGAACAATGTATTTGTTTAAATTTACTTTTCATAATTTTGAGGAATTTATAAAAAAAAGGAAACATGCTTACTTTTCATGAAGACATTTATTCATTACTAAATTCCTACATCAAACTCTTCTTTTATCCAAACGATGAGTATTCAAACTGACTTGGTCACTTAAAAAGCACTAAAATCAATATCTAGAGTATAACATGATCAAAAATATGAACCATATATTTCCCTTGTATTTATACATCAACCAAAACCAAAATGGTTAGTACAATATGAGATAATCCCCAAAAAGGATAATCTTTTACAAAGATAAAAACTAATCTTAATCCCCAAAATGTTTCAAACAATTACAAATGTTCAACAAAGACCAGTCAATAAACAAATATCTATAAAATTATTTAATGTAATCCAAACTATGATTGAAACCAAAATCTCAAAAGTATTTAATAACATATTCCTCCAAGATAAATCTAAACATTTATCTCCAAATAACTTCAGTTACTCTTAAAGAATCAAATTGAAAAGTAATAAACCTAATCACATATTATCAATGGTAGGTTAATAATTTATATGGGTAACCAAAAATCATCTTACTCTGGATTCATAAAATCATCTAAATAAAAATAGTTAGTCATATTAACCAGGGACTTCACTTAGTCCAGAGGTAGGTGATAAATCCCCGTTGCACTTTGGTTGTGTGTTCAATTCCCGCAACTTTGTCAAACATGACGGGTTGTCACATAGTTCGTGTGTTTTCCCTTTTCAAATCCTATATAGTTTTATAACATTCTCAAAAATGAGATAAATTCATCAAAAATAACCATAACATATTTTAACCATAATGGTTATCTAATAACATTCATCTTTCATCCCAAAAGTAATAACCTATAACTGCCTCAAATTCAAGGATCATATAAACCCAAATAGTTCATTATAACTATATCCAAAAAAGAAAAGATAATTATTCCTTGAATAAAATTATCATATATCAAGCTTCAGTGATTAACATACTTTAAAAAGTCTTCTAATGTTATCCCATCATTAAAAGATCCTTAATACTTTAAAGCATTTCACCATCCTAAAATATACCATAACTCTTAAATATAATATATTTTGACTTCTTACTCATTAAAAATTATTAATGATACATTAAAAATTCAATTACAACTTATTATTAAATACTTATTTATTTCAAACAAAATCATGAATCATATCATAATATACCATAATGTCAAAATAATTGTTAAGAAATTATCCATACCACTCATTGGTCATTGTCACTTTCTTCATCCTCTTTCAGAATGGAATTAGGTATTTGTAATGAAAATTTTTTACGATACTAGTGACCCCATTCCGAACATATCTTCATAGGACATTTGTCTGTTAAATGACCATACACACAACATTTAAAACGTTCAATTGATCCATCAGAAAAAAGTTCTTTCCCTTTCCTACAGTCAACTGGATTCTTACTCTTTCCTAGGATGGTTCTTGCTTTATAACCATTATTTAATCTTCTAAAACATATTATAGTCCCATTGACACATTTTCCTAGGCGTTTCTTTCCACATCCTTTACACAGAGGTTTTTGAACATACATACCTTTGTGATTATTACATGAACTTCTATAGGGATTTGTTCCTCGCATATATGTTTTCTTATTAAAATCAACATGGTTCAGGTGGTTAATTATGACTCCAGATAGTTGGTTGAGAATAACCACAAGAGATCACATTGCAGCTCCCATTTCATTCATTTACACATTCTAAAAACCATCATAATATTCTTTACATCCACTATTAATTTTGGGCCTACAAGATACAACCATTTACTAAAACCATAAAGGACAGTGTGAGTATATTAGTAAAATAATCATGTAATATCTTATGAGGAGTGTAAATACTAAGATATATTTATTCATATTTTCTATAACTCATTCACATTATTTAAATACACTTAGACTCTTTCTAGAATCCGATCCATTATGGAAATTTCACTTATGCCTAAAGAATTCCCCAACCTCTAATGTTATCTAAACAGACCTCTAATACAAACTATAAGGACCCATCATTAAGGCATTAAATAATATTGAATTAAATGAATAATTCACATTGAGAATCTTTTCAGGTTTTTAGTATTAGAGAAATAGGAATTAACTATTACATCTAAAAATATTACTATGTTGAAACTTCTACTCATTTTCCATTTTTATAAAAAAATAAATACTCTTTTAAAAAAATATTCATGTCTAGTTCCTTGTTTTAGAGAACATGACTTTCCCATGAACCTGTTGTTGACCCTATTCTTCTTTGTGTCCTGTGAAAAAAATTTCAAAAACTTGGGATAAGTATAAAAAGCACAGTAAGGGATACAAAAAGAAGGAAAATTGTTACTTTTTTTAAAAAAAAAGTAAAACATTAATGCATAATCATAATTAATATTCTTCAATTTTATGAAGTAGTAAATACTCATAACTGAATAAAATATCATTTCTTACCCTTTTTGTAACCAAATGTTTACTATAAAACACATATAAATAACACATAAAAAATAAATGTAACTTGGGACATAAAGATAGCTAAATAGAATAACCATACGGTTGACATAAACTCATATCACTAAATGGAATATCCATTAGGATGAATTCCATACCCAATGCATTGGAGGTTATAATTTGACCAACCATCCTTGTATATGACTGCACCACCCGTCATTTGGTTTATCATGTTACCCCCAATCAAATGTCAATGTTCCATTATAAAATCATAACACATAAAACAAGAATAATGGAAAGGTAACATTTCCACATTGCAATCACAATATATCATTTCAAGATATTGACATAATAAATGATTTATCAAGCCATTTTCAAAAACATTTAAAACATTCAATAAAGAGATTTATGAACCAAATTGTTCCATACCACTTAGAGGTTTTTTAAGAAATTAACATAATAAAACAATAATATGCATATAAATAAATCCTTATAACCATTTTGAAAAGATGTAAATTAATGAATAATATTTACAAGAATAAATCTTTTAAACGATATCTTAGTTAAGGAGTTCATAACAAAATAGGAGATGCCTGAATAAAAATAATTGAGGAATAACATTTAATCAAAACGTTATAATCTCATGAGAATAAAGGTATTAATTATACAATATTCCAAAGGACAGTATATAGACCATATAAATGTGAATTGGTTCATAAAAACAATAAAGTCACAATGGAATGTAAATTGAGACGAAATCCCTTATAAGTACTATATCCTCTGTTTAAGGATAAATCAGTTTCTTAATTATGTGTGAGAAATAAGAATACACTCAATATAAGTGGATATTAAGTGAAAAAATTTATATTTCAGTCACATATATTCATAGGATGACATATTCAAGAATTACAAGTTTAACCCAAATAATTGAAATTGTGTTAAGAAGTTCCTTTGAAAAAATTCGATAGCCTAACGACGTCACATTAAAATTAAAAAATAGAGTTCATGAGACAGAAATGGGTATCTCATCACTTGGACATAAAATTTACCACAATATGTATATAGATGAACATATCCCAACATAAGAAGATGTGAATTTAAAGACATAACAAAAAGAAGTCTATTAAAAAGAGGAGGGTGAAAGGTCCACTAACCGATTTGGTAACTTACGAAACATACACCCCATGAAAGAGGAACCATACAATTTATATGTAAATACCACTAAATGAAATTATATTACACAAAGAGTATAATAATGGGAAGTACATAAACCCCTCAAATAAAAAGTGACAAATATATCATGAATCTTACGAGAATAAAAGTGAGATAAAACCCCCTTACCTTATTGTAATCAATCAAGTCGTATGACCAAAAGCTAATATCGTCCAAATGAATATTAAAATACCATCAATATAAAGATTATCATGATAATATATATCCAATTTAAGTACAAAAGAAACCACATGCTACAAATAAGTGGAAAAAATGGAAATCTCTGGGATTAAAAATTGAGATAAGAATCCCTTACGACGTGTCCGACTTGACTCGCTCGTATGTTCCTTGGTAATTATGTATGATAAACATAAGTTAATTTCTACTTTCTTAAGAATTTTTTCTATTTTATTATTCCTTTTATATCACTAATTACCCGTCTATAACAATTAAATAATTTTTCGAGTTCATATCGTACATTTTGTCGATGTTTGGAATAGGATTCAAAAATGTGCTTGTTGTAATTATAAATTTTCTATGTGGTCAAAAGTGCATTATATGCAGAATGATATTCATAATACATATGTCATATATATATAAGATATCCATTATATATAATTGTATTTATAAGAGTACATAACATTTGGAGTTAAGAAATTAAATGCCATGTTCTTGGATATGGTAAGTCGTACGTACGCATGAATGATACATTCATTTCTATTTCATATTTTAATGGAATGAAATCATAGTGATTCATAGTTATATTCTAATTCAAGTATAATATATATGTCATATATGTTACATATGATCATAAATTCAATCTTTTATACATTCAACATTTGGCATGAACAAGTCATATCACTTTGAGGTGGTGTTAGTCCACACATCCTCAAATGAAATTATCGCATTTACCCATTATGGGAACCATAAAGGTATTCTATAAAAAGGAAAATACATAATCATAATGAAAAAATAAATATCATAAATATCATATATAAATACAATGCCATCATAATGGCCACCATGAGAGGTGGTAGGAGATAATTGAACCATAATCGTTTTGTGAGGCAGTAGTTCACCATCCATAGAAATAGTATGTTCTTTACCAATTAGATAGAGGTGTGTGTAAGAGTTGGGACAAACCAAACTATGTCAAACATGAATCGATCACATGAGTTGGTCTGCGACGAGTCCCAAGAGGCATTCCCGATCCCCCAAGGCTGGCGACAAGCGCTAGGGAATCAATAGAGAGAAAGTAGAAACGCTTTCACCCAGTGAAAATAAATAAAGAAGTGGAAAGAAAATCGAAAAAATCAATCTAATTAAATGACACTGAAAAGAAATAATGACCAAAAAAACACTGACCTAACCATGACCAAAACTCCTCTTGATTCTGGGAGTCCTTCACTAGTCCAAAACCAACTCTCTCCCACAGCGAGCGAGCTCGAGGCAAACCTGCAGCAAAACAAAAAACAGAAAAACACTAAAATCATGAGTATTTAAACTCAGTAGGCATGCCAAAAAAAAATATTCCAAGTGCACTACCTTTAAATAAAGAATTTGAAAATTTTAGGTTTGAACTAAATTATATAAAATATGGGTTTCCACACACACACTTTCATTTCTAAATTAAATAACAGTCCATTGCACTTTTTTGTTTAAAAAAGTCATTAATTATGGAAAATAGAAGGTGCCTTATATTTTAAAAACATCTACGCGAAAAATTTATAAAAATATAAATTTCATATATTTGACAAAATAAAAACCACACATAACTCATAAAAATCACATTGGGAAATGGAAAATGTGGAACATGGGGGACAGTAACAGAACTAGACCACTAAATCGTCCTCCATATGAAAATAAACACAAAATAGAAAATGGGTCAAACCTAGGAGCTAATGATCAATCCCGAACTTACTATACATGTGACTCATCCAGAAGGAATGACCTACTCAATGATGTAATAATTCCTAAACACCTGATTATTCCCTACACTGCCTAATCAAGGGGACCGATCCGATAGCATTAATAACATTGTACCTCTCTGCTATAGGCCACTGTCCAGGGTGTAATATAAACTAGTGCATGAATCGTTTGAAGATGATTCACTTACTATGTGAGGTTCTCATGTCAACACGCATAGTAAAAAAGAAATTGGTGAGTCAATAAAGTCAATAAAGTAGCACAAACATCACACAAAACACATTCAGTCAATGTGCATCAAAGATCCTCCCTGAGTCACCCAAAATAGAGGTTTCCAAAATAACCTATTATATTAATGTTTCAAATGGGACTTCAATAATTTTAATGAAAATGATAATTTATCAAAAGAACTAAAGCATCTATTCATGCTTCAAAATAAATCATTTATCAATAAACCATAACTACCTTTGAAATTCTGTGAATTATGATTAAAGGCCAAATGTATATTATTTCACTAATGGGTGTCTGGTCATCAAGATAATACATCAAGTGTATTGTATAAAATAAATGAATACTTTTACACAAAATAATCATTTAAAAATTAATTATCTTATATTATTTCCCATTTATTAAAATTAATAAAATATGAATAAATTAATAAATTCTGAATTTAAAGGCGAGTGTTATGGGGGACCTACCATGAATCTCATATCAGTTATGATGACGCAGCGCATCTCACAATTTCACACAAGTAAGTGCAACATGACGAAGACTGCAAAATCATGGAAAAAAAATCACCAATGCACTGCAACCGTAATGATAACTAGAAACACAAAAACGATAATTTAAAATAAATCAAATAAAAGAAAAACAAACCCCACCTAAACCTCAGTGTAGGTGAAGAGGGGAGAACCCAAACCACTCACCTTTGGATGTGGGTGTTCGTCGTGCGCCCAATTGCGAACAAGGCGCGTGGCTGGTCACATGAACTAAGATGACTTCGGAGCTAACGGAGATGGACGATCCACATCGGAGGGCTAACGAGGGGTTGTAGGGAACTGAAAAATTCACAAATAGAGGGGAAGCATGGTGAGAAGGGTGTGCGGCCAGTCATAGTTCCTTAAACAGCATGGAGGGCGTGAAGCTAGAGGGCACTGCCTAGTCGGAGATATACGGAGGCCGGAAGGATGCTCTGCCAGAGGAGCGCACGACAGAGATGGATAGTGGGTGATAATGGGAGGAACTCATGGTCAGTGTCACGAAAGGGGATTTCGTCAGGGTGTTGCGCCACTGCTGGTAATTCGGAGCAAGTAAGGGGGACCGTATCAGAGGCTGCTACACCACTTATGGTCGTCCAGAGAAAGGAAGGATATGTCGCAAGGAGACAGAGGTCAAGGGATGCCACTGGCTGGGTAGAAGGGTCGTGGGTCCCCTCAGCTATGGGTCAACTCGGCCAACTAGAGGGGCTCGTGTTGGATAGTGGCTGAGAGGTTGGAAAAGAGGGTGGTGGGCACCTCGGATGATATCTAGAAAAAATAGGGAAGGGCACAGGAGGCGCGGTAGGGTTAAGGATAGGGAGAATGTCGGCGGTGCTCTAAAATTGGTTGGAGGGTTGTTGGCAGGGGGTCTGTGGTAAAATTTTCTGGAACACATGTAAGAGGGGACTCACGTAGAAGGGGGATCTGATGGGAGATGTGGAACATGTTGCAGGAGAAGGAGTCTTAGCGTCTATTGGGCCAGAATAAGGTGTTGCAGGTGCTGGCTGGGTGCATGCGGCGCGGTGTGGGGAGAAGGGGGTAGCTGCGAGGGAGAGGTGATGTGGGAGAGGAGTAAGGAAGGGAATAGGGGCACTACTGGTCATTGTAATGTGAGGTGAGGGAGGGAGGAGTGGGCTATTGGGCGCTGGGTGGAGGAGTAGGTGAGGGCCGAATGCATGTGTGGGTAGAGGCTTCAGATGGAAAGCAGTGCTACAACAGGTTCACGAGGAGAAGTAGTGGAGGCGTGGGGGTAGGAGACAAGATCCAGAAATGGGGGGAGAAGCCATGTGGAACAACAAAAGAGAAGATAAAAGAGTAAGAAATAATAAAATAATAAATAAAATTAAAAAACATTATATGATAATTATAATATAATATTAATAATAGTAGTAGTAGAAATAATATTAACAATAACAATAATAATAATAATAATTACAAATTATTAACCGTAACCACAATAAAATACCAAATTTATTCCATTTAATTTTCTGGAGACTAGAGGACTGTGTCATTTCCTGGGTGAAGCCGCACGGGGCTCCAAAATGCGCTCCGGCAGGGCGCTCAGTGACGTGATCTCACAAATGCACATTTTTTTGACAAAACCCAAAAGTCTTGTTCAGGATTCAACCCGAACCATGACAATGTTTCTTAAAACCCCAGAAAATAATAAAATAAAAATAATAAATAGGTCGGGGTGTGATAATTCTCCCCACCATAACTCTTCCCATCCCCAGGAACCCACAACAAGACATAGACCCAAAAAAACTTCTTAAGTGTCACTCAACCCCCCAAAAGTTTATGCACCTCCAGTTGAATGATCCAAATGAACACCAAACTCCCCTGACATGAGACATATATTCAAAGCACGAACACTTTACACACCACCCAAAATGAAACCTGAGACGAAACTCTGATAATTGTTTGGGGAGGGCCGAACGGAATCCCCACCATAAGAAACAAGCCACCTGAATTTTACGAGACCCATGATGGGTCTCCCCAATATAAAGACCGAGGAGATTAACCAAGTTTTAAATGGTCCAAGATGGTCCAAAAATATGACTATAATAGTAGGGGAGGGAATGGCCCAACTAAAAGAGCATAAAAAATATCGCTACTTCTACCATAATGAGGTCACATCATTAGAATAACACAATCCACACCCCACAAAAGGCCAATGTTAAACCAAGTCCCTTCTTCACCGATGGGGTTCACCTGACTACGTGCCATCTTCACACCGAGACCTACGGTTGGAGCTATGTTTATTGAAGCATATACCACCTCGTATTCAGGATTCCAAATTTCCCAAACACGATACACGATCCAGAGTTTTAACAGAAACACATCCATTATAACAAAGGTTTCAAAGGGATTCAACCACAAAAATTCTTACAACTAAAAGAAATGAGACACCACAAAATAGTACAGGTGATGACTACTACATCCAAAGAAACCCACAAAGATAAAACATCAAACTAATCTAAAAACATCTCCCTACTCCTGCTGAGGAGTTGAGGTGACGTTCATCGAGCCAGGACTTGCTTCAAAGCGCTTCTTGGAAACTCCTTGGCCGAATCACTACATGTGGCCTAGAAGTCCATATGTGTAGCATGTTTTCAGAGAACTTGGGACATCGGCCTCATTTTACCTCGCATAACACACTAGTGACAGTTCAAGGAATTATGTTGTGAGGAAGATGGTTGAAGGTATGAAGGACTCATGGTTCCACCACTTGTGCCACCAGAATCAGGTCACTTCCCATTCTTCTTTTCTATATTTTCTGCACAACTTCCCAAGGCCAGAGGAGGATACTCCATATCAAGTCCTCTAGCTAACTTAACTTCGGTGAGGAAATCTTGTCTCGGCACATCCGAGAATGTGGTTAGGCCGAGCTCTTCCACTTTCATTCTCATTTCAGGTTGGAGTCCGGACTCAAATTGCCGAGCCTTCCCAATAATGCTTCCCTTCAAATCCATAAGATTCAGTAAACTATTTAATTATCTTATCAACACATGATATTATTTCTTCATATGATGATAATACATGATAGACTATTTCTCTTATAAATTCTGGCATAAGACCATGCAATATATGATCCTTCTTTCTCTTTGTATCATGTGCATTACTGGAGTTCTCATTCCTTCTACTAGGCACCATTTCTATACAATGTCATACAATAGATTAGTTTATGAATAATAATTCCTAATCCCAAACTTTTGAAACACATAACATAAATTAAATAGTTTATGGATATAATCCATAATCATAAAAATGTCTCTTTTGAGGAATTATATACTCAAAAACCCTTCATAATGATTTGTAAAGAAAATGAGAGTTATCCTAAGAATATCCCTCGGGAGTGTCATAACCAAGAGTGCATCAAGGCCCGTTTTCATGCACTAGTTCCCGTTCGAGTCTAGCTCAAAGCGGTGTTTTCGGGTTTTACCCCTAGGTACATTTGTGCCCGAGCCGCCTCTACCCGCTCGTATCCAGACAGGGATGTATTGCTTGGAAAACTCACAAAATCTCTACAATACCAAAATTCTAGGAAGTTCTTCTATACTAATCCTCAAAGTTCATCTTAGGTCTACTTGCTCTAATTAGAGTTTATCTAATTCTAGCTTCCAAGGTTTGTACTAAACATCCTCTGATACCAACTGTAACGCCCCGAACCTAGTTACCCAGAGTCGGTTCATTATTACATAACATTGGCACGATCACAAGAAATATCAAATCTCGAAAGACCGATGGGTTTAGTATCCTTGGAAACACTAGATATATTCATAAGTCTTACATTACATCATAAAATGAAAAACAACTACAACAACATATTGTCTTTATAATCCACACTCATATCCCCACATAATATCCCTGCAGGTCATTCATAAATTTACTTCTCTACTTCCTAGGAAAAATAAAACATAGAAAAGGGGTGAGCTCAAATGCCCAGTAAGGATAAAAATATAGCGTAAACATTCATAAATAAGAATAAACATTTAAGGCAATGTATAACTAAAACAAAAGCCTTTCAAACTTGAACTTTCAACATAGAATGGAATAAATAAAATGAAATAATTCCATTTACTTATTCACATGGATATTATACTAATCGAATAGTCACATGAAAAATCAATAACCACTTTCATAATGATGGAATTCATAATGCTGAACTTTAATTTCTTTGTCAAGGCCTCGTCTCAAGACCTTGGGGAAAACTGTAACCGGAACCCAACCCGGAGTGCCTCTAATAACCAGACACCAAACCGGAGTGCCTCTAATAACTGGAAACCAACACGGAGTTCCTCTAATAACCGGAGACCAAACTGGAGTTCCTCTAATAACTGTAGACCAAACCGGAGGGCTTACTTTTACCGGTCCCCAACCCGGAACATTCTTGTCTAACACATTCATCTGAATGAAAGGTTGTAATATAACATAAACATTCAGATTAAAAATAACTTATGAAATGTCAATACTTTAAAAAAAACCATGAGTGACATAAGAATAGCTTATCCATAGTCAAAAATATCACAAAACCTTCAATAAAATATAGATGTTTTGTATCATAATAAATCAACCTCGAATACTCTTAAAAGACATCAATGGATGTTGACATAGATGAAATAAAAACAATTTTAGAGAAATATCTCTTTTTTTGAAATCATTTTAAAAGTAAGATAATTATAATATAATACATTCAATTTTAAAATATTCTTATAATCTTGTAAGGAAAGCTTTGAAAATTTTATAACGGCGGAAAATAACCGCACCCGCCGTATAAGTTAAAAAAAACATTCTTACCTTAATTCTGTCGAAAAGGTTAAAAAGGACCTTGTTTTGAAAACGACGGAAAGATTTCTCTTATAAAAAGTCAAAAAGGGTATAAATGACTGTAACCCATATTCTTGTAAATAATAAAAATGTTTTGAAATACATTTTTAAGAAAACATGGATGTGGATGATAAAGAGATCCCAGTAGATTATTACATATAAACAACCTCGGATAATGAAGAGATTGTGAAATAACCCTTACCAATTCTGTAACTTATGAAACATATAACCCATGAAAGAGGTATCATACAATGAATATGTAAATACACATAAATTAGAGTGTATTACACAAAGAATATAATTATGGGCAGTACATACACCACACAAAAGGTGATGGTGGCAATATGGCATGAATCTCACGGGAATAAAGAGTGAGATGAAAACCCCATACCTTGTACTTTTCCTTGGTTTGGGTAGGTTAACCTCCTGTATAATGGTGAAATAATTTTTATTAAATTATCCAAGAATCATATATATTAATATGATATCATATATGATCTTTTAACACTGATTTTTTAATAATATCTTTAAATTATCGTCGTTTCGGGTGTTAACTTACTCATTTTCTTTTATATGTTTTGTTACATATGTTGTGTTTGTAATCTATAGGTTGTATCTTATTCTTATCCAGAATGATATCAAATCCTTGAACATCATTTTTAAATCATCAAATCATAATTATACTTTAATGGATACGATGGAGAATGAATCTCATCGCATTCGTGGAGACGGTATTCCGTACGTACGCACGAGCGAAAATATCATTCATTTGATATTAAAATAATATATAAATGGATGGTATATCATATATAAAGAATCATTAACATGTTATATTTATTATTTACATGAGTTACATATCATTATTATACCCATCCAAATAATAATATATTGAATAACAATTACACCACGACGTGGAGACGGTAAGCCGTACGTACGCACGTATGGTGACATGTTATTCAAGGGGTGGATAGAATACTGAATATGGTTGTACCATATTTATAATAACATCACAGTATATATATGATACTGGAGTTATTATTTTATAATGGTAATAATAAATAAAGAAGAAGTGGAAGAAGAAAGGAACTTGAAAAGGGGTGGTGAAAACATTACCTCTTCTTCAGGTTCTTCCTTTTGATTTGATCAAAAGGGATCCTTAGGTTCGCTTTCTGATCAAACTAAGGCCTCTAGGTTGTATTGAAGGATGTTGGGAGAGTATTTGGGCAGAGTTTGGCCGAACCAAAAGGCTTTGAAGGTGTGAAGAAATGGGAAGGAAGAGTTCCCTTTTATAAGAGGGGTGAGGGGCACCTTTGGAAAAGCTAGAAATATTAGTTTATATTAAATTCATATTCGGTTTATAATGGCTCCAAAGTTTATTATTCAATGTTTAAGGTGGGAATAGGTCGAAACAACTCATCCAATAGAATTTAGACAGGTTTGGGTACTTATATTAACCTTATCTTTAAGTACTAACTCTAAGTTAATTAGTTTCACTTTTAGAATGTCTCTTTGTATTTTTATATTCTATGGTTAATAAACTTACCATATACATCAAAGAGACCCCCCAAGTGGTCCATTAATGATAAAAATATCATGTTGTAAGTCTCTTGGCCGAACCGTAGATTTTTAGGAATTTAATAACAATTAATAATATAATATTTTTTTTAAAAACTGTTTTATGACAATTTTGACACTATTCAATAGTTGATTTTTGTGAAACTCATAACAGAATGATTACTTCGAAAAACGTTAATTAAATCAATCCTAATATGTCATATTATCTTATAAAATTAGTTTAATTCATTAAAAGTATCATATTATATTTATTTGGGTATTTATAATATCAATTATTTTGATTTTTCACTATTATAGTAATTACTGCATCATCATTGTGTCATGAATAAATTAAATTATTTAATGTCTAAAAATTATAAATAAAATATCATTATGTAGTAAATCCCTTTATATTTATAATTAATATTTATAATCTAAAATCCAACATATATAACCCTATGTAAAAATTATTTTTCTAAAAGATATATGCTTGTGTCATTTTTGTATTCATTTTTACTTAATTAAAAAAAAGTGTCCCTATCACATACAAGGGGCACCATGGGATCCCAATATCGACGAAAATATGCCTATTGTCGAACATGTATCAACCAATATGGCTAGGACACATTTTAGGGTAATTTAGAATTATTATAATATTATTTTTTAACCCTTTTTTACCAGATTTACCCTTAACCATGGTAAATAAAATATTTACCGCAGTAATTATTCAAAATGTATAAAAATAAATGTTACCTATTTACACAATTTGGATATCCTGATTAAAAATATGGAATCCATTTTTCTAAATTCAAAACACAGAAGTGGAATAAATTAATTTAAAATTAATTCCCGCTGTCAAAACAAAAGGCGTGTTTTTAAGAGATAATAACTATCAAAAGATTGACACTTGTTTATATTTTGTTTAATTGTAAAATTAAGTCCAATGACCAAAATTATATTAAATGGTAAAAATATATTCTAAATATACTTTAAAACCACAAAAATTAATAATATATCACTATTAATTATTTTGATTAAAAAAGTTGTTTTTAATTAAAATTTAGTAATTTTCACTATTCATCAAAATATGAAAGTTATCCGAAAAGTACCAAAATTTCATCTTAGGCTAAATTCGATACTCCGAATCCGAAAATGAAGTCCATTTTGAGAGATAGAATTTCTAAAATTTTAAAAGGTAGGTATTACTATTCATAACGGCTAGTTTGATTGGTTGTGGTGTGTTAAACTTGAAGTTGCGTACAACACACACTACTGTATTATTAAAAGGAAAGTGTACTGTGGAAGCCTGGGATGTTTCATTTTATTTTTTTTATGTCCCCATTTAGTCAAAAAGTTTAAAATATTTTATTTAAAAAGGGTTCACCATTAAAAGTTGGTAAAAGTGCAATACTGAAAATGAATTTGTTCTTACATTATGTCTAAGAAACTCATAATATAGATTCTAAAATTATAAGGATTATATAAAGTTTAAAATTTAGTTAATACTATTCATAACCTCTTTTTAAAGGATTTTTTGGTAAGTCATGGTGTAATTGAACTTGGTGTTGCGTGTAGTGCATGTTATTGAATTATTTTGAAGAAATAACACACTATGAAATCTTGGGGTGTTACATTGAAAAATAGTTAGGTTGAATTATTTGGATGTTTCAAAAATTCATAAATTTTATATGAATAGTAAAATTATACAATATATCGTATATATAAATTATTAGATAAATATATTATTTGTAGATCATGGATGATTTATCACCCTTGGATAGAACAAAAATTCTAAAATTAGTATTTGTGATCACATGAAAAGGACTATTCATAGACCTGTGAAAAAATATTAAACAAATGATTAACATAATGGAAACCCCTCCTCTCCTCCACTATAAATACCACCAACCCCCTATTTCTATAACACCTATCAATCATTAATTATATTAAAAATTCTACTCAATACACATCCCAAGATAATTTCCTCAACTAATACATTTTGGCCATGCCAGAAGTCCAACACCATGGGCCTTAAGGAGGATCTCATGGAAATGAGATCAAGAGGTAATGATCCTCTTTCATTTTCATGTGTTTTCATTTCAATTATTATCTTCTCTTATAATATATCAACCATACCCTATCCATGAGTCATGAATTATTACGTATTATATGTATGATTTATTTTTACCATGTTTATGACAAAATTCTTTATCATTCATCAACTTTTCTTCCCCATATTCTAAAAATAAAAACACTGTCTATAATGTGCCGATTTACCGTTATCATGGATAATGTGTCGTAAATTTCCATTACATCCTTAAAAGATGGTAATAAATAAATTTTAATGGTAATTTTTTAATTTTTATTAAATTACCACTCTTATGTTTTTTTATTAACATATATGCATAAAATAAATGGTATATGATGAAAGAAGGTAATAATTATCGAAGAACCACCAAAATGATCAAAACAAATTTCACTAATGAATTACTTAAATATTAATCCCCATAGAATATAACCCAAATGATTAATGGAATCATATAATATGATTGAAACTTATTCATACAATTTAATTCCACTTCAAGAGTTTCAATTCAATTTGACAAGAAAATCCATTATGAATCGATAGTGGAAATCATGTGAAGCAGACACCCAAAACAAATGAAATAAAAACATATTATGAATATGTGAGACCAATGATGTTATAAAATGATCAGATAAGGTGTTATAACCATTTTAATGATTATATAAAATTTTAATAAAACCCTTTTTAACATTATATGGGTGGTTTAAACAAGTTTTAAATAGGAAATCCCCTATGTAATGGATTTCGTAACCCAATTTCCATTCATTCGGATAAACTTATACATCATTGATTCTGTGTCACTATGATTATTGGGTAATGAAATTTTGTTTATATTATGGTTTATTATGTGGATTTAATATTTATACACATATTTATTTTATTTTATTGATTATTATTTAAATTATATGATATTTTTAAGAGACTTCTGTTATAAAATCCCTTTGAAACGTCTAGTTTTACATAATTAAAAATGAATGTGTTTATGCATGTATTCTTGTTTAATGATTAAATTATCATTCTTGGATTTTTTTGTTATTAATGGTTGTACCTATATCTCCCTTCATTTCATTGTTATTTTGTATGTTGGTGGTCAACCATTTGTTTACTACTGTTGTAACTTTGATGCTTACACCATAATGTATCCATGAAAGATACATTGTAAGGTATCCATGAGCATTAACATTCAAAACGTCATCTTTAGGGTTAAAAATTAAGCAATTAATTCCCCATGATACCTTTATTTTTCAATTTTTTCTAGGTTTATGTAATTCTCTTGTTTCAAAAAAATATTATATTTTACTTTATGGGTAAGAAGTATGTAATTGTGATATTAATTTCATATGTTTATAAATTTACATGGACATATGGTTTCCCACCTTATTTTTATATCCCTTACATAGATTTTTTTTCTTATCCCAGGTTTTTAATAGTTTTTAATAGGTTTTAATTAATTTTTCGAGAATGAAGAAGGATGAGTAACATTTTATGATGATTTTTTAATGAAATAATGTTGTTGTTTATTTTAATAGTTCTATGTTTTGGAAAAATTGAATACTTTTTTTCTGGTACCCACAATGGATGCTTGGGGGTTGAAATGTCTGACTGCTATCCTAATGTTCTAAAAAATTAAACAAAAAATATCCTTCAGAATGTGAGATGGATATTCTGGTTGAATTAATAGGAATATGTAATTCTTAATGTCAGTTCTTTATATCATATATAAAATCTTAATTCATAAATAAATCTTTCCTAGAGAGGAAGTAATGGTAAATTAATTACATTGGTCTGTCAGGTGAGAGTCCTCCGTACAGATAATTGATAGTTTCATTTCTTATTGGATTTAGGAGGAGATATATATAAGATATTACGTTAAAATAAAAAAATATTTATATTTATATTATACATCCATTATTATATCATCATAATTTAATAATCTTTTATGGAGGTGGAATTTGAAATAAAAAAGTAGCCGGTATAGAATGATACATATTCTTTAGACAACCTCCTTAGGTTTTTTAAAAAATCATTCTTAAGAGATTTTAATAATCAAGAAAAGGAATCTATGTAGCCCTATGGTATATATGAAATGTGATTTGGTATAGAATTGTTGAAATAAAAGGATACAGAAGCATGAATATGAGGGGTGTGGATCCCTTTTATATGTGGGGGAGAGGCAACAATTGAATTTTTTAAAAAAGAAATACATAAACCCATGTTTTACACATGAAATAACCCTCTAAAATGGATCCTTATATAACATTATATGATTTATGGTTAGAATATTGTAATTCAATTGGTGTTTCAAAAGTGATTATTTTATTTTAATGCTTATTTTTTATTTACCCCAAGTAAATCGGTTTTAACGTTGACCACCGTAATAAAAATTTAAATATTTTCACCATTTATTTTTACAAAAAAATAAATCTAATATATTATATATTATTAATTAGGGAGATTAAGAATATGGAATCCAATTCTCAATAATTAGATCCACAGAAGTTGAAAATTTTATTAAAAAATTAAACCCATTGATGTGACAATAAATGGTTTTCAAAATAGATTTTTTGTTACAATAAAATGTTATTAAATAAAAAATAAAAAATATATTAATTACAAAAAAATAAATTGAATTATTAATAACATAGTTGAAATAATTTAATTTTAATCCATTTTACAAATAAACCATTCAAATAATTTGAAAGAAAAATCAGTTTTCAATAAAAATAAGTTTTTTTAACAATTCAGTAAAAAATTATACCTTTCAAAAATATAGAAAAAAATTCTACCGGTTCTTGTTTTTACATATTAATTATAAATATTAATTTCATTTATATATAAAAATTTTAAAAATGTTTGAAAAATTATGTTATTTTTCATGAAATGTAATCAAACTCATTTTTTAGAAAAATTAATTAATGAATAATAAAAAGTCTTTAACAAAAAATTAGTAAATATTTATAAATATGTATTCACTATATAAAAACATTATAATTAATATTTAACAAAATTTAATTACTATTCGTGATTCCAAATTTAATTACTTGGATCTAACAATAATGTTTAAATATAATATTAATATCATTTCGTGTTTCCTTAAGACTATTGTTTCATGTAACACTAGCTATTAATGAAATTAAATATATTTCATAAAATATATTTCGTAGAATATTGTCATGTAAAATTCTAACCAAAACATTAATTTAATTTATAACTCAAAAATCAGTCATAATGATACAAACAAGATATGATAATTCTACATCATCATATCATTAGGTTCCCATAGAGAATACTCATGTTTTTTCTTTCATAAAAATCATAGATGATGTGAATGGGATTCCGTCATTGAAATTTCACTCTCTTATATAGATATTACATAGCTTTTTCTTCATTGGATATGTAATGAACTACTAGTATTACCTCATAGTCTGGTACATCTGAAGGATTAGGTATGTAAGTTGTCAGGAGAGATACATAGAACAAATCATGGAGTTGATAGTGGTTCTATTGAATCAGTATGAGAAAAGAAACTATCCATAATCAATCAATAATATAAAATGTTAAAATATACTAAGTCATCATCATTCCATTATTTCATATTCACAAAACATTCGTGCATGGTGAAATTCACAGAAGTTTTATCTCACATACTTAACATTGTGGATCATGAAAATGATTTTCAGCATAAATTTTTGGTATACATGGTACTTACATTGTGTATTTTCGAATTAATCTAATCATATCTACCATTAATCTAGCTAGCTCATATGCTAATAAATTTATTTTTTACTACGTGATAACATATTTTAGTGTTATGTTTATTTGTATAAGGGGATTCAAAAGGATTAATTTGAATTCTTGTTTGAGATCTATTGTTTATTGAAATATCAACTAGAGGTTGGTATTGATCCAAAATAGAATTTCAATCTGCAGACCATGTTCCCTAATATCTTATATCATTTAATTATTTCTCTCGGATTAAAAATATATATTATGATGATATTTATTACTAAAACTCAATTCTCTATTAATATTTTTTGATTACATATCTAGAACATTAATGTGAACCTCAGATCCTGATAAGATATAGTAGATTATATCACCTATTGAATCATTACCACATACATATTATATTCTCCAGAAATATGATCTATTTAAAACTATTATCTACTACTAATGAGGTGGTTTGACTTCATATGGTGATTTTATATAACCCAGATTGAAATATTCATTTATATGTATTGGGGAGTCCAAAAAAATACATAGTGATTTTTTACCATTTCAATTATACTATGGTTAATTATTGTAAAATCCCATTATACTTTTGTCTATTGATCTTAAATTGGTGGAATTTCATGCACTGAGATACAAACATTATAACAACTCTCTCATTTCAATATAAACATAAATAGTCATTAAAATCTCAAGATATCATCATAATATAAGATTGAATAAGTAATGAAATACATTGAGCTTCCAATAACATATCCTTATTCAGAAATGGTTTCAATGGGAGAAATAAAAAGTTCAATGAACTTGTAATTCCATCACATTAATTGGTAAACTCTACAAAATTTTACAACTTCTTCTGAATATCTACATCAACCTTGAGATCTATTTAATATTCACTGTAATTGATGTTTAGACACTTATTTGAGCATGATAAGTTTCTATAAAATCCATCATGAGTTCAAAATTTATATATTTTGAATCTTATTTATCTTCATTATAGATAATATAGCCTGACATTTTTTAATAAAATCATTTTCCACCTTGTTCGCTTTACGATGATGGTATTGTATTGAGAAGTAATAATCGTTAAACTGATCCAACTATATTATCAAATGAAAATTAAATTAATTCTTTCTTAATATATACTTTAAAAATTTATAATTACTATATATATCACACAATTCTATAGAAATATATTTCCTCAATGAAAGTAATGAAATAATTACTGTAGGTAAATGTAAATCATGAGTCTCTTAATGTTTCTCATTAAACATATGTTTTCATGATGAATAAGCTATAAAAATTTAATAATGTAATAGAATTCATCCCAGTACTTTCATTGATGCATCACTATTGGTCCTAAACCATTATCCACTATAGTTTAATTTAATCTTTGGTTTTCATACTAAACTACACTTATGTTCATTGAAATAGTCCTCATATTAATATATTCTTAAAGAATATGGATCCCTTGAATGAAAACATAGTGAGTGGATTATATAGATATGAGAAAATCACCCCAAACCATCAATAATGTCTAGGTAAATAATGGAAAAATCAGATCACATTCATAGTGTCTATTCTGGGCCAATGTTTAATAACTTCGTTCATGGATGGATCTACCAATATATCATCTCTTGAGATTATATGAAACAAAAATGAATCATCTTATTGAATAAATTCATTCATTGTAATTGTATATATATTATCCTCCCTTAGGGTCTTAATGACATTATTGAAGTGATCTTCTTGTTGTTACATTCCCTTTGAGTTATAAATAATATCATCTATAATGGCTACCAGAAATTGATCATGGTAATGTCTAAGGACTCTATTTGTTAAATCTATTATGTTATTAGTGTAATTATTATGAAAAATTGAATCACCATATATTAATAGTTTCAATACCTTTTATGTAACATTGTGTTTGGTATATCCTTCTTCTTTCCCCTCAATTGACAATATCCATAATAAATACCAACATTGGTAGAGTATTTAGCTCTTATAGTTGATCAAAGAGTAATCAATATAGGGATGTGGATACGTTCTATTGATATTGATCTTGGTTATTTCCAATATTCAATAAAAATTCTCATCCATCTATTTCAAATCTTAATAAAAAACATATGTACCTCATTTTTCAATATCTAGGTAAATAATTACCCTTTAATGATTCATGAATAGAGTATTCTTCAATTTTATAACACAATTCGGGTTATTATATATATAGTCTTAGAAATTTGAGTATCACTAGGTATGAGATATTTTTAATTATCAACATCATCATTTTGTGGGATACTAGGAAACACATTCTGAGTGGAATGAAAAAAATCCCCCATAATTGGCAGATCATTGATATTAATTTTCCTCCCAATGATCTAATATAGTCACCCCTTTTAAATGGAACCAAGACCAATACAGTGGATGTGATTTATATAATAATTTTATATTTATCATTTCACTGATAGATGATAATGTGTTGGTTTATAACAAAACAATGACTACGCACGCTTAGAACATGATGCGTTATTTATGTACACAACATCAATCTGTTCATTAAAGAACAAAAAATTCAACAATAGTGACAGTAATAAGATATTCAGTAAATACATTCACATAAAAATATATCAAAGTAGAATCATATACGTGATATATTATCATCTAACTATTTTGTATTTTCACTACAATTTTACCATCACAGCCTTTGAGATAGAAAATACCATTCCCAAATAATTTTTATGAAACAAGGTAATTTTTATAACATATATCTAATAATATATTCCAATATTTGATCGTAACTATCACCACCCATACATAATTTTCTATCAGTTTTCCCCTTTTATAACAAGGATGGATATAATAATAATCATATATTTTTAATCATAGTGATTAATCCTGAAAAAAAAAATTCAAGATGGTCTATGAAGATATTGTGAATTTCAAAAAACATATTCGCGAGGAGTGTCAAACCTTGTGTGCAATAAGGATCATTTTCTTATATATGGTGACAAGAAATTAAAATCATAATTCTCTTTTTTATTGTATATACACAACTAAAAACCAATTCTAGATCCACATCCGCTTGTAGAATCCAAATAGAGATATAATTTCTTGGAAATTACCCACACTATACTCCATGAGAATTCAAGGACATTTTCCTATGATCATACTTATCCTTATATATATACTTAGATATATACATAGTGATCTTACATATTCTTTCTCATAGGATTATCCAAGGGTTAAATAACCCTTTCTATGATACCATCTCTATTGACTCATACTTTTCTTATGTAAATAATAAATCTTCTTAGTTGAATATTAATTTCATCACAAAATTATCCACTATAAAATCATTTTGTTCTATTTTCATTATAATCATAGATTCATAAGAAATGGGTTTATTGGCGAATTACATCATCTCCCACAATGTAATTATTAACTAACAATATTATTATAAATATCATAATTTATAATTTTCATCATAACCTAGGGAATGGAAACATTAGAAAATGGTGATATCAAAATCCTAATAAGGCTAAACAGTAGATATTTGAACATACCAAGAGCATAAATCTGTGAGAAAATGTGAAAAATAATTTTAACACATACCATGCTTGTCGTATATCATAAACCTGAGTCATGGAATAAATATTTCTAGTTCAAAATAGATGAAACATACATGAATAAAAGATCATAAACCATTATTGAGTGAAATTTGAATAATACATAGATATTAATCATTCACATCATCATTGAAAATATTATATCAATGTAATTATCCATAAAATTCATAAAAACATTGGCTTGGGTTATCCACCTATGAACATTCATTAATTTAAGGATACCCACTTGTGTACCCTCATTTAGAAATAGTATAACCTCCAATGTATCCATTTTAATTCTCTATATAAAATCCCATGTTTCATCTTTTATTCAAGTTATATCCTCTGATGTATCCTCATTCGGGCAAGGAATAACCTCTTACGTTCATATTGATCTTATAGAATAATAATTATTGAACAATTATTTGGAGATAGATACAGTTCATAACCTTCACATAATCTATAACATTATGTGATGCAGGATCATAAAACACTCACCATATAATTAACGATGAAAGAGAAGTAGGCTACATAATCATTATATTAAGACCTATATAGTGGAAATAAATAGATATCATAAACATTTGATCAATTAATCATATAATAAATTGTAAATAATAAATAGGATTTATAAGAATAATTAATACTAATCATATAGAAAAACGACAAAAAAATAATTGTTGTGATGGAACCATTTTAACACACCCTAATTAAAATCAAATGGTTGTTGACTTCGATAAATACAAATTCTAGAGAAAAATCATTAATTTTTTTTAGGAAAATATCCTCTTATTTGAAATGACTTATTTAAAAACAAAATATTTTAAAAAAATTAAGGAAAAAATTATCATTGAAAATAAATTTAATATAAAAATTATTGAGCGTACATTATTATGTAATACAATATATATGTTTTTCATGAAAAAAAATTAATCCATTAAAATATATTTGAAAACAATTATAATACCCTATTTCAAGAAATTATAGGAATATTCTATTTAAGACCTTTGATAAAAAGTAAATCATGGGTAATAATTTATTTAATCATCCATTTTATAATGGTAAAAAATTATTTAAACCATTATTATAAAACATATACATGTTAATAAATGTATTATCTAATCCAAGAGTAAAATTAATTTGATTTTTACTGAAAATATTATTTTGGTACCATGAAATCATATAGAGTGAATGATTAAAGGAAAAAATGTATTATCCAAAAATAACCATATGAGAATAAATTTTTTGACTATATATAGAGGTTTAAAATAATATTTCACCATATTAAACCTAATTTAAAATAAATCACAAGAATAATATGATTGTAAAATAAAATTTTTACCACTTTAGTATCTATTAAATCGCATGCCACAAGAGATTAATAAAAATATTTATATTTAATCCCCATAATTTTAATTATATTTATCATAAAATATGTTCATGGATATTATATTCACAACAATAAATAATCATGTTGTGAATATAACATTAATCCAATAGAAATAAAAGTGATACATAAATACCTTACCTCATGTATAAAATTTCATCATACAAATTAAAATATACTATATAATAAATATTCGGGTTTTAAATATATATTAATTAACTAAATTTCTATATAATAAAAATTAAATTATTTACTTATGATCTTTTATTACCTTTTAATAATAAATTCAATGATAAAATCAAAGTATCAGGTAATATGTGCATTGTTTTTTGGGTACATTTTTGTTTATGTGGTTTTGGATAATTTAAAATAATCAGAGATCCTTAATAATCATAATATAAATCATGATGTAAATGTCATATATATTAATTATATACATATTTAGAGTTATTAATAAATGTTGGAGAAAGAAAATGAATTACATAGTACATTGATAATGTAGGTTGTATGTACGGATGTACATTATTTTAATTTTTCCGATGAACAAAATAAATGAATGGAAAATATTAATTCAACATTAATGAATAAATTTTTTATCATATATATCATATTTTTCAAATAAATATTTAATTATTAAGAAATATTTAAATATAAAATCGAAATTATTTCACATCACTACATAGAGGTTGTAGAATACTTGTACACACAAGTGACATAGTTTTTGTCCAATGGATTGGAACGTTTGAAGGTAGATTTTAATTTATATCTATAGGGTTATAAATGTTACATAAATATCATATATATATATATATGATAAATATCTCATTATATCTTTCTGTGAAAGATGATTATGGAAAAACAATTACATTTTTTCGTGAGGTGGAAGTCTTTCCTACACATGATCGACAATTTCATTTTCCATATGATATAAGAATAGATTGATAAAGGTTAAAAAATTAATATTATAACATATTAGTTTATGTAATATAATATTTTTATGATATAATCATAGTTGAATTATATTATAATGTGGATTAAGAAGAGATAAAACAAAAACACTCAGTTAAGAATGATACCTCCTCTTCAGAAAACCATTGTTGTTTTTCTTCAATATCCATCATATGAAGGTTTTATAAAATACCTTATATGTACATAATTTGGGGAATATTTATTAAATTTACATGGGTAGGTATCCATATATCTAATGGTATTTGGAAGTGTGAAGAAGAGAGGATAGGGGTGAGGGGTCTCTTTGATTTAAGAGGGAGAGGACATAGTTGAAATTTTTTCATAAAATAAGTACACCCACAGTTTACACATTTTTATGGATATAAAATGTATAAATACAAAAAAAAAATAATGTATAATAATGAAATTTGGTCATAAAATAAGAATTAGAAATTTTTTTTGGTCTTTTTCACACTTATAGTTCAGTATAACTAGTAGTAAAAGAGTTTTATTCTTAATACTTGTATCTAATTTTTTAATACTAGTACTATTAATTATGACCAAAAATAAGATTACATTGCATTATAATTTTTATTATTATAACTAAAAATAGAAAATATATTTTAATAAAATCAATTAAAAAATTTGGTATAATCATGATCTTAAAAAATGGAGGCACAACTAAAAAACAATTACTAAAGAGAATATTTCATTATGTATAAAGTTATTTTATATCAAAAAACAATATAAAATTGATTCAAATGACATAAATCAGATTAATCATAAAACAGTTGAACTAATGTTACAGTGAAGTTATTTTAGAGATAAATATAACACAGTAAATTATTTAAATGAAATTTCAATTTACAATAAGAATTGGTATTTTTCAATATTCAATATAAACAAACATTTTATGAAAAATCAGAAAAAAGTCACCATATGATAATTCTAAAATTATTTTTTAAAAAAATAATTTCAATTTTCCAACTATATACATTATAATTGGTAAATATTATTTTAACCATTTGTTGAAAAATATCAATAAAAATCATGTTTTTGAGAAAAAAGTATTTTTGAATTGTATGATTAACATTATAGAAAATAACTACTCATATATAAATATGATTTCATTAAATAATACCATTATAATGAATTTTTAATATATCTTCATTTCAAGTCAGACCACCAAATTTATCAACTAGGTTATATGTGTCTTGTTTAAAAAGTGATATTAATTGGATAATGGGTTTTATTAAAACACATTGTTTCTATATGATAATCTATTGATGAAAATAATTTTATCAGAAATAAATTATATTTCATAAAATCTAATTGTGCTAGACATAGAAAGACAAACCAATGAAATGAATGAATTATAACAGAAAATACCGTAAATGAAAATTCATTCCTATCTAAAACCATATCCCAAAGCATCATTATATTATCCATTCTTAAGGATCATTATCAACAAGTATAGTTTCAACCATAAATTTTTCGAAGTCTATTCACCAAATATCAGGTATTAAAAGGGATTGATAAGAAAAAATAAATCCTATACACTGGATAGAATAAAAACAAATATAATAGATCTTAAAATCAATAAGAAAGGTTATAAAATCCCAAAATTGAATACAAATACCAATGAATAAGAATACAAGAGAACAAAAGGTGAAGTTGTCAAGATAAGGAGGTCAGATATGTGCTTAGAATGGTATCATCACCTTTGTGGGGAGATGCCAAAACTCAATAAACATTATGATGAACTAGGACAAAATGGGGTCATTATCCTATTTCATTAGAACTATTTTGAAAAAAGAAATCATATTCTAATAGTAATAGTATTAGGTATTGAAATAATTTTTTATTTACTTATTCATGTCCAGATTTGGAAATACGTAATAGGAAAATTTTTCCTACTCTGTACATGGGTTGAAATGAATTGTGAATGGAAGTGTTTAATTGATGATTAAAGGTATAATAAATTGTTTAGATTAATCAAAAGATAAAATTTATTCAATATTTGGTTTAAATAAAAAAATAAGTGTAACATTAATTTAATAAAACACTTAATAATGATATTCATGTTGTAATATATATTTATTAAAAATATAGGTGATTTAATATGTATATGGTGTGTATAATAACCCTTGTGTTGGTATAGAGGGACAATGTATTTCCATATATTCCCATGTTAATAGATTCAAATATTTTTCATTATGAGATATGATTGATATATAAGAGTTCCATATGTAGTTGAAAAAAATATTGATGAGTTATAAGAACTCATAAATGGTAATATGGATCAAACTTTTGGCATTGGATGAATGTGGTAATGGGTTAGTATAAGGAATTAGAATAAAGTTTATTTGAATTTCAATTATTTGTTAATGATTTTATATTTTAGAGTAATTTAAACTTAGTAATTCTAAGTGAAAATTTTGGTTCAAAAATATGTATTCATGGATCAGGAATGGTATGAGGGATGGTATGAAATTTATTTGTTCATATGATATTCACATAGTGATTAATTATTAAGATATGGATAGATTCATTATATATAGAAATGTTATTAATTTTCAAATGTATATGGACTTTATAGTAGTGATGTAAATATTTTCAAAACATAAAAAGAATAAAAGGATGGAAATATGTTATAAATAACATTTAAAGGCATTAGTTATTAGTAATGTAATAATTATCTGATTACATGTAATGTTATTAAATATACTCAATATATTTTATGGGTTATGACATTATTTGAATGTTGAGAAATATAATTTATATATATTTCTATGTTGAGTATGTTATCTCAATTTTATGAAAATAATATCAATATGTGTTAATGTGAAATAAAAATATGATAAATAGATTATCAAGATAATAATTAATGTATATAGTATGTAGTTTGATTCGTCTAACATGATAAATGTTTTATGTAATTAATAATGTTTCAAATGAAAATTTTCATTTATATTGAAATACATAAAGGTGACTTATGGATTAGAAAACATGGAGGAGAACCATGGTGAGGTGCATTAATGTGGTAGATTGGGTGAGGAACTTTGGTATAGAGTTGTCCTGAGGTATCTTTGTAAGTGTCCATATCAAATAAATTTGGAGTGGGAGCCTAAGAGAGTAAAAATTGGATAATGAATGTAATATTTCAAATCCCAACCGATTTTCATTCATATCGTTCTATCCCTTTCCTTGGGTAATATTCCATATTTCATAGATTTATTATAAGAATGAAATTTTGAATTCTGTTTCCGGTTTACAATATCCATCTCTTAAACTATGACCTTAGACACCAATAACACTGAATGGATAAAATTAATTGTTATATAATCCATGTAAGTGTATTTCAGGGATGAATCCTTTATTTTATATCAGTCCATGGTCATGAATAAACATCTCTAAGAATACTTGGAATCTGAATTCTTGTCATTATATTAGTATTGGAAACTAGTTGATGTTACCATACATTATTTAAACATCTATCATTCACGTTTTTTGGATAATATAATATTGGTACTATGTTTCTAGTTAAAAATAATTAATGGTTTCCTTCAATTTTAAGGGGATAAACTATTTTTATTTCATGCATCAACATATAATTACTACTTTACACAATATAATGTTCATAGTTGAACCCAAAAATCATTTTTCTCCTATATAATCCATCATTATTTCATAGATTTAGAATATCATTGGAATGATGAGTGGGACTTAAGACCTTGGAGGGATAATATGAATAATGAATTGTGGCCTATTCATCTTGAGAAAAGGGAATAAATTTTTTGACATGATTCAACAGTGATGAAATTTAAATTGATATCTAGATTTATTAGATGTATTATTTTAATAATAATATCTAATTCATTAACAGTTGAGATGTTGGATTCATCATAAAAACAATTTTCAACATATGCATTGCGAAGTGGGTATCATCCTATAGGAAATTTACAAGGAATAAGGGGGAACCCATTGTTGGTGTTATTTAATATTTGTTCCTTACATCTCAATATTCATGGGGATTTCATAAAATTAGACTACATTGGCTATTGGTATTGTATAAATATTCCAATGATGAATCTCGGAAATAATCTGGTCCCCGAACTAAAATCAAGTTCCAAAAATGGATCATAATATACAAAGTACATCCTAAAAAAGTGATCAAACCTAAAATAACAACATTTTTACCTTATCTATAAAATGTATTGATTACAGGAATATGTGTTTGAGTGAGTTAGAGGGGTGAATACAATAAATGGTGAAAAATTAAACTTGAAATCCCAATAGAAACTCATTTGGATAGTTCCCTAACTACATGCTTATGTGGGTGACTTATAAAGTTACCTAATTGAAATAAAAATTAGTTATGTAATATATTTAATAGAAATAAATATATACAAAATTCAATCTTATTGAATTATATGAGCCTGTACTGGCCATGATTCAATAGTTCTTTTCATCAATCTATAGAAGAATGTGATCATATGAAATTTCCATTTCATTATAAATTTTATTGGATAGTATTAGGTAAAATAGAAACCACTATGAAATATATTGAATAAATTTAAAAACTAAAGACACATATTTAGATATTTTATTCAGTTATTTTCTATAATTATCAAGTTTTAGTGTATATTTTTTAAACGATATTTTTCAAATTATCACATAGTTAGAATTCCCCCCATATGGGATTCCACAGACAGAATTAAATTCTTATTATTGTAATGGGATGTAGTAGTAGTGGTCATACATCGTTTCATTAAGGGATAGTATATGTGTTTATTAATTTTAATGTGAGATCATTTATAATGATCATTTCACTTGTATATTTTTACATGAATTCTAATTCTATATCTACAAAATAATTTCTCATCATGTGGTTGTGGGGAAAGATAAAAATACCATGTTGGAATGGCTTATTTGGGTGTTTATTTCATTGGATTCAACATATTTAGTAATCAAGAACCCCCCTCCCCCAGGATGATTTTTTTGGGCTATTTTATTATTATTTCACCTATGAGATATAATCATATTCTTAGGTGTTATTATACAAGATTTTCCACAAGGTCACCATCAAGTCCCCTTTTGGAAGAGGGAGGAGAAAGACCAGTAATCCCCATATGAGGCACATGAAAACTGTGTTTCCCAAGCCATTAAAACTATAAAACCTCAAGTCACATCACCACTGATGGATCATGAAATATCTGTTGATATATTACAAAGATGGTTCTATATAACACAATAATAATCAATCACTACTGATATCAAATGACCCAATAAATAAATTTAATATAAGGAACACATTTCAACTCATAATAAAAATACAATGTAATGTCATCCCATAAATAGGAATATATGTCTAGGAACACTTATTTTAAGAAATAAGGCTCAACATAGTCTATTTTAACAACTTGTAGTCCTTTATTTTAAGAGATATTTGCATTAAAAAAATTGTTAAGATAAAGGATACCTACAATTTTTATTTAGATATTATCATTTTTCATATAGGGAAGAATATATGAGAATTAGATATGTTAATTTGATCCCATGGATCAAGGGTTACAATCCAATATAGGTAAGATATATAAATTACCTAAGAACTCATGAAGAGGTACTTATAAAGTATTTCATTGAAGAATTAGATCCATTCATTGATCTAAAACATATATGCTCAATATTTCTTGAAATAAAATGGTCCATTAAAAAATAAGTTATGATGTTAAATTTTTTACACCATCTATATGAAATTAGAGCAGTTATATCAATACAAAATTTGTTCAAATAAATTATTGGGGACACTTAAACAAGAGACATTGAAGTATTCACCTCTTGGAATGGTGAAAGGTACAAGTTTGATTGTCGATTAATAATATAGAGTAGAGATAAATAGTCATTATTTGATTATCCCCATAGAAATTTTGGTTTAAATCGCGATAAGTCATAACAATTTCCCATAAAAAACATTTACCAATAAAAATGAAAAATCATGTTTTAAATGAATCCCTACTACTAAGTATGGGTTAATGTAACATAATATTGATTTATTTTATCTTATATATACATATATATTATAATGAAAAAACAAGTGTCACGACCTATATGATATTTCTCATCAAAGAGTTCTACGGAATATCATGAGGATCTCGGATAGAGGGTCATGGGAAAGACTCCAAACATTGAGGTCATGCTAGCTTTATCTATAGTCTAGGAGGAACCGTTAGTGGAAGGATATATAATAATGGGAATTATACATTCTCTCTATAATATAGGGTGATACATTCAACTGTGGTGAAAAAATACAATGAGGATACTATTAAATTCCAACATATCAAATTTCTTGTAAAAAATGTCAATTAAAATTAATATGTTTACAATAACATGGATGACAACCCCAATCCAATAAATTTTCACATTTACTAGAATTATCTATAGGTAATTCATAAACCATTTTGAGAACATCAAAATATTTTATAACATTTGAACTTGAAAATATTCATGAATGATAGGTTCAATTAAATATATAACCCACCAAACATATATTTAGTGATCATGTAAAATTTACTATTTCAATGGGAGGCCTTGATTGTTTTAACTACTAATGCCAAGGAATTTCCCATCCAATACCACCAAGGGGTAGAATCCATCCAACCTTCTAAAGTAGACTCTAACAATTCTGAAAGGGACCTCTCAGCCATGGTCTTCCCATTTATGATGATTATAATATCATCAATATGGTTGAGAATCCAGTCCCCCCAACTAGTCCAATCATGGGGAAATATAGTGAAGCTTCTTCAACAACACATGATGTAGTTGCTTCAATGATGGGGGTAAAAGTATAAATTTAATAAAATACATATCTATAAGATAATCCAACTACCCCTATACTAGTTTTGGTAGCTACAACATGTGTTCTATCTCAATGAGTTAGTGAGTTCATGTAGTACCCTTGAATTATCTGCTGCCTCTAATCCAATAAAATATAATATTATTTTTCATTAATAGTGTTTATTACACAATAAATAGTAATAAATAAAAGATAAATTTCTTAACAATTTAAATCACCTATGTTTATGATAATTGAGGTTTCTTCATTCTCCGTATGTTTAGTTTCCGTGGTGTAGATAGATTTATTATGAAATTTAGTTTCAGAATACATTTCAAATTCATAAATTCATTTAGAACATTTTCATGATGTTGAGATTGTGTGGCACATCACTTATCCATATTGTTGAAGGTACATGCGATATTTTCTCATGTAGAACCCCTTAAATGACTTTCTAAAAAACCATCCAAAACATCACCTCTTATCATAGTCAAGTAATTTTGTGGATACGATTATCTTTAATGAATCATGAAAAAAATTAGGACATTAATGAACTACTCACAGAAAAATGGATTTTTTTATGGAGAACGCACCCCATGATGAATTAAAATTTATAATATCTCCACCCCAACTCTTTCCTTCAGCCCTCTTATAAGCTTCATTGATTTCCTTATTCTACATTGGTCGGTCCTTCTCTAACTCTCGGCACTCATCATCAACGGGTGCATCCATTTCAACAAATAAAAATAGATGTCTTCATTTCAATCACCCTACCATATGATACATCAGAAAATCTCCCCAATCTAACTGATTCCCTCAAGCCTATAGATTTATCACCTTCTTTTCCTCTTCCACTAGCCAAATGACCATCTGAAGGCCCTACTCGTAATATATTTATTCTACAATTTTCTTCCAATATGATTTTCTTGATAAAAAATTCTATAATTCATCTTTATGGTTTTAGGTCAGGCTTAATGGATGGCTCTCCATTGATATATTTTCCATTGAAATCATTCTAATGGAATTTGGTCTTACAATGGTCTAAACATATGGAATGGGTTTGAGCCGAAAATCCCCCCACATACCTTCTTCTATAATTTCATGAATTCTTGTGGAGTCATGTCTCCAACATGTTTATTGAATCACAATCAGAATTCATTCCGTGTGTTTGTAGAATCTATTGAATAGTTCATGAAATCATAGAAATGTATACCTTAATATGTTGAAAAATCACACTCCATCCTCTTGTACTTGTTAATGAAATCACATTCCAATGGTGAATCTCTTCAAGAGGCAACGTGGATGAATATCCTAGGACTCCCACTTAACTTTCACAATATATAATTCCTTAAAATAATAGTTGAAACTGTTAAATCATTTCATTATGTTGTAATAATGCTCTTACACTTCAAGATACATGTGTGTCTCACATTTGTGTCGAGATGGGTTTATCCCACACTGTTTCTTCAAAAATTATACATTTAGAAGTTGAAGTAGTGTCTTGGTGGAACCCTTAATCGTAATTTATATAGTTCATATATTCACAAAATTACATCAAATAGGTAATTATATTATATTACATCATAGTATTCATACCATAATGTAACATAATTGTTCATCAATGATGAAAACTGCTTAAAAATATCCTAAAAAATGAGGTCACCATTAGTATTGGTTAAAGCCCCTAAAATTCTTCCAATATCTCCAAGTTTTACCAAAAAAGGATCCTCCAACCTTCTCTCCATGGAAGATACACCATGAAGAAATGAATTGTGGCACTGGAATTGTGTTTTTCTACACTATGTCTCTTTCCACCCCTACTTTTGTGGTGCACGATGATGACCGTTTTACAGAAAGTACCCAATGGTACATTGTTACCATTATATTGATGAACATCATGTTTATGATAATGAAAAATATATTTCGTTTTTATAGTACTACCATCTGGTGACCCCAAACCTTATGGATCATCTCCTTCCAAATTGAATATATCTTCTTTCCATTACCATATAGGGGAAAAAAGGTTAGTTCACCATGTTATCTCCTTAGTGGCCATGTACAAATAATACCATTTATTATTTAAGAAGAAATGGACTCAATTAATTATAAAATGTGGATATCGACTTGGAATTCACTCTATCTACAGATCTAGGTTGATAAAGTTCAATATTTCACCCCAAATAGGAGTAAGTTTCATCCTTTCTTCAATGTAAAAGGTAATTAGTTTTGGGGTCCAAAGCCATGTTCCCTGAATTTCAATGAGTCTCATCATTTTTTTTATTTTCAAGGTAATTGTACCCTATGTAAAGACCAATTACCGTACATTGGAGATCCTCCATAACAAGATTTTAATGATATATGTCCTTCTGATCAAGCAACATCCTTAAAAAATATATCTCTTTTATTTCATGATCGAGCATCATAATTTTATATATAGATAGATATAAAACAATACTTTTTGGATTGTAATTGTCATCCTTTAGTTGAGTATAAATCTATTTACTCTTATAATATTTACATGAATACATGATTTGATAACTGTATTCTCTTTATATATTATTTTGTATTAATTTTGATCAATGTAAGAGTGTACCTCTCTATAATGGTCTTCGAAGCTTCAATCCCTGTCACAAACCATGTATTATATGAGGGGATATCAAACACATCATTGATCCAAACTAAAAGAAGGTGGTAGGATTGTAACCCAAGAAATACATAAACATGTTTGTGTGATTTGTTTCCCATAATGGTCTCATAGACATTTCATATTCAGGGGATAAGTACAGATACTATAATATTATGAAAGTGAAATAGAATATGTGGTACAGACATTAACAATGCTTCACAATCCTAAGTAGTGTATCTATTTATAAATATTCTATTGTATCCCACATAGTTTTATCCATATTTTACCATTCTCCTAAAATTATTCTCCATAAAGGTATTCGATCGAATAACAATCATTTCTTATATTGAAATATATGGAAGACTTACCCTAGTTATCAATGGGTGGAACATGAATATTTTAAAAAATTCATGAATACTGGGTATTGATATGGATTATATAACAAGATTATCTGGTTGAAATTTGATCCTAGTATCTCAGACTCCAAAAGGACTCACATTATCTGTTCTTGGATGGTCTTAAAGCTAACATTGATCTTATCTAGATTCTTCTAGAATCTTGATGGGATTCCAATATGTTCAACCACCTAGTAATATTAGAGAAACATTTTTCTCAATTTCCTATGAATATGAAATTGTTTCTCAATAACTATTAATTGTGAAATTTATTAATGATGGATATCATAAAACTACTTAAATTTAGGCATGCATTAAGTAGATGCGACAACCTTATATTCAAAATATTAATATTTAGGATGTTTCCTTAACAAATGATCCTCAGGTGGTTGGAGGTATGGATTCATCCCATTTTTTTACCTTGTTAGAGTATGTTAATACTCTTATATTGTAAGGCTTCTGAAAAGAACATCCTGGTTATTCTGTGTCCAGAACTCATGTTATCTCACCTTCCCTCGAATTGTTTTCCCATAAAAGTCCAGATGAGAAGGATATCTGATGTATATTTCTAGAATTATTCATTTGAGTTCCCCAAAGATTGATGGTTTACTAGGTAATTTCTATATTGAATCCTAGAAAATCATTAAAAATTATTTGGTGTACATAATTCATGCATACTTTTTGGGAGAAAATATACCTATATTATCATGTTCTGCCACATTAATTATCATCCCACAAGTCATGTATCCATATTATTTGAAATAATAAACTTCCATCAGTCTATGAAAATAATAATAGAAAATCCTTATAGGTTTTTTGATTAGATTATTTTTGTTACATCTTTATTCTTGGATTTCTGAGGAGAAATAGGGTTCTATAAGACGATGGTCCACTCAAAATGCAATTCTTTTAGACTAAGGAATGGTTAATGATATCAACAAGAATTTCACAGGATCTATCATTATCATTAAGTAAGATAAGGATAAACACTATGGCATGGTGGACTTAAACTTCATTATTAGTATCATGGGGTTCATGGGATTCTCTAAATGGATGATTTGTATTTTCTTTGAGGGTATTGGATCATCATAGTTCTCAATTACATTCATTGGAAATATTTATATATTCTTCAAGTCGGTTAGTGGACTAAGGTAGGACAACCCATTATCTCCTTGTGTATTCATTATGGTATAATACTCAATTAGTACATTTTTTTATTAAAAGTATTGGCTATGGGTGGAAATTTATTTCCTGTTTTAGGACTAACATAAACAATCTTACCGATATTTTCTTTTTTATGATCCTCTCATTTTTATGAATGGGATCAGTAGGTGAATTCAAGTGAAAATCAGATTCTAAATGTTTTTACCTGTGGAGTAGGTAGCCAATCAATCATGGAAAGGTAAGTGTCTTTGAATCAATATGATTCTTAGAGAGAATGTGTATGAATATTATGTAGAAGTTGGTAGTCTCTAGAAGATAGTTTAAAATTAATCCATCAGGATCGACAATATCTTCATGTATGGTAAAAATAAATCACTTTCATAACCCAGTTTATAAGATCTCATTCCATATTATTAACTAGAAGAATCAATTTTTTTTCCTTTGAATTAGGTATTACACTTATTAATAGTGTAATTTTCTCAATTATCACGAACATTTATGTGTCCCTTATTATCCATAGAATGATCCTATATAATATTGAGAGAATTATACTCATGTTAATAGTTTATTAACATGAAGAAGGTAGATGCCACTAGGCTTCATGTAATAGGATAGCTCATGTAGTTTTGGATGGATGAATTAATATTCAAAGTGTGGAAAATAATATAATTGTCCATAAAGATAAATAAGCCATATATTTAATGGAAGTCCAGTCATTATGGGATAAATTCATCACTAAGAAATATCAAAGGGACATAGTCTTCATGGGAGGTCCTTGCTCCAGGCTCTTGGCTATTATATGTCAGCATTCTCACACTCTTTCGAATCACTCAGGGTGGATTGTGGGTTTTAGTTGGATAAAATTATTTTATGATTACTAGTTGGTGAATACACTGAAATTTCCAAGATGTCCAATGCTTGAACATTATTTTCCTCATACTAGTACTTTCCATACCATCATTCTTGCTGTCCTCAACCCATAACATCATGATTTTTCTGGGGAATTTTCATTTATAATTATCCCAACATGATATTGTACACCATATCACCTATAGTGTTTTTACCATCAAAATATTATCTACCATTTATGCTTTTGAATAGGGTTCAATATTCACACGGTGGTATTTTATTGTGCAACATTCATCCTATTAAATATAACTATGTTTTCAAGCATATACGAAACCATGAAATCCCTACAAATGATGGCTGCATCTCAATAAATTCTCTCTCTTATATGCTGACATATTTTCATGATCTAATAGAACATGTTACATTTAATTAAATCCTTTAAGTGAATTGAGAATCCATTATTTTGAGGAAAATTAGTGGCCATAAAGGATTATTGTTATAGGGCCTTTCTTGAGATACTTTAAATCTCTCATGGTTTGCCATCTATGTGGATAACATGCGTGAGTTCAAGGAAAGAGGGTTTTTAATTAAAAAATTATTTTGGGTTACTTTGAAGGAAAATAACATGGGTAGAAATGATTGAGTATCTAGATAAAAAAATTTAAACGATGTATCTGGATATAATGTAAGTGGTAGATCTTATTCCATTATCAAAATAGTTGAATTGATCTCTGTTATTATGGAGTCTTATGTCTAGTAAATGACTTCTGTCAGTTCCCAAGTTACCCACAAAACGTAAATGGGTGGTTTGGAATCTACCTAAATGAAGGATCAAATTTAATATGAATGGATATTAAATAGAGGGTTTCATGTGGTGAATTATGTTTGTTAGAGATTAGGATGTCCCAATTATATTTTTTTACATTTAATTCCTTATTCAGAGAGAATATATTATAAAAAACCCATCTCCATGGTCAATAGTTTGGTGGTGTACTACATTCATTGTATAAATTTCAATGGGTGGATATGATCTCTTCTACAATAAACTGGTCTATACTGAATGTGATCACATTCCCTTAGGTTATCATTTGTTTGATTCTCATGGGAAATATTTTTCTTCCAAGTGACAAAAAAATAACCATATATGTAGAGAGGGAAACATGAAAATTGACGAAAATATTTATAAATAAACCCTAGGAAACCCATGTATCGATTATAATTGAATGGGATCTTATCCCCTATAGTTAGATACTCTTCTCTGGGGGGACGTCGTAGCATTTATTTTTCCTGGCTGCTTGATGTGATTGGTCTGGGCCAATCCATTTATTTTTACTAAAATATAATAATGTTGAGTGGATAATGGAGATTATTTAATTTTGGTATTTGGAGTATGCAATGTAATAAAATATTTCTAATAAGAACCAATCATATTTATATTCTATCTTCTGAGCCACAATATCCACAGAGTAACACCTCCATGCTAAGGTTGTGGTTGAATGTAAATTTGTTTCCGAAAAAAATGGATTTTGAAATGGGGTACCATTAGTGTGACTATGATTATATCAATGAGAGTGAAGTATTTTATTAAGGGCTAATGAAATAAGACCCTATCAAGAAGTAATACATTCTTTATTAGTTGGAAATACTAAATTTAACATAAAGGGTCATGATAGTGAGCCCATGAAGTATCTTCCATGATGTAGATGAATCATGGAAATAAATTTCTAAAATTTAGGACTATATGGATGAAAAAATTATATTATGTAAAACTAAAAAAGATTTACACTAATTTATTTATTCTCTTCTTTGTATATTTTTAATGAAAATATCATTTTCTAAAATAACTTTCCATTTCTAAATTTATTTATTTAAATTATATTTTCACTATGTAGTGATGTGTGATATTTTGAAATGAAATATCAAGATAACATAAATCACTTGTTATAGAAAAATTGAGATGGTCCGTGGTAATTTTATATTCAAAACACTTGAGTCTAAATAATCACTTCCTGGGAAAGGCTTGCAAATGAGTATAGGTAGCAATACCATCACCTTATAATTAATTTCTCTCTATATTGAAACAACATAAATTCCTATGTATGGCTTTTGAATTGTTACAAGATCAATTTCCATCATTATAACACTAGTGTTAGTCCATTTTTAAATCGAATGGTTTATATAATGAGATAATTATGTATTATTAATATTCAACACATTATGACATAGGGAATGAAAACAATGTGGTCAATGTCTGGAGTCAAAAGGATCATTCTTTCTTATCCATGATGTGGATCAAAAAATATTCAATAATTAAAAAATTTTAAAGGATGGATATTGAAATCCAAAAATAAGGGTAGAAATAATATCTTGCTCAATTTAGTGTTCAACTATCTTTCTATGTGTTGACTAATGTGGTGGAAATTGAATATTTAGAGATTTAAAATATTGTTATATATGTTCTAGGTTTACACGATGATCATGGTGGAATTATATTGTTTTGGAACTTTGTATTTTTATATTTTGTACCATATTTAAAGAAGGTATTTTTGAGGAGTCATAGTTATTCATTATATATTCATCCAAGAAGAGTGAAGAAATATATTGTGTTTAAAGATAACTTCTTATGTGATGGAATAATGTGAGTTATCGTAGTGTGTATATCACAGTTATTTGTATTTTAACAAGTAAATAGAGATAGAAACATATCTAAGGGTATGTTACATCAATTAAATAAACCATAATAGATTTATAAAAACATTACCATTTTTTCATCAGACACACCAAAATATCTAAAGGGTGTAATGTTATATGGGTTGTAGTCCACCAGCTCATAAAGACATAAAACTTCATAACATTAATATTATATTTCTATTTAATATATAATTTCATGATATAAATTATAGATGTTGTGTGGTTACATTGAGTACAATATTCAATTATTTCTAGTCAGGAATCGAGGTTTACGTTAACGACCTGGAGAATAATCCAAAATTCTCTTGATACATATTTCTGTTTTAGTACATTACATCATCCTTAAGAGGATGGTAAATATAAGTGAACTATTTAAACACTTGAGGATACATTGGGATATTGTTTTCTAGATTTTTAATGGTTTTTGTGATAAACCCCTTCCTCCAGTTGGGTTTTTATATAACAGTAATATCTAGACAAGTATTTATATGGATATGTATGAATCACACTATGGGAGAAAATATGGACCACCATAGTTTTTTAATATAATTATAGAAAGAATGATATTGGGGCCCGATATAGATTAATAAATGTTAGATATTGATAGAGCTACTCAATAACACATAAGGGTTTTACATAGTCTAAAAATAATAATGCTGATAATCATCAAAGTGATCTGGATTTTGATGTTGGGGATTAGGTGTTTCTGATAATTTCTCCTTGTAAGAGGGTAGTGAGATTTATAAATAAGGTAAAAATAAGAACTAGGTATATAATTATCATTGAAATTATATATGGTATCCAGATGGATGAATATTGGTTGGTGATTTCACCAAACCACTCTCAAATTCATGATGTGTTGCATGTATCTCTTCAAATAATGTATATACATGACCCTTCACATGTACTAAATTCAGAGGTTATACTATTTTGGAATGAACATTATTCTAAGGATCAACTATCAGAGATTCATGATCATTTAAACAATTATCTATGAAATAAGGCCACTGACATTACCAATATTTTTTTGGATGAACTCCAAGTTTTAGGAAGGTATGTGGAAACTTGAGTATAAGATAATCCATAAGTATCCTCACTTTTTTATTTGAGTTATGGTTTTTTGAGGGATAAATTAATTTTATTATGCTATATAATTTAACACCCCATGAAATTTTCAAATTCATTTTTTGAATTAATATTATATCTTAAATAGATTGAGTTACATGTAATAACAAGTTTTGTCTAACCATGAAAAATGATTAATATAATTACATAAAAATAATTAAATTTACCAAGACATCTATCTCAATTTAATAAATATAAATAATTTTTTTTAAATATAATGTATAATATTTTTATTTTATTAAAACATATTTTTGAAAGAATTCTTAATTGTTAGAAATGTAATTATATGTTTCAAATATAAAATTTTCTCAATTGAAAGTATTTTTTTTGTTTTGTGGAAAAAATATTGAATTAATTTATAAGAACTTTGGAAATATTATTTTTAAAAATAAAACTAATTTTTAAAATCCTATTTTCCAAATTAATTTACATTCAGTTTTTTAAAATTTTTTACAAAGAAAATTATTCAATAAATATTGAAAAATACTAGTTTTTATTAAGAATTGTATTTTCACATAAAAATAATTAAAAATCATAAATAATATTTTTAAATTGTTTTGAAAGTTAAACTAGTTAAAATATATATCTATTAATCCAACTAAGTTTATTGAAATCAAATTATTATTGAATTTTAGTACTAAAACATTCTCTATTTATGAAACTTTTATATTTGAAAACTACCTTTCTCATTGCATCTATCTATTTATTATTTAAATAATATTATACTTACTTTATGAGTTGAATATAATAAAATGGATTACATATTTTTGATCAACATTTTCATCATTTTATAATATGTTAAAATTAATAATTATCACATATGAATTATAATCATAGTAAAAATTAATTAGGGAGGGTGAGGTGAAAATTGGTTTACTATGGGATAAAATAAATATATATTAGGTAAAATTTTCTATAAAATTTCACAACATCAATTTTACAGACAAGAATAAAAATTATATATTATATAGTTAAAAGTATTCCATTTCTTAGCCTATTACAATAAGAAATACTTTTGTACCCAATTTACTTTTAAAAAAAATTAACTTTGACACAGACCACACTTTTTAAATACCACAACTCTCGTCTCCCCTTAAAACATAGAAATCCATTTTTTAAGAAAATACCTTCCCATATACCTTATATAAATCCCTCCTATTATCCCACTAAACTTAGTTTCATTATAAATCCAACCTATTAATTGTTTAATTGAAAACTCAAGGAGGTTACCCAATGAAGTGGCATTGTTATTCATTTAGTGTTTGTATTTTATTTCTTACTACACCTATGTAATATATTATTATGTAATGGTAATATAATACTCTTATTATATTACATTTACTAGAATATTATTTTTTTATTACCTATATCCATATCCTCTTCCCTCAAATGGGTAATGATAAAACAGTCTTGTGTTTGGGGGATTACCAACTGAAAAATTAACGTGTCATGTTTTCCATAAGCCCCAATGATTGATGGTTAAGATGTTGGGTACAATTTATATAGATTATATATTTAATATAAATTTAAATATTTTTTTGTTAAATAACTTATACATTACTCTGTTCTTTTATATGGGGGAAATGATAACATCGATCACGTGTGTGTTGGACTACCGCCTTAAGAAGCGATGTTATTATTTCAAACAATACATGGATGGTAATAATGATGTGTTTAATTGACATATTTTATCTATATGACGTAATAATTATTCCAAAATGTTGATATATTATTCACCATTATTTTTTTAAATCAATTGAGAATATAGAAAAAATGTACATGTGTACATATGGTCTGTCATCTCCAAGAAAGGTGTATCTCATTTTCAATATCAATCAATTCTAGATTACTATAATTTAATAAATAATAAATATATATATGATGTGTATATCATGGATTAAATTATAGAGATGTTGTAACCTTTTTGAATTTAATAGCACCAAAAATAAAAAATCATAACATGCTTAAAAACAATGTAGTTATTACCTGTAACATGGTTTTAACCGTGAATTTTTAATAAACCAGTAATAAAATGTTAGAAGTAAATCACATATGGAATATTATACATTATTATGGTACAATAAAAATTTTATAATAAACATATATTTATTATACTTTTGGTTCGAACATGTACGAAGTAATACTATATTAAATGTAATGGATTTCCACCTCACTTCTTTTACGTTTGTGTGGCACATGAAATATTCACAAACTATTTATTTTATGTAGTGTATATACATCCCATGAATATATTTTATGATGCTTATAATGATTTTTTTATTTATATATCCATTAAAGGATATCTCCTTCAATGGGATGAAGATTCAATGTTACCAATGTTCTAAGGGGTCAATGATATAATCTTATCATCTATCTGAATTTTTTATGTTTATGTTTTTGAAGATAAAATATAGTCTTCTATTTGTCAAGAAAATAATGAATTTTCTTATTTTCTGGTTATTTCATAATAATACACATTTTCCATTCATTTACCTCTCCTTATAAATACTAGATTTAAAAAATTGTTTTTATCAAAAACCAAACTTATTACTTTCTTTGGGATAAACCATTTTTTCATCATTTTCCATGATTTCTTGTAATATCACGTTTTATTTTCAGGTACCATCATTGTTTTAAAGTTCCTATGTTTTGGAGTAGTTACTTGGTGTGTGTTTGGGTGAACTTTTACGTAAAATTAAAGGATAGTGATTTGTGCACGGTATGCGCACTGTTTGACAAACCGTGTGACCAGACTCTGCCAACCATGTAGAACTGGGCAGAGATTTCTGCACGGTTTGCACACGGTTTGACAGACTGTGGGACCAAACCATGAAAACCTTGCAAACCAGGACAGTGGGTTCCACATTGTTTTCTTGACCGGGCACCTCTGTCCATGAAACCACGAGCGCTTTTTTTTAATTCCAAAAATCCTTTTTAATACCACCCGAACCCACAGGACTACTATATTTCCGACCATTCCTTGGCCTTGAAACATTGTAGGTGTTTACAAAGCCTTTTTTAGAGATTCTAAGGTGATATGAACATCTTCCTTTGTGATTGATGACTCGGATTGAGGATCTACTCTCCACATGGTAAGTGGATTTCAACCAGTTCCTTCTTCCATTCATTCCTCTATCTTTCCTTGATCATTTCATCGGATATTTCCACCATTTTCCATGGATTTAAATGTATGAGTTTTCGATCTAGATCTTGGATTGTGGATCTAGATCAACTTTTACATGATCTTGATGACTTTGATCTTATTTATTGGTTTTATGGTTTTAGATCTAGAACATTACCGACAACGTTGTACCGCTCGGTTATTGGGGTTTCTGTTTGGGAAAAAGTATTCTCAATAAATAGATGTAGGCTATTTTCCCCCCAACTTTCCAAATTGATTAACATTGTATTTTCATGATTTATGTCAATTTTTGATTGAAATTCAATTGCTCAAATTTTCTTTCAAATAAATTTATAAAAACTCGATTCTAGTGAATTGAGATATTTGAAATGGTTTTGGCATAGAAATATGGGAATCCTCGGATCCATTTAATTGCGTGTGTTCAGGAAAATTGGCCATTTAAAATTATTTAATTTATATTGTGGATTTGATAGAAATTTTTTCAATTAAATTATTGAATTTAATTGTGGAAATAAATTGTGTGATGATGGAATTTGTTTTGATTGGATTTCAAAGTAGTGAAAATAGATTAAAATGATCTGATAGAAACCCATCGGTTTTATCTTGTGAAGAAAGGAATGTTCTTGAATAAAACCTGTTTTAGATTTAAATGGAAAAAATTGGAATATTTGAGACAGAAGAATGGGATTGATCGTATTTCAGAGCATTTTTAAAATAGTTCACCCATCATGTAAGAGTGCATGAAAGCCTTAAGAAGTTAGTGAATTATTAATATACACTCTATGCTATGCCAACGTTGTAAAACATACTTGGGTCAGGTCACATCTCCGACGGGTTGGTGACAAGTATCATTTGGCCAGTGTCATAGGGACCTGTGTATAGACATTTTTTTGAGTTCACAGAGAGTGTGTGGAATACTATAATTGGTTAATACTACTGTACCTTTTGGAAGATGACCATATTTCTCGCTTGTTTATTTATATTTGAGATATAAATGTATGCCAATGCATTTGAAATTCATTACATTCCTGCTAAATTTATATAAACTATTTTATATACATGTTTTACCTAAGCCATTGTTTTAGAAATATTCCATCATTTGTAAAATCATTGCTTAAAATATTTTTTTTCCATCAGTTGAAAATGAATTGAATATTTTGTTTAAATATGATTTTGAATTTCCAAACCAGTTTACTATAAAATTGAAATATTTTATTTGGATAATATATATTTGTAATCTGTTATAGAATCTTTTGAGGTATCCTACTGGGCTTAGGCTGACACCATACTTTTGCCTTTCAGGTGTTTATAGACTTTCTTCTTCGAGGATCGAGGAAAGGGAAGGGATCTCTTGGAGGTGGATCCAACTTATGATCTTTGATCTTGGTGTGTTGTGTCCTTAGGGACCTTGGGGCTGGTTTTCCCATTTTTAGTTCTTTGTTTTAGTACTTTGGGCTATTTATGCCTCCTTGTATTCTGGTACATCACACCCAAAGGAGTACCATTTTTATGCATACTAGTTTTTTTTCTTTTTCTTCCGCATTCATGTGGTAAAATCATTCTCCCTTATATGTTGTACAATTCCATGTTCTATTTTGCGACCTATGGGGATCAAGAACACCCTTCAGGCTATGTTCGGGCCGGCTTAGTTATAGGGTTAGCAGGGTACCCGGGATGGTTTATGACAAAGTGGTACCAGAGGGAGGTTAAGTATTTTTCCTTGATACTGTATGCATTTGAGTATTCCTGTCAGGACTTAAGAGGTAGTTTTGATTGAGTGTATGGCCATATATCACCACAATGAACCTTAAGTCACCAGGGATGGTTAGGGAAATACAACTTGTGGATTAGTTCTTGTATTTTACCTATTTTGATTTGGATAGAGTGGAATCCAAATCATGTTATCCCTTCTATTAAGAGTAGTTTTCATTGTTACTTTTTTTTAGTGTTAATCTAATGTCTTTTATTATTGTGTAGCATCATGCATCTGAGAAGACGTTGGAATCAAACCTAAAATGAGGTTGTTGCTGAATCTTAGCAAGTGAGTCCTATAGTTGATCTGAGTCTGGTTGAGGGGATTGTTCGCACTGTCCATGCTCTGGGACATACACCACCGCCAGTTCTAGTTCCACCTCCACCTATAGATCTTCAGAGAGATATTCTATGAAATCATTCTCAATAGTTCCTATGCTATAAGCCACAAGTTCTGAAAGGCTCCCCTACCCCTGAGCATGATAAGGAATGGTTGAGTATGATCGAACGTCTGTTTTGGTTCTTAGAGACACCTGATGTGATCAAGGTGAAGTGTTCCACGTTCATGATGGAGAGACCATGTAAGATATGGTGGAAAATGATGGTGATGACTAGGAAACATGAGGGTTTGGAGTGTAAAGTCATTAGGGTTCTTTTCTCTAACTAGTTCTATACAGAATCAATGGTTTTGGCCAATGATGTGGTGTTTTTAAAGCTTGAGCAAGCCAACAAAACCATGACTGAGAACTCAAACTTCTTTTCTGAGTTGGTACACTTTTCTCTTGATATTGTATCTAATGAGAAGATGATGGATCGATGTTTCAAGTTGGAACTATGATTAGATATCCATTATCAAGTTTTCTTTATGAAGATACCTACTTATGCTGATGTGTTGGATAGGGCAATGATGGTTGAGATGGACCTGGCAGGAAAGAAAGAATTGGAAGGTGTTCCTTTTCCTTATAGTGGATGTAATGGTTCCTTTAATGGAAAAAGTAAGCGCGACGTTTCTCCTGATAGTTCTCTATAATAGAGTCATTCCAGACCTCCGGTAGCACCAGGAGGGGCTTCATTGACTTTCTATTAGTGTGGAATGCCCGGACATTCTATGAGGGTTTTCACTAAGGCACCCAAGAACTATAGCTTCTGTGGATGTTTAAGACACTTATAGAGATTCTTCCATAACTTCTCTACTCCACATAGTTAAACATGATCATCAGCACCTCCAAAAACTATGGGGATAAAAATGTTTCATGTACAAAAGACTTCTAGCCACAGACATCCGGAACGAAGCTTCTTCACACAGTGGAAGAGTCACCAGTGGTATATGATACATGTCCTACAACTATAAGAGGTACCATTACTATAACTTCATCTTTAGTGACTACTCTTTTTGATACTAGTGAATCTCACTCATTTATTTCAACCCATATTTTTAATCTGGTTAATATACACATTGATATTTTATCTTGTGCAATGGATATTTCTACACCCTAGGTACAATGATAGAGAAGGGTCTTCATAGTCTAGCTTGTGTCATCTCTCTATCAGATGTGGACCATGCATGGATTTTTTGGGTTTTTATACAGGAAATCTTTTGATGTCATATTTGGGATGGATTGGCTCATTGCCAATAAAGCCTGGATCGATTGTTATCCTCTACGGGTCTACCTTACTACACCCAGTGGTGTGCCTCTTTTTTTTCAAGGATAATGGGACCCAAGGTCAAGTAGATCCGGACCCACTTATCTAGATTTGAGGAAATTTATTTTAGTGTTTTCTTTTGATCTAGAGAGAGATTCAATGTGAGGAGATCTTCCTTCGGTCGTCGCTGCGTTTCCTGACATGATTTCTTATGAATTCTCTGGTTTTCCACTAGTATGGGAGGTTGATTTTTTTATATTGACTAAATTCATGGTACTCAACCGGTTTTTATTCCCTCTTACTGAATGGATCCAGCTGAACTAAATGAACTGAAGTCTCAGTTAGATGATCTTATTAATAATTGATTTATATTCCCATTTGTGTCACCTTGAGAAATACCAATTCTCTTTTCCAAGATGGCTGATGGTCCTGTTTGCTTATGTGTTGATTATATAAAGCTCAATTGAGTTACGATAAAGAACAAATATCTTTTACCATGAATTGATTATCTGTTTGATCAATAGAAAGGGGAGAAGTGGTTTTCAAAAATTGATCTTCGATCTGGATACCATCAGTTGAGGATAATAGAATTTAACATTCATATGACCACTTTTTGGAGTAGGTATGGCCATTATGAGTACCTTCTTATTCCCTTCGGCCAATAAAATGCTCATGCAGTTCTCATGGCCTTGATGAACAGGGTTTTCCATGAGTATCTAGATACATTTGTGGTAGTATTTGTGGATGAAATTATTGTCTACTCCATGTTTGAGGAGGATCATGTGCATCATCTGAGAACAGTTCTGAGTCATCTAAGGGATCCCAGACATTATGCCATGCTTTCAAAGTGTGATTTCTGGACTTAGGCATTGGGAAATGTCATGTCAGAACAAGTAATATCTGTTGATCATGAGAAGGAGATGGCTATTATGACATGAAAACAACCACAAAATTTTTTCGAGGTTTAGAGTTTCTTGGGCTTAGAAGGATATTATTATAAATTTTTTAAATACATCTCTTACTACTCTGACATGAAAGGGAGTGAAATTTTCCTAGAATGCTAAGTGTCAGAGTTCTTTTATCGAGGTAAAGCATCTTTTGACTACTGCACCGGTGTTAACTATTCCTGAGGATGGGATAGGTGACATGGTCTTCTATGATGCATCGGGTTCAGGTTTTGTATGAGTCCTTATGCAAGGTATTCATGTTGTTTCCTATGGATGTTTTCATATTAATCATCATGAGAAGAACTATCTTTCCCATGACCTTGAACTTGCAGCTGCAATGCACACACATCAGTGTTGGAGACATTACGTTTATGGAGAATGGTTTACTGTGTATTCAGACCACAAGAGATTGAGATACATCTTCATTCAAAAATATTGGAATCTCCCCCAATGTCATTGGGTGGAATACCTGCAATATTTCAACTTTGAAATTTCCTATGCCCCGGGGAAAGGGAATGTAGTTGCAGATGCATTAGGCAGGAGACTTCCATCACTGGCAGTGAAAGAATCTTCAGAAGAGTGGAGTTTGATGGATCTTTTTTCTTAGTTTCATATTAGATTTCAGTGGAAGGGGAATTCAATTTATTTATCCAATGTTCAGTTAACATCTTCGCTTCTTGAGTTAATTCTTCAGGAACAACAACTTGGTGATGAATTCCATAGCCTTAGGGACTCTATTTTATGTTAGGGGTTCAGACACCTAGTGTTCGTTCTCCAAAGAGGGTGTTCTGTGTTATCAAAATCGTTACGTTGTGTCGTTCTCGAAAAGTAAAGATGTGATAGCGGATTGCCATATATCTCAGTGGGATGTACACCCAGTAACAATGAAGATGTTTTATCAAATGCGTCGATTGTTTTTGTGGCCAGGTATGAGACGATACATTGGTGAGTTTCTATCTTATTGCTATACATGCCAGAAGGTGAATGCTGAACACCAGAAACCTTCGGGTTTGTATCAATCACATATAGTCCCTACATGGATGTGGGATGAAATCTATATGGATTTAGTGGTTAGGATACCCCAATCCCAGAGGAAGAAGAACATGATATGGGTTTTGATCGACAGGCTAACCAAGTTGGCTCCCTTTATACATATTATAGATACAACAAAAGATGAGGAGTTGGGAAATATATATTTGAAAGAAATTGTTCATTTACAGGGAGTTCCGTCTACTATAGTATCTGATAGGGATCCTTGGTTTACTTCTCCCTTTTAGAAACGCCTTTAGGAGGCACTAGGATCTCGGGTCCATTTGAGCACGGCCTACCATCCACAGTCAGATGGCCAGACAGTCAGAGCTATTCAGATCCTTGAGGATATGCTCCGCACATGTGTTCTTGACATTGGTGGGTTTTTGGATGATCATCTGGGGATAGTTGAGTTTTCTTATAACAACAGTTATCAGTCTGTGATCAGAATGGCTCCTATTGAATCATTGTATGGCCTTCCTTGTAAATCTACATTATGTTGGTTGGATATTGGTGAATGTTCCTCGGTAGGACCGAGTTTGGTCGAAGAGACAACAACTAATATCCATTTGATTCATTGGAGAATGTTGACATCACAGAGTTGGTGCAAGTCTTATGTTGATCGTCATTGTAGACCTTTAGAGTTATCAGTTTGTGTCCTGGTGTTCTTGAAAGTCTCACACCGATTAGGTCATCGACAACTTGGGAGGCATGGGAATCGTTCTCCTTGTTTTGTGGGACCTTTCGAGGCTGTTGGTCATGTAGAGAAAGTTTCATACCGTCTAACTCTACCAACACATCTAACGTTGATACATAACGTGTTCCATGTATCACAGCTGTGAAAGTATCTTTTTAATCCATCTCATTTTTTGAGCTAATGTTATCTTGAGATTGAACCCGATTTATTTGTGACTAAACGATCAGTCAAGGATGTTAATTCTGATATCAAGGTACTACATGGGAGAATGATACATCTGGTCTGTGTACTATAGAATCATGGTTCTGATTCTCAAGATATGTGGGAAAGGGAGGCAATAAGGATAGAGCAGTGGCCTCATATTTTTGACGTGGAGGTTTCTTCACAGGTTTCCTAGGGACCGAATGATCTTATGGTGGAGAGGTTGTAACATCACGTTACATTTTCATGTATTTTTATGATTCGAAGTACCTCTTTTTTGGATTAGTGATTTGGGGTGAATTTGGGTGAATATTTAAGGAAATCTAAATGATAGTGAGTTGTGCACAGTTTGACAAATTGTGCAACTAAACCATGCCAACCATGCAGAACTGGACAGAGAGGTCCACATGGTTTGTGTTTGGTTTGACAGACCATGCGACCAATCTATGCCAACATTGCAAACATGGATAGTGGGTTCAGCATGGTTGGAGCATGGTTTGCCTGACCATGCATCCTTTTCTAGGAAACCGTGCGTGTGGTTTTTTTAATTCCAAAAATCCTTCTCAAAAACACCATAACTCTTAAAACTTCCATTTTTATGACCTTGGCTCGAGCTTGAACCATTTTTCGGTGTTTCCAAACCCTCCTGGAGAGATTCCATGTTGATCATAACATTTTCTATCGAGATTGAAGTCTCAGATTGAGGATCCACTCTACTCATGTTAAGTGGATTTCATCCAGTTTCTTCATTCATTCATTCTTATATCATTCCTTGATCTTTTCATGGGATATTTCCATAATTTGTTTTGGATTTAAACCTATGAGTGGAGATCTAGATCTCAGATTCTGGATGTAGATATAGTTTTATAGGATCTTGATGCCATTGATCTTAATTTTTTGTTTTAAGGTTTTAGATCTAGAACTTAGTCGACAAAGTTGTACTACTCGGTTTTGGGGTTTCTCGTTGGACTGACTTCTATCAAAAAATCGAGGTAGGTGGTTCCGTCTTGACGTTCCAAATTTATTATCATTGTACTTTCCTGATTTATTTCAATTGTTGATTTAAATTCAACTTCTCAAATTTTCATTCAATTAAATTGATAAAAACATGATTCTAGTGAATTGAGATATTTGAAATGATTTGGGTATAGAAATTTGCGAAACCCAGATTCCATTGAATTGGGTGTGTTTATGGAAATTGGATGATTTAAATTGTTTAATTTAAACTGTGTATTTGATGGAAATGATTTCAATTAAATTGTGGAATTTAATTGTTGAAATAAATTTTGTGATGATGGATTTAGTTTTGAATGGATTTTAAATTGCTAAAAATGGAATAAAATGATTTTATAGAAACCCATTGGTTTTATCTTGTGAAAAAGGAATGTTCTTGAATATAAACTGTTTTGGTTTTTAACGAAAAGAAATCGGAAAATTTGAAATGGAATAATGTGATTGACTGTATTTTTAAGCATTCTTAAAATAGTTCTCCCATCATGTAAGAGCGCATGCAAGCCTTAGGTAGTTAGTGTGTTATTTGGATACACTCTACGCTACGACAATGTTCTGAAACATACTTGCGGCGGGTCACATCCCTGATGGTCGGTGACGAGTCTCCTTTGGCCAGTGTCATAGGGACGTGTGTATACAAATTTTTCTAACTTCACATAGAGAGTGTGGAAATCCAATAACAGGTTAATACTACCGTACCTTTTGGTAGATGACCACATTACTCACATGTTTATTTATATTTGAGATATAATTGTATGCCAAAGGTTTTGAACTTCTTTACACACCTACTGAATTTATATAAATTGTTTTATATAAATGTTTTACAAAAGCCATTGTTTTATAAATATTCCATCATATTTAAAATCAATAACTTAAAATTTATTTCCATCTTTTGAAAATGTATTGCATATTTTGTTTAAATATGCTTTTGAATTTCCAAACCTATTTACATTAAAATTGAATGATTTTATTAGGATAATATATATTTGGCATCTATTATGGAAACTTTGGTGGTACCCTACTGGGATTAGTCTCACAACCTACTTTTTCCTTTCGGGTGTTTATGAACTTTTTTCAAACAAGTTCGAGCAAAGGTTAGGGATCTCTTGGAGGTTGATCCAGGTTCTGATAATTTGTATTGGTGTGTTGTTTCCTTAGTGTCCTTAGGGATGATTTTCCCATTTATAGTACTCAGGTTGTAGTACATTGGGATTTTTATTTCTCCTTGTATTATCGTACATCACTCCCAATGGATTTTCTTTTGTTATGCATACTGCTTTGTTTTCGTTTTCTTCTGCATTCTTGTGAAAGCAAATTCCCCCTTTTATGTTGTACGATCCAAGGCACTATTTGCCGACCTGAGGGGATCGGGAACACCCTTCGGACTATATCTAGGAAGGCTCGGCTATTGGGTTACCAGGGTACCTGAGTTGGTTTTTGAAATTTCTTAAAATGATTTCAACAATGTTTTATTTTACTATGGTATTTTTTATTTTTTATTATCATTTATTTAATTATTATTATTAAAATTAAATGGAATATTATATTCATTTTAAAAACATGTCCTGTTTGGATTTTACTAGAATGTGAATGAAATGTTTTTTTAATATGTATCGAATAAATGAAATTCATCACCATCATAAAATGAAAAATTTTAATGTAATTATTTATATGGTTTAGAGGTTATTACCTAGGAAATAAATGTATAACGTGTTTTATTTTTAATTTTTTTCAGGAATGACATTTTTTCTCATGAAATGTTATGAATGGAATCTAAAATATCCTTCATAAGTTTCTAAGGTTATTTTCAATAAAAATTATTTGGAGACTAATTTATGTTTTCAAATGTGTTTTTCATAGTGGAAATGGTATTTTCATTATTATATGTTCCATGTTTTATTTTGAAAAAACATATATTCTACAGTTACATCCTCGAATGTTATTTTTTTTACTCAGGATATGATATGAGGATATCTTTCCTTTTATTTCATTTAATGGTATATGTTTATGATGATAGGATTACTAAGTAACCCAATTAATTTTGAAAATTTAATTATTTGTATAAATGATGATATTGTTATAAATCCTATTACTTTTCCATAGGTTATTTTATGTTTAAATGATAAAGAATATGATTTGTCATGGTTTTTGATATGATGAATGTTTCATAATTCTATGGAACAAAAATTAATTAATTTCATTAAGTTGCATGTGGAAACAATATATCCTCATAATAAATCATCTGAATATAGATTAAAAATGAGTATATATGGTATTTATGAACCTAATTAAATGTTCATAGTGTTATTAATGAACCCATATTTTTTTCCCTAATGTTATGCAGGGACCTTGATCTTGTAAATAATATTCGGAAAAGGACTGATTTCATGTCCTTAATTAATGTTTTGGGAACAATAGAAGCATGTGGTGGTGGGGGATATATTAAAATTTCATTTAATATTTAGTTTCTTGAATCCATGATCTAGAATATTTAATTTAAAATTTATGAACAATTTTTTGAGATCCATATAAGATAACTACAATGGATTAGGATCCATTTTTAATTGATGATGTTCATACTCTTAAAGACCCTACTTAGATTGCCCTCATTGTGGGGTGAGGATCAAATGGTATAATCCCTCATCAGGTTATCCACAAATTCTCCATTGATCACATTAAAATGAAAGAACATTTTTATATTCTATCGGGGATATTTGATTATGGTGCATTGTTTATATTGATCTCGCATCTGTCAGTCTTGAGCTAATAAATATTATGATTCTTGTTCTTGAGTGGTAGAGAGGAAAATTTGAGTTAAATTTTCATTTTTCTCAATTATACTTTTCTTAACACCCTACATAGTATACATTTTCATCTATATGAAATTATAGTGTTCAACATAAAATAATATTTAATTTCATTTCATCCGTTAAAAATATTATAACTTTAAATAAACCACATGTATCATAATAATTATGATATAATAATAATAATAATCATTATTGTTATTATTATTATTTTTTGGTGAACACAAATTTCTGAAATAACTAATATTATTTAACCAACATGATTATTAATATTTTTCACTGCACACTATCTTATTTCATTCAAACTCTTATAGCATTTATTGAAAACTCTAATTAACTTAAAATATTTTATTTGTAAATAAATATTTTGGATTGATATAATTCATATGAAATTTTACTTAGGTATTGAGATTATTATTTATTCTATTAATTTAATTAAAATATAATTCAATTGATATGAATAGAAAAACATAGTGTGTTATCTCTAGGGATACTTCTTATTATCGTTAGGTGGGATTGGAAAAATTTAATTATTACTATCTAGCAATGGGTCAATGATCCTAAGATAAATAAAATAATGTCACAATAAATAAAACCATATTGAAACACACACAAAATAATTTAATCCCATTATCACTGTAAAACTCATGTAGGTTTCTCATGCATGTCACCAACCATTATACATATTACAAATTTATCATAATATCTGAATTAAATTTATATTTTCACCATTCCAATGGAATTTTTGTTCACTATTATATTTTAATTATAGTTGTTGTATATTATATTCCATAATGTTTGGAGGTCAAAACCATCTCCTTCTTTACCCGTTTATAACATATCTTTCATTTCAACCAAACTTAACCTGATTCCTACCAATATATGGCATGATGATATTTTTAGTAAATATTAATGTGTAATTAATTACATTAATTATTAATTATATTAATGTAAATTTAACTTTACTAAATCTCATTGATATAAATATTTGAGACACACAATAATGTAGAATTTCTACTAGTGGGTATGTTTAGATAATCTCCCATCATTGAGATTATAAATTGTGAACTTCTTGAGAAAAATCCCTATCTTCTTATTAGTACTCGCACTTGAAAATTAGTATACTATACACCCCATCATGGAACATTATCCAACCTTATAATATTATCATTGAATATTTTCAAATAACATAACGGTTCATATCATTGTGATGAACTCCTATGACCTTCTCAATATGATTTATACATTAGAAAATTATTACATCATAGTCATGCAAAATAATGAAGAATTTGTATTCTGGTTTTATATTAATAATTAATACATTGAATATACATTTTAAAAAATTTCAAATAGTTATTCATAGGATACCAACTATAATAAATTCGGAATTGGACTAAATTTTACCAACTTTGACTTTCATTCTTCTATAAATCACTTGATAATTATTTATTCAATTAAGTGAAGGGTTTAGTCAAATGTTGCTCTATGTTTTTTTCACATCCATGATTTTTTGGCCTATTGTTATTCTTATTTGTATTCTTTCATTTAGATTTGGGTATTTCCTTTTGATATTTTTGAATTAATTAATATTTTGGGGTAGATTGTCGGTGGCTCATAGTTGGCACAGGGTTTTGGAAAACAGTGTGCCCACCTCAAGGTAACTGTGTGACCAATTTTTATATTGGACAACAACGACTATATGGTTGGTACACGGTTTGGAAAACTATAAGGCCTAACTTTATGGGATGTTCCACTTGGATAGTGAGGGACGTACATTTACTGTACTGTTTGGAAAAGAGTTCATCCAAATCATGAGACCTATATAGGTCATTAAAAAGTAGACAATTAACCGTATACCCTCTTCTATATTTCTCCTAAATCACCTTCCATCTACCCAATTAGTTATATTCATCCATTATAGATTCATCCATGCCTTCATGAACTTCTTGTTCAACAATATTTTGGCGGTTTTAGTATAGGAACTCCATGGAATCATCATGTAAGTAATTTTCCACTTTTTCTCCCTCATTCTATGGTTTCTCCTCCGACCATCACTAATTCTTATTTTCCAGTGGGGTTTCTGACCTAATATGGGTTTGATCATGTGTTTTTTTGTGAAATACTATTTTTTTATTCGACCATTACTTTATAGAGTCTTGTGGTGGTTTTTTTTTATTTCAGACCAATTTTAGAATATTTCAAATTGTTAGGTTTATTATACCTTGATTTTACATTATTACATGACTTTAACATGATTTATCGATTGTCAAAATTAATTCTACAAATTATTTATGTGGTTTGAAACATGTTTTTCAAAAAAATAGATTAACATGTGATCAAAATTAATTTTAAAAAGAATAATGGTCATTTTTTAAAGTGATTCATTATGTTTCTTCTCAAATTGGTTTTATTCCATAGGTGAATGGTTTGAAATAAGTTTTTAAAGATATTTATAGGTGATAATGTGTTGAAAGTCGATTTAAATGATAATTGGGTATTTTTCAGGTTGTATTATTTGATGTTAATCTTTAATGTGTCCCTAAATTATTAAAGGGATTTGAAGCATGTGATGAAATGGATTTATGTGAGTATTTATTTGGAAGGACCATTTCCCAATGAAATATTTGGAATTAGTTTATTTTCATCATGTTGTTTTCTCAAATGGTATTTAAAATTTCTATTAGTGGTGAAATTTTTTTTTTCAAATGGTTTTGATATGTATGAGAAAATTGGAAATTGGGTATTTCATTGAGTTCTTATAATGTGTGGACTATGTATGTGAATGTCTTGAGTAATGTGATGTGTGATATTAAATTTGAGAACAAAGGGAACCCCTTGTATTCAATGTGGGTGAATAAGAAGAAGTAAACTATTTGATTTTTGAATTCGCTGAAGCAAGAATTCATCTAGAATGACTAATGACTGAAACATGAACAAAATTTTTCATATTATTACAGATCACTAGAATTTTTGGATGTGATCTAGACTAGATGAGAATTAATTATAATGTTCTTGTATTAGCATATGATTTCAAGACAACTATAATTTTGGGATATATTCTACTCTGGTGTCTAATGCACCAGAACAATGTTTATAGTTGAGTTGTAGGATTTTGACCACCATGGTATGAGTTTCAGAGGGTCCCACTAGTTTAGACACCTATAGTGATTTACCCATTGTTCCCTCATGTAACATGATTCTTATGTGATGTGGTTATTCAAATCAATATAAGTTTACCCTTGTGTATAATTTTATTTCATTATGTTTTATTTGTAAAAAGGGTTTTCCATAAAATGTTTTATTATAAATGTTTCAAATATTCTTAAAGAAATATAATGGTTTATTTTTCATCTAATGATATTACATGAAATGTTTATTTTGTGTGTAATCCAAATGGTATTTGGATGACACACTAAATACATATTTGGGAGTATACAGACTTCATTTTTTTACCCAGCTACAAGAAAGATATGTCGTTTCAGTGATGGTGGATTGGGTTGCTAGAGTTCCGCTTCTTGCACATGTTTATAGTGGTTCTTTGAGGGTGATTATGCTATTTTGTCATGTTTTTTTGGGATACGTTTTTTTCACATTCCTCTGTAGAACTTTGGGTATTGTTTATTCTTATAAAACATTGAATCAAAAAATTAGTTTACTTATTTTTTATGGTTATTTTCAGGTGATATTTACTCTTATTGGTTATCGGTGATTATTCTGATGGGAGAAATCATTTGTAAGTTGTATTGTTGATACCAAGGAACTAGTTTCCATGCAATAGGAATCATGAATTACCTTGGGTCTACTCCAGGAATTGGGATGGGTATCAGGTTGGATAGAACCCCGGAATTGTTCATGAAAAAAATGAATCAGGGGAGGTTATCCTCATATGGGATTAAATTATTTCAGATGCATTTGGATAGTCCAAAGCCATGATTGTTCAGTTGTTGGGTTATATTGCTGTGGTGGTGTTTGTAAAACACACCTTGTGACATTACTCAAGTATTCATGGGATGTTGATATTTTTTTGACTTATCCTCAAGGAGATACATATAGTCTATAGATGATATATGGACACTAGCTGAGGGTGGAGTTTTTTGGTTGGATTGTTATTGTAATGGATTTAATTATGTTTGATTTATGGAAGTATTTGAGATTTTTATTTGTTGCTAAAAATTTATGAATGGTTCTATTAATGGTTTTCCTTATGGTTGTTTATAATTGTAGAATGAATCCCACCCGATTGGATATTCCTTATGCATCCGTGGGAAGATATTGGAGTGAGTTCTCAATAAAAAAATTGATCAAAGGTTAACCTATGTTTTTTAACCTATCTATGATTTGGGATAAGGAGTGGGCTCTGGTCCTACTTCAATTAGCAATGTCGATCCTGGTGATGCACCCGATTTGTGTATACATTTTCACACACATTATTGAAAATAAGAACAGGCTTTCAGTAATTACCTACCATTTAGAGGAAAAATAATTTTATTTTTTTGATCCTGTTCATTTTCAAAAAATTTATGGACAAATACAAAAAACGGGGTATAATTGAGAAAAATTTACAGACTACACGGCGTGTAATTACATACACCCCTTGTACATCAAGACTCAGACATATGTTAATCATGATAAGTACATGCCAATTTAATCAGAAGTCGATGCACACCATGTTCACCCTATACACATCGTGTATACCCTTTCAGAAGTAGTTTGTGGATGATAAGAAGTTTACAAACCCATGTGGTCTACTGATGGGAACACACAGTGTGTGGCGGCACTACAGGTTGTGTACACCATTCTAGAAGTTTTTGGTTGCCGAAAAGTGAGACAACACATCATGTGTGGACACACTATAATCTGTGTAGTTCTACCTATAAGGTGGCACCATGTTCATGGTCAAAGATAGCATTTTATGCCACCTACCTGCAGAGAAAACAAGGACAAAAGCACATTGACAAAAATACACACCGTTTAATTTAGCTACATGTTATGTAATTATATTTTCTATAAATAGTGGCCATGGCCTCTGGAACAAGGGTGGAAAATTATAGAGAGAAAATGGTTGAAGGTCCGAAGGGAGGATGCTCTGCTGCCATTCTACCATCATCTTACCGTCTACTAAATAATCACTCCCTCCTTGAATATTCAAGCATGATCAGAGCTGGTATCAAGAGTTTAAAACTTACCTTTACATCTTTTAATAACTAAATACCCAGTGTGTTGGGGTTTTGGTAGATAATGATTTGTAATTTAAATTAGTTGTTATGAATGTGTTTATTCTTTTAACTTCGTCTTATTCTTGTTAAATAACTTCATCTTATCCCTGAAAATTATAATCAAGACCAAGGGAAGAATTTTCAGGGATTCAAAAGAAGAATAACAAGGATTAATTCCATGACCATTGAAAGGATTCATCAACACAAAAATGTATAAGCCAACTAAAGAACTGTGAAATACTTACTATGAGACCAAGGAGTTAGTTTCATTATCTCGAAATGTAATTTTACCAGACCAAGAAGAAATTATTACAAATTGATCCCAGAGTGTTGGGTGATCATGAACAACATATACTCATATGAAATTTGATTCAATAATCAACTTCTCATAAATCCATAACCCCAATGTATTTCTTTCTTTATTTGTATCAAAACTAATTTTCCCATATTTATTGTTATTAATTAAGTAATTTATTAAAGAAACATTAGTCCAATTATTATTTTTGTATCCAAAAAAATCAACAAAAATCAACTCTAAATTCATCCAACCTTAGTAAAACAAAAATACAATCTAATATAATCCAAAAAAAATAACTTAGTTTTCTCTCTATGGATCGACCCCTTACTAGTGTTAAACTAGTTAGGGTAAAAATATTTTGGGACCCCAAAAACATACCTTCTATGAAAGGACTCTCCAAATTTTGGTGTTGTTGCCTGGGAGATAAATAAAAGTCAATTTTGTTCTTATTTTGATTAAGTTTGTATCAAATTTTAGTGAAAAGAAGAATCATATATTCAAAAAAAAATTTCTAATATCATTTCTGTTTATCATTATTTTTCCTCATTTACAGTTGATGTGTTTCATACTGTGCAGGTCTTTAGGTGTATGGGCAGCTACCTCACACATTCCAAAAACACTAAGGCATCTCGATTTTCCCAACAGTCCCAAAGATCGAAGAGACGATTTTGAAGATCCAACGAGAACTCATTACTGATCACAACAAAAACACTCCAATGTCACAGAACGAAGATGAAAATAAAGCTACTGCCCAAGGAGCAAGACAACAGTTATGTCCAGATGACAACTGGAACTAGCTAGCTCATCTTTCTTCATGGTATGGTCCACAATAGCCTCAACAATTCCAACTAGAGTGAAATCCATTTTTCAACCATGGTCAGGGTTCGTACTACGCTTCTCAAGAACAACAATAAATGCATACTCCACTCCCTTAGCACACACCTCCACGTCATACTCTCATGGAGTATAGCCTGTCATCAATCCATGGAGCTGACATGGTCTTCGTCCGTCCACCAGTGGAAGGCCATCATTTTGAGATCATCCTGCTATCATGAAGCTGATCCATAACACCATTCAATTCGGCAGCTTTCCAATCGAGGATCCAAATTCACTTCTCTCCAATTTTCCGGAGGTCTGTGACACATTTCTCTGTCATGGCGTGTCTACTAACACCATTTGTATTTGCCTTCTCACATTATAACAAATGTATAAGGTGAATGACTGGATCAATGGATTGTCACAATGATCCATCCTCATCTTTGAAGAGCCTGTCCTGGCATTTCTGTCCAAATATTTCTCCAGCTCAATGATGGTGACGCTGCATAACAAAATCCACAACTTCCAGCAGCATGACTCAGAATCATTTTATGAATAATGGAAGTGCTTCAAAGAGATATTTCACATGTTCTCACACCACGAACTTCCACTTTGGATGCTGGTCCAAGCCTTCGACAGAGGAAAAAAAAGAATACGACGTCCGTGGTTGATGCTACTGCTAGAGGTACCGTTATGAGGAAGTCCACTGAATAAATTTTCAAACTACTATAATAAATTTATGGAAATAGCTTCAAGTGGTATTCCAAGTGGGGCACAATGAAACAAGGCTTGTATAACATTTATGCAACTACTATTCTAGCTGCCCAATTGGGCATTGTGCCCAAAAAGATTGACACGCTCAATCTGAAGGGAACGTCCCAAGTCCATGTGGAAAACCATCCAGCGTGTAGTGAATGTGGTGATGACCACATAATGGGAGATTTTTCGTGTTCTAAAAGAGTTTCTTTGATGAAAGAGGTGTGTTATGTTGCCCAAAACCGATGGCCAAATCAGAACCAGTACCAGAACCCGACATTGCATGATCAACATAACAAAAACAGGGGCCAATAACAGAAGTATGGTTCACCCCAGCGACCGCCCCTCTATAATCATCCAACTTATCCAAATCAGTACTTATGAAGAAACATCCCCATCATAGCTCATATCAACAGCAAGGGTATCAGAACCCTCACCAAAAATAGTCACAATAGCCACTACCTCTACCACATCTACATCCACCTCAACAGGAGAACACCTAATGTTTCGAGGATCTCATGAAAAAATTTATATCTAATACTAAGACCAGGTTCCAAAATCAAGAGGCTTCAATTAGAGGACTAGAGAACCAGCTTGGCTAGTTGGCCAACCAACTCTCAGGAAGTCAACCCGGTACACTACCATGTAACACTGAGAAGAACCCAAGGGAGGAGGCCCATGCTATCACGCTCCATAGTGGCAAAGAGCTACCACAACAGAACCAACCGTCTCATACAGGTGCAACTACACCCCTAATGATGAAAAAGGAATAGAAATAGACCCCTCATCATCCAAAATCAAATTGAAGGAGGAGTTGTAGAATAATGGGAAGGAGGCTTTCAAACCCTTTGAACCTGCCTTAACTTTTCTGGAGAGAACTAATTAAAGGAAGCTGGAGCACCAGTACAGAAAAGTCAAGGACGTGTTCAAGAAGCTGCAAATCAATATCCCATTTGCAGAGGCCCTGATGTAGATGCCCAATTATGCCAAATTCATAAAGTAAATACTTTACAATAGAATAATGATTGGGGATCTAGCCACCATCTCCCTAACAAAAAAATTTTTGTAGTCATCCATCTTTTGATTCCTTCCAATCTCCATGATCCAGGTAGATTCACAATTCTATGCACTATTGGATCACGTGAGTTTGGGAAGGCCCACTACATCATTGGTGCAACTGTAAACATTATGGATGTTGGTATTTATAAGCAACTAGACTCAACAATCTTAAGCCTACCAGAGTAGCCCTTCAACTCACTGACCGATCAATCAAATATCTAAAGGGACTACTAGAGGAAGTACTGGTCAAGGTGGGAAGAATAATCCTCCTTGAAAATTTCATCATCCTTGACATGGAAGACGACTGTGAGGGACCTATCATATTAGGAAGACCTTTCATGGAAACTGGGGAGGAACTCATTGACATGCACCAGTGGGAGATAAGTTTCCTAGTAGGAGATGACAGAGTCTCCTACAACGACCTCAAAGTCGTCATACATGCATCATTGTTTGATTATGAGAAATTTTATGCAATAACTACTATGGATGATCGCTTAGTGGATGATCTGGTATGTTATTTTATTTATGATAATTTATCATTCCTTACATTCTAGTTGAAGAAGAGACAGAGGACCTACATTTCCTAGAAGGCTAGGGTGACACCTTGGGAACGTTGTCCACCATAAAACCCAGGTAAAATAAGGAATGTAGGTTGAGCCAACGACCTAAAAAATGGCACTTCCTGGGAGGAAACCTAGAGGATACATGCTGTGTACCATCTATATATACATGGCGTGTACTTATTCATTTTCATTTCTCTTCTATCTAATATAAAAATATAGTTTAACTATGTAATAAATTGGGATGATTCTAGTGCCAATGGTATGTTCACTAGAGTTTATCTTAGCCGTCACTGGTTCGAATCCCTCATGACCAACCTTTGGCAAGGGTTTCATATTTTTTTCACTTTTAGATTTATTACATGATGTGTATGGTAGTTTTCCTATTATTTATATATTTTCTTATAAGTAATCTCATGATGGGGATAGGTCAGTTTTCTAGGGTCGTATCCTAGTTCCAAAAGACCTCGGTTCGAATCTTGAAAACTACCCCATATCTATAATTTGTCCTTCTAATAATAACACATGGAGTTTCTTTTGAAATACGTCGTGTTTGACATGTTTTAATTAATGAATTGAAAAGAATTTCCACAGAAGGAACTTCATGCTGGAGAAGTTGGAATATTGGAAGAGTTTCATCCGTAGATCCAAAAGAATTCCGTTCGAAATCATCTAATCTCCCAACATCATCACTTTTTGTACAATTAAAAACCACACCCCATGCATTTCATTATTCACTAGTAGTATAGGTAGTATACATTAAATGTATATAAATAATAAATAGGACTAGTAGTACAACCTTTTCTCCAGTGGTTGAGGGCTTCAGTTGGGAATGGATGATCACCGGTTCGAACATCACCCCAAGCACCAGACCAAACGTTGTACTTATCTTTTTTCAATTTTATAACACATGACATGTATTCCATGATACATTACGTGTATAGTTATATTTTAATAAAAAATATATATCTATATATATACTTTTACTATTTTAAATATTAATATTAATTATTATATAGTTTACAAAATAATTATTCATCTACATATTTATTATAAACAAATTGGGATACACAACGTGTGGTCTGAATATATATGTCGTGTACCTCGACTATAAATGTCGTGGACCAACCAACTTCAGCCTGTGCCACACAGCCCCCTCTCCACTCCTCGTTTCTTCTCTCGTACGACACCCAAACTCCCACTTCCCAAATCGGTGGATTTTGGCCATTTTTGCTTCTGATTTCTTCTGCATTGTAATCCTCAGTCCAGGTACGCCCATCCACACCCTTTATATTCAGTATTCATCAAAGTTTATAGTAATTTTAAGATTGACTGGTAGTTTGTATTCCACAATACACGAGCAAGATTTGAATAACACACGCCGTTTACTTTTTTTACACGGCCAGACACTGAATGCTTCAAGATTTTATGATACATTGTGTGTATTATTGGTACACACTGTGTACCATTCCTCATCATTGTCGGGTATTTTTTTCACAAGGCCTCGCACACCATGTTCACATACACGGCGTGTGTGTTTTTTCAAACACTGTGTATACTATTTCATTCGGCCAGCCCCTGTCAAGCTCTCCACATAGTCATTTTACCTTTTCACTTGCACATTCCATGTTTTACAGGTACATGGAGTGTCGTATATTATTAGAAATGCTTACATAGTGGTTTTTTCCTTGCCAATACATGCCCAGTACCGCTTTACATGAAAACGGCTTGTACGTTTAGAACACACCATGTATCATTTCTTGGTTTATTACCTACTCACTCGGTGTGCCTACCTAGATAACATGGGATGCAAATCAACTTTCATTACAAGTCATGTACTCTCTAAATACACTCCACGTACTTGTTATTTTTCATTTTCTCACATTTTATTCATTTCATTTTTCTTTTGTTTTTTCTTTTGTTTGGTTTATCTTTCTTATTCGGGATTTGGAAGACAGAGATCCTTCCAGTGGGAAGAGGCCTACGTCTACCACTGAGGGTGATATGACCATTTATAGATGCATATGAATCTGGCCTACGATGATCCCGGATCTAGATTATCTAGCTGATGAGCCTCCCCTGCTGGCTATCCTTCCACCACCCACTACCTCATCCAAGGCTAGACCTAGTACCGTTGTAGCTTTGTTATCCAGTATAGATCCTTTAAGCCCAACCTATTCTTCCCCCCTACTGCCACTCCACCAGATCCATATTCCACCGAAGCAGTTCAATCGTCGGTCGCCCAATCCATTGGGCCTCTGTCTACTACAGCCGATCCGTCCGCAGAGACAACCCATGTTACTGCACCGGTACCGGTCCCTGCAGGTGTTCCCTACCCTTGAATGGTGTTCCTGATCACTATAATGGCACACAACAGGGTCCAGTATTTTTCTCGCCACCCGATTCCATTAATCAGCCACTATCTAGATAATAGTGTACCTCAGCATCTCTGTATCTAGTGGGAGTTAGAGTATATTATCAGATATAGTCTCATTCTTTTGATCTTCCGTGTCATCACTAATATTTTTATTGATTTATTTTTGGAGTTTCATGCGTCTTTCAAGTTTGATGGAGCTGAGTACCGGGAGACGCCTGGTGATGCAGTACTGGTGGTATTGTTCTGGCTAGGTGCCAACACTTTTACCTTACAATGATCGAGTTCGTCCAAGGGTGATGTTTCTATCCTCATACCATCACCGAAGTTATGTTTTCAGCATCCTAAATTATTTTTACCCTAACAAGTATAGCATTATTAAGGGGTCGATCCACTAGGAGAAAAAGATGTTTTTTTTGTTTATATTATTTTGTATTTTTTCTTTAGAGAGTTTTAATGAATATAGAGTCGATTTTTGTTGATTTTTTGGATACAAAATGAATAATTGGACTTACGTTTCTTTAATAAATTACTTAATTAATAATGATAAAAATGAGAAAATTGGTTTTGATGCAAATAAAGAATGAAATTCTTGGGTTTTATGGATTTATGAGAAGTTGATTATTGAATCAAATTGCTTATGAAGATGTGTTTTTCATGATAACCCAACACTCTGGGTTCAATTTGTAATAAAGTTTCCTTGGTCCAGTAAAAATATATTTAGAGCTAAAAAATCTAACTCCTTGGTCTGGTAGTATGTATTTCACAGTTCTTTATTTTGATTAGTGCATTTTGAGACAACAAATCCTTCCAATGTCCATGAAATTATTCATCGTTATTCTTATTTTGAATCCCTGACAATTATCCCCTTGGTCTGGTTTATAATTTTTAGTGATAAGATGATGTTATTTAAGAAGAATAAGAAGATGTTAGAGGAACAAACACATTCATAAAAACAAATTTAAATTACAAATCATCATCTCCCACAACCCCAACACACTGGGTATTTAGTTAAGCATAGAGGTAAAGCTAATTACTAAACTCTTGATACCAGATGTGATCATTATTGAAACTCCATGGTGGTAGAGAATCATCAGTAGATGATAAGAAGACGGTAGAATGTCAGTATAGCATCTTCTCTTTGGACCTTCAACCCTTTCCTCTCCAAAATTTTCCACTCTTGATCTGGATGCCAAGGAATATATTTAAAGAAAATATAATTACACTGTGTGTAGGTAATGTACACGGTGTTTATTTTTGTCAATGTTCTTTTGTCCTTGTTTTCTCCACTGGTAGGTTCCCTAACACGCCATCTTTGGCCATGAACAAGACACTGCCTAGTAGGTAGAACGACATGGCTTGTAGCGCCACCACACACAACATGTAGTCTCATTTTTCAGCCACCAACTATTTCTAGAAAGGTATACATGGTGTGTAGTGCCTCCTTACATGGCGTGTTCCCATCAGCCGACCACATGGGCATGTAGACTTCTTATCATCTACCCACTACTTCTAGAAGGGTATACACGACGTGTATAGGGTGAAGACGGTGTGTACCAGATTCTAATTACAAGTGCACGTACATGTCCTAGTCAATCTGTGTCTGAGTCTAGATGTACACAGTGTGTATACAAGTACACGCCATATAGTATGTAAATTGTTCTCAGTTCTCCCCCATTTTGTGTATTTGGCCACAAATTTTTTGATAATGAACATGATCACATAATTCAAAGTATTTGTCCTCAAAACAATAGGTAATTGCTGAAAACTTTTTCTTATTTTCTATAAAGTATGTCAAAACGTACACACAAATCAGGTGCATAAAACTCCAGCATACTTATTCATTTTCGTTCCCTTAATAAAATCTTAACATCTAATTAACAAGAGTCTATATTTGAAAAGGAATAAATTCAGACAATCATAAATGTAAATAATAAGTCTCATGAGAAATTTTTTAACAACTACAAAACAGTTTCAATTTGAGAGATATTCAAACCATGCTTCATATATAATATAATTAAATACTATCATCCACTATTAAAATAGGAATCATCCATTCAAATTCAATCATGCCATTTGATGATCTACCTTACTAGTAAAAAAAATCAATACTCAAGATATTTAAAATAAAAGTTATGCTCAATCAAAGATATATACACTTTATCCATAGGTTTTCCAGAAATCTAGGATTCCACTTCAAAAAATTGAATTACAGAAATCATTAGGACATTTAAATAAGGATCACATGTTTCTGTGGCTAACTTTTGGTAGGTAAAGATGTGAAAAATAACTCTGAGGATTAAAAAGGAGGCTAAATTCTTAAATAATAGTGTATTATATTTTACGTTAGGCTCAATGTAAAAGCATCCTCAACATGCTTTATCAAATGATCTCATCACCACTATCTACTTTAGTTAGGTAGGTTGGGCTCACAAACAAAAAAATTGAGTAAAAGGACCCTTTGTTTGTACAATTGTTTTTAAACAAATTGAAACTTTTGAATTTCCTTGAATAGTGGTTTGGAGCCATTTTTTCCCAAATGATAAAGAGAATCTTCCCCCATTCTTAATTTACTGAGAAATAAAAAAAATATTCCATGTGTTTCCAATCCCTTCTTTTATTCTCAAGTAAATAATCATGAAAAATCATAAAATAATTAGGGTAGGAAGGCAGATAGGAGTGTATTATGGCTTTCAATAAAGGCAATTCATGGTTTCTAGGGGAATTACAAAGATAAGATGTGGGGTAGGTCTCACGATAAAGGGATTAAATGAGTATATTGGCTCAATCATTTTAATATAATTCAAAAATTCTTCATGTTTTGAAACAAAAACATGAAAATTATTGTTGTTTTGTATATCCTAATAATTTTTCAAGAAATAGGGTATTAGAAATAATATGAAAAAGGGTTTATAATAACTCTTAGAAGTGGGAAAAATACTTATAAAGACAATCAGGTCGTGAAGTGCATATAATTGATTAGTCTAATCGGTATAATTATCCAAGGATTACAAGTATCAATTTTAAATATATCAAAAATCATTTTAAAGCAATATTGAACCAAAATATACTTGAAAATAATTTAAAATTCCCACTTTCATCTTTATTATTTACAAACATGATCAACCAAATTGCCTTCACATTTGCAAAAATAGTATCTTATAATGATGTCTCCTAGATTGATGATAAGTTCAAAGACTAAATTGGTCAAGAGATTCCACCCTATACATAATATCGCACGTGGTCCACCAAGTGCCTCATAATGTGAAGAAGGGAATGTGGGGGCACAACAGTGGACTAGAATGAGTGGAAGTAAGAAAATAAGTGAAGAAAGAAAGAAAAATAAAATGAAAATGTGAAAAACAATACTACCATCATGTCTAGGGGAAGAAAGATGGGATGTGGTGGAGACAGATATGCCAAAGCATGCCAGAGTACCTATGGGGTCATGAAGATAGAAAACTACAAGAATATACAACATTCACAGGAAAATGATATCACAAATATATATATATATATATATATATAATGAAAAAATGCTTCCAAAAACCAGTCAGAGGGTAACCTAAGAGGAGGCATCATCTGGTACAAAAAAAACCAGTAGAAAAGTTTTAGGAGCTGAGGGAACTAGATGCTCGGAATCTGCATGTGGTAGAGAAGTCATATAAGTCAGAGCCATATGAGATGGACTCAGAATAGGAGGCACGAGAGTGATCCCTGGACTGGATGTATCTGGGGAAATAGTGGTAGTAGTAGCTAGGCCCATAGTGGATAGGTGGACCGAATATGTGGCCGGTGTAGTAAAAGGTAGAGGAGCTACAAGAAGAGGGTCCAGGATCCAATGTAGAGGTAGGTGGCGAGGGTAGTGTAATACCATGATGCTGAAGAAGAATCCCCAAGAGATTCTTCGGGCGGTCCTGATGGCTGCGATAAGAACCAAGTGATAATCCACCATGGATAGGCAGAGGGACAAGGAGAGAGAGACTGAGGTTGTGTGGGTAGGTGGGGGAGTAAGTTGATCTTCTTGGGCACACTCCCTTAATCTCGATATTCTTTTCCAACACTCCAATTTTTAGAGATTTATTTTTGGAGTTTGTTCTGTCTTTTGAGTTCAAAAGTTTGGAGTACCAGGAGACACCCAGTGATGCAGTACCGGTGGTCTAGTTCCAGCTAGGTGGTCAACCATTTTCCCTTATTGTGACCGAGTTCGGCTGAGGGTGAGGTTTATACCCTCATCCCATCACCCCACCCTCTATCTTCACACTAACCCGACCAGAGTGCTTTGAGCTCATTTCATTATGGAGGGAGATCACTGGGCCTAACCACCGATATTCCCCCACTTCCCAGAAGCATACCCTTATAGCTGAACCTATCCTTCGCTTCACCCACCAGTGCTTTAGAACAATCCTTTCCCCCTCCATGAGGATATGGGGGTCTTGACCAGCCGTGACATCAAACATGTTACCTGTGCCATCTGGTAGGAATACCCTGACCTCCCTTACCTAAATGCCTCCTATTTCCATGCCATTTCTATCAGTTATTAGGCAAACCTATACGATAGGTTTTACGTCACTCTCTTATCCCACCAACTTATTGTTTTTGATCCTTCCCTCCCCATGACTGGAAATCCCCCCCCCCCAAAGAAGGTATTTGAAACACATGGAATATTTTTGTGAATTGTCAAGAAATTAAGTATGGGGGAAGAGCTTCTTGATCATTTGGGGAAAAAAGGGTTCAAAAACTCTGTTAAGGAAAATTCAAAAGGTAATGTTTTTTTTAAAAAATATGTTATTTTTTTATATTAGTTTGTATTTTTGATTTAGTGAGGTTTTCTGAATTTCGAGTCAATTTTTTTATTGATTGGATACAAAACGAATAATTGGACTTACATTTCATTAATAATTATGTAATGAATAAAGGTAAATACACAAAATTAGTTTTTATGCAAACAAATAAAGAAATGTTTTGGGGTTATAGATTTATTAGAAGTATATTATTGAATCAAATTTCTTATGAGGTTGTGTTGTACATGATAACCCAACACTCCAGGTTCCATTAGTAATAATGTTTCCTTGGTTTGGTAAACTTATATATATCGCTAAAGAAATTAACTCAATGGTATGGTAGTCAGCATTTCACAGTTATTTATTTGTCTTAGTACATTTTGAGTCAATTCATCCTTCTAATGATCATAAAATTATTCATTGTTATTCTTTTTTTGAATCTCTGAAAATTCTACCCATAGTCTGGTTCAAAATTTCAATGATAAGATGATGTGATTTAAGAAGAATAAGAATAAGTTAATATAACAAGCACATTCATAGAAACTAATTCAAATTACATCTTATCATTTCCCAAAACCCCAACACACTGGGTATTTAGTTACAAATAGGGGTAAATTTAAATACTAAACTCTTGATACCTGTTGTGATCATGCTTGATAATTCAAGGAGGGAGTGTTTCTTCGTAGACGGTATGATGTTGGTAGAATGGAAGTAGAGCTTCCTCCCTTTAGACCTTCAACCCTTTTCAGTGTCCCAAATTATTTTTACCCTAACAATTATATCATGAGTAAGGGGTTGATCAACATGGAAAACAATAATTTATTTTTTCTTGTTTATATTAGATTGTAATTTTGTTTTATTTAGGTTTGCGGAATTTAGAGTCATTTTTGTTGATTATTTGGATAAAAATGAATAATTGGACTTACATTTCTTTAATAAATTAGATAATGAAAAATAAAAATATGGGAAAATTGGTTTGGATGCAAATAAAGAAAGAAATACGTTGGGGGTATGGATTATTGAGAAGTTGATTATTGAATCAAATTTAATATGAGGTTGTGTTGTTCATGATAAAGAAACACTCTATGTTCAATTTGTAATAAAAATTCCTTGTTATGGTGAACTTATATTTAAATCTGAAAAATTAACTCCTTAGTCCGGTAGTCATTATTTCACAGTTCTTTATTTGGCATTGTCCATTTTGAGTCATCGAATCCTTCCAATGGTCATGAAATTATTCTTTGTTATTCTTCTTTTGAATCCTTGAAACTTTTTCCTTTGTTCTCGTTCATAATTTTCTGTGATAATATGATGTAATTTAAGAAAAGCAAAAAAAGTTAAATTAACAAACACATTCATGACACCTAATTTAAAATAAAACTCATTATCTCCCACAACCCCAACACTTTGGGTATTTAGTTACACATAGAGGTAAAGGTAAGTACTAAACTCTTAATACTTGATGTGATCATGCATGAAACATTGAAAAGGGAGTTATTATTTGGTAGATGGTAAGATGATGGTAGAATAGCAGCAGAGCTTCCACCCATTGGACCATTAAACCCTTTCCCTCCACAATTTTCCCTCTCACGGTCTGGAGGCTAAGGCCTCTATTTATAGAAAATATAATTACCCAATTTTGTTACTAAAGTACATTGACATTATTTTTGACAACACAATTTGGTCCTTATTTTCTTCATTGTTTGGAAACCAAAAAAACCATCTTTAACCATGAACACGACGTCTCCTGGTAGAGATAACTACACGACATGTAGCACCACCAAACACGGTGTGTAGTCTCATTTATCGGCCACCAACAACTTCTAGAAAGGTCTATATGGAGTGTAGCCCCGCCACACATGGAATGTTCCCAATAGCCGGACAGATGGGCGTGTAGACTTATTATCATTCGCCAGCTACTTCTAGAAGGGTATACACGACATGTATAGGGTGAACACGGCATGTACCAGATTCAAATTACTTGGGCATGTTCTTGTCCTGGTCAATCCGTGTCTGAGTCTAGGTGTACATGGCATGTATATAATTACACATCGTGTAGTTTGTAAATTTTGATAAGTTCTCCCATTTTTTGTGTATTTGGCCATAAATTTCATGAAAATGAATAGGATCACAAAAATCAAAGTATTTATCCTCTAAATAGTAGGTAATTTCTGAAAACTTGTTCTTATTTTCAATAACGTATGTGAAAATGTATACACAGATTGGGTGCATCAAACACCGCCATACTTAGTCATTTTTATTCCCTCAAGAAAATTTCATCATTTAATTAACGAGTGTCTATATTTGAAAAGGAAGGAATTTAGACAATCAATAATGTAAATAATATGTCAACAGAGAAATTTCTCAAAAGCTTCAAAACAGTTTCAATTCATGATATTTTCTAATCATGCTTCATATATTAATTAATTAATAATTGTCATCATCTTTTAACAAATGAGACAACCATTCAAAAACAAATAGGACATATGATGATCTACATCACCAATAACATACTAAAAACTCAAGATATTTTAAATCAAAGTTATGATCAATCTAATATATATACACTCTGTCCATAGGTTTGCAAGAAATCAAGGTCCCCACTTCAGAAAATTGATTTACAGAAATCATGAGGACTTTTCAACAAGAATCATATGTTTCTATGGGTAACGGTTAGTAGGTAATGATGTGAAAAATAAATCTGAGGCTTGAAAAGGGAGGCTAAATTCTTAAATAACTGTGCATGATATTAGAAGTTAATCTCAATGTAAAAGCACCCGCAACAAGATTTATTAAATGATCTCATCACTACCATATCTTTTAGGTAGGTAGGTAGGGTTCACAAAATGAAAAGTGAGTAAAAGGTCCCTTTGTTTGTATCAATTTTTTTTTGTTTTTTTATTGAACAAGCATAATCTTTTTAATTTCCTTGAATTATGGTTTGGAACCCTTTTTCCCCCAAATGATCAAGAGTCTCTTCAACCATACTTAATTTCTTAACAATTCAAAAAATATTCCACGTGTTGTCAATACCTTATTTTATACTCAGGTGTATAATCATGAAAAACCATAAAAGAATTAGTTTATGAGGGGAGATAGGCTTGTAATACAAATTCCTATAAAGGCAATGAATGGTTTCAAGGTGGTTTAAAAAGTTAAGATGTAGGGTAGTTCTCAAGATAAGGGAGTTAAAACAATATAATTCCTCCATCATTTCAATGTAATTAAAAAAATTTCATGTTTTGAAAAGAAAACATGTAAATTCTGGTATTTATGTATATCCTAAGAATTTCTCAAGAAAGATGGTATTAGAAAGAATATGAAAAGGGGTTTAGAATACCTCTTAGGAGTGGAAAACACATAAAGAGACAATCAGGTCGTGACATTCAAATAATTGATTAGTCTAATCAATTTAATTATCCAAGGAATACATGTTCAAAATTAAACTTTATCAGAAATAATTTTAAATCACTCACGAACTAAAATAAGAATGAAATTTTTATAAAAAATTTTCCCTCTATCAGCTTTATTATTTAAAAACACGGCTAACCAAATTTTCTTCTCATTTTCTAAAATAGTTTCAAATAATGATGTCTCCTAGATTTATGAGAATTGAAAAGACTATGGTGGTCGAGAGATTCCCCCCATACTTAATATCACACGTGTTCCACCAAGTGCCACATAAAGTGAAGAAGGGAATGTGGGGACACAATAGTGGACCAAATTGAGGGGATGTAAAAATATAAGTAAAGAAATAAATAAAATTGAAAAACAATACTCCTTCCATGTCTTGGTGATGAATGATGGGAATCGGTTGATACAGATAGGCCAAAGCATGATAGAGTACCTGTGAGTGAAGTGAAGTGAGAACATTGCAAGAATATACAACATTCACAGGCACAAGATATCAAAAATATCTATAGAATGAAAAACATGTGTGAAAAAACTAGTCAGGGGGTCACCGTTGAAGAGGCATCATCCGGTACAGAAATAGCTGGTAGAGAATGATCGGGAGCCAAGGTTACTGGATTCCCTGAATCTTCATGTGGAAGAGAAGTCGGAGAAGTTAGTGGTTTATGATCTAGACAGAGAATAGGAGGCAGCCATCAATCCCTGGACTGGCAGCAGTAGTGGCAGCTACTGGTCCCACAATGGAGAGGAGAACATAATCTATTGCCAATATAGTAAAGGGTTGTGGATCTGCAGAAGAATGGCCAAGAACCTAAGTGGAGGTAGGTGGTGGGGGAAGTGGAATACCATGATGATGAAGAAGAAGCCTTGTCATCTATTCTAGGAGGTCCTGGCGACTGTCTATACGAACCAAGTGCTACTCCACAGTGGCTGGGCAGAGGGAAAAAGAGAGCGTGACTGAGGGTGTAGGGGTCGGTGGTAGAGTTGAGGGAATAGAATAGAGAAGTCAATAAAGAGATGGATATGGTGGGGAAGTCAGATGCGGTGGGGAATCGGTGGGAGAAGGAGGGTCAGCAGGTGGGTGGGGTCATGGTTGGACAAGGATGTAAGGGCCCCTTGCTTTCAAAGGTATGATTTTAGTTTCCCATATTATTTTTACCTTAACAAGTATTGCACCAGAAAATGTTCTATCCATAGGGATAACAAGAAGATATATTTTTTATATTAGTTTTTATTTTTCTTTTAGTGAGGTTTGCTGAATTTTGAGTCGATTTTTTTGATTGTATGGATACAAAAGGAGTAGTTGGACATAAGATTCATTATAAATTACATAATGAATAAATATAAATATGAGAAAATTGGTTTTTATGAAAATACAAAAATAAATGAATTTGGGTTATAGATTTATGAGAAGTTGACTATTAAATTGAATTTTTATGGGGATGTGTTGTTCATGATAACACAACACTCTCGATTCAATTTTTAATAATGTTTCTTTGGTCCGGTACACATATATTTTGAGCTAAAGAAACTAACTCCTTGGTTTGGTAGTCAGTATTTCACTATTTTTTATTTGGCTTAATCCATTATGAGTCAACAAATACTTCCAATGATCATGAAATTATTCGTATTTATTCTTCATTTGAATTCCTGAAAATTATTCCATTGGTCTGGTGCAGAATATTCAATTATAAGATGAAGTGATTTAAGAAGAATAAGATGATTTTAATGAAAAAAAAAACATTCATAACAACTAATTTAAATTACAACCAATCATCTCCCAAAACCCCAACACACTAGGTATTTAGTTACACATAGAGGTAAATGTAATTACTAAACTCTTGATACGTGATGTGATATTAATTGAATCTTCATGAAGGGAGTTATTCTTTACTAGACGATAAGATGATGGTAGAATGGCAGCAGAGCTTCCTCCCTTAGGACCTTCAATGTAAGGACCCGACCCCAGTTACCCGGAGTCGGTGCCTTATTTGATTATGTTGGCATACATACCTGGAATATGAATCCTGAAGGACCAAGTAGTTTAGTATTATTGGAAACAAGTACATACATAAGTTTAACATTCCAACGTGAAGGGAAATCAAAACTGTATTTTATTCCACTAGAACATCACGTCTCCTAGATTATGCTTTCAAGTCATTCATAAATTACTTCTTCATGTCCTTAGAAAATGAAACATAAGAAAGGGGTGAGATCAAACTCTCAGTAAGATTATGAAATACAGCTGAAGATAATATAAAAATTGTATATGGTGAATAATTTAAAATAGTTGCCTTTAATAATGAACTTGAACACATTATTGAAGAAATATGAGCTGAATAAATAATTCCACAATAAAACATAAACATGGGTATTATACTAGTTGAATAACCACATAAAAATTCATTTTATAGCTTCAAAATGAAGGAACTGCATATTCCGGATATTCTGAATTTTTTTTTCTTAGCTTAGGCCAAGATATCTAGTGATTAAGGCCTCGGTCAAAATCCATATCACATTTGGAAAGGCCTATGACAATTCCACGTCTATTTGTATCATGAGACCTACCGAGGCATCGAGGGAATATAGTGGGCCCAAACCTTCATATAATAAGTCCAATGAATTCCTCGTATGAGTGGGTATAAACATAAATAACATATACATTTATATTGAAACTGTCATATGAAATGTAACTATCATTCCCCAATCATTAAAACACTAACCATTCAGAATAATATGGTGAATGGTTTTAGGATAGATCATACAAAATAGAGTTAGTTATAATACATTGAATCAAATATGGTAGATGAATTAATTAGTTATTAAACCCAATAATACCATGGAATTAACAAGAGTGTTGAATTAGACGAAAACACTCTTAGAAAATCATTAAGCAATTCTAGAGATAAACACTCGTTTATTTTTAAAAGAAGAGTTCTTTTGGAAAAATCATTATATAAAACCAGAAGTGAGGTAAGATAGTATTTTCATAATAAAATGAATATTTTTAGAAATATAATTCTTTCCAGAAACAGATTATATAGTTCCCTTGTAAATAGATATGTATTGGAGATATTCCCTTGAATCGGGCCTCTATTTTGGAAAAACTTTTGAAATTTCATTTTAAAATGTGTAACTATCCATAAAATAAGGAAGGGTTCTGGTTTTTAAACATATATATGATACTCACAGTGAAAATATAATGAGTACATAACTATACATAATAATTTCATTGAGGTAATTAGACAATGAAATATCACGAATGTAAATGGATGTTCGGGTGGAAATCCCCTTACCTTAACTCTAAACGTGTTCTTCTCTCAAAATTAAGTTCTTGGAATATGAAATTAAACTTATTAATAAATTATTTAAAAACCTATTATACATGTATTTAGTTTTTCATAATTCTATTTAGTTCTTTTATACTCTTATTGCTAAGTTATTATATTGAATTTTGTTGTTCTAGAGTGTTCATTTCCTTTACTTTCATATTCGGTTCACTTGTTTTTAAGTAATGGAATTCTTTTGGAATGGTTGTAAATCTCCAGAATTAAAATTAAACATTATTTATGAACAGAAATAATTGATAATTGTTATTTCATTCATTTGGATACATGGAAGGAGGATGAATCATTAGATGACAACCACTTCGAATATTTTTCTGTATTTTGATTATTATGAACTATTTTTTTCATATAACTTATTTATATGTTCATATTCTGGTTCTTGAATATTTATTAGTTTATAATACATATATTATAGACTGGTTCAACCATAAATATGGTTTCATTACCAGTAATGAAGACGAAATTGAAGAATGAAACTTCGTCATCCGTGAAGGCTATAAATTGGAACCTCATGGACGTTGATTGCGTTTATAAAAAATAAAAGGGAGGGAGTAAAAATATTTATGATGGTTCTTCCATTAATATGATATAAATCCAGTATATATATTTTATGGGAGTTCTGATGACCAATTGGACCGAGGAGGTGATGAGATAAAAATAATAGAGATGATTATGAAAATAAGAGAAAACATGACAGATCCTTTATGAAAATTCGGCAGCCTAACATCGTCGCTTAATAATTCATAAAATGAAATGATGAGATCAAAAGGGTACCACATCATATTGAAATAAAAAGGATAGTAAAAAGAAAACATAAAATCAAACCCCAACATATTATAATGGAAATTCAAAGATATAACATAAAATTAGTGTCAACTTAAAGAAGAGAATGAAGGATTACATTACCTTGTAGAATAACTCCTGGATCATGAATGTTGGAACCTTGGGGGATTAATGACAACTTGTGAGGACTCATAGAGAGGTAAAACCACTAGATCTTCGAGGATGAGAGATTTGGAATGATATAAAATGAATGGATGAATGGATTTTTATAAAAAAAGAGAGGTAATTTTTTAATAATTTCAAAGGAACACCTCATTAGTGGTTTTTTCCAAACCATCACCTTGACCATGGATTAAGCCTCTTGGGAAACCTCATGTCATAAGTTACTATACACTTGTTGACCAACCTTTTATTTTAATTATTATGTTATTATGATGTCATTAAACTACTGAATACTAAAAAATGTATTTTTCAATATTCACAAAAAATACAAGTATATTAGAAAAATCCCCAAAATTCACCCCTAACATTTTTCAATGTGTAGAATTAAAAAGTGAAATACAATTTTCAAAAATAATTTTCTAAATATTATTAATTTAATTTTTAAATAAATTCACAGTTTATTCGAAAAATAGAAAAATTGAAGTGCAATTAGTTTTATGTGACATTGGAAAATTAATTAAGATCCCATTATCCTATTTCCTTAAGAAAAAATATAATATTATTATTTACTATTCATGAGGTCATATTACTATTCATATTATTATTCATAAGGTTATGTTACTTGTCTCCGAAAAATCAAGTTTATTCTACCAGACTTCAAATGACTTACTAAACACAACTCTAGATGAACATTTCTTGAAATTCAAAACCTAATAGAGGATAAATTATAAACTTGCATTCAATATTTACATTCCAATCCTTGGGGTGTTACATACTCCTCTCATTATAAAAATTTCTTCCTCAACATTCACAGAATATTACATAAAATGATTCGAGTATGTCTTTAACATAAGATCCTCTGGCTCCCATGTTTCTTCCTCCATCTTATGGTTCCTCCATATAACCTTCACCAGACAAGTCATCTTATTTCTCAATACTTGTTCTCTAGTATCAAGAATCTTGATAGGCTCTTCACAGTAAGATATATCGGTCTCAAGTTCCACTTCTTCATGGGTGAGTACATGTGTTGGGTCTGGCATGTACTTTCTTATCATTGACACGTGGAACACATTATGAACCTTTGAGAGACATGGCAGCATTTCAAAATAGTAAACTACGGATCCAATTTGGTACAGAATTTCAAAAGGTCCTATGTACCTAGGACACAATTTACCTTTCCTACCAAAACGTATAACTCCCTTCCATGGAGATACCTTCAAGAAAACATTATCTCCTACCTTAAATTCCAAATCCTTTTTTCGATTGTCACAATAGATCTTATGCCTACTTTGAGCTATTTTGATATGGTTCTGGATGATCTTCACCTTCTCTATTGTTTCATCAACAATTTCTAGGCCCACGAGCTTTCTTTCACCAACATCATCTGAAAAAGTTGGTGTATGACATATCCTCCCATATAATGCTTCATAGGGTGCCATATGAATACTTGAATGCATTATATTGTTGTAGGAAAACTCCACGAGAGGTAAATATTGATCCCACATGCCTTGAAAATCAAGAGAACAAGACCTCAACGTGTCTTCCAATGTTTGAATAGTCTGTTCTAATTGTCCATCAGTTTTTTGGGGGTAGGCAGTGCTGAAACGAAGATCAGTATCCTGGGACTTCTGAAGACTTTTCTAGAATCTCGACGTAAAACCTGGATCATGATCAGAAAATATAGATAGGGGCACTCCATGATGTCTCAAAACATTATTAATAAATATTCTTTCTAGATGTTCATGTGGTAGATCTTCTCTTATATAAAAAAAATGTGCTGACTTGGTGATAAGATCAACAATGGGCTATATTGCATCGTTCCTTCTAGGATTATTTGGTCGTCCCATGACAAAGTCCATGATGATATTATCCCATTTCCTCTCAGTTATTGGGAGAGATTGCAGTACTCCTCCAGGTTGTTGCCTTCCATCTTTCACTTGTTGAAAAACCATACATCTTGACACAAAATCAGCAATCTCCCTCTTCATGTAGTCCCACCGAAAATTTACCATCAAATCTCTATAAAAATTAGTGCTACCAGAGTGTATAGGGAAATTGGAACTATGAGAATCATCCAACAATTCCCTTTTTGGATCAGGTATATCAGGAACACAATGTCTCTTCCCAAATTTAAAAATTCCATCTTTATATATGAAGTCACTCAATCTCCCATAATTCACAGCTTTAATCTTCTTTTGAAACTCCTCATTATCAACCTAAGAACTTTTTATTATTTCTTGAAAATATGTTATGGAATCCATTTGAAATAGAATTGATGTTTCATCTTTCATGGTTATTCCCATATCCATCTTTACTAGATCCAAGAAAATAGGATCCCTTTCAACTCTTATCTTGTTCAAAACTCCATGATGTTTTCTGCTCAAAGCATCTTCCACCTTATTTTCCTTCCCCGGGTGGTTGTGTATCATTCCATCATAATCATTGAATAGTTCAAGCCATCTCCTTTGCCTCATCTGGAGTTCATTTAGTGAGAAAATATACTTTAGACTCTTGTGATTTGTATAAATCTCACATTTTTTACCATATAGATAATGTCTCCATATATTCAAAGAAAATATTAAAGTAGATAACTCACGATCATGAGTAGGATAGTTTTTCTCATGAATTTTTAGCTATTGTGATGAATAAGAAATAACCATATCTTTTTACATAACGACACAAACAAGTCCTTTATTTGAAGTGTCACTATAAATAACAAACCCGTAATTCCCTGATGGTAGTGTCAATATATGAGCATTGACTAATCTTCTCTTTAGTTCTTTTGAAAAATTCTTCACAATATTTTGTCTAAACAAATTTAACCCGTTTATGTGTGATCTTCGTTAGCGGGTTAGCCAGTCGGGAAAAATTCTGTACGAAACGCCGATAATAACATGGTAAGCCAATAAAACTGCGTACCTCAGTTATGTTTTTTTGGAATGGGACAATCTTGAATTGCTTTTGTCTTTGCAGTATTAACTAGGATTCAATCCTTAAAGAAAATATGGCCAGGAAACAAATAACCCGAAGCCAGAATTCACACTTGCTAAACTTCCCATAAAAATCATGTCTTCTAAGAGTCTTCAGGATAATGCGCAAGTGATTTTCATGATCTTCATAGATTTTGGAGGATACTAAGATATCATCAATAAATACCACTATAAATTCATAGAGATATTACTTGAAACTCTGTTCATTAGATCCATGAAGACCGTGGGTGCATTATTCATTCAAAATGGCATTAATATAAACTCGTATTGCCCATTCCTAGTCCGAAATACTGTTTTTGGAATGTCTTCCTTCTTTACACTCAACTGATGATATCCAGATTTAAGGTCAATCTTTGAAAAGTATTGAGCTCGATGCAGTTGGTCAAATAAATCATCGATGTGAGGTAGGGGATACTTTTACATTATTATAATAGAATTTATTTCCCTGTAACCAATGTAAAGCCTCATGGATCTATCTTTCTTCTTGACAAATAGGACATGGGCTCCCCAGAGAGAAACACTATGTCTAATAAATCCTTTTTCAATCAAATCCTATAGCTATTACTATAGCTCCACTAATTCCATAATGGCCATTCTATAAGGGTTCTTCAATATGGGCCTTGAACCATGAATTAAATAAATGGAAAACTCAATTTCTCATTCTGGAGGATGTCAATGTAAATCTTCGAGAAACACATCAACATATTCTCTCATAATAGGTACATCCTCTATTTGAACATTCGTTTCCCCACACGCAATTATTTCATTCTCTTCCTCCACTATAATTGAATTTAGTTGATCTACTGGGGTGGATATATATAAGAATCAAGTGATGACGATTCTGATCTAAAGATAATGTGTTATTTATCATCATCATCAAAAATCGTAGCCTCTTTCTTCTTACAATAAATTTTTGCATCATGGACCAAAAGCGATACATACCGAGGATTATATAAAATTCAATCATGGGTATGATGATGAGATCAGAAGATAATGAAAATTTATATGCCCTAATGGGAACTGATTCACAAAACTTTGTAACAATGATACTTCCCTTAAGAGTTTTGACTGAAAAATCCATTGTTAAATCAAATTGGACGTATCTAATTTTCTTAGCAAACTGGGTAGATATGAAACAATGAGATGATCCAGAGTCAAATAATGCATTTTCTAGACTTGTGGAAAAAATTAAATTACCTACCACCACATCATTAGGAACTTCAACCTCTGCAGTTGTGATTGCATAAGCTTGTCTCTGATCCCTTGGCATTCTCTGTTGCATATTTCATTGATGTTTTGGACAATCATTATAATAGTGTCCCATCTCCTGACAACTATAGCATTGAACATCCCTGGATTCCTTCTTCACTTTGTATTCACCAGAAAGATGCCCTTTCTAACCACATTTTTAGAATACACCTTTTCCATTTAAGCATGCATTGGGGTGTTTCTTTCCACAATTGACACATGGTGGAAACTCAACTCTTACCTTCATCCCAGTTTCCTTATTTCCTTTCCCAGGGTTTTCAGTAGCACTCTACTTTTCATTCTTTCCATTAAAGTCCTAAGACATGGAGAATTATTTTTCTATTTTTATGGCACATGAAATTATATCCTCATATGATGAAAAACTTTGGGAGACCAGTTCCCGCTGGAGGAATGTCTTTAGGCCATCAATGAATCGATCAATTTTGATCCTTGGATTTCGTATGTAGTCTACATGAAGTCTTAATAATATTTTGAAGATAGATTTGTACCTTGAAACATTATCATCTTCCTTCTTCCTCATATTCATGAATTGTCTCTCCATATCTGCTCGCTGGTCATGAGGGAAATATTTTTCTAATAATATTTCCTTAAAATACCTCCATTCTATCTATTCTATATATTCTTCCTCCTTTGTGTTATTGAGTAAGGACCACCACTGATCTGCATCTACCAATAGATGATATACTGCCATGACAACCTTTTGTCTTTCTTTACATCCCAAAGAGAGAAATATCTTTTCAAGGGAACATATCTGTTGCTCTGCTACAAATGGGTTTTTAGTCCCATTGAATGATGGAGGTTGTTGTATCATAAAGAGATCTAACAAGGATCCTCCACGTGGTCGATCCGGATGCTTTATATGGGTAAGGTTATAATTCATAACCTATGTAAGTTGTCCCAGTATAGTTATGAGTTGCTCTGCACTAGTCAGACCACTAGAGCCAACATCATTATCCTACGTCAGAGGAAAATCTCTATAGGGGACACGTGCATTCGTAGGATTTCCATTCTGTCCACTAGGTTCCATATCTAGATAATGGCATACACTATATTAGGTTTTGAATCATAATGTATAATATTTACATAAAAATACTCAAAAAATTGAGATCCTACGCATGGCTAATCCCATATTCAAAGATATGGTTTCATTGAGGAATATTTACATTAAACTCCTTCATAATGCATTGTAAAGAAAATGTGAATTATACTAATCATATCCCCTGGGTGTGTCGTAACCAAGAGTGTGGCAAGGCCAGTTTTTGTACACCAATTCTCATTCGAGTCTAGATCAATGCGGTGTTTTCAGGTTTTACCTCTAGATACATCTGTGCTAGAGCCGCCTCTACCTAATCGTATCCAGACATGGATGTATTTCTTTGAATGATCCACATAATTTATTCCTTACCAAAATACTAGGACATTATTGTTTTTATATCCTCAAAGAGTAACTTAGGGACTCTTCCCTAATTCTACATTTTCTAAATCTATTTTCAATTATTCAACTATACTACCTCTGATACCAACTGTAAGGACCCGAACCCAGTTGCCTGGAGTCGGTGCCTTATTTGATTATATTGGCATACATACAAGGAATACAAATCCTGATGGACCAAGTAGTTTATCATTATTGGAAACAATTACATACATAATTTTAATATTACAACATTAAGGGAAATCAAAACACTATTTTATTCCACTAGAACATCATGTCTCGTAGATAATGCTTTCAAGTCATTCGTAAATTACATCTTCATGTCCTGAGAAAATGAAACATAAGAAAGGGGTGAGCTCAAACACTTAGTAAGAGTAATAAATACAGCAGAAGATAATATAAACATTAGACATCGTGAATAATTGAAAACACATGCCATTAATAATGAACGTGAACACATTATGGAAGAAATATGAGCTGAATAAATAATGCCATAATAAAACACAAACATGGGTATTCAACTAGTCGAATAACCACATGAAAATTCAATTACTAGCTTCATAAAGAGGTAAGTGCATATGCTGGACATTCTGAAATCATTTTTTCTTGGCTTCGGCCAAGATATCTAGTGAATAAGGCCTCATCCAAAATCCATATCACACTGGGAAAGGCCCTAGTGAATTCCACATCAATTTGCCTCATGAGACCTACCGATGCATCGAGGGGCTATAGAGGGCCCCAACCGTCACATAATAAGTTCAATGAATTCCTCATATGAGTGGGGATAAACATAAAAAAACATAAACATTCATATTGAAAGTATCATATGAAATGTAACTATCATTCCCCAATCATTAAACATAAAACACCAACGATTCAGAATAATACGGTGAATGGTTTTAGGGTAGTTAATCTACAACAGAGTTAGTCATAAAACATTGAATCAAATATGGTAGATGGATTCATTAATGATTAAACCCAATAATACCATGGAATCAACAAGAGTGTTTTATTAGATGAAAACACACTTATAAAATCATTAAGCAATTCATGAGATAAACACTCTTTTATTCTGAAAAGAAGAGTTCTTTTGGAAAAATATTTTTATAAAACCAGAAGTGAGGTAAGATAGTATTTTCATAATAAAATGATTATTTTTAGAAATATAATGGTTTACAAAAATATATTATAGAGTTCCCTTGTAAATAGATATGTATTGGAGATATTCCCTTGAATCGGGCTTCTATTTTTGAAACAATTTTGACAGTTCATTTTAAAAGGTGTAACTATCCATAAAATAAGGAAGGGTTCTAGTTTGTAAACTTATATATGATACTCACAATAAATATATAATGAGTACAAAACAATACATAACAATTTCATTGAGGTAATTATACAATGAAATATCCTGAATGAAGATGGATGTTCGGTTGGAAAACCCTTACCTTTACTCCAAACGTGTTCTTCTCTCAAACATAATCCCATGGAATATGAAATTATACTTATTAATAACTTATTTTAAAACCAATTTGATATGTATTTAGTTTAGAATAATTCTATTTAGTTCATTTATAACCTTATTTCTATGTTATTATATTGAATTTCGTTGTTCTAGAGGGTTCATTTCCTTTATTTTCATAATACGTTCAGTTGTTTTTAAGTAATTGAATTCATCTGAAATGGTTATAAATCTCCAGAATTAAAATTACACATTATTTATGACATACAGAATTGATAATGGTAATTTGATTCATTTGGTTACATGTATTGAGGAGGAATTATTAAATGAAAACAACTTCGAATATTTGGATGTATTTGGATTATTAGGAATTAGTTTTGTCATATAACTTATTTATATGTACATATTCTAGTTCCTAAATATTTATTAAGCTATAATACATATATTATATTCTGTTTCAACCATAAATATGGTTTATTTACCAGTAATGAAGAAGAAATTTAAGAACAAAACTTCGTCGTCCATGAAGGCTATAAATTGGAACCTCGTGGACGTTGATTTCGTTTATAAAAATAAAAGGGAGGGAGTAAAAATATTTATGATGGTTCATCCATTAACATGATATAAATCTAGTATATAGATGTTGCTGGAGTTATTATGATCATTTGGACAGAGGAGGTGAGGAGAGAAAAATAATAGAGATGATCTTGAAAATAAGAGATAAGGTGAGAGATCCCATATGAAAATTCAGCAGCCGAACGACGTCACTTAATATTTCATAAAATGAAATGTTGAGATCAGAAGGGTACCTCGTCATATTGAAATTAAAAGGACAGTAAGAAGAATACATAAAATAAAACCCCAACATATTAGAATGAAAATTCAATGAGATAACATAAAATATTTGTCGACTTAAAGAAGAGAATGAAGGATTTCGTTACCTTGTAGAATAACTCCTAGATCTGGAATGTTGAACCTTGGGGGATTAGGGACACCTTGGGAGGACTCTTAGAGAGGTAAAACCACCAGATCTTTGAGGATGAGGGATTTTGAATGAATGAAAACGAATGGATGATTGGGTATTTATAGAAAAAGAGAGGTAATTTTTTAATAATTTCAAAGGAACGCCTCATTAGTGGTTTTTGACAAACCATGGGCTTTCCCATGATATTTTCCCATGGTTTAAGCCACTTGGGACACCTCATTTCATAAGATACTATAAAAAAGTCTACCAACATTTTATTTTAATTATTATTTCATTATGATGTCATTAAACTACTGAATACTCAAAAATGATTTTTTCACTATTCATGAAAAATTCAAGTATTTTAGAAAAATCCCAAAAATCCACCCCTACCATTTTTGAACGTGTAAAATTATAAAGTGAAATCCATTTCTCAAAAATAATTTTCTAAATATTATTAATTTAATTTTTAAATAAGGTCACGGTTAATTCTAGGAATAACATTCTTGAAGTGCAATTAGTTTTATATGACATTAGAAAATTAATTAAGTTCCCATTATCCTATTTCCCTAAGAAAATAAAATATTAATATTATTTACTATTCATGAATTCATATTACTATTGATATTACTATTCATAAGGCTATGTTACTATTCACAAAAAATGTAGTTTGTTCTATCAAACTCCATATGAATTACTGAACACAACTCTAGATGACAATTTCGTGAAATTCAAAACATAGCAGAGGATAGATTATAAAATTCCATTCTATATTTATTTTAAAATCCTTTGGGTGTTACATTAAACCCTATTCTCTCCAAAAAAATTTCACTCTTGGTCCGGAGGCCAAGGCCTCTATTTATATAAAATATAATTACATGGCGTTTAGCTAAAGTACATAGTGTGTATTTTTGTCAATGTTCTTTTGTCCTTGTTTTCTCTACTAGTAGGCGGCCTAAAATGACATCTATGTCCTTGAACATGGTGCCGCTTGGTAGTTTGAAAAACAAAACATGTTGCACTTCCACACACGGCATGTAGTCTCATTTTTCAACCACTAAACACTTCTAGAATGGTGTAAATGATGTATAGAACCTCCACACATGGCGTGTTCCCATCAGCTGGCCACATGGGCATGTAGAGTTCTTATCATCCACCAACTAAATCTAGAAGTGTATACACAACATGTATAGGGTGACCATGGTGTGTACCGTCTTATGATTAGTTGGGTATGTACTTTAACTTGTTAATCTGTGTCTGAGTCTGGATAAACACGGTGTGAATATAAGTACACACCATGTAGTATGTAAATTTTGCCAAGTTTCGCCCCGTTTTGTGTATTTGGCCATATATTTCCTGAAAATGAACAAGATCACAAAAATCAAAGTATTTTTCCTCTAAACAGTAGTTAATTCATGAAAACATGTACTTATTTTCAATAAAGAATTTTAAATTTGTACACAAATCTGGTGCAACAAACTCCCCCATACTTAGTCATTTGTATGCCCTCAAGAAAATCTCAACATCTAATTAACAAGAGTAATAAGTCAATATTCTAATCATGCTTCGTATAACATTCAATTAACGATTTTCATCCACTTTTAACACATGAGTCATACTTTCAAAAACAAGCCATCCATTTGATGAACCACCTCACTAATAACATACTCAACACTCATGATATTTTAAATCAACGTTATTCTAAATCAAGGATATATACACTCTATCAATAGATTTGAAAGAAATCTAGGTCTCCAGTCCAAAAAATTTATTTACAGAAATCATGTGGACTTTTCAATAAGGATTAGATGGTACTTTGGTTAAGGATGATAGGTAAAGATGTGAAAAATAACACTGAGGCTTGAGAAAGGAGGATAAATTTTTAAATAATAATGCATGATACTCAATGATAAGATCAATGTAAAAGAATCCTCAACATGATTTATCAAATTATCACATCACCACAATCTACTTTAGTTCGGTAGGTAGGTTTCATAAACCAAAAAGTGGGTAAAATGTCCCTTTTTTATACCAATTTTTTTTTAAAAACAAACAAAACATTTTGAATTTGCATGAATAGAGGTTTGGAACCTTTTTGATCAAAATAATCAAGAGGCTCTTCCCCAATATATACGTTCTTGACAATTCACAAAAAAATTAAAAGTTTTTCCAATCCCTTCTTTTATTATCAAGGGAGTAATCATGAAAAATAATAAAATAATTATTGTAGGAAGGGAGATAGGCCTATAATATGGCTTCTTATAGAGGTAATTCAGGGTTTCTAGGGGCATTACGAAGATAATATGTATGGTAGGTCTCAAGATAAAGGGGTTAAAACAATCTATTGCCTCAATCATTTTAATATAATTCAAAAATTCTTCATGTTTTGATAATAATACTTGAAAATTATGGTCGTTATGTATATCCTAAGAATTTCTCAATCAAGAGGGTATTATAAAGAATATGACAAAGGGTTTATAATACATCTCAGGAGTGGGAAATTAGTTTTTACTTTTAGATAATTGATATGTCTAATCGATGTAATTATCCAAGGATTACAAGAAGTAATTTTAGTATATCAGCAATCATTTTAAAACACTAATGAAGCAAAATAAGAATGATTTTTTTTAAATTTCCACTTTAAACTTTATTTTTAAAAAACATGATCAACCAAATTGCCTTCACATTTTCAGAAATAGTTTCTAATAATTATTTCTCCTTCATTGATGATAAGGTCGAAGACTAAAGTGGTCGGGAGATTCCCCCCATACTTAATATCGCATGTGGTCCGCCAAGTGCCACATAAAGTGAAGAAGGGAAAGTGGGGGCAAAAAAATGGACCATAATGAAGGGAATTATGAAAATTAGTAAATCGAGAATGAAAAAAAATAAAAACTGAAAAATAATACTCCTCTCGTGTCTAGGTGATAAAAGACGGGAAGTGGGGGAGACAAATAGGCTAGATCATGCAAGTGTACATGTGAGTGTCCTGAAGAGAGAACACTTCATGCATAGAAAACATTCACAAGAACAAGATATACCATATATATATATATATATATATATATATATAATGAAAAAAAAGTGTCCAAAAAATTGTATTGGGGTTTCCTTAAAAGTGTCATCATCTGGTACAAAAACACATGGTAGAGAAGGATCAGGAGCCGGGGAAAATAAAGGGTCAGAGTCTTCTTGTGGAAGAGATGCCAGCGATGTTGGAGCCCCAGGAGCTGGACTTCAAATAAAAGGCATGGAAGTGATCCCTGGACAGGCGGCAGTGGGGGCAGTAGTGGTAGCAGCAACTGGGCCCGTAGTGGATAGGAGAACCGAATCTATGGATGTAACAACCCAGGTAAATAAAGAATATGGAATTTTCACATTTATCCATATTTCTGAATAAAATATTAATACAACTTTAAAGGGGACGCGATGCTCGATGGCGTACCCAATACACAACAACGAGTTTCTTGGAAATCTTACGTTGCACTCTAATAATAAAATAATATTATTTGAAATTGTAGTTAACGCCTAGCCGTTGTAATGGCGGGAATGAATAGAACTAAATAAAAAATGATTATATATGTTTTCAAATATTTTTACTTTTTACAATAAATGTTAGAGGATTAAAAATGTGAATGCATCCAATTTTATGCGTAAACATTCTAATAATCTTTAAAAGGTCGATTAACCGCCTTTTGATGATGAACCTCTTTTAAATCCACTTTTTGACAATTTTATATGTTATATTTGACAAAATAAAATTCTTATTTTGAATCGGGACATCAAAATTTACTTCGGGTAAATTTTTGGTATTTTTCCAATAATGTTCATTTTTTAATGAATAGTGAAAAATGTTGTATTTTAATTCAAAACCTACTTTTAATCTAATTTATTTACATGATTAGATTATATTTTTAATTGGTTTCAAAGTGAAATTAGAATATATTTTTTCCATTTAATCCAATAGTGGTCGTTGGAATTAATTTCATCTTGAAATCAGTCTTAAACTAGTGCCAATCTTTTGATACTTATTGTTTCATAAAAAAACGCTATTTTATCTGACATCGGGAATTAATTATTAAATTAATTAATTTAACTTATATGTTTTGAATTTTTTAAAATAGACATCATTTTTGAATTCGGAATATCAAATATAGCCTAGTGAATTTTTGGTAATTTTCTGAAAAACATCAATTTTGGATGAATAGTGAATCCATTAAGTGGTAGTTAAAGAAACTCATTTTTCGTTTAAATGAAACTTTAACAATTCTATGATTTGAATTTCAAAAATCCGACATACATGGTTGTCATTAAGAATTACAAATTTGGTTCAATGGGATTAATTTTTTTGGGTGAATAGTAACTTTTAAGTTTATTAATCGTGATTAGAGGTAATTAGTGTAATTTAAGGTAAAAATAATGTTTTAATAATATGAAATGACCTAGACACATGTCCTAACCTCATTGTATGTGTCATTTCCGACCAATACAATCCATGGGCCAACTTGGGGACCCCATGAAGCCACTTTGGTTGGAAAATGACATTAATACCTTTTTATTTAATGTTAAAATTAAAATATGACAAACATGTGTTGTTTTATTAAAACAATTTTTATATGGGGTTATACAAGAAATATTTTTGACTATAAATATTCATTAGACAGCTCAAAAGATTTCATACATCGTGATATTTTTTTTTATAATTTTTAGTTATTAAATAAATTAATTTATGTATGACACCGTGATGATGCAGTGATTACCTCATTATTTAACGATTTAAATAAAATGAAACTATAATGTAAACTATAAGACCTAAACTTGTCAAAAACCTATTTCATGGGCGGCCTTATAAGCCTTATCACCTTATCCTAGAAATATATCCTTTTGGGACCTTTAAAATCCGAAAATCATTTTATAATAATTAATATTATATAACTTTCCAAGAGTGCCTCTCCTTTTCTCTTATAAAAGGCCCCCACCTATACCACCGTACCCACACCACTCAAGACTTTTTCTCATACAAAACCTACCCATTTCTTCTCTACACATCCATATATTCATCATTGAAGCCTCACTTTGGGAAGAATCTTTTCCAAGGAATCCATTGAGCTCAAATCAAAGAGAGTTACCCGATTTAAAGGCAATGTCTTCCCTTGTGTTCTTTTGTCTTATTTTGCTTCTCCAAACCACTAAACTCTTTTTTTCCTTTTTTTTGTAACAACTCCAGTATATTAAATATACTATGATATTTTTATAATAATTATTCTTGCTACACTTTCACACACCTTCGTCTAATGGTTAAATAACATACTGTTTCTGTGAATGGTGAATTACTGCCTCACGAAACGATGATTGTCCAATATTATTTTAACATCTTAAAAGGTGGCCATTAATATTCCACTATATTTTTATATGATATATAACATGTTTATTTTTTTCTTAAGCTTTTTTATTTTTCATTAATGGAATTCCTTTATGGTTTCCATTTTGTGTAAACGTGATATCTTCATTTTAGGATGTGCGGACTACCGCCCCCTCAAAGTGATTTGATTCGTTAATGCCATATGTGGGAAGTATAAAGGATGGAATTAATGGTATTACATAGGATATCCTACTGGAATTATAATATAACTTTATATCATTATTATTTAATTCCATTGAATACAAAACAAAGAAATGAAAGTAGCATTCATGCGTACATACGACTTACCGTCTCCATGAAAGGTACATTTCATTTCTTATCTCCAAATGTTATGTAATATTATAAGTAAATATATATAATGGATATATATGTAATATATTACATATAAATGATAGATATAATTCTGTAATTATAATATATATATATATATATCTCATTTTGTTTTAATTCCATTAATATGACAAAAAATGAAAGTAGCCTTCATGCGTACGTACGGCCTACCGTCTCCATGAATGGTGCTTTTAATTTTTTCCCCAAATGATAAGGAATAGTATAAAATCAATATATACTAGATATATATGATATTTAAAACATAAATACTATTCTGGATATGATTTACCTATAACTACATGGAAAATTCTTTTCTAACAATTTACAATTTTTACTCATGTACCGAACATCGACAAAAACGTTTGATATGAACTCACTTTATTAACCAATTATTGTAACATTATAATGTGTGATATGAACTGAATAATAATCTTTAAAGGATGTATTTATGATATTATAAATTGACCACATTTTATTATTTAGGAGATTAAAGAACGATCAAGTCATGTCGAAGATGATGTAAGGGATCCTACTCCTGTCTTTCTTTTTAAGTACATTCTTTTATGTCATTTCTTTTAATCTCATATTTATTTTGATTGGGATGTTATTTGATATTAATAATACTGTACGTTTTATGTTCAAATGATTAGAGACCCTATTTTCTCTCATAGAACCATTTTGGATGTATTGAGAGGCGTCGTTAGGCTGCCGAATTTTCATAAGGGATCCAACCTCTCTCTTTCTTTTTAAGTACTCTCTTTTATGTTATTTCTTTTAATCTCATATTTATTATGTTTGGGGATGTTCTTTTATATTCCACATACTGTAATTTTTATGTTCATATGACGAGATACCCTATTTGATCTCATAAACCCATTTTTGGAAGTTTTATGTGGCGTCGTTAGGCTGTCGAGTTTTCTTAAGGGATTTTTCATCTCACTTTTTTTCCCGTGACATTTATGCTACATTTCCCAATATTTCCTTTGATTGGTGTATGTAATGACCATTATCATACTCTTTGTGTAATTTAATTTCATTTATGGGTATTTACATCTTCATTGTATGAACCTTCTTCCATGGGGTGTACGTTTCGAAAGTTACCCAACTCGGTAAGGGGACCTTTCACCCTCCTCTTTTTAAAAGACGTCTTTTGTTATGTCTTTTAATTCACATACAATTATTTTCGTATATGTTCTTATATATCCTTATTTATGTAAATTTTATGTCCACGTGATGAGATACCATTTTCTCTCTCATCAACTCATTTTCTGAATTTTAAAGTGACGCCGTTAGGCTGTCGGATTTCTATAAGGGAACTGCTTAACCCACTTTCAATTCATTGGGTTAAACCTCTACTTCTTGATTTTATTATGAAAAGATTATGTGTGGAATCTCTATGTTGTCATTTCCACAAACCATTGGGTAGATATACTATTTAGACACATAATCATCTCATTGATAAATTCTTACGAACTTGTATGGGAAATAATAACCCAATCTCATTTCATTGAGTTAAATAACTATGTCATTGGTTTTGTTTTTCCAAGATTATGCATGAATGACCTCTGATTGTTTCACACATAATATCCACTTATATTGGGTTTATTTATATTTGTCACACATAATTATGTGATAGATTTATACTTTATTTAAGGATACCATCTTTATAATGGATTTCATCTCAAATTACATTTCCATTGAGACTTCATTGTTGTTATACACCAATTCACTCTTATATGGTGTGTATACTGTCCTTTGACATATTATATCATGAATCCCTTTATTCTCATGATATTATAAATCTCTGATTAAATGTTATTCCGAAATTATTTGTATTCAAGTGTCTGTCATTTTGTTAAAAACTCTTTAACAACAATATCGTTTTAAATGTTTTAAAGATTCATTATTCTAAATCGTTATCTTTAATGTCCATGTTTTCAAAATGGTTTTCAGTATTTATTTATATGGACATTAATGTTTTAAAATTATAATTCCATTAGAATCTTCAAACTGGTATGGGACAGTTTGATTCCAAAATCTCTTTTAAATGGTTTTTAAAAACGGATTGATTAATTCAATATCTTGGAATTACTTATTGTGATTTAAAAGGAAATTTTGTTATTAAAATATTTATATTTTCAATATTTTATGTGTAATGATGGTACTTGGAAATTTTATGGGTGGTTACGTGATAAACCATATGACGGGAGGTGCCTTGAATAACATGATGGGTGGTTACGTTATAACCTCCAATGCATTGGGTATGGAAGTTGGCCGTATGGCTATTCCATTAAGTATGTGTGGAAGTAGACTGTATGGTTATTCTATTTAAGAATATTTATGTCTCAAGTTACCTTTATATGTTGTGTGTTCTTTATATGGGTTTTATGGTAATCTTTTGGTTACAAAAGGGTAAGTAATGGTCTTTTATTCAATGAATAGTTTTTACTACTTCATAAAGGTGAAAAGTATTACTTTGGTAATGTATTCATGGTTTACCTATTGTTTTGAAAAAACTAATAGTTTTACTTTTTTTGTTTATCCTTTACCGGGATTTTTATGCTAATACCAATTTTTTGAAATGTTTTCTACAGGACATAAAGATGAATAGGGTCAAGGATGGGTTCAAGGAAAGACATGCTATCTAAAACTTGGAACTAGACATGTTTATTTTTAAGAGTTTTTTTATTTATTATTTTATGGAAACTTAGTATAAGTGTCTACTATGTAATCTTTTGAGATGTAATAGTTATAACCTAATTCTCTAAAACTCTAAACCTGAAAAGATCCTCTATGTGAATTATTCATTTAATTCATGATTAAGTAAGGTTTAAGATTGGGCCTTATAGTTGGTATCAGAGGTCGGTTTAGATAATGTTAGAGGTTAGGGTATCCTCTAGGCATAAGTAACATTACCATAATGGATAGAATTTCAGAAAGAGTCCTAGTTTTAGATAAAGTGAATGAGTATGTATATCTTAGTGTTTATCTTACTATTTATTACATGATGGTTTTGTTTATATACACACACTGACATTTCTGTTTTTAGAAAGTGGATGGATCTGGCAGGCACCAAAGTGACAATGGGATTGAAAGAAACTATGGTGGTTCTCTGATTAAGAGACTGGATGAAATGGGGGATTCACTGAGGAATCTCATGGTTGCTCTAAATCAACTATCATGGATTCATGATCAACCACTTGAACCTTGGTGAGTTCTCCAATGCATCATGTACGAGATGACCAAATCGATGTGGAAGTTCAGGTAATAATTATAAAGTTAACCATTAGGGTTTATATGATCCTTACTTTTTAGGCAATTATGGTTTACTCTGTTATATGATGGAATATGAATGGAATGAAATAAAATTGAGGTTAAAATATGTTATGATTATTTTTGAAGATTTTATCTCATTTTGGGTAACGTTTTACGAATTATGTAGTTATGGAAAAAGGAAAAAACACAGACCCTGTGACAACCCGTCGCGTCAGACAAAGCTGTGGGAATTAAACCCACAACCAAAGTGAAACTGGTATTTATCACTACCACTGGACTACGTGAATTCCCTGGTTACTATGACTTTTTCTTTTTAGTTAGATGATTTTATGAATTAATAATAAGTTGATTTTTGGTTATCTATTAAAATTATTAACCTATCATGGAGGATATGTGATTAGGTTAATTACTTTTCAATGTGATACTTTAAGAGAAACTGATGTTATTTAGAGAAAAGTGTTAATTTTTACCTTGGAAGACAATGTGATTAAATCGTTATAATATTTGGGTTTCAATCTTTGTTTGGATTACTTTGAAGAATTTTTTGGAAAAATTGTTTTATTGAATGGTCTTCAATGAACTTTGGGTTTTGTTGGACAAATTTTGGAGATTATGAATAGATTTTATTTTTCAGAAAGGATTATTCATTTCTAGATCTTGTTCTAACAATTTTTGGTTTTGGATTTTGTTCTAAAGTCATGGGAAATAGATAGTTCTCTTTTTGGATTAGGTGATTCTCAAGAATTTGATTATATTACTTTTAATGCGAACAAGTCTTCCTAAATACTCGTCTTTTGGAGAATATATCAGTTTGATTAAGGAATCTAGTAAAAGATGAAAGTCTACGTGACAAGTAAATATGTTTCATTATGATTTAGTTAAGCTCAAATATATATTCCTCAATGAAGAGTAGCTTAAAACAAAAATGTTTCCTGTTAACTTTTCTTACTGGGGAATCGAATACCGTTTAACCCATCACAAGTTTGTGATTTTCTTATGGTTAACTTTTTTCTAGACATGTTTACTATCACTCTCCATCTGAACATGACACTTTTTTTCCTCCATGTCCATATTTTCATACTTGGAATCCTAGTATGGGTTAACTCGAGTGACCTTTGTACTTCTCTTTCTTTATTTTGAAGTGATTGTTTTACTGACTCTTGTTCCGATGTGGGATTTTCAATGAAGTTTCCAAGTCCAATTTTAAAATTGTGAGGACGCAATTCCAAAAAGGGGGGAAGGATGTAACACCCCAGGTAAATGAAGAATATGAAATTTTCACATTTATACATATTTGTGAATAAAATATTAATATAACTTTAAAGGGGACATTATGCTCAACGGCGTACCCAATACACAACAACGAGTTTCTTAGGAATATTACTTTGCACTCTAATAATAAAATAATATTATTTTAAATTGTAGTTAATGCCTAGCCGTTGTAATTGTGGGAATGAACAGAACTAACTAAAAAATTATTATATATGTTTGTCAAATATTTTAACTTTTTACAATAAATGTTAGAGGATTAAAAATGCGAATGAATCCAATTTTAAGCGTAAACATTCTAATATTCCTTAAAAGGTCGATTAACCGCCTTTTGATGACGAATCTCTTTTAAATCCACTTCTTGAAAATTTTATGTGTTATATTTGACAATATAAAATTCTTCTTTAGAATCAGGACATCAGAATTTACTTTGTGTAAATTTTTGGTATTTTTCCGATAATGTTCATTTTTTAATGAATAGTGAAAAATGTTGTATTCTAATTCAAAACCTCTTTTTAATATAATTTATTTATATGATTAGATTATCTTTTGAATTGGTTTCAAAGTGAAATTAGAATATATTTTTACAATTTAATCCAATAGCGGTCGTTGTAATTAATTTCATCTTGAAATCGGACATAAACTAGTATCAATATTTTGATACTTATTGTTTCATAAAAACACACTATTTACTCTGACAGCGGGAATTAATTATTAAATTAATTAATGTAACTTATATGTTTTTATTTTTTTAAAATATAAATAATTTTTGAATTCAGAATATCAAATATATCCTAGGGTGAATTTTGGGTAATTTTCTGAAAAACTTCAATTTTTGATGAATACTGAAACCACTAAGTGGTAGTTAAAGAAACTGATTTTTCGTTTAAATGAAACATTACCACTTCTGTTATTTTAATTTCAAAAATCTGACATACATGGTTGTCATTAAGAAGTAAAATTTTGTTCAATGATTTAAAATAATTTTTTGGTGAATAGTAACTTTTAAGTTTATTAATCGCGATTAGAGGTAATTAGTGTAATTTTAGATAAAAATAATGTTTTAATAATATGAAATGACCTAGAAACATTTTCTAACCTCATTGGATGTGTCATGGCCGACCAAGAAAATTAATGGGTCAACTTGGGTACCCCATGGAGGCTCTTTGGTTGGAAAAGGACATTAAGACCTTTTTATTTAACGTTAAAATAAAAATGTCACAAACATGTGTTGTTTTACTAAAAAAAATTTATATGAGGTTATACAAGACATATTTTTGACTATAGAAATTCAATAGAAATCTAAAAAAATTTCCTACATCATGATATTTTTTTTATAATTTTTAGATATTAAATAAATTAATTTATTTATGACACCGTGATGATGCAGTGATTACCTCATTATTTAACGATTTAAATAAAATGAAAAGATAATGTAAAATCTAAGACCTAAACTTGTCACAAACCTATTGGATGGGTGGGTTTCGGAACCTTATCACCTTATCCTCGAAATATATCCTTTTGGGACCTTTAAAATTCGAAAATCATGTTATAATAAAGTAATATTTTATAACTTTCCAAGAGTGCCCCTCCTTTTCTCTTATAAAAGGCCCCCACCTCTAACACCTTACCCACACCTCTCAAGCCTTTGTCTCTACCAACCCCTACCCATTTCATCTCTCCACATCCCTCTCTTCATCTTTGAAGCCTCACTTTGTGCATAATCCTTTCCATGGATGCCTTTGAGCTCAAATCAAAGATAGTTACCCGATTTAAAGGTAATGTCTTCCCTTGGGTTCTTTTGTCTTATTTTGCTTCTCCAAACACCTAAACTCTTTTTATTACCTTTTTTGTAAAAAAATCAGAATCTTAAATATATTAGGATGTTTTTATAAGAAGTATTAGAGCTACACTTTCACACACCTTCATCTAATGGTTAAAGATCATACTATTTCTGTGGATGGTGAATTACTGCCTCACGAAACGATGATTGTTCAATATTCTTTTAACACTTTCAAAGGTAGAAATTAAGATGTCACTATATTTATATATTATATATAATATGTTTATGTTTTATTTAATCTTCTGTATTTCTTATTTATGGAATACCTTTATGGTTTCCATTATAGGTAAACGTGATATATTCATTTTAGGAAGTGCGGACTACCGCCCCTCAAAGTGATTTGATTCGTTAATTCCATATGTGGGATGTATAAAGGATGTAATTAATGTTATTAGATATTATATCATAATGTAATTATAATATACCTTTATATAATTATTATTTAATTCCATTTAATACAAAAAAAGAAATGAAAGTAGCGTTCATGCGTACGAAAGGCTTACCGTCTCCATGAACGGTACATTTCATTTCTTATCTCCAAATGTTATGTACTATTATAAGAACATATATATAATGGATATATATGTAATATATTACATCTAAATTATAGATATAATTATGTAATTATAATATATATATCTCTCATTTTGATTTAATTACATTAATATGACAAAAAATGAAACTAGCGTTCATGCGTACGTACAACCTACCGCCTCCGTGAATGGTGCTTTTAAGTTTTTTCCAAAATGATATGGAATAGTATAAAATGAATATATACTGGATATATATGATATTTAAAACATGAATACTATTCTGGATATGATGTACCTATAACTACATGGAAAATTCTTTTCCAACAAGTTCAATTTTTACTCATGTAGCGAACATCGACAAAAACATATGATATGAACTCACTTTATTGACCAATTATTATAACATTATAATATGTGTTATTAACTGAATAATAATATTTAAATTAGGACCTTAAGAAATTATTAATTGACCAAATTTCATTATTCAGGAGATTAAAGAATGATCGAGTCATTTCAGACACGAGGTAAGGGATCCTACTCCTCTCTTTCTTTTTAAGTACACTCTTTTTTGTCATTACTTTTAAGCTCATATCTCTTATGATTGGGATGTTATTTTATATTACTCCTACTGTAAGTTTTATTTTAATATGATGAGAGACCCTATTTTCTCTCATAAATCCATTTTGGAAGTTTTGAGTAGCGCCGTTAGGCTGCCGAATTTTCGTAAGGGATCCAACCTCCCTCTTTCATTTTAAGTACTCTCTTTTATGTCATTTCTTTTAAGATCATATTTCATATGTTTGGGGATGTTATTTTATATTCCTAATACTGTAATTTTTATGTTCATATTAGGAGAGACCTTATTTGATATCATAAACTGATTTTTGGAAGTTTTACGTGGCGCCGTTAGGCTGCCGAGTTTTCGTATGGGATTTTTCATCTCACTTTTATTCTCGTGACATTTATGCTATGTTTTGCACAATTTCCTTTGAGTGGTGTATGTACTGCACATTATTATACTCTTTGTGTAATATAATTTCATTTATGGGTATTTACATCATCATTGTATGACCCATCTTCCATGGGGTGTACGTTTCTAATGTTACCCAACTCGGTAAGGGGACCTTTCACCCTCCTCTTTTTAAAAGACTTATTTTGTTATGTCTTTTAGTTCACATACTATTATGTTATGATATGTTCTTCTATATCATTATTTATGTAAATTTTTTGTCCACATGATGAGATACCGTTTTCTCTCTCATCAACTCATTTTCTGAATTTTAAAGTGACGTAGTTAGGCTGTCCGATTTCTATAAGGGAAGTTCTTGACCCACTTTCAATTCTTTGGGTTAAACCTCTACTTCTTGATTTTATTATGCCAAGATTATGTGTGGAATATCTATGTTGTAATTTCAACAAACCATTGTGTAGATATACTATTTCTACACACAATCATCTCATTGATAAATTCTTACGAACTTGTATGGGAAATAATAACCCAATCTCATTTCATTGTGTTAAATACCTATGCCATTGGTTTTGTTTTTCCAAGATTATGTGTGAATGTACTCTGATTTTTTCACACTTAATATCCACTTATATTGGGTGTATTAATATTTATCACACATAATTATGTGATTGATTTATCCTTAATTTAAGGATACCATCTTTATAATGGATTTCATCTCAATTTAGATTTCCATTGAGACTTCATTGTTGTTATGCACCAATTCACTCTTATATGGTGTGTATACTGTCCTTTGAGATATTATATCATGAATCCCTTTATTCTCATAATATTATAAAGCTCTGATTAAATTTTATTCTGCAATTATTTGTATTCAAGTGTCTCTCATTTTGTTAAAAACCATTTAACAAAAATATCATTTTAAATGTTTTAAAGATTCATTATTTTAAATCATTATCTTTAATGTCCATGTTTTCAATATGGTTTTCAGTATTTATTTATATGGACATTAATGTTTTAAAATTATAATTCCATTAAAATCATCAAATCTGTATGGGACACTATGATTCGAAAATTTCTTTTAAATGGTTTTTGAAAATGGATTGATTAATTCAATATATTGGAATTAGTTATTGTGATTGCAAATGAAATGTTCCTATTAAAATGTTTATGTTTTCAATATTTTATGTGTAATGATGGTACTTGGACATTGTATGAGTGGTTACGTGATAAACCATATGACGGGTGGTGCCATGAATACCAGGATGGGTGGTTACGTTATAACCTCCAATGCATTGGGTATGGTAGTTAGCCGTATGGCTATTCTATTAAGTATGTGTGGAAGTCGACCGTGTGGTTATTCCATTTAAGTATATTTATGTCCCAAGTTACCTTTATATGATATGTGTTCTTTATATGGTTTTTATGGTAATCTTTTTTTACAAAAGTGTAAGTAATGGTATTTTATTCCATGAATAGTTTTTACTACTTCATAATGGTGAAAAGTATTACATTGGTAAAGTATTCATGGTTTACCTATTGTTTTGAAAAAACTAACAGTTTTACTTCTTTGTGTATCCTTTACTGGTCTTTTTATGGTAATCCAACGTTTTTGAAATGTTTTCCACAGGACTTAAAGATGAATAGAGTCAAGTATGGGTTCAAGGAAAGACATGCTATCTAAAACATGGAACTAGACATGTTTTTTTAGAGTTTATTTATTTATTATTTTATGGAAACTTAGTAGAAGTGTCTACTATGTTATCTTTTGAGATGTAATTGTTATGACCTAATTATCTAAAACTCTAAACCTGGAAAGATCCTCTATGTGAATTATTCATTTAATTCATGATTAAGTAAGGTTTAGGGTCGGGGCCTTATAGTTGGTATCAGAGGTCGGTTTAGATAACATTAGAGGTTAGGTTATTCTCTAGGCATAAGTGACAATACCATAATGGTTAGGATTTCAGAAAGAGTCCTAGTTTTAGATAAAGTGAATGAGTAAGTATATATTATTGTTTATCTTCTTCTTTTATACATGATGGTTTTGTTTATATACTCACACTGACATTTCTTTTTTTAGAAAATGGATGGATCTAGCAGGCACCAAAGTGACAATGGGTTTGAAAGAAACTATGGTGGTTCTCTAATTAAGAGACTGGATGAAATGGGGGATACAATGAGGAATCCCATGGTTGTTCTAATCCAACTATCAAGGAGTCATGATCAACCACTTGAACCTTGTTCAGTTCTCAATGCATCATGTACGAGATGACTAACTTGATGTGGAAGTTTAGGTAATAATTATAAAGTTAACAATTAAGGTTTATACAATCCTTACTTTTTAGGTAATTATGGTTTACTCTATGATATGATGAAATATGAAAGGAATGAGATAAAATTGAGGTTAAAATATGATATGATTATTTTTAATGATTTTATCTCATTTTGGGGAACGTTTTAAGAATTATGTAGTTTTGGAAAAAGGACAACACGCAGACCCTGTGACAACCTATCGCGTCAGGCAAAGCTGTGGGAATCAAACCCACAACCAAAGTGCGACTGGTATTTATCACCTATCACTGGACTACGTGAAGTCCCTGGTTAGTATGACTTTTTCTTTTTAGTTAGATGATTTTATGAATTAAGAGTAAGTTGATTTTGGGTTATCTATGGAAATTATTATCCTATCATGGAGGATATGCGATTAGGTTAATTACTTTTCAATGTGAGACTTTAAGAGCAACTGATGTTATTTGGAGATAAGTGTTAATTTTTACCTTGGAAGACAATGTGATTAAATCCTTCAAATATTTGGGTTTCAATCTTAGTTTGGTTTACTTTGAAGTATTTTATGGACAAATTGTTAATTGAATGGTCTTCGTTGAACTTTGGGTTTTGATGGACAAATTTTGGAGATTAGGAATAAATTTTCTTTTTTATAAAAAAATTATTCATTTGGGGATCCTGTTCTAACAATTTTTGGTTTTGGATTTTGTCTAAATACATGGGAAATATATATTTCTCTTTTGTGGATTAGGTGATTCTCAAGAAGTTGATTATAGTACTCGTAATGTGAACAAGTCTTCCTAAATACTCGTCTCTTAGAGAAAATATGAGTTTGATTAAGGAATCTAGTAAAAGTTGAAAGTCTACGTGACAAGTAAGTATGTTTCATTATGATTTAGTTAATCTAAAAAATAAATTCCTCAATTAAGAGTTACTTAAAAAACATGTTCCCTGTTAACTTTTCTTACTGGGGAATCAAATACCATTTAACCCATCATAAGTTTGTGATTTTATTATGGTTAACTTTTTCCTAGACATGTTTACTATCACTCTCCATCAGAACATGAACCTTTGTTTTTTCCTCCATGTCCATATTTTCATACTTGGAATCCTAGTATGGGTTAACTCGGGAGACCTTTGTACTTATCTTTCTTTATTTTAATGTGATTTTTTTACTGACTCTTGTTCTAATGTGGGATTTTCAATGAAGTTTCCAAGCCCAATTTTAAAATTGTGAGGACACAATTCCCTAAAGGGGGAAGGATGTAACACCCCAGGTAAATAAAGAATATGACATTTTCACATTTATCCATATTTTTGAATAAAATATTAATATAACTTTAAAGGGGACTCTATTCTTGATGGTGTACCCAATACAGAACAGCGAGTTTCTTGGGAATCTTACATTGCACTCTAATAATAAAATAATATTATTTTAAATTGTAGTTAAGGCCTAGCCATTGTAATGGCGGGAATGGACAGAACTAACTACAAAATGATTATATATATATTTCAAATATTTTTACTTTTTACAGTAAATGTTAGAGGATTAAAAATGTGAATGAATCCAATTTTAAGCGTAAACATTCTAATATTCTTTAAAAGGTCGATTAACCGTCTTTTGATGACAAACCTCCTTTAAATCCAATTTTTGACAATTTTATGTGTTATATTTGACAAAATAAAATTCTTCTTTAGAATTGGGACATCAAAATTTACTTTGGGTAAATTTTTGGTATTTTTCCGATAATGTTCATTTTCAATGAATAGTGAACAATGTTGTATTTTAATTCAAAACCACTTTTTAATATAATTTATTTATATGATTAGATTATCTTTTGAATTGGTTTCAAAGTGAAATTAGAATATATTTTTACCATTTAATCCAATAGTGGTCTTTGGAATTAATTTCATTCTTGAAATCAGACTTAAACTACTGTCAATCTTTTGATACTTATTGTTTCATAAAAACAGGCTGTTTTCTCTGACAGCGGGAATTAATTATTAAATTTATTAATGTAAATTATATGTCTTGAATTTTGTAAAATAGAAATCATTTTTTAATTCGGAATATCAAATATATCCTAGAGTGAATTTTTGATAATTTTCTGAAAAACATCAATTTTTGATGAATAGTGTAACCACTAAGTGGTAGTTAAAGAAACTGAATTCTTTTTTAAATGAAACTTCACCACTTCTGTGATTTGAATTTCAAAAATCCGACATACATGGATGTCATTAAGAAGTAAAATGTGATTCAATGGGGTTATAATAATTTTTTGGTTAATAGTAACTTTTAAGTTTATTAATCGCGATTAGAGGTAATTAGTGTAATTTAATGTAAAAATAATGTTTCAATAATATTAAATGACCTAGACACATGTCATACACTCATTTTATGTGTCATGGCCGACCGAGAAAATCCATGAGTCAACTTGGGGACCCCATGGAGCAACTTTGGTTGGAAAATGACATTAATACCTTTTTATTTAATGTTAAAATTAAAATGTCACAAACATGTGTTGTTTTACTAAAACAATTTTAATATGGGGTTATACAAGACATATTTATGACTATAAATGTTAATTAGAAAGATAAAACGATTTCCTACATCATGTTATTTTTTTATAATTTTTAGATATTAAATAAATTAATTTATTTATGACACGGTGATGATGCAGTGATTACCTCCTTATTTAAGGATTTAAGTAAAATGAAAAGATAATGTAGAATATAGGACCTACACTTGTCACAAACCTGTTGGATGGGTTGATTTCGAAACCTTATCACCTTATCCTAGAAATATTTCCTTTTGGGACCTTTAAAATCCTAAAATCATTTTATAATAATGTAATATTTTATAACTTTCCAAGAGTGCCCCTATTTTTCTCTTATAAAAGTACCCCACCTCTACCACATTACCCACACCTCTCAAGCCTTTGACTTGGCCAAACCCTACCCATTCCATCTCTCCACATCCCTCTCTTCATCATTGAAGCCTCACTTTGGGAAGAATCTTTTTCAAGGAAGCCTTTGAGCAAAAATCAATGAGAGTTACCCGATTTAAAGGTAATGTCTTCCCTTGAGTTCTTTTGTATTATTTTTCTTCTCCAAACCCCTAAACTATTTTTATTAAATTTATTTGTAACAAAACCAGTATCTTAAACAAACTGGGACTTTCTTATAAGAATTATTTGAGCTACACTTTCACACACCTTCGTCTAATGGTTAAAGAACATATTGTTTCTGTGGATGGCGAATTACTGCCTCACGAAACAATGATTTTTCAATATTCTTTTAACACCTTCAAAGGTGGCCATTAAGATGTCACTATATTTATATTTTATATATGATATGTTTATGTTTTTATTAGGCTTCTGTATTTTTCATTTGTGGCACACCTTTATGGTTTCCATTATGGTTAAACGCGATATCTTTATTTTAGGAAGTGCGGACTACCGCCCCCTCAAAGTGATTTGATTCGTTAATACCATATGTGGGACGTATAAAGGATGTAATTAATGGTATTACATATTATATCCTACTGGAATTATAATATACCTTTATATAATTATTATTTCATTCCATTGAATACAGAAAAAAAGAAATGAAAGTAGTGTTCATGCGTATGTACGGCTTACCGTCTCCATGAACTGTACATTTCATTTCTTATCTCCAAATGTTATGTAATATTATAAGTACATATATATAATGGATATATATGTAATCTATTACATCTAAATTGTAGATATAAATATGGAATTATAATATATATATCTCTCATTTTGTTTTAATTCCATTAATATGAAAAAAATGAAAGTAGCGTTCATGCGTACGTACGGCCTACCGCCTCCATGAACTGTGCTTTTAATTTTTTTCCCAAATGATATAGAATAGTATAAAATGAATATATACTCGATATATATGACATTTAAAATATCAATACTATTCTGGATATGATTTACCTATAACTACATGGAAAATTCTTTTCCAACAAGTTCAATTTTTACTCATGTACCGAACATCGACAAAAACGTCTGATATGAACTCACTTTATTAACCAATTAATATAAAATTATAATATTTGATATGAACTGAATAATAATATTTAAATGATTTCCTTATGATATTATAAATTGACCAATTTTATTATTCAAGAGATTAAAGAACGGTCGAGTCATATCGGACACGATGTAATGGATCCTACTCCTCTCTTTCTTTTTATGTACACTCTTTTATGTCATTCCTTTTAAGCTCATCTTTCTTATGATTGGGATGTCATTTTATATTACTACTACTTTAATTTTTATGTTCATATGATTAGAGACCCTATTTTTTCTCAAAAATCCATTTTGGAAGTTTTGAGTGGCACCGTTAGGCTGCCGAATTTTCGTAAGGGATCCAACCTCTCTCTTTCTTTTTAAGTACTCTCTTTTATGTAATTTCTTTTAAGCTCATATTTCTTATGTTTGGGGATGTTCTTTTATATTACTCATAATTTAATTTTTATGTTCATATTATGAGATACCCTATTTGATCTCATAAACCCATTTGTGGATGTTTTAAGTGGCGCCGTTAGGCTGCCGAGTTATCATATTGGATTTTTCATCTCACTTTTATTCCCGTGACATTTATGCTACGTTTGCCACTATTTCCTTTGAGTGGTGTATGTACTGCCCATTATTATAATCTTTGTGTAATATAATTTTATTTATGGGTATTTACATCTTCATTGTATGACCCTTCTTCCATGGGGTGTACGTTTCGAAAGTTACCCAACTCGGTAAGGGGACCTTTCACCCTCCTCTTTTTAAAAGACTTATTTTGTTATGTATTTTAATTCACATAATATTATCTTGGGGTATGTTCTTCTATATCCTTATTTATGTAAATTTTATGTCCACGTGATGAGATACCATTTTCTCTCCCATCAACTCATTTTCTGAATTTTAAAGTGATGCCTTTAGGCAGTCAGATTTCTATAAGGGAACATCTTAAGCCACTTTCAATTATTTGGGTTAAAGCTCTACTTCATGATTTTATTATTCCATGATTATCTGTGGAATATATATATTGTAATTTCCACAAACCATTGTGTAGATATACTATTTCTACACATAATCATCTGCTTGATAAATTCTTACGAACTTGTATGGGAAATAATAACCCAATCTCATTTCATCGAGTTAAATACCTATGCCATTGGTTTTGTTTTTCCAATATTATGTGTGAATGTCCTATGATTGTTTCACACTTAATATCCACTTATATTGGGTGTATTTATATTTCTCATACATAATTATGTGATAGATTTATCCTTAATTTAAGGATACAATCATTCTAATGGATTTCATCTCAATTTACATTTCCATTGAGACTTCATTGTGGTTATGAACCAATTCACTCTTATATGGTGTGTATAATATCCTTTGACATATTATATCATGAATCCCTTTATTCTCATGATATTATAAAGCTCAGATTAAATGTTATTCCGTAATTATTTGTATTCAAGTGTCTCTCATTTTTTTAAAAACTCTTTAACAAAAATATTGTTTTAAATGTTTTAAAGATTAATTATTCTAAATATTTATCTTTAATGTCCATGTTTTCAAAATGGTTTTCAGTATTTATTTATATGGAAATTAATGTTTTAAAATTATAATTCCATTAAAATCATCAAAGTGGCATGGGACACTTTGATTCAAAAATATCTTATAAATGGTTTTTGAAAATGGATTGATTGATTCAATATCTTGGAATTACTTATTGTGATTGAAAATGAAATGTTGTTGTTAAAATGTTTATATTTTCAATATTTTATGTGAAATGATGGTACATGGACATTTTACAGGTGGTTACGTGATAAACCATATGACAGGTGGTGTCGTGAATACCAGAACGAGTGGTTACGTTATAACCTCCAATGCATTGGGTATGGAAGTTGGTCGTATGGCTATTCTATTAAATATGTGTAGAAGTCGAACGTATGGTTATTCCGTTTATGTATGTTTATGTCCCAAGTTACCTTTATATGTTATGTGTTCTTTATATGGGTTTTATGGTAATCTTTTGGTTATAAAATGGTAAGTAATGGTCTTTCATTCCATGAATAGTGTTTACTACTTCATAAAGGTGAAAAGTATTACAATGGTAATGTATTCATGGTTTACCTATTCTTTTGAAAACACTAAATGTTTTCCTTCTTTGTGTATCCTATACTGGGCTTTTTTTGCTCATCCCAAGTATTTGAAATGTTTTCCACAGGACTTAAAGATGAATAGGGTCAAGGATGGGTTCAAGGAAAGACATGCTATCTGAAACATGGAACTAGACATGTTTCTTTTTAAGAGTTTTTTTATTTATTATTTTATGGAAACATAGTAGAAGTGTCTACTATGTAATATTTTGATATGTAATATTTATGACATAATTCTCTAAAACTCTAAACTTGAAAAGATCCTCTATGTGAATTATTCATTGAATTCATGATTAAGTAAGGTTTAAGGCCAGGGCCTTATAATGGATAGTGCAGCAAAAGGTGGCAGAGCTGCAGAAGAGGGTCTAGGAGATGAAGTTGAGGAAGGTGGCTAGGGAAATGGAATACTGTGATGCTGAATAAGAAGCCCCAACATCTGCTCCAGGCGGTCCTGACGACAACTAATACGAACCAAGTGATTTCGTGTCTAAACAGAGGGATAAGGATAGAGCGATCGAGGGTGCAGGGTTTGGTGGGGGAGTAAGAGGATCTTCTTAGGAACACTCCCTTACTCTTGATCTTCCAGGTCATCACACATATTTTCAGAGATTTATTTATGGATTTTTCTACATCATTCGAGTTCGAAAGAGATGACTATCAGGAGACGCCCAGTGATGCAGTACTGGGGGTCAAGTACCAGCTAGATGGCCGACCCTATTCCCTTACCATGAATGAGTTCGGTCGAGGGTACAATTTCTATCCTCATCCCATCACCCCACCCCTATCTCCACCCTGACCTGACCCGAGTGCTCTGACCCCATTGCCATGTTGTGGGAGATTGTTGGGCCTAACCACTGATATTCTCCCACATCCCAGAAGCATACCCTTATAACTAAACATTTCCATCACTTCACCCACCGGTGCTTTAGCACTATCATTTTACCTTTCCATGAGGATATAGGGGTCATGACTGGCTGTGACAAGGATCTCTTTACCTGTGTCATCTGGCAGGACTACCCGGACCTCCCTTACCTGGCCACCTCCTATTTCCATGCCATGTTTTCTAGCTATCAAGGAATCCTAAATGGTGGGATTTACTTCACTCACCTAGCCCACCACCATGGTGTTTTTGAGCCTTCCCTTCCCCATGACCAGCTAGGTTCCCCCCCAAAGATGGGATTGTCAACACATGGAATATTTTTGTGAATTCTCAAGAAATTAAGTACAGGAGTAGAGACTCATGATTATTTGCGACGAAAAGGGTTCCAAACCTCTATTCATAGGAATTTAAATGGCTATTCTTGTAGTTAAAAAAAGAAGAAGTTATATTGTTTTGTTTATATTAGTTTTTATTATTATCTTATCAAGGTTTTCTGAATTTAGAGTCGATTATTTTTGTTCTTTAGATATAAAAAGATTAATTGGACATACATTTCACTAATAAATTACTTAATGAATTATGATAAATATAGGAAAATTGTTTTTGATGCTAATAAATGAAGAAATATGGTGGGGTTATGGATTTATGAGAAGTTTATTATTGAATAAAATTGCATATGAGGATGTGTTGTTCATGATAACCCAACGCTCTGGGTTCCATTTGAAATAATGATTCCTTGGTCTAGTAAACATATATTTCGAGCTAATGAAACTAACTCCTTGGCCTGTTAGTTAGTATTTCATAGTTCATTATTTGGCTTAGTCCATTTCGAGTAGATGAATCCTCCCAATGGTCATGAAATTATTCGTCGTTATTCTTCTTTTCAATCCATGAAAATCTACCCTTGGAAAGGTTTAGAATTTTCAGTGATATAATGAAGTGATTTAAGAAGAATAAGATGAAATTCAAAGAACAAAAACATACATAAAAATTAATTAAAAATAAAACATATCATCTCCCACAAACCCAACACATAGTGTATTTAATTACACATAGAGGTAATGGTAAGTAATAAAATATTGATACCTGATGGGATCATGCTTGAAACTTCAATGATGGAGTGATTCATTGGTAGATGATAAGATGACAGTAGAATGACAACAGAGATTCCTCCATTAAAACCTTCATCCTTTTTCCATATCCCAAATTAGTTTTATCCTAACATGTATAGAATGTGTAAGGGGTCGATCCACAGGGAGAAAAGGCTGTTATTATGTTTTGTTTATAATATTTTGTCTTCTTGTTTAAGCGAGGTTTTCTAAATTTAGAGTCGATTTTTCTTGATTGTTTGGATACAAAAAGAACAACTGGAGTTACATTTCTTTAATAAATTTATTAATTAATAAGGATAAATACTGGAAAATGGTTTTTGATGAAAATAAAGAAATAAATTCATTGGGGTTATGGATTTATAAGAAGTTGATTATAGAATAAAATTGGTTATGGTATTTTATTGTTCGTGATATCTTAACACTCTGGTTTCAATTGGTAATAAAGTTTTCTTTGGTCAGGTAAACATATATTTAGAGCTGAAAAAACTAACTCCTTGATCTGGTCATCATTATTTCACAGTTCTTTATTTGGATTACTTTATTTTGAGTCGATGAATCCTTCCAATGGTCCTGAAATTATTCATCATTATTCTTATTTTGAATCCCTGAAAATTCTTCCCTTGGTTTGGTTCATAATTTTTAGTAATATGATGAAGTGATTTAAGAAGAATAATAATAATTCAAAAGAACAAACACATTCGTAAAGACTAGTTTAAATTATAAATCACCATCTCCCACAACCCCAACACATTGGGTATTTAGGTACACATATAGGTAAAGGTGTGTACTAAAATTTTGATACATGATGTCATCAGGCTTGAAACTTTTAGGAGGTAGTGATTATTTGGTATAAAGTAAGATTATAGTAGAATGAATGTAGATATTCCTCCCTTCAGACATTAAACTATTTTCACTCCACAATTTTTCCTCTCTTGTTCCGGAGGCCAAGGAATATATTTATTGAAAAAATAATTACACGGTGTGTAGGTAAAGTACAAATCATGTATTTTTGTCAACATGATATTGTCCTTGTTTTATCTACTGGTAGGTGGCCAAACACACCATCTTTTTCCAAGAACAATGTGCCACATGGAAGGTAGAACTAAAAAATGTGTAAAGCCGCCACACATGGTGTGTAGTCTCCTTTATTGACCACCAACCGATTATAGAAAGGTTTACATGACGTGTAGTGCTGCCACACATGACTTGTTACCATCAGCTGGCCACATGGGCATGTAGACTTCTTCTCATTTTATAACTTCTTATAGGAGGTTATACAATGCATGTATAGGGTGAACATGACATGTACCGACTTCTAATTACTTGGTAATGTACTTGTCCTAGTCAATCCATTTCTGAGTCTAGATGTACATGGCGTGTATATTAGTACACATCGTGTAATCTGTAAATTTTCATTAGTTCTCCCCCATTCTGTGTATTTGGACATAAAATTCCTAAAAATCAATAAGATCACAAATATGAAAGTATTTTCCTCTAAATAATAAGTAATTTTTGAAAACTTGTTCTTATTTTGAAAAAAGAATGTTAAAATGTATACACAAACCAGGTTCATTAGACTCCCACATACATAATCATTTTCTTTCCCTCAAGAAAATATCAACATCTAATTAACAAGATTATATATATAAAAATGAAGGAATTCAGACAATCATAAATGTAATGAATAAGTCATAGGTGAAATTTCTCAAAATCTACAAAACAATTTCAATTCAATAGATATTATAATAATGCTTTATATATAATTCAATTAACTACTGTCATCCTCTTTTAACAGATGAGTCAACCTTTCAAAAACAATCGAGACCTTTGATGAACTACCTCACCATTAACATACTCAACACTCAATATATTTAAAATCAATGTTATGATCAATGAAATATATATACAATAAATCTATAGGATTGCATGAAATCTAGGTCTCCACTTCAATAAATTGATTTATAGAAATCATGAGGACTTTTCAATAAGGATTAGATGTTTTTTTGATAATGGTTGGTAGGTAAAGATATGAAAAATAAATTTGAGGCTTGAAAAAGGAGGATAAATTATGAAATTATAGTGCATGATATTCTATTTTGAGATCAATGTAAAATCATAATCATCAAGATTTATTAAATGATCTCATCACTACCGTCTCATTTAGGTATGTAGGTTGGGTTCACAATCCAAAAAAGTTACTAAAAGGTACCTTTTTTGTACCATTTTTTTAAACGAAAAAACAAAAACTTTTTGATTTCCCAGAATAGAGGTTTTGGACCCTTTTGGCCCCAAATGATCAAGAGACTCTTCCCACATACATAATTTCTTGACAATTCACAAAAATATTCCATGGGTTTCCAATAACATCTTTTAAGATCAAGTGAATAAGCATGAAAAATCACTAAATAATTATGGTAGGAAGGGATATAGGCTTGTAATACGACTTCCTATTAAGGCGACTCATTATTTCTAGGGGATTTATGATGATAAGATGTTGGGTAGGTCTCAAGATAAATGGGTTAAAACAATATAATGCCTCAATAATTTTAATGTATTTCAAAAATTATTGATTTTTTTAAAAGAAAAAATGAAAATTATTGTAGTTATGTATATTATAAGAATTTCACAAGAAATATGGTATTCAAAAGAATATTATAAAGGGTTTATAATTCCACTCATTTGTGGAAAATAAAATAAAGAGACAATCAGGACATGACATGCAAATAAATGATTATTTTAATCGATGTAATTATTCACAGATTACAAATTGAAATTTAAACTATGTCATCAATAATTTTAAAGCACTATAGAACTAAAATAAGCTTACAACATTTTTTTAAAAATTTCCCACTTTATGATTTATTATTTAAAATCAAGATCAACCAAATTGTATTCACATTTTCAAAAGTAGTTTCTAATAATGATGTCTCCTAGATTGATTAGATGGGAAAAGTCTAAATTTGTTGAGTGATACCCACCCCATACTTAATATCAAACGTGGTAAACCATGTGCCACAAAAAGTGATGAGGGGATTGTGGGGACACAACAATAGACCAGAATGAGGGGAAGTAAGAAAATAAGTAAAGAAATAATGAAAAAAATAAAAATAAAAAGTGAAAATCAATACTCCCCTAATGTCTTGGTGAAGAAATATGGGAAGTAGTTGAGACGGATAGGCCAGAGCATGAAAATGTACCTATGAAGGTCATGAAGAGAGAACACTGCAAGAAGAGAGCACATTCACAGGCACAAGATATTAAAAATATATATATAATGAAAAACATGTGACCAAAAACCAGTTAGTTTGTTTCCTTATAAGATGCATCATATGGTATAGGAACATCTGGTAGAGAAGGATCAGGAGCTGAGGCAAATGGATTCTCAGAATCTTCATGTGAAGAGAAGCTGGATGTGTCAGATCTACAGGAGCTGGAGTCGAAATAGTAGGCACAACAGTGATCCATGGAATGACACCGATTGTGGAAGTAGATGGGCCCGTAGTGGAGAGGATAACAGAATCTGTGGACAATGCAATAAAGGGAGGTGGAGCTGCGGAAGAAGGGATAGGAACTGAAGCACAGGCTGGCAGCGAGGGCAGTGGAATACCATGATGCTGAAGAAGAAGCCCCAACATCTGCTCTAGATGGTTATGCCGGCTATCGATTCAAACCATGTTCTACTCTATTGTGTCTAGGAGGAGGTACAAGTAGAGAGAAACTGATGGTGTGGGGGTAGGTAGGGGAGTATATGGAATAGAAGAGGGAAGGTCGGATGGAGATTGATAGGGTGGGGAAGCCGGAAGGGGTTGGGAATTAGTGGGAGCAGGATGGTCAGCAAGTGGGAGGGGTCATGGCTAGACAAGGACCCAAGTGCCCCTGCATCTAAGGGTATATATTCAGCGTCCCAAATTATTTTTACCCAAAGAAGTATAGCACCAGTAAGGGATTGATCCACATGAAGAAACATAATTTATTTATTTTTTTATATTAGTTTATATTTTTGATTTAACGAGGTTTGCTGAATATTGAGTCAATTTTTGTTGATTTTTTGGATACAAAAATAATAATTTGACTAAAGATTCTTTAATAAATTACTTAATGTATAAAGATAAATACGGTATAATTTGTATTGATGCAAATAATGAATGAAATGCTTTGGGGTTATGGATTTATGATAAGATCATTATTGAATCAAATTGATTTTGAGGTTTTATTATTCACGATAACTCGACACTCTCGGTTCAATTTGAAATAAATTTTCCTTGTTCTGGTAAACATATATTTAGAGTTAAAGAAACTAACTCCGTGTTCCAGTAGTCATTATTTCATAGTTATTTATTTTTCATATTCTATTTTGAGTCGACGAATCCTTCTAATTGTCAAGAAATTATTCAGTTTTGTTATTATTTTGAATCCCTGAAAATTCTATACTTGGTCTGGTTCAGAATTTTTATTGATAAGATGATGTTATTTAAGAAGAATTAGAAGAAGTTAACAGAACAAACACATTCATAAAAAATAATTTAAATTACAACTCATCGTATCCCAAAACCCCAACACACTAGGTATTTAGTTACACATAGAGGTAATGGTAAGTACTAAACTCTTGATACCTGATGTGATCATGCATGAAACATCGAGGAGAGAGATATTCTTCTGTAGATTGTAAGATGATGGTATAATGGCACCAGACCTTCCTCCCTTAAGTCCTTCAACCCCTTTATCTCCACAATTTTTCCTCTCTTGGATTGGAGGCCAAGGCCTCTATTTATGGGAAATATAATTACATAGCATGTAGTTAATGTACACAGTGTGTATTTTTCTTAATGCTATTTATTCCTTGTTTTCTCTGCTGGTATGAGGACTAACATACCGTCTTTCAGCATAAACATGGCACCACCTGGTAGGTAGAACTACACGGCATGTAGCCCCACCACACACATCATGTAGTCTCATTTTCCTACCATTAACCGCTTCTAGAGAGGTGTACAAGGCATGTAGCACCGCCACACATGGCGTGTTCCCATCAGCCAGCCACATGGGCATGCAGACTTCTTCTCATCCCCCAACTACATATCTAATGGTATAAATAGTGTATATAGGGTGAACACAGTGTGTACCAGCTAATGATTACTTGGTCTTATACTTGTCCTGGTCAATTCGTGTCTGAGTCTAGATATAAATGGAATGTATATACGTAAACAATGTGTAGTATGTAAATTTTTCTCTGTTCTCCCACATTTTGTGTATTTTTCCATATATTTCCTAAAAATGATCAACATTACAAAAATCAAATAATTTTTCCTCAAAACAGTAGGTAATTGCTGAAAAATTGCTCTTATTTTCAATAAAGTATGTGAAAATGTGTACACAAATCGGGTGCATCAAACTCCCCCATACGTAGTCAATTGTTTGCACTCATTAAAATATCAAAATCTAATTAACAGGAGCCTATATTTGAAAATGAAGGAATTTAGACAATCATAAATGTAAATAATAAGTCACAGGAGAAATTTCTCAATAACTACAAAATAGTTTCAATTAAATTGATATTATTATCATGATTCATATATAATTCAATTAACTTCTGTTATCCACTTCTAACACAGGATTCATCCTTTCAAAAACACGAAATCCATTTGATGATCTACCTCACCAATAACATAATAAACACTTATGATTTTTAAAAAAAAATAATTCTCATTCATTGATATATACACTCTATCGATAGGTTTGTAAGAAATCTAGGTCACTACTTCAAAAAAATGATTTACATAAATTATGAGTACTTTTCAATAAGGCACATATTTTTCTTGTGGCTAATGGATTGTAGGTAATGATGTCAACAATAACTCTGAGGCCTGAAAAATGAGGCCAAATTCTTAAATAACAGTGCATGATATTCAATGTTAAGCTCAATGTAAAAGCGTCCTCAACAAGAATTATCAAATGATCTCATCCCCACCTTCTCCTTTAGTTCGGTAGGTGGGATTCACAATACAAAAAGTGAGTAAAATGTCACATTTTTTGTACCATTTTTTTCAAAAAAAAAGAGCCCCTTGAATTTCCATGAATAGAAGATTGGAACCCTTTTTTCCCCAAATTATCAAGAGGATCTTCCCTCATACTTAATTTCTTAACATTTCAAAAAAATATTCCATGTGATTCCAAATCACTTCATTTATTCTCAATTGAATAATCATTAAAAATAAAAAATTATTTTGGGTAGGAAGAGAGATAGGATTGTAATACGGATTTCTATAAAGGAAATTCATGGATTCTAGGGTCTTTATGAAGATACAATTTAGGGTAGGTCTCAACATAAAATGGTTAAAAAATCTATTACCTCAATCATTTTAATATAATTAAAAAAATTATTCATGTGTTTAATAGAAAATATTAAAATTCTGGCAGTTATGTATATCCTATGAAATTCTCTAGAAATATGGTAATATAATGTATATGATAAAGGGTTTATAATACCTCTCAGGAGTGCGAAAAATACATAAAGTGAAAATCTAGTTTTGAATTGCATATATTTGATTGGTATAATTGATTTAATTATCCATTGATTATATGTTGCAAATTTAAACTATATCAGCAATCATTTTAAAGAAATAACGAATAAAAATATACTGGAAACTTTTTTAGAATTCCCACTATCAGATTTATTCTTTAAAATCATTATCAACCATATTGCAACCACATTTTCAAAAATAGTTTCTAATAATGAGGTCTCCAAGATTGATAATAAGGTCAATGAATAAAGTGGTCAAGAGATGCCCCCCATACTTAATATCGCATGTGGTCCACCAAGTTCGACATAAAGTGAATAAGGGAAAGTGGGGAAACAATATTAGACAAGAATGAGGGGAAGTAAGAAAATATGTAAAGAAAGAAAGGAAAAGGAAAAGAGAAATTTAAAAACAATACTCCCCTCGTGTCTAGGTGATGAAAGATGAGATGTAGTAGAGACAGATAGGCCAGAGAAAACCAGAGTACCTGTGAGGTTCGTGAAGAGAGAACACTAAAATCATAGACAACTTTCACAGGCCTAAGATATAAAAAATTTATAAATAATAAATAACATGTTCCTAAAAACCAGTCAAGGAGTCGCCTCAAGAGAGGCATCATCCGGTACAGAAATAGCTGGTATAGAAGGATCAGGAGTTGAGGAAACTGGAGGCTCGGAATTTGCAGATGGAAGAGAAGCCGAAGAAGTCAGAGTCATAGGATCTAGACTCAAAACAAGAGGAGTCATAGTGATCCCTAGACTGTCAGTAGTAGGGGAAGTATTGGTAGCAGCATTTGGGCCCATAGTGGATAGGAGAATGGAATCTGTGGTCAGTGCTGCAAAGGGCAGTGGAGCTGCGAAAGAAAGGTCGTGAAGCGAAGGCGAGCACAGTGGAATACCATGATGCTAAAGAAGAAGCCCCAAAAAATTATCCAAGGGGTCTTGATGACTGTCGATATGAACCAAGTGCTGCTCTACCATGGCTAGGCGGAGGGACAAGGAGAGAGATACCGAGGGTGCGAGGGTAGGTGGTAGAGTAGAGGGAATAGAAGAGAGAAGGTCCAAAAGAGATGGATGGGGTGGGGAAGTTGGAGGGGGTGGGGAATCAACAGAAAAGGAGGGTCAGTAGGTGGGTGGGGTCATGGTTGGCCAAGGACGTAAGCGCCCCCTACTTTCAGACCATTCCCTTGGGAATGTTCCTGAGAAAGTCCATCTACTAGGTGGGGGGCACTATCGGCCATACGGAATGGAAGCCTCAAAAACCCCAAGGTGGTGGGCTAGGCGAGTGGCGTAAAACCCATAGTTATGGTTTCCCTGATGGTCAATAAACATGGAATGGAAATATGAGGCGTCTAGGTAAGGGAGGTTCGGGTAGTCAAGCTGAATGACACAGGTAAGGAGCTCCAAGTCACAGCTAGTCACGACCCCCATATCCTCATGGAGGGGGAAAAGGATGGTGCTAAAGCATCAGTGGGTGAAGTGAAGGATATGGAAATCCTCCTCTAGTTTCCATCCTTACACTACCCACTACCTTAGCTGAGGCTGGAACTTTTAGCGCCGCACCTCTTCCATCCAGTATAGAGACTACAAGCATCAACTATTCTTCCCCACCAGCTGCCACTCCACCTGATCCATCTTCCTCCACATGTGGTCCATTATCGGCTGCCCCATCCAGTGAGACTCCATTTACTACAACTGATTCATCCCCAAATCTTTCCCCCACTACTGCACTTGTATCTCCCCCTACAGGTGTTCCTGACCCATGAATGTGTTCTCGGTCACTGATTTGGTGCACGAAAGGCTCCGAAGTTTCTCCCACCACCCAATTCCATTGAGCAGCCGCTATCAGGAAATCAGTGAACCTCAGCAGCTCAGCATCTGGGGGAGTTATAGGATCTTCTTGAGCACACCCCCTTAATCTCAATCCTCTAGTTCAACACTCCTATTTTCAATGATTATTTTTTGTAGTTTTCTACATCATTCGAGTTCGATGGATCTGAATACCCAGAGATGCACGGTGATGCAGTACCGATGGTTCGGTTCCGGCTAGGCGGCCAACCCTTTTCCCATACAATTACTAAGTTCAACCGAGGGTGTGGTTTCTATCCTCATCCAATCACCCCACCCTCTGACTCCACCCTGACCTGATCTAAGTGCTCTGTGCTCATTTCCATGTGGCGGGAGATTAGGGGGCCCGACCACCGAAATTCCCCACCTTACCAGAATAGTACCATTATAGCTGACCCTATGTTCCACCCACCAGCTGATCCTCCTACCCATGTTGATTCCCTTTCTACTCTTTCCCCACACTCTACAGATTCCCCACCCCATCCACATCCTTCTATCCTCCCTTCTTATCTTCACTCTACTACCCCACCTACCCCTTCACCATCAATAGATCCCTCCTTGTCCCTCCGCTAGCCACTATGGAGCAGTACTTGGTTCATTTCGATAGCAGTCAGGACCACTAGGAGTAGATATTGTTGCTTCTTCTTCAGAATCATGGTATTACATTGCCCTGCCACCTTCCTCTACCTCGGATCTTGGACCCTCTTATGTAGCTCCGCCACCTTTTACTACACTGTCCACAAATTTGGTTCTCCTATCCACTATAGGACCAGCTGCTACAACCACTACATCCCCCGCAACATCCAATCCAAGGATCACTATCGTACCTCCTATTCCGAGTCTAGCTCTTTCAGCTCTGACATATCTGACTTCTCTTCCACGTGTAGATTTTAAGCCTCCATTTTCGTCAGCTCTCGATCCTTCTCTACCTGCTGTTTCCGTACCGGATGATACCTATTCTGAGGTGACCCCCGGACTGGTTTCTGGACATAGGTTTGTCATTATATATATTTTTGATATCTTGTGCTTGAGAATATTGTCTATGCTTGCATTGTTCTCTCTTCATGACCCTCATAGGTACACTAGCAGGCTCTGGACTTTCCATCTACACCAATTCTGGACTTCCTTCACCTAGATACGAGGGGAGTATTGTTTTTCACTTTTTTTTCTTTCATGCAGTACTTATTTTCTTACATCCCATCATTATAGTCCACTTTTTTGTCCCCAAATTCCCTTAATCACTTTATGTTGAATTTGGTGGACCACATGAGATATTAAGTATGGGGGGGTAATCTCTCGACCAATTTAATCTTTAACATTTTCATCAATATAAGTGACATCATTAATAGAAACTATTTTTGAAAATACAAAGGAAATTTTGTTGATCATGTAATTAAATAAAGCTGAATGTGGGAATTTTAAAAAAATTCATACTTATTTCGGTTCATTAGTGATTTAAAATGATTACTGATATTGTTTAAATTGGAAATTTTAATCCATGTATAATTACATCAATTAGACTAATCAATTATATGCAATTCACGACTGGATTTTCTATTTATGAATGTTTCCAACTCTTGAGAGGTATTCTAAACCCTTTATCATATTCTTTCTATTACCCTCTTCCTTGAGAAATTAATAGGATATACATAACTACCATAATCTATACGTTTTATTTTCAAAACATGAATAATTTTTTAATTATATTAAAATGATTGAGGAAATAGATTGTTTTAACCCCTTTATCTTGAGACCGACCCTACATATTATCTTCATAAATCCCCTAGAAACCCAAAATTTCCTTTATAAGAAGCCATATTGAAAGAATATCTTTATTCCAACCCTAATTCATTTATGATATTGCAAGATTATTCACTTGAGCTTAAATGAAGGGATTTGAAACACATTTAATATTTTTGTGATTTGTCATGAAATTTAGTTTGGGAGAAGAGCCTCTTGATCATTTGGGGAAAAAAGGGTTACAATCCTTTATTCATGGAAATTCAAAATGTTCTATTTGTTTAAAAAAATGGTACATTCAATGAGACATTTTACTCACTTTTGGGATTGTGAACCCTACCTGCTTAACTAAATGAGATGGTGGTGATGAGATCATTTGACAATGCTTTTTGAAGACTCTTTTAAATTTATCTTAACTTCTAATATCATACACTTTTATTTCAGAATTTAGCATCCTTTTTCAAGCCTCAATGTAATTTTTCACATCTTTACATACCAAACTTTAGCCACAGAAACATCTGATATTTATTGAAATGACCTCATGATTTTTGTAAATCAATTTTCTGAATAAGAGACCTAGCTTTCTTGAAAACCTATGGATATATTCTATATATCTTTGATTGAGCTTAACTTTGATTTAAAAGATCTGGAGTGTTGAGTATGTTATTGTTAAGGTAGATCATAAAATGGCATGATTGTTTTTGGAAGGTTGACTCTTCTGTTAAAAGTGGATGACGTTAGTTAATTGAATTATATATGAATCAAGATTAGAATATGTCTTGAATTGAAAATACTTTTTAACTTTTGAGAAATTTCTTCTATGACTTATTATTTACATTTATGATTTTCTGAATTCCTTCCTTTTCAAATATAGAAACATTTAATTTAGATGTTGATATTAGCTTTAGGGAATGAAAATGACTATGTTTGGCTGATTTTGATGCACTAGATTTGTGTATACATTTTCAAATAATTTATTGAAAATAAGAATATCATTTCAGAAATTACCTACCATTTAGAGGAAGAATACATTGATTTTTATGATCTTGTTAATTTTCATCAAATTTATGTCCAACTACTAAACATGGGGGAGAACTGAGAAAAATTTACAGAATACACAGCGTGTACTTATATACATTCCATGTAAAACTAGACTCAGACACGGATTGACCAGTACACATACATGGCCAAGTAATCATAAGCTGGTACAATCTGTGTTAACCCCATACTTTCTGTGTATACTTTTCTAAAAGTTTCTGGCGGATGAGAAGAAGTCTAGATGCCCATGTGGCCGGATTATGGGAACACGACATGTGTGGCAGTGCTACATGATGTGCACACCTTTCTAGAACCAGTTAGTGGACAAAAAATGAGACTACACACCGTATGTGGTGGCGCTACACACCTTGTAGTTCTACATACCAGGCGGCACCGTGTTCATGGTCAATGAAGGCGTGTTAGGCCTCCTACCATCAATGAAAACAAGGAAAAAATCACGTTGAAAAAAATACATGCCATGTAATTTAGCTACACGCTGTGTAATTATATTTTTTATAAATAGAGGCCTTGGCCTCTGAGCCAAGGGAGGAAAAAATTTGGAGAGAAAGGGGTTGAAGGTCCAAAGGGAGGATGCTCTGCTGCCATTCTACCATCATATTACCATCAACTAAAGAATCACTCCCACCTCGATGTTTCAAGCATGATCATATGTGGTATCAAGAGTTTAGTACTTACCTTTACATCTATGTGTAACTAAATACTAAGTTTGTTGTGGTTGTAGGAGATGATGAGTTTTAATATAAATTAGTTGTTATGAACGTGTTTTTTATTTTATCTTCTTCTTATTCTTCTTAAATCACATCATCTTACCATTTAAAATTATAATTCTGAACTTGTGACAAATTTTAAGGGATTCAAAAGAAGAATAACAATGAATAATTTACGGAACATTGGAAGGATTCATCAACTCAAAATGGTCTAATATGAATAAAGAACTGTGAAATACTGACAACTGGACAAAGGAGTTAGTTTCTAAAGCTCTAAATAAAAGTTTACTAGACCAAGGAAAATCTATTACAAATTGATCCCAGAGTTTTGGGTTATCATAAACAACCCAACCTCATAAACAATTTGATTCAATAATCCACTTCTCCTAAATTTACAACCCCAACACATTTCATTGTTTATTTTCATCATAAAAAATTTCCCATATTTATATTTATTCATTAAGTAATTTAATAAAGAAACATAAGTCCATTTATTCTTTTTGTATCCCAAAAATCAACAAAAATCAACTATAAATACAAAAAACCTCACTAAAATAGAAATACAACCTAATATAAAAAACAAAAAAAACTTCTTTTCCTCCCTGAGGATCGACCCCTTACTGGTGCTATACATGTTAGGGTAAAAATAATTTGGGACACTGAAAACATACCATTGGTGAAAAGACTCACCACCACATCATTGAAAATAAAATGCTCAAGAGTTTCTCCATAAAATCTTCCTTATTTTTAGGATAACATGAATCATTAAGATTCAGAGGATTAGATTTATAATATAAAAGGGATTTCCAAATTTATTCATACTCTCGAAGAAGTTAGTGTGAATTGTGCATTGTTCTTATTGGAAGTCGTTGTAGGAAGTGATGGGACTCCATGGTGATAGATATGAAGCATGTGAATATTGTAGGGAAATAATTCAATGTTGTATTTAAAAAAATATTATCAAAATATTTTGGTCATCCCAAGGTCCCAAATGATTTTGATGAATAGGTAGAGAGGCCAGACAGTGATGGAATACTCAAAACTCTTTTATAAAGTTAGTTATGTATGCACCCAATATCGTTTCTAATGGGCATCTGAAATATAATAAGTTTGAGACAGTGTTATGGTTAGATATTTGATCTCAGGTATTCTTGTTCAAGATGATGACTTATTTTGTGGTTGTTTATTTTGATATGGTAGTAAAAATTTATTATAGAAGAATTTATGATTTCTATAAATTAATATCATAGAGGAAAATTGATGTTAATATAAGAAGTCAAGAAAGAAGGATGATAAGGGAAATAAGGAATGTGGTTGTTCAAGCCATCCTTCCCTGGTGTCTTCATATGTGGGTTCTAATTTTGGGTTAGTGATAATCCATAAATTTGGGAAGGAAGAGAACATATGATATACATGATCCTCTATATACATGCCTTGTCACTGGTGAAGAGATATGGTACACTTTAAGTGATTTTGCAAAGTGGGATGCCTATATAATAGTGGTACATGGTCCATATATTTGAGAGGGATGCATGATCATCATTAACCATCTAGGACTACCAGTTCTCGATTTGGTGGACTTGTTGGTAGATATGGACAATCTTCTAGAAATAGTAAACACAGAGAAGGTCCACAAGAAAGTGTTCATTCTCATGTTCATGAAGAGACCAGGAAATTTCATGTGGTGGATCGATCCCAACAAGAGTTGGATGTCGTCACAGCAATAGTTCATGGTACTCTTTTTATTACATCCTCGTTAGCTGTGGTACTGTTTGATGTTGTAACTTCAAATAAATTTTTTTCTACATATCTTATGGATGAGTTAAAATTTCCAGATGAGTATATGTTGTTTGTGATAGAGTTAGTAAATTCACTTAGTAAGAAGTGAGAATAGGGTTTCAGGTATCCTTCTTGAGAACTCACCATGTTATGGGTCAATATCGAATTGGATTTTCTCTTTTTCAAAATCCACCTTGTTGATGTAATCCATGGTATTAATTAGACATTATGCTTGTAGGCACACATTGATTTTTATATGTGATGAGTGAGTATTATGGGTCTTGATATAAGTTCTCAAGGTTACCATGGTAAATGTGATCCTCATTCGAGATGTGTTGGACCTCCATTTCCAAATTATAGAAAGCATGGTTGTCAGATATTATTTCTCACATCAAAGGATAATGACAGTTCACTTTTGGGTAGATTTACTCCTAATGTGTATGATTTCCAAATGGGTTATCTTTATGATTTCTTGTATTTTACTATAGACAGGGATATAGAGTTCTCTACTGATTTCACACTAGGAACACATCTGATATCTCATCCCTGATACCATATATCCCCAATCAATTTGAATGATTTAAATATACAGTTGGACAATTTTTTAATCTGGAGGATTCATTATCTCGAGAATACCGCCTTGGGTCACCCTAATTTTCTTTTCAAAAAAGGCCAATGGATCAATCTATTCATATATTGATTATTGAAATTTGAACAATGTATTGATCAATAAAAAGTACCATTTTCCTAGTATTGATAATCTTTTTTATCATCACAAGGGGTGAAGGAGTTTTTCTAGGATTGACTTGTATTCCTAGTATCATCATGTCAGAGATAGAGAAGTGGTGTTCTGATAACAACCATTATAAGTAGGTACATCCATTTTGAGTACATGACAATACTTTTCAGGTTGAAAAATGCTCCAAAAGTATTTATAAAGCTCATGAATAGGGTATTCTGTGAGTATCATAGATCATGTATCATGGTATCTGGTAATGAAATGATAGTATATTCTCAAACTAAGGAGGTTCATGAGGGAAATTTGGGGAATTTTCTAGGAATCCTATGAGATCATCGTCTCCATGTAATTTTTTACAATTTCACCTTCTTTATTAAGGAGATGAGGTTTCAATGCCATGTGAACTCAGAACAGGGGGTTTTATTAGACCTATACAAGATTAGTGCACTAATGTCATGGGTACAACAGAAGTATGTGGTTGATATAAAAATGGATTTTATTGGTATTATAAGAGATTTTTTAAATATTTCTCCCAGATTACATAATCCATGATAATGATTACCTAGAAACGTATAAGGATTGAATGTGGTAGAGAGTGTCTAGAATAAATTGAGGAGCTAATGTGGTGGCTAAAAACATCAACTATTTTTATATTTCCTAAATCATTAATGGGATATGTTGTCTATTGTGATGCCACATGTATTGGTGTTAGGTGTGTGCTGATGCAGGACAACCATGTGATGGCTTATGGTTCACACCAACTCATTAGACATGAATAACATTACCCTTCACATGACCAGGATATATTGTGGTGATGCATTTCATAATGACATAGATCCATTATCAATTTTGGGAGAAAATTTTAGTTTATTAAAATCATAATAGATTAGACAATATTTGCACCTAGATATATAATAATTTGTGGAAACATCGTTGGATGATTACCTTAAGGGGTTAAATTTTGATATAGTCTATACCCAAGGAAAAGAAAATATTGGGGAAGATGATTTGAGCTTTAAATTTGTAATTTATGTGTTGAAAATTAGATTTTCTATCTATATGTTGATGGTACTTTTCACTCAGATGCATCTTGAGACCAAGGAACACAATATATGTGTGTTCTTGTCTAGTTTTCAGCTAACGACTTCCATATATAGTTGATTTGAAAAAGGATTCCTAGTGATGAGTAGTTCCTACATTCTATAAAGTTCCAATCTGGTGGGGTGGTTCCCTATGAATGGTCATTGTCTCCTAAGGGTGTTTTGTGCATTAGGGGTCTTTATGTGGTGCATTCATCATTAAGAAAATGGTGGTGTAGAAAAATAACTAGTCCAAGTAGACCATTGATCCTTGTTCTACCAAGAAGTACTATGAGAAGTTTCAACAGTTCTTATGGAAAATTATGAGGTCAGATGTAGGTAACATTGTATCACATTGTTTCATGTTATAAAAGGATAATGTCGATAACCAAAGGCCCTATGGTTTTCTTTATATTTTACTAATTTCTACCTAATAGAGGTATGAGATCGCCATAAATGTGATGGTTGGAATTAATCATACATCATGGGAGAGGAATACCATTTTGTAGTGATTTACTATTTGACCAAATCATTACATTTCATTCACATTCTTGTTTTAACCATTGTAGATGATTTGCATTGGTTTTATGTTGAAGAGGTTGTGAGTATTCATGATGTTCCATTGAAAATTATTTCTGAAAGGGACCCTAATAATACCTTAGGGTTTTGGGAAGGCCTTCTGAAGGACACATGGCCGATTTTTACATTAATCAAGATAGGATATCCACAAAATGAATAGTCTAACAGAGAGGGTTAATCATATTTTGGAAGAAATGTTTTGGGAATGTGTTCTGTAATTTGTGTATCGTGTGATACCCATATGGGATTCATTGAGTTATCATATGATAATAGTTATCAATACATTATTGGAATTTAACATTTTGAAGTGCTTTTCAGTCGACGTGTTGGAATCATTTTTTTGGATGAGCTTATTCAGACATTGTTTTTGGGAAAAATAATTGAGAAAGAAACAACTGATAAAGTTAGGATGATCAGGCTGAAACTGTTGATTGTGTGGAGTCATCACAAGTCTCATTCCGATCAGAGGTACCAATATTTGGAGTTTTTTATGGGTGGCCATTTGTTCTTGAATGTGACACCTCACAAGGGTCATTATTGATTGGGTGAGGAATGAAATCCAACATCAAGGTATATTAGACATTTTGGGTTTACCAAGAGTGTTTCTAAGGAGGAATTCAAATTATCTTTTCCCTATCAGCTGACATCAATTCATGATATGTTTCAGGTCTCTCAGTTAAAAAATTACAACCTAGACCGGTGTCATGTGTAAAATTTTTATGAGTTTTAATTGGATCCTAGTTTTTCAATGTTTGAACGGACAATAAATATTATGGATTCTAAGGATAAAGTGATTGTTTGGAAGTATATTCCATTTTTCTGAGTTCTTTCAAAGAATGAAGTGTTTAGAATGCGACTTGGGAGTAGAAGTTTTTTATTGAAGAAGACTATCTATTATTTAATATGATGATGATTCAGAGTGACTTTTATGAGGTAAAATGTTTTCATTATGGGGATAATTATGACATATGTGATTTTTGGGGGTATTATTTTGTTTATTTTTAGTTTTTCATTAATCTTTGTGCATCCCAAGTATTTTTTGTAATACAATTGGGATTTTGGGGTTGACCTCGGGTGTTTCATAGTTAACTCATAGTTTTAGGAATCCTTATTCACTCCTCTATGTATTTATGAGACCAATATCCTTTTTTGGATAGTGGAAACCACATGGTTTGTGCATGGTTTCGAAAATCATGAAAGATTACCATATAATGTGTTCTTATTATATAGTGAGGGATGAAGAATTTTTAAGTGCTTTATTAAACCCTATAAGAGAACAATATGACGTGTCTAGGTTCTTTAAAATGGAAAATTACCTTTTAATCCTTTTTGAGTTTAACCCTAAAACACCACTCATCCACCCCATTCAGAATTTTTCTCCATGGGATCATCCTCTATGAATTATTGTACATCTTTATCATCAATATTTGGATGGTTTATTGTGTGAAATTCATGGAATCTCATTTTGGTCATTTTCCCATTGATTTATCTAATTTTATTGGTTTTCTTATCTGTCCTTGATTTCGTATTTTCAATATGGTTGTTTGGACAAATGGGAATTCTAGGACTTGTTGTTGAGTGAAATATTGATACTTTTTGTTCAATATTTATTTATAGGGTCTTTTAGTAGTGTGGTTGTGGTTTCACATCGATTTTGAATGTTTCCATGATTTTACATTATAATATGAGTTTGGATTTTACTTGTGATTGTCTAAATGAGTTATACAGATTATGTTTGTGTTGAGAAATCTATTTTTTAAGAGGTTCTCAACGAAAAAGTGATGAAAATGGATTTTCCAATGGAATGTGGGCATGTTATGTGGGTGCTTTGTTATGGTGCTTCTTGAATTGGTTTTTACCATGATGTGAAATGTGAGAAATGTTTTTTCAATGATATTTAAAGTCTTGAATATGGTAAAAGTGTATCTTCCAAGATAAATGGGTTTATGTTCCATGTTGGCCTCTTTGTTGGGCATCATAAGTGTGTCTTTTAATTGGGAAACTAATGTGATAGATATTGTGTAATGGGTTTTCTATGAGTATATATTTTAAAATGTATTTTCCCATTGAAATGGTTAGATTAAATTTATGTTTCTCCTTTTTCTCAAAAGGGATTCATCAATAATTAACATCATGGGAAATTTATTTTCAAATGTCTTTAGAGTTCATGTGAAAATATGAAAGAGGTGATTTACATGACTTCTAACGATGAATTTCTTGAGTATGTGAATCTTTTGATTCAATAGATATGTGAAATGAACATTTAGAAACAACAGGAATCTAGACTATTTTAGGTTAAAGAACTACAACTAGTATTCCACTTGATTTGAAAGTGGAAGATTCCCAAATTCAATGGGCAAGATTATCAATTTGAACCATAATTAAATATGTGATATGATTATGGACTATATTAATGATTATAATGGATACCCTCTAGTGGATCATGCAAGGGAAAACCATTTATATTGGATTATTATTTGGATACCACTAGAATTTTTGGAGATGTTCCCCTCTAGTGGCACATGAACATGAACAATTATAGGAGTTGAGATTGAGGATATTGATCACTAAATAGTTTTGTTCATCAGGTCCCACTAGTTCTAGTTATCTACAGGTTCTTACCCTTGTTTCACTCTTGAAACAATATTCATATGTGATGTGTTTCTATCTTTTAGTATACAGTAGACATTCTCTATAATTTTATTTCAAACAAGAATATTTGTAAAAAATGTTTTTATTAAGAAGTCTAATTTTTTGGTTGTTTTCCTTAAAAAAATTATATTTTTATTATAAATTTTTTTATTAATGTTTTCAGGTTTCTTTTCCTTTTGATGATGTAGCAAGAAATATTTTTTTTGGATGGAATCATACTAGTATTTGGCTCACACCATATATACACCATTGGGTGTATGTAGATTTTATTATGTATGACCCTGTTAAAGGAATGATGTTCCATGGTAGTGATATATGATCACGTTTTTAGTGTTCCACTTCATGATGTTGTTGAATAAGGTGGTTTTATGTGATACCCCTACAGTTTCCAGGAGGTTTTGGGATACTTTTGTGTTCTCATCTTGTTTTTTACTTATGATTTAGGTTAATGTTGTAAAACATTGATTTGAAATTTTTTCAAATTTGTTTGTTCATGGTTATCAATCGTGTGATGTTTACTTTTATTGGTTATATTTATGAATATGGGTGAAATAATTCCAATGATTAATATTTGATACCCAGATACCAGTTTCCATATTTTGGGGATCAGTAAAGGCCTTCATGCTATTCCTCAAATAAGGCGTATTGCCAGGTTTAATGGAACCCAAGCTCAGTTGTTGAAATCTTTATTCATGGAAATTATATACATTTAAACCTCACCTCTCTATAAAAAACATTAATGATATAATACTTATAAATAATGATCATTCTCCACATATGTTACATTATCACATTTGCAAGAGAAACTAGTATATTATTATCATAGTAAAGTGCACTAGGATATTCACTACTATGTACCACATTATACTCATTTAATTTTTTTTGAATTAATAAAGATTCATTATCTTCCACATAATTCACAATATAATCAGACTCTAAAGTAGTGTCAGTGTGAATAGCCTACTTTGAGCCCTTCTAACTCACAACACCTCCATTAAAATTGATTTTTATCTCCTTTTTTGACATCACACCATCATGAATTTGGTTAGAAACTACAATGTGTATATCCAATGATGTATATTTTATCATCTAATATATAAAATATAAACAAATAATTCATAAAACATTGATACATAAGGGTAGTATTCACTACCATCCACTAGCGGTCACCTGGATTGGCATGATATCTTCTTACCACACATAATGCATTGGCATTATCTATACTAGTACATAAAAAACCATATTTTACTCACCAAATCACTAATTTGTATAGAATTTTACCATTTAATTTATTTCATCATGTGTCTGAGGACACATTTCATAGAAACATGAATTCTATATGAGGCAATAATTAATTCCCTCTTTGATTGTTCCATATTAAATCTCTTTTGTATCATGTCAATTTATATTCTTTCACTTAGATTGAGAATCCTCTTGAATCTATCATGGGGGATCATGATCCCAATAATATATTCTTTCTCAACAATATCCATCATAGATATGTATTTATTCAAAAATTTATTCAAATGTTGTATGAGTGGTATTTTATTTCCAATGTGTAATATTTCATCAATATATATTATTAAGAAATCAACCATACACCCACTAAACATTTTCATGACCTAGGGTTCACACTATATTATTATGATTCCAAATTTCATTATGGATTAATAATAATGAATGTTCCATGTCTTATATGCCTACATTAATAAATAAATATATATTTTTTTGATTTTTTATATGATGATGGAATACATTGGAGTCACAAACCCTACTTCTTTTGTTATATATATAGCTTACTGATGGTACCCATTAAGGAACGTTTTCTTGAAATACATTTCCCAAATCCCAAAGTCATATTAATCCACAATTGATAGTTAAATTATAATGGATTTCAATGTTTCAAATGGTTAAAATGTTTCATCATAGTCCATGACTTGACACTGTTTAAAAAGTTTTTCAATCAGTAAAGCTATATAGGTATGGAATATCTCCTCAATGTAAAGTTTAATCATCAATAAAAATTTCAAACCAATGGTATTTACAACAAGTGTATGACATTTCCTAATTCCTACTTGGTTTTAGTACATTGAGTCCATATCAGAATTCATGGGCTCTTAGAAGTTGGTAACATATGTTCCACATACTACTTACTTGTATGTTAGAGGATCATTATTATCATCTGATAATTAGCCACTATATGACACTCTGACTTGGTACCAACTATAATCGGTTCCCCAATACGAACCTCCATAATACCTCAAATGCACCTCCCCATATAATAGTGGTATTTGACTATAAACATGTGTCTATAAAGGTACAATGGGGATACTACACAAAATTATCAATGTAATTTCATAATAAATACAACATCAATAGATAAAAAACTAATAGGAAAAATTAAATGAAAACATATCGAATGTTCTAACAAATAGAAAGTTAACATATGATATATCAATATGATGTACACAGTACATGTCAGGTATCCATAAAAACAATGTCTCTAATACCAAAAATATTAAGGACACCAAACATTTTCTAGAATCCAAAACTAATCCTAACAACACATGTTCCAATCCATTATCTTATGCACAAAAAAATATCGTTAGGTCCATATCTTGATCCTATTTTATAAAACAATACACCTCTTCACGAGTACCAAAAGTCCATAATGTCCAAAGCAGGGTGTGAGGAAATCTCATTAGGCCTCCACCAATTGTTTATAAAGAAAAGAAAACCAATTTATAAAATAGAGTATGATGTTAATGAATGTGAAAAAATAAATAGGGAATCAAAAGAAGCATGTTTTTTATTTAATCAATTATTAATTATCGTGTTTATTTATTAGGTTAAATTTTTAAATCCAACAAAACTATTATGCTCTGGCCATGCTGGGAGCCTAATCTATTAAATAATGTGGTTACATACATTTATATCCAAAGATAATTCATTAATCAAATCAATTTAACCATGATTATTTTAGAATCAGTCTAGAAAACCATATCATTTCTATACATCAGGAGCATAATGACTTAGTATCACATCCAAAACCATGAGAAACATTGTTGAGGCCTAGAACATTAGTCTATCTGAGACCAATATGTAAATCCTTATACCATTAATATTGTATTAAAATACAATTTCGTGTCATAGATCATCTTTATTTTCATACCCATGGGAGTAAACCCTTAGTCCAATACACCAATCATACCATTCACCACATGGACAAACATCTTTAACCAGTTATCATATTTTTTCATATATTCATCACATTTTTCAAGGACCCAATGAACCAGTAAAACCAAACCATGGAATAAATAAAACCCAACCCTTTTCATATATAATTCTCACAGGTACCAAATACACATTATAAAATCGTCTACAATATCCCCTTCACATCATTGGTCTTCCACTTTCAAAAACTGAACCATGCTATATGGCTTTTATTTTTGTCTTCCAATCATTCAAAAGGTTAATTAAATAAATAACACAAAAAATGATAACTACAACCCCATTTTATATGATCATCTGAATACTAATAATAATCCATTTTTTATATCCCCATGATCTTCAATTCTCATTTTAAAATCATTACTAACTTTAAAAACAACATTTTCTATCATTAAAAACCATAAGCTGATCAAAATCCAAAATACTTCTCAAAAACCATTTCAAAATACTCTTGGTAATTTTCCAAACAATCAAAAAATAGGCCAATTTTTCCATCATGGAAGGCCACATTAAATATTATGATTCAAAGAGCATTCACATTCATAATTACACTAAATCAATGCTTTGAAATTCATTTCACCATTTCTAAGTCATTGGGATACCCTCTAGGTAGCACATCATCTGGTGTAAAATCATCAAAGGACCAAAGATGTCTATAAATGGTGTCTCACGTCACAGAAATTTAAAAACTAACTTCCCCATAAAAATAAATAAAAACATTTAATAGAACAAATTTCCAAAAACTAAATACTTTTATTAAAACATCAGGACTTGGTGAAAAAGCTTATAGACCCCACCTCATGATTTTAGACAACCAGACATCCATCCTTGGCCCATGATCCTATCCCAAACATCCTCTATATTTATAACATATATTCTTATAAAAAATTATCATTCTAGGGATTTTTAAGGATATAAACAATTAAAACATGCCTCCTCTAGATATGTAAGGAATCATAGTTAGAGAATTACCCATATCTTCTATTTTCACCAAATGGAACTCTAAAAGCCAATGACTCCAGTGAAAATCATCCATGGAGGAGGGAAGGGATTCTAGTTTCTCTCCCATGATTCTTGGGGTAAAATGTGGGATAACATCATAGAATATGTAAATAATATCCGCATACAATAAAGTAATGTTTCAATATTATTCAAGTGCACACATTAGTCAAACTGTTTTCCAGACCGTACACAACCCTGGTGGTCCCCTTTATCCAAGAGGAAAATAGGCTACACGGTTTTTCTTTCCTCCAATATGGTTTGAATAACCATTTAGTGTCCATGTGATTTCTACTATCTAGGTGGACTTTGACACCCAGTCTTTCGGTGCACCACTACCTGTTTCCCAAAACATTCACCCACTTCAATAGGCCACATGGTTATAGTGCATGGTTACTACTAACCAAGCATAAGAAATTATCTCAGAACATATTGGCATATTTTCACTCCTTACCATGTCCCAAACCCCCAGGATAGCCATGAGTCCTATCCTGCACTTGGGAACTACTCCATGAACTAAAATTTAAATTGGGATGTAATTTTTCTCTGGGTTGGGATCTTATATACTCTCTACTATCTAACTACACTTTGTGGAGGTACATTTATAACAATTACCTTGACTATAAGAAAAAAATTAAGTACACTACTGTCACTCAAAAAATTCTGAATCCCATGTTTCCTCTTCGACATGGGAATTTAATCTCAACACTCAAAAAAGGACAGTCATACCCCTTAGAGTTTTCATGTTGTGATACATAACACGAAACCCATACTCGGAAAAGGAAACAATAATGTCAACTCAAAATATTCAACACCAATAATCAGAATAACATGAGAGAACTAGGGAAATACCACTGAAACTATAGTAAAAGAAAACATGACATGAGCATTAAACCATCGAAGTAGATCCAATCAGTACTCCCTCATTCTGATTCTCTTAAATATTGTCTATCAATATAAACACACATAGTGTCACTGAAAGGAACATATAATATTACAAAAAAATATCCCCAACCTAAATTAGTCTACACCTAGAGGCACGACAGTATCCTTCCATACTTGAATACCAATAAAAAAATAAAATCATAAAACTTGTCTCAAGGGTCTCATCAATAAAAGCAACAGTCAACAGTCATTATCAAAACTGAAACACCTTGATGTGACTCACCCAAACATATCAAACCCATAAAATTTCTAATATCATCACCCAACCACTCATATTATATGCAGCTCCCCACCATACACATTAGATCAAAACCACCATCTTCTAGGGTTTTTACCTACTTCATCGAAAAAAGGGACACCTAGAACCTAAACAGATGCTTAATAATGTACCTGGTGAATTTCCCAAATCTCCACTCCAAATAATCCATAACAACATCACCCAACATCTATATCTATCCTTTCCATTGAATCCACATAAAATGTGTTCACCAAAATCCTTCATTCCAAAACGAAATACAAATTGGTTCTTCCTCAAAACCCATTTCAATTACTGATTTTCACATTTTATATAAATTGTTGTGCTACATATGTCATATAACATAATACATACATTACTCTTACCATTCCATGTTGGTTTATCCCAGGACGAATCATTCTGGAATGACTAGAAACCAATATCATTATAATACAACCTCACTTGTCCTTGAAATCTTATCACCTAATGCATACCATGACCATCAAAACAAATTTACTAGATTATATCTAGAATTTATGGTGAAACTATACCATAAATTAATTAACCTCTCGCCAAAATATGGTGGGGTTATACTACAATCATCAAGAAATCATTGAAAAACCACTCAGATTACTTTTAGAATTACCCAAAGCCTAATCTAATGATTGAATCGATCTATCACTAAATACAAGGCCCACCTGGACTTCCCTATGGAATCCAAAACATGACTAACATGTCCCTATTTTGAACCATAGTTCCATGACATCCAATCCATAGCCTTCTCCACACATATGTGACAGACCTACAACTCTCCTCCTTAGGATTTTTCTTATCACCACGTCAACAAACCAATTCCACCACCAAATATCATGCTTCCCTCATTGTAGATCCCAATGTGTAGATGGTTCCTTGTATCCCACCCTTGAGAAAGAAAATTAAATGTTAACTCTCCATGTTCCCAGTTTCTCAGAATAAAAACTATGACATTCTCATTTACCTAATCCATTAAGGGGACCAGTCTCAGAAACCATTGATGGAGAACCTCTCACCGTGTAGTTCTACTAACATATCCCTATGAATGTATCATCCAATAGGTTTCCAATCCAACCAAAATAAAAAACATTATGTATCCTAGAATATTGACAATGATCTTTCAGTTTACCCTAGACTATGAATAACAATTTGGAATGATGGTCTTGAGTATGGAATTACTCAATGAAATATTAGAATAATATCACCACAACTAATCCATCACCAATGTAACCTCCCAAATTAGAGAAAAATTAAAGTATATAAATTCAAGAGCTTCCCAATAGACTAGAATCCCATAAATTTTCCATCCCCAACCATTAAAGATGAACATCAAAACTGAAACTCAGTACTACTTCATGAATGTCTACCAACATGCCGTTAACCATCATTCCCTTTTAGAACTATTGCGATCATACCACTAGAAATTGACCATCCCACCACTAGTGAATCACAATGAAATACAAATAATTCACCACATAGATCCCAAACTTATCAGCCTGTAATATAACTAGTTCTTCCTAATTTGATTCCAAAGCAAATAATAATTACTTACTATAATACCACCTGTTTACATTCCCCCAAAATGAATCATAAATATTGATAATGTTCCCAATATCTAAATCTCAATATAACACCTGAGGGCATAACATTTTTCGTAACTATTTACAAAACATAAATCCTGATCCCAACAGATATACATCCCCAGATAATGGCCTCAATACTCACATTCAAAACTAACAATGCCTCGCGGTCCATAATCTCTATAAGACTCAGGGAATTATTTATGTTCCCTCCAAATAACCCAAATATTCACACCATTCAACACCAAACACATCACAATAACTCAACACAAGTGTCACATAAAGTGGAAATATTTTCATCAATGATTTGGACACACTTGTATTTTTTACCTCATTTCAACCCTAATTTCATCATAAAATGTTACAAACATCTTCCTACCAGGTTCTCTAATGTTTCTCCCCTTCAACACCATCCTTTATAATATCACATGCTTTCTTTTTCTTCTATAGTAGAAAAATCAAGGCATAACCATTAAATTATCATTGAAAATTAATAGCAATGATAGTGTATCGATACCACCTCCAAGGAATTACCCATGATTCACATTCTAAATCCATAGACATAATGAGATAACATTACTTGAGTCTACCCTCAATTAATCAAAACCATTAAATCACTACAACCACCAATGTCATATTTCCCAAAGCTGCTGGCTACCCACTAATCAAACTAGGCCAAACCCACACGTGGTATCACTATTAGGGTGTCACTAGAAAATAATCCTAAATTCTCTACATATTACTCACACGCCCAGTAGAATAGTAACATATCTTTCCCCGACCATCAGTCAACCATAATGATAATATGACATCAAACCTCAAAATGGTGTCACACCGAGATTAGTGCATTGGTTTAGAATATATATCAAACATATTAGACATCAAACATGTTTCTATCCATGTGTGGGACTCCTTCACCCATTCCAAAAAACACAATGTGCCTAACTCAACAAGAATGTACTTACTCTTTCTTCCGCACCAATGATTCTAAAACACAAACATTAGAACTACAACTCCAATACTGACTCTATCATCCAAAACACAACTCACATGGTCCCCACTGACATGGTATACTACATTGATACTAAAAAATTGTATTTCACAACCTCAAGATTATATCCTAACTAGGGAACAATGAGAAAAATTATACTATCCTGCACAACCAAACCCATCAAGGCCTAACGTCCCATTACCCCAATCCTTAAACAAATGTACCCACACTTCCCAAACATCCCATACTAAGGGTAAAAATCACAACACTAGGGATTACCATTTCATGATTCATATAATGTCATGTAATTTCCATGAATTTTTTTTTTAAATTATATAGGAATTTTATGAATCTGCAAAAATCTGATGGCGCGTGATTCTGTGGCCCGCAGTGCACAGAATGATCTGTCAAAGTTTTCAAAACATTAAATTAACCCGCGTAAGAAGTTGTCCTGAAAAAAGTGGAATAAAACTTAAAATTTTACTCAGATCAGAAATCTGAGGGCACCGTTGCACTCAGGATTGCGCGTTTACCCTAGGTACGACATATGTTTAGTCGGTGCGGGCATCCTGTGAGAAATCCCAAAAATGGAAAAATCATAAATAAAATAATTAAATAAATTACTGTATTTTTCAAATTCTTATAACTCACAAATAGTAACTCAGATTAATAATTCGAGACCACCACTGATCTTAAGAAGGTATACCTTCTTTATGAAGATACTAGCTTTGGCCGACACGTGACACCATAGAAAGTTAATTTTTAACCGTAAATAAAATAATTAAGTGGCAATTAATTTTTTGTAAAATTCATAACATCTAAATAGTAACATGGATTGAAAATCAAAGAGTTCCATTGGGGTTTATGGGCACGTGTCACCAAGACAGAGCCTAACCTCGACCGACATAGATCAAGGGTGACTGATTATAATTTTTTGACCTTTTTTGGGTACGTTTAGTAAACGCATGAATGGAATTTTGTAGCTTCTGAAACAGTTTTCGGAATTGAAATCTAAGGGCACCGTTGAACTCGCAACACTGATATTCGCTTAAAGAGACTTTCCCCTTGATGTAAGTTGGTCAAGGGTGAAAGTTGGTTTTTGGTTTTTTCGTGGAAATAATAAAATAAAATAAACACATGTTTTATTTTATTTTATCTTTTATAACCACCCATGTGGATATTGGAAGTGGGGACCAAAAGCATTTAACCTCCCATCAGAGGTTATAGTGGTGGGGACCACCACACCTTATCCTCCCATGAGTGGTTATGGTGGTGGGGACCACTCGAGGCCGAAACCTCTCAGCTCCCCTCTTAATGGGGGAGGAAACCTCTCAACCCCTCATTTAATGTGGAGGATCCTCTTGACTTCCTCCACATTAAATATTCCAATGCACATTCCAACTTAATGTGCAAAGCTAGTTAATTGGCTCACCCCCTTTTTAATTAAGTAACACCATCGTTGTAATTTAAGAAGGCTTATAATAAATGAACAGTCATAAATTCCACAATCATTAAATCCCTTCTCCCCTCTCCTATAAATATGGATTGTGGGAGGTGGATTTGTGACAACTTCACCAAGAGACGAAGTGCTGGTAATGTGACACGATCCCCAACACTTGGAGGTTTATGTTCCCCCAAAAGAGAAAACCGACCTCCTTCAACCCTCCTCCTTGGGACTTCTTGTGACGTTGGACATCTTTGTCTACAATGAATCGAAGTCTTTTTTTCTCTCACCATTGTTAACCCACAACATACAATGTAGGGGTTTAATTTTTTTATTAACAATGCCCATGTTCTCCCCTATTTTTCCTTTACAGGGTTGGGAATAGAAATTTAGGAGGGATTATGGGAATTGATGTTTAAAATATCTTCTATGCTCGTTCATTACTTTTTTCTTGTGAACAATATGCTACCACTCTAAACGCAGAGGGTGTGGTCCAAACAAAAAAGGCCCAACACCCCGTTGTTAGTTTTTTTGGTATTCTTCGAAATGGAGGAATGCGAAAAAGATGACGACGGCGATGAAAGCAATGGCCACACTACCAGTGGCCTCAGTGACCCGCGCCACACCCACGGTGCTCCGACGCCCCGACCGAATCAGCTCCTATGGCCCGGGCCTTACCGCGCAACCCACCGGCTTCCAAGCTGCCCAAGACAAACCACCTGCCTGCCACACCTCCCATTGATCGATCTTCCCCGGCCGCACCACCCACTAGCTCATGTCGCCTGCTGGCCTCCCGGACCGCCCCAACCGTGCTGACCCACAAGCCTTCTGAGCCCTCAGCCGACCCGGCCCATCGCGGTGCCCCGTACGAACCGGTATGTGCCACTCATAGTGCCCTAGCTAAAATGGAATGCGCCACTCGTGGTGCCCTGGCCCAAACATCCCATGCCCCTCACCGCGCCCCATCCAACCCCCCCCCCCTCTCATAGCCCCGACTAAACCGGCCCCTTGCGGTGCCCTGCCAGGATGAGCTGCCTCACGCCCTCATGAATCTGTATGGCCCCTCATGGCCTGATGGGATAGTCCCAACAGGCTGGGCTTGATCTAGAAGGTTGTTCGAGGTCGGGCTGGGTCAGCCCGATCAAGTCGCACCAGACCCTGGCCCACTACGTCTTCTTAAATTCTTTTGTCCATAACATTGCCATTATACATCCATTTGACGAACCGTCTGCGGCGCTGGAAGTATTGGAGAGACATGGTCCTGTTGAGTATACCCCACTGTAGTTTCGGGTATAGTTGTGAATGGTCAAGTTGGATCCAGCACAAATCCAACTGGTCCCCTGAGACTAGAAGGATAATAACTCACAAATCGGGCGTCTGATTGACGCACCCTCTATTGCGTTGAGACCCTTATGACATGGTGATCCTTTGAGATACTTCTTCGTGGTAATTTAATATAGTTGAAGTATCAACCAGTATATGATGGAATGGATCCTCCCGGAGACAAGGATGCATAGTGCCGAGACCCAATAGCTGACTGAGAACTGACGAATGCTGATCGTTTTGACTCTGAGTGACTCTACTATCCCAGCGGGGAGCACCATGGTGTCGTGGAAGACCCATAGTGGGGAGCGTCTTAGTGTCACGACATACCCAAAATAATCGAAAATAGGAGTACCTCAGTAGGCTATGAGGTGGAGCACACTTGGTGACGTAGTAGACCCACATTGGGGAGCACCTCTGTGTGACACAACCGACCCACAGTACACGACATGAGGAGTACCTCATCACTCCAATGTTAGTGGGAAGCACCATGGTTCCATAGCAATCCCACCATACACAAATGAGGAGGTGATCTCCAGCAGTAGAGTATTCAAAAACGTGACTGGCGATGTTACTTGATACTACCCCTAGAATAAAATCCTAGTCAGAGCTAAGTCAGTACTTCTATGTTTTCCTCATGATTGAGATGGATTACATGATAAAATTGGTATATGTATTGGAATATAACTAAGTAGGGTAATCTATTGAATTCTTACTTTATGTTTTATCCTTGTTGAATTTTCTGAGACCACGAGGGTCTCGGGGTCCCTACTGATTATTGATATACTCTCCCTTTCACGGGCTATGCCCGCACCTCATTGTGTTGGATGCAGACGACCGACATTGCTGACTGAGGATGAGAGTACCAGGACTTGATAGTACCCGGAGGTGGAAAATATAGCGTGTCTCTATGTAGAGGAGATGTGCAGACATGGAGTGCTGAGGAAGTGATTTGTACCTACCCTTTAGGTGGGATCTATGGTGGACGATCCCAGAGTCTCTTTTAACCTTTCATCCCTTTTGTATTTTCTAGTTTTACTTGTACTTTTCCAGTTGGTCTTGTATTCTGGCCCATTTACTTACTGTACACTCTTTGATTACTATCCAATTTACTTGAGTTATTATCATGATATTTGCTTGGTTGTGTGTGTTATAGGCTATTAAGGAAATTCCTTCCCAGTTTTTAGGGAATATGCCTTTGGTGGTTGTCGCTATCCCCTGGCATATGGAAGGAGGGATTGGGGTAGTCACGACACGAGCCCTGGGGATGGGTCGTGACAAATTGGTATCAGAGGAGTATTTTCTATAGTAGAACATATGACTCTAATATTTTCTATGATACAATATTGTTAAGGGTAATGAGTGTGGTTTTCAGTTTAGGGAGTCTAGTATTCGTGTGGTGGCCAACGTATCCATACACCAAGACCCTGACTTCTAATTTCCAATTTAGTGCATAAATACACTGATTGCATGTGGGTTTTTAATATTTTTCATTGTGATTTCTTATGTTATATCACCAGGTCATCTCACCAGGTATAACATTTTTTACCATGTCTCATCTATTTCCGGATTCCTCCATGCATACCGATGGTTAGAGATCTGAGAGTTGTTTGTACCGATACCCCACCGAGTGACGATGCCTTGGTGCAGGTCCCTTAACCAGTAGTGGAACCAGTAGTACCACTACCATCTGGTCCACTGATTCTGCAAGCCCCAGCAGTAGAGAGTGCACGCCTTTTGAGTGTGTTGCACGAGTTCCAGTGCTAGAGGCCACATGGGTTTAGGGGAGAGACGGACCCACAAGAAGCTAAGGATTGGCTAGAGGCTGTCGTGAAAGTCTTTTGAATAGTAGGGAAACAAGAAGAACTCATGGTGATCCTTGCTGCCATCCATCTATAGGCAGTAGTAGTTAGATGTTGGAGCTTGATGCTCCATGTCCACGATGAGGTGACGCTTCTCTAGTCAGACTTCGAGAGCCTGTTTCGGGTAGAGTGTGTCCCAGCAAATCTTCACACAATGCGTATACATGAGCTAATTTGTCTACAACATTACAACATGTCAGTAGCTGAACACCCAGCGAGGATTACTGACCTCTCACACTACTCTAAGGATATGTTTTGGGACACATTCTTCAGGGCCAGGACCATTGAGTAGGGGATCATGTGGTAGATTAGGGCTTCATTGATCTCACTTAATATCCAAATATAGATGGGGGTCTTGGATTGAGACCTATTGGGGGATAGTTTCCTTGCTGACCAGTCACTAGTAGAGAGACCTGCTACTTTTCATCACATAGAAGATTCTTCTATAGATGGCACTAGACAGTCGTGACACAGGTCGAAGAGATCCAGTCCTATAGATGGACAACCACATAACTTAGCATCAGTTTTGCGGGGCACCTGAGGTAGTGATACACCTACCATGAACAGATATTGTTTCACATGCGGCAGGCATGGTCACATGGCTCATCACTATCCAACCCATCCTACTAATGGTCAGTAGATGATCGAAGGACCACCCAAACATAGATAGAGATTTGATCAAGGATGTCTATTGGGAGAATGCAGCTGTGGCAGAGGATGTGGTCATGCAGCTAAAGGTGGGAGAGGATTCGAGATATTACTGCCACCACCACCAGGAGGTCCACCCCAACCTCAGGGAATAGGAGGACATGGATAAGCTCAGAACCAGGCAACTAAGGCCTACAACCATGGTGCTCCTGAGATGATTCAAGGTATAATCTACATCTATTCTAGATTAGCTGTAGTACATATAGACTCAGGTGCCAGTCAATCTTTTCTTTCCACTGCCCTTGTACGAAGCTCATATATTCTAAAGGATCTGTTGGTTCGATCCTTATATATATAGAATCCAATGGGATAAGATTAAATGATTACGCACTAGTGTAGGCAGTGCGAGCGTCCTCTAGGAGGCGAGAGCTTTGGCTGGGATCTCCTAGTAGCGGCATCGAGGCCTTATGACGTCATCTTGGGATGGACTGGTTATCTACGGTCCATGCATAGATAGAATATCATAGGCACAATGTGTGGGGTGTCCACACATATGGGACTAGGTTTACCTTCACTTATGAAAAAGGAGCCTTTGTAGAGCAATATGGACTTACTCGGAGGAGGGTGTAACAAATTACTTATAAGTTGGCTTGCCTTACACTCGGAGGTGTTGATGTGGAAAGTGTGAGTCATCCTGTAGTGGTAGACCAGTATGCTGTTGTATTTCGTGATAATGTTCTAGGTATACCTATTTACAGATAGGTGGACTTTTACATTGACCTGTACCCTGGGACGTCACTTATATCTACACCAGCATATCAAGTTGCTCTCGGGAAGCATCATGAGCTGTGGGTACAGCTAGAGGACTTGTAGGGGAAGGGAGTAGCTGCTTGAAGTCAAAAAGGGTGACCAAAGGGATATAGGAATGATTTGAGGTACGGATTGTGTCTACTACTAGCTATCATATCAATAGACACAGTACTAATCATTTCTTCCTTCCACGAATATTTTCCAAGACCTATTGTTTCCAGTTAAACCATTGACTAGACCATCACATCTAGAGATACCATTGCGAGGAGATTCATTAATCACACTTATTCCGACAATGCGATCTAACCCTTGAGGAGAGAGCATAAGTTGGAACGTCATGGTGGCAGTGTCGAGGACTTATGATGTTATTTTTGGTATGTACTGGGCATCCACAGTTCATAAACAGATTGACTATATTAGGTATGAAGGTTGTGGTTTATCTACAACAGTGGGATGTGGATTCCTGTTGTTGGAGAAAAAAGTAATCCCAAGCAGTATAGGTCAAATTCATACTAGGGTTCAGCCGTTCACTCGTGAGTCGACCATCCTTACCCTCATGGCAGTAGGAGTTTGATGTTTCAGTTCCCAACGGGAGTGGCTATAGTTCCACTAGGACTATGACTTTGAGATATTTTATACTCTTGGGAAGGTGTACATGTTAGGAGATGCACTCAGTAGGATGTCTGGTATATCGTTTTTGATTGAGGCGACAAAGCAGCTAGCCACATTGGAGATATCCTTCGTGGATAAAGATAGAAGAAATAATTTTTCTATAGTATCTTATAGTCACACCCCCACATCATCAGCAAGTCATGGAGGTGTAGTGTGGGGACCCTAATTTTGAGGCTCAACGTGCTCAGATACCCATAGTTCAAGCACCTGATAGATTTTTTTGAAGGTGGGTAGCATGTCATCCTCTTAGAAGGACGTACCTTGGTACCAGTGTCACTTCAAGAGGATGTGTTGAGGGAGTTCCAAACTTCTCCTCTTGAGGTACATCTAGGAGCGGATGAAGAATTCACAAAGTAGACAAGAAGTCATATGACGACTGGAGACAAAGACCTCTGGAGTTCGAGGATAGCGACCATGTCTCTCTATGGGTCACACCATGATGAGGTTTACAGAGATTAAGCTAAGGCGGAAAGTTATCTCAAAGGTTCATCAGACCTTTTTAGGTCCTCAATAGAGTGGGTGAGGTGGCATACCATTGAGCTCTTACACCTCAGTTGCACATGGTGCACGATGTATTCTACGTATTCTAGCTGAGGGGATATGTGCACGACCCCTTCCCACGTCATTGACCACGGAGATCTGGTTATCGATGATCAGGCGACTTTTACGGAGGTTCCAGTTGAGAATGAGGATCGACAAGAGCGGTACCTTTGTGGATGGGAGATACCTCTGGTGCACATTTATTGGCAACATGGGAACCTCTAGGAGAGCACATGAAAGCGGGAGGCTCTGATGCATGAACGGTACCCCCAATTGTTTATCTAGTTTTGAGTTATGGCTTATGAGGATGTTGAGCCCTGAGGTGGGGAGAATTTAAAGACCCGTAATTTCAGTGTAAATTTTTGAAAACATATTGGAATTCTATGAGTCCTTTAAATCTGATGGTACGCGATTCTGAGGCTTGGAGTGTCCAGAATGATCCGTCCAAGTTTTGTTAAACTTAAATTAAAGCGCGTAAGCAGTTTTCCTGAAAAATGTAGAATAAATCTTAAACAATTTCTCAGATCAAAAATCTGAGGGAACTGTTGTTCTCAAGTTGGCCTGTTTATCCTAGGCATGACATATTTTTAGTCGGTGTGGGCCTTCTATGAGAAAACCCAAAATTTTTATAATTGTAAATAAAATAACACAATAAAATATTATATTTTTCAAATGCTTATAACTCATAAATGGTAAATTGAATTAATAATCTGAGAAATCCTCTGAACTCGTGAGGGAATACCTTCTTTAGGAAGATATTAACTTTGGAAAGTGTAATCCACCAGATACACTTAGTTTTTGGCCATATATAAAATTATTAAGTGACAATTATTTTATTGTAAAATTTATAACTTCTAAATGGTAACTCGGATTAAAAATATGAGAGTACCGTTGGGTTCGTTGGGGGAGTGTATCACCTAGTAAAAGCCTATCCTCGATAGGAACGGATCAAAGGTGACTGATAATAATTTTCCAAACTTTTTTTGGGTATGTTCATTAAATGCGCGAGAAGAATTTTGTAACTTTTTAACCGGTGATTGGAATTGAAATCCGAGGGCACCGTTGAACTCACATCGACTATATTCACTTAAAGAGGCTTTCACCTCAATGATAGTTGGTTAAGGGTGAAAGTTATGTTTTGTGTTTTTCGTGGAAATAATAAAATAAAATAAACACACGTTTTATTTTATTTTACCTATTATAACCACCCTTGTGGAAGTTAGAACTGGGGACCACCAGACGTTAACCTCCCATGAGTGGTTATGGTGGTAGGGACCACCAAACCTTAACCTCCATTGAGTGGTTATGGTGGTGGGGACCAACCAAGGCCAAAACCTCTAAATTCCCCTTTTATTGGGGGAGGAAACCTCTCAACCCCTTATTTAATGTGGAGGAGCCTCTTGACTTCCTCGACATTAAATGTTCTAGCACACTTTCCAAATAAATCTTCCAACCTAGTTAATTGGGTTTCCCCCTTTTTAATTAATTAACAACGTCATTGGAATTTAGAAAGGTTACTAATAAAATAACTATGATAAATTTCACGATCGTTACACACATTATCCCCTATCCTATAAAAATTGAGTTTGGGAAGAGGATTTGGGACGTCTTCATTAATTGATGAAGCACTGGTAATGTGATACGACACCGAACACTTGGAGGTTTATGTTATGCCAACGTCCTTTGACCTTCTTCCCTGGGACTTCTTCTATCATAGGATGTGTTCGTCTAAATTAATCGACCTCCGCCTTCTCGTGCCAACGTCAATTAATAGAGAAAAAGGTAGGGGTTTAATGTTATTTGATTAACAGTCCCCATTTCTCTCCTCTTTTCCCTTTGCGTGTATTGGAATAGAAATTAACAAGGGATTATGAGAATTGAACTTTAAGATATCTTCCATGCTCGTTCATTGCTGCGTTCTTGTGAACCATATGATACCACTAAAAATGCGAAGGGAGAGGGCCAAACAAACATGGCTCGACCCCCTGTCGTTCTTCTTTGTGGTGTTCTTCGAAACGAAGGAATGAGACAATGACGACGAAGGCGACGAATGTGACGAAGGCAACAGCCATGCTCCCCACTGACTCTGCGACCCGCGCCGCCCCTGCAGTGCTCCAGCACCCCGGCCGAACCTCCTCTGGTGCCACGGTCCGAACTGCGCTGCCCTCCAGCTTCAGAGCCGCAATGTCCGAACAACATACCGATCGCCCCACCCGTTGGCCCCACCTCTCACCGGCCATGCCTCCCGCCAGCTCGCCCTGCCCACCAGCTACCCGGTCCGCCCTAGCCATGGCAGCCTGTCGGCCTTCCGAGCCACATGGCGAACGATCCCCTCAAGGCTCCCTAGGAAGAAAAGCTTGTGCCCCATGTGGAGCCCAAGGTAATCGACCTGCGCCGCTCGCAACACCCCTGCCAAACCAACCCGCGCCCCTCACGGTGCCCTGACCGAACCAGCCCGCACCCCACGCGGTGCCCCGGCCGCCCTGGCCCGTGCCCCACGCAGCGCCCCGACCGCACCAAACCGTGCACCTCGCGGCGCCCCAACCAAACAGTCCCACGCCCCTCGCGGCGCCCCGGCTGAACCGGCCCGTGCCCCTCATCGTGCCCCGGTTGGAATGGCTTGCGCCCCTGTGGTGCCTTGGCCGAACCGGCCCCTCGCAGCTCCCTCCCAGGCTGAGCCACTCCACGGCCTCACGGATCTCTATCGCCCCTTGTGGCCTGCTGGGCTGGCCCTGACCTAGCGGGGCGGGCCGGGTAGTCCCAAACCGGGTCAACCCATGCCAATTCAGGCCATTTCTGTCTGAATGTTCTCAATGTTCTTAGAAACAAAAGGTTCTACTATCTATTTTTCATATGTTGGGATAATATGATCATTAATGGCCATTAATAACAAATATAAGGCTTGATTAAAAGATAGAAGTGATGGGTTGAAAGGAATTCAATAATTTGTTTGATAACTATTTTCCTCAATGACTCCATATTAAAATGGAAAGGGTTTCCTAACCCTTAAGAGAAAAGAAGGTAAACATATCAGAGAGTATGATGTAAACTTCACTACAATTTCACACATATCCTGAATTGTGGTTAACTATGATTTAATGGTTTACTTCTTCTTTTGTGGGAAAAAACAAATTGTTTGAAAAAAAATTTAGATCCAAGAGTATGACAGTAATGATGTAAATATCTGATGCTCCATCAAAATGAAAATGGGGGTTGTATAATCTCATTGTTATGGTGTGGATAAGTACTTCAATGTGGAGCCTAAATCTGGTGCTTTTATTAATAAATATAACGATGACATGAAATGCTTTTATCCCACATAATAATGTTGTATAAAAGAGCACCCTAGAAATTCATTAATGGGGATGAGGAAATGTTTTAGGTGAATGAAGGAAGGGAACTTTTGTAGATAATGTCGATAGGAGAAACCCGAAGGTGTGGTGAAGGAATGAATTCTCCACAGGACCCTCAATACGTTGTTTATTGTTTCAACTGTATGTAACTGAGGAACTTTGAAAATTATTTAACTATGCAAATAGTTTTTGGAGAGAACTAACAACCATTAATGCAAAAAGGGATGGCTTTTCCATCCCAACCACTGTGGTGAATCCTGACAATGAAGTGGTGACATGTACAGTAGTTATTAATTCTTGGACTAGTGATACAAATTTTGATTCTAGTTCTATGAATTACTTCCTATCATGAATATATTTTAAAACTATTAAAACACCACCCCAAATCATGGAAGTAGAGTTTTCAGTGAAAATGAAAAATAGGGAAATTATTTCATCACACGTATATAACACCTCAACCATCACTAATTATTTACTGAACTTCACAATGAACTATGTCATAGTCACTTTGGTATGAATTCATGTAATTATGGGTATGGATTGTATTTCCAAGTATATATCCAACATAAATTTCCATCATGAATAAATCACTCTCCATATCATGAATCACCCTATAATTACACACAAGTTCAAGGAGGAGGATGAATATTCTTTAAGAACCACTTCATAAGCATGGGAATTATTTCACTATGAGAAAGATTATATAGGAAAAATGATTGAGTTTAATTAAATAATCATCATTGAAGACATTACTATTCTGTGGTAATATGATAATATAATCATTGAATAATTTCATGGTCTTTCATTTAGATATGAGATTAAATTTTAAATCGTGCTAATACCTCACTAATTACCATTATCTAAGAATCTATATTGAATGACTGATGTGGATCTTAAGGAGCTAAAGAAACATCTTAAGTACAATATAGATAAATGGTTCATATGACCATGAACAACACCATATGGTGAAGCAGTATTATTCATCACAACGAACCATGGGTGAATGCGGCTTTCCATTTGTTATCATGAGCTCAACATAATCAATATAAAGACCTTGTATCATCTAAATCGGATTGAAGACTTGTTCTTTTAGATACATGGATCAAAAAACTTCTCTAATGTTGATATATGGATGGTATAATAACATTTTTGTGTCAAGAAGGAGGATATATAAGAGACTAATATTCGAACATGGTATGATCACTATTAGTTCATAGAGAATCAATTTAGACTCTGTAATTCATAAGAAATATTCCTCAACCTGATGAATAAAGTCTTCAAATATTATGTCAAAAAGATTGTTTTAGTCCTTTTAGATGATATTATAATATGCTATAATCCTAAGGAGGATCATGAGGAGAATTTTAGATATCATATAAAGTATATACAAAATGAAAATCTTTGTGAATATTACACCAATTTGAGTTCTTGTTGAATGAAGTCTCATTATTGGGAAAAATCATCACAAGGAATGAGATACTGATAAAACCTTAAAAAATATGCAATTAAAGGATGGATGAGGACAACATCTATGAAATATATCCATAGTTTCCATACATTAGGCACATACTATCATCAATTTGAATGAAATTTATCATGATTTTCAAACCCTCTATCCAAGGTATCTCGGAGGGGAGTCATCTATTCTATGAATGATTATTGTTAAAAGAGATTTAATGATATAAAAATGAGGATTATCATTGAACCTATTCTGACACTACCCAAAAAAGAATTTTTTTAGGGTTTTAAGGGACTCTTTGACGAATGTATTGGATATTCTGTAAATAAAAAAATGAAAAGGCATAACATATTCTTCAAGGAAGTTGAATGTTCAGAAAAAAACTACCCAACACATGATCTTGAGTTGGATTCAGTAATACCCCATTTTAAAATATGTTGAAATTATCTCTTCAGGGAGATTTATGAAATATAAATAGATCAAATAAATCTCAAATATATATTAAAATAGAAATATTTGAATATTCTCCCACAAAGATGTTTATAACCGATAAAAGAATATTACTACTCCATCCACTACCAACATATTAACACAAATAAAATGGAAGATGCTCTATGTAAAAACTATCAAATAATTATAACATATATTTGAATTGAGAAGGATCTGATATTTTTATATTTGAATATGATAGAGAGGGGAATCATAAAAGAAGTAACATCATCACTCCATTCACTGATTATTTCTCAATATTCCAATCTATAGAAGATAATGGATACTCCGAGAATAGATGTAGGAATTTTAAATAAAGTAGAAACTATATGAAAATGTAAATATATAGAGATTAATGTTAATGAATATGGTCTTTTGATATTTGGGTCATAACTATTTGTACCATAAAAACAATATTTTTAGAATGAGTTGATTGATGTTGCACAAACACTGTCCATATCCATCATCCTCAGAGGAACATAGATGTCATGAGATATCCTAGAACACTATTTGGTGGGACAATATGAAAATATGGGACCATAGAATATAAATCACAATTTATTTTATGTCATCATATGAAATAATAAATGAAAACATCCAAAGGGATGACACGACCATTACCTATACTTACATGCAAATGATAAAACATCACCAAAGAATTTTACAACCGTAATCCAAATACATCAACATAGGATAATGATATATGGATTGTGTTGGATCATATTACAAAGTATATGAATTTCATTGTGATTATAGAGGTTTTATCAATATATCAACAAGACAGGATATACATTAGCAAAGCGGTGATACTACATGTAACACCATGATCGATTGTATCCTATTTGGATCCAATATTCAACTCCATGTTCTGTAAAAATAACAAAAATGCTCTAAAAAAATAAATTAACATTAATAATTTCTATCATCCTCAAACTGATGTCCAATATTAGAGGACTATACAAGCACTAAAAAAATATTGAAATCATCATCGATGGTATTCCAAGGATGTTGGGATAAACATATTCCACAGCTTGAGATAAAAAAAATTTCCACATTATAATCCAAATGGATTATAATTTTTCCCTTTATGTGAAGTGGTAATGAAAAAATCAATGATTTTATGTACAAAGATAATGAAAAAATCTAGGTCTTGTAATGTTTGAGTACATTGTGGAAATGTTTTAGACCATTCACAAGAACATTATGTCTTCTCAAGGGTAAAATAAAAGCTATAATGGAAATTTTCGATGATACCAACTGATTTATGTTAGAGACATGGTATTAATACTAATACCTCCATGGAATAAAGTTATTATATTTGAGAATAATGTAATGCTTTGTTCAACATACAACAGACCCTTTGAGATCCATGATCGCTTCCAGGCAGTGACCAACAGAGTTGCACTCCCACATAACCAATCTCTAGTACCTGACATTTTCCATGTATCCCTCTTGATTATATACATTCTATAACCCTAAAATTTAATTAATCCGGATATTTTACAATTTGAAATTATCACATATTTGAGGAGTAGTCAAGGAAGATCATAGATCTTATAGACAACATTATATGAAATTATAAAAATCTCCAAGTAAGAATTCAATGGAGAAACTTAAAACCACATGAAGTGGTGTGATAATTGAAGGATGTTATGAACTAGAGTTTCCCTAATCTATTTTAGTGTGGGAAACTAAAATTTGTATGGTGAAATTAATTATTGGTGGAAGATGGTAACAACCCAAATGGTTCTGAAAGAAATTTCCATTATGATCTAATTAAATATATTATTATGTAATATGGTTCTAGAAAACAGAAGAACTTAATATATAGTATCAAATTTTATATGACCTTTAGGATTATTTATCAATTATAAAATAGGAGTTGACAATTGATCACATGTGTTGTATAAATATAGTGTCAAAAATCTAGTCGAAACAGACAATGGAAGTGATGGTCTCAACTAGTAAGATCGTACCCTATGGAGCACATTTGTCCAAGATTATAAGGGAGAAAACATCACTAGGATTTTCCCTTGACCATTCCCATGATAAGATACAACAAAACATGCATGATGGAAACATTGTATGGGTGATGTTCAAGCTCAGTAAGACCACGACACAAACTACGTACATGGAACCACCATAGGAATTTATCACCACCGCACACCTTACACATAGGGAGTGTGGTGGTGTATTAAAGGGATATGTATCAGAAACCTACCAATATTATTAATTAAATTTTTTATTGAATAATGAATATAAATTGATCTATTGATTTTTACATTATATATGATTTCATTTTTGATACAGCAAAATCAAAATTTTATTTTTTGCTAATATTGAAATTAAAAAAAATTATTTTGATGAATTAATATATTTTTTAAATAAAAAATTATTTCCATAAAATATGATTAATAGATAATTTATTTAAATATAAATGATCCTATAATTTATATGATGTCAAATGTATGTTTTCTAAAGCTTTGAAACCTGTTTTTTCAAAAAACCTATAATTATAAATTAATGTCATTTATTTTTTATAAATTGAATATTCATATATTTAGAAAAATATTTAGTTAAGATGAATATTATTTTTGGAATCAGAATTTTTAAATTATTCAATAGTGAATTTTTCACACTCTTTTGAGACACTCAAATTTTTGTGTAAAAATTAAATACCATATAAATATACATTGTGTATTACTGCATCATAATATCCAAAAGTGATTTAATAATTACTATAAATGGTATCCATGACCAAATGTATATGTCCCAATTAAAATCATTTGATTTTATGTTTATCTAATTAAAATTTAAATTCCATATTGAATCCTCCAAACCCATGAATGTATTTTAACGTTTCAAACACATCTCCACAATATTATGAGTCACATTCACATAAAAAATGGTATTATATTATTATTTTCTACCCATTTAAATAAAAAATAATAAAAAACACTTCTATTTGGAATAGAAATGATCAAAACCCATGGTATGTTATGTGGGTTTGGATATTTTATGATATAGAATCCAAAACAAATGTTTGAGAAATAATAAAGAAATCCCCACTCATTTCGTATATAAACCCACCAAAGATCCCATTTTTCGTCACTAAAAACCCATGTAGAATTTATTTATTATTCTTTACCCTCCCTAGAGTCCTCCAAATTTTTCCACAGGCTCTCAAGAAGATCCACACATTAATTTTGGGGGACACACTCATGTAAGTTAATTTCACCTTCTCTTATTTATTCATGTTTATTTATTAAATTTTGACGCCTATTTCTAATTCATAATATTGGTATATGCTTTCTATGTCTCAATTACTATTAATTTCATTTCAAATTAATTAGAGTCCCATTTATATATCAATAAACCAATTTTATGAATTTTCAGGTGACACTATTATACTTCCAAAATTTTACCGTGATTTTTCCATGCTAATAAAATATGTAGTAAATAACATAACCATTTAATGTCATCTGTGATCAAATTTATAAAATTATACATATTTTAATTGGGACATAAATTAATTTATTCCACACATCGTTGTTGTGGAATTATATATGAAGATGAATTAATCATGTTATATGATCTATGTGGAACACTAAAACATGAAAATGAAATGAATGCGATAAATGTACTATGAATTATATAGTGATATAATGTATTCAGTAATGTTTAGTCTCATGAAAAATCATTTTGGGATTGGGACTCAACTTGATTATTTTATGGGAAATTTCTTTCCGGATTTCATGGCATTTATCATTGACCTATGTTTATGATGAAGTGTTTCATATTTTTTTCCACATTTCTCATTTTTTTATTATAAATTTATATCATTTGATATTATTGTAGTCCATGATTCTCAGACCTTTTAATCCCCAATTATTTGCCTATTTTATAACATTTATCACCTAATGACATGAGTATTCTTTTACTAGGATTTATATCTCACCAATTTTTTATGAATTTCCCCAGGTTATCCCACATTTTTAAAATATATTTAATTTTAGATTAATGTTAATGAAGATTACCATAATGTTGTTATATCCCTAGTTCTTGATGTTATGATACGTATGTGATACCAAATAAAAATAGAAAAATATATATTCCTTGTTTTACACATTTTAGGTTTATGTAATAATTCATCAATAATTATGTAGTAAAGAGAATGGTTTTTATATTAACCCAAATTAACATCTCATTTTCAAAGATCCAAATGGAAACTCAAAACGAAACCCTGACATAAATAAAACAAAAAACATTTCATAGGGAGTTAAACAAAAACACCAAATACTCGTATGATAATCATATACAATTATCTTTTAGAAACAAGGGTATTCCTATTTAAAAAATTAAAACATACTCCAAGGCATCCAATTTATTTTCTATCAATTTGGTACCATTGTTTAATCATTTTTACAAAATGGGGAACCTCATCTCCATTTAAAATCATGATTTTAAATCTAATCAGAAACCCATTTGTCTAATCATCATGGTGATGGAACATCCTTTCAAAACATTACCCATTTAAAATTCCATTTTCCATAATTAAACTCCATAACCTGATCAAAATCTATGTAAAATATTTTAAATACTTTCAAAACCATAGTGATAATTTTCAAAAAATTAAAAAAAAAATATGCGTCAATTATCCCACTATGTATGCCAACATATGAAATTTCAATTCAAAACCCATTTATTTTTATAATTACACTATTTTAATGTTTTCTCATTAATTTAACCATTTATAGGGGTTTGGAATACACAATACATGGCCCTAGGATTGGTTTTAACACAATAATGGATCTAACGGTGTTCGTTAAGGTTCTTTCGTCCACTAAAAATTTTAGAATTAATTTATTTTCCCAAAACCATAAAAATATCAATTAATGAATCTTTGAACAACTATATAAAATTATTAAAATATAAATACTATTTTAAAATTATAATAGAACACCTACCTCATGCTTGTAGATAACCACTTTCTTAACCCTAGACCTTCATCATTTCCCTAACACCCTATAATATCCATACATCCAATCTACTATAAAAGAGGGTGTTTAGGGATTCTAAAGGAGATAAAACCATCAACATTTTATATTCTAGAGAAAGTAATTTAATGAAGTCATATAATTTTTAAATTCTTCTATTTCACCCAATGGAATTCTAAATGAATAAAAAGTGTAGGTGAATCACCCATTAATGTAGGAGGGGATGCTAGTTCATCATCTTAGTTGAAGTCATTCGAGTGAGGGAGAAAATGTGTGAGAACGATATCATCGTATGTGAGGAAAATAGTGTAATAATTCTTTTAATGATGCTCATTTTTTGACTACATGGTTTTCCAAAACATTAACATACAATGTAGTTCCCCAAATCTAAGAGAAAATAACGATGAATTGTTTTCCTTGCTGGCCACAGTCTGAAAAACCTTGTGGCATCCACAAGCTCACCACTATTCAAGGGGACATACCATCACAATATCCTTGGAAAACCTTCATGTTTTCCTTAATTGTGAACCCCCTTTTCTAGTACACATGATTTTAGAACATTGTTACGACTATCTTTGTGTATTACATTATCTCAAAATAGATTATCTTATTTTCACTTATTAATTATTCTCGTTCTCTGGAGAAACACCAGAGACATGTCCTTCTCTAATGAAATAGTCCCTTAACCAAAATTTAAAATTTTATGTACTTTGTATTTGTTTCTATATCTTACATACTATCCTTTATGACTATAAAACTATATCATTCAGATTATCTAACCTCTATGGTATTCATATATAATTATCACATATCTAGAATAGTTTTATATTCCAGGAGTCTTTTTATATTATTTTTCATTAGAAAATCGTCTATACCTTGAGAAACAACATCATCAAAGACAATAATTTTTCCATTATCTCTTTTTGATTTGTTCCCATTCCCAATTAATATGGAATTTCATTCCAATATTAACTTTTGGTCGGAGGGTTCGTATAGGAAATATCCCCTTTTCTCCATGGGTTATCCTATAAACATACACTTTTTTCCTTAGGGTGGTGGTTTGTTACTTTTAGATGTGTAGAAAACATATGTCTTCACTACCAATGTATGTTCGAAATAATTGTTTTTTCTCCCAGTCCAAAATTCATATGGATTACTATATATAAATTTAGTTGGTAACTTTTTTTAGTATCTGTGTTTCTATTGATAACATTTATCACCAAAAAAATATAATGGAATTTTATAATGAATCATCATTTATATCCACTTATCAAACAAGGTGTTGTTCCTTATTTTTCTTACACCATTTCCCTATGAAATATATAGAGGATTGAGTTCAGATGGGATCATAAACTCCCACAATTAGTTAATGGAATATTGTTTAATGTATTCTATAATATAGATATAAATTTTTTTCATAATCATCCCACCAATATATATGTAAAATTCATTATTGTATACATTCAAATTATAAAAATAAATATGACATATACGTCATTAAATAGACAGATCCATACATTCTTGAATCATTGTTAAAATATTTATCATATGTGTACCCACCGATTTATTGGACAAGAAATGGTCCACACACATTGGTATTAACAAATCCAAGAATCTATTTAGTACTTTAACATTTCCCACTATATATTTCCTGGGCCATTTTTTGTCATAACCCGTTCTGCGGGGTCTTTGTCGAGACTACCCCAAGCCCACCTCCGATAGGTGAGGGGATGGTGACTAGCACTGAGTAGGAATCTCCCACAAATGGGTGGAATTTTCCAAATAAACCATTAATCATGAACACAACTCAAATCCAAAGATACTGGAAAGTGACGAAAATAAGTAAAAAATAAGAATGCATAAAAATACATACCAACAACATCGAAAAATAGAAATTAAAGAAGCAATGTACAACTAGGAAAAAAATAAAATCCCACAAAAAATAAAGTGTCTATAACACATGATTTTAAGTTCATTTGCAGAAAATACAACCTAATCCAAATGTAAGGTATGAAATTGGACTGTTTTAAAATAATACACATGAATAGACCTCAGTCAGTTTGATAACAATACGACCCAACTAATATTGGTCTACCTGGAACATTTCCAAAGAGTTGATCATCTTCACAAGACAAAGCATGTCCGCACAAAGCCCGCGAATGGTTGAGTAACACATTACTCCGTATGGAATCCCGAAACAGTAAGTATACCAACAAATATAACACCAAAAGTATTCCATAATGAAAACACAATGTTCAGCCATCTCTACACTGATATATTCCTACAACATATATATAATGTCTTCGTAGATATACTCATCTCAATCCCTAAGAACAATAAGGTTCATATATCATAGCAATGAATATTATTCTCCTCAAATACATGATTAATAATATTAAAAATCAAGATAACATATTCCATTAGATCATCGATCTCTGATGGCACCCATATGACAAATACACTCCATCGTTAAAAAATCTACGATAACTAATGGTGAATCTAAGAGAACATGCTTCATCAAAAACATCCACTTAGGTCCAACTCTAGTGCCCAACACCTGAGGTCAATTCATCTGTGTATTCATCCAAACACAATCTACAGAATCCCATGTGAAGAGGCCAATCCCTCATCACTACGCCACAAATGAGGAAGAAAATATCCTAACTAAACTGGAAATCACCATTCACTCCAGTAAAGAGTGGAATTCTACTTAGTGCATTAACAGAACGCTATGTCCAATCTATGTATCATTCAAAATGATTTAATGGGCCTGTACATCATAAATGTGTCCTACAGTTGAGGGACATTGATCTCAAATAGAGAACCTTTCCTCCACCACTACTCAGGGATGGAGGTGTACAACTCAATAAGTGAGTACCCACACCCTAATCTTGTAGGGGAGTACAAATCATGATGGACCCACACCCTAGTTCGACAGGGGAGTACCACTTCATAAATTGAGGACCCACTCCCTACCCATTAGGATAATTCCACTCAGTGACTAGATGAACCACACCTTGGTACAGAAGGGGAGTACCGACTATATTAGTTCCTTAACTATGTGGGACACACACCCTGGGCCAATAGTGTAGTACCAACCCCAGGCCAGAGGACCCTCTCCCTGGCAGGGTAGGGTAGTACTGACTTTTATGGAACCTGTATGGGGGATGAATCTGGGAATGAAATGGGAGTACCGACTCCTATGATGGTCGACCTGGACCCTGGTATGATGGGAGAGTAGATACACTACATTACCATGAGTATGGAGGGATCACACCCTTTCACTATAGGGGAGCACTCTCCATTCGTACAAACATCATAGGGAAATCCACAACCTAGTCCATCATTTGAGTAACACCCCCGAAGAAAACTATCTAAATGTAACAAACCCAAACCCATGATGTGGGGAGTCCTTTTTCTACCTGGTTATAGGTTTATGGAATACATGTGACCAAAATTATCAGGGGAGTAATCACACTATAATCTCTTTATATGAACCACACTAATATTTCCCAATGCATGCTCATACTAGGAGGGCCTACACATGAGATCATTAGTTTACATGTATACATCCCCAAAAAACTCACATAGAGTATCTCAAAAGGAAAATATCATCGCAAGGGTCCCAACTCCATAGGTGGATCATCCAATATATGCTCAGTTTGAATGTTACCTGCCTTTTTCTAAAAAGGGGCTAGTCTGGTCCGTGTCTGGTACAACCCGGGTGGACCGATCCAACCCGCCAGGTACGCCCGACCCATTGGCTCACTGCGGCTCATGGTCCAACACATTTGGCTACACGAAAACCTGATTCTCCCAGTCCATCCAACATCAACTGGTCCAGTTCCTCTAGAATGTGGCACTGTCGCATGTCACATCTCCCCAAGCACAGGGACGTGCCCCCATCTAAGCTGGTATGATCGGGCCGACCAGTGATTTATTACATGACTCGACCCCTTGTAATTGGTCTATACAGGCACCATTGCATTCAACATAGTAGACTACAACATCCATATAGCCTGGCAGAATTCTCCAGGGGTTGATTTCATCCACTATACCATTAGGTGGTTTCCGGTGGGAAGGTCACTAGCGCGCTAGTGGACCCTTCAATGGAAAATAAGTTCGCTCCTATGCTCTGATTCTCGATCCAATGATTGTTCTACGATCCATGGGTATATGTTATAGGATCCATGGCACGACCCATCATGGTGAAATTTCATTCAAGGGATGATATCCCCTGCAGCACTATGATAAATTTTACACCATCATCATCACACCTCCATCATGTTGTGACCATTATAGATATGTGATATCGGATTGTTGCACCATTCTTCGAGAGGGACGTGATTGATTAATTGTGAGTCATTAAGTCATGGGCCCATTGATCAATTCCCATGATTAATGATTAATGGATCGAGAAAAATCATGAGTCAAAAAATTTGAATATACCTTGATCGATGTTTGTGTCGTTTTGGCCTGTCTTCAGTAGAAAGGCAATAGAAATCAAACACCAACTCTATGTTCATTCCCCCAAAATCCCCCAAAAATAAATAAAACCCAATCCACAACAATGACCGATATATAGGCCAATAAATTTTTGGTTTGGTCCACGTTCTTCATAGAATATTAAGAATTGGGGAAAAAAGAATAATAACACAAAACTATCCCTTGAGGATTTTAATGATCGTTTAACTTGAAAAATTGCACGATCATCTTTCATCATTTGTTGATCCTCTATTAATCGGGCCCAAGATGGTGTCAATCCGCAGTCATTCAATAACCTCATCTTTAGAGGTTATCTAAATGAATCCAGAGGAATTAAATGTTTGTGATAACCATAACTTCCTCATTATTAGTTTGTTTAAAAGATAACGTTAAAGTGGAAATATTTTATTAAAAAAATTTAATGATGGTTGCATCCCAAAACTAACATTCACTATCAGCCTAAACCAGTGGAGGTTAAGCCAACATGGTGTAAATCATTGATCTTGATGAAACAATGCATTCAAATTTCTAATATGGACAACCATTTATATGTTATTACAATTTTTTTAGCAAATCTCTCACACATGCTATTAAAAAATTTACATTTTTAAATGAATTGTTCTAGGAAAACCATGCCTCAGAATCACATACCGTCTCAGTGCCTGACTTTATAATTTTCCAAAATCATTTTTAAAATTAAAAAATGGATAATACAAGTCATTACATTCTCTGAAACATAGATATTTTCTTCCCCAAAAAGAATAATCCTACATTCAAGGGAGGAAAACTGAGCTCCACAATGGATTCCCATGACAGCAATTTCACCAAGGGTCCTTATTCTACATTCAAGAACACACTCAGAGGAACCAACAAGTTCAATAACACTCACACTGTAAAAAAATAGTAGATTAGAGTGGGTTTTTAGAGGGGTTATTTAAAAACCCATCTAAATTTATTTTCTGAACTATTAAAGGGGGTTATGTACAACCCCCTCTGATCATCAAATTATGACGGGGGTAATGAAACCCCTCTAATTGCATTTTTAGTATAAATTATAGGGTTTATGTGAATCTCTTGTTAATCATTGAATTTAGAGGGGGTTATGAACTCCCACTATTTTCTTAAATTAGAAGGGTTTTTGAACCCCCTATAAACTTTTTAGCATTGTTTTTTAATAATAGATTTGATTTTGGAGGGGGTGTTGAACCCATAATAATTTAAATAAATATATGGGATTCATAAACACTACTAATCAATGACATTATTAATGATTCACAACCCCCTCTAATGTATTAAATTAGAGGTGGTTCAAAAACCCCTCTAATGTATTTAAATTAGAGGAGGCTGTTAATCCCCATTATTTAAAATAAAAAATTCCATAAAATATATATATATTTAAATCACTAAATATAAAATTATTTAAATACATTATATAAAAATATTATATAAAATATTTATGTTATTTTATTTAATTTCATATATATGTATCTATAAATTTAATTTTATAGTATTATTAACATTAATATATATTCATTTTTATAATTTTTTTTTCATAAAAAATTAATTATATATAATATAAAACCATAAATATATTATATAAATATAATTTATTTAAAAATTATGTTATATAAATAATCACGATTGTTGTGTTTATAATTCATAATATAATAATAATTTTTTTAAAAATAATAGGGTTATGATTCTATATTTTTTATAAGTAGTATTACATGATATAAAGTTTATACAGAAAAATATATATATTAATTTACAAAATATTACACAATTATAATTACATAAATTCATATATATTAATGTGAATAATAATAAATATATGTATTGAAATGCGTTATATAAATATTTTTATAAATTGTATTTCATATAATATTAATTATATATAACACACACATTAATAATATGTACAACATTATATAAATATTATTATATTTTATATTTTATATATATGTATTTAATATGATATTAATTTTATTTCATATTATCAAATTTATTCAAATATAAATATATATATATATATATATATAATATACTAATGATGGAAATGTGGTTGTACCTCACTAGAATATGCCCCTCGAGGTTTGGGTACTGTTTTATTTGTGATATGGAAGAATGAGTAGAATTATAAGGGGATATGGCCCTAGGGAATGGGATTTTGAGCTCACAGTGTATACTGACTTATGAGGAGCTACATGAGTGGCTTCATTCTGACTATAGAAAATATCAATATGATGATAGAATTATATTAATAGTGGTTGATATAAATTTTGATCCTCTTACCGATTTCCTACATATATTATTGAAACATGATTGAAATACCATTTAGATACATGGAATAATTTTAGGGTTAACTATCAGGATGGGTTCATCTAGTTTAACATCATAAGGTAACGACATGTGTGATCATATTGTAATCATAAAAATTATATGGTCATCTAAAACCTATATTCTAACATGAGGGTTGATTATTTTGGGGAATAAGGTATAATAAACGTTTCATTATTCCATGTGATATAATTAAATAGGTCATTGAGTTGGGATTCCATATCAGTTTCCCATTTTTTATAATGTCTTGATTGATAGAGAAAAATTTGATCATTGCGTTATAAACCAGTAATGTCACAATAAGAAGGATATGGTTTATCTAGATCATATATTTTATATTGTAATAATTATGGGAACATTTATTGTGGAGATAAAATTCAAACAACTGTTATATAATAACACTAGTAATTATGGGAATCAAATATTATAAATCACATGATGCTTCTACCTATATAGGAATTTAATTTTGGAGCCCACTATTTATCAATAATTGGGGGCTTTAAAAATTGATATACATATACATAACATTTTCACAAAATGGATTTAGAGGATCTCAAGATAATTGGATTACTATATATATTAATTGGGGAAAGGGATAGTCTATCCTCGAGTAGATGGTTTACATGATAACTTAAGAAATGAATAAATGTATAACCAATATAAGATTTAATTGATTATAAGTTAATTATCCCTAGATAAATTCCTTGAGATATGGTCTATCCAAAAAACATTCTTTGGGTAATAGTACCCCATATCTGGTAGATTGAGCCATAGGTAAACTTGTTATTGTCCCTTGGAAAATGGGTTTCCCCTATAATTGTCCTGTAGAGGTGGGTTTCCCCTGTGAAATCCTTGCGCAATCCGTCTCCAAAGTGATAGGCCATGGGTGTGGTTCACCCTGAGAAATTTATTTAGGTGACGGGTCACCCATGTGGATGTTCTTGGATTATGGGTCATCCAATGAAATGATCTTGGGAAATCTTTCTCCTATGTGGACTATCTTGGTTATGGGATTCCCAAGTGGATGACCATGAGATATGGCTGACCAATATGTATGTATTATGGAAATGGATACCCATATAGAGTTATATGTTTGATTGATAACCCAAGTGAATGGGATTGGGAGATGGATTATCCAATTGAAAGCCCTTAAGTGATTGGTATACCAAGTTGATGTTCTTGTGAAATTGGTCAACTGAGTAGAATGCCTTGGATGATGGGTCGCCTAGGCAGAATTCATGGGACTGCATTCACTCTAGTAACCAAGGGTTTATATCGACATCATTGACCATAAGATAATTTTTTAGGGTTATTATGATGGTCCTTTTACAACAGTGAATGAAAACTATGGGTGGGTTTGTTATTCAGGAAACTTTTCTGCGTTATATGTCCCAATTACCACTTACATTTATAAATTAAGGGTATGAATTTCATAGGTTTCTTGAAAGTGGATTTTCTAAGAGGTACAAGGTCTATCTAATTTTTTTTCTCTCTCTTCAGGAAGTGCGGAATATAATGACATATTTATATGATTAGAGGGTCAGTTTATAGGAAATCATTGGCAACTAATCACCTGGAGGCTGGGAATAATAGGTTATGTGGATAGGTGTCTTGGTCGATTTAGCTTCTATGTTCAATGACTACACATAGGTTTACTATCTGATTCCATATTTTTGAACCTGGGTTACCTTGAGAGAGGATTCATTGGTTTAACTACATGGTCTTATATGATATATTGGTGTAATTTATAGATACATTAATGAAATATTTTTTTGATAGTGTCTACAACATGCAATACCTAGCATAATAGAACCATGAAAAATTATTATTTAAATATGAATATTATAAAATAGTCATTAAATTTGTTAATACAGAGACAAATAAAAAAATTATTAAATATATATTAAGGTCATACTCAATACATATATATTGATTTTTTATTAGTAAAATAGCACACAAATTTTATTACAACCATTTTATTTTTTAGAACAATATTTTCTTACAAAATTATTTTTTCATAAAACAATATAATTAATTTTGTTAAATTTTTTAAAAAATTATCTTCTGAAATGGTCATTGTTTTTTTAATCATCATATCACAATTATAGTAAGGTGATATTTTTGGATTTTTCATAAAATTTTTATTTTGTAGTGAATATATAAAAAATTTATTTTTTATTGAAAAGTATATTTTTTTTTCAAAAAGGAACAAGGTAATTTTATAAAAAACTAATTAAAAGTAAATATATATCTACAATATTCTAAATAAACCAATTATATTTTTTTGATGAAATTTTATTGGTAAATTTCATTAAAAATACTATTATATATAAAAAGAAATTTTTTGAAAAAAAATATTTTTTTGTTTTATGATCTTTTATATTAAATTAATTTATCGATAATATAAAAGATGAAGGTTAAAAAAGATATAGTATAATGTAATTAGGAGGTATAAATTGGTAAAATATTCCCTTTTAATTTTTAGTCATCCTAAATAATAATTGTTGTAAACTGTGTTACCACGATAATGGTATAATAGGTTCTTAAGGTTAAAAATAATATGATAAGGACAAAAAAATAATCAGGAAAATTTAAATAATTGTATTTTATTTGTATATATTTTCCATAATCATCAAAATTACTAATATATGACATTTCTTCTATATTTCCATGTTTTTTACAACTATAATATTTAAGTGAGGGATTAGGACAAAATGTCACTATTTATCTTTTATTATATATAATATGTCATGATGGGAAAAACACAAACTCTATTAAATTATTGATATGAATATTAAATAAAAATGATTTAGTTTAATCTGGGTAAATTATTTATATTTTTTTATTGATGATACAATTATCTTAAATGCTTCCTCAATACAGACACACCAGTTATTCAATTACTAGAATAAAAAAATGATGATTTCAAAAATACTAAACATACATTAGTTTTTTGTAATTATTATATTATAAATATATATATATATATATAACATGTTATTAATGATATAATTTATTATATTAAAATTAAGTATTGGTATTAATGAATTTATTTTCAAATTATATTAATATTTTTAAAAATGATATTAGTGATATTTTATATTAAATGTTTTTTTAAATGATGAAAAAGTTCATAAATATATTAAATTCATAAAAATTGAATGGGATATGGTTTGGAACGAAATATATAGTTTATATATTTTTTTTCATTTTATGGTCGCACAATTAGTCATTAAATGGTAGAAAACCGTTATATTAGGCTAATTGTCAAAAGGGTTATTGGGTCTTAAAACTAAATATTAAGGGACAAAATATACTAAAAATATTTAAATTATATTAGATTAGATTTTTTATATTTTAATCATCATATATATTAATTAATTAAATTTCTATCTATTTTCACCAAGAAAATAAATTATATTAATTTAATACTTCAAAAAATCATGATAATTCTCATTACATCTATTATAAAAGGACACATCTCCTTCCTCTTATACACAAAATATTATGCCATTTAGATCAACAAAAACATTTCAATTACTCATATAAATATAATTATATGGGTTTCAGAGGTTCTATAATTTATATAAATCAATCCATATGTCCCTTAAAAAATGATATGATGGATGTATACCAATGAAAAATAAATAATTTTAACAAACTATTTCATGTTTATTTCTTTTTTACATTATAATAATTATTTCAACCCATAATAAAATAAAATAAAAATATATAATAAATTTTATAATTTACTATTATTATTATATGGAAAAAAATTTCATATCTATTACATAAAATGAAAAGAAATAACATTTTTTGTGAATACATATGACTTACCGTCTCCATTTATCTGTGTAATTCATTTTTCACCTCCATTTTAGAAGGATGGTTATTAATATTTAAATAATTAGTATAAATAAAAAATTTATAACATAAATATTATTATATAAATATAATATAACATATAAATTCTTACATTCAAATGAATCCAATAATGATAATGATGCATGTGTGTTTGTGTGGACCACCACCTCCGTGAAACGATGTGATCTATTTTCATATTACTCTTTAGGTGAATTGTAATGAGGATAGATTTAATTAGAATATATGAACTGAATTATATAATTATTATTATTTAAGGATTAATTTTTATTGTCATTTATTTTATTCTGTTTATGGAAATGTGGAAATATTGTATATATGTTTGTACGACCTACCATCTCAATTAATTTTATAATTCAGATTTTTGACTCTATTTGTTAAGGAAGAATCCAAAAACAATATATTGAATATGTACTATATTTTTACAGTGACTGAAATTATGGATTTTATGGAAGCATAATTAATGTATAATGATGTGAACTTCCAAATCAAACTCTAAATGATACAAAATCATTTATCACTCAAAATACTTAAAATAATAAATGATTGTCAAGAAAAATAAAAATAAAAATTATAATAATATCACATATGATATTATAATTATTTAAATATTTGTGTTATGTAATAATTATAATGATAATTTTATTGTACAGTAGGTTAAATCATGATAAACTAAAGGTAAAAGTGAGTTAAATGATTTCTTCTCAATTTCCACTATATTGAGACAAATTTCGTATTATGCACCAATTTATATTATGACATGAATAGGAAGAACTATTGAGTTATATAAAATGAATAACTATCTATTCATGAATTTTATTGATTCAATTCATGTACTTTTTTAAAATTTTCGATTTAAATGAAAATAGGATCTTAATACTCTTTTTGATCAATTATATATTACTTATATATAAATATATAAAAAATTTATTTTTCAAAAGTAATTTTTATTTAAAGAACTTATATATTACTGAAAGATTATGTAATCCTTCACTTTTTATATTTATTTAAATGAATGTTCATATTTGTTCACTTAAATTATAATTTTTAACTTATTTGTGAAAAGATAAAAGGACTATTTTCTTTTATCGTATATAGTTCACTTTTCCACTACCATAACAATTTTACAGCCTGTATCTTCTACTCCATGACAGAAATAGTTTTTCAAAAATTAATTTTAATTAAATTATATTTTAAATATTTCATTTATATATTAATTTATTTTATATAATATATTTTTAAAGAAGAATTATTTTTTAATGCTCATCTGTCATCAATTTTTTATTCTCATGGACATTGAATTTCTATTGAAACATTATATTTATTATGATCATTGGATATTATATTTTCCATAAATATCAAAATTATCTGTATCATGATTATTCTTATTTTATAAACTATTCGTAATATCTATATATGTTTTATTATTATGAGTGTTATTTGATTAAGTGGGGAAGACAAGATTTATTTATATTCTTTACTGTATATTGATAATTATATATAATGCACATTTTAAATGGTTTAAATCAATCATTCGATACATGATGAATGCATAGGAAATGAAATGATAACTGGGGAACAAAATTATATATCCATTTGATTTATTGATAAGTTTTATTAAGAAATCAATAATTTATAATTGAATGGGTATTTGGTGTATACCAATCCATCAATAATTCTATCGTTCTGGAATGCCTTGTATTAGAGAATATGTGATATATTATATACTGATGTACAATATTAAGCATTTTATTTACTAGTAATTCTGTTATTATTATCAATGAGAATAATACATTGAAAATATCCATGGATTCATTTTATTCTAAGGTATTTATTAAATGTTATGTGTTTTCCATCATTTACCATATTGTGTAGATTATTATTTCCAAACTCATGACATCATTCATTACAGGAAACCCTTAATGAGGATTTGACACCACCTTTTTTCTTTTACACAGTATTAGAAAATGATATTTGGAATATTATTGAGGATTCAAGATTAATTTTCTACAATTTGATTTATATTTCAAATGTATAATGGGAATCATGTACGTATCTATTTTTTCCAGACTACTAAACTATTTAATCATTTGAGATGAAATTCCTATTATCAAGTGTTAATCAAATAATGAAGACACCATAATTGGTTTATAGATTTGGTGTTATTATAGTTTGTGTCAAATAATGTGTAATAGAAACCTTTGAAACATTAATATAAATGAACATAGATTACATGATAATTATTATAATCACATTCAGTATTTCATAACATTTAAAATTATTTGGATTTCACATTATGTCTCAATATTAAGGATGTCAAATAGAAAACACAGTGTGATAAATTATTCAGTGATGGATCTTAAAAGAAAAAAATTGAATCAACACCCATAAACAATATAGATACATAACAACAAATAAATCCAACGTATCAATTATTTTAATTATGTGTATCATTAAATTATTAGTACATTTTTCTATGAATATGTAAAATAGGATTTCTTCAACAAGGAATCGTGTTGTTATATAGATTGCTTTACTATATCATATTGTTTCATATGATTGAAGCCGCTATCAAATAGTGTAACTACTCCTCCAGTAGTACTTGAGAAATGTATTACATCATGGAACCATTATTCAATGATTTTGTATTTCATGAAAGTGATTAAATTATATTTGAAGTGTAATGTTTTAATGGTGATACATTTCAATGGTGGTTGTTTATCCAAAAATCTAAATATCTTAAAAAAATAGAAACCATATAATGGAGAAATTGTAATGTTATTTTCACTGAGAAATAATTCCCTTAAGAGAAATGAAATGAAATGGAAAATAATTTCCTCACATTAATGCAGAAGGAATAAGAATCTGTTTTAGAGTATGTGGATATAACATAATATGATTATTTATGAATGATTCAAACTACATACATAATTCAAAAATCGACATTGACATTTTATTTGATGATATTAAGATATATCTCTTAAGGGAACTATTTTCTTTGACATTATTCCCATTTATTGTATATTATTTAGTTCTATAAGATGAGAAATAATTTTATATAAATGATATATTAATGGGAGTCAAGAAAATAAATGGTCTAATGAACATAATAAAAGGGTAAGGTTTCAATGAATAATAAGTTAAACATGAAAGTTACATAATATGAAATTATGGAAAGAGGTATCCAAAAAGATGATTGAGGGGTTTTTGAGTTTGTTATAGGATTGGAGATGAGGGTAATCTAAATAATTAATGTAAAGGAAAGAAATATATATGAACTATCATGTTATTCAATATTAAATAAAATTGGAACTATTCAGACCATTGTCCCAAGAATCATGTGAATCTACTGTATTTGAGTTCATGAGGAGAAGGCCACGATTATGAGATCATTATAGTTGAAGTTGATGTTATAATTTTGTTGTTGTAGATATATTAGTTATAGCCAAAAATATAGAAAATGATTAATTTTACATAGGGCCTTTACACTCTTCTATGTTTATATTATTTCAAGAAAAATATTATTTCTACATCACTATCAGAGGGGAGATATCTTTGAAAACTCATAAGTGAAATTTACCAAAAAGAGTGATGTCTTAGTTAGTTTCCATTGTGACATATAATGAGATCTTATTTTATGATGTTATTATCATTCCTATGGAATATTTTTATATAATATTTTGAATTAATGTGATTTTAAATATAGAGACCAATTTTATTGAAAACAGAATGAAATTAAAATTCATGATGAGTTTGTATAATTTCTTATCATTTGAAAAAATAATTAATTGTCTAAAGGATTTATTAATACCCCCAAATATATTTTCTGAATGATATTCTGGATGAATATGAGCATACACTATCAATATATTTAAAAGGTGACCATAATGATGATAATATACATATTTTAATAGAATGAAATGAAATATTTTGTAGGGAATTACATAGACATCATCTAAAAAATTACGTTGAGTTTTTCATTAATTTTATCCCTAATAAAACACCTATATAAAATAATCCTTATAGAATATCCACTGGGTAATTTTTGGATGTAAACTAACAACTAGAGAATTTTTTTAACAGATTTAGACACCCTAGTTTTTCACCATAGGAACACAATGACCTAGTCATTATGAAGAAAAATTTATCTATGAATTTTTTATTTATTATTGGTAAATCAATGAAATTGTGAAAAACAAAATGTATCCTCTACCATTCACTGATGATTTATTTGATCAGCTTCATATAGATCAATATTTTTATAATAATGAACTTTATTCTTGGTATCAATTGATATAATTAAATTAGAATGATATTTGAAAAAAAAAACATTATAAATGAGGTATGAAAATTATAAGTTTATAATGATTCCATTTGGATTGAATAATATACCTTATATTTTAATAGATATAATGAAAATCCAATTATTAGAATATTTCAATAATTTTATTGTTGTATATATTTATGATATATTGGTATTATAAAAAAATTTAACAATTAGAATATCATGTTGATCATTATTTAGACTTTTTGAAGTAAATAGTTATATGGAAAAAATTCTCAACTGTGAATTTTGGGATCATTAGGAATCATTTCATGTCCATATTTTATAAATTGATAGAATATATGTTAATCCTAAAAAAGACAAAGCTAATCAAATAATGGCTCACTCTAATAAACATAACTGAGGTATATATTATTATTGTTTTGGATGTTTACTATAAATGGTATGAATTTTTTTCTAGATTTTCTAACATGTTAACCATGATTATAAATAAATATGTTATATTCATATGTAAAAAAGAATATAAGGAGTGATTTATAAAATTGAAGATGAAATTGGGGAATGATATTATATTTAATATATAATAATGAAACGATTAATTCATGATATATAGTGATGTACCTATGTAGGGACATAGTTGAGTCCTTATAAAAATTACATTATTATTACCTATGAATAATTGTAGTTAATGATTTAAGAATAGAACTATCCAAATCATGATATTTAGTTTGTAGCCAAAATATTTTCTCTCATTATACAGATAAAATATATATATGATGAAGATTATGACATATACACATATCGTAAGATTCTAGAATAAATAATTTTCCAAAAAGAGCTCATCATGAGGCAGAGACGATGGCTATAGCTACTCTGGGATTATGACTTCTCAATACAGAACCACTTAGTGAAGGAAAGTATTGTAATTAATGAATTGATTATGAAATATCATAGATTCCTCACCAAAATGATTATTGATTGAGATCTTATGATAAAGGTATACAGGATTAATATTTACCTTGGATAATGTTTTCCTAAAATAGTATTAATCATTCAAGTATTTAAATTGAAATATATTAAAAATTATATATAATCATATTTCTTTCTACAATGTTTGTGAATTAATTTTAGATAATATAATCTTTTTGGCCAAAAACATATTGATGAGACAATTCAGTTATTAAAGGCTGTTCAGATTCATATTAAGGAATAATAAAGAAGGAAAAGAGTTCTGACGATAACTAAAGAAAATATTATGAATTTCAAGTGGGAGATGATGTTTTTTTAATTTAACTCTATAAAAGGGTTCTATAATTTTTTAATAAGGGAAAAATAAGCTTTGAGTACATCATAGATTTTGATATTATGGAAATAATTGAATATTGGTTTTGTCGATAATAAATTCCCCTATTCCTCACTAAAGTAAATGAAGTTTATGAGGTCTTTTCTTTAATTATGTATATTCTAAACCTAAAACATGTACTCACCTATGATAAAATAATACTATAATATAATAAATGTTACATTGAATATCTTATATATAATATTGACATTAGATAGAATGTGTTGAGGATCAGACAACAGAACTGGAAAAGGAAGTTTGGGGAAATCAAAAAACAGTGGTAGAAATATGGGAACCTGTGGATATTATGATTAATAACCATCTTAATATGTTTAATAGATAATACATATAAAAATTTAAAGGAAGATATTTTTTTGTATAGAATAATGAAATATCTTGAGTATTTAAAATGAAACTCAGTTCGCTAGAATATACCACACATAACACTAAAAATAAGAGAAATGTGATAAATTGTTATATAAATAAGATCATTATAACATAGCAGTTGAATTGGTGGGTATAAATATTAATAACCAAATTTTAAATTTAATTTAAATCTCAAAAACAATACAATTATATTTATTACTTATTATTAAATAAACACTCCAATTTTAGTAATGTTTTTTTCATCAAAATTATTCATTCAATAATTTTTTTTATTTTCTATGATAAATTAATATAAATAATTATCTCGATATATAATAAATTTATTTAAAAAATATTACATCATTTTTTGAATAATCATATCATAATTACCATATGTTGTATTTTGTAATTTTTTAAACATATTTATTTTCTAGTGAATATTAAAAAATTCGAATTTTATTGAATTGATTTTTTTTTGAAGAATATATATGATTATATTTTATTTTTAAATAGTTTAAAGGAAGCATTGGATATATTATAATATAAATATACCTATTAATTTCATTTAAAAAAATTATTGGTGATATTGTTATAAATAATTTACATAATTAATGTGGCATTTCTATGAAAAAAACATTTGTTAAAATTTTTACTTTAATATTATTGAAATTTATTCCAATTAAAGAAATTAAATCCTGAAAAATCAATATAATATTATGAATATTTGGGGTAAAATATGGATAATATTTTTTTTCCTTTTTATTCATTATAAATAATAATCATAATAAATCTTGTTTCAATTGTAATGGTAAAAGTTGTTATTTGTGGGTAAAATTAATACAGTAAGGACTAAAAAAGGAACATGGTCTTCAATGTGAATTTATATAATGATTAAATATTATCTTTAAAAATATAGCATTTAAATATGTGAACATTGTTCTAGTATTTCTAGTATATGAACTTTATACAATTTAAGTGGTAGATAAAGAATGAAATGTGACTTTTCTTCCTATAATAAATATAATATTTAATAGTAGGGATATATAAATCCTATAATAAACTAAATGTATTAATATTAAATACAAATGACTTATTTTTAATCATTATAAATTATTTCACATTTTTAGTGAATAAATTTCTACTTTAAATTCTTGTGCAATGCCGGCAGAGCATTTAATAAATTTCTATAAAAAGAAAATATATTAGTTTATAAATACTAAAATCAATATACATTCAAATGACTATTTCTATATTCAATGTTTTTAGATAAATATAATAATTTTGTAATGTTTTATCATATTGTATTCATATTTTCTCATTTTCTTGATGTATTTAATGTAAAATTAAATGATTAGTTTTAAAAAGGAAAATAATGATAGTTTACAAGAAATAATATTTTACTAAATGATTTAACATTTATAAAAATATTATATAAGACTAAATTAATGGGATGTTGTTTAAAAATTATTCATTATTTTATTTATGGGTTGTCTTTCATTTTCTACTGACATTAATAACATTAAAATGGTAGAAAATATTAATATTATGATAATTTTCAATTGGTAATCATGGGAGGATAAAACATAATGTTCATGGTGATAAAATACTCCAAATAATGAAAGTATTAATTTATTTATATTAATACAACTTATAATCATATTATTATTGAAATATATCAATTTTATGCCATATAGAAATGAATTATAATTTATATTAATTTTATAATTCATCATATTCCATGAATCCCCCTCCTCTTAATTATAAAAGGGAGACTCTCCTTTTTATTATTTATAGTAAATTTTTCCTTCTATATCGATCAAAACAATAAATTTAACATTCTAAATCTCTTTTTATAGATTATATAGTTTTTGGCCTTTCTAAAAGGCCAACCCCAGCTTTCTAAAGGCCATATCTATATTATGTTTATCGAAGAAGAGGAATTAATATTTACTAACTCATTCATGATTATTTCTCCATCTATATTCCATTAATTTGAGGTACCGATCGTTAAATAATACTAAAAAATTCATCGATATACATATATTTTATATTATTATTATTACTATTATTATGAGAAAACCATATTCCATCTCTTTTCCAACCTACAAAATGAGAAATAATAAGTAGTGTGTATGTATGGTTACACAAGTATATGTAGCTGTGTATTTTTTTTTTCATAATCTTATTATTTGGATGGTTATAAATATTGAACTAATGAGTATACAAGATATTTATGACATAAATATGATTCTGAAACAATAATATCAACTATATCCTCTTAACATAGAATCCATTAGAAAAGTTATAATGTTGTTGGTGCATCTATGTGGGCTACCACCTCTAAGAAAAAATGTGATTAATTTGAGAATTAATATTTAAATATGTGGTAATAATGGTTTATTTAATGAATATATATGATATATATGAAATAATAGTTATTTTTTAATAAATAAATATAATTAAACTTTATTTCATTTCATCCATAGAAAATTGAAAATAGTTTTCATGTGTACGTACCATCTACCATCTACATGAATGGTGTTATTCATTTTTCGATATCTATCTCTTATAGATGAAATATATATATATATATAATATTATATGTATATCATAAATAAAATGTTAGGGATTATGGTACCATAATAAATATACAAGGACCTGATCCACTTAATAGAAACATATGTTTGTAACAATAGAGTTAGCACCCGAAATAATGATAATACAAAAAATATAATTAACGAATAGGTGAATGAACTTATAAATAAATCATATATTATACTATATAAATATTTATGGTTATGTAATGTAATTATAATAATTCTAAATAAATTATAAATAACATTAAACTTCTTCAACTTAATAGAAGCTTGACGTAAGGGATTTTGTTTTAATTTCCACTCCATTGATACATATTTGGTATTGAGAACCTATTAAAATAATTCTATGTATAATAATAAATTTTGTTGTATTTAACCTAAATATATTTTTATAAATGAAGATAAATGGTTTATTCAATTGACCATATCAATAATAATGTTAAAATATAATTTTAACTTATTTCTTTAATTGATATGGTATATTTCTTCTTCTATGACTTTATTTTAAAAATATTATTCAAAAAAATGTCCATTTAGTTTAACAAAATTACATTTATGTAAATCTTATGTTATCCTTTTATTTTTTAGTATATGTAAAGGAATATATTTAATTTCTTCCTTAATTATTTTTATTGACTATATTTTTTTTAAAAAATAAATTTTTCCTTTTAATGTATACGAAATAATTTCTTAATGCTAGAAATATTTTACACATTTTAAATTTTATTTAATGTTTCAATTCTTTTAAAAAGAAAAAATTTCAATGAAAAAATATTTTAAATTTTTTAGTAACATTTGTATTTATTCATTTAAAGAATAAATCTTACTTAAAAAGATTTTTTTTTCTGAAAATCTCCCATCCCTCCATTAATCCCATAGAAAATGACTTTATCTTTAAACCTTCACATTCTTATGATCATTGAACATTAAATTTATATTAAATATCAATATTAATTTTGTCATAGATATTATTATATCCGAAATTTTATACCATTTCTACATTTTTTGGTTGACTATTAAAGTAATTTTATTTTTGGGGGAAAACATTATTAATCCACATTGTTCACTCGATATGGATATATATCTATAAAGAATACTATTTATGAATTAAAGTGACTATTAAATATATTATGAATGCATTGGACATACAATGATAGGTGGTAAATGATGTAATTTGGAAACTAATTGCATCGACATTAATCTAGTTATAAATTAGTAGGCTAGAATTAATTGGGTTTCTTGTGTATACCTTCCAAACAATTAAACTGTACTATATCAGGGTCTTGATGGTAGATATAACATGATGTCTGATATAATGATGTACAATAGTTTTTATTTACATCACCAATAAGGTAATTATTATTATGTATGATATTTCTACATTATTAGTATCCATGGATCCATTCTATGGTCAGTTTTTTATTGAATGGAATGTGTTTTCAGTCATTTATCTAAAAATATTGGTTATGTTATATTTACACATGATACATTCTAGTATGTGTAAACCTTAGTGAGAATCTAATCTTTCCCTCTTATTTATAATCTTTTCACCAGGATACGTAGATGGATGTTATGAATAATACTGAGGATACATGAATTCATTAATGTTAGGTGTTTTATATATGAAATTCAATATTAAAATCATATATATATAGATATTAAAGACTAATAAAACATATTCTCACTTTTTGATGTGATTAGTTTTATATAGTTACACTGTAGAAATGAATATAGTAGATCTAGGTAACCAGATTTGGGGTTTTTACAATTGAGGTCTCTCTCAAGTAATCATTGACTCCCTAAACACAGTTTTTGATCCCATAAATGGTTTGGAAACACTCATGATTCCTCATTGATATATTTTTGAGATTAATTAAACAATAATTTATATAAATTAAGTGTATTTAATTTTTTTAATTAATTTTTAATGGAGTTGGTAGAGAAATAAAATTTAAAATAAAAATACACCCATTTAATTTCATATTTATTAGTGATAGAATAATCTTTTTTAATATTAATGTTTAACGAAAACTGAGATTTTTATACAAATATTATATTATATGAAAAAAACTAATATATTAATGGAATATTAACACTTTTAAAATATATTTTTATCTAAATTTTAGGATGATATAGAATGTGATCTTATTTATTACATTTAAATTTATATATTTTTTGTAAAGTCATAATATATAATAATATTTATTGTTCACATTGATATAAATTGAGTTATTTTTTAAACATCGAGATCAAAATATAAAATTATATTTTACTAATTTATAAAGTGGTTCATTTAGTATTTACTAGAAAAAATGATATAAAATTTTTCTTGTTGATTGATACGGAGGTTTGAGTGGGATTGAGTCCTCTATTTAAAAATAATAATAATTATTGTAGTGCTTCATAATACCATGTATAGATGGAATTTATAGTCATCTTTATTACACAATATGATTTTTTTTATTATACAGTCATGGTTTTATGAACTATAATTATATAATAACAATAGTCATGGTTTTAAAAAATTATAGCTATATCTAAATTTTATTAATCATTCGAAAAAGTACCGATGGATTTCCATTCATAGTAAAACATAATTTCATGAAGTATAGAACTATATTTGTTCCATATAGTGATGAATAAATATTCTATATCAATGTTTTCAACCTTGGATATAGCCCATAAATATAGTAGTTGGATTTACGAAATTATCACTTATAATTACATAAGAATATTTATATATTTTCTCCTTATAATATCAATAATAAAATGAAAAAAGGATTTCTCTGTAACCATGGGATTCTATGTATCCCTGTCATGATCAATTCCAATTAATTTATTATACAATAGTCTAATAATATTTAGAAATATTTTATTAATCCCTATATTAAATTAGATCATATTTTACATATTCATGATGAAAAAATTACAGAATAACTGACTCACACTATGCCTGAGGATTTCACGTAATAGAATAGATGAGGAATTATACATAAAAGAATTTAATGTACGGAGTGATATAATTATAATGTGAAGTTTACTGATAAATAATATATAAAATTAGTACCCTTCATTTGGTGCAATTTTTATTTATTAATATTCAGATTTAGAGAGGTCCACCATGTGACATTTTATTTTATGGGACGAATTAAACCTATAAGGATACATCACATCAAGGTCTGCTATTACACTAAAACATTATTTTTTATTATTATTGTTTCACAATGGATCATGAATTAATATTCATAACAATTAAGTTTATATGGTGAGAGAGTTAAGGTTAAAATTAATTAGTGTTTATGACATATCATGGATATTAAATTGTATGGATATGAAGAATCCATTATGGATTTGCAGATTACCACTTGAAATAAAAGTGAATATTCTAATCTATCTTGTCTTATGGGTGAATATATCTTGGAATGAAATTATTGAGGTATTTCATGATAATTTAAGGTCTGTGATAATGATTATTCTATCATGATATGAGATTTTATCTCATACCATGTGTTTGGTATCTAAAAAATATATATATCAGTCAACATATATTCACTCCAAGTTATATATTTGAATTTGTGTTTGACATTTTGAGGTAATGTTACATATCTAACATAATTCCCATATATATGCAATTGTATTTTTATATTTATGATTTTATATGTATGGTAATATAGAAGTATATGTATAGATATATATAGAATAATTTTTTCCTATGAATTAATAATGTCACAATATATGGCATGCTGTAGTATTTATTTTTAATAGGGATTTCAATTAAGGGTAATTTCATATATTATGTACTATAATTTTAATGTTTCTCAATTTCTTTTCATTTATACTTCCTTTTATATCTCTTCTTAATTATATTATTTTGACTAATTTCTTTTGCACTGAGTTAATTACTTTTATATAATTGAGATGGGCTATATTTTTACTTCGATGGTTGACTGATTTATTTGATTTGATTGAATATGGTTTTGGATTAAATATTTCATAAGTACACTAAATTAATGTACCCTAGGAAAAGGGTTCATAATTATTGGAGACTAATTACTAAGACCATGTCCCTCTTAGATTTTACATCAATCTTACTACCCATGATATGATTTGGGTTCTCATATTTTATAATCCTTGTTTTTCAATAACATAGGGAACTCATTATTTATAGTTTTATAGAAGCATTATAATATTTCTTTTATTATGTAATTTTATATATTAACTATTGAGTAATAGTTTCCCATGCAATGATAATCTGTGTATTTGTGTTAACATTGACAAAATTAGATCATATACTACCCTTTAGTGTTTTAGTGAATATTTTGTCTTTAAAATAAATTTTTAATCATAATTCATGGTGATAAATCTGTATATTATTATTTTAAAAATATATTTGAATATTTTGATATATGTCATAATGTGAATTATGACAAGGAGGTAGCAAGTGGAACATATTCCCCCACACTGTTAACTTTAGTAAATCTCATCATTCATGTGTGTAACCTATTTTATTTTTTAAGATTTAACTGTTATATAAATCCATTTTATTGAATAAGATGGAATATAATAAGATATAAAAGTATTTAAATGAGTAATGAATTGAGACTTCATAGTTGTAATGGAAACATATATATAATCAATAGTAACTAGATATCCAGTTTCCATATGAGTTACAATGGTTAGCCTAGTAAAAATTTTCTATATTTTATGAAAATTTTCATTTCTCATGAAAATTATAAATTTAATAAATTGTCTTCTATGTATTTAAATAGAAAATATATTCTAAATCACTCACAAAGGGACTATCATATTTATCATTCTCCTATAATTGAATTTTAAATTTAATGTTTATATAATGCAATGAAATTTTTAATTATGATGTTATCTTTAATGATGTTATGGTAAAATATCTACCTTTCCTATAATTTTTTATTATCTTATAAATAATTTTTGAAATACATATTTTTATCTAATTATAATTTCCAAAATATATCATAGTGGGAATTTAATTATACAACATTCCTTTGGGATTGGATTTATTATAATATTTGGTAGGTGATCCATCTACCGACGCATATTATTTTGTTGTAATAGATAGAGAGATCATTAGTCTATGAGATACATAACTGGTATTTTATTTTCATCTAAAATAATATGTTTTTAAAACATTATTTCATTAATAATTGATATATTTACACTATTTGTCTTCATTAATATGATCTACAATTTAAATAGTATAATTTTTTGAACGAATTTGAATTGGTTAGTATTGTTTTATATATATATGTCATCGTAATGTTATAAAGAGGTTTTCATCATAGACTTTTCATTGAAATTTTTTTATAATGGTAACTGATTCCTTTTATGATGGTGAATAAATATTTATATGTATATAAAATTTGATTCTTTCTCACATAATGTTATATATAGGTAAATAATAAGAAAAGTACATGAAATATTTTTATGTTCCCATGATAAATGAATTTCATCTCATTAACATGAGGATATATACATATTCTATCACATAGTGATTTTTGGGTTCCTATAACCTTTGATCTTGAACTTACTTCAAAGGTGATATTACGGATTTCCACTTTGTCTTTTTTGGAACATTTAAACCAATACCGAAGATTGATTTTGTTCCAAAACATAATTGAAAAAAATATATCTGTATATTTTTTTTAATTTTTGGATTTTTCAGTTATCATTATAATCTTGGTCTTATAATACAAATTTTTGGGATTGATGGTGGCTTCCTATGGGTTATTATGTACTCATCACCTATATATATCCATTTGGAAACTTTTACATATAAAATTCTATTGTAATAATATATCCAAGGACAAAAAATATGAGTATTAATTGGAATAGGAAATATAGGTCATAATATTAAATTTAAGTTTGAGGATAGATGATGGATCTAACATGAGTTGGGGTGTTTTTTATACCACAGACATATGGTTTCAGATTTTACCAAATTTCTTCTTTTTATGATTTTATATTGTCTCTCAAATATTGTATTCCAATTGAGGCCATTTTTATATACCTTATCATGTTTTTATTTTATGGATTTTCTAAGCATATTTTTATAAAATTCAACTTTTTTATTGTTATTGTAATTAAACATACAAAAAAATATGAATCATTTTATTTATACCTCCATATTTAAAAAAAATTATTGAGATCAGGATGTAAGACTGGGGTGTGATGGTGATTTCGATTGGACCTTTTGGTTTAGACCTTATTATTAAAAATTACTTTATGTTTCTTTTGGTATGTAGGGTTAAAGATATCGCAAATATTATATTTTTAAGAATAAATATGTTGGCTATAAGTATATAAAGAATGTATAATTCTGATAGAATATTGAGTTTTTATAGTAGTATGGGTATAGTTTTGGTTTACTTTTTTTAAATTTATTCAATCTTGTTTCATTAATCATTAATAAAAACATATTGGCATTATTGTCTAAAAAATAATGACAATGTTGGCATGTGAATGAGTTTTCTATTTATTAATGGAATCATGGATGTATTTTTTATTAATAAAATCTCTAAATATAAGTTGAAAATATTTTGATTAATATTGATTAGTGATTATTAAATTAATATATATCTTAATGTAATTCATTTTTTTTGTAAAAACAAACTAATATTTATAATATTAACTAAATATTTAATTGTATAATATAAAATATGAAACTTTCTTGTATTTATTTAATATTTTAAATTATATAACAATATGAAAAATAAGATTAAATGGTTGAGAATCAATGGTTTTCTGTAACTATTTACATTCATCCCTTGAATTGATATATTCAATTTCATCCATTTTTTTGGATTTAATATGATTCTTTACTTATATATATAATATTCCTCCTTAATGGGAACTTTTCATTAGGAAAGAAATTACTAATGATCCCGATTCACCCACATAGTCATTCAATGATCCATATTCCAAAGGTGTTTTTGCTGAACTATTATTGGTTATATAGTTTCAATATATATTATAGGATGTAAATATTGTAATATTCATAATATATTTATATTTCTATTATCCATGAACCTTTGGATTGATAACCTAGTATGGGTTGTAAAAAATAATTCAATATATTAAATACATATTTAGAATAATTCAATCTCCAAATGATTAAAATAATAAATTAAAAACCATTATCATTGAAGGGGATTTTCATTGTTGGCGGAATGTAATTGTAAACTCCATGAAGGATCATGAATAAATATGTAAATACATTAGGTATATTTCCTTTGAAAAATTATATCTTGTCACTCACCTAGATATTAATTTTTATAAATTAATTACTCTCAAACACGGGTGATGATATCCATGGAATACATGGTTATGTTCACCAATTTTCATTTTAAATATATTAAATTATGCAAGATGAATAATGAAAATATGGTCTTTGAAATATTATAATGATAGAAACATAAAATTTTATGAATATATTGTTCATTGTTTTTCCTATATCAATGGTTTTTAATAAAATGGGTTTAACTGATGCTGACTCAATGGCAAGGACTTGTAATTATGGTCCTCCTCGAAGTTGATACATAATTATATGATACTATAACAATAACATTTTCTTCAATAAGAAAAGATTCACCGAAGATATTAATAATGGTATTCATGGTGGAAGTACTCCTCTTCCTCCTAGATAAGGTATATTATAATTTTTTTGTTATAGATTTTTATTCCCACGAAATAATATAAATATTAATCCATTTAACAATAATTTGTGTCATTTTGTGGAAAATACATTTATCAAAATATATTTTTTATGTAAATCCTTTAAATATAATTATTTAGTGGTCCTATATGACTCAAACATCCACCACTGTATCTATAATATTGTAAGTAGTGGGAATTCCACCAGGAATATAAATTTTAAATAAAGGATATATGGTAGGTGTGAATTTTTCTAGTCAACGATTAACCTTTCTAGTATGAAATATAATTTTAGGTTCAATCATATGAAATTGGATAGTCCTTACCATTAGGACATCAGATGTTTACTTAAATAAATTTTTTTCTACTTTTAGATGTCATATTTATGTTCATTAAACTGTTATATTTTATTTATTTGATATAATATAATACCACTACATTTATTTAAGTAAATGGCATGTCTTATAGTATTGATAGTGAATGTATCTCAGATTCCTATAAATTACACTACTCTATTAGGAATGTTCATAAAATGTATAATAAGTTTTATCAAGTGTGATTCAAGTAGACTAATTAGATGTTAATTATGATTTTCTCCTCTTAACATAAATAAAATTGATCTTTTCTTGTGTATGGATAGTTAAACGTAATTTTTAGATTTTATTTAATAAATTAAAATATGTTTTTATTTTTTCTTTCTAGTTGGTAGTCAATAATAACTAATCCGAGAGTAAGATGAACTAAAAAGTAAAACTAAGACATATTGGGGGACTAATATGTTTTTTAATATAGAAAATAATAGATTAATGCTTGAGGTAGTCCATGTTGATAAAAAGTAGTTATTGCATATTATGGATGAGTCTTTCATTAGGTTATTATTGAATATTTATCAAGTCATCCATCTAAATGTTTGGTGCAATTAATAATTGGATTTTTGTAGAATAGAACCGATAATAGAAACATTATATAGAATAGATATTATAAATCTCAGAGAAATATAAATTTTAATACTGTATCATGAGGATAATATACTCATCATTTATATCGATTTTTAATGTTTTCACATGCTATTTTCAATATAATATAATGGGATTATATAAGTTTTCTTAGACTGTTAGAAATTAAATTAAGTTATAATCATGAAATACTATACAATACCTCATATAAATACATTAGTTTAAAAACTAAATGGATTAAAATATATTTCAAATATTGAATTATTATAGGATTACCATTTTTATAGGGTAACAATAGAATATTTTCTAAATATGGATAATAGAATTCAATATGGTCAATTTCAGTACATGGTTAAGCAATGTAGATTGATGAATGAACCATTATTCTTCATGGCCTTAATTAATTTTATTTTCTATCAATGTGTTATAATTTATTATTATTTCATTATATACACACTCTCTCATGAAGTTCATGGAAATAATTTATTTATAATTTTATTAAAATTATGAGAGTATCAGATTTTTTCATGACTGGAAAAATCCCCTTCTAGACCCATTAGTTTATTTTCAGGGTTGATGCGGTATAGGAGAATTTATTTTCTATTGTCATTGAAATGTTATAGGTCGTAGGTTCTTGTGATTTACCCTTGAATTTAACATAGATCCATTGTATTCATAGAGTTTCCAAATACAATAATTACATTATTCCATAGTTATTACCATGTATTAGGTCCAATGTATGATTTGATAAAAATGGTTAACTATTTTGAAACTTTCAACATTGTGATGTATATTCTACATAACTGAGGACAATTCAAACCAATTATCCAATCGTTATTCATCCAGGGGTTTGTTGATTATTTGAGGTACATTATTTGTTCTCTATAGTGGGTATTCATTGTGTTTTTATTTATGAAAGGACCCAGTTGGAGTAATGAACCACTAAGAGAGGGGGGGGGGGTGAATCAGTGGTACCCCTTTCTTCTATTAAGTTCCCTTAAGATTGAGAACAACCTTTGTCTCCTATTAAAGATATAATTCCCTACTAAGAAACAAAAAAGCACACATCCAAAGGAACACAATGATTTACAAGGTTAACTATTCAATAAGAATAGCTACATCCTTGTTATGGTTGGAAACAATCTAGCACAATAAAATCCACTAAGAAAATAATCCTTGGATTACAACGAGTGGGATATATTGTTACACTCATGAAGCAATGTGAAACAATCACTCTAGTGTGTGTGCACCCTCTTAGCACAATAGGGCAAAGTCTCTTTTCTTGAAACAAATTATGTTACCTACACTTCCTTTCAAATACACAAGTGTAAGACAGTTCAGCAAAAATAATCACTTCCTTACCTAGAAGAAAGGCAATGATTCCTTGGACATGAGATAGATCAATTATAGTCCGAACATCCCATTCCAAATCTCCACTCTGAATTCTTCACTCTAATCTTCTTATTCACTCCGAATTATTCAATATGAATCTTCCTCAGTCTGAGAAACTCAATACGGTGTCAGCTAGTACTGATTCCCCATTCAGAATCACCACTCCAAATTCTTCACTCTGAACATCTTCTTCACTCCTAATTCTTCAAACCGAATCTTCCTCGGTCTGAGAAACTCAATACGGTGCCATCCAGTACTGATTCCCCATTCCGAATCTCCACTCCAAATTCTTCTTCAATCCTAACTTCTTCTTCAGTCCGAATTCTTTAATCTGAGAAACCTAATACGGTGTCAACCAGTATCAAATTCTAATTACGATTGAAACTGCAATGAAACTGTGTCAGCCCAACACTTCTTCATCTCTCTAGATTTTCAGATCTTCACTGTCTACCTTTTCCTCACCATCTTACTTAGCACCTGGATCTCCTTTTATAGGTTCTCCAATGTATGCTTAGGTGGGAAACCAAAATATTTTCCCGCTCACTTATATTAACCCAAATCTCAATTTCTCCTGAAATCTCGGAGTAATTAAGACTTGTCAACGCATATAGAATCCTCTCAAATATTCTTCCCCTTCACTTGATTTAGATCATTGGCCTTTTCCAGATTCGACCTTATTACGCAGGTTTCTCAGAGTCACATTCTCGGATCCACTCATCTGTCTTCTCAGCAAAATATTCTTGGATCCACCCTTCTTGATTATTCGTCATTACTTTCTCGGATCCACTCTTCGTCAGTCATCAACATCACTTCAACTCTCGACATGACTCTTCATCGCTTATTCGACATGACACTATTTCAATTATCTGTATGACTCTTCATTACTTCTCGATATGGATTTTCGTTATGAATTCACCAATTCTCAGCATAACCCCTAACTTATGGATTTGAACTCCTTCTTTAGCAAGTCGACTCCGCATTTTTCGCTATGAACTTCTTCTACAGCAAGTCGACTCCGAAATTTAAGCTACGAACATCTGACTCAAGAAGTCAACTCCATAAATCTGTTCAGGAAGTCGACTCCAAAAATCTATTCAGGAAGTAGAATCCGCACTTATGGTTCTCATAACGGCATCACAAGATTCTCGATATGACTTCTCCAATTCTCATAACAACTTATGGTTCTCAGAATCACTTCTTCAATTCTTGGAATCACTTCTTCAATTCTCGGAACGACTTCTCCACCCATATTTTGCTTGTATAATGAGTACATGTATATACTCATAATCTTAGAAATACAAAACAGAAAATCATTATCACAATTAATTCCTTCACATCTCTTATCAGCCAGCCTTCAAGAATGTGCAATTTCCCAGTTCCAAACTTCTTAATTTCCAGACTCCATATTCCAGACTCCAAATTACAAACTCTGAAATCTTCGAACACCAGGTTACAAATGTTCAATGTACTCGTTTCTGAACATCAAACATCCAGCTTCCGAATTCTTAGAAATTCAAGGTGTCTTTCCTTTATGAAAACTTACTAAAAATAAACAAAAGAAAATCCATGCAAACCAACTCTTCCTTCAACATGGTCCTAACAATATCCCCCTTTGGATTTTATTGTCAACCATGTTTTCATAAATCACCAAACGTTGTAACCTCAAGAAATGGATTACTTATCAACAATTCTAAGCCTATGTATGCTAACTCATTGTAGGAAACAAGAATCATTGATGGAAAAACCAAGCTGTCCATAGGCAGTGAAAATGTCATCTTCATCTTCATACATCTTCAGCTTCATACATCCTGTACATAATTTCAAGTTCTACAAGCACTCCAACAAACAGTTAGAATAGTTCACATAAAAAACAATGCTGAGTTCAGAGCATATGCACAAATCTCTCTTTAAACAAATAGATTTATGATACAAACAACTTCTCCCCCTTGACAAAACAATCAAAATGTAAGAAGAGAGAGGGGAAGGAACAACATACCTTAGCCTTGAAGAGAAAGAGGATGGAAACCCATGTTCAACCTCAATTTTTAGAATGATTCCTTTGGTAAGTATTTTGTGAAAATATCAACAACTTGTTCAGCAGATAAAACATATTCAAGTTTAAGTTCATTATTTTCCACATTCTCTTTGATGAAATGATATTTGATGTCAATATGCTTTGAATGAGAATGTTGGACTGGATTCTTGGTAAAGTTAATTGTACCATGATTATCATAGCCCAAGAGCAAGGGAAACTTCACTTTAACTAACAAATCTTCCAACGATGTCTTCATCTAGATAAGTTGAGTAGTGTCCATGGTGGCAGAATCATATTTAGCTTCATCCATACTAAGTGTCACAAAATTTTGCTTCTTCGAGTGCCAGCCAATACAATGTTGTCAGATAAAGAACACTCCACCAGATGTGGATCTTCTATCATCAACATTTCCTTCCCAATCTGCATCCAAATATCCCAACAAATCAATGTTATTTGAGACACTATTCTTGATTCTGAATTCTTCTGTGCATTTTATGTATCTGAGAATTACTTTTCCATCAACAAGATGTGATTCTTTAGGAGCACTCTGTAATCTTTCACATAAGGTAACAAGAAAAACAATATCTGGCCTTGATGTAGTCATGTATAATAAACATCCAATCATCTTTCGATTTTCTTTCTGATCAACTTTTTTCCTTCATCATATTTTCTTAGATTCGTTCCCATTGAGATAGGAGTTCATTCAGGTTTTGAGTTTTCCATCCCAAACTTCTTATGAATTTCCTTAGCATACAATTCTTGGGAGAGAAAAATGAATTATTTTTGTTTCAAAATTTGAAACCAAAGAAAGTATCTTAGCTCACCCAACATGGACAACTCTAAGACATTCTTCATTTCTTCAACAAACCTTTCACATCATCTTTCATCATTTCCAGCAAAAATAATGTCTTCAACATTGACAATAACAATGATAGAACGATGTGTGATTTCCTTGATGTAAAGATTGACGTCATCTCTCCCTTTCATTAAGTTCTTCTCCATTAAGCAAGTATCTAGTTTGGAATACCTTGCTCTTGGAGCTTTCTTTAGCCCATACAAGGCTTTCTTCAACCTACACATATAACTTTCATTCTTCCCAACAAAAAATCCACATTGTTTCTCAACATAAACTTATTCTTTGAGATCACCATTATGAAATGCAGATTTAACACCCATTTGAATGATTTCGTAGCCTCATTTTCCAGTAATAGAAAGAAAGATTTTGATAGTTTCTAATCTGGCCATCGAAGCAAAAGTTTCTTCAAAGTCAATTCCTTTAATCTGAGAGTAGCCTTTGCAATGAAATATTTCTTTATTTCTGATAACTTAACCATCTTCATTCAACTTGTTCCGGAAGACCCATTTGGGGCCAATAATGTTCTTACTTTCAGGCTTGGGTATGAGTTCCCATGTGTCATTCTTTTCAGTCTAATCCAATTCTTCATTCATGGCTTGAACCCATTCCGGATGTTCAAAGGCATCTTTAACAACATTTGGTTCCACTTTGGAATATTAGGTAGTATGTGATTTAGAAATACTTGTTCTTCTAGTTTGAACCTTGTAATGTTCATCAGAAATAAAATTCTAAACATTCACTTGTTTCATTATCCTTGGATATGTTTTTCGCGTTCCATCCTCATCACATGATGTGGATGAATCTGATTATTCATCTTGATTATGATTATACTTCATTGCATCCATATCAGAATTGTTAACTTCATCTTCCTCATCTTCATTGTCTGTCTGGACATGCTTATCTTTTCCTGGAGTTTCAATGAATTTTACATCAACTGCTTCCACAATTCTTCTTGTTTCTTTGTTAAATCATATATATCATCTTCTTTCTGGTGCATATCCATGAAAAATTCCATCTTCCACTTTCTGCTCAAATCTTCCACTGCTTCCACCTTTCTTTTTTATAATGGATGGACTCCCAAAAACTTTGGCATATTTCATACTTGGAGTAATTCCATAGAAAAGTTTATATGGATTTTTGTTTGATTGAGGCCTGTAGAAACATCAATTTTGAATATAAATAGCTGTACTTGAAGCTTGCCTCCAAAAGTAATGAGTAAGGCCATGTTCAAGTAACATGGTTATTCCCATTTCCACCAAGCTTTTGTTCTTCCTTTCAGTAACCCCATTTTGTTAAGGTGTATATGGAGCACTATATTCCTTCTGAATCCCATGCTTCTCAAGATAGACTTAAAATTCTTCACTTTTATACTCACCACCATTATCTGTTATCAACTTCTTCACAGAGTACTCACATTCTTTCTCAGCTTTCCTTCTGAAGCTTTTAAACATTTACAGGGCATCTGACTTGTTCTTCATAACCATAACACATGTAATGCAATTAAAATCATCAATGAAAGTGATAAAGTACTTGTATCTATTTGTTGATTCTTTTCTCATCAGCCCACATATATCAAGAATGTATTAGTTCAAGGGGTTGTTTAGAACAAATGTCAACCTTCTTATGCACAACACTTGTAATCTTTCCTTTCTGACAGGTAGTGAAACACCAATCTCTTCTTATTGTAAAATATGGAAAATATGGAAGACTACCCCTTTGAGATAACTTGATCATATTTCTCTGACACATGTGCCCAAGTCTTCTGTGCCACCACTGATTTTATTCCATTTTTCTCATGTAACACGAGGTTTGTGAATTTTCAACGAGAAACAGATTTCCTTTAGTTCGTTGTCCACTTGTAACATTCTCCCCATCTTCATCACTTTTCTCAAAAAATCCATATTTCTTGAAGATAAATTCGTTACCCTCAATACACAATTGTGATACACTCAGCAAGTTGTGATTCAGCCCATCGACATACATAATTTTCTTGGACTTCAGTTTTTCCTTCCCAATGATGGTCGATCCAACACCTTTTATTTTTAAAGATTCATCATTGCCAAATATCACAGTGCCTTATTTAATCTTTTTCAAATTCTTTAGCAACTTCCAGTATTTTATCATATGTGAAGAACTCTCACTATCAAGTATCCATGGTCATTCTTCCTTTGTAACTTTTAGAGCAGTTTCAACAACAAGAGCTTTTTCTTCTTTCACTTATTTATTTTCCTTCAGCTTTTTAGAATTAAGAATGTTTTGTTGAACTGGTAATGGCACAAGACATCCTTTTGCAATATTTCCACGTTGATCACACCTTTCGCAAATAGTCTCCAGAGGCTGGAACCTATTTTCTTTCTTGACATCATTCTTCTCAACTTTCTTCAAGAAAACCTTTTCATTCTTCTTCCTTTTTAGAGATTGACTCCCCCTAAATCTCTGCCTTTCATAACTTGTGGGGTGGTGGTAATAATGTTTATTGAACCAACAAAAATTTTTTGTATGCCCAAATCCACCACAATAACAACAATACCCATAGAAGGAGTATCTTCCTATAAAGCTTTTGTTCTGATACTTCTTTGTTTCTATTTGATAATCCCCACCAACCAATCATTTGTTACCATGATTACGCTGCTAGAATTATACCTTCTCAAATTTTGGTTGTTTTTCACCAGTGTTAGACTTAGGTTTCCATGAAACTTCAGAGGTCCCAGTAACGCTGGTCTTGACCACATAAGCAAATTTCTCAGCTTTCTTCTTCATAATAACAACTTCATTCTTCTATTGAATTTTCTTAGAATGTTCTCGTTCAGAGATTTCACCAACATCAGTAGTTGATTTTTGAGAACAAATGTTTTCTTATTCAACTTCTAAGATCTTTTTCTGAACAAGCTCTAATTCTTCCCCTTTTTCCATCATCTTTACTTTCATGTTCTCATTTTGATTTTTCTCATCTTCAATATACTTCTTCAAGTCTTAATTCTCTTTCTAAAGTTCTTCTTTATCATTGGCTTGATTGGATGTTGAGGAACATTCATCTTACTACTTTTTGTTAAGCTTCTCCAGCCTTCTGATCTTCCTTAAACATTCATTCAACTCTTCTTTCAGATGCATCTCAAGTAGAGTTACTTCTTCTTCCGAGCTGCTGCATCCGAAATCTTCATCATTAAATATTACAATGAAAGTATTTTATACACCATGCTCAACTTATTTTTCGGATTCAGCATCAATTTATTCATCTTCTTCATTTATGGATTGAAAACATTTTCTCTTAGATTTGAAGAACCTCTTTTCTTTCCCTAACTTTCCTTTATCACCCATATTCTTCCATTACTTTATTGGATTTCATTCTTCTTCATCGCAATCTCCTTCATTCTCCCTTCGAGGGTTGTTAGCCGCAATGTGGCCAATACCTCCACATTCAAAACACTTCAAGGGAAGTATTCCCTTGTATTTACTTGTTCCACTTTTAACATTTTTTTGAAAACAAGGATAATATATCATTAAGATTTTTACATACCTCATTTTCAGAGTCAGAGTCACCACCATCTTATTCAATCAAGATCTTCTTAGACTTTTCCTTCTTCATGGCTTTGAAAAATAATTATCTGTCAACCATTGTCTTGGTATTCATATCATTTTCAATTCTCATCTCATAAATAATGAGTGTGCTATGAAAATCATCAAGAGATAGAGTCTCTGAATCTCTTTCTTCTAATGAAGATTCCTTCACATCGAATTTATTAGGAAGAATCCTCAAGATCTCTTCCACCATAGTAGAGTCCTTCAGCTCTTCACCATGTCATCTCCTGGTTCTAACAATATCGTTTACCCTTGTGATGAAATCCCCAATAGATTCATGCTCTCCCATCTTCAAGTCTTCATACTTCAATCTCCAGATTTGATGCTTTTACTTCTCAACTTTTGTATTTCCTTCATAAATGTTTTTAATTTTGTCCAATATACCTTTGGTTGTGGCCACTCATTTTACTCTCAAGAATTCACTTTAAAAAGTGAATACAATATAGCATTCTTGGATCTTCCATCATTCTAAATAAATTTCTTGTCAACAGGTGTGAGTGGAACATTGTCTTCAATGGGGGGAACCCAACTGTTGTATCTTCAAGAACTTCATAACTAATAGACATGAGATACTGTATCATTCTATACTTTCAGATGTGATAGTTCTTCCCATCGAATACTGGAATGCCTTTACTGTTCACATAATTCAGATTCTCCATCGCAAGGAAAACAAAGTCAACCTCGCTCTGATACCACATGAAAGGACCCACTTGGAGTAATGAACCACTGAGGGAGGGGGGGGGGGGCGAATCAGTGGTACCCATTTCTAATATTAATTTACCTTAAGATTGAGAACAACCTTTATCTCTTGTTAAAGATATAATTCCTTACTGAAATACAAATAATAACACATCCAATGGAACACAGTGATGTATAGGGTTCACTATTCAATAAGAATAGCTATGTCTTTGGTATGGTTGGAAACAATGCAGCACCATACAATCCAATAAGAAAACAATCCTTGGATTACAATAATTAGGATATACCCCTACACTCGTGAAGCATTGTGAAACAATCACTCTAGTGAATGTGAACCATCTTAGCACAATAGGTAAAAGTCTCATTTCTTGTAACAACATATGTTACATGCACATACTTTCAAAAACACAAGTGTAAGAATGTTCAGCACAGATCATCACTTCCTTACCCAGAAGAGTGTGAATGACTCCATGGACTTGAGATAGATCAATTACAGTCCGAACTTCCCATTCCAAATCTACACTCCTAATTCTTCAATCTGAACTTCTTCTTCACTCCGGATTCATCAATCCGAATCTTCCTCAATATGATAAACATAATACGGTGTCATCCAATACTGATTCCCCATTCCGAATCTCCACTCCATATTCTTCACTCTGAACTTAGTTTTCAATCCAAATTCATCAATCCAAATCTTTTTCGGTTTGAGAAACTAAATACAGTGGCATCCAGTAGTGATTCTCTATTCCGAATCTCCACTTCGAATTCTTCTTCACTCTGAACTTCTTCTTCACCAAGAATTACTAAATCCTAAAAAACATAATACAGTGTCAACCAATATCAAATTCTCATTATGATTGAAACTGTAATGAAACTATGTCAGCCCGACACTTCTTCCTCTCTCTAGATTATCATATCTTTTCTCTCTACCTTTTCATCACTCACTTACATAGCACCTGGATCTCCTTTTATATATTCTCCAATGTATGCTTTGGCAGGAAACAAAAATATTTTCCCGATCACATAAATTCTCCTAAATCTCAATTTCTCCTGAAATCCAGGAGTAATTAAGACTTTTTCAACGCTTGTAGAATAATATCGAATCTTCATCCCCTTCACTTGATTTAGAGCATTGGCCTTGTACGGATCTGAACTTATTACGTAGGTTTCTCGGAGTCACATTCTCAGATCCACTCATATGTCTTCTCAGCATCATATTCTCAGATCCACCCTTCTTAATTCTTCGGCATCACATTCTCGGATCCACTCTTCTTGAGTCATCATCATCACTTCAACTCTCGACATGAATCATTAACACTTCTTCGGCATGACACAATTTCAATTCTTGGTATGCCTCTTCATTACTTCTTGATATGGATTTTCATTATGAATTCACCAATTCTCTGCATGACTCTGCACTTCTGGCTATGAACTCTTTCTTCAGCAAGTCGACTCTGAACTTTTCACTATGAACTTCTTCTTCAGCAAGTCGACTTCAAAAATTCAGCTACAAACTTCTGACTCAGGAAGTCGACTCCGTAAATCTGTTCAGGAAGTCGACTCTGCAAATCTGTTTAGGAAGTAGACTCTTCACATCTGGTTCTCATAACTGCTACACCGGATTCCCGATATGACTTCTCCAATTCCCAGAATGACTATTGGTTCTCATAATCACTTCTTCAATTCTCAAAATCACTTCTTCAATTCTCAGAACGACTTCTCCACCCATCTTTTGCTTGTATCATGAGTACCTGCAAATACTCATAATCATACAGATATAAAATAGAAAAGCATCATCACAATTAATGCCTTCACATCTTTTATCAGACAACCTTCAAGAATGTGAAATTTCATGGTTCCGAAATTCTCAATTTCTTAACTCAGAATTCCAGACTAAGAATTCCAGACTCTGAAATATTTGACCACTAGTTTCCAAATGTTCAATGTACTCAGTTCCGAAAATCATACTTCCAGCTTCTGAATTATTATAAATTCAAGGCGCCTTTCTTTTATGAAAAATTCCTCAAGATCAACAAAAGACAATCCATGCAAACCATCTCTTCCGTCAGCTTGGCCCTAACAATTTCTAATAACATGGTCATAGTTTATGGTTATAAATAACATTGAACATATAAATTGAATCACTAGACCTATGATTTGGATTTGGAAATTATATTTCATTGTCCAAAAGTACTAGAGGCACTGTATCATTGGAGAATGATGACTCATTTACACTAATAATATTATATTTAAGTATAATTTTGTGTATATAATCAATAAAATTATAGTAATGTATGTAAAAAATCATTTTTTCAATCATCCTTATAATCCTATTAAATGAGACAAGAATAAAAATTACATCATTAGAAAATAATAACAGTTAAAGAGGCATGGGGTAAATATAGAATGGAAATTAATGTTCAAAATTATAATTATTGGAACATATGTCACATGGTAAAAAAACATTGTATGTTATTAACATATTAAAAATATATAATCAACTTTTGAGCGGGTCAATAATTTTAAAATATAAAAAAATGACTAAAACATAATTAAATAATGTCTTAAAGGTGGTGGGATTCATGATGTATAATTTCAAGGTTCTATTTAATACCTCTTTATAAATGAAATGCATTTGGGTTAACAAAAGTAAAGGAATAATTCACTAGGGAATATCACACCTTTTACCACATTTTCATCATGGTTGTATGTAAGATTTATCATTATATTCAAGAGAAATTATCAATATTAGTTGTGAAATGGATGAAAGGTGGATTTGTTTCTAGATATTCAAATTCCCAATAGGTGAAAGTAGAACCCAAATGAATTATAGTTGAATTTCCACATTATCATTTTTATTATTGATATTTTATGAAATCATGTTACTAATATACTTGAGGTTTTTGGTTGTTTTCTTGATAATCATATGTCATTTGACTAAGACATGCCTCTTTTTTACAAATTAATTAATCCACATCTATATAAAATTTGAAATATGTATATATATTTCAGAAAATAAAATTTCATAGAATTATATTGTACATTGTCTTGGAGAATGACTTTAGGATAAGTTATTAGTTTTGTAGAGGGTTAGAGAAGCTATTTACACATAGTTAAAATAGAATATATATTTAATCCTTCAAATTAATGACATGTCAAGGTGTACCATTTCATTCTCAAAGATATAATCCATAAGCATATAAGGTGTTTAACTAAGATTTTTTTCAAATTATAAATAATTGTTACAATTATCAGTTAATAATAACATGAAATAATCTAGTCATGTGGATCCTTAAGATTTATCTATAGTATAATTTTTTATTCTTCATAATGGAGGAGATTGATTCGTTAATAATCCTCGATTATAAAAAGAATCACACATGAAATGTCTAAATAAGTGAAATAGACTTTGAAAGGATTAAACATTAAAAAATTTTATGTGATATGAACATTGTATGCAATAACCTTTGGAATTATATGTTGGTGGTCATATAGTAATATGAGGTATAAATTTTTTTTTCACAGAATGGTAGAGAAGAAATGGAAATTAACTCCATGATCTATTATATTTTTCATATCTAGTAATGTTTCAAACAAACAACCTAATCATTTTCCATGAAAACATCATTTAATACCATTTATAATAAACTATTAATGTCTCAACCATTTGTTGAAATAACATTCATTTTCATTAATCTATTTTGTAGAAATAAATTAACCATTTGATGATTCTCATATAGATCAAATAATTTCCATTGTCATTTACAGTGTTATGGTCCTTCATGGGATATTTGTTCGACTAGTTTTAGTATAGTAGAAGTATGATATACTATATAAATATACTAAAGAGTGAAAATATAGAATTGAGATATTTTAAATAAATAATAGGTTCAATAGAATATTTGACACACAACAATGAATTTAAAGGAACTGTTATATATTATTAATAAAATTATTTAAATATGACTAATATAACAAAAAAGTTAGAATTTAGTGTATCAATAGTATTAAAACAATTATTATATATAATTTTATTTCTCATTGTATATATATTTTTAAATACATAATATATAAGAAACCATCATTAATAACTATATTTTATTATATAGGAAAATACATTTCCTTAAAAAATATTTTTTATTTATTTTTTGAGAAAATTATTATTATTATTATTTTAAATGGTTATAAATATTATTTTCCTAAATGAAGTACATGATTACAATTTTAGTATCTTAATAAATTACTATCATATTTTTTAATATTTTCATAAATATTACATTTTCATGGAATACAGAAAATATATATTTATATAAAATTGCCATTTGTTTTAAAAAATTAAATATGTAAAAACTTTACATTAGTAATTTAGTTTGATAAAAAATTAGAGTAACTATTATTGAAATATATTAAATCTGATTAATTGAATATAAATCTATCATGAACCTTCTTATTGTGGCCCATGCCGCAACTCCCTAGGATCTCCTCCAATAGGAAAGAGGCTAGTGACTAGCACTGAGAAGTCATATCGTTGACCTCTGAGGCCTTATCCAATGTACATGTACACCGAGAAACATCAATAATCTTATATAATGATGAAATGTAATAAAATATGAATAATCATACATTCATATATCTCAATCCCATTACGAGAGTATGATAGTAAGTGTATGAAAGTAAACAATGTAAAATATAGGCCCACCATGAAGAGTATGAAGACACAAGTGCAACATGAACGTAAGAAATGGGAAATCTATCATGAATCTGTAGGAACACACTATAGTCTGTTTTGTCTCACTATGCACTATCTAGTCATGATCTTCCACGAAATCTGTCATATGTTCTATCTTCATTACAAGACATAAAACTTGTTAGAAAATCTCATACAGGGGTGAGTATTAAAATAATTAGTTGGACACCAAGAAAACACAATGAATACAACATGGAAATATAGTCTGATCATTAAATATATATGTCTGAAACACCTATAATAATAATATTCATATATACTCAACAAATAAACATAATCTAGAGGTTTGTCACAACCATAGTATACTATCCTATGATTTTATCTGAAAAATTCCACAATGAACTCATCTGAGAGAACACACTCTTAATCCTAAATGCACTGATGATGTCCATCCAAGAAATACTTCTCATAGAGTCTTTCTATTCAAAATAAAATTATTATAGTTCAAAAAAAGATACAAATATGAGGATCTATGCTAAGGATTTGGGGTGATATCAACAACTCCACTTGGATTAACTAGTTATATAGGGGATCTCTTAATGTTCACTGTTGGTCACATTAATACAAAAAAGTCCATCTATGTAATGAATAAGAATAAAGGATCTCACTCCAGGCCTCTCATATGGATTATAATGAATCTATCCGTAAAGTCCTATTTAATGGATTATAGTCTTTAAAGTAGTAGATGATTCCATACAAACATTTACAAAATAGATAAGGGGAACATAACCTAATGGAATCGGTTCAGGATTTAGGGAAAAGAGATTTATGAAATGTATAATAGAGTACATGATGCATAGTAGGGGTCACAGATTGTGTCACTTGTCCATTGGTCCTACCCATGTAAATGGCCCATTTCATCAATATATGTATTTGTAGCACTACACACAATGTAGAATACATGTGTAGTCTAATTGTGTCCCAGTACATAGTTGTATCCCTTGTACATTTTCATACATATCAATACACATATTATCTATTGTAGTAGGTCCAAACCATTCTAGTGTGGGGGAGTACATGACATGTAGTTAGTTTGTGTACCCCACCCAATTTATATTTACATTCTAAAGTACACGCCGAGTCACCTAGGACATGCCACTTGATGTGTGGAGGTGGTTACATGACGTGTGATATGTAACATTTCTATTGACCCTAGACACTACAATGGGACCCCACACTATATATATATCCGACCTATAGTCCATGCATCATGAGATTCTCCAAAATTCCATATTACTCCCCCATACATATTGGCTAATTCTCCAACCTCCAATATATCAATAACATTACTGAGAAATCGAAGATCCCATTTTTTACAAGCCATTTCAGCATCATAAAACTAATTCCATCATCATATCGCCTCATTAAATAGATCAAATTGTCATTCTTCATTGTAAATCGATGAATACCGAATAACACAGATTTATGTATCTAGCATGTTCAAAATCAATCTTTCTCCATCATCAATCCTCGTTCATCTCTTGATGATCATAGTTAAATTATTATGGATTGTTTAACAATGAAATTTGTGCACATGAATCTATTGATCTATATTTCTCGATACATAGGTCAAACAAAAAATGCACCCGATAAGAGAAAAATTAGGTGAGAAGATCACAAGAATAGATAGGAGGAATAAATCTCAATCAATTTTCGTCTCAATCTATGTTCACTTCCATTATAATTAAAATATAAATAAATCAATTCATAATGAAATTATCCAACCAAAACCTCACATTACCACCCTTCAAAAATGAGGATCATACCATGGATCAATCTGTTCATTGATTGATTCTAATTCGTCATAAAAAATTGAATGGTTAGGAATGAAATAAAAAGACATGAAATAACTTAGTTTCAAGTGAAAAATAATTAAGTCCAATGTGTTGTCACAGTCATTGGAAATATACTTCAAATATTATATCTGTCGATCATTGATCCATGATCCAGTAATTTTTCACCTGAGAGAATTCTCCAATGGTCTCTCCAATTTTTCTCAAATGTCTACACGGTAATGTGTCTAAACATGGAATTATAACATAATAGTATATTAAATGATTGATAATCATGGAATTAACTAACATGAAATAAAATAATATATTTCTATTATTTTATTCATTTCATATCCTAGGATGACTATTCTAAGACCGTCTGGTTCTAATAAATTTTATGTCATGCCTAGGGTAGAACCAATATTCTGAACACAAAAGTGCCCTGAAATTACTAATTTGGGAACCCATTTAGAATATATTACATGTGTTTTAGGAAAAATGAATGTGCGTGATAATCAATATATTTAATATATTTCAAATATTTATTATGGGAATGTGAGGCCTTAGAAACACATTAAATATTAGTTATTGGTCTCAAAAATAATCTATTTAATATCCAAAAATAATATAAGGAAATTATGAGACATTATATTATACTCAACATGGGGCATAACATCCTTAAAAATCATAAAAAATGATAATCCAAAAGATGGAGAGTACTAATAATGAATATGAGCCACTCACTCTAATGCACTCTCCTATAGATTCTTTTGATTCCTCCAAACACACACTAATAGAATCAATGGCCCATGAAGGATCGTCTGCTTTTGAATGAATATCTCTATCTGGTACACAAAAAAGGAATATTCATTCTTGATGTTCATCTCACCTCATATGGTAACATGTGATGGTTCGTAGATATACTTCCTATGTTTTGAAATGTGGAAGGCGTTGTGTACATGGTCTAACTGCTGATATTGATCTATGTTTTATGCCACCTCACAAATTATACAGAATATCTATTTTTGGAAAATGACATTAGGGATATCATGATGCCCTAAAAACCACTATAATCCACATCAATGTGATACCCATAGGTACACGTGGCCTCTTACCTTGAACTCTGATGGACTCTATCACCATTTAGTAATTGTCTAATGATTCCTCTATGTTGTCTTCATCCACTCCAGAATGATCTTGACCTACTCTGTTGTAGGTCTCACAAACTATTGGCCCAAGAGTTTTTACTCTCCTGAGAAAGTACAGCAATGTTGTGACCTACATGCAAACCGATAAAAATCCTTAAATAGTTTAATAACGATGGTGGAATCGTAAAGGTTATTGCACACAACTCTACTAGTGGTAGGTCATCCACCTAACTGCGACCAAATTACATCATGGAATATCGTAGTATATCCTTTAAAAAAAGAATGGTCTGCTTAGTTTGGCCATCAATTTGTTGGTGAAATTCTATTCTTAGGTGTAAATGGGTCCCAAATGCATGTTTTAATATCTTCTAAAATCATTGTGTAGTGAAAACATTTGGATTAGAGATAATAAAAAATTGGAATCTATGGAGTCATGCTATCTAATTCATGTAGTGGTATTGTAGAATCTCTATTGAACTCAACTCTCATATAGCTAGGGAGTAGATCTACCTGTTGAGGTGATCTACGGTCACCCAGATGGAATCATGTCACATGGAATTATGAATTAATACTATTATTACATCCTTAGAAATCCCCTCCCACATCCACACTAAAACCACATGGGATTGAGCTAAACCAACTAAAACATGGTGCTCACCCATCACTTTCTCAAAAGTAAGGCATTGAGAGAAAATTTATGTTACTCCTTATTGTCATCCCTAATCACTAAATATGATTTTGGAGGTCATAATACATTTTTTCCCACATATATGTACCTACAAAGTAAATATATTAAAATATTTTTGAACATCCTCCCACAACATCAGGGGTACCATTGTGCATCCTCTGGAAATATTTATCTACACCCTGCATTTTGAAAATACATTTTGAGAATTCCCTATGCATACCTATGTGCGAAGGTTCTTGAAGTTGGTATCCAAATGTTGTGAATCCCTGAATACCTACAAGAGGTGAGGTTTAACGACTATCAACTAGAGGCAAGAAACCACATCTCCATTCATATAAAAAAACTAGAATGATGCCAAATTCCATGATGCCTCATTTTGTAATTGCGAACAAGATTTCATATTGAGAGCATCTCATATGACATTCCCCTTCCTAAGAGTATATACAATATCAATGTCTTGTTCATGGAGTAACCATATCCATATCCTATTTCTCAAATTATAATCCTTCTTAATGATGATAAACTTGAGTCTCTTTTGATCGAAGAAGTTAATAAACCTCTCACCAATCAGGTTGTGTCACCACATCTTCAAAGCAATGACAACCACAATTGGCTATATATCATCAGTCATATAGTTCTTCTCATGCAGTATCAACTATCCTTAACCGTTGAAAATCCAAACATGTGTCTATATCACAACACAACCATTTTATGTTTCTAATTCTTTGTAGAATGATATTTACAGGACACCCTCCTCTAGAAATCTGAATATTGTAACGGTGTTTAGAATCTACCCTAACTGTTGAAAATCCTACTGGAAAATATATTCCATCACAAAATGATACCCCTTTTGAGTCAAATATATTATTGGTAATCATATCCTATATAAATAATTTTTTATTCTTTAGTAATTTCATTCCAACAAATAGAATCTCCAAACCTCAATCATAACATTTATTTTATTCTACGACAACACTGTATCGACATTGGTCGGGACCACTGCCACTCCATCTACAGAGATAACATATCCCCAAATGTGTCTCACATGCTCCTTCTCAGATGTCGAGTACATAATGATATCATAGATGATGACTACAATCAATCAGTTAATGTGAGGTAGAAGGATCTAATTCATCTATCCTAGGAATACTACTATGGATTTCATCATGAAAATGGAAATCACTGAGTACTCAGAGTGACCATATCGAAATCTAAATTCCATATTTTTTATATCGTCATTCAATTCCTTCAACTACTGATAGCTTGATCTGAGGTCAACCTTTGAGAACCACTGTGTATCTCTTAGCAAGTCAAAGAGTTCATCGATCCTTGGTTGTAACGACCCGAATCTAGGGCCTCATAACTGGGCCCCGTACCCAGTTAGCCACATGACCTCAAGTGCGTTTCCCAAAATTCCAGAGACTGCTGACTATCAGCGATGGCCTTGGTGAGTCGGTGGAGAAACTATACCCTCATTGGGTAAAGTATACAGTGGAAGAACAAACATACACAATAGCGGAAATAGGAACAACATACGACAACTGAAACTAAAATTAGAAGAAATGTATAATGTAAAAATGATGTAGTATAGTAAATGTGTCTATGGAAAGAAGTAACCAAAAAAACATGATGAAATACAACTGAAACCAAATACTAAAACTAAACAACATCTCCAGCAGCATCGCGAGCCAAAGCCCGGTCCCATGCTCTCAAGGTCCAACTAGAAATCAAGTACCTGAAGTGGAAGGGCCATAATAATTATCCACACCTGAAACTATATAATCTGTTTGGGCCAAAAAACAGGAACCAAACATGGTTTGAGACTAATCCTAGTAGGCAACAACCACAATATTTGTTCCCTACTATTAGTGAACAATATAGAAAAAGTAAAGGAAATAAATACAGTGATGAACTAGAAGTACACCAGTAGAAATCCTACCAATTAACATTCACATTAATTTAATTAAACAACTTGGGAATATTTCAAAGCTCTATATTCTAAGCTAAAGCAAGTAGCACAACAGGTAACTAAATGAATACCTAACCCCAAAGCATTTCAAACCCAAGCTTGTTCATTGGCTTGGTGGACTCATCAAAACCTACCAAAAAAAATTCACACTGACTCTCTGGGTGGCTCAAACTAGAATACCCCAATATTCCAGTAATAAAACAAGGCACAGGCACTCTAGGATGCTCTTACGCCGAATCCCCTATGGTCTTCCAATAATAGCTACAAACTCTCTGAGGAAGCACATACGTCTAATTCCTCCCGTGGTCTCGAGATGTGTGAAAACTAAGAAAACTCTTAGGAAGCACAAAGTCATATTCCCATAGGCCACGCATACAAAACTAAAACCAACAGACCCTCTAGATAAGCACTTAATCATCTATTCCCTCTTTGATCTCCCGCACTAGGTTCTCATAGCCCTGACCAGTACAGTCGAGCATAATCAACTGTAAGTAGCCCTAAGTAAGATCAAAAACTACTTGGTTAATAGCTACAATGAATCAAGAATATTTAAATAGCAGGAAACACCTACAACTAGTTATAATAAGTAATCTATCAATTTCAATAGGTTTTGCCTCATAGGAAAACGGTGCCAAACGGCGATAAACCGTCGAATAGGGGAAAACACCCATGGGGTGATCCTCAAACATGATACCAAGTATACATTAGTATCAATTAATTATAATCTAAAAAGCAATCTAAGGAGATTAAAGAACAGAATCAAATTCCCAATCTCGGGATACGCGATACGTGGGTATCCGGAACTTTAGCAACCAAAAATCAAAGACATTCAACGTAGGGAAACAAACCACCAACCTAGATTCTCGAAGATCGATATACTTGAACCTTGGCCCATGAATATTCATAGAACAGATTAGATCTGCAAAAACATATACAAAGTTCAACCTCAGATAACCTATAAGAGAGGAATAATCATGAATCAAGGATAAAGCAGAACGAAGAACTCACCGCTGCGACTCTATTGCAACCGACGGTGTTCGATTCGGACAGCTGGTGAAGGATTAGTGGCTTGGAGAAGATTCATCATCCTCAGATGCTCTATGAAGAATTAGGCGGAGAATAAGATGAAAACATGGTTAAGTCGTGACCCCAGTCTGATTATTGAAATTAAAAGAAAAGTACACGATGTTTATTTTTAGAGTTCATGACATGTGCGTTGGTTTTCCGTACTCTACTTTAATTGTCCACCACATCACCCCACACGGCAGTGTGTGTGTCCTGGACACTACCAACACATGGCCTCACGTGGTTGAAATGTACATGACGTGTACTCATAAAGTACACAGTGTGTAATCTAAAAATTTCTAGATTTTTACCTTTTCCTTAAAAATGACTACAAATGGAAATCATACCTGAATCGATGATCCATGTTCTTACAAACTTACCCCCTTAAAGAAATTTTTCCTCGAATTTCCCTAGCGAGTCCTAGATGACGAATCCCAAAATAGCTCCGGCCACTACGATCGTACATCGGCCTCCCACTCCCAAGTCTCGTCCTGCACTCGCCCGTGCTGCCATAGCACCCGTACTAGAGAAACTGACCGGCCACATAGAAATTTCGTACTGCGATCGAAAATATGGATAGGATGCTCTTCAAATGAGGAATCTGCTTCAAGATCAACCTCCTCAGGATAAATGATATGAGACATGTCTGAAAATTAATGCCCGAGCTGGGAAATGTTGAAGACATGGTGCATAGCTAGGTCCCTTTGAGGTGACTGCAACTGATAGGCAACCGACCCAACTCTCTCCAACACCTCAAACAGCTCATCATACCGCGGTGAAAGCTTACCCTGTCTCTGGATCCTCTTGTGTCCCAACCTCTTTGCGACACATAGAAAAACCTGATCCCTGACCTCGAACTCTAGAGGTTGTCTCTACTGATTAGTATTAGACTTTTGCCGAGACTGGGCTGTAGACATCCTATTTTGAATCAACTCTATCTGCTTTGAGGCCTCTTGAACAAGACGATGTCTCAGCAAAGCTGCCTCTCCTGCCTCCAACCAGCATAAAGGTGATCCACATGGCCTACTGTTCAAGGACTTGTAAGGTGCCATCTGAATATTCGCCTGAAAACTGTAGTTGTATGTGAACACTTCAAGAGGGATATGCTTCTCCCATGAACTGCCAAAGTCCATAATGCAAGATCGAAGCATATCCTCAAGCACCTAGACCATGCAATCAGAATGGCCATCCTTCTGGGGACGGTATGTTGTGATCAAAAGTATGTGTATACCCAAAGCCCTATGAAGCCCCTGCCAGAACTAAGAAGAAATGTGTTCCCCCCTATCTGAAACAATGTAGTGTGGAATTCCATGTAGACGTACATTCTCTCGGATGTAAAGTCATTCCAGATCATCATCATTGACTGTCTCCTTGATTGGTAAGAAGTGAGAAACCATCATAAGCATGTCGACGATAACCAAAACAACATCTTTCCCTCAAGACGACCTCGGAAAACTAGTCACAAAGTCCATCGCGACATCATTCCACTTCCACTCCAGAATGGGTAACTTCTCTAAAAGCCCTACTGGTTCTGATGCTCTGTTTTCACCCACTGACAAGTCGAGCATCTCATGACAAAACCAGCAATGTCTCTTTTCAAACCTGGCCACCAGTACTGGCGATGTAGATCACGATACATCTTGGTGATGCTAGGATGAACTATCCAAACTGAGGAATGAAAATACCGCATCAGTTTCTCACGTATGTCTGGTGGCACCCATATGCACCCCTAGAAACACAAGATCTCATCCTCGCCCACTGTACATCTAGGAAGACGGTCCTCTCCTAATACACTCTCCCGCATGACTAAATCCTATGAATCTGAAAGCTTCCTCATATTCACCAGATAAAGTAATATAGAGGTAACAACCACAGAAGAGAGAAAGGTATGTCCCTATCTGTCATGCACCTCCAAGAGCATCTCAGAGAACAAGGCCATAAGCTACCACTCACTGCTGGCATCCTGAACTGCGTGTAACTAGGTCCTCCTGCTCAGTGTGTCTGCCACAACATTTCCTATCCCAGGCATATAGGGAAGCTCAATGTCGACAGACAATAGGTACTCGACCCACCATTGCTGTCTTAAATTTATGTCATGCTATGTGAAGATATACTTGAGGCTCTTATGGTCAGTATATACCAAAAATTTTTCTCCATGTAGATAGTGTCTCCAAAAATGAAAGGAATGAAAAAATTAAGCCAAATCCAGGTCATGTGTAGGGTAGTTCCTCTCACGTGGCCTCAACTGCTGAGACCCATAAGCAACGACCCCACATCCCTGCATAAGCACCGATCGCACCCCAATACATGAAGCATCACAATAAAGAGTATATCCCTTTCCCGGTTCTAGAAAGAAAAGTATCAGTGCTGACGTCAACCTCCCCTTCAGCTCCTGAAAAGACGACTCACAAGAACCTGACAATAAAAAATTCACCCCTTTTTGGTCAGACCTGTTAGCAGTGCTACTATGCGTGAAAAGTCTTATATAAACCTCCTGTAGTAACCAGCCGGCCCCAAGAAACATTGTACCTCAATTTAATACTTCAGCTGCTTCCATGTAACCACCACCCTCACCTTTTCTTGGACTTCTGATACTCCTGTCTCTGAGATGACATGACCCCGGAAGTGAATCTCATCATTCCAGAAGTGGCACTTTGAGAGCTTAGCATATAACTGATGCTCTCTCATTGTACTCAATACGATCTCAAGATAAGTAGAATGTTCGTGTCGAGTGTGAGAGTAAACCAAGATATCGTCCACGAAAACCACCACGATGGATTCCAAATAAGGGTGTAAAACACTTTTCATTAGTTCCATGAAGGTTGCTGGCACGTTATTGAGACCAAATGGCATAACCAAGTACTCATACAGACCATATCTGCTCCGGAAAGATGTAAGAGGAATATCAGATGGTCTGACGTGCAACTGATGATAACCGGATATCAAGTTGATCTTTGAGAACACCCTAGATCCCCGAAGATGATAAAAAAGATCATCAATCCTCGACAAAGGATATCATCTCTTAACTGTCAACTGGTTTAGCTTATAATAGTCTACACACAGCCGTAAGCTACCATCCACCTTCTTTGCAAACAACAACGGCTAACCCCAAGGGGAAGTATTGGGTCGGATAAAACCCTTTGTCTGCAACTCCTCCAACTGTTTCTTGTGCTCTTGAAACTCAGGCGTCGCCATACTATAAGGAGATATGGATAACAGTGCTGCTCCTGGAACAAGATTAAAAGAGAATTTAACCACTCACTCCGAAGGAATCCCTGAAAAGACTTCTGGAAAGTCATCCGGAAAAAGATCAACTACCAGAGGAGAATCCATCTGAGAAGTCCCCTAGTCATCCAGATATAAACCATAAATCTGGGATATAACACAGCCTACCCCATGATTCTCTAGTCCATCTATGCTCGCCTGGACATCCCATTCTCCATTTTGAAGAAAAGATCCACCCTCCAGTGATGTGAAACTCACTATTTGGCGATAGAAGTAGACAAAGGCCTGGAAGGAAACTAAAAAGTCCTTCCCAATAATGACATCATAACCTATCATCTCAAGGATATAAAGATCCCACAAGAAGTGACACCCACCAACCTCAAGGGGGAACTCCTTGAACTGATGCACACTAGCAGTTCTATGTCCCAAGGGAGTCTCTAGTGTCATCATATCCTCAGAAGTAAAGACAGTAAGTCTAAGGCTCTCCACATAGTGCACTAAAACAATGGTATGAGAAGATCCAGTATCATAATGTGCAGAAGATAAAACTGAGGCTACTAAGATCATACCTCGAACTGTGGAAGGTCCAAGATCTCACCACTGATGAATCTGCTCTACCGTAAACCTCTGGCCAGTACCACGGCCATGTGTAGCAGCCTGATATCCCTAGGCTGATCCTCCCTAAGCCTAACCATTGTGTCCTCGACCTCTACCCAGGCCTGAATGACCTGAAGAACTCTAGCCCCCAGTCTGTTGTAGAACTGGAAATAATGCTCATGTACGAGTAGTAGAAACAGATCCTCCTTCACTAGCTACTGGAAGAAGAACCCTGCAAAAAAGCTACAGATAACCCATATTGCGACAAGATCGACACTCTAATGGGTATCTCAGGCACTGAGGCTTCTTATGCCCGCTCTATCCACACTGATAGCATTCCACCTAGTTTCCTAAAGGGAGATCCCGTCTACCAGAAAAAATACCTTGCTTCCACGAGTAACCTCATGTAGACTCTCGGTGGCTCTTCCAGCTGTCAGTATGAAATGAATCAGCTTTGGGTGCTGAACCACCCTGGTCAACAGCTCCAGTCTCCCTCAAATTTCGTTTGGTGATTAGTTCCTAGTTTACTATCAGAGTAATAGAAGTCAACTGGAAGACATTCACCAACGATCTGATCTCTGTCTTGAGGCCTTTCTCAAACTTCCTTGCCAAAAACAACTCATCATTTCCCATAATGGGAGTAAAGAGTTGTAACTCAGTGAAATGGGAGTAATAATCCATATCCAAAAGAGTACCCTACTTTAGGTTCATGAACTCTATGTCTCTATCGGCCCTCAGCATCGCCGGGTAGAAGTAGTCAGAGAATGTATGCTGGAAGTCTTCCCAAGCCATAGTCTGTTGGTGCCCGGCCTGCGAAACTACATCCCACCATCTCTTGGCATAATCTCAAAACATGTAAGTCACATGCTTCCCCCTAAGGTAGAAGGGACACAATCCCTATCCACACCTACAAACGAATAATCTGTTTGACCTGAAAAACAGGACCCATACAGGGTATGAGACTAATCCCAGTAGGCAACCACCACTAGATTTGTACCCTACTATCAGTGAACAATATAGAAAAAGTAAAGGAAATATATACAATAATGAACTAGGAATACACCAGAATAAATCCTACCAATTACCATTCACATTCATTTAATTAAACTGCTAAGGAATCTTGAAAAGATCTCTATTCCAAGGTAATGCATGTAGCATAATAGGTAACTAAAAGACTACCTAACCCACAAGCATTTCAAACCCAAGCTTGTTCTTTGGCTAGGTGGACTCATCACAACCAAAAAAACAAAATTCACACTAACTCTCTGGGTGGCTAAAACTATAAGACCCCAATAGTATATAATCAAACAAGTCACAGACACTCTGGGAAGCTCTTACGTCAATTCCCCAATGGTCTGGCAATGATAGCTACAGACTCTCTGAGGAAGCACTTACCTCTAATTCCTTATGTGGTCTCGATACGTGTGAAAACTAAGAACACACTTGGGAAGCAAAAAGTCATATTCCCATAAGTCATGTGTATGAAACTAAAACCAACAGACCCTCTAGAGAAGCACTTAATTGTTTATTCCCTCTTTGATCTCCTGCACCAGGTTCTCGTGGCCCTGAGAAGTCCAGTCGAGCGTAATCGACTGTCAACAGCCCTAATTAAACTCAAAAACTACTTCGCTAATAGCTAAAATTCATCAAAAACATTTAAATAGTAGGCAAAACCTGCAAGCAGTTATAACAAGTAAACTAGAAATTGCAATAGGGTTTGCCTCATATGCAAACGGTGCCAAACAACGATAAACAACCAAACAAAGAAAAACACCCATGGGGTGATCCTCAAACATCCTACCAACAATAAATTAGTATCAATTAATTATAAGCTAACAAGAAATATATGAAGATTAAAAAATAATATCAAAATCCAAAACTCGGGATACCCGATACATGGGTATCCAACACTTTTCCTACCAAATCTCAAAGACATTCATCATAGGGCAACAACCCACATACCTCGATCCCTAAAGATCGATATACTTGAACCATGGCCCATGAATTGGCCTAGAATGGAGTATATCTGAAAAAAATATCTAAAACATTCAACCTCAGATAACCCATAAGAGATGAAGAATCATGAAACAAGGCTAAAGAAGAACCAAGAACTCACTGCTGCGATTCTATTGCAACCGACGATGTTCGATTCAGATATCTGGTGATGGATTGGTGGCTTAGATAAGATTAGGCCTCCTTTGATGCTCTGGGAGGAATTAGGCAGAGAAGAAGACAAAAATAGGGTTATGTCGTGACCTCGTTCCGATTATTGAAATAAAAATAAAAGTACAAAGCCTGTATTTCTAGAGTACACGACGTGTACCTTGGTTTTTGTACTCCGCTTTAATCGGCCTCCACATCACCCCACACGGTCGTGTGTGTGTCCCCGACACGGACAACACACGACCTCATGCGAGAGAAAAGTACACGGCGTGTACTCATAAAGTACATGGCGCGTACTATGAAAATTTCCAGATTTTCCCATTTTCCTTAAAAACGACTTGAAAAGGAAAACATACCTGAAACAACGATCCGGGTTCTTGCATTGGTAGTTGATTTTTATTCTTCAAAATTACAAAGTTCATGAACTCGTAGTAAAAACACATACTTGTAGTCTTATATTCCTTCTGGATAAACAGAATCATGGCTATCAAAGGTGAAACACTGGGTTGAAAAAATCCCTTCCTCTACAAGAGCTCCAACTACACCCTCAACTTGCAAATCTCTATGGGATCTATCTAATATGGTACTGCATATATCACTATTGTCTATGTGGATGGATCACTAAATAAGTTTATCTATTAGTGGGGATGTAAACCTAGAAGATCCTCAGTGAAGACATAATCATACTCCACCGCCACTTAAAAAAATTGGGAACATAAAACATCCACTACACTGAGGGTTATGCTTGGAAACTGATGATTAACCAGTTAAAAACTCCTATGCATGATTCATTCCTACATTTCATGGGTTTCATTTTCAACAAATAACTGCAACTTGTTCCATCAGTATGGAATCATGACACCCTATTCCAATAAAATAGTCAATATGGGATTGATCTATAGATAACCAATCTATACTAAAAATGCATCATATGGCCTCGATGCTAATACCAATAGATTATAATAGCAACTATCACCTCCAATATTCATGTCACACTATCTACAATTATGCTTGATCATTTTCTCATCCCCTATAGGAGTCTCCAAGTGTAAGGGTCAAGATGATTGTTCAACTAGAATATCTGTGTAATGTAAAATTTATCTCGAAAGAAATTAATCACTATAATATATGTCTATCAGTGATACATCTATGTTTGAAAATATTTATATCATAACTTGTTTCATTCAAATAGCATCTTTTTCATAAGATACAATTGCCTATAGCTATCCATGCCATTATCCTCCTCCTCCCTGAGCCTGGCATGGACCACCTGGGGGTAGTGGTGGTAATGATTCAAACTTTTGACAACCTCTTGCTACTATCCCAGCTCCTCAGCCATATATACAACCCTAAAAACATGAATTATATTTCAACTATCTCTACATAAGTGTCCCAACCATAGTCCCATTGTTAGATATACGACGGGTCAGAAAATCTTAGGCAAGATGTCCACATCCATCACATTTTTATAACTACCTCTTTATGTGGTTACTTAGCACACCCTGTTATCCATGAACAGATGATCCTGAGTCCTCAAACCTAATGCTGAAACATCTCATTCATCTATGTCCCTATGTATGACATTGGATCCCTACCACCCTAGGTATCTCCTCCTATATTCCCACTACTAACAAATACATTTTGTATCTTTTCAACCAACAAAATCTCATCCACCAAATAATTATCTACAACACTAGCTTAAGTAGGAATTCATAGAGGGAAAAAATTGGCTTTGATTTCACTACCCATTCCTTTATTGATGGTTTGATCCCCAAAGAACTGATTGTGAGACATATCCATAAAGTACTAGAGAGGTTGGTAAACTACGACGAATACTAATCTATTATCATGCTACCTTACATTATCTGCATAAGTTTCGGTATGTGTACATCCCCTAGGGAAACTGGTGAGAAATCCAATCTAAAAAGGAGCTCAAACTCTGTATATCAATGATTCACCTAATCATAAAATTGGGTAACTAATCAAAATAATCTCCCTGCCAAATGATGAATAATATTCTCCATCCGGACCAAAATTTGATCTACTGGTTGTACAAATAGAGAAAAAACATGAGTCACTCCTTCAAGGTAAACCATAGCTACATATAGGTCGTGCCCATCTCAGAACCTGAGGGGTCTCTGTCACTGAAACTCATGATACGTGATTAGGAATATCACGGGAACTGGTCCCTGTATTGTAACATCTTCTCTTAGGGGATCATCCTTTTGATCCTAATTCTTAATTCTAGCTGGTATACATCGTGTAGGAATCATAGAACAACAATATATACCTCATCCAATGTGAATATCTAGAGATATTACTCACAAAGTACATGGAAAACATAACCCATTTCTATATAATTCATGACCCACTATTTTCCCTACAACCAGTTTTCTCATGTTCTATTTTGAAAATCAGGACATTAGAGTCCTGGTGTTGGATACTAGAGATGCCTCACCAACAGTGGTGTCACTATCTTGAAAGTCAAACTCAATACACATAAAACTATTTTCTGAAACCAATATCATAGCCTTCCTCTCCTAAAAAATAACTGACCCATATCTAATACCACATTGTCCGGACCAAACCTATTGGAGACTATTCTACAACTCCCCAATCCCAACATTAATAAGTTTTTGGATAGAGACTAGAAATGATAAGACATATCCCTGATATGGGAGTTCGTATAAAAATTAACTATACAGTTTCACACATATGAATTCTTATATAATTCTAAAATTAAAAAAACCAAAGCAACCATGCATGAATACATCAAAATCCTCTAACCATAGTAGTACATAAATTCTAGGGATGTTAATAATGTAAAACAAAATCCAACCAATAATATTCTAAAAAAATAGTCCTTACCTGAAAGTAATTAATATTAATACTATCAAAATGTGGAAGGAACACAACTCTGTATATCTGGTCTCACTAAGAACTGTTTAATCGTAGTCCCCCTTGGACTTGGTGAAAAGTTTTTTCATCTACACAGGAAAAGAAACGTGTTGTAAAATCCTTTATAGGGGAGAGTATAATAGTACTCATTAGGTAACCCTAAAACCAAAAAGCATAAAATAAGGAAATATAGTCATATTTACAATGATATATGGCTTCAACGGAAAGAACAAGAATATCTAGATATAATTAACCAAGACAAACAATTTATAGTTAAGTCACAACAATCGTATACCGTCCTGTGATTAAAACTGGAATATTCTAAAAAGAACGCATCCAAGAAAACACACTCGTGAGTCAGATAGCACCGATGATGTTTATCGGCGAAGTACTACTAATCGGGACTCATCATATGAAATAAAACACAGATACATAAAAAAATATGATACAAAGATATGGATCACTTCCCAGGTGATGGTGTGATGTAAATAACACAATATGGATTAACAAAAAAAATAGAGGATTGATGCCCGGATAGTTTTTTTCATGTCGATACCCTAAACTCCACCTACAGAATGATGATTAATAGAAGATATCCCAATAAGAATCTTTTATGTATTCTAATGAATATATCTAATAATTCTTACTGATGGGGTCATAGTTCTAAAATTATGACATGATTTCATACAAACATATATGGAAAGCATATGGGGAACATAACCTAACGAAATGTGTCCAATATATGAGGGAAAAGAGATCCAAAAAACATGTTTAAAATTGTACATGATGTGTAATTGGGGTTAAATGTTGTACCCTTTGACCCGATTCCTACACATGTAAATGGACCGTGCCATCTAGTAATGTACATGAAGTAATACATATTGTCAGGGTAACTATGTAGTCTACATGTCTGCTAGTAAAAGGCTCCATTATGTGTACATTCTCCCATGTAGCAGTAAAAGGTTTATCCCATTTACCTGGTTTGGACGTGTCAATTTGGGGGAGTACAAGCCATTTAGGTTTTTTGTGTACTCTACCCCATTTCTGTGCTTTCCAAAGTACACAATGAGTCACCCTAGAGATACCACACACTGTGGGATATGGCTCACACATGGTATGATAAAAATATTTCTCACAAAAACCTAACCTCCACTATAGATCCCCACAATATGTGTTGATCTGACATACAAACCGTGTAGGGTGAGATTTTTCAAAATTACATATTCTTCATTTTTTGGGTTTGGTCGATTCTATGGCCTTCAATCTGTCGAGAACAATTCTTGGAAATCGAAGATCTCATCTCATCAAAGACATTTCATCATAAAATAAATCATTCAATCAATAGATGTTCGTAGAACACTAATCAAATCATCATTATTTATTGTGTACTAAATAACGATGAAGAACATGATATCATGTGTCCACCATCATTTAAATCGCTCTGAATCCACTATCTCATCATGATCCTAGATCTATGATTTTATATTGTTGATCCATGAAACAAGTGCACAATGATCGATTGATCAAGATATTTCAAGTCTTGGTCCAAATAAAGATCACCCATGATAAATGAATATTAGGGGGACGAAATCACAATAAAATCTTGGAGTAATGGACCTCGATCGATGGTCATGTAAATATCACTTCATTTACATTAGAATAACAAATTAAATCGATCAGAAAAAATAAATTTTCCCATGAAAACCAGGAAAAACATCTCATCTCGCATGACAATCAAATGTGGATCAAAATTTTCATTGAAATATTTATTTTTGTTATATAAATAAATAACAAGGAAGAATAAAATAAAAACACACATCCATGTATGCATTGGATCGATCACTAATAATGAACAAAGTTGTCTCTTGCATGATGGTGAGATCCATCAAATCTGATGTGGGTCGAACTATAATCTATGATCATGTCATCATTAAAATGAGAGAATTATCCAACGGTCACTCCAAGAGTTCTCCAACATCAGTAGGGTTACACAGATAACCCTGTAATTCTTGACATAATAATCCATTAAAATATTGTTAAGTGTTTCATCAACACTAATGACAGAAATTATTTATATTATTTTTTTCATTTTAGTGCAAACGATGACTTTTCCCTTACTGACCCACATAGACTAATGTTATGTCGCACCATGATTAAAACCCACATTATTGACTCAATGTTTCCCTATGATTTATTAATCAGTCACCAATATATATGTTTTCTATATTTTTTAGGAATCTACACATGTTTTCTATTTAATATATTTAATATATATCAATCGTTTATTCTTGTAACATCAGGGGTCAAAATCGCATGCCCTCTCAGCACATGATCTGAAAGATAATCCATATAATTTCAAAAAATAATATAGAAAAAATACATGACATTAAAAAACTATAATTATACTGTATTTTAGTATAAGTTTTTTTTTATTTTTTAAAATTTAATTTTACGAAATCTATTCTATAGTGCACAATGTTTATCAATTTTAATTAATTCAAATTAAAACTATCGAGGAATAATTTAATTCAATGTTATTGATTAAATATCCCAAAATTTTAATTTAAATGAATTTAGTTTAGATTATATTGAATTTAATTAATATATGATAATGTTATTCATGTGAAAAATACTTTTCATAAAAAACCATTTTTAACCCTTCCACTATAATAGTGTTAAATTAACTTCTACCACTTCTATTAGTTAAATTTTGAATAATTATTTCCATGTACTGAATCATATAATTTATTTTATCTAATAATTTAAACCGAATTTCTACCACAAATAAATAGTGAAATTGTAAAAATTAATATCTATAGTTAATGTAAAACTAGATTTACAAGTGTGTTATACTAAGAAGTAGATGATTAGAAATTATTAAAAACATGTATGAATAATATATTGTGGTAATATTTCAACAATAAATATTATATTATTTAAAAAATTTACATTTTGAATACTTTTTTAATGTGAAATATTAGGGTGAAAATCATTCTTCTCCAAAATTCCAAATGTGTCCCCTCTTAAATTATAAATGGAGACCAACTCTTATATACATTTTATACATAAAATAAAAAATGGTCCTACTAGGACCTATCCAAATAAATTCATTAATTACCATAAAAAATATTTGAGGAAATTTTAGATAATAAATCTTTCCTAGGAACGGTTTTCGAGAAACATTAATGAAATTTATTATAGAAGAGGTATCATGCATAACCATGAATTTTGTTTTAGTTATTCCTCTACCTCTTTTAAATAATATTAATCCATGATGATATAATAACCTCTATTTTTTCATATAATAAATTTTTTATAAATGGTAAAGAACTACATCTATCTCCTCCTCCCTCAAAAGGGAATCTAATTTATTGATAATTTTTACAGTTGACTGCTTCCTAACAAACATTGGTAATTAATTTTTCTCCACTACTCCTAATAGATGGATATAATAATGAATTTTATGTTAATCTATTATAATTTTAATATAATCATAAGTTTTGATTTATATTATCTCATATACCTTTCTCATTTATATTTCATATATAATACAATAATGTCCCTCGAGGGTACGGAAGACTACTCTCTCATTAATTGTTGTGATTCAATTTTCAACAAAAAATTCATAGAAGGGAATAATGAATAATTTAAATTTTTTAATTTGATATTAAGGAAATCATATAAAATATTAATAATAAATATTTCATATATTTACATACCCTAACATCTATAAATTAATTGTAAACATCATCCGTGTGTATTGAAGATTACCGCATCCCAAAGAGATGTGTTTCATTTATATTATCTCATATAATGGATGCAATATGTGAGGGTATTAATAGAAATAAAATGAAATTTATTAAAAAATTATCATCCTATTTTGGTAAAATAACACTTAATATCTTTTTATCATGTTCATCGAAAAATGGAAAAGTCAATCCCATTTATATATAACCTACCCTCTCCGCGATTTTAACATAGGTCATTTTTAATAACTATATTTTTTTGGTCTTAAATTAAAATTTATGTATAAAAATAATAATAATTTTATTAATATCATTCTATATAAGGTTAAATAATAATCTCTTTAACCATATTTAACTTTCCAATGTGATTATGGACATATGAGGCCTTTATCGTTACAACAGCAGAACTATAATTAATTGGATATGTGATTGAAGATGAAATGGTAAAAAACAAAATTAAAATAATAATAAACTTGATATAATATCTTATGTTCACCATCAATTAAAAATAGTATTTTTTGAAATATAAGTATAACATGTGATGACTCACGGTTGATGTAACATTTTGATCTCAAAATATATTTCATTAATACTCATATTATTTTATGAAATAAGAACTATTATATGGTGTATATAAATCCTGTATACAAATTATATTATTAATCCTTCATACATGAGGATATTTAAAGATACAATTCAATTAAATTATTTGTGGGTGGTTAGGTTTCCAATGTTTCCAAATCAGAAAGAGTTTATGAATCAATATAATTTTCATTCGTATTGTTTATGGTTGAATTTCCATTGAAGGAGAATTATTGATAGTTTTCTAATGAACCTAAATAATTTTTGTATCCAATATTTATTCATGAAATTTTTATTTAATAATACCTTTTCTATTCTATTAGGTTCTACAAATAATTGAGAAAATATTTTTATTAATATCTGATTTCATTTTTATCTTTGGTTGAAAATACATTTTCATTCTAAATACATATTATATAAAATATAAATAAATATTTTTTAAATAAAATTTGATTATTTATCAATGAAATTTTTACCCAAATTTTCCTTTGTAGAAAATTTAAAAAAAATCATCCAATCAAATTCTGAATGTGTCATTTTTTTTAATTTTCATAAAAAATGTGAAAAGAATTTTTTTAACATATAATTCTCAAAAAAATTATTCAATTTCATTTAAATTGAATAGTACAAAATATTTTTTTTGAAATAAAATATCAATGGAATGGATTCCCATTATTTTGAATTTTATTTTTTAAAATTATGTTTTCAAAGTGGAAATGTTATTTTCCTCAAAAATGTTTTCTATTTTTTTCTGTATATTTATTCACAAATGAAAAAATATATTATTACAAAATGATTCTAAATTATATATATCTCTATCACATATGTGTTAGGATTGTTCTCTTGTCCATTATTGGTTTAATTCATGCCTTGTGGTTATAAATCAAATTCCTTAACTATTAAATTTCATTTCATTATGATGTGATGAAGGATTAGTCCCCCCATTTTCTTTACATGGGTAATTATTATGTAATTACATATGATATATTTCATTTATTTGGAACACATAGATCATGAACATGCTACGACTGATTCATAGAGATATTTCTCCAATGAATTGCTTCAATATTTAGCCTCATCATCCATCAGGTATGTAATTAGGAAGTAAACATAATATCTTATTTTGATTTTTGCACCTTGTGATATTATCATCGAATGTATCATTTACCTAGGTTTATGTCATGTATTTGGTATCGCTAACATTATCCAGGTTACCATGATATTATGATACCATTTTATTCATATTTTTTACTATGCGATAACTTGTATTCCATATCATTTATGATATCATGATATATGTTTTATTCAAATGTTTTTTTCCTTACCATATTTTTTTCTTTATTGGGATTTATTATGACTGAAATTTTTATGCAATCCATAGGGTATCTCTTATATATTAGTAGAAACAAAATTATATGAAGGATTTTTTTGCTGAATAAAAAAAATAATTTTAATTTTAATTTCACTTCTATATATTAGAAAAATTTTCTTCCATAGACACTTGGCCTCATAAAATTTGGGTTATAATTCATAAATTTTTCTGTTTAAAAGTGTGTAATTAAATTCATCAATATCTTCAAACAATATAATTGGTATCATATAAATACTTTCATTATCCTTTAAAATCTAGGATTAGAATCATTTATGGATAACACTAGGTATAATTCTAAGGATAAGACAAAATAAGGAACAATATCCATGAATATTGTTGATGTATATGTAAAGTGGTTTCTATGAAATTACATACATTTCTAGATACTATAGGTGGACGCGGTTCTAGTAAGAATGTAACTAATGATAAAAACTCTATAAATCTGTGTTGGGTTTGACTTCAGCATTATGTATTAAATGATAATTGTACATCCTATAAAATTTGTTTGAAAATACAAGGGGATATGCTTTTGAAATTCATAGACCATTTTAAAATCTATTTAAATGGCATGAATCAATTTATAGGTTAAAAAACCAAGAAAGAATAATTATAATGTATAAAAAATATTTAAACTAAGGGGACTAAATGTCAAGATATATTTATTGTAATGGCTCAGACCACCTTGTTCTATTAATTTGAGAAAATATGGTGTATAAGGTGTTATGGGAGGTCAATGTGACATATCCACAATACATTTCCAAATTTCCCTTTCGGTGAATAGTTCCAATAGTAGACAGTTATGAAATGTGTCATCATAAAACTTATGTAAACCTTATAATGGTGACCTTCAAACGGTGACCTTTTCCTTCCTTTTCCAAATTTTTATTTTAGTGAACAATGTTTCTAGAACAGTGAGGTTACAATAGTGACATGTTCCTTCCTTTTCGAAATTTTGAGTTCTATAAACAATGTTTCCAGAATAGTGAGGTTTCAACGGTGAACTTTCCCTTTGCCAAATTTTGAGTTCTGTGAACAGTGATTTTAAAACAGTGAGGATCCAACGGTGACCTTTTCCCTTGCCAAATTTTGACTTCTGGGAACAGTGTTCCCAGAATAGTGAGGTCTATTGGTAACCTCTATTTCCTTTTAAAAATTTTGAGTTCATGAACATTGTTTCTAGAACGGTGAGGTCTATTGGTAACCTCTATTTCCTTTGTCAAATTTTGAGTTCGTGAATAGTGTATCTAAAACAGTGAGGACTATCGGTACCCTATATTTCTTTTTCCAAATTTTGAGTTCATGAGTAGTGTTTCCAGAACACTGACGTCTATTGGTAACCTCTAACATTGAGGTCTATCAGTATCCTCTATTTTTTTTCCAAATTTCGAGTTTCTGAACAGTGTTTCCAGCTTCCTACAATTTCACCCCTTTAACATTTCCTTTGACGTATAATGCATTTAATGCCTTTTTAAGGAATCTAAGGCCAATTAAAAGTCCATAACCCCTATATTAATTATTCCTAAGGCTCTGGATGTTTTTACTTGGTTAAACCGTGTTGTTCAATGTGATCTGCTTTTATTGGGAAATCAAGATTATCTTAAACCGTCACTTCATTAAATCATCAAAAGGTACATGATATCTTCCTCCCATGTTATTCAACATTGTTATAGGGTGTGAGATGCTCAAACCATTCATTCCTTACCGTAGTAATCGTCAGATCAAACATTTCCCCATGGATTGGTTCCACTCTTTTTTTGATGCAACCAAGAAGTATCAAGAAATATTCGATATAATTTATGATTTATCGTCATTCATTTGGGGTTCATCTCTATTTTTTATCCTTTACATAGTATATTATGTGATATCCATGCTTTTAAAAGAGTTATCATGGGTTTCAGTTGGTACAGTCGTACCATGGAATCCTATGGTGGATGTAGTTGTAATGAGAGGAGGTGATAGTGATCCGTTGTCTGGACTGTTCTCATATAAATAATGTCAAGAACTTTTTTATGTTGGGGATTCATTGGTTATCACTTCTTTTATGAAAAAATTTATTATTATCATGTTTTATTCTACTAGATGACAATGTATTTGACAGAATTTATATTTGAACCAGATAAATAAATTGATATTGATAGTATGTTATTGCCACTACTTTTTCTAGATAGTGTGATATCTATGCTTTTTCTTGATTGAAATTTGTAAAGAACATAAAGCCATAATTAATCGATAATCGTTTGGCTAAAGATAACTAGTAATTTGGATGATTCTATTTTTTTGTAATTTAATGTTCATCAAATTGGAGTAGTAAGAATGTTAATTTATTTATGATATCTTACTTGTTTGTTTACCCGAAATTGGAAACAATGAATAATAAATTGGCTAATCCAAGAAGGATTAATGAACAGGTGGTTTGATAAAAGATTATTGCTTGTAGGGTTTTGAGTTACCCTCTTGATTGTTAAAGCGCCAAGAGCCCAATTATTTTGATGTTTTTTTACTGTAGCATGTGTTATGATGTGAACCTAGATGGATGTGGTGATATGTTGAGGAATGTAGGCCTATTGGTTGTGGTAGTGGTTGACACCTAGAGTGGAAAGATGCATTATTTTATGCATGTGGGTGTTGGGGAGGACACTGGGGATGAGGGAATAGGATGGATGTGATTATTGGATGATTCCTATTTCTTATTGATTGATTATCTACATTACCTTTCCCACTGCTCAAGGAAGCTGCTCTTGCTTACCCTTCTTCCAAAAGAGGCGAAGACGCGTGAGATATGCCATGTGATTTCAGTGTTTAGCTTATTAAGGGAGGATGTGTCTACTCTCATGCTTCATGAGGAAAATACTTCACGGGTAGTACATCTACTCACCGTATTGAGCCCCCTTGTGTTTAGTAGCATATATTTTTTTCTATAATGACTATTAATGTGGTAAAGTAATGATGTAATTGAATAATTTAATAAATCATGTTACCCATGGGGGTTGCATCTTATTTGAACTAAATTCTCAGGTTACAATATTAAAGTTACAATGGAATTTGGGTGTGATTCTAAGGAAATATAATAAGGAATTATTATTGGTTAATTAATTATTAAATAATTAATTAACAAAAAGTGTAACTGATAAAAAATGAATAATGTAAGGAAATTATTCTTTTTAAATTGTGGTGTGATTACAGGATACCTCACCTTAGAAGTTATAACTGGGAGTTCGAGAGATGTTAGCTACAGTTGAGTCTAAGACTAGGCTATGACAATCGTGTGGTGGTGAGCTATAGGATAATCATTACTTTTTGTGTTTCTAGATGCTACTCCACTCTGTTAGTAAGGGAAATGGACACCATGGGGAATCTGAGCCATAGTGGGTGTTTTCCCTAAATTTCTGGTGGGAGGATGGATGGTTGACTACCCCCTTTGGCCCCACACTATTTTTTGGTAGTTAATTGTGCTGGTAGGAACCGTGGTTAATTTTACACATATATGTGTTTAGAGGTATATAATGTCTTGTGGTTATTAACAAACATAAATTAGGGATATAGTATCATATGGACTACTATAGGTGTAATGTGTATATACTGTGATGGCTTGAGGATCCTTACACGTTGTATGGACTGTAATGGCGTGAGGTATAATACCTGATGTATGATAAACGTTATGTGAGCTGTGGTGGCTCCCAGAAACTACTTGGTTACATTCATGCATGGACATGGTGGTTTTTTTTGCATGAGGTGCATATTGTGGTTTTTCCCTCATGTGTCTAAGGGAAATCCTTTTAAGAGAGAGATTATTATGAAGTGCGACATTAGGGTAAAGTGGTAGACTAGTGGGGAAGTAGTTGCAGGGTACCCTTGTTATTCATTATTATATTATATACTCTTGTATGCGTTTCTTGGTTAGAGTTTCCATGGTGAGGATAGGAACATTTTAGAATTGTTTAGGTGATTAGTCAGTTTCACTTGTTGTTAACTGTGCTTTAGCATTATTTCATTACATTTTCATGAAAGGCTTAAAGAAGGATCCAACTGAGTATACTGTTATACTCACCCTATGTATATATAAATTATTTTTCAGGATACATGGAGTAGGTTGAAGATAATGTTGGCTTCTACTAGCTTGGGTTTATCAGAGCTATTTGGGCTTGTGGTTGTTTCTGTTTTATTTTCTTTTGGGTACTTGCAATTTTTCCCCTTCTAGTTGTAGTAGATATGCATGACATTACATATATGTACATTGGATTTATTTTATATTGTAGTCTGAGTTTGAATTGATTGGTGTCTATCATATATCTCTATCTTCCACATGTGTTTTCTTATAAGGCAATTCCTCCCATTTGTGTGTAAATATACCCTCCTTGCTAGTCTCCAACCTGGGGACTACTGGAGGCAGGACTCGGGGGTAATTATCTCTCTTCTCACATCATCGGCCGGAGAGGGGTACCCTTTTTTTGGAGAGGGTCATGACAGAGTTGTATCAAAGGACCTGGTTGAGGGATATGATGATGTTTTTATTTAGGTGCCGGTGATTCTGGATGGGTTGGTAGGGAAAAATTGTCATTCATGTATAGCAAGTATTTTAAATAATGTAGACCGACTAAGACATAGGCATTAGGCCCCCCTATGATCTGATGTATGGACCTTTATGTTCTCAATGGATACTAAATGAGGTGATACTAGTTTCAGGGTAGAGACCTAGGAAAGGATCAGACATCACTCTTATTTGGGCACATGATTGAATGTGTAGACCTTGGTATAGGTTAATCTAAAATGAATAAAAGAAAACAATTAATTAATTAAAGTTGAGTCTTCCATATTCCTGGTTTAGGAGCCCTAATAGTTTGTTATTTTATATGTATGGATCTATGTCGATGTCCTCATCAGGATCGCATAGAAGAAGTCCAGGAGGCTGTGCCAGCAGATCACTGCTGGGTAGAGGCCGACGATGATGACACATGGAGGAGGACACTCTGAGAGTTTCAATACCAGAGTCTATAGAAGTATGAGGTCTCCATTTAAGATGCAATCACAGATGACTTGTTAGAGGAAGTAGAGATAGGATTCAGTTTGATCCATGCTCAGAAGGATAACTGGGTGTCCTTGGTTGTGACAATGCTACGTGGAGTAGCGAGGCAATGGTTGTTCATGTTCCTCGTGGATTAGGAGGAGCTAGCGATCTCATGGGAGGAGTTCTGAGACTTGTTTAAAGTCGAGTATCTTTCTTCAACCACGAAGGCCTCAAATAGTCTAGCACTTCTTAAACTTCGATAGGGGATCTACAGCGTGCGAGATATTGGAATTTGTTTCAGGAACCTTTTTCGATATTCTTCGAACCTGTTTCCAGATGAGGAGGCCAGGGTGATGCATTTTGAGGAGGCTCTACATCCAGAGATACAGCGCCAGGTCACCCCATTTATACTGAAGACATATCTTGAGGTGCTGAAAAGGTAAGATGTTGTCTAGAGGACTTTGTAATGAACAGTATTATCATGAGAGGGGAGTCATCATGATTCCGCATGAAGTAGAGCTGTGGTCTGAGGTTCCCTGTTTTCATTGTAGAAGAGTTTCCATTCAGCCAGGGGTAGGTCCCATCCCTTCAAATATCATTTCTATAGAGGTATAAACCCTAAGGTTTATTCTAAGAGATCATGTTCTTGTTTTTTTGTGGTGGTCGAGGTCATCAGTAGCCGGAGTTCCCGAACTTTCAGAGTAGTCATCGTGCACCATGTGCTCCACTCCAGGTTCCTCCGTTGAGGCAGTTCCAACCGAGGCATCAATTGTCGGTTGCACCTGTTATAGATCAGTATAGGGTACATGGGGTAGAATGATGAAATCCTCGTGACCCTCCCAGTCCTCAGAGATCATAGTGCGGCTATGGTGGTGGCCGATGTCAGGGTTAGAGGGGTCGTGGAGGAGGGCATGGTCAGCTTCATGCTCTAGTGTTTCCATATCCTGGAGAGCTAGACCTCTTTCGAGGTACCCTTTTCTTGTTTTCTACTTTGGTGTCTTCCTTGTATGATTTATAAGAGACGTCCTATTTAATATCACCTACCCTTTCCTATGCTTTTGGATTTGAGGTAAAGAGGCTTCTAGCGCCCTTGGTGTTGACTACACCAATTGGAGGTCGAGATGAAATGTTTGGAAAATGTAGAAACTGTGAGCTAGTATTGGGGCAGCACCGCTCTTGTGGAGATGTCCTATGATTACAAATAAAACCATATAATGTCATCCATTGCATGGATTGGTTGTATTCTGTGTACGCTATTGGGGATTGCTTCTGGAAAAAAGTAATTTTCTATGGTGCGGATAGAGAGCCAGTGGTATTTGTTGGCTAGTCAGATCCTTAGATAGGTTAGAGGAAGGATCTATACTTATCATCCATGATGGATGATCTGATATTGTGTCTATCATATTTTTAGTAGTTAGTGTTTCCTAGGGTCGTATAAGAGTACCCAGATGACTTTCCAGAAGAGGTCATAACATTACCCTCTATATGGGAGATCATGATTGGGATCTCGCTACATCTATGAGCATATCTTACCTCCATGTATTTATATAGGATGGAACGTTCTATGTTACGAGAGATAGGTATTCATATTGATGGTATGTTACAGTGCAGTTTTGTTAGGTGAAGTGTGTCACCGCGGGGTGCACCAGTTTTGTTTGTGAAGAAAGCTGATGGAATTTTGCAGTTGTGTGTTGATTATCATCACTTGAACAAAATTACTATAATTAATTTCAATCCTCTTTCATGGATTGATTATTTATTCGATCAACAAAATTGTTCAGGTTGGATCTCAATGATCGATATGCGGTTAGGATATAATCAGATGTGTGTGAAAGATAAGGATATCACAAAGAATGCTTTCCGTTTTCCTCATGATCATTATGAGTTCGTTGTAATGCCGTTCGGCGTGAAGAATTCTCTATATGTGTTCAGGGGATTAATGAATGTTGTGTTCCTTGAGTTCTTTGGAAAGTTCGATATAGTTTTCATCGACTACATCCTTGTGTGATCCACGTCTGAAGAAGAGCATGCAAATTATATACACGCTGTTTTGGGAGTTCTTTGACTACATCATCTATAAGGGAAGTAGTCGAAGTCTGAGTTTTGGGCTCGAGAGGTCCATTACATGGGGAATGTTGTGTCCCAACAGGGATGAGATGTGGATCCATCGATGGTATAAGAATTTGTGTCTTGGGAAGCCCCCATGACAGTGTCAGAGGTGTGAAGTTTCGTTGGTATTGCAGGCTACTACATGTGGTTCATAGAAAATTTCTCACAAGATGCGACTCCTCTGATATCTTTGACAGGAAGAATCAGGTGTTCATATGGAGTGATCTATGTCAGGAAGCCTTCAAGTATCTAATGGAGAAGTTAGTAAGTGCTCCAGTTTATTGTATTCCATTAGATGGAGTTCAGTTTGATGTTTTCTGCGACGCTTTTCAGCTGGGGTTATTCTATGTTCTCATACAGTAGAGGTCCATTGTTTCTTATGGTTCTCGACAGTTGAGTCCCGATGAACGTAACTATTCCACCCATGATCTTGAGTTGGAATCTGTGGTGTTTTCTCTGATGTTGTAATTACATTACCTCATTGGTGAGTGCTTTTTCATTTTTACTAATCATAAGATTTTGATGTAGTTTTTCTCCCAGCATGACATGAACTTATAACATCATCAGTGGATTGAGTTCTTACAGGAATACAACTTCGAAATATCATATACACCTGGAAAGGGAAATTCTGGAGCTGATGCACTGAGTTGAATGTCACGTAGTGATGTTGTGAGTGAATCCAGTGATTCCTAGAGAGTAATAAAAGAACTGTCTGCATTACATCTTGTTATGGGAGATGTTGGGGGGCAGATGTTATCTTTTTCAGATGACGGTACAGTCATACCTGGTGCAGAAGTTGGAAGAGTCGCAGTTTGGGGATCTATAGGTGGTGTTCTTGAGAGGCCGATTTGATTTTTGTGAGGCCCCTGATGGTGGGTTGGAGGATGAACCACACTGAGTGTTGTATCACGGAAGAAATTTTGTTCTTTTGTCAATGAAAAAGATAGTTCTAATGGAATTCATAGTTCACCTGCAGTGGTGAATCCTAGCATGAAAAACATGTAACTATCCTTGATTATCCAGTTTTGGTGGCCTGGGCTGAAGTGTGCAGTTGTGGAGTTTGTGTCTCGATGTTTGGTATGCCAGAAGGTGAAGGCTGAACATCGTGTTCCCGGTTCTATACTCCGTCCATTATATATTCCTCAGTGGAAGGGGTAGGACATCTCAATGGAATTTTTTACTAATTTACCTTGAGATCAGGGAGGACATGATGCTATTTAATTGGTAGTGGATCATTTAAAAAAAATCATCCCACTTCATAGTGATGATGGATTTGAGCTCAGTGGATGTTTTGTCAAGGCAGTATATGGAGAAGGTGGTGAGACATCATGGATTCCCAAGGAGGATCATTTCTGATTGATATGTTTTCTTTACATCTGGTGTGTAGATAGGTCTCTAGAATGCTTTCAGTTCTCACCTCTTCCATAGCATTGCTTTTCATTCTCAAATGGAAGGTCAGACAGAGCGATCCATCCTGAATCTTGAAGACATGTCACACTCTTGTGTTATTGATTTGGTTGTTCATGGATGTGGAACTTACCCTTGGTGGAGTTCTCTTACAATATTAGTATCCACTCCACCGTCGGTATGGTTCCATTTGAAGCCTTGTATGGCCGACCATTCCATTCTTCGTTGTGCTGGACTAGGGTTGGAGAGTCATCATTTCTCGAATCGGAACTAGTGCAGAATACAATAGAGATGGTTCATGTGATTTTTGAGAGGATGAAGACAGCACAAGATTGTCATAAATCAAGTGATGACAAAATAAGGAGACCCTTAGTGTTTAATGATAGGGATCATGTGTTTTTGAAGGTGACTCCCATTCGTGGGCAATGAAGGTTTGTTCATGGGAGTAAGTTTTCTCCCCAGTTTGTTATGAATTTTGAGGTGTTAGCCTGTGCTGGAGTTGTGGCATATCGAGTAGCACGTCCCCCATAGATGAGTCAGATACATGATGATTTCCATTTATCACAGCTCTGTCTTTATCTTCATGATGGCTCTCATGTAATCGATTTGGGAGTGATATATGTTGATGATGATGCAATCATTGAGGAGCGAACTGTGGAGATCCAAGAACCCAAGGAGAAGTTGTTGTGTGGGAATTCTATCTCCTTGGTATGTGTCATGTGGGGACACGGTGGCATGGAGGAGAGTACCTACAAACGTGAGTCATAGATATATGCTCAGTACCCTGAGTTTCTTGATGTTTTACTCTTTCCATGTAATGATGTCCCCTTGTGGTTAGACCTTTCATGTTTATAAGATGAATTCCTTTTGTTTATTTTGTGGCACACTCTCTTTTAAAAGGTATCCCGGTGGTTGGTTGTTCTGACCCTTTTTTGTTTTCACTTTAGGTGGGTTTTTAATTCTTGGGGATGAGAATGTTTTGAGAGGTTTCTAATTTAATGTCTTAGACCTCCCTGGTCCATTCTATTGTGAAAATACGGTGTTTGAGTTGTTTCGGGTGGTCAAGGTGACTTATCCCCAATACGATTCAAAATTTCTATTTTAGTGAACAGATCCAACTATATAATGTTTTGAACAATGTCAACGGTAACCTTAAGTAATCATTCCAATAGTGACCTTCCAATAGTGACCTTCCAACGGTGACCTTTCCCTTCCTTTACCAAATTTTGAGATCTGTGAACAGGGTTTCAAGGACAGTGTGGTTCCAATGGTGACCTATTTTTTTCTTTTTCCAAATTTTGAGTTTTATGAGTAGTGTTTCTAGAATAGTGAGGTTCCAATGGTATCCTTTTAATTTTCCAAATTACGAATTCTGCGAATAGTGTTTACAGAACAGTGAGGTTCCAACGGAGATAATTTCTTTCCTTTTACAAATTTTGATATATGTGAATAGTGTTTCTAGAACAGTGAGATTCCAATGGTTACCTTATCCCCTTTTTGCCAAATTTTATGTTTTTTGAAGTGCGTTTCTAGAATAGTGAGGTTCCAATAGTGGCCTTTCCTTTTCCAAATTTTGTGTTTTATGAACAGTGTTTCCTGAATAGTGAGGTTCCAACGATGACCTTTCCCTTTTCCAAATATTTAGTTTCTTTAACATTGTTTCCAAAATGGTGAGGCATATCGATAAGCACTATTTCTGGTGAAAATTTTTGAGATTTTGAATAGTGTTTCCAGAATGGTGTGGTCTGTCAGTGAACTTTATTTCCTCTGTCAAATTTTTGACTTTGTGAACAGTGTCTTCAGAACGGTGATGTCTATCTGTAACCTCTATTTCCTTTGTCAAATTTTGAGTTCATGAATAGTGTTTCCAAAAATGGTGAGGTCTATTGGTAACCTATCTTAGTGAGGTCTATTGGTAAGCTCTAACAATGAGGTCTATCAGTAAACTCTAATGGTGAGGCCTATTAGTAACCTCTATTTCCACTGCCAAATGTTGAGTTTCTGAACAATGTTTCCAACTTCCTACAGTTTTTCCCCTTTGAAGATTACATTGATGTAAAATGCATTTAAAACCTTTTGTAAAGGACTATAAAGTCAATTCAAAGGCCATAACCCCTATATTGATTATTCCTAATGCTTGGGATGTTTTTACATAGTTAAACTGCATGGTTTAATGTGATCCGCTATAAATGGGAAATCAAGGGTATCTTAAACCTTCACTCCATTAAACCATCAAAAGGGAAAAGATATATTCCTCCTTTGTTATTCCTTTTTGTTTTAGGGTGTGAGAAGCTCGAACATATCCATCCTTCTTATATAAATTGTGAGATCTAACATTTCCTCGTGGATTGGTTCTACTATGTTTTGATACAACCAAACAGTATCAAACAATCTTCGATATATGGTATGGTTTATCATCAATCTATTGGGGATAATATCTTTTATTTATAATTTCTATAATATATCATGTGATATCCATGATTCTAATGGAGTTTTCTTGGGTTTTAGTTTGTACGGTCATATCGTGGAATCCTCAGGTGGATGCAGTGATCGCAAGGGGAGGCGATCGTGATCCGTTGTGTGGAGTTTTGTCATATAAAGAACGTCAATAACCATTTGAGGTAGGGGATTCCTTGATTATCTCTTCTATTATGTGTAATTTTATTTTTATCATGTTTTATACTACTAGATGAAAATATAATTGAAATAATAAATTAGTTAACATTATAAATAAATTGATATCGATCATATTTTATTGCCTCTTGTGTTTCTAGATAGTGTGATATATATGCCTGTACTTGATGGAAATTGGTAAAGAACGTAAAGCCATAATTAATTGATAATCACTTGGATAATGATAAATAGGAATGTAAATGCATCCAATTGATGTTGTTGTAAATTGATGTTTATCAAAGTGGTGTAGTGAGCATGTTAATTTATTTGTGATAGCTTAGAGGTTAGGTTTCTTGAAATTGGAACCAACAAATAATAAATCAATTAATCCAATATGGATTAATGATTAGGTGGTTTGATAAAATATAATTGCATTTAGGGTTCTGAGTTACCCTATTGATTGTTAAAGGGACAAGGGACCAACTGTTAAGATGTTTGTTTTACTACGGCTTGTGTTGTGATGTGATCTTGGATGGTTGTGCTGACACGTGGAGGCATGGAGGCCTATTTTATGTAGCATAAAATTATGCCTAGAGTGGTGAGATGCATCAGTTTATGCATGTGGGTGTCAGGGAGGACACCAGGGATGATGGAATGGGATGGTTTTTATTGTTGGATGCTTGCTGTTTCTTATTGATTGATTATCTGCATTACCAAAGGACACTGCTCAAGGCAGCTAACCTTTCTTACCCTTCTTCCTAAAGAGGCAAAGATGCACGAGGTATGCCATGTGATTTTTGTGTTTATATTTTCAATGGAGGATGGGACTACGCTAATGATATAGGCAGCAATAACTCAATGGGTAGTACATCTACTCACCGTTTTGAGCCCCCTTGTGTTTAGTAGCATAGAATGTTTTTCATGAAATCCTGGGAATGTGGGAAAGTAATGCTGTAATTGAATAATCTAATAAATTATGCTAAACCATTGGGGTTAGAGCTTATTAGAAAAAAATGATCCAGTTATATTTTTAAATGGATAGTGGAATTTGGGTGTGATGCTAATGAAATTTAATTAGGATTTGTTATTGGTTAAATAATGTTTTAATAATTAATTAACATAATGTGGAACTAATAAAAAGTGAATGAGGTAAGAAAATAAATATTTTTAGATAGTTTTTTTCTTATAGGATACCTAGTCTTAGAAGTGGCAGCCGAGAGTTCGAGTAACGTTAGCAGTAGTTGAGTCTAAGACTAGGTTATGCCCATAGTGTGGTTGTGACATATAGTATATTCTGTACTTTTTGTGTATCTATATGCTACTCCACCCTTTCAGTAAGGGAAACTGACAACCTGAGGATTCTATTCCCTGGGGGTGTGTTTTCCCCAACATTCCAGTGGGGGGATGGATGGCCGACTACCCCCTTTGGCCCTACACTCCTCTCTTGGTAATTACTTGTGCTGGTATGCACAATGGTTAGTTTTCCCCAAATATGTGTGTAGATTACTTTAATGTCATGTGGTTATTCAAACACATATATTATGGTTATAGTATCCTATGGACTACTATAGGTGTAATGTGTATAGGCTTTGATGGCTTGAAGATCCTTACTTGGTGTATGGGCTGTATTGGCTTGAGGTATAATATGCGACGTATGATAAATGTTATGTGAGTTGTGGTGACTCCCATAAACTACCTGTTTACATTCATGCATGAACATGGTGGTTTTTTTTTCACGCGGTTCATGTTGTGTTGCTTCGCCCCGTTGTCTGCAAGAATGAATTCTCGGAGAGATATGCATAGGACGTGCGACGTTGGGGAAATGAAGCGAACCAATGGGGAATAAGTAGCGGGGTTCCCTTGATATTCTTTATTATATTATATACTCTTCTTTTCATTACTTGGTGAGAGTGGCCATGGTGAGGCTGGGAACATAGTATACTTATTTAGGTGATGAGTCAGTTTCACTTGTTGTTCACTTTACTTTATCATTCTTACTTTACTTTTGCTCAAGAGGCTTCGGGGAGGATCCTAGTAAGTATACTATTATACAGACCCTATGTATATATAAATTATTTTTCAGGTCACTTAGAGGAGGTTGGAGATCAATCTGGTTTCTACTAGTTTGGGGTTGTAGGAGATGTTTGGGCTTGTGGTTGTTGTTGTTTTCTTTTCATTTTGGTACTTATAGTTTTTCCACATCAAGTTGCAGAAGATTTTCATGACAATACATTTTTTCACTTGGCATTTTTTATATTGCAGTCTCAGTTGGAGTTGTTTGGTGTCTCTCTTATCTCCATCATCCACATTGTTTTCTTAGAGGGTAATGCCTCTAATTTTTGTGTTACTATACCCACTGTGCTTGTTGCCAACCTGGGTCCTACTGGGGGCAGGAATTGAGGGTCATTATCTCCCCTCTCACATTGCCAGACATAGAGGGGTACACTCTGTTGGGATTGGGTTAGGACACTTATCAATTATAATTGACTAATTTTTTTTATAATATTCCCTTTGTATCTTGTGGAATTGTCATGTTTTTTCATTAATTTGTTTTTTAATGGTTGGAAATAAGAGGAATAATGTTTATAACCAATGTGATGGGAAATGTAATGATTTACCTATTTTGTTTCCTACCCTATTTTAATGACAGTTAGATATCTTATTATCATTTCAAATGATCTATATCAAATTACATCCAAAACTGGAACATAGATGAATTTCCAATCATACCAAAGAAGATAGGGAATTAATTTCATTAATGTTTGAGTTCTAAATAGGATAAAGAAAATAATATTTATAATATTACATTTCATTTTTTGGTATGAATAAAATATTATAATAACTCAAATATAGGGGAATATTTCTTATATCTGGATATTAATTTAATAGGTCATTGAATTGACAATGAATGTGATGTTTTATTTGTGGGGATCATGGAAATTTTATAAGTCAATACCCTAAACTAAGGGTTGTAACCTAGAATAAGTTAGTAAGTATGATATACTAATCATTGAGGTAAATTATTTACTTATGTAAATCCTATAATTATTATTTAAAATTATTTTTAACAATGGAATTTTTGTTATAATAATTATGACACTTATCATGATTATTATGTAGTAGTATTTTTTATATATTTCCAATAAAATGATGAATGGTACTACTGTCCTAGAAAGATGATTTAATATTAAGGTGATACATTATGGAGAAAGAAATTATTTTGGAGTAGGTGATGTTTGATATGATCATGATCTTTATTATAGTATGTTATGATTATTTTAATTTTTAAAAAATATTATGCTATATAGAATATATTAGTAGTTAAAATTGAATAGATGATTAATGTTATTTGTTTCTTTAATTATAATTTGTGAAATATTTTATGGGGTTATGATATTTATATATAAAAATATATAATTTAGGTTTAATTTAATGGATTATTTATGACAAATTACATTATTTTTTGGAAGATGTAAATTGAAGGGTATGAGATAACCATTAGATTGTAGTTCCACGGGAAATCCATTAGAACATGGGGTTCACTAGGGGAGTGATCCCTCAATTTTTTTCCAACAAGGATTCAGTATAGGATTAGAATATAAATGATCTAAAAGGGAAATATTGACTATTATAAAATTGATCACTAAAATAGAAAACCCCACAAGATAGTGTAGAGACATTACATCCCAATTTACTGAAGAAAAAAATTGCGTGGTTGTTATATATACAGAAAAACATTCCTTCAATGATTTTGATTCTCTATCTCTCCTAAATGGTCAAAATGAATGGGTGAGCTTCAATATATCTAAAAATCAGGATTCAATCAAATATTGGGTCATCCTTTGATTATTTTTCATTTAGCATGCATTCGAACCCTAAATGTGGATAGGATGTGGAAATTTCATTATCTTAATAGAAAAATTATTTCATTATAGGACTTTAAATACTAGAAGATGAAATCCCTTGGAATAGGGTAACTCCGTATTGTCTAGACAAATGATAAATTAAATAGAAATTAAAGGGTTTTGGTTATATCGCTATGATTCCTTGAATTATTATGATTAAACATCACACTACTATAATAAAGCATTTAACAATGCTAAGATTGGAAATTCTAAAAAAATATTAGAACGGGTTCCCAATGTGTGATTATAATACACATCATGTTATCAGAGCTATGTTAATAATAAAATAAAGGTCACCCCTTATCGGTGACATTATATTTCACTGAAAAAGGGTAATAATTATTCTTATATTATTAAAATTACAACACAAAATTCTATAAAATACAAGATCCGAATAAAAAATTTAATTTATAAACAATTTACTACTTAAAGAGAATAAAAACTATATATTATAAATTAAAAAAATTTCAATTTCAGTATTAAGTAAAAAATATTACATATTTTAAAAAACATCAATGATAGGTTCCTTTTTATTTATCCTTTAAAACACAATCATGATATTACCCAAATAAACTACACAAATCGATAAAAATAAAACAAATATAGAATAGAAAATTATTAAACTTTATAATACTATAAATAAATAAATTAAACTAAATTTTTCAATTTTAAACTAAAAAAAATGTACTTTGAGTGTTAAAAGAACACCAAATATTGGAATGAGTTATCCTTGATTGGTTCATGTCACTCCTTGTATTATTCAGCCTGAAGTATAATATCTATTAAAATGAAATAATTATGTATAAGATACAAGTGATAATGAAATTAATCATGTAATATATGATAAAATTGTGAGAAAAAATATGTGATCGTTTTCTCTATTATGGAATTCTGAAAATAATTTTAAACTGAAATGGAACATATATATTCAAAATATGAATATAGAGTCATACCGACCACATCATGTGTTAGATTTATGTGAATTCTTTTTCTATGTCTCCAAAATTAATTAGGGATTGTTTTAATGTTGTATAAAAACATTAAGAAAATGTTTGATCAGTTTTGAGTGTGTCACTTGTGTTTTATCTAAAATGTCATTTAAAACTAGAAAAACACACTTTGAGTCCGATAGTTCAAATCATATGACAATTTGACATCAGGATAATTCCTATTTGTCAAAAATTAGTAATGAATAATTTTCCATTACTTTCAACACAACTGAGCATATCTATTTAGATTTTTATTTAGTGACATGTTTTTAACTAAATTTTAATGTATTAACTGACAATGGAATCATTGATTCATACTGGGCACATCGTGTGACAAATTTTGTTGTGAATCATTCCAAACCGTCAAAATATTGTAATGGATAATTTCATCAAACTATATATATAAGATGAATCCATTTTCTAAGTTTAAAGATTGTCACTTTAATTTTTTAGAAAAATATATGTCAATATTGAATGAAAAAGACACACTTATAGTCATACCAGTCACATGAACCATCTAATTATTTTATGAATAATTACTACCCTTCAAAAATTACTTATAGATCTATTTCTTAATGTATAAAAAAATTCAAAAAAATTAGTGGTTTTTAGTATTTCAATTTTCATTATTCCTAAAATTTCATTTAACCTAGAAGCATGCATTTCAATCCATACTGGTCACATCATTTATTTGTTTGACATTAAGATAATTCATATACTTCCAAAATTATTTAATAAATAATTTTTTATTTTTAAACCAATTTGAGTGAGTTATATTATTTATCATTCTGGGACACACATATTTTTTAAAATGTAAATTTCTAACTGATAAAAATACCTTTAGTTATTCCATACAGATTGTGTATCAGATTGAGGTTCATTTGATTCAAATATGTAAAAAAATAATTATGGACCATTTTTATAATGTATCAAAATAGAATAATGTATATTTCTAAATTTTTTGTTTGGAAATTGTATTTTATATAAATATTAATGATAAATTTAATTAATGGACACACATGTAGTCATATCAATGACCTCATGCATCAGATTGAGGTGAATATAATTCATAAACATCCAAATGAATTATGGAACATTTTTTAATGTATACAGACTATATGAATTAGATTTATCACTATTGAGTATGTAACCGATGTTTTTTTTAATAAAATGTCATTTTAAACTGTAAGTATATAATATAATTCATATCAGCCACATAATGTGTCAGTTTTACGTGATATTTATTCCTACACTTCAGAAATTATTTATCAATTTTTATCAAAAATTATTAAGAGAATCCATGCATATTCTCTCAATTTTCATTGAGTGACACTCTTTTTATTATTAAAATAAATTTTAAACTATTAAAGATCACTTTGAACCATATCGGGAACACCGTGTATTATATTTAGGTATAGAAGATTCGTGCACATTAAAATTACATATGGATTATTTTCATAAAGTATCATGCTAATAATAATGTGTTTTCTTGATTTTTAGTTTGTCTCTTTCATTCTTTTACAAATTCTAATGTAAATATTAAATTTAAATGCACTACTATGTGGCATACCAGGAACAATGTGTATTAGATTAAGGTGAGGATGATTCATAAATGTCACAAATGAATTATGCACCATTTCTTTCAAATGAATTAACATTATATGAATGTGTTATCTTGATTTTGTGTGTATATATTTTTTTACTAAAATTAAATTCAATTTTAAATAAAAAGAAACATTTACAGTCAGGCCGCTAATATAGTACATCGAATTTACATTTAGATAATTAATATACATAAAAGACTTAAGGATCATATTTGTAATGTATTTAAACAATATATATGTGTATTAAATGTTATGAGTAGGTTAGTTATTTTTTACTCACATGTCATTTTAAACTAAAACACATACATTGAGTCCTACCAGTACCTTCACGTGTCAGGTTGATGTGAGAGTAATTTCTACACCTCAGAAATGACTAATGAATCATTTTAAAAAATTATATAGAATACATTATTTCATTTAATTATTTTTAAGTGAGTGATAGAATTTTTGAAAAAAAATATCAATTTTAAATAGATAACATACAATTTGAGTTACACTATGAACAATTAGTATTAGATTGAGGTGTGTTTGATTCATACATGTCATAATTAAATTTTGGATATTTTTTTATGTATAAATACAATATGAATGATATTTAATTATTTTGAGTATGTATCATTTATTTTTTTACAAAAATAAATTAAATTTTCAACAAATGGACACACATGGAGTAATATTGGAATCCTCAAGTATTATATTGAGGTGTGTCTGATTTTTTCAAATAAAAAATGGAATATGGTTCATTATTGTAATGTATCAGAAAGATAGAAATGATTTTTCATAGTTTTGAGCATGTCACATGTATTTTTTAGTAAAACTAATTCTAGTTTTAAATAATAATACACAGTTGGAGTCAAACAGATCGCACCGTGCAATAGATTGAGGTGAGGTTGATTTCTATGTGTCAAAATTGAATCTTGAATCACTAACATATAGGATATAAATATACTAAATGTGATTTATTTTTTACTTTGTATGTCATGTAACACCTTGAAATTTTAGGAAATCATTTTTATGAATTAATTTAGTCTCTTTGATATTTTTTGTTTCTCACAATAATGAATATAGATTTTATTTATTTTAAAACACTATTTTTGGATTGAATTATATGTAAAAAAAGTATAAATATGGTTAAAAAAAGATTTATTATCTTTTGGTATACAATACACTATTCTTGGATTGTGTTATACACAACACCAGGTTTTCTGGATATCATTCACAACACCTAAGACCTAGTTTTACCAACCAATGATATACTATTATAATAATATTATTTAATATAATAAGATATAACATAGATATTATATTAGAGGTTATAGATATTTCAAATTTATAAGGAATTTATAAGGTTAATAATATGAATTAATTTATTATAAATTTATTAGAAATGAAAATATATACGAATTGATTATATGGGAAATAGTTTTAATTTTTGTCATTTTGTGTTAATAAATTAAATTGAATATAAATAAAAAATTATATTAATGAAATATAGATGTTATATATTAAATTAAAATATTAATATTCATCCTATATATTTTATTTGCATAATATATGATCTAACCAAATTTTATGCATAAAACACTATTTTTCAAATGGTTTATTTTATAGCATTTTATTTGACAACCCATTTGAAATAAAATTTATGCCACATTCAGAATTTTTATGAAAAAATAAAAAATCATTTTTTATATAGGGATATCAAACATTACATTTTTTGAATCATTCATATCATTCTGATAAGATTCATGCTTTAATGAATAGTAAAAAATATAAAATTTTAATTGAAAACATATTTTTCATCAATTTTATTTATATTGTTCAATTATATTTTTGATTATTTTCAAAGTATCATTAGATCATTTTTCATTAGTTAACATAATTTTGGTCATGTTATTTAATTTCACAATGATTTTGAATATAAAAACAATTTAATATTTTGTTTCTTTCAAATTGAAAACATCATTTTCTCCTTTCATCGACAAGATTAATTTTATCAAATTATGTGTTTTGAAATATGAAAAATGGATTCATAATTTGGAATTAAAATTTCCAAATTTATTAAAGAGAACAATTATATTTCTTATAATATAAATAGTAACTTTAGAAATTTTTTATAACATAGTTAAAGGTAAATCAGTAATTATGTATCATTTTAATATAATAAAAATTATTAAAATACCGTAACACTTTCCTAAAAGATATTTGATGATGAAAATTATACACTTAACATATAATTTTCTTTATCGAATACTTTAATAGAAAACTGTCCATGAAAATGACATATGTATTATTAAACTCAATGGGAGTGAAAAAATGTCACACACATACTTTCAATATGTAAAATATTTTTATTTTGGGGATAAATTATATATATGAAAAACTATATAGATTATTTATAAATATAAAGTATTTATCTACCTTATTTAATATTAATTTTATTTTTGAGTGAATAAATAATTATCACAACTAAATAAAAAAATATGGGGCAATAATTAAATAATTAATGAAATAATCGATTAAATGACATGATAAATAATGAGAAAAATATAATTTTAATTAATCCATGTGAATAATGAATTTTATGTATGAATAATATCAGTTTGTGGTGTGTGATGTGAAGTTTTTTTATGTTATTTTATTTAGGTAAATTCATAATGTCAATGTTAGGAATATTTCAATAATTGAAACTTAAGATATTTTATGAAAATAATATTTCACTAATTGATTTAGAAATATTAAAAATATTAAATAAAAAAGTGAAAAAATATAGTGTAAAATTTATTAAATCTTATATTTATGGTATAATTTATAATTTCTATTTAAAAAATACATCCTTTTAATATTAAAAATATGGTTACCATAGTAAAATTTACAAATGGATAACTAAAGGATTGTAAAAAAACATAAGGTTACAAATTTTATAATAACCTATAAAAAATTTATTAGTTTATGATATTAAAAGAATATATCATATTATAATAAAAAATATTTTTTTTTTTGGTGTTCAGATGGATCATTAAATTTTTATAAATGTATATTTTTTAGAGTTCACAACAATATCCCTACACTCTCTTATAAAAGCGATCATCTCCTACTCATTTATTTACACCTAAAATGCCTATTGTATTTGAAAAAATATGAATAAATATCCTCCCAAAATACTTATATTTATTCTAGATTCCTCTATTGGTTATAAATCCACACCAACAAAGTACTTTTTTTGAATATCCAAAGGATATACCATAAGAATAGGTACTGATCATCGACAATCATTTCAATTTTAATTGTACTTTAATCACATTCAATTATTTTTAATTTCATGCATATATAATAACAATTGTATTTTAAATAAAATTGGATGTTTTTATATTATTTTTTCCACCTAAAATTGTCCATAATTCAATTTAATATTCAATGATCTTAAATTTCTTGTATATGGAGAACTACCACATGATGAAATGATGTTGTTCATTTTTCCTTTACCACATCTCAATGTTTAGAATTGATATAGAAAATATAATTTGTTATCATATTTAATAAAAAATAAAAAATAAGGAATAATAATGTCAAATAACCCGTGTTACCGCCTCATTTATTGGGAAATGATAACGCCAATCGTGCATATATATGATTTACCATCTCCACGGCGTGATGTGATTCCTTTCATATCTATATTTCACATGAATGTTAATAAATATAAATGTAATGAATATATATGATTTATATATGGTTATAATTATTCTATAATTATAATATAACACATAATTTTTTTCCTTTTAATATGAAAAAAATAAAAATACTTTTCATGCATATGGATGTCTTACCGTCTCCATAAACGATGAATTTTTTTATCTATAAATTTTATGAATTAACATGATTAAAAATTTACTAAATATATATAAATATTAATATCAAGGATATACTTATGAATATGTTAATGTTGTGATCTATGTAAGATGACCAAGGACGAAAAGTAAAAACATGTATAAAAAATAGACCAGTTATTACCCAGGACAGAACATTAACATGTAATTTTTGATAAAAGGGTATCATAAGACCCTATGTAAAACATATACTATATGATATGATTAATCATGTTTATTTAAAAGATTTATAATAAATTTATATTTATTATACATGATTTTTTCACGATTATAACAATAGAGAATACATAAGGTAGTAGAATTTCATCTCACTTATTACTTATGTGAGATACATGCCATCTTTGCCACTCGATTATTTTTGTGGTGTACATATATAACTATGAAATATTATATAATTAATTTCCTTTATTTAAAGATATTTAATTCTTTAATTGGTGATATTATTTTTTGGGCTTTATTATATTAAAGTTACTCAATTAGTAAATGATTTGTGTCTCACTTTAATTTCTATGGGAAACGTGTCTTATACACAAATAGATTCTAATAAATTGTGTATATTCTTAAAATGATTGTATTTTATGAGTATTATGATGATTATTATGGTTATTTATATATCAATTTAATTATCTCCATTCAATGTGGTTTACAAATCAAAATTTAGCAAATTGGTAAGGTAATTTTGTCTCAATTTCCCTTATTTTAGACACATGTAACATTATGCACATATATTATTTTAAGAGGTGTATATACTTTCCTTTAACATATTATTTCATTAATATTTTTCTTTTCATGATATTTTTGGCTTTATTTATTTTTTTCTCTTCGGTTGGATGTATGTATTTATTTCAAATAATGATTTCAAAAAAAGTATTAAATGTGTTTTAAATGGTATTTTAAAATTTTTTGAATAAATATCTTTCAAATATAATTAAAATATTACATTATAATTTTGTAAGGTTATTTAAAAAGAATTTGTTTTTAAAAATTATTTTCTGAATTTAAAATCAATTTTCCCAGGGAATCGATATTTTCCTCATAAAATGGTATAAAAAATCTGTCAAAATTATTTTCCATCTAAGATGAAATAATATGTCATAGTTAATTCATTATTGGGGCCATTGTCTAAGAATATAGTTAATATAGCTTCTGAAATGGTTCATGTTTTCGATGGATGGATATTTATTTAACCTATTTCAATTCAATGGGTTTTTTTATGATTGAATGATGTTTATGAAACCCATTTAATTCCATGGATTTTCATATAATGAATGGATTATGTTATTTTCAAAAAAATATCTATGGTTTTCATTAGGTGAAGGGTGGTAAATATATATCCATCTAATCCATTGGGTAATTATTTATATCTCATGATATAATGATGGGAATAATTTTAATGGGCTTCATCCACTATGGGAATATATGGAATCACGATCCTTTAAATGCAATGGACTACAAACGGGGGTGATGATGTCTCTCACCCAGTAGGTGTAGTCCCAATGATGTTACCATTATGTAAGATAAATTATACTAGTATAATAGGGAACTATATTACATGTTTATGTGTATGGCACAATTCCATGTCTTACTCCTATGATATTCATTCATGGGTTATGCACCTGATTCCTATATAGTTAATGTCTTATGAGATACCAATCATTATTCCATGATTCATGTTTATGATAATTTATATTAAGTCTATTCTATTTTATTATTATGGTGACATTATAATACCACTATGATCATGTTTATTCACACATGTATACCATGTTTACCATTGTTAAGCATCTGAGCCCACCCTTTACTATGATTATTTTCCTAAGGATATGAAGAAATGTATTAACTATGCTATATCAGAAGGGGTTATTATTATGTATAATTATATATAGAAAGATGTATTTGTGTTTTGAACCAGTTTTTGATGTTTCTATGTTCCCAAATTCACCAAACTATTATGATCTTTAAGAGTGTGTTTTTGAAAATTATGAAATGCTCTGCAAAAATGATTTGATTTCAATGTTTGATAAGATTGGGTCATTATAGTTGGAATCATTGAAAATATTTTGTTACAATTTGTTATATAGGATGAAATAACTTTTTTATATCCTTAAATTTATTTATAAGGATATATATATATAAATTGATGTATCTATGTATAGGTCTACGTATAAGTTGAAATCCATGGATTTTCAGCTTGGGTCAATGACCTTAAGCCTCTCGTAAACCAATGACCTGGCCTTAATGCCGCCAGACTCTTCTACCCACTCTCAATCAGAGGGGGGGGGGGGTTCACTGTCATCCACAGAGGAAGAGCATCTCAGATGGTTCTTTTCCGGTGTTCTCGAGATTCCATATTTTGCTGAAGGTCCTTAATCTTTTTTGGGAGGATCCTAAGCTTTCAATACTCCTGGAAGAGATTAAATGTGCCTCTGATCATGGAAAACACACAATGGCGGCCTGCTTCCGTCTCCAGTGGCACTCGGTTGAATCCTTTGATCGCTTCTTCTCAGAGTCTTGGAAGCTACAGGAGCGTGTGGTCGTCAGTTTTCTTGACCAAAAACACTTAATGATTCATTTTGGTTTGGAGGAGGATCTGATCTACACCTGGTACAAGGCCCCTAGATGATGCAACAAATCAATGTTCTATCTGTTCCACTAGAGAATCTATTTCTATATGCGGTGTGATCCTTCAATGTTTTCGACCTCGGTAAGTCTTCTGGGTCTTCCTCTCTCGTTCCAAAATTCCTCTATTTTGTGTGGAATTAATAACATGATCAGATGGTTCTTGTGCTCTGATTGGTGTACTAAGGTGGTTTTTAATCTCGGCTTATAGATAATTTGTGTGGAATTTGATGGGCAAGGCCGCTGATCTGATGCATCTAGATCGCTGATGATAAGGAGTTTTGCAGGATGTAGGAGGTGGTTTTTGAGTCATGGATGCACTATTGTGTGTCTTGAAGTCGGTGTGGTCACATTGAATATAATTTTCACAATGGGAGGATGAATTGATGCTCACAAGCGATAGAGACAAGTCACAGTTAATGGTGTGATGTTGATAATATGGATTAGATCTTAAGAATGGGGAATACTTAATTTGTTTTGGTAGTGAGAAGTGATGAGGTGGGGGACAATTTAGTTTGTGTGGAAGGTGTTTGGAGCACTATAGGTGGAGATTTTGCAGAGTAGGTTACTTGGGTGCTAGATCCTCTAAGTGTAGGTGCATTTTTAGAGGAGTCAGCAGTTTTAGGGCTTGTGAATGGGGTGGGATGAGATTTTGATGGAAATGTAGTGGTAGAGGGATCAATGCCATCATTCATTCTGTAGGGGATGTACTGGGATGGTGCGGATGAGGTCCCTAGTTGCTATTTTGATATGAATTAGATATTTGGAACCCTAGTTATGGCTGAGGAGTCAGGAAAATCTACTCCTGGGATTAAAGTGAAGAGGATTCCTTTGCAGAAGGTGGGAAATGAGCCACATGACCCGACAGTTAAGAAAATCATTGACCACTTAAAGTGTGATGCTGGACTAGAAAATGCAGATATAGTAGGGAATTCATTGTCCTATAGCTCCTTCCGGTCAGGGCATGTGGATGTCTCTATCCAAGAACTGGATGATGATGTTAGATGCATCGTGATATGGGTTTCTACAAGAAATAGGTTCATGGAACTGAAAAATGAGGAGATTTTTCATGAAGAGGATATTACTGCAAGGTAAGAAGGTGGTCTCTTGCAGGTTGTTGATTCTCCAATAGATGCTGCAACTAGAGATGGCATGTTGAACCTGGTGTGTCAGCCATAATTCCGCACCATAGTTTACAGTAAAATTCAATTTAAGAAATACTGTAGTTTTGAGGAGAGTTTTCGAGTGGTGAAAATCATGGGAAATTAGGGTGACATCTTGGGTAGTGATAAAGAAAAAGATGGTGGTGTGGTCAGTTCTTCCATTAGTTATACTGTTCTTGGTGAAAGGTCCAAGGTGCATGGGGTTTAGGACACTAAGACTGCTCCACCACATTGAATAGAAAAGAAATAGTATTCTTATCTTCCAAGGATGGTGTCTACTAGAGCTTTTATTGGGAAGGAAAGCTGAGCAATGCAATCTTAGAAGGTGTTTCTAGCCTTGGAGAAGGTGAATCTAAGAAGAAAATATGATAAGGTTCTTAAGAACTATGAAATCTAAGCGTGTGAAACATATAATGGAGAGGAAATAGTCCATCATTGGGATTTTGACAGGTTTGGTTTCAATGATATGTTGTTTCATATCTGGATTTTTTTACTTGCTTAATGCTTTTTCCTTTATTAATAAATGGCCAGAGGCTTGCCTCAGACTGAGTGTTTCAATTATAAGTTGAAATCCTAACACTTAAGTAACAATCTAGAAAAACCTATATTTAAACCTTATATAATATATAATGAAATTAGATTCCCTTAATTAATTGGTTTTACAACTATTAGAATTGTTACTCATAGTATACTAATGTTTTCATAAATTGATGGAAGCTATAGTAATAGTGTTAATGAGAAATAATGTTTGTAATTAAATGATGGCTCTCCTTACAAACTATATTTTGTAGAATATGAATTACAAAACCACTTTTCTATGAAAACAAAATGTTACCAAGCCATGAATCAGTCTATACATCTAAATTATCAATGGAGGGATCATAATTTTCTTAAAATGATCTTATGGAAACACCCACCTTCATTAAGTTGAACGACCAATCAACTAGTTTATGATAAATGTATATACACCAATAAAATGATATTTTTATTCTTCATTATTGATAATGAGAAAAAGTTATTATGGGAACATATATCTTGGTATATAAAGAGAATTAGTGGTTGAACATTATCAAGAATATGAGAAAAAAATATAAAATTCACTAAAGGGTTTGACATGAGGTCAAGAACTAATCTTTCATTAAGTAAATCCCCCATACTCTTCTTATAAAAAAAGAGATTGATGTTTCCCAAATATCTAATGGATATGAAATTAAAAGAAGGATAAAATTCAATGGAAACTCTAAAATAATGGTTGAAAAACAATATTAGACTTACTTTACTCTCAAAATGTGGAAGGGGACATAGAGGAAATACTCATAAGGGGACTGATAAATGTTTTATGTATGGGAAATAAGGTAATAGAAAATTTCCCAAACAAGGTAATGGGAATAAAATTAAATCTCCACAGTTGGAACCTCCTATGATTCATTGTATCAATTGCATGGATATTGGTCTTTATGCTAACATGTTCCCTAATATAAGGATGAATGTGGATGATAAGCCACAAAACCACTGAGGAAAACGAAATAATGGAAATATTATACTATCAAAATGGATAAAGTGAACCATGTTGATTTCTGAATTCTTACCCTCCTATCCTTTTTTCTGAACTTCATGTATGTTTTTAATGAATAATCCCTATAAAAATATTATTCTTCATCCATTAGTGAAATTTTAGGTGATTATCTACATGGATTCTAGAATAATTATATCACGTATTTATTTTGTATAATGTTGAACCCAAAAATGTAATGAAAATATTATTGTATAAGAAAAGATACATACGCATATGTGTATTCAATATTGTATTATTGTAATTATGGTAATTAAATTTACAAAAATATATTATTATGATAAATAAATTATTAGTATATTAAAATGATGAGATAGATGATGTTGTTTAAGGGAAAAATTATAACATTATTTTGTAAATTTAGAATCCATCCTTAGAATGTTTTGGATTTTCATCTTTGGAATGATTTTAGTATTATCCATTTATATAAATTTTATGGAAAACTTTTGATGTAGTTTTTAAGAATAAATTATTATCTCACTATAGGTAGATTTATGAATATTTGATAACTTATGAAATCCTTTTGTTGTGATAAATTAAAATGTAATAATCTATCATACTATAAAGGGACTTCATGATTTGGAAATTCATCAAGAATGAAAAATTCAACTTAATATCATGGAATAAGAGATGAAGTGGATATTATATTTTTGTGAAAAAAACGGTGAAGTATTCCTAAAATCATGTAATTATATCCACTTGTGAAAATTCTTTAAATTTTTAAAGATGATCATTAAATAAAATTTTTTCCTATAATCATAATTATTGATGATTTCAAAGACCTATTTCATGTTTCATCATTTATGGTTTTTTATTGGTAACATGGTTTAGAACAATCACTACTTTTTTCATTAGTGATATTTATCAATATTTATGATTATTAACTATTATAATACATGCCCAATTATTCACATATGTTGTCCAATATAGAAACCTTGTTATTATTTTCAATTGGTAACCATTATTTTCCATCGTTTCCGTTTTAAAATGATGTTTTATAATTAATTTTTATGATATGGGATTCTATAAATATAATATTGAGGAATTAAACCTATGATATTTTGATTATTTTTGAGGGATAATGTGAGTTCCCAGGTAAATGAAGCAGAGGATATTATCATATTTATTAATATTTGTGAATTAAATATTAATTTTACTTTAAAAGGGTTGCTATGTTCGATAGCGTACCCGATACGCAACAACGGTTTTCGTTGAAATATTACGTTGCACAATAATAATATAATTTTATTATTTAAAATTGAAATTATGTCCTAACCATTGTATTGGAAGGAATGAACGAAACTAACTAAAATATTATTATACATGTTTGTTAAATGTATTGAAATTTATCCAATAAAAGTTAGAGGCTTAAAATGTGATTGAATCTAATTTTATGCATAATTTTCATTAAAAGGACGATTTACAACCTTTTAATGTAGAAAACAATACAAATATAGTTTTATAAACTTTAATACATTATATATGACCAAATATAATCCTTCTCTATAATGGAGACATAAAAATTTACTTGGTGCAAAGTTTTGTATTTTTTCTGCTAATATTCATTTTTAATGAGTAGCGAAAAATATTGTATTTTAATTCCAAAATGTGTTTTAATAAAATTTATTTATATGGTTATATTACCTATTTAATTGGTTTTAAAGTGTAATTAGAATATTTTTTTACTATTTAATCCAATGTTGGTCATTGGAATTAATTTCACTTTGAAATTGGACGTAAACAAGTGTAAATATTTTGATAGTTATTGTTTCTTTAAAACACGCGCTATTTGATTTAACAAAAAAAGTTAATTTCAAAATAATTTAATTCCATTTTATTTTTAGAATTTGGTAAAATATATATCATTTTTGAATTTGGACTATCAATATATCTTAGTCTGAATTTTTTTTATATTTCTGGAAAACATCAGTTTATGATGAATAGTGAAACCACTTAGTAGTAGTTAAAAAAATGACTTTTTAATTTAAATGAAATTTTACCTCATCTATGAATTTAATTTCAAAACATCGAACATACATGGTAGTTATTAGTATGTATAATTTGTTTCAAGAAGATAAAAATAATTATTTGCTGAATAGTAACTGTTGAATTTTATTTACAGCGGTTAATGGTTAATATGGTAATTCAAGGTAAAAAGAATATTGTAATAATTAAAAATTATCTTAACACATGTCCTAACCTTATTGGGTTAGTAATGGCTTACCATGGAATAATTATTTCTATTTGGGGACCCCGTGGATCCACTAATGAAAGATAAGGACACTTTGGATTAATTAATTTAATGTAAAGGCAAAAAGGACATAAAAATATATTTTAGTAAATTATATTTTATATGGTGTTATATAATTAATAGTTTTGACTATAAATATAAATTGGAAAGCTAAAATAATTTCCTACATCATGGAATTTTTTAATAATATTTAGACAAAAAAAATTTAATTATTTTTGACACAATAATGATGTAGTGTTTACCTCGATAATAAATCATTTAAATAAATAATTTTATAATTACTAAAATAACACCCAAAAAATGTAAAAATCTTATTGGATGATTTTATATTGACTATGAGTTAGCTTTTCGTGAACAGTAATGATTTTTGGCTCTTTTGAAACCGAATATCATTAGATAATAAAATAATATTTTCACACTTTCCTAAAGTGCCCCTCCTCTCCGTTATAAAATGAGACCACTTATAACCAATTCCTCACTCATCTCCCGCCTTTAGGATCGTCCAAACTCAGCCCAATTAAGCTCTCTACACTCCAATACCCCTCCTAGAAGCCTTACATTAGGTAGAAGGTAGTTTAAGAAGCCCTTTTGGTTTAAACCAAATGATGTTACCCAAATTAAAGGTAACTGTTTCTATTAAGTTCTTTTCTTTTAGTTTACTTCTACAACCCATGAAATCATTTTATTATTTTATTTTATAACAACACTAGTATCCTCAATATACTAGGATGTTTTTATGATAATAATTCTATCTAAATTTAAACACACCTCCATCTAATGGGTAAAGAACATAATGTTTCTGTGGATGGCAAACTAACGCCTCACGAAACGATGATTTTTTTATTATCTCTTACAACATATCATGGTGGCCATTAAGATGAAACCATATTTATATATGTTATGTATATTTTTTTTATTTTTTCATTATGTTTATGTTTTTTTATTTTAATGTTTGTCTTTATGGTTTCCATTATGGATAAACGCGATAATTTCATTTGAGGAAGTAAGGAATACCACCCCCTCAAAGTGATATGTCTCATTAATGACATATGTGGGATGTATAAAGGATGGAGTTAATGTTATTATATATGATATTATACTGTAATTATAATATACTTATATATCATTATGTTTTAATACCATTAAAATAATAAATAGAAATGAAAGTGGCGTTCATACGTATGTACGACATGCCGTCTCCATGAACGATGCATTTCATTTCTTACCTCCAAATGATATGTATTGGTTTAAGTATATATACACTACATTAAATGATATATATGATATCTAAATAATAAATATCATTATGGATATAATGGAATATTGACCATATGGATATCCTGTAAAAATATGGTGTTCATTTTTTACTCAAGTACCAAATATCGACAAAATGACCATTATTAACTTAAATGATTACATAATGTTTATAAATGTTAATAAGTGATATAAAAGGAATAATAAACATGAAAAATGTTCTTACGAAATTATAAATTTTTTTTTATTATTATTCAGGTGATTAAAGAATGATCCAGTCAAGTCAGACATGAGGTAAGGGGCATCGTCTCCATCTCCTTTCATTGAGGCATATTTTCATTAATACACAAATTTCTTTTATATGTTGTATAAAACCCATTGGATTTTAATTTTATTCAAAATTAATCTTTTTTATGAAGCATTTTACTAATTGACTTAAATAATTTTCCTTTTAATGTAAGCAGTAACGATGACTTTTTCCTCTGCCACAAGTATTATTTGATCTTTGGCTTTCTCAACAAGCCATAAAGTTTTTAAATGAAAATAAACCCCATATAATAATTTATTAATTTTGGTATTTAAAATGGTTTTGATAATTTATTTTTTTTGTTATTATATTAAAGTGATATATTTTGATTGAAATGGGGAAAATTTTTCTTTCCTTTATATTTGTTTTATGTCTTATGATTTTTTAATGGTACTTGGACATTTGATAGTTGGTTACATGATAAACCAAATGATAGTTGGTGCCGTGAATGGCAGGATGGGTGGATATATTATATCCTCCAGTGCGTTGGGTAAGGAAGTCCGCTAAATGGCTATTCCATTTAGTGATATTTGTGGAAGTCAACCGTATGGTATTTCCATTTAAATATGTTTATGTCCCATGTTACCTTTTTATGTTATGTGTTCTTTATATGCAATTTATGGTAACCTTTTGGTTACAAAAGGGTATGTAGTGATCTTCAATTCAGTGAAGAGTATTTAATACTTCATAATGGCGAAAATTATTAAGTATGTTAAAGTATTCGTGGATTACTTGTTATTTTGAAAAAATAATAGTTTTCCTTCTTTATGTATCCGTTACTGAGATTTTTATGCTCATCCCATGATTTTGAAATTTTTTTGACAGGACATAATGTGTAATAGGGTCATGGATGGGATCAAAGAATATTCAAGATGTATTAAACATGGAACATGGCATGACTCTTTTTTTAAAGATTTAATATTTTATAAAAAACACAAAAACGGTATAGAAGTGTCTACATTGTAATCATTTGAGATATAAATGTTATGTCATATTTATCTAAAATATAAACCTAAAAAGATCCTCAATGTGAATTATTAACTAAATTCATGTTGATGTAAGTTTTAGGGATGGGTCCTTATAGATAAATTCATTTTATTGGGGTATAATGTAACCCTGTGAGATTTTTTGAAATAATATTTTTTTAATTAATTAAATTTTTTATTACATTCCACAAAATACCGAATATAGGCTTTGATGTATGAAAAAAACTATGAATAGATTTTATAATACGAAACAACATGTCAATATTTCACAACACGAAAACATTATATTGGCTTTTGGTATAAGTAGAACTATAGTGGACTTTTGTTATACATAATGCCATGTTTTTTCGATGGCTTGTGTTATAGAGAAGACCATATATTACCAACAATAATATATTGTTAAACTATTATTGTTTAATATAATATGATATCAAATTGATGATAGATTATCATTTATGTCTTATATTAAATAACTTATAAAAATATATGGTTTATATTATGAGTTCAATGGATACTGATTAATTAGAGATGATAATATATACCAATTAATAAATATGGAAATAGTTGTATTTTTAGTCATGTGATATTAATAAAAAAATTAATTAAATTTATTGAGTTATATAAAGTGAATATATGAGATATATATTCACTCTTTTTTTTCTTTCATAGAATATATTTTATATGTATAAGATAAGAACTAAACCAATTGTATTCATAAAACCCTATTTTTTCAAAATTGTATTTTAACCAAATTTTAATGGAGAACCCATTTTAAATAAATATTTTTATACTTTTAAAATATTTATCTATCCAACCGATTTTTTTTAAATTGGGATATCAAATTTTACTTTGGTTGATTTTTTGGTAATTTTCTGATATGTTTCATGTTTTGATAAATATTGAAAAATACTGAATTATTATTGAAATAATATTATTCATTTATATACTTTTTACTATTTGATTGTATATTTAATTCATATTAATGGATAATTAGGTCAGATATTTATCATTTAATCCAATTTAGTTCATTTTAATAAATATCACAATGAATTTGGATATAAAATCATGTCAAACATTTAGATATTTTTACATTAAAACTCCGTTTTCTTATACTTCTACAAGGTTAGTTATAAATAATTTTTATGAAATTGTTTGTTTTTGATAATTTAAAATGAATTAAATTTTTAAAATTAGTATTTTTATATTTATTTAATAGTCCTATTTTTGTTTTTGGAAAATATGAATTGTAACTTTTAATTTATTTAATAAAATTATTTAGGGTAAATTGGTTAATTAAGGGTTAAAATAAAATAATTAAAATTATAGAACTACCATAACACAACCCCAAAAGACTATGGAATAATATTATTTATCCTTTATCACCTAATGATATAAATTTATAATGTAATTAACAGTTTTACAGTAAAATGACATTTTTATTGTTAAACTCATAGTGAGTAAAAAAATGTCACACTCTTATTTTAATGTGAATAATTTTTTTAATATGGGGAGAAATTTATGAAATTATTGACTATATAATTTTTTCATAAATATAAAATTTTTATATACAATATATAATTTGTCTTTCAATTTTTAGTGAAGAAATAAGTATCATAAATAATTATAAAATTAGGATCTAGTAATTACCCAATTAATGAAACCATCAATTAAATGATACTATAAATATTAAAGGAAGTGTAATTTGATATTATAATGGATAAACACAAATTTTTTTGGTGAATAATATATGTTAGGGGTGTTAAGTGAATTGGATCTTAGATACCTTTCTGTACATATCTTCATAAGCTCAATGTTATGAATATGTCAAAATTGACAATTATTATATTTTATGAAAAAAATATATTACAAAAATATATAAAAAATTTAAAAAATGTAAATGAGTAAAATGGGATCATATATGGAAAAAATTATCTTTAATTTTCTATTTATGTTCCAATTTAAACTTTATATTAAAAAATCATTTTAATATTAAAAACATTGTTAACATAGTTAAATTTAAAATCTGTTCTGTAAGGGTAAATATAAAAGATATCGTTTAAAATTAAATATAAACAAGTCCAAAATTTAGTGGATGTTTATATTATATCCTTATCACATCTTATATTCTACTATATTAAATGTTTTGGTATTTTTAATTCCTTTGCAATTATTATAAATTCATACATCTGAGAGTTTCCAAAAGTGCCCATCCACTCTTTTATAAGAGGGAAGTTCTCATTCACTTATTTTAACGCCTATAAATACATTTATCCCTACCCAAATCATCCAATGTATCCAAAAAATAATTATATTCATAATATATGCATTTTATTATAAAAAAATTCATCCAATGAATTCTTACTGTGAAATCAAAATGGAGATACCCAAATATATGGTTACATTAATCAACAAACATTTCTTCATAATTTCTTCTTTAACCACCTTAAATTATTTACTTATTTCACGATTATATAATAAACATAGTATCATAAATACAATATTATGTTTTTATAATAATGGTTCCAATAAACTCAAATATTCATCCATTTAATTAAAAATGAACTTGTCATTATTGTGTACGGTGAACTACCGCTTCACGAAACGGTGTTGTTCAGTTTTCCATTACAACCTATCATGCTTTCGAATTTATGATGGAATTATTATTTTATATGATATATAAGAAATTTTTATGATTATATAAAAATAATATCTTATATACCTTTTTATCATTTTTTGGGAAATTATAATTTCGTTCGTGCGTACGAATGACTTTCTATCTCTATGATGTAATGTGATTTGGTTCAAATCAATATATCACATTTATGGTAATAATGATTAATTTAATGAATCAATATGATAAATATAACATAAGTGTGATCCTGTAATGATAATATGTCATATATATGTTTTTTATTTTATTATGACAAGAAAATAAGAGAAACATTCATGCGTACGTACAACCTACCGTATCCATGAAAAGTTTATTTTATTTTATATCTATATTATGTATGAATCACCCTGAATACATATATCATATACAATTATATATATATATTTAAATCATATTTCACATTATGGGTATGGTAAATTAATTATTTCTGTAAGAGTACCAAGGATAAGATTTCGCAACATAAATGAAAAACAAAGCGGTTATTACCCAAAAAATCACATTAATATGGAATTTTTTGATAAATGGGTAATGAAAACATACTATTAAATAACATATGATATGATATAAATAATTTTATTTTTTAAATTGAGGTATATAAAATTTATATTTATTATATCCAAATATTCCATGAGTGTAGAGAGAGTCAAGATATATGTTAATAGAATTTCCTCTTAGTTTTTATTCTAGTATGATACATGTCATATTAACCACTTAAATCTTTTGTGTGTTTTATATACTAATGTAAAAAATGATATATCATTAATTTCATATATTTAATGATATTAATATATTAAATTTATTTTATTCTATTATGGCTTTCATGATTCTAATATTTTCAAAATAGTATGGTATTTAGAAGTTACTTTTATTTTTCTGGGATTCATATCTTATAAAATACTTGATTCTTCAACATGGTTTATATATTTCAAATAAATATATTTTATGATTATTATACTGTATATTATGGTTATTTACATATAAATTTTATTATGTCTCTTTCACGGGGTTTACAGATCAAAACATTCCAAATCCAAAAGGCAATTCTTCCTCATTTTTCTTCTTTGAGACAAATGTTATGTTATACACAAATATTGTTTTAGCAGGGGTGTATAAATCCAATTGACATGTTATATCCTGAGTCAATTAATTATAATGACATTTTAATAATCATGTAATGTTGTTATCTCATTGGTTAGAAATCAACGATCCTTCAAATAAACATTTTCTAAAATTAATTTCACAGTGTTTTAAATGATCTTGTAATAATTTTCAATAATTAGAAATTTAATGTTTTTTAAAACAATATTTTATAAGTTATCAAGTTTATTTTAATGAAAAAAGGATTGATGAATGTTTAATGATTTCCAAATCAATTTTAAATTATAAAAGAGTACTTTCCTCAATAAATCTTTTGAAAATATTTATAAATATTATTTTCCATTTACTGTGATATTTTTTGTCCTAGTTTTTATTTTATTTGGGATATATTATAAGAATATAATTTATATTATTTACTTATTGGTTAAAGTTTGATATGTAATTTTATTTATAAATCATATTTACCTTTTATGTTTTATGCTACAATTTAATGATTCTTATAAAAACCATTTCATTGCATGAATTCGGATATGATGAATGATTTATATTCTAATGGAACACATATGTTTGGTTTTAATAATGTGATGTAAGGGACCTATAACTTAGTCCAATGAATTGGTTAATGATGTATATCTGAAGTGATAATTATGGGAATAAAGTTGATATTCTTGACACACTATGGGAATATGGGGAACCCAATCCCTTACATGGAATGTAATGTGACTGGGGATGGTTTTATTTTACACCTAGTAGGTGTAGTCCCCATGAAGTCTCCTATTACGTACTAACAATTTGTCTTAAATTATATGTAATGACATACAATGTTTATGTGTATTGTAAAATTATATATCATACTCCTATGATCTGATTTTTGTCTTATGTTCATTATTCAAATATGATTCATATCCTATGAACTAATAAACATTATGACATGATCTATGTTAAAGATCATTAATAGGTACTGTATGATCTTATAATATTAGAACAACACTCCTATAACCCTATGATCATGTTTATACTTACACATATCCTTTGATTACCCTTACTGAGCATTGGAGATAACTCTTTATTATGCATCCTTTACACAATATACAATGAATGATATTTAGTTTTATATATAAAAAAGGATCTATTTATGAAGAAAATGGTGGGAAAATAATTATCAGTGTTATAAACCAGTTGTTTATGTTTCTATGTTTCTAATGAAAATAAATTAATATGGTATTTGACCATGATTTTATATATAATTATGAAATGTTCTACAAAAAAGGATATAATTTTAATGTATATTATGACTGGGTTATTACATGACTCATGTGTTTTTTTACTAAAATTATTATTATATTTAAAGAAAAAGTCACATTTGCAGTCATACAATAAACACAGTGTGTATGATTATGGTGTGGCTGATACCTATACATCAAAAATTAGTTATGGATCATTATCATATGTATAAAAATAATATGAATGTTTTTGATTAGTTTCGATTATGTGATTTGTGTTTTCAACTAAAATATAATTAATCAAATAAAACCATAATGTTCAAGTCACACTGAGTATAATGTGTATCAAACTAAGGTGCGTCTAATTGAGTTTGTGATGTGTATTATACATTAAATTTTCTACAACAAGAAATATATATAGAGCTTATCTTCCATTTGGATGGAGGAAGAACCCCCATGGATCCGGAAAAACCCCATCCAAATGAAACATGTCCTCTTTTATGGATTTTTGTAGTTTATATAAAGATACACATGATATCCCAAAAGTTTTTTGAAATTACTAAATAATTTTTAGATAATAATTATATGTACATTAATGTGTGTGAAATATTATTTAATACACATAATTCAATTCATACCAATAATGTTAGGTGTATGATTGATGTATGTACAATTACTACACATGATGAATGATTTATGGGGTTCCTTCCTAATACTCTAAAACAATTCAAGTTTATTTTCCCAATTCTGTCAATTTTTTATTTTTTAAAAAAAAATTATTTATTTTTTTTATATAATGTACTTTGTTTCAATCTAACCACATTGGGTGTCAAACTGACATGTGGTATATTTCCTTATGACACAAATTAATTATTAGTAGTTTCTCTAATGGTTGAAAACAATAGAAGTTCATTGAATTGATTTTGAGCTTGTGATGTGTGTCTTAAACTACATTTTAAATTAATCCAAAAAATTGTATCAGATAAAACATTATAAGAAAATAAAAAAATTTGAAAACTAATTAAAAATTGAACTAAATATTTAAGAGGAATTAAACTCTATATTATTCTTGTATATTTTCAAACAACATGTGTTATTCCCATTAATTTATAATAAATAGATTTCCACCATTATACATCCCCTTGAGAAATAGATAAAAACAATATATTTTCTTTAATGTAAAAATTATTCTCACCGAAAATATATTTGAATGGTCACAACCCATACTAGATTACACACATAGAATGTAATCACCTATATTTAATGCCTAAAAAAATTATTACACCATGTCCATTGCCCAATTTCCTATAAAATTATTTTTTTAATGATTTTTAGTTTGATTTTTTAGAAATCATGGCAGGAATAATAAAATAAATAAAAATGATAAATAAAATTTATTGATGAAATTACAATTACAATAAAAAAATTACCCATCATAGTATATTGGTATTTTCATGCTTTATAATTTTTATCATAAATTTGATAACATAATATCCATAAATGTTATCATTGTCTTTATTTGGACAATATAGAATGATTGGCCAAAATATGTAATTTTCATTGAAATGTATTTTCATTGTTCAATTTTTCTATATATACCTTAATATGATTAAATTATAAGTAATACACATGCTTCTAAAATTTAGTCTCCAATATAATTCCATGAATTAAATTATATTATATGATCTCCCAATAATAAAAAATATCATATTTAAACAAATAATAGAATTTATCGTTCGATATTTTTCTGTAAAAAGTTCATATCATAGAAACATAAATTCAAAATAAACATCATGTTTCATCTGTATGTTAGATATATATGCATTGGATACAAGAAATATAAAATTGGGTTTTCCGGATTGATTTTGATACATATAAAATGATTCCTAAATAAGAAAACATAAATATTTAATACAAAGGTAATAAAATATATTACATGATTATATTGTAGAGTTGTACACCTACATTGCAGGAATATTAAAGAGTTTTTAGTCTATATTTATTTTCTAAAACTCATTATTTATCATTTCTTTTTTCTTATCAATTATTCATTTATACAAAAATATTCTTGTGTATACGTGATATATTGATTAATGAATATAAATCAAGATTCATATGAGGTTCCTTTGATAAATTCGTAATGTAATATCTAGTAGAAATTATAACTTTTTTTTAATTTATTTGACACATAAGTTCATTTTTTGTGATTTGTAATATGAAAATATACCTTAAGAATATATTCAAGAACTGGGACTCCCATCCATTCAAACATGGGAATATAATTAATACTCTCAAGATGGACTATGTTTTTAATGAATATTCCATATATTTTTTAATTCATCTGAATTGTACATCATATTCCTATCTTTAAATACATTCTCTAAATGAAGTTGTAATGATATTTAATGTTGTTGTGGAAGAGGTAAGGAGAAAGTAATCCTAAAAGTTCAATTTACTTTCATAGTGGATTCACCAGATTTTCATTTTACAAACATTTGTTTCTTTATGACTTTATCTATCTATAATACCATACCTTACTTTATATAATTTTTCATAAAATATTATTGTTTTTTCATATTTAAATATTTTTAAAAGGCAGAACTCGTGTATCATAATCTTATTATAAGACAATGATACAAAATTTCCAACAGAATCATTGATCAATATATTATCTGGATTATGATATGGAACAAGAATATCAACTATTGCTTCTTATGAAACCCCAATACCTAATGTGATGTTATATTTTTGGATTTCATTATATTGTATTGTGTTTGATGGCATATTGCACACTGTACCCCTCATAGTAAGATGTTTCATTGTATTGGGCGAATGGAAATAGAAGAAAACGTTTCCATATATAATTTAAGAAATATAATGGTGTTCGAAGTGGTTTGATTCACCTTGAAGAGAAACATTAATGAAAAAATTAATTACCTTGGTAATGTTATACGATTATTGGGAATGACTAGAAATTAATATAACATGGTCATTTGGATGTTCATGTACTGATTTTTGTCCCACCACTAGGTCACATTGATCTATTATCATATATTGGACTTATAAATCATACAAGACAAAATTATCTTCTAAGGAATCTATTTTTCCTATAGTCCTTTTGTCATATCATATGTAGTTCCATGGGTATTTTTCATCTTAAAATACTTTTGAGGATAGACTCTGTTACCAAGTCATGTAACATGACCATATTATTCCAACAAATTCAAATATAATAAATGCAATTTTTCTTCTATTAAAATCAATGATGATTATTTTTTCTAAAAAATATAAACAAATATGAACATATATAGATATTACAATGCAATGATTCAATAAAATCATAAATATTTAATATTATTTCATACAAGCACATGTTTCCTATATTGATTATTTTCATCAACCAGTTCACCCTCTTTATTTATGATAGACTCTTTCTATATCAAATGATATGGGATGAAGGTGGATTCATAATTTTGTTCAGTAGTCTTTATATATGGGAAGGAACTTAGGTTTTTTAACAATACAAATTTTTTTACTATTTATTTAAAAAAGATATAAATTTATTACCTTTTGAATCAAACCACATACTCACTTTTTGATAAGGTTACATTGGTTTTGATGAATGCTATTTTTTTTTGCACTAATTTTTTTCACATAAATAAAATTTCATGAATCAATTTGCATAAAATAAATAATTAAATGTAATATAAAATTGACTAAATTTCACCTAAAATGATTTATCATCATTGAAACATATGAAATAATACCATTTTTCATTTTTATATTAATTTTATAAGTAACTACTATGTGAGTAATTAATTTCCTCTTAGTATCTCTAATTAAAAATTTAGTAACATGACTTTGGAAGCCTATATGAAAATTTTGATATTCCATTAAGACATATTTCATAAATAAATAATCTAAAAAGAAAAATCTTCTTGTAATAATGGGAATTAAATCAACATTTCATTATATAGTTTTTTTGGTGATGTACAAAAAGGTTATCGTATCATGACCTTTATAACTTCCCAAAGTATTATTTCTATATAGGTTGGACATAGAGCCAAAAATCAATATCAATTGACACATTGATCCTCATTTTTACCCTATCAAAACTAATTAAAATGGACAATTTGTTTTTATCATGTTTTTCACTTTGATTCCATCTGAAGTCAAATATTATAACCTTAATTATTACTTTGATATTTTTATTCTAAAATTTGATAATGCGTCATTCTTGTTTTTTTCATCAACATTTTGTCGATCACCTAATAAATTTGTGGTATTAGGAACAAAAAAAATTTCTTCCAAAATAATGGTATCATCATATTGTGAAGAATACATTATCATCATACGTGATCAAACATTTATTTTCTATTATGTTAATATATTTTATACAACAAAATATAATGAGGAAAATAATAGTATATTCAGAACCCATAAACCTCCCAATTAAAATATCATTATTTGTTATGTTATTGATGGGATTTTCCTCCACTATGTAGAATCCAAATCCCCCCTTTTTGGTCCTTTATAAGCTAAAATACATTGTCTACATTGGGACCTCCATTATATAATTGTGTTTGCACAACACAAGGTTCATCGTCAATTGAATTTTTACTTATCCCGACATGTGTTCTAGTCAGTAGTACAAAAATAGGCCAATATAAAATTTCTAGATCAGAGACATAAAATACTTTCACATCATGTGTTTCAGTTATTAAGGGCTCGTCCTTTCCCCATTCTATAGTGAAATTTACCACCATGAATCCAATTTTACTAACTTATAGTACACTACTTTTTTTTCTATTTTCAATGTAAAATCAACACATTAAGTTTTTTATAATGCAAATCTTATATCATATCAATAATTTAGAAATATTACATATTGGCATATATTGGCTTTATATATTAGGAACCAGATATTCCCATCACTTCTTCCATAAGTGTAACTCAAATATTTTTCATTTTAGTTTATTCATAATGTTATTTGGTAAAAAATGTATAATTGTACATTAAATACATTTTGTAAGATATAGTATTTTATATTATTACCCTAACAATCCATTAAAGTTATTCAAAATTTGAAATTTGATTTTTAGATAACTCCATATAAATATGTTTTCAAAACAATCTTAAAAACTATTTATTATGTGTATTTTATATCCATTATTAATCCGTAATGGTTTCAAGTCTCTAAGAATGTAATTGTGGTTTTCAATGTTTGTATCAACATTTTCACTATTATTTAAAATGTAATTATGTGCTTGCTCCGGCTCTGGAATGATAATTATAAAAGCATACCTTTTGGAAATCGATTAACCCATATGTCTTCCACTTTGATACTTTGCGAGATAGGTTATATCAATTTATGATATTTAATCAATATTGAATTAAAAATATTCTCCAATAATATATATATTTTCAAAAAAACCTTCATTCCGACTTCGATTCTTGATACACCCTTTAAAAAGCATCATAAATCATTAAATGGGGTACATCTCTCTATAATGGATATTAAAATATATTTTAAATTATATAACCATGTGAACCATCATGTGATCCATCATATCAATGGATAGTAATCAAAATAAAATCTCTAATTCCAATAATATGATAGCAACCTCCTTACTCATGATAATAATCTTCAGCATCTCAAAAACATTACTTCATATCGATTTGAAAACGAAAATTGTGTATGGTTAACATATGCCATAAATTTATAGGAATAATGCATCATAATGTGGTGTTAATAAAATATTTAATAAAAACATGATAGTAATTTTATTATTGCATATGTAACTTCAAATTAGTAATTGACATGAATTTCATGATATTTTATGAATACCTATCAAAAAAATGTACACCATTATGGAAAATGAAAAATTAATATTTTTCCAACCTGGGTAGAGTGTAAGGTGATGGGGGTAGAAATCCATTCCCTTTACCCTTCACTAGTTCCAACACTTTTATTATCCCCTTTTCAATCATCTCCAAACTACCATTAATGTACTATTTTGTTTTTCTTAGAACATTCCATAATGATTCGATAAGACTATAAAATATATATTTTTTCTACAAAGAAGATGTCAACATAATTTATGAGGTACAATCAATTAAAATACTATAATTAAATTAAAATTGATCTATTTTTAACCTAATTTAATAAGGTTTTTAAAAATTGTTTTCCAAAATAATTTTCCATAAATTTTTCTTTCAAATAATTCATCACCATTTAGAGGAGATGGTGTTGTTACATGTTTGGTAAACCTATTGAATTATATTTTCCAAAATTGATATTTATGTCATTAAAGAAAAACTCATTAATATTTCTAAAATTATATCTTCAATTAATCATTCAACAAAACTATTTATGTGAATTATTTACAAATGGGAAACCACAATATCCCCTTAATTTCATAGCCTTTAAAATTTTCCTAAGCAAGAAATTCATTATAATCCCAAACAAAATGGACCTCGATAGGAATTCTTCACATCATTGAGAAACATAAATTCTAACACTTCTATCTACTTCAATTTCAGGTCCTTGATCACTGCTTCCAAATATAAATTAATGTCAATATCAAGATTTTTTGTCATCGATATAGAAAGAGAAAATATAAGATATTTATTCATGAAACATAATAGTTTACAAAGTTATAATTTACTAATATAACTAGCCATGTACTAGGAGAACAATTATGTATACCAAAAGGATGTATTATATATGTTTATAACACAAGAATGATTTGTCTTGGCTCATCCCCAAATTTAGGATACTCATAATCAGTTAAATTCCACTGAGGATGGTCTACTGGATGGAATAATTTATCATATTTAATATTTGAATATGTCTTCAATTCCAATTTTCATGAAAATTCCTAAAACTTATATAGATATGATAGGAATATACATTACCACATTCTATAGAATTGATTCATCATGAATGTGTTAATATAATACACACATAGGGAATTTTAAGAGTGATTCATAGTCAATGTGAAATAATATAAAATTAGTTGGACTTGAATGAATATTTTTTAAAGATCATTCAGATTTAACATAATTTTCATTCAGAACCATATATTTGACAAGTATGTTAATTTTCTTAAGCTATTATATCATTTCGGATATCATTTACTATTGTAAAACTTATAACCATATATCCTATGACTTCTTTCAAATTATAAACTTCAATACAGCTAAAAATATTGGATATTTAATACAATCATTATATAATGGTCTCTGACCATAGCTATTTCATTTCTAAAATAAATTTTTAAAAATATAAAGGAAAACTTAAATTTCTGTTTTCATTTCTTCTATATTATCTACATTATCATTTACACTAGTATTCATATTAAATGATCCATAAATCATAGTATTATCCCCATAAATGTGCGCATTAAATTTTTCACAGTGCGTAGTCCCAAATTAATAACATATATCTATTCAATGAAAAATGTTATTCCATTTATTCTGGAATAATTTTTCTTTAATAATAATAATTTAATAATAAAAAAATTGAGACTCTTCATATGTATGTTCTACTGTAAACAATATTACCTCTTTGAACCCATCATCATTATATTTTCTAATATGATTATTGTGCATCCATTTTTATTTAATATTTAATATACAGTGTCTATAAAATATATATTTTGTAAAAAAATAAACATAATATATTCATAATAGAAGGTTAATGGTAAATTTAATACTAATTTGGGAAACAAACATATGATTATTTAATAGAAAATTTGTTTGCTTTGAAGGAAATGGCTAATATAATTTTAGGAAAAAGTCACCCAATTAGTGGTAGGTGTTATCCTATGAATTTGGAAAAAATGATCATTGATTACCAGTATTGGTTGACTATTACATATATTATTTCAAGCACCATAGGAGTTAGTCTAGAAGTGGTGGGGGATTAGTTTCATTAAAAAATTAAATCAATAAAAATATTTCGTGATTAAATAATACCATAATGATAATAAATGGAACTGATGATACTCAACATCTTAAAATATGAATCATGTCTAAAACCAAAGAACACCATAACACAAATTAATCAAAATATACTACAAAACACATTTACTGTATTGATTAACCTTTATAATACCATGTATAATAACAGCCTCTCTAATCAAATATGTGTTCGAAATTGTTTAAAATAGAACAAAAAGAGAATAGATATAAGATATGATATGGTGGAATACATAATATTTTATTATTCATCTAATATATCATTCCTTTCTGAAATGGATGATACGTTCCAAATAATTGACAAAGAAAAAAGTAAATGAAGAATTTGAAGTCTCAAAATATATTTCACAGTTTCATTTTCATCATTATTCGGATAATGATTCCTTAATTAACAATTTTTTAAAAATCTATAATTAATTAACGGAAGACTTCCCAATATTATAATTTCTAATAAACTATTAACACCACATCAGAACAAAAGATCCAAAATGGTTACCATGTCTATTAAAACAACCATGAAAGTCCAAGAAAGATAACAATGGAAAAACTTTTAAGAATGCCTCAAATGGAACCAATCCTAATCAATAAATATATAGTGTTTCCTTAGGTTATGTTATAGAAACCTATGAAATCATATTTTTAATTATCAAACAATCCAGAAGTATTCATGTCAGTAAAACAAAATTTTATTATAAAAAACTCATTTTATCAAATTTATAAAATCGGTTTTCAAAATTTTAATATAATCAAAACACACTACCAATCAAACTCACACAACAATGAAAATAAAATAACGATGGAATATAAAATACCTCATCCAAAATATTTCCCATCCATATAATCACATCATAATAAATGACCTTATTTTAAACACATTTTACTTGTTGCTTTATGAAATAACTACATTATTTTATTTAACAATAATCCCATTTTTTAAAAGGCATTTTCAAATAATATATCAAAATATAACACTTTAGAAAACACTTATAAGAAGACAAAATAATTTTAAATTAATAAATCATAATTTAAAAATTACAATCAGATAATCAAACCACAATCAAAATTCAAAATTCTTCTTTTTGAATTGTTAAAAATCCTTCTTGAAATCGTTTTTTTCAAATTATGCAAAAATATTTACTGTTTTTTCAACCCTTAATGGTGTTTAAACACATATATTATATAAAAACCATTATCATATATTGAGAAATTTTTGAATCATAGTAAAAAACAATAAAAAATAAATTGAAATTTTAATATCATTTTTATACAATGATGTACGGTTTAGATGTTTTTAACATTGTAAATATCAATTTGATATAATTCAAGAGCATAATAACAGTAAATCCATTTTAGTGAATTTTAATAAAACATCTTTATTTTATTTCAAAAAAAAATTTATCATTTAAAACAAAATTTCTATTTTCAAACAGTAAATTTAAAATAATCACGAGTGATAAAATGATAACTTGGACAACACACACCTTTCCAAATCCGAAACATTAATCCAAATATCCATTCTCAATCTAGTTTGAATAGTAATAATTTAAAATCTTGTTTTTAAATACTTTTAGAAAATTAATAAAAAACAATTCAAAATTTTTTTTGAAAACAATTAATCAACTATCTTCATTTTGGTAAATATTTGACTTGATGGTCATTTTACAGAGTCCAATGAAAATAATTTTCCTTTAAAATTTAGTTATAAATATATAAATATGGATTAAATTTTTTTTCTGAATATAGGCATAAATGAACAATTTAAATCCTAAAACCATTGTAAATGATTCCTAATGTAATTATAGGTCAATGATTAAGGATCATACAATCTTAGTGGGCTTCTCTATATGGTGTGCATAATAAAATGGGGCTACAAGCCTACGGGAAGGATTCCACGGCTAAAAGTGTCACCCTACCTCAACAATGATTGGTAAATGTTATCATTATAGTCTACAATGTTATGACGAGTAAAATATGTCAAAAAATATTTTCCTAAGCTAACCTCTTAAATATCGAGGTTCTCATGAGATTATTTCAAAATTAATATAATGTAATATTAATTTATCAAAAAAAATAATCATAAAATATAACACAAGAATCCGTAGATACAGGCATTAATATTCCATAAAATATATTCTAGAATCAAAACCATCAAAGATGTATATATATTCATGACATTGAAAAATATTTTCAAGAAACAAATTAATTATTTTTAAAATAATTCAAAACTTAATTTATGAATAAGATATCAGGGAATATTCTCATAGAAATATATTTTAATAATCACCCAGAATACATCAATCAAAAACACCATTTTTTATGAATAATCATTAAATGTACCAAGAAGGCCTAGTATATTACTAACACAAAAACAATAAAGGATTCATATTTCATTGCTTAGTTTATCCTTTCATCCAAATATGTAATAAACCATTATTAACCACAATTTCTATTAAAAAACCATTCTGAATGATTATCAGAATTATTTTAATTTCTTATATCACTTGAAATTCCATGAATTATTTTTTTGAAAAAAATTTCAAGAACAATACATTATTTTAAATTGAAAATAAAAATTTAAATGGGATATCTTGGAATTTGATAAGTGTGTTACTGGAGACCATATTAAAAAAATTATTTTAAGATAAGTTACCCCAACTATATTTTTGAAAAACATGTCAAATTCAATTTTCTTTCAAAAAAAACAATGACAATAATAAATAATTTTATTAAATAATTGAAAACACAAAATCACCATCATCAAATCAAAGATTCTGAAATTATAGTGTCAATCATGGGGGAAATATCTTGGAAGAAGAGAAAATAAATAAAAACTATAGTTCATAGAGAGGAGGGCCCCAATAAAAGATCACAATCCCTTGAAATAAATTCCATAAAAAAAATTCAGAATCCAAAACCCCAATTGGTCTCAGTCTAATGTGTGTGCAATGATGAATTGGGATAAAAGGGAAGGTAAAATATAAAATTAATATGATATTAATAAGGATCATTTCCTATAAAAATATACTTTAGAATCAAAATATAAGGTATAAATCATTATGACTAAAATAAAAAGAAGTAGATACCCTAATCATTTAACCCATTAGGGAAATGAGCTAATAAAATGTCACAATAACACACACTATAGAATCGAAACAAGGAATAAATGAGAGATGATGGGAAAAATATTATCCCTTATATTTGAGACTTCACTCATCCGATATAATGTCTTGGGGGAGAACCAGTAGTAGTATACTTATGATGTAGATTGAGAGGATTGATTGAAATCAGTTCAGTTAGGGTTATTTTAAAAAGACCGATGAGTGTTTTCTCAATGCTTCGACAAAAACGATGATATAGATACCTTTTATATGCTCAAAAATAATATTCTATCATAAAATGTATCAAAATCACTATTAATGAAGTGCTGCTAAATGATTTATAATTATAATTATATATCAATATATTTATAAATATATTTATAAATATTTTAATATGATTAAGATTGTATTTATATAAAAATATATACTAATATAATTATATGTACTTATTAAATAAATATATTAAATATATTAATTATTGAAATATATTTATTATAACATTATAATGATTAAAATATATATTTATATTTTATAATTAAATGATTTTTTAAAACAAAAATATATTTATTAACATTTAATTATACATATATAATTTTACAAATATTATAAATATAAATTTGTATATATATATATATATTTTTTATTTATTTATAATTACAAATATATATATATCTTTATATATAATTATATCATTATTTATAGTTATATACATATATATATATATTTAATAAATGTATATTTCATAAATATGAGTATAAATATACTCAATATATTCATAATTTAAATATATATAATATTATTTTATAATAATAAATATATTTATATCATATATATTTATATAATTTTATATATATTTAATAAGTACATATAAGTATGAATATAAAAATAAAAATATTTCATAAATTCATTATATAAATATATTTTCTTATAATTTTATAATTATTTATATATAATTATATGAAGACATTTTTAAATAACACTTATATATTTATAACATTATATATTTTTATATAATTTTTTATATTTAAAAAATATATATATAAATATAAATATAACTATATATATATAGTACAAATATTCAATATTAAAATATATTGATCATAATTTTCTGATTCTTTATGTATATAATTATTTATTTATAATAAAAAAATGTTTTTCTAAAAATAATATTTATATATATATATATATAGTAAATAGACTTTTATAAAAAAAATTCTTTAAAAATATAATTCTAAAATTATTAATGAATATATAAGTTTAAATGCATGCATTCTAAAAATGTGCGAAACTGAATAACTAAAAATTAAAACAGATTTAAAATATTGAAAAAATGGATATGTTTTACTAATTTAATATAAATTATTAAAAAACATGGATATATAATGAAAAAATATGATTATACATTGAAAATATTAAATACAATTTAATAAATACATATAAATTTGTATTATAATATTATTATATTCTAGAAAAATAATTTTTTTAAAATTAACAAATAACATCTAAATGTTATAATACTCAAAAAGATCAGCAGACCGGTGAGACCAACCCAAACAAAATTATTTCAAAAATAAAGATGATCGAGGAAAGAGGATGGATGAGGTCAAACCAAGAGGCATCCCTTCAATAAAAAAATAGAACCTACAAATCAAGAACGTGATCATTCCCATCATTATGATCAGATTCATCAACATCATCATTAGTTTACTAAACGAAGTGTGAGTTCCTTTGATTGAGAGTCCAAAGTACTTATCCTTGATGTTTTACTACTCTAGAGTGACCCCCATGGAAGAAAATATGAAGACACATTTCAGACATGCCCTCGTACACCAACCCAATCATCATTACCATGTCCTAAACCTTGATTTTTTGGAGGTTTACCCCATTGTCAAGTATAAACTTGTTACCAAGCCCCTCTTGTATCTTCCCTCTCCAAATTAGAAATTTATTTCTCAATTAGGGTTTGGTCCTTAACATTATGACTCTCAGTTTCCACATAAGGGACATTAACTTCATTGAATCTGCCAATAATTGGTGCTTTTGGATTGAGCACCAGATGAAATCCCTCCTTATCTACCACTTTCTTTAAAGCTGATATAGAGACAATCATTCTCTTTTACCATTTTATATCAACTTATTCAAGTAATATCCTACCTTTTATAGTAAAATAATCAATATGAGCTTGCACATAGACCTCACTATCTGAATCTAGACATCCAGATACCCAATCATTGGTTTCACCAATAAACAAAACTTCTTCATCTTTAATTTTCCCACTAGCCCCTAATTTTTTCATCTAATTTCCTTCATTAGTAGTCCCCATGTTGCTGATCGAAATAAATCTAAATAAAATGTACTCATGAGTGTACATTTATTCCAAAGTAGCCTTATCCTATACGACCACTTCATCCTCATCTTCAAGGACCACCCAATTAGATGATCCGCATCTTGTTCCACATATATGCTACTTATTTAACATCACTCCCTTACCATTAGGCATCACAACGTATATTTTATCATATTCATGTATTATTTACATGCAATGCACTAGCCTCTCATGGGTAGTTATAACATGGGGAGGGGTATTTACCACAGAATCACCCTTTAAATCAACCTTCTTGCAGTAGTGAGCTGCATGATGTCTATTCAAAAAATACTTCTCACAAGATAGTTTCCTCCAACATGAATCTGGAAAGAGACCAATATCCATAAAAGTATCACAAAACAAAGGTTTCTTCTCATATTTCACAATAATACAAATGTCATCTATTGTATTAGATATAGAAAAAATTTAAAAAATGGTATTAATCAAATCGATATTTAATAAAATCATGACAATGTGCCCAAACCGAAGAATCTAGGTTTCTTTCTCAAGATAAATTGGAAAACCAATTATACTGGCATTGAAATATAGAATCCTTGAATTCCATAATAAATATTAAAGTCCATGAATTAAAATCCACAACTAAAAAATGAATTCTTTTCTTGAGATAAAATAAATTCTAAAGACTACTCATGTATGTGAATGTATCTGGCCTTTAGAGTCAAAGAGTTGATGCACCATGACTACAACTTATGATAATATGATCAAAATAGAAAATAAAAAAAAAACATTTAAAAAAGGAAATAAATATCCAATATTAAAATAATATTTGGAAAGAAGACATTTTAATCCAGTATTCAAGAGGCTAGATATTTTCATCTTTAGGCAACATGAGCAATGTTGTGAGGTAGGTTTTCCCCCCATCCCAATCTTCTCTGTAAACACATCTGTATTCACTATAACTTTGGAAATAAATTCCATATAATGTATTCATCCCAAGAAAGAATTTATGAAGGTAGTATGGGTGGGGAGATACTAGAACCACGGTGATGGGTCCTATTAGACTCGTCCTCTTGGACCATCATTGGAGATGGAATCAAGGGATTCACCCCGAATGATCCAAACACCGCTAGACGATGATAACTGTTCGAAACACCCATCAGGTTTACATTCAAGGTATCTTCATCGCCATTCTCCACCATGTCAAACCGGGAGAGATCGATCACATAGACTATTGATGAGGGATGATTAGTCTCCACCACTGCATTACTTCTGGATTCACTCACCTCTTCCACCCCATCCATAGAATTTTGAAACCCAATCAAAGACCTGTCATACTTCAAGATGATTTTGAAACATGTTTATGACCAAATTAGTGTAGTAATACCATGGGGAGGAATAAAAACTCACATATAGGTAATAATATTAAAAATTAATATTGAATATTTTCTTATAAAAACATAATATATTAACGGTATGATGTTATTAAATGAAAATAAAAACTGAATATTGAAATTTTAATAAAAAACTTGAATAGTAGGTATATTGGTTTCTATAAAAGATTTTATTAGTTATTTAAATTGTTCTACAACTATGGTGTATAAAAATATTAATTAATTAAATATATGTACATGTGAAATAAATATAACACATTATTGATTTATGTCAAATTGAAATATCAAATGACATTCAATTAATGTCCATTGCATGATACAATTGGTCAAAATATATAATTAATATTAAATTTTAATTATAAACCTTTCTTCACTAAATATATTAATTATTTAATGTATGAATACATATTTTCTATTATATAAAATATATGGTAGTGAAAATTGTACTTATATATGAATATATTTATATATTAAATGTATTAACGAATAATAATCTATAAAAACAATTATAATGAATAAGACAATAATATGTTTCAATTATTACATTTTATTCATTTTTAATAATAATATAATATATATTATTAAATTCTATTTATTATTAATACTTATTTATTAAATTTATTCATTTTTTTAAATTGATTCACTAATTAATTTTTTAATAATTTTTTGATCTTATTCATTTTATTGTTTTTTTATTACAAATTACAAATTTTATATATCTATATTTAGTATATAATATTAATTAATATGTATAAATTATAAATGTAGATATATATATTAGGTATATTTATTTTTATTAATAATAAATAATTTAATAACTGTTTTAAAATTTCTATTATGCACTCATGTTTAAATCATCTAAATCATTTATATTTATTATTTAATATTATCTATATTTCAGATGTACTATTTATTAATATGTTTTTATATATCTATTCTAAAAGTGAACCAATGGTGGTAAAACATTATCTGTGATATAAAAATGTCGACAAAGGTACGATTTATCAATGAAAAAAATGTGCAGATAATTATTTCACATTATTAGTGCTAAAAAACATAGATAAATGGTATTTTTTATCTACAACATTTTTAGTGAATGTAAAATTCTCCATTTATCTAGTTTTTTATCACTGATATTTCCACTTATATTATTGATTTTTTCCAGTGATGATAACGGACAACACTTTATATAAAAAAATTTGTAGTATTGGTTGGATCAAAACATTGATCCAAATAATATAATAAATACTCACTCATATATATGGATTTTATTTGTAAACAAAAATGGTAATAATGAAATCCATGGACCATGTGGGATATTTCATGTATTGACCAGTAATGATAGAATCTATCATGATATCTTTTATGAGATGAAACCAAAATTATAAAAGGAACGAAACTTCATTGGCCATCATCCAGCTGAGTTTAATATGTCCAAATTCTGAAAAATATTTAATGATAATGTGCATGATTAATCCAATTGAAGAAGTGTTATTAAAAAAGGGAAATAAAGATTCGAGACATTGTTTTCTTCTTATTCCCCCATAGGCTAATCCAATGATGTGGTGACAAGTACACCAATATTTATTAAACCTATGGAACCGATCCATTCTCACAATGAGCTAGTTCTAATGTTTAGGATGACACACCCTACTAATAACTACTACTCTTGATAATGATATTATTTCTCTTATAGGATCTTTGGATGTGTAAGAGTTGGATATTTTCCTATAGGTTAAACATGTGAACAACATTTTCCCCCAAAATTGTATGAATCTTGCTTCATTAGGGATTTCATGTCATTGGATGACCCTCAATGAATTCATTTGAGTCATGCTTCAAATCAATGTTGGAACGATATTGCATTAGCACACCACATAGATTCTAGTTGTACCATTGTCGATACTTGTAGTTTGGAGGTTAACAAAACATCATTAAAATAGATTGTGGCATTCAAGCCTTTAGGTATAGAAATGGTTCAGAATACTCTGGTAATTTCATAGAAGCATCCTGATGAAAAGGGTGATGAAAAAAAACCTACTACAGCCCCATTTTAATGTTTATATTTGGTTTATAATTCATTGGGATACATGCCACATCATTATCTATACCCCCCTTTTAGTGAACAAGATCTTAATCAAAGTAAGAAGGAGCATCCAATGGCTCACCAATAGCACCCTCACAGTACCCATGTTTATATGAAATGATAAGAAATCAGTGAAATATTTTCAAGAAAAGCAGGTGTATCCCTTATTTTGGATATAATTGTTGATCAAAATACATAGGATGTTGTACAGTAGAATAATGATACATATGGTGAATGATACCAGGCTACGATAATCCCTTGTTTTGGACTAGATTTCGTGCTACATTCAATAGTAAGAATGCATCAGAACATTTTGGATTAGGTTTCCACTTTATAAAACATCAAATATGAATAGCTAGTACACTATCATGAGATGGATTCTCCTTTCAAAAATCTCCACCAAAGAGTGAATTTGAAGAGAATGGTGGATCGAGATAGTGTGAATGAATCTTGAGTAGTCTTTATAAAATTTACATTCTATATTGAAATTATTTTGGATGGTGATACTAAGGATACTTACTTTTTTGATGAATCCAATTATGAGTGAAAAACACTAATGATTACATTATTTGGGGTAGAATTAAAAAAAATGTAATGGTATGGGAAAGATATTGAGAATGTGAATGAAAATGGAGGGGTCCTCAAAATACAATCATGATAACCCTAAATAAAAGAATATACTATATTATAATTGTCAAGGGGGTGGGATCTCACCCATGTTCAAACACCAATGACATCTTATAGGGACCAACAAACCCATGATGATTGGACATAGTGAAAGAAATGAAGTTTTCCAGTTGAAAATCATTTAGATGGGATTACCTTGGACACATTATTATATTACATAGTCTTATTGAGAATGACTTGGAGAATCAAAAGGTTCTTAAGAATTCTAAAATTCTTCTTATATCAATGAAAATGCCACAAATGTGTTTTTCGTTTCCATGATATGTAGAATTTTTCATTTCTAAGTATTTTATTTATGATTTTATTTGAGTGAAGAGTTTTCTTAGGTGATTTCAACACTATTCTTATATTAGATGAATAAATGTGTTCCCATGTCACTTTTTCAGAAGCCAATACGTTTTTCAACAACATTTAATAGTGTATCCTGCTTCATGTTCAGACATTTAGTGATGAATTTTCATTGATAATGTATAATATATATGTAAAAATTCTAGAAAAATATACATGAGTTTTGTTATGTTTGATGGAAGGAATTGTGTTACTTATTATTATAATTTCATTCATCCCAAGACCAATTCTGATCACAATACTCAAATTATTGTAATTCTCTACAATATAGTAACGTCATCCACATCACATTAATATTAAAAAATGTTTGTAAAGTAATTATTGGATGTAGGTATGTATTCTGGGATGAAAAAAAATTTAAACCCCTAGAAACCCCAATAATATTGTATATAATAAGATAAAAAATACAACAAGGTAAAAATGAAATAGAGAAAGGACTATTTCTCTTGGATTGATGATGAAATCCAGCATAATAAATTTCACCTATTTCATAGCTAGAACACTAATAAATTTCAAAAAAATCCCTCTATTTATGAAATATTATCCCACATTAATATTTATAACATACTATTTCTCATGGAGAATATTTCTAAGTCATAATTCAATGTATGTTGGCTGATGTAAGGTGACAACAACTCCATGCTCCTTCATTGCCTCCATAGTGAAAAGAAGGCCATGAGATGGGGAATTACATTAAACATTGCTCCTAGCATTGAGTAATAGAGAAACTTGAATTTTGTTGAGACCCATAGGAAGAATGAAATATAATAGTTTGGATTATCCATGAATATTGATATTGTGGAAGAACCAAATATTTTTACTAATAAATTATTCATGTCTATTTAATATAATATACATGATGACATCACTTATACAGTGAGGGAATTTTCCAATCATGCCTTCATTCCCTATATTGTTAACAAAAAAATTACTGAATTTATTCCAAAAAAGAATAATATCAGGGATTTTAGGGATTTATAATTAGTTTATATTGAAAAAATATCCCAAAATTAATATGTAAAATAATTTCCACAGGGCCGGGAATTATTTTCATTGTATTCATTAATCCAAAACATGTTTTGTTTTTTCATTAGATGGAAAATTTAGAACATTACTCACATTTCCTCTATATGCATCAATATCATGAATACAAAGGTTAAATACATAAATCATTCTCCTAAAATTTACATCTCTGAGGAATTTGACACAATTAATGGGATATTCAAGAATCACAATTCTTAAAATACATGGCTTATCTCAAACTCGTATCAATCTGATCCACAAAGTCCTCAAGAGTTCCAGGTTAACCATCCTTTCTAATGGATCTCCTATGAAATACCTTCTGTGTTCTAGAGGTGTCATGAAATGAGAACAATTATCTATTTTCCACTATGTATTTTTCGAGGACTATTTGAGCTTATGCATCAATTCCCTTGTTCAGGATGGTTTGTATTATAAAATCAAGTCTATGTGGGAGATATACACTTCTTCAAACATTCTTATTGTAATTAAATCCTTATATTTGGACAATATGATTGGAGAAAATAAATTTTATGAAATCTATATTTGGTAATTATGAAAACATAGAAGGTAAGGTCATCACATATAAGAAATTGTTTATGATTATTGGGGAGGGGGTGCCTATCATGAAGAAAAACATGGTTGTCAGATCTCTTGGGGTGAATAGAGGATATATAACTATTATATATCATGGTATTCCATTATTTTGTGGTAATTATAAATGTTTTTTACTCATCTGATACCTATACCTAGTTTATTTCATAGGTGGAAACATGGACTAGGGAAAGCATGTCTCAAGCAGGACTAATTTTCTTGGAAAAATCTAGGATCACTTAAATGACTGTCTATGCCTTATCTGAATATATATGGAATAATATTATTTTAAAGATATTCATGTTTTTATCTAAATAATCACATGGATAGGATCGATTCATAAAAAAAATCAAATTTTTATTTAATATAAATATTTTTTCAAGATCATTTAAATGGGAGTCTTTGGTATAATGGATTTAAAACATTTCAATGAAAATATTCTCAGTAAATCCAAATAGAACCCCCATACAACCAAAAACTCTTTGGAGTTCCGTTCAAATATATTAACCTTTAAAAGGAATCTTTGTTACTCTTTGTACATATAATAATCTATCTGGAGTGTGATTAGAGAATCATACATTAAAATAATGAAATTATCAAAATAGATGATATGGAATATGTATAATATGATATGTTGGAAGACATCATGGATTACCATGCCACTAAATGGGGATTTTTATGTCCCTTGCACCATGAAACATTCTTCTATATCTGATATTTAATGAAATGATGTTACAACATATTTGTTTATTCAATATTATATTTTTCTTTAAATACAGAGTGTTGACAATATAAATAGAGACTCTATCATTTGGACACAATAGTCTAGTGTCCAACTCATTACTAGGGAGAGGTATAGGAAAATAGTAGATTTCAATTTCCAAGTCCCCCATTGGATATTGACCTTCATGAAACCCCACATCACCTGATTAGTTATGGTTATAATAAAGAGTAAAAATATTCTGAAGCTTCTAAATCAAATAATGCTGAAAATTTTTGGAATGCAAATTGCATATACCCATAATATCTTCTTGAAAGACGAATTATGTATCAAATATATATTTTTCACTACTTGAATTACATGAAGGTTATGAGATTACACACATGGTAACATCATATATAGGTTGTATATGGACATCATTGATTCATTATTACATCCACTTCATATAATAAAAATAGTGACTCAATTTAAGAAATTTTTTTTGATGTGGTTGTAATTCCATTGACATTATACAGAGAGAATGAAATGGGATTTAATTTGAGAACCATATAAATTCCTTTTAAAATGGAATAATGTCTATTCAAATAGTTTTCAATATTATTTTTAGGAACCAGTAATGTCATATGAATAATTATTTTACTAATCCTATAGTCTTGAGAAACATTAGTATTTCAAGGATTACCATTTTATTAAAGGGGAAAATTAAATCAAACTAATACAGTTTATCCCATATTAGATAAAATTCAATATCTATGGGGTAGCTTTATATGAACCTAGACCATTGTTTTATGGAGGTTTCTTCGGTAAAACCCATGGTTTTTACATGATATTTAAATCATTTCATTGGATATATATTTTCTATTGAAAAGAAATAATGGGAAATGATCAAGGCCATAAAATATCTTATTCAAAATTGATGGAAATTCAATTTGATGGATGATTATTAAACCAAGGAAGTGGATATGTGGAATGCCCATTCCAAGAAAATATTATCGTGAATTCCACTAAACTAGATTTAATGACATAATCTCATCAATTGCATCATAATGGATATCATCCATTTTTATGAGGATTCCAAACATGCTTCTAATGACCTGTCATAGATATCCATTATAGATGATATCTCATGATAGTCGATTATGACCTTGTATTTTTTCTCACATTTTGCGGAGTTGGATTCATGCGATGGATTTCATAAAAGACTTTGTAAACTCCCTTTTGACTATATGAGTTTAATTTTGTTTAGTTATATTTGGGACTACTTCATTCTACCATATCCTAGACCTTTCAGATATGAGATAATCTTTTAGGATAAACATATTTCATATTGAGGTTATGGTGGTTATTTTGGATATAAGTTTCTTTAAATTAGGAATTATCTATTATAAAACTTCTAGTTATGTTGTAGTGTTTTTTAGATTAACATGTTAAAATTAATTTTGGTTATTATCATATATTACTTTGACCATTTTTGTTTTAATAAATAATAATGGAATAGATAGTTACAATTTTTTGGATCATAAAATATGGTAATTGTTAAATTTTGTTCATTAGGATTAAAAAAATCATATGGGGGATCTGTTCTTGAGTATAAGAGCTGAAGTGTAAATTGACTGGACCACAATGAAAAGATGAATATGTATTATAAAATAAAAATATAAATTTAATGTGTATTATTTTTTGTTTTGAATATTGATATAAATATAAACCATTAACTATAGGGAAATGATCTTGATGAAAATTTGTAACTTATTACCATTATATATGACAAATCAACGGCCTTTTAATTCTTCCCATATTTAAGGATTCATGATTATTAGCATTATTTTGATCATTTATATTATTTTGATCATTGATATATATCACTAAAAATTATTATTAACTCTATAATTAAATTCCAGTATTCTCACTTATCTCCAATTTTTTCTATCTAGGAACGATTGTTAGGTGTTATCCCAAATGACCTTCGTGTTTCTCATTCCCAATTTTAACAGGAAATCTAATTATCCCTTTTGACAATGTGAAACATTCAAAATGTAATTTTGAGATCTATAACATTTCAATACTAATCATAATTTTATATTATGGGGACAAAATTTATTTAAGGGGGTATATCGTTACTCCTCAATAATTAAACAGAGGAATTTGTTTAATAAATCATACAACACGCAACACTAATTTCAACTAAACATCGATTTCATATTAATTTTTTTATTATATGTGATAGAAAAAACATAACAATTAAATTAGATGGTATTAATAATATTATATAGTATATGAATTTTATAAAATATTTCTACTCAATATAAATTTATTGAAATAATATTAAAAAATTAGAACAATATTATTTAAATATATTTTAATCTATAAATAAATTTTTATTACTTTATATATATAGTTTTTAAATTTTTTGGGAAAACATTATATTTAATTTCATTAATGTTTATAAATTATATTTTATAAGTTGGAAATAATTTATTAAATTATTAAATAAATAAAAACGTAGGTTGATATTTTGGAATTTATCTGAAAATATGATTTTTTTCATTATGTACTAAACAATATAAATCTAAATAAAATATTTATTTCATTTAATAAACTAAACCATTTAAAAGATTAATTTATCATTTAATACGATTTAAAATTTTCATAAGTAATATATTTTTATTAATCAAATTTATTTACATTTACTTCATCCATATAAAATGTTTTAGAATATTTTTATTTGTAGGAATTTTTTTTTGTTTTCTTAGAAATATTTTAAAGGGAATAATTTTTCATCATTTTATTTAGTCAAAATAAAACACAATAAATATTTATTTAAATGAAATTAATATATTATATATCTATAAGTAGTATGTGAAATTATTTTAATTATTATTACTTCTCATACTGTTATTAAAATATCATCTTATGCTTGAGAAAAATTGCATTTCATGAAAAAAAAGGTTTTTACACCTATCTATGAGTTTATAATTAAATTAAATTATTAATCTTATAATATTTGAATTTGAAAATATTAATTACATATGATTAATCATAATAACTAATTTCAATTATGATGTTCAACTTTATTTATTACAATAAATAATAGTAAAAACTAATGAAATTAACTACCACATTTATTGTAAAATTAGTTTTATATGGTGGTTAAAATAAAAAAATGGTTAAAAATTCCAAAAAAAGTATAATTATTTTTTTAATATTTATACCTTATAGATATTGTGGTTTAATAAAGGTCCATTTTTATACATTTTCATGTGAAAAAGAAGGTTGTAATTACATCTCTACAAAAATTCCCAATGTGTCCCCTTCCCCACATATAAGTGGTCATCCCCTCTACTCCCCATTCCAAAATAATAAAACTAATTGGTTCTGAAATAAGAAAAAACTACCTTCCCCAAATATTTTAAAAAATCATAGATCTCAACGATTGATCACAAATCCATCCTTCTATACTTTTTAATGAAAACCTTAATATGTTGTCTCAAAAAGTGGTATTTTTCAAAACCAAGTGTTTCATATTATAGCTTATTGAAAATCCAAAAAATACAATTACATATTTATGATATTATATCCCTAGTACCTTATATAAACATATTTTTTTAACTAAATTTTATAAACTATATCCATTTCCACATCCCTCAAATGGGAAATGAAATTGTTTATCGTGTGTGTAACTGAATACTGCCTCACAAGCCGATATATTGTTTTTCAATCATAACTTATCATAGGTGAATATAATTATATATTTAACTTTTAAATAATATATTTTTGATATATTTATTTTTATTGATTTATTATTTCATATATATACCTTCTTAAATTTCATTCTGAATGTAATAATATACCGCCACACTTTTGTACAGGGGACTACCTCCTCACGAAGCGAGGTAATTCATCTTTAACCTAAAATTCAATTTGAATATAATAAGGATTATTTTTAAATTTATATACTATATTATATATATATTAATTATTATTTATATTAATTATATAATGTAATTTCATACAGTAATATAAATTTAATAAATGATGATGTTGTTTGTGTATATGTAGGACTACCGCCTCGTGATGAAATATGACTCGTTATTTTTACAACATAAAATGAATGGTATATGTAAGGTTATTTAATGAGTTACTATGAGATGTTTGATATAAATTTGACCTTACAATGATATAATAACACATACCTTCATTCCATCATGATCTAAAAAATGGAAGCATTACTCATTCATATACATCTTACCACCTCGATGATTTTAGCGTGGTTTATTTTTCCTAACCATATACCATTTTTGGTTCCAAAATTATAATTTTAGAACAAAATTAATTATTATGTCATAGTTACTAATCTTTATATGGTTTAAAATGGCCTTATTTAACATACCAATGTGAATTTATACATATTATTTTTATCATTAAAATGACCAACATGATATTTATTGGATGTATAATTTAAAATGAATTAATAAAAAATATTACAAAAAGAATAATAGAATTTTAAATGTATCTTAAACTAGTGAATAATTAATTTAATATTTTATGTATGATGATAAGGAACACACATGATGGTTGCGGCTTGAAGTAAGAGTTTCGTTATAAAACGTCCTTCTTAAAGACACATGTTCTCCTATAAACCTAGTTTATTTTATATAATATATATAGTTAAAATTTAAATATTATATAATGAATAGTTCATAATTCATTTTATTTTTTTATTAATTTAAAATAAATTTTTCATGGTTGTTATGATTCAAATATTACCAAACAACAAGTGTTTATGGTTCACTATCATTTTAATCGGTATTGTTTATGTCTGAATTTCCATTGATGAAAGTTATTTTATTTTTTTCAAATAAAAACAATTAATTTTATTACCCTATGTTTATATATGTTATTTTAATGTAATATTATCATCTTCCACTCTTAGGTATTTAGAATTATTGATTAAATGTTTTTAATAAAATCTTACTTCATTTATCTCTTTAGAGAAAAAACATATTTCCTTCCAAAGACATGATATCAGGAACTGTTTTAATGATTTATTTATATTCTCCAATTATTTATAATTAAAATTTACATCCATTATTCTCATTAAAAATGGTTTAAAAAGAATCAACTTTTTTTTATTATTGTTCTTTTTGACATTTCATAAAAAATTTGAATTTAAATTTTATTTTACTTTTATAACATGTAATGAATTACCAACCATCAATTTAATTGAATATTAAATAATATTTGACAAGTGATATATTCAAGTTAATGTATTTCCAATAAATTTTATTTATTTTAGTTATTCATTTTGTATTTTTAATTTTTCATGTTTGTTTTCTTTATGGATGTATTTTTATCATTTTAAATTTAAATAAATTGGTGAATAAAAAAATACTTAATGTGTCAAACTGATTATAAATGTTTTTTATTTTTATATCACACATTTTACAAAGTTATTCTACCTTAATTTTTTTTCTGTTACATATTCCTAGTGGTTATTTCTCAAATACCGTTATTGTGAAATTTCCGTTGATTATTATTTGAAGAAAAATTACGCAACAAATTTTCTATCATTGGGTAATTATTATGTTATGACATATGATTGACTTAAATTATGTGGAAAACATAGATCATGAACATGTTATGATGGGTTTTACCAGATATCAATCATAATTCTTGGGTAAATATTTATTCTTTTTTTCAATCATGTATCATATTAGTGTGTAAACCTAATATATTATGGGAATTATCCACAATGTGATATTGGTTAGGTAGTTACACATAAATAATTATTATGTCATGTTTGTTTTAATTACCATATTTCATAATTTACCATGATATTATGATAACATTTTTTCAGTTATGATTCCATGTGGTTATAGATGTTCCATATCTTTTAGGATATCATATCCTTATATTGAAACACATGTTATTATTTAATTTTATGGTTTTTTCCATAGTGGCATTTATAAACTAGTCATTTGGTATAGGTATTACCTAGATTTCCCCATACAGTTTTTGGAACATGAATGTATTTAAGAGAAAATAATTGATAATAAACTAAGAAATATTTTTCTTTTTCTCACTTTGATGAACATAGTCTTCAAAATAAACTATGACTTATGATATTTGGTTTATTATTAATAGGTGTAATGTTAGGAAATCATGAAACTATATGTGTCCTGGAATGGGTATCTATATAAATATAGGTTGTAATTTCCTATGTTGAAAATTGGTTTTTTTAAAACTAATGGTTCTTTTTAATAACTGCATGTTTGATTGTGGGGGGTTCCAATATATCCACCCATTTAGTTTATCCTTGGATAATAATTTTCAGTCACTAATCAATAACATTTTGTAATTTCGTAATAAAATAAAATATTAAATTTTTAGAGAAATGAGTTATATAATGACTTAAGTGGGACTTATGAATGTAAAAAGAACCTAATACTTAGTTTTAATGTGAAAATTATCCAATGGATAAAACATATATTATGGTTGACTACCATATTTCCTATAGTTCATAGGTTGTATTTTTATATTTTATGAAAATGTATCATTATTCTATAAAATGTTAAATCTAAAAAAATGACTCCTCATGATTATACAACATAATCTCATTTGTATATAACTCAAATTCAACATCATGGTTAATCTAAACCTCAAATTAGGTATCATTAGGGTTCATCTGGAGATAATATATGGTATGAAATCCAATTTTTCATAAGGATTTATATTACATTCATAAGAAATCATCAAATTTATAATTATATAATTTTTAAATTTCTCAAATATTATAATGTGTTTTTATAAATAATACTCCTCTATTAGGTAAGGGGCCTAACAAAATATTTTGTAGATCACCCCTCCAATATTTCATAATATAATATTGTATGGTTTTCTGTGGAATATGGAAGAGTTAAACAAATAATTTTCTTTATTTTAAACCAATTGAGTCATTTATTTTAATTCTCCTAAGATTTATTTGGAAAAATATTTCATATTCAATAATTTTTTTTCATTATTTGGTATGAAATATTGATATAATTATTAAAGGTTATTTCAGTTATAAGTATGTATAAGTAGTTATAATTTTCAAAATTATCTTGATTAATATTTTTTTTATATAAATATTTTACAAAATTTTCATTTTTGTGTCTATATGTGACATAATATATATTGTTTAATAAATTGAATATAAATTAATGATTTTATATGTTCATGAAATACATATATATATTCATATTATACATGATTTTATTTTCTCCAAATTGTGGATATATATATATATTATATATATATATATTATATATATATATATATTATATATATATATATGTATATACATACTCATTTAGAAGTTGTCTATTTCATTACATCATGGATTAAAATCATGTCTTAAAGAAAGTATGTTTTCGTTCAATGGGTTTTCTATTGTTACATATAACCTAATTCCTAATGTATATTATTTTTTTAATTATAGAAAACTAATTATATGTTTTTATAGATATATTTTCTTTAATTATTACATTTTATTACTATTATATACAGTTAGTATTTTGATAGATATATAAGGGTTATACTAGTGTGTACTTACTGGTTATTATATATATATATACAATACATGTGGCATTGGATGTGTGTACATCTTATTTTTCATGATCTAGGAAATGGAATGTATTCGAGACATGAGTATTCATAGCTTCAATAGATGAATGTAAAGGAATGTTTTTTGGAGTTGATAATGGCTGATCAATTAGATATTGGTTTTCATATATTTTTTCTTTTTATTCATTATAAACATTATCTCAATGTATACCAAACTAAAATATGATTTTTTTTGATTTCCACTTCATTAATATTATCAATAAAAACTGTATGAATGTTTTAATCCATTATTATGTGTAAATTGTAGGTTAATTCATAATATATTTTAAATTCTGATCACCATTAATATTTTAATTTTCATTCATTAAGGGTAGATCACATCCAATTTAATCTTAATTGTCTCATGTCACTCACACGGGACCTTGATAAACAAGAATCATGACTATAGTCTTATATTAATTTATTACATGACTTGTGATCTAAACATGGTTTACACATTTATTATATCTAATTATGTTACAAAAAACTGGGTCCCACCTGTATTAGCCAAATATTATGGTATTTGGTTGAGTTGAAATGATGAGTGTGTACATTTATTACTGGACTACAAATCCACTTATATATATACATCATGGTCTGAATTAGTGGATCAGAAGTTGTATCTTAAAACATTTTTATAATTTTTATACATTCCCTCTCTTCTTCATGTTAAAACATCATTATCTATGGAATATAATAATTCAAGGGAACATTGATAAGTATATATGACAATGGATATTTACAGGGATTTGATGATTGTAGATAGATGTGTCTATGTATAATTTTTAATATGGAGTGTCTCAAGAACACTAATCCCTCATATTAAGATATATTAGTATTAACACATAGCTTGCACACATTCTCTTATACAAATTTAGATAACCCAAAAATAAAAAATAATTTTACTAAATTATAAATATCAATTCAAAATAAGAAATCATTATCTACTCCTAATGGTTTAGTGTCTCTAGATATTATATTCATAGTTTTATTATTTAAGAAAAGTACATAAATTTCATCCAGAAAATTTCCATAAACATGATACTCTTTTGAAATAAAATTAATAATATAATTATATTTTACTTATTTAATTGGTGAAATAAGAAAATGGTGTGTTAAATTAATCAATACAGAGTAAATTATATCATTTATTCATCAAGGATTTATCCTTTGATAATAAATATATAAGGAATACCAATATGGGAAAAATGACCTGATTAGTAAAATATAACATATGAATAAGATGAACCCATCATATTGAATGGAAACATAGTAACATATCCTAGAAAATAATATAAAAAATTCTGATCCCATGATTTTAATATACACCATGATAAAAATTATGGAATCATAAGACAATAATCATGAAACATTGTGACATTAAATAATAATGTGGGACCAAGTATTTTTTTTCATAAATAATCATTTAAAATAATAAAATATGTCAAGTCTCTATTCCAATCCATTATAACACATTATATGTAAGAACATAATTATTCTGTTGATGTATGAGTTTCTTACATTTTTTTCTAGGTTTTTTCAAAAATAGGGTAAAACTAGTTAAGTGCATGAATTTTTGGGTTCCACGTCATGTACATTGACTACATGTCATGCATGTTTTGGATTTTTAAGTTGTATTCATGGCGTGTTGGGATGTCAATAGTGGAATAGATAAACAATACTTGTATACACAGTGTACTTCCTAGTACATTCCATGTAGTTATGTCAGCAAGACCTGGAATGTTGGTTAGTGAAATTTAGCCATCGTTGTAATTTTAAATGAACCTACCCAGCATGTATCCCCAAGTACAAATTGTTTGGTTTGTAATTTTTTCATAAAATGGACAATGGATTTGTTTTTTGGTTCTAGATAGAAACCTCACGAACTAGCCCATCGAGACATTATCTTTATCTTCATCCATCATTTTTAGTCGGATTCTAACCCTATTAGATCCATTAGAACCCCCTCTCTGTGATCTTAATTACACTTAATAGGTTCATCAAAATATTTTATATTGATTTTTTTAGGATTTTGATTTTATTGATCATTTCATAGATTTACATTATTCTAGAGTAAATAAGTGGCTAATACTGGATGATAATAATCATACGAGTATGATTTCTTTGGTGCATACCACATTTTTTTTTACAGACAGTGCGGGTAGTGGATTTTAGTGCAACAGTGTGTTTTTGAGCATAATCCTATTATTGAATTTTAATTTTTCTATTATACTTTGTAATATGATGTTGGGTATTCCCTTACATGTTATCCTTTAGCATGGTCGGGTAAGAGGTCGTTGAACATCATGTTATTTTTTTCATCAGTGATAATATGGTTTTAAATAAATTTTCATGATTTATATTGGTATATTAATTTTTTTTAAGATATCATAATCTGTTTGGTGGTATTCAAGTCCTCCATGATACATTGTGATGGATGGTAGTTAGTGAAACTCAACTGTTTAAATTGAATTTCCTAATTTCATGTGATTTAATGTGATTATATATTTATGTGATGGTTGGTATTACATATATTGATGATATATATTGTGGTGGCTTTGGTCCATGGTTGGATTTCATGGCCATCCGGACTGGCTGATGTTGATCCCAGGTTGGGTGAGGCCTGTATTTTCATGGGTGGTTCTGACAACATGATTTGGTGTCATGGACATCTGTTTGAGGCAATGTGATAGTTAGGTTGGGTATGGACGAAGATACTTGGATGGAAAGGCCATCGTATTTGAACATCAGGGTCACAGAAACACGAGGTGTCAGAGATAGAGTGTCTTGGGTTTTTATTTGGTGATTTGCACTCACCCATGATGGCCAAAGCACCGATTTGAGTCATGTAAATAGTGGTTGACATCATGATGAAGTATTTTTGAAAACCCGTGTGGGTAAAGTCCCTGATATTTTTTGTTTCAGTTCTATTGGTTTGGGGTTTTTTGTCATAGGAATAAACATTGAAGGTGAAGAGCCTTCGGTTAGTAGAGATGTGGCCAGCTGATTATCTTATTAAGGGGAGACATGGTTGTTCATCATGTTATTCAATTTTTGGAAGACATCACAGTTCCTCTAATTATTATTTGAGGATAATTATCATTGTTCCTCCATTTTAATGACATGGAATGATGTGAGATTCCAAATATGGGTCTATGAGATAGAGACACTTCTGTTTGGCTGTGACTTCGAGATATAGGTTCCTATGGCCGGAGGTGTTAGGAAGAACATGGTTCCATGTTATGCATTTTATGTGGAACCTGACGGTTCACTAGGACAATGTGACTATAGGGGTCCCATAGGACAGCGTCCAATGACTCCATTTATTGGTGATGCTCTAGGGTTTTCCAATGCAGGTGACACTCCACAGTGGACGTTGACCACTAGTTGATATTGTGTTTATTATTTCATCCCTTTGTTTATCTAACATAGAGATTCTTGTCTGCCTAGACATATATATTCCAAGTGAACACCATTGGCTGGTATCCTACTAGGATTCATCTCACACACTACACAGACCCTTCTGGACACATGAAAACATTATGGTTTTACATACCGATAAAGGATCATCCTCAAGAGTTGGATTGTAGTACTTTTTGGCATGGATATCTGTATAGACCTTTAGGTCTTCCCTAGATGGCATTTTAATTTTTCATATTTCTTTACAATATCAACAAGGTTACTTTTATATTTACTTAATATGGTTATCTATGGGCTCCCTTTGTTTATTTTCATGTATGTCATGATATCGATTCATGATTGGTCTGTTTAGTGGATAAAAGTTATTTCTGGTATGATTTTCTGTTTACTTTCTGATGCTTCTATTAATTTTTTCATCCATTATATATTTTACATTGTTGTTCTTTCTCTATATGAGTCTAGTTCGAGTTGGATAATTCATTTACTCCACTTCATGTAATATTCTTATGCATGGACTAGTTCTTTATCTTCTACTTAGAGGTTATAGCCACACCGCTATGCCTATTTATAACCTCACTGCTAGACGAAAGCCTTTGGTATTCAGGGAGGTCCTCTTATGGTCAGTAACACCAGACTTTTATCATTATTCGGGTGGATCATCAGGTCTGGGATGTTACATTGTAAATCACTCATCTTCCCATTTTCATATATAACAATGTGAATAATTATAACCTCATAATATCAGAGCATAATCATGTTAAAGAAAACTAATTGTATCATGCACAAGTATAACATACTAATCTCTTGAGATTTAAGGAATAATCCAATCCGTTAATATCTATATAATTTAGTTCCAACCCACTATATAATGATATATCAAAAAAAGTGTTATTCACATAAAGTTATTAATTCCATAAATAAAAACATATATTTATTAACTCATATAATGTAAATAGGTTTCACATAAATTTCATAATGTATAAAAATGAATAATCCACAAAAAAAGTCAATTGAATGTTTTTATAATGATAAATACATTAATTAATAAATGATGATTCTCAATGAAGTGTTATCATATATAGAATATGTAAATATAAAATCATATCAATATTTATCACCAGTAAATTAAATAGTGAGGATATATATGTTAATACCATTCAATCAATAAAATGGCATATAATAGATTCTTAATGGAAGTGTATTAGTGTAAATTTAATATTTATACATAGTTTATGATTAAACAAGAAAAATGAAATAATTTATTATTCCTCATATGGATATTTTCATCCATATAAACATGGATTTATAGATAATTTTATTTTCAATTAAAGACTTATAATTTCCAAATATCATATTTTAAAAGGATGTAATTATTAAGAATGAAAAATAAATTACATTGATAAAGATTTGAAATTAAAAATGTATTTATGTAGATGAATATTCATTTAATTCTAGATAAAAATAGTGAAATATTTATGAAATATATTCCATAGTATTTAAAAACTATGGAAAAATGTAAAATAAGTAAAAATTCCTTATCAATGAAAAAATTTAATGTAAAAATATTTTATGAAAGAAATTATTTTTTTATGATGGATAGTGATAATAACATAGAGATTAAATATATTTTCTCGAAAATAAATATTGGTGAGAAATATAAAAAAATATAAGATTGTATAAAAGATATTTCTATGAATTTTTTTGTATTGTACGATATATCCTAAAAATTAATGTTGATGAATGTAACTCTATATAAAATTTTAATATTGTTTTTTTATTATGTACATTAATAATTTTAAAAAATATTTCTTAAATATGAGATAAAGGCCATAAATATTAAAGAGATATATCATGTCAGTAGATAGGTCAAGAAGTGTTTTTGTTGATGTTAAAATTAGAGAAGTTTGAATCAGTTAGAGATGAATAGTAAAAAAATAAAAAAATAAAAAATTATTGCAAGTGAAAGGTAATCAATTTGAAATTTAATTGATAATCCTAAAATTCATATAAAAAACATAGAATCATATAATGGATTTTGGATAGTGAGAAACCGTTAAAGTAAAATACACTAAGATACTTAATTTCAAAATTGTATAAAATTAATTATTGAGTACTGAATGAAATATATATATCCTATAAAATATGTTTTTATATATAAATATTCATCAAATGGAAATAATTTGTAATACATAAAAAATATTTCATACGATAAATGAATATAAAATGTAAGGTAAAATATTGGGAAATTGAACCCTAAAAATTAACTTCATACATGCTCATATGCACTCTTTCTCAGAAAATATAATCAACATTGAGTCATTGATAATCAATTTAATATCCAAATTTATCATTTTTTACATTTATATAATCTAGTTAGATTAAATTATAATATAAAAATTAGTTGAACAAATATTATATAGATCAATTGTGGTTTTTAGTTCCAACCATTATGTAATTATTTCATCATAATGCTATAATCACTATCCCATTTTCAAAATACCATCATCTATAGCTTATTTATTTTAGTTTAATAATAATTCTATATTTGGTTCTGAATATCCTTAAACATTTTTTAAAGAAAAATGACGTATTTACAAGTTCAAAATTCTTATAGTTCCTATTTAAATGGTAAAAATAAGCATAAGGTTTTTTTAATAATAAATAATAAAATAAATATTTTCATTATATAATTAATAAAATATCATTAATTTATAATTAGTAAACTATATTAATAATATATATTTTTTCATATTCCTACATGATGATAAATTTCTACAATTGATCTTGTATGTTATCAAACTAACCCACAAAAGAACACTCCATAATGATCGAATGGGAAATAATTTGTTGTTATATTATTATACTATAGATTTAATAAAAAAATTACATTCCATTTTATTAAAATGGTCAATTATATTCACGATGATTCAGAAGAATAAATTATAAATTAATAAGGAAAAAATAAATCTTATGGTGGAGAGTAAAATGTCCCATTAATTACATTCTTTAAAATAATGGATTTTAATTTTTATATTACCTGAATCTAAAAACATTGAGATGGGATAGTAAGATAGGGAATTTGGGTAGATATTATAAAGTATATACAATGATATGTAAGACTGGAATGGTTATAAGAGGTTCTAATTTAATATATGTGTTTAAGGGAAATATTTTCATTTGATTATTGATTAATATACAAGGAGTGTAATATTTCAAAAAAAGATAATCAAAATTTCAACAATAATATAGAAAGTTCATGATTTAACTAATCCAAATAATTTTAAGATATTTTTAGGAATATTTTATATCTTTTATTTTAATTCTATAATAATACTTTAGTTTGACCATTTACATTCATAGAACATGTTTTTCATTAGTATCATATTTTTCAATAAATATAATTTAATCCAATAAACATGTTTTGAAATGATATTACAAATGAGTAATAAATAATGTTAAATTAATTTTCAAAAAATTAAAAAAAAATTAACATGAATATAAATACTCATAATCAAAACATATAGGTAACATGATAACGAAACATGATCACAAATTATGACTTCGTAAGATGAAGTCAATATAAACCATCGGGATATCAAATTATAATGTTCTATAGATAAAATTTTCTTCACCATATATTGTATTTCATGTGATAAAAACAATAATCTATGAATTCGAAGGATATATAATTATGGGACTACCCATCATATTCACGCCATGTTCATTTATATATGCACCATAGTGATAAGACAACATAAGGATGTATTTTATAACTTTTAATCCCATGAATAACTATTCATATTTATATAAATTGAATTAACCAATACATAATGTATATTTAAATATATTTTAATACCTTTTACTGGATTGGGTATGGGTATTCTCTACAAAAATATTTTCCTTGAAATTCACATGATAATATAGTCATAATAATTGGGGTCTAAAAAGATTCTTGAAAGGGATTAATGTTAGTCAAAGGGGTCCCTCATCATAGAGAAATTATAATAATAGTATGTCTTATTTTTTCAAACATTTCATAAAAATAAAAATTAGTTATAAAAAGGCATAATATGATGAATTTTCCTGAAAACAAAGATAAGGGGTTGGATCCCTTACCTAATGTCTTGATCAATTCATCACTTACACTTAATGTTGTGGATAAAAAAAATTAGATATAGAAATTTATTAATTAATACTCTTTTAAATATATATATTATTGATTATTGTTTTGTGTTTTTCTTTTTAAAAAATTTAAAGGTTATACAATATTTAATTTTATCATTCTCAAAGCATTCATTTCCTGATTCCATGGTTGGATCACTTCTATATTTTTTTAATGTAACTATTGAATGAGATTACACCTCAAAGAGTGTAATGAAATAATAATCATATTCTTATATAAATAAAATTATCTATAAATATCCATTTTGGTTCTATATATAGGGATGAATCATTGATTTATAAGATCAATGTTTATTTGTTAGTTTATTTTACTGATTTTAATAGTATAAAATAACTAGATTCATTTTATCTCATTTTACAAGAATATATTCATTCCAGAACATTAAATATAAGGGAGTAGAAAATTTATTATCTTATTTAACCTAAATAAAAAATTATGGCCAATAATAAATAATGTTGAGAAAAATGTAGTGCTTTGTTCATGGAGGTAGTAGACCAATATAATGTAAAAAGAATTATTTTTTATAAACTAATAATGTGAGGGTAGAACATAGATATTATATTAATTAAATAACATTATAGTGTATTTATTATACTATATTAATCATTTTGTGTTAAATTTTGTATTCAAATAGAAGGTATAATTAAAAATAAATTCAAATTAGGTAAATATTATGTAGTACATCTTAAATTTCGTCTCCTGCATATACTACATATACCACCTCAAAATTTTATTTTAATGATACCCTAAAAACATCTATGTTGGTTAATTATTTGGGATGTGATTTGTGCAGAAAGTCATCATGATCCATGACATTGAAGGTATAAAAATAAAGGGTTATGAGGGGTTTTATTTATAAAGTTATTGGTGTGTTTTCTATGAATATTTTATTCGTTAATTTATTATTTTGGCTCAAAATTACCAATAGTGTTGTACCTTGTGACAATATTGAGTAAATGGTTCATATGATTTTGGTTGGATGGGTTCTTACATCATACATGAATTAAAAATTCATGGATATATATTATAACTTTAAATAAATTATTTTATCATATTTCACAATAAAATTGAAAATTAAACTATTTAAAAAAATATACCAACAAAAACCATAATCAATTTTGTCATAACTTGAAAATCTAAAGTATGAGCACTGAATTATATTATGTGTATGACACACAACACCAATCGCGAAAGGGATTATAATATCCCAAGAAATTATAATCTATATTCTATTTTAAATAAATTAAACATATTTTATATATTTAAATGCATGCGACACTGAGTTAACATACATCCCATGAAACAAAGAGTTTCATCAATGTCTTGTATTACACACATGACTGAGTTTTACCTATTAATAATATATTATTTAAATGTTATCATTTAATATCATATGATATAAACTATCAATTATTAATATTATTAAAAAAAATGGAAAATATATGTTTTACACAAATAGGAAACAATTTATTGTTGAAAAAGTAACTATAAATTAATAAAAGATCAAATTGAAAATAAAAAAGAATATTTTTATATAAAACTTTACTTCTAATCAAAAATAAATTTTATCCTAATAAATTAAATTATATAAAATTTTAAAATTCTAGTAAGATAATTTATATGTTAAATATTCATCTATATATTTTTTAAAATTGACCAATATTTTTTATAAACATAAGATAAGAACAAAACCAAATAGTAGACCAAAAAACCTATATTTTTATAAATCCTTTTTTACCACCTTTTAAGAGAGAACCCATTTAAAATCTAATTTTTGGAAATTTCATTAATTATACATATAAAAGTATAAATAATATTTTAAATATGAAAAGAATTTTTTGGTTCGGTTGAATTTTATTTTATTTTTCTGTGATGATTCATTTTTTAATTAATAGCGAAAAATTCTGCATTTTAATTTAAAACTGTGATTTCATCTATTTTATTTATAAGGTTAAATTATAATTATAATTTCTGTTAAAATTTAATTATATTATATTATTAACTATTCCAATTTTTGTCATTATAATCCATTAATATTTTAAATTGGATATAAAACATATCAAACTTTGGAAGTTTTTTACTTTAAAAACATGCATTGTTTTCTCTTTATCATGATTAAATATAAATTAATTTCTACCATATATGTGATTGTAATGTTATAAAATGGATTAAATATTTTGAATATTAATAACTTATAATTTATAATATGGATGAATTATATTTAGACCAAAAATATTTTTGAACATAAAAAACTAATTAAATTTATCAATTCAATGATTATCTTAACGAACGAATAAACCTTGAATGTAAGGGACCAATGACCATAATACATTCCCAAAATAAAATATTTGGTCCTATTTCGTCTCTATACTCCCTTTTATCTAATTTGGCACATTATTGGATCCAATTTTTTTGGGAATATGTTGTTGGAATTTACTTTTTTTGAAATTTACTAGAGTGAAACTCCTCCTCCACCATAGAAAGGCTCTGTATCCTCTCACTTACGCACACATCTAATGAAACATTAGGTGTAACAACATATTCTATAATAGTTATAAAAAATCCATCCCATTAACCTTTAATACTATAATTTTTAAAAACATAATACAAGGAAGCCTTGTGGGGAAAATCTAAAGGGGTTACCCAAAGAAGAGGTGACATCCATCCACATGGTCTTCAGTTTTATTTCATTATAAAATATTTATATTAATATTACTCCTTTAATATATTAAAAAAAGTATAATCAATTTATTTATATTTTTATATTAATTTTCTGAACAAATATTTCACACACATTCGTCTAATGGTTAATGAATTTAATGTTTATGTGTACAACGAACTACCACCTCATGAGACAAATTTATTCATTTTACCATTCCCACCACTCATGGTTGGGTATTATGATGTAAAATATATTTATATATGTTATATATGATATTTAAAATTTATTTCTTCTTTGATTATTATTTTATAACACATACTATTTTGCTTTCTATCCTTTTTAAATATGATATCATCGTTTGTGGAAGTGTGGACTACCGACTCCTCAAAGTGAGGTGATTCGTTCACACTATATATAGAATTTTTAAAGGATGGTTTGAGTAAAAATATGTAAAACATAAGAAATATATATTATAATGGAATTAATATATATATATATATATATATATTTTAATCATTAAACATCACAATGAAATTATAGTAGCATTCATGCATACGTACGACATACCGTCTCCATGAAGAATGAATTTCATTTCATTTCTCCAAATATTATAGAATATTATAAATAAATATATACTAAATATATATTATAATTAAATAAGTTATAAAATTTTGTAGATTATGAATCCATGAATGACGTAATAAGAATAACAAGTAACAAGTGAAAACATAATAGATAAATAAAGAAATTAAAAACCAAAATAGTGAAAATAATGAAAGAATATTACCTAATGAGTAATAATATATTATAAGATGATTATATTATGAATACGAATATGTTTATTTAATACGTTACTAATTATCTTAAAACCCTTATATAGGAACTTAAAGGACATTCTCTCAAAAGGAAACACAATGTAAGAGATTTTCATATCATTTTTTACATCATAGAGACAATTGTCATGTACACCAATTAGGTATTTTATGCATCTTATCCAATAAATAATTTAACATATTATATCTTGTCTAATTTTATTTTCATGGTATTTTGATTTAAAATTTGAATTATTTATTTTATGTATATTTGAGTTAAATATTATGAACTAGAAAATAATTTCATGACCCCATTTAATTCATTAGATTATATTACATTCACATTATCAATAATATTAAGTGATAATGTTTAAAAATGGATTTAAATATTTATTTATATATATCTAATTGTAAATGTTTATTAATAGAGTCATGTATAATTTACTAGTTTATTTATTATCACTCCAACATTATAATATTTTCAAGGGATTACATCACAATCTCATTTTCTTTGGGATTTTTTACAATATTATTTCCATTAAAAGAAGATATATGGACATAGTCTAATTTATCCATTATTTTTTTTCTTCTATTGTTTTTAATGAAAATTTGAAATTAATATTACTATTTTCGCACTCCTTGTTACTAAAAATGTCCAATAAAATGGCTTTTTATGAAAACAAGGCTTCATTTCTCTCTTTAGTTGGAGAACCTATTTTCTCCATAAAGAAATGTATTATTAAATTGGTTTCAAAAATTATTTTAAAAATTTAAATATTATTTTGTAAATAATATTTTACCAAATTCTCATTTAGAAAATGTTCTCAAATGAGTCTTCCTATTTTGATTCAAAGAAGGAATTTTTGTAATCATTGTAATCTTCAAAAGAAATGTTCTTTTACCTTCTATGACATATAACAATTTATCTAGGGTCCTTTTTTAATCATACATTTCATTATTAAATTTTAACATTTTAATGAGAATGTTTTGAAAAAAAAAATTTTCAAGGAAAATATTTCTCAAATAAAATATTATTAAAATGTTTTTTCAAAATATAATGATATTTTCCATAGGAATGTTTTAAATTATACGTTTATAATTTTTTTTCATAAATAAACAACCTATTATTTTTACTCCAATTGGGACATGTTGTATTTATAATGTTTTTATTCATCAACTGGATTGTTTATAATATATTTGGAAAATGATAATATTAAAATTCACTGACATGATTCCTTTATTATTCTCTTTAAAAAATTTAATTTTTTATGATCATTGGACCTTGATTTTCCCCTAATTATCTATATAATTTTTCTATTCATTTCCTAAATCCTATATTATTTTTACGTACTATGTTTTCCTTGACATGTTATATCATTAATCATGTTATTATATTGATATTATTAGATTCAATTATAATTATTCCTTCATCGGCATAATGATTCAAATGATTCAATGTAATATGAGACACTTTGGAATGAATACATATTATTTTATAGAAGAATAATTTTATTGATATTTAAATTTTATTTCAATTATTAAACTGAGTAAAACTTTTTTTAATTATCCTCAACTGGGCAATTCTTTATAATTTTTATCTAATGTTAAATAATTATTTTTGATAATGCAGATTATTTATTTCAATTACTCTATATAAGGATTGCTTTGGACAACTATTACATAGGTGTGACCTTTTTATAGACATTCCATCGATGCATCGATAGTCTTATAAGAAGTATTAGTTCAAAAAATTAGAAACTCTTATACATGATATATTTAAAACCATCTTGTGAATTGTACGTAAGTTAATGGTACCATGTACAATGGAAGAAATGGCATCCAATGCAAAATCATTTCCCTCATTTTGTTTCTGTTATTATTTATCAATGATATTTTTCATCCATAAATCTATAAATACATATCATTTTTAATTTCTTGATTAAGTGAAATATGATTTAGTTTTACACTATTAATCATTGATTTTTCCTTATCTAATTATTTTAGTAGAATATGATCTGATTATTACCTTTCTATAATGTTTATGCACTTCCTTCTCAATTTTTCGACTACATGGTATTATTGTTCAGTTATTTTACATTCTGTAACACCCCGAGCTTCCACGATACGCTTCTCATTCAATAATGCAATAGCTTGCATTGTACGCAACTTCGAGTTCTAAAACACCGCGACTAATCAAAGTAGCCATTATGAATAGTAATAACCACCTTTTAAAATTATAGAAATTTTATATTTCAAAATGGACTTCAATTTTGTATTCGTAATATCGAAATTATCCAAATTTGATTTTTTTGTAATTTTATGAGAACTTCCAATTTTTTATGAATAGTGAAAAATACTTAAAAACAACTATTTTAAAAAAAATAATTTATTGTGATAAATTATACTATTTAGTGGTTTTAAAGTATAATTAGAATATATTTTTACCATTTTATCCAATGGTGGTCATCAAAATTAATTTAACATTGAAATTGGACATAAACAATTGCCAATCTTTTGATATAAATTATTTCTTAAAAACACGCTATTTGTTGTGACAGCGGGAATTAATTATAAAATTAAATAATGCAAATTATATTTTTGGAGTTTCGTAAATTAGACATTATTTTTGAATTTGGAATATCAATTATAGCTTAGGGTGAAATTTTGGCATTGTTCTGAAAAACTTCAATTTTTGATGAATAGTGAAACCACTAAGTGGTAGTTAAATAACTGATTTTTTGTTTAAATGAAATATTACCACTTCTGTGATTTGATTTTCAAAAATCCGACATACATGGTTGACATTAAGAAGTAAAATGTGGTTCAATGAGATTAAAATAATTTTTTGTTGAATAGTAACTTTTAAGTTCTTAATCGCGATTAGAGGTAATTAGTGTAGTTTAAGGTAAAAATAATGTTTTAATAATATGAGATGAGCTTGACACTTGTCCTACTCCTATTGGATGAGTCATGGCCGACCAAGACAACCCATGGGTCAACTTGGGTACCCCGTGGATCCACTTTGGTTGGAAAATGACATTAATATATATTTATTTAATGTTAAAATTAAATTGACACAAACATGAGTTGTTTTACTAAAATAGTTTTTAAGTGGGGTTACACAAGTCCGAAGTTTGACTATAAATATTCATTAGATAGATAAAACGATTCCCTACATCATAGTATTTTTTTATAATTTTTAGACATGAACTAAATTAAATTATTTATGACATCATTATGATGCAACGATGCCCTCTTTATTTAACGATTTTAATAAAATGAAAAGATAATGTAAAATACAAGGCTTACACTTGTCCAAAGACTATTTTATGGGTATATTTCGAACCCTTATCACCTTAGACACGAATTATATTAGTGTGGGACCTTTAGAATCCGAAAATCATTGTGTAATAATGTAACATTTCAATCTTTCCAAAAGAGCCCCTCCTCTCCACTTATAAAAGGCCCCCACCTCTCCCACCTTATTAACACCATCAAGCCATTTGGCTCGGCCAACCTCTGCCCAAATACTCTCCCAACTTCCCCATATTACTTCTAGAAGCCTCACTTTGGGCAGAACCCTTCTCAAGGAAGACTTTGGCTCAAATCAAAAAGAGTTACCCGATTTTGAGGTAATGTCTTCTCTAATGTTGTTTTGTTTTATTTTTCTTCTCCAACCCCCCTAAACTCTTTTTATTCATTTCTTTTGTAACAACACCAGTATCCTCAATATACTAGGATGTTTTTATAAGAATTATTCGAGCTACACTTACACACACCTACATCTAATGGTTAAAGAACATACGGTTTCTTTGGATGGTGAATTTCTGCCTCACGAAACGATGATTGTTCAACACTCATATAACACCTTCAAAGGTGGCCATTAAGATGTCACTATATTTATATATGATATATAATGTGTTTATGTTTTAATTATGCTTCTGTATTTCTCATTTATGGCATTCTTTATGATTTCCATTATGGGTAGAACGCGATAATTTCATTTTAGGAAGTGCGGACTACCGCCCCCTCAAAGTGATTTGAATCGTTAATGCCATATGTGGGATGTATAAAGGATGGAGTAAATGGTATTATACACTATATTATACTGGAATTATATTATACATTTATATCATTATGATTTAGTTCCATTAAATATGAAATTGAAATGAAAGTAGCGTTCATGCGTACGTACGGCTTACCGTCTCCATGAACGGTGCATTTCATTTCTTTTCTCTAAATGTTACGTAATATTATAAATGAATTTATATAATGGATATATATGATATATATGACATCTAAATCATGAATATAATTCTGGAGATAATGGATATTCTACCACATAAACAACTTGTAATTATAAGAAGTTTATTGTTGACTCAAGTACCAAAGATCGACAAAACGACTGTTATTAACTTAAATAATTACATAATGTTCATATCATTGTAATAAGTGATATAAAAAAGATAATGAAATTGAAAATGGTTCTTAATAAGGTATATATTAACTCTAGTTTATTATTCGTGAGGTTAAATAACGGTTGAGTCAATTCAGACACGAGGTAAGGGAACTTCTTAACCCAAATTCAATTCTTTGGTTTAATCTCCTACTTTCAAATTATGTCATGATATTATTATGTATTATTTTGTATTTTCACTTTATTTATGTGTATCTATAGTGAATACACATAATAGATCTATTTTATTTGTAAGGGAATTTCTTAACCCAATTTCCATTCTTTGGGTTAATCTCCTACTTTCAAATTATGTCATGATTTGTAAGGTAATTTCTTACCCCAATTTCCATTATTTGGGTTAATCTCCAACTTTAAAATTATGTCATGATATTATTATGTCCTATATTGTATTTATACTTTCAGTATGTGTACTTATAGTAAATTCACATAATAAGTCTATTTTATTTTAAAAATGATCTTTGAAAGGACTTCATCTCAATCTCCTTTCATTGAGGCATATTTGGTTTTATACAATTCTTTTTTTATACATTATATAAACCCCTTTGACTTTTACGTTTATTCAAAAGGTTTTCTTTTATAATTATGATATTTTTAAATGATTAAAAAAAGAGATATTTCTCTCAAATATATGAAAATCCAGTGAAAATGTATACGTATTTAACGAAAGCTTAAAAATGTTTTCAGAAAAACCGACTCTCGAGTGTGGTAGACAGGAAGGGATTGGGCGTGGACCCATCATGGCCTGTAATTAGTCGAGCAGTCTCAGAATTAGTTATTTTGTTTTTAGAAGCTTGCATAATGTTCTCAGAAAAACACTCGAGTATATTTGAGCAATTTTAAATTTAATTATCTTCTAAAAAAATTGCATCGGCAGTTCTCATGAGACAAACTAGTGTCTTGGCATGAGGCCTTGACAAAATCTTATTTGTGGTCTTGGCACGAGGCCTTGACTACGTGGTTATGATAGTCTGGCATTATGCATTCCATCATTATGAAAGTGGTTATTGATATTTCATGTGATTATTCGACCAGTAGAATATCCATGTGAAGAAGTGAATTGCATTATCTCATTTTACTTTTGCCATATTATGTTGATGTTCAAGTTTAAAAGTCTTTTGTTTTAGTTATACATTGCCTTAAATTTTTATACTTATTTATGAAAGCTTCCGCAATATTGTTATCCTTACTGAGCATCTGAGCTCACCCCTTTCAATGTTTTAATATTTTCTAGGATGTGAAGAAGTATTTTATGAATGACCTACAGGGATAGTCCGAAGAGGATAGAAGTGTGTACTATGGAGACTATGTTATTATAGTTTTTCACTTTGTGATGTAATGTAACATTTATGAATGTATCTAGTGCTTCCAAGGCTACTAAACTAATCGGTCTTTCGAGACTTGATCTTTTGTGATCATGCCAATGTTACGAACTAATGCACCGACTCTGCGTAGCTAGGGTCGGGGCATTACAGTTGGTATCAGAGGCAGTTTAGTACTAACCTTGGAAGCTAGATGTAGATAAACTCTGATTAGAGAACATAGCCCAAAGATAGACTTTGAGGATTAGTATAGAAGAACTTCCTAGAATTTTGGAATTATAGAGATGTTATGAGTTTTCCGAGAAATACATCCCTGTCTGGATACGAGCAGGTAGAGGCGGCTCTGGCACAGATGTACCTAGGGGTAAAACCCGAAAACACCGCTTTGAGCTAGACTCGAACGGGAACCGGTGCACGACAACGGGCCTTGCTGCACTCTTGGTTACGACACTCCCGGGGGATATGCTTTGGATAATTTTCATTTTCTTTATAAACCACTATGAAGGGTTATGAGTATATACTTCCTCAAAGAAAACATTTTTATGGAGTATATCTATAAATAGTTCAATTTATGTTATGTATCTTACAAGTATGGAATTATGTATTTCGATTTATAAACTAATATATTTTATGCCATTGTTTAGAAATGGCGCCTAGTGGAAGGAATGGAAACCATATCAATGAACGCACTCCGTGTAGGGATTGCCCTCCTGCTCAAGATAATTATTGTGGATCTGGAGATACAACTGGTGCTGATCAACTTATTACCATACTGGGACAACTCACTCAAGTTATGAATAATAACCTTACTCATGTGGATCACCCAGATCCACAACGTGGAGGATCAATGTTAGACCGCTTAATGAGGCAACAACCACCAACATTTAATGGGTGTACAAATCCATTAGTAGCTGAGCAATGGATAAACTCCTTAGAGAAGATATTCCATGCCTTGGGGAGTAGCGAAAGGGAGAAGGTTGTCATGGCAGTTTACCGCCTCACTGGAGATGTCGATCAGTGGTGGTCGTTGATTCAAAACAAAAAGGAAGATGATGACATATCGAATATGGAATGGAGGGAGTTCAAAGATCTTTTCTTAGAAAAATACTTTCCTTGTGACCATCGAGCAGATATGGAAAGGCAATTTCTGAGTTTGAGGCAGAAGGAGGATGAGAATGTCGCAATGTATGAGGCTAACATTACAAGGTTAGCGAGGCATGCTGCCGATTATATACATAACCCAAGGAGTAAGATTGATCGTTTCTTTGATGGGTTAAAACCATTTCTCCATCGATCCTTAGTATCACAATCCTTCTCATCATACAAAGATATTGTCTCCTGTACTACCAAGACAGAAAAGGAATTCTCTAAGTCTTATGACAACAAAGTAAAGTAAGAGAAGAAGAGAACGGGGGAACAAGAGACAGATAAAGGGAAAAAGGGAAAGAAGTATTTTCCATTATGTGATAATTGTGGGAAGAATCACCCTGGTATGTGCCTAAATGGATTGGGAGTTTGTTAGAAATGTGGGGAAAAAGGTCACCAGGCTCGTGATTGCAAGGGAAAGAAAGAGGCTATCAAAGTTGAATGCTACAATTGTAGAGAAATGGGTCATTATGCCAATTAATGTCCTAAGCGTCAGGGAAACATACCTCAGAAAAGGCCAAGGGATCAAGGACAATATTATGTTGTTACTACAGTTGAAGCAGAATAACTAATGTAATGGTGCTTTTGGACTCATGGATTATATTCTGGTTATTAGAATAATGAGATATATATATATATATAAGGATTGTACTGCAGTACTTGTTGATTTCAGTAAGGTTTTTATATTTTTAGTATGTGACAATAAGAGAAACTTTACTTTGTTTGGGGAATCTGATAAATTGATTTTGGAATTAAAAGACCTTTTAGAGAAAGTCTGGACAGAGGTATTTTGGATAACTATAAAGGTTGGAGTGGATTAAGTTGATCTTTGGATAGTATTGTTTAAGGTTAAAAATTTGTGAAGATTATTTTTGAATATTATAATACTATAGTTTTAGGAAAAGGACAACCTGCAGGGTGGGGCATAACCTGTCGCGTCGGACAAAGCTGCAGGAATCGAACCCACAATCATAGTGCGACATGACTTTATTTCCTACCACTAGCCTACAGGAAGTCCCTGGTTAATACAAAATAATTTTACTAATCTAAATGGTATGTGTTAACATTTGGAACCTTATACAATTAGTTTAAGTATACTATTTTTGAGTTCTATTATATTTTTGAGTGAAAGATGAGTTGAAGGGTTAAACTCTAATTGTCAAGCATAAATATATATATACCTATCTCTTATTCAATAAATAAATTAATTCTTAAACTTTAGTAAAGGGATATTAAAACAAAAAAATGTGTTATCCTAATACCTTATGTATTGTTGAACTGATGATATTTTAAATCAACATAGATTGAAGGCTTTGAGGCCCTCAATTTGACAGTTGATTGTGATTGATGACCTCAATCACTCCATACAAAAATTTACATTTTTCCTCCAATTATATGTCATTAATTGCCACCAATGTTCTCCTAATCGAGATCATAATTGGGTGGTGACTTTTTCATTTCCCCTCCCCTCTTATTAAGGATAAATTTTATTAATCTTATTTCCGATGTGGGTTTTCCTCAAAGGTATTTTCTCTTTTCAACCTTTTACTTTCAAAGAAAAATTTCAAATTTCGAGGAAGCAATTTATTGAAGGAGGGGAGAATGTAACACCCCGAGCTTCCACGATACACTTCTCATTCAATAATGCAATAGCTTGCATTGTACGCAACTTCGAGTTCTAAAACACCGCGACTAATCAAAGTAGCCGTTATGAATAGTAATAGCCACTTTTTAAAATTATAGAAATTTTATATTTCAAAATGGACTTCATTTTTGTATTCGTAATATCAAAATTATCCAAATTTGAATTTTTTGTAATTTTCTAAGAACTTCCAATTTTTTATGAATAGTGAAAAATACTTAAAAAAACTTTTTTAAAAAAAATAATTTATTGTGATAAATTATACTATTTAGTGGTTTTAAATTATAATTAGAATATATTTTTACCATTTTATCCAATGGTGGTCATTAGAATTTTTTTAACATTGAAATTGGACATAAACAATTGCCAATCTTTTGATATAAATTGTTTCTTAAAAACACGCTATTTGTTGTGACAGCGGGAATTAATTATAAAATTAAATAATGAAACTTATATGTTTTTAATTTTTTAAATTAGAAAACATTTTTGAATTTGGAATATCAATTATAGATTAGGGTGAAATTTTGGCATTGTTCCGAAAAACTTCAATTTTTGATGAATAGTGAAACCACTAAGTGGTAGTTAAATAACTGATTTTTTGTTTAAATGAAATATTACCACTTCTGTGATTTGATTTTCAAAAATCCGACATAAATGGTTATCATTATGAAGTAAAATGTGGTTCAATGAGATTAAAATAATTTTTTTGTGAATAGTAACTTTTAAGTTCTTAATCGCGATTAGAGGTAATTAGTGTAGTTTAAGGTAAAAATAATGTTTTAATAATATGAGATGAGCTTGACACTTGTCCTACTCCTATTGGATGAGTCATGGCCGACCAAGGCAACCAATGGGTCAACTTGGGGACCCCATGGAGCCACTTTGGCTGGAAAATGACATTAATATATATTTATTTAATGTTAAAATTAAATTGACACAAACATGAGTTGTTTTACTAAAATAGTTTTTAAGTGGGGTTACACAAGTCCAAATTTTGACTATAAATATTCATTAGAAATCAAAAACGATTCCCTACATCATAGTAATTTTTTATAATTTTTATACATTAAATAAATTAAATTATTTATGACATCATTATGATGCAGTGATGACCTCATTATTTAACGATTTTAATAAAATGAAAAGATAATGTAAAATCCAAAAAACGATTTTAATAAAATGAAAAGATAATGTAAAATCCAAGGCTTAAACATGTCCAAAGACTATTGGATGGGTATATTTCGAACCCTTATCACCTTAGCCACGAATTATATAAGTGTGGGACCTTTAGAATCCGAAAAGCATTGTGTAATAATGGAACATTTCAATCTTTCCAAAAGAGCCCCTCCTCTCCACTTATAAAAGGCCCCCACCTCTCCCATCTTATTCACACCATCAAGCCATTTGGCTAGGCCAACCTCTGCCCAAATACACTGCCAACATCCCCCTCTTACTCCTAGAAGCCTCACTTTGGGCAGAACTCTTCTCAAGGAAGACATTGGCTCAAATCAAAAAGAGTTACCCGATTTTGAGGTAATTTCTTCTCTAATGTTGTTTTGTTTTATTTTTCTTCTCCAACCCCCCTAAAATCTTTTTATTAATTTCTTTGGTAACAACACCAGTATCCTCAATATACTAGGATGTTGTTATAAGAAGGATTCGAGCTACACTTACACACACCTACATCTAATGGTTAAAGAACATATGGTTTCTGTGGATGGCGAATTTCTGCCTCACGAAACGATGATTGTTCAACACTCATATAACACCTTCAAAGGTGGCCATTAATATGTAAGTATATTTATATATGATATATAATGTGTTTATGTTTTACTTATGCTTCTGTATTTCTCATTTATGGCATAATTTATGATTTCCATTATGGGTAAAACGTGATAATTTCATTTTAGGAAGTGCGGACTACCGCCCCCTCAAAGTGATTTGAATCGTTAATGCCATATGTGGGATGTATAAAGGATGGATTTAATGGTATTATACACTATATTATACTGGAATTATATTATACATTTATATCATTATGATTTAGTTCCATTAAATATGAAATTGAAATGAAAGTAGCGCTCATGCGTACGTACGACTTACCGTCTCCATGAACGGTGCATTTCCTTTCTTACCTCTAAATGTTACGTAATATTATAAATTAATGAATATACTAGATATATAAGATATATATGACATATAAATCATGAATATAATTCTGGAGATAATGGATATTCTACCACATAATCAACTTGTAACTATAAGAAGTTTATTGTTGACTCAAGTACCAAAGATCGACAAAACGGCTGTTATTAACTTAAATAATTACATAATGTTCATATCATTGTAATAAGTGATATTAAAAGGATAATGAAATTGAAAATGGTTCTTAATAAGGTATATATTAACTCTAGTTTATTATTCAGGAGGTTAAAGAACGGTTGAGTCAAGTCAGACACGAGGTAAGGGAACTTCATAACCCAACTTCAATTCTTTGGGTTAATCTCCTACTTTCAAATTATGTCATGATATTATTATGTATTATTTTTTATTTTCACTTTATTAGTGTGTATCTATAGTTAATACACATAATAGATATATTTTATTTGTAAGGGAATTTCTTAACCCAATTTCCATTCTTTGGGTTAATCTCCTACTTTCAAATTATGTCATGATTTGTAAGGGAATTTCTTAACCCAATTTCAATTCTTTGGGTTAATCTCCTACTTTAAAATTATGTCATGATATTATTATGTCCTATATTGTATTTATAATTTCATTATGTGAAATTATAGTAAATTCACATAATAAGCCTATTTTATTTTAAACATGATCTTTGAAAGGACTTCGTCTCAATCTCCTTTCATTGAGGCATATTTGGTTTTATACACTTCTTTCTATTATACATTATATAAACCCCTTTGACTTTTACGTTTATTCAAAATTTTATCTTTTATAATTATGATATTTTTAAATGATTTAAAAAAAAGAGATATTTCTCTCAAATATATGAAAATCCAGTGAAAATGTATACGTATTTAATGCAGGCTTAAAAATGTTTTCAGAAAACCTGACTCTTGAGTGTGGTAGACAGGAAGGGATTGGGCGTGGACCCATCATTGCCTGTAATTAGTTGAGCAGTCCCAGAATTAGTTATTTTGTTTTTAGAAGCTTGCATAATGTTTTCAGAAAAACACTGGAGTATATTTGAGCAATTTTAAATGTAAGTATTTTCTAAAAAAATTGCATCGGCAGTTCTAATGAGACAAACTAGTGTCTTGGAACGAGGCCTTGAAAAAATCTTATATGTGGTCTTGGCATGAGGCCTTGACTACGTGGTTATGATAGTCTGGAATTATGCATTCCATCATTATGAAAGTGGTTATTGATATTTCATGTTATTATCCGACCAGTAGAATATCCATGTGAAGAAGTGAATGGCATTATCTCATTTTACTTTTTCCATATTATGTTGATGTTCATGTTTAAAAGGATTTTGTTTTAGTTATACATTGCCTTAAATTTTTATGTTTATTTATGAAAGCTTCCACATTATTGTTATCCTTACTGAGCATCTGAGCTCACCCCTTTCAATGTTTTAATATTTTCCAGGATGTGAAGAAGTATTTTATGAATGACCTACAGGGATAGTCCGAAGAGGATAGAAGTGTGGACTATGGAGACTATGTTATTATAGTATTTCACTTTGTGATGTAATGTAACATTTATGAATGTATCTAGTGATTCCAAGGCTACTAAACTAATCGGTATTTCGAGACTTGATCTTTTTTTATCATGCCAATGTTACAAACTAATGCACCGACTCTGGGTAGCTAGGGTCGGGGCGTTACACATTCTATAATTATTATTCTCATTTATTTATTATTGAATCTACTATAAATTACTATTAATATGAAATTGAGTTTGTCCTTAATATGTTTCATTTAACTAGGAATCAGATAAGTGTACTATGAATGATATTAAGGGATATACTACAGGGAATAATGTTATTTTAAAAAATTAATTTAATTAAGGTATTCATTTATAATACAAGACTAATGTATATATCTAGTTTACCAAGACAACATATCTCATTTGTCCTTATAGATTTGATTCCCTGTAATAATTCTAATTTAATTTATTGTTGATATGGGATACAGGATATCTAGTTTCGATTTTCTATAGATGGTATTATAAGAAAATTAATAGAAACCTGGGGAACTATATTTATGGAAAAACAATTATAGGACATTTACCTATGGTATAATAAATGGATAAAAATAGAAGAACACCTAATAATTTCTGTAAAGTGTAGATTTAGTGGGTATTTGTAGAAATATATCGATTTCTGGATACTAAGAGTTGATGTGGTTATGGAACATATTTACCAAGGACTAAGAAACCATACAAGATGTATTGGACCTAACATGGAATAACTCGATACACATAAATGGGCCTCACTATGCCCCAAGTTTGACACTCCCACGGGGTACTCATAAGATTTTTAACATTTTCATTAAAGTATATTATAAAGGATTTGAATTGATAATTAAAATATATTACCAAGGTTAGTCCTTAGTATAAGAAGGAACACTATTGAATAGGGAGTGGATGAATTATTAATGTATTTATGTTGTCTAAAAACCTTAGCTAAAAGGTTATTTTGTGATTAACATTAGTTCAATAATTTACAACATATTTGTTTTATAAATTATAAAATTATGGTTTTAGAAATAACAATTTGAGTATTATGTGGAACCAATCATGTCCGGGAAGGCCGTGGGGCTTATACCAATGACTGAAGGAAGATAATTGTTTAATTCCAACCATTAACCTATGTAATGTCACAATTAATATGTCATTAATTTTAGTTAAACAATTTAACAAATAAATATTAATTTTGAAATATTATTTTATCTCATTAGGTTTAGAAATTTATTTATTAAAAATATTTTCAATGGAGAATAGTTAGAGGATAATTTAAACACTTTTCACTATTTTATATTCCATATATTCTGTTAAATGACTATTTTTGTTCTTCAGGGATAAAATTTAATTTTTGGATACCCATTCTATGAAATATGGGATAAATTAGGATTTTATTGAAGAAAAACTGATATATGGAATATTTAATTTAAAATAAAAAAAATTATATAAAAATGTATTATTATATTCTTAGGGAGTAAATGAGTTTCTCAACATGGTGAAAATTATATTAAAAATTTGATTTCTGAATGCCTTAAATTTTATTGAAAAGATAGTCTCTTAAATCATCGTACACTAATGAATTTAAGATCATAAATTTTCCATTGATCTTTATCACTTTTTTGATTGAGGGCCGCAATCACTACCTATAAATATTTATGATTTTACTTTAATTATGTAACTAAACTGAACAATAATGTTCTTTTACTTAGATACCAATTTATATATAATTCCATGTGACCATAGTAATTCTTACCCTCTATTTTCTAGAGTATTTTATACAAACCCATCTCACGATTTGAGATTTAAATTGTTGGAAATATATAATGCAATTCCCCAACCCCAGTTACTCCGAGGCAGTGTATTATTTTAATACATTGGAATGATTACAAGGATTCAAGTCCCGAAGGGCCAATTAGTTTATTATTATTAGAAAATATATTACATACTTGGAAGTTACATTACACATTAGAAAATAAAACACAACATAATTGATCCTTTGAGAACGCCATTAATCCCCAAGAATAACCCTTCTTATCAATCATAAAACACATCTTGTAATCCTGGGAAAATAAAAAATAAGAATGGGGTGAGCTAAGATGCTCAATAAGGGTAAATAATTTAACAAAAGCTATAAAATTTTAAGGAAGGATTTTTAATAAAAACAACATGATTTTTAAACATAAAGATGCACATAATATGGGAAAATAAATCAAACATTACTATATAAACATGCACATAGATATTCTACTAGTCAAATAATCACATGTAATAACTAATTTCATATTGAGGGAATGCCTAATGCTGGACATCATTACCACATAATCAAGGCCTCAGGCCAAGACTACAAATAAATGTTTTTACAAGGCCTTGTGCCAAGAAACTAGTTTGTCTCATGAGACCTACTGATGCATCGAGGAGCTTTGGCAGGCTCCACCTCTTACTTACTAAGTCCACTGCATTCCTCAGATGAAAAATTTGAAACAAAATATAAAAATTCGTATTAAAACTAGCATATAAATTGTTAATACATTAACCATAAACCATGAACGGTATAAAAATAGAACATCCACAGTCAAACATATCATAACTCATTCAATAAAACATGTAAAATTGTATTATAATAAATCAACCTCATTCAAATATAATATCCGGTAAAGGATGCTCACATAGTTGAAAACGATGAGAAAACGTTTTTGAGAGAAATATCCTTTTTGAAAAATCATTTAAAAGTCACACATTTATAAAGGAAGTAATTTAAAAAAGATTTATTTATCAAATTTTCTCATACATCTTTGAAAATTTTAAAATGAATTAACATTTCAAATTATTCATGTCTATATGGAAAAATCCTTAAAATAATTTTAAAAACATGGACATTAATTAAAAATGTTTGGAAAGATAAATATTTAAAACATTTAAAATTCTGATCTTGATAAAGGGTAATTTTCAAAATTCCTTAAAATATTCAGTTTGAAATCATTTTTTATGAAAATAGAAATAGATGGTAAAAATTTCGTACTAAATACTTACATAAAAACAATCTATGATAATAATGAGATTGAGGAATTAACCCTTACCATGAACATTCCTTTAGTTGTGGGTACGTTTAACCTCATGTTTGATGATTTTAGTATGTTATTAAATTATACCAGAACCATATTAATATTTATGAAATCATACATGATTAATTTATGACTTTATACTACCCATTTAATAATATTTTTCATGTTAAATTAACATTTCAGGTAATAATCACTTTATTTATCATACGTATTTTAACTTGTTACTCATGATTGTATCACTTAGATCAAGATTTAAATACATCCATGATATAAAACATTATTTATATATCACATATATTTAGAATATTAATATTTATAGTAGTCATATATATGAAATGAGAAACACTATTTATGGAGACGGTAGTCCGTACGTATGCCTAAACGCTGTTTCCGTTTCCATATCGTATAGAAAAAAACTAACTGAATAAGATATATGTAAGTACACACACACATATATATCTACAATAGAATTATTGTGACATATATTATATACTTATTATTAATATATATTTTTATAATCATTGCTTAATGGTGAACGTGGAAATAAATCTCACCGCGTCGTGGAGACGGTAATCCGTACGTACGCACGAGAAAAAATATTATTTCCTTAAAGGCGTGGAATTGGATGGTATATTAATTTTATAGAGAAATTAGAATGTTATTTTAATTATTTATATACATATTACACATCATTATATCAATCAAAATAACATATATTTGTATGACAAATTACAGCACAATGTGGAGACGGTAAGCCGTACATACGCATGCATGGTGACATTATCATTCATAAGATGTATAGAATAATGAATATAGTTGTTCAATATTTATAATAACCTAACAGTATATATAATTTACTGGGATTATTATTTTATAATGGAAACAAAAGAAAGAGTTAGTGGAAGAATAAGAGAACTTGATAGAGGCTGGTGAAATCATTACCTCTTCTTTAGGTTCTTCCTTTTTATTTGATCAAAAGGGCTCTATAGGTTGGATTTATGTCCAAATGAAGGACTCTAGGATGAAATAATGATAGTTGGGAGTATATATGGGAAGTTTATGGTTTATTCAAAAGGCTTTGGAGGTGTGAATTTGAGATAAGGGGATGTGGCCTTTTATAAGAGGGGTGAGGGGAACCATTGGAAAAAGTTAAAAAATTATTCTATAATAAATTTATATTTGGTTTATAATGGCTCAAAACTGACTTATTTAGAGGATAGGGTGGGTATGGGTCGAAATAATTTCAACCAATAGGTTTTATACAAGTTTAGGTTACCATTTTAACCTTATCATTTAGATGTAACTCTAAGTTAAATAATGTAACTTTTACCGTGAATTCTCGTATTCTTAAAATATATGGTTAATAAACATACTACATACTATCAATAGAACCCCAATTGGTTCATTAATGTCCCGTATATTATTATATAAGTCTTTTGGCCGATCCTTTGATATTTAGGACCATTATATCAATTAATAATATAATATTTGTTTTAAAAACTATTTTATGTCAATTTATACACTATTTGGTATTTGTTTTTTGTTAAAATAATAAAAAAAAATGATTACTTCAAACAAAATACATTGAATCAAACCTATCATGTCATATTAACCTAGAAATTTCTTGTATGTCATAAAAACTATGTAATTATATTTAATTTAATGTTTATAATACCATTTAATAGATTCTTTCATTAGTAAGGTAATTACTGCATCATTATTATTTTATTAATAAATTTTATTATTTAACCTATAAAAATTATAAATAAAATTCCATTATGTAGGAAACCTTATTATATTTCTAATGAATATTTATAGTCTAATTTATCTTTTGTATTACCCAATATTTATTAAACATTGATTTTAACTCTTTTAACTCTTCTTTAAATAAAATAATAATAAATGTCTTAATCTAATCCAGGTGGACCTAAAGGGTAATTTGTTATTTCTAAGGTTGTTCTTGGTCAAATTACATTTATCCAATAGAATTGGGAAATGTGTTAGTGTAATAATAATATAATTTTTACACTTAATTGCGCAATTTACTTTTAACTGTGGTAAATAAAAGTAAAAAGTTACTATTTACAAAAAATTATTTTTATCTTATTAAACCACATTTTTAGATACTGATATAAACTCTTTCTCTTAGATTTTTTAAATTCCACTCACAGAAGTGGTAAAATTATGTTTTTTGTGAATTCACAAATTCTCCTAATAGTTGGGTAAAAGACGGTGAAATGATCTATAATATTTTTTATATATCTAAAATTATTATAAATAGACTCCTATGAATTAAAATGAACTTATATAGGTATTAAGTATCTATTTTGACCAAAAATAAATTTCAATAAAAAAATTATTTATTCAAATAAAAAATCGGTTTTAAATGATAACTCAGTGTTTTTTACTATTCATGAAAAATTGAACGATTTCAGAAAAATACGAAAAATTAAATCTAGGATAATTTTGATATTAAGAATAAAAATAAGAATTATATTTTATAAAACTGAAAACATAGAAGTTTTATTTATTTATTTAAATTTAATTATCATTGTCAAAACAAATATCATGTTTTTAAGAAACAATAACTATCAAATGATTGACACTTTTTTATTTATAATTTCAATGTAAAAATAATTCCAATGAAAAGAATTGTTTTAAAGGGTAGTAATATAATCTAATTATACTTCTAAAACATTAATATGTATAATTATACACCATAAAATATTTTTGTTAAAAAATTTGTTTTCAGTTAAAATATATTTTTTTCACTATTAACCGAAATATTAATGTTATCAGAAAAACACCAAAATTTATATTAAAACTAAATTATTATGTCCTAATTCTAATTAAGAAGATTATTTTGTGAAATTGAATATATAAATGTTTTTAATATTGGATTTAAAAAAGGATCTCCATTAAAAGGCGGTAAAATTGCATTTTCTGAAAAATAATTATTTTACCTAAAACAGGAATTTGTTCTTACATTATGTCTAATAAACTCATAATATGGATTCTAAAATTATAAGGATTATATTATGTTCAAAATTTATTTAATACTATTCATAACTACTTTTCAATGGCTAGTTTGGCAAGTCGTGATGCGCTTGAACTCACTGTTGTGTGTACTGAAAGTTATTGCATTAAATTGAAGCAATAATGTACTGTGAAATCTTGGGGTGTTACATTCTTCCCTCCTTTAATAAATTGTGTCCTCGAAATTTGAAATTGTTCTTCAAAAATAAAAGGTTGAAAATAGAAAATACATTTGTGGGAAAACCCACATAGGAAATTGGGTTAATAAAATTTAGTCTTAATAAGAGGAAAAGAGGAATGAAAAAGTCACCACTAAATTATGATCTCGATTAGGAGAACATTTGTGGAAATTAGTGACACATAATTAGAGGAAAAACGTAAACGTTTATAGGGAGTGATTTTTGTCATCAATTACAAAAAATTATAGAAATGTGGGCCTCAAAGCCAGAAATCTATGATGATTTCAAATACCATCGGTTCAACAAAATGAAAGGTATTGGGATTACACATTTTTGGTTTTATGATCCCTTCCCTAATTTTGAATAATTAATTTATCCATAAAATAAGAAGGAATATATATATATATATACTAGACAAGTAGAGTTTCATCATTAAACTAATTCCTACCACAAACTCATGTTTCACTCTAAATGATTTCAAAAAATATATACATATATATTCTATTTATCCTAATCATATAGGGTTCCAAAAATAATGAATTTATAATTCAAATATCAGACCCTTCAAAAAACTACATTATTCAATCACGGACATCACGTGGGTTAGTGATATGTGAAACATCATTGCCTCCCTTCGGTTGCGGGTTCAAGTCTCGCGGGCTTGCCGGATGCGACGGTTTGCCGCCCGACCATTGAATTGTACTTTTTATGGAAATCCAAAAAAAATCTCAAACTAGAATTATCCAAAATAATTTTCTCCAAACTCACAGTAAAAATATATAAATAAGGTAAACACAATGAAGATCCTTTTTTCCATGTAATAACCTATGAATACCTTCATAATCTATTCTTTTAAAACACTACAAAATCCTAAAATTACCATTAAACATTATTTATTACATCCAAGCTCCATTATTCCTTATAGAATACCGGATATACTCTCTCTATCAAAAAATGTTGTAAACTCCATCAATGATTTAATATAAAAATCATTAATCAGTTTCATGGTAGTCAAGAATATCCAATATAATTTATCCAAATTATCCATCTCTTATTCCAAAATTAAAACCTCAGTATAAATACCATATTAAGGTTTATCATTCCTCTAACCATTTATTTTCCATAAATTATAACAATTTTTTTGAGTCACTCTTTATACAACTATATAATCTCAAAACTTCAATGAAATAGTACCGTAATAAAATCCTTATTTATTTTCATAATTCATATAAATATTATATAATCGATACATCATTGAAATGACATAATCTTTTAACAAAAACATTTTAACACAAGTTATTCCTCTCCATCTGTGGTATTATCATAACTTTATTGTTATCTAATAGCATCATTTTCGGTATAATCTTATGAATGAGACATTGATTCATGTAGTTTCTCAATGCCTTGTATATAAAGCATTTTACATTTTAAAACATTTTCTTACACTTTCCATCATGGTCTTGGTGCCCCATTTCTCCACACTTATAACAAACTCCCATTCCCTTCACACATTTAGCAAGGTGGTTTATTACACATTTATCACATATTGGAAAAGCTTTCTTTCCCTTATTCCCATTATCCATCTTTCTTTCTATCATCCTTTTCTTCTATGGCTTCCCTTCAAAGCCATATGATTCAGATAATTCTTTACTGATGTTATTAACACATGATACTATTTATTCATGTGATGATAATATGTGGAGACTATTTCCTTTATAAATGTTGGCTTAATACCATGAATGATATGACCCTTCTTACTCTTTATATTATATGTATTGCTGGAGTTCTCATTCCTTTTACTGGGCACCATTTCTAAACAATGAAATACAGTAGGTCAGTTTATTAATCACAATTCGTAATTCCCAACATGTAAAATACATAACGTTAATTGAATTGTTTATGGATATAATCCATATTGACAAAAATGTTATATTTGAGGAGGTATATACACATAAACCATTCACAGTGGATTGTAATAAAAATGAGAATTATCTTATGCTTATCCATCAGGAGTGTAGTAACCAAGACTGCACTAAGTCCCGTTGTCATGTACCGGTTCCCATTCGAGTCTATCTCAAAGCAGTGTTTTCGGGTTTTACCCCTAGGTACATCTATGCTAGATCCGCCTATACCCACTCATATCCATATAGGGATGTATTTGCTTGAATACTCACAAAATATCTACATTACCAAAATTTTAGGAAGTCCTTCTATAGTAATACTCAATATCTATCTTAGGCCTATGTTCTCTAATCAGTGTGTGTCCAAATCAATCTTCCAAGGTTATTTCTAAACTTATTATGATTACAACTGTAAATTCACCGACCCCATTTACCTAGAGTTGGTGCATTATTATAATACAATAGAAATATTACAAGGAATCATGTCCCAAAGGACCGATCAATTTAGTAGTCTAGGAAAATAGATTACATACATGAATGTTACATTACACATTATAAAATTAAACACAACATAAATGATCCATTGAAAAAACCATTAGCCCCCAAGATTAACCATGCTTATCATTCATTATACACTTCTTGGAATCCATGGAAAATATAACATAATGAATGGGTGAGCTCAAATGCTCAGTAAGGGTAAATAATTTAACAGAAGATATAAACTTTTAAGGCATGATTTGTAATAAAAACAACATCCTTTTTAAACATAAACTGGATCAAAATATGGAAAAATAAATCAAAAATTACCATAAAAAATCACATGGATATTCTACTAGTCAAATAATCACATGTAATAACTAATTTCAAAATGAAGGAATGCCTAGTGCTGGACATTATTACCACATTGTGAAGGCCTCATGCCAAGACTGAAAATTATATTTTTGTCAAGGAATTGTGCCAAGACACTTGTTTTTCTCCTGAGACCTACCGATGCATCAAGGATCTATAACGGGCTCCACCCATCACTTACTAAGTTCATTGTATTCCTCATATGAAAATGTTGAAACATAACATACAAATTCGTATTAAAAATAGAATAAAAAATGTCAATACATTAAACATAAACCATGAATGGTATAAAAATAGAATATCCACAGTCAAACATATCATAACTCATTGAATACAACATGGAATATTGTATTATTATAAATCAACATCAATTAAAAATAATATCCAGTAAAGGATGATGACATAGTTTAAAATGATAAGTAAAATGTTTTGATAGAAATATCCTTTTTGAAAAATCCTTTAAAAGTCACACATTTAAAAAAGAAGGAATTTAAAAGATATTTTTGAATCAAAGTGTACCACACAACATTGATACTTTTTAAAATAATTATCATTTCAAAACAATAATATTCGTAAAAAAAATTCTTGATATCATTTTGAAAACATGGACATTAATTAAAAATGATTAGAATGATATATAATTAAAACATTTAAAATTATGATCTTGATAAAGAGTACTTTTCAAACATCCTTAAAATATTCATTTTGAAATCATTTTTTATGAAAATGTACATGGATGATAAAAATGTCCTAGTAAATACTTACACATAAACAATCTAAGATAATAATGAGATTGAGGAATTAACCATTACCTTGAACATTCCATTATTCGAGGGTAGGTTTATCCTCTTGTATGAATATCGTAGAATGTTATTAAATTATACCAGAACCATATTAATATTTATGAAATCATACATGATTCATTTATGACTTTATACTAACCATTTATTAATAATTTTAATGTTAAATTATCATTTCAGGTAATAATCGCTTTCTTCATTGTATGTGTTTTAACTTGTTACTCTTGATTGTATCACATAGATCAAGATTTAAATACTTCCAGAATATAAAACATGATTTATATATCATATATATTTAGAATAAAAATATGTATAATAGTCATATATATGAAATTAAAAACACCTTTTATGGAGACGGTAGTCCGTACGTCCGCATAAATGTTGTTTCTATTTTCATATCGTTTTGAATGAAACTGAGTGAATAAGATATATGTAAGTACACACACACACACACACACACATATATATATATATATCTCTCTCCAGTAGAATTATTATGTAATATATTACATACTTATTAGTAATATATATTTTTATAATCATCGATGAATGGTGAACGTGGAAATGAATCGCATCGCGTCATGGAGACGGTAATTCGTACGTATGCACGAGCGACAATATAATTTCCTTAAAGGGGTGGAATTGGAGGGTATATTAATTTTCAAGAGATATTATCATGTTATTTTAATTATTTATATAAATATTAATCATCATTATATCCATCCAAATAACATAACGTTGAATAACAAATTACACCACAGCGTGGAGACGGTAAGCCATACGTACGCACGTATGGTGACATTATCATTCATAAGATGGACATAATAATGAATTAAGTTGTTCCATATTTATAAAAACATCATATTATTTATAAGATACTGGTGTTATTAAAATTGAGAAAACAAATAAATAGTAAGTGGAAGAATAAGGGAACTTGAAAGAGTGTGGTGAAATCATTACCTCTTTTTCAGGTTCATCCTTTTGAATTGATCAAAAGGGATCCTTAGGATCGATTTCTGACCAATGGAATGCCTCTAAGATGATGTTAAGATAGTTGGGATGATATATTGTCTGGGTTTGGCCGAGTCAAATGGCTTTGGGGGTGTAAATTTGAGAGAAGGGGAAGTGGCCTTTTATAAGAGGGTTGAGGGACACCTTTGGAAAAAGTTAAAATTTTATTTTATAATAAATTCATATTCATTTTATAATGGATTAAAAGTGACTTATTACGGGTCTAGGGTGGGTATATGTTGAAACCCTTTCAACCAACAGGTTTTAGACAAGTTTAGGATACCATTTTAGCCTTATAATTTAGATTTAACTCTAAGTTAAATAATTTTACTTTTACCGTGTCTTATTGTATTTGTACAATATATGTTTAATAAACATTCTATATACTGACAATCAAACCCAAATTGGTTCATTAATGTCATATATATTATTATATAAGTTTTTTGGACTAATCTTAGGTTTTTTGGACCATTATATCAATTAATAATATAATATTTTTTTAAAAAAAATTTATTTCAATTTAGACACTATTTTGTATTTATTTTTTTTGTTAAAATAATAATAAAATGATTAATTCAAAAAAATACATTAAATTAATCCTAACATATCCTATTCACCTAGAAAATTCTTGGATGTCATAAAAACATCGAAATTATATTTATTTTAATATTTATAATACAATTTTATTTATTTATTCGTTAGTAAGGTAATTACTACTTCATCATAGTCTCATTAATAAATTTTATTATTTAATATCTAAAAATTATAAATAAAATACCAATATATATAAAATATTATTATCTTTATATGAATTTTTATAGTTGAATTTATCTTCTATAAAACCTTATATTAAAAATGGCTTAGTTATTAAACTTTGATTTTAACTCTTTTAACTATTCTTAAAATAAAATAATAATAAATGTCTTAATCTAATCCAAGTAGACCTAAAGGGTCATATTTTATTCCTAAAGTTTTTTTGGTCTAATTTCACTTATCCAATAGAATTTGGACATCTTTTAGGGTAATAATAATATAATTTTACCCTTAATTACCTTATTTACTTTTAACCTTCGTAAATAAAATTAAAAAAGTTACTATTCACCAAATATTACTTTTAACTTATTTAAAACAAATTTTACAAACTGATATCAACTGTGTCTATCATATTTTTGAAATTACACTAATAGAAGCGGTGAAATTATGTTTTATGTGAATTTATAATTTCTCCTAGGAGGTGGGTAAAAGACGGTGAAAAGTTCTATAAATGTTTTTATATATCTAAAATTATTATATATTGAATGAAATGAATTACATTGAAATTGTAGAGGTATTATGTATCTATTTTGACATAATATAAATGTAAATAAAATAAATTATTATTTATATAAAAATTCGGTTTTAAACGACAACTCAGTGTTTTTTTCACTATTCATAAAAAATTGTACGTTTTCAGAAAAAATACAAAAAAAATGACATTAAGATTATTTTGATATTCCGAATCCAAAAATGAAGTCTATTTTACCAAATTAAAAACATATAAGTATCACTTATTAATTTAAATTTAATTGACATTGTCAAAACAAATATCGTGTTTTTAAGATACAATAACTTTCAAAATATTGACACTTGTTTATGTATAATTTCAATGTGAAATTAATTACAATGACAAAAAATGGGTTAAAGGGTAAAAATATAATCCAATTATACTTCCAAAACATTAAAATTTATAATTCAACACTATAAAATATCTTGATTAAAAAATTTGTTTTCAGTTAAAATATATTAATTTTCATTATTCACCCAAATATGAAAGTTATCAGAAAAACACCAAAAATTTATTGAAACTAAATTATTATTTCCCGATTATAAATAATAATTTTATTTTATAAAATTGAATATATAAAATTTTCATATATTGGATTTAAAAATTGTTCGACATTAAAAGGCTGTAAAATTTCATTTTTTGAAAAATAATTCTTTTATCTGAAAAAATGAATTTGTTCTTACATTATGTCTAAGAAACTCATAATATTGATTCTAAAATTATAAGGATTATATAATGTTCAAAAATCAGTTAATACTATTCATAACTGCTTTTGAACGGCTAGTTTGGTAAGTCATGATTCTCTTGAACTCAGTGTTGCCTGTAGTGCAAGTTATTGCATTACTTTGATGAAATAATGTACTATGAAATCATGGGGTGTTATATAAAAAAATATATCACAATGTTTAAGTATAAATTTTGAGGATGAATTTTAATTGATATGGGGAGAATGTGTCCCCTTAAATTCTAATAAATAAAAACTGTAATAGATAATGTGTATGAAATTCCACACCAATAACATAATGAAATATAATATATAGAGAATTTATAATTTATTTATTATTTTAAATAAATTTAATATATTTTTTATCTTTCGATTCACTGAACACTTTCTTAGCATACATCGTACATAATAATGAATTTCTCCAACGACTTGTGTTACATGCCAGACCATGTTTAAGTGAGAAATAATATATTAATAAAATATTATTATTTAATATAATAGGATATAAAATAAAACTAATGAATAGTATTAAAAAAAATTAAGAATATATATGGCTTAAAATCATTAAACTAATTCATTGGTTACAAATTAATTTTAAATGAATATAGAAACCAATTGAAATTATATGAATTTTTTATATAATCATTTTATTCTCCTCAGAAAGATGATTTATCAAAATATGTTAAATTAATTTAAATTGTTGAATATTATTACTGTAATTTAAATTTTTTATATTAAAAAATATATTTTTTACATTTATCCAATATATTTTATATACATAAGAGAATAATGAACCAAATAATATATATAGAAACTTATAGTTTTTAAAAGTCACTTTTACTACCTTTTAATGGTGATTTTATTAGAAATATAATTATTTTCTCTTATATCAACATTATATGATGAAATAAAATTAAAAAATCAATTATGACCAAAATATTTTTGTTATGGTTATTTTTTGTTTGTTATTATGAAGTTTCATCTATTAATGAATAGTATATAATACTGAATTTTAATTTGAAATTATTTATTTTCCAAATTTAATTATAATGATTAAATATAATTTTAATCATTTTGAAAATTACATTATATTATAATTTTTTTAATTAATAAAATTTAGGTAATTATAATTGATTTGACTATTAAATTGGATATAAAAACATTGAAACCATTTCAACGTTTTTACTTTTAAAACCCTTATTGTAATCATGTCTATGGGATTTAATTTAAACTAATTTCTACCAATTTTTTTTTTTAATTAGGAAAATTGATAAAAAAAATTAGTATGTATAATTTATTATTTATAATAATTTCAACATAGTTTTTGGAAAAAAATATTGGCGAATGTAGTTAATGTTAAATACAATGATTAATAAAAATATTTGATTAATAAAGCTCCAAACCTGAATCATAAGGGCAAAAATAACATAGAAACTTGCCAACAATACATTCTATAGTAATATTTACGCCTTATATTCCATTTTAAATTGTTTGGTTGACTACACGAACCACATTAAATGTTAAAAAAAATGGTGTAATTCTCTTCTCCCAAATTTTATAACAGTTACACTCCACCTTCAATATAAATTGTCCCTAAAGCCTCCCGCTTCCTCACACATGTCAAGACACATTGGATTGACCATGATAATACCTAGTTGAACATGAAAATACCTCTAATAATAATATAATCCAAAACATGGTCATAAATAAATCCATATAATCACTTTGGTTCAAAGAAAATGGATTTTCCTAAAGAAGATGTAACATACTACATAAACCTCTTTGGTTTTACTTCATTCACCACTCATTAAATTCTTATTATTCCATGATTATATTAAAAACTGTATCCTAAATAAATTCAAATATTATAATGTTTTGTTTATGACCAAAACTTACACACACATTCATTTAATAGGTATCAAAATTATCAGTTTTGTGTACGACAAACTACCACCTCGCAAAACAATGTTGATCATTTATCCTTTACCACCTCTCCTAGTTGGGAATTATGATGGACATTATACTCATATATGTTATATATGATATATATATTTCCTTTTTATTCATTAATTATTCTAAAATACATACCCTTATTCTTTACATTTTTTTAAATATGGTAACATCTATTTTGGAAATGGGGCTATTGTGCCCTCCAAGTGGTGTGATTTGTTCACTCTACACATGGAAGGTATAAAGGATGGTTTAAATAAAACTATATAAAATATATGAAATATATATGATACTATAATTATAATATAAATAATCATATATAGCTTTTTATCATTTGGCTAATATAACAAACAAATTAAGGTAGCGATCATGTGTATGTATGACCTACTATCTCCATGAACCGTACATTTCATTAATTATATCATGATATTATATATTATCATAAATTAACATATGATAAATATATATAATAATTAAATCATGGTTTACATTTCATATATGATGGATCCATGATTGATTTAATAATAACAATATGTAACAAGTTAAAACATACTCGACAAACAAGGCAATAAATAACCAAAATAATGAAACTAATGAAATATTATTATCAAATGGGTAATAAGATATTATAAGATTATAAAATATTATATTGTAAACATTAATACTATTCATTATAAATTTATTAATATCCTTAAAAGCCTTATAATGTAATTAAATGGGAATTCAATATAATAGAAAATCATGGTCATGTACTACTATCTAAATTTTTACATATGTGAGTTTAATGTCATATTCACACTTATATATTTTATATTGTTTATATAATTCCAATTATGACATATTATATCATGTTTTATTTTTTCTTCATTGTATTTTTAGTTTCAATTTGATTTATTTATTCTAATGGTATTTGAGTTAAAATTTACGAGTTGGAAAAAAATATCATAACCAAAATTCATTTCATTGGGTTATATTACATAGGCATTGTTATTATTATTCTATGATTATATATATAAGGGATTTTAATTTATTTTTATTTATTTTCACTTATAAATTTTTATTTATAGTTGATAAAGATAATATAATCATTTATTTATTGCCACTCTAACATTATTGTCATTTCATGGATTTACATTACAATCTCATTTTGTTTGGGATAGATTATACATGAATTTACATCAGAAGAAATTATTCAAACATTGTCTAGTAAACAATTTATTTTTCTTCACTTATGGTTTTAATTAATGTATTTAATGTAATGGTACCATTTTCAACTATCTAGTACTTAATTATTTTTATTAATTTTTTTAAAAACCATTGTTTCTCCCTTTAGTTAGATAACCTTATTTCATCAAAAAATAATTTTTTATTAATATGTTTTCAAAAATTATTTTTAACCCATTTAAAATAAATTTCTTATGAAATTTGTAAACTATTTGTTTTTTAATAAATATTTCAAAGAAATTTTATTTTCACTTTATAAAAAAATATTTTTTTTCTAGCCTTTTTACCATGTAAATGGAATTTTCTTTTACCTCGTACGACATATATAATTATACCAACCATCATTTCATTGATTCTTATTATTAATGATTAAAAGGTTACTTTTAAAGGATGTTTTTTTTCAAATTTCACTACAAGAAAATGGGTTTTCAATTTTTTTAAATATATTATATTCCTCAAAAAAATTATAATTTGTTGTACTATTATTTTAATTTATCTACGACATGAAACCATTGTTTTAATTTATTTGGGATATGATGTGTTGATATCATCCTTATATTTCTTGTGGATTGCTTGCATTTTCTATGGAAAAGGATTATGTTGAAATTCAATTCCTTGATTCCTTTGTCATTCCCCTTGAAATAATAAATATCCATTTATCACTAGATGTTGAATTTCCCCTAATTATCCATGTCATTTTTGTTGTATTTCCTAATCATGATAACCTATTTACATATGGTGTTTACCTTGAATATTTATTCCATTAATATCTTTAGTATCAGGATTTTAAAATTTTCATTTATTTTTATTCCTCCTTTTGGATTATCATTAAAATGTATTAAAGTGTTACGGGACACATTGGAATGTTTAACAATTATTCTCCACATGATACTTTTATTTCTCATTCTATGGTATTTCCATTCATCAGAATAAAAAAATCTTGTAATTACATATCCTCCACTGGAGAATTATTGATAAATTTGTATATTTTATTCAAAATATTTCTTTTATAAGAATTTTTTTTTATTTTTATTACTTGATATAAATATTGTTCTGGACAAGTACAACACAGTTGGGGCCCATTTATAGATAGAACATTTATACATTGGTAGTGTCCTGAGACAAAATAGTTGCATAAATTTGATTGTTTTTTACGAAACATATTTTAATATTTCTTGTGAATGATCTTAATAGTAATGGTACCATCTACTTAGGAAACATGACATCCAATACTTAAAAACTTCCCTCACTTAATAAAATCATTGGTCCATCGAGATTTGATTCATTATAATCATTCCAATTTAAAGGATTGCAAATACGAGCTCTGGGCTCTAGATCGTATGGTGACATAAATATATTAGATAGATATATTCTTATAATTGATATTTTTTTTAAAATACTTATCTAAATATTTAAATTTTAGTTTTTATATAGTGTATAAATTTAATCAAAATATCTCGACATTAAAATTATGATAATTTTATATAACATTGAAAATTTACTTATGGTCCAATAATAGTTTCTTCGAATTATAATAATTTAAATAATTTAAATTATAATTGAATAATATTTTAAATTTAATTTTTTGATACATGATACATAGATCTTAAATAATGAAGAAAATATATTTCTATAAATTTAATATTGACTATACCATGCAGAACATGAAACACCAATTCAAAATGAAATATAATATAATATACAATTATAACCTAATAATTATATTTATGGTTTTTAATGTTAATAAATAAAAAATTAAATTTATAATTATCTATTTATTAAAAATAAAATTACATTTATTTAAAATTAGAATACTTGTTTTCTGAAAAAATGTATTTTTTTCATAAATGATCATTAAGTCCCTCTTTGCGCACCAAATTTATAATAATGTTTTTTTAATTTAGAATCATTATTTGACAATATTGAATTAATTTTTTATGTCAAAATATAAAATCAACATTGGAGTGAATTATTAATGAAATTTTTAGTTTTTTAAAAATAATGAATAATAATGAATTTAATTTGATAATTTATAATTTTATTAAATTTTCTATAAATATAAACTATATTTTGAGTTATATTTAGAGATAAATTGGTTAAATAATATATATATTCATCAAATTTGGGTCATAATAATCAATTTCTTATTTAATTATGAAATGAATACAGTGTAAACATTCTATCATATTCTCTCTGAAAGACGGCTTTCTAGTCGTGTCTGCTGGTTAATTTTATGTTAAGTTTATTAATACTCTGAATATAATTTCAATAAATAGATTCCAAATTTTGAATCTAAAAAATTTATATCATTCAATATGATTAAATTAGTTTTTACCACAATTAAAACTATGAATAGTGAAAATTATTTATTGTGGTGAAGGTATAAATTAATTTTTTAGGGATTCAACTAAAAATAAATGGATTATAATAACTAGTAACCTTGTATAAAATATATTTTATTGACATATTTTGATCATATAATGGATAGTTATTTCTAATACCTTATGTTGGACAATTATTAAATGGACAACATGTGTGTATAACATTCTCTTAACAAACAATATAAGTGTGTTACTCACATAACTTATAAATAGACACCCACAATCATCTATTCATATCACTATATCACCATGTTTTATAACCAAAGACCATGCCAAATGAAATAATGACATCCATAAACCAATCTTATAGGTCATATTTTGATAACAAAATAACATATCAATTATTCAGTCGAAAATGTAATTAGTTCACCTGAGGAGCATGTTATGTTCTCCAATTAGCATTTCATTTTTATTTTTTAATCCACCTCCATATATTCTTATTAAAAATTTATCTCAAGATAAAATTATTATATTCCATATTATAATTCATATTTATGTTATGTTCATGAACAACAAATATCTGAAACATCATCAAATGTTTTATGAAATCATCAATAATGTGTAAGGAGACTACCATCTCGTGAACTAATGTCATTAATTATTCATTTATTGACTCTAAAACTCAGAAATGATGATAGATATATAGTATATATATATACGATATTTATAAAACATTTGTACCAATGGAGTAATTATTTTATATATAACCTTTTCTTTTCTATTCCATAAGCGATACAATATCATTTCTCATTTGTACGGAAGACTAATGCATGACTATGAGATGTTATTCTTCTTTCACTAACACTATTGATGTATTGGGATAAGAATAATGTTAATAAATATATTTTATATATACTAAATTGTTAAAAAAGAATGATATATTTACAATTATGGAACAAAATATTTTATTTTATTTTCACTCATAAAATGATGATAACATCATTTCTGTACGTACGGGCTACATCCTTCACGAAGCAATGTGAATAACTTTTTATCACAAAGAGAAATGGATTATATATAATTATAATTAAATAAAAAATAGTTTATTTATTATATAATATTCTTTTTTTTAAAGATCAAACATTAGTTAGCACGTTTTCATAATGATCATTGAAATATGGAAATGTTACTCATGCATTTACATGATATTCAATCTCCATGATTATAACATATTTCATTTTTCAAAACAATATATCATGGTTGGATTGAATGGTATTATTGATATATAAATATGATAATTATTTCTTGATTCTTATTTTGGATGTTATTTTATTATATACCATACCTAAAAACCAAAACATTTATAAAAAAGCACGAATGAAAAAAAAGTCAATTAACACCTCAAACAAGAATAGTATGAACTATTATTAATGAATGGGTTATGAGATGTTATAAAAGGATCAAATATGATATTATAAATTTTAATATTTTAATTTAATAAGTTAATAACATGTTTAAAACAAATATATAGGTTGTAAAATCTTGTTTATATAAAAGGAAGCGTGAGGTAATGGACATCAGCTCAATTTCCATCAAGTGAGGAATTTTTTCAAGTTATACACCTAATATATTTTATATGGTGTACATACTAATCATTTGAACTAAAATTAACTTTATTAAAAAATACATAATTGTATTTTACTAATAAATTATACAAATTTAATCTATGTGGATTTGAAATAAAATTTACCAATGTGTAATTTATGTTATAACTTCATATTGTTTAAATGGGTTATAATATTTCATCATAATCAGAAAATGAATTTTATTAATTAATAAATGGTATAAAGAAACTGAAAGGGAGAATGATTATGGGGGAGTTAAAATGTGATACATAGCGCATCCCCAATAACAATTTAAACATAGATTTGGGGATGAGAACCAATGATATATTAAAACATGAGAGGGATTTTTGGAGAATACTTACAATAATAAAATTCACCACTTGGTTATAATAATTTCATGTGTAATGAAGCTCCATGATATTAGTAATGATAGGAATTCTTTTTTTTTTGTGAAGTAATAAATTTTTATAGTAAGAAAGGAGTCATTTCATAGATGCCCATATGGTCTTCGAGTATGTCTCCACGTCTGAAAATGAAATACCTTTCGTATGCGAAAGTTCGAGGTCATGGAAGATGGTATATCCTCCTCTCTGAGAGAATCACTATGCCTATAGTACAAAAAGAATGAAAAAATATAGATCATTTGGAATCCTGAACTATCCCCCATACCACAGGCAGTCATGAATATATGATTCATCAATATTTAGTTTATGTCCAATTGAGAGAGGAGCCCGATACATGAATTATCCTACAACATTATTCCTATGTGAGGTGTTTTTCTTTCATTCATAATTTTATATAGGGAGGGTGCCCCATCCCCAAGGTTCGAAAGATGTGGCAGACCCACAAAAAGGCATTTGGAACTATCTTCCAAATAATTACCTTATGAGTGGGAGATATTGTGGAGAAATGTATTCCTATATTCCAAGATAAACCAGTATACAAAAGAATTTAAAAGGGACCATTCTATCCCTTAGTTTTTGTTATTACCAAGTCAATTGACACAAATATAGTGGAAATCATCCTTGGATATTACAGGCACTGTAAAATGAAATTTACTCACTCATAGTTCTCTTTATAATGATTTCCAACTCACATTGTCCAAATAGTTGCATGGTTGATTCCACCTAATGATCATGTAATATTGAGCACATTGATGATATGTGTAAGTTTGTAACTCAAACTGATACATTAGTAGGAAGTTCCTGATTTTTTATTCTCTAAACAAGTAAATTTACTTTAGTTGGAATGACCTTGCAAAAAAGGAAACCACCCTATCAATCAATATCATGAGCTGAGTTCCTCATTCACCTGTAATAAATATTATAGAAAATTCTTTCTGTGGTGGATATGAAGACAAAAACAATTGACATTATTCTATTATGATATTATTGAATAAAATTCTTTTGATGGGTTACAACATAACTAGTATAAAAAATTGATAGAGGTTCTTCTATATAAATGACATATCTAGTGTGGAAATATTAGATATCCTTTAAAACCACCTGTCCAATTATAGTAACAAAAGTTTATATCTCCACACCCAATAATCCATTAAGTGTCATACTAAAGAGTTGTTATAGGGCCTTAGGGAGAATTCTATATAGGGATGAAGATTATTCAATAAGAACATTGCCACATTCCATAATTCATAGTGATGGAATTTTCTTATAGATAATTTCATTCAATGACCTCCCACTTAATTTTTTCCTAGAGTTAACACATCTCCTGCTCCATATTCGTAATATTAATGCATCCATTCTACACTAATCTAAAATCATGTTCTAGGAGTCCTAATGGATTATCCCTTCACCTTGATCACCCTTAATGAAAGTTTATTTTAGGTTGTAATGTTTTTTATTTATATATTTAGGATCATTGATATCTGAGTGGATGTGCATGGGGATGGATGATATAACAAAGTTGATGGAGGTGAATCTACCACTGAATGGAATGATTCTTTTCAATTAGTGACGTTGTTTATGATGTTACCAATGACATCATTAATGGATAGTGTCTGAATTCAACTTGATGAAAGAGTTACCCCATTGTAGTCTACAATATTGTTCGTCCAACCAATACCCAGAATTGGGTCATTTTTTTTCTTGTCTATCGGACCACATAGATGTAATGATTACACATATTAAATCATGATTTATGGTCTTTCAACTACATTTGGAATAATACACCATGAAAATTGTAAATCCTCTTATCAAATATTTTCACCGGTTGATGAAAAATACCACTAAATCAAGAATGTAGTGGTGGAACATAATATTGATGTGATCTATGATATGGTAGGGACAAATGAAGTTGATTAGTATATGAAAATTAAAATGTCTACTAGGAGTGTCCTAAATCATAAGGAATATGTTGGGATATAGAGGGTATCCTTGCCTCATTCCACAATCCAAAATTAATATGCCACATTTCATAACCATAAATATAATAGAGAACTAGGGAGTGATATTTCAATGTAAGAACTGGTGAACCACCCATTTCGATAACCCCATACATATCGTAACTTGGGGAATAAAATTTTACTCTATTCCATCATAATAATTCTCCATATCAAATTTAATAAAAATTATTTAAAAGACCACCTACTAATTAATATCACTAATCATTTCATGAGATATTCCAACTAAACATAGGAAGGATATTCTACTTATAAATCCATATTGTTTTTATGAAACCCAACTATGGATGAACTGAGAAATACATTTATTGATGATTGAAAATAACAAATTATAAGGGATGTTACACATGATAATTATCAAGAGTTATCTTATGTATTAGGGATTCTTCATTTTGGGATGATAACCATCAATATAGATTCAGAAACTTAATGGAGAGAACCAGCATAGAAAATGTATTGAATAGACTCAACTAGATCATTCTGGATAATATTCTACAAATGCACATAAAATTTTCCAAGAAATCCATTTGGGCCTCATATGGTCTCTTGGATAACTAACCTATAATAATACCACACATCCTTTTCATCTAGGTAGATGACAAGGAATTCATGGACATGAAGATAGTTTAGAAGTGGTATTGAAGTAATGAAGGGTTCTTGGTCACTAGGTTAGTCTTATTACATGAAAGGATTGTGATTTATAGGAAATTTATTGAAATTAGAATCAATCAGACCACCTACCACCTCTAGGAAACTAGTGAAGATCCCATCATCAAGAATACTTATATAGAGATACTAAATAGTTTTTCATTCACAAAACAATGGAAACAACGAATTATGATACCCTTCCCTCATCCATGTGGCTTTAGGTGTTTCACGTAGTCTTTTATCTTAATCTAGTAAAATCACATTGATATGGTTTTATTTTAGTGTAAAAGAGATGAAGGTATCATCATCTGATTCCTCTTCAAGACATGCATCCATTATATCAATATCTACTCTAATTACATCTGTATCCAAATATTGGGATGATAGTGATGAGTCACATGTAACAAGGTATTTCTTAAAGAATTAATGTATATTGTGACATCCAATCCACACCATTCTCATTCTTGGATTATCCCTGGAATCTTGTATAACATTATGGTAATTGGTTTGAAGTACCCACCTATTAGAGGAAATGATACTTATATATCCATCTAGTTTGGAAATCATATTCATAAGGAGAGAAAAATTATTAGATAACATGTAAACCCAAAGAGTGACCACTGTATTTTGGAAGTATTAAATTGATCAGAGGTTTGAAAGGATGTTACCCAAACGACAAAAATGTATACCACATTCCATATTGATTATTGAACCAAGTATACTTATCACATGAAAATCCAATACCTATGAGGCATTTAAAGTATAAAAAAGAGGTGAAGTCATTTTTTCCCTCTTTAGATACATGCATAATTGTACTTTCTCTAAAGGGACTAGATTTGTGTTTCAATACCATACCACTATCCTAGAAAAATACTAATAGATAATCATCGATCGCGTGCTATAGTTGTTATGTTATCCAAGATCATACATAGAATACAAAAATATAATAGAAAACTATATAACAAACAATCACTTTTTCATACAAATACTAATCAGAAACATCAAGCATTTTTACTAAGATAAAGGGATTCTAAAAGAATAATGTATGATAATTTTTGGGATCCCCATGCATGTATGGATGCAATCCCATCATATATGTGAATACTACAATATTGGAGGAGTTTTTATTCACTTTTAGAATCATTGCTCATGTAAAATTGTTTTTGGACTCCTTTTTGGAGAATAATAATGACATAACTTTTGAACCCATGACCCGAGTGTTCATTATGATAAGATATATCATTGAAAAAGAAGCATTCAAGATTTGGACCCTGACTTGGGAAGGATCTTAGGGTGAGATTATAAAAATGAAGAGAGATTATTATCGAAGGACCTTGTGCAGACTACAATGACCCTCAATTTTCATACATGAAAAATACATTGCTTTTATAGAATACCTATAACATTATACAAATAGATTCAAAAATACCATATTATTATAGTGTCTTTGGAAGCATACAATCATAAAAACTAAAACATAATATAGCATCATTATCTCCCATTTGGTTTTCAAAGGCTATCACCCCTCTCAGAAATTTCATACAAGAAATATATATTTATAACATGGGGATTGAAACAAAAAAAGGGGTGAGATCAGATGCCCATTGAAGGTAAAAAAGGGACAAAAATATGTATTATCATGAGGATAGGGGTGTTAGAATATTATGATAACATTATATAATCAAATATTATATATCAATGAACATAAAAATTAATTATAGAATAAATCTTGGAAGCTCATAATAAATGAATTATACAGAAACAAACATAATAAGATATGAAATCATAACTAATGAATAATGCAATGAATTTGTGTAATTCATATAAAAATAGAATATATTATGTTAAGGATACCTCTTAAGACCTTTATAACATGTTAGGCTTCAGATACAACCTATGTACCTACTTTAGGCTTGGTATAACAAACTGTATACCATCTTAATTTTAGTCATGGGATACAACACATGTTTCTTCTTTTTCTAGTCTTGGGCTAAAATCCTTATACCATACCATTTTATATCACAAGATACAACCCATAAACCATATTACATTTAGGATATGGGCTACAACCCATGTACTTTTTTTGAGGCCTTGGGCTACAACCAATGTATCCTTTTATATCATATAAAATTTATCATTACATAATGCATTGTATTTGAGATATAGTTCCCACACATCACATAATAAAACATAAATACATGTTCCATAAGATAAAAAATCTTATATCCTAAATCATAAAAAATGATAGGATCTATAAACATCAAATTATAACCTATGAAAGAAATTATACATCCTTAAAATTTCATCACATCATAACATTTTGAAAAAATATAGGTTCTATAATAAATTCCTGAAATCATAACCTGAGAAAATAATATGATTTAATAGTCATATAACACACGGAATGGAAACTGGTGACATAATAATCATTACCTCAAGACATAAAACATTAAAAAAATTACATGAATCCAAATATTTGATCATTTAAAAGAATGTAATATATATTATAATCATATGTTATCATAGATTGAAAATAACATGTAAGGATAGATTGAAAACATTTCATGAGGTAAACATCCATTCTTCTTTGAAGGAGTCTCTTTAAAACAAAAATAAATTTGAAAACCAGTTTGTTGAAAATAATCTTGAAAACATATAATGAATGATTTGAAAACATAATTGAATATATTTAATTTTAAAACATATAAAGATATCTTCTAAAAACCATTCAAACCCCTTTTCTATTAATACTTTTTTTAAAAAAAATTAATTCATTTGTAATACATTTTCCCATGAAAACATATAAATGAATCATGAAAATGTTTTGAAAACCATTTCCCTAAAAATAAATTGAAAAAAATAAAGGAATCATGAAAACATTTTTAAAACCATGTTACATTTTAATACATTATATATATATATATATATTACACGTTAAAACGGTCTTTATAAAAGATGGTTTCAAAGAACATAAATTTTTTACTAAAAAACTAAATACAGTCACATTTTTTCTAAAAACATTTTAATAATTATCATAAGTACCAAAGATCAAAAAAATAGTAATAAAAATTTTATATTTATTTAATTATGTGATTATAATTAAACTCCTTATTTTTCTTGAGATATTTATCATAAAATTTCATCAAAATAATCATAATCATTAAAAATAACGAAAAGTGATGAGATTGTTTCAATAAACTCTTAGCATATTGCTACTTTGGGTAATATGATCCATGTAATAAATGAAAATTAAATGGAATATGAAATATCATGAAAAGAAAAATAATCATTATAGAACTTGTTATATGGATGTATATACATATCTAAAAGGAAGCTATGTGCATATCAAATCATATGTGACAAACAAATAAAATTGAGACATAATATTTGATGTGATTTTGTAGATTTTGAAAAATTCACCTCGTGAGATAAATATTATAGAATGGATATTTGAATAACCATAAATATCAGTATAACAAAATTTTAATAAATCTATGGTTATTATACACACCACACAAAAATATAATGTTTGGTTAAGGAAGGTATCTTATGGAAATAAAAAGGTGAGATAAAATCTCTTTACCGAGTATCTTGGATCACTTCATACATGTACGAACCTCCTATATAATTAATATAATATTATTATAAATATTACAATTAAATATATTATTATATATAATTCCATATATTGGTTGAATATGACTTTATATTACCCTCTAGTTTGCAATTCAATGTCATGGTAATGCTTCAGGTAATATTCACTTTGTTTTCCACACGTACCTTAATTTGTTATATATTATGTCCTTTTACATATATAAGGAATAATGGATGTAAAACATGATATAATTATCATTTTCATTCATTATATTTCTATTATAATAATCTATATAATTATGAAATGTAATACACTATTCATGGAGATGGTAGGTTGTACGTACATATGAATACTGCATCTGTTTTATTGAAGTATTTAAAGAAAGAATGTAAATACCATATATAGATATGATAATATGTATATAATATTATTAAACGAGCATTATTAGTTCGTATATATAATATAAGTTAACAAAAAATTTCCTTACTACATACTTTATTATGTGTTAATGAATCACATCGCTTTGACGCGGTGGTAGTCCACACTTCCTCAAACAGTTTTATTATATTTACACCAATTAGAAAGTATAAATATATTTTTTATAAAAGGATTAAATAACATTAAAGTCATAATATATATAATATATAACATACATGAAATGAATTTACATCATTGTTTTCATCAAGAGATGCTGTAAAAGAACAATGAATAGTCATAGTTTCGTGATGTGGTAGTTCTCCAAACAGGTAAATAGTATGTTCATTACCCATTAGATAGTAGTGAGTGTAATTTTATGTAGAAAAATATAATAAAAACTTCCTTGTATATTTATTTTATGTTTTTATATAATCATGGAATAATAAGATTTTAAGTTGTGGGATAATGGCAAAAACAGAAAATAACACGAGGAATAATGCTACCTCATATTCAGGTAACGTCATTCGGTTTTCATTAATGGGCATCCTTAGATTTATTTCCTGATAAGGGAAGGGTTCTAGGAAAAGTGTCTGGATTTTTATTATTTATTTGGGAAGATAATGGTTTCTCTTAAGTGTATTTAGAGGCATGAGGATGTGGGAGGAGATGATTCATTTTTAAAATAGAGGAGGAGTGTCACTATTGTAAATTTTCAAAAATGGAATTACACCCACTTTTTAACTGTGAAATGTGGACCCATTAATTTTAAAATTCAATAAAAGTGATTATAGTGTAGAAATATTGTCATAAATGTGTTTTATATAATTTTTCAATGTTATTTTGGACCATTAGTTTAAGGATTTGTCCATAGTTAAGCTTATTTTTACTTTAATTGATGTAAATAATTTTAATTACAGTCACTAATATATTTGGTAAAATACTATGTTGAATATATTAAACAATATAAATTATTATAATTCAAAATATGGAGTCCAATTTAAAAAATTAAAATCATATAAGTCACATTAAGTAATTTAAATTTAATCTTGAAGTCGGGTCGACAATGTAGGTTTTTAAAGTAAAAATTTAAAAATTTATATATTTTTAATATTCCATTTCCAAGTTAGCATTAATGCAATGACATAAATTTGTTTTTATTATAAAAATATTTTCTAATAAACTCTTAAAATAATATTAAATGTATTTAAACATTATAAATATATTAGATGAAAACCCATTTTGGAATTAAATTTCATTTTTTTCCACATTTCATTAAAAAATGAAACATCATTAAGAAATAAAATAATTTACCCAAACCTAATTATTATTTTCCGATATAAATTATTGTGATTAATTTGATATATTGAATCTATAAAAATTCTAAAAATGGTATATGAAATGGGCTCACCATCAAAAGGTGATAAAATTACATTCATAAATATATAGGTTTTTAAGAAATAAATTGGTTGTGTTTTTCTATTATGTCCATTAAATAAATTGAATGAACATAAAAAAATATTCATTGAAATTATAAAATATATATTACATTATTATAAATCACAAATTTTCATTAATTTATATTATTATGGTAAAATATCATTGTGGTCATAAAAATAATAATAATTTCTTTTGTATTAAACTTGTTTTCATATTAATTTATAATTAATTGATAACCTATAAATTTATCATCTGTTTGTGGAAAAATGTATTTCCATAAATCAGCAAATAATATTCATAACTCCTAATTTAACTACTAGGTTACATCTTATTATGTTAAATAATCATATTTTAATAATATATTATTGTTCAGTGAAACTCGCACTTATGTGATATGCAAGCCATTAAGGAAAGTCTGTCTTCCAAGTACTGTAAGCTAACATCACTTCTCTATGTAGAGAATGCAAAAAATTATGTTTTCTGTGGTTTAATATTGCCTTGTTGTTGCATATAAGGCATTCCATACATAGTTATTTAATAAAAAATAAACTATTATTTTTTTCTAGAAATGAAAAATATGAAAATTATTAAATTAATATGGAAATAATGTAATTCACAAAAACATGGGATTTTACATTATACCCCCTCCCCTATTAAATTATTTTCACCGTCTAAATTTATCTGGGATATTAATGGTTTAATACTTTAATTTTTCATTTAAAAACCCACAGCGTAAAAATAAATTCAAAAACATCCATTAAAAACGGAATGTGGAAAACATAATAGTTACCAAATGAAACATATAAATAGGTCTCGATATATGATAAAAAAGGTGAAATATGAAAAAACAGACATTGAATAGAAATATATCTATCAAATAATGGAGATGAGTGATAGAGAACATGGTTAAGATAAAGGTAACAATCTAAAAGAACTTAATCTATGATGTCATAGAGGACCATTTGATCCATTGAAAACAAATGTACTACGATAAACTGTTTAGTTTCATTATACTTTTACCTATATCTGGTGATTTTTTTTAAAATATATACATTCAAGATTTCAGGACAACCTCACCCTTTGTTGTTCCTTGACCTATATTACCGCTTTCCCCAAAAAATTAGGTGAATTTTTCATTCCTAATGTAATAAAAGATCATTATATCCATTATTATCCATCGGATTTATTATCAATTATCCTCAATCCATAGTTGTTATATTAGGATATCCAATATCCATAGTTCTTCATGTGGTGAGATAATTATTTAATCTCAAGATATTTAGTTGATATTTAACTTCATCACAATATAAATGATTAAAATAATTAGTCTTTCTAAATATAAAAATTTAAAATATTAGAAATAATGTCATGAGATACTCTTAACATTGGTCCCCATATATCATAAATAATCACTTTTTTTTCAAATTCCTAACAAATGAATACGATCATCATAAATTCCCTTAGATCTTAGTAATAAAAATAATAACCATAAATCATATTAGAAACAATTCATTATTCCTCATTACAAGGATTACTGGTTACATTCTCTAAATCCAATAAGTTTTAAACATTATCCTTGATGAAATAGTCTATTTTTATAATGATTAGTTACAGGGTAATATATACTATCCAATTTACATATTCATATCCAAAATATCTTTATCCATAACTCTTTATCTCAATGTTAGGAATTAATTAAGGGTTACCATCCAATAATAAAAATATCATCCTACCATGAAATTAATTTTCTATGCCTTCATCACCATTTAGATATCATATTCAATCGTTAATAAAAAATTATAATGAAAATACTTATATATTTTATGATTAATATAACACAATCATTTAATTAAAAAACATATATACTTTATTCATCCAAATTTATTGTTAAAACCTGACTCATGCTTCATTCACTTATTTCTTAATACGAAATTTCTAGAATATGAAATACGAATCATGTCCCAAGGAAACTAAATTTCAATACAAAAATTATCCTCATTATTAATATAAAAAATACCATAATAAAATTACATACCTTTCACATTTTGTTTGTGGTCTCTTTATCATTAGTAAAAAAACATTATATATACCACCTTGAAAATTATCTTTACTAGACTTCCATATCAGACCTCAATTTTCATAATTCCAATAATTTTTACATTTAAATCAGTCCACAATTAATGATAACTTATAAAGGCCATAATTCCACTCATTTTTTAACTAAACATTTCATTTTCCATTTTCATTCACTTGTGTTTTAACATTCTTTTCTATAGTACAAATAACATATTGTACCAATATGTCATTGACTTGGGTGATTTTTTCACAGTCATTACATAAAGGATACTTAATCTTCTTTCCTCCACGGTCTCCATTACCCAAACTATCATGGAATTCCTTTTGTCTCTTCCTTAGTGATTCTATGAATTGGATAAGGTAGAAATTATTAATCATGATCCTTGAAAACTAATTATGTTTGATCACAACATTGTTTACTCAAGTGACAATCTCTTTTGAATAATCATATTCAAAATTTCCTTCACATTCACCATTAACACAGTTCATTATAGTTCTTACCATTTATTAAAACAAGAAATAATACATAGACAAAAACATATCACAGTGTAAAACCATGTAATCACAAAAAATAATTACTTATTAGATGTCTAAATTATGAAATATTCCTTAAAATATGACACCTTGGGTTTATACTAGGTTCATAATACCCATATTCTATTTAAATAATTTAATATGGTTCATGAAGGTATTGTGAATTCCCAAAGCATATCACATGGGAGTGTTAAACAAGGTGTGTAGCATGGTACGTTAATGTGTACCAGATTTCCATGAGTTAGTCTCAGCATATCTTATCAGAGTTCTTACCCCTAATTATATCTATTCTAAATTCTCAACCACTTATAGTATCTAAAATTGTATTGAATTCTAGTAACCTACTCACTCTATTCTTTAAAAAAATTCCTAGAAATTTTTCCAAATGTTAACTCATCTATATTCATATCTTTAAAAACACCAATATATATATCATTAGAAATATTTTTTGGGGATATCACTAATGTTGTATCATATTAGTTTCTAAATTATATCTAAAACAATAATTTTATACCAATTATAGGAACCGTATATTTTCATAGAGTAATATTACATCACTTTAGTGCAATACCAAAAACATTATACAAATATAAATCCAAGACTATAACCCCATTTATAACACTAATAAATAATTGAGCTAAATTATGTATTACTAGGTCCTCCAAGACTATAAACCTATTTATACAAATCATAAATTAAAAATATATACATATCCAAGTGAAAGAAACATAAAAATTCATGTGAATAGGTGCTCAATAGGGGTAATAAAGGGTTACATGTAAGTATAAGCATGGGAATTGAGGTATGAGAATGTGATCATAACATTGGAAGATAATTCCATCTATATTAAAGATCATAAAAATGAATTGTGGAATCATTCTTGGAAGTTAATAATAACTAAATGATAAGAAAAGAAATATCATAATCCAAGAAATCATAATAGAGGAATAAGAAAAAGAATTTATGGAATACATTTAATAATAGAAATTATTATGTAAATATTTTGTACAAAGACCATTATAAATTTTTAGAGTTGAGATATAACCCAAGTAGTTACTTCAGGCTTGGGATTACCATATGTTTACACTATTTCTTTCAGACTTGAGCTACAAACCATGTACTTACATTTGTTAGGATTGTTTTACAACCCATTTATATTCAATTTTTCGGACTTGGAATACAACATGTTTACAATAATACTTTTTGGCATTGTGATATAACCCATGTACCTTATTTTATTCAAGTGTGGGATATAACCTATATACCCATTGAGACCATATAAAACTTATCATTACCTAATTCATTAGAGGGAGTTATAAGTCCCACCCATCACATAATAACTCATAAATACATGTGATAGAAGATAATAAATCATATATCATGAATCATAAAAATGGCGGGATCTTTAATCATCAAATCATAACTAGTAAAATGAAATTGATATCATTATAGTTTTATCACATAATAACTTGTGGAAAATATATTGTTTTTATAATTATTTCATCAAATCGTATCTCGTGAAGAGAAGCGGTTTCAAAAAGCATAAAACCTATGGAAGAGAAATGGGTTTCATAAGAATCATTCAATAAATACTTAAATCATTCAAAAAATAATTTGAATGGAATCATTGGATAACTTCCAATAAGTGAATATGTAAAATCATCTTATGTTATCATATATGGAAAATAAATTCTGTTGATATTTTGAAATCATTTATTTGTGTAAATATCCATTATTATTTGAAAATGTTTCTTTATAAAATCAAAAATTTTGATAATCATTTTCATGAAAATAATCGTGAAAACGTATAATAAAAGCAACGAAAATATTTTAATATATTTTTTAATTAAGATTATATAATTATAGCATGATCACATTTTGAAAAACATTTTTCGATAAAATATATAAGAGAAGCATGAAAGCATTTTGAAAATAAATTCCATGAAAACATATAAAAGAAGGTGGAAATCATTTGGAAAAACATTTTGATTAAATAAATATAAAAGTAGAAAAAAATTAAAAAAAATATTGAATAAAATTTCCCCTTTAAAGAAACTTTAAAATATATATATATAAATAAATCATTAAAATTATTTATGGAATCATTGTTTGAAAGAACAATAAATTCTTGACAAGATACATAAATAAAATCTAAATATTCATAAAAACGTTTTCATAAGTATATTAAGTATAAGTGAGTGGTGAAATGTTATTAATACTTGGATTTTTATTTAATAAATTGAGGAAAAGGTAACTGATGTGTGTTCTAGAGATATGCATCATAATTTTCCATCAAAATAATTATTATCATTAACAATCTCAAAAAGCGATTAAATTTTTTCAATAATCTATTATCACTTGGTCACATGGGAGAATACTCTCTTTTTATGAGAAGTAAATTACATGAAGCATAAAATATCATTAAAATAATTATATTTATTGTACAATATTTAAATTGGATGTATATACACCTTGAAAAACAATATAGGTTCATAAGAAAATATTTTCCTCAATGAACGAATATTGAAAAAAAACATTCTTACACATTTGGTGATTTTTGAGAAAATAATTACATGAAATAATAATAATTGAATGGATTATGTGTAAATTTAATTTTAATAATCATAGAATTCATCCTTGGTTACTATATGAACGAAACAAATGAAAAGAGTGCTCATTAAGGCATGTACCTAACAGAAATAAAAAGGTGAGATGAAATCCCCTTACATTGTGTCTTGACTCACTTTTTACTCATAATAACCCACTGTATAATAAATATATGTAAATTATACACCATTTATGTAATAATTTTATTATATATAATTATATATATTGTTTTATTATGACATTTTTACCTACCTGTTAATAATTCAATGTGAAGGTTACAATTCAGGTAATATTCTCCTTGTTTTTCACATATGTTTTAATTTGTTATATCATCGGTCCTTATACTTATATGATGACTTATAAAATGTAAATAATTATATAAATATCATAAATATTAAGTATATGTGCATTGTAATTATTTATATATGTATGAAATGGAATACACCATTTATAGAGATAGTAGGTCATATAAATGCATGAATGATACTTCAGTATTATTAACATATTTAACAAAAGAAAGTAAATGACATATATGAATATTTATATATTCACATAATGTCATTTTTCATGTCCTCAAACCATAATCCACTATAATTGGACCCTGAGTCATATCGGCACATGTACTCATGTGCACCTCCCCATATGCTCAAGGTTACCAAAAAGCAATGAGGGTATACATGCAACATGGGGAGACTATACCCTATTTACCAAAGTATGTCCCAAAAGAAAATAAATATAATATTTTTTAAAAAATATAATAACCATTGAATATTTACAAATTATCATTTCGCAAAAACTAGGTAAAATGCATAACCAATAGTAAATATGGCATATCATGCTTCAATACAATGTGAACAAAACAAAAAATAAAGACAACAAAGAAAACGTCATAACAATCATGAATCCATGTGTGAAACCACATACATGCATGTTTATTCCCAAATCAACTCCCTATAACTTATTCTTTTTTCCTTTTCCGAACTAGATTTCATGAAATCTACTTAGGTACCCAACGATGGCCCAAGTAGGTTGTGAGTCCAACTCTGTGGGACACCACCAAATGTGTCTACAAAATATCCAGTCTAAACAGATAATTCAATTTAGTATAGAAAAAATTAAATGTATTAAATAGGTGATAAGTATATAAAATACAGTTTGGATCACTTGTTGATATTCTTTCCTTAAACCTTCCGAACAACAGATGCAATTCAATAAGTGAATCTTCATTGTTACACAACTCATCTAGGACATGTAATCTGTGGGTTAGGAATTTACATCAGTCATAATTATGTTTGTGGATTTTATCATTCTTCATAATTTAATACATCAATTCCCTATTTCATAAGTGAAAAAACACAGACCCAAAATTATATCTTCATCTTGAGGCCTCTGTTTGGCTGATTTCAAACTGTTATGTGAATAGTGAATTATCCCCTTCCCTAACCCTTGTATTGTTTTGGGAGTTAAAGAATTATCCCAACTTATCCTGTAGGATGAGCCTTCATCGTTATCTCAAACCTCCTGACATGTGGTCGTGCTTGTCAATCTGTTCACCGAATAAACCATAACACAACTAATCATAACAAAATGTATATGAATTGTAAATCATATCAATTGACATGGGATTGAATATTATTCCATAATCCATATACATGTTTTCCATTTACATTATGGTTCCCATTTATTCCAATTCACAAATACCATTCTTATCTCACTAAGGATAATCAATAATTCCCATATATAAAACCATTTAACAAAAACATCAATTCACTTATGATATCTCATTTTAGATATTTCTCATTTCATATTCCATTAACAATTTAATACATTCACCACTTCTTATGAACTAACTCCCTTAGTAATTTCTATCATAATTCATAATACACAGGTCACAATTTCAATTAACCATGTCAAACAATTTTCTTGTTATACAATACACCCATTTATGTCATTAACAAATGATGAATCAATACCCACATTATATTTCCACTTATATTAAACAAATAAACATACTCAACAAGGGATCCACACTCTACATAACGACCATTCACGTAATTAATTTTTAGGTCCGGGAATATAGGTGCATCCACATGGGTGGACCTAAATAGGTTGAGTCATCTTTTATTCATCCCATGGGGACGATGAGGGTTTCTATTCATCATTATGACAACCATTTTACCAAACATACCAAAAAGGATCAAGGGAACAAAAATAGGTAACCACAAAGAAAATTGAATATGCACACAACTAAAATGAAATAATGGGATATATCTTGTAGACAACCTACCTTGAATCCATTGATGAACACACCCTTAATCATATCAATATGTATCCATTAAAATATAATTTGATGATGAAACATTGATCTCACTAGAAAACGTGGGTTTTAGTTCTTAGGATGATGACAAGAGTAAGATGAAATCCCTAAACCCAAACGTGAAGCAAGAGAGGGATTAGAATCACCTAGAGCATTGATATGCAACCAATGGTAGTCCACATCGATTAAGATCAATGTAAAATTACATTATGGAACTTGGGTCATTAGTGTTTGTCTCTTGGGTTGAAGGAGTTGATAGGGAGGACAATCTCTAGTTATAATAGAAAAACATGAGGTGGATGTTTTTTAATCATTCCCCATATTATGTGGGTGAAAGGTTTAGCTACATTTTTTAGAAAATTTTACACAAACGATCTGTGTCATGACCCATCCTCAGGGCCCATGCCGTGACTACCCCAAGCCCACCTTCCTTATGCTAGGGGCTGGCGACTAGTACCAAAGGCGTAAATCCCGATAAAAAGGGAATGCAATACCTTTATATAAGAAAACTAACACCAGAGAGTACACTAGGTGAAGTAAATACTAAGTAAACTGATTACAAAAGTAAGTGATGGAATGTAAATGGGCCAGAATACAAACCTAATTGAAAGAAAATTAAAAATGAAAAGAAAGTACAGTAGCATAAATAAAAACAGAAACTCAGAGTCGTCCTCCGGAAATCCCACCTGAAGGGTGGGTATAGATAGTCTCCTCAGCTCCTTGGTCTGGCCGTCTGATCTGTGTACATCCCTCCAAGTGGTCCACCTCTCGGTACAATCCAGCTCTACAATCCTCTACCTCGATCATTGTTGTCCATTGTCTGCATCCAACACAATGTAGTGCAGGCATAGCCCATGCAGGGGTGAGTATACGACACTCAGTAGGGACCCCAAGACCCCTGAAGGTCTCTCAGAATCCACAAAGGATAAACCATAAGGAAAGATACAATCATGAAGTATCAAAAACACTACTTAGTTATATTCCCATACATATACTTAAGTCATCAATTATAGTTTTGCTCCATCTCCCGATCCCAATCACAACCTAGTCCATATAGGAAAGCACAGCCCAATCAACACTTTAAAGGTAAGTCAACCACATAAAGTATAATGATTGAAAATCAAGCCTCAGCTCATATAGGTATACACTACGTAAGGTGATAAAGATGATCAGATGTAGCCACTAATTCATCTAATATATCGACCCACATAGCATACAAGACCAGCTAAGATGTTGGACCCAAAAAGTATACAAGACCAGCTACACTGCAAGACCCACACATGATGCAAGTACAGAGGTCAATATTGCCAGACCCACATAGGATACAAGAATAGTAGTCATCACTGTAGAAGCCAGTGATGATTCCAGTACGGTCGTCATTGCCATCAAACCCACGGAGGATTCCAGTACGGTCGCCGTCACTGTTGAACCAACAAGGGATTCCTGTACAGAAGTCGATGAAGTCGCAGCCAGCTCTAAGGTTCCCGCCCACAGCACGCTCGATTCCGGGAGGGTCCACTCGATGAGCCAAGGGAGTCGATACATCAGCTTTCATGAAGACCAGATTTGATGTATCACAACGTTCTTCCTTGTCAGTAGGAACTCAACTCAACAGACGGCGCGTCAATCGGACGCCCGGTCAGAGAGTTATTGGCTTTTTCATCCCAGGGGTCCGGTTGGTTTTTAAGCTAAAACCAACCCGACCGTACTCCCTCTGCATCAAAACCATGATCGGATTAATCTAAAAAGACCGTCTCACTAAGAGGAATTCAACAAAGTCGACGTCACTTCAATCAGACGTCCGAAGATCAAGTTATAAACGTGTCTACACCGAGGGCACGATTGGTTTCGTGTTCGAACCAACCTGTATATACACAAAGTTCTCCGAAACAATCAGTGTAATATACCTAAACGGCCACCTATATCCAAGGATCCCAATGCAACTGATGGTGCATCGATCAGAGGTCTGTATCCCATGTTATGGTTGAAATACTAAAAGCAGTCCGAAGTGGGGGGTCTGGGCCCGGCTCGGCCCGACCGAACCACCCAGGATCGGCCCGAAAAAGGTCGAACCGACCTGGGTCCGGGTCTGGCCCGGTATGGTGCGGCCCGACCCGATGGGGCGCAGCCCAGCCTGGTCCGTCCGACCCTCGTTGGCCTGGCAGGGGGCGCGCTAGCTCGGCTAGCTGGCCGAGCAGGGGGGGACGCGGTCCCCCCTCCATTTGCAATTCGCGGACGCGGGGGGTGCAGCGTCCTCCTCCGGATCCCGTGCAGTCGTGGGATCCGGCCGCCTGCCACCACAGCTTCAGCCGCGGCGGTTCCTTCCAGCAGCATGTCGGGGCGCTGCGGCCTCCAGGCGGCCCGCCGGTGCCAGCCGCCACCTCCGGCAGCCGGCACCGCCGCGCCGCCGGAAATTTCCGTGGGCCACCGGAGTAATTCCGGTGTTCTGCTCTTGCTCCTGTCTTCTCATGCGATCATCTTGGGACCCATTCTTCACTGCGACAGCCTTCAAACTATGTTTCGGTCCCGTTCCATCTTCGCCCAACGTTCCGTGCATTAAGAACATAAAAACGTTGGGTTCAGACTTGTTCGTTTGTCCGCACCCACCGCGTTAGTGGTTTGAAACAACTCCCAAAAATTTTCTCACAAATAATAATCCCCCATACCACAAATAATCGTTCGCAGATCAACTTGATAATGAGTTGATCAACGTAAATTTATTAGAGGAATAACAAACATGAGAGTATTATCATTCTTAAATTAAACCCCTACCTCTTAGTGGTTCGTTGTCACACGTTCTTCCTCAAGGGGGGTTAAGGTGTCGACGTCACATTCCGGCTCTGATATTCGAAAGACGTAGAAGAAGAAGAGTGTTTTTCGGTCTTCTTATTTCTTCTCTAGGGCAGAAGTCCATCAGAGGTTCTCCAGATATTCCTCCAATTTCTTTCTCCACATATTCTCGATTTTCGAAAAATATATAAAGGAGCACGTCTCAGCGTTGCCAAAATGGTGTCATTAAAGTATCATTATGCTATGAGTTCAATGATCCATCAATGAGCCTCATTGATGTGCATCGTCACTGCCCTGTAGCCGCCCCGCCACCCAAAAAAGGAGAAGGAGAAATAAATAAAATAATTCATTTAAATTATTTTATTATTTTTCTCAAATGTTTTGGAAAACAACTTTTTCTCTCGACCCTTGCCGGCTGAAGTTAAGATTCACCTAAGAGAATCTCGGCACTACGAAATCATCGGTGCCCTCAGAATTTAATTATGAGCACTTTTTTAAAAGTTATAAAACCTGCTCATTCGTTCACTAAACGTACCCGAGCTAAACTTCGAAAATTGATTCCGGGCACACCGGGCCTCAGAATCAAGCGCCGTCAGAAACTGTGTACTTGTAAAATTACAAATTATTTAAAAAAATAAAAATTTACTTGAAATTTTTGGGTCTTTACATTACTCCCACGTCAAGGAATTAAGTCCCCATAAAGTTACAACATAACTAGGGAAATAAAATAGGGTACTGAGCATTCATCTGAGCCTCCTGCTCCCATGTGGTCTCCTGGAGGTTCACGTGCTTCTGCCTAATGCGCACTAGAGGAATCGACCATCCACGTAGGACCTGCACTTGTCGATCCTTGATCTCCATCGGGACCTCCGCAAAAGTCACCCTGTCATCGATGTCAAGCTCCCCATGATCGATGATATTCGTCGGGACGTGCACGTATCTCCTCAGCCGAGATACGTGGAAGTCGTCGTGCACCTGGTGCAACTGAGGTGTAAGAGCCAGGTGATAAGCCACCTCACCTATCCTGCTGAGAACCTGGAATGGTCTAACAAAGTGCAGAGATAACTTTCCGCCCCTTACAAATCTTCGTAATCCACGTCGAGATGTAAGAAGATGCGGTCACAATCCTCAAACTCTATTGGTCTCCGCCTCCTATCAGCATAGGACTTTTGTTGGCTCTGAGCAGTCCTCATCCGCTAATGGATGATCTGTACCTTCTCTGTCCTGGCCAAGACCATCCCTAGTTCTACATGTCCTGACTCCCCAGGGTCTATCTAGCATAGAGGTGATATACACGGTTGGCTGTACAAGGCCTCGTATGGTACCATCCCGATGGTGGAGTGGTAGCTATTGTTGTATGAAAACTCCACCAAGGGTAGGTGATCCTCCCAGATGCAACCAAAGTCGAGGACACATGCATGGAGCATGTCCTAGAGAGTCTGAATGGTCTTCTCAGTCTGACCATCCTTCTGTGGGTGAAAGGTGGTGCTCAGGCGTAGCTGCATCCCAAAAGCCTCCTACAACCCCTTCCAAAGCCGGGAGGTAAAGCGATCATATCAATCGGAGATGATAGTCGATGGTACACCATGAAACCATACGATCTCCTGAATGTAGAGACAACACATTCCCTCCTCTGAGACCTACTGTCTGATGGGTAAGAACTTGGCCGACTTGGTGAGTCGGTCTATGATCACCCATATGGAGTTGTGTCCTCTGGATGTACATGGAAGCCCCATCACCAAATCCATGGATATCCAGTCGTACTTCCACTCTGGGACCTCAAAGGGCTGTACGAAGCCTACATGTACCTGGTGCTCGGCCGTCACTTGCTGGAAAGTGAGGCATTGAGAAACGAACTCCAACATAGCCTTCTTCATACCCGGCCACCAGTATTGTCGTCTGAGGTCCTGATACATCTTCTCTACTCCAAGATGCACCGTTAGAGGGGGAGTGTGAAACTACCTTAGAACCTCCTTCTGTAATGAAACTGGTACCATGGTACATCCCCTGAAAAGGATGACATGCCCTCCTCCTATAGAAAATCGATCAGTTGCATGTCCTGAGGATATCTGTGCACATCGTATCGCACAGTCCATGTCCCCACACTATGCCTCTCTGACCCGCTTATGTAGTGGAGGAGTGACTGTGATGGATTGAGGATAGGCTGCCCATCACTATCCATGAAGGATATCTGCAAAGCAACTAACTGTTCTGTCGCCTATCTGAGTAGCTGGATGCCCGACCTCTTACTGAGGGCGTCAGCTACTACATTCCCCTTCCCAAGAGTATAGACCATCTCAAAGACATAATCCTGGAGGACCTTGAGCCATCGCCGCTGTCTCAGGTTCAGGCCCTTCTGTGAGAAGATGTACCTAAGACTCTTGTGGTCAGAGTAGACTGTAAAGCACTCTCCCATGAGGTAGTTCCACCACATCTTCAGGGAGAAGTCCACTAATGCTAACACTAGGTCATGGGTAGCGTAGTTCAGCTAACATCTGTCTGACCACTCAAAGGGTTTCCCATTATTCGTCAAAGCTGAAAGCGGTGCTGCAACTCTCGAGAATTCTGGCACAAATCATCGATAGTACCCAGCCAGACCTTGGAAACTCTGCACCTCCGTCACTCTCCTGGGTGGATCCCAACCTCGTACCGCCTCGAACATCATGGGATCCACTAAAACTCCCACCTCAGAGATGAAATGCCCTAAGAAGTGGACCTCTCGAATCCAGAACTGGCACTTCTAGAGCATACCATAAAGATGGTGCTCTCGGTGTGTATCCAGTACGACCCATAAGTGGTATGCGTGATCCTCCTCAGTCGTTGAGTTAATCAGTATGTCGTCAATGAAAACTACGAAAAACCAATCGAGGTAGGGCTGGAATATCCTGTTCATGAGACTCATGAACACTGATGGAGTATTGGTCACACCAAAGGACATGACCAAGAACTCATAGAGGACGTACCAACACCTGAAGGTCATCTTCAGCACATCCTCGTCCCGAACTCAGAGCTGATGATAGCCTGACCTGAGGTCTATCTTTGAGAACCAACGTGATCCCTTGAGATGATCAAAGTGGTTATCAATCCTCGTAAGTGGATAGATGTAATTCACGGTCACCTGTTTCCGGTGATGGTAATCAAAACACGGTCGCAATCCCCCATCTGCCTTCTTGGAGAAAAGTACTAGGGAATCCCAGGGTGAAACACTGGGTCGGATGAAACCTTTCCCCCATAAGTTCTCCAGCTGTACCCGCAGCTCACAAAGCTCAGAGGGAGCCATCCGATATGCTGTAAGGGATATCAGTGATGTCCCTGGGTACAAGTATATATAGAAATCTACCTCCCTGTGAGGAGGTAGTCCAGGACCATCGTCAGGAAAAATATCTGCATACTAATCCACGAATACAGGAAAAGTCGGACTCTGCATGTCAACTGCTCCAAGGATGAGACTAGCCAACTGGTGTGTGATTGGATGCCCTCTCCTCTGCGTGAGTCCATCTTACGCTGCGAAGGTTCCCTTCTCACCGGTGAAGGTGAACCTAGTCCCATCCATGCGGACACACCACACCTTGCACCTAATACAGTCGATATGGGTAAGGACTGTAGATAATAAGTCCATACCCAAGCTGACGTCGTAAGGCCTCGATGCTGATACAAGAAGTTCCCAGCCGAAGCTCTCGCCCACTAGAGTAAGCTCACACTTTCGGCACCATTATGTAATCGTTGAGTCTGTTCCCGTATTAGTATCTAGCCGCAAGGATCGAGCCAATGGCTCTATCGGAATCTCCGAGCTCCGAAAAGGGGCAGCGACAATAAAAGAATGACTCGCACCTGTGTCTATAAGAATTGCATCAAGGGTGGAGTAGACATAGATAGTACCTTGAATAATCTTGGGTGCACCGTGGTCGTAAGTTTATGCTACCTGGAGCTGAGCCTACCTCTTCCCACTAGCTCCAAGTGGTCGGGGTGAACCTCCTACGGGTGGTGGTGGTAGAGCCTCGAAGCGTCATCCACCGCCCGCTGCTTGGCCAGCTCCTCTACCTCATCCACCTTCTCCTTGAAGACCGCCACGGTCGAACCTCTTCCTCTTCCTGAGAGGTCCCTCTACTGTCTACTGCTCATCTGCATGGCAGGTCAGGCAGTCATGGGCCATGTGACCCAGCCCGCGGCATGCATAGCACTTTCTCCCCTCGGAAGGCTGGATCTGCGCTGTGTGCCCCACATAGCCGAAACCGTGTCCTAAGGTCACCAACTTAACGGTCTGGTCAACTTGGACCCCTGCATCGTCTATCGACTTCCTGTTGTGGAGGAATTCGCTTCGTTCCGTCCTACAGTTGGTGACACTGCTAATGGATGCTCAACGAGAAAGCTCTCCACTAGTAGGGCTCACTCTAGCACCCCCGCCTGAGTCGAGAGGCTGAGTGGAATCGTCGAAGCTCTGATCTCATTCCATATCCCCTGCTCAAAGGTCCGAGCCCGAAAGAATGGGTCTTGTACCATGTCCGTGGAGTAGTGCGAGAGGTCGATAAATCTCACTGCGTACTGGGCTACTGACATGTTGCCCTACTGCAGTTGTAGTAACTCCTGGATGTGCACCGCACGAAGGGTGGCTGAAATGAACTCCGAGAAGAAGAGGCTCTAGAAGTCCATCCAAAGTATATATGCCTCATCATGAACCTACAGCATCAGGCTCCACCATCTTCCTGCTACTGCATGCAGGAGACTCGAGGAAAGGATCACCATGAGGTCTGTTGGTGTCCCTACCATCCTAAAGACTCTAACGACAGCCTCCATCCAATCCCCGGCTACCTGAGGATCCGTCTCTCCACGGATCCTGGGTGGCCTCTGCCTCTGGAACTCGTGCAACGCGCTCAGGCTGCAAGCACTCTCCACTTCTAGGGTTGGGTGGCATTGGTGGCTCAGTGGGTAGAGGTACCGCAGGTGCCTCCGCGGTTAAGGGGCCCTACACCGAGACCTCATCGCTCGGTGGGCTGTCGTCTCGCACAATGCTTGGAACCCTAGCTGGCTTCCATCGTGGGTCCATCAAGAAAAGAAATAGGTGCGCAATGGTTAATACAGTATACCTGGTGATATGACACTATGTAATCACAAAGAAAAATTTTGAAACACACATGCAATCAATGTTCTCATGCACGGAGTCGGAAATATGAAGTCAGGGTCCTGGTGTTTGGATACGTCGGACGCCTCACCCACACTAGACTCCCTAGACTGAAAACCACACTCAATACTCTTAACACTATTACTCCATAGGGAATGAACTTATTAGAGTCCCGAGTTCTGTGGTATATATGACTCCTCTAATACTAATTTTTCATGACCCATCCTCGGGGCCCGTGCTGTGACTACCCCAAGCCCGCCTTCCATAGGCCAGGGGCTAGCAACTATCACCAAAGGGGTAAATCTCAATAAAAAGGGAAGGAATTTCCTTTTAATAAGAACACAAACACCACAGAGTGCACTAGATGAAGTGAAAACTATGTAAAGTGAGTACAAAAGTATGTGCTGGAAGTTAAATGGGCCAGAATACAAATCCAATCGAATGTAAAGTACAACTGAAAAGAAAGTATAGCAGTAGAAATCAAAACAGAAACTCTGAGTCGTCCTTCAGAAATCCCACTAGAAGGTTGAGTACAGATAGTCTCCTCATCTCCTTGGTCCGGATGTTCGCTCCATGAACGTCCCGCCAAGTGGTCCACCTACAGGTACCATCTAGTTCCACAAGACTCCACCTCGATCAATGTTGTCAGTCATCTAAAACCAACACAACATAGTGCGGGCGTAGCCCGTGCAGGGGTGAGTATAAGATTCTTGTGAGGGACCCTGAGACCCCTGAAGGTCTCTCAGAATCCACAAAGGATAAACCACAAAGGAAAGATACAATCACGAAGTATCAAAAACACTACTTTGGTATATGCGCATACATATACCTAAGTCATCAGTTACAGTTTGTCTCTAGCTCCCAAGCCCATGCACAACCCAGTCCACATAGGAAAGCACAACCCAATCCACACATTAAAAGTAAGTCAACCACATCAAGGATAATTATTGAGAATCAAGACTCATCTGACACATGTATAAACTTCGTAAGGCAATAGAGATGATCATATGTAGCCACTGATTCATCTATGCTGTTGGACCCACATAGGATAGAAGACCAGCTAAGCTGTCGGACCCACAAAGGATACAAGACCAGCTACTGTGCCGGACCCACACATGATACAAGTACAGAGGTCAATATTGCTGGACCCACATAGGATACAAGAATAGTAGTCAATGCCGTCGAACCCATAGAGAATTCCAGTATGGTCGACGTCGCCGTCAAACCAACGGGGGATTCCAGTACGGTCGGCGTCACTGTCGTACCCACGAAGGATTCCAGTATAAAAGTCATTGAAGTCGCAACCAGCTCTAGTTTTCTTGCACACAAAACACTCGATTCTGGGAGGGTACACTCCACGAGGCAAGGGGGTCGATACATCAACTTCCATGAAGTCAAGAGTTGATGTATCACAATGTTCTGCGTCGTCAATAAGAACTCAACGCAACTGACGGCGTGTCAATTAGACGCCCGATCTGAGAGTTATTGGCTTTTTCGTCCCAGGGGCCCGGTTGGGTTTTAAGATAAAACCGACCAGACCGTACACTAGCTGCATATAATCCTCGAGAAGAGTAAGACAAATGAATTGTCTCACTAAGAGAAATTCAACATAGTTGACGACACGTCAATCGGACGTTCAGAGCTCAAGTTATAAAAGTTTCTGCTCCGAGGGCCCGGTTGGTCTCATGTTCGAACCAACCCATCTGTTCCCAAATTTCTTCGAAACCTTGAAGGTAATATACCGAAATAGCTTTCTCGATCCAAGGATCCCAACTCAACTGACGGTACATCGATCGGAGGTCCGTAGCTGATGTTATGGGAAAAAGACTGAAAACAGTCCGAAGTGGGGGGTCTGGCCCCAGCCCGGCCCGGCCCAACCCCCCTTGGGTCGGCCCGAACCGGGTCAACCCAACCCGGGTCCGGTTCCGGCCGGGTAGGGTGCGGCCAGCCCCAGTCAGTGCGACCTGCCCTGGCCTGGCTGGGGGGGGGACGCGGTCCCCCCTCCCTTTGCGCTCCGCGGACGCAGCGGGCACTGCGTCCTCCTCCGGATCTCGTGCGGCCACGGGATCCTACCGCCTGCTGCCGCTGATTTAGATGGGGCGGTTCCTATTGCCGGCACGTTGGGGCGCCACTGCCGCCTCCGACCGCCGGCGCCGCCTGAAATTTCGGTGGGCCACCAAAGTTGTTTTGGTGGTCCGTTCTTGCTCCCATATGTTACAACAGTCGTCTCGTGACCCGCTCTTCACTACGATGGCCTTTAAACATCGTTGCGGTCTTGTTCCATCTTTGCGCAATGTTTCGTGCATCAAGAATAGAAAAACGGTGGGTTCAGACTTGTTCATTTTTCCACACCCACCGTGTTAGTGGCTTGAAACTACTCCCAAAAATTTCCTCGCAAATAATAACCCCCCAACCCGTAAATAATCATTCACGGATTAACATAATAATGTGTTGATCCATGTTCATGTTTTAGAGGAAAAAAATTGGAGTATTATCATTCTAAAAATAAACCCATACCTCTTAGTGGTTCGTTGTTGCACGTTCGTCCTCAAGGGGGTTTAAGGAATCGACATCGCTTTCCGGCTCCGATATTCTAAAGGTGTTGAAGAATAAGAGGTTTTGTCGGAGTTCTTCGTTCTTCTCTGGGGCGGAATTCCATGATAGGTTCACCAGAGAATCCTCCAATTTCATTCTCCACATATTCTCGATGTGCCAAAATTTATAAAGGAGCACGTCGCAGCTTTTCCATAATGGTGTCATTAAAGCGTCATTACGCTATGTGTTTAATGATCCATTAATGAGCCTCATTGATGTGCATCATCACCACCCTATCACCGCCCCTCCACCCAAAAAATAAGAGAAGGATAAATAAACAAAATAATTCATTTAAATTATTTTATTATTTCTCCCAAAAGGTCCCAAAAATAACTTTTTCTCTCGGCCCTTGCCTGTCGAAGTTATGCTTCGCCTAAACGAATCCCAGCGCTGAGAACTCATCGGCGCCCTCAGATTTTAATTCCAAACACTGTTTTAAAAGTTAGAAAAACCCACTTTTTCATTCACTGAACGTACCTGCGCTAAACTTCAAAAATTTATTCTGGGCACCCTGTGCCTCAGAATCAAGCACCGTCAGAAACTGTGTACTCGTAAAATTCCAAAGTATTTAAAAAAATTCCGTGAAATTTCTGGGTCTTTACAATGTGTGAGACACTATCCAATTAAAGTTTTTTTTTACAGTTACCTTGGAAGGTTGCAAATTTTGAATACACATTACCCATTCGTGCGATATTATACTATTCATGGTTGCACAGTTTGGCTTGGAAGGCTGTACAATTTACTTAACCATGAACCCAATGCATATCATTCACAATTTAGCATGTTTTCCATAATTTCATTTTCTAAACCCTTGGAACACCTCCCAAGTCCCATAATTCACCATGAAAACATTTCATTGACCTAAAAAAAGTGTTTAAAACAATTAATTAAGAAACAAAATACCTCCTTGATGTCTTCGATCATATAACCACCCCACCTTAAAATGGATCATCCTCGAGATCCACCATCCAAACATTACTAAGATTCCGAAGAAACGTTATCTGGTCAGTTGTCCCACATATTTTATTATCATTCCAATGTTTCTTCCTAAACATTACCAAGATACTATTGAATGAGAACCAAAGGTTCAACGATGCTCTACAAGACCATCTTAATATGCTCCATGATACAAATCAGATGCTCCCCAAAGGTTGTGTTAACCTCATGCTCATCATCTTTAACATTTGTCACATGGGATGTATCATGGTGATACTATAGAAGTGGTGATACCTAAAAAACATAATTTATTCTACTATACCTCATTGGCTGATACAATCAATAATCAACTGGTTTGACCCACTCCATAGTCTCAAACAACCCCACAAACCTAGGCACTAACTTGACATTTGGAGGAACGTAAAAGAAACATGCTATCACACACTATAAACTAATGATTTATATGGTTCCAATATTTATATAACTTCTACCTACATTGATTCATTTCCAAAATCTTTTAAATAAATCAATATTTTTCTGACATCTCCCACATGAGACTATGTCTTAATAACTCAGACTCCACAGAATCTAACAACACAACGTAGATTAATACAGTCCCCTATAGAATTCCTAAAAAATTTCCATCTGAAAATTACCCTAAAAACTATTTTTTCATGAATACTCATCAAGTGATAAATTTATTTCCAATAAACAACCAATATAAAGTCCACATGAACTCAACATTTCCTCCAACACATGAATTTTTTATTCCGACATAATGCTCATCTATGGATGATAATCCATACTCAAGAACACATGGGTACTAATTGAGCTCTATTTCCCTTTATATAAGAATGATATAAAATGCAGACCGTGATTAAAAACTACAGTTTTGCGAACACCATGATACTTCAATTTCTCAAGAACATATAACTCACCCAACTGATCGATATTGAATGTCACGTGGATCAGTAAGAATTGATACACTTTTGTTTGTCGATCCATAACCACCCTGATTGTTTCATTATTCTAATTAATCTTCACAAAACCCACAACAAAATCCATTTTCAAAAATCCCTTTTCCATTTCAAAATAGGAAAAGGTTATAAAAATCCACTAGGATGTTCGTGCTCAGCCATCACCTGTTTATGGGGAAGGCATATTTCCATAAATCCCAAAACCAATTTCACCATTCCAGGACACCAATACTAACTAGAATGATCATGATAAGTCTTATTCATGTTAGGATAGACTATCCAATTCAATGCATAGAACTCACACATCATCTTTTCCCCCAATGGCACTGGTACCACAAAAATACTAGAAACATTAACAATCGTATCATAACCAACAAACCAATAGGAATGTGACTCCCTTCCATTGAAACAACCCTTCATGGTCAAATGGTCTATATACTCAAGATGACACTCCATGAACCAAATAAAAATGACATACTCAAATATTATGAACACAAGGATCATTTTCCCATTCCCATCATGTACTTACACATACATATTAGTAAACAAAGACAACATTCTCCACTCATAGTTTGATTCATAAACCATCTAAATCTATGTCTTCTAGCTCAAGGTATCCAAAAAGTTATTCCCTTTTCATTGTTTGTAAACCAACTCGATTCGAAAGGACTACATGATCTCAACCCAAATTTATGGTTGATGTTTCATATTCCACTGAGAGAAGATGTTATTAAGAATTTTAGGATCATTAAATACCATAAAGAACTCTCCCAACAAGTAATGCATCCAACAAAATAAGGAATAACCCACAAAATAATGCTCATGATCATGATTACTGTATATTTATTCATGAGGCATAAACTGCCTTCATGAAAATGGTAAAACCTAATCATCCTATATACCAAATGCACCAATTGCTACACCAGATGAATCATAGAATAGGGTTTACCCTTTTCCTGGATCAGGTAAGTTTATAATCGCAGTGATAGTTAACCACTTCATGATCACTTGAAAAGAATTATGAAATTCTCTGAACAATCAATAATTTTTCCATTGTTAGTGATATCTATGAGTGGTGCTTCCAAACATGATAAATCCCAAATGAATCATTGATTATAACCATCCAAACCTACAAAACATATGAAATCAGAAACATTATTTGTATTCTCCCAAAAATCATACAATTCACTTTCTTCGAATCCACTGACACACCTGACTCAGAATTGTTTTGTTCCATGAAATTTAGGTTATCAATATAGAATAGATATTTTGATATCTTAGAATAAATAATTTGCCTTCTTAGTTTACTCAGGATGATGTCTAAATTTTTGGAATGATCGTTAAGTGTTCTTGACTGAATTATGATTCCATCACCAAAGACAGCCACATGCTAATCCAAATATTGGTGAAATATTCAATTCATTAAATCCATAAACATATCTTGTTTGTTGATTAATACAAACTGAATCAACAGAAACTCATTGAGCTCATACCTACTCTGTAATGTTTTCTTCATTACATAAGAAGGTCTCAACCTCAACTGATGGTATCTTTATCTCAAATCTATCTTAGAGAACACTAAAACACCCCTCAGTTGGTCAAATGGATATTCGATTCTGGGAAGTTGATATAATTACATAATCATAATATAATAAAAGTTTCTATAGTAAAAACATAACCTCAAAGATACATCTTCCTTCATATAGAACAGAACGAGATAACTCCAATGAAACATACATGGATGGATGAAGTACTTTATTTCCAACTCTTCCAAATGAACCTTATATCCATTGGGTTCTATCATCCCCATTCGGTATGCTAGAATGAAATCCAGTTATTCTCCTTAAAGAAACCTATTTTTAAGCAGAACATCCCTATCTGGTTGCAATGCTAAGAAATACATAAGAAATACATCCTGAAATTGATCAACAATGGGAGGAAAAATTGGATTGTAGTTTCCTCCTTCATCCATTACAAGACAAAAGACACTAGAGAAATGAGTTCTCCTGATGAATAGAAAATTGGTCATGCACATCATGATCAAACATCCCACTCACCACTATGGACATAATTTTCTCCATTGTGAGATGTGAAATTTACCTAACATTAGTGATAATCGTTATGGTCTTGATAAAATACCAAAAAATTTATACTAAAAATAAAGTCAAAAACTGTAATTTAAATGATAAATAGGATCCATAAAAATAATAATACACAAAACTTGAAATCATAACACCTGAATTTATTGATATTCTCAACTCGTACCCCTAGATGAGTATTAGATGACATAACTGAAAATACACTATGCATGGTTAGGACCAATACAACTATGAACTGTGTAGAAATAAAATAATATGTATCACTTGTGTCAAATAAATCCCATCAAGCATGGATTCTATCATAATCATGCCTCAAATGGTAGATAGTCAATCCTCGCTACCTCCAGGTGTAGACTGAACTATGTGAATATTACTTTACCATCTACCTTGTGTTCTAGAATGAGTACCCTACAATAGATAACACTAATATTATGGATGGTGTCACCCTAGATATCCACATACACTGCCCCCTTGAGTTTTAACTATTATGCTACAACTTCCTTCCTGATACGGGGTTATCGACCTCTTGATCGAACTCAGAATCTGTCTCTAACCTTCATTTTCCCTAACATGTTGAGTATTCTTGCAGAACCATTGTATATTTCTCAACCTTCCACACTATCGACACTCAAATAGTGGTTTCTTCCATTAAACCCACATGTTCCTTGATATTCCAGACTCATAACATAACACTTGATCATCCTATTGAGGGATTGTCCCTATATTCGAGCTTCCTTTCACACTTTCACCCTATTGGAGACTCTCAAAATTACACTTCCTGGAATCATAAGCTACACCACATGTCTTCCTGGATGGTACCATAGTTTCATCACCTAAAGCTATATTCATGTTCCCTTATAAGATAAGGTAACGATCCAGAACCAATGAAAACTTCTGTAGATGAATATATTCACATGGTACCTGATCTGATTCCTAAGCCCATCTTATAAATGTTTCTCTATAGCCACATGATCTCCTACCAGGATCATAATGAAGTAGTACATATAAATTAAATTAATACCATAATTCATCACTCACTAAACCCCTTGGGTAAAAATCCACGACTATCCACCCTTCCCCTACCTGAATCTCTCATGGTAGTAATGCTCCAAAAACATTTCCTGAAAAAACATCCACACAATTCCTTCAGCATAATGTTTTAGAACCATAATGTCTCACCAATTATTTTCCTGTCCCCACAACATATTGGAGACTAACTCTAATCTATTCTTAGAAAGAGTCTAATAGTGATCCCCAATCATCTATGTATCCTCTATCTAGAATTTGGCATCCTCTTGCCTACACTATCAGGAAAATGATGAATGGTGCTCGAACTAAAACTCTCCAGTTAGCTCTAACATACTCGATGCAACCCACCCTTGGTTCCATTTCATCATTACACAAAACGATCAAATTATTCATGAAAAATATCTTTCCCTCCTACTTGACACACTAGATCTTATTTGTCCACTACTGGGGGAGAATTATCGGCAATATCCTATTGTCCCCCAACGACAACATGTCTGTGTGGGGGTATTTCTCTACAATTATAATCACAGGGTTTAGAACAAAAATTATAAATATTTCAAAAAATTTATTGTATGTATTACAACTAGATATAATAAATTATTTCACATATACCATCCATATATGCTTTATCACACCCAGAACACCACCCACATCCATCCCTACTGAAGACTATTGTTATCATAAGGTAACCAACTCACATCATCACAAGCCTTGTATTCTATACCATATCAAAACATTTTCAATATCATGTCTTCTTAAACATCATTTTAATACCCTCACATAACCTATTTTTATGAACAATTACTTAATCATCATTTAACCTATTACTTCTCAATTAACCATGTGGATCATTTTGTTATAATTCATTTTCATCACTTTCAAAAAAAAATCATCCTACCATTTATGTACTACACATTGGTCACATGTGTGTGTGTGCCTAATATAATGCATGTCACTTTAAAACAAAGTTTCTTTCAATGATGCATGAATGAATAGAATAATGAAAATTTTGCAATGTGAAAATTATCATAATACTATCACATCACATAACTAGTGAGTCACCCAATGGAGAAATATCATCAAATGTAACAACACAAAATAAGAACATCAATTCCCTCCTAGGGTGAAATGGGTTTTCCATTTTCACATTGGTTTGATACATCCATGAATGGGCACATTACCGAGGCCCAAAACCATATTAACATAATTTCTACCATCACCAAATAGTAAATCACAAAAATGAACTTCTTAGAAATTACATTGTAATTTCGCTGATAATAGAACCCCTAAAATGTTGTCCCGAGCAAGGTCACCACATGTCCTCATGCGTGCAACCTTATATTCCAGAGGACTCCAACTAGTAATGAGGGGTTAAAAGTAATAAAGTAAGAATATACCTACTTTACTAGAGTAAGAGACTAAATAAAATAAATAGATTGTATAAAAACATAGAATTATCAATGAACATGAGTAAATAATCATTTCCCAAAACTGGGTACAAGACAAAACAATTAGTAATATAACATGTCCTAAATAATACCACGAGAAAAAAATATAGAAATTAGCAGAATCCCCAAAATATTTTGTACTCTATTTTTGTAACCTCATCCATGACTGTGAATGCATAACTCCACTCCATAGTATAGGGCCCCTACCCTTGTCCATACCTGAAAGCATGAAATCAACTCTAGTACCCAACATTGTCCTGGGTAGGTTGTGAGGTTAACTCTATAGGCTACCACCGATAGTGTCTAAAAAATACCTTGTCTAAATAGATATTGCATCATGAAGTACAATAAATTCCATGTATTAATTATATTATAAGTAAAAAAAAGATAGGTTGGGCCACTAGTTAACAATAATTACATAGCCCATTCTAACCATAGAACCAAATTCATTATGTTTATATTCATTAATACTTAGTTCATCAATGACTTGTAATTCATGGGTTAGGAATTTACATCATTCCCAAGAACTATCATGTCATTTATCATTCTTCATAAGTGAATAATTCAAGTCCATATCTCACTAGGGATAACAAATCACAACTAATACAATATCTTCACCTCAAAGCCTCAGTCTAGGTGGTCTAGAACCATTAAAGTAATATATCATAGACCCCTACCATAAAAAATGGATTTTTTGTGGTGTTTGAGCATCAATTAAACTCAACCCATGGGAGGAACCTCATTACATTATCCCACACCTCAATCCATGTCAAAATTTTTATTCATCCATTAAGGACACACAACCATATCACAACTCAAAAAATAAATACATATTAAAATCATAATCAATAAAAATATAAACCTATGTTAATATTATTCCATTACCCATTAACACATTTTCCATTTATATTACACATCTAATTAGGTACAACTACAAATTCTTAGGCTTATCTCACTATTCCTGTTTGCTAATTTTATTATATCAACCCATTTCAAATATCAATTAATTCCCTTATGAAATCTCATTTCACATATTTCTCAATTCACACACCACTAAAAATTTAACCTATTAACAACTTATTATGTACCAACTCCATTGTTAATTTCTAATTTAATTCATATTCTACAAGACATAGTCATGATTAATATAATCAACCAATTTCTATGTCATGCCATACAACCCTTTATGTCCTTACCAAGTCAAGAAGTATTATGTATATTCCATTTTCATTTATATTAAACAAAATACATACTCAAGAAAGGATCTACATTATCACAAAATTTCCATACACATAATTAATTTATATGTCCATGAATTTTGGAGCACCCCATGTGTATCTTTAAAGAGTTCAAATCATCCTTAATGAATACTACTGGGAACATGAGTGTTTTTATTCACAATATCGACACCCATTTTACTAATCCTTCCCAAATAGATTGAGGCCACAATAAGAGGCGTACATGAACAAAACAAAAAATGAATAAATATACCATGAAACAATGGGATATATCTTTTTGAACAACAAACTCAAATCCATTGACAAAAACACCCTTAATCATATCTTTTGTTTTTTATTCAACCACCAATTTTTCCTCAACCTTGATGTCAATATAAAAAGTTATTTTTATTGATTCTAATGGAGTTACGAGAAGGAATAAAAACCTAATAGAAGATAATTGAAGGAAGAATCATACACACACAAATATTCAATCTCTAACCAATAGAGCTCTAAATCGATTATGCTGCTTTAATATTCACCTCTGGGAATCATGGGCATCTTGGATTCGTCCTTATGGTTGAATGAGATAAAATGGAGAATAATTCCTAGTTAGAAATAAAATCCAAAGGTGTAAATTTTGTAATTTTCTCAGATTTATGGGGCCGCACTATTTACACACACGATTTACAAAACTATGCACAAAACATGTGAATGGTACTGTCTAATGGATGTTGGGTCATATGGTGTACTGGGAAGATATTACAAATTGAAAACAGTTACACAACATTGCGATATGCCACTGTATATGCTTTCATAGTATACCTAGGAAGGCCAAAAAAATTACATAACCATGATCCATCTACGCTCCTTTTATAGTTTGGCCTAGTTTTCCTTCTTTTCATGTCTCAATCCCTTAGAACCCCATAGAGTCCCCTCATATATTTCATAAACATTCCACTAGCCTAAAAAGAGTGGTTGAATGAAAAATTTAAACATGGGAATACCTCCATGAAGTCTTTAATATTACATAGTTATTGTATCATTACAATTTAATGTATATCATATTGCCTCACTAAACATATTCTTAAACCATTCATGGTTGTGTGTGAAGAAATCACATCACATTGAGGGGGCTCTAATCCACACTTCCACACACAAAATTATCATATTTACATTAAAAGTAATATATATAAATATGTTATAAAATTATTATACAAGAATAAAGACATGATATAAAAAATTTAGAACATATATAAATATACTTTCAATTATAATGTAAACCATGAGTGGTGGTGATGTAAAGAATTTACAATCATTGTTTTGTGATGTGGTAGTTCACTATACATTTAATTAATATATTTTTTACCCAATAGAGGGAATTATGTGTAAGCGTAGGTCGAACCCATAGAATAACAAAATCATATAATATTGAGGATATTTATATTGTTAACCAATAATGGAATAATAACGGGAGGATGGGTTCTTTTGTAATGTCTTAAAATATTTTTTTATTATAAATTCATTTCTGAATTATAATATCTCCAAAGTGATATATTTCATTTATAATATTTAGATGGGTCGAAATTCTCTCATCCAATAGAATTTAGGCAAGTTTAGGTAAAAAAAATTGACCTTATCTTTTTTCTTTATCCCTTAGTTGGATAAATTAACTATTTTCATGTCTTCATATATTTTCGAAATATATGGTTAATATAGTAGCTATAAAATGTCACGAGAACGTCAAGTGGATAAGTAATAAATTTTTTAATATGATATAATTCATTTTGATGAATCATAGATTTTTATGAATATTATATCATTTAATAAAATATTATTTTTTGTAAACTCATTCATTTCAATTCTATCAAAATTTAGTAATTGATTTTTGTTAAATACATAACAAAAATTTTCATTCAAAAAAACTACATTAAATCAAATATAAAATCACATAATAATCCATAAAATTCTTTTATCGAATCAAAATTTTGAAATTATAATTATATTAATATTTATAATATCATTTATTTGAATCATTCATTAATAGGTTAATCACTACATCATCATTGAGTCATAAATAAATTTATTTACTTAATGTATAGAAATTATAATCAAAATTCCATGATATAGAAAAATATTATTATATTTGCAATGACCATTAATATTCATAGATATATATTATATAACTCCACTATAAAATTGTTTTATATAAATGATACATGATATTGTAATATTTCTCTTTACATATAATTAATTATTATAACTTGTCATTACAACACCCAAGGGGTTCTCAAATTCCATATGTCTATAATATGGATTTAAATGGTCACCCAGGACTAATCCAATAGGATTAGAACCCATGCTATGATAGTTTTATGTTATTATAATATTATTTTGACCATTATTTACATAATATACACTTTAACCATGGTAAATAAAAATAATTAATGAAGTTACTATTCATAATGTCCAAAAATAAAAGGTACCTCTTTCCACAATTTGTCCCTTATGATTAAAAATATGGAATCTATTTTTCTAAATTATAAATATATATATATTAGTAATTAATTTTAATTTAAATACCTGTTATTAAAATTAGAAAGCATGTTTTTATGAAGTAAAAACTATCAAATGATTGACATGTTTTTGGGTCCAATTAAATGTGAAATTAATTTTAATGACAAAAATTGGATTCATTTATAAAAAAATTCCAATTATACCTTAAAAAAAATATAAATATAATCCAAAAATATAAATAAATTAAATGAAAATGCAGATTTGAATTAAAAAGAAGTATTTTTCATTATTCATGCAAATATGAAATTTATCAACAAAATATAGAAATTTCAACAAAAAATAAAATTTTATATCCCACAACTAAATAAGAAGTTTATTTTCTTCAAATAGAACATATAAAATTGTTGAAAACTATATTTATAAAAGAATCACCATAAAATCGTTTTAAAACATCGTAATTTGAAAAATACATCTTTTTTTGAAAAATTGAATTTGTTCTAATATAATGTCTAGAAAACCATTAAGATGAATTTTGAATATTAAATTTAATATATTAAATATATATTTCACTAAAAAATACGTCAATAGTGATTTTATTAATTTATAAACTCACTTATGTTCTTTTAAATAGTTTTACAAAAACCCATTTCTATAATATTAAAAAGGTTTTTATTTTCATTTATAAATTACTGTTCACAAAATAATTAATTATAAAAATCTGTAAATAATATTTTAAAAAATAAATTAATATTTTTCATTCCTTCCATTATAATGGATAGGTTATTGGAGTTTCATTTAAATAATAATTTTTATTTTTTGTTTAAGGTTGATGTAGTGTATCATGTACACTATTTCACAAAGTGTTTCTTTCGTAAAACTTAGGATGTTAAATCCTACCCACATTAATAAATTTCATTCTTGAAATTTTAATTTGGGTTTGGTAACTAGGGTATGAATTTTCAAAATACCTCTTTTAAATACCCATATTAGAAAATGTGTAAATAAAACTACAACTTTACCTGATATAAATTGAACTACGAAGGTCTCACAATATAACACATACAATGATTCCATGTATGAAAACAAGGATTTCAAAGAAAAACAAACCAACATTTTCTAATGGTGGTTAGAATAAAACATTATGGGGAAGTGTTTAACAATTAGAAAACACTAATATTGTGATGGGTTAAACGATATATGATTTCCCAAATAGAAATTTAAACTGCAAATGTTTTTGTTTTAATATTAATTTCATAAATTTGGGGAATTTATTTATGACCTTGACTAATAAAATTCATAAAAATACATACCTATAATTTATATTTTTATCCTTTAATAAATTTCAACCACAAACTCATATTTTCTCAACACTATTAGAATTCAAGAATACATGGTCACACATGAAGCACTAAAATCAACTTCATGAGAATCACATAATCTAAAAAGGATTAATTATCAATTCACTGAAATCCTAATGGGGATACCGAAAGAAGATGTAATGTTTTCCAATGAGTTTTTTATTTTATTTCTTTATCCACCTCTTTATATTTATATTAAACGATTGTGATATAATAGAAAAAATATATTCCATACAATATGATTTTATTATAACAAGTTCATTATCTAAATATATATCCACTTACATCAAAATGGGATATAAAATCATCTTTTGTGTGTATAAAACATTAATTCCTCACAAACCAATATGTTTTGTTTTTTATGTTTCCACATATTAAAGATTGGTATTATGGTGGATATAATATATATATATATATGATATTTATAAAATTTTTATATTTATATATTCTATATTATATATATATATTTACCTTTTACTCTTTTGGATATACGGTAACCTCGCTCGTGTGTATGGTAGACTATGGCCTTACATGACGGCGTGATTACTCATTCACGAATGCTTCACTTGTAAGGAGATAAAGATAAAGACAATTAATAAATATGATTTAAATTAAATATATATGATATTAATTTAATATTTATTATTCTTTATATATAATATATATCATTATATTTCACTCCTTATAACTTATTTATAGATTATTACATGTTTTTATACGTGTATATTACTGCCTTCACAAAGCAATATTACTATCTTCATCAGAAAAACGCATTGAATATATATATATATATCTGTATAAAATTTGGTATTTACTCTATATTATAATTAATTAGATGTAAAAAATTACTTACCTTCATTATATAATGACCATTGGAATCTCAAAATATTACCCATGTGTACGTGTGACATATCGTCTCTGTGATCGTAACATATTTCCTTTTTAATATCCACAATTAATAGATATTTTGTAATGTATATTTTATGATAATTATGTAATTATATTTATTCAAGATATATTTAAACTATATAATATTTGAATGAAATGAATCATTATTGAAAAATCAAAAATGGAAAAACAGGGCAATTAACACATGAAACAATGATAATAATCGATGTTTATTATCCAAAGTGTTGTAAAATGTTATAAATGGATCATATATGATGTTATAAATATTAATACTTTTCTAATTTATGTTAATGAGATGTTTAAAAATAATATACAATATAATAATTCAAAATTTACCAAATTGAATTCTGAGGTAAGGGATTTGGTCTCAATTTTCATTCCATTGAGACTTATTTTCTATTATGCACGAATTAGCTTTTATATGGCATATATAATACAATTTTGAGTAGGATATCATGATTTGTTCATAATTCATGGTATTCTATGTTTGAATATTTTTTAATTAATCCATGTTTATTTGAATTGAAATTTTATAATTGGTGAAATTCTTTTTTCAAAGTCACATTCGTTTGTGATTCTTAACATTATCTCGAAAAAATCACCATATTGAAATTAATTTTCATAGGAAATTAAATTTCAATTAAATATCCATATTCATTCATGACAGATATTATTTTTTCATAAAAAATCTTCCAATTTTTACATATGATGTTTACATTGAATGTTATTTGAGAAAATAAGTATATATTGATAAACCAGACTCTATTACTGATTATGGAAATTTTATTAAAAGGTATATTGATTCGTGAGATTAATGGATAATTTGATATATGATGAATGATTTAGACATACATTAATGGGTAAATCTCAAAAATAAATATCCCCTAGTTACACTTGTAGGTCGAATGAGACATATTTTATGGAATAATTTAACAATGTTTAAACTATAGTTTTAATTGTCTTTTGAAAGGAAATGAAAATATAGTTATTATAATCTTGATACATGAAATACAATAAATATGAATTTCATTAAATAATAGTTTATTTATATTTATCTAGAATATTTTACCTATGATATTATCTATAGATTGATTATATTATCATTTTATTGTTTAAAAGGAAAGAGTTTTCATTTATTTACAATTACATATTATGAATTCCTTATATATTCTTGATATCATGTTTCTTTAAATGTAATGTTTTTTAGTTATTGACCTTTTCATGTTTATTATTCTTATTGCTACATTATTTCATCATTATTATGTAACGCATACTGATAAATTGAGCTCACACATATTTTTCCCATACACTAAGTTATAAAGATGTATATTTCCAATGTTTTTTCATGGATGTTGAGCATTTAATTTTGTTTCTTATTATGTTTTATTATCATTTCCCAATTTAAAATGGGTATCAAGTATGTACATAGTTCACCATGACTACTGAATTGATTTTCCCTTTGGGATTATACCCATTGTATATATGCAAATCTAAAAAACAGAGACACCAAATGAGAGTTATTATGTTCAGGGTTGGAAATATTCCATTGTCCTACATTTTATCTTGGTTAATATATCATTAGTAAAAATATTTGATAATGAAATTATAATGATGAACCCATTCTATTACTTTTAAGTATTACAATTTAATTAATTTTATTCGATATCTATAGCTTGAAATATTGGTTTCAGAAAATATTTAGAGCAGATGGAAAGATATGTAATGCTTCAATGAATTTTATGGTCCATTAAAAGCAAATTTTTTATTCATTAATAAAAAAATAAACGTATATATATTAATTTAATGGAGTATAAGATGAATTAAAAAACATTTGAATAAAAACCAATGAATTTTTTTTAAAAATAATATTACTATCATGTACATATAATTCCTTATATTCATACAATGTAAAATAATCCATCAACATTTATAAAATGATTGAGAATTTTTCTTATCAAATTTACACCACATAAGATGAATAAAATGGTCCTTTAAATAATCATGGATTTATGTGTTTCATAGCCTTGAATTTTTATTGACCAATGAATTTATTGTGATCGATGACCTCTATCATTCCTTATAATTATTTACAATGTTTATCTATGTTCATATCTACAAATTAATGAAAATTTAAACAATATAAACGTGGATATGTGTTATTACATATGACCTTCGTTATTCCATCATTCTTATAAGAGGATATTTTATTAACCCTTTTATGATGTTGGTTTTACAACAGTGATATTTATTAATGTTAAACCATTGACCACTGAGAAAAAGTGTAAATTATTACGATAAAAATTTATTTTAGGTGAGGAGAATATAACAGTCCAAAATACTAAAATAAAATAAAATTATTTGATAGAGAATGCAACAAATTATACCAATCATAAACAACTAATAAAATATTTTCATTAAATTTAATCTCCATGATATCTTGTGGAACATGCTATCCAGAGATAAAACGTATTTTAATATAATATATCATTCTATCATAACCATCATATTATAAGGTGTTACTATTACATAATATATTTATAAAATTATGGTTATTTATTTATTATATTTAAAATAAGAAATATCTAAATGTAAAAGAAATTTTTTCTGATAAAAAACTGTTATTTGTTTTATAAAAGAAGTTTTTGATGCGTTTTGAACATATAATATAATATTAATTTTTATGAAATTTAGAAATTAAATTTCATAACATTAAATTATTATTATTTATAATTATATTAATATTATATTGTTGTGAATTTTGTTATATTTTAAATGTTATATTTTTATGATGAATAGTAAAAAATAATGAATTTTAACTAGAAACTATATTTTTGGTTAAATTATTTTAATTGTAAAATTATATTTTGAATTCGTTTTAATGTCAAATTATTTCAATTAAATATCTATGGATAAAAATTAGGTAATTATAATTTTTTTATTGAATAAAGATATAAAAACAACATAAACTTCTAAAAGTCTTATCTTTGAAACCGCCCTTTCTCATCATATATGTGGGATTAATTTTTAATTAAATTAGACAATTTATATTAATGTAATTTTGAAAAATAGATTATATAATTATAATATTAATAATTTATATTATATAATATGGTAAAATTAAATTTTAAATAAAATTAATATTATAAAAATTGAAAATTATTTATAGTGGTTAATTTAAAAAATGATTTTCCGAGGGATAAACAAAATAGATATTTATTACAATTACCTATAAACATGTATAAAAAGTATTTTATATCCATATATATACCTTATTATTTATATTATTAATTAATTATCCATTTTAGACCTTTAATTCTTGTAAAAACATGTTTACACCTTAGTCTTTTAAAAAATATCATGTGTTACACTCCCCTCCCATATAAAAGGACATCATATACAAACTCTTCTTCACAAAATAATAGCCTTCTAGTTAGGCCAATAACTACCCATTTTCACATACTATATTCCATGACCTAATCTTATAATCCTTAATTTTTTGGTATAAATCCATCTAAAGAAGGGGTTTTGTGAAAACCTATCCATTTTACAAGAAGAAGAGTTAACATTCATTGATGACTATTTTTATATTTTATATTCATCAATAAACATCAATTATTACTGAGTTGCGCTGATATAATAACATTAGTGAATTAAATATAATTATATTTTATGTTATCTTAATGATATACAATAATGCCCACATCCATCAAAAAGTGTAATCAAATAATCGTTGTTGTATATGGATGACTACACCATCAAAAATAGATGTCATTCATTTTTTCCATCACCAAATATCATGTATGGGTATTAATATCGAGATAAAGTATATATATGATATAAATAACTAAATTATACCTATATAATCATGATATCATATATAAATAAAGTTAATTTACACTCCTTATGAGATATGATAACAAAGTTCGTGTGTTTGACGGACTACAGCCTCGCAAAGTGATGTGATTTTTCATTCACAAAAGCTTTATGTGAATGTTGATAAGTATAATTATAAATATTATATATGATATAAATGAAATATTATTATTAGTAATGACATGTTAAATAATGATAAAATATAACAAATCATTTTATTTACACTAAATTAAAAATTATAACATAGTTCGTGTATGAGTGGACTACCACCTTCATGAACAAATCTAAAATTGTTTTCATCACCACCGCACATTGAGGAAATTTATAATTTTATTTAAAGAAATTATATAGTAATTATGAAATTATTTACATTATGAAAATATAGAAAATTGCTTTCCACTTTTTTATAATGATCGTTGACAAATTTATTGTTACACATGTGTTTGTAAGGTCTACCATCTCCATGATCATAGCGTAGTTTGTTTTTCATTAAGAAAAGTCATGATTGACATTATAAGGAAAATTTATGTATAAATATGATAATTATATTATTATAATTAATCTAGACATAATGTAACTATATAATAATAACATGAATCCAAACATTCATAACAAACCATGAATGGGAAAACATGGAAATTAACACCCGTAAATATGAAAATAATGAATTCTTGACAACAAGAACATTATAATATTAATTTAAAAAATATTATAGAAAATTATACATAATTATATTGTTATATAATAAAATATTAATTTATTTGACCATCCATAAAAATTACATAATCTTGAGATAAGTCAATAATTTGACTATAATTCACATTTAGGATCTCTTCAAGTTTACAGTTTTAGGGCATTAGTCCATTAACAATAAATACCATCCCATAATCAAACAACAAGATACAATCAAAATATTATCTACTTTTTCTTACAATGAAATCCCTTTAGAAATAAAACATAATTTCATTTCTTCATAATAATCTTGTAGACTTATAACATTCACTTACTCATCTTTATATCATGTGAAAACATTATATAAACATTGGATGAGCATAAAAATAACAGTAAGGGATACATAAAAAAATAAAATAGTTAGTCTACTGAAAACATATAAACCATGATTACATTATCATAAAGAAATACTTTTCACATTCATGAAGTAGTAAAATACACTTCACCAAATATAAGTTAATTTATTACATTTTTTGTAATAAAAAGGTTACCATAAAACTAATAGAAAGAAACATATAATATATAAAGGTATATTTGTACAAAGGCATAATTAAAAGGAATAACCATACATTAGAATTCCGAAAATATTAAAAAAGGGAATAGCCTTATGGCTGACATCTATTGCCAATGAATTGGGGGCTATAACATGACCACCCATCCTTGGTTCATCACAATCCCACCCACAATTATATTATCTTGTAACTAATCATGTTTGGTTTATCACGTAACCACCCGTAAAATGGCCATGTACCATAACATAATCTTAACACCTAAAACAAGAGTAATAGGGAATTTGTTTTCCAAATTGCTATCACAATAGATCATTTATGTATATTGACAAAATATATCATTTATCAAAACCATTTTCAATACTAAAATACATGAAAAGGGTATATGTTATTTATTTTTCATTTAAAAAACATTACATCTTTTAGAGGAATCCATATATCATAAAATGGTTACGACATCAGATATGTCATAATCACTGCATATAGTAAAAACATTCCTTTTTTGGTTTAGTATAATGATAATTAGAAAAAATATTGCATTTGTATTAAAAGTAAAATGGCTTTATTATAAACCATATAAAATTAGGTTTCGTAAATTATATAAATATACCTTAATGAAGTGATATTGAGACGAAGTCTCTTACCAAGATCCTATAATTATATTTAGGATAAATCATTGACATAATTATGTGTTAAGAATATAATTAAACCCTATATATGTTTATATACATTTAAAAACAATTATAAGTTATTCACACATATTATTGGAAATACAAAACCAATGACATGGATATATAACTCAATAAATGGTGATTGAGTTATGATTTCTCTTATTAAATTAAAATTAATAATATAACATGAAAAAACATAACAATCATCAAATTAATAAGTTAGTACCATGATTATAAAGAGAATATTGATAGTATATATCATATGGAAATATACATACATAACATATAAGAAATATGTGGCGAATAGTGGAAAATCATAGAAATAGAAGCGGATGAGAAACCCCTTGCATTGAGTCTGATTTATATCATATGTTCTTTTTTCTTCATAAGTAATTAACATAGGTGAATTTATACTTTATTTAGAACATTTTATAATTTTATCACTCATTTTATATCACTTTTTACCATGTTATAACAATTAGCTAATTATTTGTGTTTGTATTAGAGATTCTGTCGATGATTGGTACTTGAGTCAAAAATGAATCTGTTTTGATGAATTTTTTTGATGTGGTCATTTGTTTATTATCTAAAAAATGATATTTTTGAGTGAATTATCATATATATCCAATATATGTTAATTTAAAATAGTCCACACCATTTTTTTAAACTAAAATAAATGCACCATTCATAGAGACGATATGCCATACATATTCATGAATGCTATTTTAATTTCATTTTCATATTAATGCAATGAAAACTAAATGACACATAGGTATGTTATAATTCAATTATAATATATTTTTAATATATTTTGGAAAATTTCATTAACACCACCCTTTATATTTTCCATGTATGGCATGAATGAGTCTTATCACATTGAGGGGCACCACTCCACAGTTCCTCAAATGAAATTATCATATTTACACATTATGGAAACCATAAAGGTATGTTATAATAAACAATATATAATCATAGATAAAATATAAATATATATCATATATAAATACATTTACATCATAATGGATTCCATGAGCGGTGTTAGAATAAAATTGAATAGTCATCGTTTCATAAGTTAGTAGTTCATTGTACACACACACAGTATGTTCTATATCCATTAGATGAATGTGTGGGTAATTATAGGTTGAAATAATATCCTAAAAACATCGTAGTATATTTAAGATACTGTTTTGGTAATACTACAATGGAATAAAAATAGATTTGGGGGTTGGATGAGGAAAACAAAATAAATGAAAGGGGTTTGAGAGGAGACGTTACCTCTAAATTGGGTAACACCTTTTGATTTACACCAAAAGGCATTATTAGATTTCCTTATGCTGAAGGTAAGGCTTATAGGAGGAAGGTATTGATTTTGGGACATTATTGTATTCGAATTTGGATGATACAAGGGTCATTTAGAGGTGCGAGTAAGTGGGTTGAGTTAGTGGCCTTTTGTAAGGGGAGGAGGGGTTCTGTTGTAAAGTATTGTAATATTTTTTTATTATAAATTCATTTTTGAATTATAATATCTCCAATGTGATATATTTAATATATAATATTTGGATGGGTTGAAATTATCTCAACTAATAGAATTTAGGAAAGTTTATGTCACAAATTTAACCTTATCTTTTGGCTTTTACCCTTAGTTGGATAAATTAACTATTTTCATGTCTTCATATATTATCAAACTATTGTTTAATATATTAACTATAAAATTTCATGAGAATCTCAAGTGGATAAGTAATAAAATTTTTAATATAATATAACTCATTTAGATGAATCATATATTTTTTTGGACTATTATATCATTTAATAAAATAGTATTTTTTGTAAACTCATTTATTTCAATTTTATCACTATTTAGTAATTGATTTTTGTTAAATCCATAACAGAAATATTAATTCAAAAAAACTACATTAAATCAAATATAAAATCTCATAATAATCCATAAAATTATTTTATGGAATCAAAATTTTCACATTATAATTATACTAATATTTATAATATCATTTTTTTAATCATTCATTAATAGGTTAATCAATACACCATCATTGATTCATAAATAAATTTATTTACATAATGGCTAGAAATTATAAGCAAATTCCATGATGTAGAAAAATATTATTATATTTATAATGACTATTTATATTCATAGATATATATTATATAAATCAACTATAAAATTGGTTTATTTAAATGATAGATGATATTGTTATATTTCTCTTTACTTTAAATTAATTAATATAACTTGTCTTTATCACAACCAAGGGGTTCCCAAATGCCAAAAGTCTAGAATAAGGATTTAAATGGTCACCCAGGACTAATCCAATAGGATTAGAACCCATGATATGATAGTTTTATGTTATTATAATATTATTTTTACCATTATTTACATAATTTACACTTTAATCGTGGTAAATAAAAATAATTAATGAGGTTACTATTCAAAATGTCCAAAAATAAAAGGTGCCTCTTTACACAATCTGTCCCTTCTGATTGAAAATATTGAATATATTTTACTAAATTAAAAATATATAAATTTTAGTCATTAATTTTAATTTAAATACCTGTTATCAAAACTAGAAAGCATGTTTTTAAGAAGTAAAAACAATCAAATGATTGATATGTTTTGGTGTCCAATTATATGTGATATTACTTTTGATGACAAAAATTGGATTCAATGATAAAAAAATTCCAATTATACCAAATATAATTGAAAAACTATAATGAAATGAAATGAAAATGCAGTTTTGAATTAAAAAGAATTATTTTTCATTATTAATGAAAATATGATATTAATCAACAAATTACAGAAATTTCAACAAAAATAAAATTTTATATCCCACATCTAAAGAATAAGTTAATATTTTTCAAATAGAACATATAATATTTTTGAAAACGATATTTATAAAATAATCACCATCAAATGGTTTTATAACTTCGTATTTGTAAAAATACATCTTTTTTTCGAAAAATTGAATTTTTACTAATATAATGTCCAGAAAACCTATAACATGAATTTTAAATATTAAATTTAATATATTAAGTATATATTTCACTAAAAAAATACGTCAATTGTGATTTTATTATCTTATAAACTCACTTATGTTCATTTAAATAGTTTTACAAAAACACATTTCCATAAAATTAATAAGGTTTTAATTTTCTTTTATAAATATTTGTTCACAAAATATTTAATTATATAAATGTGTAAACAATATTTTAATAAATGAATTTATATTGTTCATTCCTTCCATTCTAATGGATTGGTTATTAGAGTTCTATTTAAGTAGCAATTATGAATTTTTGTTTAATGTTGATATAGTGTATCATGTACACTGTTTAACAAAGTGTTTCTTTCTTAAAACTCAGGCTGTTAAATCCTACCCACATTAATAAATTTCATTCTTGAAATTTTAATTTGGGTTCGGAAACTAGGGTATGAATTTTCATAATTCCTCTCTTGAATACCCATATTATAAAATGGGTAAATAAAACCACAACATTACATGACATAATGTGAACTAAAAAGGTCTCCCGATATAACACATACAATGATTCCATGTATGAAAACATGGATATCAAAGAAAAACTAACCAACATTTTCAAATGGTGATTGTTATAAAACATTATCGGAAAATGTTTAACAATTAGAAAACACCAAAATAGTGATGGGTTAAACGATCTTTGATTTCCCAGTTAGAAATTTAAACTAATTTTTTTTGTTTTAATATCAATTTCATAAATTTGAGGAATTTATTTATGACCTTGACTAATAAAATTCCAAAAAATGCATACCTATTATTTATATTTTTATCCTTTAATAAATTTTTACCACAAACTCATATTTTCTCCAAACTATTAGCATTCAAGAAGACATGGTCTCACATGAAGCACTAAAATCAACTTCATGAGAATCACATAATCTGAAAAGGATTAATTGTCAATTCATCATGTCACAAAATATTAAGCATAAAATATATGGTTCAGATAAAATTATATAATTCCTCAAAAATTATAAACATTGTATTAGGAAAAAATAATTTTAAGCCACCAATATTCAATAATAATATTCAATGTTCAAAAAAGACCATATAATAAATAATTTTCAAAAAATTCCTCCCAATAAACAAAAGTATTATTGAAATTCCAAAATTATAAGGATTTGATAACATATTCTACCCTGATAAGTTATAAATTTTATCTATATAGAACATCAAACACTCTTAATGTCTCATACCAAAAAAATTTAACCTAATCACATTTTCTCTAAGATAGGTTAATCAATTCCTCCAATAACACAAATATCCAAAATTACAAAATTAAATAAAATATTTCTCATAATATAATTCAACATTTATTCATATAATATTATCATTGAATTCTATTTACCATAATAATTTAATGTTTCCAAAATAGGGAACATCTTACAAAATGTCATTTATCACTTAATCCAAAAATCATTTTCCAATCCCATGTTTATCTATTTGATAAATTATTTGTCTCACAAATAGATGATTTCTTAATCCATAATATAATTTAACTAAAAATAATAATTCATATTATCCATGGACTTCATGTAAGATATTATAAGGTCATAGAGGCTAGTTTCACTCTATTTGTGGGTTCTATTCACACATCCTTGTCTCACATTATGGGTTGTCAAATTGTATGCATGTTTTATTTTCTAAAAACTATTAAATTCATATAACATAAACAAAATGGGTTAAAATAGTTAAAAATAACTACAACATGTTATAAACTCCATGGTTATTCTATAAAATTCATTTTTCAATTCCAAAAGCACAAACCCTTAAATAAATCAATAATAAATGTTCCCAAAGATACCATTAATTAATATGAAATTTCACAATATAAACCTCAAAATGGATTTCACAGATATTTCTCTAATGATCAACCTTAAAATTATACACCCATATGACATCCCTATCCCTTTATAAGACACCATAATTTCAAATGTAATCAAAACAATCATATGGTACCAACTACAAGGCCCCAGACTTAAAACATTATATAATCTTGACACAAGTCAATAATTTGACTTTAATTCACATCAAGGATATTTTCAAGTTTATATTTGTAGATAATTAGGCCATTAATAATACATATCATCCTATAATTGTAGAATAGGATACTATCAAAACAGAATCCATTTTTTCTACCAAAGCAACCCCTTTTAAAAATAAAACATGATTTATTTTCTTCATAAAAATGATCCAGACTACTTCACTTCCATTACTCATCCATATACCCTGTGAAAACATTTTAAAAAAATGAGATGAGCTAAAAAATTCATTAATGGATACAATAAAAAGATAACTATTATTATTGAGGAATCATGTAAACCACAAATACTTTATCAAAATGTTATACTTTTAACCATTAAGAAGAAGTAAAATACACTTCACTGAAGATAAATTCATTACATACATTTTTTTTCAAAATATTACCATAGGACCCATATAAATAAATGTACAAGAAATAGAGATATCTTTGGATATAACCAAACTTAAATTGAATAAGCATTTGGTCAAATCCACACATATCACTAAATGGAATAACCATTAGGCTGACTTCTGTACTCAATGCATTGGATGTTATAATGTTACCAAACGTCCTTGGGTTTTCATAAAACCACCCATATTTGATTTATCATGTAACCACTCGTATCTAGTTTCTCATGTGACCACCTATAATATTTCCAAGTACCATAAAAAAATCATAATACATAAATCAATAATAAGGGAAAAATAATATTACAACATTACAATCACTAAAGATCATTTCAGGATATTTACATAATACATCCTTTATCCAAACCATTTTCAATTCCAAAATACAAGAAAATGGTATATGGTATTTATTTTAATTTTAGAAATAAATTATAGCTTGTAAATAAATACAAATATCAAATAATATTCATAGTAGTGGAGAACCATTATTTCCATATAAATTAAAAACATTTGTTTTTTGTAAAATTATTTTTTGAAAAAAATACATTTGAATAGAAATTAAATTAGGTTTATTATAAATTTTATAAAATAAGGTATTTTATATTATCAAAATATTCCATAATGAAAGGATATTGAGATGAAGTCCATTTCAATGATCATATCCTATGATTAATGATCAATCAATGAAATAACTAATTATGAAAATTTTAAATACACCCCAATAAGTGGATATTCAGTGTAAATAAATCATAGGTCATTATCACATTTTCATAGAAAAACAAAACCAATGACATGGATATTTAACTCAATGAATGAAGATTGAGATAAGATTTCTCATACCACATTATATTGAATTGAATAACAAAAAAAATTAACAATCATCAATTAATTCATTGAATACCATGAATATAAATATAATAATGATAATATATAACAATTGGATGTATAAAACAACACATATTGTAAATAAGTGAAAAAATTGGAAATCTCATGGAAATAGATGTGAGATGAAAAACCCCTTACCTGGAGTCTTACTTGTCTCTAATATTTCTTTTTCATCCTTAATAATATTCATAGGTTAATTTTTAATTGATTTAGAACAATTTTTATGTTTATAATTCATTTTATATCACTTATTAACATGTTATAACAATTAGTAATTAATTTGAGTTCATATCAGTCATTTTTGTCGATGTTCAATACTTGGGTAAAAAAGATGTTTTGTTGAAAATTTTCCATGTGGTAATAATTTCATTATATACATAATTATATTCATGATATAAATATCCTATATATCCAATATATTTTTATTTATAGTATTCCATAACATTTGGAGATAAAAATGAAATGCACCTTTCATAGATGCTATAGGTTGTACGTATGCGTGAAAGTTACATTCATTTCTTTGTAATATTTATGGAAAGAAAACTAAATGATACATAGTTATGTAATAATTATAGAATAATACCAAGGTTATATATTTTAAATATTTTTATTAAATCTATTATTATATGTTTTATGATTGGAATGAACGAGTCATTTCACTTTGAGCAGGCAGTAGTCCACACTACCTCAAATAAAATTATTGTATTTACACATTATGGAAAAGATAAAGGTATTTTAAAACAAATATTATATAATAATAGATTAAATAATTATTTATATTATATATAAATAATTTTCAATCATAATGGCCTCTACGAGTGGTGGTAGTAGAAAATTGAACAATGATCGTTTTGTGAGGTGCTAGTTTTCCGCACACAGAAATAATATGTTATATATCTATTTGATGTAAGTTTGTGTAAGTATAGGTTGAAAACATAGAATAAAAACATTTTAGTATGTTGGTTATAATGTTTTTTATAATATAATGGAATAAATATGGGTTTTGGTGTTGGATAAGGAAAAAAAATAAATGAAAGGAGCTACATTGAAGATGTTTCCTCTAAATTGGGTAACTCCTTTTGATTTGAGCAAAAATGATTTCTTGAATTACCTTCTTCCCAAGGTAAGGATTATAAGAATATTGTAGTTATTAATGGATATTATTTGAGAATAATTTTGATGAGAAAAGGTTCTTGAGAGGTGTGATTAAATGGCTAGAGGTGGTTTCCTTTGATAAAGTGATGGAGGGGAACTTTATGAAATTTCTAAAATATTATTTTATTATAAATTAATATTTTAATTATAATATCTCGAATGTGTAATATTATGAAGATACAATGAGTATTGGTCTAAATACTCACAACAAATATTATTTAGACAGTTTTATGTCACAAATGTATCCTTATCATTTTGTTTTTACCCTTAGTAAAATAAACTAACTCTTACTATGTATTCTTTTATTTTTACACTATATGGTTAATATTATAACTACATAATATCTAAATAACATTAAGTGTATCATTAATGGAATTTTTAACACTATAAAATTCATTTTGAAGAATTATATATAATCATTACTCTCATCTAATTTAATAAAATAGTTATTTATTTAAAAAACTTTTTTATGTCAATGTTGACACTATTTAGTAATATTTTTTTGTTAATGTAAAAATAACTTTATTCATTACAAAACTAGATTAAATCAAATATATCATTTCAGAATAATCCATAAAATTCATGGATGACATCAATATTTTCAAATTATATTTATTTTAATATTTATAATATCATTTAATTGAATCATTAATTAATAAGGCCATAACGGCATCATCGCTCGGTCATAAAGAGTTTTTTTATTTAATGTATAAAAATTATATAAAAAAAACCATGATATAGGAAATATTTTTTTCTCTCTAATTACTATTTATATTCAAATATATAAATTATATAAACAAATCTAATTTTTTTAGTAAATAGATATATCTTTAGGTAATATGTCTCTTTAGTTTAAATTAATTATTGTAACATGTCATTATCACACCAAAGTTGATCCCAAATGAAAAAAATAGGCCAATGACTATTATTTCGTCACCAAGGAATCATAAATTAATATTAGGATATGTGTTAGGATTGATTTATAATATTATAATACTATTTTTAATCTTATTTACCCAATTTACCCTTTAACTGTTGCAAATAAAAATAATTTCTAATGTTACTATTCATAATGTCTAAAAACAAAAGGAACCTATTTAGACAATTTGTACCTTTAGATTCCAAATATAGAATCCAATTTTCCATGTTCTAATCAAATAAATTGTATTAATTAATACAAAATCAATCCCCATTGTCAAAACTTGAAAGTGAGTTTTTAAGAAGTAAAAACTATCAAATGACTGACATGTGTATCTGTCCAATTTAAATGTAAAATTACATACAATTACCAAATTTAGATTAATTGATAAATAAATAATCCAATTACTCCTAAAACAGATCAAAATATACTATATCGATATAAATAAAATAGATGAAACATATGTTTTGAAATAAAAAAGAAATATTTTCACTATTAATTAAAAAATAACATATATCAGAAAAATAACAAAAAAATTGTTTTCTTGATTCTAAAATTAAAGTTTATTTTTTCTGATAAAACTTATAGAATTGTAAAAAACTATTTTTAAAAACGGTTTTCCATCAGAAGGATATAAAAATGTAATTTTTTAATAATATGTCTTTTACGTGAAAAATGAATTTTATCTCATATCATATCTTGAAAACATATATGAATAATTATAAATATTTAATTGAATATATTAAATAAATATATTATAAATAAAATCCATCAATTGTGACATTATTATTTTATAATATCACATATTTTCATGTAAAAAGTTTTCCATAAAATCATTTTATTTCTAACTAAAAAGGGATTTATTTTCATTTATAAATAAGTTTTCACAATAAAATTAATTACATACACGTGCAAACAATATTTTCATTAATTAATTAATATTATTCATTCATGTCATTCTAATGACTAGGTTATAATTGTAACATTTAAATAATAATATTTAGTTGTTTGTTTAAACTCCATATCATGTATCATGTATGTTATTGAACATACTGTTTCTTTCTAAAAACATGGTATGTTACAAATAACATGTTCAAACCCACTATACATGAGTTCTATTCACTTTCAATCAAATGATTGTGTGAGGAATGGTATTTCATCTTAATTTACTTCATTGAGTCATATTGAAATTTTCTGAAACTGAATTTTTTTTATTTGGTGTATATACTTCCACTCTGAAATTTAATATCATGATTCCAAAATAATTCTTTCTATTTTATGTTTCAGTGTGAATTATTTCTTCCATATTCATTTTACTAAAATTTTACCAAGTGGTAAATAATTTCATAACACAATGTACATTCATTGCATTATATTAGTCTTTTATTGAATATAACTTTCTATGATTGTGAGTGTGTTGAATATTTATTATCCTTTTTTTTAAACATGTTTTATATAGATTTAAATTATATAAATATATCATATTCATTGATTAATTACCAATTCAACATTATGTTTTTTTCGATGATTTATTTGACACTCTCATTTTAAATTTGATCATTTATACTTTAATTTATGTTAAATTAAATTATTTAGTCATTGCTTAATAATGACGTTGCTTTTATTTAAATCTATTTATTCATATATATTTTTAAGTAATTTTACCATTTTTCACTCTTTTGTAGATTAAATAATTTACAATTTTGTGAAGAAAATTTGACATAAAAACTCTCTTCAAATAGAAACTCATTTTCTTCCAAATCAATGATTTTAGAAAATGTTCTCATAAATGTTATCAACGTTGTCAAAATGATTAAATCAATATGTTTTTACCATTTTTTAGATTTTTTTGAACCATCAAGTCCTTTTCAAAATAATTACTATTTATATTTTTCTGAAAAAGTTAATGGAATTCATGTTTTATTGTATATGACATGAATATGATTACAACAAGACATGAAAAATAAAATGTAATATATATTTTATTATATGTTACAATGATTAATTTCAATGAAATATATTTTAGTAATGTTTTTTGAACTTTTGCCTATAAAAATTTATTTTCAAAATGAAAATGATTCATCCTAAAGAATTTTTTAAAGAAATTTTTATGGTAAATGAATTTTTCAATATATATAACCCATTATTATTAATTTAGTGGGTATATGTTGTCTCTATACTATCATTATTATTACTCTAGATTGATGATAATAATTTTGACAATGACATATATTGGAATTATCTAATGTTCTTAATTTATGTAGTCATTAACTTTCTCATGAATTATTCAATTTCATTTAAAAATTAAATTTCCAATAAATATATAAATATATATTATTTATCATAAATATTTTTATTTCAAAAACAAAATATTGTTTTTATATATGGTGTTCTATATACAAATTTTATTTTTTATTTGGGGAAATATGGGTAAATTTTTATTCTTTAATCAATACATATTTGTGATAATTTGGAACATTAATTTTGAATTAAATAAATTATTTTTTATATAATTACTTATTTTTAGAAATAGACACTGTTAGAGCCTAGTTGTATATATCCCCTCGAGGAATCAATAACGTCATGACAAGAATTTATAATCTATTATGGAATCTATTATCCAAAGATCATGAGTTCTCACATAGTTGTATTAAACTATATTTTTCAGTGTCTTGATACTAGATATATCATGTTTTTGATACATTAAATCCATTAAAAAATAATTTCAATAATTCATAATAGCTATATTATTATCCTTGAGTTTTTTGAAATGATAATATCTCTGTATTAATTTCATTCATTATTATTCATTAATTGTAATGTGATTTAAATTATATACCTTTCCATGCCAATTGTTCTATATGCAGTTATGATAGTTGTGTTATTGATAAAATGGAATGGGTTTTCACTTTATTATCTTTCAATAATAATTATTATCTAGCATACTTTTGTACTGATATTATATCGGGATTCACAACCATATCATGTTATTCCTTACATGGAATGTGTATTCACTTATTCAACATTTCATGTAGATAATTATTATCGATTTATGATTTCTTCTACTATACATAACCCTTACAAAGCACATGAACTCACTCTAGTGGTTTCTCCTTTGCAAAGAATCAATGAAATTTACTATGATTTTTACACAAGGATATATTACAGGGAATATTTTTATTCTATAAAAATAATTATGTTTTAATTTTTATATTCAAATTCAATGTATGTATCATGTATGTATCTAGTTTAGCGAACAACTGTGTCATTTTTAGGCTATTTATTAAATCATAATCAAATGATTTAATGTAGAGAACAGATCCTGACTATTTGGGTAAGCATGGCTAGAAATACAAAACAATATTAATTTATAAGTCCATGTTATGAATGTAAATAATCATTTAAATAATTATATATATTATAAATGTTTAATAGAAATATTTTACATTTACAAAAATAAAAACACTTAATTTATCTTTTTAAAAAATTAAATATCATGTACTGTGGTTTACATATATTTTTTCAAATTTTATAGTATAAATATATATAATATTACACCACAATATAAGAAGTAACTATTCTAATGTGAAAGTTACTACTCTTATCAATTGGATTACTATTAGAAGAGTCTATTTATAATCCCACCGATTATATTACTATTCCAGCAGTCACACATATATTGGTCATATGGGATAACTCCATCAAATAAATAAATCCCATTTAATTCATTTTAAATTATTTATATTCTGACTTAATGTTATTGATATATATTAATTTTAATTATTATTATTTTATTAGTAATGTAATTCATCATTTCTAGAGATCATATTTTTCAAATGTGTGATTATTCTAGATGATGAAGAAGATTCAAATTTTCTAATTTTTGTTAATTTATTTTCTATTTTAACATCAATTTATTTTTTTGAATCCTTATGTCCATTTATATTTTTCATTAATGTAATTTTAAAATTTATATAGTAAGATATCATTGGATTAATAATGTGGTTCTTTTTATTTAATATAAATTAAAAAATATAATACAATTATAGGAAGTTAAATTCTATTGATAAAATTTGGGGGTATTACATAAAATCATTACCCACCCATCACATTTCCCAAGGAAAAAATGGTATTTATGTGTGCTCAAACTACCACCTACACAAAACATCATTCTTCAATTTTATTAAAAACCTTAAGTGTCTAGTCATATTGTTAAATTTAATAAATAATTATGGAGTTTATATCATGATTTGGATTATGTAGTTAAAACATATTATACATTATCTTGTTCGACTCAATCCTAAATCTTTAACATATGGTATGTGTGCACTACCTCTTCTATGGGAGGATTGATTTACACTTATATTTTCATCACATCCATACAAGTGTGTTCTTGAGAATAGGTTTTATAGATAATTAATAATTTTATTTTATAAATTATATTATTTTATGAAACATTTTACATCCTTTTAATGGAATTATCAATAGAATACTATAACTAATTCAAGAATATAAAACATTCTCACAAAGATGAAAATTAATATTTAAAATTTTATAATATTTCATAGTCATTCCATATTCCTATTTATCTTTTATAATTAAAATATATCACACTAATATACACTAAATGATATCATTTTTTTAATAATTTTAAGGTATTGAAAATAAATGACCTCATAATCACTAATATCATGGTATGTTCATGTTTCAGTTAGTTTATCCACATAATTGAAGAAATATTTGAAATAATATCAGGGCTTATTATAAAAATATAACAATAAAAATAATAAAATGATAAGAATATTTATATTTCGTTTTTTGGAAATGATACAACCATATTTCACTAGTCAATTAAGTAACTACCCTTCAAATGATAAAAATCACAAAAAAATATTTATTTTTTAATTCATATTCAAGGATAAACAATTGTACACTTTAATAGACAATTTTATCCTTATATTTCATTAAATGGGATAAATAATAGAAAATTTAATGAAATTCTACTAATGAAAATTTGGAGAACTACGAATAAAAACACTTCCATTATGAAACATGTTCAAAAGGATCAAGATTACCCATAGCAAATATCAAATATATGTATTAATTAAATAATTAAAATGAATATAAAGATTAAAAATTCTATTTATTATAGGATTTTTATTTGAAGATGATTATGTAATATGTGATTTGTTTATTTATGATTTTTATATAGAATTATGTAGTGAATTCAACTAATAGGGGTAATGTTTTGGGGTTCATTATCTCAAATATAATTTCCTAAGACTTATATAATAACATGAAGTAGAAAACATTCATATGGTTTTATTACAATATAATGAATGTATATTACCATATATATTGGCTTAAAAGAGTAATATTTTGTAATTTATTTAATAACCCATTAATTAAAAATATTTTTAAATGAGAAATTGGTATTGACCAAAATGTTACTCAAACAAAAATGAAGCCATTAACAATCATATTTTTAGATCATGATTTTTTTGGAATGGAAATAAATATAATAATTTATTATTCGTTATAAATTTATCATCACTTCCATTTCACTTTCATAGTGTTTCATATGTCCCATGTATATTTTATTTCCCCTAGACATGGATGTTTTTGAAGAATTTATTTTATGTGAACATGAATTCATAGCTTCTTTTTATTCGAGATCTTCCCTTTTTCCTTGATCGAATAAAAATGAATCTTTTGAAAATTTCCTTATATATACCAAAATTAATTATTGTGGAAGTTTTATAATAATTTATCATATTTAAGAAAATTTTAAATAACTTAAAAATTTTAAATATTTTTTATATGGTTTATCTTCATCACTATGTAAAAAAACATATTGTAGTGTTTTTCATGTAAACGCCTACTTATGAAATATTAATAATTTTCTATGAATCCTTATTTTTATGGTGTAATTTTCTTACGAAATAAAATCTTATTGTCCTCAATTTATCATATACATATATCTATAAGTGTTTTTAAAATCATCATGGATGTTTTTTATTTCGAAATTTATTTTTTATAATGATTTAAAAAAAAATTCCATCAATTTAAAAATCCTTGACATGAATTATGACTAATCAAGGATATTATTATAATGATATCATACACCTCATTTCTATAGATATGATATGTAATATGATTCTATTATGTAGGATTGATTTATAAGTTAATTTTTATTAACTAATCATCCACTATATATGATCCCACTATTTCACCCAATGAATTTACTTTATGAATTCCCTATATTTTATTAATTTAACAGACGTGTGTTCCATTAGATTAGATAAATTGATTAATTTTCAAAAATTAATGATTTATCAATATTACAATTATATATATATTGTAAACAACAAGTGCTTTATTATCTCGATTGAATTGAATTTTCCAAAAAAAGTAACATAATATCATTTTATACAAGTTTATCTACCATGTTTTTATCTTGTTAGGGTAATATATCGAATTATTAATGACTTTATTATGTGAATATTTATAAAACCCATTTTTAATTACATTAAATTGTAATAAAGTGTTGAAATAAATCCATTATATTTCCTTGGGTTCATTATTACATAAAAATGAATAATTAATATTTTGAATTATTTATGGAAATAAATATTGTGTCCTTGAATCATTATTATGTGAAAAGTGACTGATTATCAATGGAAACTTATAATTGTTGATTTTTATAGGTTGGTTCCTACTTCACTCAAAAATAAATTTGTCAACAATTTATATATCATGAGATAAATTATTTAAATGAATATTTTAAATTTTTATTATGTGTTGTCACTGATGGTGTGAAATATTAAATTACTGTTCACTATATTAATGTTTGTTTTAAAGTTGAAATATATTTCACAGTATTATAGTTATTCTCATAACTATATTATGATATGATGGATATTGTTTGGAGACTAATTTTTTTACACTCCAATGATTCATGTCATATGTTATGTTTTGTTAAATTATATGATTTATGATCTATGCATTATTCAGAATGAATTTCCTTTCCTATATATTTTGTACACATATGTTCATCTTATTTTCACTTATGAAATTTGATTATTATTGCTTACGTATACTTTAATTGTTCATCAAGTATACCCCCATTATTTTTTTTATATTTCCCCATTATATAAATATGACTATAAATTATTATAAGTATAAGTGATATTATATTTTTGCTCTATAATAAAGAAATATTTATAAGGTGTAAAAAATATGTTTCTTATATCTCTAGTACCTAATGAAACTAATCCTTTAATTCTTAAAGTTTTGTGTTTTTTTAGATATAATATATAATTTATTAAAATGTTTTAAAATAAAAGAATGTTTAGTTCAGACTCTATAGGATCTCATTTAAAATTAACTATGGATAATTAAATGTGGTTATATATATGTTGAGTATATTAATAATAAATATTTAATTTAATTATATAAAATGGAGTTTTAACATATTTACTTGAATTATTAACTAAAAAATATCTGTATATGTATATTTAAATAGTTGCGACATAATTTTCTCATCACTATGTTATTTTAATGATAAATGAAAATCCAATAAATCGTTAACATTGTCAGTAAAATACCTTTAATCAATTTTTATTCTAAACTTTTTTTATTACAATAAATATTCCATGCGTAAATAAAGAAAAACATTTATTTATAATCAAATTGATAATTTTTCAACCATAATGGTTTCAAAAACTATAGTAGTATATGTTTGTTACCATTTTATGAAGTAATTAGTAGCATGATTATTTTTTAGTGAACTTCATATATTGATGTACTGAATGTTGTTAATGATAACCTGGTGTAGTTGGGTAAGAACAACAAATATTTTTTTGAAAATCTATTTTTGTGTTTGGCTGATCATGGGTATAACTTCTGAATTTCGTTTCAAATTAATTTTTTTTTTGTGATTTTACCTTTAAAAATTTTCATTCACCTAATTATAATTTAAATTTACCTAACAATGTATAAAGATTATCCCCTTTAACGTTATTAACATAATCCCTGAAACTCAAAAACTTACTCAAAATATAGACTAAAGCACTTCCAAACCCACAATCTCATATATAGAGATCCATATAAAAACTATACTAATAAATTATTCTATAAATTTTATTATTCAATATATATATATCTTTTTAAATTATTATAAATATTATCACAATGTTAATAAATACTCCAAAAACATAATGTTTTGTTTTCTTGTGTTATTAGCCCCACAATCGACAATATTTTCCACAAATCATACATTTCTTTCAAAAAAAGTCCCCACACTAACTTGAATTATATATATATATCCAATATAGTATTCAAAATAATTACATAGGAAAATGGGAACCACTAGAAAAAACTGACCTCATATTGTCATTAATCGGTAAATCAATATCAATTAGTCATTATAGATTTCTCACTATGACAGAAACATGTGAGGAGAATATATATTAGATAAATGGTACGATTAAGGAAATAGTAAATTTAAATCATAATAAATGGACATGATGATCTCTGAAATAATCATAGATCATGGATTCTTATCTTAAAATGATAATCCTAAAATCATTGTACATTTTATGATTTAAAATAATTATATCACAATCCCATGTAACATAATATTGGAATGTGGCATGATATAATATATTGACACATAAGTAATTATTACAAATTGCGTCATATGTAAATTTATTACAAAAAGAATAATAACATATTATAAAAAACTAGTTGTTTCATTTCCATTCATATCATGGTGAACAAAGCTCTCCATATAATTTTATTTCATAAAAAAAAATTATAATGTCATCATAATTATTCACATCATTATGACCTCATGAGAAATAAAATTTTCGAATTTCATTTTCGGGTTATTTATTTTTCAAAAAAAAACATATCATAATGATATATTTATACATATGTTTTTTATATAAAGATAATCATATACCTATTACCATTAAATAATTATTACCACATGAAAATAAAATGGGTTACATAATATTTTCATAGGGTATAAAAAATCTACTATATATAGAATGTGGATGATACCATAAAAATAAATACACTAGATAATAAAGTATGATTAACTTTATAGGGATCTTTAATATATAACAATGGATATATGACTATATTAGTACTTTTCCGTTATAATAAATATTTATGTTTATAAATTTGAAAAATCCTATAGTGAATTATATGGAATTGAAAATGAAATGGAATTAAATAAAATTTTATTAATATAAAATTTCAACAATAAAAATGAAATGGTGGGGATGGATTGTTAAACTCTAAATTATTTCATTTCATTATCACCGTGTATAGATAATATGTTTTATAATGATTTTTTTTATATTTATGTAGTATCAACTTGTGAAGAGCATATAAGGAAATGGAATATAAAATAAATATTGTATAATGAGTAAAATTTAAAAAGTAATTCCCATAGATTACAATTAACTTACAGCAAGATATGTAGTATTAGAATATTTACGAATGTGCTTTTTTAATCATTATGAAATATTGAAGTTTTTATAAATAAGAAATATATGATTTCCCCGAAAATCCATAAATGCAAAAATATTTATTTTGAGAAAAAATTCAATAAATATGATCAATGATTAAAACATGTCATGGAAATTATTTAATTAAAAAACGAACCCTGATGAGGAAGACAATAAATAGTAATAATGTTTTAAATAAATATTTTCATCATTTTCATAGTGTATAAAGTTTTATTGAGATAAACATATGGTAATAAAATAAAATGATAATGGCGAATGTAATTGAAGTATAAATATGTACATAAAAATATTATAATTTTTTTCATAATTTGAATACAAGTAACATAAATATTAAAAATACTATTAAATTCAAGAGAAAGATCAGGAAAATTACCCATTAGAGACAACCAATTGGATAAGTATGAATCAATATTTTAGGTATAATAAAAATTCATTAATATTTTTCCATTTTTATAACTGAATAAATTTTGATCCAAAAATATAAATATAATAGATAATTTATAATGTATGGTTATACATAAAAGAATCTTAAATTAGAATATGTATTTAATGGAAATATAAGAAATAAGAGTGGAGAAAGAGAATTTATTTCAATATAATAAGATATAAGGGTAAAAAGAATTTATATATCCCATAAAATAAATATAAAATAGATAAATATTAAAACAATGGAATTATTATAAGATTAAAATATGTATATATATATAATGAATATGTAATCTAAATATCACCATAGATAATTGAGAAAAAGATCACTTACCTTAGTTATACATAAGCCTTGACATGATATATTTCCTATCATATGAAATTTAGAATAATTAATAATAAATTCAACAACCTATTATATATATATATATTATATCTTTTTATATTCCCTATGTACATATGTATTATATTTTTTTTGTTTTATATTATCCATATGCTACTTTTTCGATCTATTCTATTGTTGGTTGAGAATGTCAGTATTAAAAATTCATCCTTGTTTACAAGGAAAACATCTATAAGATATTGATGTAAATGGAAAAATATTTCCACAATGTTGGAATATATTCCTTGTACATTTCCTAAAATATATTAATATTGTAACAACCTGATATTATGAATGAATAAAATTTGGTTTAATAGAATATATGATACAAACAAATTGCTTATATGAGAATATAACACCTTTAGACTCTATGATATATATTTTTATAATAAACATGATCTATTTTGATAACACAGAGAACATGAAACACAGATCCTAAATGATTTGTAATATTTTTTACAATTATAATTTAACCATTAATTTTTAAATTACGAATACTTTTAAAAAAATTATGACAACTTTGTGGTTTATAAATGATGAAAAAATCTATTAGTTATCTTCTATTTAAGAATAAAATTACAGTAATTTTATTGAAATAATTTTTATAGAAACTTGTATTTTCCTAAAATGTGGTTTAGTCACTCTTTTTATTCATTTTTTAATATTTAATTATTCTACTTTTATTAATTTTATTAGTAAATATTAAAAATTATTTTTTAAATCATCGTATCAAAATTATCTAAGGGTGGTTTTTTATTTTTTTAAGGAGTTTCTTTTTTTGATTAATATTGAAAAATAATACTTTTTATTAATAAATTTCAATTCATTGAAATAGATGCCACTGTTAAATTATATTTTAAATCATTTTTAATGTAACAGTAGTTAAAATATAATAAAATTTAACTAAATAAGATCATTTGAATAATTTTCATATTGAATTTCTATATCAAAACATTCTATAATTTTAATAAATATCTATTTGGAAACAAATTTTCTGGAGGTTTAATTTTGAATTATTATTTAACATTTATGAATTTAATTTATTAAAATGGATTACATTTTTGTATTTCTAATAAATTATATTATCTAATAATTTAATTTAAATTTATAAAATTTTGAATTTTAATGGATATAAAAATAAATTAAAATGGTTATGGAAAAAATTATTTTATCAGTGGTTGAAATAAACATATAAGTGTTAAATTATCCTACCAACTTTTCCATTTACCATTTCATGACCATATTCACCCACATAACCTCTAAGGGTTTATAATATTACATTTATTATTCTTTTGGGAATGGAAAATTGTGTATGTGATTGAATCGGAAAAAAAAATCCATGCATACCCCCACCCCTACTTATAAAATTTCACCCCCTCTCCACACGTCTTCACACTTCCAAATCCATTTGTTTTAGCCAATAAATAATTAAATCACTTCCTTACTCCCCTAAAAAATCCTAAAACAATTTTATTGATATGAAACAAAACCTTTGAATGTTTTTGGAGAAAACCTAATGAATTTTAACTAAAATAGGTTGCATTATTAAAAGGGTATTTCTATTTATGATTCTTCCTAAACATCCTTACAAAAAATTAAAACATTATTATATAATAACCTATGTTTATTAAATAATATAAGTTTTTATTAGGATATTATCACGATCTATATCCATCTCATATTCCATCAAATTGTATGTATCAACAATCTCAAATTGCTTTAGTATATGATCCTTAAACTACATATGTTTTTATTATTCTTTCAATTGGAGATGACTGAGTATTATTTGAAGTTTAATCATAACACTCAGTAAACTATTTATTCAATTCTCCTATTGAAGATATAAATGAACTATATTGTTGTGGACACAACCAAATGATCTAGTGTGTCCCCACTGGACTATAAATCCTGACCACGTGTTTATGATGAGAATGTGTGGGGATGTATCTATAGTACTCTAAATTGAGAGAATATCTACTGGATATTATCAAATATTTTCAATTACATAAACAGAGTATATTTATCCATCATCATTTGAGAAAAAAATTCCCTCCACTACGAAATATGCCGAACTGGATTCCACTTATATTTGACTGGGTTGAGGAATCCTATAAATCATGAATAGGAAAACCCCCACCTCTTGCATTTGAAGCCCAATAACAGGTGATATAACTATGAATCATTGTCTAACATTCACAATATACTATATCTATTGAGAAGATTTGTCTCATTTTAATATCAATGGATATCTCTACACTTCACATATGTAAAAAACACAATGATTATACCCTTTAATATGTGTTGTTAATATGATACCCTATGTGATGATCAGAAGATACCTCATGTGATGAGAATGGGATTCCTCATGTGATGACTGTAATTTTACATGTATGATGGAAAAAAATATTCCCTATTTACCTTCAGATAATGCCTTATGTGAAGATGAAATGCAACCTGGTGTGATGAGAACATGTCGATTCGTGTAAATAACATGTGTTTTGTTGTGTGATGTGAATTATAAGTCATGGGTTATAGTTCTAAGATTCCATTTACTAGGGATGTTATGGGAAAACCCATTTATTAGAAAAGTAAATGAAAATATGAGATGTTTTTGAACTGGGTAATGGTAAACACATTACATGCCCGAAAGCCCAGAGGCACCTAGCCTTATATTTGAGAGGCTGGATAGCCCATTGATAAAAAACCCATTAAAATTAATATATTACATTACTAACTTAAGAAATACCCAGTTCACATAAACATTTTCCCAATAGTGGAATTCACAAAAACATTCTCTAAAGACTAGTGCAACCCAAGATCAATGCTTCCCCCGAGGTCGTCGGCGACCCTACGATCCAAGTGAAATCCCATCAATGGCCAGCAAACTGTATTCCTTCGTGGTTACTTCTACTGCATTGTGACCACTCCAGATCCACATAATAGAATGGAAGAAAAAGTATTTATATCTGGAAATATCTTCATCACTCCACCAACGTGTCGACATCCTTTTCACCCTTATCCCATCCATCTAAATGAGATTTCGTCACTTCCTACTATTGTCTGTCACTGAATCCAATACCACTGATGACCCACACAAAAGGCTAAACATGAATCATCCCATTATCATTGTGATATTCATTTGACAACTAGATATAGCCTAAAAATGTTGGGTGCCTTTCCCATTCACATACTTCAAAACATCAACCCACCGATTTGAGGTCGATCACATTAAATTGTGTGCCCCACAGATCTTGTAGTGGCATCAGTACTATATGCATCTAGAGATGACCAACAATGAAATGATTTGATACATGGAAGATACAATCCACCTTACCAATATAGAAGAATCTATCCAGGAAACTCTAGATTGAGCACACGAAAGAGAAGATATCTTGAGGGCACTCTCCTGTCATTCCTTATATGAAAAACATAAGATTAATTTATGAAAAAATATAAAAGATATTTTCATATTATCAAAAAAAACTAATGATATCATCATATCCAACCAAATGTTTTGACACTACTAAGGAAAATAGTGATATAATTATCTAATTCATACATTAGTATAGATCCTATAATTGGACTCAAAGCCATGACCAAAATTGATTTGGGGACCTAAACTCAGATATGACTCATTTGGCGATCCAATACGATTACCTCGATGGTGAAAAACCATAAAATTTGGAAAAGTTGGAATACATTACCCATATCATTACCTTCCAATGTGAATTATAATGAATGTTGTATCAGTGCAATGTGTTTTAAAAAATATAGTAAAAATATTAAAGGACAAGAATTTCCTTGTAAAGGAATTTTGCATATGTATTTTTTGGATGATAGTAATCTTCTGTTTTGAGAACCCTTTTATTTATATATATTATAAAATTATGTTTATTTTCCATATGTCTCCATATTTATATCTAGAAATAAAATTTCAAGGATATTAATTTTTTATATTTATATAGATTGGCTTAAAATATAATTTTAGTAGATATTTTGAATGTTACAAAGAATAAAAAATATAGAAGATAAAGCATCAAATATTTCTATGATAAAATTTTTCATTAATAATTTTTTTCAATGATCAAGAACATGGAATTTTATATGATACATTATCGTAATTATTTAAATAAAGAAATACTTTATACATACTAGGTATTATTTTTCCTATAGAACCAGATGAAATTTTCATGAAGATATAAATGAAGATATCATGTTCCTCGAATGAAAAAGTCAATTTTGAATCTATTCTTATAGTTAATAAAATATATTCATTTTATGATATTTATTTAAATAAATTATCACATGGTTATGAATACTTGAAGATTATTATTTTGCAATTCGATATATATGGAAGAGATCAATCCCATACTGAAATATATATATAATTTTAAAAAATTTGATACAATTTGATAGTGATTTCTATCTAGTTTTGTTTTTACGATAATAATATCATCTAGGGATTCATTTTTATCAATGATAATGTTGATATATATTTCAAATATTCATTTATATATTTATATTTTCATTATTCTTGTATTTTATTTTAGTTAATGATTTTATTGTGATTCATTTTTAATTACATTTTTTTAAACTAAAAAATTTCTTTTTTTATGATTAATACCTTCATAAAAGATATATTTTGATAATTGGTTGTGAATCCATATTTTGGTGGAAATATATCTTATAAAAATGCACTGTTTTAATTTTATGTGATTTCACTTTATAATACAGTTTCATTTATTGTGTACTAAATTATTTTAGGAGTATAGGGGTATTTAGAGTGTCTGTATGACCTTTAGGATCCTAAATATTATAAAAATAACTTATTTTTTCCATTAAATTCTGTAGTATTTATAATATTTTGAATTATATAATTCACCCTCTTTCTTAGCTCATGGTTATATATTGATGTTGGATAACTATTTGTATCATAGAATTCCCTTATAAAGATAGTTGTTATCTTTTTTATCCTGATATAATATATTTAGTGCCATTGAATTTTACAAATTATATCATACTATTGTTTTAAACATATAACAGAATAAACATTCTATGGGTAAGATAATTATCGAAATAAGTTCAAGGATCTATTGATTTATATACACTATAGAAGAAACCCTTTATTAATGAGATTAACAATGATTGTTATCAGTATTGGATAAAAACCTACCATAATAAATTTTGTATTACCAATAAGATCATGCTGATAAAACCATACAAACATATGAAGTTATAACCTAATTCAATTAATAGTAATGATACAATTATGGATATTATAAAATATATAATCATGAAAATATAATTATTTTTTTATTATCTAACAAAAATTATTTATATTTATGCAAAAACAGTTTTTTATATTTAGATAATTTTTTATTTTTTACAGCATGTTGTTTATTAGTTGAAAATAACTAACCATTGTTTATTGTGTTGTAAGATTCAAGACCTAAAAGTTGAATAAAACTAGACTATAATTCAAATTTTATATTGGTTAATTATTATTATGAATAGAATTTGCACAATTAGTGAAACATGAGGAAACATTTTACTTGATGAATGAGCTCTTAGATTATTTCTAATGAAGTATAATATCATAAATATATCCATATAAAAATTAAAACCCATAAAGTATTAAAATTTTGATTAATATATTTGGTCAATTCTACAATATTTATTAGTGTTGAGGAATAGATATGAATTAGATACACCAAAATATAATTATATGGCACTAAACTCTATAAATTTTATTTCATATAGCTCACCAAGATTTTATATGTTGGGAAAAAAGATAAAGTAATTAAAATCGTCCCCCAAATATATAATGATACGAATAAAAAGTATGGTTTGAGAAGAATATTTAGAATTGAAATTAAAAATTTGGTCACATAAGCAATATGAAAGGTAATTATAATTCAATTTTAAATTCATAAGATCTAATCCATTATGAGTATAAATACAAAGGAAACATAAAAACTGATTTTCCAAAAAAAACATTGAATGGAAATAAAAACATTCTAGAATAAATAGGAAAACATAATTAGATATAAATTTACGTTACACAAAAGACACTAATTCATGTTAGGAATCTAAAATCATGATTTAATCAATCGATTTGTGCATTATGGGAACTATAAATTATTCTAGTGATTGTGATTTCAATTCTAAAACACATCTTAATGTTGTATTTTATAATGAGGAACATTAAAATTGATAGTTTCAAAGAGAATATTTCATATTTTCATGGATAAACTATTATATTTTTTGAGTTTTTTAATTTATTAATTGGATATTATGGGAATATGTTTATGGGAAAAATGTTTATTTCTCATGAAAATTGGATAATTAAAATAAAATATTCTAATAAAAAATAAAAAATTCAATGATTTATAGTTTTATGAAAAGGGTATGGAAAATATTAAGAAATATATCAAAAGACTAGAGAAAGTTCCTAAAAAAATTTCGATGAAGAGTAACATATTTCCATCTTATGTCATTGAATAAGGTGATAAAAAAATATTGTTGGTCAAAATTAGATACTTCCTCCGATATGAAAGAACATATTTTTAACATTTATTAAATGTACTGTATATGTTATTATTTATGTCATATGAAGGAGTAGGTACACATTTCTAGTGAATAATAATTTAGATACCAATAATAATTTAGACACACTAAAGACAATATTTCTAAATTTCACTATGTATAATTTTTATTAATATGTATTTAAAATATATGAGGTTATTGGAGAATAATATAACTAATCCTAATGTAACCAATGTCATATTGGTACCAAAAGTATATACTATTTTATTTATCTAGAAATCTTTCATAGATGAACCCCAAAAGATGTATAGTACATTGATATGTCATAGAGCACTTCCACTAATATAGATAATTACAATGTAAAAGTAAATTTTTCTAATGAGGTTAGAATATCAAATTATTAATTTTTTTAAAATTAAAATATATTTATAATTTTTAAAATAACATTCTTATAATATCTTAATAATTTGATGATATAATTAATGGTAAATATCATACGTATAAATGAATTATTTTAAAAGATAAATAATTATTTTTTATAATAATTAAATGATATTTATTTATTATATTTAACTTTTTTGTAAAACAGTAAAAAATGAAATTTGATTTAATATTATATAGAAATATAATACCCTTTGGCATAAGAATAATTAGCATACAAAAAGTAAGATATATCAAATGAATTTAAATCATCAATGAATACTAAAATAAATTGAGTACAATATGAAAATTTACATTGTTTGTAATATGTGCGTGATGATAATGTACCAAAATGATTTGTTTAGGATAATAATCAATGTGAGGATAATCATGCCATCCCATTCCATTTAACATGATTTTTCAAGACTTGAACACATTGAAAGTCTTGGTGAAAATAGGTATATATTTTCCATTATATATAATTAAAATATTTATTTTTGGGTATTATTTATCGATCAAAATATTAAAATATTCCCTACAATTTCCTCTCAATAATATATATTTTCTAATTAGAAATGTTATATGATTTCCTCAATTATATGTTATCATGATGGGGAGTTTCAAACCCTATTGTTTGATAAATTCTATGAAAATAATTTATATTCTCCTACTTTTTCATCACCCATGACTCCATAGAAAAATTTAGTAGTGGAGGGAAAGAATAAGATACATCATGAAATAGATAAGACAATGCTATGTGAGTATATATTACCAATAAATATTTGACTCATTGATATTTATATAACATGTTAGGTTTTAAATTGAATTATTATTAGACATATTCTCAAAAATACACTATTAATTAATGAATGTTATGATATATAATATTTTTATTTCATATTTTAGGGATATAATGTTTATATTCTTGGAAATAAGGATTTTTCAGTAAAATTTGATGCCATATATATTGAAGGTATTTTTCTAGGATATTCATTTATTTTTAAATATTAATTTTTTATCACAATGTGATCATGGATATTAAATAATAAGTTCATATAAAATTTGATAGAAATGATTATAATCAGAACATTATTGAAGAAGATAAAATTATAGATGGCTTTATGGAAATAAATTTTTGATATCGTATATCTTTATTAAATCATACTCAAGTGGTAGATGCACTAGTTAAGTTTGATTATAGGTTATATCAATAGAGGGTTCAGAAAAAAAATCAATACTGCCTTATTGGATGAGTGATCATTAAAGTATATTCAATAGTACAAAATAAAATATTACTAAGGAATTTTGTTGTATATTTTGTTCTTATTTCAAAATTAATTTTAAATATTTTCACAAAAATCACTAAATGACTTCAAATATTTTAATTCTTTAGAATATTAACATTATTAGTTTTCAACGAATAAATTTAATAATTTTTCAGAACCACTAGAATATCATAATATAATTAGATCTAAAGGAATGTTTAATAATAAAAATGATATATGTATATATATATATTATAGGGAATACATATATATTGGTGAAAATATTTTATAGTCAATAGAAAAGAACTAAGGATTGTGAGATTTTCACACTAGTTACAAGCATTCAATATATTTTAATTTCAATATATTTTGACGAACATAAATGTTTTAGGCTCTAACAAATGGATGTGAAAAGGTAATTTCAGAATTTATTTATTTTAGATAATTCCTACAAAAGGAAAACTTTACGTTTTTAACATTAGAAGAAGCTAGATCATGTGTGTTATATTTAAACATGTTTATGATTATTAATAATCATATCATCCGTAGTATGAGTTGATATAGTAATTTTATTGAATAATGATTTTGTTAGAGGTAAATTCAACCCATGTTTCTTTATTAAAAGTTATTCAATAATATTCTGATTATTCATAATTATATATATGCCATTTTATTTATTTCATCATTATATTTTCCTTATGATAAATTTTCATATTTATGGAAAATGAATTTTCATTCATTATCATCAAAAACATGAGTTCCTTTTATGATTCAGTATTTATCAATAATATGATGACTTATTTCAAAATAAACATAGGTATACCAAAGAATGTTTGAAGAGTTTTATACTTTTTTATAAAATAATGAATACTCCTATGAGTAATTCATATATAATGGATTTTTATATATATATTTAAAATAAATGATCCTAAAACAACTAAAAGGATTATTATATAACTATTATATTTAACATATAGTAGGCTATAATTGAGATGTGATGTATTTATTTAGGTAAGATTTCATGTTAACATAAAGGACAGTCTATCAACTATAGTGAATAAAATCATAATGTATATGAAAGGTATTATAAATCATTATTTATTATTTCTAGGGAATGTCTCTTTTGAATTATTATGTTATTTAGACTTGGAAATTGGTGGTTGTAAACTTGATAAAAATAGAACCAGTGGATCTATCAATTTCGGGGTAACAATATTGGTTCATGGTGATTAAAAAATCATATATTATTGAGTTTTTCAATTTTTAAATCTAGTCAAGATATATAAACATATTTATGTGAAAACAATTATATATTAATTAGACCTTATAGTATTTTGGTTATTTATTTTTTTCATGTATACCAATTATGTGTTCCAATTCATCATCCAGATCCATTTTGAAGAACCCTCTTTAACATTATTTATTAATTAATATAAAAATGAGTTATCAAATTATTAGAAATCAGGTGGTAAATTTTTATATATGATTATGTTTTTTTCTAGATGAGGAAAAAACTAATGACATTGATACAAATATATTTGATGTAGTAAATTTTAAAAGACTAGATATGATTTTGAAATGATAGAAACAGGATTAAATTTAACAATATATTCTAAAAATAAATATATTTATGATTAGTTTTTATATTTTCAAACATATTTATTTTTTTCTTATAATATTTTTATATTACGGTCTTATAAATTTAATATTATATGTATCTACTTAATCATTATCCTAGATTTTTCCATGATTAGTAAAAATTAGGGGAGATATTCATAAAAAAATATTAAATATTCAGATGAAATATTTTCATGAAAAAGATTAAAATTATTTTTTTACTCTACTAAACTAGTGGTCAATGTTAATTAATAATTTTTAATATGTTTTTTTCAGAACATTTTAAATTATTATGTTTCACAGTCATTCTCGTCTAAATTTGAACATGAATATTATTATTTAATTTATAATTTCTGATTTTGAATCTTTTTTATGAATAGTATATCATGTTTATTAATGTTAGAGATTACTGTAATTTATTGTAGTTATAATGTGGGGAAACTTATTTATTATATTCAATAGCTATATTATTTTTTTATTTTTTTATTTTTTGTTATTAATTTTTTACAATATCTATTAATTAAAACCATTCTTATCATTAAAAAAGGTGAAAGATGTTTTGGAATTGTAGTTACTGAAAATATGGGAAATTTTGAGTGTCTTTAATACAAATGAATGAAATATTTTTATAATTACATAATCGCACTATTTTTTTATTTTTTTGTAATTATAACTCCCATTAAATCATTATTTTTCTCATTATTTATTATCATTTCCTCATTATTTTTTGTTATTAATAATTTTATATTCAAGGATGTCTCATTTTTTTATCAAATAAATTTAATAATAATTTGTTATTATCAATCAATAATTTTCAATATTGATGGAACCTTATATAATATATTGAATAATGAGTTTTAGAAATGTATTTAAAATCATTAACATTACATTTTTATATAATGTATTATCATATATTTTCTTTTATGGGATGTAAAATTTCCTACATATGTATGTGGGAATATTACGTATGAATATAGTAAATAAATAATATATTAGATACAATAATTTTAATTTAAGTAAGATATCTTATGTATTAAATAACCTAAACAAATGGATTTTTTTCTAAAGATAAGACTCCTGGGTATTGAAGACTCTAATATTTTTAAAAAATATATAAAAAAAATTATATATATGAGTCCCTATTTTTTTTACTCTTAAATATTAATAATATAATAATCTTTGTTATATATAATCAATTATCTAGATTTTCATATTTGGGAGGATTTATAGTTTTAATGAGATTAAATGATACGAACGATTATGACTAGATAGAAATTTTTTGAATGCTCCATTATCAAAAACATTCGATAATTGTTACTATTTTATTATATATGATAAGATATATAGAATATTTAATTAGATAAGTAATCTATATAATCTAATAAATTTTTTTCACAGTGGAACCAATTTTTTTTCAAAAAAGATTTAAATAAATATAACAATATTTCTGAATTTGAAACACTATTTAAATTCCATTATTATAATAAATGATTGATATTTTACATATGATATTTTTATGAAATATATTCCTTATTATTTATGAATACTTTTCAATGATGATTTATGTAATATATATTTATAAATAATGAAAAAAACCAGAAGATAAAATGATATTTGAGAACATCATGAAATTATGATCATTACTGTCAAATTTTTTAATTATTGGGGGAAATTCAACATTCTTGAATTCATTTTCATGTATGACCAGTCATTACATATATTAAATATTTTCTATATATTGTTTGTTTCTTTGAATATCATTTTCATAATAAATTCATATATTATTTATTTGTAAATGCTTTATACATTTCCTACCAAAATAATGTTCTATATTGATTATACCACCATAAAAGGTATATTCTCTTATAGGGGTTTTCCTTCAGGGTAAATGTTTTTATTTATACAGGCGGTGACTACGCTAAATTACTTTTATTATAATTAGGTTTTTAATCACTGGGAAATATCAGATTTTTTTCTGTACCATATAACTAAATGTATATTGGGGTGTGAATAGTAGATATATGATCTTAATGACATGAATTACTATAAATATAGTATATATTCACAAATTCATTCACTTCTTTTCTAAAAAATCATTTTATTCATTATATTACCCATCCCCCTTGATTGTCATCTATCTATTCCTCTATGAATATATTCATTAAATAATGTAGAATTCACCTAATAAAAACATATAGTTTATTAAAATATATTAGTTTTATGGTTATATAAACTATTTGGTGTGTTTATCATTATCCAATGAAATATATGTTTAATAAAAATTATATAATCCCTTAATCAAAATACTAAGATTCTATTGAATATTATTCTTATCAAATGATCATATACAATATAAAATCTCATTAACTAAATAACATTCATGTTCTCATTTAATGAATATATCAATTACCATAAAACTAGTAAATAATAATATTTTCATATGTTCCAACCAATTTCTCATATATACATCAATTTTATAGTTTTCATTTGTATCTACAATCTCAAGGGATCTATTTAAGCACATCCAATGTATTACTAATGAGTACAGATCTCTTCAAAAAAATTTAGTGAAGAAACTTCTTTCCTATTAAAAAAAATATCTATCAACATTCTCAAGAATCATGTTATTATTGATGAGTAAATAATACTTTTGTTTTAGTAATTTTATTTAAAATACCTTATAAATCCATTATATATCACTACATCATAGTTTTACTCACCTTAAACTAGTTACTATTTTATTATATATCCTTATTTTTCATCAACATGACCAGGTATAATGTCTAGAAAATCTTACATTCCTAATGTAAAAATTTCATTCCACCTAAACATTATTTTTTAAACATATATAAATATTTTTTACACTATTCTCATGATCTACTTGTAATGTAATATTTTATGACCATTCATTTAGAGATCATGAATTTTTGTAATGAAATTAATGATAATGTGATATAATTTTATCTTCATTTAATACCATGTCATATGGTATATTATATTTTCCTAAACCAGAACAATTAATTAGGGTTCTAATAAAAACTAATTTATTTATGAAAAACTTGAATAGATATTCCATTGGGAAGTCCCATATATTACAATGATTCAATGTTGGTTGACATATAATAAAACATAATGAATGTATATATCCCTTATATATATACACATGAATAGTTCACTCTAGAATTACTAGTAACTTTTGTCCTCTTGTTAAGGATAAATCTCATATTAGTAAAACAACTGTGGAATTAACCCCATTCATATCCTTTGTTCATTATACATTAATAGAATTAGCCGTCATTAATTTTAGAAACTATTTCATAGTAGTCAAAAAAATTATTACTCAATGATATAATCTTTGTTTCATCCATTACATTATTAAACTTCTAAACATATAATCCATATATATACAAATGAGGATAATATATAATGTAATAATAATTTTCTCTATAATATTATATCACCTAATATAATAGTCCCACGTATATCTAGAGCACTTATGGTCTAATATATAGAATACCTCATAGATCATAAATCACTAACCCATTAATAAAAATAATACAAATTCATCACTATGTACTTATTGGTGGTGTCCAAAGGGTTCAGTACGGTCCTAGTTTAGAATTTCCAAAATTTATATCAAATGTTATCTTAAAAATATACCACTATAGATAAATATATAGTATTTATTTTATTATATAACATCATGATAAATATTACATTCCATTCTATAAAAAAATATCTAAATTAGAAAATAGAACAAAAATTATCTATGTTAACATTTGAATAAAATATTCTTGGTTTAATGCTTACATTTCTCCTAAAACTAGGAAGGAATTATTCTCAAGACCTTTTGTTTTTTCTATTTACTCTCACCCGCACCTTGTACTTCTAATTAAAATCTCATTAGTACACGTTGTTCATGATGTAGCTTCCTTGTATAAATTTGTCTTACAATCCATGTGTGAACCATTCCACCTTACATAATGAACATTCATGTGTATAAATTATTATGTGGAGTTCTAAGAATACTAAGGAGAAGAGATCAGTTTCTCCCTTAGTTCATTTCCTGACCCTAATATCTTATAACTAAGACATCGAGAAATATTTTTTTATAAACCCATATAAAGGGTAGAAATCATGGAGGATTTTAGAACTCTTGTTCACTCTCCCAATCCACCCTCCGTATTTCAAGTGACATTCAATTTCAAAACCACATGATAATAAGGGGGAATAGGATGCAATTCCATCATCTAAATAATATACCATTAAACCTTTAGGAATGAACCATTCCCTTAATTAGTTCTTAATCATGGATTAAAGACCATAATTGGATAATAATAATGCACCATTTACCCAAATTAACTCAGGGGTTCTCCACTAGAGTCACTTTAACGACCCTATCATTTATGAATAATTTTTTTCCTTTTAATACCTTAGAAAAACCACATGTACTCTTTTTATTCATTTTACTATTGGGATTAAATAACTATTAATTTTCATTACCATTGATAATATAGTCTTTGACCAATGATCACCTGACAGATATAAATTTATTGTTTTTAAAAATAATCCTTTCAAAATAGAGAATGGAGAGGATGGAATCATCCAGAAGACTTGGTCCATATGATGATAATTTTTCAAATCTCATAATGGAGGTATCATCACTGGTCTTGGATCGTGACCAAGACTAAGCCGAGCTTCAACACGTTAATCATGAATAGAGTCCCCTATGAGAGAAGTCCAAGTATATAGAGATTACAACTAGGGCATTGTTATCTAAGCCTCCCCAAGAGTCTATCACAATCTCACACCTTACACTTAAGTCTTACACGAGTTCTATAAGGAGTTATGTAATATGGGATTATTTCCATGATTTGTAATCCATTTTTATAAAGATAATTCTTATTCCATCAATTACTTTATGAAAATAGTATTTCTTAAAATGTAAAAAATTTGATAAATTTTCATTTTAGGTATAAATGGTACATTTCGGAAATATATAAATTATATTAATGTAGGGTTCTTATTTACAATATTATAAAAATTAATTTTATAAATTAAGGTTATATTAGTTAGTAATTTTTTAAATGATTAGGTAATTATTTCGATAAGAGTTATATTTTTTTATACTATAAAAATATGAAATGTGTTATTAATGAATTTATTATGACAAAATTAACGAATTTGTTGAGAAATTAATATTTTATTAATATATTATTATCAAATTACTTTTATGAGTTATAAATGAAGATATAATTTTTATGATGATAAATGTTATTTTTATTATGGTTTGAAAACTATTTTTATTAAAACCGGTGAATTTTCAATAAATGTCGAATTCATTTTAAAAATAAAAATTCACACATTTAAAAATTATTTATATATAATTAATATTATTTTTGAATTAGAACATCAAAATTATCAAATAGAGAATTTGGTGTAATTTTCTGAGACATTCTAATTTTTCGGTAAAAATGAAATACCGTATAAATAAAATATGTGTTTTCTGACATCATAATGACCCCAAAATGGTGTAATAAATTAAATAATGGGTATTATCATCCTAATATATGTCTTACAATCAAAATAATGTGATTTTATATATTTTATATTTTATATGGTCATAGTAATCCTCCATAATGTATAATATAGTTTATATTTTTATATTCATTTCTTTAGTAATGTGACTCACCACCACATAAGAAAGGATAATATTTTAATATGTTATGAAATTGGACTTATAAAATATATTTTTCATCTCCAATTTTGAAAAACCCATATGAAAACACGATGGGAAGGTTTGTGGTTTTTGATATATTATTATATAGATTACAAAACCATAGTTTGTGAAATATTAAGAAATTCCCAACTCATTTCCTATATACTGACACCCATGCTCCAACTTCTATTCACTCAAAATCATTAGATAATTTCCCTAATCTACCCATGTCTCTCTATAATCCTTTAAAGGTTCCCCAAGATCTCATGAATCTTATCTTAAATCACGTTATGTCACACACTCAAGTAAGGGATTCCTTCCTTTCTATTTTTATCCAAGTTTCTTTATCTTGTAATACCTGTTTACATTCAATTAAAAATGATGTGGTATGATTTCAATCCTCCAACATATGGACCTCATTATTTTTTAATAATGAGATTCCAGTTTCTCTCTCAATATTTATTTCCATGTACACCTATTACCGTGCCGAAATTCCATAAGGGGTTTCTCTCTTCTTATATCCATTCATGTATTTCAACCAAATTATGCATCTAAACACCACTTTATATGTTGGGATATTATCTTCCATGATCCCTTTATTGTATATTTCATTTATAGTGGATTAGATACATCTTTCGCTCTCATAAATCCAACTTATTAATATCCTTAACATGACATTACGCTGTTGAAATTGGACAACGATTTCCAAGACAAAATCATTGAGTAGTGAATAGCATACCCATGTATCTATCAATTGTATTCACCTTTATGCACATATAATTGTTAAATGGTATTTACATGTATGTATTAAACATTACATAATCCTGAAATCCCTTCTTATGTTAAATGATTCCATGTTATATGAACAATGTGGCACACATATGCATGAATAAAATGATTATAAAGGGTGCACCCTAAAAGTTATATAATGTATTATGTAATGTTTAATATCATGATACATCATGTCAAATGAAGGTTTACTCATGATAATTCATGTGCAATGATGTTTTACTATTGATAATTCATGTGCAATTAAGGTATACTCATTCTAATCCATGTACAATGATCATTGGTTCATGAAAATGTCATGTTGTATGTTTTTTGATACATTTCCATTTTATGATAATCATGCTATAACATTAATTTATGTTAATTTTTCTCTTATTGTCCATTTTTATGACTTTTTCCTAACATGTATTGTATTCTTCATGTTATTACTTTTTTACACCCTTAATGTTCTTTATAGCTCTCCCTTTTCTTTTGTATGTCCTTCGGTTATACCATGAAATGCTAAGTATAAAGAAATGTTTTGGTCATGTGAGAGAAGTTTTCAATAAATATTTTATATTTTATGTCATAAATTGTCACGTAATCTTTTTAAGTCCTAAATACACTATAATTCTCTATCTTATAAGTATTATTTTATGCATGTATATGTAATAAATCATGTTAAGAGGTGTAATAAAAAGAAAATTTATTATAGTTGGTATCAGAGGATATGATTAGTTAGTTTTGGGATTTGGGTTATCAAAATCTTGTTATATCTTTTGGATAAGACCGAGGATAGGTAAAATAATACCTACATTTTGCATAGTATATTGTATGTGGTTTATAAAGAAAATACATCCTTGTTTGGATATGAACAAGTGGAGTTGGCTCTAGAAAATATGTATCTAGTGGAAAAACACAAAAACACCTCATTGAGCTAGACTAAAAATGGAATTGGTTGATGAAAATAGGTCTTGTTGCACTCTTGGTTCAAAACTCCTAGGTTTTATTCTTTCATAAATTCATAATATTATTATGAAACATTATTAGGGAAAAAATCCCATAAAATTATATGTTGGGATTTATATCATCATTAATATTGATCAAAGTATATGTAATCATATGTTGTGAAGAAGGATTTGCAAACATTGTCACGATACTCTCTTATTTAACTCAGTTGTTGAATAGAAACATGGTTCAAATTGAATGTTCACCCACACCCCCCATGAAAGAAAAGGCATTAATATAGAGATTATTGAGAAAAAGCCTCCTACATTCAATGGATCATCTGATCCCTCAATCTTAAAATAATCAATCAACTCCATTGAGAAGAACTTCTCCATCCTTAAATGTTTTGGAAAAAAGATGATTTTTATGGCTGCTTATCGGATTGAAGGTGTATCTGATCAAAGGTGGACATTGATAAAAAAATATGAACCATGAGGAAGAGATTGAAGTGTTTTAAATATAGGATTTTTTAAAATTGGTTTTTGATAAATATTTTCCTCGAACTGTACGAATTAAGATGGAAATGGACTTACATACCCTCAAGAAAAAGGATTATGATTTCATCAGAGTGTATAGGATAAACATTCACAATGTATGCCCTATATTCCTCTAGAGTTGTCGTTACTCCTGTATTCATGGATGAATGTTTCATTGGTGAACTAAAACCTATCATACAGAAATTCCATGTAATCTTTGACATTGATAGCTATGATAAAATTTTAATATGGTCCCTAAATGTTGAAATAGAGATCAGTGAATCTCAAGAGTATCATGAGGATAAGAAGCAGAAAGTGGATTTTAACTTTGGCTATCTAATAGATAAATTCAATAGTTATATGAAATTACACCACCCCGCATGCCAATGGTTCATAAAGAAGTACCATGGAAATTTCGTGAAGGGGATGAGGAAATGCTTTAGGATTAAAATATTAGGGCACTTGGCCATTACCTATCGACAAGAAAAACCCGCTACTGAGATAGAGGAAAGGATTTCTTTGTTTGACACTCAAGGCAATATTCCTTACTATAACAACAAATAACCAGGTCACTTTGCAAACTATTTCCCTAATCCAAGGGTTTTCAGAGACAACCAATAACCTCCAAGGTTCAAAGGGTGAGATTTTGACATCACTACCAATGAAGTGAATCCTGACAACGAAGTTGTGACATGTACGCTAGTTATTCATTCAACTTTTGAAAAATTACTTTTTGATTATTGTTCTATGCATTATCTTATATCTCGAAAGATTAGTGGAATAATCCAAACACCACCACAAATCATGGAAGTTGAGATGGCAGTGAGAATGGAAAATGGGGATATTATTCCATCCAATTAATATATCTCCACCTCTATCAAAATTTGTGGATTGAACTTCCTGAATAACCTCTTCAAACTTCATCAAGTAAAATTTGATTAAATTCAAGGAATGGATTGAAGTTATCTATATAGAGACAACTTAAATTTCCATGAGAGGGAAATAACTCTCTATAATGCAAATTGACCCACGATTTAGTATAAGTTCAAGGAGGAGGATGAATATTATTTATCATCATCATCTTAGGATGTATATTAATTACCTATGAGAATGTGTATTATTCTAAAATGATTGAGTCAGGGGAAGGTACCATCCTCGAAGAAATTCTTATTGTGAAGGAATTCACTGAAGTGTTTCCGGAATTAATGTATGGTATTCCTCATAGAATGGATTTTCAAATTATTTATTGTTATCATACATGGTTTATTTTCAATATCCATGACTTCATATAAAATTTATAATATGAAGTATGAGGAGTTAAATAATAAACTATAGGAGAATCTTGATAAGTTGTTTATATGCTCATGTGCATCATCATGGGGTTCACTAGTCCTCCTTGTCATGAAGAAGGATGGGTCAATGAACCTTTTCATCGATTATCGTGAACACAAAAAAAATCATGATAAAGAAAAAGAATCCATTACCATGAATTGATGACTTTTTTGATCAACTATGTGGAGAAAAATAGTTCCCCATCTTGGATCTTTAGTCAGGATTGTACCATGTAAAGGTGATGAAGTAGGATATCTCTAAGACTGCTTTTTGTACAAGGTATAGGATCTATGATTTCAATGTAATGACATTAGAAATCACTAATTCCCCAAAAATCATCATAGACTTGATGAATAGAGTCATTATAGATTACCTCATCAAATATGCGGTAGTCTTTATAGATGATATTTTAATACACTCCAAAACAAAGGATGAGTATGAGGAGTATACAAGCGTTGTACAAAATACCATACGAAATAAGATTCTCTATGAAATGTATAGAAGGTGTGAATTTTTTTTGAAGAAAGTATCATTATTGGGGAATATAATTACAAGAAATGGATATCTATGAATCCAACAATGAAAAATGGAATTGAGTGATGGATGAGTCCAATATCCGTGATAGATATATGTAGCTTCCTTGGGTTAGCAGGATATTCTGTCTGATTTTTGAGAGATTTCTCAAGGTTGTCAAACCCTAATACAAATATAACTCATAAGGGAGTCAGGATTTCAAGGAATTATGAATGAAAAGATATATTTAATAATTTGAAAAGGAGTCTTATCATTTTGGTTGTTCTCAGACTACCCACACGTGGAGAAATTTTCATATTATTTAGTGATGCTTAGATGAAGGTCATGGGCACTGTGTTGATTCAAAATAAAAAATTCATTGCCTATGATTTAGGGATATTCAATGTTCATTAGAAGAACAATCAAACACATGATCTAGAATTGGATATAGATATCATCCCATTGAAAATTTGGTGACATTATCTCTTTGGGTAATAGTGTGAAATATATATGGATTACAAATGCCTCAAGTATATATTCACACATAAAGAGATTGAAATGAGCCAATGAATACGATTATATCATATCAAAGACTATGAATACTCAATCCATTACCACCCAATGAATACGAACAAGGTAGCAGATACACTAAGTAGAAATGACCTAATGATTTAATCATTGAAGAGAATTGAAAAGGATACAATTATCTTAGATTTTATGAAGATGAACATGTGAATTATAAAGAAGGGAACATCCTCAATCCATTCACAAATTATTTCTCAAACATCGCTTTTGGGAAGGTTAATGGATTATCAAAATGATGATGCAAGAAATTCAAAAGAATGTTGAAACTATTAGAAAAGGTAAATCTTCAGTGTTTAATGTTAATGAAGAATGAATTGTGAGATTTTGGACAAGACTATATGTTCCATCAACTCTGGAGATAAAGAATGAAAATTTGGATGATGCACAAAGTTCAAATTTCTCCATTCACGAAGGAATCACAAATATGTATTGAGATCTCTGAGATAATTATTGGAGGGATAATATGAATAAAGAGAATATTGAGTATACATCATAGTGGCTGGTATATCAATAAGTGAGGGGTGAGAGGCAGAAGTCTAAGGGTATTATGCAACCATTACCCATACCAATATAGAAATGGGAGAACAAAACATAGGACTTTGTCACCGAACATCCGAATAAACCCAAAGGAAACAATGTTATCTTCATTGTTGTGGATGATTGTATAAGGACCACACACATCATTGAAATTTGAGAGGATTTATCATTGGATCCAATGCAATAGATATACATCAAAGATGTGGTAATTATGGATGGATTACCACTGTCAATTTTACCTGATTATGATCCATGATTCGCCTCTATGTTATAGAAGAGTCTCTAAAATGATATGAGTACTGAGATGAACTTCAGTATGATTTATTATCCTCTAACTAATAGCCAATTTGAGCGGACTATCCAAAAACATGAGGTCATGATGAGAGCATTCTCAATGGACTTAAAAGAATGATGGGATCAATATATTCCTCTGATTGAGTTCCCTTACAACAACATTTTCTACTCAAGCATCCAAATTTCTCCATATGATTCCCTTTATGGGAATAGGTGAAGAACACATGAATCATGGGATGATATTTGGGAGCGAAAACTTCTCGGTCCAAAAATGGTTGAAGAAAGGGTGGAGAATATTAAGACCATCTATAAACACATTAATAATACTCAGAGTTGACAAAAGAGCTATAATGATAATAGTCGATTAGACCCAGAGTTTGAAGTTGGAGACATGGTATTCTTTTCCAAATCACAATGGAATAGATTTATGATATTTGGGAAGAAGTTAAAGCTTATTCCAAGGTACATCTACCCTTTTGATATCCTTGATCTCATTAGAGAAGTGTCCTATCGACTAAATCTCCCACCAATCATGTATCAAGTACATGAGTTATTCCATGTACCAGTATTGAAGAAGTAAATACCTAACCCATCACATGTACTGAATCTGGAGGTGGTACCATTTGACAACGACCTCTCCTATGAAGGGAATCCTGTGAAGATCATAGATCATTTGGAAAAAGTTCTATGAAATTAGACGATGTCCTTCATCATGGTGTTGTGGTAAAACCACAATTTGGAATATTCAATATAGAAACTAGAGGAAATGATGAGGTAGAGTAACCCTCATCTGTTTCAAAGATAGAAATAGAAATTTCTAGGGTGAAATTTTTTAAGGGGGGAATGTTGTAACAAGAAGATCATTTAAGAATAATATTCCATTTCTTTTAATGTCTTATAAAAAACACATGAACTCTTTTTATTCTATTTAATATTTTTTTATATGACCGTTATGTATCATTACCATTGATAATATTGACATTGAACATTTATATGATGACTGATATAAATTTAAGGTTTTTTAAAAGAATCTATTCGACATAAACAAAGGAGATGATGAACTCATCCAGTAGACTCAGGATGAATGAAGTTCATTTTTCAGATCTTTGAATGGAGGTAACATCACTTGTCTTCTCTCTTAACCAACCCCAAGCTGATATTTAACATATAATGCTTGAACAGAATCGCCTATGGGAGAACTTCATGTTAATAGATATTACCACATGGGAAATATTATTTGAGCCACCACAAGGTTCTGTCACAAACACACACAATATCCTTGGGTCTTATATGAGTGTTATTAGGGGTTTTTTAATAAGGTATTAGTTACTTGTTTTGTAATCCCCTTTTATAGGTAATAGTCTTATTCAATAAATTTTTTTATGAAAATAGTTTCTCTTAAAAAGTGAGGAATTTGATAAATTATATTTTTAGATAAAAAATGTACATTTTAAAACTAAATAAATTATATTAAAATAGGGTTTTTATTAATAATATTATAAAAACAATTTTATTAAATTATTATTATATTTTCTCCTTATCTGAAAATGATTTGGTAATTAGTTTGATAAATGTTATATTTTTTGTACGCTAAAATATAAAATGTATTTTTAAAGAATTTATAATAAGGAATTAATGAATGTTTGAAATAATTTATATTATAATAATATATTATAATCAAATTACTTTTTTGAATAATAAATGTGGATATATTTTTTACGATGTCCAATGAAATTTTTATTAAGGTTTAAAACTAATTTTTTTTTCAAAACCTGTGAATTTTCAATAAATATAGGTTTTCATTTGAGAAGATAAAATTCAAAAATATAGAAAATTATTTAGATAAAATGGATATTAATTTTCCAAACATGATGTCATAATTTCCACTGGTGAAATTTTCATAATTTTCCGAGGGAGTCGAATTTTTGGTTAAAAATGAAATACCTTATAAATGAAATTTGTGTTTTATGACATCATAATGATAAAAATGATGTAATAAATAATATAATGGGTATTTTGGCCAAATATAATTTTACCAATAAAAAATATGATTTTATATTTGTTTTACTTATTTATTTTATCCTTAGTGACTCCTCCAAAATGAATAATATACTTTATTATTATAAATTCATTTCTTTAATAATGTGTGTCATCTCCACATAAGCAAGACAAATATTTTAATATATTCGTCCATTGTCCTTAAAAATTAATTTTTTCCAATTAACATTGGTACAAAACATTGGAAAAAACCCTGGGATGGTTTGTTGTTTTGAATATTTAATTATATTGATTCCAAAACCAATTTTTCGAAATATTAAATAATTCCACTCTCATTTCCTATATAATCTCACCCAATATCCCACATATATACACTCTAAATCCCTTTGGAACTTCCTTAATTAAACCTTCACTCTCTATTATCCTCCCAATGCACTCCAATCTCTAATAATTCACCTTTTAAAGATCATGATGTTACACACTCAGGTATGGGATTCTTTCCTTATTAAATTTTATGCATGTTTCATTATGTTTTAATATCCTCTTTCATTCAATTACAAATTTTGGGGCATGAATTCACACCTCCCCCATACTATAATTGTTATGGTTTAATAATGAGATAATACTTGATCACTCATTAATACTTGCTTTCTACACCCTTTACCAGGACAAAATTCTATTAGGGAATTCATTCATCTTATATCCATTCAAGTATTTCTCCCAAATTATGCATCTATATTCCATTTCATATATTGGGATATTTTGTTCCATTACCCCATTAATTTATATTTTATGTATAAATTATGAGATACCCCATTCTCTCTCATCATCCCAACTTATGAATTTTTATTAGATGACGTTATGCTGTTCTAATTGCACTGTGATTTTCCTAGACAATGTCATCATGTATTGAATACCGTACCCTTATCTTAATAAAGGATATTCACCATTATGCACATAGATTTATTTAAGGGTACTGAATTTTAGGTATTCCACATTCATTAATCATTAAATAACATATGATGTTAAATTATTCCATGGTATATGATCCATGTGACATCCATATGCATGAAATGAAATTTTTATAAAGGGTTCCCCCTGATAGTGCTCAAATGCATAGGGTAATGATTAGTATCATGATACACCATGTGAAATGAGGGTTTTCTAATGGAAATTCATGTGAAATTGGGGTTTAATCCTTCTAATTAATGTTCAATGATGGTTTAATAATTCTAATCCATATACAATTATCCTTGGCTCCTGTTAATGTCATGTTGTATGTTGTATCCATATTTCCATCTTATGATAATCATGACATAACATTCCTTTATGTTCATGTTTCTCTAATTCTCTATTTATAATACTATTGACTAACATGTATTTTATTCTCCATTTTATGCATTTTCTACTCCCATACTAGGCTTTATAGCTCACATATTTCTACTGTATGTCCCTAGGTTATCCCATTCAATGATAAGTATGAAAGAATTTTGTGGCCATGTAAAAAAATATTTCAATAAATATATCATAGTTTATGTCTTATGATGTCTTGTAATATTCTTAATCCTTAAATAAACTTGGCTTATCAATCTTCTGGATTGTATTATGTGCATGTTTATGTACTAAATACTATTTATATTTGTAATAAAAAACAGCGTTGTTATAGTGACACTCTTATATCATGTAATAAACAATAGTCAAACTAGAGAGCCCTAAATAGGGAAACACTCTTACAAACCATTCATAAATATTAATCACAACTCCTAGAAACAGATTAGGGTTCACTATTTTCTAACCATGTATACATAGGAATATACATCATCCAATAATCCAATAAAATAAAACCCTCAGCTAGTCTCTATATCTAGGTTCTAATTCACCATTTTCTCCATTCTTAGGCACAATTTCAACTATGTACCATACATAGTTACAAATTTGACCTTTTTTCCATTTTTGGGATACAATTATCTAAAAATACCAACCTATTTTCTATTTCACCCTAATCCTAATTCATGGGATAGTACCTATCCTAGAAACCTATATAGTCTTCATAGATACACATTCGAGTAAAAAAAATCTACACTAAACACATAAACCATAAATCCATTTAATAATGGTTAATTCCCAGGTCATTTACTATAAAAAATTTAACAATAATGATAATATTAATATTTTATTAATTCAAAAATTAGGGTATGTATCATTATGGTACTATTGGAGCATACCCTAGATCATGATGGTCATCTTATTTACCCCAAATCATGCAGCTAATTGGACCTAGTAAGTAGTGCACCTCTTTAATTAACACAATTATCCACATATGATAATGTGCCTATTATTTAGTGAAAATTCCTAATAATATAATCATTAGTGGTTTTTATTCCCTGACTATGATTTTCTAAAACAACACCTAGGTGGAGATGCTATAAAACATCCAACTACATCGTTGTATGCATGAGGTTGTTGATTATCTGTATGGTTATAAGCATTTATTGGGGATAATATGACCTCCATAATCATCTCCATATAACATAAATATATAATATATATAAAAACCCATAATATCATTGTTGAAAAATAATTTAACATAATCTAATAATAATTTTATCCTTTTCAAGCATGAAAATAACTTAGGATCCTAATATGTAATGACAACCCATAGAATAAAAAGGAAAGTAGAAAAATAATTAAATTCTGTGGAGGTTTTTGGAGGCCATAATAGTTCCTCTATAAGATCAATCCACCACTAAAAAAATATTTAGTTATCCCCTTTCCAATATATATAACCTTTATCATGAAGTAGGCATGAGGTTGGTGATGTTTATCTACAATGTGATTAATAAACCAAAATAGGGAACCACCACTTAATCCATGACATGTATACACAAGTATAATTGGTTTATTTTGTGATGGATATAAATGTTAAATAAAGAATAAATAATCATATATCATGTTATACTATTCTAACAGAGATACTGTGTAACACCCCGAGATTTTATGAAAAATATTCTTTTTAATTTCATTAATGTCTTGTGTTGTATGCTACACCAATAGGAGCTTTCACAACACACATCCTTGACTTGCCATTCATTACACGCAATCACGACCTTCCTTGATAGCGTGTGTAGTACGCAATACTGAGTTTCACTAAACAACGATATGCTATTAAAATATTATTAAAACTAGTCGTTATGAATAGTAATAACCACTTTTCAACATTTTGTAAATTTTATTTTTCAAAATGGACTTCATTTTTGGATTTGGAATATTGAAATTAGCTTAGGGTGAAATTTTGGTAATTTTTGGATAACTTTCATATTTTGATTAATAGTGAAAATTACTAAGTTTTAATTAAAAACAACTTTTTCAATCAAAATAATTAATAGTGATAAATTATTAATTTGAGTGGTTTTAAAGTATATTTAGAATATATTTTTACTATTTAATACAATTTTGGTCATTCGATGTAATTTCACATTTAAACCAGACAAAAACAAGTGTCAATCTTTTGATAGTTATTATCTCTTAAGAACATGCTATTTGTTTTGACGATGGGAATTAATTTTTAAATTAATTAATGAAACGGATATGTTTTGAATTTGGTAATATAGACATCATTTTTGAATTCATAATATCAAATATATCTTAGTCCAAATATTTGGTATTTTTCTGAAAACATTCAATTTTTGATGAATAGTGAAACAACTAAATGGTAGTTAAAAAAACTAAATTTTTTATAAAACATAATTTTACCACTTCTATGAGTGGAATTTTGAAAATCCGAGAGACACGGTTAATATCAAGGACTAAAATGTGGTTCAATGAGATGAAAATAATTTTTGGTGAATAGTAAATTTTTACTTTTTTTACCACGATTAAAAGTAAATAGGGTAATTAAGGGTAAAAATGATATTATTATTTCCCTAACACATGTCCTAATTCTATTGGATAAGTGTAATTCGAACAAAAACAACCATAGGAATAAAATATGACTATTTAGGCCCACATGGATTAGACTAGGACAATTATTATTAATTTATTTAAAGAAGGGTTAAAATAGTTCAAATCAATGTTTAATAAGTAAATAATTTTTAATATCGGGATATACATATGATAAATTCGTCTATAAATCTTAATTAGATAGCTAAAAATATTTCCTACATAATGATATTTTATTTGTAATTTTTAGACTCTAAATAATTTAATTTATTTATGACACCAATATGATGCAGTAATTATCTTATTAATGAAGTATTGACATAATTGATGTTATAAACACCAAAATAAATGTAATTTGAGACTTTTTAGGAATTACACTAATTTTTTAGGTTAATATGACATGTTAATATTGATTTAATTAAATGTTTTCGAACTAATCATTCTGTTATGATTTTCACAAAAATCAATTACTAAATAGTGTCAAAATTGACATAAAATAGTTTTTAAAACAAATATTATATTAGTAATTGTATTTTTTTCCTAAAAATCTAAGGTTCGGCCAAATGACTTAGATAAGGTTATATATATTAATAATAAACAACTTTTGGTTCGTTTGGCTGCTTATAGTACGTATATTAACATTATAGTATAAGAACACAAAAAGACGTGGTAAAAGTAAAATTATTTAACTTAATGTTAAATCTAAATGATAAGGTTAAAATATGAACCAAAAATTGTCTAAATTCTATTGGATGAGAGGATTTAGACCCATCACCAACTTAGATTCTAAATAAATCAATTTGGATCTATTTAAAACCGAATTTGTATTTATAATAAAATAATATTTTTAGTTATTCCAAAGGTCCCCTCTGCTCCCTTATAAAAGGTCACCTCCTCCATCTCTTCCTCACTCCACTTTCAACCTTCAAGCTCGGCCAAACCCTGCCAATTTCTCTTCTACAGTTCCATAGAAAAATCCTAGAGGTGCTGGTCTTCCTCAATGACCAATTTTAGTGCCCTAAAAGGAGGTCTCAAAGAGGTGCTTCAAAGAAGAGGTAATGCCCGTTACCGATTCTTTAATCATTGTTTCTTCTTCCACTTCTTCTTTTTAAGTTGTTTCATTATGAGGTAATAACATTAGTATCACTAATATACTGATATTTTATTATAATTATGAAACAACCTTATTTCACCATCTATCCAACCTACAGAAAATGAAATCACCACGTGTGTGTACGTATAGAATACCGTCTCCAATACAATTCCACGATCATGTGAACGATATCATCGCTCGTGCGTATGTACGGACAACCATATCCACGAGGCGATGAGATTCATTCTCCACGTTAACCATTCATGAATGATTATGAAGTATATATAATAATTAATAATGAAATATATGACATAATATTGATTATGTATTTATGTGTATATATATGTATGTCATCTACTTAATTCCATTCAACTCAATAAGGAAAAGACAACAGTGTTCATGCGTACGTACGGTCTTCCGTCTCCATGAATGGTGTATTTATTTCCATTTACGGATCTATTTTATTGATATATATATTCTGAATATATATTTTATATAAATCATGTTTTATATTCTGGAATTAAGTAATCATGATTTAAGTAATCATATGAATAATTACAAGTCAAAACACGGACGACAAATGAAACGATTTTACCCAAAACGCCTTTTAACATGGAATTTACAAATGAATGGGTAATATAAAGCCATAAGTGAACCATATATGATATCATAACAATGATTATGATTCTGGAATAAGTCAATGACATTATTTAAATCATTATACAGGAGGTTCGGACACTTATGAAGCAAATCAGACCTAAGGTAAGGGAAATATCACAATCTCATGTTTATCCGAGATTGTTTATACTTTGAAATTTACTGGGGTGTATTTTATCATCCACATATATGTTTCATCAATATGTAATATTATTTCAATACACCTACAATTTTTTAAATTCAATTTTACCCTTTGGTGAGTTTTTAGTAAAAGATATTAAAGGAATCTTTTGTCATTATTCGTACGAGGTACTTTTTGACTTTTCTGACAAAAGTACGAAGAATTTTTTTTAACATATACGACATGAATGGATTTTTAAAACATTATTTCCAAGAATCTTAGTTTACAAGTTTTAAAGTTTATTTTTAATCAACTTCTTTTTGTTTAGAATTGTATGACATGTTAAGAAAGGAAAAGTGTTTTTGAAGCAGAAAGGTTATTTTCTTCAAGAATGGAGTTCAGGTGTTTTATCAAAATTATTTTCCATATAAGATAATAAAGGGTTATGTTTCTATACATATTATTAAATTGATTTGATTATGTTGTGATGGAATTATATTTATGAATTCCTTTCTCTTATATGAATTGTTTTATGATGTCACGATGTTTAAGATTCCCATTTTTATTACATGGGTTATGCAATGATGTATGATTTATGATTTTGTGGCCCACATAAGAATGGTATAATTATGAGATGGGTGGGAACTATATCTCCCTTTAATTAATTGGGTAAAGATTTTATATCTCATGAGATAGAAATGGCTGGAACGGTAGGTTATACTGGTTCAGTGAAACAGGACTGAAACGAGGAGTGAACTCGGCTCAGAAAGGGACTTTGTCCACTAAGATAGTCTTGGAAATGAGTCTTTACTAATAAGAAATGATTCTATATGATTATGTGTGTATGGAAAGATGTTTCATGTTTTAATTTATGATTATTGGGATTACATTTCACTACTATGATTTATCCCATGTTATTAAATTATGATCTCTTTTGCAGGTTAGGATTTCTAAAAGATATGTTCTTATTAATATGACGTGATTGATATTTCTTTTGTTTACCCTTAATGAACATTTGAGCTATAACTTTTATGTTTTCTTTTCCCCGGGACATAAATAAAAGATTTAGGTTTAATAAAAAAAAGATCTTTATGGGAGATGTTGAAGATCTTTCACCACAATTAAAAGATTATATTCTGAGTTTCCAATGACACTAAACTATTACGGTCCTTGTGTGTGTGTGTGTGTGTTTTTGTTATATACTAAGTATTCCTCATAAGTAATGTAATGTCCATGTACATTATGATTCGGGTCTCTACAGTTGGTATCTGAGGAAAGGTTTAGTCATCCTTTGGAAACTAGGATGCGAAAACGTTAGTGAGATCCCTAGAGATATTTCTAAGGTATGTCTAGGGATGTCCCTAAGGATAAGTATACATATAGAATATAGTCCTAGAACTATGGTAACGATAATATATTAAACCAAAGATGTTATATATTGATGTTACTCCCCCTTTATTATGATTTTTGCCTCTCATGCTATTCTTTTTTTGGGTTTTAGACGATGGCTGGTACCCGAAGGAACTGTGTTGATCAATGCAATGGACAATGCAATGATTGTCCTCCTAAACAAACAAATTTTATGGGATATGGAGTGGAAAATCTTATTTCTATACTTACACAAGATATGAATCATTATGGACTTCCAAATGAGTAGAGAAGGGAACAATATTCTATTGAGTCCTTCATCAGGCAACATCCACCTTCTTTCAGTTGGTCTTCTGATCCACTTGTTGCTGAACAATGGATTAGTACTACTAAAAAGATATTTTCAGTTCTTCAATGTTCTGAACATGATAAAGTCATCTTACCAGTGTATCGTTTGGAAGGTGATTCTGATCAATGGTGGAATCTTATCAAGAATACGAGGCCAAGAGATGAAATTGAGTCCATGGAATGGGACAAGTTCAAGAACTTATTTTTCAATAAGTACTTCCCTCGTATTCTTCGAACAATGATGGGGAAGGATTTTCTTGAACTAAAGCAAAAGGATAATGAATCTGTTGGTATATACGAAGTGAATTTTACAAGGCTTGCAAGGTATGCATCTGGATTTATCATCCAATATGAAAGTAATGTTGATCGATTCTTCAGTGGCTTAAAACCAAATCTTCGAACGGAATTGGTTATAAGAGACATCAGTAGCTATGAAGAAATTGTGCGTTGAGCTATCAAGGTAGAAATGGAAGTTAGTTTTACTTATCCATCTCATAGTTTTGACAAGAAAAGAAAGATGGAGTTCAAGGAGAAATCACAGAATAATGGTGAAAAGAAGATCAATGTTTCCTTATGCTCAAAGTGTGGAAAGAAGCATGGTGGAGATTGTCTTAAAGGGACTAGAAAATGTTTTAAGTGTGGAAAAGAAGGTCATCGAGCAGCTGAGTGTCGAAGTAATGGAAAAAGGGTTTCTAATGATGTGAATAAAGAAAAAACTGTAGAGAACGCACCAACAACACTTCAATGTTTCAAGTGAAAGGAAATGGGGCATTATGATAATAAATACCCTAATCCAAGGGTTAGTGGTGATCGACATGAGAAACCACTTAAGGAAAAGGACAAAGGGAAGTCACATGCGATCACTATTGGTGATAATGAATATGACAACGATGTGGTGGAATGATTAAGTGTTTATGTAATGGGATTCCAGAATAATTTTGTATATAGTATCGTTGAATATTGGAATATTTATGTTTTGGTCTATTATGGTTTTCAATAATTTTATGGCATTAGTAACCATGAAAAGTGATTGAAATATTTTTGGAAAGAAGATGATATGCACATAATGAAGGGATAAAGAGAATCTAATATGTTTGATAGTATTCATGAGCTCATGATTGATATAAGGACTAAGTGATATCATGGTTTGAGGATATAGAATTTTTAGGATTTTGGTATGTGGAAAGTTTTAACTTTTAACTGCATTCATGTTTTCACTAAGGTTCAATGGATATTCATTCTTCAAGAGAATACATGATCAATGAATTCACATGTCTGTAATTTGACCAACAAGATATATCTTATGATATATGGGGGATAAATGATGGCATTCACGTGATCATTTTCTTTATACTATGAGTTTGGACCGAAGTAGTTTAGATAAGCCTAAAGATTGGAATAGATTATATTAGATATAAGTTAGTATTGTTTATGGATAAAATATTTTTGATATTGTTGATGGGATTTTATAGTAATATAGATTTAGAAAAAGGACAACCTGCAGGATGGGCGACAACCCATCGCGTCGGACAAGGCTGTGGGAATCAAACCCACAACTAAAGTGCGACTGGCCTTTATCGCCTACCACTGGCCTACAAGAAGTCCCTATTTAGTAGAAAATAGTTTTATTATATTATGCAGTATGATATTTGAAGTATAAGTCCATTTTAGGAACCATATATGATTAATCTCACTATTGATGGACTTATGTATTTTTTGATAACTTTTATAACCTTTTGTTTGAGACAGATAGAATGAACCATCATTCTATCACATGATTTGCTAACACATCATGAATGACAAATTCAACCTCATTTTTTAAGAGATGAAGTGGAATTTTTCCAAATAACGACAAACGGTGAGACTATACAAAAATCACGAAAGTATTTCTTCTAATTCCAATTTCATCAACTTTCGGGAAATGATCTTGAAAACCAAAAATGTTGTCCTAGAGCTCTTATATATGATGAATCAGATGGTATCGTAGATCGTCACAAATTTATGTCTTTGTTATTGCTGGATTTTCCATAGACATGTTCTCTACCACTCTCCATCAGAACATGATTGTTAGATTTCTCTTCCATATCCATATTTTCACCTATATAGAAACCCAGTGATTAGTTTATTTGGGTAACCGTTACGTTTCATACTTTTGTTTTTAATGATTGGTTTTGGTATTCCTTTTTACGATGTGGGGTTCTATTAAAGAAACTTTCGAATAGTAAACCATTTATAACCCCGACGAATTTCGAGGGCGAAATTAATTTTAAGGGGGGTAGAATGTAACTCCACGAGATTTTATGAAAAATATTCCTTTTAATTTCATTAATGTCTTGTGTTGTACGCTACACCAAAAGGAGCTTCCACAACACACATCCTTGACTTTCCTTTCATTACACGCAATCGTGACCTTCCTTGATAGCATGTGTAGTACGCAATACTGAGTTTCACTAAACAATGATATGCTATTAAAATATTATTGAAACTAGTCATTATGAATAGTAATAACCACTTTTTAATATTTTGTATTTTTTTTTCAAAATGGAAATCATTTCTAGATTCAGAATATAGAAATTATCTTAGGGTGAAATTTTTGTAATTTTCGGATAACTTTCATATTTTGATGAATAGTGAAAATTACTAAATTTTAATTAAAAACAACTTTTTCAATCAAAATAATTAATAGTGATAAATTATTAATTTGAGTGGTTTTAATGTATATTTAGAATATATTTTTACAATTTAATACAATGTTGGTCATTGGATGTAATGTCACATTTAAACCAGACATAAACAAGTGTCAATCTTTTGATAGTTATTATCTCTTAAGAACACGCTATTTGTTTTGACGACGGGAATTAATTTTTAAATTAATTAATTCAACTGATATGTTATGAATTTGGTAAAATAGACATCATTTTTGAATTCATAATATCAAATATAGATTAGGCCTAATTTTTGGTATTTTTCTGAAAACTTTCAATTTTTGATGAATAGTGAAACCTCTAAGTGGTAGTTAAAAAAACTAAATTTTTCATAAAACATTATTTTACCGCTTCTGTGAGTGGAATTTCAAAAATCCGAGAGACACGGTTAATATCAAGGACTAAAATGTGGTTCAATGAGATGAAAATAATTTTTGGATAATAGTATCTTTTTACTTTTTTTACCACGGTTAAAAGTAAATAGGGTAATTAAGGGTAAAAATGATTTTATTATTACCCTAAAACATGTCCTAATTCTATTGGATAAGTTTAATTCGAACAAAGAAACCTTAGGAATAAAATATGACCATTTAGGCCCACTTCGATTAGATTAGGACATTTATTATTAATTTATATAAAGAAGGGTTAAAATAGTTAAAATCAAAGTTTAATAAGTAAATCATTTTTAATATGGGGTTATACATATGATAAATTAGGATATAAATATTCATTAGAATTATAAAAAGGTTTCCTACATAATGATATTTTATTTGTAATTTTTAGACTTTAATTAATTTAATTTATTTATGACACCAAGATGATGCAGTAATTATCTTATTAATGAAATATTGACATAATTGATGTTATAAACATCAAAATAAATGTAATTTGAGACTTTTTATGAATTAAACTAATTATCTAGGTTACTATGACATGTTATTATTGATTTAATTAACTTTTTTCGAACTAATCATTCTATTATGATTTTCACAAAAATCAATTACTAAATAGTGTCAGAATTGACATAAAATAGTTTTTAAAACAATTATTATATTAGTAATTTTTATTTTATTCTTAAAAATCTAAAGTTCGGCCAAATGACTTAGATAAGGTTATATATATTAATAATAAACAACTTGGAGTTATTTTGTCTGCTTATAGTAAGTTTATTTACCTTATAGTATAAGAACACAAGAAGACATGGTAAAAGTAAAATTATTTAACTTAATGTTAAATCTAAATGATAAGGTTACAATAGGAACCTAAAATTGTCTAAATTCTATTGCATGAGATTATTTCTACCCATACCCACCTTATCTTCGAAATAAATCAATTTGGAGCTATTTAAAACCGAATTTGGATTTATAATAAAATAATATTTTTAGTTATTCCAAAGGTGCCCCTCTCCTCCCTTATAAAAGGGCACGTCCTCCCTCTCTTCCTCACACCACTTTGAGCCTTCATGCTCGGCCAACCCCTACCAATTTATCTTCTACACTTCCCTATAAATATCCTAGAGGTTCTGGGCTTCCTCAAAGTCCAATTTAGTGCCCTAAAAGGAGGACTCAAAGAGACGCTTCAAAGAAGAGGTAATACCCATTACCGATTCTTTCATCTTTATTTCTTCTTCCACTTCTTCTTCATAGGATGATTCATTATGAAAAAATAACATCAGTATCACTTATATATTGATATGTTATTATAATTATGAAACAGCCTTATTTCACCATCTATCCATCCTACGGAAAACTAAATCACCGCACGTGCGTACGTACGGAATATCGTCTCCACGCCGTGGTGTAATCTATTTTCCACCACCACCTTACTTGGATGGGTATAATGGTGTACATAATAACTAGATATGATTATTGTAATTTTATATTGATTCTGAAATAGTATACATACACTCCAATACAATTCCACGATCATGAGAACGATGTCATCGCTCGTGCGTACGTACGGACTACCGTCTCGACGACGCGATGAGATTCATTCTCCACGTTAACCATTCATGAATGATTATAAAGTATATATAATAATTAATAATGAAATATATGACATAATAATGATTCTGTATTTTTGTGTGTATATATGTATGTCATCTACTTAATTCCATTCAAGTCAATAAGGAAAAGAAAACAGCGTTCATGCGTACGTACGGTCTACCGTCTCCATGAACGGTGTATTTCTTTCCATGTACTGATCTATTATATATATATATATATTCTGAATATATATTATATATAAATCATGTTTTATATTATGGAATTAAGTAATCATGATATAATTAATCATATGAATAATTACAAGTCAAAACACGGACGACAAATGAAACGATTTTACCCAAAACGATCTTTAACCTGAAATTTACAAAATAACGGGTAATATAAAGCCATAAGTGAACCATATATGATATCATAACAATGAGTATGATTCTGTAATAAGTAAATGACATTATTTAAATCATTATACAAGAGTTTCGGACACTTACGAAGAAAATCAGACCTAAGGTAAGGGAAATATCACAATCTCATTTTTATCCAAGATTGTTTATACTTTGAAATTTACTGGGGTGTATTTTATCATCCACATCCATGTTTCCTAAATATGTAATATTATTTACATACACCTACAATTTTTTAAATCCAATTTTACCCTTCAGTGGGTTTTTAGTAAAGGATATGAAAGTAATCTTTTGTCGTTATTCGTACGAGGTACTTTTTGACTTTTCGGACAATAGTACGAAGAATGTTTGTTTAACATATACGACATGAATGGATTTTTAAAACATTATTTACAAGAATATTCCTTTACAAGTTTTAAAGTTTATTTTTAATCAACTTTTTTTAGTTTAGAATTGTATGAAATGTTAAGAAAGGAAAAGTGTTTTTGAAGAAGAAAGGATATTTTCCTCAAGAATGGAGTTCATGTGTTTTATCAAAATTATTTTACATCTAAGATAATAAAGGGTTCTGTTTCTATCCCTATTATTACATTGATTTGATTATGTTTTGATGGAATTATATTTATGAATTCCATTATTTATATGAATTGTTTTATGATGTCACGATGTTTAAGATTCCCATTTTTATTACATGGGTTATGCAATGATGTATGATTTATGATTTTGTGGCACACATAAGAATGGTATAATTATTAGATGGGTGGGACCTATATCTCCATCCAATTAATTGGGTAAATATTTTATATCTCATGAGATAGACATGGCTGGAACGGTAGGTTATACCGGTTCAGTGAAACATGACTGAAACAAGGAGTGAACTCGGCTCAGAAATGGACTTTTTCCACTAAGATAATCTTGGAAATGAGTCTTGACTAATAAGAAATGAATCTCTATGATTATATGTGTATGCCACAAAGTTTCAGGTTTTAAGTTATGATTATTGAGATTACATTTCACTACTATGATTTATCCCATGTTATGAAATTAAGATCTCTTTTGCAGGTTACAATTTCCAAAAGATATGTTCTTATTAATATAATGTGATTGATATTTCTTTTGTTTACCCTTACTGAGCATTTGAGCTCACCCTTTTATGTTTTCTTTTCCCCAGGACATAAATAAAGGATTTAGGTTTTAAAAAAAGAAGATCTTTATGGGATATGTTGAAGATCTTTCACCACGATTAGAAGATTATATTCTGAGTTTCCAAAGACAATAAACTATTACTGTCCTTGTGTGTGTGTGTGTGTGTTTTTGTTATGTACTAAGTATTCCACATAAGTAATGTAATGTCCATGTATGTTAAGATTCGGGTCTCTACATACTGCAAAACCTAAATATAATTCCTTCAGTAATATGTTAGATATATATTCATTAATGATATTAAGAGAGATAAAGAGTTATCTATGGAGAGGGTTTACATTTCTCTTTATATTTTCAATTAATCTTGTTCAATTGGTCCTTTACGTTTTCGTATCATGGTTTCATCATTGGTAAGGCCTCAAGGATGACAAAACCTATCTTAGTAATTGGTAAAGCCTCAATGATATCATATCCCCTATATTCCTTAGTTAAGGTCACAAGGTCATCATACCCCTAATTATACTTCCATGTATCTTACCTCAATGCCATCATTATCATAACATGCCTCTAGAACCATCACCCTTTTCATCCCATGTTTTGTTCATTCCCCATTTAAGGTTTAATTATGTCACAACAGTCCACCTATTATGAGTACTAAATGAAATACCTTCAAATGCATGTTATTTACAAAAAATAGGGTAGACTGAATAATGTAATAACATTTCATGACATTAATAGGATCACTAACAACATTAAAGTATACATGATCAATGTAAAACATGGTCTAACAAGACACATATGAAAAATCATGTAATCAAACATCACATATGTGTCCCACGGACTCTATATACACATTGGATCTCAATTATGTAGGGATTATTATGTTATTATATCCTAAGTAACACATTTTGAAAATAATACTCTAAGAGGTCCCCAAATGATAAATAACATATTACCATGAAGTTTTTGATTAGAATCTCCAAACTCATGGAGTGATGATACTTGACTCACACTCATGCTCTAACTAGACGTTGATAGTACACAAAAAACATGATGAACTGAACCCAATAACAATAAATCAGTGATATAGAATATGATTCATGAATATTATATGATATTATAATTTCATACAATTACATTACTCTTGGTAGCCACCCATTATGATATAATTTAGATTGATAAAATTGGTGTCACTAACGCAATTTATCTACCACAATTCTAGAAATGTTCCATGAATTCATCGTTATATGGAATCAAAATCTATATATCTAGAAACAAAATTATATATCTATGATTTGGTTAATTATAAAAAGTGTAGATAAACAATTACCCTAATAAATATAGTTATGTGAATCACATACCATTATTTCTCATTATTAACAGATATGGATTCACCAAAATCAAGCATTGATAGATAAGGAAATGTTGAGGAGAGGATTTGTATTATCTATAAAATAAATGGTGACAATTAAGAATAAGAACGAGTCAAAATATGTGATTATTGGAAATTAAAATTTATTTCAATATTATTAATCCATGAACACTTGTTATGGTTGCATGGTTTTCTAAACATTTCACCAACTGTATGATGATTTCTACCTCACATAACAACCCGCATAGTTTGGTCATGTGGTTTTTCAAATTTGAAACAATCATTACTTTTTTGACATGAAATTGTTTCATATTTTTTAGGTTAGTCATCAAAATTATATAATTAGGTCACCAAAATCATGCCCTACCCCATGCACCTCTATCACTATCCACTTAGATTCCCTAATAATCAGAATGAATTGGAAAAATTATTCACCAACCATGTCACTCTTAAAAATACATCAAAAGTTTACGAAACTAACCAAAAACCCATGAACACATCCCACATATTTAATATATCAAAAAAAAAATGAATAATTGTTGAATTTCACAAATTAAACACCAAAAAATTCTTATTACATTAAAATCTCCACATATAAAGACTTCACATCCCAAAGAAACATATCTTTTAATATTATTGGAATAACTCTTGAAACTAAACATTAATATCTTAATCATACTCCAATGATTTATCATGAATAAATATATTCAACCTTAATATTTGACTAAGTGGGAATGTATTTACCCAAAAAACCATCTTCCATTGGTCAAAAAATAAAACTTGTCAATCCATGTATGATGCTTCATGCTCCATCTTAATATCCTCACAGTTGATCAAAAGCATATAATCATGCACGTACCCCCATAGCTAAAACAAATGAATCAAATCATTAATTCCATGGTAGGAATATGGATGTCCCATATGGTCATTTAAAATCTCATTATTCTGGGAGATCATGAATGGTCCAACAAATCTCTATAGGAGATTTCCTCTATTATAAAAATACATATTCCCTTCAAAGGGAGTCACCTATATGGAAACCATTCATCTATTAGTTAACTATAAAGGTTAACTCATCTTGTTGGAATATTATTGCAAGATACTCTAAGTTATAATCCACCTATTTTTGATATGTTATACTGTCTCTCCCGACTCCTTTACCATAATCTACCACACCATTGATTTCTCACATTCCTCATGAAAACATAATATTTAATGGAAGTAAAACATAATTTTAACCTATAAAGTGTTAATCCAAATAGATCCCTAGATTTTTTTTGTTATATTTTATTTATATACGTCAAGGTGATCATCCCATAATCTATTGAAATAATTTACCCATATCTATAAAATGTGATCTAGTACATGGATAATCATCTCTAATTGAAAATTTGTCTTTGGATGATATATTGTAATCTGTTTCACCTAATTACCCAAATCCTTCTATATTCCTAGCCAAATAATTAAAGATAATCATGAATCTCTATATGATAAAAATCTTGATAGAGCCCCATTAAATCAAATAATATCTTGTACATACATTATTGCTAACTCATCCATGTAATTATTCTCATGAATTTGTATGAAAAAGTAAACATAGTGTAATGAAAAATGACACCCGAGTCAATCATGATAAAAACCAATCTCTTAGTGTAGCGCCCCGACCCCATCTACCTAGAGTCGGTGCATTAGTTCGTAGCATTGGCATGATCACAAAAGATCAAGTCTCTAAAGACCGATTAGTTTAGTAGCCTTGGAAACACTAGATACATTCGTAAACGTTACATTACATCATAAAGTGAAAAACTATAATAACAAAGTCTTCATTGTCCAAACTCATATCCTCTTCTCACAATCCCTGCAGGTCATTCATAAAATACTTCTTCACATCCTGGAAAATATTAAAACATTGAAATGGGTGAGCTCAGATGCTCAGTAAGGATAAAAATATTGCAGAAGCTTTCAAAAATAAACATAAAAATTTAAGGCAATGTATAACTAAAACAAAAGCCTTTTAAACTTGAACATCAACATAATATGGCAAAAGTAAAATGAGATAATTCCATTCACTTCTTCACATGGATATTCTACTGGTCGAATAATCACATGAAATATCAATAACCACTTTCATAATGATGGAATGCATAATGCCAGACTATCATAACCACGTATTCAAGGCCTCGTGACAAGACCGCAAATAAGATTTTATCAAGGCCTCGTGCCAAGACACTAGTTTATCTCATGAGACCTGCTGATGCATCGAGGAGCTATAGAGGGCTCCACCCGTAACTTATTAAGTCCAATGCATTCCTCATATGAATAGGTTTAAACATATCATAAAACATAACATAATCGTATCACATAAAACATGCCTAAAGGTAACATAAAATTTCCACATTTCAATCACAAGATAGTCAATAAACACATTGATATAATAAAAACACATTCAAAACCATTTTCAATACCAAAATAAAAGCAAGTTAAAACTTTGAATTTATTTTTCAAAAAAAGTGATGGCTTGTAGAGGAAGCCGAAACTCAAATAATGGTCACGACGGCGGAGAATTCGTTGTCGCCGCATAAGTACGGAAAGGAAAACATTCCCTTTTTGTCGTTTAGTAAAATGCATCGTATAAAAAAGATTCCTTTTGAATAAACATAAAAGTCAAAGGGGTTTATACACCGTATAAAAGAAAATTGTGTATAAAATAAAATATGCCTCAATGAAAAGAGATTGAGACGAAGTCCCATACAAAGATCATTTTTATAATAAAATAGATATACTATGTGTATTCACTATAATTACACATAAATAAAGTACAAATACTTGATATTACATAATAATATAATAACATAATTTGAAAGTAGGATATTAACCCAAAGAATTGAAGTTGGGTTAAGAAGTTCCCTTACCTTGCGTCCTGTCTTGAATCGACCGTTATTTAACATCCTGAAAAATAAACTAGAGTTAATTTATATTTACTTAAGAACATTTTTCATGTTCATTATTCCTTTTATATCCCTTATTACCATGTTATGAACATTATTTAATTATTTAAGTTAATAACGGTCGTTTTGTCGATCTTTGGTACTTGAGTCAAAAATAAACTTCTTATAATTACAAGTTGTTCATGTGGTGAAATATTCATTATATCCAGAATTATATTCATGATGTAGATATCATATATATCATATATATAAAGTATATACATTCATTCATAATGTCACGTGACATTTAGAGGTAAGAAATGAAATGCACCGTTCATGGAGATGGTAAGCCGTACGTACGCATGAACGCTACTTTCATTTCAATTTCATATTTAATGGAATGAAATAATAATGATATAAATTTATAATATAATAACAGTATAATATAGTGTATAATACCATTTAATCCATCCTTTATACATCCCACACATGGCATTAACGATTCAAATCACTTTGAGGGGGCGGTAGTCCGCACTTCCTAAAATGAAATTATCGCATTTTACCCATAATGGAAATCATAAAGTATGCCATAAATGAGAAATACAGAAGAATAAGTAAAACATAAACATATTTTATATCATATATAAATATAGTGACATCTTAATGGCCACCTTTGAAGGTATTATATGAGTGTTGAACAATCATCGTTTCGTGAGGCAGAAATTCTCCATCCACAGAAACCGTATGTTCATTAACCATTAGATGTAGGTGTGTGAAAGTGTATCTCGAATACTTCTTATAAAAACATCCTAGTATATTGAGGATACTGGTGTTGTTACAAAAGAAATGAATAAATAGAGTTTAGGGGGTTGGATAATAAAAATAAAACAAAACAACATTAGAGAAGACATTACCTCAAAATCAGGTAACTCTTTTTGATTTGAGCCAAAGGATTCCTTGGGAAGAGTTCTGCCCGAAGTGAGGCTTCTAGGAGTAAGAGGGGGAAGTTGGGAGAGTATTTGGGCAGAGGTTGGCCGAGCCAAATGGCTTGAAGGTGTGAATAAGGTGGGAGAGGTGGGGGCCTTTTATAAGAGGAGAGGAGGGGCTCTTTTGGAAGGATTGAAATGTTACATTATGATACAATGATTTTCGGATTCTAAAGGTCCCAAACTTATATAATTCGTGGCTAAGGTTATAAGGGTTCTAAATATACCCATCCAATAGTCTTTGAACAAGTGTAAGCCTTGGATTTTACATTGTCTTCTCATTTTATTTAAATCATTAAATAATGAGGTCATCGCTGCATCATAATGATGTCATAAATAATTTAATTTATTTAATGTCTAAAAATTAAAAAAAATACTATGATGTATTAAATCTTTTTAGCTTTCTAATTAATATTTATAGTCAAAATTTGGACTTGTGTAACCCCACTTAAAAGCTGTTTTAGTAAAACAACTCATGTTTGTGTCAATTTAATTTTAACATTAAATAAATATATATTAATGTCATTTTCCAACCAATGTGGCTCCATGGGGTCCCCAAGTTTACCCATGGGTTTTCATGGTCGGCCATGACTCATACAATAGTAGTAGGACAAGTGTCAAGCTCATATCATATTATTAAAACATTGTTTTTACCTTAAACTACACTAATTACCTCTAATCGCGATTAAGAACTTAAAAGTTACTATTCACCAAAAAATTATTTTAATCTCATTGAACCACATTTTACTTCTTAATGACAACCATGTATGTCGGATTTTTGAAAATCAAATCACAGAAGTGGTAATATTTCATTTAAACGAAAAATCATTTATTTAACTACCACTTAGTGGTTTCACTATTCATCAAAAATTGATGTTTTTCAGAACAATGCCAAAATTTCACCCTAAGATATAATTGATATTCCAAATTCAAAAATGATTTCTATTTTACAAAATTCCAAAAATATAAGTTGCATTAGTTAATTTTATAATTAATTCCCGCTGTCACAACAAATAGCGTGTTTTTAAGAAACAATTTATATCAAAAGATTGGCAATTGTTTATGTCCAATTTCAATGTTAAATTAATTCTAATGACCACCATTGGATAAAATGGAAAAAATATATTCTAATTATTCTTTAAAACCACTAAATAGTATAATTTATCACAATAAATTATTTTGATTAAAAAAGTTGTTTTAAGTATTTTTCACTATTCATAAAAAATTGGAAGTTCTCAGAAAGTTACAAAAAATTCAACTTAGGATAATTTCGATATTACGAATACAAAAATGAAGTCCATTTTGAAATATAAAATTTCTATAATTTTAAAAAGTGGTTATTAGTATTCATAACGGCTACTTTGATTAGTCGCGGTGTTTTAGAACTCGAAGTTGCGTGCTATGCAAGCTATTGCATTATTGAATGAGAAGCGTATCGTGGAAGCTCGGGGTGTTACACTTAGTTTGGAAACCAAAACTATATTTTAAAAAGTAAATCATATAAAAAAGGAAACACTATAATGTTCCCAAAATTCTATCTTGTCTTTACTTCTTCCTCCATCTTCAAATTATTATCCAACTATTGTGAGTTCTTCATTTTTAGCTGGATCCCTAATAATGATTTTTTCATATGCATCAAGATTCATATTAAATGAGTGGGTAATAAAACCCAAAAGACTCCCTTAATAAATCCCTATCGTGTGTGAACAAGTAATGCAAGTACATACCATGAAAAAATTAAATTCAATGGAAACAAGAAATAGTAATTCATTACTCATTTGTGTGATAACCAGGATAAACAGACCATCATTTGTAAATTATATGTCTCTATTCACAAAGGGATGTAAAAAATATGTTGGTGGATACTATAAGCTAGATATAATGTAGGTAAACATGTATCTTGAGCCCCACAAGGCATCAATTTTCAGCATTCCAAATTATCATTCATCTTGTATCTACCATGAGGCAGTACTCAAGACTATCAAAACAAATATTTTCCATAGGCCACCCATAATGGGAATTGTATCCTATTAATGACTTGGGGTCATCCACAATGGTATATTACACCTTACTCTACTACCATTGGTCATACCTCAATCTTTTTATTCCCCGAGACAATTTCCATGTCAGTCATTATATCACATGTCATGTGAATACTCACTCAAAGGGATGACCATGTCATGGTGGTCCACATATTCAAAATACAAGAATCAATACCTCCATAGTCATATTATTTACAAATAATATGGTATTGAATATAATGGAATAACATAAAACGTCAACATGTGAATCATTAGCATCATATTAGTATATATGATCAAAATTAAATAGGGGATAAAAATATATATAGGATTACCCTTGGAATCAAATAATACATATGTGTCTCATGTGATACACACACAAACACACATGTGATAATTATCTAGCATAGTAAATCAAGTTATTACAACACAAGTAACACATTAATGAAGCATGAACATAATGAGGCACCAAATGGTAACGAACTAAATACCTTTATATTATTGATACCGCCATTTGATCTCATCAATATATGATATTATAATCTGAACCATGATCTAACTAGACTGGGGATATACACCATTTCCTCCTCGAACCAACATTCACTCAAACAAAACAAGGATATTTGAAAAAATTACAGAATATTCTATAATAATGTAAAATATACTACACCAAAATACCTTTCAGCATCATCCAATGATTCTATAAATGATATTGATCAATATAGATTCCAAAAACAATATATATCTACCAATTTTGTAGAAACTATACAGTAATTAATGGTTTTATGGAATTTGAATAATTTAAGCTACAAAAACATGTCATTTCTATGATTCCACTAAAGGAACGAAGTGTTTATAATGAAAAAACAAAATGAAATGAGTTTCTTGGATCACATACCTTAATTCACGATAATAATCACACTTTTATCCATTGGAGTGAAGCCTTGCTGGAGAAGAAAATGATGAGTGAATGATATGGAGTCTCCTAATTCTAGAGGGTTGAAGTTATGAATATAATGCGCTAAAATAGATGGATAATATTAGTTAATTAAATTTTTTAGATCATTAATTCATTCACAAATAGTTTTGTTTCATGGTTTTACAAACCATTATCCAATCATGTGAGGATTTATAACACTCATGGGAACTCGAATGATTTTTTATATAATTTGAAAAATCATCATGAAAATGTTTTTTTTAAATAATGTATTTAGTTTTTTTTAGTTGAGTCTACAAAGTATGATAATCTAAAACCTTAATTTGAGCTTCTCCCTTTACATATCTTACTCTAGCCACACGGTTATTTGAAGAATCAGCTTGATTCATGATAACTATACTCCAAACATGAACCACCAAAATTACTTTACAAATATATAAATCTAAAAATAAACCTGCTAGAACTCATCCTATGTAATTCATAGCTCCAAAAATACAATAATAAAAGTTGAATTTAACTTGTAATAAAAATAAAAGTTGATGATTGTTAAAATGGAATCTTATGTTTAGTCCATTTATTATGAAATTTACCTCCTAATATACCCCTAATTTGGTGTGAACACAAAAACCTAGCATCCCCAAATCCTTATTCCATGTTTAACACGTATTTTCCTCTCACATGTAATCCTAAAATTATCCTTAATGTTTTGTGGCCCTTTTAAATCACATTTTTTAAATTGTTTGAAAACCCACTGTCCATTCTTCCTCTATATTCTATATACATTGGTACTCATTATTTATCTAAGGTAGGTATCCCCTCTGCATTATTATTCCCCTATGGGATATATTTATTATGATTCAACCATATAAATTGGTTTAATTCTCTATGGCTAAACATTCACCAATGGGTTGTATCTCATATGATTCACTCTTCCACAATTATTTATATTCCATGTGATTCACTTCTCCTCTATGGTTACATACCCTATGAGTGTCATTGCCATACCTAGACATATTCCACATGATTGAATTTTACCATGTCATACATAGTTTCTAATAAATAGGGTGAACAATTGAGGTAATCTCATGCATAAGACCCAAACAATCTTATATTTTCATCATTTCATAAAACAAGCATCCATACTACTTTTTGTTAAATTAAATTGATTTGTCTTAGCATATAATCTAATATTTTGAATCATAATATATATATATATATATTTATATATTTATTCCTATCAAATAAGATATGAAATAGTATTCTTCTAGGATTGGCCATATCAAGAGATATTCCATAGAAAAATGAATTTACAATAAATTCAACAACTTATGCCTAAACAAATATAAAGTCTACTACACTTAGACAAGGCTATGTGACTTTAAAAACTTCATCATTAGTCCTTCCCAAATGAATTAAAAAAGTGTTATGTTTATAGTTATGTTCCCACAAAATATATGGGTAATGATTACCCTTATAGATATTTATAGGAAGCCCATATAATGGCCTCAATAATATCACTTCAACGCCTACCCTTCCAAAGATGGAAATAAATTCTACAGTTCCATGTAGTATGAATTTAAACAATATTAGAATAAAGAGGTATGATTAATGGTTTAGAGTGATATATTTCATATATATGACAAAAATTAATATAATTAAAATGACATGTTCATTAATATTTGGTAATTCATTAATAGACCCTGAGTGTAAGAGTCAAATCCCAAATTGGAAGAGCCAACATCCTGTTTTCTCAAACTACACAAAACCCAAATCAACGTTGGCATATCTTGGAGACCTCCTAACTTTGTAAGAATGGTTAATAATAACAGAAAATTAATTTTTGTGGTTATTTGTTGAAATTAGATTGGGGAACCAAATGTAAGGACCAAAAAAATATTTACAGATCATTCCCTTCAGAGTATATATATGTGAAATATTAGGTAATAAAGGTAATTAATGCCAATATAATTTTATCATTAATTCATGAATATAATATAAGATGTGTAATCTACCCCTTAAAATAACAATATCATTATATTTTATGTTTTATTAAAAATAATAAATTCATATCATGATTTAAAATACATTTTACTAACGATTATATTTATTGTGATTTACAAAATTATATTAATAATTAGTTTTCTCTCTCTTATATTGTGAATATTCTAAAATTAAATTCATTTTTATGGATTCATCTTTTCAAAATTATATTAGAATAAATTTTTAAAATTTATATACAAAAATTATTTTTTGGTATATATTGAATAGTATCATTTTTACTAAAACTATATCATATATGACTAAATAAAGAATTAAGTATGACATAAAAACATATAAAATTTTACTCATGATCAGTAATATATTTATTAAATAAAATGAATTATTTAAAAATAATATTCTGAATTTATTAAATTTTTTTTTAATTTTTAAGAATCTAATATAATATATTACAATAAAACTGTTTTTTTTTCTACATATATTAAAACAAAGTGTTCATCAATTGTATACATTAAATCTAAAAAATGGACTTTATGTTTTATATAACAATTTTTTATCATTTAATTAGTTTTACATCAATTATATTCCAATAAATTAGATTTCAATGATCATAGTTAATTACTGTAATAATGGAAAAACTGTTAGTTCTAAATAATGTGTTTATATGATTGTTTAATTATTATCTAATTAAAAATTTATTATCCTTGTAAAAATGAATATAATATGTATTAAACTTATATATAAATATTTTATTACTAATTAAATTAGTAATCAATATTATATATTATTAATAAAAAATTGTGGTACAAATAACATATTTTATCATTATTGTTTTTCTATATATTAAATATTGTAATATAAAAGTTAATAATATAATAATTATAAATTTATTTAGTCTATATGGAACATAAAATTAGGACCATAATAGAAAAATATTCTATGTGTGGTTACCTTATGTTATTAATAATATATTAATTATTTTTTCAAAAACTAATCTCCAAGGTAAAGACCAAAATGGTTTAATGTAAAAATATCTTATGGTAAACAAATTGACAAATATTTATAAAAGTTGTAGAAATAACTTTTATTGGAATTTTACACATTATCATACCCCAAAATTAATTATTTCTTTCTTTAGAGACATTGACACTGGAATCATATCATGCCATCATTGAAAAAGTAACAGTTTTTTTACAAAAGTTCCATTTTTATCACATATAGAAGGACATGAACACCACAAAATTTATCAACACATTCCTAAGATTTAGCTCTTAGAAAACTTAAAATATGTATCTTCTAAACACTATTCTAGTATTCTATAAACCATTCTATTTCAATAAGTCCAGGATGAGGAGAATTAAGGTGTCACCCAAAAGAGATCATAAAAAGAGAGAGGTAAATTTCATTATACTCATATTAATTTTCCTATCCTAACACCATATTTCTCTTCTATAGAAGAATTTATAATCAAGAAGTGTTTTTATAATATTATGAAATATAATTAACTAATGTAATATACATTTTGTACCCTCCTCTATACCCATTCAGAAAATGAAGACATCCTCAGGTGTACTTATGGACTACCTCCTTCATAAATTGCATATAGTATTTTTCATCACATCCTAACATGAATGAATTTTAAAAAATATATTTCTGATATAAAAAAATATTTATTACCTTATTAATATTATGTATTGATAACATTATACATTTTGTGAGGGATATTAAGAAGAAACATTAAAAGTAAATTTAATATCCTTAAATGGATATAGCAAGGAACCACATAAAATTTAAGTCAATTTTGAAAATAACACAGAAAAATGTATAATATTATTCTAATTTAATAATAAAATAAATACACCACTAATTTATTTTTTGATATTATGTAGATATTCGAATCTTTTTAACAATTTTCAATATACCGAGGTAGTTTCAATGAAATTTACTAAACCACCTCAAGTATCCGAAAAAATGAAAACAATTTAATAAATAACTAACACATGATAAAAAATTAACTTATAAAATGAAATATAAATGAAAAGGGATATTAATAATATTCTTATTAAACCTAATTTTATTTTTATGGAAGGAAAACATATTTTTATCAAGGTTCAAGGCCTGAGGTATGTGATCTTCTGAATATCCCCCATTAATTTTGGTTTATGTGTTCTCTTACTTTATCCTTGTCCCATATCATATTATCAGGAATAATTTTCATGTAATTATTATAAGATACTTGTATATATACATAACATACAATTCATTACTTTTTTGCTAATATTACATGATTTATGTTCCCATCAAAATTATATACATTAATTGAAACTACTTTAACAGAACATCTTTATTTATTATTGCACACCATCACCTATCTCAACAATTATCAACCATCCTTATTTTATATAATTCCTATTTATTTTAGGAAAACTATATAGTTATATTATTATTTAATTTTAAATTATAATCACTATGTCTTCCATTTTAATACCACTTAAATTTTTATTGGAAATAGTAATCCTTATGTGTTTTTTTTATATGGAAACCCCTAGTTATATTATCTTCAACCATTAATATTTTATGAAATAGCTCTTAAAATAATTAAATGAGTGTTTACCCATTTGAAATTCATCATATATGTACTCTTTATTATTCTTTCTTATATAATCTTTGTCATTAAATTTTCATTATTGAAACTCCTTGTTCAACATATATTCATATTAATTCAAATATTAACATCCAAAATTATACAATTCGTTATTTTCATAGAAAAACATATTATAAATCTTTAATTTCTGCTTTTATACAATAATATAAACACAAATATCTCTCATTGATCTAATAATTATTCCAATAATGGATTTACAAACATAGAAATTACATCTTTTTATTTGAATATTGGGTATATTACTTATATAAATTACTAAGGACCATAAAAGTATTGTGTATTCAGAAACATGGAAACAAAATATTTTATCCTTGTGAATGGTCTTCAACATCTGGCATAAATATCTCAACCATTAGTACTTTAACCTAAAACCTTTTTTCATAACCTAGGGAAAATAAACATAAGTAAGGGGTGAGATCATATGATGTGTAGGGGTATAGAATAGAAATATATAAGTATAAGAAGAAAAATGGGATGGAACATGAGAATAACATATACTGATCATACCCTTAATCAATGATATAATAATATAGATATAAAGTTCATAAGACATTAATCATAAGAAAATAATGAACATATTCCATGAAATCATAACATAGAATTAAAACATGTAATTGTAGAAAAATCATAAGCCTATAATAACACTATGTCAATGCAGTATACGAAGGACTTGATAACATTCTAGGATTGGGTTAACCACCTGTGTACCTAATTTGCACTTAGGAAGACCTCTCAAGTACCATCATGTCAACAGCATGGTACGAGAGTGCATGCTCTATTAGGTTCTTGAGGTTATCCAACTATCATTGGTCGATGGATTCGTATTTTAGCCGTGAAAGCTTCATGATGGTGGTCAATATCTTTCTTCCATGGTTACCATTTCCCAACATGAATGGGTCATTCCTTAATGAAATTATAGATTCACTAGGATGTTTCTTGTGTGTTGATGAACAGACTTCTTGCTTTGCAAAGGATTCAATTGCATGAATTTAAGTTGAGATGGATATTTCTCAGTCTTTGTAGGATCATCATATGATAAGGATTGAAGGAATGAAGGATATTCATCGAAATATTTTCTATCCAGTCTTTCCTTGGTTTTTCTATCTTTTCTATATCTCTGGTTATACCTTACATGTTTTATGCAAAGCTCGTAGAGTGGATTTCAATTCTAGGGGGATACCAAGGTCCATCCCATAATATTCTCGAACGCGGATCCCGTTACGAACTGAGGTACATGATCATGTAAAATGATTCTCTTTGATTCAATATGTTCAGACTTCAGAGGCCTCCTATTCTAGGGAATTTTACTTTAGTGATGGTTGGGCTACCCCATTCAATAATTTGATTCATGTCTACCATGGAAGGGGCAAGGCCTCTTGGGTTCATTTTCTAGAGAAGGTTCTATATCCAATTGGGATAACCCTCATCAATTCTTCTTGTATATGAGAACTGCCAATTGGGGATTAAGTTTTTTCCCACATTTTTATATCATAGATCACCATGTTGATATTATATCGAGTGACCTTGAATCCTACACGCTCTCCATGAATAGGAAGATTCCTCTTTTGTCCTTGATCTATCCTCCAATGGTGTCCACCCCATCATTTTTTCCAGCACCAGTTTTGTCTCCTTCCCCTAATCATTTTCCTTTAATGTAATCGATGTTGGTCAGTAGTTCTATAGAATGGCGGGCTTTTATTTCACTAAATTTTACTATCAAGGTGTCATTCATAGCAGTTCTCTCTTTTGGGGTAATCTCCTCATAGGTGCTTGTTGGTGTTTGAACAAGATCTCAATCATAATAAAGTTCGATGGTATGTGAAATGATGCCTTATATTGTAGAGGGTTATGAGTCTTGGGAAAAATCCAGATGTGCCTGGATCAATGAATATTGTTTTAATTTGGATCGCTTGTGGTCTAGGGGCTAGGGTGAAGTATAACTTCATCATCGACGAGCTCAGTAATAATCAGGTTTCTATGGTCGATATCCTGTAACCAAAAAAATTTTACTTCAAGATAAATGACTATGTAAAGAGGATCATGGATTGTGGTTTTTTGCATGGGGACCTTCCTAACTCTTATATTTGGCTTGTTTGGAAGTATCATGTTATTGTTGATATGTTGAGGACATCATATCAGTCTGTGACCACAAAAATTAATTTTGGAAAACAAGTGTTTATTTTTTTCATTCATCTATGCCAAGTGCGATGCATAGGTCAGAGAATCATTCTATCATGAGATAGCTGATTTTAACCCAAATTATATTCCTTGGATTGTTGGGGAAATTTTAATATTATCTCATGTACAAAGGGGAAAAAAGGGTAGCTAGTTTTCCTTGGAATACCAATCACATATTCATTTCCTTCATGGCTTTGAATGGAATTCTAGATGTTGGATTTGAAGGAAGCAACTACACCTTGTACTATAACCAACATAGAGTGAGACATACCTATTGTCATCTTGATCTCTATTTCATGAACAACACTTTTATTTTGATGTTTTAGGACTCTAGAGTCATTAATATGGTCTGGTGTTTATCAGATCACTCTCCACTTCATATTTCTTTGGGTACAGGGTCAAGTAGGGAAGATTGGGATTTATTTTCTAAAATGTTAATGGATTAACCTTGATTCTTAGATGTGGTTAGGAAATATAGGGATCTTCATCTCCACTGGAATCTATGGATCAATATTCATAAAAAGTTGAGACCGCATAAAAACCACCTTCACAACCAGAGAAAGAAGATCCCCATTCGTGAAAAGGATCCAGTTGATATTATAAAAGAAGTTGAACTTTTTGGCTAATTAATTGTAACAATACTGGGTTGAATCTCTTTTTAATGAACTAATAGTTAAAAAATGATCTTCTAACAGATAGTCTTCTGACAAAGGAGCTGCTAGCTAGAGAGTGTGCTAGAGTAAGATGGCTCTGTGAGGGAGATTAGAAATTTGGATATTTCCACACATGAATTGGATAAAATCATCATTTTTAGAGGCCAAATATTTATAGGGAATATGTATCCTTCACTAATGGTTGTGATTATGTAGGGTCCATGGTTAACGGGGATCTCAAATCCTTATTGACTGCAACAAATTAATTTATTTTATGGGATATCAGAGAGGTGATTATAAAACATTTGAGGGCATTCCAAGATGTGTTTTAGTGGTCATTGATGAGGGCTTGGGGAGGACTCTGGATGTGGCTGATGTTCATGAGGAGATTTGGTCTTTAAACATGGACAGTGTATCGGGGCTGGATGGCTTCCCTGAATCATCATACAAGGTGATGTGGAACTTTGTTAAAGGGGACCTTGTGAGTGATGTCCGTGATTTTTTCCATGTTGGGGACTTGCCACGTATTTCTTGTGAAACCAAGATGGTTATTATTCCTAAGATGGGTAATCCTAGTCTTTTGATCAGTATCAGCCCATTATTATGTGTAATATATTGTACAAGACACTAGATAACATTCTAAATAAAATGGAAATTCACCTGGATTCTTGGATGGCCCCAGAAGAACATTGTTTCATTAAACAGATGTTAATATAGGGCTTAATAATAGTTGTCTAAGAAATGATTATTGGAATCAACAACACCTCCTTCGGGGTAAATTTTGTGGTTAATCATGACATGAGAAATTCAATGACAGGGTGGAATGAGGATTTGTTATAAGAGTCTTGACTATCATGGAGTTCTCTATTTGGACTAGTGACATGCTTTTCTGCTGTTTCATCTAGACATGCATTTCTACTTCTTTTATGGGTACGAAATTTGGGTTTTCCCCAAATGTTCATGGTCTCCAGTAAGGGGACCCTTTATCTCCCACTCTTTTCATTCTCTCTCAAAATGATTTTAGTTGCATTTTAATCTAGGCCTCAACATGATTATTGTTATACCTTGTCAGAATAGGTACGCTATATGGGGTATCTCACACTTGATGTTTGTAGATGAAATATTTTTCTTTATCAATGGAAGTAGACTATTTGTGCTGGGGTTGAATTAACTTCTAAGGTAATACTGTAAGTGGAGTGTAAAGATGGTGAACATAGAGAAAATCTATTTTTATATAACCAAGAAGTTATATGAATGGAAGGTGTGGGATGTGGCGGCCAGTACGAGTATGGAGAGAGGATCTATTCCCATGGAGTACCTTGGGGCTCCAATTAGTCCTTCCTCACTTAGGGTCCATCATTTTGATAAACTCATAAGAAACATCTCTGGGAAAATCTATAACAAAAAAAATTTATTCTTATCCTTCATAGGTCATATAACATTAGTGAATAATGTCTTTGTCTCCGTTAACATGCATGTTATCTGTACCATAAAGGTTCATAAATGCATGATTTCCCTAATGGATTAGATTATGATGTCTTTTATATGGGATGGGCATATTAGAGGCAGACATCATTGGGATTTTGGGAAACATCTTGCAAGACCCCTCTTTTAAGGGGGTATCAACCCGAAGAGTGTCTCCTCAACCATGTAGGGGATTCATGAAAATATTGTGTGGGATGCTCTGGAAGGTTGGTCCATTTGGATTAGAAAATTGAAGACATATATGGCCAGAATATGTGTGATCAGAGGCTGAGTTCCTTTAGGATATGGAATCTGAATTATCCTTTCATGGAGGTTTGCATCCTCACTATTGGTGGTTAGTGGGAATAATGAACATCAACTTCTGAATGAATGATTGGGGGGCTGGTATGTTATATTTCACGATCTTCCCCACCTCGGAATTATCAATTAGCAGGGCTAGTGTGTATCCTTGATTCCTTTAGGACATTCATGATTAGAATAAACTAGCAATTATAAATAGTATTATTAGTAGTGATGATCTTTATAAACTCATATTCAAATGATCGACATTAGGTAATTTTTTATTAATAATTTCATCCATGTGACATACGGCATGTCAAATGAAGACCCATGGGGATTGAATCTATGGTCTAAGGAGATTCCATCCAATTATAATTTCCTATTTTGGTGTGTTATTAAAAAATCACTCCCTACTAAAGAAAATTTGAATCCTATGGATGTGCATATGGCTTTTAGGTGATGTTGTTGTAGGTCCTCTAATTATGAATTAGTGGGTCGTCTTTTCTATGAAAATGAATGGGCTAGAGGGATTTGGAAGACATTATGGGTGTTATTTGGATAGGATGCGTCTGTATGCATGAAGTAATGTTTTCTTAGCTTGTGGTTCCGTGGTATGGATACCCATGGGAATGAGAGGAAGGCCAACACCATCATTCTTTCTGGTGGTTACTGGATAATATAAAAGATCTGAAATGTCGTGCATCATAATCATGGTTTGATATCTCAGGTATGTGTAATATTCAAAATGAAAAATTCCTTTCTAGATATGGTTCGACAATGACCTAATTTCCAATTAGCACCATCATTGACATCAATTGTTATGAATCTCTCAAACGACAACCAGGATAATATTCTAGGGAAGGGAAGGTGGTTTCGATGGAATCCATCATGCCATGGTTTCAAGATAATTGTGGATGGGTCTCTTCTCATGGGGAAGATACATTGGGTGGGGTTATGAGAGATTATATGGGTTTAGTTATTATATTGTTCACAGCCTCTTATGGAATTGTTTATATATTACAAGCGGAGGTTATGACCATGGCAACTAGGCCTGAGGTATGAAAACAAAGAAGATAAATCTTAAGTTGGCAGAGACAGATTGCATGGTTATATGTAATGATATTTTAGGTAAGGGTGGTATCTATTTATCATCACATATACTATTATAAAATCTAATATACTCATGGGTAACCAGAAGGAGGTCTCTCATTCATGGAAGAAGGCAAACATGGTTGTAGAAATATTGGAATATATGGAATCATCAAATTAGAGTATGTTTTCATTATTTTTATTTGGATTTTTCAATGGAGGGGATGACATTTTTTTTCAACGATGATCTGGGTTTACAGTACATTAGACCACCATGATTTTTTTTCATGGGGTTTTGGTACGATGGCCTTTTCAAAATCAATAAAAATGTTAATTTTCATTAATTCAGTCTAACGTACCATGACCAATAAAGAGATATGGGTTTCATAAACATTATATTATAACACTTGGAATGAAATTATTATAATAGACATTTAATAATATAACAACCTATGGAAAATATGTGGGTTTAATAATCATTTCATCCTAAACCATGATTGGAAGCAAGTTTTATAAGAATATAACTCATTGAAGAAAAATGGGTTTCATAATCATATAGCCTATAGAAGTTAAATAGGTTTCATAAATACCTTTATGTCATGAATAAAACATTCCTATAATGAATATAAATGAAAAATATATATCATTTCCTATAAATTCATGAGTAACATCAACAGATGCCATCATAGATGGAAATTAATTCTAGAATATCATTAAAAAATTCTTCTTGACGAAAATTTCCTCTATTGATTCTAAATTTAATTTTTAATGAATATAAAAATTATACAATAATTTTAATTAAAAATTATTTAACAAATATATTGAAGACTTGATATAATTTTGAAATCCAATTTTCCAAATATCATATAGAAAAAGCATTAAAACATTATAAAAATATTTTTCTATGAAAATACATTGATAACATTAAATGAAACCATGATATTATTTGTAATATCTTTTTACATGAAAATATATCATATAATCTTGAAAATATGTTGAAAATAATTTTGGATGATAATGAATTTGAAATTTTTTATTAAAAGATAACTTTTTAAACATGGCAGGGAAGCTTCACAGAAATGGCAGGGGTAAATACATACTTGTTGTACAAGGTAAAAAAATATTCCTTTATCAGGGTATAGAGGTAACAGAAATACCTTGTTCGGAAAGTAAAACTAATATTACATTGAACACATTGGTAAAAGGAAAACTGGTAATAATTCATTTTAATGATTAAAGGAGAATTGTAGAATATTCATGGAAACACTTTTAAGAAAACTTTGTTTTAAAGAAACTCAAATTTTCAACCGAAGAGAGTGGTAAATTCATACTTCCATAAAAACACTCTCATTACTATCCTATTTACCAAATAGAAAAAAAATGGTACCAATATATGAATATTTAATGAATAACTATAGTAGAAAAAATTCATGAGTGTTCTTGAGAGATGGATCATAAGATTTTAACAAAGGAAACATAATATTAAACATTCTAAAGAAGCGATGAGCTTCTTTCAATAATCTCTTACCACATTTTACCAATGAACCATACCTTCCATTTAAGATAATTAAATCACATAACTCAAAAAAATTTATTACTAGAAATATATTCAATATATAACTTTTAAATGGTAGTATATACAACTCATGAAAAAATATATGTGAAAAACATGACATCTATCTCATAGAACGCACATCGAGAAAAAATCATTTTATGGATCTGGTATGTATTGATTCATAATCCCCATGAATGAAATAAAATCTAATGGATATGTAAATACCAATATAATTAATTTTAATAATCATCCAACAAATCCATGGGATGTATACACAACACAATAATGTAATGGTTGGTAAATAAAACTTGTATCTTAATGAAATTAAAGGTGAGATGAAATTCCCATATGTGGTGTCTTGACTCTATTCGTACTCAATCAAACATCACGTATCACAAAAAAAATTCATCACACTTGCATTAACAAAATCTATTCTTAACACTATTAACATATATAGGATTTTATTATGTGTCACGGACTATATCTGGTTTCCATCAAAACTAAAACCTAACCCAGCCTATGGCAAGACCGAAAGGGTGTTCCTTATCCCCATGGGTTGGAAACTTTTCTCGGGTGTCATAAATAACTTGTCGGGAATGATTAAACCCATTTTAAAAACATAAAATAAATTTATTTAATTAACTAAATCTGAAATTTACTAACCTAACATTACATAAATAAAATTAAGAATTGAAGGCATTGTTTTAAACAAGAGACAAGAGTTCCACAACTATAAAAGTGTAGCATTTACAACACTAATTCCCCAACATGGTAAAGGGAAATCATCCATGGCCTTCGCCACAACACCAAACCAAGGAAACAAATATAACATCTAAAATATCCATCTCAAATGAACTTTACTTTTACTATGTCAAATATGCTAATGTCAACTTACACCTAAATATGTATATAGGGTTTGAGGTAATTCCCAGTAAGATACCACCAAGAAATAATTCCACACATAATTATTAAATGAAAAATACATTTAACATTTTAATTAAATAAAATAATTAAATTATTGAATAGTTTCACTGAAATAAAATTTTAATGAAGACAATATTAATGTGAAAAACATAAAATGGGAAGAGTCATTTGTGAGAATAACATTAAAGGAAAAGAAATATGTAAAATAAAACATATTTGCTTTTATATTATCTCATATTCCAACCCATTAGATAATAGAGAGTCCAACCTAATCAGAGAGAAACAACTATGGGAGATGTCTTATAGGTACTAGTAGATTATGGGACCCTAGAATATCACATCGTGGTGAAAAGTTGTAATGAAACCACAAAAACATGTGTTCTCATGCCCGAGACAATGGTAGAGAAAACACCCATAACGTATTCATATTGAATCAACATCCAAAATTTTAGTTAGTGTAGTAATCATCAAACTAGTAAAGTAGAACTGGGCCAATGCCACATCTGTATCACTGGAACAGTACTCTTATTATAACCAGCTAGTCCTTGGGATTTCCATTGTTCTCATGAGATTTCAAATTCATATCATATGTCATTTTCAATTAAACAAATAAAAGGGGAACTCTCTATAAAAACACCACACTTTCAAACACAAAACCCATTTTGAAATAATACACACACTAAAAAACATTAAAAACATAATCTGCATCACTTACACAATTAAATAAACAATACACACAGTTAAAAAGAGGATTCCCGTGGTTGAAATAGCATGTAGAAAAAATTACTACCCAGTTTCAAATTATGTTTCATGAATTTAGACAACAAAACATCCCTCAAATATTATTTTCTAACTAAAAAAATATTTATGCCATGCTATGACACGAAAATCATTGTTTATAAAACACATTCATAATTAAACAATCTACTACAATAATTTACTAAACAAATTCAAAATCTGTCTCATGATTCAAAATAACAAATCTGACTCAAAAAGCCTTTTAGAAACCATGCACAAATTGAAACAACACAAAAAGAAAAACTATAACCATTAAATATTTTAATAAATTAATTGCACTATTTATAAAGAATGAATAAAAAGATCACCATGGGTTTTTTATAAAAAAATAATACGCATATTTCATAAACAATAAACTACTAAATAAAAGAATATAAAACCTCAATTAAAACATATTTTTCACCATGAAAAATAATTATATTACACAATAAATTTATTAAACACAGAAATTAATTTGTCAAATAATAACTATACGTGGAACCACCTAACTTATTGTGGACCAGTATTGCAATTTTCTACACAAAATCCACCACACATCAATCATAGAAAAAAAATAACACAATTATAACCTAATTCAAAAATTTAAATATATATATATATAATAAATATACCATAAATATAATGAAAACATAACCCATCAATTCTACCAGATGTTAGAAACAAACAACTGATGTAGAATGAACCAAAAGTTGGGTTGCAGGAGGCTGGGAAAGTGACATGAGGTGTGTCGTATGTGAGCTCCACTGGAAAATATGGATGGTAAAGGAGGGGTGATACAGGGGGTGGTTTTGCATCGTGATGTTGTTTAGTGAGTGTTCATGAAGTACCAATGTGAAGAGTTTGTCCGGTGCGAGGTGGATGTGGGTGATGTAGGGCAAGTCACCGTGTGGGAGGGGGGGTTTGTGGTGCACTGGTTAAAAGGATGCTGATGGATGGAACAAAGTAGGAGAGGTAGGGGATATGGTCACTAACCTTGTAGTGTTTGAATGTGCATTGAAATTTCATAGGTGAATGTGGGAGGAAGCTACACAATGTTGGAGTATATGAGAGGATGTGAATACAAGAAAAAAAGGATAAACAAAACAAAATAAAATGGATAAAAAAATTAAAAAATTAAAAATTCAATACAAATTTTAAATCCAAAAAATTCAACCGACAATAGTAATATGAATATGAATAATAATAATAATAACAATAAAAACAATAATAACCTAATTAAAATATCAACATAGGTAATAATTATAACAGAAATATTACAATTATTATTATTAAAATGACTCTTAAATAATTTTATTTCCCTCATTTTATTTCACATTTACTTTATTTGTTCATTTGGTTAATTAATTATATGACCACACACTGGGTGGGCCACACAGATGTTTGTTGTAGCCACATGACATCTATTGTGCCCATTCACGTGCACTAGACTTTGCTATGCCAAAATACTCACTTATCAGAAAAACACACAAGCTCATGTGAACATGCCCACACCATAACAATCCAAAAATAAAGACATATCAATTATAAAATAAAATAATTATTACAGGTGATCTTGTGTGAAAGTTCTCCTGATCATGACGCTTTCTACCCCCAGAATGTCTCAAATGTCTTTTGACCCATGATTCCAAGAAATACCATGAAGAACCTTAAATTAAAACCTCAATATCCCAAAGACCATGCATAAAAAACTCCCATAACATGAAACAACAGAGATCTCAAATCTAGAATCCTCATGAAAAAATAACCAATGGCAAGGAATTCACCTACAAAAACAACAACAACATGGAATAACCCGACCCCCAACATAGGAATCACCCAGCCCCGCTTGAGGCCTCTATTAACACATATTAAGAGACCCATTACTAGATAAAACCAATTACTGTGGTCACGTTCAACCAGAGTAGAAACAAGGGATTTCCTGGCAATGTTCACTTAAAAAATAGGGCTTTCCACATGTTTGGCGGTTGTAGGTCTCCCCATCATATTAGGATTAATGTCAAACATATGTTCTCAAAACCAAAATGACAAAAAAAACCCCAAACAACCAATAAACCATGCTTTACCATACATTCTCCACATGTTAAACCAAACCAACTCAAGAGAATATGCTAGCGAGACTTGTAGTGGGTCTCCCCACCATAATTGAATTTTCCTAACACCACAACATCATAGAAGAATTCCCATTTTACTATAAGGAATATAAATTGAACTCTTCCTCACAAGCCCACCAACACAGGACGACCTACATGAAAAAGTCACACATTGTCCAATACTCCACCACCTGGGAGGATTTTGACAGTAGAATCCCCTAACCTAGCAGAAAACCAGAGAGGAATGTATCAGTTTCCAAAAAACATGAGCATCTTCAAAATGATTACACCATTGATCCATAACTGAACCGCAAAAAGGTACACTATTGAGGATTCTGCTTTTATAGAGTGCACCCATTATATTTACAAGAATATAGAGTCTCCAAAACTCCATAATTCCTAAGAGGGAATCTCATAATTTACTACCAAAATAAAGTGACAAGGCCATACTTCAAAAAAATGATGCCTTAATAGATAATACCGCAATATGGAAACTTATGTATTCCCCATCCAAACCTTACATACATAAGGTTGACAAAATCCATCCCAAATCTAATGATTTTTTACTATGTGTAAGCTACAGCTGGGAACCCATGGTTAGGGCACATTTGTCTAAGGAATCTACCACCTCACAGTCATAGCTGACCACATCTTGCATGAGATTCCTCTATTAGAAAATAACCATACATACATCTCCTTATGAACCAAGCTACCACTCAGACAACATACCATTTGATAAGTACAATGAATGACATAGAGTGACCAATCAACATACTTCAGATAGGCAACTGGGTGGCCAATCTAACACACAAAATGAACTGAAAGAAGGATCACACTAAGTACAGGTCCCTTTGGTTCACACTCATCATTAGATGAAGAACCTTCACTAACCACAATATGAACAATACCAAAAAATATTATGAGCTCCAATCTTTTTTCTCCACCCTACCTCTGGGGAACATCAAACCTACTCATCAAAGGGTCATCACACCTCCTTTAACATCTATTTTCTGGTTGACTACCTATGATCTCCACCACATTCCCTCTCTATCACATCCTTAAGTAAAACCATTGTAGGAATCGTGTCATGGGGCTCACTTAGGACATTCCCATTCTCAACCAAAATTGAAAAATCACCATTTACTGGTCTAGTCCAATTACTCTAAACAAACTCGAGACAACTTACACCAACACAACATTTGGGGTTCCAAAAAAACTAGAGACATCACCAATATTCTTAAATTAGTCAATGATATTAAACTGACTTCAACATCTACTAATAGCAGACAAAACCAAGAAAACCCCCACCCCACCACTCCACTATGAATCTGGATTGAGCCATGAACTGAGAGAGACATTCCGAAAATCCACGCGACCTTTCTAGGGGTAAATCTCAAACAAAAAATAGAAAATCATCCATCCACAAAACCAGAAACCACACAAAACAATCATCCACACATCAAACACAAATCCAAAAAATAAAACACAAGACATCAATTATTTCTCAATGAATGGCACCCACTTGAAAACCCAATAATTATACAACATGTCCCAAAATCCATTTAGAAATTTTTATATCCACTCTGGACTCAAAACCATTATCCAATTACAAATACAATTAACAAAAAAACCCATTTTTAGGAAAAAACCACTTTCATTCTTAGGTTATCTCGGATAAAATAATACAAACACTCCCAACAAAACTAAATTCCATAGGGAAAAAATCATGAAATTATCTATCAATATACCCAAAAAAATTTGGAAACAAAAGGGGGCCTTATGAACCATGTACCCACTACGAATATTCCGGGATGCCTTATAGATATGAATTCTTGTGCCACTCATGAACCCATATACATGATCCACCAACATTCCATTAATCTTGTCCACATACACTTTTAGTCACCAATAACAATTCGACCAGACATAACAAGGCTCAGTCATTTTCAAAACAAAACATTCCTAATATTCTGATAATAACTTTTCCAAAACCATTCCGAAAGATGAAGTTAGATTTTCAAAATGAATTCCATTTCCAAAATAACTCACTTCAATTTCAAATATCCTAGAACATTATTTTATAAATCTGATTTCAACAGATCATTGTCTAAATTTCATAAACAATTTCCCCAGAAAAGACTGAAAAAATAATGTCAAACTCACACCTAGGGGAAGAGGAGGAACCTCAATGTCTACATTACGTTAAAAAACCCTTCATGCCAAACAAAACAGAACTTGAACATCACCAAAATTAAATCACCTAGACATTGAACTAGATATTGTGCCTAAACAGGCTACATGGTTTAGTAGACCATTCCTCATGCAAGTGATAACAATTAAGTGTGTAGAACTATCCTCTTGAGCATTACATGGGTCACTACTCCATGCTATTCCACGCATAGTACCTATTTACCCCTATATTAATCTCGCATCTGAAAAGGCCAAAAGAAAAAAAAAATTAAATTTGACACCACCATTAGTTATATGAATATCATAATGAGAAAGAGTTTGAACGTCGTTCCTTCACCTACCAATTGAGTCCTAACATTCCTATCTCCAATATACCTGACAACCCAAATAACAAGAGTAAAACCTTCTTTGATACCATTTAGTCACAAACCAGATCTGGTATCCATTAAAACAGTCACCCGACCTAGCCCATTACATGATCTGAAGGGCGTTATTTATCCCCAATGGCTATCAAAAGTTCCCAATTATCACAAATAACAGGTTTTGAATGATTTACCCGAGTTTAGAAACATGAAACAACCAACAATAATCAATAAAATGAATCTAGAAATTACCTACCAAATGATCCTTAATTAATATTCAAAACTAAAAAGATGGTTTTAAATAAGACACAAGTGGTCTAAAAATATTAAAAAGAAGGAAGAAAAACACTAAGACCACCACATCAAAAAGGGACATCACCATTGGACATATCCACAATAATTCACAAAGGAAATGAATCTATCATCCCAAACTACCATTTGTAATAACCTTTCCCTTGAATGTTTCTAACATGATAAAGTCTATATTCACCCAATGGAATAAATGTGGTGTGAGATACTGCCCAATATGACGCCATTGTGAAAAAATTCAACATATAATTATTTTGTTGAAAATAAATTATCAATTTTAATTAAAGTAAGTAATTAAATTATTGAACATTTTTAATGAAATCAATTCTTAATAAAGATAGTTTTAATGGGAACAATTTAAAAAGGGAAGCATATTTTGTGGTAATAACATTAAAGGAAATGAAAATTTTAAAATAAAAAATAATTAATTTTATATTATCTCAAATTCCATACCATAATCTATTGGTGAGATCAATGTAATCAGAGAGAACCAAAAATGGGAGATGGCCTATAGGTAATAGTTGATAATGGGACACTATAAAATTGTGTCTCAATGAAAAGTGGTACAGAAACCACAATAACAAGTGTTCTTGGGAACGATCCACTAGTAGGGAACACACCCCTAACCTAGTGGTCTCCAATCAACATCTAAAAGATTAGTTATATTAGTATACATTAAACTGGAAAAATTATAACGAGTTAATGCCACTTCTGTATCACTAACACAGTTGTTCTATTCTAACAACGAATTCCTTTGGCTTCCCATTTGTTCACAAGTTATTTCATATTCATATAATATGTCATTTTCAATTAAACAAATCAACGGGGCATTACTTATACCTACCAGTACAATTGAGCACACCAAACCATTATTAAATAGTACAAACAATAAAAATAATTCAAAACAAAATATAAATCACATACACAATTAACGAAACCAATTATACAGTTAAAAATAAAATTCCCACAGTTGAACAAGCCACGAGAAAAAATTATTTACTAGTTTCAAAATATGTTGGATGACTAAAAAAACCATCATCTTCACTAAAATTATAATTTCTAACTAAAAACATATTGACACCGTGACATGAAAAACATTGTACATTTAATAAAATGCATTAATAATTAAACATGACACTAAAAGAAACTATTAAACATTCTCAAAATATATCACATAATTCAAAATACCTTAGCTTAATCAAAAAATTATTTTAAATTGAAGAGAACCTTTACACCATAAAAAACACAAACTAAAGTCGTTCAACATTTTAATAAACTAACATCACAATTTATAATGTAGTGATAAACAGCTCGATATGGGGTTTCCAAAAATCATCAAACTCATATTACATAGACATGTTACTAGTAAATTAATGAATATAAGTCATTAATTAAAACAATTACTCACTAATAAAAACACATAAATAACACAATTAATTGATTGAAAACACAAATTAATTATTCAAACAATAGATATACATAGAACCACCTAACTCGGTGTAGACCAACATTGCAAATTTGGAGCGCGAAATACACCTCACATCAATTGGGATACAAATGAACTCAATTTTATCCTAATTCAAGAAATTGAACCTATTAAATAATAATTGGACCCTATATAAAATTAAACCATAACCTCTCAATTCAAAAAAATTGGAGAAACATACAACCAAAGTAAAATGCACCACTTGTGGGGGTGCGGGAGGCTGGCCAAGTGAAACGAGGGGTTCCTCAGTGAGCCAGACTAAAAAATATGCCCATAATGGAGGGGCGATACAAGGGGATGTTGTTTGGTGGGATGGTCATAGGTGTGAGGTCATAGGGCACCATTGTTAAGTGGTTGTGTGGTGCGATGTAGACGAGGGGCGTGTTGTGCGAGTCACCAGGGGGGGTCTGTGGAACACTAGTTTGAAGCATGCCGGAGGAGGAAACAAGGGAGGATAGGTAGGGGATAGGTGCAAAAACTTGTTATGGTAAAGAGGTGATTCATGATTTCAATGTGGAAAGGAGATCCTATAGTGCGACGTAGGATAGTGGTAGAGGAATGGAAGAATGAAAATAAAATAATGAAAATAAAATATAAATGTATAAATAAATAATATAAAAATATATAAACACAATAAAAATATTCAATAATAATAATAAAACCAAAATAAATAAACCAACAACATTAATAAAAATAATAACAATAATAACCTAATTAAAAATTTAATATAAATAATAATAATAGTAATATTATTAATAATATTATTATTATTATGAAAAAAATTCTTAAGTAATTTTATTTCACTCATTTTATTTCACATGACATTAATTGTTCATTTTGATAATTAATAAACTGACCATGCACCAGGTGGGCCACACAATGGTATGGTGAATCCACATGATGTTGACCGTGGAGATATGCATGCACTAGACATTACCAAGCTACAAAACTCTCTTATCAGCAAAATGCATAGGCTCAAGTTAGCCCGACCTGCAACTTACAAAACAATTTAAAATCCAAATAAATTATAAGATAAAAAAATTATTACAGATTTCTGGTTTTTCCATTATGAATTTATATTAACCGGTTGTTAAGAATTATATATTAAGGATTCACTTTGGTTAATATATGCATTTTTTCACATGTGTCTTAATTTTTTATATCATTTGTCCATTTAAATATATCTTGATTCCTAGAATGTAAAATATTATTTAAATAAAATTTATATTTAGTATATCTTCTTTTTAGTAATCCATATAATATATAATTATTCAATGGAATACACCGTTCATGGAGATGGTAAGCTGTATGTATGCATGAATATTATATTCGTTTAATTGTAATGTTTTAAGAAAATAAGTAAAAGTCATATATGTATATATGTAAATATGTATCAATATTAAAATATCATTATTATATCATATATATGTCAAATAAATTTAATAAACCCTTCATTAATACATTCCATGTAGTGTACGAATGAATCAAATCTCTTTGAGGGGTAGACTTCCTCAAAAAAAATATTAATAACACAAAATGAAAAGTATAATGAAATGTATTTTAAATTAATTAAATAACCATAAAACATGTGAAATAAAATATTTTTCATATATAAATAGAGTTTCCATCATAAATTACTCCATTAGAGGTAGTAAAGGAAAAATAATCAATCGTCATATCTTAATATAGTAGTTCGTTGTACACGTAAATAGTATTTTCGTTACCCATTAGTTGGAAGTGTGAATAAGTGTAGGAAAAACCATTTTAATAAAAACATTATAGTTTATTGAGGATAAATTTTTAATATAGTCCTCGAATAATGATAATGGATGGAGTGGGGAAAGAAAAAAAATAAAAGAGCATTAGAGTAGTTGTTACCTCATAATCGAGTAGCTCTTTTGGGTTTGTACAAGAGGATTCCTTTGATTTAATTCTTCCCAAAGGGAGGCTTAAGGGAATAAGGGTGGAATTATTTTAAGTTTATTCTTCATATATTTTTTGAACCTATGTGGTTTGTGTTGTGTGAAGAAGTGGAAGAGGTGGTGGCCTTATATGGAAAAGGGAAAGGACACACTTGTAATTTTTGGAAACAAGTTAGTTGTGCCAACATTTTTAGCTAAAAAAATCAAAAAAACCTCAATAATTAAAGGTTAATGGGAGTATAATGGCCAAATAATTGGTGATTGAAATGATTCTATGTTATTTTGGGTCTTAAATTTATGATTTTTTACTTTATTATCCTAATTTTTCTCTTCATATTTGTGATTAATTTTAATCAATTTGACTAATATTTTTTGTAAAAAAAATATCATATTAAAAATTATAAATTATGCTGATTATAAATATAGAATATATTTTTTCCAATTTCTAATCACATATTTTTCATAAATTAATTTAAAATTAATCCAGCTAACGGGACGACAATACATGTTTATAAATTAAAAATGTTCAAATGTTTTCTATGATTTTATATACAATTCAACTATTAAATTTGTTCCAATGAAAGAACATGGACTAATGGATAAAATTATATTCTAATAAATCATTTAAAAAATTTAAAATATAAATTTACAATACAAATAAAGAAAAAAAATAATTTCATGAATTAAAATCATTATTTTTAACTACTCAATAAAAAATGAAACCATACAGAAAAAATACCAAGAATTTATTCTAATAGTATTTTTATGTTTAAAATCCAAATATGATGTTTATATTGATATTTTAAATCAATAAATGTTAAAAAAAATTGTATTTAATATGGTTTCCCCTTTAAAACATTGTAAAATAAGGTTTATAAATAAATAAATGTTTTTATGCATTAAACTGAGTTTTTTCTAACATTAGATCTACCAAATCAATTGGATTATTATAAAAAATACTTTATTGAATATATAATAAATATATATTAAATTAAAATCACATAATAATATTATATTATTTAATATATTATGTAAAAGTATCTTTTTGAAAATAATAATATTTCATATTTTTTAAATTGGGTTTCATATGAATTTATAATTAATTTTTAACTTATTAATTCATCTCATATTTGTGTAAAACTTATATTTTCATAAACTAGTTAATAAAATTAAGAAAGTATTTTTTAATGGAATTATTATATCTTATTATTTTGAATAATAACATTTTAATGATAATCTATTGTTCAGTATATAATCGGTCAAGCGTGTTATGCATGCCATCGAGGAATGTCGTTATTGTGTATATCACAGACTAACCTTGATGTTCTGTGTAGAGAAAATTAAAATTTATGTTACATGTAGTGAAAAATTAACTTATTTTTTGTATAATGCAATAAAAAATATTACATGAATATAATATAAACTATTTTCATTGTATCGTGAAATCCAAAATTTCAGAATGATTAAATTTATTAAAAAAATCTTAAAAACATAGGGTGTTATTTTCCTGATTATGATTCTTGTAGATTTTTCTTTACTCATTAACCACATGTATTCTTGTAAATATTTTTATGTGGTTGTTTAACATAGAATTATATATCCCCCCAATGAATTGGGTAGTGTTTTTAATTCACTAGATATCATGTGTGTTGGATAAAAAGATAAATACACACTATGTTATATTATTTTGGAAGTGAGACATGACTTATGGAAATTATGTCATGGTATATATTATATAAACATATTTATGATTCCATTATATTTTGATATAATTTATTTCTTTCATATTTATATTTTTAGTATAATTACCATTTTAATATCCTGTTATTCCTCCTAACATACATTTCATACCTCACCATCATGCTTTAGTCTTATTATTCCCTTACTCAGATTTATAAATCGCTATTTTACTTTATGTATTTCAGATGTATATCCTATTAAGGTATAGAATATCCTTTGAATTTAATAGTACTATGTGTTTTTTTAAATAAATATGGCATAACATATATATATGATAATTTAATGATGTATCTAACATCTAAAAATATACAATCACACTCCAACCTTGGATTTTATATGTTGTAAAATTATTAAAAAAGAATTGAAAAAGAAAGTGTATAAAAATTATATTTCAATAGATGGTATCATATAATAGCTTTTGTTTTTTATTGAAATTAATACTAGTCATAGAAAAAATGTGGGATTAGTATAACTATAGGATACTATACTGAATGTTTTTTTATTATTTGGGTATATGGTTTTCATTGAAATTATATCACTATGTATACACTAAAAATACAATGTGGTTGTATAATTTATTCACCTTTGGATAATCACCTTAAAAAATGTTTGTTTGGAATCAAAATAATCCTTAATTAGTGAATAATGATTCAGAATTTGACTATATAGATGGATATACAATTATAATAGTTATTCTTTTCATAATTTATATTCCCTATAAAAAGCATTATAAAAGATTTTAGTGAATTTTTTTTATATAAAGAAATTTATAGAAAATAAATTTTTGATAAATAATTTTGTATCCAAAAAATTAAAAAGGTATTATATATATTTAATTTATGATTCATTACATATAATTTCATTGTTTTGAAATTTTCATTATTTTCAATGCTCTCATCTCTAAAATTCTATATATTAGAAAATAGTATGTAATTGGGCGATCTATTCAATCAATATATGAAATTGTAAATTTAATGAATTACCTAATGAAATTGAAAACATTATTAGAGTGTGAGTCACGAAATTTATCATATTACTAGAATAAATAACCTAGTTATGAATAATACAATGAATAATATTGAAAGATATCATTCTTCAAAAATGATGAATGTTTTGATTGAGTAGATTTTTGTGACAGATACATCAATCATTTATTTGATATCCATGTCCTATAATCAAGAAAAACAAAACTAAATATATTGATAATATATATTAAAACAATGAATGATCTATGAATGTTATTTTCCTACTTCATTTACATTTCACTTCCAATCCGTGGTGAAAACTGGTCCTTAATACAAATCCTAAGGAAGGCATTTAATCAAGGGAGTGGGATGAATTTAAGAGGATATTTATAAATAAATTTTCACAATACACACCAAATATTAAATTTCATGGGGAGTTCATTGAACTTCTAATGATTTAAAATGAATCCATAAGATCATATGAGCTGAACTTCGGAAGGGATGTTGGGAATGTATTGTCTCAACAACACTCTATAAATATTATCAATTTTGATGCTCCAAAATAACCTTGTTTGTTTTAAAAATTATATTACTTACGTGTGTTTTAGGAAATTAATATTTATTATAATTCCTATTTTTTAATAATATTCATTCTTTTTATTCATGTGGAATATTCCTCAAAGTGTCTGAAAAGTTATTAAACATATTCAGGAAACAGTATTTGTTATATTATGGAAACAATGTTCATACCATACAATGAATAACGTAACATAAGGTACAAAATAGATGTCTGAAATAAAACATATATTTAATGATATGAAAATATTGTTAATCAACACTACATTGGAAGAAATGTATGGATAAAGAACCTTACATTTGAATGGAACATTATCATTGACAAAGATAAAAAGCATGGTTAAATAACCCTACTTATGTATGGAACCGTATGTTTGAGAAGAAAACATATGGATCATCAATCATACTTTTGTGATCAAACATACATTATCAACACTATTTTCATAGAATTAACACTACATAGTTGAACCATGTGTTTGGTATTTTTCACTTTTATTGAATAACTCTATATTTTACTTGAATCTATGGAGATTGGAATTTATTATTTAATCAGACTTTCGTGCAACAATCATTGTGGAATATGATGCCAATTTAAAAGACATTTTCAAATTATTCAATGCTCATTATGATTGATTCAAAGAATCATATTCAGTGGATAAATTCTCTCATTTCCTTATGGGAATTTAAGACATCTCTGAGCTGTTTTATGAATTTTAATTCTCATAATCTATTATGTGATTTTATTGGATTTGAATTTGAGAAGCTGTGTTTCTGCATCATTAATTATATTTTTATATTTGTTCAATATATATTTGTCTGTGATTTAAAAAAAATTACACATATATCTATTCAACTTCATTCATGTAATGATCATTTAAATATCTATTACAATAATTTTTCAAACTCTATTATCTACATAAGTGGAAACACTTTTGAAATATATGTTTTGATTTTTTTTCAATAAGTCTGTTGCTTCTATTCAATGATGATAATATTTAATTATCTATTAAAATCAGATCATTTAGAAACTACTATTCATTGAATAAATTGTTTTCTAAAGATGAATATCTATCTACTCTCAGTTATTGTTACAATTGTGAAGTTGAATCGTAACCATTTAGATCAAGGATTTTGATTATGATTTTCTACTTCATATATTAAATTGTTTTGGAGTAGCAACTTCTTGATCTAAGATGTGGATATTTGGTTCACTTTTAATGAACAAGATGGCTTATTTTTAACCTTATTTTTAAACGTGTCAACTTAATGCAGTCATATGTGGTTTTCTCTTATGATATGACTACATGAAGAGGGAAATTCACAAATCATACAGTAAGAGTAATGGTTAGAATGTACTAGGGGATCTTTTTCCCTAAACCACTATAAAAATTCATGTCTTTTATTTTTGTTTTATCATCTACTCATACTTTAATAGAAAAGAAAAACACTTCTTATAATCTTATTCTATAGTTGAGGTCAAAAGAAATAATTTTGGAAGATTTTGAAAAAACACAATTCACTGACTTCTTTTGTAAATTGTAATATTATAACCTAATAATTGGTATCAAAGGAGATACTTGGAACAAAAAATAACAAGATATAAGTATAAGGTGTATAAAAATATGGAAACAAATTATCAAAGAGAAGGAATAACAAAAGTTCATGCTGCTTATTTTAATGCTGAAATTTATAGATGTTGGAAACCACTTATGATTATCTACTTCAAGAATCTTGAATTTTGTGGCTACTCATTGATCATTACCTCTTATATAATTCCTAAAAATCAAGAAACATGGAATGATATAACAGAGGTTGAGTTTAACATGAATTCTAAATCTGTTATTGCAATTACTTGTGCTCTTGGACCAGTTTAATTCCTTCATATCTCACAGTTTCCAAATTCATATGAAATGTTTAAAACCATTACAGTTTCCTATGAAGGAAAATATAATTTGATAAAAATATGATAGGAAATAGAAAATATGAAATTTGACACGTTTAGAATGTTTGATTCAGAGTGTATCACTCAAATGAATGGAAGGATAACAAAGATTAAAAATAATATTACAGCCATTGATGATCCAATAAAACAAGTAGATCAGGAATTATTATTATTAATAATACCATATAATAATGGAATGGTATATCAACTATAATTCCACAATCATCACAAGATAATGATCTTACGATGAGATAATTAATTTTGACACTAATGATATATGAAGCTGAAATGCATGGTGAATCTGAAGATCATAATTTCTTAGTGAAAACGAATAATTCTATTCTAAAGGTATCATCTCAGAAGAAACCCATAATAATAAAGAAGGACATTATAGAATAATAGAACACAGATATATATGATTCTAATATGGAACCATCTTAATTAGCATTAAATCATAGCATGTTTTATAAAAGGAAAATAGGTTTCTAAAAGACCTTAAAAAGGATGGGAAAGGATCAAGAGAAGTGAGATTCTATGAATGAAAGAAATTGGGTAATATATGACCTAATTTTACTGAGCAAAAAAGGTGAAAAGTGAAATATCAAAAGGAAATATAATAAATGTGTTTATTATGAACACAATGGAAAAAAGTGAAATTTAGGCTATATGGAGTGCATCAAAAGACATCCATACCTCATTGAAATTTGATTTAGAAAATTTATAATCAAATCTAAAAGAAAATAAGTTCTTCATGGACGAATAGAATAAGGTAAAAACCTAGTATTCATAAAATTCTATACTGAATCAAATTATTCAAATAATAAATTAGTTGCCTAATGCACAATTCTATATGATAAATTAGACTTCATATTAACGAAAAAAATCATAATAAAATATTGACAATGATGTTTTATTAGAAATCGATACATTACATAAAAAAATCAACATTTAATTAAAAAATGTAACTAATTAACCACAAATTGTTCTAATCATGAAAATAAGATTGAATTATTATAGGAAGACAAGTATAAACTTATAAAAGTGATGCTCTTCTATTTAAAAAAGGATAGAATATTATTAATTAAATTATTGGTAAGAATGTCATTAAAAATGAATGATATTGTATTGGAAGTAAGGGGGAATATTCTAAACCATATATGAATTATTTTATTTCCAACTACAACACTATTACTTTTTATTTTTCTAGAATAGAATAAAATATAACAGAAAAATTTTATTTGTCAAATCCTCAAATAAGTGAAAATAAAAGAGCATTTATTTCAAAAAGATTATCCAATGAAAATAAAATGAGTTATGTAAAAAAAGTAGTTTTGGATTCCCAGATCTTTGTTAGCTAACACTATTAGAGCCAAGATGATATGGGTAATAAAACATATTTTTTAAAAATTTTCTTTGTTGGAAACAAGTAACCAAAAAATGAAAACTATATGGTATATGGACAGTGGAGGAACAAGGAATATGAGTGGAAACTCATCAAACATCAATACACTTTCACAAATTGAAGGAGGCATATTCACCTTTGGTGAAAAATCTAAATGAAATAATATTGGACATGAAATTTTTGGAGATCCAAAAATTATCTCAATCAAAACGGTACTATATATACTAGGGATGAATGGATATTTGAAAATTATATATCAACTATGTGATGATGGATAATATGTTGATTTTTATTAAAATTCCTACCCTATGATTAAATATAAATTTCTTATGTTAACAATACCTAGAATTGATAATGATTATACATTGAATGTAAATTACTTGGGTAAATAGAATGTGAATTTTTTAACTCTTAGGATAAATGAGACATTGATCTGGCATAAGAGACTTGATCATTTTAATATTTATTCCTTACATAAATTGTCTAAGAAATATTTAGATTCTTATTTATATTGTCTTAAATTTTATAATGAAAGATTCTTTGATGCATGACAAAATGGAAAGCAATGAAAATCACATTTCATATATATTATCAAAATTCCTACCTTAAATACTCTAGAACATATCCACATGGATCTATTTGGAACATAATGAGTAGAAACATTGGTTGGTAAAATATATGTATATGTTTTAATTGATTATTATTCTAGACTTACATGGGGCTATTTTCAAAAACACAAATGTGATTTTTTTATTGATTTTGAATGTTTTTTGTAAAAGTTTTCAAAATGGAAATCGTTTTAAGATAATTTCATTAATAAGTGATCATGATAATGAATTTGACAATAAGGGATTCAATTCCACTTGTACAAATTTGGGTACTAAACATACCTTCCCGGGACCAAGAACACCTAAAATATGGAATTAATGAATGAATAAATACGACTATTAAATAAATGGTTTGGAATATGCTAAATGAATATAGTATTCATAACTACGTATAGGTATAAGATATATGTATAGAATACTATATCATAAATAGTGCCTTAATTCAGCCAATTTTAAAATACAACTTATTATATTTGGAGTAAAAAATCCTAATGTAATGTACATTAAAATATTTGGATGAATGGTGTATAACATGAAAAACAAGGATAATCTTGGATACATCGATCTAAAATATTATGAAGGAATATATTTAGGATATTATGCTACTTATAATTACTATAGAGTGTTTAATAAATATTCACGGATTTTTTTCTAAATTAGTTCAAGTAAAGTTTGATGAAATTGACCCTTGAATTAAAGATGATGATCTAACTGATGAAATCACAAAATCTTCTTACATCATTTTATTAAAGATGACATGAACTGGTTTCCCAGTTCATGTCCAAGAAATTTATTAAATCAAAAAGGGGGTATATGGTAATTTCGAGGTGTAGTGCACTTACACCCTCTGAAATTTAAAGAAACCAATAAAAAATACATTAAAAACCAAAGAGAAATGAAGTTAGACAACCCTCCTGAAGTGCAGCCTTGCTGACATGCACTGATCTTTCAGTCCTACTGCAAGTAAATTAAGATTCCATGTGATAGGCAGGCAGTTCTGTATCTTGGTGAAGACATCGAAGACCACATGCCAAGGTGCAACAACTCCAAGAAAGCTCCGGGGCCCCACGGTGAAGTCATGGTGAGGTGAATTCATGGTGAGGTGAAGTCATGGTGAAACATAAAAATCCACTGGCAGGGGTCTTCATGAGTTTCTAAAAATAGCGGACACCTATAGCCTTCATGAGATACATTGCAAAAAGGAGTAGATCGTTCCTTACTTGTACTGATGTGAGGACAGAGCAGTCTTCATCATCAAAATTGAAGCACAACAGTCCAATCTCATCTGGGTTATATCATGGGAAACCACAACACCTACAAATATAGGAGTGGGAGTGATGGTTCTACCATAATCATAGAGACCGTGTGGTCCGACCATCATCCCAGTGAGTCATCATGCTGCTCCCTTGAATATCCAGATTCCAAAGAGAAAACATAGATTTTATAACATCATAACTGAATAACATTCAAGTCATTTCTTTTTATGCATCTCCAGAATAAAAACTTCAGACAGATCTTCAAGCCATCAAAAGGTCATCCACAATAGGAGAATGCAGTTAATCATACACAACAGTGGTCGAGTAAGCAGCATCTCCACCAGAAACCTTTAGACAAAAAATGGACAGAAGAGAAAAGGAAATAAAGACAATAACAACCATCACAATCAACCGATCCATATCAAAGAAATATCACAATCTGTAGATCTAAAATCAATGAAATCCAATAACCAAACGGATCAAACCCAAGGGATATCCCTAATGTTAATGTTGGGATTTTTCTTGAATTCCTAAATCATCCTCATATACACTCATTTCCTGATATCCAGATATGTATCAGCAGAAATCTGGTGATGAAGGTATTTCCAATATATCAATTGATCTTGCTCAGCCATCCATGCACAAACCTCATCCCTCACATCTTCATCTTCAGGTATCTGGAAAGCATCCTTGTATACATGATCCTTATTTCTGTCATAGTTCTCTTCCATATGAATTGGAACCATTTCAGCCAACTCCTTGGAAGACTCAATGCGACAGGCTTGAAAGGAGAGGGTAACAACAATCCTTACAAATTCATTGTAATACCTATTCTTCCTAGTCTTTTTAGAGTTGGGGTAATAAAACCATCCTCATCAACAAAAGGCTTTTTTCCATTTTGAGAACTTGATTTGAGGTATTCCTCCTCAATTCCAACTGATGAGTCATCCTCCATTTGAAGATTATCAACATTGTTATCATCATCAGCCTTATCATTAACATCTTGTGGTTCATGAATCATCCTTTGATCCGTTTTTATAGGAAAATCATGCCGTAAATATTTATCTTGGTTTTCCATCAAGGGTAGTAGGTGTAAATTTGAGCCCTCAACTGTTGTTAAATTCTCCTTAGGTGAGACTGACAAAGGGGCCTTTTCCTCATTAGATGAACTTGATACTGATGAACTTAAAAGTGTTTTTACTACATTGTATAGAACCATAAAGAATCATCCATTAGAAATTGTTATAGGATAAAAATGCATAATAATGTAACCAAGAAGGGATATAGGGAATCTACACAAATTATATACCTTTCTATCTAAATTAGAACCTAAATCATTTCATGAATCCTTAAAAGTTGTTGTTCTGATGTTAGCAATGTAAAAAGTGGTAAACCAATTAAAAGGGAATAATGTGTGGGAATTGGTAGAAAGACCCTAAAATTATCCAGTTATAAGAAATAAATATGTCTTTAGAAATAAAAAAGACGATCATGGCATAATAACTAGAAACAATACTACATTAGTAGATATAGAATATAATAAGGAAGAAGGTATGTATTATCATTAAGCCTTTTCTCATTTAGCTAGAGAAGAAGAAATTAAAATCCTATTAGCTTATATATATTATATAGAAATTAAATTATATTGGATGGATGTTAAATATGCATTTTTATATAGTTCTTTAATGGAGGATTTTTATGTTTAACAACCTCCTAGTTTTTAAAATATCCAAAAACTAATTATGTTTTAAAAGAAAATATAATTCTTTATGAACTTAAACTAGCACATAGAGCTAGCTATAAATGATAATGTTCTAATCATTGGTAAAATTGGTTTACTGTTGGATTGGTAGATCAGACTTATGTTAAGAAAACCATTTTTATAACACGTTTTTAGTGAAAATCAATGTTGATGATATTATTTTTGGTTCATCTAATTAAATCACTGTAATTATTTTACCTCATTATTTCAAGAAAAATTTTAAATGAGTATGATGGGAGAATTTAATTTATTTTTAGGAAATAAAATTTATCAAAAGGATTATGGATATGTTTTAAACCAAAGTAATATATTACAGATTTATTCAAAAATTTGGACATTGATTACACAAGAAATATACAAAACAAATGTGTATTAATAAAAATTATTTTTTGGATGAAGTTCAAAAACCAGTTGATAACAAGTCATAAAGAGGTGTGATTGGATGTTTATTATAACATACCTCTAGTAGATATATTATATCTTTTCTATATGTTTATGTGAAAGATTTCAATCAAATCCTAAGAATAATATCTTATTGTTGTCAAAAGGATATTTAGATAGTTAAATGGAACTTTTTTTCAATATATTCAGTAGAAAAACATTTGATTTTAATTTTATATCATATTTAGATGATGATTTTGGAGGATTTTATTTAGATAGAAAAATTACCTCATGAACCTGTCACTTTTTATGAAAATAGTTACAATTGTTTTCAAGTAAAAAACAACACTCAGTTTCATTCTCAACAGCTGGGGAAAAATATGTATCTGCAGGCTTTTACTGAGCACAACTATTGCGGATGAAAAACACAAAGATAGACTTTGGGATAAAATTTAAAAGTACATCTATTTTATGTGACAAATTTAGTGCTATAAATATTTTATAAAATACTATATGTCATTTATGAACTAAATATATTGATATTATGCATCATTTTATAAAATATCATGTTCTTAAAAAGCATATATCCATATAATTTTTCAAAACTAAATATCAATTAGCTGATATATTCACTCTACCACCTCTCACTGTATTTTTTGATTTTATTATCGGGGTTTGTTTATTTATTTTTTGTATAAATGATTATCTTTTTATCATTTTAAATTTTATTTTATTTTATTTTATTCTTATTTATTGATTTTAAATTTATTTTCTAATAACTTTAAAATAATTTGTTTCAATATTTTAATTTTCCTATATATATTAGTTGATTTATTTTAGCTGAAAGTTAATCTCAATGAATGTTTTCTTAAATAAAATCATAATTACCCCATGTAACTAGCATAAGAAACAATTCTATTAATTCATACTTCAGAAACCTTTTGAATACCATACCCTTCATTTTTTCAAACCATTTCACCTAGTATAATCCAGCACTTACCTTCCCAACCCTAGAAGATGAAAAACCTGATATTTTCATATATTTAGAAATCAAGAAAACAAAGTGAACTAAAGAGGGTAAAGCTAGTGATCCATAGTGGAAAAGATTTTATAGAATAATGATTCTCCAAGGAAAGTGGTAGATTTTGAATAGATCTACATGTTGAAACTACTCTTGAAACAAGTGTTAAATTATCAAGGCCTAGATTCTATGATAAATTAAGGGATCTCAGAGTTTCTTTATTTGGTTAACCTAAAAGTTTTCTACATAATCTTACTGTTTAGTTTCAGTGATTTTAAAGATACTATTTTTTCGATAATAAAATATAAGGATTTCATCATTTCATACACTGAAATTTCCCAAATATTGAACTTTCATCATGAAAGAGTCTTTCAGAATGACTTATAGTCTATTAGAGATAAGGATCATAAGAAAAATGAAATTATGTCGTTTCATTTTCGTTCATCAAACATATGGAAGATGATTTTGAAATATCAATAGGCAGATCAGAAAATATTAGTAAAATTTATTCAAACTAGGATTTCTTCATGCATGGCTGAAATGGGGTCTATTTTGTATCCAAACATGTGCATCATGATTCGGTTTTTATGTGAAATTTATCTGAATTTTATCTGTTATATGTTCAAATGTCATCAGTACTTCTTATGGTGAGAAATGGCCTATTAAAAATGAAGGAGTTACTGAATCAAGAATAGATTTTATTGACAAGACAATAAGGAGGATGCTTTGATAAAATGAATCAGAAGAAGAATATGAAGTAGTAGAAGAAGAAATTTAGGAGGTACTTTTCCACAAACCAATAAATAGAAAAGTACATAAAATTTAATAAATAGAGTTGGGTTTTGAAGAAGAAACATGATGGGTTAATATATAAACAGTTAATGAATAAGATCATCAAGTAGACAATAGTTCTAGATATCATTTGGATATATCAGTTATTATTGATCGTGTAGGATATAATATTAAATCAACTATTATATAAGATGAAAATGATCAAGAAGAAGATTCTTAAGATGAAAAAAAAGTCAATTAATCATAAAATCAAGTTATCGATATTTTGAAAATTAGTCTGTGGAGAGATTAGAACCTATATATTGAGAGAAAATAGACATCATCAATAATCAATCCTGCTCTAGTGAAAAATATTAGTAGAAGTCATTTTCTAATCCATTATCAATTATGGTTGTTGATGTGACATAGAATCCAAATGGAGGAACATATGATAATTTTTCACGCTGTGTTAAAGAGGGTTTTATTATGTAAAAGATATATAGGGAATGAAATATAAATCTTAAACATGAGATCAATGTTTCAAGGAAAATGTTTTAGGATCCTAAAAAGAATTTTGTTTCCAAAAAGGAAATCGATGATTCCAAAATAGAAATGCATGACGATTTTTGAAATATTATGTCTGAAGATGTTTCTAAATCATACTTTTCATATCTAAAATTGGAATTTGGAGGGAAAATTTCCGTAAATAAAAAGTACTGTCAGTAATTCTAGTAAATCTACCACTTTATATCTGATTTAAATATTTTATGAAATCAAAACTATTATGGATGACATTTATCATCTTCAGAAAAACCATCAGTGTAATAGTTATCCTTTTCAGTTTTGTTGGACAATTAGAAATTTATAATTAACCAATTGACTCAGAGTTAACCTAGCATCATATTTCTACTGAACAAACTCATTGATAAATTGGACCAATTTATACAGAAAGTGGAGAGTTTTCCTGACATTTCGAAATTCAATCTTGATGAAAATTTTCATATTAGACAAGATTCTATAGTTTCGATTATGAAGATGGGTGATAGTCTTATGAAAAAAATGTGGGTATAGATGACAGACCTAAATAACATGTTTCAAGCTTCTCAAAATCCCATAGATTTATAAACCAAGACAAATCCAACCCAACATCTTCTACCATAACAATATTAACTGGATAACATATTTCATAGTCACACCAACAATTGTACTTATACAATTTTTGGTTAATAAAATTTTGTCAATCTTTTCCCAGTTCATTATTTCAGATTCTTTTATGTTTATTTCTATAGGAAAAAATCTAATATTATTTACCCAAAAAAATATTATTATGAAATTCAATTACTCATCTGTGAAATATTGAATGTGTTTTAATATTTTTCAATACATTATTTTTGATCTCACTAAAGGGGGAGATATTTGGATAAACACAACATTACTTTTTATCAAAAATATTTTTTCAAATAGAACATTGGATAATTTTCTTTTAATGGTCTTCAAAATTCTAAATTCTGATAAAAATATAACTGGTTTTGTGATCATTTAAAAGGGTAAGATTTTTGGGAATCTATTTCCTCCACAATACTCTATAAATCATATTGATTTTGAAGTTTAGAAATTACCTTTTTCATCTTACTAATGATATAACATTATGTGTATTTTAAAAAATTAATATTCTTTATAGTTACAATTTTGGGATTTTATTCAAGATTCTTATTTATTTTGAATATTTTTTAATTTTTTATAAACACACTTTAGAGTATTATAGAAACACCATTTTTAATATTTTGGAAACATTTTGAATACCCTATATTGAAAAATTTAACGCAAGGAAAAACCCTATGTTTTTAATAAAACATATGTTGAATGATCAACATATATGGATAATCTACCCAGCATTGACATAATTGTATGGAAAAACAACCTTATGTTAGTATGGAAAATTATCTTTGACAAAGATAAAAATTATATTTAAATAACCCTACATAAGTCTATAACCCTACTTTTTAGAGGAAAACTTATTGATCCTCAACATTAATTATTTGAACAAAATTAAATTGTCAATCCTAATTATATAGAATGAATTCTATGTTATTGGACTCTATGTTTGGTTTTTTTATTTAATGAAGGAACCCTATGTTTGACATGTCAACATTAGAGATCTGACATTACAATTTTATTTCAAATTCATTCAACCGTCTTTTTGGAATATCTGGCTAATTTATTACTCTTTTTTGATCGATTAAAAGATTTTTATAATTGATTCATAGAATCATATTGAGTTGATAAATTATATCCTGTTTTTAGGGGATGTTGTGACTACTCCGATCTATTTATGAATTTAAATTCTCAAGATTTCTCTTTTGATTTTCATTGATCTAAAATTGTGAATCAATTTATCTACGTCATATATTTTGTTGTTGTATTTATTCAATTATGTGTGTGTGATTCAAATAAAAAGTACAAATATTTATATTCAACTTAATTTTTGTGAAGATCATTTAAAGATCTACTTCAACATTTTATAAGGATATGATATCTATATAAGTTTCTACACTTTGGAGACATATATGTTTTTAATATCATAATTTTTATATGTCCACTGCTACAATATTTTGATGCTTTTATTTAAAGATCTATGGAAATTGGATCGCTTCATAACTACTCTTTCTTGGAGAAATTATGTTTTTGAAAAAGAATATCCATATATTATTAGTCGATATTACAAATGTGAAGTTCAATCATATCATTAAATCAATATATTTTTATTGAGAGTTTCAACTACTTATAGTCAGTTGTGGTGGAGTATCAGCTTCTTGATCTAAAATGTTGATATTTGATTCCCTTTTAAAGAACTACAAGGCTCTATTTTACATCTTATTTGTATTGGTGTCAACTGTCTGCACTCAGATGTGGATTGGGATTATGCTATGAGGACCTAGCTAGTGAAATTCACCAGGCTCGTAGATAGTGTAATTGGAGGATTGGACTAGGGGATCATTATGCTCCAAAAACTATAAAAATGTTATGTTTTGTATTTTTGTTTTATCCACTACTCATAAATTAAAACAAAAGATAAAAACTGCTTATCATTAAAATATACATTTGACATCAATATATAGAATTGTGGAAAATTTTGAGAAGACACAATTCACCCCCTCTTCTGTATATTTATATATTCCGACCAAACATGGGATTCAGTTTATGACCCCGAGTTTTTCATCAATGTCAAAATTGAAATATAACACTCTTTTTATTTGAGAAAAATTAGTATATAAAGGGCATTTTATATTTTGGACATTAACAGCTATGAGGAACTTATTAGATATTCCCTCAGGCTTGAAAACAAGATTTGTAATTCTAAATGGCTATAAAGATGGGAGATTTGGAGAATATAATATATTTTATTTCCATTGTGTCATCTATTATATCTCATGCTAGCAAGAAGAACGATATTACAACATGTCAAAATAGTTAAAAGAATAATAATGGAAACTATCTCAAGGTGAACATGAAAATTTTTAAACATGTTAATGGTGAAAATAAATAAAATTAATGTAAAATAATTATGAAGAAGGTTAAAAATAGTATATAGGGAATTATTTATTTAATCCATCCATAATATGAGTTCCTATGATTAAACGATAAATAACATGGGAACTATAGAAACCAACATACCATGCTAATGGTTATTGATGAAAATGAAATACAATAAAATCCATGGTCAAGAGAGTTGGGGATATAATAATCTATTAAATCTATTGAGGTATATCATGATAATGAATTTATGATAGGTGTAAAATATCTGATTAATGATTAGTGAAATTTCTATTTTAATCTATATGTATGACTTCATTAAATTCATGAAATAATAATTTAACTATTCATGAACAATTGAAAAATAGGGGGTTAAATTTTAAATGAATAAAAAATGATGAAATAGTTGAATATGATGTATATGAAACCTCAAAAATGAATATTTGTTGGATTAATCTCCATGGAAATATTTTCATACATCCATTAGTGAAATTCAGTTCCATATAGTGAATGGAATGGTTTTCTATATATTGATCCCACATCAAAATCTATAATATGGAAAGCACTTTCCATAAACAAAATTTTCAGATCAATTTGTACAAGTTTAATGGGAATGATTAATATCCTATGTAATTTTATTAAATAAAATGGAAAATATTTTTATATGAATAATCATATCAATATCAATTCCCCAAAAAATTATATGGTTACTCTTAAAAAAAATTATTATATGGGAATATTTTGACGTATTCTCAAAATGGTGTTCTAGTATTCCTCCTAGGTGAGTTGTTGAGACTTCAACTGAGAACCAATAAACCATATAGAATGTCTCCAATTTGTTTGGTAGATCTAAAAAATAAACTTTAATGGAACCTATAAAAGAGCATCCAATAAATAAATCCTTCATCATGTTATGTTCTAGTCCTATTTTCCCAAGATTGTGTGTATTGATTTTCTGTACTCAACAAGATCACAATAAAGAACAAGTACCCCTACAATGGATTGATGACATATTTTTCAATATTTCATAGGACTAAATACATCTATAATGTGGATATTCAGTGGGGATATAATTTGATAATGGTCAAGAAAAATGATATTGCTAAAACCCCTTTCTATTAAAGATTTTGAAATTATGGATACAAAGTGATGGAATTTGAAATAATGAATTCTATTTAAATAGTCAAATACCTAATAAATATATTATTTTTCGATAACCATGAAAATGTTATTTATATTTCAATAGGTGTTACTATAATATTTTTAAAAATAAAAAATTAATATGAGGAGTATTTAAATAAAATTCAATTGACATTTAATGAAGATAATTTATATAAAAATGTACAATACATATGAGTTTTGAATGTATAATGTGTCTTTAATTAGGTATGTTTTCATGGATAAATGAATATTTTTAGATCATATAATGAAGAATGTGATTGAATAATGGGTGAGACAAATATTGCTAATAGATATCTGTAGCCTCCTTAGATTATGTGGGTATAAGTAATTATTTTTTAGAAAAATCACATCATTTTCATACTTCATGAATGAGATAACTCAAAAATGGGTGAAGTATGTATAGAATGTTTAATGGTAAGATATCTTCATTGAGGTAAAAAGGATTCTAAATAATGACATTGTACACATATTACCCACAAGTGGGGAAGGTTTTTTTTAATTTATAGTGACTCTTAAAATAAAGGTTTGGGAGGTGTGCTCAACAAAAATGATAAAGTGATTGTACATGCCTCAATATTGTTGAAGGTGAATTTATACAATTATATTATATATGAATTTTAGTGGGTTTCAATACTAATTTCATGTAATGTTTGGAGGAATTATATACATTGAGAGTAGTCTAGTATTTTAATTATATGTAAGAAGTGTGATATATATAGAAAACTCATTATCAAAAAATATATATTCTCACCAATGGTGACCAAAATGATCCAATAAATATCATTATATATGATCATTGATTGTGACTATTCAACCGACAATCATCAATGAGATGTCATATTTTTGGTAGATTCTTTGAGTAGAATATATATTAAAATATTATCAATGATATAGATTAGGTTCCATCTAAACTCCAAATAAATTAAAAGGATAGACATGGCAGGGATAAAGGGTGGGACATCATCACACCCCTCTTAAATTATTTATCATTCATATATCCCATTTAATATTATGAAATCACATAGGAATGATATAGATATATAGAATATTTTGAAATATATGAGAAATGGAAAACCCTCAGAGTTCAACACCAATGATGAAGAAGTTCTATGATTTGTAAATGACTTTGTGAGACATCATATTCAAAGATAAAGATGTTGTTGTTTAATGATGTATGTAGCTTATCATTCTCCATCAATTGAGGTAGTGGGAATATGTAGGGTGGTCTCCATGAATAATATTGGTCGGAGAAAATTATTAGGAGATTTTGTAATACACAAGAAGGATCCTGGCTTACTAGTGGGTGAATGATGAGAGGATACTATCAAATGTGATGATAAATCCATCAACTATACCCACATGGAAATCGGAGAACATCACCATAGACATTTATTTTGGGTCATCCAAATACATCCAAATTGATAATTTTCAAATAGGTTATGGTGGATTGTATAACGAAGACTGTTAAAAATATTTCTATTCTATTGGACTTCTCACTTAAGAACCATTCAAGAACATACATTACATATGTTTTGATGCTACATGGAACAAAATTATTAATTATTTCTCATTAAGATCTATTGTTTACCTAATAATTTTGGAAAATACATCAACATGAATTATACCTTGGGTTAAACATCTATATGGGAAATCACCCATATACTTATGTTTAATTTGAATAAAAATTATTTATTCACGTGGACAAGTTGAAAACTTGTGTTATGGACATCAATGGATTTTAGAACTAACATATTCATCTAGTTGAGTTCTAAAACAATTATAGTTTCTACTCAATCATTCAAATATATACACAACAATAACTAATTTAGAAGGAATTTTCAATTACACATGTAGGGATGAGGTTAGTGAATTTATGATTTTGAGACAACAAATGATTGATGAAATTATAGAAAAGTCCAATGTAATTATACAACATATCAAATTACCACTTGGTTGACTAAAGATTTATGTTGATTACCATTTGTGAGAAAAATATTTTTAGGTCAATGTCAAAATTTAAATCTATATATCTATATAAATAGATTCATTATATTTAGGAATAAGGGGAATTTATTCCCTCGATACATTATTCCCTTTTAGATTTTTTATTGCGTCGGAGTTGTGGAATAATTATTAACACACACAGAAACATGTCTAATGTGTTTGGTGTGTTAAATTTATCCCTCATAAATATGTTAAAACCCAATAAATTAAATTTATCTATTCTAATGGATATATAGTTGGATAATGATCTCTCTTTTGAGGAGTTTCCAGTGAAGATCTCAAGTCATAGAGACAACGTTATGCTAAATAAGACAAATCATCTTTAAACATTATTTTGGTGAAAAAATAAGATTGAAGAAGAAAAATGGGAACATGAATATAAAATTAAGTGTACGTATGAACATTAATAAACTATTGTTTCTAAAATGAAATTCTAAGGGAAATTTTTTGAAGGGGGGATGAATGTAACATCCCATAAATTATATATAGATATTTCCCATCTTGGTATATATGTAGGGCATACTATGTTATATAGATACTAAAAACTTACAAAAATATCATTAGTTATTTAAAATAATGTGATAATTGGAATAATACCCTTATAATTATAATATAAAACTCTATTATAGTATCTAAATAATAATAAATTCATATCGTGTATAAAAATAATTTTTCTGATGAAAATGTTTATATTATTTTCTTTAAATATATTATAAATAAATTTTTTTCAATAATATAATGAGAATATAAAAAATTTATATTCCATTTTTTTGATTCCCAAAAAAATTATATTAGCATGAATTTCTAAAAAAATTTTAAACTTATTTATATTTTGTTAAATAGTGAAATATATTGTTTTTAATGAGACCATAGAGTTTATAACAATAACAATAAGTATTTATAACTTAAAAACATAAAAAAATTTATTCATGAATAAATTTTTTTTCTATTTTGAAATGAATAATTTAATAAATACTATGTTTAATTTATAAAACACATGTTTGAAATTTTATATTCATAAGTAAAATTTTACAATAAAAACTATTTTTTTTAGTTTTATTAAAATTTAATTTTTATCACTAATATAAATTAAATTAACAAAAAAATTTCATATTTTATATGAACGTGTTAATATTATTGAAAATTTAAAACTGTATTTTTATCCCAATAATAAGATTACATGGATTAGAGTGAAATACTATGATAATGGTGAAATAGTTATTTTTTAAGAATTATTTTATTTTCGTTGTGTATTTTGTATGAAACAAAATAATTTTCTTCTCCCCAATATGAAAATTAATATACTATTTAGACCAATATATATTAGAACTAATTAAAATATTAATCAATAGTAAACAAATTTAATTTAGCAACCTTACCCCAAAATTCCCAGAGCCAGTGTTCGTTGTCAATTACAGTTTCATTATTACAAAGACTCAAATACATAATGACAGAGAGTTTAGTAGTTGTTGTAAACCATATACATACAGGTGTCTAGAATTAAATATTAATACACTAATAAAAACATAATTGTTTTCCAAATAACGTCTAGGGAAACATTATTCCATCTGGAGTTTCATTGCATATCATTCCTAGTATACTTATTGCAATACTTTGGAAAAAGAATAAAATATGGGTGGGATCAAACTCTAGGTAAGGATAAAGAATATATTAAGAAATAATAAGTCATTGTTATTAATAATTATGTAATGGAGAATTAATAAACACATGTACCATGAAATAAAAATAAAATGAGAAGGATGTATATAAACAATATGACAAGGTAATAAAAAGAAACACATGTCATCCTAATGACTAGATAATGTAAAATTAATATGTCATTGTAAGAAAATAAATCTTGTTACATTTAACCAATGAACTGAAAATGAAATGAATTCATGGATTTTATCATGTAAAAATAAATCTTGTAATAAATAATAAATCTAAAAAAAATGTATATGATGGAAATAAAAAAATAATTATACATCATTTTTCAGGAACATAAGGACCTAGACAATTAAGAACTATTATTCTGAATGTTTAATACTACAACTAGATACCTTTTTTACTTTTCCTAAATTATTTTTCTCATGAGAACCTACTGTTTCCCTGATGAGCTGTAAGTATCATAGGCTCCAAATATAATTTCACATCCAAATCATTCTTCATATAGATTAATCGATTTAATTAGAAAAAAAACAATACTCTATATCAAATATACATGTGGAATAAATAGTACAAAATTATAATTATTTCCCTATACAAATTCATAGTGGACACCATAGAAAATATTTTATATAGTTTAGGAAAAAGTAATATCCTTGATAAATCAAATTGATAATTAACATGAAATTCAATGTTCAATGATCATAAAATAATGAATATTCTAAGGGGAGTGAAAAAGGAATAATTGAAGTGAATGTGAATATTATCATAAAAAAATCAATCAAAAACCATCTAGAGGATAAATAAGGAAGGTATTAATGAAATATATCCAAAGTAGAGTAAAAAATGGTTTTTTTAAAAGATAAATGGAAATTATATAAAAACATCATTTAAAAAAATAGAGAAAAATATCTGTTTTTTTGGAAATACCATTTGAAAATATATTTTGAAAACATTCATTTAAAAAAGTAATCATTTAAGCATGAAAAGGAAACTCCAATGAAATAGAATATAGTAACTCTATAATTGCGTATGATTTCAAAAATACATTCCTTTCACATGATAATAAGGTTAGAAATATGATTTGTTCAGAAAGTGATAATAAGACTTTTTTTAAAAAAAATTAAAATAAAAAGTGGTAAAATGTATTTATAAGATAATTTTAAAATCTTTTTTGAATAGGGTTATTTGAAGAAAACAGGTTCTAAAAATAATAATAAATATTAATTCAGATATTCCATAATCTTTTTTGAGTACCCAAGAGTGTAAAAATTATACTTTTAAATAATATAGGTAATTAAATACCATAGGAGAAAAAAATTAAAATGGTTATTAGATAGTGATCAAATTGTTTCATGTTATAGAGATTTAAGTGTAAAAAATTGTAAAAAAATTAGATTGTAATGTATACCCTTGAAATGATTATAATATTTTAGTGAGGATAAATCAATGAATGCATTATGTATATCAACCGTAAATCCATATATAGAAGAGGAAATACATCAATCTATAGTAAAATTAATTATAAAAATGATTATAGAATATTAACATCAATGAGTATATAATATTACCAAATCAAAAGAAATTTTAATTTGAAATTATTTTCCACATAGAAATGTTTAACTCAAATCTCCTTAAATGAAATAATTCAAATTGAAACTATAAATAACATAAAGAATAACTAAATCTTGATATTACATGAAAACATTGTATTATTTTGACCATCTATACATAATCATGTGCATAAAAAAAATTTCTTTTTTCTGAGAATGATAAATATCACTAAAGGAAGTGAGATTGCGAATATAACAATCAAAAATTTTCGTGAAGATATTAATATTTAAAAATTCTATATTTTCACAAGCCACTTTGAAACATACTAATCATATTCTATATGAAGGAATAAAATTATATCAACGTTTTAATATCATGATTAAAAATAGATTTTTGGTATAAAATTTTAAAATAAATTATATACTCCATAAAAAGGAACTATGTTCATAACAACAAATAAGTATCAATAATGTAAATTGAGATTAAATCCTTAAAAAAATTTCTTCCTTTTTAGTGAACATCCTTTAAATTTCAGTATAATAAAAATATCATAATTATTTAATTGGATATGAAATTTTATTATTTATATCATTAATTTTATTTCATTTATTACAATTTTCTATAAAACTACATAAACAATTTCGTTTACGTCGTGTGTTTTGACAAAATCGGGTTTATTTTTCAAAGAAAACATTGGTTGGAAAACTATGGTCAGAGGGATCATTAAATAAACATCTATAGAATAATAATCATAATATAATAATCATATTTATAAATCAATTACAATTTTATTTTCAATAAATAAATATGGTTTTGAAAAATAAATCATCACTACATTCATAGAGATGGTAGGCCATACGTACACATGATTAACCTTCTCATTATTCAATAATCAATATTGAATGAAGGTATGATGCATTATATTAGTCTAGAAAGATTATTATATAATATATATAAAATTATTTATTCATATAAACACATATATATAATTCATGTGATGTACATTTAATAACATTATTTTGAGGAGGTTCTAGTCCACAAGTCCAGGAACAAGGTTATCACTTTTCAGATATGTGAAAGTGTAATAAATAATATAATATATATTGTATTTACATAAAGGTAATTATTAATTGAATATAATATAGATGATTTATATATCAAATAATTTTTATTAAAATCAACCATTATTTATTCAACATATCATGTGATTTAATCATATCTCTTTTAAGTGGCAGTAGTCCACACATTCACAAAAAATGTTATCATATTCCCAAAAAAATGGACTGCATAAAGTCATGTTTCATAAAATAATAAAATAATTATAAATGAATAATTTATTTCATATATAATTTATATATAAGGCCCCGAACTTAAACCTTACTTAATCTAGAGTTATTAGAAGATTACACGTTGAGGATCTTTTTGGGTTTAGAGTTTTAGAGAATTAGATCATAAAACATGCATTACATTCTACATTTAAACAAAGTGGTTACATAAAAGATAGTATTCATTTTTTCCCATCAACGGAAACATATTTAAATATAAAGCATGGATTCTTTCATGACACTTCCTTGACACTATCATCATATCATGTACCTTTCCCTTGACCCGTGAAAAAACATTTCAAAAAAAACATTGGATGAGTAAAAAAAGCTTAGTAATGGTTATAAAAATATGGAAAGGAAACATGAGTTCATATATACATAATAATGAAATCATACATTACACATAAAACATAGGCATATCAAAACCTGAATAAATCATAGAAATAATAAGACATAAAAGGTAACTTGAGGCATTCATAACATTCTTACGTAGGGAGTAACCCTCTTGGTTATGTTTGGAATACCCACCACAGTATATTCCCTAAATCTCTTTAGAGAAATCTTAACATTTCACTCCTTCGCGTTACCAAATGCATTGGAGAGCTATATCGGGCTCACCTGCCCTTAGTTTATCACGGAACCACCCGTCTTCATAACAATGCCCAAGAACCATAACATAATCTTATCACATAAAACATGCATAAATGAAACATAACATTTCCACCATTTAATAACAAGATATCAATACAACACATTGATATAAAAAAATTATGAAAACAATTTTCAATACCAAAAAAATATTTAAGTAAAACATGGTATTTATTTTTCTTTTAAAAAGAAGGTATGGCTTGTAGAGGAAGCCGAAAGTCAAATAATAGTCACGGCGACGGAGAAGTCTTTGTCACCGCATATGTATGACAAAAACATTCCCTTTTGTCATTTAGTAAATGCTTCGTAGAAAAAAGATATCTTTCGAATAAACGTAAAACTCAAAGGGGTTTATACACCGTATAAAAGAAGATTATGTATAAAACAAAATATGCCTCAATGAATGGGGATTGAGACGAAGTCCCATACAAAGACGATATCCTTGGATTCAGGATAAATCAATTATATAATTATGTGTGAAAAATGAATAAACCAAATATAAGTGGATATTAAGTGTAAAACAATCATAGGAAATTCACACATATTCATAGTATGACATATTCAAGGATAACAAGTTTATCCCAAAGAATCAAAATTGGGTTAAGAAGTTCCCTTGCAAAAATTTGATAGCCTAACGACGTCACTTCAAAATTCAGAAGAAGAGTTGATGAGAGATAAAAAGGGTATCTCATCACTTGGAAATAAAATTTTCATCAATAAGGATATATAAGAACATATCCCAACATAATAGTACGTGAATTAAAAGACATAACAAAATAAGTCTTTTAAAAAGAGGAGGGTGAAAGGGTCCCTTAACAACATGGGTTTCTTTCGAAACATACACCCCGTGAAAGTAGGACAATACAACATTGATGTAAATTCTCAAAAATGAAATTATATTACACAATGAGTAAAATAATGGGTAGTTCATACACCACTCAAAGGAAATTGTGGTAAATGTAGCATAAATCTCACAGGAATAAAAGTGAGATGAAAAATCCCTTACGAAAACTCGGCAGCCTAACGAAGCCACTTAAAACTACCAAAGTTGGATTAATGAGATAAAATAGGTTCTCTCATCATATTACAATAAAATATAAAGAAAGAGGAATATAAAATAACATCCCCCATCATAACATGGAGGATCTTAATGGAATTAACATAAAGGAGAGTACTTAAAAATAAAGAGAGAGGTTAGATCTCTTACGAAATTTCGGCAGCCTAACGGCACCACTCAAAACATCCAAAATTGATTGATGAGAGAGTATAGGGTCTCTCATCATATGAACATAAAAATTACATTAACATTAATATAAAATAATATCCCAATAACAAGAAACATGATCTTTAAAAGGAATGACATAAAGGAGTGTACTTAAATAGAAAGAGAGAAGTAGGATCCCTTACCGTGGGTCTGACTTGACTCGATCGTTCTTTAATCTCATGAATAATAAACTTGAGTTAATTTCTATATCCTTAAGAACATTTTTCAATATCATTATTCCTTTTATATCACTTATTACCATGTCATGAACACTATGTTATTATTTAAGCTAATAACGGTCTTTTTAACGATCATTGGTACTGGAGTCAAAAATAAACACATTATAATTACAAGTTGTTCATGTGGTAAAATATCCATTATATACAGAATTGTATTCCTGATGTAGATATTATATATATCATATATATCCAGTATACTCATGCATTTATAATATTACATAACATTTAGAGTTAAGAAATGAAATGCACCGTTCATGGAAACGGTAAGCCGTACGTACGCATGAACGCTACTTCCATTTCTATTTCATATTTAATGGAATTAAAACATAATGATACATAATAGTATTTTAATTCCAGTATGGTATCAAATATAATATCATAAAATATATCCTTTATACGTACCACATATGGTATTAACGAATCAAATCACTTTGAGGGGGCGGTAGTCTGCACTTCCTAAAATGAAGATATGGCGTATACCCATAATGGAAGCCATAAAGATATTCCATAAATGAAAAATACAGAAGCTTAAGGAAAACATAATAATATTATATATCATATATAAATATAGTGACATCTTAATGGCCACCATGAAAGGTGTTAAGAGAAGATTGAACAATCATCATTTTGTGAGGCAGTAATTCACCATCCACAGAAATAGTATGTTCTTTAACCATTATACGAAGGTGTGTGTAAGTGTAGCTCGAATCCAAAACATAACAACATCCTATTATATTGAATATAATGGTTTTGTTACAAAATAAAGGAATAAAAAAAGTTATGGCGGTAGAGAAGAAAAATAAAATAAAAGGACTCAAGTGAAGACATTACCTTAAAATCGGGTAACTCCCTTTGGATTGAGCTCAAAGTCTTCCTTGGGAAGAATTATTACCAAAGTGAGGATTATAAGAGTTAGAGAGGGATGTGGAGAGACAAAATGGTCAGGGGTTGGCCGAGCCAAAGGCTTTAGAAGTGTGGGTAAGGAGGTAGAGGTGGAGTCCTTTTATAAGAGGAGAGGAGAGGCACTCTTGGAAAGTAAAGAAATGTTACATTATTTTAGAATGAGTTTCGGATTTTAATGGTCCCACATTTATGTGTTTCAAGGGCAAGGTGATAAGGGTTATAAATCCACCCATTCAATAGGTTTTGTACATGTTTAGGTCTTATATTTTACATTATCATTCCATTTTATTTAAATCGTTAAATAATGTGGTCATCGCTGCATCATCATGATGTCATAAATAATTTAATTTATATAATGTCTAAATATAATAAAAAAACAATAAGATGTAGGAAATATTTTTAGATTTCCAATTACTATTTATATATAAAAATATGACATGTATAACCCAATGTAATAAGTTTTTATTTAAACAACTCATGTTTGTGACATTTTAATTTTAACATTAAATAAAAAGGTATTTATGTAATTTTCCAACCAAAGTGGCTCCATGGGGTCCCCATGTTGACCCATGGATTTTCTTGTTCGGCCATGACTCATCCAATTATGGTAGGACATGTTTCTAGGTCATTTAATATTATTAAAATATTATTTTAACCTTAAACTACATTTATTACCTCTAATCGCGATTAAAAACATAATAAGATACTATTCACAAAAAAATTATTTTAATCCCATTGAACCACATTCTACTTCTTAATGAAAACTATGTATGTCGGATATTTTAAATTCAGAACACAAAGGTGGAAAAAATTCATTTAAACGGAAATTCAATTTTTATAAGTACCACTTAGTGGTTTCACTATTAATAAAAAATTGAAGTTTTTCAGAAAATTACCAAAAATTCACCCTAAGCTATATTTGATATTCCAAATTCAAAAATGATGTATATTTTACAAAATTCATAACATATATATTAAATTAATTAATTTAATAATTAATTCCCGCTGTCAGAACAACTAGCGTGTTTTTATGAAACAATATATATCAAAAGATTGACACTAGTTTAAGTCAAATTTCAAAGTGAAATTAATTCCAATGACCACTATTTGATTAAATGGTAAAAATATATTATAATTTCACTTTAAAACCAATTCAAAAGATAATCTAATCATATAAATAAATTAGATTAAAAATAGGTTTTGAATTAAAATACAATATTTTCACTATTCATTAAAAATTGAACTTTTTTGGAAAAATAGCAAAAATTTACACAAAGTAAATTTTGATGTCCCGATTCTAAAGAAGAATTTTATTTTGTCAAATATAACACATAAAATTGTCAAAATGTTTATTTAAAATAGTTTCACCATCAAAAGGTGGTTAATCGTCCTTTTAAAGAATATTAGAATGTTTACGCTTAAAATTGGATTCATTCTCATTTTTAATCCTCTAAAATTTATTTTAAAATGTAAAAATATTTGACAAACATATATAATGATTTTGTAGTTAATTATATTCATTCCCTCCATCACAACAGTTAGGCGTTAACTACCATTTAAAATAATATTATTTAATTATTAGAGTGCAACATATGATTCCCACAAAACTCGTTGTTGCGTGTTGGGTACGCCATGGAGCATACCGTCCCCTTTAAAGTTATATTAAAATTTTATTCACAAATATGGATAAATGTGAAATTTCCATACACTTTATTTACCTGGGGTGTTTCATACTACCCCCCTTTTGGGAATTGCATCCTCATAATTTTAAAATTGGGCTTGGAAACTTCATTGAAAATCCTATATCGGAACACGAGTAAGTAAAACAATCACATTAAAATAAAGAAAGATAAGTACAAAGGTCACCCGAGTTAACCCATTTTAGGATTCAATGTAGGAAAACATGGACATGGAGGAGAAAGCATAGGTTCATGTTCTGATGGAGAGTGATAGAAAACATGTTTAGGAGAAAGTTAACCATATGAAAATCACAAACTTGTGATGGGTTAAACGGTATTAGATTCCCCAGTAGAAAAAGTTCACAGACAAAATTTTTGTTATAAGTTACTATTCATTGAGCAATTTATTTTTGAGATTCACTAAATCATAATGAAACATACTTACTTGTCACGTAGACTTTCAACTTTTACTATATTCCTTAATAAAACTCATATTTTCTCCAAAAGATGAGTATTTAGGATGATTTGGTCACAATAAGAGAGAAATTATCAACTTCTAGAGAATCACCTAATCCACAAAAGAGAACTATATACTTCCCATGTATTTAGACCTTAACCAAAACTAAAACCCAAAGTTCAACAAAGACCATTCAATAAACAATTGTCCATAAAATTCTTCAACGTAAACAAAACTAAGATTGAAACCCAAATATTTGAAGGATTTAATCACATAGTCTTCCAAGGTAAAAATTAACTTTTATCTCCAAATAACATAAGTTTCTCTTAAATTCTCATATTGAAAAGTAATTAACCTAATCACATATCCTCGATGATAGTTTAATAATTTCCATAGATAACACAAAATAAACTTACTCTTGATTCCTAAAATCATCTAACTAAAAATAATTAGTCAAAATAACTAGGGACTACACGTAGTCCAGTTGTAGGTGATAAATACCAGTCACAATTTGGTGGTGGGTTCGATTCCCGCAGCTTTGTCCGACGCGACGGGTTGCCACACGGTCTGCGTGTTGTCCTTTTTCAAAAACTATATAATTATTAAAACATTCCCCAAAAGGAGATAAAATCTTCAAAAATAATCATAACATATTTTAACCTCTATTTTATCTCATGCCTTTCATTTTCCATCATAACATATAATTACCCATAATTACCTCAAATGTATGTATCATATAAACCCTAATGGTTACTTTTATAATTATTACCTGAACTTCCACATCGATTGGTCATCTCATACATGATGCATTATAGAACATACCAAGGTACAAGTGGTTGATCATGACTCCTGTATATTTGGTTTAGAACAACCATGAGTTTCCTAATTGAATCCCCCATTTCATCCAGTCTCTTAATCAGAGAATCACAACAGTTTCATTCAAACCTATTTCCACATTGGTGCCTACTAGATCCAGCCATTTACTAGAAACAAAAAAGGACAGTGTGAGTATATCAACAAAAACATCATGTACTAATGAGGATGATAAACACTAAGATATTCTTACTCATTCACATTATAAAAAACTAGGACTCTTTCTGAAATCCTAACCATTATGTGAATGTAACTTATGCATAAGGAATACCCTAACATCTGAAGTTATCTAAACCGACCTCTGATACCAAATATAAGGCCCTGGCCTTACCCCTTACTTGGTCTTGAGTTATTATAAGATTACATGTTGAGGATCTTTTCAGGTTTAGAGTTTTAGAAAATTAGATCATAAAACTTGCATTACATTCCACATTTAAACAAAGTAGTTACATAAAAGATAGTATTCATTTTTTCCAATCAATGGAAACATATTTATAAATATAGCATGGATTCTTTCATGACACTTCCTTGACACTATCATCATATCATGTACCTTTCCCTTGACCTATGAAAAAACATTTCAAAAAATAACTTAGGATGAGCATAAAAAGCTCAGTAAGGGTTATAAAAATATTGAAAGGAAACATCAGTTCATATATACATAAGAATGAAATCATACTTTACCAATAAAACATAGGTATATCAAAACATGAATAAATCATAAAAATCATAAGACATAAAAGGTAACTTGAGGCATTCAAAACATTCTTACGTAGGGAGTAACCCTCTTGGATACGTTTGGAATACCCACCACAGTATATTCCCTAAATCTCTTTGGAGAAACCTTAACGTTTCAATCATTCACGTTACCCAATGCATTAGAGAGCTATATCGGGCTCACCCGCCCTTATTTTATCATGGAACCACCCGTCTTCATTACAATGCCCAAGAACCATAACATAATCTTATCACATAAAACATGCATAAAGAAAACATAACATTTCCTCATTTCAATAACAAGATATCAATATAACACATTGATATAAAAACATTATGAAAACCATTTTAAATACCAAAAAATAAGAAAAGTAAAACATGGTATTTATTTTTCTTTTAAGAAGAAGGTATGGCTTGTAGAGGAAGCCGAAACTCAAATAATGATCACAGCAGTAGAGAAGTTGTTGTCACCACATACGTATGACAAAAACATTCCCTTTTTTCGTTTATTAAACGCTTCTTAGAAAAAATATTCCTTTAGAATAAATGTAAAAATCAAAGGGTTTTATACACCGTATAAAAGAAGGTTGTGTATAAAACAAAATATGACTCAATGAATGGAGATTGAGATGAAGTCCCATACAAATTTGGTATCCTTGGATTAAGGATAAATCAATTACATAATTATGTGTGACAAACGAATACACCAAATATAAGTGGATATTTAGTTTAAAAAAATCAGAGGACATTCACACATATTCATAGTATGACATATTCAAGGGGTACAAGTTTATCCCAAATAATCAAAATTGGGTTAAGAAGTTCCCTTGCAAAAATTCGACAGCCTAACGACGTCACTTTAAAATTCAGAAAAAGAGTTGATGAGAGATAAAAAGGGTGTCTCATCACATGGACATAAAATTTACATCAATAAGGATATTTAAGAACATATCCCAACATAATAGTATGTGAATTAAAAGACATGACAATAGAAGTCTTTTAAAAAGAGGAGGGTGAAAGGTTCCCTTACCGACATGGGTATCTTTCAAAACATACACCCTGTGAAAGAAGGACAATACAACATTGATTTAAATTATCATAAATGAAAGTAAATTACACAATGAGTAAAATAATGGGCAGTAAATACACCACTCAAAGGAAATTGTGGCAAATGTAGTATAAATCTCACAGGAATAAAAGTGAGATGAAAAATCCCTTACGAAAACTCGGCAACCTAACGACGCCACTTAAAACTTAAAAAAATGGATTGATGAGATAAAATAGGATATCTCATCATATTAAAATAAAATGTACAGAAAGAGGAATATAAAATAACATCCCCCATCATAACAAATGGGATCTTAAAAGAAGTTAAATAATGGAGAGTACTTAAAAATAAAGAGAGAGGTTAGATCTCTTACTGAAATTCGGCAGCCTATCGTCGCCACTCAAAACTTGAAAAATGGATTGATGAGAGAGAATAGGTTCTCTCATCATATGAACATAAAAATTATAGTAATAGTAATATATAATAATATCCCAATAACAAGAAAGATGATCTTTAAATGGAATGACATAATTGAGTGTACTTAAAAAGAAATAGTGGAGTAGGATCCCTTACCACGGGTCCGACTTGACTCGATTGTTTTTTAATATCCTGAATAATAAACATGAATTAATTTCTACATCCTTAAGAACCGTTTTTCAGGTTCATTATTCATTTTATATCACTTATTACCATGTCATTAACACTGTTATTATTTAAGCTAATAACGGTCTTTTTAAAAATCATTGGCACTTGAGTCAAAAATAAACTCTTTATAATTACAAGTTGTCCATGTGGTAGAATATCCATTATATCCAGAATTTCATTCATGATGTAGATATCATATATATCATATATATCTGGTATTTTCATGGATTTATAATATTACATAACATTTAGAGTTAAGAAATGAAATGCACCGTTCATGGAGACGGTAAGTCGAACGTACGCATGAACGCTACTTCCATTTCTATTTCATATTTAATGGAATTAAAACATAATGATACATAATAGTATTTTAATTCCAGTATGTTATCATATATAATATCATTAAATATATCCTTTATACATACCAAATATGGTATTAACGAATCAAATCACTTTGAGGGGGCGGTAGTCTGCACTTCCTAAAATGAAGATATCGCGTATACCCATAATGGAAGCCATAAAGGTATGCCATAAATGAAAAATACAGAAGATTAAGGAAAACATTAACATAATATGTATCATATATAAATATAGTGACATATTCATGGCCACCATGAAAGGTGTTAAGAGAAGATTGAACAATCATCGTTTCGTGAGGTAGTAATTCGCCATCCACAGAAATAGTATGTTTTTTATCCATTAGATGAAGGTGTGTGTATGTTTACCTCGAATACATAACATAAAAAAATCCAAGTATATTGAAGATACTGGTGTTGTTAAAAAAGAAAGGAATAAAAGGAGTTTAAGGGGTGAAAAGCAAAATAAAACAAAAGGACTCAAGTGAAGACATTACCTTAAAATCGAGTAACACCCTTTGGATTGAGCTCAAAGGCTTCCTTGGGAAAACATCTGACCAAAGTCAGGCTTCTAAGAGTTAGATAGTGATATAGAGATACAAAATGGGGAGGGGTTGGCCAATCCAATGGATTTAGAAGTGTTGGTAAGGAGGTAGAGGTGGGGGCCTTTTATAAGAGGAGAGGAGGGGCACTCTTGGAAAGTAAAGAAATGTTACTTTATTTTAGAATTAGTTTCGGATTTTAATGGTCCAAAATTGATGTGTATTGAGGATAAGGTGATAAGGGTACGAGATAAACCCATACAATAGGTTTTGGACATGTGTAGGTCTTAGATTTTACAATATCTTTCCATTTTATTTTAATCGTTAAATAATGAGGTCATCGCTGCATCATCATGATGTCATTAATAATTTAATTTATTTAATGTCTAAAAATTATAAAAAAATACTATGATTTATGAAATCTCTTTATCTTTCTAATTACTATTTATAGTAAAAAATATGACTTGTATAACCCCGTGTAAAAAATTTTTTAGTTATAAAACTCATGTTTGTGACATTTTAATTTTAACATTAAATAAAAAGGTATTTATGTCATTTTCCAACCAATGTGGCTCCATGGGGTCCCCAAGTTGACCCATAGATTGTCTTGGTCGGCCATCACTCATCCAATGAGGGTAGGAAAAGTTTCTAGGTCATTTCATATTATTAAAACATTATTTTGTCCTTAAACTACACTAATTACCTCTAATCGCGATTAAAAACATAATAAGTTACTATTCACTAAAAAACATTTAATCCCATTGAACCACATTTTACTTCTTAATGACAACCATTTATGTCAGATTTTTTAAATTCAAAACATAACGGTGGAAAAATTTCATTTAAATGGAAAATCAGTTTTTATAAGTACCATTGAGTGGTTTCACAATTCGTCAAAAATTGAATTTTTTCAGAAAATTACCAAAAATTCACCCTAAGCAATATTTGATATTCGGAATTCAAAAATTATGTCTACTTTAAAAAATTCATAACATATAAGTTACATTAATTAATTTAATAATTAATTCCCACGGTCAGAACAAATAGCGTGTTTTTAAGAAATAATATATATCAAAAGAATGACAATAGTTTAAGTCAAATTTCAAAGTGATATTAATTCCAATGACCACTATTTGATTAAATGGTAAAAATATATTCTAATTTCACTTTAAAACCAATTGAAAAGATAATATAATCATATAAATAAATTATATTAAAAAGAGTTTTTGAATTAAAATACAACATTTTTCACTATTCATTAAAAATTGAACTTTTTCGGAAAAATATCAAAAATTTACACAAAGTAAATTTTGATGTCCCGATTCTAAAGAAGAATTTAATTTTGTCAAATATAACACATAAAATTGTGAAAAAATGGTTTTAGAAGTGGTTATCCATCAAAAGGTGGTTAATCGACCATTTAAAGAATATTAGAATGTTTATGCTTAAAATTGGATTAATTCTCATTTTTAATCCTCTAACATTTATTGTAAAAAATAAAAATATTTGACAAACATATATAATCATTTTGTAGTTAGTTCTATTCTTTCCTGCCATCACAATATCTAGTTGTTAACTACCATTTAAAATAATATTATTTAATTATTAGAGTGCAACATAAGATTCCCAAGAAAGTCATTGTTGTGTGTTGGGTGCGCCATCGAGCATAGCATCCCCTTTAAGGTTATATTAATATTTTATTCAAAAATATGGATAAATGTGAAAATTTCATACTCTTTATTTACCTGGGGTGTTATATCCTTCCCCCCTTTTCGGAATTGCGTCCTCACAATATTAAAATTGGGCTTGTAAACATCATTGAAAATCCCACATCGGAACAAGAGTCAGTAAAACAATCACTTTAAAATAAAGAAAGATAAGTACAAAGGTCACCCGAGTTAACCCATACTAGGATTCCATGTAGGAAAAAATGGACATGGAGGAGAAAACATAGGGTTATGTTTTGATGGAGAGTGATATAAAACATGTTTAGGAGAATGTTAACCATAAGAAAATCACAAAATTGTGATGGGTTAAACGGTATTCGATTCACTAGTAGGAAAAGTTCATAGAAAAAATTTTTGTTTTAAGTTACACTTCATTGAGGAATTTATTTTTGAGCATAACTAAATCATAATGAAACATACTTACTTTTCACGTAGACTTTCAAATTTTACTAGATTCCTTAATCAAACTCATATTTTCTCCAATAGACGAGTATTTAGGATGACTTGTTCACATTAAGAGAGAAATAATCAACTTCTAGAGAATCACCTAATCCGCAAAAGAGAACTATATACTTCCCATGTCTTTAGACCTTAACCAAAACTAAAACCCAATGTTCAAAAAAGACCATTCAATATACAATTGTCCATAAAATTCTTCACAGTAAACCAAACTAAGATTGAAACTCAAATATTTGATGGATTTAATCACATAGTCTTCTAAGGTAAAAATTAACTTTTATCTCCAAATAACATAAGTTTCTCTTAAATTCTCAAATTGAAAAGTAATTAAAATAATCACATATCCTCGATGATAGGTTAATCATTTCCATAGATAACCCAAAATAAACTTACTCTTGATTACTAAATTCATCTAAATAAAAGGAATTAATCAAACTTCCAGTGGTAGGTGATAAATACCAGTTGCACTTTGGGTGTGGGTTCGATTCCCACATCTTTGTCTGATGCAATGGGTTGTCACACAGTCTGCGTGTTGTCCTTTTTCCAAAACTATATAATTCTAAAAGCATTCCCCAAAATGAGATAAACTTTTCAAAAATAATCATAAAATATTTTAACCTCAGGTTTATCTCATGCCTTTCATTTTCCATCATAACATATAATTACCCATAATTACCTCAAAAGTAAGGATCATATAAACCCTAATAGTTACCTTTATAATTATTACCTGAACTTCCACATCGATTGGTCATCTCGTACATGATGAATTATAGAACATACCAAGGTACAAGTGGTTGATCATGACTCCTGGATAGTTGGTTTAGAACAACCATGAGTTTCCTCATTGAATCCCCCATTTCATCCAGTCTCTTAATCAGAGAACCACCACAGTTTCCTTCAAAACTATTGTCACTTTGGTGACTGCTAGATCCAGCCATTTACTAAAACCAAAAAGGTCAGTCTGAGTATATAAACAAAACCATCATGTACTAATGAGGAAGATAAACACTAAGATATACTTACTCATTCACTTTATCTAAAACTAGGACTCTTTCTAAAATCCTAACCATTACGGTAATGTCACTTATGCTTAAAGAATACCCTAACCTCTAAAGTTATCTAAACCGACCACTAATACCAAATATAAGGCCCCGACCTTAAACCTTACTTAATCTTGAGTTATTACAAGATTACACATTGAGGATCTTTTTGGGTTTAGAGTTTTAGATAATTATATCATAAAACTTTCATTACATTCCACATTTAAACAAAGTGGTTATATAAAAGATAGTATTCATTTTTTCACATCAACAGAAACATATTTAAAAATAAATCACGGATTCATTCATGACACTTCGTTGACACTATCATCATATCATGTTCCTTTCCCTTGACCTCTGAAAAATCATTTCAAAAAAAAACATGGGATGAGCATAAAAAGCTCAGTAAGGGTTATAAAAATATGGAAAGGAAACATGAGTTCATATATACATAAGAATGAAATCATACTTTACCAATAAAACATAGGCATATCAAAACGTGAATAAAACATAGAAATAATAAGACATAAAAGGTAACTTGAGGAATTCATAACATTCTTACGTAGGGAGTAACCCTCTTGGTTACGTTTGGAATACACAGCACAGTATATTCCTTAAATCTCTTCGGAGAAACCTTAATGTTTCACTACTTCAAGTTACCCAGTGCATTTGGAGAGATATTTCGGGCTCACCCGCCCTTAGTTTATCATGGAACCACCCGTCTTTATAACAATTCCCAAGAACCATAACATAATATTATCACATAAAACATGCATAAAGGAAACATAACATTTCCACCTTTCAATAACAAGATATCAATACAACACATTGATATAAAAACATTATGAAAACCATTTTCAATACCAAAAAAAAAGAAAAGTAAAACATGTTATTTATTTTTCTTTTAAAAAGAAGGTATGGCTTGTAGAGGATGTCGAAACTCAAATAATGGTCACGGAAACAGAGAAGTCGTTGTCACCGCATACATATGACAAAAACATTCCCTTTTGTCGTTTAGTAAATGCTTCATAGAAATAAAACTCATTTCGAATAAACGTAAAAGTCAAAGGGGTTTATACACCGTATAAAAGAAGGTTGTGTATAAAACTAAATATGCCTCTATAAATGGAGATTGAGATGAAGTCCCATACAATGACGGTATCCTTAGATTAAGGATAAATCAATTAGATAATTATGTGTGACAAACTAATAAAAAAAATATAAGTTGATATTAAGTGTAAAACAATTATAGGACATTCACACATATTCATAGTATGCCATATTCAAGGAGTACAAGTTTATCCCAAAGAATCAAAATTTGGTTAAGAAGTTCCCTTGCAAAAATTCAACAGCCTAACAGCCTCACTTCAAAATTCAAGAAAAAGAGCTGATGAATGATAAAAAGGGTATCTCATCACTTGGACATAAAATTTACATAAATAAGGATATATAAGAACATATCCCAACATAATAGTATGTGAATTAAAATACATAACAAAATAAGTCTTTTAAAAATAGGAGGGTGAAAGGTTCCCTTACCGACATGGGTATGTTTCGAAACATACACCCCGTAAAGGAAGGAAAATACAACATTGATGTAAATTCTCATAAATGAAATTATATTGAAAAATGAGTAAAATAATGGGCAGTATATACACCACTCAAAGGAAATTGTGGCCAATGTTGCATAAATCTCATAGGAATAAAAGTGAGATGAAAAATCCCTTACGAAAACTCAGCAACCTAACGACGCCACTTAAAACTTCCAAAAATGGATTGATGAGATCGAATAGGGTCTCTAATCATATTAAAAAAAATTTACAGAATGTGTAATATAAAATAACATCCCCCATCATAACAATGAGGAGCTTAAAAGAAGTAACATAAAGGAGAGTACTTAAAAAGAAAGAGAGAGGTTAGATCTCTTATGAAAATTCGGCAGCCTAACGGCACCACTCAAAACGTCCTAAGGGATTGATGATAGGGAATAGGGTATCTCATCATATGAACATAAAAATCACAGTAAGAGTAATATAAAATAATATCCCAATAACAAGAAATATGAGCTTTAAAACGAATGACATAAAGGAGTGTACTTAAAAAGAAATAGAGGAGTAGAATCCCTTACCGCGGGTCCGACTTGACTCGATCGTTCTTTAATCTCCTGAATAATAAACATGAGTTAATTTCTACATCCTTAATAACCTTTTTCAAGTTCATTATTCCTTTTATATTACTTATTACCATGTCAAGAACACTATGTTATAATTAAAGCTAATAACGGTCTTTTTAACGATCATTGGTACTTGAGACAAAAATAAACTCCTTATAATTACAAGTTGTTCATGTGGTAAAATATCCATTATATCCAGAATTATATTCATGATGTAGATATCATATATATCATATATATCCAGTATATTCCTGAATTTATAATATTACATAACATTTAGAGTTAGGAAATGAAATGCACCGTTCATGGAGACGGTAAGTCTTACGTACGCATTAACACTACTTCCATTTCTATTTCATATTTAATGGAAATAAAACATAATGATACATTATAGTATTTTAATTCCAGTATGGTATCATATATAATATCATTAAATATATCCTTTATACGTACCACATATGGTATTAACGAATCAAATCACTTTGAGGTGGCGGTAGTCTGCACTTCCTAAAATGAAGATATCGCGTACACCCATAATGGAAGCCATAAAGGTATGCCATAAATGAAAAATACAGAAGCTTAAGGAAAACATAAACATATTATATATCATATATAAATATAGTGACATATTAATGGCCACCATGAAAGGTGTTAATAGAAGATTGAACAATCATCATTTCGTGAGGCAGTAATTCACCATCCACAAAAACAATATGTTCTTTAACCATTAGACTAATGTGTGTGTAAGTGTAGTTCGAATACTTAACATAACAAAATACTAGTATATTGAAGATACTGGTTTTGTTACCAAATAAAGGAATAAAAAGAGTTTACGTGGTGGAGAGGCAAAATAAATCAAAAGGACTCAAGTGAAGACATTACCTTAAAATCAGGTAACTCCCTTTGGTTTGAGCTCAAAGGCTTCCTTGAGAATACTTCTGACCAAAGTGAGGCTTATAAAAGTTAGTGTGGGATGTGGAGAGACAAAATTTTAGGTTCTGGCCGAGCCAAAAGCTTTAGAAGTGTGGGTATGGAGGTAGAGGTGGGGGCCTTTTATAAGATGAGAGGAGGGGCACTCTTGGAATGTAAAGAAATGTTACTTTATTTTAGACTGAGTTTCGGATTTTAATGGTCCCACATTGATGTGTTTCGATGATGAGGTGATAAGGGTTTTAATTCCACCTATCCAATAGGTTTTGTACATGTCTAGGTATTATATTTTACATTATCTTTCCATTTAAGTTAAATCGTTAAATAATGAGGTCATCACTGCATCATCATGAGGTCATAAATAATTTAATTTATTTAATGTCTAAAAATTATAAAAAACTACTATGATGTAGGAAATATTATTATCCTTCCAATAACTTTTTATAGTCAAAAATCCGACTTGTATAACACCATGTGAAAATTTTTTTAATTAAAAAACTCATTTTGTGACATTTTAATTTTAACATTAAATAAAAAGGAATTTATGTCATTTTCCAACCAAAGTGGCTCCATGGGGTCCCCAAGTTGACCCATGGATTGTCTTGGTCGGCCATGACTCATCCACTGAGGGTATGACATTTTTTTAGGTCATTTCATATTATTAAAACATTATTTTTACCTTAAACTACAGTAATTACCTCTAATCGCGATTAAAAACATAATAAGTTACTATTCACCAAAAAATTATTTTAATCCCATTGAACCACATTTTACTTCTTAATGACAACCATGTATGTCGGATTTTTGAAATTCAAAAATCAAAGGTGGAAAAATTTCAATTAAATGGAAAATCAGTTTTTATAAGTACCACTTAGTGGTTTCACTATTCATAAAACATTGATGTTTTTCCGAAAATTAACAAAAAATCTCCCTAAGCTATATTTGATATTCTGAATTAAAAAATGATGTCAAATTTACAAAATTCATAACATATAAGTTACATTAGTAAATTTAATAATTAATTCCCACTATCAGGACAAATAGCGTGTTTTTATGAAACAATATATATCAAAAGATTGACACTAGTTTATGTCAAATATCAAAGTGAAATTAATTACAATGACCACTATTTGATTAAATGGTAAAAATATATTCAAATTTTACTTTAAAACCAATTCAAAATATAATCTAATCATATAAATAAATTATATTAAAAAAAGTTTTTGAATTAAAATACTACATTTTTCACTATTCATTAAAAATTGACCTTTTTTGGAAAAATACCAAAAATTTACACAAAGTAAATTTTGATGTCCCGATTCTAAAGAAGAATTTTATTTTTTCAAATATAACACATAAAATTTTCCAAAAGTGGATTTAAAAGAGGTTCTCCCTCAAAAGGCGGTTAATCGGCCTTTTAAAGAATATTAGAATGTTTACGCTTAAAATTGGATTCATTCGCATATTTAATCCTCTAACATTTATTTTAAAAAGTAAAAATATTTGACAAACATATATAATCATTTTTTAGTTAGTTCTATTCATCCCCACCATCACAACAACTAGGCATTAACTACCATTTAAAATAATATTATTTAATTTTTAGAGTGCAACGTAAGATTCCCAAGAAACTCGTTGTTGCATGTTGGGTACGCCATCAAGAATAGCATCCCCATTAAATATATATTAATATTTTATTCACAAATATGGATAAATGTGAAAATTTCATACACTTTATTTACCTGGGGTGTTACATCCTTCCCCCCTTTTGGGAATTGCGACCTCGCAATTTTAAAATTGGGCTTGGAAACTTCATTGAAAATCCCACATCAGAACAATAGTCAGTAAAACAATCACTTGAAAATAAAGAAAGATAAGTACAAAGGTCACCCGAGTTAACCCATACTAGGATTTCATGTAGGAAAACATGGGCATAGAGGAGAAAACATATGGTCATTTTCGGATGGAGAGTGATAGAAAACATGTTTAGGAGAATGTTAACCATAAGAAAATCACAAACTTGTGATGGGTTAAACGGTATTCGATTCCCCGGTATGAAAAGTTCAATGGGAACATTTTTATTTTAAGTTACTCTTAAATGAGGAATTTATTTTTGAGCATAACTAAATCATAATGAAACATACTTACTTGTCACGTAGACTTACATCTTTTACTAAATTCCTTAATCAAACTCATATTTTTTCCAAAAGACGAGTATTTAGGATGACTTGTTCACATTAAGAGAGAAATAATCAACTTCTAGAGAATCACCTAATCCACAAAAGAGAACTATATACATCCCATGTCTTTATACCTTAACCAAAACTAAAAACCAAATTTCAACAAAGACCATTCAATAAACAATTGTCCATAAAATTCTTCACATTAAACCAAACTAATATTGAAACCCAAATATTTGATGGATTTAATCACATAGTCTTCCAAGTTACAAATTAACTTTTATCTCCAAATGACATAAGTTGCTCTTAAATTATCATATGGAAAAGTAATTAACCTAATCACATATCCTCGATGATAGGTTAATCATTTCCATAGATAACCCAAAACAAACTTACTCTTGATTCCTAAAATCATCTAACTAATAAGAATTAGTCAAACTAACCAGGGACCTCACGTAGTCCAGTGGTAGGTGATAAATACCAGTCGCACTTTGGTTGTGGGTTCGATTCCCACAGCTTTATCCGACACGACGGGTTGTCACACGGTCTGCGTGTTGTCATTTTTCTTAAACTATATAATTCTTAAAACATTCCCCAAAATGAGATAAAATCTTCAAAAATAATCATAAAATATTTTACCCTCAAGTTTATCTCATGCCTTTCATTTTCCATATTAACATATAATAACCCATAATTTCCTCAAAAGTAAGGATCATCTAAACCATAATGGTTACCTTTATAATTATTACCTGAACTTCCACATCAATTGGTCATCTCGTACATGATGCATTAAAGAACATACCAAGGTACAATTGGTTGATCTTGACTTTTGGATAGTTGTTTTAGAACAACCATGAGTTTCCTCATTGAATCCCCCATTTCATCTGGTCTCTTAATCAGAAAACCACCACAGTTTCCTTCAAACCTATTGTCACTTTGGTGCCTGCTAGATCCAGCCATTTACTAAAACCAAAAAGGTCAGTGTGAGTATATAAAAAAAACCATCATGTACTAATGAGGAAGATAAACAATAAGATATACTTACTCATTCACTTTATCTAAAACTACGAATCTTTCTGAAATCCTAACCATTATGGTAATTTAATTTATGCTTAAAGAATACCCTAACCTCTAAAGTTTTCTAAACCGACCTCTGATACCAAGTATAAGGCATTGGCCTTAAACCTTACTTAATCGTGAGTGATTACAAGATTACACGTTGAGGATCTTTTCGGGTTTAGAGTTTTAGATAATTAGATCACAAAACTTTCATTACATTCCACAGTTAAAAAAAGTGGTTGCATAAAAGATAGTATCCATTTTTTCCCATCAACGGAAACATATTTAAAAATAAATCATGGATTCTTTCATGACACTTCCTTGACTCTATCATCATATCATGTACCTTTCCCTTGACCTGTGAAAAAACATTTCAAAAAAACATGGGATGAGAATAAAAAGCTCAGTAAGGGTTATAAAAATATTGAAAGGAAACATGAGTTCATATATACATAATAATTAAATAATTATTTACCAATAAAACATTGGCATATCAAAACATGAATAAATCATAGAAATCATAAGACATAAAAGGTAATATGAGGCATTCATAACATTCTTACGTAGGGAGTAACCCTCTTGGTTATGTTTGGAATACCCACCATAGTATATTCCCAAAATCTCTTCAGAGAAACCTTAACGTTCCACTCCTTCGCATTACACAATGCATTGGAGAGCTATATCAGGCTCACCCGCCCTTAGTTTATCACAAAACCACCCATATTTATAACAATTCCCAAGAACCAAAACATAATCTTATCAAATAAAACATGCATAAAGGAAACATAACATTTCCACCTTTCAATAACACGATATCAATACAACACATTGATATAAAAACATTATGAAAAGCATTTTAAATTCCAAAAAAAAATAAAAGTAAAACATGGTATTTATTTTTCTTTTAAAAAGAAGGTATAGCCTGTAGAGGATGTCGAAACTCAAATAATGGTCACGACGGCAGAGAAGTCATTGTCGCCACATACGTATGACAAAAACATTCCCTTTTGTCATTTAGTAAACGCTTCGTGGAAAAAAATATTCCTTTTAAATAAACATAAAATTCAAAGGGGTTTATACACTGTATAAAATAAGTTTTTGTATAAAACAAAATATGCCTCAATGAATGGAGATTGAGATGAAGTCCCATACAAAGACGGTATCCTTAGATTATGGATAAATCAATTACATAATTCTGTGTGACAAACAAATACACCAAATATAAGTGGATATTAAGTGTAAAACAATCATAGTAAATTCACACATATTCATAGTATTACATATTAAAGGAGTACACGTTTATCCCAAAGAATCAAAATTTGGTTAAGAAGTTCCCTTGCAAAAATTCGACAGCCTAAAGGCGTCACTTCAAAATTCAGAAAAAGAGTTGATGAGAGATAAAAATGGTTTCTCATCACTTGGACATAAAATTTAAGTCAATAAGGATATAGAATAACATATCCCAACATAATATTATGTGAATTAAAATACATAACAAAAGAAGTCTTTTAAAAAGAGGAGGGTGAAATGTTCCCTTACCGACATGGGTATCTTTTGAAACATACATCCAGTGAAAGAAGGAAAACACAACATTGATGTAAATTCTCATAAATGAAATTATATTACACAATGAGTAAAATAATGGGTATTACATACACCACTCAAAGCAAATTGTTGCAAATGTTTCATAAATCTCACAGAAATAAAAGTGAGATGAAAAATTACTTACGAAAACTCGGCAGCCTTCCGGCGCCACTTAAAACTTCCAACAATGGATTTATGAGATCAAATAGGGTCTCTCATCATATTAAAACAAAATTTACAGAAATAGGAATATAAAATAACATCCCCCATCATAACAAGGAGGAGCTTAAAGGAAGTAACATAAAGGAGAGTACTTAAAAAGAAAGAGAGAGGTTAGATCTCTTACGAAAATTCAGCAGCCTAACGGCGCCACTCAAAACTTCCAAAATGGATTGATGAGAGAGAATAGGGTCTCTCATCATATGAACATAAAAATTATAAGACGAGTAAAATAAAAGAATATCCCAATAACAATAAAGATGATCTTTAAAAGGAATGACATAAAGGAGTGTACTTAAAAAGAAAGAGAGGAGTAGGATCCCTTACAGTGGGTCCAACTTGACTCGATCGTTCTTTAATCTCCTGAATAATAAACATGAGTTAATTTATAAATCCTTAAAAACCTTTTTAAAGTTCATTATTCCTTTTATATCACTTATTACCATGTAATGAACACTATGTTTTTATTTAAGCTAATAACGGTCTTTTTAACGATCATTGGTACTTGAGTCAAAAATAAACTCTTTATAATTACAAGTTGTTCATGTGGTAAAATATCTATTATATCCAGAATTTTATTCATGATTTAGATATCAGATATATCATATATATCCAGTATATTCATTAATTTATAATATTACATAACATTTAGAATTAAGAAATGAAATTCACCGTTCATGGAGACGGTAAGTCGTACGTATGCATGAACAATACTTCCATTTCTATTTCATATTTAATGGAATTAAAACATAATGATACAAAATAGTATTTTAATTCTAGTATGTTATAATATATTATATCATTAAATATATCCTTTATACGTGCCACATATGGTATTAACGAATCAAATCACTTTGAGGGGGCGGTAGTCCGCATTTCCTAAAATGATGATATTGTGAATACCCATAATGGAAGCCGTAAAAGTATGCCATAAATGAAAAATACATAAGCCTAAGGAAATCATAAACATATTATATATCATATATAAATATAGTGAAATCTTAATGGCCACAATTAAAGGTGTTAAGAAAAGATTGAATAATAATCGTTTCGTGAGACAATAATTCACCATCCACAGAAACAGTATATTCTTTAACCATTAGACTATGCTGTGTGTAAGTGTAGCTAGAATCCATAACATAAAAACATCCTAGAATATTTAATATACTGGTGTTGTTACAAAATAATGGAATAAAAACAGTTTAGTGGATGGAGAAACAAAATAAAACAAAAGGACTCAAGTGAAGACATTACCTTAAAATCGGGTAACTCCCTTTGGATTGAGCTAAAACGCTTTCTTGAAATGACTTCTGACCAAAGTGAGGCTTCTAAGAGTTAAAAAGGGATGTGGAGAGACAAAATGGGCAGGGGTTTTCTGAGCCAAAGGCTTTAGAAGTGTGGGTAAGGAGGTAGAGGTGGGGGCCTTTTATAAGAGGAGTGGAGGGGCACTCTTGGAAAGTAAAGAAATGTTACTTTATTTTAGAATGAGTTTTGGATTTTAATGGTCCGACATTGATATGTTTCAAGGATAAGGTGATAAGGGTTCTAAATCCGCCCATACAATAGGTTTTTTACATGTGTAGGTCTTAGATTTTCCATTATCTTTCCATTTTATTTAAATCGTTAAATAATGAGGTCATCGCTGCATCATCATGATGTCATCAATAATTTAATTAATTTAATGTCTAAAAATTATAAAAAAAATACTATGATGTAGGAAATCATAATATATTTCCAATAACTATTTATAGTAAAAAAATCCGACTTGTATAACCCCATGTAAAAATTGTTTTAGTTAAAAAAACTCATGTTTGTGACATTTTAATTTTAACATTAAATAAAAAGGTATTTATGTCATTTTCCAACCAAAGTGGGTCCATGGGGTCCCCAAGTTAACCCATCGATTTTCATAGTCGTCCATGACTCCTCCAATGAGGGTAGGCCATGTGTCAAGGTCATTTCATATTATTAAAACATTATTTTTACCTTAGACTACACTAATAACCTCTAATCGCGGTTAAAAACAGTATAAGTTACTATTCACCAAAAAATTATTTTAATCCCATTTAACCACATTTTACTTATTAATGGAAACCATGTATGTCGTATTTTTGAAATTAAAAACACAAAGGTGGAAAAATATCATTTAAACGGAAAATCGGTTTTTATAAGTACCACTTAGTGGTTTCACTATTCATCAAAAATTGATGTTTTTCAGAAAATTACCAAAAATTCACCGTAAGCTATATTTGATAATCCAAATTCAAAAATGATGTCTATTTTTCAAAATGCATAACATATAAGTTAAATTAATTAATTTAATAATTAATTCCCGTTGTCAGAACCAATTGCGTGTTTTTATGAAACAATATATATCAAAAGATTAACACTAGTTTAAGTCAAATTTCAAAGTGAAATTAATTCCAAGGACCACTATTTGATTAAATGGTAAAAATATATTCTAATTTCACTTTAAAACCAATTCAAAAGATAATCTAATCATATATATAAATTTATTTAAAAAGAGGTTTTGAATTAAAATACAACATTTTTCACTATTCATTAAAAATTAAACTTTTTCAGAAAAATACCAAAAATTTACACAAAGTAAATTTTGATGTCCTGATTCTAAAGAAGAATTTTATTTTGTCAAATATAACACAAAAAATTTTCAAACAGTGGATTTAAAAGTGGTTCACCATCAAAAGGCGGTTAATCGGCCTTTTAAAGAATATTAGAATGTTTACGCTTAAAATTGGATTCATTCGCATTTTTAATCCTCTAACATTTATTGTAAAAATAAAAAATATTTGACAAACATATATAATAATTTTGTATTTAGTTCTATTCATTCCCTCCATCACAACAGCTAGGTATTAACTACCATTTAAAATAATATTATTTAATTATTAGAGTGCAACGTAAGATTCCCAAGGAACTAGTTGTTGTGTGTTGGGTATGCCATCGATCATAGCGTCCCCTTTAAAGTTATATTAATATTTTATTCACAAATATGGATAAATGTGAAAATGTCATACTCTTTATTTACCTGGGGTGTTATATACTTCCCCCCTTTTGGGAATTGCGTCCTCGCAATATTAAAATTGGGCTTGGAAACATCAATGAAAATCCCACATCGGAACAAGAGTCAGTAAAACAATCACTTTAAAATAATGAATTATAAGTACAAAGGTCACCAGAGTTAACCCATACTAGGATTCCATGTAGGAAAACATGGACATGGAGGAGAGAAAACATAGGGTCATTTTCTGATGGAGAGTGATAGAAAATATGTTTAGGAGAAAGTTAACCATAATAAAATCACAAACTTGTGATGGGTTAAACGGTATTCGATTCCCCAGAAGGAAAAGCTCACAGAAAACATTTTTGTTTTAAGTTACTCCTCATTGAGTAATTTATTTTTGAGCTTGACTAAATCATAACGAAACATATTACTTGTCACGTATACTTTCAACTTTTACTAGATTCCTTAATCAAACTCATATTTTCTCAAAAAGAAGAGTATTTAGGATAACTTGTTCACATTAAGAGAGCAATAATCAACTTCAAGAGAATCACCTAATCCACAAAAGAGAACTATATACTTTCCATGTCTTTAGACCTCAACCAAAACTAAAACCCAAAGTTCAACAAAGACCATTCAATAAACAATTGTCCATAAAATTCTTCACAGTAAACCAAACTAAGATTGAAACCCAAATATTTGATGGATTTAATCACATAGTCATCCAAGGTACAAATTAACTTTTATCTCCAAATAACATAAGTTGCTCTTAAATTATCATATTTAAAATTAATTAACCTAATCACATATCATCGATGATAGGTTAATCATTTCCATAGATAACCTGAAATAAACTTACTCTTGATTCCTAAAATCATCTAACTAAAAAGAATTAGTCAAACTAACCAGGGACTTCACGTAGTCCAGTGGTAGGCGATAAATACCAGTCGCACTTTGGTTGTGGGTTCGATTCCCGCAGCTTTGTCCGATGCGATGGGTTGTCACACGGTCTGCGTGTTGTCCTTTTTCCAAAACTATATAATTCTTAAAACATTCCGCAAAATGAGATAAAATCTTCAAAAATATTCATAACATATTTTAACCTCAATTTTATCTCATGCCTTTCATTTTCCATCATAACATATAATAACCCATAATTACCTCAAAAGTAAGGATCATATAAACCGTAATGGTTACCATTATAATTATTACCTAAACATACACATTGATTGGTCATCTCATACATGATGCATTAAAGAACATACCAAGGTACAAGTGGTTGATCATGACTCCTGGATAGTTGGTTTAGAACAACCATGAGTTTCTCATTGAATCCCCCATTTCATCCAGTCTCTTAATAAGAGAACCACCACAGTTTCCTTCAAACCTATTGTCACTTTGGGGCCTGCTAGATCCAACCATTTACTAAAACCAAAAAGGTCAGTGTGGGTATATCAACAAAACCATCATGTATTAATGAGGAAGATAAACAATAAGATATACTTACTCATTCACTTTATTAAAACTAGGACTCTTTCTGAAATCATAACCATTATGGTAATGTCACTTATGCTTAAAGATTACCCTAACCTATAATGTTATCTAAACGGACCTATGATACCAACTATAAGGCCCCAACCTTAAACCTTACTTAATCTTGAGTTATTACAAGATTACACGTTGAGGATCTTTTCGTGTTTAGATTTTTAGAGAATTAGATCATAAAACTTTAATTACATTCCACGTTTAATCAAAGTGGTTACATAAAAGATAATATTCATTTTTTCCAATCAATGGAAACATATTTAAAAATAAATCATGTATTCTTTCATGACATTTCCTTGACACTATCATCATATTATTTACCTTTCCCTTGACCTGTGAAAAAACATTTCAAAAAAACATGGGATGAGCCTAAAAATCCCAGTAAGGGTTATAAAAATATGGAAAGGAAACATGAGTTCATATATACAAAAGAATGAAATCATAATTTACCAATAAAACATAGGCATATCAAAACATGAATAAATCATAGAAATCATAAGACATAAAAGGTAACTTGAGGCATTCATAACATTCTTATGTAGGGAGTAACCCTCTTGGTTACGTTTGGAATACCCACCACAGTATATTCCCTAAATCTTTTCGGAGTAACCTTAAAGTTTAACTCCTTCCTGTTACCCAATGCATTGGAGAGATATATCGGGCTCACCCGCCCTTAGTTTATCATGGAACCACCCGTCTTCATAACAATTCCCAAGAACCATAACATAATCTTATCACATAAAACATGCATAAAGGAAACATAACATTTCCAACTTTCAATAACAAGATATCAATAAAACACATTGATATAAAAACATTATGAAAAGCATTTTCAATACCAAAAAAAAGTAAAACATTGTATTTATTTTTCTTTTAGAAAGACTGTATGCCTTGTAGAGGAAGCTGAAACTCAAATATTGGTCACGGCAGCAGGGAAGTCGTTGTCTCCGCATACATATGACAAAAACCTTCCCTTTCGTCATTTAGTAAACGCTTCGTAGAAAAAATATTCCTTTAGAATAAACGTAAAAGTCAAAGGGGTTTATACACCGTATAAAAGAAGGTTCTGTATGAAACAAAATATGCCTCAATGAATGGAGATTGAGACGAAGTCCTATACAATGACGGTATCCTTGGATTAAGGATAAAACAATTATATAATTATGTGTGACAAACAAATACACCAAATATAAGTGGATATTAAGTGTAAAAAATCAGAGGACATTCACACATATTCATAGTATGACATATTCAAGGAGTACAAGTTTATCCCAAAGAATCAAAATTGGGTTAAGAAGTTCTCTTGCAAAAATTCGACTGCCTAACGACGTTACTTCAAAACTCAGAAAAAGAGGTGATGAGAGATAAAAAGGGTATCTCATCACTTGGACATAAAATTTACATCAATAAGGATATATAGGAAAATATTCCAACATAATAGTATGTGAATTAAAAGACATAACAAATGATGTTTTTAAAAAGAGTAGGGTGAAAGGATCCCTTGCCGACATTGGTATCTTTCGAAACGTACACCCTGTGAAAGAAGGACAATAAAAAATTGATGTAAATTCTCATAAATGAAATTATATTACACAATGAGTAAAATAATGGGCAGTACATACACCACTCAAAGGAAATTGGGGCAAATGTAGCATAAATCTCAAAGGAATAAAAGTGAGATGAAAAATCCCTTACGAAAACTCGGCAGCCTAACAGCGCCACTTAAAACATCCAAAAATGGATTGATGAGATCAAATAGGGTCTCTCATCAGATTAAAATAAAATTTACAGCAAGAGTAATATAATATAACATCCCCCAGCATAACAAATAGGAGATGAAAATACGTAACATAAAGGAGAGTACTTAAAAAGAAAGAGAGAGGTTAGATCTCTTACGAAAATTCAGCAGCCTAACAGCGCCACTCAAAACTTCCTAAATGGATTGATTAGATAGAATAGGGTCTCTCATCATATGAACATAAAAATTACAGTAAGAATAATATAAAATAATATCCCAATAACAAGAAAGATGAGCTTTAAATGGAATGACATAAAGGAGTGTACTTAAAAAGAAATAGAGGAGTAGGATCCCTTACCGCGGGTCCGACTTGACTCGATCGTTATTTAATCTCCTGAATAATAAACTTGAGTTAATTTCTACATCCATAAGAACATTTTTCAAGTTCATTATTCCTTTTATATCACTTATTACCATGTCATGAACACTATGTTATAATTTAAGCTCATAACGATCTTTTTAACGGTCATTGGTACTTGAGTCAAAAATAAACTCTTTATAATTACAAGTTGATCATGTGGTAAAATATCCATTATATCCAGATTTGTATTAATAATGTAGATATCATATATATCATATATATCCAGTATATTCATGCATTTATAATATTACATAATATTTACAGTTAAGAAATGAAATGCACCATTCATGGAGACGGTAAGCAGTACGTACGCATGAACGCTACTTCCATTTCTATTTCATATTTAATGGAAGTAAAACATAATGATAAATATTAGTTTTTTAATTCCAGTATGGTATCATATATAATATCATTAAATATATCCTTTATACGTACCACATATGGTATTAACGAATCAAATCACTTTGAGGGGGCGGTAGTCCGCACTTCCTAAAATGAAGATATCGTGTATACCCATAATGGAAGCCATAAAGGTATGCCATAAATGATAAATACAGAAGATTAAGGAAGAAATAAACATATTATATATCATATATATATATAGTGACATATTAATGGCCACCGTGAATGGTGTTAAGAGAAGATTGAACAATCATCATTTCGTGAGGCAGTAATTCGCCATCCACAGAAACAGTATGTTCTTTAACCATTAGACAAAGGTGTGTGTAAGTGTAGCTCAAATAATTAACATAACAACATCCTAGTGTATTGAAGATACTGGTGTTTTTATATATGAAAGGAATAAAAAGAGTTTAGGGGGGTGGAGAAGCAAAATAAGACAAAAGGACTCAAGTGAAACCATTACCTTAAAATCTGGTAACTCCCTTTGGTTTGAGCTCAAAGGCTTCCTTGGGAAGACTTCTGACCAAAGTGAGGCTTCTAAGAGTTAGAGAGGGATATGGAGAGACAAAATGGGCAGGGTTTGGCCAAGCCAAAGTCTTTAGAAGTGTGGGTAAGTAGGTAGAGGTGGGGGCCTTTTATAAGAGGAGAGGAGGGGCACTCTTGGTAGTTAAAGAAATGTTACTTTATTTTAGAATGAGGTTCGGATATTAATAGTCCCACGTTGATGTGTTTAGAGGATAAGGTGATAGGAGTTATAAATCAACCCATACAATAGGTTTTGGACATGTGTAGCTCTTAGATTTTACATTATCTTTCCATTTTATTTAAATCGTTAAAAAATGAGGTCATCACTGCATCATCATGATGTCATAAATAATTTAATTTATTTAATGGATAAATATTATAAGAAAAATACTATGATGTAGGAAATATTTTTATCTCTCCAATTAATATTTATAGTTAAAACTTTGACTTTTATAACCCCATGTAAAAAAAATTTTAGTTAAACAACTCATGTTTGTAACATTTTAATTTTAACATTAAATAAAAAGGTATTTATGTCATTTTCCAACCAAAGTGGATCCATGGGGTCCCCACACTGACCCATGGATTTTATTAGTCGGCCATGACTCATCCAAGGTGGTTAGGACATGTTTCTAGGTCATTTCATATTATTAATACATTATTTTTACCTTAAACTACACTAATTACCTCTAATCGCGATTAAAAACACAATAAGTTACTATTCACCAAAAAATTATTTTAATCCCATTGAACCACATTTTACTTCTTAATGAAAACCATGTATGTCGGATTTTTTAAATTCAAAACACAAAGGTGTAAAAATTTCATTTTAACGGAAAATCAGTTTTTATAAGTACCACTTAGTGGTTTCACTATTCATCAAAAATTGAAGTTTTTCAGAAAATTACCAAAAATTCACCCTAAGATATATTTGATATTCTGAATTCAAAAATGATTTCCATTTTACAAAATTCATAACATATAAGTTACATTAATTAATTTAAACATAATTCCCGCTATTCGAACAAATAGCGTGTTTTTATGAAACAATATATGTCAAAAGATTAACACTAGTTTAAGTAAAATTTCAAAGTGAAATTAATTCCAATGACCAATATTTGATTAAATGGTAAAAATTAATTCTAATTTCACTTTAAAACCAATTCAAAAGATAATATAATCATATAAATAAATTGTATTAAAAAGTGGTTTTGAATTAAAATACAACATTTTTCACTATTCATTAAAAATTGAACTTTTTCAGAAAAATACCAAAAATTTACACAAAGTATATTTTGATGTCCCGATTCTAAAGAAGAATTTTTTTTTGTCAAATATAACACATAAAATTTTCAAAAAGTGGATTTAAAAGAGGTTCTCCATCAAAAGGCGGTTAATCGACCTTTTAAATAATATTAGAATGTTTACGCTTAAAATTGGATTCATTCGCATTTTTAATCCTCTAACATTTATTGTAAAAAGTAAAAATATTTGACAAACATATATAATCATTTTGTATTTAGTTATATTAATTCCCTCCATCACAACATCTAGGCATTAGCTACCATTTAAAATAATATTATTTAATTATTAGAGTGCAACATAAGATTCTCAATAAACATGTTGTTGCATGTTGGGTACGCCATCGAGCATAGAGTCCCCTTTAAAGTTATACTAATATTTTATTCACAAATATGGATAAATGTGAAAATGTCATACTCTTTATTTACCTGGGGTCTTACATTATATATATACATATTTTCCATCCAAATGACCACAATGCAATGCATTAAAGGAAGAATAAATAGTCATTGTTTCATGAGGTAGTAGTTCTATGTTCACATAAATAGAATTTTTGTTTCCCATTAGATGAGATTATGTGTAAGTGAACGTTGAATCCCTTACATAAGAACTTACTGTTATATTTATTATACAATTTTTTATATATAATAATGTCATAAGTAGATATTGTTGGTGGATAATGTAGATAAATCTAATGATCCTAAGGAGAGACGTTACCTCTTAATTAGGTAATTCCATTTTTTTTTTACGAAAAGTATTTGATTGATTTATTTCAGCCCAAGGTGATGAAACTAGGATGGGGGGATATTTAAGGATAAATTTTTGTAGATATTGGTAGATATAATATTTCTTGATATGTGTACATATGTGGGTGGAGAGGGACATTTTTATAATAGAGGGTGAGTGACATTCTAGTAATATTTTAAGAATGTAATTCCATACATGTTTTTTTACATTGAAAGTGAAACCCATAAGGATCCAATTTAGACACATGAGAGGATAGAGTATAAAATTTTAATCAAATGGATCTTGTATATAATGGCCCATACATTACATACATTGTTATTACTTCAGAATAGAAGCATTATTATTACAACATATAAAAAAACCATGATGGGTCTGTATAGGTATAATGTCTTTAGAAACTGGGAAACATAAACAATTGGTTCATAAAACATCTACATTTCCCCCCATTTATTTCAAAATATATAGAGTCCCTTTTGGAATATCGTACTTTATATCCTTCTAACTGACCTGGGGAAAAGAAAACATACAACGGGTGATCTCAAATTCTTAGTGAGGTCATGAAAATGAAATATCAATCATATCATATTCATAAGAACATAACATTTTGAAAATCTTAACCAACAAATGAGATCATAATATCATGAAGTGGGATAAATAATATTAGTGAAATGTAATCCCATTAATCATAACGTAAGATATGAAACTTTTTGGAATACCCACATAATTGTAGAAGATAATTTTATGTTAGTCAAGACTCCTTTCAAAGACCATCATAGTGGACGGAGTCCATTAATAAACTGAGTTCACTCCTCATTCCAATCCGGTATCACTGAACCAGATTAACTTTTCATCCCAGCCATGTCTATCTCATGAGAAATAAATCATTACTAAATGCTTTGGAGAGAGATATAGGTCCCACCCATCTCATAATGAATCCATTCTTATGTGTGCTAGAAAATCATAATCCATATATCATAGCATAACCCATGTAATAAAAATGAGATTCTTAAAAATCATGGCTTCATAACATAATCCATATAATATAAAAGGACTTTATAAAAATTATTCCATCCTAACATAACCAAATCAATTTAACAATAGGGATAGAAATAGAATCTGATATTATCATAGATGGAAAATAATTTTGATAAAACACTTGAACTCCATTCTTGAGGAAAATACCCTTTCTACTTCAAATTTTTTTTCCTATCTCAATATGTCATAAAATTTTAAACTAAAAGAATTTTATTTAAAATTAGATTCAAAACTTGTCAAGGAATCTTCATGGAAATAATGTTCTATGAAATCATAAAAACTATTCATACCGTATAAGTTAAAAATAACATTCTTCTCTTACTTTTGACGGAGAATTCAAAAAGTAACTCGTAATGAAAATGACAAAAGATTCATTTAACACCTTTTAAAAAATCATCAATAGGTAAAAATTGGATTTAGTCAATTGTATAAGGTTATAAATAATATTACATATTATAGATACATGTATATGGATGATAAATATGCCCCCAGTAAATTTTGAAGTATAAAAAATCTCAGATGAAAATGAGATAGTGGGATTTTCCATTACCTTAGGTCTGATATGCTCTGTACATATCTGAACCTCTTGTATAAGGATTTAAATAATGTCATTGAATTATCCTAGAATCATATAAATATTTATGATAACATATATGGTCATATTCTTATCTTCTTATTAGTAATATTTCATTGCTTCTTGTTATTCGGGAGTTCATTGCTTTATGTTATTATGAATGTTTTTTCAAATAAATTCTTCTTTCCTCTTTTTAGGTTATAGATAGATCATTTACCAAATGATATTAGTATAATATATATCTGATTTATTCTTTCTATTAGTTTATATAATCATGGTTTAATGAAGATCATTTAGAATGAATCACATCGCACCGTGGAGATGGTAAGCCGTACGTACACACGAGCAATGATATCATTCCCATAATTATTGAATGGTATTGTAGTCGATGATAGAATATCTCAAAATTAGTATCATGTTATAATAATCATATATAGTTATTCATTACACCATTATACCCATCCAATTAAGGTGGTGGTGGAAAACAGATTACACCACGGTGTGGAGACGATATTCTATACGTACGCATGTGCAGTGATTTCGTTTTCCTTAGGATGGATAAAAGATGAAATAGGCTTGTTTAATATTTATAATAAAATATCAGTATATGAGTGATACTGATGTTATTAATTTATAATTAAACAAATAAATAATAGGAAGTGGAAGAATAAATAAATTTGAAAAAATTAGTAAAGGATATTACCTCATCTTCGACGAGTCTCTTCTAAACCTCCCCGTAGGGTACTAAATAAGGTCTTTGAAGAAGACCAGTACCTCTACTATGATACTATAGAATTGGAGAATATAAATGTATAGGGTTTATCTATGATTGAAGGATCAATATTTTGTGAGGAGGAGAGGGAGGAGGTGCCCTTTTATAAGAGTGGAGAGGGGCACTTTTGATAACCTCTAAAACATTAATTTATAATAAACACAAACCCCACTTAAAAACATCCAAAAATGTCTCAAATCAGAAGCTATGATTAGATAGGTTTGTAATATCATCAACCAATAAAATTTAGACACATCAGGAATCGATTTTAAACCATATCAATATGATTTATCCTTATTTAATCTATTTAATTTCACTTGTGGTAATAATATTCTTAATTTTAAACTATTATAATTAATAACATATGTGTTTTTAATTGTCCATAATTGGATACTTTATTACATTGAATATCATATAAATTTTAATTTATAATTTTTAAATATTTTTGTGTTTTTTAAACAATTTTATAATATGTTATTTTTATAAAACAACAATAGTGTCAAATTTGACACTATTAATTTATTTGAATTAAAAAAAATAAACACAAAGGATATATTTAAACCAACATATTTTAAAGATTAATAACATGCCCTATTATTATATAAAAATTGTGGATAACATTGATTATTTCATATAATATATATTTTAATATTTTTAATACCATTTATTTGATATTTCAATGAATAAAATAACTTCTTCATCACTATTGTGCCATCATTAATGATAATTATTTAATCCCTAAAAATTCTAAATAAATTCCCAGGATTTATATAATTGTATGATCTTTTTTTAAAATATTTATATTTTAGGTTTTATGATGTTTATCAATAAATTGATATTATTGCCCATATAATATATAAGAGAGTGACATGATGTTAATTTATTTGGTTTTTAATATAATTAAATCATTTTCATGGTCAATATACAAGAAACAAATCTATTTCGACCCTTAGGTGATATGTGTCAACTTTTATTCATCCAATAGATTTTTTTCTGGTGGTAGGGTAATTTTAGAATCTTATTTTTACCCTTAATTACCCAATTTACCTTTAACTGTATTAAAAAATACCATAGTTACTATTCATAATGTCAAAAAATATAAAACTAACCTATTAAAATAATATGGACCCATTGAATCTAAATATGGAATCCATTTTTCAAAATTCAAAACACAGAAGTTACAGTAATAAAATTAAAATTAATCCCATTGTTAAGAAAATGGTATTTAAAAGTTAAAACATTGTCAAAGATTGAAATATTTTTCATATTAATTCAATGAAAAATTAATGGTGATGACATAAATTATATTGAATGGTAATAATAATATATTCTATTTATAATTTAAAACCATTAAATTATATCATTTAACCATTTAAATTATCTTGATGAAAAATTTTGTTTTTACAAAAAAATTATCGTATTTTTACTATTAAACAAAATATGAATATTATTAAAAAAGTATCAAAAACTTATCCAATGTAAATTTTAATATCCTGAATCAAAAAGAAGAATATTATTTTGTAAAATTGAACTTATAATGTTGTCAAAAATAAGAGTTAAAAATGGGTGTGCCATCAAAAGGCCGTAAAACTTCATTTTCTAAAAAATACTTCTTTTATCCAAAAAATTGATTTTGTTTTCATACCTCATTCTAGAAATTTTGTAACAATAATTATAATGTTATTTAATTCAAAATTTGGTTAATACTATTCATAAAGTCTATTTCATTATAATAATATATCATTGGTTGGTGAAACATGGTATTGTGTACGACACAAGCAATTGAGGAAGGTTTCTCTTTCGTGTGATGCAAGCCAAGCCGGTGTTGTGTGTAGTCAAAGATTAATTTGGTGTTGTGTATAACATAAGACAAGTAATATACATATATATTTTTCTCATAACATCTCAAGGTGTTACATTCTACCACCCTTAAAATGAAATTCACCCTTGAAAATAATCACTTTGTAACAAATAGATGAGGATACCTCTCCCTCATCATATCCTCAAGTTCCAATGTTGCTTCTTCTAATTGGTGGTTCCTCCACAAAACTTCAACCACGTGAGTGGTCTTTTTCATAGAATTTTTCATCTACGATCCAGAATCTCTATTGGCATTTCTTCATAATAAAGATCGTCCTCCAGCGGTACAACTTTTGATCATAGTACATGTGAAGGATTGTGTATGTACATTATCAAGAGAGATACATGGAACACATCATGAACTTTAAAGTGATTTTGTATAAGTGATAATCGGTAATCTACCTTCCCAACATGATACTGTATTTCGAAATGACCGATATACCTAGAGATCAACTTTCCCTTTCTTCCAAATCTCATTACTCTCTTCCTAGGAGATATTCGTAAGAACACTTTATCACCCACTTCATACTCTATGTCTTTTCTTTGGTTTTAAGTATAACTTTTTTTGTCGAATTTGAGCTGCTCTTATGTGTGGTTGAATAGATCTGACCTTTTCTACCATCTAATAAAAAATATCAGGTACTAATAGCTTTCTTTCTCTCACTTCATCCCAGCAAGTTGGAGTTCTGCATTTCTTTCCATAGAGAGCTTCATAAGAAGCCATCTGAATACTGGAGTGAAAGCTATTATTATAAGAAAATTCCACCAATGTTAGGTGTTGATCCCAACCACCTTTCAAATCCATATATAAAGATCTCAACATGCCTTATATAGTTTGAATTTTCCTCTCAAACTGACCGTCCTTTGTAGGATGATATGCATTGCCTAAACTAAACATTGTATCTAGAGTATACTAAAGACTTTGCCAAAACATCGAGTTAAACCTCAGATCCCGATCAGATATAATGGAAAGTGGTACTCAATGAAATCTTACCACTTTCTTTACATATATTCGGGCAAGCTAATCAAGATATAAGTCTTCTCTAATATCAATGAACTGTGTCTTCTTCATAAGATGATCAAATATAACCTAGAAAGAATTATTGCCTTTGGATGTTTTATGAAGTCCAGTGAAAAAGACCATAGTGATGTTTTCAAAATTCCATTCTTCTATGAGTAATGGTTGTAACATCACCTTAGACTTCTATATCCCATCTTTAATGTTCTAAAAAACTAGGCATTGAGAGATATATTAAGAAAAATCTATTTTTATGCCATCCCACCAGAGGTTGTCTTTCATGTCCTTATACATCTTCATGCTTACAGGGTTAAAAGAGAAGGAAGAACTATGAGCCCTATCCTATATGTGCTTCTATAATTCTGGGATGGGAGGAACAAAAACCTGATTCTTTAACCTTATTATTTCGGCATAATCAATGTAGATTCTGGAAATTTTCTCTCCTTCTTTTGTAACTCTACATCTTCTTTATGTTCCACTTTAATCATCACATGTATATATAGTTGATCATTCATTTGATAAAGATAATAATTTTCTATTCTATAATAATTCCAAGATCAATCCTTTGTAAATCCATAAATATTGGATCTTTTTTGATCCTCGTCATAAATAAGTAAGCACAGTCTTGTCGACGTAATGCGTCTTCCACCTTGTTTGCTTTCCTAGGGTGGTAATGAATTGAGAAGTCGTAATCCTTAATCAACTCCGACCATCTTCTTTGGTACATATTCAACTCCTTTTGTGTGAAAATATAGTTTAAACTTTTATGATCAATATATATCACACTTTTCACCATAAAGATAATTCCACCAAATCATTAATGAAAAGATTACCACAATTGACACCAAATCACGAGTTGGGTAATTTTTCTCATTGATTTTCAACTGTCAGGAGGCATAATATATCACCATATCATTTTTCATGAGAACACACCTCATCCACTTCATTAATACACCACTGTAGATCAAAAACCATTCTCTACTACACGGCAGTGTGAGTACAGGTGCACTGGCTAACCATATTTTTATCTCTTTGAAATTCTTTTCACATTCCTCCATTAAAACAAACTTAACTCTTTTCTGAGTCAATTTGTTGAGTGGGTTTGATAATCTTGAATAATCTATCACAAAACATTGATAATACCCAACTAAACCAAGAAAACATCCGATTTCAGTTGCTGTTGTTGGTCTCGACCATCTTTCAATAACCTTAGTTTTTGCTGGATCCACCGATATCCCCTCTTTTGAGATTATGTGACCCAAAAATGAAACTTTTTGAAGCCAAAGTTCACACTTGGTAAATTCGACAAAAAGCTTATCATTTCATAGGGTCTTCAATACAATTCATAAGTGATATTCATTTTCTTCCTTGATCTTTGAATAGAAAAGAATATTGTCTATAAATACTACCACAAATAGATGAGGATAGTATCTAAAGACTCTATCCATTATATCCATGATTATAAAAGGGGAATTAGTAAGACCAAATGGAATCACTATAAATTCAAAGTGTCTATAAATTGTACGTACTGTTTTTTTGGAATATCCTCCTTTTGGACCCTTAATTGATGATACATTGAATGAAGAATAGTCTTATAAAAGTATTGAGATCCTCGTAGTTTTTCAAATAAGTCATCAATGCATGGGAGAGGATATTTTTTCTTGACATGGATCCTGTTGAATTCTTGAAAATCAAGGAAGAGTCTCACTGGTCCATATTTCTTCTTAAAAAAGAGAAAAGGTGCTCCCTTACCTGATGCACTAAGGAGTATGAATCCCTTATCAATATTCTCTTGGAGTTGCTTCTTCAATTCATGAAACTCAATTGGGGCCAATCTATAAGGTGTCTTTGAAATGGGCATCGCACCTGGAATGAGTTCTATTGAAAACTCAACATCACGATTTGGTGGAAGACCTAGAAATTCCTCTAGAAAGACATCATGAAAATCCACATACAATGGGAATATTCATAATTTTGAGTTTCTCTCCAACCATTTTAGTTAAATAACCTTAATTTATTGGAATCAAGAACCATAAGATGGAAAAAAATTCCACAGGAAGGTTATATTCTCCCTTGCATTGATAGATGATCATAGATTGATGTGGAATATGAAATGTGACTACCCTTAATTGGAAATTTATATGATCTCTATATAAATAAAGTCGATCGATGCCAAGAATCTCATAGAATTCTACTATAGGAAGGATCACAAGATTTGTAGGGAGTAGTTTACCACAAACTTCAATCGAAGAATAACCGTAAACATTTGATGTGACTGTTGTGACATTAGGGTTTGTCACATCTAACTCAATATCTAATTTCTGAGTTAATATGGAACTAACTTTAAAAAATTATTCGGAAATAAAAGATTGGGTGGATCTAGAATGAAATAAAACATTTTCTACTTTAGAGTGGATGGTATGTGTACCATTCACCACTTTGTTATCATAATGCACATCACCGATAGTAATTTCATGTGACATTCCTTTATATTTGTCCTTAAGTGTTTTTTGATTTTGATAATCAACCATAACCCTTGGATTAGGGCATTGATTAGAATACATCCTAATTTCCTTACACTTGTAACATTGAAGTGTAGGAGGTGAATTCTTTGTATCCTTCTCTTTGTTCGCATCACTATACGTCTTTTTCCCATCCCTTCAGCATTCAATTTCTCGATGACCTTCTTTTCCACACTTAAAAAATTTACTTGTCACTTTAAGAAAATTCCCTCCATGTTTCTTTCCACCTTTTGAACATAAGGGAAAACTCAACTTCATTTTAGATTTGTCATTAGATTTTATTTTGAATTCCATTTCCTCTTTTTATCAAACCCATATGACTGATGGACTACTCCAATCTCCATCTCAACCTTGAGAGCACATTGAACAATTTCCTTGTAGCTATTGAATCCCCTTATGTAAAACTCCCTTCAAAGACATGGTTTTACGCCACTAAAGAATAGATCGACCTTACTCTCATGTTGTATAATAATCCAAGAATAGTACCTTGCATGCCTTGTAAAATTTTCTTCATAGGTACCAAAATATTCATCATTCTTTTTCTTCAGTTCAAGAAAATCCTTAGCCATCTTTTTTCAAAAAATACTGGGAAAGAACTTATTGAAAAATAAGTTCTTGAACTAGTCCCATTACATTGACTCAATTTCATCCCATTTCCTTGTATTCTTACCATGATTCCACCATAGATCAGTTTCATCTTCCAAACGAGATACTGCTATGATGAATTTATCATCTTTAGAACATTGGATGACTGAAAATAACTTTTCAGTGGTACTGATCCATTGTTTGGCCAATAATGGATCGGAAGAACTGCTGAATTTAGGTGGACACTGCCTAGTGAAGAATAAAAACAGACATTTTCACCATATTTTTCTTGTATGGATTTCTTTAATGATTCATATCTTGATAAAGTTGGGTGAGTATGGCTACAAGATATTTCATTCTATCTCCCATAACATTTGGTTACTCTAGGGTACAATCATTGCATTGCTAATCGCTTTCAGCATTAACACGGTTCCTTCAGGTTGCAACCATCTACTAAAACCAAGAAGAATAGTGTGAGTAAAACTAATTACAATAGGAAAACCACATAATCAGGAATAAAATTTCACACCTTAATTCTTTTCATAGGTTATTCACGAACATTTCTAAAATAATAAGATAGTGTTCCATGATTATACATATCGTTATGTTTCTTAATTAGGCTTTCACATCCTAGTTTCTAATGGTTGACTATACCTTTCCTCTGATACCAACTATAATGACCCATATGTTATATAAATTTTTATTAATTCTGAATTGAAGTATACTTATTACAAAATATAACAAAATCATGATAGGACCGTATAGGTATAGTGTCTTTAGAAATTGGGAAACATAAACAACTGGTTCATAAATAATCTACATCGTCTCCCGTTTATTTCATCATATCTAGAGTCACTTTTTGCAAATCTTACTTAATACCCTTCTTCCTGACTTGGGGAAAAGAAAAAATACAAAGGGTGAGCTCAAATGATCAGTAAGGGCAAGCAAAGGAAATATCAATAATATCATATTTATAAGAACATAGCATATCGAAAAGCATAACCTACAAATGTGATCATAATATCATGACATGGGATAAATCATAGTAGTGAAATGTAATCCTAATAATCATAACAAAAAACAAAAAACTTTTTTTCATACACACATAATCATAGAAAATATCTTCATATTAGTCAAGACTTATTTCCAAGACCATCATAGTGGAAAAGTCCATTACTGAACCGAGTTCACTCCTCGTTCCAGTCTTGTATCACTGAACCGAATAAACTTGTCATTCCAGCCATGTCTATCTCATGAGATATAAATCATTAACATTGAATTAGATGAAGGTATAGGTCCCACCAATCTCATAACGAAACCATTCTTATGTGTGCCAAAGAATCATAATTCATACATCATAGCATAACCAATGTAAAAAAAATGAGATTTTTTAACATCATGCCATCATTACATAATCAATATAAGATAAAAGGAATTCATAAAAAAACTCCATCATAATATAATCAATTAAATATTATCATAGGGATAGAAATATAACCCTATATTATCCTAGATGGAAAATAATTTTGATAAAACACTTGACCTACATTCTTGAGGAAAATATCAATTCTACTTCAAAAGCATTTTTCCATTCTCAACATGTCATAAAATTTTAAACTAAAAGAAGTTAATTGAAAATAAACATGAAAAACTTCCAAGTAAGATTCATGGAAATAATGTTTAATGAAATCATAAAAACCATTCATGCTGTATAAGTTTAAAAAACATTCTTCTCGAACTTTGGTTGGAAAAGTCAAAAAGAATCTCGTACTGAAAACGACAAAATATTCCCTTCACATCTTTTACTAAAAATTCACCAATAGGTTACAATTAGATTTAAAAAATATTATTAGGATATAAATAATATTATATATTAAGTAAACATTGATATAAATGATAAATATGCCCTAGTAAATTCTGAATTATAAACAATCTCAGATAAAAATGATATTGTGAGAGCCTCCCTTACCTTAGGTCTGATATGCTCTGTACGTATCTGAACCTCTTGCATAATGATTTAAATAATGGCATTAAATTATTTTAAAATCATAGACATTGTTATGATATCATATATGGTCATATTATTATCTTTGTATTATTAATATTTCATTGCAACTTGTTATTTGGGTGTTCATTGCTTTATATTGTTATGCGTGTTTTGTCGAATAAATCCTTATTCATATTTTTAGGTTATAGCTACATCATTTAAATAATGGTATTAGTATAATATATTCTAGATTTATTCATTCATCTCCTTTTTATAATTACGGTTTAATTAAGATCATTTTTGTGATTTTTAATTAATTTTATAATATGTTATTTTTATAAAATAACAATAGTGTCAATTTTGACACTATTAAATTATATGAATTTAAATAAAATCCAACCAGAGGATATATTTGAACCAAAATATTTAATATTTTACCACCATGTAATATTGATCTAGAAAATATGTGACGAATATTAATTATTTCAAATATTAATTATTTTAACATTATTAATACCATTTATTTGATATTTCATTTAATAAAATAACTTATTCACCACTATTGTGTCGGCATTAATGATAATTATTTAATACCTAAAAATTATTAATAAATTCTCATGATGTAGATAATTTTATTATCTTTACGAAGAATATTTATATTTGAGTTTTTATGAAGTTTATCACTAAATTAAAATTATTACACACATAAGATATAAGAGGGTGACATGTTGTCACTTTCTTTGGGTTTTATTATAATTATATCATTTTCATGGTCAATAGTCCATGAAATAAATATATTTCGACCCTTAGGTGATATGGATCGAATTTTATTCATCTAATAGTATTTCAGAAAGTGTTAGGGTAATTTTATAATCTTATTTTTACCCTTAATTACCCAAATTACCATTAACTGTATTAAATAAATATTATTGTAGTTTCTATTAATAATGTAAAAAAATAAAAGTAACCTATTAACAAAATTTGGACCCACTGAATCCAAATATGGAATCCATTTTTCAAAATTCAAAACACAATAGTTTCAATAATAAATTTAAAATCAATCCCTTTGTTAAGAAAATGGATTTTAAAAGTTAAAACATTATCCAAAATTGAAATATTTTTACCAATGAAATAAATATTAAATTAATTTTCATGACGAACATTATATTAGATGGTAAAAAAATATTCTATTTATAATTTAAAACCATCTAATTGTATCATTTAACCATATAAATTATCTTGATGATAAAAGTTGTTTTTACGAAACATTTAGCGTATTATTACTATTCATCAAAATATGAATGTTATCAGAAATGTTTTAAAAATTTATCCAATGTAAATTTTTATATATTAATTCAAAAGAAGAATATTATTATGTAAAATTGAACTTATAAACTTTTTAAAAATTATCTTTAAAAATGTGTGCGCTACCAAAAGGCGGTAAAACTGAATTTTTTGAAAAATATATCTTTTATCCAAAAAATAGATTTTGTTTTCATACTTCATTCTAGAAAACGTGTAAGATGAATTATAATGCTATAAAATTCAAAATTAGTTTAATAATATTCATAATGGCTAGTTCATTATAATAATATATCATTCTTTAGTAAAATATGGTATTGTGTAGAATGCAAGCTATCGAGGAAGGTTGATCTTGCGTCTAACGTATGCCAAGCCAATGTTGTGTGTAGTGAAAGTTTTCTTTGGTGTTGTGTATAACATAAGACATATATATATATATATATATATATCACAAATTCACAGGGTGTTACATTGGATAATGGTCTACGTTATTTATTCCATTATGTTAATGGTTTTTTCCTTTATGTAGTTAATTTTACCTTAATAAATGTAATTATTTATAATTACGCTGAAAAATATTTTTGGTAAAAATAAAATTTGAATTTATTACAAATTACAAATTATTTTGACTCCATATATTGAATTTATATTTCTAAATTTTAATAAAATAATATATATGAATTAATTTAAATTTAATCTCGCAGAGGAGACAACAATGCATATTTTTTAATTAAAAATTCCTGAATGTTTGATAGGTTTTTATAGTATATTTCGGTATATTTCTAATTGAAATTGATTCCACTAGCCTAATTATTATTAATTTATAAAAATATTATTCAATTAATCTTTAAAACTAATTGGAAATATGACGTATCCTCATAAACAAATGAAATTAAAAGGTTGTTTTGAACTAGATTTATGAAATTTTCATATTTCATTAAAAAATAAATCATCACAAAAATATTGAAAAATAGATATATTGTAATTTTTAGGTATCTACATAAAAAATTAATTTCATTTTTATATATATAATCTATAAATTCCACACAAAAAATATATTTATTAGAGGATCTCTATTAAAATGCGGTAAAAACGCCTTAATAAAAAAATGGGTTTTATATGAATATTTTTTAATTGTTATATTATGATTTTTTTTATTTTCGGTGAATATAAAAATTATTATATTGAATAAATTATATATATATATATAATAAAGTAATATCACTCACTAATTATAATTAATTTAATTTATTTTGAAAAAGCATCTTTGTGAGAATAATAAAAATATATTCTATTATTTTCAATCGGTTTTCGTATTCATTATAATTGTGTTTGTAACTAATGAATTTCTATTATATTTTTGTAACACATATATTTTTCACAATTTTTTTTAATACTATTCATAATTTCTAAGATATTCCTTATTATATTAAATAATAATATTCTAGTAATATATTGTTGTCTGGTGAAACACAATCTTGTTTATAACACAATCCTCTGTGTAATCTCGTTGTTCAGTATGTCAGATTATAACTCAGTATCACATACCTGGCCCATGATAATATATATTGAATATATTTATAATATTAAATATATTATAAAATCTTTGGATATTATATTCTATTTCATATTTTGGGTGACATGTCATAGAATTTTTCGAAAAAATGATTCATCATTAGATATATAGGTTATTAAATTCTTCCCAAATTAATTAAATTGTGTCCTCGCTATTTAAAATTGATCATGGTTATATATTGTTTGATATTTCTTATATTTGAAATCCCAGTTCATGAGTAGGGTTCATAAACCATTATCTAGATTTTAGTGAATGGGAAGTACAATGGTTTTGTGGACTAATATATAACATGGTGTTTAAGTAAGAAAACATTGATGGAATATAGATATATGTAGTTGGAGGAAAAGAAAAATATTTATAGTAGTTATTGTGGTCATCCATGACACACAAGCTAACGATCAATAGATATTTGAATGCCAGAAATCAATTAATCTAAAATGATTTATAAGCCCAAAGTTGAAACATAAATTTGATTTTGGGGAAAAAGTGTATTTCTAAGTCATTTTCCTTATCTTGGGTAAATATTTTACTCCCTTATAATATAAGGAATTGTACTTAAATGATATTTTTTAATTTCTTTGTAAAAATTATATATTTTGGTTATGCTTCAATAAAATTTTAATTCATCCTATAATTAATGAAATTGATATTTAAAATTTCATTGCGATTCGTGATGCACTAAAATTATCATTTAACAGAACATAAGGCCCATAAAAAAGTGAAAATTCTAACTATTTTTCAATAACTATTACCCAAAACTAATATTGTAATGACATTAACCAATAAACCTAAAAAGTAACAATAATTTATTATCATTATTATATATTCATCACGTTTTTCAACTCTAAACAATGACAAATTATCAAGCTAATTTCCTAGGTTAGTAGTTTGCATGAATCCCTTATCGTCTATTTGTTGTGGGTTCTATTCCCATGGACATAAAAGACATGATTGGTTGTCAACATGAATACGTGTTTTAATTTTCTAAAACCATATTAATATAATTTCAAAAATAAATATTTTAGGAAATCCTGAAATAATGTTAATGAATTAATATCATTTTAAATAAGTTTTTCAATAAAACCCCAACACATAAATACTTCATCCATTAATTTCCACATATGTCCTTCCATGATCTATGGATTATACATAATATCATTTACAGGATTTCTAAATCATGAAACCTTATCAAAAAACTAAAATACCATAGGTTTAACCAAGGTTATTCATTTTTATAATACAACATAATGTTTGGTAAATGAAAATGTGATTTATCCTACATATATCCCCTTGTATTTTCAAATTATATGTGCAACGAATATCATAGTCGTGTACCCAGTTTCATTGAGTTTGGACCAACACACCTTGTCAGCATTTTTACCCCTAGGAACATTTGTGCTAGAATAAAATTAACTAATATTTTCTAAACATGGATATATTTTTAGGAATACCACACATAAATTATACCTTAACAAAATTCTAGGATGTTCATCTATACTTATTTTCATATTATATCCTACGGTTACATTCTATAATCTATTTTTTTACTAATCCAGTTCATAGGGATTGTAATATAATTAAATTGATACAAACTAAAGTGACTCAACCCCAAAAATCATAAATAAAGTCTCTACTCTCAATTATATTATCATTATTACAATTAATCAAATTCATAAGGAATGAAATTTTAGAGGTCCTATTTAACCAGATACAGACAGGAGTCTTGTATTAAAAATTTATAGACTAATTACAAGAAATGATTTTATAATTAACATAGAGGATAATTTTATTCCATCTATTGAATCCTTTTGTATATTTCATAATAAAATTCCTAGAATCATGGGGAAAACAAAACAAAATAAGGGTGAGGTCAAATTCTCAATAAGGGTAATAAATATAAGAAGAAACAACGAATCAATGATAGTAATAATTATGGAATGATATATAAATAATAATATATACAATGTAATCAAAAAACTGAGAAGGTAGTATATAAAAAATATAGAAGGGTAATAAATGGAAACACATACCTTCCCAATTACTAGATAATGTAAAATATATATGAAAAATTAAGAACATAAAACACATACAATTTGATCAATGAACTGAAAATGAAATGAAATCGTTGATTTTATCATGTTAAAGTATCTATTATAAAAAATAAATAAAAATATTTTAATTTCAATTAATTAAATTATTAATTATTTGACGTCATTTCTAAGGCACATTAGGGCATATAATTTCAATATCCATGCTCTATAAATTTATGAAAATGGATGAAAACCCATTTAAATTGTGCATTGTATTTTTCTTATAAAACATACCAATTAATTGAGGTGTTATATAATGTTTGGGCTCCATCCCTCATTTCATTTACCAATAAATCATAATATCTATTAATCAATCTAATTTAAATAAACTATATCCATTATCAAATATCCATATCGAAAAAATAATATGGAATTAATAATGTTTTTTGATAGAAATAAATAACGATCAAATTAGACACTAAATGTAAAATGTTATATAGATTAGGAAATATTACTATCCATGATAAATGAAAAATATAATTTTGGGGAAATTTAATATTAAAGGATCATATGAGATTCAATATGTCAAGGGGTGGAAAATGAATTAGGTAAGGGAATGCGAATATTTTCCTTGGCCAAATAAATCATAAATCTTATAAAGGAAGAATAAGGATGGTATCAATACATCATATCCAAAGAGGATTAAAAATTAACTCTTTTTTCCATTAATTAATGGTAATAATATAAAAATATATTTTAAAATATTCATATGGAAAATATCATTTTTTAAAAAAATTTCTTGGAAAATATATTTTGAAATCATTTATTTTAAAAGTAACTATTTAAAAATTTCTAGGTTAGTACAATGAAATAATGGTGAATAAATCTATACATTCCATACATGGTAATAAAAATTTCCTTTCTCATGGAACTTTTCTATCAAAATTTCATGATTGTAAAGAAAAAAATAAGATTCAATTGAAAATAACAGTAAGAAAAAAACAGAAAAATTTCATTATATAGTCATGTTAAAACGCATTTTTAAAAACATTTTTGGAAATTGTGGTTTTGGAAAGAAAATTGGTTCTATGAAAGAAGAGATATATGAAGTCATGTATTCTTAAAACTATTTTCTAATTAATTTTGTCTGACAAAGAGTGTAAAATGAAATTATTAAAAAATAAATTTCATGAAATAACATATGATAAGAGAATTAAAGGCTCTATTATATAGTAATCAACTAATTTCACTTGATGTAAATTTAAGTGTAAACATTACCAAACAAAATGATATTGTAATGTAAACACATGAAAAGGTAATAATGTTTTAGGTAGAATAAATAGTAGACAAGATTATATATATCAACTATAAATCTAAATATATAAGATAAAATAAATAAATAGGTATTAAATTTCATTATACAAATGGTAATAAAATATTAATGAAAATGGGTAATTAATATAACTCAATGAAAAGAAACTGGGTTATGAAATTCTTTTCCACTTAGTAACTTTTCACTCAAATCCCCTTAGATGAAATAATTCAAATTGAAAAAAATATCATGAAGAATGATTGAATAATTATATTATAAAATAATTGTAAAGACCAGGAAATTTCAAGAATTTTTTTCTTTAAATTATTTTAAATTTTACGAGTTCTCTGTTTCTGACGGCGCCTAATTCCGAGTCTCGGAGTGCCCCGAATGATCCGTCGAAGTTTTGTTAAGCATAAATTAACACATGTAAGCAGTTTTTCAGAAAAGTACAATAACTATTAAACAGTTACTTAGATCAAAAATCTGAGGGAACCGTTGCCCTCAGGATAGCGGGTTTACCCTAGGTGCGACTTATGTTTAGTTGGCACGGCCCTCCTCTGAAAAAATCCCAAAATGGAATAACTGTAAATAAAATAATTAAATAAATTATTTTATAATTTAAATGCCTATAAGTCAAAAAAGGTAGAACGGATTAAAAATCAGAGACCACTGCTGAACTCATGAGGGCCTACTTTATTTAAGCGGATTCTAACATTGGCCAGTGCGGGCCAGTAGAAAAAGTTATTCTTTGGCCGCAAATAAAATAATTAAGTGACCATTATTTTATTGTAAAAATTCATAACATCAAAATAGCGAGTCAGATTAAAAATCCAAGAGTACTGTTGGGTTCGTTGGGGCGTGTTTCATCTATGCAGATCCAATCCTTGACCGGAACGGGTCAAGGGTGATTGATAAAAAATTTCGGAACTTTTTTTTGGGTAAGTCCAGTAAACGTATGTTTGAGATTTTATATCATTTGAACCAGTGCTTGGAATTGAAATACGAGGGCACTGTTGAACTTGCAGCATCAGTAATTACTTAGTGAAACCTTCACCGCAGTTGCATTCTGATTGTTCTGGATGTTATTTTTTGGCTTTTTATTAAAGAAAATAATAATAATAAAAAGTACAATACATTATTTTATTTTAAAGCTCTCACGTTTTGTGTGTGCAGTTAGTTGGTTAAAAGCTCCACTTGGGAGTTGGTGGTGGGACTACCACACCATAACCTACCATTGGAGGATAAATAGGGTGGGGACCACCCGAGCAGAATAACCTCCCATGAGAGGTTATGACGTGGGGTCCACATGTGGCCTAACCCCCCATTTAATGGGGAGGGGGATGAAACCTCTCAACCCCTCAATAATTTTGTTTGTGTCGATGTAAAATTAATTGATGTAAATTAATTTTATAGAATTACGTAACATTAATTTCTGTCAATTAATTTTATGTGTCGACGAGAATATAATTTTTTTCAATTAATGTGTTGCATCGACGAGAAATGAAATTCACCAATTAATTTTATGTGTCGACGTGAAATTAATTTCTCTCAATTAACTTTTTGTGTCAACATAAAAATTAATTTTTGTCAATTTATTTAATGTGTCAACATAAAATTTATTCATATCTTTTGTTTTGATGCATACTAGGTTGGGGAAACATATTTGCGTCCTCCCCTTTTTACTGTGCCAACGCACATATTAAATTATGCGAACACAATTTAATTCACCTGACCCCCCTTTTTAATTAAGTAAACGCATCATTGGAATTTAGTAAGGTTCTTAATAATTTAACCGTCATAAATTTCACGATGGTCGCATACCTCTCCCCCTGTCCTACATATAGGAAGCTTGGGAGAAGGTTTGGGGATGGCTTCACCAAGAAACAAAGTGCTGGTAAAATATCGTGATGCCCAAAACTTGGAAAAACTTATCTTCTCCAACGAAGAATGCGAAGATGCTGATGAAGACGCTACTTCCTCAGCTTCTTCCTTGAAACCCCCTTCCGACACAGGACCTCTCCGACGACCCTTCTTCCTTATTCTTCTTCGTCAACAAATTGACACACGAGCTTGGATGTGGAAGCGTATGGCGAACGGCGACAACATCGTCTTCCCCCATGACGAACGGACTCCCGATAATTAAAGAGGTAGGTGTGTGTTTTTAGTTGTTTAACGCTTAATCATATCTCGTTAAAACAACTACTTGAGCCACTTGCTATCATTCTAACGTGGAGGGTTCGAGTTGCACGAACACAACCCGACCCCTCCGCAACATTTATGGTTTTGGAACCTCGGATCGATGACGAATTATTAGCGGCATGGAAATGTGGTGATGGAGACGACGATGGAAAATAGAGTTCACGCTTCCCGCGACCTCCGTGAGCCATGCTGCCAGTCGGGCAGCACCCGACCTTCCTACCCGCATGCTGCCAGCGCGCCCCGCACCAGCATGGCACCCACCAAGCACCTTATCGGTGCCCAGGACGCCTGCTCGTTGCCCCTCAGTGCCTGAACCACCTGCCCAGCGCCTGGCCGGTGCCTCGGGCTCTCTGCCCAGCACGCCCCGTGCCGTTCCTGGCACACCCGCGGCCTGCCCGTGCCCTACGTGGCCCGCCATTGGCCTATCGAACCATGTTGTCCATGATGAAACCCTCGCAGCGCTGGCCGGACCTTCCATTGGCCTTCGGACTGAGTCGCCCATGTGGCATCTTCGGCCCGAATTGTCCACGCAGTCCGCTGGTCCGGGCCTAATGGACTGGGCCGAACTGAGCAGATTGAACCACCCTCGCAGTCTGCTCGGTCGGTCCCAACAGAATGGGCCAAACTCAATGGTTTGAACCACCCAATGGGTCAGGTCAGACCCATCATGTTTGACCTGGTTGACCTAGATCGGGTCGAACCAGAATGAGTTGGGCTGAGACGGTCTGACTGGGTTGGATCGGACCCAGGCCCACTTTTGACCCATTTCTTGCGTTGGCCATATCTTTGGCACCGGATGTGCGTTTGATGAACCTTCAGCGGCACTGGTAATCTCTTTGAGAATCGGTCCCTCCAAAAATACCCCATGGGAATTCGGTATAGAGTTGTGAAACGGTCTGGTTGGTTCGTACACGAATCCAACCGGGGCCCGAGACAAAAAGGCTAATAACTCATTGACCGGGCGTCTGATTGATGCGCCGTCTATTGCGTTGAGACCCATATGAAAATTCCATCCTTTTTGATACTCCTACGTGAGACTTCTTGATGCTTGGAGTATCAACTAGTAGCTTGTGGAGCGGATCCTCCCAGAAATGAGCAGACAGAGTACGGAGACCTAGTAGTTGTAGACCTATCAACTACTTGACCTATTAGAATCGGAGTGATTCGACTAGTCCAATGGATGAGGAACCCAGTTTGGTGGCAGACCCATGGAGGACAGAGCGTCTGGTTTGGCAGCAGACCCACGGTACTCGATAGGAGCAGTACCTCTGACGGCTATTAGGGGGAGCGCCCAATTTGGCTGTAGACCCACAGCGGAGGAGCACCCAGTTTGGTAGTAGACCTGCGATACTCAACAGTAGGAGTACCTCAGCAGTCTAAGGTTAGTGAGTAGCATGACAGAGTCATGACAGGGCCACTGTACTTGATAGATCAGGAGTTCTCCAGCAGTTGTGGTTTCGTTAATTAAAATCCTAGTATGATCTTAGTCAATGACCTTTGTCTTTTCCTCATAATTGAGATGGGTTACATGATAACATAGGTATATATATGGGAATATACCTAAGTAATGGTTATCTATTTACATCATTATTTGTGGTTTATACTTTTTTGATTTAGTGAGACCTTGGGGGAATCAAGGTCCCTACTAAGTATCGTTATACTCACCTCTACACGAGCTATGACCGCAACTCGTTGTGTTTGATGCAGATGACGGACAGTGCTGATCGAAGTAGAGTGTATGAGGACTGGATGGTACCCAGAGGTGGACACTCAGCGTGACAACACACAGAGAATACCAATAGACACAGAGTGCTGAGGAGGACATCTGTACCTAACCTTCAGGTAGTAACATAGAAGATAATCCAGGAGTTTCTTCACCATTCTGGAGTTTGTCTTTTCAGTTGTACTTTACTTTCAGTTGTAGTTTAACCTTTCTATTGGGATTTTATTTTCTTCCCATTTGTATTTTCAACTCACTTGTTATACTGCTTTACATTGTGTTTTCTTCCCCTTGTACTCTGGTTATTTGTGTGTTTACATTTTATAAAGGAAATGCCTTCCCAGTTATATGGATTAATGCCTTTGGTTCTAGTCGGCCGCCCCTGGCCTATGGAAGGCAGGCTTGGGGTAGTTATGACACCGGGCCTGGGCGATGGGTTGTGAAAAATTGGTATCCGAGGTTTCAGTTCTACCATAGAACTTAAGACTCTTATATTTTCCTTCCATGAAGCAATAGTGTTAAGGGTAATAAGTGTGGTTTTCAGTTTAGGGAGTCCAGTGTTGGTGCGGGCGGCCAACCTATCCATACACCAGGACCCTAACATCGGATTTCTGACTTATTGCACGAAAAAACTGATTGTGTGTGGGTTTTAAAAAAAATTCTTTTTAATTAGCTCAAACCAGGTCAGCTCACTAGGTATAGTCTTTGACTATGTCGTATCTGTTTCTTTCAGGATTCCACCCCACGAACGACTAGCTAGAGCCATGAGAGTTGTACGTACTGACAGCCCGTCGAGCGATGAGGCCTCAGTACATGGACCTCTTCTAGTTGAGGCACCAGTGGAGGCACCAGTGGTACTACTTCCCATTGGGCCACCGATTCCACCATCCCTAGCAGTAGGCGATGCGTGCCGCTTGAGCACGTTGCACGAGTTCCAGTGCCAGAGGCCACCCAGGTTTAGGGGAGAGATGGACCCGCAGGTGGCTGAGGAATGGCTGTAGGCTGTGGAGAGGGTTTTCAGGCTAGTAGGGACACCGACAGACATCATGGTGATATTTGATGCCATCTTTCTTCAAGAAGCTGTAGGAAGATGGTGGAGCCTAATTCTCCAGATGCACAATGACTAGACACTTCTATGGACAGAATTCGAGAGCCTGTTCCGGGAGGAGTTTGTACCAGCCACCCTTCAAGTGGTGCATGTACAGGATTTACTACATCATCATCAGGGTAGCATGAAGGTGGCACAGTACTTACCGAGGTTCACCGACCTCTCACGCTACTCCACTGATATGGTACATGACCCATTCTTCAGGGTCCGAACCTTTGAGCATGCGCTCAGGCGAGTGATTAGTGCTTCAGTTGTTTCATATAGAATCCCAACACAGATAGGGGTGTTGGAGCAACCCCTCCTAGTGGAGAGTATCCTTGCTGAGCAAACTCAAGTAGTGGAACCCACCAGTAGACGACACCTAGTGGGGTCTTCTATAGCTGGTAGTAGAAAGATGACGCAGAGGTCCAAGAGGACCAGAACTATGGGTGGTCAACCGCACGACTCAAGATCGGTGGTCCATGGTACCCAGTTTAGAGACAAGAGCGGTAATTGTTCTAGACAAAGAGGCCTTCATTCATTATGCTTCTAGATTTGTAAATTTTATTGTTTGTCGTTGCTTTTTTTCGTTGAACACTGAGCGGCAGTAATAAAAGACACATGTCCATGTGATGTTTGCTTTCCATCCTTTTTTTGTACTAAGAGGTTCTGGTTTAAACAGTTAACTTGACCCTCACTTTTGAGATTCCTACTATAGTAGACCCAGTGACCACACACTGATGCCGATAGTGTGGCTCGACCCTTGGAGGTGAGAGTAATAGTTGGATGTCTTGGTAGTAGCATTGAGGCCTTATTACATCATCCATGACATGGATTGTTCTATTCATGTCATGATTGATTGTATTAGGTAAAGAACGTGTTTCTCCTAGAGGATGAGACCAGATTTCCCTTTTTCGGTAAAGGATAAATCTTAGAAGCTCTTGTAGAACTTAGGCGACGTGGCTTACTGCCTGGCCCTTCCACCTTAGTTGCACCCGGTGCACGACGTCTTCCACATATATCATCAGAGGAGATGCGTGCATGACCTGTACCACATTATCGACCACAGGGATCTGGAAATCCATGACGGGGTGACTTTCACAGAGATTCCCATGGAGATTGAGGTTCAATAGGAGCAGGTCCTACGTGGATGATCGATTCCATTAGTGCGCATTCATTGGAAGAACAGGATCCTCCAGGAGAGAATATGGGAGTGGGAGGCTCAAATGCATGCTGTGTACCTCCTTTTTGTTCCCCTAGTATATGTTGTAGCTTTATAGAGACAGAAATCCCTGAGGTGGGAGTAATGTAAAGACCCAAAATTTCACGGAAATTTTTTTCCCTAAAATTCTTTGGAATTTTTCGAGTCCACAGATTCTGACGGCGCCTGATTCTGAGGCATGGAGTGCCCGGAATGATCCGTCGATGTTTTGTTAAGCTTAAATTAACATGTGTTTGTAGTTATCCAGAAAATGTGGAATAACACTTAAATAGTTACTCGGATCAGAAATCTGAGGGCAATGTTGCACTCAGGATGGCAGGTTTACCCTAGGCGCGACTTAAGTTTAGTCAGCGCGGGCCTCCTGTGAAAAATCCCAAAATGGCATAACTGTAAATAAAATATTTAAATAAATATTTTATTTCTCAGATGCTTATAACTCAAAAATTTTATAATGGATTAAAGATCCTAGAACATTGTGGAACTCATGAGGGAATGATTTTTTATGCATATTTTATCATTGGCCAGCTCGGGCCATCAGAAAAAGTTAACTTCTGGCCGCAAATAAAATAATTAAGTGACAATTATTTTATTTTAAAAATTCATAACATATAAATGTTTAGCCGGATTAAAAATATAAGGGTACCATTGGGTTCTTCAGGGGCATGTTTCACCTAGGTAGATCCTAACCTCGACCGACACGAGTAAAGGGTGACTGATAATAATTTTCCAAACTTTTTTTCAGGTACGTCTAGTAAACGTACGTTCACGATTTTATATATTTTGAACTAGTGCTCAGAATTGAAATCTGAGGGCACCATTGAACTCACAGCATCAGTAAATTCTTAGTGACACCTTCATCGCAGTTGCATTCTAACGGGTTTGGAGGTTAGTTTTTGGATTTTTATTAAAGAAAATAATACTAAAATAAAGTACAACACGTTTTTATTTTAAAGCTGTCATGTGTTGTGTGTGCGATTAGATGGTTAAAAACTCTTCTTGGGAGTTGGTGGTGGGACCGCTGCACCCTAATCTCCCATGGAAGGATAATTGGGGTGGGGACCACCCGAGCAGCATAACCTCCCACGAGAGGTTATGACGTGCGGTCCACAAGTGGAATAACCCACATTTAATGGGGAGGGGGAAGAAACCTATCCACCCCTCAATAATGTTTTTTGTGGCGACGTAAAATTAACTGCTGTCAACTAATTTTATGGGTCGATGAGAAATTAATTTCTTTCAATTAATTTTATGTCTCGATGATTATTTAAATTCTGTCAAGTAATTTTTTATGTCGATGTGAAATTAATTGCAAACAATTAAATTTCTATGTCAAAATAAAAATTAATTGTTGTCAATTAATTTTATGTGTCAACATAAAATTAATTCAGATCTTTTGTTTGGATGCAGGCTAGGTGGGGTAAACTTCTTGGCATCCTCCCCTTTTTAATATGCCAAAACACCTCTTAAATTTTTCCAACGCAATTTAATTCGCCCGACCCCCCTTTTTGATTAAGTAACCGCATGATTGGAATTTAGGAGGGATCTTAATAATAAAACCATCATAAATTCCACAATGGTCACATAACTCTCCACACTCCTCTATATATGGAACATGGGAGAAGGTTTTGGGATGGCTTCACCAAGAAACGAAGAGCTGGTAAAGTATCGCGACACCCAACACATGGAGAAACTTATCGTCTCCAACGAAGAACGCGAAGATGCCAATGACGACTCTACTTCCTCGGATTCTTCCTCCGAACCCCCATCCAATACAGAAACTCTCTGATGACCCTTCTCCCTTCCTCTTCATCATCAACGGACCGACGCAGGAGCTCGGAAGTGGAAGTGTACGATGAATGACGACAACATCATCTTCCCCCACGACGAACGTACTCTTGACAATTAAAGAGGTAGGGGTGTGTTTTAAGTTGTTTAAAGCATAATCATCTCTCATTAAATCAACATCTTGAGCTGCTTTCTACCATTCTAATGAAGAGGGTTCGGGTCACACAAACACGGCCTGACCCCTCCGCATCCTTTATGGATTTGGAACCTCGGATTGACGGTGACGTATCAGCGGCATGGCAATGTGGCGATGGTGATGATGATGAAAAATAGAGGTCGTGCTTCACGCAGACTCAGTGAACCCCTCTGCTGGTCAGGTGGCGCCCAACCATCCAACCTGTGCTCTCCAGGCATGCCCCGCACCTGCTAGGCGCCCTCCTGGCGCCTGCTCGGTGCCCGACCGGCTGCCCGGTGCGCCCCGCGCCCTTCTCGACACACCTGCATCCTGCCGCGCTCCGCGCGGCTCACTGATGGCCTCTCGGGATGAGCTATCCATGCTGTGCCCCTCGTGGTGCTAGCCTGACCTACCATTGGATTTCGTGATGATTCACCCAATTGGATACTTCATCCCAAATTGTTAATGTAGTCCGCTCGGCCGGGCCCAGCAGACTGGGCCGAACTGAGGATAATGAACTGCCCTCACAGTCCGCACGATCGGGACCAGTGGACTAGGCCAAACTCAGCAGGCTGAGCCACCCAATGGGCCGGGTCAGACCTAGGCTGAGTTGGGCCAAGTCGGTCCGACTGGGTCGTACCGGACTGAGGCCCACTTTTGAAACTTTGTTTGCATTAGCCATATCTTTGGCACCAAACGTCTATTTGAAGAACCGTCAGTGGCGTTGGTATTATTTTTGATAATCGGTCCCCTCAAAAATACCCCATGGGAATTCGGGGTACAATTGTGATAGGGTTGGGTTGGTTCATACACGAAACCAACCGAGCCCCTGGGACAAAAGTATAATAACTCACAGACCGGGCTTTCGATTGACGCACTGTCTATTGCGTTGACACCCCTATGACGAGGCGGTCCTTGTTTATAATTCTACGTGAGACTTAGTGATGGTTAGAGTATCAACTAGTAAATCCGGGAGAGGATCCTCCCGGAGATGAGCAGAAAGAGTGTGGAGACCTAGTAGATGTAGACTGGATGAATGCTTTACCATTTCTACTCAGAGTGATTCGACTAGCCCAGTGGACGGAGTGCCCAGTTTGGCGATAGACCAATTGTAGATAGAGTGTCTGGTTTGGCAGCAGACCTGTGGTACTTGATAGGAGGACTACCTTTGATGGATAGGAGGGCGATCACCCATTTTGATGTAGAACCACAGCGGAGCAGCACCCTGTTTAGAAGCAAACCCGCGATACTCGACAGGAGGTGTACCTCAGCTGTCTAAGGTTAGTGGGTAGTGCCTCAGAGTCACAATAGGGCCATTGTACTTGAAAGAGGAGGAGTTCCCCAATAGTTATTGTTTTGTTAATGAAAATCTTGGTTTGAGATGAGTCAATGACCATTGTGTTTTCCTCATGATTGAGATGGGTTATTTGATAACATAGGTATATGTTTTGATTATACCTAATTAAAGGTTATCTGTTGAGATATTTATTTTTGGTTTATCCTTATTGGATTTAGTGAGACCTTGATGTCCTCAGGGTCACAACTGAGTATCGTTATACTCGCCCCTGCACAGGATATGCCTGCACCTCGTTGTGTTGGAAGTAGACGACATACAGTGCTGACCAAGGCAGAGTGTTTGAGGACTGGACGGTACCCTAAGGTGGACAGTCGATGTGATGGAACATGGAGCATACCAATAGACACGGAGTGATGAGGAGGAAATCTATACCTACCCTTCAAGTAGGAACTTGGAAGATGATCCATGAGCTGATTCACCATTCATCTGTTTGTCCTTTCAGTTGTACTTTACTTTTAGTTGTTGTGGTACCTTTCTGTTGGGCTTGTATTTTCGGCCCCTTAGTATTTTCAGCTCAATTTTTATAATACTTTACTTATTTTTTGCTTCTGCTTGTACTCTGGTTGTGTGTGTGTTTACATTTGACAAAGGCAATGCCTTCCCATTTATAGGGATTTACGCCTATGGTTCTAGTCACCTGCCCCTGGCCTATGGAAGGAGGGCTTGGGGTAGTTACGACACGAGCCCCGGGGGACGGGTCGTGCCAATAATTTAAAGTAAATTAACCATATTTATAAAATTATTTGTACAAATATAATGTTATTATTTCAAGATAACGTGAATAATCATAAATTTAAGTGATATTTCAAAGATATCTTGAAAAACATTCTTGATAATTATATTCTTTAAACATTACAATGTGTCTCCTACCAATTTAAAAAATTTGAATCATAATAACCTTAAAGGTATAAAACTAAATGAATTTAAAATTTCATGAGAATAAATAGTTTCATGATATAACATTTCCAATGGCAGTATACACACCATATAATAGAAAATAGGTACATAAAAACAAATAAGACTCAATGGAATGTAAATTGAGGTAATACTCATTAGCTTGCATTACCTTTTGGTTGAATGTAATTTAAAATCATGTATAATAAAATTATGTTAATTATATATTTTTTTTAATTGTTTTCTAGGATTATCAGTATTTTTTTCACTTGTCATCATATTATATACAACTTCTTAGTAAATTTAGTTTTTTTGGGGTATTTTAACCACATTCTATTTATGTGTAAAAATAACATTTATAGATCCACAATGGTCAAATATTTCATTACATAATCATTTTTAGAATATTAATTATTAAATAATTATAATTTTTATACATCAATTATACTTTTATTACCAAATAATTAATATAGTTATGAAAAATGAATCATCCAAACAATCAGGGAGACAGTAGGGCATACGTACACATGAGTAATGATTTCATTTTGTAATTATCATTATGGAATGTAGGTAACTCGAATTACATCATTATCAGATGATGATAAGTTCCTAAATATAATATTATTTAATAATAAATAATAATATATATAATTCTCATGAATTTAAATAAATCACATCATGTCAAGGAGGCAGTAGTCATAAAGTCCTTGAATGAAATTATCACTTATTTAGTGTGTGAAATGATAATAATGAAAATTATTTATATTTCATCTCTAGGTAGTTAATTAATTCAGGAATATTATATGGACTCATTCAATCTCCGAAATTTTTAATTGAAATAATATTTTATACATTACATGTATCATGTGAACAAGTCACGTCATTTTTAGGAGGAGGTTGTCAATACTTTCACAAATGAAAATATCGCGTTTACACAAACTGGAGTGAATAATGATATGTGTCATCAAGGATATAAATTAGTATAAGGAAAAAATAAATATTATATATAACATATAAACATAAAATTCACATCATTATGACTACCCTGATAGTTAGTAATTAAAGAACAGACAATCATTATTTTTTTGGGTGGTAGTTCTCCATCCATATAAATAGTATGTTTGTCACACATTATATTTGTGTGTGTGTAACTATTGGAAGAAACAATAACATGAAAACATAATAGTACTTTTAGGATACTATTTGATATATAATCATTTAATATAACAAGTTTAGATGGTTGATAATGGTAATAAAACAAAACAACGTAAGGTAAGATGGTACCTCTTAATTGCATAACTCCTTTCGGTTTGTAATAAAAGGATTTTATGGAGTATTTATTCACAAGTTTACTATTCTAGGATGTGGGGAGGTAATTTGGGGTTATATTGTGTAGATATTGGTCGAGACAATGTCTCAGGAGTGATCTAAATATGTAGGAGGAGATGAGACATTCTATAGTGACAGAGGAGCTGCACTCTTGTAATATTTAAGAAAATGGAATTCCATTTTCGTTTTTCATATTGAATATGGATCCAAGAATGATTAAATATCTAGGAATGGGGTGATATAAGCCAGATATGGCCACCTAATGGCTATTAATAAATTATCTAATTCATTTGGGCCCTAATGATAAAAGTTTAGACCTTTATTAAGCTTATTTTTTTAATTAACAATTATAACAAACATTAAATACATTTATTAATCATTTTGGAAAAAATTTGATTTTAAATTATTATAAAATATAATTTATTCTGATTTGAAATATAAAATCCTATTTTCCAAATTACAATCACATAATTTGAAGAAATAAATTTAAATTATATCCCACTAAAAGGAAGACAATGCATGCCATTAATGTAAAAAAATCCAAAATATTAGCATGTCTTTATAGTAAATTTCATTGTTAAATTTATTTTAATGAATTAAATTAGATTAACTGATAAAATTATTATCTAATTAAAATTAAAAACTAATTTAAAATATTATTTATCCTTATAAAAAATTATATAAAAAATTAGTTTTGAAATACAATTCAGTATAATGGGAATGGGTATCAATTTTTTCAAATTAGTACACGGTGTTAGGAATGAAGACCCTATGTCCCTTAGCATATTCATTATAGATTGGGAGGAACAAAAAAGGAAATTTCACAATGTACTAAAGGATTTCAGGATCATACATTAAAGAAATGATTATTTATATTTTGGTGTCTCATATAATGTATGTTGATGACATGTTCTTTTTTATTAATGGATGGAAACGATCAGTTGCTTGGGTAAGTAATAAAAATATAACATATAGTGAATTGATTAATAAAATGATAAATTATAGGAAAATAAAATTCATTATCTCTAAAAAATGATTAGGATGGGGAAATGGGGAAATTCAATATCAATTGGGTATGTCCTAATGTCAATTGATAACGATTTTTCTTAGTATACCAATTACTAATGCTAGAGGTAAGAATGACATTTTTTTATGATATTTTAAATCGAATCATGGAAAGGATACGAAATTGGAATAATAAATATATTTCATTTGTAGGGAATATCATGTTTATCAACAATGTCCTTTTATATATCCTAATTCTTGTTCTCTCCATTAACAATCCTCTCAATGGAACAATCACTAAAATAGAGAACATCATGAACACATTTATATGGGATGCTAAGGAATTCATCCATTTTCATTATGATTCATGGAAACATCATTCCAAGTCAGTGATGTATCGTCGAATTGGTATTTGGTGTTTTTTTGAATCCATGTAGGTTATGAAAGCTTGATTGGAGATGAATGAGATTTAAGGGAACTCATTATGGACAATGCTTATAAAAACAAGTATGGGGAGGACTCAAGGAAATTGGATGACATGAAAAAAAGATTATCGACCCACATATAGTCCATTAATGATTATATAGAGGTCTTACAGTATCAGTCCATTTGGATAATTAGACGTGGTGATATCAACTTATGGACAATTAACTGTGAATGAGAATTATTGTAACTTCAACGATGCCCGACACTAAGAATATAAGGCCCCGACCTTAAACCTTACTTAATATTGAATTAAATTAATAATTCACATTGAGGATATTTTCAGGTTTAGAGTTTTAGAGAATTATAACATAACTATTACATATCAAAAGATTACAACGTAGACACTTATAATAAGTTTCCATTAAATAAAAAACTCTTAAAAAGAAACATGTCTAGTTCTAGGTTTTAGATAGCATGCCTTTCCCTTGATCCCATCCTTGACCCTATTCCACATTAAGTCCTGTGAAAAACATTTCAAAAAAACATGGGGTTAGTATAAAAAGCTCAGTAAGGGATTTATAAAGAATGAAAACTGTTAGTTTATAAAAACAACAAGTAAACCATGTATACTTTATCAAATTAATAATGTTCACCTTTATGAAGTAGTAAAAACTCTTCACTAAATAAAATATCATTACTTACCCTTTTGTAACCAAAATATTTCCATAGAACCCATATAAAGATCACATAACATATAAAGGTAACATGGGACATAAACATACTTAAGTGGAATAACCATATGGTAGACTTCCACACATATCACTTTATAAAATAGCCATTCATCCAACTTCCATTCATACTTAATGGAATATCCATACGGCCGACTTCCATACCCAATGCATTTGAGGTTATAACGTAACCACCCATCCTGGTATTCACGGCACCTCCCGTTATATGGTTTATCACTTAACCACCCATAAAATGTCCAAGTACCATTATAAAATTATAACACATAAAACCAATATAAAGGAATGATAACATTTCCACATTTCAATCACAATATATCATTTAAATATATTGACAAAATAGAATCCTTTATCAAAACCATTTTCAATACTAAAATACATAATAAGTTATGTGGTATTAATTTTATTTTGAAAACATTATGGCTTGTTGAGGAATCCAAATATCAAATAATACTCGCAACGGCGGAAAAGGTCGTTGTCACCGCGTACGTTTAAAAAAACATTACATTTTGTCATTTAGTAAAACGCTTTGTAGAAAATGATTCCTTTTTTATAAAAGTAAAAGTCAAAGTGGTTTATACACTGTATAAAATAAAGTTGTGTATAAAACGAAATATGCCTCAATGAATGGAGATTGAGACGAAGTCCCTTACAAAGACAGTATCCTTGGTTTAAGGATAAGTCAATTACATAATTATGTTAGTCAAACGAATACACCAAATATAAGTGGATATTAAGTTTAAACCAATCATAGCTTATTCACACATATTCATAGAACGACATATTCAAGGAGTATAAGTTATTCCCAAAGAATCAAATTTGGGTTAAGAATTTCCCTTGCAAAAATTTTACAGCCTAATGGCGTCACTACAAAATTCAGAAAATGAGTTGATGAGAGATGAAAATGGTATCTCATCACATGGAAATAAAATTTAAAACAATATGGATATAGAAGAACATATCCCAACATAATAGTATGTGAATTAAAAGACATAACAAAAGAAGTCTTTTAAAAAGAGGAGGGTTAAACATTCCCTTACCGACATGGGTATCTTTCGAAACATACACCTCGTGAAAGAAGGACAATACAACATTGAAGTAAATACTCATAAATGAAAGTATATTACCCAATGAGTAAAATAATGGGCAGTACATACACCACTCCAAGGAAATTGTGGCAAATGTAGCATAAACTTCACGGGAATAAAAGTGAGATGAAAAATCCCTTACAAAAACTCGGCAGCCTAACGGCACCACATAAAACGTAAAAAAATTGATTGATGAGATCAAATAGTGTATCTCATCTTATTAACATAATTTTTATAGAAAAAGGAATATAAAAGATCATCCCCCAACATAACAAAGAGGAGATTAAAATAACTGACATAAAGGAGAGTACTTAAAAATAAAGAGAGAGGGTAGATCTCTTACAAAAATTCGGCAGCCTAACGGTGCATCTCAAAACTTCCAAAATGGATTGATGAGAGAGAATAGGGTCTCTCATCATATGAACATAAAAATTACAGTAATATTAATATAAAATAATATCCCAATAACAAGAAATATTATCTTTAAAAGGAATGACATAAAAGTGCGTACTTAAAAAAGAAAGAGAGGAGTAGGATCCCTTACCTTGGGTTCGACTTGACTCAATTGTTCTTTAACGTCATGAATAATAAACTTGAGTTAATTTATAATTGATTAAGAACCTTTTTCAAGTTCATTATTCCTTTAATATCAATTATTGACATATTATAAACATTATGTAATCATTTATGTTAATAATGTTTTTTGTGTCGATATTTGGTTCTTAAATCAAAAGTGGACTTCTTACAATTACATGTTGTTCGTGTGGTCAATGGTTCATTATATCCAGAATGATATTCACGATTTGGATATCATATATATAATATATATCCAGCATATACATGTATTTATAATATTACATAATCATTTAGAGATAATAAATGAAATGCACCATTCATGGAGACGGTAAGCCGTACGTACACATGAACGCTACTTTCATTTCTTTGTCATATTAATGGAATTAAAACTAAAAGAGAGGTATGTATATTTTAATTCCAGATTTATATTCATAATTTATATGTAACATAAATTATATATATTCATTATAAATATGTACATATAATAGTACATTACATTTGGGGATAAGAAATGAAATGCACCGTTCATGGAGATGGTAAGCCGTACGTTCGCATGAACGCTACTTTCATTTCTATCTCATACATTAATGGAAAGAAATAATAATGATATAGAGGTATATTATAAGTCCAGTATAACATCATATATAATAACTTTAAATCCATCCTTTATACGTCCCACATATGGAATTAACGAATCACATCACTTTGAGGGGGCGGTAGTCCGCACTTCCTTAAATGAAGATATCATGCATACCCATAATAGAAACCATAAAGGGATGCCATAAATGAAAAATACATAAGCTTAAGAAAAACATAAACATATTATATATCATTTATAAATATAGTTACATCTTAATTGCCACCTTTGAATGTGTTATATGAGTGTTGAATAATCATCGTTTCGTGAGGTAGAAATTCGCCATCCACTGAAACAGAATGTTCTTTAACTATTAGATGTAGGTGTGTGTAAGTGTATCTCGAATCCTACTTATAAAAACATCCTACTATTTTTATGATACTGTAGTTGTTACAAAATAAATGAATAAAAAGAGTTTAGGGGGTTGGAGAGGCAAAATAAAACAAAATGACTCAAGTGAAGACATTACCTTAAAATCAGGTAACTCCCTTTGGTTTGAGCTCAAAGGCTTCCTCGGGAAGACTTCTGCCCAAATTAAGGCTTCACGGAGTAAGAGAGGGAAGTGGAGAGTCAAAATGGGCAGATTTTGGCCAAGCCAAAGGCCTTGGGAGTGTGGGTAAGGAGGTAGAGGTGGGGCCTTTTATAAGAGGAGAGGAGGGGCACTTTTGTAAAGTTACAAAATGATACTTTATTTTCAAAAGAGTTTCGGATTTTAAAGGTCCCACATTGATTCATTTCAAGGATATGGTGATAAGGGTTCTATATCCACTCATCCAATAGGTTTTGGACATCTTTAGGTCTTAGATATTACATTATCTTTCCATTTTATTTTAAATCGTTAAATAATGAGGTCATCGCTGCATCATCATGATGTCATAAATAATTTAATTTATTTAATCTATAAAAATTATAAAAAAATACCATTATGTAGTAAATCTTTTTATATTTCTAATTAATATTTATAGTCAAAAATATAACTTGTATAACCCCATGTAAAAATTGTTTTATTAAAACATTTCATGTTTGTGTCATTTTTACTTTAACATTAAATAAAAAGGTATTTATGTCATTTTCCAACCAAAGTGGCTCCATGGGGTCCCCAAGTTGACCCATGGATTTTCTTGGTCTTACATTACACATCCAATGAGGGTAGTACATGTGTCAAGCTCATATAATATTATTAAAACATTATTTTTACCTTAAACTACACTAATTACCCCTAATCGCGATTAAAAACATAATAAGATACTATTCACCAAAAAATTATTCTAATCCCATTGAACCACATTTTACTTCTTAATGACAACCATGTATGTTGGTTTTTTGAAATTAAAAACACAAAGGTGGAAAAATTTCATTTAAACAGAAAATCAGTTTTTATAAGTACCACATAGTGGTTTCACTATTCATCAAAAATTGATGTTTTTCAGAAAATTACCAAGAATTCACCCTAAGCTATATTTGATATTCTAAATTAAAAAATGATGTCTATTTTAAAAAATTCAAAACATATAAGTTTCATTAATTAATTTAATAATTAATTCCCACTGTCAAAACAAATAGCGTGTTTTTATGAAACAAAATGTATCAAATGATTGACACTAGTTTAAGTCTGATTTCAAAGTGAAATTAGTTCCAAAGACAAAAATTTGATTATATGATAAAAATATATACTAATTTAAATTTAAAACCAATTCAAAGGACAATATAATCATATAAATAAATTAGATTAAAAAGAGTTTTTGAATTAAAATACAACAGTTTTCACTATTCATTAAAAATTGATCATTATTGGAAAAATACCAAAAATTTACACAAAGTTAATTTTGATGTCCCGATTCTAAATAATAATTTTATTGTGTCAAATATAACACATACCATTGTCAAAATTTTGATTTCAAAGAGGTTCTCCATCAAATGGCGGTTAATCGACCTTTTAAAGAATATTTGAATGTTAACGCTTAAAATTGGATTCATTCGCATTTTTAATCCTGTATCATTTATTGTAAAATGTAAAAATATTTGACAAACATATATAATAATTTTGTAGTTAGTTCTATTCATTCACACCATCACAACAGTTAGGCATTAACTACCATTAAAAATAATATTTTTTATTATTAGAGTGCAACTTAAGATTCCCAAGAAACTCATTGTTGCGTGTTGGGTACGCCATCGAGCATAGAATCCCCTTTAATGTCATATTAATATTTTATTCACAAATATGGATAAATATGAAATTGTCATATTCTTTATTTACCTGGGGTGTTACATCCTTCCCCCCTTTTGGGAATTGCGTACTCGCAATTTTAAAATTGAGCTTGGAAACAACCTTGAAAGTCCAACATCGGAACAAGAGTCTGTAAAACAATCACTTTTAAATAAAGATAGATAACTACAGAGGTCACCCGAGTTAACCCATAATAGGATTCCGTGTAGGAAAACATGGACATGGAAAAAAAGAAAAGGGTCATGTTCTTGAGGGAGAGTGATAATAAACATGTCTAGGAGAAATTTAACCATAAGAAAATAACAAACTTGTGATGGGTTAAACGGTATTCGATTCCCCAGTATGAAAAGTTAATAAACAACATTTTGTTGTAAGTTACTTTTAATTGAGTTATTTATTCATAAGGAAACATAATCACTTATCATGTTGACTTTCAAATTTTATTAGATTCCTTACACAAACTCATATTTTCTCCAAAAGACGAGTATTTAAGAAGACTTGTTCATATTAAGAGTACTATAATCAACTTCTAGAGAATCACCTATTTCACCAAAGAGAACTATATACTTCCCGTGTCTTTAGGCTTTATCCAAAACCAAAACCAAAATGGTTAGTACAAGATCAGATAATCCAGAAAAGGATAACTCTTAAAAAAAATCTATGCTTAATCTCCAAAATTTGTCCAACAAAACCCAAAGTTCATCGAGGACCATCTGATAAACAATGTGTCCATAAAATTCTTCAATGTAAGCCAATCTAAGATTGAAACCCAAATATTTGAAGGATTTAGTCACATAGTCTTCCATGTTAAATCGTAACATTTATCTCCAAACAACATCAGTTTCTCTTAAAGTATCGTATTGAAAAGTAATTAACCTAATCACATATCCACCATGATAGGTTAATCATTTTCATAAATAACCCAAAATCAACATACTCTTAATTCATAAAATCATATAACTAAAAATAATCAGTCAAACTAACCAGGGACTTCACGTAGTCCAGTGGTAGGCGATAAATACCAGTCGCACTTTTGTTGTGGGTTCGATTCTCGCAGCTTTGTCCGACCCAACGGGTAGTCACACGGTCTGCGTGTTGTCCTTTTTCCAAAACTATATAATTATCAAATCATTCCACACAAAAAAGGATAAAATCATCAAAAATAAAAATAACATAATTTAACCTCAATTTTATCTCATGCCTTTCACTTGAATCATAACATATAGTAACCCATTATTACCTCAAAAGTGAGGATCATATAAACCCAAATGTTTCTTTATAACTATGTCCAAAAAAGAAAAGATAACTATTCCTTGAATAAAATTTTCATATATTAAACATCAGGGTTACACATAATATAAAAATTATTCTAATTTAACCCTATCATCAAAAGAGACTTAATAATCTTAAGAATTTCACCATTACTCTTGAAGCCCTTATATGTTGACATCTTACTCATTCAACATTCTTCATGATCCATTAACCATTACTTTCCAACTTATTCTGAAATACCTCTTTCCTACAAACAAAATCATGAATCATATCCTAAGATTCCAAAATAGGAAAACAATAGTCATGAAATAATACATAACTTTGATTGGTCATTGTCAGTTTCTTCATCCTCAATCGGAATGGCATTATGTATTGGTAAATATATATTTGTACGATCTTGGTGATCCCAATCCCGAAACATCTTCATATGACATGTGATTGCATAATGACCATGCACACCACATTTAAAACATTCAACTGATCCCTCAGAAATAACTTCTTTCCCTTTCCTCGAGTCAACTAGATGCTTCCTTTTTCCATGTCAGGTTCTTGCTTTATGACCATAATTTACACATCTATAGAATATTTCTGTCCCCTTGAATCATTTTCCTAGGTGTTTCATCCCACATCTTTGACACATAGAGTTTTGTACACACATACCTTTATGATTATTACCTGTAGTTCCATAGGGATTTGTTTCTAGCATATATGATGCCTTATATAAATCACCAAGGTTTAGGTGGTCAATAATGACTCCAGATAGTTGGTTGAGGATAAACACAAGAGTTCTCATTGCAGCTCCCATATCATTCAGTTTCTCACTCAGAAAACTGTCGCAGTTTCCTTCACATCCACCGTTACCTTGGTGCCTGCTAGATCCAGCCATTTACTAAAACCAAGAAGGTCAGTGTGAGTATATCAACAAAACCATCATGTACTAAAGTGGAATATAAACACTAAGATATACTTACTCATTCACATTATCTAAAAACTATGACTCTTTTTGAAATCCTAACCATTATGGTCATGTCACTTATTCTTAAAGAATACCCTAACCTCTAAAGTTATCTAAACCGACCATTGATACCAACTATAAGGCCCTGACCTTAAACCTTAGTTAATATTTAATTAAATGAATAATTCACATTGAGGATCTTTTCAGATTTATAGTTTTAGAGAATTATAACATAACTATTACATCTCAAAATATTACAAAGTAGACACTTCTACTATGATTCCATAAAATAAAAAACTCTTAAAAAGAAACATGTCTAGTTCTATGTTTTAGATAGCATGCCTCTCCCTTGATCCCATCCTTGACCCTATTCCACATTAAGTCCTGTGAAAAACATTTAAAAAAAACATGGGGTGAGCATAAAAAGATCATTAAGGGATACACAATGAATGAAAACTGTTAGTTTATCAAAAAAACAAGTAAACCATGTATACATTATCAAAGTAATACTTTTCACCTTTATGAAGTAGTAAAAACTCTTTACTAAAGAAAATATCATTACTTGCCCTTTTGTAACAAAAATATTACCATAGAACCCATATAAATATCACATAACATATAAGGGTAACTTGGGACATAAACATACTTAAGTGCAATAACCATACGGTCGACTTCCACACATATCACTTAATGGAATAGCCATTCGGCCAACATCCATTCATACTTAATGGAATAGCCATACGGCCGACTTCCATACCCAATGCATTAGAGGTTATAACGTAACCACTCATACTGCTATTCATGGCACCACCTGTCATATGGTTTATCACGTAACCACCCATAAAATGTCCAAGTACTATTATAAAATTGTAACTCATAAAACCAATATAAAGGAATAATAACATTTCTACATTTCAGTCACAATATATCATTTAAATATATTGAAAAAATAGAATCCTTATTCAAAACCATTTTCAATACAAAAATACATAAAAGAGTATATGGTATTTATTTTATTTTAAAAACATTATGGCTTGTTGAGGAATCCAAAGATCAAATAATACTCGCAGCGGCGGAAAAGGTTGTTGTCACCACGTACGATTAAAAGAAACATTACTTTTTATCGTTTAGTAAAACACTTTGTAGAAAAAGATTCTTTTTGTATAAAAGTAAAATTCAAAGTGGTTTATACACCGTATAAAATAAAGTTGTCTATAAAATGAAATATGCCTCAATGAAATGAGATTGAGACGATGTCCCTTACAAAGACGGTATCCTTGGTTTAATGATAAATCAACTACATAATTATGTGTGACAAACGAATACACCCAATATAAGTGGATATTAAGGGTAAAACAATCAGAGGTTATTCACACATATTCATAGAACAACATATTCAAGGAGTATAAGTTTATCCCAAAGAATAAAATTTGTGATAAGAAGTTCCCTTGCAAAAATTTGACAGCCTAATGGCGTCACTACAAAATTCAGAAAATGAGTTGATGAGAGATGAAAAGGGTTTCTCATCACATAGAAATAAAATTTAAATCAATAAGTATATAGAAGAACATATCCTAACATAATATTATGTTAATTAAAAGACATAACAAATGAAGTCTTTTAAAAAGAGGAGGGTGAAAGTTTCCCTTACTGACATGGGTATCTTTCGAAACATACACATCGTGAAACAAGGACAATACAAAAATGATATAAATAATGATAAATGAAAGTATATTACACAATGAGTAAAATAATGGGCAGTAAATACACCACTCAAAGGAAATTTTGGCAAATGTTGAATAAATCTCATGGGAATAAAAGTGAGATGAAAAATCCCTTACAAAAACTCGGTAGCCTAAAGGCGCCACATAAAACATAAAAAAATGTATTGATGAGATCAAATAGGGTATCTCATCGTATTAACATAATGAATATAGAAAGAGGAATATAAAATAACATCCCCCAACATAACAAAGAGGAGCTTAAAATAAGTGACATAAGGGAGAGTACTTAAAAATAATGAGAGAGGTTAGATCTCTTACGAAAATTCGGCAGCCTAACAGCGCCTCTCAAAAAATACAAAATGGATTGATGAGAGAGAATTGGGTCTCTCATCATATGAACATAAAATTATAGTAAGATTAATATAAAATAACATCCCAATAACAATAAATATGATCTTTAAAAGGAATGACATAAAAGAGCGTACTTAAAAAGAAAGAGAGGAGTAGGATCCCTTACCTTGGGTCCGACTAGACTTGATAGTTCTTTAACGTCCTGAATAATAAACCTGAGTTAATTTATAATTGCTTAAGAACATTTTTAAAGTCAAATATTCCTTTTATATCAATTATTTATATGTTATAAACATTATGTAATCATTTAAGTTAATAATGTTTGTTTTGTCGATATTTGGTTCTTAAGTCAAAAGTGAACTTCTTACAATTACATGTTGTTCGTGTGGTCAATGGTTCATTATATCCAGAATGATATTCATGATTTGGATATCATATATATCATATATATCTATCATATACATGTATTTATAATATTACATAATCATTTATAGATATGAAATGAAATGCACCATTAATGGAGACGGTAAGCCGTACGTACGCAAGAACGCTACATTCATTTCATTGTCATATTAATGGAATTAAAACTAAAAGAGAGGTATGTATATTTTAATTCCAGAATTATATTCATAATTTATATGTAACATACATTATATATATTCATTATAAATATGTGCTTATAATAGTACATTACATTTCGGGATAAGAAATGAAATGCACCTTTCATGGATGCGGTAAGCCGTACGTACGCATGAACGCTACTTTCATTTCTATCTCATAAATTAATGGAAAGAAATAATAATTATATAGAGGTATATTATAATTCCAGTATAAAATAATATATAATAAATTTAAATCCATCCTTTATACGTCCCACATATGGAATTAACGAATCACATCACTTTGAGGGGGCAGTAGTCCACACTTCCTTAAATGAAGATATCGCGTTTACCCATAATGGAAACCATAAAGGTATGCCATAAATGAAAAATACAGAAGATTAAGTAAAAAATAAAAATATTATATATCATATATAAATATAGTGACATCTTAATGGCCACCTTTGAAGGTGTTATATGAGTGTTGAACAATCATCGTTTCGTGATGCAGAAATTCTCCATCCATGGAAACAGTGTGTTCTTTAACCATTAGATGTAGGTGTGTGTAAGTGTAGATTGAATCCTTCTTATAAAAACATACTATTATATTTTATATACTATAGTTGTTACAAAAGAAATTAATAAAAAGTGTTTAGGGGGTTGGGGAGGCAAAATAAAATAAAAGGACTCAAGTGAAGACATTACCAAAAAATCGGGTAACTCCCTTTGGTTTGAGCTCAAAGGATTCCTCAGGATGACTTCTGCCCAATGTGAGGCTTCAAGGAGTATGAGAGGGAAGTGGAGAGACAAAATGGGTAGAGTATGGCCGAGCCAAAGGCTTTGGAAATGTGGGTAAGGAGGTAGAGGTGGGGGCCTTTTATAAGAGGTGGGGAGGGGAACTCTTGTAAAGTTACAAAATGATACTTTATTTTCAAAAGCGTTTCGAATTTTAAAGGACCCAAATTGTTTTATTTCGAGGATAAGTTGATACGGGTTTGATATACACTCATACAATAGGTTTTGGACATGTTTAGGTCTTAGATATTACATTATCCTTCCATTTTATTTTAAATCGTTAAATAATGGGGTCATCGCTGCATCATCATGATGTCAAAAATAATTTAATTTATTTAATGTATAAAAATAATAATAATAAATTATATGATTTAGGAAATATTTATATCTATCCAATGAATATTTATAGTTAAAAATCTGACTTGTATAACCCCATGTAAAATTTTTTTTAGTAAAACATGTCATGTTTGTGTCATTTTTACTTTAACATTAAATAAAAAAGTATTTATGTCATTTTCCAACCAAAGTGGCTCCATGGGGTCCCCAAGTTGACCCATGTATTTTCTTGGTCGTCCATGAGACATAAAATGAGGTTAGGACATGTTTCTAGCTCATCTTATACTATTAAAACATTATTTTTCTCTTAAACTACACTAATTACCCCAAATCGCGATTAAAAACTTAATAAGTTACTATTCACCAAAAAATTATTCTAATCCCATTGAACAACATTTTACTTCTTAATGACAAAAATGTATGTAATATTTTTGAAATTCAAAACACAAAGGTAGAAAAATTTCATTTAAACGGAAAATCAGTTTTTATAAGTACCACTTAGTGGTTTCACTATTCATCAAAAATTGAAGTTTTTCAGAAAATTACCAAAAATTAACCCTAAGCTATATTTGATATTCTTAATTAAAAAATGATGTCTATTTTAAAAAATTCATAACATAGAAGTTGCATTAATTAATTTAATAATTAATTCCTACTGTCAAAACAAATAGTGTGTTTTTATGAAACAAAATGTTTCAAAAGATTGACACTAGTTTAAGTCCGATTTCAAAGTGAAATTAATTCCAAAGACAACAATTGGATTAGATGGTAAAAATATATTATAATTTAACTTTAAAACCAATTAAAAATATAATCTAATCATATAAATAAATTATATTAAAAAGAGGTTTTTAATTAAAATACAACATTTTCACTATTCATTAAAAATTGAACTTTTTTGGAAAAATACCAAAAAATTTCAAAAAGTAAATTTTGATGTCCCGATTGTAAAGAAGAATTTTATTTTGTCAAATATAACACATAACATTGTCAAAAATTTTATTTAAAAGAGGTTCGCCATCAAAAGGCGGTTAATCGACCTTTTAATGAATATTAGAATGTCTATGCTTAAAATTGGATTCATTCGCATTTTTAATCCTCTAACATTTATTGTAAAAAGTAAAAATATTTTACAAACATATATAATAATTTTTAGTTAGTTCTATTCATTCTCGCCATCACAACAGCTAGGCGTTAACTACCATTTAAAGTAATATTGTTTTATTATTAGAGTGCAACATAAGATTCCCAAGAAACTCATTGTTGCGTGTTGGGTTCGCCATCGAGCATAGCATCCCATTTAATGTCATATTAATATTTTATTCACAAATATGGATAAATATGAAATTGTCATATTATTTATTTACCTAGGGTGTTACAAATAAACTCCTTCGAAGAGATGAGTAAGTTTACTTTTATCAGGAATAAAATTATGAATTAGTACCATACTAATTTTAATGAATCCATTAGGCTAGTTGAGTAACCCAATCAATTCATTTGTTATGGATCCATTTCTTAGATGTTTTGTTTTTAGGACATCGTGAAATAGATTAACACATGTGAGGGAGTCGATGAATTGGCTTGGGATCATTCATATGGGGATATACCTGAAAAAATTAATTTTATTGTATATAGATTAGGAAATCAAGGTTTACCTATAGATTAAAATTTAAAGGAGAATGGAGTTACACTGGCCTCTTGTTTGTTGTGTTGTGAGATCCCTCAAAGTGAATCTGTTTGGAACAATTTTTTCAATGGATAATTGGGATACATGAGATTGGGGATACTTGAGGAAATGTTCAAAAATTATAAGAGGCTTGGATTATTTTCTGAGTATTCTTGAATCTTGGTTCATGGAAATTTTTCAAGTAGGGGAGGAACTCAAGGTTTGTGGAATGGTCTTCACCACCATCTGTTGTACTCTCTATGATGATAGGAACAAGGCTATATAAGGTATTAAACAATCAATAATATTCATATAGGTTAGAGTGAAAATTTTGGTGGTATAATTTTGTCCAATAATCAGGGGTTGTATTTGAACACAGTGAGGAGGACCATTCCAATGGCATGCAATAACAGGGAAATCATAAGAAGTGATCATAGGCAATGGGTATACAGGAAGGATCCCATTTCAAGTTTAGATTAAATGTGAAATGACCACATATTGATGGACTGATGAGGGGGGATATTAAGGTAATACATGGGTTAGATAATCATCAATTTTAGTTTCTGTTATTTTGCAGTCATGTCCATTGGATTAGAGGTAAGCTCCATGGACACTGGTATTGTGCCTTGCGGGAATATCAAAATTAAGATTATATATGTTGATTCATACTCAACTATCACGGTTGGGCTCCTCCAAATTATAGGTATTATTCAATGAGAATTAATATATTTCACTAGTATATATGGGATTTTATTCAACCATGGTATTTCTATTTTTAAAATATAGTGGGATGGGAATAGAGTAAGAGATACTCTAGCCAAAATAGGGATTCCAGGAGGGAGATTGATCTTGAACACCAATATGGAGTCCTTACCTAATGGTTGTAATATTATTGTTATAATTTATTCCTTAGGTCATCAATTTTTTCTAAGACCTTGATATAGGATGCTTCCTGTTTTGGCAAGTCATCTTAAAAAAAGTAATTTTTAGTCAACTAAATTTTATTATTATTAACTTTTCATTAAATAATGAAACATTACAAAAAATAAAAAAATCACCCTAAAATAATTTTCATTACTCAATTATATAGATAATGTGAATTTTGACCAATATAATTTAAAAAAGCTCCAAAATTTGAAACTGAAATTGATTCTCCATTAAAAAGAGTAAAAATATGATTTAATAAAAATATATGTTTCTATGTGTAGAATTTGGTATGATCTTTTATTATTCTTAACACATATATTGGATGATTATAAAAAATATAATATTGAATATCTTATATATATATATATTAATTAATATCACTCTGTAATTGAAATTCATTTAATTTATTTGGATAAAGTAGACTTGTGTGCTTAAAAATAATAAAATTTTCAATTACATTCAATCATTTTTTATATTAATTTCTATTTCACTTTTAACTAATGAATTCATATTATGTTTGTGTATGTTTAAAATTATCATAATTAAGTTATTTATATTCATTAATGATTGTTTATATCCCATAAAATTAAAAAATTAATCTTTTAATAATATATAACTATTCATTAAAACTCAGTTTTTCATGTAATGAATTACATTGAAGAAACTTGTTATTCCAATTTTGTGATGATTACACACTATTATGTGGATTAGATACTATAAAATAAGTTTAATTTTTTTCAAATAGTAAATATGTTATAAATACTTATGATATTATATTCTATTATCCACATGGTTATGCGTGTCGTACACACTATCAAATACAATGATCATACATTAGAATATTGGGGGGGTAACAATTATGAACACTTGATGGTAATAAATATATTTTAAAAAAACTATTTTCATAATAATTTTATATTTTTTAAATTATAAATCTTACCATTATTTTATTTAAGAAATTTATTAAGTTTATAAGGAGAATAAATTTATTCTAAAAACATGAATATTTTATACAATTTGATTGTTTATATTCTTAATAAAAGATAAATTATTTTGGGAAAAAATATTTCCAATATCAAAAAACAGATAGGTAATCTGTAAAAAATATTGTTGTTAAGACACCAAATATGTTTTAAAAAAAAGAAAGTGATTATATGTGGATTTAACAAATTTTTCTCTCTATAATGTATATGAATTAACACTTTTGATTCCATTTACGATAGAATAGTTTCAAATCCGTCCAGTAAATATTAACGTGTATTTTGAAAATAATTATTTTAAACACTTATAAATGTAAATCACTTCAAATAATTTTAAACCCATTAAAAACATTAAATATTTAAAAACTATTCCCTAATATCTCTTAGTCTATATAATCATGACCAAAAATACTTGGTCAATGCAAATGAACGAGCAATGGGGACATAATGTGTTACCCAAGGGAGAGGTAACGTTCTCAAAAGAACTCTCTTACTGTTTTTCAAATTGAAACCCCCGATGGTTTGATAAAATAAATAATTTTAATATAGTAAAATTTATTATATTAATAGAATATCCATTTTCTACACTCCACCAAAACCATTCAAAAAAGGAAGGGGTCATCAAAAGTATGTGTGGGCTACAATCTCCATGAATGATGTGGCCTATTTTTTATCACTACATAACATGGATAGGATTACATAATGAATTAAAATTTATAAACATTATATTTATAAAACTATTAATATTACGGAATTATAATATTTTACATTCAATAAGTAATATTAAAACTAAACAGGTATAGTGTTTTTAACATCTTTAAATGAACATATCAATGGACCATTACAAATTTATGTCCATTTTGGGAAAACCTAATAAAATGAACTATTTATGAAATAATGCAATAATGAAATACATAATCCAACATAAATAATGAATATATGAATCATTCTGATAACACATTTGAGCATTATCCTAATAATGGGGGTTTTTATTAGTAATTTACATTACCAAATAATGTAAATAACATATGGAAAAATTATTTTATATATAAATATAACATAATAGTAGATAGGCCATAGAAATTCAATTATAGAAGAAATTTTTTCTTCAAATTTTTTAAATAAATCTGTATTTATTATTCATGATTTTCATTCCACTTGTAGAGATAATCATGGCCTGACATAAGGGATCTTCATAACCACCCTCATTACATTCAAATTAGATATTCTTATTTTTTTCTCCCTTTTCATATATCGTGTTCTAAATTATTTATTCCATATTTTATATATACAATCCTTATATATATATACATTTTTTAAACTTTCCATATGGTGGATAATATTGGTTTTAAGTTCCGTTCACAATTATCTCCTATTAGTGAATCTAATTAAAGTGAACTTCTCTATTTATTATTTAATTCCATGTAGAAACAATATAAATGTAATAAAAAATTATAGTATATAATAATATCATTATATTATGTTCCAAAACACAGGGTTAAATTTTATTTTAAATTGTCACAACATGATTTCCCCATCCCTAAAATATCCATTACCTATTTCATAAAGCAGAGTCAATGTGATTAATTTTTATTCATTCATTTGAAATACCTGAAATTATTTTTTATACATTATAACTCCATATTGATGATATTTTTTCTTTATTAAAATATTAATTTCCATATTCAATTCATTCATTATTTAAATAGGAATGCCTTCAATATAGCATTAAGTTATTGCTTAAGAAAATATAATGAAACCCATATTCTTCTCATACTGTTATTTGTGATTATGACTTCTAATAGGGTTTTTATTTTTTCACATATATATGTACATATTATTATATGATTGGTGATCACATACTTATATGTTACTCCAATTCACTAGTTTACTTTTTCATCTAATGAGATACCATATACGTTTCACTAACATTTTTCCTGACACACTATATAATATCATCTCTTAAGTGAGCCCTGATGTATTATTATAATGTCATGTTTTATATTATTTTCAAATAACTATGATTAAATGATATTATTATATCATTTAATTGTGAATTTTTTTCTTGATTAGAATTATTCTCTTTACGGAATCATTTTATGCCTCCTAACATATATGTGTTGCCTCAGCATCTTGCTTAACTCTTATTAATTAGTGACTAGGATTTAAATCTCACATATTATACTCAATGTATATGTCCAAATATAATACTATTGGGATTTATAATATATCTATTTACATTTAGAAAATGTGTATGAAACATATATTTAAGATGACATATTTGGTGTGAAATTCCATGAAGAAAAAAAACCTATAAACCCGTAGTTTTTATTTATTGGAAAATTGTATTAATTTCTTTTAAATAAAATTGGTATTAGGATTGGGTATTTATACAATAAAAAATATCCAATACTCGTGATTGAGATCTACAATCATTTAATATTTCTCGGATATCAATTGGTTTTTTATTGTCTCTTTCAGAACTCTCTTAAATACAAATGGAATCAATAAATTTATTGTCACACACAATTCTCAATGGAATCTATGGTAGCTATAGCATCCAAGATTAGTGAATCCAATCGATGGTATATATATTTATTATTTAGTATAAAATATAGGATTTTTTTAGGATTGGCCATCTAAATAGTTGTAGAATTGAAGATACATATATGGATTACATTTTAATATATAAGATACAACATGAAAACATTATGATAGAATTATAAACACTTCCATAAAATCCTTGATAACTACTCATAGTTTTATGATAGGGTTCATGGGGAAATTTAAAAAAAAAATTATGCTCAAATTCTCAATAAAATTTACCATATGGGGTAAGTTATCATAACATAAACATAAAATAAGTGATATTGGATGAATAAAAATATCAGATAATAATCAACTAAAACTGACAGAATTTAATATCTAATTAAATAAATGAATCCCTAGATAATGATAATCATTTATCTCATATTTATGGAATGTATAATTTAGTACATAAAAACATTTTTCCAAGGCCTTATTCTAATTAAATTTAATGGTATGGGAATAGGTATTACTAAACCATAATGTTTTTAATTCATAAGAATTTTTGATGCATTGAGGGGTTATATATTTATAAGTCCCAACCATCTCTAGATTATTTAAATTCCTTCAACATAAGATTCATCGAGACCATACATATCATTAACTAAGTAAAATCAAGTAAAATAATAAGATAGTTATAAATTTAATGAGAAAATTAAAAAAAAATAATCATTCAATATAATTATGGTATTTTCAAATAGAACATTCATTAAACAACATAGATGTCATCTAGAATATTGCAAATTGACAGGAAGTACACTTATATATGAAATATAATTGACATTGTGATTTCAATGTGTGTGGTAATCCATAGATGATATTAAATGGTTTTGATAGTGTGAATTTGTTGAAGACTAAGAAAATGGATAGAAAATATTTAATCACGGTTCATTTAAGTGTATGTGAAGATTCAATTGCATGGATACATAAGACTACATTATTATACCCACTTATCATGCATTAGGGTGATGGTTGAATTAATACTCAACAAACCCTTTTGGTGTAATTACCCCTATGTGATTTCTTTCTATAGTTGTTTTCAAATTATATTATACATATAGTTATATGATTTTTATGAAACTACACATTATTTTTATGATAAAACTGTATGGGTTTTACACCATTGAAGGAAGTTAATTTTTTATATAGGTTTGGTAAACAATGAACCAAAATAATATTAAATAGCGATAATAATATAGACTTTTAAATCCCTTCAATTTCATGAACAATGTGGTATTAATTATTCCAATACAATTTATCCATTACACAAATTAAAATTGATCAATAATATAACATGAATCCTAATGATATCAAATTAATACTAATAAATGCAACTAATGGATTTTGTTGAAAATCATTCAAAAATATAGGATAGAGAGGGATTGACGATGTTATTTTTCTAATAGATAACTATTTATCAAAATATAATTATGTTTCAACAAAAAAAGTGGGATATTGTCAGGAAAAAATCCATGAAGTATTTATCTATGTGTACTTAGAGTTATTTATTTTGTTAACGAAGTTATATGACCATGATTTAGTATGGATGGTGTTCTTGAAGAAGATATTTTAGGTGGTGCCATTTCCCAATGTTGTTAAATTTTTTGTGACTAAAAATCTGATGTTTGTTTTACGGTTAACTACGGTTTTCCATGAAGGGGTTTTCGTTCTTGATTTAGAGGACCAAGAAATGATAGTTCATAGAATGCAAAGTAGTGCGGGTGCACTAGACAGAGCACAATGGAGGTATGAAAAAAGATGTTAGAAAATTTAAAAGAAGGATTTTATGCATCACACGTTTTACGAACAAATACGATGGCATGATGTTTTGCAGTCAAAGATGCTGTTTTAGTAGGACTGTGCATTACTTAAAAAAATATAGATAATATGTTGGATGATCATATTGAAGGCTATACAAAAACAGAGTTTTGGATATTTGTGATTATCATGTTTTACGTGATTTACTTTTCTATATAAAGGACCATATTTAAATAATTAAAAAGATAAAATTTAATTAGATATATCATCATTGGATGATTTAAGTAAATTATGATATTGATCATGAGGTATTATTTTATAATTGAGATGAGTTTCACGTGGAATAATTTATGAGAAGGATATAATTCAAGTAAATAGTTCATAAAATGGTTTTATGGTTATCAGAACATCACCTATAAAAAGTGGGCCATAGAGAAGTGGTAGTCTATAAAGAATTAGGGGTCCTCAAGGAATCATTATTCCATGAGGAAGTTGTGTCCAACAATGAAAATGGGAAATTTAATCCACCCAAAAATGTGGTGCAAGGAAGATTCTGGAGCATGCTTGATAGTTCACAAAGGGTTGAAAGAAGTCGTTAAAGGGGATAAAACAATATTTGATAGAAATTTATTCAATCAAATATATGTGTAAATGTGGATTACACATAATGGTTGAAAATATGACTTCATGGCACACATATATTTGTCTGGAAAATTATAATGTAATTCATAATGACAGGAGATTCTTCTGGAGGAACAATGAGCACACATTAGTGGAAATAATAGTGAGATTTCAAATTATGGTTTGTTAAAAACAATTTGTGATTTTGTGACTTCTTTAAAAATTATAATGGTATTGATCAAGGACATAAAATTTATCTAGACCAAACCTTATTTAGACAGTGATCCTTAGTGCATTGAATACAATAGAACATCACCATTGTATTCTCTTGGGGCGTAACCCTGTGTGGTTAAAACATGTCACATCATTGTATCCCAGGAATGATTTCATTCCATTCCATATATTTCTTTGTTACATGGTTATAGGAATTTTGTTTTACAATGACAAAATATTTGAAGTGGTAGTTGTTTTAATTGGTCATAACCTGATTACCCCCCCGGGGTATTTATCTATGTTGATATTACAAGTGGCTCAAAAAAATTGACAATAATTGATTGGATTATTAGAAAACTATTGATAATATCTAATAAAATGAAACATATAAAATTTTTATCATATTTCATGCCCTTTAACCATTGAATTATTACCCTCACCATTTTAGCTTTTACAATGGTAACTACTTTTCACTTAAGATACATTAATCCATTTTTCTAAAAAAAGTAGACATTATTAGATATTTTGAACCTAAATATTCAAAATTTATATTTAAATTTCTATATATTAATTTATAGGAATGTGATAAATTTATTTTATTATAATAAATGTTTGATATAACAAAAAAAATTTGAGAAAAATAATATTTGTGTTATAGAATATCATTCATAGGATCTAAAATTATAACCATTACTTTAAAATGTATAATAAAAATTATTGAAAAATCAGAAAATATTATAATAAAATTCTATGTCATGATTTATATATTAATAATCCCATATAAGTCACAATATTAGTAAAAATGTTATATTTCACTATTCAACTAAACATCAATTGTTTGAACCGTGACACAAATATATTGTAGGATAATTTCATTTTGAATAATAAAAAAATAAATTATAATATATTAAAATCGAAATATATCATTCCAATATAAAAAATTTTAAATTATATATTGAATTATGGCTCTTTGGAGTTTGATAGTAAAGGATATGGTGTTTACCTACTAGTGTAGGGTATCATGTCCTATATTATTCCCGACTTAAACAATTTGTTCAAAAAATTGGGATATATATAATCTATTGAAAACATGCAGATTTTAATTCCTCGTATATTCTTTAGGATCCCAATTTACCTCCTTTAGTTTGAGATTTGTCCAAGGAATTTTCTCCAGTCATGCTCTTGGACTCTACAACACTTTCACAATAGTGTCAAAAATATAGATAGGTTCTTCATTATAAGAAAATATATGCTCCATATTAATTTCATTAAATTTTATAATAGTCATGGGATATGGTATTTATTTGCTAATTAATGAAATGTGGATTGAATATTGTATATTAAAATAGTTTTGTGATATATCAAATATCTAATCTACAACTCCAATTCATTCTATTCTTTTATAATGGCTAATGTACATAGGGCATAACATTACCCCTATACAAATTTAACAAATTTATTTGATAGTGAATCCTTCAACAATACATTATACCAAAATAGAAATTCTATAAATTTATTTCAATTCATCATATTAATATTTTATATGGTTTATCCTTTATTAATATTATAATGAATTGTATACAAATTAACAACTATATCAACCAAAAAACACTTGTACAACCAGAATTATTCCTCATATATAATCCCAATTTTTTTAATATGTCTCCTCTTACTATAATATTTTTCATGTATAACAATCTCAATTGTTTTTGGGATGATATTTTTAAGTGAAAATTTAATCAATGGGGGATATTGATCCTACATACCATTAAATTCAATGATAAATGATCTTGTTATATATTCAACAGACTAGATAGTCCTTATTGATGACCCACTAGTCAAGGGATGATAGTAGTTCTAAAATGTATCACATTCTGGATATACCAATTAATAATCTTCTATAGTTTCAGTGACAAATGAGGGTCCTGGTTAGATACAATTAAAAACGGTTTCCCACAAATCCATAATACTTAATTGTTATAGTTCGAGGAAATGTTCAAAATGGGTAGATCTTCTCTTGTTTCTATTAAATGTTAATATATAGGAGGACTATATATGATAACACACATTTAATCATTCTTCCTTGGATTCCATGTGTGTCTATTTAAAATTTATATTGTACCAATATGAAAATTCAATATATTTATAGGTATATGTTGCAATACGCTCTTATGATGTTTCCTTTTATCCTTTATCTATTTTTATACTAAGAATCATCAAACATAGTCTTATATTCCCCACCTCATTCAATCCTAGAAAAAAAATTCTCTTAATTCCATTTTTAATTTTTTGATACCATGGGGAATAATGAAATTTTAGATATATACTTCATCTAAAAATTCCTTCTTCTACTCAATTATGGATGGAACTCTTAACATATTAAAAAACCTCAACACTAAAAATTTATAGATAAAATCTATCTATTTTCCATTATCTACTACAATAATATTCATTTTTTAGTTTCTCATTGACATTCTAGGTATTCTATAACACTTATATTAATCATAATTTAGAACATTCATGGAAAATTAATGATGGCTCCCTTACAAAAAATTTACAATTTCTAACTTTAAGTAATATATATAGATTAATTTTTTATCCACATCATTTTAGGAACTCAATATTTCCTCCTACTAAATCAATTAACCAATTCTGCTTCTTCTAATTGATGTATTGCATTAGGAAACTGTACTACTTTAGTAGTTTCATCCATCTTCATTACCTCATAATAAGATCCTTCCATGAGGACATAAACATAAAAACAATTTCTGCATATAAATATATATATTACATCATTCACTATAGAGGTAGTGAGTCCATATTTTCACGTAGAAAAATTACATCTTCCAACTAAATGTTATGATTCAGATAGTTCTATTCACGGATTTTGAATAACATTGTTGTATAGGATATCACTCATTCATTGTACATATGGAACAAACCAGGTCCATTATTTAATGAATTAATATATAAAATGAATGAGCATTTTATCCATATAAATGTAAATTGCTTCATTTATGAAGACTATCTGTATGTATCAATAGTTATCCATCTATTTTGAATTATTGATTAGAAATGTGTATTTAGTTTTGATTTGAAGCTATATTTTGTGGAACTATATATTTTGTTATCATCCAAGGAGGTGATTCTTATTTTGATAATGGGATTTAGACTTTTTGAGGTGTCCTACATATACTATTTATAATAGGAATCAATACCCATGTAGTTCATTAGACATAGTTTGGTGTCATATGATAGGACCACACCATTCATTTTAACATCATTTGGGAATGACATGTATGAGTGAAGATATTCATTGGGTATTTTGATCATGAATTTGGTTGTATTAATTGATATCATGCTTAAAACATGAATCAAATTCATTATAGTTCAATTTTACCTCAACCCACTGATGGGTAGGGACATTTAATTAGTAGTCATGAATATTATTACCTTCGATTTTCCAAAAAATATAATTCCTTCCATAGTTAAACGAATATGGAAACCAATATTAGGAGGAATTTATATAATGTCATTGAACATGGATTAAACATTGTGGTTTCACTACCTAGTGGAATTTTATTGTGTTAGTGATACATCTATTGATAAATCGATAAATTCTTATGATACATAATTGGTATGAGATACAGGGGATAACATGTAATTTGATGTACTATATATGGATGCATGTCTTTTTTACTAAGGAATACCTAACACGGTGTTAAATATGGACCTCAGAATATATGAAGTCATCCAATGTATTGTAATCCTAATAAGAAAAAAAATTTCATAGTTCAATATCTTTCTCAATCCACTGATAAATGAGGAAGAATGAAAGACACATATGGAGTGGGTATTGTGAACAAGAGTTAATAAAAAATCATACAAAATTGTGAATTCCATTGAAATATATCCAACCCATATCTTCTAATGGATAAAGAATGAAGACCATGAGTGTTCAATCGAGCATGTTTGGTTGGAATTTGGATCCAATGATACATATATAATTTAAATAGTTCCCATCCTTATCTCATAATTTACACATTCCATATGAATGTGTAATGTTCATCCAAAGACGCATGGTCATGCGTTCCCATAATTAAATGTCACATGACCAATTATTCTTATGTAATACATCTAAAAATATTAAGTGTGTCTACTCAACATGCCCGAAGTGTTTTTTTGGCATCTCCTAAGTGTATTTCTAACATGTATTGTGGTGTGTTCTTAACATGTCTAGATTTTCTATCGTAAATGTCCAGGGTCATTTCTAGATCGAATATGATATGTCTATAGCCTATTCAGGAATAAGGAAGAAATTTATAATGTATTTTCATGATCAAGTTGACAGAACGAGAGGAATTCTCATGATAAGGATGAAATTTTTATGGCTTTCGTGTGATCAAGATGCCATTTATAGAGGATGTTGTATAAACCAAATAACATGTACATAGGTCATCACATGATTTAGAAGACATATCTAGGGGTATAAAAAAATCAAGTTGACATGTATAGATTTTATCTTAAGAACTAGATGACATATTTGGGAGTTGTTGTGTGATTTGGAAGACAGAACTATAAGACTTCATTTTGTAAGCCTTACATGTCACGTGAACATCACATGATTGGGATATCATGGTTGAATACTATCATGTGGTCAATATTACACGTTTGTATGACATAATGTTACCATAATTACATGTTTAATAGTTGTTTCATGATCAATATGACATTCCTAAAGAACATCACATGAATCAGTGGACATGTAAATATGTCAGAACATGATCTGGACAACATGTGCAAGGATAGGCACATTATCTATATAAAATATCTAGAGGCCAAAAAAATCTAGTTGACATGTATGGTGGTTATTAGTTGATCTTGAAAACATATATAAAGGTCTTCGAATGATATGGATTGAATTAAAGTAGGTCATCACTTGAACTGGATAAAATTTCAATGATATGTATCATTATCAGTCTGACATATCCAGGGGACTTCATGTCATTCAGATAACATGTCCATGGAACCTCATATAACCATATTGACATGTTTCAAAGAAATCATGTGATTAATGACTAGATAACAAGAATTGAATTTCCCACTTTCATGAAAATATTTGTATCTATATTCATATGTATCTCTAATAATTTTCTACCTTAATTTCAAAATACCTCTATTTTCATTAGGCTCTAGGCTATTGGTCCCTTTCATGATCCAGTTGACAGACAAAAACTCCTCTGTATAATCTATATGACATGTTGAATGTCCTTTTCTAGTTCAAATGATTTATCATACAAAGATAAAAACATATAAAATAACACACTATGTCATTCCCTATTATTTACAAGGTTGAAAACACATTTGATCACATGATTCCACTATATAATGTCCCCTATCACCTCTACACCCTAGTGTTTGTATTTTATGTGATATAATGGGGATATATGAATCACAACCAAAAATTTACACAAACTTTCATTTTGTATAAATCTCTTATATGGGATTTAGTTAGTGTAGGGAGTGTCTCATAATGTGTTTCCTATTATCTAGACAATGGTCATCCATGGTGTTATTTTTACAACAAATGATAAATGGGAATTTCATAATCAATCCTTCATAATTAAATTAATTAAACTCGTGTCTAGTTAAATGGTTTTCACTTATACAAATTGACATTTCAATGGGACTTCACAATATTAGGCTAACATGTCTTGGCCCCATTATGAGATCAATCTGCCTAATCTAGAGCCCTTGAAGAGATTAGGTTGGCATCTCTAGAAGCCTATAAAATATCACACTAGAATGTTATACGATAATATCTTGATTGGTAAATAGATCATGAGATGTCCATAAACCCTTCACAAGAAAAAACACATATATTTTCTTCTCATAAGGATACCATCATTTCTAAATTTCATTTTATAAATTCTGTGTATTTCCTTTATCTGTTGTCTATTATGGCATCATATGATAAAATATATTTATCAGATATCAATTATATGAAAAAGGTGACATATCTAGTGGCCTTCACATGAAATATATGATATTTACATGGAGATATAAAATGATTCATGGACTAATCATGAAGTCTTTATCATCACTTCACATGAAAATAATTTTCAATACCACCATATAAGAATTTTTTTCTTAAAATATTATTTTATAAATAGACTTTTTGATTTTCAGTGGTCTTTTTATTGACATTTATCATGATCAGAATAACTCATCTAGAAACCTTTAAAGAATAATTATTTATCATCCATAGTCATTCATGAAATCATATAGGCTTGTCAAACAAACTTCTTATGATCCTAAAAAGATCACATGAAGCACATGACCCATTGTTTTGATGTCAATATAGTCACGGGATTCTTAAAGAACATTTTCCTAATCCCCATGTAGTTATACCTCATTTTTAATTACATTATAGAGAAAATAATACATATTCATTTGTAATTTCATCTATCCTAAAATTATTGATGTTCTCTTAGAGGGTGTCAACAAATTCCCCCTTCCCCTCCCAAAAGCACGGTTTAATGGAATAAAGACTAGGTTGTCAAGAATGTATATTCCAACCTATATTCATTTGGGATTTCTCTATTCATAGTTCAAAGAATATTTTTATCTTCCAAGAGGCCATTATCATTAGACATGATTCCAAATAAATATTTCAGAATAGGTTAGTCATTTAATATGTGTCCATTGCCTTAAGAGATCTCTTTATTTTCACGATTTTTTAACAATTGGTAAAACTGCTTCATGTAGACCCATTGTGAGAACTTATTAGGATACCTATTCACATGATCTCATCACATTATGTCTATGAATGATCACCTTGAATAGTGAACTAGTGAAATAGACCTTATAATAGGTCCAAAATATGTTTCTTTAATTGTGACACATGTTTATGGTTGTGTGGGTTTATTCGCATCATTCCAGAGTCTCTCGAGGGATGTTTTGTCATTTTCGGAGATTTATGTGAACTTCATGAACATCATATGGTAATATAATCACATATTATGCAATGTATCATGTTATAATGATATGTTACACGAGTAATATGATTTAAGATATCTACAATAGCTCACGGGATCATGAACCCTTATGTCGGCCATGAGATTCATGTGATATTGGCCGAGTTATGCACTTCTTTTTCACTTTTTGACATCTCTACATTACCTATCTGAAATATGAATTTATAAATATATATAAATAGATTAAAATTGATCAGTTCATTATGATGTTGAATTGTAGTGAGCTACGATTGATAAGAACTGCAATGTCGATCCATTGTACAATGTCTTTTTAAAAAATATACATTTAAAATTGATCATTCTGATTGATCTTAAATATATCCAATATCAAATAGAATCCCTTGGAATAGATTCATACATTTTAATGAAACTTTTATTCCTTCACCTATTTAAAATATTTCATCTCTCAGTTTATCACTATCTCTTTCTGCATTCAAATGAACATTTCAAAGGATAGTTATTTAACTGTGGTACCATACAAGGGGCTATCATATACTTTGGATAATTATCCATATGATATTGATATTAATTATCTTTCTCATAATTGTATTTCTTATATTTAATCACATATACTCAACTCCTCTCTAGACAATCCAAATATGTTTTTGGAGATAAAAGGGGGATTTTCACCATGGCGGCCAATTCTCTAAACAATCAGAATGGGAATTAAAGGATTGATAGAGTTGCACAAAAATAAAAAATAAAATACATTATAATCATATCTATGAGGTAATATGAGTTTCTCAATTAACAATGTGCCATTATAAATAACATATTAGAGAATTGATCCTCCATTATTGCACCAACTCTAACAATTTTTTCTGAGCCATGGAAATGTAGTGATCACCCTGGGTGATATATAAAGGAAAGGAGGAATACATATTCTTTAAGATTTGGGCGTTGAATTATTTCCATCCATGAATTGTTGGGGTGACCTTGAACAAAATCCAACCATATCACATTACATTCTAACTATTGACAGAGAGAAGTTAAAGATGGTTTTGAACCTATGCTTGATCATTTCCTTCAAGGACTTGATTAGCATCATCTTTTTTCAATGTGGGACCCATTAATATACCATAATCCCACATAAATTTTAATTATTTACATGTTAAAGATAGATTAGGATCTTATTATTTTATTCCTCTTGAAAGAAATTATACCTCCTGGTACTATCAGTATAAACTGGGGGTACCCCCATGATTTAGTTAGTGATATATGTTTCCATGTTTTTCAAAGGATTGATTTTCCTAACTGGGCATGCATGATTTGGAATTAGAGTTAGAAAAGTTTCGATGTCATAATTACAACAATAAGGGTTACCAATCATATTAGTAATTCCAACCCCTTTAATTCCATGATGAGAACATTTTCCAAGTTCAATGGGGTGATGTTCTTTACAAGATCAGTGGAAATTTTCTATTATTATTTAGATGGACATGAGATAATTTTCAGAGATGTAAGTATCATAATACTAGATAAATTCATTATTACCTGTTTTATATGAATATTATAAATATCCTTGAGGATTAAGTGATTCCATTAGGTTCTTATGAGGATAAAATATGTTGAGTCTATGTATCCATTTCAATTTTATATCACATGACACACCAATTGGTAAGAATATTGTTCATGGAAGTGCTTCCTCTATAGAGAGAAATTATATAGTCTCTCTTCCAGACAGGGTTAATGTAGCTGGTGTATATGGTTTAATCAATAGTGAACCATAAACCATCTACCATATTGCTTAGTTGATTCATATCTATCAAATTGTTTCTCATCTTACCTTAGATGATGGTTCTAATGTTTTCACCGGGGTGTGTTTTCTCACGTGTTATCATCCACTAGCACGCATTTGTTGCACCGCATTACCACTTTCTAAAGTTTTTCATCATTCATCACATTCCCAGATATATCTTCTCCATGATAGGGAAATGATTTTTGGATGTAGCTTCCTCCTACCATGGATTCTTCCTCGGAATTAGTCTCCTAGTCTATTTCCCCCTCATATACTATGTCGTGTTTTATAAAACCCATTCCTAATGGAATATAATTGTGGATAATGATTAATAATGACATTTAGGTCTATAAATTATAATGGGTCATGAATGCACTACAATATTTGTTAAGGAGAATAGTCACACATAACATCATTGGATTTTCACGACACTAGAACATTAGTCACATGTATTCTTCCTCATTATAGGGATTCCTAAGGGAGTGGAACTAATGGAATCTTGTGTATATCATAGTGTATCATATTCCAAAGTCATGTCTTATAATTTTATAATTGGGAATACCGTGGTTAACATAAGTTATCCCATAATTTTGATGTCCTGGAAAATTGATAGAGGCTGACTAGAAAGCATGATGGAAGCAGATCAAAGAGGTCTGTCCCTATGAGGGAGTACCTTGATGAATTATCTAATAAATGAATCAAAATGTCTAAAGAGGCGGACCCTAGATGGTTTTTATCATACAAGGAAAATTTCACAATGTGAAGGCTGATAGGGACACCACTAAGGGAAAATAAACGCGGTGCACTCTAGTGAGGGAGACCTGAAGGTTTACCATTGGGCGTGATTGAACATCAAAGAGGTAACCTATACACAATACCTATATGTTATGAATAAACCCACACCACAAATAATTATATGGATGGCTTGGACCTCATAAATTGAAACTAACCATTGAAAGGGGATTTCACTTGGTTGGATTGTGATGGATTGTGAGGGGAAGATGCATGGGAGTTTCCTGAGGTACATCTATAAGCAGTGATTATAAATGGAGATTACAGGTATGAGTGACCCAATTGGATCACGCGATTTCACAAGGATGTGGTGTCCCATGTACGAATCTTTACAAATATGGATGAAGTGTTAGTGTGGAATGGATAAAGAATATGGTCTGCTAGATGTGTTTGGATTGATCTTCAGGGAGGTTTAATACATATCCTAGATGTTAAGAAATAAAATACCACAAAATAAAAAATTGGGAATGAGGGATTATACCAAAAAAAGATGCCCTTGGAAAATATGGAATGGGGATTACAACTAGAATCTACCCAGTGGCCTGGAAGAGATGATGTATCCCATGTTATGGTAATGACCTTCTCATGATGTGTCATAGGAAATTTAGGATCGGTCAGGATGATGGGATTGAACATTAGTGAGGTTTCTTATATATCTGATTTGGTGTGGAGTCAAAGCCCGTGTAGTTCAGTTGAGGTGAGGGTATTATGTATGTAACTATAAAATCCCAAGTTTGTAATGAATAATAGATATTTTTATCTATGCCTATTAATGATTTAGATAGTGTTTTAGAGGCCTAAATTGAAAATAAATTCAATCTTAAGCATGGAATACACTAATATTTTTAAAAGATTATTTTACTGCCTTTTGATGGAAAAACATTGTTAAAATCTATCTTTTGACAATTTTATAAGCTATGTTTGTCAAAATAAACTTATTATTTATTATTGGGACATCAAAATTTACTTTGTGTGAATTTTTGATATTTTTCTGACAGTGTTCATTTTTTTTAATGAATAGTGAAAAATACTGCATTTTACATCAAAAATGCTTTTTAATATAATTTATTTATATGATTAGATTATCTTTAGATTTGGTTTTAAAGTGAAATTAGAATATATTTTAACCAATTAATCCAATAGTGGTCATTGGAATTAATTTCACATTGAATTTGGACTTATAATAGTGTCAATCTTTTAATACTTATTGTTTCATAAAAACAAGCTATTTGCTCTGACAGCGGGAATTAATTATTAAATTAATTAATGAAACTTATATGTTTTAAATTTTGTAAAATAGAAAAAAAATTTGAATTCAGAATATCAAATATATCTTAGGGTGAAGTTTTGGTATTTTTCTGAAAAACTTCAATTTTTTATGAATAGTGAAACCCCTATGTGGTACTTAAAAAACTGATTTTTCGTTTAAATGAAATTTTACCACCTTTGTGTTTTGAATTTAAAAAATCCGACATACATGGTTGTCATTAAGAAGTAAAATATGGTTCAATGGGATTAAAATAATTTTTTGGTGATTAGTAACTTTTATGTTTTTAATCGCGATTAGTGGTAATTAGTGTTGTTTAAGGTAAAACTAATGTTTTAATAATATGAAATGACCAAGAAACATGTCCTAATATTATTGGATGTGTCATGGCTAACCAAGAAAATCCATGGGTCAACATGGGGACCCCATGGAGCCACTTTGTTAGGAAAATGAAATTAATATCTTTTTATTTAATGATAAAGTAAAAATGACACAAACATGAGTTATTTTACTAAACCAATTTGTACATGGGGTTATACAAGTCAGATTTTTTAGTATAAATAGAAATTGTAAAGCTAAAAAGATTTCCTACATCATATTATTTTTTTTATAATTTTTATACTTTAACTAAATTAAATTATTTATGACAACATGATGATGTAGCGGTTACCTCATTAATAAAGGATTTAAATAAAATGAAATGATAATATAAAATCTATGACCTACACATGTCCAAAAACTATTGGATGGGTGGATTTAGAACCCTTATCACATTATCCTCGAAAAACATCAATGTGGGACTTCTTAAATCTGAATACCATTTTAAAATAAAGTGACTTTTCTTTACCTTCCAAGAGTGCCCCTCCTCTCCTCTTATAAAAGGCCCCCACCTCTACCTCCTTACCCACACTCCCAAAGCTTTTGGATCGGCCAAACCCTGCCCATTTTGGCTCTCCAAATCCCTCTATTACTCCTTGAAGACTCATTTTGGGCATAAGTCTTCCCATGGAACCCTTTGATCTCAAATCTAAGAGAGTAACCCGATTTTAAGGTAATGTCTTTTTTTGAGTCCTTTTGTTTGATTTTGCTTCTACAACCCCATAAACTCTTTTTATTAATTTCTTTTGTAACAACTCCAGTATACTCAATATACTAGGATGTGTTTATAAGAAGGATTAGAGCTACACATAAACACACCTACATCTAATGGTTAAAGAACATACTGTTTCCGTGGATGGTGAATTTATGCCTCCCGAAATGATGATTGTTCAACATTTTTTTACCACCTTCAAAGGTGGACATTAATATGTCACTATATTTATATATGATATATAATATGTTTATGTCTTCCTTAATCTTCTGTATTTTTCATTTTGGGCATTCCTTTATGGTTTCCATTATGGGTAAACACGATATCTTCATTTAAGAAAGTGCGGACTACCACCCCTCAAAGTGATTTGATTCGTTAAATACCATATGTGGGACATATAAATGATGGAACTATGATATTATATATGATATTATACTGGAATTATAATATACCTTTATATCATTATGATTCCATTCTACAAAATCTGAAATAGAAATGAAAGCAGCGTTCATGCGTACGTAAGGCCTACCGTCTCCATGAACGGTGCATTTCATTTCTTACCTCTAAATGATTATGTAATATTATAAATTCATGTATATACTGGATATATATGATATATAAATAATGATTATAATTCTGGATATAATTGATACATGAACAACATGTAATTATAAAGGGTTTATTTTTGACTCAAGTACCAATGATCGTTAAAACGACCGTTATTAACTTAATTAATTACATAGTGTTCATGACATGAAAATAAGTGATATAAAAGGAATAATGAAATTGAAAAAGGTTCTTAATCAAGTATAAATTAACAAATGTTTATAATTCAGGATATTGAAGAACGACTGAGTCAAGTCGGACCCGAGGTATGGGACTTTGTCTCAATCTCCTTTCATTGAGGCATATTTTGTTTTATACACAACCATATTTTATATGTTTTATAAACCCCTTTGACTTTTACGTTTATCCAAAAGGAATATTTTTTATATGAAGCGTTTTACTAAATGACAAAAGGGAATGTTTTTGTCATAAGTATGCGGCGACAACCACTTCTCTGCCGCCGTGACCGTTATTTGAGTTTCGGCTTCCTCTACAAGCCATACCATCTTTTTAAAAGAAAAATAAATACCATGTCTTAATTTTCATTTATTTTGGTATTGAAAATGGTTTACATAATGTTTTTATATCAATTTTTTGTATTGATATCTTGTGATTGAAAGGTGGAAATGTTATATTTCCTTCATGCATGTTTTATGTGATATGATTATGTTGAGGTTCTTGGGCATTATTATGAAGACGGGTGGTTCTGTGATAAACTAAGGGTGGGTGAGCCCGATATAACTCTCCAATGCATTGGGTAACGTGAAGGAGTGTAATGTTAAGGTTTCTCCGAAGATATTTATGGAATATAATGTGATGGGTATTCCAAACGTAACCAAGAGGGTTACTCCCTACGTAAGAATGTTATGAATGCCTCATGTTACCGTTATGTCTTATGATTTCTATGATTTATTCATGATTTGATGAGTTATGTTAAAGTTCTTATGTTTTATGGGTAAATTATGATTTCATTCTTATGTATATATGTACCCATGTTTCCTTTCCATATTTTTATATCCCTTACTGAGCTTTTTATGCTCATCCCAAGTTTTTTGAAATGATTTTCACAGGTCAAGGGAAAGGTATATGATATGATGATAGTGTCAAGGAAGTGTCAAGAAATAATCCATTTTTTATTTTAAATATGTTTCCATTGATGGGAAAGAAGAATACTATCTTTATGTAACCACTTTGTTTATATGTGGAATGTAATGCATGTTTTATGATCTAATTCTCTAAAACTCTAAACTAGAAAAGATCCTTAATATGTAATCTTGTAATAACTAAATATTAAGTAAGGTTTAAGGATGGGGCCTTATAGTTGGAAATAGATGTTGGTTTAGAAAACATTAGGAGTTAGAATTCTGTTAAATGATTATCCAAAAAATATTTTTTAAACTGATATGGCATTTGAAGATTACCATGTTGCTTCATCTAAGACATGTTTGTTCAGAATGGTTTTCCGCAGAGGAAACAAGGAAGCAGTTCTAGGAAGGCATACAGAAGGAAATAACCTTCCGAATCAGCATCCCGAGATTGCTGGAATTGTAACTGAACAGTTTGTTGTAGTAATGGAACAGTTGACTCAAGCGATAAATGGTGGTGGTATCCATGCACGAGATCAGCCAGATCAACCGCAAAGGAACATGTCAGTGGTGGAACATTTCATGAGGCAACATCCCCCATCATTCAGAGGATCATCTGACCCTGTGTTTTCATAAGGGTGGATTAAAGAACTATAGAAGATTTTTGATGTCATAGGGTGTTCAGACAATAAAAAGGTTAGTCTTGCTATTTATCGTTTAGAGGGTGAAGCAGATCAGTGGTGGTCGATGGTTAAAAATATCAGGGACGCTGATGATATTGATGCCCTCGACTGGGATGAATTCAAAGGTATGTTTCTGGAGAAATATTTTCCTAAGGATGTTCGACATAGGATAGAAAATAAATTCTTGGAATTGAGGCAAGAGGAAGACTTAGTGGCTGTCTATGAAAGAAGGATCACTCGATTGGTAAGGTATGCTCCAAATTTTATCCAAGACCTTGATAGTAAAATAAATCGTTTTTACTCAGGATTAAAGCCAAAATATTGAAGGGAATTATCTTCTCGAGAGTTTAAAAGTTATGAAAAGCTTGTTCGATGTGCTGAGATGGTAGAAATGGAGTTTTCCGATGATCAAGTGTTCTATAACAACCAACAGAAGAAGAGACCAAGGTGGCAGGAGAAAGGTAAGAATTCTTCAAAAAAGTCTGACGGTAAGAAAACTAAGTTTCCAGTTTTTGATAAATGTGGAAAAAGGCATTCTGGGGAATGTCTCTTGAATTCTGGAAAGTGCTACTAATGCACTAAGATGGGACATAAGGCTCGTTATTTCACTGAAAAAGATCAGGGTGATGGTAAGACAAAATTTGATTTACAGTTAGTGAAATGTTTTAAGTGTAATGAGATGGGTCACTATGAAAACAAGTGTCCGAAAAAGAGCTTGAGTGATGGGAAGCAGTTAGACTACAAGCAGAAAGGGGTGGTGAAATCCTTTGCAACTACTTCAGCGGATGTCGGGCCATCAAATGAATTTGTATCCGGTACTTTGTTTGTTTTTTTAGATTATGCCAGTGTGTTGTTTGATTCATAGTCTACACATTCTTTCATCTCTGAAACCTTTTCTTGTAAAATGGGAATACCATCTCAAGAAATGACTCCTGAAATTTTGGTAAAAACACCTGGGGGAAATGTTGAGGCAAAAAGAATTTATAAGAATATTACTATCCTTATCTGTGAAAAAGACCTACTTGAAAACCTTATTGTTCTACTTCTAGTAGAGTTTGATTTTATCCTGTGTATGGATTGGCTCTCTATTTACCATGCTAAGATTGACTGTAGAGCTAAAGAAGATTATTTTCAGAAAGACATTCAGTTTGTGTACAAGAATGAACCCTTACTGTTGATAACTTATCAAGAGGCCAAGAAACTTGTAAAAGATGGAAATGAATGTTACCTTGAACACATCATTGAAAATAAAGGAACTGTTCAGATTAATGATGTGCCAGTGTTAAATGAGTATCCTGATGTTTTTCCTGATGAGTTTCCTGGAATAATACCAGATCGGAAAGTTGAGTTTACTGTTGACTTAGTTCCTGATGCTAAGCCAATTTCAAAACCCCCTTATCGAAAGGCTCAAATTGATTATTTAGATTTAAAGGAGCAATTTCAAGATTTATTAGAGAAAGGTTTCATTTGACCTAGCACATCACCATGGGGTGGTCCTGTTTTATTTGTTAAAAAGAAAGATGGTTCTATGAGACTTTGCATTGATTATAGAGCCTTGAATAACATCACTATTAATAACAAATATCCTTTGCCTCATATCGATGATTTGTTTGATCAGCTCTAGGGAGCTAAGTTTTTTTCAATGATTTACTTGATATCGGGGTACCATCAGCTGAAGGTAAAGGAAGAATATATTCTGAAGACTGTGTTTTGTACAAGATATGGCCATTATGAATTTGTAGTACTGCCTTTTGGGATTACCAATGCACCTGCTGTATTCATGGACTTAATGAATAGAATGTTCCATGAGTTCTTGGATAATTTTGTGGTTGTTTTCATCGATGATATTTTAGTGTTTTCTAAAAGTAAAGAAGAGAACGAAAGACATTTTAGGGTTATTTTTCAAACCTTGAATAAAAATAAATTGTATGGGAAATTCAGCAAGTGTGAGTTTCGGTTGCAACAAATTTCTTTCCTTGGTCACATTATATCTAAAGATGGGATAACAGTTGATCCTGCAAAAAAAGGTTATTGAAGAATGGCCAAGACCCACAAATGTAACTGAGATTCATAGTTTCCTTGGTTTGGAAGGCTATTACCGAATGTTTGTTAGAAAGTTTTCACAGTTATCTAGTCCAATGACTAAGCTAACTCGGAAAGGTGTTACGTTTATCTGGACAAAACAATGTGATGATTGTTTTCAGGAACTGAAAAGAAGATTGGTGAATGCTCCAGTTTTGGCACTACCTTCCAGGAATGGTGAGTTTGTTATATACAGTGATGCTTCATTGAAAGGACTTGGTTGTGTCATAATGCAGAATGATCAGGTAATTTCTTATGCTTCATGTTAGTTGAAAACTCATGAGGTAAATTACCCTACACATGATTTGGAATTAGCTGCTGTTGTTTTCACTTTAAAAATTTGGAGGCATCATTTGTTTGGAGGAAAGTGTGAAGTATATACTGATCACAAAAGTTTAAAGTATATATTCACACAGAAAGAATTGAACATGAGACAAAGGAGATGGCTAGGATTAATCAAGGATTATGATTGTACAATTCATTACCATCCGGGAAAAGGAAATAAACTGGCTGATGCTTTGAGTCGAAAAAGTAATGCTTCATTAACCATGTTGCATTTGGAATGTGATCCTTTGGTTAAGGATTTGATGAAATTTGGTATAGAAGTTGTTGGTGCAGGATGTCCTTCTGTTTTATTTCGGGTATCAGTGAATTCTTCTCTATCAGACAGAATCAAGCAAACACAGAAGCAAGACAGTGAGTTGCAGAAAAAGTTAGAGCTGGTTTAGAAAGGTAAGTTTCTTGAATTCAAAATTGATAATGATTGAGTTTTGATATTTGGGAAGAGATTGTGTGTGCCTTGTGATTCACAGTTGAAGAGAGAGTTGTTATGTGAAGCTCATTGTTCTCCGTTTTCAGTTCATCCTGGCAGTACTAAGATGTACAGAGATCTATTGGAGTATTACTGGTGGGATGGAATGAAAATAGATATTGTTGATTTTATTTTGAAGTGTTTGACTTGTCAGCAGGTTAAAGCAGAGCAGCAGTTACCGAAAGGGATGCTTCAGCCTTTACCAGTGCCAGAGTGGAAATGGGAGAATATATCCATGGACTTTGTTGTGGGATTACCAAAGACATCTCGAGGTAATAATGCAACCTGGGTTATTGTTGATCGCTTGACTAAATCTGCTCATTTTCTTTATATACGAGATACTTTCTCTCTAGATCAACTTTCCCGTTTGTATCTTAAAGAGATAGTCAGGTTACATGGAGTTACTCTCTCCATTTTATCTGATCGTGATCCCAGGTTTACTTCTAACTTTTGGAAGGGCCTTCAGAAGTCATTGGGTAGTGATTTAAATTTTAGTATAGTATTTCATCCCCAATCAGATGGGAAGTCAGAACAAACAGTTCAGACATTGGTGGATATGCTACGTTCTTGCTCTATGGATTATCAGGGAATTTGGGACCAACATCTTTCTTTGGTTGAGTTTTCATATAATAACAGTTTTCATTCCAGTATACAGATGGCACCATTTTAGGCATTATATGGGAAGTGGTGTCGAACTCCAGCTTTTTGGGATGAAGTGGGTGAAAGGAAGTTTATGGGACCGAAATTGGTAGAAGAGATTACTGAAAAAGTTCAGTTGATTCAGAAACACATGAGAACAGCTCAGAGTAGGCATAAGAGTTATGCAGACAACAGGAGGAATGATCTATCTTTTGACGTAGGTGATCATGTTTTTCTCAAGGTATCCCCATAGAAAAGTGTGATGCGATTTGGTAAGAAAGGAAAGCTGAGTACAAGGTTCATTGGACCATATGAAATTCTTGAAAGAGTTGGATCAGTTGCATACAGAGTGGCTTTACCTCCGAGTTTATCTCAGGTACACAATGTTTTTCATGTTTCGATGTTCAGAAAGTATATGCCAGATCCATCTCATGTTTTGAGTCCAGAGGTAGTTCAGCTGGAAGAGAACCTATCTTATGAGGAATAACCGGTCCAGATTCTTGACCATAGGGAGCAAGTGTTACTGAATAATGTGATTAATTAGGTAAAGGTTTTGTGAAAAAACCACATGATTGAAGAGGCAACATGGGAATCTGAAAATGCAATGAGGGATAAGTACCCCCATTTATTTGATAAGTAAATAAATTACGGGGACAAAATTTTCTAAATGGGGGAAGGATGTAACATCCCAAGTAAGTAATGAATAATAGATATTTTTATCTATGTCTATTAATGATTTATATAGTTTTTTAGAGGCTTAAAATGAAAATAAATCGAATCTTAAGCATGGAATACACTAATATTTTTAAAAGATTGTTTTACTGCCTTTTGATGGCAAAACATTTTTAAATCTTTCTTTTGACAATTTTATCAGCTATGATTGTCAAAATAAACATATTCTTTATGATTGGGACATCAAAATTTAATTTGTTTGAATTTTTGGTATTTTTCTAACAATGTTCATTTTTTTAATGAATAGTGAAAAATACTGCATTTTACATCAAAACTGCTTTTTAATATAATTTATTTATATGATTAGATTAAATTTTGAATTGGTTTTAAAGTAAAATTAGAATATATTTTTACCATTTAATCCAATAGTGTTCATTGTAATTAATTTCACTTTGAAATTGGACTTAAACTAGTGTCAATCTTTTGATACATATTGTTTCATAAAAACACGCTATTTGCTCTGACAGCGAGAATTAATTATTAAATAAATTAATGCAACTTATATGTTTTGAATTTTGTAAAATAGACAACATTTTTGAATTCTGAATATCAAATATATCTTAGGGTGAATTTTTGGTATTTTTCTGAAAAACTTCAATTTTTGATGAATAGTGAAACCACTAAGTGGTACTTAAAAAACTGATTTTTCATTTAAATGAAATTTTACCACCTTTGTGTTTTGAATTTCAAAAATCCGACATATGTGGTTGTAATTAAGAAGTAAAGTGTGGTTCAATGGGATTAAAATAATTTTTTGGTAAATAGTAACTTTTATGTTTTTAATCGCGATTAGTGGTAATTAGTGTAGTTTAAGGTAAAACTAATGTTTTAATAATATGAAATGACCTAGAAACATTTCTTACCCTTATTTGATGTGTCATGTCCGACCAAGAAAATCCATGGGTCAACTTGGGGACCCCATGGAGCCACTTTGGTTGGAAAATAACATTAATATCTTTTTATTTAATGATAATGTAAAAATGACACAAACATGAGTTATTTTACTAAAACAATTTTTACATGGGGTTATACAATTCATATTTTTGATTATAAATAGTAATTGGAAAGATAAAAATATTTCCTACATCATAGTATTTTTTTTATAATTTTTATACTTTATATAAATTAAATTATGTATGACAACATGATGATGCAGCGATTACCTCATTAATAAAGGATTTAAATAAAATGAAATGATAATGTAAAATCTATGACCTACACATGTCCAAAACCTATTGGATGGGTGGATTTCGAACCCTTATCACCTTATACTCGAAACCCATCAATGTGTGACCTCTTAAATCCGAATACCATTTTAAAATAAAGTGACTTTTCTTTACCTTCCAAGAGTGCCCCTCCTCTCCTCTTATAAAAGGCCTCCACCTCTACCTCCTTACCCATACTCTCAAAGCCTTTGGATCGGCCAACCCAAGCCCATTTTGTCTCTCCACATCCCTCTCTTACTCATTTAAGCTTCACTTTGGGCATAAGTCTTCCCAAGGAAGCCTTTGATCTCAAATCTAAGATAGTTACCCGATTTTAAGGTAATGTCTTATTTTGAGTCCTTTTGTTTGATTTTTCTTCTCCAACCCGCTAAACTCTTTTTATTCATTTCTTTTGTAACAACTACAGTATCCTCAATATACTAGGATTTTGTTATAATAAGGATTCGAGCTACATTTACACACACCTACATCTAATTGTTAAAGGACATACTGTTTCCGTGGATGGTGAATTTATGCCTCCCGAAATGATGATTGTTCAACATTCTTTTAACACCTTCAAAGGTGTCCATTAAGATGTCACTATATTTATATATGATATATAATATGTTTATGTTTTCATTAATCTTCTGTATTTTTCATTTTGGTCATACCTTTATGGTTTCCATTATGTGTAAACGCGATATCTTCATTTATGGAAGTGTGGACTACCGCCCCCTCAAAGTGATTTGATTCGTTAAATACCATATGTGGGACATATAAAGGATGGAACTATGATATTATATATGATATTATACTGGAACTATAATATAACTTTATATAATTATGATTCCATTCTATAAAATACGAAATAGAAATGAAAGTAGCGTTCATGCGTACGTACGGCTTACCGTCTCCATGAACGGTGAATTTCATTTCCTACCTCTAAATGATTATGTAATATTATAAATGCATGTATATACTATATATATATCATATATACATAATGATTATAATTATTGATATAATGGATACATGTACAACATGTAATTATAAAGGGTTTATTTTTGACTCAAGTACCAATGATCATTAAAACGGCCGTTATTAACTTAAATAATTACATAGTGTTCATGACATGGCAATAAGTGATATAAAAGGAATAATTAACTTGAAAAAGGTTCTTAAACAAGTATAAATTAACAGATGTTTATTATTCAGTAGATTAAAGAACGACCGAGTCAAGTCGGACCCGAGGTATGGGACTTCGTCTCAATATCCTTTCATTGAGACATATTTTTTTTATACACAACCTTCTTTTATATGGTGTATAAAACCCTTTGAATTTTATGTTTATCCAAAAGAAATCTTTTTTATATGAAGCGTTTTACTAAATGAAAAAAGGGAATGTTTTTGTCGTACGTATGTGGTGACAACGACTTCTCTGCCGCCGTGACCGTTATTTGAGTTTCGGCTTCCTCTACAAGCCATACCTTCTTTTTAAACAAAAAATAAATACCATGTTTTAAATTTCTTTTATTTTGGTATTGAAATTGGTTTTCATAATGAGTTTATATCAATGTGTTGTATTGATATCTTGTTATTGAAAGGTGGAAATGTTATATTTCATTTATGCATGTTTTATGTGATATGATTATGTTGAGGTTCTTAGGCTTTATTATGAAGATGGGTGGTTCCATGATAAACTAAGGGCGGGTGAGCCCGATATAGCTCTCCAATGCATTGGGTAACGCGAAGGAGTGTAACGTTAAGGTTTCTCCGAAGAGAATTAGGGAATATACTGTGATGGGTATTCCAAACGTAACCAAGAGGGTTACTCCCTACGTAAGAATGTTATGAATGCCTCAAGTTACCTTTATGTCTTATGATTTCCATGATTTATTCATTATTTGATGAGGTATGTTAAAGTGCTTATGTTTTATGGGTAAATTATGATTTCATTCTTATGTATATATGTACCCATGTTTCCTTTCCATATTTTTATATCCCTTACTGAGATTTTTATGCACATCTCAAGTTTTTTGAAAAGTTTTTCACAGGTCAAGGGAATGGTACATGATATGATGACAGCTTCAAGGAAGTGTCAAGAAAAAATACATGTTTTATTTTAAATATGTTTCCATTGATGGGAAATAAGAATATTATCTTTATGTAACCACATTGTTTATATGTGGAATGTATTGCGAGTTTTATGATCAAATTCTCTAAAAATCTAAACCAGAAAAGATCCTCAACGTGTAATCTTGTAATAACACAAGATTAAGTAATGTTTAAGGCTGGGGCCTTATAGTAAGAGTCCTATGAATGTGAAAAATGGATATTACACCAGGAGAGATTCCTATTGGGGGTTAATAAATATGTCACGACCACTACTAATCGTTATTCCCATCTGATTATTTCATGGTGTGAGAAACAACAATAAGTAGTAGGTCAGACACTGACATCATGAAAGATACTTTAATGAGGGATGTTGTGGGGATTACTGGTTGATGGGGCATGGTATAATATAATTACATTTGAGGAGGATCTAATTTCACGTGAGTCAGATCTCACTCCCTTGGAGATGCGCGGGAAAGGACAATTCTTGAGGTGGAGCACCCCTTGTGCATTGAATGTGGTGAGGATATAGATTAACATCATGTTTTGACGAAGACGATGTTGGGTAGTTTTAGGTCATGCAGCAAGGATGGTGGGGACTCATAACTTACCTCTTGGTCTTACATAACTAGTTTTCATAAACCCTTGGTGATGGGAAGGAATCATCAATTCTAGGAAGTGAGGGTGTGGATAAGTGGTTAGTTTTGGTGTCCATTTTATCATAGAAATGGTGAAAGGGAAAATCCATTATAATAACTATGATAAAAAGAAATAGGTAAGGAAATAATATAAGAGAAACCTCATGAGGTACCTTGAAATAACTAGTCAAAATAATGGAGAGATTTACATGAGAGGATCAAGCATGACATGGGAGACACGTGAAAGAGGGTATTGATAATTGTGCTTTGGACTAAAGTCAACCAATAGAGTTTGAAGGAAGTGGTTCATGTAATATTAGAGGTTTTAACACAAAATGAGGGGATGATCACATATTGGGTTGTGTTTAATAGTATAATGTGTCTGTAAGAAGGATATTTTATGCACACTTACCTTAGGCATAAAATAAATTACCTAGGATTAGACAACTATGGGCCCATAGGAAGGTGGGCCACTTTGGAACATTTCATGAAAGATCCTATAATATGAGGGGTTCATGGTTTATTCACTATCACAAAAGAGGATTCTTACACATTAGATAGTGTTGGTTTTTCATCCAGATCATCAACCAGAATAATGGAATTCCCTTCAGTATATAGGTGTTATATTTGGAATAAATGCATTATAATTCCATCCAGAAAGAGGTATTCTGCATAGGGGAGACTCAGCATGTGTGTAATGGCCCGAGTGATGTCACATTGGGTTCATAATTTCCTTACTGACCAGGCCAGATCTTGCACAAAAGGACAAACTCTAGTGTGTACCTTCCTTGGACGATTCTCCTGGCCTCCATGGAAAAGTAGATACACCCATCACGTCGGGTGTATTAATGAATTGCTTACATATATTTATCTAGAAATCACAACATAGATCTTTCATGGTCATTCCTTGGGATTATCATCAGGTTTCATTTAATGTAATCTTTATTTCCCTTCACCCAATGAGGACCTTGGTTGTCTTGTGTGGAATTCGACACCAATAGATTGTATGTAGGAAGAAAGAGTGCCACACTCATTATACCTTTATGTCCTATACTGGATAATAAATATAAAAAGTCTTAAATAGGTCTTCCACCAAATGATTACTCTATATTCCTTTTAAATGATTATTCCCATTATTGGGTGGAATATTTCGATGTTAGTATAAAAAATCTGTTAATAATGGGATAAAATTACTTTTAAATTCAAATTCACAAATTTTATTATACATATTGTGAGAATTGTTAATAAATAATTAATCTTATAAGAATCCATATTGATATACTCATGCCTATTATTCCATGATTACCTTGTATAAAAGGATAATTTTGTTAAACATGAACCTGAGGGAAATTACTCTAACATTCACCTGACTTAGTCAACATGGCTAGCAAAAAATTCTTTTTTTGCATACAGATAATAATACCAAATATAATTTTATCTATTTTAATTTTATATTCCTAATCATTTTACAAATATTCATATGGTAAAATGTTTGAAATAAAACACATTACTTTTTCATAGTAGTCCTTTTATGTATTTTCATCCTCACGTGTTTCATTTATTTTAAATTTTATAAATAATATATTATTCATTGATTACAAAACATATGTGTCTAATAAGTACAGGAATGAATTTTCCACAGTATTCCCATTGTAGTTTCTCACATGTCAACAATTCTGTCTCTGTCAATAAGATTTTCTAGTGTCCAATAATCCCAATCATAGTTTTAGTTTAGGTTATTCTATCTTGGACCATCTTTTTCTATATTTTTAGGGTCTTCTACCTCAGTTAAGTTTTTCAATTTTTTTTATTTTCTGCCTGCTTGGAATATCTATTACAATTTTTTTGCATTTTGTAGATCCATCAATCTATTTATGTTTATTAGGTTCTTATATATTATAACATCTATTGTTGTCATTTAGGTTCATCTAGATCGTTTTTTCTATTGTTCCTATTTAGGTTCTTCATTATTAGTCCTTATATTTTTCAGGATTATGGTATTCTAGATATGAAAATCAATTTCACAATATTCTAAAACATATATTATTGATTGATGGGATTTCCTAATGAATTTGGACACCTAAAATTCTTTCTAATATGATGGAGGATGTGTATTCTTGAGTGGTGTTGAAATGCTCCATCCTTGCTGAGATTTGGATTGGTTTATAGTGATGTAATGTTTGGGATACCAAAACTATATGGTGGGTTAGAATAATTATTGTGAACATTAGGTTTTTCGCCTTTTGAATACAGTATGATGGAATGCTGAAGACAAATCAAGGAAGATCCAAAAACCCTTTTATGTGTCAAGTTCCACTATGATATTTTCATCACTCATGAGTATTTGAAGTACTTTCATACAAGGAGGATATGCCTCTTATTGATAGGTTTTAGTCATTTATGATGATTCTAATCATACAAGGTAATATAAGGGGGCATCTTCTCCTTTTCAAGGGTCAAGTGAGATTCATAAATATTAAAACAATTTGATAATTAAGTAGAGTAGTGATGAAAGAATAACCAATCAGGGTTCTGGAAACCATGGTTTAGTTCTATTTATGATTGATAAGCTGTGTTTCTATAGTATGTGGTTTTTAGTTCATGTGGTGTCCGGTCAAAAATGGGTAGGGAATGAAATATCACATTCCTTATTTGACAATTGTTAAAATACATGATGAAATAATGTAAAGGATGTCAAATCCTCTTGAACAGTCTAGTTATAGAGATTATAAGTGATTTTGTAAGAATATATGAGCAATCAAAAAGGGGTAATGTAGGTATTTGTAGACCACTTTTTGATGTGGAAAATTGTATCACCCATATTTATGACTATTTCTTGTTCATTTAAGGGAGGCCATTACTCTAGGACAAAAACACCCACAAGTAATAACATTTGATACATTGTTTAATTCACCTATGAATCCTAGTAGGTCCCATCATAATAGTCAATACATTTTAGAAATGTTGTATATGTATAACCCTAGGGGAACAACTCAAGGCTATGTGTTTCTAGGAGAAGGGTGTCAACTCAATGAATTTGTTGTGTCACCTTGGGTTTCAAAGATATTAATCTAATTTAGATAATTTATAATAACAAATATGAGTTTGAGAACCCTCAAATTGTTTCTTCCTCTCAGTGAGTATATAATCATGGATTGGATATTTGAAAATTAATTACCCTAACTTCTTATGTGACTATGGGGTTCAGAGGGAAAGGGCCAACTTTACATTGGGATAACTTATAGGCTATATGAGATTTATGACTTTTTCACTCCACGTTTTTTTAAACACTATATATGAATATTTTAGAGAGGTGATACTTGACTTTTTCTCATACTCCACTTATTTTGGGTTTCATCCTTTCTATTTTATATATATTTCAATATCAGTTATTGATCTTGGTATTTTATATTAAAATGTTGATGATTGTGGAAATACATAATTCACTAATGTGTATATAGTTTAAGGTTAGTATGCAGGAGGACCAAGTATCAGTGGAGTATTATATAAATTTATAATTATAATTCATCAAGTTGAAATTACTTGGAAACATTTCAAATGAAGGGTGATTGTGTGGTTAATTTTTCATCAATGTTCTTGAATCATGAGTGATGATATAAGATAGTCTTTCCATGGATGATCATAAATTGATCATTGGTGATGAGGTCCATGTTGATGGTTTCAGGGATTTTAAGTATTGAAGGCATTTTTAATATTAATAAGGATTTGTTTTATATGTTGGGATCTAATATAATGGAGATAGAGGAAGAAATGCATATTTGAATAATGGTTCCCTTGAATTTATGTCTTATTTTTCAAATTCCATAGAATGATTATTATAATCTAAGGAACTCAAGATATTAAGTGTGGTTTATGGATTGAGGTGCTCACAAATATGATGAATTCACCGAAAACGTTGGTTAAAAAGGCCAAGAACTTGTTTCCCATTGATAATGAGTGATGGTTGATTATGGTTTAGATATTTTAACATCATTAATTGGGACACGTCTGTCATCCAGTTCATTTCCATGTGATAAGGACAGCTTCTGTGCATTTTATTGTCTTTTTGTAAGGACATAGGAACCAACATTAATTTTTGAAACATATTCTTAAATATACCTTCTATTTTCTGGGGGTACATAGATGCAAGAATATTATTTTATTCCCTTATAATTTTCCTACTATTTAGATATATTCTTGGACCCCAAAATATGAAGATCTATCTCATAAACAAGAAAAATGTATGTAGATATTATTAGTACATTGGAAAGGAAAGTCTATATAACTAGAACATTGTCATGATGTTATTGGTCATTCATGATAGACCATATTTTTTGGGAATATGAACGTGTATGCCTTGCCTTCCATAGGTTTCCATATGAAAATTTTATGTTCCCGAATAATTTCATAGTTTGATCTATTACCTAGAACACTCCACTAGATTTCACTCATATGTAAGGGTTAGGAATATTTACATTAAAATGGAACTCATAAACCACAATTTTCTTCATGATCTATAACTATAGATTGTAACCTTTAGGTTGAATTGTCTCATATTGGGAGTGAAATTTCACTAGTAGGGTAATTCTTATTGTTTCATGAGAAGCCAAGGTTAACAGCTTTCAATAAGGATCATGTTCCAAGGAAGGTTGTAATAGAATCATACATATTGCTTGGACAAGGAAAATATAAATGTGTATCAATATATATCATCATAGGATATGAATAAACCCCTATTTAGTGCTTATAAAAAGAAACTCTCTTTATGGATCTATCTTCTACATTGGGTGGGGAATTTTTTATATCCCCTTAGTGATCCTCGACAAAATAGTCATCTAACGGTTCCCCTCTCTATATAAGTCTCATACTTGGGGGATGTAAATTTCCATATTTCATTCTAGTAAGTAGAAATTTTTCCCCTAGCAGATTCTATGTATAGGAAAACCCACTATAAAAAATTTCAGAACATTTAGGACAGACTGAAAGTCTAGTAAATTAATCTGGTGTAACTAGGACATTCCTATGTAGATTAACATCATGATACTAGGATATTTTCTAAAGTTTAATAACATGTTATTAGGACATACCAATGATAAGAGTGAACAACTCAGAGATATTGGGTCTTTATAGGGGATGCATACCCTAGGATGGAGGGGTACAAGATTATGATATTATCATATTTTTTTGACAATGGGTAAAATGAACAAATGTGTAACATTTAGGGTATCTAAATCCACAAGAATAGTTGGGTTACGAAATGTGTAAATCGTAACCCAACAATATCTGAGTCATTTGAGAATGGAGATTGGTGGGTACAACACAAAAATTAGTCATAAAGGAGAGCCATTATACCTAAGAGTCGAGAAAATGCATCCATGTATTTAAGGGGGCTCTCCTCAATGACAAAAACATCTACCTGGAATAATCTCAAAGGATTTTATTATTCACATGTGGATCTTTTTGGGTCCCCTTTGTGTTAACCATCCATTATTATCAGTTTTATGTATGGGAGAACCAAGAGTAGGGGGTACGATGTTTCATGAAGTTTCAAGAGAAGTATATCAACACTTGAAATTTTTTATTATCATGTGAGATATAAAATATATAGATTTAATTCTTGGATAATGTAATATTCATGTAGTGTTAATGGACCCTAATGGATACACTATCATTTATTGAACATATGACCAGGCGAAGAGACAAAATATGAAATTCATGGATACATAACCATATGATTGATGATCCATTCATTACGATTACCTCTTGTTATGCAGGATAAAATTACATGAAATAGATGTTGTTCCCTATATTTGGATAGAATACACCTTGATCATTCTGGTTATAGTAGTTTTCTTGGTTACCTATTCTAACATGATTCATGCTCGGTGTGAGAAACAAGAGAAAACTTGATATCCATTCAAATTTTATTGAGAGTATATAATTAGAAATATGTAGGGGAAATCCCATTTCAGTATGATAGCGAATCTACCAATAATCATGGTTTTAATTGACAAAACTTATTAGGGGGTTTCTAAAAATCATGGACATGCCTAAAATGGGGTATCTTGGCATCACTATGTATCCCATATTATGGTAATTAGACCAAAAATTGATCTTAGATAGGATACCCATATAGATTAAACATGTGATAGGGAAGGGTCATTTTATCATCATTTCATAGAAGGAATCATAATTAAAAGCCAATTTATAAATATATATCCTTTGAAAATATGAATCAATCCAACTTTATTTAATAGATATATATTTCCTTACATCAGACTGAACAATATGCATGAAGGGGATTTTTTTTATTTTATGGTCTAACACTAGAATTGTGATGTAGGTATGACTATATATATTGTGGTAACTATAATCAATCCACAATTAGTTATAATATTAATTCTATGCTCATTATATTCTTTCTTCAAAAACATTGAATACTATCGTTTGAATCACCAAGATTATATTCATCCCTTTTCAAAACATGTAAAATTGGTGAAATAATCATGTCTTGAAATGACTTTATCAATAATGATCATTCAATAACTATTAGGACAAGTGGAATACCATTAGATAAATAGATCATTTGACTAAGGAAGAGTATCCATTGAGATTAAATATACCTTAGTAATACGATCACATACATTTTTTTATTCACAAGTGAATCCAATCAGTGTCCCTTTAGTATTAGTTATTATATATTACCAATTTTTCAACACATTCCATGGGAATATGCTCTCAAGGTGTCTGGGGATTAATAATGGTGTAATCCCATATTTCATGCATTCATATAAATAGATTATTTATTTAATGTGGAATATCATCCATGAAAAAAAATATGACTCGGTGAAAGATGAGAGTTATTGTATTATTCACGAGTGAATCCCAGTTATGTCACTTTATATTAACTAGTCCCTCCTAATAGTTTACAGTAGGGGAGAACTAGGTGTAGGGTAGCCTATGGTTCATGGGGATCTTGGAGAATGGTATCTACTCACAGAATTGGTTTTTATTTACTAATGTATTGAATATATGAATACATTTCACAGTGAACATAAGGTTGACATAGGTTTCAATCAAGATAAATGATACATCATCGTGTAGTGAATATATTTTCAGTTTTAATAGATAAAACAAGAAATTATTGAATTTTCATTCACCAAGGGGAGATCTATTTTACTTTCAAGACTCTTGATGTGAATTTTAATTTCTTTTTTTTTGGATGTAATAATACAATTTAATTTCATGTTACTAGGATTTTGTCAATCAGATTAACGTCATGTGACAAGGATTTGATCATGTAGTTTAACACCATATTACATTTTCATGATGTTTAACAGAATATAAATAGAAAATTTCACATTTTTTTCAATTAATAACTCATTTAACGTTTTGGTTGAAGAGACATTCCATGTTCCCTAATATATCATGAGTGATTCATAACATGTGAAACAATAGATAAATGTGAGTTCTATGAGCTGTGAGTGACTGCGTGACATCAAGTGTATGAGGGGTCATTTTTTAATGTGGAATAGATCCGTCAAATTGATATGTCTCTCATGGGGGGAATTATGGGGAGTTTTGGATACTCGTTGATCATTCTATAAAGGGGGTCAAGGCATCACTATATATTTTGTTATGATATAAATCAATCCATACATTATATATACATGGAAAAATATCTATATTGTTTGGGTTTTCTATGTGGGGATATGAAAATTTTATTATATTATGGCCAAGACCATGATTTTGGACCTATGTGTCACTATATATATTGATAACATGAATGAAGTAATACATGGGTTTTAAAATAGAAATTCTCTATGTTGTTCTGTCCCATACACAAAGAGTGTCTATATATCCATTTATATAATAGTTATACCCAATTTTGGAGGACATGATTGAAAAATTATATCATGTAATAATTTGAAAAAATCCACAGATATTCCTTGAGAAATTTCTCTCTATAGGTCCAACCTATATATTTAAGGGGTTCTTTTAATATGTTCTATGTTTTGACCTAGCATTTGGGAATTGAGAATCACTGTGAAGTCATAGATATGGGGAGTCAAAAAACACATTTTCCTTAAATTGTAAATCCCCAACACAGGTCTGAATCATTCCTAGAGAGACATTTTATCGATTCTTTACTACGAAAAAAACCAGGTTTTGGAGATATGGGTGTTACTACATATCCATTTATAGCTGGAATCAAACACCAACAAGTTCATAATTGGAAAATATCTTACTCCGGTCTGATTCATACATATAGAGAATCATTTATCATATATTTATTGTTAATTGGAATGTGATTTGATAGATAGCCATCACAACTTATTTTTTTGAAATATGAATCAAGCCACAGACAGTTCATGAATGGGAAATTTGTTTCATGGTTCTTTCCCATACATATAGAGGGGTTATTTTTTCCATTTATATTCTAGTTGGACCCAATATTAGAGATCTTGGAGTCACTACATATCCCATATAAACATACATCAAACCACACATAGTTCATAAATGAAAATTTACATTGCGTAACTATGACTCGTAAAAAGAGAGGATGCACTTTTTATATTTAAAATTAGTCTACACTCAATATTGAGGATTAAAGGATCTCTATGTATCATGTGATTATAGGAATCACCCATCATATAGTTATTTATTTGAAAATTCCATTCCTCTTTTTTGAAACTATAAAAACATGGTCTTAACGTATATATACATTGTATAATTTTTTTCAGAAAACATTATAAATTCCTCAAACAAATGCAAAAAGACTGTATTAGTCTAGTTCCATTGGAAGCGTGGAACATAAACACTTGTACATAAGTGATGTAAACTATGCTATAATATGTTCTTCATGACTATTAACCATCTTAGAAACATCATACATGTTATATATATTCACTTCCTATGGAGGGTAACATAAAAATGGGGTGATCTCATTTTATCAATATGGGTAGAAAATGAGATATGTAACGCCTCGAACCAAGTTACCCAGAGTCAGTTCATTATTACGTATCATTTGAATGACCACAAAAGATCAAGTCTCAATATAGCAATTAGTTTAGTAGCCTTGTAAGTACTAGATACATTCAAATGTTTTACATTACATCATAAAATGGAATACTACAATAACATTGTTTCCATAGACAACAATGAGATCCCATAGAATATGCCTAAAGGTCAGTCATAATATAATTCTTTGCATCCTAGTAAAAATAAAACATATAAAGGGTTGAGCTCAGATGGTCAGTAAGGATAAAAATAAACCAGAAACATTCAACAAATAAGCAATAACATTTAAGGCAATGTATAAGACTAAAACGAAAGCCTTTTAAACATGAACTTCAGTATAATATGGAAAAGATAAAATCAAAAAATTCTATTTAATTATTCACATGGATATTTTAATATTTGAATAGTCACATGTAATATCAATGGCCACTTTTATAATGATGGAATTCATAATGTCATACTTCATAACCACATAGTCAAGGCCTTGTGACAAGACTACAAATAAGATTTTGTCAAGGCCTTATGCCAAGACACTAGTATATCTCATAAGACCTACTGATGCATCAAGGAGCTATAGAGGGCTCCACCCATCACATACTCAGTCCAATTAATTCTTCATATAAAAATTTTGAAACATAAAATTAATATCTATATTAAAAATAGCATATGAAATGTCCATACATTATCCAAATACCATGAATGGTATAAAAATAGCACATCCACAATCAAACATAACTCATTTAATACAACATGGAAGATTTTATTGTAACTGAATAACCTCAATTGAGAATAATGAAGGATATTCACATAGATTAAATTAGTCATCAAAACTATTTGAGGGAAATATCCCTCTTTTTCATGAAAACATTTAAAAGTCACACTATTTTTCAAGAAGCCGTTTAAAAATATATTTTTTAATCCATGCATCCCATACCACATTGAATTTGTTTTAAAGTGAAATTAGAATATATTTTTACCATTTAATCAAATAGTGGTCATTGGAATTAATTTCACTTTGAAATTTGACTTAAAATAGTGTCAATATTTTGATATATATTGTTTCATAAAAACACGCTATTTGTTCTGACAGCGGGAATTAATTATTAAATTAATTAATGTAACATATATTTTATGAATTTTGTAAAACAGACATCATTTTTTAATTTGGAATATCAAATAATGCTTAGGGTGAATTTTTGGTAATTTTCTGAAAAACATCAATTTTTGATGAATAGTGAAACCACTAAGTGGTACTTATAAAAACCGATTTTCCGTTTAAATGAAATTTTGCAACCTTTGTGTTTTGAATTTCAAAAATACTACATACATGGTTTCCATTAATAAGTAAAATGTGGTTCAATGGGATTGAAATAATTTTTTGGTGAATAGTAACTTATTCTGCTTTTAATCGCGATTAGAGGTTATTAGTGTAGTTTAAGGTAAAAATAATGTTTTAATAATATTAAATGACCTAGAAACATGTCCTACCATCATTGGAGGAGTCATGTATGACCATGAAAATACATGGGTCAACTTGGGGACCCCATGGATCCACTTTGGTTTGAAAATGACATAAATACCTTTTTATTTAATGTTAAAATTAAAATGTCACAAACATGAGATTTTTTAACTAAAACAGTTTTTACATGGGGTTATACAAGTCAGATATTTTTACTATAAAAAGTTATTGGAAATCTATTATTATTACCTAAATCATATTATTTTTTTTATAATTTTTATACATTAAATAAATTAAATTATTTATGACATCATGATGATGCAGCAATGACCTCATTATTTAACGATTTAAATAAAATGGAATGATAATGGAAAATATAAGACCTACACATGTCCAAAACCTATTGGATGGGTGGCTTTGGAACCCTTATCACCTTATCCTCGAAATATATCAATTTGGGACCATTAAAATCCGAAACTCATTCTAAAATAAAGTAACATTTCTTTACTTTCCAAGAGTGCCCCTCCACTCCTCTTATAAAAGGCCCCCACATCTACCTCCTTACCCACACTTCTAAAGCCTTTGGCTCAGCCAAACCCTGCCCATTTTGTCTCTCCACCTCCCTCTTTAACTCTTAGAAGCCTCACTTTGGTCAGAAGTCATCTCAAGGAAGCCATTGAGCTCAAACCAAAGGGAGTTACCCGATTTTAAGGTAATGTCTTCACTTGAGTCCTTTTGTTTTATTTTGCTTCTCCACTACCTAAACTCTTTATATTACATTATTTTTTAACAACAACAGTATCTTAAATATACTAGGATGTTGTTATGTTATGTATTCTAGCTACACTTACACACAACTTCATCTAATGGTTAAAGAACATACTGTTTCTATGGATGGCGAATTATTGTCTCACGAAACGATGATTGTTCAATATTTTCTTAACACCTTTCATTGTGTCCATTAAGATGTCATGATATTTATATATGATATATAATATGTTTATTTTTTCCTTAGGCTTCTATATTTCTCATTTATGTCATACCTTTACGGCTTCCATTATGGGTATACGCGATATCTTCATTTTAGGAAATGCGGACTACCGCCCCTCAAAGTGATTTGATTCGTTAATACCATATGTGGAATGTATAAAGGATATATTTAATGATATCATATATTATAACATACTAGAATTAAAATACTATTATGTATCATTATGTTTTAATTCCATTAAATATGAAATAGAAATGGAAGTATCGTTCATGCGTACGTACGGCTTACCGTCTCCATGAACGGTGCATTTCATTTCTTAACTCTAAATGTTATGTAATATTATAAATTAATGAATATAATGGATATATATGATATATCTGATATCTAAATCATGAATACAATTCTGTATATAATGTATATTTTACCATATGAACAACTTGTAATTATAAAGAGTTTATTTTTTACTCAAGTGCCAATGATCGTTAAAAAGACCGTTATTAGCTTAAATAAGAACATAGTGTTCATGACATGGTAATAAGTGATATAAAAGGAATAATGAACATTAAAAAGGTTATTAAGGACATATAAATTAACTCAATTTTATTATTTAGGAGATTAAAGAATGATCGAGTCAAGTTGGACCCACGGTAAGGGATCCTACTCCTCTCTTTCTTTTTAAGTACACTCCTTTATGTCATTCCTTTTAAAACTCATCTTTCTTGTTATTGGGATATTATTTTATATTAATCTTACTGTAATTCTTATGTTCATATGATGAGAGACCCTATTCTCTCTCATCAATCCATTTCTAAAGTTTTGAGTGGCGCCGTTAGGCTGCTGAATTTTTGTAAGAGATCTATCCTCTCTCTTTCTTTTTATGTACTCTCCTTTATGTTACTTCCATTAAGCTCATCCTTGTTATGATGGGGGATGTTATTTTATATTCCTCGTTCTGTACATTTTATTGTAATATTATGAGAGACCCTATTTGATCTCATCAATCCATTGTTGGATGTTTTAAGTGGCGCCGTTAGGCTGCCGAGTTTTTGTAAGGGATTTTTCATCTCACTTTTATTCCTGTGAGATTTATGCAACATTTTCAACAATTTACATTGAGTGGTGTATTTACGACACATTATTTTACTCATTGTGTAATATAATTTTATTTATGAAAATTTACATCAATGTTGTATTGTCCTTCTTTCACGGGGTGTATGTTTCGAAAGATACCCATGTCGGTAAGGGAACCTTTCACCCTCCTATTTTTAAAAGACTTCTTTTGTTATGTCTTTTAATTCACATAATATTATGTTGGGATATGTTATTATATATCCTTATTTATTTAAATTTTATGTCCAAGTGATGAGATGCCCTTTTTATCTCTCATCAACACTTTTTCTGAATTTTGAAGTGACGCCGTTAGGCTGTCGAAGTTTTTCAAGGGAACTTCTTAACCCAATTTTGATTCTTTGGGATAAACTTGTACTCCATGAATATGTCATACTATGAATATGTGTGAATGTCCTCTGATTGTTTTACACATAATATCCACTTATATTTGGTGTATTCATTTGTCACATAGAATTATGTAATTGATTTATCCATAATCCAAGGACACCGTCTTTGTATGGGACTTTGTCTCAATCTCCATTCATTGAGGCATATTTTGTTTTATATACAACCTTCTTTTGTACAGTGTATAAAACCCTTTGACTTTTATGTTTATTCGAAAGGAATCTTTTTTTCTATGACGCGTTTACTAAATGACAAAAGGGAATGTTTTTGTCATACGTATGTGGAGACAACGACTTTTACGCCGTCGTGACCATTATTTGAGTTTCGGCATCCTCTACAGGCTATACCTACTTTTTAAAAGAAAAATAAATACCATGTTTTACAACACATTGATATAAAAACATTATGAAAACCATTTTAAAAACCAAAACATAGAAAATTAAAACATGGTATTTATTTTTATTTTCAAAAGAAGGTATATCCTATAGAGGATGCCGAAACTCAAATAATGGTCACGACGGAGGAGAAGTCATTGTCGCCACATACGTATGACAAAAACATTCCCTTTTGCCATTTAGTAAATGCTTATTAGAAAAAAATATTTCTTTAGAATAAACATAAAAGTAAAAGGGGTTTATACACTGTATAAAAGAAGGTTGTGTATAAAACAAAATATGCCTCAATGAATGGAGATTGATACGAAGTCCCATACGAAGACGGTATCCTTGGATTATGGATAAATCAATTACATAATTCTGTTTGACAAACGAATACACCAAATATAAGTGGATATTATGTGTAAAACAATCAGTGGACATTCACACATATTCATTTTATGACATATTCAAGGAGTACAAGTTTATCCCAAATAATCAAAATTGGGTTAAGAAGTTCCCTTGCAAAAATTCGACAGCCTAACGACGTCACTTCAAAATTCAGAAAAAGAGTTGATGAGAGATAAAAGGGTATCTCATCACTTGGACATAAAATTTAAATCAATAAGGATATATAATAACTTATCCCAACATAATAGTATGTGAATTAAAAGGCATAACAAAAGAAGTCATTTAAAAAGAGGAGGGTGAAAGGTTCCCTTACCGACATGGGTATCTTTCAAAACATACACCCCGTGAAAGAAGGACAATACAACATTGATGTAAATTCTCATAAATGAAATTATATTACACAATGAGTAAAATAATGGGTAGTACATACACCACTCAAAGTAAATTGTTGCAAATGTTGCATAAATATCACAGGAATAAAAGTGAGATGAAAAATCCCTTACAAAAACTCGGCAGCCTAACGGCACGACTTAAAACTTCCAACAATGGATTGATGAGATCAAATAGGGTCTCTCATCATATTACAATAAAATGTACAGAAAGAGGAATATAAAATAACATCCCCCATAATAACAAGGAGGAGATTAAAGGAAGTAACATAAAGGAGAGTACTTAAAAAGAAAGAGAGAGGTTAGATCTCTTACGAAAATTCAGCAGCCTAACGGCGCCACTCAAAACTTACAAAATGGATTGATGAGAGAGAATAGGGTCTCACATCATATGAAAATAAAAATTACAGTAAGAGTAATATAAATTAATATCACAATAATAAGAAACATGAGCTCTAAACGGAATGACATAAAGGAGTGTACGTAAAAATAAAGAGAGGAGTAGGATCCCTTACCGTGGGTCCGACTTGACTCGATCGTTCTTTAATCTCTGAATAATAAACTTGAGTTAATTTATACATCCTTAAGAACCTTTTTAAAGTTCATTATTTCTTTTATATCACCTATTACCATGTCATGAACACTATGTTATTATTTAAGCTAATAACGGTCTTTTTAACGATCATTGGTACTTGAGTCAAAAATAAACTCTTTATAATTACAAGTTGTTCATGTGGTAAAATATCCAATATATCCAGAATTGTATTCATGATGTAGATATCAGATATATCATATATATCCAGTATATTCATTAATTTATAATATTACATAACATTTAGAGTTAAGAAATGAAATGCATCGTTCATGGAGACGGTAAGCTGTACGTACGCATGAATGATAATGCCATTTATATTTAATATTTAATGGAATTAAAACATAATGATACATAATAGTATTTTAATTCCAGTATGTTATAATATATTATATCATTAAATATATCCTTTATACATTCCACATATGTTATTAACGAATCAAATCACTTTGAGGGGGCGGTAGTCCGCATTTCCTAAAATGAAGATATCGCGTATACCAATAATGGAAGCCGTAAAGGTATTCCATAAATGAAAAATACAGAAGCCTAAGGAAAACATAAACATATTATATATCATATATAAATATTTTTACATCTTAATGGCCACACTGAAAGGTGTTATGAAAAGATTGAACAATCATCATTTCATGAGACAATAATTCACCATCCACAGAAACAGTATGTTCTTTAACCATTAGACGAAGTTGTGTGTAAGTGTAGCAAGAATCCATAACATAACAACATCATAGTATATTGAAGAGACTGGTGTTGTTACAAAATAATGGAATAAAAAGAGTTTAGTGGGTGGAGAAGCAAAATAAAACAAAAGGACTCAAGTGAAGACATTACCTTAAAATCGGGTAACTCCCTTTCGTTTGAGCTCAAAGGCTTCCTTGAGATGACATCTGACCGAAGTGAGGCTTCTAAGAGTTAAAGAGGGATGTGGAGAGACAAAATGGTCAGGTTTAGGCTGAGCCAAAGGCTTTAGAAGTGTGCGTAAGGAGGTAGAGGTGGGGGCCTTTTATAAGAGGAGTGGAGGGGCACTCTTGGAAAGTAAAGAAATGTTACTTTATTTTAGAATGAGTTTCGGATTTTAATGGTCCCACATTGATATGTTTCGAGGATAAGGTGATAAGGGTTCTAAATCCACCAATCCAATAGGTTTTGGACATGTTTAGGTCTTAGATGTTCCATTATCTTTCCATTTTATTTAAATCGTTAAATAATGAGGTCATCATTGCATCATCATGATGTCATAAATAATTTAATATATTTAATGTCTAAAAATTATAAAAAAATACTATGATGTAGGAATTCTTAATATATTTCCAATAACTATTTATAGTAAAAAAATCCGACTTGTATAACCCCATGTAAAAATGGTTTTAGTTAAAAAAACTCATGTTAATGACATTTTAATTTTAACATTAAATAAAAAGGTATTTATGTCATTTTCCAACCAAAGTGGCTCCATGGGGTCCCCAAGTTGACCCATGGATTTTCATGGTCGTCCATGACTCATCCAATGAGGGTAGGGCATGTGTCTAGGTCATTTCATATTATTAAAACATTATTTTTACCTTAAACTACACTAATAACCTCTAATCACGATTAAAAACAGAATAAGTTACTATTCACCAAAAAATTATTTTAATCCCATTGAACCACATTTTACTTATTAATGGAAACCATGAATGTCGTATTTTTGAAATTCAAAACAAAAAGGTGGCAAAATTTCATTTAAACGGAAAATCGGTTTTTATAAGTACCACTCAGTGGTTTCACTATTCATCAAAAATTGAGGTTTTTTTGAAAATTACCAAAAATTCCCCCTAAGATATATTTGATATTAAAAATTCAAAAATGATGTCTATTTTAAAAATTTCATAACATATAAGCTAAATTAATTAATTTGATAATTAATTCCCGCTGCAAGAACAAATAGCGTGTTTTTATGAAACAATATATATCAAAAGATTGACACTAGTTTAAGTCAAATTTCAAAGTGAAATTAATTCCAATGACCACTATTTCATTAAATGGTAAAAATATATTCTAATTTTACTTTAAAACAAATTAAAAATATAATCTAATCATATAAATAAATTTATTTAAAAAGAGGTTTTGAATTAAAATACAACATTTTCACTATTCATTAAAAATTGAACTTTTTCAGAAAAATATCAAAAATTTACACAAATTAAATTTTGATGTCCCGATTCTAAAGAAGAATTTTATTTTGTCAAATATAACACATAAAATTGTCAAAAAGTGGATTTAAAAGTGGTTCACCATCAAAAGGCAGTTAATCGACCTTTTAAATAATATTAGAATGTTTACGCTTAAAATTGGATTCATTCGCATTTTTTATCCTCTAACATTTATTGTAAAAAGTAAAAATATTTTACAAACATATATAATAATTTTGTATTTAGTTCTATTCATTCCCGCCATCACAACATCTAGGCATTAACTACAATTTAAAATAATATTATTTAATTATTAGAGTGCAACGTAAGATTCCCAAGAAACTTGTTTTTGTGTGTTGGGTACGCCATCAAGCATAGAGTCCCCTTTAAAGTTATATTAATATTTTATTCACAAATATGGATAAATGTGAAAATGTCATACTCTTTATTTACCTGGGGTGTTATATCCTTCCCCCTTTTTGGGAATTGCATCCTCGCAATATTAAAATTGGGCTTGGAAACTTCAATGAAAATCCCACATCGGAATAAGAGTCAGTAAAACAATCACTTTAAAATAAAGAATTATAAGTACAAAGGTCACCCGAGTGAACCCATACTAGGATTCCATGTAGGAAAACATGGACATGGAGGAAAAAACATAGGGTCATTTTCTGATGAAGAGTGATAGAAAACATGTTTAGGAGAAAGTTATCCATAAGAAAATGACAAACTTGTGATGGGTTAAACGGTATTCGATTCCCCAGTAAGAATAGCTCACAGACAACATTTTTGTTTTAAGTTACTCCTCATTGAGTAATTTATTTTTGAGCGTGACTAAATCATAATGAAACATACTTACTTGTCACGTAGACTTTCAACATTTTCTAGATTCCTTAATCAAACTCATATTTTCTCCAAAAGAAGAGTATTTAGGATGACATGTTCACATTAAGAGAGCAATAATAATCATCAAGAGAATCACCTAATCCAAAAAAGAGAACTATATACTTTCCATGTATTTAGACCTTAACCAAAACTAAAAAACCAAAGTTCAACAAAGACCATTCAATAAACAATTGTCCATAAAATTCTTCACAGTAAACCAAACTAAGATTAAAACCCAAATATTTGATGGATTTAATCACATAGTCATCCAAGGTAAAAATTAACTTTTATCTCCAAATAACATAAGTTGCTCTTAAATTCTAATATTGAAAAGTAATTAACCTAATCACATATCATCGATTATAGGTTAATCATTTCTATAGATAACCCAAAATAAACTTACTCTTGATTCCTAAAATTATCTAACTAAAAAGAATTAGTCAAACTAACCAGGGACTTCACGTAGTCCAGTGGTAGGCAATAAATACCAGTCGCAATTTGGTTGTGGGTTTGATTCCCACAGCTTTGTCCGATGCGACGGGTTGTCACACGGTCTGTGTGTTGTCCTTTTTCCAAAACTATATAATTCTTAAAACATTCCCCAAAATGAGATAAAATCTTCAAAAAAATCATAACATATTTTAACCTCAATTTTATCTCATGCCTTTCATTTTCCATCATAACATATAATAACCCATAATTACCTCAAAAGTAAGGATCATATAAACCGTAATGGTTACATTTATAATTATTAACTAAACTTCCACATCGATTGGTCATCTCGTAGATGATGCATTAAAGAACATACCAAGGTACAAGTGGTTAATCATGACTCATGGATAGTTGGTTTAGAACAACCATGAGTTTCCTCATTGAATCCCCCATTTCATCCAGTCTCTTAATCATAGAACCACCACAGTTTCCTTCAAACCTATTTTCACTTTGGTGCCTGCTAGATCCAACCAATTACTAAAACCAAAATGGTCAGTGTGGGTATATCAACAAAACCATCATGTATTAATGAGGAAGATAAACACTAAGATATACTTACTCATTCACATTATCTAAAACTAGGACTCTTTCTGAAATCCAAACCATTATGGTAATGTCACTTATGCTTAAAGAATACCATAACCTCTAAAGTTATCTAAACCGACCTCTGACACCAACGATAAGGCCCCGAACTTAAACCTGACTTAATCTTGAGTTATTACAAGATTACAAGTTTAAGATTATTTTCAGGTTTATATTTTTATAGAATTAGATTATAAAACTTTCATTACATTCCACGTTTAATCAAAGTGGTTACATAAAAGATAGTATTCATTTTTTCCAATCAACGGAAACATATTTAAAAATAAATCATGTATTCTTTCATGACACTTCCTTCACACTATCATCATATCATGTACCTTTCCCTTGACCTGTGAAAAAACATTTCAAAAAAAACGTGGGATGAGCCTAAAAAGCCCAATAAGGGTTATAAAAATATGGAAAGGAAACATGAGTTCAAATATACATAAGAATGAAATAATAATTTACCAATAAAACATAGGGATATAAAAACATGAATAAATCATAGAAATCATAAGACATAAATGGTAACTTGAGGCATTCATAACATTCTTACGTAGGGAGTAACACTCTTGGTTATGTTTAGAATAACCACCACAGTATATTCCCTAAATCTCTTCGGAGAAACCTTAAAGTTTCACTCCTTCGTGTTACCCAATGCATTGGAGAGCTATATCGGGCTCACCCGCCCTTAGTTTATCATGGAACCACACATATTGATGACAATTCCCAAGAACCATAACATAATCTTATCACATAAAACATGCATAAAGGAAACATAACATTTACACCTTTCAATAACAAGATATCAATACAACACATTTATATAAAAACATTATGAAAACCATTTTCAATACCAAAAAAAAGAAAAGTAAAACATGGTATTTATTTTTCTTTTAAAAAGACGGTATGCCTTGTAGAGGTAGCCGAAACTCAAATAATGGTCATGGCGACAAAGAAGTCGTTGTCTCCACATACATATGACAAAAACATTCCCTTTCGTCATTTAGTAAACACTTCGTAGAAAAAATATTCCTTTCGAATAAATGTAAAAGTCAAAGGGGTTTATACACCGTATAAAAGAAGGTTCTGTATGAAACAAAATATGCCTTAATGAATAGAGATTGAGATGAAGTCCTATACAATGCCGGTATCCTTGGATTAAGGATAAATCCATTATATATTTATTTGTGACAAACGAATAAACCAAATATAAGTGGATATTAAGTGTAAAAAAAATCAGAGGACATTCACACATATTCATAGTATGACATATTCAAGGAGTAAAAGTTTATCCCAAAGAACCAAAATTGGCTTAAGAAGTTCCCTTTCAAAAATTCGACAGCCTAACAGCGTTACTTCAAAATTCAGAAATAGAGTTGATGAGAGATAAAAAGGGTATCTCATCACTTGGGAATAAAATTTACATCAATAAGGATATATAAGAACATATTCCAACATAATAGTATGTGAATTAAAAGACATGACAAAAGAAGTCTTTTAAAAAGAGTAGGGTGAAAGGTTCCCTTACCGACATGGGTATCTTTCGAAACGTACACCCCATGATAGAAGGACAATACAAAATTGATGTAAATTCTCATAAATGAAAGTATATTACACAATGAGTAAAATAATGGGCATTACATACACCACTAAAAGGAAATTGTGGCAAATGTAGCATAAATCTCACAGGAATAAAAGTGTGATGAAAAATCCCTTACGAAAACTCGGCAGCCTAACAGCGCCACTTAAAACTTCCAAAAATGGATTGATGAGATCAAATAGGGTCTCTAATAATATTAAAATAAAATTTACAGAATGTTTAATATAATATAACATCCCCCATAATAACAAATAGGAGCTTAAACGAAGTAACATTAAGGAGAGTACTTAAAAATAAAGAGAGAGGTTAGATCTCTTACGAAAATTCAGCAGCCTAACAGCGCCACTCAAAACATCCTAAATGGATTGATGAGATAGAATAGGGTCTCTCATCATATGAACATAAAAATTACAGTAAGAGTAATATAAAATAATATCCTAATAACAAGAAAGATGAGCTTTAAATGGAATGACATAAAGGAGTGTACTTAAAAAGAAATAGAGGAGTAAGATCCCTTACCGCGGGTCTGACTTGACTCGATCGTTCTTTAATATACTGAATAATAAACATTAGTTAATTTAAAAATCCATAAGATCCTTTTTCAAGTTCATTATTCCTTTTATATCACTTATTACCATGTCATGAACACTATATTATAATTTAAGCTAATAACGATCTTTTTAACGGTCATTGGAACTTGAGTAAAAAATAAACACTTTATAATTACAAGTTGTTCATGTGGTAAAATGTCCATTATATCCAGAATTGTATTAATGATGTAGATATCATATATATCATATATATCCAGAATATTCAGGCACTTATAATATTACATAACATTTAGAGTTAAGAAATGAAATGCACCGTTCATGGAGACGGTAAGCAGTACGTACGCATGAACGCTACTTCCATTTCTATTTCATATTTAATGGAATTAAAACATAATGATAAATAATATTATTTTAATTAAAGTATGTTATCATAAATAATATCATTAAATATATCCTTTATACGTACCACATATGGTATTAATGAATCAAATCATTTTGAGGGGGCGGTAGTCCGCACTTCCTAAAATGAAGATATCATGTATACCCATAATTGAAGCCATAAAGGTATGCCATAAATGAAACATACAGAATATTAAGGATAAAATAAACATATCATATATCATATATATATATATAGTGACATCTTACTGTCCACCGTGAAAGGTGTTAAGAGAAGATTGAACAATCATCGTTTCGTGAGGCAGTAATTCGCCAACCACAGAAACAGTATGTTCTTTAACCATTAGACGAAGGTGTGTGTAAGTGTAGCTCGAATAATTAACATAAAAAAATACTAGTTTATTGAATATACTGGTTTTGTTACAGATTAATGGAATAAAAATAGTTTAGGTGGGTGGAGAAGAAAAATAAGACAAAAGGACTCAAGTGAAACCATTACCTTAAAATCGGGTATCTCCCTTTGGTTTGAGCTCAAAGGCTTCCTTGGGAAGACTTCTGACCAAAGTGAGGCTTCTAAGAGCTAGAAGGGGATTTGGAGAGACAAAATGGGTAGGGATTGGCCAAGACAAAGTCTTTAGATGTGTGGGTAAGGAGGTAGAGGTGGGGGCCTTTTATAAGAGGAGAGGAGGGGCACTCTTGGAAAGTAAAGAAATGTTACTTTATTTTAGAATGAGTTTCAGATATTAATAGTCCCACATTGATGTGTTTCGAGGATAAGGTGATACGGGTTCTTAATAAACCCATAAAATAGGTTTTGGGCAAGTTTAGGTCTTAGATTTTACATTATCTTTCCATTTTATTTAAATAGTTAAATAATGAGGTCATCGTTGCATCATCATGATGTCATAAATAATTTAATTTATTTAATGTATAAATGTTATAAAAAAAATACTATGATGTAGAAAATATTTTTATATTTCCAATTACTATTTATAGTTAAAACTCTGACTTTTATAACCCTATGTAAAATTTTTTTTAGTTAAACAACTCATGTTTGTGACATTTTAATTTTAACATTAAATAAAAAGGTATTTATGTCATTTTCCAACCAAAGTGGCTCCATGGGGTCCCCAAGCTGACCCATGGATTTTCTTGGTCGGACATGACTCATCCAAGGAGGTTAGGACATGTTTCTAGGTCATTTCATATTATTAAAACATTATTTTTACCTTAAACTACACTAATTACCTCTAATCGCGATTAAAAACATAATAAGTTACTATTCACCAAAAAATTATTTTAATCCCATTGAACCACATTTTACTTCATAATGAAAACCATGTATGTCAGATTTTTTAAATTCAAAACATAAAGGTGTCAAAATTTAATTTTAACGGAAAATCAGTTTTTATAAGTACCACTTAGTGGTTTCACTATTCATCAAAAAATGAAGTTTTTCAGAAAATTACCAAAAATTCACCCTAAGATATATTTGATATTATGAATTCAAAAATGATTTCTATTTTACAAAATTCATAACATATAAGTTACATTAATTAATTTAATAATTAATTCCCGCTGTCAGAAAAAATAGCGTGTTTTTATGAAACAATATATGTCAAAAGATTGACACTAGTTTAAGTAAAATTTCAAAGTGAAATTAATTCCAATAACAAATATTTGATTAAATGGTAAAAATAAATTCTAATTTCACTTTAAAACCAATTCAAAAGATAATATAATCATATAAATAAATTAGATTAAAAAGTGGTTTTGAATTAAAATACAACATTTTTCACTATTCATTAAAAATTGAACTTTTTCAGAAAAATACCAAAAATTTACACAAAGTAAATTTTGATGTCCCGATTCTAAAGAAGAATTTTATTTTGTCAAATATAACACATAAAATTGTCAAAAGGTGGATTTAAAAGAGGTTCTCCATCAAAAGGTGGTTAATCGACCTTTTAAAAAATACTAGATTGTTAACGCTTAAAATTGGATTCATTTGCATTTTTAATCCTCTAACATTTATTGTAAAAAGTAAAAATATTTGACAAACATATATAATCATTTTGTATTTAGTTATTTTCATTCCCTCCATCACAGCAGCTAGGCATTAACTGCCATTTAAAATAATATTATTTAATTATTAGAGTGCAACGTAAGATTCCCAATAAACTCGTTGTTGCGTGTTGGGTACGCCATCGAGCATAGCATCCCCTTTAATGTTATATTCATATTTTATTCACAAATATGGATAAATGTGAAAATGTCATACTCTTTATTTACCTGGGGTGTTACATTATATATATATACATATTTTCCATCCAAATGTCCACAATGCAATGCAGTAAAGGAAGAATAAATAGTCATTGTTTCATGAGGTAGTAGTTCTATGTTCACATAAGTAGAATTTTTGTTTCCCATTAGATGAGATTATGTGTAAGTGAACGTCGAAACCCTGACATAAAAACTTACTGTTATATTTATTATACAATTTTTTATATATAATCATGTCATAAGTAGATATTGTCGGTGGATAATGTAGATAAATCTAAAGATCCTAAGTAGAGACGTTACCTCTAAATCAGGTAATTCCATTTTGTTTTTACGAAAAGTATTTGATTGATTTATTTCAACCCAAGGTGATGAAACTAGGATGAGGGGTGATTTAGGGATAATTTTTTGTAGATATTGGTAGATATAATGTTTCTTGATATGTGTACGTATGTGGGTGGAGAGGGACATTTTTATTATGGAGGGTGAGTGACATTATGGTAATATTTTAAGAATGTAATTCCATACATGTTTTTTTAAAGTGAAAGTGAAACCCATAAGGATCCAATTTAGACACATGAGAGGATAGAGTATAAAATTTTAATCAAATGGATCTTGTATATAATGGCCCATACATTACATACATTTTTATTACTTCAGAATTGAAGCATTCTTATCACAACATATAACAAAACCATGATGGGTCTGTATAGGTATAATGTCTTTCGAAACTGGGAAATATAAACAATTGGTTCATAAAACATCTACATTTTCCCCCATTTATTTCAACATATATAGAGTCCCTTTTGGAATATCGTACTTTATTTCCTTCTAACTGACCTGGGGAAAAGAAAACATACAACGGGTGATCTCAAATGCTTAGTGAGGTCATGAATATGAAATATCAATCATATCATATTCATAAGAACATAACATTTTGAAAATCATAACCTACAAATGAGATCATAATATAATGAAATGGGATAAATCATATTAGTGAAATGTAATCCTATTAATCATAACGTAAAATATGAAACTTTTTGGAATACACACATAATTGTAGAAGATAATTTTATGTTATTCAAGACTCCTTTCAAAGACCATCATAGTGGACGGAGTCCATTAATGAACCGAGTTCACTCCTCATTCCAATCCTGTATCACTGAACCGGATTAACTTGTCATCCCAGCCATGTCTATCTCATGAGATATAAATCATTAACAAATGCCTTGGAGAGAGATATAAGTCCCACCCATCTCAAAATGAAACCATTCTTATGTGTGGTAGAAAATCATAAGCCATATATCATAGCATAACCCATGTAATAAAAATGGGATTCTTAAAAATCATGGCTTCATAACATAATCCATATAATATAAAAGGACTTTATAAAAATTATTCCATCCTAACATAACCAAATCAATTTATTAATATGGATAGAAATAGAACCTGATATTATCATAGTTGGAAAATAATTTTTATAAAACACTTGAACTCCATTCTTGAGGAAAATACCCTTTCTACTTCAAAAACATTTTTCCTATCTCAATATGTCCTAAAATTTTAAACTAAAATAAGTTAATTGAAAATATGATTCAAAACTTTTAAAGGAATCTTCATGGAAATAATGTTCTATGAAATCATAAAAACTATTCATACCATATAAGTTAAAAATAACATTCTTCTCTTACTTTGGACGGAAAAGTCAAAAAGTAACTCGTAATGAAAATGACAAAAGATTCATTTCACACCTTTTAAAAAAATCATCAATAGGTAAAAATTGGATTTAGTCAATTGTATAAGGATATAAATAATATTACATATTATGGAAACATGTATATGGATGATAAATATGCCCCCAGTAAATTTTGAAGTATAAAAAATCTCGGATGAAAATGAGATAGTGGGATTTTCCATTACCTTAGGTCCGATATGCTCTGTACATATCTGAACCTCCTGTATAATGATTTAAATAATGTCATTGAATTATCCTAGAATCATATAAATATTTATGATATCATATATGGTCATATTCTTATCTTCTTATTATTAATATTTCATTGCTTCTTGTTATTCGGGAGTTCATTGCTTTATGTTCTTATGCATGTTTTTTCAAATAAATTCTTGTTTCTTCTTTTTAGGTTGTAGATAGATCATTTAAAAAACTATATTAGTATAATGTATATCTGATTTATTCTTTCAATTAGTTTATATAATCATGTCTTAATGAAGATCATTAAGAACGAATCAAATCGCATCGTGGAGATGTTAAGCCGTACGTACACACGAGCAACGATATCATTCCCATAATTATTGAATGGTATTGTAGTGGATGATAGAATATCTCAAAATTAGTATCATGTTATAATAATCATATATAGTTATTCTTTACACCATTATACCCATCCAATTAAGGTGGTGGTGGAAAATAGATTACACCACGGTGTGGAGACGATATTTTATACGTACGCACGTGCCGTGATTTCGTTTTCCATAGGATGGATAAAAGATGAAATAGTCTTTTTTCATATTTATAATAACATATCAGTATATGAGTGATACTGATGTTATTAATTTATAATTAAACAAATAAAGAATAGGAAGTAGAAGAATAAATAAATTTGAAAAAATAGGTAAAGGATATTACCTCATCTTCGACGAGTCTCTTCTAAACCTCCCCGTAGGGAACTAAATAAGGTCTTTGAAGAAGAACATGACCTATACTATGATACTATAGAATTGGAGAATATAAATGTTTAGGGTTTCCCTATGATTGAAGGATCAATATTTTTTGAGGAGGATAGGGACAAGGTTCCCTTTTATAAGAGTAGAGAGGGGCACTTTTGATAAGCTCTAAAACATTAATTTATAATAAACACAAACCCCACTTAAAAACATCCAAAAACGTCTCAAATTAAAATCTATGATTATATAGGTTTGTAATATCATCAACCAATAAAATTTAGACACATCAGGAATTTATTTTAAACCATATCAATATGATTTATCCTTATTTAATCTATTTAATTTCACTTGTTGTAATAATATTCTTAAATTTAAACTATTATAAATAATAACGTATGTGTTTTTAATTGTCCATAATTAGATACTTTATTACATTTAATATCATATAAATTTTAATTTATAATTTTTTAATATTTTTGTGTTTTTTAAACAATTTTATAATATTTTATTTTTATAAAATAACAATAGTGTCAAATTTGACACTATTAATTTATTTGAATTAAAAAAAATAAACACAGAGGATATATTTAAACCAACATATTTTAAAGATTAATAACATGCTGTATACATCAATAAAAATTTTGTATAACATTGATTATTTCATATAATATATATTTTAATATTTTTAATACCATTTATTTGATATTTCAATGAATAAAATAACTTCTTCATCACTATTGTGCCATCATTAATGATAATTATTTTATCCCTAAAAATTATAAATAAATTCTCAGGATTTAGATAATTGTATTATCTTTTTGTAAAATATTTATATTTGAGGTTTTATGATGTTTATCAATAAATTGATATTATTACCCATATAATATATAAGAGAGTGACATGTTGTCAATTTCTTTGGTTTTTAATATAATTAAATCATTTTCATGGTCAATAGTCAATGAAACAAATATATTTTGACCCTTAGGTGATATGGGTCAACTTTTATTCATCCAATAGAATTTTGGCTGGTGGTAGGGTAATTTTAGAATCTTATTTTTACCCTTAATCACCCAATTTACCTTTAACTGTATTAAAAAAAATAACATAGTTACTATTCATAATGTCAAAAAATATAAAAGTAACCTATTAAAATAATATGGACCCATTGAATCTAAATATGGAATCCATTTATCAATGTTCGAAACACAGAAATTACAGTAATTAAATTAAAATTAATCCTATTGTTAAAAAATGGGGTTTAAAAGTTAAAACATTGTCAAAGATTGAAATATTATTCATATGAATTCAATGTAAAATTAATGGCGATGACATAAATTATATTAAATGGTAATAATATATTCTATTTATAATTTAAAACCATTAAATTATATCATTTAACCATATAAATTATCTTGATGAAAAAAATTTGTTTTTAAAAAAAATTATCGTATTTTTTCTATTAAACAAAATATGAATATTATTAGAAAAGTATAAAAAATTTATCCAATGTAAATTTTAATATCCTGATTCAAAAGAAGAAGTTTATTTTGTAAAATTTAACTTATAATGTTGTCAAAAATTAGAGTTAAAAATCGGTGTGTCATCAAAAGGCCGTAAAACTGCATTTTCTAAAAAATACTTCTTTTATCCAAAAAATTGATTTTGTTTTCATACCTCATTCTAGAAATTTTGTAAGAATAATTATAATGTTATTTAATTCAAAATTTGGTTAATAATATTCATAACGGCTAGTCCATTATAATAATATATTATTGGATGGTGAAACATGGTATTGCGTACAACACAAGCAATTGAGGAAGGTTTCTCTTTCGTGTAACGCAATCCAAGCAAGTGTTGTGTGTAGTCAAAGATTAATTTTGTGTTGCGTATAACATAAGACATATAATATACATATAAATTTTTCTCATAATATCTCAAGGTGTTACATTCTACCACCCTTAAAATGAAATTCACCGTTGAAAATAATCAATTTGTAACAAATAGATAAGGATACCTCTCCCTCATCATATCCTCAAGTTCAAATGTTGCTTCTTCTAATTGGTAGTTCCTCCATAAAACTTCAACCAGGTGAGTGGTATTTTTTCATAGAAATTTTTTTTATGATCCAGAATCTCTATTGGCATTTCTTCATAAGAAAGATCCTCCTCCAGCAATACAACTTTTGAGCATAGTACATGTGAAGGATTATGTATGTACATTCTCAAGAGAGATACATGGAACACATCATGAACTTTAAAGAGATTTGGTATAAGTTCCAATCGGTAATCTACCTTCCCAGCATGATACTATATTTAGAAATGGCCAATATACCTAGAGATCAACATGCCCTTTCTTCCAAATCTCATTACTCTCTTCCTAGGAGATATTCGTAAGAACACTTTATCACCCACTTCATACTCTATGTCTTTTCTTTGGTTTTAAGTATTACTTTTTTTCTCTAATCTGAGCTGCTCTTATGTGTTGTTGAATAGATCTGACCTTTTCTACCATCTCATAAAAAAGATCAGGTCCTAATAGCTTTCTTTATCTAACTTCATCCCAGCAAGTTTCAGTTCTGCATTTCTTTCAATAGAGAGCTTCATAAGAAGCCATCTGAATACTGGAGTGAATGATATTATTATAAGAAAATTCCACCAATGTTAGGTGTTGATACCAATCACCTTTCAAATCCATATATAAAGATCTAAACATGCCTTCTATAGTTTTAATTCTCCTCTCAAACTGACCGTCCTTTGTAGGATGATATGCATTCCCTAATCTAAACATTTTATCTAGAGTATACTAATGACTTTGCCAAAACATCGAGTTAAACCTCAGATCCCGATCAGAGATATTGGAAAGTGGTACTCAATGAAATATTACCACTTTATTTAAATATATCCAGGCAATCTAATCAAGATATAAATCTTCTCTAATATCAATGAACTGTGTCTTCTTCATAAGATGATCAAATATAACCTAGAAAGCATTATTTCCATTGGATGTTTTATGAAGTCTAGTGAAAAAGACCATAGTGATGTTTTAAAATTTCCATCTTCTATGAGTAATGGTTATACCATCACCTTAGACTTCTATCTCCCATCATTAATGTTCTGACAAACTAGGCATTGAGAGATATATTAAGAAAAATCTATTTTTATGCCATCCCACCAGAAGTTCTCCTTCAGGTCCTTATACATCTTCATGCTTACAGGGTTAAAAGAGAAGGAAGAACTATGAGCCCCATCCTATATTTACTTCTATAATTCTGGGATGGGAGGAACACAAACCTGATTCCTAAACCTTATTATTTTGGCATAATCAATGGGGATTCAGGAACTTTTCTCTCCTTCTTTTGTAACTCTACATCTTCTTTATGTTCCATTTTAATCATCACATGTATATATGGTTGATCATTCATTTGATAAAATAAGAATTTTCCATTCTATTATAATTCCAGGACCCATCCTTTGTAAATCAATAAATATTGTATCTTTTTTGATCCTCATCATAAATAAGTAAGCACAGTTTGTCGACATAATGCGTCTTCCACCTTGTTTGCTTTCCTAGGGTGGTAATTAATTGAGAAGCCGTAATCCTTAATCAACTCAAACCATCTTATTTGGTACATATTCAACTCCTTTTGTGTGAAAATATAGTTTAAACTTTTATGATCAATATATATATCACACTTTTCACCATATAGATAATGCCTCCAAATCATTAATGAAAAGATTACCACAATTGACACCAAATCACGAGTTGGGTAATTTTTCTCATTGATTTTCAACTGTCAGGAGGCATAATCTATCACCATATCATTTTGCATGAGAACACACCTCATCCCCTTCATTAATACACCACTGTAGATCAAAAACCATTCTCCACTACAAGGCAGTGTGAGTACAGGTGCACTGGCTAACTATCTTTTTAGCTCTTTGAAATTCTCTTCACATTCCTCCATTAAAACAAACGTAACTCTTTTCTGAGTCAATTTGTTGAGTGGGTTTTATAATCTTGAATAATCTCTCACAAAAAATCGATAATACCCAGCTAAACCAAGAAAACATCATATTTTAGTTGCTGTTGTTGGTCTCGACCATCTTTCAATAACCATAGTTTTTGCTGGATCCACTGATATCCCCTCTTTTGAGATTATGTGACCCAAAAATGAAAAATTTTGAAGCCAAAGTTCACACTTGGTAAATTCGACAAAAAGCATATCATTACATAGGGTCTTCAATACAATTCATAAGTGATATTCATTTTCTTCCTTGATCTTTGAATAGAAAATAATATTGTCTATAAAGACTACCACAAACTGATCAAGATAGTATCTAAAGACTCTATCCATTATATCCATGAAGATAGTAGGGGAATTAGTAAGACCAAATAGATTCACTATAAATTCAAAGTGTCTATAAATTGTACGTAATGTTTTTTTGGAATATCCTCCTTTTGGACCCTTAATTGATGATACATTGAATGAAGAACAATCTTATAAAAGTATTGAGCTCCATGTAGTTTTTCATATAAGTCATCAATTCATGGGAGAGGATATTTTTTCTTGACATGGATCCTGTTGGGTTCTTGAAAATCAAGGAAGAGTCTCACTGATCCATATTTCTTCTTAAAAAAGAGAAAAGGTGCTCCCTTACATGATGCACTAAGGTGTATGAATCCCTTATCAATATTATCTTGGATTTTCTTCTTCAATTCATGAAACTCAATTGGGGCCATTCTATAAGGTGTCTTTGAAATGGGCATCGCACCTGGAATGAGTTCTATTGAAAACTCAACATCACAATTTCGTGGAAGACCTAGAAATTCCTCAAGAAAGACATCATGAAAATCCCCATACAATGGGAATATTCTTAATTGTGAGTTTCTCTCCAACGATTTTAGTTAAATAACCTTAATTTATTGGAATCAAGAACCATAAGATGGAAAAAAATTCCACAGGAAGGTTATATTATCCCTTGCATTGATAGATGATCCTAGATTGATGTGGAATATGAAATGTGACTACCCTTAATTAGAAATTTATATGAGCTCTATATAAATAAAGCTGATTGATGCCAACAATCTCATAAAATTCCACTATAGGAAGGATCACAAGATTTCTAGGAAGCAGTTTACCACAAACTTCAATCGAAGAATAACCGTAAACATTTGATGCGACTGTTGTGCCATTAGGGTTTGTCACATCTAACTAAAAATCTAATTTCTGAGGTAATATGGAACTAACTTTAAAAAATTATTCAAAAATAAAAGAGTAGGTGGTTCCATAATGAAATAAAACATTTTCTACTTTAGAGTGGATGGTAAGTGTACAATTCACCACATTGTTATCATAATGCACATCACCGATAGTAATTGCATGTGACATTCCTTTATATTTGGCCTTAAGTTTTTTTTTGATGTCGATAATCAACCATAACCCTTGGATTAGGGCATTGATTAGAATAATTCCTATTTTCCTTACACTTGTAACATTGAAGTGTAGGAGGTGAATTCTGTGTATCCTTCTCTTTATTCGCATCATTATACGTCTTTTTCCCATCCCTACGGCATTCAATTTCCTGATGACTTTCTTTTCCACACTTAAAAAATTTACTTGTCCCTTTAAGAAAATTTCATCCATGTTTCTTTCCACCTTTTGAGCATAAGAGAAAACTCATCTTCATTTTAGTGTGGTCTTTAGATATTATTTTTTATTCAATTTCCTCTTCTTATCAAACACATATGACTGATGGACCACTCCAATCTCCATCTCAACCTTGAGAGCACATTGAACAATTTCCTTATATCTATTGAAGCCCCTTATGTAAAACTCCCTTAAAAGTCATGGTTTTAATCCACTAAAGAATAGATAGACCTTACTCTCATGTTGTATAATAATCGAAGAATCGTACCTTGCATGCCTTGTAAAATTTGCTTCATAGGTACCAAAATATTCATCATTCTTTTTCTTCAGTTCATTAAACACCTTAGCCATCTTTTTTCAAAAAATACTGGGAAAGAAGTTATTGAAAAATATGTTCTTGAACTAGTCCCATTACATTGACTCAATTTCATCCCTTTTCCTTGTATTGTTACCATGATTCCACCATAGATCATTTTTATCTTCCAAACGATATACTGCGATGATGAATTTATTATCTTCAGAACATTGGAGGACTGAAAATAAATTTTCAGTGGTACTGATCCATTGTTTGGCAATAAATTGATCAGAAGAACCGCTGAATTTAGGTGGACACTACCTAATGAAGAATAAAAACAGGCATTTTCACCATATTTTTCTTGTATGGATGTCTTTAATGATTCATATCTTGATAAAGTTGTGTGAGTATGGCTACAAGATATTTCATTCTATCTCCCATAACATTTGGTTACTCCGTGGGACAATCATTGCATTGCCAATCGCATTCAGCATTAACACGGTTCCTTCGGGTTGCAACCATTGACTAAAACCAAGAAGAATAGTGTGAGTAAAACTAATTAGAATAGGAAAACCACATAATCAGGAATAAAATTTCACACCTTAGGTCTTTTCATAGGTTATTCACGAACATTTCTAAAATAATATGACAGTGTTCCATGATTATACATAACGTTAGGTTTCTTAATTAGGCTTTCACATCCTAGTTTTTAATGGTTGACTATACCTTTCCTCTGATACCAACTATAACAACCCATATGTTATATACATTTTTATTAATTCTGAATTGAAGTATACTTATTAAAAAATAAAACAAAATCATGATAGGATCGTATAGGTATAGTGTCTTTAGAAACTGGGAAACATAAACAACTGGTTCATAAATAATCTACATCGTCTCTCGTTTATTTCATCATATCTAGAGTCCCTTTTTGCATATCTTAATTAATACCCTTCTTCCTGACCTGGGGAAAAGAAAACATACAAAGGGTGAGCTCAAATGATCAGTAAGGGCAAGAAAAGGAAATATCAATAATATCATATTTATAAGAACATAGCATATTGAGAAGCATAACCTACAAAAGTGATCTTAATATCATGACATGGGATAAATCATAGTAGTGAAATGTAATCCTAATAATCATAAAAAAACATAAAACTTTTTTTCATACACACATAATCATAGAAAATATCTTCATATTAGTCAAGAATTATTTCCAAGACCATCATAGTGGAAAAAGTCCATTACTGAACCGAGTTCACTCCTCGTTCCAGTCCTGTATCACTGAACCAGATAAACTTGTCATTCCAGCCATGTCTATCTCATGAGATATAAATCATTAACCAATGAATTAGATGGAGGTATAGGTCACACCAATCACATAATGAAACCATTCTTATGTGTGCCAATAAATCATAATTCATACATCATAGCATAACCAATGTAAAAAAATGATATTTTTAAACATCATTCCATCATAACATAATCCATATAAGATAAAAGGAATTCATAAAAAAAACTCCATCATAATATAATCAAATAAATATTATCATAGGGATAGAAATATAACCCTATATTATCCTAAATGGAAATTAATTTTGATAAAACACTTGAACTCCATTCTTGAGAAAAATATCAATTCTACTTCAAAAGAATTTTTCCATTCTCAACATGTCAGAAAATTTTATACTAAAAGAAGTTAATTGAAAATAAACTTGAAAAACATCAAAGTAAGATTCATGGAAATAATGTTTAATGAAATCATAAAAACCATTCATGCTGTATAAGTTTAAAAAATATTCTTCTCGAACTTTGGTTGGAAAAGTCAAAAAGATTACCGTACTGAAAACGACAAAATAATCCCTTCACATCTTTTACTAAAAATTCACCAATAGGTTACAATTAGATTTAAAAAATATTATTAGGATAGAAATAATATTATATATTAAGGAAACAATGATATAAATGATAAATATGCCCTAGTAAATTCTGAATTATAAACAATCTCGGATAAAAATGAGATTGTGAGAGTTTCCCTTACCTTAGGTCTGATATGCTTTGTACGTATCCGAACCTCTTGTATAATGATTTAAATAATGGAATCAACTTATTTTAAAGTCATATAAGTTGTTATGATATCATATATGGTCATATTATTATCTTTTTATTATTAATATTTCATTGCTACTTGTTATTTGGGTGTTCATTGCTTTATGTTCTTATGCGTGTTTTGTCGAATAAATCCTTATTCATATTTTTAGGTTATAGCTACATCATTTATAGAATGGTATTAGTATAATATATTCCAAATTTATTCATTAAACTCCTTTTTATAATTACCGTTTAATGAAGATCATTTTTGTGATTTTTAATTCATTTTATAATATGTTATTTTTATAAAATAACAATAGTGTCAATATTGACACTATTAAATTATTTGAATTTAAATAAAATCCACCCAGAGGATATATTTGAACCAAAATATTTAATATTTTACCACCATGTCATATTGATCTATAAAATATGTGAAGAATATTAATTATTTCAAATATTATTTATTTTAACATTATTAATACCATTTATTTGATATTTCATTCAATAAAATAACTTATTCACCACTATTGTGTCATCATTAATGATAATTATTTAATACCTAAAAATTATTAATAAATTCTCATGATGTAGATAATTTTATTATCTTTACGAAGAGTATTTATATTTGAGGTTTTATGAACTTTATCACTAAATTAAAATTATTACACGTATAAGATATAAGAGGGTGACATGTTGTCACTTTATTTGTGTTTTATTATAATTATATCATTTTCATGGTAAATAGTCCATGAAACAAATACATTTCGACCCTTAGGTGATATGGGTCTAATTTTATTCATCTAATAGTATTTCAGAATGTGGTAGGGTAATTTTATAATCTTATTTTTACCCTTAATTACCCAAATTACCATTAACTGTAGTAAACAAATATTATCGTAGTTTCTATTAATAATGTAAAAAAATAAAAGTAACCTATTAACTAAATTTGGACCCACTGAATCCAAATATGGAATCCATTTTTCAAAATTCAAAACACAATAGTTGCAGTAATCAATTTAAAAACAATCCCTTTGTTAAGAAAATGGATTTTAAAAGTTAAAACATTGTCAAAAATTGAAATATTTTTACCTATGAATTAAATATTAAATTAATTGTATTGAAAAACATTATATTAGATGGTAAAAAAATATTCTATTTATAATTTAAAACCATCTAATTGTATCATTTAACCATATAAATTATCTTGATGAAAAAAGTTGTTTTTCAAAAAATTTAGCGTATTATTACTATTCATCAAAATATGAATGTTATCAGAAAAGTTTTAAAATTTTATCCAATGTAAATTTTTATATCCTAATTCAAAAGAAGAATATTATTCTGTAAAATTGAACTTATAAACTTGTTAACAATTATATTTAAAAATTTGTGCTCTATCAAAAGGCGGTAAAACTGAATTTTTTGAAAAATATATCTTTTATCCAAAAAATAGATTTTGTTTTCATACTTCATTCTAGAAAATGTGTAAGATGAATTATAATGCTATAAAATTCAAAATTCGTTTAATACTATTCATAATGGCTAGTTCATTATAATAATATATCATTATTTAGTAAAATATGGTATTGGGTAGAATGCAAGCTATCGAGGAAGGTTGCTCTTGCGTCTAACGTATGCCAAGCCAATGTTGTGTGTAGTGAAAGTTTCCTTTGGTTTTGTGTATAACATAAGACATATATATATATATATATATATATATATCACAAAATCACAGGGTGTTACATTGGATAATGGCCTACGTTATTTATTCCATTATGTTAATGGTTTTTCCTTTGTGTAGTTAATTTTACCTTAATAAATGTAATTAATTATAATTACACTGAAAATTTTTTTTTGGTAAAAATACAATTTGAATTTATTAAAAATTACAAATTATTTTGAATCCAAATATTGAATTTATTTTTCTAAATTTTAATAAAATAATATATAGGAATTAATTTAAATTAAATCTCGCAGAGGAGACAACAATGCAGATTTTTAAATTAAAAATCCCTGAATGATTGATAGGTTTTTATAGTTTATTTTGGTATATTTCTAATTGAAATTGATTCCACTAACCTAATTTTTATTAATTTATAAAAATATTATTCAATTAATCTTTAAAACTAATTGGAAATACGATGTATCCTCATAAAAAATGAATTTAAAAGGTTGTTTTGAACTAGATTTCTGAAATTTTCATATTTCATTAAAAAATGAATCATCAAAAAAATATTGAAAAATAGATATATTGTAATTTTTAGGTATCTACTTAAAAAAATAATTTCATTTTTACATATATAATCTATAAAATCCACAAAAAATATATTTATTAGAGGATATCTATTAAAAGGCGGTAAAAAACGCCTTAATAAAAATAAAGGGTTTTATAAGAATTTTTTTAATTGTTATATTATGATTTTTTATTATTTTGGGTGAATATAAAAAATATTATATTGAATACATTATATTAATATATATAATACAGTAATATCACTCACTAATTATAATTAATTTAATTTATTTCGATAAAGCATCTTTGTGAGAATAATAAAAATATATTCCATTATTTTCAATCGGTTTTCATATTCATTATAATTGTATTTGTAACTAATGAATTTCTATTATATTTTTGTAACACATATATTTTTCACAATTTTTTTAATACTATTCATAATTTCTAGGATATGCCTTATTATATTATATAATAGTATTCTAGTAATATATTGTTGTTTGGTGAAACACAGTCTTGTGTATAACACAATCCTCTGTGTAATCTCGTTGTTCAGTATGTCAGATTATAACTCAGTATCACATACCTGGACCATGATATTATATATTTAATATATTTAAAATGTTAAATATATTATAAATTCTATGGATATTATATTCCATTTCATGTTTTGTGTGACATGTCATAGAATTTTTCAAAAAAATGATTCATCATTAGATATATAGGTTATTACATTCTTCCCAAATTAATTAAATTGTGTCCTAGATATTTAAAATCATTCATGGTTATATATTTTTTGATATTTCCTATATTTGAAATCCCAGTTCATGAGTAGGGTTCATAAACCATTCTCTAGATTTTAGTGAATGGGAAGTACAATGGTTTTGTGGACTAATATATAACAAGATGTTTAAGTAAGAAAACATTGATGGAATATAGATATATGTACTTGGAGGAAAAGAAAAATATTTATAGTAGTTATTATGGTCATCCATGACACACAAGCTAACGATCAACAGATATTTGAATGCCAGAAATCAATTAATCTAGAATGATTTATAAGCCCAATGGTAAAACATAAATTTCATTTTGGGGAGAAAGTGTATTTCTAAGACATTTTCCTTATATTGGGTAAATATTTTACTACCTTATAATATAAGGAAATGTACTTAAATGATATTTTTTAATTTATTTGGAAAAATTCTATATTTTGGTTATGCTTCGATAAAATTTTAATTCATCCTATAATTCATGAAATTGATATTTAAAATTTCATTTCGATTCATGAAGCACTAAAATAATCATTTAACAGAACAGAAGGCCCATAAAAAAGTGAAAATTCTAACTATTTTTCAATAACTATTACCCAAAACTAATATGGTAATGACATTAACCAATAAACCTAAAAAGTAACAATAATGTATTATCATTATTATATGTTCATCATGTTTTTCAACTCTAAACAATGACTAATTATCTAGCTAATTTCCTAGGTTAGTAGTTTGCGTGAATCCCTTATCATCTATTTGTTGTGGGTTCTATTCCCATGGACATAAAAGACATGATTGGTTGTCAACATGAATACGTGTTTTACTTTTCTAAAACCATATTAATATAATTTCAAAAATAAATATTTTAGGAAACCATGAAATAATGTTAATGAATTAATATCCTTTTAAATAAGTTTTTCCATAAAACCCCAACACATAAATACTTCATCCATTATTTTCCACATATGTCCTTCCATGATCTATGGATTATACATAATATCATTAATAGGATTTCAAAATCATGAAACCTTATCAAAAAACTAAAATAGAATAGGTTTAACCAAGGTTATTCATTTTTATAATACAACATAATGGTTGTTATAATAAAATGTGATTTATCCTACATATATCCCCTTGTATTTTCAAACTATATGTGCCATAAATATCATAGTTGTGTACCCAGTTTCATTGAGTTAGGACCAACACACCTTGTCATCATTTTTACCCCTAGGAACATTTGTGCTAGAATAAAATTAACTAATATTGTCTAAACATGGATATATTTTTAGGAATACCACACATAATTTATACCTTAAAAAAATTCTAGGATGATCATCTATACTTATTCTCATATTATATCCTACGGTTACATTGTATAATCTATTTTTTACTAATCCAGTTCATAGGGATTGTAATATAATTCAATTGATACAAACTATTGTGACTCAACCCCAGAAATCATAAAGAAAGTATCTACTCTCAATTATATTGTCATTATTACAAGTAATAAAATTCAGAAGGAATGTGATTTTAGAAGTCTTGTTAAACCAGATACATACAGGAGTCTTTTATTAAAAATTTATAGACTAATTACAGGAAATGATTTTATAATTTACATAGAGGATACTTTTATTCCATCTATTGAATACTTTTGTATATTTCATAATAAAATTCCTAGAATCATGGAGAAAACAAAACAAAATAAGGGTGAGGTCAAATTCTTAATAAGGGTAATGAATATAAGAAGAAATAATGAATCAATGAGAGTAATAATTATGGAATGATATATAAATAATAATATATACAATGTAATCAAAAAACTGAGAAGGTAGTATATAAAAAATATAGAAGGGTAATAAATGGAAACACATACCTTCCCAATTACTAGATAATGTAAAATATATATGAAAAATTAAGAAAATAAAACACATACAATTTGATCAATGAACTGAAAATGAAATGAAATCGATGATTTTATCATGTCAAAATATCTATTATAAAAAATAATGAAAAAAATTTTATTTTCAATTAATTAAATTATTAATTATTTGACGTCATTTCTAGGGCACATTAGGGCCTATAATTTAAATATTCATGCTCTAGAAATTTATGAAAATGGATAGAAACCCATTTAATTTTTGCATTGTTTTTTTCTTATTAGAACATAACAATTAATCAAGGAGCTATATAGTGCTTGGTCTCCATCCCTCATTTCATTTAAGAATAAATCATAATATCTATTAATCAATCTAATTTAAATAAACTATATCCATTATCAAATATCCATATCAAATAAATAATATGGAATTAAGAATGTTTTTTGATAGAAACAAATAACGATCAAATTAGACACTAAATGTAAAATGTTATATAGATTAGGAAATATTACTATCCATGATAAATGAAAAATATAATTTAGGGGAAATTTAATATTAAAGGATCATATGAGATTCAATATGTCAAGGGGTGGAAAATGAATCGGGTAAGGGAATGTGAATATTTTCCTTGGCCAAATCAATCATAAATCTTATAAAGGAAGAATAAGGATGGTATCAATACAACATATCCAAATAGGATTAAAAATAAATTTTTTTGTCATTTATTAATTGTAATAACATAAAAATATATTTTAAAATATTCATATGGAAAATATCATCTTTTAAAAAATTTTCTTGGAAAATATATTTTGAAATCATTTATTTTTAAAGTAACCATTTAAGAATTTCTAGGTTAGTACAACAAAATAATGGTGAATAAATCTATACATTCCATACATGGTAATAAAAATTTCCTTTCTCATGGAACTTTTCTATAAAAATTTCATGATTATAAAGAAAAAAATACGATTCAATTGAAAATAATAGTAAGATAAAAACAGAAAAATTTCATTACATAGTCATGTTAAAACGCATTTTTAAAAACATTTTTGGAAATTGTGGTTTTGGAAAGAAAAATGGTTTTATGAATAAAGATATATATGAAGTCATGTATTCTTAAAACAATTTTCTAATTAATTTTGAGTGACAAAGAGTGTAAAATGAAATTATTAAAAAATAAATTTCATGAAATAACTTATGAGAAGAGAATTAAAGGCTCTATTATATAGTAATCAACTAATTTCCCTTGATGTAAATTTAAGAGTAAACATTACCCAACAAAATGATATTGTAGTGTAAACACATGAAATGGTAATAATTTTTTAGTTAGAACAAACAGTAGACAAGATTATATGTATCAACTATAAATCTAAATATATATGATAAAATAAATAAATAGGTATTAAATGTCATTATACAAATGGTAATAAAATATTAATGAAAATGGGTAATTAATATAACTCAATGAAATGAAACTGGGTTATGAAATTCTTTTCCACTAAGTAACTTTTCACTCAAATCCCCTTAGATGAAATAATTCAAATTGAAAAAAATATCATGAAGAATGATTGAATAATTATATTATAAAATAATTGTAATGACCTGGAAATTTCATGGAATTTTTTTCCTTAAATTCATTGGAATTTTACGAGTTCGCTGTTTCTGACGGCGCCTAATTCCGAGGCCCGGAGTGCCCCGAATGATCCGTCGAAGTTTTGTTAAGCATAAATTAACATATGTAAGCAGTTTTTCAGAAAAGTAGACTATCTATTAAACAGTTACTCGGATCAGAAATCATAGGGAACCGTTTCACTCAGGATAGCGGGTTTACCCTGGGTGCGACTTATGTTTAGTTGGTGCGGCCCTCCTGTGAAAAATCCCAAAATGGAATAACTGTAAAAAAAATAATTAAATAAATTATTTTATTTTTCTAATGCCTATAAGTCAAAAAATGTAGAATGGATTAAAAATCAGAGACCACTGCTGAACTCATGAGGGCCTATATTTTTTAAGCGGATTCTAACTTTGGTCGGTGCGGGCCTGCAGAAAAAGGTAGTTTTTGGCCGCAAATAAAATAATTAAGTGACCATTATTTTATTGTAAAAATTCATAACATCAAAATAGTGAGTCAGATTAAAAATCCAAGAGTACTGTTGTGTTCGTTGGGGTGTGTTTCATCTAGGCAGATCCTATCCTTGACCGGAACGGGTCAAGGGTGATTGATAAAAATTTTCCGAAATTTTTTTCGGGTAAGTCCAGTAAACGTACGTTTGAGATTTTATATCTTTTGAACCAGTGCTTGGAATTGAAATCTGAGGGCACCGTTGAACTTGCAGCATCAGTAATTACTTAGTGAGACCTTCACTGAAGTTGCATTCTGATGGGTCTGGATGTTAGTTTTTGGATTTTTATTAAATAAAATAATAATAAAATAAAGTACGACACATTATTTTATTTTTAAGCTCTCACGTTTTGTGTGTGCAGTTAGTTGTTTAAAATATCCACTTGGGAGTTGGTGGTTGGACTACCACACCATAACCTCCCATTTGAGAATAATTGGGGTGGGGACCACCCGAGCAGAATAACCTCCCACGAGAGGTTATGACGTGGGGTCCACAAGTGGCTTAACCCCCCATTTATTGGGGAGGGGGATGAAACCTCTCAACCCCTCAATAATTTTGTTTGTGTCGACGTAAAATTAATTGATGTCAATTAATTTTATAGAATGACATAAAATTAATTTCTGTCAATTAATTTTATGTGTTGACGAGAAAATAATTTTTTTCAATTAATGTGTTGCGTCGACGAGAAATGAAATTCACCAATTAATTTTATGTCTCGACATGAAATTAATTTCTCTCAATTATTTTTTTTGTGTCAACATAAAAATTAATTGTTTTCAATTAAATTTATGTGTCAACATAAAATTTATTCATGTCTTTTTTTTTTGATGAATACTAGGTGGGGGAAACATATTTGCATCCTCCCCTTTTTATTGTGCCAACGCACATCTTAAATTATGCCAACACAATTTAATTCACCTGACCCCCTTTTTAATTATGTAAACGCATCATTGGAATTTAGTAAGGTTCTTAATAATTGAACCATCATAAATTTCACGATGGTCACATACCTCTCCCCCTCTCCTATATATAGGAAGCGTGGGAGAAGGTTTGGGATGTCTTCACCATGAAACAAAGTGCTGGTAAAGTATCGCGATGCCCAACACTTGAAAAAACTTATCTTATCCAACGAAGAATTCGAAGATGCTGATTAAGATGCTACTTCCTCAACTTCTTCCTCAAAACCCCCTTCCGACACAGGACCTCTCTGACAACCCTTCTTCCTTATTCTTCTTCGTCAACGGATCGACACACGAACATGGAAGTGGAAGCGTATGGCGAAAGACGACAACATCGTCTTCCCCCATGATGAATGGACACCCGACAATTAAAGGGGTAAGGGTGTGTTTTTAGTTGTTTAACGCTTAATCATATCTCGTTAAAACAACTACTTGAGCCACTTTCTATCGTTCTAACGTGGAGGGTTCGAGTTTCACGAACACAACTCGACCCCTCCGCAACCTTTATGGTTTTGGAACCTCGGATCGATGAGGAATTATCAGCGGCATGGAAATGTGGTGATGGCGACGAAGATGGAAAATAGAGTTCACGCTTCCCGCGACCTCTGCGAACCCTGCCGCCAGTCGGGCGACGCCTGACCTTCCTACCCACGCGCTGCCAGCGCGCCCCGCACCTGGTCGGCACCCACCAAGTGCCTGCCTGGTGCCCAGGACGCCTGCCCGGTGCCCCTCAGTGCCTGAACCGCCTGCCCAGCACCTACCCGGTGCCTCGGGCTCTCTGCCCGGCACGCCCCGTGCCGTTCCTGGCACACCCGCGGCCTGCCCGCGCCCTACGTGGCCCGCCATTGGCCTCTTGAACCGTGCGATCCATGCTACAACCCTCGCAGCGCTGGCCGGACCTGCCATTGGCCTTCGGGCTGAGTTTCCCATGTGGCTTCTTCGGCCCGAATTGTCCACGCAGTCCGCTGGGTCGTGCCTAACAGACTGGGCCGAACTGAGCCGATTGAACTGCCCTCGCAGTCTGCTCGGTCGGGCCCAACAGACTGGGCCAAACTCAACAGTTTGAACCACCCAAAGGGTCAGGTCAGACCCAGCATGTTTGAACTGGTCGACCTAGACCGGGTCGAACCAGAATGAGTTGGGCTGAGTCGGTCTGACTGTGTTGGATCGGACCCAGGCCCACTTTTGACCCTTTTCTTGCGTTGGCCATATCTTTGGCACCGGATGTCCGTTTGATGAACCGTCAGTAGCACTGGTAATCTCTTTGAGAATCCATCCCTCCAAAAATACCCCATGGGAATTCGGTATAGAGTTGTGATATGGTCGGGTTGGTTCTTACACAAATCCAACGGTGCCCTGGGACAAAAAGGCTAACAACTCATTGACCGGGCGTCCGATTGATGCGTCGTCTGTCGTGTTGAGACCCATATGACTAGGTCGTCCTTTGTGATACTTCTACATGAGACTTCGTGATGCTTGGAGTATCAACTAGTAGCTTGTGGAGTGGATCCTCCCAGAAATGAGCAGACAGAGTACGAAGACCAAGTAGTTGTAGACCTGTTGAATACATGACCTATTAGAATCGGAGTGATTCGACTAGTCCAGTGGATGAGGAACCCAGTTTGGTGGCAGACCCATGGAGGATGGAGCGTCTGGTTTGGTAGCAGACCCACGGTACTCGATAGGAGGAGTACCTATGACGGCTATTAGGGGGAGCGCCCAATTTGGCTGTAGACCCACAGCAGAGGAGCAACCGGTTTGGCAGTAGACCTGCGGTACTCAACAGGAGGAGTACCTCAGCAGTCTAAGGTTAGTGAGTAGCGTGACAGAGTGATGACAGGGCCACTATACTTGATAGATCAAGAGTTTTCCAGTAGTTGTGGTATCGTTAATTAAAATCCAAGTTTGAGCTTAGTCAATGACCTTTGTCTTTTCCTCATAATTGAGATGGGTTACGTGATAACATAGGTATATGTATGGGAATATACCTAAGTAATGGTTATCTATTTAGATCATTATTTGTGGTTTATACTTTTTTGATTTAGTGAGACCTTGAGGGCCTCGGGGTCCCTACTAAGTATCGTTATACTCACCTCTACATGAGCTATGCCCGCAACTCGTTGTGTTGGATGCAGATGACAGACAGTGCTGATCGAAGCAGAGTGTACGAGGACTGGATGGTACCCGAAGGTGGACACTCGGCGTGAGAACACACAGAGAAGACCAATAGACGCAGAGTGTTGAGGAGGAAATCTTTACATACCCTTTAGGTAGTAACTCGGAAGATTATCCAGGAGTTTCTTCACCATTCTGCAGTTTGTCTTTTCAGTTGTACTTTACTTTCAGTTGTAGTTTAACCTTTCTATTGGGATTTTATTTTCTTCCCATTTGTATTTTCAACTCACTTGTTATACTACTTTACTTTGTGTTTGCTTCCTCTTGTACTCTGGTTATTTGTGTGTTTACGTTTTATAAAGGTATTGCCTTCCCAGTTATAGGGATTTATGCCTTTGGTTCTAGTCGGCCGCCCCTAGCCTATGGAAGGTGGGCTTGGGGTAGTTATGACACAGGCCCCGGGGTATGGGTTGTGAAAAATTGGTATCTGAGGTTTCGGTTATACCGCAGAACTTAGGACTCTAATATTTTCTTTCAGTGAAGCAATAGTGTTAAGGGTACTAAGTGTGGTTTTCAGTTTATGGAGTCTAGTGTTGGTGTGGGCGGGCAACGTATCTATACACCAGGACCCTGACTTCGGATTTCTGACTTGTTGCACTAAAACACTGATTGTGTGTGGGTTTTAAAAAAAAATCTTTTTAATTAGCTCAAACCAGGTCATCTCACTAGGTATAGTCTTTGACTATGTCGTATCTGTTTCTTTAAGGATGCCACACCACGAACGACCAGCTAGAGCCCTGAGAGTTGTACGTACTGACAGCCCGTCGAGCGACGAGGCCTCAGTACAAGGCCCTCTTCCAGTTGAGGCCCCAGTGGAGGCACCAGTGGTACTAATTTCCATTGGGCCACTGATTCCACCAGCCCCAGTTGCAGGCGATGCACACCGCTTGAGCACGTTGCACGAGTTCCAGTGCCAGAGGCCACCCAGGTTTAGGGGCGAGATGGACCCGCAGGCGGCTGAGGATTAGCTGTAGGCTATTGAGAGGGTTTTCAAGCTAGTAGGGACATTGTCAGACATCATGGTGATCCTTGATGCCATTTTTCTTTAGGAAGATGCATGAAGATGTTGGAGCCTAATGCTCCAGATGCACAATGAGTAGACACTTCTATGGGCAGAATTTGAGAGCCTATTCCGGGAGGAGTTTGTACCAGCCACCCTTCAAGCGGGGCATGTACAGGAGCTACTGCATCATCATCAGGGTAGCATGAAGGTGGCACAGTACTTAGCGAGGTTCACCGACCTCTCACGCTACTCCACTGATATGGTACATGACCTATTCATCAGGGTCCGAACCTTCGAGCAGGCGCTCAGGCGAGCGATTAGTGCTTCAATTGTTTCTTATAGAATCCCAACACAGATAGGGGTGTTGGAGAAAGCCCTCCTAGTGGAGATTATCCTTGCTGAGCAAACTCAAGTAGTGGAACCCACCACTAGACGACACGTAGTGGCGTCTTCTATAACTGGCAGTAGACAGATGACACAGAGGTCCAAGGGGACCAGAACTATGGGTGGTCAACCGCACGACTCAAGATCGGTGGTACGGGGTACCCTGTATGGAGACAAGAGCGTTAATTGTTCCAGACATAGATTCCTTCATTCATTATGCATCTAACTTTGTAAATTTTATTGTTTGTCGTTGCTTTTTTTCATTGAACACTGAGCGGTAGTAATAAAATACACATGTCCCTGTGATGTTTGCTTTCCATCCTTTTTGTGTACTAAGAGGTTTTGGTTTAAACTATTAACTTGACCCTCTCTTTCGAGATTCCTACTGTAGTAGACCCAGTGACCACACACTGATGCCGATATTGTGGCTCGACCCTTGGAGGAGAGAGTAATAGTTGGATCTCTTGGTAGTAGCATTGAGGCCTTATTACATCATCCATGACATGGATTGTTCTGTTCATGTAATGATTAACTTTATTAGTTAAAGAACGTGGTTCACCCAGAGGATGAGACCAGATTTCCATTTTCGGCAAAGGAGAAATCTTAGAAGCTCTAGTAGAACATAGGTGAGGTGGCTTACTTCCTGGCCCTTCCACCTCAGTTGCACCCGGTGCATGACGTCTTCCACGTATATCAGCAGAGGAGATGCGTGCATGATCCGTCCCACATCGTCGACCACGGGGAGCTGGACATCCATGACGGGGCGACTTTCACAGAGGTTCCCATGGAGATTGAGGTTCAATAGGAGCAGGTCCTACGTGGATGATAGATTCCATTAGTGCACATTCATTGGCAGAACGGGAACCTCCAGGAGAGAATATGGGAGCGGGAGGCTCAAATGCGTGCTGGGTACCTCCTTTTTGTTCCCCTAGTATATGTTGTAGCTTTATTGAGACATAAATCCCGGAGTTGTGAATAATGTAAAGACCCGAAATTTCAAGGAATTTTTTTCCCTTAAATTCTTTGGAATTTTACGAGTCCACAGATTCTGACGGCGCCTGATTCTGCGGCCTGGAGTGCTCGGAATGATCCGTCAATGTTTTGATAAGCTTAAATTAACGTGTGTCAGCAGTTATCCAGAAAAAGTGGAATAACACTTTAATAGTTACTCAGATCATAAATCTGAGGGCACCATTGCACTCAGGATGGCAGGTTTACCCTAGGCGCGACATAAGTTTAGTCGGCGTGAGCCTCCTGTGAAAAATCCCAAAATGGCATAACTCTAAATAAAATAATTAAATTATTTATTTTATTTCTCAGATTCTTATAACTCATAAATGGTAGCATGGAGTAAAGATCCTAGACCATTGCAGAACTCATGAGGGAATGCTTTTTTATGCATATTTTATCATTGTCCAGCGCGGTCCAGCAGAAAAAGTTAATTTTTTGCCGCAAATAAAATAATTAAGTGACAATTATTTTATTGTAAAAATTAATAACATATAAATGGGTATCCGGATTAAAAATCTAAGAGTACCATTGGGTTCTTCGAGGGCATGTTTCACCTAGGTAGATCTTATCCTCGACCGACACGAGTAAAGGGTGACTGATAATAATTTTCCAAACTTTTTTTCAGGTACGTCTAGTAAACGTACGTTCATGATTTTATATATTTTGAACTAGTGCTCGGAATTGAAATCTGAGGGCACCATTGAACTCGTAGCATTGGTAAATTCTTAGTGAAACCTTCCTCGCAGTTTCATTCTGACGGGTTTGGAAGTTAGTTTTTGGATTTTTATTAAAGAAAATAATACTAAAATAAAGTACAACACTTTTTTTTATTTTAAAGTTTTCATGTGTTGTGTGTGCAATTAGATGGTTAAAAACTCTTCATGGGAGTTGTTGGTGGGAACTATGAACCCTAATCTCCCATGGACGGATAATTGGGGTGGGGACCACCCGAGCAGCATAACCTCCCACGAGAGGTTATGACGTGCGGTCCACATGTGGCTTAACCCACATTTAATGGGGGAGGGGGAAGAAACCTATCAACCCCTCAATAATTTTTTTTGTGGTGATGTAAAATTAACTGTTGTCAACTAATTTTATGTGTCAATGAGAAATTAATTTCTTTCAATTAATTTTATCTCTCGATGATTATTTAAATTCTGTCAATTAATTTTTTATGTCGACGTGAAATTATTTGCCAACAATTAAATTTCTATGTGAACATAAAAATAAATTGTTATCAATTAAATTTATGTGTCAACATAAAATTAATGTCTATATTTTGATTTCACACAGGCTAGGTGGGGTAAACTTCTTGGAATCCTCCCCTTTTTAATATTCTAAAACACCTCTTAAATTTTTCCAAAGCAATTTAATTTGCCCAACCCCCCTTTTTGATTAAGTAACCGCGTGATTGGAATTTAGGAGGGCTCTTAATAATTGAACCATCATAAATTTCACAATGGTCACATACCTCTCCACTCTCCTCTATATATGGAACTTGGGAGAAGGTTTTGGGATGGCTTCACCAAGAAACGAAGCGCTGGTAAAGTATCACGACACCCAACACTTGGAGAAACTTATCGTCTCCAACGAAGAACGTGAAGATGCCAACGACGACTCTACTTCCTCAGATTCTTCTTCGGAACCCCCTTCCGATGCAGGACCTCTTCGACGACCCTTCTCCCTTCCTCTTCGTCGTCAACAGACCGACACAGGAGCTCGGAAGTGGAAGCGTACGACGAACGGAGACAACATCATCTTCCCCCTCGACGAACGGACTCTTGAAAATTAAAGAGGTAGGGGTGTGTTTTAAGTTGTTAAAAGCTTAATCATATCTCGTTAAATCAATATCATGAGCTGCTTGCTACCGTTCTAACGTAGAGGGTTCGGGTCGCACACACACGGCCTGACCCCTCCGCATCCTTTATGGTTTTGGAACCTCGGATTGACGGTGACGTATCAGCGGCATGACCATGTGGCGACGGTGATGAAGATGGAAAATAGAGGTCATGCTTCATGAAAACTCAGTGAACCCCGCCGCTGGTCAGGTGGCACCCGACCAGCCAACCTGCGCGCTCCAGGCACGTCCCGCACCTACTCGGCACCCTCCTGGCGCCTGCCCGGTGCCTGACCGGCTTCCCGGTGCGCCCCGCGCCCTTCCCGGCACACCCGCATCCTGCCGCACTCTGCGCGGCTCACCGTTGAACTCTTGGGATGAGCTATCTATGCTGCGCCCCTCGCGGCGCTAGCCTGAACTTCCATTGGATTTCGGGCTGATTCACCCATTTGTAGACTTCGGCCCAAATTTTCAATGCAGTCCGCTCGGCCGGGCCCAGCAGACTGGGCCGAACTGAGGATAATGGACCGCCCTCACAGTCCGCTCGGCCGGGCCAAGTGGACTAGGCCAAACTGAGCAGGCTGAGCCACCCAATGGGTCGGGTCAGACCCAGGCTGAGTTGGGCCGAGTTGGTCCGACCGGGTCGTACCGGACCGAGGCCCACGTTTGACACTTTGTTTGCGTTTGCCATATCATTGGCACCAAACGTCTGTTTGACGAACCGTCAGTGGCGTTGGTATTCTTTTTGAGAATCGGTCCCATCAAAAATACCCCATGGGAATTCGGGGTACAATTGTGATAGGGTCGGGTTGGTTCATACACGAAACCAACCGGGACCCCAGGATAAAAGGCTAATAACTCACAGACCGGTCTTTCGATTGACGCACGCTCTATTGCGTTGATACCCCTATGACGAGGCAGTCCTTGTTTATAATTCTACGTGAGACTTCGTGATTCTTAGAGTATCAACCCGTAAATCATGGAGAGGACCTCCTGGAGATGAGCAGAAAGAGTGCGGAGACCTAGTAGATGTAGACCGGATGACTTCTTGACAAATTCTACTCAGAGTGATTAGACTAGCCCAGTAGACGGAGCGCCCAGTTTGGCGGTAGAACAACGGTGGATGCAGTGCCTGGTTTGGCAGCAGACCTGTGGTACTCGATAGGAAGACTACCGTTGATGGATAGGAGGGCGATCGCCTAGTTTGATGCAAAACCACAGTGGAGCAGTGCCCTGTTTAGCAGCAGACCCACAGTACACGAAAGGCGGTGTACCTCAGCAGTCTAAGGTTAGTGAGTAGCGCCTCGGAGTCACAATAGGGCCATTGTACTTGAAAGAGGAGGAGTTCCCCAACAGTTGTTGATTTGTTAATGTAAATCTTGGTTTGAGATGAGTCAATGGCCATTGTGTTTTCCTCATGATTGAGATGGGTTATTTGATAACATAGATATATGTTTTTCTTATACCTAATTAAAGGTTATCTGTTGAGATATTTATTTTTGGTTCATCCTTATTAGATTTAGTGAGACCTTGATGTCCTCAGGGTCACAACTGAGTATCGTTATACTCACCCCTGCACAGGCTATGCCCGCACCTCGTTGTGTTGGATGCAGATGATAGAAAGTGCTGACCGAGGCAGAGTGTATGAGGACTAGACGGTACCCGAAGGTGGACACTCGGCGTGATAGAACACGGAGCATACCAATAGACACAGTGTGCTGAGGAGGAAATCTATACTTACCCGTCAAGTAGGAACCTGGAAGACGATCCCTGAGCTGATTCACCATTCAGCTGTCTGTCGTTTCAGTTGTACTTTACTTTTTGTTGTTGTGGTAACTTTCTGTTGGGCTTGTATTTCTGGCCCATTTTTATTTTCAGCTCACTTTTTATAATACTTTACTTATTTTTTGCTTCTACATGTACTCTGGTTGTGTGTGTGTCTATATTTGATAAAGGAAATGCCTTCCCAGTTATAGGGATTTACGCCTTTGGTTCTAGTTGCCAGCCCCTGGCCTATGGAAGGAGGGCTTGGGGTAGCTACGACACGAGCCTCGGGGGACGGGTTGTGATAATAATATAAAGTAAATTAACCATATTTATAAAATTATTTGTTCAAATATAATGTTATTATTTCAAGATAACGTGAATAATCATAAAATTAAGTGAGATTTCAAAGATAATCATGAAAAACATTCTTGATAATAATATTCTTTAAACATAAAATGTGTCTCCTACCAATTTAAAAAATTTGAATTATAAAATCCTTAAAGGTATAAAACTAAATGAAATTAAAATTTCATGAGAATAAATAGTTTCATGATATAACATTTCCAATGGCAGTATACAAACCATATAATAGAAAATAGGTGCATAACAACAAATAAGACTCAATGGAATGTAAGTTGAGGTAATACTCATTAACATGCATTACCTTTTGGTTGAATGTAATTTAAAATCATGTATAATAAAATTATGTTAATTATATAATTTTGTTAAATTTTTTTTCCAGGATTATCAGTATTTTTTTTCACTTGTCACCAAATTATATAAAACTTCTTAATAAATTTAGTTTTTTTGGGTATTTTAACCACATTCTATTTATGTGTAAAAACAACATTTATAGATCCACAATGGTCAAATATTTCATTACATAAACATATTTATAATATTAATTATTAGATAATTATAATTTTTATACATCAATTATAGTTTTATGACCAAATAATAAAAATAGTTATGAAAAATGAATCATCCTAACAATCAGGGAGACAGTAGGGCATATGTACACATGAGTAATGATTTCATTTTGTAATTATCATTATAGAAAGTAGGCAACTAGAATTATATCATTATCAGATGATGATAAGTTCCTAAATATCATATTATTTAATAATATATACTAATATATATAATTCTCATGAATTTAAATAAATCACATCATGTCAAGGAGGCAGTAGTCCAAAAGTCCTTGAATGAATTAATCACTTATTTAGTGTGTGAAATGATAATAATGAAAATTATTTATATTTCATCTCTAGGAAGTTAATTAATTCAGGAATATTATATGGACTCATTCTATCTCAAAAATTTTTAATTGAAATAATATTTTATACATTCCATGTATCATGTGAACAATTCATGTCATTTTTAGGAGGAGGTTGTCAATAGTTTCACAAATGAAAATATCGCATTTACACAAACTGGAGTGCATAATGATATGTGCCATCAAGGATATAAATTAGTAAAAGGAAAAAAATAAATATTATATATAACATATAAACATAATATTCACATCATTATGACTACCCTGATAGTTAGTAATTAAAGAACATACAATCATTATTTTGTTGGGTGGTAGTTCTCCATCCATATAAATAGTATGTTTGTCACACATTAGATTTGTGTGTGTGTAACTATTGGAAGAAATAATAACATGAAAACATAATAGTACTTTTAGGATACTATTTGATATATAATCATTTAATATAACAAGTTTAGATGGTTTATAATGGTAATAAAACAAAACAACATAAGGTAAGATGGTACCTCTTAATGGAATAACTCCTTTTGGTTTGTAATAAAAGGATTTTATGGAGTATTTATTCACAAGTTGACTATTATAGGATGTGGGGAGGTAATTTGGGGTTATATTGTGTAGATATTGGTCGAGACAATGTCTCAGGAGTGATCTGAATATGTGGGAGGAGATGAGACATTCTATAGTGACAGAGGAGCTGCACTCTTGTAATATTTAAGAAAATGGAATTCAATTTTCGTTTTTCATATTGAATATGGATCCAAGAATGATTAAATATCTAAGAATGGGGTGATATAAGCCAGATATGGCCACCCAATGGCTGTTAATAAATTATTTAATTCATTTGGGCCCTAATGATAAAAGTTTAGACCTTTATTAAACATATTTTTTTCCATAACAATTATAATAAACATTAATTACATTTATTAATCATTTTGGAAAAAAATTTGATTTTAAATTATTATAAAATATAATTTATTCTGATTTGAAATATAAAATCCTATTTTCCAAATTACAATCACATAATTTGAGGAAATAAATTTAAATTATATCCTACTGAAAGGAAGACAATGCATGCCATTAATGTAAAAAAATCCAAAATATTAGCATGTCTTTATTGTAAATTTCATTGTTAAATTGATTTTAATGAATTAAATTAGATTAATTGATAAAAATATTATCTAATTAAAATTAAAAACTAATTTAAAATATTATTTATCCTTATAAAAAATTATATCAAAAATTAGTCTTGAAATAAAATTCAGTATAATGGGAATGGGTTTCAATTTTTTCAAATTAGTACACGGTGTTAGGAATGAAGACCCTATGTCTCTTAGCCTATTAATTATAGATTGGGAGAAACTAAAAATGAAATTTCACAATTTACTAAAGGATTTAAGGATCATACTTTAATGAAATGATTATTTATATTTTGGTGTCTCATATAATGTCTGTTGATGACAAGTTCTTTTTTATTAATGGATGGAAAAGATCAGTTAATTGGTTAAGTAATATCAATATAACATATAGTGAATTGAGTAATAAAATGATAAATTATAGGAAAATAAAATTCATTATCTCTAAAAAAATGATTAGGATGGCGAAATGGGTAAATTCAATATCAATTGGGTATCTCTTAATGTCAATTGATAACGATTTTTCTTAGTGCACCAATTACTAATGGTAGAGCTAAGAATGTCATTTTTTTGATGATATTTTAAATCGAATCATGGAAAGGATATGAAATTGGAATAATAAATATATTTCATTTGTAGGGAATATCATGCTTATCAACAATGTCCTTATATATATCCCAATGCTTGTTCTCTCCATTAACAATCCTCTCAATGGAACAATCACTATATTAGAGAACATCATGAACACATTTATATGGGATGCTAAGGAATTCATCCATTTTCATTATGATACATGGAAACATCATTCCAATTCAGTGATGTATCGTCGAATTGGTCTTTGGTGTTTTTTTGAATCCATGTAGGTCATGAAAGCTTGATTGGAGATGAATGAAATTTAAGGGAACTCATTATGGACAATGCTTATAAAAACAAGTATGGGGTGGACTCAAAGAAATTGGATGACATAAAAAGAAGATTATTGACCCACATATAGTCCATTAATGATTATATAGAGGTTTTATAGTATCAGTCCATTTGGATAATTGGACGTGGTGATATCAACTTATGGACAATTAACTGGGAATGAGAATTATTGTAACTTCAACGATGCCCGACACTAAGAATATAAGGCCCCGACCTTAAACCTTACTTAATATTGAATTAAATGAATAATTCACATTGAGGATCTTTTCAGGTTTAGAGTTTTAGATAATTACAACATAACTATTACATATCAAAAGATTACAAAGTAGACACTTATACTAAGTTTCCATAAAATAAAAAACTCTTAAAAAGAAACATGTCTAGTTCCATGTTTTAGATAGCAAGCCTTTCCCTTGATCCCATCCTTGACCCTATTCCACATTATGTCCTGCGAAAAAAATTTCAAAAAAACATTGGGTGAGTATAAAAAGCTCAGTAAGGGATACACAAATAATGAAAACTGTTTGTTTATCAAAACAACAATTAAACCATGTATACTTTATCAAATTAATACTTTTCACCTTTATGAAGTAGTAAAAACTCTTCACTAAATAAAATATAAATACTTACCCTTTTGTAACCAAAAGTTTACCATAGAACCCATATAAAGATCACATAACATATAAAGGTACCTTGGGACATAAACATACTTAAGTGGAATAACCATATGGTCGACTTCCACACATATCACTTAATGGAATATCCATTCGGCCAACTTCCATTCATACTTAATGGAATATCCATACGGCCAACTTCCATACCCAATGCATTGGAGGTTATAATGTAACCACCCATCCTAGTATTCACGGAACCACTCGTCATATGGTTTATCACTTAACCACCCATAAAATTTCCAAGTACCATTATAAAATTATAACACATAAAACCAATATAAAGGAATGATAACATTTCCACATTTCAATCAAAATATATCATTTAAATATATTGACAAAATAGAATCTTTTATCAAAACCATTTTCAATACTAAAATACCTAAAAGAGTATATGGTATTTATTTTATTTTAAAAACATTATGGCTTGTTGAGGAAGCCAAATATCCAATAATACTCGCAGTGGCGGAAAAGGTCATTGTCACCGCGTATGTTTCAAAGAAACATTACTTTTTGTCATTTAGTAAAACTCTTTGTAGAAAAAGATTCCATTTTTATAAAAGTAAAAGTCAAAGTGGTTTATACACCGTATAAAATAATGTTGTGTATAAAATGAAATATGCCTCAATGAAATGAGATTGAGACGAAGTCCCTTTCAAAGACGGTATCCTTGGTTTAAGGATAAATCAATTACATAGTTATGTGTGAAAAACAAATACAACAAATATAAGTGGATATTAAGTGTAAAACAATAATAGGTTATTCATACATATTCATAGAATGACATATTCAAGGAGTATAAGTTTATCCCAAAGAATCAAATTTGGGTTAAGAAGTTCCTTTGCAAAAATTTGACAGCCTAATGGCGTCACTACAAAAATCAGAAAATGATTTGATGAGAGATGAAAATGGTATCTCATCACATGGAAATAAAATTTAAATCAATATGGATATATAAGAACATATCCCAACATAATATTATGTGAATTAAAAGACATAACAAAAGAAGTCTTTTAAAAAGAGGAGGGTTAAAGGCTCCCTTACCGACATGGGTATCTTTCGAAACATACACCTCGTGAAAGAAGGACAATACAACATTGATGTAAATACTCATAAATTAAAGTATATTACCCAATGAGTAAAATAATGGGCAGTACATACACCACTCAAAGGAAGTTGTGGCAAATGTAGCATAAATCTCACAGGAATAAATGTGAGATGAAAAATCCCTTACAAAAACTCGGTAGCCTAACGGCGCCACATAAAACATACAGAGATGGATTGATGAGATCAAATAGGGTATCTCATCGTATTAACATAATTTTTATAGAAAGAGGAATATAAAATAAAATCCCCCAACATAACAAAGAGTAGCTTGAAATAATTGACATAAAGGAGAGTACTTAAAACCAAAGAGAGAGGTTAGATCTCTTACGAAAATTCGGCAGCCTAACGGCGCCTCTCAAAACATCCAAAATGGATTGATGAGAGAGAATAGGGTCTCTCATCATATGAACATAAAAATTATAGTAATATTAAAATAAAATAACATCCCAATAACAAGAAATATGATCTTTAAAAAGAATGACATAAAAGAGTGTACTGAAAAAGAATGAGAAGAGTAGGATCCCTTACATCGGGTTCGACTTGACTCGATCGTTCTTTAACGTCCCGAATAATAAACTTGAGTTAATTTATAATTGCATAAGAACCTTTTTCAAGTTCATTATTCCTTTTATATCAATTATTGACCTGTTATAAACATTATGTAATCATTTATGTTAATAATGTTTGTTTTGTCGATATTTGGTTCTTAATTCAAAAGTGGACTTCTTACAATTACATGTTGTTCGTGTGGTCAATGGTTCATTATATCCAGAATGATAATCATGATTTGGATATAATATATATAATATATATCCAGAATATACATGTATTTATAATATTACATAATCATTTAGAGATAATAAATGAAATTCACCATTCATGGAGACGGTAAGCCATACATACGCATGAACGCGGCTTTCATTTTTTTGTCATAATAATGGAATTAAAACTAAAATAGAGGTATGTATATTTTAATTCCAGAATTATATTCATCATTTATATGTAACATAAATTATATATATTCATTATAAATATGTACTTATAATAGTACATTACATTTGGGGATATGAAATGAAATGCACCGTTCATGGAGACAGTAAGCCGTACGTAAGCATGAACGCTACTTTCATTTATATCTTATACATTAATGGAAAGAAATAATAATGATATAGAGGTATATTATAATTCCAGTATAACATCATATATAATAACTTTAAATCCATCCTTTATACATCCCACATATGGAATTAACGGATCACATCACTTTGAGGGGGCGGTAGTCCGCACTTCGTTAAATGAAGATATCACATTTACTCATAATGGAAACCATAAAGGTATGCCATAAATGAAAAATAAATAAGCTTAAGTAAAACATAAACATATTATATATCATATATAAATATAGTGACATCTTAATGGACAACCATTAAGGTGTTATATGAGTGTTGAACAATCATCGTTTCGTGAGGCATAAATTCTCCATCCACGGAAAGAGTATGTTCTTTAACTATTAGATGTAGGTGTGTGTAAGAGTATCTCGAATCCTTCATAAAAAAACATCCTAGTATTTTGAAGATACTGTAGTTATTACAAAATAAAATAATAAAAAGTGTTTAGGGGGTTGGAGAGCCAAAATAAAACAAAAGCACTCAAGTGAAGACATTACCTTAAAATCAGGTAACTCCCTTCGGTTTGAGCTCAAAGGCTTCCTTGGGAAAACTTTTGCCTAAAGTGAGGCTTCATGGAGTAATAGAGGGAATAGGAGAGACAAAATGGGCAGTGTTTGGCCAAGCCAAAGGCCTTGGGAGTGTGGGTAAGGAGGTAGAGGTGGGGGCCTTTTATAAGAGGAGAGTAGGGGAACTCTTGTAAAGTTACAAAATGTTACTTTATTTTCAAAAGAGTTTCGGATTTTAAAGGTCCCACATTGATGTATTTCGAGTATATGGTGATAAGGGTTCGATATCCACTCATCCAATAGGTTTTGGACATGTGTATGTCTTAGATATGACATTATCTTTCCATTTATTTTTAAATCGTTAAATAATGAGGTCATCACTGCATCATCATGATGTCATAAATAATTTAATTTATTTAATGTCTAAAAATTATAAAAAATTACCATGATTTATTAAATCTTTTTATAATTCTAATTAATATTTATAGTCAAAAATATTACTTGTATAACCCCATGTAAAAATTGTTTTATTAAAACATGTCATGTTTGTGTCATTTTTACTTTAACATTAAATAAAAAGGTATTTATGTCATTTTCCAACCAATGTGTCTCCATGGGGTCCCCAAGTTGACCCATGGATTTTCCTGGTCTTCCATTACACATCCAATCATGGTAGGACATGTGTCAAGATCATATCATATTATTAAAACATTATTTTTACCTTAAACTACACTAATTACCCCTGATCGCGATTAAAATCTTAATAAGTTACTATTCACCAAAAAATTATTCTGATCCCATTGAACCACATTTTACTTCTTAATGAAAACCATGTAAGTTGGATTTTTGAAATTCAAAACACAAAGGTGGCAAAATTTCATTTAAACGGAAAATCAGTTTTTATAAGTACCACTTAGTTGTTTCACTATTCATCAACAATTGACGTTTCTCATAAAATTACCAAAAATTCACCCTAAGATATATTTGATATTCTGATTTCAAAAATGATTTCTATTTTACAAAATTCAAAACATATAATTTGAATTAATTAATTTAATAATTAATTCCTGCTGTCAAAACAAATAGCGTGTTTTTATGAAACAAAATGTATCAAAAGATTGACACTAGTTTAAGTCCGATTTCAAAGTGAAATTAATTCCAAAGACCACAATTGGATTAGATGGTAAAAATATATTCTTATTTAACTTTAAAACCAATTTAAAAGATAATATAATCATATAAATAAATTATATTTAAAAGAGGTTTTGAATTAAAATACAACATTTTCACTATTCATTAAAAATTGAACTTTATTGGAAAAATACCAAAAATTTACACAAAGTAAATTTTGATGTCCCTATTCTAAAGAAGAATTTTATTTTTTCAAATATAACACATACCATTGTCAAAATTTTGATTTAAAAGAGGTTCGCCATCAAAAGGCGGTTAATCGACCTTTTAAAGAATATTAGAATGTTTACGCTTAAAATTGGATTAATTCACATTTTTAATCCTCTAACATTTATTGTAAAACGTAAAAATATTTGACAAACATATATAATAATTTTGTAGTTAGTTCTATTCATTCCCGCCATCACAACAGATAGGCATTAACTACCATTTAAAATAATATTATTTCATTATTAGAGTGCAACGTAAGATTCCCAAGAAACTCATTGTTGCGTGTTGGGTACGCCATCGAGCATAGAATCCCCATTAATGTCATATTAATATTTTATTCACAAATATGGATAAATATGAAATTGTTATATTCTTTATTTACCTGGGGTGTTACATCCTTCCCCCCTTTTGGGAATTGCGTCCTCGCAATTTTAAAATTGAGCTTGGAAACATCCTTGAAAGTCCCACAACAGAACAAGAGTTGGTAAAACAATCACTTTAAAATAAATAAAGATAAGTACAGAGGTCACCTGAGTTTACCCATAATAGGATTCTGTGTAGGAAAACATGGACATGGAAGAAAAAGCAAAGGGTCATGTTCTTGATGGAGAGTGATAGTAAACATGTCTTGGAGAAAGTTAACCATAAGAAAATCACAAACTTGTGATGGGTTAAACAGTATTTGATTCTCCAGTAGGAAAAGTTAATAGACAATATTTTGTTTTATGTTACTTTTTATTGAGGAATATATTCATAAGGAAACATAATAACTTATCATGTTGACTTTCAAATTTTATTAGATTCCTTATACAAACTCATATTTTCTCCAAAAGACGAGTATTTAGGAAGACTTGTTCATATTAAGAGAACTATAATCAACTTCTAGAGAATCACCTAATCCACCAATGATAACTATATACTTCCCGTGTCTTTAGGCTTTATCCAAAACCAAAACCAAAAAGGTTAGTACAAGATCAGATAATCCAGAAAAGGATAACCCTTTAATAAAAATCTATGCTTAATCTCCAAAATTTGTCCAACAAAACCCAAAGTTCATCAAGGGCCATCCGATAAACAATTTGTCCATAAAATTATTCAAAGTAAACCAATCTATGATTGAAACCCAAATATTTGAAGGATTTAGTCACATAGTCTTCCAAGTTAAATCGTAACATTTAAATCTAAACAACATCAGTTGCCCCTAAAGTCTTGTATTGAAAAGTAAATAACCTAATCACAGATCCTCCATGATAGGTTAATCATTTTCATAAATAACCCAAAATAAACTTACTCTTAATTAATAAAATCATATAACTAAAAATAATCAGTCAAACTAACCAGGGACTTCACGTAGTCTAGTGGTAGGTGATAAATACCATTCGCACTTTTGTTGTGGGTTCGATTCCCATAGAATTGTCCGATGCGACGGGTAGTCACACGGTCTGCATGTTTTCCTTTTTCCAAAACTATATAATTATCAAATCATTCCACATAAAAAAGGATAAAATCATCAAAAATAAAAATAACATAATTTAACCTCAATTTTATCTCATGCCTTTCACATGAATCATAACATATAGTAACCCATAATTACCTCAAAAGTAAGGATCATATAAACCCAAATGGTTCTTTATAACTATGTCCAAAAAAGAAAAGATAAATATTTCTTGAAAAAAAAATCATATATTAAACATCAGGGATACACATAATATAAAAAGTCTTATAATGTAACCCCATCATCAAAAGAGACTTAATACTCTTAATAATTTCACCATAACTCTTGATGCCCTTATATGTTGACATCTTACTCATTCAACATTATTCATGATCCATTAACCATTCCTTTCAAACTTATTCCGAAATACCTCTTTCCTATAAACAAAATCATGAATCATATCCTAAGATTTCAAAATAGGAAAACAATAGTCATGAAATAATACATAACTTTGATTGGTCATTGTCAGTTTCTTCATCCTCAATCGGAATGGAATTAGGAATTGGTAAATAAATATTTGTATGATCTTGGTGATCCAAATCCTGAAACTTCTTCATAGGACATGTGTTTTCATAATTACCATGCACAACACATTTAAAACATTCAACTGATCCCTCAAAAATAACTTCTTTCCCTTTCCTCGAGTCAACTAGATGCTTTCTTTTTCCATGCCAGGTTCTTGCTTTATGACCTTCATTTCCACATCTATAGCATATTTCTTTCCCCTTGAAACATTTTCCTAGGTGTGTCATTCCACATCTTTGACACATAGGTTTTTGTACACACATACCTTTATGATTATTACCTGTAGTTTTGTAGGGACTTGTTTCTCAAATATATGATTCTTTATAGAAATCACCAAGGTTTAGGTGGTCAATCAAGACTCCAGATAGTTGGTTGTGGATAAACACAAGAGTTCCCATTGCAGCTCCCATATCATTCTGTTGCTCGCTCAGAAAACTGTCACAGTTTCCTTCACATCCACCGTTACCTTGGTGCCTGCTATATCCATCCATTTACTAAAACCAAGAAGGTCAGTGTGAGTAAATCAACAAAACCATCATGTACTAAATAGGAAGATAAACACTAAGATATACTTACTCATTCACATTATCTAAAAACTATGACTCTTTTTGAAATCCTAACCATTATGGTCATGTCACTTATGCTTGAAAAATACCCTAACCTCTAAAGTTATCTAAACCGACCTTTGATACCAACTATAAGGCACCGACCTTAAACCTTAGTTAATATTGAATTAAATGAATAATTCACATTGAGGATCTTTTCAGGTTTAGAGTTTTGGAGAATTAGAACATAACTATTAGATCTCAAAAGATTACAAAGTAGACACTTCTACTATGTTTCCATAAAATAAAAAACTCTTAAAAAGAAACATGTCTAGTTCTATGTTTTAGATAGCATACCATTCCCTTGATACCATCATTGACCCTATTCCACATTAAGTCATGTGAAAAACATTTCAAAAAAAACTTGGTGTGAGGATAAACAGCTCAGTAAGGGATACACAAAGAATGAAAACTATTATTTTATAAAAACAAAAAGCAAACCATGTATACTTTATCAAAGTAATACTTTTCACCTTTATGAAGTAGTAAAAACTCTTCACTAAATAAAAGATCATTACTTAAACTTTTGTAACCAAAAGATTACCATAGAACCCATATAAAGATCACATAACATATAAAGGTAACTTGGGACATAAACATACTTAAGTGTAATAACCATACGGTCGACTTCCACACATATCACTTAATGGAATAGCCATTTAGCCAACTTCCATTCATACTTAATGGAATAACCATACGACCGACTTCCATACCCAATGCATTAGAGGTTATAATGTAACCACCCATCCTGCTATTCATGGCACCACCCGTCATATGGTTTATCACGTAACCACTCGTAAAATGTCCAAGTACTATTATAAAATTATAACACATAAAACCAATATAAAGGAATGATAACATTTCCACATTTCAATCACAATACATCATTTAAATATATTGAAAAAATAGAATCCTTTATCAAAACCATTTTCAATACCAAAATACATAAAATATTATATGTTATTTATTTTATTTTAAAAATAATTATGGCTTGTTGAGGAAGCCATAGATCAAATAATACTCGCAGCGGCGGAAAAGGTTGTTGTCACCACGAACGTTTAAAAGAAATATTAATTTTTGTCATGTAGTAAAATGCTTTGTAGAAAAAGATTCTTTTTGTATAAAAGTAAAAATCAAAGTGGTTTATACACCGTATAAAATAATGTTGTGTATATAACTAAATATGCCTCAATGAAAGGAGACTGAGACGAAGTCCCTTACAAAGACGGTATCCTTGGTTTAAGGATAAATCAATTACATAATTATGTGTGGAAAACGAATACACCAAATATAGGTGGATATTATGTGTAAGACAATCAGAGGTTATTCACACATATTCATAGAATGACATATTAAAGGAGTATATGTTTATCCCAAAGAATCAAATTTGGGATAAGAAGTTCCCTTGCAAAAATTTGACAGCCTAATGGCATCACTACAAAATTCAGAAAATGAGTTGATGAGAGATGAAAAGTGTATCTCATCACATGGAAATCAAATTTAAATCAATAAGGATATATAAGAACATATCAGAACATAATAGTATGTGAATTAAAAGGCATAACAAAAGAAGTCTTTTAAAAATAGGAGGGTGAAAGTTTCCCTTACCGACATGGGTATCTTTCAAAACATACACCTCATGAAAGAAGGACAATACAACATTGATATAAATACTCATAAATTAAATTATATTACACAATGAGTAAAATAATAGGCAGTACATACACCACTCAAAGTAAATTGTGGCAAATGTAGCATAAATATCACGGGAATAAAAGTGAGATGAAAAATCCCTTACAAAAACTCGGCAGCCTAACGGCGCCACATAAAAATTACAAAAATGGATTGATGAGATCAAATAGGGTGTCCCATCGTATTAACATAATGATTATAGAAAGAGGAATATAAAAGAAAATCACCCAACATAAAAAAGAGGAGCTTAAAAGAAGTGACATAAAGGAGAGTACTTAAAAATAAAGAGAGAGGTTAGATCTCTTACGAAAATTCGGCAGCCTAACGGCACCTCTCAAAACTTACAAAATGGATTGATGAGAGAGAATAGGATCTCTCATCATATGAAAATAAAAATTACAGTAATAGTAATATAAAATAACATCCCAATAAAAAGAAAGATGATCATTAAAAGGAATGAAATAAAAGAGCGTACTTAAAAAGAAAGAGAGGAGTAGGATCCCTTACCTCGGGTCCGACATGACTTGATCGTTCTTTAACGTCCTGAATAATAAACTTGAGTTAATTTATAATTTATTAAGAACCTTTTTCAAGTCAAATATTCATTTTATATCAATTATTGACATGTTATAATCATTATGTAATCATTTATGTTAATAATGTTTGTTTTGTCGATATTTGGTTCTTAAGTCAAAAGTGGACTTCTTACAATTACATGTTGTTCGTGTGGTCAATGGTTCATTATATCCAGAATGATATTCATGATTTGGATATTATATATATCATATATATCCAGCATATACATGTATTTATAATATTAAATAATCATTTAGAGATAAGAAATGAAATGCACCGTTCCTGGAAACAGTAAGCCATACTTACGCAAGAACGCTACTTTCATTTCTTTGTCATATTAATGGAATTAAAACAAAAAGAGTGTTATGTATATTTTAATTCCATAATTATATTCATCATTTATATGTAACATAAATTATATATATTCATTATAAATATGTACTTATAATAGTACATTACATTTGGGGATAAGAAATGAAATGCATCGTTCATGGATACGGTATGTCGTACGTACGCATGAACGCTACTTTCATTGATATCTCATACATTAATGGAAAGAAATAATAATTATATAGAGGTATATTATAATTCCAGTATAAAATAATATATAATAACTTTAAATCCATCCTTTATAGGTCCCACATATGGAATTAAGGAATCACATCACTTTGAGGGGGTGATAGTCCGCACTTCCTTAAATGAAGATATCGCGTTTACCCATAATGGAAACCATAATGGTATGCCATAAATGAAAAATACAGAAGCTTAAGTAAAACGTAAACATATTATATATCATATATAAACATAGTTACATCTTAATGGCCACCTTTTAAGGTGTTATATGAGTGTTGAACAATCATCTTTTCGTGAGGCAGAAATTCGCCTTCCACGGAAACAATGTGTTCTTTAACCATTAGATGTAGGTGTGTGTAAGTGTAGCTCGAATAAGTCTTATAAAAACATCCTAGTATATTGAATATACTTTATTTGTTACAAAATAAATGAATAAAAAGAGTTTAGGGGGTTTGAGAGGCAAAATAAAACAAAAGGACTCAAGTGAAGACATTACCTTAAAATCGGGTAACTCCCTTTGGTTTGAGCTCAAAGGCTTCCTCGGGAAGACTTCATCCCAAAGTAAGGATTCAAGGAGTAAGATAGGGAAGTGGAGAGACAAAATGGGCAGAGTTTTTATGAGCCAAAGGCTTTGGGAATGTGGGTATGAAGGTAGAGGTGGGGGCCTTTTATAAGAGGATAGGTGGGGCACTCTTGTAAAGTTACAAAATGTTACTTTATTTTCAAAGGATTTTTGGATTTTAAAGGTCATACATTCTTTTATTTCGAGGATAAGGTGATAAGGGTTTGATATAAACTCATTCAATAGTTTTTGGACATGTGTAGGTATTAGATATTACATTATCTAACCATTTTATTTTAAATCATTAAATAATAAGATCATCGTTACATCATCATGATGTCATAAATAATTTAATTTATTTAATGTCTCAAAATAATAATAAAAAATAATATGATTTAGGAAATATTTTTATCTTTCTAATGAATATTTATAGTTAAAAATCTGACTTGTATAACCCCATGTAAAAATTGTTTTATTAAAACATGTCATGTTTGTGTCATTTTTACTTTAACATTAAATAAAAAGGTATTTATGTCATTTTCCTACCAAAGTGGCTCCATGGGGTCCCCAAGTTGACCCAAGGATTTTATTGGTCGGCCATGACACATAATATGAGGGTAGGACATGTTTCAAGATCATCTCATATTATTAATACATTATTTTTACCTTAAACTACACTAATTACCCCTAATCGCGATTAAAAACTTAATAAGTTACTATTCACCAAAAAATTATTCTAATTCCATTGAACCAAATTTTACTTCTTAATGACAACCATGTATGTAATATTTTTTAAATTCAAAACACAAATGTGGAAAAATTTCATTTAAACGGAAAATCAGTTTTTATAAGTACCACTTAGTGGTTTCACTATTAATCAAAAATTGAAGTTTTTCAGAAAATTACCAAAAATTCACCCAAAGATATATTTTATATTCTGAATTAAAAAATGATTTCCATTTTAAAAAATTCAAAACATATAATTTTCATTAATTAACTTAATAATTAATTCCCGCTGTCAAAACAAATAGTGTGTTTTTATGAAACAAAATGTATCAAAACATTGACACTAGTTTAAGTCCGATTTCAAAGTGAAATTAATTCCAAAGACACACATTGGATTAGATGGCAAAAATATCTTCTAAATTAACTTTAAAACCAATTAAAAAGATAATATAATAATATAAATAAATTATATTAAAAAGAGGTTTTGAATTAAAATACGACATTTTTCAATATTCATTAAAAATTGAACTTTTTTGGAAATACACCAAAAATTAACACAAAGTAAATTTTGATGTCCCGATTCTAAAGAAGAATTTTATTTTTTCAAATATAACACATACCATTGTCAAAATGTCTGTTTAAAAGAGGTTCTCCATCAAAAGGGGGTTAATCGACATTTTAAAGAATATTAGAATATTTACGCTTAAAATTGGATTCATTCGCATTTTTAATCCTCTAACATTTATTGTAAAAAGTAAAAATATTTTACAAACATATATAATAATTTTGTATTATGTTCTATTCATTCCCACCATCACAACAGCTATGAGTTAACTGCCATTTAAAATAATATTATTTTATTATTAGAGTGCAACGTAAGATTCCCAAGAAACTCATTGTTGCGTGTTGGGTTCGCCATCGAGCATAGCATCCCCTTTAATTTCATATTAATATTTTATTCACAAATATGGATAAATATGAAATTGTCATATTCTTTATTTACTTGGGGTGTTACAAAGAATCTCCTTCGAATAGATGTGTAGGTTTACTTTTATCAGGAATAAAATTATGAATTAGTACCATACTAATTTTAATGAATCCATTAGTCTAGTTGAGTAACCCAATCAATTCATTTGTTATTGATCCATTTGTTAGATGTTTTGTTTTTACGACTTCGTGAACTAGATCAACCCATGTGAGGGAGTCGATGAATTGTCTTGGGATCATTCATGTGGGGATATACACGACAAAACGAATTTTCTTGTATATAGATTGGGAAATCAAGGTTTACCTATAGATTAAAATTTAAAGGAGAATGGAGTTACACTGGCCTCTTGTTTGTTGTGTTGTGAGATCCCTCAAAGTGAATCTGTTTGGAAAATTTTTTTCAAGGGATAATTGGGATACATGAGATTGTGGATACTTGAGGTAATGTTCAAAAATTTTAAGAGGCTTGGATTCTATTCTGAGTATTCCTAAATCATGGTTCATGGAAATTTTTCAAGTAGGGGAGGAACTCAAGTTTCGTGGCATGGTCATCACCACCATCTATTGTACTCTCTATGATGATTGGAACAAGGATAATAAGGTATTAAACAATCAATAATATTCATATAGGTTAGAGTGAACATGTTGGTGGAATAATTTTATCCAATAATCAGGGGTTGTATATGATCACATTGAAGAGGATCGTTCCAATGGCATGCAATAACAGGGAAATCATAAGATGTGATCACAGGCAATGGTTCTACAGGAAGGATACCATTTCATGTTTAGATTAAATGTGAAATGACCACATATTGATGGACTGATGAGGGGGGGATATTAAGGAAACACATGGGTTAGATAGTCACCAATTTTAGTTTTTGTTATTTTGTAGTCATGTCCATTGGATTAGAGGTAAGCTCCATGGTCACTAGTATTATGCCTTGCAGGAATCTCAAAATTAAGATTATAGATGTTGATTCATACTCAACTATCATGGTTGGACTCCTCCAAATTATAGGTACTATTCCATGGGAATTAATATATTTCACTAGTATCTATGGGATTTTATTCAACCATGGAATTTCTATTTTTAAAATATAGTGGGAAGGGAATAGAGTAAGAGATACTCTAGCCAAAATAGGGATTCCAGGAGGGAGATTGATCTTGAACACCAATATGGAGTCTTTACCTAATGATTGTAATCTTATTGTTATAATTTATTCCTTAGGTCATCAATATTTTCTGAGCCCTTGATATAGGATGCTTCCTGTGATGGCAAGTCATCTTAAAAAAATTAATTTTTTGTCAACTAAATTTTATTATTATTAACTTTTAAATAAATAATGAAACATTACAAAAAATAAAAAAAAATCACCCTAAAATAATTTGCATGACTCAATTATATAGGTAAAGTGAATTTTGACCAATATAATTTATAAAAGATCCAAAATTTGAAACTGAAATTCTTTCTCCATTAAAAAGAGTAAAAAAATTATTTAATAAAAATATATGTTTTATGTGTAGAATTTGGTATGATCTTGTATTATTCTTAACACATATATTGGATGATTATAAAAATATTAATTTGAATATATTATATATATATATATATATTCATTAATATCACTTGGTAATTGAAATTCATTTAATTTATTTGGATAAAGTAGACTTGTGTGCTTAAAAATAATAATATTTTCAATTATATTCAATCATTTTTTATATTAATTTCTATTTCACTTTTAACTAATGAATTCATTTTATGTTTGTGTATGTTTAAAATTATCATAATTAAGTTATTTATATTCATTAATGATAGTTTATATCCCATAAAATTAAAAAATTAATCTTTTAATAATGTATAACTATTCATTAAAACTCAGTTTTTTATGTAATGAATTACATTGAAGAAACTTGTCATTCCAATTTTCTGATGATTACACACTATTATGTGGATTATATACTATAAAATAAGTTGAATTTGTTTAAAATAGTAAATATGTTATAAATACTTATGATATTATATTCTATTATCCACATGGTTATGCGTGTCGTACACACTATCGAATATAATGATCATACTTTAGATTATTGGGGTGTTACATTTATAAACACTTGACGGTAATAAATATATTTTAAAAAAAACTATTTTCATAAAAATTTTATATTTTTTAAAATATACATCTTACCATTTTTTTATTTAAGAAATTTATTAAGTTTATAAGGAGAATAAATTTATTCTAAAAACATGAATATTTTATAAAATTTGATTGTTTATATTCTTAATAAAAGATAAATTATTTTGGGAAAAAATATTTCCAATATCAAAAAACAGATCGGTAATCTGTAAAAAATATTATTGTTAAGACACAAAATATTTTTAAAAAAATAGAAAATGATTATATGTGGATTTAACAATTTTTCTCTCCATAATGTATATGAATTAACACTTTTGATTCAATTTACGATAGAATAGTTTCAAATCCGTCTAGTAAATATTAACGTGTATTTTGAAAATAATTATTTTAATCACTTATAAAAGGAAATCACTTCAAATAATTTTAAACCCATTAAAAACATTAAATATATAAAAACTATTCCCTAATATCTCTTAGTCTATATAATCATGACCAAAAATCGTTGGTCAATGCAAATGAACGAGCAATGTGGACATAATGTGTTACCCAAGGGAGAGGTAATGTTCTCAGAATAACTCTCTTAGTGTTTTTCAAATTCAAACCCCTGATGGTTTGATAAAAAAAATAATTTTAATATAGTAAAATTTATTATATTAATAGAATATCCATTTTCTACACTCCACCAAAACCATTCAAAAAAGGAAGGGGTCGTCAAGAGGATGTGTGGGCTACAATCTCCATGAATGATGTGGCCTATTTTTTATCACTACATAACATGGATAGGATTACATAATGAATTAAAATTTATAAACATTATATTGATTAAACTATTAATATTACGGAATTATAATATTTGACATTCAATAAGTAATATTAAAACTAAACAGGTATAGTGTTTTTAACATCTTTAAATGAACATATCAATGGACCATTACAAATTTATGTCCATTTTGGGAAAACCTAATAAAATGAACTATTTATGAAATAATTTAACAATGAAATACATAATCCAACATAAATATTGAATATATGAATCATTCTGATAACACATTTGAGCATTATCCTAATAATGGGGGTTTTTTATTAGTAATTTACATTACCAACTAATGTAAATAACATATGGAAAAATTATTTTATATATAAATATAACATAGTAGTAGATAGGCCACAGAAATTGAATTATAGAAGAATTTTTTTTCAAATTTTTTAAATAAATCTGTATTTATTTTTCATGATTTTCATTCCACTTGTAGAGATAATCGTGTCCTGACATAAGGGATCTTCATAACCACCCGCATTACATTCAAATTAGACATTCTTATTTTTTTCTCCCTTTTCATATATCGTGTTCTAAATTATTTATTCCATATTTTATATATACAATCCTTATATATATATACATTTTTTAAACTTTCCATATGGTGGATAATATTGGTTTTAAGTTCCCTTCACAATTATCTCCTATTAGTGAATCTAATTAAAGAGAACTTCTCTATTTATTATTTAATTCCATGTAAAAACAATATAAATGTTTTAAAAAATTACAGTATATAAAAATATCATTATATTATTTTCCAAAACACAGGGTTAAATTATATTTTAAATGGTCACAACACGATTTCCCCATCCCTAAAATATCCATTACCCATTTCATAAAGTAGAGTCAATGTGATTAATTTTTATTCATTCATTTGAAATACCTGACATGATTATTTATACATTATAACTCCATGTTGATGATATTTTTTCTTTATTAGAATATTAATTTCCATATTCAATTCATTCATTCTTTACATAGGAATGCTTTCAATATAGCCTTAAGTTATTGTTTAAGAAAATATAATGAAACTTGTATTCTTCTCATACTGTTATTTGTGATTATGATTTCTTATAGGGTTTTTATTTGTTCACATATATATGTACATATTATTATATGACTGGTGATCACATTCTTATATGTAACTCCAATTCACTAGTTTACTTTTTCATCTAATGAGATACCATATGAGTTTCACTAACATTTTTCCTGACACACTATATAATATCATCTCTTAAGTGAGCCCGGATGTATTATTATGATGTCATGTTTTATATTATTTTCAAATAATTGTGATTACATGATATTATTATATCATTTAATTGTGAATTTTTTTCTTCATTAGAATCATTCTATTTAGGGAATCATTTTATGCCTCCTAACATATATGTGTTGCCTCAGCATCTTGCTTAACTCTTATTAATCAGTGACTAGGATTTAAATCTCACATATAATACTCAATGTATATTTCCAAATATAATACTATTGGGATTTATAATATATCTATTGATATTTAGATAATTTTTATGAAAAATATATTTAAGATGACATATTTGGTGTGAAATTCCCTGAAGAAACAAAATCTAAAAAACCTTTGTTTTTATTTATTGGAAAATTGTTTTAATTTCATTTAAATGAAATTCGTAAAAGGATTGGGTATTTATACAATAAAAAATATCAAATACTCGTGATTGAGATCTACAATCAATTACTTTTTCTCGGATATCAATTGGTTTTTTATTGTCTCTTTCAGAACTCTCTTAAATACAAATGGAATCAATAAATTTATTGTCACACACAATTCTCAATGAAATCCATGGTAGCTATAGCATCCAAGATTAGTGAATCAAATAGATGGTATATATATTTATTATTTAGTATAAAATATAGGATTTTTGTTAGGATTGGCCATCTACATAGTTGTAGAATCGAAGATACATATATGGATTACATTTTAATATATAAGATACAACATGAACACATTCTGATAGAATTATAAACACTTCCATAAAGTCCTTGATAACTACTCATAGTTTTATGCTAGGGTTCATAGGGAAATAAAAAAAATAATTTTATGCTCAAATTCTCAGTAAAATTTACCATATGAGGGAAGTTATCATAATATAAACATAAAATAAGTGATATTGGACGAATAAAAATATCAGACAACAATCAACTAAAACTGACGGAATTTAATATCTAATAAAATAAATGAAAACCTGGATAATGATAATCATTTATCTCATATTTATGGAATGTATAATTTAGTACATAAAATCATTTTTTCAAGGCCTTATTCTAATTAAATTTAATGATATGGGAATAGGTATTACCAAACCTTAATGTTTTTAATTCATAAGAATTTTCGATGAATTGAGGGGTTATATATTTATAAGTCCCAACCATCACTAGATTATTTAAATGCCTTAAACATACGATTCATCGAGACCATACATATCATTACCTAAGTAAACTCATGTAGAATAATAAGATGGTTATCCATTTAATGAGAAAATTAAAAAAATAATCATTCAATATAATTATGGTATTGTCAAATAGAACATCAATTAAACAATGTAGATGTCATCTAGAATTTTTCAAATTGACAGGAAGTACACTTATATATGAAATATAATTGAAATTGTGATTTTAATGTGTGTGGTAATCCATAGATGATATTAAATGGTTTTGATAGTGTGAATATGTTAGAGACTAAAAAAATCGATAGAAAATATTTATTCATGGTTCATTTAAGTGTATGTGAAGATTCAATTGCATGGATTCCTAGAACTACATTATTATACCCACTTATTATGCATTAGGGTGATGAATGAATTAATACTCAACAAACCCATTTGGTGTAATTACCCCTATGTGATTTCTTTCTATAGTTGTTTTCAATTTATATTATACATATAGTTATATGATTTTTATGAAACTACACATTATTTTTATGATAAAACTGTATGGGTTTTACACCATTGATGGAAGTTAATTTTTTATATAGGTTTGGTAAACAATGAACCAAAATAATATTAAAGAGCAATAATAATATAGAGTTTTAAATCCCTTCAATTTCATGAAAAATGTGGTATTAATTATTCCAATACAATGTATCCATCACACAAATTAAAATAGATCAATAATATAACATGAATCATAATGATTTCAAATTAATACTAATAAACTCCACTAATGGATTGTGTAGAAAATCATTCAAAAATATAGGATAGAGAGGGATTAACGATGTTATTTTTCCAATAGTTAACTATGTATCAAATTATAATTATTTTTCAACAAAAAAAGTGGGATAATGTCAGGAAAAAATCCATGAAGTATTTATCTATGTGTACTTAGAGTTATTTATTTTGATAACGAAGTTATATGACCATGATTAAGTATGGTTGGTGTTGTCAAAGTAGATATTTTAGGTGGTGCCATTTCCCAATGATGTTAAATTTTTTGTGACTAAAAATCTGATGTTTTTTTAATGGTTAACTATGGTTTTCCATGAAGGGGTTTTCGGTCTTGATTTAGAGGACCACGAAATGATAGTTATTAGAATGCATAGTAGTGCGGGTGCACTAGACAGAGAACAATGGAGGTATGCAAAAAGATGTTATAAATTTTACAAAGAAGGATTTTATGCATTGCAGATTTTACGAACAAATACGATGGCATGATGTTTTGTAGTCAAAGCTTCTGTTTTAGTAGGACTGTGCATTACTTAAAAAAATATAGATAATATGTTGGATGATCATATTGAAGGCTATAAAAAAAAGAGTTTTGGATATTTGTGATTATCATGTTTTACGTGATTTACTTTTCTTTATAAAGGACCATATTTAAATAATTAATAAGATAAAATTTAATTAGATATATCATCATTTGATGATTTATGTAAATTATGATACTGATCATGAGGTATTATTTTATAATTGAGATGAGTTTCATTAGGAATAATTTATGCGAAGCATATAATTCATGTAAATTGTTCATAAAATGGTTTTATGGTTATCAGAACATCACCTATAAAAAGTGGGCCATAGAGATGTAGTAGTCTATAAATAATTAGGCGTCCTCGGGGCATCATTATTCCATGAGGAAGTTGTGTCCTACAATGAAAATGGGAAATTTAATCCACCCACAAATGTGGTGCAAGGTAGATTCTTGGAGGATGCTTGATAGTTCACAAAGGGTTGAAAGAAGTCATTAAAGGGGATAAAACAATATTTGATAGAAATTTATTCAATCTTAATATATGTGTAAAATTGGATTACACATAATGGTTGAAAATATGACTTCATGGAACACATATATTGGTCTGAAAAATTATAATGTAATTTAGAATGATAGGAGATTCTTCTGGAGGAATAATGAGCACACAATAGTGGAGATAATAGTGAGATTTCAAATTATGGTTGGTTAATTTTTTTTTGTGATTTTGTGACTTCTCTAAACATTATAATGGTATTGATCAAGGACATAAAATTTATCTAGACCAAACCTTATTTAGACAGTGATCCTTAGTGCATTGAATACAATGGAATATCAGCATTGTATTCTCTTGGGGCATAGCCCTGTGAGGTTAAACCATGTCACATCGTTGTATATCAGGAATGATTTCATTCCATTCCATATATTTCTTTGTTAAATGGTTATAGGAATTTTGTTTTACAATGAGAAAATATTTGAAGTGGTAGTTGTTTTAATTTGTCATAACCTGATTACCCCCCCCCCTCAGGGTATTTAACTATGTTGATATTACAAGTGGCTCAAAAAAATTGACAATAATTGATTGGATTATTAGAAAACTATTGATAATATCTAATAAATTGAAACATATTAATTTTTTATCATATTTCATGACCTTTAACCATTGAATTATTACCCTCACCATTTTAGCTTTTACAATGGTAACTACTTTTCACTTAAGTTACATCAATCCATTTTTATAAAAAATTTAGACATTATTAGATATTTTGAACCTAAATATTCAAAATTTATATTTAAATTTCTATATTTTGATTTATAGGAATGTGATAAATTTATTTTAATATAATAAATGTTTGATATAACAAAAAAAATTTTGAGAAAAATAATATTTGTGTTCTAGAATATCTTTCATAGGATTTAAAATTATAACCATTACTTTAAAATGTATAATAAAATTTATAAAAAAATCAGAAATTATTATAATAAAATTATATGTCATGATTTATATATTAATAATCCCATATAAGTCACAATATTAGTAAAAATGTTATATTTCACTATTCAACTAAAAATCAATTGTTTGAACCATGCCACAAATATATTGTCGGATAATTTCATTTTGAATAATAAAAAAATAAATTATAATATATTAAAATCGATATATATCATTCAAATATAAAAAATTTAAATTATATGTTGAATTATGGCTCTTTGGAGTTTTATAGTAAAGGATATGGTGTTTACCTACTAGTGTAGGGTATCATGTCCTATATTATATCCGAATTAAACAATTTCTTCAAAAAAATGGGATATATATAATCTATTGAAAACATGAAGATTTTAATTCCTCATATATTCTTTAGGATCCCAATTTACCTCCTTTAGTTTGAGATTTTTCCAAGGAATTTTCTCTAGTCATGCTCTTGGACTCTACAACACTTTCACAATAGTGTCAAAAATATAGATAGGTTCTTCATTATAAGAAAACATATGCTCTATATTAATTTCATTAAATTTTATAATAGTCATGGGATATGGTATTTATTTTCTAATTAATGAAATGTGGATTGAATATTGTATATTATAATAGTTTTGTGATATATCAAATATCTAATCGATAAGTCCAATTCATTCTATTCTTTTATAATGGCTAATGTACATAGATCATAACATCACCCCTATAAGAATTTAATAAATTTAGTTAATATTGAATCCTTCAAAAATACATTATACCAAACTAGAAATTCCCTAAATTTATTTCAATTCATCATATTAATATTTTATCTGGTTTATCCTTTATTAATATTATATTTAATTGTATACAAATTAACAACTATCTCAACCAAAAAACACTTGTCCAACCAGAATTCTTCCTCATATATAATCCAATTTTTTTTAATATGTCTCCTCTTACTATAATATTTTTCATGTATAACAATCTCAATTGTTTTTGGGATGATATTTTTAAGTGACAATTTCATCAATGGGGGATATTGATCCTACATAGCATTAAATTCAATGGTAAATGATCTTGTTATATATTCCACAGCCTAGATAGTCCTTATTGACAACCCTCTAGTCAAGGGATGATAGTGGTTCTAAAATGTATCACATTATGGATATACCAATTAATAATCTTCTATAGTTTCAGTGACAAATGAGGGTCCTGGTTAGATACAATTAATAACTGTTTCCCATAAATCCATAATACTTAATTCTTATAGTTCAAGGAAATGTTCAAAATGGGTAGATCTTCTCATTTTTCTATTAAATGTTAATATATAGGAGGAATATATAAGATAACACACATTGAATCATTCTTCCTTGGATTCCATGTGTGTCTATTAAAATTTTAGATTGTACCAATATGAAAATTCCATATATTTATAGGTATTTGTTGCAATACACTCTTATGATGTTTCCTTTTATCCTTTATCTATTTTTATACTAAGAATCATCAAAAATAATCTAATATTCCCCACCTAATTCAATCCTATAAAAACAATTATCTTAATTCCATTTTCAATTTTTTGATACCATGGGGAATAATGAAATTTTACTTATATACTTCATCTAAAAATTCCTTCTTCTACTCAATTATGGATAGAACTCTTAACATATTAAAAAACCTCAACACTAAAAATTTATAGATGAACTCTATCAATTTTACATTATCTACTACATTAATATTCATTTCTTAGTTTCTCATCGTCCTTCTAGGTCTTCTATAACATTTATATTAATCATAATTTAGAACATGCATGGCAAATTAATGATGGCTCCCTTGGCAAAAATTTACACTTTCTAACTTTATGTAATATATATATAGATTAATTTTTTATCCACATCATTTTAGGAACTCAATATTTCCTCCTACTAAATCAATTACTCAATTTTGCTTCTTCTAATTGATGTATTGTATTAGGAAACTATACTACTTTAGTAGTTTCATCCATCTTCATTACCATATGAAAAGATCCTTCCATGAGGACATAAACATAAAAACAAATTCTTCATATAAATATATATATTACATCATTCACTATAGAGGTAGTGAGTCCATATTTTCACGTAGAAAAATTACAGCTTCCAACTAAATGTTATGATTCAGATAGTTCTATTCACGGATTTTCAATTACATTGTTGTATAGGAAATCACTCATTAATTGTACATATGGAAAAAACCAAGTCCATTATTTAATGAATTAATATATAAAATGAATGAGTGTTTTATCCATATAAATTTAAATTTCTTCATTTATGAAGACTATCTGTATGTATCAATAGTTATCCATCTATTTTGAATTATTGATTAGAAATGTGTATTTAGTTGTGATTTGAATCTATATTCTGTGGAACTATATATTTTTTTATCATCCAAGGAGGTGATTCTTATTTTGATAATGGGATTTAGACTTTTTGAGGTGTCCTACATATACTATTTATAATAGGAATCAATACCCATGTAGTTCATTAGACATAGTTTGGTGTCATATGATAGGACCACACCATTCATTTTAACATCATTTGGGAATGACATCTATAAGTGAAGATATTAATTGGGTATTGTGATCATGAATTTGGTGGTATTAATTGACATCATGCTTAAAAAATGAATCAAATTCATTAGAGTTAAATTTTCCCTCATCCCACTGATGGGTAGGGACATTTAATTAGTAGTCATGAATATTATTACCTTAGATTTTCCAAAAAATATAATGCCTGTCATGACCCGTCCTCGGGACCCATGCCGTGACTACCCCAACACCACCTTCCATAGGCCAGGGGCTGGCGACTAGCACCAAGGCGAAAATCCCAACAAAAGGGAAGACATTGCCTTTGAAAAGTAAACAAGCACCACAGAGTTAGAAAGAGGAAATGTAAACACTATGTAAAAACTGTAAAAGCTGTGCTGAAAGTAAAAGTGGCCGGAAATACAAGCCCAACTGTAATGTTCAACTGAAAGGAAAAACATCAACAGAAAGGAAAAGCCGCAGTGTCGAGCCGTCCTCTGGAAGTCCCACCTGAAGGGTGGGTACAGATAGTCTCCACTGCTCCTCGGGTCCATCTGACTGCTCCGAGTACGTCCTGCCCAGTGGTCCACCTCTAGGTACCGTCCTGCTCCACACGCCTCCACCACGATCAACGCTGTCCGTCGTCTGCAACAAACACAATGAAGTGCGGGCATAGCCCGTGTAGGGGTGAGTATAAGCTACTCAGTAAGGACCCCGAGACCCCCAAAGGTCTCCCAAAATCCACAAAGGATAAACCACAAAGGAAAGATACAATCACGAAGTAACATCTGACACGGCTTAGGTATATGCCCATACATATATCTAAGTAATCAATTCCCGATCGGCTCCAACGTCCGAGCCCAAGCACAACCCAGTCCACACAGGAAAGCAAACGTATACCCACACAGGATAGTAAAACACAATCCACAAAGGAGAGTAAACAGTAATCCACAGAGGATAGATCATCACAATACACAAAAGAGAGTAAACAGTAAATCCACACAGGATAGCTCAACACAATCCACAAAGGAGAGTAAACAGTAAATCCACACAGGATAGCTCAACACAATCCACAAAGGAGAGTAACACAGGATTCAGCTCACACATGTATACATCTTCGGATGACGATAAAGATGATCACTAATCCATCTAATTTGTCGGACCCACGAAGGATCGATAGGTAACTAACCCCCGCAATGACCCACACAGGATCGGGCCCACACAGGACCTGTAGGCGCTGGCTCACACAGAACCGCTGAGCGCTGACCCACACAGGATCGGACCCACACAAGATCTGGCCCACATAGGACCTGTAGCACTGATCCATGTAGGATCGCTGAGTGCTGTAGTCATCGTAGTCCACTGAGGATCTCTGCACAGTCGTCATCGTAGTCCACTGAGGATATCTGCACGGTCGTCGCTGTCAAAGTAGCAGTTACAGCCAGCTCTAGGGTTCCCGAACACAGCAAGCTCTTTTGGGAGGGTTCGCTACACGAGCCGAGAGGTTGATACATCAACTGACACAAAGTCCGAATTTGATGTATCCAAAAGTTCTGTATCGTTAATAGGAACTCAACGTCGCAGACGGCGCGTCGATCAGACGCCCGGTCTGAGAGTTATTGGCTTTTTCGTCCTAGGGGCCCGTTTGGTTTTTAATGCTAAACCAACCCGACCATACTCCACCTGTGTCCGAACCTCGGGCAGAGTGAGCCAAAAGACCCGTCTCACTTAGAGGAACTCAGGAAAGCTGACGGCACATCAATCGGACGTCCCAAGCTCAAGATATGAGCGTTTCCGCTCCGAGGGCCCGGTTGGTTTCGTGTACGAACCAACCCGGCCGAACTCAAAGTATTCCGAAACCTTGAGTGAGATATACCAAAATGACCATCTCAATCCAAGGATCGTTTGGAGGCCCGTATCTCATGTTAGGGGAATTTTACCGAAACGGTCCGAAGACGGGGGGTCCGAGCCCAGGCCGACTAGGCCCGACCCCCCTGGGTCGGCCGAACTGGGTCGACCCGGTCCGACCAGGCCGGACCCGGTCCGGCCCGGCCGGTCGGACCGGCCTGGCTGGGCCGAGCGGCCGCGCAACGCGGGGGGGGGGGGGGGGGGGGGGGGGAGCCGCCGCCCCCGCGTGACACCCCCGCGGCACCTGCGGGGTGTTACCCTGGACGACCTGAGCGAGGTGGGGGGGAGCCGCCGCCCCCGCGTGACAACCCCGCGGCACCCGCGGGGTGTCGCCCTGGACAGCCGGACGCGGCTTTGCCGCGTCCGAGGGTGCTGGACCCGCGTGGCTGCGGGTCCGCGGGTGCCGCCGCCGCGGCCGAAGCCGCGCCGGCCTTGTCAGGCGGCGCACCGCCGCTCCCGGCTGCAGGCTTCGCCGCGCCGGCGACCCGGGCCGCCGACGTCTTTCGCGGGCCACCGGAGTCGCTCCGGTGGTCCGATTCTGTTCCCGTCTGCGCTGTTGCTCCTCCCGGGACTCGTTATTCATTACGGAACCGTCAAACTTCTATTGCGGCGCGTTCCATCATCTCCCGTCAAATTCGTATATCAACGAAGAATGGTGGAGGGTTGTCGGGCCTTCTTCGTTTGGCCCGTACCCTCCGTGTTAGAGATAAACAATGGGAGAAAATCTATTCAACACATGAACACATATCCGAAAACAATTTTAATGAAACAAAATTGTTTAATGAATCGGGTCCTTCATTTTGAAGGGAAACAACACGGGAAATAAAAACATCCAAATAAAAAAAATCTCTACCTCGAAGTCGTCGCACGTGAGCGTTCTTTGCGGAAATTGATCATTGCGGAAGGTGTCGCGTCGTCGCGGAATCCGGCGTTGCATTGAAGAACTCAACAGACCAAGAAAAAACAGATTTAATTATAAATAATTAAATCCGTGTTTCGATAAAAACCACAAGGGAGATTAAAAGAAAAACTGAGACTCTTACCTCAAGTAGCTGATCGAATATTTCGTTGCGGAGGAAGAGACGTCGCAGAAGAACATTACAGGAAGGGAACGTCGGCGTCGCGGAACACGGCGTCGCGTCGTCGATTTCCACGGTTTCGGCGTTCTTCGTCGGAGGACGGCATTCTTCGCGTTCTTCGCGTTCTTCACGAAGGAGGATGAAGGCTCAAGGATTCTGTCAAGCCTCTCAATGTGTAATCCTTCTAAAAGACTTGTTGGTCTTATTTTATTACTACGCCAACAAACGAAAAAGGTAAGTAACGACCCATCAATTCATTGAATTAATTCAACGAAAGAAACCTCCCATTTAATTCACGAAATAAACCTCCCAATTAAATGGTGCGTTAATGATTTAAGAAAACGCGTCAGTTCACTTTCATAATGACGGGGTTTCGCGTGTGCGTTACTTAGCGGAAAGAAACGGCGGGGCTTGTGCAGGCCTCACCTCACAAATATCCTACCATGGGGGTAGGATATTTCTGGATATCACCCTATCCGTTTTAACTCAGTTTAAGTGGCTTTCAAGTGGCTTCAAGTGGCTTAACTAAAATAAAATAAAGTTGCCGAAAAATTATTTTATTTCTTAACTTTAAACCCGAAAATTAAAAACCACACCCGAGCAAACGCAACTCCGGAAGAGGCGTTTATAAGCGAATACCGGTGCTGCGATTTCATCGGTGCCCTCGGAATTCGATTCCGGGAACCGGTTCAAATGTTAGAAAAACCCACTCGTCCGTTCACTGAACGTACCTGAGCCAAACTTCGGAAAATGATTTCGGGCACACCGGCCTCGGAATCAGGTGCCTTCAGAAACTGCGCTCTTGTAAAATTCCAAATAAAATTAAAAAAAAAATAATTTCTTGAAATTTACGGGTCTTTACATTACTCCCACCTCAGGGATTTACGTCCCCGTAAAGATACATAAAAAACTAAGGAAACAAATGTGGGTACTGAGCACGCATCTGAGCCTCCCGATCCCATGTGATCTCTTGGAGGTTCCCGTGCTGCCATCTGATGCGCACAATAGGAATCGGTCGCCCACATAGGACCCGCTCATGTCGATCCTCTATCTCCACCGGGACCTCCGCAAAAGTCACCTCATCATCCACGTCTATCTCTCCAAGGTCAATGATGTGCGTTGGTTCATGCACGTATCTCCTCAGTTGAGATACGTGGAAGACGTCGTGCACTCGGTGCAACTGAGGTGGAAGAGCCAGGCGATAGGCCACCTTACAAATCCTACTGAGGACCTGGAAAGGCCCGATGAAGCGTGGAGACAGCTTGCCGCCTCTGCCAAATCTCGGCAAACCACGCCGAGGTGAGACACGCAAGAAGACGTGGTCGCCATCCTCGAACTCTAGTGGCCTCCGCCTCCTGTCAGCATATGACTTCTGCCGGCTCTGAACTATCCTCATCCTCTCTTGGATGACTTGGACCTTCTCTGTCGTGGCTCGGACCATCTCTGGTCCCAGAAGTGATGGCTCCCCAGGGTCTGTCCATCACAAAGGAGATCTACAAGGCCTACCGTACAATGCCTCGTATGGTGTCATCCCGATGGTGGAGTGGTAGCTGTTGTTGTACGCGAACTCCAGCAAGGGTAGGTGGTCCACCCAGCTGTGACCAAAGTCGAGGACACAAGCGCGGAGCATGTCCTCGAGAGTCTGAATGGTCCTCTCCGTCTGACCATCCGTCTGAGGGTGAAAGGTGGTGCTCAGACGTAGCCGCGTCCTGAACACCTCCTGCACCCCTTCCAAAGCCGGGAAGTAAAGAGAGCGTATCTATCGGAGACAATAGTCGATGGCACACTGTGAAGCCGTACAATCGCCTGAACGTAGAGACGCCCCAAGCTCTCCACTGAGCCCTGCTCTCGGATGGGTAAGAAGTGTGCCGACTTGGTGAGTCGGTCAACAATCACCCAAATGGAGTCGTGACCTCTTGAAGTGCGTGGAAGTCCAGTCACGAAGTCCATAGATATCTCATCCCACTTCCACTCTGGGACCTCCACGGTCTATACCAAGCCCGCTATTACCTGATGCTCTGCCTTCACCTGCTAGCAGGTGAGGCACCGTGAAACAAACTCTGCCACAACCTTCTTCATGCCCGGCCACCAGTGCTATCGTCTAAGATCCTGGTACATCTTTGCCACTCCAAGATGTACCGCAAAAGGAGAAGTGTGAAACTCTCTTAGCAACTCCTCTCGTAAAGAGACTGGTACCAGGGTACGTCCTCTGAAAAGGACGTCATGATCTGCTCCAAGGGAGAAACCATCAGGTTCCTGTCCCGAGGATATCTGTGCACACCGCGTCTCACAGTCAGCATCCTCACGCTGTGCCTCTCTAACCCACTGTAGTAGTGGAGGAGTGACTGTGAGAGACTGAAGGAAGGCTGCTCCATCCCTATCCATGAAGTATATCTGCAAAGCGGCTAGCTGCTCTGTCGCCTCCTCAAGTAGCTGGATTCCCGTACTCCTACTGAGGGAATCGGCTACCACGTTCCCCTTCCCATGAGTATAGACTATCTCAAAGTCATAGTCCTGGAGGAACTCGAGCCATCGCCATTGTCTCAGGTTCAGGTCCTTCTGAGAGAAGATGCACTAGAGACTCTGGTGGTCAGAAAAGACTTTAAAGGGCTCGTCCATCAGATAGTGCCGCCATGTCTTCAGAGCGAAGACCACTAATGCTAACTCCAGGTCATGGGTAGCGTAGTTCTTCTCATGCGGCCTCAACTGACGTGATCCATAGGCAATCACGGCCCACACCAGCATCAGTACACACCCGAGTCTGGTCCCTGATGCATCGCAGTAGACTACGTATCCAACTCCCTCCTTAGGCAACCTCAAGATAGGTGCTCTGGTCAATCTCTGTCTCAGCTCCTAGAAGCTCTACTGGCATCTATCTGACCACACAAAGGGTTTACCCATCTTCATCAAGGCTGAGAGTGGCGCCACAACTCTGGAGAATTTTGGCACAAATCTTCGATAGTATCCGGCTAGACCCAAGAAACTCCGCACCTCCGTCACGCTCCTGGGTGGCTCCCAAGATTGCACTGCCTCGATCTTCGAGGGATCCACCGCAACTCCCGCCTCAGAAATGACATGCCCCAAGAAGTGGACCTCACGTAACCAGAACTAGCACTTAGAGAGCTTTCCATAAAGCTGGTGCTCTCAAAGTGTGTCTAGTACAACCCGCAAGTGGTAGGCGTGCTCCTCCTCGGTGGTCAAGTACACCAAAATGTCGTCGATGAAGACCACGACAAATCGATCGAGGTATGGTTGGAAGATCCTGTTCATGAGGCTCATGAACACTGCTGGAGCGTTGGTTATTTCGGAAGGCATAACCAAGAACTCATAGTGGCCATATCGACACCTGAAGGTTGTCTTCGGCACATCCTTGTCTCGAACTCTGAGCTGATGATAGCCTGACCTGAGGTCTATCTTCGAGAACCACCGTGCTCCCTTGAGCTGATCAAAGAGGTCATCAATCCTCGATTGCGGATACTTGTTCCTCACTGTCACCTGGTTCAGGTGACGATATTCGACACACAGTCGCAAGCTCCCGTCAGCCTTCTTGGAGAACAAAATCGGGGAAGCCCAGGGTGAAACACTAGGTCGGATGAACCCCTTGCCCTGCAAGTCCTCCAACTGTACCCGTAGCTCTCGAAGCTCAGAGGGGGTCATCCGATATGCTGTAGTGGATATCGGAGCTGTCCCGAGGTACAGTTCAAGGTAAAAGTCTACCTTTCTGTGAGGAGGTAGCCCTGGAACGTCATCGGGAAAGACCTCCGCATACTGATCCACCACTGCAGGAAAACTAGGACTCCGCTCGTCAACTGTTCCAAGGATGAGGCTATCCAACTGATGAGTGATGGGCTGCCCTCTCCTCTGTGTGAGTCCATACTATGATGCTAAGGCTCCCTTCTCGCCAGTGACAGTGAACCTGCTCCCGTCGGTGCACACACATCGCACCTTGCGCCTAAAATAGTCAATCTGAACATGGACTGTAGATAACCAATCCATGCCCAAGATGACGTCGTAAGGCCTCGACGTGGCTACAAGAAGATCACAGCCGAAGCTCTCACCTCCTAGAGTAATCTCACACTGCCGGCACCAATGCGTAATCATCGAGTCTGCTCTCGTAGGAGTCTCTAGCCATACGGATCGAGCCAACGGCTCTGTCGGAATCTTCGAGCTCCGAACAAGGGCAGCGGCCATGAAAGAGTGACTCGCTCCAGTGTCTATAAGAACTACCAAAAGGGAGTAATAGACAAAGATCGTACCTCGAATCATCTCTGGAGCGCCGTGGTCATAGGCCTCCACTGCCTGGAGTTGAGCCGGTCTCTGCCCTCCAGCTCCCTGTGGTCGGGGCGGACCTCCTGGTGGTGGTGGTGGCAGAGCCTCAAAGCGTCGCACACCACCTGCTGCTCGGCCAGCTCCTCTGCCTCGTCCACCTCCTCCCTGCGGACCGCAACGGTCGACCCTCTTCCTCTGCCTGGGTGGTCTCTCCACCGTCTGCTGCTCCTCGGTACGATGGGTCGGGCAGTCACGAGCCATGTGACCCTGCCCGCCTCACGCATAGCACTGCCTGCCTCTCGGAAGACTGGCTTCGCGCTGTGTGCCTCGCACTGCTGAGCCAGTGTCCCGAGGTCGTCTGCCGGAAGGTCTAGTCTGCCTGGAACCCTGAGTCATCCGTCGGCTACCAGCTGCCGAAGACTCTGCTACCTGCCGCCCTGCGGTAGGTCTCGCTGTGGACTCAGCCAGAAATCTCTCGATCAAAAGGGCTTGCTCCAGCACTCCTGCCTAGGTCGGGATGCTGAGGGAGATCAGCGATGCCCTGAACTCATGTCTCAAACCATACTCGAAGGTCCGGGCCCGGAAGAAGGAGTCTCGTACCATGTCTGTCGAGTAGCGATAAAGGTCGGTGAACCTCACCGCATACTGGGCGACCGTCAAGCTGCCCTACCGCAGCTGAAGAAGCTCTTGAATGCGCACCGCACGGAGGGTGGTCGGGATGAACTCTGAGCGGAAGAGGCTCTCAAAGTCCGTCTAGATGAGGGAGGCCTCATCATGTTCCTGGAGCATCAAGATCCACCATCATCCTGCCGCTGCGTGCAGTAGGCTCGCCGTGAGGATCACCATGAGGTCTGCTGGTGTCCTCACTAGCCTGAAAACTCGAATGACCGCCTCCAGCTAGTCCTCGGCTGCCTGGGGGTCCGTCTCCCCACGAAACCTGGGTGGTCGCTAGCGATGGAACATGTGCAGAGCTCCGAGGCTACGTGCATCATCAGCGATCGGCGCTGGAAGCATCGGGGGCTCGGCGGGTAAAGGTACTGCCGGTGCCTTTGCTGTCAACGGGCCTTGTACCGAGGCCTCGTCGCTCGGCGGGCTGTCGTCACGCTCTACTCTCGGAACCCTAGTTGGATTCCATCGTGGGGACATCCTAAAAAGGAAACAAGTGTGCCACGGTCAGAACAGTATACCTGGGGAGCTGACACAAGTAATCACAAAAAAAATACTTGAAACACACATGCAATCAATGTTTTTGTGAATTATGTCGGAAATCCGAAGTCAGGGTCCTGGTGTACGGATACGTCGGCCGCCGCACCAACACTGGACTCCCTAGACTGATAACCATACCCAAAACAGTAAACACTATTGCTTAATATAGATGAAAGATTAGAGTATGTGGTAGAACCGACCACCTCTGATACCAATTTGTCACAACCCGTCCTCAGGGCCCGTGCCGTGACTACCCCAAGCCCGCCTTCCATAGGCCAGGGGCTGGCGACTAGCACCAAGGCGAAACTCCCAACAAAAGGGAAGGCATTTCCTTTGAAAAGTAAACAAGCCCCACAAAGTAAGAAAGCAGAAAAGAAAACACTATGTAAAAACTGTACAAGCTGTGCTGAAAGTAAAAGTGGCCGGAAATACAAGCCCAACTGTAATTTACAACTAAAAGGAAAAACAAAAACTGAAAGGAAAAGCCGCAGCGTCGAGCCGTCCTCTGAAAGTCCCACATGAAGGGTGGGTATGGATAGCCTCCACTACTCCTCGGGTCCACCTGACCGCTCCGAGTACATCCCGCCTAGTGGTCCACCTCCCAGTACCATCCTGATCTGCATGCCTCCACCACGATCAGCGCTGTCTGTCGTCTACAACCAACACAACGAAGTGCGGGCGTAGCCCGTGAAGGGGTGAGTATAAGCTACTCAGTAGGGACCCCGAGACCCTTTGAGATCTCCCGAAGTCCACAAAAGATAAACCACAAAGGAAAGATACAATCATGAAGTAACATCTGACACAGCTTAGGTATATGCCTATACATATACCTAAGTCATCAATTCCCGATCGGCTCCAACGTCCGATCCCAAGGCACAACTCAGTCCACACAGGAAAGAAAACGTATACCCACACAGGATAGCACAACATAATCCACAAAGGAGAGTTAACAGTAATCCACAGAGGATAGCTCAACACAATCCACAAAGGAGAGTAAATAGTAAATCCACACAGGATAGCTCAACACAATCCACAAAGGAGAGTAAACAGTAAATCCACACTGGATAGCTCAACACAATCCACAAAGGAGAGTAACACTGGATTAAGCTCACATAGGTATACTTCTTCGTATGACGATAAAGATGATCACTGATCCATATAAGTCGTCGGAACCATGAAGGATTTATAGGTAACTAATCCCCACAATGACCCACATAGGATCGGGCCCACACAGGACCTGTAGGCGCTGGCTCACACAGAACCGCTGAGCGCTGACCCACACAGGATCGGAGCCACACAGGATCGGGCCCACACAGGACCTGTAGCACTGATCCACGTAGGATCGCTGAGTGTTGTAGTCGTCGCAGTCCGCTGAGGATCTCTGCACAGTCGTCGTCGTAGTCCACTGAGGATCTCTACATGGTCGTCTCTGTCGAAGTAGCAGTCGCAGCCAGCTCTAGGGTTCCCGCACACAACATGCTCATTCGGGAGGGTCTGCTCCACGAGCCGAGAGGTTGATACATCAACTGACACAAAGTCCGAATTTGATGTATCCAAAAGTTCCATATCGTCAACATGAACTCAACGTCGCAGACGGCGCGTCGATCGGACGCCCGGTCTGAGAGTTATTGGCTTTTTTGTCCCAGGGGCCAGGTTGGTTTTTAAGGAAAACCAACCCGACCGTACTCCACCTGCATCCAAACCATGGGCAGAGTGAGCCAAAAGATCCGTATCACTTAGAAGAAATCAGCAAAGCTGACGGCACGTCAATCAGACGTTCGTAGCTCAGGATATGAGCGTTTCCACTCTGAGGGCCCGGTTGGTTTCGTGTACGAACCAACTCGGCCGAACTCAAAGTATTCTGAAACATTGAGTGTGATATACCAAAATGACCGTCTCGATCCAAGGATCGTGTTTCCACTGACGGCGAGTCGTTTGGAGGCCCGTATATCAAGTTACGTGCATTTGACCGAAACGGTCCGAAGACGGGGGGTTCGGGCCCGGGCCGAACCGGCCCGACCCCCCTGGGTCGGCCGAACGAGGTCGACCCGGGCCGACCCGGTCCGACCCGGCCGGACCCAGTCCGGCCCGGCCAGGGCGCAGCCCTCCCCGGCTCAGCCGAGCAGCCGAGCGACGCGGGGGGGAGCCATCGCCCCAGCGAGACACCCCAGCGGCAGCTGCGGGGTGTCGCCCTGGATGACCCGAGCGACGCGGGGGGGGGGGGGGGGGGGGAGCAGTCGCCCCCGCGGGACAACCCCGAGGCACCCGCGGGGTGTCACCCTGGACAGCCGGACGCGGCTTTTCCACTTCCGAAACCGCTGGACCCGCACGGCCGCGGGTCCGCGGGTGCCGCTGCCGGGGCTTCAGCCGCGGCAGCCTTGTCCAGCGGCGCGCCGCCGCTCCTGGATGCCGGCGCCGCCGCACCGGCGACCCGCGCCGCCGGCGGCTTCCGCGGGCCCCCAGAGTTGCTCCGGTGGTCCGATTATGTTCCTGTCTGCGCCGTTGCTCCTCCCAGGACTCGTTATTCACTACGGAACCATCAAACTTCCGTTGCGGCGCATTCTGTCATCACCCGTCAACTCCGTACAGCAACGAAGAACGACACAGGTTTGTTGGGCCGTGTTCGTTTGGCCCGCACCCTCAGCGTTAGAGATAAACAACGGGAGAAAATATATTCAACACATCAAAACATATCCGAAATCAATTTTAATGAAACAAAATTGTTTAATGAATCTGGCCCTTCATTTTGAACGGAAACAACACGGGAAATAAAAACATCCAAATAAACAAAATCCCTACCTCGAAGTCATCGCACGTGAGCGTTCTTCGCGGAAATTGATCGTCGCGGAAGGCGTCGCGTCGTCTCGGAATCTGGCATTGCGTCGACAGACTCAACGGACCAAGAATGAAGAGATTTAATTATAAATAATTAATTCCATGTTTCGGTAAAAATCACAAGGGAGATTAAAATAAAAACCGAGACTCTTACCTCAAGCAGCTGATCGAAGATTTCGTTGCGGAGGAAGAGACATCGCAGAAGAACATTGCAGTAAGGGAACGTCGGCGTCGCAGAACACGGCATCGCGTCATCGACTTCCACGGTTTCGGCATTCTTCGTCGGAGGTCGTCATTCTTCGCGTTCTTCACGTTCATCCTGAAGGAGGATGAAGGATCAAGGATTCTGTCAAGCCTCTCAACGTGTAATCCTTCTAAAAGACTTGTTGGTCTTATTTTATTATTACGCCAACAAACAAAAAAGGTAAGTAAAGACCCATCAATTCGTTGAATTAATTCAACGAAAGAAACTGCCCATTTAATTCACGAAATAAACTGCCCAATTAAAAGGTGCGTTAAGGATTTAAGAAAACACGTCAGTTGAATTTCATAATGATGGGTTTTAGTGGGTGCATTACTTAGCAGAAAGAAACGGCGGGGCTCGTGCAGGCCCCACCTCACAAATATCCTACCAAGGCGGTAGGATATTTCTGGACATCACCCTATCCGTTTTAACTCAGTTTAAGTGGATTTCATGTGGCTTCAAGTGGATTATGTAAAATAAAATAAAGTTGTCGCAAAATTATTTTATTTCTTATCTTTAAGCCCGAAAATTAAAAACCACGCCCGAGAAAATGCAACTCTGGAAGAGGTGTTTATAAGCGAATACCAGTGCTGTGATTTCATCGGTGCCCTCAGAATTTGATTCCGGGCAACGGTTCAAAAGTTAGAAAAACCCACTTGTCCATTCACTGAACGTACCCGAGCCAAACTTCGGAAAATGATTTCGAGCACACCGGTCCTCAGAATCAGGTGCCGTCAGAAACTGCGCTCTTGTAAAATTCCAAAGAAAATTAAGAAAAAAAATTCCTTCATATTTACGGGTCTTTACAGTGCCTTCCACAGTTAAACGAATATGGAAACCAATATTAGGAGGAATTTATATAATGTCATTGAACATGGATTACACATTGAGGATTCACTACCAAGTGGAATTTTATTGTGTTAGTGATACATCTATTGATAAATCCATAAATTATTATGATACATAATTGGTATGAGATATAGGGGATAACATGTAATTTGATGTACTATATATGGATGCATGACTTTTTTACTATGGAATACCTAACACGGTGTTAAATATGGACCTCAGTATATATGAAGTCATCCAATGTATTGTAATCCTAATAAGAAAACAAATTTCATAGTTCAATATGTTTCTCAATACACTGATAAATGAGGAATAATGAAAGACACATATGGAGTGGGTATTGTGAACAAGAGTAAATAAAAAATCATACAAAATTGTGAATTCCATTGAAATATATCCAACCAATATCTTCTAATGGATAAATAATGAACACCATGAGTGTTCAGTCGAGCATGTTTGGATGGAATTTGGATCCAATAATACATATATAATTTAAATAGTTCCCATCCTTATCTCATAATTTACACATTCCATATGAATGTGTAATGTTCATCCAATGATGCATGGTCATGGGTTCCCATAATTAAATGTCATGTGAACAATTATTCTTATGTAATACATCTAAAAATATTAAGTGTGTCTTCTTAACATGTCCGAAGTGTTTTACTGGCATCTCCTAAGTGTATTTCTGACATGTATTGTGGTGTGTGCTTAACATGTCTAGATTTTCTATCGTAAATGTCCAGGGTCATTTCTGGATCGAATATGATATGTCTATAGCCTATTCATGAATAAGGACGAAATTTATAATGTATTTTCATGATCAAGTTGACAGAACGTGAAGAATTCTCATGATAAAGATGAAATTTTTAAGGCTTTCATGTGATCAAGATGCCATTTATAGAGGATGTTGTATAAACCAAATAACATGTACATAGATCATCACATTATTTAGAAAACATATCTAGGGGTATAAAAAAATCAAGTTGACTTGTATAGATTTTATCTTAAGAACTAGATGACATATTTGGGAGTTCTTGTGTGATTTGGAAGACAGAACTATAAGACTTCATTTTGTAAGCCTTACATGTCAAGTGAACTTCACGTGACTGGGATATCATGGTTGAATACTATCATGTGGTCAATATTACGTGTTTTTAGGACATCATGTTACCATAATTACATGTTTAACAGTTGTTTAATGATCAATATGACATTCCTAAAAACATCACATGAATCAGTGGACATGTAAATATGTTAGAACATGATCTGGACAACATGTGTAAGGATAGGCACATGATCTATATAAAATATCTAGAGGCCAAAAAAATCTAGTTGACATGTATGGTGGTTAGTAGTTGATCTTGAAAACATATATTATGGTCTTCGAATGATATGGATTGAATTAAAGTAGTTCATCACTTGAACTGGATAAAATTTCTATGATATGTATCATTACCAGTCTGACATATCCAGGGGACTTCATGTCATTCAGATAACATGTCAAGGGAACCTCATATAACCATATTGACATGTTTCAAAGAAATCATGTTATTAATGACTAGATCAGAAGAATATAATTTCCCACTTGCATGAAAATATTGGTATCTATATTCATATGTATCTCTAATAGTTTTCTACCTTAATTTCAAAATACGTCAATTTTCATTAGGCTCTAGGCTATTGGTCCCTTTCATGATCCAGTTGACAGACAAAAACTCCTCTATATAATCTATATGGCATGTTGAATGTCCTTTTCTTGTTCAATTGATTTATCATCCAAAGATAAAAACATATCAAATAACCCACTATGTCATTCCCTATTATTTACAAGGTTGAAAACACATTTGATCACATGATTCCACTATATAATGTCCCCTCTCACCTATACACCCTAGTGTTTGTATTTTATGTGATATAATGGGGATATATGAATCACAAACCAAAATTTACAACAATTTTCATTGGGTATAAATCTCATATATGTGATTTAGTTAGTGTAGGTATTGTCTCATAATGTGTTTCCTATCATCTAGACAATGGTCATTCACGATGTCATTTTTACAACAAATGATAAATGGGAATTTCATAATCAATCCTTCATAATTAAATTAATTAAACTCGTGTCTAGTTAAATGGTTTTCACTTATACAAATTGACATATCAATGGGACTTCACAGTATTAGGCTAACATGTCTTGGCCCCATTGTGAGATCAATCTGCCTAATCTAGAGCCCATCAAGAGATTTGGTTGGAATTTCTAGAAGCCTATAAAATATCAAGCTAGAATGTTATACGATAATATCTTGAATGGTAAATAGATCATGAGAAGTCCATAAAACATTGACATGAAAAAACACATATCTTTTCTTCTCATAAGGATACCATCATTTGTATTTTTCATTTTATAAATTCTGTGTATTTCTCTTATCTGTTGTCTATTATGGCATCATATGATAAAATAGATTTATCAGATATCCATTATATGAAAAAGGTGACATGTCTAGTGGCCTTCACATGAAATATCTGATATTTACATGGAGATATAAAATGATTCATGGACTAATCATGAAGTCTTTATCATCACTTCACATGAAAATAATTTTCAATACCATCATATAAGAATTGTTTTCTTAAAATATTATTTTATAAATATACGTTTTGATTTTCAGTGGTAGTTTTATTGACATTTATCATGATCAGAATAACTAATCTAGAAACCATTAAAGAATCATTATTGATCATACATAGTCATTAATTAAATCATAAGGGCTTGTCAAACAAACTTCGTATGATCCCGAAAAGATCACATGAAGCACATGACCCATTCTTTTGATGTCAATATAGTCACATGATTCTTAAAAAACTTTTTCCTAATCCCCATGTAGTTATACCTCATCTTTTATTACATTATATAGAAAATAATACATATTCATTTGTAATTTCATCTATCCTAAAATTATTGATGTTCACTTAGAGGGTTTTAACAAATTCCCCCTTCCCCTCCCTAAAGCACGGTTTAATGGAATAAAGACTAGGTTGTCAAGAATGTAAATTCAAACCTATATTCATTTGGGATTTCTCTATTCATTGTTCCAAGAATATTTTTATCTTCCAAGAGGCCATTATAATTCGACATGATTCCAAATAAATATTTCAGAATAGGCTAGTCATTTAAGATGTGTCCATTTCCTCAAGAGATCCCTTTATTTTCACGATTTTTTAACAATTGGTAAAACTACTTCATATATACCCTTTGTGAGAACTTTTTAGGATACCTATTAACATGATCTCATCACATTATGTCTATGAATGATCACCTTGAATAGTGAACTAATGAAATAGACCCTAAATAGGTCCAAAATATGTTTCTTTAATTATGACACATGATTATGGTTGTGTGGGTTTATTCGCATCATTCAAGAGTCTCTCGAGGGATTTTTTGTCATTTATAAAGCTTTGTGGAACTTCATGAACATAATATGGTAATATAATCACATCTTCTGCAATGGATCATGTTATAATGATATGTTACATGAGTAATATGATTTTAGATATCTATAATAGCTCATGAGATCATGAACCCTTATGTCGGCCATGAGATTCATGTGATATTGGCCGAGATATGCACTTCTTTTTCACTTTTTGACATATCTACATTACCTATCTGAAATATGAATTTATAAATATATATAAACAGATTAAAATTGGTCAATTCATTATGATGTGGAATTGTAGGGAGCTATGATTGATAAGAACTGTAATGTCGATCCATTGTATAATGTCTTTTTTAAAAATATAGATTTAAAATTGATCATTCTGATTGATCTTAAATCTATCCCATATAAAATAGAATCCCTTGTAATAGATTCATACATTTGAATTAAACTTTTATTCCTTCACCTATTGAAAATATTTCATCTCTCAGTTTATTACATTCTCTTTCTACATTAAAATGAACATTTCAAAGGATAGTTATCTAATTGTGGTACCATACAAGGGGCTATCATATACTTTGGATAATTATCCATATGATATTGATATTAATTATATTTCTCATAAATTGATTTCTTATATTTAATCACACATACTCAACTCCTCTCTGGACAATCCAAATATGTTTTTGGAGATAAAAGGGGGGTTTTCACCTTGGCGGTCAATTCTCTAAACAATCCGAATGTGAATTAAAGGATTGATAGAGTTGCACAAAAAGAAAAAATAGATTACATTATAATCATATCTATGAGGTAATATGGGTTTATCAATTAACAATGTGCCATTATAAATAACATATTATGGGATTGATCATCCATTATTGCACCAACTCTAACAATTTTTTTCTATGCCATGGAGATGTAGTGATCACCCTGGGTGATATATAAAAGAAAGGAGGAATACATATTCATTAAGATTTGGGCGTTGAATTATTTCCATCCATGAATTTTTGGGGTGACCTTGAACAAACTCCAACCATAGCACATTACATTCTAACTATTGACAGGGAGAAGTTAATGATGGTTTTGAACCTATGCTTGATCACTTCCTTCAAGGACTTGATTAGCATCATCTTTTTTCAATGTGGGAGCCATTAAAATACCATACTCCCACATAAATTTTAATTATTTACATGTTCAAGATAGATTAGGATATTATTAATCTATTCCACTTGAATGAAATTATACCTCATGGTACTATCAGTATAAACTGGGGGTACCCCCACGATTTAGTTAGTGATATATGTTTCCATGTTTTTCGATGGATTGATTTTCCTAACAGGGAATGCATGATTTGGAATTAGAGTTAGAAAAGTTTCGATGTTATAATTACAACAATAAGGGTTACCAATCATATTAGTAATTCCAACCCCATTAATTCCATTATGAGCATATTTTCCAAGTTCAACGGGGTGATGTTCTTTACAAGATCAGTGGACATTTTCTATTATTATTTAGATGGAAATGAGATAATTTTCAGAGATGTAAGTATCATAATACTAGATAAATGCATTATGACCTATTTTATATGAAGATTATAAATATCCTTGAGGATTAAGTAATTCCATTAGGTTCTTATGAGGATAAAATATGTTGAGTCGATGTATCCATTTCAATTTTATATCACATGACACACCAATTGGTAAGAATATTGTTCATGGAAGTGGTTCCTCTAGAGAGAGAAATTATAAAGTATCTCTTCCAGACAGAGATAATGTAGCTGGTGTATATGGTTTAATCAATAGTGAACCATAAACCATCTACCATATTGCTTAGTTGATTCATATCTATCAAATTGTTTCTCATCTTCCCTTAGATGGTGGTTCTAATGTTTTCGCCAGGGTGTGTTTTCTCACGTGTTATCTTCCACTAGAACGCATTTGTTACACCACATTACCACTTTCTAAAGGTGTTCATCATTCATCACATTCCCAGATATATCTTCTCCATGATAGAGAAATGATTTTTGGATGTAGCTTCCTCCTACCATGGATTCTTCCTAGGAATTAGTCTCCTAGTCTATATCCCCCTCATATACTATGTCGTGTTTCATAAAACCCATTCCTAATGGAATATAATTGTGGATAATGATTAATAATGACATTTAGGTCTAGAAACTCTAATGGGTCTTGAATGCACTACAATCCTTGTTAAGGAGAATAGTCACACATAACATCATTGGATTTTCGCGACACTAGAACATTAGTCACATGTATTCTTCCTCATTATAGGGATTCCTAAGGGAGTGGAACTAATGTAATCTTGTGTATTTCATAGTGTATCATATTCCAAAGTCATGTCTTATAATTTTATAATTGGGAAAACCATGGTTAACATAAGTTATCCCGTATTTTTGATGTCTTGGAAAATTGATAGAGGCTGACTAGAAATCATGATGGAAGCAGATCAAAGAGGTCTGTCCCTATGAGGGAGTACCTTCAGGAATTATCTAATGAATGAATCAAAATGTCTAAAGAGGCAGACCCTAGATGGTGTTTCTCATACAAGGAAGTTTTCACACTGTGATGGATGATAGGGACACCACTAAGGGAAAATAAAAGAGGTGCACTCTAGTGAGGGAGACCTGAAGGTTTACCATTGGGTGTGATTGAACATCAAAGAGGTAACCTATACACAATACCTATATGTTATGAATAAACCCACACCCCAAATAGTTTTATGGATTGTTTGGACCTCATAAATTGAAACTAACCATTGCAAGTGGATTTCACTTGGTTGGATTGTGATGGATTGTGAGGGGAAGATGCATGGGAGTTGCGTGAGGTACATCTATAAGCATTGATTATAAATGGAGATTACAGGTATGAGTGACCCAATTGGATGACACGATTTCACTAGGATGTGGTGTCCCATGTATGAATCTTTATAAATATGGATTAAGTGTTGGTGTGGAATGGATAAAGAATATGGTCTGCTAGATGTTTTTGGATTTATCATCAGGGAGGATTGTTACATATCCTAGATGTTAAGAAATAAAATACCACATAATTAAAAATTGGGGAATGAGGGATTATACCAAAAGAGGATGCCCTTGGAAAATATAGAATGGGGATTACAACTAGAATCTAACCAGTGGCCTGGAAGATATGATGTATCCCATGTTATGGTAATGACCTTCTCATGATGTGTCATAGGAAAGTTTAGGATCGGTCAGGATGATGGGCTTGAACTTTAGTGGGGTTTCTTATATATCTTATTTGGTGTGGAGTCAAAGCCCTTGTAGTTCAGTAGAGGTGAGGGTATTATGTTTGTAAGTGTAAAATCCCAAGTATGTAATGAATAATAGATATTTTTATCTATGTCTATTAATGATTTAGATAGTGTTTTAGAGGCTTAAAATGAAAATAAATCCAATCTTAAGCATGGAATACACTAATATTTTTAAAAGATTGTTTTACTACCTTTTGATTGAAAAACATTTTTAAAATATATCTTTTGACAATGTTATGAGCTATGTTTGTCAAAATAAACGTATTCTTTATGATTGGGACATCAAAATTTACTTTGTGTGAATTTTTGGTATTTTTCTAACAATGTTCATTTTTTTAATGCATAGTGAAAAATACTGCATTTTACATCAAAACTTCTTTTTAATATAATTTATTTATATGATTAGATTATCTTTAGAATTGGTTTTAAAGTGAAATTAGATTTTATTTTTAATATTTAATCCAATATTGGTCATTGGAATTAATTTCACTTTGAAATTGGACTTAAACTAGTGTCAATATTTTGATACTTATTGTTTCATAAAAACATGCTATTTGCTCTGACAGCAGGAATTAATTATTAAATAAATTAATGCAACATATATGTTTTGAATTTTGTAAAATATAAAACATTTTTGAATTCATAATATCAAATATATCTTAGTGTGAAGTTTTGGTATTTTTCTGAAAAACTTCAATTTTTGATGAATAGTGAAACCACTAAGTGGTACATAAAAAAAATGATTTTTCGTTTAAATGAAATTTTACCACCTCTGTGTTTTGAATTTAAAAAATCCAACATACATGGTTATCATTAAGAAGTAAAATGTGGTTCAATGGGATTAAAATAAATTTTTTTTGGTGAATAGTAACTTATATGTTTTTCATCGCGATTAGTGGTAATTAGTGTAGTTTAAGGTAAAACTAATGTTTTAATAATATGAAATGTCCTAGACACATGTCCTACCCTTATTTTATGTGTCATGGCTGACCAATACAATACATGTGTCAACTTGGGGACCCCATGGAGCCACTTTGGTAGGAAAATGACATTAATATCTTTTTATTTAATGATAAAGTAAAAATGACACAAACATGAGTTATTTTACTAAAATAATTTTTAAATGGGGTTATACAAGTCAGATTTTTTATTATAAATAGTAATTGGAAATATAAAATGATTGCCTACATCATAGTATTTTTTTTATAATTTTTATACTTTAAATAAATTAAAGTTTTTATGACAACATGATGATGCAGCGATTACCTCATTAATAAAGGATTTAAATAAAATGAAATGATAATGTAAAATATATGACCTAAACATGTCCAAAACCTATTAGATGGGAGGATTTTGAACCCTTATCACCTTATACACGAAACACATCAATCTAGGACCTCTTAAATATGATTACCATTTTAAAATAAAGTGACTTTTCTTTACCTTCCAAGAGTGCCCCTCCTCTCCTCTTATAAAGGGCCCCCACCTCTACCTCCTTACCCACATTCCCAAAGCTTTTGGCTCGGCCAAACGCTGCCCATTTTGGCTATCCAAATCCCTCTCTTACTCCTTGAAGCCTCATTTGGGCATAATTCTTCCCATGGAACCCTTTGATCTCAAATCTAAGAGAGTTACCCAATTTTGAGGTAATGTCTTATTTTGAGTCCTTTTGTTTGATTTTGCATCTCCAACCCCCTAAACTCTTTTTATTCATTTCTTTTGTAACAAATATAGTATCCTAAATATATTTTGATGTTTTTATTAGAAGTATTAGAGCTACACTTACATGCACCTACATATAATGGATAAAGGACATACTGTTAACGTGGATGGTGAATTTATGCCTCCCGAAATGATGATTGTTCAACATTCTTTTAAAATATTAAAAGGTGGCCATTAAGATGTCACAATATTTATATATGATATATAATATGTTTATTTTTTCCTTAATCTTCTGTATTTTTTATTTTGTGCATACCTTTATGGTTTCCATTATGGGTAAAGGCGATATCTTCATTTAAGGAAGTGCGGACTACCGCCCCCTCAAAGTGATTTGATTCATTAAGTACCATATGTGGGACATATAAAGGATGGAACTATAATATTATATATGATATTATACTGGAATTATAATATACCTTTTATCATTATGATTCCATTCTATAAAATATGAAATAGAAATGAAAGTAGCGTTCATGCATACGTACGACTTACCGTCTCCATGAACGGTGCATTTCATTTCTTACCACTAAATGATTTTGTAATATTATATATGCATGTATATACTGGATATATATGATATATAAATAATGATTATAATTATGGATATAATGGATACATGAACAACATGTAATTATAAAGGGTTTATTTTTGACTCAAGTACTAATGATCGTTAAAATGACCGTTATTAACTTAAATAATTACATAGTGTTCATGACATGGCAATAAGTGATATAAAAGGAATAATGAACTTGAAAAAGGTTATGAAACAAGTAGAAATTAACTCAAGTTTATAATTCAGGAGATTAAAGAACGACCGAGTCAAGTCGGACCCGAGGTATGGGACTTCGTCTCAATCTCCTTTCATTGTGGCATATTTTGTTTTATACAAAAACTTCTTTTATATTGTGCATAAAACCCTTTGACTTTTATGTTTATCCAAAAGGAATCTTTTTTATATGAAGCGTTTTACTAAATGACAAATGGGAATATTTTTGTCGTAAGTATGCGGCGACAACAACTTCTCCACCGCCGTGACTGTTATTTGAGTTTCGACATCCTCTACAAGCCATACCTTCTTTTGAAAAGAAAAATAAATACCATGTTTTAATTTTCATTTATTATGGTATTGAAAATGGTTTGCATAATGTTTTTATATCAGTGTTTTGTATTGATATATTATGATTGAAAGGTGGAAATATTATATTTCCATCATGCATGTTTTATGTGATATGATTATGTTGAGGTTATTGGGCATTATTATGAAGACGGGTGGTTCCGTGGTAAACTAAGGGCGTGTGAGCCCGATATAGCTCTCCAATGCATTGGGTAATGCGAAGGAGTGTAACGTTAAGGTTTCTCTAAAGAGATTTAGGGAATATACTGTGATGGGTATTACAAACGTAACCAGGAGGGTTACTCCCTACGTAGGAATGTTATGAATGCCTCAAGTTACCTTTATGTCTTATGATTTCTATGATTTATTCATGATTTGATGAGGTATGTTAAAGTTATTATGTTTTATGGGTAAATTATGAATTCATTCTTATGTATATATGTACCCATGTTTCCTTTCCATATTTTTATATCCCATACTGAGCTTTTTATGCTCATCCCAAGTTTTTTGAAATGATTTTCACAGGTCAAGGGAAAGTAACATGATATGATGATAGTGTCAAGGAAGTGTCGAGAAAGAATCCATGTTTTATTTTAAATATGTTTCCATTGATGGGAATGAATAATACTATCTTTATGTAACCACTTTGTTTATATGTGGAATGTAATGCATGTTTTATGATCTAATTCTCTAAAACTCTAAACTAGAAAAGATCCTTAATGTGTAATCTTATAATAACTAAATATTAAGTAAGGTTTATGGCTGGGGCCTTATAGTTGGTATCAGAGGTTGGTTTAGATAACTTTAGGAGTTAGAATTCTATTAAATGATTATCCAAAAAATATTTTTTTAAATGATATAGCATTTGATGATTACCATGTTGCTTCATCTAAGACATGTTTGTTCAGAATGGTTTTCCGTAGAGGAAAGAGGGAAGCAGTTCTAGGAAGACATAAAGATGGAAATAACCTTCCAAATCAGCATCCCGAGATGTTTGGAATTTGAACTGAATAGTTTTTTGCTGTAATGGCACAATTGACTCAAGCGATAAATGGTGGTGGTATCCATGCATGAGATCAGCCAGATCAACCGCAGAGGAACATGTCAGTGGTGGAACATTTCATGAGGCAACATCCCCCATCATTCAGTGGATCATCTGACCCAGTGTTTGCTGAAGGGTGGATTAAAGCACTGTAGAAGATTTTCGATGTCATGGGGTGTTCAGACAATCAAAAGGTTAGTCTTGCTATTTATCGTTTGGAGGGTGAAGTAGATCTGTGGTGGTCGATGGTTAAAAATATCAGGGACGCTGATGATATTGATGCTCTCGACTGGAATGAATTCAAAGGTATGTTTCTTGAGAAGTATTTTCCTAAGTCTGTTCGACTTAGGATGGAAAATCAATTCTTGGAATTGAGGCAAGAGGAAGACTTAGTGGCTGTCTATGAAGAAAGGATCACTCGATTGGCAAGGTATGCTCCAAATTTTATTTGATACCTTGATAGTAAAATCAATCATTTTTACTCAGGATTAAAGCCAAAATATTGAAGGGCATTAGCTTCTCGTGAGTTTAAAAGTTATGAAAAGCTTTTTCGATGTGCTGAGAAGGTGGAAATGGAGTTTTCCGATGATCAAGTGTTCTATAACAACCAACAGAAGAAGAGACCGAGGTGGCAGGAGAAAGGTAAGAATTCTTCAAAAATGTTAGATGGTAAGAAAACTAAGTTTCCGATTTTTGATAAATGTGGCAAAAGGCATGCTGGGGAATTTCTTCTGAATTCTGGAAAGTGCTACCGATGTGGTAAGATGGGACATAAGGCTCGTTATTGCATTGAAAAAGATCAGGGTGATGGTAAGACAAAATTTGATTTACAGTTAGTGAAATGTTTTAAGTGCAATGAGATGGGTCACTATGAAAACGAGTGTTCGACAAAGAGCTTGAGTGATGGGAAGCAGTTAGACTACAAGCAGAAAGGGGTGGTGAAATCCTTTGCAACTACTTCAGCGGATGCCGGGCCATCAAATGAATTTGTATCAGGTACTTTGTTTGTTTTTTTAGATTATGCCAGTGTGTTGTTTGATTCAGGGTCTACACATTCTTTCATCTTTGAAACCTTTTCTAGTAAAATGGGAATACCATCTCAAGAAATGACTCCGAAAATTTTTGGTAAAAACACCTGGGGGAAATGTTGAGGAAAAAAGAATTTATAAGAATCTTCCTATACTTATCTGTGGAAAGAACCTACTTGAAAACCTTATTGTTCTACTTCTAGTAGTGTTTGATTTTATCCTGGGAATGGATTGGCTCTCTATTTACCATGGTAAGATTGACTGTAGAGCTAAAGAAGATTCTTTTCAGAAAGACTTTCAGTTTGTGTACAAGAATGAACCCTTACTGTTGATAACTTATCAAGAGGCCATGAAACTTGTAAAAGATGGAAATGAATGTTACCTTGAACACATCATTTAAAATAAAGGAACTGTTCAGATTAATGATGTGCCAGTGGTAAATGAGTATCCTGATGTTTTTCCTGATGAGTTTCCTAGAATAATACCAGATCGAGAAGTTGAGTTTACTGTGGACTTAGTTCCTGATGCTAAGCCAATTTCAAAACCCCCTTATCGAATGCCTCAAATTGAACTTTTAGAGTTAGAGGAGCAATTGCAAGATTTATTAGAGAAAGGTTTCATTCAACCTAGCACATCACCATGGGGTGCTCCTATTTTATTTGTTAAAAAGAAAGATGGTTCTATGAGACTTTGCATCGATTATAGATCCTCGAATAACATCACTATTAAGAACAAATATCCTTTGCCTCATATTGATGATTTGTTTGATCAGCTCTAGGGAGATCAGTTTTTTTCAAAGATTGACCTGAGATCGGGGTACCATCAGCTGAATGTAAAGGAAGAAGATATTTCGAAGACTGCGTTTTGTACAAGATATGGCCATTATGAATTTTTAGTAATTCATTTTGGGCTATCCAATGCACCTGCTTTATTCATGGAATTAATGAATAGAATTTTCCATGAGTTCTTGGATAAGTTTGTAGTTGTTTTCATCGATGATATTTTGTTGTTTTCTAAAAGTAAAGAAGAGCATTAAAGACATTTATGGGTTATTTTGCAAACCTTGAAAGAAAAGAAATTGTATGGGAAATTCAGAAAGTGTGAGTTTTGGTTGCAACAAATTCATTCCTTTGTCACATTGTTTCTAAAGATGGAATAACTGTTGATCCTACAAAAACAAAGGTTGTTGAAAAATGGACAAGACCCATAAATGTAACTGAGATCCGTAGTTTCCTTGTTTCGGCAGGCTATTACCGACGGTTTGTTAGAAATTTTTCACGGTTATCTAGTCCAATGACTAAGCTAACTCGGAAAGGTGTTAAGTTTATCTGGACAAAAGAATGAGATGACTGTTTTCAGGAACTAAAAAGAATATTAGTATATGCTTCAGTTTTGGAACTACCTTCCAGGAATGGTGAGTTTGTTATATATAGTGATGCTTCATTAAAAGGACTAGGTTGTGTCCTAATGCAGAATGATCAGGTAATTGCTTATGCTTCACGTTAGTTGAAAACTCATGAGGTAAATTACCCTACACATGATTTGGAATTAGCTGTTGTTGTCTTCACTTTAAAAATTTGGAGGCATCATTTGTTTGGAGTAATGTGTGAAATATATACTGATCACAAAAGTTTAAAGTATATATTCACTCAGAAATAATTGAACACGAGACAAAGGAGATGGCTAGGATTAATCAAGGATTATTATTTTACAATTCATTTCCATCCAGGAAAAGGAAATAAAGTGGATGATGCTTTGAGTTGAAAAAGTAATGCTTCATTAACCATGTTTCATTTGGAACATGATCCTTTTGTTAAGGATTTGATGAACTTTGGCATAGAAGTTGTTGGTGCAGGATGTCCTTCTGTTTTATTTCAGCTATCAGTGAAATCTTCTCTATCAGACAGAATCAAGAAAGCACAGAAGCAAGACAGTGAGTTGCAGAAAAAGTTAGAGCTGGTTTAGAAAGGTAAGTTGCCTGAATTCAACATTGATAATGATTTAGTTTTGAGATTTGGGAAGAGATTGTGTGTGCCTTGTGATTCACAGTTGAAGAAAGAGTTGTTATGTGAAGCTCATAGTTCTCCGTTTTCAGTTCATCCTGGCAGTACTAAGATGTACAGAGATCTGTGGGAGTATTACTGGTGGGATAGAATGAAAAGAGATATTGCTTATTTTACTGTGAAGTGTTTGACTTGTCAGCAGGATAAAGCAGAGCGGCAGTTACCAAAAGGGATGCTTTAGCCTTTACCAATGCCAGAGTGGAAATGGGAGAATATATCCATGGACTTTGTTGTGGGATTACCGAAGACATATTGAGGTAATAATGTAATTTGGGTTATTGTTGATCCCTTGACTAAATCTTCTCATTTCCTTGCTATACGAGATACTTTCTCTCTAGATCAACTTTCCCATTCGTATCTTAAAGAGATAGTTAGGTTACATGGAGTTCCTCTCTCCATTGTATCTGATCGTGATCCCAGGATTACTTCTAACTTTTGGAATGGCCTTCAGAAGTCGTTGGGTACTGAATTAAATTTTAGTATAGCATTTCATCCTCAATTAGATGGGTAGTCAGAACAAGCAATTCAGACATTGGAGGATATGCTACGTTCTTACTCTATGGATTATCAGGGAGGTTGGGACCAACATCTTTCTTTGGTTGAGTTTTCATATAATAACAGTTTTCATTCCAGTATACAGATGGCACCATTTCAGGCATTATATGGGAAGCGGTGTCGAACTCCAGCATTTTAGGATGAAGTGGTTGAAAGGAATTTGATGGGACTGAAATTGGTAGAAGAGATTGCAGAAAAAGTTCAGTTGATTTAGAAACACATGAGAACAGCTCAGAGTAGGCAGAAGAGTTATGCAGACAATAAGAGGAATGATCTATCTTTTGAGGTAGGTGATCATGTTTTTCTCAAGGTATCTCCATGGAAAAGTGTGATGCAATTTGGTAATAAAGGAAAGCTGAGTCCAAGGTTCATTGGACCACATGAAATTCTAGAGAGAGTTTGATCAGTTTCATACAGAGTGGATTTAGCTCCGAGTTTATCCCAGGTACACAATGTTTTTCATGTTTTGATGTTCAGAAAGTATATACCGGATCCATCTCACGTTTTGAGTCCAGAGGTAGTTCAGGTGGAAGAGAACCTATCTTATGAGGAACAACCTGTCCAAATTATTGACCACAGGGAGCATGTGTTACGGAATAAAGTGATTAATCAGGTAAAGGTTTTGTGAAAAAACCACATGATTGAAGAGGCAACATGTGAATCTGAAAATGCAATGAGGGATCAGTACCCCCATTTATTCGATAAGTAAATAAATTGTGGGGACACAATTTTATAAAGGGGGGAAGGATGTAACATCCCATGTATGTAATGGATAATAGATATTTTTATCTATGTCTATTAATGATTTAGATAGTGTTTTAGAGGCTTAAAATGAAAATAAATCGAATCTTAAGCATGAAATACACTAATATTTTTAAAAGATTGTTTTACTGCCTTTTGATGGCAAAACATTTTTAAATCTATATTTTGACAATTTTATCAGCTATGACTGTGAAAATCAACTTATTATTTATGATTGGGACATCAAAATTTACTTTTTTTGAATTTTTGGTATTTTTCTGACAATGTTCATTTTTTTAATGAATAGTGAAAAATACTGCATTTTACATCAAAACTGATTTTTAATATAATTTATTTATATGATTAGATTATGTTTTGAATTAGTTTTAAAGTGAAATTAGAAAATATTTTTACCATTTTATCCAATAGTGGTCATTGTAATTAATTTCACTTTGAAATTGGACTTAAACTAGTATAAATCTTTTGATAGTTATTGTTTCATAAAAACACGCTATTTGCTCTGACAGCAGGAATTAATTATTAAATTAATTAATGAAACTTATATGTTTTGAATTTTGTAAAATAGACAACATTTTTTAATTCTGAATATCAAATATATCTTATGGTGATGTTTTGGTATTTTTCTGAAAAACATCAATTTTTGATGAATAGTGAAACCACTAAGTGGTACTTAAAAAACTGATTTTTCATTTAGAATGAAATTCCACCACCTTTGTGTTTTGAATTTAAAAAATCTGACATACATGATTGTCATTAAGAAGTAAAATGTTGTTCAATAGGATTAAAATAATTTTTTAGTGAATAGTAACTTTTCTGTTTTTAATCGCGATTAATGGTAATTAGTGCAGTTTAAGGTAAAACTAATGTTTTAATAATATGAAATGACCTAGACACATGTCCTACCCTTATTGGATGTGTCATGTCCGACCAAGAAAATCCATGGGTCAACTTGGGGACCCCATGGAGCCACTTTGGTAGGAAAATGACATTAATATCTTTTTATTTAATGATAAAGTAAAAATGACACAAACATGAGTTATTTTACTAAAACAATTTTTACATGGGGTTATACAATTCAGATTTTTTATTATAAATAGTAATTGGAATGATAAATATATTTCCTACATCATAGTATTTTGTTTTATAATTTTTATATTTTATATAAATTAAATTATGTATGACAACATGATAATGCATCGATTACCTCATTAATAAAGGATTTAAATAAAATGAAATGATAATGTAAAATCTATGACCTAAACATGTACAAAACCTGTTGGATGGGTGGATTTGAAACCCTTATCACTTTATACTCGAAACACATCAATGTGGGACCTCTTAAATCCGAATACCATTTTAAAATAAAGTGACTTTTCTTTACCTTCCAAGAGTGCCCCTCCTCTCCTCTTATAAAAGGCCCCCAACTCTACCTACTTACCCATAATCTCAAAGCTTTTGGCTCGGCCAACCCTTGCCCAATTTTTATCTCCACATCCCTCTCTTACTCTTTGAAGCCTCACTTTGGGAAGAAGTTGTAACACCCCAAGATTTCATAGCGTGTTATTTCTTCAAAATAATACAATAACTTGCACTACACGCAACACCGAGTTCAAGCACACCATGACTTACCAAACAAGCCGTTCAAAAGATGTTATGAATAGTATTAACTAAATTTTAAACTTTATATAATCCTTATAATTTTAGAATCCATATTATGAGTTTCTTAGACATAATGTAAGAACAAATTCATTTTCAGTATTGCACTTTTACCAACTTCTAATAGTGAACCATTTTTAAATACAATATTTTAAACTTTTTAACTAAATGGGGACATCAAAAAAATTTAAAATAAAACATCCCAAGCTTCCACGGTACGCTTTCCTTTGAATAATACAATTGCGTGTGTTGTACGCAACTTCGAGTTCTAACACACACCACAACCAATCAAACTAGCCGTTATGAATAGTAATACCTACTTCTTGAAATTATATATATTTTATATTTCAAAATGGACTTCATTTTTGGATTCGGAGTATTGAATTTAGCCTAAGGTGAAATTTTGGTACATTTCATATAACTTTAATATTTTGATGAATAGTGAAAAGTACTAAATTTTAATTAAAAACATCTTTTTTAATCAAAATAATTAATGGTGATCAATTATAAATTTGAGTGGTTTTAAAGTATAATTAGAATATATTTTTACCATTTTATCCAATGGTGTTCATTATAGTTAATTTCACTTCGAAATTGGACCTAAACAAATGTCAATCTTTTTTATATATATTGTTTCATTAAAAAACGCTATTTGTTGTGACAGCGAGAATTAAATATAAAATTAATTAATGCAACTTATATGTTTGGAATTTTGTAAAATAGATATCATTTTTTAATTTGGAATATCAATTATATCATAGAGTGAAATTTTGGCATTGTTCTGAAAAACTTCAATTTTTGATGAATAGTGAAACTACTAAGTGGTAGTTAAAAAAACTGAATTTTTCATAAAAATTAATTTTACCACTTCTGTGAATGCAATTTCTAAAATCTGAGAGACATGGTTAATATCATGAAGTAAAATGTGGTTCAATGAGATGAAAATAATTTTTGGTGAAGGGTATCTTTTTGCTTTTATTTACAACAGTTAAAAGTAAAGAGGGTAATTAAGTGTAAAAATGATATTAATATTACACTAACACATGTCCTAATTCTATTGGACAAGTGTATCTCGACCAAAACAGCCTTAGGAATAAAATATTATCATTTAGGTCCACTTGGATTAGATTAGTACATTTATTATTATTTAATTCAATGAAGACTTAAAAGAGTTAAAATCAATGTTTATTTACTAAACAATTTTTAATATAAGGTTATACATAAACTAAATTCGATTGTAAATATTAATTAGAAATATAATAATATTTCCTACATAATGATATTTTATTTATAATTTTTAGACTTTAAATAATTTAATTTATTTATGACACAATGATGATACTGTAATTACCATAATTGTGAGAAATTAAAATAATTGATATTATAAATTCCCAAATAAATATAATTTGAGACTTTTAATAAATTAAAATAATTTTCAAGGCTAATATGAAATGTTATGATTGATTTAATTAAATTTTGTCGAAGTAATCATTCTGTTATGAGTTTCACAAAAATCAATTATTGAATAGTGTCAAAATTGACATAAAAGAGTTTTTTTAAAACAAATATTATATTATTAATTGATATTAAATTCCTAAAAATATAAGGTTCGGCCAAGAGACTTATATCATGATATGTTCATCATTAATGGACCACTTGGGGGTCACATGAATGTATATAGTAATTTTATTAACCATATAATATAAAAATACAAAGAGACATTGTAAAAGTGAAACTAATTAACTTAGAGTTAATACTTGAAGATAAGGTTAATATAAGTACCCAAACCTGTCTAAATTCTATTGGTTGAGTGGTTTTCGACCTATCCCCACCTTAAACTTTGAATAATCAACTTTGGATCCATTAGAAACCGAATATGGATTTATTATAAATTAATATTTCTAGCTTTTCCAAAGGTACCCCTCACCCCTATTATAAAAGGGCACTCCTCCTTCTCCTTTCCTCACACTTTCAAAGCCTTTTGGATCGTCCAAACACTGCCCAAATACTCTCCCAACTTCCCTAAATACAACCTAGAGGCCTTAGTTTGATCAGAAAGCCATCCTAAAGAGCCCTTTTGATCAAATCAAAAGGAAGAACCCGAAGAAGAGGTAATGTTTTCACCACCCCTTTTCAAGTTCCGTTCTTCTTCCACTTCTTCTTTCTTTGTTATTACCATTCTAAAATAATAACTCCAGTATCTTATATATACTGTGATGTTATTATAAATATGGTACAACCATATTCAGTATTCTATTTACCCTTTGAATAACATGTCACCATATGTGCGTACGTACGACTTACCGACTCCACGTCGTGGTGTAATTGTTATTAAATATATTATTATTTGGTTGGGTATAATAATGATGTGTAACTCATGTAAATAATAAATATAAATGATAAGGATTCTGTATATATGATATACCATCAAATTATATATTATTATCAAAATAATGATATTATCGCTCGTACGTACGTACGGACTACCGTCTCCATGAACGCGATGTGATTCATTCTCCATCGTATCCATTCAAGTATAATTCTCATTTGATGATTAATAATAGTATATAAGTACTTGATATCATTCTGGATATGAATTAGATAAAACCTATCCATTACAAACATGGCTTACGTAAAAAAACATATAAAAGAAAATGAGTAAGTTAACACCTGAAACTACGATAATTCTTAGATATTATTAACAAAGAAATGTTAAAAGATCATATATGATATCATATTAATGTATATGATTATTGAATAATTTAATAAAAATTATTTCACCATTATACAGGTGTTTAACCTACCCCAACCAAGGAAAAGTGTAAGGTAAGGGGTATTCATCTCACTGCTTATTCCCGTGAGATTCATGCCATATTGCCACAATTAACTTTTGTGTGGTGTATGTACTGACCATAATTATATTATTTGTGTAATACACATTAATTTATGTGTCTTTACATATTCATTGTATGATACCTCATTCATGGGTTGTATGTTTCATAATCTACAAAATTGGTAAGGGTTATTTCACAATCTCTTCATTATCCGAGGTTGTTTATACGTAATAATCTATTGGGATCTTTTTATCATCCACATCCATGTTTCTTAATAATGTATTTCAATACATTTTTACTATTTACAAGAATATGGGTTAAAGTCATTTATACCCTTATGTATTTCGAAAGGAATCTTTCCTTCTTTTTCCAAACAAGGCACTTTTAACCTTTTCGACAAATTTAAGGTAAGAATGTTTTTTTAACTTATACGGTGGGTGCTGCTATTTACCACCATTATAAAATCTTCAAAGCTTCCCTTACAAGCTTATAAGAATATGCTCAAACTAAATGAATTATTTTATAATTATGTTACTTTTAAAATGATTTCAAGAAAAAGAGAGATATTTCTCTAAAATAGTTTTGATTTCATCTATGTCAACATCCTTTGATGGCTTTTATGTTTATTTGAAGTTGATTTATTATGATACAAAACATCCATATTTTATTGAAGGTTTTGTGATATTTTTGACTGTGGATAATCTATTCTTATGTCACTCATGTTTTTTTAAAGTATTGACATTTCATAAGCTATTTTTAATCCGAATGTGTATGTTATATTTCAACCTTTCATTCAGATGAATGTGTTAGACAAGTATGTTCCGGGTTGGGGACTGGTAAAAGTAAGCCCTCTGGTTTGGTCTCCGGTTATTAGAGGAACTCTGGTTTGGTCTCCGGTTATTAGAGGAACTCCGGGTTGGTGTCCGGTTATTAGAGACCCTCCGGGTTGGTTTCCGGTTATTAGAGGCACTCCGGGTTGGGTTCCGGTTATAGTTAGCCCCTAGGTCTTGGGACGAGGCCTTGAAAAAGAAATTAAAGTTCAGCATTATGCATTCCATGATTATGAAAGTGGTTACTGATATGACATGTGATTATTCAATTAGTAGAATATCCATTTGAATAAGTAAATTGCATTATTTAATTTTACTTTTGCTATAATATGTTGAAGTTCAAGTATAAAAAGTTTTTGTTTTAGTTATACATTTTTTTAAATGTTTATTCTTATTTATGAATGTTTCCGCTATATTGTTATCCTTATTAGGCATTTGAGCTCACACATTTTATATGTTTTATTTTTCCCAGGAAGTGAAGAAGTAAATTATGAATCACCTGAAGGGATATTATGTGGGGATATGAGTGTGGAATATGGAGACAATATGTTGTTGTAGTAGTTTTTCACATTATGATCTAATGTAAGACTTACGAATATATCTAGTGTTTCCAAGGCTACTAAACTAATCGGCCTTTCGAGATTTGATATTTCTTGTGATCATTCCAATGTTATGTAATAATGCACCAACTCTGGGTAACTGGGGTCGGGGTATTACAGTTGGTATCAGAGAAAGTTTTGTACAAACCATGGAAGCTAGATTTAGATAAACTCTGATTAGAGCACGTAGACCTAAGATGAACAATGAGGATTAGTATAGAAGAACTGCCTAGAATTTTTGTATTGTAGAGATTTTGTGAGTTTTCCGAGAAATACATCCCTGTCTGGATATGAGCAGGTAGAGGCGGCTCTGGCACAGATGTACCTAGGGGTAAAACCCGAAAACACCGCTTTGAGCTAGACTCGAACGGGAACTGGTGCACGACAATGGGCCTTACTGCAGTCTTGGTTACGACACTCCCGATGGATATTCTTAGGATAATTCTCATTTTCTTTACAAACCATTATTAAGGGTTTCTGAGTATATACTTCCTCAAAGGATACATTTTTATGATTATGGATTATATTCATAAACTATTTAATTTATGTTATGTGTTTTACAAGTTTGGGATTAGGTATTTTTATTCATAAACTAATCTTTTGTATGCCATTTTTTAGAAATGGTGCCCAGTATAAGGAATGATAACTCCAGCAATGCACATAATCCAAAGACAAAGAAGGATCATATCTTTAATGGTCTTAAGCCAGAATTTATAAGAGAAATAGTCTCCCATGTATTATCATCATATAAAGAAATAATATCATGTGTTGATAAGATAAGTAAAGATATTACTGAGTCCTATGGCTTTGAAGAGAATCAAGAGAAAAAAAGGATGGAAGAGAGAACGATGAATAAAGGGAAGAGGGAAAATAAGAATTTTCCCATATGTGATAACTGTGGGAAGAAACATCCTGGAACTTTTCTGAAAGGAATGGGAGTTTGTTATAAGTGTGGAGGAAAAGGGCACAAAGTACGTGACTGCAAGGGTAAGAAAATGGTTTCAAATGTAAAATGCTTCATTTTCAAGGAGTTTGGAAACTACGCGAACCTATGTCCCAGTCATCAGACTATGCTGCAAATGATGCTATTGGATAATAATCAAGTAATGATAATACCAAAGATGAAGAGGAATGATTAGAGTTCTTATGTTGATTATGTCATTTGAGTCTTGTATCAACAATGTACTTGTTATAATAATTATGGAGTATATAAGGATTGTACTGCAGTCCTATTTCATTAAGGACTTGAGATTGTATGGAACAAAGAAATGTGACTCAATTGCAGGATAAATTTTTGGAAAATATATGGTTGAAAGAATGATAAACCATAATATAGTTCTAATACCGAGGTAGTGATTTTAGAATAATACATGATTGTTTTCGATAAATTATATTGGATATTCTTGACTACCTTGAAACTGATTAATGATTTGTATATTCCATCATTGTTGGGGTTTACAACATTTTTGGATTGAAGGAGTATATCTATTATTCTATAAAGAATAAGGGATCATGAATGTAATCAATATGGTTTTATGATAATTCAGGATGTTGCAGTGTTTTAAAAGAATACATGATGAAGGTGATCACATGTTATTACGCGGAAAAAAAGGATCTTCATTGTATTTACCTTCCATATAAATTTTGGACTGAAGTATTTTGGATAGTTCTAGTTTGGATTATTTTGGATTGCCATAAAAGGACAACCCGGAGGTCAGGCGGCAACTCGTCGCGTTCGGCAAGGCCACGAGACTTGAACCCACAACCGAAGGGCGACAATGGTGTATCACCTACCACTGGCCCACGATATGTCCTGGATTAAATAATGTAGTTTTTTTAAATGATCTGGTAGATGAATTATAAATTCGTTTATTTTGGAACCCTGTATGAATAGTATAAATAGAAATTTTTTTACGAGTGAAAGATGAGTTTGTGGTAGAAATTTATTAATGGATAAAAGTCTAATTATAAAGTAACTATATCTCCTTATGATCTTATGCAATCTCATAAATAAATTCCTCAACATTAAGAAAAGGAACTTAGAACAAAAATGTTGTCCTATATGGTACCTTAAATCATCACTAATTTATGGATTTAGGATTGTTGGCCTTTTCATAGCCATGTTCTCTAGCACTCTCCATCAGATAATTGATGGTTATATTTCTCTTCCATATCCATATTTTCCTACATGGAACCCTAGTATGTGTTATTTTCGGTAATCTTCATACTTTCCACTCTTTATTTTAAATAGAGGCCTCATTAAATCATTTTTCGATGTGGGATTTCAACTAAGATATTTTGAAATGTCAAAAATGTGTTATCCTAATACCTTATGTTTTGTTGAATCGATGGTATTTTAAATCATCATAGATTGATGAATTTAAGGACCTCAATTTTAAACTTGTTTGTGATTGATGACCTCAATCACTACCTATAAATGTTTACGTTTTCCTCCAATTATATGTCTCTAATTGCCACCAATGTTCTCCTAATAGAGATCATAATTTGGTTGTGACCCTTTCATTTCTCTTTTCTTCATATTAAGACTAAATTTTAGAAACCCAATTTCTGATGTCAGTTTTCCCACAATGAACTTTTTTATTTTCAACCTTTTATTTTTGAAGAACAATTTCAAATTGCGAGGACGCAATTTATTAAAGGAGGGGAGAATGTAACACCCCAAGATTTCATAGTGTGTTATTTCTTCAAAATAATACAATAACTTGCACTACACGCAACACCGAGTTCTAGCACACCATGACTTACCAAACAAGACGTTCAAAAGAGGTTATGAGTAGTATTAACTAAATTTTAAACTTTATATAATCCTTATAATTTTAGAATCCATATTATGAGTTTATTAGACATAATGTAAGAACAAATTCATTTTCAGTATTGCACTTTTACCAACTTTTAATAGTGAACACTTTTTAAATACAATATTTTAAACTTTTTGACTAAATGGGGACATCAAAAAAATTTAAAATGAAACATCCCAAGCTTCCACGTTACGATTTCCTTTGAATAATACAATAGCGTGTGTTGTACGCAACTTCAAGTTCTAACACACACCACAACCAATCAAACAAGCCGTTATGAATAGTAATACCTACTTTTTGAAATTATATATATTTTATATTTCAAAATGGACTTCATTTTTGGATTCGGAGTATTGAATTTAGCCTAAGGTGAAATTTTGGTACTTTTCAGATAACTTTAATATTTTGATGAATAGAGAAAATTACTAAATTTTAATTAAAAACAACTTTTTTAATAAAAATAATTAATAGTGATAAATTATGAAATTTAGTGGTTTTAAAGTATAATTATAATATATTTTTACCATTTTATCCAATAGTGTTCATTATAGTTAAGTTCACTTCGAAATTGGACATAAACAATTGTCAATCTTTTGATATATATTGTTTCTTTAAAAAATGCTATTTGTTTTGACAACAGGAATTAATTATAAAATTAATTAATGAAACATATATTTTTGGAATTTTGTAAAATAGATATCATTTTAGAATTTGGAATATCAATAATAGCATAGGGTGAAATTTTGGCATTGTTCTGAAAAACATCAATTTTTGATGAATAGTGAAACTACTAAGCGGTAGTTTAAAAAACTGAATTTTTCATAAAACATAATTTTACCGCTTCTGTGAATGGAATTTCGAAAATCCGAGAGACATGGTTAATATCAAGAAGTAAAATTTGGTTCAATGAGATGAAAATAATTTTTGGTGAAGAGTAACTTTTTACTTTTATTTACCACGATTAAAAGTAAAGTGGGTAATTAAGGGTAAAAATGATATTAATATTACCCTAAAACATGTCCTAATTATATTGGACAAGTGTATCTCGACCAAAATATCCCTAGGTATAAAATATTATCATTTAGGTCCACTTGGATTAGATTACGACATTTATTATTATTTAATTCAAAGAAGAGTTAAAAGAGTTAAAATCAATGTTTATTTACTAAAACATTTTTAATATAGGGTTATAAATAAGCTAAATTCGATTGTAAATATTAATTAGAAAGATAATAAGATTTCATAAATAATGATATTTTATTTATAATTTTTATACTTTAAATAATTTAATTTATTTATGACACAATGATGATGAAGTAATTACAATAATTGTGAGAAATTAAAATAATAGATATTATAAATTCCAAAATAAATATAATTTGAGACTCTTAATAAATTACAATAATTTTCAAGGCTAATATGACATGTTATGATTGATTTAATTAACTTTGGTCGAAGTAATCATTCTTTTATGACTTTCACAAAAATCAATTATTGAATAGTGTCAAAATTGACATAAAAGAGTTTTTTTAAAACAAATCTTATATTATTAATTGATATTAAATTCCTAAAAATCTAAGGATCGGCCAAGAGACTTATATCAAGATAGGTTTATCATTAATGGACCACTTTGGGGTCTCTTGGATGTATATAGAAAGTTTATTAACCATATAATATAAAAATACAAAGAGACATTGTAAAAGTGAAACTAATTAACTTAGAGTTAATACTTATTGATATGGTTAATATAAGTACCCAAACATGTCTAAATTCTATTGGTTGAGTGGTTTTCGACCTATCCCCACCTTATCCTTTGAATAATCAACTTTTTAGCCATTAGAAACCGAATATTAATTTATTATAAATAAATATTTCTAGCTTTTCCAAAGGTACCCCTCACCCCTCTTATAAAAGTGCACTCCTTCTCATTTCTTCACACCTTCAAAGCCTTTTGGTTCGGCCAAAAACTGCCCAAATACTCTCCCAACTTCCCTGTCTACAACCTAGAGGCCTTAGTTTGATCAGAAAGCCATCCTAAGGAGCCCTTTTGATCAAGTCAAAAGGAAGAACCCGAAGAAAAGGTAATGTTTTCACCACCCCTTTTCAAGTTCCTTTCTTCTTCCACTTCTTCTTTCTTTTTTATTACCATTATAAAATAATAACACAAGTATATTATATAAACTGTGATGTTATTATAAATATGGTATAACTATATTCAGTATTTTATCCACACTTTGAATAACATGTCACCATATGTGCGTACGTACGACTTAACGTCTCCACGTCGTGGTGTAATTGTTATTCAATATATTATTATTTTTTTGGGTATAATAATTATGTGTAACTCATGTAAATAATAAATATAACATGATAAGGATTCTGTATATATGATATACCATCAAATTATATATTATTATCAAAATAATGATATTATCGCTCGTGCGTACGTACGGACTACCGTCTCCACGAACGCGATGAGATTCATTCTCCGTCGTATCCATTCAAGTATAATTCTCATTTGATGATCAATAATAGTATATAAGTACTTGATATCATTCTGGATATCAATGAGATAAAACATATCCATTATAAACATGGCTTTCATAACAAAACATATAAAAGAAAACGAGTATGTTAACACCCGAAACTACGATAATTCTTAGATATTATTAACAAAGAAATGTTAAAAGATCATATATGATATCATATTAATGTATATGATTATTGAATAATTTAATAACAATTATTTTACCATTATACCATATTTTAACCTACCCCAACCAAGGAAAAGTGCAAGGTGAAGGGTTTTCATCTCACTCCTTATTCCTGTGAGATTCATGCCATATTGGCACCATTACCTTTTGTGTGGTGTATGTACTGCCCATAATTATATTCTTTGTGTAATAAACTTTAATTTATGTGTATTTACATATTCATTGTATGATACCTCATTCATGGGTTGTATGTTTCGTATGTTACCAAATTGGTAAGGGTTATCTCACAATCTCTTCATTATCCGAGGTTGTTTATACGTAATAATCTACTAGGATATCTTTATAATCCACATCCATGTTTATTAATAATGTATTTCAATACATTTTTAATATTTACAAGAATATTGGTTACAGTCATTTATACCCTTATGTATTTCGAAAGGAATCTTTCCGTCATTTTCCAAACAAGGCACTTTTAACCTTTTCGACAAATTTAAGGTAAGAATGTTTTTTTAACTTATACGGAGGGTGCAGCTATTTACTGCCGTTATAAAATCGTCAAAGCTTCCCTTACAAGCTTATAAGTATATTTTAAAATTGAATGTATTATTTTATAATTATGTTAATTTTAAAATTATTTCAAAAAGAAGAGATATTTCTCGAAAATAGTTTTTATTTCATCTATGTCAACATCCTTTGATAGCTTTTAAGCTTTTTTGAAGTTGAATTATTATGATACAAAACCTCCATATTTTATTGATGGTTTTGTGATATTTTTGACTGTGGATAAGCTATTCTTATGTCACTCATATTTTTTTTAAAGTATTTACATTTCATAAGTTATTTTTAATCCAAATGTGTATGTTATATTTCAACCTTTCATTCAGATGAATGTGTTAGACAAGTATGTTCCGGGTTGGGGACCGGTAGAAGTAAGCCCTCCGGTTTGGTCTCCGGTTGTTAGAGGAACTCCGGTTTGGTATCTGGTTATTAGAGGAACTCCGGGTTGGTGTCCGGTTATTAGAGGCACACCGTGTTGGTGTCCGGTTATTAGAGGCACTCCGGGTTGAGTTCTGGTTACAGTTAGCCCCTAGGTCTTGGGACGAGGCCTTGACAAATAAATTAAAGTTCAGCATTATGCATTCCATCATTATGAAAGTGGTTACTGATATTACATGTGATTATTCGATTAGTATAATATCCATGTGAATAATTAAATGGCATTATTTCATTTGACTTTTTCCATACTATGTTGATGTTCATGTTTAAAAAGCTTTTGTTTAAGTTATACATTGCCTTAAATGTTTATTCTTATTTATGAAAGTTTCCGCTATATTGTTATCCTTACTGGGCGTTTGAGCTCACCCCTTTTCTATGTTTTATTTTTCCTAGGATATGAAGAATTAAATTATGAATGACTTGAAGGGATATTATGTGGGGATATGAGTGTGTAATATGGAGACAATATGTTGTTGTAGTAGTTTTTCACTTTATGATGTAATGTAAGACTTATGAATATATCTAGTGTTTCCAAGGATACTAAACCAATCGGTCTTTCGAGATTTTATCTTTCTTGTGATCATGCCAATGTTATGTAATAATGCACCGACTCTGGGTAACTGGGGTCAGGGCGTTACAGAAGTCTTCCCAAGGAAGCCTTTGAGCTCAAATCTAAGAGAGTTACCCGATTTTAAGGTAATGTCTTCTTTTGAGTCATTTTGTTTGATTTTGCTTCTCCAACCCCCTAAACTCTTTTTTTTTCAATTATTTTGTAACAAATCCAGTATCCTCAATATACTAGGATGTTGTTATAAGAAGGATTCGAGCTACACTTACACACACCTACATCTAATGGTTAGAGGACATACTGTTTCCGTGGATGGTGAATTTATGCCTCCCGAAACGATGATAGTTCAGAATTCTTTTAACACTTTCAAAGGTGTCCATTAAGATGTCACTATATTTATATATGATATATAATATGTTTATTTTTTCCTTAAGCTTCTGTATTTTTCATTTTGGGCATACCTTTATGGTTTCCATTATGGGTAAACACGATATCTTCATTTAAGGAAGTGTGGACTACGACCCCCTCAAAGTGATTTGATTCGTTAAATACCATATGTGGGGCATATAAAGGATGGAACTATGATATTATACATGATATTATACTGGAATTATAATATAACTTTATATCATTATGATTCCATTCTATAAAATATGTAATAGAAATGAATGTAGCGTTCATGAGTACGTACGGCTTACCGTCTCCATGAATGGTGCATTTCATTTCATACCTCTAAATGATTATGAAATATTATCAATGCATGTATATACTGGATATATATGATATATACATAATGATTATAATTATGGATATAATGGATACATGAACAACATTTAATTATAAAGGGTTTATTTTTTACTCAAGTACCAATGATCATTAAAACAACCGTTATTAACTTAAATAATTACATAGTGTTCATGACATTGTATTAAGTGATATAAAAGGAATAATGAACATGAAAAAGTTTCATAAACAATTAGAAATTAACTCAAGTTTATTATTCAGGAGATTAAAGAACGACCGAGTCAAGTCGGACCCGAGGTATGGGACTTCGTCTCAATCTCTTTTCATTGAGGCATATTTTGTTTTATACACAACCTTCTTTTATATGATGTATAAACCCCTTTGACTTTTACATTTATCAAAAAAGAATCTATTTTATATGAAGCATTTTAGTAAACGACAAAAGTGAATGTTTTTGTCGTACGTATGCGGCGACAACGACTTCTCTGCCGCCGTGACCGTTATTTGAGTTTCGGCTTCCTCTACAAGCCATACCTTCTTTTTAAAAGAAAAAATAAATACCATGTTTTAATTTTCTTTTATATTGGTATTGTAATTGGTTTTCATAATGTTTTTATATCAATGTGTTTTATTGATATCTTGTGATTGAAAGGTGGAAATGTTATCTTTCCTTTATGCATGTTTTATGTGATATGATTATGTTGAGGTTCTGGGGAATTATTATGAAGACAGGTGGTTCCGTGATAAACTAAGGGCGGGTGAGCCCGATATAGCTCTCCAATGCATTGGGTAACGCGAAGGAGTGTAACGTTAAGGTTTCTACGAATAGATTTAGGGAATATACTGTGATGGGTATTCCAAACGTAACCAAGAGGGTTACTCCCTATGTAAGAATGTTATGAATGCCTCATGTTACCTTAATGTCTTTTGATTTCTATGATTTATTCATGGTTTTATGAGGTATGTTAAAGTGATTATGTTTTATGGGTAAATTATGATTTCATTATTATCTATATATGTACCCATGTTTCCTTTCCATATTTTTATATCACTTTCTGAGCTTTTTATGCTCACCCCAATTTTTTTGAAATGTTTTTCACAGGTCAAGGGAAAGGTAATGATATGATGACAGTGTCAAGGAAGTGTCAAGAAAGAATCCATGTTTTATTTTAAATATGTTTCCATTGATGGGAAAGAATAATACTATCTTTAGGTAACCACTTTGTTCATATGTGGAATGTAATGCATGTTTTATGATCTAATTCTCTAAAACTCTAAACCAGAAAAGATCCTCAAAGTGTAATCTTGTAATAACTCAAGATTAAGTGATGTTTAAGGATGGGGCCTTATAGTAAGAGTCCTATGAATGTGAAAAATGGAGATTACACCAGGAGAGATTCCTATTGGGGGTTAATAAATATGTCACGACCACTACTAATCGTTATTCCCATCTGATTATTTCATGGTGTGAGAAACAATAATAAGTAGTAGGTCAGACACTAACATCATGAAAGATACTTTAATGAGGGATGTTGTGGGGATTACTGGTTGATAGGGCATGGTATAATATAATTACATTTGAGGAGGATCTAATTTCACATGAGTCAGATCTCACTCCCTTGGAGATGCGTGGGAAAGGACAATTCATGAGGTGGATCACCCCTTGTGCATTGAATGTGGTGAGGATATAGATTAACATCATGTTATGAGGAAGACGATGTTGGGTAGTTTTAGTTCATGCAGCAAGGATGGTGGGGACTCATAACTTACCTCTTGGGCTTACATAACTAATTTTCATAAACCCTTGGTGATGGGAAGGAATCATCAATTCTAGGAAGTGAGGGTGTGGATAAGTGGTTAGTTGTGGTGTCCATTTTATCATAGATATGGTGAAAGGGAAAATCCATTAGAATAACTATACTAAAAAGAAATAGGTAAGGAAATAATATAAGAGAAACCTCATGAGGTACATTGAAATAACTAGTCAATATAATGGAGAGATTTACATGAGAGGTTCAACCATGACATGGGAGACATGTGAAAGAGGGTATTGATAATTGTGCTTTGGACTAAAGTCAACCAATGGAGTTTGAAGGAAGTGGTTCATGTAATATTAGAGGTTTTAACACAAAATGAGGGGATGATCACATATTGGGTTGTGTTTAATAGTATAATGTGTCTTTAAGAAGGATATTATATGCACACTTACCTTAGGAATAAAATAAATTTCCTAGGATTAGAAAACTATGGGCCCACATGAAGGTGGACCGCTTTGGAACATTTCAGGAAAGATCCTATAATATGAGGGTTTCATGGTTTATTCACTATCACAAAAGAGGAATCTTACACATTAGATAGTGTTGGTTTGACATCCAGACCATCAACCAGAATAATGGAATTCCCGTCAGTATATAGCTGTCATATTTGGAGTCAATGCATTAGAATTCCATCCAGGAAGAGGCATTATGCATAGGGGAGACTCAGCATGTGGGTAAAGGCCCGAGTGATGTCACATTGGGTGCATAATTTCATTACTGACCAGACCGGATCTTGCAAAAAAGTCAAACTCTAGTGTGTACCTTCCTTGGACGACTCTCCTGGCCTCCATGGAAAAGTAGATACACTCGTCACGTCAGGTGTATTAATGGCTTGCTTACATATATTGATCTGGAAAGAACACCTTAGATCTTGCATTGTCATTCCTTGGGATTATCATCATGTTTCATTTAATGTAATCTTTATTTACCTTCACCCAATGAGGACCTTGGTTGTCTTGTGTGGAATTCGACACCAACAGATTGTATGTAGAAGGAAAGAGTGCCACACTCATTCTTCCTTTATGTCCTATACTGGATAATAAATATAAAAAGTCCTAAATAGGTCTTCCACCTAATGATTACTCTATATTCCTTTTAAATGATTATTCCCATTGTTGGGTGGAATATTTCGATGTTAGTATAACAAATCTGTTAATAATGGGATAAAATTACTTTTAAATTCAAATTCACAAATATTATTATACATATTTTGAGAATTGTTAATAAAAAATTAATTTTATAAGAATCCATATTGATATACTCATGCCTATTATTCCATGATTACCTAGTATAAAAGGATAATTTTGCTAAACATGTACCTGAGGGAAATTACTCTAACATTCACCTGACTTAGTCAACATAGCTAGAAAAAAATTCTTTTTTTGCGTACAGATAATAATAACAAATATATTTTTATCTATTTTCATTTTATATTCCTAATCATTTTAAAAATATTCATATGGTAAAATGTTTTAAATAAAACAAATTATTTTTTCTTTGTAGTCCCTTTATGTATTTTCATCCTCACGTGTTTCATTTATTTTAAATTTTATAAATAATATATTATTCATTGATTACAAAACATATGTGTCTAATAAGTACAGGAATGAATTTTCCACAGTATTCCCATTATAGTTTCTCACATGACAACAATTTTGTCTCTGTCAATAAGATTTTATACTGTCCTATAATCCCAATCATAGTTTTAGTTTAGGTTATTCTATCTTGGAACATCTTTTTCTATATTTTTAGGGTCTTCTACCTCAGTTATGTTTTTCATTTTTTTTTATTTTCTACTAGCTTGGAATATCAATTACAATTTTTTTTGCATTTTGTATATCCATCAATCTATTTATGTTTATTAGGTTCTTATATATTATAACATCTATTGGTGTCATTTAGGTTCATCTAGATCTTTTTTTCTATTGTTTCTATTTAGGGTCTTCATTATTAGCCCTTATATTTCTTAGGATTATGGTATTCTAGATATGACAATCAATTTCACTTTATTCTAAAACATATATTATTGATTGATGGGATTTCCTAATGAATCTGGACACCTCAAATTCTTTCTAATATGATGGAGGATGTGTATTCTTGAATGGTTTTTAAATGCTCCATCCTTGCTGAGATTTGGATTGGTTTATAGTGAAGTAATGTTTGGGATACCAAAACTATATGGTGGGTTAGAATAATTATTGTGAAAATTAGGTTTTTCGCCTTTTGAATAAAGTATGATGGAATGCTGAAGACACATCAAGGAAGATCCAAAAACCCTTTTATGTGTCAAGTTACACTATGATATTTTCTTCACTCATGAGGATTTGAAGTACTTAAATACAAGAAGGATATGCCTCTTATTGATAGGTTTTAGTCATTTATGATGATTCTCATCATACAAGGTAAAAGAAGGGGGAATCTGCTCCTTTTCAAGGGTCAAGTGAGATTCATAAATATTAAAACAATTTGATAATTAAGTAGAGTAGTGATGAAAGAATAACCAATCAGGGTTCTGGAAACCATGGTTTAGTTCTATTTATGTTTGAGAAGATGGGTTTCTATAGTATGTGGTTTTTATTTCATGTGGAGTCCGGTCAAAAATGGGTAGGGAATGGAATATCACATTCCTTATTTGATAATTGTTAAAATACATGATGAAATAATGTAAAGGATGTCAAATCCTCTTGAACAGTCTAGTTATAGAGATTATAAGTGATTGTGTAAGAATTTATGAGAAATTAAAAAGGGGTAATGTAGGTATTTGTCGACCACTTTTTGTTGTGGAAAATTGTATCACACATATTTATGACTATTTCTTGTTCATTTATGGGAGGCCTTTCCTCTAGGACAAAAACACCCACAATTAATAACATTTGATCTGTTGTTTAATTCATCTATGAATCCTAGTAGGTCCTATCATAATAGTCAATACATTTTAGAAATATTGTATATGTATAACCCTAGGTGAACAACTCAAGGCTATGTGTTTCTAGGAGAAGGGTGTCAACTCAATGAATTTGTTGTTTCACCTTGGGTTTCAAAGATATTAATCTAATTTAGTAAATTTATAATAACAAATATGAGTTTGAGAACCCTCAAATTGTTTCTTCCTCTTAGTGAATATATAATCATGGATTGGATATGTGAAAATTAATTACCCTAACTTCTTATGTGACTATGGTGTTCAGAGGGAAAGGGCCAACTTTACTTTGGGATAACTTATAGGCTATATGAGCTTTATGACTTTTTCACTCCATGTTTTTTTAAACACTATATATGAATATTTTTGAGAGATGATACTTGACTTTTTCTCATACTCCCCTTATTTTGGGTTTCATCCTTACTATTTTATATATTTTTCAATATCAGTTAATGATCTTGGTATTTTATATTAAAAAGTTGATGATGGTGGAAATTCATCTTTCACTAATGTGTATATAGTTTAAAGTTAGGATGCAGGAGGACCAAGTATCATAGGAGTATTATATAAATTTATAATTATAATTCATCAAGTTGAAATTACTTGGAAACATTTCAAATGAAGGGTGATTGTGTGGTAAATTTTTCATCAATGTTCTTGAATCATTAGTGATGATATAAGATAGTCTTTCCATGTATGATCATAAATTGATCATTGGTGATGAGGTCCACGTTGACGTTTTGAGGGATTATAAGTATTGTAGGCATTTTTAAGATTAATAAGGATTTGTTTTATATGTTGGGATCTAATATAATGGAGATAGAGGAAGACATGCATATATGAATAATAGTTCCCTTGAATTTATGCCTTATTCTTCAAGGTCCATAGAATGATTGTTATAATCTAAGGAACTCAAGATATTAAGTGTGGTTTATGGATTGAGGTGTTCAGAAATATGATGAAATCACCAAAAACGTTGGTTGAAAAGGCCAAGAACTTGTTTCCCATTGATAATGAGTGATGGTTGATTATGGTATAGATAGTTTAAAATCATTAATGGGGACACGTCTGTCATCCAGTTCATTTCCATGTGATAAGGACAGATTCCATGCATTTTATTGTCTTGTTGTAAGGATATAGGAACCAACATTAATTTTTGAAACATATTCTTAAATATACCTTCTATTTGTTGTGGGTATATAGATGAAAGAATATTATTTTAATCCCTTATAATTTTCCTAGTGTTTAGATATATTTTTGGACCCAAAAATATGTAGATCTATCTCATAAACAAGAAAAACGTATGTAGATATTATTAGTACATAGGAAAATAAAGTATATATAACTAGACCATTCTCATGATGTTATTGGTCATTCATGATAGACCAAATATTTTGGGAATATGAACTTTTATGCCTTTCCTTCCATAGGTTTCCCTATGAAAATTTTGTGTTCCCGAATAATTTCTTAGTTTGATCTATTACCTAGAACACTCCACTATATTTCACTCATTTGTAAGGGTTGGGAATACTTACATTAAAATGGAACTCATAAACCACAATTTTCTTCATGATCTATAACTGTAGATTGTAACCTTTAGGTTGAATTGTCTCATATTGGGAGTGAAATTTCACTAGTACGGTAATTCTTATTGTCTCATGAGAAGCCAAGGTTAACATCATTCAATAAGGATCATGTTCCAAGGAAGGTTGTAATAGAGTCAAACATATAGCTTGGACAAGGAAAATATAAATGTGTATCAATATATATCATCATAGGATATGAATAAACCCATATGTAGTGCTTATAAAAAGAAACTCTCTTTATGAATCTATCTTCTACATTGGGAGGGGAATTTTTTATATCCCCTTAGTGATCCTCGACAAAATAGTCATCTAAGGGTTCCCCTCTCTATATAAGTCTCATACTTAGGGGATGTAAATTTCCATATTTCATTCTAGTAAGTAGAAATTTTTTCCCCTAGTAGATTTTATGTATAGGATAATCCACTATAAAAAATTTCAAAACTTATAGGACAAACTGAAAGTCTAGTAGATTAATCTGATGTAACTAGGACATTCCCATGTAGATTAACATCATGATACTAGGACGTTTTCTGAAGTTTAATAACATGTTATTAAGACATACCAATGACAAGAGTGAACAACTCAGAGATATTGGGTCTTTATAGGGGATGCATACCCTAGGATGGAGGGGTACAAGAATTTGATATTATCATACTTTTTTTGAAAATGGGTAAAATGAAAAAATGTGTAACATTTAGGGTATCTAAATCCACAAGAATAGTTGGGTTAGGAAAAGTGTAAATCTTAACCCAACAATATCTGAGTCATTTGGGAATGGAGATTGGTGGGTACGACACAATAATTAGTCATGAAGGAGATCCATTATACCTAATAGTCGAGAAAATGCATCCATGTATTTAAGGGGGATCTCCCCAATGACAAAAAAATCCACCTGGAATAATCTCAAAGGATTTTATTATTCACATGTGGATCCTATTGGGTCTCCTTTGTGTTAACCATCCATTATTATCAGTTTTATGTATGGTAGAACCAAGAGTAGGGGATCCAATGTTTCATGAAGTTACAAGAGAAGTATATCAACACTTGAAATTTTTTATTATCATGTGAGATATAAAATATATGGATTTAATTCTTTGATAATGTAATATTCATGTAGTGTTAATGGACCCTAATGGATACAATATCATTTATTGAACATATGACAAGGCGAAGAGACAAAATATGAAATTCATGGATACATAACCATATGATTGATGATCCATTCATTGTGATTACATCTTGTTATGAAAGATAAAATAACATTAAATAGATGTGTTCCCTATATTTGGATAGAATACACCTTGATCATTCTGGTTATAGTAGTTATTTGGTTACCTATTCCAACATGATTCATGCTCGGTGTGAGAAACAAGAGAAAACGTGATAGCCATTCAAATTTTATTGAGAGTACATAATTTGAAATATGCAGTGGAAATCCCATTTTAGTATGATAGGGAATCTACCAATAAACATGGTTCTAATTGAAAAAACTTATTAGGGGGTTTCTAAAAATCATGTATGGGCCTAAAATGGGGTATCTTGGCATCACTATGTATACCATATTATGGTAATTAGACCACAAATTTATCTTAGATTGGATACCCATATAGATCAAATCTGTTATGGGAAAGGGTCATTTTATTATCATTTCATAGAAGGAATCATAATTAAAAACCAATTTTTAAATATATATCGTGTGCAAATATGAATCAATCCATATTTATTTAATAGATATATATTTCCTTACATCAGACTGAACAATATGCATGAAGGGGATTTTTTTTATTTTATGGCCTAACACTAGAATTGTGATCTAGGTATGACTATATATATTGTGGTAACTAGAATAAATCCACAATTAGTTATAATCTAAATTCTATGCTCATTATATTCATTCTTCAAAAACATTGAATACTATCGTTTGAACCACCAAGATTGTATTCATCCCATTTCAAAACATGTAAAATTTGTTAAATAATCATGTCTTGAAATGACTTTATCAGTAATGACCATTCAATAACTATTAGGACAAGTGGCATACCATTAGATAAATAGATCATTTGACTAAGGAAGAGTGTCCATTGAGATTAAATATACCTTAGTAATACGATCATAGACATTTTTTTATTCACTAGTGAATCCAATCAGTGTCCCTTTAGTATTAGTCATTATATATTACCAACTTTTCAACACATTCCAAGGGAATATGCTCTCAAGGTGTCTGGGGATTAATAATGGTGTAAGCCCATATTTCATGCAGTCATATAAATAGATTATTTATTTAATGTGATATATCATCCATGAAAAAAAATATGACTCGGTGAAAGATGAGAGTTATTGTATTATTCACTAGTGAATCCTTGTTGTGTAACATTATATTAACTAGTCCCTCTTAATAGTTTACAATAGGGGAGAACTAGGTGTAGGGTAGCCTATGGTTCATGGGGCTCTAGGAGAATGTTATCAACTCACAGAATTGGTTTTTATTTACTAATGAATTGAATATATGAATACATTTCACAGTGAACATAAGGTTGACATAGGTTTCAATCAAGATAAATGATACATCATCGTGTACTGAATATATTTTCAATTTTAATAGATAAAACAAGAAATTATTGAATTTACATTCACCAAGGGGCAATCTATTTTACTTTCAAGACACTTGATGTGAATTTTAATTTCTTTTTTTTGAATGTAATAATACAATTTAATTTCATGTTACTATGATTTTGTCGATCAGATTAACGTCATGTGACAAGGATTTGTTCATGTAGTTTAACACCATATTCCATTTTCATGATGTTTAATGGAATATAAATAGAAAATTTCACAATTTTTTTCAATTAATAACTCATTTAACGTTTTGGTTGAAGAGACATTCCATGTTCCCTAATATATCATGAGTGATTCATAACATGTGAAACAATAGATAAATGTGAGTTCTATGAGCTGTGCGTGACTGCGTGACATGAAGTGTATGAGCGGTCATTTTTTTATGTGGAATAGATCCTTCAAATTGATATGTCTCTCATGGGGGGAATTATGGGGAGTTATGGATACTCATTGATCATCCTATAAAGGAGGTCAAGGCATCACTATGTATTTTGTTATGATAGAAATCAATCCATACATTATATATACAAGGAAAAATATCTATATTGTTTGGGTTTTCTATGTGGGGATATGATAATTTTATTATATTATGGCCAAGACCATCATTTTGGACCTATGTGTCACTATATATATTGATAACATGAATGAAGTAATACATGGGTTTTAAAATTGAAATTCTCTATGTTGTTCTGACCCATACACAAAGAGTGTCTATATATCCATTTATAAAATAGTTATACCCAATTTTGGAGGATATGATTGAAAAATTATATCAGGTAATAATTTGAAAAAATCCACAGATATTCCTTCAGAAATTTCCCTCTATAGGTCCAACCCATATATAAAATGATTCTTTTTATATGTTCTATGTTTCGACCCAGTATTTGGGAATTGAGAATCACTGTGAATTCATAGATATGGGGAGTCAAAAAACACATTTTCCTTAAATTGTAAATCCCCTACATAGGTCTGAATCATTCCTAGAGGGACATTTTATCGATTCTTTACTATGAATAAAACCAGGTTTTGGAGATATGGGTGTTACTACATATCCATTTATAGCTGGAATAAAACACCAACTAGTTCATAATTGGAAAATATCTTACTCGGGTCTGATTCATACATATAGAGAATCATTTATCATATATTTATTGTTAATTGACATGTGATTTGAGAGATATCCATCACAACGTATTTTTTTGAAATATGAATCAAGCCAGAGATAGTTCATGAATGAGAAATTTGTTTCATGGTTCTTTCCCATACATATAGAGGGGTTATTTTTTCCATTTATATTCTAGTTGGACCCAATATTGGAGATCTTTGAGTCACTATATATCCCATATAAACATACATCAAACCACACATAGTTCATAAATGAAAATTTATATTGCGTAACTATGACTCGTAAAAAGAGAGGATGCACTTTTTATATTTAAAATTAGTCTACACTCAATGTTGATGATTAAAGGATCTCTATGTATGATGTGCTTATAGGAATCACCCATCATATAGTTATTTATTTGAAAATTCCCTTCCTCTTTTCTGAACCTATAAAAAAATGGTCTTAATGTATATATAGATTGTATAATTTTTTCAGAAAACATTATAAATTCCTCAGACAGATGCAAAAAGACTATATTAGTCTAGTTCCATTAGAAGCGTGGAACATAAACACTTGTACATAAGTGATATACACTATTCTATAATATGTTCTTCATGACTATTAACCATATTAGAAACGTCATACATGTTATATATATTCACTTCCTATGGAAGGTAACAAAAAAATGGGGTGATCTCATATTATCAATATGGGTAGAAAATGAGATATGTAACGCCTCGAACCTAGTTACCTATAGTTAGTGCATTATTACGTATCATTTGAATCACCACAAAAGATCAAGTCTCAATATATCGATTAGTTTAGTAGCCTTGGAATTACTAGATACATTCAAAAGTTTTATATTACATCATACAATGGAAAACTACAATAACATTGTTTCCATAGACAACACTGAGATCCCAGAGAATATGCCTAAGGGTCAGTCATAATATATTTCTTTGCATCCCGGTAAAAATAAAACAAAGAAAGGCTTGAGCTCAGATGCTCAGTAAGGATAAAAATAAACCAGAAACATTCAAAAAATTAGCATTAACATTTAAGGCATTGTATAAGACTAAAAAGAAGCCTTTTAAGCATGAAGTACAGTATAATATGGAAAAGATAAAATCAAAAAATTCCATTTAATTATTCACATGGATATTTTAATAGTCAAATAGTCACATGTAATATCAATGTCCACTTTTATAACGATGGAATGCATAATGACATACTTCATAACCACATAGTCAAGGCCTTGTGCCAAGACTACAAATAAGATTTTGTCAAGGCCTTATGCCAAGACACTAGTTTATCTCATTAGACCTACTGATGCATCAAAGAGCTATAGTGGGCTCCAACCATCACTTGCTCAGTCCAATGAATTCTTCATATAAAAATTTTGAAATATAAAATTAACATCTATATTAAATCTAGCATACAAAATGTCCATACTTTATCCACATACCATTAATGGTATAAAAATAGCACATCCACAGTCAAAAATAACTCATTTAATACAATATGGAAGATTTATTGTAACTGAATAACCTCGATCGAGAATAATGAAGGATATTCATATAGATGAAAATAATCATCAAAACTATTTGGGAGAAATACCCCCTTTTTCCTGAAAACATTTAAAAGTCACACTATTTTTCAAGAAGCCATTTAAAAATATATTTTTTTAATCCATGCATCCCATACCACATTGAATCTTTTAAAAGTAATTATTATTTTAAAATATTAATGTCCATGTAAATAAATCCTAAAACCCATTTTTAAAACATGGACATTAAAGAGAATGATTTACAATAATAAATCATTGAAACATTTAAAATGATATTTTAGTTACAGTTAGTATCCAAAACAGAGACACTTGAAAAAATAATAATTGAGGTAATAAAAACAATATAATATCATGAGAACAAAGGGATTCTTGATATTCAATGTTAATGTACATTATATACATCATATAAAATCAAATTGGTCTGTACCAACAATGAAGTCTCAATGGAATGTAAATTGAGATGAAATCTACTATAAAGACCATATCTTTTTGTTAAGGATAAACCAATGACATAATTATGTGTGAAAAAAATAAATACCTTCAATATGATTGTATATTTAGTGTAAATCAATCAGAGGACAATAACACATATTTTTGAAAAATCTACACCAATGAATTGGATGTTTAACTCAATAAATGGAGACTGAGTTAAAATTTACCTTATCACGTTCATATCGATGACTTGAGAACTTATCAATGGAGTGATTATGTGTATCAAATGTATATCCACAGAAATGGGAGTGTAAATTACTATACAAATAATAGTGATTCCACACATAATCATGGAGTAATATAATCAATGAAGTATGTCTAATGCCCAATGGGTGGAAATTGAAATTTGAAATTCCCTTACCGATTTGGTAAATTATGAAACAGACACCCCGTGAACGAAGTATCATAAAATGAAGATTCAAATACCAATACATTAATGAATATTACAAAACTAATAAAATCATGTATAGTACATAAGCGACACATAAGGAAATTGTTTCCAATATAGCATGAATCTCACATGAAAAAAATTGTGAGATGAAAACCCTTACTTTGTTGTGATCAATCGAGTCGTATGAAAAAAAGTTAATAACCACAAAATGAATCAGAAAATACCATGAGTATAAATAAGATCATGATAATATATATTAAATGGAAGTACTCAATACACCACATCCAATAAATAAGTTTCAAACAATATAAATCTCACAGAATTAAAAGTGAGATAAAAAACCCCTTACATTGAAATTTTACATGGTAAAGGGTAAGTTATCTTCCAGTATAATGGTGAAATAATTTTTATTAAATTATAAAATAATAATATACATTAATATGATATCATATATGATTTTTTAATATTGATTTGTTAATAATATCTTAGTATTGTCATTGTTTCGGGTGTTAACTGATTCATTTTCCATTATAATCATTGTTGTGTGAGACATATTTGTTATGGATGGGGTGTATCATATTCATATCTTCAATGATATCAAGTCTCTAAACATTATTTTTAATAATCCAATGAGAATCAGTTTTGAATAGATACAATGGGGAATAAATCTCATCACGTTCTTGGAGACTGTAATCTGTACGTACACATGAGTGACAATATCAATATTTTGATATTAAAATAATATATAATTTGATGGAATATCATATATAAATAATTATATCATTTTATATTTATTAATTACATAAATTACACCTCATTATTATACCTATCCAAAAAATATTGTACTGAATAACAATTACACCACGACGTGGAGACGGTAAGCCGTACGTATGCACGTATGGTGACATGTCATTCAAAGGATGGATAGAATAATGAAAATGGATGTACCATATTTATAATTACATCACAGTATATAGAAGATACTAGAGTTATTATTTTAAAATGGACACAACAAGAAATGAGGAAGGTGAAGAAGAAGGGAACTTGAAATAGGTGATGAAATATTTACCTCTTCTTTAGGTTCTTCCTTTTGATTAGATCAAAATGGGTCATTAGGTTGGATTTATGACTAAAGGAGGGTATCTAGGATGAATGTAGGTCATTTTAGAGGATATTTGGGTAGGATTTGTCCAAGTCAAATGGCATTTATGGCGTGAATTAGAGAGAAGGTGGAGTTCCCTTTTATATGAGGGGTGTGGGGAACCTTAGCAAAAGCTAGGAGTACTATTTTATAATAAAAGCATTTTCAGTTTTTAATGGAACCAAAATGGATTATTTAAAGTATACAGTGAGTATGGGTCTAAAACCACTCATCCAATATTTTTTAGATTTTTTTGGGTCACTATATTAACATTATATTTTAGATTTAACATTTTGTTAAATATTTTTACATTTACCATGTCTTGTTATATTTTTATATTATATAGTTAATAAACGTAATATATACTTCCAAGAAAACCCCAAGTTGTTAATAAATGATACATCTATCATTATATAATTTTTTTGGACAATCCTTATAATTTTAAAAATAGAATATATATTAATAATATAATATTTGATTTTTAAACTCTTTAATGCCAAATTTGACACTATTTGGTATTTTGTTTTTCCTAAATTCCTAACAGCAGTATTACTTCAAAAAAAATTAATCTAAAAAATCATAACATTTCTTATTAACATAAAAATTAGTTTAATTCATAAAAAGTTTCAAATTACATTTATTTGTATATTTATATTATCACATATTTTAATGTATCATTAATTATTTAATTACTACATCAACATTATGTCACAAATAAATAAAATTATTTAATCTCTAAAAAATATAAATAAAATATAATTACGTATGAAATATTTTTATATTTCTAATAAATATTTTTAATAGAATTTATCTTATGTATTACACTATATTAATAATGGATTAGTTATTAAGTATTGAATTTAACACTTTTAACTCTTCTTTGAATTAAATAATAATAAATGTCCTAATATAATCCATGTAGACATAAAGAATCATATTTTATTCAAAAGGTTGTTTTTGGTCTAATTACACTTATCCAAGAGAATTAGGACATGTGTTATGGTAATAAAAATATCATTTTTACCCTTAATTTCCCTACTTACTTTTAACTGGGGTAAATAAAATTCAAAAGTTACTATTCACCAAAAACATTTATCTTATTGAACAAAATTTTACTTAATGATATCAACCGTGTCTCTCGGAGTCTTAAAATTCAATTCACATAAGCGGTAAATTATGTTTTATTCAAATTTTTGAATTCTCCTATGAGGTGGGTAAAAGACGGTTAAAAAGTACAACAAAATTTTTTTATATCTAAAATTATTATAACTGACTCCAATAAATTACTTATATAGGTATTATGTATCTATTTAGACCTAAAATATATTAAAATAAAATAAATTATTATTTAAAAAAATTATGTTTTAAATTCTAACTTAGTTTTTCAATATTCATCAAGAATTGACAGTTTTCCGAAAAATACCATAAATTCACCCAAAGCAAATTTCGATATTCCGAATAAAAAAATGAAGTCTATTTTAAAACATAAAATTTAAAAAAAATGGGTATTTCTATTCATAACGGATATTTTTATTGGTCTCGGTGTGTTAGAATATAGATGTTGCGTACAATACAAGCTATTACATAATTCGATGGGAAAGGTGTTGTGGAAGTATGTGGTGTTACATTCTTCCCCCATTTTCGAAATTGCAACCTCGTAATTTTTTAAATTGGGCATGGGAACATAATTGAATGTACCACATCAGAAAAAGTGTCAATAAAACTACAACTTTAAATAAAGAAAGTGATGTACAAAGGTCACCCGAGATAACACATACTAGGATTCCATGTAGGAAAACTTGGATATGGAAGATAAAATAAGTGTCATGTTCTGATGAAGAGGGACTGAAAACATGATTAGGATAATGTTAACAATAAGAAAACCACAAACTTGTCATGGGACAAATGGTCATTAGATTCCAAATAAAAAAAGTAAACATAGAACGTTTTTGTTTTTGTTCCAAGTTAAATTTCATAATGATGAGGAATTTATTTATGAAATTGATTAAGAACATAAAGAGGTATACTTACATTTTATGAATAGTTTCATTCCTTAATAAATTTCTACCAATAACTCATTTTTATTCAAACAATTAATTTTCAAGAAGACTTGGTCACACCAGAGGAGATATAATCAACTCCTAGAGAATCACATGATCCACAAAGAAAAAACTATATATTTACCTTGTCTTTAGAAATTAATCAAAACCAAAACAGATAGTACAAGATCATATGATCCCCCAAAAGGATTTTCTTTTAGACAAAGAAACAGTAATATTAATTTCTAAAATTAAACGAACAGCACCCCAAAGTTAAATAAATAACATTCAATACAAAATTGTTCTTAAAATCCTTCAATATAATCCAAACTAATATTGAAACCCAAAAATTAGAGGAATTTGGTTATGTAGTCTTCCACGTAAAATTGAATCTCCAAATGAAATCGATTACTCTTATTGTCACATAGTTAAAAATAATTAACCTAATCACATATTCTCTATTATAGGTTAATCATTTCAATAAATAACCCAATTAACTATAAATACACAATAAAAACATAGATAAAAATCCAACATTACTCCTCGAATTAAATCTCATAGTATTCTATTTTCCTTATACATATAGTGTTCCCCATAGAGTGAATGTCTTCCAAAATATCATTTATCTCTTAATCACCAAATCATTTTTCTGTAAAAAGGGTATTCATTTTAAAATACATAAGATCCCAAATCAACTTATTATTGATCAATAAAATCATTTAACTAGAAATAAATAGTCACACTAACCAAGCACTTCACGTAGTCTTGTGGTAGGTGATAAATCTCAATCTCACTCTGGTTGTGCGTTCGATTCCAATATCCCTATCTGACACGATGTGTTTTCACATGATCTTCATGTTTTCCTTTTTCAAAAACCTAATTTAAAAACATTACCAAACTAAGATAAATTCCTCAAAATAACCATAACAAAATATAACCTCAAATGTTCTCTCATACCTTGCATTTTTATTCCAAAATATATTAACTTATAATTTCCTCAAACACAATTTCATATAAAACCAAATAGTTTTTTATAAATATATCCATATGATAAATGATAATTCTTCCTCAAATAGCATTTTTTCCTGACAAATTTCATGGTTACATATACAAGAAAAAATTATTCAAAAGTAATCCCATCTACAAGGAGCACTAATACTTTTAAACATTTCTCCAAGCATTTATTTCCACATAGCTTCTTCTTTGACCATGAAAATATCCTATAGAATAGGGAATTCTCTTGGGTAATGGCCAGGTCCACAAAATTTACAACAAATAACAATAAATGGATTTTTGGTTCCATTTTTATTTTGTTCCATAAAAATATTTACTTTTCCACATCAATTCTTTACTTTATGTCCTTATTTCCCACATGTAAACCATTTATTTGATCCATTGAGACACTATCCTGGGTATCTCCTTCCACATTTGTTTCAGGATGGAAATTAAGTATTCATTTCTCTATGGTCTCCACGAATGGAGCTCTTATCATTCATCACCTTTCTTTTCCATGGTGAGTCCGGGATTTGGTTAATATATATATTGTTGATCATATTTTTGAAAAACTGATTTTTCATGAACACGATATCTTTTATGCCTATACACAATCCATTTTTTCTTATTTCCGCCACCATTCCCACCTTGTACATAATGCTCAAAGATACTATGACTTCCTTGCAATCTGTGCATTGACTAAACCCAAAAAAAAATTTGTGAGTAACAGTAGTCATAAAATCAATTAGAGAATATCATGACACCATATTTGTGCTTTGAAACACCATATCATTGTAAAAGGTCATTTATTCTCATCATCTATTAAAATCCATCAAATTGATTTGAAAAGAAAATGTAATTATCCTAAGAATATCACCCCGGTGTGTCATAACTAAGACTGAAACAAGGCCCATTGTCGTGCACCAGTTCTCATTCGAGTCTAGCTCAAAGCAGTGTTTTCAGGTTTTACCCTTAGGTACATCTGTTCCAGAGCCGCCTCTACGTATTCGTATCAAAAAAGGGATGTATTTCTTGGAATACTCAAAAAATCTCTACAATACCAAAACCTTATGATGTTCTTATATACTAATCCTTAAATACATTCTTAAGGAAATGTGCTCTAAACATAGTTTATCTAAATCTAGTTCCCATGGATTGTGCTAAACTTCCTCTGATACCAATTGTAATGCCCCATCCCCAGTTGCCCATAGTCGGTGCATTATTATATATCATTGTAATGATCACAAAAGATCATGTATCAAAAGATCAATTAGTTTAGTAGCCTTGGAAGTAGTAGATACATTCATAATGATTGCATTACATCATAAAATGAAAAAACTACCACAACATTGTTTCAATAAACAACACTGAGATCCCATAAAATATCCCTATAGGTCAGTCCTAATATACTTCTTTGCATCCTGGAAAAAAAATAGAAAGTGGTGAGCAATGACGCTCAGAAAGGATAAAAATATATGGGAAACATTAATAAATATGCATTAACATTTAAGGAAATGTATAAGACTAAATCAAAAGCCTTTTAATCTTGAACATCATCATACAATGGAAAAATAAAATAAAATAATTCTATTTACTTATTCACATGAATATTATACTAGTCGAATAATCAGATACAATATCAATGGCCACTTTCATAATGATGGAATGCATAAAGCCAGACTTCGTAACCACATAGTCAAGGCCTTGTGCCAAGACTACAAATAAGATTTTATGAAGGCCTTATGCCAAGACAATAGTTTGTCTCATGAGTCCTACTGATGGATAGAGGAGCAATAGTGGGCTCCAACTAACCCTTACTCAGTCCAATACATTCTTCATATGAAATGTTAGAAACATAACATAAACATTCATAATAAAACTAGCATATGAAATGTCAATACTTTTTCCACAAACCATGAATGGTATAAAAATAGCACATCCATAGTCAAACAGAACTCATTAAATACAATATGGAAGATTGTATTGTAAATGATTATACTCAATCGCGAATAATAAAGGATATTGACATAGAGTAAAATAATTATCTAAAATATTTGAGAGAAATATCCCCCTTTTTCTTGAAAGCATTTAAAATTCAGACTATTTTTTATGAAGCCTTTTAAAAATAGATTTTTAAATCAAAGTGTCCCATACCACATTGAATCTTTTAAAATGAATTTTAATTTTAAAATATTAATGTCAATATAAATATATCCTTAAAACCATTTTTAATACATGGACATTAAGGAGGATGATTTAGAATAATAAATCATTAAAACATTTAAAATGATATTTTAGTTACAGTTCGTAATGAAAAGAGAGACACTGTAATACAAATAATTAAGGTAATAAGAACATTATAATATCATGAGAATAAAGGTATTCATGATATACATAGTCAAAGTACATTATATACAATGTATAAAATCAAATTGGTGTATAACAACAATGAAGTCTCAATGGAATGTAAATTGTGATTAAATCTCTTATATAGACTATATACTTAGGTTAAGGATAATCCAACAAAATAATTAAGTGTAACATATATAAATACACTCAATATGATTGGATATTTAATGTAAATAATTATGAGGACATTCACACATATTCTTTTAAAAACAACACCAATGAATTGGATGTATGACTCAATAAATGGAGACTGAGTTAAAATTACTCTTATCACGTTCATATCGATGAATTGAGAATCTATCAATGGAGTGATTATCTGTATCAAAAGTATATCCGTGGAAATGGGAGTGGAAATTACTAAAAAATAATAAATAGTTATTCCACACATTATCATTGAGTAAAATAATCAACGAAGTATGCGTAAAGCCCAATGAGTGGAAATTGAAAATTGAAATTCCCTTATGGATTTGGTAAATTATAAAACATACACCCAATGAAATAAGAATCATACAATTAAGATGTAAATACCGATAAATTAATGTATTTTAAAAAATTTACACAATCATGGATAGTACATATGCCACACAAATGGAAACAGTTGCCATTATTGCATGATTCTCACATGAATAAAATGTGAGATGAGAACAATTAATTCGTTGTGATCAATCGAGTCATATGACAAAAAGTTAATGAACAAAAAATGAACCACTAAATACCATGATTATAATGTGAATCATGATAATATATATCAAATATCAGTAAACAATACACCACATCCAATAAATAAGTGGCGAACAATGGAAATCTCACAGAATTAAAAGTGAGATAAGAAACCCCTTAATTTGTACTTATCCTTGGTCGAGGGTAGGTTAAACTCCGGTATAATGATGATTTTTTGTTAAATTATAAAAAAAGTCATATACATTAATAAGATATCATATACAATCTTTTAATATTTCTTTGTTAATAATATCATAGTATTATCTTCGTTTCGGGAGTTAACAGATTACTTTTTGTTTATATTATTTGTTATGTGATACATATTTGTTATGGAATGGATGTATCTTATTTATGTCCAGAATGATATCAAGTCACTAAACATTATTTTTAATCATCCAATGAAAATTATTCTTGAATAGATATGACGGGGAATAAATCTGATTGCATTCTTAGAGACGGTAATACGTACGTATGCATGAGTGACAATATCATTATTTTTATATTAAAATAATAAACAATTGGATGAAATATCATATATATAGAATAATTATATTGTTATATTTATTATTTTCATCAATTACACTTCATTATTATACCCATCCAAATAATAACGTATTGAATAACAATTACACCATGAAGTGGAGATGGTAAGTCGTATGTACGCATGGATGGTGACTTGTCAATCAAAGGATGGATAGAATAATGAAAATGGTTGTAATATATTTTTAATTAAATAACAGTATATATAAGATATGGGATTTATTATTTTATAATGGAATTAACAATGAATGAGTAAGTGGAAGAAGAAAGTAACTTGAAAGAGGTGATTAAATATTTACCTCTTATTCAGGTTATTCCTTTTGATTTGATAAAAAGGGCTCCTTTGGTTGCATTAATGACAAAAGTAGGGCCTCTAGGATAAAGGGAGGACAGTTTAGAGGATATTTGTGCTGGGGTGGCCGAGCCAAATGTCTTTGAAGGAGTGAATTAGGGATAAGGGGGAGTGCCCTTTTATAAGAGGGGTGAAGGGAACCCTTGGAAAAGCTAGAAATATTATTTTATAATTAAATCATTTTCAGTTTCTAATTGCTCAAAAATGGATTATTTATAGAAGAAGTTTGGGATGGGTTGATAATCACTCAACCAATAGGTTTTAGATAGATTTGGGTAACTATATTAACTTTATCTTTTAGATTTATCTTTTAGTTAAATAGTTTTACATTTACCTTGTCTCTTTATATTTTTATATTATATTGTTATTAAATATATTATATAATTCAAAGATACCCCAAGTGGTTCATTAATGATAAAAATATAATTATATAAGTTTTTTGGCTATTCCTTAGGTTTTTAGAAATAAAATATCTATTAATAATTAAATATTTGTTTTAAAAACTCTTTTATGTCAATTTTGACACTATTTGGTAATTTATTTTTCATAAACTCATAACAGCATTATTACATCAAAAAAAATTCATCAAGACAACCCTAAAATGTCATATTAACCTATAAAATTAGTTTAATTTATAAAAATTCTAAAATTACATTTATTTGGATATTTATAATTTCAAATATTTTAATAATTTATTAATTAGGTAATTACTGCATCATCATTGTGTAAAAAATAAAATAAATTATTTTATGTCGAAATGATATAAATAAAATATATTTATGAAGGAAATATTTTTATCTTTATAAAAAATATTTATAATCGAATTTATCTTATGTATTACCCTATATTAAAAATGGTTTAGTTATTAAGCATTGAATTTAACACTTTTAACTGTTCTATGAATTAAATAATAATAAATGTCCAAATCTAATCCAATTCGACCTAATGAATCATATCTTATTCATAAGGTTATTTTCGGTCTAATTACACTAATCCAATAGAATTAGGACATATGTTAAGGTAATAATAATATCATTTTTACACTTGATTACCCTATTTACTTTTAACTCGGGTAAATACAAGTCAAAATTTACAACTCACCAAAAATTATTTTTAAATTATTGAACAACATTTTACTTATTGATATCAACCGTGTCTCTAGGATTTTTGAAATTAAATTCACATAAGTGGTAAAATTATGTTTTATTCAATTTGAAAATGCTTTTAAGAGGTGGGTAAAAGACAGTTAAAAAGTTCAATACAATTTTTTTATATCTAAAATTATTATAAACTAATTCCAGTGAATTAATTATATAGGTATTATTTATCTATTTTGACCTAAAATAAATTTAAATAAAATAAAGAATTATCTAAATAAAATTTGGTTTGAAACACTAACTCAGTGTATTTAACTATTCATCAAAAATTGAATGTTTTTAAAAAAATACCAAGATTCCCCCTAAGCTAGTTTCAATATTCCAAATCAAAAAATGACATCCATTTTGAATGATAAATTTTAAAAAATTTCAAAAAGTGAGTATTACTATTCATTACAGTTAGTTTGATTGGTCACAGTGTGTTATAATCTCAAAGTTGCACACAATAAAAGCTCTTACATTATTCAAAGGGAAACGTACCGTGGAATTTTGGGGTGTAACATTCTTCCCCAGTCTTGGAAATTGCATCCTTGTTATTTTTAGAATTGGGCTAGGGAACATAATTAATGTCCCACATTGGAGAATGTGGAAATAAAACAATCACTTTAAAATAATAGAAGACAAGTACAAAGGTCACTCGAGATAACCCATACTAGGATTCAATGTAGGAAAACATGGATATGGATGATAAACTAACTTTCAAGTTCTGATCAAGAGGGATTGAAAGCATGATCAAGAGAAAGTTAATAACATGAAAACCAATAATTTGTGATATGAAAATGGTCAGTAGTTTCCCAGTAGGAAAATTAAATGGAAAAAGATTTTTGTTTTGGTTTTAAGTTACATTTCATAAAGATAAGGAATTATTATATGAGATTTACTAAGGATATAATGAGATATACTTACTTTTTAAGAAGTTTTTCATTCCTTAATAAATTTCTACCACTAATTCACTTATTTTCAAACAATGTGTATTCATGATGACTTGGTCACACTGGAAGAGCTAGAATTAACTTCTAAATAATCAGATGATCCATAAAGGATAAACTATATATTTAACTTCTCTTTATAGATTAATCAAAACCAAAACGGTTAGTAAAAGATAATATGATCCTCTAAAAGGATATTCCATTATAGAAAGAAACAATACTCTTAATTTCCAAAATTAAACGAACAATACCACAATGTTAAATAAATACCATTCAATATACAATTTTTCATACAATCCTTCAATATAATCCAATCTAATATTGAAACCCAAAAATTAGAAGAATTTTGTTATGAAGTCTTCCACATTAAATTGTATCTCCAAATGACATCGACTACTCTTAAATTCACATACTTAAAAGTAATTAACCTAATAACAAGTCTCTATTATAGGTTAATCATTTACATAAATAACCCATATAACTATAAATCCACAATAAAAACATAGATAAAAATCCACCATTACTCCTCAAATGAAATCTCATGGTATTCGACTTTCCTGAGTCATATAGTGTTCTATATGGAGAGAAAGTCTTCCAAAATAACATTTATACCTTAATCACCAAATCATTTTTCAATACTAAGGGTATTATTTTGATAAGACATAAGATCCCAAATCAAATTATTATTGATTAATAAAATTATTTTACTTAAAATAATTAGATACACTAACCAGGGACTTTACGTAGTCCAGTGGTAGGTGATAAATCTCAATCACACTCTGGTTGTGGGTTCGATTCCCACATCTTTTTCCGATGTGACGGGTTGTCACACGGTCTGCATGTTGTCCTTTTTCAGAAATTATATTTTATAAAATTCCTAAAATGAGATAAATTCTCAAAATAACCAAAACATAATTTAACCACCAAGGTTATCTCATACCATGAATTTTATTTCCAATATATAAATACTTATAATTGCCTCAAACCCAATGACCATATAAAACCAAATGGTTTTTTATAACTATATTCACATGATAAAAGTTAATTCTTCCTCAAAAATCATTTTCACATGATGAACTATAGGGTTACAAATACAATAGAAAATTATTCCAAAGTAATCCCTTCGACAAGGATCACTAATACTTTTAAACATTTCTCCAACAATTTAATTCCACATAGTTTCGTCTTTGACCATGAAAATATCCTATAGAATAGGTCATTAACTTGGGTAATGGCCAGGTCCTTCTAAATTTTTGACAAATGACTATAAATGGAATTTTGGGACCATTTTTTTTCTTCCATAGAACTCTTCATTTTTCCTCAGCAAATTATTTACATTATGTCCTTCTTTCCCAAACGTAAAGCATTTCATTGTTCCATTGAGACACTTTCCTGGGTGTCTCCTTTCACATTTTCTACATGATGGAAATTGTGTATTCCTTTCTCCATGGTCTCCACTGCTGGAGCTCTTATCATTCATCACTTTTCTCTTCCTTATTGATTCTGGGAATGGGTTAATATATATGTTGTTGATCATATTTTTAGAAACCTGATTGGGCATGAACACGATAGCTTTTATGCCTATAAACTTACCATTTTGTTTCTCATTTTCACCACTGTTCCCACTATCTACATCATGCTCAATGCTACTATGACTTCCTTGGAATCTATCCATTTACTAAAATCAGAAAGCATTGTGTGAGTAACAGTAGTCATACAATCAGTTAGAGATTATAATGACACCATATTTTCAATTTTAAACACTTTAGGATTAACCAAATTCATTTATTCTCTTTTTATATTAAAATCCTTCAAATCAGTTTGTAAAGAAAATGTAATTATCCTATGAATATCCCCCCAGAGTGTCGCAACCAAGAGTGCAGCAATGCCCATTGTCATGCACCAATTCTCATTCGAGTCTAGCTCAAAGCGGTGTTTTCAGGTTTTACACCTAGGTACATTTTTTCCAGATCCACCTTCACTTGCTCGTATTCAGACATAGAGGTATTTCTTGGAAAACTCACAAAATCTCTCCAATACCAAAATTTTAGAAAGTTCTTCTATAATAATCCTCAACGTCTATCTTAAGGCAATTTTCACTAATCAGAGTTTATCTAAATTTTAGTTTCCAAGGTATGTACTAATGATTCTATGATACCAACTATAATTCCTAAACACCAGTTACCCAATAGTAAGGGCATTATTATGTATCATTGGCATGATCACAAAAGATCAAGTCTTAAGTGATAGATTAGTTTAGTAGCCGTGGATTTACTAGACACATTCCAAAGTTTTAAATTACATCATAAAATGGAAAACTACAAGAACATTGTTTCCATAGACATCACTGAGATCCCAAAAAATATCCTTATAGGTTAGTCAGAATATACTACTTTGCATCTTGAGAAAAATAAAACATAGAAAGGGGTGAGCTCATATTCATAATAAGGATAAAAATATAGTGGAAACATTCATAAATACGAATTAACATTTAAGGCAATGTGTAAGACTAAAACAAAAGCCTTATAAACATGAACATTAGCATAATATAGAAAAGATAAAATCAAATAATTCAATTTAATTATTCACATGGATATTATTCTAGTCGAATAATCACATGAAATGTCAATTTCCACTTTCATAATTATGGAATGCATAATTCCTAACTTCATAAACACATAGTCAATGCCTTGTGCCAAGACTACAAATAAGAATTTCTCAAGGCCTTGTGCCAAGATAGTAGTTTGTCTTATGAGTCCTTCCAATGCATCGAAGATATATAGTGGGCTCCACCCGTCTCTTACTCAGTCTAATACATTCATTATATAAATCGTTTGAAACATAGCAAAAAAATTCGTATTAAAAATAGCATACAAAATGTCAATACTTTATCCCGAAACCATGAATGGTATAAAAAAGCACATCCATAGTCAAACATGACTCATTAAATACAATATGGAAGATCGTATTATAGCCGATTAACCTCAATCGAGAATAATGAAGTATATTGGCCTAGATGAAAATAATCATCCAAACTATGTGACAGAAATACCCACGTTTTTCTTGAAAACATTTAAAGGTCACACTATTTTTCAAGAAGCCACAGAAAAATAGATTTTTGAATCAAAGTGTCACATACCACTATGATAAATTTAAAAGGTATTTTAATTTTAAAACTTTAACGTCCATATAAATAAATCTATGAAACCATTTTTAATACATGGATATAAAGGAGAAATATTTAGAATAATATATCATTAAAACTTTTGAAATGATATTTTAGTTACAGTTAGTAACCAAAAGATAGTAACATGAATACAAATAATTGTGACCATAAAAACATTATAATATCATGAGAATAAAGGGATTCATGATATTCAATGTCAAATTACATTATATACACCATATAAAATAAAATTGGTGTATTACTATAATGAAGTCTCAATGGAATATATATTGAGATGAAATCTATTATAAAGACTTTATCCTTAGGTTAAGGATAAACCAATTACACAATTATGCATGAAAAACGTAAATACACAAAATATTATTGGAAATTTATTGTAAATATAATATAGGACATTCACACATATTCTTGTAAAAACAACACCAATTCATTGAATGTTTAACTCAATAAATGGAAATTAAGTTAAAATTACTCTTATCAGTTTCTTATCGATTACTTGATATTTTTTCAATGGAGTGTTTATGTGTATCAAAAGTATATCCAAATAATGGGGAGTGGAAATTACTATCGAAATAATAAATACTGATTGTACACATAATCATGGAGTAAAATAATCAACAAAGTATGCGTAAATCACAATGAGTGGAAATTGAAATTTGAAATTCCCTTACCTAGTTGGTAAATTATAAAACATACACACCTTAAAAAAAGTATCATAAAATTAATATGTAAATAACCATAAATTAAATTATATTACACAATTAATACAATCTTGTACAGTACGTATGTTACACAAAAGAAAACAGTGGCCAACAAAGCATGAATCTCACATGAATAAAATGTGAGGTGAAAACCCTTACTTCATTGTGATCAATCGAGTGGAATGACCAAAATTTAATAACCAACAAATGAATCAACAAATACCATTAGTATTAAAATAATCATGATAATATATATCAAATTTTAGTACACAATACACCACATCCAATAAATAAGTGGCAAACAATGGTAATCTCACAAAATTAAAAGTGAGATAAGAAACACATTACTTTGTACTTTTCCTTGGTCGAGTGAAGGTTAACCTACTATATAATGGTGAAATAATATGTATTAATTTATAAAGGAATCATATATATTAATATGATATCATATATGATTTTTTATTATTCCATTGTTAATAATATATTAGAATTATCATCATTTCGGGTGTTAACAGATTGTTTTTCCTTTATATTCTTTGTTATGTGAGACATATTTGTTATGGATAGGATGTATGATATTCATATCCAGAATGATATAAAGTATATAAACATTATTTTTAATCATCAAATGTAAATTCTCCTTGAATATATACGCTGGGGAATGAATCTCATCGCATTCGTGGAGACGGCAATCTGTTCTTACGTGCGAGCGACAATATCATTCTTTTGATATTAAAATAATATATAATTGGATGGAATATCATATATACAGAATCATTAACATGATATATTTATTATTTCCATCAATTACTCTTCATTATTATACCCAACCAAATATTAATGTATTGAATAACAATTACACCACGACATGGAGACGGTAAGCCGTACATACGCATGTATGGTGACATGTCTTTAAAATGATGGACAGAATAATGAATATGGTTGTACCATATTTAAAATAACATCAGAGTATATATAAGATAATGTAGTTATTTTTTTAGAATGGAAAAAACAAATAATGTGGAAGTGGAAGAAGAAAGTAACTTGAAAGAGGTGATGAAATATTTACCTCTACTTCGTGTTCATCCGTTTGATTTGATCAAAATGGCTCCTTAGGATGGAATTATTAATAAAGTAGGGTATCTAAGATGAATGTAGGAAAGGTGAGAGGATATTTGGGTAGGGCTGGTTGAGCCAAATGGCTTTGATGCTGTGAATTAGAGAGAAGGGGGTGTGACCATTTAAAAGAGGGGTGACAGGAACATTTGGAAAAGCTAAAAATATTATTTTATAATAAAATCATTTTCGGTTTCTAATGGAGCCAAAATGGATTATTTAAAAGATAAGGTGGGGATGGGTCAAAAACCACTCAACCAATAGGTTTTAGACAGGTTTGTGTCACAATTTTATCTTTATCTTTTAGATCTCTGTTTTATTTAAATAGTTTGAAATTTATCATGTCTCTTTGTATTTTTATATTATATTGTTAATAAAATTACTATATACTTCCAAGAGAACTTCAAGTGATTCATTAGTGATATAGCTATAATTATATAGGTCTTCTGGAGAAACCTTAAATTTTTAGGAATATAATATCTATTAATAATATAATATTTGTTTTAAAAACTCTTTTATTTCCATTTTGACACTATTTGGTATTTTGTTTTTTCTAAATTCATAACAGCATTATTACTTAGAATTAAATTCATATAAACAACCCTAACATGTCATATTAACCTATAAAATTGGTTTAATTCATAAAAAGTCTCAAATTACCTTTATTTGGATATTTATAATATTTTAAAATTTCATTAATTAGGTAATTACTACATTATCATTGTGTCATAAATAAATTAAATTATTTAATTTCTAAAAAATATAAATAAAATATCATTATGTATGAATTTTTTTAGATTTCTAATGAATATTTATAATCGAATTTATTTTATCTATTACCCTATATTAATATTGGTTTACTTATTAATCATTTAATATAACACATTTTTCTCTTCATTGAATTGAATAATAATTAATGTCATAATCAAATCCAAGTAGACCTAAAGAATAATGTTTTATTCCTATGTTTTTTGGTCGAATTACTTTTATAAAATAGAATTAGCGGATTTTCTAGGGTAATAATAATATCATTTTTACCCTTAATTACCCTATTTACTTTTAATTGTGGAAAATAAAAGTCATAAGTTACTATTGGCCCAAAATTATTTTTATCTTATTGAACCAAATATTACATACTGATATCAAACTTGTCACTCGGATTTTTGAAATTAAATTTATAGAAGCAGTAAAATTATATTTTAATCAAATTTTTGAATGCTCCTAGGAGGTGGGTAAAAGACGATTAAAATGTTCAATAAAACATTTATATATCTATAATTATTATAAACTGACTACCATGAATTAATTATATAGGTATTATGTATCTATTTTTACCAAAAATAAATTTAAATAAAATAATTAATTATTTAAATATAAATTCAATTTTAAACTATAACTTAGTGTTTTTGACTATTCATCATAAATTGAATGTTTTCAGAATAATACAAAAATTCACCCTAAGATAATTTCGATGTTCCGAACCCATAAATGAAGTCTATATTGAACGATAATTTTTTTAAAGTTTAAAAAAGTGGGTATTACTATTCACAACGTCTAGTTTGATTGATCGCAGTTTGTTAGAATCTTGAAGTTGCATACAATACAAGTTATTAAATTATTTCAAGGGAAACGTACCGTGGAAGTTTGGGGTGTTATATGATAAGTATGAATAAACATGTGAATAAGGGTATGAGAACATGAAAATAACATTAGAATATCATACCATGCATTCTAATGATTGTAAATGTAAATCATGTCCTAATGGTTAGTAGATCATATGAAAATATTTATAAGGAAATCAAGGGCATGATCCATGAATTCATCACATAGCAATACGATATGGAATTGTGTAATACACATAAACATGTAATATCAATCCATATAAGTCAAGATGTATTTCTAGAACTTATCGGGAAACTTCATGGGGACTACACCTACTTGGCGGGACAAAAAAACCATCACCACTCTTAGTTCTTTCATGGTAAGGGATAAAGTTTCCCCTTTTCCCATAACGGATATTGATTCCCATATTCCCCTAGTGAGTTGGGTTTTAATCTTCCAGCTTCATTGTGACTAAACCTATTTGCCGAGAAACACCACCATCCCTAGTCGCAGTCCATTCCTTTTAAGGGATTGGGATTCCATATCATAATATAGTGAATAAATCCGATTGATTTGATTCCCATCATTATGTCATGTGATATAAATAATTTAAAAGGCATTGGATAGAGATATATGCCCCACCAATCAGGTAATAAACCCATTCATATGTGTTCCACAATATAATAAAACTTTCAACATTTCTTGACCAATAAAAAGAGTTGGATTTCATATACATCATATCAAAACCGAGAATATGAAATGTGAATCATTAACATATCATATAATAATAACCTATAGAAGACATATTTTTTCCATAATCATTTCATCAAAGAATAAACTACGAAAATAAACATGTTTCAAAATCATATAACCCTTGGAAAAGAAATGGGTGTCATACAAATCATGATATTAATACATAAACCATTAAAGAAAATATATGAGTGGTATTCTCAGATTAATTCTCCAGAAATTAATGAGTAACCACAACTAATATCATCTTTGATGGAAAATTAGTTTAAAATACCTTCTAAAAATATTTCATGAGGAAAATATCCTTTCTTATTTTAAAAAATAATTTAAAAAATTTATCTATTTGAAACCAATTTTCAATTAAGATATACTTGAAAACATATAATGAAATATTCAAAAGTTTTTTCAACCAATTAATTTTAAAATAATTTTAAAACATATATATAATTATTCAAAATGTTTTGAAAACCATATCTTTGAAAAACTATAAAACTTATTTATAAATAATGAAAATCTTTTGAAAACCATTTCATTGAAAAAACATTGGAAGCTTATAAAGAAGGCTAAAAAACATTTTGATATCCATTTCCTAAAAAACTGAAAAAATATAAATGAATATCGAAAACCATAAAAAATATAAAATCCTTTTTACCAGAAAAATTTGATTAAAATATAATTTTTGAAATTATTTTTTAAATCATATTTTTTAATTTTCATGGAATGTGTGTTAAATAAGGACAATTGAGACGCAACTACATTACTATATTATATACTCATTTTTCTTAAACCCGTTGAAATAGACATCATAAAATTGATATGTAATTTCTTATAATGTTTTTGATATTAATAATAGATTATATTCTTGGCATGTATAATCACACATAGAAAAGTAATGAGTGGTGAATAAGGCTTAAATCTCACAATAATGAATACGCGTATACAAATTCCATTAACATATGGATTGAATCTATTTTTACTCATAAAAACATACTATATTATAAATATAGGTTTATAATAAATCATTAAATAACTGTATTATAATATATAATACCATATATGGTTTTGTTATGACATTATATTACCCGCTAAATAAAAATTACAAGTTATGGTTTTACTTTGGGTAATATCTTCATTTTTTCACATGTGATTTAATTTGTTTTTTTATCCTTGTACATATTACATGATTTAAAGATTGTAATACATGATAAAAATTTCATTTATATTAAGTATATACTTATATATCACAATATTTTAATGATATAAATATGAAATTGAGGACAACGGTCATGGAGACATTAGGTCATAAGTACACATAAACGTTGTTTCCATTTATTTAAAGTATTTAAAAAAAGCAGTTCAATGATTTATATGTATATATTTATATACTAATTATATTATAATAATTATTTTATATATATCATATATGTTTACTAAACCAATCAATAATACATGCCATTTAGAGTGTAAACGAATCACATCGCTTTGAGGAGGTAGTAGTGAACACTTCCTCAAATGAAATTATCATACATAAAGAAAATGGAAATCATAAAGTTGTGTTTTATATGAAAATTATAGATGAATAAATACATTATAAATATCACATATATCATATATAAATACTCTGTCCATAATAATTCCAAACCATTAATGATGTTAAATGAAAAATGAGTAAAATCATTTCCTGAGGTGATAGTTCATCGTATATAAGAACGGTCAGCTAGTTACCAATTAGATAGAAGTTTGTGAATTTGTAGGTATAACCCTTAACATTAAAACATATACATATATTTAGGATATTAATTATTTTATGTGTTCATGAAATAATAATAATTACATTGAGGAGAATGAAAATAAAAGAAAGGTTCTTGAGGAAGGATATTACCTCCTCTAAGGGTAACCACTGTTGGCTTGCACCAATGGGATTCCTGGTAAGATTTTTTCCCCAAAAGGAGGATTAGATGAAGAATATAGGGATTTTAGGTTGTGAATTGGGTAAATATTTTCTAATCATATGGGGCTTCATATGTGTTAATTGTGTGGAGAGTCAGTCGTCATTTCTAGGGAAGGAGGGGACATACATGGAATTTTTGAAAACTAGTTTGGTGTACCCAGAGTTTTACTTAAAAATGTCATAAAAAACAAACAAGAAACAATAATTGAATCATTAAGGAAGAATTAATGCTAAAAATTTGTTGTTTGACAAGTAGATGGGTCAATTTGGTCCTTAGGATTATGGTTTAGTCCCTTGTTATTCTTTATTTTACCTTAATTGTTGTTATTAATTTCAATAACAACAAATAATATTTTTAGTCCATAATTATGACAATAGTATTAGATTTTAAATATTATAATAATCATATCCATGTATTTTCTATTTTTCAAAATTCAGTTTGTAGTAGTGGTAATATTAATTTTTAAGTAAATCCCTCCCATGTGGCGATAAGGCGGGTTTTTAACGTGTGAATGTTCAAATGTCCATTAACTTTTCATATATAAATTCAATATAAAAATTTATTCCAATGATTCAAATTGGATTAATATATACTTACATTGTAAATTTTGACTTTATAACTAACATTAAAAATAATATAACCATATAAATAAATTATCTAAAATAGAAGTTTTGATTAAAATTCAATATTTTTCACTGTTCATCCAAAAATGATGTTTCTCATAAAAGTACCAAAAATTAATCCAAATCAAATTTTTTACATTATGAATTAAAAATTGAAATTTATATTATAAATTTAATTTATATAATTGGATTAATTTTTTTATTATAATAGGAAATAAAAATTACTTCTTTTAGGAAAATTGTGTTTTCAATCAAATAATGACTCTACCAAAAATGAATTTCATATTATTAATATGATTTATTTATTTTAGAACATTAAAAATATTATATAAAAACTATTTATTGGTATTTATTAATAAGTATAATGGATATGTTATATCTATATTGTTTAAATAATTATAATATTAAAATTTTATTTCATAGAAACCCAATTTTTTCTGAAATGTAAGAAATTTTGGTCTGGCATTTACAAAAATATTATATTGGTATAGAATATAAATAATGTTTGAATTAGTGTATCACAAAACACATGACATCATAGAAAATATATTTAATCCAAAATGGGTCACAAAATCATGGGGTGTTACATTATACCCCCTATATTGAATTAGGCCCTCAAAATTCTTCCTTTATGTATAAAAAAATTTGGGATACCTTTACCTCATAAAATCTAATTATTAACACATAGATTCCTCTAACCAATGATTTTTATAGAAAACCTTTTCCAGATTATTAGTCTTATTTCATGGATGATTTTCTATAATATACAATATTTCATCTAATTATTAATGGTATGAACAATCTTTCTCTAGTGGTATGACATCTAATTTCAATACATGTAATGGTTTTAGTTGAATGTACTTATAATAGATATATAGAAAACAACATGTACTTGAGATATATTTGTAAGATATAGCAAGAAAAATGATATTGTTCTGATATGACCATGAATCTCAAAGGGACCGATATAACAAGGGTTTAGTTTCCCTTTCTTCCTAAACCTTAGAGCCTTATTCCATCAGGAAATTCACAGATAAAGTTAATTAGTAACATCAAATTATTGGTAACTACGATGGTTATAAGCGTAACTTTTTTTACCAACATTCATCCTCTTTGAAATGATTCTAAATTATTACATCTTTCTTGACCATTAATTCCACTATCTAAGTTACCATTATCATTCTGTCTCCAACATCATCCTAGAATTTTGGATATCAGCAGTTATTCCCATAGGGGGCTTTATACGGAGCCATTTGAATTCTTGATTTAATCCAATTGTTTTAATAAAATTAAACTAGAGGAAGGTTTTGATCCCATCCACCATTGAAATCCAATAAAAAATATATTGACATATACTCATGGTTTTTAATTTTTTTATTATACTGGGCATCCATCTACATGTTATAATATGTGATAAAACTCAATTTTATATCATGTTAATGTTGAAGGCTTCATCATAACATTGTGGTAAAACTAAAATCTATATCCGATACAATACAATTTTGTAATCCATGCAACCTTACCAATTCCATAATCTATATCCTGGAAGGATGATCTAATGAGAAGCCTTATTTGATAGATTTTATTTTCCTGGAATAATAAGGTGATTGAATACCACCCATATGTCATTATGTCATTTAGAGGTTTTTGGGAGTCTATAGAAGAAAATCTATAGTGTTGTTCACCCATTTACGTTTTGGTATAGGTAATGGATGAAATATACCCTTATATATTTTTCTTTCTTCCTTAACATCTGGAAATACCGAGCATCTAGATACAAACTCAATGATATGAAATATCATTCCATCCCACCAAAAGTATGAATTCAAGACCCAATACATCTTTATACTTCTAGTATGAATAGATATTGAAGAACTATGACGTTCCTCCAATAGATCATTCATTTAATCCTATATAGAAGGGAAAAATACATAGTTCAAGAACCTTATCATTTCATCCTAGTAAATAATAATCTCATGAACATATCTAAACACATTTGTAAGATCTAAATATTAATTTTTTTCTTTCTGTAATTTTCTCAATGACAAATGGTTGAACATTCCATTGAGAAAACGTAGATTTTCCCATTCCCTTCAGAATTCAAAATACATCCTTTATAAATCCAAAAATATTGGATCTTTTGCAATTCCCATAAAGGATAATGCAGAATTATATTTTCGACTTAAGGCAATGGACACATTGTTCTCTTTCTAAGGGTGGTAATGTATTAAGAAATCATAATACATTATCAACTCTATCCATCTTATCAAGAACATGTTCAAATAATTCTGTGTGAATATATATTTCATAATTTTATGACTAGTATATATATCACACTTATCTCTATAAATATAATGCCTCAATATAATTAATGAAAAAATTATCACTGATAAGTCCAAATCATGAGTTAGATAATTGTGTTCATGATTCCTCAATTTTCTTCAGGTATAATAAATAACCATGTAATTCATCAAAATAAAACATCACAATACCTTCTTAGATGTATCAATATATATTAATAACCACTACTCACAGTAGTGTAATGTACGTCTAGGTGCACTAACAAGCCTTATTTTCAGTTCATTGAATGTTTCCTCACATTCAATTGTCTAGAGGAACATGACACCCTACTGAGTTATATTAGTTAGTTGATTAGATATTCATGATAAATTCTCCAAAAGTCATCCATATTATCCAAGCATGCTTGTATGGCATGAGGATACCATAATTCCCATAAGGCTTCTTGAGTGACAATCCCTAGACCATTATGTACACTTCCTATGCAAAGGTTGAATTCTTCAACAAATAGTATTGGTCATGGGATAACATCGTTCAAAAGAACATGTCCATGTATTCATACAGTACAAGGCTGACATGTCAGGTGGTGTCTTCATGAAATTTCTAGGGTGTCCACCTGACATGTCTAGAGTGTCTATCTGACATATCCATCAGTTTTTTCATGAACTGCCTAGACTTTTTTGTTTGGTATGTCCATGTGTATTCTCCTAATAAAATATTACACGTCTATGTCTTTTCTCATGATTATGGTTGAAATATAATAAGGCCTCCACATGATCAAAATGACATGTTTTGATAAATTCATGTTACTTAGATATCTGTTTTTATGTATATAATGTGATTATGTTGACAAGTCATAAAGAAGCCATGTGAACTTAATAAGATGTCGAGACGTCATCACATGATTGTCTAGACATGTCTATGGGTTTGGGCACGAACTGGATGAAATATTTTAAAGTCATCACTTGAACTTACTGACATATCAATGAACTCTAGCATGCCTAGGATAATATTTATGTACGACTTCTCATGATCATGATATAATTTTCATATGACTTCATGTTACCAGGATGACATGTTTAGAGGATTTCCCATTATTTAGATGACATGTCAGAAGTACATCAAATGTCCATTTTTAAATGTTTGAATGCTGACATGAGATCAAGATGACACATTTTTATTCTGTTACATGAACTAAATGCCATGTCCACAGGTAATCCCGTGATTTGGATAACTATTCTGTACCACATCGCATGATCTGGATGAAATATTCGGGGAATATTTTATAATATTCCTTATATGTTATATGGCCATTTCATGAGCAAAATTACAATTCTATGAGCTATAAAATGATCAGGGTGACATATTTTTAGGACATCATCTAAACAAAATGAAATTTCTATAGGTTTCCAAGTGACTAATATATCATATCTAAAGGACTTTTCATTATCAATGAATATATGAAAAAATGTTATTAACCTTCTCTCATGATAATAAGTGTATCTATTTTACAATGAACCCCCATAATGTTCAACCTTTATTTCACAAATTACTCAATTTTCTTCATGTGTTTGAAGTTAAGGAAATGTCTGATAAGGTTTAAATGAAGATACCCATTAATGTTATCAAAAAAAATTCTAAATTTGTTTCAAATGACCTCTTGTGAGATCATGAAAATTTAATAATAATATCATGTATTTCCAAAAGTCAATACCTAAGAATTACTATGTGGAAGACTCTTATGATCATTGTATTCATCTCTAGAAAGTCATTTCTCACATATGTGGTCAAATGTGTGTTTTTATACAAAATATGGGATTTATTAGCATCATCTTCATTAATAAATTCAATATCACATTGAAATTAAATCATATATATGGTCTTGGGTTGGTGGATGGAGTGTCTCAAAATGTGTTTTTCATGATTAGGGTGCATGTCATCCATGATTTCATCTTTTCATTGTGTGATAAAAAGAGGTCGTATAATCACTCCGTAAATATCATATTTCCAAAACCCTTTACTTTTTAGATAGATTTCACATATTCAAATCGACATTTTAAATGTCATTTTCAAGATCAAGAAAATATGTTTGGGGGCCTTCATTAGATCATGCTTCCCTATCTGGAGACCTATAGAAGAAAAATATGGCATGCCTAGATCCCTTCTAAAGATCATGCTATCATGTCATAGGTTCTTAAAATGACCATTAAACCAATCTCATGAATAACATAACCCCTTCGTACGAATAATATTGTGACAATTATTTTCATGTGTGTATAATATTTTTTAGATATTTTTATATAGCCTATAATTCTTTCCCATTTATTGTCTATCGGAGAGTCGTAAGATCAAATGTAAATGTAAGATATCCTTCACGTAATGAATGTTATGTGTACAATTTCCTTTATATGATGAGGTTAGAATATCCATATATTATTTTGTGTGATACATGGAATGATCATGTGGAATTTGTCAGTGATTCTCATGAAAATAAACATAACTCCTATCACTTGAAACCTAAAACATGTTCTTATTTTAATTTAAAAATCTCCTTGGTGATAATCATGAATCTATTATTGTATATATCACATGATTGGAATAAATGATCTAGTCGTCTTCTCATATCCATCTGTAATTGTTTGGGAGGATTCATGATATCTACTCGGCTTAAAGGAATGACATCATGGGATCGTTATCAGATCAAATTAATCACATGACCCATTCATGTGATTTATCAAGGGTTACACGATCCACATGATACAGGTTACTAATACCCATGTATCCTTTAATATCATTTCTTTCCTTATGAATAAAATAATTCATATCATTGGTGTAGATACCCAAGAATGTCGTACATTGAAATTACAATAATTTTTCGGCAAACAAAATACATGACACAAAGAGACGCCCAAAGACCATGTTATTTTAGTGTCTTTGGAAACTCAGAACATAATATTCTAGTCATGGGAAAATATCATCAACATCTCCCATAAAGATCTTCCCCTTTTTGTTTTCATACCAAAAAACTTTATTTATATCCTCAGGAAAAGAAAACATAAAAAAGGGGTGATCTCAAATTCTCGGTATGGGTAAACATGGAGAAAATAAAAACAATCCATAAACATCTGAGCATAAAAAACCATGAATAAAAAACATCAAAATCATGAGCAATGACATAAAACATGGCAGTGCAAAAGGCATAGATCATAAAGAGACAATAATCATGATCAAATGGAATGGGAATAAAATATGAAATTGTGGCTAACCATTAATCACATGGAATTATTTCCATAGTATCCAAGGCATTGCATCCAAGAACATCATAGTGGAAAAATTCCATAACTCAACCGGGTTTACATGCCGTTCCAGTCCTGTATTACTGAAATAGATTTACTTTCCATTCCAACCATGTCTATTTAATAAGATATTAATCTTTACCTAATGAATTGTAGGGAGATTTAGGTACCACCCATATCATAATGAAATCATTTTTATGGGTGACACAAAATCATAAGTCATACATCATAACATAACCTATGTGATAAAAATTGGATTATTAAACATCATGCCATCATAAAATAATCCATATTTGATAATAGAAGTTCATAAAAATAATTCCATCCTAACATAATGAAATCAATGTAATAATGGGGATAGAAACAGAACCATATATTATCTTATATGGAAAATAATTTTGATAAAACACATGAACTCCATTCTTGAGGAAAATATCCCTTCTACTTCAAAAACATTTCTCCTTTCTCACAATGTCGTACAATTTAATACTAAAATAACTTAATTGAAAATAAACTTGAAAACATGTAATGTAAGATTCATGGAAATAATGTTCTATGAAATCATAAAAACCATTCATGCCGTACATGTTAAAAAAATTATTCTCGTACTTTTGTCAGAAAACTCAAAAAGTAACTCATATGGTAAACAACAAAATGATTCCTTCCATACCATGTGGAAAATGTAAAAAAATAGTAAAAATGAATTTAAACATACATGGAATAATAGTACACATTTTATGAAAATATTTTGAGAAAACATGGACATTAATGATAAACATAACCCCCGTAAATACTTTTGAATAAATAATCTCAGATAAGAACGATATTGAAATAATTATCCAATACTATTTATAATCAGTGGAATCATACGTGTAATAAAATAAATAAAATTACATGGATTTTTAAATATCATATCCTTCATAATAAAAATGATAAATCATTCATGGGAATCATAAACACCATACAAAAGGAATAGGTGGTTATTAAGGTATATGTCTCATAGAAATTAAAGAGAGATGTAATAATCCCTTAACTTATGTACATTTTCTTCCGTATATGTCCGAAAATCTGGTATAGTGGGTTCAAATGTATTATTAACTTGTAAAAGAACCATAAAAATAATAATTTTATCATATATAATTCACTTAAAACTTTATATTACCCGTTCTTTTGTCAATTGCATGTTAAAGTGTCATTTTTGGTAAGATGGTTTCATTTATCTTACATGTTTGGACTTGTTGTTCTTGATATTTTTACTTATATCATGATTTATGTACCTAAATATGGTAAAATAGGATTTATATATCATATATATTCCGTATATATATATATAATAGATAGATAAATGAAATGAAATACCCTATTCATGGAGACGGTTGGCTATACGTATGCATGAACTCTATTTTCCTTCCATTATTTACTTGAATGGAAGTAATTAGATGATATATATATATATATACATAAATAAAATAGAATTATTATGTGATATATTTAATTATTATTCATTATATATACTTTTAATCATTCTTGAACGATTAACTATGAAAATGCATCGCATCGCGTCATGGAGACGGTAATCAGTACATACGCACGAGCGATGATATCATTCCCATAATTATTGAATGGTATTGTAATGGATGATATAATATCATAGTATAATTATGATGTTATAATAATCATATATAGTTATTATTTCCATAATTATACACATCCATGTAAGGTGGTGTTGGAAAAATAGATTACACCACGGAGTGGAGACGGCAAGTCGTACATACACACGCGCGGTGATTTCATTTTTCGTTGGATAAGACGAAGGTGAAATAGGGTTTTTTATTATTTATAATAACATATAAGTATATTAGTGATACTAAAGTTATTAATTTATAATGAAAACACTAAATAAGAGGATTTAGAAGAAGAAATAAATTTGAACGAATGAGAAGAAGATATTACCTCTTTCTCGAAGCGCCTCATTTAAACTTCCGCTTATGGCACTAGAGTTGGTCTTTTCAAAATACCAGAACCTCTATAATATAAATAAATAGGTTTATAAGAGTAATTGGTAGGGAATTTCTGATCTTGAAGTCTCAAAATTGAGTGAAGAGGAGAGGGAATGAGGTGCCCTTATTTAGGAGAGGAGAGGGGCACTTTTGGAATCCTCAAAAATATAAATTTATAATATACTCAAACCCCACATAAAAATATCCAAATTTACTCAAATTAGGATATGAAATAATATATGGTAGTAATATCTTCATCCAATAAAATTTATACATGTTTTGATTTTATTTTAAAACTTATCATTTTGATTTATCATTATTTAATCTATTTAAATTTATTAGTAGAAATAATGTTATAAATTTTAAATCATTATAAAAACATAATTATGTGATGTTAATTGTAAATAATTGAATAATTTATGACATGTTAGACCATAAAAATTTTAATTTGTAATTTGTAAATATTTTTGTGACCTTTGAACAATTTAATAATAAGAGATTTTTATAAAATATCAATATTGTCTATTTGAAACTATTCAATTAATTGAATTTCAATTGCATCCAAACAAAAGATATATTATTAAAGAAAATATTTAAAAGATTTTTTACTTGTCATATTCATATACAAAATTCATGTATAACATTAATTCGTTAATATAACATTTTTTTAATACATTTAAAACCATTAATTTGATATTTCCCTTAATAAAATATTTACTGGAACATTTTTGTATAATATTTTAATATAATTATTTGTTTCATAAAAATTAATAATAAAATACAATTATTATGATAAATCTAACATATTTCATAGGAATAAATTTAGTCAAATTTATCATCTAAAAACCCAACTTTTAAAATTATATGTTTATTAAATTATGAAGGTGACAACTTTGACATCATTTAAAATAAAATAAAATAAGTGTCATAATCGCTTTTATAAAGCTAAAAATGGTGAAAAAATAGAAATTTGGATGTCTATGGATCATATGTACACAACGAATAATTTATTGTCATGTTTTTGGACTTTAATGGCTATTAGTAGTTTAATAAAAACTTTATTATTTAATTTTCACTCAATAAATAATTTCTCCATCATTAATTTATAAGCTATTAATGTAATTATATATTTTTTGGAAATTGAAAATTAATTACCATGATAAATAATATCATTTTATATTTCAAATGAGTATTTATAAATGCATTTATATTTTGTATAACATTATATTAAAAATAATTTAATTATTAATGTTTGAGTGAGACATATTTCACTTTCATTTATATAAAATAAATTAAAGGTCTTAATCACATAAAAGTTGTTTCTAATAAATACCATTTTGACCCAATTATATATCAGGACGAAATATAATCATCCAACTATATTAAGACAAGTGTTAGGGAAATTTTATAATATTATTTTTTTTCTTAATTACATAATTTACCTTTAACTGTGGTAAATAAAATTTGTCGTAGTTACTATTCATAATCCCTAAATATAAAATGTATCCTATTAAAATGATTTGGTACTATGGATTTAAAATATGGAATCCATTTTTTAAATTCAAAACACATAAGATGCAATAATTTGTTTAAAATTAATCCTGTTGTTGAAAAAATGGGTTTTTGTTTAAAATATTGCAAAAAAATTAATTGATTTTACCTATGAATTCAATGTAAAATCAATTCTATTGACATACATTATATTAAATTGTAAAAAATATATTCTATTTATACTTTAAAATAATTTATAGTTATAATTTAACCATATAAATTATCTAGATGAAAAAAGTTGTTTTCAAGTAAAATTTAGCGTGTTTATACTATTCATCAAAAATAAGTACATTGTCAGCAAAATATCAAAGCATTATCCAATGTAAATTTTTATATCATGATTCAAAAAAAGAAGTTAATTTTATTAAATTTCACTTATAAACTTGTCAAAATTATATTTAGAATGGGTGTTCCATTAAAAGGCAGAAAAACTGTTTTTTTTAGAAATACTTCTGTTTTTCTGAAAAATTGATATTGTTCTCATACCTCATTCAAGAAAATGTGTAAGATGATTTATAATGTTATAAAATTAAAAATTAGTTTAATATTATTAATAACGGGTAGTTTATATTAATAGTATAACAATATATAATTGTTTAGTGAAACCCATTATTGCGTACAACACATGCTATTGAGGAAGGTCTCTCTTGCATGGAACATATGACTAGAATAGTGTTTGCCTATTATATAAGCTAAAACAGTGTGGAATATATCGCAAGATAATCTAGGTGAAGAATAAAACAAAATAAATCAATGAAATTAAAAATAATACTTCTCATAAATTATGATGGCGTTACATTCTACCCCCCTTAAAATGAATTTCACCCTCGAAATTTGTCGGGGTTATAAATGATTTTCTACTTGAAAGATTATTTCATAGAACCTCACATCGTAAAATGTAATACTAAAACTTAATTTTAAAAATTAATGTTTGAAACATAATGGTCACCCAAAGTAACTCATCATTGGGATTACACATAAGATAATATAGGTGAAAATATGGATATATAAGAGAAATATAACAATCATGATCTGATGGAGAGTGGTAGAGAACATATCTATGAAAAGGCCAAAAATCACAAAGCCATAAATTTGTGATGATCTAAGGTACCATCATATTAATTAGATATGAGGGTATTAGGACAACATTTTTTGTTTTCAAAAACATTTCATTAAATTTGATGAATATTTTTATAAAGATAAATACTTACTTGATTTCAGTGTAATATCATTGTTGGTCATTAGATGAACAATTTACACATCATATCAAAATGAAATAAAGGTAAATTTGTCATTCGTGAAGTGTTAGCTGATCATATGATAAAATGATTGGTCATTCCATCTCTCTCAAACAAAAGTTTAACAAAAGTTCTTAAATATACTTAAGTCCATATATCATGATATTAATCGTATATGGCTCGATAAATGGACTTATACATCATATATCAAACCAATTAATAAAATAAAACTAATTTCTACTAACTAGGGACTTCCTGTAGGCTAGTGGAAGGAAATAAAGGCATGTCACACTTCGGTTGTGGGGTCGATTACCTCAACCTTGTCCAATGCGATGGGTTGTTGCCCGTCCTACATGTTTTCCTTTTTCTAAAACTACATTATTATAAAATTATTGCAATAATATCGAAAAAATGTTGTAGCCTTAAAAAATACTAACTTATGTCAAACATAATCAATTCCAATCATTAGACTTATCTAAAATACTTCTGTCTAATCTCATAGTATAAGGAAAATGATTACTAGAGAGGTCATTTACAAGGAATGTTAATTCCATCATTTATACCCCATATATCATAAGATATATCTTGTTAGTCACATTCCAAACATGTGAATAACATAATCATGTATTCTCATGAAACATGAATTACCATATAACCTTAGTGAAAACATGAATGCTGTCAAAAGTTAACTCTTTCCACAAACCAAAATCCAAAAATTTCTATATACTCAAACCATGTTGTCACTATTACAATATATAAATATTGATCTCATTAATACTATAAAACATATTATTTTTTCCTTATCCCATCATTATGCGCATATCATCTACTTCCTAAAAAAATTTCAATATCTTTTCGTGGTTACCGGTACCATAAATTTTTTGAAAACCACAATAAATCAATACATAGATATTCCAATATTCCATTATACTATAAATAAGATTCCACACCATTTTTTTGGAATCCCATTACATAAACACTTAATCATTCCACCACATCGTTATCATACTCAACATCACCAATACTGATCACATGTGACTTCCCTTTGTCCTTTGAATTAAGAGGTTGTTGATGTCGATCATCACTAACCCTTGTATTAGGGAATTGGTTAGTATAATTCCCCATTTCCTTGAACTTATAGCATTGAAGTGTTGGTGGTGCATTCTCTGTAGTCTTTTCTTTATTCACATAATTACCTAACTTTATCCCCTTACATCAAAACTCTACTACTCGATGACCTTCTTTTGCGCACTTAAAACATTTTCTTTTCCATTTAAAACAATCTCCACCATGATTCTTTACACAATTTGAGCATAATGAAACATCAGTATTCTTTTTACCATTGTTATGTAATTTTTCCTTGAACTCCATATTTCGTTTTTGTCAAAACCATGAGATGGATTTGTCACAATAACTTCCAGTTATACCTTGATTTCATGACACATAATTTCTTCAGAGCTACTGAAGTCTCTTATCACTAATTCCCTTCAAAGACTAGATTTTAAGCCACCAACGAATCGATCAACATTACTTTCAGGTTGGTTGATAAAGCTAGATCCATACCTTGAAAGCCTTCTAAAATCCTCCTCATATATACATACAGATTCATCATCCTTTTTATTTATTCTTAAGGAACTCCTTTTATATCTTTGTTCGAAGAATAAGAGGGAAGTACTTATTGAAAAACAAGTTCTTGAACTCTTACCATTCGAGGGATTCAATTTCATCTTAGGGCCTTGTATTCTTAATTACAGTCCACCACTGGCCTGCTTCACCTTCTAATTAGTAAATAGCCACAATAACATTTTCATGCTATGAATAGTGAGGTATGGAAAATATCTTTTCAATGGTACGAGATCCATTGTTCAATAAAATGTGGATCAAAAGAACCACTGAAAGAAGGTGGGCGTTGCCTCCTGAAGGACTCAATAAAATATTTTTCCCTTCTCTGCTCATTTAGATGCCCAAAATGATTTATAGCTTTTGTAAGTATAGCAATAAGAATTTTCACTCCATCTCCCATAACATTGGTTTATTCAGGAGGAAAATCATTGCATTTCCCAGTGCATTGATCATTAACATAGTTTCTTCAGGATCCAGCCATTATCTAATACCCAAAAAGAATAGTGTGAGAAGAAAAATCATACTAGGAAAACAACACAATCCATGGGATTAATTTATATCTCTAACATCTTAGGATTAATACTAGGTTATTCATGATCTTCTTAAAAATTCTTGGACTATAACCTATACATAGACTTATCTTTAGTACCATACCTAAGAATACCATTGAAATATCACTAGGGATCTCAATAATTTTTTCACATTGTATTTTCCAATGGTTAACTAAACCTTTTCTCTAATACCAACTATAGAGACCCCTGCTTGACCTACATGGACATTACATTACTTTTATAGAAAACTAAATACATTACACAAAGAGATTCTCAAAGACCGTGTTAGTTTAGTGTCTTTGGAAACTCATAACATAATCTTCTAATCATGGGGAAAGATCTACAACATCTCCCATAAAGATCTCCCCCATTTTGTTTTCTTACCTAATACATTTCTTTATATCTTGGGGAAATGAAAACATTAAAAGGGTTGACCTCAAATTCTTAATCAGGGTAAAGAAGGAGAACATAAAAAAATCCATAAACATTTGAACATCAAAAGACATAAACATAAAACATCAAAATCATGAGAAATGACAAAAACCATGGCAGTACATAAGTCATAGATCATAAATGAACATTAATCATGATAAAATGGCATTGTAATAAAACATATAATTGTGGAAAACCATTAATCACATGATATTATTTCCATATTAGAAAAGGAATTTCTACAAAGACCATCATAGTGGATAAATTACATTACTGAACCGAGTTTACATGTCATTCCAGTCAGGTATTACTGAACCGGATTTACATGTCATTCCATCCATGTATTTCTCATGAGATATAAATATTTACCCAATGCATTAGAGGGATATATAGGTCCTACCCATCTTATAATGAAACCATTCTTATGTGGGACACAAAATAATAAGTCATACATTATAGCATAACCCATGTAATGAAAATGGGATTCTTAAACATCATTCCATCATAAGATAATCCATATATGATAAAAGGACTTCATAAAGATTATTCTATCATAACATTAAAAAATAAATGTAAATATATAAATAGAAACAGAACCCTTTATTATCATAGATGGAAAGTAATTTTGATAAAACACTTGAACACCATTCTTGAGGAAAATATCCTTTGAACTTCAAATTTTTTTTTTCCTTTCTCAACATGTAATACAATTTTAAACTGAAATAAGATATTTGAAAATAAACATGAAAACATGTAAATTAAGCTTTATGGAAATAATTTTAAATGAAATCATAAACACCATTCATGTCGTATAAGTTAAAAAAACATTCTTCTCATACTTTTTTTTTGAAATTTAAAAATGTACCTCGTATGGTAAACAAAAGAAAGATTCCTTACATACCATGTGATAAAAGTCAGAAAAGGGTAAATATGACTTTAATCATAAATGGAATAATAAAATACATTTCATTAAATTTTTTTAAGAAAACATGGACATGGATGATAAACCTAACCCCGGTAAATACTTACGAACATACAATCTCGGATAAGAACGAGATTGAAATAATTATCCCTTACCATTTATAATCGGTGGAATCATACATTTCATAAAATAAAGAAAATTAAATGCATATGTAAATATAACATCCTTCATAATATAAATCACAAATTATTAATGGGAATAATGAACACCATAAAAACGAAATAGGTGGTGACTAAGGCATATGTCTCATAGAAATAAATGTGAGAAAAATTAATCCCTTACCATATGTCTAATTTTTTCTGTATGGCACTGAAACTCTAGTATAGTGGGTTTATACATATTATTAAGTTGTAATAGAACCAGAATAATATTTATGATGTCATATATGATTCACTTATGACTTTATATTACCCATTCTTTTTTCAATTTCATGTTAAAGCAGCGTTTTGTGTAAAATGGTTTCATTTATCGTTGTGTTTAGACAAGTTGTTCTTGATATGTTTACTAATATCATGATTTTATTACATCCAGAATGTAAAAAATGATTTATATATCATATATATTCAGTATATATATATATAATAGATAGATAAATGAAATGAAATGCATTGTTTATGGAGACGGTATGTCGTACGTACGCATGAACGTTGTTTTCCTTTCCTTATTTACTTGAATGGAAGTTAGTAGATGACATATTTATATATATATATAAATACAATAGCATTATTATGTGATATATTTCATTATAATTCACTTTATATACTTTATAATAATTCTTTAATAGTTAACATGGAGAATGAATCACATTGTGTCGTGGAGAAGGTAATCCGTACGTACACACGAGCAATGATAACATTCCCATAATTATTGAATGGAATTGGAATAGATGATATAATATATCAGAATTAGTATCATGTTATAATGATCATATGTAGTTATTATTTCCACTATTATACCCATTCAATTATGTTTGTGTTGGGAAAACAGATTACACCACGACGTGGAGACGATAAGCCGTACCTACGCACGCGTGGTGATTTCGTTTTTTGTAGGATAAGTAGAAAGTGAAATAGGGTTATCTCATATTTATAATAAAATATATGTATATAATTGATACTGATGTTATTACTTTATAATGATATAATTAAATAATAGGAATTAGAATAAGAAATAAATTTGAATGAATCAGTATAAGATGTTACCTCTTCCTCAAAGTGCCTACTTTAAACATCTTATTAGGGCACTAGAGTTGGAATTTTGAGAAGACCAGAACCTATATAATGTAACTAAAGAGGTTTAGAAGAGGAATTTCCAAGGGTTGGTAGAGCTTGAAGCCCCACTATTTAGTGAAGAGTTGAGGGAAGGAGGTGCCCTTTTAAGGAGTTGAGATGGGCACTTTTGTAATCCTAAAAAATATTAATTTATAATAAAATAAATCCCCACATTAAAACATCCTATGTGACTAAAATTCAGATATGAGATCATATAGGGTTGTAATATAATCAACCAATCAAATTTATCCATGTTTTTATTTTATTCTAAACCATATCATTTTGATTAATCTTTGTTTAATCTATTTAAATTTATGTGTGGTAATAATGTTATATATTTTAAATGGTTATAAAAAACATACTTATGTGTTGTTAATTGTATATAATTGAATAAATTATGACATGGTAGACCATATTAATTTTAATTTTTAATTTAAAAATATTTTTGTGATTTCTAAACAATTTAATTATATGGTATTTTTATAAAATATCAATATTGTCAATTTTGACACTATTATATTATTTTTATTTAAATTGAATCCAAACAGAAGATATATTCGATAAAAAATATTTAATAGATTCCAAAATTTTCATATTCATCTAAATAATTCATGGAGCACATTAATTTGTTCATATAAAATTTATTTTAATATTTTTAAAACCATTTAATTGATATTTCCCTTAAAAATTAATTACTACACAATTTTTGTATAATTATTTAATATAATTAATTGTTGCATAAAAATAAATAAAATACTATTATTAATAAAAATATATTATATTTAATAAGAATAAATTTAGTATAATTTATCTTCTAAAACACCCAGCTTTTAAAATAATATGTTTATTAAATTATGAAGGGGACAACATTGCGTCATTTATATTAAAATAATAGAAGTGTCATAATCACTTTTATAAATCTCCAAATGGTAAAATATTATGCATTTGGATGATTACAGTTTTTATTTACATGACCAATAAGTTTTGGTCTTGTTATTTTTCTTTTATGGGTATTATTAGTCTAATAAAAACAATATTATTTATTTTTCACTAAATAAATAGTTTCTACACCATTAATGTATAAGATATTAAGGTAATTATATATTTATGAAAAATTACAAATAAATTACCATGATAAAGAAAATAATTTTAGATTTAAAATGAGTATTTATAACTGTATCTATATTATAAATAACCTTATATTAAAAATAATTTTATTATTAAATTTTGAGTGAGACATATTTCACATTCATTTAAATAAAATAAATTAAAGGACATAATCACATGAATGTAGTTTCTAATAGATACAATTTTTACCCATTTATATTTTAGAATGAAATATAATAATCCAAATATATTAATACAAGTGTTACGATAATTTTATAATATTATTTTTACCCTTAATTACCTAATTTAACTTTAATTATGGTAAATAAAATTTACCGTAGTTACTATTCATAATCCCCAAATATAAAAAGCATCATATTAACATAATTTGGATCTACTAATTTCAAATATTGAATCCATTTTACCTAAATCGAAACACAGAAGTTTCAATAATAAAATTGAAAATAATCCCGTTGTCGAAATAAAACGGGTTTTTGTTTAAAACATTACAAAAGATTGAATTTATTTTACTACGAATTCATTTTTAAATATATGATAATGACATAAATTATATTAAATGGTTAAAATATATTATATTTATACATTAAAACAATTTACTATTATAATTTAAACTTATAAATTATCTGGATGAAAAAGTTGTTTTTAAGTAAAATTTAGCGTGTTTTTAATATTCATCAAAATAAGAACATTGTCAGAAAAATATCATAACTTTATCCTATGTAAATTTTTATATACTAATTCAAAATAAGAAGTTTATTTTGTAAAATTGAAATCATAAACATGTAAAAAATTATAATTAAGATGGGTGCCCCAGCAAAAGCCGGCAAACCTGCATTTTTTTAAAAATACTTCTTTTTTTTATGAAAATTTTTTTTGTTCTCATACATCTCTTGGGAAAATGTTAAAGATCAATTATAATGTTATACAATTAAAAATTTTGTTAATAATATTCATAATGGCTAGTTCATAATAATATTATAACAATATATCATTGTTTAGTGAAACTCGGTATTACGTACAACACATGCTATTGAGGAAGGTCTCTCTTGCATGCAACACAAGCCAAGAATAGTGTCTGACTATTATAAAAGCTAATAAAATGTGGCATATAGTGAAAGATAATCTTGGTGATTATTACAAAAAAATAAATCAATTAAATTAAAAATAATACTTCTTATAAAATATCGGGGTGTCATAATTGGGTATTTCATTAATCAAAAAAATTTCAATTCTCCCTCGGTATGAATCCATAGTTATATGAAATTATTGGTAAATAATACTAGGGTTATAACATGTTCCAACCACATAGAAGTATTGGATTATGAGATACATACATATATTTTATTTTAAAAAATAAGATACATCATGAAAAAATTATAGGAAAATTATAGTACCTTCAGTCATTTCCTATAATGTTACTCATCATTCTCCTCTAGGTTTCAAGGAGAAATTAAAAAAAGGGTGAGATTATATTCTCAGTAATGATCAGAGTACAATAGAATCTATCATAACATAAAAAATGAAATTATATATAGATAGATTAAATAAAAAAATACAATCATAATCAATCAAAATTTTTGGAATTCAATATCAATAAAAATAAATGAAAACATTGATTAAAATGTTCACTGATAACATACTAATTAGATACATAAGTTCCCACATGAACACACATTTTCAAGGCCTTATTACAAGATACTATAATGATATGGGATGATATATATCCCAAAACAAAATTTTATTTTCCACATGAGACATGTCGGTGCAACAAGGGGATATATAGTTGCGGTCCTCACAAATCACATGACTAAGGAAAATGTATTCACCATAAGAGTCACCAAGATATTCCATTCCATTCCATAAGAAAACAATGACTATCTAAAAACACAATTTTTATAAAAATGAATATATAAAGGCAAATACATCAACATTCAATAGAATAATGTTAATGCCTAGGACAACATACATTAATCATACTAGAAGTTGTGTAGTTTTTTTTTTCAAATTAATAGGAAGTACCATTTTGAATAATATATCATGATATGGGTAATTTCAATATGTTTCATTATTAAGGGATGATAATAATTTTTATTAATAACTTTTATTATTATGATACTGATACATCAGTAGAAAACTAATCCATCTTGATTCATTAAGAGAATGTGAATATTGTAAAGCATATACCATAGGAGTATCTATCTATTCGTACCATCATATACCTACTCGTTATGCATCCAGGTGATGAGTGAGTAAATGATCAAACTACCCTTTTAGGGTAATTATCCCAAGGTTAATCAATACAATAGTGAAATCCGATTTTATGTTCCCTGATAGGGGTTTATTTTCTCAGAAACTACAGACATATTTATAGTACCAAACCATTATATATTTTTTCTACCAAGGAAATTATTTTATTTTACAATGCTTAATGTGATTCTTAAATCAAAAAAAATATTAAATAGAGGTAACAATATATAATTTTGTATACATTGAATTTAATGAGTATTATGGTAAAATGTTATTCCATGTAAATGTATACACCACCCAAAATAAAATTATTTTTTAATATAATATGAATCCCAAAGAATAAAAATTCAGATGAAAACCCAAACTTAGTAATTGTGTACAAATTAAATAAAAATAACTTGAATGATAGGGGTTAAAATTTGATCTTTTAATATCATGAATAATTTAATTTATTGATATAACTTCTCTAAATTGAAATATATACATAAAATGATTTAAATTAGATGCATAATTAAAAATATGTCCAAAAGAGATGAATTTGAGATTGAAAAACATTGTTATCTAGAATTCTAGACGCATAAATTAACAGCCACTCTGAATCACATAGTGTAGATACATAAACTTGAGTATCCCATTATTGATAGTTAATATATTACATTAGTCATATTATCAAGAAATCTCTCTCAATAGACTAAATAGATTATTAGTTTTATCAAGAAATATATATAAATGATTCACATATTTATTTTGAATAAAAATATTTAAAAATATTTTTTTAGAATATAATTATTCCCCCTATCATATCCTTGAATATAATTCATATTACATTGCATGGATTCTTATGAAATGGAATAAAATAATGGGTAGATAAAATTATCTGTTAGATTAATTTTTCAATCGAATCTATCATTACTCATTACACATAATCAACATAGAGGTGTAAATAACTGTACAAAAATTTCATTTATATTATTTTACTATCATTATTAGATAATCCATAATCAATATAGGAAGTTCAATATATAAATAATATTACATTTAATCAATAAAATTTAAATTCAATTCTTCTAAATATAATATCATTGAGAGAATATAATGGATAAAAATTAATTAATTATTATTAAAATAAATTTTAAATTATTGGACTCCACAGTCTTAGAAATCATGATACTAATATTTACAAGACCTTTCAAAAGGTAGTGTAATGAAGATTGGTAATTAAAGTGAAAAAAACAATTTAAATAATTTTATCCAACTAATTAGTCCCATAATACTACTGGTGCATAGATGTGATATCTATAATTGGAACCCACCCAAATATGCATTCCTAAATATTTTCTCAAAAATCAAGCAATCAATTTAATTCATGAAAAATATTACATATAAAAAATTTATAATCATGTAATGAAAATAAAATGAGAATAATTTCCTCATTCAATCATAAAACATTTAAAGTAAACTTCCTTATGTAAAAATGATATATTGTTTATGAAATTAATATAAACATGAAAAATAGTAAGGATATTTAGGGGAAATATATTGTTATATGGTGGTAATAAGATGAATAATTAAAAATAATGTTAATTAATAAAAAAAATAAATGAAGATTTGAATTTAAACTCTATCCTATTCAAACTGATCATAAAAAATCCAAAGAAATAATAAGGATTGTATCAATACAACATTTCCACAATATATCACATGTATAACAATGGTTTGATGTTTTTTAAGATTATAAATACCATTAGAATTTCATTAATGACCTTATTAAAGAAAAATAACCATTTCACATTGATAATATTTTTAAAATTAAAAGTTTAATAAAAATTATTTTTTTTCAAGATATCATTTTAAAAATATAATGTAAGATATAAAATTTATTTCTTCATGATGGTGTGAAATTCAATTCATGTCTTAAACATTAAAATAATTATTTCTTTCAAATTTTTGGGAATTATTTGGAAATTGAAAAGACCATTACTATTAATTTTTTTTTTGAAAATTAAAAACACGGGTAAAAATATCCTAAATGATTCTTTTCATAAATTTAAAAACATTTTTGATATAATTTTATAAAAATATTATTCTGGATGAAAATTGTATTTTTGACCAAAGAGATAAAAATATATGTATTTTATTAAAAGCATTATGGAATAAATTTTAAGTGGACAAGAGTTAAAAATGATTCTATTACTTGAAAATTCAGAAATAACAAGAGTATAAATAAAATATTTCTATTTTATTATACACAGATAAAATATTATATTAATTGTTGACTCACAAATAAAAAATCCTAATTAAAATAATATTTTAAAATAACGACTTACAAAGATTATAACATTGAAGTGAGAATTATTTAATGAAAACATTATTTTTCACAGGTAAAACCATAAAAAGTGGAAATAAAATATATGATATTAGAATTTTATTACATTCATATTCTTATACTATCTAATATAATCAAGAATTAATATAGCCTAATGAAAATAATATGAGTGATTAAATTTTTTCGCATATTTTTTTTTCATGTTAAATCCACCTCGATGAAATAATTTAAATTAAAACATCAAATTTAAGAAATTATTCATTATTATGACATTATATGAATCATTTTCCATATATAAACTACAAAAAATAATTTTTCCGCATTGTATTACAATATCCCAAGATAAAAAGGAACTGAGATAAAATAACATAACTCATAATTCCTTTTAGTGGAACATGCTCTAAACTATTGTACAATTGCTTTGACAACAATATTAATTTATATTAAAAATTATTAATATTTATAATGTTATATATGATCCCATTATAACATTTCACAACTTATTTGTTAACAATATTTTAGTATTTTCATTTTTATAGATGTATTTGTCTTTTTTTATCTTATGTGAATTCTATTTAAAGTTATTATTCTTTGGAATATTATATAGTTACAAAATCTCCCTAATTATATTAGTTTTTTAAAAATAAATTTTTCATATATATACAATTTTAGAATCATTAATTAAATTTGACCATGGGGAATTGATCTCATCACTTCATGCAGACGGTAGCTTGTACGTATATACGGGTGGCCTTAGAATTTCCATAATGGATGAAAGGGTAAGGATTTTGGTGATCTATTAATTTTTTCGAATTAATATAATTTAATATGTATATATATATATCATATATTCAATAAAAATTTCCTTGTTTCCTTTCATGTGAAGCCTATGAAAAAAACACAAATCGCATCATGAGGTGGTAATATATCATTTACTTGAATGAAACTAATATATTTTAAACAAAGTGTATTATAAGATGGTATAAGTGATATTAAAAATTAAGAAGTATAATAATATAACAAATATTATATAAATTTTTTAAATACATTATTAAATCTATCCTTTAAAGGTGGTGGTGGAAAATAATTTACATCAATTTGCAAGATGGTGGTTCACCATAATAACAATCAGTTTTTTCACATTTTATAGGATATGTTATGGATATTGGTAATTTAATTAATATAATAAATTATCAATGTATGTCTTATTCTTATATTATAATATAATCATGTTTTAATAACATATCATGTGGGTGTAAGTAGAAAAAAACCAAAACTATAGTTTGAGAACATTATATTTTCTTCGAATAACATCTCTAGGCTTTCTTAAAAACACTTAATTGTATTTATTTTTTATAAAATTCATTATATGATATATTTTTTTGATTAATTCATTTAGTCTTTTTTGTATTGACAAAACCAAATGGATTTTGATGTGTAAATATCGGAAGAGAGAGGGTGCCATTTTATAAGTGATGGAGAGGACACACATCGATTTTTTTGTAATGAATCAATCATAACAATGTTTTTCTCATGAAAAAATCTTAAAAAATATGTATTTATCAAATATTATATGTTATATGGTCGAAATATTATATTATTATGTTTTTTTTGTAATATTTTTAAGGAGACTTTAACCTTTATATTTTTATATTCACCTCACATTAAATCAGTTTTTACCATAACTTTAACAATTAATTTATAATACTTCTTCAATTATTTAGAGTGAGAAAAATTATCTTTAACATATTATATGACACAATATTTTTAATCAAATTTTCAAATACAATTTAAAAAAGTAAAATTATATAATTTAACATTATACTCAGAGACATGATAAGAAAGCGTGTTTCCAGAGAGACAATTCTCATATGTATAGAATGATATAATGTCAAAATTCAATCTAAAATTGACTGTAGTAATCTAAATTATTTATATATAAATTTTTTTAATTATTTAAATTTAAAACAAATGTAATATATTATTTTTAAAAGAAAATTATTTAAATAAAAAAGGGGTTTTCAAAAAAAATTATTAATCAAAAAATGAATTATTTGTGAAAAATAAAAAATATATTTCTTTGAAAATTTTTTATGTGTTTTTATAAAATGAGGCTTATTTTTTAAAATAAATTTTATAAAATTTTTAATGAATAATTTTTCATTATGTGTGATAATAAAGACCAAAACCACTATTGGAAGAATATTGTTTTTATTGAAAACATTTATTTTTATTTCAAATGATTCTTACTTTATTCCAAATAAATATAAGAAAAATTATTCTCTATACATGTCTAACTATATAATTTTATTAATTTATTATATACAATTCAACTTCTCCAATTTAGTAGACATGTTATAATGGTATGCTATATTGCAGATCATTTAGACTCGGGGTTTTCAATTCTGTAAGCTACCGAAGAGAGTCATTTTATTTAAAATAAATATATCATTCAATATTTGGGTGTTATATTCTAATATAATATTGGTGTTTCATGTCATATACCATATTCACCAAAAATTTAATAATTTAAAATACCATAGTGTAACATTCTCCCCATGTTCAACAAATAAAATCCGTGAAATTTAAATATTATATTTATAATCAATGTCTCGATATTTGATAATCGTATTATTGAAAACCCATATTGTAAAAAGTATAATTAAATAATCTTTCAAAATAGGCATAGATAAATATTAAGGGATATCTATAATAAATTTTTTTCTCTTTTATTGTAAGATAACATAGGTGGAAACTTAAGATATCGAGAAGAAATAAAATCTTATTTCCCAGAAAATGATTGAGGGTGATAGAGTTCATGCATCACAAGAATTATAATGATCATTAAAAAGATGAAAAAAGAAGAATTATTAATATGATATGATTTAAAACAGATATGATATTCTACTTTTATTAACTTAATATAAAAACATTTTTTTTTCAAGATCATTTGTCAAAATATGAGGTATTTGTTTATTATATATGAATATATCATATTATTCTTACTTGGTATACTTATATTTTATAAAAACATCATTATCCTTTGGTTATGCTTCAATAAATTATCATGTCATCTCTTATTCTATCAAATGAATTTCCAATAATAGTTTATTATACTGAAATCACTAATATTAACTTTTAACATATCATAGAATTGATAAAATTTTGACAAGTCCTTCCATATGTTTATAAATATTTACAAAAACCAATACGGTTAGATCATGTTTCCAATATAATACATGAATATATAATCTCAGTAGTACCTACATTGGATCATCATTAATATTTATTCATCATCACGTTTAACTGAAAATATGGAATACTAACTAGGACATCATATAAGAGAGTGGTATTCACTTGTGACGACCCATCCCAAAGGGTTCATATTATGGCTACCCAAATCCCACATTCCATAGGTTAGGGTTGGCGACTAGCACCAAAAATATGTACCCCAAAAAACGGGAAGTAATTTCCATTAAACCTGTAAAAACACACAATCCAAGAACACAACAAGAAGAAACCACAATGTAAACTGTTGTAGAAAGAAGTGTACTGAAGGTTAAGGGGCCTGAATACGAGCCCAACATAAAAGGAAAAGTATAAATAAAAATAAAAACTACTCAAGATTCATCCACCAAGGATGCTACCAGATGGGTAGGTACAGATCGTCTCCTCAGCACTCCAAATCAGCCCGTCACCTCCGTGTACCACCTGGTCCTTGATCCCTCAAGTCTCTACCAAAATGATTGTCATCAACAAAAGACACAACATTGTGCAGGCGAATCCCATGTATGGTTGAGTAAAACAACACTCATTATGGACCCCATGACCCCCAAAGGTCTCCCAAAGTTCCATAGAGGATAAACCACAAATATAAGGCCCCAGCCGTAAACCTTACATAATATTTAATTAAATGAATAATTCACATTGAGGATATTTTCAGGTTTAGAGTTTTAGATAATTAATACATAACTGTTACATCTCAAAAGATTACAATGTAGACTAAGTTTCCATAAAATAATAACTCTTAAAAAGAAACATGTCTAGTTCCATGTTTTAGATAGCATGAATTTCCCTTTCTCCCATCCCTAGCCCTATTCCACATTAAGTCCTGTGAAAAACATTTCAAATAACTTGGGGTGAGCATAAAAAAGCTCAGTATGGGATACACAAAGAATGAAAACTATTAGTTTTTAAACATCAAATAAACCATGCATACTTTATCAAAGTAATACCTTTACCTTCAAGAAGTAGTAAAAACTCTTCACTGAATAAAATATCATTACTTACCCTTTTATAAGCAAAGGATTAGCATAAAACCCATATAAAGAACACATAACATATAAAGGTAACTTGGGACAAAAACATACTTAAGTGGAATAACCATACGGTCGACTTCCACACATATCACTTAATGGAATAGCCATACGGCCAACTTCCATACATACTTAATGGAATAGCCATACGGCCAACTTCCATACCCAATGCATTGGAGGTTAAAACGTAACCACCCATCCTGGTATTCACGACACCACTCGTCATATGGTTTATCATGTAACCACCCGTCAAATGTCCAAGTACCATTATAAAATCATAAGAAATAAAACAAATATAATGGAAAGAAAACATTTCCACACATTGATCACAATATATCACTCAAATATATTGACATAACAAATCTATTATAAAAACCATTTTCAATACAAAAATACATAAAAGAGTATATGGTATTTATTTAATTTAAAAAAACATTACGGTTTGTTGGGGAAGCCAAAGACCAAATAATACTCGCGGCGGCGGAAATGGTCGTTGTCACCGTGTACGTTAAAAGAAACATTCCTTTTTTTCATTTAGTAAAAAGCTTCATAGAAAAAGATTCCTTCTGTATAAAAGTAAAATTCAAATGGGTTTATACGCCATATAAAAAATTTTGTGTATAAAAAGAAATATGCCTCAATGAAAGGATATTGAGACGAAGTCCCTTACCTCGGGTCCGACTTGACTCGATCGTTCTATAACGTCCTGAATAATAAACTTGAGTTAATTTCTACTTGCTTAAGAACCTTTATCAAGATTATTATTCCTTTTATATCACTTATTTCCATGTTATAAACATTATGTAATCATTATGTTAATAATGTTTTTTTGACGATATTTGGTTCTTAAGTCGAAAGTGGACTTCTTACAATTACATGTTGTTCGTGTGGTCAAAGGTACATTATATCCAGAATGAAATTCCTGATTTAGATATAATTTATATCATATATATCTAGCATATACATGTATTTATAATATCACATAATCATTTAGAGGTAAGAAATGAAATGCACTGTTCATGGAGACGGTAAGCCGTACGTACGCATGAACGCTACTTTCATTTTTATGTCATATTAATGGAATTAAAACTAAATGAGTGGTATGTATATTTTAATTCCATAATTATATTAATCATTTAGATGTAACATATATCATATATATCCATTATATATATTTAATTATAATAGTACATTACATTTGGGGATAAGAAATGAAATGCACCATTCATGGAGATGGTAAGTCGTACGTACGCATGAATGCTACTTTCATTTCTATCTCATACTTTAATGGAAAGAAAAATAATAATGATATAGAGGTATATTATAATTTCAGTATAACATCATATATAATAACTTTAAATCCATCCTTTATACGTCCCACATATGGCATTAACGAATCGAATCACTTTGAGGGGGCGGTAGTCCGCACTTCCTAAAATGAAATTATCGTGTTTACCCACAATGGAAACCATAAAGGTATAGCACAAATGAAAAATACAGAAGCATAAGGGAAACATAAACGTAATATATATCATATATAAATATAGTGACATCTTAATGGCCACCCTTAAAGGTGTTTAAAAGCAGATTGAACAATAATCGTTTCGTGAGGCAGAAATTCGCCAACCACAGAAACAGTATGTTCTTTAACCATTAGATGTAGATGTGTGTAAGTGTAGCTCGAATGATTATTATAAAAACATCCTAGTATATCTAATATACTGTAGTTGTTACAAAATAAATGAATAAAAAGAGTTAGGGGGTTGGAGAAGCAAAATAAAACAAAAAAACACAAGTGAACACATTACCATAAAATCGGGTAACTCTCTTAGATTTGAGCTAAAAGGCTTCCTTGGGAAGTCTTCTGCCCAAAGTGGGGCTTCAAGGAGTAAGAGAGGGATCCGGAGAGACAAAATGGGCAGGGGTTGGCCGAGTCAAAGTCTTTGGATGTGTGGGTAAGGTGGTATAGGTGGGGGCATTTTATAAGTGGAGAGGAGGGGCACTCTTAGAAAGTAAGGAAATGTTACTTTATTATAGAATGGGTATCGGATTTTAATGGTCCCACATTGATGTGTTTTGAAGATAAGGTGATAATGATTCTAAATGCACCCATACAATAGGTTTTGGACATGTGTAGGTCTTATATTTTACATTATATTTCCATTTTATTTAAATCGTTAAATAAGTTGGTGAACACTGCATCATCATGGGGTCATAAATAATTTAATTTTTTTAATGTCTAAAAATTATTAAAATAATATCATGATGTAGTAAATCTATTTATATTTCAAATGAATTTTCATAGTCAAAAATCTGACTTGTATAACCCCATTTAAAAATTGTTTTAGTAAAACAACTCATGTTTGTGGCATTTTTATTTTAACAATAAATAAAAAGATATTAATGTCATTTTCCAACTAAAGTGGCTCCATGGGGTCCTCAAGTTGACCCATGGATTTTCATGGTCTTATAGGACACATAAAATATGGGTATGACATGTGTCCAATTCATTTCATATTATTAAAACATTATTTTTACCTTAAACTACACTAATTACCTCTAATCGCGATTATAAACGTAAAAGTTACAATTCACCAAAAAATTATTTTAATCACATTGAAACAAATTTTAATTTTTAATGAAAACCATGTATGTTGGATTTTTTAAATTCATATCTCAGAAGTTGAAAAATTTCATTTAAACGAAAAATCAGTTTTTATAAGTACCACTTAGTGGTTTCACTATTCATCAAAAATTGAAGTTTTTCAGAAAAATGCCCAAAATTCACCCTAAGCTATATTTGATATTACAAATTCAAAAATGAAGACTATTTTACAAAATTCAAAACATATAAGTTGCATTAATTAATTTAATAATTAATTCCCGATGTCAGAGCAAATAGCGTGTTTTCATGAAACAATAGTATCAAAAGATTGACACTAGTTTAAGTCTAATTTCAAAGTGAAATTAATTCCAAAGACCACTATTAGATTTAATGGTAAAAATATATTCTAATTTCACTTTAAAACCAATTCAAATTATAATATAATCATATAAATAAATTATATTAAAAAGAGGTTTTGAATTAAAATACAACATTTTTCACTGTCCATTAAAAAAATGAACTTTATCAGAAAAATACCAAAATTTACAGAAAGTAAATTTTTATGTCCCCATTATAAAAAAGAGTTTTATTTGGACCAATAGAATTTATAAAAGTGACCAAAACTATATTTAATGATGGTTCTCCATCAAAAGGCGATATGTGAACTTTTAGTGAAAATTAGGGTATAAAAGCCTAAAATTGAAGCCTTTTCGTATTTTAAGCCTTTATCTTATATTAGATAAATGTAAAAACATTTAAAAACATTTAAAAACATATATAATCATATTTTAGTTATTTCTATCCATTCCTGCCAATACAATGGCTATGTGTTAACTACCATTTAAAATAATATTATTTTATAATTAGTGTGCAACGTAAGATTTCATGAAACTCTTTGTTGCATATCGGGTACGCTATCGAACATAGAAACCCCTTTAAAGTAAAATAAATAAATAATTCATAAATATTAATAAATATGAAAATTCATTATTCTTTATTTACATGGGATGTTACATCCTTCCCCCCTTTTGAGAATTCCGTCCTTGCAATTTTATTCAATTATCAAAATAAGTGGGGGTATTTATCCCTCATAGAATTTTCAGATTCCCACGTTGCCTCTTCAACCATATAGTTTTTCCACAAATCCTTTACCTGGTGGATTACCTTATTTCGAAACACTTGCTCTCTTTGGTCAAGAATCTAGACTGGTTGTTCTTCATAAGAGAGATTTTCTTCCAACTGAACTACCTCTGAGATCAAAACATGAGATGGATCTGGCATATAATTCCTCAACATCGAAACATGAAAAACATTGTGTGCCTGAGATAAACTCTTAGGTAAAGCCACTCGGTAAGAAACTGATCCAACTTTCTCAAAAATTTCATATGGTCCAATGAACCTTGGACTCAACTTTCCTTTATTACCAAATCGCATCACACTTCTCCACGGTGAAACTTTGAGAAAAATATGATCACCTACATCGAGAGATAGATCCTTCCTCCGGTTATCCACATAACTCTTCTGCCTTCTCTAAGCAGTTTTCATGTGTTTCTGAGTCAACTGAACTTTTTCTGCTAACTATTCTATCAATTATGGTCCCATTAACTTCCATTCCCCCACTACATCCCAAAAAGCTAGAGTTCGACACTATTTCCCATATAATTCCTCAAACGGTGCCATCTGTATAATAGAATGAAAACTGTTATTATATGAATACTCAACCAAAGAAAGATGTTGGTCTCAACATCCCTGATAATCCATTGAACAAGCTCGTATCATATCCTCCAATGTCTAAATTGTTCATTCGGACTGCCCATCAGATTGCGAATGAGAAGTTGTACTAAAATTTTAATTCAGTACCCAATGACTTCTGAAGGCCTTTCCAAAAGATAGAAGTAAACCTAGGATCATGATTGAACACAATGGAGAGAGGAACTCTATTTAACCTGAATATCTCTTTATGATATAAATGAGAAAGTTGATCTACTGAAAAAGTATCTTGTATAGCAAGGAAATTAGCAGATTTAGTCAAGATATCAACAATAACCAAGATTGCATTATTACCGCGAGATGTCCTCAGTAATACCACATCAAAGTCCATGGATATGTTTTCCCATTTCTACTCTGGAACTGGTAAAGGCTGAAGCATCCCTTTCGGTAACTGTCACTCTGCCTTAACCTGCTGACAAGTCAAACACTTCACAGTAAAATCAGTTATATCCCTTTTCATTCCATCCCACCAGTAATACTCCTGCAGATCACTGTACATCTTAGTACTGTTAGGATGAACTGAAAACGGGGAACTATGAGCCTCACATAACAGCTCATTCTTCAACTGTGAATCACAAGTCACCCATAATATCTTCCCAAACCTCAAAACACAATAATTATCAATGTTGAATTCAGGTAACTTACCCTTCCGAACCAGATCTACCTTTTTCTGCGACTCACTGTCTTCCCTCTGTGCTTGCTTAATTCTGTTTAATAGGGATGATATCACTGATACCTGAAACAAAACATGAGAACATCCTACACCAACAACTTCCATGACAAAGATCATCAAATCCTTAACCAAATGATAACGTTCCAAAGGAAACATTGTTAATGAAGCATTACTTTTTCGACTCAAAGCATCATCCACTTTATTTGCTTTTCCCGGATGGTAATGAATTGTACAATCATAATCCTTGATTAATTCCAGCTATCTCCTCTGTCTCATGTTCAATTCTTTCTGAGTGAATATATGCTTTAAACTTTTGTGATCAGTATACATTTCACACCTTAATCCATAAAAATGATGCCTCCAAAATTTTGAAGAAAAAAACAACAGTAGCCAATTCCAAATCATGTGTAGGGTAATTTACCTCATGAGTTTTCAACTGACGTGAAGCATAAGAAATTACCTCATCATTCTGCTTAAGGTCACAGCCAAGTCCCTTCAACGATGCAGCACTGTATATAACAAACTCACCATTCCAGGAAGGAAGTGCCAAAACTGCAGCATTCACCAATCTTCTTTTCAACTCCTGAAAACAATCATCACATTCTTTTGTCCAGAAAAACTTAACACCCTTCCGAGTTAGCTTAGTCATTGGACTAGATAACCGTGAAAAATTTTCAACAAACCTTTTGTAGTAACCTGCCAAACCAAAAAAAACTAAGGATCTCGGTTACATTTGTGGGTCTTGGCCATTATTCAACAACTTTTGTTTTAGCAGGATCAACATTTATGCCATCTTTTAAAACAATGTGACCAAGGAATGAAATTTTTTGTAACAAAAACTCACACTTGATGAATTTTCCATACAGTTTCTTTTATTTTAAGGTTTGGAAGATAAACCTTAAATGACTTTCATGCTCCTCTTTACTTTTAGAAAACACCAAAGTATCTTCAATAAAAACAACCTACATTTTTCACCTGAGTCAACTGAGCAATCACTGCAACAAACTGTTCAATTATGATTCTGACCATCTCAGGAAGCCGATTTAGATGTTCATTTCCATATGTATACCTTCCTAGCACATCGTCCAGGTTTCCTCTTCGAAAAACAATTCTAAACACATAAATATCTTAGGCTAAGCAGCATGGTCATCTTTAAATGATATATCATTTCAATCATACCATAAATTAATTTATAATTTAACACTTTTCTAACTCCTAAAGTTGTCTAAACCGACCTCTGATACCACCTATAATTCCCCATACTTAAACATTACTTAATATTGGATTAAATGAATAATTCACTTTGAGGATCTTTTCAGGTTTAATGTTTTATAGAATTAGGACATAACTGTTACATCTCAAAAGATTACAATGTAGACTAAGTTTCCATAAAATAGAAACTCTTAAAAAGAAACATGTATAGTTCCATGTTTTAGATAGCATGACATTCCCATGCTCCTATCCCTGACCCTATTCAACATTATGTCCTACGAAAAACATTTCAAAAAACTTGGGGTGAGCATAAAAATGCTTAGTAAGGGATATACAAAGAATGAAAACTGTTAGTTTTTCAAACATCAAGTAAACCATGTATACTTTATCAAAGTAATACCTTTAGCTTCATGAAGTTAGTAAAAACTCTTCAATGAATAAAATATCATTACTTACCATTTTTTAACCAAAGGATTACCATAAAACCCATATAAAGAACACATAACATATAAAGGTAACTTGGGATATAAACATACTTAAGTGGAATAACCATACGGTCGACTTCCACACATAACAATTAATGGAATAGCCATACACACTACTTCCATACATACTTAATGGAATAGCCATACGGCCGACTTCTATACCGGATGCATTAGAGGTTATAACGTAACCACCCATCCTGGTATTCATCGCACCACCCTTCATATGGTTTATCACGTAACCCCCCGTCAAATGTCCAAGTACCATTATAAAATCATAATACATAAAACAAATATAATGGAAAGAAAACATTTCCACACCTTGACCACAATATATCACTCTAATATATTGACATAAAAAATCTATTATAAAAACCATTTTCAATACCAAAATAAATAAAAGAGTATATGGTATTTATTTCATTTAAAAAAAACATTAAGGCTTGTTGAGGAAGCCAAAGACCAAATAATACTCGCGGTAGCGGAAAATGTTGTTGTCCCCGCGTACGTTAAAAGAAACATTCCATTTTTTCGTTTAGTAAATCGCTTCGTAGAAAAATATTCCTTTTTTATAAAAGTAAAATTCAAAGGGGTTTATACACCATATAAAAGAATGTTGTGTATAAAAAGATATATGCCTCAATGAAAGGAGATTGGGACGAAGTCCCTTACCTCAAGTCCGACTTGACAAGATCGTTCTTTAACGTCATGAATAATAAACTTGAGTTAATTTCTACTTGCTTAAGAACCTTTTTAAAGCTTATTATTCCTTTTATATCACTTATTTCCATGTTATAAACATTATGTAATCATTATGTTAATAATGTTTGTTTTGTCGATATTTGGTTTTTAAGTCGAAAGTGGACTTCTTACAATTACATGTTGTTCATGTGGTCAAAGGTTCTTTATATCCAGAATGAAATTCCTGGTTTGGATATCATATATATCATATATATCTAGTATATACATGTATTTATAATATCACATAATCATTTAGAGGTAAGAAATGAAAAGTACCGTTCATAGAGATGGTAAGCCGTAAGTACGCATTAACGCTACTTTCATTTCTATGTCATATTAATTGAATTAAAACTAAATGAGAGGTATGTATATTTTAATTCCAGAATTATATTAATCATTTAAATGTAAAATACATCATATATATCCATTATATATATGTACTTATAATAGTACATTACATTTGTTGACAAGAAATGAAATGCACCGTTCACGGAGACGGTAAGCCATACGTACGCATGAACGCTACTTTCATTTCAATCTCATTCTTTAATGTAAACAAAAAAATAATGATATAGAGGTATATTATAATTTCAGTATAACATCATATATAATAACTTTAAATGCATCGTTTATACATCTCACATATGGCATTAACTAATCAAATCACTTTGAGGGGGCGGTAGTCTGCACTTCCTAAAATGAAATTATCGTGTTTACCCTCAATGGAAACCATAAAGGTATACCACAAATGAAAAATATAGAAGAATAAGGAAAACATAAACATAATATATATCATATATAAATAGAGTGACATCTTAATGTCCACCATTAAAGGTGTTTAAAATAATATTGAACAATCATCGTTTCGTGAGGCCGAAATTTGCCAACCACAGAAACAGTATGTTCTTTAACCATTAGATGTAGATGTGTGTAAGTTTAGCTCGAATTCTTATTATAACAAAATCCTAGTATATTAAGGATACTGGAGTTGTTACAACAGAAATTAATGAAAAGAGTTTAGGGGGTTGGAGAAGAAAAATAAAACAAAATAAAATAAGTGAACACATTACTTAAAATCAGGTTACTCTCTTAGATTTGAGCTCAAAGGCTTCCTTGGGAACAGTTCTGCCCAATGTGAGGAATAAAGGAGTAATAGAGGTATGTGGAGAGACAAAATGGGTAGGGTTGGGCCAAGACAAAGGCTTTGGAAGTGTGGGTATGGTGGTAGAGGTGGGGGCCTTTGATAAGAGGAGAGGAGGGGCACTCTTGGAATGTAAGGAAATGTTAGTTTATTATAGTATGAGTTTAGGATTTTAATGGTCCCAAATTGATGTGTCTCTAGGATAAGGTGATAAGGGTTAGAAATCCACCCATACAATAGGTTTTGGACATGTGTAGATCATATATTTTACATTATCATTCCATTTTATTTAAATCGTTAAATAATGAGGTGATCACTGCATCATCATGGTGTCATAAATAATTTAATTTATATAATATCTAAATATTATTAGAAAAATAACATGATGTATGAAATCTATTTATATTTACAATGAATATTTATAGTAAAACATCAGACTTGTATGACCCCATGTAAAAATTGTTTTAGTAAAACAATTCATGTTTGTGACATTTTTATTTTAACATTAAATAAAAATATATTATTTTTATTTTCCAACTAAAGTGGATCCATGGGGTCCCGAAGTTTACCCATGGATTCTATTGGTCGGCCATGACACATCCAATATGGTTAGGACATGAGTCAGGTTCATTTAATATTATTAAAACATTATTTTTACCTTAAACTACACTAATTACCTCTAATCGCGATTAAAAACATAAAAGTTACTATTCACCAAAAAATTATTTTAATCACATTGAACTACATTTTACTTCTTAATGACAACCATGTATGTCAGATTTTTGAAATTCAAAACACAGAAGTGGTAAATTTTCATTTAAACGAAAAATCAATTTTTATAAGTACCACTTAGTGGTTGTACTATTCATCAAAAATTGAAGTTTTTTAGAAAAATACCAAAAATTCACCCTAAGATATATTTAATATTCCGAATTCAAAAATGAAGTCTATTTTAAAAAATTAAAAACATATAAGTTTCATTAATTAATTCAATAATTAATTCCCGCTGTCAGAACAAATAGCGTGTTTTCATGAAACAATAAGTATCAAAAGATTGACACTAGTTTAAGTCCGATTTCAAAGTGAAATTAATTCCAACGACCACTATTGGATTTAATGGTAAAAATATATTCTAATTTCACTTTAAAAACAAATCTAATGATAATCTAATCAGATAAATAAATTATATTAAAAAGAGGTTTTGAATTAAAATACAACATTTTTCACTGTCCATTAAAAAAATGAACATTATTGGGAAAATACCAAAAATTTACACAAAGTAAATTTTGATGTCCCGATTCTAAAAAAGAGTTTTATTTGGGATTATTGAATGTATAAAAGTGACCAAAACTATATTTAATGATGGTTCTCCATTAAAAGGTGATAAGTGAACCTTTAGTGAAAATTAGGGTATAAAAGCCTAAAATTGATTTCTTTTCGTATTTTAAGCCTTTATATTTTATTGGATATATGTAAAAACATTTAAAAAATATATATAATCATATTTTAGTTATTTCTATCCATTCCCGCCAATACAACGGTTATGTGTTAACTACCATTTAAAATAATATTATTTTATTACTAGTGTGCAACGTAAGATTTCAATGAAACTCTTTGTTGCGTATTGGGTACGATATCGAACATAGAAACCCCTTAAAAGTTAAATTAATATTTAATTTGTAAATATTATTAAATATGAAAATTCTTTAATATTTATTTACCTAGGATGTTACAACAAAGTATGACCTCAATCACAAAGCAAGAAGCAGTCAACAATCCCACGTAGGAATATTCCCTTACATATCACTAAGTTATCAAAATATACTCATCTCATTGATGAGGAAACATAAGGCTCCAACTTTCAGGCCATTTTCACAACTGATCCATGAGTGGTGTATACCACAATGGAAACACCATGAAGGTAAATGTACCACAAAGTTAAAGACTCAGAACACACCAGGTATTACATAAGTATAAAAGTACATGTTATTTGATGTAATGTTGGATCATCATAATCTGTTGAGAGCCTCTTATGCTAACCCACATAGGATCTGTAGATGCTTACCCATATATGATTGTTTTGCACTGACCCACTTCATATTTCTAAGCACTAACCCACAGTGGATCGATATATTCTAAAAAAAATAGATCAATATATGCTAACCCACATAGAGTCGGTGTTCTTTGTTCACGTTATATCCAACCACTAAATTCCCACACTGAGCACACTAGGTTCCGGGAGGATCTTCTCTTCAAGATATTAGTCATACTTCATCCACCATGATGTTCTTGGAAGATGTATCCTAATGGACTACCCCATCATATGGGTCCCAAGGTGACAGACATTGCTTCGATCATATGCCCAATCTATGAGATATGTGAACTTTTGTAAAATGATCCCATTTTGATTCATGTCTGATGCAACCCAGGTCGCATGTCAAACTATGTCAAAACACACTTAGATTGTCTAAAAATGACATTCTTTCCAAAAGGGTCTTTATTCCACAGACGACGCATCAATCAGATTCCAGGTATGTTACTTACACCCCTTTCCGTGAACTGAGGTAGATTGCAACTCAGTCTGGCCCGGCTCGACCAGGACATTCAGAATATTCAAAAGTCACAACTTCCAAAAAGGCGTTACAACACCACTGGTAGCGTTTCTAATAGACACTCGGTTCATCAGTTACATGAATTTATTTTTTTGGGCACCTGTTGTGTCTGGATCTAGTCTGACTCTGTCAGACCAGTCCAATGCAACAGGTCTCAGGGACTACCTGACCATGCTCGGGTCCGGCTAACTGGGGGTCGGCCCAGTTCAATTGGTTCAACCCATTGGGATCAGCCCGACTTGGTAACAAGTTTGGGTCACAATTGGCCTGGCCCGTCGGGGGGGGGGGTCGACCCACCCGCGTTGGCCTGTTGGGCCATGGGTCCGACAGGTTTGGCCGGCCCACACCAGCGTAGTTTTCCCTAAGGAAAACTGTTTCATCCTGCTAGCCCCGTGATTATAGGGCCATTCGCCAGCTACTGGGGTGCTTCCCCACCACATTTAATAGTCATCCATTTGACTGACCATGTTTTGGCAACACAGCGCGGCGCGGGCTACACCGCACCCTCCTGCTGCGGCCTATGCGGTCGGGTCGCTTCCTCTGTCGGCGCTTGCAGGCGCCACCCTTTTCCCATTTAGTCGGCTTGGTCCCTCCACCCTTGGCCACTGTGGCATGACGTCGCATGCTGCCTTCCCCCGCCTACTTATGGTTGCCACAGGTCTCCTCCCGCTATGGCCGACATGGTGCACCGATGGTCTCTTCTGTGGGTCATCAGACGCACTCCTGTGGTCCATTTTTGACGTCGTCTATGCCAACGGCTCTTCTAGGATTCAACCGTCATAGAGTGACCCTCTATTTTGTGTTTCTATCAAGTTGGCAATTATTCCCTGAAGATCACATCTAGAATGAAGTGGCGGAGGGTCTGGAACTTTTTCATTTGGTCTGCTCCCTCCGCGTTTCATGATAACAAGTGGGAGATAAAGTTTACTCATCAAAGAAAATTGTAAAAAACCCTACCTGGAAAAGATTTTTGATAACGATGATTGACTAAACCTCCTTCATCATTATCATTGGTTTTTGATTCTGTGGAGTTCATCACTACTAGCTGAATTCAGTCTCGTGCTCCAAGTGGTTTGCGTCGTGGTATTCGTCAAGATCTTCATTTCATGGTGAAGAAGTGCCAACACCCCTCCACGATCTCTATATAAAAAGGAGAGGAGAAATAGTATGTCCCGAATGAATAATTAATGAGGTTCATTTAATTAATTAACCTCCCAAATTCCCAACACCAATGGTACAAACAAGGGATATTCAAGTCATTAATGCCTTGACATGTCGGCGGTCCTTCAACCACTACTCTTCTATTGAAGAAAAAAAAGAAATAAAATAAGATAACATGATATTTTATTAATCATTCAAAAGTCTGAAAAATATAGTTTTTCACATGACCTTCTATGGTTTTTGTGAATCCTCCCTTAAAAAAATCATGGTGGTGCGAATCCAATGGTCCCCTCAAATTTTTAGTCTGAGCACCGCTTCAAAAGATAGAAACTGCCACCCGCACATTTTCTGAATTTACGTTAAAAAATGTTTAATAAATTATTATCATTTACCCTCGACCCATGCCGGTCAAGGTTAGGCTCCGTCTAAATAGAACACTCCCTAATAAACTCAATGGTACCCTTGGATTTTCAATCTATGTTACTATTTAGATGTTATAGTTTTTAACAAATAAATAATTTTTATATAATTATATAATTTATGGAAAAAAACTAACTTCCACTATTGGCCCGTGCCGGCCAATGTTAGGGTCTTCTGTAGGAAAGGATACCCTCTCGAGTTGATTAGTGGTCTCAGATTTTTAATCTGAGTCACCATTTATGATTTATAATTATTTAAAATTTATATAAAATTATTTAATTATATTTTTGCGGTTATTCCATTTTCTAGTTATCTCACTAGAGGTCTTTGCCGACAAATCTTATGTTGTGCCTATGGTAAAAATTCCATACTGAACGTAATAGTGCCCTTCTATTTCTGATATAGGAAATCATTTATGAGTTATTCAACATTGTAAATAAAAACTACTCCCATGCGCTATTTTTTACATAAGACTTTTTTGATGGATCATTCTAGGAACTCTAGGCCTCGAAATAACGCACTGTTAGATTTCTTGGTTTTTAAATAATTACATATAATAAAAAAATTATAACGTAATTTCAGGACATTACATTATCCCATCCTTAGGGATTTACATCCTTAAAATAAAAAACAAAGGCAAATAAAAAAATGAGGATACTGAGCATGAATCTGAGCCTCCTGCTCCCATGGGCTCTCCTAGAAGTTCCAGTGATGCCATAAAACATGCACCAGAGGGATAGAACATTCACGCAGGACTTGGTCTTGTTGATCCTCTATCTCCACCCGGAACTTGGTAAATGTCACCCTGTCGTCAAAGTCTAATTCTCACTAGTCGATAACATGCGATGGATCATGAAAGCGTCTCCTCACCTGTGAAACATGGAAAACAACATACACCAAGTGCATCTGTGTGGGAAGAGATAGACGGTATGCCATATAGCCCACTCGTCTGAGAATCTATATAGGACCGATGGATTTCAAAGATAGTTTTCTACCCCATCCCAACCTCCAAAAATCACATCAGGGTGAGAATTATAGGAAGACATAATATCCCTCCTCAAACTCCAAGGGTCTCCTGTCAGCATAAGACTTATGCTGACTCTATGCAGTCTTCACATACTAACAAGTGAGGCACCATGATAGAAACTTTGTTACTACTTCCTACATCCATGGCCACCAGTACTGACGCTGGAGGTCTGGGCACATATTTCCAACTCTAGGATATTCCCTTAAAGGGGATATATGGAACTCTCTCAACTCCTCCTCTCGATGCATCACTAGTACAATAGTGAATCCTATACATATAACAACATGTTCCCCTCTTTTAGGAAATCCTTCAGGAGACCGTCCTGAGGATATCTAGGAACGACGGGCGTCACAGTCAACCTCTTTAATATGTGCCTCCCGAACCCACTGAAGAAGTTGGGGAGTGACACTTATAAACTAGAGGTAAGATTCTCCATCATTATCCATGAGGGATATCCGCAACGTGACTAGCTACTCTGATGCAGCACTCAGTAGCTGTAAACCAGGACCCTTGCTGATTGTGTCTGCTACCATGTTCCCCATTCTAGGATTATAGACTATCTAAAAGTCAGATTCTAGGGAAAACCCTAGTCATCATCGATGTATCATGTTCATGTATATCTGTTTGAAGATATACCTTAGACTCTTGTGATTCGTGTAAACATTAAATTGTTCACCCATAAATTAGTTTTTTCACATCTTCGGTGCAAAGACCACTACTGCTAACTCTAGGACATGGGGAGTGTAGTTCTAGTCATTTTGTCCCATCTATGGTGATCCATAAGTGATCACTTCCCTCTCATGCATCAGGAAACAACCTAACATTGTCTTTGATGTGTCTTAGTAGACTACATACAGAACACCATCTTCTAGTACCCTCAAGAAGGGGGCACTCATCTTTCTCTGTCTCTACTACTCAATGCTCTGCTGACACTTGTCCATCCATAGAAAATGATCACCCTTCTTCGTCAAACATGACAATTGTGCTGCTAACATGGAGAAGTCATGTAAAAATATCTGTAAATACCCAAAAAAGTAGAAATCCATCTCTCTTTGGGGAGGTAATCTTGGAAACAACATTGGAAAAGATGTCGCCAAAAATTTCCAGTACTGTTGGGAACTGAAAAGTAAAAACTCCTTCTACGATGAGTATAATGTTCATCGACTCAAGAGTGATTGGATACACCCTCTGATGAATGATATTGTTCTGTTCTACATGGTTTTCCTTTCTCTCCAACCAAGGAAAACCCATTCCAATGTAGTAGATATACTACATAATGTTTTCTAAAATAGTCAATCAGAGTTTGAATAGTAGTTGTCCAGTCCATACCCAAACTAATGTTGTAAGACCTCGATGCTGCCATAGAGGTTCCAACCAAAAATCTCGCACCAATGGTCATTTCACATCATCAGCATAATTGTGATTCTCGAGTATCATCCCAATGATATATCCATACGTAACTGTCAACACATCGATTTAACCAGAAACTCTTGGTATATAACATGATTCATGGTAAGAAGGAATGATTGGTACCTATGTCTATTTATAATAAAACTAGTAGTAGACATATACCATTACTCAAATCATTCTTGGAGACCTTGGGTCAGGCTTCTTGACCGCTTGCAGCTACTCCCTTCCCCTATCCACCAACTACCTAAGCCTGGTTGGGGCCACATTGGGGTGGTGGTTGTAACTTGTCAAAATGTATAACACCTAATGTGGATCTCATAGCTCCACTTCCAAGTCTTATACCCTAAAAATTCATCTATCTCTACCAATTCCTCTTACCGAAACATATTACACGCCAAATCCTCTGAGACTAGCATTAGATTCCTGCTTTCACACTGCTAACATTCATGGGTTGTATCCTATTAGCCAAAGAACATTCCAACAAAAATGTTCTCTCTAGAACCCTAACATAAGTAGGAATTCATTGAGGAATAGTGCTGGCTCAGTTGTCCCTAAACACACCTTGCTCAGAGGTTCAAGCCCTGATGCTCTAACTATACTATATTCATAAAGTACATGGGATGGACAGTACACCTCGATGAATACTCAGCGACTAACATGACATTCTGTTGAAGTTTTATAAGCTATAAGGGAATACTCCCCCATAGATTTTTATGGAAAGAGACCCCCTTCTATGAGGATGGTTCTCAAACTTTTCCACAGAAAAGTTACCTCTTCACAAGATTATGGTAATCTAAACTATGTAATCAACCTTTGAAGCCACATAGAATGCTCTCTACTAGGACCGCCATCTGATCGAATGGTGCCTTTTCTATATAGAAACTCGGCCACCTCCTCAAGCTAGTCATTTTGTGCCTATAATTCGGGCTCTCCTTGGAACCTAAGTGGTATCTGATGCAGAATATTTTGTAATGCACTATGCCGACATATGTCCTCTACTGGGACCGCCAGTTGTAACTGCTGACCAACGGGCAGTGATCTAGCTGGAAAACTACCCAATGGTACAGTCTCCATCAATTTTTCATGTACCAAAGCCTCATAACCATGTAAAAAATCTTCATTGTCATGAATTGATAAAGACAAGAAGCTAATATCACCTTCAAATCTACGGGTGTCCCAACGAGGCAAAAAACTCTTGCCACATCCTCCAGCAAGTTCTTAGCTTCCTGGGGATCTGTCTCGTCTTGAATCCTCAGATACCTCTACCATTGGAACTCAGGAAACATGATCAGTCAACATGAATCATCCTCCAGTGGTGCTGGTTGAAACTACAGCCCAATTGGTGGTGGTGATTTTGGTGCACCGACTAAAGGTACCATCGCCATAAGAGGACCCCAAACAGATTCGTCGTCGCTTGGTGGTCTGTCATCATGTATTCTCTCCCGAATCAATGGTGGATATCTATGTGGTGGCATCATTAATAGAAGCAGGTGTGCCATGATAAATTTGTTATAACTGGTGAGCTGAATCAAAGAAATCAAATAATGAAGCACTTCCAAAACACACACAATTAGTGAGTTTGTGTACCAAGTCAAAAATCCTAATTTAGGGTCCTGATGTATGGATATGTTGGCCACCACACCATCACTGGAATCCCCGAACTGAAAATTGCACTCAAAGAAATTTACATTATAGCTCTATTAAAAGATCATAGTCCTAGTAACTCAGTAGAAAGGACTCCTCTGATACCACTTTGTCACAACCTATCTCCCAGGGCCCATGCCATGACAACTGCAATCCCGAATTCTGTAGGCTATGGGTTACCAACTAACACCAAAAAGGAATACCACTATAATGGGAAGGCTTTTTTACTTTAAAACTATACAAAAATACACAATAAAAGAACAGAACAGGAAGAAACCATGAAGTAAAATTATATATTAAAAATTGTACTGAAGATAAAGGGGATGGAATAAAATCACAAATGAAATGTAAAAGTACAACTGAAAAGAGAAAACAGTTCTTGGATCATCCATTGAGGATCCTACCTAAAGGTACGGTATAGATCGTCTACTAAGCACTCCATGTCAGATCGTCTCCTCCATGTACCACCTGGTCTAGGCTCCGTCAATTATCAGCCCAACAGTTCATCGTCTGCACAAGACATAACAAGGTGTGGGTGAAGCCCGTGTAGAGGTGATTATAAAAATACCCAATAGGGAACCTAAGACCCCTGACGGTCTCCCAAAGTACCATAAAAAACAAAAAAGCAAGACCTCAATCACAAATCATGAATCAATCAAAAACTCTACTTAGGTATATGCCCATACATAGACCTATGTTATCAAAATATACTCACCTCATTGATCGGGAACCATAATGCTCCAAATTTAAATCCATTTGTACAATTTATCCATGAGGGGAGTATACCACAATGGTAACACCATGAACAAAACACTTGTAAGGTATATGTCCCACAAAGGTAATGAATCATATCACACAAGGTATAACTTAAGTACAGAAGTAAAGATGATTAGAGGTATCAATGGGTCATCTTATTCTATCGAGGGCCTCTGATGCTGGCCCACACATGATCGGTAGATGTTGTCTGACATAGTATGGGTGAGTGCTGATCCACATAGGATCATTAAGCCCTGACACACATAAGATCAATAGATGATGACTCACATAGGAATGATATTTGCTGACCCACGTAAGATCAATGCTCATTCTTCATGTTACAACCAACCACTAGATTCTCATACTTAGCACACCTGATTTCAAAAGATTATACTCCTCAAGACATTATTCATACCTCAACCACCACGATGTTCCATAAAGAAGTATCCCATAGGGCGTCATCATCATATCGGTCCCAATTTGACCGATGACGCGTCAATCGGACGCCTGATCATTGAGATATAGGCACTTTTTCAAAAAGGGCCAAGTTGGATTCAATTTTTTTCCAACCCACGTCACACGTCAAACTCTGTAAAAACACACTTAGAGTATCTTCAAAAGAATTACTTTCCACATGGGTCCTTATTCCATAGATGACACTTTTATTAGATGCTTGGTATGTTAGTTACACCCATTTCCATGAAATGACGGTGATCTCATCTTAGTCTGGCACAGCTTGGTCGATCCCACCATAATATGCCAAAAGGGACCGCTTCCCAAAAAGGTCATAATGCCATTGGCGGCATATCTCACAAACACCCGGTTTGTCAATTATGGGTGCTTCATTATTTGGGTTCCGGTTGGGTCTCGCCTGGTCTGACTCGGTCAGATTGGCCAGACGGAACGGGTCCTGTGGTAATCTTGGCCCCACTTGGGTTTGGCCCCTTGAGGGCATGCCCGGTTCACTGAATACTGCATATCGGGGTCGGCCTGAATTCTTTGCAGGGCCAATACTTGGTTGTCCAAGCCCGTTGGGTGGGGGCCAGCCCACCAGCGCTGGCCAAATGGGCCACGTTTCTGGCCCAATGGTCCGGAATTCTGGCCTGCTTGGTCGCACTACACCGGCTCTGGATGCTCAAAGGCGGACCGTTGTGACATACTAGCCCCACGCTTGCAGGTCCATTCACCAGATTGTGGGGAATTTCCCCACAACATTTAATGGTTGGCTGTTTGACAGACTGGGTTTCACCAACGTTGTGCAGCACAGGCCGCACCACATCATCCTATCACGACCACTTATGTCAGAAATGCCTCGGGCACTGCCCTTTTCATGTGTGGCTAGTCTGTGGCAGCCACTGAGGAGTGCCATCACGCACCGCCCTCCCCCTCCCGTGTTCGGTTTCCACTAGTCCCCTCTGGCCACTACCGAAATGGAGCACCAGAGGTTTCTTATGCGGGTCACCAGAAGCACTACGGTGGTCCGTTTTTGACGTCATCCGTGCCTACATCTCTTATGGGATACTAAAGTCATACCATGACCCGCTAATTCATGTTTCCATCATGTTGGAAATTGTTCCCTAAAGTTCATATCAAGACCAAAGCTATGGAGGGTCCGAGACTTGTTTGTTTTCCTCACACCCTCCACATTACATGATAACCAGTGGGGGAATATTTTCATTCATTAATGAAAACTTCAAAATAATCCCCCTACCTATATAAGATGACTGCTAATGATGATCGACAGAACCTACTTCTTCATTGTCGTTGGTTCTTGATTTTATGACATTCGTTGCCACTCACTAAATATAGTATCATACACCAAGTGGTTAGAATCAAAGTATTTTTCTAGAGCATCATAATTTAGTGAAGCCATTCCTACACCCCTCCCTGAGATCCATATAGAAAGGAGAGGACAAAGAGTGTGTCTTGCATGATGAATTAATGAGTTTTATTTAATTAATAAACCTCCCAAATTCTGAATGCAACAGTTACAAACAAGATTTAGTCAAGTGATTAATGGATTCACATGCCTTCAGTTCTGCCACCACCACTCGTCTGTTGAAGAAAAGAAAAGGAAATAAAATAACATGAAAAGAAATTTTATTAATCATTCAAAAGTACAAAAAATTAACTTTTTTACCTGACCTACGGAAGTCGAAGTAAAGCCTCCATAAAGTGAATCCTGTTAATTCAAATTCAATGGTATCCTCAGTTTTTTAATCTGAGCACCGGTTCAAAAGATAGAAAATGCATTCCGCACGTTTACAAAATGTACATTAAAAAAGTTTAATAAATTATTAAAATTCACCCCTGACCAACGCCGGTCAAGGTTTGGATCCTCCTATGTGGAACACACCCCAACGAACTCAATGGTACCTTTCATGTTTTCAATCTGAATTATAGTTTAGAAGTTAGGGATTTTAATAATAAAATAATTGTTAATTAATTATTTTATTTACGACCAAAAACTAACATTCACTGTTGGTACTTGTTGGTCAATGTCAGGGTCTTCCTAAAGAATTAATACCCTCATGAGTTCAGCGGTGGTATCAGATTTTCAATCTGAGTTATTGTTCATGAGTTATACGAATTTGTAAAATAAAATAATTTTATTTAATAATTTTATTTGAAGTTATGCCATTTTGGGTTTTTCTCACTGGAGGCTAGCACCGACTAAACCTATGTTGTGATTAGGGTAAACACACCATCTTGAATGCAATGGTGCCCTTTGATATTTGATCCAGTCACCCATTTATGATTTATAACACTTTCTTAGGGAAACTACTCAATCATTATATTTTAAACATAACCCATTTTTGACAGATCATTCCAGGTACTTCGGGCCTCGGAATCATGGGCAGTTAGATTTTGTGTTATCAAAATAATTACATATAATTAAAAAATTAATATATTCATTCCGGGACTATACGTCACTAAACCATTATCATCCTTCGGTTGTGGGTTCATGTTCATCAACCTTGCTACTATCGCCATTTATATGGGTTTTATATTTTCTTGAACCATATTATTATAACTCAAATTACAATCCCAAATTGTGATGAGCCATAATTACAAAATTTTCAAAGATAATATAAATCTTAATGGCTACAAATAATTTTAATCATATGTCCAAAAAAATTCCATGATATTTCGTCCACAAATAAATTTTTCATATACTAGACTCATGTTTTTTAGTCCAATAAATGGTTTCCAAAAGTATCCACAATCAAGTTATATTCGCGAAATGTTTTTTTCAAAAGGGGTGTTTAATTCATTGAACTTATGATCAAACATAAACACATAAAACCATAAAGGTATCTATAACTCTTATTTTAATGAATACTAATATGATTCTAAAATATAACACAATCTATGTTTTTAATTTTTATAACTAATATACCATTGGGAAAAATTAATAAAAATTTAATTAATGAATAATAATTCAAAAATTATTAATCTTTTTTTAACCTTGTTATTTCCTTGTTTTATGGTTTAAATTTTATAATATACATTGACATAGATAATTGTAATGTTTCCCAAATTAAATAAAATAAATTATAAATGGGTCCCTTTGATGAAATTTATTTCCACCAATCATACTATTTATTTATCAATAGAAATTCGTTATATTTTACGCTTAATTTCAATGCATAAAATATTTTCCCACACCTTTGAGGCATTTTACTTAAAGTCCCTTACCACAATTATGACATGAATAAAATCAAGCCTTATTTCATATATGGTACCCACCACTCTATCTCTTACTGTACTTCATCCTTCTCATCATTGGTGAGTAATAGAGTTATTAAAGGTATAGGGTTTTAATCATAATTAATTTATTAGGAACTATAATGATGTATTTAAATAAAATATTCTTCTTATTTGGTTTCATGTATTACCTAAATTTTTCATCTTATTCAATGTTAATATGATTTATTTATGTTCAATCCAATGAATAAAACAAAACCACATAGTGTGAGTATCAATCATCATAGTGGGAAACCACACAAAAATTAAATTCTTTCTAAATCATGAAACATTATTTTCAATATAGAAACATTAGCTTTATTATAGATCATTTAATGTAATTATATTTTTAAATTCCACATAAGGTGATATAAAGAAAATGTGAACTATCCAATGAATATAATCTGATAGTGTCAAACTAGGTGTGTGGTAAGGCATGTTATCATGTAATATTTAAAATACATGTCAACCCCAATAATCCTTCTTCAACGTTATTTCCCCAAGGTACTTCTATTCAAGAACGACATCCCCTGTATTAGCCATACAAGGATGTATTTCATGAAAAACCAACAAAATTTATTCCTTATGAAAACACTATATTGCTATTTCATACAAATCCTAGAAGTATATCATAGGGTTATATTCTATAATCCATGTTCTTTTAATATTGTTTATATGGTTTCTCCTAAATTTACTCTAATACTAACTAAATATACTATGAACCTTGTGTCATGAAGCTATTGGTTACATTATTAAATTGTTTCTATATAGAAGTGATTGAATCCAAAAGGACTAACTTCCTTAGCAGTCTTGGTATCCTAGATAAATTCGTCATTCCAATTTTAGATTTGAATATAAAAATTAAAACTTATTTTTTAATAATATAATTATTTCATCTATAAATTGTTATATATCATTCTAAGTACACTTCTTAGATTCCCAGGAAAGGAAAAAAATATGGGCGATCTCAAATGCTCTATAAGGGTTAATTATATATAAATATATCATGAATCAATATATAAAATAAACATATATAGGTATATGGAATAAAAAAAAGAAATTAAAATTATTTTACATTCATGATTAGATAATTGATAATAAAAATAATACGGTAAATAATTGAAAACACATTAAATTTAATCAATAAGATATGATTAAAATTCATATACAGATTATATTTTTACAAAAATATCATGGATAATAATAAAAAATTCATTCTAAATGAAATTCATTATTATTGGATTGAATAATGTGGGGAATAATGATACCTCTATTGTCAATAAGTATAAATTCTGTATAAAACTGACAGGTATGTATAAACAAAACCCAAATGAACTAATGATCGACACACAATTCATCTTATTAGACCACTGATGTATTATTGAGCTATCAATAACTAGGCCCCAACCATCTCTACATCTCCGAATAATTCATTATTTTTATAATAATCGTTTTAATTCATGAACAATATTCCTTAAAAGAAATTTCCATATCGAGTAGGCAATACAAATTTATAGAAATTCCCACAATCAATCATATAATATTCAATCTAAAATATCATATATATAATATATATAATTATTATGAAATAATTATATCCATTATAAAAAATATAGCTATTTAAGTGATATGTAATGTCTATTGTTTGAAATAAATTGAATTTTTCGTGGAAAATTTAATGATAAAAAAAAATAATTGAGAACAGAATGTCAAAAAATTCTATTGTCCAACTAATTGTAACAAATCTATATAAATAAAATGGATGACATCGATAAAAAATATTCTTATTGGATCATTTGTTTAATAATGGGTTGATGTCGTTGATGAATAAAAATACAATAAAAATGTCATTAAAAACTTTTTTGAGGAAAATATCTATTTCTAATTGAAAATAGATAAAAATCTAAAAGCTAAAAAAATATCATAAAAATAATTTTAATTGAAAATAAAAAATTAAATTAAAATATATACTATGAACAATTAGGTTTCATGAATGTGGAAATTTTATTAATGTCCTACAAAATAAAACACAGATTCTTTTATAATTTGGGAAATTTTTTGGAATATGACCTGAGATTACTTTTAATACATTTAAAAAAAAGTGAAACATGGGTTATAATTTCTATAATAAATAATTTATAGAATTTTTAATATATATCGAAATACATTTTTTGAAAATGTTTTTTGGATGATAATATATTTTCGACCGAAGATAAAAATAAAGACCGATTTTATTAAAAACAATACCTCAAAAATATTAAGATCCAAAGACTGTAAAATTATTAAATTACATGATAAAATCAGAAATAACCATAGGATAGTAAAATTAATAGGATTCTGTCTAATAAATATAAGATATTTTCTTTAATGATAATCCACACTTCAATAATACTGACTAAAATGACATTGTGAAATAAACCCTTATAAAGATCATAATGTTGAATTGAAAATTATTCAATGATTATATTATAATAAAAAACGTAAATCCAAATAAAAAAATGGATATTCAACATAAAATATTCAAAAAAATACATGCATAATCTTATAATGTTAATGATAATGCAGAAGTAATATATCCCAATGAAAAGTAATTGAGTTATGAAATTATATACCATATGGTAGTTTTCAAGTCAAATCTCCATAGATGAAATAATTTCAATTAAAACAGTAAATATTGTGAAATAATTTATTAATGATATTACATAAAAATGATGAATTTTATACATTGTATAAATGAAGTTAGGTGTATAACATTACAATAGGACTCAATGAAAAGAAATTGATATGAAATACCTTACCCCATGATTGTTTTTGGTTGAGAATTAATTAACATATTATATAATGGTTTTAAGAATGATACTAGATTTATAAAAGAACAATATTGATATTTATATTATCATATATTCTCCCATTATAAATTTTTACCACTAGTTTGTTGTTATAGTTTCATAATTTTCATTGTATATATTATTAATTACCATATTTTCTCGTGCACTTATTATCAAAAACAATTTATAGTTCATGGGAATATTAAATTGTCCCATTATCTCTAGAATGATATTAATGATTTAAATTTCATTTTTCCATTACATTCATTTTTTGGAATCATTATTAAAATTCAAACATTGCGAATGGATCACATCGCTTCATTGAGATGGTAGGTAATACATATACACTAGTGATGTTATCATTTCTATAGTGGGAGAAAGGTTAAGGATGTGGGTGATATCATAATTTTATACAATAAAAAAACTTATTCTATAAAAAAATACTCCATCAATTTATACTTACTAACTTTTATGTGAAGCATATGTGATGAAAAAATCACATCGATTCATGAGGCGGTAGTCCACTGCACGCACAGGCGACATTATAAAATTATAAACAAAATGGAATTTAAGAAGGAATATGTGATACTAAAATTCATGAGGTATAAAAATATAATAAATATATTATACGTTTTTATATCAATCATTATATCCATAAATTAAATTTTGTAGTGGAAAAATTATGACATCAATTAACAAGGCGACAGTCAATCAAACACAGGAACAATGGATTTGTTTCGCATTTTGTTGGAATGGATATGGATATAGGTTATGACCATGAACGAAATAAAATCATAGAATATATAAGACACATAATATATTATACAATTATGGATAAATAATATTTTAAGGTGGTTGAAGAAGAACCAAAATTAAAATACTCTTTCTAGAAAATTAACTCTTCATCAGAAAACATATATAGGTATTTAGAAAACATTGAAATGTCAATTTTTATTTATGTTTTGTAAGGGAATATATCTAGTAAAATTTTTGAGACTAGGTGATGTAACAGATAGTGATTTTGAGTCCACTGTACCCTAAATTAATGTTTTATATATACTAAATATATTAATTAAACGCGCAAGTTGTTTTATATGAAATTTAAAATATTTTATAAATTAATGATTTGATAAGAAATATGAGGATGCCATTTGGAAAATAGAATGTGTTTTAACCAAGGTAAAATGTAAACATGGAGCACATCTAATGCTTGAGTTGGGCACGGTCTTGGGGGATTGTTTCAATAAATTGTTGTTTTTCATAATTTATTTAATGATATTTTCAATGAATTGATATTTTTTATATAAAAAGATGATATGTGAATACCCTAGGGTTAGTTGATTAACCATGGATATTTGTGAGAGAGTCCAGGAGGACCATCATTTTTCATATAATGAATAATTAATGGAATTTCAATTAGTGTGTAAGGATTCTCAAGGATCTCACCAATGTCAATGGTAAAGGTTTTATCTTCACCAATGACTGATAAAATCTTGTGTATGATATTTTTTATGTGATTTATCCATGTTTTCGTATCGTAAAATAATGTGATGAATTTAACCAATGGATTGTTTCATTTATCAAACATGTTAAAGTAGTGGGTTTATTTAAAATTAATTTGGGAGATCCTATTGGTTTATTTTAGATATTATTTCATATTCATAATGTCAACAGATCAAGGATAACCTGAACATGGACCAGTTCTATTACTCTTCTATGTTTCTTAATTTTCTCAAACTATTTTTGTTTTTTCATCGCAAGTGTTTATTTTGGATGGTGGTTTGAAAAATCCTGAACAATCAATAATTATTCACCTATTTCGGGGTAAAATAGATTGACATATCATATCTATGTTCATATCAATGATGCTATAATACTAAGATGATTGTGAATATGGATCCAGAATAGATTGATTATGTGAGTGAATAAAAATGGTAATTGCAATGATGGAATATATATGATATGAATTCTATGAAAATAAGATGCCTGGAAATTAGATATTCGGTGAGGATCAAGATATTTTGACCGAAATGTATTATCTAGGAGCATTATTTATAGAGGATTTGGTGGTGGTGGTGACAGATTTGGAATCATCATGAAGAGACTGTGGGTTCCAAGAAATTTTATACTACATAGTATGTATTTCAGGGATAGACATAAGGTATATATATTTGGATTAAGTGCTTGGTTTCATCATGGAATTAAGTATCACACATCTTGTGACCACTATTAGTTGACATGATACATTTATCGGGATGATCGGTTTGTAGGTGGGGAGGTACATGGACAAGGAAATAACTAGGTAGACACAAACATGACAAGATACAAATGAACATGACAAGATGAACATGACTAGGAGTACACAGGCACATACACGCTATGTACGAAAAAATTCACATGGACATAAACATGGGTCATAATACATGGGTAGAACGTTGTTTCAAGGGAACACACTGTGTACTTCTTGTACAAGTTATGTACTCCTTAAAATATGGATTGGAACTCTTGTTCCCTTCAATATGAAAAATATTCCTTAGGGTTATTTCTCCAATCCTTCCCCTAAGGGTTTGTCTGGATTCATGTATAATGATGAATAATATAGTTATCCCCACAGAGAAACTTCATTCATCGATAAAGATGTTGGAAAAATTTTGTGAGTCTTAGACTAATATCTTCTACAATCATCATTTTCCATAGGTATGGTTCTTGATATTTTAGTGATAATCACTCTGCGAGCATCGATCCAAAACAAATCATGTTAATCCATATTGGGTTGTTGGTATATCCAATGATCTAGGGTTTGACGCCCACGTGTGTGTTGATATACTTAGTATTAATGTGTGTACATCATAGAGAAATACATTATGATCATGAAATATAGAATGAATGTTTTCTATACTATATTACTTTTGGACTGTTTTCTCCCACATGGGTGTTAAATGCTACCCTTATTCCAAAATTCTAGGATGGCATTATGGTTGTGACCTTACCTTGAGACTATGTATCTACTATGAGTACATTTTGATTATTTGTAATATTTTTCATTAAAATATACCTATGATGAGAATAATATTATTCTTCATTCTATATACTTAATGATTTTAGAATTTTTTATGGGTATCATTATACTCACCGCTATATGGAATTTTCCAGCAAGTGTCATGTCTTATGTAGAAGAAAAAAATTATGATGGAGTCTTAAAGGGAGTAGGACTAGGAAAATATTAGTTATATCAATAGGCAGAGGTGTTTTCTTGGACATACATTGACAATTGTCCCCATCTACATTATATATTTTACTTTTTTCAATTTCTTTTATTGGGATTGTATTTTGGCCCCTTGATTATTTGTAATTTTTATATCTCTGTCATTGTGTTATTTTAAATATATTCATGCATGGATATTAGTTTTTTTACATTCATTATTTATATAGGATTTTACAAGTGTGTATGTACATGATAATAAGTATAAGGCCTTTGATGTGTGGGATATTCCAACTTTTGGTTGGTCACCATCACTTGTCCTATTGGATGTGGGAGTGGGGTACTCATGGTTTCGGACCCATTGGGTCTGGTAATGGAAGATTGGAATTATAAGAATTGGTTATACCTTTAGACCAGAGTCTATGAGATTATTTTAGTTTTATTGAAATAGTGTTGAGTATTTTGAGTTCGACTATCTGGCTATGAACATATGTGTTTTTATGGAATGGCTTGATTCATATCTCTAGATTTACTCATTGATTGTTCTATATCTTACTTATTTTAGAATCCACCCCCCTAAAATTTTCCATCTTGGACATATGAGTAGTATCATGAAGTTGATCACCTAAATTATGAGGCTTTGATACATTGTCAAGTTCAGGAGTTTTTACCTCTAGTTGGTGCACTAGTATTACCATCACATTTCGAGCAACAGATGGTATGAAAAGCAACAACATTTTAGGTGTGTAGGATAATCTCAATTCATGAGTTTTAATTAATGTGGCCTCTCAAATATTGATGATAATCCAACCACCAGGTTGGTATGGACTCGATTGAGGCATTGAAATATCTATTTTAACTTGTTAGGACACTTGAAAACTAGATGGTGGTTATGGAATAAAGCATTCTTCATGGTTATCTAAGACAATAGTGGGGCCTAGTGACCCGATCATACAATGAGGAGACTCTTTCATGGTAAGAGTTCAAGTGGCTATTCATTGGGATGTTTTTTATAGAGAATTTTATGGTCATGCACATCTAGGTGATTTTTTAGCTTCAACAAGGTAATATGACTAGGAATATTTATTCATCGAGGTTCACCAACATCTCGCAATAATTTATGAATATGGTGTGTGATTAGATTATTTGGGACCAGAACATATGGTGTGGGCCATATAGATCCACTGATTATTGTTTTATAACTATATGAATTCTAATCTATGTTGGTGTTATATAGCATGATTTGGTGTTTGAGAGTTCCTTGGATGATAAAATTTAAATATTTTGTTCCTATAGTGGGAACTTGGGCATTGAGACATCCGTAGCAGGTAGCCAAAAATAATCCTAGAGACATGAATGTGAAATAAATTTCATGAGGTAATCACATGATAGTGGCTATGTGGTTTTATACATGAATGATATATCGGGTCACAATAGAGTGATGTGGGGCTACTCTATTGATAGTCAGGGCAATCATACATGTGATTTTTAGACCCGAGGATGATATAGAGACAATTGATTGGTCACCTAGGTCGAGTTAATGAAATGAGAAGGAAGGTTAGAAGGGTGATAGAAATGGATGAAGATTTAGGAGAGTATCTATATTTGTAAAAAAATAGACTTGGTTCCACCACCACCCCTATCACGACCCATCCCCCGGTGCTCGTATCATGACTACCCAAAGCCCTCCTTCCATAGGCCAAGGGCTAGCGACTAGAAACAAAGGCATAAATCCCTAAAACAAGGAATTCATTGTCTTTATAAACTAGATTCAAACACAATTAAAGTATGTTTGAAGCAAAACACTATGTAAAACTGTATACAAAAGGAGTGCTGAAAAGTAAAGCGGTCGGAAATACAAGACCAACTATAAAGTACAAGGAAACTCAAAATACAAGTACAACTGAAGAAATGTAAATGGCTACTAGATCATCCAATGGGAAGTCCTACCTAAAGGGTAGGAACATAAAGGCACCAAAGCACTCCACGTCCATCTGTCTCCCCTTTGAACCATCACTCCATGTGGTCAATGTCCGGGTACTATCTAGTTGATTCCACTCAACCACAGTCATCATTTTCCATTGTCTACATCCAACACAACGAGGTATGGGGAAAGCATGTGCAAGGATGAGTATAACAATACTCAGTTGGGACCACGAGACCCTCAAGGTGTCACAAAATCCAACCAGGATAAATCATAAATTACAAATTCAACAGATAACCCCACTTAGGTATATCCCATACATATACCAATGTTATCAAGTAATCCATCTCAATAATGAGGTAAACACAAAATATGTTGACTCAGCTCAACTAGGATTTTCATTCACATTATCAAAACCACGACTGCTGGAGAACTCCTACTTTGTTGAATATAGTGGGCCTACTGCGACAAAATGGGGCTTTTGACAAACCATGGACTACTGAGGTACTTCTCTTGTCAAGTATCATTGTCTTTCGTGCTCACACATAGGAACTCCCCACTATGGGTCTACCACCAACTACCAAGAACCCCCCCTAATAGCCAGCAAAGGTACTCCTCCTATCGAGTACCGTGGTTCTGCCACCAACTACAAGGTTCCACTCCACTGTGGGTTTGACATCACAACCAAGAACTCCCGATTGGGCTAGTCGAATTAATTTGAGTTGAATCGGTCAAACAGGCGTCAGGTCTCATCCACCTAATAGGTCTTCTTACTCCACGTTCTCATCTCCAAAGGGTCCTCTCCATGAGCTACAGGTCGATACTCTAACTATCACGAAGTACCACGATGAAGTATCTCAATGTACCACCGCGTCATAGGGGTCTCAACACAACAGAAGGTGCGTCAAATGAACTCACAATATGTCAGTTAATTGTCATTTAGTCCAGTTGGCCTGGTTGGATGTGTGTACAATCCAACCTGACTGTATGACAACTATACCCAAAAATCTAGTGGGGTAAACTCAAAGGGATCGGCTCTCATCTACATTTTCAGTGCAGTTAATGGTTCGTCAAACAGATGTCTGGTGCCAAAGATATGGCCAAAGGAAGTAAAGCGTCGATAGTGGGCTAGGGTCCGGTCCGACCCGGTCAGACCGACTCGGCCCAACCTTGTCTGGGCTGACCCGTCCGTCCGTTAGGTTTGGCCCAGTCTGCTCAAACTCACCCAGTAGACTACAAGGGTGGTTCGGCCCAGGATTGGGGCCTGTTTGGCCCAGAGCATCACGAGGGTGTGGCCCAGTGTGACTCGGATCAGAGGGTGCGGCCAAGATGGTTTGGCCAAAGCGCCGCTAGGGGGATGGGATATCAGCTTAGCCGGGAGGCCGCAAGGGGGTCCGGTTAGCCAGATATGCACGCGGTACACGCAGAGGATGACAGGATATTGGGAAGGCCATAGTAGGGCACCGGGGAGGCTGCGAGACACCAGGAAGGCCGCAGGGCACCGGTCAGGGTGTGGGGTAGACCAACAGGCAGCCAGGAGTGCACCGGGTAGGCCGAGGTAGGGCAGATGGTAGGTCGCGGGGCCCTGGGTAGGGTGCGGTGCAGGCCGGTGGGGCATGCGGGAGGCCTCGGGCAGGCCGGAGGGGCGTGTGGGAGGCCCCGGGTAGGCTGACAGGCCTCGTGGGCAAGCTGTGGGTAGACGGGTTAGACACATCTTGGGCTGGCGTGGGACGACAGTGTTTGGCTGGAAGAGTAGAAGCATCGTGGGGGTAGTGCGGTTCATGGAGATCGCTGGTAGTGTTTCATTTGTCGTCGCCACCTTCGTCTTTCTGTCGCCTCATCACCATACCGGGGAAACATCACATAGAGATTGGCGGATGGAGTTAGGATAGGTTAGTTTGGCCCGCACCATTCACGTTTAGGGGTGATAGCAATTGGTTCATCAAAGGAGTATGATAAAAAATAATTATTTACACAACTTCTCATCGATTCCTTTCATAGAAATATGAGAGAAAGAAATAGAATGTTACTCAAAGCAAAACCCCAACCTGTGTTCGTTGATTGTCAATCGTCGATGGGGTTGTAGAATATAGTCAAATAGAATAATCCTTCATCACATCCGTCACACGCTTCTAATACCACTATGCGTTGGCTCATGGAGGAATCTCCATGTCGGTAGGTATTCGAGGAATAAGTCTGAGGAAGATCGTTTCTGGCATTCCACATTGGAAGAACATGTTCTTCATTCTTCGTTGGAAGAGGAGGTTCTTCGTTGGAGAACATATTTTCTCCCTAGATCTCCTCTCAAAATCTCCCACAAAAAATGAATATATGTGGCCTCCCAAAAATAATAATAATAGATCATTTATTTTAGAAGTTGGAACAAAATTTAAAAATGGATAATTTATTACAAGACTCCCCTTAATTAATTCTTGAGGTTGGAACATTTAATTAAAAGTGTTGGCTCAACAAATAAAAAAGAGGATTTGGAATATTTAATAAGTCTAATTAGAACTTTTAATACGGAGGTGGTGGCACCATGAATGGTAGAGGAGATCAAGGAACTCCCCCATCATTAATGAGAGGAGTTGAGAGATTTTCCACCCTCCCATTAATTGTGGGTTTTTAGTCTCGTTTGGTCCCCACATCGTAACCTCTCACTAGAGGTTATGATGTTGTGGGCCCCTCCTCCATAACCTCTCATGGGATTTTATGGTGTGGTGGCCCCACCTCTAACTTTAGAGAGGAGGTTTCAACCACCAGTCACAATCATGGAGGCACTAAATAAAATGAACTACAACTCAATTAATTTTACATGTTTTTTAGAAAACCCAAAACTAACATTCCAACTCGACCCACTGTCATCGAAGAGAAAGTCTTCTAATGTGAATACCGGTGCTGAGAGTTTAGCGGTGCCCTTGGATTTTTATTCTGAGAACCGGATAAATGTTATAAAAACCTTCTTGTATGTTTACTGATCGTACCCAAAAAACCATTAGAAATTGATTCTGAGCACACCGGGCCTCAGAATCATGCGCTGTCAGTTTTCGTAGACTCATAAAATTTCTATGTATTTAAAAAAATTCCATGGGAATTATAGGACATTAAAGTCTCCCCACATTAGAGATTTTTGTCCCCGTAAGCTACAAATCAAACTATGGGTACAAATGGGGGTACTGAGCATGCATCTAATCCTCCCGCTCCCATGTGCTCTCCTGGAGGTTCTCGTGCTTCCAAAAAACGCATAGCATAGGTATCGACCGTCGACAAAGGAATTTCTCTTGTCGATCCTCAATCACCACTGGAACCTCTATAAAATTCTCCCCATAGTCAACATCAACCTCCACATGGTCGATGATGTAGGAAGGGTCATGCACGTATCTCCTCAGCTGGGATATGTGGAAGACAGCGTGCACCCGGTGCAACTGAGGTGGAAGAGCTAAGCGGTATGCAACCTCACGAACATTGTTGAGGACCTGTAATGATCCGATGAACAACGTAGATAACTTACCACCTCATCCAAATCTCCATAGACCTTCTCGAGGTGATACCTGTAGCAAGATGTGGTCTTCATCCTCGAACTCAAGAGGTATCTGTCTCCTGTCAGCATATGACTTCTGTCTGCTCAATGCAGTCTTCATCCTCTCCTAATTTATTTCCACCTTCTCTATGGTAGCTTGTACCATCTCTAGTCCCACTAGAGCTAACTCCCCAGTGTTTTTCCAGCATAGTGGCGATCATCATGGTCGACCATACAAGGCCTAAAAAGGTGCCATACCTTTTGTGGAGTGATATGTTTTGTTGTAAAAAACTATACCAAAAGAAAGTGATCCTCCCATCTATGACTGAAGTCAAGGACATGTGGCCGGAGAATGTCCTTGATGGTCTGAATGGTCTGCTCGGTCTGACCATCCGTATGAGGATGGAAGGCTGTGCTCAAAGGAAGCTATGTCCCGAAAGCTTCATGCAACCCCTTCCATATTCGAGAAGTAAATCGTGCCTCATGATCGGAGAAAATCATCGAGGGTATACCGTGTAAACATGTAATATCCTGCACATAGAGGCGTCCCAAGATGTCTAATGAACCCTTCTCTATAATCGGTAGGAAATTGGATGACTTGGTGAGTCAGTCGATGATCACCCATATCGAATCATGACTCATGGATGAATGTGGAAGCCCCTCCACAGAATCCATGGATATCCCATCACACTTCCACTATGGGACCTCTAATGACCGAACCAAGTCTGCTGGTACCTCGTGCCCCACCTTCACTTGCAGACAAGTGAGGTATCGAGAGACAAACTCTGGCACTTCCTTCTTCATATCTGGCCACCAGTGCTGCCGTCGAAGGTCCTGGTACATTTTCACCACTCTTGTATATACCACTAAAGGGGATGTGTGAAACTCCCACATCACTTCCTCCGGATGTTACAATGGTTCCATTGTACTTCCTCTAATGAGGATGATCTCCTACCAACCTTCAGAGAATCCATTAGGTGCATGACCTATGAATATCTGAGCCCGTCATGTATCACATTCAGCATCTCCACAGTGCACCTCCCTAACTCACATAAGAAGTGGGAAACTGACCATAAGTGACTTTAGGATAGCTGCTCCATCTCTATCAACAAAGGATATCTAAAAAGTATCCAGCTACTCGGTCACCTCTCATACTAGTTGTACACCGAACCCCCTTCTGAGTGCATCTGCAACAATGATCCCCTTCCTAGGAGTATAGACTATCTCGAAGTCATAGTCCTAAAGGAACTCAAGACATCACCGCTATCTCAGGTTCAGGTCCTTCTAAGTAAAGATATACCTAAGACTCTTTTGATCAGTGTACATGGTAAAACGTTTTCCCATCAGACAGTGCCACCACATCTTCAAGGTGAGACCACTACTTCTAACTCTAGGTCATGCGTAGCATAGTTTTGCTCATTTGGTCTCAGCTGCTGAGAACAATAAGCAATCACTACTTTATCCTCCATCAAGACACACCGGAGTCCAGTACCTAATGCATCGTAGTATACTACATACCATACTCCTTCCACATGAATCCTTAAGATGGGGGCACTAGAAAGCCTCTACCTCAGCTCTTAAAAGCTCTACTGGAATCTCTCTGACTGCACGATAGGTTTCACCTTATTCATCAAGGCTGATAGTGGTGTTGCAACTCTGGAGTGGAACGAACCTCTGATAGTAACTTGCCAATCCCTGGAAACTCAGTGCCTTTGTCACACTCATGGGTGGCTCGTAAGTAATGTAACAACTTAATATTTTCTAGATCCACTGTAACTCCAACCTACGAGATGACATGTCCTAGAAAGTGAACATCTCAGATCCAAAACTGGCACATCGATAGCATTCCATAAAGCTGGTGCTATCAGTTTGTGTCCATTACTACCCACTAGTTGTAGGAATGCTCTTCCTTAGTATTTGAGTATATCAAAATGTCGTCAATGAAGACTACGAAAAAGCGATCGAGGTATGGCTGGAATTTCATTTTCATGAGTCCCATGAACACTGATAGAGAGTTGGTTACAATTAATGCCATAACCAAGAAATCTTAGTAGACATATCAATATCTGAAGGATGTCTTCTACACATCCTCATCTCGAACTATGAGCCGGTGATAGCCTGATATATGGTCTATGTTTGAGAACCACTATGCTCCTTTCAGCAGATCAAAGATGTCGTAAATCCTCAGGAGTGGGTACATGTTCTTCATGGTCACCTGGTTCAGGAGACGGCAGTCCACACAAATCCTCAAGCTCCCATATGCCTTCTTGGTGAACAGAATCTGGGCTGGCTAGGGAGAAACACTAGGAAATATTAATCCCTTCTCCTTCAAGTTCTCGAGCTGTACCCACTGCTCTTGAAGCCCCGTGAGAGCTATATGATATTCTGGAGTAGATATCGGTGTTTTCCCAGGGTAAAAGTCAATGTAAAAGTCCACCTCTCTGCAAGGAGGTAGACCTAGGACATGATCATGGAAATCATCCATGTACTGGTCCACCACTATAGGATAGTTCGGACTCACCACATCAACTCCTCCGTGGGTAAGGCAAACCAAAATATGAGTGATTGGCTTCACCCTCCTCCAAGTAACTCTATCTTGTGCTGCAATGGCTCCATTCTCACCGATGAAGGTAAAACTAGACTCACCTGTGCGGACACACCGAACTTTGCTCCAAATATAGTCAATCTGAGCATGGACTATAAATAACCAGTCCATACCCAAGATGACATCGTTAGGCCCCGTCGCCGCTACAAGGAGATCCCAATCAAAGCTCTAACCTCCTAGAGTAATGTCACAATACCAGAACCAGTGCGTATTCATTGAATCAGCCCCCGTAAGAGTCTCTAGCCTTAAAAATTGAACTGACGACTCATTCAGAATCTTCATGCTCTGAACAAGGGAAGTGGCAATGAAAGAGTGATTGAAACTTTTGTATATATGAAAAAACTATATGGTGGAATAGACCCAGATAATACCTCATATCTTCTCTAAAGTAGCATGATCGTAGGCCTCTCATTCCTGAATCTGAGATCTCCCCTGTACACCCACTCCCTACGGTTGGGGTGGACCTCCTGGTGGTGGTGATGGTAACACCTTGAAAAATCGTCCACCACCAGCTATACGGCCCGCTCCTCTTCCTTGCCAACCTGCTCTCTGTGAACTAAATCAATCGAATCTATGCCTTTGCTTGGGTTGTCCTTCAACAGTCTGCTGATCATCCATACGGTGGGTCATGTAGTCACGATCCACGTTACCATTCCCGCTGTAGGAGAAATACTTCCCACTCTTGGAATGTGTGTCTCTACCTCAGGTGCCTCTCAAAACCGATTCTTAGTCATGAGGTCATCCACCCGTGGGTCAAGTCCGCTTAGACCTTTGCAACATCTATCAACTGCCAGCTACAGAAGACTCCACTACATGTTGGCTAGTGGTGGGTCTCGCCACTGGAGACTACTCAGCAAGGAAAATATCCACTATGAGATCTCTCTCTAGAACACGCCGCCTGCGTCGGGATGATGAGTGAGATCTTTGATGTTCAAATATCACATATGAGCCCATGCTCGAAGGTCCGAGCACTGGATAACTGGTCCAGTACCATATCTATGGAGTATCTCGAGAGGTCAGTGAACCTCACTGAGTACTAGGATACTATCATGGTACCCTACTACAGATTAAGTAGCTTATGTATCTGCACCGTATGTAGGGTTATTGGGACCAAATCTACCTGAAACAAGCTATCAAATACTGCCAAGAGTGGCATCATCTCATCATGAACGTGGATCATCAAGCTCCACCATGTTCCCTCTACTGCCTGTAGATGGATGGCAGCAAGAATCACCATGATGATTGTTGGTGTCCCTACCAGTTGAAAGACTCTCACCACATCCTATAGCCAATCCTTAGCCGCCTATGGGTCTGTCTATCACATGATCCTTGGTGGCCTCTGGCACTAGAACTCATGCAACATGCTCATGCGGCATGCATCATCTGCTGCTGGGGATGGTGGCATCATTGGCCCAACAGGGTGTGGTACCATGGGTCCCCCTGCTGGTAAAGGGCCCTACACTGATGCCACATTACTTGTTGGTTTATCTCTACCTAAAACTCTCGAGACTCTAACTGGTCATCTACGGGGAGGCATCCTGAAAGAATCAGATGCCACACGGTCAAAGACTATACCTGGTGAGTTGACCTGGTTGAGCCTAAATAAATAAATCTTTTGGAAACACACATGCAACCAGTGTTTTCATGCACTGAGTCCAAAATCAGTAGTAAGGGTCCTAGTGTATGGATAAGTTGGCCGCCGCACAAACACTGGACTCCATGAACTAAAAACCAAATTTTTTATGCTTAGAACTATTGCTTCACAGAAAATAAATATCAGAGTCCAATGTTCTGCGGTAGAACTGACTCCTCTGATACCAATTTATCACAACTCATCCTCGGGGCTCATTTCCTGACTACAACAAGCCCGCCTTCTAATGCCCAGGGGCTAGAGACTACACCAAAGGAGTAAATAAATAAAATTGGGAATGCCTTTCCATTATAATCATGAATCGCACACAATCAGAGTATACTGGAAGAAAAACACTAAGTAAAACTGTATACAAAAGGAGTGCTGAAAATGAAAGGGGATGGAAATATAAGCCCAATAATAAAGTAGAAGGAAAATGAAAAAACAAGTACAACTGAAGAAAGTTAAATGGATGTCGGATCATCCACCGAGAAGTCCTACCTAAAGGGTAGGTACAGAAAGCCTCCACCGCACTCCACATCTATCCATCTCCCCCGTGTACCATCACTCCGTGTGGTCCACCTCCAGGTACCATCCAGTCCTTCCAACTCAGCCTCGGTCAATTTTTTCCTTTGTCTGCATCCAACACAATGAGGTGCGGGCAAAGCCCACGGAGGGATGAGTATAACAATACTTATTAGGGATCTCGATACCGTCATGGTCTCAAAAAATCCAACGAGGATAAATCAAAAAGTATGAATTCAAAAGATAACCCCACATAGGTATATGTCCATACATAGACCTAAGTTATCAAGTATTATATCTGCGTCATGAGGTAAACTCAAAAAAATTTGACTTAGCTCTACCAGGATTTTCATTCACATTATCGAAACCATGAATGTTGGAGAACTCTTGCTCTGTGTAGTACAGTGGGCCTACCGTGATACCATGGCGCTTCCCACTAACCTCGGACTACTGAGGTACTCCTCCTGTCGAGTATCGTGGGTCTGCCGTGCTCTCAAAGAGGTGCTCCCAACTGTGTGTCAGTGGCCAACTACCAATCACTCCCCTTAATAACCTACAGAGGCACTTCTACTATCAATTACCATGGGTCTACTACCAACTACCATGTACTCCTCCACCGTGGGTCTGCCACCTCAACCAGGTGCTCCCCACGGGGCTAGTCGAATCACTCCGAGTCAAATAGGTCAAGCAGTCATCTGGTCATAGCTAGCTACTAGGTCTTCGTACTCTGCTCGCTCGTCTTTGGATTGTCCCATCCACGAGATACATATCTATACTCCAACTATCATTAAGTACCATGAAAATGTATCTCAATTTACCGCCATATCATAGGGGTCTCAATGCAATAGAGGGTTCATCAATCAGATTCCTGGTCTATAAGTTATTAGCCTTTTAGTCCTAGGGGCCCGTTTGAATTCGTGTACAATCCAACATGGTTGTATCTCAACTATACCCCGAACTAAAGTTGTGTAAACTCAAAGGGACCGAATATCCTAATGATTACCAGCACTGCTAACATTTCATCAATCGGACGTCTGGTGCCAATGATATAGCCAAATGATGTAATGGGTCGGTAGTGGGCCAAGGGCCGGTCCGACCCGATCAGACTGACTCGGCCCAAACTAGTCTGGGCCGACCCGGTTAGACCCTTAGGTTTGGCTAGGTCCACTATGCTCGGCCTAGTCTACTGCGAGGGAGGTTCGGCCCGGCATGGGGCCAGTTCGTCCTAGAGTGTCACGAGGGCACGACCTGGTACGGCGCGGCCCAGAGGGGGTGGTTGGGCCTGTTCGGACGGGGCGCAGCGAGGGGGCCAGGAATCCGGCTAAGCCAGGAGGTGGCAAGGGGGCCAGTATGATGGAGGCACGTGGGGCACGTGCGGAGGCCGACAGGTTTCTGGGAAGGCTATGACAGGTTACTGAGTAGGTCATGGGGAACCGGGTAGGGTGCGTGGCTGGCTGGAGGGTGGTCGATATGGTGGTGGGAAGGCCAATGTATGGTGGCGGGTAGGCCGTGGGGCATCGTACAGGGCTTGAGATAGGATGGTGGTGTGACGGGAATGACAGAAGGGCGCGCGGGGGGATGTGTGCAGGCCATGTGGGTCGCTGGCAAGGCTCAGGGCACACAGATAGGCTGGTGGGGCATGCAGGCGGGGCGCGGGTCGGCCTGTTCGGTGTGGGTCGGGCTGGTGCAGGCCGGTGGTGTTTGGCCGGAAGCACCGGAGCACTATGAGGGAAGCGCAGTTCTCAGAGGCAACGGGGATCACGACCTTTGTCGTCGCTGCCTTCGTCGTTCTGTTTCCGCATCGCCATGCCGAAGAAACATTACATAGAGATCTGCGGAGGGAGTCAGGCCATGTTAGTTTTTCGGCACCCTCCACTTTAAGGGGTGATAGCAATTGGTTCATCAAATGTGAACGATGAACAAAATTTATTTACAATACTTTGCATCAATAAATTTCAAATGAATATGAGTGAATGAAAAGAAATATTACTCAAAGATATCCCCTACCTTTGTACATTGATCATCAATCATCGATGGAGTTTCAAAAAGTAGATGAAGAGAATTGTCATTCGTCGCATCTGCAGCATGCTTCCAATCCCGAGCTGCATCAGCTTGTGGAAGACGGTCCAAGTCGGTAGGTATCTGAGGAAGATGTCTGAGGAAGATCATTATCAGCGTTCTTCTTGGGAAGAACGCATTTTTCGTTCTTCATTGGAAGAGGAGGTTCTTCATTAGAGAACTTATTTTCTCCCAAGCCCTCCACTCTAAAGCTCCCACCAAAAATGAAAAGATTATCATACCAAAAAATAATATTAATAGAACTATTATATTAGGTGTTTCCACAATATTAAAAAATAGAGAATTAATTACACGACTCTTATTAATTAATTCTTGGGGTTGTTACATTTATTTAAAAAAGATGGATCATCAAATAAGGAGGAGGATATGGCATAATTAATAAGGGGAGTTGGTACACGTATAAGGGGGGTGGTGGCACCGTTAATGGTAGAGGAAATCCAAGAAGTCCCCCTAATTAATGAGGGGAGTTGTGAAATTTCCACCCTCCCATTAGTTTTGCGTTTTTAGTCTCACATGGTCCCCACATCGTAAGCTCTCGCAGGAGGTTATGTTGGGTTGGGCCTCAACTCCATAACCTCTCATGTAACGCCCGGACCCCAGATTCCCGGAGTCGGTGCATTATTTTAATACATTGTCATGATTACAAGGAATCATGTCCTGAAATAGCGATCAGTTAATCAATCTTGGAAAATAGATTGCATACATGGGCATTACATTACACTTTCTATCATAAAATACCAAAAAATAGTTTTTTAATAATGCCATTATTCCCTTATCATAACCATGCATATCAATCACAATACACTACTTGGAATCATGGGGAGTAAAATAAAACATTGAAAGGGGTGAGCTCAAACTCTCAGTAAAGTATAGAAATAAAGTTGAAGAAAACATAAATATTAATAATGGTGAATAAGTGAAACCACATTCCTTTACCAATAATAAACATAAATAATTTTATGGCCGGAATATTAGCTGAGTAAATAATTCCATAATAAAACATAATCATGGGTATTCTACTAGTTGAATGACAACATGAATGGTCAATATTATTTTCATTTTGAGAGAATGTATAATTCCAGACATTTGGAAACATTTTTTCAAGGCCTCGGAAAAGATGTCTAAAAATGATTAAGGCCTCGGCCAAAACCATATATCAAAATTGGAACGGGCCTCGGCCAATTCCACTTCTAGTTGCCTAATGAGACCTACCAATGCATCAAGGATCTATAACGGTCTCCACTCATAACATACTAAGTCAAATATATTCCTCATATGAAAATGATGAAATATAACATAAACATTCATTTTAAAACTAGCATAGGAAATGTCAATACTTTAACCATAAACCATGAATGATATAAAAATAACACATCCATGGTAAAAAATATCACAAAACCTTCAATACAATACAGAGGACTTGTATCATAATAAATCAACTTCAAACAAGTTTAAAATCCATTAATGGATTTTGACATAGATGAAAATTATTTGTAAAACTTTTTGAGAGAAATATCCCTTTTTCAGGAGAACATTTAAAAGTCCCAAAATTTATAAAAGAATACATTTAAATATATTTTTTAATCATAGTTTCCCATAAAACATTAAAACTTTATAAAGTAACTAACATTTTAAAGCATTCATTTCCACTTAAATAAATCCTTAAAACCATTTTGAAATCATGGACATCAATGAGAATGGTTTTGAAGAATAAATCTTTAAAACATTTAAAACGATTTCTTAGTAAAAATTCCATTAAAAGTATACCTTTGAATAATATTTTATGAAACATATACGTTGATAATAAATATTTCCCAGTAGATACTTACGTAAAAACAACCTCGGATAATAAAGAGATTTTGAAAATTTACCCTTACATTGCACTTTATTTATGTCGAGGGTACGTTTAACCTACTGTATAAGGATCGTAGTATGTTATTGAATTATAACAAAACCATATTAATATTTATGATATCATAAATGATTTATTTAAGACATTATACTACCCATATAATAAATATTTCTATGTAAAATTAAAATTTCGGGTAATAATCACTTTCTTTATCGTACATGTTTTAACATGTTACTCTTGATTGTATCATTTAGATAAAGATTTAAATACATAAAAAATATAAAAAATGATTTATAATTCATATAGATTTATAATATAAATATTTATAATAGACATATATATGACATGAAAACCACGGTTTATGTATATGGTAGTCCGTACGTACGCATAAATGTTGTTTCTGTTTTCATATCGTATTGAACAGAATTACGTCAATAAGATATATGTATGTAAATATATATATATATATATATATTTATATATTTAAATATATCACTAGTAACATTATTATGTCCTATATAACATACTTATTAGTAATATATATTTTTATAATCATCCATGAATGGTGAACGTGGAAATGAATCTCATCACGTCGTGGAGATGACAATCTGTACATACGCACGAGCGACAATATCATTTCCTTAAAGGTGTGGAGATGGATGGTATTTTAATTTTACAGAGACATTAAAATGTTCCTTTAATTATTTATATACATATTACTCAACATTATATCCATCCAAAAAACATAGTGTTGAATGAAAAATTACACCACGACATGGAGACGGTAAGCCGTACGTACGCATGCATGGTTACATTATCATTAATAAGACGGATAGAATAATGAATATAGTTGTTCCATATTTATTATAAAATAAAAATATATATAAGATACTGGAGTTATTATTTTATAATGTAAACATCAAAGAAACAGTATGTGGAAGAATAAGAAAATTTTATAGAGAGTGGTGAAATCATTACCTCTTCTTCGGGTTCTTCCTTTTGTTTTGATCAAAAGTGATCCGTAGGTTGGCTTTATGACCAAATTAAGGCATCTATGATGAAGGTATGATAGTCAGGAGGATATTTGGGATGGGTTTGGCTGATCCAAATTTCTTTAGAGGTGTTAATTTCAGAGAAGGGGAAGTTCCCTTTTATAAGAGGGGTGAGTGTCACTTTAGGAAGAGATTAAAGTATTAATTTATTATACAATCATATTCGGTTAATAATGGTACAAAATGAATTTATTTCTAGGATTATGTGGTTATGGTTCAAAATACACTCAACCAATTGGTTTTATAAATGTTATGTTAACATTTTATCCTAATCTTTTAGATTTAACTCTTAGTTAAATAGATTAACTTTGACCGTGTCTACACGTATTCTTACTCTATATGGTTAATAAAAATACTCTAAACTTCCAAGAGAACCTAATGTGGATCTTTAATGACATATATAATATTATTTAAGCCATTTTACCGAACCTTACATTTATTGGAATATTATACCGACCAATAATATAGTATTTGTTTGAAATATTAATTTATGTCAATTTTGATACTATTTGGTATTTTGTTTATGTAAAATTCAACACAAATTGATTACTTAGAAATACATACATTGAATAATCCCTAACATGTCATAAATTAATATAAAATTCTTGGATTTGATAAAAACTTTGAAATTATATTTATTTTAATATTTACAGTACCATTTATTTGATTCTTTCATAAATAAGGTAATTACTGCATCATCATTGTGTCATTAATAAACTGAATTATTTAATCACTAAAAATTATAAACAAAATACCATTATGTAGGAAATTGTTATAGAATTATAATTAATATTTATAGTTTTATTTATCTTATGTATAACCCTATATTAAAAATGGTTTAGTTATTACACATTGATTTTAACTCTTTTAACTCTTCTTTAAATTAAATAATAATAAATGTCTTAATCTAATCCAAGTGTACCTAAAGGGTCATATTTTAATCCTAAGGTTGTTTTTTGGTAGAATTACACTTATCCAATAGAATAAGGACATGTGTTAGGGTAATAATAATATCATTTTTACACTTAATTATCCTATTTACTTTTAACCGTGGTAAATAAAAGTAAAAAGTAACTATTCCCCAGAAATTATTTTTATCTTATTGAACCAAATTTTACTCTATGATATTAACCATTTCTCTTGGATTATTGAAATTCAACTCATAGAAGTGGTAAAATTATGTTTTATGTGAAATTAAAAATTCTCCTAGGAGGTGGGTAAAAGACGGTGAAAAGTTCAATAAAAGTTTTATATATCTAAACATATTATAAACTAACTATAATGAATTACATTGAACTTATATATGTATTATGTATTTATTTTGACTAAAATAAATTAAAAAATAAATAAATTATTATTGAAATAAAAATTCAGTTTTAAACTATAACTCAGTGTTTTTCAGTATTCATAAAAAATTAAAAGTTTCCAGAAAATTACAAAAAACATACCCTAAGTTAATTTTGATATTATAAATTTAATAATGAAGTATATTTTACCAAATTAAAAACATATAGGTTTCATTTTTTAGTTTAAAATTAATTTCTATTGTCAAAACCAAAAGCCGTATTTTTAAGAAATAATAACTATCAAAAGTATGACACTTTTTTATGACCAATTTCAAAGTGAAATTACATAAAATGACTAGAATTGGATTAAATGGAAAATATATAATCTATTTATACTTCCAATCCATTAAAATGTATAACTTAAAACTATAAATTATTTTGATTAAAAAAGCTGTTTTTAGTTAAAATGTCGTATTTTTTCACTATTCAACCAAATATGATAGTTATAAGAAAAACCACCAAAAATAAACTAAAACTAAATTATTATGTACTCATTAGAAAGAATATGTTATTTTTTTCAAATTGAACATATAAAATTTTCAAATATGTGATTCTAAAACGGTTCACCATTAAAAGGTGGTAAAATTATATATTTTAAAAAAATATATCTTTTATCTGAAAAAATGAACCAGTTCATAAATTAGGTCTATGAAACTTGTTATATGGATTCTAAAATTATATATATTATATAAAGTTCAAAATTTGGTTAATATTATTCATAACCGCTTTTGAACGGCTACTTTGGTAAGTCGTGGTGTGCTTGAACTCAGTGTTTGGTGTAGTGCAAGTTATTATATTACTTTGAAGAAATAATGTAGTATGAAATCATGGGGTGTTACATTATTCCCTCCTTCAATAAATTTCAACCATTCATTTTGAAATTGTTCTTTGAAAATAAAAGGTTGACATTAGAAAATACCTTTTGGGAAATTTACATCAAAAAATGGGTTAACAAAATTTAGTCTTTATAAATAGAAATAATTATATATATATATACTTGACATGTAGAATTTAATCCATCGAGTAATTCCAACCACAAACACATCTTTCACTCCAAACGATTTAATAAAATTCTATTTATCCAAATATAATAAGCATCCAAAAATAATGAATTTATAAATTAGTTGTGAAACTATTAAAAACTAAATTATACAAACCAGTACATCTCGTTGTCCAGCCGTTGGTGGTGAACCATTGTCGCTCTTCAGTTGTGGGTTCAAGGATCGCGGCCTTTCCGGATGTGACTAGTTGTCTCCCAACCTCTAGGTTTTCCTTTTTTAATAGTCCAAAATTAACCTTAATAATAGCATCCAATTTCAAACGTAATCCATTCCAAAATTTAGACTTATCCAAAATACTTATATCCAAAATCTCTATTCAAAATTTATAAGGATGTTAAACACAATGAAGATCCTTTTTTCCAGGTAATAAAATGAGATCGCCTTCATCATGTATTCTTTTAAAACACAGCAACATCTGGAATTACCATAAAACATTATTGATTACATTCATGCTCCCTTATTTCTTATAGATTACAAGATATGTTCCTTCTATCCAAAGAAATTGTAACCTCCAATAATAAATGAATATAAAAATAATTATTCAGTTTCTAGGAAGTCATGAATATTAAATATAATTTATCCAAATCAACCATCTATTATTCCAAAATCACAACCTCATTATCAAGACCATATTAAGTATTACCTTTCCTTCAACCATGTATTTTCCAAAAAGTGTAGCTTAGTATTAAGTCACTTTTCTTAGAACCATATAATATCAAATCCTCCATAAAATAGTACTAGAGTATAATCCTTATTTATCTCCATAATTCATATAACCAGTATATTAATGATACAACCCTCAAATGAAATAATTCTGTATTAACAACATGAGAACACAAGTCATTCATCTTCACATGAGGTTGTATCATATCTTGATTATTATCCAATAGCACCATTTAAGGTATATTATGATGACTGAGGCATTGATTCACGTAGTTTCCCATACTCTTGTAGATGAAGTATTGTACATTGAAATATTATCTTACCCTTGCAGTCACATATTTGGTGTCCTTTTTCTCCAAACATATATAACTATCTCCCATTCTCTTGAGGAATGTTCTAGGGTGTTTCTTCCCATAGTTATCACATATAGATAAATTCATCTTTTCCTCTTACCAATATCCATCTTTCTCTCTTCCATATTTTTCTTCTCTTGCTTCCCTTTAAATCCATAGTCCTCAAAGAATTCTTTACTTATCTTATTAACACATGATACTATTTAATCATATGTTGAGAATACATGGGAGACTATTTCCCTTCTAAATTTTTTCTTAATACCGTGAAAGATATGATCCTTCTTACTATTTAGATCATACTTATTGCTGGAGTTCACATTCCTTCTACTGGGCGCCATTTCTATACAATGGCATAAAATAGGTCAGTTTATGAATTGAAATGAATAATTACAAACTTGTAAAATAACGGACGTAAATGGTACGGTTTATGGATATAGTCCATAATCAAAAATATGTTTTCATTGAAGAAGCATATACTCATAATCCCTTTATTATAATTTGTAAATAAAATGAGAATTATCCAAAGCATATCCATGGGAGTGTCATAACCATGAGTGCTGCAAGGCCCATTGTCGTGCACCAGTTCCTGTTCGAGTCTAGATGAAAGCAGTGTTTTAGGGTTTTACCCCTAGGTACATTTGTTCTAGATCCACCACTACCTGATTGTATCCGGACAAGGATGTATTTCTTAGAAAACTCACAACATCTCTATAATACCAAAATTAAGATAATTTCTTCTATACTAATCCTCAAACTCCATCTTAGGTTTATGTTCTCTAATCAGAGATTATCTAAATCTACCTTTCATGTTTTTTACGAAACCCCTCTATGATACCAACTATAACTCCCCGACCCCAGATTCCCAGAGTCAGGGCATTATTTTAATACATTGGAATGATTAAAGGAATCGAGTCCTGAAAGGCCGATCAGTTTAGCAGTATTAGAAAATAGATTGCATATATGAACATTACATTACACTTTCAAACATAAAATACAAAAACAAATATTTCTTTGATAACTAAATTATTACCTTAACTTAACCTTTCATATCAATCACAATAAAATTCCTGGAATCCTGGAAAAGAAATAAAACATAGAAAGGGGTGAGCTCAAATGCTTAGTAAGGGTAAGTAATACACCGGAAGAAAACATAAATATTAAGCCTGGTGAATAATTTAAACAACATTCTTTACTAATAATAAACATAAATAAATTTATTGTAGAAATATAAGCTGAGTAAATAATGACATAATAAATCTTAATCATGGGTATTCTACTAGTCGAATGACCACATGACCGATCAATATTATTTTCATAATGAGAGAATGTATGATGCTGGACATTCTGAAACATTTTGTCAAGGCCTCGACCAAGATGTCTTAAAATAATCAAGGCCTCGGCCAAAAACATATATTAAAATATGAAAGGGCATCGGCCAATTCCACTTCTAGTTGTCTCGTGACACCTACCAATGCATAGAGGAGCAATAGCAGCCTACACCCATCACTTACTAAGTCCAATACATTTCTCATATGAAAAGGTTGAAATATAACATAGAAATTCATATTAAAACTAGAATACGAAATGTCAATAATTTAACCATAAACCATGAATTGTATAAAAATAACACATCCACAATCAAACATATCACACATCCTTCAATAAAATATGGAATACTTGTATCATAATAAATCAACTTCAATCATTTTAAAAATCCATTAATATATTTTGAAATAGATGAAAATTATTTGTAAAAATCATTGAGAGAAATATCCCTTTTTCATGAAAACATTTAAAATTCATACAATTTAGAAAGGAAGAAATTTAAATACATGTTTTAATAAATGTGTCCCATACCACTTTGAAACATTTTGAAAGTAATTAGAATTTTAAAATATTCATGTCCACTTAAATAAAACCATAAAACCATTTCGCAAACATGGACATTAATGAGAATGGTTTTTAAGGATAAATCTTTAAAACATTTAAAATGACGTTTTACTAAAAAGTTAATTAAAATAATCCCTTTGAAAACTATTTTATGAAACATTGATATGTATAATAAATATGGCCTAGTAGATACTTACGTAAAAACAACCTCAGATAATAAAGTGATTGCGAAATTAACCCTTAACTTGCACTTTCCGTAAGTCGAGGGTACGTTTATCCTCCTATATAATTATCGTAGTATGTTATTGAATTACACCAGAACCATATTAATATTTATGATATCATACATGATTCATTTATGACTTTGTACTAACCATTTATTAAAAATTTCTACGTTAAATTAAAATTTCGGGTAAAAAACACTTTCTTTATCATAATTGTTTTAACATGTTACTCTTGATTGTATCACTTAGATCTAGAATTAAGTACTTCCATATTATAAAAAATGATTTATATTTCTTATATATTTCTACTATTAATTTTTATAATAGACATATATATGAAATGGAAAACAACATTTATGGAGACGGTAGTCCGTACAAATGCATAAACGTTGTTTCAGTTTTCATATTATATTGAAAGGAACTATGTGACTAAGATATATGTAAGTACATATATATATATTAATATATCTCCAGTATCATTATTATGTAATATATTACATACTTATTAATAATATATATTTTTATAATCATCGCTGAATGGTGAATGTGGAAATGAATCTCATCACGTCGTGGAGACGGTAATCCGTACGTACGCACGAGCAAAAATATGATTTCCTTAAAGGTGTGGAATTGGATTGTATATTAATTTTACAGAGACATTATCATGTTATTTAAATTATTTATATATATATTACTCAACATTATATCCATCCAAATAACATAGTGTTGAATAAAAAATGACACCACGGTGTGGAGACGGTAAACCATACATACGCTTACACGGTGACATTATCATTCATAAGATGAATAGAATAATGATTATAGTTGTGCCATATTTATAATAACATCATAGTATATAGAAGATACTGGGGTTGTTATTTTATAATGGAATCAACAAATAAAGAGAAAGTGGAAGAATAAGAGAACTTGAATGAGGGTGGTGAAATCATTACCTCTTCTTCAAGATCTTCCTTTTGATTTGATCAAAAGGGAACCTTATGATGACTTTATGACCAAAGTAAGTCCTCTATTATTAATTTAGGATAGTTGGGAGGAAATTTGGGCAGGTTTTCACCGATCCAAATGGCTTTGGAATTGTTAATTTGAGATAAGTGGATGTACCCTTTTATAACAGGGGTGAGGGTCACATTAGGAAATGATTAAAGTATTAATTTATTATAAAATAGTTTTCAGTTCATGATAGTTCAAAATGAATTTATTTCAAGCCTTAGGTGGTTATGGGTCGAAATCCACTCATCCAATAGGTTTTTAATATTTTTAAGTTAACATTTTAACAATATCGTTTAGATTTAACTCTTAGTTAAATAAAATAACTTTTACCATGTCTGCTTGTATTCTTACACTATATGGTCAATAAACGTACTCTAAACTTCCAAGAGAACCTAAAGTGGCTCATTAATGACATGTATAATATTATTTAATACCTATGGAAAATCCTTATATTTTCAGGAATATTATATAAACCAATAATATAATATTTGTTTTAAATTTTAATTTATGTCAATTTTGACACTATTTGGTATTTTGTTTTTGTAAAAGACATCACAACTTGATTAATTCGAACAATATACATTGAATCATCCCTAACATGTCATATTCACCGATAATGTTCATGGATTTCATAAAAACTTTGAAATTATATTTATTTTAATATTTATAATACAATTTATTTTATTCTTTCATTAATAAGGTAATTATTGCATCATCATTGTGACATTAATAAATTTAATTATTAAATCTCTAAAAATTATAAATAAGATTCCATTACATATTAAATATTTTTATCTTTATAATGAATATTTATAGTAGAATTTATCTTATGTATAACCCTATATTAAAAATTGTTTAGTTATTAAACTTTGATTTTAACTGTTTTAACTCTTCTTTAAATTAAATAATAATAAATGTCTTAATCTAATACAAGTAGATATAAAGGGAAATATTTTATTCCTAAGGTTGTTATTTGGTCGAATTAGACTTATCCAATAGAATTAGGACATTTTTTAGGTTAATAATAATATAGTTTTCTCCCTTAATAATCCTATTTACTTTTTACCGTGGTAAATAGACGTAAAAAGATACTATTCCACCAAAAATTATTTTTATCTTATTAAACCAAATTTTACTCCTTGATATTAACCATGTCTCTCAGATTTTATAAATTCAACTCACATAAGAGTTAAAATTATGTTTTATGTGAATTTACAAATTCTCCTAGGAGATGGGTAAAAGATGGTGAAAAGTTCCATAAAATTTTTATATATCTAAAATTATTAGAAATTGTCTCCAATGTATTACATTGAAATTATATAGATTTTATGTTTCTATTTTGAAAAAAATAAATTTAAATAAAATAAATAATTATTTAAATAAAAATTCAGTTTTAAAGTATAACTCGTGTTTTTCACGGTTCATCAAAAAATAAATGTTTTCAGAAAAATACCAAAAATTCACCCAAATATAATTTTGATTTTCCTAATTTAATAATTAAGTCTATTTTAGCAAATAAAAAACATAGATGATGCATTTATTAATTTAAAATTTATTCCTACTGTCAAAACAAAAAGGCGTATTTTTAAGAAATAATAACTATGAAAAGATTGAAACTTATTTATGTCCAATTTCAATGTGAAATTACTTACAATGACCAACATTGGATTAAATGGTAAAAATATAATCTATTTATACTTAAAAACTATAAAAATGTATAATTTAACCCAAAAAATTATTTTAATTACGAAATTTGTATTCAGTTAAAATATTGTATTTTTTCACTATTCACCCAAATATGAATGTTATCAGAAAAATACCAAAAATTTATTAAAACAAAATTCTTATGTCCCGATTCTAAAGAAGAAGAATATTTTTAGGAATTAAATATATAAGAGTTTCAAATATTGGACTTAAAAAGGTTTCACCATTAAAAGGAGGTAAAAGTATATTTTTTGAAAAATACATCATTTATCTGAAAAAATGAATAAGTTTTTACCTAAGGTCTAAGAAACTCATAATATGGATTCTAAAATTATAAGGATTTTATAATGTTCAAAATTCAGTTAATACTATTCATAATATCTTTTTAATGGCTAGTTTGGTATGTCATGGTGCTCTTGAACTCAGTGTTGAATGTAGTGAACGTTATTGAATTATTTTGAAGAAATAATGTACAATGAAATCATTGGGTATTACATATCGTGGGTGGTTAAGGTGTGGTAGCGACCACCACTAACTTCCAAGAGGAGGTTTTAACCACCAGTCACCCTCATGGTGGCTGAAAATAAAATAAAGTGCCATTAACTTTATTATATATTGGTTTTTTAGAAAACCCAAAAAATAACATTCCAACTCGACCCACTGTCGTTGAAGTGAATGTCTTCTTAAACGAATATCGGCACTGCGAGTTCAACGGTGCCCATGGATTTAAATTCCTATAACCAGATAAAATGTTTTAAAAATCCTCTTGTACATTTACTAACCATATCTGGAAAATCATTTAAAAAATTGATTCTGGGCACCCTGGGCCACGAAATCATGCACCATCAATTTTTGCAGACTCGTAATATTCACATGTATTTTAAAAACCGATTCCACGGGAATTCCAAGTCTTTACTAGCCAATAGTGGCCCCCTCATAGCTGAGGGAGTATGTTTACTTTGGGGAGGGTAGATGTAGGTAATCCAAGATTATGAAGCAGCGATTTCATGGATGTTATGAGGTACAATCTTGTGTCTTCTCTATTTTAGCTACTATTTTGCTTAACAAGGGATCAAACCACTCCTTTTTTTACTCATATTTAGTTCGAGGAATTGATATTTCAGTTGAGCCCTTGGATCCGTAATTTCATTTGGGATCTATTTATAGCATATGTTAGGCCATATATTTTCATATAAGGAATGGACTCGTTATCTATAGTTACATCCAAGACATGCTATTTTTGGATATGGATGTGGTGTGTCCGCATTGATATGATCAGTGTTTTCCATTGTGATTAATAAATAATAATCACTCAAAGAAGGATGCAATCAGGAATAATAGGTTGAATATGACTATACAGTAGTCTTACAGCATGATCCATATCATATTGGGTATTATGTGTCTTTAGTTTCATATAGTAGTGTCAAAGACTGAGAGAGAAATTCAGGAGGACCTTCCCATATTACCTATGTGACATGTGAAGAGCATTTTCAATGATCTATAGTGATGGATGACCCCAATATCAAAATCCGAATTTCATTTATATCTTGAAGATATTTTCAACTAAAGGGTATAGTTTGTGGACCTTCAGAGGAAGGGAATTATCAGGACCAGTGTTTCACCATAGGAAACCCTAGTTTTATAAACCCAGATGGAGGACCAAATATTGAGGATGTGTTATAATTACACTAACCTAAACCAGGTGACTATAAAAAAATGAACAAAAGTATCAATGAACTATTTGGTCAATTGGGGCTAGAACGAATGTTCTGGAATATTGAACTTAGATCAATCTACTAGTACTAGAGATTATGGGAGGAGGATATTCCAAAATTAATTTTATAACATTGGAATGGTCAATATTATTACATTCTAATGTCATTCGACATAAATAACAATGCAAAATATTTCATGGGACTAATGAATTAGATCAATTATACTTTCTTATACAAGTTGTGTTATTCCATGTAAATGATACCCTGGTATACTTGGAATCCATGGTGGAGAAGTAGAGACAATTGAGGTTGGTCTTGGACATACTCAGAAGGAGAAATCCTTACTATAATCTCATAAAGTACATGGTTTAGATTCTAAAGGTCCGCATAATGGGACATGTTATCTCAGTCAATGGTTTGGTAGTAGACCCAGAAAAGGTTGAGGTACTGTTTAAATTGGTTCCACCCAAGGGAGTAATGGAGGTGTAGTTCTTCAATGTGTCAAAAGGATACTATAAGATATCATTACCCATTTTAACTAGGATATCATCTCCCTTATCATATTTGAATAAATGGGATGACCTTTTATGTGGTTACATAGTTTTTATTTAGAATTTTAGTAGTTGAAGTAGATATTGATGAGCACTGTTATTTTTAGAATTCATGGGGAGGGTTTTAAGTATATAGTGTTCAATGATTCTTTAAGAAATATAAATGGTTTTGTCATTATGATGAGGTTGTTAGTAATTTCCTATAGTTATCATCATTTGAGACCATATGAGATGAACTAATATGCCCTCAATCATGATCTAGATGATAAAATCTATCAAAATATATAGAAAAACTAACATATTTGTGATCGATTTATATTCTGTTACGACCATAAAAGACTAAATTATATCTTCTCTTATGAAAAAAATTTAAAAAAGGATATTGATAGAGTTTATTTTGGTGTATTACTTTGGTATTTTATATACTCATATACGGTGAACGTGGCTGTAGATTATTTCTGTATAAGATATTATTCATAGCTACCATGAAAGGATACATAGAATATGGAATCATTACAATTATACATTGTGTATGAGGATAAAACATCTTACCTCCAGTTGATGTTTATTAACCCTTTTATTTTATATCTAGTAAAGGAATAAATTATTTCGAAAACTGGTAGTGAGAACCTATGTACTTGTATATCCACTATACATGTTCCAGATTGGTTTTCTAAAGGAGGGGAGAATTTTATTCTTTTCATAGGACATGTGATAGTTGGATTTCTTCTGATAGACAGGGTGGTGAGGGAAATTAAAAATATACTTATAAAGGTAAATTCAGGTGTTTCAAAAAAGTAATCGGACTATCAGTTCCAGTTATGGTTTCCAATTATAGTGACCTGTGTTGTAGAGTTTGATTGTTGATGCCTAATTTTTCATTAGGTGATTGATTAGCACTAGGTTCCATTATATTTAGCAAAACCCCTTGATATTTCAGAGTGGAAGTGTGGTAGGATAACCATGGATTTCATTATTGGGTTACCTTGTACGTCCATTAGTTGCAATTCCATCTTGGTAATTTTAGAACAACTCCCCATGTTATCCCATTTACTATCTATTTGATAGTAGATTTCTATATTGGGGTTATGAGACTTCATATACAATAGAATTTATGACTCTATGGAGTTACCTTAATGACAATTTCTAAGTTTCATTCTCTCTAGAAATCATAGTAATCAGAGGTATATCAAGGGGCCTTTATGACCTAGTTACATTTGAGGATTGAGCATTACCCCAGACTAACAATCATATTGAGAGAACCATTTAATTTTTGGATGAACTATTGTGATCTTCCTTGTTAGACTTTGTCCATATTTGGGAGGCTCACATACCAATGGAGGAGTTTTGCTGCAAAAACATCTACCATTCATCCATCGTTAGGGGACCATTCATGGAATGTATAAGAGATCAATTATGTAACATCTATATTGTACCAACATTGGATATTCACCACTTATATTCATAGAGTTGGTATGATATATGATAAAGAAGGTGTCGATTATCCAAGAGTTGTTATGGACTTCATAGATCAAACAGAAGTCCTATTTCGACCAATGACTAAGGGATTTGGAGTTCGATATGGGAGATCTTGTCTTTAAGAAGTTCTAACAATCATGTGGTTGGAAATGATTTAATAAAGGAATAATTTTAGCTAATATATTCGTTGGACACTTCCAAATATTACACTTAGTTAGTGAGATGAATTACCACTTGGCTCTACCCACATATCTAGACCGGGAACAAGGCATCTTACATATGTTTTAGATGGTGAGGTACAAGATTTATAGCTCACATGTTATTGACTATGGAGAGTTTTTCATCGAGTATAGAGATATTTTTATAAAGTAAACAGTATAGACTGAGAATCGAATTACAAAGATCCTCTATTGTTTATATATTTCCCTATTGTTTTTGTGTGTGTCAAAATTAGAATCTCTAGGGTAGTACCTAGTAGTGGGAGACCAAGATTTTTATTCAAAACCTTTATAACTTTTTGTTTCATTTTTTTCAATCTGGGATGTAAATATATATAGTGGGGACGATTTATATATATATATTTTTTTCTTGTAATGTCTTAAAGTATATGTAATAATATATTTGACCCCAATAAATTAGATGATGCATGATTCTATTTCCCAATTAGTCGAGAATTAATTTTTCAAATATATTAAATTTAAGAACATCATGCGTGATTATTTTCCATATAAATTTGATGAGCTATTAAATTATAGATCACATCATAATTTTGGGGATTCCATTGTGTTAAGAGTATGGGTTTTACCCTATGCATGAATTAACCAAGGAGCGCGTTGAAGACATAGATGGATTGCAGACATGGGTGAATATTGAAATAAATTATTTGATTAATATAATTTTTTTAATTAAAATTATCATGACCTAATAGTTCGTATATATACTTTGGAAAACCACCAGGGTTACTCGGATAACCTAGGATATATGAAATATTGCATCAGATGATCATTCTCATACAAACAGTGAATGTATTTTATATTGTTGATTGTTGTTCAAGGACTCTCAATGATATCTCTAATGAATATTACATGGATTATTTACTAAATATTGAATGATCCAAAATAAGTTAGGAAGTATATTTGGTGTACTTATCCATATTTTCTTATTTTATGATGAAAAAGATTAATCGACTAATAGATTGATTCACAGATCGATCATTTTTCTGGGTGAATGTTTTTTTTGGGAAATATAGAGAAATTGAAATTTTATTTTCTATCTCCATTAATCATTATAATTTTAATGGAACGTGTCAAAAACCAACATATATGTGGTTCATTCCACTCTTGAGTACCATGGATTTCTCCTAATTCTCTTAATTCATTCATTTTGGGTGTTCGGTTTGGATAGTGGGTCATGAAATATTGGATAATAAATCGTTGTGACACTCTTTCATGGAAAAATAAATTCCTCTCATAGATCTAGGTTTATATTAATGGTGATATTGAGCTAAGATGATGACAACATTGGATTATGACTCAATCAAGGACATGTGTTAATGTGAATGGTGGTTACAATTATGGTAGAACTATGGGATTATTTTCGAGAAACCGAGATGGAAAGAAACCAGATCTCCAGTAACAACTGAGCTCATTTGACATAGATTCAAAAATCACATGTGAGATTTGAATCATATTTCATAGTATAAGAAGTTTATTTGTAACCTTAACGAAGAAGCATTAGGTTCAAGTAAACTATAAACAACACAAAGTGTATTCTGGAAATACACACCATTTGTGGATCCCTAGTTGTAGCGCTAAGGTTTCATAGTGAGTCATGCATCGCGTGACATCTGACCTCTATTACAAGGAATGTGAAATTTATTTGGCAGACAAGAATATACCAAGGGAGGTACACTAGCATGAACATGACCAGATACATATTGACATGGCCAGGTAGACATGGACCTGACCATCAGACAAGGCTAGGAGTACATATTCAGAGACACAACATGTACTCAGACATAGACATAGAAAAGAGTAGAGGACATGATACATGGACAAAACCCCATACCAAGGTGAAACACAGTTAACATCTAGTGCACACTATATACTCCTTTAATGATAATGTTTAGATCACGTCCCATTCAACATGGGAAATTTTCATTATATTGTGTTCTATTGATATTTTTCATGAGTCATGTCCATTTAATTGGATGCTGTTACCCCTGGAGAACTTCATTCACGAAAAGGTTTTTTCAAATGAAACTATAGATTACAAAGTGAGATCCTCTATCACAATCATTTTCCCAAAGTGGGATCCTTGTAATCATAGTGAAAAATAATCTGTCGGTATCAATCCCCTACAAATAAAGTTAATCCAGATTGGGGTTTTGGTATACCTTCTTCCCTAGGCGTGATCCCCATTTGTGAATCCTTTTCTTCATAAATCCAGTGAAAATGTATCATAACGATACCCAAGGATCATCACCTATTTTTTGGATTTCCTCAGTTCAATATTACTTGTGGTGTGTGTTCTCCATGACAAGTGTTATATGGTACCTTCGAGTATGAATCCTATGTTTCCTTTACTATTGTGACCTAAACATGAGACGTGTTTCTATTATGAGTATATATTTATTTTATTGTGATATTTTCCAATTAAATATACCTCTGATGACCGGACTACTATTTTTGATTTAAATGATTTGTGAGTTTGTGGTTTCCTACTGAGTATTTTCATACTCCCTCTTGTATGGGATGTTCCCATTCATGTTGTGTCTTGGGAAATGATTGGTCTTTTGAATAAGTTTTAGAGGGACCACGACCAAGCAGAGCATGGTGATCCAAATAGATCATGGTGGGTTTTGATGGTTACCATGACATGAGTGCTCACCCACATCATAGGATGAATTTTTTTTCATTTTCATTGATGGGATTTCATTTATACCATTTTTATTTAGTACTTGTTTCGGTACTATAATCAAGATTTTTCAAATGTATAGATACATTTTTATTGGACTTTCTACTTGTAAACATTTTAAATTCTTGGAATTGTGTGTTTTTTGTGTGTATATGTAAATAAGAATAATGCCTTACATGTGAGTGATATACCTACTTGGTGCTAGCCTCTAGACCCTGTCATATTTGAGGTGATATTGGGGTATTCATTGTTAAGGCCTCGTTGAAAATGTTGTGAAAAAATCCTTCGTATTTCATATTTATTTTCAAGCCAAGGGATCTATGTTAATTTAATGGGAGTAAATGAGTTACTTGTATGGGCCATTTCAAAACAAAATGAATTTTTATTTTGGAATAGGGGAGGATAGCGGTGGCCTTTTTTATGGGGGTTAGAGGAAACATAAAAAATATTTTGAATAGAATCAATTTCACCCACATTTTTATAATTCCAAATGCCTTAGAAAATGGGTCATTGTTGACCCTTATAAGTAAAAATGTGAAAATATGGATAAAAATAGGTTATGGGCGTGTTGGTAGCTCATTTTAACCCTTATCATTTATGTTTAAACCATTGTAAGAAACCGGTTTTACCATTACCATGATAATTAATTTTTACTTCTTTTATTATTCATAATGATAAATAATTTGTATTACCTTATTATATAGTATATATTTTTTTGAATATAAATATGAAATCCATTTTTTAAAATTCAATTCATATAAGTGGAAGAATACTATTAAAATTAATCATGTATACATAATGAAAATGAGGATTTCCATAAAAAATTATCAAAGGTATAGAATTTTTTAATATATAAATACTATATGAAATAAATTCCAATGACAAAAATTATTTAAATTTCAATTTACTTAAAATAATTTTACTTTTCAAAATAACTTAAAATGTAATATACCCTTATAAACTATTTGAATGACAAACCAAATTTGTCATTGAAAATAGTATCTTCACTATTTTTCAGAAAATGAGTCATTTCAGAAAAATCCATAAAAATTCACCCTGTGGTAATTTTTATTTTATGTTTTCAAAAATGTATTTAATTTTTTAGAATTAATTTACTAGAACTGGTAAAAAATGATATTTAAATTATTTTTATAATGATTGGGGAATAATATTTAAAATTATACCATTTTTAAAAAATCCATTTCATTTTATTTCAAATGAATATTATTTTATTCATAATTAAAAGATGAATAAATCAATTTTTTATAAATTTGTAACCAACATATTTTAATAATTTATTTAGTAATATTCATACCCACCAATTAAATGTCTAGATTATAATGGTATACTATATTACCATTTATTTATACTCAGGTTTGTGGGTATTATACTCTATTCAAGAGGTCAATTTTATTAAAAATAAATATATTACTGCATTTCAGGCAATCACATTATCTTATAATCATGGGGATATGTGTCATATAAACTACCAAACAAAATTTTATTTTTTAAATATATCAATGGGTTACACTTATTTATCATAATAAATTTATTTTGAACCTTATTCATATCATCTTTCTTTTATAATGATTATATATTTTCATAATTAATATTAATTATACAAACTGTCCCAAATAAGTTATTATAGTTTTGATAATTTTCACTACATACATAATAGTTGTGTTTTTATTATTTAATATTAAAATTTTCATCATTAATAGGTCATTAATGTCATTGTTAATGATTATTAGTAATTGTGAATGATGTTTCGAACTCCTTCATAATGATTTTTAGTATAACACCCCTTGATCTATAAAAGAGAGAAATTATATTTGAATGTGAATATGACATTATAAACTATTTATGAATGAGAATTTAACACACCAAGACCTTCCAATATATTTTTTATAAGAAAATTTAATCCCTTTGATAGTTTTTAATACATGAATCATAGGTTTTAAATAAAATATGATACTCCATATAATATTATTATTGACAGATAACCATTATGACCAATCCGTTTAGTTTTCTAGAACATATTAGAATATATATATATATATTATAAAAATATAATTATTTACACTAGAATAAAATAATTTCAATTTTTATCTTTTGATTATAAATAAAATATGAATTATTTAAAAGAAAAAAACTCTCTATAATGCTGTATATTCTTGAAAGGCTATTTCAACAATATTAAACACAATTTTTTTAAAACATTCTAAAATTAACTTTAAAAAATAAACATCATTTTTTAATCTATATATCAAAAAGTTTCTTAGGTACGTTTGTGATAATTTTTTTTAAATTTTTAATATTTTTAATAGTTAAAATACTTACTTATGTTGAAAACTAACTTTTTTATTCATTTATTTATAATATTTAATTATATTTTAAATGTGTTTTAAAATAATATAGGTAAAATTATATTAAATTATTTCTAGTTTAGGTTATTAGATAAATTTTCATAATCAATTAAAAATAAGAATGTTTTAATATTTTTAATGTTTTTCTTTGGTAAAACTATTTTTTTACGCATTATTGGATTTGATTTTAAATTTATTTATGCCATATATTTGGATTAAATTTATTAATATGGATTAATTACTTCTAATTATAACTTTTTATAAAATATTACAAGGAAAAAATAAATTTTCATCCTAATGAAAATTCAAAATAATATTACATAATTACTGTTATTAAAGTAGAAATGGGTTTATGGAGGGTTAAACAAAGTAGATAAGTACAAAAAATCACCTAAATCATATCTAATATGAATTTAATGGAAATATATCTACCTTATCCCCTATAATTTACTATAATGGCCTAATTTGGAAGCTTTTCTAATGAAAAAAATTTGGGTATCACCTTATCGTTTCAATAATTCCATCTATTCCCTCTACCTCAATTATAACCCCCCCTTCACTAATCGCAATTATAAAAAACATAGATTGATATAGTAAGTACCCAAATATCATAATTAATACTATAAAAACATATTAGAGTCCTTTTTTTTGTATGATCTCCTATGAAAGCTTTTTTATAAAACTAAAGATACTCTCTAAAGAAGATGTAAAATTATTAATAACGTGTATTTGTTTTATTTCTTTATCCAACTCTATAAAATCATTTTGAACTATTATAATGTTATAAAATAAATATATTTTATATTTTATATGTTACTATGTTAATATAGTAACCCAAATCCCTCTTTAATTACATAAAATGATAAAATAAACTGTTGATCATGTATATGGTGGACTACTGCATTACAAATCAATATAATTTGTTTCTCATAAATAAAATTATTTGCTTCATATAATGATGGATTAAATTTTTTTAAATTATATTTAACAAATTATTATATTTATATAATTATAATATCACATATACCTTGTTACTTTCCATTACATGGGGGATACATAACGTTGCTTTTGTGTGTGGCAGACTACCCCCTTGTGAGGTGATGTGTTTTGTTTTCTCATATGATTTACAAGGAAGGAATTAAAGATAAATATAATTAATATATATTATATTTATTACCTGAAATACTACTATAAATATTATACCACACACCACATACTAATAACCCATCCGTTGGAAAACAATATTGTCACCAGTGCGTAAGTGTGCAATGCCACCTCCAGATAGATATGTGAATAGATTTTTATTTTATTTATACATATATGGTAGTAAGGATATATTTTATTAATATATAAGATATATATTACATAAAAATTGTTTGACAATGGTTAATTAATTTTTTTTATTTCAATCAATATGATAAGAAAAATGATAAAATGATTATGCGTATGAACGGTATACAATATCCATTAACAGTGTAATAGATTTTTTATCTATAACTTTTATAGAATACTATAAATACATATATAATTAAAATATATGATATTATATATTGTTTTTAAATATTTTTAGATGGCACAACCAAGATAAATATAAAAGGGCATAAATTTCCAAAACAAAACAAACATGAAAAAAATCAATTATCACTCAAAATTGAGATTTTTAAAAATAATAATTAATAAAAGATTTATAAGACAATATAAATCATTCATATATTGTATGTATTATATGATTATATATTTTAAATAAATTTATTATAAATATTTATTTTTTATATGGATTTGTTAGACACATACAAAGGAAGTCAAAGCCAAGGAAATGGTTTCTCGTCTCCCTTTCACATTGGGGAGATATATGTCAGAGCCAACACTTATTCCATTATGTGGTGTATATATTAACAATTTGATATTTTATTCCATGAATTTATTTATATTAATGATATATAATGTTTAATTTTATGTCAATTTTTTCCATGGTTCTTACGATTCAATAGTTACCAATGTGGAAAAGATATATTTTAGAATATCATCATCATTCAAGATTATTTATTATTAAATTTACAGTGATGGATTATTATGATATATCACTCAAGAAACTCATTATTTTATTATACTATTTTTAAACATGAATTATTTCGAGTAATGTTACCATTTTATTATATTTTTTTTACATAAAATGATTGAGAAAATGATTTTTAAGAAAATATGATTTTATTTTTTTCTTAGGTTAAAAGTTTGATTTAATATAAACCAATTATTTATAGAAATAATTTCATAAATATTACTAATAATATGATATTTATTAAGTAATGGTATTTCTACCCATGTTTTAAATTTTTTTATTAGTTATAATTTTTTTCTCCAAACAAGTCTCGTTTTTCTTTTTTAAAAATTTGAATGGAATCATTTTTTAAATTATACATCATGTTCGAAATTTACATCGATCAATACTAATTAATGGTTAAAATAATGTTGAACAGAATTCCTATGAGAGTTTTAGTGAAAAAAATTACATTTTTTCACCCTTTTGTTTTAAAAAGAGAATTTCAAAATGAAAAGGTTATTTACCTCAAGAATATATCTAATGAAAATTTTATGTTATTATATTCAAAAATGATAGAAACCCTATTTTAAACTTATGATACAATATGAATATGTTTTAATAATACCTTAATTATTATTTATTCATATTTCTTAGTATCACTTAAACATGGTTTATACAATTTTATTACCATTTACAATATTACTCTTTATGGTATATATGATTTTTTTATTGATTGGGGTAAGTATTATAATTTTATACTTCATTATTTAATATGAATGTTTATATTTAGTATTATTCACTTATTTCATATATGTAATGAGGTGGAAATATTATTTTAATGGTGGATAGTAAAATTATATACCCTATAGATGCATCGATACGTCTCATGAGAAAAGTCAATTGGCCAAAATAAATATGTTTTTACTCACAGTTTCAAACTATATTTTGAAACATATTAAAAATAAATTTATGTTTTCCAACATTAATCACTACCTCATAATTAGATTATTTATTGATGTTACATTTTATTATACAATTAGTTACAATATACATGGTTATGTTTCATTTTAATGCTAATGTTTATAATGAAATATTTGATCAATAATTATTCCTTACATATTATTCATCATGTGTACGTTATAAATGAAAATTCATGTATTTAAGTTAATTACTATTAAATTTTTATTATATATTATATATTTCTTGTATAATTCACTATACCCATGTCCATACTGAGTATTATAGATCACCAAGTTCTTATGTTTCCATTACACTAGATACCAAGAAGTGTATAAGGATTTTAAAAAAGGGATATTCTAGAAGTAATAAATATGATCTCAAAAAAAATAATTTCATCTATTTTATGTTTAAAAATGTATGTGAAATTCATGTATTTATATATTTTATGAATAATACTCAACTATTCCATCCTTTAGAGTGTGATTCCTTGTATTTTATGCCAATTCATTAATGTATCCATGACTCTAGGATAATAATTCCATCGTATTTATAGATTTTATTATAGGATATTTACTAGAAACCATTGGAACTAGATTGATTAAAAAATATACTAGTAAATATAACCCTATGACAGAAATTAGTGATAAATACATAAGAATAACATAAAATATCTGTGTTATAGATATTATATGTTTTATCACTGAAATACATCCATGTTCTTATATTTAAAGTAGAAATGGTTTTGGTATAGATGTAACTAGGGAAGATAATATTGAAAAAGGCACCTCATGCATTACTTGAGCATTAAATAGTACACAAATTTGAGCCTTAATACAAAAATATTTTGACAATATAAAATTTTATTATATTGATAACTTATATTTTATTTATAAACTATCATAATGGCTTTGAAAATATTTTTATGATTTCATAAATTTTCCAATGAACTCGTGTTTTTTATTATTAGATGAGAAATGAATTAATATTTATATTTATATTAGTTTTAGTGTTATATATTTTTTTAATAATTTCCTAATTTACTCCCTTATATTCCATTATTTAAAAATAGATCATAGTGTATGTAATGGGGAGGAAATCAATGCATGTAATCAAAAGAATATGGATGATAATTTTTAAGGGATTAAGCCAACTATTGAAGGTGACTAGTATCTCAAGAATTCCAATCATATGTGAAAAAAGTATCATTTTTGTTGATGAAAAATAAATTATTGTATAAGTGTCATCGATTAAATTGGAATCAATAGAAGATAAGGATGGAAGTGAAAAAATCGATAAAGGGATAAAGGTAAATAATGATTTTACCACATTTAATAATTATGGAAACAGACACCATGGTAATTACTTGAGGGGAGATAGATTTTTATACATGTTCTTGGAGAAATGCATTTATGATCATGATTTTATGGGAATGATAGAATATACTAATTTTTAATGGTTCAAATATATAAATATGTTGCACTATGAAAATTAATTACCTAATAATCAAGTGAATTTAACTAAAAAATTGAAAGGAGATCATGGTCAAGATTATTCTAGTAATGTAGAAGAGGTTTAATGATTACCTTGCTTGTGTTTGGATTGATTAAATGCGTTATATGAATATTTTATCAATGATATTCAGGTTGTAATAATTCTTAAATGTATAAGTCCTTTACTATAATAATTTTTCTTTAAGAATTTTAGAACATATTTCAAATAGTGCCGAAGAAATAGAAAACTGATTCAGTAGAAATATTATAGTTTTGGAAAAAAGTTGATTGATGGGTGAAAACAGTTTATATGTGATCAATTTTGATATAGTAATGATTATATAGAAATTTTTGTGATATTATTAGTGACATTGAGATTGTTTACTTTTTATGGTTTATGATATCATTACTTATGTTAACTCTATATATTGATTTATGGAATATATTTTATAATCTATGGTTTATTTCAAAATACTGAAATGTTTCCTTATGGTTTTATATTGATAAATATATTCATATATTTTTAATGTGATGTTAAGATCCAATTTATATTTTCTATTATATATATGTGTGATTTAATGAGATTATATATAATATTTTGGACTTTGAATTTGGTTTGACATAATTATTATGAGTCATAAAGATAACAATTTATGAAATGGACTAAGATTAATTTTGATAAATTCTATTGATGCATTATAGATCAGTGTAATATATTTGATAAATTTATATGAACATTTTTTATTTAGTAATGTCAAGTGTAATAGTTTGTTACATTTTTATAGAACTTATGATATGATAAAAGTTAATTTTTGTGATTTATGCATAAAAATTTCATTTTTGGATGTAAATTTTTTGGAGTAAGAAATAGTGTAAACTGATAAAAAAACCATAAACATATTAAAATTTTCTTATGATATTGAAAAATACAATGTATGTATATCTATATATATTTATTAATATTAAAATAATAATTCACATCTAGGAAAAGGATTCTCAAAAAAAATTATCATAATAGCTTCATATATGATGAACCAGTGTTCTTTTAAGACATTTTAGATTTAAGGAACTTAATTAATTAAAGTTATCTAGATCACCCACCATCTTGTTATCAGTGTTCCTTATTAGATTATATAATTTTTAGGCTTTCCTTCTATGTCCATGTCTTCACATTCCACAAATTTTTTGTCATTTTAAAACCTAATAATGTGTTATTTTGGATGACCTTCATATTTACCATTATGTATTATAAAGTGTATGTTTATTAAACCAATTACAATGTGGTTTTCCAAAAAATTGAATTTCAAAATGTCAAATAATTGATTACTAAGATCATGTTTACACTTTGTGGAATAAATTTATTGATGTTTAAGAGAATGTAGCATCCCTCAATTTGAAAAATTGGAATGAAATCATTAATTGTGTATATGGTGTGAATTAAAAAATAATACAAGAATATTATACAAAATTATACATTTTATATAATTATTTTTAAATAAATTTAATGTCCCTGATATCATTTGATGCATGAAACACTATGTTTAAACAAAACATCATACTATATTAATATACATTTATTTTTGATTGACCAATATAACCATGATGTTATGTTTAATGAAATTAATATTACTAAATGAATTATGAAAATTTTATTCCTTAAAATATATAAAATAAAATGATAATTTATCTTATGATTATAAATAAAATAAAAATCATTTTAAAGAAAAGAAAATGTTCCCTTAAAAACATTATTTTATAAAAGGTGTTTTATTAAACATCAGAACATATTTTAAACTAATTTTTTTAACAAATATTGAAAATTTATTTTAACAAATAAATATAATTTTTAAACTATACATGTCAAAAATATCCTTTGGTGAATTTTTTATAATTTTATCCAAAGATCAATTTTTTTATAAATATTTAAAATATTTGTTTAAACCATGTTTTAATTAAATTATTTAAAAGGATAAATTATATTTTATGTTTGGTTTAAATTGTAATTTTACAATTATATTAAAATTAAACTATTTTACTTATTTCTAATAAATTTTAGGGTGAATTATGACTATAATCTTTCAAACTTTTGAAACTTTTTCTCTGGGAAAATTATTTTTCCAACATGTATATGTGTTTATTTTTAAATTTAACTCATCCTTTTATATGGAATAATTTTTAAAAATTAGAATTAATATTTCGATTTTGAATAATTTATTTCATATAATAAGTTCAATAGATTTTATCACCAAAATTATCAATGAAAACTATAAAAATTATTTAACATAGTTAAGAGTAAAATTGGTTTATCAGGGGTTAACCTAAGATGATGAGTGTTAAAATTTACCTAAAGCATGTTAAAATACCATTTTATAGACACAGATAATCATTTTAACAACAAAGGTTCTATAATAACCAATGTTTGATGATTTTTCATTATAAGAACATTAATATCACTCTATCTTTTTTAAAATTATAGGTGTGTCCTCTACCCCCACTTTAGGAAGGAAAACCCCTCTCCTCCCATTTTTATGCTTCAAAAAATCATTTTCACACAATACATAACATAATATACTCTTTAAAAACCAAAACAAATCCTATATAATATTTTTATTAGGATTCCATCTTTTTAAATCATTTTTTATAAACATAAAAAATACTCTTTGATGAATAGGTTAAATTCATAATCAACCATAATTGTTTTAAATAATCATACACATAGAACAAATTAAATTCAACTATGATAACATAATAACACATATATAAAATATATAATGGTATTTTATTATGTTATTTCAATAATTAGGATCAATTTCCACTTCCATAAAATGAGAAATGATATTTGTTGATCCTTTGTATGGCGGACTACCGCCTCATGAAAAAATGTAATTAAATCACTATCATCGACTCCCAATGATTGATTCAATGATAGATTATAATTCTTTATATATTATTTATGATATTATTATAATTATGTAATTATATTATCACATAAATCTTCTTATATTACATTCCATAGGGGATACGATAGCATCAGTCAAGTGTATAGTGGACTCCTGCCTCGAGAAGTGGTGTGATTTTTTTCAATTATGCTTTACAAGGATGGTAGTGAGGATAATGTTAACTAATATTTTATTTATTAATGAAATATATATACATATATAAATATTAAATAACATGTAACCTGCTACTATCACATCTATTAGAAGACTATAATAGTGCTCGTGCATACGTTTGGACTATTGCCACCATATACCGATGTGAAGTGATTATGATTTTATTTTTTATGGTTGGTAATAAGGATGTATTTCATTAATATAAATGATATATAAAACAAAATAATGTTTATATGTTGGTTAATTAATATTTGTTTTTATTTCATTAAATTCATTGATAAAAATGGAAATAATGTTTTGGCATAGGAATGGTATACCGTGTCCATGAATTTTGTAATCCATTTTTAATCTCTATGATTTAAATATTAATATAAATAAATATATAACAAATATATATTTTATTTATATTATTTTATAATTATGGATATTGTTTATCATTCATCAGTATAAATGTTCTGAAATTACAGAACTGAAACATATGTGAAAACGTAAACAAATACCACATTAAACATATATTTTAACAAATAATTTCAAATTAATGAGTCCTAAATGACTATAAGTAAATCATATATGGCATAAAGTTAATTATTATGTATATTAGATATATAAATAAAAAATATTTATGAAATAGGATATTTAGGTATATAAGTATTAATTTGAACTTGGGGTAAGGGTTTCTCATCTAACATTGACTCTCATGAGACATTACATATTCAAAACTTATTCCTCTGTGTGGTGTATATAATTCTTATTTAATATATAATTTAATGATTCTATTTAAATTAATTTCATTTAATTATTTATTTGTATTAATTTATTTCATGAGTATTATGATTAAAAAAAAGCAAATGTTGTAATGGTTTATTAACAATCTCATCATTTATCGAGATTTCATGTGATTGAATTTATTGTGATGAACTATTATGATAAATCACTCTATAAACTCTTGAATTTTATACACATTTGGTTATTCATGAACTATTTCATGTAATATAACCATTTTTTCATTATTTCATACATAAAATGATTAATAAAATATTTTTAATAAAATCTCATATTATTTATATCTTCGGTAGAGAAAACGATATTCATCCAAAATTTATGTTTTCTAAATATTTTTAAAAAAATGTATTTAAAAATCTATAAAATATTTATTAATGAAAATATTAAACATATTTGAAATTTTTAAAAAATGAAATTAATCTTTATATCCTTCTCCAATGTATCCCTGTTTGGATTTTATTTAATATAAGAAAGGAATACTTATTTAAACCAATAAAACCTATTTATAATTTACCATTATCATGTAAGATCTATGTTTTAATGATTATTTTACATGTTTCAAATGTTAATTTTGAAAAATATTGTTTTAAAAAGGTTTTATTTCAACTGTTAGTTTTAAAAGGTGATTTAAAAAAGGATATTTACTCCAATAATGTTTTTAATGTATTTTTTATGGAATTCTTATTCATCAATGATAAAAATACCCATTTCACATATTCTCCATTAGTAATATTGTTTAATTATACCAATCATCTTATTACTCTAAAATAATTTTGATCATTTTGATTGGTTATGTACAATTAGATTATGATTCATCATATTAAACAAAATGGTCTGTTATTATGTTTATTGATTGGGGTATGTATTAACATTTAAGATATCGGTTTTTCAATATGATTGTTATGGCTTATTACGATTATCCAATTTTATTTTTGGAATACATTGGAATTTTTAAGTGATGGGTGGGTCCAAAAATTACAATGTCCCTCAATGCATTGTGAGGTCTCATGAGGAAATTTTTTTGGCCTAACAAAATGGTTTTTTACACATAGTATTAATATATCCTAGGAATAGCCTTTATAATATTGTTATGATGTGTAGTATTATGCATTCCACAATTATGAGATTACTTATTTATGTTCAATATGATTATTATATTATTTATAATATATATGGTTAATTTTCAATCACATGTTATTATATTTGTTGAATTATTTGATCATCATCTATTAATACCTAATTATTCTGCATGTTCATGTCATTTATTAAATGTCATGTGTTTCGTTTATATAGTTTCCCATATTTATTATTTATTAATAATCCATGATAACATCACATGTAAACATACTTTTACTAATTATTGGTGGTATCCCCTCTGTTATATTTTCATTCCCTATAATTCTATTAATCTTATTATGATTTATATTAAGGAATACACAATATTTTATTAATATTATCTAAAATATTTTTTTAGTTTTTAAATTTATGTCAAATTTAAGTATATATCTAGTTACAAAGACTGATATACTATTCCATCGTTTGAGAAGTGATTCCTTTTATAATCTTATAAATTAAGAAATTATCCACTGAATCTGGGCTACTAGGGTTTGTGTCATTAACTTTAATCTTCATTCTTAATGATGAAATCGATAAAAGGTATATTTTCGTGATTCCTGATGACTAGGAATTGTTTTCATAATTAATGAGTTCAATATTGATTTAAAATATCCAAAATAATAGTCATAATAATTATTTAAACATTTATATTTTTACTTTATAGTTAATTATGCTCCCATATCCATTCATGATAAAAATTCATATTATTGTTCATGTATGGGGATAAATTGACACAAAAATTATCATAACATGATTAATGGATAATAATGAATATTTTTAGTTCAAATATAATTACAGTAGTAGCATAAAAAAATTTAATTTAGTTTTTATTTGTATGATATATCATAGATATAATTTAATTTTATAAAAAATAAACGATATTAAAAAATTAAATGATTTGAATGAAAGATTTTCCCCTTAGTATGCTAAATCCAAATGATTGAATGAAATATATTTTTTAATTTATAACATCATTAATATGTTATTATAAATTTTATAATGAAAACATAATTTTTTAAAAACATTATATTTGTCTTTTAATATCATCCTCATATACATCCTTCTAACGTAGTGAAGAAAAATGAATTTTTTTGTAATTGATGTAGTATACCACACAATGCATGTATAATTTTGTTTTCCTATCGGTAAGGTCAAAATAAAAACAATTATTTATAAAATATAAAAACAATAATAAAACTATAAATAATGAATTTATTTCATATTATTTTTTAAAATAAACATGATATTGAATAATAAAAACAAAATATGTTAGTGAAAAGATAGAAATTATGTTTAGAACTATTGGTTTCTCTTGGAAGATTCATTGGAAATGAAGGAATTGTTATAATATATTGTGATAATATGATTATTTGTGTTAAAAATGATTATTATGGAATGGAATATTTTATATTTTCATAAGTAAATATAATTTATATAATGGAATTAAAGGGGTAATGCAATGAAAATTTAATAGGAGGTGAGAATGTAATTTTTAAAATACTACAACTTAATATAAAGAGATAACCTTTTAAACATTTAAACTACCACTTAAAATAAACAATAATCGAGTGGAGGTAGTGATGAGATCTATAATCTCTCGAACAGTCAATTCAAGAGTTATTTTTATCTTGTTTTAGGCCCTTTATTCCATGAATTAATTCATTTACCATTTTATCCTATAATGTGGTAACTAGTTATTAAAATATGTAACCTAATAATTATGCGTAAAAATAAATTGGTCCTTGTTATATAGTTTAGAAGATATGATTTTAAATTGAGAAATTCAATTTTTTATTCAATTTCAATATGTTCTTAAAATATATTTTAATATAAAAAATGAATAATTTTTAAAACAATGTATTTCAAAATAAATATCATGAAATCTAAAATATCAATCACATGATAGGTAACAATAAAAAGTATTTTAATTTTTATTAAATATAAAATTGTTATTTTATTAGGGAAAATGTTTTATAAATTTATTCGTCACACTTATTTTTAAGGAAATTCATAAAAATAATAGTACTAGTAACAACTGTATATTCCACTATTCACCTAAAAATAATTTTTTTTAAAACACAAAAATCCATCTTATGATAATATATCTATGAATAATTAATTTTTTTTTATAGTTATAAGAAATTAAAATTATATAAAACCTAAATTAAACGTTTATATAACTTATTAATAAACTTTCTTTAGTGTGTCATATTCTGGGATATGGTTTTTACCTCCATGAGTATTGTCTTGGGTATTACATTCATTCCCATATAAATAATACCATCCCTAAAATTGGGGTATATAAAGATATATAAAAATGTTTCTATTCATTCCAAATTGAATCTTTATGCACCCAAGTTTTCATTAATTGTACTTCAAAAGTCTCAATGTAACATGGGAACAACATAACCATTTAACAAAATCATACAACTCCCTTCTATGGTGAAACCATTATATATAAATGACCCCAAAATTTCAATTACAATTATTCCATTCTATTATAGACATACCTCTTTTTCTACTATATGATGTTTTAATATGATCCCAAATAGTCCATACATTAAAATCCATCTCATACAAAATCTCTAGACAAAGTAGATTTATTTCTCATACTTCTTCTTAATTGGTTTTATTATGAAATCTCTTCCGAAAAAATGTATTATATGGTTCCATTTGGATTCTTTAATGGAAGCGATTATTATATTCAAATTATGCTAAATATAGTTACTGATCTAACATACCTTGAATGTAATGAGATTTTTGTCTTATTATGTATTAAAAAGTATGGATGGTATATTCGAATATGTGATCAGACATCTGCTGATAAGTAATTTTAATTGTATCTCAATGTCCAGTCCCCTTTGAGGATAGTTCTATATTATAAATGTTAATAGAGGTCCATGATTAGATATAATCACTAGAGGATCCCCATGAATCCTTAATTTTTTTTATATTGAGTTGAGAATGGTTATTAAAGGGTATATAATCTATTGTCTCGATGAAATTTGATAACATAGTGAGATTATTTATGATTAACAACAAAACATCATTCATCCTTGAAATCATTACTAGTATATTGAAAATTTCATTATAACACTGTTTCACATTCATATTGGTTTGGGAAGATATTGTATGACTCCATTAGGATGTTTACATTCCTAAATTATATATTACCATACCATGAAACTAGAAACATAATCTATAATTTCCTAATGGATACAATCCCAAAATAATCTCTCTCTTAAATCCATAGCCATCTTCTTTCTTCCATTGTGCTATGATAAATCTTATATATTTTCTTATCATGATGTTATCTTTTATAATTTGATATGAATTGAAAAAAACAACTCATCCCAATCATCAACACAACATCTCTATTGAGAATGTCTATCAATTTTTCAAATTTAATATATTATATTTCCTTTTATGATTCTCATCATCCTGCTGGGAGTTCTCTATATATTCTAGTAATGATTGATTGGAAATTTCATTAAAATGAAATGATGGATATTAGTACACAAATATAAAAATAACCATTTTAATAGACCTATATATATATATATATATATCTTATTCTAGATCATTATCAAAACTCCATGATCCCTTTAACTAAATTTATCATTCACCTTGTTTTCCTTTTCATGGTATTTTTCTAGCAGGAAATCATTGTCTTTGAGTACTTCAACCAAATTTTTTTGCCCTGTTTAGAAAACCCTATAATGGAGATATACTTAAGACTCCTATAGTCTGTATATAAATTACATATTTCTGTATAGAGATAGTGTCTTCAAATTTTTATAGATATGATAATAGTTTCCTAGCTAAATTTCAGGAATGTAAAAGATACATTCATGGATTTTCATTTTTTATGCATAATAAATCACTATGCCTTTCTACATATGTACAAAACTATGATATTTCATTTTTGCATCACCATATATTAAAAAACATTCCTTCCCTCATAGAAATTTCAATACTAGTGAATTATTCAATCTCTTATCCTGATCTTAAAAACATTCCTAAAATTCCATTGACAATATGAACTAAATAATTTTATTAGTTAACTCAGTTATCATGATGGAAATAAATGAAACCATTTTGAACAAACCACTAATAGTATCCTTCTAAAACCACAAATCTTCATATATCATTTGTGTTCACCATTACAGGAAATTTTTAATTTTTTTATATATTTGTCATATATTTTCTATCCATTGAGACAATTTGTCCATAGAAAGAAACATCATTGAGAAAAAGTTCAAAGTTACCATATTTCCCATTAAATTGTTTCTCTCTATGGGTATCCAAAATTATTTATAAATAAATATTGTGATCATGATATATCTTATAGTATTTCAAGTTATCATTAATGAAAAAACATTAATTTTTTTCTAGATAATCCTTTAATACACTATTCAAATTATCAATAATGACATATGGTTCATTACTCTATCCAAAAATAATTTTCCTAAAATCATAATATCTACACCTTGTTTGAAATGTTGTTTTTTGATTATCATCGTTTTTCCCATAACCGATGATATCTATTGTGGGGATATATATATTAAATTTTTTAAACTCATTTATGTTGATCAAATATGTCATCGATGCATGTTGATGATACAGATTATTTATACCAATGTCATTTATCTCCATATAGTCATTGCATTGTATCATATACATGTACATCTTTTTCTCAAAAAATAGGGGCCATATATGTTGAAACACAAGGGAATATATATCCATTATCAATCAATGGATGAAAAAATTTATTTAACAACTCTAACTCCAATGGTTTCCTCATATAAGGATATTTAGATATATCTCTTACAATTATAAATAGTTCATTACAGAACTCAACTTCCCACATTTGTGGTTGACTCGGTAATTCTGCTTTAAAAACATTTTTGTTGTTTTCACCACATATACACACTTTATTATTATGATATTTTATTCATCCATAGATCATTTTCAATAATCCTATATTCCATGAATTATGTAATCAATAAATAATGGGGGGGGATCTAGATATTATTTAGATGATGAAGTTTCTACACTAAATATAAGAGTTTCTACACTGACTTCATGAATAATAATAGTATTCTATATTAAATAAACCTTTTAATTTTACATTGAAATCCAATACATACCAAGGATCGTATAAAAGTCAAAAAAATTATAATAAATAGGTTTTAAAATAGTTTATTTCCATTCAAAATAATTGGAACTACATAAAACATATTTTTTTTGGATAATATTCACATTCATTTTTTTAATTGAGAACTACCTAATTTTCATTCTTGTGAAAGAACATAAGTTTTAGGAAAATAGTGTTGATATAAAAGTGTGTGAAAATCAAAAATCAAATAAAAACTTATCATACTTTTGGAATATTACTGATTTACTGTCAACCATGGAATTAAGAACATTCACATTGGTTGTGGTAGTTGAATAGACCCGGAATATCTCCCATATACTTTTTAAAGATAAATTCAATTAATTTTAGTGTTATTGGTAAGAATAATGTCCCTTATATTTATAATTATATAAATAAAAATCATATTGTACAATGATGGGATTTTTCATTACATTTTTTTCAAAATTGTGTTCCCAACATACAATCCCAGTGGTGTTTTCTACCATAATTATCATATATATCTAATATCATCCCATATTTCTTCCCATTTTCTTCAATCTTCATCCAATGATTCTCATTCATCTTTTTCTTATCTTATTTTCCCAAAAATTCATTCATATTATCACACACCATTTCTATCTTAATGGTTCCTATGAATAAATCTACACATAAAGAAACATTTTGATATTAAAAAACTCAATAAAATAAATATTTTATACCATTAATGAAATATTAAATATTTTTTGGGTCTATTCACATATTTTGAATCGTTTTTACAGAACCTTATAAAATTATCATTTTATTCTGAATCATTATCCTCCTCTTTTTTCATTGATAGTGTAACTCCATTTCAGTTTTTCTCACTATTTATGATGAACATAATTTTCAATGAATTTATCCTTAAAATATCAACATTCCATGAACATTGTCTCATTATCATCTTTAGTGTTTTCCATTATAAAAAACCATTAGTTGAAATATACCTTCATATGGTATACCAGCATGGAGTCTTTTTTCATTACACTAATGCCTAAATAAATAATGATTTACATTTGGGACATGATCTGTTGTTTATCAATTAATATATTAGTATCTCCACTTAATATTGTTTGTGGTTGTTGCATGAAGAATAACAATGTAGTTAAACCATGTAATGGAATAAGATGTTTCACCATATGGAAAATATTATTTTTTTAACCTAGCTCAACATTTCTAATATGGTTATGATTGGAATAAAGTTAACTCAAATATCATTAACTTCTTTAGGGGTAATATCCCAATATTGAATATCAGTGTTGATATGGTTCTCATTACTCCTATTAGATTCCATTTTTGTAAAATTGAATGAACATAATTAGCATATGATATTGAATTATTAAATATAATTAGAATTAAGTTTTCTAGTGTGTTCCCTAGTAATCCTATGGATTTTTATGGGAATTATGATATCATATTGGGTTACCCTAAATCTCACCCACAAGGTTCCAACAAACATTCTAGAATACCAAATATAACATCTCTGACTCCAAAAACATAGATCTAGTTGTTATATTACATTATTCGAATTGAACATAATAATTACCATAGGATCTTACACCTTAGTTATATTGGAAGTGTATATTTTTATATAAATTATATTTGAGAACATTAAATACTAAAAAAACATATTATGATAACATTATATTCACTTACATTATATATTTGAAAATTACTCATAGCTCTCAAATAGGTTTCTATGGGAAAGGAAAAAAATAATGATGATATAATATATTTATTAAGGTGTATCATACATTAAAAAATATAATTACCCAAAATATCTCATAATTGATAAGGAAAAAGTAAATGGACAACATGAAACAATAATCAACTAAAAAATATGGGAATTGTATATCCATGAAAAAAAATAAAAACACGAATGACAATATTCATTGATCACAAATAGATGGAATGGATAATGTTGGACATAAAGATACTATAAAAATATTGAAATATATCTATATATATATATACAATCTTGTTTTGTCTTATGAGACTTGTTGATTCCATAATATGATATTAAATTTTGGGTCCCACCCAACACCAGACGATGTCGAATTAATTCAATATAATATTCTTCATGACCTTTCATACCATTCAATAGGTAACATCTAGCTCAATAAAAACATATCTATATGAATAAAGGAAAAATACATAAATATTAACCCATTCAATGGAATAATTTTGATATCATGGATAATATATCTCAATCATCTCAGAATTTATGGTTTATCCATCAAACTAATCAGACGTAAAATTTTCTGATAAAAATATTTGTAATGGTACCGATAATTTTTTAGGTTTTAAAAAGAATCAATGCATTAAAATAATTATATTTCATTAATGTGATGCCAATGTAATGGAATGTGAAATCATTCTTCATGGTTCATTAATTTCTAGTGAAAATTCAATATTAAATCCCTCTTGAGTGTCTCTCCAAGTGAGTAGTCTTAGGCCCACACATTATGCATCAGGGTAAAGATTCATTCAATGATCATCCACCACATTTTTTGGATTAATTACCCCTAGTGAAATATGTTACAAAAATGCATCCACTTTTAAATATCCACAAAATGATGGATTTTCTAGGAAAAAATTCAGACATTACCTTTACCAAAACATTGTAGATTTGTCCAAAATGGAAATGATTGTGTTGTATATTAGTTTTTCTAAATTTTATATAAAATTAAATTAATAGAGGGATAGAAATATATTCATCTTGATATGTTAAATTTCAAGAGTAATATGTTAAAATTATTTTCATGTTAATTTACTGACCAAAAAAGTAAAATAAATAGTGCATATATCATGATTGTCGATGAATGAGAATTGAGAGAAACAAATCCAACTTAGGGATGGGTTAGTATCTCGATAAAATCCTCAAGAAAGAGAGTTCTTTAATTTTATATTTAAATTTAAAATTTTAATTTTTAGAAATAGCTTATAAAATAGGAATTATATAGAACATATAAAGGAAATTTTGTTCACAATAGTAAACATGTCCCAGGAAGATTATTTATTTGGGAAAACCCCTTACATATTGTGTTGACCTAAATGAATGTACATTATACATCTATATCAAAAAAAATTCATTATCACATAATTTATAACCATTATATTATCAATTTTAATTTATAATTAATAAATAAACATTAGTGATATGAATTTTACCTATTTCCCTTGTCAGATGTTTATAGTTTTAATCATATGTATTTGTTTCATAATAACAATGCCTATATGAATTATTTTTTTAAGTTGTGATCATTAATAATCAATTAATGTTTCTCTGAAATATGAGTTTAAATTATTTATTTTTTTTAAAATTCTATTGTTGTGTTTTATTTTTATTGTCCTGGATGATGAAATCAATTTAATTCCTTTTTCAGTTATTTGTTATGATAATAGTGTGTTTTCATAATTAATGATTTATGTAATGATATGACACCATAAATATATTAAGTTAATAAAATAAAATAAAATATTATTTTATTTTATTATTTTAATTTTATTTTGTTATTCATTAATAGTATAAATTTATACTGTTGTACATGTATCTTTTCAGACAAAGAAAAACATGAAATTTCTGTGATTAATGGAAAAATATGATGTGATTTAGTTGAAATATCAATACAATAGTAGTATAATGATACTTTTTTTGATTTTATTAGTTAAATATATAATTTTAATAAAGGAATTAGATTACTAAGTAATGGATATTAAAATAATAAATTATTTTAATAAAATAGTATCCTATTAGTATGATTGATATAAACGATTCAATTAAAGATAGTTGTATGTTGATTATATCATATAAAAGTTTTTCAATTTATCAAACCTAAACCATAATTACGTAAAATATATTTACCCTTTATAAAAAACTTATATCTATCTTAATATGTTTTTTTTATGTAAAATGGCACCCATTTGGTTATGGAGGTGGTATTCCACACAATGCATGAATGAATGTTTTTTTATTAATGGAAATGAGAAAAGGGGTTAGTGTGTACTTACAAAATAGAAAATAAATTAAATTTTTTTATTACTGATGTAATAATTAATTTTTGAGATAAATAATTTTTAAATTTAATGATAAAAGGACAACATTTTTGGGGGATAAATTGACCTTTTATTAAAAACATTGTCATTCACTTAGAGGATTACTTAATAAGAAACTTCATGGTATAATATATATTAACTAGAACTATATTACAGTAAAATATGATTATATGCATATGAAATAATGAATTTGTTTACGAGTAAATAGAATTTTTATTGTAGTTTTGAAGAGGTGGTGATATTACCCTTTAATAAGATGTAAGAAATGTGGTTTTAATTTCTAGTTAATATTAATTGATCACATGTTAGAAAAGTAAATTGTGTCTAAATAAATAATTTAAGTCATTTTATGGTGACTTAAATTCAATAAATTCTAAAAATATCAACTATAGAAAACATTTTTTCAATTTTCAATCTCTTTTATCCTTGATTGTTACTTTTATTAATTTTTATTTTTCAATATAGAATAGTTTTTACCTAAGATTATTTATTCATTATGACTCAAAATATAGTTATTTTTATCATATAATTTGGAAGAAATAATTCTAAATTTGAAATTTATTTTCACAATTAAAATTTGTATAATTTTTAAAAATTAACTATAATATAATTAATTAATAATATATTTAAAATATTAATGAGAAAAATATTACATAATTTATAAAATATCAATAATTGGTGTGTATATTACAATAAATTTTATAAATGGAACACTTAATATTATTAAATAAATATTTTTTTGAAAAAGGGGTTTTCTAATTTTTTATATCATACTTTTATACTAATAATGGAATAAAATACAAACTACTAGTAAAAAAGTATATTTCAATATGCACATAAATTATTTTTTTTTCAAAATGCCCCCAACTAGTTAACTTCAGAATATATCATTATAATGAATTCAAATATGATGTTTTTAAATTAAATTATAACATTTTGATGTTAATATATTAAATATGCTAATTAATAATTGTTATTCTGGGTCTGAAAGTCATGCATATTTTTTTACCAGGAATATTAGCATATCAAGTATTATAGTAGTAGAAACAGGGTATATCAAATCATTGTAAATAACTAACCACTTCCTCACACATATTAATTCATAGATAAAAAATATAATTACCCTATAACCCAAAATAAAATGTGACCAATACAATTTCCTTAGATCCTTGAGGTGAGTTCCATAGTTTTTTAATATCCACTGAATGTATAAATACTTATTCTAAAAGCAGATAAAGAAATATTTTAAAAGATGAAACCCAAATGGTTGTCCTATCAATGATGAGATACATATATTACCTCTTTTTAATGAAACATATATTTGTTTGAATGAAGAATTTTTCATTAGATGTGTGAGGAAGTTGGAGGGTTGAGTGCATTTTTATAGTTATGTAGTGGAACTCTTGTAAATACCAAAAGGTATACATTATTTGGAGGTATTACATACCTAATTTGAAACAAATATTGAAAAATAATATATTAAATGTGGTTTATTATTGAAAAAAAAACATCCAACACAAAAAATATGTGATATTTTAAAGTTTTGAACCTTAACATCTATGTTTCCACAATTTTATTATTTTGGTTTTTATTAATGTAACAATAGTTCTAACCATTTTAATTTAATATTTATTAATAAATTAAAGGATGAATTTTTATAAAAAATTTACCCCATGAAATATAAATATTATATATCATTTATAAAATATGAATCTTATGCTTTTTGGAAATTATTTTTAAAATAAGTGCATATAACGCCCAAAAAACACCGCTTTAACTAGGGCCATGTTAACAATGTTTTTATTATATATGGGTAAATATGTTAGTTATAAGTGATATATTTTTCCATTAATTGACCATATTATAAATTTCGTGTAACTTAAAAATAAATTATCATAATGTAGGATATTGATTAATTTTAAATTATTATATAAAATATCATTTTTTTAAAAACCCATTATTGACAATTTTGACATTTTTTATTAAATATTAATTTAAAAGTATCAATACAATATTGGAATTAATATTCACTTTATTAAATTTTTTTTAATATTATACATTAAACATACAAAAAATTCAATAAAATAATTCTATCAATTTATACCACTAGTAATATTTATTGTATAATTTATTTTAGTTAATTATAAACTAAATAAGTAGTGTTATAGTGTTTCTTAAGAATTTAACGTAACCACATCAACTATAAAAAATAATTATAAATATTTATGATAAAAGTTTCAGTTTTCTTTGAAAAGTATATTAATAACTGAATATTTTTTTGTTTTTTCCATATCTCAAAGTCAATTAAATTTTATATGTAGGCAATGTTCCTTTTTTGTCCTTTTTTTACATTAATTATAATATATGGAACATTAATCAACATTTATCCCAAAAACACATAAAATTACAACATATATGATATATGGTCCAACTATTGGAAGCCAATGTCATTTCAAAAAGTATTTATGTAATTTTAACCCTTAATTTCATGGATTAGTCCATTGTTAATCATAATTTTACCTAAATCCCTATAATTAATTATAATTAATTTTTCTAATAATTTAGGTCAAAAAATAAGTTCATATAATATGATGGAAATATCATATTTATTACAACATTTTGTGTACATTTTTTAATTCAATTTATATAAGTGGCTAAATTATGTTTAAATCTAATCTCACATTTGTGGAAATAAAAAAAGTTTTAAAAGTAAATGCATTCAAAAGATCAAGAAGTATTTATATATAATTTCATTAAAAAAATGAATCCAATGAAATAAATTGTATTAATAGACATATAAAAGATCTATTTCGATTTAATTAAAAAATTTAAAATATAATATAAATTAATTATTATTTACATGAAAATTTAGTTTTTATCTAAATTGTAGTATTTTGAATTATTCATAAAAAATGAAAATATCACAAAAATTACCACAATTTCACAAAAATATAATTTGAAAATTCTAAATTAAAAAATGAAGTTTTTTTATTAAAAAAAATTATAAAATTTCCAAAAAAAAATTACGATTGGTGAACCATTAAAAGGTGGAAAAACTATGTCATGTGTGTAATAGAAGATATCTCAGTGTTGTGTGTAGCATAATATTAACATGGTGTTATGTATAAATAAATATATCACCATTATAAATTTTATTCTTCAAAAAAATATTGAAATTCGTGTGGTGCTACATTATCTCTACCTTAAATAAATTTTTTCCTCACTATTAAATCATTATCTCAATAATATTGGATTTTTTTAAATTACTATTGTTAAAATACCCACAAAATAAATAAACACAAAAAATGTTATTAATAAGATGGAAAATGAAATATGAATTTAACCACAAAACTAGGCTTTACAATATGAGAACATTTGTGAAAACATGGACATGAAAGAGAAATATGACCAATATGTTCCAATAGAGAGTGATAGAGAACATGTTCAGTGAAGTGTTAAAGACTAAAAAATCCTATTCCAAAGGTGTGAATAACTGAAACTAATAATATTAAAATCTATTATTAGAGGATAATTTTTTTTAAAGACCGTATTCCCTAATGTTGAGAAACATATATACAATATTTTCCTTTTATTGTGAATTGAGCCATATCAACTTAATGTCCTTGAATATAATGCATGATATTGTGAAGAAATAAAATAATATCTAGAACCTTATCTAAAATGAAACATAAATCATTTCATAAATAGAAAAATTTCCAAAACATTATGATCGAAAATTATATATATATTCAGTATATTTTTTTAATTAAGTTATCAAATAACATGATGTGTCTATTTACCATCACATACCAGACATGTGAATATGATTATGTCAAGATTTACCAAGAAACCTTTGTGTATACATTAATTCTTCTTATTTCATAAATATCAAATTTATTTCATGATATACTCCTTAAATCCAAAAATGATTTAAACTCCATCAATGATTGAATATTCCATTTTGTTAATAAGTCATTACTCAGTTCCAAGGTAGTCATCAATTATATGATTTAAATTATCCAAAAAATTATTTATTAATCAAAACCTGATTTATATAATATTAAAAACATTTTAAGGATTAAATTTTCCTTAACCACGAGTTTTCCAAAAAAAATGACATTATAGAAAATAATATTTCATAGTACCATTCATCTTATGATTGTAAATCCTTTCTAAAAAACTACTATCACACAATCCTTATATATTCCATAATTATTATAACAAGTAAATAATTAATAAAATACTCAAATGAAATATTTTTGGAATATAAACATTAGAACATTAGCCACTCTTATTCATTTATGGATGTATCATAATCATGAAAATGATCCATTAAACTCTTTCAGGGTATATTAATTTGACACACGATCCACTGATTTGTGTAGTGTCCCATATAATTTGTTTGGAATCATAACACATTTGATTTTTCTTTTTTAAATAGAAATCATGAACATTTTGGACTTTATCTCCTAATATAAAACAAACTCTAATTCCCTACATGCATGTACTGTGATTTTTCTTTCCATAATTACCACATGTGGGAAAATACTTCATTCCCTTATTACCTTTATACTTATATTGACTTGATATCCTATTATTTTCTTATTTTCCTTTCAAGACATAGGAAAATAGATAATTCTATACCCATATTATTGTCCCATGATATTATACCATCATATAATTATATTAGTGTATAAGTAATTTCTATTTGAATTGTTCGACTAAGGTCATAAAAAATATGATCCTTATGACACTTAGGTCATGCAAATGGGTGAGGTTCTTGTTCCTTCTTTTTCATGCCATTTCAAAAAGTTTATATACTATAAATTAGTTCATATTATTATAAAACATAATGTATAATCCCAAAACTAGTTAAATACATGGAAAAAGTTGAAATATTTATCTCTATATAATCTAATAATCATAAAGTTGGTTGGATTGGGGATATGATTAATTTTAAATACTTCTCAATGGATTTTGATGAAAATGTGAAATATATTAATAAATCCACCTAGAATGTCAAACTAGGTGCACAGTAAGGCCCATTTTCTTGTACTATGTTATACCAAGTAACGTCTGACACACCATGTCAGAGATGATACCAATAGGTATATATATTCCTGATCCATGTATACTTATAGTATACAAAATGGATGTATTTCTAGTAATACCCACATATTATATACCTAACGAAAATTCAATGATGTTGGTCTATACTTATCCTTAATGTTTGTTTCAGATTTTTTCTTCATAATCCATGTTTTCTAAATCATAATTATATAGTTGCTGATAAACATACATTAATTCCAACGTTAAAGACCCAACACCAGAATATTAGAGTTAGTACGTTATTTTATTAAATTGGTATGATTATAAAGAATAAAATTATAAAGGACTGATTAGTTAAGTAGTCTTGTAATGGAAAATTACTAAATTAATCCAATAATATTTTGCGAAATGAAAATAAAAACCGATAAAAAAATATTCTATGTCACTGAAAAAATATTTAGTGGTTTATTCTTTATATACAATATAATAGAAACATAATAAGGGTCATCTCAAATATAGAGTAAGGTTATTTAAAGAGGAATAAATAATTAATTGATGATAATGATAAACATGTAAATTTAAATTACAGTTATCAAATTCCATTCTAATAGAAAAATTAGGAAATATCAATATAAAGTGGTATGAAACTAAAATAAATTTCATGAAAACAGTGAACATAGAATAGAATGTATCTGTTGATATATCGACATAAAATTATCATGGATTAATAAAATGTGAATCAAAATGATGGAAGTTATTAATTATTATACGCCATGTTTCCTATGTACAAGGATAATTTTCCCCCACAACCTTTCAATGGTTGGTTTAAAATATTGGGAAAAAAACCCATCCAATTTGGCCAACTAATTCATCTCTTAAGAATACTGATACATCGAGGGGCTATATATAAATAGGTCCAATCCTTTTGGTACCTATCAATAGAATTCTGTAGTTACCAAATAATTAATATAATAGTTTCCCTTTTCAAATATCTATATTTCAAAAAATATAATGATTTATTAATAATTCCAAATATAATCAATTAACTGTGAAAGTGAACACTATTGTAAAATGGTATATGGTTTAGGAAATAATAATATCCACTTCATGAGAATATTGATATTTAATGAAAATTTAATGTATCATAAATATGATCATAAAAAAGTGATTTTTTCATGATAAAATTAACAATCACAAAAGAACTTGACATTACATGGTAATCCTTAAACACATTCTGGAGGAAAATTTTATTTAAAAATTCGATAATGTCACATACCACTATGAGACACTTGAAATCAAAATCACCTTGATGTAATCACATTAAATGAAACATTTAATATCATTATAAGAAGGATATTCGTGATATAACAAGTATAAATAAATTATAAAAAATTTCTAAAAGTGAATCGATGTGTAATAAAAAATAACTCTCAATGAAATGAAACTTGAGATAAAATTCATTATCTTATGTTCCCTTTAGTGTAAAAAGCCTTTGAACTCATTTATAATTGATTTTAGAGTGTTACTAATTTATTAATTAACTATATATATGTTTATAAAATCATATATTTTCTTTTTATAATATCTTATTACTTGTTTGATTATAATCATCAATAATTTTAACTATTTCGGCTGTTAATATGCAAGTTTTTTAGGTATGTTTTAAGCTGATACATGTTGATAAAATCATGGTTTAGTCATCTCTATAATTTTCACAATGATATAAATATAATATATATTAATTATATATGAATTTATAACAATCCATAATATTTTGAGATATGAAATGGAATACACCAGTCAAGGATGCAGTTGGTCATACCAACGCATGAACGATGCGTTCATATACATTCTATATTAGAAGAATGATTTTTAGATGATATATATATATATATTTATTATAATTTTGTTATCATATATAGGTTAAATATATTATATTTATTTTTTAAACCATCCTTTATATATTCCATGTGTAGTGTGAATGAGTTAAAACGCTTTGATGGGGAGGTAGTCCACACTTCCACAAATGATGTTATTGTAATTAAAAAAACGAAACATTATATGTATGTATTATAAAAGGATTAATGAGGTATAATACATAGAAATTATCATATATATCACATATAAATATTATGTCCATCATAATTTCCAACCATAATGAATTCTAAAGGAAAAATGATCGAGGTCATTTCGTGAGGAAATGGTTCACCGTACACAAAAACAGTAAGTTCATTTCCAATTAGATGTAAGTGTGTGTAATTTTAAGTTTAACCATTAATAAAAAAAACATATAATTATATTTACAAATTTTTTTAATTATATAATAATGGAATAATAAAAGTTTAATGTGTAATTAATGAAATAAAACTAAAGGGATTAGGGAAGGATGTTACCACTTATTCGGGTAACTCATTTTAGTTTTCTCTATAGATCCTCCATGGATAGATTTGTTACCAAATTTATGCATCTATGGATAGGGGTGGGATGCAGAGGATATATTTTAGAAGAGATCATTCGAGCCATAATGGCTTGAGGGCTGTGAGGAAGTTGGACATATGAGTGCCTTTTTATAGTGGAGGAGGAGTGATAGTGTTGTAAATAAAAAAATGTATACCTCATTGGGAGTACTAAATTACCTAATCTGATATTGAAATGGAAATTTATTTGATTAAATTCAATTCGTATTTGATTAAATCCTAAAAAACAGAAAAAAAATATTTTTTTATTTTGTACATTATCATCAAAGTTTCACATATTTTATTATTTTTTGTTTTATTAAATTAACTATATTTCAAACTAATGTAATTTAAAAAATATGAAAAAATATTTGTTATGTTTAACATAAAATATAGACAAACTAAAATATAAATATTATAACTAATTTATCAAATATTAATCTTACTTATTTTCGAAATAAATTTTAAAATAAGAAAATGTAATATACAAAAACACAACTTTAACAACGAATTTGTTTACAATATTTTTACTATGTATGGGTCAATATATTAATTATAAAAGATAAATTTCTCCACTAATATAAAATATTTTATATTTATTGACACTTAAGAATAAATTTGAAGAATATTTTATTTTTATTATTTTATTAATATTTTAAAAAATAACATTTATTGTAAACTAACATTATGATAAATTTTCACATTATTTGTGTTATTATAATTTTAAAATATCAAAATAAAATAGAAATTAGTATTTATTATTTACATAATATTTTATCATTAAAAATTAACCTAAAAATTAATTAAATAAAAAAATTTAATAAATTAGTATCACAGTTAATATATATAGTATCATTTATTTTAGTTAATTATTAACTAAATAATGACTAAATATATATTTCTAAAGAATTTAATGTACCAATTTCATTTCATGAAATTAATGATAAATCCTTATAATAAATATTAAATAATTTATCGTTCAAAACTTTGAGTATAACTATAAATATCATGTATTTCTATATCCCAATGTTTTATAAATGTTAATGGTATAGAATGTTATATTTTTTCCCTTTTCATTACATAACGTATCATATAAGGAACATTCCAAAAAATATGTCTAACTGACTCGTATAATTATATAAGATATGTTATATGGTCAAACTATTTTCATAAAATTACATTTGTAAATGGTTCTAGGTCATTTTATCCTTTATGTTTATGGTTTAGTTTCTTTTTATGTTTAATTTAACCATAATATCTGTAATTAAATTTAATTACTTTTATTAATGTTTTGTGAAAATAATTAACTTTATCTTATTAGACTAAAAATATAATAAAAATTAAAATAGTGTTTGTACATTTATTAAAATTCAATTTACATAAGTGGCTTAATTATTTTTATCTCTAATCCTAATTACATGGAGAGAAAGAGGGTGTTTAATGTAAAAACATTAAAAGGGTCAATATGTATCTATATCCAATTTCAATATAAAAATGATTCCAATGACCTAAAATAGATTCATATATATTATTGATATATTCTAACATTAATGATAAATTTAATATAAACCTAAATGTTAGTAATTATTTAATGGAAAAGGAAGTTATTAACTAAAATACATTATTTCTCACAATTCATTACGAAATGTAACTTATCAGAAAAATACAAAAAATTAACCCCAATATAATTTTAAAATTACTAATTCAAAAAATTGAACATGAATTTAACAAATATTACATTTAAAATTTCAAATATTTTGTTTTAAAACAGATATATCCTTACAAGGTTGTAAAAATCGATCATTCAGTAACAGAAGGTAACTTAGTGTTGTGTGTAGCGTTAGTAGAAAATGGTGTGGTGTATAAAGATTTCTTGAATCAAAATAATGTTAATTATAAAATAAAAAATTCTTCGTGTATGATGTTGTTAAAAATTTGAGAATGAAATAAAAATAATCAAATGATATAGTTTTCATCTACCATAGCACTTTACCTTGTGGTCCCTTGTATTGTTTATTAAGAAAAAATATTGTTACATTAGGATTTTCATTGAATTTAGATAACTAGATAACAATGTTAATAATAAAACGTATCATTTTTAACATATATAAAACTATTTTTATTCACTCAATGGAGATCATGGATTTTCATAGATTAACCAAACGTATGAATATCAATTATGATAGGTAATGTTTGATTGAATTCCAATTATTAAAATTTTAAATATAAATGGCCATTATGAGTACGTATTTATACCGTTTTTGATAAATTATTTTCCGGATGATATTGCGGATCTAATTAATAGAGTAACAAATGATTATTTAGATGAATATGTGGTGGTATTCATTGATGATATTATGTTTTATTCTTATAGATATAATAAATATGGGAAAGTGTAAGTATTCTTCAGTAAAACCATCAAAATATATTTCTTTTAAATATTTAGTAAATATGATTTTTTATATAAGGTTTCACTCATTGGGATTATTATAACTATATTTTAAATAACAATAATCCCATTACACTGAAGTGGTTGTGGAATTGAAAATACTAACCATGTTACAGAAATTATATGTTTTCTTTGAATCGAAGGTTATTAACAAAAGTTTACAAAATTTTTTTTGTTAAAACCCCATTATATAGGTTAACATGAAGATTATTTAGATATATTTTCATAATGTATTATGATGAAATTTATCGTTATTTAAAATGAATATTTTATAATGATCAAATATTTACCCTAACATCATGAAATGTGGAATTTTTTATTTATAGTGATGCATCATTAATGGAACATTGTGGTTTTTGATGAAATATCATTAGAAAATGAATATGAATCACAACATAGAAATATATTGAAAATAAATTATTTAATGTGTGATCATGAACTTATTGTAGTATGTTTTAATTTGAAAATAGGAAGGAATTAATTATTTGGGGAAAGAATTTATAAATATAAAAATCATAAAAGGATAATGTATATATTTTATCAAAAATAGTTGAATATATGGAAAAATTATTGTTATAAAAAATAAAGGACCATGATTGAATAATTAATGTTGATCTATGTTGAGAAAATAGGTCAGCATATGCATTGAGTATAGAGGATAATATATTATTACCCATATTTTATTAGAACTTTCTCCTATAGTTCATTACATAATGTAATATGGGGAAGATGTTTTTTTATCTAAAAACCACATAACATTTTGATCGAGTGTTATTACATTCACCCTTTATTGAGTTAATTAAATATTCTATATGTGAATATCATTGTTTTTAAAGAAATATAGAATATGAAAAAGAAGGAAATTTTTAGGAATTTAACATTTACATTGTAGGTGTAATAATATTTGGGAAGAGTTTATGTATATTAGTTCACTTACAATATAATAAATAATTATGTAGTGGGTCTTTGTAGATCATCAAATTATTTTCATACTATAACCACAAATATATATTGAGATATGTAGGAATATTTTTTGTTGGAATGAATGATGAAATATATTACTTATTATCCCATAAAATATATAAATTATAAATATATTGAAGGTGAATAAAAACAAACAATGGGAATAATTATTTTTTTTTCAATTATAGAATGGAAATGGGTGTATATATATATTTATTTCGTGGTTGGATTTATAAATTGATCTTGATATAATTATTCAATATGAGTTTTTATTTACTATATAAAAAAAACTTATTTTTATCCTATTCGAGATTATTTGAATTTGCATAATCTTTCTTGTGTTTGTCTTAAGGTGATTTTAATGGTACATAGAGAAAAATTATATATTATATATGATCTTAATTTAGTTATTAAATACAATTTTTTTATGGTACCTTAAATTTCAGTTGCTATTGAGTAATGTTTTTCTACATCTTCCCATCATCAATCTGATGGAAAATCATAGTGTAAAATTCATTATTTAGAGGGTATGATGATGTATTAATATTTCGATAATAACAGACATTGAAATAAAAAAAATCATTATAATATATTCATTATAATAAAATATTTCATATATGTAACCCGTAGCACAATTTTAGAAATTTTATTGAATGGAATGTTGGACTATAGAATACTATGATAAAGTTAGGAAGAGAAAATTATTTGGACCTAAATTATTTCAATAAATGATTTTGACGGTATGGATGATTTAGTACTATATAAAATAAACATAGATAAAAATGAACAGATATTCTTATATGTCGTGGAATATATGTAGTTTGATTTTGTGGGTTTGTTTTTAGGTATCTACATGGATTGGTGTGATATGTTCTAGTAAAAATATAAATTTAATTTTATGGTATATTTTTCAATCTAAAATTATATAAAAAATATGAATAATCTATTACTAACTAGCCTTCACAACAATTTTATCCCAAGTACAAGATGTTGTTCATGATTCATGGATAAGGGATTATATACCTACATCATCTCATTTATTGATAACTGAATTGGTATAGATGGAGGACAATATTTCTGATAAAGAAAATCTAATTCATATTCTTTATCATAGAAATCTAGTGTTACTGAAAAACATGAATTGATTGGTTTAATAATTAATTAAATAAGTAACACGAGAATGTGAAAGAGCTATGAGAAAAAAAAATCCCCACATTTTTACCAATAATTAAAATTACAAGGGTTCTATTTCTAACACATATTGTTTCTAAAATAATACTATAGATGACTTAACATGTAATAGAATGATTTATGTCAATTAGGATATATTGAAATAATATTGTTACTTAAATGTGATCAGTGTATCATAATTATGAAATTATTAGGTGTGAAAAGGGATAAGAACATTTAGAAATTGTATAAGCTTTTTACACAACAAAAATTATTTGATAAATTCATAATAAATAATACAAAAATTTTTAGTAATCATTTAATTATTTAAATATACGTGTTATTTGAATAGTTATTTATTACTTTTTTAGAGAGAATAATATAATTATTTTTTAGAAAATTAAATAATTTAATTGATAAAATTAATAAAAGTTTTAAAATCATCATGAAAAAATATCTTAAGGATAATTTTATGGATTTTTCAAAAAAATATTATTTTTCAATGAATCGTAAAAAAACCAATTTTTATAGAAACCTATAATTTCTAGTCAATTATTTAAAAAAATTATAATTTAGAATAGTTTAAAAAATTAATTATTACATATTTATAATACATAATAAAATTATGGTGTTTAGAATTGATTTTATATATTAATTTCATATGAAGGAAATTTTATACTTAAAAGTCATTTTTCTTTAAAATATTTTTTCATCATGTTTTTTGAGATAAATTATTTAAAAAAATATTCCTCTGATATAAATTGAATATTTAAAAAAAGATTTCTAGTTTTAAATTATAATGTCTAAATTTAGTAATGTAGCCTCATTTGGTCAATAATAACATCAATAATGTTAAATATTTGTCACCTTTGTAAGGGTAAATCAGACAATTAAGGATAAAAATAATGTTAATAAGCCTAATCATCTCCCTAACACTTGTATTTATGTTATTATATATTTTTTTGACCTTGACCATCATGGATTCGAAAATGTTTCAATTTATTTCCACATTACATTGATTATAATATCTCAATTATTTTAATTAAATATAAAGTAATAAATGTCACTCTCTTCATTTTGACATAAAAAATAATTTTCGACGATGAAAAAATTTAATTTTTTTTTAATTTTTATTGCAAATAAAAATTATTTTTTATCATGAAAACTTTTTTCTAATTTTTAGTGATGAAATAATTTCCAATAATTCTTAAATGACGCCAACATGTTATTTAATTAATTGATTGATAAATAAAAAATTTTATCACGAAATTTTATCTTAATATATATTGAATGAACATTTCTATTCCAAGAATATTGTAAAAAAATAAAATAAATTCGGGATTTCTGAAAGGTTTATATTTTTTAGTTTTATTTTTCAAAGATAAATTAAATGAATTGTGTCAAAAATGACATGAATGATATTTTATATTATATTATATTTTTAAAAATTATTTCAATGTATAAAAATTTAAGTGGATAATTCGGATAATAAATGGACTGATATTTTTCCATTATACATTTATGAGGAAACTATAATTTTAGATGTAAAATTATAACTACTAAATACTAAAACATTTATTATTGTAGTTTCATTTACAATTGGACTACCAAGGTGTTAAACTAAATGGTACGGTGTAAAATGAAAAGTAAAATGTTATAAATGAAATTTTTGGAATATATAATGATCATATTATCATTTTACTCTAATTCATGTCATTTTGGTGTCATTTTACATGACATTAACACATGTAATACTCTAATATTTCATGTATTTCAAAAAGTGACATTAATGTTAATTTATAATAAAAACTATATTTCAGGTTATTAAAAATTTTAAAAAATCATATATTTTTTCATGTAAAAGGGATAATGCATAAAATATTAACAACTTTACAATAATGTTTCATATATCTTTTAATTGTAATTTTCATAACCATTAAACAATAAAAAAACATTGATATCATGATAATTGTAATAACAGGTAACTAGGGTTATTCAATGATATATCGGTGAAAAAATAACAAAAAATTGATGAAATTATATTTTTTTAGATTCAAGATGAATAATCTTATAAACATAATTTATATCAAATTAGATCAATTTTCCCTGATATATAATTTATATAATTTAACTTTTCTAGGATGTTTGAAGAGTTCCACTTCCCTAACATATTGAAGGGATCATCATATCCTATATTCTTCCCAGATAGTGATCCACATTCTATACTAATATATGGAAAAACAATAATCCTCAAATCTTTCAACGTATTATATAATTATTATTTGTGAAAAAATATATTCCTCATAAGGCTTTATGTGTAATGATAAATTTGTTGTTAAAAAAAGATGTATAGATTTTAACCAAATTTTATCATTTTCTTCTTCTACAGTTTGAATAAAATATTTTTCATCCCTTAAACTACCATAAAAAATTATATTAAATTTTATTATATTTCATTATTTTAATTTATATCCAATATGCATATCCCCTTCCATCAAAAGGGAAATGAAATTGTCTCTCGTGTGTACTACGGATTTCCACGGTGTGAATTAATGTAATTCATTCTCAACCAACACAACTTACATATGGCCATAATGATATATTTAATATATATTTATATATGATATTAATGAAATATTAAAAAAAAATTGAATGATAAAATATCATATAATTTCTTACATTACCATGCATTGAAAAATGGTAACGCCATTTATGTGTGCGTGGATTACCACCTCCACGAAGCGAGTTATTTCATTGTCCATAATCACATCACAATGATTCTATATGACCATATATATAATGAAATTATAATATTTTTATAATATAATCATCATATGGGATAGATAAATAATACATAACCTGTTTTGGTTAGGTTATTTGAAAAATGAATTTGTTTCTTATACATAGGTACGACCTACAATATCCATGGTTGTAATGTAGTTCAACTTTCAAAACGAAAACCTCCATAGTATGTTTTAAATTTTTAATTTACATATAAAATGATAATAATGTAATGAATAAAACTTTTTAAATGATATAATAATGACCTATTTGTCCAGAGCCCCCCTATAGATGTCATTTTAGACATATGATCTAACTATCATCAAAATTCCACATGTGATCTTTATCTATTATTTAATTGATTATGACATTGTAAAATTAATAATAAACAAGAATATTATTTTTAATACAAAACTAATTATCAAAAATTTTATTTTTAGAATGATACAGATTGTATGTGATGATTTGGGCTTGAGGTAAGGGACATATTACATTAAAAACAACATTTTAATCTTATAATGATTAATTTTATAAATATATTTATTCCTGGTCAATATTTATAAATAATTAATAATAGATTTATTCAAAATTAAATAAATTAATTATAAATTAAATATTATGTCAATGTTTACTTTATTTAAATGTTTTTCAAAAGGAATCTATGTTTATATTTTTTACAAAATGATTTTCAAAAAATGGGAAAAGAATGTTATTTTTTAATATAAATGGTGCCAAATTTTTTTTAACAACATACATATTATTTTGGTTTAGAATAAATTAATTTATTTCATTTTTAATATATAAAAAACCCTCTTTACATTTATTCTTTTTATATTCAAATTTTTTTTAAATTTAAAGGTTATTTGAATATCCATAAATAAATTCTTTTAGTCGAAAGAATATTTTTTTGATGGAAATGAAAGTATTTATTTACATTCATTATGTTAGAGTTTTTTATAATTTTTTATGTTGATGGGTTGTTTAATTATAAAACAAGGACGTTTTGTTCTGTTTGAACAACGTAAGGGTGGTTCTATTATAAATAAATGGAGGTCGGTCAAGATATTACACTCTAATGAATTGGGTAAAGGGATAGAGTAAAATGGTTAGGTTTATAATAATAGATTATTTTTGTAAACACGGAAGGTTATACTATTTTTAATAGTTATTTGAAAATGTTTTCCGAACATTCCTACATTACGTATCTTTTATTTTAATGTGCTTTTTAAAATATATTTTAATTTTGCAGTGTAGGGTAATTATCTACTATTTAATGTAAATTATATGATACATTTAAATGGTGAGATTTATAAATTATTTAAATAGTTATTTTATGTTATTCATAATTGAAAATAAACCATTATACATTTTATTTTACTGATATGATTTATTACTAAATTTTTTATGAAAATATTTTAGCAGATAAGTTCATTTTCTGGGTAAAAATTAGTTCATATTGAATCAATAATTTATTTTGACAAAAAACATTATTATTATTATTCATGGACTAAATAGATTTTTATTATTTATTTATTTTACTGAGATTCTTGTGATAATACCATATTTTAAAATGTTTTTATGTGGTTTTAATGACCATTCTGGACAAGGATGATGTTGCGGTAGAAATTGTGAGGATATTTCATTAAATGAAAACTATATATATAAAAATAGATTTGTATCATCAGAAAAATGGATATTAAGTGGTTGTTTCCACATTGGGTTACTCTATTTATTTATGTAAGGTAAATGACCTAATTCTATAAAACACTATTCACAATGTTCCTCTAAATTAATGAAATCTAATTTTTTACATCAAACTCAAAATTATGTAATCTGTAAGGTCAGGTCCTTCCTCAATTTCCGTAAAGTGGTGTTAATGCGATGATCTAGTTATTTTTCATAATTAATATATTTTATATTATTTTTATATTATTTTTATGTAATAATTTTAATAATTATTATTATATATTTTGAAATAGTTTTATTACGTTCAGGAATAAAAATAAGATTTTTCTTATAGAAAAAAAATAATTTTTATTATAACTAAGATGTTCACCATGTGATATATGGTTTTTTTTAATAAATAAATTAATAGGTTTTTTAATATTATTTATATTAAATAAACATAATTTTTGTTTATAGAATATATGAAATATATTATGGTGAATTTTAGATACTTTTCTAAAAAATGATGCTTTTTTAGGGAATAGTGTAAAATCAATTTGTTAGAGATATCATAACATTTATGACATAATTGTGAATAACCATGACCTAAAAATATATAAAATATATTTCTTGACTAATAAATCATTTCTTGTGTATAAAAATAATTTAAATTCAATTTATTTAATTTATAAATCTATGTTTAGCTTTTTTTACTCCAATTATATTTCGTTATAATAATAAATAATTTGGTTCCTTTTCATTTAATTAACTTTTTAAAAAAGTATATTTAGTTTTATATTTATTTAAAACTCATAAACATAATTATTTAACTAAAAATCAATAATTTTTTACGTAATAAATATAAAACATGGTTTTTTTAAAATATTTTATTTTTTTTAATTTAAAATTTTATTTTTCTAAATGTTTTTTAATTGTAATAAAAATAGTTTATTATAAATAATTTTAACCCCACATGAAATTAATACTATTAAAAACATTTAAAATTTGGAATCAATATATATGAATTAATTTATTTCAATCATTTCATTTTTATTCATAAATTTTTTTACTATAGTAAAAGTATGATTGCTCGATATGGGTTAAATGTGGTAAAATTGTTAAATTAAGAGAAATGTATTCAAAAATTTTCAAAACATTATCCTAATATGGTTGTAGAGATGATTTTTCTCCCTCTTGCTTTCCTCTTGTAAATTTTTATCAATACTTGTTCATTTTTTCTATATAATTACATGCCATTATTATTTTAGTAATATAATATTACAAAGAATGTAACCAAAGCTTCTCAGAAAATATTTCCGAAGAATTGAATCCTAGATATCTCTATTCTAATGGGTTAACATAATTTATTAAATCATTTTTTAATTACAATATTACTTTCCCATATTCCTAGGCATTCTGGAAAAACATTATATGCTGCTAAACATAAGGGGATCAATATTGTTGGTATTTGAACTAGCTATCAAGACTTTTCCACCGATATCAAGAGCATAGACAAATCCTCTCCCAATGAGATAAATGTTGAAATAACATGGACTACTCCATGCATATTCAACCCTCTTGGAAGGAGGGTAAGAAAAACCAACTACCTTGAGTAGTGGGGGAAGTAACATAGACAAACAACTAACAAGATTCAGTAGGCATCCAAACATTCACATCCTACCCGTTTCATCATCTTTGGCATCCTCCTTGACACCCACATGCATAAAACGATGCATCTGTCCAATCTAAGAATCACCTACTACCAAGACCAATGAGACTCCATACCGTAAAAAATCAATCAAGTCTGTCCATGATCACCTCGCAACAAAATAATCAATGGACAAAAATTATACCAACTAAGCTCTTAGACATTAATAAAGGTATCCAACCTTTAAACATAACGACCTCTCAAGGATCGAAAGCAGAAGGCACTCGACATTCCTAGAATGTGGGTATCTCAGAACCCTTTGAGGAATTTTCTGTTTTTTTCAAACAACTGATAATTTAATACTTCTGGAATTTACTGTTTTATTATTTGTAGGTTCCAACTATGGGAAACCTTAGTAGAAAGCTATCAAAAATCAATTAAACATTCTTACAACGTAAATTTTTTTAACATTAAATAACAAAAAATTTACTAGATTCATATACATTACACATTATCATTGAAAAATAATTAATATTAATTCCATTTTTTGTTCCATACCAATTTTATTCAATATAAACATGCTAAAAATGGAAAACATTGATATCACATAATTTAGGAAAATAAGAGGAAATAACACATGATCGATACTAATTTATTTATCCATTTAAAATATTTATTTGTTCAATTCCATTGTGATCCAGTTGGCTAAAACATGCTAACACTATGGTTGCACATAAAGGAATAAAGAAGCAATGAATCCCATACCGTAAAAGGATCTTGATGATCTTTATATGAGAACGATTCACACAACAGATTACGATCTTCTCCCCACTGTAATAACAACATCTACCCATGGATGCTGTGGCATGACGACACCAACCGAAACCCAAGAAAACACCATTAGTAGAATAAAGATAACATTCCATAACATTGAAAAGATAAAAGGGGTAAAGGATCGAAAGAAACAGAATAAAGGAGGTAGATCATATCTTATATTGACGATGGATCAACATTTGCTACTTGCCCCAAAATAGGGGGTGCATAAGCAGCCATAAGAAAAATCACGGGGAACTGATCCAAGGATTTAGGTTAAATCACACCAATACTATGGGAAGGATGAAAGGTTCAAGTGTCTCGCAATAGAGAACAACAAGGAAGAAAAGGGATGAAAATATCTCGTCCCTTTAGTGGATTTACATAGATATATTTTAAGATATGAATGATTTTACATTAATATCAGGTGGCATTAAACCATACAGTTTGTCTAAGAAAAGGCATCATGTTCCATAGGAAAATTAATATATAAATTATGGGCTTTAAAATGGCCTTAATTCACTTAAAAATTCCTTGAATTTTTTTAACGTCAATGAAAAAATTATAGGGGATAAATTGTAGGAAGCTGGAACTATTATACACCTACCCATGATGGAAACATTGTACACCAATCGATGATGGAAAAACTATACACCTATCGATACTGGAAACATTGTTCAACAAATGACTCATCGATACCGATTTCATTGATCACAAAATGACTAACCTATACTGATGGCACTATTCACAATTTGACTCACCAATATCGATGACACTATTTAAAAAATGACACATTGATTGCACTGCTCACATCGATCTCACTGATGGAAGTATTCACATTAATCTCAATGATGGAACCATTCATATGGTTCTCATTGATGTCACTGTTCACATTGGTCTCACTGATGGAACTATTCACATCGGTCTCACAAATTCCACTATTTATATTAGACTCCCCAATGACACTATTCATATCAGTTTCACTTATGGCACTGTTTAGAAAACTAGAATTAAATTTCACCGAACTAGAATTTTGAAAAAGTGTTGTGGATAAGTCACCTTGACCTACCAGAACACCTCAGACACCTGATTTTAGTAAAGGAATGGATTGAAGAGGTTCAGGCCACTACATATAATACCTCTCAAGACATTATCTTCCTCAATAATTCAAAACCAACATAAATGAAAATTGAAAAGGGGTTTGAAAAACCACTCATCTAAATAACTATAAAAAGAATGAATTCCACAAGAAGCAAAAAAAGATATACATCCTATAAACATAAAAGGGTCTACAACCACAGAGCGAAAACAATTACATAAAAAGAGGTAAACATTAAAAATCTCTTGGTACTGAGCACGTATATACACCTCACATTCCCAGGTACTATCCTCGATGTCACCCTATCGCCATAGGTAAAAAACCAAGCGGATAGAATGCCCACACAAAATATTCTCTTTATAGTCTTGGATCTCCGCAGTCTAGTCCTCGATGGTTGCATCATCATCAACATCGATCTATTCCCAATCGTTGACATGGGAGTCATCATGAAGATAACAATGAAGCTATGACACATGAAAGACATCATGTATCCGTATAATCTGTGGGTGAAGTGCTACATGATATGTCTTGGCTCCAACACATTTCAACACCTCAAAAGGCCTAGGAAACTGGGGAGACATCCTACTACCATTAAAAATCAGTTTCCGCCCAGGACACATAGTCACCTTTAGAAACACATGATCCCCAACATCGAACTCCAAATGTAGTCTATTTTGATCTACATATGATTTATAACAATCTTATTCTGTAATTATCCTATCACAACACAACTGAACCATCTCTGTCATATTATGCACTTGTTTCAGTCCAAGATTTACTGACCCTTTGACCCCAGTCCAGCACAACCGGGAATAGAACATTTAGACACGCAAGGATAAAATGGTTCTATACTAATTTTGTAATAATAAAATATTGTCGTAAGTGAAATCCACCAAGGGTATGTGCCTCACCCATGAACCTCCAAAATCCAGGACACAATATATCAACATGTTTTCAAGAGTTTGGAAGATTAGTGTTGTCTGACCGTCCTTCTATGGATGAAAAGCATTTCTAAGGCATAATTGAGAACCAAAAGAATTATGGATACCTCTCCACAACCTATAGGTAAAAATAGGATCATGATGGGAAATTATTGTCCACAGGACTCCGTGGAGTCTAACTACCTCCTGCAAATACTAGATAAGCCAAAAATCCACTGATCACGACACCTTGATTGATATAAAGTGGGATGATTCTGTTAAATGTTCCAATAACACCCAAATAGTGTTATTTACCCCCAGATCTCGAGGTAAATTATTCACAAAATCCATTGAGATGTCCTCCCACTTTCACTAAGGAATATCTAACGGCTAGAGAAAACCACCAGGAACACGGTGCTCAGCTTTCACCATATGATAGGCCAAATATCATGATGCCAACTCTTCAATTGTACGCTTCTCCCCAGGCCACCTAAATGGACTCCTCAATGCTCAGTACATCTTTGTCACACCAGGATGTACCGCTAAAAGAGAACTATGGAACTCTCTGAGAACCATCTCACACATCCCCTGAGGAACAAAAATCCTTCATTGATACAATACTTGGTGTTTTTCATCCTCCGACCAAACATTATGAGAATTACCACAAAAAATTGGGTTCTCCAGACTTCCACCTCTAGATCCCCCAATTGGTAATCTTCAACCTAATGCACTACAAATGACTTTGTAGCCATATAATAAAGACAACCTATTCCCCCAATATATCCTATATCGAGTTTTAATTCTGGAAGTTCTTCCATCACTATATAATAATCACCAGATTCATGCACTACATCACTACATGACTTCCTGCTCATTATATCAGCCACAAAATTCCCCGTTCCAATTTTTTAAAATATTTTGATGTCATATTATAGTATGAATTCAATCCACCGACGCTGGATCATGTTCATGTCCCAATGGGAGAAATCATACCTCATGCAACTATGATTAGTGAAAACCACAAAAGTGAACTCCACGGAGTTAATTTCTCCACTACATTAGAGAAAACACCATAGTTTCCAACACAAGATCATGGGTGGTATAGTTACATTCATGGGGACATAACTGTTGAGACCCATAACAAAAAACTGATCTCTTGTGAATCAGAACACAACCTAGCACCAGATGTAACGCATCACAGAAAACATCAATATGAACTCCCTCTACTAGAAGACAATGAACTAGTGAACATATAAACATATCATTTCGATAATAAAAATCTTCCTGACACTAATTAGCCCACATAAACAACAGATAATTTCGAGTCAATGCGGTCAGAGTAGTCACAACCTGATAGAAAATGGATACAAACCTCTTCTATTTTCCTGCATACCAATGAAACTTCACACCTATTCCAATAACTTGGGGTATTCCCATGAAACAACTACCTCTATCATTGATGGATCCATAGGTACTACCTAACGATACAACACATGCCCCATGAAACGAATTTACCGATCCCAAAACTCTCACTTTGACAAAATCCCAAACTTCTGTGGTTGATAATGAACTCCCAAATCGGCGTGCAAATTCTCTTCATTCTCCTCCTCATATGCGGAGTATAGAAATATTTCATTGATAAAAACCACCAATAACTATTCTAGAAAATCATAGAACATAGATTTTATCAATCTCATGAACACAGATGGAGCATTTTTCACACCAAATCGCATTACAACAAACTCATGATTTCCATGACCACAAAGGATTGTGGTCCTCTAGATATCTTCATCCATCGCATGCATTTGATGATATCCTAACAACAAGTAGATCTTTGAGATCCATCTTTCACCATTTATTTGATCAAATAATTCATCAATCTACATAAGAGTAAATCAATTCTTCACATTCACTTTGTTTAAGAGACGATAATTGATACAAAACCATAAACTTCTATTAGCCTTCTTCATGAAAAAACCGGTGCACACCACGGTGACACAATTAGCTGTACAAAACTTCATTGTAATATACCATCGAGGTGTAAAAACATCTCTTATAACTCATAAGGGGCCATCTTATACAAAGACATACAGATAGTAGACACTCCTTGCTATATCTCAATCCCAAACTCGATATCTTGTCAAGGGGATAATGCTAAAACATATTTTTAAAAGTCATTTTTGTACACTTATATGGACTTGGTAAATTAAAATGATGAACCTCCAAATAAATCAGCTTCATATTAGCCACCAATAATGACAATGACAAAACATGCTTATAACCCATCCGAGGGTCTCACTATCCAACAAACATTGTTGACTATCCGTCAACATCGATGAACCCCACATGCCTCCTAAATCAATCCATGATATCATTCACCTAATACAACTAATCCATGATTCAGGTGACATCGTATGGTTATATTTATAAACATAGTAAATCTCCCCAAGAGAGGTGATTCCCCAGCACTGGCGCACATTCTCTACATACATCAAAATATTCAGCTCGACCTCTAACTGGCATACTCAATACCAAGGGTAGTAAAATCCTCTATACCTCATTTCCCAAAGCATGGAAAATAGTAGTTGATATAAAGGATTTCATTCATCCTGAATCTAATAGGGAATACACCCAAGTAGAAAACATGAAAAGGGTACCTCGAACAACGTCTTCATCTTAGAACATTAATAATGCAAAAGCATGAAGCAAATGATGACAAAATCCACATCCTATCTGACCCTAATAAAGAATACCACCATGGCCTCACTCTAATCTCTACAGATGGGGAGAATTATGAGGTTTTACACTGCCAGCCTGATCTTTTCTCTACTGATCCAAATTTGGTGCATCCTTCTGCTACTGCCTCGGCTGGAACTGCCTCAATGGAGGAACCTAGAACAGAAACCCTAGTTTTCGAAGACTTCATTGATTTGTTGGGAACTCTCATAGCTGGTGACCTTGTCCTCCAAAATTAAAACAAGAACCTGATCCATTTTCATAGGCCTAAGAGCCGCTGTCCCCAATGAAAGGAGATGCTGAGGGTTGAGAACTACCACCATCTAAACGAAAACTCTTCACCTAAAAAAACGGTAACCCCGGACCACAACTATACATCATGAGGAATCATGAAGAATCCCCTCCAATGACGATTCAGTTATTTCCAAAATCCTCTTAATGACATATGTCGTCTCTAACACCTCAATATATATCTTCATTATAAACTGGGTGACCAAGTGATGGATATCTCAATGTAATGCATCCTCAAAATGCCTCCCCTTAGCCTCCTCATCTAACAACAGGTCTAACGCCTATCATAAAAGTTTCCTAGAAAAAATTACAAAATGTCGCACACATGATCTCCCTTATGAAAGGGTAAGAATCTCTTAGCACCCTGATTCCTTCGTTGTCAAATAATTAAACACGACTACGAACATGTCTCGAAACTCATCTGATGAGATCGTAAACCCCTCTCGATCTCCAAGGAACAAGTACAACTGCTGCCTAATTACTCCACAAATAATCATCACAACAAAATAAACTCAGTAATGCTTCCGATCATGGATCAAATATAAGGCTATCTCAATCTCCTCCAACCATTCTTACCTCAATGCATTTCAAATGGATCCCTCATACTTCTGTAGTATCTGCTGCTGAAACTCCCAGAGTACCCTATTCTATGTGTCATCATCATCAACCTCTACCTTACGACAATATTCTAGTACAACCTGTTGGACATCTTCTTCATGAACCTTATGAGGATTTCATCCTAGAGCCATACCTAAAAAATAATATATTGTTAAATCTTTTAAAATTAAAATATGGAAAACTCATCATTAATTTTTTTTATTAATGTTAGGTTAACCAATGACATGGTATACACATTAAAAAATAGGTATAAAGAATAATGATGAATGATCCATTCCTAGGTATCTACCCTAAAATGAATATCACCTCGTTTAGTAGCCACTTAACACTTAAAATTATGTGCATCAGATCAAAGGGGGCCCAAAATGCATATGACTTTGTCGGTCTCTAGTGTTTACATCACACGTTAATCTTGAATAATTGAGTTTCCCTCTGAACCCATGCAACCTCACCTATGTCTAACACCTAACTCCATCTATTCACTCAACCAGAGCACTGATACAACTCTGCATTGACCCCATACCAACATGCTATATCCCTCCTAGGCTAGCAATGTGAGAAGGGAGATAGTGACCCCTGAGTCCCTCCTCCAGCTGGCATTAGGTTGGAAACTATTCCAATGATATAGTACACACCCAAATGGGAAGCATTATCATCTCAGATAACACAGTTGAATGAGAGAGAAAATACATACACTAACCAACTACAACAGAGACTTCAAAATGAAAGAATTTTTATCTACACTTATGTAATATCATGTGAAAACTACAATAAATAAATGGAAAAGTTGAATGTACCATAGGAATGTAAAAACACCAAAGACCACGACATCTGAATTGCTTTTATAACCCCAATATGTTAGTAACCATCCTAATATCCAACCTACAACAAGTGACCTGAAGAAAAATTTATATATACATAGGTTGAGTATAAAATTATACTCATTAGGATCCTCCTTCGAGTTTCTCATGTAAAAGTAAAGAAACAATTCTAAAGCACATAGAATAAAATGTGAAACGAACTCAACACATTAATTTGTATACTCTCTTACCATCCTCGCCATCCATATTCTCACCAAGTATCACATACAAGAGTATATTATATAATATAAAGTATCAGGGGTACTACTCTACTATTTCCCCATTTGTATGACCCTTTTCCCCAATATCGCACATCCTAAGAATCTCTCTCCAAAAAGGATTTCCCACAGACAACTAGGCGAAGCACCACAACATGCACCTCAGGCATCACAACCTCTATGTCCACGTAACCAATTAAACTAGATAGTTTCCTAGAGCCTCCATAGCTCTCATAACATGTATCATATGTCAGGTATTAAACATCAATATATTATATCACATACACTGAGTAATGATCTTCATGAAATCACATCCTAGACACATTACACATATAGTAGTGCATAGGAAACTATATCCATAATATATGTTTGTGAATAACCATAATCGGTTACATACCTCTACATAGAGATATGTGTAAAACAAACCAATGTGCCTACTATAAAAATTAACTACCAAGAGAAGAGAGAAGTGAGAAAGGGGATATTCAACCATCCATCATCCCCCCAAAATATTGGGGAAAACCCTCCCATAGCTCAGAATCTCTGGGGTGTCAGTTAACCTAACTGATGGGGTAGAGTAGATTATAGAAACCAAAAAATTAAGTAATAAAATATTGCTCACAACCACAATATGGGAATAACCTAGTGTTAAATTCAACTGAAACTATCATCTCTTGGACTCCCAACTTCCACATCTAACACTATGTATCCTATAATCACACAACCATTTAATTATATTTATTCCATTACTTAATTACCTTTTATTAGTCACACATGTCATTAATTAATTATTTAAACATTAATTAACCATTAAAAATTCCGCATTATATTTCATTAGAATCACACCCAAAGATTCATTCCCACTAGAAATAGACAAACACATTCCAAAGCTTCTTAAAAATTATTCTATCATCATTGTATCCTAGAAATCTCAATTACCATAGCTTAAAATTATTTCTTCAATCATTTTTTATAGCATCATTACATTCCCATATTCCCATGCATTCTAGAAAAACATTCTATGATAGTAATCAAAAGAGGCCTTAATATGTTGCATAATTGAACTACCCATCAAGCCATCACCACCTATATAAATAGCCTAGTCTCATCCTCCCTCGAGGAGCTAAAAATTGAAAGCACATGTCATACCATAACACATATTCATCCATTTTGGAAATATGAGATAAAATTCCAGCTCTCTTGTGCAGTTTGGAAATTAATATAGAGAAACAATCAACAAGATACAGCAAGCATCCATCCAACCCATTTCACCATCTCTAGTGTCCTCCCTGACACCCTCATCCACAAACCGAAGCATCTCAACACTATATCTATCAAATTCTCAAGATAAAAATTATCCTCCTTGACCCAACATATCACAACTACCATCTAGGCTCACATGACAGCACATGCAGCATGAAACAATCATTATATCAACTGGGATCTTGGCCTTTACACAGGGCATCCAACCATCAATCATAGTGTGCTCTGAAGGCTCCAATGTAGATGGCACACGACCTTACTAGATAAAGGGTTACTCAGAACCCTTCTAGGTTTTATATTTGTACCAAATAGACTGTTCATAAATCATTATCGAATATACTGATTTATTATTTGTAGGTTCCAACTATGGGTAACCGGAAATGCATGATATAACAACTCAGTTAAACATACATACTTCATTATTTAGAATATCAAAAAATTACAACAACAACAACCTATTTCATTTATATGCATCCTTATCATTGAAAAATAATTAAAATTAATCCCATTTTACATTCATTAACAATCACCATTATGAATGATATGCTAAAAGAAGTAAAACATGGATATCACACTATATAGAAAAAGAAATGGAAATAACATACAATCAATTCTAATTTATTTATCCGTTTCAAATATTTGTTATGTCAATTATAATGAGATATAGTGGGATAAAACATGATCAATATATAGTTTCATGTTAAATAATAGGGAATAAACGAATCCCCTACATCAAAAGGTTCATTATGTTCTTTATACGGGACGGTCCACACAACGGATTATGATCGCCTCCACCATGACCATTGTATCCACCTGAGGACACTGCGACAGGACCGAACCAACAAACACCCAAGAAAACTCCATTAGAAGAATGGAGATCACATCCCATAACCTGGTAAATAGAAAAAAAGTTAAAAAGGATTGAACAAAACACAAGAATTGAGGTAGTTCATAACTCTTCTCGATGATGGATCAACACTTGTTCGTTGCCCAAAAAAGGGGGTGACCATGGAGAAAAATGAAAATTTAATAGGAAACGATCCAAGGATTCATGTTCGATCACACTGATCCTATGGGAGGGATGAAAGGATTGAGCATCTTGTTCAAGGGAACAAGAAGGTAAAATAAAGGAGGAAGATATCTCATCCTTTTAGATGATTTACGGAGTAGAATATTATGTTATTATGGATTTTCCATTAAAATTATATCACATTAAACCATGTGGGTTGACCAAGTAATGGAATCCCGAGACTTATGAAAACTAATTTAGGAGTTATGGGATCTAAATCGTCCTTAAATCCCTTAAAACCAGTCCTTGAATACATTTAATGTAGAAGAAAATATTAATGTGGTCAAACTGTAAGAAGCTGCAAACAATGTACACCTACTGATGTTGGAAACAGTATGCACCTACCGAAGCTGGAAACACTGTTCACAATAATGACTCACAGATACTGATGGAACTATTCAAAAAAATGCCACACTGATGGCACTGCTCACATCGGTCTCACTAATGCACTATTCACATCGATCACACTGATGTCACTATTCAGATCAGACTCACCGATGCCACTGTTCACATCAGTCTCACCAAATTCATTGTTCACATCAGTCTCCCCAATTCCAGTATTCACATTAGTCTCACTGATGGCACTTTTCACATTGTTCTCACCGATGAAACTATTCACATTTGTCTCACTGATGACACTACTCACATCTGTATCACTATTGGCATTGTTCACTAAACTAGAATCATTGTCCACCAAACTATAAATTAGGAAATTTTTGGGGATAAGTCACCATGACCACCCAGAACACATCAAACACAAGATTTCGGTAATGGAATGGACTGGAGACATATGGGCTATTAAAAATATCTTGTTCGAGGTTTACTTTATTTCCAAAACAACCCTCAAGGGGTCTGCTTCAGTATCTGGGCATATTGTACATGGATGTGGCCAGGGAAATGATATAGAGGCCTATAAAATTGAGGATATTGGGATTATATGAGGTAAGATCAATGCATTTTCTAATTTATTTTTCATATTAACTGAAAACTGTTCTAGCCATTTCTTTCATCAAACATCTCTATTTTTAGAATTAGAGATTTCAAGCGAGCAATTTGATTAACCCTTGAATTTTGAGACTCCAACGGGAGGTGACCTAGTGATTGAGAACTTCTTCCAATAGTATGATCTGATGCTTTATGGTCGGAGTTTTGTTGGGGATCTCTTAATTTTTTGAATGATTCCTCACAATGCCATCTTAGTTATGGATGGTCTATCCATAGTTCATGCCCATATTAACTATTTTAGGAAGATACTATTGTGTGTCTACAATAAAATAATGTGGTTTTCCTTTTATTGGTGAAAAGTTAACTTAGTGGTGTTGTATGAACACACGAATAAGATAGTTTAGTTTGTTACTCGCTATTTTAATTGAATGACTTTTTTAGGATTAGATGCTTTTGGGTAACAGTTTCCTATAGTGGTGTCCGAGTATGATGACATCTTTCTGGAGGACATTAAAAATTCACATCCATATAGGGAGATGGAATTATAGAAATAAATACACCCTGAGATAGAACTGATATCATCACTATCATATTATATGTCTCCCATATAGGTAAAATCTCCATAGATTTATTCTGAGTTCTAGTAGGAGAATTTTTTTTGAGACCATATATTTTCCCTGGGAATCCCCAGTGTAGTTTTCCAATAATGAGGAAGGGAAATTGATTATATGTGTGGATTTCCATTTCTTGATCTAATTAAATGAAATGAATAATTATCCAATAATGGGGATTGATTTTAAATTTTATCATTTTAGAGGGTCTTGATGTCTCTCGATGATTAACCTCAAATCAGGCTATCACTAGTTGTAAGTATGAGATTACTATATATCAAAGAAGACATTAAACTATTTATTTCGTCACTATGAGTACATGTTGATTTCATTCAGAGTGACTAACACCCTAGAAAATGTTAATGGGACTCATGAACCAGATCATTCTTCCATTCTTAGACAACTACAAGAATGTATTCATCGATGCCATCCTAGTGTATTTGGTGTATGAGGAGGATAATCCATGATACTTGATGATGGTATTGGATAGACTATACGAAAACCAACTTTATGATTACCTATATAGGTTTATGTTTTGGTTAGATATTTCCACTTCATAGTACATTTCATCTCAGAGGCTTGAGTTTTAGATGTTCTTGTGATGGATAATGCGATGAACACTTGGAAGCCACCCAATCATGTTATTGAGGTTAATAACATCCATGGGTTGGCATGGTACTATAATAGGTTTTTACCTAACTTCTCCATAGTCGCAACACCCATGATGAAATTAAATAGAAAGGGGAATCCTTTTATGTGGATTTAATGGTTATTGTAGTTCATTGAGAAAGAACGAAGAAGGATAATGATCAATCCCATATAGTAATTTTCATAGGAGGGTTTCAATTACATAATGTTCAATAATGTATTAGGGACTATACAAGGTTATTCTATTATTTATGGGAAAGAAGTTATTTCTTAATTTTTACCCCATCTATAATGCCATATTAGTAGTACTACATGACCTAGGATCTTCAGTTATAATAAAATAATCTTATCTTTGATTATGTTGATACACTAATAGATGGTTAATTAGTTTACCATTTACTATGACCACAACAGTCTCTTGTAAATATTCTAATAAAGTATCATAACATAGAATAAGGTCAATGGCTAGATTTCCTCCAAGACTATCACTTTGAGATTGTAAATGCTCTTGGAAGTGGAACGTACTGGAAGATGCTCTTAATAAGAGATCATGTTAATAATTGTTCGCAGAGGTGTCAAAGAAGTTACCCTCATTGTAGTAGTTCTTCATGGAACATTATTGTTCTTTTTATAATCTGCAGATAATTGTTACCCAACTACATTAATAGTATGCTACAGATTTTTTCATGGGTTACGAACTATGAGAATATATGTACTCATATATCCATTAAACATGATCCCAATAGATATTATAAATATAGGGAGCATGTTATAAATTTCATAGGATAGACTTTTGTTCCATTGACATGTGGGATTTGGTTTTGGAGGAGTTTCATATATCCCCATTGGAGGAAGATATGGGGTGTGGAAATTATGTACACCATTGACATCCGTTTTGGTGTCCAGGTATGAGGAAGCGAGTAAGAATTTCTTTCACTCAATTCCATAAATGTTAGAATCATAAGGGTGTGCACCATGTTCCATCAGGTTTAGATCAACACCTTTAGGTTCAATAGTTTATATTTGATGGGTTAACTAGGAAAATAGTGATGGTGTTACCAAGTACATCCAAGGGAGATGATTCTTTCTGGGTTATCATAGAATAACACACCATGTCGAACCACATCATAGATATTCAAGTGACGAGTTCATTAAGGATAAATGTATTATTCTCTGTTCATGATATTGTATGACTCCATGGAGTTACCTTGATGATGATATTTGGACAAGATGTTCTCATTATATACTAATTATGGAGAGGATTTCATGATTCCTTTGGGACTCAGTTGCATTTGATCATGGACTTTCACCCTCGGACGTACGAACAAATAGAGTGAACAATATAGGTTTTGGAAAACATATTGTGGGATTTTATGTTGGACTGGGGAGAGATGAAAATTGAGGATAGATCAACCTTTACAATGTAACCAATAAGGATCAAGGTTCAACAAGATATGATGATATGTTGAAGATAGATTCCCCATGTGCATGTACATTAGAAGCACAAAAATCATCATAAAATCACATGGTAGTGGGAGGATCCGATTCATGTTTTGTAACCACAACTCAATACGTATACCATGTTTTGGATTTTCAAGATGTAATACCCTAAATTGTGGAGAATATAACATATATTATTTTTTTGAATTATTTTTTTAATATTTTATTGATTTTTTTAGACTAGGTACTAAGACGAAATAAGATAAATAGGCCAACTGTACCAAGAATATATTATTAAATTATATTAAATATATTAAATAGAAAGCATGCATAGATTTCATAAAAAATAAAATTACTTCTAAATGGGTTCCCATATCCAAAATTTGAGGACACCCTTGAGTTTATAATGCTGATTTTTACTTTCATGCGACACAATCTTTTTTAGTGAGGGCCATTTGTGAAAAATTCATCGCTAGAATACATAACATAAATAAATTAAATTATTGATTTTTTCATTTTAGTTTTTGAAAAAATAGATGTTTCTGAATTATAATTAATGGTTATTTTACTACATTATGTTCGGCCACACAACCCCTAGATATATAGGGAAATTTTTGGAGTGTTTTTCTTGGCGGATGAAGACTGATTGAGATCAGATCATGGATATTCATGCCAATAGAGTCAATAGATATTTTCAATGATAGAAACACACTCCTTCATTATAAAAATAGATCCAAAATCTTGGTAAGATGTTCTGATTTTTTATTCTCTACACCTTTATTCTATACCATTTGACCTCGGCTCAATTCCAAGAACATAGTTGATTCACGCACAATCTGTATATTATATTTTATGTAATTTTATAATTAATAGATGATTTTTAGCTATTTATCCATCCTTTATATGATAAAAAATTATGTCGAAAAGAAAAATTGATGGGGATATTTCCTCAAATTTTTTATTATGGATTTCATTATCCAATCTTCGAACATTCATCATGGATTTTTTCTTTTGGTCCATTGTTCAATGGATACCATATATTTTATTATTAATTGATTTTTCATCCGCACAATGGATAAATATCGTGGTTGAATTTCAAGAATATATGTTTGATCAAGGTGCAACAATAGTGGATGATTATTAGTTGAGATTTATGTCAGATTTGTGAGTTCTTTTTCTCCAAAATTTGATGCACGATGAGGAATATCTCAATTAATGGTTTTATGAGACGATCTGAGTCCAGTTTTCCATTGTTCAGTGTTGGAATGTACCAGAAAAACCATTATATCTAGGTTCTTTTAAGGTAATTGGATTTGGATACTTATAGGATATGTGGAATATATCTTGTTTGATATGTAATATCACAAGAAATACAATGTCTACTTTAGGTCACAAGAGGAGTTGGCCCCCTTAGATGTGGCACTAGGGTTTCAGTCATAGTTAAGGATCACAGAACGTGTAACCCATGTCACATGTTATGTAACCACTTCTATGTGAACCATGGTATAATATAGAGGGTAAATTAACATAGGTAAAAATAAACAACCAAATGGATTGTCATGTACATGTACACATACACGTCTTGGTTTTCCAAGGCTGGTACATAGACACAACCATCAAACATAAATATGCGAAGGTGACACATGAAATATACAATTTTTCTATACATGTTGTGTACTATTTCTACTCATCATGCATATGAACACACATTTCCATGTGAGGCTTTTCAATGCTGGTAGGAATGTGGATAGATGGAAAAAAACATATACCCCTAGTACATGTCGTTCATCCCCTTAAAGAATGTATGTTCCTCGTACCGAATTGCCCAAAGGCCTTCATTTTTTTATTTTTTTGGATAATAAACCATTGAAGTGGTGAGGTGGAACCCATACAAGGTCTGTAGGCTGAGATACAATTACTTAGACCATAGGCCTTAGAGGGAATCACCCAGACAAAACAACTTTGAACTACTCCTCCTTAGTACATGTCATGATATCAGCACTCAACCTTCACAGGGTGGGTTAGCTAACTTTCTTTTGCAGAATTACACATGCCCATTACCAATTGAAATTTCATACACTCTCGTTATTCTAATTCCGGTTTTCTCTTCTTTGGTGAATGTTCCAACTCTGAAAATAATCTAGAGCCTCGTCCCTTATAGTCAAATAGGTACATCTACGTATTCAAGTGTCCTGAATGACTTGTGGTGGCCTGATGGACTTGAGGTGGCCCAATGTCCTTGATAGAAAACTGGCCCGAAGTACATACGTGTCCTGAAATCCTTGCTGGACCTGATGACCATATCAGTGGCCTAAAGGCCAAGATGGATAAATAGTTATGGGTAGTACAGTACAGAAAAGTACCTATTATAGTACGGGACATTACCTACTAGAGTACCTGCTACATTACTACAACAGTACCCATAAATATGTCTCTATCATGATTTGATCTCAGGTCTCTTGGATTTCTTATTTTGGACCAGTATAGGTAGACTTTGTTTCCCTTTTATCCTTTCTCTAAGGTTATAATGTACATTGACATTAGTATCACTGTATTGTGATCCCCACTAGAGGTCTTATCTTAGACGGAGTTGTGTTGTCCCTATTTGAGAATTGATTGTGATCCTTTATCATCCTTTTTTCCCATGGTGGGGTTTGTAAAAATATAATAAACTATCTAATCATGGTTTTGATCATTTTTTTATAAGTCCATATCTTTAGGGTTTATGGTATTTAGGATGTATCATCCCCTACATAGCGGGTTGATCTAGATTGGATTTGTGGTGTCACACATTAGTTCTAGGTATCACCCAATATTTTTGTATCAGAGTCATATTAGATTAGTTATATTTAATTTGGTAGAGAAAAATTATCTATACATATTCAACGATTATAGTTCATGAAAGCATGGCTTCTAGATTGAATTCTCCCTGAAAAATCATTCCATAAAGAAAAATGATATGGGTGAGTGTTGGTTATAACCATCTTCATGAATGGTTTATTACCTGAGTATATATATTCTATTTGTTATAAATTTATTTTTATATCTCTAATTGATATTAATATACTTGGTGATTCATGTTTGTTGTATTCAGGGTGTCATACTGAGTATTGTCATACACAATCATTCATGGTATTTTCCCATACACATTGCGTGTTATTTAGTTAATGCCCCTTTTTATGGTGTAATTGGCAAATATAGAGTTGGTGGAGCATTTATAAAGATTGAAAAACCAAAGGTTCTTTACTAGGGGATTACATTTGAATTAGTTCTTACACTTCTATTTGGTTAGAATCATTGTATTTTTAGGTTGGTTTGTAGTTGGCCAATGTTTTTTCTTTTATTAATTTATTTGTTGTACTCAAATGTTGGATCATGGATGTATGAATTCTTCCTTTTGGTTTTTTTTAAATTTCTGAATTGTGGGGATTAAACTTGATTGTACATTTATAGATACTTTAGGATAATTCCTCCCACTTTTGGATTATTCATACTCAGTGTTGTTCCCTATCCCCAGACCTATTGGATATTGGATTGTGTAGTTAGTGTTCAGACCACAGCAGGCCGGTTCATGACATAGAGAGTATATGAATATCTCCTATATAACACTTTTCAAGATATAAATGAATTCATATAAAAAATATGAAATAAGATAATTCAATATCTAAACATAGTCGTCCCCACATCAGATTCACTATTTTATCTTCATTTACTTAATAAGAATAAATGATTTGAATGAACATGAATCATTGTTAATTATAGTAATTTTAGATGAAAAATCATTCATAGTATATCCAAAATTTGAATCTTTATTTTCAATCTATAACAAATTAGGTCTAACATAGTTCATCAATGGTCAATATCTATTCAAAACAATTATAATGAATCTTAATAAAAATTTTATTTAATAGAAATATAATCCTTGAGAGTTTAAAACCCATTGAGTTTTATGGTAACATTCATTTATCACTAAAATTATAGTTGAAATAGACTAAACCAACTCTTTTTTGGGTTATTACCTCTAGATGAATCTATCCCAAAACAATGTATACATATAATATCTAGTTAATTATTTATTTTTATACGGAATCTAAACTTTATTCCTTAACATAACATGGGGTTTTATCCTATACATTAGAATATCATCCATGTTCTCACTAAAATATCCTTACCATACTCTCAAAATGTTATTAAACATTTAATATGATTCTAAATATATATACACATAATTTTCAAACATAAATATTACAAATTTTTGAAGATTATTCAATACATTTCATAATGATATTCTCTTACAGACCATAGTTGTTTTCTATCTTTAGAAATATTGATATGTAACAAAATACATAAAATATATACATCATTTATAATTTTATTATTCACAATAAGAACATTTTTTATATGTTTCATACATAAAAACGTTCATTATAACATGGTTAAGGGAAACAAAAGAATGGGTGAGGTAAAATTCCCAATATGGGTAAACATAAGAGATATCAATCAATTACCACAATAAAGAATAATATATGAATAAATGTATTATAATATGAGAAAAATGTTGTAATATAATTATCATAATTCCTAAATCCTAATTATGAAAGATGATATAATGTTTTACCAATAAAAATACCTAAGAAATAAGAATATGAAATCATGAATATTCAAAATTGTTCCATGATAACAAATAATTGTAATCTGACATAATTTTTTGGTACATAGATAAGCATATTAAATCATTTAATTATTTAACACTCAATTTCAATACAATTATAATTTATTTCTTTCACTCCACATTCCTTCATATCATAAAAAAGTCTTCATTCCCATTATTATCTTACTAGACATTATCCATCACAAAATTGTGTTCTCCAACTATACCTATAAATATTATCCCATAAGGTTTATTTCATTGTGAAATTAATTTTAGGGATATATAATTCTACATTGAACAATAATATAAAGAAAATGACTTATATGTGTGTCGTATGATAAAACATTCATTATATCATGAAGTAATAACTTGTGGAAAGGATGAAGGTTTTATAAAAATTTATCATAACAACCAAAAGTATATTAGATTAATAAAAATTATGGTAGCCTACGATCATATCCCTAGTAAATTATATTAATCATTGAAAGTTGATGATTTAAATAATAATACTTTTAAAATGTTACTAGAAAATTTCTAGAGTAAAAAACCATTTTCCTTTGAAATCATTTTTTTAGAATAAAAAAATTTATAAAAATTATATGGAATACATTGTATTTGAAATTTAAGGTGAATAATTTTGAAGAAATTTTTAAATTAAAGAGTATTCATGATAGTGGGTAAATTGTTTCATGCGGAGAAAATTAAAACAAAATATCATTTCACATTTTTAATAAAAATTTAAAACTATCATGTTTGTAAAATCATATGAAGGTTCATATTAAAAAATGGAAAACAAATTTAAATATAGATAAAAATTTATTTAAATAGAATTTTTATAATATTAAAATTATTCAAAAAAATATTAGAAGAATATAATGACATAGAAGCTATGATTCCTAATGAAAGGAAAAACAAGGTCAGTTTTCCCTAAAATATTTATCTCATTTATTTTATTACATAAATAGATTAAAATTAATGTAGTATTATATATATATATATATATTTGTTATAATAATATATATAATATTCAGGATGTATATTTTATAAATCTTCATTATGATAATATTTAATCCTACAAAAGCCCTGTAATAATTTGAATGTAAATCATAAGCCTTAACTCAACTCTATCATTCTCAACATGAACTATAACCTCCTATATGATAAATATTTTTTTTTATAATTATATAAGAGAAATATAATAATAATACTAAACATGGATTATATATAACATATTATTGCTCATTCATAAATAATCATTCATTATCATCATTATTTCAGTGTAAACTCCTTAATTTTTATGTATTTTTATGTTTTGGTGGTTGGGGTATGATCACATTGATGATGTGTAATTGATATATATTATTTTAATTATCACATAAATATTATATATTTTCATTATATCATATTTATAACCCGTTATGTAAATCAATGCTGAAAAATGAATTACATCACTATGTGGAGACAATAATCTGTACAAAAGCATGAGTGGTGTTACCATTTTTTGATAGATGTAATTAAAGAGGAAAAAAAATATTTAAAAATTAAAGTTTCATTAATATGAAATAAATATTCTATATCAATATTTATTATATCTTAATAACCAACTATGAATGATGGTGGTGGATAATGAATCAAATTTCGATGCGGAGGTAATAGTCCATACATATGAGAAGAGGTAGTAGTCCACACATAGGAATTAGTCATAATTTTATTTCCAATTAGATTAATAAGAGGTGGTAAACAATTTTTTACTAATAATAAAAACATATCATTATATTTTTTATTATATATTAATCAATTTTTAAAATATGTATAGATGAAGTAGAACAATAAATAATATTTAAGGAGCTTAGTTATGTTCTATGCCTATTCCTTGAGAGACCTCATTTGTCTCAATGATTAATCCATAGTAGAATATTATTTGTAGAATCCTAGAAGCAATAATATTAATGTAATGATTATAATAATTACTTTTATAAGTTATTTTAAGATATATAAAGAAATAATGGTTTGAAAACGAGAGGAGAAGCACATCCTTTTGTTAATTGAGGGGAGGAACACACATGTAATTTCATAAATGTTTAAAATTATATTCGGTAAATTTCATGGGACAATAGCCTTAAATGGAAACATATATGTAATATAATTTAATTTTAATTAACTACAAAAATAAAAATAAATACCTATTTTCATAAAATAAAATTTTAAAAATAAAACATAATTTTATTTCATTACGTACGTTTGAAAAATATTCAAAATAATGTTAAAATATTATATTGGATATATAATCTATAAATTTCATATAAATCAATGATCATTAGCGGAAAAATTAATTTATTTCGATAGAAATTTATTTTGGGGGAATTTTTTTTAGAAAATTGTGTTTTAATACAAAACACTAAATTATACATAAATAAAGTATAACGATGATGGAAAAATAATTAATAATATTATTTTATAAAATTATCAATTGATTAATTGAATGTAAAATTAAAAAAAATCACGTGAACATTAAATTATATTTAAATTAAAAAAGTTCTTATTCATTATTCATTGAAAAATAAATCTTTTTTTAGATATCAAAAAAACAATACCAAATTTAATATTGATATGATGATTTAAAAAATAATATTAATTTCAAAAAATAAACATTAAAAAAATTTATAATTTACTTATAATTTTCCTGTAAAAAAATTTAATGATATCCATTTTTAAGAAAATATATTTTGAAATCACGGAATAACATTATTAAACATTTAGGGCATATCTATCTGAAATTAATCAATATATTTGAGTTAATAAATTAATTTATACATATTCCTCATAGATTTTTAATTATTGTTTTTAAAATCTAGTTTAATGTCTTAATTATACTTGTTTACAATATTCTGGTCCATATAGATTTTGGTTTATATGTTAGACCATCTATTAGATAATTCAAGTTTTGTTTAAAAGTAAATACTTATAAAATCTTGAGGGTTTATAAATACTATTAGCACAAAATGAATTTATAATTATATATCTCCATGATGATTCACTAGTTGGAATTCTCCATTAAATTATTTTAATTCTATATAAGTTACTCTATAATCTGTCGTCCCTGAAACCATTGCAAAAAGTTGAATACACTTACCCATTTTCTATGTGGTTAATATGTCACATAATGATATATCCCTTGCACGATACACAACGTTTATGTTTATTATTGCTATAATTGATTTTGTGTATTAGTTTTTTGATGATATATCCCTCATGAAATTTAAAAATAATGATATCTGCAATTTTTTAATTTAGGATATCATTTCTGGATATGGTGTCCATCAAACAAATTTTATTGAGATTAAAACCAGTTTTTCTACTTGTAAAATAAAATGGATATATCGTTAATACAATATAATGTCTATTAACTCATCCAACAATCATGTAGTAATAAATTGGTATATTTATAACATAAAAATTTATGTATATAAACGTTTTAAAATGTGGTGGATAAAAAAATAAAATCCTGGATAGAAAAACTCTTACATTGTTTGTGGGATTTTCCCACCACAACCCATACCACCACACAAGATACCCTATATTATCTTTTATACATGATAGTGGATGTCATTCCCATTGATTCCTAGTAACATTTACATTGAATTTATTTCTATAATAAATTTTATTAATATTAATTACCACATATATGACTTTTTGAAATGAACTAGATTGATAATATAATGTTATAAACGTTACAATACCCTGAAATCTATCTGAATCAATTAAACTGATCTATGGATAAGAATTTTTCCCCAACAAATTTAATCAAATTAGATCATGGGTTGGATCTATTAATTATAATGATACCTCAGTAAAGCCCAAATAATGTGCATCCAAAATTTAATGGAAAATTGTTTCTATAGAAAACCATCATTAAATGAGTATATTAAATAATAATTATGAGTGGATATCATATCACACATTCCAAAAATGTAAGGTTTATGAAAAATTTATTTTCATAGTTTCTTTATAGGGAATAATTCCTTGTTAAATTATTGTAAATATAATAGCATATATTCAAGTCCATGTTACAATAAATTTCATTGTTGAAGGGAATTATCATATGACCATTAATTATATTTAATCCTAGACCTAGTTGAATGAATTTAAACTATATATATCATATTCTATGTCACAATGAACTAAACATAATTTCATATGGTTCATATCATTTACAATTAAACAACATGGAGAGTTCCATTCCATGTGACCAAAAATAACAAAATAACCCCCTATTTAAGTGATTCATTTTCTCTAGGGCTTTCCTTCCAAGGGGATTCAATGGTTATGGATAAATTTATCAGCAATTATGGAATTGTTACCCTAACATTGTGTGAAAATTTCACTTAAAAATTCTATATATGTATTTATTCTTATTACACAAAGATATATAATGACACCTAAAAATCATATCTAATGTAAAGAAATAGTTTCCATTCTTTGCATGGATCTTCACTGCTGATGAGTATTCTCTTAATCCACATTTGGTTTTAAAATTTTAATTTACAATAGGATCCATATATTTCAATCGTTCATTCATGCACTTGAGTCAAATTCATACATATAGATTCTATAACAATAACCATGTGTGGATATACTCTTTTAATTAATGGATATGTAGTGACACCCTGATATTCTATCCCATGCATAAACATTGATTTTATCTCCATGTAATAACTCAATCATGTGAAGATACTTTTATAATCTCATCTAATTTCTTCCCAAGGATGTATATTAGTATGGGATAGTTTTATGTTTCATTTTGTTTAAATTATATTAACATCATGTTCCCTCCTTTCTCAATCTCTACAAACTGTCTTCTTCATTCCCCCATCCATGTATATATATCAAATTTAAAAAAAGAAAAATATATTCTAAGAAAAACATATCATTTCAATGTTATTATGAATTGTAATTTATATATGTCTCATTCTTTAATACTAAGAAAAACTAAAAATATCTATAAGCATATCCTTCTTTCCTTAAAACTATTTACACCCTCTAATTCCCATATAGTTCCCTAAAAATGATATATATTGGCACACCATATATCGATAATTTTGTATCATATCATGGGTGAATCCATATTGGTTACTCGAGTTCAAATCCCATACTAGAGTAAAACAATTCACCGATTATAAAAATATGATTGTATTTATTCCATTCTATATATGAAACCAATTAATTCCTGATTTCCATAACATAGGTCCCCCCACGAACTCCACTATCATTAATAAAATTGTTAAAAATGTCACATGTTCATGTATGGTCAATCATAATAGACCGACACCAGTGATGAATCCATAATTAATTTATCCACAAACATAATATTTATTTTTCTAGAGTATGTCATCATAGAACTATGTGTGAAATGACTCATAACATTTTAAGATATCTATTTACACCTATAACTCTCATCATGGGTTCAACCACAAAATGTGATAAACTTAGACTCTCTTTATCATCATACGATCTTTTTTTCATAGCAACTTAAAATCTATATCGATATTATATATTTTCCTAGAACTATCTTTTTATTGATTAATTATGATTCATGATCTGTATTTATTTTTGAATATCATATCCTTATCCCAAAAAAAATTCATCAAATACATAAATACCTCAAAATATGTTCACCTATTCTGTAATCTTACTATATTACAAATGGATTTTCATTTACATTAGGATTTCTTTTCCCTTTTTTACTATATAGTATATATCATTTTTTAATATCAGTTGATTGTAAACATCAAATATTTTTTACAAATTTATATAACCAAAATCATTTTACATTACTAGTAAAAACTAAATGACATTAAACAATTTCCCTTGGTGGTGTACATTTAATGTCCTAAAGTGAAATATAAAAGAGACACCAAGCCTTAAAATTTTTAAATCTTATAAAGAAAAGTAATGTTAAAAAGGCATGTATCCACTCACTAGACCATTCTCTTATATGGGTTAGAAAAACATTAAAATGAAATACTATAAAAAGGAAAAATTATTGTAGGGACTAAAATAAATACCTGTAAAAAGTAATCCTCTACTCATTGGACCCAACCGTTTGGGAAAAAATAAGACCTAATTTTATTTTCCCCATATATATGATTTTAAATTGTTCAATAAGAACCTTTTTGTTGAAGACAATATTGTATCTTCACAATAACCAGATACTTCGATTACAATAGTTTTATACTAAATCAATACATTATCATATCTTTTCATCTAATGAGTTTGTTCACTACATAAAAAAATAACCTTTAGGGTTCTTGATCCTTTAATTAATATACTTTACTATAAAAAGTACTTTAATCCTTTCATTTTAATCATTATAAACCATTACCAAATACTATTATTGAAAATACTCTACTCCATAAGGACACCTATGATTTGAAATTATATCATTACATATTTAGTTTAAAATGAGAGGAAATTTTTTCCATTTTTATAATGTACTAAAATCCAATTTTTTCATTGAAATTATTGTTTGTAATTGGGTTTTAAAACATTTACATCTTTTTTTTGATAAACTACTCATACATCACATTTAATTAAAGGAAATATTTTTTTAAAAATAATATATCTCATTAATAGTTTTTAATATTTTTTGGTCATTTGTTGTTTTTTAATTTTCAATTTTTTCTTATTTTTTGTTATGTGATGTAAAAAATTTGATATTACACTCAATCCCTTTTGGGTCGATACTACAAAAAAAATAATGGGGAACGAATTTCAAAAAATAAGGGATGTATATCCCATTAAGTTTTATAGAAGATGGGTAGATATTAGTGAATTCGTATCACATGAGGACTCATCTGTAAGCCATGTATGTGTGAGTGAATGCATGTTTTGGGATAGGTCGCAACGTTGGGATCGTGTTTATGGTCATTTAAAATGTAGAGTGGGTTGTAGGTTATGACCCACATGATATATTGGGGAGTTCCTATTTTTTGTTTTTTTATACCATTCATATGTTCAGTCTCCAAATGGATGTGGGATAATGATTTGTTATTATAGTTCTTCTAGAAATAGAATTCTCAAATTTCTATCAGTTGTTCATTCTGAATCATTAATAACCATCCTTTCTCTCTGTTTATACTACACATTTACATTTTAAATTCTTCACTCAATGATTCTGAATCTCATATATCATCCTTAGTGGCTAGTAATTCTCTTGATATCTAAATATCATCTTAGAAAATCCTTTAGTTATATCCATGTTTCATAATGCTTTTGATTTTATCTAATTTTATCTAGGTTTATTCAATATCAATGTTCCCTTGATCAAATAGTGGATCGACCTATTTTTTATGGTTGCTACTCCCTATATTTTCATCTTTTTGATGAATTTGTGTACATTACATTCTATTCCAATTACATATTGGAAGAATGAGAGGTTATCACAACTGCCATCAGGGCCAGGCACTGAGCAGCTCTGCACGGGGCAATGTTGGCTGATCAGCCATGAATTAGTGGGGAGCTAGGAACCTTCATGATAAAGACACATGGGAGGTACTTTTTAAGTATGTCAAGGTCTCGGGCCATTGATATCATGTATTAAGTCAATTATGGGCCTTGTTCCTCGGTCTTATGGGTCATATAAGGGCTTTAACACTTAAAAGGGGGAACATCCAAAATCAAAATAAAAAAGAAGGCATTCGGGAAAAATACCAATGGTGGATGCGTAAATTCAATATCGGAAGTACCTTATGGTGGGTGATTCATGATCCACCACCATATTACAGCGGTAATAATTTTTACTCACTATTGGTAATCAATAATGTGTCATCTTTCTTAACTAGTGGACTATTTTGTGTGTGCTGATAGTAGCTTCTTCAAGATCTACTGGGATATTTTCACTCTTCATTTCAGTTTCATTATACGTTACATTCTATTTTATTTTTATCCAATAATAATTAATTGTGTTTTTATGTACTTTTTTGCGACCTTCAAGTTAAATGAGTCATGAGAGGATATTATTATTTTCATTCAGTTCTTGACACATATTATTTAAAGATTATTTTATTTTCATTTTTATATTTATCATAGATTTTTTAGTCTATTATTCATATTTTGTTTCATCATATTAAATTCTAATAAATTTCAATGATCCACTGTTGGACATTTCTAATGGTAGGTAATGAGCCACTAATGGAATCATAGAACTATAGGTCATGATTCAACATTCAACATCATGAAATGGTGAGTCGTGAGTCAAAATTCTCTATTTTCAATGATATGTGATGAGTCTCCATTCTATTTTTATAATTGTGGGTCACGAGACAACACTGGACACCTCCAACTATAGTTCATGAGTTACTACTCAATGTTTTCTATGGTACCTCAATGATCCACCATTAGGTAAAATTGTTTTCAAAATTTCTTTTTCTTATTTTTGATTACATTTGTAAATTTTCATTTACTTAATAAATATTTTAATATTTTATGTGTATCAAAAATTGTAACAATGTATAAATTATAATTTTATAATTATTTTATGAAAAAAATTTCATTCAATTTGATACTCATGAAATTTTCTCCTTCACCACACTTTTTCACTCTATAGTTTCTGGAAGACTATTTGTTTATTTTAGTAATTCAATAATTTCATTTTTTTATAATTTTTATACATAATATATCAACTTTTTTAGGTTATTATTCTAATGAAAAATATAAATCTCAATTTTTTTGTTTTCAACACAAATTTTCCAAAAAACGTAAAATTCATATTATTAAATTGTAAAACATTAACAGGTATAGTGAAAATATTGGTTATGAATATTCTCCCAGTCTAGATAATTTGAATGGAATATGAGATACAATTTCTACTACAATGAATCAAAAAATGAACATCAATCAACATTATTTTTTCATCATTGATCACTAAAAATATTATCCTTTTTTTAACTTCAATGTCTGTAGTGATTAGAGAAGTCATGATTTACCAAATTACTACATCATCTTCTCATATTTTTTAAAATTATAATCTTATTTCACTATTATAATTATTTGTACCATATTTGTGTCCTTGAGAGTTTGATTTAAAATTTTACCACTCATTTTTATCGCATTGGGTTATTCATTACATAATAAAATATGGTCAAGTAGTTCATCACATTCAAAATGAAGGTACGTTGTTAATCCTTCAAAATTTAAGAGATATTCCACCGTGTGTGAAAAAGGTAAATTTCATCCGTATGTAATCAGGTTATCACTCCCTTTCAAGTGTAACGATATAGAAAATAAAAATATCCTCACATAGTATAGGAAATTGATGATAGGAATAGGATCATGTATATCGAAAACTATATATAAATTTAATTTTTAATATATTTTATTTAAAATTATTTTTACACTAATCTATCTCTCACAAATTATTATTTGTTTTTAATATTTCAATAGTGACTATTCAACAACCTCGTGTCACAAATTCCATACAAGGGACCTAACACATGGTATCATTATATCATTACATTTTAATGGTTTAGTTTTAGTTCATTCATTATCTATTGATGAAATAATAATTATCCTGGACCTAAAATTCTAAGGAAATGATCCAATACATTGATAAAGAATGTCAATATTTTGAGATGTTCAATCCCATTAGACCAACTCACATCAATAGAAGTTAATATAATTTCTAGAATAACAAAATTGATGTATTTTTTTAAAACTATAGGTCATTATTATTTGGATATAATGTCAATACCATAAAAATAACCCGATGTAGATTTAGAAATGCTCAATAGTAATGATTCTTCAAAATCCATTTTAAATTAAAATGTTGTGAATTTCATATAAATATATCTAAGAAGAAATAATTATATACATATTTAATCATGTAAAACTATTTTTACATATGAAGGAATTTAACATTCACTCATCAATAAACTAATAAGTATTAAAGAACCATGCTCAGTATACACAGAGATAATTTTTTGGAATTCAAAATTAATGATTAATAAATAATAAATGAGATTGATAATAGATTTAACAAAAATATCAACAATATGATTTAAATTTGAGAGAAAAAAATAAATTTCTCCTCAAAATATTACATTGATCTCTACCCATGAAATATAATTCAAATGACGTTTCTATGAATGAAATTAAGGATTTCACTGAATATTAAATTGATGAGTTTATATGATAACTTTTTCAATATGTGATAGAAATAAAAAATGAAAATAATGATTAACAAGGTCAATTGAAATAGGATATATTTAAATTCCAATATAAATGTAATTTTAAATAAAAAATATTCAAATTTATAGTCATGTTAAATGGATGTATTTTAAAATCTAACCAAAGAAGATGATAAGTACATGTAGGGTAAGAGTTTCTTCAAAAGGATTCAAGGAAGTGATCATCAAAATGATTATGGGAGGGGTAATAAAATAGGTAAGGCTATTAAAAATGATGTTTTATGATTTATATGATATGTGTTCTAGAAAAATCGAATATGAAATCAGACTATCAAAAAATAAAACACTATGGAAATGACATGAAATACAAGGAGTAAATAATGGAACATAACAATGAATAGACTTGAAAAGAAGAGTTTGACTCATGTATTTTTTGTTTTCAAAGGTGAAAAAGAATTTTCCAATCAATGTTTTTAGGAAAAAACATTAAATGTGGTACATTTGGACTATAATTACTATTTTTTATGAATCCAATATTGAAAATGATGTTAAAAAATTTAATATTCAAAATGAAAAATTTCATAGTGATATCTTTAGAGTGAATGAACTATACAGGGATCTGAAAAGAAAAAATAAAAAAAAATTAAAAATGAAAAAAAAACCGATTGATTTATTTTTTATATAATATAGTTGTGAAAGTATACACATATTCTTAAAAGTAAAAGTATAAATTCAAGAATATGAGAATATGTATTTTTTATAAAAAACCGTTGAATTCATGATGAAGGATTTTAATTAGTTTTCAATGATGTAGATAAAATTAAAATTGAATTTAACAACAGTAAATGTGAAAATATGATCCTAAAATATTTTGGATCATGTTCAGATGTTAAAAATATGATCACATGAAAATTATTTAGAAAGTAAATAAATACCTTAAAAAGGTATTTACTAGTTTAAAAGAAAAAATATCTATTTTCATTATAGGTTTAAGAAAATTTGATAATATAATTGCTTTAACAAACAAAAATAGGATAATTTATGTTGTTGATTTAATAATTAGGTTGCTAAAATTTATATAAAAAAATTAAATGGAAAATTTGAATATTTCATATTGTACTTCCTTTAGGTGTAATTTGAAGCAGAATTATAAATTTGAGGGTTTTTTAATGTAAAATCCTTCATTAGTATATAAATACATATTAATTTTAAAATATATGATTTAAATATTCCCCTATAATAAATATCATAAATCCATATGTGTACCTATAAGATTTTCTACAAATGTAGTTGGACCATAACTAGTCTAGTACCAATATAACCATCCTCCTAGTTATTTTTGTAAAAATAATTTCTAAAGTGTTCTATTGTAAAATAGATTATTTACAGTGGGTTACCAAGGCATGTGAATGTTGAAATCTCTAACTTATTCATTTTTAACTCATCTGATAGTTGTACTATCACTATTAGTGGTAACTCTAATGGTGTCTTTAAATTAATTGAATAAGTATGAATTTTATCTTCTATTATAATCTATAAAGTAATTTTTATGGAGGCATTAAAAAAATTTTAATTAGTATAACATAACATTTTTGTAATTGTATGTGTGTAAAAATTAGTGATAATAATTTTTATATTCATGAAGATAATGATTATTTATTCTATTCTAATTCTAAAGAAAATATGTGTTCTATTTCTTTTTCATAATTAAAAAATCATAATGAAAAATAATTAAATGTTATTGAAATAGATCACAATCTATGGTATAGAAGGTTGGGAGATGTTCATCATTGATGGTTGCACAGTAAGGATAAATATGAAATAAGTTAGAAACATCTATAATTCAGTACACTTAAGTATTAGGTATGTAATTTTTTTCTAAAAGGTCACCGACACTAATTTCATTTATATAAGTTGATGTGTTCAATACTTATAGGTGGTTCAAACTACATCATCAAGTTCAATTTGGACCAATGATAACTTCTAGTTCAGATTATAAATGATTTTTTTATTATAGATTATTCTATTTGATTTACATGTATCATTTTTTAAGCTCATAAAAGTGAAACCAAAACCATGTATATTCATTTTTCTAAGATAATTAAAAATACGAATAGTTATTAAATTTATTCTACTATAAGTGATAAAGGATAATAGTTATCTAAAATAGAATTTTAATATTTCTATGATAAAAATGTACTTTTTCATAGTTTTTTCACCCCTAGAAAATCACAATAGAATGGTGTTGTAGATGGAAAAAATGTACTATTCAACAAATGAACAGAACAATTCTTAATTTATTGATCCTTTCAAAACATTTTAGTGTTGGATTAGTTAAAACTACTTATTATATCACATATAGAGAATATATTAGTATTTTTTTAATGAATAACCCACTATAAACTATTTGAGAATAAGAAAATGAAAATGAAAATTTTAATTTTAATTTATTTCAATGTATAATCTATAATTTAATTAGAAAAAGAAATATTCAAGAATTTTATTCTAAAATGCATGAAGGAATAATTTTAGGATAATAAAATAATATTAATGTTTATAAGTTATAGAATTAGATAATTGTGACTGTGTGAGCATTTTTTTCATTTCTTGTTCATTCAAAATAATGAAAACTAGAGTAATGATTAAATTGATAAAGATGAAGATTTTATTGAATTCATGTATTATGAAGACAAACCTGAAAATTATAATGTATTAGTTGAGGGGATCCATTTATCATCTTAATCTAAACCATTAATGTGGAAAAATAACAAAGATCACTATTTAGACATTTTTATTTTAATTTTTTACTCTGGATTTATGAATATAAACCAATTTAAAATTTTGGGGATAATTATGCCTTTGTATCAAATTTTATCCTATTAATATTAAGTAACATTGGATGTATTCAAAATGGATTAATATTATACATGATGAATTTGACTAGTTTGATTGAAATCCAGTCTGAAATATAGTTGAGTTAGATAAAGGTACAACTTGTCTATAAATGAAATTGATTTGTATGAAATAAATTGATGATTCTTGTAATGTAATTAGAAATATCAAAATATTAGATTCCCAGTGTATTTTTCAATAAGAACAAATTTATTTTGATGATTCATATAAAACAATTTCTAGATTATAATCTGTTAATATATTATTACCTTTTTCACGTATTACAATTTTTAATCTTTTTCAGATAGATGTAAAATGTATCTTTTTAAATGGTTTAACTTTATAAGAGATTTATGTTATACAACCACATGGTTTCAAAAACTAATAATTTCCTAATCATGTATACAAAAAATCAAAATATTTATATTGTTGTAAGAAATATTTTTATCGTATTATAAAAGAATAACTCTATTTTTAAATAAATGTTTTTTTGATAAATGTATGTTTGATCAAACATTATTTATTGGATGATATTTTAATGAGATAAATATTTTATAGATTTATGTTCATGATGAAATTATTGGTTCTATAAATTGAAATCATAGTAATATGTTTTCAAAATTAATGAAAAATCATTTTATAAGAGAAAAATGTTGATTTAATATTATTCATTGGTTTAAAAATTATTCAAAGGAAAGATGATAGTTTAATAATTCAAGATAAGTATTCCAAATAACTTGTAAAATATTTGGAAAAATTCTTTTAAAACTATGAGAACCCTAATAAACACAAATTTTAAATAGGATCATGATGAATTTGGAAATTATTTTATTTATAACTATTATGGATGCATGATAGGAATAATTATGTATCATAATTCTTCTAGGACCCATATAATGTTTTTTTAAATGTTCAATATATCCTTAAAACCCCAAATAAAGTAACATTAATGGTGTAAAAAGAATAATTAGATATATCAAAGGTATCGTTCATACTTCACTATAATATTTTAATGAGAATTGATTATATTTGTTATAATAAATTGATTCTAACGTTGGAGGATCCATACAAAACTAGAAAAAAGTACTGGTAATTGTCACTTTTTATGAAAAAAAAACATAATTTCTTAGATCTCACAGAAACAAATGTCAGTATCATAATCAAAATATAAGGATGTATATATTGATTTGGCTAGTTATTGTTCAATCATTATATTGAAAAAAATGAATTTAATATTATTTTTGATAAAATATCTTTTTATAGTGATAATTCTTGTTCAATATAAATTTCTAATTGCCCTATTAAAAAATACACAACTAAACAAATAGATGTAAGATTTCATTTTCAAATATTTATTGTAAATAAATGTAAAATATTCTTGAAAATTGTTCCTACTGATAAAAAATTAGTTATAATTTTTACAAACCCCATATATTCTATTAAATTAGAGAAAATTAAATTTGAATTGGGCATGATAGAACCTTCGAATATTTTTTAATTGAGTCATATATCTCAGTGATATTTTCTATAATGAATAAATAATAAATAGATCATACTACTAGAAAATTAATTGTAATATTGAAATAGGGTCCCAATTATTCTTATTTGAATATTTTATATTTTTTACTCTCATTATATTATTTTACATTCTTACATTTATAGTTGTTGATTTTTTTAAATTGGTTTGTCACTTCTTCTATTAATGTACATTATATTAAATTTCAAAATGGTTTACTTTCTTTTGAATATTTAATTAAATTTTTATTTTTTTAATATTTAATTATTTTTATGATTTTTAATTAAAAAATGTGGATTGTTTATAATTGGGATCCAACAATATTACATGTCACGTTGTTTTTATAAACTTATCTTACATCAAATTTAATTAAATTCATTATTATTTTTAAAATAATATTTTTCATTCACATGTTTAAATATTTTATTTTTATTAGTGGTTATATTTTAGGTTATATTCAGTTTCATTTTTGTTATGTTTTATTAAAATAAATAGTCTTAAGCATAAGTCCTTTGGGCCGATCATATAAACACACTAAGGGTGTCCCAAATGTCAATCCTTGCGGTGGTCCATACCCTAAGGCTAACACAGAGGCAGAGTATTTCATGATTAAGATGTATCTCATGTGGGCCCATGTATATGTCCCCAACAAATGTGCATGGTTTGGGATAACTCACCTTGCTACTCCCGTATATAAGGACCATTCGAATAAATAGTGGGTTGGTGGGGATGATCCCCCGCAAACCACTTTAGGAGTGCCTACCACGGGTTGATTGTTATATTGTTCAACCGGTGTGTCTATAAATCTATTTGGGACAAAATTTTGTTAGTATTGTTCATAGGAACTAATAATTTTTTGTTAGATCTTAAACAGTCAGTCAAAATCCCCATGATCCACCCTTTATCTCTATCTTTCCCATATGTTCTCTTTTAATCTTTTACCTTCTTGATTTTAAATATCAGTCATCATCCTATGCATCCAATCTATCAGTAGTTATCTAGAGTTGTTCTTAGCATTCCCTATTAATGTAACCAAATTTCATCTATCCTCTAGTTTTATATCATTCAGTATCATTTTATTGTCTATGGATATTATATTAAGATAATTTTGGCTCAAAATCTCTTTCTTCAACATTCATTCCTATCTTTTGAGATTTTTCTTCATAGTATTACTATGAGATTTTGTTCGTTTATTCTAAATCATTATCATTTGTTGGATTAGCTATGATTTGCAATTAGAAAATACCAATAGAGAGTGACTTGTGGAAATATTGGAATATACTAATAGTGGGTTGGTCAAATCCCTATTGGAAGAACCTAATTGTGGGTGATTCATGAGATAATTAAAAAAGTACAGTGGTGAGTATTTTTACACACCAATGGACATCAATGGTGGGTCATATTTATTTACCAATGACTATTTTCTTTATATAATTTTTTGGATATATCTTCTTCAATCTCAATTAGTAGATTTTACTTCTCCATATTGATTTCTTTCCATATTAATTTTTTTAATATTATCATAATATCATATTATATGTTGTTCCTATATGTACAATTGTACCACAATTAGGTTTAATGAGGCTTGGAAAAAGATTATTCTTTTCATTTAGCTCATTATTCTAATCATTTGAAGTTGTTTTAATTTTCTATAGTATTTATATCATAAATATGTTCATCTGATATTCATAAGTTCTTTCATAATAATGTTTGGAAATGAATTTCATTGAGTTACCCTACAAAACATTCAATGGTGTGTCATGAGAAACTATTGGATTCATGAAACAAGAGGTTTCATATCACTATTGGCTAACATGCAATGGTGATTCACGAGTCCCTATTCTCATTTTTCAATATTGGGTTATGATTCAATATTCTATGTTTCCAAAATTGAATCACGAATCACCATTGGACACCTCCAATTATAGATCCATAGTTACAACTCTATAATATAAATTCTATCCTAGTGAGACATAATTAATTTCAAAAAATACAAAAAACATATTATTTATTTTTTAAAAATGGTGTTAAAAATAAATTTCATTAGTAAATGTTATATTATATTTTTTGAAAGTTTAATTATATGGTTATCTAAAAGAAAATTCTTCTTTATTTGATGAAGATATTTTTTTGAAGTTTTATACTCATGAAATAACTTGTTATACAACACTTTCTAATGTGTTTAGATTCTGGAAGATTATATTTTTATTTCAATTGTTCTACAATTGTGATTTTTTTTATAATTTTTATACTTAAAATATCAAATGTTTTATTTTAATATTTAATGATGAAATATAATATTTGATATTTTTTAAGAATGTATTTTAAAGAATAATGGTGAAGGTGATATTATTATATTGTTATACTCTAAAAAGTTTCATGTTGATATTGGTTATAGAAATACAACTAGAGGATATTTCATTATTGATCCGGGAGATTTCTTCAAGGATTAAAACATTTATCAGTACAGATCATTTGATTACAATACAAGTTACAATTTATACTACTCTAAATCAATAAAGAATCTTCGTTGACATCTTTTTTTATGGTATGATCACAAAAAATATTCATTTCATTTATATTTCACCATTATATTGATGATTGTACTCGAGATGCATAGAATTTAGACATCATCTTCATAGATTTTGTTAAATTTCTTTATTTTTTATTTATTAAAATTATTCCTAACAATTTTTTTCCTCTATAGTTTGGTTTATGAATTTACCATTCGAAATCTTTATCATTAGGTTATTCCTCCTAACTAAAAGGAATAGTAGGATATTCTTACATGAAAAAAAGTATGATTGGTTCTAGACCATTAATAAGAAAGGTATTATACAACCAAGTGTGGAAAAGAGACATTTAATTTGTTTATAATCATGTCATATTAACATTTATAATTTTACAGCTCTCTTATTTATTTATGATTCATTTTTTAAACACTACTCTAACTCTGTTAAATTAATATTTACATTAAATAATTCAATAAGGACTATTCTCCACCCAATAGTCACTATTTTCATACCAAGGGACCAAAAATCTTTTGTCATGGAACACATAATTTTCATATCGGTTAGTAGACATCCTTATAATGTTTTATCCTTACAATAATTAAACACTTCAAACATCTCAAATTATGATTTCAAAATAAATAGTCCCACAATTCAAGTGGATATAAATTCCACTAATGTTTTTTCCTTCCACATCATGCCCATTTTTAGGGAGTGATTATGATATCATTCACTACTACCCCCTTTTATATCAAAGTATTCATTTTATGTGTAAAAGAATATAGGAATCTAAAAACTCTTCTCAACAACCATTTCATAAAATTTTTTTACATGATTCATTTTACAATAGTATACATAAGGTCATTCATGTCTCTTATTTTTCAACTATCAAGAAAATAATATTCCAAAATCATTCCATTTTATGTGTTATCAAAGGTCCTTGCACCAGTATGAGACCATTCTATTTATTTTTATGCTTGATTCTTATTTTTAGGTAAGACTAATATAAAGACTATATGTCGATTTAATCATATTGACATGGGATATGTATTGGAAACCTATATTCCTAATGTAGGTCCATACTAAAAAAATTATCATAATAAAACTCTGGTTTCATCTATTAATATTAGGACTCGCAAATTAAAATCAAGTTTTCTCCATTGTTTTCTTACTAATATGATGTAATTTTCTTTTTTTTCATGAGTAAAATATATGGGAATCATCATCTATAATGGTCATTGTCACATGAAACCAAAATAAATAACATATATTAAACTATAAAAGACTATAACAAACTTAAAATAATCCCTCTTGATAAAACCTTGTAATAATATAAAATAGTTGTCCTTTAGGAATGTCATTAAGCTACAAAATATATGATTCCCCTTGAAAAACATAAATTTCTTTAGTGTTTTCTATTCTGTATGACATGATTTTTCCTACGTTAGAGAAGTACCCATGTAAGGGTCCCACATATATGGTTTATTCCCATTAACATATATTATGATTATATACCCCATTTCTAATGAATTATTTTCTAGTTTTTTGGGATTCATATAATTATATCATGTTTTATATCTTTATGATTACACCAAGAAATTATCTTATGTTAATCCATGGAGCCACTTCTTGATTTGATCATGAACTCTAATACAAAAATATCCAAATATAATGACTATATGTGGATTTATTAATATTTTCAAAGGATATGTAGTGAGGTTTGAGAAATAAATCATAGATCTGGCTATATTTTATTTTCAATTTCCACTCCATATTTAACATTCCTTAATAGACAAATGCTTATCATCATAGGATTAGAGTATTGTATTCATCTATTTAATATATTCTTCCATATTCATATGTTCATAAATTAATTGTTTGGATCACCAAATAATCATCCATTTACAGTGTTAATTAATTCATTTAACTTGAAAGGAAAACCTCTACATGGTAATGGTAATTGTGCATCCATATCTATCCTGAGAAACATAGTCATGTTTAATCCTAAGGGAATATTCTTCTAAGATAATGTGATCTTAAAAATATATTCTTGGAACCCATCACTCAAATATAATTTTGTTTCCATCATTGGGTCTATATTTTCATCACATTCATTCTCAAATACCATTACATCATATATCATGTACATCATGATATGATTTACCACATCATTACTAATTACTGAAAAGGTGTTGGAGAACTCATAGCTCTTAAGCCTCATCATGTTTTCCAAAGTCACTCCTATTTTCCCTAAGGTCTATCACCATAAACTATGTTAACTACCCTAAAAATTACAAATATTGACCTTTGGATTTTCATTTTCATCAGCTAAACCATTCCCGTAGTGCAAGGTAGACTACATTATTTTTTCCCCAATGACATTCAACCTTAAAAACCAAATTCATTGATCCAAAATTCAAGTAAATAAAATTAAGAGGTAAAGATGCATTATACAGACCTTGTAATGGTCATAAAAATGGAATCCAAGGAAAAATTCATGTCTCCAATCACTGTATAGAAGATTGGGTGAGGATGAAAAGAAATAAAGACTCTATTTTCTACCAGACTGAACAAGAAATTTTTAAGTTACGCTTTCTTGGTCCAACAACTAATGTAAAATACTGAACACCATATTATCTCACACATAGTTGTTTAAATGATTTGTAAAAAATACACCATTGAGTAATTTTAGGGTACATGAACACTTCTAATAATATTAATATTAATTATAAATCTCCCTTAATGATCACTATTATGATGATTTATTCGACAATCCTAAATTATAATGAACATACGATTTATTTTCATGATGGATATGTGTCCTTGTATCTGACATTTCAATATCTATCAAAGATCACATATTTAAGGGGAAGGTATCCAAATGAGTTAACCCTCCATTAATATAATAGTAAATGTACTACAATATTCGACCCTCCAATATCCGTCTATGTTCACATGATTTTGAAAACCCCAAAAATATTACTCCATTATCTCATTAAATATCCCCATCCTTCTATTATGGTATATTTTCCACTAAATTCAGTCCACATACATATATAAGAGGGAATATATTTATTGGACATGGGATTTATTATTATAATTATTGAGGTAGGTTTTTTGGAGTTATGATTTACCTGATTCATACCAGTGATATTTTTATCTAGTATCAGATATCAATATATTAAACATGGTGAGTTTCATATATTTTGATAAGATTTATATTATATATTACAGAAGAAAAATAAGTTTTCAACTGATTGATACATAATAATTTTCATTTCTTGAATTAATTGGGAGGACCATAAACATGATGGATCCTTCTTGTTATAATATGATAAGGAATAAAATGAAAAAAAGAATATTTACAACTATACATGGTTGAAGAAACACTCTATATCAACTAAAATCCATTATGATTCCTAAATTTATCATCATTGACCATCTATACTAGTACTTTAGTCTTAATATAATAGATTTGTATCCAATATTGGATCTTGCAGTTCATAATTAATTTTATTAGTTCTCTCAAGTCTAATTACATCCTCAAAGATCTTTAATTTCAGTCTTTAAATATGAGCCTAATAACATTGTATTGTTTTTGTTTTAGTAGCTATCCATTTGTGAAGTCCTAACTCCCCACTAGATTCTACATTAGCTCTTTAGTATCTCATTGAAGATATTTTATATGGATCTTTATTATTTTCATGGTATGGATACATCACTCTTAAATTTCCAAATTTTCTTAAGAATATATTATCTACTAAATATTAAATTGAATTCTAGAAATTAAATGTCACATGTCTTTAGACCCAAGAAGAGTTTCTGAATGTCATCTACCTGACAAACTCTCTTGGTAATTAGAGTTTAAATGATAAGATCATATATATTTTCCATTACCTTTTGATAATTATTAAATTAAATGTTATGTCTACATCACTAGTTGTTAATTATTCTAATGTAATTGGGATATACATTGGGATTATGTAACATGTTGGAAAGAACAGAATTTTGGATAATGTTGATAATGAAGTTGTATATAAAAGTATCTTGTTTAAAGGTTTTTCCATAAGTAATGTATAACTAATATGAACACATCACATATCTGAGTAGAAAAACACATATGGTGGTTTTATATATGAATATTTTTTGGAGGATAATAGACAATAATGTAATGGTAAATTTTAAATGTATCTCCTTTATCTATATTAGAACCCAATTTTAGGATTTTCTTCATCCCACTCTATTAATTCCCATATTTCCCACCTTACATTGAAGTCTAGTCCATGTATTTGTGGAGTAATTCCAATAATGGTTGAAACATCATTATATTTATCCATTTTTTAGATTACTCTGAGGGTAAAATAATTAAGGCATCAACTAGTTGATGCTAGATCCATGTTCTGATGTCTATGTCCATCAATATCAATTAGAACTGATTTGGAATCATATAGTTTTTCTTACCTTTAACTAAATGTATATTTAACATTATCAATTCATGTAAACAATATTTATGTTCCTAAACATATATTACATGTAATGACTATTGATAGAAACCCCATCAACTATTAATATGATTCATCCACCATAATGAAAAATTATATATGAATTGTCATGTTTTGAGCCCATAGTGATAGATTTCACTATCCAAAAATGTTCATCATAAGAATTGAAAATGATTTTTAAATAACTACCTAGTAAATGGAATTTAAAATGGGTATTCATATCCATTGGATTCAAGTATGAAATTTCAAAAAACATGATCCTAAAAGAATATTAAGGGATTATTACCTTGTCTCTTGAGAAATAGTCACCATGGTGTGTTGTTTTCTAAACATATAGAATTTAGATAAGACTATAGGTCTTCTGAGGAATCTGAACTTATTTAACATGACCCAACCCCTAGTAGAGTATCCAAATAATTTTTATGGAATGGTTCCAATATTTCACTATGGATAGTCATAAATACCATAAAAAGTTTGCATCTCTCACCCTGGTATGGGAATATAAGGTTGGTAATGTCCACCTATTAAAGAATGTGTCTTGAGGATGATTAAATCAAAGATGTATTCTTATTTCCAACCTGAATTCATAACTCCATTACAGTAATTAACCAATATCTAGGATATATTATTATATATTTTGGGTATCACATCCGTGTTGGGTTTGGAAGATCCTATGTATTTTCAAACATCATTTTAAAACAAATGACAATGAGAATATCATAATCCGAACATTAAAATTTATCTTGAGAGATGAGAGAACATCTCTCATTACCACATATCTAACCAATATCATGGTATCCATTTCAATAATATGGGTTTTCTTGACATTTTCATAGGAGATTTGAGATTATAAAAACTCATAATAAATTGTAGATAAGATAAAACTCACCTAATCATTAAAATTTCCAAGATACATATGACCACTTCTCTATGTAGTAGGATTAATGTTTTGGTTAGAGGACATAATTGAAAAATAAATTCTAAAATGCGTAAATGATGATGGTTATATTTGTATTGTTATGCCTAAATTGACTTAGAAATCCTAGAATTCATATGTCAATAACTAGAATTTATGTAACTATAATTCACCCAGTACATCCATTCCCATTATTCAGATAAATATTCCTTAGGGGGAGGGACCCATAAGAAGATCCAACCTTTCTAATGGAATTTTTAATGATAATTCTTGATCCTCTGGTAAACCTCAAACTCAAACATCATCACTACTAGAAAATATTATAAATAGTACAAGCCATTATCACTAACCTTATAGAAGACATATCCATAATGGGGTATATTTATCCATGAAAAACAACATGACCCCAACATTAGTATTTCATTAGGGTCAATGTTTTTTGAGGAATTGATGCAACCTAAAGGATAGAAACTCACATGGAGGAAAAGTTCTGATAATTGGTAGTTGGTCAGTTTGGGAATAAAAATATATATAAGTGTTGGTTATGTGGTTTTATATAATTTCATGAAATGGAATCAATGTTTTAATTTATCTCTTTAATTATATCAGTTTTTTCCTTAACAAATTCATTGACTCGTGATCAAACTAGTTTTCCTTGGAAATCCATAAATTTTTAGTCTCATAATGAATGAAATGTAATATGAAAAAATGTAATGGATGAAGAGTTTCAAAAAATTCCCAAACGTAAGAGAAGAATTTTTTTAAAATGTTTTAATTTTCTCCAACATCATCAAATTAAGGTCCTAGTAACTAGTTATAATTTTCCAGGTGGGGATGTTCTAACATCAACATGTCATAATTGGTGCACCAAGAATAATGAACCCATCCTCTAGCATGCCTAATCCAACTTTCTATGGGAATAGTCAATGAGTGTTTTTCTAGATGAAATATAGAGTAAATAATTCAGCATGAGTGAAATGAGGGCCTGAATGAATCTGGTTTCACCAATATAGTAATAATTTGAGAAGAAAATATGGACCCCTAAATTTATAAAGGTAAAAATATAATTTATTCTTATCCATAAGTGTTTGTACCCTATTCACAACTATTAGCATATAGTGGGTTCTTTTTGTGACCATCCCAAACAATACTCCCAAAGAAGAGTCTATAAACTCTTATATGATTCTATATTCATTACAACATACCATATACCTACAAATATGATACTCTTAATACCAATTAAATTCAATCATTAGTGATGATTTTTTTAGTTCTCACATTTTATAACAATGGAAACATTGTCTAATCTATTATCCTTATACAATAATCCTTCAAATGGATCGGGGATGTGTAAGACACAATAGGTAATACTCTATATTATTCCAAAAATTGACCTTCCCTCCTCACATAATAAACATTAATTCCTCAATTATGCTCCATCTCAAATTCATATGTGGATCAATCGCCACAGACCAATACAAGGAGTGTGTAGCCACATAAATTTAATCCCTACTCTATATACATATAGATAAAAACCTATTTCGCCCATTTTCATACACATAAATAAAGGACATGAAAAATGTGAATATAAAGGATGTGAACATATGAACTAGCCTCCAATTTCCAAATATAGTGACATTCTATGTCATGACCTAGGTATAATAGTAAAAAAAATTGTTAATTATATCTTCTAAACTATAAATAGTTAAACATTACTAAAATTATAATTCTTATATGTCCATTTATAATATAGGAGAAGGTCTATAAATATAAAATATTAAGGAACCACACACCAAAACTAACACATGAGTTAATTTTTAGAGTATGACATACCAAACCTACTCTTAATGTTCTCTAGTATGTCTCCATGAACTATAGTCAACCTATTAATTCTATAATGTAGATAAACATCACCATACAATCCATACAATGGAAAATATTTTCCAATAATCTAATTAGGGATCCACTTCCTCCCACCATCTATATTGTGATGAAATTTCACCCATATATTTTATTATAGTTTCAATTTTCCTACACATGCATACATGGGTGGAAAATTTCCCAACTATCTGATTTGGGTAACCCATCACCAAACCCTCTATACATGGCTACACATTTTCCAATGTCCATAATAATGACATTTACTTCACCCAGGTCACATACATGGGTCCCATTTCACCATGGGTCCCATACATGGGCACTACTTTTCCAAGATCACCCACTTAAGAGATGTTTGCTACTAATCCCCCACAATGGGAAGCTACCTACTCAATCTACCATTAATGTAATTTGAGATATATGGATGGGAAATTTAACTCAATGTACATCCCATAAAATCATGTATTTCATTGATAATGATCTTTCTATGGGGTTTTCTACCAAAATAAAGGGCCCTCGGGGTAATGAATGTTGAATATTCTCTTCGTATTAAGGGTACCAATCACTACGGTGTTCGTGGAACCACCTCTGTCAAATGATAATTATACTGGATTTCCATATTACATATATTGTTTGTAATAACATAAAATGGACTTCTTTGTCCTCTTAATTATTGACAAAATTAAATTGGCCTCATTTCTTGTGTATTCCCCAATCATATGCTTTTTGGTGGTTATCGATGAGTCATACACCTCTTAATTTTACAGCTATCAATTTTAATCACTGAAACACACATTTGACTATGTTATCTTACTAGTTAAACACATATGGGATGACCATGAATAATATTAATTCTTATTCAATGGTACATTTACCCTATGAGTCATTATTCTTCAACTGGTTGTATCCCATGTGACTTATTCATTCTCAATGGGACATATATCCTAAAATTAATTCTTCAAAATATGTTCATATTCCCAATTATTCATTTATCCTCAAGGTACTATATCCTTCATTTTTCACTATTCCCCAGTGGGTCATGTACCTAATGAGATCCTCTCCCTAAATGGGACATATCCACTGCGAGCCACTATTCCTAACATGTCACATCCCCAAAAAATCACTCTTCGATAGCGGTCCATATCCCTGATTATTCACTTTTATAAATATAACATATCCCATTAGAGTCACATATTTTTAATGGGTTATATTCATAGTGATTCTACAATACCATCTCATTTATTGTTATTAATAGATTAAGTAAACTAAAATTGGGAACCCATGAATAATCCACACTTAGTCCTCTATTTTATCCCCTTCCAAGAAACATATTTCATCTCCGCATTATAATAATAATTATAGATTGGTCCTAAGATAATATCATAAAAATTTCAACTAAAAACAAATGGGATTTAATTTCTTATGACCATGATACATCAGGTCGTTCATATAGTTCTAATCCCCACACCCCTAGGTCTTGGATACATGATCCTAAAATGAACATCAATAGATTCATGAGGCATATCCTTAAAGGGAAAATTAATTGTTAATGGTTTCAGAAAAATCAAATGAAACTAATTTTTACTTATGAGAATAAATGATAAGGTTTTTTGTTACCTATTAATAAATAGTAAACTAAGTGGTTTCTTATTTCCATCATATGTACACATAGGAAGCCACTCTAAATTGATAGATCCATATTATGAAGCACGTACAACCTAACTTGATGGAAATGATTTCAATGGAACCTAGTTGTGTTTCCATAAAACATTGTAAAAGCATTATGTATGATGTGACGTTTTGATTGATTACCTTCACAGTGTTGACCAATTTTAATATCATTAGTAGTAAATAAATGTATAAATTATTTAATAGAGTCTCAAAATAAGACTCCAACCCCTATATGGGGACCCAAAATCACATCTTATCGACCAATGTAAAACCAAATGGGTTACTAGTATTCCATAGTGACTTTATACCATTGGAAATAATGATAACACTAAATCTAAAAGAAAAGTCAATAGTGGTTCTTTTGAAAGAATAGTCTATTTTTAAAAAAATTTATTTTTCTAATGGAATTATTATAAAGACATCACATTATATTTTGGTTCACAAATAATATTAGAAATTCTTGTATCATGTTTTTATTTTAAATGATTACCAATTATAATAATTCTCAACATAAAAGCAATTTAACATTGAATTACTTGAAATAACATGTTTTTAAAAAAATATATATAATTTAATTTAAAATTTATATTTTTTATTTATAATTATTAATGAATGATGATTTATGTTATATAGTAACTCACACTACAAGGAATCATATAATAATTCATTGAAATATTATCATAATATAGAAATCATGTACAAAAATTTATATAGTCAGTTATATCTTGTAATATTATCAATATCATGGAATCACATATCAGCACATCCCTGTCTTCTACACACTATTAATCAAACATAACATAGTAATTATAAATAACTTTGTTTCATTTTTATGTTAATTTAATCTATATATAGTTAACCATTAGTTTTTATGGTCTATTAAAAACAATAAGTAATAGATAATATTTCATTTATTTATATGCAATATTTAATAATAAATAGAATTATTTTTCTTTTCCACTAAAGACTAAAATAGTAAATCTCATTATAACAATATAATTTATCCCATATTTAATGATCTCCCTGTTCCTATCAATTATGTATGAGATCTACTATTACTCTAACCACTAAAAAAGAGTTAAATATAATCAAAATCAAATTCCAATGGGAATAATTTTGACGTTTATCAATTAATTAGGCATCCCTTGAAATGAAATGTATTATTAAATATATATATATATATTATATAGATTTATAGGATAATTATGTAGTTTAAAAAATCCTATATATACATATATTAAATATAAAAATACCTAAATTTTATATGCTGTTATTTTTTACAATGAATATAATTTCCAATGGAAATCAATCAAGCCTCTCCAATGAATTGATGTAGTAAACTAGTGGATAAGTCATCAGCCAATCATAGTCGATAATATTTAATTAAAGTAAATTATAAACTCAAATATTAAATTTAACTATTAAAATAGATTCCAAATGGATTTAATTAAAAAACACCATAACCCGTCATACTACCATTTTTCAATAACAATACATATTTATAACTAGATAAATAAATCATGTAATCATATCATACAAGAAGGAACAAAATCATGCTTGTTATTATATAACAAAAAATCAATTAAATTTGATCTTGAATTATTATTTTCAAATACAAAGAGATGACATATCATTGAAACTAATTTGGTCTAGTGGAAACATTGTGTCTTCATTTTCTTATATTTGAACAAATATGAATTAAATTAAATTTAAAAATAATATATATGTGTGTTTAGGTATCCAATTGTCTTGTTTAAGCATGCGACGTCGTGGGACACATAAAAAACAATAAAAATATTTTATAATGTCCATGTGAATGCATGTGTTCCTTTCAGGGTATTATATGTTGTAAAATATACATTACACATAGATGAAACACAGTAGCACATAACAAAATTTATAATGAAAACTAAGCAAACATATAATTTATTTATTATTAAAATAAAATCCATAACCATGGCATCATAATCCAATGTAAGACTAACCCTTTATTGACTACTGATATATAATCTAATGAAATGTAATGCAGACATTACATTTCCCTTGTATCAAGGTCTTAGAGATCATCTTCATAATGAGTTAAAAAAATTATCCATATAAATAAGACATCAATAATATAATTCAGTTTCATATGTCATATATTTCATTACCTCACAAGTCACCCCATCCATAAATTAAAATTTTGGGTCATATTTCTTAATGCCTCTTCTGAAATATGATACATAAAATAAATAGTAGGAATATATATCTCAATATATCTCTACACATACTGCATAAAGATAAAATAATAGGATAATATATATCAATTCCATAGTTTAAATCCAATATATTATCTTTGAAATTTATTATATTATTAAAAAAACAAATAGAATGATTTATCATTGTAAAATTTGAAAATTTTATAACATTAGAAAATACCATTTGAACATAACTAAATAGGTCAAACATGATCATAATTATTTATATGTACATAAAATTCTCAATATTTACCCACAATGTGAAAATATCCAAAACATGTTTCATAAACCTAATACATTATTTAATTATTATCATATAACATTTCCCATCAACTAGGAGATTAAATAATTCATGTCAAGAGGTATCCCTCATCAACCAAGAAAATTTGAACAAACCATAACTAAAGTCATGATTATATATATAATTTATATTTCTAACATAGAATCATTATCAATTCACCATATAAATAAATGTTGTCTAAATTAGATAAACACACTCCCATGCTGAGGGTGAATCCCTCAAAGTTAACCCAATATGGGAAACTAACTCAATCATTTTATTATTCGTGGTAATTTAGAAAATAATATTGGAAAACCATTAAATTTTATGAGTATAATGAAATGTAAATAAAATAGAAATACATTGATCAATATATAAATCTAGATAATTTGGGATATCAATATTGACCCACATAAATAAATTACAAAATTGACAATATGTTGACACATGACCAATATTCCAATAGTTTTCAATTTTAGTAGTAATCCCAATTAGAATATTAATGTTATTTTATCAACATTTATATCAACTACACATATAATATATGCTTTAATATTAAGAATTATTAATTAAAAAAATAATTAAATTAAATCATTTTCATAGAAAATACTTTCAAATAGTACATATAATAAGTAATTAATAATTGAATTCCTTGCAATGTAACCAATTTCTATAACAAAAATTTATAGATACCATAATTTTAATATTCATCCCCAAAACCCCAATGTGTAGTCTCATTACCAAGAAAACATAGTTTAATTCCACCTATGGTGTAATATAGGTTTTTAATTTTATTATAATCTATTCTATATTTTACAAATTCTTTTTTTTGAAAAACAAAACATTCAAATCCATTTTAGTCAATTTCTCTATAGGAACCATAGGATATGTATTGACTAAAAATTTATAAATTTAATGATTGTAACAAATAGACCAATTTTTTCCATATAGACTACATAAATTATTTTATAAAATTTCATATCTATAGGTTTCCTTTTTTGTTCATTGTGTGTTCTCATTCATTTATTTTACAATTAAAATTAAAAAAGAATGAAAAAAACATGAAAAAGTATTATGTATAGTTACCTAATAGGATGATTTTATCCTATAAATTTATTATCACTGGTTGAAACCAATCAATTAAATAATGTTAGATATACATTTCCTAAAGATTCCTAAAAGATATATTGAAAAACTATATTTAAATAACATCGAGGGACTAAAAAAATATCTGGGAATCACTTTTGTATCACAAATATAAACTATTTTCCTTATAAAAATAATATTTCAATAAATATTGGACTCTCAAAATATATGAATTGGTTGATGATGTAGGAGGTGGTAGAGAACCCCCCCCCCTTCACCCACCTAATGTGAAAATATCTATGTCCTAATACACCCACTATAATAATAATTTGTTTTTGGCGGGAGGTATTTTAATTTTCCAACTCAATTAAAATAATTCACACACAATTGAGAACTTAGTTATCATTATTCACTACCCTATGCACCATTGGGTACCCAGTAGTAGATGCATCATCGTACTCCCCTAACAGGTCCACCAGATAATGGTTGGCATACTAACAACTACACACCAGAACTATGATTCCACTATAGAATTATTTTTTTTAAAATTACCTATTAATCCTTCCTCACAAGATTTTATACCCATCCATCAATAAAAAAAATTAATATAAATATCTTAGAAAAAGTAACCAATGGAAAAACGATTGTGGTGTGTCCAATTAATTAGGATATAAATGATTAATTGTAATCTAATGAAGACCCTATGGAATCACTCAAAGGTCATTCAATGTTTAAAGTGTAAATATTAAATAAATCATTCTAATGAAAATTAGCGAAATTATAAACCTATCACTATTATATAAATAAGTTTATAACATTGATTTTTTATATTTTTTGAATCAATTTTGAATTGACTACACTCTGAGATGAGCAATAAATATATATTTAATTTTACTAATTATAAATTAGTAATAATATTTATAATTTATATGATAATTATAATTATATATTTCTTAATATTATATGATATTTCACCTTGATTATCTAAAATACAATGTAAAAATCATATTTAGGTTCACTATTAACATAAACAGCATCGGAAAAATATTTACTAGTATTTATTTAAATACCAAATAAAAAATACATGTTTTTAAAAATATATAGTTTACAATGAACCCAAAATAGTTGAATTAATGAAATTAGAAAAACTATTAATGCAACATAAAATAAAAAAAATTAATTTCAACATTAGATCATGGATTAATATTACAAAATAAATATATGAAAATGAAAGAATTTAAAAATAATGATTATTTTCATAATAATGGAATAAAATAAATAAATATTATGAAAATTGAAATATTAATTTATTATAATAAAATAGATTATTCAATGGATTTTATTGTTTCCCAAGAATCATTGAAAAATTAAAATTTTAAGACAAATAACTTCATCATCATAGATATATATTAATCCAATTATATAATTATCAGAGCCACCCTCTCCCTCATAATTATTTAGAATGTATGAAATGAAATTGGAGAGGGAAATTAATATTTTGGAGAGAAATGACATATGAACAATATTTTATTAAATATAGTAAACAAATTAATGTATTGGAAGGAAATGAAAAATGAATGTGTGGCACAAAATATTTATCGATGAGATATTAAAATCACAAAAGTGTGTTGTTAAAATATTAGAATTTCCTTGTTATTATTTTATTATCCACATCAATAATTTTAAAATTGATATTGAAACTATATTTTATAATGTTTGTTATTTCTGGTTTAGAATAATAACCATCAAATGTACCAACATTATTGGTTTTTAATTGGTTATTCTAATTACTAAAGATAAAAATACAATAAAAAAATTTCACATCATTTATTTAAAAATTTCACATCATTTATTTTAATAAATTATTTTTAAAAAAATTACATTGTTAATTATATTCCCATTGTAGGAGATATGATATTAAAATTTCATTTTTTTACTATTATAATTTATGTAATAAAATGAATAAACCTTGATATTTTATTTTTTTATATGAAATTTGATATAATAGAGGTTGTATATGGTGAAAATTAAATAATCACTAAAAAATATTTCTTGTTTTTTTTCTTAAATATTTTATTTTGGTTTGGTGAAATTATTTTATTTTAGATGAAAAAATTTCTATATTATACTTAAATACATTATATTGTGGTATAGAAAATAAAATAATGAAAAAATAATGATGTAGTTATGTTCTAACCCATATAAATAAAATTAGATCTTCCAATGAATGTTTAAATAACAAAAGTGTGGGAAGTAAAAAAGATTATTGTGTTTTCAATTCAGATTAACATAAGTCTTAAACTCAAAATCCCACCATTATGCTCACCATTAAGAGTGAGAAGAAAAATAGTGAATCATTACCTTTATTTATTCACATTAATTATGGTTAATGATGTTAAAACCCACAAAATTGAAGATAATAACACTAAATTTCTAGAAAATTGTAGAACCTTTCCTCATAGAAGATCATAGAAATGAGATACCCAAGGTATATATTTATAGGCCAATGGATGTTGTGGTTTGGAAAATAGATTTTCAAATACAACTTATATATTGGTTTTATAACATATTAATGGACTTATCACAAATTTTATAAATCAATTGAATTATTCTAAATCCTCTACTATTTTCAAAATAAAATTTTCGGTCCCCTATTCTACATTATGGATATAGAGTAAAAATATTATGTTATACTCTTGACATTGGGAAATTTTAATTTTCTATATGGATTAATTAATTTAAGACACTATATGGATGAAAAGGTAATAGATATCTAAAATGTTATTTCTATGATAGTTATAGATATATCCCCTTCCCAAATTGCATCTCAATTGGATCAATATGTTTGTCAAAATTAATTTTTTTTTAGATATCTATTTTGGATTCAAAAAAGTTTATCATATTATTATTTAACTTGATATAAAAGTATCTAAATCAACTCTAGAATCTAAAATAATATACAAATTATTGAATATTAAACATTAATAATTTTAATTAAATAATATGTTAAATTGAGTGGTATGTTGTGAAATTTGAACTAAATTAAGTAAAAAACTTGTAATACTATGGAAAATAATAATGAATTTTTATTTAGTCAAACTACCACAATAGATTATTTAAAATCATTTCAAAAGTTAAATTTTAAAAAATTATTAGTGAATATATACACTAGTTTATGAATATTTACCATTGAAATAAAATTCAATACATTATAGTAAATTTATAAAATTAATATCCATGCTAATTAATCAATCTCATATATCATGCAAATAAGTGTCTCATTAATTATATAAATATATAATTCAGGTTGATTTATTATACTATTTTAGAAAAGTAATTCATGTTCCATACATTCCATGAAATTCCCATTTCCATGTGTGAAACCTATTTCTTGCTTATCAAAAAATTTTCTATTCGATAAATTTTAGTAACATCATTATTATCTAATATAAGATAAAAATTTCATAGAAACATACCATATACCCATTATAATAATAATTTAAAATCCACTCACATATGACTTAATGGAATTAGGAACCTTATTGCTAAAAAATATATGTTTATTATTATTATTATTATTATTATTATTATTTATATTATTATTATTATATTTAATATTTATTATATTTATAAATTTATGTATCATATATAGTTTGATTTAGTATATAAATCAAACCTGTTTGATAAGAAATTAACAAATGAGAAAACAAATTTTTTGTGCTATAAAAATCAAACTACCATATACATAAATTCAATAAAGTATAAAATATTCGCATTTCTTGGTAGCGTGTAATGATGTTTTGAGAAATTAAATGACATATACTGTCAAAAAATCTCCTCTAGATAATATCAACAACTAAAATATTTTATAATCATGAAACCACTTAAATCATTTATAGATGAATGTTTTTACTAAAATCGCCAATCAATGTAAGATCCATTCCTATACTCACCCAATATTAGTGAAATAATTTTTCATAAATTTATTAAACAATGTAAAATAAGGAAATTTAAATTTATTTTTCAGAAAATAATATAAGAGATGGGCCTTTAAAATGAGAAGTAAAATAACAATAAGAATAATCAACGAAAAAATAGTATTCAAAATTTAAATAAAGATAGTAAATTGATTGAAATGAAAAATGCCATAACTGGCCCAAGAATGTAATACCAACCAACAATCCCAATCCCCCCACCCACACACATGAAAAATATTTAGTTTTATCCCTTAAATTAATGAGAATATGGCATTTAATCATATAACCATGTCAAATTTACAAATATATGGTTTCTGGAAGGTTGATTTCCCCTATTGGGGAGTCTAATAGAGTATCATGGAATAGATTTAGATACAACCCAATTATGGTGAACCATTTTTGTGTTTATTTATTTTTAACAATCATAATAAAAAATTTATAATCATTATCTATATTTAATGGGATAATCCAATGTGAATGAAGGTTATTTGGGGGAATATTCCACATTTCATTATATATGAGGATTTTTACCTAATTTGGAACTATTAATAATTTCTGAGTTGGTTATGTGAATCCTTGTAACATAAATAATAAATTCAAGAGTCAAATAAAATTATTTTTCAATTTACACTATATTTTATTTCTAAATTATTATTTGATCAGTTACACCTGAAATATTAGAAATTTTATTATTTTTTGGCTCCAAAACCCTTATACTATATCTCAATTTGGAGGTGGAAACTATTTTTAAACATAAATTTATATGGAAACCTAATAATTGATGTTTGAAATCATTATTATATATCCCTTAGAATCATAACGTCTTGTACTATAATATTTTATATTAGGTTGGATTATATTTTGAAGTAATTATTTAACCTCATTGTTAAAAACATCATGTTTCCCCATAATTTAGGGATGATAATATATTAAAACACAATTGATGACCCAATAATGATTCAAATGTTCTTGTATGTGTGGTTTCATAAATGGGAACAATAATCTATGATTAAGAACCTTGGTAATCCAAATTTATAGAATATCATGGTTCTCAAGAACTCAATTTTTTTTTCAGTCATCAAACCTTGTGGATAATTATTTTACCCTTTTAAAAAAATAATCTACTAATAAAATAATGTATAAATCATTATATTAATATGAAAATGGAACTATAAATTTTATTCCCTAAAATTAAAAATATATATTTATCATTTCAACTAAATGTTTTTTGTTGTATTTAATTTTTTCTTGATACATTCCATATAATTTAACAATGATTAATGAATTTACAAAAATCATAGGCAACCTTATATAATGTTGGTTAAAATAACCAAAATTCAATTACTATAGTAGTATTTTATTTGGGGATATACGGACCCCAAGTTAATGATTATGGAATGACCCGAGGATATACTAAAAATCACTATCGAAAAAAAGAAAAATTTGGAATCGATTACATTATATAAACTAATGGTTGGGGTTATCCCAAATGAACCAACAAGACTTGAGTTAGAGATTAACATATTGTTATTTATTTTAAATAAGTATAAATACATGATAAAGTAAAACAATTTATATTGTTATAATACAATGGAATAACTTCATAAACATGAAAAAATATCCCATTATAAGAAATATCACATATAGGAAAGAAGGTAGATGGTTCAATGTCATAAGGTGTAATTATCCGAAAAATATAGTGAACCACCACATTCTTAGCTATTTTTATTCTTAATTTATAAATTCAATTTAATAAGGACAAAAATCCATAAAAAAAAGTTGGTTTGGACTCCAATTTCTTGAATAGATATCGACCTGTTTTTTCGGTAAAAATTAATAATCCTATTAATCCCTCTGAGATATTAGATAAATTTATAAGAGGGAACCAGAATGGAAATAAATTCATTTTTAGTTGTGGTTTTTTTATTTTTAGGTTCCAATGTATATGCGTTATATTCAATTATATGTGGATATCAATTGGAATATTATGACAATATTATACTAACAACATATATGGAAGTATCACACAAGAGAATAAATCTGAAAAACCACCATGAGGGATGGATTATCAATTGTCATGTTTGACTCTATTTAAAATTATTTAAATAATCATTATAATTTTTTTATGATAAAAAATTATGATTATGTTAGATTATTTGAGAGCGGGGAAGGGAAATATTTATAATGTAATGAATGAAACATGGATAAAATCACATGTGATAAAATAAATTAAACACATCCCACACATTTTTAGGTAAAAAAATGTATGAAATGAAAACCATTTCTATCTTATAAACCATGATTTTGTCCCTAGAAATGGAATTTCGATGTAATGTCCCTTATCAGGATGTGAAACATAATTTCATATAATTTAATACAAAATTATGTTCAACCCAATAATGAAGGACTATACCCAAACTACTAAATAAGTCATCATTATAAAAACCATAGCAACAGAAATATTCTATAAAAACATCGATGAAATTTTCCATATAATATAAATGAATAACAACCATTAATCATGTTAAATAAAATGTATTATTTCACACATTAAATGTAATACAATTATATATAAATATTTTTATGGATTAAGTGAAGGTTGTTTTTTATTGAATATCATGGGGAATATCAGTGTAAAAATATAAATAATACCCAAATAGGAAGCAATATTTATTCAACCATTCTAACATTTACAGTCTTATGATCGATTAGTGGAAATTTGAAATGGACATTCCTATAATTCTAGTTTAGTAATAAATTCACTATACTAACATGAAAAAAAATCACATGGTTTGGTACTAATTCATTTATAATTATATATGGAATAGTTTTTGTTAGAGAAACCTTCCCTATAATGACACATTGGATTTAACATATATAATAAATGTTGCTAGTGTTAACTAATTTATTTACCTTATTCTTAATAACATATAGGAGGTTTTGGTTTAGTCGTCATTATTCCTACCATTCTATTTTATCCTAATAATTTAATAATATATGATGTATACAAATTGATGGATCAAGTCTAAGAATTTAATAATGTTTCCATACAAATGAATTTTATTTTCACTCATGGGGGTATGAAATAACAATTATTGGTCTATATTAAGGAGATTATTAATGATTTGAGGAAGCATATTTATATTTTCTTAATATAAATATTTTTTATGTAGGGACTATGTTCCAATTATGTATTTTAATTTATGTGATGGAAAAATATAGAGGGAGGTATATAATCTCCATTAACCACTCAATGGGGTCATTTATTAATGATGAATATTATTTTATAGTTTTTATATAATCAGTGATGGTTAATTACTCCTCAAAAAATAAGAAATAAGAAATTAATAAATATAGATGATGTTTCCCAAATTAATTACTACATTCAATACATATATCAACACATCAAATGAAAATTAATAATGAAAAATAAAAAATATGGTAAGGGCAAAGGATTGATGTTTCATATAGAATAGGGAGAAAATAAATTATAAAAATTCAATGATAGGAAAAACATTCTATATGGTGCTTCTTGTCCTTAATTATTTTGATGTGATCAATGTCACCACCAAATATAAAAAATAATGTTCCATTATTTAATTTAATTATGGTTTCATTATATTTTAATAAAGGTGACACCAATACATCTATACCATGTTAATTGATCATATCATTTTCTAGTTTAATTATATTAAACTAATAAAGAAAATATTTTATTTTTTATACTAAAACTAATTCCTCAAGGAAAACCTGTGGGGTTTGTGGTGTTCTTTTTTTCATGTCTAATTACTATAAAATCAAACATTCACTCCTCATTATATAATTAAATAAAAATTGAGTGAGGACTCATATTTATATAGGAGCCTAACTGAATCATGAAATTAAAAAAAAAATTAATCCTTCTAGTAAATAGAATTTAAATTTTTCCAATAACATTACATTTATTGAGAAAAAATGATTAGACTAATACAAAGACAATACTCCCCATCCTCTCACTTTCTCCCCCATGTTGATTCGTTTAGTTTGTGTTTCATTTGAATTTCTTAATTATAATAGCTTTTTTTGATTTAGTCCTTCGTCCCAATTTCAAGAAGGTATATGTAAATTATTATAAATTGTTTGAAATGTGTGTTTTTCAAGAATATGGGATGTTAGGATGATATAAAAAATCAATATAAGAGTATTTACTTCTTTGAGTCTATACTATAAATTATAGATATTTTTAAAATCGCATACCAAACCTAATTTTGGGATTGGTTAACACCATGTATGTTGTCAATTGAATCCATGCATGCTATGAAAATAAATATACATCAAAGGATCTATATAACAATATAAAACTTTAGTGGTGCTATAATTTAAATCCATATAGTTGTTAACTCTAGAGTTTAACATTATGTGGGGAGGTGGTGAGTGTTTTTGTTTTGGTATTGGATACAAAATGGAGTTCCCATATATATTATGATAGAAATAATAACCGGTTTATATTGATGTTCTTTAATGAGGAATGATATATAACTTAGGTTCATATAACAAGGACTAATTTTCTTCCTTTTTAGGTCATAAAGACATGAAGAGTGATATATTTTTATTATACATCATAGATTCATTAAATGTGTTTTGGTTAATATAATTCAAGTATTACATAGTTATGATTGGATACATTAAGGATTTATGTTAAGACATGTTCACAATGTTTAATGTTATAGGGTAATGGAAAATTCTATGAATTTTAGAGTTATATATGTGGGACAACATGGTGAAAAGGATACTATAATTAGTTAATTATGGACTTTGGGATGAGCATCCCTTCTTGGTTCTAGTTATTCTTTTAACAAAATCAGAGATTGAATTGTTGGGGTTTCACAATATTGAAGGACCATTTTACCTTCATCATGTCCAATAATGAGTGTATCTTTCATTAATCTCATAAATAATTATAGTTCAACCAATTATCATCACATATAGTGGTTACATTCATATTCTGTTCAAATTATAACATTTTACAAGTTTTGGATATATGCCATCTCAAAAGGGTGGATGGTATGTTGTTGGTGTTGTGATTGAAACTTATGGTGGAGTACTACGTATAATATTGGAATAAGAATAAAATCACACATAATTTGAATTTTACATTTTAAATTCATATGGAATGATTACACCGTTGAGGTTAATATATTTTAGTAATGATGTCTATGTCCCAAAAGGATTTATAAGAATACATTCAATGAGGATTATTTCTAATAATACAATTTATATGTATTCATGTTTTTTTCAACTAAATATCAGAAGATATGGTTGGTGCTTACACATAGTATAAGTTATATATTTTATGGATCATTGATGCATCATATGAATTATATATTTGATGATGTTTTCATTGGATATTACAAGTTTCTAGAGGATTATATAGGAAAATTTTGTTGTAAAAGGGGTGACAATAGGGGACTGGTTGTGGAATACATTTGAGCTTCTCATATGTGGGTTATCCTATATGTTGGATTCTTTATAGAAATGTTCATGTATTTATATTTCACATAATATGAGGATTTTTTATTGATTTCAACATCACTAGTATTTTAAAAATAAAATGATGAATATATATTGTAAATAAAATATATTACACGAAAGAGGAGTCCATAGATAATTCTCACCCATTTAGGAGGCATGGGTGGATGGATTATTCGGTAGTATGGAATGGGTAAAGTCGAAAAAATGGGTGTTATTGACTAAATTAAACCTAGCTAGGATTCCCTTAGTAAAGTTCCACCCTGGTAAGAGACTGAATATATATGGCACTCATCTGTACCCTTGAAGGATTTTTATGGAACTCAATTTCATTTTTTGGGTAAATGGGAACCCATGAATGGATGCCTAAGTGAGTGGTAGCCTAGGTGAATTTGAACCTAGTTATAGATGTTTTGGTTAATGGTGTCACATATAGTCCCCCGGGGTATGTGATATGACTAACCCAAGCCCACCTCCCTCTAGCTAGAAGCTAGCGACTAGCACCAAGTAGGCATATCCCAAATCTATTGGAGGCATTTTCTTACAAACCTATACACACAAACAAACAACTATGAGCCAAATATGCTGGAATGTGAAAACAGTATGTAAATAAACAAAATGTATGACAGTAGAAAACTGAAGGTTAATTGGGTTAGAATACGTGCTCCAAAAAAGGAAAAGTAAATTAACAAGTCTCACGAACTCCTCCACAGAAAACCCTACCTGAAGGGTAGGTACAGAAATATCTCTTTGAATCCATAGAAGAACACATCTTCTATCAGGTCACTCTAAGAACCACCTAGACCTATTCCATAAAAGACAAAATTAAAGCATTGATCATCATGAACAAGAAGTGACATGTGTGTTAAAATCCTATGCATGGTTGAGTAAAACAATACTCAGTAAGGAACCCTGGAACACTGGGTAAAGACCAAAAATGAGACACCAGTAAGAAGATATTGTCATATCGACATAGGTATATGAAAACAACACATATAACAAGAACATATATGTACACTCATAAAGGATTCTAATACTCAAGGTGTCATCCTCTACTAGCAATATGGTTCCAATCGTAGCTTTCATTATTAGTGAGATATCACTTGTTGAGTTATCTGATAGTAGGCACATAGAAAAATTGTACCAAAAGTATCCCTGAGAACATCTAGTCTATATACATCACATGTTTCCTTGACACATATGGTCTCACTAAGACAAGGATTCTTGATATCACATCCAATCCTCATCCACAAGATTCTACATGAGTATAATTAAATTATGATGAGACATATAGTCTTCATAGGAGACCTACTCGGTATCTCTGTTAGAGGCCTACTCCTCCCCCATGAAGGCGACCAACTCTGCGTCCTCATAAGAGACCTACTTTGCATATTTAAAAGATACCAACTCTTCATTTTAAAGGATACCAACTCCAGATCTTTGTAGGAGACCAAGTCCATGTCTTCACTTGAGACAAACTTCATATATTTTCCACAAATACTCATAGGATTTTGTCCCCAGTGAAATCATCCCAGGTGCACCTATTAATTGATCTAAATAACTCTTGTTTCAACCTCCAAAAAATATCATGGAGAGTATCTCAAAACAATTTACACATCACGATGGTCCCAATGATCCAAATGGATGCACAGTTTGAAAGAATGGACATTTTAGTAAAAAAGTGTTGGTTGGGTCCGGGTGCGGACCGACCTGTTCGAGACTGGGTCAGCCGGAACTATCCTGGCCCATTAGACTACACCAAACCAGACTACATGGAAAAATCCTTCCTCCTGGTTTCCAACAGCCTGGCCCATCTATGAAGGCTGATTCATCAAATCATGACAGACATGAGGGTTATTCCCCTCCCACCAGGAAGACACGGTCGTCGTACCGAGTCCTAGGTGTTGGATGTGGATCCCCTCCACATCATCAGTCCACACCACTATCTCCCACCCTGGGCACAGCTCCAGGTCACCACACATGGTGGCACCACTACAAGCCCCATATCCGCCCATCATTGAGCCAGAAACTGCCATCTACCAGGTAGCCACACCTATACACACTACCAAAGATTACTCTTATACAATGGGCCACCATAGTCTCTTTGTATGTCCATTTTTTGGATAAATAAAACTATTGTTATTCTTGGTTCTCCATCATCACTATTTTAGTCTTATATCCAGGTAATGATCAATCCCATGACAAATATATTCGAGTGGTGTTGTCCCTTGTACCGATTAAAACAATCTTCCAATTTCATGGTCACACATTCATCATACCACATCCATCATAGGTTCATGAAATCAAATCATTTCTGCAAGAATCAGTTTCACAACGATCGATATAACTCAAATTTTCATGTCACAGGACAATCAAGGAACCAACGAAACAACTGAATAATAGAGGATGAAATGCATGAACCAATAAATATGAACAAACCATGATGGTTTTTCATGTCAATCGTTGTTCTTTGTAGTTATAACGGTAAATGAAAATCCACAACAAATGATAATTAATATCAGATAACAAATCCCAAATAATCCCCACATAGAAAAATCCAACACAAAATATGCAATACCTATGGATTAATCTTTTTAAAAATAAATCCACGTTATTTGTTTGGATAAATAATTGGGAAAGAAAACAAATTAAAAATGACAACATACCTGGAGTTTGGAATAATATATGTTGGGGTTTAATCATCTTTGGAGATTTATTGAGGGTTGTCACGATATGTTTTCTCTTCAATCATCAATCCTTAATCTGTGATCAATTATTCTTAGGTGTTCATTATCTTTTGGCATTCTCCACTGGGAGGGATCCACCAACACCTTTCTCTAATATTTCCAGGGAAATATGGTGTAATGCATTAACCTTTAATTCATGTTCAATTAGGGATAAAAGATAATTTTCATCCTGTTGCAACATTGTAGCATCACCACACTATTTAATTTAAGAAAAAAAAATTTTAACTCATCCCGGCACTGAAACATTGTTGCATAGATGTGAAATGTTGGAAAAGAAATAAAATTAACTTTTTTAATATTGTTTTATTCTCATTTAAAACTTTCAAAAGTTAACATTCTCTGTCGAGTCGTGTCGTACAATATTAGGCCCTTACTATAGAAAACACTAAATTATGAACTCAATGGTGCCCTCGTATATTTGATCCAAATCACCTATCATTAGTTATTAATATGTTATAATAAAATTATTTTGTATAATTATTTTGTTTATAGTTACGTCATGTTGAGTTTTTATCAATGGAGAACCGCACTGACTGATGTTTAGTCACTCATAGGGTAAAATGGCCATACTAAGCGTAACAGTTAACTTAGATTTAATATCTGAGAAACCATTTAGAAGATATTCCACTCTTTTAGAAAAAAAATTAAGTGTTCTATTTAAAACATTATAGATTTTGTCGAAACATTCCAAGAACACTCGGCCTCAAAATTGCAGGCCATCTCAGCACATGGTCTCAGACATTTCCCATAAATTTTATTAAATAAAACATGAAAAGTATAAGATATTAAATTCTCCCATTCTTAAGTATTTATGTCCCCAAAATCCAAATTATTGGATACCCATAGAGATGTGGGTACATGAACGAAACTAAGTCTTTTACTCTCATGTGCTCTTCTAAAGAATCACATGCTGCCACAAGGAACACACTAAAGGAATCAACTACCCACAGAGGGTCCTCTCTTACTGATCCTCCATCTCTATAACCAAGATGAAAATATAGTATCCTGATCAAAAACAATCATCTATGGGATTCCATGGAGTCTATTTATCTCTTTCATGTTGTTGCATCCCAAGATCTCTATGGAACTATTCTACCAAAAAGTGAAGAAGTAGCCGATTTGGTGGGTTGTTAATGATCACCCAAATAGAATCATGTCTACTTGATGTATGTGGTAAATCCATCATGAAGTCCGTATATATCCTTTATCCCTCCCTTCATATCACCCAATGAATGAAAATAAAACCCCTGCTAAGCATAGGGGCTCAACACTATGTGTTGACAAACCACAAAAAAGATTCAAACAAGCACTCAAATTTCATATCAACAAGTAAGCCCAATATAAACCTACTCTATCATCCCCATTTTCCTTCTTGAAACCATCATGATTATCCCGATGCATCTCTATGCATCCACTGCTACTAATATGCTTACTCTGATAGGGACGATGTGATCCCCATCTTTTGAATATTCATTAGGGGAATTTCCAACCGACAACTGAGCATGGAAAGTCCCACCATTAGTATCACTGAGTCAGGCCTCCCTAACTCAAAATAAGAGTGTAGGGTTGAAAACCACCAATTTAAGGAAAGCTTAATCATCATTATCCATGAAGGATAACTACAATGAGGTCAACTTCTCTGTTTCCTTATTCATTAACTATGAACCGAAACTCATAATGAGAGAATCCACTACCATGTTTCACATACCATGAGTATGGATCTCTATAATTCATAGTTATTGAGGATCTCTATACAATTCCTCAATCTCATGGTCATAATATACTAAGATAAGATATACATAAGACTATTATTGTAAGATTAGAATAAATACCACCCACCCTTCTGGTAGTGTTGACACATCATCAATGAAAATACTATTATTTCCATCTCAATAACATGGGCCACATAATTTGGCTTATTTGGAATTAACTAACTTGAACCATTATAAATCACCGCATACCTCAACATTAGGAAACAACCACGTACATTCCCTCATGCATCAGACAACACTACGTACTTGACTCCCACCTATGTAAAATTCAAGATCGGGGCTCTCATTAGACTCTGACATTTCTGCTAAAAATCATGTGGGTACCATTCTATCAATGATAATGGTTGTCCCTTTCAACTGGAAGAACTGATCAATGGCCCTTTGGTAGTGGATAATTTTCTCCCAAGGTTACATTGATAATGTTCCCATAATCCACACATAACCTCGAACATTAGGTCTTACTATGACCTTCCTCTATAATTTCTCCACCTGCACCCTCTACTTCTGAAGCTCTAAAAAAGACATCTGATACACTAATTCTGATATTTGTGCCATCACGTGATGTATAATAATATAAGAGTCTATCTCTCTATGGGTAGTTAAACCATGAAGCATCACCTAGAATGAAGTTCTCATACTTTTTCACTACAACTCAGAACTAAAAACTCATAAAATCCACTTCTTCAAGTGTAAGGCTTGCTTAATCAATTGTGATCAGCTTCACCCTACTATGCATGTTCATCATGTGCTTCCTGGGGTTCCTTTTTCACTAACCAAGGAAAACCACATTCTATTTCTGCAGACATACAACACCATTTTTCCTAAAAGAGTCAATCCGAGCATGGATTGCTGATAAGCAATCCATGCCGTGAATGAAGTCGTATGGCCTCGACACACTCCCCAAGGTTGTCCAACCAAAACTCTCTCTTCAAGGGATAGATCACATTGTCAGCATATGTGTGATCATCACATCTCTGCCTATAGGTATATCTGTCATATGGGTAAATTCAATGGTTTAACCAAAAACACTATGGTCTCTAAAACGGTCTTTGATAAGGTATAATGATTAGCGCCTTTCTGTATTAATAATAATTTTAATATTAGACACATATAATACATATAATCATTCTTTGATCCCTTGTTTTCTATACCTTGACAACATAAATCTACCCATTCCCCAATCCAACAGCTCCCTATGTTCGGAGTGGACCACATGGGGGGTGTGGTGGTAACATGTTGAAATGTATACAACATCCTTCTACTCTCCAAGTTCCAATACCTCTTCTACTTCCCCAAATATTCATCTGTTCATCTCAATATCTGTACCTCAATGGACCATTCTCTATTTCCCCTCTAACAGCATGATGGCCTGGACAATATCAAGCAAGATGTCCCCTTACATAACATGAAAATCAATACCACTCTCTAGGATAACTGGACCCACCTTATTCACCCAGATTTGTAGATCCCATGTCATGGGACATCTTCTCAGAATGTCTCAAATTTCCATGTCTCTAAGAATGACATCATATTCAATATCCCGAGTTCTATGCTCATGGATACCCGCTGCTGACATCCATTTGCTATATTTTCTCAACCAAAAATATTTTTAACCAAAAATATTGACTGTAGAACCCTAGTATAAGTGGGAATGAACATAGGAATAATGTCGCCTCAAATATCCCTAAACACGTCTTAATCAAGGATTTGAATCCTAAATAACTATTCATGTCTCGTATCCATTAAGTTCATAGGATGGTTGGTATGCCTCGATGAATTCTCAGATACTGGCATGCCATCCTGTCAAAGCTATAGAAGATCATGGTCATGCGTATCCCTTAAATGTTATGGTGAGATCCCCTGCTCTATGAATGGTTCGAAATACAATTTCCATAAATGATTAACCTCATCTTATGATCGGGGTATCGAAACTCCACAATCACCCTATTGAGCCACATATAAGGCTCACCACTAGGACCACCATCTGATCTTATGGTTTACTGACTAAACGAAAAGCATTGTTAGAACCTCAAGCCAATCCTTAGCCACCTATAAGTTATTCTCACCTCGGAACCTTATGGGTATCTATCATAAAAACTCATGATGTTTTATCAGTGTTCACATCTAATCCACTGTTACTATGAGTACTATGTTCTACTCTACAGGTGATGTTATAGATGACACACAACTCAAAGTATTAGTCTCTCATATAAATCTATGTATCAATTTCGTCACCCCACAGATCATCCTGTGATTACATACTGAAATCCTAGATTCCAATCTATGTGAATGTATCTTGAAGAAAAAAAGATATACCATGATCAAGATATAATACTTGGTTAGTTGACTCATGAAAGAAAAGGATAACACAAACCTTTCATATATGATTCATGTACCATCATTTTACCTAGAAATTTCTGATTTCATGTACCATATCAAAGAGTAGAATCTAGGGTCCTGTTGGATGGATACATATATTGCCACAACAACACTAGATTCACTAGATTTAAAGCTGAACTCGATACACATAACAATATTTCTCCAAACCAAAATATTAGACACCTGGTTCTAAAGGAAGAACTGAATACCTTTGATACCACTCTATCACGAACCGTCTCCTAGGGCCCATGTCGTGACTAACCCAAGACCCTCGTCTATAGGCCATAGGCTTATGACTAGCTCTGATTAGGCATATCTAAAACAAATGGGAGGAATTTTTATAATTACCTATACACACAAAAAAAACCAATCCATAGATACTAGAATGAGAAAACACTATATAAAAACACACATGGCATGAATTTATATAACTAATGGTAAGTAGGGATATAATACAAGCCCAAAAATAAATAAATGTAAGAGTCTATGTCTTCAGAACTCCTCTATAGAAAACCCTTCCTGATGGGAAGGTATAGAAACAACTGTCCGAAGCCCCAGAATCACACCTCACTTGTCGGGTCACTCATAGAACCACCTAGACCTAGTCAACTAGGCACTCTGTAAGTTTTGGTTGCCTCCACATAACATGAAATGTGCATGAAAACACGTAAGTAAGTAAATACTTAGTAGGGAACCCCGAATGACAAGGTTAAAGGCAACAATGGATATACCAGTAAGAAGATATAGTAATCTCAACACATGTATATTTCAACAAAACATATAATAAGAACATATAGGTATACTCATGAAGAATTCAATGACTCAAGGTCTCATCCAGTGCCATCCATATAGTCCCCCTCATAACATTCTCGATCATGGAGAACTCACTCCTCGAGAAATATGGTAGTAAGAACATAGAAGAAGACTAACATAAGTATCTTAGAGAACATCTGGTCATGATGCATCAGAAATATCCCTGAGACATATGATCTTACTAAGACAAGGAGTCTCAACATAATATCCAATCATTAGCCACAAAAATCTACTGATGAAATATTGAATTCTAATGAGACTTACAATCTTCACAGGGGACCAACTTCACATCTTCATTGGTGGACCACTGCATGACCACAAATGAGGCTTAATCCAAACCCTCTCATGAGACTAAATCCACATCTTCGTAGGAGACCAACTCCACATATTCGCAAGATACCAACTATGAATCTTTGCCATAATTAGTCACAAGATTCAATCCTCAGCATGCTCATTTAGGAAGAACATACCCACAAATCCAAATATGTCACGTTCAAATCACTATAAAAACGCTATTAGATAATCTCAAAAGTACCGACTCATTTTTAGGGTCCAACGCCCTAAACAGATCATCAAAGGGATTCATGGTTTGAGAGTTCTAGAAAAGTTAGTAAAAAGGGGTCGGTTTGGGCCAGATTTGATCTCACCCACCCCGGTTCGGCCAACCTGACCCATCCTGATTAGGGTTGGGCTGCCCCCAACTATCTTGGACCACGCAATCCAGCCCACCATGCCACCAATGCGGGCTGGTTCATCCAGCCAGGTGTAGCACACCTGGTGCGCCCATCCCACCTAGCAGACTATGTCAAGCGATCGTGTCGCCCGATCAAAGTGACAGGTCATGGTTTTCCCACTCATCGCATACACAGGACTACGGGCCATCATGATGACATGGCACCTAGTATAATCCTAAGGCCATTCCCCCATGGCCCCCTATGACACTGGCTAATGAGCCAATGACCACCTACTAACCGGTTCCGATGACAACGCTGGTGACTCCTCTTTTGCTGGCCACCACTAGCATCGTCAAGGTCCTTTTTTCATCCAATAATTTCATTGTGATCCTAGGGTTTCCAATATCATCATCATGGGATATAATCCATGCTGCGTTCCATCTGGGTGTAATGATATTTGAGAATTGATATCTTCTACATCGCTTCGATCCATCATCCACCATCGTACCACATCCATCCCAGGTCCAAGATATTAGACCATTACTCAAAGATTCATTTGTCCAATGATAGATCAACAAAATATTAAAAAGTCATTGGAAAAATGAAGAATGCCTATGATGAAGGAATAATAGATGGTGAAATGTATGAACCAACAAAGAGTAATGGATCTTGATAAATGTTCGTGTCGATCATGGATCGTTGTCCTTTGAATAGGTATCAAAAATAAATAAAAAAGTATAATCACTTTTAGATAAACAATGCCTAATAAAACATCCAAGGGAAAACCCAACCCACAATACAAATTCACACATGGATTAATATTTTGGTCAATAAACCCAAATTATTTTTACGGATAATGAATGGGGAAGGAAAAAGATTACAAATGACACCCTATATGGAGTTTGGATCAGTCGACGTTAGCATTTCACCATCGTTGTTGATCTATTAAGAGTCTTCACGACCTGTCATCTCATCATACCTTGATCTGTGACCATGATCGTATGTTGTTCATTGTCTTTTGTCATTCAACTATAGCAGGGAACCACCAATGCCTTTATTCAGAGATTCCAAGGAACATTTGGCATAGATGTTAACCCTCAATTCATGTTTAAATATGAGGAAAAGAAAATGCATCGACCTGTTGCATCATTACATGGTCTCCACACTGTTTCGTCTATGAACTAAATGGGATGACACTTTGTTGTGTCAGAGTGTCATTGCGTCTTTGCGAAAAGTTTTTAAATAATAACGTAAAATTCTTTAGAAATATTTTATTCTTCTTTAAAACATCCCAAAATTAACTTTCACAATTGACCCATGTCAGTCGATGTTAGGTCCCTCCTAATGAAAAAACCAAATTACGAACTCAACGGTGGACTTAGATTTCTAATATAAATCACCATTCATAATTCATTATTGTTTTAAAATTAAATAATTTTACTTAATTATGATATTTACAGGTACGTCATTTTTTAGTTGTATCACTAGAGACCCACACTGACTAATGTTAAGTCATTCCTAGGGTAAACCTGCAACCTTGAATGAAACGATACACTCATATTTCATATCCAAGAATCCAATTATAATTTATTCCACTTTTTCAGGAAAACCACTTGCACGTGCTATTAAAAACGTAACATTTTTCTTCAAAACAATTAGGGAAAACCAGGCCTTAGAACTTGACACCCTCTAAGCGCCCGGTCTTGCAATTTTCCTAGAATTTTTCTGAAAATAAAATTAGGAAAATCCATTTCATTATAACTGGTCACCCTAGATTCATAGGCATGTCCTATAATAGATTCTCCAGTAATAACTTTTTGGTTTGGAACTGAAAATGTGGATCCCGAGTTCAGTAACCTCGGCATTGATGCCCTGTTATTTATTTCCCAAGCTTTTAAGAACTCATGTATCATTACCTAGATTTCGGTAAATCAATAATCAAGATCCATATGTTGGGAACATGGTGTTCTTGTTCAAAAGTAATGACATGTATTTTATTTTTATACATATATAATCTATATAATCTCTCTATATGTTGTTATTAATTTAATAATATCATTATATAGGGTTTTTTAGAATACAAATTAGGGTAATTTGGAGCTGTATTTTCTGAAATGATTCTAATTGGATTTTCCACCACTAAATTGGGATTCAGGTGGTCTATTTTTGTATGAGTTAGACTTGGGAGTAGATTTAAGCATTGGACTACATCATAAACCCTAGTGGTTTAACACCATGTTTTAGAGAATATCATAGATATAATAAAATGTGCATCTCACAAGGAGAGAAGGTAATTTATTGTGGGTGTTTTAGTTGTTCATGTTAGAAATGTTGAGCACATAAATTGGGAAGTGGGTGGATGATCATAAGAATATGTACCTAAGAACATAGACTCAAGAATAAAGCTATATTAGCAAATAATAGGGTATTCATCGACAAAAAAAATTTAGGATACAATTACAAATAAAAATAATCATAAACATTGTTCTTTAGGTCTAACATTCATTCATAAGAAGTCAAATCTAAGGTAATGATATTTACCACACCCCCTATTAATTTGATCACCCAGGAAAGGTGTTTTGAAAGGCCAAAATGTTTCCATGAGATCCTTAATATAATTTTCGTATTTTTGGTTACATTTTGGTCAAAATCGGATGACATACATAGCCCTCTCCCAATGGTAGATATTCACCACCATTTCATCTGATTGTGAAAATTTTTAGGAGTATATATCTGTCGATGCATGAAAAATATAGTGGAACAATGAGATATTATTCACCTCATTTACATACATAGTTATAATTTTATTCCACCATAATAATAGTGTTATGTGTTTGAGGATGGTATCATGTATTCAGTGGAAATGTGGATGGAACAATGTTTTTACATCCCATAATGTTTACATAACTATTTTTGGTTCTTAGTGTATCTTGTAATTTTCTTCACAACATTAGTTAAAGGGAATTTCTCATAAACCATATGAAATGTTTCGTTTATTTCCTTATCAAGAATAGTTTCATTTTATTTCCATGTTATGGTGGACAATTGTAAAAATCAAAGGGTAATGTTTGGGATTGGTGGATAATCAACTGACAAACTCTTTCTATCAGTGTGACTATTGTCCATTCACAAATTTTGCACATATGTATTTTTAGGGACAGTTAAAATTGTGGATTCAATATGAGGGGGTCACACTAATGATATAGTAATTTGATTTTAGGTTATGAACCACTTTGATAGGAAATGGAACATTTAAATTCCACTTCCCATTGGTTCACAAGATGTTAAGATAGTATTTTCCATGACCCTTCTTATTGGTTTTCACTACTAAGATAGTGAGTTTTCCTGAAATTATTTTTTAAGAATGTCTAAAAGCCTTATTTTTTTATCTCATTTTGAAATTAATTTATTCCATATATTTTAATATTATATATAGGGGATGATTATGTTATATAAGTGGTTGTTTTAATTTCCATTATAGAGGTTATATATTTTTTTGTGGTGTTGTGGGAATACTACCCTACCATTGCTTATTTTATGAATATTTATGTATGTTTAAATTTTCCCATTCATATATGAATTTTTATCAATCTATATTATGATGGATGGAGAGTATGTGTCTTAGATATTGGGTTAGTTTATTTTTGTTTCCTGGAAATGTTGACCCACAACTCATAGAAGGATCTTTTAGTATTTGGAATGAGTTATACAATTAGTTTTTAAGAAAAAAGATATGATAGTAAACCGAATGATGTGTTCGGACTTACTTTTGGGAAAGTGTAAGTTATTAAATAATTATTCATATCTTTACTAACATAATTTACACTTTCATCACTAAATATATAATTTTCACCTTGTAAACTCATTTATCAATAACAATTGAATTAAAATAAAAAAACTCTGTTTTTTAGCCATATGATCCAAGAGTTTCCCCACTACAACTAGAGTATTTTTCACTAGTTAAAAACTTATAAAAATATCAATTGTACTATGTCCCCTAGGAATTATTCTTTAATATTAATATTGGATTAGTATTTGATCACTTATTTGATGATGGGTGAAAATTTTACATAACATTTTAAACTTTTAAATTTATCCATGATGTTTTTTCCCTTAATATTTTTATATTACACAAATTTCATTTATTATTGTTTCAATTATGGAGTTTAGGAATTATTTTTCAACAAATTTAAATCGAAAGATAACCTGGCCTTCAATATGAGTGGAGACATAAAATGAAAATTATTATATATATTCATCCTAAGATGATGAAATTTTCTTAATATTAAAAGTAACTTAAGGACTTATATAGGATTTAATTTTTATAATTATGAATGAAATTCCATTATATGATTATATGGGTCCTCTCCATCATGTATATTTAATTATAGTAATATATATATTTTAATAAATATTTATTTTAAATTTTCAACATCAATAGGATGAAATTTAAATATATTTTTGAATTTATAAAAATAATATGTGCTATAGGAGTTGTAATAGAAGTGATCGTTAAATGTTGGAAAAAATACATGTCAAGTTCATTTATCTTAAATTTTTTAATGATATTCGTTAAATTCAGTTGTAAAATATTAATCAATAACTCTATTATCCATCAAGTATTTAAATATATGTGTGTTAAACATAACAATTATATAACAATCATGAAGTCAAGTACCAAACCATATTATGTGAATACGTGATTTTAAATCACTTTAATATATAAAAAATGGTGAAATCAAAAGGAATATTTTATTTTCAAATAAATCCAAAACATGTAATACACATTAAATATCATGATGATCAACAATTATAAAATCATAATTTAATTAATTCAAAGAAAAACATGGCTACAAATATGGAAAATGTTAACATACAGTTAAATGAAATATTTCCATAACCAAATTAAACCAAATTAGTTTCTTATTATTGTTACAAAGTCCCTTGGCTTATGTGTAACTTACTTGTCTTTATCACCCACCATTTTCATCAACATTAAGATAATTAGAAGGATATAGTGAATCTCCTCCTTCATTTTGTCCCCTAATGAGTATATGGCGATTTAGAACATTCAATGTAAATATACGAACTCCAAATATCTCCAAAATTATAGAACCTTCCCCCATGGATAAAAATATGAATGTTATAAAAAATATATATATTTATTGTCTAATGAAGGTGATTTTTTTTGAAACAAATCTCTCAAAATAATTCTGTCTATTTTTTTCAAGTAAGAAGCATTATATTGACATTGAGAAAACTAATGAGTTATATCTGTAATAATATTGATCATATACCTACAAAAATTTTAAATTCACATAGTTTAATAATTTTATATATTTTTAAAAAATTGAGTTATACAACTAACATCATCTAGTTTGGGTTCTCTAAACATACAACATAATTATTTCTTTGAAATATTACACTAAGATAAGGTTTATTATAAATATTTATAGATCCGCCCATTAAATATACACCCAATGGGATGTAAATATTATTATAAAGGGAAAATCAGTTGACACATGATGATGAAATTCCTTTTAATTTACCCCATTATGCACCAATATCATCTTGGGATACCCAAATCACCTTCACCCATAACAAAAACACTCTATCGAGTGAAAATTTCACATTTTTAGTAGTATGAAATATTAATTAGAATAATAAAATTATAATTGAAATTTATTTATAAATTAATAAATTAGAATAAAATAGATAAAAATATAACAAAATTTTGTAAAGGATTTCATTGATCATGATGTGATTATTAGGCATCTTTATTTATATCTAAAATTAAATAATCTCACATAGATTTTAACCTATTCAAAACATAAAAGGATCAAAATTAAAATAATATAAAAAATAAAATATATTATGGATTCTATAATAAAATATATATTTTAAAATAAAACATTTCATGCAATTTTGAATCATTTTTCTCTCAAAATGGAGATATTATAAATATAGACACACTTCCCATATACATCAAAAAATAACCAATTTTCGTATTTTTGTTTAAAATTTTTCAATATGATACACTTTATATATTCTATACATCCCTAAACCATTATAAATGGCTATTTATTGATCTTATCAAACTATGAATATTTTATTCTCCAAATTACGATTGAAAAGTTTTAACATTTTTTCCATTGATATTAATAAAATAATAAATTATCAAATTTGTGGCTAGGATTGTAGAATTTATTTTTTAACAAATATTCATTGCATTAGTATTTTTTAAAAAATAATTTATAATATTTTTAAATATATATTCCACATGGGGTATTTTGATAGCCTTGCAAGAAATGTAGTTTGAAATGAAACTATTTTCCTAGTGAATAACTCTAAAATGAAAAACAAATTGTTAGTTTGACTAATTATAAATTGAACTAATTCTAAGAGAATTCAAATTTTTTTTATATGATAATCAATTCCATTTTGGTTTAAATAAAGGATTAATGTGTTTACAATATCACATTCTGTGGAATAATTAATTAACCCTATGTTTAATTACTAATTCATTCAACATTGATAGAAAATCATAACACTTTTACCCAGTTTATATTATATTTTTAACACTAAAAATCTTCTAAATATATTAAAAATTTTCTCACATGAAAAACATAAACATGTCTTATAATTTTTTTAATTGTTATGTAATAAAAATTACCACCATTAACATATGTGTTCATAGGTTTATAAACATCAATATAAACTAGGTCCAATATCTCAAAAAAAAACTATATTATGTTATTTTCTATGTTATTTTTAGTATTTTACCCAAATAATTATGATTATTTTATATAAATTTATTCAAAGAGAAATTATTTTACGAATAAATCCTTATAAATTATTTCATATGTTTCAGAATTATATGACCAAGTGTACAATTCCAAATGAATGTGCAGTTTCAAATAATTAATATTGTACTTATATTTTTTAAAAATATATATATTTTTTAATATATTGGATATATTAATTTTTAATCATGGATCAAAAAATATAAAAACATTAATTAAAATATGTTTAAAAACAAAACCTCTTGAAATAAAATTTCATTTCAATAATTTCTAAACAATTGAATTTAATTAGATTTATATTAATAAATTATATAATATTACAATTTTTTACTTTAAAAGTAATCCAATAAGTAAATGAAGAATATATAAAATATAAAATAATGCACTAATTCGTAATTAAGTTTCAAATAAATTATTTAATTTTAACGGAAGTTAAGTTATTTTTTAAATTATTATATAATCATAAAAAAATATTAACAAAATATTTTATATAACATATATTAAAATAATTATTATATTTATTATAACAGAAATTTATTATATAGACCCTTTATGTTTCATTATACACTATTTTTGGTATTTTGATAAATTTATTCCAACTCAAAAATAGATTGGTCTTTTACAATATACTTCCAAAACAAAATCCAAATCACAACCAACAACCATAAAATAAATAAAAGGGATAATTAATTTATGAAGAATTATAAATAAACATAATCATAATTTTTTATTCAATATTGAACAATGATTTTAATAATTATCTCCTTTCAACAACACCTATTTTATTTATTACATAATTCATAAACTATCAATGAAAACCCAAAACATATTTTATTGGATTTATTTTCATTCATTTTGTTTTAACACCAATAATGTAAATAACAAGGTAGAAATTAGATAGATGTTGTTTAAGAGTATACCATTCAATTTTGGACTGATGTATATGTTTTATAAATTTTCATTTCTCATTATATATATATATATATATTTAATGGATTCCATTGGAGTTCATTCATTTAGTAATTTTTTGTCAACACATGGAAAAACATAAATTTCTAGTAATTCAATATAAAATATAAATTAAGTATTCCTATATTAATTTAATTTTTTTTAATAAACATAAATCATATTTAATCGAATGTAGTAATTTATAAATAAAATGATACATAAAATAGTTTTATGGAAAATTCATGATATAGAAATATCGAGATAATGAATTCTTAATTAACACATAACTAACATGTATGTCAAAATAAATAGAATAATTTAATTAATATTTTATGATAAAAAATAGTGACAATTTAATTTGTTATATTATATAAAATAAACCATGTAATACAACAATAACAATCCACTATAATAGTAAATATTATATTGAAACATCATTAGATAAAACAACCATGTATAATCTCTAACTTTTTAAACATAAAAATAATATGAAAATAAAATCATTATTTTTATACGTATTTGTGTGACCTAATTTTAATTCCAATAATTTATAAGGATAATTATCTCCAAATTCAAAACATAATGTATCAAAAATCTTATAAAAATTTACTCCTAAAATTATAAAGTTATTTTACATTATGTCATTAAATGATATGAACCCACAAACACTAAGAAAGTATTTCATATTAATTTAAGAATTTATATTTTATTATGGGTATGATTATAAAATATAATGTTTGTATTTTGTGCTTTGGGAGGATTTATAGTCAAATAGAGAAGGGTGATAGGTGAAGATGACACCGGGTACCCGAAATACTAGTATCATGTACTTGATGTAAAAAATATTGATTTAATGTTTTTATCAGATAAATTATTTACTTAGTATCTTTTTAATAGTTATATAGCTAGATACTATGTAAAATCCTTCTAAAATTATAATGTTTATCTTAGTAAAAATTTATATTTATCCTTAAATGTTCCTTCATTTGGAATTTTAATTCCTATACAACCATATGGATTCTTCTCAAGATTTCCCTTATCTCACCATTATTTCATAAAAAAAAAATTATAGCATTGATTTAGATGGAATAATTTTTTAATGATAAATATTATTCATATAGGTATGTCCATGGATCACCTGTAAAAAATTTATTTTTGTATTTTCTAAATTGAATACGTTGTAAGATTCTAATCTCCAACCTTAGGGCATGTTGGCTCATTCTATATATCACAAATTCTTCTTGTTACAATATTATGTGTGCATGGATTATCTGATAATAGTGTATTTCATTGATTTTTTCCCTATATTCATTATTTTATATTTTGAATATTATATAATCTAATTAGCTCTTAGAATTAGGTTTCACTTAAATTACATTTTGTGACCTAGTCTCCTTAAATTAAATCCAATAAAGACTACTATAATTAAATTAACAGATAAATTCATTCTGTCAATAAAATTATTGAATATTAATGCTATAAATTTTATATTATTGAGTGAAAATAATTTAAAACATATTTTTTCTTATAAAATTTTTTCTGTGTAATAGTTTTATGACAAATATTGAATGATTTTGTAAATTGGTTATCAATTCATGATAGTATTACATGTTTTAAAAATTCATACTAGTTTATTTTGATAGCCTGACTATATATAATAGATAATACTTTTAATTTTGTGATATTTTTACATATTGGGTTTGATCACATATTTGTTTTATTCCATTAATCATAGGACTTATTACTTAATTTTTTGTCTAGGTATGATTTTATGGTTGCATCCTCATTTAATATATCTTAATTTAGTATCCATATATGTTGGTTTTGATTATATGGTCATTATAATTTACTTAATTAAAGGTTCTTAGTAACAAATATTTATTTATATATTGGTAGGTTATTTGGGGTTTGTTTCTAATTCCCAAACTATTTATACCCCATCCATTATACCCTTGAGGGATGGGATTCTTGGGTGTCCTAAAACATATATCTATGATTCCCTTTAATCAAGAATGATATAATTTCTCATACTGTAACACTTTTTCATTAGATGTATCAGATTCATTGTTAGGCATATATTTCTAATGATAGTAGTGAACAATTTTGGTAAATAGATTTACATATTATAATTAAACAATAAATTGAATACCCATTTTAAATAATATTGATAATTATTTGCATATTAATCAAAATTTATTTTGTTATTTAACACACATTAGCTCAATACATTTCATTAGTAGCAGGTTGTGACCACTTACATTGTATGTTATCCCCAAATAATATATAGTCTCATTTTAAGATATATGAAAACCTATTTTTATCCAACACTAGTAATAGAAAATGAGTTTTGTACTGGGGTTAGTCATATAGAGTTTAATGCACGGGTGGTAACTTTTCCCCATTTTAGAGGGCCTATATAATATGTGCATATATGTTTTCATCGAAATTTACATTAGAATATTTCAATGGGAGACTATATATTTTGGAATCCTTATGGAATGATTATCCTGTCCCAATTTTTTATTTATATATTTTGAGAAAGATAAAAAAATATTGATCATTTGGGTGTTTTTCAGTTATTTAATATATATTAATATTTTTACATGTTATATATATTATCATTATAATGATTATTTCATTCCTTGGGATTCTGTTTTACCTGGTTTCACCCATGGTTCTTATATGTCTTGTTAGTCATGATTATTTATTCATTTATCATATTGAGTCAACTCTACTAATCCAAAGTAGAGTCCCATATCCAATTAATAAATTATCTATCACTCATTGTTTAAAGTAATCTATGAAGATCGACAGGTTCCCAATGGGGTTCTGAAGATTTGAATTGGTTTTTGAATGAGTGTTTCAGTCAAATATATTACAAAATGGTGTCTATGGACAAAATAACGTCACTATAATTTGGAAAATAATAGTATCCATGATACATGATTGTTGGGAATCAAGAGGTAACACATAAATATTACTAGGTAGTATAAATTTGGTGGAATACTAGGTTTCTTAGGGATAAATCAGTTTTTTAATTTTTTTGAAAAATTGAAATTCATTATTCTCGTGTATCATATTATTCACCAGTAAGTAAAAACTAGTAAGATTCTATGACACATATAATTACTTCTTATATTTAATATATAATATTATAAGGAATCATTCAGGGTCCATATTAGCTGATATAATAAAAATAAAACCCTATTATTTTAATAGAATAACATTGTGTTTCATAATATATTTGACATGAAAACCCATGCTTAAATGTCCAATGAAATATATTTCTTTAAATTCAATTTACTCGATAGCTTCTGATACATGAATCCTCCTGTCAAATTTAACCATTATATAGTATAATATTTTAAAATTACTGTTAAATAGGTAGGTTTAAATTGTAGTAACTATATCATAATAAATATAAGGTTTATACATGTATTAAATAAATTAAATCGATATATTTTTATTTGAAATAAAATAATAGTCATTTAAATGAAAATGTATTTTTTTTGTGTAAAAAAGAATTTTTCTAAAATTCGGTTTCATTGATCATTGTCGACATTCTGAAAAATAAATTTATACCAATTTAATTACTTTATTTTATTAAATGAATATATATTTTTAACTTTTAATGTCAAAATTATTATATATATCAATTTTGATAATTTCTAATTGAATAATTTTTCAATGATTAGTGAAGAATACTGGTATTTATTGAAAAATTAAATCTCATTTAAATAGTTTAACATTTAATTATTGAAATAATATTATTTTAAAACTAATATATGTTCAGTTATATTACCAGAAATTCATTTTAGGTTATTATAATCAGTTTAATATGTAATTTTGATTTTAAATCATTATATACATGTGAGAATTTTCCCTTTGGAAAAAACATTTCATCATGCCTCTAGGTTTAATATTAAATTAAATTTTTCTAATTATATGATTTAAATTTCATAAAATGGGTAAAATAATAGGAATTTTAATAATTAATATTATTTATTATGTAAAACCTAATTTTTTCCATAATATTTAGTACAGAAATATAAATTAATGTTGATATAGTCAAAACATGATTTTGAAAATTACATGAACTTGTATCAAAATTAATTTCCAAAAATGTTCAAAAATTTATTTGATAAATTATATTTAATATTAACAATAATTGGTTACAAATTATCTAATAAGGATAATTTTATTTTAGTATTAATGGGTGAATATTCTAGGTTTAAAAACAAAATGTTATAGTGAAAATAAAAATTGTAAATGTTAGTAAACTAAATGACCAAGTAATAAGATATATAAAATATGTGTTATTTTATGTTTAAGAGGTATTTTTAGACCTCCAAATCCATTTAATATATTATTAATAAATATTTTATGCACTTTTGTTGAGTGTTACTTACCACTATTTAATTATATTTTGTATTTTAAAAAATTATGCTCCTCAGTTATAAAATGGAAGTCACTCCCCTCACTTATTCAAACCTATAAATCTCGTTGAATCAACCAATGCCTAAAGAAAACCACACATATAATCATTAAACATTTTATATAGATAAAATAATTCCAAAAATAGTATCCCTATTGTCAAAATGAAGATATATAAAGGTGGTTTCTCAAAGAGAAGTTAAATGTCTTCACTAAGCTCATTCTCTTTTTTTATTCTTTAATAACCTTCAATTGTTTATTAAAAATAAAATATAAAAACATGATTTTATATTTTATATTTAACCATTACTATGTTTTATGAATAATATATATCTATCTCAACATCAATCAAATGGTAAATGAAATAATCAATCGTGGGTAAAGTGGATTATGGGCTTGCGAACTGATGTAACTCTTCTTCCATCCACGCTTGTAATAGTCAGATACAATGAATGGTTAATGTATATATATATATAATATTATTTATATAGTTATACTTGCTATGTTATAATATAACTTATAACATCTTACATCTGATTTTATTTAAAATTGGATAATGTCACCTGTGTGTATTACAAAATACAGCCTCACAAAGCGATGCAATTCATAGTAAACATATACTTTTTATGAAAGTTAATAAAGAAATTTTTAATTAATATTTTATATATATATCAGATGTTAAAAATTAGGAGAAATAAATATATAATTTACATAATTACCATTTTTCCCATTAATGGAACGATATTGTCCCTCATCTGTACACACGACATCCATTTCCAAGGAGAATTGTGATTAATTTTCTTTAACCAGTTGTCAGGTTTGGTTATAAAGACCAATATAATTAAAAAAAATTAATATTTATAACACTAATATCATTATATGAATTATTTAAATATATTCATTTTACAATAACCAGATCATTCTTTTCAAAACAGTCATGAATAAATAATGAAATTAACACCCAAAACAATGATAATAACGATATTCTATTAAATAAATAAGTGGTAAAATGTTATAAGAGGATCATATAATTTATTAAATATTTTTTTGTTCTTTAATATATTTAAAATAAAACTTTATTTATTATATATTAGTTTTATGTACATATAGATTATGTCAAACCTGAGGTCGTGGTTTCTCATCTCACATTTACTTCTTTGATACATATGATATATTCAACTATTATTTCATTTCTGTGGTTCATAAACTACCACTTTTATATTTCATTACATGATTCAATTTATATTCATGGTAATTAATTCTTATTTTGAATTTATTTATTTTATGGGTCTTGCGATTCATAAAGTTATCAAAGTTCTAAAGGCTTATTTCACAATCTCATCACTCTATGGGATTTTTTAGGTTTATGCCTTTTTTGGTATAATTATCAATCCTTTATATATTAAGAAAAAAATTATCTCATATTTTTATTCCTAATTCATTAATTTAACATTGCATTTTTTCCTCTTTATGGTTTTGGAAGCCCTAAACCCATACTCACAAATCTAGCGCCAAAAACAAGATATTTACAGTTCTATATTCATACTGATTTAGAGGATCTAATTCTCACCATCCAAAACATAAAAACAAAACATAAAATATTTTATCATATACATTCCAATGAAGCTTTTTTTATAATTGTTTTAATTTTTTATGAAAACCTATAACACAAAAAATCACATGAATTTAGGGGATTATTTTCCCTATTATAACTAGATTGTAATATTCCAAATTATGTCATCAACATACCCCAAAAATATCATCACATTAGATATATTTATAAACACAACTAATTAAATCCACATTAGCCATAGCATGGAAAAAAAAAAAATATCATTGAGATAGAATTCCCAGTAAGGTTTAACATAATCGGTAACAAATGAATGTCATGAGTGAGAATAAGAAGAAAATAAGTGTATGATGAAATAATGAAAGTTTATGACAATTAAATAAAAATATTAGTACCCATCATTTCCTAGAACACATAACATGAAATGTGGAATAAATTTTTTTGCATAGACATATTCAAAATAATTTATAATCACAACCCTTATTATTATAATATCGATAAAAATGATCATTAAAACCCATATAAAGCAAAAAAGAAAACATATTGGTATCTAGGAATATCATCTTCATACATTTTTTTAATCAAGAGTTAGAGATAAAATGATATAAATTAATTGAATAGTACAAACACAATGTTAACTCCCTACTTCATTCCTATTAATTAGAATTACAGTAAATAATTTATTATAACTCAATTCAGGAACACCCAACAAATAATCTATATCAGCCTTACCTAGAGAAATCTCGGTGCACCCCTCATATAATATATACCGGTCTCACCCATGAGATATAATGGGCCACATCTATTTATATAAGTTGTATCGGGATAACCTATTCTCTATGAAGAATGAAAAAGTTCCATTAATGATTAAAAAAATTATATTCATTCCATTTTCAATCATTAAAATGACAAATTTTCCTTCATTACCCAATTATCACATGGAAAATAAAAATATTCAATGATAATACCATAATCCATATAAATAAAGAATAATAAAAATATCAATGAAACATATTCACAATATTGTGTAAGAAACATAAAGGCTTTTAGATGTTTATTAATTGAAATAAAGTTAAAAAAATACTTAAAATCATTTATGAGTAAAATAAACTTTTTACTTTAAATATCATCAAAAGATGTCATCATTTTTGGAAAATAATTTTGAATGATCTCTTAAAACATTTCAAAAGGAAAATATACTTTTCATTTAGTTAAAAAAAATTAATATCTAAAACATTATCAAATTGTATATGAAAGATTTATTTGATGATAAAATATAAAAAATCAAAAGGAATCATTCAAAATTGAGTGTTCGTGATGCTAGAAAATTGTGTTAAAGCCGAGTATGTTAAAACAAATATTTCATTCACATATTTAGTAAAAGTAAAAAAATTCTTCTTTATAAAATGACAATAAGGTTCCCTCTAAAATATTTATAAAAAAATAATATTATTTTTAAAAATGAAATTAAACAATAAATGTATCACAATTTTAAATCATTTTTAGAACACATGCATTTGGGAAAAATTATTTTTAGGTGAGGAGTGAAATGAGATCATCATTTATTGAAAATATTTTTGTATAATTTTAATTACCTGATAGAGAAAAATGGTATTATTAGTTGAAAATTTCATGAATAACCATTTTATAATAAAATTAATGTGTTTTATTATACTATGACTAAATAATTTCTTTTTAAGGAAATTCATCCATAAATAATCCCGATTAAATTAGAGATTATAATATAGATCCTTTGCTCTATTGGAAAATTTGAAGAATAAGACCTACCGATTAAAAAAAATAAAACATTAAAAAACATGAATATAAGGTTATTAATGATATAAAATATCAATGGGGTAGTATATACAGAATAGAAAATAATATAGGATTACAAAATAACATATGTCCCAAAAAAGACAATTTGAAATGGTACAACCCCTACAATGATCATTATATTGAAATGAGAATTAATCATTTGATATAATATGTGTATAAAATTTATTCCCACATTAAAAATTGTAAATTAAAAATACTATAATAAAAATTCATTATATACATAATATAATAATATCAAAAAATTTAACAAGTTATATAAACCAATGAAAACAAATTGAATTATGAAATTCATTACATCTTGTTAACAATCAAGTGAAATACCCTTTGTCAATACAATTTAAAATACACCTTCAATTACAATTAATTAATATAGATACAAAATAACATTTTTAACAGGGTAATTATATGAACCATATAAAAAAAATTAGGTGTATAACATTAAAATGTTCTTCAATGACAGAAAGTTGAGATGAAGTCCCTTACCTTGAGTGCAGCCATTCAATAAATCTCCTTTAACTCATGTATAATGAAAATATATAAATTATTTTATTTCATAAGAAAAAAAATTTGGATTAATTAATTATTATTAAATAATTAATCTCAATCAATTTTAATGGTATATTTAAATAATTAATTTGTTAAATACACATCTAGTTTTTTGTGGACATTCAGTTCATTGTTGAAAAACAACTATATTATCATAACCATGGTAAGAGATTTAATTGTTGAAGAATAAATAGAATAATAATCATTAAATATTCATAATATTTATATATTAATTATATTTTTGAAACCAATTATGACTTAGGGTTACGAATAATTAAATACGTAATAATAATGGTCACGGTTTGTTGTACATACACATAAGTAACATTCCCATTTTACAAAAATAATAATGGAAAGAAGTTAAGTATTATTTTATCCTTAAAATTTGATAATGTTATAATAAATTCCTTATTATTTAATTAAATATAATTATATATATCATCCATGTGATTTGGTAATGAAAAAATAATCACATCATATTATGAAGGCATAAGTCTACATATACGCGTAAATGAAATTATAATTATTTAGTGAGATGAAACATAATAAATAAATGATATATATTATATACTAAGAATTATATGTATGTTATCAAAATAATAATAATTTAATATATATCACAAATATTCATTTACATTATCCTTATTACCTTCCAAAAAAAGTATTTGTGCAAACAAAACATATCGCTTCCTTAGGAGCTAGTTCATTATACACACGATAAACGTTACTATATCCCCAATGAAAATGAAATTAAAAAGTTATATAAGATATCATAATTAAATAATTTTAAATATGTTAAAAATATATAATTTATATATATACATTTAATATATAATTATATAAATTCTAGAGAGGCAATGATATAAAATAAATCACATCAGTTCACGAGGAGATAGTCCACCATACAAAATAATGATGATTTCATCTCACATTTGGTGGAATATGATATGGATATTTGTTATGTAATTAGCATAATTAACTATCAGTATATAATATGTTCAATAATAATTATATCATCATAATTTAATATTATTTTTCAGTTATGTAAAAATAAATGAAATAAAACCACTCAGGCAATATACCTCTTCTTTTGATAACCTCCTTCTGTTATAAAATAACCTTTATATAATGGAATTTGGTTCAAACCATGGGATATAAGATATAGGGATGGAATTACAAATTTTTTTGGAAGTTATTTTAAGATCACAAGGGCATTTATTATGTTTAGAGGATGTGGGAGAGGGTGGGATTTTTTAAGTGAGGATAGTCAGACATATGTAATTCGTGAAAATAAAATGGTGTATCCAGATTCTTAAAGTTAAAATGAATCCAAAATAGTCCACTATAAATACATAGATATACTAAATTTTTAATATGGCCAAAATATATATTTTATACAAATGTTTTGGTAATTTTAACTATTATCATTTTATTTTAATCCCACCATAAATCTAATTTTTTACTTTAACTATAATAAAATATTTTTTGTTTTAATTATTCATTATGATAAAAATTATATATACATTATTAGATTATTTAAATTATTCAAATTAAAAATATTGAATTCATTTTTCTAAATTCAATTCATAATAGTCAGAAAATGTAATTTAAAATAAAACATATAGATATGATGAATAAAGGTTTTTCATTCAATGTAATTTTAGTTCACAAAATTATTTTCTATTACCAATTTTACTAGTTATCATAATTTTATAAAATTAAATTATTATTTATGATCTATAATATATATATTTATTTCAAATAATTCATAATTTGGATTTTTTTTTATTATTTAAAATTGAGAAACATTATTAACTTTAAAAACATTTTCAAAAAATCCATCTTTTTAAACCCAAAAATAATATTATAATAAAATCCAATATAAATGTAACACACTGATATTTTAGGAATTTTTTTTCAAATTAATATCATATTTTTCATATTCATCATTTCACTAAATAGAAAATATATCATGTTTTATATGAAAACAGTCAGTGTGGATGGTGTTTCAAGGGTCATCATTTTATACATTCACTAAAAACAACACATATATTACATTTGGGTAACATAAACAATATGTTTTCATTATGTAACACACAATTTTTAGTTCCTTTGATTGCTTGTGTGGCACGTAATACTATTTTTTACCGCGATACAATATACTGATGATATTATTAGTAAAATATCACTATAGTTACCACCTAGCAGTTGGAATGAGAGTTATGAATATTATTAATTTAATTACAAAAATATTTTTTTAAATTTTATCTATAATGAATCCTTTGGTTATTATTAAGTTATAAATTTTAGTAAGAACTATTTGTAAATAATGAAATTCATTTTCTATGAAAACTATATACAAACACCATTTTATATCAAAAAATTAAAATACCGATATTGATGAATGTATTTATAAAAAATTTTATAATAAACATTATATTAAAAATTAATGCAATCTAAATATTGTTTTAGGAATAAAATAATAATACATAAAATTTTATAAATAAAAATATATACTTTTCTAAAAGGTAGTTTTACCGCCTTTTAATGGTGAACCGGTAATAATTCTATTTCATTATAATTTTTTTATTTTTATTCAAAAATATCATTCAATTTTTATTAGGTATATAAAAATTTACTTTGGGTAAATTTCTATTATTTTAAGAGAAGTTTCATATTTTGATGAATATTTATCAATATGGGATTTTGATCTAAAAATTATTTTTCATCTAATTTATTTTTATAGTTTAATGAAAATTTAATTTATTTAAAATTTATTTTGATATATAATATATAAATTATTCCAACTTTGGTCATTTTAAACATTTTCACAATTAAATTTGATAAAAAAACATTTCATGATTTTGAAATGTTTTGTAAAAAAACACAATTTCCTTTCATGTCAATGGGATTAATTTTAAATTAACTTCTAACACTTCTATGATTTTAATTTGTAAAATAAGATTCCATTTTTAGAATCATAATAATTTATAATTTATAATAAGGGGAACTTAGTTTCGAACAAAAATTATTGTTGAATGTAATTAAAAATATTTAGAATGATTACGGTATGAAATGAGTTTACATAGTGGTTAAACTTTAAAATAAGTGGTTAAATATCATCAAATCATGTCCAGAATCCTCTTTTGTGGAATATATTGAGCACTACTCTTATTTACTAGAATAATAACAATTATTGGATGCATATTATGTAAGGGATACCTTGTAATATTGTTTACCTTTTTATATTTACAAGAATGATAGTCTACCTCCAAAAAAGGGAACTCAACCCTCTCACTTATTGAGACCTATAAATCCATTTGGATCAACCAGAATCTAAAATAATAATCTTTCAAATTACCTAATCTCATCTTAGAGACGTAAAATTCGATTTAAATCCATTCAAGGAATCCCTTGTGTGCAAACCTAATGGGGTTACCTGAAAAACATGTAATGTTCATCAACATGATTTTTTTTATTTCAACAAAAATATAGTTATTAACATTTCATTATTATATAAAAACATAATTATCCAAAATATAGTTTTATTTTTTTATTCTAACAATTTTACATACACCAACAAACAAATCTATCAAATGGGTAATGTACTTAACCTTCTTGTGTATGACGGACTACTGCTATGTGAAATGATGTCGTTCTTTTTTTCTTTTACCACCCCGCATTGTTCAAAATTATAATTTACCCAATGTCTATAAATTTAATATAAGATATTTAGAATTAATTTATTCTTATTTATGTTTTACGAAAAAACTGACCTTCATGCTTTCCCTTTTTTGTAAATTTGATAACTCCATTTGTGGACGTATGGAATACTGCCTCCTCAAAGTGATGTAATTACTTCAATAATTACATGGAATGTATTAAGGATTAATTTAGTAAATGTATAAAAAGTATGTAATGAAAAATAATTCTAATTTAATGTTAATATATATATGTCTGTGTGTAATTTAATTTAATTCATTAAATACGTCAATAAAAAGTAACATCATTCAGGCATACATACAGCCTACCATCTCCATAAATGGTGTATTTCATTTAAAATTTATATATTTTATTGATTAATATAAATATTTATATAATGAATAATTATGATATTTAAATAATTTTTTTCATTAGTTAAATATGTTAATAATTATATAAATAATAGGATCAAGATAGATAAATCGATACACATATGAAAATTAATGTAGATACTACCTGAAACGTAAAATTAATAATAAATTATTAATAAATGGGTGATATGAATTCATACTCAAATAAAATATAGTAGAATATATAATAATATCATTCTTTGGTATATTTCTAAAAACATATATTTATTATTCAGTAGTTTTTAAAGGGTATGATGTAATGTCCGAGATTTTCCATATACAATTTTTGAAACATATATGGGATTATTTCGAGTCTAGGGGAAAAAACAAAACATGATTTTATTTCTTGGGGTTTGTGAAATAAATATTTGTTCTTTTATTATGTTTAATAAAAATAGAATGTGGGTGATGTTTTCATAACTTTTAAATAGGTTCACATATTGGAAATATTAGGGAACCATTGAGCTCAGAACAACAAGTTTACCATAGGGGGGCCTAATGTCAGCTGGCACAGGATAAATACCACATTTAATTTATAGACGATTTCAAAGATAAATAAATATACTAAAAAGGATATTTTATTTGATGTTATCTCTGTTATGCAGTGAATTTTCAACACTACAAGTTAGTGACTCAACAACGCTGCAATGATGTTTCATAGTGACACTAAAACACATTTCAAATGAGGTAATTCATTAACACGTCTCCTCCATTAATCATAGGTAGTGAAAAATGCTAGAATTCATAATTTTGGAGAATTACCCTAGAGCCCGGATGTTTCCATATCGAAGGAGAAGGAAGCTCTCTAACCAGTGATGATGATTTGGAGACCAGAGCTCATATCAAGTACCAATGAATGATAGATCGAGGATGTTTTTGGACGGATCACCATAAATAAAGAATTATCACCTATGATTGATCCTCTTTACTTGTAGGGTTCTATTTTATTCCTGAATTCGTTACTTTTTTTTGTTTCTAATGAAGAATGTAGATCAACCCACAAACATGTTCATCTGCGGTTCAATCGTTCTAGAGGGATGGTCAAAAATGCAGGATTGAAGGGGATGAATCTTGTTAAGTCTTCCTTTGTTTTAATTTCATAATTCAAATGAAAATAATTGACCAATAATGGAACAAAAAGTCCATGGTCTATTCTAAGAGTGTTCTGGTGCTTTTTCTCTCCCATATTCTTGTGTTCATTATCGACAGACCCATGTTGTTATGTTTGGATTTTTCTGAGAGTTCTGAAGGTGACCGCCCCACTAGATCTATGACAAGAGGATCATTATCCCATTGTAGTGATGGTGGTGATTTGAGGTTTAAATTTTGTTCCTAATTCAATGAACAGACCACCATAGTGATGGTGGAGGCCCACATAAGAGGATCTACTGGCTGCAGCACAGAGTGGCACCGACGGTGGCATACAGTGGCACAACCACCAGCCCAGAGGAACCCCTGGCATGATGGCCACAGGTAGTGGATTTGGGGTCCATAGTTTCATGTGGTGGCCAACCATGTTGAACACAGAGTTTGGCCGCATTGACTAGCTAAAAATGCAGGGGCCATAGTGACCTGGGCGGATGAATCACCCCGCTCGAGTGGGCCGGGCTGGAGTAGGCAGGTTGGACCGGCAGCGGGCTGGGACCAGTCGGGGAAAGACATGCCCGACATGGAGAGTTTAACGTGGCAAGTCAAGAAATACCCCTTGGGTGAGTTCATACCCCACGAGGCAGGTCGGACCACGTAGGTGGGATGGGTCAGACCGACCAGGTCGGATTGGGCCCAGATCTAACTGGCCCCTTTTTACTTAAATGCCCATAACTCTCAAACTGTGATCCCGTTTGACAAGACATTTGTAGAGATTGGACCATCGCGATGAGGCGGTCCATTTTAGATACTCTACACAAGTTTTAGTGGAGGATGGAATATGACCTATTTGATCGAGGTGTAGGTTCTCCCTAAGTGTGTTCACTAAGTCAGAATCCCATGACTGTTTGGGAAAAAGACCTAGAGTTGATCTCCTACAAAGATGTGGAGTTTGTCTCTGGTGAGGGATTATACATGGTTTCATATGTGGATAATCTATGGTATCATCTGACGATGCTAATTTTTTCTCCTCTGAGGGCCCGAAATTAGTCTCCTACAATGAGACGAAGATAGTTTCTAATGAATCCACAGAGTTGGTCACCTATGATGGAGTAGAAAAGATATCCTGTTGAGACCATATGTGTTGATGGATTTTGATATGAATATAGTTTCTTATTATATTTATTATAATGTGATCTAAATCTAGTGACTCTTTTGATATTACTTCTTAGAATTTACACTTCACAAACCTCTATTGTACACTTCCTTATGTCTTGCTCTGAGAATTACCATTGTGGCCTTTAGTCCCAATTGAGTATTGTTTTACTCACCCCTACACGGGTTTCACCTACATGTGTCGTATCTTGTGAAAATTGAAAACATATTTTATAGATTACTTAGTGGGATGTTGATAGGTGATATTGTAGGATGACCCAATGGATGTGTTATGCTTCAGTGGCCTTCTGACAGCTTACTGTACCTACCCTTCATGTTGGGTTTTATTTGGATGAGATCTAGGGGTTTGTACTTTTCTGTTCAGTTGGGAATGTATTCTAGCACGTTTTATTTTCATTTTTTTCTATTTCAATCATTGATTGTCTTAGTGAAACACATACCTATTTACTCATTGTTTTTAGTTTCAACACTTGCTCTTAGAGATGTGCTGGAATGTGCATGTACTTATGAAAATTAATACCCTTTTTTTAATATTCCTACTCCGCATTAGTCTCTATCCCCTGGCCTATGAGAGGTGGCATTGGGGTGTTCACAGTACTGGCCCCAGGGGATATGTCATGGAAGAGTGGTATTAGATGGTAGTTATATTTACATTTTCTTGGGGGGAAAGTGTTAAGTGGTTCAAGATCAGATTTCAGGCTTGGGAACCCAGTGTTGTAGTGGCGGTTGACATCTCCATATACGAGGACCTCAAATTAATTATTCTGAATAAGTACATGAATGCACTAGTTGTAGGGGAAATAGATGGTTACTACATATAATAGGAATTGAGTGTGTTGTCATGTAATACATGATTCAAATTCAACTCACCAAATATAATATATTGATCATGGAACATCTTGTTATATTTCAAGATGATTCCACACAGACAGCTAGCTAGGATTATCAGGCATGACCATGAGGATGGTTCACCGAGAAATGAGGCATTGATGTAGGGACTGTTTCCATATATAGAACCTGTTAGTGCTATACCGGTGATACCAACAACCAGAGAGTTGTAGTTCCTATCGAGGTTACCATTAGAGGATGTATGAAGTCTCATCGTGTTGGATGGGTTTCAAGGACAATGAAATCCAAGTTATGAGGTGAGACAAATCCTCATGTAGCTGAGGATTTTCTGGAGGTTGTTACATGACCTTTATGCCTAGTGAGGATGACTCTTGACCAGATGGCATTCATAGATGTGAGTAGTTTTTAGGTATCGATTGGGAGATGGTGGATATTGACAATATATACATATAAGGATGTGTCCCACACCTAGACATTCCATGAGCGACTTTTTAGAAAGGAGTTCATTCTAGTGAAGTTATGATATATGCCTATAATTGAGATCCTACATTTGTAATAGCATATCAAATCTATGGTAGAGTACTCCTTGTGATTCATGAATCATTATGTCTACACTATAGACATGGTCCAAGGCCCATTTTTCTGAGCTCATACCTTCGAGAAGGGACTATGCTGAGAGAGAAATGCATTGAGAAAATAACTTAGAATTACAATTCAAGTTAGGGTGATGGAGTGATATCTATTAGTAGAGATATGTCACGGGGATAAGGCATTGGTATTGGGAGCAACCACATCGTGTTAGGTAGTTTATTATCCTGTTGCAAGTTGTTGATAGCTGATGCAATAGTCCAAGAGGACTTGATAGTCTAGGGGACAACCCCAAGACACTAGATTAGTGGTGTAATGATTCCAGAGAATAGAAGGTAAGATGAAAGAGGGGTTGTGATACATGTGCGGTGGTCAAGGACATATGGATACAGATTGTCTAACCAGCCATATGACTGACTATAAGATGCTCGAGGAACCACAGACCCTGAAAAAGAGGCAGAAAAATGGTAGTCTATTGGGTGGTGGATGTGGAAGAGGATCAGGATGGGTGGAATGTGCTGGACATAGGTTGGAGGAAATACCACCCCCACCCCTAGGTGGTCATCCATGAGATCAAGGAGTTGGTGGACAAGGGAGAGGCCTACTCTAGTGAATATAGTCATATAATATTGAGACTCTTGGGATAATTACAAGTATGATCTGTGACTTTTACACCATATGAACAGTTTTGATAAACTTGGGTTACATTCACACTTTTCCTTCCACAACCATTATTCTATACATGGAGACTCTAGTGGAACCGTTGACTCGATCCATATTCATAGAGACTCCTGTAGGAGAAAATTCAACGATCACATGTAGGTCCCAACAGTGTTACCTTACTCATTTTGGAAGAGTGCTTAATCTGGTATATATTGGTTGTAGAATCAAGGACATAGAACATAATTCTGGGTATGGACTGTTTATCCATAGATCATGCTCAGATCTACCTTTTTGTGTGTCGAGTGCGGGGATTCATGAGATATGGGACCAGTTTTTAATTTATCGTTCAAAAGGAAACCAGATATGTGTGGGATGGACTCGCACGTAAGAGGGTGCAGACAATCACCAATCAAATTTATAGCATTACCCTCAGGTCAGTAGATAAGAAGAGTGCTTAGTTTCCTGTAGTGGTGAATGAGTGCGAGTACATAATTTTGAATGATATTATAGGAATAAATCATCATGGGGAGGAAGACTTCTACTTTGACATATTCCCTGGATGGCAGTGATATCTACAATATTATATCGCATAGATCCCATAAATCATCATTAATTGAGGTTATAGACAGATTAATTACAAAGTAAGGGCTTCGTGAGAGCTATTATTTCACCGTGGGAAGCCCCATTTTTTATTTTTCAATAAGGACTATAGGAACATGAGGATATGTGTTGACTTCTGGGTCCCGAATCAGGTTACTGTGAAGAATAAGTATACACTATTTATTATTGATAACCACTTCGATTAGCTAAAGGGTGTGAGATTGTTCTCAATGATATACCTGATATCAGGTTTTCACCATCTTCAGGTGCAAGATTCCTCCATTTCAAAGACTTATTTCAAATGTTTATACATATACTATGATAAGGCAGTTATTTTTTTGGATTTACGAACTCCATAGTAGTGTTAATGGTAATATGGAACATGATATTCTATCATTACCTAGACTGGTTTGAAGGGTTGTTTATTGATTACATCCTGGTGTAGTCGGCATTCATGGAGAGGAACTTGATACACTTGAGGGTGGCCTTGGACATACTTCCATATCACCAGATTTACAGGAAGCCCACAATGGGTTAGTTTTGAATTTGAGAGGTCCAATTTCTAGGACACATCATTTTGGATGATGGATTTGTAGTTGATCCAGTGATGATAGAGGATGTAATTTCATGGGATCCACCTATGAATGCTACCTAGGAGAAATGTTTCCATGGGTTGTTTGGGTACTATAGGAGGGTTTTTACTGAATTTTAAAGAGTATAAGTATCCATGATATCTTTGACATGAATGGGGAAACCATTTTTTTGGATGAATGTATTCAATGAATTATTTTAACAGCTGAGGTAGAGATGGAAAATTTCTCCCATCATGATATTTATAGAGGAGGTTGTCGAGTACATTATGTTCTATGATGAATTAGTGACTGGGAATGGTTGTGTCCTATTGTAGGGGAATGTCGTGATTACATACATTTCACAAAAGCTAATACCACATGAGTATAACTATGCAACCCAAGATCTGGAGTGTGCAGAAGTAGTCTTCACATTGAATATGTGGTAACACTACCTTATGGGTGAGAATTTTATCCTCTATTATGACCAAAAACGCCTCAGGTATATCTTATCTCATATGGATGTAATCCTAATTTAGAATTGTTGGATAGAGTTCCTCTCAAACATTGACTTCAAGATAATCAATAATCATTGGATGTGGATCATGGTGGAAGATTCTCTTAGTTAGAGGGTGATTTAATAGATACTGAATGAGGCATTCGAGAAGTTGGATTCACTTCAAATATACATTGCGGATAGAGATAGAGAATCATATCTCTAGTAAATGGATGTTACCCCTCCACACTTACAGAAATTTAGAGACTAATTTCTTAGAGATACCATTTATGAGACTATACGTGCTCAGATTTCCACATGGAATTCCCCTGAGGGATATCTAAAAGGTGGTGAACATGTCATCCTTTTCAATGGTTGAGCAGCCATACCGATGACATTATAGGAGGAGGTGTTGAAGGAATTATATACACCCCATTTTGGGGTACATCTAGGTTTGACAATTATGTTCCAGGACCTATGTCATCGGTTTTGATGCCCATAGGTGAAGAAGGTTGTGGAAAAGTTTGTTTTTTGGTGCCCCAATTATCAGTAAGTGAAGTTTGAGCACCATGTTCGAATGGGTATGAATCAAACACTTGAGGTTCCACAGTGGATGTGGGATGGAATATAAATGGAATTTATGATGGGATTACCACATACATACATGGGGCACGATACCATCTGGTAGATCTTTGAATGACTCAAAAATTCGGACCACTTCATTATAATTTAGGATCATGGTTAAGTAGAGAAATTGGGATGCCTATACATACTGGATATAGTGTGAATACATGAAGTCCCATTGGAAATAATATCATATTTTTATCCTTGTCTCATATCTTGGTTGTGGAATGGAATTCAGGATGGGTTTGGGACTTTGCTGCGATTGGGAAAAACATTCCACTCGTAGAAAGACGACCAAATGGAGTAGACCATTCAGGTATGAAAGGACATGCTACATGATTGGATCCTCGATTTTGTCCATAGTATGGTGGATCAACTACCTTTGTTGGGGTTTCCATACAATAAATCTACTAGTACAACATTGTTATGGCATGGTTCGAGGCCTTGTATGGGTGACCCTATAGGTTGCCACTTTGCTGGAATGACCCCAAAGAGTCAACACTCATGGGCCTCGAGTTGGTGTATGAAACTTTGGAGAAGGTGGAGGTCATCCACGAGCGAATATAGATTGCATAGATCTATCAAAATTCATATGTTAATAGGTGATAAAGACCCTAGGAGTTAGTGGTGGGAGAGCACATGTTCCTTTGACTCTCTCCTCATCATGGGATATAGATAATTGGTAGGGACGACATGTTATCTCTAAGGTATGATTAAACTTTTATGATACATTTTATAGTGGGCGAAGTAGTGTATCTCTTGGCTCTATCTCCATAGTTAGAGCGGGTTCACGATGACTTTCACATATCCAATTTGTGCAGATACGTTCAGAACCAATCACATGGAATTGAGAATATGGCGACTTTTTCGAAGTTCTTGTTTGAGATAAAGGATCAACAAGAGAGGACCAGAAATGGGTGATTGATTCTTCTAGTGCACATTCATTGGAATCATGGGAATATCTAGTAGATAATGTGGGAGTGGGGGATCATACTTGTGCTAATTATCCAAATTTTAATGATTATCCCTTCTTTTTGGTATTTAGGGACATAAATGTCTAAGGTGCGGAGAATGTAATGTCACTAATTTTCCATGTAAAAATTTTAAAAATTATTTGATATTATTTCGAGACAAGTAACATAGACGGAACATGATTCTGAGGCCCGAGGAAACTTAAATAAATGTTTTTTGTATTTTTTTGTTTATTAAAAATAGTGACCATGTGTTGTTTTTATATAAACTAAACATTTTCCTAGATCATAAATATGAGGTCACCATTGAGCTCAAAATAAAGAGTTTACCTTTGGTGGGGCCTAACATCAGCTCATGTGGGTTGCATGCAAAAGTTAATGTATGAATGTTTCAGAGAAAAGTAAAATATTCTTATAATGTTATTTTATTTTATTTCATAATCATTATATTCTGACCCACCATTAATACAATGTAGAAACCTTGTGACGAATTGCCCCCCATTAGTGGGTCAGGCTGAATCTGATGGGTTGGACCGATAGTGGGTCGGGTCAGGCCCTGCATCGCGAGTTGACCCGGTGGGTGTGTAGGATGTAATGGGTTAGGTTAGGCCGGTCCCAAACCCAACCGGCACCTATTTACTAAAATTCCCGTTATTCTCAAACTACACTTATATTGGACGATGTCTTTACTACATTAGGACCCTCTCGATGAGGCAGTCTTTTTGATGTACTCTAGGAGAATTTTCATTGAGGTTGGAATATATCATATTGGCTCGAGGAGTAGGTTCTTCTTGAGTGACCACCATAATAATGGAATCCTATTACTATTAGTGGAAAAAACACAGAGTTGGTCCCCAACGAGGGCATGAATTTGGTCTCCTGTGAAGGTGTAGTGTTGGCCACCTTCTAGGGAAGAGAGTGGTTCTCAATCGATGAGGCGGAGTTGGTATCCTATGGAGACAGAGAGTTTTTCTCTTGGGAGGGTGCGAAGTGTCTCTTATTTAGAGACCATATGTCTTGATGGACTAGAGATAGGTGGTTATATATGGTGACCTGACAGAAATGGTATGATTCATCGACATTCAATGAGATTATTATAAATAAACTTTTGGTAGGGTTTTATACAGATGAGATCCATGGGATTGTACTTTTTTGATCAGTTGGGATTGTATTCTAGCCCTTGTATTTTAATTTTTTTTATTTTTAATCTAAGTGGTGTTCTTATTTTTATTCATAACTTGTTACTCTGGGTTTCTAGTTTCGGCACTTACTCTTATAGACATGTGTTTGTACAAGCACATAATAAAATGCATCCCCTTTATGGAATATTACCAGTCAGTGCTACTAACCATTCCCTTGCCAATAGAAGGTGGGATTAGGTTAGTCACTATATAAGGGCCAGGGTTTGGTTGTGACATATGTTGAATGTAAAGATTTATAAAAAGGTTTTTCTACCCTCACTTTTATTTCTGTGAGACATCTTCTTTATTAACCACTAATTTATTTTATGTGGTGTATATTCATCCCATGAAATTATTATATTATTCTTATACATTAATTTATGGGTATTTAAATATCCATTTGATTATTTTTCTTTCATGGGGTTTATGGTTCAATATTTAACAAATTGCTAATGTATGTTTCTCTTAATTTCTTTCATTGAGATACATGAAATTTTATGCATCTTTATTTTTATATGAGGAATATATTATACCCATTAAAATGTTATCTAATGAATATTAATCCTCTCTTGATATTTTATTCCCCATTTTATGTTATTATTTCATGGGGATTTCGATTCATATTCCTTGATGTAGTTAGTTTTTATTTTAATAATTTCATTGTTTATCAGGATTATTTTTTATTATTACTCCATTGATAAAATTTTATAATTCAACTATCATGAATAATCATTATTTTTATACACCTCATGTTTTTTTTGATATATTCATGTATTGGTATTATTTTTACACGTTTTGGTATATAATATAATAATGATATTGTTTAATTAATTCTAACTGTATTTCACTCATTGGCTAGAAATGCGTTTTATTAAGAAAACATGATTTCAAAAAATAAATTAAAAAATGGTTCAAAGTGATCATTAAAAAAATCTAGATAAAATGATTTTATTGTTTTAAATAATTCATTTATATGATTAAAATTTTGTTTTAAAAGAAAATATTTTAAAAAAAATAATATATATATTAATAAATTTTGAAGATTATTTTTAAAGAAACTCATTTCAAAAGTTTTTTTGTTTAAAAATAATTTTTCAAAGAATAATGGAAAATTCCTTCAAGAAATGTTCTAAATTATCATTTTAAAATTATTATCCATCTAATATGAAATCCCCAAATAGAGTTTATGCTTTATTGTGAATAGGATCGAAGGACACCATTTTTATTCTTTCTTTGAATGGTTTTTGTTTATGATGAAATGTTTATATGGAACTTTTATCTCTTATATGGGTCATAACATGATAAAATTTATAATGAAATGCAATTCTTTTCATGATTTATTCTATGATAAAATTAATGTGATGTCTTCTTCTTGATCACAAGTTATGGTAGTATTAATTTTATATAATATCCATTTCACATCATGGATTATGACATGATGTTTTTAAGACCAATATATTTTTATGGGTCATGATACGATGAGGTATTTATATTGGTCTCGCCTATTTTGATAATCCCAAATCATGTTTCCATTCATTGATAATAATATGTAAATTATATGATAATGTTTTTATATTTTTTATCATAAACAATGTATGTATCTTCAAGCTCATGAAATTACTGGTATCAACTTATAATATACACTTTTCTAGGTAAAAGGTCTTTGTAAAAGGTTACTGATAATATCCTTCTGTTGAAATGTCACTGGTATAGGTTACTATCAAGATTACAATTAAGGAACCTACCGATAGAGGTCATTGAAAAGAACGTCACTGTTGAAGAAGCTACCATTGAAGGTTACTGCAAATTCACTACTGAAAGTACATCGCTCAAGAGCTTCTATTATAGTGTTACTGTTGAATGTTATCGTTACAAGGTTATGTTTATGAATCCTACCATTGGAATACTTATCAATGTACAATGATGTTGAGTTTCTATCAAAAGGTCACTGTTGTAATCCTTTTGTAACAAGGATGATGTTAAAAATATTTTCTGTTGGAAGTCTTATTTTGAAATACTTACCGTTCAGGGGCTACCAATAAAAGACTTAATTATGAAATTCTACTGGTGTTGAGCTACTGCTAGCTGCTTATAAGTACATGGTCACTGATGGATGTCTACCGCCGAAAGTCTATACCTAATAAGTTCACTGTTGGAGAGGACTATTATTGACACGATTACCATTGAGAAGGATACTGATACGGTTCAACCGTTACTAGTCTACTGACATCATAAACTAAACATTTTCCATTGTAACAATAATATTATAATGGTCCCACAAGGCTTATTTAATTTGTCAGACATTAACAAATATTATTTACAGACATGCCAGAAACCGTTTGAGGTATGAGGAAGACCGCACATGTTGTGATCATTCCTCTTGAGGGCACTATGGAATTAAAATGGGATACTGAGAAAAAAGAAAGTAAGAAAAGCTGTGAAGAAGAGTTTGATATGAAACACCATAAAAAATAAAGAAGCAAGAAGAACTCTCTAGTAGTTACCCTGATAATCTAAGAACATCATGAAGATCATATTGAAGAGCATACTCTTGGTTGTCCCACTGTGCTTCAGAAACTCACCAAACCAAGGTGTTGAAGAACTCAGTACCTAGACTTGGAGTTGCGACACTCTTTTTTGGAGGCAACTTGAAGTAAAGGACTAAAACTTATCTTTCCTCATTCCAGGAAGTCCATAGCTGATATGCAAACACAAAGATAATTTTAAACTCGATCATAATATTTTTAGCGTTATTGTTTTCTCTTTTCACATTTATGATCAGAGTGTTATTGCTACACACACACACACACTATCACCTAGAATTATTCTTGGGGATAATTGAAATCATCACTCCAACCTCTCTTTACCTGTTTTTCCCACGCATAACTGTGGAAGAAACCTGGTGTGGCTTGAATAGATGGTTTCCCATGAAGAACTGTGGCAGAGGCTGGAAAACCTGGATAGTTTATTAAAATTATTTTAAAGCCCGATACAGGCTATATATTAAGTTATAATATAAACTACTTAGTGGAAAGTGATCACTAAGTGAAGAGGATTAAGTCTCAGATTTAGACTAAACCTCTTGTTTAAATCGTTGTGTGCTTTACATTCAAGGTATCTTTTTTTCAATAATCCACTGATTATCTTTTCAAAGACAAGAAAACATTTTTTCATTCACTCTAATAGTATTTTTGGATACTATATATATTCTTAATTTATTAGATATGTTTCAAAAGAAAAATAAGTGTTCACACTTATTTAAAGAAGGACTAATCTACCTTTTATAAAATTTTTAAGGAATTTAACATTTACATCTCTACTACCTTAATTAATATGGTTATTTTTATTTTTAGATATTAATTATAAATTTTTTAACAAAAATTTTTATTGTAACTCAATTCATACCCCCTCATGAGTGTCCACATCGACAAATATTTTGTATCAGAGGAACTTTTCTTATTTTCATGTTTTCAGGTTATTTTCAACTATGATTTTTGTTTCATCTTAAATATCATATAATTTATATAATATCTAAATTTGGATTTATTTAAATTATAATTAACTATGGATAACCGTGTTGAGGGTGATTCTACTAAAAATCTACCTTTTTTTAATGGAAATAATTATACTCAGTGGAAATTAAAAATGAAAATGTGTCTAGAGAGCAAGAGACCTGAAATCTGGGACATAGTTTAGGAACAAAATCTATTGCCTGATACTACTAGGGAAACATTGTCTCAGATTTATAAAGCCATATATAATAATAAATGTTATGTAATTAATTCATTGTACTGTAATATAGGTGGTGATGAATTCAATATAATATCTTCTTGTAAAACTGCATTTGAAATTTGGTATACTTTAACTGTATCACATGACGGAACGACTAATGTTAGTGAAATGAGATTAAATACATATATTATTAAATATGATAATTTTAAAATGAATCATCGTGAACATATCACTGAAATGTATCTCAAGCTCAATGAAATATTGAATATCATGACTCTACTTGGGAATCCAATGAACAACAATGATCATATTATGAGACTGCTTCGATGCTTACATAAGAAATGGATAGGAACCTCTATTTCTATTCGATAATCTTGTGATATAGGAAAAATAATAGTAAAATAAACATATTGGAAAGCTTATTATGTAGGAAGAAGAACTTAGGGTGAATCCATTATTAGAGGAATAACAATATAAGAAATCTGTAGCATTCAAGACTACTACTTCAAAGAAAAGAGAAAAAGAAAATGTTGATGTTCTTATAGAAACTTCCACTAGTGAAGACTCAAACTCTGATAGGGATGATGATATAGATCATCTTGCAAGTATATTCACAAAGTTTTAATAAATGAAAAATTTCATTAGAAAATAAAACTACAAATAAGGTATGACAATAAAGGATAGTGGAAAAAGGAGAAAAATTGAATGATTACACAACTAATATAGTTTATTATGAGTGTAAATGAAAAGTACATGTGAAGGATGATTTCCCCAAGTTTCTATTTAAGAATAATTATGAAGTCAAGGGAAAGGGTTAATAAAATTATATGAAAGCCAACTAGAGTGCCTCAAAAGATAGCTCAAGTGGATCTGACACTTCTAATATTGATAAGACGAAAACATTCAAATATGTTCTTTATGACGGAAACATCTAAGGTAACTCCCAATTCCCCTATATCCAATGCTTATTATTCTGGGAATGAAAGTGAATAAAAATGATAAAAATATGAATAAGGATAAAGTATTTGAATACTATGGAATGCTTGAGGAAACCTTTAATGAACCCAATGGTAAATATAAGTTATTGAAAAAACAACATGCTTTAAATGCTAATTACAAATCTAATAAGGATATTGAGAATTAAAAATGTGATTTGATATAAAAAAAATACTGAACTCAAATTATTAAATGAGCAATTAAAAATGGATTTGGAAAACTTTACTGCTGGTAGAGATACCTTGACTCTATTTCTAGGAGAAAAAATTACCCTAAAATACACAACAGGTCTAGGATATCATCCAAGATATAGAAGGATTATTAAAACTAAATTTCCTTCAAAATCTGCATAGTTCACTCCTAGTTTCAGTTATGGACAATATTTTGAAATTTTTTTTTGCAAAGGACCTAAAAAATTTCTTATGTCTCAAAATATATATGATTATTATAGGAAATATTTAAAACAAATATGTGTATCAAAAGTTCTTCTTTCTAACCTCTCTAGACCCAAGAAAATATGGGTAAAATTTTACCCCATGATTAATTAGTTTTGCATGGAAATATCTTAAAGTGTTCCTATAAAACCCTATGGTACTTGGAAAGTTGATGTTCAAGACATATTAATTGAGACTATTCTTTCTTTAATAGAATAATCAATTTTGATGTTGGACATGCCACCATTGGTGACAATGATAAGGTAAAAATCTTTGGCATAGGCCAGATTGGTAACCCAAATACAATATTAATTTCCAACGAATGTTTTCTTGATGATTTAATGTACAATTTAATAATTATCACTTAGTTGTGTGATCATGGTTTTAATATTACATTTTAAAATGATGCATGCAATGTTTTTTATTCCAAAAATGATTTAGTTTTCACTACCTGTAGAAATAGAAAAATTTATGTTTTTGATTTAAATTCCATATCCAATCAAAATGTTTGTTGCATAAATGATTTTCCTAAGGAATCTTGGTTATGGAAAAGAATATGATGACAATATAATGTCCACTCTCTTAGGAATCTATCTAAGAATTTCCTTGTTAGTGACTAACCTTAATTGGAATTAAAACATGGAAATTTGTGTAACCCCTATCAGAAGAGAAAACAACACAAAGTTTCCATCAAACCAATGAAATAAGTCTCTACTTCTCAACCACTTGAGTTGGTTCCCATGGATTTGTTTGAACCAAAAAGAGTTCCACATTTTAATTATAAGCACTATGTGTATGTTTTTGTAGATGGTATTTATGGATACACTTGTTTATAATATCTACCTCAAAAATGTTATTATTGTTTTTATTTTATCAAATTATTATAGTCTGTAAAGAATCATTGTGGACTTAGAATTAAGAACATGAGATGTGATCATGGGATTGAGTTTGGAAATCTGGAGATTGAATCTTATTTCTCCAACAATGGATATAGTCACAATTTCAATACACCTAGAACACCTCATCAGAATGGAGTCATGGGAAGAAGAAATAGGACCATTCATGATATTTCCTGGAAAATGATCAATGAATATGATTTGACTATTTATTTTTGGGCTGGGGATATAAATAAATCATTCAATATCATTTATAGAGTTTTAATTATAATTTTTTTTAACAAATCCCCTTATGAGCATTGGAATAATTGTAATCCATAGGATAATCACTTTAGTGTCTCTGGTTGAAAATTCATTATTCTTAACAGTAATGATAATATTCAAAATATTTCTCCCAAAATTGAAGAGGGAATTTTCTTAGGATACTCAATCTCGTCTAGATCCTATAGTGTATTCAATAATAAATCAAATATGTGGAAGAATCAGTTCATCTAAAATTTTATGAGATTGATCCACATGATCCTAAAACATCTAATGAATATCTTGAGGATGATTTATCAGTTCTAGACCTTAATGATAAAGATAGTTAATCCCTTGTAAAAGTAACCAGTTCTGGTAATCTTCCAGAATCTGCACCTGTTGAGTCTGAACTAACAGACAACCTTGAAAAAACTAGTTCGACCCAATCTAGTGGTATTGGGACTCTTAAGAACCATTATTTTGATGTTGTTGTAGGTGATCTCAATAGGGGAACTCAAACATGATCTTTTTTGAGAAACCAGGTTGAACATCAAACTTTTCAATCACGACATGAACCCTAAAATATTAATCGCGCTATAAATGATGAATTTTGGATGATGGATATGCAAGAAGAATTAAATTAGTTTAAAAGAGACAAAGTCTAGCAATTAGTGTAATTTTATAAGAACACATTCAGAAAAGGCACTAAATTGGTATTTAGGAACAAAGTTGATGAGTCTTGAAATATAGTTAGAAACAAAGCTATATTATTTACAAAAGGGTATAGTCAAGAGGAAGTATTAGACTATGAGGATACCATTTCACCTATAGCTAGGTTAAAAGTCATTATAATACTACTTTCTTATGCAACTCATCTAAATTTTAAACATTATCACATGGATGTTAAAAGTGCATTTCTAAACAGGTATATAGTTGAGGTTGTGTTTGTTGGACAACCACCTATCATTACAATTTTTCATTTTTCAAATTGTGTTTTAAAACTCTCTAAAGCATTATATGGGTTAAAACAGTCTCCTAGAGCTTGATATGATAGTCTCAACTCTTTTTTTATTTCAAAATATTTTACAAAGGGATAGCTGATCCTAATATTTTTACTAAAAGAATTTCGTAAGAGGGTTTTATAGTAAAAATTTATATAAGTAACATTATTTTTGGATCCCTTAATAATTCATTATGTAATATTTTTTCAATGATAATGAAAAATTAATTTGAAATGAGTTTATTGGGGGAACATAAAATTTTCCTTGGATTTCATATTTTTCAAAATAAAAATTTCATTGTTTTGAATCAATGTAATTACGTTAAAGACCATTTAAAATGTTTTGGTTTGGATAGTATTAAATGTAGTGATACACTTATGAGTACCACTTGTATGTTGGATGATGATGAAACTACTGATACAGTGGACCAAACTAAATACAAAGGTATGATAGGGAGTCTGCACTACCTTACAGCTAATAGACTTGATATTATGATCAGTGTATGCATGTTTGCTTGTATTCAAGCTAATCCTAATGAATCTCATTTAACTGTTGTTAAACTAATTTTAAAATATCATAATAATTCTCAAAACATTGGAATATTTTATCCACAATAACTATCATTTGATTTGATAACTTAGTTTGATTCTAACATTGATGGTTGCAAGCTAGATAGAAAAAAAACCTCTGGAACTTGTCACATTTTAGGCAAGCCACTAGTATCATGGTGTAGTAAGAAAAAAAATTGTCGCTTTATCCACTACTGATGTTGAATATATAGCTGCAGGTAGTTGTTGTGCTCATATTCTATAGATGAAACACACTTTTCTAGATTATGGATAGCAATCCAAATATGTCTCTATAAAGTGTGATAATTCAAGTTCTATTAACATTTCTGAAAATCCAGTATCTCATGATAGGACAAAGCACATTTATGTGAGACATCAATTTTGGAGATATCATTATCAAAATGGTGATATAACTCTTGAATTCATTGTCATTGAACATCAATTGGATTATATATTCACAAAAAAATTCAATTATGAGAGGATAAATTTCATCAAATAAGATTTAGGTATTATTAATTTCAGTTTAGAACACCACACTGTTAGACCTCATTGTTAGAACACCTCACTGTTACACCTCACTGTTTGAACACCACACTGTTAGACCTCATTGTTTGAACACCACACTGTTAGACCTCACTATTAGAATGGATCACTGTTAGACCTCAATGTTAGAACACCTCACTATTGGACTTCACTGTTAGAACACCTAACTGTTAGACCTCACTATTAGAACACCTCACTATTAGACCTCATTATTGGAACACCTCACTGTTATAATACCTCACTAGTAGACATCACTGTTGAACACCACACTATTGGAAATTACCGTTATTTTACTTCATTTTTTCTGTGGAATCTAAAGAATTTTTTTATCATTTTAATCGATTTGTTTTGGTTTAGATCCCTATATAACAAAATCAAAATAAAAGAACATTTCAATCCACTCCCTTCTTCACTCTCAAATCATTACTCTAAAAATTCATAAACATTAACTCTCTACAAAACCCTCAAACTACATCATCCTGAAAATGGAAAGAGTAAAATGATTTATGATTGGTGATAGAGATGCACCAAACCCCAAGAGACCTAAAGTCATGTTTAGTGGTGATAGAATTAATGTAGAGATTTTGGTTAATTCAAATATATAAAATAGGTATATCATACTAGAAAAGGTATTGATCGAGGACTAGTTACTTTTGGGAACATATTTGGTCCTGGATGCGCTAGAAACTCATGGCTGGGTGGATTGTTTTTCAAACAACAATGGGCCTTATTATACAAATATATTCAAATAATTTTATGAGTTTTTGAGGATTGAGAAGTCTAATGTAGATAACCGAATGTTTTATAGTGTAAATTGGATTGAATTAAGCTTCTCATATGTTGAATCTATTGAATGTATGAGATCCCCACATGAGGGAAGATTTGGTTACTACTCTAGAGTAGCTCCTCTAGATAGTGTCTTGTTTTGCTATAAAGATGCTTTGACTGAACTCACATGGAATGGGGTCCCTAGGGAGGTTATTACTGCTAAAATGAATGGGTAGTATATATTTCAATTTAAGATTATTCTGTATGTTGGGAGTCCCAGGAGAGGGTTCTTTGTTATACTGATGTATGAGAATGAGTTTATAATTCATCTAATGAAACATGGGCATAGGATCAATATGTACAGACTACTGATGGTTTAGTTAGAAGATATGGCTAGGCCATGTTCTAATTCAAATTCTCTATTCCATGCAAATCTAATTTCTTTTATGCTAAAAGTAAATGGTATTTCTAGAAATAAAGAGGAAACAATAGTTTCCAAGAAAATATTTCCATCTCAAAGCTAATCTCTATGTACATGAAGATAAACTGGAATCCTTGGAAAATAAAATGGGTGAATGATGTGGGAAACAATTTTAAGGATTTAAACCCTGTTACAGGTGAGTCAGTTGACCAAGAAGAAACAACAAAAATGGTTTCAGGGCAGGAAGAGGATGATATAGTTGTAATGGAGGTAGCTCTAAATAATGGGGAGAATCCTACTGGAAAAGGATTAGTATCTGCTGTGCATAACATTGATGGCTGGACTGAGGACCCTCAGTTTCTGTTGTTGGTTCAAGATTATGATGACTATGAAGATGAAATTATCAACAGAAGACCTTCAGTGCCTTCTGTTTCAGAATTAATTTTTTTACCTCCAGTAATCTTTTCCCCTCAATACTATGTTAGTAATTCTAACCATGAATCCATAAAATAAAACTTGCAGAGAATTATTAAGGATTGTTCCAATGAAATGGAGAAGTTTGTTGCTCTAATTCAAGATCTTTTGGCATCTATGTTGGATAAAATTCAATACAGGATTAAATCTAATCTGCACCAAGAAATAAAGCAGTGTCAGTGTCAAATGAATAAACTGACAGAGTCTAAGGATCTTATGAAAATATCAATTTTATTCTTGAATTCTGACATCTCCTTGAGAGCTCAGGAGGACAAAGATGTTCGGTTTATTAAAGGTATAGTGAAACAGTTGGTTACAGTCAATGAGTACATTAAGATGTCCATGGAATTCCTTCTGCATATCCAAGATGATGATGTGAAGACACTGGTTAGTGGAATAAAAATGTCTTTCAAGGAAATAGTATCAATCACCATAGCACCTCTGAGTGCTTCTACATCATCGTCATCCTTACCTCTAATTGGCCTCTCAACCTTCAGGTTTGTGGTTAGTGAAGAGTGGCCAAGGATTCTGGTGCAAGTTCACCTGATCCTCAATCCCTAACCCAGATTGTTACAATCACTAGAGAAATTCAAAATGTTGTAAGAAATTTTATGAAGTATGCTACCCAAGACCAAGAGACCATAAATGAGAAAATTGAATATAATTACAAAAGGGTTTATTACAAGAATCAAATTGATGGGCTCTTCAAGTTGCTCTTGGAAAACCTGAGGATACCTCTTTTCACCAGAGCTTTTAAGGATGAGGTTAGAAGACTGGGACAGTTGACTCCTTCCTTGGAGAAATGATGGAGAATAAGGTTGACTTATCATAGCCATTGAGAGAGGTGGAAGCATAATCATGGACTTCAAGAACCTTCTCCTTTGTTTCCTCCTTGTGGATTGCACCACCATCGTTGTTCCTCTAGCATTACCTTCTATCTCCACTGTCTCAGGATTGTCATGTATTTCTCCTTTAATGTCTCCAACTCAAGACATAAAAATATTGACTCTAATGATTCCTCAGAGAGTCACTACTCGTGCTTATCCCTCATACAATATTTATTTTCCTAAATAATCTCTCAGATCTATTATCTCTAATAAAGTTGTAATTATTCTTACTTTTAGTGGCTTAATTTGAGATTATCAAAAAAGGATAGACTTTTTGACTCACCTATTTTGATAATCCCAAATCTTGTTTCCATTTATTTTTAATAATATGTAAATTATATGATAATTTTTTTATATTTTTTATCATGTACAAAGTATGTATCTTCTTGCTCAAGAAATTACTGCAGTCACCTTAAAATATAAAATTTTCTAAGTAAAAGGTAAATTTTCAAGGTTACTATTAATAACCTTTTATATAATGGTCACTGGTATAGGTTACAATCATGGTTACCATTATGGAACTTATTGATAGAGGTTACTACTGAGAACGACACCATTGGAGACCCTACTGTTGAATGTTACTGTATGTTCAATACTGAATGCTTATCGCTCAAGGGATTTTGTTATATAATTACTGTTAAAGGTTTTTGGTACACAGTTACTGTTATGAAGCCTACCATTGGAATACCTATCGAAGTACACAAATGTAGAGTTACAATCAGAAAGTAAACGTTTTAAGCATATTGTAACTGGGTTGTTGATATAAATATTGTCTGTTGGAAGTCTTTTGATGAAAGAATTATGGTTGTGTGGTTACCGATGATAGAATTACTAATGGAATTCTACTGGTGTAGTGTTACTTCTAGCTGCTAACTGGTATAGGGTCACTGATGGATGTCTACCGACAGATTTCTACAGCTGATAAGTTCAAAATTGGAGAAGCCTACTATTGACAAGTCTACTGTTGAGAAGGATACTGCTACGGGTCTACTCTAACCAGTCTACTGATATCATACTCCCAAATTTTTCCATTATCATAATAATGTTATAACTGTCACATTTGGATTATTTAATTCATCTTTCATTAATTAATATTATTTACAGACATGTCAGAAATCGTATGAGGTTCGAGGGAGACCGCATGTGGTGTGATCATTTCTCTTGAGGGATGTATTGAATTAAAAAGGGATACAGATAAAAAAATGTATACCATTCTATGAAGTAGAGTGTGTTATGAAACACCATACACAAAAAGGAACCAAGAATAACTCTACAGTGCTAATATGATACTCCAATAACATCACAAATATCATATTGAAGATCGTACTCAAGGTTGTCCTGTTGTGCTTCATCAACTACCTAATCCAAGAAGATGAAAATCTAAGTACTTGGAAGCAGAGTTGCGATACTTTTTTTGGAGGAAAATTGCAGAGAATGACTAAATCTTCTCTTTACTAATCCCAAGAAGTATAGAGCTGATCTGTAAACAAATAGAGAATTCTAAAATTGAACATAATATATTTAGACCTATTGTGTTAACTTCTTACATTTCTGAGTAGTGTGTGCCTGTCACACACACACACACACACAATCTCCTATAATTAATCTGGGGATTCAAAAAATTGTCACTCCAAACACTCTTTACATTTTTTCCCACGCATAAATGTGATGTAGCTGGGTGTGTCTTGGATAGTTTTCTTCCCATGAAGAACTATGGTAGAGGATAGAAAACCTGGAAAGTTTGTTAAAACTGTTGTAAAGAATTTTAAAATATATGTATGAAGTTATAATATAAATATCTTAAATGAATGTGATAACCAAGTGGATAGGATTATGTCTCAGCTTGATATATAATCTCTTGTTTAAATCGTTGTGTGATTTTCTTTCAAGTTCTCTGTTTTTCAATTATCAGCTGCTTAACTTTTCATATCTAGAAAACCATTTTTGCATTCACAATGATAGTTAGTTTTGGTTAGTGTATATATATGCATAATTTAGAAGATCTGTTTCAGAAGAAGAATAAGTTTTCACACTGATATAACTGAGGACTAATCATCCTTTGAGAAAAATTTTGATAAATTAAACATTTACATCTATACTGCCTAAATTTACTGAGTTATTTTTTTTGACATTTTTATTCATAATGTTTTTAACAGAAATTTTAATTGGAACTCAATTCAACCCCTCTTCAGTATCCAATCAGTCCAAAAATTTTCTATATTATGGGAAATTTATTTATGATTTAATTATGTGAGTGGTTTTTACTTATATCACCCTTCAATGAATTGGTAAGTAATATTTTTTATAATATCAATGTGTACACTACAACAAACCATATTTTATATACATATATATTACATCAAAATTCAATAATATTCACTAAAAAACCGATCCAATATAGGACCATAATGGTATTTTGTCTTTTGAAATTGGGAAACATATAATACTGGTTCATAACGCATCTACGTTGTCTCCCACTTATTCATTCTTAACTAGAACACTTTTTGACATATCTTCCTTAATACCATTCTTCTTGACATGGGGAAAATAAATATATTAAAGGGTGAGATCAGATGCTCAGTGAGCATAAGAAAGGAAGATATCAATTATATCATAATCATAATAAATAGGAACATCACATTTGAAAATCCCATCCTTCATATGAATGATAAGGATGTCATGTCTTGGGATAAATCTGAAATGTTCACAGTGAATCTATAAACCTATTCCCAAAAGTCGTAACATAAGACTTGGAATTTTTGGCATACATAAAAGTATATAAAATCATTTCATATTCTTTAAAACTCATTTCCAATCACATCATAGTGGACAAAGTCCATTACTGAACCGAGATCACTCCTTGTTTCAGCCATTATTATTGATCCAAGATCATTTCTCATTACATCCATGTCTATCTAATGAGATAAAAAATTTACCCAAATAATTGGCGGGAGATATAGGTTCCACCCATATCATAATGATATCATTCTTATGTGTGCGAGAGAAACATAAATCAATTATCATTGCATAACCAAAGGATTAAAATGGGTTTCCTAAACATCATTCCATTATTAGATAATCCTTCTAAAACATATGGACTTCATTAATAGAATTCCATCATAAAAATAATCAAATAATATGATTAATAGGGATAATATACTATTAATATAGAATAGTTACATAATTCTATCTTATATTGAATATTATTTTGGTAGAACATTTGAAATTAATTTTTCACGAAAATATCGTTCTTCTGGATGAACGTTTTATTTTCTCAAAATGGCATGAAATTTTAAATGTTGATATTTTATTTTAAAATAAAATTTAAATAATGTGTGGGATGATTCAAGGAAATAAGGATTTATGAAAACAAAAATAAAATCCATTCATATTTTATATGTTAAAACAAATCATTCTTCTCGTACTTTTTTTGGAAGGTCGAAAAGTACCACATAATGAAAATGAAAGAAGATTCCTTCCATACCGTTGAATAAAAATTTTCATGCTGGAAAATTGACTTATCAAAATTGTAGAAAAAATATTTTCTAATACATATTTTGGAATCATGGACATGGAAGATAAATATACACTAGAAAATACTTAAATAGAAAAAATCTCAGATAATAATGAAATTGTGAAATTATCCCTTACCTTTGGTCTGATAACCTTTTTATGTATCTATACCACCTATATAATGATTTAAATAATTTCAAAAACTAATTTTAGAACCATATTCATTTTTATGATATCATATATGATCAGATTATCATCTGTTTGTTAGTAACATTATTACTCATCCATTGGTTGTTAACTACATTATTCCCTTATGCATGTTTTATCATATGAGTTCACGTTCACATTTTTAGGTTATAGTTATATTAGTTACATAATGATATTAGTGTAATATATATCATATCCATTCTTTAAATTTATTTATATATTCTGTCTATAATGAAGAGCTTGTAGAATGTATTTTATCACATAGTGGAGACGGTAGGTTGTATGTACGCATAAGAGATGATATCATTCCAGTAATTGTTGAGTGGTATTGAAGTGCATGGTGTCTAATATATCATAATAAATATCATGATATTATAATTATAAATTTTTATTATTTACATTATTAGACACATCTATGTATGGTGGTGGTGAAAAATAGATGACACCACTGCATGGAGACGGTAAGTTGTATGTACCCATTCGTAGGGACTTTGTTTTTCATTTGGTGGATATAAGATTCATTATGGTTGTTTCTGAATCATAATAAAATCAATGTATATAAGTGATATAGTATTTATTAATTTATAGTTAAAAACTCATTTAGATTATGTTGAAGAATAAATATGTTTGTTAGAATCCATTGAAGAGATTACCTCTTCTTCAATATACATCCTCTAAATCTCAAATTAAATCACTATAGTTGGTCTTTAAAGAAGACGAGAACTGCTAGAATGATACTAGGGAGCTTTATAGGGGAAATGGGTTGGGTATGGAAAATTTTTATGGCTCAAATTGTAGTTAAGTGGTGAGAGAAGAGGTTCCCGTTTATAATTGAGGTCAGTGGAATTTTTTAGATCTCTAAAAATCTTAATATATAATTTTTCAAACCGCCATAAAAAACTAAAAAAATTTCAATTTAGAAAAATAGATTAGATATGGTTGTAAGATAATCACAAAATAAATTGTATATAGGTTTTTACATCAATTTAATCCTTATCATTATAATTAACACATAGATATATTTTTTTACTAGGGTAAACCATATTTCAATATTAAATGGGGAAAATATTTAGTTACATTGTGTCAATTAGACTATAAATAAATACCATATAACATTTTAGAACATATAATAGTAATTTATTATTTAAAAAAATTAATTATTATTTTTATATATTTTTATAAATAATTATTTTGTTAAATAGGCAATAATATCAATTTTGACTCTATCTAATTCATTGTTTTTTAAAAATATTAAAATAAATATTTAACATCGGACTAATAATTTAATTGTATTTTTATATGGATAAGGCAGTCTATAAAATTAATTTTTATTATTAATTAACTGAATATTTATTTATTTTAATACTGTTTTTAACCATTATTTGATATTTCAATTGATAAAATAACTACTTTAACTATTTCATGAAATTATTTAATATGCATATTTTTTGGAAAAATTTATAAAAATACTATGAAAAAGATAAATCCTATACATTTTTGAAGAATCATTATAATAAAATATATCTTTACAGAAATATAACATTAGAAAGTGTTATATTAATGAAAACATTAATGTGATAACATTAACATCACATTAAATAAAATATTATTATTGTCTTAATCTCTTATATAAGGATCCAAAAGGTCAATAGCTCAACCCTTGGATGGTTATGGTTAATATATTCACTTAAAATGATATTTTTTCTAGTTTCTGTTTTTTAAGGGTTATTATCATTTTAATAATAATAATTTTATTTATTTCTTATCAATTAAATAAGTTATGATTCTTTAATGTATAATTCTTTAAGATAGTTATTTATTTCAATTTTTAAAAAAAAATTTATCATGATAGTATTTTTATATTTGATATTTTAAATTATTATTGATAATCTAATTTACCTTTTCGATAACCTTATATTCAAAATTATATTGTAATTAATATTTTAGTAAGACAAATTTATCTTTTCTTAAAATAAAATAAATTAAATGTCTTAATCTCATCTTAGTGGCTTATACGGGACACCATTTTGACCCAAGGATGATTTATTTCAAAACACACTCATGAAAAGATATTAGGAAATATTTTAGGTTAATTTTATAAAATTAGAGTTACCCTTAATTACCCAATTTACCATTTTACCATATTAATAAAAATTAAAAATGTTATTGTTCATAATTCCAAAAAAGTAATCTATTTAATTATTTTGGAATTCATGATTCCAAATATGGAAATCGTTTTTTAAAAATTCAAAAAATATAAGTTATATTAGTTAAATTGAAATTAATCCCCTTGTTAGAATGACGAACTGATTTTAAAAGTTAATACAGTGAAAAAATTTGAAATGTTTTTACATCAAAATTCAATGTAAAATTAATGCCAGTGACAGTAATTATATTAATTGATAAGAATATATTCTATTTATAATTGAAAAAAAATTCAATAACATAATGTATCAGTAAAAATTATTTCTATGAAAATAGTTATTTTTAATTTAAATTTTGTATAGTTTTATTATTCCTTAAAACCAAAAACATATTAGAAAAATATCAAAAATTATTCCAAAATAAAATTTTATATCCCTATTCTAAAGAATAATTTTATTTTTTTATATTGAATATATAAAATTTAAAAAAACTATATTTAAAATTGGTGTTCCATCATAAGGGAGAAACAATTTATTTTTTAAGAAATACCTCTTATGTCTGAAAAATTGGAATTTTTCGTATAAATTGAATAGAAAAACTATAAGAAGAATTTTAGACATTATATTGAATATATTACATATATATTGGGTTAAAAATCCATCAATAGATATTTTATTGTTTTATAAACTCACTTTTTTGTATTTACATACTTTTTTCAGAGGAATGTTAATATAATTATTACACACCATTATAATGACAAGGTTATAAGGTAACATAAAAATATTTAGTTCTTCCATTAAACTCAGTCATATTTAGAATAAATTATATAAAATGAATTTGAAATTGTTGGTAACACAATCCAAGAATATTGTTGCATATACAACAAGCTAAGCAGATGTTGCATATAATAGTTGCTTATCTTGGTGTAGTATAAAACACAAGGACTCAAATGATAAAAAATATTATCATTATTAATGATTTTCTAATGAACCAAGATTAATGTACATGTAAATTATATTCTTTTATGGAATACAAAATACATTACTAAAATAGATGCACAATGACCGTATTAATTTAGTTTCTTTTGAAACTCAATACAAATTCTTCTAGCTTGGTAAAATATCTTTATCATCTCATATTAAGATCTTCCCCATAACTTTTACTACCTAAAACCAATCATTATATCATATGGAAAAGAAAACATAAATAGGGTGAGCTTATATTCTCAGTAAATGTAAACATGAATAAAATTAAACAAAACATAAACATAAGAATGTAATAAAATGATCATAAAATTTTAATATCAAAATCATGAGTCATGAAATGAATCTTCACAGTTTGTAAGGAGAAGATCATAAATGATCATAAATAATTATAAAATAAAATTGAAATAACATGAAATTGTGGGAAAAAAATTTGTACATAATATTTTTTACATCTTTCCCAAGCATTGAGGCCAAGACCTTCATAGTTGAAAAATTCCATTACTAAACTTGTTTTACTTTCCATTCTATCCACGTTTTACTAAACCAGATATACTTGTCATTCCAGCCCAGTATTACTGAACCAGATCTAATTATTTTTCCAGTCATGTCTATATCATTAGATATAAATTTTTACCCAATGCATTGGGGAGGGATATTGGTCTCAACCATCTCATAATGATATCATTATTACTTGTTCCAAAAAATATAAATCATTCCTCATTGAATAAAACATAAAATAAAATGGTATTATTAAAAATCATTCCATCATTATATGTATAAAATAAATGGAATACAAAAATATAAAGTCATCATAAATATAATCAAATAAAATTAATAATAGGGATAGATACATAAACCTATGTCGTCATAGATGGAAAATAATTTTGATAAAACATATGAACATAATCTTGGGGAAAATATATTTTATTTTTCAAAAAAAAAATTCTTTTCTGAAAAAGTAATGCAATTTTAAAAGAAAAGTATTCAGTTGAAAACAAAACTTATAATCATGTAGATAATTTTTCATGGAAATAAGGCAATGTGAAGATGTAAAAATTCATTCAAGTCGTATAAGTTAAAAAAACATTCTACTCATACTCTTCCTAGAAAAGTCAAAAATTACCTCGTATGAAAAATGAAAAAAATATTTATTCAATACATTTAAATAAAAATTCACCAATGGGTGAAATTGACAATAATAAATAGTAGTAGAAGGTAAATAATATTATATATTTAGGGATAATGTGTGTTTGTGATAAATATTCAATAATAAATACTTACAAATAAAAAATCTCAGATAATAATGAGATTGTAATATTATCCCTTAACTTATATATGATTTCATCCATATGTGTATGATACTCTTATATAGTGTGTTTAAAAATATTATTAACTTGTAATAATTTATATGGTTAAATTATAATATTTAATTGTTTTAAAGTATAAATAGAATATATTTTTACCATTTAATGTAATTTATGTCATTATCATTGATTTTACATTGAATTCATAGGTAAAATCATTTCAATCTTTTACAATGTTTTAAACAAAAACCCATTTTCATTCGACAACGAGATTAATTTTAATTTAATTTCTGCAACTTCTGTGTATTGAATTTGGAAAAATGGATTCCATATTTGGAATCAGTGGGTCCAAATTATGTTAATAGACTACTTATTATTTTTTGGCATTATGAATAGTAACTACGGTAAATTTTATATACCATAGTAAAAGTTAAATCGGGTAATTAAGGGTAAATATAATATTATAAAATTACCCTAACCCTTGTCATAATACAATTGGAGGATTATATTTCTTCCTAATTCATATTTGGGTCGAAATGAAATCCATTAGAACCCACATGGAGGTGATTAAGACCTTTAGTTTATTTTAGTTATAGGAAAGTGAATTATGTCTCACTCAAACATTAATAATTAATGAATTTTTAATATAAGGTTATACAGAATATAAATTCGGTTATAAATACTCATTTGGAAGCTAAAATGTTTTTATTTATCGTGGTAATTTATTAGTAATTTTTATGATGTATTTAATTACCTTTTTAGTTTATACATTAATGATGCAGAAATTATTTATTTAGTAAAAGAATCAATAATATTGTTTTTATTGAAATATTAATACATATTAAATGGCTCTAAAACTAGACCAGAACTTATTTATAATGTATATATACACCATAATCATTCAATGATCGAATATAGGACCGTTTGGAGTCTTATAAAAGTGATTATGAAACATATTTTATTTTATTTTATATGATGTCAAAGTTGTCACCTTCATGATTTAATAAATATTACATTTTAATATTTGGGTGTTTTAGAATATAAATCTGACTAAATGTATTATTATGTAAGATAAAAGATTTATCTTCATCCTATTATTTTATTTTTAATTTTTATGCAACAAATAAGTATATTTAATAATTATACAAAAAAGATGTAGTAATTATTTTATTAAGAGAAATATCAAATAAATGGATTCACAAATAGTATAATAAATATTATATAAATTATATAATGTTCTCCACTAATTTTCTAGATTAATATGACATTATTGGAACCTATTAAATATTTTATTTTGAATATATCCTTTATGTGGATTTACTTTAAATTCAAATAAATGAACAGTCTTAAAATTAACACTATTGTTATTTTATAAAATAACATATTATTAAATTGATTAAAAGTCACAAAAATATTAAAAAATTATAAATTGAAATTTTAATTATGGATAATTCACAGAATATAAGTAATAATTTATAAAAATTTAAAATTTAGAATCTTATTACCACAAATAAAATTTAATATATTAAATAAGGATAAATCAAGTTGATAATGTTTAAAATAAATTCCCTACATGTTTAAATTTTATTGGTTGACGAGCTTACAACCCTATGTCATCTAATATTCGAATATGAGTCATTTTTGGAGGTTTTTATGTGGGGTAATATTTATTATAAATTATTATTTTTATGATTTCCAAAGGTGCCCCTCTCCTCCCTTATAAAAGGGCACCTCCACCCTCTCATATTTACACAACTTTGAGCCTTCAAGCTAGGCCGAACCCTACCCATTTCCATTCTCAACCTCCTTAAAAATATTCTAGAGGTGATGATCTTCTTCAAAGACCAATTTTAATGCCCTAATAGGAGGTTTCAAAGAGGCGTGTCGAGGAAGAGGTAATATCTGTTACCGATTCTTTCAAATTTATTTCTTCTTCTAATTCTTCTTTTTAGTTGTTTAATTATTAATTAATAACTTTAGTATCACTCATATACTGATATCTTATTATAAATATGAAACAACCCTATTTCACCTTCTATCCATCCTAAGGAAAATGAAATCATTGTGCGTGCATACGTACGAAATGCTATCTCCACGCCGTGGTGTAATCTATTTTCGACCACCACCTTACTAGGATGGGTATAATGGTGTAAATAAATAAATATATATAATTATTGTAAATTATTATTGATTCTGAAATATTATACATACACTTCAATACATTTCCACGATCATGTGAATGATATCATCGCTCATGCGTACGTACGGACTACCGTCTCCAAGACGCGATGAGATTCATTCTCAATGATTAACCTTTCATGAATGATTATAAAGTATATATAATAAGTAATCATGAAATATATGACATAATAATGATACTGGATTTATCTATATATATATTTATGTCATCTAATTAATTTCATTCAATTCAATAAGGAAACGAAAACAGAGTTCATGCGTACGTATGACCTACCATCTCCAAGAATGGTGTATTTCTTTCCATTTATCGATCTATTATATATATATGTATATTCTGCATATATATTATATATATGTCATGTTTTACATTCTGGATGTAATTAATCATGGTATAAGTAAACATTTGAATAATTACATGTTAAAACACGAACGACAAATGAAATGATTTTTTCCAAAACGCTACTTTAACATGAATTTACAAAAGAACGGGTAATATAAAGTCATAAGTGAACCATATATGATATCATAACAATGAATATGATTCTATAATAAGTCAATGACATTATTTAAATAATTATAAAATAGGTTTGGATACATACGAAGCATATCATACCTAAGGTAAGAGATAACTATTCCAATCTCATTCTTATCCGAGATTGTTTATTCGTAAGTATTTACTAGGGTTATTGTTATCATCCATGTCCAAGTTTCCTAAAAATGTTTTCATGTAATTTTAAAGTCCTTTTTAATCATTTTTGACTTTTACTACATGGTATGTAAGGAATCTTTGTTTTGTTTACGTTACAAGGTACTTTTTTGACTTTTCCGGCAAAAGTACAAGAAGAATGTTTTGTTAACTTATACATCATGAAAGGATTTTTATGGTTTCATAAAGAAATATTTTCATGAATCTTCCTCCAAAATATTTCATGACTATTTTCAACAAAATCCTTTTCTTTTAAAAATTCATGACATTTTGTGAAAAGATAATGATTTTAAAGAAGAAAGGATATTTTCATCAAGAATTCTTTTTAAGTGTTTTATCAAAACCAACTTCCATCTAAGATGACATTATTTCCTATGTGTATGTTTAAAGTATAATGTCGCTATGATTTACATGGTTTCACTTTTCTTATTATGAAATGATATCCATTTCTTTTATATAGATTATGTGATGATGGGATGATGTTTATGAAACCCATTTTATTCATTGGGTAATTATGATTGATGTATGTTTATTTTGTGGCACATGTAAGAATAACTTCATTATGAGATGGTTGGGACCTATATCTCCCTCCAATGCATTGGGTAAAGATTTATATCTCATGAGATATACATGGCTGAAATGGCAAGTTTAACTGGTTTAATAATACAGGACTGGAACAAGGAGTGAACTCTATTTAGGAAGGGACTTTGTCCACTAAGATAGTCTTGGAAGAAATGCCTTGGATGCTATATAAATCATAACAAGTGCTTAATGGTTACCACAATTACATGATTTATTCCAATGCAATTTTATCAAGATTGATGTTCCTTTAGGATATATTCCTTACGTACTTCCATGATTTACGTCTTTTTTCATGATTTTGATGTTTATATTTTATGTTCAAACTTTTGCATTAAAATGATTATGGATTGTTTTATGTTCTTTATGCTTACCCTTACTGAGCATTTAAGCTCACACTTTATATGTTTTCATTTCCCCAAGATTTAACGAAAGTTTTTAGGTAAGAAAACAAAAGGGGAAGATCTTTATAGGAGATGTTGAAGATCTTTCAACACGATTAGAATATTATTTTCCGAGTTTCCAAAGTCACTAAACTATTACGATCCTTGAGTGTTTGTTTTTGTTATGTATTAAGTATTCAGAAAAAGTAATGTAATGTCCATGTACATCAATCTTTGGGTCATTACAAATAATATCAATGACAAAAGATCAAAACTTGTGAATCACCTAATGGTGAAATCAAATCAACTATAACAATTGAAAAACAAAAAAATTCATAATCTAGGCTTACTGTCTTTTCACTTTACATGGGATAGATAATCCTTGGAAAACCTTATTACCAACTACATATTTCTTCCTGTCTCTGTCTATAGGTTCCAAATAGTAAGTTAATGAAAAAATGAACCCTTTGATACCACTTTGAAACATCCTAGTTCTGAGAGTCGAACAAAGGTTCCCTATACTCGGTTGGTCACATGACCTCAAGTTCATTTCCCCGAATTCCCAAGGATGCTGACTAGCTATGAGAGAATTGGTTGTGATAGAGAGGAAACAATTCCCTAATTGGCAGAGTAACAATGTAGAATAACAATAATATATGACAGCAGAAGTAGTAATACGATACATTATGGAAACAACAAAGGTCTGAAAGTAAATAAAAAAATAGAGCACATATATAAATGATGAATGTCACATATTCATAGAAAGCACCCAAACATGTTACAATGATGGAAATATAGTATTAAACAAAATTACAAACTACACAAGTAAAATCCATCAACATCGAAAGCCTCATCTTTTTCCAATGCTCTCCAACTTTAGAACCATCAAGTAGCAGATGAAGAAGGGAACCTTCTCCTATATATACCTGTAATAATAAAATCTTTCTAGACCCAGAAACATGACCCAAATATTCAGTGAGATTATTTCTAATAGGAAAACACAAAAAGATTTGTGCTTAATAGTAAGTTAATATATATAACAGGAAAAATGAAAAATGAATTAATAAACAATGAAGTACTCAAATGTAAATATTCCAATAGTTGAAAACTACTTTAAATTACACATATTAATTATTCAAAAAATCATTCATAATAAAACCTCTTGGATTTCTCTTAAAGTATTTCACCTTTGGTTTGACAAATATAAAGATTCTTTGAGAAAGCACTCACTTTCAATTCCCCCTGTGGTATTTTAATGATAATTATTGTCTCTTTTAGGAAGAACTCAACGTACATTTACCCTATGGTATTGTAATGATATACTTTAGACACTCTAAGAGATCACTCAGTGTCTGTCACCCCTATAGTCTCGCAACGTAATAATTGTCACCAAAACTCTGTTGAATCCCTCAATGTCAATTCTCCCAAAGGTCAAACTACACCTGGTTCTCACAGTCCTGTATAATAAAATTGTTCACAAATGATATACAATAGAAAAATTAATATCATCTACTACAATTCTATGAAGCTCCAATTATTATCACAAGCATGTTATAAAATATCAATTCCATCCAAATTACAGTAGGCATGGAAACAAGATAGCCTAACAGGAAGTTCTAAACTCAACAACCAATATCAGCGAAAACACATCCTTAAATAATTTAATAAATTAAATCATTATCAAAACCCTTTATAAGGTTAAAAACATAGATGATATCTAACAGGTTTAATTCTCCAAAACATTCAATAAACTAAACTAGGGTATTCAACACTTTTTTCACATATAATCCAATGACAACTTTGGAAAGGAACACACCACATACCTCGACATTTTACAATAGATATTGTTGAAACTAAACCTTTTAATTGACCGAGAACATCATATATCTACACAAAATAAAAAATTCCCAACCTAGAATATCTCATGAAAGAAGAAAAATCAAGGGGATATGCTCTTGAAGAAGCAATAAATCACTGAGGGGATTCGAATGAAACTGACTCTGTTTGATTCTGAAAACGGATGATGGATCAGAGGCTTTGAGAAGAATCATCATTCAAAATCACTCCTATATGAGATGGGGTTAGAAGAAAACAATTCAGGTAAATAGTCACAACCCCATTCCGGTTTATCAAATAAAAAGAAAAGTACATGTAATTTTCATTTAATGTACACACAATATACATGGCTTAACTGGTCCACGATATAGACGGTCTCTAGGTCACCTCACAAGGCCACATACTTGGCCATTACATGGACAGTGTGTACATGGTGTGTACTCCTAAGTATATGGTGTGAACATATGAATTTTTCTAATTCTACCATTTTTCTCAAAAACATCTGAAATCAATATCCATACATGAAATGATGTTCTGGATTCTTACATCAATTTCCTTATACTCTACTCACTTCTATATGGGTTCCTAAAACTCAATATAATTGGTAGGTACAATAAATTATTCATAGGACCATATTATTATTTACTGTATTGAGAAGTTCCACAATTTGGGATTTCTTCATGAGATTTTTTGTCCTTATGAATAAATATAAAATCATTTGGGTAGGTGTGTATTCTTTTGGAGATCGTACACATCGAGCATTTCATTTGTTTTTCATTGTATGTTCATCACAGCATGTCATTATATTATTGGAGCATGTCATTCAAAATATAAACTAGTGTCACTCCATGTGTTGCATGATTTTAAGTATAAATCATTAGAATGGATGACAATGAAGTGTATTTAGTGAAACCATCATAAAATGGAATCTTTTCCCTACTCTATTATTTCTCAAACAATTTTAGGAAATCACAAAGTACATCTTCAACATTCATTGTCATTTTTACAATATCTTCTTCATCATCATTAACATATATAATCACATCCTCGATACATTCTTGTTCACTTTCCATACTTATAATCATAACAGATTGTCCATAAAAGAAAGTTTTATCATAGCCATAAGGTACAAATGCCTTTTCACAATGTTTATTCCATAATTTATAACATTGATCAATTTCATCATATATCAAGTGTTCTTCCAAATCCACTTAACTTTTTTGACTTTAATAACAACAACATAAACATAGAAAAAGGATCTGAGAAGGGTTAGATGCCTGACCTTTTGAAAACATGATAAACTCATTCACTCCATCATCATAATCCTTTATCAGATGATTAGTATCCATCCATTTTTTATTAATATCCATCCAGTTTGATTTTGTAATGATAATATTTAACTTATTAAATACACAAAAAAGTTAATAGAAAAATTAACCAGGTCTAAAAACAATTATACACTTTTAGTATTTTTAAATATTTATCTCCAATATCCACCTTCCACAACCAAACTTTGTTATTTGGGATATTCTAGATATATAAATCCTCATCTCCTCTAGAAATTCAGTCTTTAGCCCAACTTAGTTAAATTCAACGACATAAATACATAAAATGAAAAAAATTCCCATCATAATACAACTTCATATATTTGAAATTATTTACATTACACTACATGAATAATAATTCTACTATGAATGAAATATAATTTTAGTTACATTGTCTTGGATCCTACTTTAGCCCATAAAAAATCCATTTTTGATTGAAACCAAACCTTCTATTACACTTAACATGAATCATTATAGTTGATCTATGTAGATATATTCCTTTGAATGTCCATCATAAAATATAACAATCACATAAACTTGTTCCAGAAATAAACCTTCATTAGAATCCACATAAAGAACCAACTAAATTATAATAATCTTGACAATAAGGGAGAAAATCAAACTGAAATATAATCCTTCTTATTATTGAAATACATTTATTACTATATACAACTTTCATTATTTCTTATCATATAATTTATTCTTTAAATTATTAATATAATCGTTCTATAGATCCTTCATTCCTTATTCCAATTCTATTTTCTTAAATGTATCAAAATAACAGAGTGAATTAATTTTTTTTTATTTTTCACTCACACTAAAATGATGACATTAGTATACTTATGTTGAATATGAAAAAATAACTAATCTACATAAATTACCCACACATTCTTCACCAAGGACACTTCTATTATCTAGGAAAATTTTACAACTAGGGGAACCTGGATATTGTTTGATCTAATTAGTATAATATGCATTGGACCAATTTCATAATTCATAGGGTTCCCATGTTGGAAAACAAAAATAATTAAGAAACAAAAAGACAATGATCATTACATGAATAAATATAATATAAGTAGTAAATCCCATATCAACTCTAACAATCTCAAAAGTGAGATATCATTTTCATATCCAAGAATAAAATTAGGAATTTCATAATTATAATCAATCTCTTCCCAATAAGGGAAAAGGCCAAAATAGACATATCAAACATTAGGCCCACTAATTTAAACCATGCATGTGATGCTGGATGCAAGGTAGGAGTAATATTTTCAATGGGGTAAAATATTAATTATCCTTTTGCAGGAGTGAGGTCATGATATATATTCTATGGGTTTTATAGAGTTAGTGACATGCCCCTTCCATGGTGTAATAATCAATCTACTTGTCTTCTAATATAATGAACAAAGATTTTTTATTTATATAACAAAATAAATATAAAATATTATAGAAAAAATAAATTTATGATGTCCTTTAAAAAGTATTTATAAAATCACTTTTGAAATCCCATAAAAAAACCAACCGTTTTCAAAAATTCCCAAATAAAATAACTCAATATTTTTGAAATAAAATATTAAATTCCAAGTAGTCTTTCACTAAACCATAATTCATTTTTTAAAGCATTCATGGAAGCTTCATTACCAACAGTATTAATCATTTAAAATGAGATAAATGAATCTATATTTTATAAATTTTCATTTAAAAATTCACACACCCCATGTTAATATTAGACCTTCATTTAATACACTTTTAAAACATTCACATCTTTTTATGAAATCCATTTGTGTTAGTTGACAAACACATGGAATGAAACCTAAGTACATTCAATGTGTTTAAATCATTTTAATTATATTTAGAATAAAAAAGGGTTTGTCAAATAGGGATAATTTTTTATGAAACAATTAAAAACAATTAAATCATTTTAAAAGTGCCACATAGGCATTTTGGATATCTCTATGTAGCTGTATTCTATAAATCATTCTCTCAAACTATTGTAGAAAACACTAGTACACTTTCTTTAGTAATTTTAATTGTAATCATGAATATTATTACATAAAATCATTTAATCTTATATCATCAAACTAGAATATATTTAGCATTAACTTTTTTGGTAGCAATAACTTCCATATATCTCTATATCCACATATTAGTGTAGACACCTCCAATAAACATGTAATTGTATTAATACTCAATACATCACTAAAACAATCCACATTAATAATTATGTGTTCATTGATAACTATTGAAAAAAATATTACAAAACAAAACCTTGGGACCTTCAATCTACCTGGTTATATTTAATTTCAATTCTATTGAAATTATTTTTTCTTAATTCATATAAAAAATAACTTTTACACACACTTATAATGATAATCAATAAAAATTAGTTGAAAAACTTTTTCCACATTATCATTTCGTAAATAAAGGGAAATTAATTCAAAGGAAAAAATTTGTATCCCCCTTTTTCAACTAAATTAATCATAATTATTCTACCATTCTATTCTTCCACATTGATTTAGCTCAAATAATTTTATGATAGAAGTGTGGAATAAAAAGTTTCTTAAAAATGATCAATGGGTATGTCATCTCTATGCCTATCTAGGATAACTGACTATAGAAAAAAGATCTGTTTTATGACAACAATATATTTTTCAATTCACATTTCCCAATGTTGTAGATATTTAATATTCAACTATTTTGGGGATATAATAATAGAATTTGAATATAGTTCAGAATCATGAAATCATATCAAAGATCATAGTAGAACATTATTGTGAATGATTTTTCACTTCACTATTTTGATGGTCTATCATTCCAACAATGTTATTGTAGAAAATATAGAATATATTGATGTTTTAAAGGATTTTTATAATAAAACTAAGGTTGTTGAATTAATGAAACATCATCTGATGTTATTCAAAAGAATTTCATGAATATCAAATGTGATATAATAACAAAAAAACACCAAGAAACAATCTATATATATGAGTAATTATAAATAATGTATAAAAATGGAATACCCTTACTGTGGCGTCAGTAGGGTCCGGTAGAAGAGGAGTTGGTGTAGGTAGTGGTGAAAACAGTAGTGGAGGCCGTGAAGGGGTTTGCAGCGAAGGTGGAATTCATGGAGGAGTGGGGTTCATGATAGTGTAGGGTTCACAGTGTATGAGGGATCATGATAAATGAGGCTTCACAACTGATGAGGGTTAATGGATAAGGAGGGTCTAAGATGAATAATGGTCTACAGTTGGGGATGGTTTGTGGAGGAGGTCGAGGATCAGAGGATGATCATTCGAAGTGGAGGAGAGTCTGTGGTGGAGGATTGTTCATAGGGGAGTAACAGTAGTGGAGGGTCTATGATGGGGGAGATTCGGTGGTGGAGGATGTTCAACAGATGAGGAGAGTCTATGTTGGATTTGGGTCCGTGAAAGAGGTGGGTCCGCGATGATTGTGGGTCCGCAGTGGAAGAGGGGTCGCAGTAGAGGAGGGTTCAATACAATGGTGGAGGGATTCATGGTGGTGGATGAGGGGCCAACAGTTGTAAGAAACCAGATCTTCGTTTCAGGTCTGGATCTTGTTTTCGGGTGTTTTGAGAAAAAATGGTGAGAATTTGGAAATTTCATAAGTACATGTCATGTACTTACGAGTACATGTCGTGTACTCGGTTTCCAAAGGTAGCAGCGTACTGGCCATGTAACGGCTGAGTATGTGGTCATGTGAGGTGACCTAGAGAATTACTAATGTAGGCGCTGGTTAATCCATGTACACGGAATGTACCTCAAATGAACATGTTGTGTACATTTATATTTTATTTTCTTAATCAGATTGGGGTTGTGTAGAATTCCTAGAATTGTATTCTTCTAACCACATCTCGTCTAGGAGCAACTTAGAGAGACTATTCTTCTCTGAGCCTCTAATTTATCTTCCATTGTCTGAATTAAACACTATTAGTTGCATTGGAATTCCATCACTGAGTTATTCTTTATTATAGTGCCTCTCCTATTTATTTCTATTCTTTCATGAGATATTTTAGTTTGATCATATTTTGGTGTTTTTTAGATATATGATATTCTAGGTCAATTCAATGGCAACGGATAAACTATATCGATCATACATCATCGAGGTAGGTGGTTTGTGACTTTTCGTAGTTTTATTTAGATTCTATGCAAAAAAATTACCAAATACTCAACTTTAGGGTATTGGGTTCACTGTATATTTAACCCTCTTAGATGCCTGCTATGTTTTATTTTCTTGAGAAAGGGTTTTGATTATGATTTAGGATTATTAACTTGTTTATTGATGTGTTTTCCCATTATTGGATTATATTGGATGTTGGGTCTAGAACTGCTTGTTAGGATATTTTGTTTACATACCTAGTGTTATTAGGATGAATTTGATATTATATGATATTCTTTTGATATGCATTTTATCTGCACTACCTTGTAGTATATGAGATTACTTAGGCTTATAGATATTGTTTTTCCACAATTTTATTACATAAGTCTCTGAGAACCTGGTGTAGTTAGATCATAGGGGGAACCAACATTTGGGGATTCCCTACAGTGTCTGTTATAATTATTATGTTTCAAGACCATAGGGGGTATATATGGTTAGTGATCCCATAGAGTGTCTATAGATTACCGTTATGAGACCATAGGGGAAGTGGACATGGATTTCTTCCTCATAGAGTCTATAGTTGATGTTAAAAGACCACATGTGGAATTTATGTTACGTGCTTCCACAGAGAGTATTTGTCTTTGTGAAACCATAGGGGTTAATATATTTGAACATTCCTAGAGGGTTTCTTTTGAATGATTGTCTGAATAATTAATAAATGTAAATGAATGTAGTTTTCTACTATATTACTCTTTACATTTGAGTACTTCCTTGTTTATTACTTCTTTTTTCATTTTTACTGCTATATATATTCAATGATATTTAGGCACATATATTTGGGTGGATGTCTACTAGGATTCGTCTCACACCCCTTTTGGGTCATTTTTTTCTGCCCAAACATATTATATTTTTGCATGTATTGATAAGGGAAAGTGCCCTTCTACTTCAGGTACATGATGGATTTGGTGTTAGAGAACATGTGATCAAGATGAGGCTTCCGATGCTACTAGTTGTAATGTTTTTCTTTGTATTATGGGTTATTATTTTATTTATAATATATTGAAATTTTTTATAGCTTTCCTAGAAATATTTGGCATGAATAATTTATATATGTGATCTCATTGTTTAATTACTTTCAGTCTTCCATAGTTTTCTTATTGTATTATATTACTACTTCTGCTATTGTATATTATTTTTATTCCAATGTATTACTCCAAAAATGAGGTAATAGATTCCTCACTATCACACCCTAGACCATCGGTGGTATTTGGAAGGCTCTGGAGTTTGGGGAAATGTGTTTGAGACCATGTCACCAACCGTATATGGGGCACCTTTGGGCAACACCCATAACCGGGATGTTACAATGTGGTATTAAAGAAATATTTTAATCTATGACTTACTATTTTGTGCCAATAGATAGGAATTGGAAGGAATAGTTATTTGGTAATTAGTTGTGCCCGAGTGCAGCTGACACGTGTACTGGGAAAATCCAATAGGCCTTGATTATTACAATTTACTTATTTTACAATTTTTATAGTTTATTTGATTTCACCATTGGGTGATTCATACATTTTTTTAGTGTTCATGTTGATATTATTATGGTTATATTTCGGTTTCAACCTGATTATATGAGGGTATTCAATTTCATGCATCATGTACGCACTTGCTAGTGATCACAGGTCATGCATTCATGTCATTCCATTTTGGATGCATTCATGATTGCATGTTATTATCATAGATGTTGTGCTAGGTATGCATATTGTTATGGTAGATTGCATGATATAATACATACTATTTGATATCGTATTACTAATATGTAATTTTTCTTTCAAATGGGTGCCAAACTTTGGTCCATGAGGTGTTATGGGACCTCTTAAATAGGAATTTGGTGGATCATGTGTGTGATTTCACTATTATACATTGTGATATACATGAATATTATTCCAATATTATATTTTCGGGGAGTATGGGCCACCATAGATTGGAATTTGGAACTTTTTATAAGGCCCCGACCTTAAACATTACATATTATTGAATTAAATGAATAATTCACATTTAGGATTTTTTCTGGTTTAGAGTTTTAGAGAATTAGGACATAACAGTTACATCTCAAAGATTACAAAGTATAACCTTCTACTATGTTTCCATAAAATAAAAAATCATAAAAGAAACATGTCTAGATCAATGTTTTAGATAGCATGTCTTTCCTTGATCCCTTCCTTGACATTATTGATCTTTATGTCTTGTGGAAAGCATTTCAAAAACATCGGATGAGCATAAAAAGACCAGTAAATGATACACAATGAAGGAAAACGGTTAGTTTATCAAAACAAAAAGTAAACCAAGATTACTTTATCAAAGTAATACTTATCACCTTTATGAATTAGTAAAAAAAAACTCTACACTGAATAAAAGATCATTACTTACTCCATTTTTAACCAAAAGATTACCATAAGAAAAAACATATAAATAACACATAACATATAACGGTATCTTGGGACATAAACATACATAAATTGAATAACCATACGGTCTACTTCCACTCATATCACTTAATAGAATATCCATACGGTCGACTTCTATACCCAATGCATTGGAGGTTATAACGTAACCACCAGTCCTCACATTCACGACACCACCCGTCATTTGGATTATCACATAACCACCCGTAAAATGTCCAAGTACCATCATTACACATAAAATATTGAAAATATAAACATTTCAATAACAACATTTCATTTGCAATCACAATAAGTAATTCCAAGATATTGAATTAATCAATCCATTTTCAAAAATCATTTAGAAGTGATTTTTGAATCAAAGTGTCCCATACCACTTTGAAGATTTTAATGGAATTATAATTTTAAATCATTAATTCCCATATAAATAAATACAGAAAACCATTTTGAAAACATGGACATAAAAGATAAACATTTATAATAATGAATCCTGAAAACATTTAAAATGATATTTTTGTTAATGTTTTTTTGACAAAATGAGAGACTCTTGAATAAAAATAATTAGGGATTAACATTTAATACGAAATTTATAATATCATGAGAATAAATGGATTCATGATATAATATTTCAAAGGACATTAAACACACTATATAAGAGTGAATTGGTGAATAACAACAATGAAGACTCAATGGAAATGTAAATTGAGATGAAATCCATTATAAAGATGGTATCCTTAAATTAAAGATAAATATATCACATAATTATGTGTGAGAAATATAAATACACCCAATATAAGTGGATATTAAGTGTGAAACAATTAGAGTTCATTCACACATAATCATGGAAAAAGAAAACCAATGACATAGAGATTTAACTCAATGAGATAATATTGAGTTATGATTTCCCATACAAGTTCGGAAGAATTTATCAATGAGATGATTATGTGCAGAAATACTATATATACACAAACATTTTTGGAAATTAAATCATTGAGATTCCACACATAATCTTGGCATAATAGATAAAGAAGTATAGGTTTATCCCAAAGAATTCAAAGTGGGTTAAGACTTTCCCTTACAGAAATCCAACAGCCTAACGACGTCACATTAAAATTCAGAAAATGAGTTGATGAGAGAGAAAATGGTATCTCATAACTAGGACATAAAATTTACATAAATACGGATATAGAAGAACATATCCCAACATAATAGCATGTGAATTATGAGACATAACCAAAGAAGTATTTTAAAAAGAGGAGGGTGAATGGTCCCATTAGCGAGTTGGGTAACGTTCGAAACGTACACCACATGGAAGAAGGGTCTTACAATGAAGATGTAAATACACATAAATGAAATTATACTACAAAAAGTGTATAATAATGGGAATTACATACACCACTAAAGGGAAATGGTGGAAAATGTAACATAAATGTCACGGGAATAAAAGTGAGATGAAAAATCACTTACGAAAACTCGGCAGCCTAACAGCGCCACATAAAACTTCCAAAAATGGATTTCTGAGATCAAATAGAGTCTCTCATAATATGAACATAAAAATAACAGTATGAGTAATATAAAAGAACGTCCCCAAACATATGAAAGATGAGTTTTAAAGAAATGACATAAAAGAGAGTATGTAAAAAGAAAGAGAGAGGTTGGATCCCTTACGAAAATTCGGCAGCCTAACGGTGCCAATAAAAATTCCCAAAATGGATTGATGAGAGAAAATAGGGTCTCTCATCATATGAACATAAAATTTACAATAATATTAATATAAAAGAACATCCTAATAATAAAAAATATGAGCTTAAAAGGAATGACATAAAAGAGTGTACTTAAAAAGAAACAGAGGGGTAAGATCCCTTACCTCGGGTCCGACTTGAATCGATCGTTCTTTAACTTCATGAATAATAAACATGAGTTAATTTCTACTTGATTAAGAACCTCTTTAAAGTTCATTATTCATTTTATATCACCTATTGCCATGTTATGAACACTATGTATTTATTTATGTTAATAATGGTCATTTTGTCGATCATTGCAACTTGAGTCAAAAATAAACTCTTTATAATGACAAGTTCGTTCATGGGGTAAAATATAGATTATATAAAAAATTACATTCATTATTTATATATCATATATATCATATATATCCCTTATATAAATTCATTTATAATGTTACATAACATTTAGAGGTAAGAAAGGAAATGCACCGTTCATGGAGACGGTAAGCCGTATGTAGGATTGAACACTACTTCCATTTCTATTTCAAATTTAATGGAATTAATACATAATGATACATAATAGTATTATAATTCCAGTATGGTATCATATATAATATCATTAAATCTATCCTTTATACGTACCACATATGGTATTAACGAATCAAATCACATTGAGGGGGCGGTAGTCCGCACTTCCTAAAATGAAGATATCGCGTTTACCCATAATGGAAACCATAAAGGTAAGCCATAATTGAAAAATAAAGAGTATTAAGTAAAACATAAACATATTATATATTATATATAAATATAGTGACATATTAATGTCCACCTTTGATGGTGTTAAAAGAATATTGAACAATCATCGTTTCATGAGGCAGGAATTCACCATCCACAAAAACAGTATGTTCTATACCCATTATATGTAGGTGTGTGTAAATGTAGCTCAAATCCATATTATAAAAACATTCCAGTATATTTAATATACTGGTTTTGTAACAATTAAATGAATAATAATAGTTTAGGGGGTTGGAGAAGCAAAGTAGAACAAAAGAACACAAGTGAAGACATTACCTTAAAATCGGGTAACTCCCTTTGATTTCAACCTAAAAGGTTTCTTGAAGAGCTTCCTACCAAAGGTAAGGAATCTAGGATGAGGAGGGGGATGTGGGGAGACAAAATGATCAGATCTTGGACAATCCAAAGTCTTGAGAGGTGTGGGTAAGGAGGTGGAGATGGGGGCCTCTTATAAGAGGAGAGGAGGGGCACTCTTGGAAAAGTATAAAATGTTACTTTATTTTCAAATGATTTTCGGATTTTAAAGGTCCCACGTTGCTTTATTTCTAGTATAAGGTGATAAGAGTTCAAAATCCACCCATCCAATAGGTTTTTGACATGTTTAGGTCTTCGATTTTACATTTTCGTTTCATTTTATATAAATCGTTAAATAATGAGGTAATCGCTGCATCATCATGATGTCATAAATAATATAATATTTTTAATTTATAAAAATTATAAAAAAATACTCTGATGTAGTATATATATTTATCTTTATAGTTACTATTTATAGTCAAAAATCTGACTTGTATAATCCCATGTAAAAATTTTTGTTGTAAAACAATACATGTTTGTGTCATTTTTACTTTTATTTTAAATAAAAGGCATTAATGTCATTATCTTAACCAAGTGGCTCCACGGGGTCCCAAAAATCGACTCATGGGTTTTCTTGGTCGTACATGACTCATCGAATAGGTTTATGACTAGTGTCAAGATATTTTCATTTTATTATAACATCATTTTACCCTGAATCACACTAATTACCTTTAATCGCGATTAATAAAAATTAAAAGTTTCTTTTCATCAAAAATTATTTTCATCCCATTGAACCACATTTTACTTAATAATGAAAATCATTTATATTTTAGTTTTGAAATTCAAATCATAGAAGTGGTAAAGTTCAATTGAAATGAATAATCAGTTTTTGTAACTACCACTTTGTGGTTTCACTATTCATCAAAAATTAAGGTTTATCAGAAAAATACCAAAAATTCACCCTAAGCTATATTTGATATTCTGAATTAAAAAATGATGTCTATTTTACCAAATTCATAAAATAGATATTGCATTAATTACTTCTATAATTAAATCCCGATGTCAAATAAAATAGCGTGTTTTTAAGAAACAATATCTATCAAAAGATTGACACTCGTTTATGTCCAATCTCAATGTGATATTAATTACAATGACCACCATTTGATTAAATTGTAAAAATATATTATAATTTCACTTTTAAACCAATTCAAAAGATAATCTAATCATATAAATAAATTATAATAAAAAGTGGTTTTGAATTAAAATACAACATTTTTCACTATTCAATAAAAAATGAACTTTATCGGAAAAATACCAAAAAATTACACAAAGTAAATTTTGATGTCCCGATTCTAAAGAAGAATTTTATTTTTTCAAATATAACACATAAAATTGTAAAAAAGTGGATTTAAAAGAGGTTCTCCATTAAAAGGTTGTTAATCGTCCATTTAAAGAATATTAGAATGTTTAGGCTTAAAATTGGATTCATTCATATTTCTAATCCTCTTACATTTATTGTAAAAAGTAAAAAAATTTGAAAAACATATATAATCATTTTTTAGTTACTTTTGTTCATTCCTGTCATTACAATGGCTAGGTATTAACTACCATTTAAAATAAATTTTTTTATTATTAGAGTGCAACGTAAGATTTCAAAGGAACACGTTGTTGCATATTGGGTAAGCCATCGAGCATAGTGTTCCCATTAAATTAATATTAATATTTTATTCAAAAATAGGGATAAATATAAAAATGTAATATTCCTTATTTACCTGGGGTGTTACATCCTTCCCCCCTTTTGGGAATTACGTCCTCGCAATTTTAATATTGGGCTCAGAAAGATCATTGAAAGTCCCACATCAGAAAAGAGTCAGTAAAACTATCAATTTAAAAGGAAGGGAGAGAAGTACAAAGGTCACCCGAGTTAACCTGTACTAGGATTGAAAATATGAAAATATGGATATGGAGGAATAAAAGGTCATTTTCTGATGGAGAGTGATAGTAAACATGTCTAGGAGAAAGTAAACCACCTGAAAATCACAAACTTGTGATAGGTTAAACGTTATTTGATTCCCCAGTAGGAAAAATTGACAGACAACATTTTTGTTTTACGTTAATTTTAATTGAGGAATTTATTTGTGAGCTTATCTAAAAAATAAGGAAACATACTTACTTGTCATGTTGACTTTCAACTATTACTATATTTGTTACACGAACTCATATTTTCTCCAAAAGATGAGTATTTAAGATGACTTGTTCACATTAAGAGAGCAATAATCAACTTCTAGAGAACCACCTAATCCACAAAAGAGAACTATATACTTCCCATGCATTTATACCATAACCAAAACTAAAACCCAAAAGGTTAGTACGAGATCAGATAATACCCAAAAATGATAATCCTTTATAAAAAAAATCAATTCTTAATCTAAAAAATATGTCAAACAATAACAAATGTTCAACAAAGACCATTCAATAAACATCTATCCATAAAAATCATCAAATTAATAAAAACAAAGATGGAAACCCAAATCTATGAAGGATTTAATCACATAGTCTTCCCAGATAAACCTTAACATTTATCCCAAATAACATCAGTTACTCTTAATGTCTCACACTGAAAAGTAATTAACCTAATCACATATCCTTAATGATAGGTTAAAAATTTCCATAGATAACCCAAAATAAACTTACTATTTATTCCTAAAATCATCTAACTAAATAGAATTAGTCAAACTAACCAGGGACTTCACGTAGTCCAGTGGTAGGTGATAAATACCAGTTGCACTTTGGTTGTGGGTTCGATTCCCACAGCTTTGTCAGACGTGATGGGTTGTCACGCGGTCTGCGTGTTGTCCTTTTTCCAAAACTACATATTTCATAAATCATTCTCCAAAACGAGATAAAATCTTCAAAAATGATCATGACATATTTTAACCTCAAGTTTATCTCATGCCTTTAATTTTCCATCATATTATTGAGTAGCCCATAATTACCTAAAAAGTAAGGATCATATAAACCCTTATGGTTTCCTTTATATTTATAACCTGAACTTCTACGTTGAGTTGCTTCTCTCGTACATGAGGCATTAGAGAACTCACCAATGTTCAAGTGGTTGATTATGAATCCTGATAGTTGGTTTAGAATAACCAAGATATTTCTCATTGAATCCCCCATTTCATCCAGCCTCTTAATCAGAGAACCACCATACTTTCCTTCAAACCCATTTTCACTTCGGTGCCTACTAGATCCATCCATTTACTAAAACCGAAAATGTCAGTGTGAGTATATCAACAAAATAATCATTTACTAATGAAAAAGATAATCACTAAGATATACTTACTCATTCACTTTATCTAAAAACTATTACTCTTTCTGAAATCCTATCCATTATGGTAATGTCACTTATGATTATTGAATACCCTAACCTCTAAAGTTATCTAAACCGTCCTTTGATACCAACTATAAGGCCCCGACCATAAACATTACTTATTATTGAATTAAATGAATAATTCACATTGAGGATCTTTTAAGGTTTAGAGTTTTAGAGAATTAGGACATAACTTTTACATCTCAAAGATTACAAAGTATACACTTCTACTAGGTTTCCATAAAATAAAAACTCTTAAAAGAAACATGTCTAGTTCCATGTTTTAGATAGCATGTATTTCCTTGATCCCATCCTTGACCCTATTCATCTTTCAGTCCTATGGAAAATATTTCAAAAACTTGGGATAAGCAAAAAAAGCCCAGTAATGGATACACAAAGAAGGAAAACTGTTATTTTTTCAAAACAACAAGTAAACCAAGAATACATTATCAAAGTAATACTTTTCACCTTTATGAAGTTGTAAAAAAACTCTCCACTAAATAAAAGATCATTACTTACCCCATTTGTAACCAAATGATTACCATAAGAAAAACCATATAAAGAACACATAACATATAAAGGCAACTTGGCACATAACCATACTTAAATGGAATAACCATACGGTTGACTTCCACCCATATCACGCAATAGAATATCCATACGGCCAACTTCCGTAACTAATGCATTGGAGGTTATAACGTAACCACCCATCCTGGTATTCACAGCACAACCCATCATATGGTTTATCACGTAACCACCCATAAAATGTCCATGTACCATCATTACACATAAAATATTGAAAATATAAACATTTAAATAACAACATTTCAATTTCAATCACAATAAGTAATTCCAGGATATTGAATTAATCAATCCATTTTCAAAAATCATTTAAAAGGGATTTTTGAATCAAAGTGTCCCATACCACTTTGAAAATTATAATGGAATTATAATTTTAAAACATTAATGTTCATATAAATATATACTGAAAACCATTTTTAAAACATGGATATTAAAGATAATGATTTATAATAATAATTCTTTAAAACATTTAAAACGATATTTTTGTTAAAGAGTTTTTAAAAAAATGAGAGACTATTGAATACAAATAATTGCGGAATAAAATTTAATCAGAACATTATAATATCACAAGAATAAATGGATTCATGATATAATATGTCAAAGGATAGTATACACACCATATAAGAGTTAATTGGTTCATAACAACGATGAAGTCTGAATGGAAATGTAAATTGAGATGAAATCCATTATAAAGATGGTATCCTTAAATTAAGGATAAATCTATCCCATAATTATGTAAGAGATATATAAATACACCAATTATAAGTGGATATTATGTGTGAAACAACCAATTTTCATTCACACATAATATTGTAAAAACAAACCAATGACATAGATATTTAACTCAATGAGATAAGATTGAGTTATGATTTCCCATACATGTTCATAAAAATTTATCAATGAGATGATTACGTGTAGAAAGAATATATCTACACAAAGTTTTTTTGAAATTACAAAATATATATTCCACACATAATCTTGGCATAATAAAATCAAGAAGTATATGTTTAACCAAAATAATTGAACGTGGGTTAAGAAGTTCCCTTACAGAAATCCAACAGCCCAAAGGTGTCACATTAAAATTCAGAAAATGAGTTGATGAGAGAGAAAATGGAATCTCATCACTAGGACATAAAATTTACATAAATAAGGATATATAAGAACATATCCCAACATAATATCATTTGAATTAAAAGACATACCAAATGAAGTCTTTTAAAAAGCGGAGGGTGAAAGGACCCCTTACCGAGTTGGGTAACTTTCAAAACGTACATCCAATGGAAAAAGGGTCATACAATGAAGATATAAATACCCATAAATGAAATTATACTAAAAAAGTGTATAATAATGGGCAGTACATACACCACTCAAAGGAAATAGTGTCAAATTTTGCATAAATGTCACGAGAATAAAAGTGAAATGAAAAATCCATTACGAAAACTCAGCAGCCTAACGGCGCCACATAAAACTTCCAAAAATGGATTTATGAGATCAAATAGTGTATCAAATAATATTAAAATAAAAATTTCAGAATGAGGAATATAAAATAACATCCCCAAACATAAGAAATATGAGCTTAAAAGAAATGACATAAAAGAGAGTACTTAAAAAGAAAGAGAAAGGTTTGATCCCTTACGATAATTCGGCAGCCTAACGGCGCCAATCAAAACTTCCAAAATGGATTGATGAGAGAAAATAGGTTCTATAATCATATGAAAATAAAATTTACTGTATTATTAATATAAAAGAACATCCCAATCATAATAAATACGAGCTTAAAAGGAATGACATAAAAGAGTGTAGTTAAAAAGAATGAGATGGATAGGATCCCTTACCTCGTGTCCGACTTGACTCGATAATTATTTAACCTCCTAAATAATAAACTTGAGTTAATTTATACTTGATTAATAACCTTTTTAAAGTTAATTATTCCTTTTATATCACTTATTACCATGTTATTAAAACAATGTAATTTTTTAACTTAATAATGGTCCTTTTGTCGATCATTCCTACTTGAGTCAAAAATAAACTCTTTATAATTACATGTTTGTTCATGGGGTAAAATATATATTATATACAGAATTATATTCATTATTTAGATATCATATATAACATATATATCCATTATATACATTCATTTATAATATTTCATAACATTTGGAGGTAAGAAATGAAATGCACCGTTCATGGGGACGGTAAGCCGTACGTACACATGAATGCTACTTCTATTTCTATTTCAAATTTAATGGAATTAATATATAATGATACATAATATTATTATAATTACAGTATGGTATCATATATAATATCATTAAATATATAATTTATATGTACCACATATGGTATTAACGAATCAAATCACTTTGAGGGGGCGGTAGTCCGCACTTCCTAAAATGAAGATATCGCTTTTAACGATAATGGAAACCACAAAGGTATGACATAAATGAAAAATACATAAGATTAAGTAAAACATAAACATATAATATATCATATATAAATATAGTGACATCTTAATGGCCACCTTTTAAGGTGATAAAAGAATATTGAACAATCATCGTTTCATGAGAAAGAAATTCACCATTAACAGAAATAGTATGTTCTTTAACCATTAGATGTAGGTGTGTGTAAGTGTAGATATAATACACCTTTCAAAAACATCCTTTTATATTTAAGATACTGGTGTTGTTACAAATAAATGAATAAAAATAGTTTAGGTGGCTGGAGAAGAAAAATAAAACAAAAGAACACAAGCGAAGACATTACCTTAAAATCGGGTAACTCTCTTTGGTTTGAACCAAAAAGGATTCTTGAAGAGCTTACTACCTAAGGTAACGCTTCTAGGATGAGGATAGGGTTGTGGGGAGGCAAAATTATCAGATATTGGACGAGACAAAGGATTTAGAGGTGTGGGTAAGGAGGTGGAGGTGGGGGCCTTTTATAAGAGAAGAGGAGGGGCACTCTTGGTAAAGTATAACATGTTACTTTATTTTCAAATGAGTTTCATATTTTAAAGGTCCCAAATCGATTAATTTCGATGATAAGGTGATACGAGTTCTAAATCCACCCATAAAATAGGTTTTGGACATGTTTAGGTCTTAGATTGTACATTATCTTTTCATTTTATTTAAATCGTTATATAATGTGGTAATCGCAACATCATCATGATGTCATAAATAATTTAATTTATTTAAGCTCTGAAAATTATAAAACAAATACTATGATGTAGGAAATCTTTTTAGATTTTCATTGACTATTTATAGTCAAAAATCTGAATTGTATTACCCCATGTAAAAATTATTTTAGTAAAACAATACATGTTTGTGTCATTTTTACTTTTACTTTAAATAAAAGGCATTAATGTCATTATCATAGCCAAGTGGCTCCATGGGGTCCCAAAAATCGACACATGGGTTTTATTGGTTGTCCATGACTCATAAAATATTGTTAGGAAAAGTGTCAAGATATTTTCATTTTATTATAATATCATTTTTACCTTAAATCACACTAATTACCCTTAATCACGATTAATAAAACATAAAAGTTACTTTTCAAAAAAAATTATTTCCATCCCATTGAACCCCATTTTACTTATTAATGAAAATAATTTATATTGGATTTTTTAAATTAAATTCACAGAAGTGGTAACGTTCCATTTAAACGAAAAATCAGTTTTTGTAACTACCACTTTGTGGTTTCACTATTCATCAGAAATTAAGGTTTTTCAGAAAAATACCAAAAATTCACCCTAATAAATATTTGATATTCTGAATTTAAAAATGATGTCTATTTTACCAAATTCATAAAACAGAAGTTTCATTAATTAATTTTATAATTAAATCTTGCTGTCAAATCAAATAGTGTGTTTTTAAGAAACAATATCTATCAAAAGATTGACACTTGTTTATTTCCAATATCAAAGTGATATTAATTACAATGACCAAAATTGGATTAAATGGTAAAAATATATTCTAATTTCACTTTAAAACCAATTCAAAATATAATATAATCATATAAATAAATTATATTAAATAGAGGTTTTGAATTAAAATACATCATTTTCACTATTCATTAAAAATTGATCTTTATCGGAAAATACCAAAAATTTACACAAAGTAAATTTTGATGTCGCGATTCTAAAAAAGAATTTTATTTTGTCAAATATAACACATAAAATTGTCAAAAAGTTGATTTAAAAGTGGTTCTCCATCAAAAGGCGGTTAATCGACCTTTTAAAGAATATTAGAATGATTATGCTTAAAATTGGATTCATTAACATTTTTAATCCTCTAAAATTTATTGTAAAAATTAAAAATATTTGAAAAACATATATAATAATTTTTTAGTTAGTTATGTTCATTCCCATCATTACAAAAGCTAGGTGTTAACTACCATTTAAAATAAAATTATTTTATTATTGGAGTGCAACGTAAGATTTTAAAGGAACTCGTTGTTGCATATTGGGTATGCCATCGAGCATATCATTCCCTTTAAATTAATATTAAAATTTTATTCACAAGTAGGGAAAAATATTAAAATGTCATATTCTTTATTTACCTGGGGTGTTACACTTTAATGTTTTTTTACTTGTTTTTATGGGGTTCCAGAGCAGTTTTTGATGCTTACTATCTATAAAAACCCAAAATACATTGAAAGAACCTAGGTTTTCATAATTTGAGACTTTGAAAAATTTCATGATTTCATTCAAGAGGAGGGATTTCGGATTACTAACAATTCAAGGGTCTGGTGTGCTGGAATTAATTATATAAAAATGTTAAGTGTTTTTATATTACGCTCGCATGGTTAACTAAAGAAAATGTTATATCTCTTAGAAGTTTGATCGGATCAGAAATTCGAGACCATGGTTGGGTCTAGAACGTGGTGTTTACCCTAGGTGTGACATAAAATGAGTTGGTGCGGGATGTTTGGACCCCTCGCTCATTAGAAGTATGTTAAATGGACAAATTAAATTAGATTATTCATTTAATAGCTCAAACCCGAGTAACTCCAAAATGGTTACTCGAATAGGAAATCCAAGGGCACTGTTGAGTCCGAAGTGTGCCGTTTACCCTAGAAGGGGTGTAAAAGTTTTGGGCACGGACCTGGTGTGAGAGATGTCACCCAGGGGAAAAATGGTCATTTCAACATGACCAAGAAGTCATTTTTAACACTGATGTTCCATTAAATGAAATATTAAACTGAGTATCAGTATGAAAATTTAAGACATCCATTGAGTTTGAAATGGGGTGTTTTTCCTATGCGCGATATAAAATGAGAGAGCGCGGTGCTTTTAGATCCTACGCTAATTGTTTTTTTATAAATAGAAAAAAAATTGGAGTTGGAGGGGGACCCATTCTCCCTCTTTTTTTCACTCTCTCTCTCTCTATCTCTATATCTCCCTCTCTCTCGTTCTGTCGATCGTTCTTTTCTGTTCTTTGGCATTGTTCTATGTTCTTCTCCGGATTGAAGATCGGACTCCGGCGGATAGGAGCGGGATCGAGCGGGTGCGTCGTCGACATCAAATGGCTGGATCGAGGTAGGCGTTAGGTTGGTTTTTTCTCCATTTGTCAATTCCTTCGTTTTAAATTCTTTAATTTTACAGTTAGGGGCACTGGCCGAAAGAACATATCCAACGACCGAGCCCAATTTTTTATCGTTATTGGGCATTCTTCATCCAAATTTTTGGATGTGCCAAATCATTTCGGATCAATGGTCAGCGGTAGGCACTGCGAAGGCCTCATCCCGAGGAACCTGAACCTGTGTTCGGATTTGGAAATGGGCCACCAGAGTGGTGGCGGTGACCGTCAGAAGACCCGGCTCTAGAAAGGACATTGACCGGAGCTCGAGGAGGCACGGATGGGGTACGGACAAGGCGGCGGTGGCGAGCCAGGATGAATCTGGAGTTACGGGATCAGGATGGTGCGGCCGAGTGGCTGGCAGCTATGCGCAGCGGCCGCGGTGCATCGAGCGGGTCAAGGTCAAGCCGGAGGGAGCAGCGGAGCTCGGCGGTGGCGTTCGGTAGGCCGAGGGTACCAGCGGAGTCCCAGCTTCAAGCGGGAGCCGGAGTGGTCGAGCGAAAAAGGGGCGCAAGCGTCAGGCAGAGCCGGCCTTAGCCGAGCGGCGGCGGGAAGAAGAGGCTGCGACGCAGGCGCCGTTCGTGGTCAGTGGAGGAGCACCCCGAGGTCGCGCCTCGGGGGGTGCAGAGGAAGCAGGGACCCGCGGTTCACGGGTCCATCTGGGTGACATGACTAATATCAGCCTTTTGGCTTGTCTTCTTTGGATAACCAGACCCTATGCGGGTCTGGTGGTTTGAGGCGGGCCGCGGTAGGTTGGACCGGACCCGCAGCTGGGTTGGGGGCCGACAGTCCTGTCTGGGAAATTTTGGGCCCCCTTACATTCGGGGGGCTGTAATTTCCAAACGGCGCGTCCGTTTGAGGCGCCGTCTACGGTGGCGAGTTAGTATCCGCGAGGCAGACTATTTGAAGTTAGTTTCAGGGTTTTTAGGTCCTATGCCTGAAGACGGGTGCCTAGAAACATTTTATTTTTATAAAATTAATTTATTATTAAAGTTTTCAATGGGCGGGCTTCATGAGCCAGACGTCCATTTGATGTGCTGTCAGAGGCACTGTGGCCCTGGGGCTAAGACGGTCCTTCCAAAGTGGTTCGGAACCTATGTTGGTTGGTTTCGTTGCTCTGCGGCATGAAAGACACTGTGAATAATTAATTAATTATTATATTAATTAATTTATTGTTGCATTAGGCCTAACTCCTGCTTGGAATGTCCGATTAAGCACTGTCAGCAGCAGTGTGACCCCAGTCCTCGTGCATAATTTTTGATATGCTTCTTGAAGTGTTCAGGATGGAGACATGGTGTGGGCCCAACATGGCCTAGTATGCACGTTTTACAGTGAAACACCACTTTTTCACCAGACATCCATTTCGGGTGTTTGAGTACCCGTCTCTTAGTGTTTTTCTGAGAGGATTTCAATGGTTTAATCCGCCGGCCTAAATTTGGGCTTAAGGTGTGGTCCCCACGAGGACCCATTTGCGTATAACGTAGGGGAAATTGCAGCATCTACATCCTGAGTCTGTTTTAGGAGTCGTCGGCAGCTTTGTGACCATGGCATCGAGACGAGGTTAGCCAAGGTGGTTTCAGGTGATGAAGTTGGAATTGAGATGTGGGCCCCACAAGCCGTCTTTTGAAATGTATGTAGCGTACTATGACTATTTCATCAGGCGTACACTTCGGGCATATGAATTGTTGATTTGACGTGGTTCTCTAAGAGCATCATGATGGCGCAGTTCACCCGACTTTTTTCAGGATCGTGGTGTGGGCCCCACTCGGGCTGGCTGTGGTGAATATTACCTTTTCCACTCGGAGTCCATTTTAAGCGAGTAAGTAGTCTATCTCACGTGTGTTTTCATGAGGTTTACAACGGTGTAATCTGTTCAGTCAAGTAGAGCCTCTTGAGTGAATGTATTAAATGTGGAAACAAGGAAGGGTGATGGTCAGAGGTTCCTTTGATGCACTCCAAACCTACGCTTGGTAGGGGTCCTAATGACTCCGAGTGACTTCACGGGCGCTAAACCTCTACTTTGTGATTTGTTCTCGAGTTGGGTGGTTGTGTGATACCCACTCCGTGTTCTATTTCTCAGGGTTATACAATCCAGTAGGGATGGCCAGAGCAGTTTCAGGTCTATCCTCCAGCACGGCTAGATAGTGGGTCACCTGTCGACATCTTTTGGGTCTACCCTCCATCATGACTAGGCAGTGGGTTGCCTGTCAACGAATTCCAGGTCTACCCACCAGTAGGGTTGGGAAGTTGGTCACCTGTAGACATATTCCGGGTCTACCCACCAGCACGACATGGCAGTGGGTCGCATGTCGATGAATTTTTGGTGTACCCTCCAGCACGGCTAGGTAGTGGGTCGCCAGTCAACGTATTTTTGGTCTACCCTCCAGAACGGCTGGGCAGTGGGTCACTGGTCGACATATTCCGGTTCTACCCTCCAGTAGGGCTGGGTAGTGGGTCGCCTATCGATGTATTATGGTTTACCATCCAGCAGGACTGGGCAGTAGGCCACCCGTTGACATTTCAGACTCATGCCATTTTATAAGGCTATTCGGTGACTTTTATATGTGACTAACGGAGTGGGACCCTTGGTTGTAGTGGTCAGTGTTGTCACATATTTGATTTGACCTTAGGACATACGAGAACGAGGGGCACTTTTCCCACTGAGACGTGTCCTTACATCATGACCTAAAGGTCGCGCAGGTGAGTCAGTGCCACCCAAAGCGGATAGTATCAAGGTGCGGTGATTGATCCCCTTTGACTTTTACCTCCTAGGTTGATGTGCTGGACATTTGGGTTTAGTGATGGATGTCCTTTTAACTGTTGGTGACTCTTCTTGGGCTGAGCATGGTGATAGAGATCCACTTACATACTCATTTGGGTTTCTCATTGATCATATATATATACACATCCTATTATTATTCCCACTCCTTGGGTTCAGTTACCCTCCTTCTAAGAGGCGAGACGACCCGCGAGGAATGCCACGTGCATTCTATAAAAGGCCCCACCCTTAAACCTTACATAATATTGAGTTATCACAAGATTACATGTTGAGGATCTTTTCAGGTTTAGAGTTTTAGAGAATTAGATCATAAATCATGCATTACATTCCACATATAAACAAAGTGGTTACATAAAGATAGTATTCTTCATTCCCATCAATGGAAACATATTTAAAATAAACATGGATTCTTTCTTGACACTTCCTTGACACTATCATCATACCATGTACCTTTCCATTGACATGTGAAAAACATCTTAAAAAAATTGGGATGAGCATAAAAAGCTCAGTAAGGGATATAAAAATATGTAAAGGAAACATGGTTACATATATACATAAGAATGAAATCATACTTTACACATAAAACATATTCACTTTAACATACCTCATCAAATCATGAATAAATCATAGAAATCATAAGACATAAAGGTAACATGAGGCATTCATAACATTCTTACGTAGGGAGTAACCCTCTTAGTTACGTTTGGAATACCCATCACAGTATATTCCCTAAATCTCTTCGGAGAAACCTTAACATTTCACTCCTTCGTGTTACCCAATGCATTGGAGAGCTATATCGGGCTCACCCGCCCTTAGTTTATCACGGAACCACCCATTTTCATAATAATTCCCAAGAACCTCACCATAATCATATCACATAAAACATGCATAAAGGAACCATAACATTTACACCTTTCAATCACAAGATATCAATACAACACATTGATATAAAAACATTATGAAAACCATTTTCAATACCAAAACAAAAGAAAACTAAAACATGGTATTTATTTTTCTTTTAAAAAGATGGTATGGCTTGTAGAGGAAGCCGAAACTCAAATAACAGTCACGACGGCGGAGAAGTCAATGTCGCCGCATACGTATGACAAAAAAAATCCCTTTTGTCATTTAGTAAATGATTCGTATAAAAAATATTCCTTTTGAATAAACGTAAAAGTAAAAGGGGTTTATACACTGAATATAGACGGTTGTGTATAAAACAAAATATGCCTCAATGAAAGGAGATTGAGACGAAGTCCCATACCTCGTATCCGACTTGACCCGACCGTTCTTTAATCTCCTGAATAATAAACATGAGTTAATCTCTACTTTCTTAAGAACCGTTTTCAAGTTCATTATTCCTTTTATATGATGTTATGAACATCATGTAATCATTTAAGTTTATAATGTTCATTTTGTCGGTATTTGGTTCTTAAGTCAAAAATAGACTTCTTACACTTACATGTTGTTAATTTGGTCAAAGTTTTCTTATATCCAGAATGATATTAATGATTTGGATAACATATATATCATATATATTCATCTTATACATGTATTTATACTATTACATCACATTTATAGGTAATAAATGAAATGCAACGTTCTTGAAGACGGTAAGCCGTACGTACGCATGAACTCTACTTCCATTTCTATTTCATATTTTCTGGAATGGAATCATAATTATATAAGAGTATATTATAATTCCAGTATAATAACATATATAATATCATTAACTTTATCCTTTACACATCCCACATATGGTATTAACTAATCAAATCACTTTCAGGGGGTGGCAGTCCGCACTTCCTAAAATGAAGATATCGTGTTTACCCATAATGGAAAAAATAGTGGTATGCCATAAATGAAAAATAAAGAAGCTTAAGGAAATAATAAAAATATTATATGTCATATATAAAAATAGTTACATCATAATGGCCACCTTTGAAGGTGTTAAATGAGTATTGAATAATCATCGTTTCGGGAGGCAGAATTTCGCCATCCACGGAAACCGTATGTTATTTAACCATTTGATGTAGTTGTGTGAGAGTTTAGCTCGAATAAATCTTATAACAACATACTAGTATATTGAAGATACTGTGTTTGTTACAAAAGAAGTAAATAAAAAGAGTTTAGGGGGCTGGAGAAGCAAAATAAAACAAATGAACATGAGAGAATGAATTACGTTTAAAAGTGAAACTCCTTTTGATTTGAGCATAAAGTCTTACATTGAAAGGATTCTGCCCAAAGGGAATCCTCTGGGATGAGCAGAGGGATTTGGAGAGAGTAAATTGGCAGGGGATGGCTGAGACAAAGGCTTGAGGAGTGTGTGAAATGAGGTAGAGGTGGGGGCCTTTTATAAGAGGAGAGGAGGGGCACTTTTGGAAATCATGAAACTATTATTTTATTTTCAAACGTCTTTCGAATTTATAAGGTCCCACATTGATATATTTCGAAGATAAGATGATAAGGCTTCGAAATATTCCCATAAAATAGTTTTTGGACAAGTGTAGGTCTTAGATTTTATATTATCTTTTCATTTTATTTAAACTGTTCATTAATGAGGTCATCGTTGCATCATCATGATGTCATAATTAAATTAATTTATTTAATGTCTAAAAATTATAACAAATCTATCCTGATGTAGGAAATCTTCTTATCTTTCCAAAGAGTATTTATAAACAAAAATATGAATAGTAAAACCCCTTATAAAAAATGTTTTAGTAAAACAATTTATGTTAGTGTCATTTTCACCTCTATTTAAAAAAAGGCATTAAAGTCATTATCTCACCCAAGAGGCTCCATAGGGTCCCCTAAATCGACCAATGAGTTGTATTGATCGGCCATGACTCATCCAATACTGGTAGGACAAGTGTCATGGTGTTTTCATATTTTTATAATATCATTTTTACCTAAAATTACACTAATTACCTCTAATCGTGATTAATGAAAAAAAGTTACTATTCACCAAAAAAATTATTTTCATCCCATTGAACCACATTTTACATACTAATGACAACCATGTATATCGGATTTTCAAAATTCAATACACATTAGTGGTAAACTTTCATTTAACTGAAAAATCAGTTTTTATATGTACCACTTAGTGGTTTCACTATTCATCAAAAATTTAAGTTTTTCAGAAAAATACCAAAACATCACCCTAAGCTATATTTGATATTCCGAACTCAAAAATGAAGTCTATTTTACAAAATTCAAAACATATAAGTCACATTAATTAATTTAATAATTAATTCCCGCTGTCAGAGCAAATAGCGTGTTTTTATAAATCAATAAGTATCAAAAGATTGACACTAGTTTAAGTCAAATTTCAAAGTGAAATTGATTCCAATGGCCACAATTGGATTAAATGGAAAAAATATATTCAGATTACACATTAATACCAATTCAAAAGGTAATCTAATCATATAAATACATTAGATTAAGAAGCAGTTTTGATGTAAAATGCAGTATTTTTCACTATTCATTAAAAAATGAACATTGTCAGAAAAATAACAAAAATTTATCCAATGTAAAATTCGATGTCCCAATCATAATGAATTTGATTATTTTGACAAATATAGATTATAAAATTGTCAAAATAATTATTTAAAAAGGGTTTGCCATCAAAAGGCAGTAAAAAATTCTTTTAAGAATATTAGTGTATTCCATGCATAAGATTGTATTTATTTTGATGTTGAGCCTCTAAAACACTGTCTTAATCATTAATAGACATAGATAAAAATATATTTTATTCATTACTTACATGGGATGTTACATCCTTCCCCCATTTTGAAAATTGTATCCCCGCAATTTATTTACCTATCGAATAAATGGGGGTACTTATCCCTCATTGCATTTTCAGATTCCCATGTTGCCTCTTCAATCATGTGGTTTTTCCTCAAAACCTTTAACTGCTTAATCACCTTATTCCGTAACACTTGCTCCCTATGGTCAAGAATCTGGACCGGTTGTTCCTCATAAGATAGGTTCTCTTCCAGCTGAACTGCCTCTGGACTCAAAACATGAGATGGATCTGGTTTATACTTTCTCATCATCGAAACGTGAAAAACATTGTGTACCTGAGATAAACACGGAGGTAAAGCCACTCGGTAAGTAACTGATCCAACTCTCTCTAGAATTTTATATGGTCCAATAAACCTTGGACTCAGCTTTCCTTTCTTACCAAATCTCATCACACTTTTCCAAGGAGAAACCATGAGAAAAACATGATCACCTACCTCAAAAGAGAGATCCTTCCTCCTATTGTCCGCCAAACTCTTCAGACTGCTCTAAGCTGTTCTCATGTGCTTCTGAATCAGCTGAAATTTATCTGCCATCTCTTCTACCAATTCTGGTCCCATCAACTTCCTTTCACCCACTTCAGCCTAGAAAGCTGGAGTTCGACACCGCTTCCCATATAATTCCTCAAATGGTTCCATCTATATACTGGAATGAAAACTGTTATTATATGAAAAATCAACCAAAGAAAGATGTTGGTCCCAACTTCCCTGATAATCCATAGAGCAAGAATGTAGCATATCCTCACTACTGGAAAATGGACCTATCCCCACGGTTTTCCTCAAAACCGTGGGGATAGGTACCCCCTATACCCACATTTTTGGAAAACTGTGGGTATAGGTCAATTTTGAAGACATGTACCCACGGTTTTCAAAAACCGTGGGCATAGGGGGGTCTATCCCCACGGTTTTCCAAATCCGTGGGGATAGGTCTTGAAAATTTACCTATACCCATGGTTTTCAAGAACCGTGGGTATAGGGGTACCTATCCCCACGGTTTTGAGGAGAACCGTGGGGATAGGTATAGGATAAAAAACCTATACCCACGGTTTTGAAAAACCGTGGGTATAGGTTTCACATGTGTGTGCGGGAAGTTTTTTTTTCCGCGGGAATTTTTTTTTTTGCGGGAGTCCTATACCTACGGTTCTTCCCTCTATACCCACGGTTTATATAACTATATTTAAATAAATATATATATATACACACATAATTGATAGTATGGTAGTGGTAGACGTGGTACTTTGCAGAGAAGAGGTCGTGGGATCGAAACCCGCCTGCGGCTTTATTTTAGGATCTATACCCACGATTTTGAAACCATGGGTAAAAGCCATTGACACCGTGGCAATTGGGAATGTTTTTTTGACACGGTGTCAGAACACCTTTACCCACGGTTTTGGAAAACCGTGGGTATAGGCTGGGGACCTATACCGACGGCGTTCCAGCCCACGGTTCCCAAAACCGTTGGTATAGCCTATACCCACGGTTTTGGGGGCTATACCCACGGTTTTGAACCGTGGGTATAGGCCTTTTTTCCAGTAGTGCCTCCAAGGTCTGAATTGTTCGTTCTGACTGCCCATCTGATTGATAATGAAAAGCTGTACTAAAATTTAATTCAGTACCCAACGACTTCTGAAGGCCTTTCGAAAAGTTAGAAGTGAACCTGGGATCACGATCAGATACAATGGAGAGAGGAACTCCATATAACCTGAATATCTCTTTAAGATACAAACGGGAAAGATTATCTAGGGAAAATGTATCTCGTATAGCAAGGAAATGAGTAGACTTGGTTAAGCGATCAACAATAACCCAGATTTCATTATTACCTCAAGATGTCTTCGGTAATACCACAACAAAGTCCATGGATATATTCTCCCATTTCCACTCTGGCACTGTTAAAGGCTGAAGCATCCCTTTCAGTAACTACCGCTCTGCTTTAACCTGTTGACATGTCAAACACTCCACAGTAAAATCAGCAATATCTCTTTTCATTCCATCCCACCAGTAATACTCCCGCAGATCTCTATAAATCTTAGTACTGCTTGGATGAACTGAAAACGGAGAACTATGAGCTTCACATAACAACTCTCTCTTCAACTGTGAATCACAAGTCACACACAATCTCTTCCCAAATCTCAAAACGCAATCATTATCAATGTTGAATTCAGGAAACTTACCTTTCTGAATCAGCTCTACATTTTTCTGCAACTCACTGTCTTGCTTCTGTGCTTGCTTGATTCTATCTGATAGAGATGATCTCACTGGTACCTGAAACAAAACAGAAGAATTTTCTACACCAACAACTTCTATGCCAAAGTTCATCAAATCCTTAACCAAAGGATCACGTTCCAAACGCAACATTGCTAATGAAGCATTACTTTTTCGAATCAAAGCATCAACCACATTATTTTCTTTTCCTGGATGGTAATGAATTGTACAATCATAATCCTTGATTAATTCCAGCCATCTCATTTGTCTCATGTTCAATTCTTTCTGAGTGAATATATACTATAAACTTTTGTGATCAGTATATATTTCACACTTCACTCCATACAAATGATGCCTCCATATTTTTAAAGCGAAAACAACAACAGCTAATTCTAGATCATGTGTAGGGTAATTTACCTCATGAGTCTTCAACTGTCGTGAAGCATAAGCAATTACTTGATCATTCTACATTAGGACGCAACCAAGTCATTTCAATTAAGCATCACTGTATATAACAAACTCAGCATTCCTGGAAGGTAGTGCCAAAACTGGAGAATTCACCAATCTTCTTTTTAATTCCTGAAAATAATAATCACATTCTTTTGTCCAGATAAACTTAAAACCCTTCCGAGTTAGCTTAGTCATTGGACTAGATAACCGTGAAAAATTTATAACAAACCTTTGGTAATATCTTGCCAAACCAAGGAAGCTACGAATCTCAGTTACATTTGTGGGTCTTTTCCATTCTTCAACCACTTTTGTTTTTGCAGGATCAACAGTTATGCCATATTTTGAAACAATGTGGCCAAGGAAAGAAAATTGTTGAAACCAAAACTCACATTTTCTGAATTTCCCATACAATTTCTTTTCTTTTAAGGTTTGAAAAATGACCCTTAAATGTCTTTCATGCTATTCTTTACTTTTAGAAAACAACAAAATATCATCAATGAAAACCACCACAAAATTATACAAGAACTCATGGAAAATTCTATTCATTACATCCATGAATACAGCAGGTGCATTGGTTATCCCAAAAGGCATTACTATAATGGCCATATCTTGTATGAAACGCAGTCTTCCGAACGTCTGCTTCCTTTACCTTCAGATGATGGTACCCCGATCTCAAGTCAATCTTTGAAAAATTCTGAGCTCCCTGGAGCTGATACAACTTTATTTGACGGCCCGACATCTGCTGAAGTAGTTGCAAAGGATTTCACCACCCCTTTCTGCTTGTAGTCTAACTGCTTCCCATCACTCAAGCTCTTTGTCAGACACTCATTTGCATAGTGACCCATCTCATTGCACTTATAACATTTCACTAAATTTAAATCGAATTTTGTCTTACCTTCACCTTGATCCTTTTCAGTGCAATCACGATCCTTATGTCCCATATTACCACATCGGTAGCACTTTCAAGAATTCAGAAGAAATTCACTAGCATGAATTTTTCCACATTTATCACAAACTCGAAACATAGTTTTCTTACCATCAGACTTTTTCGAAGAATTCTTACCTTTCCCCTGCCACCTCGGTCTCTTCTTCTGTTGGTTGTTATAGAACACTTGATCATCGGCAAACTCCATTTCAACCTTCTTGGCACATCGAACAAGCTTTTCATAACTTTTAAACTCACGAGAAGCTAATTCCCTTCGATATTTTGGCTTTAATCTTGAGTAAAAATGATTGATTTTACTATCAAGGTCTCGGATAAAATTTGGAGCATACCTTGCCAATCGAGTGAACCTTTCTTCATAGGCAGCCACTGAGTCTTCCTATTGCCTCAATTCCAATAATTGCTTTTCCATCCTAAGTCCAACTGCCTTAGGAAAATACTTCTCAAGAAACATACATTTGAATTCATCCTAGTCTAGAGCATCAATCTCATTAGCGTCCCTGATATTTTTAACGATAGACCACCACTGATCTGCCTCACCCTCCAAACGGTAAATAACAAGACTAACTTTATGATTGTCTGAACACCACATGACATCGAAAATCTTCTCCAGTTCTTTAATCCACCCTTCAGATAGCACAGGGCCAGATGATCCTCTGAATTATGGGGGATGTTGCCTCATGAAATGTTCCACCACTGACATGTTCCTCTACGGTTGATCTGGATGATCTCGTGCATGGATACCACCACCATTTATCACTTCAGTCAACTGCGCCATTACTGCAACAAACTATTCTGTTCCAATTCCGACCATCTCAGGATGCTGATTAGGAAGGTTATTTCCTTCTGTATGCCCTCCTAGCACTGCTTCCCTGTTTCCTTTGTGGAAAACCATTCTGATCAAACATGTCTTAGATGAAGCAACATGGTAATCTTTAAATGCTATATCACTTAAATTTGAAAAAAATTTGGATAATCATTTAATATATTTCTAACTACTAAAGTTATGTAAACCGACCTATGATACCAACTATAAGGCCCCAGCCTTAAACCTTACATAATATTGAGTTATCACAAGATTACATGTTGAGGATCTTTTTAGGTTTAGATTTTTAGAGAATTAGATCATAAAACTTGCATTACATTCCACATATATACAAAGTGGTTACATACAGATATTATTATTCATTCCCATCAATGGAAACATATTTAAAATAAACATGGATTCTTTCTTGACACATCCTTGACACTATCATCATATCATGTACCTTTCCCTTGACTGGTGAGAAAAATTTCAAAAAAACTTGGGATGAGCATAAAAAGCTCAGTAAGGGATATAAAAATATGGAAAGGAAACATGGGTACATATATACATAAGAATGAATTCATACTTTACCCATAAAACATATTCACTTTAACATACCTCATCAAATCATGAATAAATCGTAGAAATCATAAGACATAATGGTAACTTGAGGCATTCATAACATTCTTACGTAGGGAGTAACCCTCTTGGTTACGTTTGGAATACCCATCACAGTATATTCCCTAAATCTCTTCGGAGAAACCTTAACGTTTCACTCCTTCGCGTTACCCAATGCATTGGAAAGCTATATCGGGCTCACCTGCCCTTAGTTTATCACGGAACCACCTGTTTTCATAATAATTCCCAAGAACCTCACCATAATCATATCACATAAAACATGCATAAAGGAAACATAACATTTAAACCTTTCAATCAGAAGATATCAATACAACACATTGATATAAAAACATTATGAAAACCATTTTCAATACCAAAATAAAAGAAAAGTAAAACATGGTATTTATTTTTCTTTTAAAAAGATGGTATGGCTTGTAGAGGAAGCCGAAACTCAAATAACGGTCACGACGGTGGAGAAGTCGTTGTTGCCGCATACGTATGAAAAAAACAATCCCTTTTGTCATTTAGTAAATGATTCATATAAAAAATATTCCTTTTGAATAAACATAAAAGTCAAAGTGGTTTATACACCGTATAAAGAAGGTTGTGTATAAAACAAAATATGCCTCAATGAAAGGAGATTGAGACGAAGTCCCATACCTCGTATCCGACATGACACGACCGTTCTTTAATCTCTTGAATAATAAACTTGAGTTAATCTCTACTTTCTTAAGAACCTTTTTCAAGTTCATTATTCCTTTTATACCATGTTATGAACATCATCTAATCATTTAAGTTAATAATGTTCATTTTGTCGGTATTTGGTTCTTAAGTCAAAAATAGACTTCTTACACTTACATGTTGTTAATTTGGTCAAAGGTTCATTATATACAGAATGATATTAATGATTTGGATAACATATATATCATATATATTCATCGTATACATGTATTTATAATATTACATCACATTTAGAGGTATGAAAAGAAATGCACCGTTCATGAAGACGGTAAGTCGTACGTACGCATGAACGCTACTTCCATTTCTATTTCATATTTTATGGAATGGAATCATAATTATATAAGAGTATATTATAATTCCAGTATAATAACATATATAATATCATTAACTTTATCCTTTACCCATCCCACATATGGTATTAACTAATCAAATCACTTTCAGGGGGCGGTAGTCCGCACTTCCTAAAATGAAGATATCGTGTTTACCCATAATGGAAACAATAGTGGTATGAAATAAAAGAAAAATAAAGAAGCTTAAGGAAAGAATAAAAATATTATATATCACATATAAAAATAGTGACATAATAATGGCCACCTTTGAAGGTGTTAAATGAGTATTGAACAATCATCGTTTCGGGAGGCAGAATTTCGCCATCCACGGAAACCGTATGTTCTTTAACCATTTCATGTAGTTGTGTGAGAGTGTAGTTCGAATAAATCTTATAAAAACATCCTAGTATATTTAAGAGACTGGTTTTGTTACAAAATAAGTTAATAAAAAGAGTTTAGGGGGTTGGAGAAACAAAATAAAACAAATGAACATGGGAGAATGAATTACTTTTACAAGTGTAACTCCTTTTGATTTGATCCTAAATGCTTCCTTTGAAAGGATTCTGCCCAAAGGGAATCTTCTATGATGAGGATAGGTATGTGGATAGAGTAAATGGGTAGGGTATGGCCGAGCCAAATGCTTGAAGAGTGTGTGAAATGAGGTAGAGGTGGGGGCCTTTTATAAGAGTAGAGGAGGGGCACTTTTGGAAATCATTAAACTATTATTTTATTTTAAAAAGTGTTTCGAATTTATAAGGTCCCACATTGATATATTTCGAAGATAATATGATAAGGCTTCGAAATATTCCCATCCAATAGTTTTGGACAAGTTTAGGTCTTAGAATTTATATTATCTTTTCATTTTATTCACATTGTTCATTAATGAGGTCAACATTACATCATCATGATGTCATAATTAAATTAGTTTATTTAATGTCTAAAAATTACAAAAAAACTATCCTGATGTAGGAAATCTTTTTATATTTCCAAATAGTATTTATAGACAAAAATATGATTAGTATAACCCCTTCTAAAAATTGTTTTAGTAAAACAATTTATGTTAGTGTCATTTTCACCTTTATTTAAAAAAAGGCATTAAAGTCATTATCTCACCCAAGAGGCTCCATAGGGTCCCCTAAATCGACCCACAAGTTTTCATGGTCGGCCATGACTCATCCAATAGGGGTAGGACAAGTTTCATGGTGTTTTTATATTTTTATAATATCATTTTTACCTTAAATTACACTAATTAGCTCTAATCGCGGTTAATGAAAAAAAGTTACTATTCACGAAAAAATTATTTTCATCCCATTGAACCTCATTTTACATACTAATGACTACCATGTATGTCGGATTTTCAAAATTCAATACACATTAGTGGTAAACTTTCATTTAACTGAAAAATCAGTTTTTATAAGTACCACTTAGTGGTTTCACTATTCATCAAAAATTGAAGTTTTTCAAAAAAATACCAAAACTTCACCCTAAGATATATTTGATATTCCGAATTCAAAAATGAAGTCTATTTTACAAAATTCAAAACATATAAGTCATATTAATTAATTTAATAATTAATTCCCGCTGTTAGAGCAAATAGCGTGTTTTTATAAAACAATAAGTATCAAAAGATTGACACTAGTTTAAGTCTAATTTCAAAGTGAAATTGATTACAATGACCAACATTGAATTAAATGGTAAACATATATTCAGATTACACATTAAGACCAATTAAAAAGATAATCTAATCATATAAATAAATTAGATTAAGAAGCAGTTTTGATGTAAAATGCAGTATTTTTTACTATTCATTAAAAATTGAACATTGTCAGAAAAATACAAAAAATTTATCCATTGTAAAATTCAATGTCCCAATCATAATGAATATGTTTATTTTGACAAATATAGATTATAAAAATTTCAAAAGATTGATTTAAAAAGGGTTTGCCATCAAAAGGCAGTAAATCAATCTTTTAAGAATATTAGTGTATTCCATGCATAAGATTATATTTATTTTGATTTTAAGCCTCGAAAAAACTATCTTAATCATTAATAGACATAGATAAAAATATCTTTTATTCATTACATACATGGGATGTTACATTCTATGTCTATCTCCTCCTGGTTGGATGAGTCTACTCTCCTGCTATAGGCAGCGAAGACTCGACTAGAAGTGCATCATCTCACCGTCTCTAGCTCCTTGCATCTGGATGAGTCTGTTTGCATTCTCTTGTTTGGTTGAGCTGCACTCTCTCTCTTTTTATCCCTTACACTTTTCTTTTCTCTGTCTACTACTCACCATTTTAGTACCTCCCTTGTTGCTATATCGAGCTTTCCGGGCATTCTACTAAGTATTTTTATACTCACCCCTCATTGGGATTTTCCCACACATGGTGTGCCCTTGAAGACGACGGACAGGTCAGTCGAGACTACGGAGGAGCATAGAGGACATAGGAGCTTGGGCTACATTCAGTGGCTGTAGTAGGACTTTCTGGGTGTGAGACTCACCAGCGGTTTACCTTTGATTTAACTGTTGCCGGGTTGTGTCACCTTTTTGGTTGGGCGTGTGTTTTTCCCCTTTTACTATTCAGTTTTCTTTTCACCACTTTTCTGGTACTGGTTTGTGGTCGATGCATGTATTTTGGTTCCCCTTTTGTAGCAGTGTTGTATCTTGCTTCCTATTCTTTGCACTTTTGCACTGAGTTGCTGCGTTTGTGTACAATTTCATAGGGGAAGGCCTCCCCTAGTTTTTTGAGCCTTCTGTGCTAGTTTCCAACCTCTGCCTTATAGAGGCGGGCTTGGGGTAGTTGTGGCTCGGGCACCGGTACGGGTCATGTCATGACATACATGGAGTGTAATGATGAATACATGCCATGTATCATTCTATTTGGGAAGGAAAAATTTTCTTATGTATATGTCTTGTATTGTATGTACACACCTTGTATTCCTTAACCATATGACAAGATGTGTGGTAAGAGACACGGGATTTGGATGTTATTGGTGGCACACGTCGTGTAATTGGAGTTCACGTCGTGTTGTAAGGTCTGTGTGTCCTGCTGTGTGACTAACGACACGAGTGGTTAAAAAATAATTGGTACATTCCTTGATTAGGAAGAACATGAAATGTTGTAGAGTCCATGTATCCGGTCATGTGAATATGAACATAGGTCTATGAAATCCTACTATTATATGATGTTTCTGGCATAAAAATGCTGTGTAGTTTTGTTCTTAGTGAACCATGTGGTTTATCCATGTAGATGAACTCAAAAAGGGGGAAAGACTCAAGTACACATCATGTCAAAGGATAACACATTGTGTGTATGGTGTGTTACATGACCATGGTTGGAAACAGAACACTCCCATGTAAAGGGTCGAGGGAAAACACCATGTAGGGGTCATACACATAGTGTATTCATGTATTCAAAAACGTGAATGTTTTCATTATCCTTATTTCTTTCCTGCAATTCTATGTTTCAGTCCTCGATAATCATGTACTATGGTGTGTGATTGACATTGCAGAGTCATTCCATAGAGACATCCTCCAGTTGTACACCCGATACAGGGAAATGATTAGATGCAAGACCTAGTAGATCAGGGTCTACCGGCAGATCCTCCCATCATTCGTATCTTGGAACCATCCGTCATTATGGATACATGTTCCAATGCATTGTTCTGAGACGGCTTCATGACGTTTATTGGGACCTTCAAGGGAGCACCACATCCTACCCCATCTATGGTATAGTTGACATGGGTTTTTCCTCTCTAGCATCCTCTCACATTCTCAGTGGATGGAGGACCTCAGGCTGTAGATTCATGTTTAGAATAAATGCTAACAATCTTCAAGACCTATAGATGGCTCCAAGGAGGAGGGTGATGATCACTATGTACATGCTTCTGGATTCCCCTACGAGATTGTGGGATGTCATTTCACAATCATGAGAACAACGAGTTATAACTTTGTATGAGTTCTAGTATACCTTATTTGACAACTATTACACATAGACATTGAGGTCCAACTGAGCCCAAGTGTTCATGAGTTTGGAGAGGGGTACACTCCCAGTCATGAATTATTATTCTAGCTTCAAATATCTATATGTCCTCAAACCCATTCTAGGGGTGATGAGTTATTTGGGGAAAGGTAGTTTGAGGATGGTCTCAGGCATGAAATTTGATCTTTGGTGAACATATTCAGGCTAACTTCCATAACTTCTATATTCAAATTGGTGCAGATCACATAGCACGACCTGAGGGATTCTGGAACAGTTAGCTAGGGTGACTCAGCATCTGGAGTAGGTATTCATCCATCTGATAGTAGGAGTGTCGCATGGAGTCTACATGTGAAGATCCGAGGAGGCAAGAAAATTATTCAGGTATCCAGGTGGTATACTTCCAATGTTGGAAGAGTTGACATACATGGCCAATTTTTCTGAGAGACCCAGTTGAGTGCCGATCATGCAGCAAGATGTGTTCTCTTCATTGTTTCTTTCAGTTTTTTCTCACCAAAAACGGGTGATAGGTATTCTTCTATGACTCACCGTTTAAGATAAGGATATCAATTTTCTCATGAGTTAAGGAACTGGACTTCATCCGGCTGTTTAGGCTGAGGTGGAGGTCATGGCCGATGTGGTCCGTCCCAGGGTTTTCAATTGCATCGGGGTGGATCATCTAAGGGATCACATAATACCTCTCAACACCATGACATAGATCAGGTTTTTACACTAGTGTAGACCTATCATGTGTAGGCACCCAACCCTCTATGTTTATAAGTACAATTTTTTTACATTAGATTTAGATTCTTCCATTTTTGACACAGGGGATTCCCATAGTTTCATATATGAGCCTATTGTGGAGAGATTTTGGCTTTGTATCATTACCACTATCGATATATTGACGTTGGACACATTGTTGGGAACGAGAATGACTAGTGTTCATCTGTTCAAGGAGTACCATTCAGAACTTGGTTTGTGTCACTTATTATGGTACCATTATCTCTTAAATATGATGGTATATGAAATCATTCTCGGAATGGACTAGTTAGATACATTACAGGCTGTTGTCGGCTACTATCACCGTAGGGTGAGTTTCACATCACAAGATAGTGCATTTTTTCTACATAAGGGTGAATAGGTTGTCTAGGTTAGCATTGTTGGACTCGAGCATCATGGGTTGGGAGAAGATATAGCCTAGATTTTTAGTTTGTATTTTAATGACCAGGGATCTTCACATATTATGTTCACTCCAGTTGTGGATCATTTCAGGGATGTCTTTATAGAAGAAATTTTAGGTTTACCTCTGGAGAGAGAGGTAGATGTTTATATTGATGGTTTTCCTTGATCAGCACCAATGTCAATTTGTCCTTACAATATAGCTACACCAGAGTTAAAAGATCTCAAGAAGCACTTAGTGGAGTTACAGGAAAAGGGGTTCATCTTACCCCAAACTTCCCCTTGTAGTCCGCCTATTATATTTTCAATGAAGGAATATGATACCCTCAGACATTGTGTGGGTTATCAGAATCTGATCCATTTTATAGTCAAGAATCGATATCCCTTGCTGAGGATTCATGATCTCTTTGATCAGCTTCGAGGAGCCTGGGTGTTCTCAAAGATTGAATTGATATCCAGTTATCCTATGTTGTGCATTAGACCATCAGAAATACCACATATATCATTTCGGGTCAGGTATGGTCTATACGATTATGTGGTTATGAGGTTAGGTCTCACTAATGTGCTTCATGTTCTTATGGAACTGATGAACCGAGTGTTCCATCCATACTTGGACTCATTTGAAGTGGTTTTCGTGGATGATAACTTTGTGCACTCTCAAACTTGACACAACTATGCCACACATCTTGATATCATTTTTAGTACATTGAGAGAGCATAAGGTATATTCTATGCTCTCAATATGTCAATTTAGAAGGGACCATATTCAATCCCTGGATCATGGTATCTTGAAGACACGAGTATCAGTAGATCAAGAGAAAGTCAGAGCAGTAGTTTCCAAGGAGAAGATGAAGAACAAATTTGATTTATAGAGTTTTCTCGGGATGGTTAGATAATACAGATAATATTTACATAAATTTTCACATATAACATCACCACTAAGGTGCTTGACTAAGAAGGGTGTAAAGTAAATTTGTACAGATTCCTATGATTAAGACATTCTGTAGCCGAAATGGAGATTGAATTCAGCACCGATACTAGTTTTTCAGAGTTGGTAAATCATTGTACTATTTACTGAGATGTATCAGGTATCGGGATTGGAGAAATTCTTATACAGGGGGATGGAGCCATTGCGTATCGTTCTTAGTAGCTAAGGCCACATGAGAGGAATTACCCAACTAACAATCTTGAGTTGGCTGCAGTTGGTCAATATTTGCACTATCGGAGACATTAAATTTTGGATGAGCATTTTGGGGTTTTCACCGACCAAAACAATCTCAAGTATATATTTACTCAGTGTGACCTAAATTTTAGACTATGATGTTGGTTGAGTACCTTCATTATTTTGACTTTGAGATTTTCTACATGACTGAGAATGGAAATATAGTGGCTGATGTGTTCATCAAGGGGACTCAGATATAGGCAGTTTAAGAGGCCAACATTGAGTGGCAGCTTATGGCTATGTTCTCTGAGATTCATTTGGAGGTGCACAAAAGACATGGGAAGAGGTTTCTTTTTTCAATAGATTTTACCTCTACTCTATTTGATTGGGTTATAAAGAGGAAGTTATCATATTCTAAAATCCTAGTCTTATGGGAGAGTGTGTTCGGAGAGGACCATATTCCTAGATGGATCATAGGCGAGGATGAGATATTGTGTTTTCATGGGAACATGTAGGTGCCAGTAGACATACGTGAGGAGATTTAGTGGTATTTTCATTCCTCATTTTTGGAAGTTCATCCTGGTGTCACCAAGATATATCATTATCTACACCATCTTTAATGGTTTCCAGTTAATAAGAGATATTTTTCTAGTTTTATGATGAGGTGATCCACCTGTCATTAGGGGAAGGTGGAGCATAAGCGGCCTACATGCCTTCAGAAGGAGTTACCCAATTCCATGTGGATGTTGAAGGATGTTTTGATGGACTTAGTGATGGGTTTACTAATTTCACCTTAAGGGAATGATGTAGTTTGGTTAGTTGTTGAAAGACTCCCAATGGTTACACACTTCTTACCAATCCAGGTGACCTTCAGTGTTGATGAGTTGGGAAGGATGTACATCCAAGAGATTGTGTGTTTTCATGGTGTCCTACACTCTATAGTTTCATAAAAAAACTCACATTTTACTTCTTGTGTTTGGAAGGGGCTACAGAGGTATTTGGGTATACAGGTACTTCTTAGTAAAACATACCATCCCCTAACAGATAGCCAGTCAGAGCGCATGATTCAAGTGATAGAGGACATGCTTCAAAATTGTATCCTATATTTTGGAGGTATTTCGCAGAGGTACATAACTATGATGGATTTTTACTACAATAATAGTTTTTAGGTTATTATTCATAAGGAACCTTGTGAGGATCTGTATGGTAGGCCATGCAGATAACCCCCTATGTTGGATGGAAGTAGGAGACGAATCTATGATGGGACCCGTCTTGTCTAGGAGACCACAGAGCACGTGCAGATAATTAATAAGAGGATGGATACTACATAGTTATGGAATATGACTTATGCTGATAGACAGAGATGAACAATGGAGTTCGAGGACTCAAATAAAGGGTTTCTTACGTGTCACGTCAAGGTTGGGACAAAGTGGGATTAGGAGATAGGGAAACTTCCACCGAGATACATTGGGCAGTTTGTGGTTTTCAAAATTGTTGGTCTAGTTTCCTATAGTTTAATGTTTCCTCAGAGGTATCATTCAATGCATGACATCTTCCCAATTTCTTATCTATTAAGTTAGTTCTCAGACCCATCTCAGGTTTTCACCCCATGGAGGTTGAGTTCGAGGTGGAAACATCATTCGAGGAGCATCATATCTATATTGTTTATCGCAGGGTGAAGGTTCTTTGAAGCCGGTTTTTTCCTCTAGAACCAGTGTTATGGCAACATGGGAGAGTATAGAATGAGAATTTAGAGTGGGAGGGCGATGTGTGATCATAGTGGCCATAGTTGTTCAGTGGTTCTTGTTTGTCACCTTCTTAGAAAAGTTCAGGGAAAAAATTCTTTAAGGGGGTCGTTTGTAAGAACCAAGATCTTCGTTTCATGTATTGATGTTGTTTTTTTGTGTTTTTCTGAAAAAGGGGAGAATTTGGAAATTTTTTAAGTATAGGTAGTGTACATACGAGTACACGGTGTGTACCTAATTTTCACGGGTTGTCGTGTAATGTCCATGTAATGGATGAGTATTGGGATGTGTGAGGTTTCCAAGAGACAATTTAATGTAGGGTTCAGTGAAGACATTTACACAACATGTACATTAAATGAACACACTATGTACATTTCTTTTTAATTTTATAAATCAGACCACGGTCATGTCTAATTCCCAGAATCGTCATCTTCTAACCGCATTTCATCCACGAGAGGCAAGGAGAAACAATTATTTTGTAATCCTATGCTCCATCGTCCATTCTCTGAATCAAACAAAATTAGTTATATTGGAATCCCTTCATCGAGTTCTTCCTTATTCACGAACTTCTCCACATGATTTCTATTATTTCGTGAGATATTAGAGGTTGAGAATTTTTGAAATTTTTTTATATCTACAACGTTTTAGGTCGATTCAATGGATTTGGTTCAACTATATCGATCGTACAAAGTTAAGGTATGTTCGTTGTTCTTTTTTGTCGTTGTTTTTGGATTATATGTGCAAAAACAATCGAATACCCTAGTTTTGGGTATTTCATGTTTTGGTTATTTAACTCTATTAGATACCTTATTTGCTTTGTTAGCTTTAGAAAGGTTTTTTACTTGGATTTAGGTTTATTACCTTTTTTATAGATGTGTTTTCCATTTTTTTCTTGATATTGGTCGTTGGTTCTAGAACTGACTAGTATTCTCTTTTGTTTCCATGCCTAGTGTCTTTATAATGTAGTTGATATTATATGACATGTTTGTGATATGAATTTTATTTTCTTATCCTTGTAGTATATGAGATTAATTTCACTGTTGGATATTGTTTTTTCATAGTTGTATTACACATGGATGTGAGATCCTAGTGTAGTTATACCATATGGGGAATTGACGTTGAGGGATTTCTAATAGTGTATATTATACATTAAACGTGGTGATACCATATGAGGAGGGACTGGACGGTGAGTCCTCCCTTAGAATGTCTGTTGTAAACAGTTACGAGACCACAAGGGGTAATGGGCAATGAGTGCTTCCTCATAGAATCTATAGTTATCATTAAAAGACCATATATGGAATTGATGGGGAGTGATTCCTCAGAGAGTCTTTGTATTTTTGAAACGAGAGGGTGTAGACTTTGAAAACATTAGCAGAGGGTTGTTTTTGAATTATTGGTGGAATAATTTATAAATGTAAATGAGTGTAGTTTGAAATTGTTAGACTATTTATTTTTGAGAACTACTTTGATTATTTCATCGATTTTCATTTTCCTCATATATATAATCACTAACAGTTAGGAACATCACATTGGGTGGTTTACCACTAGGATTTATCTCACACCCTATTTGGGTGATGATTTTAGGACCAAACTGATTATATTATTGTAGTTATAGATATGGGAAAGAACCCTTATACATCAGGTACTTGATGGTTGTGGTTGTGGAGATCATGAGACCAAGATGAGGATTGCGATGCTGCTGAATTTTATTTGTTTTCATTTTTAAATTGGTTTAGTACTATATTTCAGGTATGGATACATGTTTGGCTACTCTCCTAGACATATGTGACATTCATAATTTAGATATGTGCTCTAATTTTTTATTTACTTTCTGTCTTCCGTTGTATACATATTATATGGTATTATGGCTTCCACTACTTTATGTTATTGTTATTCAACTTTTTTACTCTACCAATGATGGAATAGTTTCCCCACTATCACACCCAAATCCCTACCTACTAGTCATCAACCTTTGGAGTTAGGGGAAATGCGCTTAAGATCATGTTACCATCTAGGTAGGGGCACCTTTGGGCAGGACCCAAAACCGGGACATTACAGTTTCTACAGAGGTCAGGTCGGGGTAGAGGAGGGGTCGGCAGAGCAGTGGTTGTCTTCTGCGAGAGATTCAGATGTGTGAGTGAGAGAGCTAACTGTAAGGGTTTATTTATAAAATCGGGTAAATCATTTATCAGTGCTAGTTAAAAGCAGCGATAAATATATGTTCTATCAGTGCTAAATTTTAAAGCACTGATAAAACATGCCATTATCAGGGATTTTTAGCGCTGATAATGATATATTTTATCATTGTAAAAAAGAATGATAATGGAACCTTTTATGAGTGATTTTTTGATACTGATGAAAGCATATCTTTGTCAGTGCTTAAAAGCACTAATAAAGATATCATGTATGTAAAATATTTATATTAATATATATTTATAAAAATATATATATGATAAATAAATATTTATTTATTTATAAATATAACTAAAAATAAATACATATTGAATTCTATTTATTAAATTATAATAAATATATTAATTATATATATTAATTAAATTAAAAATATAATAAATATATTTTTTAAAGTTTAATAACTATTTATATAAATATATAAATTTGTTCTTATAATTATAAATAATTATATATAAATTCATATAAATAATTGTTAAATTATAGGAAATATATTTACTATATCCATATTCTTATAAATTTATAAAATTAATATATTTATAAAATTTTAGATATAATTAATATATTTCAAAAAAAAATTATATTTATTTAAATGAATATATATATATTTTTATTTATAATTAAATCTATATATTAAAATAATAATAAAATTATTACCAAAATATTTATTGTATTTATACTTTAATTTTTAATTATAAATAAAATATTTATTTTAATTTTATAATTTTGTAATATATCTCAAATTATTTAAAATTATAAATATAAATGTTTTATTTTTCGATCAATATTTGTATATATTTATAAATATATCTATTCATATATATGTAAAATTATATGAATAATAAATATATATTTTATATATATTTATTATAATTATAAGTAAATATATATTTAATTATACTTATAACTATAAATAAATATATTATTTTTTGTAATAAAAATTATAATAAAAATATTTTTACTTATTGTTATAATAATAAATATATATATTTATATAAATAATTATAAAATTATAACAAATATATTTATAATTATAAAAATATATATAAATAGTAATGTTGATTCGCTCTACTAAGAATGCTCTAGAAGTGTGGGGAACCTGCTCCAACAATGTTTTTTGAAAAATAAATGAAAAATCATGAAAAGGATAATGGGAGAGTTCAAAAGAGGGTAACCCCTAATCCATAATAGAAATGAAAAATGAGGTGAAACATGATGATCCCCACTTGCATGATCAATATCATTAGCAAATTCCCATTTTGACTGTGAATTCTTTTGATTACAGATAACAGAATACTTTTCCCTCGGTTTAATATGTTCTATAGTAAACTCTAATAGATGGACACACCCCCAATATCTTCCACACCCTCAACCATGTTATTTTGGATCTAGTCCATGATTCCTTGTATTAGTTTTCAGCCACACCACAACCAGTTCACCCCCCTCTAAATGAGATAGATACACCTTAGGGATAATCTTCATTAATATCAGACTCCATCATAATCTTTCCATTTTTGGATAAGGAGTGATCTTGCACCATTTCCTCATCTGCCTCTCTCTATACAAACCTTTCAAAATTAGATTGTCCATCTGGAACTGATTCACTCATCATCATAGTTTCCCTCATAGAGTCATCATGACTGGAGCATCCGACCAAATTTTCCCATGGATTACTGGAATATTCAGGACCTGTGTGATCCTCACTTCCCCCATTGGATTTTCCCTAATACCTTTTATCACCCTGTTCATTTTCCTCCTCAACCAGGGAGTTCCACCCATTTTTGGCCATGGTATCATCTCCTTTAAGGAGATCTGTTGGACTTTATGTGGAATCTTCCACTAAGGGAGTTGGCACCTCCTTTGAAACATTATATAATTCATTAAAGGGAGGAAAAATTGCAACCTTCTATCTATCAGCATCCTTTTTATTAGTAGAAGAAACAATGTTTATTTGAATTGCAATGACTTGTCAGTAACCTGAAACATGATGACCAAAAACTTTACAAAAATCATAAATTGAGGGAACAAATTAATATTCAATGTCAACATAAATATTTAACCCCTCATCAGCCACATACATTTACGATGCATAACGAGACTTAAGGTTATGGGATTTGATATCTATATTCTGAACCCCAACCCCATCAGCTGCAAGAGAAGTGATCTGATAAAAATTAGGGTTCGATGTAGATTGATCCATGCATGGGACATGACGAAGTGCATCATTGCGATGATTTCAATTTATATCCTCAATCGCAGAATGCGCTAGGGGTTCAATGACAGCAGACTTCGAAGAAGGATCCACGTTAGAATCATGATCTCCAATAGCAGCATTGGAAGATGCGACATCCATTGAGGATTCAACCGCATGAGGCCCAGGAATTGAAGTGTGATCCCCACCTTTTTCATCAACTAATTCAATGATAGGTTTAAGATTCTTAATATCCACCGATGGGATAAGATGACCCCCAATAGCAACAACATGACCATGATTGAATCTATCGAAGGTGAAATCGAAAAAATAAAAAAAAGAATACACCCTCTCTGTTTTAGATCTATAAAATTACCCAACACTAAAATTTCATAATTTATATGGATGAACCTAGTAAATATATATAATTAATATATTGATTTGAAATTTATATCTATTTAATTATATCTATATTTTTTTTACAATTACAATCATTATAAATAGTTTTATTTATATATAAGTATTTGTATATAAATATATATATTTAATATATTTATTATAATTGTATAATTATTTATGTTTATTTATATTTATTTAGAAATATAATTATAAATATTTTTATTTTTCAAAAAAATATTTTTATATATTTATAAATATATATATATGAAATTATATATATTTATAAATTTATAATAAATATATTTATTATAATTTTATATTTATCTACACACACACACACATAAATATATATATATATAAATATAACAATAAATAAATATATATTTTCACATAATTTTTAAATATATATATATATATAACTATAATAGATGTATTTTTTATAATTTTAAAATTATTTAAATATTTAAAATTTTAGTTATAGTTATAAATTCAAATATATATTAAAAAAGTACTTATATATAAATAAAAATTTATAATTATAAATAGAATAAATATATTTATTATTGAAATATATTTATCATAATATTAAAATTATTTTAGAGAATATAATAGATTCACAATTATAACATGAATGAATTATTCACATATTAAAGTATAAATAACAAAAAATGAGACATCACATATGGAAAACATTAATAATAATAAGAGTGTAATGTGTGGATGAACATTCATGATTACTACACAACATATATGATTGTCGGTTATACTCATACGTCAATATATTTATTGTCCAAATTCATTGAATATACATATATATATATTTATAATTATAATTAAAAATATAATATCTATAATAAATCTATTATTTATAATAAATATATTTATTATTTTAAGAAATTTATTATAATATGCCAATTAATGATATATATTTATTTAATTAAAATGTTTGAATTGATTTTTAAAAAAATTCTCTATATGTTAAATTTTTTTAAAAAAATATATTATTTAGAAACAAGAATTTTTTTAATTTATACAAATAAAAATTGTTTTTTTCTATAAATATAATAATTTTCTATAAATTAATAAATTTTATATTAAAAACATTTATCAGTGTTAATGATAGCGCAGATAAATCTACCCTTTGTGTCCACTCTTTCTAGCTCTAATAAATGTTAGATTTATCAGTTATTTTAGTTGGTTCTGATAAAGGCCTCACATTTATCAATGCTTTCTATTTAACACTAATAAAATCTTGTTCATTACTTGTCTAGATATGTGGTAGTGAACCCAATGAATAGAAATTGAGTTATAAAATTCCGTACCAACTAGTATCTTTCAAATCAAATACCATTGCATGAAATAACAATTATTTAAATGTAAAATGAAATGAATTTTTAATTATTCATTATATAACATGTAAATGTTTAAGTATATACACCATATAAATTGAATTTGGTTAATTATATTAAAATATGTCTTCGTAAAAGAAACATTATGTGTAACCCCTTCCCTCGAGTCTAGACATTCTATATATATACATTAAATCCTATATAGAAAAAATATATTTTTTTGATTTAAGAATAAATTTTCTTGGAATAATAAATATTCTTAAATAAATTATTTTCTTGTATTTTTAATGGAATATTTGAATACATATTCAGTAAATACCATATTGGGCATTTTGAGGAAATTCGATTTATAATTTCAAAATAGCTTCAGTGTGTTGAACATGGTCAAGTAGGTAGTTATTCAAACATATATAGAAAAATATTGATTAAATATTTTTCATATTTATTCATCAATTATACCTTTAAAAATTTTCCTTAATGATGGTTATGAAAAATGTACTATTTAACAGTTATGGACATGGTAGGTCATTAGTCTGCATGAGTAAAATTTCCCCTTTGCAATGTATTTTTTAGATTCAGATGTTATTTTATATTTATAAAAAAATAATAATATAATAAATACCATTTTATATCATTAAATTCACTTTTATATATCAACCTATTAATTTTTTGATGAAAAAACATTCACATCATATCTGAGAGGCTGTAGCCGACACATATGCAAGAAAAATGTTATTATATATCAATGAGTGGAAAGATAAAAAATTTTATATATATTATCATTTATGAATGATTAATATTTCAATATTATTATATTTATTTCTTTTATATCACATACATTTATTAAAATTATACTTATTTCATTCAATTAAAGAGTTAATAAAAAATGAATCACAATGCTTCGCGAGATGATAGTCAGTTGTACACATGAGATATGATATCATATTTCCATGTAATTTAATGTAATAATGTATTTGTGGTATCATAATTACATTAAAAATATCATAAATATACTTTAAATCATTCATTATAACAATCCAAGAGATTTTATGATGAAAAGAAATCACACTGGTTCATGGGGTAGTAGTACACCGTACACAAGAATGATGGTTTTATTTCCAATTTGAATGAAATTAATTTTTATTTAAGTTATTAAATTAACAATATTAATAATAATTATATTTTATATAATTTTTTATTATATAAAAATAATTTATGAATATTTTAATACATTTGATATGGAAATAAAATGAAAATTATATGTTCGTCAGAAAAACAATTATTTGGATAACCTATTTAGGTTAATAAAAACATATTTATAAGAAAAATTTATGATTAAACTAGGGGATATATGTTTATGAGACGGATTTAATAAATTAATTTGTGCTGGTATTATCCCTTAAAAACTGTTTTTATGGTTTGAATATAGGTGGAGATAGGGTGGCCTTTTATATGTGTAGTGTGTTCCATCACAATAATTTTTTTAAAAGAAAATGATGTACCCACATTTTCCCCATAAATGATAATAATAAATTGAACATTATTGAGAATTATATAACATTATGTCTAAATATTTACTTATAATTCATTTTAGACATATTTTTAGGACATTTTAACCCTTATTATTTTAGTTTGACACCCAGGTAAATCTGTTTTTTACATTTCCTGTGATAAATTTTTTTTATTGTTTTAAATATTCATTGTCATAAACAATTATGTTAAATGTATAGGATAATTTATATTATTGTAGATAAAAATATTTAATCTAATTTACAAAATTCAACACACATAAGTGATATAATTTAATTTAATACAAAACTCACTAAATGAAAAAGACGAATTTTACATGAAATGTATTATTCAATCCTAAGATGAATTTATATTGTCTCTATGAATAGTCATCATTATTTTCTAAACTTATGTTATTATTTATTGATATATAATATTTATTTTCTTCAAATAATTATATTTTACTGGTTAATTTAACCAATTAATATGGAAAACATTATGCACTTTTAAACACTTTTTTGAAAAACCTATTTTTAAACACTAAAATAAACATATAATAAATACAATATATAAGAGATTAATAATAAGTAATGATTATAAAAAATATCTAAATAACAATTTTTTACATGAAATTATATTCAAAAAATATATTTATGACTAAATTAAGTAATTTATTGAAAATAAATGATACATTAAAAAATATCTATTTACACTATTCAATAAAAATTCTAGACTTTCTAAAAAAATGAACAATAATTACGAAAAATTAATTTTTATATACTTAATTTAAAAATATTTTAATTTTATAAAATACATATTCTAAAATTTATAGAATGTAATTAGATTTTATTCTCAAAAAAGGCAATAAAAAAATTTCTTTTGAAAGTATATTTTTAATGAATTAAAATGGCTTACGAAAAATTTATTGAATATTTTATAAAAATTTATATTTAAATTTATATTGAGTAAATATTTCTATATAAATTTCAAAAATTATTTATTATATATAACCATTATATTTAAAAAATATGTTATTATGGTTATATTTAAAATAATATTATATCATTATCTGTTTAATCTCGACATTGTGTTTCATGTAAACTACAAAGAATATATTATATTTTTAAAATCCTAGGGTGTTACCTTGGTAAATTAAATAATTGATGAAACCATTTTTCTGAAAATAAAACATGATTTCTACTTTTGTCCCAAATTAGTTTTCTTCCAAATCCATGTTTTCTAAAAAACGTTTCCAAAAAAGGTTGTTATCATTCTCAAAATTATTTATGAAGCACATTTTTACCCGTGTGTGACTTTTTAAAAAAAACAGAATATGAAAAGCATTTTATTAAAAATATATATATGTCTTTTACCAAAAATATGGATTAAATATTTGTTTTAATGTGTAATTCATTAACAAAAATTTCCACCTTCATGACCACTCAAGGATTTTAATGATTCGTTTATATGTTTCAAAGGTAATTTTCAAATAGATGTATTTTCACAATGTAATTTGAGTTATTTTTTAAAAACATTATTTTCAAAATGGATGGTTAATTTACTGAATAATGATTTAATGATATATTCATGTAATTTCTATTCAGCGATGATAATAAACCTTATTATAATTATGTTCCACTAGGGATAAAATATAACAATATCATCATTATTATTTTTATGGATTGTTTATGATCAGTTTGAATAGGGATATTTTACTAGGGATACATTTTAATGATATCACCATTCTAATTTATATGTTGAAACTATTTTCCATGTTACTATGTATGGTTTATGATTATGTTTTTTTATTAATAAAATTATTTTCATTATGTATGATTGTATTTTAATGTGAATTTTTACATTGATTATGTTTCTCCCCTATAATATATGAAATTCAATAGATATAGCATGTTACAGTTGGGGCCTGAATTTTATAGACCCTTTATGCAGCAACATGCATCATGAGACAAATAATTAAGCTAAATTAAGTTGGTTTTTATGCATAGTTTGAAACTATATATTGAAAGGTCTTTATAGTATGTTTATGATGTAAAAAAATCATGAATTCTCTTATTATGAGATTCATTAGTGATGTTCATTTGTTTGTTTGTTTAGTTAGAACATCCATGAATATGAATTCATAATATTTTATTATTTATATGTATTTATTTTAACACCATTTTTTCCATTCATATGTATTTATTTTAACATCATTTATTCCATTAATATGGATTTATTTTAACTACATTTATGACTTTAAAAATAACACAAGGAATCCATGTTTTTTATTATGAGATTACCAATGCATATATTTATCAATTTCTAATAGGAATTTTAGTGGTTTTGGGATTATACAATATATTTCATAATGATATGGTCTAATTTTGTGTATTCCATTATATTGAAATGGAACCTATAATAAGGAATGGAATCTTTGTCAATTGATATTCAAAATTTACTGGCTTCCCGTTAGGGAATGATAATGAAGTGGGAGATAGAGCAATAAAGATAACTAATAATATTATATCCATATTGGGGAACATGACATAGGTTATGGGAAGATCAAATTTCACATATCATGTTGCTTGCAGATTTAATTTGAGTGTAAAAAAGTTAGACCTCTTTATGTCCTAGTAACCACATTTATTTATTGGGACTAAAAACCATTTTTATATAGTAATGGATATGTTCATTAGAAAATTCATTTCATAAATTGTAATGTAAATAAAGGGATAATTTTGTCATAGTATTTTATCATATATTAAGAGATTTATATCAATACTAGTAATTGATTCAAAATACTAATTAAAAATAAGAAATAGATTACATGGAATGGAAGGAATTTTACGGTACACGTCATGGAAAATTATTTTACTCCTGATAAATGTTGGGATTTAGAGACATGATTCTTGAGTCAAAGGAAAAATAATGATGAATTTTTTACAAGTTATAAATCTGATTTGACAAAGTAAGAAAGACATGATTGGGACTATATACATAATCCAATGATAAGGATTGACACTTTCCATGATGGTTATAAGACAATTCTTCAAAGGAAACTAGCCTCCTATAAGTTCTCATAATATAAGGACATAATATTAAGTAGTATTAATATGGAGTAACAATTCTCCATGTCTTATGTATTTTAAGGGAGTAAAGATAAGGAAATGACATAAGAATAAAATATAGATAAATTGAATAAGGGAAAGAAATATTTTCTTCCTGTGATAATTATTGAAAGAAACACCTTTGTACTTATTTGATGGGATTGAATGTTTTCGAAAAGTGTGTAAAGAACTTCCACCATGATCCTAATTAAAATGGATATAAGGATGTTTCCAATGTTCAATGCTTAGTCTATATAGATTTGGGGATCTATGAAAATTAATTTTCCAATATTCAAGGGAATATACCAAAATGGAAGCTAATGGATCAATTTCAATCTTATGTATTTATTATCATAATAGTGAACTCATTAATGTTGTTGTATACTTGAACTCATGAATAATATTTTAAATGTATTTTATCCATGATATTATCATTATAGGATTCAAAAAATGTATAAGGATTGTATAATAATTGTTTTTTTAATAATGGTTTGGATACATATATTGAATGATACTTATGACTAAAACAAGGGATATAGTGGAAATGTTTTATTTTTTTGGAAAAATGATTAGGTGAGGATAACATTTATTATATACCTATTTTTGATATAATTCTGATAAAGATATTTTAACGGGATAATATTGGGGACCTTGAAATTGGTGAGTGATTTGAAGGTTCATGATATCATTGTTGTAGATTACTCAAAATTTTAATTATGGAATAAATTATATAATAAGATATTTTATTATTGTAACAAAGAGAAAAATAATTTTTTGAAGGAATCATGTTTTTATTAAGTTAGTAATCTGATCAAGGTATTAATATATTTTTTAGGCAACATTAAGAGCTATATTACGTTGTTTATGGAATACAATGTTATGATTATTTTAGAAATTTAGTTTTTGTACATCTAAATGATTTTTACATTGAATTTGGAAAGGAAAATGTTTTCTGAGTATTGAGGTTAACTATTTTTTTAATTGATTAATGTGAACTATGGGATCGTTGGAGAGGTTTTGTAAATTTATTTATTATTATACAACTCATTCTAACCATTTTCTTTATAAAAGATATCAAGATATATGAGAAATGAATTTTTATTGTCATTGTGAACCATCATGATCTAATTTTAGTACATTAGACATAAAACATTGTCTTATAAAATCATTTCTTAGAGTAAGAAATGATTTTGGAATTAACAAGAGAACAACCAATGGATGAATCTTTGTGTATGAAATAGAAAGATATCAAGTAAGTAATTTTTCTTATGCTCTCAGTATAGAAGTTAAAATGTTCCCAAAAAATATTAGAAAAATGATCATTAAAAAATATTATGCTATAACATTTACATAGGATGACTCAATTGCTATCTTAACTCATCATAGATTTCTGGTTTTTTTTGTCTTTTAATTTCATGTGATAGATGATCTCTATCACTATCCATAATTATTTATGATTTTTTCCATGTATGTATCACAAAATACATCAAATGTTCTTCCATTTGGAATCATAATTATGTGGAATTATTGTTAACCTTAATATTTCCATTTCACTAATATTTAGAGGATTTTTAATTTACCCACTTTACAATGTGGGTTTCCAATAAAGGTATTTTAAAATGTCAATCACTTGATTATCGACTTCACGATTAAATTGAGAGGACACAATTTCATTAATCTAGGTAGAATGTTACTCCAAAATATTTCTAAATTAATGTAATTTTAATCCTTTTAATATGTGACTCACAAAAACAGTCTTAAATTACATAAGAAATATAATTCTTTAAATTCAATCTCTTTGATAGCTTGTGATACAAATAACCATAATTATAAATAAACTAGAATATAGTATAAATTTATATCCATGTAATTAAATTGATGGGTAAGGATAATAATAATTATATATTAAAATTATATGGTTTATACATGTATTAAATAAATTATCTTATTATCTATTAATTAAAAATAAAACATGAATCGTTGGAAATAAAATGAAATTTTTTCCAAGAAACTATATTTTTCTTAAATTATTTAATGGTTAAAATTTTATTTTAATTTGGATTAAAAATAAAATTAGTTATATTATGTTATAATTAATAAACATTATCTTTTTTGAATAAATTTAATATCGAATTCTTTGATTTACACTCTCTATACATTTGAGAATTTATTAATGTAAAAATACATTTCAGCGCATCTGTGAGTTTAATTTTAAATTAAAATTGGCCACTTTTTGAGTCAAATTTGATAAAATTTATAACATATTTGGAATAGGAAGAATAAAAATTATTTAATAAAGTAAAGGTAGTTTTTTTCATATTTTTTAGTAAAATCAATAATAAATTCATAAAGACGGTTAGGGTTATAACATGGTTTTGTGTGTTACATGTTCCTATGTTGAAATTAATTTTCCACACACATATAAGTATTTTTAATAAATTTCATTTTATACTTATAATAAATATTTAATAAATATTTAATAATTTTCATTTTATTTAATGTGTTTATAGATAAAATACATTTTAAAAAAACAAATTATTATAGTGAACCACAACATTATAAAAGTGAGTAAACATTAATGCTAAGGAATAAGTTGTTTAAAACATGAGTAATCTTATGTGATGGAGATTTTTTCTAAACCAAAATTATCTAAAATTGTTTATTTATCAAATTTAAATTGAATTTGGGCCAGAGTTACATTCTATTATTGAATTTTGTTTCGGTATTTTTAAACATCATACTCTTAAATTATAAAAGGGATCTAACTATCCTCACTTAATAACACCTATAGAGAAATTTGGTTTAAAAAAACTGCAAATATCCTTCATCAATTTCATTATCAACATTATAATTCTTATTTTATTCAAAAAATACAAAACCCAAGGTCTTTAATAAGAGCCCCAAAGGAGTTTTCTCTGATAGAAGTTAATCATCTTCACTATTTTTTATCTCATTCATTCTTATGTTACAACAATAAATTATATCTTAAAAAATCCTGTATAAAAACATTATTATCTACCATATAATTACATGTTATTATGTTTATGGAATAATATTTATCCATCTCCACTTTTTTAAAATGGGGATCAAAATCTTTAATCCTTTACATGGTATACTACAACATCACAATATGATTTTACACATTTTTCATCAACAATTCTCACAGTTGGATATAATGATGGATTATATATATATATTTATAATATTTATTATATAATTATATTTATGGGGTTATAATATCATATTTACCATTTTAATTCCCATTTCATTTAAAATTGGATAATGTTGCTCATGTGTATGGTGGAGTACCCCCTCGCGAAGTAAAGTGATTAATTGTTCACATATTGTTTACCCTAAATTTTATTGTAATTAATTTAAAGAATATATATTATATATATGAGATGATATCAATTATATAAAATTAATATTTTTTATAAAATACCATTTTATATATTAATCAAATAATATCGTCACTTGTGTATATGTATGATCTACCATCTCCACAAGGTGATGTGATTCATTAATGATGTGAAATTTTTATGAATGGATGTATGATGTAATTAAAGAAAATTAATATTATTTATAAAATCAATATAATTTTTTAAATAATGAAACTATATCCTATATACATGAACTTGAACTTTCCTGATAGAACGTTCCTGAGAAATATCGCAATTATAACTCAATAAAATTGAAATAATGAAACTTTATTAAAAAATAGCTGAAAACCAATTATAAGAGTATCATATAAGTAATGATATATAGGGTTATATAATATATTTATAATAATCCATTATCCACTATAGCAGTTTTTTAGAATCATATGAATGAATTCGATCTCGAGGTAAGGGTTTCGCATCCCACCTTTACTTCTATGAGTAATATTCTATATTCATCTCTTATGTATTTTTACTGTCAAATATAGAAACCCATTGATATTTAATATCATGAATCTACATATCTTTTTTTTATTTAATGATTCATTTATTATTTTTTATGTGTCTTTTGATTAACATACTTACCAATATTTTAAGGGTTTATTTTATAATCTCATTATTATATGGGATTCTTTATTTTGAAGTGTTATATAGGGGATTTTTATGGTATTTATATTTTATTCCCTATATATTTTCACCTCATCTAGTTATTCATGAACATTTAATGTAAATTTACCTTTTTTCTTCTATATGGTACTCAAAATGATTTTGAAATATTTTTTTTGTGAAGACGAATCATTATTTCTCCTTTATGTAAAAATTCTTTTTCATCTGAATCCATGTTTATATATTTTTTTAAAAATTATATATAATTCAAAAAATGATTAATTAAATAAATTTTTACCCAGGATTGATGTTTTTAAAAAAGTTTCGAAAGAATTTATTTTCATTTTTTCAAGAAAGGCATGTAATTCCTATACCAAAAATGTGAAAGGAATAATTGTTTTAACAAGTAAGAAATGAATGAAATTTTCTTTTTTCCTATACAATAATGAAGTTTAAATATTAATTTATACTTGTAATGTTAATTTATAAAAAATTATTTTGAAAATATTTTTTGATAATCTATTATTATAATGTTATATTAAAATTGGACTGTTAATTTACATTAAGAAATTTTTAGTGAGATCTATATTTAATATGAATTTATCAATGATGACAACCATTTATATAATAATGTTCCACATGGTATAAGTTGTAATGATATCATATTTATTATTTCCCCATATGGTTTATAATATGTTTTAATGGGGTTATACTACTTTGATGTCATTCACCATATTACTCTCAAGGGTTTAGGATTATCCTTATGGATTGAGGAAATTATTAACACTCTATATGGTAGTTTTTAAAAAAATATTTAAATTGAATATTCTTCCACCCTACTAAATGAGGAATGCATTAGGCAATTTATCTGATCGGTGGGCATGAAATTATACAACCCACCAATGCATCAATAGTTCCATGAGAAAAATCAGTTGGCCTAATAATGTGGGGTTTCACCCATAGTTGAATACTATCTTGTACAATATCTTATAAATATGTTTATGATTTCCCACATTAATAATTTCCACATTATGAGATAAATTATTATTGTCTATGAGATTATTCGATTAGTTGTAATATCCTTATAAAATTTTCTATGTCATGAGATTATTTATATTTTTTTATTTTATATTCATTGATTCCATATATATTATGATCACTTTATTATTTAAATGTAACATGTTTCACTTATTTAATATTTCATATTTATTTTTATTATTTATTAATGATTCATTATGTTATACAAATTCCATTTCTAATCATCTGAGTTTAGACCATTAATATATATTATTTTCCTCATTATATTATAGAGTGATTTATGAATGGTATATCATGATATTCTTTGGTGAATAATGGTTTTCCGAAAGAATACACTTTTTGAATTTAATAATTTATAATGTAATTATAATGTCATGTATATTTATATTTTACTAGGAATACTAAATTAGTTAGTTCTTTGGTATTTAATTTGTTTTATATAGTGATAATGTAAAAAATTAGTCACTGGATTTGGGTTCGTAGAGGTAATGTCTCTAGATTAATGAAAAATAAATATTTTTTAAAAAATATTTTTAATTATCATAATTAAATAAATATAACAATTTATTACATTAATTGTTATATATATTTTTAAATAATTTACCCAGCACTTATTTTATGTCATTAGTTTTTTATTCTTTCATTATTAAAAAAGTGGTGTTTTATGTATGTAAAATTTTTTAATAACAAATTCAAATTAACTATTCAAAATGAACATACATTATACTATGGAGTAAATAGATATGGAAATTGGATTCGTTATAACCATATTAAAATACATATTTTTTAGATTTGGGCTATACTCCTAGGGTGACGTTTTAGAATATTTTTATTCATTACATAAATGGATATCACTTTGACGAACATCTCATTCCATTAAAGAATGAATGGTTCAAACCCATTAATAATAAATAAACCTTTTTAATTTCCATGTTCTGACAGGTCTTTCCCAAATGGTTTAATAAGTGCGTAAAGGGTTTCCACAGTTGGATTTTGTGTCTTAAATGGACTCACTAATGTTTTGGGGTTTTATTACTAAAGAATATGGTATAGAATTGATTAAAAACCCCTTACTCTAATTTGATGATTTATTTTAACTGAATACACTAAGAATTATATTATATATATATTATATTGATGGATTCTCAGTGATGGTCAGATATTATGCTAGTGGAAGTATATGATCAGGGGTTAGTCTATTTGGAATCATCTTATGGGAGAAAATGAGATAGAGTAGAATTATTTCACATTTATATTTTTCAATATAGTTAAATAGAAGGTGTTTCAAATTCCTATTAATACAAAATTTAATCTATGTACTATGATTAATGTAAACATTATGGAAATATGAAGGTTAAAATACCTTTCATGACAAAAGGTGTTAATGTTTATGGCCTGTATAGATAATTTGGAAATATTTTAATAAAAACCATTAAGTGACATCAGTTGATCATTAAAGGTGAAAAAAATGAAAAAATTATTTATTGGATACATAATTTACCATATGTAATATACCACATCCCAAAGGTCTTGGTGAAATAGTAATATTTACAAGCCAATCTTGTAGGCAATTGTATAGTAATTTATACAAGAGTTTTTTCCATAAGATCAATATTAGGGTTTATGAAGGTTATATAAAGTGGTGTTATCTACCACCGACGCTATAGTAGACCCATATACTTTTATATATTCTTTTCGGGTATCCCACATATTAGTTCATGATTTATTCATTACATCTTCATTGAATTCAATTATATATATTTAATTAGTATCATTTTTGGCAGATAAAGTGTAATTATTATCTTCATAATTAAGAATTTACACTCCTCTATGGGAAAAGATTCTGTAAACAAATCAATTATTTTAACAATTATTTTTAAAATATTATTCATTTAATTTCTAGAGCATTATGGTTTTGAATATGGGTATATTCACTATCTTTCTATTAATAGAAAACCAAACTCAATTATAAGAATAATTTAATTTATATGATCAACGTGTCTCATAAACCTTTTCAATTGGTTCTGAATATAAATCTATAGAGAGAGTGAGCATTATGTTATGGGTATTGATTAAAGACTTGTTGGATCTATCACAATATAAATAGTTAGTTTTGTCCTTAGAAATGTGGAACAAAGGATCATTATGTATTACATCTCAGGGTTGAAAATTATACTAAAAGGTTCATTATTTTTAGAACATAAACATAGGGTTATTAAATAATAATACCTATGCATTCCTATGAGAGACAATTCACTTTATATATACTATAAAATTTTTCAATCAAGTCTTGACAAATAGTTTTTAACATTTCCCCATAATGATGATCATTTTCATCAGTAAATTCGGTTGACATAGTTCAGTAAGATTAGATTTTTATCATGTTATCACATTCCCTACTTCATGCATGAAAATATTTATAATATCACATTCCAAATATAGTATTGTAATTTTGAATATATCATAGTCCACATTTAGTTTTATGAACTCTCTTTTCCTTTTCCATGGCCCTGATGAACATTATTCTTCAAAGATTTCTTGGCTCATTATCAATGTCCTTCTAATTGATATCATTGTATATACAGTGTATCCAAATGAACATTCATAGTATAATTATATTTCATTAAAACCCTAATTAGACAAATAGATATTTGATAAGTTTCAAAAATAATATTTTCAGAGAAAAAATATCTAGTTTACCGTGATGTTATATCTAATGTCAGTATCTTTGGAATCTCGAAAAATGTTTAATATGTAATTTCCTGAAAGATTCCATCACATGTATTTTATATTAGGCTATTTCATTAACCGGCTGGACATTATCACCATTATATATAGGATTTAAAATTTTATAATTGATATGTCCATAAATATATCTATATTTATATTGTTTGGTAAATATTAACAAAACATTCATGAGGTAATAATAATGTTCATATGTTCTCTAGTACTTATCATAGATCAGTAATGTAATAGTTTTGAGGTGTATTATGATGATTCCTTAGTGATTCATGGTTTTATTATTTTTACCGATCATCATGTAGTGGTGAAATATTGTTAAAAAAGATTCCCCACGAAAGGAACTATCCAATCCATGATATAAATTTTATTATTACAGTTAGTGAATTTATATGTTGAGAAATTACTTGTTCAATGAGTACTTATCTATATTACCTAATTATAAAATATTTAAATATATTTTCCCCCCAAAATAGAAAAACATAATGTAACATGTATTGGTGGATTATTTTAATTCATTCTAGATTGACATTCACAATGCCTCGAAAAATGTAAATGCAGTTACTGATGTTATTATCTAATAAATGCACCCTGAAAAGTTAATATAAGATAAATAAGAATAGATGATGATATAGGCCATTACAAATGTATACTTGGGTATTCTCAAGGATTGATGTTGAGTATGTATGAACTACATTGATTCCAGATTTTCTATCATATAATACATCATTAACACTTAAATAATAATCATATATTATTCTACGCCTAGGGGAAACTGTGTGGTGGGGAGAACAATAATTGAGGGTTCAAGGATCATTTTCCCTTATATTTATTCAGGCAAGGTCATTACGTATTATGAGTATGGAATAGAAAGTCATAATGAAATACCATTCTTCTCTATGGGTCATTCACCATGGTATCAGAAAAATGTTCCATAATACTCATTACTAAATTATAGAGATTGTATCTACATGCCTTATCTATCAGTTGGTAAAGGTAGACAATTATAAAATTGTTGGTACTCATCATGTTCTACCTTGACCAGTGTAAAAATGTAATTAGATCACAATAAATTTATCAACCCATTTATCTTAATCCAACATGGGAATTGGAATAATACGGGTGATCATGGACTGCCTGACCATGGCTACTCAATTTTCACATATTTAAGAGGAACCTCAATTAATAAGATTAATTTACTTTATTTGAGATCGATTTTTAGGATTCGTGTTTTCGTAGTTATATAAATGATAGAAAAGGACCCAAATATCATATCATATTTGTGTAAAATGTTTTAGTGGAACACAGGTTCAGAGGTGAACATAAGTACAATATTAAAGACTCAAAATTTTAACTAGTCTAATATAAATATTAACATTTTGGAAGATATTATTTTATTGTTAATTCTAAAAATTTTGGGATTGGGGAAGGATCACTAATTAATAATTGATTTCACCTAAACAAATTTCTAAAATAATTTTATTCAAATGGAAATATTAGAAAAAAACTATTAACTAAGTTACTCTACTCGCTATTGGATGGAAATAAAAGAATCATCATTGATTTGGCCTCATATCATCTAAGAGATGATATAATGTAAAATTAAACAACAAGAATATGGTAATTGTTCAAATATAGTAGAATACTTATGTCAAACATAAGAGTTGGTCCATGAAGTCTAATTTGGGTGATCACATAATTCTTGGATTTTAAACTTGTTTGGGTCACCAAAGAATCAGAAAATATTGGATTCAGGCTATAAAATATGTTATGATATCCGAAATATTATGTATATATGGGGAAATAAATTATCAAATAACCCTATCTTAGATGATTAACTCCATACATTACACCATACACATTTCCCTCTTATGGAATTCTATAACTAAGCCTCGCATATGATTTGATATAATGATGTTTCGAAAAAAGATGGCACATCCTACATGAAGTATCTTAACAACATTATTAGTTTCATTAATAACATTTTTTGTTGAAAGAAAACTCATAAAGTTGAAGTCAAATGGTCACATGGTACGATTCAAGAAATCCTAGGATATTTAATCTGAAATAATGTATCAAGGGCTGGAAAACATTCTATTAGAAAATGATTAAATATTATCAGGGAGAAGACGCCTGGTGGATAAAATTTTATAATGATTTTAAATAATCCAAGTCAATTATTCCTCCAAATTTAGGTATTTAATTTTTATTTCAGGAATGATTCTATATGATAATTTGGATTAGATGAGTTTTAGATTTATTTTATATAAAATATATGGGTGATGTGTAGAAGGAATAAGTTTCTTGGTGTCCTAGTATGGAGTAACTAAAAGGGAGTATGTTAATATGTGTTTATTTCTGGACCTCCATGTATCTGGTAGATTTATAATAGATATTGTTTTGCTCTATAATGGTCACTCACTGAAAACATGGGTGAAATAACTTTGTAAAAGTTTAATTTTAATTTTTAGAAAAATAATTTATCTGAGAAACCACATCATTTAGGATTTTATTCTTCTTATATTGGTTGAAATTCTCCTCTTGATCCCCATATTCCCTCTTCCATCCCATGTAAACCCATTTTCTATATCAAATCTAGTTCAATTTATTTGGTTATGGGTGTTTATTTTCAGTGAGGAATGTCTATTGTTCAACTTTAATCTCTTAATTTTTGACTTCTCTATTGTTATTGGATATAAACTCTTAATCTATAACTATATAGATTCTTAGATAATTGTATTTATTCAATATTCTTCTGGTTTGGGATCTATGGGTGAGTGGCTTAGATTATATCAAGAAAATGTAATGATTTTCATCCTTGATTATATTTTTATAACATGATTCCTCCAAACTGCAATTCTCATTCGGTATGGAGAAATCATGCTCCATATGATGGATTAGACTCTTTCCCTATATTTTATAGAATAATTCATCAATGAAATTATTTATAGAACCCTATTTATCTATCATATTCACAATTTCTAAGGTTAAAAATAGAATAGGGTTGATTGAATGTAATTTAAAACAAAATTTATCAAATTTAAATAATTATATATATTAGTTTAATAAAATAACTAGTATATTGTGTAATTTGGAAGTCTATGAATGATCGTGTACTGTGGTTCACATTTTCATAAAAGTTTTTTATAAATACAATTGTGTAGCATGTCATACAATTAAATTGTATTGAAGTTTCTACATGTTGAGTATTATAATGTATTTGTTGAATTCCATCGGTCATGAAAATATTTTATTTCATTATCATCTGAGTAATAGATAAGAAACTAAATGAACCCGTTATTATAATGGTTTTAGTAATTGGGTGCAGTTGTTAAATTTCTATAAGTAATATTATATTCTTTTCTTAAGGCTTCGCTAGGACACAAATATCACTTGTAAAAAAACAGGTCTTTAACAGATCTTTCCATTATCAGTGCTAAAACAATCACTGATAAAGTGTATCTTTTATAGGACATTTTTTATTTCTGATAAAAGGTGCACATTATTAACGGTTTTTTAGAGTGATGATAAAGAGACAATTTTCAATGCATATTTATTATTTGTAATAAAGGGTACCCTTATGATCGCTTAATTTTTGGCATTGATAAAGGATACTATTTATCATCGCATTGTTTTTAGCACTCATAATGTGATCCAATATATGTGATTTTCTGTGGTGATATGCACCTCAAATAAATAAAATAAAAAAATAAATAAAAAATTATTTTATTAAAAAAAATTAATATTTTATTAATTATAAAATTATTTACAAACATGAGTACACATTATATTAGTTAAATAATTATTGATAATGTTAATATTTATTATATATAAAATATATATATATTTAGGAATGAATATGAATCAGATTTATATAATACAAAATATTTTTTATTTACATTAAATATTCATATATTTAATGAAAAGTGGTTTATAATTAAATATTAATATGAATTAATAATAATGACTAATTATATCTAATAATAGACTTAATTGAATGTCATTTGTTTTTTTTAACCTAACATAGATCAACATTTTATTTATTTATTTCCCATATATGTATTTAATGTCTTATGTATACAACACAAACATATAAATATTTACTTATTAAATGAAATGTTATATTGAAACACAAACACCTAATATTTGTTTAATTTATTTAGATTTTATTATTCATTTCAAAATTTCATTATAACCTGATAAAATTGATATATCTTTTCTTTAATCATTTTAAATTTCATTTATTTACTTTTCATTTTATTACTATTATGTATTAACTCATTTTTAATATGTTTTATGTTTTATTTTCAACTTTTTACTTTTTTTGGAATTTAATAAACTTCATCTATTTATTTAATATAATTTTATTTATTATGTTTTATTATATTCAATATGAATTCATATTTATTTCAGTATATATACATAATTCTAAATAATAAATATTTAATTATTAAAAAATATCCATTTTTTCAATATTGGTAATATGTACGAATTTTTAATTATTCAATTTCACTCATTTTAAACATGCATTCACATAATATTAAATATTCCTTATTAATATTATAAATATATTTGTACACAAATATTTATAAGTAAATATATTTATAAATGTATATTTACAATATTTATATAGTTATATATTTATTGTTATAAAGTAATTAATATTGTTATTTTTTAAATCATTTACATAATTTTATATAAATAATTATTTATAATTAAATAATAATAAAAATTGGAATAAATTTATTCATATAATGAATACATTTACTATATTTATGTTTTTTTATTTATTATATATATATTAATGTAAATATTTATAATGATATAAATATTAATTTTCAAAAGGTATTTATATAATTACAAATAAATAATTATATTTTAAATAATTATAATATTATAATATATAAATTTAAATAAAGAATATATTTACTATATTTATATTTGTAGATATTTATTAAATATATATATATAATTATATCAATGTATTTAATAATATTTTTATTTATAATTTATATTTATATATTCTTTATCAGCTTTAAATTTATTAGTGCTGATAAAAGGAATCAATATCAAGCCCTTTCTGGAAGCACTTTTGAACAAATATTAATAAATTTAAATTACTTTCACAAGTCTCAAACTCATTGTGATATCTGAATCATTCGTTGGAATCCACCCTATGTCTGTTCTCCTCCTCTATGAATCATAGCATGAATTGGGGCTCGAATTAATGCTTGAAAAATTCCATGGATCAAATATAGGTCTCAAATCATTCAGTGGTCAAAGGAATATTATGTTCAAATGTTTCCATGTTTTCGATATATCAACATTTTCTTGAATGATTCAAAGATTCAATCCATGTTATATCATTTTTTCCTCCTCCTCCTTGTTCATTTATTTCTTGTTTATCAATATCTAATTGTGTCTTTTATCATCATTCTTTCCTTAAGATCATCATATCCTTGTATTCAATATTTTTTGTGGGGGATGGTTAGTTGAATGGAGATAGTGTTATTTTATCTTTAGTAATTAGTTTAAAGGAGTCTCTATCCAAGAAAAATAGGTTCCTCAATTGTGTTTCCAAGTGATATTGGGAACAAAAATTTAACTTCCAGTTATTTTATCCTTCAATTTGAATATTCCCATTAACCATGTACGTTTAATATATTTTATAGTGTGACATGGACTTTTAAATGATTTTATTTCATTTAATTGATCATTTGATAGAGATTTGGATCCTAATACATACTTTCATCACTATAAGAATCCATATTTTAAAGGGGATATGATCCAAAATATATAGATGATTATGTAGATAAAATTGAGATGATATTTGACACCCTAAAGATTCCAACATCATTTAACGTTAAATTTCATGCTATTATGTATAAATGAATTATCCAAATATTATTAGATATGATGACATAAGCTAAATGAAAAGAATATCTAGAATGGAAATATTATATTTGGTAGGTCCCATATTCCTTTTAACCATAAAATATCTCATTATAATATTCTAATTAAAAATGAGAGAATTTTGAGAGAGATCACACATTTAAAGATTACTACTTGAATCAAATGTTTGCAGGAACCTAATAGAGCATATATAAGAGGAAGTGTAACTTGATGAATCCAAAGTATTTTTTTCAATTATGTCTCTAATAAATTATTTAATTATTTTAAATTTCCATGTAATATTTAGGTAAAAAATATCCATCAATTTTATCTTGTAATTATAATAAAATCTTGACCCACCATTTCTATGTTAGTATTTAAATGCCTCATTATCTAATATGATCAATTTATCACTATGAAAAATCAATTTCCCCTTCCATTAATAGTTAACATATGTTTTTAGTGAACCAAATTAGAATATTTTAAATCGAATTTTCTAAAGATTCATAAAATATACCCATCTTTGAAATGATAACCCATTGAGTAATACTTTTTAAATGTGATATTTATCATATAAAAATAGAATTCATTAAGTAACCAATGAGTCATATATCATAAAATTTACTCATCGAGACCCCTTGAATCATATAGAGAATATTTATTCCCACCAAATCTCACTTTCAATAGGACACAAGATAAGAACTAGTTCCAATGGTGTAATTCTCACAAATGTAAGGAATTACACCCTTTAAAGAACACAATGTAGTTGAACTAAAATACTCAAAACCAATAAAACAAATTTTGATGGAAATGATACTTTAATAAAATGGTCCATAATAAATTTTTGATGTCTATGAATCAGCCTCATCTCAATCTGATACAAGACGTGCCTAGTATGACTCAAAGTGTCCATTATTAGTTTGAAATTGACATCTGGGTTCAATAAGTGTCTCTCACTAAAAACTAAAAAAAATTAGTTTATTGTCTTGATGATTTATAAAAATAACTCATAAATAATTTATGACTTATGGGAATCAGTACCCAAACAAAATGATACATGATGTGATCAATGAGAGTCATAGTGTGAGGTAGCAATTTAGAATTACATTTTAGTAAAAAGGCATCTGGTGTACTGAAAACCAATAAAATGAATTATTATTATTTGACACATAAGGAAAATGTTTCATAAGTCATTTGAGTCATGTAGAATTCATCCAGACCTTAATCTAAATTAGCATGTGACAAGTTCGATTCAATGTGTGTCTTTTTATTTAAAAACTACACCATTTTTATCAAAAACAACAGTTGAACTGCTCCAAACTGAGAAAAAACATCAGAGTTTTTTTATAAACTATAAAATGATCAATATTTAATTTCTGACATTTAGAAATCTTCCACAACAAAATATGACACATTATGTGCCTAGTATAACTCAAATATCCTGTTATTAGTTTAACATTGAAATTTCTGTACAAAACCCATCATTCATTGAAAAATGAGAAATCCTGCTTGAATATTTTTGATAATTTTTCAATAGTTATTTACAAATTAAATTTGATGTGTAGGGATTTTTTTCACATAAAACCAATACATGATGTCATTGATATGAGTCAAAGTGTCTCTTTCAATTTTAAATTTTCATTTTAGTAACAAAGATAAGTGATATACTCAAAACCAATAAAATTCATTCATATTGTTTTCATACGTTATAAAAATTATCCATAAGTCATTTAATACTTGTAAAAATTAGTAAAAACATAATCAAGAAAATGGTTTGACCAATATGACTCTACATGAGTCTATTGATTTAAAATTTAAATCATTTTTAGTAAAACAAAAAATAGTTTACACAAAACTAAGAAGACATATTCGGGGTTTTTCAATACTCTAGGAAGATGATCCATAAGTCATTTATATTGTATATAATTCATATACACCCTAATCTAATAAATGGTATGATCGGTAAGACTCAAAGTGTATTTTATCTTTTTAAAATTGTTATTCAAGAACAAAAAGTGTGTCTCACTGATAACCATGAAAACAAACTCTATTTTTCGAAATAATTTATAAAAAGAATTCATAACTCATTTTTGACATGTAGGAATTGGTCTCACAACAAACTAATTCACGATGTGACATGTATGAATAAAAGTGTTTGTTTCTAGAATAAAATTAAATTTTAGTGAAAAATACCACTACCATACTCAAACCAGGAAAACAAATTCATGTAGTTCTGAAATATTTGGAATATTATACATATGCCATTTGGTATGTGTAAAAATCATCCAATAAAAAATCTGACCCCCAATGTGACTTGTATGACTCAAAGGGCATATTTTTATTTAATGTTGAAATTAATTTTAGAAAAAAAAAGCTGACCAAATCAAAACCAACGAAACACATTTATATTGTTTTGAAAGATTTTTAAATTATAAAATGTCATTTTTGGCATATATTAATCATTCCCACATTAATAAGAGGGTTTATAAGCCCGGTATGATTCAACGGGTCTGTTATCACTTTAAATTTTACAATTTCATTCAAAAATAGTCCCATAATAATAACTAAAAAACATGTTAAGATATTCTTGATAATTTTGTTAAATGATTCACAAATAATTTTTGTTTTATAGGAATCTATCTCATATGAAACAGACAAATGATGCGACCTAAATTACTCCAAGTGCATGTTTAATGTTTAAAATTAAATTTTAGTAAAAAAGAAAAGTGTCATACTCAAAACCCAAAAAAGATTTCTATTATTTTTATAACATTGATAAATGATAAATATGTAATTTGAGACATGTAGGAATCATACTTACCTCAAAATGATGCACAATATCAGTGGTATGACTCAAAGTGTCTATTTATATTTATAATTGAAATTAATTTTAATAAAAAATACAACTGACCGACTCATAATTGAGTAAAATCATTAATAATGTTTTTATACATTAGTAAAATAATTCATAAGAAAATTTTGCTCTGTATGAATCGTCCTCACCACAATATGATTCAAGATATTCACGATATCACACAAAGTGGTTGTTATCAGTTTAAAATCACCATTTTATATCAAAAAGTGTCACTCCCTAAAAACTAAGATACATGTTGGATTTTCTTAATAAGGTATGAGAAGGATTCATAAATCATTTGGGATATATAGAAGTCAGTATAACATTAAAGTAACACAATATGTGACTGGTATGAGTAAAAGTGTTTGATTTATGTTTAAAATATCATTTTAGTAAAAAGTAATGTGATGTACTAAAAACAATTAAAATTAATTTGATTTGTTTTAATACATCTATAAAATATGTAATATGTCATAAAAGATGTGTGTTAATTTTCCAAACATCATTTTCATATAAGGTGTGGACGTTATGGCTCCAACTATGCCTTATTATTTAAAATTGACATAATTTTTTGTAAAAATGATATATGAAGTAATCAAAACAATGAAAACACATTTATAATGTCGATATAGTTTAGGAAAATAATATATATGTCATTTTTGATGTGTAGGAATCAGTATCTCCTCGATATGATAAACAATATGCCTAGAATGACTCAATGTGTCCATTCTCAATTTTAAATCCTAATTTAAGTTAAAAATGTTTCAATCACTAAAAACAAAGATAAACTCTCATATTTTCATGATTATTTATTTAAATGATACGAAAATCATTTTTGAAATATAGGAATTAGTCTCACATAAAACAGACACATGATGTGACAAGTATGATCCAATGTGCATGTTAACAGTTTAAAAAGACACTTTCGTTAAAATGACAAGTGACGTACTCAAATCCAAGAAAACCCATTCAGAATTTTTTTATAATTTATAATATGATTCATAATTAATTTTATCCATGTCTACGCATTATGTTTTGAATGGAGGTTGGAGGTGGGTTCTGTCCTCTAATTGAGAATGTTATACTAACACCATGAATGGGCCCCTCTCCGAAGACATGAAAACATGTTTCTATGAGAACATAGTAATGGAAATGTTTTTTATAATTGGAGTTACCCATGCATGGATTAAAATTAATGGGACATACCATTCAAACATTATGAAGGGAATGTGTAGTAGGTGCGTAGAGGTTTTCCCAAATTTCCATTATAAGATATTTCATCCGGTAAATATACCCTCTGGATCATCATGACATGTTTTTCATTTCCCATTTTATTTATATATGTATTAATATATTCTAAAATCATATTATGTTTTTTATAAATTTTTGGATATATTCCTCATATTTTAATGTATATATATTTTAAATTTTTCATCTTTATGTAGTTTAATATATTAATCACAATTTCTTTGTAATCTAATTATACCCATAATTCGCATTTTAACCTTTTCTCATTATATTGAAGTTACTAATCATGTTGAGTGTATTACACCTAACGTAGATGAAAAACTAACATCTATATATTGATTTTCAAATACTAAAGATTTATAATAGCCTCTATAAAATTGAAAATACATTTATGGTGTTGTGATTAATTTACTCAAGTGTTCAATGGTTGTTTGGGTCATGAATGTTGTAATCTGACATGTATATCTCTGTATAAATATGTTAAAAAATATATCATTTCACATCAAAAGTACAATCATGAAATATATTTATCCAATACATTGACTAAAATAACATTACATGGGAAATGAATATATTATATAGATTAACACATATATACTTCAATCAATTATAGACGATCTATTTTAGATTAATACATCAAATTTCATTCATCTATATAGATGATTACATCAAATGTGACTCAGTTAAAAATGGTATTCTATTCTTAATACATACACAATTTATTTCATGGGTTTTATAATCATTATTAAATAGGATAAATCATATCATTCTTAAGGACCCATAATATGATCTATAATATAAAAAATAAAGCCCGGATTATCTTAATAATTCAGATTAATATAATAATTGTATAAAAGTATAAAGGATCCCAAATAGGTTATTTAATCATCAATGTGTATTAGTGATTACTGTGAATTATTCACCAATAATATTCTAATTAAATATATGTTTATGATGTTTCTTGTAGAATAAAATATAGATTATTCAGTAATACAAATTATAATGGTATATCTCAAGTAATATTTATATATTTTTATATCTTATGGATCATATTACTCAATGAAACTCTTGAAATTTTATAATTAACATTTATTAGGAAAAACACATATTTTTCAACTAAGGTTTTACTTATCCTTCAACTCTTCTATAAAAAAATACAACATGCATAAATGAATGATAATTTTATACACTCTATTGATAATAAAACTATGATATGACATATAATCCCAAACATTACATCATGTGGATGAATTATGGAACATAAAAAAATAAAATAGAGGTTTTATATGATATCTAGTCCCTATGTATTGCACATTCCTCTTATGTTTTTGTTACAATTGTGTTAATGGGATTTTTTTAAAAGTTTCATTTATAGAAAATTAATGAATATTTATATCACAAGTGATAATACATTATTTGTACTCCCATTAACATAAAAATACACAACCACATATCAATAATATAGAAATAAAGTTCATTTTGATGATAAATCCCAAAAAATATCTTTTTAACACCCCTAACTTAATTATTTAGGTCCTTGTTCAAACAAAATTCCAAACATACAAGTCATATAGTGTATCAAATGGTGGGTTTCCAGAGGAGAGGTATAGTTCATAGTGTAGTGTTTTCAATTTATTTATTATCACACATCCATATATTATTTTTTAAAATTATAATAATGTAAAATTTTTATCACCAAAAAAATTTATAACATAAAATGTAGCTGTTTAATTATTTATTCATCTCGTCCTCATTAAAATGGGAAATGAAAGCATTATTCACGCTTATGTGAGGAAAAATGGCACATGAAGTGATATATTAAATATCTCAACACCAACATTCATGAATGGATTTTGTTATAGATATCATTCATATATATATATATATTTTAAGTTTAAGATATCATTTACCTTCATACACTTCAACCTGTTAAAAATGATAACATCGCTCGGGCGTACGGGTAGTATACCACCTCAGAACAGCGATGTGATGCATTTTTTATTTATACCATTAATGATATAATTTTTATGATATTTAAATAATGTATAACATTCTATAGATGATGAAACCATAAGAAATATTTATGGACTAAAAATATTGAAACGAGACATACATGAAAAATAAAAATTTTAACACACAGAAAATCATTATTTTCATAATTAATTATTAATAAATGGATGTTTAAATGTCATGAGGGTATTTTATATAATATTATAAGTATATATATGTTTCTACTATATAATTATACAAACTTTAAATTTATGTAGGTGGTTAAAATCACATAAGAAGAATGTTCAACATGATATAAGTGTTTATTTCACAAAATCATCTATATTTGAGACTGTTTTTGTTTATGATTCCATTGTGATACTTATTATGTTTTGTTATATGAAAACCCCAAAAATATTATTATAATCAAGTATATTTAGTAAATTAAGTGTTTTACCTTCATTTTCCTCTCTCTAAGTACTCAAAAGTCATAACAATGTTTTTTTGTAAAACAAAATTTGTTTCTATCAGGATTATCTTTCTTCCATTTTAATATATTAATTAAAATGTTTCAAATAACATTTTTAATATTATTAAATTATTTATTGAATTCAATGTTACCCAAATTTTACGTTTTATAAAAATGAGTAAAAGGATCTATCTAATCATTTCATAAATAAAGAACTTTTTACCGAATGTGGGAACAAAACCGTTGTCTTAACATATAGAGCATGATTGGATTTTCCCACCATAAAGACCACTCATTTATTTGAATCAAACTTAAAAATATTATATGGATTCTTGAAAAAATAATATTTTTTTTTGATTATTATACTTTAAATAAGTGCTTTGAAACAAAAATTTTTATTTTCCTCAAGAAATATTATATACGTATTTTAAATTAATTTTCATCTATTTAAATATCCTTTCAGAAATAATATAATTTAATGAGGTTCTATTCAAATGATATTTTCCACCAAATTTATTCGGATCACTTATTCTCATTTTAACTTATGGAATTATTGATATTTAGTAATCTAGTACATCTTTTGTTGATAATTATGAATTATTAATCCATTCTAAATGACTATCTTTATTTTTGTATAATAAATGAATATTAATTATTATGTGATGGGTTGGGAACATAATTATATATCCCATCGATTAATTGGTTGGTACCATTAGAGATTAAAGGATGGGTATTTGGAATATTCCATGTTCATTTATATAGGATGTCTTATCAAAAGACAATGATGTTATGATTAAGATGTTTGGTATTATTAAATCCATTATTATAAAATCAATTGTTGATTTACATGTTATTATTAATGTTATTATGTTATTCATGGATATTTTTGAGGGTCTTAAGGTTATTTATATCGAATTATTTAATCATCTTTTTTTCATGTCATATTATCCATTACCTATTTGTTCTATAATATATTTCATTGTACGCATTCCCTTACTAGCATCTGAGCTCACCCTTTTAATTTTTTTCATTACCATTAGATTCTATGAAGTGTAATATGATTAATATGTAAGGTTGTAGTTGAAGGAATAACAATTTTCACAAACAATATACAATTTTTTATTCCATACTTTCATATTTAATTTGAAATTCAATAATGAATCTTGATTTCCATGAATGATAAACAATTTATTCCATTGGGATATTTTCTGTTTTATCTACTGTCAATGAAATAAAGTATCCAATAGCTCTGGTGTATGATGTCCATCATCATTATAGTTTTTATTTGAATAAGATTAGTATAAACATTGGTAAATATATTTAAGAAATCATCTATTGGATAACCGAATCCAATGCTGAAATTTGGGGATAAGTGTAAGTGTTGAAAAATATCATGAGGTTTTGGTATAGTATATTATCTATGGTTTCCTATAAAATAAATCCATATATAAATTAGAATCTGGATGTGCCTATGAAACATATTAACCTATAGTTTAATACTCTAAATACGGTGGATTTGACATTAACTGAATTTTTACTAATGCATGATGAGTGGGCCTAATATTTCTCTCCCGGTTTGAAAATAATGGGGAATATTATTTGATTAATTTAAATGATCTTTATATTCCATTCAGAAATATTTGATTCATTTTAAGGATTTGAATATATTATCAATGATACTAAATTTATGCTTATAATATTAAATATGCATAATTTTTCAATTTTAATTACGTCTTACACCATTTTTGGAATTAAAAATTTTGATTCAAAACATATAATATAATGATCTCATCTAGTGTATGCTATTATTTGGGAATGGTTTTTAGTATAAAAAATATAAATCATAATAATTATGATAATCAATTTGTGGATTTTTTTTCTAGGAATAGACAATGATGTTGGAGCTATATATGGATCTAAAATATTTTAACAATATTATTAAAGATGAATTAGGGATATGGAAATTATAAATTCTTGTATGGAGAATCTTAATGATAATTTATATTGTATATAAATATAACACATTTCATGGGACAAAAACTTCCATCATTCAGAGGATCTCCCAATACAATAGTATTTACATAATGTATAAGTTCTTTAGAAAATATATTTCCCACTTTATGATGTAAACAAAAAGTCAAGGTCATTAGGGAAGTTTATTATTACATGGGTGATGACAAATATATGGTGGTTACTGATTCAAGCCAATAAGGATTTTATGGAAATATAGAGCATTCAATTGGTGGATTTTAAGGAAATTTTATTTGAAAAATACTTTCCTCATGAGAAATGATCAGTTACGGTGAGAAAATTATTAAGTCTAAGTCAAAAAAGGAATATAGGATTTATTGTGAAGCAAAATTTAAAAGTAAAATAGTGAATCATGTGATAAATGTAAATAAAATAAATAATATAATTGAATTTTTGTTTTATGAGATAAATCAAATCCTTATAAGGGGACTAGTGTCCAATTAATTATCATCATATGATGCAATAATATCTTGTGGTATAAAGGAAGAGAAATAATTATCTAATTATTATGGCTCTAATGGAAATAATGAAAAGAATAGTACACCTGGGATATTCATGAATAAAAAAATTTACAATATTAAGAATATAAATGGAGATTTAAAATAAATTATACTTTTTAAAGGAATCATCTTTGTCAATTATTGATGAGAGCCTTATTTTTCTATAATTTAAAAGGGAAAGGCCATAATACTAAAAAAATTTAAGGGTAAGGGAGAATCTAAAACACTAAAATGAATTATATATTAGAATATGGGGCACTATTCCAAGCAATGGTCCAAGGATCACGAGATCTAAAGACATAAGAGTTGAAGGGGATAAATGTTTTCTTATGAAATCACTATAGGCATTGTTAATGTTCAAAATAATGTGAGGGAATGTACTACAATCATTTCATCGGTGTTATATAATGTATTATATTATTCTTGATCCCTTCACTCTTCAATATGATCCTTATTTTTACATAAAATATATAATTTTCTCTAATAATGAAAAGTTAGTTTTTGATCAAGAAATATCAAAAATATATTATTTAAATAATCATATGTTTGTCAATTCCTATTATGATTCTTGGTTATCCCATATTAAAAAATGTTATTGTTATACCAATAATAGGAATAGATATAATCCCTATTATAGATTTTATTTCAATGTATAATGGAAATTATTAATTTTAAATAAATAGATATTCTAATATATAAACACCCTAATATTTTTTGACTTATTTATCATTAAATATTTTTTATTTCTTCAATAGGTAGTAATATATGGAACCTAATGTCCAATTGAATTCAAATATAGTATACCATTATAACCTAGATTGTATATTTAAGGGATAAATATGAATAGAAAAATAAATTTTTTTTATTAAAGGTATAATTTATTTCTAATACACTGAAAAATAATAACTCAATTTTTAGTAAATAAATTTTATGATTCTAAAAGATGTTTTTTCCATAGATTGTTTTTTCCATATATTATGAAATCACATTATAAATAATTTATTCCCATTAATTATTTTATTTTAAAAAATTAACATTGAATTTTAAATCATAATGTCAAAATAATCTTATGTTGCATTTTTTGGAATTTTGTAGGAAAATTATTTTTGGGTGAATAGTAAAAATACTGATTTTAATAAGATAAATTTATTTTTATTTATAGTATTCCTGATATCCATTTTTAATTATATTGGATTTAAAATTTCATCTTCATCATTTTTTTATTAATAATTCATTTTATTCCTCTTATATCAACATTATTATTAGTATTGGTGTAAAATACTTTTGAACTTAAAATAAATGTTTCAAAATAATGTTATTCATTGTGTTTTGAAATTTAATATTAATCTAATTTCAATTATTCATAGATATTGTATCTTAAAAAATGTATTAAATATTTTTAATCCTAATATAAAAATTTATTAATGAGTCTAATTTAATTTTTATAAATTATTTCTATTATCTAGTGAAAAAATCATACAACATCAGTAAAAAGGGTAAAACTGGTAATTTAAAAATAATCAACGTGATAGGGCCATAGTTTTTCATATAAATTATTATTAGATGAATTTGTATCAATATTTCATATATTATTCTTTTATTTAATTTTTTACGGAACTCTAATACTTAAATATTATTTAAAAATAATATAACAAATTAAATACTTTAATGTGTTCCCCTTCACTAATATATAAAAGGACACCCCCTGTATCTTTTTTATACTAATTTTAGCCACTTATGTTGACCAAAACCAAAAAAATGTTATTTTAAAAACTTCTATATATAGTATTTATAGGTTTTTTTTATAATATATAAACACATGGGTTATTAATAAGAGATCTAATGGTGGTCTCACGAGGAAGAGGTAGTCGTCATACATGACCATTATCAATTTATTTATTATTATAACTCTTATAATTATATATTATTTAATATAAAATAATTAATTTAGAATATTCAATATAACTAAATGTTTTTAGGATGATTCATCAACCATTTTTCATTAAATGGGAAATAAAATGTAACACTCTTGTGTATATGTGGAAAAACGAATCTATACAATGGTATGATTCATTCTCCATCATCATAATTAATTGTTGGTTTTTTTGTTTGATTTATTTTTTATAATATATTTAGGAATTAATTGTGATTTTTAGTTTTAATATCATATCCAACATCTTAAATTTTTATTCATTGAATGAATTTAAGTTCTCATGTGCACAAGTGTGGACTGTCTCCTCCACGATGTGATGTGATTCATTATTGAATTTTATATTTTCATAAAAGTCAATAATGATGTATTTAATGAATATATATAATATCTATAATATAATAATTATATTTTAATGTTAAATTCCTTTTTTCATTTATTCATTCCAACCATCAAAAATCGGAAACCTCACTTGTGTGTGCTATGGACTAATATCACCATGGGAAAGTGTATTTATTTTTCATCATTACTTTATATAAACAACTATAAAACTATATAATGAATAAATGTAAAAATAATATAATGCTTATGATTCTATAGATGATTAAATCATGACTAATTTTCAATAATTGTAGCCATCTAAGTAAAATATACATGAAAAATAAAGTAGTTATTACCTAGAATTGTGATTTTAATATAGGATTTTCAATAAACCAATGATAACATATTATACGTAAATAATATATTTTAAATAAATTTATTGATATAGATTTCGAATATTTGACTAGTAAATTTATATATATTAAAATTTATATTTGAATTTTCATGAATAATTAAAATACATGTGGTAAGGAATATATGATTCAATCCCATTTTAATTCGAATATTTGTACCCAAAATCTCATTGAGGAAATTATATGAACCTTATTTTTTAATCCCCTTTAACTTTTATTATCTTCTTTCTATTTATGGGATTTTATGATTTGTTTACTAGTTTTCTCACATTGGTACACAAAATGGTTCAAAAATAGTTTTTAAGGATTGCCAGTTATAATTATATATTTTAAATTCAAAGACCAATTACTTAAATACCAATGTTCATTAAAATTATTTCAAGAACATTTTTTAAAATTCTTAAATTATTACTTATATTCATTTTTTCCCATTTTTTACTTTTAATTATGGTTTAACAGCTAAATTATTGTTTTTTCTATATAATTTGATATTTACAATATTTTTTAGAATAATATTTGTTTTAATGAATACAAAATTAAAATAATTAACTACTAACATGTCCTATCAATTCATTGAAGCTTCATTTTCATGGTTCCATGGTTCTATTCAAATAATTTTTTCCCATATATTTTGGAAATATTTATAATATAAATATGCGGTTTCAAAATTAATTTTCTCTTAACCTTATAAAATGTTCCAAGGATAATTTAAATAAATTTTAATATATTGGAACATCATTTGTTGATTATTATTATTTAGTGTGAATTTAATCCAATTATAGTGTCCTTCTTCTTTATTTATATTTTTTTATCATTAATATTAATATATTTCTATTAAAGCCATTTATTTTTCATTTGTTATGCTATTATGAAATTTCAAATTTTTACCAAGATCTTTTAATTTCTAGGTGTTTCGATGTGACTATATCATGAATGTATAATGATCCATGGAACACATTTTTATTGTTTTTATTATGTGATAGGTGGGACTATAATTATATATCCCTATAATTCAATGTATATATATATATATATCATTATATGATATGAACTATAATGTGATGTGATCATATTTTAGAAAGGTTTGGTGTCCCCTAGTATATTCATTGAAGGGAATAATGAAAAGGTTTTAATCATAAGGCTAGTGAACGTCATCATCTATTATAGTCTTAGAAGGTAATCAAAACATTAAAAATGATTTATTATTCTCATGTGCTTGAAAAGAAATTACATCATACTCTTATGATATTTTTTCTTAAATGATAATTGATTATTGATAATTCCACACACTTTTTACATATTTGTCTTGGTATGGAAAAGTGTTCATCAATTACTTATGATTACAATCTTTTATGGATTTGGAATTTTTTTATTTTATGATATTGTTATCATACCATTATGATTATCTGAATCTCAATTATGATCATTGATTGATATCTCTTATGAATACCCCTAGTGAAAATATGATATGACCATTACTTATATTTCATATTGCATTGTTATAAAGAAATGTTTTATATATGGAATGACAAAGAAGAATATTGTGTGAGAAGATATTAATGGTATATGTTGATTATATTTTACGAAATATTTTGATTTTGTATATAGTCTCATTATACATTAATCCATTATGTTTTTAGATACTATAAAAATATTATATAATAAATATTCATCTAAATGATGTAATATATATATATAGGTATATATGTTTTTATTTGATCACATCAATTTGTATCAGAGAAGGGTTTACTGTTTATTTCTGGTCTATGATTACAAAATATTGGTGAAAACCCAAGAGATAACCAATGTAACGGATAACATCATAATTTTGTGGTAAGTTATATATTGTTTTATTTTCTTATGAATTAATTTTAGCTAACATAGAATAAGTGGATGTGGTTTTGGAATAGATTCATTCAAGAGTAATAACATAGGAAATAATTGCAGAAGTATATCTGATCCATCAATCTAGTTCTTGATAATAGGTCATTACTATATGGCTGGTTTGACGCTCCTTGGGGATACTCTTGGGATAACTGACCTATTACTACAAATAGTTACAATGATTTTTAAAAGATTATGTCACAATTCATCATAAGTTAAACCAATGGTTTCATTGTTTGAAAATAGTGTTTCATGATTATGAAATCCCATAAATTATTTTTCATCATTATATTCTTTATCACTATGATTATTTCTGTTTATATTACTTTTAATCATTGGTTGGAACAAGAAGGAACCATTTTAACGTATATTATGACATAAAATGAATTTAATTTAATCTCCAGAAAACAAATTCTATTGGAAATTGAATATAAGATACCATTTTTATGATTAAACAAATTTTCAAGATAAGAATCATGATTTTCCTTGAAATGAGAAAAGGATGAAATAATTTTATATTGAATCCTTTAAGAGGTAACATCCTCTATCATTCAGCGATTCAACTAATATCAATGTATCTATAAATGTATTTTTACAACTGAAAAGATATTTTCCATTATCTAGTTTTTTGGACCCAGAACAGTTATATAGGTTGTTTATCATTTGTAAACTGAAATCGATCAATGGTGTACTCTTATCATCAATAAAGGGAAACATGAATAAATTAAATCAATTTAATAAGATGGGTCTATAATTATATTTTTCAATATGTAACTCACATTCTTCTTTCAAATGAATATTGAAAAGAAATTCAATGAGATAATAAATTAGGATGAAAAATATTTTACCTCCAATGAGAAATCATTTGCAAGACATGGAAGGTGTGATTATTAAATTATCATCCAATATAGAAGTACGATTTTAGATTTCTCTTGGTTGTATTGTTGTCGCGTGTTCTATTGTAGTCTGACAATGGCTTTAAATGGTGGCAAAGGTTCTTCTACAAATATTCTCACATGTGTTGTGTGGATTTTGGTCTACATGAGAATTTGATGGTATACTTTTTTGGTGGAGGTTAGAATCTACTGAGTTCATCCTAGAGTCCCAAGGGATCTGTTGCGATGGGCCTTTATTATGGACAATAGAGAATGTGTAAGAGGTTACTGTTGGGCAGTTTTTTTCAATTTCAAATTTTCGATGTGGCCCTTACATGCATCCAACCATGTATGACCATGTATATCATTCTATGGTTGGTTTCTGGCAGCCAGGGCCCTCATCGATCACTCTAGATCTAAATTTTTTATGACATGTTTTCAATAGTAATGACTAGTACATTCATCTTCGGACACTCCATGGTGGTGTTAAAGGACCCTTGGGTGAAGTGTTATCTTTTATGCATGCCCTACAATTCTTCCTTCTAGGTCCATATATCCTCATTCCCCATCTTTTTGGTTCTCTTCTCATCTCTCCCTAAACAGACTTCATCACTCCTGGTTAAGAAGCGTTATGTCAGCTACTAAGTCCTTACCTCCAATGGAGTATGCTCTAGTTGGAGTGTTGAAGGAGATTCAGTCTTTCCTTGGTTATCTATAGTGGCGGGTACTAGTGCCTCTTTTCTAAGGGGATTCAGATCTTAGCTACCCTAAGAATTACCCACCCATCAAGATCTATATGATTATGGATTTGAAGGGTTATCTTAAGAATAAAATTTATTTTCTAAAGCACACCTCGATAGATAGGTTCTTTTCCCCGATCATTAGTTTTAAGACCAATGAGTTTAGTATATTCCCCTCTCTCTTCGAAAACTAATATTCTCTGGCAAGAAGGCCAATTGATCCGATGTTTATTGTTTCCAGTAATAGTTTGGAATGCCTGAGGTTTCTTGGATCAAGATAAATGTGCCCTCATGGCCTCTGAATCATGGAAATACCAGGATTATCTTACCTTTATTCTGGAACCCAAGTATAATCCATGTAATATATGTTATTTTTGGAGAAAAAATGTGTTTCTCATTGTCCAAGCAAGGGGATTCAGTTTACTCTCCCATCTGGCTCTGTTGGAAGAGGAATGTTCATGCTTAATTTGTAACACCCCAGGTAAATAAAGAATATTACATTTTTATATTTATCCCTATTTGTGAATAAAATGTTAATATTAATTTAAAGGGAAAACTATGCTCGATGGCTTACCCAATACGCAACAATGAGTTCCTTTGAAATCATATGTTGCACTCTAATAATAAAATAATTTTATTTTAAATGGTCGTTAACACCAAGCCGTTGTAATGACATGAATGAACAAAACTAACTAAAAATTGGTTATATATGTTTTTCAAATATTTTTACATTTTACAATAAATGTTAGAGGATTAATAATGTGAATGAATCCAATTTTAAGCGTAAACATTCTAATATTCATTAAAAGGTTTATTAACTGCCTTTTGATGGAGAACCTCTTTTAAATCCACTTTTTGACAATTTTATGTGTTATATTTGACAAAATAAAATTATTATTTAGAATTGGGACATCAAAATTTACTTTGTGTAAATTTTTGGTATCTTTCTGATAAAGATCATTTTTAATGAATAATGAAAAATGTTGTATTTTAATTCAAAACCTATTTTTAGTCAAATTTATTTATATGATTACATTATCTTTTTAATTGGTTTTAAATTGAAATTAGAATATATTTTTTCCATTTAACCCAATGTTGGTCATTGTAATTAATATCACTTTGAGTCTCGACATAAATGAGTGTCAATCTTTTGATAGATATTGTTTCTTAAAAACACTCTATTTGATTTGACAGCGGGATTAAATTATAAAAATAATTAATATAAGTTATATGTTATGAATTTTGTAAAATAGATATCATTTTTTAATTCAGAATATCAAATATATATTAGGGTGAATTTTTTGTATTTTTCTGAAAAAACATAATTTTTGATGAATAGTGAAACCACAAAGTGGTAGTTACAAAAACTGATTTTTCGTTTAAATGGATCTTTACAAATTATTTGATTTGAATTTAAAAAATCCAATATAAATGATTTTAATTATTTATTAAAATGTGGTTCAATGGGATGAAAATAATTTTTGATGAAATGTAACTTTTATGTTTTATTAATCACGATTAAAGGTAATTAGTGTGATTTAAGGTAAAAATTATATTATAATAAAATGAAATTATCATGACACTTGTCCTAAACCTATTTGATAATTCATGGCCGACCGCGACATCCCATGTGTCTATTTTTGGGACCCCATGGAGCAACTTGGGTAAGATAATGATATTAATGCCTTTTATTTAAAGTAAAAGTAAAAATGACACAAACATGTATTATTTTAGGAAAACTATTATTACATGGGGTTATACAAGTAATATTTTTGACTATAAATATTCATTGTAAAGATAAAAAGATTTCCTACATCATAGTAGTTTTCTTATTATCTTTAGACATTAAATAAATTAAATTATTTATGACATCATGATGATGCAGCGATTACCTCATTATTTTACGATTTAAATAGAATGAAAAGATAATGTAAAATCTAAGACCTAAACATGTCAAAAAGCTATTGGATGGGTGGGTTACGAACTATAATCACCTTATCCTCGAAATAAATCAATCTGGGACCTTTAAAATCCGAAAATCATTTGAAAATAACGTAACATTTTATAGTTTTCCAAGAGTGCCCCTCATCTCCTCTTATAAAAGGCCCCCAACTCCAACTCCTTACCCACACCTCTCAAGCCTTTGTCTCGCCCATGATCTGATCATTTTGACTCCCCACATCTCTCTCCTCATCCTGGAAGACTTACCTTATGTAGGAAGCTCTTCAAGAAACCTTTTTGGTTCAAACCAAAGGGAGTTACCTGATTTTAAGGTAATGTCTTCACTTGTGTTCTTTTGTTTTGTTTTGCTTCTACAACTCCCTAAACTATTTTTATTCATTTCTTTGTAACAAAACCAGTATCTTAAATATACTATTATTTTTTTATAAGATTTATTCGAGCTACACTTACAAACACCTACATCTAATGGTTAAAGAACATACTGTTTCTGTGGATGGTGAATTTCGGCCGCACGAAACGATGATTGCTCAATATTCTTTTAACAACTTCAATGGGGGCTATTAAGATGTCACTATATTTATATATGATATATAATATGTTTATGTTTTAATTAATATTCTTTATTTTTCATTTTTTTCATACCTTTATGGTTTCCATTATGGGTAAACTCAATATCTTCATTTTAGAAAGTGCGGACTATCGCCCCCTCAAAGTGGTTTGATTCGTTAATACCATATGTGGGACGTATAAAGGATAGATTTAATGATATTATATATGATAAAATACTTTAATTATAATACTATTATGTATCATTATGTATTAATTCCACTAAATTTTAAATAGAAATGGAAGTAGCTTTCATGCGTACGTACGGCTTACCGTCTCCATGAATGATGCATTTCATTTCATACATCTAAATGTTATGTTATATTGTAAATGAATGTATATAATGTATATATATGATATATATGATATATAAATAATGAATATAATTTTGGATATAAAAGATATTTTACCGCATGAATAAACTTGTAATTATAAAGAGTTTATTTTTGACTCAAGTAGCAATGATCGACAAAAAGTCCATTATTAACATAAATAATTACATAGTATTCATAACATGGTAATAAGTGATATAAAAGTAATAATGAAATTTAAAAAGGTTCTTAAGAAAGTTTAATTAACTCAAGTTTATTATTCAGTAGGTTAAAGAATGATCAAGTCAAATCGGACCTGAAGTAAGGGATCTTACCCCTCTCTTTCTTTTTAAGTACACTCTTTTATGTCATTCCTTTTAAGATCATATTTCTTATGATTAGGATGTTATTTTAAATTACTCTTACTGTAAATTTTATTTTCATATGATGAGAGACCCTATTTTCTCTCATAAATCCATTTTGGAAGTTTTTATTGGCGCTGTTAGGCTGCCGAATTTTCTTAAGGGAACCAACCTCTCTCTTTCTTTTTAAGTACTCTCTTTTATGTCATTTATTTTAAGCTCATCTTTCTTATGTTTGGTGATGATATTTTATATTCATCATACTATAATTTTTCTGTTCATATTATGAGAGACCCTTTTTGATCTCATAAATCCATTTTTCGAAGTTTTAAGTGGTGCCGTTAGGCTGCTGAGTATTCGTAAGGGATATTTCATCTCACTTTTATTCTCGTGACATTTATGCTACGTTGTCCACTATTTACTTTGAGTGGTTTATGTAATTCCCATTATTATAAAAAAAATTTAGTATAATTTCATTTATGGGTATTTACATCTTCATTTTATGACACTTCTTCCATGGGGTGTATGTTTTGAAAGTTACCCAACTCCGTAAGGGGAACTTTCACCCTCCTCTTTATAAAAGACTTCTTTTGTTATGTCTTTTAATTCACATGATATTATGTTGGGATATGTTCTTAAATATCCTTATTTATGTAAATTTTATGTCCTAGTGTGAGATACCATTTTCTCTCTCATCAACTCATTTTCTGAATTTTAAAGTGACGTCGTTAGGCTGTTGGATTTCTATAAGGGAACTTCTTAACCCACATTCAACTATTTGGGTTAAAACTCTACTTCTTGATTTTATTATGCCACGATTATGTGTGGAATATCTATGTTGAACTTTCCACAAACCTTTGTGTAGATATACTATTTCTACACAGAATCATCTCATTGATAAATTCTTACGAACTTGTATGGGAAATCATAACTCAATCTTATCTCATTGAGTTAAATATCGATGTCATTGGTTTTGTTTTTCCAAGATTATGTGTGAATGACCTCTGATTGTTTCACACTTAATATCCACTTATATTGGGTGTATTTATTTTTCTCACACATAATTATGTGATAGATTTATCCTTAATTTAAGGATACCGTCTTTATAATGGATTTCATCTCAATTTACATTTCCATTGAGACTTCATTGTTGTTATGAACCAATTCACTCTTATATGGTGTGTATACAATCCTTTGAAATATTATATCATGAATCCATTCATTCTCCTGAAATTATAATGTTCGTATTAAATGTTATTCCACAATTATTTGTTTTCAAGAGTCTCTCATTTTGTTAAAAACACTTTAACAAAAATATCATTTTAAATGTTTTAAAGATTCATTATTCTAAGTCTTTATATTTAATTTCAATGTTTTCAAAATGGTTTTCAGAATTTATTTATATGGGCATTAATTTTTTAAAATTATAATTCCATTAAAAGCTTCAAAGTGGTTCGGGACACTTTGATTCAAAAATCTCTTTTAAATGATTTTTGAAAATGGATTGATTAATTCAATATCTAGGAATTACTTATTGTGATTGGAAATGAAATTTTGTTATTGAAATGTTTATATTTTCAATATTTTATGTGTAATGATGGAACTTATACATTTTACTGGTGGTTATCTGATAAACCATATGATGGGTGGGGCCGCGAATACTAGGATGGGTGGTTACGTTATAACCTCCAATGCATTGGGTATGGAAGTATGCCATATGGCTATTCCATTAAGTGATATGTGTGGAAGTCGAACATATGGTTATTCCATTTAAGTATGTTAATGTCCCATGTTACCTTTATATGTTATGTGTTCTTTATATGGGTTTTCTTATGGTAATATTTTTGTTACAAAAGGGGTAAGTGATTATCTTTTATTTAGTGAAGAGTTTTTTTAGTACTTCATAAATGTGAAATGTATTACTTTGATAAAGTATTCTTGGTTTACTTGTTGTTTTAAAATACTAACAGTTTTTCTTCTTTGTGTATCATTTACTGGGATTTTTATGCTCATCCAATGTTTTTGAAATGTTTTCCACATGACTTAAAGATTAATAGAGTCAATGATGGGATCAAGGAAAGACACGCTATCTGAAACATGGAACTAGACATGTTTCTTTTAAGAGTTTTTATTTTATGGAGACTTATTAGAAGTGTATATGTTGTAATCATTGAGATGTAACAGTTATGTCTTAATTCTCTAAAACTATAAACATGAAAATATCCTTAATGTGAATTATTCATTTAATTCAATAAGAAGTAATGATTAAGGTCGATGGCTTATAGTTGGTATCAAAGGTCATTTTAGATAACTTTAGAGGTTAGGGTATTCTATAAGCATAAGTGACATTACTATAATGACCAGGATTTTTGAAAGAGTAAGAGATTTTAGATAAAGTGAATGAGTGATTATATCTTAGTGATTATCTTTTTCATTAGTACATGATGATTTTTTGATATACTGACACTGACATTTTTGGATTTAGTAAATGGATGGATCTAGCAGGCACCAAAGTGAAAATGGGTTTGAAGGAAACTGTGTTGGTTCTCTGATTAAGAGACTGGATGAAATGGGGGATTCAATGAGAAATCTCGTGGTTATTCTAATCCAACTATCAAGAGTCATGATCAACCACTTGAACCTTGGTGAGTTCTCTAATGCCTCATGTATGAGAGAAGAAACTCAACGTGGAAGTTCATGTAATAATTAGAAAGGTAACCATTAGGTTTTATATGATCCTTACTTTTTAGGTAATTATGGGTTACTCTATGATATGATGGAAAATGAAAGGCATGAGATAAACTTGAGGTTAAAATATGTTATGATCATTTTTGAATATTTTATCTCGTTTTGGGGAAGGAATTATGTAGTTTGGGAAAAAGGAAAACACGCAGACTGTGTGACAACCCGTCGCATCGGACAAAGCTATGGGAATCGAACCCACAACCAAAGTTCAACTAGTATTTATCTCCTACCACTAGACTACGTGAAGTCTCTTTTTAGTTTGACTAATTCTTTTTAGTTAGATGATTTTAGGAATGAATAATAAGTTTATTTTGGGTTATCTATGGAAATTATTTACCTATCATGGAGGATGTGTGATTAGGTTAATTACTTTTTAGTTTGAGACTTTAAGGGTAACTGATGTCATTTTGGATAAATGTTAAGGTTTATCTTGGAAGACTATGTGATTAAATCCTTCAGAGAGTTGGGTTTCAGTCTTAGTTTTTATAACATTGATGAATTTTATGGATAGATGTTTATTTAATGGTCTTTTTTGAACATTGGGTATTGATTGTGATATTTTGGAGATTAAGAATAGATTTTTTTTATAAAGGATTATCCTTTTTGGGTATTATATGATCTCGTACTAACCATTTTGGTTTTAGATTTGGTTATGGTCTAAAGACATGAGAAGTATATAGTTCTCTTTTTTGGATTAGGTGGTTCTCTAGTAGTTGATTATATCTCTCTTAATGTGAACAAGTCATCCTAAATACTCATCTTTTGGAGAAAATATGAGTTCGTGTAAGAAATCTAGTAAAATTTGAATGTCAACATGACAAGTAAGTATGTTTCCTTATGTTTTAGTTAATCTCATAAATTAATTCCTCAATGAAAAGTAACTTAAAACAAAAATGTTGTCTGTTAATGTTTCCTATTGGGGAATCAAATACAGTTTAACCCATCACAAGTATGTGATTTTTTGGTGGTTAATTTTTTCTTAAACATGTTTACTATCACTCTTCATCAGAACATGACCCTTTGTTTTTCCTCCATATCCATACTTTCATACTTTCAATCCTAGTATGGGTTAACTCGGGTGACCGTTGTAATTCTCTCCCTTCCTTTTAAAGTGGTAGTTTTACTGACTCTTGTTCCGATATGGGACTTTCAATGATGTTTCCAAGCCCAATTTTAAAATAGCAAGGATGCAATTCTTAAAAGGGGGGAAGGATGTATCACCCCAGGTATATAAAGAATATGAAATTTTTATATTTATCCCTATTTGTGAATAAAATTTTTATATTAATTTAAAGGGAACGCTATGCTCGATGGCTTACCCAATACGCAACAACGAGTTCCTTTGAAATCTTACGTTGCACTCTAATAACAAAATAATTTTATTTTAAATGGTAGTTAACACCTAGCCGTTGTAAGGGTGCGAATGGAATGAACTAACTAAAAAATGATTATATATGTTTTTCAAATATTTATACTTTTTACAATAAATTTTAGAGGTTAAAAAATCTGAATGAATCCAATTTTAAGCGTAAACATTCAAATATTCTTTAAAAGGTCGATTAACCGCCTTTTGATGGAGAACCGCTTTTAAATCCACTTTTTGAAAATTTTATGTGTTATATTTGACAACATAAAATTCTTCTCTAGAATTGGTACATCAAAATTTACTTTGTGTAAATTTGTGGTATTTTTCAGATAAAGTTCATTTTTTTAATGAATAGTGAAAGATGTTGTATTTTAATTCAAAACCTATTTTTAATCTAATTTATTTATATTATTTTATTATAATTTTAATTGTTTTTAAATTAAAATTAGAATATATTTTTACCATTTAATCCAATGGTGGTCATTGTAATTAATATCACTTTGAGATTGGACACAAACGAGTGTCAATTTTTTGATAGATATTGTTTTTTAAAAACACGCTATTTGATTTGACAGTGGGATTTAATTATAAAATTAATTAATTCAACTTATATGTTATGAATTTGGTAAAATAGACTTAATTTTTGAATTCATAATATCAAATATAGCTAAGGGTGAATTTTTTGTATTTTTCTGATAACCCTTAATTTTTGATAAATAGTGAAACCACAATGTGGTAGTTACAAAAACTGATTTTTCATTTAAATGGAACTTTACCACTTCTGTGATTTGAATTTCACCAATACAATATAAATGATTTTCATTATTAAGTAAATTTTGGTTCAATGGGATGAAAATAATTTTTGATGAAAAGTAACTTTTAAGTTTTATTTATCACGATTAAAGATAATTAGTGTGATTTAAGGTAAAAATGATATTATAATAAAATTAAAATATCATGACACTTGTCCTAACCCTATTGGAAGAGTCATGGGCGACCAAGACAACCCATGGTTTGATTTTTGGGACCCCATGGAGCCACTTGGGTAAGATAATTACCTTAATGCCTCTTATTTAAAGTAAAAGTAAAAATGACACAAACATGTATTGTTTTACTAAAACAATTTTTACATGGGGTTATACAAGTCAGAATATTTACTATAAATAGTAATTGTAAAGATAAAAATATTTCTTAAATCATAGTATTTTTTATTTTATTATACATTAAATAAATTAAATTATTTATGACATGATGATGATGCAGCGATTACCTCCTTATTTAACGATTTAAATAAAATGAAAAGATAATGTAAAATCTAAGACATAAACATGTCAAAAACTGATTGTATGGGTGTATTTCGAACTCTTATCACCTTATCCTAGAAATAAATCAATTGGGTACCTTTAAAATCCGAAACTCATTTGAAAATGATGTAACATTTTATACTTTTCCAAGAGTGCCCCTCCTCTACTCTTATAAAAGGCCCCAACCTCCACATCCTTACCCACGCCTCTCTAGCCTTTGGAACGTCCAAGATCGGATCATTTTGTCTCCCAACATCCCTCTCCTCATTCTAGAAGCCTTACCTTAGGAAGGAAACTCTTGATGAAACCTTTTTGTTTTAAACCAAATGGAGTTACCCGATTTTAAGGTATTGTCTTCACTTGTGTTATTTTGATTTATTTTGCTTTTCCACCCCCCTAAACCATTTTTTTTCATTTCTTTGTAACAAAACCAGTATCTTCAATATACTAGGATTTTGTTATAATATTTATTTTAGCTACACTTACACACACCTACATCTAATGGTTAAAGAACATACTGTTTCTATGGATGGTGAATTTCTACCTCACGAAACGATGATTGTTCAATATACTTTTATCACCTTCAAAGGTGGCCACTAAGATGTCACTATATTTATATATGATATATAATATATTTATTTTTCACTTAATCTTATGTATTTTTAATTTATGGAATAACTATATAGTTTCCATTATGGGAAAACGCGGTATCTTTATTTTAAGAAGTGCGGACTACTGCCCATCAAAGTTATTTGATTCTTTAATACCATATGTGGTACGTATAAAGGAGAAATTTAAACATATTATATATGATACCATACTAGAATTATAATAATATTATGTATCATTATGTATTAATTCCTCTATATTTGAAATAGAAATGGATGTAGTGTTCATGCGTACGTACGACTTACCGTCTCTATGAACGGTGCATTTCATTTCTTACCTCTAAATGTTATGTAATATTATAAATGAATGTATATAATCAATTTATATGATATATATTATATCTAGATAATGAATATAATTCTGGATATAATGGATATTTTACCCCATGAACAAACTCGTAATTATAAAGAGTTTATTTTTGACTCAAGTAGTAATGATCGACAAAACGACCATTATTAACTAAAATAATTACATAGTGTTCATAACATGGTAATAACTGATATAAAAGGAATAATGAAATTTAAAATGGTTCTTAATAAATTAGAAATTATCTCATGTTTATTATTCAGGAGGATAATGAACGATCGAGTCATGTTGGACCCGAGGTAACGGATCCTACCCCTCTTTTTCTTTTTAAGTACACTATTTTATGTCATTCCACTTATGATCATCCTTACTATGATTGGGATGTTATTTTATATTAATCATACTTTAAATTTTATGTTCATATCATGAGAGACCGTATTTTCTCTCGTCAATTCATTTTGGAAGTTTTGATTGGCACTGTTAGGCTACCGAATTTTCGTAAGGGATCCAACCTCTCTCTTTCTTTTTACGTACTATCTTTTATGTCATTTTTTTTAAGCTCATAATTCTTATGTTTGAGGATGTTATTTTATATTACTCATACTATAATTTTTATGTTCATATTATGAGAGACCCTATTTGATCTCATAAATCCATTTTTGCTTGTTTTAAGTGCCGTCGTTAGGCTGCCGAGTTTTCATAAGGGATTTTTCATCTCACATTTATTCTCATGACATTTATGCTACGTTTGCCACTATTTCCGTTGAGTGGTGTATGTACGTCCCATTATTATACACTTTTTCTAGTATAATTTCATTTATGGGTATTTACATCTTCATTTTATGATCCTTATTCCATGGGGTGTACGTTTCAAAAGTTACCAAACTCGGTAAGGGGACCTTTCACCCTCCTCTTTTTAAAAAACATATTCTATTATGTCTTTTAATTAAATTCTATTATGTTGGGATATGTTATTATATATCATTATTTATGTAAATTTTATGTCCTTGTGATGAGATACCATTTTCTCTCTCATCAACTCATTTTCAGAATTTTAATGTGACGCCGTTAGGATGTTGGATTTCTGTAAGGGAACTTCTTAACCCACTTTCAATTATTTGGGTTAAACCACTACTTCTTGATTTTATTATTCCAAGATTATGTGTGGAATATATATGTTGTAATTTCCACAAATCATTTTGTAGATATTCTATTTCTACACATAATCATCTCATTGATAAATTCTTACGAACTTGTATGGGAAATCTTAACTCAGTCTTATCTCATTGAGTTAAATATCTATGTCATTGGTTTTGTTTTTCCATGATTATGTGCGAATGACCTCTGATTGTTTCACACATAATATCCACTTATATTGGGTTTATATATATTTCTCACACATAATAATGTGATATATTTATCCTTAATTTAAGGATACCATCTTTATAATAGATTTCATCTCAATTTACATTTCCATTGATACTTCATTGTTTTTATGCACCAATTCACTCTTATATGGTGTGTAAACTGTCCTTTGACATATTATATCATGAATACCTTAATTCTCATGATATTATAAAGTTCGGATAAATTGTTATTCATCAATTATTTGTATTCAAGTGTCTCTCATTTTGTTAAAAACTCTTTCACAAAAATATCTATTTAAATGTTTTAAAGATTCATTATTCTAAATCATTATCTTTAATTTCCATGTATTCAAAATGGTTTTAATTATTTATTTATATTGACATTAATGATTTAAAATTATAATTCTATTAAAATCTTCAAAGTGGTATGTGACACTTTGATTCAAAGATCTCTTTTAAATGATTTTTGAAAATGGATTGATTAATTCAATATCGTGGAATTACTTATTATGACTGAAAATGAAATGTTGTTATTAAAATGTTTATATTTTGAATATTTTATGTGTAATGATGTTACTTGGACATTTTACAGGTGGTTACATGATAAACCATATGATGGGTGGTTCCGTGAATAACAGGATGGGTGGTTACATTATAACCTCCAATGCATTGGGTATGGAAGTCAGCCATATCGCTACACTATTAAGTGATATGTGTGTAAGTCGACAGTATGGTTATTCCATTTATGAATGTTTATGTCCCAAGTTACCTTTATATGTTATGTGTTCTTTTTATGGTTTTTCTTATGGTAATATTTTGGTTACAAAAGGGGTAAGTAATGATCTTTTATTCAGTGAAGAGTTTTTTTACTACTTCATAAAGGTGAAACGAATTACATTGATAAAGTATTCTTGGTTTAATTGTACTTTTGAAAAACTAATAGTTTTCCTTCTTTGTGTATCCTTTACTGGGCTTGTTATGCTCATCCCAAGTTTTTTAAATGTTTTCCACAGGACGTAAAGATGAATAGGGTCAAGGATGGGATCAAGGAAATACATGCTATCTAAAACATGGAAGTAGACATGTTTCATTTAAGAGTTTTTATTTTATTGAAACTTAGTAGAAGTATATACTTTGTAATCATTGAGATGTAACAGTTATGTCCTAATTCTCTAAAACTCTAAACCTGAAAAGATCCTCAATTTGAATTATTCATTTAATTCAATAATAAGTAATGTTTAAGGCCGAGGCCTTATATAATTAATCAATCTGATGGCCCAGTGCATCAAAACAAAGATATCCCGTGGTGGGTGAGAGGTGTTGTTTTCCTTTGTTTATGCCAATACTGAACTACATAAGAAGGTTTATTTTTGACGTTTGTTGTCTTCCTTTTCATCAGATATCCTTCTTTGGTTGTTGGGGATGACTTGAACTCAATTGTTCATTCTTTAGATAAGGGTTGTGGAAATAACTTTACAAAAAGTTTCGTGAAGTACTTCCAAACATTTCTATCTATAATGGGTCTCGTGGAATTGGGCTTCATTGGAAATAAGTACACATAGTGATCCAACCATAGGGTAACCATCAATATCTATTGATAGCTGGATATATTCCTTTCAAACCAACATGGATTAGATTCCTTTTCTCGGGCCTCAGTCACTCATTTATCCTACTCTATCTCTGATCACGTCTCGATGATTTTTGATGTACATAAAGACACTTCTAGGACACAATCCTTCCACTATTCAAGCATCTGGAACTAGGCCGAAATATTCAGGTAGATGATAAAAACATTGTGCGACCTTGACGAGCCAGTGAGTTTTTTCTGTGGCCTTCAAAATAATCTTAAGTTTTTGAAGAATGTTATTCAATGATAGTAGGCTGATAGGACCTAGGAATTTTTTGGTGGGGAGAAAATCCATGAAGAAATCATCCAATTGGAGGAATAGGTTTATCCTATTTGGGATGAGCATAGTTTCCCGGTTCTTTGTAACAAATTTATTTTTCATGCTGAGAAGCGACTTGAGATGGAAAAGTCCTATAGGAAAAGGTTTCAAGTTAGATGAAATAAAGAGGATGATTAGATAGAGATTTCTTTCATGCATGCTTGAAAAAGGGGAGTTATATGAGACTCAACATTTGACTCATTAATGGGGTCTACATGCTTTCTATGGAGGTTACTATTTGGTTGGATATAGAACATTTTGAATGTATAATTAGTGGGGTGAGACATTCCAGGTAAAAGGGTATCAGTACTAATGAGGTGTATAAGAGATTGTTGGCATGCATACGACACCTAGAGGATGGTTACAACCATGTGAACCTACCCTATCCCCCTACTATGAGGGATATTAGGAATGTAGTCCCTATGATACTTCAAGACAATTCACCTGGTCTAGATAGGTTTCTAGATGAATTATATTTTTCATCTTGCGAGGTTGTTGTTTCTCAATGTGTGGATGGTGTTTGAGACTTATTTTGTGGTTGTCCCCTTAACAAGAGTATTTGTGCTTCCATAGTAGTTCTCATTTTGAAAAAAATGTCCCACTAGCATCAATCATTATAGTCCAATTTTCTTGTGCAATGCATCATATAAGATCATGGAGAGTCTCATCTCTAGAAGGATTAATGGTTTGATTCCAAGGCTAGTATCAATGGAAAAACATGGGTTTGTCAAATCATAGAGCATCCCAGGGGTGTTGGGAATTTCTTATGAGCTGGTCAAATAAATCAATAAAACAAAATTTGGCTCGAATATCATCTTTTATGTGGACATGAATAATGATTACAAAAATATGGAATGGTGTATCCTTATTCAGGTGATTAGGAAGTTAGGAATCTAGGAGTTTTATTGAGACCTCTTTATAAGATTCTACTATTCCTCGTGGATTTCAATTACTCACATGGGGAAGGGATTCTGAATCATTTATATGGTGTGAGTTTTATGTTAGGGAGACATTATTTCACCATGAATTTTTATTTTGGGGTTGTATTCCATCTCTGAGAACATGCAAAGAGTTTTTGAATATAGTAGGTTGTCACCGTTTCTTGGTTCGAATGGCTCGTAAGGAATCTCTCATCTTATATTTGCGGACAATATTTTTATTTTCAGTGATGGAAGGTGTATATCATTTGTTGGAATCATGTAGATCATGTCCATGTATGGACATCTTAGCATTCAAGGTATTAATACGAGGAATATCAATGACTTTATCTCTAACAAGTGATCAGGATGACATTTTTGGGCTATTCAGTATATCGTTGGGAGTCAAAGAAGGAAATTATGGATGACTTATCCTGGTATCCCAATTTCTTTTGGCCAGATCAAGAATCATTTTTTTATTGAATTATTCAAAGAGTGATGGGGCATGATTATCAACTAGAAGAGAATGTTCCTCTCGGTTGGAGGAAGATTCACCTTGATCAATAGTGTGATTTTGCCTATACCTATGCACATTTTATGGATTATCAAACCTCCTAATGATGTCATGGATTGGATAGGGAAAATCATGATGGATTTTCTTTCTGATAAAGGCAAAATTGTATGTTTCCACTTGGCCTCATGGAGTTGCAAGGTGAGAACCATAGTGGAGGGTGGGGTGGGATTACTAGACATTTATGGGTCCATGTTGGGAATTAATGCATCAATTACATTGGAGGTTATTTTAGGGAGTTCTATGACAACCCTGCTTTTTATTACAACTTAAACATGCTTTATTACATAAAACTTCACTTGATCCAACAAAGAAGATCGAGAGGTTTAGTGTCTTTGGGGATTAGGATCATTACATAAAAACTTTAAACTTGAAATACAACATCCTTATTGAAAACTTCCATTACATGACCACTACATTCCTTCGTACTTAGCATTGCATGGGATAACATGAGGACATGCATAAGAAAAGGGTGAGCTATAAAGCCCAGTAAGGGAGTAAAAAATGAATAACATGAGGAGTGAAATTCATTTTAGGCAATAGGCATATCAATAGAGCATAAGAGAGACATGAACATAAAGGCATGATAAAGCATGATAATCAGAACATGGAAATGTGACAACAACACTTAACAATGAATTAGCATGAGCCAAGGCTCATTGCACATGGAGCATGAGTAAACCCTCATTGCACTTGAAGCACGAGTAAACCCTCGTTGCACTTGAAATAGCATGAGTCAACACTCATTGCACATTACTTATCATGATACTATACTTTACCCAATGCATTGGAGCGCTATAAAGGGCGCACCCTTCTTAAACATTTCATTTCATGCATAAGTGTGCCACATGGATCATAAAACATGGATTCATAAAACATAATCATTTATTCCACGATAAAGGAATGTGGAATTCATACATGAAACTTTACAATCAATAAGTAAATGTGCATAAAGGTGAATACCCTTGATGGAGAAATGGGCATGGTATTCACTACACAATGATATTGGCTTAGAAAATCGGTGTGATTTCGGCAGCGTAACGGCGTGACATAAGAATTCATAAAAAGGATGATGAGAGAGAAAGGGTTTCCTCATCATATTTACATGTAATGGACAGTAATAAGGTCATATAGATACATGTCCCAACAATTGAAAAGGAATTTAGATTCATGATACAAAAGTATTGCTTGAATATAAAAGAGGAGAAAAAGGTTCCTTTCGGAATTTCGGCATAGTAACGGGTGTACATGGGAGGAATTTAATGAGAGAGAAAGGGGTCTCCCATCATTCAAACAATAAGAGGGCAGTATGGGAGAGGTGCGAAACCATACCCCAACATTCATAAATGAAATTAAAAGGGCAATACAACTTAAAGAAAAAAAAATGAGAAAGGAAGAAAAACCCTTACTTGGAAGTGTGCTTCCAAAGGCTAGAGAGAGGCTTGTGAGAGGCTTCTTGGGAGATTGGGGCACCTTGAGAGGATTCTAGAGAGAGTAGGGAAGAGTTTGGACGAACTTCAAGGGCTTTGAGTGAGGAGGAAGTGGGAGCTTGGGTGGGTTTATATAGGAAAGGTGAGAGAATTCTTTATTATTTAGGTTTGGGACCCCTTATATTAAAATAATCCAAACCACAATCCATACCATGGTATTTGCCCATGGTTTCTGGAAAAGGAAAGAGTAAAAAAATATTTTACATGGCCAAGGTCCGAACTTATTAAAAAATTAGGGTTGCTTATGTGGAGGTGAGTCACACTCCCATGGAAATTAATTTAAAAAGGCAAAGTGTTGAATAAGTCTTGAGGGCTCCATTAATGCTTTCAAAAGTGAGTAAACCAACCCAAAACCTCATTATTTTAATGATAAAACATATATTGGCCTATCATAGGGATTATGGTATTTTATTACATCACCATTGGGTCATTATGATGTCATAAAACACATTATATATTTAAATGGTATTTAATTTTTACCCAAAAATTTGACTGTCTCAGAAAATTATGAAAAATTCACCGTTGGATAATTTCGACGTCCTGATTCCAAAAATAATATTTATTTTATCTAAATAATTTTTTAAATATGTTAATTTTCACTTTTAAAATAAAAACCGACATTTATAAAAAAATTCACGGGTTTTGACAGAAATGGCTTTCAAACCTTAATAAAAATTTTAATTGCATTCATAAAATTATAAGATCATTTATATTTAATAAAAAATTAATTTAATATTAATAATAATATTAAAATATTATTTAATTAAAAAATCCTTTAATTTAATAAAATATAATTCTTAATTAAATAATAACTAAAAACACCATTTGTACTTTTAAAAACTAATTACAATGTATCAAAAATGACTAGAAATTATATTCATTATACAAAAGTAATGTGCATGAACATGGTACTACTTATTTGTTACATAACCCCTTAAAATAGCCGCATAAGACCTAAGGGTAAGGTGTGCGATGGTGACAGACTCTTGGGGTTGCTCGGATAACATCTCTCGAGTGGTAATCTCTATCAACTTCCATTTTTCCCGAAGACGATCACGTTCGAGCTTGACATGATGAAGCTCAGCTTGGGCTTGGTCAAGGGCAAAGCCCAAAGACGCCACCTCTTTTCCGAGCTCCGACAAATGGGCTTCGTAAGGGGAAATTATACTGGATGAGGCCATCGCTTCCTTTGTCTGAGTAGAAAATTGGTTCGTTAAAGCCTTATATTTAAACTACCCAGATGATCACTGTTCAACGACTATAAAAGTAACGGTCACAAATCTTAACATAAAACTAAGGAAGTTGACATCTTATAAAAACACATTTTTTTTTCATAAAGAACCATTTAACTGGATCAAAAGGGATTTTCCATTAATGAAACTTTGGGTCGTTACAACATTCCCCCCTTAAGAAATTTCGCCCTCGAAATTTTCCTTTTCCCACACTAAAACAAATGTGGGTAACTTAGCTTCATCATATCCTCCAACTCCCAAGTTGCTTCTTCAAACTTGTGGTTTCTCCACAACACCTTGACGAGGGGCATTGTCTTATTTCGTAGAACTTTTTCTCTACGATCTAAGATCATCACTGGTTGCTCCTCATAAGAAAGATCGTCTTCTAATTGTACCACCTCGGATGAGAGTACATGTGAAGGGTCTGGTATGTACTTCCTTAAGAGGGATACATGGAAGACATCATGCACCTTGGCCATAGTAGGTGGAAGTGCTAGTCGATAGGCCATAGCCCCAACACGATCAAGAATCTCGAATGGGCCGATGTACCTTGGACTTAACTTCCCTTTCTTTCCAAACCTCATGACCTTATTCCACGTAGATATGCGTAAAAACACCATATCTCCGACTTTAAACTCAAGGTCTCGTCGACGATTATCTGCATAACTCTTCTGTCGACTTTGGGCTGCCTTGATATGCTGCTGAATGGTTTTCACCTTCTCCACCATTTCTTCGACCATTTCTAGTCCAAGCAGCTTACGTTCACCGACCTCATCCCAACATGCCGGTGTTCTACACCTTTTCCCATAGAGGGCTTCATATGGTGCCATTTGGATGCTCGAGTGGAAACTATTATTATAAGAGAACTCAACTAGAGGAAGATGTTGATCTCATCCTCCTTTAAAGTCCATTGAGCACGCTCTCAACATATCCTCAAGTGTTTGGATAGTCCGCTCGGATTGGCCATCAGTTTGAGGATGATAGGCCGTACTGAAGTTCAGTTCAGTATTCAGAGCATGTTGAAGACTCTTCCAAAACTTAGAGGTAAATCTTGGATCTCCGTCAGACACAATAGATAGTGGTACTCCATGCAACCGTACCACTTCCCTGATATATATCCGTGCCAGTTGATCCAAAGAGAAATCCTCTCGAATAGAAATGAAGTGTGCAGTCTTTGTAAGACGATCCACAATAACCCAGATTGCATTGTTGCTTTTCGATGTCCTTGGAAGTCCAGTGACGAAGTCCATGGTGATGTTCTCCCATTTCCATTCTGGTATGGGCAATGGTTTCATCATACCCTTAGACTTCTGCCTCTCTGCCTTCACTTGCTGACACACCAGGCACTTTGATGTATATTCGGCGATCTCCTTCTTCATATTATCCCACCAAAAGTTTTCTCAGAGATCTCGATACATCTTTGTGCTCCCTGGGTGAATAGAGAAATTTGAACTATGTGCATCATCCAAAAGTTCCTTCTTCAGCTCCGAACTTGATGGGACACATAGTCTTTTCCCAAACCGCACAATTCCTTCTTCATTAACATTAAACTCTGAGGATTTTCCCTTTTTGATAGCTTCCACTTTTTCTTGGATTCTCGCATCTTCCTTTTGAGCATCCTTTAACCTTTCCAAAAGGGATGGTTGAGCAATCATTTGTGAAAGGATTGATGATGTTCCCTTCTTTATGATTCCCACGTCCATCTTTATCAAGTCTAAGAAGATTGGATCCTTCTCAATTCTCATCATTGATAGAATTGCTGGATCCTTTCTACTTAGGGCATCTGCCACCTTGTTCGCCTTCCCAGGGTGGTAATGTATTGAACAGTCATAATCCTTTATGAGCTCTATCCATCTTCTCTGGCGCATATTAAGCTCTTTCTGTGTGAATATATATTTAAGACTCTTCTGGTCAGTATATATCTCACATTTCTCTCCATAGAGATAATGCCGCCAGATTTTCAAGGCAAAGATCACCGCCGCCAACTCCAGATCATGTGTTGGATAGTTTCTCTCATGGATTTTCAACTATCTTGAGGCATAGGATATCACTTTATCATTATGCATCAGCACACATCCTAAGCCCTTCTTCGAAGGATCACTGAATACCACAAAAATCTCCCCACTTGTGGGTAAAGTGAGCACATGTGCAGTGATAAGCCTCCTTTTCAACTCCTTGAAGCTTTCTTCGCATTCATCACTCCAAGTAAACATTACTCCCTTTCGAGTTAGCTTGGTAAGAGGGTTGGACAATCGTGAGAAGTTTCTCACAAATCGTCGATAATATCCAGCTAACCCCAAGAAGCTACGGATATCAGTTACCGATGTTGGCCTCAGCCATCCCTCAATTGCATCTGTTTTGGAGGGGTCCACAGATATCCCATTGCTTGTGATGATATGGCCCAAGAATGAGACCTCCTTTAACCATAACTCACACTTGATATACTTGGCATAGAGCTTTTCCTTGCGCAAAGTCTCCAGTACAGTTCTTAAATGCTCCTCATGGTCCTCCTTGGTTTTGGAGTATATTAGAATATCATCTATAAAGACTACCACAAATTTATCTAGGTAATCTATAAAGACTCTTTTCATCAAGTCCATGAATATTGCTGGAGCATTGGTGAGTCCAAAAGGCATTACTATGAATTCATAGTGCCCGTACCTTGTACGAAAAGCAGTCTTGGGGATATCTTCCTTCTTCACCCTTACTTGATAATATCTCGACCGCAAGTCGACCTTGGAGAAGTATTGTGCTCCACGTAGCTGATCAAACAAGTCATCGATTCTTGGGAGAGGATACTTGTTCTTTATCGTGATTTTGTTAAGTTCACGATAATCGATGCAAAGCCGAATTGACCCATCCTTCTTCTTGACGAAGAGGACTGGTGCACCCCATGGTGATGCACTTGGGCGTATAAACCCTTTATACAGATTCTCCTGTAGTTGTTTCTTTAGTTCTTCAAGCTCAACCACAGCCATTCTATATGGATTCTTGGATATTGGTAGCGCCCCAGGTATAAGTTCAATTGAGAACTCAACATCTCTTCTTGGAGGAAGACCAGGAAGTTTTCTCGGGAAATACTTCAGCGAATTCCCTCACAATAGGCATTTCTTCAAGGGTGGTTTCTTCCTTGGACTCAATCATCTGAGCCAGATATGCGTGCTCATAAGGCAGTAATATCCATGCTTGAGATGATGGAGCTAAAGGAGATTCATCTTCCTCCTGACACTTGTAAAGAATCGGGGGTCGATTCTCCATATGGAGTGTGATTTCCCTCTCCCGACAATTTATGTTTGCTCTATATAAGGAAAGCCAATCCATGCCAAGAATTGCATAAAATTCCACCAAAGGGAGTATGACGAGGTTCGCCAGGAAATTCAATCCACAGATTATAATAGGGGAGGACTTATACTCATGGGATGCAATGATTACCCCATTTGCCGTACTCACCGACATCTTTACTTCCATGATTTGTGGTGGTGCAGGGATTATTCTACTAAACATTTGAGATATAAAAGAATGCGTAGAACATGAATCAAAAAGTACGTTCTCTATTCTTGAATGAATAACTAGCGTACCTGTCACCACTTCGTTGTCAGGGTTCACTTCGGCAGATGTGATGGCAAAAGATCTTCCTTGCTGTCTTGGAGGTTGTTGATTGCCTCCGATAACCCTTGGATTAGGGAACTGATTCGAAAAATGACCCGGTTCTTTGCATTTGAAGCATTGAACAACGTGTTGAGGTTCGAACGGAGCGTTCCTCCCCTCCGTCGCAGCCGCGGGTCCTTCTTGCTGACAGTTAACAGCTAGGTGCCCTTCTCTTCCACACTTAAAGCATTTTCTTGTCCCCCTAAGGCAATTTCTATGGTGCTTCTTTCCAAACTTTTGGCAAGTGGGGTGCTGGAATTTCTTAGCGCCGTTGGATTTATCCATTGGACCACCAGCATTGAAGTCCACCTTCCGCTTCTTGTCCCCATGATACCCCTGTGATTCTCCGATCTCCATTTCAACCTTGAGGGCACATCAGACAATTTCCTCATAGCTGTCGAAGTCACGGATCGCTAATGCTTTCCGCAAGCTAGGCTTCAGCCCACCAAAGAAGCGGTCAACCTTGCATTCGGGGGTAACGACAAAGCCGGAAGCGTATCGTGCAAGCCTTGTGATGTTTTCCCCGTACGCTCCCCCAGATTCTTCATCTTTCTGCTTGAGGGAAAGGAAGTCCCTTTCCATCTTAAGACGGAGGGTGCGTGGAAAATATTTATCGAAAAACATCTTTCGGAATACCTTCCATTACAAAGCCTCGATCTCCTCCTCAGGCTTCGTATTTTTGATCAATGTCCACCATTGATCAGCTTCACCCTCCATACGATAAGCCGCTAGGAGAACCTTCTCTTTTTCAGAGCATTGGAGGATGGAGAATATCTTTTCAATGGAGTTGATCCATTGTTCAGCAATCGTGGGATCGGATGATCCACTAAAAGTAGGAGGCCTTTGTCTCATGAAGCTTTCAATAGCGACTTGTTCTTTCTTAGGGGGGGTTGAACGTTCCTCTTGACCAGTGTTTCTATTCAAAACTTGAGTTAGCTGAGAGAGAAGCGTGACAAAGTTCGTGATTCCCGCTCCCATTGGATTGGGCATCTCATAAGTACAATCATCACACTGATCTTCACAACGGTTGTTAGCCCGAGTTCTCCTATTACCGGCCATTGGCTTGAATAAAAGGAAAGTTAGGGGTAACACATAAAGGGTAATCCAAAGACAAAAGTTGATGACTTATAAATAAACTTTAATCTCTTTAACTCATGAGTCTATAGGATTAAATCCAGGCTTTTCATGATCTTCCTTCTAACATATATCCTTAGGGGCATTTTTCCCTTAATAAGGGTTCATACTAAGATTGTGAATTTATCAAAACATATCCCCTGGGAGTGTCGTAACCAAGAGTGCAGCAAGGCCCGTTGTCGTGCACCAGTTCCCGTTCGAGTCTAGCTTAAAGCGGTGTTTTCGGGTTTTACCCCTAGGATACATCTGTGCCAGAGCCTCCTCTACCTGCTCGTATCCAGACAGGGATGTATTTGTTTGATAAACCACTTACTTAGTATTTACCAAAACTTAGGGATGTTTTTATTATGATTAGTCTTTTATCTAAGGCTTTACTAGGGTTTCCTAATCCCAAAAATAACTAAACCTATCCTTTGATACCAACTATGACAACCCTGCATTTTATTACAACTTAAACATGCTTTATTACATAAAACTTCACTTGATCCAACAAAGAAGATCGAGAGGTTTAGTGTCTTTGGTGCTTAGGATCATTACATAAAAACTTTAAACTTGAAATACAACATCCTTATTTAAAACATCCTTTACATGACCACTACATTCCTTCGTACTTAGCATTGCATGGGATAACCTGAGGACATGCATAATAAAAGGGTGAGCTATAAAGCCCAGTAAGGGAGTAAACAATGAATAACATGAGGAGTGAAATACATGTTAGGCAATAGGAATATCAATAGAGCATAAGAGAGACATGAACATAAAGTCATGATAAAGCATGATAATCATAACATGGAAATGTGGCAACAACACTTAACGTTGAATTAGCATGAGCCAAGGCTCATTGCACATGGAGCATTAGTAAACCCTCATTGCACTTGAAACACGAGTAAACCATCGTTGCACTTGAATTAGCATGAGTCAAAACTCATTGCACATGACGTATCATGATACTATACTTTACCCAATGCATTGGAGCGCTATAAAGGGCGCACCCTTCTTAAACATTTCATATCATGCATAAGTGTGCCACATGGATCATAAAACATGGATTCATAAAACATAATCCTTTATTCCACAATAATGGAATGTGGAATTCATACGTGAAACTTTATAATCAATAAGTAAATGTTTATAAAGGAGAATACCCTTGATGGAGAAATGTGCATGGTATTCACTACACAATGATATTGGCTTAGAAAATCGGTGTGATTTCGGCAGCGTAACGGCATGACATAAGAATTCATAAAAAGGATGATGGGAGAGAAAGGGGTTACTCATCATATTTACATGTAATGTACAGTAAGAAGGTCATATAGATACATGTCCCAACAATTGAAAAGGAATTTAGATTCATGATACAAAAGTATTGCTTGAATATAAAAGAGGAGAAAAAGGTTCCTTTCGGAATTTCGGCATAGTAACGGGTGTACATGGAAGGCATTTAATGAGAGAGAAAGGGGTCTCCCATCATTCAAACAATAATAGGGCAGTATGGGAGAGGTGCGAAACCATACCCCAACATTCATAAATGAAATTAAAAGGGCAATACAACTTAAAGAAAAAAAATGTGAAAGGAAGAAAAACCCTTACTTGGAAGTGTGCTTCCAAAGGCTAGAGAGAGGCTTGTGATAGGCTTCTTGGGAGCTTGGGGCAGCTTGAGAGGATTCTAGAGAGAGTAGGGAAGAGTTTGGACGAACTTCAAGGGCTTTGAGTGAGGAGGAAGTGGGAGCTTGGGTGGGTTTATATAGGAAAGGTGAGAGAATTATTTATTATTTAGGTTTGGGACCCCTTATATTAAAATAATCCAAACCACAAACCATCCCATGCTATTTGCCCATGGTTTCTGGAAAAGGAAAGAGGAAAACAATATTTTACAAGGCCAAGGTCCGAACTTATTAAAATATTAGGGTTGCTTATGTGGAGGTGAGTCACACTCCCATGGAAATTAATTTAAAAAGGCAAAGTGTTGAATAAGTCTTGAGGGCTCCATTAATGCTTTGAAAAGTGAGTCATACCAACCCAAAACCTCATTATTTTAATGATAAAACATATATTGGCCGAACATAGGGATTATGGTATTTTATTATATCACCATTGGGTCATTATGATGTCATAAAACACATTATATATTTAAATGGTATTTAATTTTTACCCAAAAATTTGACTGTCTCAGAAAATTATGAAAAATTCACCGTTGGATAATTTCGACGTCCTGATTCCAAAAATAATATTTATTTTATCTAAATAATTTTCTAAATATGTGAATTTTCACTTTTAAAATAATAACCGACATTTATAAAAAAATTCACGGGTTTTGACAGAAATGGCTTTCAAACCTTAATAAAAATTTTAATTGCATTCATAAAATTATAAGATCATTTATATTTAATAAAAAATTAATTTTATATTAATAATAATATTAAAATATTATTTAATTCAAAAATCCTTTAATTTAATAAAATATAATTCTTAATTAAATAATAACTAAAAACACCATTTATACTTTTAAAAACTAATTACAATGTATCAAAAATTACTAGAAATTATATTCATTATACAAAAGTAATGTGCATGAACATGGTACTACTTATTTGTTACATAACCCCTTAAAATATCCGCATAAGACCTAAGGGTAAGGTGTGCGATGGTGACAGACTCTTGGGGTTGCTCGGATAACATCGCTCGAGTGGTAATCTCTATCAACTTCCATTTTTCCCGAAGACGATCACGTTCGAGCTTGACTTGATGAAGCTCAGCTTGGGCTTGGTCAAGGGCAAAGCCCAAAGACGCCACCTCTTTTCCGAGCTCCGACAAATGGGCTTCGTAAGGGGCAATTCCACTGGATGAGGCCATCGCTTCCTTTGTCTGAGTAGAAAATTGGTTCGTTAAAGCCTTATATTTAAACTTCCCAGATGATCACTGTTCAACGGCTATAAAAGTAACGGTCACAAATCTTAACATAAAACTAAGGAAGTTGACATCTTATAAAAACACATTTATTTTTTTCATAAAGAAACATTTAACTGGATCAAGAGGGAGTTTCCATTAATGAAACTTTGGGTCGTTACACGTTCATTGTGGGATTCCATATTCCATGCTCGATATGGGGATCACTAGGAGGAAAAAGATAATCACATCCTCGACTACTCTTCTCTGGAAAAGTGAGTGTTCAATCTTCTGGTGGTCCTTCAATGATCTTCTTGTTGGAATATATGGAAAGGTGATATTAGTTTTTATAAGGAAAACTAGGCTACAAAAATTCCATTCATTTTATGATTCCCCATCTTCAAGGATTCTTTCATGAATGTGAGAAAATACCCATCCTTATTTCTGTTTCTTCTCAATTAGGATCAAATTTTCATGTTTTAGAGAATTACCTTAATGAATGAGGTGTAATGGTGATGCTTTATGGGGATGGTATCATGTAAGTTCTCCATAACGGATTTCATTAGATGGAGGTATGTGAATATTATTCTGGATGAGTGGTCCCTAAGAGTTTGGTGCAAAGGGATTCCAATGAAAATGAACATCCTCATGTGGATAATCTTAAACATGGCTTTGAAAATATATAAGATCACATAGAAAAATGGAATTACCTTAGTCTCGCACTACTATTTATGTGAATTCTCACATATGGAATGAACTTATCACCTCTTTTTTAGAGTTACTAGGATGTTAAACTTTGGACCCTGATATCTCGTCAGCCCTACTAACTCAATTAATAGTTTTATCTTCATGATATCATGGATTCATCGTTCAATGGTTTGGAGAAAATCAATATGGAAATAATGATCCAGAAAGTGATTCTTTCATTCATCAGTTAGACCATTTGGGAGGCTTGAAGTCAGGCTAGATTGGGATCCCGCCAATAGGATTTTTATATCAATATGATGATGACGGTGATCATATTGGAGTTGGGATCAATTCTCAAAGGTAGAAAATCCTTATTAAAATTATTCAACTTATTTAAAAATCCTCTTATGCCTACTGTGAGTGGAAGGCATGGCGGTCATTGGATAAGATGGAATCCTCCCATATCAGGTTTGAAACTAAATGTGGGTAGTTCCATTAGGAATTGGTCTATGAGAGGAGTGGACTGATTTGTGACATGAGTGACTCAATTATAATAAGGTTAGTGTGTACTATGGTTTGAGAAACTCCTTTAGTGAAGGGAGAGGATCTCTCTTCACCTGTATAATAATTTTCAAGAGGTATGGTTTTCATGTGGGTGAGGTGGAATCAGACTCTGATGTTCTAGTGAAGAAGATATAGGGGAAATATGAGCTCCCTTGGTGCTTGATCAAATGGTTATAAGGTGTTAATTGGAGACCATGCATGGAAATATTTCTCAGTGTATTAGGAGGGAGGGAAACTATAATGTAGATGTGTTTTCCTGCATTGGAAGGTTGGATGAGACACTCTCCATTTATGATAGTTCAGGTTTTCTTTCTTTGGAATTTAAAGAATTTTTTAAAGGGGGTGCCCTTTTCTGGCACCAATTTTTCTCCCTCGATGGAAATATGATCTATGGTTCTCTAGGTGTTCACATCACCCTTTAATTATAATGAAAAACCATTTTTTATTTTTCAGTAATAGAATATCAATGGGATGTAAAGTGGCTAGTTAAATAATGGAATAATGAAAAACATAAATAAAATACACAAACCAAACATTAATGATTTACATATTTGGATTGTGGGAATTATTATGACTAGTGTTCGAAAGCAAGGTTTAATGATGTATATCAATTACAATAACCTCCAAAGCCCAAATACAAAGGGTTATATCATCTGATCACTATCATTGATATATTGAATATAAATAAAGTTTTTAATAGAAGTCTTATCATCTATTATAAAACTATTAATGTTTTCTACAATTATAGTTTGACCCACTAATTTATGTCTAAATAATTTTATATGGTTATTAAAATAACACTTCAATTATTAGATATTAAATTAATTGTAAAAACTCAAAATGGTATAATGATTTCGTCTCATGTTTATGAGTTTTCTCGGATTGATTTTTTTGATTAGTTTCTTCCGACAAATAAGTTTAATACCACTCAAGTAGAATTTTATGACATTTTGGGTATTTATTGGATTTATTAATTTATTTTTCATATATATTTTTGATGAAAGGAATTCATATATGAAATTTTGAACCAACTAGTATTGATTTATCATTAAGAGTATAAATATGAATATTCAATGGAATTTATATATCTTCAATGGTTCTAGATTATAATTCTATGTGAATATTTTTCTCATATGGGTATAGAAAAACTAAACATAAAAGATATTCCTAATGTGTGTGAATTATTTGATATATTCCAATATTGTTACAAAATCTTCCTCTGAATCATGAAATAGAGTTTTCATTAGAACTAGTGTGTGATGCAACAACTATTCCAAATATTTCATATATAATATTACTTATTGAGTTGTATAAATTATATAAGTGGATCAAGGTAAATTTTAATAAAGTATTAATTTAACCATGTGTGTCACTATGGAGTTCACATATTATGTTTTTATGAATTAACATGGATCAATTCCACTCTACATTGATTACTGGGATTAGAACAAGATCACAACTAAGAATAGGGATACTCTTCCTTGTATTGATGATTTCTTTGATAAATAATAATGAGCTGATTTTTTTTCAAATTGTGATCATACATTAGGATAATAAAAATTCAATATCAAAAGTGATGACATATCCATGATTGTATTTCATATGAGGTATGGAAAATATTGATTTATAATGATTATATTTGGTATCACTAATTCAACATCTTTTTTCATAGATTTAATGAATATAATATTTAGATATTATTGTATTTATTTGTTTTGTAGTATTTATTGATTATATACTAATATATTATAATAGAAAGGAAGATCATGAAGATCACTTGAGTGATTTCCTTAATACCAAAAGGAAATTCTTTTTGTATGAAATATTTAACAACTATGAATTTTTTCTATGTAAATATTTACTATGGTGTTATAAAATCTCATGTGATGGTATATCAGTAGATCTATCAAAAATGGGAGTTATTGAGAATTGGCATAGAGTAACCATAGAGGCTAATATCCATAGTTTTCTTGGTTTTTCTATATAATAACAATGGGTTTTTAATAATTTATCATTGATATCTAATATGCTAATATGTTAACCTAAAAGGGATAAAAGTTACTTTGGATTCAAGAATGTGAGGAAAATCTCTAGGGGATGATTAAAAGGTAGTTTAGAAGAAATTTACTGACTCTACCTTGTAGTGGATAAGTATTTTTTATCAAGATTAATGAATCAAAAGAAGGATTGGGATAAGTCTTCATGTAGAATCACATGATCATAGATTAAGTAGTGTTCTAAGTAAAAATTAATGAGAATAATTTAGTGACTCTTAATTTGGTGTTTGAATCATTAATTATATAACATCATATATGTAGGAATAATAATTTTTGTGAATAGTGTGATATATATATATATACAGATAATAAAATATTGAATCAAGTACTAATTAAAAAAAGGTAAATATACACCAAATAATATGGTTGTAGATGATTAAAGATTTTGATTTCTCAATTAACAAGCACACTTGGGAGGTGAAAAATGTGGATATATTTTTAACTAAAAAATAAATTTCTAGATTATCCATGATGAGGATTTAAATATGTAGAATATTTTTCATTATAGAGATGATGGATCTTGAAATCTTGTGGAATCGTGATGTGTCATATCTTTTATAGATTAATGTTCACCCATCAATCAATTTATGGAATAAAGTGGAGTTGAAGGAGGTTGTGAAACAACACAAGAAGTTGTAAAATGTTCCTAATTTCATCCATGATTATGATAGAATGATAAATCATAAGAAGTGCATATTTTTTCATCAACACAATATCTGTACAATGATTAGTTTCATGATTATAATAGTTCATAATTCTCTATTATTCATTTAAGTATGATGTTTTATATGGATATCAAATGTTAAATCTAATGGGAAACCATGAAAATTTATATTGCATTGTATATATCCTGATCGATATTGTGTTAAAATTTTAATTTAGAGAGTTATATTTCTATGCGAATTGTACAACCATTACCCATAATAGACTATAAATGTAAAAATAGTACAATGTAGTTCATCATTGGACTCCCCAAAAAATCTAATGGATATATTTCTACTAGGGTTATAGTCTATATCAATTAAAAAATTACTTCATTTTATTACCATCATATAATATTTATATCTTGAGTAGTTTACAAGGATATATATTTTGTAATTGGTAATGTTTCGAGGAGTACCATATTATATTGTATTTGATCAAGATATAAGGGATACATTGATGTATTTTAAAAGTATTCTATAGGATTTGGATATTTTTTTCGGTTTTTAATACATTATATTATTCTAAAAGAGACTTTTAATCTACTAAGACCATTTAATATCTATAGTACATGTTGAGATATTACACTATGTATTTAAATGGTGGTTGGGATCAACACATTCAATTTTTATAATTTTCAGGAACAATATACTTTATTTTAGCATAGAGATGAATCATTATGAATCCCTTTATGATATAAATGGAAAAAACTATTTGTTGAGATTATGATGGATAAATAAATCTATTGTACGTTAGCTAGATAAGAAAATATCTAAAAAGGCTAGAGATATTGATCAAGACATTAGGGTAGCCCCAATCAATATAAAATTTATGTTGAAAATAATCTATGAGATATGGAGTTTAATGTTTGTGAAAATGTATTACTAGGATTATATACAAGGAATATGGCTTTGAGACTTATAAATAAGTTCAATTAGATCCCATGATATGTTAATCCCTTGAAAATTATTGATCATATCCTGGTGGCTGTATATCGCTTATTGCTTCCACCAAAGCTCTATATATTTTATAATATGATTTATATATCTCTCATGAAGAAGTAAATATTTGATCCTTCAAATGTAATAAAACTTGTGGTCATACCAATGGTTAATTATCTCTCTAATCAGGTAAACCAATGGATATTTTAGATTGAAGAGAGAATTCCATGAAAATCAATACCACTCACACAGCCCCAGTTTTATGATGAAACAATAAATTTAATTATTCTATATGGGACCCCATGTATTTGATGAGGTAGATATATCCCTAGTTTGTTTTTAGATTTACTAAATTATAAGGGAAAATTTATTCATTGGGAGTCTAGATTGACATCCCGATATTTTATGATATATTAATTCTTAAATAAATTTTATCTCATTGATAACAAGAGTTACATGAAACCATAAGTTGAAATGAACAGTATTATAGAATATCATTGTAAAATGGAATTTGTTATTTAGATAAATAGGAATACCAATATTTTTTAAAATATATATAATGGATTTATATAATGAAAAAAATTTATATATGTATTTAATTTTTAGTAAAGACGTTTTATGTATCAAAAATATTATTTATTAAATAATTGTTGTTATTATATTTGTTTCAATACAATGTCAATGATTTTTATATTTTTTATAAATTTAATTTAATAAAAAATATTCAGTTTTAAAATCATCATTTCAAAATTATGTTGGCGTGATATTTTGAATATTATAAATATCTGGATTTTTAAGGTATTAGAGAAAATGAAAAATTTTCAAGAAATTTTTATTTTATTTTCTAGTATTTCAGAAATGAATTTTTATTTGGGTTTTAAAAAAACACATTTTCTTCTTCATAAAAATATTTCAAATTATTACTTTGGATCAAAATTATACTAGATCTTGAAATAAAAATACTTTTAAACATAAAATGGTATTTTTCAAAAAACTAATTTTCATTTTCTTTTGTATCATAATATTAAATCAATTTTTTCAATTTATAGAAATTAAATCATAAAAATTTGATTTGGTTTTTTAATTATATTATAAAAATTTAATAATGAGTAAATTATTTCATTTGGAATAGTAACTATAGTAAAAAATTAACTATAATGGAAAAAAGAGTAAAATGATAAAATTAATGTTAAATTATGTGATGATGCCAATATATTACAAATTAAATATTAATGGATGAATTTAATGAATCTCTTATCAACATAGGCATGAAATTTCATTATTTATTAGTCACTTTTCCAAGAATATGACTTAATAATATTTTAATTCTTTTTTAAATTTCAATGTGTTACCCTCCCCCACATATAAAAAGACACAACACATCTATCTTATTCACACATCATTGATCCTCCTAGATATAATAAAACCAAAACATTTATCTTCTAAATATATCTAGACAATAATTAGTGGTGATGAAATTTTTAATGTACCAATACAAGGGCCCTTTATAAGGGATCTAATGGAGCTACATTAAGGAAATTGTAATCATATTACACAAAATAGTTCAATTTATTTCTTCTTTTGCCTCTTATAAATCTATGGATTCTATTATAAAATATATAAATTAATATATTTAACTTATTTAATTATGATTATTATTATCATTAAATAATTTCACCATTAAACTAGAAATGAAATGAAATACATGTGTGTGCGTGTGGATTACCACCTTCATGTAGTGATATGATTCATTCCATGACAACAAAATTCAGGGCTATTATTATGAAATATTTAAATTTTATATGTTATATTAATGAATTAATGAATATTTTGGTATTAAAATATCTTACCAAGATTATTAAAATTGCATCAATTGATAAATGATAGTGTTTATCATGTGTACTTGTTATATACAACCTCCATGATGCAATGTGATTCAACTTTGACGTTAACTTTTAATGAATTGTAACAATTATTGTTTTTAATTATTTATATGATTCATTTGATATAATAATACTTATATAAAGGTAAATTATTATTTTCCTATTTTATTTCCAACAATCAAAATGTTGAGACATCTCTCATGTGTATGTAGGGACAAACTTCTCCACAACATGATGTAATTTATTTTAAATAAATGATTTAGGTGAATAATTTAAGAAGTATAAAATGGATAAATATGATATTTAATTAATGACTAATAATGTGTAGATTATAGAACCATTAAAATTGTGAAATTACTAAGACCATATAACTAAAATATAATGAAAAATGAATCAAGTATTCCTGAGAATAATGATTTTGATAAAAAATTGATAATAAATAGATAATAAGATGTTAGAAGTAAATAATTATTGTTAATATATTTTGAATGATATTATTTAATCTATTTATTATAAATATATATTTATTATATTGTTTATTACAATTCATATAAATAAATAGAAGACTTGAGTCAAGAGATTTATGTTTCCATCCCATTTAAATATGGATTATTTAGGTTTGAATTTATATTGGAAAATTATATGATCCTTACATGATAATACCCATTACTTATACATTAAATTTTATTAAATTTATAATTTTATTGTTTTAGAAACAATTTTGAATCATTGTTACACATAATAGTTATTATAATATATTTATGTAATGTTGGAATTATTTCTCCCCTTTCTATTAGATACACTTTCTTAATATATCCATGTTTTCAAAAATTATTTCAAGTCTATTTTTTTATTATAATTAATGATTTTTTAAATTCAATTTTATTAATTTTTAACTTTTAAATAAAAATATTGTGAATCTTCATGTTCTTTCCTAAAAAAAGTACATTTTAATGCTAAAGAGGAAGAATATTTGTTTCAATGATTATGGACTGAATGGAATTTCTCACCAACATGACTAATAAATGCTTAAAAGATTTATTTACATGTTTACATGGTTAATTTAATTAAATATTTGAATCATATTTTTTTATAATATTGGGATTTTAAATATGTTATTTCAAACTGGAAATTGTTTTTCTATGAATATATATTAAAAACATATTTAATGAAATAGTTACCTATGATAACATCATTTAAAATTATTTATGGTCTATCGGGGATATGATATAATGATTCCATACATATTATTTCATTGGATGTTATATTAATAGTATTATGGTATTTTTAAAAAACTCATTTATATTCTATCGGTTATGATATTATAAAGTGATAAAAAAATTTAAATCATGTATATTTTCAACATGTTATGATATGATGATATTTTAAATTGTTTAGGATATTATCTAACTCTTCTGAACTGAATTAACTATGTCTCTTTCATGTTTGTAATTTTATATTTCTCAATACTTTGGTAAAATATTGATACCTCAGGAGTTAATAAGAATTAAAATAGGGAGTTATCCCAGTTTAGTAATGGACCATATCCAAAATATAGACTTTTGAGTGAACAATGAATAAGGATATGATGGAATGAGGAGTGAACCCAATCCACTAAGATTTTTATATGATATTTGAATAAGGAAATGATTTTATATGATTATGTGTATTCATAAATCATTTTCCTTATGATTATTACATGTTCCCATGGCCCATGATTGATTATTGAGTATTCCTCACACATATGAATTTTGTTTATTTTTATTACATAGAATTAGTCCATGATTTATGATTAATGATATTTTACTAACAAGTATTATTATTTTATGTTACATTAATGTTGTCATACCATTGAGAGTATTTTATTCTCACATATGATCATTGATTGATATCTCTTATGTAACCTTACAAAGAATATAAGGACACACATTCTTATGTTTATTTTCCCCATATTACGAAGAATGGTTTTAGGCAGGGGTTGTTTAAGAAGGTAACTATATAAGAAGATACATGATAGATATCATGGATATAATTTCTGAAATAATATTATTATAAATATAATCTCAAATTAAACAAAATGGTTATATTCGTGGTATAGATCATAATTTTATGTAAAGAATATTCATTTAAAATGATGTAAAATCTATGTATGTTTTCATTAGGATTCCTAAATGTTTCATGAAGATTTCAAATTCAATTTCATTAGATAGTAGGATTAACTACATGAATCATTACTAGATCAATCCTAAAGGCTTATATTGATGATATTCGTGGAGAATAATATTATAAACAACTTATATATGGGAATGGTAACCCTAAAATAGAATATATTCTTATTATGTAAGAGTAACTTGATGTGATCTTTGATAAAATTAATGGATATTGTATGAATACATATGTGGTTTTTTTATTGAACTTATCCCTAATGTGAAAACAATATTTTAGACTCTCTATAGAATATCCATCATGGATATCTCAGATAAACTTTTATGAATACATGATTTGTGTGATAAGATATTTATATGTTTAAATATTTCTAATTGTGGAACTCCTATTCAATAAATGAAATAGAAGTATTAGAAAATGATGGTTTGCATCAATTATTCAAAATTAAATTAAATTACAATGAAGATACATTATTTTTTTCCATATATTGTTGAATTGTTTGTTAAATATCACGAAGATTAATATTTTCTAGTGATTCATCCTCATTACGGAAATCATAAATTTCCAATATGGAAAAAAAATATTATAGAAAACCCATCACCATATATATCAGAGGCATTGATTTTTATTAATTAAAATTGAATGATTATAGTAATTGAAATCTTGAATGACCAATAAGTTTAGTAGTCTTGGTAAATCAGATACATACATGAGTCTTATATTACAAATAAATACTCTAATTATAATATTTTTTTTCTTATTTCTAAATAAATAACATCAAAGATAACCTTATTACATCTCTTTTATCCTTGCATATATTTCTTAATTCTTATAATCTTAGGTAAAGGAAACATAATAAGGGTAATATAAAATGATCAATAACGGTATAGTATAGCGGAATAAATAATGAATCAATGAGAATAATAGTTATGATATGGTAAATAACTAAACTCACATTTCATATAATAAATAAAATAATCATGAATTTCATAAAGAATATAGAAATTTAATAACAAATAACACATGGCATTCAAATATGTAGATAATGAAAAATAAATATAATGAGGTATGAAACTGAAACACATGTTATCTAATAATTGAACATAATATTAATATTATGCATAGATAAGTCGATCAAAAATCACATGGATGAATAGAAACTGAATCAAAATGTGGGAAAATATTAATTATTTGATACCATTTTTCCTAGGTACATGGAACCATTATCGTTAAGACTATTCACAAAAAAAATTATCATATCAGATAAAACCCCTCATAAAGTAGCTAGCCGAATAAATCTTCCCATAAGACTACCATTCCATTGATGATCTCTATATATATGTTCCCCACCAATGTAGTACCTGTATATATCATTTCTTATAATTAAAAATCGAAGTTAATAACATGACTTATCAAATAAAAAAAATTCAATAAGGAATACTTTATTATCAATATTTCTGCAAATAACCAAGTGAATGGAAGAGTACACACTATGTATAACATTTTAAATGGGTTAGGAAATATCAATAATCGTAATATATGATATTAATAATATGGGGAAATTTAATGTTTAGAGGAGATTAAATATTTCGTGGTAAATTCAAAAATGAATCATGGATGTGAATATAAATACTATCCTTGACCTAATGTATAAAAAACCATATATAATAAGTATAATTATAGTATGAATACAATTCACCCCTAGTTAGGTAAAATTAATGGTTATTTTCATTGATGAATAAAAATATTATAAAAATGAATTTTAAAAACATTCGTGGGAAAAATATTTATTTATTTTAAAAACCCCTTTGAAAACCCCTTAATTTGAAAATAAATATTAAAAAAATTTACTTAAAAATATAATCTTTTTAACATGTATAGGATTCTTAGTAGTAAATATGATGGATAAATTGGTACATGTTCAACAATATTAAAAATAACATTCCTTTTTAATGATAAAAAGTTATGAAAATGAATTATTTGGAAAGTTACAAATAGGTTCCATATAAAAAGTTTGTAAAGGAAAAAGGTGAAACAATTTCATAACCAAATCATTTGAAAAATAATAACACTTTCATAAAATATGTATTTTATAATTAAATGGATTCTCTGACTAAAGAGAGAAATAATTTTGTGTTTTTGAAATAAAACATTTAAAACATTTTGAGGACCAGTGAGTGGAAAAATGTTATCGATACATGTAAATGGACATAAATAACCATATTAGAGGAAAATGATAGTTTTTATTGAACAATATTCATATAATTTATTCTAATGTAAAATCCATTAAATTATTATTAATATTATTGAGGTTAAAAATCTTTAAACATATGAAAATGACCGATACAACTTTAGAACTTATTAAATCATAAACATAATGAAGGAATAATATTAAATGAGAGGATTAAATACCATTGAGTTAAATTAAGTATTGATATAAAATAAATAGTGGTGTAGTAGATTCACAACACAAAAAATTAAATTGTAAACATGATATTTATCTCTTCAATGAAAGAAGGTTAGATGTGAATCCATTTCCCTTAGTATCCATTTGGTTGAATGTACATTAACATATTATATAATAAACATATGTTAATTTTATACTTGATTCAAAGAATTTTTATTTTTATAAATATTTTTATTTCACTTATTAACATGTTTTGTATATCTACTTAACCAATTTTGTTTACATTAAGTGTTTTGAAAAAATTCGATTTATGTATCAAAAACAAATTTTATATGCCAAATATTGTCAAAGGATTCATCAAATAAGATAAAAAAAATATTAATAATGAAACAATGATCATTTATATATTAATCATAATTTTTAAAATCAACCATTATGTATGGTTATGAAAAATGATCCAATGTCACAATCATAGTGATAATAGGCTATTAATTCACATGAGTAACATTATAATTTTCCAATGATCATTATAGAAAAGATATAATTAGGAATATATACAATATAATTACTAATATATCATAAATAAATTATTATTTAATCATATATACTTAAATATATAATTATTTTGGTATAAAAAGTTTCACATTCTGTTGAGGAGACGGGCGTCCACACATCGACTAATGACACTGTCACGTTTTAACTGTGTGTGAATTGGTAATACATAAAATGGTAAATATATATATATATATTATATTTATAGAAATATAAGCATTTCCTGAATATAATTTGTAGTATTTTATGCCACATATTTTTAATATAACATCATTTAAACATTCCAATTATAGTGTGAACGAGTTCCATCGCTTTGAAGAGGTGGTAGTCTACACATCATGAAATGATGTTATTATATTTATAAAAAATGGAATTTTTAATGATATGTTATATTAATGAATTATAGAATAAAAATATCATAAATTAAATATATAAAATTATTTCCTATCATAATTTCCTCTATGAGAGGTGGCATGAAAAAATGAAAAATCATCATTTTATGAGGCAATAGTTTTCTGTATATAGAAATTGTATATTCATTACCCATTATATGGATGTGTGTGATTGTGTAGGTCTAACCACTAACAAAACAATATAAAATTATATTTATTATGTTTTTTCATTATATAGCCAATATTTAAAAATAATTTAAGGGGTGGAGTAGTAAACTAATTAGAAGAGATCGTTTGGAAGCATTACCTTGAAAATTGGGTACCTCCATTTGTTTATACCAAAAGGATTCATTGGAAATTTTAATATAGAAAGGGAGGATTAAAGTTATATGGTATGTATTTTGGGAATATATTTTAGTAGATATTCTCTAAACCTATGTTTTTTATTGTTATAAAGAAGGTATAGAAGTGGTGGACTTTTATAACGGGAGAGGAGTGGAAGTGTTGTAATATTTTGAAAAGGAATTCTTCTGATGATTTTCATGTCACTAGTGGATCAAATAGCGGACCAAATTTTAGAAAAGAGTGGTTAGGGTGGAAATATAGCTCGGAAATGGCTTATAAATAACATTATATTTTATTTTAGTCCTTATTTGTAATTTTTAGTCCTTTATTATGATTAATTTCTTACAAATTGTTGTAATTAATTTTAATCACGTTGAGTAATATTTTTTGTCAAAAAAGTATAAATTATTAGAAATTATAAACTATTCTAATGTAAAATATGGAATATTTTTTTTCCAAATTCCTATCATATAAGTGTCAAATGTCAATTTAACATTAATCCCCATACGTGACGATAATGAGGGATTATAAATTAGAAACACTTGAATGTTTTCTATATTTTTAAAATAAATTACACAGTCAATTTGATAAAAATGAAAGAAATTGTATTAATTTATAAAAATATTATCTAATTAATAAAAAATATTATTTTTATTATTTATCATTATAAGTAAATTAGATGAAAAACATGGTTTAACTAAAATTCATAATTTGTAACTATTCATCAAAAAATGAAATGATTCCAAAAAATATCTAAACATAACCATAACCTTATTATTATTTTCTTAATTCAAATATGATTTTTATTTTGACATATTTAATCAATTAAAGAACCAATATTAAAATTTAAAATGGGATTACCTTTTAAATGTGGTAAAATTTCCATTATAAAATATGTGTTTTTATGTGTAAGAATAGTGTTTTTTCTTATCTAATTCTTATCAAAACTGATGGATGAATATCAAAAATATTTTATTTTATATATAACATTATTATTTAGTTTAAATAATTCAATAATTACAATTAATTATTATTATAAAAAAAACTCATTTGGAAGGAAAAATAGACATATTTCTTTATATATCTGTTTTGTTCTTTTTTTTCATTTCTCATTAATTGGTAAGACATTAATTAATTTTTTATTTATATAAGCCATAAATTTTCATAAGATAGTTAATAATTTTCTTAATGAATAGTTATAAATTATTATATTAAAAAATTATATTTTAATAATATATTATTGTTTGGAAAAACTTTGTCATGCATGTATCAGAAGCCATAAAAGAATGTTTCTCATTTTAGTAACACATGCTAACTCAGTGTCTCATGATTAAAAATATATACAACCTACTTTAAATAATATATATAATATATAGTATATGTATATTATATTCCCTTCCACGCATGGATTCATGTCTCTTACAAACTATATAATACAAGGTTATTACTTTAGATTTTTGGGGTCTTACATTATCCCAACCTTATTTAAATTGAATCCTTGTAATTTAAACTCAATCAAGGTAATATATATTTTTATAATTCCTATGCTGAAATCCCTAATCGGGATAGGTATTCATAAACCATCGACAATTAAACTGATAATAGGGAGTGAAACATTCACATGTACTAACATATAATGCAATATCTAAGTAGGAGGATAGTAGTGGCATGTAGAGATACATAATTGAATGAAAATCATAAATATTTATAGGGATTGAATGATATAATAAATCACAAAAAATTAAATAATCAATTTAATGTTGAGGTCCCCAATTTTGTAAATCTTGGATAATTTATAAGGTCATCGGTTCAACAAAAAATAATGTTTTAGGACAACATTTTTGTTTAATGATTCTTTTCATATTCTTGAATAAATCATTTACTCTCTATTTAATATTAAATTATATATTTCTATAAATATAATTTCAATATTCGGTTGACCATTAATCTATATTATGATTTATTAAAAAATTAATATTGATGCATGAAATATAAAAATATATTTCTATATGGTCATTAGGCCTATAAAAGATTGAAAATTGTGACTATGTATCATACATTTCATTCAAAACCAATATGGTAAATATATTAAACTATAATATTCATAATTGATACTATTTTTCATAATTAACATTTATTAATCAGTTTTTTTAAATAATTAAACATTAAATAGTACATAGTGTACTTCAGTGGTTGCTGTGAAACCCTAATCATCTTTCAGTGATGTGTTTAAGAGTAGTGTATTTTCGGATATGATTGGTTGTATTGGGGTTATGGGTTGTCATTTTCTATAAAAAAAATTAATATTATTTCAAAAATAACCTTAACAAACATCCTTAAATTTATGATAGTCACTTAATATCCTTTTAATTTTTGTTTAATATATCTTTAATACGTAAATACATCATCTATCTATTTCCACATAGTTCCTTCCTTGGTATAAGGATTATCTATAGTATCATTTTTAGGATTCTTAAATCATGACACCTAATTATCAATATAAGACACCATAGTTTTACACTGGGTTATTAATTTTTAAATATCATCATTTTTTTTAATCAAAATTTAATATTTCCAAAGCATTTCTCCTGGGGGTGTCAATCCAAGTGTGATGTAAGGCATGTTTCCATGTATCATGTTACGCTATGTTTGGCATGAGGAATGTTATGAGAGGTATTACTACTAGGTACATTTATTCTAGATCCACGTCCACCTGTAGTATCATGATATGGATATTTTTCTAGGAAGAACAAATTAATCTCTAAGTTAAATAAATAATTGGGTGTTCTTATACCCTTATCCTCAAATTATACCTCATAGTAATGTTATCTAATATAATATTTTCATAAATCTGGTTTCCAAGGATTCTACTATAATTCTGTTATATAAAATTTGTCAACCAGTCCTTAGACATCCTGGAAAGAGTTCCTTCTATAAATTACATTGACATTATTACAAGGAATCAAATACTAATGGACAGATCTGTTTTGTAGTTTTGGTACACCAGATACATAAATGATTCTTTTATTAAATATTAATACATTAATTTCAATTAAATTTTTTACATCTTTATAAATAAATAAAATCAATGAACAATTTATTCCATCTAGCGCATCCTTGAATATTTTTCTTACATCTTGGATTCCTCGGGATAGGAAACATAAAAATGGTGAGCTCAAATTCTATGGAATAGTGAAGTATAGTATAGTAACTAATTATTCAATGATAATAATAATTACGACATGTTAAATAACTGAACTCATATTCCATTTAATCAATAAACTAAGAAGGATGATCATAAACAATTTAAAATTGTGATAACGAAAAGAATGTTCTATTTAAATAACTAGATAAGTAAAAATAAATATGGGTTGTTAAGAAAAATAAAAGTATGAAATATAATCAATGGACTGAAAATTAAAAGTATCTCTAGATATGCCAACAGAAAATGTAATGGAAGAATAATAACAGAACCAAAAAGAAGAAAATTCTTAATTATTTGGACGCCATGTTTCCTAGGTACATAGAACCATTTCCCTCAAGACCTTTCCCAATAAATTTTATCATCTTAGTTAAAAACTCATCTATATAATCTCACCAACTAACACATCCAATGAGACTACCGATGTGTTCAGGGGAAATATATAATAGGTCCCCACCCATGTAGTACTAGTCCAAAACATTCATCTTATTTAATAATCAAAATAAATAATAGGCCTTATCAAGTAACGTAATTGAATAGACAATATAGAATTATAAATATTTCACCAAATAATAAAAAACTGGAAAAGAAGACATCATATATAAAATGGTATATAGTTTAGGAAATAATAATATTTATAATAAATGTTATAGATAATTAATAAAAACTCATTGATCATAAGATTTTAAATATTTCAAGGGGATTTCAAAAATGAATCAATAATTTGAATATAAACACTATCCTTGACCAAATCAATCCAATACCATCTAGATAAGGAAAAGTATGATATCAAAAAAATATACCCTAGTAAGAGTAATATAACGTTTCTATTGTCAATGATGAATGGAAATATTATAAATATATATATTAAAAACATTATTGAGGAAAATATAATATTTTTGTAGAACGTTTAAAAAAAAGTTTATTTTAAATTAAATTGGAAGAAGATTTATAAAAAAATTACTTTTAAACACACAAATAATATTCAAAGGATTAATAGTGGGTGAATGAATACATGTCATACAAGGTAAAATTAATATTTATTCTTCATGGTAAAAAAGAATGAAAAATCATTTTCGGAAGGAGATAAAAATATTACATAAAAAATTCTAAAAGACAAAAATGGATAAAAAGTTTATTACCAAATAAATTTAAAAACATTTTGTAAGGTACATTAATAAAACATGGTTTTTAAAAGAAAAATAGATTCTCTAACTAAAGATAAATATAATCTAATGTTTTTTAATTACTTTTTCTAAAAAATCCTACATACCAAGGAGTGGGAAAATTGTACTAATACATTAAAACGTTCTTAATAAAAATAAGTTGGGAAAATTAAATCTTTAATTTAAAAATGGTCATATGATTTCCTCAAATGGAAATACTGTTGATATATTATTCATTTTGTTAAGGAATATAATCTTTAAACATTCAAAAGTATCTCATGACACATTGAAACATTATAAATCATAAAACCCATGAAGGGATAATATTAAAACACTGTTCTTAATACAAACAAGATAAATGAATTTATTATACAATATTAAAAAGGGCAGTAGATACACCACATTCAATAAGTAAATGATTAACATGACATTTATCTCATAGATCTAAAAAGGTGAGATGAGAATCCCTTACATTGAGTTTTATTTCGTGTGATCATTAATTAAAAAACAACATAACAAAATTATGTAAATTTTATTTTTTATTTGGTAACAATTTTATTTTTACAATTATTTTTATTTAACTCATTATCATCTTGTTTATATATACTTAAAGATTTAATTTTATGCTAGGTGTTTGAACCAAATTTTATTGATGTGTTAAAAACAAAATTAGTAGGTAAACTATGGTAAAAGGATTCACTATAAAAAATATCCATAATAATAATTAGGGAATAAATACCATGTTTATATATTAATATGACATTTCTAAAATCAATTATTAAATATGGGGATGAAAAAGGATCCATTGTTACAATCATGGAGATGGAAGGTTGTATATTATTATAGGTAACGATCACGTTTTTCCAGGATTGTTAGAGAAATAAGGTATGTAGAATTAGGTATTTCAAAAATTATCATTATATAATACATAAAATATTATTTATTCTTATATACATGTATATTTAACTCTTATGATGTAAAATGAATCACATCGTGTCATGTAGGTGAAATTCTACACATCCACCAATGATGTTATCACTTCTTATATGTGAGTTAAAGGGTAATAAATGAAATGGTAAATATATAAATATTATATTTATATAATGTTAATTGTATCATTATTGTCATATATTGTTTTATTATTTAACATATGTTTAAATAATCTATCCTTTATATGTTCCATGTATAGTGCGAATGAATGGCATCACCTTGAGGAGGCGGTATTCCACACATTCGCAAATGATGTTATCATATTTATACAAAATGGAAAGTATAAAGGTATTTGTTATATATGAATTATAGAACCTTAATATTATATATAATATATATATATATTTGTTCTATAATAATGAATACTATGAGCAGTGTTAAGGAAAAATGAACAGTCATCATTTTGTGAGTTAGTAGTTTGATGTACAAAGAATCAATATATTTATTACCCATTATTTGGAAGTGTGTTATAGTGTAGGATAAAAAAATTAATACATGAACATAAAATTATTTTTAAAATACATGTTTCATTATATAATAATTATTTAAAATTAATATATGGTTTCAAGGAGTAAAATAATGAAAAAGATATCATTTGAAAGTGTTACCATATAAACTAGGTAACTTCATTTGGATTATACCAAAAGGCTTATTTGGAAGGAATTATTACCAAAGGGATCCTTTGTGGTCGTGTTGACGTATTTTTATAAACTATTTGAGTAGATACTGGCTAACCTAAGTGTGATGAGAGGTGTGATGAATGGGGATAAGTGGTGGGCTTTTATAGTGGATGAGGAGTCGCACTCTTGTAATATTTTCACAAAGGAATTCATCCCATATATTTCTTGTAGAATGTTGATAAAATAATGGACCAAATTCAGTAAAATATATTAGAGTATAAATTTGTCAATACCTGTGATTTTGGAGAAGTTTATATGTCATTTTAGGTATTATTTTTATGGATTAGTCCTTTATTAAGATTAATTTCCAATTAATCGTTGTAATTAATTTTAATCACTTTCACTAATATTTATTGGTAATAAACTATGATTAACATATTAGACATGAAATATTTTTATAACTCAAAATATGGAATACATTTTCACAAATTCCAATTATATAAGTTGTATAATTTATTTTAAAACTCACTTCGTAGGTGGGACAACAATACATGTTTTTATTGAAAAATGTATGAATTCATCCTATGCTTTTAGAATCAATTTCAAACCGAATTTGAATCCAATGAAATAAGTTATAGTAATTGATAAAAATATTATATACTTGAACATTATAATTAATTGAATGTATTATTTATCGTTATAAATAAATTAGATAAAAATATAATATTGCTCTAAAATTAATTATTTTTAACATTTCAATAAAAAATTAAGTGTTTCAGAAAAATATCATAAATTTACCCTAACCTAATAAATATTATTTAATTTAAAATATGAAGTTTATCTTAACAAATTTATTAAATTATATTTTAAAAAGAATATTCAAAATTTGTTCTCCGTTGGGTGGTAAAATTGCCTTTATAGATATATAGTTTTCTATGTGTAAAATAATTTTTCAAGTTATCTTATGCCTATAAACCATAATGGATGAATATAGAAAATATTTTATTGAATATATAATATATATATTTAATTAAAATTAGTAATTTATATAAATTAATTATTTTTATTAATATAAATATATTTTGGAAGCATAAAAATAAATATTTTTCTTTTTTTTATCTTGTTTGTTCTTATTTCCATTTATCATTAAATGGTAATACATGAATTAGTTTTATATTTATATATACCATAATGTTAAATAAGATAGATAATAATATTCATTACATCTATTTTAAATATTATTATTGAAAAAAATTATATATTAATATATATAATTGTTTGGTAAAACTCTGTCTCTTGTGTAACACAAGCCATCGAATAAGGTCTCTCTGGCCTATAACACACACTTACTCGGTGTTTCAGCCAATAAAATATATATAATACATTATAAATATTATATAAATTATAATTATGATATCATATTCCATTACATGCTTACTGCCTCATTTCATACATTCTATCAAATACAAGGTTATATCATTATTATTTTGGGATGTTAAATATATTACAAAGAAAATATTTTGTATGAGGTATAGAAATTATAGGGTAATATTTATTCATATGGGATTGAATAATAATATATCTATTTTTTAAAATATTAACATAGTGTTTTCATATCATCTTTAATTATGTGGAATTTATTGGTTATATCTTTTAAAAATCTAATAGTTATGAAGATCATAAAATTCGTTTAAGAATCATTCTTGATACTCTTTGAGAATATAAGTAACGTGTGGAATTTAAAAACAATGAATTCTTTATATTAGAAGTTATTTATCTTGACCATATTTTATCTAAATAATGAATATTAATTACTCCTTAAAATACTATGACAGTCAAAGAATAACCTCTGTAGATAAAACAATTGAGGTATGTATCATCCTTGGATAAGAATTTCATTATTGTCGATTTATTGAAAGTATTGATTTATTATTAATCCTGATAATCATTTCGACTGGTAAATGTATAATGTTTTTATAAAAAAGGGATTGAAAATGTTTGTTAAATGAATTATATATGACTTTGATCAATGCACCAGTGTTGACATTATAATCAGGTGGGGATGGATTTATGATATATTGAGACATGTCGTAGAAAGGAATTGAATGCATTCTTATGGAAAATGAAAATGTTAATGAATATTAATTAAGTTAGTTTAAGATCCATGAATAAAACTATAAATCCCAAGATATTTAGTAATCATCTATATTGTTTCTGTGAAGAAATGAATTAAATATATAAATAGAAAAAATATGAGATCCTTACAGATCCCCTGAGCATTAAATCCATTTTTAATAAAAAAATATATTTTTCTTAGGGAACTCAGTTAGATAAATCTAAACAAGAATTATGATTTTTCAAAAAACTCTTTCTATAGTATGGATAATAAATTTGAAGTTCCATTGAGTGAGAAGGAACATGGATTTATGAAAAATATGAGGTTTTAAAATTCTTATTTATCAAGGGAAGTAGTGATTTTATATATAGAAATTATTATAGAATGGTAAAAATTACAAATTTTAAAAATGTTTTATAATATATCCTTATTGGAAAAGATAAAATATTTACATCTTGATTATAATTATTAAAAAAGAAAATTAAATTTTTTAATTTTTGTAAACTGGTGTATATTTTTATGAATTTGGGGTTCTAAAATTTGAAAGGATGTTTGGTGTTCCATCCATAAATGAGTTAATGATAGAATTATTAAATTAATCTTATAGCTTGAATTTCATTATAAACCATTCGAGTAGAAATATGTTTCAAGATTTGATGGAATATCTATAAAGGAAAATTTTAAATATGAAATTACATAATATGTATCCAAATTGTTGGTTTTTCAACCGATAGTGGATGATATAAATTATATTAAAGGATTGATATAAAATCTACAAACCTTTTTGTGAAAAATGATTGTTTTATTGTGTAATATGACATTGGACTACTAAAAATCTTCGAAATAATGATTTCATATGTGTTATTATTGATAACCTTAATGAGTCTATAAATTTATTCACTATAATAGAGGATCAAAATCTTAATATCCTAACACAATAATATATTAAAAATGTTGTGTGATTTTAGGGTAAACCTCTACCAATTTAATTTGATCAAAATATATGTTTTACATAAACATTATTCAATCTTCATCTGAAATATTCTAACATTGAGTGACAATTAAAAACTAACTATCATCCTAGAACTAATGGTCAATATAATAGCATTATTCATATAATAGATTATATGTTGTGTTAATGATTGATTGAAATTAAGGGTCTTTAGGATCAAAATTAATATTTGGTTGAATTTTTATAAAAAAATTGATCTCATTCATGCATTTAAATATAACCATATGAATAATTGAATGGTATGAGGTATCATAGTCATGCTTTTAGGATGAAGTAAATTAATGGAATTTTTTTGGAAAATTTTTTTGTGGTGAGACAATGATGAATGTGAAGACTCCTCAAAATATTATTAGGGTAGATCAATGTATTGAAAATATCTATATGGATATCTCAATGAAGGATGTTGAATTTTATGTATGAGATAATGTTTTATTGAATGTTGTTTCATGGAAGGATGATTGAAGTCTTGGATATGAAGGGAAACTAAGTCCTATGTACATGGAGCATTTTGAAATCATATAAATAATTGGATTTATGGATTACCGTCTGGTATTTCACCATTCATATAACAATACCATAACATATTTCATATCTATTTATTATAGAAAAATTCAATATCCACTGTATGTTCTCACATCTAATGAAATAGAATAAGAACCAGATTTATTATACTATGAAATGTGTATTCAAATTCATGACACTATACAACAAGTATTGAGGAACTGGATGACTCAACTGGTAATGGTAATTTGGAAAAATTATAAGATATAACATGAGATTTGATAATATGAAGAAGTTATAATAAGGAAATTCCCACTTCTATTTATGAGGTGAATTTATATAAAACACAAGAATGAAATATCATGACCCACACCCTCCAAATATGACTCTACTGTAATGGTAATGATGAATTTGAGATAATAAACCCTGAGTCCCACCTGTAGTGGTCTCTAGGTTTGTTAATAGGTTCAAGGGTATATGAATCTCACAATATGGGAGGTATTACACTTTTTAATGAAGCATGATTGGGAGATATGATGGATCGTCCAAGAATCAAATCCAAGAAATATATACATATAAGAAAACCAAAAAAACATCACAATTGCATGCATAATGTAGAACTATTACATGTACAAAAATCTCCAAAGTAAATACCAAAAATAACGATAAGCAGTGACTTAACAAATGTTAATATCTAAGCTAGTTTGGACCATCAAGGTCTGTATAATCCATATAGAAACATGAAAATTGCTTATATAAATAGGGTAATCATACAAGTATACTATGTAGGAAAACAAAAGTCTCTCATTAACATGTTATGTAGTCATGCTAATGTTATAGGGAGAATATATTAATGCCAAAAGAACACCTATGTAGGTAAATTTACCGCCCCAACCTCACCAAGGCATGGTCACAAAATAATGAAATTTAAGTATTATAATATATAGCACATCAATTATAGGGTACCCTGCACCACATTCCCACCAATTAACCTGTCTTACACCAAATTGGAAAATTTCTAAGAACACCCACTTATTATAATAATATAACATCACAACCCACCCACACACTCCTCGGTCTTACAACCACATCTTCCCACAGAAACCTGGGCCACATGCCACATCACATCTTAACTATATAAACCAAGGACACATAATAAATCATATATTTCCCACAGACACATGTAACACAAACCACCTCACATCTATCCTAGATACACCAAGTCCATATTCCACATCGCATCCCAACCCAAATACTCCTATGAAATAACAACACATCTCATCCAGAAGATATATGGTAAAACAAAACTCATCCCATCCCTAATACACTTGGTATAATACAGTTCTCTCACACAAACCTGGGCCCCAATAAAAAAACATACAGAATGAATTTTGGTTTAACACCACAATAAATATGAACTAGGGAAGAGTGGGTGGACATCCATCCATTATATCCCCTGATTTTTTGGGGAATACGTCATCCACCTTGACGATGGAGGTGTTCTGAACAAAGTGCTCTATTTTGCGGGGTGTGTGTGGAAATTACAGGAACATACACTATATTTATTTATAGTATCATAAAATTAACCATAACCTATTGAATTCACAAAATAACTATCCAAATATCAAAAAAACCAAGCTTTCTAATTTCTCTATATGATTTTATTAGTATCAGCAAAGGGTACATCAAAAGTTAATAAATTTAGGTGTCTTCACAAATTTGCATCTCTTAAAACCCCTTATTAGTATCATCTCAACATTATTAAGAATTTATTTATTCCATCAATACCATGGATACTACCAATCACAAAGTAAAACAATTAGAAAACAAAAAGCCACATAGATGAAGGAGATGCAGTACAAACTAATAAAATTCATGTTTCCACTTTGTTTAACACTCATTCATGACATAACATATACTGATCTTGAGACAAATGGTCAATCCTTTTTCCTATTATTAATGGATAATCATCCATAATAACCACTACCATCATCATTATTCAATGTCAACCTTCCCAATCATTCTTCTCAGTAGATAAAACCACACAACTCACAGACACACCTAACAACACATGTCATTACAACTATTTTTGGTAGCCCTATTGCACAACCACAACAAACCCATCACAACCCCATCATACAACCATATCTCTCTATATCCCCACACAAAAACCAAAATTAAACACACAATTTACAATAACATGACATATTTTGTTCTAAAAAATGGGTAATTAGTTCTAATTACACTTTTTAAATTTAGAGTTTGATCACAAATTACATAATATCTTAGAGATTCCATTTAGTTAACAAAAGTTATACAATTAACCGATATAATATAAATAGTTATTCAATAGAAAAACAATAAAAAATCCATAATCTATCACATGTGAAAAAATAAAGACCACTAATGACAATGATTATTCATGGGTAGGTATCCCATACTGATCAAAATATCAAAAAGGATCAGAAAATAGTAATAACATGCATCATTTTTCCTATCCCCTAGTATATTAATCATAATCTGATTCGATAATCTAAATTAATTGGCATTCAACCATATTACCAATTTAAAAACATTCCTAAACACTTTTTCTATGATTCAAAATTGAGTAAGACAAATGAACTACTACTTTGAAGAAAAGATGATAAGCACTTTATGGTTTCACAAAGATAGGGGACATGCATATGAAATATGAAAACACTAGGGGAGAATGATCAAGAATCCATAGATAGATTGCATGAATCCTATGGGATAATGAACCATGGATGCATTGTACCATGTGAAAAAAGAAGGATGGATAAAGGAATAGGGTATCTCTGCCTTGGAATGATCTAAATAGGGCATCAGTTTTGATATAATTTTTATTTTCCATTAAACGAGGATCTGGTAATGATAAAACATTATGAATGATTGAATTCCCTTGGACACATAGGAATTTAAGATATGAATTATCGGTTTTTAATTGGACTCAATGCCTTTCTAGTCTAGAATTCATGTAATTTTATGTCAAAGGAGACGTTAAAAATGGGAAAAACTGAAATTAGAAACACTGTTCATGAGACACCAACAAGTGAAGAACTACTGGTTGAGGAAATTGTAGGTGAGATACCGCTGGATGACTGACCGCCAGGGTGAGACACCACCAGAGAATGACTTTTAGGATGAGACACCACCAGTGAGAAACTACCAGGTTAATCTACAGTTAGTGAGATACTACTATAATGACATTATTAGTGTGATATTTCCACCAGGTGACAACGTTAGGGTGAAACCGCTTCCAGGTGATGCCGCCATGTGACACTGTTGGCGAGGAATCGTTGGAAGACATGTAAAATAGGGAAATTTTATATAGTGTTGGAAAAAACACCTTGATATCATAGAAAACATGAATTCAAAGATTCCCACAATGGAATGGACCAGAGAGGTCTAGTCCACTCCATGACATTTTTAAAGTGGATCAGAATGTAACACATTGAATTGAATTATGGTAATACTTTCTTCTAGAGAAAAATTATGACTGTGCACATAGATATAATAAATAATGTTATTAAATAATAATTTTTAATTATTATATAATTATTTTTATGAAATTTATTTCTTATTTTAATTAATAATGTTAAAAATAACTTAGGTACAATTTGTTACATTTTTCATAAATAATAAAAAATATAGATTTATAATAAAACTATTATTTTAATAATATTTATGAAGTCTCATTTTTTGGATTTGTTTTATATTTACATTTGTAAATTGTAAACATAAATAATTAATTTCATTTATTTTGGATAAAAATTAATAGAGAATTTGGAATTAATCAAATTTCTACTGAAAATGAATTAATTTGGGAAAAAATGTAATCTCTTTTTATATGATTGTTTTTAGATTAATTTATTTCACTAATCGAAACATAATTTCATAAAATTAAATCCATATTTCTAATCATAATTTATATATTCAGTTTTTATTCTGCTTTTTTATGGTTATTTTCAAAAGTGACATTTGTATAATAGCCAGTTATAACTGTAAGAGTAAAAGCATGATAAAAGGGTTAAAACAAAGATAATAAAGCATAAAATAACCTAAAAACTTATATAAACACAATTTTATTGCCATATTTTGAACCTATATCATCAAATATCTAAATATAAGTCAATTTAGATCTATTGTGATAAGTAAGAAATTAATATATTTTTATCGTTTGAAAATTCTATGTATCTAATCTATCACACTGATAATCTGCATGTCAAAGGAGGTTTTCCAAAGATGATGATTAACTCTTAACCGGGTGTTATCATTTTATTTATTTTTTTAAATACGTCAATTATAAAATATATATAATAGTATAATTATATAAGTAACTCTAACATACTGAGATGTTATTATGTTAATTCTTAAGCATTATTCATCTTGTTCTACATAAAAATGGGAATGTAAAGCATTATTCATCCATACGTGTGGACTATCACCATACAAAATGACGTATTCCACTTTTCATCACCACCATTCAACGATTATTATTATAATGGATATAATATTTATATATTACATTTATTGACTAATTATGATTTTTTAAATATATTATCTCATTTACCTTCATAACTTTCAACCCACTTAAAACTGATAATGTCGCTCAAGCATAGGATTGGGTTACCACCTCTGCATAGTAATATGAGACAACTTTCTTGTACTACATTCATGAATGATTATAAATATTTATATATTGAATATATATATATATATATATATCATATTTATATATTATTTTCAATCTAATGATTATATAACCCTGATAAATATACAAGGACAGAAACTACCAAACCTAAATGTACCTAAAAATGAAATAGTTAACACTGAGTAATGATGTTATTAATAATGAATTAATAATAATTATATATTTTAATGTCATTAGTGGATCCAATATTATATTATATTTATTTATATGGATCTGGTATATTGTTATATTTATTTAAATTCATACAGTAGGTAAAACCAGCGTACAAAAAATATAAGACCAGATGTAATGGTTTTTTTTTCACAATGTCATCTTTATTCAATATTTTTTATTGATAAATATTCATTGGTGGAATTATATTATATTTTCCTATTAATCACCCTAAATTTCCATAGAATATAATAATTTATGAAAATTAATATTTTTCCTGTCATTTTCATCTTTCTATCTACTCAAATGTCTAAAAGAATGTTTCTAAGGAAAATCAACATTGTTTTTTATTCGGTCAGGGAAAATTTTCTTTCATGTCCATATTCCCATTCTAATGTTTTCAATAATGTTTTTACAATTATCTAATTAATTAATAAAGTCATTTTATATGATTTTTTTTTTATTTTCTATAAAAGGACTTCTCTATTCATTTTCCAAATGAAGAACTTTTTATCAAAAGTGTGAAATGAATTGTTGTTTTACCATACACTATGTGAACATGTTTTCCCATTTTCATGATTACTATATAATTTGAATCTTAAATAAAAAATTTATATTGTAATTTTCATATAAATGTTATTTCATAACATTTTGAGAATTTTGAGATTTTAAAATTATGATTTAAAAAAAGAAAGGCTATTTTCCTTAAGGAATGTTCAAGTGATCATTCAGAATTATTTTCATCTATGTGAGCATACTTTAAAAAATTTAATTATTTAATAAGGTTTTACTATAAGGATACAATCCACCATTTGTCTGAGGATTGGTTATGATCCTTTTGGCATTAGAAATTATTAACCTTCAATATTATAGATCCTCAAGTAACAATAGTTAACAATTGTTAATGAATTTCGATAAAGATGTAATGTTGATTCATAAGATGAAAGCATTAGACTTCTTATGTAATAGATGTGATCAGTATTAAATTGACCAAAATTTCATAGTCATTTCTCATGAGGAAAAATAGTTTTATTATTTTTTATATCCATAACCCAATTATGTATGTTTTCTTATAACAATTCACCGATAGTATGTTTAATACATCTAAAATTATAAATTACCGAATTATGAAATTACTTATATATTTCCATGTGACTATTAACATATATATGATATCAAAAGATAGTTATCAACAACAAGTGAATATTTATATAGAACTATTTTATCATCACTTAATCCTTCCATAATTTTTATTCCTTATTTATTCTATGAAATATTTTAGTGCACTCATTCCATTACCATGAATTTGAGATCAAGATTTTATTTTTTTCATTTCCCCATGAAGTTAGGTTTTTTGTAGTGATTTATGTGGAACGATATTCTACAAGTAATACAAATGTTCTCAAAGAAAACATTATTTATTGTATTATTTTTTCAAATGATATGTGAAATTTAATAATATATCAATTTTTCCAAGATTATTAAAATATTTGACCATAGTAATGTGATCACCCAAATCTAGTGTCAATATTATAAACTGACCGTCGAATATGGACCATTATGGATGTGGTTGTAATATTTTGTATCATAGAATGTTTTTTAAAATAATTGGGAACTATATTTATGAAAATAATGTATTAATGAACATAGTCCAATGGTAGAATCTAAGATATGATTATGAATAGGATAATATCATATTGTTTTTTTATGGAAAAAAGATTGTGGTTTCCTAGAAAAGAACTATGTATAGATAAAATAAATTTGATGTGGTTGTGGGATAGATAAACCTATGGGTAAAAACATTGAATGTGGTAGATTATATATTAACATGATCATATTTAGTGCATGATGAGTGGGCATAATATTTCACACCGATATTGATACACTAAAAGTCTATTATTTGGTTGACTTCCAATTTCTTTATAAACCACTATAAGATATTATAAGTTATATTTATGGTATGAATAAATTATCAATCATTCTATGATTATGATTTTGATATTAGATATAAGACTATTTGTTATTTAAGTTAAGTGTTTCATCAGTTTTGGAATTGAATATTATTATTTTAAAATTTTAATGTTATTATTTGATCTAGAGTATGATATAATTTAGAAATGGTTTTTAGTGTAATGAATGGAAACTATATCAATGAATTTAATCTATATTTGGAATCCCATCATGGGATTGACAATAATGCACGGTCTAAAGTTTGAGATGGAGATAAAAACATAGAAACTATATTGTTGTAGTTGCCCCAGGTTAGGAACTATATTAATTCTCAGACATAGATTCCCATTGATCTGCAATGATGTGTTAAAATTTTAGATCATTTCTTGGGACACCAACCTTCATCATTAAATATAACAAAAAATAAATTTATATTTGATCAATGGATATATTCCAAAAAATAATAATTATTGTGTTTTTATTTCATGAGTAGGATAAGGTTTAAATTGATGTGTATCCCCTCATATTGGATGGAAATAAATTGTTACCATTGATAAAAACACATATGATGTTGAGGAAATTTGGAGCACAGAGTCAAAGGATTATAAGGAACTTTTGTTCAAAAAATATTTTCCTTTCAAAAAATGAGTATATATATATACAATTTTATTATTTAAAACAAAATAGATAAGAAAATATTTCGATGTATTTTACTAGTATTAAATGTTTATCTATACATATTTTGAAACTAAATACATAATCCAATGATAAAAATCTATTTTTGTGGGCCAAATCGAATCCTACCAAATGGTACTTGTCTCCCATTTAATTTCACCATATGATGATATAATATAATTTTTTTATCACGGTGGAAAAATAATTCCCAATGTATTAAAGAATATAATAAAACATAATAGAAGAGGAAGATAGTTGAGAAAATCATTGAGAAAAAAATGGTTAAAGGGAATAAATGAAGAGTGGATTTTAAATACATAATAAATTTGGAAAGAAACAAAATGTACATTGATCAAGGGAAGAAGAGTTTTTTATAATTATGGATATAATGTTCATCATCCCCATAAATAAAAGGGTAATGGATAATCCAATATTAATAGTGATTTAACTATAATGAGATGGGGAACTATGACATCCATTGGCCCAAACATCTATGTAAATTACCATAGTACCTGCGAAGGGCAGATGGCCAAACATATGGAATTACTATTGGTAAAGATGATGTTATTAGTGATCTGAAGGATGGTACATTAATCATAACATTGATGTTATATAATGATTCCTTAGAATCATGACCCTCATACTCATTTATATTATTCATGTTTCAAAAAAATTTAATGAATATTCAAGAACACTATGAAAACAGTTATTAATAATTAAAAGAAAAAGAAATATTATTGTAATAATCATATGTCAGTAAATTACCATTATGATTCTTGGATATACAATTTAAAAAAATTATTATTTTACCTATAATAGAGTTTTATACAATCCTTGTTATAGAATATATTTCAAATTATAATTAACAAAATTATCAATAGAGGGTGAAAATTATTTACTAATAAGATATAAAATTCCATTTTTTATAATATATTCTATCATAATATGAATCCTTCGTATATCCCCCACTTGTTTCTATACTTAGTAAAATCCTAGGAGAATAATATTATACACAACCTATGTATGGTAATTCCATATTTGGATAGAAAATTTCCATATTATTTTATAATTAATTTATGTGTCTCATGAAAACTTACATTGACATTCCCTTAAGAATGAAGTTGAGATTTCTATTAAAAATTTTCTTGTCATGAAATCTTTGTAAAAGAATACACACAGAATTATCACACTAATGATGATATATTTAATGAAATAACTACATGTTTTATGTTATAATGTATTTATACATACAATTGTTTCTACATGGGGAGTTCTAATTCTATTTTTGAAAATTATGTATGGGACTATGTTTCCATGAATAGATTATATGGAAATAAATTCCAATACATTGAAGAAAAAGTATCATCTCCATCATATTAATGAATAATTTTATCAAGATTAAGGAGATCAATTTTTTTATGATTATTCATTATTGTAGGAATCATGAATTATGAGTATAGAATGAGGATATTTAAATAAAAACATTCATTTGAGGTATAAACATTACGAGGATATTCTATTAAAATTGTATTGACTAATTAACCCTCTCATTTCATTAATATGGTGAATATTGTGTTCATTTAATTCATTAATAATTTATTTTTTTTATTTGATGATCAAATCATTGTATAACACTTGTGTTTTGTATAGAATAAAATTAATTTATTAATCATTCATGTGACTCATAGATAAATAGAGTTATATTAGAAATTCATTTAGTGTGAATTATGGATTTATTAAGTCACATTATATGGAAATTTTGTTTATAATTATATAATATAAGTACATGCATTAATGAAAATTTCAGCAAATTAATGGGATATGATAATAAAAAAAATTGAGGAATGTAGATTTCATGGATTAGCAGGATACTATTAGAGATTTTCTAAAAATAATGATTCGAAAACTAGTAATCAATGTTATAAAATAAAGGATTTATGTTCTTGTTGATATGGGGATGTAAATAATTTTTTAATAATGAAAAAGGAGTATGGTCAATACACATGTGTTTATATGACCAATGTGGTAATGGTTTTAGAATAAATAGAGATGCATAAATGAATGGACTAGAATGCGTCCTTATGAAAAATAGAAAAATTTACTGCCTATGCATCAATGTAGTAAATACATATGAAATCAAATGCAATCCCACGATCTTGAGATGTCATACATAATTGTCCCTTGCTGATATTATGCCACTATCTATATGGTTAAAAATTAATGATGTATATAGAACATAAGAGCTTCAAAAACTTCTTTACATATTAAAATATCAACACGAAGACAAATATATAGGTGAATATTCTCATGGATTGTTATTTACCAATACACTACCACTCTAGAATGTCAAATATTGTAGTTGATATATTGTGTTGGACAGATCATCGAGTTTTAACTAAGATGTTTAATAAAATGATTATATATTTAGTAACATGGTAAATTTGGATATCATATTTTTTTGGAAGTGAAACATTACTTGTTTTATAAATTATTTCTAAACCATCCTTATTGGAAAATAAAAAAATTTCCAATATTTTTTGTAAAATTTTACAGTAGAAAATTAAAGCTGGTTATGATTGGAAACTAGTTGATTTTTTTTATAAATTTGGTGTTCTAAAATATTAAAAGATGTTATGTGTTCCATATATATTTGATCTGAAGATAGAATTATTAAATTAATCTCAAAAATCACATTTCTTCAAACACCATTGATGAACAAAAATTTATTTCGATTCAATTGAATATTTTTTGGGGATAATATGAAATGGGAAATTTAAAATTTTGTAACATTTTGATTGGATTTTCAATAGTTAACAGTTAATTGAAAACATGTTAAAGTATTCAAGAAACCTTTATCTTTTACTTTGTGGAAACAAGATGATACTTCTATGTAAAATGTAACTATCTTAACAATAATTCATAGAAAATAATCATTTCAAATTGGTTATTATTTACCACATTACCAAGTTCACACATTTAATTTCTATAAGGGATGACCAAACTCATGAAAATATTTCATAAATACATATTAATGGTGTTTTGGGACTTCAAGGTTCATCTTATTCAATTGAATCTGTTTATGATATACAGTTTACATTGATATTATAGAAGTGTCTTTACAAGGAACTGAACACTGTGATATGTTTGATCACATCCAATCATAGTGAAACTAATGGTCATCATAAAATTACACTCATGAATATAGAGGATTTTATTATGTCATTATAAATTTACATTGGTTATATTTTAGATAATTATTTAAAATTTATTAGATTATTATATAAAAATAGATTTCTTTCAAGAAAAAAAAACTATATGAAGAATTTCACTCTAAGTGGTTTCATAATAGAATTTATTATGATGAATATGGTGATGGGAAACCTTTAAACCCATAACATGTTTAGGAGACCATGGTTAAATGAGGTATAATAATAATAATGTTATGAAAGATCAAAGAATGAATAATATCTATGCATATAACCAAAGAAAATAATGGTAATTTTAATGTAGCAATCATGTTTTCATGAATGTGTCTCTATAGAGGGGTTTTATATGTTTTTTAAGTAATGGGAATCAATGTCCTAGTTATATTGGGCCTTTTAAAATTTTTTAAGGAATTAGATATATAGTTTACGGTTTTACCATTCAAGATATCTTTTGAACAATTCATGTTTTATACCATATTTATTTATTATGGAATTAAATTCAAGATACAATTCATATCTTCAGATATAAGGATGTATAATTAGAAACTAGTTTTTCCTTGTATGATGAAGAAATGTATATTATTAACACAATAGAGAAATTGAGCAGGAATCAAATGTCTTGACTCTTAATTGTACATTGGAAAATCCTATGAAATACAATTCTGTGTGGGAGAATGCAGATGTTCTAATGAAGAACTTCCAAAATATGTGTAATATGTGATATTAATTAATTTTCCTAGATGAAAATTTTTAATGAAGAAGGAAAGTAAAACTTGAGATTCATCTGTAATATATTTTATATTCTATATAAACAATTACATAATGAACATATCATTATTTATGAATATGATAATAACAAAAAATATCATATTTTAAATTGAATATGACTAAATGAATTTCATTTTTGATTCCTGCATGTAAAAATTTCTTTAGGGTGATTTTTTTAGATTTTACGAATATAGATTATTTTTGTTGAATAATAGAAATTTTCAATTTTTCATTCAACTATATTCTCTTTTCCTGTATTTACAAAGTCACAATTCTAATTTGATAGGATTTTAAAATTAATTTATTTAAATTTAAAAATAAATAATTAAATATTTTATTTTTTTCATGAGTAAATTTAATATAGTATGAAATCCTTTTTATAAGTAAATGAATTTTTATAGAAAACCAATTTTATAATGTTTTACAAGTCTCTTTTTAAATATTGATATTCAACTTATATATTTTAATTTTTTTTAAATGGACTCCAAATTTGGAATAATCATGGAAAAATTTTGTAATTTTTCCAATTCAATTTTCGAACATTATGAATATTATCTTTGATAAAAAAATTCTAGTTACTAAGTTAAGAGTTAAAATGGGGTAACAGTGTTAAAACTAAAATGATAAGGGTTTAAATTACCTAAAACTACAATAAATCATATTGTATAATAATATTTTTACCCAATGTCATCTCCTTTCCAAGTATGTGTTATGTTGGATCCATTTATCATTATTTCATAATAATTCATATGGTATATGCAAAATGATGTTCTCTAAATAGGTTGTATAGATATTATTCGTGTGTTTTCATTTTATTTCATCTTATAGATACTTATGTTCAATGATATCAATGAAAAATTAATTATATCATTATATAGAAAATAATTATATGTAATTACATATACAGTCGAACCATTATTTATCTCATTCTCTCTCAAACGAGAAATTAAATCATCATTCATACGTACTTAAGGACGATCGTCATGAAAAAATATATATTTAGTTTTCACCACCAAAATTCATGGATCGTTATTATGTTTTATATAATTTTTCTATATGATATTTTTTTAAAATTATTCTCAAATAAATAATATAATTTTTTTATTTCCCTTCCACGTGTTATAATATTATTATGTCACTCATGAATACGTATGGGATTCCACCTTAACATTTTTATGTTAATCATTTTTATGGTTCATCATTGAAGAATGAATAAATAGATGTATTTAATTCATATATATTATTTTTTAATCATTATTAACATTCTAGAGATTATGGATCCTTGAGAATAAATAATGGACTAAAACTAATGAACAGAGACATAAATGAAAACCGAAATAGTTAACTCTTGGATATAATGATTTTAATAATTTATACTAATAAATGGGTTTTGAAATGTCGTAAGTAGATAATATATGATATAATAAGTATTTAAATGGTTATGTAATAAAATTATAATAAATATAAATTTATACTGGAGGTTAAGAGCACTGATGGAGAATGTCAGACATGTGGTAAGGGTTTATTTTACATTGTCATCCTAATTCCTATTCATTTGTGCTTAAAATTACATTATTGAAATTATGTGATATTTCAAAAATAATCCCCATAAATGGTATTCTCCAATAGGTATTTTGTGAAAATATAATTTTTCCTTTCATTTTATTCTCTCTTTGTAGAGAAAATATGAAAATGTTTTGTTAAAGAAATCCATTATTATTTTTCCATTCTATCAGGATTCTTTTTCTTCCATCTCCATTTTTATCAAAATTTTTTAATTAATATTATTAATAATTTATAATTATTAATTAATTTTTTTACATTTTTTATAATTTATAATATATTTTTAATGTATTCTTCTTTTTACTTTTCATATGATCTATTTTTTACTAAAGGGGTAAATGGAAAAATTGTTTTAACATACACCAGAAGAATGAATTTTCCCACTATAAAAAATACTAATTTATTTTATTCTTCCCTTAAAATCTTATATTTTTATTTCCAATTGAAATTTTTTTCCTACCATTTAGAAAAATTTTAATTTTTAAAAATTATATTTCAAAATGAAAAATGTATTTTCCTCTGAAATGTACCCAAAATCTATTAAAATTATTTTTATATATGTCAAGATAATTTTATGAAACTTTTTATTTTTTATGATTATAATAATATGATCCAATGCATAATATTTCATTTCAAGGCTTATGATCATTTTTTAAATAAGTATGTATTGAAATTTGATATTCTTGTTCTTCCAGTATAGATACTTATTGATTTTTAATGAATATTAATTAAGGTATAATGTGTGTTAATATGATGAATTCATTTGACTCATTTAGTGCTTATTGGGGCCTATAATTTCATATCCCATAAAATAATGTGTTGGTATCATGAGACATAATATTTTAGGTATTTTTAATATTTTATACCCATTTATGTTTGATGTCTTGCAAAGAGGCATCAACAATATGTTTTACATTCCCATAACTATGAATTCAATCATTATGGAATAAATTATTGATGTCTATAGGTTTATTTGATTAGTTTTGTCATGAATGTATATGTTACAAGATCATGTGATTATTTATATGTAATTATTTGATCATCGTTATTCCCCATCATATTATTCATGAATTATTTATTCTATAATATTCTATGTAGTGTACACTCTATTTCTGGGAATATGATTTCACCATTTTATTTTATTTCCATTCAACATTAAAATTACAATTTTATATGATTAATATGCATGAATATGCAAGAAGTAATAATATTGTTCTCTTATAAAATTTTGTGTTTTATTTTATTTATTCTTAAGTAAATTTTGATTTATGAATGTATCTGAATTCCAATGATTACTAAACTATTTGACCCCAAAGGATGCAACAACTTATATAGCATGCCAATGAAAACAAATTTTTATCGGTTATAGAATAATGGGGTTGGGGTGGTTAAATTTACCCTCCAGGTGAGTACATCCATCCTGTATATCAAAAATTTGGAACATGCATTAAATAACATTCAATGAAATCAACAATCCCCATATCTCACTATTTTATCACATTGGAACTTTTCATTTGAGACATAGCTGCAAATCTAGATGCATGACCACCAAACCCCAATACTCATAAGATAATCTTCTAAGAATAATATTTGTATAATAACAACATCATTTTGTATCTCTCAACATCATCATCACACTCAAAAGGAATGCCACTAGTATACTTCAAAGCCACCTTATACGCCAAATATTGGTGTATCAGAAACCTCAAAATGTTCTATAAAACACTAAGGAATTTCCCAATCAATCCACGGGAGGTCTGACTAATCCATCACCCTATTCCCACGTTGTAACCCTTTCACATTAACCAAGAACAATTATTAGGAACTTATCTTAAGGCCATTACCAACCATACATCAAGTCATATAGGAAAAATACCAGGATCAGGCTTAGGTTCTAACACACATGTGAGATCCCATTTATTAATATGTACTTCCCTATATATGGTTTGGGTAAAACTTATTGTGATTGGGTTATCCTTCTTCTTTAAAACCATTGTTCACAATTCTTGTTTTAATATGGGGATCTTTATTTATTAGAATAACTTAATGTATTGGGATGTGTATTTTTTAGAATTAATGGAGTCATGGTATAATCATTCTGAATAGCTTATAGTGAATTTGAATGTCTATAATGGTTGTTCAAGAGATTTTATAGAACTCATGAATAAATATTTCTCTATGGAATTTACATGTTTTTTAAATGAATTACTTGATGTCTAAATTCCACTCAGAATATGTTGTTAAATGAATACAGGACCTGAAATGGTTCATGGAATGATCTTGTTATAGAAAATGAAAATATGTTACAAGACATTTAATTATTGAGTAGGTTTCAAGTCACCTATGGAGATGTGATTTTCATATTAAAGCTAACATAATAAATACATGAAATGAAAAGAGGTTACACACCATGTATTTCCCATGTTGGATGGTTTTGAGGGAATGAGATACTAATATTTTTATCCCAATTCCTGGTATCCTTTCTCACTTGTACCCTAGATTATTGCTAGGTATGTTTGAATACTTTTCACCTTTATGGATGTCCTGATCATGCACTCAATCCCTAATGAGTTTTTTCATAGTTTTTACTCTCTTTCCACATTTCCCGCCATAATTAGCATTTAAATATCATGATAAATGTTGTTTTAGTTTTTTACCTATATATTTTTTGATCTAGATTCCATTTAGTGGTCTGTGTCACTTTATTTCTTTTGGGTCATTACCACTGGGAGTGTTCTTTTGATTTTTGTTTAAAGATATATGGTCTAAGTCATTACCATGTAGTCTTTTTAATAGTAAACAATGTTTATTATTGTGATTGTTCTAACATAACACACACATCAATTAATTATATTATGAATGATGATTAATTATGGATTTTATTTTCCATTGGATCACATTGGATTCATTGGTGTAGTGACTTATCTTCTGGATACCCGTTGTTTAATAGAATCCTTCATTAATATTGATTTACATTATGACTTAATGTGTTTTAATCATGGGATGAGGCTTTAGTAGATTTATTCATATATAATAACCCTAATAATATATAGTTTCCTTTTAAAATAACTGGTGATAATTTGAAAAAATGAATGTGTAAATGAAATACTAATGGTAATGTTCATAATTGACCATCGAGGCTTATGAAATTATATTGTGATATTATTATGACTCATGTTATGATACATGTTGTAATGGTTATATAGAAGGAGTTTCCTAGTTTCATGCTATAATTATGATATAGTTTTAATAGACCAGATTCATGTTGTAATGCTTATATTGGGGGCTTTTCTTAGTTTAATACCGTAATTCATAGATAGCATGCTTATCATAGTTTTTTAATGTAGGGATAATATAGAAGGCTTAAACCAATTTATTGTGTTAATGATTATATAGCATACATAATTTATTTGATGTTGAATTATTATATATAGTGATCTTCCATGAAGCTAAACTGCTTATATGGAGGGATATTCCTAGATACAAATATGGTTATACAGAGGGATTGGCCTAGGTGGTGTTGAAATTCTTGTATATACATATGTTACCAGTTGTTGGAATTATTGTAAATACATATTTTTTATTTATACAATTTTTAAAAGATTTATGGTATTCATTGAAAGGATTATGTTACATGCTAATAGATATTTGGACATGGTTTCATAGCTTGTTGATTGTTGTATTAGATTAAGTTGATTAATTAATACACCCATTTAACACATTATTTATTTCCCATATTATCATATTAGTTTTTTAGATATAGTGATGTCTACCAATTGTTTTGTACTCACACCCTATCCAGCCTAATGATTGGTAGCTGAGTAATTTACAAGGATTCAGGATAGGATAAGGGAAACTAACCTTGTTTTAGATTGTTTCTTGTTGGATGGGATGGAGATTGGATATGGGACTGATATGGATTTTGAGGAAAGGATATTTTGAATTTATATTGTGTAAAATAATTATTTTATTGGTATTTTATTTAGTTTGAAATTCATATACATATTGGCCTAAAATTATATTGTTCACTATTATATGGTTTAGTAGTTCCTCCATTTATTTCCTCGTTCTATGTTGTATTTTTTCCTCTATATCTATTACTCTATTATTTATTTATGATTATTTGTAACTCTATATCAGGTGTTATAGTCTCACAAGTATACTTATCACAATTAAACTACTAGTCGATGGCCTGTGGTAAATGAGGACACAAGCATGATTCCCCATAACCAACCAAATTAGTTCGTGTGATATAGTGTTGGGTCATAGATGTTACAAAAAGTTGTTAGATGGTAATTTTTTTCTTTCTTATTTTTTTTTAAATTTTTGGAAAGTTTTAAATGATATTAAGATGTTTTAAGACTTTGTAATGAGGTTTTTTCAGTTAGTAACTAACCCATTTACTCTGAGAAATCTATGTTCCATGGATGGGATTATTGCTTAGGATTTTATGTTGTTACAGATGATGTTATTTCACCTAAGATGATTTGAATTTCAGGTTATTTATTATTTATTTTTATTTATAGCCATGGTTCGGTATCGAGTGAGATTATTATGAATGCATCATTATAAGAACAGTATAATATATAATATCATTAATGCTTCTAGATAGAGACATATTTACTGAATGTGATATATTATCCATGATGAACTATGAATTGAGATACTTTTTAAATGATATAAAAAAATGTAATTACATTTGAGTCATTCTAAAAGACATGTAATAATTGTTTATACAGAGTGTGAGGTGGCATTTCTATTTTAGTTTAACCTGTTGAGGTTGACCTTGTTTTTAGGCAGTGTTCTATGGAGTGTGTTTTTTTGGGATATAAAATAAACCCTTAGTATATTCTTGTTGTGTTCCAGGTTAGTGGAAATAAGAACAAACCTAATGAAATTGAGTCGAATTTACCTATAGATCCTCAGGATTAGATGAATGTTCAGCTTAATCATATCATTCTAAGTGTTATAATATCCCGTTAAAGGGATATTGTTCAATTCATTTCTTCGATGAATAAGATGATGAGTGATTTATAGATGTATCACTTATATGATTTTTATAGGAATGGAGGAAATTAAGTAGCAATTTTTTAGATCGATTCAATCCATAATATATTATTGTACCTCTAGAATCCTAGAGATATGTGGGTGAATCATGTTGCATATATTCTTTCATGGATCATCCATTAATAGGTGGGAAATTCTATAGTAAATTAGTCATCAAGAGGATTGATCATTGAAGGAATTCATTATTATGTTCCTAAGAATCTTCTATATTGATACACTAAGGGATTACAAGGACCACTAGTTCATGTGTCTAATATGGGAGGGAATTCCCGTGACACACTAAATTAGATGTTTCATTAAATTGCAATTCATTACATAATATTGGGTTGTGGATAAGACCTCTAGGATGATATTTTTTGGGATCAGATTCTCTATGATATCAGGTCATAGCTAAATGTCTATCACTAGAGTATCTTTTCAGATGTGTTTAATCAGGAACTCATCATGGATGTTCACTTTAGAGAGCCACTGAGCAGTGGCCGGGATATTTTAGTAGGGAAAACTGATAGCTCATATTTGGTGTCTGCAAGGACAACTATAAACATTTTCTATATGGAAGCACTGTGAAGAGAAGTTAGAGAATTCGACATATATCTCAAGAACATACATTTTTTATTTGCAATAAGTGTAGGATTTTGGGCCACATGTGAACTTATTGTATGTAACTTACATAGGATTGTAATTTTTGTCATAGGTTGGGTCATGATTAGATGTTTTTTAGAAACTTATCATAATAGGGAAGTGGAAATGGATTCGGAGAGGTACCAGATTCTGGGAAGGAATTAGTTACACCTTTATTGATAGGTATTTAGTGTTCCAATGGACATTCAGGTCAAGGAAGTTGTTGTGTTACCCCATTTCAGTAGTGGAATTATCTGGAAGGTGAAATGGCTTAGGGGAGTCAAACTAGATTCTAGGGAAGAGGGACTATTTAGCTGCATGCTATATAGACTACATCAACTGTTGTGGATGTATGATCTTTTTATGTAAAGGGAATGATTCTTTTATCATCATACCATATATTAATTTTGTATTATATAAGATAAACACATTACGTTTTCTCTTTTATTTTGGAAATGATTGTGATTTTTTTTTAAATCGTGGAAGGTTATTGACAATATCCAAGTTGTTTAGATTGTTGGAAATTAATATCAATAGTTGATATGTGTTTTCACAATAAATAAATTGTTGTTGTTTTTTCAGGAACTGATCATGATAGTAATTATTGGTTTTAATCTGATTATTGGTCTGGATTTTAAATATGATTACAATGATAATATTGAATATTACTATAGGATATTTTCTTTCCTATCTCTTGAAGAAGATATTTATTTTCACCATGTAGAGTGGGGTCTTCATGCTTATCATGAAAGACTAATTCAGTGTAGATTGGATTGTCTTAGGCATCTGATATTGGGTATTACTCTAGATGATGATGTAATGTAGAAAGATTATTTTCTTCTAGTATTAGACTATTTTCCGGATTTATTTCATGATGATCATTATGTCTTACTACCTAAGCAAGAGGTCTTTTTCATGATCATGTTGGTGCTGGGAGCATTACCAGTTTTATTACATCTTTTAGGATGGCACGAACAGGTCTTCAACAGTTGAAAGTATTGTTGTACTATTTCGATGAAAGGGGTTTCATATGACCTAGTTATCACCTTGGGGTTCTCCATTCCATTTCATTGACAGGGCTGATGGGGAATTGTGAATAATAATAGATTATTAGATATTGAACAAGATAAAGGACCTGAACTAGTATCATCTTCCAAACATAAACCATATCGTCAATCAATTGAGAGGTTATATGATCTTTACCATGATTGATTTGAGATAATGTTACCATGAATTTAAGGTGAGTCCATCATACATACATCCAACATTTTTCAAGAGTAGGTATGACTTGTACGAGTTCATATTGATTCACATTATCCTGAAGAAATCATTAGAAGTGTTCATGGTCATGATGAATCAGATCATTAATCATTTTCTTGATCAGGAATTTGTAGTTTTTGTGAGTAACATATTAGTGTAATTACAGTGAGTACATGATCCTGGCCAATACCTAGACGTCACCATAAGTACATTAAGAGCAGATCAAAATTATCCCAAGACATTCAAATATTGGTTCTTGATTGATAAAGAGATCTTCTTGGGCTTTGTCATCTCAGAGGAAGGAGTGTCAGTAGACCGAGAGAATGACTCAACCATGGTATTTTAGGATGTACAAATAATTTCATCATGATTCAGAGATTATTGAGGTTATTATGTTATTATCCACTTTTTATATAAAAATTATCCCGTCTGGAAGAAATGATATCATGGATAACCTATAATGGTATAAATTTACTTGGGAATAGAATTCGAAGATAGATTTTTAGGAGCTAGATGGTATGATGACCTAATAACATAACCACTCATTATCTATGCCAAATAAATTATATAAAATTTTACAGTGATTCATCATGAGATGGACATTGAACAGTTCAATTATAGTAGGTATGAGTGGTTTCATATATATGTATACAACTGATACTACTTGAGGTGAATTATCCTACTCAAGAGCTGTATTAACTTATGATAGCACATTTTTTGAGATTCTAGAGACAATATATTTTGTGTGAGAGGTTTGTAGTATACAATGACCCTAACATCCTCAAATATTTTTTTTCTTTGTGGTAATAGAACCATTAGTGGAGGAGGTGGGTCGGGTATTAATATTATTTTATCATTGAATTGGATTATACACTGAGCTTGGTTATCTTAATTCTGGACTCCTAGAGCCATAATATGTATGAAGTGGTAGTGCGGGAATCTTGCGATAGGTTGTGGATGATGAAATTCCTTGTAGACATGCACCTAAATGTTTATCAGTCCTAGGGATGAATCGATTAGACTTTGAAAGCTATTATACCTGTAATTATTGACCTAAACAAGATAGAGAATATATCTAATCCAAAGGGAATCATTTTAAGAGACAACCTATTTAGTGATGATTTAATAGCTAGATGGTCTCTTGGAAGGGGAAATTCTCTTATTTTATGAGGTCGTGTCTCGGTTCTTATGGGCTTGTGGGTAAAGATTTTGTGATTGTTTAATGCTTCCAGGTGGGAGGTACATTTATTTAATGGATAATATTTATTTATATCTATATAGATAGTAAATATTATAAGTAATAAAGATGGAGTTAGTGAGATTTATGGAGAGATGTTTCACTTCTCAGCTGGTGAGAGTCGAGCATTAGAGGACCTCTATGTTTTTGTAGCCTCTACCCATTACTGATTAGAAATGAAATAATTACACTTTTTATTTTCTGTTTAGATTACCCAAGACATCCCATATGATTGATTTTATATGGGTGTCCATAGATTGACTAATGAATTCACCCCACTTTATTGCTATATGTGATACCTTCACTATTAATGATCTGCATAGTTTCTATGTTCAATAGATAGTTAGGTTTCATACTGTTATAATGAGTATCATTTATAATTGTGATCCTTATTCCAAATATCAATTTATAGGGACATCAAATTGATCTACAATCATTGGTTCTTTTAATTACAACCTATCATCCCCTGAATGATGGTTAATTTGAGTTGATTATTCAGATTGTAGATGATATGTTACGAGAATGTTTTTCTTATTTTTGTGGCTCTTGGTCATATAATATATATCTTGTGTACTTAGTGTATTATTGTAGCTTCTAGGAATTTAATTGGATTTTACCTTTCGAGAATTTTTATGAATGTACATGTCAGTCACCTCTTTCAAGGAAGGAGGAATATGAGTTAATGCTTGATGAACATAGAGTAATGAAAAAAATTTCTAGTTAGGTTTATATGATGAAGAGATAGTTTGTGACTACACATAATTGGTAGAAATAATAAGCTGACCATCAGATATGACATCTCGAATTTAATATAGGGCATCATGTTTTTATTAGGGTGTCACCTAGGATCGGGAAATGATGTTTTAAGAAATAGGGAAAGGTAATGCCCAAGTTTGTTGAGCTATTTGTGAAAGTGTTAAGGTTTCTTCTAGTGATGTATTGATTATCCCTTCCATTGTTCTACCATGACATGCATGAAATGTTTTATATGTCACCACATTAGACATATCATCATGACCCTTCTTATGATAATTAAGATGAAGATGTCGATATTTGTGTGGATGTGTCCTTTGATGGAAATTCAAAATGGAATGTGGACCATAGTGAGATGTATCTTCACGGTAGTATTATACCTCTAGTTCAATTGTTGTGGTAGCCTAGGTGTGTTCTGGCCGATACCTGGGAGAGGGAGTCTGATATATAATCATAGAGGGTAGACATGTTTGTTGAGTCCCCACAGTGATGGTTAGAGAATATTGATGGTGATTTATAATATAGTGAAGTGGTTCTAGGATCCCATAATTTTATAAGTACGTCCCTCTTTGTGATTTATATTGAGCCTACATTGTTTAGGTTTCCGATTGTCATTAATAACATGGTGTTTGAGTATCAGTCAGAGATAGATAGATTTTATTGGGGAAAATTAACTAATGTTCATAGATATTTGTTTGTATAAATTAATGTAATTCATTTATAAACATGTTGGAGGGATTTTATGAAGGTTTCTCCTGATTTTGGAAGGATTTATAGGTTATTTGGATGATTTTTCATAATATAAGATTAAATCAAACTGCTTGGAATTTACATATTGTTTAAATTCTTTACACGATGTGTAACTTCAACTAGGAAGTTGTTGTGAAATAAATACATGTGATGAATTGGTTCATGGATTTACTTGTTACATTCCATGAATATACATTATTTTATGTGTAATGTTTGGTCATGATTAAAATCACTTGGGGCTACCTAATTTTCAATGTACACTTATCTTATGAAATACAAAATGGGAAATCGGATTACACATCCCATATTTCATATACTACGAAGTATTATGGTAATCTAGTGCTTATATTTTTCATTACCATTGTGAACATTCCTCCTCTATCCAAAACTATAAAATTTCTTATCCTTTTAGAAACTTTTTCACCATTCTAAACTCCCTAATCATGCATATAGACCCTATTGTGTTGTTTTTCTCAGGTTTTCTTATCTTCTCTCATTTCCCTCCATTTTTAGGTTCATATAACTTGATTGTGGTTATTTTTTTATATCTAGATATTTAACGGTCTATATATGATCTTCTTATCTTCAACACCTTCTTCCTCTTTGGTGATTCTTGTTGGAGGCATTTTATTGATCATCAGTTAATAGTAGTTGGCCAAAATCTTATCTCCATTGTCTATTTAGGTAAAAATTATGTGAAATAATATGATGTTACTAAATTAACATGTATTAAAATGAATCCTAAAAAAATATTTATTGAATTATACCTTAGATCCCATTATATTCAATGGTGTCACCACATAGCTTGTGGCAACCCGTTCGTTGAGATAACCCTTAGATAAAATAGATTTAGTAAATGGATTAAGGGTTAGTTAGCATGACATGATTTTTCAGTTTATTTCTTGGTATATAATCACATTAGTATTAGATTATTGATTATTTAAATGATTTGGTATAATTTGAAAAAAATTAATGTGTATTTTAAAAAACAAATGGTAATTTCCATAATTAATCATTGAGGATTATAAAATGATATTATTATATTGTTTTTGTTATGACTTTTGTGTGATGCATTTTGTAATGCTTATGTAGTGGGACTTTCCAAATTTCATGATGCAATGCTTATATTTCATGCTTAGAAAAGTTTTATATTGTAATTCATATATATTGATATTTCCCTTGTTTTATTTTTTAAATGATTATATATCTTGTTTTTCGATGTATCATGTTTTGGTGATTATATATCATTATTGTCCCAATTTCATTTTGTCATGACTATATACCAGTAATATACTGGTTGATGTTGACGTTCTTATATATATGGATATTCCCAGATTCTGAAATATTATATATAAGAAAATTACTAGAAGATAAAATTAAATTGTGTGGGATTGGCCCTGTTTATTTGGAAATTATTATATATAAGGCCCTTCCCTAAGACTAAAATTCTTATAAAATGGTATTTGATAGGATATGTGATTATTTCATGATGGGAAATTATTGTTTGAATGGTTTTGAAACATTTTTAAAGAAATTTCGATATGAATACAACGAATTATGAAAGTTTTATTATATTAATGTGATTAATTAATAAAAATGTTCATTGCTTTATTAGATGAACTAATTATAAGACCAATTTTGTTTTGACATGAGGTTGTCATCCTACATAGATTTAACTACACCCTATTTTCTCTGTCTTTTAGTACCTGATGAAATTACATTGATATTTTTTTAGGGAAGGGTAAGAAAACTTATAATTAATTTTTTTACTTGATTTCCTAGAGTTTTAATATGGGGCCAACATTGGGTTTTTGACCATGCTCATTTGTGATTATTTTTTGTCATTTGATTATTTTATTTTTAATTTTTTTAGTTTTAAATTTTGATATAAAATGGTATATAATTACATGTTTCACAATTATTTTTTTTTTGGTTGTGTCATTTATTTCCATTTTTCATATTTTAATATTTTTTCTATTTCTATTACTCTGATATTTATTTATGTCTTTTTATAACATTAAAACTCTATATCATGGGGTGTGGTATCCCAAATATACTGATGACACTAGTGATGGTAGTTAGAATCCAATGACATATAAGGAGGTATGTTTGAGGTCTTTTAACCAACCTGATTTTTCCATGTGAGAGTTTGATGGATCTGGGTATATTACATCACATCTCTCGTAGGAGAGATCTCAAAATCAATAATTAGATGAAACTATCCTTACCACACCTAATATGGACTCGAAAGTCTTATACCACTCATTGGACAAGACAACCATTCACTCAAACCATAAGAGTTCTTTTCCAAAATACATGATATATATTTTTTCTCAATTTACCATAAATGTCCTGTACCTCATAAGTATTCCAAAGAAGATCTAAGAAAACCAAATATGCTACTAAAAACCTATATCAAGAAATATATACTCTTGTGTCCCTCATATATATCCAAATGGAATCGTCACCCCATTGATGATATAGTAATTGGGTTATCCTAAACTATAAATAGTGAAAATAATCACATTTTAAGCACTTGGAAGTTAAATTCCAGGTGATTTCATTATTATGTGAAATAAGATTCCTTATCCTTATAACATAATACACTGTGGTCATATAGGCATTAACATCAGTGAATTAAAAAGAATTTGGGTTTTAATTATAGTAACAAGCACCATATAACATGGATTTTCTATCCTTATGATTCTCTACTCAGCCCCCAACAATTCCCATTGAAGCTCTTACCAAATCTTGAGCATTATATCAAGAGAGAACTACCAAATAATTTAATTATAATAATTTGTAATTAATTATCTCATTTACTTCAGTGATGAAAAAACCAAACAAAACGTTTGAAAACACCCCACAAATGAAAGCATAGAAAACCTCATGTGTACAACATTTCATGACAACCAGTTGCCAAGCTAAGAAAAAACCCATCATTTTGGATGTTTTCCATAATATCTATGATAAATAAGCACTAAATCACTTTCCCATGTAATTAAGGTTAATTTTTATTGAATAAGAAGACAAAAAATGGAATAAGAATAATATATTACCACATTTCTAGCATAGAATCGTCAAAAAAATCACCTCATATCAATATTAAATTGAGAGATGAAGAGGAGGGGGAGGAGAAATATAATATAAATCCCCTTGATGATCCATTTCTCCTAAAATGAGAGTGCGGAAACCTATAAATGATGGTAATATCCCTCATTTATAAAAAATGCAGAAATTCTATAAAAATTAATTCCCCATAAAATAATAATGTGACTCTATTATGCGACACATAGTGTTTTAGTGTGTCATGGTTCCCTCAACCATAATTGGAGACCTATATACCTACTCTCTACTTTGTAGACTCTATTATTCTATAACAAGGATATCACCATTAAAAGTATGGCCATCATTATATACAATGAGATTCAGCTTCATGTAATCTCTTATAGCGTGGTCAGTCTTTCTTCATAAAAAATTGAAAATGATGTATGTGAATATTTACAAAGAATATTTCAGGATTTTCAAATTCACCATGTGACACCCCCAACAATTAAATAATTCCCATGTTCAATGATATTTCCATTAAATCCCAGCAAATAATTCACTATGTCATGACACATATTAATCAAATTGTGACCATGGATATATTTTTTTCCTTAGGAATTACCAATAAGAATTATTTCATTTTTATATATTTATTAGTCAATTTGTGACCCAAGACCTCTATGTCGTGCTTACTACATATCCATGGCATGTTCCCTTAGCCAACCACTCATCATGAAAACAGCACAACCTATCATTCAGTGACATGACTCTTCTATTTAAATTCAAAAAAGGTGTAATTAAGATATCTCTTCAACATTATCTTGATTATACAAAACATTTATGAAGTATCTAATCACATCGTAATATATATCCTTGAGATGTTACAATAATTAAAATTCAAATCGGAATCCATATGCTCAAAAAACACCCACACTAAGACCAAAAAAACAAATTTACCAATAAAATATCGGCTAATAAATTTGAAATTAATTACAAAATAAGAACCATAACTATTATAATTTTTTATAATCCATTATGATCCTCCAACTATCAATCCCAACCAATATCGGTCATGAATTAACCCCTAACACTTTACAATAAAAAGTAAAATTTAAAATATTGATACATAAAACAACTCTATACATCATGGAAGAATAATTATATACATTACCACTACCTTCCTATTACTATTTCCAATACTAAAACAATGTTTAATTACACCCATCTACCCAATATATAACATCCCTAGAATTATTCTTGGTTTAAAATTCAAATGGAGTTTGAATTTTTCTTTATTGGTGGATATAACATTTTTGAATTGGGAAATTAAAACTAGTTTTTGAGTATTTTAAATACAAGATGTGGCTTTTAAGGATTTTCAATGTACATTTGGATGTCCCTAGTGTCTGAAAAAATATCAGAGTAGGAACGAATATATGTGCTTCTAAGAACAGATTTAGTGACCCATTCAAATCATGAATCCCATTCAAAATGATAATGGGAATCATGGGGTGTGTTTGGGAAGGGTTTAAGATATGAAATCATAGGATATTACCTTGAGAAATTCATGACATTAATCCATTGCATTTCATTAATCATACGATGATAGCTTTTATAAAATTTTTATAGGGGATCATCCCCATATTTCTTCAGGAAAGAAGATGGAACCCATGTGGTATCAAAAGTGAGTCCACTCACACTCATAGGGTTCCTTTAATATTATTTTTTACATCTAGTTCTAGTGTATTTAAACACATTTGATCCCCCTAAATAAATTTAATATTCCCCTTCCATCTTCTTGTATTTTCTATTTTTGTCTTGGATAACAATTCCATGATACCTTGTATACCCAATTATCATGGTGTTTGTCTTTTATTCTAATTTAACTTAATATTACTGAAATCAGAGCCTAATAATGGATTATTTAATATTCCAAGTCATTTTTAATGTGTTATAATGATTTTGAATAATGTTTTATAATTTTTATAAAATGTCATCAATGTGCCACAATACGGATTCCCCATATACCAGTCCTAACATGTTAGTCCATTAAAATTAATTCAATAGACTCAAATTTAGTTCCTTTTTCGGATCCTTGATATTTTAATAGGTTTAGATATAAATTAAGACCATGAAATTGGTGTTTCAATCACATTACCAGAATGATGAGTGTGTATAATTACCGAATGCACCACATAATGTATTTGGTCTTACCATTAAAAGAATAATCAGATAATGATGTTAACTGGATTAATTTAGTTATTATCAAGAATAAATCCACACTATTTCCATGATAAATTAGAATTTATTCCATTTGAATAAAATGCTATTGTAATTAGATGTAAGACACTAATAATTAAATTTTTTTGACCATGTTAACTGTGTAACCAAACACCCTTCTAATGTGTGTTAGCTTAATAATTTAAAAGGAATAACTAGATGAACTTATTAATGGGGAAGTTTAATTTTTATCCACACACGGAAACTTGTTAAATTTGATCAATGTGATTATTGAAGGAAGTTAAATGTTTCATAATGAATTTGTAAATAGTTTGTCTATTTACAAGGCCCATATTACTTCATGAACTGGATGGATTCATTAAATGAATCGATATGAATGATTAGAAAGAATTTATACCTAAATAAAAAATTATTATTTCACAAAAGTCAATTTATTATATAATATTTTATTTAATGATTTATGAGTTTAAATAGATATTTTCATGTCCTATTTTAATTATGGAATATTTTGAGCCTGCTAATTTTACCTACACCTTGAGTGATACCTGGACTCCAAACATTGATTTCTACTGATGGTCACATAGGTTACAATGAATTAGATTAATCCTTTGGTGACACTTGGATTCCTGATATTAAATTTTCTAAATGGGATATAGGTTTATTAAATTAGTTTACAAATTGTATGATACTAAGATTCCTAAAAGCCAAATTCCATGGATGGGGTCACAGGTTAAATAAATTTTGTTACACTTGAATGTTACCTAGGTTTATGATATTGAATAGGTTTAATGGGTTCATAGGTTAATGATATTAGAGTATTCCTTGATCAATACCTATACACCTCATATGAACTAACATGGACATGTTCATAAGTTAAATGAGATTATAGTATTCCATGAGAAATACCTATAATCCTGATATGGGATGGCATGGACATGCTCATTGGTTGAAAGATACTATTTAATTAATTGAGGGATCTGTATATCTATATAATGAATTCCTTATATGGGCTTATATGTTAAATTAAATTATTCAATTCTTGATTTTCATATGGTTTATCACTGACATTAAACTATAGAATCCATGTTACAGGTATAATCTCCAATGGTTATCTGGATGTACAGGTGAACCTAGGATTATATCCATGGGAACAAAAGATATATTTTAATAATAATCATAATCCTTGATTCCTCTCATATAGTTGTTCATGGTTATTAAATCATCATAGTGATCAAAGATAGTCTGGATTAAGATGAAAAAGGTATCATCAACCTTGTGTCCCTTGAAAAAACCAAGTCCACTAGTTTTCATTTATTTATTTATTTTATTATTATAACCATAGAATTACATAATTTATTTTCATGAAATAGATAGAATTAAACACCATTGTTGGTGGAGTACAGAGTTTATCTCAAACCCAATTTTCGTCTATGATTGGTACTAAGACAGATATCATGGTTGGAGGTCAATATATTTTCATGTGTGGTTTACTATTTGTCTTTATTGACCAAGTATTCACATGGAGTTGGGGTGGCCCAACATTTATTTGGGATACTTACTGGATTTTTTTTAATATATTGACTTTTTTATATTATCTTTATTTATTGTATCACATAATATATGTATACTACATTATATATTTGTAACTTTTAATAGACACAGAGGTATTTTTATTTAGAAATCAATATTTTTGAAATTATTATCTATATTAAGAATTTATTAATATTTATTTATTTTTTAATTATTTGAAATTTTTTCTCTTCACATGTGAGTATTTTTACCTCATAGTACCATCATTACACTCCACATCTAGTCGGTAGTATATGGCATATAAGGAGACATACATGAGTTATTTTGGATAACCATCTTAAGGAATCATTTTAGTGTCTCGGGAGTTCGGGTGCTAATAAGTTCAATAAAAGCATTATTTTATGTTTTATTACTATTTGAGTTAGTTGATATGGGACAAGAAATATATTGGAACTCAGTAATTTGTTCGTTTCTAGGTTCGGCCAACTAATACATGGGGGAAACATCATGTCCCCATGGATGGGACTTATCTTTATACAGATCATTTTTATAGTTGATTGATATTTAACCATGAGTGGTTGGGGTATTTCCTCTATTTACTGATTTGGGATTTTTATCCTTGGCTTTGTATGGGAAGGATCTATTATTATATGTACCATTTTACGCACATAGAGATTCACATTCCATGTATAGTTCATTCCAAGTACAATACAATTCGTGAATGATTGATATTTTATGGATGTGCCTTTCATGAAAATTCAAATTTATTATATGTTATCATTATTTTGTGATTATTTAGAAATAAATGTTTTTAACCTTTTTGGGTGATTTCATTCACTGCATGAAATTTTTTCCTACATACATAGAGGTTTTCCATGATTATTTCCAATTTTAATGGAATAATTGATCAATGAAAGAATTCCATGATAGAGTAATTATATATGTAAAGATTATTCATAAACATAAATGGTGTTTCAAATATTGCTTGATGCTGGTACAAAAATAAACTAATTCTTCCATGTTTGATCCATGGACCTTTGTTTTAAATGGATGAAACAATTTTTTTATTCAATCAATTCCAAATATAATTTTTAATGAGTGTGACAATTATAAATTGTAAAGGGTTATGCATATAAGAAGACCACCATTAATGGACTTGTTATATTTTGAAACTATAGGAGAAATCATTTTTAATTTTACTTGAATAAAAATTTTTATTTATAATAAAATTTGTATTTTTAAATTGGGAATAATAATGAATCTTATTGGGGTATTATATATATATTAGGGTTTTTACGTACATGATTCATAAAAATATTTGGTCTCTTATAGATCCTATAAACTACTCGATCTGATTTTTTCAGTCATGGGTTTTTAGTATTATGAGATAAATTGGATTCAACCAGAGTATGTCAGCCGTTAAATGATAGTATTATATGATAAAATCTCTAAGGGATTAATTAATATTTAATAAATAAACTACAATTAGGTTGAACATAAATAGACCCATGATTTATGGAAGGACACTCATAGGTCTCCATTATCTCTAAAGATTTTGTATAAAACCCCATAAGTTATTCATGTGATTGTTATGGGTTGGGGTATTTATATTGGTTGCTTTAACTTATATTGGTTATGTATAAATTTATGTTGGAATCATACTGATCCCATTGGGTTATAATGATAAAATATTTTATTAAAAGATTCTGAGATTACTAGAATTAGTTACTTAGTTAAAAAATTCCAATTAAAACCTAAATAGTGTTTCATCAATAGACTGTGATAGAAATTTCCATTAATTATGTCCCATTGAGGGAACTCATGCTTAGTGATATGATTTCTGGAAAGGAGCTTATGAGTTAATTTTCTTAATGTTGTATGGAATCAACTGAATACTATGCTAGTACAGTCATCCATTATAACAGTTATTTAATATCCCTAATATCTATGGGATTATTTAGGTGATGTAATAGATGACCATTAACTAAAAAACTTAATATGATTCCATTTTTAGGGTTTTTAGAGATTGTATTCTCATGTAGCGGTCAAATTTAAATGTTTATTAGAGACTTTCCTTGAATGGAAGTGTGAGAGTTAGATTGTACCCCTACTGAATTATTCAAATTAATGAATTAAATCCAAAAGATGTGTTGCAGATCCTTGTAAACTTTTATACATGACTCAAGTTTTCAAATTTGATGCCTTTAGAGATATATAGTAGTTATATTATTATGGTCGCTCCTTATATATGGAAATATAGTAATGTTTTGTAACAATATCATGGGTAGACTATTTTTTGACCCTTTTTGTTTTGTGTCTATTGGGACTGTTAGATAATGAAATAACACCTTAGTGATGAGGGTGGACATATGGTAAGTCAGAAATTGATGGGTTATTATTATACTTGGAAACCAAATGAGGTTCACCCCTATATAATTATATGTCTATATCATGACCATATAAGGAGAAGTATTTTATAGGGATCCTGGGAGAGTATCATGGCCTGGAAGGTTGATGCTTGGAGAGTGATGTTTTATTCATGTAATTACCATTTTTAATCATATAGTTCAATGGTTCTTTTTATCTTTCTTTATGTTTCACATATTTTGAGTGAAGTTTAGTAATGTTGGAGTTATTATGACATCTAGCCATGAATGGGAAATGGTTCCCATGTGAGAGGAATTAATGATTTTTTGGAGACATAATAGATGATAGCATCGAGTCAGACCCTAATAGAAAATGATGTTTGTTCTAATGTGTGGAAATTTATGATATCATTTTTTAGTTAGTTTTCTCTATGCCTTTTAGGTTTTATGCTTTAATAACATTCATTTAATTACTGACTCATGGTAGGTGATCATGTCATTCCATTTTAGAATGATGTTGCATTGGGTTTTTGAATATGTACCAAGTTTGTCCTAGGTATTGAGAATGTCTTTGATAGTTAATAAATTTCAGGAAACTAGCAAAATTCAAAAGTGGTAACAGATTTGATGATTTAATTTTTAAAAGTGACATTGTGATATGGGAAATAATTTGAGAAGTTAGTGAATAGGTTTGTTCCATAATTTTAAATATTATTTCCAATGAAATTTGAAAAATAATGGTACTAACGTACCATGCAGCATGGTCGGATTGTAATTGATGATGGATGACGCAGGGGAGGAAGAGTCAGACCCTGAGCTAGATAGTTCAGGATTTACATCATCAAAATGTGACATGTTTTGTAAATGTTGGTAGTTCATGGGAACGATTAATATAGGATGTCGTAAAAAGTCCTAATACGGGTATAGGATTGATGATTTCTAATTAGATGTTTTATAGAATAGGTATTTGAAACCTTATCTAATTTAAATAATGTTCCCTTATGATGTGTGATAATATGAGAATAAACTTGGTCCCATTAGCTAGTTGAACTATTGTTTGACCTGGACAAGATTAATCTATAGACATGGTTTCAAGTTTTGTTTATGGAAAATAGTAAATGGTTGATAAATTCATGGTTTTTGAAGAGTGATTCAAACCTACCATCGAAATCTAAAATTAATCGTAGTTTTTATATGATCATGTATTGTAAAGTGAAATCATCCTATGTAAACTGAGATAGAATTAACTATATTCTAAGATACCGAAACATCCCATTATGGTTTGATGGATGGAATACCATTAAATTTCATTCATGGAGTAATATAAGTTAATTCATATGGTGGGTGGTATAAATTTGGGCCTTTTATGGTGATGAAACTAGTTTTGAATTGAAATAATAATAATTCCGTAAGGAATTTTCTTAGGAAGAAATTATTGGTGATGATTTTGTTTATATTATCACTCAAGAATAAGAATGTTCTCACCCATTCCTATCATTATATATATGGATGGATGGAGAAATGGATATCATTTGAGACCAATTATCATACATTCATTAGGATATTTTATGAATTTAGAGAAATAAAACCACATACATCTGGATTTCAAGGAAAATTCAAGGCATCGGCTCAATAAACACCACATAATATATTTGTTGTTCTGAAAAGATGGAATATTGACTATGTATTGGCATTTTACTTGTAAAATCCATTGTGATGACTACATTGGTTGAGTTTCATAGAATAATTTAGTTTTTTACTATGGTTACCCAAGTTTTATAATCGTGAAAGTTTAACTTGTAAATTATGAACCATATCATAAAAATTTTAGTTTTTGATGGGTGTAGTGTAAAGGACACCAGTTAGATTTTTAAGGAAATCCTCACATGGGAAATTTATAATGGGTCCATTATAATTAAAATGTTTCAATTGAATATGAGGAAAAAAGATAAATTCCTCATATAATATTTGGTTTTTCATGTTGAAATATATTCTTGGGATATCATAAGTATTCTAGGGACGTGTTTCAATAGATTTTTATGATGGGGAAAGTACAAAGACTAGACACTGACCATTGAATTCTATGAACAATGGTTGAATTAAACATAATCCATTCGATAAAAGAAATGATGATGTTATTGTGTCTCATGATAGAAGTTCATGGGTTATAATAATATCAATATTAAAATTTTATATACATGTATTGGCTCATGTATTAGTGATTAAATAATCATATTATATTACGTGGTATAATAGATTCATTGGGGTTTAGAATGGAAACAGATGTTTTTGATCTTGAATTCATCGCTATAGAAAGTGGGGAGATATTTTAGATGTTCCTAAAGGAAACATATGGATGAGAAGTTCTATTATTGAGGTGTGTTAACATCTCATGTTTGGTGACATTCTGAAAATTTTAATGGATTTTAAATTTTTACTCCAACTAAGGATGGGCTGTTTTGTGAACCATAAATAAGAATGTGGTTCTGAGTTTATGAAAATCTGGGAATGGTGTTTTTTGGTATCTTATAAGTATCAGTGGAATTCATGATTGGTCAAGAAATGTACTAAATGTTGAATGGGAAGATGGACTGTGTAAAATAGCTTCAGCAATTCATTTTCATCATAAATCCCATTAAATATTACAATGGGTTTCATGAGGTGCATTTGACGATGAATCAAAACATGAAATCCTAGTGGTTTACCAAGAGAAATTCAAATCATGAATCCATTTCATTTCATGAGTGATACAATGATATATTTCTTTAAAAAAAGTAGTAGTGACTGGACCTTATATTCCATCAAGCCATTGGAGTGCAACCAGGAGGAGTCGGTAGTGACTCATATCCATATCCAATGGTTCCTTTTATATCCATAATATGAGCTCTAATTCAGTCAATGTTCATCGCATTGGATCTCCCTCCGTATGTCTAGGATTTATATTCCCCTCTTATCAATTGATATTCCCGTTATTGGTGATATTTCCAATAGATATTATATTACTTATTTTTGTGGTGTTTTTTATTTATATTTCTATTGATATAACTCGAATCAATTACATATAGTAGAATATTGATGTTTTATAATAATAAGGTAGGTGATTTATAGCTTTTTCCACATAATTCATCATTTTTATAAAAAGATATCGATGTTTCACACACATGATTATCCAAAAATCACAACTAAAATTTAAATCCCTTAAATTCGTGTTCTATAAAATTATTTAGAGAACTTATGAGGCTCCCTGATAATTTTAGAGTATAATATCTAAATTCATACCACTGTATGGGTGTGTCACTCCCATTCCCTTTATGATGAATGCACATAATTATCCAAAACAACAGTAATTATGTTTTGAATCGAAATTAAAAGAATATTCATATAATGATGTTAAATGTTTTAATTATTTATTCTCAAGGATATATCCAAAAAATGACCATATTAAATTATGAATTATTACCTTAGAATAAAAATCTTTTTGAAAGAGATTTACCAATCACATAATTAAATTCATATTCTAAAAATGATACTTTTGTAACCAAAAACCCTTTTAAGGTGTGTTATCTTAATTATTTAGAATGGATTAATAGATTAACATAATATATGGGAAGTATTATATATATTCACATATATCCTATTATAAATTATGATCAGTATTATTATTGGAGGTAGTTAAATGTTTTATTATCAATTGCTAAATGGTTTTTCTATTTTCATAGTCATTCATAATATTTGAAGTAAATTAATTAATTAAATGAATCATGTTAATAAAATTGATAGAATATATAATTCCATCTCACCTTTTTATTATCAAAATGTGAATTTATTATATGATTTTTTAGTTATGAGTTTTGATTTGGCATGGATATTCTCATGGACTATTTAAATTATTGAATGTTTTGATCTTACTTTTTTTTCAAGTGAAATACCTAGACTCCTGACATTGACTGCCACAGATATACTCATATGTCAAATGATACTACTTAATGGATTTGGATACACATGGATACCTGAAATGGAATTATTAGGATTGATTATAGTTTGGTTAAATTGTTTTACACCATGAAAGATTCCTGGATTCCTAAATATTGAATTCCTCGAATTTTTCACATGCTAAATAAATTATGTTACACCTATAATGATACATGAAATATTTATATAGGAATACTTGGTGGGTTTATATTTTGATTATATTGTATTATTACTTATTTTATACACTCTCTCTGAATATTTACTACCATGTACATGGTCATAATGAATATTCTAATACATTTTTACACCTCTAAAATTCTAAAAGTGTAACTTTTATTTCAGAGAGGATAACCTATAGGGAATTTAAGGAATATTTAATATTTTAAATAAATTTATTATATTATATATATTTCAATTAATGAAATAATGAGTTATCTTTCACTAAAGAAACAATTTTTAGAGAATAAAAACTTTTTATAAAAATGTTATTATTTAAAATAATAAGATAAAACCCAGATACTAAAGTGGTTATTATGAACACAAGATATTAATTATGAAAATTATTTGATATATCCAATAAAATCTTCTCATATTTATAAAATATATTATATAGTAATAAGGTTAGGTAAAACCCAATATTATTCATAAAACCTTATATATTTGTAAAGGAAATTTTAATCTCTTAATATAGATACAATTTAAATACTAAATTTTATAAATTTTATAAATTTTAATGACAAAAATAAATATAATTTTTTAAATAGGAGTTTCATGATTATCCTTTTGTGAATTTGTGTAATTTTTTGGAGAAGTTTCATTTTTTGAAAAAAATGGTGAAAAATATTGGATTTTAATTGAAAAATGCATTTTTATATAATATGTTTATGTAGATAAATTATATTTTAAATTGGTTTTATGGTAAAATAATATCTATTAAAAATAAATTAATTTAGTTAATTTAATAATAGTCAATTTTACATTGAAACTGAATATAAAAACATTGACAACTTAGGAACATTTTTACTTTAAAACATACTTCGTCACCCCATCTACATGATTAAATTTGAATTACTTTCTGAAATTAATTTCATTTGAATTTTTAAAAATCGATTCCATGTATTGAATCAGAATAATTTTTTTTCTGATTTGATAGAATCAGTTTTTAACAAAAAATATTAGTAAATGGTGTGAAAACAAATTACAATGTGTAAAGTAAAATTAAGCTTAATAAGAGAATAAACCTTAATCTTAAGGGACTAAATGACCCAAAAACATGATTAAAAGGCATTTGGTTGTCAATATTTTTAACTAATAATATCTTGGATGGAATTTTTTTAATTATTGTGGAAATATTACTTAAAAAATGTGGGTGAATTTCCCTCTTAAAAAATTTAAAAAATGGTCACTCTTCCTACACTATCAATAGGAAAACACCAATCCTATATATTCACACCTCTCAATCCCATAGGATATCCTAGAATCTTCCCAAATAATCTCCCAATGTACACCTACAATTATTTGATTATAATATTTGGTTAAAAATAAATCCATGAATGTCTTTTGGTACAAAAAATGAGGTACCCTAATAATAGGTAATTGTGTTCGACAAAAAATTTTGTTTCATTTACATGAACACCCATTAAATTATTTTTCAATCGTAAATATATAATAAAATAAGTATATTAAATTTAGTGATATTTTTTATGATAATATGTTTACCTAAACTATCACACACATCCATAAATTTGGATACATAGTCATCATTCACGCATACGGAGGACTACTACCTCACAAACTGATATCATTTTTTCAACCATTTACCACCATTAAATAATGGATTAATTATATATTTATAGTTTATATATGATATATATAGTTAATGTAATGAATTTGTTTTTTGATAATTTTTTATATTACCATACCTTCATGCCTTCAATTGTTTTTTAATACGATAACATTATTTATGGAGGTGTGGACTACCGCCTCCACAATGCGAGGTGATTCATTCATGATACACATGTAATTTAATAAGAATTTTTTTAATAAAAATATATTAAGAATATGACATAAATATAATATTGTAATTATAATATACATATATATAATTGAATTTTTATTATTTGAAATATGATAAAGAAAAGGTGGCAACATACATGCTTACTTACAGTCTACCATCTCCATGAATAGTGGATTTTATTTCCAATATCAAAATATTATTGATTAAAACATTGTTGAAATTATAGAGATTATGAAATCATTATCTATGTAATATGAACAAAAATAAAAAAGTTATAAAAAATTAGGCAATCTATGAAATTAACACCGTAAATAGTGTAAATAGTGAAATATTATCAACAAATTGGAAATAAGACAATAAAAGATGTCAATATAAGATATTATAAATCTTATTATGGTTATTTTATATGTTAAATTCGTTCTTAATACCATTATTCCTTTTAAAGGAAATGAAATGTAAATGATTTTCATCTCACTTTTTTACATCAGTGAGATAAGTGTCATATTCACTATTTACATCTTTTGTGTAGTGTATATAATATCAATTTTGATATATTATATGATGAAATATTTTATCTTCATGATATTATGAGTTTTATTTGAATTATTTATTCTATATGGATTTCAGTAAAATGTTTTTATCTGATAAGAATTTCAAATCCCAATTCCTATCATTGAGTTGTACTACTTTCTTATTGTCAGTAATATTATATTATTGTGCATGTAATAACATGATACTATTTATTATTTTATTTAAAATTGTTTTATATCTATTTACAGTTTTAAAAAATAATTTATTTATTTATTTATTCTCACTTCAATGTTATGGTATTTTCAAGGGATTACATTATAATATCATTTTGATGGGGATGGTTTATAATTGAATTTCCATAAAAGTAATTTTTTTTATTATTTACTATAAACATTGATTTTAGTCATATATGGCAATTTATGATAATTTTGGAAGTAATAGAATCATTTTCCACTCATTTCTACTAATTTATTTTTATAAATTTGTTTAATAAATCATGACATCACTTACCTCTATAGCCGGAAGACATGTTTTGAAAGATCCTAGAGTTTGGAACGGTATATTATCAATTATGATTTCGTTTTATTCCATTATTTTGGTTTATTAATTTCTTAAACAAGTCTGAAGGAGGCTCGAGGGTGATCATAGGGTTTGCGACACAAAAATGGATTAAAAATGGGTTTTTTGGGTAGCCTGAATGGTTTGGGAATGGTTAGTGATAACTATGGAGACAACCCAGGAAACCATGAAAAAATTGTTTTTTTTAATAGTGACTTCTATGAGGTTTGTGCATGGTTTGGAAAACGATGCAGGTAAAATGTTCATCCCAAAAACCATTAAAAACATTACTATTTTCCAAACCTGGTATTTTTATCCGCAACTCAGGATTTCATCCCAATTGACCCCTCTTCACCGAAGGGATGAACCAAATCTCCCAAGAGCACCAAGAGATCAATAACCCTAATTTATAAGGAATTTTTCGTGTCGTTGGTTGTGGATTTAAGATCTGAGTAAGTCTTATCCCATCATTTCTTCACTTTTGAGTTTACTGTGTGTATCTTCTTCTCCTCTCCTTCTGAAGCTCTAAAACCCTACTCTTTGGGTGATATCTAGGTTGATGCTTCAAGGGTTGGTTGAATAGGAATTCCAGGGATCTATTAAGAGTGTGTTAACCCACGGAATCATGTTCGGTGGTCTACAAGTTATATCCCAAGATTTATTTTGGATTTTTTCCGGTTTGGTTTTATTCTTGGGTGTATCTTATAACTTTTTGATCACCCTTGGCATATTTAGGAAAAATTGTTATCAAAAGGTTATATAGGGACCCTCCTAATCCGCATGGGATGCGTCGAGGGTGATAAGACTAATCTTGGGCCACTCATGGGGTGTGCCAACTTTCTAGACCTAGGGTTTTTATGAGGAACATGTGAGATTGTTCTATAATTATATAGATCCATTGATGACCATGTTAATGTGACTATTTGTGTAAGGTTATAAGATAAATGATGAAACTAGGATTGTTAATAACCTTAGAGATATTAGAATAATATGTAGAAATGATTAAAGACCATAATAAAATGGGTTACGAGCATGGTAAAAAAGCCTAGTGAGTTAGGCATAGTGAAATAAGCCTAGTTATATAGGAACAATGAATATATGATTAGTGTGATAAGTGTAATAAAAGTGAATTGTGTTAAATGGATAAATGGTTTGAAATGTGGTAAATGTTTTAATGGGTTAAGGCATGGTGTTAACTCTTGTGTTATTTTTATAATTTATGTTTTCCCTGGTAAATGGATGTGGTGTTGTGTGAATGGTTAATGGAATCATATATTTATAGAATGTGAAAATAGCTTGGTAGCGTGGGGAAGTGACTGTGGTTCTACAACCATGGGTCCAGTTTGAATAAGGCTTTAAACTCCACCCCTAATTCACAGTATAGGGATAAGACTACTTATTTCATTCTGTATAACATTTATCCACCTAAAATGATGCTTCAAGGTGGGGATATGGTTTTCATGAGGAAGTTGGATCTAGTGAGATAAGAAAAATATGTGTTTTATCTAATGTATGTTATTGTGGACATTATTCCCTTGTGACTTTTCATGTATTATGAACCCATGATGAATTCTCCATAAATGGTATGTAACGGGAAATGAGATGAAACTGTAAGATAAATAAATGGTAATAAATGTTGGTAATGGAACTAAACTGGCTAAGGGAACTTAATAATTCCTTTCCATTTATTATTAATTTCACTTTTTTCATGAACAATTATTATTACTTGATATTTTCTAGACACCGTTTGTGGTGGGCTACTGAGTTGAACTTAGACCCTACCCAGGCCACAGTTGGGTACCTAAGAAGACATCATGGTTGCATGTTAGGACAAGGGAAATAGATCTTTCTATACAGGTGGGTTGGCATGAGTGTGCATGGATGAGGACCCACACTTGGTGTCGGGGCCATTTTGTGGATTTTGCAGTTTGACTTCATTTTGGGTTATGTACACTTTTTCACTTATTTCATGGAATGAAATCATTACTATTGGAAATTATTGTACCCTATTTTGGGAATGGTTTATTATAAATTCTATTGTATTATTTGTTATTATTTCAAATTTTTTTATATTTTATTGTGGATTACTCTGTTAAAAAGATGGTATAGTCAACCAAATTGACTATTTTGACACCCTATACTAGTCATAATCATTTTTCGTATGGGGAGGCACACTTAAGGTCTTGTAACCACCCAGCTTGGAGCCCAAGTTTAGTGGATTCTTGTTAAGTGACATTACGAAGTGGAATCAGAGGAGGTCTTTATTATATTTCTCTAGAATATTGTAATTTGAAATGGAACATGGGAGTTAGTTTTTGTTGGGACATGGTAATGAGCTCATGCATCGGAGTAGCTAACCCATGTAAATTGTAAGCCCCAAGTCACCCACGGTGAGAATTGTTGTTCTTAATTTTGTGATGTTACAGTTGATGATAATTCACCCTTTGGTGATGCCCATATTCTGTGATGTGATATTTTTATGATATTTGGATCGTGGCCTCAATGTAACAAGGTTCTGCATTCATGAACTATTGTAGGCACTTAGAGAGATATGTTGAATGAATCCTAGTAGGAACACATAGGTTGGGTGTGTGAGGAATGAATGATCGAATTCACTATTCATCATGATGATTGAAAAATGGAAAATGGTGTAAATGAATCACTGAATGTGGGTGATTGTAGAAGAATGATAACAGATAAATAATGAAATATGTGTAATTTAGTGTTTGTAATTAATTGAATTTTTTTTATATTGTATGAGAGCCTTGGGGTGTTGTAAAGTTATTTACCCTTGTAAACTATGGGCCACAGTAGGGATGGTCGGGGTGGTGTTTTTTTGGGATTTTATGGGTTATTGTGGATAGTGGAGAGCCTTCTTGTTAAGAAGTTGTGATAGTTTATCGTATGTGTTTGAAGCATACTCTTTGGAAATGTAGTGAAATTCAACCCTAAAGTTGATTTTAGTTTGGGAAAAAGGAGGATATTGCTGAGAAAACTCCTATAGTAGAGGGGAAAGATAATGCAGTGATCCAGGAAAGTGGGGAAGAGTTATTCTAAGAGAACATGAATAGTTTTGTGTCGATGATGGATTAGGTCCTAGGGCGGGTCACACCAATTATGCTTGAGCAGACCAGAGAGTTTCAGATACAACACCCTCCGACCATTATCAGACATGGTATACTAGAGGAAAAAGTGTTATGGATAGAGTTTATCGAGAATATAATTTATCATCTAGAGACTCCTATTGAGAAGGAAGTCAAGTTGGCTCTTTATACGTTTTGAGGTTAGGAAAATCATTGGTGGGTCATCCTAGCTCAGACTTAGTAGGCTACGGGCATGTTATGGAATGATTTAAAAGAAATGCTTCGAGGCCATTTTTACCTAGAGAATTTAAGGCATGAGAGGGCTTTAGAGTTCATGATCCTGACTCGGGGATCGATGTCGGTGATGGAGTATGTTGGCCGATTCACTGACCAATGATACTTTGTTCCATCATTGTCGGGGGATGAAGTTGAAGTAATGAGGATTTTCTTGGATGTGATGAGGCATGAGATCAGGTCTCATGTGAATATATTTCTCTTGAATAGTTTTACATAGGTAGTACATCGTACATTTATCATTGAAGGGGTCTTGAAGGGAGCATCAGGCAGTGGGCCTGTCTTGCCAGCTGGTCGGACAAGTGGTGTAGCTTCCAAGGGTTCGAAGTGTCATTTTTGATTTTTTTAAAAAAGAAGAAATCTTAATGGTGGTTAGAAAATAGTTCATCCTCTAAGGGTGGTGATTTGGTTTTATTCTATTAGTGCGGCATGCCAGGGTACATGTGTGGATAGTTTCCCAAACCTCTAGTTGACTGTTGATCATGTGGAATGTTGGGACATGTGCAGAGGTTTTGTAGAAACACTCAGCAAGGGAGTATGATTGTTGGTTATAGGAAGATTCCTAGTTCAGGCAAGGGATCCATCACTCCATATCAGGCATGTAGTTTGTACTGCACAGGCCGTACTGATTGGGGCAGTGGACGCATAACTCCAGGGCAGGATCACCCACATTAGTAGGGAAGTGTGGTGCATGTCACACTGGTTAGATCCCAAGGTTGAGTGGCATGTTAGCTTCATGAAGATCAGTCTTCACCAGGGGATGGAGAAGCTTGGACATCAGCTGTCTGAGGTATGTCCCATGTAGCTTATATGCTTTCCAGTGTATTTTTTTGACATTGTTGCCACACACTCTTTTATTTCTACTATGTTTTTGGTAGCGATGGTATTTCTTGTGGTGGGTGTGTGTGGGGTGATGTAAATTGACACTCCATGGAGGATGAGAAAAGAAGATATAAGGTAGTGTAAGGGATGGTATTTGGAATTCAGTGGGTATCATTTCCTGTGGGACTTGTTTGTTCATGAGATGTATGGATTTGACCTAATATTGGGTATGCACTAGTTATTGTTTTATCAAGTGCACGTAGACTATTATCATCGAATGGTATCGTTCAGGTCACTAGGGGGTGACTCCTATATCCATCGTGTGAAATGGGATCTTCGAGTAGGTCGTGCAGGGCCATTTTGTCAGCAGTTAGGTATGCTTACGGAATAAGTAGAATATCTTGATCTTGGTGATGAATAAGGGGAAAAAAGGTATTCCATCTAGTAGTGGACCAGTTTCAGGGTGATTTTCATAAGTATTTTATGGGGTTTCCACCTGAGAGGGATGTTGAGTTCATGATCAAGGTGCTGCAGGTTGTGGAGCCAGTTTCTATTCTTCCATACCAAATTGAACCTGTAGAGCTCTAGGAGTTAAATGTTCAGCTTGAGAAGTTGGAGAGTAAGGGTATCATACACCTAGGAATTCCTCCTTGGGGATCTCCTATGCTTTTCGAAAAGAATGTTGATGGTTTTTTATGGTGGTGTGTTGATTATCGGATGTCAAATCAGATGATGGTGAAAAATCGGTACCCTTATCAAAGAATTGTTTACTGTTTGACCAGATGAGTGGTGCATTAGTGTTTTTTAATATTGAGATAAAATAAGGTTATCACTAGTGGAATGTGAGGCCTTCTGTTGTACCGCTGACAACTTTTAGGAGTCAATACGGGATGATTGAGTTTGTGGCAATGCACATCAACTTTACTAATGCACCGACAATGTTAATGGATTTTATTAACCAAATATTTCATAATTACATGGATCATTGATTGGATGTGTTTGTTAATGACATCATGGTGTACTTGAAAACTCTTGATGATCATTCCCAACACCTTAACATCATCTTGAGTAAACTAAGAGGGAATCATCTTTATGATAAGCTATTAAGGTGTCAGTTCATGATTGGAGAAGTGAAATTTATGGGTCACATAATCTCTGATGCAGGTGTTTCGGTGGATCCATTGAAACTGAAGGATTTTGTGTCGTGGGAGAAGACCAAAGAGTGTTTTAGATGTTAGTAGTTTTCTGGGTTTGTCTGGATATTACCAAAGGTTTATTCAGGATTTCTCTCTCTTGGAATCAACAATGTTCGGCTTTACCAAGAAGGGAATACATTTTGAGTTTTCTAAATCTTGTAAGAATACCTTTCAATAGTTTAATAATCGATTGAGAACTGTACTGATCTTGATCTTACCCGATACAGGTAGGATGTATGTCATATTTTGGGATGCATATGGTATTTGTCTTGGGTATGTGTTGATGCATGATGAGAGGGTGGTTGCTTATGGGTTCAAGAAATTGAGACCCCATGAGCAGAATTATCCTACTCATTATCTTGAGTTAGCTACTGTACCGCATACCTTAATGTAGGGGGAATATTTCATGGTGTATACCGGTCACAAGAGTCTAATGTATATCTTTTCACAGTGGGATTTGAATATTCGACATCAAATATGGGTTGATTATCTTCGGTCAATCGACTTTGAGATTGGTTATACACTAGGGAAACTGAACAATGTTGTTGATGATATGAGTAGGAAGGCTAAGAACCAAATGGTTTCGAAATCCAACATTGAGTGGAAGGTGATGGATTTGATCATAGAGATTCACCAGGAGGTGCAAGAGGTAAACAATCAGGTGACTTGTGTTTCTGTGGCAGTTGGGTAAATTATTTTGAGCCAACTTAGGGATAGTCATCATGACGATCTTGAATTTTTGTCCATTAAGGAATGACTTAAAGGTGGGGATCCACCATTTGGTTGGGTCATCCGTATTGACGAGGTTTTTTGTGTGCATGATCATTTGGTTTTGACGAGGTGCATGGAGGAAGAGTTGATGTGTGAGTTCCATGCATCAAAATGGGCAGTATATCTTTGTTTGACCAAGATGATTCGTGATATCCATTGATATTACTGGTTCCAGGCAATGAAAATGGAAGTTGCGGGCCTTATGGCACGGTGTCTACCCTGTCAGCAGGTGAAGGCAGAGCATCAATGCTGATATGGTTTATTACATTTATATCACATTCTGGAATGTATGTGGGATAATGTGATGATGGATTTAGTGGCGAGTCTTAAGAGGAAACCTCAGAAGAATGATAAAATCTGGGTGGTTGTGGACCAGCTATCGAAAGTGGATCATTTCTTACTGATTCCAGAGACCTACACAGTTTACTAGTCAAGTAAGTTGTATTTTCATGAAACAGTATGGTTTCATGGTGTACAACAGACTATAGTTTCAGATCATGATCTTCATTTCACATCATTCTTCTAGAAAGGGTGGTAGAATGTGCCATTTACATAGGTGCTTTTGAGTACAACATTCCACCTGCAGAAGAACTGGAAGTCAGAGTGTACAGTCTAAGTGTTAGAAGACATGTTGAGGTATTGTGTCTTGGAATTTAGTGGTAACTGGGAAAATAACCACTCACTTGATGAATTTTCCGAAAAAATAGATTTCATCTACAGTTATGATGGACCATTTAAGTCTCTCTATGGTGTCCATGTAAATCATAGTTGTGTTGGTTGGAGACTGGTGAATCTGAGCTGTCGGGACCAAGTCTCGTGTAGGAGACTTATGAGAAAGATGAGTTGATTCAAAAATGGATGGAAATAGATCTGACTAGGAAGATGTCATGTGAAGATCAGAGGCATAGACCCCTTGAGTTCTGGGTTGATGATAGTGTGTTCTTTTGGGTGTATCCATGTGTGGGTCACCGATGGATTAAGAAGTAAGGAAAGATAATTCCCAAGTATGTGGGGCCGTTTGATATTTTGGGGATGATCAGGCCAGTGGCATACCTATTTTCTCTTCCATAGTAGTATAGTGGGATTCGAGACGTTTTTCATGTGTCATAGCTTCAACGGTATCACCCTGACCTAACTCATGTGGTGGATGTTGAGGACGTTGTGCTTGAGGATGATACGTTCTTTAAGGAGCATCTGGATCATGTCATGGATCGTAGTGAGAATGTCTTGCAGGAAAAGGTTGTGACATTTGTGAGAGTAATATGGAAGCATGGGAATGTTCAAGAGGAAACATGGGAGTGGGATCATATATGTGGGCAGAGTGGCCCGAACACTTTTCCATGGATGTGTAATGAGGATTTGGTGCTCGGCGCAAGGACGAGCCATTTTAAGGGGGGGGAGGTTGTAAGATCCTCGATATTAGAAAGGTATATTTTCTTTTCTGTTTTTGGTTGAATCCCTTTTTTGGTTGATTAAGATCATCACCAAGTCCTTAAGGAGTCTTGGGGGTGTTCCGAGTGTTTAGGGAACAAAAATGGAGAAAAATTTGGTTTTCTAGGTAAGCTACATGGTGTGTGCATAGTTAGTGCCAATCGTGCGGAGAGAACAGGAAACCGTGAAAAAATTGTGTTTGTGGACAGTGGCCTCCGCAAGGTTTTCATACTGTCGGGAAAATCATGCATGTAACCCATGTGACCCTGAAATCATTAAAAAAAATTGTAATTTTTCCACTCTGGTATTTTTAACCCCAACTTAGGATTTTATCCCCATTCACCCCTCTTCTCCCAAGGAACAAACAAATTCTACCAAGAACCCCAAGATATAAATTTTTTATCATGTAATGGAAGCGCAACTGGAATAATGGTTAGTATGGTGTGTAAATCTATAATTTTAGACCATTATTTTTTTAAAATAAAATTATTAAAAAAGTACCTTGACCAAAAAATGAAAATAATATTCCATTTCAAAAACAATTGTGGTTTAAAAAAATAAAAAATTGTTAGAAATTTATTTTAATGGTCATATGAGAATAGTAGAATATATTTGGAAACTTTTTAGAAAAAATTTTATTTAAAAAAACAAGTATCTGATAGAAGAGATAGTTAAATTCGAACATTCCTAAAAAACATTCTTGATCGTATTATGTTCCAAAGAGTGAAAAATAATTGTGTTACATGGATGTACCATGAATAAAAAGTGTTTTTTTTTTTGAAATTTTAATAAATATGTTTTTCACTCATGTAGGGATCCTTTAATTTTAAGTATAATTCATTGGTTGGGATATTAAATAGACGCCTAATGAGTTAGAAAAGGTTTTGAGGGTGTTTGGGGCTTGTTTGTAGCTCAAAATAACCTTTTTTTTTAAAATAGGACAAGTTGCAAAATTTACCCATGGTTAGCACATGGTTTACCTTACTGTGTGGATTTTGTTATTCCATATAGTGGTACCTCATATAGATTCATCACAGAACTATAGCTAGACCGTGCAAACACCGCTTCTTCCCATGTTCAGGCAGAACCATCTCGCACAATTGGCGCACTGTTTGACAAACTGTTGGTAGGCTAAAAACCGGTGTAAAATGTCTAAAATGACTTTAATGAACTATTAATCCTTCCCCTTCCTCCCAAATCTGAGCTCATATGGGATTGACCTTTTTCACTCTCATTTTAGAGCTTTTTTAATATCAAAACATGGAATCAGTAGATGTCCTTCGTCTGACATGTCATCAAGCTTCAGTTCATTACGTTGGATGCGAAATGATTTATACTCGAGTCCTTATTCTCTAAAATTATTCTCTTTCAATCTCGACTTACATATCTCCATGTGATATTTTTCCCCTTTTCTTTGATCTACTCTGATCTGAGGAAAATCAAGGGATAATACCGGAGGAGAAGTCTTGTACCACCCTAAGTTGGGAGGCCTATAACTCTTCCCTAAATATATTTGTTTTTGAAATGTTGATGTGGGTCCCACCAACATCATTGGAAATAATTTCTTTAATTAACATGTCATGAAAATACATATTAGAATCATATAATTACAATCTGTCAAAGTATGTGATTAGGTTTTAGTGGTTACACCCACAAATTAATCCACCTCATGTATAATATTATTCCATAATTGGGTTTTTGTGTCTTACCATGTTTGACCCACTTTTAGGGTGTTCCTTTTCTTTCCCATTCTTAAGGGGAGACTCCTGATAAAAAATGGCTGGTTGAAATTGATAATTTCATATTTACATGTACAATGTATGATAACCACTTGACCTGCCTAAGGTAAGTGCTTCCAAATGTTTATTAAATGTGAAATATGAAATGTGAAATGGAATGTATTCGAAGTATATAAAATGGTCTTATTTAAAGAGATTGAATAAAGGTTACATGTCTACAACACCCCTTTCCAAGATTATGGAAGGTAGCAGAGTGAACCTCTATAATTGAGTAAGCCTTAATGACTAACTTTGACTTGATTAAATGGTTTCAAATCTAAATGGCCTATCAACACTAATGGAAGAAAAAGTTAGTACAAATTGTTTCAACTTTAATTGACATATCCACACTAATGGAAGGAAATACATGAACCAAGTTAATTATTACATGATTAAAATATCAAATAGGAATGGACTGACTAGAGATCACCTTGGATTCTGAGAGGATAATACCTTGGGTCCTGGAAACCACCTAGTGATTCAAGGATACAGTTTTCTTTGGTTTAAGTCCACATAGACACTGGTTATTGTCAATTACGTGGATTTCGAGTATACTACCATTGGGTTCCTTTCCTTATTACAAGATACCTCAAATACACTCCTGGTATCTAACACGGACTACTAGGTGCGATGGTTAATTCTCATAGGGACCTCTCTTTTCATAGCCATGTTTTACCTTGGTAGATCGCTTTGGACTCTGTAGGCCCCTTATTGTGGAATGCTTTGGATTATGTTCTTCGGATTACACTCTTACCCATTATCTAGACCAAGATACCACTGAGTTTGATTTCTGTGAGTTTACGTTACATTGGTATTTACCCTGGAACTCCCTCACTAGATAACATTTTTAGGATTCCTTGTTACATCTTGACACCTTCACTACTTATACTATCACAAGGTGATGGTAGTGTTGGCTATGAATATTGTGACATATTAAGAGTAAATGGTTATTGATTTGTTAATGAACTGGTTACATGTTCAGACACCACTAGAGGGCTGAAGCAGATGCTTTGTTATTTAGTTATTTTGTACTGTTTTATTTACTTTACATATATGCATGCACAGTTCTTTATTCCACTTCACGAGCCAAATTTTATACGCATTGTTGGTGGTGGAAAACTGAGATTTATCTCATACTCTCTATGGGCACTATTTTGTACACATAGTAGATTCCATGGTTGGAGGTGTGGGAAAAGGGAATCATGTAGATTTCAATATAATATTTTGTGCTTATAGGATAGAGCATGATAGCATATGTCCAAGTAGGATCTTGGGATTCTTGGAGTATAAAATGTTTTCTTTTACCTTGTAGAACATTTTATTCATTTTCTCTTGTATCCATGTTTTCGAGTTTTCTAAAGACATGACATTTCATCATCACTGTTCCATGTGATACAGTTATTGTAATTATTTTTTATCTAATAAATCAACTTTCTTTCACTATTTATTTATGTTACTTCTACTATTTACAATTAATTTATATCTCTTACAATGAAATACACCCTACTAATGGGGGGATATTCTTCCCACGGAAACACCCTAGGCACTCGCTATAAGTCGATAACCTCTAGTATTCGAGAAGATGCGCGTGAGGCTATGTGTCCCACCAGGCTCGGTGAACCCGTTAAGTGGCATTCCTGTCCAGGCCATCACAATGTGGTATCTTTGGTGGAAATGGTATTTCGTTACTCTTTGGAGACACTAGATTAGATATTATGAACACTTTATACTTTTCCATAATCGGTTCTTGGGAGCCATGAACCCATGTTTGGTGTTAAATCCATGTTACCCATAATGCAACTATTGTTCATTTTTACATATTACAGTGGATATTATTTCACTTTTTGGTGAATCACATGTTGTGTGGTGTTGTTGATTATTACCCTTTGAGAATTTATTTATTCTTTGACCCAACGATATGAGGGCAATGAGTAATGCTACATGCATCGTTATAGGATACTATAATACACATTTCATGCATATGGACATGCCATATAGGTGCATTTCACAACATTTCATTGCTTGATATGCTTGTGATCATTGAGTGATGTTGTGATTGTTTCTTGTACTTTTATTACATTGTCTTCGATTGAGTGATTTATTTTCTAAATTCATGTGGTGTATGGGTTCACATGGGTTGAGATGAGTACTTTACCGAGTCAAAGAATTATGATATAAATAAGTGGGTGTTGTTTCTGGTGATAGGTGAATGGTCACTAATTCATCAGAAATGACTATCCATTATACTATAAATCCTAAAAAAATATGATGTGGATGCATGTCATTATCCTGCATTGTCATGGTTATTAAAGTTAAAAGAGTGAACCAAGAAATTAATTTCAATGTAACATGATACATATACTTGATAAATTACTGATACCTGGCCATCTAAGAAGGTAGTTTGGGTAGTATGCCTTGGGTAGTGTTTTTTCATACATTTAGATTCTTCTAGTGTTGTTATCATTTGCTCCTAATATTTTTCTAAGATGTGTGTTTGGAATTTGTAGACCAATTCCTTTAGTTCATCTTAATTTTGTTTTCCCAGAGGGTGGTGATGACCTTACTCCACACATGGTGGGCCCTAAGACACATTTCTTACTTTAAAGAGTTCCACTTGAGGCACCACCTAAAAAACCTGACTAGGGATCTGATTCCCAAGTATGTGATAGTTAGGTGCGTATGTTGCAGTCTATGATGAGGGCTCCACGGGTTGCACCTATGATTGTAGATCTAACCCACGAGTTCTAGAAGCATCCTCCTTCTACATTTTTAGGGTATTGTGGTACTAAGGATGTTGAATCAGGGCTAGAGGCCATTCTGTCTATCTTTGAGCATCTTGAAATGCCTCCAGAGCAGAGATTCATGATTTCTACATACAAGTTTTGGGATTCCCCCAAGCCTTGGTGGGATGTCGTTACCCAAGCCATACGTCATCAGGGAATGTTATGGGTTTAATTCCAAACCGCCTTCTAGGATCATTTCATTCATCATTCATTATGAGATGATAGAGACATTGATTTCATGCATCTTGAGAAGGGTTCTCTGTCAGGTATGGAATATTCAGCATGTTTCACTTATTTTTAGTGCTTTTCACCACTTCTATCTGGTTATGAGATTCCACGTGCTCAACATTTTTTAGATGGGATCTAGTACTCCATCCTATCCTAGGTGAATTACTTTTTCATTCCTTACTTCTCTGCAATAGTTGATCATGCCCTTATCACTAAGTGTAACCTGGGGGATAGTGTGAGTACTTGGTTTAATGTATTATTTCCGCGTTTGGAAAATAGTTCTTCTGGTGGAACGAAACGTTCCCTTGAGGTTTATCGTTAGGACAATGATAGAGAGAGTATCCAATTTCATAGCTCTATAGTGTTTCATCATTGTGGAAAACTAGGGCATAAGATGACCCAGTCTGATAGTCACCCTTTGGAGTGTCGAGCTTGTGGACATTTGGGTCATCTTCAAAGCATTGGCAGGACCATTCTACCAACTTCATGTAGAAAAGGTTCACCTTCATCCCCACCTTTAGGAGGGAGTTCGTTTGCACAGTGTCAGTCTTGAAATAAGAGTAGCACTACCTGTTCTGGTCTAGGAGGAGGTTGTGGTCATGGTAGTCTAATATCGTATCACTGGTAGCACCATTAGAGCTATCATGATTGTGGTAGTCCATCTATTGAATTGGGTAATGGATCAGGTCAGTTGTATGCTTTATAGACGATACATGAGGATCATGTTATGGGACCATCTACAATACAAGGTACAATTCTAGTATCCTATAATATAGTATGTTATTTTTTTTGATAAAACATCAAACTATCTTATTTCTGTATCTATTGTGGAAAGTCTCAGACCTGTGATACATTATCACTATGGTGTAATGACCCTTGATAAACCATTGGGAATATAGATAATGGGCCTACTCCAGTGCAGGGACTGTCCCCTTGAGGTTGGTAGTTACCATTTCTGTGGAATTTTAATTATCTCGAGATTAATAGATTCAATTTCATTCTAGGTATGGACTGGTAGGTCCACTATCATTCCTTTGTAGACTTTTATCACTGAAGGGTTTTTTTTACATCACCAGAAGGCATAACTTATCTTCTCAATGGAATGTGGGATGTCTAGGCTGGGTGAGCCGGATCGAAGAATCATGTGATAAGAGGAGTGACCACTCAGATTGAAAATATTTTCATCAGGGATTTGGGATTCTTAAAAATAATTTCCCTCCTGAAGTTAGTCATTTTAGGGAAGTATTTCCAGATGAAATTTCTGGCTTACCTTCTAAGAGAGAGGAATATATTACAGTTTAGTTTGTTCCTAGAGCACCCCCAGTTTCCATTCCTCCGTATATTGTGGCATCTACTGAGCATCAGGAGCTCAAGTGGTAGATAGAGGATATTGAGGAAAAATGATTTTTACGGCTATTAAATAATCTTTGGGTTCACCCAAGCTTTTCCCCAAGAATGTGGATGGAACCTTATGTATATATGTGGATTGCATAAGGTTAAATATGATTACAATCAAGAACAGGTATCCAATTCCTATAATAGATTATCTATTTGACCAGCTCCGAGGTTCAGAGGTGTTCTCAAAGATCGACCAGAGATCTGGTTATCATCAGGTGCGAGTTAGACCATTAGACATACCTCATACAACTTTTTATTTCCGGTATAGTATTTATTGGTATCTTTTTATGCTCTTCGGACTTACAAACAAACCTTCCATTTTCATGGAATTGATTAATAAGGTTTTCCATCCCTACTTGGACTCTTTTTTCATGGTCTTTGTGGATGAAATATTGGTGTATTCGTGCACTGGTAATGACCATGAAAAATAGCGTGATATCATTTTGAGTACAATGAAAGAGAATCAAATTTATTCCAAGCATGATCAATGAGACTTCTGGGTTGAAAAGTTCCACTTCTTGGGACATATTATTTCAGAATCGGGAGTATCTGTTGACCCTAAAAAGGATACTGTTGTAGTCTCCTGGGAGCATCCTAAGAACATGTTTGATATTAGGAGTTTTTTAGGGCTCGCAGGATATTACTGGTGTTTCATACATGAATTTACTCATCTTGCTACACCTATTTCTGGTCTTACAATGAAGTTTGTTAAGTTCACACGGTTAGAGTATGTGATAATTCCTTTCAAGATCCGAAGGGGAGGCTTGTCTCGGTGCCTATTCTGATTCTTCCAGAACCTGGAAAATGTTATATCATCATCTGTGATGCATCTGGAATTTTCCATGGAGTATTGTTGATGTAGTAAGACAATTTAGTTGCATAAGGATATCGACAGTTGAAACCTCAGGAGAAAAATTACCCGACTCCTGACCTTGACCTAGCCACAGTTATCCATGACTTACATTACAGGAGACACTATCAGCTGGGTGAGTACTTTTTGGTTTATTCAGATCACAAGAGACTCAAGTATATCTTTTTTCTTCATTACATGAACCTCCAAATTCAAGGATGGGTCTAATATGAACAATCCTATGATTTTGATCATTCCTATACTCCTGAAAAAGGAAACGTGGTTGCAAATGATTTGAGTTGGAAAAATCAAACGCATGAAGTACTTGGAGCCAATGATGAATGGATGTTAATGGACCTCTTTTCTAAACATCACCTGGAGTTTCAAGATATTCATGATAAGTCTTACCTCTCAGCCTTAATAGTTACCTCTTCCCTCTTTCATAAGGTTAAGATGTGGAAGTTTTCAGATCATGAAGGTCTTGTTCTCCATTAGAGTATATCAACAGATAAACCACCTGTGGATTAGATTGTAGAGAGGGATGATGTCTTTCATCTACTTGGAAATATTTGGTTTCCTATAGATGTGATAGATAATTTGATGAAATATCCACACACTTCCTAGTGGTACGATCATCTAGTCATATAGAATATGTATCTGGATACGTAGTTCCAATATTGGTGGAATGGGATGAAACATCATATTACAGGCTTCTTCACTAGGTGTTCCACCTGTAAGTAGGTAAAGGCACAGAACCAGAGACCTGTAGGTTTATAATAGACACTTCTAGTCCCAGAATGGAAATGGGAATATGTTTCTATGGATATTGTAATTGTCTTACCTAGGTTGCCCAGGGGTAGTGACACTATCTGGGTTGTCATTAACAGATTAATGAAATTTTCCCAATTAATTCCTATTTGGGTGACCTTATCAGTTAATCATCTGGGAAGACATTATTTTAGTGAGATCAGATGACTACCCAGAGTTCTACATACTATCATTTCATATAGGGATGATCATTTCACTTCATGATTCTGGCAAGGTTTCCAGAAATCATTTAGAATTCAGGTGCATCTATGCACTGCTTCTCACCCTCAGTCCGATGGAAAAGCGGAATGGACAATACATGTTTCTTGAAGATATTCACCAGGAATGTGTTCTATATTTCAGATTTCTTGTGAGAAGCATATCCCTTTCATAATGTTCTATTATAATAACAGTTTTCAGATGACTATTCAGATGACTCTTTTTTACTCATTATATGGTAGTACATGTCATTCACTATTGTGAAGGCTAGAGGTTGGAGATGCAACTCTACTAGGTCCTTGTATCCTTATTGGGACTTTATAATAGGTCCAGTTGATAAAGAATCATTAGACTACTGCACTGTCTATAAAGAAATATTATTTAAATCATTGTCGATGACCTCTTGAGTTTGAGGTTGGGGATTATGTTTTTATTTTGGGTATCACCCAGGCTTGGGCATAGACTGTTGCAGAAGAAAGGTAAGATGTAGCATCGTTTGGCCAGACCATTCTAGATTCTTGAGAGAGTCGAGCATGTAGCATATCAGTTTCTACTACCTCAGAAGTACTATTCCATGCCTGATGTCTTTCATATCTCACAGCATCACCAATATCATGTTGACCCGTCTCATACATTTGATCTCGATGATGTTGAGTTAGATGTCAATCCTACCTTTGAGGAATATCCAGTACACATCAGTGATAAAAGCATGAAGGGTCTCTAAGGAATTTTTGTCCCTCTCGTATTGGTGTTTTGTTAGTGTGCTTGAGTACATGATGAGACATGGGAGATGGAAGTCGATGCACCTTCTCAGTGGCCAAAGTTTTTCTCAGACAATGTTTCTTACCCATGGAAGGAGAACTAGGGGGTGAGTTATTTTATGAGGGGAAGACTATAAGAACCTAGATTTTCACTCAGGTATGGATACTTTAATTTTTTTCTAAATCATTAATTTGGATCTAAAATAGATGCATAATGAGTTATCAAAGGTTCTGAGGGTGTCTGCGGCTTGTTTGGAGCTTGGAAAACCCATTTTTTGGAAAATAAGACAAGTCGCTCATTTTGTGCATAGTTAGCGCAGGGTTTATCTAACCGTGTGGATTGTATTTTTCTAAATAGTGTCACCTCACACAGATTGAGCATAGTCATGCAGCTAGGCCGTGTGAATGCCACTTTTTCCCAGGTCTGGGAAAAACCATCTCTTACGATTTTTGCATCGTATGCATAATTGTGCTGGAAAACCATGCACGGTAAAAAAAGCTATTTAAAATCATTCAAATTATATTAATGATCTCTCAATCCAACCTCTTCCTCCCTAGTCATAGAATATGAAGGATTCACCTAGTTTTCTCTTGTTTCAATGCTTTTTGAATATCCAAACAATGAAACAAGAGATCTTTTTCATTCGACATCTGATCGAGCTTCCGCTCATCACATTGGAAGTGCAGTAGTATGTAATCTATCCAATTTAACCATACTTCTTCTATTTATCTCTCCTCCTAGTTATCACCATGTGAATTTATTTAAACTTTTCATAGATCTACTCTGATTTTGAGGAATATCAAGGGTTGATACCTATGGAAACCCAAAGCTTGATGTACATGGACATTAGATTACTTTTGTGGAATATTTAATACCTAATAAACATAGACACACAAGGACTGTAATAGTTTAGTGTTTTTCGAAACTCAAAATTTATTCTTCTAATCGTGGTGAAAGATCTTCAAATTCTCCCATAAAGTTCTTCCCCTTTTGTTTTCATACCTAAAACCTTTCTTTATATCTTGGGGAAAAGAAACCATAAAAAGGGTGAGCTCAAATTCTCAGTAAGGGTAAGTATAGAGAACATAAAACAATCCATAAAAATTTGAATGCAAAATCTTGAACATAAAATCTAAACATCAAAATCATAAGCAAAGACATAAATCTTGGAAGTACGTAAGGCATATATCATAAAGGAACAACAATATTGACAAAATAGGATGGGAATAAATCATGTAATTGTAGAAAGCATTCAGCACTTGTTATTATTTCCATAGTATCCAAGGTATTGCTGTCAAGACCTTCTTAGTGGACAAAGTCCCTTTCTGAATCGAGTTCACTCCTCATACCAGTCCTATATCACTGAACCGGATTAACTTACCGATCTAGCCATGCCTATCTCATGAGATATAAATCTATACCCAATACATTGGAGGGATATATAGGTCCCACCCATCTCATAATGAAATCATTCTTACTTGTGCCATAAAATAAACATAAAACATTCATTATAACCAAAATAATAAAGTGGGTTTCATAAACATCATCCCATCATCACATAATCCATATAAAAAGAATAGATATTTCATCATAAGACAAGTGAAACCATGTAAATAATATTGGCATTATACTTGAAACATACACATATTAAATAATGTAATCTTATATGGAAAATGGTTTTGATAAAACACTTGAAATGAATTCTTGAGGAAAATATCATTTCTTCTTCAAAATCATTTTATTTTCGCAAAATGAGATGAAATTTTAAAAGAAAAGTATTTTTTTTAAATATTAATAAAATCTTGTAGAGTAGGCTTCATGAAAATGAGGCTTTATGAAACCGTAAAAATCCGTTCATGTCGTATAAGTTAAAAATAACATTCTTCTCGTACTTTCGCCGAAAAAGTCAAAAAGTTCCCCGTGTGGTAAAAAATTATGATTCCTTTCATAAAATGAGGTAAATTTAAAAAAATGGGTAAAAAGGACTTTAAAAATACATGAAAACATTTTTATAAAACATGGGCATGGATTATAACATTAACCCTAGTAAATAATTCGAATAACAATCTCAGATAAGAACGTTATTAGAATAGTTATCACTGACCTTGTGTCAAATTTCATCCATATGTGTCTGAAACTCTTGTATAGTGGTTTTAAAAATATTATTAACTTGTAAAAGAACCATAATAATATTTATGATATAATATATTATTCACTTATGACTTTATTTTATCTATTCATTTGTCTATTCCATGTTAAAGAAGCGTTTTGGGTAAAATCGTATCAATTATCGTCTGTGTTATGACTTGTAATTATTAATATGATTACAAAGATCATTATTACTTAATTCCAGTATATAAAACATTATTTATATATATTATATATTCATAATATACATATATATAATTTATTTATAAATGTAATGAAATACATCTTTCATGGAGACGGTAGGCCGTACGTACGCATGAATGCTGTTTTTCATTTCCCTATTGAATTGAATGGAATTTAGTAGATGAAATAAATATATATATATAAATAAATGAAGTTTCATAATTATTTAATATATTTCATGATTACTTATCATATATAATTTATAATCATTCTTGAATTTTTATCTAGGAAAATGAATCTCATCGCGTCATGAAGATGGTAATCCGTACGTACGCACGAGCGATGATATCGTTCCCATATTTATTGAATGGAATTGTAGTGGATGATATAACATCACAGAATCGTTATGATATTATAATAATCATATATATTTATTCTTTACACCATTATACCCATCCAAGTAAGGTGGTGGTGGAAAAACTGATTACACCACGGCTTGGAGATGGTATTCCGTACACACGCACGTGCAATGATTTCATTTTCCGTAGGATGGATAAGAGGTTAAATAAGGTTGTTTCATATTTATATTAAAATATATGTATATATTTAATACTTATGTTATTAATTTATAATTAAACAACTAATGAAGAGGATGTATAAGAAGAAAGAAACTTGAGAGAATCAGAAGAAGAGATTACCTCTTCTTCGACGAACCTCCTTTATGCTTCCTCTTAAGGAAGTAGAGTGGGACTTCTGAGAGGAAAAAAAATCCATAATGTTACTAGGGAAGTGGATAAGAGAAATGGGAAGGGTTCGTCCGAGCATCAAGGCTCAACAGGGTGTGAAGACAAGATGGAAGGGGTGCCCTTTTATAAGAGAGGAGAGGGGCACCTTAGGAAATACTCAAAATATTATTTTATAATAAAGTCATATTCGGTTTTTAATATCTCCAAATTGAGTTATTTGGAATCTAAGGTGGGTATGGGTCAAAATAATCTCAAAAACAATTGATTTTAGACAGGTTTGGTTCATTATATTAACCTTATCTTTTATTTTTATCTATTAGTTAATTAGATTGACATTTACCATGTCACTTTGTATTTTTATATTATATAGTTAATAAACATACCATATACATCTAAGGTACCCCAAAGTGGTCCATTAATGATACACCTATCAAGATATAAATATCTTGGCCGAACCATAGATTTTTAGGAATATAATAACAATTAATAATATAATATTTTTTTTGAAAACTATTTTATGTCATTTTAGATACTATTTGGTAATTGATTTTTGTGAAAATCATAACAGCATGATTAGTTATAAAAAAGATAATTAAATTAATTGTAACATGTAATATTAACCTAGAAAATAAGTTGAATTCACAAATAGTTCCAAATTAATTTTATTTGGGTATTTATAACATTAATTATGTTAATATTTAATTTATAAGATAATTACTACATCATCATTATGTCACAAATAAATTAAATTATTTAAAGTCTAAAAATTATAAATAAAATACTAATATTTAGGATATATTTTTTATATTTATAATGAATATTTATAGTATAATTTTTCTTATGTATAACCCCATATTAAAAATGATTTAGTTATTAAACATTGATATTAACTATTTTCACCACTCTTTAAATAAATTAATAATAAATGTCCTACTCTAATCCAAGTGGACCTAAATGGTCATATTTTCTTATTAAGATTGTTCTTGGTCGAATTAAACTTATCCAATAGAATAAGGACATGTGTTAGGGTAATAATATTATTATTTTTACCCTTAATTACCCTATTTACTTTTAACTGTGGTAAATAAAAGTAAAAAGTTACTATTCACAAAAAATTATTTACATCTCATTGAACCATATTTTACTCCTCGATATTAACCATGTTACTAGGATTTTCGAAATTCCACTCACAGATGCGGTAAAATTATTTTTTATGTGAGTTTCCAAATTCTCCTAGGAGGTGGGTAAAATACGGTGAAAAGTTCAATAAAATTTTTATATATCTGAAATTATTATTAAATTACCTAAATGAATTGCCTTGAACTTATATAGGTATTATGTATCAAATTTGACCTAATATAAATTTAAATAAAATAAAAAATTATTTAAATAAAAATTCGGTTTTTAAATAGTAACATAGTGTTTTCACTATTCATAAAAAATTGAATGTTTTTAGAAAAACACCAAAATTTCACCCTAGTCTAATTTTGATATTCCAAATCCAAAAATGAAGTCCATTTTGAAAAATAAAATTTCAAAAAGTGGGTATTACTATTCATAACTGCTAGTTTATATAACATATCGTTGTTTAGTGAAACTCGGTATTGCGTACAACACACGCTATCAGGGAAGGTCATGATTGAGTGTAATGCAAGCCAAGTTAGGGTTGTTTGTAGTGCAAGATCCCTTTGGTGTAGAGTAGAACACAAGATATCAATGAAATTAAAAAGAATATTTTTCTTAAAATCTCGAGGTGTTACATTCTACCCCCCTTAAAATGAATTTCTCCCTCGAAATTCGTTGGGGTTATAAATGGTTTACTACTTGAAAATTTCTTTAATAGAAACCCAATTCGTAAAAAGGAATACCAAAACTTATCATTAAAAAACTAAAGTATGGAATGTAATGGTTACCCAAATTAACTAATCACTGGGTTTCCATGTAGGAGAACATATGTGAAAATATGGACATGGAAGAGAAATAAAACCATCATGTTATGATGGAGTGTGGTAGAGAACATGGCTATGAAAAAGTCAATTGTCACAAAGCCATAAATATGTGATGATCTAAGGTATGATTAATCGGATATAAGGGCTCTAGGAAAAAAAATTTTGGTTTTCAAGATCATTTCCCTAAAGTTGAAGAATTTGAATTAGAAGAAATAGTTACATTATTTTGGTATAATCTCACCATTGTTCGTGTCTTGAAAAATTTCCACTTCATCTAATTAAGAAATGAAGTTGAATTTTTCTTTAGCAAAGTTTTAGCAGATCATGCGATAGAAAGATAGGTCATTCCCTCTGTCTCAAACATAATTTATCAAAATATATATACATAAGTCCATCTATGGTGAGATTAATCAGATATGGTTCCAAAATGGACTTATAATTCATCTATCATCCTACATAATAAAATAAAACTAGTTTCTCATAACTAGGGACTTCCTGTAGGCCAGTGGTATGAAATAAAGGCCGGTCACACTTCAGTTGTGGGTTCGATTCCCACACACTTGTCTGACGTGACATGTTGTCGCCCATCCTGTAGGATGTCCTTTTTCTAAAAATGTATTATAATAACATTCCATCAATAATATCGAAACTGTTTTAGCCTTAAACAATACTAACTTATGTCCAACATAATCCGTTCCAATATTTAGGCTTATCCAAAATAATGATGTCCAATCTCATATTATAGTGAAAACGATTACCAGAGAGTTCATATAACAAGCATGTTAATATCATCATTGATACCCATATATCATAAGATATGTCTTGTTGGTCACATTTGAAACATTCGAAGTCCTTAATCATGTATTCTCTTGAAAAATCAATACCCATTGAACATTAGTGAAAACATGAGTTCTGTCAAAAGTAAACTCTTTCCACATGCCAAAATCCCGAAATTTCGTATACTCAATCCATGATATCACTTAGTCCTTATAACAATCATGAGCTCATGAATACTATCAAACATATTATTTCCTTCATATCAATTTATTATGTGAATATCATATTATTTCCAAAAATATCTGAATAACCATTCATGGTTACTAGTACCATTCAATATATACTTTCAAATACTTTAGGAAAAACAATAGTGTAACAATCCTTAGATGTTTCTTTATTCCATAGTACCATTAAATTACTTATACAACATAACTCTGGATAAACATACAATCATTCCACCACCTTCTTAAACCATTGACCAAGATTCCACACTTTATTCATATCCTATATCATTTGTAGTCTCCTCATCATCTTCCACATAAAAACTACCCATATGACCATTCTGATTCACTTCATAAGATTTTCCCTTAGGGCATTGGTTTGCATAATTCTCATACATTCCACATTTAAAACATCTAATCATTATTGATGTCATAGAAATACCATTAGCTTTATCCATGGTGTTAACTGAACCTTTTCTTTTTCACTTAATGGATTTGTGTCCTTCTTTTCCACACCCAAAGAATCTTCCAGTTCATTTGAAACATTATCCTTGATGCCTCTTCTGAAATGATTTACATGATAGAAATTGAACTTTCCTTCCTCTATGATCATCAAGGAAATCCATATTTCTCTTATTACCTTAGTCAGGAAACTTACCAAAGTTAAGATTATTTATCATATTATGAGATTTATGATTAGAAATAATAACGATATGTGGACCTCCAAATCCAATTTCATTAGGTTACTCATGAAGAATAAAATTCAATTGTCCAACATATCCTCCATTATCGTGAATCTTCCCATTCCCAACAATTTTCTAAAACACAAGAAGAATAGTGTGAGAGGCCAAAATCATAATAAAGGGGGATTACCATCAATATCTAACATCTTAGGTAAAATTATAAGATCGTTACCATATTTCTAGGATTATAACCTATACTTATACTTAACCTTAGGGACATCCCTTGAATACATTAGATATATCTCTAGGGATCTCACGAAAGTTCTCGCATCCTAGTTTCCAAAGGTTGACTAAACATTTCCTATGATACCAACTAGAAAGGTTTGTAATTACTTCTAGTGGACTGTAATTGATACCTATCAGGACAATCCATGGGAAGCTACACCCCCTGGGCGGGACTCACCACCATCCCCAGTGGCAGCCATTTCCTCATGAAGCCTTTGGGCGGAGATCCATGCTTCGTCCAATGCTCACATGTGAGAGTTCACAAGGATCAGATACATTCCAATGTCTTTTTCCACTAATAACAACTATAGAAACCCAAAGCTTGATGTAAATGGACATTACATTACATTTTCGGAATACTTAATACATTACAAACATAGACAAAAAAGGACTATAATAGTTTAGTGTCTTTGGAAACTCAGAATTTAATCTTCTAATCGTGGTGAAAGATATTAAACTTCTCCCATAAAAATATTCCCCTTTTGTTTTCTTACCTAAAACCTTTCTGTATATCCTAGGGAAAATAAAACATAAAATTGTTGAGCTCAAATTCTTAGTAAGGGTAAGCATAGGGAACATAATACAATCCATAAACATTTTAATGCAAATCTTTGAACATAAAATCTAATCATAAAAATCTTGAGCAAAGAGATAAATATTGGAAGTACGTAAGGCATATATCATAAAGGAACATCAATATAGATAAAATAGAATGGGAATAAATCATGTAATTGTGGGAACCATTCAATACTTGTTATGATTTCCATAGTAGCCAAGGCTTTGCTCCCAAGACCATCTTAGTGGACAAAGTCCCTTTCTGAATCGAGTTCACTCCTCGTTCCAGTCCTGTATCACTGAACCAAATTAACTTACCGTTCCATCCATGTCTATCTCATGATATATAAATCTTTACCCAATGCATTTTAGGTAGATATAGGTCCCACCAATCTCATTATAAAATCATTCTCACTTGTGCCACAAAATAAACATAAAACATTCATCATAACCCAAATAATAAAATGGGTTTCCTAAACATCATCCCATCATCACAAAATCCATATAAAATAAATGGATATTTCATCATAAGAAAAGTGAAACCATGTAAATCATAGTATCATTATACTTGAAACAAACACATATGAAATAATGTCATCTTATACCGAAAATGGTTTTGATAAAACACTTGAAATGAATTCTTGAGGAAAATATGCTTTCTTCTTAAAAATCATTTTCTTTTCACAAAATGCAACGCAATTTTAAAAGAAAATTATTTTTTTGAAAATATTCATAAAATATTGTAGAGTAGGCTTCATGAAAATTAGGCGTTATGAAACCATAGAAATCTGTTCATGCCGTATAAGTAAAAAATAACAATCTTTTCGTACTTTTGTCGGAAAAGTAAAAAAGTTGTCCATGTGGTAAAAAAGTAAGATTAAATTCATAAAATGTGGTAAATTTCAAAAAAATGGTAGAATGAACTTTAAAAATACATGAAAACATATTTATAAAAATGGTCATCGATGATAAGCATAACCCTAGTAAATACTTACGAATAACAATCTCAGATAAGAACGAGATTGGAATAGTTTTCCCTTACCTTGTGTCAAATTTCTTCTGTATGTGTCTGATACTCTTGTATAGTGGGTTTAAACATATTATTAACTTGTAACAGAACCATAATAACATTTCTCATTTCATATATGATTCAATTATGAATTTATATTATCCATTCATTTGTCTATTCTATGTTGATGAAGCGTTTTGGGTAAAATTGTTTCATTTATCGTTAGTGTTTTGACTTTTATTATTAATATTATTACTTAGATCATGATTAGTTAATTCCAGAATATAAAACATGATTTATATATAATATATATATTTAGAATATACATATATATAATAGATTTATAAATGTAAATAAATACATCATTCATGGAGACGGTAGGTCGTACGTACGCATGAACGTTGTTTTTCATTTCCTTATTGAATTAAATGGAATTAAGTAGATGAAATACATATATATATATATATATATATATTCAGTAGCATCATTATGCCATATATTACATGATTACTTATCATATATACATTATAATCATTATTGAATTGTTAACATGGAAAATGAATCGCATCGTGTCGTGGAGACGGTAATCCGTACATACGCACGAGCGATGATATCATTTCTATATTTATTGAATGGAATTGTAGTGGATGATATAATATCATATAATAAGTATGATGTTATAATAATCATATAAAGATATTCTTTACACCATTATACTAATCCATGTAAGGTGGTGGTGGAAAAACTGATTACACCACGGTGTGGAGACGATATTCCGTACGTACGCACGCACGGTGATTTCGTTTTCCATAGGATGGATTGAAGGTGAAATAGGGTTGTTTCATGTTTATAATAACATATAATTATATAATTAATACTTATGTAATTACTTTATAATGAAACAACCAATGAAGAGGAATTAGAAAAAGAAAGAAACTTGAGAGAATCGGAAGAAGAGATTACCTCTTCTTCGACACACCACCTTTATGCTTCCTCTTAAGGAAGTAGAGTTGGTATTTTGGGAAGACCAAAACCTCCTGAATGTTTCTAGGGATGTGTATAAGTGAAATGGGTAGGTTTTGGCCTATATTAAAAGCTAAAAAGGGTGTGAAGACAAGAGGGAAGGGGTGCCCTTTTTATAAGGCAGGAGAGGGGCACCATAGGAAAAACATAAAATATTGTTTTATAATAATGTCACATTCGGTTTGTAATATCTCCAAATTGATTTGTTTAGAATATAACGTGGGGATGGGTAGAAATACTCTCATCCAATAGAGTTTAGATAGGTTTGGGTCATTATATTAACCTTATCTTTTAGTTTTAACTCTTAGTTAATTAGATTGACATTTACAATGTGAATTTGTATTTTTATATTATATAGTTAATAAACATACCATATACATCCAAGCAACCTAGAAGTGGTCCATTAATGATAAAAATATCATTATATAAGTATCTTGGTCGATCCTTATATTTTTAGGAATATAATATCAATTAATTATATAATATTTGTTTTACAAACTATTTTATGTCAATTTAGACACTATTTGTTAATTGATTTGTTGTGAAAATCATAACTGCATGATTTGTCCTAAAAAAGTTAATTAAATAAATACTAACATGTCATATTAACATATAAAATTAGTGGAATTCATAAAAAGTCCCAAATTACATTTATTTGGGTATTTATAAAATCAATTATATTAATATTTCATTAATAAGATAATTACTGCATCATCATTATGTCATAAATAAATTAAATTATTTAATGTCTAAAAATTATAAATAAGAAACCATTATGTAGGAAATTTTTTCATCTTTGTAATAAATATTTATAGTCGAATTTATCTTATTTATTACCCTATATTAAAAATGATTTCGTTATTAAACATTGATTTTAACTATTTTAACCCTTGTATAAATAAATTAATAATAAATGTCATAATCTAATCCAAGTGGACTTAAATGGTCATATTTTATTCCTAAGTTTTTTTTGGTCTAATTACGGATTTTCAAAAATACATTCACAGAAGCAGTAAAATTATGTTTTATGTGAATTTCCAAATTCTCCTAGCAGGTGGGTAAAATACGGTGAAAACATCAATAAAAGTTTATATATATATAATTATTATAAAATGACCCCAATAAATTACATTGATCTTATATAGGTATAATGTATCAATTTTGACCTAAAATAAATTTAAATAATATAAATAATTTATTAAATAAAAAATTTGGTTTTTAAATAGTAACCCCGTGATTTCACTATTCATCAAAAATCGAAACTTTTCAGTAAAATACCAAAATTTCACCCTAGTCTAATTTCAATATTCCAAATCCAAAAATGAAGTCCATTTTGAAAAATAAAATTTCAAAAAGTGGGTATTACTATTCATAATAGCTAGTTTATATAACATATCGTTGTTTAGTGAAACTCGGTATTGCGTACAACACACTATCGGGGACGGTCAAGATTGTGTGTAATGCAAGCCAAGTCAGGGTTGCATATAGTGAAAGCTCCTTTTAGTGAATCATACAATAGAAGACATCAATGAAATTAATAAGTATATATTTCTTAAAATCTCAGGGTGTTACAATACCTGAGGAGAAATCTCGTACAACCCTAAGGTGGGTGGTCTATAGCTCATCCATAACATTTGTTATTTTTAAGATATTTGTGTGCGGCCCACCAGTTTCATAGGAATTCATTTCATAAATTAACATGTCATGATTATACTCATTAGAATCATATGATTATTCAATTTCCAAATATGTGATTACGTGATAGTGGATACACCTACAACTTAATCCACCTCATGTCAATGGTTAATCCATAATTGGGTTTTGGTGTTTTGGTACATTTGAGAAACCATTCAACTATGCCTTTTCATGAACTTTCTAAAGGTGAGACTCTTTATAATAAATGGTATGTTGTTACTGATAATTGCATAAAGTAATGTACCGTGAATGCTCACCACTTGACTCGACTAAGGTAAGTGCTTCCAAATGTTTATTAGATGTGAAATATGAAATGAGAAATTACATGTATACTAAGTACATAACATGGAGTTATTTAAAGAGATTTAATATAGGTTACATGTCTATAGCACCCCTTTCTATGTTGATGGAAGGTAGCATAATGATCCTCAATAATTGAGTAAGCATTAATGACTAACTAAGACTTTATGAAATGGTTGTAACACTACGTGACCTATCCATGCAAATAGAAGACAAGGCTTGGACTAATGTTTTCAACTCTTCCTAAACTATCTACACTAATATAAGAAAATACGTGAACCAAATGAATTATTACATGATTACAAAATCAAATTGGAATGGACTGACTCAAGCTCACCTTAATTCTGATAGGATAATACCATGGGTCTTAGAATCACCATTCTTATTCATGGATATGGTTTGATTAGGATGATAACTACATTGACTCTGGTTCTTTTCTATTCCTTGGATGAATATTATACAACTGTTCAGTCCCTTTCTTTATTACAGGATACCTCATTTACACTTCTTGGATCCAGCATTGACTAGTAGGTTTCGTATTTAAAGCCCATAGGGAATTTTATTTTCTTAGCCTCGTTTTACCTATGTCGGTCACTTTGGACTCAGTAGGTTCCTTATGGCATAATTTCTTGTATTACTCTCCTTGTATTACACTCTTACCCATTAGAAAGACATAAATACTGTAGAGTTAGCTTTCTATGAGTTTATGTTACCTTTGTGTTTAACCTAGAACTCCCTCACTAGATATCATTGTTCTTTTCCTTGTTATGTCTTGGGACCTTCAATAATTATACTATTATGAGGTGATGTCAGGGTTGTCTATGCCTCACGTGACCTATTAAAATTAAATAGTAATTGATTAATTAATCATTGGTTATATGTTTCGACCCTAGTTGAGGTTTGAGGTAGGTACTTGGTTATTTAGTTATTATGTACCTCTTGATTTTATTTAATAATATGCCTACACACTGTAATATTCCATTTTATAGGACAGATGTTATAGGCATCATTGGTGGTGGCGAACTGATATTTATCTCACACCCCTTCTGGGCATTTTTTGGTACCCGGAATATATTACATGGTTATAGGTATTGAAAAATTTAATAATAGAGCATCCAATACATGATTGTGTACTAATAGGAAAGAGATTGATAGAATATGACCTAGTCGGATCTCATGATGCTTGGTGTAGAATTTTTTTCTTTTACCTTGTGGAACAGGTTATGCTTATTTTCTTATATCCATGCTTTCTAGTTTTCTGGTTACATGACATTACATCATCACTATTATAGTTGAGACAATTATTGTTATTCATGTTTATCTATTGCATAATTTTTCTTCCACTATTTATTTATATTGATTCCACTATTTACTATTCTTTTATATCACTTCTTCTAAGCTACACTCTTCTAATGCGGGCATAGTCTTCCCATGAAAACACCCTTGGACCTTAATGCAAGTCTGTAGCCTCTGTAGTTTGTTAAGAAGCGTTAGAGGCTATGTGGCCCTCCGTACTTGGTGAACTCGTTAAGTGGAGTCTGGGTCTAGGGAGACATAGAAATGTCTTGAGATTTATTGATAGATTATCATAATATTTCACCAAATAAATTGTAATCATAAATAATCTTTATAAATAATAACATTATTTCAATGCATTCATATATCATGGTAACATTGAATCATACTCCCCATTTAAGAAAATGTAATTACATGGAGCTGAAAATGTCACTAAAAAAGTGAATTCATTATGTAAAATTTCAAATTTAATTATATAATCCTTGAAAAAGAATTTTGGTGCAAAACAAAACATGTTTCTCAAAAAGAAAAAATAAGACAAACCTGTCATACTGATTTGGTAACTTCTGAAACATTAATCCAAATATATAATGATTATATAATGGGTATTTAAATACACATATATATTTAATAATAATATTAAAATAATACATTCTTCGGAAGTACACAATCTATAGAAATGAAATGAGTTGTGAATAAGGAATGAATCAGAAAAAAATAAAATGTGAGAATAAATTCACTTACATTGTGTATTGACTCTCATTATACACATTAAAAAATCCCATATAATAAATATAAGTTTATTATAACACTAAAAAATAAAAATATTATTTTATATAATACCTTATATTATTTTATTATTCCTTTATAGTGCCTTCTTGTTAAAAATTTATTTGTAATGTCGAACTTTGGGTAATATCTATTCTATTTTTCAGATATGTCTTAATTTGATATTTTTTATCCTTATACATATATAAATTTTCAATTATGTTAAACAAGATATAAGTATCATTTAATATCATTATATATTTATTATAATAAACTATATAATATATATGTATCAAAACGAATACATTGTCCATGAAGACAGTAGGTCATACGTATGTATGATCATGTTTCCCTTCTTATTATCATATTTAAATAATGAACTAAAATGACGTATATGTGTATAATATTATTAAATTATCATTATAATATCATATACTTCTTATAATTTCATGAAAAACATCATCAATAAATTCCATGTGTTGTGTGAACAAATCATATCGCTTTGAGGGGGCAAATAATCAACATTTCCTCAAATGAAATTATCATATTTACACAAAATGAAAAGTAAAATGATATGTGTTGTAAAATAATTAAAAACATTAAATAAATTTTAAATATAATATATGTATGTATATATATATTATAAATTATATTAATATATTGTTCATCATTTTTCATAAAATGAATGGTGGCAATGTAAAAAATGAACAATCGTCATTTCATAACACGATAGTTCGTCATACACATAAACATTATGTTTTTACCCATTAGGTGTATGTGTGTGTGAGTGTAGTTATAAACAATATTAGAAAACATATATGTGTTTTTTAGAAACATATTTTTTATAATATTTTAATATGTACATTTTAGGGTGTTGATAATGATACTAAGATAAATTAGCTTGATTAAGGATATTAGATATTCTTTTGGTTACTCCTTTTGGTTTACACTAAAGGCATTACTTGGATTTATTTATTCCAAATTTTAGGATTCTTTGTTCATAGGAGGGATGTTTATGAGCTATTTTAGAAGATCATGGTTGATCTAGAGTGTTTTGTGAGGTGTTAGGAAGGGTGATAGGTGGTGGCCTTTATAGGGAAGGGAAATGAATCACATGGTGTTTTTTTAAAACAAGTTAGGTGTAAACATGTTTTTTCATAAAAAAGAGAAACCTACAGACCATAATATAAATTGTAAGGTTAATACCGGAATAATTGACATAAAATGAATGTTTTACAATTGTCTGTGTCACATGGTCTATTATGTTTAATGTTTATTCCCCTGTTAAGCATACTTTTTCCTTAAATGCTGTAATGAATTCTAATTACATTTAGTAAAAAATTTTGTTATTAAATATGATAAAACTATTATTCATTATTTGGATTAAAAATGTGGAATTAATATATTCAAATTCCAATAACAGAAGTGGCAGAAATTGATTTAAATTTAATCCCATAGATTGGACTACAATGCTGGGATTCAATGTAAAAAGGTTCAACAACTTGGTATGTTTTTATATTCAATTTCAATGTGAAATTATTTCCAATGATCTAAATTGATTTATTTTACAAAACATTAATCAAATTAAATTATAAAATCAATTAAAAATATATTCTACCATATAACTATGTTACATTAATTTTTTTTTGAATTACAAATTCAGTATTATTCATTATTCATAAAAATATGAAACTTCACAGAAATATAAAAAAATTGTTCCTAACAAACATTTTATGTACATATTTCTGAAATTATGTTTGTTTATAAAAATAATCTTAATAAAATATGAAAAAATTGTATTTAATATATGTTCTCTATTAAAATACATTAGATGTTCCTTAATAAAAATATATGTTTTTTTGTGTGAAATTGGTTTTATTCCTATCCTATACTTATAAAAAATATTCGATTTATAAAAAATGTATCTTATAATATTATATATTTATTTATTTATTTATTAAATTAATATCACTCTATATTTTTAATTAATTTAGTTCATTAGGATAAAATAACATTGTAGTCAAAACAATGTTTTTTTATAAAAACATTGAATTAATTTTAAATTTGACCGTATATCCATTTTTTATTCATTTTTAACTAATATATTAAATCAGTTATTTTGAAAAGTAAGTTAATATTATTCAGAACAATCAACATAACATCGAAATTGTTACATATTATATTAAATATATATATTTTTAATAATATATTATTGTTTTGTAACACTCGATCTTGTGTGTTATATAAGACATCGAGGAATGTCATTCTTTAATGTAACAGAAGATAAGATAAAATTTTAGTGTATATAAACATAAATTTTGAGTTGTTTCTATTGAGAAATTAACTTTTAATTTCATATAACTAAATCCAAACATGGTTCTTTAATTTAAAATAACCAATTTTCTCTATTGTTTGAAATTCAAAATATTAAAATGATTAACCGCATTCACGAAAATCTTTTTAAAAAAATCTCATGTTGTTACATTATACTCCCTTCAAATGACTTTATCCCCCCAAATTCATCTTGGATATTAGTGGTTTAAAACTATAATTTTCTTCTCATATAAACCCACTTTTTGAAAAATTAATATTAAAAACCAATTAAAATGGAAATTTTTTAACATAACTATTACCGTAATTAACATATATCTATGTTTCCACAAAGGAGAACATGATTGGAATGTGAAAAAATATTGTAGGAGTTAAAAAGTAAGTATTTGAAAGGAGTTATTGAGGCCGTAAATCACAAAAACATGAATGATCAATGAAATGTTGAGGGACTCATGTACTAAATATATGATGAATTTAAATTACATCGTTTAAAAAAGAAATTAAGGTTTTTTGACAACATTATTTTTTGATCAAATACAAAACATTGAGTAATGATATTATTAACCAAGAATATCAAGAAATCTACTTACATTATATATTTTTTATAAGAAAAAATTGAATCTTTTTTTATCAATTTCAAATTCCTCCATTACAATAAGAAGTTGATGTTAATAATTTAACATCGATTCCAAAAGTACAAAAATACACTTATATAAGATCATAAGGCTCATGAAATAATGAATAGTCTATCTATTTGTCTATATTTATTCATAAAAATTAATATGGTAAATAAAATAATCTATAAACATAATATGTAACTCTACTGGTTCATAATTAATATTTATTCATAAATAATAATTACAATTCAACCTGGACATCATGTAGGCCAGTGGTGCACATGAAACCCCTATTGTCAATCAGTTATACGTTCAATTCCTAAAACCATTCCATAATTTATTGCTTGTCACCCAGAATATATGATTTCCTTTTATAAAACCACAGTAATATAATCTTCAAAATAAATATAATGGAAATATATGAAATAGGTTGAATCACTAGATAACCTTTTAAATAAGTTTTCCAATACATTTTTAATACATAAATCCGTATTCGAAATATTAAGTAAAATCATGATTGTTTATCCTTATAACCCTTCTAAAAATTAAAATTAAAATATTTATAATGAATGTTATTAAATCATCACAACATTGATCCCCCCATATATCAAAAAGTAGATCTTGGTTTTCATTTTCCAAGCACGTGCATACCCACATTGTAAATCCAATTGAAACATTGTAATAATCTGATTTACAATAAATAATTTTTGATAACATACATGCTTCCTTATTCCCAATATTAATGGATGTATTATATAATTAGATAAGTTTTAAACTCCATCATTGATTACATTAATCACTTTTTTGAAAAATCCCTCTTTGGTTCTATGTTCATTGATACTATTCAGTTTACTTTTTACTATATAGTCATATCTTTATACAAGATAAACAAAATTTTCAATATCCATTATGCACACTAATGGTTACCTTCACATATTCAGAATACCACCTTGTCATTAAATAACTTTTCTAGTCCATCAAAATCATTCAACATAAACATGTAAATCCATAGTGAAAAACATAAGTAAAAAATCCTTTTATATTTCATCAATAATGTAACAAAGTTCATGAATCCAAATATATATAAACATATATTATTCCAATTCATCCAAAATATATAATTAGGTTACCTCTTCCTATTACAAAAGACCAATTTCCTTTCATATTTTATCTATAGACCCTTCATCATCATTAATATTATCATTACGTATATCACCTTGTTGATTCTATTCTAGAGCTTTCAACCTAAGAAAAAATATTTCATAATGAAGCATCCTTCCAAACATAAATAAATTTTTCATTAATTATGTATTAGGGAGGATTAAATTCCAATCCATTATGTTTACTAAACCCTTTATTTTATCATAGAATTTTCTTCCTTTGTTTCCTTTTTTCTATAGTCAAAACATCTTCTTGTTCCTCTAACACAATAACTTGGGTGATTCTCTATATAATCATGAAACAAATGTATCTAAATCACCTTTCCTCAATGGTCTCAATTAATCAAAATATCATCAAACTCCTTTCTTCTCTTCCTTGGTGAGTTCAAGAGTTGTTTTAGGTACATAGTGTTGATCGTGTTTTGTAAAAACAGGCTAGGCATTATCATAAAATCCTTCACTCTAGTGATAATACCATTTGATTGATCATCATGAAATTTTATATCACATTAAACATTTTCAAATTATATTACGGTTCCCTCCACTAACTAAAAGATAAAATCATAGTTTTAGCAACACCTACAATAGTGGAAACCAAAGAATCCTGAAAAATAATTACTTATAGGACGTATAATTTTTGAAACATTATTTTAAATGTGACACCTCAGGATTATCTGAGGTTATTAATAACCAAATTATAATTAAATAATTCTTGATGTCTTATGATGATTATGTGAATTTAGAAATAATATACCCCAAGAGTCTCAAAAATGTTTTAAAGAAATTCCCTTTTTCATGTTCCATGTTACACCAAGTCAGGTCCGACACACATTGTCAGAGTTGTTACTCCCTGGTATATAAATGCCAATGCCACATCCCCTAATATTATCCAGACATGGATTTATTCCTTGTAAACTACTCACCCTATTATTTTCCAAAATTCTAGGACTTTTTCCAAAACATTAAATGATCCTTATACTTATCCTTATATATATCTATTAACACATCTTTATAATTATACGGAGGGATATCACTAAATTTTTCTCATCCTAGATTCCAATGTTTTACTAAACATTTATTTGGAAAAAACTATAATGTCCCTCTCTTGGAATAAATTAACATTACATAGCTTTTTTAGAATACATAAAATAATATACAAATTCACCCCCAAAGACCATATTAATTTTGTGCACTTGGAAATACAAAAATTTAAACACTAGTATATAAGAGAGATACATTATCTCCTAAAAGAAAATCATAGAATTTCACCCATCATATACATATAATAGAATATATATATATATATATCTTCATATCCTGATGATGGAAACAAAAAAAGCTGTAATCCCATATGATCATTAAGGGGAAAAAGGGATATGTAAGCATAAACATGGGAAAAGGTGTATGAAAATGTGATCATATCATTATAATATCACAACCCACATTTCAAAGATCATAAATAGGAATCATAAAATAAATCTTGGAATTTAATAATACATGAATCATATAAAAATAAAGAACATAAGCCATGAAATTTTAACATAGTAATAAGACATTGAACTATGTCAAACACATGAGCATATAAAATTATTTCCATAATAGTCAAGGAATTTCTTCAATGTCCATCATATTATCATCGGTTCACTCCATATATCATATTAGTAGTCATGTTTCACTCTGATATCTATCTTCGTATCAATATTTCACTTCGAATACCATCTTGGTAGTCATGGATCCCTACCATGGCCATCTTAGTAGTAAAGGATCACTCCCAATTCCATCATAGTCTATGTCAAGAGATATAAATCATTACCCAATGTATTGGAGGGAGATATAGGTCCTACCCATGTCATACTGAAATCATACACTTGTCTTCCACACAATCAGTAAAAATAATATCATACCCCATGTTAGGAAATGGTTGTCATTAACATGTAATCATGTTATAGTCATTTGAAAAGGATATAGGTTCCATAATCATTTCATCAATACCATATCTCATGAAATATATTTGTTTTAAAGGAATATAAATCATGTAAGATAATTCATTTATATAAACATCATGTCATCAAAACATGATCAATTCATAAAAAGAATCTCGAAGGAACCATTGAATCACTTCCCCATAAAGTCATTAGTAACACCAGCATATTTTTTCTTAGATGGAAAATACTTTTAATGGATCATCTAAAAATATTTATTGAGGAAAATATCAATTATTATTTTTCAAAAATTTGTTAAACATGAATCAATTTTAAAACAATTTTTATGAAAATAAACAAGAGAACATTTAATATAATCTTTGAAAACATTTTGAAAAACAATTACATTGAAAACATTTCCATTGAAATCTACTCGGAAATATATAATGATTAATTTAAATTATTTTCAAAACCATTTAATTGAAAATAATTTTAAACTATATAATTAATTCTTAAAACCGTTTTGAACCTGATTTCAATATAAATAATTTGAAAATATATAATGAAATAATGAAAATGTATTGAAAACAATTTATTTGAATATATTTCAAAATATTATAAATTAATTTTCAAATGTTTTGTAGAAAATTTATTTTAAAATACATATAAAATATATAAATAGTTCATTAATTTGTTGTGAAAACCGTTTCCATTATAATAATTTGAAAATATATAAATAAACACTGAAAATGTTTTAAAAACCATTTTCACATGAAATATAAAAAATAAAAAATAAAACATTTTGAAAACCATTTATATGAAAAATACCTAAAAAATATGAATTCCATAATATTATGAAAAAATTATATTAAAAAGCAATTAACTTCTTAATAATGTAATGGAAATATAAATAGAACTATGACCATGATGGCAGGTAAATCCATACGTATCAAATAATCCTTTTGCACCGTACAAATATAGGAAAAGTTACTAGATCGTAAAATGATAAAAAATATTGATGTTTAAATTCCCTTTTTTTAAAATGTAACAATGGGTAAAATTTTAATTTAATGATCATAGGATAATAATTTACTCCTTTTTGAAATAGTTTAGAAAAGAACACAAATTTCTCGACTAAAGAGAGTGCTAAATTCATATTTTATTAAAATAACTTCATGATCATATTATATACCAAACATTCTAATAATTATACCATTAGTTAGATGTGTCCCGAATAACAATATGGTATTGAAATTATTGAGTGTTTTTGAGATATATATCAAAATATTTCATAAATGAAAGAATAATCATAATCAATATTGATAAATTATGTGATGGTTTCAATATACTCTTACCACATGGTAACGTTGAAAATTACTCCCATTTAAGAAAACAATATAAAAAGAAGAATAAAATATCATGCAAATAAGGTTATTATTGATATAACATTTCATATGGAAGTATATACAACTCAAAATAAAATGTTGGTATAGAATAAAATATGTTTCTCCAGGTAGTAAAATTGAGACAAAACTCCAATCCAATTTTTTTGTTAATTTCAACTGACACATCTAAAGGATAGTGTTAAAAAACAATTACAACCAAATAAAAACCATTAAAAATAAATATAAAACCAAATCAAGACTATTCAAATCTGCCATAGCCCAACACCTACTTCAATAAAAAAAGCATCCACCTTTGCTTTACTTATTTGATAACTTTTGAAAAATGAAACCCGTGAAAAAAATATCATATAATGGATATGTAAATACTCATATATTTAATAATAATATTCATATAATACATTAATGGTAAGTATACAGACCAAAAAAATAATATGAGTAGTGAATAAGGAAAGAATCTCATGAAAATAAAAATTTAGATGAAATTCTGTTACCTTGTGTATTTAATCTCATCATAATCAAACAAACATCATGTAAAAAGCTATAAGATTATTATAAATAAAAAAAAGAAACAATATTATTATATCAAATACCATTTATGTTTTGATTATGAATTTACATTACCCTATTATAATAATTATATGTTAAGGTTTCACTTTGACAAATATTTGACGTGTTTATTACATGTGTCTTAATTTCTATTATCATTGGTCCTTATACATATATCATGACGTCAATAATGTACGAAAATATATAAATATCATTTATATTCATTATATTTTTATTATAATAATATATATAATATATAATTATGAAATATAATACACCATTTTTGGAGATAGTTGTTCGTAGGTACACATGACTATTTTTTCTGTTTTTATTGTGGTATTGAAAGAATGAAAACAATTGACATATATGTATATAATATCATTTTAGTTTATTATAATGATATATATATATATATTATTTAACATAGATCAACCTTAATATATTCCATGTAGCGGGTGAATGAATCAGATCTCTATGAAGGGGTGGTATTCCACACTTCCTTAAATGAAATTATCGAATTTTCATAAAAAATTATAAAGATATGTGTTTTAGAATAAATACAGCTTAATAAAAAAAATTATAAATATAAAATATCTTATAAATAAACATATTTTATGTCATATTTTCCACCATGAGAAGCTGTAATGGAAAATCAAAATACCATCGTTTCGTGAGAAGGTATTGTGTCGTACACATAAATAGAATGTTTGTTACACATTAGATAGAAGTGTGTGTATATTTAGGTCGAACAGTTCACAAAAAAACATCTAAATATTTTTAGGATTTTTTTTTAATAATAATGGAATAACTAAATTTTAGGGGGTGTAGAATGAAAATAAGATAGATAAGCTTGATGAAGGATGCTACCTCTTCTTTGGGAAATTCCATTTTGTTTGCACAAAAGGGATTCTTTGGAATTATTTTTAAAAACATTGATGATTATATGATGAGGGAGGTACTTTTAAGGGATATTTTGGATGATCTTCGGCTCTCCATAGTTTATTGATATTTTTTGTGAAGGGGGAGCGATTCTGGTCTTTTATAGGGAAGGGAATGGACTCACTTGGTATTTTTGAAAACAAGTTAGGTGTACCCACATTTTTACCATTAATAGGTTATAAAAATCCGATCAAAAAAATAATGAAATTTTAATTTCTGAAAAAGGTAGATACAACATATTTTTTAATGGTTTATAGGTAATTTTGTTTCTTATGTTTAAATTTTACTCTCTTCTTAAGCTTAATTTTCCAATAATCATAGTTATTAATTTTAATTAGATTCACTAATCATTTTTCTAAAAACCTATGATGTACATATTTAAAAATATAAATAATTCTTACTAAAATTATAGAATTAATTTTTCCAAAATCTAATCATATAAGTGGCCTAAATTAAATTAAATTTAATCACACATACGGGATAACAATGCAAGGTTTTAATGCAAAGATGTTTATAAGTTTTCTAGTTTTTTTATATTAAATTACAATTTGAAATTGATTCCAATAAACTAAATTTAATTATTTTATAGAAAAATGAAAAATTTAACACCAAAACCAAATAAAATTATAATTTATCCATTTAAATAGTTTATATTAAAAAGCTATTTTGTTTTATAATTCACTACATTTCATTATTCATCAAATTATGATACATCAAAAAATATAACGAAAATTTATCCTAACCTCATTTTTATGTTCCTATTTCAATGATTATTATTTTTGATATATTAAGATTATTATAGTAAAAAATATTGGACTTAATATTGGATCTCTCTTAAAATATGGTTAAAGTGCCTTAACAAAAATATGCATTTTTATGTGTGAAATTGGGTTTGTTATTATATTATGATAGTTAAATATATTTTATGAATATAAATAATAATTTATTGGTTATATAATATATATATATATATATTAAATTACTATCACTCACTAATTTTAATTAATTTAATTCATTAGGGTAAAATAGATTTGTGGTCATAAAAATGGTTTTCTACAAAAACATTTTCTTATATATTCAACTGGTTCTTATATCCATTTTTAATTAATTTTTTACAAAGAAATTAAACCTAGAATTTTAATTAGTGAGTTATTAGTATTCATTACAATAAAACAATTCCTAGGTTATATCTTATTATATTAACTTGTAATATATTTAAGAATATATTGATATTCGGTAGCACTCTGTCTTGCATGTTACACAATCCATCTAGAAAATTCAATATTGTGTGTAATGGAATATAAACTCCGTGTTTCATGTAAATCATACTAAACATTTTTTTGCGTGTAGTGAATGATTAACTTGGTGTTTCATATAATGTAAGTCAAGCATTGTTCATTAATATAAAATAAAATATTTTAAGTGTTGTTTGAAATTAAAAATTTCAAAAAGATTTAATTAATTATAAATGAAAATATCATAAAATTTCATTCTATTTCAAGAATAAATTTATGATTGGAATTTAATATAAAAACATATAAATATTTTGAACATTATTAATTTAAAAACCCATTTTTCTTACATTCAATTAGATAAAATTTAAATTAATTTATACCACTTTTGTGATAGGAATTTGATAAAAAGGATTAAATATTTGTAATTATCTTAATTAATACTTTCTACTAATTTTAAATTAGTTTTTGACCAAAAATATTAGTGAATTCAGTTGAAATCAGTTACAACGATTGATGTAAAATTAATATTAACAATGGGCTAAAAAATAATATTAAGGGATAAAATGACTTACAATATTCTACAAAATCAATTTTAATGACTTATATCAACATTAAACACCCTTGTATCAATTTTGGTTCATTATTGGAGCCTCGTGACATAGAAAAAACTAGGGTAGAATTCCCTTTGAAAAAATATACAAGAATTCCACTCCTTGTTTATAAAAAGGGACTCACCCCTCCCACTAATTCACACATTTCATTCCTATTGAACCAATATAAATTTAACAAATAATCTACCAACATACCACTTCTAATCCAAGAATAATCCATTTAGTGAAAATATATTCTAGAACATCTCTTGTTATAAACCAAATTGAGTTTCCCAAATTAGTGGAAGCTCTCCTCAATAATGAATATTTTAACCTAGTTTACCACCATAGAAATTATTTTTCTAACAGGATTATATAATAAAATTAGTATCTAAAATATACTAAGAAATTTTATGCTAAAATTTTGAACTATAATTTTACACACATCTATCAAATTGGATACCCAATCATTGTTTGTGTGTACAATAGACTACTGCCTCTCGAATGGATTGGGTTGTTCGTCCTTTTACCACTATTCATGTTTTGAATAATGATGTATTCATAGTTTATATATGATATATATAGTATTTATAATTAATTTATGTTCTTAATATTTTTATATAACCACTTATTCATGCCTTCAATATTGTGATAATATTATAACACTGTTTGTGGATGTGTTGACTACCACCTCATCAAAGTGATGTGAGTTTTTCTTGATATACATTGAATGTATTAAGAATAGTTTTAATAAAAATATGAGGGATATGTTAAATAAATATGATAATTTGATTAGAAAATAAATTTTTATCATTTACTTTTCATTCAATTAAATTCGATAAAGAGATGGAAGTAGTGTTTGTGCATACGTACGACCTATCATCTCCATGAATGGTGCATTTTATATCCTATATCAAAATATTATGGCTTACTATAAACACATATATAATGAAAACATATATCATCAACATCACTTTGTAAATTCCTAGTATGATGAAATCTTGATAAAATTAATAGGAATAAAAATAAATAGTTAAAACATACTAGACAAACTAGGAAATTAATACCCGAAATAGTGAAAATAGTTAATGATTATTAGAAAACTGAAGATAATATATTATAATAACATAATATATTATATTATAAATATTATTATTGTTCTGTAATAAGATATTTATTTTTTTAAAACCATTAAACATTAGTTATGTTACATTGAATAGAAAGGAAATACAAGGTAAGCGATCTTCATCTCACTTTTTAAATCTATGAGATAAATGTCATATTCACCACTAACATATTTTGTGTGGTGTATATAATTCCCATATAGATATATTACATAATTAATTATTATATCTTCATGGTATATTTAGTATCAATTTTAATTAATTATTGTATGGCGATTGAATTAATTGTTCTAATGTGGTAAAGTATTTCATAGCATGATTTCTCTTTATTGGGATATATTAATTACTTGATGAAAATAATATTATAAAATTATGTTTATAATCACTTTATGATATCTTTTTTTATATTTACATATTTATTATTTGTATTTATATTTGACACACATATTTAATTCATTGAGTGATTCTCAATTCAATGTTATGGTCTTTTCAAGGGATTACATCACAATATAATTTTGTTCAGGATAGTTTACTATTTAATTTAATTTAAATTTTATGGTTTGTTTATTATTTAATAAACCAATTGATATTATTTTCCACTAGTTATTCATGACCACTTTTTAATAATAGTACCATTTTCTACTCATTGGAAATAAAAAATTTTTAAATTTTTTTTATGAATACTGTAATTCATTTCTCTATTTAATGAGAAAAAATTGTGTTCTTCTAAAAACCAAATTTTCTAAAAATGATTTCAAAATATTTTACACTTCCAAAATAAATTATTAAATAAAATTTTACCATTTTTTATTTTCGTTTTTTTTTCAAATGAATCATCATATCTCTTTACAAAAAAAAACCCTTTTCTATCCTTTTTACCTCAATAAATGAATTTTCTTTTTTAACTTATACGACATATAATAAATTACCCGCCTTTTTTTCTTTGAATCATCCATTTCATGTATAAAATTTTATTTTTTGATATTATTTCTTATGTTATATTAAATGAATTTTGTTTTGAATTTTGTTTGAAAATAAATATGTTATTTTTCATAAGATGGTTTTTAAATTATTCTATTATATCATATTCATTTATCAATGAAAAAACCATTATATTTTAAAACCTCTTGGGATATTTTGTATCTATTATATAATTAATGATTTTTTATGGTTTATGATTGATTTTTTTAAATATATTATTGAAATTCACTTCTTTGATTCATTTTTTAATCATCATTAAATATTTACTTTCCTACATCCATTGGTAAATGAATCTTCCCTAATTATCCAAATCATTTATCTTGGATATGTTCATCAAATAATATATATTCCATTTTTGGAAACTATAATTACCTTGATAGTTATTTTATTTTCTAGGGAAATATTGATTGTTTTTAATTCATTACCCAAATAGATATTTGACAAGTTTAATTTTAAATTATTTTTAATGATTATTCTATATGAGAATGATTCATTGGATATGAACTAAATGGGTTGGAAACCATAAAAAATTATCCCCTCAATGGATTGGTAGTCTCATGAGATGAAATAAATTGGTAAAAAGACTTTTATTTTTTTCTCAATTAGAATAGATTAGTTTCTACCCACATATTTAAACTTTATAGAGAATATATCTTTCTAGTAAATGAAAAAATTTCATATAAAAAATTACTTCTGATAATTAATCATTGACTTCATTTAAGTTATTATTATCAATGGGATTTGTTTTTTGATATTATTTACGGAAGTATTTCAGTCTCATTTCATTGATTAAATTATATGTGTTTCAATTATTTTCATTGCATATTTACTATTCTATATTGAGTTATTTAAATGTCATATGTTTTTAGTTATTATCCTTTATATATTGTTTATGAAATCTCTCTTAGTTTTTTGATTACGTGGAATTTGTTTTCAATTATTACATTTACATACTTGTTATGTTCATCGATTCATTATTTCATCCATTATAAATTACACTCAAGTATAATTTGAGAGAAACCATATTATTTTTCCTGTTCCTATAAAACATAGAAGTGTTCTAAGAATGATATTCAAATAAATTATAATTTAGAATATATTTTTCCATGAATGAAAATAATTATAATTTAAAATTTTTTAGTAAAAGACTCATGTATGTACCAGGTTTACCAAGACACCAAAACTCTTCATTCCAAGAGGATTGATTCTGTATAATCTTGGAAACATAATGGTATTGACTCTAACTCTGGTGTGATGGGGTTGGAGTGTTATATTATTATTCCATCAGATATAAAAAGAATCCTGATACTTAATTTGATGTATTATCTCATAGGATAAACAATAATATTGAATTCACTATGTGATACATATATTATTAAAAAATATTCCATAGACGTTCATAGAGTATAAATAAAAGTAATGTATATATGACTTCCGTCTAGTTTATCCCTAAAATTAAATTATCCAATCCATGTAACATGTAGAACTTTATATCATTATATAAATATATATGGACACTTGGGATTATAGACATTATTCATATGTATAAATTATTACAATCCCCGTTGTACTTTATCATTATCGTACACTTATTCGAATTCATTATCATACATGTGATTAGGGATAGTTTCTCTTAGTCCTAAGAATGTATCATGGGCCTTGTGTCCTTTGGAGAACCGAATATGACTGGTCATGATTAATTTTGTTCTTACATTTTTATACACAAACACAAAACGATTATATATTCTTGGAATATATTTCATTATATATCACTAATGGTGGACTACAGAGTTTATCTTACACCCATATTTTTTTCTGATTGGTACCCATATAGATATCATGGATGCTGGTCAGGATCATGGATTTTTTTATTTACTATTAGTATTTATGGACCATGGTTTGAAATGTAGATAGGGGTCCAATAATGTATGAATGTTGTTTACCAAATTTGGGTATTTTATTTATTTCATTTTTAACATTTTCTCTTCCTATTGCATCCAAAATTTAAGTCTACTAATTTCTATAACATATCATTACATGGACATACATCATTGTTTATTTAGAAATTTTCATCATATTAGTTTTTATTATCACCCACTAATTTGTTCTTTATATTTATCCACTTTTGAATTATTTGGATTTACTATTGTTATACTATGATCATGATGGTAAAACCTCCCCACCATTCCATTTTTAGAACCTTTCATCTTGTTGGTAACCTCTTGTATATAAGAATGTATGATTTTGACCATTTATCCAACCAGATCATGGATTGATTTTAGTTCCTCTCAAGAGGTGACATTACAACTAGTCACCAACATATCGCAAACATATTCATCTCTATGTTTCTGGTTATCCTGACCATAAGAAATCTCCCACAATGTGATATTTTCGGTCACTTTCTTGCCCCAATAATAATAACTTACCAAAAACACACATCAAGTGGTATGTCCACATTATTATTATATCTCCCACCTCATCACATAAAATATCAGGTAAAATCATTGGTCAATTATCTTTTGGAATGAAAATCCTAAAATCACATAGCCTCACGCATTATTGTATTATAAAATATATTGATCATTACGCCTTAATTTCATAGAGTAAATAAAATATCATCCAAACACCCACAATGATGTTTGAATCCAACACATAGTGTAAATCAATGATTTGTTAATTAGACACTCAAACCAGAGATCATACTCTATTTTTTCACATTGCAGAATCACTATTTTGTCTCACTCTCATATAATACCTAATTCAATCTAGACTATGATTTCACCTCCCAGAATTAATTACAAATCACAGCATAATTGAAACTATTGTATTAATAATGAAAAAAAATGTGTAATTATATCTCCAACAAAATCATCATCTTGGTGCCACATTTACCATCTATAATCCAGTTTCACAACATCGATGACCTTACCAACATGAGTTTCATAATCCTAAGACTGAAATGATTCTCCACACTATATGAGTATCATTATCATATCTCCAAATGAACCAAAATTCCTCATATTTATAACCAATGTATTATCTATTACTATATTAAATTACTGTAATTAACTATAATATTTTTACCTGACTGCTATTTTGGAAAACCAATATTTACATTTTATTAGTTCTTTATGAACTATATCCTCATCCTTTATTGAAATCTATCTCCAATGAGGTGAACATCCTATAATATTATATGTTTTATTACCAACCATATGGATTTATTTTAACTATATCTTGATCAAAAATACTAATACATTCTATTATTTTATTTCTGTATATATATATATATAAGACATGTATATCCCACACATAACAACTTCTATCATGGACTATGTTTTAATAATCGATAACATGGAACTCTAATACATTTTTTGATGCCTCATCCTTCTATATTGGGACGCATATCATCCTTATTAAAACCTATAGAATTTATTTTGGCAAGAATTCCCTCAAATCAATCGATCCACAACCACATACGTCTAGCCACTGATCTTTAAATAAATTATCACATCACATAACTGACTAGAACTTGTCGTTTCATGTTGGTTTTTTTCCCTAGGAATCTATCTTAAAACACATTATCCTCCTATCAAGGAAAGGTTCTCTTCTACATAAATCTTACTATAGATTCTTTCAAATTATTTTACTTGATATAATCCATAAATAATAGATATACTGTCCCATACATCCCAATCTCACACACGACCCACACTCCCATGATTAACATGTAATAATACCAAGCCCCATGTACCTTAAATGATTTAAATGTTTCACTAAATGTCAATCTAATTTATTCAATATCACCCATGATGATTCCATTAAAATATATATCAGTCATATCAGTCATGTTAAGTCTATATTCAGAATCACTAATTTTTTTTCCATTTTATATCCTTGAGATTCTTACAAAACATCTATTATTACAATCAAAAGTGAATTGAAAAAAAAATTGGAAAGTCATCTAACTGATCCTACCCTCTAAACCCAACCATGATACCATAATAACATAGATTTATTTACATCATGAATAAAGAAATATTCTCACATGAATTTTCCCTACCCTCTAAATGGTATCCACATCATCAAGGAATAATATTGCCACAAGATTCACATCTCTCAATCATACCTCACCTATAAAAAACCCATCATGGTTTTTCACCAAGGGATCTTTTTCCTATAATGACTCACCATTGGCCTGTATATATCCATTGATTTGAAGGAATATATATTCACTATAATTAAACATATACCAGTTACGTTCACATGACCTTTCATCAGGTAAAAATTCATGGTCTGGATACGTAGAAGGTCTCCAACATGTAAAAAAGAAAAAAGACATTATAAGTGACATTTAATAATTTTAAAAACTGAAATCCATTCATCCCTTGAAACAAATGAGGTAAACATATACCAATGTAAATTAAATACTATATGAAAAAGAATATTCATGTATAAAGAACACATTCAATTCTAGGATAGAAGATGAAACCAAAAATAATGATCCCAAATACAAACATCATACTTAAATAATTATCTCAACTAAAATAGTTAAAAAAAACATATAAATTGACCATTGAAACATAGACCTTCCATGGAAAAAGAATTTCACTTCTCACTAGTCTAGAATCCATCACATACTATTAAATTTTTTTATTTCACATCATATATATCCTAAAAGTTATAAAAATAAAATATAATTTGAGACCATTTTTTGATGCCCTAACTAGAGGACACACAAAAGATTCTCAGTTAATGTTCAACATGACCTCATGAAATTAAATAGCCTTATACTATAGGCAATAAACTAGAATGGTGGGCCTAAATCATAATTTTGGGAGACTATTCTCTTGGAATCATAACCATATATACCAAATAAATAAATAACAAAAAATGACATCCACACTAGCAATTATAGAATGAAATGTCAATAAATAAATCCATGACACAATCAAAAGAATGATTTCAAATAGTCAATCATTTTCACAACCTAACCTTAACTGGGGATCGAGTGACTACTAACGCAATCCTACCTCGATTGTTTAGAGGTTCATTGTATGATTTGAGAGGAATAACCGAAATGGGAGTCCACTTTCTAATGTACATTTATGTACAGACACTACAATCTCAATGAATAATTTTCAATACATAATAAATAAATTATGAAATTGCAAGAATATAAACCAAGCATGAAAAACCTCTAGGGTGTACAAGAGTTTGAGAGTGAATCTATACAGTATATTAAAAAAATACATGACCAACCCGAAAGAACACCCAAACTGAAAAAATATAATTTAAAACACTATAAGATCCAAGTTCATAATCTATAAGAAATGACCATTATACAAGGCTCAATTAACCATGTATCCCTAATATTCTCTAATGTCAATATTGACCTATCTGTCATCTTCACATGACATGACCCATGTGGTCAATAACCTTGTGTGGGATAAAATATACTTACTTAGTATGAAGCCCCGAAATCTGAATGGGGTAGTAGAGTGGGACACAATAACAATAGATATATAGTAAATAGTCAACATTATTCAAATCAAACCAAATAAACATATAGTAACCTTATCAAAACATAAGGGGGTCAGCATTAGTGTGTAGATGAACAACATGTTGTCTCTTCACCACCCATAGTAAGAGATTAACCGAATCCATTGGCATAGATACTAGTATAAATATCATTAAAGAAAATAATAACAGATAAGAGGGAAATGGAATCTACATCTAACAAACCATCAACGGAAAACAGTCACCAACAGTTCAAAAATTCCACCTATGGTTCCTAGAATCTCACACATCATCCGATATGTTACCGTGTGGGGGTCCAAACCTCGTCACTATGATGAAAATATGAGGGGGTACTATCTTCATGTAGATGAAATTCAAACTAGTTAGTTAGGTGTTAAACTCTATATGTTTCTATAGAGGTCCACCATCTAATATGATCACGTGTTATACCCTATAGGATGGGGACATGTGCCCTGATGCGATATGGTCTTTCACTCTGGTGTCATGGGGATCCACTCCCTATCTAATTGGGGGTTAAAATTAGTAGGTATATTACTTATTCACAATATGATGGGGGTTCCATTGTGTAGCACTTGAGAAGATTCCCTAATGCGACATGGGGGGTTCCACTATAGTTTAATAAGGACATTTTTAATATTTTATAGGGGTTACACTCTGTTAGTAGATGACCTACACCAAGGATGATGGGTGGGTCCACTCTATAGGCCTCTAATTATCTACCTAATCATGGTCGTAGTCGAGAACTACCTTAATAGGCATTACATGAAAAACACATCACAATATATCTCAATATCCACATGAAATGGAACAATGATTTTCTATGTGGACAAAAATATCTGTATAGGAAACCCATATGCCAAAATGAGGGTCCAAATGAAGCATATATGAGAGATCTATGTATTCCTTAGAGGGAACCAAGGGGTATAAGGCATTTGAGGGGACACACATGATGTGATATCCCACAGAATATCATGTGGAATTTCTAGTAGGTACACATATTATCAACCCATGTAACCATACATGAGATTTAGAGGGTCCACATGGAGTGTGTGAGCCACCCAGTGTATAGGTAGTTCTCATTGGCCATGTCCTTGTACCCATCATATGTCTGTGTACTTCGCTACATGATGTGTTTATCCACATGGGGTTTTGATCATGTCTATGGTCGTCTCACTGTAGAGTAAAACAAGGTGTGTGCAAGGACATTCCCATGTCAATGTACTCCCAGAGTACTCATCGATTCATTGGCATAATGTCACATGGAATGTTGGGTACGTACGTGTTACATGATACTTATAAATATTTGAATTATATTCTAAGGTAACATAAGGGCTACACGTCATGTGTTCATCATGATTAACAATGTGTGTAAATTTTCTATTTCCAAAATTTTCGATCTAATGACCACATTTCAAATTTATCATTGGAACCACATATCTTTTTTCCATACTACACAAAACTAGTGGATCTTATCTTTATTCCTCATGTACAGCCATCCACTTATTTGGAAACTGATTTTATTGAATCGCATAAATTCCACAATAACCTATATCATCTTTCATGCCTCTATGTATTCTCAAATATAAAATCCACAAGATACAGTTCCCATCATACATGATTAAGCTGCAAATCCATCATTGATCACTGATCCCTTTGTTTCTAGAAAATCCATTGTGAATCTGGGGATCCTAAAAGATTTGGTCATTCCTTGAATTTTTGAATCATGAAATCATGCTCCAATTATGGAAATAAACAATAATTTTAGAGAGAAACATAAAATATGATGGTTTATACAATCAATAGCTAAGAATTTTTGTACAAATGAACATTATTTAGAGATCTGAGAGAGAAAACAATTAAATAAACCAATTAAATTAGCACATATGTACATTATAATGATTAAATATTGGTTTATATCAAATAATTAATTATTATTATCAATAAATTAATTCAAAAAAGAGAGAAATCCATGAATTTATGATTCCTACATATATATTTGATCATTCATCGCTGAATAACGTGCCCACCAATGATTAAGATAAGATGTTTCTATTGATAGGCCTCAGTCTTCTCTCATCAAAAGATTTGATGTCGTCTAATGTGATTCACTATTGGAAGGAGGATAATATCACCATATATCCACAAGGTCTTATCTAACAAAACCATGATGATTTTTAATAAAGATGTAATTTTTGGAGATTTTGATTGATCAAATTAAATATTTATTTAATTAACCCATTGAACATACTACAAACATTTTTTTCATCTACACACACCCCATAGTCATATTTTAGTTCATGACTATGGTAAACATCGAATTTCATTGTCAATTGTGGTCATATATTTTCAATCCAAAATTAAATTTATGAATTATCCTATTTTCTTGAAGAAAAAATATGTGCATATTATTAAATATGTTTAGTATTTTTATTGCATTAATTTTGGGAACACTGGTCCACTAAATTTTATTTGTTCTTAGTTTAGTCTCCAAGAATACTTAAATAAATATTTAAAATTCACAATTGGAAAAGGGGATTCTATATTATTCTCCCCATCATGTTTTTAGTCAAAAAAAAAACTCAAATATGGAGCCTTTATTTGACACTCACATTCCCAAAATCAAAAATTAAAATTCTTGGGATACCACAAAACATGAAATAAGGGTATGGTCTATCCATGTAGTGTTCTCTCCTTTCAATCCTCCTTCAAAAATGGGTGCTCCATAAAGGTGTATTAATACTCGATTCCGATCACTCGCAAGACAATGTTTTTCATAGGGTCATTCATATATCTCATCAATTGGGAACCATGGAATATGCCATGAACCCTCTCAAACTATAGGGGTATGGTGAGGTTCTTAGAAAGATTGAAAAACTTCTATAAGATCTTTCATGGGCTGATAAAACTCTCAGATATCATTCATCCCTAGATAAATCGCTACAGTCCTCATCTTGGGGAGACTCTAAAGAAACATTGTCTTCAAGATCAAACTCTATGTGCCTATGATGCTAGATTTTTGTATATTTTTATCTACTTTGGGCTATCCACATCTTCTCAAGGAAGACATAGACCTACAATATACATATCTCCAATAAATTTATAGAAAAATGGTAACCTATAGGGTCTCTCATAAAAGGAATAGAAACATTCCTTTCCGATAGTAGAGTGGTAGATGTTGTTGTATGAGAATTTTTCCAATGGAATGGGATCATCCCATATTCATCTGATTTCCATCATGAAATAACTCAACCTATCCTCCAACAGATGGATATTATGCATGGTCCACCATCTATCTTGGGGTGAAAGGAATCACTCATCCTCATCTAGGTCTCTAATGCCTCTTTCATTCTGCTCTACATCCTAGATATAAACCACACATCTTTGTCAGAGACAACGGTTGAGGACACCCCATGAAGGGGAACAATCTCTTGTAATTATATCAATTCCAAACAATCCATCAAACTATTCTATCTGATAGAACAATTAGTGCTAACTTTGTGAGTCATTCGACTATCACCAATATGGTTTCATGTCCGGTAGCCATCTATGGATGCCCTATCACAATATCCAAAGATATGTTGTATTTATTCCTCTGTAGGATCTCATGATGCAGTAACAAACCTATTAGTACTTGGTGGTTATCCTTCAAATACTGATAGGTGAGGCATTGTGATATAAATTCAACCACATTCTATTTTATTTTTCATCCATAAAACATCCCCTAATGAAATCTATACATATTTATCACAAAAAGATGTATAACATGGGGTGAAGTGTGGAACTCTCTAATCACTTCCTCATGTATTTTTATGAGGATCATCATGCATACCTAGAAAATGAATAAATGATTTTATCATTAATATTATCCATATATTGAATCTTATGTGAATATCTAGACATGAAAGACCTCACAGTTGATGTCTCTTAACTGATAATCTATCACACACTTGAGAATAGGAGGAGTTAACACCATTGATAAAAGAAAATATTTACCATCTAGCTCTATCGAGGTCTGCTAAAAGGAATACAACTTCTCTAAATCATTCAACACTAAAAGATCATGGGACTTCCGGATAAGGGTATCTATTATTATATTACCCTTACCAATTTTATATAATATCTCAAACTCACAGTCCTAGCTAAAATACATACAAAACCACTATATCACATTCATTTATATCTATGTAATGACATACATGCGACTCTGAGGGTCTTTATAAATGATGAAGTTCTCTCCCAAATTTAAGTGCCTCTACATCCATAGGGATAAGAATATATATACGTTAGCTCTAGTTAATGAGTTTAGTAGTTTTTCTTTGGGGTCTCAAAAACATCGACCCATATATGATAATTGCCTACTATTACATCAAAACATAGTTGAGCCCATCTATCGAGGAATTAAAATACACTATGTACTACATGACCACATATGATGGTCATAAAATCATATAACTCATTAGCCTTATCCTAAAATTATCATTGGATCTTTGTAACTTTATACTCAAGGTAAAAGACATCCCCTTCCAAATCATGGAATTTAAAGGGGCTTCCACTCTAGACAAGTCTTCCACAAAACTCTTATAGTACCTCTTAAAACTAATAAATCTCAACACTATTGACATTATCTTTGGTGGATCCCAGACAAGAACTCCATCAATCTACCCTGGGTCCATAGGTATGCCAGGCATAGAATGGTCATTCCCCAAAAATTGAACCTCATGTATCATGAATTGGAACTACAAGGGAATATCAAAAAAATGTATCTCCTGAAAAAAAATCTATAAAATTCATAATATGATATACATTATCATCCATTGATTTGATGTAGATGAGTATGTCATAAATGAAAAAATTCCCAATATGGTCAATGAACTACTGGAATATATGGTACATAAATTCTATAAACATGTATGCGGAATTTCTCACAGGAAAGGGAATCACCAGGAGCTCATTGTGACTGTAGGGACATTAGAATGATAGATTCATATTATCAACCTCGTGAACCATAATCTAGTCATATCCAGTCCAGTGATAGATCTTCAAAAACCATCTCATGCCTCAAAACAATTTGAATAGGTATTTCTTCATCATTAAGGGATACTTATTATTTATCATGTCCTCATTCAAGCAATGATAATCTATTCAAGGCCACAATATCCCATCCACCTATTTTATGAAAAACATCAGAGCTACCTAGGTAGAAAAACTGGACCTGATGAAACCCTTCCATTGAATTTCCCATAACTATAACCGAAGATCTCAATTCTCAATATGGAATATCTGATATTCCATAGAAAATATCAAGGTGGTCTCGGGATTCTATTCAATACCTAACCATATCTCCTTCCTCGGAGGTAATCTCAGAACATCCATAGGAATGAGGTCCATATAATCCTTTGTGACTAAGGGAATATAGATTCTAAAAGAGTATTTTGAACCAAGGACTACACTTGATGATTAATGGATTGTGGTATAAAACCTCTTCTTGCAACTCCTAGTCATCTCACCTTGATATATCTCTCACCAACAAAGGGGATTCTTGTCAAAAAAGTGTGAAGGAATCTAAATCTTCCTTGGTGACATAATATATTAACTCATACCATGGAAAACCAATATAAACCCAATATGACATCATAGGGTTTCATAATAAATACCAATAGGTCCCATGTGAACTAGTCTTCACCAAGTGATATCTCATAAAACCAGAAGATAAATTATATAGGATAAGACTTCCATGTGGGAACCTCATATAGAAGTTGTTGGGCTAAATCCTCTACATGGATTTCAAGATATCGCACCAAGTCTATTGATATTATTTAATGAATAGAGACTATTTATACTAATACTGATGATAGAGTATAGATAATACATATATTTCATCTGATTATCTCATGGTTCGTGAGGTAATATGTCTCTATAGTCACAACCATCCATGGCCCCAGACACCCACTCCTTGAGACTAACTTTGGAAGCCTATTGGTTGTTTTGGTGGAAGGTTCTTAGACTGTTGTCCACAAAAAATAGTTCCTCATGTTCCTCTTATAGCTCCTCCTATCAGGGGACCAACCTACCCTCTATGTGGAGATCCCTATTTATGGTGTTGCCTCTACCATGGTGATCCATCAGCTATATTCTTATGATTCTCATCATTGTTGGTTTGGAGGCCTTAAACTCTATGAATTATCCTATCAAAAGTATAGAACCACCCATATCTATGTTAACATATTTTTCTATTCTTACCTTGACCATGGTCCTGTGTATGATCATGGGCAGGTCTCCTGAACTAATATTTTATATATGGGTACTTGGTTGCTATTGTATAAGTATCATCCATGTAACTTTATGTTCTATATCTAGAATCATAGAGTCTATCTCACTACAATATATCAATTACTAGTTCCATAAAAAACACCCTGACATAGGTGGGAATGCACAAGGGTACCACATTGGCATGGATCTCTTAGCTGGATACCTACAAGGACATCTATGCTCAGAAGTGTCTATCCCAGATCATGAAGAGTGAGTATTGTGTAAGGTCTGTAAGCCTCACTACAAAATCACCAACTTTCATAGATATTTAATATATATCTTTACTCTCTTGAATAAATATCTTGTGAAAACATGAGGGGTAGTACTCATCAATAAATAAAAAATTGAATTTGGGCCATGAGAGTATTAACACATCGAGCATCTGGGTAACAAGAATCCACTAGTACACAGTTGCTCTTTGGTAAAGGTTATATACAAGCGCGAACAACTAATCCATTTATATAAATATATTCTGAATGATATGATCTATCGAATATCTCCAATCCTCCACTACCTATGAATATTTCTCTCTATGGAACCATTATATCCTCTTGCACTAGAATTCATAGAGTGCACCATGAATTCCTACAATCTCAGCCAAGTGTGTTGGTATGATCTATTTCCATACAGGTGGAGGAACTTATACTTATCCCCATGGAGGTAGGATCTCATAGTGCGGACCCTTAACTAAGGCCTCATCACTCATTGGATGATCAGCCAGATCTGAAACTGATATAATTGATGGTGTCATCATAGCGGCATCCTATAAATTTAATCAATTAGAAACATGGTCAGATGAGAATATATATATATATATATGCAATAGGGATTTGGCTCAATAAGGAATGTCAAGGACTCAATCTGATATGATTCATGTAACATTGATTCCTATAACTAGTTTCTTAGTATAACATGTTGAAATACTAGTAGTCATGGATTTAGTGAATGGATAATTCGGTTTCCCATTTCATTATTGGGTCTTGGGATTTAGAGCCAGACATGAGACAATTTGACAACATTTCCCTAACCCCCCCCCCCCAAATCCTCACAAGGAGACTACACCAAACACATTCATGAGTAATTAACTACTAAAATACAAATATTTCTTGACCCAACCCTAACCATGGATCGAGCAACAACATACCCAAGCCCACCTCTTCAGCCAAGTGGTGGGGATGAGAGACAAAAAGAAAAACCAAAATGGGTGTTCATTATAAAATGTACCTATATGAACCCACTAAACCATATTCACTGAATATTAGTAGTATAATTATAAATGAAACATAAAACATATAGAATTTAAACCAAGAGTGGTAAATCATTACAGTGTAAAAGAGTGTAACAGTGAAAATGATATGAAAATGGGGAAAATACATGCCCAACCGAAAATATGTCCCATCCTAAAAATGTTGGAAAATTAAAATTTCGAGAGATCCCATCTCGTAATATATATATAATTACTACCATATATTTTCTAATGCATTAAGTATGTTAATTTTCTACTGAAGTCACCTTAGAAAAATCTATTTTCTTCATAAGACACGACACATACGTAGAAATGACTATATAGGGGTGAGTATATAAATACATTTTTGGTTTCCCTAAATGATGAAATGGGGAGGATTAAGAGACACCGTAAAAATGTATTGATAGTAAAAAGTCAACATGATGCATATTAACCCAATGAAATTGAATGAAACCTCATCCAAACAAATGGGTCTCAACTCCACACTGATCTATTGGTGGACTACATGTTAAGTATTCTACACTCACAATAGTAGAGTAACCAAATCCAAATAAATGTATACATGTGTATATATTAATATATATTCTTAGAAGAAAGAATCCCAAATGATATAGAAATGGGTTCTCCAAATAAAATCCCAACAGACCACAAGAGTCTCTATGTGTTCCTGATGTCCATCAATGATGCCTAGTATAATTTGTGTCTTCCTATAAGTAACCATGGGGAGGCCCAAAAATCAATATAGTGTCACAAAGACATGGGGAAAATCTCCAAGTAGAGGACATGTTCCATATTTAATTAGGGGGTTTCCACTCTTTAGGTATCTACAGTGGACCCAATTCTATACTATTTGGGGTTACACACTATTGGTTGAGGAATTGTTCTATGATGTGATAAGGGGGTACAATCTAGTGTCTCAGTACGATAGGGGGTTCCAATCAATATGTTGTGAACCTATGCCCAATATGATGAGGAGTTATAATCTATTGATCGAGGAACCACACCCTGATGAAATAAGGGTTACAACTTAGTGTCACAAGTAAACACACCTCATATGATTGTCGGGCTCCACTATGCAGGTAGAGGACCTAAGGCCAAGATGGTTGGGGTTCCACTATATTGGTTTATGGTGTTCTTCATAGTCACATTCATCATTGGGAACCACGTAAATAATTGGAATGCCCGAAAAATCTATCATTGTTTCCCACAATACACAATCAGTAGTTCCCTCACATTAAACATAGAAAAACAGTCAATATAGTCTACTCATGGGCTAAAATCCATGAAGAAAACAAAGAATATATGAGAGTTTAAATATTCCTTATAAGAAACCAAGGGGTAAATGGTTTGCATAGGGACCTAAACTATGTGTTTTCATACTCCATAGTTTTTTTTGTTTCCATTCAGTTGCATGGATCAGCAACCCATGTGATCATACATCGAATGTTTGAGCCACCCATGGTCTTGATCATTCTCCTTGGCCATTTCCATGTACCCATCATGTGTATGTGTACTTCAAAACACAATGTGTACATTGTCATAGGGTTCTTCATGTCTTTGTGGTCCTGTTTTTGTATTCTAACCCATGGAATATTCTTGTAAATTTCCTTATTCACGCACTCCCAAATAACATGATGAGTCAACAACACAACATCACATGTCTTATAGGGATCCCATATGGAATTTTATAACTATAAATCATTGAAAACATATCTTATGTAGTATAAGGGAAATATAGAATTATTTTATTTCGATACATAGTGTGTAGTAATTTTTTTCACATAAAATTATATATCAACTCAACATTCCATATTTCGCTGCTACATCACAGATCTTGCCTCTACATAAACTAAAATCATTAGATCTAGTCCAAATTCAACCATTTTGGCTACATGGTGGCCAAAAAACTAATTCCATTGATTCACCCAAAGGTCTCCTGATCCTCAATCATCCCACACAACTCCCTTTAGTATTAGTTCTACAATCCATGAGAAAATAAAACACTTATACATGATTAAACACAAAATCCATATTAGATCATTGATCCCTTCACTAATCATGAACCCATTGAAAATATGGGTGTCTGATCGAGCACGTTCTCATCTATTAATGTAAAATTGTTACCCCATGGTTTAATGATTAATACCATGAATAATTTTTGTAGTAATGAAATTTAAGTGTTTAAACAGTCATGGGATATGTGTTCTAATCCAACAAAAAAAATATGTTGATATAGGTTGCAAAACAACGGAATAAAAAATTAATCTAGTATATATATAGTTTCAATGGTTTTTAAATTGGGGTAGATAAAAAAGAATTAATTTGGATCAATAAATTTATCAAATATGTATAAATGAAAGAATTTATGATTCCTACTTGGAGATTTCATTATTCCCCAGTGAAGATATCTCCTGCTAATGATTGATTTGAGTTGTTTCATTTTTTTATCATTGTGCTACTCTAATTCGGAGATTCATCATTGTCTAGTTTGATTTTCATGTGGATTTAGGATAATATTTCTCTAGAAAATACTAGTGTAAATGTGGAAAAAATTAAAGTATTTTCAATAAATATTTATTTTTAGGAAATAGTTTTAGGTAAAATTAATGAATGAAATAATTAATCCACTGAACATACCACCAGTGGTTATTTTATCTGAACATACTGGGCCAAATTATGTTAGGTCCCACCTATGGTAATAATTGAATTATAGACTTAGTGGTGGTCTAAATTGTTTTATATGAGATTATTTTTAAGGGTTATCCCATTTTATTTTACAACAATCATGAGTTTAATATAAAATATATTTAAAATTTAAATAAAAATAATTTTTGGCACATGAGGCCTGAAAATCACATGCCATCTTATTTTCTGTCTTCAAAAAAATTATACATAAATATTTGAAAGTCTTATAAGAAAAAATAGGTCTTCTATACACATCCTATATGACAAACCTCCCAATTAATAAAATATAAAATATAGTTAATAATATATATTCTGGAAGCTCCACTACAATCCCAAAGACTCACCTAATCCTTGTCAAAAATCCTAGTCAATATGCCAATCCTAATCTACTATACAACATTTGAATAAATCAGTATAATATATAAAAGGTATATAGGTGCACTATTGTGTATGTCTAAGGTGTGATATATAAGGCTCAATATGGTATAATGAATTTACCATTATATACTCTATTGATTTTGTTTGAATATACGAGGAAAATAAATACATTAAATAAAAACTCATCAAAACACATCAGGTCATCGTGTGATAACCATTCCACAACATCACCTAACCGTACCGATTCCATGTCACCACTGAGAATAAAGTCATTTTATTAAATATAAATTATATCGTAACCCATACATGATGATTAAATGTAGGTCATTATAAAAACATCGACCCATATTCAAGGATATATAGGGTGTCTTACAAAGCCTCAGCATATACCATATACTTTACAGTAAGTTCCCACAACCATGTCATGAACAATATATGAGGAAAATTGGAATGTCACTCAAAAAACCTCAATTCAACCCTATATTATGTGATTTTAAACATCTAATAATAAAAAAACCCCATTCACTCAAGAAACATCATAAAAAATCCCATTGCTTATATTTTCACCAAATGGACTTCACACAAAAAATACTGAACATTATTTTCTCATAAAAGGTTGGTCACACATTAAATCATGAACCACTACATCATTCTTAATGGATGTTTCACATCCAATTGTATTAAAAGGAACTCTTTAGTATTGTCTCACATCAATCCCAACCAACACCTTCCACCTCATTTTCGGATCCTTCTAGCACCTCAACCATCATGTTGAGTCTATCCATCCTGTGTATTTATCTTTAATTCAAAAAACAATAAATACAAACAATAAAATAACAAATTAGCACCACTTATCTGAAAATATCACCAGCTTTCCACCAAGGTGATATTCACTCAAGACCTACCTTTGAATCATGACATAAAACTCATTATATTCCTTGTATAATATTGTATTATTTTCAAAAAAATAGATGTTGTTAAATAATTTTATATCGAACATAATATTTCACTCATCCAACTAATAGGGAAATACACTAGGGTCCCTCAAAACAACCTAAGGCCCCACATACTAGCACCCAACAGTTTCCAATAGCCCATGGTGTTATCTAATCTCTTATTCCCTATGTCACTCTTGCATCATTCTGCCAATCGATAAATTTACCAAATTTATACATCATGATTGGGTCCCACTGATTGGGGACCATCCTAATAAAATCACCATTAGGACCATAGAAACCACACATTATTTCTTCCATAGATATCCCATGACTCTGCTTGGGTACTTTCTGAAATCTCCCTTGGTAATGATTTGAATCTATTAATCAAGATTAAACCATACATTCTACAGCTCAATTAGTGCTAGGGGAAACATCTCACATATGAAATATTTCAATCCCATATTCTTCTAGTACTATTCGGTTCTTGATATTATTTATATGTATGAAAATATCACTAAAAAATACTTGGTTTATTCCTCTCATGAAAACATAATATTGTATAAGAAACAAAATGTAGATATTTTCATCTTATATCAATCCTGGGGACCTCTTAGGATCCCCTCAAAAATCAAATAATTCTTTTAACCGCCATTCCAACATATTCATTGGGTTATACCAGAGTATCAATGATGAAATTTTCTGTATGTCTATTCTCCATAATAATCAAATACATACTATTTCATTACCTATGGTTCTCTTGTCCACTATATCACATTTATATGGTCGCACATGTTCATACATGAATTATCAATAATCTATCAATATGAATATGTTTTTTATTAATGGTTCCACATACAATGATCATGGAGTTAACATCCACATGATTATCTTCCTATCTATATCCCAACATTTCCAGGAATCATCCATGCTCATACCAGCTCCTGACCATTATCTTGTGCCAAAAAATATGAAAAAATTAATTAAAATTAAACACTAATTATATATTTTATCTAATTAAAGGGGAATAATCACATAATAACTTAGTGAGAAATATTTAACAACCATAACTACACAATACACCATGTATTGATGTTTCCAGGATGTCCTCTAGCCATGCAATAGAAACCCCATCGTTCAGTATGATTTTCAACATGCCCTATATAATAGTCACCAAATACCATATGTTTAGAATATAATGAATTCTAGGAGTAGAGGAAATTAATGTCTAATCATGGATCAAATAAACTTCTGAGTCATTGAAAAACCAACCTCCTAAAAGGGGAACTAGAAGAGGATGGAAAGGAGGGAGATCCATCCGATATGGCTCTCATGGATGACTGCATTCCTTTAAAACACAATATGGGTAACCTAAAAATGATATTTCATCCCTGATATATTTAAAAACATAAATATGGTATGTCACATATTGAACCTACTCATCACATTTTGATGATCTTTTCTAGAAACCCATCATGGCATGGCCCATTGGGTCATGGCATGTACCACATACCACATCCAAAATCAATTTATTGATAATATAACCTCCATTGTGTTGGCTCCTTCTATTCGTGGAGTATAATTCTCTCATCTTATTGTGTCTTTTATTATTCATTATTGGACTCCACCACATGTAATGTTATACTGGTCTAAATAATGGATCATTGTGTGATGGAACTTTATCCATGAATAAATGATAATTAAATATGCAATATATTTCTAGATAATACATAAAATTTAATACCATTAAAATTGTTTTCTCTTATTTTGGTGTAATTATAATATATAAGGATTAGCCTTTGAAAATGTCACCTGAAAATATACCACACTCTGACACACACTAGTCACGACATGATCGTATGGGGATATTTTTCATTAAACAAAAACTAAACAACTTCCACCACATCATGGAACTCATTAGTCATGACATGACCCATATACTAAATGTTGTGGTGCCTCCCTGTCCATAGTGTGACCCCTTGAAAATCCCTTCTTCACAAAATTAAAATAACCTATAACATTGTTTCAAGACACCAACATAATTTTTTTTGAAGAGATCACCCAAACTATTCTACAACTGTCTCTTAAACACTTCAAACATCTATCAATCCTCCCATCACATTCAAATAAATTTTTTATCCAATGTTACCAACCTCAGAATTCGAAACCTAATCCTTAAATTAAAAAAATTTCAATTCAATTTTTCATAGAAAATAATGATTCAAAAAACATTAGGTATTTAAAAATTATTTTTTCCTTTTCATCCTATATAAATAAGATCAATGTTTTGACCTAGTTAGTTTCACATATATTTTCATTGTATCTAGTATTTATACTCAATGATTAATAAATATGGATAAACTTATACATATCAATGAATATAATTGATGTGTTTCATATTTATTTTTATTGAAAAATATTTAGTCTATAAATAACATAGAAAATATAATACTACTAAAAACCAATCTTATATTTATTTGTTATAAATTTCCATTACACTATTAATATATGTACCTTTAATTTATCTAAAATATTTTTTAAATATACTTAAATTGATGTTTATACCATCTTTTAGACTACTTCTACCATTACTTTCATTTTTAATAGTTTTCAAACATGCCATTACATATTATAAAAACGTAATAAATTTTTCTCTATATAGAAAATAATTTTTATCCAATACTATAAGAATAGTAGTGGTACCAATATTATGATTATATAAAAATAATTTGTGCCTAATTATAAAAAAACCAAATTATTTGACTGTATCATGAAATTAGTAATTCTGACTCAGAGAGTCATATTCAAAAAATAAATAAATCATCACATTTTTCATGATTTTTAAAACACTAATTGAATCAGGAAAAACATTGAGGTTGTATCAAATACAAGTATTAAAATAATGATTCATCAAGGAAAACATTTGAAAAATCCATTTCTCATAATTTATAAACATAAAATGGCATAATATTAAGAAAAACATGTATAATATTAATCCTGGATAATGGTTATATGTTTTCTTCAAAATGAATAGAATAGTTTTTTTATAATCATTCTCTACCATGTGATACATTTAATTAAATAATATATTATAAATGATTATTTTATATTATGAAAACAATTAACACCTTATGGATTTTAGCCCCATTCATAAATCAACCATGTTATAAACATAATTATTGTGTCAAGGACTACTTCAAAATCTATGAAATCTAACCATTTTTCAATATCAAAACTTTCAATGAACTCTTGAAAATAATTATGTTAATATTGTATATATGAATTTTTTATATCATTACAATACTATGTCCATTTCAATTATAATTATTATAATGAATATAAAAATACCATTATCGTTCTTCTGATATATAATTTGCTTCGTTTTCTACAAAAACATTGTTAATTGTCACATGTTTTATCTTATAAAATATTTTTAAAAGCTAATGTTTGGGACAAAAATCCTAAGACCAAAATTCTATCTCCTTATTGACTCATGTATATTCTATGAACACAATTGTTTGGAAATTAGTGATAAGTTATATCATTAAATTATTTAGGAATTATTTTCTATTAAAAGAAATTAATAAAAATATATATGTTCAAATAACATTTTATCTTAAATCTAAAACCAATCATTAAAATCACAGTTAAATGAAACAATATTAAATAAATTGATGAAAAAATAACCAAAAATAAAGAAAAAATTACCAATGATAACTGAAATACACTAATTTATATATGATGGTATATTCCTCTAATGATTCCATCACATAACATAATAAATATTTCTTATAGAATCCATCATCTATGAAAAAGGTAGAAATTGATTTTTTAGTATTGTCGAAGGAATCATAAATCTTCCTAAAAAGGTTTTTATGTTGGTGTGAGTAACACTTTACTCTATGCAATTTCCTTGAATAACTATATGATATTACAATGAATGATCTATCCAAACCATGCAGGTAGTGTCAATTGGTATGAAAATAAATAATGATCAATTCAATAGTATATAAATACTTTCAAAAAAATTACTAAATTACAAGAAATTTTCTTGAGAAAATATATTTTAAATCATACACAATTTCGGTAAATTTTATCTAGTAAACTAGTTTTTTTCCATTAAATGTTTTTATTTAATTTATAATGTCATAATTTATTTTACCATGCATAAACTAAACTCTTATATATGATCATATTATAGCTTCAGTGAATTTTTACTAACCCATGTTGTTTAATAAAGGACCTTACACCCCCAAAAGGAAATTTATAAACCACACCACATTGTTCCTTTTAACTATGTTGTTTGAAATACTCATTCCACTAAATCAATTTCAAAAACAAACTGTTTTATTTGAAAAATTTATTAAAAATAAAAATGTACCAAAATTGAATTATCTAAAATTTAGATCTCATATAAAAATATAATCCCAAATTTCTATTAATTAATTCCAATGATTTTTAAAATATAACATTTATTATTTTTATTTATAATTGTCATTTTAATTTTTTGAAAAATCCATATATACATTCATTTTATCAAATCATTTTCAAAAAAATATTTATTAAAAACATACATGAAATAAAAATTTGATTTTTGTTCAATCGTGTGAAATAAAATAATATCTATAAAAGGAAGGGGTTGAACCGACTTACCTTATATTATTCCTCCAAAATCACATAAAAATTCTTGAGTTGATGGCCTTAAAAAGGAAAACCACATATCCTTGCCATCCAATTTCCCGTAAAACGAATGTTTTGATCCGAATGACTGAAATGATGATTTAAGATATTTTGACATGATTATTTGTCATTTTTCATTGCATCATCATGAATTGAAATTATCATTGTGTGGATCTAGGAATTATATGAAACAACCTCTAATAAGTAGTACAAAAATCAGGAGATTTGAAATATCCTTCCACAACTAAGTCCCTATAGGTTATTGAATAATATGAAATAAATGGTCAGTAACATATTGGTGTGGACCAAATCAAAAATCATTGACATATTACTCTCATCTTTTATAATGAAAATAGTAAATATCCTTCTTTTAAGGCCAAAAGATGGGTTATCTACTAAATAAATCCCATTTTTAATATTATAATATTATTTAAAAATATACCATGAATATCCAACAATAATATTTTATACTTTTCACCCTTTTATAATGTCATTCAAGGATTCCACTATCAAATATTGATACAAAAAGAGAGACTTCATAGATGAGAATATATAATGAATCTTTTCCAGACCTGACCCACTGTGGAACAATTTTATGGTGGGAATGTTATATTGATGCAAAAAATACACCTCCAATATGATAAGTAAATGACAATAGAATCACTAGGTATATCACACATTTAGGAGGCCTTATCAATGAGTAAATGTACACACACAAAAAATATGCACACACCTTTATAAGTTGGAAAATAGAAAAAATTATACTATAAATTATTGCATAAAATACATTTCACATCGTTGAAAAAAAAAGTAGAATGAAATATGAAGGATTAAAAAAATAAAAGCCTGGAAAATATTCAAATTAACCCAAATTTCAATGAATAATGCTAAAGTTACCCAAAAGAAACTATAAGATCAACCAGATCATTGTCTCCAAAAACTATGATCCACCTTTTCTTGGTCCACCAAAGACTCTATTAAATGTTCTATCATCTTCATAAGACATTTCAATTGCATCAAGATCACATTAAAGGTGATTATAAACATAACCAATAAAAATCCTCAAAATCACCTATAAAAAATAATTAATGAGTGTATTTAACTCATCATAAAGAATATATATAATATGAATATGAGACAATTACCATAAAAATAAACTAGGTAATCCATGTGATTAACACCATTCCCAAATTTTATGGGACATACTTACCATTATCCAAGGATTGTTTTTGAGGCGCACAAGTATCATAATTTTGGGAGAACATTCTTATCGGGTCTCACTAAACTGATGAAACCCGTACAAGAGAACATACTCTTTGGGTATTTCCATGGGGAAGAATAAAAACATGTAAGAGATCATCTGATGCACTCTATCTATTAAACTACAACTTTCTAGAAGATAGAAAATGTTGATACATAGATAGGGATTCTCACCCCAAGGCCTATGGTGTATACCAGACCCATAACAGAAAAACCTACTAGGTAATGGTTCAAATACCCTAGTATATTAGTCACATGAATCCCGACACTACCAAGGGATGAATATAATGAAAACGAAAATAAAAACACTAGGACTCATAGGGGATAACTTCTATAGTATTTCTAGGGAATATACATCAATGCACAAAACAAGAATCTAAACTAAATATTCATGTAGGAGAAAAAACGAAACATACATTACGAAATAATGATATAACATACCCCCACTGATATAATTTTAGGCAACACACCCAATATCAAACCATATCTATTATAATAAGAAAAACAGTTAGATATTTACCTTTTTGAATACACAGAATGTACTGAGTGGTATATAGCGTGTAACACTATGTCTAGAAATACCCATATCTTTCCATCACACACGACTTGTATTTATCTCCAAATAATAATTTTTCCTTTTTAATACATGGAATATAGAGGTCATATATCACTCAACTCATATTTTATGTCTATGAACAAGAACTATGGTCATTCCAGTATACCCTGGACATGCCTGTGGACCCTAGACATGGATTGGATCATGCCCATTAAATTTCATAAGTACACAATATGTTTTCAAAAACCCATAGCTTGTGGGGTTACATGGAATCATGGGTATCTACTCCATGTACACATAGATCCAAATTTATAGGAGTCATAATGATTTGGACTTTTAACTCAATGTCTAATACTTATATATTACATATAGGCGACAACACATAATGTGTTACACTAAATTAAACATCATTTATATCTATATTTCTCATTAAATATAGACTATTCATGCATCTTCAACCATGAAATACCACTTCCTTCGGGACATCTAGTCCATCACAGCCATCTAGAAGAAGGAATCCAACCATTAATAATGGGAAACCATTTTCCTCCCTATCATGATTTTCTATATGGCCTAACTCATATGAACCCCACTCGATGCACCATCATCGAGTATCTATCATCACCAGTGTCTATATTCAGGACCACATAACTCTAGAAAACCCATCGTTTATTCTTTAGAGAGATCTAATAAATTATGCCCATAGCTCCATCATTACACAAGATATCATTGAATTACCAAAAAAAATTTCACACCATTTTTCTATATTCAAAACACCAAACAAAACCCATTAACATGATTAAATGTGGAAAATGAAAACTGAACAATGATTAGTCTTTTTATCTGTTATCTAATTACTATACAACAAAAATACCATTATTGAATGTGGAAAACTGGAGATAATAAATAACATGACACAAAATGAGAATCAATTGATGTTCATTTCATTTGAACATCATCTTTGGGATCTACTTAATTTGTATATTATCAACGATGTAAGAATCAACAATAAATTAAATATAAAATTCATGTATCTAGGAAGTGAAAGAATACAGTGGATAAACCAAAATATTTTAATCCATTAATTAATATAGAGAAGATTAAATTTTGTTCATATCAATATATTATTGGTGATAAAAAAAATAAACCCACAACCTCAAGTTGGATAAAAAAATTTATGAACAAAAAATTTGTTTAGTTATCATTAGTGAGATCCAAGAACTCGATGGATGAAAATATTTATTGTACCCAATACTTGATCTCATGATCATCATCCAACATGATCTCTACCTAAGATATCGACTTAATCAATCCAAAATATAATTACTTCTAGTTATTTGTTGTAATACCTAGGTAATTCACTATAAATACATTTAAATGGATAGGATTAGATTTTTTCCACGTAATAAATAATAAAATTATTTATGTATTTATTATTTTTTATAAACCCATGTCCAATCATAAAAACAAATCCTAATGCGTAAAATATTTACATCAAACCTATATTATACCCTTCATTATATATTTAATGGAGGTTTTGGTTTACCCATATAAGACCCTTTTCTTGATATATTCCATTATTTCAAAAGAATTCCATGAGGGTGGTTTTTTATATAATACTTTTTATATATTCTCACTAAATATCTCTAAACCATGGAATATTTTTCAAACTCCCTTCCCCTATAAACGAACATTCATAAAAATATTCAAAAGTGTTAAACATAAATTTAGTGTCATTAAATACTACCCTCCTTCAAGGATTGTCGTATAAAAAATGTAAAAACCAAATAACAAAATTCATGATATTATATTTTCATAGGGATATACTACTCTGATGAGATCTCTTAGTGTTTCCCATGTTTCCAAAAAAATGCACCCATGGGGAACACTTTACAATGAAGAAACATTCAAACAAGTTCATGAACACCACTGGCGACTAAAAAAGTTAAATCCACCCTAATTGTATATCTCCCAAGTTTGATAACATACAACAAATCATGTGTATATTTCATCATATTAGGCACCTATAAAACACCATGAAATAGTATAACATTGGTCGTAGGGTCAATATGTGCACAACTATTATAGTACAACGTATTAACTAGAATGGGCCAAATAATCTCAAGGATAACATGTTTCTCAACAAAATATTCCCAATCCTTGATGATGTGGGATATCTCATTACACACTATATCATCATAGAATCCTAAATAGTCTATCGTTGTTATGTAAATGAATCATGAAAGATTTCTTTATTACTCATGCTCTTGGGGATGAACTACACCTTTAAAAAAATCATTTGCAACTACTCTACATCCTTAAGAACAAACTCTTTTTCCTCCTACTGATAAAACATATTGGTGACCTATATAGTTTCCTATATAAGACCTCAAATAATGTCATACTAATAGTGGAGTGGTACAATTTTCTATAGGAAAAATACAACAAAGGTTCGTGGTCTTCCCAATTACTACCAAATTCTAATATAAAAGCTCGAACCATGACCTCCAAAACCTAATTAGACCACTTAGTATGGACTGTTTTCTAGGATAGAAACATCATGATCAAACACAATTGAGTCCAAATTTACTTATACTATCATAACCACAATAATAGTGTGAACCAACTATAATGTAATGAAATGATCGGTGATAAAACTCCATGAAGATGACCAATATCATTCACCTAGTTGGGTATCAATATCTCTAATTAAATGTACCCTTAGATGTCTAAAAAGTGGGTGGACATAGTGATTTGTGCTATAATCACACATATAGTGTTGTCACATATCTCTAATCATGGATTCCCCATCCAGAGGTTTAACATCCCAGGTAAATAAAGAATAAATAATTTTCATATTTATTAATATTTATGAATTAAATATTAATTTTACTTTAAATGGGTTGCTATGTTCTATAGCATACCCGATACGCAACAAAGAGTTTCATCGAGATCTTACGTTCCACACTAGTAATAAAATAATATTATTTTAAATGGTAGTTACCACATAGCCGTTGTATTGGCGGGAATGGACAGAAATAACTAAAATATGATTATATATGTTTTAAATGTTTTTACATTTATCCAATAAAAGATAACGGCTTAAAATACCAAAAGAATTCAATTTTAGGCTTTTATACCCTAATTTTCACTAAAGGTTCACTTATCACCTTCTGATGGCGAACCGTCATTAAATATAGTTTTGGTCACTTTTATATATTCTATTGGACCAAATAAAACTATTTATTAGATTCGGGACATAAAAATTAACTTTGTGTAATTTTTTGGTATTTTTTCGATAAAGTTCATTTTTTTTAATGGAGGGTGAAAAATGCTGTATTTTAATTCAATACCTATTTTTAATATAATTTATTTATATGATTATATTACCATTTGAATTGGTTTTAAAGTGAAATTAGAATATATTTTTACCATTAAATCCAATAGTGGTCGATGGAATTAATTTCACTTTGAAATCAGACTTAAACTAGTGTCAATCTTTTTATACTTATTGTTTCATGAAAACACGCTATTTGCTCTGACAGCAGAATGTAATTAATGAAACTTGTATTTTTTGAATTTTTTAAAATATACTTCATTTTTGAATTTGGAATATCAAATATATCTTAGGGTGAATTCTTGGTATTTTTCTGAAAAACATCAATTTCTGATAAATAGTGAAACCACTAAGTGGTACTTATAAAAACTCATTTTTCGTTTAAATGATATTTTACCACTTCTGTGTTTTGAATTCCAAAAATCCGACATAAATGGTTGTCATTAAAAAGTAAAATATGGTTCAATGGGATTAAAATAATTTTTTGGTGAATACCAACTTTTATGTTTTTAATCGCGATTAGAGGTAATTAGTGTAGTTTAAGGTAAAAATAATGTTATAATAATATTAAATGAACTTGACGCTTGTCCTGCCCTTATTGGATGTGTCATGGACGACCATGAAAATACATAGGTCAACTTGGGGATCACATGGAGCCACTTTAGTTGCAAAATGAAATTAATATCTTTTTATTTAATGTGAAAATAAAAATGTCACAGACATGAGTTGTTTTACTAAATCAATTTTTTCATGAGGTTATACAAGTTAGATGTATGAATATAAATATTAATTGGAAAGATAAAATTATTTCCTACATCATGATATTTTTTTAATAATTTTTAGACATTAAATAAATTAAATTATTTGTGACACCATGATGATGCAGTAATCATCTCATTATTTAATGATTTAAATAAAATGGAATGATAATGTAAAATCTAAGATATAAACATGTCCAAAACCTACTGGATGGGTGGATTTCGAACCCTTATCACCTTATCCTCGAAACACATCAATGTGGGACCATTAAAATCCGAAACTCATTCTATAATAAAGTAACATTTACTTACTTTCAAAGAGTGCCCCTCCTCTCCTCTTATAAAATGCCCCCACCTATACCACCTAACCCACACTTCCAAAGCCTTTGGCTCGGCCAACCCCTGACCATTTTGTCTCTCAAAATACCTCTCTTACTCCTTGAAGCATCACTTTTGGCATAAGTCTTCCTAAGAAAGCCTTTGAGCTCAATTCTAAGAGATTTACCCAATTTTAAGGTAATGTGTTCACTTGTGTTCTTTTGTTTTATTTTGCTTCTCCAACCCCCTAAACTCTTTTTATTCATTTCTTTTGTAACAACTACAGTATCGTCAATATTCTAGGATGTTGTTATAATAATAATTTGAGCTACACTTACACGCATCTACATCTAATGGTTAAAGTACATACTGTTTCTGTGGTTGGCGAATTTCTGCCTCACGAAACTATGATTGTTCAATCTTCTTTTAAACACTGTTAATGGTGGCCATTAAGATGTCACTATATTTATATATGATACATATTATGTTTATGTTTCCCTTATTCTTATTTATTTTTCATTTGTGGTATACCTTTATGTTTTCCATTGTGGGTAAACACGATAATTTCATTTTAGGAAGTGCGGGCTACCGCCCCTCAAAGTGATTTGATTCGTTAATGCATATGTGGGACGTATAAATGATGGATTTAAAGTTATTATATATGATTTTATACTGAAATTATTATATACCTATATATCAATATATTTTTTCTTTCATTAAAGTATGATATAGAAATCAAAGTACTGTTTATACGTACGTACGGCTTACCATCTCCAAGAACGGTGCATTTCATTTCTTATCCCCAAATGTAATGTACTATTATAAGTACATATATATAATGGATATATATGATGTATGATACATCTAAATTATTAATATTATTCTGGAATTAAAATATACATTCCTCTTATTTAGTTTTAATTCCATTAATATGACATTTAAATGAATGTAGTGTTCATGCATACGTAAGGCTTACCATCTCCATGAATGGTGCATTTCATTTCTTACCTCTAAATGATTAGTGATAATATAAATACATGTATATGATAGTTATATATGATATATATGATATCCAAATCAGGAATGTCATTCTGGATATAATGAACCATTGACCACTTAAACAACATGTAATTATAAGAAGTCCACTTTCAACTTAAGAACCAAATATCGAAAAAACAAACATTATTAACATAATGATTACATATTGTTTACAACTTGGAAATAAGTGATATAAAAGGAATAATATTCTTGAAAAAGGTTCTTAAGAAATTATAAATTAACTCATGTTTATTATTCAGGACGTTAAAGAATGATCGAGTCAAGTCGGACCCGAGGTAAGGGACTTTTCCTAAATCTCCTTTCATTGTGGCATATTTCTTTTTATACACAACTTTATTTTATATGGTGTATAAGCCCCTTTGAATTTTACTTTTATAAAAAATGAATCTTATTATATGAAGCATTTTACTAAATGACAAAAAGGAATGTTTCTTTTAACGTACACGGTGACAACGACCTTTTCCGCCGCCATGGGTATTATTTGGTCTTTGGCTTCCTCAACAAGCCGTAATGTTTTTTTAATGAAACAAATAACATATACTCTTTTATGTATTTTGGTATTGAAAATGGTTTTCATAATGGATTTTCTATGTCAATATATTTAAGTGATATATTGTGATCAATGTGTGGAAATGTTTTCTTTCCATTATATTTTTTTATGTATTATGATTTTATAATGGTACTTGGACATTTGATGGGTGGTTATGTGATAAACCATATGACGGGTGGTGTCGTGAATACCAGGACGGGTGGTTACGTTATAAACTCCAATGCATTGGGTGTGAATGTCGGCCGTATGGCTATTCCATTAAGTATGTATGGAAGTTGGCCATATGGCTATTCCATTAGGTGATATGTGTGGAAGTCGACTGTATGGTTATTCCACTTAAGTATGTTTATGTCCCAAGTTACCTTTTTATGTTTGGTGTTCATTATATGGGTTTTATGGTAATCATTTTGTTACAAAGGGGAATGTAATGATATTTTATTCAGTGAAGAGTTTTTACTAATTGATGAAGGTGAAGGTATTACTTTGATAAAGTATACATGGTTTACTTGATGTTTGAAAAAATAACAGTTTTTATTCATTGTGTATCCCTTTCTGAGCATTTTTATGCTCACCCCAAGTTTATTGAAATTTTTTTCACAGGACATAATGTGGAATAGGGTCTGGGATGGGAGCAAGGGAATTTCATGCATTCTAAAACATGGAACTAGACATGTTTCTTTTTAAGAGTTTTTATTTTATAAAAACTTAGTCTACTTTGTAATCTTTTGAGATGTAACAGTTATGTCCTAATTCTCTAAAACTCTAAACCTGAAACGATCCTCAATGTGAATTATTCATTTAATTCAATATTATGTACGGTTTAAGGCCAGGGACTTATAATTGGTATCAGGGGTCAGTTTAGACAACTTTAGGAGTTAGAAAAGTGTTAAATAATAAATTAATTTATGTTATTATTGAAATGATATATCATTTAAAGATTACAATGTTTCTTTACCTAAGATATTTCTATTTTTGGAATGGTTTTTCTAAGAGGAAACATGGATGTTGTGCTTGGAAGGTATACATATGGAAATGAACTTCTAAATCGGCTTCCTGAGATTGTCAGAATCATAATTGAACAGTTTGTTGTAGTGATGGCTCAGTTGACTTGGGTGAAAAATGTTGGTTGTTTTTATTGATGATATTTTTGTGTTTTATAAAAGTAAAGAGGAGCATGAAATTCATTTAAGGGTTATCTTTCAAACCATAAAATAAAAGAAACTATATGGAAAATTCATCAAGTGGGAGTTTTGGTTACAAAAAATTTCATTCCTTGGTCACATTGTTTCAAAAGATGGCATAAATGTTGATCGTGCTAAAACAAAAGTTGTTGACGAATGGCCAAGACCCACAAATGTAACGGAGATCCATAGTTTTCTTGGTTTGGTAGGTTACTACTGAAGGTTTGTTGAAATTTTTTCACGGATATGTAGTCCAATGAATAAGCTAACTCAGAAGGGTGTTAAGTTTATCTGGACAAAAGAATGTGATGATTGTTTTCAAGAGTTTAAAAGAAGATTGGTGAATGCTCCAGTTTTGGAACTTCCTTCAAGGAATGGTGAGTTAGTTTTATACAGTGATGCTTCGTTGAAGGGACTTGGTTGTGTCCTTATGCAGAATGATCAGGTAATTGCTTATTCTTCACTTCAGTTGTAAACTCTTGAGGAAAATTTCCCTACACATGATTTGGAATTAGCTGCTGTTGTTTTCGATTTAAAAATTTTGAGGCATCATTTGTATGGAGTAAAGTGTGAAATATATACTGATCACAAATTTTTATAGTATATATTCACTCATAAAGAATTGAACATGAGACATAGGAGATGTCTGGAATTAATCAAGGATTATGATTTTACAATTCATTACCATCCGATAAAAGCAAATAAAGTGGATGATGCTTTGAGTTGAAAAAGTAATGCTTCATTAATAATGTTGTATTTGGAACGTGATCCTTTGGTTAAAGATTTGATGAGCTTTGGCATGGAAGTTTTTGGTGTATGAAGTTCTCCTATTTTGTTTCAAGTATCAGATAGATCATCCCTATTAGACAGAATTAAGCAAGCATAGAGGGAAGACAATGAGTCACATAAAAAGGTAGAGCTGGTTCAGAAGGGTATGTTGCCTAAATTCAACATTGATAATAATTGTGTATTGAGGTTTCGGAAGAGATTATGTGTTCCTTGTGATTCACAATTGAAGAATGAGCTGTTATGTGAGGCTCATAGTTCCCCATTTTCAGTTAATCCTGGCAGTACTAAGATGTACAGAGATCTGCAGGAGTATTACTGGTGGGATGGAATGAATAGGGATATTGCAGATTTTACTGTGAAGTATTTGACTTTTCAGCAGGTTAAGGGAGAGCAGAAGTTACAGAATGGGATACTTCAACCTTTACCAGTGCCAGAGTGGAAATGGGAAAACATATCCACGGTCTTTGTTGTGGGATTACTGAGGACATCTCGAGGTAATAATGCAATCTGGGTTATTGTTGATTGCTGGACTAAATCTGCTCATTTCCTTGCTATATGAGATAATTTTTCACTAGATCAACATTCCCGTTTGTATCATAAAGAGATAGTCAGGTTACATGGAGTTCCTCTCTCCATTGTGTCTGATCATGATCCCAGGTTTACTTATAACTTTTGGAAAGGCTTTTATAAGTTGTTGGGTACTGAATTAAATTTTAGTAAAGCTTTTCATATGCAATCTGATGGGAAGTCAGAATGAACAATTCAGACCATGGAGGATATGCTACAAGCATGTTCAATGGATTATTAGGGAAGTTGGGACCAACATATTTCTTTGGTTGAGTTTTCATATAATAACAGTTTTAATTCTAGTATACAGATGGCACCGTTTGAGGAATTATATGGGAAGCGATGTCGAACTCCAAGTTTTTGGGATGAAGTGGGTGAAAGGAAGTTTATGGGACCAGAATTGATAGAAGAGTTTGCAAAAAAATTTCAATTGATTTAGAAACACATGAAAACAGCTCAGAGCAGGCAGAAGAGTTATGCGGATAACCGGAGGAAGGATCTATCTTTCCATGTAGGTTATCATGTTTTTCTCAAAGTTTCACTGTGAAAAAGTGTGATGTGATTTGGTAAGAAAGGAGAGCTGAGTCCAATGTTAATTGGACCATATGAAATTTTAGAGAATGATGGATCAGTTGATTACCGAGTGGATTTACCTCCGAGTTCATCTCAGGTACACAATATTTTTCATGTTTCGATGTTGAGGAAGTATATGCCAGATCCATCTCATGTTTTGAGCTCAAAGATAGTTCAGTTGGAAGAGAATCTCCCTTATGAAGAACAACCAGTCTAGATTCTTGACTGAAGAGAGCAAGTGTTGTGAAATAAGGTAATCCACCAAGTAATGGTTTTTTGGAAAAACCATATGGTTGAAGAGGCAACGTGGGAATCCGAAAATGTTATGAGGGATAAATACCCCCACTTATTGAGATAAGTGAATAAAATTGCGAGGACGCAATTCCCAAAAGGGGGGAAGGATGTAAAATACAAGGTAAATAAAGAATAAAGAATTTTCATATTTATTAATATTTATGAATTAAATTTTAATTTTACTTTAAAGGGGTTGATATGTTTGATAGCGCACCCGATACACAACAAAGAGTTTCATTGAAATCTTACGTTGCACACTAGTAAGAAAATAATATTAATTTAAATGGTAGTTAACACATAGCCGTATTATTGGCAGGAATGGATAGAAATAACTAAAATATGATTATATATGTTTTTAAATGTTTTTACATTTATCCAATAAAAGATAAAGGCTTCAAATATGAAAGGTATTCAATTTTAGGCTTTTTACCCTAATTTTAACTAAAGGTTCACTCATCGCCTTTTAATGGTGAATTGTCATTAAATATCGTTTTGGTCACTTTTATACATTCTATTCGACCAATTAATACTCTTTTTTAGAATTGGGACATCAGAATTTACTTTGTGTAAATTTTTAGTATTTTTCCGATAAAGTTCATTTTTTTAATAGACAGTTAAAAATGTTGTATTTTAATTGAAAACCTCTTTTTTAATATAATTTATTTATATGACTAGATTATAATTTGAATTGGTTTTAATGTGAAATTAGAATATATTTTTACCATGAAATCCAATAGTGGTCTCTGGAATTAATTTCACTTTGAAATCTGACTTAATCTAGTGTTAACCTTTTGATACTTATTGTTTCATGAAAACACGCTATTTGCTCTGACAGCGGGAATTAATTATTATATTAATTAATGGAACTTATATGTTTTGAATTTTTTGAAATAGAATTCATTTTTTAATTCGTAATATCAAATATATCTTAGGGTGAATTTTTGGTATTTTTCTGGAAAACTTAAATTTTTGATGAATAGTGAAACCACTAAGTGTTACTTATAAAAACTAATTTCTCATTTAAATGAAATTTTACCATTTATGTGTTTTGAATTTCAAAAATCTGACATACATGGTTGCCATTAATATGTAAAATGCAGTTCAATGTGATTAAAATAATTTTTTGGTGAATAGTAATTTTTAAGTTTTTAATCGCGATTAGAGGTAATTAGTGTAGTTTAAGGTAAAAATATTGTTTTAATAATATGAAATGAAAATGAAACATGTCCTACCCTTATTGGATGTGTCATGGACGACCACTAAAATCCATGGGACAACTGGGGGACCCCATGGAGCCACTTTAGTTGGAAAATGACATTAATATCTTTTTATTTAATGTTAAAATAAAAATTTCAGAACCATGAGTTGTTTTACTAAAACAAATTTTACATGGGGTTATACAAGTCAGATTTTTTACTATAAATATTCATTTGAAACCTAAAAAGATTTCCTACATCATGATAGTTTTTTAATAATTTTTAGAAATTAAATAAATTAAATTATTTATGTCACCATGATGATGCAGTGATCACCACATTATTTAACGATTTAAATAAAATGTAAAGATAATGTAAAATATAATACCTACACATGTCCAAATCCTATTGTATGGGTTGATTTAGAACCATTATCACCTTATCCATGAAACACATCAATTTGGGACCATTAAAATCCGAAACTCATTCTATAATAAAGTAACATTTCCTTACTTTCCAAGAGTGCCCCTCCTCTCCTCTTATAAAAGGCCCCCACCTCTACCACCTTACCAACACATCCAAAGCCTTTGGCTCTGCCAAACACTTCCCATTTTGTCTATAAACATCCCTATATTACTCCATGAATCCTCATGTTTTTTATAAGTCTTCCCAAGGAAGCCTTTGATCTCAAATATAAGAGAGTTACCCGATTTTAAGGTAATGTGTTCACTTGTGTTCTTTTGTTTTATTTTTCTTCTCCAACCCCCTAAACTCTTTTTTTTCATTACTTTTGTAACAACTACAGTATCATAAATATACTATAATGTTGTTATAATAATAATTCTAACTACACTTACACACATCTACATCTAATGGTTAATGAACATACTGTTGCTGTGGTTGGCGAATTTCTGCCTCACGAAACGATGATTGTTCAATCTTCTTTTAAACACCGTTAATGGTGGCCATTATGATGTCACTCTATTTATATATGATATATATTATTTTTATGTTTTCATTATGCTTCTTTATTTTTCATTTGTGATATACCTTTATGGTTTCCATTGTGGGTAAACACGATAATTTCATTTTAGGAAGTGCGGACTACCGCCCCTCAAAGTGATTTGATTCTTTAATGCCATATATGGGACATATAAAGGACGGATTTAAAGTTATTATATATGATGTTAAACTAAAATTATAATATACCTCTATATCATTATTTATTATTCTTTCCATTAAATTATGAGATAGAAATGAAAGTACCGTTCATGCGTATGTACGGCTTACCGTCTTCATGAAAGATGCATTTCATTTCTTATCCCCAAATAGAATGTAATTTTATAAGAACATATATATAATGGATATATATGATGTATGTTTCATCGAAATGATTAATATAATTCTGGAATTATAATATACATACCTCTCATTTAGTTTTAATTCCATTAATATGACATAGAAATGAAAGTAGCGTTCATGCGTACGTACGGCTTACCGTCTCCATGAACGGTGCATTTCATTTATGACCTCTAAATGATTCTGTGATATTATAAATACATTTATATTCTATATATATATGATATATATGATATCCAAATCAGGAATGTCATTCTGGAAATAAAGAACCTTTGACCACACGAACGACATGTAATTGTAAGAAGTTCACTTTCGACTTAAGAACCAAATATCGTCAAAACAAACATTATTAACATAATGATTAAATAATGATTATAACATGGATATAAGTGATATAAAAGGAATAATAAGATTGGAAAATGTTCTTAAGAAAGTAGAAATTAACTCAAGTTTATTATTCAGGATGTTATAGAATGAACGAGTCAAGTGGGACACAAGGTAAGGGACTTCGTCTCAATCTCCTTTAATTGAGGAATATTTCTTTTTATACACAACATTCTTTTATATAGTGTAAACCCCTTTGATTTTACTTTTACACAAAAGGAATCTTTTTCTACGAAGCGTTTTACTAAACAACAAAAAAGAAATGTTTCATTTAACATACGTGGTTAAAATGACATTTTCCGCCACCGCGAGTATTATTTGGTCTTTGTCTTCCTCAACAAGCCGTAATGTTTTTTAAAAAGAAATAAAAACAATATACCCTTTTATGTATTTTGGTATTGAAAATGGTTTTTATAACGTATTTGTTATGTCAATATATTTAAGTGATATATTGTGATCAAAGTGTGTAAATGTTTTCTTTCCATTATATTTGTTTTATGTCTTATGATTTTATAATGGTACTTGGACACTTGAAGGGTGGTTATGTGATAAACCATATGAAGGGTGGTGCCGTGAATACCAGGATGGGTTGTTACGTTATAACCTCCAATTCATTGGGTATGGAAGTCGGCAATATGTCTATTCCATTAAGTATGTTTGGATGTTGGCCGTATGGCTATTCCATTAAGTGATATGTGTGTAAGTCGACCGTATGGTTATTCCACCTAAGTATGTTTATGCCCCAAGTTACCTTTATATGTTATGTGTTCTTTATATGGGTTTTATTGTAATTATTTGGTTACAAAAGGGTAAGTAATGATATTTTATTCCGTGAATAGTTTTTACTACTTCAAGAAGGTGAAGGTATTACTTTGATAATTTATACATGGTTTACTTGATGTTTGAAAAACTAACAGTTTTCATTCTTTGTGTATCCCATACTGAGATTTTTTATGCTCACCCCATGTTTTTTGAAATTTTTTTCATAGGACATAATGTGGAATAGGTTCAGGTGTGAGAGCAAGGGAATGACATGCTATCTAAAACATGGAACTATACATGTTTCTTTTTAAGAGTTTTTATGTTATGGAAACTTAGTCTACTTTGTAATCATTTAATATGTAACAGTTATGTCCTAATTCTCTAAAACTATAAACCTGAAAAGATCCTCAATGTGAATTATTCATTTAATTCAATATTAAGTAAGGTTTAAGGTCAGGGCCTTATAATAGGGCCCACATGATAACTTCTCACTTCCACATATATCTAGGAACTATGGCTTTCACCTACTAATTTTTGATGCTTCAAGAGATAAACTCAGAAAAATTATATAACATCCTTGACTATCCATCATTATTCCAAATTATTTGGTTTTTTCATCTCCTCTACATGATTTATTTATAAGGTAAAATAATAAAAACTCCATATTACCTCCTCTCACAATGTGACTAGTATTGTCATACATCATTAACAATGGATTAAATGATCCATGTGTTCATAATATTTATTAAGAATATTCCCATTGCATAAATGGTCATTAAATATCTCACAATGTGTATCCTAAAGTTATAAATCCATGATGTGTTAAATAAGTAGAGGTGAAACAACCATCTATATGATGTATTTTTATTATCCCCATCATTATGGGTCAACTGTAAAAAGGTTCACTACTCTATTACCTCATTCCACAAAAATGAATAGAGAACTATACTATGAGCATCTTAAATAATCTCAATACAATCATGTGGCTACAAAGAGAGAAACGAATCAAACATTAATTGGTTCATTTTTGATCCTATAACTATTAATTTATATCACATTAAGCGTACATCTTGAATCTTTAAATTATTTTTTGATATCCTCCCATAAAGAAATTACTCTCAAATCATTTCTTAAACTATTCTCAAGTGTCTTACATGATCATCTATTAACACTAAGTACATAGGGATTTAATCAAAAAAGAATACCATGATCTAACCAAATAAGGGAGGAATAATCTAGTTGAAAAGTCTTATAAACACTACTAGATAATTGAATATGTCTAAAGGTGTCACTGAAAACTCAATGCAACCATAGATTCATTTGAAAGTCACATTTGGAATATCCCCCTAAAAAGCCAAGAGAGTGAAAAAATGTCATATTTCAAATTATGAAATCAATTTCACTCATAATCATTCGTTATATATGTCATTAATGCATGGAGGTGGATACTCTTTCCAAATAACCTCCATGTTCATGCGGTTTTAGTCTATAACTATTCTCAAATTTTCAAATGTATTCTATGGAAATGAAAACTATTGATTCCCAAGGAAAAACTCTACATATAAAAATTCCCTAAATTTATATATCTTCCATCTATACCTTCCACTCTCAAAATATTATGGGTTCATCCGATATGATGGAACATATATCAGGTAAACCCTAGGTGTGGTTCTATATCCAAGTCAACCATATTGTTGGGAGGTTATCCATGAAGAACCATAGAAATAATGCATCATATGCCTTCAACACAACAATAACTAAATCCTCATAGAATTTGTGGGTCCAAGGGTCATACAAGAAAACTAATAAGAAATACATTGCATCAACCCATACATGAGCTCTTACTACTCTTCCGGGGATCTCTCCAAGATAATAAAAGTAAAATTATATTCAAAAAACTATAACACAATAAACCACCCACTAGTAACAGTTATATGGGGAATGGATTGTAGAAAAACAATATAACAAATATGAATAAATCATATAGGAAAACATATACACAGAGATGATCATATTTTGGTATATCTCTCCTTCTAGAGTGAGGTCACACTGTAGATAGAGTTGTGTAATCACAGATCCTCTTCTAAAGGAGCCGCCACGAACAAGGTTTTTGCAAAAGGCATAAAATGGAATATCTAGATAAAAAAAAATAGATGAATTAGAGATAAAAGAATAAAACTATGTACTAAAATTGATGTTTGAGTAGAGAAGTCAATTGTTATACCTCAAAACACACATAAATCCTTTGGGTCCCAATCCCTAACATCCTAAAGTAATCTTTCACCATTCCCATGTGTTCTCAAAAACTAGGGCTCACATATACACCATATCACAATAAATGAAAAAAAACATACATTCCAATGGAACTCAATTTCCACACCTTGAAGAAATCCTCTTTAGGTGGAATTAACTCTCATGTATTTTTCTGAACAGCATCACAATAATTCACTAATGTGTGGGATGTTCCCCCATACCGTACATTACCGAAGACACATAAAACATCACAAACACTAGAAACTAATTATTTATTTGTTTACATGTATAATTATTTCCAATAGGACCACCATCAGTAGGGGTCCCTACCAATAGGGAAACTCACACTACATAATTGGCTAGTCCTCTAATACATGAGAATGGGGTCTGGTTCACTATAAAACATGAACAATCACTATCCCTAAAACTCATGTTCATTACTGTTCCTAGGTGATTTATTTTATAGTACACCAAAACAACTATTTGAAAATATAATAGGGAGAATACACTTGAAACATTTGATGTGGTTTAACATGCTACTAAATGTGGGGAGACATTGCTTGGTGTCCACTTGTTGTAACCAATTCCTGGATAAGTCCATAAAAAGAAGCATCATATATAAGAAAATTAGTGCCATGAACCCACTTCAAAATCCTATATTCATTTAACCAATTTATCATCTACTGATATATGATTTACACCATGATCAAAAGAGAATATTTGAAAAAAATACTCTCGAAGGAAATCGAATCCAAACCCTATTCTTAAATGATATATGTTACAATTTTTACACTAAATCCTGTACTAACTTGTTCTGAGTAAAAAATCATGTTATTCGAGTCATATTGAATGAATATTTTTTATTCCACCCCATCATTTTGTTCAATATCATGTGTGTTGATCTTGAGAAACTTTATAACATTTTCCCTAGTTCTCATACTGAATATCACAGTTATACAATCTCTAAAAGTCTTATTATAATATGACCAATTCTGATACCAATCAATCATGACCAGACCAACCAAGGATAATTTTGATTGTTGAAATCTTGTAGTGAAACCCCAATCCAACTACTAATGTGATAAGGTCTAGTGACTATCATTTTGTAGGCATATCACATACATGAGTGACCTTTTTAAAACATACATTTACACACACATGTATCTCCATATAGAAGTATAAAGTGGGAATGAAATAAAATTGATACTATAAATTCATGTGTAACAACTAACCCATGTCGTTGTACATTAAGTAGTATGAAAAAAGAAAAAAGTACCAATTAAAAGCCCACTAAATCTAAAAAATAAACAAACCTAATGATAAGGGGTAGATGCACAAAGTAAAATAATTGATTCAACTAAGTTATATTGAGAAGAGAATAATCTCGACCATAGCTTGGTCCATCTAAGACTAACAATAAATGTCAAATCACATCATACAGGACATGTATTGACATAGCTCATGTTGGGGTGAGTATAAATAATCCCAATAGTAAACCCTAAAATTAAAATAAAAGTCATAAAATAGAGTATTCAGTTCTACATAATAAATCAACTGTAATCCTAATATAATATAATAACCATCATAATAACCCATATATGTTTAATGGTAAAAACCATGTCTCAATGTGAGGTAATATCCTCACTTCCAGCCTAGGATTCTACTAGTTTATAAAGTATTACATCTATATGAGAGAAAATACTAGTCATTTATTGATATACTAATTAAAATCATATGATAAAATATAGTAATATAGTAATTCCGTGGATAATAATCAAGAAAACTATAATTAATCATTAAATAAACTCACATGATTGGACAAAAATATTCCATAAGATAATATATGATGATATACAAATAGTGGATCACACTTGGGGCCTATGGGGTATACCTTACCCTAATTAAATATAAATATTTGGAAAGTGATAAAATTACCTAACACATAGATCTTGTGATTCATGACCCTACCTAGGGAGAAATATGATGGGAATTAGGATACAACCCTAGGACTCATTGAGGGATTCATGCTCTATTCTGCTAAGGCGATCTTGTCCAATTCATAGTATAAGATACCATTACGAACCCTCGTGAAGGAAAATTAAGAAAACTCAACCTACAACATCGATATTAAGAATCCCTGACACAATGATAAGGTTTTAGGGAACACACCCAAACTCATTCTACACAATTTTTGAGAAGTTCACATTCGCCAACAAGAACTTTTAAAAGTACATTTCATGTCCAATGGGGTCCATAATGAATATTTCTATGTTTGGAACTACTTGTGTCTCACTGTGACACAACACATGGAATTATTAGGATAAATGATGTGTTCAATTTTGATACATTACATAATTAGTTTGGATGGAAATCAATGTGTTTCATCTGCCTAAGCCAATTTACGTTGGTCATACCCATTTTCATTGATCGTTCTCATGTATAATGGTCATGCATGGTCCTAAGGCTGTAATAATTCTGAAGTACATGGTATGTTCCCAAACATAGATAGTGTGTGGGGGTAAAATTGTATCTTCAGTATGTAATCCCTGTAAATGATAAGTTTGGCTAGATTGGGGTCACATTTCATGTGGAATAATAGGATGATGTGTGATATTTAACTCTATAGAGAAACCATATCCTCCAGCCAAAGGGGACAACAAAAAATATAATCCTGAGAACTACAATTATTATACATCATGATTTCTCATAAATTTAATACTACTCATGTGTATTCTCACACATGACACTATTAACATTAAGACCACAATGAATAATTCCCCAACTCCTGAATATGGGTTTCTGACCCTCCAACGAAAGATGGAAGTTTTATTTTATCATTCTTCATCAAGAAAACCATCAATGTGACCATCTTAATTCACGACATGTCCAGAAAAATTGGAACCCCACTACTCAACCAAAAACTAGTTCACCATTTTCTCTAGGGGATAGATTATAGACTCTTTTATCATTGGATGAAATATGATTCTCATCTAAATATATTCTTTAAATCCATACCATAGATCCATCATCACATGAACCATTTACAGATTCCTATTGACATTTTCGCACATCTATAACATTTCCAAGGAAAAAATTATACTGATAACAATTATCCATTGATACAATGGATCAATACACACTAATAATTCTTATTTGTTATCAAAAAATTATTGTCCATCTAAAAGTCTAATAACTAATTCTAATGAATAGGTGAAGTGTGAATATAATAGAATTTTATCATTGACCGATGTTCTGGTTCATTTGACCATCGTCATCAAAATCCAACGAAAGGTGGATTATCAAAGAAGAATCAATGAGAAAACAAATCTCAAATTCCTATATATACAGATAGAAAACATATTCTTCGGTAAAAAAAATGTAGATCTATGAAAAAATTAGCATGTAATAAATTAATTAGTATTAAAATCACTCCATAATTGGGTATAAAACCCAAAAATAAATGACCTACACTATTCGTAGACCGATCACTCGTGAAGAATGTTTCTATATGTTATTTATTACTGATATCCAAAAATTATTCTGTTGGTGACAATGTTAATGGTACCTAATCTCCAATATTTTGATCACCGTCAAATTTTCACTCCACCCACACTCCACTAGAGCTTTCTATCCTCTCATTCCCTCTTGAGTTATCCGGTTTACACTATGGAATTGTTTATAATAGGGTTTAAATTGAGATTATTATGTATAGAACATATGATAAATAGTAAAAATAATTTATTTTATTATTTATCTTCTTATGACCACTATTAAACAAAACGACCCTTGTGCATAATATTTATAGAATTTATAGGATAAAATCCACATTTTGAATTTAATGAAGATCTCAATTTCCCATAATGACACTCGATTTGGGTGATTTTTTATTATTTTATAAAAACTACATGTTTATGATGTGTTATATATAATATTCTAAATTCACCCACATATAGGTGCTCTGGGAATTATAATTTGTATATTGATTGAGCTCACATCCCTAAAAATATTATTTAAAATATTCTAATGTATCAAACATAAATTTAGAGTAATACATAAAACATCTATGTTTAATCCATGTTCCTATATTTTTTGGATATTAATACTCCGTGTATAGCATTCGACAATTAAATAGTAAAATCCTTTATTAATTTACTCCTATAACCCTTGTTTCTATCATAAATAAATTTTCATTCCGTAATCATTAATCTCATTCTCCATCATATTAATCTCATGGTTTAAACTTGTTAATAAAGTTCATTGATTTTAAAAAATATATATTATTTCATATCCCAAAATCATATCGAATACACTAGAATATATAATATAGCACAAATACTAAAACATTTGAATAAAAATTCATAGGATATGATTTTATGACTAATGAAGCTGCCCAACCTACAAATTCAACGAATCATGCAATTTCCAAAAAAAACCATCAAAATGAAAATAACACTAAAGATATCAATATAATAAAAATTTAATGATGACATATTGGTTAATGTTATTAGATACATTTCTCAAAAAATTATTGTAACAAAACTACATTTTTTAATAATAAACTGAAATAAGTAAAAATGCATCCATAATAAAAACCCACCATTCATGAAACAGTTGGTATATCCACAACTAGAAAAAATAATACAATTGTGACATAGAATAAGTGATCCCACAATTCTATATATATTTGATAAACACATCATCCCTATTGATTGATCATTTCCACTTCTATTCAACATTAAAGAAATCCAAAAAAATCATAAGGTAAAAACCATCAAACTATGAATGTAAAATATTCACCCACATCTTATGGTGTATAATAATGTCCTACATAAATAATGATTCTTTTCTTTTAAAATTTCACATAAAAATTTGTTATTGCTGCTTCTCCATATAAACTAACCTTCTCTCCTACATCTTAATTTTTCTTCTTCCATTTTACATGTTATAAATTTTCACCGTCCATAAATTATGATACATAGAGGTAAACACTATTTTTATTAGAAATACTATAAATATTGTACACCAATAATATTTTAAGGTGTTATCATTTCCACGCATCCGTATCTAAAATCCCTACATATTTCTCTCTACATTCCATCATAACATCATGATTATCCACTATGAAATCAATCCTCTAAGTCCCACTAAGTGGTATCAAAACCCAATGATATTTAAAATTTTATTTTAGTTAATATATCCACTAGATCATGAATTCACATAACCATTAATATAATTACTAACCTTGCATATAATAGATTTTGAATGATGTAATGCCTGAATTTTTTTTCATTTTTTTATATTGAAACATTATATTCATTACAAGGTTTATTATAATCCTTATATCATAGAATAATGTTTGGTTCTCCAATAGTCTTCTAAGATCCTTCTATTTCATGTTTTACTAAATCAATATCTAAAAAACTACCATGATTTCCAGGTAATTAACTCTCATTAATGATAGTGTACCGATTTATGAAATATAGGAATCCAACTCATATATATGCATCAAAAAGTGAAAAAATCTAATGGCACATCCATGTATTTTTTCTCTCCTCAAGCACTAAAATCCAAAAAACCCGTTCAATTGAAAATCCATTATAAAAATTAGTTATATAATAATTGAAACATTGAGATAATTTAATAGGTTATTCATTTCATACCATGGTTCTTTTCTTGGATACTCGATGAACTATTTTATAACTATCTCTTTATAAACAACATGGAAGCACGTGAGAACTATAGAATACATCACAATTATAAGTTCTGATAAATATAGAACCCTGGCTAATTACATAGACTCATATTTTTAGTCTATATATTATTTATACATAACGTGAATTGTATTAATATGAGGAAAAAATGAGCATAGGATCATTTATTCTATAATTTTAGAATATTATCCAAATATTGTTTGAATGATAAAAAACAATATTCTATTCTATGTGTCCCTTCTAGTCCAAATTTACAACATCTGCTCCGTTAACCTTGGATACATCATCTAAAACATTTTGGATTTAATAGATTTTAGTTCATTCATATGATCTCTCATCATACAAGTTAATGTTATATCATTCACATATAAAATAAGATGAAATAGTCAACATTGGACACATTTCAATATCATCAATAGTCTATATTTATCTATATGAATTAATTATCCCCTATAAAAGTAATTAAATTTTTATTTAGTTAATATGTGTTCACATTTAATATAATAATAAATTTATTTAAGTTAACGAATTATTCATTTAATTCCATTTTCTATAATACCTACTATTACCTTAATTTTTATTCTTAGACAGATATGTTATTGTGTTTTTTTTCTAATAATCATTATGTAAATATGTATAGAGATGATAATTTTTAATATTGTATGGAGTACCCAAGAATAATGATCAGTTAAATGTTGACTTTACAAAGTAAATATCCATTATATGTTGAGGTGTAAAAATGTTATGAGGATTGCGAAAACACCTTAGATCATGGAAATGAGTTTTTTTAATTATTTTATAATAAAAGAATATATATAATAAAATATGTGTAGAAATAATTTCACATTTTAAAAATGTTGAATAATTGATTTATTTGTTTTTAATATTTCATGGAGACCACATGTTTAGCAAGTATTATAATATTTGGTTGAATATCTAAGGTAGTTGCTTAATGTTCATGTGCAAAACTAGTTTACCCAAACCAAAGGAATTTTATGGACTTGAGTTCCATGGAGTATCATAATAGCTAGAAAATATATCTATATGATAAATTTGGGAAAGGTTGTTGCAGTTTTCCTTTTTAATATTATCATATAGTAGAGACCGATGATACATGAAGAGTATATGTAGATTATTATTAAATAATTCATAAAATGGTTGAGGTGGTTAATGATACATTTAAATTATATAAGTAATATTTATATGAAGAATTATGTTTTTAGTTATTCAAATAATAATTTTTTAATTTTGTTTTAGTGTTTTGAGAATATTTATGGGATTAAAGGCCCCATACCATAGGATCCTCCTTTGACAAGATTTTGTAATATTTTAAAATATTTGATTTTTTATGTGTTGAGTTTCATTTTATAAATTCATTAAAAAGTAGATATATAGATAAGATGTATTTATATCTACTCAAATAACTATCTTTTAAAATAATTTAATAAATAAACTTATGAAATAAATAAAAAGGATTAAGGAGACATTACTCTTACACAAAGGGGAATGAAATAACATTTCAAAATGAAATAATATTAAATGTTTTTACTCATGTATGATAAAATAAAATAAATTTGTTAAATCATTTATTGATAAAGATGGAAAAAATATAGATCAATAGTTTCAGTTAATTCTTGTGATGAATAAGTATCTAAAATCTCATGTTAATATGTTTCCCTAAATGAGACGAGTACCAGTGGGGTAGATCAATATTAGAATATATGAGTGATGATTTATACACTATTATAAATAAGAACATATAGAATATTCTTGGATAAATTTCTATTTCTATTTATGGAATAGTAAATTACATTTGGGAAGGGGTCTCCCAAAATTTAATAAGAATTTAGTATGATTGAGAAATTGATGGCATAAAATGTAATTAAAAGCCTAAATATCACCAAGAAATGTATTAAAAATTGTAATAGAATTATATATCATAAATAATTTATCCGAGTTTAGATAAAAAGCATGACGAATGAAAAATTAGTAGAAATAATATAATAATTCATCCATTAAATTGAAAGAAAACTAATGTATCCAATTGATTTGTAGAATTCCAAATTAGATGTCAAATGATAAATGATAAAATAACTTCTATATATATTGAAAAATAATAAAAAAACAAATGAGATTAATAAGAGAATAATTTATAAATGATTATAAGACTGTGACGAAAAAAAGAAATCATTAGAGGATGATAAAAATATTTTTAATAATAAATTTCTTGAACATTATGTTAAATTAGAATATATCATAATTATTCATGAAAAGTATTCATAAGAATTTGATAGAAGAGTTGTATCAAATAAAAAGACCAATGACTGTCATTATTAAAAAAATTATATCTATTAGTAATAAGGTTATGATGATAACTAATGATAACCTATTACATGCTCAAATGATAAGGTATAGTTTTCCCAGAAAATGTATATTTCACTAAATAAATTTACAAGTATAATGTTAATTTGAATTCAATGTTTAAACAATTATGGGAAGAGAAAAATAATGATAAATTCACAAATACAGATATGGTGGGTGTGATCACATTTTGTAGAATTATTTTCTTGATATATTCACTACATATTACTGTTTCAAAACAAAACTAATACAATAAACATGTGGCTTAGTTTATATTCCAAACAACATTCAAGGTTTATATTCTATTATTTGTATATTTCTCAAGGGCCAAACCATAAATCCGTTACTGAAATACTTGATTCAACCAAAGAAAATGACTTATGGGAATTCCCAATCCACATGGTTTGGAAAATAGTACTTGGGAAGTAAGGACACATCTTTTGGAAGGGTTTTTTCCCAATAAATCAATACACCAAAAAAGGGGACATAACCAAGATCCTGTAATGATCTAAACATGTATTGTAGAAACATGTACTAAAATAATGAAATCAATAATTCTTATAATAAATTTTAATAATAATATTTAATAGCTTCTAATATAAACATGAACCAAGAGTAAATATAGGATCTGACTGGAGTCGCACACAATCCTAGTTGTGTCTGTCTATAAAATGAGGCCTCATGAAAGTCTGATGTTATATATGTCTATGTACTTATGAAAAAATTTTGATATGATAATATCCATATAAATAAATAAAACATGGAGGGTCTTAGAGTTTTATGAGTTTATATCCAAAAATTCCACATAAGTTAAAAGTTACCCAATAATGAAAGATATATATGATCTTAGTCCAAAGTCCTATAAAAATATCTTTACCTCACTATTTTCATGATCTATCCATCGATATTATATTTCCAAATCTCTCATATCATGCAACTCAAACTTCCAAAAACTCATGAAACTAAAAACCCCCATGGATACTAATAAGTGAGAATATAATGTGAAGTTCAACATGTAATTCATTAAATGTATTAGATTGTGCTTGATATATTTCAACACAACTACCTTATATAAAGTTGATGGTTTTTTAATATACTAAAAATATATAAAATATAGGATTTGATAAATTATGACAACGCTTGAACCATATAAAATGGGGATCCACTTGAATTTGTTCTTTCACTAATAATTATTTCCTAAATTCATCGGCCATAGGGGTCATGCTTACATCTGATCACTATTTATTCATGTTAAATCCTTATTTATGTATATTATCACCGAATTTACCCATAATTCATTTTACTCCAAGAATGGACTAGGTAGTATACATTATTATTTACCCCTAATAGATGATAGGTAGAATATCATGTTTTTATTCCATACTGTGTAGCATTTTAACTCCAATTTAGTGTTTGGAATGAATAATATGAAATTCCTACTCTATCCCTTAATTTCTCTCCTTTCATTGTACAATATTCCGTACCACATGAAATTAAACAACATATACCAACCTAATAATACGAACATTAACTCTGAACCCAAAACTATGTGGGATTTTTTTGTTATCTACCATGATACACATGATGCCTCTTTGATGTTCAATATGGACACCGAGTAAACCATGTTCCCTTTCAGGATATGGAAAAACCCAAACCTTCCATGAAACCACAAAACCATAAATATTTCCCCCACCCGAATCTATCCTTTTACCAACCATTTGTGATGGGGATAAGTTTTAGGGAAGCCATAGGGAATTAAAATTATCTCATCCCTATTATATATAAACATGTTGCATCCAATATTTGATGAAGATGTCTTCATACTCTACCACTAGATTTTAACTTTTGTCCACACTTTTGTGATGAGAATACAAAGATTAACCCCATGTGACTTTAATGACGTGTCAATTGTGATTAGTTTAGAACAATGAAAAAATATAATTTATCACAAATATATTCATATGGGTTGAGCCTATTATTTCATGTGTGAAAACACAATATATATTTTATAGTTAATATAATGAACATATGAAGAACAATATGAATTGTATGGTTAATTTAAAAATCATATTCTTGTTAATTAATATATATTTTACACATCCCTATGCGATGAGAATAAGATCCCCATTGGGATAATCATATTTTTTCTCTTGTGGTGGGAATGTGATTACTTATATGATGATCATAATATTCCATGTGTGATCAAGAATGGATTACCTAGGTGAAGATCCTTGGATTACTTTTCTAATAAGAATAAATTTTATGCTATGATAATCATATGATGATTCATGTGAAAAATATTAGTTTCCTTGATTGAGGAGTATGGGTTTCATTCGGTGATGTTACTCAAATAACTTATTTTCAAACATATATTCATCTTAGGCCTATCTTGAGATATCTATCTTTATATTACAAATAATTCTTGGAAAACTATTCATATTCAGTTGATGGTGTTTATGCAGCTAATTTATCAAGTGATTTAATTAACCAGTGACCAATAATAGATAATATTGGGAATTGTATTGTTGAGAATGTCTTAAAATATAAATGATACATATAAAAGGAAGAAAACTCCATAGAGTGGTATATCTATGTAAGGGAATAAATCCAAATTATCTTATTCTGATCATGGACCTTGAAACACCCCGACCCCAGTTACCCAGAGTCGGTGCATTATTACATAACATTGGCATGATCACAAGAAAGATCAAATCTCGAAAGACCGATTGGTTTAGTAGCCTTGGAAACACTAGATATATTCGTAAGTCTTACATTACATCATAAAGTGAAAAACTACTACAACAACATATTGTCTCCATATTCCACACTCATATCCCCATATAATATCCCTTCAGGTCATTCATAATTTACTTCTTCACTTCTTGGGAAAAATAAAACATAGAAAAGGGGTGAGCTCAAATTTCTAGTAAGGATAACAATATAGCGGAAACTTTCAAAAATAAGAATAAACATTTAAGGCAATGTATAACTAAAAGAAAAGCTTTTTAAACATGAACTTCAACATTGTATGGAAAAAGAAAATGAAATAATTCCATTTACTTATTAAATGGATATTCAACTAATCGAATAATCACATGTAATATCAGTAACCACTTTCATAATGATGGAATGCATAATGCTGAACTTTAATTTCTTTGTCAAGGCCTCGTCCCAAGACATAGGTTCTAACTGTAACCGGAACCCAACCCGGAGTTCCTCTAATAACCGGACACCAACCCGGAGTGCCTCTAATTACGGGACACCAACCCATAGTTCCTCTCATAACCGGAGACCAAACCAGAGTTCCTCTAATAACCGGAGACCAAACCGGAGGGCTTACTTTTACTAGTCCCCAACCCGGAACATACTTGTCTAACACATTCATCTGAATGAAAGGTTGAAATATAACATACACATTCGGATTAAAAATAACTTATGAAATGTCAATACTTTAAAAAAACCACGAGTGACATAAGAATAGCTTATCCACAGTCAAAAATATCTCAAAACCATCAATAAAATATGGATGTTTTGTATCATAATAAATCAACTTCAAATAAGCTTAAAATCCATCAATAGATGTTGACATAGATGAAATCAAAACTAATTTAGAGAAATATCTCTTTATTTTGAAATCATTTCAAAAGTAACATAATTATAAAATAATACATTCAATTTGAAAATATTCTTATAAGATTTTAAGGGAAGATTTGACAATTTTATTATGGAGGTAAATAGCTGCACCCGCCGTATAAGTTAAAAAAGTCATTCTTACCTTAAATTTGTCGAAAAGGTTAAAAGTGCCTTGTTTGGAAAATGACGGAACGATTCCTTTCGAAATACATTAGGGTATAAACGACTTTAACCCATATTCTTGTAAATAATAAAAATGTATTGAAATACATTATTAAGAATCATGGATGTGGATGATAAAGAGATCCCAGTATATTATTACATATAAACAACCTCGGATAATGAAGAGATTGTGAAATAACCCTTACCAATTTGGTAACTTACGAAACATACAACCCATGAATGAGGTATCATACAATGAATATGTAAATACACATAAATTAAAGTGTATTACACAAAGAATATAATTATGGGCATTACATACACCACACAAAAGGTAATGGTGGAAATATGGCATGAATCTAACGGGAATAAGGAGTGAGATAAAAACCTCTTACCTTGCACTTTTCCTTGGTTGGGGTAGGTTAAACTCTTCTTCTTCGGGTTCTTCCTTTTGATTTGATCAAAAGGGCTCCTTAAGATTGATTTTTGATCAAACTAAGTCCTCTAAGATGTAGTGAGGGAAGTTTGGAGACTATTTGGGAAGTGTTTGGCCGAACCAAAAGGCTTTGAAGGAGTGAAGAAATGAGAAGGATGAGTGACCTTTTATAAGAGGGGTGAGGGGTACCTTTGGAAAAGCTAGAAATATTAATTTATAATAAATTCATATTCGATTTCTAATGGATAAAAAGTTGATTATTCAAAGGTTAAGGGGGGGATAGGTCGAAAGACACTCAACCAATAGAATTTATACAGGTTTGGGTACTTATATTAACCTTATCTTTAAGTATTAACTCAAAGTTAATTAGTTTCACTTTTACAATGTCTCTTTGTATTTTTATATTATATGGTTAATAAACGTACTATATACATCCAAGAGACCCCCAAGTGGTCCATTAATGATGAACCTATAATGATATAAGTCTCTTGGCCGCACCTTAGATTTTTAGGAATTTAATGTCAATTAATAATATAATATATGTTTTTAAAAAACTCTTTTATGTCAATTTTGACACTATTCAATAATTGATTTTTGTGAAACTCATAACAGAATGATTACTTAGACCAAAGTTAATTAAATAAATCATAAAATTTAATATTATCCATGAAAATTATTGTTATTTATTAAAAGTCTCAAATTATATTTATTTGAAAATTTATAATATCAATTATATTAATTTCTCACAATTATGGTAATTACTGCATCATCATTGTGTCATAAATAAATTAAATTATTTAAAGTCTAAAAATTATAAATAAAATATCATTATGTATTAAATCTTATTAGATTTCTAATGAATATTTACAATCGAATTTAGCTTATGTATAACCCTATCTTAAAAATGTTTTAGTAAATAAACTTTGATTTTAACTCTTTTAACTCTTCTTTGAATTAAATAATAATAAATGTCCTAATCTAATCCAAGTGGACCTAAATGATATTATTTTATACCTAAGGATGTTTTGGTCGAGATAAACTTGTCCACTAGAATTAGGACACGTGTTAGGGTAATATTAATATCATTTTTACCCTTAATTACCCTCTTTACTTTTAACCGTGGTAAATAAAAGAAAAAAGTTACTCTTCACCAAAAATTATTTTCATCTCATTGAACCACATTTTACTTCTTGATAACAACCATTTCTCTCAGATTTTTGAAATTACATTCACATAAGTGGTAATATCTTGTTTTACGAAAAATTCAGTTTTTTTAACTACCACTTAGTAGTTTCACTATTCATCAAAAATTGAAGTTTTTCAGAACAATTCCAAAATTTAACCCTATACTATAATTGATATTCCAAATTCAAAAATGATATCTATTTTAAAAAATTACAAACATATAAGTTGCATTAATTAATTTTATAATTAATTCCCACTATCACAACAAATAGCGTTTTTTAAAGAAACAATATATATCAAAAGATTGACAATTGTTTAGGTCCAATTTCGAAGTGAAATTAACTATAATGAACACCATTGGATAAAATTGTAAAAATATATTCTAATTATACTTTAAAACCACTCAAATTAATAATTTATCACCATTAATTATTTTGATTAAAAAAGTTGTTTTTAATTAAAATTTAGTAATTTTCACTATTCATCAAAATATTAAAGTTATCTGAAAAGTAAAAAAATTTCAACTTAGGCTAAATTCAATGCTCCGAATCCAAAAATGAAGTCCATTTTGAAATTTAAAATATATATAATTTAAAAAAGTAGGTATTACTATTCATAACAGCTAGTTTGATTGGTTGTTCTGTGTGTTAGAACTCGAAGTTGCGTACAACACACGCTATTGTATTATTCAAAGGAAAGAGTATCGTGGAGGCTTGGGATGTTTCATTTTAAATTTTTTTGATGTCCCAATTTATTCAAAAAGTTTAAAATATTGTATTTAAAAAGGGTTCACTATTAAAAGTTGGTAAAAGTGCAGTACTAAAAATGAATTTGTTCTTACATTATGTCTAAGAAACTCATAATATGGATTCAAAAATTATAAGGATTATATAAATTTTAAAATTTAGTTAATACTATTAATAACCTCTTTTGAATGGCTTGTTTGGAAAGTCATGGTGTGCTTGAACTCGGTGTTGCGTGTAGTGCAATTTATTGTATTATTTTGAAGAAATAACACACTATGAAATCTTGGGGTGTTACATTCTCCCCACCTTCAATAAATTGCTTCCTCGTAATTTGAAATTGTTCTTCGAAAATAAAAGGTTGAAAATAAAAAATATCTTTGTGGGAAAACCCACATTAGAAATTGGGTTACTAAAATTTAGTCTTAATAAGAGGAAAAGAAAAATGAAAGGGTCACCACCAAATTATGATCTCGATTAGGAGAACATTGGTGGAAATTGGAGACATATAATTAGAGGAAAAATGTAAATATTTATAGGTAGTGATTGAGGTCATCAATCACAAACAAGTTTGAAATTGAGGGCCTTAAATTCATCAATCTACGATGATTTAAAATACCATCGATTCAACAAAACATAAGTTATTAGGATAACACATTTTTGACGTTTAAAAATATCTTAGTTGAAATCCCACATCGAAAAATGATTTAATGAGGCCTCTATTTAAAATAAAGACTGGAAAGTATAATGATTTCCGAAAATAACACATACTAGGGTTCCATGTAGGAAAATATGGATATGGAAGAGAAATATAACCATCAATTATCTGATGGAGAGTGGTAGAGAACATGGCTATGAAAAGGCCAACAATCCCAAAGCCATAAATTAGTGATGATTTAAGGTACCATCTAGGACAACATTTTTGTTCTAAGTTCCTTTTCTTAATATTGAGGAATTTATTTATGAGATTGGATAAGATCATAAGGAGATATACGTACTTTATAATTAGAGTTTTATCCATTAATAAATTTCTACCACAAACTCATCTTTCACTCGTAAAAAAAATTCTATTTATTCTATTCATACATGGTTCCAAAATAAACGAATTTATAATTCATCTACCAGATCATTTAAAAAAAACTACATTATTTAATCCAGGACATCTCGTGGGCCAGTGGTAGGTGATACACCCTTGTCTCCCTTCGGTTGTGGGTTCAAGTCTCGCGGCCTTTCCAGACGCGCCCGGTTGCAACCTGACCTCCGGGTTGTCCTTTTATGGCAATCCAAAATAATCCAAACTAGAACTATCCAAAATACTTCAGTCCAAAATTTATATGGAAGGTAAACACAATGAAGAACCTTTTTTTCGCGTAATAACATCTTATCACCTTCATCATGTATTCTTTTAAAACACTGCAACATCCTGAATTATCATAAAACCTTATTGATTACATTCATGATCCCTTATTCCTTATAGAATAATAGATATACTCATTCAATCCAAAAATCTTGTAAACCCCAACAATGATGGAATATAAAAATCATTAATCAGATTCAAGGTAGTCAAGAATATCCAATATAATTTATCCAAAACAGTCATGTATTATTCTATAATCACTACCTTGGTATCAGAACAATATTATGGTTTATCATTCTCTCAACCATATATTTTCCAAAAATTTAACCTACAATTGATTTACTTTTCTTTGTTCCATACAATCTCAATTCCTTAATGAAATAGTACTGTAGTACAATCCTTATATACTCCATAATTATTGTAACAAGTACATTGTTGATAAAAGACTCAAATGACATAATCAACATAAGAACTCTAATCATTCCGCTTCATCTGTGGTAGTATCATAACTTGATTATTATCCAATATCATCATTTGCGGCATAGTCTGATGACTGGGACATAGGTTCACATAGTGTCCAAACTCCTTGCAAATGAATCATTGTACATTTGAAACCATTTTCTTACCCTTGCAGTCACATACTTTGTGCCCTTTTCCTCCACACTTATAACAAACTCTCATTCCTTTCAGACAAGTTCCAGGGTGTTTCTTCCAACAGTTATCACATATGGGAAAATTCTTATTTTCCCTCTTCCCTTTATTCATCGTTCTCTCTTCCATCCTTTTCTTCTCTTGCTTTTCATCAAAGCCATAGGACTGAGTAAAATCTTTACTTATCTTATCAATACATGATATTATTTCTTCATATGATGATAATACATGGGAGACTCTTTCTATTACAAATTCTGGCTTAAGACCATTAAAGATATGATCCATATTTCTCTTTAGATTATGTGCATTGCTGGAGTTATCATTCCTTATACTGGGCGCCATTTCTAAAAAATGGCATACAGTAGATTAGTTTATGAATAACAATACCTAATCCCAAACTTGTATAATACATAACATAAATTAAATAGTTTATGAATATAATCCATAATCATAAAAATTTCTCCTTTGAGGTAGTATATAATCATAAACCCTTAATAATGGTTTGTAAAGAAAATGAGAATTATCCTAAGAATATCCCCTGGGAGTGTCGTAACCAAGAGTGCAGCAAGGCCCGTTGTAGTGCACCAGTTCCCGTTAGAGTCTAGCTTAAAGAGGTGTTTTCGGGTTTTACCCCTAGGTATATCTGTGCCAGAGCCGCCTCTACCTTCTCGTATGCAGATAGGGATGTATTGCTCGGAAAACTCAAAAAATATCTACAATACCAGAATTCTAGGAAGTTCTTCTATACTAATCCTCATTTTTCATCTTAGGTCTATGTGCTCTAATCAGAGTTTATCTAAATCTAGCTTCCAAGGTTTGTACTAAACTTCCTCTGATACCAACTGTAACGCCCCGACCCCAGTTACCGAGAGTCGGTGCATTATTACATAACATTGGCATGATCACAAGAAATATCAAATCTCGAAAGACCGATTGGTTTAGTAGCCTTGAAAACACTAGATATATTCGTAAGTCTTACATTACATCATAATGTGAAAAACTACTACAACAACATATTGTCTCCATATTCCACACTCATATCCCCACATAATATCTCTTCAGGTCATTTATAATTTACTTCTTCACTTCCTGGGAAAATAAAACATAGAAAAGGGGTGAGCTCAAATTCCCAGTAGGGATAACAATATAGTGGAAACTTTCATAAATAAGAATAAACATTTAAGGCAATGTATAATTAAAAAAAACCTTTTTAAACTTGATCTTCAACATAGTATGGAAAAATTAAAATGAAATAATGCCATTTACTTATTCACATGGATATTCTACTAATCGAATAATCACATGTAATATCAGTAACCACTATCATAATGATGGAATGCATAATGCTGAACTTTAATTTCTTTGTCAAGGTCTCGTCCCAAGACCTAGGGGCTAACTGTAACCGGAACCCAACCCGAAGTGCCTCTAATAATCGAACACCAACCCGGAGTGCCTCTAATAACCGGACACCAACCCGGAGTTCCTCTAATAACCGAAGACCAAACCGGAGTTCCTCTAATAATAGGAGACCAAACCGAAGGGCTTAATTTTACCGGTCCCCAACCCGGAACATACTTGTCTAACACATTCATCTGAATGAAAGGTTGAAATATAACATACAAATTCGGATTAAAAATAACTTATGAAATGTAAATACTTTAAAAAAAACCATGAGTGACATAAGAATAGCTTATCTACAGTCAAAAATATCACAAAACCTTCAATAAAATATGGATGTTTTGTATCATAATAAATCAACTTCAAATAAGCTTAAAAGCCATCAATGGATGTTCACATAGATGAAATCAAAACTATTTTAGAGAAATATCTGTTTTTTTAATTCATTTTAAATGTAACATAATTATAAAATAATACATTCAATTTGAAAATATTCTGATAATCTTGTATGGGAATCTTTGATGATTTTATAACGGCGGTAAATAGCCGCACCCGCCGTATAAGTTAAAAAAACATTCTTGCCTTAAATTTGTCGAAAATGTTAAAAGTGCCTTGTTTGGAAAACGACGGAAAGATTCCTTTCGAAATACATAAGGGAATAAATGACTTTAACCCATATTCTTATAAATATTAAAAATGTATTGAAATACATTATTAAGAAACATGGATGTGGATGATAAAGATATCGCAGTAGATTATTACATATAAACAACCTCGGCTAATGAAGAGATTGTGAAATAACCCTTACCAATTTGGTAACTTACGAAACATACAACCCATGAATGAGGTATCATACAATGAATATGTAAATACACATAAATTAAAGTTTATTACACAAAGAGTATAATTATCGGCAGTACATAAACCACACAAAAGGTAATGGTGGAAATATGGAATGAATCTCATGGGAATAAGGAGTGAGATGAAAACCCCTTACCTTGCACTTTTCCTTGATTGGGGTAGGTTAAACTCCTCTTCTTCGGGTTCTTCCTTTTGATTTGATCAAAAGGGATCCTTAGGATGGCTTTCTAATCAAACTAAAGCCTCTAGGTTGTAGTGAGGGAAGTTGGGAGAGTATTTGGGCAGTGTTTGGCCGAACCAAAAGGCTTTGAAGGTGTGAAGAAATGAGAAGGAGGAGTGCCCTTTTATAAGAGGGGTGAGGGGTACCTTTGAAAAAGCTAGAAATATTAATTTATAATATATTCATATTCGGTTTCTAATGGCTGAAAAGTTTATTATTCAAAGGCTAAGGTGGGGATAGGTCTGAAAACACTCAACCAACAGAATTTAGGTAGGTTTGGTTACTTATATTAACCTTATCTTTATGTATTAACTCTAAGTTAATTAGTTTCACTTCTACAATGTCTCTTTGTATTTTTATATTATATGGTTATTAAACTTACTATATACATCCAAGTGACCCCCAAGTGGTCCATTAATGATCACCCTATCATGATATATGTCTCTTCTCCGATCCTTAGATTTTTAGGAATTTAATATCAATTAATAATATAATATTTGTTTTTAAAAAACTCTTTTATGTCAATTTTGACACTATTCAATAATTGATTTTTGTGAAACTCATAACAGATTGATTACTTCCACAAAATTTAATTAAATCAATCATAAAATGTCATATTAGCCTTGAAAATTATTGTAATTTATTAAATTTCTCAAATTATATTTATTTGAGAATTTCTAATATCAATTATTTTAATTTCTCACAATTATGGTAATTACTGCATCATCATTGTGTTATAACTAAATTAAATTATTTAAACTCTAAAAATTATAAATAAACTATAATAATATATTAAATCTTATTAGCTTTCTAATGAATATTTACAATCGAATTTAGCTTATGTATAACCCTATATTAAAAATGTTTTAGTAAATAAACATTGATTTTAACTTTTTTAACTCTTCTTTGAATTAAATAATAATAAATGTCCTAATCTAATCCAAGTGGACCTAAATGATAATATTTTATTCCAATGGATTTTTTGGTCGAGATACACTTGTCCAATAGAATTAGGACATGTGTTAGGGTAATATTAATATCATTTTTGGCTTTAATTACCCTCTTTACTTTTAACCGTGGTAAATAAAAGTAAAAAGTTACTCTTCACCAAAAATTATTTTCATCTCATTGAACCAAATTTTACTTCTTGATATTAACCATGTCACTCGGATTTTCGAAATTCTATTCACAGAAGTGGAAAAATTATGTTTTATGGAAAATTCAGTTTTTTTAACTACCACTTACTAGTTTCACTATTCATCAAAAATTGATGTTTTTCAGAACAATGCCAAAATTTCACCCTATGCTATAATTGATATTCCAAATTCAAAAACGATATCTATTTTACAAAATTCCAAAAATATAAGTTGCATTAATTAATTTTATAATTAATTCCCGTTGTCACAACAAATAGCATTTTTTAAAGAAACAATATATATCAAAAGATTGATAATTGTTTAGGTCCAATTTCGAAGTGAAATTAACTATAATGAACACCATTGGATAAAATGGTAAAAATATATTCTAATTATACTTTAAAACCACTAAAATTCATAATTTATCACCATTAATTATTTTGATTAAAAAAGTCGTTTTTAATTAAAATTTAGTAATTTTCACTATTCATCAAAATATTAAAGTAATCTGAAAAGTACCAAAATTTCAACTTTGGCTAAATTCAATACTCTGAATCCAAAAATGAAGTCCATTTTGAAATATAAAATATATATAATTTCAAAAAGTAGGTATTACTATTCATAACGGCTAGTTTGATTGGTTGTGGTGTGTGTTAGAACTCGGAGTTGCGTACAATACACGTTATTGTATTATTCAAAGGAAAGCATACCATGGAATCTTGGGATGTTTCATTTTAAATTTTTTTGATGTCCCCATTTAGTCAAAAAGTTTAAAATATTGTATTTAAAAAGGGTTCACTATTAAAAGTTGGTGAAAGTGCAATACTGAAAATGAATCTGTTCTTACATTATGTCTAAGAAACTCATAATATTGATTCTAAAATTATAAGGATTATATAAAGTTTAAAATTTAGTTAATACTATTCATAACCTCTTTTGAACAGCTTTTTTGGTAAGTCATGGTGTGCTTGAACTTGGTGTTGCGTGTAGTGCAAGTTATCACATTATTTTGAAGAAATAACACACAATGAAATCTTGGGGTGTTGCAGACCTAACAATATAAACCCTTATAGTGATAGTCCAATATTTTTCAAATAGGAATATAGGATATAGATATTGAACATATAAGGGAGAATGAAAAAAATAGGTCCTAACTACATGAATCAGAAAATAATATTGTCCAGGAATATTAGAAAAAGGAAAACATCTTATTTTTTAATATTACTTTATAGATGTTTTTAAGATTTTATGACTCTTACATAGTAAATAATATAGTGTTTTAAAAAAATTAGAAAAGTTAATTTTACTCATGAATAAATATTTCTATTTATATTTACTTATTCAATGTTATTAATATTATGTATTTAGAGTGAATGATATAAAAATTAAGTATTGTGAAAATATTGGAATTGAAAACTAATTAAAAATAAAAAATTACAATTTAAAATTCCAAATATTAAATGATTCCTTATAAAATATTTTAAATTATAGACAATAAATTATTCTATATAATAGATTATTTTATGTATTTAAATAGAAAATAATTTTTTATATACTAGGTATTCTTTTCTAGAAAAATCGGACAAATTATTTAAGAGATTTTAATGAATATTTCATTTTACATAATTTAAAAAGTATATTTTTGAAGAAATAATTATGGGAAGTCAAAGGTATAAAATTTATAGTGTATTAAGAATTAAAATATCCTATACTTATGAATATTTAAAGAAAATAGTTATTAATATATATCTATATTAATGGAAATAATTAAAAAACCAGAAGATTCATAGAAAAAAACATTAGCAACACTATTTTCATTACATCATTCTTTTACTATTTATAAGAAAATATTTTCAAACTATGATTAATTATTTAGTGTTACAAATTCATAATATATATTCATTTAATTTTATTTTGATGTACGGTTTTATTGTTTTTGGATTTTATTTTAGTTATCTAGTCCTCTAGTTTATAATTGTAATTAGTTTGTGGTTTTACTCATAAAATAATGTTTTTATTTGTTATACCTCTAAAAACGTTTTTTCTCTATAAATTTTCTTTTCTCCATGGTAAAACTAAGGTCATGTATTAGTTATTCCTCTACTAGAAAATAAGGTTGTGATTTTGTTGTGACTCCCCTTGAATATTCGTGATGAGTTAGTGTGTTTTATTCAACTTGAAGAGTCGAGGGGTTTTAATATTTTTTGTGTGATCATTATTTTATGAAAAAAATTAAAAAATATTATTATCTTATTTAAATTAATTAAATAATTTTAATATTTCTAATTTGGACAATTCATCCCCAATACTAACCCCCAGATATCTATCTATCTGACTTTAAAATTGGTATCATTTCATTACATTGTAATTATTTTTGTGTGAAGTTGTTCATCCCGATATTATATAATTGGTATTAGTTGATTATCTATTTCAAATTATACTACATTTTAAATATAATCCTAAATTTAATAGTCTATGGGAAATATCACTATAGAAATAAATTCAAGGATCCAATGATAGATGGAATCTATAAAGTCCACCATTATATGAAGGCAATACCAAGGATTATTAGAAACATAGGATAGAAGTGTTCATTAAATAATTTATGATTAAATAATATAAATTAATGAAAAAATGATATAAATTTCTAATGGAAAGTATTTATTTATTTAGATGTAACATTATAGAGAAGAACATTGTTTACTCTGAAATATAGAATATTATTAGTTGTGCTATTATTAAAAAAATTTGTTAAATAGTTTCTTCTTGTAAGACTACTAAATATATTTGGAGTATTTTTATGTTACACATTATGGTATAGATATGTTTGAATGAATTGTTCCTAAAATATTGTCATTTGTGTACTATAACATCATAATATGTGAAAATAATGTTGAAAACCAAATTTTCCATATGTAAAAAATAATTTTGAGGATATTAAGATATCTTTTTGAATAATTTCACAATTTTTTCATTGTATAAATATTAATCATATAACTTCCTATGAAGTTTCATTCTATGATGGTATTCGATAATTAATGAGAAAACATCAAGGATTTGAAATTTGATTAACAAATTAGTTCATATATGGTGTAACATAAATTTGAGAAGGATTTTGATAATATGTGAATTGAATGATAGGTGTGAAAATAATATATTGAGGATAATATCAAGATATGATCAATAAGAACGTAATAAAGATACATATAATTATAATTTTAATACGTCTGACCTAACTTGGTTGTAATAAAAAAATAAAAAAAAATATTACCAATAATTATCAATAACTAATTTATGAAAGGAATTAAACAAATCTCAAAAATAGATAGGAAACAAATCATTTGATGAATGACGGGGCTTTACTGAAGTATCTGACTCAAGTGATTAATTTGATAACCTAAAGGAATCTACCAACTTATGGTTTATAGTGTCAATGAATAAGGTTAGTGATTTTATTTTTGATTCTAAAATTGATTGTAATTTTTAATATTGTTCTGAGAAACCAAATATTTATTAATATAATCATAAGATTTTAATGTTTTTAAGACATATTATTAGAAATTTTGAGTTCTATAAGAATATACATGAAATAAATAAATTAAAATATTATGGAAGTCATGGTTTTTTATAATAAAATTAGAATCTAAAATGAATAGTTTCCTAAAACCAAAATATTTCTTATATAATTTGGAAACTACCGTAATTATACCGGAATGTTTATATAAAAATTAACAATGTGAGTATATATACTACTATTTATATAATTTTCTATATGTAGGGACAATATGATCCAAAGGCTACATTAGACACCCAAAATCTTTTCGACACACTTAATAACCATATTGCTAAATTTCTTCTTTTATAAATAATGCTAATAATTGTTTAAAATATTTTTTTTGGGTACAAAAAATAGATTAAATAATTATTCTAGAAAAACATTTTCATGGGTACCAAAAATGTTTATTTTTTTATTTCCTATGAAGGTCTCCATTAAAGCCATAAAAATATTTATGCTATATAGACAGTGGATATTGTGGGAATATATCTAGTGACTCATAAAATGTTATTATTTAAATTAATTTTGATGGAGGAACTATCACCTTTGTTACTAATTTGAATAGAAAGGGAAATGGTTCTAGTGATGCTAGAATATCTAATTCAACTCAAATTAGTATACCTTTATATATTATTGTAATATATTATACCATTATTACCATGTATTAAAAAATTTCAATATAGTATGATTGTGAATTTTCATAATGACAAATAACTTTTATTTTTATGTAATATTGATTTAATTTATGTTAAACAGAATCTGAATATTTATTATATTGAGCTTTATGAGCTAACCGTGAAACTTATAAAGTGTTTAAATAAAAAATGGACAAATAGTATTCAATGTAATAGTAAACTCATTCTTGTAACATTCAAGATGGTTTAAAATCATTTTATGAATAAAATATTACTATAATTTATTAAAACAGAATTTGTAAAATAATCATGTTTTTGATTCATGCATGAAATAAAAAAATAACAAGGATTTTCTTTGGCTAATGAATCAAATGAACATTGTTATAAAACTCTAGTTGGTTTATATTGTATTTGGAAAAATTAATATTTTATTCCATGGTATAAATAAGTATTTAGTTAATATTTTGGATTACTCTAGAATTTTTACATATGTTTAATTTATAAATCAGTAGATTAGAGAATTATCTATGATTTCTAGAATCTATTTTTTTAGTAAACATTTAGAAATGATATACTAATATCACTATTAAAAATAAAATAGTTGGTAAAATTTAGAAAAAATAATTTTATATATTCATTGAAAATAATGGGTATAAAAATAATTTTTTAATTATTTAGACTCCGTGAAAAAATAGAGTGATGGAGTAGAAGAATAGGATAATTAATGTAATGGAATAGTCCATGTTATGTAAGTATATGTAAACTATATATTTTCTGTAAAAATATATCTGTTTAAATAATTATGAATCAAAAAATCTATTATAATATATATTCCATAGAATAATCAATTAGTGTTATGGAATGTTATAATACTAATGTTTGATTACCTTTGAATTTAAAGATATGAAATATTAATTCTCAACCCTAAGGATAGTTTTGATAAGATTGACACTGAATATAATGAAGTTATTTAATAGGACATTCTAATATAAATAAATGTTAAAGAATTTATAGTGAAATGAATATATTTATTGAATATTTAGTTCATATTAAATTTTAATGAGAGAGTCAAAATTAGAAGTCCACTCAAGAAGATCAGATTGAATTTAAATTTAGTGAATTAAATTTCAAATATCCTATATCTTTAGATAAGATAACAGAAGATATTGATAAATAAATTAAGGGGTATCATCAATCAGATCAATAAAGGAATCAAAAATGAAATAAGCATCAACTTATTAAAATATTGGTCGGTAATGTTAATTCAAAATTTCAAATTAGATCATTGGTTAAATTTTCTTGTCACATTAATTTTTTATTAAAATGATCATTCCAAATGATGTAATAGAAAAATCGATATAACCAAACTGGATTATGGTATGGAAAAAGGAAGCCAATTAGTTTTTAAGGAATAGAATATTTTAATTTATTTTACCCCAGAAATATTATTATGTTACTAAATATAAATAATTTTTATGAATAAAATAGATGAATCTATAAATATTGTAATAATTAAGTATGGACTGGTTTCCCAATGTTATAATCTTGAGGCAACAAATTACTATTGAAAAATATTGATCCAATTTTCTTGTTTTAAATTAATATTAATTTTTAATCAATTATGATGAGAATCAACATTTAAAAATGTATAAATTGGATTTGAAAAGTCAATTTCCTAATTGATATATCTAAATGAATCTATATTTAATAAATGATTTATTCTTTTATCTTGATAATAATATTGATCACAGTTCAAATCATTCCAAATAGCATTAAATATTTAAACAAGAACTTTAGTCTCGCTATGAGAGTTTGTGACTATATATTTACTGAATAACATTTTAAAAGTATTGTTCATCAAACATTGTTTATTATATTGTATTGTAAACATATTCATATTATTCAGATATATGTAAATAATATTACACTAGTCTCATCATTGGAATTTATTTGTATTGAATTTTATGATTTAATAAATAATGAATTTGATTTGAGTCTTAGCGAAAAAATAAAATAATTTTTATAATTTAAAATTTAAAAATTAGATGATTGAGATTTTCCATATATATATATGTTTGAATAAAAATTAATGATTGATATAGTTTATTCATGAAAATTATTTACTACCATAATTAGTAGTTTATAATGAATATGTTATTATAATGTTGGTAAAATAGTTGATCAAAAAACATTTATAGGGATCATTGTAAGTCTATTGTATTTAATATCTAAAATATCAGATTTTATTTAATTTGTTTGAATGCATACATGATTTCTTGTTGGAAAAATTTATTAGCAGTTAATTACTCTATATATAATAGAAATATATTTAAAATATACAATTAACCATGGTTTATTATTTTTAGGAACGAAATATTTTTAATTACTAGATAATTATTATTTATTATTTATATGCGTTAAGATATATATGAATAGAACTAGTGGAATATATTTTTTCTTGGTAAATGTTTGGTATAATGGAGATAAAAGAATACATTTTTGTCTCTTTTTTTAACAGTTAATGTCATGTACGTCATATCATCATGTGGTTGTGCACAAACATTACAGATTAAAAAATATACTAATATTTTGATATAAATTTTAATTGGATATAAATTATACATGAAAAATAATTAGCCAAATCTATTCGAAAGTACCCTCTTAAACAATGAAAAATGACTCATATAAAATTGTGGTATCACATTACCATGGATCATGTGCCAAAAAATGATATCAATATATTTATTATTCATTCTAATGAAAATATTCATTATATATTTACCCATCCATTAGATGTTATAGATTTTCAAAATATTAATTATGATATTATAATAATGGAAACATGAAATAAATTATAAATCATATATAAACATGTAACTACATAACATTATTTTTATGATTCTCACATGCATGTATGATTAGTTTATCATATTTTGATATTATACTATAATATTTTCTATATTGTATTCTTTTATTTAACAATGGACTCTACTATTTTGTTATTATAATAACTGATGTCAGATATTGATATTAAATTATTTAATATTGATAGAGTGTATATTAATAAATAGGTATTCATTTTCAAAAAAATTAATATTTCTATACTATTAATTACTCACATGTTACATGTTCTGTCATGGTACTTGTTTATAATTTTCTTTTACATTCCATTTAATATGTTTTTTACCTCGTCTATTATTTAGAATTAGTATTAATAAAATTTTGTTACTTTTCTAAATAGTACTGTTTGTTTATTAATCTGACTATTTATTTTTCAATATTGTTTAAAAATAGGGGGTGTTTTTATTTTTTATTTCATACCTCTGATTCATTTTGATTTATTATTTACAATTATTTAAATTTTTACTAAATTAGTTCAATGTTGACTTTTTATATGCATACAAATAGGGGAGAGATATACTATTATTATAATTATTGAAATGGAGATGAATTTTAATTGGATTATTCCCACATTGATTTATAAGTTTTTTAATTACATATTCCCACAAGATTTTTTATTTTGTTAAATATAATTTCCAAAACAATATATTTTTTCCATTGGTTATTATTATTATTATTTATCATTAATTGCTATTGTTATTGAATTTGTGTTCATTAATTTATCATATTTTTATAAATTATATTTATTTATTATATTATATTATCTATAATGAATCTTACATATTTTAGGACCCTTATGTAATATACTTAAATATGGAATTTGGAAAAGTGTATAATATTATACATTACAGGGAACCTACAATAATATATTACATATTATTTTTATAAAAATTTAAATATATTATATATGAGAGATATAATATTAAATATTAAATGGATTATGAAGGAATATATTAGATACATTTATTTTCATAAAGGATAATCATTTTTGGTTTAATTGACCTTTAAATGTAGATTTTTTTTAGAAGTTAAGACTCTTACATATGGAAGAATAACACATTTTGAAAATATTTCAAATTAGGATTATATTATATGTAAATCCATATTAATATTTACTATTATGTATTCATGTGAATTGAACTTATGTATTTATAGTGAATCATTTATATGCTAATATAGATGATGATTTTAAATTTAGTAATGTTAAAGGATGGAGAATATAAAAATCTCGGAATGATTTAAATTTTTATTAACAATCATTATATATTATAGCTAATAATTTATTCCCTTCAATATATTTAATAATATATTTAAATAGATAAATATATTATATAGACTTGGTTTTAATTTTCATATTAAAACAAAATTAAATTTAAATATTATTTAATTGGATATTTCATGTTCCAAAAATTAGGAAGATTATTTTGAATCTATTCTTATATGAAATTAATGTTTTCACCTCCAATAATTTCAGAATAAAAATATATTATGGTTATAATGATTTTAGGATACTGATTAATAAAAGATATCTATATAAATCGATATCAATCCCAATCATGAAGATACAAATATAATGGAAAACATTGTAACATTAAGGGAATGTTTAGAATCATTTGATATTCTTGAGAGACCTTCATCGTGTTGGGATTCAATTTCAAGTTGAAAAAATCTATTTCATCTCTTCCCACTTTCTCTATCTACATATGTAATTTTATATTATTATTTATTTATTTATTGATCTATATTATAATTTTATTTGGTTTAAGAATTTAATCAGAAAAGTAAGTTATATTTCAGTTATACAACTTTAAAAGTTAAATTTCTGTAATTGGTTGTGCGTAAATGGTAAAATTTAGGTTTTTTATTTGTTTTTCCTATAATTACATATCCTTAGGAATTATAGAATCAATATATTTAAAAAATAAGTTACTTCAATTAAAAATAAAGATATTTTTTATTTAATATTTTTAGAGAATTATGTCATAAAATATACATAAAAAACAAAAAATACAATGTCGATACTTTCTATTGTTATCCATTTTCCCCATAATGTAACACATTTAAAATAATTCATGATATATTTTTATAGAAATGGGTTAATAAATTGAACTTGTCTTCTGTCAATCCCTTACCCATCCTAAAATAATTAAAAAACATTTACTAACATGGTATAATAACAGAAATATCATTAATGGATACAAAAAAGAGAAACCATTAGTCCAGTGAGAAACACTAAAACCCATGAAAAATCTTTTCATAAAAAAATTACCATAATGGGAAATATCAATCCATAAAAAATATAATTTATATTATTTTATCAAAATCAATTATCTCCATGAAAATACATTAAAATTAATTGAAAAATTATTGTATATAACTTGGGACAACATCTCATAAAACACTTATAGAACCATTACAATTTGGAATAACCATAAGGCAAAAATCTAGTATAATTATCCTAAGATACTAATTATTACCCAATATTTAGACGGATATCTGGTCACACGAATCATTTATGACATAATAGGATCACTTGGTACTCTCTAGATTTACCCATAATTTATAATTTCCATGAACCACGACATTATATAAAACATTTTCATTATTTTGAAATACGCTGTTAGTCTCATATGAAAATCACTTTTAATTATTAAATTAATATTTTTTCTGAAATCCAATTTTTAATAACAAATACACCATCCCTTAACAAGCCATTTTCCATACCAAAATTATCAAAAAAATTCAAATTGTTTTTTTCTCTCAATAAACAATGTATGCTTTTAAAGGAAGTTATAAATGAAATTATAGTTCCAGTGTTTTGAAAATTCATTGTTGTCAATCCATTTAAAAGTAGTAAAAATTATCCTTTTCAGAACCATTGATCTAAATTAATAGTGACATAAAATGAAATTTATAAATCTTTTATTCCCATTATAAAACATTTGAAATATCATTTTTAAAATAAGGACACGAAAGAGAACGATATTTTTAAATGAAAACATAAAATATGAATTTTTTTCAATGAAATGTCCCTTATTAATTAGGAAACATATGAATCATACATAACATTATAGAATGAAATTAAAATACAATAAATATGTTTTTAATATTTAAAATATCTATAAATAGTTTCTATGTGAATTTAAATTAAATTAAATAATTAATAATGGTACATAACATCACGGATTGTATTAATGGATGGAAATTGTGACGAAGTGCCTTACCATGAGTCTGACTTGTCACGTGTTTATTAATCATATAAATAATAAAATTTTGATAATTATTTACCTTCTTGAGATCATTTTCAGGATTATTTTTACTTTTATTTCACCAATTAACAAGGTATATATAATTACATAGTCAGTTAAGTATGTATTGGGAGTTTTAAAAATATTCGGTTTATGTTTCAAAAAATTAATTTTTGAAGGTCAACTATAGGAAAAATGGAAATTATTTAAACACATATAAAATAATAATAATCACACAATTATCATATTTATAAATTAGATATACTCTAAAAATTTATCATGAATGATGGATATTAAAAATTAACCAACATTACAATCATGTAGATGATAGGTCATATGTACGTATGAGTAACATTCTCAATTCACTATGATCTTTATAGAAACAAATATAGTAATATATATTTTAAATTAATAATTATATTATAAATTAAATATTATTTTATTATATATGTCATTATTGTGATGTGATGATTAAAAATACAGTCGCATTGCTTTGAGGAAGCGTTATTCCACACCTCCACAAATGTCAATATCACTACTTCAGTGTATGATATAGTTTGAGTAAAATGATATATTATATTTACTGAATGATAATAATTTCATCAATATCATATTTATTACGTTTTTATCATATATATTCAATTTATTCCCCCATATAACATTCTATGTACCAGGTTAGTGAAAAATACTTCACATTGCTTCATGAGGTGGATGTTATTCTTACACATGAACAACATTATACTATACAGTATGAAATATAAAAATGATGTATATGATATAAAAACTACATTGTTATAATTACTTTATAAATATCATAAATATCATATAAAAACATTATGTCCATTGTTATAATTACTTTATAAATATCATAAATATCATATAAAAACATTATGTCCATCATTGTGCTCAACTTTGAAATGTGATAATTAAAAAATGAACGACATTGTTTCCTATGAGAATAGTCCCCCACACACACGAATGATGATTTTATATCCCATTTAATGAAATATTGTGAGGGTGTAGGTCATAAAAATAAAATTAAAAATTATTATTATAATTAAAATTCTTCTTTTATTATATAATCATTGTATTATAATAATTAAATGTGGTATAGAAATAATTAAAATAGAAGCGCATATTGATGACTGTTACCTCTAATTTGGGTAAATCCTTTTAGTTTTCCTAAAAAGACTATCATGGAAATATTTTTATCCAATTTAAGAATTATATGAATAGTTTAGGGAAGTGTAGAATTTTTTGGGATTTTAGTGGACACAATAATTGGTTTTGAATGTTTGAAGTGAGGTGGTGGACTTTTTTATATGGGGAGAGTACATATTTATTATTTTTAAAAAGAAAGTTTGGTGAACCAATGATATTACCATAAAAAGAATAAAATGACGAAAAAAATCAATCCCAAAATATATGTGGAGAATTTATATCCACCGAATGGGTTCTTTACACATTTGTAATTCATTTGTCCCATTATGATTAATGTCTAACAACATAGTAAATTTTTTCCCTTAATCAATTTAATTGGTATTAATTATTTTAAGTAGTCACTTTGGTAACAAATTTACTTTAACATATTATAAAATATAATTAATAATTATTTCTAATATTTAATCTAATTTAACATATTATTTTCATAGAAGTGGAAATTTTGAATTTAATATTGATCCTATAGTCGCAGCAAGACATCAGGTTTTTAATAAGTGTATTTTTTTTAGAAAAAGATTATTCTATATTAAATCTTGGACATATAATAATAATTTTGAGAAATTAAATTAATTTTTAAAGATAATATTCTTTAAATTTTTTAAAAAATTATCCCTTATATATTATTAGAATTAATTAAAAATGACAAATATTATGCAATTTAAAATTGTTTTTAGCAAAAAACTAATCGTTGAAACCAACAAAAAACATATATTAAAATCCAATATAAAGTCCATTAAAAATTAAGTATGTTGTATAAATATAACTAAATAATAAATGCCTTACTATAGAACATATTGAATACTTTTTTACTTTTAAATTGCAATGTTAATAAATATAATGGGATTTTATAAAAAAATCAGTATTTTTGACTATTAATTGGAAATTAAATATTTTTTGGAATACGAAATACATTCCCCAAAATTCAATTATTATATTGTAATAAAAAATTAATATAATAAAATAAAATATATAAATGTTTCTATACGAAATTTTATAATAAGTGTGCCATAAAATGGTGACAAAACATTTTTTTGAAGAAAAAGGTACAATTTTAGCCATAAAATTGGATCTATTTTAATATCATGTATATAAAGAAAATATGATGAATTTTAATCATTATAATGGATATATAATATATATAATTAATTAATATAAACTAACATGAGTGACATGTTTAATTTAATCGTATAAATCACACATATATTTCTCAAAATAGCTTCTAGAAAATGATATCCTTCTATTTTAAAATCTGGTTTATATAATTTTATAATTAATTAGACACCAAATAATATATATAAAACATATTTTCAAAATCTAGTTTATAATTTTCATACCCCCATTCAATCATATGTGTTATAATGGTACAATATATCAAAGGTCATTTATGTTCTGTGTGGTATGTTAAATACGCTATTGAACATAATTTTTTTGGTTTGTTTGTAATTCAAGATAAAATTATAGTTCAATGTAGCACAAAATAAAAAAATTATTAATCTTTCTATAATATTTTAAATAAAATTTTATTATTTTAAAATATAGTAATTTTATATCCTCAACCTATTTAATAAATTACATCCCCATAATTTTAGCTTTTTCTCGGTAATCAATCGATAGATAATTTAAAATAATTTTTTTGAAAGATACATAATAAAAAGGGATAATAAAACATATTAATAATAATAGTGAAAGGGAATAACAAAGGTCATGTGGAATAACTCATAAATAGGATCCCAAATAGTATAAAATATATTGGAATAAATGAAAAACAAAAATAATTACAGAGAGTGATCATGGTCGTTGATCACAAATAAGGGAATAATCAATATAATGTTGAGGGAATCAAATACATAAAAATATTATAATAAAAAATATCACCAGTTTATCATAATTTAAGATAATATAATGATAACTTTTTTTTGATGATCATTTTTTCGTGATTTTAGTAATCCTATTACCATTTATACTATACAGATATGAAAATAGTCTTACTTGATATTTAGAATTTCATCAATTATTAAAATTACACCACAATGTCATATTTTTATATGAATGATGATTATTCATGAGTAATTATAAATTCCTAACGCATTAAATCAAATTTTAAATAAAACATAACCATAAAATCAATTGTGAAATTATTCATGTTTTCATCTCAAATTCACAAAAACCAAAATGGATAGAAAACTGTAAGATTATTCTTAATATTATTAAAACATCATATATACATTAATAATAAAAATTAATACAAAAATGTGAATTCAAACCATTCCATTAATAATAATTATTCAAATTATTCAACATATTATTGAATAAGTTTGAAATTCAATTATTAAAAGTATTTGATCATATATTTTTACAAAATATATAAACCACTACTCCTAAATCTAGATAAAATATGTTTTAGAAATAAACATATAATTTGAATATAAAATCATTATTCTAACATGGAAATCATATAATCCTGTGGTAGGAAAAAAATATTATTATACTTTGGTCCTTAGTTTGAGCCCCAGTTCCTTTTATGATGTTATGGGCATTCTCCAAACCGTCAATATACCTGTTGTTATAAATTTATTTTTTTCATAATGTTACCAAAAAATATAATTAACATCATTAAAAAAAATATAAAATTTATATGATCATATAAACCCTAAAAGTTTTTAATAACATAAAATTAATGTCCAAAAATTGTAAAGGTATACTTATGATTTAACAAAAACCTTAAATATATATAAACAAAAAAAATCATACCAAAAAATTCCATTAATAACATTATTATATTATCACATAAAATATCAAAACGATGTTCAAAATATTCGAAATTATGGTTATCCTTATAATATTTCCCTGATCCCTGGACTTTACACCAATTCCAAAAATATCCCAACATCAACTACAGTAGTGAAAAATTATTTTCCCAGAACATTATTTTTCATATCATGATAACTTACACAATAATTAAGAATCATTGGGAACACATTAGAATAATGTACCAAATAAAAGTATATTAATATTGGTTGAATATTAGTTACCAAATTATTTGGTTTTGTAATAATCATTACATTGTACACATGAATGTTACGAAAAAACCTAACACACTTGTAACACATTCCAGATCATGAAAAAAATTCCTCAAATTTTATTTTAAACACACATGAAATGTGTTTGGGGAATACCTAAAGTATTCTTTGCTGGTTTCTCCTCCATTTCATACCAAATTGATTTTTTCTCAATCCTTTCATCTCATGGAAAGCTCATTATAAAAAACTCCATTTCAATACTCTCATATGTCTCATAACATTTAAACTATTGAGTAGGTAAATAAATTTCTAATATTTATTTTAATCTTGAGTAAAATATATTATATTTACTAGTAATGTCTTAAAAAATCTGAAATATACCTAGAAAAACATGTAAGATTTTTTTACATGTTTGGAAACCAAATATTCATAAATTTTCCCCAATAAAAAGAATTGTGACTCAATCATAAGAGAAAAACCTAGTGGAATATTTATCAAGCAATATATTATTAAATGTAACTTATTCCATGTAATCAAGATCATATTTATCTCTAGTATTCTTTACCGAGTATCACCACTGATCAAAATCACCATCAAAATGATAAATTGAAAGGGTTTTGATTTGGTGTTTGGAACATCCCACAACTTCAAATATATTTCCTAGGGTATTGATTCGTGCTTCATCTACTACTGGGTGATATGATACATAGTTTGATGTGGAGTTTCCTCATGAAATGATCAATTATAGATGTGTTCCTTCATGTTACATCAGGTTTCTCTCTGGCATGGATACCGCCACCATTAATTGATTTTGTCAAATAAGAAATCATTGCCAGAAACTGTTCTGTTCCTATTCTAACATCCTTGGGAAGATAATATTGAATGATATTTTCCCCCTGGTTACATAACTCAACAAATTAACTATTTTCTCAATGTAATAACATTCATAATAGACACAGTTTATATGAACTAACATGGTAATATTAAAATTCTATATCGCTTCATCATAAGGATAAGGTAAAATTTTTCAAGGGAACGTTATAACATTATACTAACCTCTAATGTTTCATAATCTATCCTTTTATACAATCTATAAGGAATCATCCTTAAACATTACATAATCTTTACTTTTTGTCCATATATTATTTTCATTCACTTTTAGGATCTTTTCAGTTTTAGAGTTTTTGTATCCATTTTTTATATAATGTATATCTTTTAAAATAAATAATGATCTCTATTTTTATAACTCCTCATGAGATTAAAAATGATCTATAAATGTCACTGAACCACCCATAAATAGTATATATTTTTTAAAAAAACATGGTATGAGCATTAAAATCGCAATAAGGGACAAAAAAAAGAAAGAAAGCATTATTCTAAAAAAATTTATGCCCGTGAAAAAACCCTTTCATGAAAATATAATATTTTACCCCTAAATAGGAAATTAACATTCATTTAGAAAGATCATTTATTTTACCATTTGAAAACAAATGATTTACCTAAATATACATTTTAAAAAAATATAAAAATTCCAATTGGTACCTTAGAGTATCATCTCATAAACTTTTTACATAACCCTTACCAAGACCTTATAAATTGTAATGACCATACAAACAACTTCTAAAATAATTTTTCAGAGAATATAATAATTACCTAATGAATTGATGTTTTATATGGGCACACCCATAATTTCAAATATAAAAGTCTCAGTCGGTGCTATTTGGGAACACCCATCATTAAAAATTTCTTATAACCATAACATGAAATAAAATATGTTTTCAGTTAGAAATACTATTTTAATCTCAAATTGATAGAACATTCTAATATCAAATTACCATTTTCTTGTTGATTTCCATTTCAAATACAAAATACTTGTTTAAAAAAAATAATTTTAAATTCTGAAACACCCAAAAAAAAGAAAATATGTTTTTTCATATAATAGAACATGTATGAATTCATTGGAATTTAGAAATAATGTAAGAGTAATTTTGGTAGTAAAAGTAATTAACACCATTATGTTTACAACATATATAATGATTCATATTAAATCTATGTAAAATAAAGTGAGAGGGAAATAATTAACATTAAAAATATTTTATTCTCATAAAAAAGTTTTAATATATCATTTTTAAAACAAGGATGTGGAATAGAAATAGAGATTGAAGGAAAACCAAAAGAGTTGATTTTTTCAAATAAAAGAGAGTTATCATTTGAGAAACACTTGAATCAGAAAACCCATTAAATAATGACATTAAAATAAAAAATGTCTTGGGAATTAGAATTATTGATATAAAATTTAAAAGTGCAATTATATTCACATTATAAACGAATAATGGTAAATAAAATCAATATTTACCTCAATGGAATGAAATTGAGGTGAAGTCCTTTACCTTGACTCTGACTTTCCACATGTGTCTTTTTCTTCGACAATAATAAACTCATTTAAATTATATTCTTTAATTATAAAATTCATAAATATTATTATTACTTTTATGTTACCTATGAACATGTTGTATACAATTACCTAGTCAATTATGTTTATATTGGGTGTTTTAACCATAATAAATTTATGTGTCAGAAATGACATTGGTAAGTCAATTGTGTTCAAATGAGTCATTATTTAAACATTTCATAGTAATAATAATGAAATATTAAACATATTTATAATTAAATTTTACTATTAATATAAATTGGGAATTTTTTTAAAAAAATGAACTAATGTTATAATCATAGAGATAGTAGGTCGTATATATACATATGTAACGTTCCCATTATAGAGTGATTATTATCCAAAAAAAAATTAGTAAAATTTATCTTTATATAATTAACATTGTATTATAGAAAAAACATTATATCATTATTAATATTTTCTGATGAAAAATATATAAATCACATCACATTGAAGACATCTTAGTCCACACATCCATGAATGACGTTATCAACTTTTCATTGTGTGAAATTTTAATAGTAAAATGATTTATTTTATGTAGAAAAATATGAATATTATATTAATATAAAAATATATTCCTTTATATCATATGTATTCTTTTCAGTTACAATTATCACCTTCCTTGAAACACGTTAGTGAAAAATTATTCACATCTCTTTATGAGGGAGTATTCTGATGTACACATGAACGATGTTATCATATCACATAAGGTATGAAATGATAAATGGGTTTTAATTATATTATTAACCAATTGGTATAATTATTGTATAAATATATTTAATAAAAAATATATATACTATTAACATAGTTATTCTGAACCAAAATATGTGGTAATAGAAAAAATAAAGATATTATATCATGAGGTGATGGTCTTTTATTCACATGAAATATGATTATTAACCATTTGATGGATGTTTCGGTGGGTGTAGGTCATACCCTTGACATAAAAACATCATTAAATATTTATTTTTCTAAAGATTTCATACAATCATGTTAAAATAATAATTGATGTTGGCGAATATTGAAATAAAGAACAAGTGCACGTTGATGAATATTACCTCTTCTTCGGGTAACACCTTTTATTTTTCACAGAACAACATAAGTGGTCGAATTTCATAACAAATTAAGGCTTATATTATTAGGGGATTAATTATTAAAATTTATTTGGGACTATATTGGCCAAAAATATTTGTTTCTAAGGTGTGATTTCATGGGGAGAGGGGTGGCCTTTTATAAGTGGGGGAGATGACCCACTTGGTATTTTTCAGAAGAATGTTATGTGAACCCACATTTTTACCAAAACAAACCATATAATTCCCAAAATTAGATCAATGAATAGATATTGTATAAATTTAACCATAAAATGGTCTATTAATGTAACATCCCAAGTAAGTAATTAATAATAGATAATTTTATCTATGTCTATTAATGATTTAGATAGTGTTTTAGAGGCTTGAAATGAAAATAAATACAATCTTATGCATGGAATACACTAATATTCTTAAAAGATTGTTTTACTGCCTTTTGATGGAAAACCCTATTTAAATCTATCTTTTGACAATTTTATATGCTATGTTTGTCAAAATAAACTTATTATTTATGATTGGGACATCAATATTTACTTTGTGTGATTTTTTTGGTATTTTTCCGATAAAGTTCATTTTTTAATGAATAGTGAAAAATGTTTTATTTTAATTCAACACCTCTTTCTAATCTAATTTATTTATATGATTAGATTATCTTTTGAATTTGTTTTGAAGTGAAATTGGAATATATTTCTACCATTTTATCCAATTATTGTCATTGGAATCAATTTCACTTTGAAATTGGACTTAAACTGGTATCAATCTTTTGATACTTATTGTTTCATAAAAACATGCTATTTGTCATGATAGCGGGAATTATTTATTAAATTAATTAATGTGATTTATATGTTTTGAATTTTGTAAAATATACTTCATTTTTGAATTCAGAATATCAAATATAGATTAGGGTGATTTTTTGGTAATTTTCTGAAAAACTCCAATTTTTGATGAATAGTGAAACCACTAAGTGGTAATCAAGCAAACTGATTTTTCAGTTAAATGAAAGTTTACCACTAATGTGTATTAAATTTTGAAAATCCGACATACATGGTTGTCATTAGTATGTAAAATGTGGTTCAATGGGATGAAAATAATTTTTTGGTGAATAGTATCTTTTTTTCATTAATCGTAATTAGAAGTAATTAGTGTAATTTAAGGTAAAAATGATATTATAAAAATGTGAAAACACAATGAAACTTGTCCTACCCCTATTGGATGAGTCATGGACGACCAAGAAAACCCATGGGTCGATTTAGGGGACCCTATGGAGCCTCTTGGGTGGGATAATGACTTTAATGCCTTTTTTTAAAATAAAGGTGAAAATGACACTAACATAAATTGTTTTACTAAAACAATTTTTAGAAGGGGCTATACTAAAAATAATTTTTCCTATAAATACTCTTTGAAAAGATAAAACGATTTCCTACATCAGGATATTTTTTTTATAATTTTTAGACATTAAATAAATTAATTTAATTATGAAATCATGATGATGAAGGGATGACCTCATTATTTATCGATTTAAATAAAATGGAAAGATAATGTAATATCTAGAACCTACACATGTAAAAAACCTATTGGATTGGTATATTTAGAACCCTTATCACCTTATCCTATAATTATAGCAATGTGGGACCATTTAAATCCGAAAATCATTTTCAAATAAAGTAATATTTCATTACTTTCCAAGAGTGCCCCTCCTCTCCTCTTATAAAATGCCCCAACTCTACCTCTTTTCCCACACTACTCAAGCCTTTGGCTCGTCCATCCCCTGCCCATTTACTCTCTCCACATCCCTCTCCTCTTCCTAGAGTATTCCATTTGGGCATAATCCTTTCAAAGGAAGCCTTTAGGCTCAAATCAAAAGGAGTTACACTTTTAAAGGTAATTCATTCTCTCATGTTCATTTGTTTTATTTTGCTTCTCCAACCCAATAAACTCTTTTTATTTACTTCTTTTGTAACAAAACCAATATCTTCAATATAGTAGGATGTTGTTATAAGATTTATTCGAGCTAAAATCTCACACAACTACATCAAATGGTTAAAGAACATACGGTTTCCGTGGATGACGAAATTCTGCCTCCCGAAATGATGATTGTTTAATACTCATTTAACACCTTCAAAGGTGGCCATAATGATGTCACTATTTTTATATATGATATATAATATGTTTATTCTTTCCTTAAGCTTCTGTATTTTTCATTTATGGCATACCATTATTGTCTCCATTATGGGTAAACATGATATCTTTATTTTAGAAAGTGCGGACTACCGCCCCCTGAAAGTGATTTGATTCATTAATACAATATGTGGGATGTGTAAAGTATAAAGTTAATGATATTATATATGTTATTATACTGGAATTATAATATACTTTTATATCATTATGATTCCATTCCATAAAATACGAAATAGAAACGGAAGTAACATTCATGCGTACGTACGGCTTACCGTCTTCATGAACGGTGAATTTCATTTCTTACCTCTAAATGTGATGTAATATTATAAATACATGTATATGATGAATATATATGATATATATGTTATAAAAATCGTTAATATCATTCTGGATATAATGAACCTTTGACCAAATTAACAACATGTAAGTGTAAGAAGTCTATTTTTGACCTAAGAACCAAATACCAACAAAATGAACATTATTAACTAAAATGATTACATGATGTTCATAACATGGTATAAAAGGAATAATGATCTTGAAAAAGGTTCTTAAGCAAGTAGAGATTAACTCAAGTTTATTATTCAAGAGATTATAGAACGGTCAGGTCAAGTCGGATACGAGGTATGGGACTTCGTCTAAATCTCCTTTCATTGAGGCATATTTTATTTTATACAGAACTTTCTTTTATATGGTGTATAAACCACTTTGATTTTTACGTTTATTCGAAAGGAATCTTTTTTATAAGAAGCGTTTACTAAATGACAAAAGGGAATGTTTTTGCCATACGTATGCGGCGACAATGACTTCTCCACCGTCGTGACCATTATTTGAGTTTCGGCTTCCTCTACAAGCCATACCTTCTTTTTAAAAGAATAAAAAATACCATGTTTAAATTTTCTTTTATTTTGGTATCGAAAATGGTTTTCATAATGTTTTAATATTAATGTGTTGTATTGATATCTTGTGATTGAAATTTGGGAATGTTATGTTTCCTTTATGCATGTTTTATGTGATATGATTATGTTGTGGTTCTTGGTCATTATTATGAAATTGGGTGGTTCCGTGATAAACTAAAGGCGGGTGAGCCCGATATAGATCTCCAATGCATTGGGTAACGCGAAGGAGTGAAACTTTAAGGTTTCTCCGAAGAGATTTAGGGAATATACTATGATGGGTATTCCAAACGTAACCAAGAGGGTTACTCCCTACGTAAGAATGTTATGAATGCCTCATGTTACCTTTATGTCTTATGATTTCTATGATTTATTCATGATTTGATGAGGTATGTTAAAGTGATTATGTTTTATGGGTAAAGTATGATCTCATCTTTATGTATATATGTACCCATGTTTCCTTTCCATATTTTTATATCCCTTACTGAGATTTTTATGCTCATCCCATGTTTTTTGAAATGTTTTTCACAGGTCAAGGGAAAGGTACATGATATGATGATAGTGTCAAGGAAGTGTAAAGAAAGAATCCATTTTTTATTTTAAATATGTTTCCATTGATGGTAATGAAGTATACTATATTTATGTAACCACTTTGTTTATATGTGTAATGTAATGTATGTTTTATGATCTAATTCTCTAAAACTCTAAACCCGAAAAGATCCTCAATGTGTAATCTTGTAATAACTCAAGATTAAGTAAGGTTTAAGGCTGGGGCCTTATAGCTGGTATCAGAGGTCGGTTTATATAACTTTAGGAGTTAGAATTTTATTAAATTATTAGCCAAAAATATTTTTTTTATGGTTAAATTAAAGTGATATAGAATTTAAAGATTACCATGTTGCTTCATCTAAGACATGTTTGTTCAGAATGGTTTTCTGCAGAGGAAACAGGGAAGCAGTGCTAGGAAGGCATACAGAAGGAAATAATCTTCCGAATCAGCATCATGAGATGGTCAGAATTGGAATTGAAAAGTTTTCTGCTGTGATGGAATAGTTGACTCAGGCTATAAATGGTGGTGGTATCCATTCACGAGATCAGCCAGACCAACCACAGAGGAACACATCAGTGGTGGAACATTTCATGAGGCAACATCCCCCATCATTCAGAGGATCATCTGACCCTGTGTCAGCTGAAGGGTGGATTAAAGCACTGGAGAAGATTTTCTATATCAAGGTGTGTTCAGACAATCAAAATTTTAGTCTTGCTATTTACCGTTTGGAGGGTGAGGCAGATCAGTGGTGGTCGATGGTTAAAAATATCAGGGACGCTGATGAGATTGGTGCTCTCGACTGGGATGAATTCAAAGGTATGTTTCATGAGAAATATTTTCTTAAGGCTGCTCGACTTAGGATGGAAAAGAAATTCTTGGAATTGATGCAATAGGAATACTCAGTGGCAACCTATGAAGAAAGGTTCACTCGATTGGCAAGGTAGGCTCCAAATTTTATCGGAGACCTTGATAGTAAAATCAATTGTTTTTACTCAGGATTAAAGACAAAATATCGAAAGGAATTAGATTCTCGTGAGTTTCAAATTTATGAAAATCTTGTTCGATGTGCTGATAAGGTGGAAATGGAGTTTGTCGATGATCAAGTGTTCTATAAAAACCAACAGAAGAAGAGACCGAGGTGGCAGGAGAAAGGTAAGAATTCCTCAAAATAGTCTGATGGTAAGAAAACTATGTTTTCGGTTTGTGATAAATGTGGCAAAAGGCATGCTGGGGAATGTCTTCTGAATTCTATAAAGTGCTACCGATGTGGAAATATGGGACATAAGGCTCGTGATTGCACTGAAAAGGATCAAGGTGAAGGTAAGAACAAATTTGATTTACAGTTAGTGAAATGTTCTAAGTGCAATGAGATAGGTCACTATGAAAATGAGTGTCCGAAAAAGAGCTTGAGTGATGGGAAGCAGTTATACTACAAGCATTAAGGGGTGGTGAAATCTTTTGCAACTACTTCGGTAGACGTCGGGCCATCAAATGAAGTTGTATCAGCTCCAAGGAGCTCAGTTTTTTTCAAATATTGACTTGAGATCGGGGTTCCATCAGCTGAAGTTAAAGGAGGCAGATATTCCGAAGACAGCGTTTCATACAAGATATGGCCACTATGAATTTTTAGTAATGCCTTTTGGGATAATCAATGCTCCCACTGTATTCATGGACTTAATGAATAGAATTTTCCATGTGTTCTTGGATAAGTTTGTGGTGGTTTTCATTGATGATATTTTGGTGTTTTCTAAAAGTAAAGAGAAGCATGAAAGACATTTAATTGTTATCTTAAAAACCTTAAAAGAAAATAAATTGTATGGGAAATTCAGAAAATGTGAGTTTTGGATGCAACAAATTTCTTTCGTTGGTCACATTGTTTCAAAAGATGGTATAGCTGTTGATCCTAAAAAAACAAAAGTTGATGAAGAATGGCCAAGACCCACAAATGTAACTGAGATTCGTAGCTTCATGGTTTGGAAGGATATTACCGAAGGTTTGTTAGAAATTTTTCATGGTTATCTAGTCCAATGACTAAGCTAACTCGGAAGGGTGTTACGTTTATCTGGACAAAAAGAATGTGATGATTGTTTTTAGGAATTGAAAAGAAGATTGGTGAATGCTCGAGTTTTGGCACTACCTTCCAGGAATGGTGAGTTTGTTATATACAGTGATGCTACATTTAAAGGACTTGGTTGCGTCCTAATGTAGAATGATCAGGTAATTGCTTATGCTTCACGACAGTTGAAAACTCATGAGGTAAGTTACCCTACACATGATTTGGAATTAGCTGCTGTTGTTTTTGAATTAAAAATTTAGAGGCATCATTTGTATGGATTATAGTGTGAAATATATACCGATCAGAAAACATTAAAGTATATATTCACTCAGAAAGAATTGAACATGAGACAGAGGAGATGGCTGGAATTAATCAAGGATTATGATTGTACAATTCATTACTATCTGGGAAAAGCAAGTAAAGTGGAGGATGCTTTGAGTTGAAAAAGTAATGCTTCATTAGCAATGTTGTGTTTGGAACGTGATCCTTTGCTTAAGGATTTGATTAACTTTGGCATAGACGTTGTTCGTATAGGAAGTTCTTCTGTTTTGATTCAGGTATCAGTGAGATCATCTCTATTAGATAGAATCAAGAAAGAACAGAAGCAAGACAATGAGTTGTAGAAAAAGGTAGAGCTGGTTCAGAAAGGTAAGTTGCCTGAATTCAACATTGATAATGATTGTGTTTTGAGATTTGGGAAGATATTTTGTGTGCCTTGTGATTCACAGTTGAAGAGAGAGTTGTTATGGGAAGCTCATAGTTCGACATTTTTTGGTTCATCTAGGCAGTACTAAGATGTATAGAGATCTGCGGGAGTATTACTGGTGGGATGGAATGAAAAGATATATTGCTGATTTTAATATGAAGTGTTTGACATGTCAACTGGTTAAAGCAGAGCGGCAGTTACCGAAAGGGATGTTTCAGCATTTACCAGTGCCAGAGTGGAAATGGGAGAATATATCCATTGACTTTGTTGTGGGATTACCGACGACATCTCGAGTTATAATGCAATCTGGGTTATTGTTGATCGCTTGACTAAATCGTATCATTTACTTGCCATACGAGATACTTTTTTCCCTAGATCAACATTCCCATTTGTATCCTAAAGAGGTAGTCAGGTTACATGGATTTCCTCTCTCCATTGTATCTGATCGTGATCCCAGGTTCACTTCTAACTTTTGAAAAGGCCTTCAGAAGTCGATGGGTACTGAATTAAATTTTAGTACAGATTTTCATTCTCAATCAGATGGGCAGTCAGAACGAACAATTCAGACCTTGGAGGATATGCTACGTTATTGCTCTATGGATTATCAGGGAAGTTGGGGCCAACATCTTTCTTTGGTTGAATTTTCATATAATAACAGTTTTCATTCTAGTATACAGATGGCACCATTTCAGGCATTATATGGGAAGCGGTGTTGAACTCCAGCTTTCTGGGATGAAGTGGGTGAAAGGAAGTTGATGGGACCAGAATTGGTGGAAGAGATGGCAAAAAAAGTTCATCTGATTCAGAAACACATGAGAACAACTCAGAGTAGGTAGAAGAGTTATGCAGACAATAGGAGGAACGATCTATCTTTTGAGGTAGGTGATCATGTTTTTCTCAAGGTTTCTCCTTGGAAAAGTGTGATGAGATTTGGTAAGAAAGGAAAGCTGAGTCCACGGTTTATTGGACCATATGAAATTCTGGAGAGAGTTGGATCAGCTGCTTACCGAGTGGCTTTACCCCCGAGTTTATCTCAGGTACACAATGTTTTTCACGTTTCGATTTTGAGAAAGTATATGCCAGATCCATCTCATGTTTTGAGTCCAGAGGTAGTTCAGCTGGAAGAGAACCTATCTTATGAGGAACAACTGATCTGGATTCTTGACCATAAGGAGCAAGTGTTACAGAATAATGTGATTAATCAGGTAAAGGTTTTGTGGAAAAACCACATGATGGAAGAGGCAACATGAGAATCTGCAAATGCAATGAGGGATAAGTACCCCCATTTATTCGATAAGTAAATAAATTGCGGGGACACAATTTTCTAAAGGGGGGAAGGATGTAACATCCCATGTAAGTAATTAATAATAGATAATTTTATCTATGTCTATTAATGATAAAGATAGTGTTTTAGAGGCTTAAAATGAAAATAAATACAATCTTATGCATGGAATACACTAATATTCTTAAAAGATTATTTTACTTCCTTTTGATGGAAAACCCTTTTTAAATATATCTTTTGACAATTTTATAAGCTATGATTGTCAAAAAAAACTTATTATTTATGATTGGGACAACAAAATTTACATTTTGTGAATTTTTGGTATTTTTCCGATAAAGTGCATTTTTTAATGAATAGTGAAAAATGTTGTATTTTAATTCAAAACCACTTTTTAATATAATTTATTTATATGATTATATTATCTTTTTAATTGGTTTTGAAGTGAAATTAGAATATATTTTTCCCATTTTATCCAATTAATGTCATTGGAATCAATTTCACATTGAAATTGGACTTAAACTGGTATCAATCTTTTGATACTTATTGTTTCATAAAAACACGCTATTTGTAATGAAAGCGAGAATTAATTATTAAATAAATTAATGTGATTTATATGTTTTGAATTTTGTAAAATAGACTTCATTTTTGAATTCATAATATCAAATATATCTTAGGGTAAATTTTTGGTAATTTTCTGAAAAACTCCAATTTTTGATGAATAGTGAATCCCCTAAGTGGTAATCAAGCAAACCGATTTTTCAGTTAAATGAAAGTTTACCACTGATGTGTATTGAATTTTGAAAATCCTACATACATGGTTGTCATTATAATGTAAAATGTGGTTCAATGGGATGAAAATAATTATTTGGTGAATAGTAACTTTTTTTAATTAATCGCGATTAGAAGTAATTAGTGTAATTTAAGGAAAAAATGATATTATAAAAATGTGAAAACACCATGACACTTGTCATACCCATATTGGATGAGTCATGGACGTCCAAGACAACCCATGGGTCGATTTAGGGGACCCTATGGAGCCTCTTGGGTGAGATAATGACTTTAATGCCTTTAAAAAAAATAAAGGTGAAAATGACACTAACATAAATTGTTTTACTAAAACAAATTTTAGAAGGGGTTATACTAATCATAATTTTTTATATAAATACTCTTTGGAAAGATAAAATTATTTCCTACACCAGAATATTTTTTTTTATAATTTTTATACATTAAATAAATTAATTTAATTATGACATCATGATGATGCAGTGATGACCTCATTATTTAACGATTTAAATAAAATTAAAAGATAATGTAATATCTAAAACCTAAACATGTCCAAAACCTATTGGATGGATATATTTAGAACCCTTATCACATTATACTAGAATTATATCAATGTGGGACCATTTAAATCCGAAACTCATTTTCAAAAAAAGTAATATTTCATTACTTTCCAAGAGTACCCCTCCTCTCCTCTTATAAAAGGCCCCCACCTCTACCTCTTTTCCCACACTCCTCAAGCCTTTGGCTCGGACATCCCCTGCCCATTTACTCTCTCCACATCCCTATCCTCTCCCTATAGGATTCCCTTTGGGCAGAATCCTTTCAAAGGAAGCCTTTAGGCTCAAATCAAAAGGAGTTACACTTTTAATGGTAATTCATTCTCTCATGTTCATTTGTTTTATTTTGCTTCTCCAACCCCCTAAACTCTTTTTATTTACTTCTTTTGTAAAAACACCAGTATCTTCAATATACCAGGATGTTGTTATAAGATTTATTCTAGCTACACTCTCACACAACTACATCAATTGGTTAAATAACATGCGGTTTCCGTGGATGGAGAAATGCTGCCTCCCGAAACAATGATTGTTCAATACTCATTTAACACCTTCAAAGGTGGCCATTATGATGTCACTATTTTTATATATGATATATAATATGTTTATTCTTTCCTTAAGCTTATTTATTTTTCATTTATGGAATACCGTTATTGTTTCCATTATGGGTAAACACGATATCTTCATTTTAGGAAGTGCGGACTACAGCCCCATGAAAGTGATTTGATTAGTTAATACCATATGTGGGATGTGTAAAGGATAAATTTAATGATATTATATATGTTATTATACTGGAATTATAATATACTCTTATATCATTATGATTCCATTCCATAAAAATACGAAATAGAAACGGAAGTAGCGTTCATGCTTACGTACGGCTTACCGTCTCCATGAACGGTGCATTTCATTTCTTACCTCTAAATGTGATGTAATATTATAAATACATTTATATGATGAATATATATGATATATATGTTATCCAAATCATTAATATCATTCTGTACATAACGAACCTTTGACCAAATTAACAACATGTAAGTGTAAGAAGTCTATTTTTGACTTAAGAACCAAATACCGACAAAATGAACATTATTAACTTAAATGATTACATGATGTTCGTAACATCGTATAAAACGAATAATGAACTTGAAAAAGGTTCTTAAGCAATTAGAGATTAACTCAAGTTTATTATTCAGGTGATTAATGAACGGTCGGGTCATGTCGGATACGAGGTATGGGACTTCGTCTCAATCTCCTTTCATTGAGGCATATTTTATTTTATACACAACTTTATTTTATACGGTGTATAAACCCCTTTAACTTTTACATTTATTCAAAAGGAATATTTTTTATATGAAGCGTTTAATAAACTACAAACGGGAATGTATTTGTTGTATGTATGCGGCGACAAGGACTTCCCCGCCGTCGTGATCGTTATTTGAGTTTCGGCTTCTTCTACAATCCGTACCTTCTTTTTAAAAGAAAAAATAAATACCATGTTTTACTTTTCTTTTCTTTTGGTATCGAAAATGGTTTTCGTAATGTTTTTATATCAATGTGTTGTATTGATATCATGTGATTGAAATGTGGGAATGCTATGTTTCCTTTATACATGTTTTATGTGATATGATTATGTTGAGGTTCTTGGGCATTATTATGAAAACGGGTAGTTCCGTGATAAACTAAGGGCAGGTGAGCCCGATATAGCTCTCCATTGCATTGGGCAACGCGAAGGAGTGAAACGATAAGATTTCTCTGAAGAGATTTAGGGAATATACTGTGATGGGTATTCCAAACATAACCAATAGGGTTACTCCCTACGTAAGAATGTTATGAATACCTCAAGTTACCTTTATGTCTTATGATTTCTATGATTTATTCATGATTTGATGAGGTATGTTAAAGTGCTTATGTTTTATGGGTAAAGTATGATCTCATCATTATGTATATATGTACCCATGTTTCCTTTCCATATTTTTATATCCATTACTAAGCTTTTTATGATCATCCCATGTTTTTTGAAATGTTTTTCACAGGTTAAGGGAAAGGTACATGATATGATGATAGTGTCAAGGAAGTGTCAAGAAAGAATCCATGATTTATTTTAAATATGTTTCCATTGATGGGAATGAAGAATACTATCTTTATGTAACCACTTTGTTTATATGTGGAATGTAATGTAAGTTTTATGATCTAATTCTCTAAAACTCTAAACCCAAAAATATCCTCAATGTGTAATCATGTAATAACTCAAGATTAAGTAAGGTTTAAGGCTGGGGCCTTATAACGAAATATTTTATAGGATATTTTGTTCTATGTATATTGTTTATCCACTAAGTATACTTATTTTTACTATAATCACTATAATTAAATAAATTTTTTTACTGATCCATTAGGTAAAAAAATTGACATTATTAAATATTTTAAATTATTATGATTAGAATTATTTAATCCATTTTTTCAAATTCATTTCATGAAATTTAGAATATATATTTTAATATTAATCTTTCAATCATTCTAACACCTCATGTTTTTAATAAGAATATTTTTAAAGAAAAAATTGATTCTATATTCACTCTATGTCTTATAATATTAATTATATAAAACTAAATTAATATTTAAAAATAAAAATTATATAAATTTATTTTAAAACATTCCTCATTATTTATTATTTTAATAAATTAAAAATATTAATCATTACGAATTTGAAGACATTTTTTTGAAAAACCAATATTGAAACACAAAAATATATATATAATAAATTCCATATGTAAATTCGATTCAGATGTAATTATGTGGATTAATTATATATATACAATATTTATGTTACAATAAAAAATATTCAAAACATATATTGACTTTTAAATTACATAATATATTAAATGAAATGACTTTTAAAATAATTTTTTTTATAATTCAGTGAATCTATGTTTTTTAAAAAGTAACATAAGATAATGAGAAGCCAATTTTTTATATTAAAATTACATCAAATACAGTTAATTTAAAAAATTACAATTTATAATGGTTTAATAAATTTGTTTTATGAAAGGTGCACATAAAAAGGCCACAAAACTACTTTTTTAAATAGAAAAATACATTTTTAAAAACAAAATGAGATTTATTTTGGTCTCTTATAGAGGAAAAACATATGGCGAACAATAAACATTGAATTTAATATAAAATCTATATATTTCATTAATATAAAAGATAAGATTTATTTGTCTAAATTATTGGTATAAATAAAACATTTGAGGGTTAAAATTATTTTCCAAAAAAGATTTCCATCAGATTTAAAAAGGTTTTTATTTTCATTTCTAATTAATTGGTGACTAAAGAATATTTTTAAACCATATTTTTATAATCATGTTAATATTTTCCATACCGTTGATTCCAACATCTTGGTTATAATGGTAATATATATCATGGTTCCATTAAGATTGGGTTTTCACATTAAATACACTATCAAACATAAAAATATTATTATATCCTTTAATTTAATATAAAATTAGTATTACATGTGATACAATATAAACTCACAATTTTGGGTTCTTTATCGTATCAACTATAAATTTACTCTTTTAAAATATAAGTATGTCCTATTACCACCACTATATTTTTCAAATTTAATTGTTCTATCGCTCCCCATGAAAAAAAATATTGATTTAGTCTGTTCTAAACCTATCTAGGAATAGAGGTGTGTCAAAAGTAAACATATGATATTTTTGATTTGAACTATTATAATAATATCTTCTGTTTTTATTTACTTTCAAAATTATAATTCCAGTGTTTTTAATTTTGTAAATCAACCCTCCCCCATATCCTCTTGGCTCTCATCCATCAATTATATGAAAAAATTATCATTACCTAATGTTTTACTCACCTAATCAATGAAATGAGAAAAATTAACTAAATGGTTTAAATAATGCTCCAAAATCTATATTTCATGCACAGAAAATATGAAATTAAATTCATGAATTTCATTTATATTAAATTAAAATTTCCAATTAATCATTTTATTATTACATTTATGGTTAATAATTGTATAAAATTAACTTTCTATAAAATAAATAAATAAATATATACTTATATATAAATATTTTGGACATATTTTACAATGATTTTTTATATTTATTAATTGGTAAATAATAGTTTCCTAAACCCAGCCACTGGAAAAACCCAAATCAATCATAGGGGAATGGATATGATTGGTGTGGATCAATAACATGTTGTGTATCAAGAGATCAAGAGGAAGGCCCGACAAGGGTGATCACATGGGACATGGGTCTGGATAGGGTGGTATGGGGATTCTCATCAAAGCCAATATTATCACAACCAGATATTTTAAGGATCCAATAACTATAAAATACATTAATTTGGGGTTGAATTTATTTATTTTATTTTCATTTAATCATAAACACTAATTTTTAGTCAACTTATATGTCCCCTTCCTCATAAAAAATACATCTTCCATAAGAATAACATAACATTGGACTTTCTCACCAAAAACAAAACCCGGTAGCCTCTTGAAGTTCATATCATCTCTTCTATAACGACTATAATTCCTTATACTTCCATCAGAGTTACCACTAGAACTCTTGAAATCCTCCTTGAATCTTTTAAAGTGATAAACATTCTATACATGGTGGAGAAATAAAAAAATTATCACTATGAAGAGTTATATGTGTTGTATGAACCTTTGAAGGAAGAGGGTGCCACTATGAAGCCTAAGAGATCCATGCATACATATGTGATTCCCTACATTAGATACATCATTTCTTGTTTATGGAAAATAAAATTATGGATATTTTATGCTATTATGAATCCCACTATTGGGAAAAAAAGACAGTGTTTCTAGATTATTCTACATTCTATCAAGGGTTAAATTTGTGTTGTATAAATTTTAGTAAACGAGAATCAAATTTATTATTTTGGATTGAATTTTGAATATTTAATGTCGTTTCATGAAAAATAAATTATAAAAAAGATTATTTGGAAGACTTTTTCTCAATAATAATATGATGTACTTTTTGAGAAGAAGGATATTTGAAGTCTTTTATGATATGCAGGATTATTCATGCTATGAGTATTATTTGTCACATAATTAGAATTTTATGGATATGAAAGCACAGAAACCAAAATTTTAATTTGTTGGTGGAACTATATAACTTCCTCATGTTCTACTCCCACAATATAATAATGAACTCCTCATCTTATAAATCTATGTGGATAAATTCATTTAATTCCATGATATGTAGGGACAACTAATGTTCTTAAGCTGGTTCTAGAAATAATATCCATTTGATTTAATATAAGTAATTATAATCTCAATTTTTCACATATTCTCAATCACAGTGTCCTAGAATTATGGATGAATTCGTAATAATTTTCCCCCATCACATGAACCTAATTTTTGTGGAGGATATCGTATAATAAATATTATGTTTATTTATCATAGAATTTCTAGAATATATAATGACACTCAAATATACCATCATAAATACGAACACAAATTTACATCAATTGAAACACCTTGTACAAGTTTATGGATATATTATTTCGGTTAGTTATTTGAAATTATACTAGGATTATATATATTATTAGAACAATGTGGGTTTTGGTTAATGATAGCTCATGATATTTAATGAAATATTAATCTTCTATCCTAGGCTGAACTAAGAATTTGGTCTCAGCCCCATGTCCATAAACTAGGTATTTTTATCCATGATCCTATCAATATTATCATTAGGTTTTCATTTACAACATGTTTTACATTACAATTTTCTTATATGGATCGTCATATATCTTTCTCCGAGGTATATGACAGTAGACCCCATCAACACTTGGTCATATATAAATATATATATATATATATATGTAAACACTATATATTTTGGGTCAATCATATAAGACGTTATTTTTTCCCTTCATAATTCATATTTCATATTGTTAAACTACAAAATAAATGAGTTAGAAGGGATTTTCATTTAAAAAATCATAAGGGGAAGCCTGAGACAAAGTCATGTATCCACCCTCTATGAAATTCATTTCGATGGATTAGTCATGAGATATAATGAATATTAGAAAAGTGATATAACTAATAGGGACTGAAATCGATCCTAAGAAAATGATCACCTACACTCATTAGATCAACTAGTCTAGTGAATAGATTGATCTTATTTTATTTTCCCTCTACTATCATTCTTAAATTGTTACAAAAGTACTTTTTCATTAATAATAAAAATAAATTATTTCATGAATGATTTATTTCCAACATGTAACCCATCTACACAATCCATATTATATCATATCCCATTTCCCTGATAGTGTGTTCAATACAATATGGAATGACTAATATTGTTCTCAATCCCTTATTCAATATAACTTCCATCATAAAACATGTTTCATTCAATATTTATTTGAATCACAATAAATCATTAATGGTTGATGGTACTGAGGGAATTTAACTCCACAATGACCCCTATGATTGGTAATGATATTTATGCCTCTAAAAAATAAATCCAAAAAATGTAATGTTTTTAAATAAAGTATAATGTCAACCAACATTATATTTTCTTAACAACAATTTCATGGAACGAGTCATTCAAAAAATAGTCAATGATTGTCTTTGAAATGTTTTTTCAATCCCATGATTTCTTTATTTTCATTTATGATGTTATTTATTAAACATTTATTAATCCAAAAGATTATTTGGATTCCAAATACCTTTTGGTTTTATCAATTTTACCTCATACCCAATTGAAGGAAAGATTATGACATCTTTTTCTTGTACCCCCCACCACTATACCTTGGTATGAACATTATTTGGGGAAGAAAAATCCAACGTACCAAGATAATCATCTAAGATAAAATAATTGAATATTTTTCTACAAGATTCATGTTATTCCAATATATATATTAACATCCAAGTATCCTATATTATGTCCATCCATAAAATCATGTTCCCAATCCATTCATATGTAAAGGCTCTCTAACACCACTAATCTAGGACATAACAATTCTACTCCCCTATATGTGATACATATCTATATAGTTGAACAATATAATAACTATTTATGTCATTATTCGTTTTTACCTATGATATATAGTTAAACAAGTATTTAATACCCCGTGCCTAGTAACAAAATAATACCCCATAAAACCCATATTTTATCAGGGCTTTGTAGGGTCACTATTTACACCAGGGTTTCTCAATGGACTCATCACTATGAAAAATCCATATAATTTTTTCCCATGAATAAAATCCCCATAAATCCATCAATATAGAGGCCCTTAACACATGAACATAAACTACAATGAATAATTTCCAATATTCATTACTCCAAAATAGATTTAAATATTCCTTTTCATATAAACATATAATTTTATGATATATTTGTCCATTTCCCAAGACCTTAAAATACATGTGATATATTCCACTCCACAAATCCTTAAAACTGGTAAGTTTTTTCTATTATATATTAACTTATTATTCTAATATGAGAGCCTCAAGTATATAATGGCGCCCAAAATATGGTTTTTAGCCATATTTATATATTTTGATACAAAGAAATGTTTTCTAAAAATTAGGTACAAAAATTTGGTCCTCCTATATTTAAATAATGTTTTTATACTCAGGATATACACTTGGACTCTATCCTTGGTATTGACAAGGAAAATCTTATTATTTTTATACATCATTGAATAAAATACTAATATAAGAACTATAAGAGGGCAATTTAATGTTTTCATATGAACATAGGTTCTTTTCACCAATATATCATAGATCCATCTCTAGATCATCATATATTTCAACTAATAGTTTAAAATTTTAATATATGATAATATTGTTCAGCTTTGGACTTATGTGTGACAATCATCTCAAAAATATATTCTTCCATAATTTTTAATTAATTCATTATGTTATTAAAAACAATAAACCATTCATGTATATTGGAAATGAATGAATTCAACTCCAAATGGAAGTCTTTGGTTGGTGATAACATTTATGCCACCATATTCATCTTACCAACTAGATACTTTTTCCATCCTATGAGAAAGGTCATATAAAACCATGTTCCATTGAAAAAAATTTCATGGATCCTTTCATTGAAATATTATATTGATGATTCCCCAGAATACATGTTTTATCCTATCACATGCTTACTCAATTACCTTAGGGTACTATTTAAATTATCATCGCTCCCTATTCAAAAAATTATGATGAACCCCAAACATTTGGGCCCTATCATAATTTTCATAGAATATCACATATATCTCAATAATAATGAACATAAAATACATGTACCCCACCCATTATATTTTCCATACAAGAGTCTTGCTCTCAACTATAATCGGTTCAACATTTCTCCTTCTACTAGGTATATTATGCCATCTTTTCTTCAATGATATTTGATGCCAAACACCTGTTTCAATTGTCCAACAAGAAATACATTTAACAATAAAAATAATGAGACATAATAATCACCATTTTGAATCCCTGCAAAGGGAATAATAGGAATATTTCAATTTTGATACTTATTTGTAATCCAACCAGTAATGCCTGGAAAAAATCATATAAAAGTGTAATTAAGAAAATACCAGCTGAAAAAAATCATAAATGGCCATCAGAGAAAAAATATGAGTTCTTAATCACTATGAATTTTACCATAAATTGATTAATAAAAATAAAAGGTGGAGATAATATATATATATATATATAATATTTTTTCCAGATTATATCTCTTGAAGAATGTAATGTTATGGTCACTAGTCTATTGACTAAGAAAAATGTCATAACAACCATTTCACTATTTTATATTTTTTTTATAATTGTGTGAAATGAATCATTATGTATCTTTTTTGGTATATAATCCATTTTACACATCTGAACCCTCATTCCCAAGTCCCCCATTCTGATATTTTTTATTTTGAGTCACTAAAATATCACATATCTAAATGAAACAACCTTATATTATGGTGATGGTATATATATATCCAACTCACTTATATATACTAAGTAGAACATGTTCAAGAAGATTTAGTTTAAAAGAGTTATCCTTGGCTTATAGTGATGGTACATGAGACACTATATTTGGCCATCCTATATCTATATAAGTGAACATGCTCAAAAGGAAGCCAAATAACACCATCCTCATTTCATGAATGTTTACTGACCTTAGATGATGATATAATTTTCATTATATCTAGAATAACAACATATTTCTAAGAAATTATGTTTAATTGGAAATGAACTCATTCATATTATTATTAACATAATTTTTTTCAAGTTATTAATTACTTAATCAATTATTATACAATGATCAGGTTGTTTATGATTTCATGATATTACTATTTGAATATTTCAAAAAATTTCATATCATTTTAAATAGATACAACACAAAAAAAATACTGTTGAAATGGTTTACGATAAAATCTTTGTCATTTATTTGAAAAAAATGGGGTATTATGCATGAGATTTATCCTTTCTCTAACTATGTGAAATGAAAGGAATAAAAATCCGTAAGAGTACAAAAAATGATTCATCTTTTAACACCCAACAAATATTGTTTAACATAATAATAAAATTTATAGATTTATTAAGAAAAAAAATTTTTTTTGCATTTAGAAAATTGGAATATAATATAAAAATATTATATTTTAAATATGATCCTTATAATTTAGTTATTGATTTATTGGTTGTGAAAATAGAAAATATAATTATGATATATTTGTATAGTTATTGTCCTATATATAATATTAATGATTATTTATTATAAAATTAGCAATAAATATTTAGTTATGTCATTTTATTTCCCAAAAAATGAATTGTATTAAAAAGTAAAATCTAAAAAATTTTATCAATAGAAATTATAATTATTTTCTGATAATGTTAGAAATTTTATTTAATATAAATTAATATCAGTTTTCAAATATTAATATAATAACTAACTTATATTGTAATTTATATATTTTTCTGAAATGATTTTATTTAGCTAATAGCTAAAAAAATGAATTTTATATACTATAATTTATATTCGTTTAAATATTAATTTAAAAGACCCATTTTAATTTTTATTTTTTACTAATTCAATAAATCTTCCATTTAATTTTAATAATCCAATTAATTTCATTTGAACAAAAAATATTCATAATTTGGATATATGTAATTTTTTTGTTAAACAAACATTTTTCTAAAAGAATAATTTCATATTACAAATTTATATTGAAATTAAATTATGAAACATATATAGACTGAATCTAGAATAAATGATAATATTTTTTGAATTATTATTCTCAAATTTTGTAAATATGTATCTTTTAGATTTATCTAGAATGAATAGTAATTTTGGTAAATAATAGTCACCTCGAAAAGATAAAAATGGGTAATGTGGGGATAATACTATGATATAAGGTCTAAAAATTAACACAATAGATTCATTTATTTAATTTTATTATATTAATTATTCCATATCTATATTGAATTCTGCTATATGGAATTTTGGTGTCATTTTATTTTGATAATGACATTAATACTATTTTATGTAATGAAAATTAAAAATTTTCACTCTCAAACTTATAATTTAATTTATGCAATCACATAAGGATAATAATATGTAATTAAGAAATAAAAAAATATTTTTTACATTATTAATTTATATTTATGTTGGTAATGTATTTTTTTCTTTTTATAAATTTAATAATTACACAAAATGATTACACACCATTGATACCGAGATTATACAAGCAGTAATAAATCAAAATAAATGATTTAAAAAACATAAAATGTAATATATTTCTGATGGATTATGATTTTAAAAAAATTAAGGTTTAATATAATGTATTATTTATGCTAATTGATTTTATATTTTAATTTCAAACCTGTTTTGATTTCTTCAAAATCAAATTAACTGAATGGTCCCTAAAATTATTTTAGATATGTTTTATGTTAAATTATATATTAATAAATGATTTAATAATCATGAAAGAGGAATAGATGGTGAGAAAAGGCCTATAATATCATAATTTTCACATTTTGGAGATCAATTTTACATTATATGTAAATCAAAAGAACCGTAATTATTGGAAATGCATTACAATATTTAGGGATAAAAAGATTTAATGCTGGGGGGTTAAACAATAGATATAATTGTAAAACAATCTTAAAAACGATTATAAGTCCTATTGGATGAATATTTTTCAATAATATTTCATAATTAAATATTAATTATTAAAATTTGGACGCAATTGGTTATGAATATGAATTTATAATAATTTAATGACATAAAATGTTACAATAGTTCCCCTTCCCTCCCTTATAAAATGGCCACCCTTCCCTATATTATTTTCACTGATTTGATCCACCTATACTTAAAACAAAATATATTAGTGAAATTATTAATTTCTATTACCCTCATATAAAAACATCACTAATTCATTTACCATTGTTATGTAGGAATTTTGGAAAATGACACCTCATTTTTCAACATTTCTATAAAATGATTACAATTTTATTCATAATTTTAAAATTCATATATTTATATATATAATAGACTATTATAAAAACTACTAATTAGTGACACCTAATTTAATTTAATTTTTCAACAAAATTGGTATGTGACAACTTTTTAGTGAGGTTCCTAAAAAAATTGGTCTTTATTGTTTTTGTTATAAATATATTTTTTATATGTCCCTCTCAATTCACATCATCCAAGAGGTCCACTCCCCCAATATTCACCAAATTTTCAATAATGTACCCTCCACCAATCCCCCAATCCCCTCTTCCTAGACATACCTCCCCTAATCTCCTCCTCCTGGCCTGCGACCACCCTAGTAATGCACAAATAGAAAAAATTGAACCTATAACTCATGTACAAACCAAACACCACACCAACTCACCTATATCAATTTTTAATATTTAATTAAATTATGTTATATTTGAATATGTAAATTTATTTTAGTATTTAAAAAATAAATAAATTATATTATAATATATATGTGTGTGTGTGTGTACATTTATATTATATAAATATATATATACATATATGTTTACATTATGTTTTTATGTTTTTATTTTATGTTTATATATGTTTATATTATATATGTGTGTGTGTTTATTAATATATATAGAAGTTTATATTTTTATGTTTATATATAAATATGTTTATATTATAATATATATATATATAAGTATATATGTTTATTTTTTTTTGAAAAGGTTGTATGTCAGACCCCCTATATTAAACATAAAAAATAGTGTCGTTTGAAAACTTGAAAAATGGAATGGCATGACATGGTATAGTACTCCTCCACCCCTTACTTACATGTGGGAGGAGGACCTGCTGATAAGTGACATCAAAACAATATATCTATCTTTCTCTATCCCCCACCGAACATTTCTTGTGAGGCACACACTGAATTTCAAACTGATGTTTCCATGAAATCAGATATAAAATACTATGAAAAACCAAGGACATAGTTCCCATCTATCCATAAAACATGAGGATAGGTGGCCCGATGATTGTTGCCCACACACCTATGCCCCATTGTTTGCTTCCCACCTGATGAAACCTATATGATATGGAATCCTATTCCAAATAAATGAAAAAATTATAGTTCCCTCAATGACATATGAATCCCAAAAGACAATTAAATCCATGACCAAAATGCACAAATACCGACCAATGAAATAATGAATGATTCCCATCCAATTATTATCATACTATTAAAGATGTTTGTAAGCCAACAAACAAGAAATCCCATTAATAACTGAAGATTCCAACATAACTCTAACACGGAATCCTTCCATCGAATAAAATACTAGAGTAGGATCACCAGCTAAAAATAACACCAATTATGTCTATCAATGAATCAACATCAAAAAAAACCATTACATGGAAACAGATTTGAGGATAGACTAGATTAACCCATCACGTAGTCATCCCTGAAACACCCTGATGACATCCTTTTATCTTTAAATCCAATTAAAGAACCTTTCCTCCAACATTTTACATCCAAAAGAACAACAATAGTATGCATGAAAAAATAATTCAGATATTTGGTAAATCTTGAGATCACATTCTGTTGAGCACAAAACAATAATGTGGCACTACCACAAACCCCATCATCAATGAATTATTGAGGAAGAAAGTATGATCTGGATACAAACATTGGAGTAAAGATTTATTCTTGTCGAATGTCGATCAACTAACACAACAACCACTCACTCCATGGAAACTGAACATTATGCCACTAAACCAAGCATAATAGCCATCAAACCCAAAGACTAGGGGAACCTGACTAATAGATTCTTAGAATACCACCTAGATAAGATGATGTGTATAGTGTCTATATAATTTTATATTTTATGGTTATAATATATATATATATATATTATGTTTATATAATATTTTTATTATATATATAGGTGTGTGTGTGGGTTCATATATTATCTTTTTATATTAATATATATATATATATACATGTGTGTGTTTAAATATAGGTGTGAATCAATATGTATGCGTATGTATACATATATATAATTATAATATTAAATTAATATTATATTATATATATATAGGTTTATATTTTATGTTTATAAATATATATATGCTAATATAGATATATATTATATATATAATGTTTATATTAATACATATTTTCTTATAAAAATATATTTATATGTGTGTGTGTGTGTTTTTATAAATTTATCGGTATTTATATATATATATATATATACAAACATATATTTACGTAAATGCTGGTAAATGGTTTTATAACTATATATGTGTGTATATATGTATATTTCCTGAAAACATGTTAATTTAAGGTTGTTTCCTAAAAAGTTCTCTAATTTAGGTACTTTTTTTAGGAAACATCTCTAAATTATAGTTTTTTTTGTAGTGACACAATAAAGTCTACCAACACACACCTAAGATGGAAGTATATTGGCCCTTGTATGAATATGAACCCTTAACCTACTAAAATATAACCATATAATAGACCAAAATACTTATTATAATCACTATTATTGATTTCGGAGTTTACATCATTAGGTTTTATCCATGCTAAAAAAAGTGATAACATAGGTGGCCTTTATCATTCATAAAAAATCTGATAAAGTGGGATATTTATCAGTGCTAATAAAATGATGATAACTGGGGGACTCCATCAATGCTAGAAAAATATTTTTAATAAAGGGGGTTCTTTATATATGATAGTGAATAAGAACGGATAAAGTGGGTTCCTTTTTCAATTGATTTATTTCTAGTGCTATTAAAGGAACCGATTTATGACCACAAGTTTTCTATCACTGATTAATTGTATATATCATATAAAATATTATATTTAATAAAAAATATTATATTAATGTATAATTAAAATTATTTTTATATAGAAACAATATATTTTTATAATTGTGATTTAAATAGACATAAATAAACATTTACTCTTAATATATAATATATTTAGTTAGAATTGGATTATAAAATATTTAAAAAATAGTATTAATTAATATTTTTATAATTATTAATGATTAATAGTTATTTAATAATAATTGCATGACAAATTTATGAAATGAATTAGTGAACGTTCTACGACAAGTTCAAATCATGACACAAACATCAATTGGTCATATTTCTTTATTTGGATGTCAATTTGGGCTCTATTAAATATAAAATCAATGCCTAGAAAAATATTTACATTTTGTTGACCGAAGAGCTTCTTCACTAATTGTTTTGTAATAAAGGAATTGATGGCCTCCAAAACTGAATTTTATTAGTTTGGATACACTATTATTCTTATATTATAGTATTTCATATCTATTTAAGAAATTATTTTTATTCTTTTTAAATGGATACTAAACTTATATTGAGGGATTACATTCATATTGATTTTATGGTTTTGAAATTTTACAATTTTTCATAATATAGTTTTCTTTATAATTGAATATTTTCATATTTTCATATATTTAAACGTAATAAATTATTTCTATAGATAAATATATAAACATATTTAAACAAAAATGCATTTTTCAATATATACACCAGATGAAAATACATATTTATTATTATTTATATTTAAATTAAAAAATTATCCATTTTATTTACCTTATAAATATGAGTTTATATGTATATATACCTTGTAAGTAATGTTCATATAGAAACACGTGTGTGTGTGTGTGTGATAATAAAAAATTATATATTTATATGCATATTCTTGTATATGTTAATATATAAATATATTTTCAAATATTTATACGTGTGTTTGTAAATATGTGTGTATGTGCACATGTAGAAATGTTGTGTATATACATCATATACAAATACAAACATATATATATATATATTATTGTTATTAAATCTAGTATATAGACTTGATTACAATAAGTATTTATTAATACATTATAAAAAAATATCTAAATACAAAATTACATGTAAATATGTATTAATATATATGTAAATATATAGACATTTAAATTTATATGTCATGTATATATATATATCACATATTTCTAAATATATATGACTAAATAGAATGACTTTAAGATATAAAACAGAATAGGATTAAAAGAATGGTAATGGATTTTGAAATATGGAATATAGTTCATATGATAAATTCCTAGTAAGATATGATATTTGTGGAGAAATAATAACATTAAGGAATGGTGGGTGGGTGTTCATGAGTGTTGAGTGAGGGTTGGGGGTGTTTGATGGCATGTTGGGGTGTTGAATGCACAGATAAATGGAGTCATGAGCGCTGTGAGGGGGGGTTGTTCTGGTGTGTGAAGAAAATAATTTTTTCTTCATATATTTTTTTCTAAAGGTAGAACTGATGAATGGTACCATTATCAATGCTTAATTTAGAAATCTTAAATCTATCCTTTTTCAATTCTAAAAAAACTTACTGATAAAGGCACGCTTTATCAGTTTTTTTATGCCATGATAATGGTTGACATTATTGGTGTTTTTTTCTAGCACTGATAAAGGTGATGTTTTTACATCGATATATAAGTCATCACTTTCTTAGCGCAAATGTTGCCTATTTGTAGAACTGTTAAAGTCTGAATTTGTAGTAGTAAATTTGGAAAATAACATTTTATTATGTTATATATATATATATTTATTTATTTATGTACTTGAAATATTAATATATATATATATATATATAATTTTATATATTTATATTCATATATTAATATTTATGGATTGATATTTGATTATATTTTATATTTTATATTTTTTAATTTATGTTCATATATATACATATAAGTTTATATTATATATATATATATATGTTTATATATTTATATTATATATATACATATATATATTTAATGTTTATATATAAAAATATATTTATGATTATATTTTACATTACAAATATATATATATATATATATATATATTATGTTTCTATATCTATTATATATATACATTTTTTATGTGTATATATATATATGTTTATACTATATATATTTTTTATATTAGGTTTCTAATTTATATAAGATTATTTATATATATACTTATATATATATATGGTCAGGTTTTATATTATATATATATATTTATATTTTATAAATATATTAATATATTATATTATATATGTATGTGTATTTTCTATTTTTATACATTTTTATATGTTTTTATATTTTATATAAATTATATATATTTCTTGTCTATTTAAATCTTTATATTACATATATGTATATATATATTCTGTTTTCATATTTTTTATATATCATATGTTTATGTTTGTATATATATTCTTAAATTATATATGTGTGTGTGTTTGTAAATATATATGTGTAGGTATATATATATTTTTATAATTTGTTATATATTTATAAATATAATTACACCTCTTTTAAAACAATGGTAAAAAGTAACTAAAATAGAAATTTTTTTAAAACATGCCTAAATTTGAAATATAAATATGATTTTTTTGAATAAATGTATCTATATATATTTGTGTGTGTGTTTCTTTGTTTATATAAATATAAATATATATATATAACAATGCATGAAATTGATCTATATAAATATATATATTTTTAGCGACATTTATTGAAAAACATTACTCATTTAGAAATGATTCATGAAATTAATCTCTACATTAAAAATGGATATAATTTATTAAAATATCTATAAAAATATATCTATATTTCAGTTTTTTTGTCGAGATAGCTCGACCTATCCATAACTAATTATCTTTTATACTTCTCTATAATCTAATTAGTGGTTCTATTCTTCTTGTTCTCGACCCATTATACTCGTTATATGATTAAACAGTCAATCATATATCCCGTGTTTACCGTTACAGACCATCTGATCTCACAATTTCATAGGTTTTCTTTTCCTATGGTTAATAATAATGTATTTCTTTAGGGTATGTTTAATAATATTTCTCATTGAGAATATATTTTTTGGAGAATATTATGATCATTCATGAAATAATATTATTATATATCTACTCTCCAAAACATAAACAATTATGGTTCTATTGTGGATTATCTTTTGTAATAGAAATTAATTTAATATAATGTAAAATTTTTGTAAGAACACTATGGTTCTCTATAGTTTGTATCAGAGAACAATTTAGTTAATATTTTTATATTACAGTTAAAAAAATAGTCAAACCCTATTGATAAGACTAAGTATAAGATAATTTCATATTGTTTTTGTAGGGAAGATATTATATAGTTTTCCTAGTAATACATTCCTATATTGATACTTCAATTGGATGGGGTTTTGTTATAAATACATCTAGTGGAGATTTCTGAAAAAAAATAGTTAGTCAAGAATATCTCACCCATTATTCTAGTGTGTGGTGAATGTACCCTTACTACACAAAGGGTTTGAAAAACCAAGCGGTCATGCTTGGAATAATTTAGATTTTATATATGAACAATTATGAATGATTTGAAACAATAATGATCATAAATAACCTTAGTAAACCATAGTTATCATTGATTTAAGGGGATATTTCATGCTTTAGAGTGATATTTCATGGTTATATTATTACAATGTATGGTCACTATTTCTCACACATTCTTTTTTATTTGGTTTTAGTGAATCAATTTAACCAGTAATAATCACATTAATGATAAATGTGATAGATAGTTAAATAATTTCCCTCTTGAAAAGAAAAATGGAATGATATCTGGAAGTAAAAAACAACATAGTATTCCTAAATACTAATCATAATATATGACTAATAACTTAAAATTTATTGAGTATTATAACTCATAAAATAAGAGGAAGATATAATATTTTATATGTTCATGTGGTAATTGACATATCATTACAAAATTTCAATTTTATTCATGATAAGAATGAGGGAAGAAGCACATAGAAGAATGTCACAACATAAGGGGAAAATTTTTTACATGATGAAATTAATGTAATATACAAATTAAATTCGATGGAATGGGATTTAATATATATATGGAACTTGGATATTAATAAAGTTTATTCAATAGTACAAACGGTTACACATACCCCAATAAAGGGATTATATAATGATGATTCCTTGAAGTGGAATGATTTAAGTGGTTATATATATGGATTTAAGAATATTTTTATAGAAGCTTTATATTAATAATATTCTAGTAAAAATAATTATGATACAAGTAATGATATTATTGTTTAATTTTCTCATTAGTGTTTTTATATAATAGGTTAAATAGTAAAAATTACCATGAAAAGTTATTTTATGGTATGGTGATATTTCATAAAAAAACAAATGATTATTGGAAACTTACACTTAATATGTGAATGATTTTGAGATAATAATGGTTAGTTGAGATAAATAAAATATTTTCATTGATAATGTAAATGGGATAGTATTGGTGGCCATGAAATTGATTATTTATTTGATGCTAATTTTGTTTATATAATCGTTGGTAGAGTTTACAGTATGTTTAGAAATTTGATATATGTCAAATAATATGATATTCTGATTAAATAATATTTATATAGTTATTATATATATATATATGATTACATTAAGGTTTTAAAATGATTTAGGTTTTAAAAAATGATGTAGGAGTAAATATGATCAAGTTAATCACATGTTCTTTTGGTAACATTATGGGCATATTTAAATTGTCTGGTGTGTTAATTTAATGATGATTATGGAAATTTAGTGAACATATTTTTAAAGTTTTTTATTATGAATTTGATCGAGCATATTATTTAAGATTTTTAAGGTTAACTACATATGGAATAGTTTAATATGATCATTAGGTGTTATTTTTATGAATTTATGTTATAATGTATGATTTGTACATATAGGATAACCTATACATATCACATCAGTTTTGGTAGTTATATATAAATATGAGGAATGAATTATAATTCTATCATGGATCATATGATGCATTAAGTGCTAATTTTAGTGCTTTATTCATTATTATTTTATCTTGAATACTCATTTCTCATAGTGATAGATGAAGTGGAAATTGATTTTAGATCAAAAAAATGATGAAGATATTCATATGATACGAAAAGAGAATAAGTAAGTATTTTTTATGACGTTATATATCATGATATGAAAATAATCAATCAGCCTTAGTAAAAAAATTGAAAAAAAGGTCACCTATTTAACATAATTTCTTATTATTTTATCATATTTTCACCCCTCAATGACTTATAACTTTTTGGAAAATAACATACTTTTTAACATGTTCTATATCATTATCGATTAGTCCTTGGATGTTATATTTATCCTCCATGCCTATATTTTAACATCCCATTAATTTTCTATGTATATGGGAGAGTAATTATGTTTCATTTTAAGAAATAATTATGTTACCAACTTCCACCAATCAATGGATGGTTTATTATCCCTTTTTATGATTTAGGTTTTATACCAAATTATTTTAAAATATTGAATCATTCATGTCCACTATAAAACCATAAGGGTGAAATTTATGGTGTGGGTATAATATAAAACAATAAAATTTTATTTTAAAATAATATTATTCTTAATAGATTTAATAACACTGATATTTAAAATAATTGTGATATACTATTGAAATATTATTTTTTAAATATTATTTTTATACTAGAGACATTGAATTGGTGGGTAATAATATGACTACCCTCATTATGAAATATCTACATAATGGTCGTACTCAATTTAAAATTGTTGATTAATTTTTAGGGAATATGGACACAATTTTTAGTGAATTAATTATATGCTACAAAAATCAATTTTATTCAAAAATTAATTTAACTATATTTTCAGTGTAGAAATTATAATTAATTTCTTCCAATTTTTAAAATTTTATTTCATAAAATTAATTTTAATTTTTGAATAATCATATAAAATTTAAAATATAATAATATTTTGGAATTTTTCATAAATGATTGATTTTTTAAATAATAGTTAAAAATATAAAATTTTCAAATAATTTCATTTATTTTAAGTAAATGAATTAATGTATAAGTCCAATCATATTTTCGGTTTGGTCAAATATTTAATCATTTCCATTTTATTTAAATTATTACAATTCATTTAATTATAATAAAAAATATTCATGATTTTTATATTAGTTAATTTTTATGCATAAAACAGAATTCCATTTTAAAAAATTATAACATTTTGCAGATTTATATTTTTTTGTTTCCACTCATAGATTCTATATATTTTAAAAAATATAAATTTTTTGGTATTAGTGGGTTCAAATTTATAAAAATAGTCCCTTTTGTTTTTTTATTATATTTTTTAACTGGTGTCTCCTTTTTCATGAAAACCAAGGAACATGCATTAAAGAAAGAAAGGTATACAAATTTCAAAAATGAGGTAATTTTTTAAAATAATTTTCATTTAGATGCAAAAAATCCAATGGATGGACATCAAGCCATGCGAGGTCATAGTTGATTCCTATATTTAAAAGTTCTTCGACATCCATGTTTTCCCCCACAGAATGTATGGTTAATAATGTGGTTGATTTACAAGAGTTAAAGAGAGAAATTCATCCATCTAGTTATGAGAGGACAAGCAAGATTCACCATTCCATATTGATGAGCTTACACTATGGTGGTTTTATTTTTAGTTATTTTGAATATTAATGGTGGAAAATATATATCAGCTCGATAAGGATAACATTGGTAAATTTTTATTAAAGCTATGAGATAATATTTTAAAATTAAATCAAAAAATTACCTTATTTAACCATAAGATATTAATTTGAAAATATACATATTAATTTATTTTATATGTCATTTTTTACATCATACATTTATAATAAAATTTATTTCATCTTAATTAAATAAAATTCCAAAATTTCACTTTCTTGATTTTAATTTACATTATATGTTAGCATAAGGATATTATGATGTTAAAAATGAATTTAAAAGTTTATTTTTTCCAATATTAATTAATAATAATCGTCTTAATTTGACATAAATTATTAATAATTGTATAATTATCGAAATTGGTTACAGAAAACTAACATAGTGCTTGTGTAAACAATAGAAAAAATCATCATACATGATTTTAGAGAACATAAAAAAGTAATATTTTTCAGATAAATTAGTGTGTCACCTAAATTATATTGTTAATAATATGATATAATTTATGTTAATAAAGTTTATATTTTAATTTAATACTTGTTTTGATGTCTTTAAAGTCAAATTAGATGAATACTCACATAAATGATATTAATATTACTTTATGTTAAATAATATATTATAAATGATTTAGGAATCACAAAATCATAAAAGGGGACATGTGGATGGTATTCAGTATAAACATTAATCCATTGACCATTTGAAAGATAATATATACCTTATAAGTGAATTTATAACCTTTAATGATTGAAAATCTGTTAAAGCGATCACACATAAAAAGGGATATTTGAAGATAAATATAAGAGATAAGTGATAAAATGAAATAAAACCATTTATAAATCCTATCATAAAAACTTTTCGTAATCTTATGTCAAATTGAATTTGAAATTATTCCAATTTGGTACTGCATGGATTTAACTATGTCTTATCTATATTTTAATGTTTTTGAAAATTTCAAGAGTTCCCCTCTACTCAAAAAAATGACACCCTTATCTAATTATTGTACACCACTTTGATCTGCTTAGTTTTTCTAAACCCTCCAAAATTCTTTTTGTAATGTCCCTAGACACAATGTATATATTCAATTCCTCAAAAAATAATATTTCAAGGGTACATAAGAAGGGATATAAATGAATTATGATGAATAATAGGAGGTTCAAACACATACGAAGAAAGATAGAACATGAGGTTTGGGGATTTCTAATCTCACTTTTATTTACGTGAGACAATGTAGTAATGTATTTATGTTTGAATCTTGTTTTAATTAGGAATTTTATGCTTCAATTTCCATAATAGAAAATTATATGATTCATATCTAATATACATATTTAATTTTATTCTCCTATGGTTATTTCTAAAGATTACATGATTTAATTAAATTTTCCACTATTTATTTAATCAAGAGAGCGAGATATTATTTTTAAAGAAAATATATTTTTTACTATTCAGTAATGATTCATTTTCAACCATTCCCTTATTTTATTTAATAATTTTTTAATATTTATTTTACATTTTTTTTTTAAATTTTAAATCATTTGTTACACATGATTCACTTTCTAAAAAAGAATCTTAAAGGAAAATTCATATCATTGCTAAACAATGTATTTTTACGTTAAACCAAAAAAGTGAACAAATATTTGGTTTAAGATACTGATCATGAACAAAATTTACATCTTTCATAACCACTTAATTTTATAAAGAATAATTTACATTATTTTATTGTTGTTTTGAAAGAATTTTTTCTCATAATATTTTTTAAAATGTTTTATATTATAAATAAATGATTTTAAATTGAAAATTATAGTTTCCTCAGAAAATATTCTAGTGGTATTTTAAATTAAATTGTATATTATGACATCATCTTTTTATGGAACTTATTCCTTAATTGGGATTTGATTCTATAGTACCATCTTTATTATTTCTTTAAATGGTTTATGATTATGAAGATGGAATATCAATGAAACCGATTTTCTTTTCCACTTTTTTTTACAGAGTGATAAAAATTTTCATGATCTTCTGTCAAATTTGTGAAGGGAAAATGAATATGTAATGTGTTGGAACAAAATTATATATCCCATCAATTAATTGGATAATTATTAATATTATGTTAGATCTAATGTTATATGGGAAGTTACCAATGTCATAAAATAGGTACATGGGAGGTTATCTAAATCTCTAATGAGGGTACATTAGAGCTTACCCCAATCATGAAAGAGGGTACTTGAAAGGTTATCCGATGATTAAAGTATGTACATGGGAGGTTACCCATTCCTAATCTGTGACTAATATATTTGTGTGTATACATGAAAAAATATATCTATGATTAATATTTTTTCACACTTTACACCACTCATTCATATCATGATATTATTCCAATGTTATGATCTTCTGGATCATGTTCTTTAATACCTACATAATTCATGACTTATAAACCATTAATATTATTTCCAGGAGAAATGACTATGATTTATTAAAAACTGGGTATGATTTTTTAACATTATTATAATGTTATCACATTAATCTTATCATGTTATACAACAATGATTAATGATATCTCCCTTGTTTACTATTGATGACCATTTCATCTCACCATTTGTTATGTTTCCTTTCTCCCAAGTTATAGGAAATTTTTTAGGGTCTTTCAAAAACAAATTCTATAGTAGATGATATTTATGGTATATGAATAATATATTTCACAAAATATTAGGATTATGTATGTACCCTCCAATAACACTTAACATTTTCAGTTCATAAATGGATATAAATGTTATATAACGATTACATAATCTAATAATATACACTATTTATTCATGAAAATTATATGTTATTAAATGGATAGATAAACTCTATATATCATATATTATTTTATAAGATGAATTTATTTATTATTAGACAACATCTCACTGAGATTTTTCAAATTCTACTAATGGATTTGTCTCTTAGATTAGTTTCACAAGTTATTAATTCCATTACTTCATGTTCTCAAGTTTTATTTCTATCATTGATATATGTGATTTCATTTGTTCCGTATGAATATATTGATATTTTATTTTCATGACCTATGTTCTTACCTCGTCATGTTGTAATAACTCCTCAATAATTAATCACTTTATCTCCTAAATGGATCATTATATATATTTTTCTTGGATATTATTTTTTTTGATTGTGTATATATCCCTCTCTGTAATCAATATTTTTTCTCAAGTCTACCTTATTTATCAAATGATAGAATACATGTCCATATGGTTGAATCGACATTTCAATATACCCATAATCTTTTAGCATATGTGATATATATTTATAACTAACTTAGAAATCAGCGTCTACGTGGTTAAATCAGGATATTTTTTCATGTATTTCATTTGATAGTTTGTTTATAGAAGAAACATTGACACTAGGATTTGGTTTATCCTTTCGAACAAGGATATAATCCTAGATAAGGTTTCTTATTAGGAAGGACAACATTACTAATAAATTTTTGAATAGATATGGATTTAATACATTTTCTAATAGGGAATTCCTCTAATAAAGTATGTCTAGAATGAATGTCTCGAAAATCATGGAATATAGACACCATTGGTGGTGTTATGTGGGAATATTTCAATGATGTCTCATAGACCATAATAACATAATCAATAGCAGGGGTAACAATTTTATTGATTCTGTAATAATATTGTTTGTCATCATCCTAACACTTTGGTTCATCCTAATATTCCCATATCACATGGAAGGGTGTTTCATGTGTTGGCATAGTAAAATTCCCAATAATACACCATAGTCACGTGAAATCATTTATTTTCCACTCTCTTAAGGAAAACCACTTAGATTTTTAGCTAGAATTTGGTCAATAAATGTGATGTTTTATATATGTGTTAGTATCCCCATTAATTAATGTATAATAAAAATGTGTCTCTGTCCACACACTATTTGGACAGTAAGTAGTATAACCTTCTATATGTATTGACATTATTTCCGGAATAAGGATTTCATTTTTGGATAATATATAGATTTATCGTGAACTATTTTTAGGATTTCCTCCACTATTTAGTATTTTTATATGTGAATTTTAATATTTTGAGACAGTGATATCGTCTTTTGGTGTAATAAAAAAATCCTCATATGGATTGAATGTGTATGGAAAATAACTCCATGTAAATTAATCCAAAAAATGGTCATTTATATTTACTAGATCATTCATGTAATTTCAATAAATTTGGGTCGATGAGAAAATTGAGGGGCTAAAACTATGCACCTCGAGACATGGCCACCATAATGTTCTGTTATCCCAACATAAAAGAACAATATTTGACCACATGTTCTTGGAGGAGACTTAATCCATTTTCGGTTACCTAGAACCCAGAATAATTACCCATTTATTGGATATTTAAAGGATCACTCATACTTCTATAGATATTTGTGCGAACAAAATAAAGGTTATATCCCTCAACCAATTATGGGAATATAAGGGTAAAAATAGCCACATATTGCGGAATATTATAAGAATAGCTACCAATCTCAAATATGGTATTATTTATAACATAACATAGTAACCCAAATTCGTATATCAATCAACATTTTTTATTGATTAATATGTATTCTATGACTCACATGTGTGTTGGAATTGGTGTGTCAATGAAATCATCTCTATAGTTTTCAATATGTAGTGGTAAAATAATATCTTAATCTCAGTTCTAAAAGGGATGTTGAGATTCAACTGAACATATCTATTCAACTCATGATTAAAAAACATTAGGTTATACCTTTATATATTCATATTTTTATCAACATTTTCCAAGTATTTTTTAGTGGGAAGGATCTTTTCATACACATCAATATAATCTATCCTCACAATATTGTAAAATTTTTAGATAATTTTAACCAATGATCCAAGTGGTTTGTTGAAGGTATTTGTTTTAAGACACCATTGACTAAAAAACTAAAATACTATGTTTGAATAATCGTCATATAATAATTATGATGTCCATATAGAAGTATAAATCCCATAAAATCATTAATATCCATGAAATAAATGTATATTTGATCCACCAAGTAACAACATGTACACTATTTATAAAATGGTCCCCCATGTGAAGGTCTCATAGGAGACTCCATCAAATCTACTAAATCAGCCTTTAATATTTCTTGATGTTTTGATATAATTCAATTTCATCAACCATATCTTCTTAGGGCACATGATAGGTAGTATAAATCGTCCTATTTATACTTACAAATGGATTTTTTTTCCAACAAACACCTCACGATGATAGGATTGGTCTAATGGGAGTGTCAATGTCCATTTTTTGAATCAAAATATTGTTCCTGAGGCTAAAATAGTGTAGTTTAATCCTTTCTAATGATCTAATGTTGATAAAGGTTGATTTAATAATACATGGAAGTTATTGATGATGAGTTTTGATTAGATTTTATAAACTGGGATCAATGTTTTCAATAAACTTATCAATTAAAGAAATCATAGCCTCAATTTATTTTCTACTAATGATCATGTGATTTTATATGGGGAAATCCAATAATGTTTAAAATGAATATGAAATGAAAAAAGGAAAAAAATATCTGATATCATGAGAATAAGACAATAGAAAAAATTGAAAAAATTTACCCAATAGATTGATTTTCCAACCACTTCACACACAAATCATGGTACCTTGATATATTCGCATCAAGTGGAGACAATATAATGTTAATGTGTTGTGTTAGATTATCACAAATGATTATTCTCAGCCTCTAGTGCGAATATTTCAACATTAAAATGGAATATTTAAGGAATTTTTAAGGAATTTTAAAAATAATAAATCTTGGTATGGTATCAAAATAAGAACAAAAAATCTTCTGGTTTCTCTTAGGATTAAGTAATTTTCTAGGGAAATGTGGTCTCTACTGTTTTATAATGGTATTACTACATCATATAGTGATATAGCAGCACATAAAACCTATATTTATCTCTGAATGAAATTGATGCTCAGTGAATGCATCCCATAATCTAATCCCCAACCTAAGTTCCTTCACACATTATTGATGCAACATTCATTTTTGGGCGACATATTACTCATAATTGGATCGTATTTTTATTGACAAGATGAAATTATAAGGGTTTTTTTATAAAAACTTTTTATAAGAATGGATACTTAGTTCGATAATGAAAAACATTAGTTTGAAGAAGAAGGAATCAAACCTACACCGTTTTTCTTTTACCCAAGACCCATTACATGAACCCTATAATGCTTTTTCAAATATCATTATCATGCCTTGCCTTCACCTAATGATCATTACAGAAAAACTCTTCAGTTCTCCATGTGTTCACATTCCATCTATATGTGAAGCACCTGCACACATCACTTTATCACTTGCCCAAATTCATTCATAGAGCTCTCACCATAGTAGGGAACAATGAGTTGTCATCCCATTAGCTCTACATTATATTCTTCATTACTATAAATTAATATAATTTGTTTCCATTTTATCACACATGTTAACAGGAATGGAAATAATGGGGAATCCAAAATACCTACACATATCCCCAAGAATTCATATTATCCTTCATGTTGAATTCAAAGTCAAAAACAATAGATAATGCTTTAAATATTATGTAATTATATCATAAATTGATTTAACCATTATAATTTCTGGAAATTAAAGTCTCCTTTATTCCTTATGAACATGGGTAGAGAACCCTAGAAGGAAAATACAAAGGTTCCAAAATCCCAACATAACGTGGGTATTCTTTTTAAGAGTATAACTCACTCAATATACCCTAGGAGTTCTTTATGATAGTTCTAAATACCATATATAACACATTTGCCCCACATTAGGACAAAAAATCACTCATCTATCCATATCAGTCTAAACCATCAGCCATTTATCTGATTAGGATTCCAATTCACCCAACCATCAATACAAAGGTGATACATTACACATTTCTTAATTTAAATAAATATTTCACTTATTCATCCAAAATTGGGAAACAATTAACTCTGTAATATAATTACTGTTACCTTGCATCCCAATATCTAAACTATGGTCCCAATTCACCCAAATCTTTATACTTGGGTTTAAATTCAATTAGGTCTCATATATCAGCACTAATACATCCAGGTTCCCAAAACTGGTTTCCACTTAACCTAGGTTAACTAAATAAATGGTATTTTTCATAGGTCCCATAAAATGAGATCGTTTGTGGTTTTCTATTGTTATCCTATAATACGATGGATTGTTTCATGGAATATTTATTGATTGAAGAGATGAGAAGGTGTGAGATTATGAGGACCTGTGTACTCAAAATTTATGTTTCAAATATACTAAATTTATTAAAATCATGTCAATATAGTTTCCCTAAAAAAAGTGAAACACCTTCCAAACGAAGTCTCATATAGGAAATACAAGACCACCATTGAGTCCCAAATGTGTGGTTGAACCAATGTGTAATATAATATTTTTAAGTGTCACATATTTTGATAATGTTATATCATTGTAAAAAACAATAAAATAAATTAATATAAATTATTTTTTTCATTTTTTTAATGTAGTGACATAGTAGCCTCTATTTGAACATGGATATGACTAATCCCTCAATTTATCCACATAACCTAAGGATTGAGGGGATATTTTTTAGGGGAGTAATTGTAGGCTCATTGGATGATGACATCATTTTCAAGGGAAGATTGAGGATCATTTAACAACATTGCTTGTGTATCTCACAAATGACAGAATCATGATATCGGTCTCTATATATGGTGGATCCAGGTCGATAAAAAACATATTTTTACATTTATCTAAATTTTCATATACCATTAAGAATACATATCCCTCAACTTATTATTGATTCTCGGATTGGTATATTTTTTTCTTATCAGTTTTCTTATCTGGGATTTTGGGGATATTTATTATTATTTTTTTAGATTTTTAAAATTCATTCCACATTTTAATGGAAATGGATCATGGATAACACAAATAATGGATGATCCTCTTTCCTCTTATTTTGTATTTTAGTTTTATCTCTTTATTCTATGCATGTTCATTATTGGTTTTTACTACGGACTATGATATAATGCATACCCATTGAATGGTTAATTTGAATTTTATAATTGGTGAAACATAGTGCTACTGTGGGGTTCAGATGGAGATTTGACATCACAATTGTGGTATATGACTATATAATTTGAACCACATATGGATCAGGAGTTGATCTTCATTTTTTGGTGTTCTACGCTAACAAGGCATGATGGTAAATGTTTTCAAATCATTGTATATGGTTAGAATTCATCCAATGATTGTGAGAGGTTCCAGTTAATCAAAGATCCTTGATTTGCTGCAAAATTCTCAGTGGAATCAGTGGTTGCAAAAAATGGGTGAATATGTGTGACCTATCTATAATGTTTTTAAAAATTTTGACTACACATCATGTAGTCCTATTAACAGACACCACATAGAGTTTTCTATGTGGTTATAGGGTTTTTGTGGAAGTATATGTATCACAATAAACGCTACACATGTCATACACAATGTGACCCATGGAAGGTCAGCTCAACATATACTAGTGTAAATGATGAGGAGGCCATGTAGTATTACCATCCATGTTTTCATTTTTAAATGTCATGTAATACATGTCATATGTCTCAATGTGTTCAAGAATTATATGCCCATGTGGCCATGTATCCCCAAACTCCATGTACGTGGGAAGTAAATAAGAAGGATAGAGTAAATGGGTAAAGGCATGTACTCAGATGTGTTCTAGTGTACACAGGCAAGGGAAGAATGATATATCGAGTGGAAGAATAAATTCTACACATGGTGTAACTTTGGAACATTCAATGTAACGTGTAAAAGTGCATGTCATGTAATCATGATACATGGGAGGATTTGGGACTTTTGAAACCCATTGGGTACCCGATTGGACTTGTCATGTACACCTTTTAGGATAACATGGATTCCAATTTCTTCTCATATCAACTTTATTGTATGATTTTATTATATTTTATAGACTATTATCGATTTTCGTTATTTAAATTCTCTATTCCTATGATAATTTCAGGCATAATCTTGTTATCATCATTGAGGGTGTCCCCTCGGTAGCATCATGATTATTAGTGTAGTGTGGGAGATCACTATTATTCTAGATTATGTTCGATTAGTTTGATTAAAATGATATCTTAGCCGACTGAAGCATGTATCACAATAAAAGTCTTACAGAAACCCTCATGTATTTGATGTTTACTTATATATGTATTCATTCAAACATCATGACCAATATTTACATGGGAATCATTCCCCTTTATAGTTGGATGTTTCTAGTATTTTCTGGAATCCCCCAATGTGCCCTAGTCAATGAAACCCTATATGTGTATCAATATCTCATCTTCCTAATGGGGTGTTAATCTAATGTCACATGTATCTCAAATGAACACTCTCAATTTCATATATTCTTCTTCATGGATAGAAATGATGTGTGTGATCTATAGGGTGGAGGTTATGTGCCATTATATTAAAAATAATAGATGAGTGATATCTTCTAGTTGATTTCCATAATGAATGACTATATTCATGAAGATATATCTCTTGAATTAGTGTAACCTTGAAAACACACAATAAAACTATTGATGAAAATTTTTTAGAACATTTATACGTAGTGTATTTTATGAGAATATTAGGAAATTTAGTTTTATGTATCATATTAGGATTGAAATATCCTATTATGAGATGAATAATCATGATTCATTATGCTATGTAATTTATAATTTTCCTACTAAGAATTGTTTTTATCATCATTTATTGGGTTTTCCCATATATTTCATGACTTATGAAAATGAATAACATTTTTACAGAGTCCATGGGGGCACGAGAAAAGGTGTAACTTAGTTTGGGCTAGATAGACCAAGGTGTATTATGGTGTTTTATTTAACAGTAGTATCCAAATTATGATTAGGATAGACTTAATTCCATTTCTGCTAAGGCTTCTATTTTGACCCTTTTTTGTTTTGTCGTACCAGATGTCATACTATGATTATAGGAATATAGAGATATCCATTCATTATTATTAGTTGTTTTATATTTGAGCATTGTATGGTTTTAGAGATGCGGGTTTTTATACATGTACTTTAGAATAGTTCCACCCTTATGTTTGATATACCTTCATGGTGATATTTACTAGCCCCTGGCCTATTATTAGTGGGCTTTGGGTAGTTTCATCTCAAACCACGGTGGGTTGGGTCATGATAGAATTATATCTGAGTGGATCCAGGCCTAAAGTGTTATGACACTGCCTAGGACTAGGATCAATGTTTTTAGTTTCTTTCTTCAAGATGTGAGGGATTGTTTGGGCACAATGGAAATAGTGTAATAGATTTCTGATTTTATATCTAAAGAAATGGTTTCTAGTAAAGGTGTGGATATTGAGATATCCACTCACCATGACACTTATTACATTATTTTTTACCCAATATATGTTGGAATTGTTTGGAGGGAAAACATTGTGGCATGAATAATATAAGAATGGGTTGTAGTTTACATTTCCTTCTTTAGTCATCTATCTATATATATTGAAAATATTTTGTATGTATTTTATTCTTTTAAAATGTATCCATGAAGATATCCATAGAGGTTTCCATAGAATAGTTGAGAGTTCCCCTAGATGAGTGATGAGGCCTCCCTAAAGGGGGCTAGACATTAGATGTTATTTATTAAAAATGTTTAGTATGTGAGAATTTCTCATATTTATCAATTCATATAGCCACCCATAGTGGTTCATGTAGATTATTCTTTCCAAACTGTGTTTTTTATGGATCTTTTTGGGTTGGTTGATTATATATTTGTTTCGAGCGTGTATCAGGAGCTTCTAAGGAAGGGATTTTTTGGGATGCATGGTTAGAAAAATATACCAATTGTAGCTAGGAATTTTTATAATTAATAATATTCGTGTTCTGGTCAAAGACCGAAACCCAAAATTTTATTAAAAAAATGATTAAACATGTCTAAAATCAGGTATTTTTCTTACATCTCTAACATAGAGAGGGATTAACTTATGAGGAATAACATCAGTCCATTGAATATCATGAGTAAAACCCATGTTGGAAAAACCATCAGAAATCTTGGTATCTTAACGATACGTATGAGTGGTGATAATGTTGATCTATAAAAGAATGTTCCAGTATTCAATCCAGTGCGATGTGAGTGTCCTATCCAAGTGAATGGATCCATTCCAAATAGACTGAATAATTGTAGTGGAGTCACTCTCTATCCAGATATTTCTCCAATTATGAAGCCTAGAAATTGAATTTTCATGAATAACACTCATCATTTCAGCTTATAGGGATGAAGTAGCACCACAAGAGCTATAGAAGCATCCATGATTCTAGTCGAAGTGATTAATGAAAATGGCCCCACAACCCACTAGGCCATAGTTGTTTTTGGAGGCTCCATCATCATTGACATTAATCCTGCCTGGAAGTGGGGGTCACCAAAACACATCAAGGGTATCCTTCGGACCAGGGTATTTCCCATCCACCCCAAGGCGTCTGAGAATCCCAAAGTCACGAACAAAGTTGTTTCTATGATCTATTTGAATTGAAGCCACCTCTGGAATGGCCATGAGGATTCTGGTTTTCCCTACAATAATCTTGAATGTGATGTTATAAAAAATATACTATTTTCTACCATACCAGATTACATGCAAGAGTACCACTACAGTTGTGATAAAGTGATTTTTGATTTTCTAAGACTCTGCAGCTTCCAAACACCGTTGTATCTGCAAGATAATGGAACAACAAAGAAACCATATTCACTCAATTATGTCAAAGTTATAATGGCAATGTGTGGTTGCTGGGTCACAAGAATGAATGAGGTTATTTAAATACTCTCTATTCTGATTACTCATGCAACATTTGGAACAATGATTAATCCCAAATGATTGAAGTCAGGTATCCATGGGGATTCTATCATGAGAAATCCACCAAAATATTGTGAATCTCAGGGGTTTTAAATAGAATTTATTGAAGATTTTTAAAAAAGAGAAATTGTTATCTACTTGTAAAAGCGGTCGATGAAGTACATGTAGGGGTCGAATCCACAGGGACTGAAGGAGTAACCTTGAGACACTATGATTTGGTGAAAGATGGGATATGAAGTAGCCAACATTGGATTCAATTGTTTTTAATAAATATTGATTTAATTTAATGAACAAAACAAATAAGATTAATTGAATTAAAACAACTAATTAAGGTGAGTCGATCCAAGGATGTCTCTTGGGCTTGATTGGATTATTTGTTTTTCATTTGATTTTCTATTCATCGGTTCAAGAGGTATCCATTAAATGATATAATCCCTCAATATCATTTTCGAATTTAATCCATACACAATATCAAGAATAATCACAAATTCACTTTGAGGATCAATTAAATGAGAACTCCAAGGAATTAGATCATACTAGAACTCAAAATGAGTCATCGTTAAAGTCGGTGAAGACAAAGAAAAAGATAAATCAAAGAAAGGAACTATTAAAATAAAGAACAAATTTAAGAATTTAAAAACATAAAATAACATTTAATCTAGACCATGCAACTCCCTAGGATCAACCCATAAAATTTTATCCCTCCATTGATGCTATTCTATCAATGGATGCGGGTAGTTGACTTAAAGAAGCAGGATTGAAGAAGAAAAACATTAATCAAAATAAACACTCCACCGTTGTGGGATGAATTCACAAGTGTTGGTGTGAATAAATTCACAATTCGATTCAACGGTATCAACGTGTGAATAAAATGAAAAAAAAAGTGAGGAAGAATAAATTTTATTAAAATACTAAACATGAATGAAAAACTTACATTAGAGAAATTGACGATGCCATTACAAAACGAAAGCAGGAAATTACAATTGAAAGAAAAACTTGGATTCAAAGAAAAATGATAGATGATAAATCTCTTCACCTCCATATCCTTATATAGGCATATTAGGAGCCTTAGGTCCAACCCCACAATCAATTCACCCCCCAACAATTAATAGAGTCAAAACGAGGGTGAATAATCAAAAGGAAATTGACCTTTCGAAGTTGACCCGGAAAACTGTCTAGATTCGTCCACCATTTTAACGTTAGAATATTTAATTGATGGAGGCCGAATCATGAGGGGTCGTAGGAGACAAATATCTTATTCCATGTGTCCCTTATTTTATGAAAACATTATAGGACATTTGGCTCAGCCGTTTAGATGTTATGGTCGAAAGGGTGGGACAACTTTATGTGCAATAATATCGGGTCCACCATTTAAATCTCTGCTTCAGATCCCTTTATCATCATGAAAAATTCAGAATTTGCTCCAGCCACAGTAGAATAAAATAATCCCCATATTTTTTTCTTTCTACTGTATAAATTTGAGCTTCATTGGGCCTGTTTTGAGAGCCCCACATTTGTTTGATGGGCCTTGGGCCCATTATGCTTTCTCCAGAAAATTTCTGCATTCGGGTGCAAAATTATCCATCATCCCTTGGGATTAATCCATCACACCTAAAAGATAAAATTTTCCAAAAAATGTGATAAATAATATCCCAAAATTTCAAATTCATAAAATGAATAGAATTTTTTACACAATCAAATGAATGATTGGGCCCAAATTTTCATTTTAAACAAGAATTGAATTTTAGATGAAAAATGAAGTTCTATTTATGTAATGCACTAAAAACAATGCTTATAGACTTTGGAACAAATAATATAAAGATATTAAAAATGAACATTATATACTTTCAGTGACTAATCAGGTTTCCAAATAATAAAATCACACATGTTAGTGATGGGATAATTGTCAACAATCTAGCTGACATTCTAAAAAAGGCAGGGGTTTTTAATTTGCAAGAAATTTTAAATAGTATCATTAATGTGAGGAAAAAGATGGTTATTGTCGATAAATGAGATCAGAGGTGAACCAGTCCAGTTATCAAACCCAAATTTATGATCTGAATCCTTATTTACCATCCATCTAGAGTTTTTCATAATGGACGTGAATGAGTTTTCAATGGGAAGGAATATAGAGGATGTAACAAATTTCACATGATAACTTTTGTGATTATTGAGAAAGTGGGCCCTGAGAATTGAATGTCACAAAGAATGATTTTTCATTAATGATATATGGGACATATCAGTTCTCTGAGGCCAAAATGATTTTATACTATTGGTGGGAGAGAACATATGGCATGGGACTGTGCCACTCATTGAGCTCCAATTAGTGATATAGTTGATGCACCACCGTGAAATATAAAATTAAAAGAATGGATGATTGTGTCCTATAAATTATTCAATTGTCTAGTCCTCCAGTAATTTTTATAGAATCACTCTAGATGAAACCTCATTAATGGTGATATATTTTTAGCCAATTGTTTTTGTATTCACATTTGAAGAATGGGGGTTATTTGAATAGCATATATGAAAGTATTTATTGATGAATTTATACAAAGCATTTAATAAATATTATTGTGGGTATATTTTTAGGGATGTATTATTATGATATCAATGAGATTTATGATATATTTAATTAAATTAACAACCACTTCACAATATGATTTTGATCATAATTCCAAATTCTGTTCAATTTAATCATAGCCTTTTTTAGAGTTATAATAAAATTAAAGCATGATTATGGTAGTGTAATTTTTATTCTAATAAACCATGGAATCCAAAAATTATCTCAATCATATAATTAATATGTGGCATTTTATGTTTATCATATACATTTTTAACGTGATGTGAATTTAATGAAAAAAGATTAGAATCACTTGGTATCCCAAAATTATGAATCAATCTAATGGATTATTTACATACCCTTTGAGATGTTTTTTAATATTGTTAACGATAAATATAGTGATTATTTATAAATATGTGAAAACTATCCAGACAATAAAATACAGGTGCATCGAGAACACACAAGAAATGTGAAGATTGGTAAATACTTGCTTTTGATTAAATTAGAAAGTGTGAAATTGGAAGGGATTAAACCTTATTTAAACAATTTTAAGACATATAATATTACGTAATAGAATATGGAAAATAATTATGGATGAATATGAATCCTTATTTATTAATAATTAATTTAAATGAAAACATTCTTAAATGTTTACAATTGAAAATTTTTAAAACAAACATGAAACAAAAAGTGGATAAAGGGTTCTGTTATTGAAACAGGATTATTGAAATTCCTCCCTGGCCCTTGTAAATTCTATGGTTATACCAAATCTCCTTCTTAGGTGATGAATTTAAAACGCCCTTCAAGGAGATTATAGGGATTAATTTATATCCAAACGCGGTGTATTATTTTAATTGCAAAACATTTCTTCAAGTTGGGCCAACCATTTGTCCATTTATATAGGCAAATATAGAGAAATATTCATCCGAACTCTTATATATGTATTTATATAGTTGTACCTCCAAATTTTGTTTCCATTATAATTCTTTATAAAATTTAATTCCTATTTTAAAATTTCAACAACTCTTATAAATTTTTTTCCAAAATTTATCAAAGACCACAATGTGAATGGGTTAGAGGCTAGGAGGAATCCACCAAATCTGAACCATTTATTCTATAAAGTTGGTAGTCCATAACCCAAATTTCCATTAATAAAAATTAATATCAATTGACTGTTTGTATTGGGATAAAACTCAAGAATTTTAATATGTAATAAAATACCATATAGAATAATGGGATATTGTTTAATTGATCAATTTGGTCACTTATTGGCTGAGTTGGGCCTCTTAAATCAAATATGTAATGGAATGTACTTGGAATTATGGTGGATTATCTTTAAATTTCTATGTATGGTTTGATCCTAGAAAATTTCATATCACAAAAGGTTAAGTTTATTTGTAGGATTCTTCGGGGCCTCTTGTGTGGTCTATATGGCCCTTCAAATGTTTGAATTAACCAAGTTGTCAGTTTAATGTTTTGTTTGAAATTGAATCAATATAAGTCAAAAATATTAATCATATAATTTGGATTAATATTTTGAATGATATTGTCAAAAAATTACACTACAATGGAATTGATTGTATCCAAACAACTCTCACTATATGTATTTATAATCAAATTATGAACATTATCTATAAAATAGTCAATTTAAAGTTAAAAATAAGTTTTGGGATGAATGTAAAATCATGAATCAATATGTAATGTTAACTACCCAAAACATACGATAGTGCATGTCCCCAAGATCAAAAAAACACAATCACACAACAAAATCGGCTTCACTCACCAAAAAATAGTAAATTTTGTTTCACTAATCAAGGGATGTCTATAAATTTTCATGCATAAAAAATGAATTGAAAAAAATAATTATAGAAAAAAATTCAAAAAATGTCAATTATCAAGCTAAAAATTTTAATTAGAATATTTTGGAACTCAATACTCACTCATATCTTGATAATGAAAATTTATTTTTGGAGGTTCAGTCTTTTTCAAACAGAAAGTGAAAGTATTAGAGTTTGAAAGATTTATTATCTTCCATTCAATATTATAATGTGTACTGGAATAAAAAGATATTTTTGGGGGTTTTCAATGGCTATGGAATGGTATGAATAGACTTTCTAGAAGAATGGAAATGTGGGAAAATCAAAACATGGGTAAAATGATGATTTTTTCCAAATAAAAACTGAATGGTTATGGATAGACATATTTAGAAGAGAATGTGTGTCAGAACGATGATAAAAGAGATAAATTTTTATAATAGTATTAAATAATGATATATATTAAACAAAAAAATTCTTCCTATAGAATAATAAATGATGATTCAACTATTCCATTATTCATTTTTTATTCTTATTTCGAATGTTAAACTTAAAATAAATCCCACACTCATATAATATCCCATGTATTATTTCCTCATTATACTAATTTTAATAGTTATAATAATTTCATATTTTTAGGATGCTTGATTTTTGAACCACATAAGACATAACCCTTTTTAATTTTTATTTTTTTACTCTTTTGGCCTTTTTTCTCATTTTCTATTTTTTAAAATGTTTTAATAAATTTTTTACAACATGAAAAATATACATATAAATTATTAAACCTCACTATATATAAACCTCCACAAAAAATTAAATGAGTTATTTACCTCATACATATGATTTCATATTAAAAATATAAGAAAGGATACTGAAAATTAAATCAATACCCAAACAATTAAATATCATTTTATCAATCAAATAAAATACATATAGATGGGTGGGAATGGTTTTGATCTTATAATGTGACTATAAAATTGATTTCATATGTTATAAGGGGATTTAAAAAGGATGATCATTATAAAGGTAATTGGAAGTTATTTGGGTATTTTTAATCTCATGTGGTTTAGAATATTACCCAATCATGTAAATGGAATCCAAGTTAAGAAATTCTTATTAATGGCCCATAGACTCAAGGAACAAAATCAGGGTGTGAAATCAAAAAAAATAGCCATATATTACCTTAGAATGAAAACTAACATTATTCATCAATTTACTGAATAATAATTTTCCATATAAAATATTGTCCATTAAAATATTATTAGTCTTGAAAACACAATTATTTATACAAATTCACGATGAATATAAAAAAATTGACAATAAAAAATTCATTTTACTCCTCAATATGGTTGTAGAAAATTTTAAATTTTAATGGTGTGTAATTATGACAGATTTTAATACTTTTTATATTTTATAGTTCTTTTCAAATGGACATCCAAATAAAAGAGAATGAGGAAATTATGATTTGATGAATAATGTATTAATAAAATGTAATGGTGAGCATTAGAGTGGATGACAATGAAAGAGATAATTATAGAGAGGGAAAGAGGAGGATAAATAAGAGCGAGTGTGGGAGTTAAAAGGGAATGAGGTTTCCCTGATTTTATTTTTTTGGGTCACCATCACTATATAGTGGTGGGTCTAATATATTATTCTGTGATTCCTTAGTAGTTGATGTGGTTATTTAGGAATTATGTGTCATCCCGATCTTTGATTCTAGTTATCGGGTGCCCCGATCCCGGGGGCCACATGGCCTCAAGAACATCTCCCAAAATGCCAGATTCCACCGATTAGTAGAGAGGGACTTGGGGTGTCTGTGGGGAGACTATTACCTCATTAATAAAGTTTATCACAACATATTAATATAAACAATGGTATGTAGCAGAAGAAAATAAGTTAATAAAAAACCTAATGGAAAATAGGGACAACAATAATAATAACTAAAACAACTGAATAACATTCAACATCTGAGGATATTTCATGTCCCTAGAAAAATGTAAATCTTGGAAACAAGATAGAATAAATAACATGTTCCATATAAGTATAAATCAAATTAATGACTATCCCATGAATATCGAGCTCTGGATTTGAAATCGGATATAAAGCTCTATAATAAATAGAAAGAATCAAGTGTTCGAGGTATTATGATTCCCTTTATATAATAATTCATTCATGTTATCTACCCTGGGTAACGAACAATGCCTGGAAAGGGTGTGAGATAAATCTCAGTGGACCATAACACATGTTGTCTATAACCTCCTATTGTGTAATAGAAATGTAGTAGTGTGGAAGCATTCATATATAAAGTACAGTTGTATAATGTAACTAAATACAGATGTACCTGCTTCATCCCTCGCCTGGAATCTATACATAACCATCCCATTAATTGATTATTATCATTTTTTACATATGTCACATGTTTAAAATAGTGAAGATTACAAGATATGATAATGAAACCTTTAATTAAATTTAATTGTGATATTCCGAGGTAATAACCGAGGTAATGTAGACAGCAAGGTTCATCAACTCAGTAAAAATGGTATCCTGGCTAATAGTAAGAGTTTAATCCAAGGAGAACAGACCATGTCATTCCAAAATGAGATTTCTATAGAGTCCAATGAGTTCATCCATGTTAAAATGGGACTGTAAAATTATTATACCCGATGGGATTTAACCATGGAACTTTCTTGCCTATGATGTATCCAAGGAGTGTATCCATGTCATCCTATAATAATATTGAAGGGAGTGTATGCTATCATATCGGGAATCTAATGAATAGACATGTATCAAGATATAGGTGGTTATCATCCTATGTAATTCGATGCCTTGAATCAAAATGGTGTTCCCGAGTGCTCAAGGCATTCCCTAATAAGAAACCATGGAGATATCTTGTTAGTACATTCATATTTAATTGTTAAGTAACATAATATTTCATCTGGTTTATGAATTTTATTTCTTATATTTGATAAGGTCAAGTGTCATGCATACTTTTAATATATGTTTTACTAATCAATATGTAAATTTGGTTCAATCATTTAATTTTATTACTAGGATAAGGCCAAGTATCATCCAAAACATATTAATTCAATTTAATTCATATTCACTAGTTAGGGTTCATTCCTTTACATTCTATAAATATGGTAAGGGGTTCTATGGAAATGAAACCTACTAATCATTCAAAATTAATCTGTTCATATCATATTTTTAGTATACTAGCCAATTTCCATTTCACATTTCATTAAAAATGGAAGCACTCATTGTATGTGGGTCATGCGGTGAGCATACTTGTTAATTTCTATTATGAAATTAACAATATAATTCAATTGAATTAATATTGAAAAGAATTCCCATAGAAGGGTCATGAAAAGCCACACCCGAACGGTGGATCAAACATGTCAAATACTATAAACAAAATATTAAAATAAAATACTACATGGGATGGATGGAGTTGTGGGTGTAACCACCAAAAATTAATTACATATATTACAAATCATATCCATAGGATTCTAGTGATTATAATAATGTAATATAAATTATATAAACAACACATGATGAAATCAGTGGGCCCCGCACGAAAAATTCCAAAATAAATGAACTCAATTGATGAGTTATAGAACACCCACCATAGGATTCTATGACTATCCTATAATTGTATAGACCCATGATTTGTATCATATTGGAGTATATCTATGAAAATATGAAAACCCCTTACACAATGATAACTAGGTCGAGAGAAAAAGTGAAGGAGAAAGGCTTTAACAGACTTGAGTACATACCACTACACATCCAACATGATGAACAGATAACTGAATGTATCCAAGATTATGGAGATCCATAAACAATTATCTTTGGCCTTCAAAAATCTCAAAACTGATATCCATGGTGGTAAATACCACTAGAACTCAAAAGAGGAAGATGGAGGGGACCATATAGACCATTAATTGAATAAAATGAAAATTTACCCCAAAAAATTGGTTAGACACAGTTTCTATGCACAGTTACCTGGGGAATATAGGATCATTAATTGTAAGAATGAATGACCATTAGAAAACCATGTGATATGGTTCTGTCTGAAAATAGAACATCAGTGTGGATAGGCCAACCATGAGCCATCTATGCGCCAACCTTGTTACATTTCCAGTTTTCCCCAAAAGATGTGTTTCGTGCTATAAACTAGCCCCAGACACCCATTTACCTTTTCTAACAAAACTATAATCCACAAAAGGTCCAAAATGATGAATTAGACCGAAATTTAATCGATCCAAAACTGAGTGAAAACCCATGTTCGTACTATCTTCCGCTTAAAAGATGTAATCACATGTTCACCTTCTGAGTTCACATTCCATGGGTTTTATTACAATGTTTGAGAACAATACCAGAAATAGGGGAACATATGAAGGCATCCCAATTCCAACTATCATCATACACATGATCATTCAACCATAACAAAAGTAGTAGAGGGACATACAGTCCTTTTAGAGCCTTCATTCTCTGGTCAATGATGCGTACTGAAAAATCCTCTAATGTATAATTAGTATCAAACTTATCTTCCTCAAGATCAAAAGTATGAGACAAATCAAAATGATATAGGAAAATATGGGAGATGTGGAAGATGTCATGCATGGAATATTTTCTTTGAGGTAATAGCAACTGATAGGCTACCATACCAACTCTCGCACGAATTTCAAAACGCCCTACAAAATGAGGCATTAACTTCCATTAATTATGTAACCATATTTTCCCAATCCTGGTAGATACCTGAAGGGAAACATGATCCTCAAACTCAAAATCTATAGTTTTTCTATGGCGATCAGAATGATATTTCTTGTATAATGATCACCAGTCATACACTTTCCAATTATCTTAACCTAATATAAATCCTCCATAATGAGATGAGGACCTATTAGGGAAACCTCAATTTCCTCTAGCTAGAACAGAGGTGAACGAATCAACCTTACATATGAGGACTCAAAAGTATCCAACTAAATATTCACCTGACTATTATTATTATAGGAGAATTCTACAAGAGGGATTCCCATGAACTGCCAAAATTGAGGACACATGCTCGAAGTATATCCTCTTTAATGTGTATTGTTTATTCTGATTTCCCATTGTTCTGAGGTTAAAAATTTGTTCATAGAACCAACTGATAAACAATATCATTATTCAATCCATCATAAAAACATGATGTAAAACAAGTGTCCCTATCTGAAACTAGAGTACATGGAACCCCATGTAGTAGTATGGTCACACAGTCATATGATTTTTCGATATCATCAACTGGGAAAGACTCCCAAACAGAAATATAGTGGGATTAATTAATTATTCAGCTATTGATAACCCATATAGTATCACTAATCCTTAGTGACTTAGGAAATCCAACTATGAAATCCATGTAAACATATTCCCATTTCCATTTAGGGCACTGAAAATGGATATAATAATCGCACATATCTCTGATGATCCACCTTCACCTGCTGACAAGTGGACCGCCTAGTGGTAAATTCTACTATCAGACGTTCCATGTCAGGTCACAAATACTGGCATCACATATCTCAATACATCTATGATATTACATGATAAACATACCACTAATATGTGTGGGAATGGTTCATCAACTCTTCTCCCAAATCAGTATGAACCTATACGCATCCACATTTATGTAGGACGTTGTCTCTATTCACATACCAATCTAGAGGCAGGTTATCTCCTAATATACACCCAAGGACAACCATGACTTTAGGATTGAAATTTGTTTAACCTTTACCTTCTTAAGGATGGAAGAGGTAACTATCATGAATGAGAGATAAGACTACTCATGACTATTTGGGAACTCAAGATGGAGCTAAACAATATAGGCCACTAACTCACATTCATTTATTGATTTCTATATGGAATGTGCCTATGTTTTCATCCTCAGTGCATCTACAAACACATTACCCATCCCAATAGTATATGAATGCTCAAAATCAAAGGATTGAAGATATTAAATCCATCTCCATTCTTTCAGGTTGAAGTCATACTGAGGAAAGATATATTTTAGGGTCCTGTGTTCTATGAACAACACAAAGTTCTCACCTAACAAATAGTGTCTCCAACAACATAATGTATGGAAAACTACTACTATATCAAGGTCATGAATCAGGTAATTTCTCTCATCAGGCCTTAAATGCTGAGATCCATATGCTTTGAATTTGTCCTCCTACATCAGCACAACTCCTAGATCGATCCCTAATGCATCACTAATGATTGTATATCATATTTTACACTCTAGTAAAGTCATATTATGTGATGATACATGCTTAATTTCATCCATTGAAAGGGTTTATCACATTCTTTTGACAATAGGATCTCGAAACCCTACTTTATAAGAATACTAAAAGTTGACAGAAGGTGGTATAAGTCTTTTATAAAACTCAGGTAATATTCATCCATCCTCAAGAAACATCATATGTCAAACATGTTATTGGTATTCTCCAATTAAACTACATTTCAAGACTTTTTTGTGTTAATAATTACTAATTATTGCAATATTATATTACTCAAGAAGTGAATATTTATGATCAAGTAGTGGAACATATAATTCTTTGTTTAAGGATGATTATAACTCATTGTATTTTGAAATATCTCACAATTTTTTTCAAGGTCACTATGAGTGTGACAATACAACAAGATATCATAAACAAAGACTATGAAAAAAGAGTCCAAATTGGGGTGGAACAACCTCTTCTTCAATGTCATGAAAATGGAAGGCACGTTCAGAAGACTGAGTAGAACAAAAAGTTTCTCATACTAACCATAACTAATATTAAATGTTGTTTGACGAATGTATGAAAGCTTGAATTGTAAATAATGGTTACATGATCTTAGTTCGATCTAGCAGAATACCTTTTCTCCTTAGATCTGGTCAAAGAGATCATAGATATGAGTATGTGGGTAATGGTTCTTGAATGTAATCCAGTTCAACCATTTTTAATCCACATATAGATATAAGGCTCTATCAACATTCTTAGAAAAATGAATTGCTGAACCCAAAGATGATTTACAAGTCTGTACAAAACATTTGTCCTCTAAATCCTTTAATAATCACTTTAGCACATGAATCAAATTAGGTTCCATCGTGTACGAAGGAATGTACACTATAGAAGCAATTTTAATAAGCTCAGTTGTAAACTCTAATTCTCTCTTTGGAGTTAATCTAAACAATTTAATTGGAAAGAGAATCCTAAAATGATCCCCCACTAGAGGAAAATCATAATTACATAAATGATGAACCTTCATGAAGATATTTTCAATATGGTTGGTCAATACACCTAATCCATGATGCGCTGGTCCCACTATACAAGCATGTGCATCATACTCACCCTTATGTAGATAACTATTTCTCTCTGGTAATGTAAACAATACCTAATGGATGTATTAGTCAAAAAAATATCTTCAACCATCCAGTCGATTTAGAGAATGGCATCTAATCCTGTCATATCAAGAACAAAGAGGATCCATTTCAAAGGGTAACTACCCACCTTAAGGGGAAAGTCCATGCACTATATTATTCCCTATGTTCATACTCCTAATGGAGTATCTAGTGTCATTACACTATAGAAATTCTATATATCCAGTCTCAGACATTCAAATATAGATACAGTGATGAATACATTCAAATCACCAATATCAAATAATGAAGATGTTATAGTAGCGGTCAGATGAATAGAAACATGTATTGTATATGGTCCCCTAACATGATCCTTGGGTATTGTATGTAATGTATGAAATTTTGCTAATACACAACCATATGAAATAGATGAATCACCATGACCATAAATGCTTTGTCGGTGATAATGGTGATCAAGGGTTTGATATCCATGACCACGACCTCCTCCTCAGCTAGTCCTTCCTGGTGTTATTCCATCTCCCCTCCTAACATGGCGTAAAAGGACACCCTCATGAAGGTGTATCTAGTGAGGATCCTTTTGAACTTGAGGCTTGTGAAATGGTCCGGAAGAAACAATATATATTCTCCATATGAATACAAGATGACATTATTATGGGTCTCCATCATCCTGAGGCTTTGAATGCCCCCATCATCCACACTAAAGACACAATTTACAGCTATCAATATAGGCACTTTGGTTGTCAATTCCCAAATTAGAAACCTCAAAAGAACATTTCCTACCACTGGTATAATTATTGTCATGACGCGACGTTGATCCCTTAAAACTAGTACTACTATTTTCCCTCATGTTGTGCACTGCAATAAGAGCATTGTTGACTATATTAGAAAAAGTAGGTAGGCGAAATTTGTTCACCTGATTATAGATTCCATACTAGATGCCATCCTAAATTCATCTAGCACGCAAAATCTCATCACCATATAGAAGTGGTTGAAAGTGATGAAACACTTATAGACACGCTTGATATTCCATAAATAACATAGAACCCTACTATAGGTGCATAAACACCTTTTCTTTTTTAGCTCTTAGCGTCTATGGATTGAAAAATTGAAAAAAGAATTCCAAAAATCGACCCATAATATTACCTAATGAAAACCAGCCTTGGTAAACATGTCCCTACAGTTCTTGGCCGAATCCTGAAGCATATATGTAGCAAGGATTCCCCTAATCTTTGGAAGAATCTCTAGATGATCAAAGATAGATACGGTGGACTCTATCCAAGACTCAGTATCTTGCAGACCGACATACACTGAGATGGTTGGAGGATACTATTTCTAGAACTCGCGTGCCAGATCATTCATCCTATGTGTTACTGGTGGAGCACAATGCATGGAATGCATAAAAAATAAAAAAAAATCACAAAAATGGTTATCTGTGCCCAAATCAAGTACAACAGCTAGTTCCTCGAGTGGAATTCCTAGATGTAAGACTGGAATATTTGGTCCCACACCATATAGAGAATGATCATTGTCACCATCATAGTTCCTAATATGAGGACATCATAGAAGGATTTTATTAAAATTTCTATGAACACAATGTGGAAAAATCATAGCCATAAAGATATCATCAATTGTGGAAGATGAACATATGAAAACTCACAACCCATTGCATACTACCCCAACTACACGATTAGATGGAATTTAATCAGTAAGTTATCAAGTAAAAGATTCCTTTAATTTAACACTTATTTATAAGGTTAACTCCTCTCCAAATCATTAACATGATAAGGAATGATAAATATGTACAAAAAATTAATTTTATATATAATTATTCACTTTATAAGGGATACCCATTTCAAGTGAATCTATGCCCATTCACCTATCACTATAAATATCCCCAATTTATTTTTAGCAAAATCGATAGACTCGGTAGATTACTCATTCCAACCAATTGTGTCATATATATCTCATTATTTGAGATAAGAATTCACTCAATCGCAGCCAAGAGTTATACAAGAATAAGCTAACTATCACTATTTCACTCAACAATCATATGCATATCATTGATTGAAAATCAATAAAATGCACATATACGTCATGACAATATGCCGGACATTAGAATTATAGATTCCTATAATGATGCACGTATAAATTATCATTTACCTTAAGCAAACAAGCCAAGGATGAAATAAAATCCTAAATATGATTAGTAATCAAAATCTCTAAAAAACCAGTGCATCAACCAATGGTGAAAAAATATCAACTGTAACAGGAAAAGGAAAAAAATATTATAATTTAGGAAACTTTGTTTTTACCCCGAACATAGGTTAGGGACACCTAATAATGGCTTATAAATAATCCCCAAGACTTCATAATCTAAAATTTATTTTCTAAAAATAGTAAACCATGATTAAAAACTACTCTGATACAAATTTATGACATCCTAGACCCAGATTCCACTTAATGGGTGCCCCGATTCAGGAGGGCCACATGGCCACAAGAACATTTCCTCGAACACCAGCGGTTGATGACTACCTGTGAGGGCCTAGGGTGTTTTTGTGGAGAAATTATTCCCTTATTACCAATGTGTAGCACAATAGGAGCAAATAAATATATGTAAATTGTCGAATCATTATTATCAAACGAAAGGCACAATAGAAAATAGAGACTACTATAACAATAACTTAAACAATTAGAATATAATTCAAAAAATTACGATATTTCAGGTCACTAGAAAACTAGAAAACATGGATACATGATATAAGGAATAACATGTTCCCCATTAGTATAAAGGAAATCAATGACTATATATAGAACCCTAAGCTCTGACTTAGTCATGTACTTTCAAGACTCATACTAAAAATGTAGAAATCATGTGTTTGATGCCATATGCTTCTCATTTTTTACAACATAATTCATTTAATCTACTACAAGTTCCAAATGGAGACCATAGATGGTCTGCGATAAATCTTAGTGGATCAATGCCAATGGTTTATATAACATCTGGCATGTGTAATGGAAATGTAGTAGTGTCCTAGCATGAATATATAAAGTAAATAAGTAAAATGTATCTAAATACCAAGGTACCTACTTCATCCCTCAAATAGTGTCTAAACCAAACTTGTCTATTAATAGATATTACCAATTTACAATTATGTCAAATGTTAAAAATAGTGAAGGGTTCATGTTATGATAAGGAAACCTATAATGACATTTAATAATGATGTTCCAATGAAATAACCAAAGAATGGTAAACCTGAAGGGTCGCCAACTTTGTAATAACTATATCCTGGATAATAGTAAGAGTGTATTCTAAGGAGAATAGTCCAAGGAATCCACAATGTGAAGAAATCCAAGTCCAATTATATCATCCATGGTAAAGTGTGGCTATGTAGTGACTGGGCCTAATGGGCTTTAACCAGGGAATGTACATTTAAATGATCGATCCAAGGAGTATATCCAAGGCATCCTATAATAATATTTATGGGATACTATAGTGTCATATCAAACATCCAAATAATAGACAAGGATCAAGATGAAGGTGGGAATAAACCTAATAAAATCACATCCTTGAATCAGAATGCGGTTCTCGGGTGCTCAAGGAATTCCTCAAAATAAAACCAATGAGAGATCGAGTCAGAACATTCTTATTTAATAAAAATGTTACGTAAAATTTCATTTGGTTCAAGCCTTTTGTTTCATTATTTTGATAAACTCAATTATCATGAAACCTTTTAATCAAGTTAAAATTAATATATAAGCCCGTTTTGTTGAAGCATTTCCTTACAATAGTGTGACAAGGCCAAGTAGATTGAATCCTTTATTAACTCCATTTAAATAATATTTACTAATTAAGTATAATATGGGTACCTTCCATTAATGTGGTAATGGTTTCTATGGACATGAAACATATTAATCATTCACATTTAATTTGATCAAGTCTTATAATTACTAACATTCTAATTTCAATTTCAAATTAAATTATAAATTAAAGAACATACCTTAGGTGGTTCATATGGTGGGAATATATGGTACATTATAATATGAAATTTACAATATAAATCAATTCTTTAAATATTGAAATTCTCACCCATAGAAGGATTAAGAAATGTCACACCCGATTAGTGGCTCAAACTTTTCAAATACTAACAAAGCAATTATGGAATAACATCCTACATGGGATGAATGATGTTATGGGTGTAACCATAAAATATTATTCAAATATATGGAAAGAGAATATTCATATAGTTATAATGAATATAAGAATGACATATAAATTCTATAAACGACACCTGATTAAATCAGTGGGCCCCACATGACAAATTCAAAAGAAAACAAACCTGAGGGATGAATTATATACCACCAACCATAGGATTTCACAAATATCCTCCTCCATTATTAGTCATTTATTTATCTTAAAATATAGTATATGTATGAAAATGGGAAAAATGATCACACCAAAATAACAAGGTCAAGAGAAAAAGAGAGGGATAATGGCTTAAACTGACTTCAATGCATATGGTAGCACATACAACAGGACAAACATAACCCCAAACAGATCCCATATAATGGAGATCTATTAATCCCTATATTTTCTATTCATGGAGCTCCAAAATAAGATCCATGGATGTAAATCCCACTGCAACACAAAATAGGAAGAAGGAGGGGACAAAATTTTTCATTAAGGAAAAATGGAAAATTTATGAAAAAATAGTATTTTCATGGTTTACCCCCATGATTTGAAAAAATGTACTCTATCCATGCATAGTTACATTGGCAGAAAGTGAACTTTCATATTAAATCATCAAAACCATGCGCAAACCGTGTGATATCCTTAGTTCAGAAAATGTAACATCTACATGGTTCTGCCAAATGTGCACCAAATGTGCACCTACCTTGTGACAGGTCTAATTTTCCCCAAAATATCTATTTCAAGAAAAAACAATCCTTAGACACTTTAGAGACCATTTGTATCCAAAAATTCATCCACAGAAGGTCCATGATTAGGAATGAGACTAAAATTTAAAAGTATTCACACTTGATTGAAATTTTTTTTCCCTACTCGTGATTCCATTTTTGTGATTGTTTAGAAACTTTTTATTCTTAAAAAAATTAAAAAAAGGAATCATCATTAATTAAAAGAAATATAAATTGAAATAAAATATTTTAAAACTAAAATGAAATATGGCTTTCCACTACAAAAGTGAGGTATTTATTTTGTATACATATTGACAACATGATAGATCATTTTCATTATTTCTATTAATGACGTATTAGAATAGATCCAAGGGTAAATGGGATTCCAACGATTTTTTAGGATTATATAGATCGATGAATTTTACACATGAATGGTCAATATTAATTTCTCCATTTATGACATAGTTAATGAGGATTAAAAATTCACAAACTCAGCTATCACTAGAATATAAATAACATAATTGATCAGGGTTCAAAACAATCATAGATATAATTTCAGAACCTAGGATAAAGAATACACAATGATTATCTAATGGGTATCACATGGCTTGGAAAATTATGAACAAGAAATGTTGGTCACCAAATTCTATGTATAAGATTCCCCAAAAAAACATCAATTTTTGTTCTATATTTCATGAGGAAAGGTCTTTATAGAATTAGAGGAAATTAGAATGATGAATTCTCACCCTCCATGATAATGACATAGAAATCAATAAGGAATATTGTATCATTTAAACAAACTAGGATTTTCTTGATTATTCTTTAAATGCCTCCATAGCTTTGATTTTGTATCTAGATGATAAAACTAGTTGCTTGTAAGGCAACAGGACCATGGTTATAGAATATTTATTTGTTAGTTACATTTATTGGGGATCCTAGGTCTATTAGTGAATTATCAAAGTTGTAACTCACTATTTTACATGTAAACATAATGGTACCTCGGTCATCACACTTCATGGGAGTGGAATTTTGGGATGAAACATTTCTAATTGTCATATGTTTTATAGAATGGGTAAAAATTTCCTTTTGAAAAATTTCATACATGTTTATTAATTTGATGGAATATTATATGATAAAGATGAATTCCGTATGTATATACATGTTCGTAATTTAATAATCAGGTTAAAATTACTTTTTTGTATTGAAGATAGATTGAAAAAAATCTACTGGATTTATTAGAGGGAAGTATGGAGGTGATAGAGTGGATTCATGTTTTTTTCCAGATTATTATATTTTAATTTTTGAACTCAATTTTTAAATGCGATTTATTAGATTCACCATGAGGCATTAAAAATTAATTTTCATATTAAAGTGAAATTTTTGATACATTACCATTCTGTTTGGTAATGGTCAAGTTAGGAGTAAGGAATAATTGAATGTTTTTCTAACTAAGACGATATTAATGTAGAAGAATTTGGTTTTTAGTATTTTTAAGGATACAACTGAAGAATGAGGAATTATCATACATAGAACATTATTGTGGTTTCTTATAATAAGAGTTATGTCCCACATTGGGATTGAGTCGATTTTGTTCTAGGGGAGTAAACTGGATTAGGTTGGATATTGGGATGGATCTCTAGGATGGTATAAACTATGCAGACAAGGAGGAAAATTTCTCTATTGTTTTTTGTAAAAAATATTAGTGTCCTAGAAGATACCAGAACTATGACAATAGTGTGATTTTTTTGGCTTTTAGGAGGGAACTAAGGGGAGAAGAGACAAAATTACCATACCTCAATCTTAGGTTAAAGGTAGAAGATTAGGGATCAGAACGGGGTTGATTAAAGTTTCTAATTAACTATCATTTTTGTGTGTGTAAGTTTTCTTCTGAAAATGTTTTATGTTTAACTATATTGAACAAGAATAATCCATTTTATCTTCATTTAGCAATATAAATTTTTCTGTTGGATAAGCTGTTGAGATATAGATTCCATAGTTTTTTGAAAATTATATGGAATTTAGTTTTTGGATAAGATAAGGTCAGGGATTTGGAATCCAATTCTAGTTGTCATACAATACTTTTAATTTCACTCTTTGACTTGTTCATCTTGTTGAGATCTATTGATTGATTATCCATGAATTTTTTGAGTTGAGTATATGCCCATATATGGATTATCTACATGTTTGCTCCATGTTTTTTATGAGATCTCATGAAGTTTCTGGTGTTTTTTCAACAAAAATTACTTCCACTTGTTAAATCCATATGAGAGATATATATATATATATCCAAAAACCTATAATAGAAGTATTGTATCAGGAATTGGGTTGGGATTTTATATCATGGTAATTTTTCAAATAGATTTTGTTTACATATCCTAACACTAAGAGAGTGATTCATTGGGGAATTTTTGGATACCACAAATTTAGTTTTAGATATAAGTGGTTCGTGATGAATGGAATAATTTATTTAAAATTATATGCTTTATGTAAATCCATGAATTTATAGAACCAAGTGAGAGGTAGTAGAGCCTTGACATAAAAGATTCAGCATTGGAGAATGGGATTTCCTGATGTTTTATTTGTTCTTCAAAAATACCTAAAGAATTAATGGTTGAGTACACCACATTGAACTCTCTGAGGTGAAAATGTTGGTCATCATTGGATAGCCCATGGAAATGAGGTAGTAAATGAATCAAAATAGATATCAGTTCAAAAATTCCATCAATGTTGGTATATTGAACACCAAGGATTTGTATTTAGTATAAGGTACAATGAGTTCATTAAGGGTTTATTACCTAGTATTATCAATATCTAGATCTATTGAATAGGAAATGAATGTGTCTCATGTTGTTTTATTATCCATAATATTCCTCCTATTCCAGTGACGATTTCACTCAATTGAGAGGTTAAATAAATATGATGGATTTTTTGGAGGCTATGGGGAATTTACTGAAATTTTTAAATTACGGGGAAGGTGGGTTTCACGTTCTGTTGTTACTTTTATCATTTATTATGGGAATATATGTTTTACATTCTGTTTTTTTTTAATTTTTTTCATTTTTTAATAATAATTAAAAATGATTGACAATTTATAACTGAATACCATGAAATTCAGAGATTTGAAGTACGAAAAATTGTCTCATATTGACCACATAAATTTATGGTGCTCTTCTATTGTGTATATAAGTACCCGGGTCTATTCCTCAATGTTGTTACAATATTTTGGACTAGATAATTTTTATAGTTTTTTTGAGAGGGTTGGGAGGGTTGTTTAATGTTTTCCATTGAAATCATATATTAGTAAAATTAATTTAACAATTTAAAATATATTTGCGGGGTTTCATTATTAGAGATGCATGATTATTATATCCACTATAATTTTTTTATGTTTTATTAAATTAATACTTAATTAATAAGATTATTTTCTTTGTAATTCCTATTTTTTGGAATTAATATTATCATTTAATAGGGTTATAATCTCAATAAATAATTCACAATGGTAGTGTATTTTGTGTTCCAATAATCCATGGTATCAACAAGTTAAACAATGCATATCAATAATCTATGAAATTTTAAGATTATCATATATTATGTTAACCAAAAGAATATTTAACAATCCAAGACACTCAATCCCATGAGATCCCCAAATTATGACTCACACCAATGTATGAATTACTCAAAAGTTTATATATTTATTAATAATTTTAATGATTCTTATGGTTATAAGTTATAATGATATATATAATAATAGTACAATAAAAAGTTGTGCATAGGACACACACAAAAAATGTGAAGAGAGGTAAGTATATGGTTTTAATAGATTATGAATTTGAGAAAATAAAATATTTTTAAAATTGATTTAAATTTTTTATGACCATTAACATTGAAGAACTGTAAAAGGATGAAAATTTTATTTGAAGTTTAAGAAACAAGAGTAGGTATTAAATTGAAATGAAATCAATCATTCATGATTAAAATTGAAAAAAAGAAAAATTAACTTGAAAAAAAAGTGCAGGAGGGGTTTTACTTAATAGATAATGTTTATAGAAAGTCCACCCAGGACCTTGGAAATTACATGGTTATGAAAATTATCTTCCATAACTTCTAAAATTCCAACCCATTTGAAGGGGAAGGGTGACGAATTTATAGCCAAATGTGGTTGACTGTTTTCTTCCAAGACATCCATTCAAGTTGGATATATGATATTAAGATTTAACCATCAGAATATGGATAAATATTCCCTTAGAATGAAGTTGAAAATATTTTTTTTGGTTCGACCGAATTTTTTATCCATCAAAATTGTGTATAAAGTTTTTGTATTGTCTCTTAAACCATGTTTCGTTGTCCATTTTTATCGTAACATTTTCAAAGGACTCCCTATGAATGATTTTTAGGAAAGGATGATTCTAGAAAATCTAAAATATTTCATTTATACATTTGGGATCCAAAAAATTTACTTTATTTTAAAAAAATTACATCCGAATATCACAATTGGATTGGGGGACCATTCTATAATTTTGGGTTTTATTCAAATTCCATATATGATGAAGGGATAAAATTTTAGGTATTAATTGGGAAAATTATTGAATTATTATGAAAAATTAAATTTTATAAAGGATTTCATGGAATTTCTATAGTATTAAGGTGGAGTATCCATGAATTTTGAACACTGATTGAGCCTATAAAATTTATCATCATAACAGTTCTTGGTTCTTTGAAAAACTAAGTGGGCAATATTTTATGGTCTATATGGCCCTTCAAATAGATTAATATTCCATGTTCTTATTTTATTATTTTTTGTAATTTTAATTAATAAAATTATAAATGATTAATCATAAAATTTGTATTATTATTTAAAAATGTATGGTTAAAAAATTAAATCGTAACATATTTAAAAAAATTCAAACAATGTTGTATTTTTGTTTTTATGGTAAAAATATGAATATTAACTAGAAATTATTCCTTAATGTAGTAAAAACCAGTGATGATGTTAATTTAAAAGCATGAATTAATATATAACATAACATAATCTGGATGTTTTTCACCATAAGCCTCCCGGAGTATTTTATGTTATGATATATGTTCCATCTACTTTCTGTGTAGTGTTAGTAGATACTGGTACAATCCAATATTATTTATTCATTGACTAAGACTTTTCTAGGGAGAAATGGGGAGTCAATGGGGACCTAATTTGGTGATTTTTTAGGTAACCATGTACATGTAAATAATATGTAATATTCCCCCACTAAGACACGTTATTGATACACAAACCAAAACCTTTTGGGTGAGTAAATGATATTTAATGTGGATAGTGTCATGGTGTGGTAAATGAATTTATATGACTTCTACATTTATTGATTTTTGGTTTGATAAGGTGTTTTATATATCTCTATTTTAGGTAAAAAAGTGGGATGTGGAAATAATGAGTTACAAGTAGTAGGGGGAACAAAGAGGCTTCAATTTCAGGTTATGGCATGGAATGTGTTTTCACTGACCCGATAATAATTTAAACATAGATCTATAATCCATCATTCACAAAGTTTTTCCCTTGTTTGAGACCAAGTGATACAAATGGATCCCTTTATAATTTAACATTGAGTTTCATTCTTCAATAGATTGGATCAATGACAACACACTTCTACCATGATTGTGAAGTTACTATGATACGAGATAGAGAGATAGACTCATGTGTAATCTCTTGATAATGGCGGTGTGACCCAATTACACTTTCCATTGAATTAAATATTTAACTTACATCCATAATAATATGTTTACTAACAGTGAGACTTGATCTGATTCTATTTTTTGGGACTTATTTTTCCTCCTATGATATTTAATAATACCCAGAAGAGCAGGAAGAGATCATGTTAACGATATGATGGCCAACATCCTATAATTTTGTTAGTGTTTCCCATGGAGTATTTGATGGCTTGATCATATCGATTCATATGTTGTTGGATTATTATATGTCAATTCATCATGAGGATGTTATGGTTATACATGTACATTTATTTTTTTCATATATAGACATTAATAAAAGAAGTCTTAATATCTATGCTAGAATATCAGTTGATCCCATAAAATGAAGATATTTGGAGCTATAGTGGGAGTATTATGTAGAAATTGAATTCAAAAGATTCAGTGTATTTTCCATGGGAATCCCGATGTTTTATTCCTAATAGTTTTATGGGGGATTGATGTTTGGTGGGAATTGGTGTCACTTTAATCATGTGACTTTAGGGAGACCTTCACCACAAGATAATCCTTGAGTCCTTTGACTAGTGGTATGGCGTAATGTGGTTCCTAGAATATGATCTCAAGACATGTTATCGCAAGATCTAGTTTTGGAGTAAAATAAACTAAAATTGCATTCTCTAATCCACTATAGTTTTTTTGAGTTAATGGGGATACCCTTTAGAGATTTGTACTACACAAAAGTTTCATGAGACTTATGGAATGGATCCTTAACCACTGTTAGATATGTTCATTGTAGTATTATTTGATGAAATATGTGTGTTCTTAAAATCATAGTGGGGTCAGGAGGGACACTTGAGGATGGTGTAGTTTACCTACTGTTGATAATTTTTCCCACAACACATATCGAAAACCCAAAGGATGTAAAACTAATAGATTTCGATTGTTAGATGTTATGTGACCATATATCCACCAGATACATTTTGGGAGGATTCTAGGTAGTTTGGAATCGTATCATCCTTTTTCTATAGATAGTTGATTGTTTTGGTCATGATGAAAAATGAGGTGAGGGGAAGGTTTTTTACCTTAGCTATGCATCCATTGGAGTTGAGGATATTACATATTCTCATTGAACCATTTTTAAATCCAAATGTTTTTCAGAAAAATAAATATAATAATTTTTTTCCCTCTCTATAGGTGATGAACAATATTTATTTTTGGTGATTTCTGGATAATTCTGCCGGAATGAGGTAGTATATATCTGTGGTATTCCCTTGATTATCATTACAATCAATAAAGTTTAATTTATGGAATGATTAAGGGAGGATGTGGTAAGACCTTGTGGACTCAGTTGTGGTTGATTATAGTGTTTTACCCATGTTACATTTCAAGATAAAAAGGATTATTTTTGTTTTGGTGATCATGCATCGAGATCACATGAAGGTCTTATTCCATAGCTGGGGGAATAACATATCTTCAGATTATTTTTATTATAATTATAACTATGAATCTTCCACTAGAGTATCACCTTTTCACGTCCATATATGATATTCCATGAGGAACACTATAATACAGGTCCAAGCCAATGGGTAATAACACTTGGGTCTTAGTTTTGGTTCTAGTTTTTATTTAAAAGGGTTTAGTTCATTCAGGGGATAAAGAAGACTACCCAAAAACATAAAGAATTATTTACAGACCATTAAAGTCAAAATTTTATAGAGGAATATTTATGGATCTTTATAAAGCATGGTATTCCATCTATAGGGATCTTAGGTCCTTCCTTTTTCATGCTACTTTCTCAGGTTAGTGATGTGGTGTACCACATAACATTGTTTCCCCAATTTCATTACATGTCTGGTGTTCCAAAAATGTCAATGTTGAGGAGGAATTTTTATGAATCATTGCATGATATCAACCTGGGTATTCTCAGTCATGAGAGTGGTGTGTCCCTTTTCATGGATGCATTGGTGTTGAGAACAATAAGATAAAGATCCTTCACATGAATTATTTCTTATTGGGTTCATGTTTGTTGATGGAAACGGAAATGTTCAGTGGTATAATGGGAGAGGGATACCTAATTGTGATCTTTGTATCCCCAAATTTTTTCTTAGTTTTTGACTTTGGAGAATGAAAATGCACAAAGTAGGGAAGAAGGTAATGTCCCATTTTATAATGTAATAATTTTTATTATTTAGAGGAATATTTCCTTAGCTAGGTATTAAGATGGTGTAATGTTCTAAGGCCTGATATTCTTATAATTGATGTTTTAAATAATTTAAATATAATAATATAATTGGAAAAAAATTATATAAAAAAAGGTATGACTACAAAATGATATCTATGATCAAAATATGATGCATCTATTGATTACAGAATGTGAGGTTTTCCAATGTAATGAAATAAACTTTTTCAGTGTTTGGAATTTTGATAATGTGAAATATAAATAGAAAATAATAATGATAAATAATTTATGTAATTTTTATATTGATGTTGTGAACTAGTATCCTCTATTTAAATATGTATATTCATGATTCCTAGGCCAGTCCATATAACCTATAGATTTATAGGAGATGCTAGAGAGGATCCACTAGAGGAACATTAGAATGAAATATCATATTGAGGTCAGATCGATGATCATGCGCCAATGCTTCTTGTCGATATTGGAAATGACAATTATGTGTGATCATTCATTTTCAATTATTGATCATGATTTAGGTGGATTGTTTTCTTTTTGGATTTAATCATTTTTCTTTTCCAAATTCAAAATTTAGTCGGTGAACTAATAGATCGATGCATTGATTGGTTATTTTTGTGGGTATGGGTTTTTTTATTTTGTATTTGGGGGATAACTAATATTTTTCATTTATTATTGGATATTAATTATATTTTATAATGGATATAGATCATCTTCAACCTAAACAATTTTTGAGTTCCATTCCGCTTCTTTTGTTTTATTATTTTCACTCCCCATTATATGTACATTCATCATTGTAATTAGTAATGGAATGTGATTCGATGTATTCTCATAAAGGATTATTTCACATTTGGAATTTTCCATAATGGATCACTACTAGATGTTGGAATGGAGATATGATCTCATGATTGGTTTATATGAAAATGTTACTAGATCCATGTGTGGATCTAGATATCTTCACTTTTTTGTAATGTGACACAGAATACATGTGATGATGGGTGTTTCTCAAGAACATAATATGGCTAAAATCTATCCAATTAATGAGATATGGTTAAATAAACTACATATCTATGTTGAATGGTGTGATTCTAGACAAAATTAATGGTTGTTGGAAACTCGATTGAAGGCACATGAACATTATAATTTTTTTTAAATTGACAAATACCTGATAGTTAGTCTTCTGATCATTCATTGTGCAATCCATTCAAATTTAATTTTTTGGGTTTCCAGTCAATTATATGTGTCACAGACCATGTGAAATGATCACACCCAAGGTGACCCTTATCTAACAATCTTGTTTTTATATGTGGTACACACTTAGAAGGCCATGTAGTGTAACCCACAGTGTTTTCCTAGTGAAACACTATATAACATGTGATAGATGGATCGGAATGTATAGGTATTTTATTCATAGGAGTCCATGTGGCATCATACAACCTATATTTGGGATGTGAACAGTCAGGATTGAGTGCATGGGTAGAACCACATACTAAATAATTTACCAGTATGCACGAGCACAGGAATAATGTCATATTGAGTGCTAGAATTACGTCAACATGAAATGTACCATTGGGACACATTATGTAATGTGATAAAATGTACATTTCCTCTTAGTAAAGTACATATAAAGTGCCTGTCCTTGTGAGACACATCATGTACCCCCAGGGACACACTGTTCACTACTCTAAGGATATGTTGGATTCATATTTCATTATAGTTCAACATCTTTGTGAGATTGTGTGAGAATCCATGAACCAATATTGATTGATTGTGTTTACTTGGACCATTCTAACGAGGGTTTGATGCATCATCACATTCTCATTATATATGGAGACCCATCTATAGGTTCCTTATGATCTAGGAAGTGTTGGAAATTTCCAATAATCTATATTGAGTAGGCTCTGCCTTCTTTGGAAGATATCGTAGAAATGTGAACCATGTATCCCTAAAATAGGCCTAGTGTTATCCTCAAGTAATTTTTCTTTCCTTATATAGGTTTATTGAGAATTTTTTTGACCTATATTTGTATGAGCTCTGATCCCTTATCTGAGAGAATGTTTCTAGTAGTGTATATAGTCCCACTAGTGTGCCCTATGTTTTTTTGCCACTATCTATATATTGAGATCTAGATTTTCTTGATGGTGTATTTGTCTAATGGAGTGTGTATCGTAGAGGAACATTCTAATTTCCCTAGGAGATTTTTCTTTTCTATTCTTATTGAGTGTGGCCTTTAGGATGGATGGTTTGTAACATAGTTTTAACAATATTAAATGAGTGATATCTCTCAATTGACTTCAATTAGGTTTGGTAGGGATAATGGGGTAAGATATCCTAAATGAGAAATACCTTGAAACCTCGCAGTGGAACTACTTCTAGTAGAGGTTGAATCCTTTGATACACATAGTATTTTGAGTTTATATTTGAATGTTTCATTGAATGTCTCATATTAGGATTAAAATATCATATAATGAGATGAATTCTCTAGATGAGTCATGATTTTTTATTTTGGGTTTTCCAATTAGGTATTGTTATACTCACCATAAGATCGGATCTATTGGCATATGTTGTGTCACATATAGATTACAGAAATTTTCATATAGTACTTAGAGGACAAGGAGAAGGAATACCTTATTTTGGGGCTAGATAGACTATGGTGTATTTCATTGATGCATTTGACAGTATTTCTATCCTTATAAATAGGCAGGACTTCATTCCAAATTTGGGTGGGATTGTATGTAGTCATATTGTATGTTTTTAGTACTTTATGTAAAACTCTGATTATGGTAATATATATGTATGCATGCATTTCTATCAATTATTTTTATATTTAAGCATTGTATGGGCTTGGATATGTGTTTGTGCACACATATATTTTAATTTAATTCCTATCATGATTGTGATATGTCTTCATAATTATAGTTACCTGTTGATGTCTTATTATAGGGGGGAATGATTATTTAGGGGTTGGACCTCAATGGGTCCTATAACTCCCCAATATTCCATGGTATTAATCATTTTCATAAAATTCAATATCGTGGAATGTATGAAACACTGAGTTCTAGCTCACTAGGACCTATCAAACAAACCATTTATGAAAGCGGTTAGGAATAGTATTAACCACATCTTTAAATTTATTTATTACATATAATTTTAACATTCATCTTTTTTGTTTCTTATAAATAATATAAGGACAAATTAATTTTTTCACATAAAAGGCATTTTTTTCAAAAAAAAATCAATTTTTTTCTGACTTTTAAAGGAATACCATTTTTAAATAAAATATTTTACACTATTATATATTTATTTTCATTAAATTAAGTTCTTCATTGGAATTGAGATATAAAAATTATGTTTGGATAAATTTTTGGTACTTTTCTGATAACATTAATATCTTGTTGAATAGTAAAAAATATTTAATTTTTTATAGATTTATTAATCGAAATATTTATAAGTGTTAAATTATACATTTGATGGTTTTTAGAGAATTATTTTTTATATTTTTATCATTTAATATAATTTAGGTCATTGGACGTAATTTCACATTTAAATTGGAACAAACACATGTCAATCATTTGATTGTTTTTACTTCCGGAAACCCATCATTTGGGATTTAACAATGGGAATTAATTTTAAATTAATTAATAAAACTTATATATCTTGAATTTGGAAAAATGGATTCGATATTTAGAATCATAACATCCATATTGTTTCAATTTGTTTCTTTTATTTTCAGACATTATGAATAATATCTTCAGTAATTATTTTTATTCACCATGGTTAAAGGGTAAATCAGGAAAATAATGGAAACAAAAATAATATTATAATAATAAAAAACTACACTAAAACATTCCCTATTACTATTTAATGAGATATATTCGACCATGATCGTACTTAGGAAGAATGTGTGGCATTTTGGTACCACGTGGGGGTGAAATGTCATGAAATTAAATTTAATATAAAATTAAAGATATTTATAACATAAACATATATATTTTAATGAATTGATTTTAATATAGGGTTATAAAACATATATCTATTTATATAAATATAAACTGATAATATAAAAATATTTAATACTTCATGGAATTTAATTTATCAATTTTAGATATTAGATAAATATTTTTATTTATGACACAAATATGATGCAGTGATTACCTCATTAATGAAAGATTCAAGTAAATGAATTTATCAATATTATAATAAATGTAATTTGAACCTTTTAATTCTATCCACGAAATTTACATACTTTATTGACATATTATCAAATATTTAATTCCATTTGTTTGAAGGAATTTTTTTTTGACATTAACAAATTTCAATTACTAAATAGTGTAAATATTTACATAAATGAGTCTTAAAGAAATACAATTTTATTAAATGATATAAAAATCCTAGAAATCTTAGGATTGGACAAAATACATTCAATGTGATAAAAATGTCATAATTTATCCACTTTGTGTTCTCTTGGAATATTATTGTAATGATATAAACCATGTAGTATGAAACTACAAGAGGACGTGATAAGAGTTAACTATTTTTACAAAGGGTTAAATCTAAAAAATAAGGTTAATATTATAGCTTAAACATGTATAAAACATATTTGTTGAGATTATTTACACCCATAATCATCTTATCCTTTAAATAAATCTATTTTAAGCCATTATAATCCTAAAATAATTCTATAATAAATTAATATTTCAACCTTTTCCTAAAGTTCCCCTCACCTCTCTTAAAAAAGGTCACCTCCCTTTCTCTTTAATTCTCACCTCCAATGTCGTTTGACTCAGTCAAACCCTAACCAAATATCCTTTCAACTTCCATAAAATCATCTTATAGGAATAAACATTGGGCATAATTCTTACATAAGAAGTCTTTTCTGCAAATCTAAAGGAGACACCCGAAGAAGAGGTAATCATTTTATCCCTTCTTTCAAAGTTAATTTCTACTTAAACTTCCTCTTATAATGTTATTCCTGATAAAATAAAAACTACAACATATATCTATCCTGATATGTTTATAAGATTATTGGACAACCATAATCCTCCTTTTTTCACCCTATGAAAAAATACCACAAAGTGTGCATACGTACGACTTACTATATGTACACCTTCGTGTAAATTTATTTTCATGTAAACATTATTTATATGGGTATAATAATGAATATAATGGATTTAAATTATAATTATAAAATTTTATTTATTCTTTAAAATTAAAATTCCTTCCAATTTCATTCCATTTAATAATCAAAGGAACAATATCATCACTCGTGCGTATGTAAAGCCTACCATCTCCACGACGAGATGAGATTCATTATCCACATTAACCATAAGAGAAAGATTATAAAAAATATATTATATATAATTTTTAAATATATGACATAATAAGTCTACTTGAATGATATTTATAAATGTGTGTGTATGTACATATATGTCATTCACTTATTTCCATTCAATGCGATAAGAAAATGGAAATAACGTTCATTTGTACGTACGACCTACTGCCTCCATAGATAAGGTCTTAAATTTTATATATATATCAATTATATGTATTTATATTATTATTAAGGATGATATTTAATTTATATTATACATTATAGAAGTAACTTTGTCATGATCTAATTTTAATGATCTTGTATAGCAAGTTAAAACACGTATGATAAACAAAATGATATTACCTGAAATGTTTCATTAACATTGAATTGTTAATAAATGGTTAATATAAAGTCATAAAAAATAATATATGATATCAAAAATATTATTTTGATTCTGATGTAAGTTAATAATATGTTTAAAAAATTATACATGAGTTTTGGAGTCATACAAAGAGTACCAGACTTAAGGTAAGGGTAGATTTCAAAATCTCATTATTATTCATGGTTGTTGATGTTTACGTATCTATTGGTCCATTTTTAACATCCATGACCATTTTTCAAAAAAATATTATTCAAAATATATATTTTAATGATTTATGGAAGGGGATCTTTATGTAGCCCATCAATTAAATTTTTTTAAAGATTTATTTTTCTAAATCTATTTAATTAATGTACATGTTTTCAAAATGATTTAATGGATTTATTTATATTAACATGATTGTTTTAAAATATTAATTCCTTTCTAAAACTTCAAAGTTCTATGGTACAATTTGATCCTAAAAACTAATTGAAATTTATTCCATTATAAATTTTGTGTCTTTTAAATAATTTCATGAAAAATGGATATTTATCTCATATAGTTTTACTCATCATTTTTAACTATGTCAACATACTTTACAAAATATTATTCATGATTGAGGTTGATTTATTATAATAAAATATTCCATATTTAATTGAATGTGTTATTATATTTTCAAATCTTTATGATCTATTATTATACCATTCATGGATTATGGTTACTGTATTGATATTTCATATGGTAATTTCAATAGGAATGTTTATTTTATGTTTAACCTTTTTCATAAGAGGAATGAAATGGACATAGTAAGTGACAGGAGGGAACCTATATAACCTCTTGATGCATTGGTAGGTCTAATGAGACAAACTAGTGACTTGGAACAACTCCTTGACCTAATATTGGTGAATGGTCTTGGCATAAGGCCTCGAAATAGTAGTTATTATGTCTAACATTATCCATTAACTCGGTATGAAATTAGTTTTTACATGTGATTATTCAACTAGTAGAATATCCATGTTCATGTTTATATGGTAATTTTTTATTTAATTTATTCCATATTCTGTGGGGGTTTATGTTTAATAGTCATTTGTTTTTATTATACATCTTTCATTAAAAGTTTATAGCTTCTGGTGAATTATTTACCCATAATGTGCATCTTAGATCACCCCTTTCTTAAATTTTATTTTACCAAGTATCAAAGAAGTGAATTATGATTGATATGATGGGTTATTCTTGGGGAATAATGGTTATATCAAAGGATTATTTATGCTATGTTTTATGTTAGAATGTGTAATGTAATGTTCATGTATATAATCTATTTTCTATGACTGCTAAACTTGTTGGTCCTTCGAGACTTAATTCCTTGTAATCTTACCAATGTATTATAGTAAATCACTAGATTTGGGATACTGTGGTCAAGGAATTATTTTGGGTATTGGATGATGTTTATAAACAGTAGTGGAAATAGATTTGGATAACATAGATTTGGGATCAGAGCCGTACGATTGATGTTTAGGATAAGTATATAATAACCCCCATTGAATTTTTGTAACGATCCTGGATAACCTAGGATTAAACATAAGTTCTTATATATAGGAAGTACCTTCCATTGATTATCAATTTTTCATCCCTGAGATATGTTTCTCAACCTATGATTTTTGGTCTTAGTTAATAGAGAAAATCGGATGTAATTTTATTAACATTGATTTTTGGGGAAAATTCAGTTATTTTGATAAACAAAATCGGATAATGATTAAAGAGAAATATATTTTGATTCTAGTGAATCAGTTTTCACAATATATTATTAACAATGTGATATTTTATAACATTTATAATCCATTTCCTAAGAGAATGATAAATGTTTATAAATATTCAAATTTTATGAAACGTAAAGTAAAGAAGAATTGATTTCCTAAATATCAAGAGGAAGGGAAAAACAACCTTGTAGATTACCTCAAATGTAGGGGATGCTATTTTCTCTATAGGATAAAGGGTCATAAAATGACCAATTGTTATGGAGTTAAATGTCTCATCTATAGAAATCATGGGCATTACCCAACGCAATGCCCAGATATAAGAATCAACCTCTATACAAAGGAAGGAAATATTCTATTACAACCATTAAATTAGAATGATTGGAGTATTTATATATTTGGATCAATGAATTATGAATATGTGAATTATTTAAGGATTATTCTGTAAGTGATTCTTGTTAAGGATTTTCATGAATATTTTGAATGGTTATAATGGACAAGAAAATTTATTTAAGCATAAAATTTTATTTTAACAAGACACGATTAAGGTAATGATTACCTTTAATATCTCTCTTATGTTAAGATAATTATTTTTGGATAGTGATATGTTGGATTCGAAAAAATTAAATTGGATTATTCTACTTTTATGAGAATTGAATTTGGATTTTTTATCAAGAGGGTTATGATATCACAGATGAAGTGTAAAACGTTTTGGGACATAAGGATTAATCCAATATATTTTGGATTAAGTAAACATGCATGTTTTCAATAAGGATATCTAATAATTTAGTTTTTTACCGTGACTCAAGAGAATACTTGATGAAGGTGTTCACATGTTGTAATGTGACAACCATGAACTTCCTTATGTGATATGGTAGATAAATGCTAAGCTGATTTGATTCACCTCTTTCTAAATTTGTATCTTTTTAGTTTTTGGAAGGATTATAATGTTATAAATTTATGGACATCATAAGCTAAACTCCAGTTGAATTTTGATAGATTAATGTGTTATCACAGTATAGGTGGTCTTATGCATATGTGATAACCCATGTTAACTTTTTTGTGTGTGGGACAAATGGTATTATATATTATTCTATTTATGGATCACATGATCTTCCAAAAAATTATAAATGAAGGATTCATCTTAATTTAGTTAAATAAGATATGAAGTTGAAATTTTTTAAGACATTACCAATGATGAGGTTCTAATTAAATCAAGTACGTATTTTTTTCTCATGTTCTTCAACTTTAGGGAAATGATCCTGAAAACCAAAAATATTTTCATAGTACATTCTTTTACGATGAATCAAATGCTCCCTAAGATCATTGAAAATTTATGGATTTTTGACTGTTAAGATTATTATAATAATATTATATATCAATCTTCATCAGAACATGACGATTATTTTTCTCTTCCATATCCATGATTTCATACATGGAACCCTGGTATGTGTTACTTCTGCTAACCTTCATACTTACGATTCATTATTTTAAAATTGAGGCCTCATTAATATATTTTTCTATTTGGAATTCCAAATAAGATATTTTAAACATTAAAAAACCTAGTTTTCAATCCCATGATTAAATTTTGAGGACACAATTTAATTAAGGATGGGATAATGTAACCCCCAAACATCCACGATACACTTCCTTTTTAAATAATTCAATAGTGTGTGATGTATGCAACACAGAGTTCAAGGGCACCACTACCTTTAAGACTGGCCATTCAAAAAGAATTTATGAATAGTATTAACCACATTTTGAGTTTTACATATCCAATATAATTTTAGCGATAATTTGTTTGTGTTACTTAAACACAATATAAGGAAAAATTCCATTTTTCATATAAAAAATAACTTTTAAAAAAATTCACCTTGTCCCCCATTTAAAGGAGAACCATTTTGAATTCCATTATTTGACACTTATATATATATAAATTAATGAAATAAAATTCCTCATTAAAATTGGGTCATAAATAATTTAGTTTGGACAAATATTTGGTACTTTATGATAACTTTATTATTTTGATAAATAGTGAAAAATACAAATTTTTTATTAAAACACCTTTTTAATTGAAATAAATTATAGTGTTAAATTATAAATTTGAGTGGGATTAATGTATAATTATTTTATATTTTTATCATCTAATATAATTTAGTTAATTGGATGTAATATTACATTTAAATTGGACAGAAAAAAATGTCAATCTTTTGATATTTTTTACTTCTTAAAAACCAGCTTTTTGGTTATTAAAATAGGAATTAATTTAAAATTAATTACTGATATTCTCTATTTTGAATTTTTAAAAATGGATTCCATATTCGGATTCAGATGTTATAAATTTTGTAATTATATTCTTTTTATTTTTGGACATTATTAATAGTAAAATCAGTAAATATTTTTATTTACCATGGATAAAGGGTAAATCAGGTTAATAAGGGTAACAAATAAAATATTATAATAAAAAAACTACCCTAATACATGTCATAATATTATTTTATATGTTATATTCGACCATGATTATCCATAGGCAGAATTTTTGGAATTTGGGGAACACTTGGTTGTGATAATGGCATGTTAGAAAAATTAATTTATAGTAATGATAATTATAACATAAACACATATATTTTACTAAATCGATATCAATATAGGGTCACATAACTGATATATATGTCTATAAATATTCATTATAAATTTAAAAATACATCATACTTCATGATATTTTATTTATAATATTTAGACATATAATAAATATATTTATTTATGACAGAATTATGATGTTTGGATTATTATATTAATGAAGGATTCAAATAAATGAATTTAAAAATATTAAAATAAATGTAATTTCAACATTTTTATTCTATAATTTTTTTTAGGAATTATGTTGACATAATACGGATATTTTAACTCCTTTGGATCGATATAATTGATATTTTATGACATTAAGAAAAATATATTACTAAATGGAATCAAAATTGATAAAAATGTGTTTTTTAAGAAAATACTATTTTATTAAATGATGTAAAAAAAATTAAAAAATAAAGGTCGGTCCAAAAACAATATTGGTGAAAAAAATTGATAAATTATACACTTTTGGTTCTCATTGAATTTTATTGTAATTTTATTAACCATATAGTATAAAAATACATGAGGACATGGTAAGAGTTAACTTATTCTACAAATGGTAAAATCTAAAATATAGTGTTAATTTTATGACATAAACAAGTCTGAAACCTATTGGAGTAGATGATGTCGGACCATCCACATATTAGCCTTTAAATAAATAAATTTGGAGCTATTATAATATGAAAATAATTTTATAATAAATTAATATTTTAAGCTTTTTCTAAAGTACTCCTCACCTCTTCTATAAAAGAGATCCTCGTTTTTATTTTTATTTCACACCTCCATATCCCGTTGTCTCAACCATACCATTCCCAAATATACCTCCAAAATCCTTCACCTTATCTTATATGGAATAATTCTTTCATAAAGACTACTTTTTCACCCATTTTGAGCAAATATATATGAGTCACCTAAAGTAGAGGTAATCGTTTTATCCCTTCTTTCAATGTTCATTTCTTATTTTACTTATTCTTACTAAGTTGTTACCATACTAAAATAATAACTCTTCAATATAATATATTATGAGATGTTTTTAATTATTACGGGACAACCATATTTTTCATTTAACACATCCTATGAAAAACAATACCACCATGCGTGTGTATGTAAGGCTTACCGTCTCCACATCGTGGTGTAGTTTTTTTCATTATACATTATCTCTATGTGTAACATAATTAATATAAAATATGTAAATAATAAATATAACATGACATTGATTATATAAAAATATATATTACATCAAATTCCAAACCATTTAATCATTAATGGAATGATATCGTCATTTGTGCTTACGTACGACCTACCATCTCCACGACGTGATGAGATTCACTCTCAACTTTAGCCATCCAAGAATGATTATAAAAAATATATTATTCTTAATTATGAAATATATTAAATAGTAAGTCCAATGTTATTATATATATATATATATATTTATGTACATATATTTAATTCACTTACATCCATTCAATACGATATGAAAACAGAAATGTTTTTTTTGCATACATACAATCTACCAACTCCACGAATGGTATATTCTATTATATATATATCTATTATATATATTTAAATTAAAAATATATATGATATATAAATCATATTATACATTTTTTAAGTTAGTAAATCATGATCTATGTAATATGATCACGAATAAGAAGTCAAAACACGTATAATAAAACAAGCGATACTACCCAAAATGTTGCATTATCATAGAATTTTTAACAAATACGTAATATAATTTCATAAAAGAATGAAATATGATATAATAAATATTTTTATTATTTTATATAACCAAATAATATGTTTTGAAACACTATACAAGATTGTCAGTGTCGTACGGAGGGTATCCGGCTTAAGGTAAAGGTTGATTTCACAATCTCATTATTATTCGACGTTGTTGATGTGTAAGTATCTGTGATGAAATATTTATCATCTTTGTCCATGTTTCATAGTTATATTTAAGAAATAATATTTTAAGGATTTATGAAAGGTATTCTTTATATATATCATCATTTTAATTTTTTAAAAAATTTATTTTCTTGAATCTATTTAATTAATGTCAATGTTTTCAAAATAAATTTAAGGATGTATTTATATGGACATGATTGTTTTCAAATGTTAATTACTCTAAAAATATTCAATTTTGTATGGTACAATTTGATTTAAAAATCTATTTTAAATTACTTCATTTATAAATTTTGGGACTTTTATATTATTTTATGAAAAATGGATATTTATCTCAATGATTTTTACAAGTCATTTAAATGTATGTAAATATCCTTTATATGATATTATTATTGATTGAGTTTGATTTATTATAATAAAATATTCCCTTTTATATTTAATGAGTTGTGATATGTTTGATAGTGGATATTCTATTTTTATTCAATTCGTGGTTTATGGTTAAAGTATTGTCATTTTGTATGCTAGTTTTATTACGAATTTCAATGTTTTATTTCACCCTTTTCATAAGAAGAATGCAATGGACTTAGTAAGTGATGAGTGTGGCTTGTTATTGTCCATAAATTAATAGGTAGGACTCATTAGACAAACTAGTGTATTTGAACATTATTTTGAAAGAATAATTGTGAATGATCGTGGAACAAGGCCTAGACATAGTAGTTATTATGTCCATCATTATTCATTCCCTCGTTATGAAATTAGTTATAACACGGATTATTCAACTAGTAGAATATTCATGTTCATGTTCACATTTTAATGTTTGATTAATGTTTTGCACAAAATGTTGAATTTTATGTTTAAAAGGATTTTGATTTTATTTTACATCTTTATATAAATTGTTATAGCTTATGAAATATTATTTACCCATAATAAGAATCTAAGATCACCCCTTTGTTTTGTTTTATTTTCCCATAATGCCAAGAAGTGTAATATTATTGATATGAAGGGTTAAGCTAGGTTAATAATGGAATTGTGAAAGGATTATATATGGTTTGTATTATGTTAAAATGTGTAATGTTATGTTCATGTGTGTAATATATTTTCCAAGTCTGCAAAACAGATCGAACCTTTAGTAATTGGTCCCTTGTAATCATAAAAATGTATTTAAATAATGCACCGGCTCCGTGCTTCTGGGGTTAGGACATTACTTGTCCGATCATGATATCTTGCTTAACCATGCCTCATATGAAAAACAATGAGATACAAGGTCTGTTCATTAATATTTTCATAAAAATATTGATCATTCATTAATTTGATAACTAGTTTCCAAAAGTATTGTATACCAATCTGATGGCACCCTCAAGGTAATATAAACATGTATTTATTTAATAATTTGGGACTATATCCTAAGGGTAACCCTAGAAACTCTCTTGGTTTCTGTTTATCATACTAGATTACATATTTCAATCATCATGTTGGAGCTAGAATACAAGAGATTAATTTCATACACATAGTGATATAGATATATAAACAGATCTTATATCTGTTGTAACAAATAATCATATCCACACTAGATGAATCTTCCCTTTAGTCCAATAAATGAGTCACCCAACTACTAATGGAATTTTTTCCCATGTAATACCAAAAACAAACCATCACCAAATCCATCACCTCATTTGAAATCATATGGTTCTCCCTTATGTAATCCATAACTTATACTAAGTGGGATATATCTAGTATGAGTAACTTTTATATAATTGTCTAAATATAATGTTATTCATCCATCCTCAAAGGGAAATATCCCATATGAGACATTATTCCACAGAGCTCCATATACCATGTGATTCATTCATCATTAATAGGTCATATCCCTAGTGATTCACTCCATATTGGCACATATCCCTAGTTAGTAAATCTTCCTTGATTATTCAAATCCCATGTGAGTCACCTTTCATTAAAAAATTTAATCCTCTATATGTGAATAAAAATAATTAACTCATAACCCATATGAGAAAGGTTTCCTCAATGGTTCATACCATTTGCAATACACCTATCCTCATTGGTCAATATTCATTGTGAGTCTTTTATAACCTCTATTACCTACTTAAAAATAGACATGATGAACCAAAAGGCCACCCATTCCTAATTACTACTCAAGACATCGTTTTTAATTTATTCATGGTATATAAATCCTGAATTCTTTAGGGTAAACTTTATTATCCAACCCTACCATATTACTAAATAAAATGTAACTAAATCTATGAAGAATTGAATTCATGTTAACTATGATACAAGGAGGTTAACTTTATAATGAATCCCTAAATATCCACAGGTTTTAGATGCATGATCATGTAAATAACATTAATAGGTCCTAGACAAATATTCGAAAAAGAAACAATACTGACTCAAGAATTCATGTCCTTAAAAAGAATATCATTTTTCTTTATCACATTATCATAAAAGTTATGATCTTTCTTATTATGTATAAGCAAACTACACAAGTTCTGATTCCATCCAATTATATATATAGTAATCTCATCTCAGGGGATTCAACAAACCTCCAAAATATCTATTTCCTCCTTTGATGGAAATAAATGAGTGATCATCTGGATATGTGTTGTTACACCACTATACAATCACTATGTAGGATACTTGGTTTTGATGGATCACTTTTATGGAAGTGACCAGATATAATATTATTACTAAGAATGATTCACCAATATATATATATATATAACTATTAAAAGAGTCTTCAACTAAGCATGAAAACCATAAATTCTTGATCGATGATCACATTATATTGACCAATGTGTATAAAAATGTGTCACTATTATGTCCTAGTAATTGACTTCATTTCAAATGTCAGTCCGCAAAGACTCTAAATTCATGGGCATATGGGCGCATGAAAAATATTCATCTATTTTTTAAAATCATTTGATTTTTCCTCAAGAAGAAATATCAAAAAATAATTTTTTATTTTTTGATTATAAGTAATATCTCAACATAAAATATATATTACACAAAAATATTTAACCTATAATAAAATCATTAGAATGATCATTTAATATTTAACTAATATCAACAATATAATTTCAAAAAATAACATTTTCATTTAAAATTAATATTTTATATTTAAAAATTATCATGCCTCATGTTTTATAGTTTGTAATAATTATATATTCATGAAAGCATATCAATAATCATTTATACATACCTGTAATGATGAAAATAAACTTAAATATTAAAATAGGATCTCATATCATGTAATACTATAAACATTACAACATTATATATCATGATATCAATAATTTATGAACACCATTAATCAATAATAACACTATCATTCCAAATAAATGATTTTATTTTAGGATGATTCAAATTCATTCCAATATAACCAAAATATGTTACACTTAATTGTACGAAAACAAATAAGTAAATGAGAAAACATAAATTTTTTATCAATTGACATTAAATAATAGAGAACATCATTTTAATTTTCAATCAATCCTAAAATAAATCATTTTATCTTACCCAAAACAATTTTAAACCTAATCTATTTTCTATGTGTGCTTACCCAATATTCCAAAGTACCAAAACCACTCTAGCAGTCAATAGAAAATAATTAAATCAAATCACAAACAAAACCTTTTTAGAATATTTCTAACTATGCATTATTTATTTTACTTACCTTATATATTATTCATTTCCTATAAATATATATATATATATATATTTACAATTTTATGTTACTTTTAAATACACAAACCATTTTTATATTTTGTATATTCAATTCTTGAATATTCATAACATTATCTAGTTATATTTTTTAAAACCCATCCAGGATACCAATAATAATAATCGAGTTAGATTTCCATAGAACATCAACTATGCCACCCCAAATACTAATGGTGGGAAATATTTGGTGAGGTCTTGATTGAATAATTTTTCATATTATTTCATTAATGATAAACATTTTATGTGAATAATAATATAATTAAATAAAATTGATACCATATGAAATTTTTTGAAATTATCAATCACTTCTCATCACCCCATAATTAAATAAAAAATTTAATTTAAAAATAAAAAAATAGGCCATGTAAATGAAACATAAAATAAGAAATACATTCTATCCAATCATAATCTAATAAATATATAAAAAATGGATATATTTAATGGTCCTCTTGAAATACCATGTCAAAAACAATCATTGATTTTTTTATCCAATAGATCCTATATATATTCATACTCTTATGACGAACCTTCCATTTTATACATAAATAATACATAATTTTATATGGATATTATATACATTTAACAATAATAAATTCCTATGTAATTTGGAGAATTATTGCCTTTATAATTTTTATACAAAAATAACTAGTTCATAAATGACCGATTTCAATTCTAATTAGTTTTTTCATAACTAGAACCCTTCGTAGACATGTTATTCTAAAAACCATTCTTCATAAGATAGGGAATGGAATCATAAGATTGTGTGATATTCAGTGATTATTATGTTTTAACATAGGAGATGTCAATAAATGTTAATAAGTTTCTATATTATAAGAATAAGGATATGAAAACTTGATATAGAAAACGATAATCATACCCAATCTGCCAAAGTTATTTAATCATGAATCATGGAAAAATGTTTTTTGACACAAATTAAATAATACATAGGAGTGTGGAATCATCAATAATAAATAATGATCCATGAAAATTATTGTAATTATATTTTATTTGTTTTTGAAATTCACAAAATCATGGAAAATAATTTCCTTTCCCTAGATCACTACAAAGACTATCATGACAAATTTTATTCACTCTCGATTAAATAATTTCATAAGTATAAGTTCACTCCACTGACTAGGTTATTAGACAATGTCCCATGCAATACTGGGTTCACACCCCATTACATCCCTCATTATCTCATGATAAATGATTATTTTCCAAATTATAGTGGGGGTTATATAATTATAGGCTCACACATCACATAGTGAAAACTATAAATATGTGTTCCAAAATATCCAAAAACATTATTCATATAATAAAATGTTAACCCATTGAAAAGAAATGTGTTCTGGAAAAATATAATTAAAATAATCATATACGATACAGAGAATAAATAATTGTTGTAAAATTGGATCATATACCGAGTATACCATAAGAAACATTAGATGTTGTTGTTATAGATAAAAATATCTTTTAAGGATCACTAAAATATTTCCTAATAGAAATATCCTTTTTCATTCAAAATAACATATTTTTAAAATACTTTTTCAAAAATAATAATTCAAATTTTGATTGAAAAGAACATATGAAACAGAAAAGTTATCATTAATGAAAATATACTTCTTAAAGGTAGGGAATTATGATCATGTTTTTGATGTAAAAATAATAATATATTTACTTATTTTTAATAACATAGAAGTTTCATTTTTAGAAAATGATAATAGGATTCCTTTTTTATCTTAATGTGGAAATAAATTTAGAAAAAATTAATATAAAAAGTATTTGGATTATAGTAAAAAAACCTAAAACAGTTTAATGAAAATATGAAAATAGAAGAAGAAATTCTCATCCAAAGTGAATAAAAATGTCAGTATTATTTAAAAAAACCATTTGTATAATGAGTTCCAAATTAGAGTAAAATGAATGAAAAAAATGAAATATCCATAAATTACTACTGTAGGATAAAATACATAATATTTGGAAGATATTAATTATTCAATTTATTCATCACAAAATTTAATCATAATCAATCTAGGTAAAAATGATATTGTAACATAAAAATATTTCCTCATGTCCATCATTCATCATAATTAACCTCAAATAAGTTATAATACCTATTTTTTTTATTATTATATATCAAAATAATAATCATAACTATAATTCCATACATGGTATACCTATGGAATCTTATGAAACATTCATTTCTAGTCATTGATTATCAAAATCTTTTCGGTTGTAAACGAAATCATTTTTCATGTATGTTTTGGTTCTCTAATTATTTTCCATAAACTATTATCATTGTTCCATGAACACAATGATTTTAATAATGATACATATATCATATATATTTATTGTATATCTCTTTATAACCACTTATATAAATATGTGATGAAAGGTGAATTATATCACTATATAGAGACTGTAATTCTTGTGTATACATGAGTGACATTTTAATTTTTTGATGGAGGGAATTAAATAAATGTAAGTATTAATTTTCCTTTATTAAATATTTATTCTAACATAAAATTAATATGTAAACTATAAATCTATCATAATAACCAAACATTAATAATCGTAGTTGAAAATTATTTTTATCACTACATAGAGGCGTTAGTCCGCACGTATGCAAGAGGGATACATTCATCCTCCATTAGATTGAGAATTAGTTGTAAATGGTTGTTAAATAATCATAATATGAAATTATAATACTTATTATACTGTATTAAACATTATTTTATGGATAAAAAAAGTTTATAGGATGTATAATAAGAAACAAAATATAATGATCGTGGTTATGATCTACACCTCTTCTTTGAGAGATGTCTTTTGGATTTCTCTTGAATCCTTGAAGGATTGGTCAATGAAGATGTAACGACATGACCCCAGTTACCTTGACTCGGAGGATTATTACATATCATTTCCATGATAACAAAAGTTCATTTATCAAAATACCAATTATTTTAGTAGCCTTGGAAGTACTGGATACATTCATAAGGTTTAAATTACATCATAAAATGGACAACTACAACAACATTATTTCCATAGACTACACTGAGATCCCATAGACTATCCCTGCAAGTCAGTCATAATATACTTTTTCACATCCTAGGAAAAATAAAAAATAGAAAGGGTTAGCTCAGATTCTCAGTAAGGATAACAATATTGAAAAATATTTCATAAATAAGTATAAACATTTAAGGAAATTCATAAATTTAAAACAAAGTCCATTTAAACTTGAACTTCAACATATTATGGAAAAGATAAAATGAAATAAATCCTTTTAATCATTCACATGGTTATCCTACTGATCTAATAATCAAATGGAATATCAATAACCACTTTCATAATAATGGAATGCATAATGCTAGACTTTCATAACCAAATACTCATGTCCTTGTTCCAAGACTACAAATAAGATTTTTTCAAGGCCTTGTGACAAGACAATAGTTTGTCTTAGGAGAGCTGCTGATGCATTGAGGAGCTATAGAAGGATCCACCCATCACGTACTAAGTCCAATTCATTCCTCATATGAAAATTTTTAAACATAACATAATCATTCGTAATAAAACTAGCATATGAAATGTCTATACATTATCCATAAAAGATGAATTGTGTAAAAAAAACATCCATAGTCAAACATATCACAAAACCATCAATACAATATGGAAGATTTGTATCATAATAAATCATATTCAAATAATCTTAAAATCCATCAAAGTATGTTGACATAGATGAAATCAACACATTTTTAGTGAAATATGTGTTTCTATTATGAAATCATATAAATTCATGTAATTATAAAAGAAAAAATTTATTTTTTAAAATATTCTTATATTCTTATATGGGTAGGTTTGATGTAGTCATAATGGTGGCAAATAGACGCTCCCACCATACATGTTACAAAACATTCTTATAATAATTTTGTCAAAAAGTTTATAAAAGGACCTTGTTTCAAAAATGACGGAATGATTCCTTTACAAAAATATTATAAAAATTTAAAAAAAAGATTATAAATTACATTATCCCATAGTCTATAAAATTTTAATAATGTTTTGAAATTCATATTTAAGAAACATGGATTTGTATGATAAAGAGGTCCTAGTGGATACTTACATAAAAAAGCATAGATAATAAAGATATTGTAAAATTAACCCTTACCTTGTAATTTTCCATAGACGTTGGTAGGTTAACCACATATATAATGGTGAAATAATTGTTATTAAGTTTTACAATAATCATATACATTGATATGATATCATATATTATCTTTTAACATTTCTCTGTTAACAATATCTTATTATTATCGTCGTTTCGGGTGTTAACAGATTCTTTTTACTTTATATAATTTGTTGTGTGAGTCATATTTGTTATGGATGGGATGTAACATATTCATATCCAGAATTATATCACATCTTTAAATATTATTTTTAATCATCAAATGAAAATTAGTCTTGAATGGATACGACGGGGAATGAATCTCAACACGTTCATGGAGACAGTAATCTGTACGTATGAACGAGTGATAATATCAGTCTTTTGATATTAAAATAATATATAATTTGATGGTATATCATATATAAAGAATAATTATCATGTTATATTTATTATTTAAATCAATTACACATCATTATTATACCCATCCTTATAATAATGTATTGAATATCAATTACACCACGATGTGGAGACGGTAAGCTGTACGTATGCACGCATGGTGACATGTCATTCAAAGGATGGATAGAATAATGAATATGGTTGTACAATATTTATAATAACATGATATTATATCGAAGATATTGGAGTTATTATTTTAAAATGGAAACAACAAGTAATGATGAAGTAGAAGAAGAGAGGAACATGAAAGCGGCGATGGAATATTTACCTCTTCTTCTGGTTTTTACCTTTTGATTTTATCAAAAGGTCTTCTTAAGTTGGTTTTATGTCTAAAGGAAGGCCTCTATGATGAAGGGAGGACAATTTAGAGGGTATTTGGGCAGATTTTGGCCAACAAAAAATGTTTTGAGAATTTGAATTTGAAGGAAGAGGGAGTTCCCTTTTATAAGAGGGGTGAGGGACACCTTAGGAAAGGCTAGAAATATTATTATATATTAAAATAATTTTCGGTTTCTAATGGCTAAAAAGTAAATTATTTAAAGTATAAGAGGGGTATGAGTCTAACACTACTCAACCAATAGGTTTTAGAGAGATTTGGGTCACTAAATTAACTTTTTCATTTACATTTAACTCTTAGTTAAATAGTTTGATATTTACCATGTCTCTTTGTATTTCTATATTATATGGTTAATAAACATACTATATACTTCCAAGAGAACCACATGTGGTTCATTAATGATTCAATTATCATCATGTAAGTCCTTTTGACGAACCTTATATTTTTTAAAATAGAATATAAATTAATAATATAATATTGGTTTTAAAAACACTTTTAGGTCAATTTTGACACTATTTGGGATTTTGTATTTCCTAAATTCATAACAGCATTATTACATAGAAAAAAATCCATATAAACAACCCTAAAATGTCTTATTATCCTATAAAATTATTTAAATTCATAAAAATTCTCAAATTACATTTATTTGGATATTTATAATATCAATTATTTCAATATTTCATTAATTTGCCAATTACCGCATCATCATTGTGTGATAAATAAATTAAATTATTTAATATCCAAAAAATATAAATAAAATAAGAATATGTCAGAAATATTTCTAGATTTCTAATGAATATTTATAGTAGAATTTATCTTCTGTATAACCCTATATTAAAATTTTTATTTATTAAACATTGATTATAACTTTTTTAATTCTTCTTTAAATAAAATAATAATAGTAAGTTTCCAAATCTAATCCATGTTGACAAAATAGGTTCATATTTTATTTATAAGGTTGTTTTTGGTCAAATTATACTTATCCAATATAATTAGGACATGGGTTATGGTCATAATAATGTCATTTTTACCCTTAATTACACTATTTACTTTTAACCGTGGTAAATAAAAGTAAAAGGTTACTATTCACCAAAAAAGTTTCATCTAATTTGAAACAAATTTTACTTACAGATATAAACCATGTCTCTTAGATTTTTGATATTCTATTCACTAAAGCTGTAAAATTATGTTTTATATGAATTTGCAACTTTTTCTAGGAGGTGGTTAAAAGGGGGTGAAAAGTTCAATAAAATTTTTATATTTCTAAAATTATTATAAACTGACTCCAATGAATTAAATTGAACTTATATTTGTATTATGTATCTATTTTGACATAAAAAATGTTTAAATAATATAAATAATTTTTTAAATTAAATATTGATTTTAAACTATAACTTAGTGTTTTTCACTATTAATCAAAAATTGAATGTTTCAGAAAAATACCAAAAAATAACCCTAAGCTAATTTCGATATTTTGAATCCAAAAATGAAGTCCATTTTGCTTGATAAAATTTATAAAATTTCAAAAAGTGTTTATTACTATTTATAATGGCTGGTTTGAGTGGTTGTGGTGTGTTAGAACATAAAGTTGCGTACAATACACGTTATTGTATTATTCAAAGATAAGTGTACCATGGACGCTTGGGGAATTACATTCTCCCATAATTCAAATAACTTTGTCCTTGAAATTTCTGAGAAATTAATTCATAAAAATACTTGAGTTGTTCTTCATCATATGTTCCTCGTGTTCTCACGTTGCCTCTTCAATCTTATGGTTTCTCCCTAGAACATTTACGAGATGAGTTGTTTGGTATCTCAACACATGTTCTCTTGTTTCCAGAATCTTGACACGCTCTTCACAATAAGATATAGAAGGACCAATTTATAATTCCTCATAGGTTAGTACATGCGTTGGATCAGGCATGTATTTTATCAATAGCGATATGTGGAATACATCGTGAACTTTGGAGAGACTTGGCGGCATTGCCAAACGATAAGCTACAACCCCAATTCATTCAAGAATTTCGAATGTTCTAATGTCCCTGGGACTCAATTTACCATTCTTACCAAAATGTATAACACCCTTCCATTGACATACCTTAAATAAAACATGATCTCCTAGATGAAATTCCAAATCCATCCTTCGATTATCAGCATAGCTCTTTTGTCTACTTTGAGCAGCTTTGATGTGGTTTTGGATAAACTTACCTTTTTCCATCATTTCCTCTACATTTTATGGGCCTACATGTTTTCTTTAACCTACATAATCCCAATAGGTTGGTTTGTGACATCTCTTTCCATATAACGCTTCATATGGTGCCATCATAATAATTGAATGGAAGCTATTTTTATAGGAAAATACTACCTGAGGTAAATATTGATCCCACATACCTTTAAAGTCAAGTGAGAATTATCTCAACATGTCTTCTAAGGTTTGAATAGTCCTTTCTAATTATCCATCAGTTTGGGGGTGGTAGGTAGTGCTCAAACTGAGTTTAGTATCCATGTATTTCTGAAGGCTTTTCCGGAATATTGATGTAAAATGGGGATCACTATCAGAAATAATCGATAGGGGTACTCCATGAAGTCTTACAACTTCATTAATATATAGTGTTTCTTGAACGTCAAGTGGTAAAGATTCTCTTATAGAATGAAAATGTGCTGACATGGTAAGGCGATCAACAATGACCCATATTGCATCATTCTTTCTAGGATTCTTTTGTAGTCCAATGAAAAAGTCAATCGTAATAATATCCCATTTCCACTCAGGTATGGGAAGATGTCGCATGACTCTTCTAGGATATTTCCTTCTAGATTTTACTTGTTGAAAAACCATACATCTTAACCCAAAATTATCAATCTCCCTCTTCATGTTGTCCCACCAAAAATATTCCTTCAAATATATATACATTTTAGTGCTAGCAGGGTGTATAGAGAAGTTGGAAATATGGTTATCACCCATAAATTCACTTTTTAGATCAGTTATATCTAGAACACAATGTCTTTTCCCAAATTTCAAAATTCCATATTCATTCACAATTTCACTTAATCTCCCATTATTCACAGCTTTAATATTTTTTGGAAACTCTCCATCATCTGTCTGAGAACTCTTTATCATTTCTAGTAAAGATGATATGGTATCCATTTGAAAAAGCATTGATGTTTCACCATCCATGGTTATTCCCATATCCATATTTATTAGATCCATGAAAATAGGATCCTTTTCAACTCTAATCTTGTTCAGAACTCCATGATCCTTTCTACTCAAAGCGTCTTCCACCTTATTTGTCTTCCCCAGGTGGTAGTGTATCATGAAATCATAATCCTTGAGTAGTTCAAGCCATTTCATTTCCCTCATGTTGAGTTCTTTTTTTGAGAAAACATACTTCAAACTCTTGTGATCGGTATAAATCTCACAATTTTCACCATAGAGATAGTGTCTCCATGTCTTAAAAGCACAAATACAACTACTAAATAAAGATCATGAATAGGATAGTTTTTCTCCTGAATTTTTAACTATCGTGACGCATAGGAAATAACCGTATAATTATGAAAAAGAAGACAACCAAGTCCTTTACTTGATGCATAACTATAAATAACAAACCCATAATTCCTCGATGGTAGAGTCAATAATGGATTATTGACTAATATTATCTTTAGTTATTCGAAACATTCTTCACGCCCTTTTTTCAAAACAAATTTAACCCCTTTACAAGTGAGCTTGGTTAATGTGTTAGCCAATCGTGAAAAATTATGGAAGAAACATCAATAATAACCTGTTAAACCAATAAAACGGTGTACCTCAGTTATAATTGTATGTTCTGGCCATTCATGGATTGCTCTTGTCTTAGAAGGATCAATAGAGATTCTATCCTTAGAGACAATATGTCAAAGAAAATAAATCTCCTGAAGTAAAAAATCACACTTTCTAAACCTCGCGTATAATTCATGTCTTCTAAGAGTATTTAGAATAATGCACAAGTGATTTTCATGCTCCTCATATATTTTGGAATATACCAAAATATAATCAATAAATACCACTACAATGTCATCATGACATTCCTTGTTAACTCTGTTCATTAGATCCATGAAAATAGAGGGTGCATTAGACAGCCCAAAAGGCATTACCGAAAACTTGTAATGCCTATACATTGTTTGAAATGATGTTTTTGGAATGTCTTACTTCTTCACAGACAACTGATGATATCCAGATCGAAGATTAATCTTTGAAAAGTATTGTTCCCCATGAATTTGGTCGAATAAATCATCAATGTGAAGTAGGGGATATGTGTTCTTTATTTTTATTGCATTTATCCCCGTGCAGTCAATGCACAACCTCAAATATCCCTATTTCTTTTTAATAAAATGACAGGGGCTCCCCATAGAGAAACACTAAGGCGAATACATTCCTTATTTCTCATTTCCTCTAGTTGTTTCTTCAGATCCACTAATTCCACACTAGAAATTCTATAAAGGGTCTTCGATATAGGCCTTGAATGAAGAATTAGGTCAATGGAAAACTCAATTTCTCATTCTGAATGATGTCTAGGTAAATCCACTTTAAAAACAACAACATATTCTTGCACAATAGGTACATCCTCTTTACAAACATTACTTTCCTCACCCACAATTATTTCATTCTATTCCTCCCCTAAAATTGAATATATTTGAGCTAATGGGGGTGGATCTATATTAGAATTAGGTGGTGAAGTTTCTTCTCTAAAGATATGGTACACTTTATCATCATCAAAAATTGTAACCTCATTCTTCTTACAGTAAATTTTCGCATCATGGTCTGAAATCCAATCCTTACCGAGGATTATATCAAATTATATCATTAGTATGATGATGCGATTAGTAGATAAATAACATTTATATGCCTGAATGGGAACTAATACTCAAAACATTATTGCAATGATACTTACCTTATGATTTTTGACTAACAACTCCATTTTTAAATAAAATTTGAAATATCTAATTTTCTTAGAAAACTGTGAAGATATTAAACAATTTGATGATCCAGAATCAAATAAAGAATTGGAAAAATTTGAGAAAACCATTAAATTACCTGCTACCAAGACTTTAGGATCTTGAACCTCAATAATAGAGATAGAATAAGCTTTGCCTTGATCCCTTTTCCTTTTATGAGGTAAGTTTCCATGAATCTGAGGGCATTCATTTTCATAATTTTCAATCTCCCTACAATTGTAGCATTGAACATCAGTAGCTTCTTTCTTCCCCTTGCAATCAAGAGATTGGTGGCAATTTTCACCACACTTGTAATAAACTCACATTCCCTTAAAGAAAGTGCCAGGGTGTTTCTTCCCACAATTACTACAGGATAGATATTCAACTTTTCCCTTCTTCCCCTTATTTCTATTTATAGAGTGATCAACAGATCTCTTATTCTCTTTCTTTGCATTAATGTTCCAAGACATAGAGAATTATTTTCCTATATTGATAACACATGAGACAATATCTTTGTGTGATGAGAGGGATTGTAAGAAGAATTCTCTATGGAGAAATTGTTTTAACCCCTCAATGAAAATGATCAATATTACTTCTTGGGTTATATATATAATCTGCAGCATGCCTTGCTAACCTTGTAAATTTTGACTCATACTTTGCAACATTCTCATCCTATTTTTTCCTCAGACATAGAAATTACATTTCCATATCTGCTTGATGGTCATGAGGAAAGATCACTATTATATATCATTGGCAAGATCATAAAAGATCAAGTCTAAAAAAATAATTAGTTTAGTAGCCTTGGATGTTATAGATACATTTATAAGGTTTACATTACATCATAAAATGAAAAACTACAACAACATTGTTTCAATAGACAATGCTAAGATCCCATATACTATCCTTGCATGTCATTCTTAATATAATTCTTTGCATATAGGGAAAAATAAAACATAGAATGGGGAGAGATCATATGCTCAGTAAGGATAACAATTTAGTGCAAGATTTTATAAATAAGTATAAACATTTAAGGCAATGTATAAATTAAAAAAAATCCTTTTAAGCTTGATCATCAGCATATTATGGAAAAGATAAAATAAAATAATGGCATTTATTTATTCACATGGATATTCTACAAATCAAATAATCACATGCAATATCAATATCCACTTTCAAAATAATGGAATGCATAATTCCAGACATTCATAACAATATAGTCCATGCCTTGTGCCATGACTACAAATAATATTTTGTCATGGCCATGTTCCAAGACACTAGTTTGTCTCATCAGACCTACCGATGCCTCGAGAAGCCATAGAGGGCTCTACCCATCACTTACTAAGTCCAATGCATTCATCATATGAATAGGATTAAATATAACATAAACATTCGTATTATAAATGGCATAAGAAATGTCAATACATTATCCAAAAATAATGAATTGTGTAAAAATAACACATCCACAGTCAAATGTATCACAAAACCTTCAATAAAATATGGAAGTTTCGTATCATAATAAATAATCTTCAAATAAGCATTAAATCCATCAATGGATGTTGACATAGATGAAATTAAAACCTTTTAGTGAAATATATATTTCTATTTTGAAATCATTTAAAAGTCATGTAATTATAAAAGAAAAAATTTATTTTTTAATATATTTTTAAAATCTTGTAAGGGAAGCTTTGACATAGTTATAATGGTGTAAAATATTCACACTTTCCGTATATGTTAAAAAAATCATTCTTACCTTGATTATGTCGAAAAGGTTATAAAGGACAATGTTTGGAAAAAGACGAAATGATTCTGTTATAGAAATATTATAAGAAGTAAAACAAGCATATAAATGACGTTAATCTATATTCTATAAAATAGTAATAATTTAATGACATACATTTTTAATGTACATGGATGTGGATGATAAAGAGGTCCCAGTAGATACTTATACAAAACAACCTCGGATAATAAAGAGCTTGTGAAATTAACCCTTACCTTGTACTTTTCATGGGTTGAGGGTAGGTAGAAATCTTATATAATGGTGAAATAATTGTTATTAAATTATAAAATAATCATATACAATAACATGATGTCATATATGATCTTTTAACATTACCTTGTTAACAATATCTTACTATTATCGTCGTTTCGGGTGTTAACAGATTCATTTGCCTTTATATTCATTATTATTTGAGTCATATTTGTTATATATTGGATGTATCTAATTCATATCCATAATGATATCATGTCTTTAAAAATTATTTTTATTAATAAAATGAATATTATTCTTGAATGGATACGACGGGGAATGAATCTCATCGTATTCGTGGAGAAGGTAATCCGTACATAAGAACGAGCGACAATATCATTATTTTGATATTAAAATAATATATAATTGGATGTTATGTCATATATATAATCATTATCATGTTATATTTATTATTTACATCACTTACACGCCATTATTATACCCATCCAAATAATATTGTATTGAATAACAATTACTCCACAACATGGAGACGGTAATCCATTCATACACACACATGGTGACATTTCATTCAAAGGATAGATAGATTAATGAATATGGTTGTACGATATTTATAATAAAATCATAGTATATAGAAGATACTGGAGTTATTATTTTAGAATTAAAAAAACTAAGAAAGAGGAAGTGGAAGAAAAAATGAACTTGAAAGAGGTGATGAAATATTTACCTCTTTTCTATTAATTACTTTTGATTTGAGTAAAAGGGCTCCAAAAGATGGCATTAAGATGAAAGGTAGGCATATAGGATAAATTTAGCATAGATGAGAGGGTATTTTGGCAGCTTTTGGCTGAGAAAAATGGCTTTTATGGTGTGAATCTAAGGGAAGGGGGAGTGCCCATTTATAAGAGGGGTGAGGGGCACATTACGAAATGCTAGAAATATTATTTTATAATAAACTTATTTTCGGTTTCTAATATATCCAAAGTTTATTATATAAAGTATAAGGTGGTAATGGGTCGAAAAGCACTCATATAATAGGTTTTATATATGTTTTGGTCACCATATTAACTTTTTATTTTAGATTTAACTCTTAGTTAAATAGTTTGGCATTTACCATGTCTCTTTGTATTTTTATATTATATGGTTAATAAACATACTATATAATTCATGGAGACCCAAAGTGGTTCATTAATGATAAAACTATCATTATATAAGTCCTTTGGCCGAAACCTTAGATTTTTATTAATAGAATATCAATTAATAATACAATATATTTTTTAAAACACTTTTTTGGTCAATTCATACACTCTTTGGAATTTTGTTTTTTTTAAATTTATATCAACATTATTAAGTAAAAAAAAATTTATCTAACCAACCAAAACATGTAATATTAACATAGAAATTAGTTTAATTCATAAAAAGTCTCAAATTAAATTTATTTGGATATTTATAATATCAATTATTTTAATATTTTATTAATTATATAATTATTGCATCATCATTTTTCCAAAAATAAATTTAATTATTTATTTTATAAAAAATATAAATAAAATTCCATTATGTAGTAAATCTTTTTATCTTTCTAATGAATATTTATAGTCGACTTTATCTTATGTATAACCCTATATTAAAAATGATGTAGTTATTAAACATTGATTTTAACTCTTTTAACACTTCTTTAAATAAAATAATAATATGTGTCCTAATCTAATCCATGTGGACCATAGAGATTCATATATTATTCCAAATTTTGTTTTTGGTATAATTTGTTTTATCCAATAGTATTTGGACATGTTTTAGGGTAATAATTATATCATTTTTACCCTTAATTCCCCGATTTACATTAAACCGTGGTAAATAAAAGAAAAAAGTTACTATTCACAAAAAATTATCTTCATCATATTGAACCACATTTTACATACTGATATCAACAGCGTCTCTTGGAGTTTTAAAATTCCATGTATAGAAGGGGTAAAATTATGTTTTCTGTGAATTTGCAAGTTCTCCTAGGAGGTGGGTAAAAGACGGTGAAAAGTTCAATAAAAAAATTATATCTTAAATTATTATAATCACACTTAAATGAATTACATTGAACATATATAGGTATTATGTATCTATTTTGACATTAAATAAATTTAAATTAAATGAATAATTATTTTAATAAAAATTCAATTTAAGACTATAACTTAGTTTTTTTCCCTATTCATCAAAAATTGAATGTTTTCAGAAAATACCAAAAATTCAGCCTAAGATAATTTCGATATTCTGAATCCAAAACTGAAGTCTATTTTGAACGATCAAATTTCAAAATGTGGGTATTACTATTCATAACACAATTTTGAGTTGTTATTCTATGTTAGAATTCAAATTTGTGTACAACATACGCTATAATATTATTCAAAGAGAAGCGTACCGTGGAAGCTTGGTGTGTTATAGAAGAAGATCAAAATTTCATGAATAAATTTAATGATTATGTTAGGGACATTAAAGAAGTATTTTATAATATATAATTCAATAATTTTATGAATAGGGTATTAAAAAAGTTTCGCATTTATAAGTGTGGGGTGGGAAACATATGAATTTTTTTAAAAGATTTCAATTACTTAATGTCACATTCAAGGAAATGTAGATCCAAATGGAAATGTATTAATATTTAGGGTAACAAAATTTTGAGTTATATTCATCTAATAATAATTTTACAGGTTTTAGTGGCATTCCAACCCTTTCTTCATTGATTAATCCCCTGTAAACTCATTTCAACCTAAACCATGACAACAATATTTTTCTATTATTAGTATACACTATGAAAAACATTAAGTTCCCAATAATAATTTATATTATTTATTTGGATTATAACTATGGAATCCATTTAATATATTCAATTCCAATAATTGGATGAATTTAATTATTATCAATTGTGTAAACATAACCAGAAATATGCTATCAAACAATGATTTTTTACGGTAAAACATAATTTACATCGATTAAATAAAATGTAAAACCCATAGAATTAATGTTAATACATTATATTTAATATATAATAATAAAATTCAAAAAAATAATAATAATAATAAATATATATTAAATAAATTTATTAAGATAGAGAAAAACTATGTGCAAGAAAATATAAATTAGAAAAAATTTGTTTTTAAGCCCAAGTATTAAATTATAACAAAATAAAGTATAATGATGATGGATATTTAATTATTTATATTAATCCTAATTGAAGGATACTATATATAATTTAGGAATGAAATAAAATCATAATGTCTCCTTTTTTTGTAAATAAATGACAATGTCTACAAAATTCAGTAATTTTTATTATTCACTTAAAATTAAAACATTTTATAAAAATTTAAAAAAATCACACCAAGATAATAATTAAATTATGATTTTCCAAAAAAAATCATTTCATATAATAATTATTCTAAAATGGAATTAATTAATTTAAAATATCACATGAATGTTTTGATAAAAATAATTTTTAAAGAGAACCTAATTTTGATGAGTAAAATAAATTTACTAAATATAAGGAAACTAATTATTATAAATTAATAAATATATTTGAATTAATAAATTAAATTATATGTATTTTTTTATTTTAGTTATTCATGTTCATATATTCTAATTTAATGGCTATTTTATATTGAATTACAGTAGAACATCTCATATAAACAAAGGGTTGTGTGTAAAGAAAACTATCAAGTACTTATACTTTAATTTCAAAAAAGATAAATATAAATTATTGGGGTGTAACTTCTATCCCCCAAAAATTATTTTTTGCCTCAAAATTCCTTCACCATGGTTTAATCAAATAATAATATCTTTTATTAATCACATCATCATGTTCTTGTATATCTTTCTCAGAATTTCTATTCCTCCAAATAACATTAGCTATGTGGGTAGTATTATTAAATTGAAAATTATCTCTATGATCCAATATTTCTAAATGATATTAATCATAGGAACTATTATGATATAGTGGTATATCCTATGATTTTAGTTCATGTAAAGGGTCATTTATATACTTTATCAAGAGAGATACATGGGACACATCATGAAAATGAGAGAGGTTTAGTCGGAGTGCCAAGAAATGAGAAATAGCTCCAATATATCAAGAAATTTTAAGAGACTAATATAAATAGGAGTTATATTTACATTTTTGTGAATATACTAATATTATTCCTTCCAAAAATTACAAGGATTAAATTTCTCACTTACATTGAATATGCTATCCCAAGGATAATTTTCATCATAACTCTTCTGTTAACTATGAGCTACCTTTTTTTTCTTTTGAATAGATCTAACATTATTTTAAATTTCATTTTCTAACTCAGATATCAATAGCTTTCATTCTCCACATTTATCTAAATATCTTAGAGCTCTAATAGTAATTACATAGAGAGATTCATAAGGTTCGATTTGAATGCTCATGGAAAATATATATTGTATAAATAATAAACTAGAAGAAGTTGTTGATCCAATCAACCATGGAAATAAAAGGAATAAAAACTAAATATATCCTCCATGTATTAAATGGTCCACTTATAAAAATCATGTATCTGAGGATATTTTTTAGTACTAAAATACTACTCTAAATCGAGATCCTATGAAAACCCTACCTAGAAAATCCATGAAATCTACAATCCCCATTAGATGCATTATAATTTGATTCCCATGTTGTATTACCATTTTTGTAATATATATATTTGGAAGCTTCTCAAGAAATAAAATATTATCTAACAGAAATGATTTTTTTCCAACATAATAAGGTGATTGAATACTACCAAAATATCATTATATCATTTGGTTGGTTTGGGGAGTCCAGTAAAAAATATAGGGTGGTGTTGTCCAATTTCTATTATCACTTATGTAATGGTTATAAACATCCCATAGAATTTTATCACTCTGAAATAACTTTTTTAAGTACCATGCACCAATATACATACATTACAGTATACTTCATCATGTTGTTCAAATAGAAACACTATTTCTTATCACAATACAACTTCGTACTTTTAAAATGAATAGATTTTGATGAGTTATAAACATCTTACAATAGTTTTTTCTTCATGTATTGTATTTCTGGGACACTTATATTATCCAAAAACCATATAATTTCATCACAATCTAGGTTATAATAAGAAAAATTTCTCACAAAATTTTTTAGTTCAATATCCTCCTTCATCAAATCATTAATAATTACAATGATGGTTGATTGAACGCTATTTTAAGAAAGATAAAATTTCTCCACTTTTGTTAAAATTTCAAAATCCATCCTTTGAAAATCCATAAATACTTTGTCTTTCATGATCATCATTATAGATAATCTGCCATGATACTTTCTTCTTGAGGCATAATCTAATATGTTCACTTTCTGAGGGTGGTAGTGTATCAAGATTTCATAATATCTAATCAACTCCAAACATATTATTTTCTGCATATTCCAATCATACAAGAGTGTATATAATGAAAACATGTATTATTATTATATATTTCAGAGAATTATTGGTAAATATATTGTTTCTATATCATTAAAGAAAATATTATGGCTTTCATATCAAAATCATGAGTCAGGTAATTATTCTCATGACTTATCAATTTTCAGGAGGCATAATTTTTCACTATATCATTTTGGATGTTTAAAAATCCTCTACCTTTATTTTATAAATATATATATATAAGAAAAACTTATCCATTATAGGGTATCATGATCATAGTCTCACTGAACAACCTCTTCTACAATTTAATAAAAAATTCTTGATACTCATCAGTCCAATGGAACATGACACCCTTCTTAGTTTATGTATGGATTAGATTAGATTTCCATGATAAATACCCCAATAGCTATTGATAATATCTATAAAATTTGTGAAAACTATATATTTTCTTCATAGTTATTGGTCTGGGCCCATGTACAATAACTTTCTTCTATGATAGATCCATCAATATACACTCATGTGATATTATATGATCCAAAAATAAATATTTTAATATCCTAAATTCACACATGGTAAATTTTGTATACAAATTATCCTTCATTGGAGTCTTTATTAAAATCATAAAATTATCGTATGTATCTTCCTTCATCTTATAATTTACTATAATTTCATCTTAAAAGTCATCCAATAAATAATCATGTTATGTTATAAAGACTCTATTAATTGAATCTATAATTTTAGTGGGAGAATTTTCAAGTCCAACTAGAATTACTATAAATTCCTAGTGTATATACCAAATATAGAATGTTTTCATGGGTATTTCTTCACTTTTTACACTAAAATGATAGTATATAATAATATTTAATAACAATCATGGGAAAATATATAGCTCCTCATAATTGGACAAACAAATTATAACATGGGATATAAGATACTCATTCATGATCGTGATCTTGTTATGTTACAGATATTAAATGAAGATTCATATTGATCGATATTTTCTATTAAATAGTACAAGTGTTTCCAACATTGACACACCTGGAAAAATTAATCCCTTAAAAAGAGTTTCTGGGGGAAACTCCTTCAATTATTATAAATCAATCTGGTTGATTCTATATGGAGTCTTTGAAATATTTTTATCGTTATATATGAGTAATATTAAAAACTAAACATCATGATTTCTTGAAATTCAAGGAAATCCTTCTAGAAATACATCAAAAAACACTTTTAAAATAAGTATATCATTAATGTTGAGTTTATCTATAACCTTATATGATAAAACCCCCCTATGAATAGTAATAATGATATATGAAATTGATTGAATTTTCATGGAAAATTTAGATTTTTCTTCAAAAAATTGGACAATCATTGGTTGGTTGAGGATATAAAATGTGAATTCACTTACTAAAAATGATATTTGATTTATATAATGAAATAAAATAATTTCCTAAGATGACATAAAATAAAAAAAGAGGAAGAATAAAAATATTTTTAAAATTAAATTTTCAACACACATCAATTAGTTTAGATTCATAGATTCGAGGTTGGATAATTGTAACATTATGTGGTTTTAATGGAATATCATCATCTAGTCATCGAGGTGGTGATGTGACACCCTTAGTAAATTATTCAGATATAAAATAATGGGTTCATAGTGAATAAAATAATACATTATATATTCTAGATTTGATGGTATGTGTACCTCTCACCACGTCATTATTATACCCCAATATTTATAATATTGAAAACATGATATTTCCCAATATCCCTAGTTTTAATAGTGTAGTTATGTTTATCAACATCATTAACCCTAATTTTGGTACATATTTTTGTATAATTTCCATACTAATTGAAATTAAAACACTGTAGTATGTATGGTTCATCCTATAAATTTTTTTGTCCCTTATCATCATTAGTTAATTCGTCCTGTTAAATAGGTATTCAATTATTTGATGGATTACATTTCCATACTAAAAAATCTTACCAATCCACATAATATTGTTTCCTACATGATTTTTTTCCCACATATGCGTTAATGGAATACTCATATTTCATCATTCATGGTTTTTATTATAGTTTCCTTTAGATTCCATATTTATTTTCTTATCGAGGAAATAAAATTGATGGGTGAATTCAATCTCTATTTCTCCATGATCGAACATTGAATGACTTTTTTCATATCTATTGGAGTCTTATATGATAAACATTCTTTGGAAACATGGTTTCAATATATTAAGTAATCAATCAATTTTAATTAATTTAATCAATAATAAAACAATAATAAAACCACACAATTATTGTAAATTGATCCTTTTGTTAAATAATGAAAAAATTCTCAATTGATTTAAGATCATGGAATTACTTGTCCTTATTTTTTGAAATAAAAAAGGGAAACAAATTATTGAAAAATAAGCTTCTAAACTCATACCACTCAATGGAGTCAATTTCTTTCCATTTCCTTGTATCTATGATTGGGGTCTACTTTTGACATGTTTCTCCATCCAAATTATAATAAAATAATATGGAATTTTCTTATTTTATTAAATGGAGAATGGAAAATAAATTATCAATAGAACTATTCCATTTCAAAAAAATTATAATATTGGATGATCTACTAAAAGAAGGTGGATAATTTATATTGAATTAAATAATGGTATGTTGTTCCTTATTTCTATCCTTCAGAATCCCATCATCATACATGGGTTGATATGGTTATTCAAGAATAATAACATGATTTTTCATTCCATCACCAATAAAATTAAGTTTCTTAAGGGGATAATTAATGAATCTTCAACAACATTCTCTGTAATCTCGATTCTTTCTCATTCTATCCATTTACTGAAACTAATCGTTGTAGTATAATTGAGAATAATAATAGGTGGAATAATATAATAATGAAGATCATTTATATTATAACTAAATAATGACACCTTATTTTCCATCCATGGCACCTTATGTTTCGACTAGTTTATCAATGTAAATTATCTATTCAAATCATTCATAGTGGATATCAAATAAAATTTCAACTAAAATCATCATATCCCCTAGTATTGAAACAATATTATTATAGTAATGGTTCATTCCCCATTCCCTATAAAAAGGTTGATATATAATTTTCTTACTCTTTTGGGGAAATTATTCCTAGATTATTCTATTAAAAAACTACATCATCTTGTAGTTTTTAGATATGGAAGATATTTATTTAAAACACCACTCTATTTTATTTACAATAAAAATAATATGTTCCTATATAGTTAGAATTATTGTTAGTGTTATACCTAATTTTTCCTCCTCCTAGGTTCCAAAAGATACAAATCCATTCATATACAACAAACTATAGAGTCCCAAACTTTTCTTAGATATATATTACATAATTTTATATAAAAATGAATATTATTCAAAATAATAAATTACTAAGGGAATAAAGGTTAAATTTCATTAAAACGACTGATAGGTATGAAATCCGTACATAAAGGATTTACATCAATTCTGATTAACTTTTTTGGAACCAGAACACTTCTTAGACACATCATACTTATAACATTTATAAAGAAAACAGAAGAATGGGTGATAACCTAATTTTAGTAAGGGTAGACATAATTGATATTAATCAATTACATCACATTATCATCAAAGAAGCATAATGGTATTTGAAAATGATCAAGACTTTCAATAATCTTCAACAGTCATTCAATGATATTTAATCATGAAACGTAAAATAAGGTATTTTCATTCAATTGTCATAAGGCATAGGATTGTGGAATAGTCATTAATCAATAATGATCCATGAAAAAAATACCAAAAACAAATGAAAATAAAATTTAATACACCAGATAGAATATAATATTATTTCCTTAATTGTCACTCCAATAATATTATAGTGGATTTTTTTTTCGATACTCATTCCATCATTTCATTAATAATGGTTATTTCACTAGACGATCATTAAAATAAATATACTAAACTGAAATGAGTTCACACCCCCATTAAATTACCTATTATTTAATTAGATATCATTATTTACATAATTAATTATAGGAATAAATAGTTCATGTCTCATCCATCATATAATATAAACCAAGAAAATGTGGTCAATAATATCATAAAATAAACTTCGTTTCATAGAATCATAATCTATGAAATGGATATGAGTTTCATAAACATTTTATTATGATAATTATAAACCATAGACATATATAATAAATATTTTGACATTTGATAATATCCCTAGTAAATCATAAGAAACATAAATATATATTTCTATGGAAAAAAATAATTTAAAAATATCACTACAACATTTATTAAGGAAAATAGCCATTTCATATAAAATACTATATATTAAAAAAATTCAAAAATATAAAACAATATATTTTAATTAATAATAAAATGGGTAATTATAATGAAACATTTAAATAATATAGTATTCATGAGGGAAGGTAAATTAATTTTTTTATTTATGTTAAAACAAAAATATCATTCATATTTTCGTTAAAAATTCCGAACTAATATAATGGGAAACTAAAAAATTTATTCCGTGTAAATTTTTTTTATGGAAAGTAATATATATTCAAATGACTTTAATAAAACACTTGAGAATAGAAATAAAAATCATAATTTTTTTTATGAATATATATACATATAATTAATGATTCATAACCAAATAGAGATATAGTTTCAGTTTTCCATGAAATCATTATTTTTGTATTGTGAGTGCATAAAGAGAGGAAAATAAAAGGAAAAAATATATAAAATAATAGTAAATAAATATATTAGAATAAAATAAATAGGATTTTGGAGATATTGGTCATATAATTATCTCATCATAAAATTTAAGTATAATCAATCCCGGTAAAAATGAGACTGTAACATAAAACACTTAACTCAATTGAATATTTCATTATAATCACTATAACATAAAATATAATAAATATAAATATTATTATTATTATATAATATTAGAGTAGTCAAACCTATAATTCCATTAAATTTATACATATAATATTTGATCAATCATTCATTGATGGTGATTCATTACCATCACTATTGAGTCTGTTAACTGCTTCATTTTGAATGTATGTTTTGGTTCAGAAGTTATGGTTCACATAATTTAATAATTTTTCAAAAATATCTATAATTATATCCATGATATAAAAATAATATCTACTCAATATATTATATATATTACCAATCAAATAATTTGGGGAAAAAATGAATTACATCAGTATGTGGAGGTGGTAGTCTATACATACGCACAAGTGATACATTCATCTCAAATTAGACTGTGAAGATGTAGAAAATGATGATTCCACCATCATAATAAAATATAAGTATTTATATGATAATGCATTAATAACCTTTTTTGGATACCAAATTTTTATAGTAATTATAACAAGGAATAAAATTTCAAGCCACTAATTAATATCTATATATTATCATTATGAGACATCATACACCTAACCATTATGACTTGAAGCATTTTTCTATGAAAAATAAGAAATATTTTTATATAAGTGGAAGTATTATATAATATTTTTTTATTTTTTATTTTTATTCTATAAGGATTCAATGGATTTAATAATAGAGGAGAATATATTTCGTTTTATATGTGAATGGAGGGACACACATTAAATTTCTAAAAAATCATTTATCTAAAGATATATTCATTGGAAGGATGATCCAAATGGACATTTATTTGAAGGTAGGATTCCATAAAGTTGAAATATATTTATAAAATAATATTTCTGTATGTTTTGTTTGAAATATTAACCTTTTATCATGGTTTAACCCTACATACACATGTTTTAACCTTCAATGAAGAATTAAAATTTTACAATCTATTCAATTCACTATAAAAAAAATTACATGAACTATTGAATTATATTAACTATGTTAATTAAAATTATGGAATAAATTTCTGAAAATTAATTTTTTATAATTGAATTAATATTATTTTACTTATGTGTGCATACCTTAGAAAATACCCATTTTAAAAATAATATATCTTTATGCATAATACGTAAGTTACTATCATTACATTAAATGTAAAAACCATAAATTTAATGAGGAAATTTTATATTGAATATAAAAACTATAAATTCCATCATATACATTACTACAAATATTTTAAATCAATTTATTAAAATAAAAACACGTAGTCTGTATGAAAATATGTTTTTAGAAAAATTTGATGTAAAGGTAAAGAATCCACTTATACACAAATAATGTATAATTAATATTAATATGTAATTTATTATATTATTTATAATTAAAATAGTCTTAAGATATATTATTATATAAATAAAATAATTACACAATTACTTGGAAATAAAGGACACATTTTAAAAAAATTGGTATTTTTCAATATTCATTTAAAAATATGTTTTTTTTGGAAAACTCATAATAATTAACCATAAGATAAAAATAAAATTGTGATTTAAAAAATGTATTAATTTAAGGAATTAATATTTCTAAAATTTGAATAAATTATTTATAAATATCATGCAGAAAATGTGGTGACATCACTTTTTAGGAAACCATTTTTCAAATCCTAACATGACTTTAATGAAATATGAGTTCATATTTATTATGTATTAATCAATATATTTTAATTAATAAAAAAATTGGAAAATATTTTTCATATAGTTTTTATTACTATTCATAAAATCCCATTTAATGGATACATTGTAACAATTTTCTATATCACAGTTCATATAGACTATAGGTTGTATTTAATGAAAGCTGCAAAATAGAACATGTTTTATTTAAAATGAAATACATATAAAATATTGGACAGTTGAAAATCTACTTCCATATCAATAATAAAATATTAGATAAGAATGTGTGGTGAGGTGCACATGAATTGTTCAATTATGACGTTTTAGTTGTATCATTCAAATAACTAATCACATGTTATGATGTCCATGTGTATTCACGTGTCCTTATCATGAAACCATATTTAGTAAATACCCTAATACACCTGAAATATATCATAGAAGTTTTACAAACTATTAATATTGATAATCATGTTAGTATCTCATTAGTTTTCTAACTCAATACTATCTCTTACCATACACCTATTAGCCATTGCTATACTAGACCTTCTTTGTAAAATTTTAGATCATATGATGAAATGGAATAGTAGACATAAAATCTCACGTTCATTAAGTCATGTTGAACACCATACTCAAACAATGACCCATTATTTCTATAAGAATAATTAATAAATATAGCAATCCAATAACCAAGAATGTATATCATAGAGCCTCACTAGAAACCCAAAACCTATATCTACATGTTGAGTTTTATATCCCGATTCTTCTAGGGAAATATCATACATAGACTAACAAGTGGGACTATACATCTTAATAACTCTATACCCATTCCATATATAAACCAACTAATAAGGTATAATACATTAATTCCTCACATGAATTACTATACATTTTCCATCATATAAGTACATATAGTACGATTACCACTAGATTAACAGATTGAATTAATAACAATAAATTTTTCAATTTTATTTCTTTGGAATATATCATATGAATACAACTCAAAAATATCATATTGATATCTAATATGGAGGTATGATGAGTATTTATATTTAAAACCTGAACATAGAAAATACCCAAACTATAATTCATTATATTAACTCCTTAGTGAAAAATTATTGAATATCATTACCCACAAACTGGAGAATAAAAATTTCATGTCATGGTGCTAACCCATATATACCTTGAATATATGAACTAAATTGTAAAAAAAGTTCAGAATATATATTTCATCTATATTACTATCCTAAAATCAGTATCAATATATTGATTATATAGTCATAATCTACAATTGATACTTTTCTTCCCATTATGTGTTTGAATCCATTATAGTCAACCCACGATCAGTAACATACTGAATCAATCATTATCCCGTTAAATATAGAAAAATTTAATACAATACCATTATATTTTTTGAAAATTAAAAAGGAAATTAAAATATAAATTAGCTAAGTTGTTTATATAACAATTCAAATTATTTTTCCTATAAATGTTGTCCCATATAAATAAATTACAAATCTGATGACATGTTGTGATGAAATCCATATTCCACTAGTATTTAATTACATTTATCATCCATCATAAAATGTAAATTTATTCTTTATCATTCATCTCATGTTAAACTCTATAATATCTTATAATATAAAAAAATATTTTATCAAATCAAAAATTCAATGAAATCATTATCATAATTTCTATAAACAAAAAATATATAGATTTTTTTAATAATAACAATTTGGTCAAATTAATAATTTTATAAATGAAAATTTTTTAGATACTAAAAATTAAATACCCATTTCAGAACACCAGTCTATAGTGGCATCAAAAATCCAACCAAATAACATTCTACTGATGGAATAATATATTATTTAGATTTTCTTAAAATCTTTTTAATATTTTATATTTTTTTATTTAAAAAATTACTCATGTAGATACTTCTTAATAAATTACTCTACAATCTCATATGAATTAAAATCACTAGAAAAACTATAAATAATTTTTTTTCATATATTGGAAACATTTAGCCTTATATACGTTGAAAATTTAAATATAAAACCATAAACCACTATATTTCCCATTATGGTGCCCTATTTGTTTTTATAAACACCTTATACACTTAATAGTGAAAAAAATAACAACGCGTGAAAACATGTTAAGTGCATTTACTTCACGTAATGATTTTAACCCAGATGTTGAGTATCATAGGATGAATCGGATCTATTGATTCTAATTGGACAATAATTTACCAATGAACAAAGAAATTATATATTTCATACAAATATATTTACAAATAAACTATGAAATTAAAATATATAGTTGAATTTATTTTGTATCATCGATTTAAATATTTTTCATAAAATATATCAGGATATCAATAACCGATAGACACCTAAATAATATGAAAATTTAAAGGTGGTAAGATAATGGAGCCCCCCCCCCCACTACCCACGAAAAATCAACTCTTCATGTTTATAAAACTTATATGGATAAAAATATTATAATATTAACACTCTTATAAAATGAACAATACCTAATTGAGTACCCAATTATCCATATTGGAATCCTACTACACCACTAAGTTCCCAATAGTGGCAGTGGAAGCTTATCCCACTCCCTATACCACCAGATTACCATTAGTTAATAATAATTACTTGGTGGACCCATTCTATTTCTAGTAATTTATATTCTTAAAATTTTATATAAATACATTCTACTATTATTCTATACACATCAATATGAACAAAATGTATCACTGACAACCCTAATTTCCCTTAGACAGTCACTAATTTATTTCATTGATTGTAGAGTAATGGATATTTTATTCAAAGGGTGATGTTATAGTAGTCCTCAAGAGACTTGAAACATAATAATTACATTATGAATTGAAATTTTAAAACAATATTTAAAAATAATTATCACGTTATTTTATCCATAGAGATGTTAATTCATATTAATCTATTTCATTTCCAGGGGAATTGGGAAACTATAAAAAGGTGTTTAGATTAAATAATCAGTAAGTGAAAATGTATAGTGGAAGATAGTAAAAGAAAAAGGCAGAAAAGGAAATAACATGAGTGAAATTATATTCTTAACAATTATTAAATAAGTGTATTAAAAGGATGAAAGATAAAATAAAAATCACAAGGATCATTTAATAATATGAAAAATGGATTTTAATAATAATGGAAATCATAATCATATCACTAGGGCCATATGTAAAGTAATTATATATAAATGGAATGTATGTTTCCATTAACATATCATAGATGTCCCATGATACTTACCAGTGAACTACGTCGATACATAATTTTTGTAACGACCGATCTCATAAAATTATAATAAATTCCATCATGTAAAAAATAAATATTGGTTACACGTGGAATAATTTTCAATGATAAACAACATAGAAATACAGGGAACATTTTCATAAGTGAACATATTGTACATGGTCTTACCAAAAGGTATAAAATATTATATGGGTAATTAATATATTTTATAATTCAATGAATCAAATATTATTTCATTGTGGATTCACTAAACACATAAAATGAATACTTAGGGATTCAATGATTTCAACAAAAAGGGCCCACAATAACTGATTTTTTCAATGTTACAACTAATGGGTATTTATCAAGCATAAATAATTTAATTTTTTTTAAAAACTTTTTATTTTTATCTTATGGAGAGAAAAACACATAAATTATAAACCACAAAACAAAATCATATTCTTGGATTTAAAATTAGAATGATAATTATCAATAGCATATCCCATGGGAGTGTCAAACTAAGTACAACATAACAACCTATACACCATGAACTAAGATGATGGTCGAGATATACCCAAACACCTATTTTGGGTGTTATTACACCTAGACTAGTCAGTTTCAAAACAATATATAATATTTTTATCCAAAAAGGGATGTATTTTATTTGGAAATCACACACTTTATACATAAGAAAAGTATAATGTCTCTATGTTAATGAGGTGGTTTAGGCATATTATTATCTTATGAATTAGGAATAATGAGAGTGAAATGAATGTCATTATGGATAAAATTTCTTAATAATGGAAAATAAAATGACATAAAAACGATAATGGGATAATAAAATTTGGACTAAAAAGGATATTACAATTGTAATAAAAATATGAGTTTTAAAGGGAGAGAAAATCTACTTGTACAACGACAGAGTAATGACTTGAAAAAATGATAAAATTTATGGGGTTTGGGTAATGTTTACATGATAATAGTTCAAATGGTATATAATAACTTGGATATATATCATGGAAAACACAAAATTAAAATTTAAAATATATTTAAAACAATTACATTCAAATAGGAAATGTGGAGAGAGATATAGGAACCCTTACCTCCCTGAATCTTCTTAGATTGTAACCAGATCAAATATAAAACCAAACTCTAATATAAAGAAGTGATATTAAGTGTATATAATAAATTATAGGAAAATTTGAATGTGAATTTGATGTTTGGGTTTAACAAGGTGAGTATATTTGGGTATTTCTAGGTATGGTGCGTGTAATTTCATAGAATAATTTGTTAAAAAAAATTTTCCACTTTCTTTTAGTGTCTCACTATAATAATTTTGATACACTATAATAATTATTTCCAAAATATTGTTTTTAGATCATTAAATATTTAAATATCATTTATTTGGAAGAAATAATTAAATATTAGATAAATTAATGTTATATATATTGTATTTACCGTATTTTACTAAATTCCTCAAATTTTACCGATTATACTATTTGAAAATAAATTTACCAATTTCAACCCTTGTTAATTTCAACATCCCAATTATAAATTAAAAAATTATTTTATAAAATTCATTTTTAAATACTTAATTTGTACCTTCTATTTTAGCTTGATACATCTATCCAAAAATTAAATGAGTAATCATGTTTTTATATAATTATATAATTTACATTATAACCCAACTCCACCCCTATTGATATATATATCCTGAAATCAAACCAAAATATTCCATATGCATAAGATGATCAATGGTGTTTCTTTTATTGATTGGTTTGGAATGATTTTTTATGGTGAACTCCACTAACCTGAACTTCTCCCACAGATGGTTCCACTCCGACATCACTTATTGGTGTTATTCTTGGGCTTGGTCAATGTAAATCCCATGTTATGACACCCCTTTCCATGCTCTAATAAATGAACTAAAAAATAGCACCCTAATACTATATGAATCCAAAATTACTTCCTTTTATGATAATTACCATTCATCATTACCCTTAATGTAGGCTAATTATATTGGTTTGCTCTTAATCACTATTCCACCACCAATCATTATTCATAATGACCACATTGAACAACAGTTATAATGAACAATGGACATATTGACCAATAGTAAAATATACCAATGTATCGTAATTTCTAATAGTGTTATTAATAATTTTATATACACCAAAATCTAAATACAATGATATCTTTATCTATGGTCTTACACCATGTCAATTCTAATATTTATTTTATTTGATATAGTAATTTATCTAATACAATTGTTTAATATTTTTAAGTATAATCCAATGAATTATAAAGTAACATTATTGTCTAAAATAGTTACATGTTACATATTACTGGTTTCATCCACTATTATTGATTTAATTACATAGTTTTTTTCATCATCTATATGTGTGTTACTATTATGATGAAATAATAAAGCGTCATTAGTGACACAATATTATGATCAAAGGTGTATTTACTATTATAGAATCTTAAGGTATTACCTTATCCCCTGTGTAAAATATTTATCCATGAAATTATAAATCACTCTACAAACATATGTACATATGAAATTATCCTAGAATCCTCTACATCTCATGTTGCCTCTTCCAGAAATGATTCTTCCAAAGAACCATCACTAGTAGAGTCATTTTATTTCATTGAATATTTACCTTATATAAATAATTTGAATTAACCCTTCTTGATATTATTTTTTGACACCAAAGGAACATGATCATTCTTTATAAAGTTGGTAATGTTTGGCATATAATTCACTAAAATTGATATATATAGTAAATCATGAACAAGGGTTTGGTATGACAGAATGGAAAAATGATAATTCACTACTCTTATTTTCATTAGTATTTTAAACAACCAGATATATCTTGGAAATAGTTTATAATAACCTAGAACCCACACTCACAGTTTTTCCACTCAAATCATAATAATATTATTTCAGACATTGATGTCGATAATTATGACCCATTTTTTACAACCATAAATGAAAAAATAAAACGAAAAAATAGGGCAAGTTAAATTCTCCACAACCTTTTGGATTTTGTTATTTAGCGAATGAATAAAAAATATGACCAAAATAAAACCCATGTTTTTAAATAATAAATTCTCCCACTTAACATGTATTTTTTTATGTCACTTTAAGGAATCATTACAATCCATATGAAATCCATTGTATCTATAATTTGGTCAATGTCATTATTTATAGACTGGAGAAAGGGAAAATACGAAGGATGAACTCAAATGACCAGTAAGGTAAAAAGGGTGCATTAACAATTTAAATTCCTTAGTGATCATAAGAAGAGAATAATGGCATGATGACTTAATAAATGTGCATGGTAGTAACACTAGAATATCATTTCCCATCAGTACCATAATCATAAAACATGAAAATATGGAATAAGGATTTAGAAAATGAAATAGTAATAAGACTATATATTAATTATTCATGTGATACTATTCATGATCTAATGGATCATCAAAAACCAATAATAGAAATAGATAAAATATATTGATATCTTGGACCTTCATCTTCATAGAACACTTATAGAACCCTAAAAAATACAATAATAATATGGATAAATTCCAATATAATTTTCCATAGAACATAATTATTTCCCAATGCATTAGAGTGATGTTAGAGTTCTCTAATCATATAAGATATAAGAGTATCACTGATACTACATGGGATGCCCCCATAATATTTATTTTTGTGGGCTCACCCAACACAATATGGGAAACCCCATCATATAAGTTGTAATATGCTCCAAAGATACAATATGGCCCACCCATTGTATAAGTAAAACCCAAGAAAAATATCATTAATAAAGTATATAGATATTTTATTTCATTATAAAAAATATTAAAATAGTATTTATTCCTCTCATAACCTAATTTACACAGTAAAATGAAATGGTATTCATTCCAATATCTTCAAAACATGATTAACCCAAGGATAAAAAATTGTATTTATAAAATTAACATTGAAACAATATTAATCTATCTTGAGGAATAATGAGGATAATATCATTAGAAAATATCCACATTAAAGCATAATTAACAAAAAGTATTATTGAAATTGATATATTTAAATACCATCAAATGATAATTAAATTCAATTTGAATAACATAGCATTCTCATTTTAAAAATCATGTTTGAAAAACTAGAAATTCAAAAAAAAATTATAGATAATTTTTTAAAAAATAATCTGTGGAATATTATAAATAATCATTAGAAAATTCATTTAAAATGTTTATTGAGGAAAATATCATTCCCATTTTGAGAAATAAATATTTAATAATAAATCATTTTAACAATCCATTTATTTGAAAACTAGTTTTGTAATGTATAAATTTAAAAAATAATAGGAACAATATTTTCATTAAAAATATACTTGTATATTATCAAAATGAAATTAAATTTTATTTTGATAATCATATAGGTTTATTCTATAAATGTATTACAAGTAAAATATAAAATTCAATTTTCATTATAAAATGTATAAAATGTTTCCTTGTGTGGAAATCTATAAGAATATTCCCTTAAAATTATCCATAAAAGCGAAATACAAATTGTTTGGAAAATGACATGAAGATTTATTTTTATTTATATTTAAAGGTAAAATATTGTTAAAATGAATTTTTTAAAAATCATAGTAGTGTAATAAAAAAATTATATACTTTTAAAAAACCCTTTTTGGGATAAAATGGATTTCTAACAAAGTAGATTTATAAAGTTGGATTAACGTGAATAAATTTTCAAAATTACTTTAATTTCCAATGTGTTTAAAAATTATACTATTAAATGAAAAAAAATTAATAACAAAAGGGTATGAAACTTCATGAGTTACCTAAGGTATGGAACATAATATCTCATCACTTGAAGCATAATTATAAACATTCTAGAAAAACGATGAGATTGTAACATAGAGATGTATCCAATTTGGTAACAATGACTCATAATTACCATGAAATATTATCATTAAATGAAACATATAATATCATAAAAAAATGTATATTCATGATATATCATGTCATTTTGACATTATATACACCTCATTGAAGATTCTAGGTGTATTACAAGACATTGTTCTCAAAAATAAAAAATTACATAAAGATCCACCAACACATTAGTAACAATGAAACCATAAACCATGTAAAGGAGATATATTCAAATGGATCTATAAATCCCCATAAATTTAATTATTATAAAATAGAAAAAATTAATTTCCAGTATATACACCACATAAAAAACAATAAGAAGTGAATAATTTATATTTCTCAAAGAAATAAAATATATAGAAGATGAAACATTTACCTCGGGTTCGATTTATCACTCATGTTATTTATATTAATGAATAAAATATATATTAATTATATAACTTTTTAAATTTTAATATTACTTTTAATTAATTATTACTATGATAAATATGATTAACCAATAAATTTTGTTTAAATCAGATGTTTTGTCTATATTTGGCTTTTGTATGATAAATAACTTTTGTAGCTTGACTATTCTCAATGGTGTTATTATATAAATATCTTGAGAATAATAAAAAGAAATTATAATATTATTCTTATATAAATTAAAACATCAAAATAAATCATGGGAGATTATTATGATAAATTAAATAATGTTATGCTTAATTATTTGGTAGGTTGTATGTACGCATGAGTAAGATTTACATTTTCCAATGATTATCATTGAAACAAGGTAATAAAATTTTTATAATTATAGAAAAAAAATTATATCATAAATACCATAATATTTAATTATATATATATATATCAATATTTTGATGTGGATATGAAATAATAATAACATTGATTTGAGTATTAAATAGTCTACATGTCCATGTGTGACATTTTCACTTTTCCATTGAATGAAATGTTAATAAATAAAATGATAGATATTTTATTTCTTGAATTATAAATATTTCACAAACATAAAAAATATTTCATTTATATCACATATAATCATTATCATTACAGTTATAATCTTCTATGTAACACGGTCCTGAAAAACGAATCACCTCACTTCTTGGGGTGGTAGTCCTCTATTCACCAGAGCGACTATATCGTATACCCTACGATATGGAATGTAAAAAGGTATATATGATATAATTGTTCTAAATGAATAATTATGTTATAAATTTCATATATAAACTATATATTAATCATTATTCACAACTGTGAGAGGTGGTAATAGAAAAAAATGACATCGTTTCGTGCGGTTGTAGTTTTTCGTGAAAACGAATGTTGATTTCGTGACCCATTTGATGGAATAATGAAATGATTTAAGTTATTTAATTATATTAATAAAATATGAGTATTTTTACGATATTTAGTGTATTTATTATGTAATCATGTTTTAATAATAATTCAATTAGTTGTGGAAATAAATAAAATAAATAATCTCATTAAATAATGTTACATCTTGTTCAGGTATTCTCTTTATGTTTCCACCAAAGGCCTTCCAAAGATATATTTATTAATAAAATAAGGATTATATGATGATATGAGGTATTTTTTTAAGTGATATGGGTTGATATTATCCTTCACCCAGATGTTTTATAGTGAGAATAATAGAGGATATGGGGTTCTCTATAATAAGTGGGGTACAGGACACTCTTTTTTTAAAATAAAATGAGTGCTTTAACATTTTTTATTTTCACCAAGGTTTCTAAATAGACAATTATCATACCATAGCTGATTAATGGTTTTAATAATTCCATTAAATAGTATATATATAGGTATATAAAACATTTTGATGTGTATCATCTTAGTTTTACACTCCAGTAATGAAAATTAACCTTAACCACACTAAATACTAATTATTATGTTCACAATTAAATTCAGAAAAAATTAATATAACTTTATTAGAAAACAAAAATTATTCACATCTCATATTTGGAATCTATTTTTTCCAATTCCATTCATGTTATTGTATAATTTCAATTTAAAATAAATGTTGAATATGCGATAAGAAAGTGGGTTTTAAACGTTCAAAAGTTATAATGATTACAATGTTTTTATATATAAGATCATTATGAAATTTATTAAAATGAAAGAAAATTTATTAACATATATAATTATTTATTAATTTTACACAAAATTAAATTATAAATATAATTTAATATTAGTAACAATTTAAATGAAAATATTGTTTTTAATTAAAACACTGTATTAAACACTAGTCATCACAAAATTTATCCTTTCAGAATATTATTAAAACAGAAAGCTGTTATAATTTTGACATGATTAATCCCAAAATTAATTTCATTTTTTCAAATAATTTTTCAAAATTTCAATTAATAAATTTAATACAAACCTACTAATGTGATGAAAGGTGGTTATGTGAAGGTTATTTTTCAAGAAAAATAATGATATACATTAACTAAATGTTTAACAATAATAATGGTTTTAATATAAATTAAAATTTATTGATTATATAAATATAAATATATATATATATATATCCATTATAAAATTGTAAATTAACTATTATTTTAATTAATAAATATAGGTAATCATTACGCACTTTAAAACAATTTTAATAATAAAACCACTTTTCAAAAGTGAAAATGAAATTATGCTAAAAATAGATTAAAAATTAAAAAATAATTATATATATTAAATATAAATAAATAAAAACTATTTTTAAGGAAACAATATTCAACATTTATTAGATATTTTTAATTATTTAATTTAACTAAAATAAAATAATGTTTTTCAAAAATCAAGGTTTTATTACTATTCACTGAAAAATCAATATTTTCAAAATACCAGAAAATTAATCTGACCCGTTCTATGCATTCATGATTGGAGGATGGAATGTAGGAAGCTTCTAACATATTTCTTACTATAATGTTGTTGCATCTCATTGTGTTCCTGATGTGTCCATTGTCATCGACATATAGAAGATATTGATCACTTGTATTTAAGCTATGCCACTACCTCATGTATGTAGAAATTCATTTTTTATATTTTTTAAGTGTGTTTGCCTCAGGTGGTCTACATTCATTACTTCATCAATGTATGGAGTGATATTTCATTCTCCCCTCTATTCATCGATCATTTTCAGGTTTCTAGGTAGGAGCTCATTCATTACATATGGCTTTTTAGTAATAAATAGATTCAGGATAATCTCTATTTCACTCTTAGAGCTACCAAGTGTGTAGTTACAGATACTTTTTTGGAATAAAGAATAAGGAATAAACACTAATGCCCAAATTATATCCATGATCTTTTAGTCCTTAATCATATTTGTGTTTTAGGAAATTTTCAACCACTTTATGGTACTATTGAGGTTATCTGGAAGGCACCTATTGTTTGGTGTATTAAAATCAATTATGATGGTGACTCATGAGGAAATCTAGGTCCCACTGGCTATAGAACAGTTTTCGGGGATCATAGGGGAGCTTTCCTTGGTTTTAATTATCGCTCATGTGGTTTTTCTACTTCTATTAAAGCTTAAATGATTGGTGTTATCACTCTTGTTAAATAAGTCAACCATCATTGATGGAATAATATTCCCCATGAATGTGACTCCACTATTATTGTTCTTTCAATCCAGACAAGCTATTTTTATTTATCTTGTAATTTTACCAACTTTTGGAGAAAATTATTGGAGTATCTCTCATCCATATATCATATCCTCACCCATATCTATTAGGAGACCAACTCTGTGGTGGGTGGCCTTTCAAATAAAGGCATCAATGGTATTGAAAATATATGGTCTGATAATGTTATTTATAAACACTTGCTTCTTATTTAGAGGGATCAATGCAATACACCCATCTTCACACTTTAATAAATTTGTCTTCATATTCAAATATAGTATTCTTCACATTCTAGGAAAGGTCTCATCTTACCAGTAAAATAAATATTTTCTAAAAATTCCAAAAATTTCACCTCCAGTAACTATAGATATTATAATCCCAAAAATGGTGTTCATTCTATAAAAATATAATAAATTTACCAATAGTAAATATAATATAATTTTAATGAAAATAAATACAAAAATCATTTGGGATGAAAACATATTTTTTAGGGATAAAATATCTTTATTAGAAATTGGTTGATTATTTACTAATCATTTATCAATAATTTTTATTTAGTAAGACATGTATATATATATATATATGTATATATATTTCATAAATATATTAATACTATTCATACCAACCAAGTTAACAACTAGGTTATAATAGAAATATATATCATTGGATATTTATGTTTTATGTTTCATGTTGAATATAATATAGAACTTTAGCCTTTAAGGGTTATGTATACCAAAATATTTCGACGATATTAAATTTATTTAAAGTGAAATATATCATAACTTCATGTGGAGTTGATAACCAATCCATATTAAATTTTTGATTTTCTTTTCACTGTTATATATAATTTACTTCTTCTAAAAAATTATTGTGTTACATCCCCCTTTAATAAATTGTGTCCTCATAATTTTAACCTTATCTCAATAATAAAATGCTGGGAACTTCAAAAGACTTTTTTTGTAAACCCACATTATAAAAAAAGGATTAATAGAGCGTATTTATAATATTTATGAAAAGGTAAATATAATGGTCATAAGGAATAATACATAACTAGGCTTCCAGATATGTGAATATATGTGGCAACGGAAAAAATTTGTGAATAATTATAGAGATTATTTTACATTATTGATCACAATATTTTTAGTGATAAATGAGAAGTTAAGGAACTCAAAACCAAAAATCTGTAATGATAAAAAAGGCCATGGGTTCAACATAAATTTTGTTCATTGGATAATATATTTATATCAAAAAAAAATTCCAATATTTTATGAATTCTATTACCATATTGAAAAAGAGAATATGGAAATATAATTTTTTGGTGAGTATAATTTTATATTTTCAATAAATTTACACCACAATATCAACATTTTCTCCTAATGATGTGTTTTTAGGATGATTTTTAATTACTAAATCACTAAAATAATATTTCAACTGACCACATAATCCCCAAAAATATAACGATAAATTAGACTTATCTTTATAAATTAACTAAAACCAAAATGGGTAGAAAATAGAATGGTAAAAAATAGACCATCATACATTATTTTTAAAATTTAAATAATGATACCAAAGGTTTAAACATAACCATTCCTCAAATAACAATCCTCGAAATTCTTCAAACACTTCATTACTAAGTTCAATTCCCACATATTACAAGGATTTGATCATACATTCTTCAATGATATCTCAAATGTTATTCCTCAAATTAAATCATGCAATCTTCCAAAATAATCATAATCACAACCTATAAATATTTGATAATAAATAATACATAATGTTGGATAGTGATGGGTGCGAAACCATTGTCTCTTTTAAGTTGTGGGTTCATGCCCTGTGACTTTTCAAGATGTCAGGGTTGTCACCTAACCATGGTGATGCACATTTTTAATTGAAAATAATAAATAATTATTCCTCCCAAAAAGAATTAATTTTTATCCAAGGGGTTAAAAATTACACATCCAAATAAAGATTCTCCAAAAATATCATTAATATTGTCAAAATATTTACTCCTCAAAACCCTAAAATTGCGTGTTTATGTCTTTGAACTTATGAACAAAACTAAGTGTTATAAGATGATAGTAGGATATTTTTAAGTTATTTGGTTAGATTTTGGCCAATACAGAAAGGTTTTATGGTGTTAATAATATAGGAATATGGGTGGCCTTTTATAAGTGGGAGAGATGATAGAAATAGTATTTTGAAAATTAAATTATTAATCCATGGTTTTTCAAATGTTAAAATGGTAAAAATGGGGAATTATAAAACCATATATATTTCATGGCCTAAATATGTCCATCAAAATTTTTTATACATTTTTATAGGTTAGTTTAACCCTTATCATCTTTTTTAACACCTTAGCGAATTATTTTTAACCTTAACCACAATAAATACTTTTTTCTAGATTCGTTATTAAATTGGGTCAAAAATTAGTTTGACATTATTAGACAACATAAATTAAAATAACTAAAAATAAGGAGTCCATTTTTATAAATTCAATCCAAAGAATTGGAAAATTCAATTTAATATTAATCAAGCAAACACAATGAGAAAAAGGGTTTTTAAAGAAAATAGTTTAAATGTTTATAATGTTTTTAAATCTAAGATATGAATGAAATTTATTCCAATGACCTATGATTGGTTTATTTATATGAATTTTAAATAATTTTACTCAAAAAAAATTTAATATACAAATTTTCTTTATAAATAATTTAAACAAAAAGGTAGTTATCAATTAAAATTCATTATTTCACACTTTTATCTAAAAATTGAAAATTTTCATATAATTGTCAAAATCTCAACCTAATGTGATTTTGAAATTATTATATAAAATAATAATTTTATTTTATCAAATAAATTGTTTAAAATTGAAAAAAATAGATTCAAAACAAAACTTGCAGATGTCTTGAAAAGTGGGTTTTCAGAAAGTGTATTTTTCGAGAAAATAAAGGTTTTAAATTAATTCAATGTATAATATTAATCATAATATGAGTTTAAATAAGAATTTATTAATATATAATATATAAATTAATTTTTAAAATTCATTATTATGCATTTATTTGACTAATTAAAATTATGTATCATTAGTCATTTTGAAATCTTTTTTAAAAAACCACATATTCAAATGCAAATAACCAACATAAACTAAAAAAACATATAAAGTTGATAAAAAATAATTATGTAGATTAGATATTAAAAAATAGTACATATGTTACTCGAAAACATATTCAAACATAATGTTACTTTTTAATTAAATTATTTTTAACAGAAAAGATAGATTTATAAAAAGCAGTGTTTTTTGACTATTGATAAAAAACAACATTTTATTATAAGTATAAAACTTTTACCCAACGTATATTTTTATATTATGACTATGAAAATTGAGACCATTTTTTTGAAAAAAATTATAAAATTTACAAAAAATGTTTTATAACATTCATTTCCTGATATGTAATTATTTTTTTTGAGAAAACATATAATTATAGAATAAAATAACATTACTATAAATTTATTGATTTTCTTCTAAACATTAATAAATAATTATATTGAGTAAGAAATATATATATTTCACAAAGAATTTAATAATATTCATACTCACTAATTTATTGGCTATATTATTATTGTAATATATATAATGTGACATTTAAGTTCTGTGTTTCATGTTGAACGTGCTATCGAACATAAAAATATATTGGTTTCATATACCACAATATATTTAATAGATTAAATTTATTTAAAAGTAAATATATTATAATGTCTTGGGGAGTGACATTCAAATATAAACTCAGTTTTGGGATGTCCTTTATTCTATGGAATAGATTTTTTTCCTTTTGAAATCTCAAGGAGTAGCAAAACATCCCCTTCATTAAAAATTTCACAACAGCATTGTATGAAAATATCATTATGAAAACATACTATTCCTTTTTCAATTAAATATATTTACTCTAATTGATAGAGTAAATAATCTAACTACAATGGGCTACCTTGATATTATTTTGGTTGGATCTAATATTCTCAGTTATCTCTTCTACTTGTTTTATACCCAAAAGATTCATTTTCATGACAGTATCATTGCACATTATATTTTTAAAATGATTTACAAACAACTCTTCATATGGTGTAATATTACTGATGTATTTTTAATAGATATTGAAATCAAACACCACAATAGGTATACAATGATAAAAATATCCTTGTATTTCAAAAGAGCATGACCTTATCATGTATACAATGTCCAGATAGTTCATGTTGTCTCATCATCTATTTGATGGTGATAGGTACTTTTAAATTTAGGATAATTATTTAAAACCTTCTAGAGAAAACTATAAAACTTTAAATATATCCTTTGGTAATAATAAAATATTATCTATCTAGTTTATTATTGAAGTATCAAAAATTCATTTACATATAACCTTTCATGATGGACAAGACAAAAATATTCTTGAATAGCATGTAAATATTCTTAAATTGTGAAATAATAAATAATGACCCATATGGAATCATACATGTTACATATATTATAAATACCATCAATTAAATATAAATTTACATTATCCCACTTCCATTATGAAATAGGTGGATGTATAATTAATCCTCTAGGATGATATCCTTCCGTATTTTCATTCTTGCATACTATGAATCATGTAGTACAATATGATGTTTATATCTGAGAATTTTCCTCCCTAAGTGATCTAAAATGTCTAGTTACATCTTGGTACTTCTATTATTGAAATATATGTTTGTTATATGGGCCTCATCTAAAAGATAATTCTGTAACTCTAGAATTGATGGAACCCAAAACCTCTTACTAAATAATAAAACATCACCATCCCCAACGTTTAAGTCCATGAATTTATAATTCATAGCATATTTCATATTATTTTATAAGGATTTATCACCACATTCATATTGGTTATTCATATAAAATAAATATTATTTGGTAATTAAATGGAAGTTTAATGATGTTTCCCTTTACATTATTATTACCAAGTATATCTTTAATAGGAAATTGACAATTATACCATTATTTATCTTTATTAGGGATAAGTTACCATGGAATACTATACTCAAATCATCTACCACATTGTTTTTTGTGAAAAAATTATAATTTATAGCATAGAAATAATCCTTTTTTAGTTATAATAATCTTCGTTCTCCCATATTAATATCATGATGAGTATATAGATATTTTAATGTCTTTTGTTCTATGTATATATCATATCTCTCTCCTTAGAGGTAGTGTGCAATAAATTCAGAGAAAATATTTCTACTTCCAATTCTATGTTATTTCAAATGACATTATTCATTGTAATAAACTCTATCATTATGAATTAGCACACATCCAAGACCTTTACTTTATGAATTAATATAAATAAAGTAGAATTATTTACCAGATAAAAGTATCAATATAGGTGAATTCACCAATATATCTGTTAATTATACAAAATATTCTTCTTATTTTCCATGTGAACTAAACCCCATTATGTGTTATCATAGTTCATGGATTAGCCATTCAAGAAATGCTTTCAATAAATTTGTGATATTATATTTCCAACCCAAGAAAAAATCATATTTTTATTATGTGGTTGGTTCATGGATATTCTATGATATCCTATTTTTATGGGGAAATATATATTCATTAATTGGATACAATATATCCATGGAATGAAACTATTTAATGAAAAAAAAATTTAATGAATTTTTAATATAACTATTTTTTCAATGCCTAAAGGAAAATTCGTAAATGAGCATCATTCTCCCCATAACTCCTTGTGAATATAAGAATATCATCAATAAATCCACCAAAAATATATCAAGGTAGTGTTTGAATAATTTTTTCATCAATTCCATAATCATAAAGGTATAAAATGTAAATAAAAATAGAATTACATTAAGTCATAATGACCATACCTCAAAAGAACATTTTTCCTTTAAATAATTTCCATCTTATATTTTAACTAATGGTATACTAAATAAAGATCAATATTATAAAATAATTGAATTATTATAAAATTATGAAATAGTTCATAAATAAGTTTCAACAAATACCTTTTCTCTATAGAAATTTCATTGATTTCCCTATAATTCATGCATAATATCATATTCCCATCATTCTTCACCAAAAACAGTACATGTGATGTACATAGTGAAATAATTATATAATTTAAACATTTTTGAGTAAGTATTTTATATTCATATTTAATAAAAATATCTCCTAAAGATCCATCCTATAAGGATTCATAGATGTTAGATTCACGTTATTATAAGAGAAATGAATAATTCAACTTCATTATCAGAGGTAATCTAGATAATTAAATGTAAAATAATTTTATATTATCTCACATAATTTGTGCCTTTAATATTCTAAAAAACCAATCATCTACTATAGATTGAATTTAATCTAAATCGGAAAAAAATAATTTTATTATGTTAAGAAACTAATATTGTTTCAATACTTGATTCTACAATGGAAATCCCTCATAAAAAAGTGTAATTCATTATATTCCAAAAAAAATTTAACTTTATTCTTCCTATAAAAAATTATTTAAAAATACTTCAAGATCTAATTGACACCCTAAATTATATCAAATTCAACAATCAGTATACAATCAAGGATAAAAATAAGTGTAATTTTATGAGTCATCATTGAGACTGATTGACACATCCTTTCTATAGTTACATTTCCCCGTGATGTTTTGATTAATTATACCTTTTTATGTGTCTAGGAAAATGTCAAATTTTCATGAAAAAAGATGATATAAAAATTGTAAATATACATAATAAATAAACCATTATAAAATTTTGAGTATATTATTAATTTTCATGGGAAAACATCCATAGATACTTCAAACAAGTTATGGTGTTCTCAAAAGCTTGGACTTTCTCCCATGGAATATTTCAAGGTAGATTACATTGGTTATCCAGACATTGATTTTAATAATTTACCATCACATTTAATGGAAATAATTATACATTGATATCTTCTATATGCCCTTGAAATTCAAGATATTGATGTCTTTTATCTCCACACATGCTTCAAACACACAATCCATCTATGAAAGTTATAGGGGTTTTCTTCTCATAGATACCAGAATTTAAAAAATATTCCATTCTATTTATTTCTGTTATTGAAATTATTTCAACATGGTTCTCAATAATACTCTTTTTCACCTATAAAATGTAGAATTTAAATGAATTAGTTATTTACTTAACAATTTTAATTTTTCTTGTCACAATCTCCAAAGATGTTGAAAACATTTTAGATATCAAGTATCTTTCAAAAATAGGAATTAGACTATTAAGTAACTGATCAATCATCAATTTAGGGATTCACATATAATATACATTATTAACCATGTATTTCTATCCTTATTCTCAACCAATGTTTTTCTATTTTCTTCATTGTTTCAATAATTTCATATACATCTCTGCATTTTCTAGTCAATGAATATATTTTTGTAGTAAAAATCACTTTGAATGTATTTCATTACATGTTATAAATCTTCTTTACATATTATTTTTTATTATGTACCTCCATTGGTTAGTATTACCTCTATGATGATATATAACACAAATGAAGTTTCCCTCATAGGTCATCATAAACAAAAGTATAATTAATCTAAAGACATAGTCTATTGTTTTCCATCCATGGGACTACACATTCCACTAAATGGTGGAGTTTGTTTCCTCAAAATTAAAACCAAATGGTGAACCCCTATATATGGTAAACTATCTAATCTATACGAGAAATGTTATTTTTCATAACCACTATCAATATTCCTAGAATATTCATAATTTTTTCATAAGGAATATTAACAATATTATAATGATTATCTAGAAAATCATCACATTGATCACAGTTAATGTACTAGTTTTTGATTCTCCTAATATGTTCCATTATCTGAAAAATATTATTATTTAGTAAACATCTAACATGGACAAGTATATAAAAATTTATATTATCTATCAAATTGTAATATTTATGTTCTTAACTTAAATTTTACTAAATATAGTTCTTAATGAATCTATTAATACATTATACAATATCAATTATAACTATTGTAACCCCATTATTCTAGATCTGATGGGTTATTTATTATATATTGGATAGAGTATAAGTTATTACATTCATAGGATTATGGTTTAGTAGTCCTCAAGATACTATGTACAAATTAATTACATTATGACATTACAAGTTATAATATAAATGAATAAATCATTCTTCCATAATGAAATCAGTATAGATTTTCTATTAGAGTATTACACATCATTACATATGGGTAAAGTAAAATAAAATATAGCTTGTGAGATTAAATGGTTACTGTGGGAAACAATATATAATAAACTAATAAATGATATATGTTGATTATTTAATGGCATGAATACAATTATAGCCATGAAAATGAATTCAAATATGTAATCAAAAGAAAAAATAGAAATTCAAAATCACATGGAACACATAATAATCTAAAATATGAAGATTAATAAAGTAGAACATCTTAATAAAATCACTAAGGCATTATTCCAATACATTGTACATAAAGGGTAAATTTTCTCCCAATATTCTATCATTGTTTCCAATGAGACCTACCAGTGCACTGATGGGATATTTAATTCATAACCACGCCATTCATATAAAATTATAATTTATTCCATCACATAAAAAATGAATATAGTCTATTCATATAATACTGTTTAAGGATGAACATCTTATAAATAGATGGATAATTTTCCTAAAAGAATATTTTAGACATGATCGTCCCATACGGAATAATATATTATACATGTTATTACAAAATTCACCCATTCACGAAATTAATAAGAATTCCTAAGAGAATTACCTAAATACATATAAAATTTTTTAGGGATTAAATGTTTTTGCAAAACAATTACCATTAACAAGTAAATCATACAATGTTATAGCTAATAAGTACTTATTGAGATTAAGGATTTTCATTGTTATTAGGAAATTATATTTTCAATGGTATCAGACCAAATAGAAAAAAATTATTCTTCAGCATATAAAATAGTGTGTTTTATTTTATAAATACTATTATAATTATCAATAACATATCCCCTAAGAGTGTAAAAACAGGTGAATTTTAATTGATTATACACCAGGAACTTGGATGATGACCATGATATACCCAGCCAACACTTATCATGGTTGTACTCCTAGATTCATCTGATCTAAAAACTAGATTTACTGGTATTATCTAGAATGTGATGTTTTTTCATATAAAAATACACACTCTTATCATAACTAATGTATATGATTCATTTGGCTACCTTGAGGTCTAATAATAATTATACATTATGAATAAGTAATATGGTTAGTGACTGGAATGATAAAATTGGTGAGATATATTATGTATGGAACATACAATTAAATCAACACAATAATTTCATAATTAATTTTTGATTAAAAAGAGTATGATAATGGTAATGTAAATAGGAATTTTTTAAGAGAGATAAATTCATCATAGTAATAGCTTATAAAAGGGTATATAGTAAAGGGTCTATGTAGTGCCTCTATGATAATTGATTTATGCGTTGTCAATTAAATGGATATATATATTGTAAGAATATAATATGAAAATTAAAAATCAATTAAAAATAAGGAAATTAAAACAAGAAATTAAGAGAGTAATATAGAGATAAATAAGAACCATTACCTCTATTGAGATTCATTTATAGGAATCCATCATTAGATCCAAAAAACCATTGAATAATGAATATATATATTATAGATAGACACCTTGAGAGAGAAATAATTTTACATGAAATTTTTTGTTTAATAATGAGATTATGGGTGGGTATCTACTGCTATGGTGAGTGGAATTTCATGGAATAATTTTTTAATTGTTTTATTCTTATTTTTTACATTCATTTAATGCCACATCATAATCATTGTTATCTACAACCTCACTAAATTCCACTATATATTTGTTAGTTCCAAAAATATGGAAATATCACTTCATTGATAGAAATGATTCATTACTATATAAATATGATGTTATATATATATGGTATTTACTATATTTTACTATATCCCATCATTTTTATAGATTTTTACAATTTAAAATAATAATTTTGAAATTTAACCCATGTATAATTTTGACACTCTAATTAAAAATATTAAACAACGTTATGAAATGGATTCTTTAATTACATACATTTTAGATTTTATATTTCATTATACATTCCTCAAAAAATGTATAATATTAAACATTGTTTTATTTTCTTAAGGAAATTACAGTATAACACTAATCACCCCCTAAATATTTATCCTATGATAACGAAATAATTTATATAATGGTAATGTGTTCAATTGCAGTATATTCATTAGTATGTTTGTCCAACATTGATAAATTACGATCTCCATAAAATTGAAAATCTACCACTAATGGTTCAGCTCCAACATCAATTCATGGAGTTATTCTGTTGTTTACACAGGGACAAACCCTTATTATTCCAACTCCATAAAAATATCCTATAAATTTTCTTCATAAAGGACTCTCAAAATATTCTAAACCATAATTACTTTATTATATGATAATTATAATTCATTATTACTGTTAAAATAGACTATTCCTGATGGTTTGTTCTTAATAGTTATTCCACTAGTGTTTATAACTCCAAAATCTCATATTTACGAATGTTCTCTTATTGCCAATGTATATATTAATCATTATGTATAGACCAAAATATAAATCCATTCATATCATTATATATATTCTTACCCCATGACAATTCCAATATTTATTATTTTAATCTCAATAAAAATGTGTCTCATATAATAATTATTTTTTTGAGTATGATCCACTATAGTACAATATTATAGTGTTTCCCCACATTTTTACATGTTATATATTACTGGTTTTAGATTATGTTATAAATTATATTACATGGTATTTTTTTAAACAATATTTGTTTTAATATATTTCTAAAATAATAACCCTTTTATAATTCCAAAATCTTATGAAAAAATGTTTATTTAAAATTAATAAATATCAATTATTATATTCTCCCCATTAAAAAGATATGTTCTTAAAATTTAAAATCAATCAAAATACAAATTTTTATAATATTTTATCATATAATCCACCACTTCCCATTTGGCCTCTTCCATAAGATGATTCATAGAAAGAATATTCACTCTCCAAGGAATTATATTTGGTTTCATGTGTTATCATATATCACGAATTTTAATTATTTATACTTCATATGATAATTTTGGCTCAAAATAAACATTATCCACAATTATAACATTGGTAGTTGCTAAAATATACTTCCATAGAAGTGATATATTGAATATATAATTAATTTGGGATAACTTTTTTTGGAAAGGTAAAATGATATGATTCTTCTCTTATGAACTCCAGTATCTCAAGTGGTTTAATATATCTTGGAAACAATATCTATTTATTTTTAAGTCTCATAAATCATTTCCACAGTAATATATTCAAGAAAACATAGTCTCCCACTTTTAATTCATGTACCTTACTTAGATAATTACTATAAATTTCCTATATTCATTTGTCTTTCTTAATATACTTCAATGGAGATCTTACCTTCTCAGTTGTATCTTCGATAAGTTTTGAACCAAAAAACATCCTTTCTTAACATTATCCCATCAATATATAGTTTTATATCTCTTTACAAACATGGATTTTTATAGTGTCATCATAATGATGGATTGTTAAATTTTATTTTAAGAAAAATCTATAAGAGTTAAATACTGATCCTAACTTACTTTTCATTAAACAGAGAATGACCATAAAATGTCTTTCAATGAATGGGATAGTGTGTTCAAACTACCCATCTCATTGATTGTTAAAATTACGGATAATATTAAACATTCAATTTATATCCTTATTCATACTCCTCTAAAAGATTATTCTAATCATTGGATCATGATAAAATACAATCAATTATGGTACTCCATGATTTCTTATAAAATCATTTATATAAAACCATGCCTGAAAATCTAGAGAAAAGTAATCTCAAATATTAAGGAAATGGTGGAAAATTATGATATGATCAATAATAACCCATATATCATTATTCACCATAAATGTATTTAGAAGCCTTAAGATGAATTACATATTATTATTATCCATATTCCATTTCAATATACAGATATGTTTTTTTACTCCTTTGGGATGTTTAATTTCATCCTTCACCTACAGGAATATTTAACATCATAAATTGTAATATGCAATTACTGACATCGAAATTTTTTATTCGATGTGATCTGGGATATTAATACATAACATGGTAATACCATAATGTATAGAATATCTTGAGCTTTGAGACTCATCTAATAGATCATTCATTATCTCTGGAAATAATGGATCGTAATACCTCTTTCCAAATCAAAAAAACATTTTCATCACCAATGATAAAATATAGTAATTTTCCCTCAGTCACTAATTAAATATTCCATTTTTGGTCTTTATCACCACGTTGAGATTTATTAATCATGTCTAAAAATATTTTTGGGTAATTACATGGAATAAGAATGATAATTTCCCAACCATTATACTTCCCAAGTTCATATTTACGAGGTATTTGATAGTTAGATGATTATTTATCCACTACATGTCTAAAATGCAATGATATTTTCTAGAATGAAAATATTCCACCTTATATTATTCCACCAAATGATAATGGATTTCAATAATATAATATTTGGGTAATTATAACAATATAATTCACCTATAATTTTGATATTTATGCATAAATTTATATTTTAAAATATTATGGTTTGTGTATATATCAAATATCTCATAATAAAGTTAAATTATCTATATCATTAGAGAAAATATTAATTCCACAGATAATTAATCACGATTTGTGTAATTAATCTCATGGTGTTTGAATTATCTTGATTTTTATGCCTCACCACTATCATATTGCACTAGAACACATCCAAGAACATTCATTGAGGAAACAATATAAATAATAATTCTTTATTTACCATATTCAAGCGTAAAAATAAATGTTTAAAAAAATTTCTAATTTAATTCATAAAAAAATATTTGAAATCCATTTTCAAGGTGAACACAACCCCTTACTTATTATCCTTGTTATAGGATTTTCAAATGAAGTAAAGTTTTATTCAAATAATCAATAGTATCTTGATAACGTAAGAGATTTCATATTTATGTTATGTTAGTAGGTATTGGAAATCAGATGATGGTCTATCCTTTTTAAGGATTTATAGATATACCATCCATAAGCATAATATGACCATAGAAGGATACTTTTTAATGAAAATTAATATTTAATGAATTTCTCATATAAATCATTTACAAAAATACTAAATAAATATTTCTTAAACGAGTATAATTATCCTTATACCTATTATTGTATATAATAAAATGAATAATAAATACAAAAAAAAACTTATCATGGTATTATGATAATACTATATTCATCAACTCCATAAACATAGAGCGATAATTTGTATACCCAAAAAATATTACAATGAACTGATAATGAACACACCTCGAATAAAAATATATCTTTGGTATATCCCATAATAATATTTTAATTAATAGTTGGAAAAAGATAATATCAATATTTAAAATTAATTTATCCCCCTTAAGTAGATCAAACTTTTCATTAATATCAAAAAATTGTCAATATTTCATTATATAAATTCAATTTAGTTCTACATAATTATTCTATAATAACATTATTTAATCCTTTTTCTTCCCAAAAAATAGTGGATTCCCCCATAGTGAATAACTATTATTTGTTACATAAAAAACATTTCTTAGATTTACTCATATTAATGACCACTATGTAAAAATAGTATTTTTACTTTTAAAAAAAATTACTTAGATTTCCAAAATGACATCCATAGATTTGTATGTTCTATATTATATTTTAAAATAAATTATTTTCATTTTAAAAGATAAATTTGTTCATCAAAAATTTTTAAAAAAATTTCAAAACATTATTATATCATGATAATGTTAACTAAATGATAATATTTGTAAAATCAGTATTTTTCAGTTTTTATCATAAAAATAAAAAATTTGGGAAAAAACTTAAAATTTTAAGAATATTTATTTTTAAATAATAAATTATAAATGAATTTATTTTATTAAAAAAAATTATAAATGATAAAATTATATTTTAAATAAAAACTTAAAATTCCAATAAAAACCACATTTTTAGAAGAATGAACATTTTAAAGTATATATGTTCGGAACCTTATTTCGTAGAATTTAATAATGAGTGTGCACATATTTATTTTAAAATTTTATATTAATAATTTATTTATTTGTACATTTAATTTTAATTAAGTAATAAAAAATTTTGATTGATGTTATTTATATCAAATATTAATAATTATGATATTTATTAGAAGTTATATATACTAAAATATATGGTTGTTTCATTCAAATCACCATAATAATGTTGTGTTCTCATTATTTTTATATCCTTTATGATGGAAAATGTTTTTATTTTTTAAAAATTAATTCCATGGAGTGTTATAGGAGTTCAAACAAATTAATTTTAAAGGATCATATATAATTGAACCTTAAAATAAAGGAAAAAATACAATGTAATACGACTGGAGGATATGTATACATAAGTGGAAAGAAGTAACATTTAATATTCATCAATTATATTTCAAATTTAAAATAAAATTTTAGTCTATTTTTTGACTAAAGAGGTTATCATTTCCTAAATATTTCATAAATATGGAATTTTCCATTACGAGGCTTGTTTATTTGGATGAGTTTCATATAATAATAGCGTGATAGTTGAGTTGTATTTTCCATATAAAAATTAATTAATTTGTCTTCCTCTTTTTGTATTTTCATGAATTAGTTAAACATTGAGATATATAATATGAGAAAATATAATTACATGATTTCTTTCTATTCTGAAATAAAAATATAATTCTACGGTTTTGTTCCATGAAAATTTCCATCTCATTTACATCTAATATTGTTAATTATAAATAATTATAATGATTTTTCTTTTTTCCAATATCAATAAAATTAAAATTAAATGGATTAAAAGATAAAAAAAATGGATTATAAGTTATTCCTACCATATCTAAACATTTACTAAATCAAAAATATGTGAAACATAAGGATAATGAATAAATGTTCATATGAATAAATAATACATAAAAATATTAATCCATCAAAATAATAGTTAAAGTTCAATATAAATTATAATCAGCTAAAAACATTAAAACTATTTAAAATAAGACATAAATAATTCATTACCCAAAATTTAAATATAATAGATTAAATATTCTTTTAAAATAAACTTAATATTTATTCCCAAAAAACTTCAATCACTCATAACGACACATATCAAACTAATGTAAATTCACTAATCAAAAGTTATATAAATCATACAATTATTTTTCTAAAATAACATTAATTACATTAAAAATAATATTTAATTAAAAAAGTTATCTCAATCTTTATTTCTCAAATAATTTCATCCATTTACACAAACTACCACACTATCCAATAATTCAACATTAACCATAATTCCTTTAATATTAACAAAAATATATTGAAATTTTTATAAAATAACACTTCCCACCTAGTCTCTAAATCAATTTTGAATCCCATGGTTATTTTTACTATAAAAAATATGTTACCAAAATATAATAACACCTTTCAAAAATTAATCATAATCACATTAAAAACAATGAAAATATTATTTATAAAGGTTACATGTTCTTTTTATCTGATGTCCCATATAATATTCTTCTCAAATTACCATCACACTATATTAAATGTTAATTATAAGGGTGGCATAAACCTTGATCATCCATTTAAAACAAAAATAAAAAATCATTAATCACCTTAAAATTCCACCACATAAAACCCTAAGATGATGTCTATTTCATTAAAATTATGATCCAATTTAGTCTTCATAAACATTTGTGGTTTCAAAAACTATTAAAATATCATCATATAAAAAATACTAACCACTAAATTATCTTATCCACACATTTATGGTAGCTAATATTTCTCAGATGCACAATCCATGATTAGATTTTAAAAGTATACTCTTTACAAACTGGATTTAGTTCCAAAAGAAACATCCACAATTTAACAATCTATAATTACATTTTCTATAACAGTAATTTAGTAATTTAATTACCTGATAAAATTAGAATTACAATTTTATAGAATTAAGAAAAACCATTGTGAAAATTATAAAAATTCCTTTATTATACAGTAGAAACGATTCTCTTTATACCCAAAAACAATCATTCATTAATATGTCCTAAGTATATATAGTAAATTTTTATCCCTTAGTGCCCTTATTAGATTTATTATTCTTAAAATCTATATTTATGACCATGCGAAAATGAAACATAACAAGAGGTGACATCAAATTATCATTAAGGTTAAATATGGGGAAATCAATTTAGGGTCATAAGTAAGAATTAGATAATAATATTTGTATGATAATATAATAATAACTCTTGAAAAATACCCAAAATGTTATAAATAATATTTCATGAATCATTTTATAAGTCATTATCATAAAAAAATTCAAGAGTAAAAAGATTTTTGAATCATCAATAATAAATCAATAACTATTGGAGCATATCAGAAGCATAATATGGTAGTTTATGACATAACAAAGGGGCCGAAAAATAGCATTGAAAAAAATAAAGGATTCTAAATATGAAATTAATCACATATTATTCACAGGTTAATAACATATGTACCATCATTTTCTTGTTCTAACCTCTCGTTTCCCCTATTGGGATTAGTCCAGTCCCTTATTTACACTTTTGAGACTAGGATAATCACTTTTATACACTATTTTTATTAGAAAAAACTCCCATATTTCCACTTTGTTTCACTAATTATCATTTGATCTCATTAGATACAAAACATTACTCAATAAAATTGGGGGATTAAACATACCCAACTGATCTCCAAATGAAAATCCTATAAAATGTTTGTAATAAGATCCTAAAAACATTCTTTATTTCACCAAAGAAAAATTATTCAATAGGAATCAAACATAGTTCAAAAAAAACTTACTAATAAAATCATCAACATAGTCCAAATAAAGAATAAAAGTAAGTGGAATCATTGTCTATAACCTCATAGAATATAAAAAATGTATAAATTATATTTACATTGTCCAAAATTACATTTATAAAACAGTTAGTTTTATACTTAGAAAATAAGGGAAAATAACCTTTCTTTTCATATAATTTAAAATATAATGATTTCTATAATGATGGGAATGGGATTTTATTATAATAAATCTGTTAATATTTTAAATTTATATTTATTCTAAAGAAAATATATGAATAAAGTAAAAAAAAATTAATAAGTAATTGATTAAAAAACATTATTTTCACCATTTTGTAAGGAAATTAAAAATTTACATGTTCCTAAAATGAAAAGAATATTTGTTTGAAATGATTTTAATGATAGTAATATAATTTATATTAATAATATTTTTGATCTTTTATATGGATATAATAACTTCCATTAAGGAAAATATATTAACAATATGTGGAGGAAAAATATTCATGGATAAAAAAGAGAAATACAGTCAGCTTCTCTTAAAAAATGTTATTTGAGTACCAGACAAGAAAAAAATAGAATGAATATTTGTAATCCTTAGAAATGACCAATGGATAAATAAATATTTGTTATTGATGAGGTTAATTACATCTAATTTCCAGAAATTTAATTTTAAGAAAAAATAATCCTAATAAAAAATTAATATTGTAAAATTAATACTAGCACCTTTTGGTAACTTTTAAATAAAATCCATATGAATGTAATAAATTTATATTTATTATTATATAATAATTATTTTATTTGAAATATACATATAATTAATTTATTTTTATTATATTGATGAAATTAAAAATGATTCTTGTGAATATAGAATATATCTCGGTGACTAAATATTTGGATGAGAGAGGAATTACAATTTTTTATTTCTTAAGGAAAGAAACTATTAAATGAAGTTAATTAATATGATTCTATAAAAATGATAATTTTCAAGAAATAATATTTAATTATAATGTAATTATGGAGTTATCAAAATATATAATATAAATTATAGTGTTAAATATGAAACATGTATAATAGAATTCGAACTAAGAAACCCTTATGAATTATCATAAAATAAGAATTATGAGTAATGAAATTAAATAATTTATAATAAAAAACTAAAAAAATTAAAAATTTATGAACAATGAATAAAAAAATTGAATTCATAGCGCACAGAATCATCCCATAACATTCTCAATGAATAAGTGATATAACCAAATTAAAACAAATTGGTTTGATGATCCCAATACCTTGTACATCATCTTCATCGAACACATTCTTACCAACTATAAATTAAATTTAATCTTTTTATGCATCTATATATAAAAAAATCCTAATTAAATTTATAAATATCATTACCCCTAAATTTATTATTAACAAATTAATAGTTATTCGTTGTCAATTTTTATTTTTTTGTGCTAACTATTCCGTTTTCCATCCTTGTTTTGATTTGACAGTTCATGTCCTAACATGTTTTTAATTTTTTAAAAATCTAAATAACGTTAGTTAATTTTTACATAATTATTTTTACATATTTTTTTCATAATCACATTATGGAACATAAATTAGTTGTCCTTATGTAAAACATATAATTTCTATTTTTAAATGGTTATTTAATTTGATAAAATAATTTAATTTATAAGTAAATTTCCTTTTTAGTATAACCAATAAATAATTATGATAAAATTATTAGTACACAATATTACTAATACAAAACATTACTTAATAATTTATGAAATTAACATTACTTCAATGTTATTATTTTTGGTAAAAGTATCCAAAACAAGATCCTGTTTTAATAATTGAATGACTAATAATATTTTACTATAAAATGGTTGTATCACTTAAAAATAAGAATAAAAAATGTTATATATATAATAATTATTTTTTAAATTTTATCAGTATTTTCATCTATGTGGGATAGTAATCAAAAATTAAGTACATCGTTCGTGGAAGCAGCAATCCCCATGTACGAATGAGTTATGTTTTCATTTTAAAATAGTTTAGACATTACAAATTTTTGAAAATATGTTATATTTATAAAATAAAAATAATGATATATATATGATATATGTTTCCATTATATAAATATTTATAAAATTCCATTTAATGTGGTGATGAAAAAAATACCTCGCATCATAGAAGTAGTATTGTACACATATGTACAATAAATGTATTAATTTTATATTAGATGGAAAAAAGGTAGAACATAGTTTTCCAAAAACAAAATAAAATTAAAGTATAGTAAATGTATTTATGAAATTATATTGTGATGTTTATAATAATTTGATAGTGGTAAATGAAAAATAAACATGATAAAATTATGTTAACAATTTTATATTCTCCATGGATATCCCCATTTTGTTTATAGCCTATGAATTATCATATTGGTCTTCTGGTGAGAACAGAATCTCTAGGATTTGAGGAGGAAATATTTTTTTTTGTGATTTTGGTAGGTATTAGTAAATATAAGGTTGTAAAATTTTTTTGTGTTATGATATGTGGTTTAGTTTTATAAGTGAGCGAAATAAAATTCTTATAAATATTCATAACCTTTAAATATAATAAATTTCATTCTCATGGAAAGTCAGTCTAATATAATCCATTTTAAAAAATAGGAAAATTTATATTAAAAACATATTAATATAATAAAATATGTTCCATATTATAGGATATTTAATGACTTATCTCAATTTTTAACACCCTATGTTATCCATTTACCCCTTACTATGTTAGAAAACATATAACGTAGTCACAATTCAATACGAGATAAATTTAATGGAATATATAAAATGATTTTATTTTTATTATACTAAATAGTGAATATAATTTTATATAATAATTTTTTGAAGTAGTAAATACAAAATTTAAAATAATTACGTGTTATGCAACTGAAAACACCTTTTAAGGTAATGTATGTTTTAAGAAAAAAATTATTTTATACCAAATTCTTGTATAATGATGATTTCAATAGAAATATTTGTATTAATTTTAATAAATTTTTTTATATGACTATAAAACCTATGTGAAACAAAAATTAACATTAATAATACTTCTTAAATAAGAATGATCTAAAAATAGTTTTTATTTAAATAAAACATTTCACAGACTTCTAAAATTTAAAGAATATAGTTCTACGAAAAACATTATATTTCTAAATTAATTAATTTGTATTTTTATTTTTAAATTTTCTCTAAAAATTTATTTTTTTAAAAATTATTTCAATTTATATAATTATATAATTTATTAAATTCGACAGTACTTGTAAAACCAATATTTCTACTATTCAACCAAAAATCATCAATGTCAGATATATCCCATGAAAATTCCATTAAATATGATTTAATGAAAAAATTAAAAAAATTATGTACCATCATTAAAGTTAAAATTCAAAAATTTATAAAATTATATTCTAAAATAAAATGAAATATTAAATGAAAAATTGATTTTATTGAAAAACGAATCTTTTAAACTATAACTGTTCTTAAGACTATTTCTTTAGCATACCGATGTGTGTTAATTCATTTTTATAACATTTAATATTAATAATTAATTTATATTTACCTCGATTTTCCCCAAATTATTATTTTAGTTTATTTTTTTCGATACCACATGTTTTTAATTAAGATATTTACAAAAAGTACTGCAAAATGATATCTTGGGGAGTTATATATGAATCCCTTTTATAGTTCGTGTTATTTATTGTTTACAAAAATTCAGATTGTATAGTTTTTTATTACACCTAGTTGAATTTCAAATTTACATATATCATAATGATGAGTCATAAGAATGCGATAATATATGATATTTCTGTTGTATCTTACACCTTGAAGGATGACTACGTAGGATACATGTGATGTTAAAGTGCTGAAATTCGTTAACATAGTGGGGTTTACACTTGACATACAATTTTATCATTCATCCTATATTTTTTAATAAGATAAGAGAGGAAATTTTTTGGGATTACACCTGGTAGTAGTTCCAAATAAGGATGTATACCCTCAACCACCATTATATTGGTAACGTTATAATGAAGGTTTACTGTAATGGTTTTCATTTCAACTGTAAAGTGGACCATGAGAAATGGAACTCTGGTAGGATGGTTTGGGCTATGTGGATTCCATGTATGTGGACAAGGATGATTAGAACACTTGTAGGATGGTTTTGGATCTGTGGATCCCATGTAGAAGACTGGGGAAAATGGGATCCCATATAAGATGGCCTATGAGAATTGAAAATCTAATAAGATACAGTGGAGAAGTGGAACTCACATATACAATTGAGAGATTGGCATTACTCAGAATAGTTTTACTTTCTCAATGGGATCCCAATTATAGAGGATCATGTGAATGCTTATCAAGGTATGGAGTGGTAGAAAATGATGGTTCCCGAGTATATAGGAAGGGGTGAATGAGAACCCAGTTTAGAAAGAGTTTTCAAATACGTATCTAGGTATAAATTCTTGGGTGAATGGGATCTAAGAAATATATGGTTGAGAGAATGGTTTCACATGTAACTTGAGTGCTCATGTGGTTGGATGCCTGGTTTGTGGCACCTAGTTTTGAGTACTCATTATGTGGTGTCCATATATAGATTCTCAATAAATGGATCCAAATTTTTCATGTTCTCATGTTTCTAGGTCCATATATCAAGTACTCGTGTATATGTGGCTAGGTGTTGGTAACTCAAGTTGTCTAACTCCGATGGTACAATGATGATTATAAGGTTAATGTAATATTCATGGACATGATCAAAATTTAATGATAAAAATCCAAATATTAGACTGTTATAAAATGTTATTTATAAGGTTATTTTACATCCTCCGGTTTTCAAAACAAATACATTGAAAATGACTAAAACCCATTCTATGATTTCCACCAATTTTAGTTATTTTTATATGATAATTTTTCCCATAATTCCATAAAATTGGGATATCACATTTTCCCTTTTTTCATTAAATGAAATACATGTTATACTACTAGTGGGAGGTTCCCACCACAATATCACTAGATTGGGATACTTTTTGTATAATCTATATCTATTATGATTTATTAATAATGTAGTACATGGAGATCTCATTTCTGTCATATTCATACAATGATTTATTTCTTTCTCACACTTGACTAGTGATTATGAATGAGGATAATATGATGGATTATATGGTCACATATGTAAAATAATTTATTCAATGGCATTATGGGGTACACATATCCATTAGGTTCATAATGAAAATAATAATTTTCATCTAAGCATCAATTTAGGGGATTTCTATATGAACAATTTTAAATGTTTCTAATATTTTCTCTTTATTATTGGTTTCTTTTTTATTTTCATATTTTGGTGGAGATTTTTGTAAATGCAGTATGAATAGTTTGGATAGTATTCTAATAAATTAGAATACTCTTTTCTTTTATGGCAGTATTCTACTGCTATGAATTTTAATCATTTTGGATTTTAAATATGGTTTGAATAATGGGTTCTATAGGAGGGAATAACTCTAATGAATGCTTCATTTTGATTTTTTGTTATATGATAATTTAAAGTGTGATAGAACTCTTATTGATATAATTTTATAATTGATTATAGGATAGAACACTAATTTACACAATCCTTGACATTGGATTTCACCCGCCAAGTTAGATATTTTTCATAATTGGCTTTTTAGGTCTTATATGGATACCATGAATATTTATTATAATTGAATATTATTTTCATCCATTTGATTAATTAGTTATCCTTTGATAATATCAGTATTGAAAGGGGTTGTTTTAATGTAGATTATGAAGGTTAATGATTTTTGGGTGGTTCTGGATGATTATTGAACAACCCCAGGTGGTTATATGACTATTTAGTTTGTTTAGAGAACCACATTTCCTATTGTGTTTGTTATCCTTCCATAAATATATATATTAATAAAAATTATATTTCCTATTGGGTTGCTTTTTGGTTTATCCAATCAAAATACCATCAAAACTATTATAATGATATCCTTGTAGAGGAAATTAGTTAAAAATGTTGTTATCATTATCACCTATACAAAAAAAACTAGATCAGGTGGTTGGGGTTATTTGTGCGTTAGTGCATGTTATCAGAGATGAGTACCAACCTCTCCAAACTCCATGTCCTCAATTTTCATGAAATTTTAATTCTTCACTCAATAAACATATCCAATGGATACATTGGACCTCAAATGAAACAACTATGTGTTTTGTCATCATGTTTTCTATAAGATTTGATTCCACAACCATAATATTTTCACACAGGAAAAAATCAATGCTATATCAAGCATACTATTTTCTATAAGGATTAGTCTTTAGTTAAAATATTTTATTAGTTTTCTATCACTTTTTTACGATGAGTCAAGCATACACATTACACTTTATATCATTAGAACTATTCATAATGTATTTTTCCTAAATAGCTTCTTACTAAAAATAATAATTTCATTATTATTATATTTATAGATATTTGGAGATTTTTTTCAAAAAAAAAGATTTATCATGTTCACCCATCATTTAGTTTGTGTTCTCACATAATATAACAAGTCTATATTAGTATATTACAATGAAAGTAAAATTTTGTTAATTTAACAGGTTTTTAAAAAAAACCATGGGAATTAATATCAATAATATATGATCAACATATATTAAATTTTTATTTTGGAAGTATCTAAAAGGTGTATGATATTTTTGTAATAAATGAATTAAATTGAATTTTAGTTCAAAATTTAGATATTCCTTAAGGAGCCATATATATTATCTTTGATACTCTGTATTGTGTACTTATAATTCATTTAATGTCCTTTTATTTTTATCCAGGTTGTATAAATTAATTCCTCATTCAATTTTAGTTCTATAAGAAGTATATTTTAAAGTATTGGGAATGTGTTGTGTGTACTTATTCTAGAGTCTGATTCTCATTTTATTTATTTTTCTAACATATAACATCCCTAGAACATTATCCAGCAATAGAAACTCTCCCAAATAATAACATGTCATATATGAACTAACCGGAGAAAATAATTAAAATTAATTTTGATATATAATGTTATAATAATGAAAATAAATGAAAAAAATATTTATTGAAAACACATTGTTTTAATAAAAAACACACTCTCAAAACTGTAGCTCCTCTCACACATGGCATAAACATTTTACCATGTAATCCTATCACTTTAAATTAATAAAGTTCTAGATGAATAAATTTATTATTGTGTAGAACTTATACCTTATAATAAAGATTTTTGATGTTTTATTATTTAAATTTTTAAAAAACAATTACTTAACAAAACAAAAAGTGGGTTGAAACATATTTTGGTTAAACGAAGAAAGAAAATAGCATTTGGGAATTATAAAATAATGTGGTTTATTGGATTTGTTTGTGAATTTGATAGTTACATGTTCATGATAAGAAAAAATAATGTTTCATTTTTGTAAATGTTTTGTAGGATATATAAAATTAATTTCATCATGATTAAAGAATAATTTAATTAGACTCTAAGCCATTAAACATATTCATGTTTAACTAAACCATGAAATAAAAAATGTGTAGTAATAGTTTATTACATGGGAATGGAATAAGTTATTCCAAATATCTTTTAGATATAAAAAATGTGGGACTGAAAAGTGTTATTATTAATTCAATTATAACAACAAAATTCATACACTCAAAATCTAACAATGATCAGTTAAAGGAAAAAAATTAATTTTAATCATTCATTTAGAAATTATAATTTAATTATAAAAAATGTTAAAATATTAAAAACTAAAATTTAATAAAAAATAATACTAAACTGGTATCTAATTTATGGGTTATTATTCTCTTTTCATGATTATACACCATTAAAATGATCATATATTATTTAGATCACCATCTAGATGTGGAGATGACAAAATTGAATCTATTCCTAAATTTAAACACTCTATATGAGGATAGGGAGTTGTATAACATAATAGTGTATGATAATCATCATTAATATCCCCAAATGTATTGAACCTACACCATAGAAAATATTCAAAATGATATTCCAATGTTATGTGTTTATAGGCCAAGGTATGTAGTGTTTTTTCACATAGATTTCTGAATACCATTTATATCTCATCTTAATCCTATTAAACAACAGTATATTAACTTTTATAATAATAGAAATTTATATGAAATAATTTTAACTATCTTCTATAACCTTGTATGTTCTTTAGTGACCAATAATGGGATATATTGTGATAGAACAATGTTATACTCACAGTTTTGAGTAGTTTGGGTAATCTAAATAGATTACATAATTTGGATTATCAAAACGGTGAAGTAGGTTTATGACTATTATAAATATTTTTATCCCATATTTCTAGGGATAGACCCTCTAAATTTAAAACCAATGAGATGGAATATTTTTTGGAAGATGAAAATTAGTTTCTATGCATGCACAACATTCCTTATAGATTATCCAATTTTACATCAACAACATATTAGACTCTCCAAATAACAACCACGAACAATAAAAATATAAACACTTTTAAAATATCACACTTTAGATAGTTTTAAAAGGTAATTAAATGTAATAATTAATAATTTTAATCCATTTTTATCATGGAAAATTTTAATTGAAAATAGCTAAAAACATCACTATGAATGTGAAAAAAGAATTCTTAATTGTGATATGACTAACCAATATCTGCTTTTTAGTTAAAAATGAAAAAAATATCTCATAGATTTTATCCATCCTAGAATTAAAAATTATTCAAATAAATATAAAATTTCATATATTGCATTATAGGTTCTGGATAAAATAAGTATTCATAAATAAAATACCTTGTGATATTTAAAAATATTTTATTCTAGAAATCTGTGGTATAAATAATATTTTTTGTTTCCTTATGGGATCCATAAATAATGTCGTTTCTAATATTAGTAGAAAATAATATAAGATTATTCGTTTCACATATTATTCACATCACTAATATTTTATTAAACATAATTTGGAACAATTTTCAAACCACAAACATGTTTCCTCAGATGTGTAAAAAATCAGTTTTCCCATTATTTTCCATCTGATATCCACAAAAAAAAGAAAATAATAAAAAAATTAAAGACTATATAAAATTTGTGATTAAAAATTTCCTTACATCTATACTATTTTTGAAGAAAATTGGAATATTTTAACCTTTTTATATCATTTGGTGTCTTTCGGTTATACATAGGTGAGATAAGGTTTAATAATAAATAGTTTTTCTTGAGAATATAAATATTATTAAATAAAAAAGGATTACTTCAGTAATCATAGATTGAAATTTTACTGAGAAATTACAATTTATCCAATTAGATACATCATAATTTTTTTTTCTTATATGATTAATTTTTAATTCCAAATCATTGCCTACTAAATAATTAATTAAATCATTATTAAAATACATCTATTCCTCAATCTAACAGATGTAAAAAAAACTTTTATCCAATTGATTTTTTCTTTTTAGCACCATCAATATTTCAAGGATTTTAAACTTTTTTTAATGAGAAACACATATCCATGCCTTAAGAAAAAATTAGAACCTATTATGAACTACCAATAACCATGACTATTATATGTGCTTAGATATTTATAGACAATTTTGTAAAACTAAACCTAATTATAAATATATTTATCCATTTTTTTAAAGTTATATATGGTTATCATAAACTATAAAAAATATTTTTATGTATCAAATAATTCAGAATTTAATACTTTCACTATTCAATATCTATATAGTCTTTTTATATTATTTTCATTTATATTATGAATTGATAATTCAAAAGTATGTTACAGTTGAAAGAATTAACATTTAAAAAAATTATATTCTATAATATATGTTTTTTTCAATATCAAGGAATTATGAATTTTTTATCTTGAATCTATTTAGATAAATGACCTCATTAAAATAAAATAATAGTCACTTATTATCAAGAATAAATTTGTATTCAATATTTAAAATTCTGGTGAATTAAATTATATTAATATTGATAACTGTTATAAATTTTGATAAATTTACAATAAAATCAATTCACTTAGTAAATGGAGATTTTTTGTTCCCACCACCATTGAAATAACCATTAATTAATTATCAATATAACGATTTAATTTTCCTTTTACTAAATTTCTTTCATTTTTTTGTATTTACATATTTTTATAAAAATATTGTGCACATTTGATATATAATAACCATAAATCTATTTTAATTCATATAAATATCTCACATATATTTTCCAAGTTTCTCCATAAATTATTTTATGTATTTTAGGAAACATTTATTCCAATTTTAAAACTAAAGGGTTTTTAGATATAAAACATAAGAAATATATATCAAAAATGAATCATTGATAACAAAAATCACTAATAATATAAATAAATGTAATAGAAAATAAAATAAAAATAATTGATATATCTAATTTTTATAAATCAATCATTAATTAACACTGAGGTATATATTTATCAATAAGAAACAACCAATAGTTTCTTCCCACTATAATTGATAAACTCTAAATAGAATCATAAAAAACCTTTTTAGGTTATTTTTTTCAAAAATACTGTATTAACATATTCATTAAAACATAAGTGGGGGAAGTGGTGGAGATAGATAGAGATATAGAGTGATATTGATTTTTTTGTAGTGTTATTCAATGAATATGTTTCCTAAAGTAATTTTTCTCCATATATATTTCTCCATTTTTTATTAAATAATTCTCTTATAGATTAACTGTTTCATAATTATTGCACAATAATTAGTAATAGGAAAAATTATACAATATACAACATAAAATATTAATTAAATGATCCTACCTTGATTATTATAATTCTTAATAATCCAAAATTATTATTAATCTATATCAATACCTGATATAGAAACTAACATATTTAATATTTATATATAAAATTCAATATATATAAATATAGTGATAGTAAATATTCAAATATAATCAAACTGCTATGTATATCATAATAAATGAAATATTGTGTATCCATATTTATATTATGTAATTTTATTGTATATATGTTTCAATATCCTACATTGACTCTTAAAAATCATTAAAATTTCATAATTACATTCAAAATCATATATAAACTCTTTTAGAGTTTCTAACCACGTAAACCCCCAAATTTGAAATAGATATTTTATACAAAAAATAAATCATTATTCACATAATCATGTGTGTGGCCTTATGGGGATTTATAAAATGTATAATTATTATGAATTTTAAATTCATAGCTTAATGCAACAAGTAATAACAAGAAAAACTTCAATAATAATAATATTATAAAGGTATTTTTTCATTATCATCTTCAACGTAAAGACCCCACCTACTCTAAGTTGGCAATTCATCATAATTGCAGTAATTAAATTTTATGTCATGTATGATTATGTGTTATAAATGTGGTTTGTGGGGTTTGGTATGGATAAAAATTGAAATGGAAAAGGCTGAGATGAATATATGGTATTTGGTACCTGATGAGTTTGTACCGTGTACCTAATGGGGTGTAGATGAGTTTACTGTTTATTTCATGTCCACTATGTTCCTGGTGGCTCTACAATGAGTACATGGTAGACTCTTAGGTAGAATTCCCTTCATAAATGGTAATTTTTTCTTACTAAAACATAATATTTATCCCTAAAATAACATTCAGTAGGGATTTATCTAATTTTACACCCATTGTACTTTTCCTTAATTACTTTTTATTCTATACTTCATCTCATGTAAACTCATCTTTCATCCTTGATCATACATGATTAATTTTATCATGACATTTTTTCATAGGCTTAAGTACATGGATCAACCCTAATTTTGTAATCTTTGAATTACTTTTCATTTGGAAATAGTTGAAATCATCTAATATCTAACTTTAAATCCTATTGGATAATTCTATTTCTTTAATATTCATATAGTTATCCTATCATGGAGGTTTGGATTAGCCAATGTTATGGAATTTCATTTATTTTTTTCCTCTAATACATCATGTATTTGATGAATGGATCAATACTAAATTCTATCATAGATATAGGATGAGATTCAAATCCAATTGATGGCTTAGTATCCTTCATCAAACGCCCAATAATTATTTTTTAATTACATTAGTAGGTGAATTCATTGTATTTTTCTAATTATTAATGATTAATCAAAAAAATTGGTACATATATGAGTTGATATAATATTAACCATGTTTTTCATCTAATCTTGTTTCTCTGTAATGGTTTTCTGAAAATCCTAGATTCTTTGATTAATTTTGATATCCTTTCATGATTTTATACCATAATTTACACATTCATAGTAGTTTTATACTCATTTAAACATATAGTTTATTTATTATTTTAAAATAAGTGAAATTTTATCATTTTTGGGTTTGATAATGTATTGATTTCATAACATCATTTTTATTTGTTAATACATTGCTTTTTTCATGGAATGAATTAAATCATCAATTATCTTATTATATCTATAGATTTATATACATGATATCAAAATTAAATTTATAAGGTTTACGTCAAATACTTAAATAAAACATTTCGTGGTACACAATTTTTTTGAAATGATAGGTTGAAAAAATTTGAAAAACTCAAACATACTAGATTTTTATATCCTCTCCCCTTATGGTATGGGTACCTCAATTATACTAACTCTTCCGCACATTCCCCCCCAAAAAAATGGGATAGTTGATTCACTTTGACTATTTTTAATTTGTTGGCCCAAATATACGGTGTAGCCTATGGTGGGTATGATAGTTATGAAGCCTCGTGATACATAGAGTTATTTTAAACATTAAATTGGATAAAATTTGTAAAAAAATATTAATTTTTTTATATCTATTCATATAATTTTTTTAACTGAAATTAACATATAATGGGTGGTTATGGGTGTGTGTTGACTCCCTACTATGAATGATATGACTACACCTTGTATAGGATGATATATAGACTTGTGAAAACATATTTATATGTGACCTTAATAAAAGAAAATATTATTATTGTGGTGTTTAGTCACACTTAGAGTCTAAGTCAAAGGTGGATCATTTTTCACTCATTTGATGGTTTCTGGAGTAGGTGAATAGGGGTTGTACATAATCTTATCTATTGTAGATTCAACTTGGGATATCGAACTCTTGAATCCTCAGGGAATTATTTTATTTTCAAAATTTAATTATATATATTTTTATGTACTCTCAAAATATTTTATGTCATTATCATGTTTTTTAGAATAATTTGATGTATTTTAATGTTTGTACATGGTATATATTGTATATTCATGATGTTTACTTAATTATTCACTATGATTAGTTATATAGATAATATAATGTTTCATGTATGTCTTGTTAGTCATTCTAATTTATGAATTTATCATGTTGAGTATATTCCAATAATCCAAATGTGAAAACCACTCCCATTATAATTTCATCCAACAGCTAGAGTTCACACCATACTATGTAAATTTGGAGGTACACTTGAGTTATAGTGATGATTTGAGTAGGGTATCATATAGGTATTTGAGTAATGTAAATTAAAAAATGGTTTTAAATAAAAACTCATGGTCACTTTGGTGTAATACTTAAGTGTATAAAAGAGAATTGAATATCAATACTAGGGAATTAACCCATAAATATGTTTTATTATTATTCATATAGTGGTATAATGTGTTACTAATGGTACTATTTCATTTGTCATGACAAAATTATTAAGAATTTCGTATCATACTATGAATTAGTATGTAGGAACATGCTGGATTTCATAACATGTTATGTTCTTTACTATGTTTAGTATATATTATTATATAGAAAAATTGTTGGATAAAATTATCTGAAATAGTTATAGAAAATAAATATTTATATATATATATATATTTATTATTAATGTTTTTTTGATATAATATAAAAATTGGTTCCATTCATTGTGAAACATTTTGAAAATATTTTATGCATAACATCATTTATATTAAAAATATATCATGATTTACTTATTTCAAAAGTTGTGCATTAATCATGTATTTTTTTAACAATAATGATTAAAACAATTATTCAAAATGAAAATTATTTAATATATTGATGAAATATATAATGAAATATGTATATAAAAAGACTTATTAATATTTTTTTATCATTGGGTTACCATACTCTGGAGGATGTCTTAATATAGTTTTATATATAATTATAAAGGATAGAACATCGACAACAATCTCCAAAAATGTAATAAGGAATATGTGAACATGATCTTTCAATAGAAACATATTTTATCTCTTAATATTCAATGATTTATTAAAATAAATTCTATGTCAAGGGTTACATTGATGCGATACAGGGGCTACCGAGGTCGTACTAATTTTTTGCGGTGGTATTATAAAAAAACTAATAATGATTATATACAATTAAATCACTTCCTCTATAAATATATTCAATTTCAATTGGGATATTTTGTATTAATATGTATATTTATTATTTAATTGATTAATTAGTAATGGTGGAATATTTTGATTGAGTAATTATAGGAGCAAGGGCCAAAGTACTATTAATATTTTCAAGGGTTAAAATTTGATCTATTATAATGGGTTCAAGTTGATATTTGATATGATGGACAAATAGAATACATTTCAGTTTCCACACATTGGAAAATAAATTTATGAACTATTATCAGGGAATAAATTATGTGAATATAGAGATTAATTATTTCATTCAGTAGAATAGGTGTTATTTTTTATGGTTATTATGGTTATATTAAAAAATAAAATAAAAAATATTTACAAGGAATCATGTAATGGGTAATGGTGAACCAATTACCCTAACATTAGATGGATAGATAATTTACCAAATGTAGTATCCTAGCTCCAAAAGGTCTTGTTAAAATTGGATAACATAGAAATCATGTTTGTTAGGCTATTCTATAGGAATTTATACTGAGTTTTCCCCCATGGTCTATAAGAGTTTTTGGAAGGGTGATTAATGTGGTTTTATCTACCATCAAAGTTAGATTAGATTCATATACTATTATAGGTACTATTTTATATATCTTATATATTATATGATGATTTATTCTATATAGTTTTATTTCATTATTTTCACTATACTTAATTAGTTTAACATTTGGTCATTAATGTGGAAGACTTATCCTAATATTTGATCCTTGGTACTTATCCAGATATAATGATATAAAAAACTATGGAATATATATATCTCATTCACTTAGGTTGTGTTATTATAATAATTTATGGAACATTGTAGTTGTATATATGGGTTCATTAAATTTAATTATAAAAAGAGAATAGGGGGATCAATTTTGAGACTAAATTGATTAATATGCTCTGTGATCTTGTTCCTCATTTCCAATTGGAGTCCAGTATGAAATATTTGGAGACTGGGATCATCCTTCAAGAAATAGGGGTCTTCACTATGGTCATGTAACGTAAATCACTATCTAAATGGTTAGTTTTCTCTATGGAGTAATGGACCGATGGATTTTCATGTTTTACCACTTTTGGTAGGTCCATTTCATAGAATCATATTTGCAGATTGCAGAGGATTTCCACAGAAGTGTGAGGTATTGTTTAAAATCAAACTATTTCCTAGAAAAAAATCTAAATTTATCCTCTTATATTGAAAAAGTTAACTATGATAATGGAATTAATATTTTTTCAAAATTTTTATGTGGAAAAAATATTCCTTTATTTGAGAAAAACTCATTATGGTATTGCATTAATTTTCAACAAGAAGGAATATTTCATTCAATATAATTACTTTTAATGTGAACATTTTAATCAATATATGAATAATAATTATTACCCTTTTCCTATAAATTATGATCACATTGATCGATTATAGAGAATAGGTTAATTCTATAAGATTAACATACACTTTTTCTATCACTAGTCATGGTTTAGGATTAAAGATATTCTATATACCACATTCCAAATCGAGTATGGATCATTTTTAGTAACTAATTATTCCCATTAAATTTTCAGAATTCCCTTCCCATTTTCATATCCTTTTTGAATATGATTTTTCACCCATTTATTGACACATTTTTTATGGTATTTAATTAAGATATCCAAGATTATTAAAATTATTTTAATGAGAATGATTATTATCTTCATGTTTCCTTGATGTCTATATGAGGGTATAAAAATATTATATGTTTTAAAAAATTTCTATTTGGAAACTAGAAGTAAAATTTCGTATGATTTTATATCCAGAGTGTTAATCTATATGGACCCTTTTACTGTTTAATTAGAAATGTCATCGAAGGTTCAATTAAATGTATTCCAGATTATGAGCTTTCATGGAAACATATAGTACTACAACTTATTAATCCAAAATTTCCCAATTGTACATACTCCTATAATAAATATTTCCAATGAATGAGTTAAATGCATAGTGTTTAATCAATTTGAAGTATCATTTATGAAGATATTGATTATGTTAATATCATATCTGGTTCTTATCTTACCATATCTTGTAAAAATGTTTTGAGGCATACTAATATTTTTTTCTCCATGGGTATTGGTTGTGTTCTTTTGAGGGGTCATCAGTAAGTTTTGTAAGATTCTATATTTCAACAACCCTATGAAAAGAGCAATTATACTTCTTATTTTGAGTTACCAAATATCGTTAATATAATAAAATTATATTTTAATTAACTATTTTATGAGAACATTGTGGTATTCACTTATCAGAAAAGAGATATCAATATTATCTCCCAATGATATTTTAACCTAAGGTTTCAATACATGGTGGAGTATTTTTATTCAATTGATTTTTAATTTTCATATTATCTAATTAAAGGAGTCCCAATTGATAATGCTCTCATCAAATAAATTCACTCTAAAAAGGTGATTGAATTCAAATAATTGTATATTATTTTTTCAATTATAGTTGATATACAGCAGTATATATTCAAGGATCAGTGTAACATATATATATATAACACATCAATTTCACCATATCTATAGTAAAATGCACAGAGGATCCTAAATATCTGTCATAGAACATATCATTATTTTAGATATTTTCGGTGGCGTACATATCCTTAATGAATGGTTCCTGGATTATTTTTCCTACATATATAATCATTGAATACTCATAGTTCCTAAGAGTGTAATATATGAATTGATGAAATTTTTTTATTCTTCTCAATTGGTCATTAACTATGGTGTCACCAAAATATTCTACTATGTTAATCACTATTTCTATTCCCCTGTAATGAAAATGAATATTTTAGGTTTTTTTCTAGATTCTTTACTTTTCTGTTTGGAGATAAGGAGTACTAAAACACTTTTTTACTCTTTAGTATTTACCTCTTCTTGTGTTGAAATTTTATGCGATCATAATGTATTTTGTGACTTATTTAACTAGATTCTCCAAGTCAATGGAAATGTTGTGGTTTATCATAGCCATCATGACCATGAAACCTCACTATTTACCTATCAATGTGGTTTCTCAGTTAGTAAAGATGTGTTATTTTATTTAATGTTATTTCCATGTTTTATGATGGATCATTTCACAACATATTAGTTGAAGACACATGGTTTTCATCTCAATTATGGTAAATTCCACAATGGGAATTTGGTTCATAGGTAAATCTAGTTATTATATCTCATCCTCAAACTAATTAATAGTCTATGGAAACCATTTAAATTTTTGAAAATATTCATTGAAAATTAATTTATGATTTTGATGGATCTGGGGAGGATCACATTTCATTGTTTCAAATCTCTTAAATCAATAAATACCTACCTTTTATATAAATGGACCTCTTCAAATCATTATATGGGTGAATTCATTTATATAATATGGTAGATAGAAATTGGAGAATCATTCAAGATATTTCATAGTATAATTTATGAAATGATGAAACAAGAAAAATTGATATATAGTAGGTCCATAACTACTCAAATTAGAAAAAATATATGTTGATCATCAAAGTAAACACATGGAATTCAATGTGGGTGGTAAAATTTTTTTTTAATTATCACTATGATAGGGTCACCAATGAATGGAAATTTTTTTATGTAAACCCTAATAAATTTCAAGCCTTTAAAAATATTTTTTTTTGGGATGTTACATATCATATATTAGTAACTAAGATGTTTTGTTCCATATATAACACCATACTAATTTCGTATTTGGGGGTTTATGTACCCATACCCCCATATATAATTCCATATAAAAATGATGAACTATAAGTTGATGTATCCAATGTTGATCATCTTTTCACTATTATAGATTGGAATAAAAAAATATTTTGAGTTCAGGTGATAATTATGGTTCACGATAGATGGTTTCATGGTAATATCCTTGATTTATAATGGGATAGATAAGTTGAAATGATGGTTTAATGGGAACAATAATTACTTATAGAGGTTGACTAAGGTTTTTTAGAATTAAAATCATATTGGAGGTGAGGTTGTAAAGACCTCATCCTCTCGAAAAAAGGTGATTACTTATATTTTTGAATTTTCATTTTATCGTGAATGTTATTCCGTATTTTAAATACAAATTTTGGTATTTTGGAAGGTTTTGGACTTAAATAGAGAAGTGGGAGAGGTGTAAAAATAATCATGTACATGATGGACTATTAATGTGTATGTGAAATTTGGTATGGTATTTATGATAGTTTCAATGATTAACTTATGACTCTAAAACTCAAACATGATATAATCATAGGTTCAATCCATTTTATAATGTACCTAGTGGACTGTGAGGTAAGTTAATTTTTAAAAATTTAATTTTTTTAAACATAATTTTTAACCTAAATTAACTAAACATAGGATTTACCAAATTTAACAATGGTTGAGATTCCCTTCAAGATATAAAAATTTTCTATTTTATACCCTGAAAATCCCTCTTATATCATCAAAATTATTCTATTTATTTTGTTTTTTAAAATATTATTCATCAATATAATGTTTTTGATAATTATTAATCATAATACTTTTTCCTTTACCAGATGAAAGTGAATGTAAACTACTAGTATATAACCTTATTGATATTAATATTATTCATATTCTAAAACATCCTTTTGTTATGGAATCTATGTGGGATTAAATTAATTGACATCAATATATTACATTGATTTTCGTACTTAATTCCTTGTCATATGTTTATAATGTCCCAATCCCTAATTTTCTCATGGTTTTATCTTGACCATAAAATCCATGTGGTTAGTCTCCTATATTGGTCTTCCTAGAAGAATTTGTAAATTTAATTAAAAGATAAACCCCTTAAATATCTCATATTCATAGGGTGGAGGGAAAAAAATAAATGATTTGGTGAATATAACTTATTCCAAAAAATTTATCTATTAATGTTTTTATATAATGTTATTATGAGAAAACTATTTATTCGATTATTTGGGTTTTCCTAACATGATGTTATGCCATGTATCACAAATTCCAAAAATTCATGTATATATCTAAGTATGTAGAATGTATAATTATTTAAATATAGTTATGTGATTACATATTTAGTATAATCATGTATTTATGGAATAAAATCATGCTTGAAACACATTTCATACATTATTAGTCCTGTTATTAATTATTGTATTCGTCTAAAAATTGAAAATCTATATTTGTATATTGGATGTTGTTTTTATATTAGTAAATCATATATTATATGTTTCTATAAAATGTTTCTAGTAATACATATTTTAAGGACAGACTGGTGATATTATATATGCACACAATGACTAGAACATTTTATGAACCTTCCTATATCCCCTTGAGGGATGGAAATCTGATAAATCATAACTCTTTTATACATGACACTCTTTACCATTTAATGGGATTAGTGTTTCATCCTGACTCGTGTTAATCAATCATGATAAATTTTTGATTATTCCCAAACAAGGCATGATTGGTATGAACCCTCTTAGTATTGAGAGTCACTTATTATCATTAAACAATAAACATAAAATAACATTTTAATGAATGATTATTTCTTTCTATCTATTCCTTTATATTATTGTTGTTATTATACACAAATTAGCCATTCTGATGTGTTTAGGGGGTGGTGACCATCTACATGGTAGGTTGTGGTCACAATATATTGAGCCCCGCTCCGGATGTGTGAAAACAAATTTGAACATAAACCAGTTTGAGGAAATGTTCTTAATCATGGGGGATACCCACACATGGATTCTGAAACACACTAAAATTATAAATAATAAATTTTATTTCAATGGAATGTATAAAAAAAATACCAAGAATTTAATGGAATATAAAATCCTAGTAAATTACGATGTATTTAATAGTTTCAATAAATTCAATATATTCCATAGATTTCAATGTGTGCAATACTCTTTCTCTTTCTTTAGACACAATAATGAAATTCTTTTATAGTTCTCATTCCTTGCAAGACAGATCTTTTTCGAATATAATTAATATTATTATATAAAATTAATAATTATCTCGAAGACATTAAATTATCAGTTATAAATAATATTATATAACATTTGATAATATATTGTTTAGGAAAATAAAAAATTATTATATCAGTTATAAATTAATTATAAATTAAAATAAAAAAAATTGAATAAAAAGGGAATGATTTAAAGAAACTATTTTTATGCACCCAAATACATTAACTATTAATAAATCAATCTAATTACCATTATTGAATGATATTAATGACATTTATATTCAATATATTCAAGAATTATTTTTACATTAATCCAATAAATTTGATAATCAAATGATACAAAAATAAAATAAAATTTTACGCATAAAAACAAATATTATTTTGAAGATAGTTATTCCTCCTTTTAATGGAGCACTTTTTTATAGACTAAATTTTTATACATTCATAAATTTTATTTTTCAAAAAAAAAATCATTTTTGAAATCATAATTTCATAATTTTTTAGTGTAATTTTCTTATTCATCTAACAAGATCCTTTTTTGATGAATAGTGAAAATTACTGAATTTTTATAAAAACTGAATTTTTATCTAAATAATATATAAATTTAAGTTATATTTTAAATTTTTAAAAATGTTAAATTTGATCAATTATATATTTACTATTCCATTTTAGTTCATTGGAATCAATTTAATAGATAAAATTTATATAAATACATTTAATGGTTTGTAGAATTTTTACTTTAAAATCAACTTTTTCATCATATCTGCGGGATAAATTTTAAATTAAACTTTTTATTTTTTATTGGTTCCATTTTAAAAAAAGGATTCCATATTTTTAATCATCTTAAATGATAATGTATAAAAAACAACATTGTTACAACCCCATCCACAGTAGCCCAGAGTCAGTAAAATATTTATTAAAACGGAATAGATACAAGATATCACATAACCACGGATCAATCAACATAGTATTCTTGAAGGATATAGATATAGAAATTCCCTCATTAATACATTTTTAATTAATCATAGAACATAATAAAAGAAAATAAACAGATTCCACCAAACATATTCAAATGTTTCATCATCGAAACATGGGAAAAGAAAATAGATGAATGGGGTCAGATCAAATGCGTAGTATGGGTCACATATAACAAAAAAATGAATCAAAAATAAATTAATCATAATCAATAAGACATAATCAATGTGAAATCGTAAATATCTAAAAAATACACTCCATAAATAAAATGAGAATGTAAATGTATCCCCATTTTTTCATAGTGAAAATCCTTTGGATAATGATAACTAAATACGGAATGAAGAAAATTCATATTTATGGACGTCATGTATCTAGATCATGAACCGTCATACCCACAAGACATTTTAATTTTATTGGTAGATACCCATCTAATTATATTTGCAAAATAAACATGATGTTTTTGTCGCAAAATTATTTTTTTTATCATTATACGTGTCAATGCATCGAGGGGACATAATCTCGTGGCCCACCAATAACTACAAGTCCAAATCATTTTCATACATATATATTTATTTTAATAAAAATATTCTATATAAAAATATTCATATTGAGTAGGAAATAATGATTTATCAACATTTCATCATTATAGGTCATCACCGTACGTAAAAATGTTATACGATATAGATAATAATTATATCCATGATTCATGAAAATATAAATATTTAAAAGGAATATAATGTAATATTCAAAATGATTCCAAAGGGGTTGTTGATAAACCACATATATATTATTTATTACATAATACCATGTAATTATCAATGAAATTGAAAATGAGATGAAGTTCATAACCTTAATTCAAACATAATTATGTTACTTTTTTTGCCTATAAAAATAATATTTATTAAAAAAAATTAAGTTAATTATAGTAAAATATAATAATATTATTATATTTTAATTATTTGATAATTTTATAGTTTTTATGAAATTGATTCATTTTGATTTCATATTTTTATTAAAAATTTATATTTTTTCATAATTTCCCAATTTTGATAAATGTAAATAAAAAATTAATATAATTAAATCCATAATCATAGAATTAATGTAATTATATATTTATATATAATATATATTTTATATCTTCCATCCATGATGTTTGTTGAATGAATTGTTTTTTTTTCAATGTTTGTGTAGGTAGTTAAACGACTTTTAACGGGATATTGTCTTAAGAGTGTGAAAAGAGAGAATGAAATTTAAAAATGTCATATATATAATACATACAGTAGGTAAACATAATTAATATAATTTTAACTTAATTTATAATTAATTTTAGATTATATTTTATTGAATGGAAATGCGAACTAGATAAGGAGAAGAAGAAAGGAGATAGGAGGTAGTAGAGACTTACTCTTTCCTCTGGGTGTCTTATCTTGCACGACACTATAAATCCATAGGTAATTAGAGTTTTGTTGCTCTAGAGCATCCCTATATATTATAAAAATCATTAAAATGAGTATTTGGGTAGTTATGTGTCTTCATAATTGGTGGAATTAGTGATTTTCTATGGGATGGGGGTGGGGTTATTTATACACTAAGAGAGGGGGTTTTATAATAAAATATTGACGAAAATATTATATCAATGGTGAGAATTTTAATAGAAATTTTTTAAAATATAAATCATATATTAATGTAATATAATGTTTCACTGGATTTAAAACACCTTTATAATTTTAATTCTATAAATTTTATAAAATGGATGTGGAAAAAAACTAAATTGTTATTTTAATGTGTAACTTTTGACTTTATGTTTCAGAAAATACTTTTTATGTTTGTAAATACAGTATATTATACTTTAATGACTATCTATTTAAATTTAATCTATAATATTGGAATGAGAAGTTTTAGAATTATTTATATCACTAATACCTCATTAATGATGTAATTTAAGATACATCAGTTACATAAGAACTATAGTTTCTAATCATTGAAAAATTTGTTGTAATTGAAAAAATACAAAAAATAACCACTGGATAATTTTTATGTGATGATTTCAAAAACGTACTTCATTTTTTAAAAATATTTTTTATATATATGATAATTTTAATATTTGACTAAAATAATAATTTATTCAAAAAGTACTAATTTTAAAATTTTAACTTATTTAGTGAAACTTTGAAAAAATAATTCAAGACACATAAAATTATCTTATTATCACAATAAAAAATATATTAATTTATGAATATATTTTTTGAATATAATTTTATTTTAAAAAAATAATATTTATTTTAAAATATTAATTAATCATTCATGTTTTACGAAAATAAAGACAATTAATTTATCATTTTATAAAATTTATTTAATTATTCAATAATAGAAATAAATATTATTTTCATTTGTGGAATACCTATATTTTATTTATATATAAAGAGATTATGTTAATATTCTATTGAGTAAAATACTATACCTAAGGGTCCCATTACTATTCCAAATGTCTTGATTCTATTTCTTAGTATATTTCTACTTTTTTAAGATTGGGGTAGCTTGCAACACATGCTTCTGAATGAATTGTATTTAATTAAGAAGATACATAATGTACATTTTAGGGTGTCTTATTCTTCCAACATTCATAAATGTTATCCTTGAAATTTTTCATTAATATTTACTTCTAAATTGTCACGACCCATCCTCGGGGCCCATGCCGTGACTACCCCAAGCCCTCCTTCCGTAGGCCAGGGGCTAGAGACTAGCACCAAAGGCATAAATCCCGATATCTGGGAAGGCATTGCCTTTATAAAACATAAATAAATCCAACTAGAGTATAAGCAGAAGTAATACACTAAGTAAAAAAGAAAGCGTTAAAAAGTAAATGGGTCAGAATACAAACCCAACTGAAAAGTACAGCTAAAACTGAACGAAAGTACAATCGAAAAGACAAACAACTGGAAGATAGAAGCAGTTCCTAGGTCATCCACCTCGGATCCTACCAGAAGGGTAGGTATAGATAGCCTCATCAATGCTCTCACTCGCCAACTTCATCCACATACCATCTCATAGTAAAGTCCACCTTCGTGTACTGACTCGTCGTGAGGTCCACCTCCGGGTACTGACTTGTCGTGAGGTCCACCTCCAGGTACCATCCAGTCCTTGTACACTTGATCTCTGTCAGCGCTATATGTCATCTATATCCAACAAAATGAGGTGAGGGCATAGCCAGTGCAGGGTTGAGTATAACAATACTCAGTAGGGATCCGGAGACCCTCATTGTCTCACTAAATCCAACAAGGATAAACACAAAGAAGGATCTCAACAGATAACCCTTACTTAGGTATAAGACCATACTTATACCTATGTTATCAAGTAACCCATCTCAATCAAGAGTAATCACAAAGCTTATGAAATCATCGGATAACCACTGCTTAGGTGTATGCCCATACATGTACCTAAGTTATCAAGTAACCCATCTCAATCATGAGGTAAACACAAAAGTCATTGACTCAGCTCAAAACAGGATTTTCATAAATGATTCCAAAACAAAAACTACTGGAGAACTCCTCCTATATCGAGTATAGTAGCCCTGTCATGACTCTGAGGCGCTACTCACTAACCTTAGACTGCTGAGGTACTCCTCCTGTCGAGTATCACGGTTCGGTACCCAAACACAGTAGTGCTCCCCGCTAGGGGTCTGCCGCCAAAACACAGTAGCGGTACCCCTAATAGCCTACAGAGGTACTCCTCCTGTCGAGTACAGTGGGTCTGCTACCAACTACCAGGTGCTCCGTCCGCCGTGGGTCTGCCGCCAAATTACGGGCTCTCTGTTCACTGGGCTAGTCGACTCACTCCAAGTCTAATTGGCTAAGCAGTCGTCATGTCCACACCTACTAGGTTTCCGCACTCCGTGTGCTCATCTCCAGGAGGCTTCAATCCATGAGATACTGGTCGACACTCCAAGTATCACAAAGACCCAAAAAAAGTATCACAAAGGTCTGCCTCATCATAGGAGTCTCAATGCAACAGACAGCGCGTCAATCAGATGCCCAGTCTGTGAGTTATTAGCCTTTTCATCTTGGGGGCTTGTTTGGTTGTGTGTATGAACCAACCCGACTGTATCTCAACAATACCCCGAACTCTCATAGGTTATACTCAATGGATCGTCTCTTATGTAGATTACCAAAGCCACTGATGGTTCGTCAAACGGACGTCCGGTCCGAATGTTATCGACTTTTCCTTTCCAGGGGCCCAGTTGGATTTCAGGTACAATCCAACCTGGCCATAATCCAACTGCGTCCGAACCAGAGGTGAAGTATATCAAAAGATCCGTCTCACCAATAGAAATCCAACAATGTCGACGGCACGTCAATCGGATGTCTGGGGATCAAGTTATAACTGTTTCCGCTCCAAGGGCCCGGTTGGTTTCTGGTTCAAACCAACCCTGTCATACCCATACTTCCCTGAAACCTTGAGTTTCTTATACTAAAACTACCGTCTTAATCCAAATAATCCTATGCAACTGACGGTGCATCGATCTGAGGTCTGTAACTCATGATATGACCATTTAACTAAAAAACTTCTGAAAATAGGGGGAATGGCCCGGTCCGACCCGGCCCAATACCCCCTGGGTCCACCCGAACCGGGTCGACCTGACCCGGGTCCGGCTCCAGCCCGGTGGGGTGTGGCCCGGCCCAGCTAGCAAGGCCCGGCCCAGCTGGGGCAGCCCGGCCCGGAGATGGCGGCCCGGCCCGCCATTGGCAGCCCAGCCCGACGGCCGGTTGTGGCTCGGCCAGTGCTGCCGAGAATTACGCAGAGTGGGGGGAAACAACCCCCCAATTAATAAAAACTGGCGCGGCTAAATTCCACACCCCTTCAATCCAGAACGGCAAGGTCGTTCCTCTTAGGATTCCGCTACCGCGACGGCTAGCTTCGGCGGCGCGCTGCCGCTGCCTTCTATGGACCACCAGATGCGCTCGGGTGGTTTGTTTTGCCCATCGTCTACGTCTATGGTAACCTCAGGACCCGAACTACACTAAGAAGGCTTCATATCACCATTGTGGCCCCATTTATTACTGCTCGTCATTCCATGCACAACGAAAAACCAGCGAAGGGTCCGGGCTTGTTCGTTAGCCCGTGCCCTCCGCATTAGAGGCTCAAACCATTGTTCAACAAAAAGAACTCCCAACATAGAGGGTATAATTAAAAAAATAGAATTATACAAAATCAACACCTACCTTTCCAAGACGTCGCACATCATCGAGCCAAGGAAAGAGGCATGACACACGATGATCGGACGTCGTAGAAGAACGGTGTCGATTTCGTTGATGTCGGAGAAAGTGTCATCATCGATGGGGACATTCCCCACGGTGGTGTCTCCTCCCTTGACACGGAGGACGAAGAGGATAAGGCACATCGTCAGTGACTTCTCATTCTTTGTCGGAGGCGTTCTTCGTCGGAGGTGTTCTTCATTGAAGAGGTGTCGTTCTTCTTTAAGAATGTTCTTTGTTGGAAGTAGGGAGCTCTTCTATATTATCCAACTATTTCCCACACAATATTTGGCCAACCAAAAATTAAAATAAGGTTTCTCCCATTCTAACAACCTGTCATGCTAATTCAATTTAATTCAAACTTATAAATTAATTGAATAAATAGAAAAATATTATGTTGTGGGGGAGAGATAAAAGGTGGAGAGGCTCCAAAACAATAAATGAGAGGAGTTGTCATGCATTAAAGAAGGGTGAGTCATGGGGAATTCATAGGGGTTATAGGGAGTTCAAACAGAGTTAAGGGAATGTGAATGGTTGGGGCTCCTGTGGTCCCCACCTCACAAATATCCTTACATGTGTAGTTAGAAGCTTGTGGGTCCCGCCCCCAACTCTCCCATGTAGGATAAAACCACCTTAGATATAAAAATAAAATTGTTCCACAATTTTATTCACTTCTCATTTAATCCACAAATTATAACTTCTTTTCCCCCACAAACACAAATGCAGTATAAGACCCCTTAAGAAATTATCACCATTACGAGTTCATCGGTGCCCTTGGATTTCAATTCCGAGTACCAGTTCAAATGGTATAAAAACGCGCTTGTTCGTTCATTGAATGTACCCAAGATAATATTCGGAAATTTATTCCAGGCACACTGGACCTCAGTATCAGGTGTTGTCAGAAGCCAAAGACTCGTAAATTTCTGATGAATTAAGATAAAAATTTCCTTGAAATTTCCAGGTCTTTACATTACTACCACCTCAGGGATTTACATCCCCATAAAGCTTCAACACACACTTGTGAAAACAAAGTGGTACTAAGCACGCATCTGTGGGTTCCGCTCCAATGTGATCTCTTGGAGGTTCCCGTTCTTCCAGTGAAAGCGTACATAAGGAATCGAACGTCCTTGTAGGACGTGCTCTTGTCGATCCTCGATCTCAACTAGAACCTCCATTAATTTTACCACTTCATTGATATCTAGCTCTTTGTGGTCGATGATGATGGTTAGGTCATGCATGCATCTCCCCTACAGAGATACGTGGATGACGTTGTGCACTAGGTGAAACTACAGTGGAAAGGTCAAGCGGTAAGCCACCTCGCCTACCCTGCTAAGGACCTAGAAGGGTCCGATGAACCTCAGAGATAACTTTCCGCCTCAGCCACATCTCCATTGAACTCATCGATGTGAGACCCATAAGAAAACGTGGTCTCCATTCACGAACTCCAGTGTTCTTCATCTCCTATTAGCATAGGACTTCAGTCTGTTCTGTGTAGTCTCCATCCACTCTGGGATGATCTGCACCTTTTAAGTCGTAGCTCATACCATCTCTGATCGGTAGGCAGTTGGCCGACTTGGTAAGTTGGTTGACGATCACCCTTCTTCACTTACAATCTCAAAGAGCTTCTAAGATTTCTCCTTTGACAAAAAGAGAAATCGGGTCTCATCCACTAGATGAACCATGTTATTTGCCTAATACAGTCAATCCTAACATGAACTATAAAATTTCTATCTTGGATGACGTCTTAAGGACTCGACTCTACTACCAAGAGATCCAACCATCACTCTCGCCTCCAGGGGTTGAGTCACACTGTTCGATATCAGTGTGTCGTCACTAGGTATCCTCCTGTAGGAATCTCAAAAGTGAGGGTCAAGTCAACAGTTTTTATCTGGATCCTCTGAGTATCATTCTAACAAAAAGGACAGGTAGGTAAACGTCACAAATATATGTGTCTTTTATTACTACAGCTCGTAGTACAAGACACATAACAACCACAAAAAACAACATCGTGGAAACTAGAATCACCAAGAACAATGGCCTAGATGCCTTTAACTAGTTTTGGTCATGTCCACAAAGGATACCAGTAATGTGACCAGCTTCTCCGTCGCCTCTCCTGTCAGCTGAATTCCAATCCTCCTGCTTAGCGCTTTCGCAGCAACGTTCCCTTTCCTAGGAATATAGGCTATCTCGAATTCATAGTCCCAGAGGAACTGAAATCACAAAACTCTTGCTGCCATGAGGGTAAGGCTAGCCGACTCAAGAGTGATCGGCCGCACCCTCATATGCATGAGTTTATCCTGTGCTGCCTGGGGTTTCCTTTTCGCCGACCAAGGAAAACCCATCCCAACATGGTAGGTAGGCCACTACATTTTTTTTCTAATATAGTCAATCTGTGTATTAACTGTCGATCCAATCCAAACCCAGAACAACGTCGTAAGGCCTCTATGCTACCACCGAGAGGTTCCAACCGAAACTCTCACCTCAAGGGTAAGATCACACTGTTAGCATAATTGTGATTATAGAGTCTCCTCCCAAAGGTATCTATAGACGTGAGGGTCGAGTCAATGTTTTTAACCAGAAACTCTAGGTATGGGACACGATTTTTGGAAAGAAGGAATGATTCCTATCTATGTCTGATGATACGGCAGCTTGTAGTAGACACAGATCGTTCCTTGAATCATCCCTAGAACCTTTCGGTCGCACTCCTTGACCGCATGAAACTACTCTATTCTCATTCCCTCCATCTCCCTGAGCCTAGAGGGGACTACAATGGTAGGTGGTTGTAACATGTCAAAATATATACCACCTCATTCTGCTCTTCTATATCTGCTTCCACTTCTGCTGCTCTGCAGATTCATCTGTCCTTAACAATTCCTCTTCATGAAACATTTTACACGGCCAAGTCTCTAAGACCGGTGTCATTTCGCATCTTCCCACTGCTAACATTCAATGTCTATAACCGATCAGTCAAAGAACATTCAACCACAAAGGTTCTCTATAGCACCCTAACGTGAGTAGGAATGCATAGAGTAAAAGTTCTGGATTGGTTGTTCTTAAACACACCTCACTCGGAAGTCCGAGCCCTGAAGCACTAATCGTATCATAGTCATAGAGTACCAGGAATGGTCAGTACGCCTTGATGAATACTCATCTACAGACATGTCATCCTGTTGAAGCAGTATAAGCTCCGGAAAACTCTTTGACACCTCCTCAGGCCAGTCCTTATCCGCCTTTGAGTCGAGATCGCCTCAGAACCTGGGGGGTTTCTGATGCTGAAATTAGTGTAAGGTACTAAGCCTAATGTGTTATCTACCGGTACCACCGGTTGGAACTACTGACAAACATGTAGTGATATAGCTGGAACACTACCCGAAGGTACTATCTTAGGAATCGGTCCACTTACCAAAGTCTAATCAGTATGTGGACCAATATCATGGTCACTCATTGGGAAACCCCAGTAGCTAAGATCTCCATCTTCTCTACTAGTGTCTAAACTAGGCGTATAACTATATAAATCTCCTCCATCATGTCCACTACTGCCTGAGAATCTGCCTCGCCTCGTAACCTCAGAGGCCTCTGTTGCTTGATCTCGTGCAACGCACCCTATCAATGTGCACTGTCAACTAGTACGACTGGTGGCATATACAGCCTAATGGGTAGTGGTTCTTCTAGTACACCACTAGAAGGTGCCAACATCGAAAGAGGTCCCTTCACCAGAGTATCATAGCTTGGTGGGATGTCATCGAGTACTCTCTTGAAAATCCTACTGAATGTCTGCATGGATACATCCTGAACAGATGCGACAAGGTCAAAAGATTAAAACCTTGTGAGCTAACCTAGTTTGAGCTGATTTAAAGAGAAAATTTGGAGACACACACGCAATCAATGTTTTCATGCACTAAGTCAGAAATTAGTATCCAGGGTCCTAATATATGGATACATCGTCCGCCGCACCAACACTGGACTCCCTGAACTGAAGACCACACTCGGTACCCTTAACACTATTGCTTCACAAAAAGGAATGATCAGAGTCATGAGTTCTATGGTATAACTTACACCTTTGATGCCAATTTGTAACAACCCATCCTCGGGGCCCATGTCGTGACTACCCCAAGCCCACCATCCAAAGGCCAGGGGCTAGCGACTAGCACCAAAGTCATAAATCCATATAAGTGCTAAGGCATTGCCTTTATAAAACGTAACACATCCAACCAGAGTACAAGCGGAAGTAATACACTAAGTAAAAAAAGAATGTTCTGAAAAGGAAATGGGTCAGAATACAAACCCAACTGAAAAGTACATCTAAAACTAAACGAGAGTACAACAACAAAGACAAACAACTGCAAGATAGAAGCTACTCCTAGGTCGTCGACCTCGGATCCGACCTGAAAGTTATGTACAGATAGCCTCTACAATGCTCTCGCCCTCCAAACTCCTCCAAGTATCGTCTCATCATGAATTCCACCTCCGGGTACTGACTCGTCTTGAGATTCACATCCGATTAAAGACTAAACGTGGGGTCCACCTCCACGTACCATCTAGTCCTTGTACACTCGATCTCTGTCATCACTGTCTGTCGTCTACATCCAACACAATGAGGTGCAGGTATAGCCCATGCAGGGGTGAGTATAATGATACTCAGTAGGGACACCGAGACCCTCATGGTATCAATAAATCCAACAAGTATAACCACAAAGAAGGATCTCAACAGATAATACTTACTTTGGTATAAGCCCATACTTATACCTAATTTATCAAGTAACCCATCTCAATCAAGAGGTAATCACCAAGGTTATGAAATCAATGGATAACCGATACATAGGCATATGCCCGTACATGTACCTAAGATATCAAGTAACTCATCTCAATCATGAGGTAAACACAAAGTTCATTGACTTAGCTGAAACAATGATTTTCATTAATGATACTAAAACCACAACTGCTGGGAAACTCCTCCTCTATCAAGTACAGTAGCCCTGTCACAACATTGGGGTGCTACTCACTAACCCTAGACTGCTGAGGTACTCCTCATTTCGAGTACCGCAGGTCCGCACCCAAACACAGTACTGCTCCTCGCCAGGGGTCTGCCGCCCAAACACAGTAGTGGTTCCCTTAATATCCTACAGAGGTACTCTCATATTGAGTACCGTGGGTCTGTTGCCAACTACCAGGTTCTCCATCTACAGTGGGTCTGCCGCCAAATACCGGGCACTACGTCCACTGGGCTAGTCGACTCACTACAAGTTAAATCGGTTAAGCAGTCGTCAAGTCCACAACTACTAGGTCTTCCAACTCCGTACGCTAGTATCGAGGAGGATCTGATCCACGAGCTACTGGTCAATACTCCAAGTATCACAAGGTCCCACAAAAAAGTATCACAATGGACCACCTCATCATTGGAGTCTCAACGCAATAGACAGTGCGTCAATCGGATGCTCGGTCTATGAGTTATTAGCATTTTCGTCCCGGGGGCCCGGTTGGGTTCATGTAAAAACCATCCTGAAAGTATCTCAACTGTACCCTGAACTCTCATTGGGTATACTCAATGGACCGTTTCTCAACGAGATTATAAAAGTCGCTGACTGTTCGTCAAACAGACATCCGGTCTGAAAGTTATCGGCTTATCTGTTCGAGGGGCCCGGTTGTATTTTAGGAACAATCCAACCCATCCATACTCCAACTATGTTCAAACCTGAGATGAAGTATACCAAAATATCCTTCTCACTACAAGGAATCCATCAATGTTGACAGCACGTCAATCGGACGTCCGGAACTGATGTTATAATTGTTTCTGCTCCGAGGGCCCGATTGGTTTCGGGTTCGACCAACCCGACCATACCCATACTTCGTCGAAACCTTGATTGTAATATACCAAAATGACCCCCTCAATCCGAGGAATCCTACACATCTAACATTCTATTTATCGGAGGTCTGTTACTCATGATATAACCATTTAACTGAAAATGTTCTAAAAATAGGGGGATTGTGCCCTGTCCGACCTGGCCCAATACCCCCATGGTCAGCCCGAATTGGGTGGAGCCGACCCGGGTCCGAGTATGGCCCAGTTGGGCATGGCCCAGCCCAGCTAACGTGGCCTGACCTAGCTGGCACAACACGACCCTGTGCTGGCAGCCTAACTCGGTGGCCGGTTGCGGCTCGTCCAGTGCGGTCGACCGTTGCGCAGAGCGAGGGGTTACAACCCCCCGGTTGATGGAAACATGTGAAACTTAATGTCTCAACCCTTCAATCTTGAATGGAAAAGCTGTTCCGTTTCAGCTTCGGCCACCGCGGTTCAGCCACGACGGTATGCTCTGGCGGCGCGCCGCTGCCGTCGGATGCCGGCAGGGTGCGCCGTCTCTGCCTTTTGTGGACCACCGAACATGCTCTGGTGGTCCGTTTCACCCTCCGTCTACGTCTAAGGTCACCTCGGGAGCCTAACATCACTGGAGAGCCTTCAAATAACCATTGTGGACCCGTTTATCTTCGCTCGTCAATCCATGCACAACGAACAACCAGTAGAGGGTCTGGGCATGTTCATTATCCCGTGCCATCTGCATTAGAGGCTCAAACCATTTTTCAACAAAATGAACACCCAACATAGAGGGTATAATTCACAAATTAGAATTATAAGAAAACAACCCCTACCTTGCAAAGACATCGCACGTCATCGAGCCGCAGAAAGAGGCAAGCTTCGTGATGATCGGACGTCACAAGAAGATTGGTGATGATTCAGTTGACGTCGGAGAAAGTGTCATCATCGATGGCGTCATTCCCCATGGTGGTGTCTCCCTGCTTAATGCGTAGTATGAAGAGGAGAAGGCATGTCGTCAGTGACTTCGTGTTCTTTGCCAGAGGCGTTCTTCATTGGAGTCATTCTTCGTCGAAGAGGTGATGTTCTTCTTCAAGAACGTTCTTCATTGGAAGGAGGGATATCTTCAAAATTCTCCAAGTATTTACCACAAAATATTTTCCCAACCAGAAATATAAATGAGGTTTCTCCCATTTTAACAACTTCTCATGATAAATCAATTTAATTAAAACTTATAAATTAATTGAATTGTTGGAGAAATATTAAGTTTTGTGAGAGAGATAGAAGGTGAAGAGGCTTTACTCCAATAAATGAGTATAGTTTTCATGCATTAAACAAGGGTTAGTTATGGGGAATTCAAAGGGTTTATAGAGAGTTCAAAGAGAGTTAAGGGAATGTGAATGGTTGGGGCTCGTGTGGTCCCCACCTCACAAATATCCTTACATGGGTAGTTAGAAGCTTGTGGGTCCCACCCCAACTCCCCCATGTATGATAAACCCACCTTAGATATAAAAATAAAATTGTTCCACAATTTTATTCACTTCTCATTTAATCCACAAATTATAACTTATCCTCCCGCAAAAATGAAACTTTAGTAAAGGACCTCTTAAGAAATTACCGGTGTTGCGAGTTCATCGGTGCCCTCAGATTTCTATTCGGAGTAAAGCTTCAAAAGATAGAAAAACCAGCTCATTCATTCACTGAACGTACCTGAGCTAAACATTGGAAATTGGTTCTGGGCACACTGGGTCTTGGAATCAGGTTCCGTCAGAAGCCATAGACTCATTAAATTCCAAATAATTAAGATAAAATTTTCCTTGAAATTTCTAGGTCTTTACATAAATAGATTATGGTGGATCTTATTCATTACATACTCATGTTCCCACATTGCTTCTTCCATTTTATGTATTCTCCAAAGAACCTTTATAAGTCATGTCATCAGATTTATCAATGCATTCTCACTAATATCAAGAATTTCGATAGTCTATTCATTGTATGATAACTATGTTACAATTATATTTCTCCATAGGTGATTACATTTGTTGGGTCTTCCATGTACTTCATTAAGAAAGATATATGGAACACATCATGAGCATTTGAGAGACTTTGAGACATTATTAAGTGGTATGATAAAGCTCAAATTATTTCTGTAATTTCAAATGGTATGACGTACATGGGGCTATGTTTCCATTTATTATATAACATTAAGACACCCTTATAGGGATATACATTCAAAAATACATAATCTTTCATGTAACATTCCAATTCATTTTTCTAGATGTCAGCATAACTCCTTTTTTTTATTTTGAGATTCTTTGACATGATACTAAATTGTATTTACCATTTTCAATGTCTCTTATATAAGTTCTATTCATATAGGTTTCCTCTCACCAATATTATCACAACAAGTTGGATGCCAACATATTTTTCCACATAATGATTTATATGTCCCCATTTTAGTACTACAACAGAAGAAAATATTGTATAAAATTTTTACCAAAGGTAAATACATATACCACGTACCTTGAATGTCAGGGGAACATGATCTCAACATGTATTCAAATATTTTAATAGTTCATTCAGTTTTTCTATTAGTGTAATGGTGATAAACAGAACTCAAATGAAAATTATTATCCATAGGCTTCTCGAGGCTCATCCATAATGTTGATGTAATATAGGGATTGTTAGATAACACACATGATAATGGTGCTCCATGAGGTCTTACAAAATCATTAATATATATTCTTTCCTAGAATTCAAGTGGTATATATTCAAATATAGAAAGAAAATATTCATATTTGGAATATTAATCCATAATTACCCACATTACGTCACTATTTCTAGGTTTTCATGGTAGTCATATGATAATGTCCATAGTAATTTCATCCCACCACCACATAAGAAATATCTATAGGTTTCATGAAACTTCAAGGATACTGTCTCACTGCCTTCACTTGATAAAAAACTAGGCACCATGGCACATGGCCACTAATTTCCCTCTTCTTATTATACCACCTAAAATGTTCTTTCATATCACCATACATCTTGCTACTACCATGGTGTATATAGAAATTTTACCTATGTGCATTATCTAAATTTCCAATTTTAGTACAAGTATTGATAGAACACATAACCTCTCTATAAATTTCATAACACAATCTGTATACACTAAATCATCCAAACATCCATCCTTAATGGTTGTAGTTTTATTTTTGACGATTCACATCATCATATTGAGGGACATTTATCTTTACCAGCAATGATGTTTTACAGATCATTTGAAATAAATTGTGATGTTTCCCTTTTATAAACAATTACCATATCAATATTGAAAATATCCATTAACATAAGGTCTTTATTTGTCTTCATTTGAGTTATAATTCCATGAAATTTTAGGCTTAATGCATCTACTACCATAATTTTTTTCCTAAGTGGTATTTACTTGATAAATAATACTCTTTGAGTAAATCATGCCATAATATTTTCCACATGTTTAGTTCTCTATGTGTGATGATGTATTTTAAACTGTTTTTATCCGTATATATATCACATCATTCTCTGTAGATATAGTGCTTCCATATCACCAAATCAAATATTAAATCTACTAACTCAAGATCATGTGTTGGATAATATTTTTCATGAGTCTTCTACTGTCTTGATTCATATTCAATCACTTTATCAATTTTCATAAGGGTACAATGTAGTCCATTGTTTGGTGCATCATATTATATTACAAATTCCTATTTTTAGTTATGGTTGAGTCAAAATTTTATAATTGAAAAATGTAATCATCAATTTTAAAAAAATATTAGTACATTATTTTCTATATATGATATTTACCCATTTTCATTTTATATTGGTTAAACGGTTATCCAATTAGGCAAAATTCTAGATGAAATGATGATATTAAAATGTCAAACCATTGAATCTACATACCTCGATAATGTTTTATGGTTTAATACATTATTGGATTTCCTTTTTCTTCATAGGATCTGATGACATTCTGTCCTTAGAGAGAATATGATCATGAAAAGAAACTGTTTGGAGCATAATTTAAAACTTTCTAAACACCTCTTATCAATCATATATTTTATGAGTGTTCAAAAAAATATTCATGTTATTTTTATAGTCCTCATAATTTTTTGAGTCTACCAATATATCATCAATAAATACCACAAAAAAATTTCAATATATAAATTTTATATTCCGGACATTTTATATATGATAACAATTGGTTCCTTATTCAGTCCAAATGAAATTACAATAAACTTTTAAATGTCTAGACCTTGATCAGAATGTCGTCTTAAAAATATCTTCCCTCCTAAAAAACAATTGATGATATCTAGAAATAATGTTAATATTTGAAAAATATAGACCTCCATTGAGTTTATTAAATAAATCATTAATTAAAGGAATGTGATACTTCCTTTTTATTAAAATAAAAATGAATTCTCTATCGTCAATGCACAACCTCAAGGATCCATCTTCCTTCTTTATAAAGGGAACATGTGGTCTCCATGAAAAAACCCTAGGGTAAAAAAACAATTATTACTCAAATCCTATTTTTTATTCATGTTAACTAATTACATAGTATCCATTCTATATGGAGTATTTGTAATTGGTCTTGTATAACGGATTAGATCAATGATAAATTCGGCTTCATGCCAATGTGGGTTTCTTGGAAATTATTTGAGAAATATATTGATGTATTCTAATATAATTGTTACATCTAAAATTTAAATATTACATTAATCATCCCTTTATGTTGTTTAATCTTCCTCCATAAGAATTAAATTTAGAATATCTATGGGGGTGGATTTATATAAGAATTATATTATGATGTTTCTGTCATAAAGGTTATCGATTCTAATTCTTCTTCAAATATCATAATGGCCATCTTCTTACAATAAATATTCACATAATATTTGAAAATCCAATATATAAAAATAATAAAATAAAATTAACCATAAGTATGATGATAAATTCAATAACTAAATCAGTTTTATGTGTCATAAAGGGAACTTGGTGACACATTTGTGTTGTAATAAGACATCCCATATCTATTTTGACAGATAACACCTTTGTTAAATTTGTAAATGTATTATTTTCAATGAAAAATAGGTAGATATAAATGTGTGATTATCAATAATGAAATAAACCATTAGTCTGGTTTTATGATAGTATTAATTTACCTTCCTCTACATCATTGGGCTCTTATACAATAGATGTGGTGATCTCATAGGCTTGGCCTCCTGCCCTTGGCCTCTTTTGTGATTGATTAACCTCACACTTGGTACATTGGTTTCAATAATTTCCCAATTCATTACCATAAATGAATTAAACATCATTTATTTAATTCATTCCATTTAAATAATTATTTATATGGCCATATTCTCTGTACATATAACAAAATCACATTCCTTTCAAGAATTTCCCATAATGATTCATTAAAAAAATCCCATAATGGGAATTTCTGTATTCACATCTTTTTCTTAAATTCATCACCTTTTCTATTGTTATCATTATACCTCTTCTTCTCTTTATTTCCCTTGAACAAATATGATCCATCAAATTACTTCACTATTTCGATGAAAAATATTTCATGATATGATGCAATTTTTTTCAAAACAATTCCATTCAATGACATGGCTTAAGACCATCAATGAAATGATAAATCTTCTCTATTTAATCCTTTATGTAATCTATATCATACTTGGATAGTATTGTAAAGGTATCCATATACTCCGAAACATTCTCTTCGTACATTCTATTTAAGATTATTAATTTTCTCTTTATTATAGTTAATTTCTCTTGAGGTAAATATATTTGGAAGAATGTTTCATTAAAAGTTACTAGTTTCTTGTCTTCTATATCATCTTACTCTAATGTAATTTGGATCAATGACAACAATTGAAATGTATCTACCATGGGTAAATATACTTCTATAATAACAATTTTATTTTCATTGCATTCAAAATCTATTAATATCAATTCAAGGGAGTTATTCACTACTCATAAACCATTGTACTAGTAGTACCACTAAATGATGGGGGTTTCTACCACATTAAATGATGCAACTTATGTGTCATATTTTTTTTATTCACAGCCTGATTAAGTTGTCCTATCATGCTCACGATCTTCTTATATCCAACAAGAACTATGTTGACATTCTCAGTGGAGAAATCCCTACATAAACCACATATATTGATTCCTTTCCTTCCATTAGACACCATTTCTAAAAAATAGAATACAATAAATTATGTTACTTAATATATAACTAGAAAAACACTCAACAAAATGGAAAATTTATTCATATCTAATCTAATAATCATAAAAATGGTTTCTTTGGGGACATATATTGTTTTAAATTCGTTATAATGATTTTTAAATAGAAATTTAATTATCCTATGCTTACCCCTTATGAGTTTCAAACGTAATACACTATATGTCCCATTTTCGAGTACTAGGTTTTACTTAGTTGGGGCTGAGGCTCCTTGTAAATTTTTTTACCCCTAGGTACATTTGAGTTGGAACAATATCCACTTGTACTATCTAAACTGTGAATTATTTCTCAGAATACCCACATAATATATATATAACAAATATTCTAGGATGTTCTTATATGCTTATACTAAATTTGAATCTTAGGGTTACGTTACGTAATATAGGTACCAATGTTTCTAAAATACGTTCACTGATATAAACTATATCAACACCCCCCTAGTATCCCATGTTCTATCGTTGTTTTAATGCATTTTCAACGATATTATAGATCGCATCACCAAGGGTCGATCATTTTTTTAGTCTTAAAGAAACTAGTTACATACTTGCTTACCTTAATTCATTGGTAATTTTACAATGAAGATAACAAATGTAAATAAAGGGATTACATGACATTATTTCAATGATTACATCCTCAGATCCTTTGAAAGAAAAAAATAATAATTGTGATCTCATATACTCATTATTGGTCACATATAGAAGAAACTTGAATCAATAATAAGTTACTTGTAGTTAAATAGACATAATCAATAAGTCAAGGTGAATAAGTAAAAAATATGTGCCATTAATAAACTAATAATTTAAATGTATCCATTTTTCATAGTGAAAATCCTCTAGATAATGATAATTGATTACTGAATAAATAAAATGCATAATTATTTTATTTCTTGTATACCAAACATGAACCATTACATCATCAAGACATTTTATGTATTTGTGTAGAAACATGTGTAATTTGTTTTGGAAATAAATATAATGGGTTTGTCACCAAGTGTTTTGTCTCTTTAAACCTATCTATGCATCGAGGGGATATAAATTTAGGCCCCATGAATCACTATAATTCTAAATAATTAATTATATATATATTTAGTTCACGAAAAATATTCCATAACAAAGTATTAGAATTGAATAGGAAAATTTTATTTATTATCATTTCAACATTCAAAATAATTGTTTCCAAGATATAAAAATATATGTATATTTAGGAGTAATATAGTGTAAAATAATAAATAATCTCAAAGGAGTAGTAGATAAACCACATCAAAATGGTAATTTTCATAATACCATGTGAGTCTTACTCAAATTAAATTTATGATGAACCCTCTTACCTTAATTTCCACACAATTATGTCACTTTTTATGCCTCTTATAAAGAAAATATATTTATTAAAAAACTAATCCATAAATTGAATATATTAATTTTTAATTTTTTTAAATTATATTTTTTTGATTATGTTTATTAATAATTTTTTGGTAAAATTAATGGGTTTTGATAACATGTATTTTTAAAAAATTATATATTCCATGATTTCTCTATTTTTTAAACATAAAAAACGAATTAGTATAATTAATTACAAAAAAATAGAATACATCAAATTGCATATTTATATCCAATAGATGAATATTTCTATAATTATTTTTTGGTAATGTATTCCTAGGTGGTTAACAGCCCGTTAATAGGCCATTGTTGTAAAAACAGGAAAAAAGAGTACAAAATTTTTATATGTCGTATATATAAAACATAAAGTTAGTAAAAATCATTAATATCATGTTAAATTACTATATAAATTAATTTAGAGTATATATATTGAATTTAAATGGGAAAATAAGGACATGAATAAAATAAGTAGTCAGTGGATAATTATTATTTCCTCGGTGCAGGTTATTTTTAACGACATTAAAACCCCCTTCTTGATTGGAGTTGGACGGATCCAGAGTGTCTCTAGGTATTCCTAGAGTTTTATGATGGAGGATTTGGTTATATATATGTCTTTGGAAGTGGTGTAATTAGAGTTTTTCCAATGTAATTTAGAGGAGTTTTTATTCTTGAGGATATGGGTAATTTAAGAATAAAATATAATATTAAATATTATGTCCAAGGTTAGACTTGTAATAGTGGTTTTTCCCAATATAACCCATATATTAATATAATATAATAGTTTTAAGACTTTAATACACTATTATAATTTGAGTTAATAAATTTATTAGTATGTAATGTTTAAAGAAAAAAAATTTGGTATTTTTATCAATAAATTTTGACATTGGGTTTTGAAAAATATTTCTTAGTTTTGAAATTGAGTTTATTATTCTTTTATGAATAAATTTTAAAATTAAATATATCATAGAATAAATTTAATTTCTAGAAATAATTATGTCACAATAAATCATGAATGACTTAATTTATGATACACCTGTAACATGAAATTGTATTTTTACTATTTGTCGAAAAATTGCAGTTTTTTTAAATTTAGAATGAAATAACCCTTGGTTAATTCATACGTGGTTAATTCAAAAATGTAATAAATTTTTGGAAAATAATTTTCTTAATATTATAAATAAAATTTTTAATTAAAGTCATTATTTATTAAAAATTTTCTTATTTTAAAATTATAAATACTTTTGTGACACAATGAATAATTAATTAAGAACTTATAATGTGGGTTATCCAAAATCAATAAATATGAAGGCCTTTGGGCCATTCGAGATAATTAAGAACATATGAATTAATTTTATAATCATAAGACACCAAAATACTAATTTATTAAAAAATTATTAATAAAATATTTTAACTAATTATATAATTTATAAAATTGTAAATAATAATTTATGTTTTACCAAAATAAAAACACATAATTTATAATTTTTTTAACCACTTATTTAATTATTCTATGATATTAACACAAAATATTTTCATATACAGAATACCTAAATTTTATTTATAACTTCATAGTTGAGGTTAATATTCTATTAGATGAAATACTATTCCTAACGGTCACATTACTCTTCCAAAGGAATAGTTGCAATTTCATTGTATATTACTGTTCATTTAAGCTCAGGGTTGTGTGCTAAATAAGAAACTAAATGAATATAATTTATTTATTAGATATATACCATAAACCATAGTTTGTAGTAAACTTAATTTGTTACCAAAGCGATTAGATACAATAAGTAATGTTAATAGGAGCAACTAAGATAAAAAATGAGATTTATTATTGGTTATTCTTAAAAGATAAGGTGTGTAAATGACCCAAAACATGTCCAAAATCCATTGGATTAACATAATTCAACAATATAACCTATTATATATTTATATTTTCATTATTGGTGGCATATTATCTAAATGAGACCTCCCAATAGTGTTCACTTATTGGTATTTATAAGAATTTCACTCCCCCTCCAATATAGATGGGAACTCCCTCCACTCAATTATTCACACATATGAAGCCATTTTTAACTTCCAAAACCTGAAAAATTGACTTTCATACTCATCATGCTAAATTTAGAATCCGTTATTTTGGAATAAATCCAACCATTGAATCCCTATTTTGCAAACCAAATAGAGATGCCCGAAGAATAGGTTCCACTCATCAATGAGTGTTTTATTTGATGTCTTAATCAAACCACTTCAATTCATTTCGTATATTGATTTTGTAATGACAAAATTATATTAAATTTATTCATATGTTTTAATTTTATGTTTATGATATAAAAACAAGCTCAATTCCATAAAATTGGTAATTAAATCATTATCCATGTGTACGATGGACTGCCGCCTCATGAACAGATATTTTTCATTTTTATATTTCCACCTATCAAGGATGGTAATAATGATGTAAATAATATATTATATGATATATTTGATATTTAATATTTAAATATGTTAATTAAATACTTATAAAAAAAATTACTTCATTTATTCTATTTCGTGAGAATATGATAACGTCATTCATGTGTACGATAGACTACATCCTCACGAAGTAGTGTAATAAGTTAATACCATACATCTAATGTATTAAATGATGTGTTTAATAAAAATAAGTGATATATATATACCATTTAAAGAATACTAGAATTAATATATATATATATATATAATTTACTTCTCTTTATTTTAATATGAAAAGAATGTAGAAGAAACATTCATGCATATGTAGGCCTATCGTCTCCATTAACGATATATTTCAATTAATACCACCTCATTTCTGGATTAACATAAATACATATATATTAAAAAATATATAATATTTACATCATGGTTTAAATTATAGAGATTAACAAATAATTAAGACATAGGGGTAAAAAAATAACATGTCGAAACATACAAAAAAATTCAATTAACAACCAAAACATTACAAATAATGAAAAAATATAAATAAAAGGGTTAAAAGATGTTATAAAAGGAACAATTTTTTTTTAGAAATTTTAATATGGTATTTATATGTTAATTACATGCTTCAAACCATTTTATAGTAGTATAAATATAATTAAACCCAATGGAAGGGTAAGGAAAGGGATTTTATCTCAATTTACATTCCATTGAGAGTTATTTGTTTTTATGAAACTCTTCACATTAATATGGTGTATATACATCGCCCTATATATTTAATAACAATATTACTTCATAATTTATGATATTTTAATTTTCAATTTTAATTATCTCATCCTTGGGGATTTGACTCAAAAATTAATAAGTGGTAAAAGTTATTTCACAATCTCAATTTATTTCTTGATTGTTAACATTATTTTAAAATAATAACATTATTTTAATAATTTTTCATTGTAATTTATATTTAAATTTTATATCCATATTCTTGTATCATGAATATGATTATTTAATAAGTTAATTCCATTTTAAAAAAAATTCTTTGAATGTTATATTATTTATTAGGTAAATGTTGAAACATATGTATCCTTTACTAAATAGGGATATTTTATAAGTCACAATGTTTATGGATTAAATTGATTATTCAATATATAAATAATTAATTATAATATTACTATATATTTTATTTGAAATTTAAATTTATCATGTTGATGATTCAGTAGTCTCATTAGATGAAATCAATTGGAAATATACACATTGTGTTTTTAACCAAGCAGTTTAAACTTTTAGGAGGATTTATCATGATAGTAGTGTCTTGTGAAAGGACATGACGCAAATCAGACGGATTATATCCAACATGTATTAAACCATCATGATGAGATATTATAAATGTAAAGGTATTATATTATTTGGAAATATGATGTCAATTATTTAAGAATTTTCTACATTGATAATTCAATTATTATTATATATGATAATTTCAATAAAAAAATATATGGATGTTTTTTTTCAGTTTTTTGATTAAATGGAATTCTCATTAAGTTAATTAAATTTTCATACTATTTATAAATTTCCTTATTAGTTATTTATTATCTGACATATGTTTTTTGTTATTTACCTTTTCATATTGATTGTACTCATTGATTCATTATTTCTTTTGTTATAATTTACTATTATTAAGGAATTGAGATCACCATTATTTTTATTCCTTTCCCTAGGATTATGTAATGTTTACTAATAATGAAATGTAATGATATTCTAGATAGAATAATTTTATTTTCGAAGAGAATAAATCTATGTTGTAAAGTGTTTTTTCATTTGTCATAAAAGACTCATATATGTAACTATTTTGAAAGGACTACTAATCTGATATTTTCTTCTGGGATGTGATTTTCATGTATCTTATTCAAATTTAATTGTAGTAGGAAACAACTTTGGGATTTTGGGGTCTACTTCCCTATAGATTTTATGAGAAAATGTTTTATGAGAAACTATGAGAACTAGATTTTAGAAAACATTGATTTTGGAACATATTCTTAAGATATAATTTCATTATATGTATTGAATAAAAACATAATGATTTTTTAAAATAAATATTTTTTCGTTTTCTTTGAAATAAAATCCTTCTTAGATACTAAAAGTGTTCATTTTTCTATAACATATGTACCTAGGTTTAATAATTCTTAAATAGGTTCATTGGGCTCGACTCGAGTATAACCTGGTACAAGAAAAAATTACTTACTGTTCTCCTCATTTGAGTATTTAGGGGGATATGATTAGGATATTTCAAATTTTCATTACAAACCATTATAAAGGATTTAAATAGATGATAATAACGAATGAAGTAGGTTAAACATAAGTTGCCTTATATTAAATAGATGTTACCATGGATTAGATATTCTATAAATGATATAATGTTTAAACATTGTACTATAGAAAGACCAATGTGGATATAAAATTAAAAAGTTATTTATGTATTTGGATTCAAAAATTAAATTATAGAAGTTTTTTTAATGGTATTTTGTTTATAAGAATCACGAAACATCTAGAGATTTGGATAAATTTTATAAGAAATTGTGTATTAATTAACCTAATAGTTATGGATACCATCTTGGTTTAATCATTTTAAGATTAATAATAAGATCAATGCCATTAAACCCCATTTTTGTTTTTATATAATTAATGTCTACAAATATTGGGATCATTTTGGAAGATTTTTATGGAGAGAATAGGTTTTATTAAATAAATATTTATGGAATGCTACTTTTACATTTTATAGATGTAACATTAAAGCTATTGATGGCCTTTAGAGTTTCTATGATCATTAATAGTAGTCAAATCAGATTATTATACATTGTAAAAAAATTCGTATAAAAAACAAATGTAAAAAAACATTATCTAATGATTATATATAATGGATATCTATTATATTATTTGGAATCATATTAATAGGGTTTAGAAAACTTAAAACATGTATTTTGGGAGACAAATCATTGCATCTAGAAGGGTTGTGGGTCTTGAACCCATAATCAAATGATGATAAGTGTTTAATTCCATCCATTGGAATATGACCCTTTTTAATATTTCATTATTTTCAATTGAAAAATTTAATGAATAAGCATTAATGATGAACCAATGGTGTTATTTTCTGGGATTATATTTTATTTTATTAAGTATATTGGTTTTTAAATATATTTAGAGGAAAACAGAAAAACATTTAACTTTTTTATTCATTTTATAATGCATTAAAAGAATTTTTTCTATTCAAGAAAAAATGATTTATTTATGTATATTTATTTCCTGGTGTAAGTGATTAAATCATAACCAAAGGATGATATTTTTCTTATAAAATAAATAAATTTTAATTATTATATCTCATTATATACTTCCATGGTAAAAGAATTACATTCCATTAGAAAAATGAGATTAAAATAAAACTATATCATATTACTGTCATTTGTGATGATATCAAGGAACTTTTCACACATATTAGATTTATTGCATTGATGACTCATATTTCAATTGATTACTCACTTTATTTATCAATGACCTCAATCACTACCTATAAATACTTAATCTTTTCCTCTAATTCTATAAAATTACATTCTGTCATTATTCTCCTTCATAGGAAACATATATATTTTTTATTCAATGTGAGTATTGTTTTTCAAATTATCTCTATCTAAGAGGATATTTTAATAAAAATTTAAAGATGTGGTTTGTTGAATTTTTTTCAAATGTTGGACCCTTGATTACCATGATTATTTTTAAATAGTGAGGATGTATTTTATTTAAGTCGGGAAGAATACAACTCCCCAAAAATTTAAAATAATAACATTTTATTCAATATAATGTAAGAAATGGAACACAAAGTATAGAAAAGAAAATTAGATCATGATACTTATTTATATATTTACTATTTTAAATAAATTTAATATATTACATAGATTTAAATCCATTCAATGATGAGTTATCTTACATTTTATGCAACAATTAATTTCATGATGGCTTGTGTTACGTGCAAGATATAGTTTTACCGAGTACTATTTATAATATTAATATTTAAAATGAAAAATCATCTCCAAGCCACTAAAGTTGAAGTAACGAATTGTATTAGATAATATATTAAATTATTTGATTTACAAAAATAAAAAATTAATGCATTGGTTACTAATATATTGGAAATAAAAACAAAAACAAATTGGATATAAATGAAATGTTTTAAAAAAATTACTTTCACGCAACTAAAAGAAATATTATCTAGATAAAGATACATAAATAATATTGGTGAATTATTAAAATGAAATTTATATTTTATATATTGTATATAATTTTTTGACATTCATCAAATATAATTTTATAAATTTTATATTATAAAATAATTTTCTATTTTTAATTAATAATTTCAGAGTTATCTTATCAATATTATTTGGTATTTTTTTGAGATGTTTCATTTTTCATGATTATTAAAAAATAAAAAATTTAATTGAAAACAGGTAATTCATCTAATGATATTATAATTTCAAGTTATATATTAAATTTTCTTAAATGTTAAATTATATCAGTTATCAATCTATTAAAAACATTTATTTAATAGGAAATAATTTCATTGTGACTTTTGGTATAAAAATATTTCAATATTTTGAACATTTTAAATTTTAAAACCCACTTTTTCATCACATGTGTTTGATTTATTTTAATCTAAATTCATCCAATTCAATGTGTTGAATATTGAAAATTGATTTATGATTTTGAATTGGAATAATATTTAATTTCTAATAAGTTACTTATAATTTCATTCCAAAGTTATTAACAAAAACTATTAATGTTAATCTCAATGATTATGGTAAAAATGAGTTTACTTAGTGGTTAATCATAAAATATAAGATGTGGAAATGACCAGTAAAAAATCAAAAACTAATTTTACATCCATATTTAGACCATATAACATATTTTATAGATACTTTTTAATTATAAGAGGCACATTATATAATTCATACTTCACAAAAGTGTTTATTTTTTTGTAATTTAGTAGAATGCCACCCCAACTTTAATAAGTGCACTCACTACCCTCATTTATCCATACCTACCACTCAATTTGGGTAATCAAAAAGCAATCAAATTCAATTTATAACTCCTCTATAAGAATCCTATATTCTTAATTTTGGCATAATGTGATCCAAGTAAGGCCATCTATGTGAAACAAAAAAAGATACCCTAAGAAGTGGTAATGTTCATAATTTTTTTTTTGTTATTTATTACTCAATACCATTCAAATATTTTTATATCATGCTTGTATAATAACATAAATATCTAATAAATAATTAGATTTTTTATATTTATGGTACTTCTTTCAACCATTCACACATATATCAAATGGGTTATGCAATCCTCACTCTTGTTTACAGAAGACTACCACCTCACGAACTGATGTTGTTCTCTATTCCATTAACACCTATCAATGTTAGTATTAATTATGGAAATACAATATTATTTGATATTTATTATGTTTATTATGTTTTTATTGTTATTTATTTATTATATTGAAAATAACATCATGCATTAAATTTTTTTTAAATAAGATAATGTTGTTCGTGTGTACAGTGGGCTATCACCTCCCAAAGTGATCTCATTCATTCACAAATTACATATAATGTATTAATGATGGGTCTAATAATAATATGTTATATATATTAACTAATTATTATAATAGAATGATAATATACATATATATATCGCATTGTTTTATTTCACTTAATACGACATGAAAATGGATGATGCATTCATAAGTATGTACGACATATCGTGTCTATTAACAAAGTATTTAATTTCCTATAAAAATATTTTATGGATGAAAATAAATACACATATAATGAATATATATTATATTTAAATCATGTTCTGCATTTTTAATATGATTAAATCATGATCTATCTAATAGGAACCAAAAATTAAAATAAAACAAACTCAAAAATCAAGGTAATTAAATTATAAAATAATGAAGATAATGAACGATAGTTAACAAACACATGAAAATATGTTATAAAAGGATAATATATGATATAATAAATATTATTATGGTTCTATTATAATTTAATGACACTCTTAAAACCATTATATATTAATATAAATGTTTTTTGACCATATATATGTGTATTGTATCGGAGTTCATTTCAATATACATTCCATTGAGACTTATTTGTTTTTATGATCCCATTAACTTTTATGTGCAGTGTATACTTACCATTATATATGTAATATCCTTATTATAACACAAATAAATTTATTTTATGTTTTAAATTTATTTATATCATCTAAGTGTATTATTCTCTACAATTACAATGTGGTAAACATTATTGTACAGTCTCAATTCATTTTGTAATCGTTTATATTCTCATGAAACAATCACTTTATTATATTAATTTTTCATTCGAAATTATTTTTATTTTTTATATGCATAATATTTTTTTATAGAAATGATTATTTCTAAAATTGTATTACATTTTTACATATTGTGTTTACTTTTAATGTTATAAGATTTATTTGAGAAATATAAAAATTTTGTATCATTTTCTCAATACACATATTTGATAAGGCATATTGTTTATGAAATAAATAGAATTATTATATATTTAAGGAATGACTTATAATTCTATGTTATGTTTGGGGAACAATTTAATGAAATCCCCTTTATTCATTGGTAGTCTCATGAGATGATGTCTGTTGGAAAAAACCCTTCTTATTTCAAACCAAGAAGTTTAAACTTCCTGTACGGTACACCATGAAAGTGGATCCTTTTGAAAGGTCATGTCACAAATTAAATGTTTTTTATCCATAATTTTTTATCCTTATTGAGTATAGATATTGATAATAAAAGTTTATGGTTCCTAGGGAAAATGACGTCCAATATTTATTTGTTTCCTACATTCATTATTTATTTATTATTCTTCATGAGATTTTCACTATGAAAAAATATATAAATTCATTTCATTCTATGTTTATTGATTAAATGTAATTTGTATTCATTTATATAACTCTCTATGTAATTTATGTAATTATTTCCCATTTAATGATTACATGGAATTTCTTTTCAATTATTTACCTCAGTATAAAGATTATTCTCATTGATTAATTATTTCCTTCAATATATTTATGACTTAATATGTTTTTGAGATCATCCTTATTTTGTTTCATTTAACCAGGATTCCATGAATTGTACTAAAAATGATATGAATGGATATTCCAAATAGAATAAATTTATTCTAGAAAAGAAAATAAATCCTATTTGAATATGTGTATTAATTTGTAAAACAATACTCATTTATATATCTTGTTTACCAAGACTACTAAACAATTTTGTCCTTTGGGAGATGATTCCCTTGTATCTTATGCCAATTTAATGGTAATAGGAATGAATACCAAGATGTCGAGGTTTTTGTCTCTAGAGATTCTAAAGCATTGGTGGTACTGCTTACACTCATTGGAGGGTTTGCAGAATGATCACATGATTGGTTTCATTTTTAATTATACAGTATGTTAAAAAATATCATTCCATTAAATAAATTTGATTTGTTTAATAGCTTACTCAACATGTAACATCGAATGTAAATGATTCACAACATATTAGATTATTATTATGAAGAAAATTATGAGAATAATAAAACCTCTAATCAATAAAAAATATAGTAATCAACTAATTTTTTATACTTTTATAGGTAAAATGGTTAATATGTTTAATATTAGAAAGTATTACCCTTTCTCCAATAAGGAATTTTTAAGTGTCATAAATTTATTCAATTAAAATGAAATTTTTGAAATATTATTATATATTAACTAGTATATTTATATTTTTAAATTAGAAATTGATAATAAAAAATATTAAAAACCATTAACGATTGAAAACTTATTTTCTTCAATAAATGTAGTTTTATTTATTTTTTATTTTCATTTAAAATATTAATTTAAAAATATTAAAATAAAAATTTTGTAAAAATAACATCTTTTCTAATCAGCCATGTAAAAATTTTATTATCGTTATTTTTTGGTGATATTTCTATGATTGTTGATTTGTAGTTCAATAGTAAAAAAATGATATTTTTATTGAAAGCATGTCTTTTTTGAATAATAATAAGAGTTAAATATTAATTAAATTGTTTTTAAAAACAAATTCAAGATCAAAAAATAATTTATGCAATGAAATAGTGAATTTAAAATTACTATTTTGAATTTTAAAACATACGATAAAAAATTTGAAAATTGATCAAAATTTTCTTCTAATATAAACTACATTAGTCTTTTTATTTTAATTAATTATTTTCTTGATAAAATTAGGTTCTTTATTTCATCAAAATTAAAATATATCTCATTTTTTTATTGATAAGAAAAAACTATTTCATTAAAATAACCATCATTGATAATTATTTCCTAAACATGATATTTATGCTTAAAAATAAACAATTTCTAATAATGGGTTTTTATGTTATATATACACTAATGTTAAAATTTATTTATTTTTAAATAAATATTCAAGTTCATAAAATTGATTTCATAAAATTGATTTCGTACTTTGAATCATTAGTTATATATTATTTAGTAAGGACATTTTTTTTAAATTAATAGGTAATTACAAAGGTAAAAAGTTATTACAATAGGAAAATCCAAAATTTGTAAAAGTGAAAAATCATTCACTAAAAGACATAAAGACAACATTTTTAATACCCCAGATTTTTAAAATAATATGTATGTTTGATACCATATAGATTATGTAAAACCGAGTGTAATTGAAACATAAAATGTTATTATTTAAATATGGTTATTATAATTTAGTCGTTAAATTGTTGGGTATGGGTTGGATCATCTAATTTTGTAATATATATATAATATATAACAAAAAAATATTTTGATTAATTATTAGGAATTTATCACTCAATGTTTAGTAAATCCAATTTATTCTTCAAATATATCTCTTCTTTAAAAATGAATTTTTTTTATTTTGTGAGGTATTGATATTATTAATTTATATACTTTATAGAAATTATATTTTATAAAATAAATAACTATTTTAAAATAATAACATAATTATAATTTGATGATAAACTTTTTGAAATTTTTCTGATAAATTGAAATATTCAGTAAATAGTAAAAAATAATGATTTTTATTGAAAATAATAAAAATTTTTAGTATTTAAAAATTAAATATCTCTTTTCCATTAATTTTAAATTTTCATTATTTTTTTGATTGAAAAAATTTCATTTTATTGTTTTTAAAAACAATATTATATTTAAATTTAGTATAAAAAATAGTTTTTATAAGGTAATTTTTATAAAAAAGCAATTATCCATCTCATTTTTGTATTTAATATTACGTTAACTTTTTCCATATATAAATTTTGTATCATGAAAAATGTATTAAATATTTTGAATTAGTGGGTCCAATGTTTTTTAAATAGTTGTCTTTTATTTTTTCCATTGGAATATCAATGATTGTAAATTTTTTTCATATGAAAAATAGTTAATATGATATTTATGGGTTAAAAATGATAGGATGACCACAAAAAATGACCATAACACTATCCTTAATTTTCTTATATGATTCTATTTCATCCAAAATGATCCATTATTCAGTTATATGGGATTTTTTTCTATTTTTATGTGATTGTAACCATAATAAATTTTTTTTAAAAGAATTGTTAAAATGCCACACTATTTTTTTCAATAACTAAAATATTTTTAGAAGGGGGGTAATTGGGGGAAATATTAGGTTATATGTATTATTTTGAAATTTACATGTTTTAAATTCATCATAATAGTTAATTTTTTATTTTTTAGTTAAGGAATATTTTACTTAAATGATTAAACAACACCGATGTAGTAATTATAGAGACTAGTTCCTTTAATACATTAATAAAACATAACTTTTGTGGAATATATAAACATTATAAAACAAATGCTCAAATATAGTAATAACTTATTAACTTTTGAAACATGGTAAAATAAAAACTGGTACATAAGTGAAAAACATTATCTACCAATATGTTCTTTGTGACTAGAACCCTTATTAGGTGAATCATACTTAATACTTTTATTCATAACCTGGGAATGGAAGCATAAAAAGGGGTGAGCTTTGATGCTCAGTAAGTGTAAAAAGGGGACACGTGTAAGAATAAATAAGACCACCTGAGTATGATAATGTGATCATAACATTAGATTATCATACCAAACATATAATAAGGTTGTATACATGAATCATGGTATAACACTTGAATGTTTATAAGATAGAAATCATAATTAAATAAATAACATATGTTATAAAATCAGAAAAAAATGAAAATCACCAGGAATTGTGGAAGAAACATAATAATATATAATTATTTCCATAGTAGTAAAGGAATTGCAACCAAGGACATCATAGTGGAAAAATTACTTTAAAAATGCGATGAACACCCCTTTCCAACCATATATTAGAAAACGGAGTTCACTCCTCCTTCCACCCCTATAATACTAAAACAATTACATTTCTAATTCCACCCCTATAATACTAAACTGTGTTCACATCACATTATATCCATTTCAATATCATGACATATAAATCCCTCCCTAATACATTGGAGTGAGAGAAAGGTCCCACTCATCTCATAATTAAATCATATATACATTTTTTAGACATTCCTAAAACATCATTCAATAATCAATGAAATGAAATCAATGTCATAACCATGTAATCATATTTTAACATGTAGAAAAAGATAGGTTTTATAATCTTTTTATCAAATCATAACCCATGAGAGGAAGCATATTTCAAATGTATACAACCCATGGAATATGAATGGGTGTCATAAGAATAATTCCTTAAAAACATAATGTATTCAAGAAACAATATTAAGGAGATCTTTTAATAATTTCAAATAAGTGTTTGAGAAACATCAAATAATGTCATCTTAGATGGAAAATAAAATGGAATGATGTTTGAAAAACAATTCTTGAGGAAAATAACTTTTCTCATTTGATAGTACAGTCATTAAAATATAAAATCCTTATGAAAACTATTTTTTGTAAAATCAAATTTAAGATAACAAATAAATCATTAAAATTCATTTAGAATCCTTTTTAATTGAAAATTTATTAGGATATCTAGATAGTTTTTTTAGAACCATTTCCCTTAAAATATTATAAAAGGATGTTGAAAATGTTTTGAAAACAATTTAATTGAATGTACTTTTCAAACATTTAAATAAGGCTTAAAATCATTTTGAAAACAATCTTCCTTGAAAACATATAATGGTATCTTGAAAACATTGTGAAACAATTTTCCTTAAAAATAGATAATATAATCACAAAAAAAATTGGTAAATAATTTTCCTAGAAAATTTATAACTGAATATTAAAAACATTTTGAAAAGCAGTTCCTTAAAAACTTATAAAATAACCTTATAACCCTTTTTAAAAAAACATTCACTGATAAATACTTTGAAATATTATAAAAAATTATGAAAAATACTGAAAAAAATTTTATTTGAAAACATTTATTTACAAAAACTTTTTAAAAAATTTATTTTTATACCTGTAAAGTAAGCTTCACATAAATGATAATGGGTAAATCTATACATTTCACATGAGGTAAGAAGAAGATTCCTTTTTCAGAACAAAATGTTAAGAAAATTCTAGTTTACAAAGGAGATAACAAACTTGCATTGATAACATTTGTTAATATATAAATTGAAAAATTACTTTTAAATATAATAGGATAATTTTAAAATATTCTTTGAAACTATTATTAGGAAATTTCTTTTTGAAAGAACATAGATTTCTGACTGAAGAGAGGGTAATGTAGAGATTTCATAGAAAAATATTATTTACTATCATATATAGGAAAGTATTGAAAAACTATACCAATACATTAATATATCATGACTAACTAGGAGAGAATAAAATTCATTAGTTCTCTTGAGGGATGGATCATAACATTTCACCAAAGTAATCATAATCATAAACAATCTTTATAATTGAATAGATTGGTTCAATAAACTATTATCACAAAGTAACACAGAACCATACTCCCCATGTTAGAAAGTGAAATTACATGAATCTTAATAAAACATTAAATTAATTACATTCATGGAATAACATTTCAATGTCATTATGTACACCCCATGTAGAAATTTGGTGCATAACATGACATTTGTCTAAATTAATGTAAATTGAGACAAAACTATCATACTGATTTGGTAAAATTTGAAATAAAAACCTAATAAAAGGAAGATTTTTAATGGATATTTAATTAAAAAGAAATTTAAGAATAATAACTATATTAATAATTAATTATAATAGTACACAGAACACAAAAAATAATGGGTGGTGAATAATGCATGTATCTCATGGAAATATAAAAGTGAGATATAATTCCCTTACCGTGTGTCTTTACTCTCTTTGTACTTGTAGAATCATAAAGAATTATGAATTTATGATTTTTTTACATATTTTTAAGAGTAATATTCTTATATATAACTACATCTATAATTTTAGTATTACTTATATTACTCAATTGATATCAATCCTATGTTAAGGTTTCACTTTGGGAAATATTCACTTGGTTCATCACATCTGTCTTAATTTGTTATATATTTTGTTCTTTTACTCATATCCTGATTTACAAAATGTATTAAATGAAATAATTATCATGATTATTCATTATATTTGTATTATTATAATCTATGTAATATAGAATTATGAAAATGAAGACAATATTTATGAGGATGATAGGCCCTACATACCCTTGAACGTTGGTTCTGTTTTTATTGTTATCCAAAAAGAAAGAAGGTAAATGAAATATGTGTATATATGTGAATATATATGTTTATATATCATTATTGCAATAAAATTATTATATCATATATATATAATAATATAACTAAACCCATCCTTAATACATTCCATGAAGTGTGTCAACAAATCACTTTGCTTTGAGGGGGCGGTAGTCCACACTTCCTCAAATGAAATTATCTTATTTACAAACAAATAGATTATATAATGATATGTTATCTAAAAGGATTATAAAATGTAAATTAAATAATAAATATAATATATAACTTATATAAACATATTTTTCATCAAAATTTTCACCATGAAAGTTAGTATAAGAAATAAACAATCATCATATCATGATGTGGTATTTCGGCATGCACATAAACAATATATTTGTTACTGATTACAATGAAATTTTTATAATTTTAAGATGATCCTTTAGAATAATAAAGATACTAGTTTATTCAGGACACTTTTTTTTATATAATCATGTAATAAATCGAGTTTATGGGTCGAGAAATAAAATAATATATATGAGACTAAGAGAATTTGTTGCCTATTAATCAAGTATTTCTTTTTAGTTTCTTCAAAAAAGATTCATTGAATTTTTTATTCCAAAGTATATGCTTATAATATTAAGGGAGAAATTATGGGATGTTTACTAGGTAGAAATTTTATGAAACTATGTGGTTTGAGAGGTGTGAAGATGTGTGAGAGGTGGTGGCCTTTTATTATGAAGGGAATGAACATAGTTGACATTTTTTAAAACCAGTATGGTGTACCAAATATTTTAACTAATAAAATTTGTAAATAACAAAAAAAAACTCATGAATGTAAGGTAAAAGGAATAAAATTTTTAATCAAATGGGATTTAAAGATTTTTACTAATCATTTTGTGTCTTAACATTAAAGTTCAATACTTTATTAACTAAATTCATGTTTTAATCGTTGTAAATAATTTTAATCACCTTCAAAAATATTTTTGGTCAAAAACTATTTTGATCTCGTTATAAGATATAAATTTTGTTTATTTCAAATTTGGAATCAATTTTTCCATTTTCTAATCATGTTATTCGATGAAACTAATTTAAAAATAATCACATGGATGAGGCAACAGTGTGGGGTTTTAATGTAAAAAAATTGAAACGTTTGCTATGTTTTTATACCCAAACTTCAAAATGAAATAGATTGTAATGACCTAAAATGGATTAATTGATAAAAATAATATATAATTAAACTTTTAAACAAAATTAAAATAAATTTAAACAATAATAATATATTAAGTGAAAAAATAGTTTTTAATTTAAATTCAACATTGTTAACTATTATTTAAAAAATAAAACCTTATAGAAATAAAAAATTATCCTAAACTAACTATTATGATTCTAATTAAAATATTTGGATATGTTTTATATATTAAATCTATAACATTTTAAAAAAAATTACTTAAAATGTGTTATCCATTAATAGGTGGTACAAATTTATTTATAAAAATATTTGGTAAGCATAAAATTAGGGTTGTTCTTATTTTATGTCAATCAAATCAATAGGATGAATATAAATAATATTTTATTGGATTAATTAAATATATATTAAATTAATATCACTCACTAATTTTAATTAATTAAATTTATTATGGATGAATTCATTGACTTATAAAAATAAAAATACATTCTTTATATTCAATCAGTTATTATATTATCATTTATAAATAATTGGTAACAAATTAATTCATCATATATTTTATTAATGAATATATATTTCATATGTTAGTAATTAATATTTATATAATAGATTGTTTATACTAAATAATATGTCATTATTTGCTAAGTCTGCATTTTTCATGTTACACAAGACATCTAGGAAAGTCATTATTGCTTGTAACAAAATCTATCTTTGGTGTTCCATATAAATAAATGAAAAATTTAGGTTTCATGTAGTGAATTATTAACATGGTTTTATTTATAAATAAATCCAAATATAGTTGACTAATATAAATAAAAAAATAGTGTTTCATGAAAATGAAAATATCAAAAAGAATAAATTAATTCGAAATAAAATATTTCACAAAATCATGGGGGGTTACATTCAACCCCCTTATATAGAATTTCACCATTAAAATACATCTAGGTAAACAAAGGATAGAATATTTCAATGTTTCATTCATAGAATCACACATTGTACAAATTTATACTAAAACATCCCTAGAAAAGGGAATTCGGGAACAATAATGATTACCAAATGTAAAATATAACTAGGTTTCTTCATAGGAGAACATATATTGAAATGGAAAATAGGGATATGGAAGAGAAATATAACTTTTATTTTATAGAGGGGACTGGTAAAGAACATGGTCAAGAGAATGTTAATAATCAGAAAACCATGAATTTTTTGTTATCTAAGGGACCATTTAATTCATTAGAAAAGATGGTACTAGGATAAGCTATTCGATTTCAAAATTCATTCCCTATGGTTGCATAGTTTTCATGAGATGTTATAAATACATTGTTTTATTTTCTTTTATAATTAAAGTGTCACCCTTTGTTCAGGTATAGAATAATTTCTTCATTACCACATTATCCCAAAAGAAAGGTAAATTATTTATCGCTGAATCACTAACAGAATATTATAACCATGATAAGTCACTAAATATATATTCAGATACCATCAATATCAATTGTTAGAGTAGGTTATCCAACAAGAATAAATCCTCATGCAGTGAGATAATATGTTACTCTCAAAAGTTTCAAATAATTTTTATTATAATAATTTCATAAATGGTTAGCCTTATAACCCATATAATGACTAAAATCCAAAACAATATAAAGAATTACACTGAATTTGTTTGACATTTAGCCCCATATATCACAATGTAGCTCTTAGTTGTTACATTCCAAACATGTAAATATCCTCTTCATATATTCTGGTGAAACATGGTAATGATGTGAATTGACATAAATCATTATTGAAAACAATAATTATTCCTTATTCTAGTCGTTATTAGATATATTCCTTAAATCCATAATGTTGTAAACGTCATCTATTCTATGATATATTTCTTTTTAAATAAATCCTTTATCAGTTATGAGTTATTTAATACCATCCAATTTAGATGTTTATATCCAATATACCACTATAAAAAATCATTATCTTAACAAAATGAAACTTTTAATGGTTATCTTTCATTAATAAAAATATCACCTTATCATAAACTCACATTTCCATCCCATTACAAATATTCAACCTCATCTTATAAATCCATAGTGAAAATCATCAACTAAAAAATCCTTGTTTATTTCACCATTCATATAACTAAATTCTTGAATAAAAAATACATAAAACATTAATTGTTCCACTTCATTCACAAGACATTAGAGGGATGCCTCATCTTATTACATAATACCTATTTCCTTTAACATTTCATATGTGGTTTTATCATCATCAGTAATATACCAATTACTCACACCACAATGCTGATTCTCTTCAGTAGTTTCGTAATTTGACATTGAGTTTCACAAGGACCATTTATTACACTCTTAAAACACTTATCCTATAATGATGCCTCAAGGAGTCCAATATAATCATCCATTTTGTTTACCAAAATCATCATTTTTCCCTAGAAGAAACTATATTTCTATCTATTTTCACATTCAACAGATCTTATTGTTCCTCTAATACATTCACATAGCTTATTATTGTCACATTCATGAAATAACTGAAACCAAATTTTATTTACTTCATAGTATCCATTACCTATGATCTTAGTGAAATTATTATTTATTTTACATGGTGAGTCCTTGATTTGGTTAGGTTGTATGTTTTTAATATTATTCCAAGAAAAATGATTATGTATGATCACATCATATTTCATTCTAGTGATAATTCCCCTTGACTTCTCATCAAAAATAATCCATCACCATCAACATTACTCTAGTTCCTTATGGATCCCACCATTTACTAAAACCAGAATCACTTTTGTGAGCATTACATACCATATATTAAATCAACATTGTCATGAAAAGAATTTCTTATAGTATTTATAAATCATTACACCTTACTTAATATATGACAAAAAATGTTTAGAGTCAGTCATTACTAGCCCACATAAATTGAAATATATCATGATGGTTTATGAATAGTTTGTCAATTCAAAAATCATATCCAGTGAGAGTGTCAAACTCGGTTTATTTCAAGGCCTGTTTTTGTGTACAATATTTCTAGAGATAGGCATGGAATATCTTTTCTAAGTTGTTACTCATAGATAAATTTATTATCAATCCAAAACCACTTGTAGTATCTATAATGGGATGCCTTTCTAGGTAACTACTTACTCTATAATTTTCCAATATTTCAAGGTATTTTCTTATAGATTTCTTTATCCATAGAATTATCCCTATTAATTTCCTTAGGGTTTTCACAATGTTTGTTTCATCCTTAATTCTAAATGTTAGCAAACAATTATATATAATACTAAATATAGTGACCCATGATTTTTATACATTATAATTATAAATCATTAGTGGAATAAATAAAATATTACCAAAATTATTTCCAATTGACCATATTAGTTTAGTTCCTTTGAAAACATGGAATCATAAACACTAGTGCATCAGTAAACTACATTATCTAACACTAGGTTTATCATGACTATAACATTTCTTAGAAAGATCACAATTAATACATTTGTTGATAACCTAGGAAAAGAATCATTAAAAGGGGTGAGCTTGGATTCATAGTAATGTTAAAAAAGGGAGGCATGCGATCATAAACCTGATCATAGGGTTATGAGAATGTGAATATAACTTTATAGGATATTAACCAAAAAAAAATAATTCTATAAACTTGAATTATGGCATAATGATTTATAGTTCATAGTACATGAATCATAAAAAAATAAAGAACATAATCCATGAAATCATAACATTGGAATAAAACATGGAGTTCCGTGATCTATATTAGAATATATAATGAATTTATTAGTAGTCAACTCATCACTATCAAGTCCATCTATGTATAAAATCTTTTACTGATCTGAGTTTTCACCCCCATCAAACACTATATTAATGAACAAAGATCACTCTTTATTCCAGCCTTGTAATACTGAAATGATTCAATTCTCATCCTATCAATGTAATATTAAACTGATTTCATTCCAAAATCTAGCTATGTCTATATCATCATATATAAATCATTACCCAATGCATTATAGGGAGATATAAGTCACGCCCACCTTATAATTTAAATATACATACATGTTTCACAAATTAAAAATAAATCATATCACAAAACTTGAATTTAAAAGGGTGTCATAAGCATGTAATCATATCTTGAACTGTGGAAAAAAGACATGTTTCATAATAATTTCATCAAATCATAACCCATGAAAGGATTCAGTATTGAAAAGAATATAAATTGTGGAATCATAATGGGTTTTATAAAAATTATTCCATTAAAGCATACACCATTCATGAATTAATATGAATCGAACCTTTTGATTACTTCTTATAAGGGTATGAGTGACCCCAAAAAATGGCATCATAGATGGAAAATAACTTGGATAGATATATGAAAAACATTTATTGTGGAAAATATACTTTACTCATTGAAAAAGACATTTTAAAACATAAAAACCCATTGAAAACCATTTTCCTGAAAATAAACCTGAAATTTTATAAATATTGATATAAAAAACTTTTGGAAATATTTTTATATGAAAACATAAAAAGAGATCTTTAAAGCATTTATAAAATCATTTTCCTTGAAATATATAGAGGAATATTGAAATTGTTCTTAAAACCATTAATATTTAAATACAATGAAAACTGATAACTAATACTTGAAATAATTTTGAAAACATTTTCCCTGAAAAAATATAAATGAATCTTGAAATAATTTTGAAAAAAATATTCCTTGAAACTGTTTAAAATTTGCATGAATACATTTTGTAAAAACATTTCCTTGAAAATTCATAAAAACATCATTATAACATTTTGAAAACAATTTCCATGAATGCTTATAAAATAATCATTAGAACCTTTTAAAAACACTTTCCATGAAAAATAATTTGAAATATTAGAAAGAAATTATAATAAAATTTTTAAAAAAAATTATAATAATATTATTTTTAATGGTATATCATAAAAAATAACCTCTTAAAAATTAAAATTAACATTCACATAAATTATATGGGGTAAATTAATATATGTCGTATGAGGTATAAAGAACATTCATTATCAATGGTAAATGGTTAAAAAATGACGTGTTCAAAAAGTGAAGAGAATATTTCATTAATAATTTTGGATCACGAAAAAAGGGAAAAAATATTTTAAACATTATATTAAAATAGTATAATATTCTTGAAATCCTTTTTTAGAAAACATGGTTTTTATGTAATACATATTTCTCAATGAGGATAGGGTAAATTCTGGTTTTCTTAAAAAACCCATTATTAACTATCTTATGTACCAAAGATTAAATAAATTGTATCAATACATAAATATATCATGAATGAAAATGGGTAAAAGAAAATTAATTAGTGGTCTTCATGGTTATATCATATTATTTCACAATGGAATCATAATCATAAAAAAATATAAAAGAGGTGAGATTGTTTCAATAAACTATAATCACATTGTAATTTTGAACCATACTCCCCATGAAAGAAAATGAAATTTAATAAATATTCACATATGATGATATAAATTATATTCATTATATAAAAATTTAAATGAATTTTGTACACCTAATGTAGAAATATAATTGCATAGAACATCATGCGTCTCAAATAATGTAAATTTAGAAAATACTATCTTATAAATTTGGTAACTTTTGAAAAAAAAACCCCATTAATGGATGATCATAGAAATGATATTTAATTACCCAAAATATATGAATAATACTCATGTAATACATTTATTGGAATTGTAAACACCAAAAAAAAAACAATTGGTTGTGAATAAATCATGTATTTTATAGAAATTAAATAATGATATTAAATTCCCTTAGCTTGTGTCTTGAATTTATTCTTACTCATAGAGAATTCATATGTAATAATTGATTGTATAAAATAGGTACATTATAGATTAAAATTTGTATATATTATACCATATATGGATTGATTATGACCTTATATTGACCAATTTTTTAGAATCTAACGTTAAGGTTTCACATTGGGAAATATTCACTTTGTTCTTCCCATATGACTCAATTTGTTATATATTGGGATTTTATACCTATATCATGATTTATAAAATATAAAATATGATATAAATATCATTTTTATTCATTAAATTTGTATAATAATAATATATATAATATAAATGTGTCAAATTAAATACATAGGTCATGGAGACCGTAAGGCGTACATACGGATGATTGTTGTTCAGTTTTTATTGTCATATTGAATGAAAGAAGGAAATTTAAATATATCTATATATATGTAAATTTATCATTATTAAATTATCAATATATTATCATATTTTCCATATATGTTATCCAATATCATCATTAATATATTCCATGTAGTGTGTGAATGAATCACATCATTTAGAAGGGGTGGTAGTACACATTTCCTCAAACAAAATTATTTAATTTACATCATAGGGAAAGTAAAAATATATGTGTTTTAATATTATTAATGAATATTAAATTAAAAATAAATATAATATATAACATATATAAATATATTTTCCATCATAATGACTACCATGATTGGCGGTAATGTAAAAATGAGTAATCGTCGTTTAGTGATGTGGTAGTTCGCCATAAATATAAACTATATGTTCATTATCCATTAGATGGTTGTTTTTTTATTGTTGGTTGAACCTCTATTACAAAAACATCATAATATATTGAGGATACTTTTATATATGCAATAAAGTAATAAATATATTAATTTTTGGGGTGGATAAAGAAAAGAAAATAAAGGTGAATGAGACAAGATGTTACCCTCTTAACATGGTAACTCCATTTGGTTTGTGCCCAAACGCTTCCTAGGATTGATTTAATTCAAATTAGAAGCTAGTACTAGTAATTTAGGTATTTTGTGAATTTATTTTTCATATATTGGGAGAACCTAAGTGGTATGAGAGGTTTAAAGAAGATGGAGAGGTGGGGGCCTTTTATAGGGACGAGAATGGACACATATTATATTTTTGAAAAAAATGTATGGTGTACCCACATTTTTACGTTAAAATTTCATACCAAACCAAAAAAACAAATTATTTAAGATTAATTTCCGAATATTGGACATAAAATGGTTTTTGGAAAATTTTCTATGTTGTTTTTCATCATAAATTTGTGGTTTTGTATTTTGTTATACTAATTTTTTTAATCTTTGTATATAATTTTAATATCTTTCACTAAATTTTTTGGTTGAAACCAACTAATAATTATTATAAATTATAAATTATAATGATTAAAAATTTGGAATACATATTTCTAAATTATAATCACATATGTGTCAGAAATTAATTTAATAATAATCTTGTTGATGGGATGACAATGTGAGTTGTTTAAGTATAAATGTGTAAAAGATTTCTATGTTTTTGTAATCCATTTCAAAGTAAAATTGGATATGATGAACTAAAATACATTAATCTATTAAAATATTATTCAACTAAACCATTAAAAAAGTCAAATATAATTTACCCACATAGATAAAATATATAAAAGAGTATTTTGAATTAAAATTCAATATTTTTAATAATTCATTAAAAAATAAAACCTCACAGAAAAATAAAAAAAATTTATCAGAGCCAATTATTTATTTTTATACAAAAAATATTATATAAATTTTTACATATTAAATCGATCAAATTTTAAAAAATTTGAATAAAAGTGTGTTTTCCATTAAAAAGCAGACAAACATAATTTATAAAAATATAGTGGTTAAGCAAAAAAATTGGTTTGTATTTATCTTTTGTCTATAAAATATATTTTATGAATATGAAAAATATTGTATTCAATATATAAAATATATATTACATTTATATCACTAACTAATTTAAAATAAATTAATTTAAGATGGAAAAAATGCTTTTTTCCCATAAGAATAAAATATATCATTTATATTCAAATATTTCTTATATTTTCATTTTTAATTATTTGGGATCATATGAATGCATATTATATTTTTTTAAACCATATGTATATAATAAGTTAACTATTACTAACAATTTAAAATCTAGTTTATATTAAGTAATATATCATTATTCAGTAATTATTGGTCTAGAATGTTACATAATCCATCGAAGAAATTCATTGTTACATGTCATGAAATCTAACCTCGGTGTTTTGTGAAGAGCTAGCTGAAATATATGTTCCATGTAGAGTATTAATAACTTAGTTTTATGTTTAACTAAAGAAAATAATAGTTATTACAAATAAATTAAACTATTTTTAGATTTTTGTGAAATGAAAAATATCAAAAAGAATAAATTAATTAACAATATTTTCAAAAACTTAGAATGTAATAGTAATTATTAAATTACTTATAAAATAAAACAACTAAAATTAATAACATTAAAAGTATTATAATTTGAACAAACTAATGCGTCCAATTAATTTTCTATATAAATTTAACAATTTAGAAATGAATTATAATATTTTGTTCTAATTTCATCTATTTTCATGATGTTATAATATTCAACATAAAGAAATAGTTCCACATTTGAAATTATTGACTTTTTATGAAAATATAATTTTATTAATTGATATAAAATTAATAAAAATATTATATTTATATAATTAATTATTATATGTCTGAAAATATAAATCAAGTACAATTTAAGGGACTTTTCGCCATTTTTAGGTACTATGATAACCCCCGAAGAGTAAAAAACCTTATTGCTAGAGTAAGTATGAATGTTTTTAATGGGGGTTGAAACAACTATATATAGGTAAAAACTATAGTAAATAAATCATAAAAATAATTTATATGAGGTTAAATAAACTCATAATCATAATATATTCAATTATTTTTATTATTTGTTTACTTTGATGACAACATTAATTTATATTAAATTAATATCTTAAGAAATTTCAAGAGTGCCCCTCCCCTCGCTATTAAAAAGGCTCATATTCACCTGCTTTTGTAACACCTCAAGAAATATTTTTTTCATTAACTATCCAAATAACTTTTTAAAGTCACTCCCTATATTCTAGATGTCTTAAATTTTTCTATAATACTTTCCATAGAGGGATTATGTTGTAATACAGAGGTAGTTGTCTGAAGAAGATGTATAGTTCATAACCTATCATTTTCATTTTATTTTTTCTTCCACCTCATTAAATACATATACAACACTGATGAGATAATATAATTATTATCTACCATATATTGATATATTGTTATACTAATTGAATAACATATATATATATCCAACCTCTGTAAAGCATGAATAAAATACATCATTCATGTATAAGAAATATTACCTTATTGTGGACCGATATAATTTGTTTTCTATCACAATATCTTATGGTTTTGTACAATTAAGGAATTAATGTATATATATTATGTTAATTGAATAATTAAAATTATTAAAATATTAAATATCATTTAATTTATTACCTTTCAATTCACTGAATAATTACGACGCTGATCTTGATTACATACAGACTACCACCTCCAAAATTTGATGTTTTTTATTCTTTATGGTAACATCACATGTATTTTATATATAAATATGTTTACAAAAATAATATGTTATTTACGATATATGTATTAGTATGGAAAATATATAATAACAGTTCCCTTTTTCTGTATTGATAATTAAAAAATGAATTCTAACTCATGGTTAAGCACGACCTACTATCTTTATAATTGTTACATAGTTCATTTTTATTAAGAATCCTAATTGATTGATTTTAAAATTATATTTTAGTTTTTGAAATTACAATTATTTCATGAATACTAATTTGTAGATATTTTATAAATGAACCTTGTTTACAATGGTTAACACACAAAAGCTGTTTTGAAATTATAGACCAATCATTTTCAAAGTACTTAACATGGACTAATTAGGTAATTCACTATGTTATTAATATAGATTAAAAAATAGTGTAAGGATAGGGTATTAAACCTATATAATTTTATTATGAGGTTAAATAATTAATATGTTTGTGTTATACACGATTTAATAGATATTCATAGAAATTATGGACTCGATGTGATGTATTTAATCTCAACTTACTCTCATTGTGGCATATTTTATTATTATGTCCCAAATATCATTTATATGGATTATATAATACTCATTTTAAATGTTATATCTTTGTTAATTCATAATTACTTTCTTTTTAGGTTACATTTAATTTACATCATCCTTGGTTATTTGGTATGAATGTTACCAAGTGGTAAATGGATTAATAACTCAATTTACATTCATAAGATTCTAACTCTTCATTATTGACTTTATATGCCATGATAATGTCTGAATTGATATATAAATTTATTTATTATATATTTACACATTTTGTTAGGATTTAAATTTCCTTCAAATTATCTATTCAATTGTAGTTTTCATTTGAATGATATGATCATTATAATGGCTTTAAATTTAAAATTCCCTTTCCATGGGACATATTATTATGATATGCACATATATTATTTTATTAAGTTTATATACATTCTCTATAACATAATTGATATTATGAATCAATATATTTTCATTATATTTAATTTTTCTTTTAATTTAATTCTTTCATGGGTGTTACAATATACATTATTTAAAGACCTATTTATGTTCAAGGTTATATTGAGGAAAATAAAATAATTTCATTTACTTGAAACAAAAATATTTCATTCTCATCTCATTATTAATGTGATTTAGATGTATATTTTTATTTTCCTCCCAAATTGATTAATGTGCCATCATAAAAGTCATTTCTGAGTGATACTGATCTAGTGTCTTATTTTAGACCTAGAATCATTCTATTCTATATCAAAATTTTCTAAATTATTTTTATAAAAATACACTACTCCCATAAGCAAATTCATATGTTATATTGAATTTTTGTATATTTTTAAAAAATGAACTTTGTTAAATTTTTTGAAATTGCTCAATTTAGACTACCTTTTACAAAATGATTGAAAATAATATTTTTTATAAATTTAATACAAAAATAGATTTCCCAAAATAATGACCATTATTTACATTTAATATCTATTTATATTTTTGAATGTTTATTTTATAATAAAAGAGTTTCCATTTTTTCTCATGAATTATCAGTTTCTTACAGATATTTTTATAGTGAATAAGGGATTTTTCATATAAAAAAAATCATGAAAATTTAAAGATATTTCTATCCATCAATGATAACAACCATTGACGGTACTTTTCATACACTTTGGATATTTATTCTTGATAAAATTTTAAATCATTATCTATAAAAATTACTATTGTTTCAAATATATTTTCTTAGAAGTCATTTCATTTCCACAGTTTAATCATATTTGCAATGGAATATTGTATATTTCATTAATTTTTATGATGATATCAATGCTCCATATAATTCGTTATTGTTATGGTTATTGGAAATTATAAATGATTATGTGTGGTTCTAGTATAAACCATGTATGTGTGTTTACATTATAAACTATGGATGGGAGGTTTTATTTTATCTAACAATGAGTGTATCCGTGGTGGACCTCAAATGCATTGGGTATGAAATTCGACCATATGGATATTCTATTTGAAATATTTTGTTAAGGTTTATATGGAAATAATTTCCCAGGTTACCAAGATGTTTTATCTATCATTTCTATGGGGTTTTATGAACATATTATTATTTAAAAAGGTGATGATTAGTATATGTTTAAATAAAGGTATTTATTACCTCTTATGGGTGAAAATAAATAGGTTTTTAATGATTATTTGACCATTATTGACATCACACATATCATTATTTCTTATTCCTATGGCACATTACATTGATAAGGATTTATTAAATGACCTAGGTACTGATGAGTTTGAGTTACCTTATGTTATTCTTGAGAAATATGATTATATCATTATAACCTTATATTTATTTTACTCTCATAGTTAACATTCAATAGTTATGTATTATTTTAACCCTTAATAAGAATTTTTTCCCATCCATAATGTTTTTCCATTTTCTATGGATGTATCTAATGATAAAAATTGATTTATTTCTTGTAGGATTTCGTATGTGGAAAATTTTATAGGGCGTGTTGTATGTCATTATTAAGGATTTTTTTATGAAACCATTTTGAAAAGATTTCAGCCTAAATCTCTAAAATACTAAACCTAAAATGTCCTTGGGTACTAATTTGATCTAATATTGCTTTGTGATATTGTATTTTCGGATGGGAAAATTCGGGACAAATTTATTAGTATCAATAACAGAAATATAAATCTTATTTTTTATATCATTAGATCTAGGAGTTTCATTAGAGGCATTTTCAGTTGGAATTAATGATGGGTTTTGAAAATCATTGAGATTATGTTAATATCAAGAGTTATTATCATAGGTTTTATGGATTCCACTAGAATTTTATGCTTTTTTGTCTAGGAACATGTTAAAAGTCATATAAAACCCTTTAGATGTTTTATGTAATGAAATTTTAAGTTGATTGATGATATTTTTAGAGAAATTTTATTTGGTTGTTGTATATGTAATGATAAGGTCTAACACGAGATAATATATAGGGAGTTAAGGTTATATTATCTTTTGGAAAATATATTTTCTTTACATGGATTTATGGTGATTCATTTTATTTGAAGAAATGACTATCATAACATAGAGATTATAAGATTAGGTTATATAAATTTTTTTGTTATAAGAGATTATGAGATAGTAATATTAATTGGAGGTAAATTTTAAATTAATATCAAAAGAATGTGTTAACAAATCCTAACAATTTTTTTCCAATATTAGTTAGGAATATTCAAAACGTTTTTTGGGATAGTTATTTATGGAATTATATAGTTCAAAATTTTGGTATTACTTTTGAATTTTTAAGATTAATGTATTATTTATTCATATAATGGTTTTATTATCTTGGTGAATTATCTAATAATTAACATAAAATTTTATTTTGTTGTTAATGTTTAAAGACAGGAGGAATAACCTATTATCAATATTTTTGGATTATATGATCCATTAAATTTTGATTTCAGTACTCCGTGATATAAAAACTGATCATTAATACTCGTGTTTTAGATAAAAATATGTTATTATGGTGGAAATTGATTGAAGGAAGAAATTATTATAGTTATGTAAGTATATTTTGTTATGATAAATTTGAAGATGGTATGGAATTAGTCAACTCTAGGAAAAACATATCAAAACAAAAAATTTATTTTATTACACCATCTTCCACTAAATCGATGGTTGTTTTCACACCTATTTGGTTTATGGTTTTTTTGTCATTATCTTTCTTGTGATCATTAAAATTCTTGTGATCAATAATCTCTTTCACTATACATAATTATTTTTACATTCTGATTTTCTTCCATGTCCGTATTTTCTCTTCCCTATAATGTTTTCTGATTTAGAATGCATGTATTTTTTATCCAAGATCACCTTCTTATTTATTTTTCTCACTTTTGAAGTGAAAATTTTATTAACACTTTTTTTGTTGTATGATTTAAACAATGTCATTTTATAATTTAAACAATTTTTTACTCAGATTATGTTAAAAAATTTGAGGATGAAATTTATTAAATGATAGATATTGGAATATCCAAATATTTTAAAATAATAACAATTAATTCTTGAGTAAAAAATACACAACACTGAGCATAATTGAACTAGAAAAATATTATTATTAAAATATAATCATACTAACATAGTAGATAAATTGGGGTTATGAATATCATTTTCAAATTTTTTAAATATATAAATATTAATATATATATATATATATATATATGTTTATATGTATTTTTTTTCAATATCAATGTATTAATTAATGCTTAGGAAATAAACACTCAATTTTAAGTAGATCCATTTTATTCTTTATGTATTTATTTTCATCAAAAATGGTTTTTTATTATTTGTGATAAAATGATATAAATAATTTTTTGAAATTTTTTAAAATTAATTTTATAAATAAAAAATATAAATAATTAAATCAATATTTTTCTATTGAAAAATTTATATTTTTTATAATATATTAGATTTTCTAATGAATAGTTCAAAATACTAAATTTTATTGAAAACTATATTTTATTTTAAATTATTTCATAAGTAAAATTATTTTTTACATTAGTTTTGATATTCAATTTACTAAATATTATTTAAAATAATTTGATTATTTAAAAAAATTTAATTTATAATTAAAATTAGTATAAAACAAATTTATATTTAAAATGATAATTTTTTTCGAAAAACTGTTTTTGTCGAATTTTTCTAGTTTTCTTAAATAAAATTCTGACACTTATGTGTTTTTAATATTTAAAATTGTAATCCATATTTTTTAAGGGCTTATTGTTTTCTATTTTATTTTAGGACAATGTAAATACCAACCATAATAAATTTTATTTACCTCAACAATGAGTAAATCGGGTAATTAAGGGTTAATAATAAAAAGATAAGGACTAGAAAATGAACCTAATATTTTCCCTAATTTTATTTGACGTTCCCATTTCGTCCAAAATCATTACATATTCGCTTATATAGACTTATGTTTAAAATTTGGATGTGTTTATGTCCTTTATAATACATTATGTGAATGATGGTATAAAATGTCACACTCAAGTATTCAAAAAACTATAATATTCTTAACAAGGGGATAACCAGTAGATATGTTTGGTTATAAATATTATTTGATATTTTAAATTACTTATAGTCATCATGATAATTTATTACTAAAATTTATAAAATAATATTCATCTCCAATTTTTATACAACATTGATGAATTAATTATTCAATTAATGATAAAATATTGTTATCTATATTAAAAACCATAAAATTAGTATAATTTATAATAATTAATGTGGAACATTAATTTTGTAGATAAAAATATCATTTTATAGATTTATTTACAAAATTTATTCAAATATCATTTGTTCTATTGTTGTAATAAAGTCAATGAGAATGAGTAGTTCTAAAATTGAAATTATTGATATTTTAATAATTAATTATTTATTAAATGATATAAAATTATTAAAAAATAACATTATAAAGTTTATAAGTATATATATAAAAATATTAAACATGTTTAATTTATGGGACATTTTACTTTTTATAATAAATATCTTGTCCATCAAAGAGTAAACAACTCATGATATCACAGTAACTGTGAAAAAGTTTAATAGGGTGTTAAAACCTAGGGTATGTATAAATATATAGTCCAAACATAAAAAAACACTATTGGGTGTTGTTATTTATACTAATACTAATATTATATTATAATATTATCAATTTGGATTCATTTTTAAACACCAATTAATTTTCATTAAATTAATTTTTAATGAAATTCCACAAGCGTCCCTCCTGACTCATATAAATGGTAAAATCATCTTATCATTTTACTACACATCATGAATCATTTATTCTAGTGAATAACTATCATGATACATTAATAAAATCCTAATAAAAATTATATAGTTCTTTTTTTATAAGGTGCATATACTTCACTTATAAAATTATATATCAATAATCTCCATGTTTCTATGACATTTAGTATCTATTTTGATGTTATTCTTTCGTGGGGCTTAATATTGGAGAGTTTTTAAAGTGTAAAAGGCTTTATTTTATAGTATTATTTCATTTCTAAATTGATTATATTAGTTTTTCCTTTGGGGGAAAAATAATATTATTTTTTGATCCACATATATTTTACCATAATCAGGTAATTAATTAGGTGTATATTATTATTTTCTATTTCCTCTATTATTCATAAAATAGAAATCAAGAATGTTATTTTTAATGATACTAATCTTGTATATTCTTTTACATGAGGAATCATTCACTTTCATGCCAATGATTTCAAAAATGAATTAAATTTTTTTCATTTTATAAAAAATTAATTATTTCCTAAATATATTTTAATTTATGTTTTAACTTATTTTAAAATTATCTTTTAAAAATCAATTTCTTAACATTGTCCAAATGGTTTACTGTAGACTACATTTTTCAAATTTTTTGAAAAGACTGTTTATTTATAACATTTACAAAATGAATATATTTTCTAACTATATTAACCATTTTTTTCTCTTAATATTCCTTTATAATATCCCATGGATATTCAAAAATAAATGTTTTCATAATATTTTATGAATATATCTTATTTAAATGTGATTTTGTAATTTAAAAAGGGTATTTTTCTTAGTAATATTAATCATGATATTTTAATGTTATTCACATTCATCAACATAAACAACACTTATTGCTACATATGATAAACCAAGGATATTTTGTATTGACGTCATCATCATTATTAATCTGTACAGATTATGACTATTTCAAAGATATCTCAATGGAACCTCTTCATTTTAAACATGTTAATCATGTTATGATTTGAATAATAGGTTTTTTTACTTTAATGAGGGTATTCAAGATACGTATAATTTATTCATGTTATGGTTATTTTAAATTGTTTATGATGATGTGGTGGTTATATTATAAAAAAAGGATAATTGATTCTATTATAAACTACGAAGTGATGGTTAAGTTATAACGAAGGATATGTGGTTCTGTCATAACACTCTAATGAATTATGATTGGAATTTGATCATATAGTTATTCCAAATAGAATAACGAGTTTAAAAGATATATAGAAATAATTTCCCAAGTTAAAATTATGTTTTACATATTTCTTATATGTTTTTAACGAAACACTATGATTTGACAAGGTAGTATAATGAGGTTATGTTTCAATAAAATTATTTTCTATTTCTTATCAATGAAAATTTTATGTTTTTAATGATTATTTGATCAATATTGACATAAAATATCACATGTTTTCTTATTGAAATGAATAATTCCTATGTTAATGATTTAGTCCATGTTTAATATATTGATGGTTACAAAATCTCTTATGTTCTGCCCATGCACTGTGATTATGACATCATACCCTAATTCTCATCTTAGTCTCAATAATGGCATCCAAATATTAATTCATATATTTAAAATTATTGTTAATTTGTGTTCTACATTCTTATGATTCCTCCTCCAAAGGTTACCAATAATGATGTTAATTTATTTCTATCTGAGGAAGGTTTCAATGTGTACATATTTATAGAAGCTGATATCGAGTTTTATATAGAAATTAATTATGAAACTATATTGTAATCATTTTTTCTAATATATATATATATATATATATAAATATAATCTGAAAAAATCATTCTGTATATATAGGATATCCATATTTTCCATTTTATGTTGTAATGATTGGATGGAGTAAATTGTGTTACATTAATTGGTATCAAATACCTAAATGTAAAGCATCTATTTTTCACACTGGAACTGGGAGTGGGGGATTATGGATTTTATATGTTTATGATATGTGAGAAAATTATTGTTTGAGTGATTATAGAACATAACACTTAACCAAATCCATTATATTATACTTTATATCCACATTTCATGTGAAACATTTCATCTCATTATATTATGAAGTTATATTTTCCAAAAAATTAATTCCATTAATCTATAAAATAAGCTCATCTACAATCCATTAATCCCCTAATAATAAATAATTTACTCAAAAATAAATCTTACATAGTTTTTACTAAACACTCTCCCCATGTCTTATAAGCAATGGAATTTTAAAATTACAGATATATAGTTCCTTAAATGTTTTACTTGAGGGAGAATGTCCAATTGAAAAGGTAATGTTCTCTACTGATATCTAATAATTATATTTTTTCCATTATACAGTTTAAAAAATAATCTATCAATTCAATTATGATCATAGATATATTAAAAAATAATTTTATATTATTTAAATATTTTAATATATAATATCCATTTTCCTCTAAAACAAATAAATAATGAAGTTGTCATCATGCGTACATGCAAGCTACCTCATCCATAAACGGTGTGCTTGATTTTTCATCACCAACATAAATGTATAGTTCCAAAATATTATTTAAAGAATTAATATAATATTTAAAAAATTATTAAGATTATTTAATTATAAAAAAATCCTTTTATTCTTATAAATAAATATAAAAATAACATGTTCCCTTTTTGTACCTTGGGACTACCACCTCCACGAAAGTGATGTATTAAAATTTTTCACTTTTTACTTTTATTATTTATCCAACCGTATTAATACTAGATTAATAACCAAACTATTTTTTAAAAATTTAATTATTATAATTAAATAATGATATTAATCCAAAGTAACCACTTTCTTAACCATACACACATATAGATCTTAATTTTTTTTTCTTTTTTTGGTTATTTTTATGACATAAATGAAAAATGTTATAAATTTATATAATTTTTAACTGTGGAAACATGAATACTAGCGATATTGGATAATAATATGAAAATAAATATTTTTCTTCTATTTTGGAATGGTAATCATGACATCTTTCACACTCTGAATATATTACCCATAATAAATGAAAATTACCAATAGAAGTTCGCCATCAGATTCATCGTCAACAATCACAACTAAAATAACATTTAAATGAAATTTGAAAATTGTAAATAAATAACAAGAAAATATATATTATAGTACCTATAATTATATTATAATTTTAAATATGAATATATAGACAATAATTTAAACCACCATTACGAAACAATCAATAAATAAACAATCTAAACTCATATATCTGATCATCAAAATAAAATACAACTTACCAATTAAGTAGGGAATAAATTATTACACGTGATGATTATATACGGATATGTGTATAAATAATCTCTTCAAATATGTGATTAATATAGTTATTTGTGTTATATATGGGGTTATATCATATTTTTTTATGTGAGATTAAAGGTAATGGTTTTTCTTGAACCAATATATTTTTTTGAATCATAATGATTCCACTTTGTCTATAATTTTTCCTGATTATTTACCATTATTATATATAGAAATTATAATGCATTTAATCTTTCATTTATAGAGAATTTAATTGATGTATTTATATTTATTATTGATAATAATAGTTCTCATTCTCTCCTAGTTATCAATTTTTCATCCACATCCATATTTACACTTTCCACTAATATTTTAATTTATTTTGAAATATAAAATTTGATTTCTTTATAGTAATCATTATTTTTTTAATTATTTAAAATGATTTAATTATCACTCTCTTTATGATTGGGGTTTCCGTGACACCTTAGTGTCACGTTGTTTTTATTTAGGTCTTATTTTATCTTTCTTTGAGTGGTTTGGAGTTTTAGTTGGTTGTGGGATAAGAATTTGATGTTTTGTAGGCCTTATGGAATTTCATAGTTAATATACATGGTTTATTTAACCATGTAGTGCCTTTGAGGGGGTCTTTTCCTTGTAAAGGGCCATTTTTCATTAATTACATTTTTTTTTCAATCGGCGTGGTGCTCCCCAAACACGGTGTGGCGTTTTGTCTGTGACTTGGGTGAGTTGCACAATTTTTCCAAACAGTGTGGCATCTAAGGAAAAATGATGTTAGAATTTTTATGTTTATACAATAGAAAATGCACAATTTTTACATATTTTATCAGATAATTCATCCAATCAATGTAGGTACACTCTCATTAAATAGTGGTGTGCTTAGAATTAGTGCACAATATAGAAAATTGTGTGGGAACCCCATGTGACCTACAATGGTGCTTAAAACTTCAGAATTTATCTTGACACCCATATCAATTTTAAAGGGTTTTCAACCTTTTTCCCCACATCATGTTTCATGATAACCTATTGGATTCAATATGGTGTCTTAACATCCTTGTTATTATATTATTTGATTCCTTTTGTTTTTCCAAGATGATTAGATGTAATTTTTTCCTTATTTTCTCTCTTATTCCCTCTTCTATCTCTTTTCTCTTGGTTTAGTCTCCCCATGAACCTTATACATCTTCTGGCATGATTTTAGGTATTCATGTGGTTATAAATATGCTGTTTTTGGTTTATTGGTGTTGTATACAACGTTTCTATATTTGTGGGTGTGGTCACCATTGAAGGTGATGTGTTTAAGGACATTTTAGAATGGCTCCTACTATTTTGAGGTGGGTGCTATTTTTCAATTATTTGCATTGATGTTATAATATTATTTTGTTTTCAAAATTTCCTTAATATATAATAATAAATATATGTGATATCCTTGTGATGTTTTGAGACCATTTTGGTGTGTATTTTTCTTTCCGTAGTTGGATTTATATGCTAATTCGTTGTTTATTTTTTTTAATGGAATGTGATGATATGATAAGCTTCTTGGGAAATGAAATATGACTTTTTGAAGTGGTTTTCAGTAATCTAAATTGGTTTTAAACTGGTTTTCTATTTTATTATCTGAATTTAATGGTTTTAAAGAGAATTTGGAGTAAAACAGAGTTGTTTACCTCATAATGAGTTCTGAAAGGGTTCTTATGGTCATTAAAATGGTGATTGAAAGGTCTGGATAATTTACCCCTTTGTTAAATGAAATAGAGGCATGATTAAATGGTTTTAGGGGAAAAAATTTCCCATTTCTATCCTTTTTTTGGTTTTCTATGTAATAAATCACTATGTAAATGTTATCTTTCAATAGTTTTATAAGATGTGTGTTATTATTTTGGACCTCTTATATTATTTAGTGTGTTATTTAAAGAAAACTGTTATTAAAATAATGGATTTGGACATCTTTTGGATATTCATAGAAGAGAGTCCATATATAAGGGTGAATTTGATATGTCTTAAATGATTGGGTGATGTCTATTATTTTTCAAATGGAGTTTTAAATATATTTTATAAATATTAATGGCATTGGAAATACAATATATATTTTATTTTTAAAGGATAATTTTTACAATAAAATTAAATGTTAATTGTAGAAGAAATCCCTTGATTTAAACTTTCTAGTTTACTACATGTGTGGGTTTTTTATCACTTAGTGATGATTATTTTCTACCCTTGTGTTGTAATGTGATAATTGTTCCTTGTTTCCACTTTTTTGTTGTTAGAATTTTATCATTGGCTTTTAGGGGTGAGGATAGTTTTGGTTATTTTTAGCGGGATAGATTCTTATCATTTTCACTATAAATCATATCTATAATCATATCATGGTGTATATTTGGAAATGAGGTTAGTGGAAGACATGGTAAAAGATTTTTCCTCAGTAGGTGATTAGGAAATTTACCACTAGGGATAAAGGAGCCCATTATAGGAATGTTCCTCATGATCTAGTATGTTCTCATGGGAGGTTTGGGACCCATATCACCCCAATGGGGACTGTGAAAGACCTAGTGGGACCATGAGAGCCCAATAGGGAACATGTGAGCCTCCACCTTTTTGTATTCATGTTTTGATACCGTTTATCCTAAGGTTGGTTTTAGTCAAACTATTGCATGTCTAGATAATTCTGGATTATACCATGAAAATCGGATCTGTTGGACTATTTTATGATATTTCCCATTAGTATATAATAATATATCATATTTCATGGATTATTTATTATCACCTTCAATGATTTTGATTCATATTAATATTATTCCTGATATATGTGTGGTTCTTTCCTAGCATGACTGACTCCTGTGAGTATTTGTTGTTTATTCTGAAAATTAGTTCTCTACGATGTTTTGGAAAATATATTTTTAAATTAATGAATAATAACTGTGAGTTCAATAATATAGGGTTCAAAATGGGTTATGGTTTAAAGACGGTCTCATTAAGTGAAATATTTTATGGAAAATGTTTCATTTATATAAAAAATGTGTTGTTTTTTTAGAAATTTTAACATTTTTGTGGTTTTGTAATGGATTTGATCATTGGATTTAATTTCAAAATTTGTGTCTTCAGTTTTTAGAAACAAAGGAAATTTTTTTTTGAAATTATTTATTGAATTTTTTTTACTCCCATGCATCCTATAAATATTTGAATATTAATTTTTAGCTTTATTTTCAAACTAGTATTAGTGAATTTCATTATGAAACAAATTAAAATGTATCAATATGTTTTGGTGACCTAATGGGACTTTTTTATTTTGACTATATCTATAAGACTACGGTTTTTTATTTGGAACATTCTTGTTCTTTTAGGGATGATGGGGTGTGATTTGGGTTATGGTGAGCATCCAAATATTACAATGTGTTGGCATGAGGTATAACTTTTATAGGATGGTTTTACTAGTTTTATTTTGTTTTGTTTTATTAAAAATTTTATTAAATTCATTATCTCTTCCCTTATGGATTATTGTGATGTGTATAAAAATAGGTTGAATAATGGTAGTTGGTTATGACATGTTAAAATGTGTATTTTGTATTGTAGTTCTAGTATTTATATTCTACTATTGTATCGATGATTTGGGTAAAAACATTCCTAGTTGAGTTTATGTGAGGCCCAGATGCATATCACCAACCCATGGGAATTTGATATGCCCTTAGTGCCCCATGGAGAGTCTGGTCGGTTATTGGTACATATGGAAACCTTATCTGCTTTGTTACAAAATTGTATTAGAGGGAGGTTTGGGGTTTCCTTTAGTGGGATCTGAAGCTGCTTCTATTTCCCTTGTTATTTCTATATATCCTAGTTGAAGGAAGATTAAGGTCTTAGGGTATTGATAGATAAGGATATGGATTGTCTACCTAGCTCTTTCTTGTCCCCATCCTAAAGATTCTAGGGGATATTATGTATCAAATTGATAATAAGAGGTTTTTTTGGTTTTTTATGGGGTTTGAAGTGATTGATTTATTTGGATACCTTATGAGAATGTGATTGATATTGGGGATAGACATTGGTTTGGGGATTAATGATAGAGGAAATGAGCCAAAGTTTGGCACACATGGCTTGCGAAACAAAGTGGGGTCAATTTGGTCAAGTATACCCTCCTTATAGGGTGTGTTTTGCAGATGGTGTATGATTTCCCAACTATTGTGTCTATAGTGTGAATTTAACTATTTATTCCACAGGTTTCATGTTTGGAATGATAATTTTTCTTTATTTCTACAAAAAAAATTTAGTTGGACTGAGGAGTGTTTTCCCCTAATTGTGATGTGGTTTTGGTGATCCTCTCTTGATGTTTGTGTAATTCTTGTGAACTCCAAGTTTTATAACACTATATTTGGAAAATGGATGGATTTTTTTAATTCCTTATTTTCAAATTTACTTTAAAAAATGTTTTGAATGTGGTTTTTTCATTTCAAAATGGTGATTCCAAAATAAAAAATGAATTTTTAGATGATAATTCCTTTTGTACTTGGTTTTTAAAAGTAAAACGAAATTTTTCAAGGAATTTTTTTATTCCTTGTTTGTGATGTTTTTTAAACTAAGGATGATTTATTTTAAATTATCTATTGGTATGGATTTGACAAACACATTAGTGGAGGGTGTTTTGAAAATATCTTTGGAGATAATAGTGATTTCATTAGAAAATTTCTTTTAGGTTTCATGTTAAGTGCCACTTTTGTGGGATTGATGTTTTCACTTTTCTAGAAAATTTCATTTCGATGTATTCCATTATTGAGAAGGAATAATCAAGATTTTTTTAGAGGTATGTATTGTAGATTTCCATGTTTTCTATAATTTATGTTTTTCTATCACAATGGATGGAAGAGTTTCATCGGTTTTGGTGTCTACACAAACTCCAAGTGGAGTTGTAGATGTGGAACCTTCCATATGTGAGTTTCTAAGGGCTATATATGTTTAATGAGGGTATTTTTAAATATTTTAGTCGAGTTTGATGGGTTTATTTTTGTTTGGGTCCTTTTTTATTGGTGTTATCTCATTTTAGGGCTTTTACTGTAGTGGTTGGTTTTTGTGGATGTTTTCCCTTCCATGGGTGGTTTCCTATTGATGGTTCATATTTGGGTTTTTGTAATGGATGGTTTGAGAATTTTATTGCAGTTTTCCTTGTTTTTTGATGAATTTTTACCTCTTTTACATCCCATATGGGTCTTTTTTGGTTAGATATGATTGTCATTTTGATGAGCCTCATTTTTTAGGAAACCCCACTTTGTAATATTAGGTTGTGCCCATTATTTTGGTTTACCATATTAATTCTCATGGATTTAGACATGATTAAAAAATATTGGTGAAACATTTGGGGACTATAGTGTCTGATAAACTATTTGGGTGTGACATAATTAATAGTGTTCAGTTGGGGGTTCTTTATAGTTTCACCATGTGACATTGATCCATTTTTTTAAGATGGGTTATCTGTGTGTGTCATGACCTGAGGTGATAGATCATGATATTTGTTTGAGGATTCTTGTTTTGATTATTTCTTTTTTTAGGTTATAAGTACTTGTGTTTTAGATTGTGTTTCTCTATTTACTTCTCCCTACTTTATGATGTATTGTAGATGGAATATTTTTTGACACCATGTTATAGTGACTCTAAGTGGTGGGGGACCATTTTAGAAGAAATCAAAATTATGTTGAGACTATGTTAGGTCTATGTGTTATGCATTCCTTCTTGTCTGGGGTTCTCATTTAGAAATTCCTTGAAAAATTATTTTTTTTGGTTGACCAGTATGATAACTTTTTTAGTATTTTAGTTGTGATCTTCATGGTTGATCCTTGTTGATTTATTCTTCTAGTCTAGTTACATTAAAAATCTATTGATGAAACATTTATTTCTCTTGAACACTAATTTATCATGTAATAATGTGGTTCTATGCGGAATTTTTTGACACATCAGGGTCAAATTTTTTATTTTGGCCTTACATTATCTTTACATGAGTGGAATGGAGTTCTAATGGATCACAGACAAGTAATATAATTATTTGGAGGATTTTTTATATTGCGCGGTTAGCCTGCATGGTATGTTGAATAGTTTCATTCCCATGTAGGTTTTTTCATTCCTTGGATTGAGGAATTTTTTGTGGATTCCTCACATTTTTCCAAACCATATGGAGCTCCCCACTTATTATGTGAGCTCTTTGGTGAGTATGGGGTGAGGTGAACTATTTATCATGACTATACATCTTTTTAGGATAAACCGTGAGATTTTTGTCAGATGTAGACAGTGGTAAATACATATTTTTATCATAGTTTGTAAAACCATACATCCATTACATGCATTTGAACTATCTCTAGGTAGTGTACTTTTTAAAATTTTCTCATGACATCAGAAACCATAGGTTCAAACCATGTGACCATTCTAGGAATTCATAAATTGGGAATTTCCCATGATTACTCTAATAATTTTTAACGGTTTCTCACCCGTCTTCTCCCTGTCAGTCATTACGTGATCCATATATTGATTAGGTAAAATTATAACATCCTCCACCTTAGTTTTTTGGCTTCCATTGGCATTTACAAGAGGATTAAAGGATATTTTAACCACTTATTCTACATTCTTCCCTCTTTTATGTCTTATCTCTTGGTTTGGACTCTCCCATGAATCGTAGATATCTTATGTCCTAGTTTTAGAGTTCTTATTTATTTTAAAGAACGTAATTTAAGTTATTTGGTTTTGTATACACCATTTTTAATCACATGGGTGTTGTCTTCATTGAAGGTGAAAGTTTCAGAAAATTTTGACTTGGTTCTCGATTCATTGATAGCTGTGTTAGTATGAAATTAATTACATTGGACTTATAATATTCTTGTGTTTTCTAAATTACTATTTTATGAAAGTATAAATATATATATGATAGTGTTGTGATGTTTTAGAACCACATTGGTGTGTTTTGTGCTTGGCATAGTTGTTTTTATATTTAAAATCAATGATTTATTATTTAAAATGAATTTTTCTATTATGATAAGTATCTGGTTAAATACCTTAGGGATTTATGAAATTATTTTCATTATAAAAATTGTGATTTAAACCAATTTGTGTTTTTATTGAGTGAATGATATGTTTTTAAAGGGAAGATGTTTTTGAATAGTGGTATACACCTCAAATTGATTTTTGAATGCTTGTTTTAACATATTTCAAAAGGTGATTTAAAAGGTGTTTTTAATTAACCCCTCTGTGAAATGACATGGAGGATTGTTTAAATTGTTTCATTGAAAATGGGAATCAACTTTTTTACCTTTTTTGGTTTTCAAGGAGAAACATCCTTGTGGAAACGGTATATTTGAATCATTTTGAAAAAATAAACCATTTACTTTTATCTATTAAAATATTTAGGTGGAGTTTAATAAAAATTATGGTGGAAATAATGGGTTGTTCCATATTTTCTATTTTCAAATAAGATACCCCTATTATAAGAATTAATCTTAAATGATTCAATTGTTTAGGTGATCTTCATCTATTTCAAATTAGAATTGGGAATGTGTTTTATGTAATTTCAAAACTTCTATGAAATCTGAAATAAGTTTTTTTGTTAATGAAATTTTAGGAAATGTGATTTTAAATTGAAATTGTGGAATAAAACATTTTATTTCCATTTTTATTTTCCTCCATGAGTGTTTTTGTGATCACAATGTGATTCTTGGTTTCACCCCTTCTGTGAGAATTTTTATTGTTTTTCCTTTTGTGAACATGGTATTTAGGAACATACATCATTAGGTGTTACAGGTGATGGTATTTTTGGTTATTCTTGTAGGGTTAGACTCACCTGCTTTTAACTATTACTCACTTCATTATTTTTTCTTTATGGATATTCAGAAATACTTTCGTTAGATGTTGCATTTGATGATGTTCCCTAGGTTGGTGATTAAGATGATTTTCCTAGGACCGAGGGTGCCCAATATGGGAATGGTCCCCCATGAGACTGTGTGTGCACATGGGTAGTTTCATACTAATAGAACCCCAATGGGGGATATGAGTGCCCCAATGTGATAGTGATATTCTAGGTTGGATCACGTGAGCCTATACCTATTTGTATCCAATTTGTACTATAGTTTATCCTGGGGTTATTCTTATTCATGATACAGCCCATTTAAATCTCATTGGTTAGTACCATTAATCTAGGATCCTTTGTATTATTTTACAGTATTTATCATAGTATTTTATTTTGTCCCATATTTCATGGATTATTTATTGGACCCATCAATGAATGTAGTTCATTTTATTATAAATTTTGATATATGTTTTTTGGCTTCTTGTTGTGATCGACATGTATGGGGGTTTAGTTTTTTCTTCGTAAAATGAGTTCTCTAAAAATTCATATAAATAATTTTTTTTCTCATAGGATATTGTTTGTGTGTTATTTAGTGTGGGTTTAATAATCAAATATGGTTTAATTATAACCTTAACTAGTGAATTTGTTTTAAGGAAATCGTTTGATTAATATTAAACAATAATGGTTTGTTCTGAGAAATTTTAATAGTGTGCGTTTGTTAATGTTTTTTTGTTTTCTTTGAAATATATTTTCCTAATGTATTTGATTTTTTAAAATAAGTGGAAATGATTTTATAATGGTTTATGGAATTGTTTTTTCATGAATCATTTATCTTTAAAGAATACATTCTCGCATTGTTTTCAAAGAAGCATTAGAGAATTTCTTTTGAAAATTCATTTTATAATATATGTGGGTTATAGTGACCTAGTTGAATTTTTATCTCACACAGTTATCACTTAGGTTCTAATTACACAGTTGGATCCATCATTTTTATTAGTTTTGGTGTGGTCTGCGTTTAGTGGTGGTGAACAACCATAGATTGCATGGAGTTTTGTTTGGGTTCATCTTGGGATAGTTGGTTGTAGAAGTTTTTTATTTTTTTATTTTTCACCATTATTTTTAATTTAATATTGTATTCATTTCCATATGGATGTTGTTGATGTATATGAAAATTGGTATGATCATGATAGTAACTTATTACATGTTAGCATGTTGTTCATTTATTATGGTTCCATTATTTATTTAATACTCAATTGTATATATTACTTCGGTAAGACAATTCCAAGAAGAGTTACATTGATACCTTGGTTATTTTATTCATCCAATGGATATTAGGTATTCCCTTAAATAATTGTGGTTATTCAGGGTAGGGATTCACCATGATGGCAGCTTGGGCCACATCATTTGTAAAGTCCCGTGTTTTTTAATCAGGCTAAAATACGAATGTATTTGTTTTTTTATTTATCAATAGTTTATTTTTTTAAACTGAGATGTAGAATTTTATTCTGTGTTTTGAAACACCTAATGGTGTCATTTCTGGAATTTCATAATTACCCGATACGCTTTAGAGTATGTCCAGATGAGTCTCGGGTGCACCAGATCCATAAAAATCCACATTAATGGATATGCATGGGCAGCGCATTATTGCGGTCCAACCTGTGCAGTTTATCTTATTTAATAACTTATTGTTATTTTTTTAATTAAATATGATTATATGAGAGTTTTGTATTAATAAAATAATGTTTTAATAATAATAATAATAATAATAATGAATTTACTATTACTATTTTTGTGGTTGTTAAATTTATTGAATGTTAAATAATTAATTAAATTGTAGTTGAATGTTTTGACGTGACTTTTGGGTTTATCAAAGAACCTTTTTATTTAAATGAAGAGTTTCAGAATTATTAAAGGACCATTTTTAATTAAATGTAGGAATGTGCTAATAATAATAATTTCATTGTTATTATCATGTAGTCATAAATTATTTTTATACTTTGAGATTTTAATTTCATTTTAAAGTAGTGTATCATTTATGAGAATTAAATGTGGATTTTGAGCTTCTCAATGAAACATTTAATTAAATGAGTATTTTTGGGTTGGATTTTTTATCATATTAATGATACTGTAATAAATTGAGGGTTTGGGATTCTAAAAAATGAATGTTTGAATAATAATAATAATGATGTTATTATTGTTTTATTGGTTACTTAGATAAATAAATGATAAAATAATTTAATGTTCAATATGGAGATTTATAATTAATTACGAAACATTTATTACAAGAAAAATAAATTAAGGTTAAAAACGAGTTGGAAAATTATTGTAGATTTAAAGCGGGAGGTTGGATATAATTATAATGGGCGTTTTATTGTTTCTTTAAATAAAATTTAATTATGGGGGTTTTCAAAGATCTGTTTTTATTTAATGGGTTGTAATATTTAGGTGAATTTAATGAGGTTGTTGGGTAACTTGATGAAACAATTAATTTAATAAGAAGTTTTAAATTTAATGAAGGTGTGTGTTTATTTAATAGAGTTGTTGGGTTATATCAATGGTTTGAGTAATAAAAATTATATTTTTATTATTATGGTTTTACGAGAGTAATAAATATTGATAATTATGGGTATTATTGTTATAAATAATAATAGTAATGGATAGGGGAGTTTTTTTACTTTTTAGATAAGTGTATAATGTGTAGAATAACAACAATAAAATGAGTATTATTGTTATCTATTATTATTATTATTATCAAATTAATGGTAGTATTATTATAGGGTTTTAAGAGTTGAATAATAACTATTATTAATGGAAATTAATTTAGGGGTTTGAAAAAGAAAATAAAGGGAATTGAATTCCCCTCTTCCTCCTACCTACTCACAAGGTACAACACACACGCAGCAACTCACCCCAAGATGTGGCCCCTTCCTCCCTCCTTCGAGCTCCATCCTTGGTGTGAGCTCTTTCCTGTGGTGTGAGCAAGTGGCATGCGAACCCCCGAGCGACCCTCCTTGCCACAGCGCGGCACCCTGGCCGAGCTCCTGTAGTGCGTGACCTTTGTGGCACAACCCCCCACCAGGCAATACCTATAGGCACACCACCCCTCTCCCGAACTCCACATAGCATGTGATTTTTACCCTCAGACTCTTCAAGAATCATGTCTTCCCTGTCAAGTTGAGTTCGTCTGCATATAACTGGTGATTTGCATTGATCATTTGACTCCTCTATATCACCTTGTTTTCTTAAATAAAACCCAAAGGTTCTGGTTTAATCCAATCGTTGTGTTCCTCTATTTTTAGGATATGCGAATGTTGACTCGAGACCCATTGACATATAATCTGATATCCACCACCAAGGGTGAGGCGGATGGTCTCGAATTTTCTTTTCGTCGTTGGTTTGGGTTAGTTTCTAAACTCGCGGTTTTGTTTTTCACAGGTTATATTAAGGCCTGTTAAATTGTTTTATTAGTTCTGGGTACCAAGTTAGAGGTGTGTTTTTCATTACAACATTGATTCTGGTTATCAGTTTAATATATGTAATTTTCTTTTATCAATGTAGACAAAATGAATATATATATATATATATATAAGGTGTGTGCATGTGTGATTACGGACCAGTTGTGGACTGGTTTCTTCTAAGTACATTAAAGCGCTTCAGATTTAAAATGGTGCCTCCCTGAGTTAGGTTCTCAAATCCATAACACGTTATCTTAAGAATTATAACTTCTTTAAATAAATTGAGAATGTATGTTTCCTTTATTATGATATGTCGATGCATGTCACTTTTGAAGTTATTAAATGATTTTGCCCACGTTAGATAAATGATGGCTTCAACTTGTGTTTTTTTCAAGCATGTTTGGCTAATTTGGTTAATGTGATATGATTAAACAGTTAAATGATTTGAATGGGCAGAATATATAATAGGTTAATTAATTATAGAATTAATTATCAGGTCATGAGTTGGAATAAAATGTGTGGCATTTAATGATGATTGTGAATATTGAATATTTGACATGTTCAAAAGTATAAATTAGAAATTGGTAACAATTAATGGATGGATTAATTATTACATGTTAAATGATAAATGGTTAATTAATTAATGATTGGTTTAAGGGATAATATTTAATTAATTAATTTTTGAATTAATTAATTTTCATGCATTAAAATAAGATTGTGACTTGATTGTTTGTTACGACTGTTGGCCAAGGGTACTTTTTGATACTTGTTAGATTTCCATGCATTAAGTTGTCTTGGATGGAGTTTTACTATATTATGAGATGATGCATGAGATGGTTCTTAAATATATGGGCTTCTTTAGTATGTTTTGTGATGATTACGATGTGAATGTAAATTGTTAATGTCTTGGATGAATCACTGTTTGAGTGGATGGGTTCAGACTAGTTAACGAATTTGGATAATTAAATGTTGAGGTAATTATTTATTTGGCTTGATAAGAACAATTAATTGTTAAGTAATTATTTACTATTGAGATGTTTAATGGTTAATTAAAGTTTGACTTTTTATGAGTGATTTATGTTGTTAATTAGTTGTTGAATTAATTAACGGATTGGATTTATTAATTTATAAATTAATTAATGGATGGTTTTGGGGTGTTAGACATGGTGTTCTACACCAATGCTAAATATATATGTATGATAGATAAATGGGTTGTGGGACAAAGACTGAATCTCCAAATACTCACGGGGTGATAGCCATGGTGTTCAACACAAATGATAAATATATATGTATGATTGTTAAATGGGTTCTGAGACAAGGACTGAAGCTCTAAATACTCACGGGGTGATAGAGAAGGCGTTCTACACCCATCTTGCAAGAAAATATTCTTTTATTGGTTAGGGACTGATGCTCCAAATACCCATGGGTTTTGAGACTAGGACTGATGCTCCAAATACTCATGAGGGTTCTAGACATGATGTTCTACACCCATTAATTAGCATTGGACTGTGGGTCCAATTTTTTGTGTATGAAATGAGTTAATAGTTAATGAAGGCTATTGAGACATGATGATTTGTGAATTGTTTATGAGGAAGGATTTAGGTTTATTTTTGAATTGGGTGAACCACTTTTAGTGGGCAGGTTCATAATTAGTATATTTAATGTTGAATTGAATAACATATGACGTGTTATCCAAGCCAAAGCACAAGCTTGGAATTAGTCATTACATTGATTACTTAGATAGTCTTTAGAGACATATGTGGTGAGTGATTTATATGGGAGATGTCGGGCGTAGGACGAATCTCAAGACCTTCATAATTTATTAATATTGGAGTAATTAATAAACGATGAATGATTAATTAATGAATATTGAGTATGTATGACAAATGTATAATGTAGGTTCAGACACCAGCTGAGGGTTGAAGCAAGTACTTGGGTATATAGTTACATTGTACTGTTTAATTAATTTATGGATGAATCCACATGTTATAAATAATTTATTAAATATCTGGATTGGGGTAGACACCGGTGGTCCGGGCCTTCTGAGATTTATATCTCACACCCTACTCGAGCTGTCATTGCACTGGGTGCCCAAGTAGATTCTATTTGGATGCATGACTATGCTGTTTGCATTTACTTGGGAGTTAAGAGCAGTTGACTGAGCGGAGGCTCAGGATGCTTGAGGAGATCGCCTGTGGGTATTTGAGTCATTATTTATTTATTTATTCATTGATATGTAAATCATTTTGTTTTGTTCATTGTTTTCTGCTTTTGTATCATTAGCATGTCGTGCATGCATCCGTTGTATAATTTAGTGTTGGCCATTTGTTTTGTAAAATATTTAAAAAATATTATTTCCGTTGCATATTCATTTATGATATTGTTTCCACTATTTATTACCTTTGCCTATTTTTGGACAATAAAATGAGGGTATAGTCTCCCCACTTACTATCGTTAGACCCTCATTGCTAGTCGGTAGCCTCTGGCATACTGGGAGGCGCACTTGAGGTCATGTGGAAACTGGTCCAGCCTCTAGTTTAGTGGTGAGCCATGTCCAGACATTACCAGGTTGAATTAAAGGATTAGGATTTATTTATTTTCCTTGGTCTTTTTGTTTTGGGGTTTGTATACAAGAGACTGGGAATGTGTCGGCACTTGGGTTAATATCCATGCTTGGGAATGATCACCTCATGTACGGGAAATGACTGAGTGGCCAGGGATGTGAATTGATGTTTGTACCATTAGAGGATATAGTTGATATTATTTCACCTTTAGTGACTGGTGTATTTTCTGTTGTTTATTGAATTTGAGAATTTTGAAAAATAATTGTCCTGGCCCGATATGGAAAGGAAGTTTCATACATGCATCATCATAGTCACTTATAGATTCACATGTCATTCATATAACCGGCCATGTAGTTGAATTATAAGGAATCCTGCTAATTTGGATTGTGTTACTTGGGTACAATGCCATGTTTTGATCTACTTAAAATGCCACTCTAGATACCATGTTCCGATAATAGATTTAATATGCTTGAGTGATTATATTCCATACTGTTTCAGTTATTATCATGTTTTGTTGTTGTGGAATGCTTCTTTGTTTTATCATGTTGCTGTGTTACTACTTATGCTAACATGTTAGAGATGTTTTGGATATGTGAAAGGGGTTCTAAAGATAAAATGTTAAATAAATGATGATTGTGATAAATGTGAGCCAAATTCCAGTGATAAGGTTTATGGGCGCCTTATCGATTTATAGATGGCCACCAATGTGTTTGAACCTTATACAACCATAATATGTTTGAAAATGGTTACAATTGTAAAACTGATGAGTTTTGATTATAATGAACTGTTGTTGGGTTGCTTGTGGAAGAATGTAGATTGAGTAAATGAGAACTTTGGAAGTCTCCTTTTCTGTAAAAGGAATTTAGATGCTAAATTGCCTGATTATATTTGAATAACGTTGAATGATGATAAAAGAGGATATTTTAGAAAACATGCCGATTTTTTCCATAGGTTATTGTTTTGAAAACCAAGTGACCTGTTGTGAATATGAACTTGTGTGTATGCTGAAATTCATTCAAATGTTAAAGGAATTATATAATTAATTAAAATTCCTAAAATAAAAAGGGGTTTTGGAACCTTGTGATTTATGTTTTTCATGACCAAGAGAGATGGTCAATATTTATGGTTCGTAAGGGGCTAATCAATGGTAGGTAGTACCCATATAATGTTCTAGGCTATTAAAGTAAGCTCATCCCAATACTCGGGAGGACTTCTCAGGAATCGGTTGTTTTGGTACGCCGATAGGTTTATGTTTCGGATTTTTATGATCAATGTTTGACGTGGTGAACATGGTTAGAGTGTCACACACAAATATTAATGTATTCTAAAATCAACCACTGGTGAGTAGCTAATATTTTCTTGAGAAGTTAAGGAATATCCTACAGTGGGTATTGTTGCATCATTTTTTGATAAACGTGTCAGCAGGTGATGTCGAGATTTTAGAATGGAGTTGTCTAGTAATATTTTGAAGGATCTTCTTAGATGATCTTGGTAGGTCATTTTATTTATTTTGAGTGTTGAAACACCTAATTGTGTCATTTCTAGAATTTCTTAATTACCCGATAAATTTTAGGGGGTGTCCCGATGAGACTCGGTTGCACTGGATCATGAAAAATCCACTTTAATGGATCTGAAAGGGAAGTGCATAGTTGTGATTTGACCTGTGTAGTTTATCTTATTTAATAAATTATTATTTTTATTTTTATTAAATATGATTATATGATAGTTTTGGATTAATTAAAATAAAATTTTAATAATAATAATAATAATGAAGTTATTATTATTATTGTTTTGGTTTTTGAATTTATTGAATTATAAAGAATTAATTAAATGAAATTTGAATGTATTAATGTGGCTTTTGGGTTTATCAAAGAACCGTTTTATTTAAATGAAGATTTTCAGAATTATTAAAGGGCCATTTTTTATTAAATGGAGAAATGTGCTAATAATAATAATTCCATTGTTATTATTGTTGAGTCATAAATTATTTTTATACTTTGAGATTTTAATTGCATGTTAAAGTGGTGTATCATTTATGAGAATAAAATGTGTATTTTTAGCTTCTCAAAGAAAAGTTTAATTAAATGTGTAGTTTCGGGTTTTATTTTTTATCATATTAATGATATTCAAATAAATTGACAGTTTGTGTTTTTAAATAAATGAAAGTTTAAATAATAATAATAATAATGTTATTATTATTTTTGTGGTTACTTAGTAAAATAAATGTTAAAATAATTCAATGTTCAATATGATGTTTTATAATTAATTACAAACATTTTATTACAAGAATAATAAATGAAGGGTAAAAACAAATTGGATAATTAATGTGTATTTAAATGGTGAGGTTGGACATAATTAAAATGGGAGTTTTATTATTTCTTTTAATACAATTTAATTATGGGGGTTTTCAATGTTCTGTTTTTATTTAATGGGGTGTAATATTTAGGTGAATATAATGAGGATGTTGGGTATCTCGATGAAACACTTAATTAAATAGTTAGTTTTGAATTTAATGAAAGAATGTGGTTATTTAAGAGAGGGGTTGGGTTATATCAATGGTTTGAGTAATAATAATTATATTTTTATTATAATGGTTTTATGAGTGTCATAATTATTGATCATTATGGGTATTATTATTATAAATAATAATAGTAATGAATTGGGGTGTTTTTTTACATTTTAGATTAGTGTATAATGTGTATAATAATAATAATAAAATGAGTATTATTATTATCTATTATTATTATTATTATCGCATTAATCGTAGTATTGTTATAGGGTTTTAAGAGTTGAATAATAACTATTATTAATGGAAATTAATTTAGGGGTTTGAAAAAGAAAATAAAGGGAATTGAATTCCCCTCTTCCTCTTCCCTACGCACAAGGTGCAACACACACGCAGCAGCTCACCCCAAGACGTGGCCCCTAACTCCCTCCTTCGAGCTCCATCCTCAGTGTGAGCTCTTTCCCGTTGTGCGAGCAAGTGGCATGCAAACCCCCAAGTGACCCTCCTTGCAGCATCGCGACACCCTGGCCAAGCTCATGCAGATCGCGACCTTTGTGGGACAACCCCCCTCCAGGCAATACCTATAGGCGCACCACCCCTCTCCCGGACTCCACTTTGCATGAAACCTTTCCCCTCGGACTCTGCACGAATCTTTTCTACCTCATCCAGGTGAGTCCATCTACGTATAACTGTTGATTCACATCGATCATTTGACTCCTCTCTCTCGCCTTGTTTTCTCACCTAAAACCCAATGGTTTGGGTTTAATCCGATCGTTGTGTTCCTATATTTTTAGGATATGCCAATGTTGACTCATATCCCATTGGTCCATAATCTGACATCCGCTACCAAGGGTGAGCCGGATGGTCTCAAATTTTCTTGTCACCGTTGGTTTGGGTTAGTTTCTAAATCCTCGGTTTGATTTTGCACCGGCTATATTGAGGCCTATTAATTTTTTATATGAGTTCCTGGTACCAAGTTAGAGGTGTATTGTTCATTACAACATTGATTCTAGTTATTGGATTAATATATGTAATTTTCTTTGATCAATGTAGACAATGCACAGATATATATATATATATATAATGGTATCCACACGTGCAATTACGGACCAGTTGTGGACTGGTTGCTACCAAATATATTAAACCGCATCAGATTTAAAATGGTGCCACCCTGATGTAGGGTCTCAAATCCTTAACAAATTTTTTTAAGAAGTATAGATTCTTTAAATAAATTGAGAATTTATGTTTCCTTGATTATGATATGTCGATGCATGATACTTTTGTAGTTATTAAATGATGCCACACATGTGAGATAAATGAGGACATGAAATTGTGTTGTTTTTAAGCATGTTTTTCTGATTTGGATAATGTGATATGATTAAATAGTTAAATTATTTTAATGGACAAAATGTATAATAGGGTAATTAATTGTAGAATTAATTATCTAGTCATGATATGGAATAAAATGTGTGGGAAATAATAAATATTGGGAATATTGGATACTTGACATATTTAAAAGTATAAATTTGGAATTCGTAATAATTAATGGATGGATTAGATATTACATGTTAAATGTTAAATGGTTAATTAATTTATGATTGGTTTAAGAGATAATATTTATTTAATTAATTTTTTAATTAATTAATTATCATGCATTAAATTAATATTGTGAATTGATTTTTGGTTACCACTGTTAGCCAAGGGTAATTTTTGATACTTGTTAGTTTTCCATGCATTAAGTTGTCTTAGATGGATTTGTTCTATATTATGAGATGATGCGTGAGATGGTTGCTAAATATATGGTCATGTTCACCATGTTTTGTGATGATTATGATGTGCATGTAAATTGTTAAAGTCCCGGACGAATCATTGTTTGAGTGGATGGGTTCAGACCTGTTAATGAATTTTCATAATTAAATGTTGAGTTTATTATTTTTTTGTCTTGCTAAGAACAATTAATTGTTAAATAATTATTTACTATTGAGACATTGAATGGTTAATTAAGGGTTGAATTTTTACGTGTGATTTATGCTGTTAATTAGTTGTTGAATTAATTAACGTATTGAATTAATTAATTTATGAATTAATTAATGCATGGTTTTAGGGAGTTAGACATGATGTTCTATGCCAACGAAAAATATATATGTTTGATTGATAAATGGGTTGTGAGACAAGGACTGAAGCTCCAAATACTAACAAGGTGATAGACACGGTGTTATATACCAATGATAAATATATATGTATGATTGATAAATAGGTTGTGAGACAAGGACTGAAGCTCTAAATACTCGCGGGGTGCTAGACATTGCGCTCTACACCCAGCTTGCAAGAAAATATTCTTTTATGGGTTAGGGGCTGATGCTCCAAATACCCATGGGTTTTGAGACAAGGAATGATGCTTCAAATACTCACGAGGGTTCTAGACATGATGTTGTACACCCATTAATTAACATTGGACTGTGGGTCCAACTGTTCTTGCATGAAATGAGTTAATGGTTAATGAAGGATATTAAGACATGATAATTTGTGAATTATTTATGAGGAAGGTTTTAGACTTATTTCATGAATTGGGTGTACCAATTTTAGTGGCCGGCTCAGACTTAGTATATGAATGGTTGAATTGAATAACCTATGACGTGTTATCCATGCCAAAGCACAATCTTGGAATTAGTCTTTACTTTGATTACTTAGATGGTCTTTAGAGACATCTATGTTGAGTGATTTATATGGGAGATGTTGGGCGTATGTTGAATCTCAAGACCATAATAATTTATTAATATTGGAGTAATTAATAACCGATGAATTATTATGTAATGAGTATTGATTATGTATGAAAAATGTATAATGCTGGTTCAGACACCAGCTGAGGGATGAAGTAGATACTTGGGTATATAGTTACATTGTATGTTTTACTTAATTTCTGCTTGATTTCACATGTTATAAGTTATTTATTAAATTTCTAGTTTGGAGTAGACATCAGTGGTCCTGGTCTACTAAGATTTATATCTCACACCCTACTCGGGTTGCCATTGCACTGGGTACCCAAGTTGATTCTATTTGGTTGCAGGACTATGATGTTTGCATTTATGTGGGAGTTAGGATCATAGGACCGAGCGGAAGATAGGGATGCTCCAGGAGATCGCCCGTGGGGCATTGAGTCATTATTTATTTAATTATGAATTGAAATGTAATGCATTTTTTTGTTCACTATTTTATACTTTTTTATCATTAGCATGTCATGCATGAATCTGTTGTATACTTTGGCGTTGGCCATTTTTTTTGTAAAAGATTTATAAAATATGATTTCTGCTGCTTATTCTTTTATGATACCGTTTCCACTATTTAATTCCTTTGTCTATTTTTGAACACTCAAATGAGGGTATAGTCTCCCCACTGACTATCCTTAGACCCTCACTGCTAGTCGGCAGCCTATGGCATACCGGTAGGCATGCTTGTGGTCATGTAGAGACCGGTCCGGCCTCCAGTTTATTGGTGAGCCAGGTCGAGACGTTAAAACGTGGTATAAGAGGTTTAGGTTTTCGTTCTTTTCCTTTGTCTTTCTGTTTTGGGGTTTGTAGACATGATACAAGGAATGTGTCGACACTTGGGTTAATAGTCATGCTTGGGACTGATCACCTCATGTATGGTGTATTTTATATTGTTTATTGATTTTTAGAATTTTGAAAAATAATTGTATTGGCCTGATATGGCAAAGAAGTTTCATACATGCATCATCTTAGTCACTTATAGATTCACATGTCATGCATATATCATTCCATGTAGTTGCATTAGTTGGATTCCTGCTAATTTTGATTGTGTCCCATGGGTGCAATGCCATGTTTTGATCTTCTTTATAATGCCTCTCTAGATAGCTGGTTGTGGTAATAGATTTAACATGCTTGAGTGATTATATTCCATACTATTTCAGTTATTAGCTTTTTTTGTTGTTCCATGCTTCTGTGTTATAGCATGTTGTTGTGTTACTGCTTATGCTAACATGATAGAGATGTTTTGGATATGTGAAAGGGGTGCTAAAGATAAAATTTTAAATAAATATTGATTGTGATAATTGGGAGCCATATTCCAGTGATAAGGTTTATGGGAGCCTTATCGATTGGTAGATGGCCACCCATGTGTTTGAACCTTATACAACCATAATATGATTGAAAACGGTTACAAATGTAAAACTTCTGATTTTTGATTATAATGAATTGTTTTTGGGTTGCTTTTGGAAGAACCCGGATTGAATAAATGAGAACTTTGGAAGTCGCCTTTTCTTTAAAAAGAATTTAGATAGTAAAATGCCAGTTTATATTTGAATAACATTGAATGATTATTAAAGAGGATTTTTTTGATAACAAGCCTCTTTTTACAATTGGGTTTTCTTTTGAAAACCAATTGACTTTTTCGGAATATGTACTTGTGTGTATGCTTAAATTCATTCAATTGTTAAAAGGATGAAATATTTAATTAAAATTCCTAAAAGAAAAATGGGTTTTTTGACCTTGTGATTTATGTTTTGCATGACCAAGAGATAGGGTCAATGTTTATGGTTTGTAAGGGGCTAACCCATGGTAGGTAGTACCCATAGAATTTTCTAGTCTCTTAAATTAAGTTCATCCCACTACTCAGGGGGACTTCTTGGGACTCGGTTGTTTTGGCACACTGATAGGTTTATGTTTCAGATTTTTGTGATCAATGTTTGACGTGGTGAACATGGTTCGAGGAATGTCACACATATTCATTAATCTATTCTAAAAACATGTTCTCGTGCACAGCTAATCTTTTCTTGAGACATCAAGAAAAATCCTAAGGTTGTATTGTTGCATCATTTTTTGATAAACCTGTCAGCAGGTGATGTCAAGCTTTTAGAATGGATTTTTCTAGTAATATTTTGACTGATCTTCTTATAAGATCTTGGTAGGTTGGTTGATTTAGTAGTTGTTCCTGATGTCTTCTCAGGGATGAGAAGTTTTTAAGGTGGGTATATTTTAATGTCCCATGTTTTTGAACTACGTTAAAATATGAATGTTTTCAAAAAAAAATTTCAACTTATCAACGGTTCATTTTTTTAATCTGAGCTCTATAATTTTATTCTAAGTGTTGAAACACATAATTGTATTGTTTTTGGAATTGCGTAAATACCAGATAAATTTTAGTGGGTGTCCTGATGAGTCTCAGGTGCAGCGGATCCAGAAAAATCCACTTTAATGGATCTGCATGGGCAGCGCATGGTTGTGGTCCAACCTGTGCAGTTTATCTTATTTAATAAATTATTATTGTTTTTAATTACATATGATTATATGATAGTTTGGGATTAATTAAAATAATGTTTTAATAATAATAATAATGAAGTTATTGTTAGTATTTTTGTGGTTGTTAAATTTATTGAATGTTAAAGATTTAATAAAATGGTGGTTGAAGGTATTGACGTGGCTTATGGGTTTATCAAAGAACCATGTTATTTAAATGAAGAGTATCAGAATTATTAAAGGATCCTTTTTTATGAAATGGATGAATTTGAAAATAATAATAATTTCATTGTTATTATTGCAGAGTCATAAATTATTTTGATACTTTTATATTTTAATTTCATCTTAAAGGAGTGTGTTATTTATGAGAATTAAATGTGGATTTTTAGTTTCTCAAATAAACATTTAATTAAATGAGTGGTTGTGGGTTGGTGTTTTTCTATTATTAATGATATTTTAATAAATTGGGGGTTTGGGTTTTTAAATAAATGAATGTTTGAATAATAATAATTATTATGTTATTTTTATTTTTGTGGTTAGTTATTTAGATAAATGATAAAATAATTTAATTCTTAATATAGAGTTTTATAATTAATTAAAAAACATTTATTACAAGAATAATAAATGAAGGATAAAAACGAATTGGATAAATTATGTGGATTTAGATAGGGAGGTTGGACATAATTAAAATGAGCATTTTATAGTTTATTTTAATACAATTTAATTTTGGGGTTTTTAAAAGTTCTGTTTTTATTTAAAGGGGTGTAATATTTAGGTGAATTTAATGAGGATGTTGGGTATCTTGATGAAATGCTTAATTAAATAACTAGTTTTTAATTTAATGAAGGAGTGTGGTTATTTAATTGAGTTGGTGGGTTATATCAAAGGTTTGATTAATAATAATTATATTTTTGTTATTATGGTTTTATGAGTGTCATGATTAATGATCATTATGGATATTATTGTTATAAATAATAATAGTAATGAAATGGGGAGTTTTTATAACTTTTTAGATAAGTGTTTAATGTGTATAATAATAATAATAAAATGAGTATTATTATTATATTTTAATATTATTATTATCGCATTAATGGCAGTATTATTATTGGGATTTAAGAGTTTAATAATAACTATTATTAATGGAAATTAATTTAGGTGTCTGAAAAAGAAATTAAAGGGAATCTAATTCCCTTCTTATTCCTCCCAACACACAAGGTGCCACAAGCACATAGCAGTGCACCCCATGATGTGGCCCCTTCCTCCCTCCTTCGAGCTCCCTCCTTGGCATGAGATCCTTCCCGCGGTGCGACCAAGAGGCCCGTGAACCCCCGAGTGACCCTCCCTACGGCATCACGACACCTCGGTGGAGCTCCTTCAGTGTGCGACCTCCGTGGCACAACCCCCCTCTGGAAAATTCCTAGAGGCGCACAACCCCTCTCCCAGACTCCACTTTGCCTGTGACGTTTCCCATCGGACTCTTCACGAATCTTGTATGCCTCATCAAGATGAGTCAGTCTGCATGTAACTGCTGATTCGCATCGATCATTTGAATCCTATATCTCGCCTTGTTTTCTCACCTAAAACCCAAAGGTTCGTGTTTAATCCGGTCATTGTGTTCCTCTATTTTTAGGATATGTGAATGTTGACTCAGGGTCCATTAGTGTATAATCAGACATTCGCCACAAAGTGAGACGAGGATGGTCTTGAATTATCTTGTCATCATTGGTTTGGGTTATTTTTTAAACTCGTGGTTTGGTTTTGCACCGGTTATATTATGGATAATTAAATTTTTTATGAGTTCCTGGTACAAAGATAGAGGTGTGTTTTTCATTACAACTTTGATTCTGGTTATCGGTTTAATATATGTAATTTTCTTTGATAAATGTATACAATATGCACATATATATATATATATATCTGTGTTTGTGTGTGTGTGCATTTGCTATTACAGACCAGTTGTGGACTGGTTGCTTCCAAATACATTAAAGCGGTTTAGATTTAAAATGGTTCCACCACAAGGTAGGGTCTCAAATCCTTAACACATTATTTTAAGAATTATAGATTCTTTAAATAAATTGAGAATGTATGTTTCCTTGATTATGATATGTCTATGCATGACACTTTTGATGTTATTAAATGATGCCACCCACGTGAGATAAATGAGGGCTTGAACTTGTGTTGTTTTTAAGCATGTTTTTATAATTTGATTAAAGTGATGTGATTAAACAATTCAATGATTAGAATGTGCAGAATGTATAATAGGGAAATTAATTGTAGAATTAATTATCAAGTCATGAGTTGGAATGAAATGTGTGGCTTTTAATGATGATTGGGAATATTGGATATTTGACATGTTCAAAGGTATAAATTGTAAATTGGTAATAATTAAGGTATGGATTAATTATTACATGTTAAATGTTAAATGGTTAATTAATTTTTGATTGGTTTAAGAGATAATATTTTAATAAAGAATTTTTGAATTGACTAATTTGCATGCATTAAATTAAGATTGTGAATTGATTGTTTGTTACGACTGTTGGCCTAGGGTACTTTGTGATAGTTGTTAGATTTCCATGCATTAAGTTGTGTTGGATGGAGTTGTTCTGTAACTTTAAATGATGCATGAGATGGTTCCAAAATATATGGGCTTGTTCAGCATGTTTTCTAATGATTATGACGTGCATGTAAATTGTTAAAGACTTGGATGAATCACTATTTGAGTGGATGGGTTTAGACTATTAATGAATTTGGATAATTAAATGTTATTTAATTAATTATTTGGCTTTCTAAGAACAATTAATTGTTAATTTCTTTTTTATTATTGAGGTGTTGAATTGTTAATTAAAGGTTGACTTTTCATGGGTGATTTATATTTGTAACGTCCCGATTCTGGGTGCCACTCAACGGGTGCCACGAACTAGGTTCACCACATGACCTAAAAAACATTTCTCCAAATGCCAGAGGCTGCCGACTAGCAGTGAGGTCCCAGGTCTGATAGTTGGGAAACTATTCCCTCTATTGTCAAATTGCAGCATAGCGGAATACATATAAAACAAACAATGAACAACGAAAGCAGTAAATCTTACACAACTGAAATAAACAACCACAGTGTATATAACCAACAGTAGATAAATAATGATGCTACATGTCTCATGTTCTTAGAAAATAGCCAGAACATGTTATACATCAATATAGTACACCTAGAAGTAGAGTACAGTAATGCAAAGGAAACAACTAGTAGTGGCATCACGAGCCTAGGCTCAGTCCCATGCCCTCTTACACATCATCGACAGTTAAGTACCTATATAGGGACTCTTTCCCCTATCCACAGCTGCAGAAACGTAATCTGTTTGGGCCAAAGAGAATGACCCAAATAGGGTGTGAGAAATATATCTCAGTAGGCACCCACCAAAGGCATGTGCCCAACTGTGTGTAAGCATGAAACAATAATGTGCATTAGAAAAATTCAATAAAGTAACTATTAATCAAAAGTAATTAATTACCAGCAATATTTCAATTTTATTATCCATTTAATTCATTTAATTTAAAATTACACCACAGTGAATATTCTAAAAAACTAGTTAATGTCCTCAGACACATAAACCCCTACCCTCCGGTAAAGAGTATCTAACACAAGAATCTTCCCTCATGCAAAACAGAGATTTCCCTCAGGCATTGGTAGTGTCACCCACAGGTACAGAGTCAGCTACCCACAGGCACGGAAGATGTTTCCCTCTGGCCGAATTAACTATTTCCCACAGGCTAAATAGTGTAGTGCCCACAGGCTAATCACAACAACGTCCTCAAGCTAAATATGTAACTGGTCCATGCCCAACATGTCAAAATGCAGTAAACAAGCATTTCCACTCAAGAAAATTCTATAATTACTACATTAAAGGCATACCCTCAGGTACCCTGGCCAAATGGAAAAACTATAGAACACACCCCTGGGGTGGTTCTGGATCCAAGCAACGACCCCAACCAGGATTTTATTATCAAAATTAAATACCAAATCAATTAAACGTGTTTAATATAGCAATGGCCTCAGCCACACGACACCCCAAAATGTGTTCATAGTACAAAAATGCACAAAACACATGGTAATTGGAAAACTAAACACCAAGCCACCTACTTTATACGCCGACGAGTGTTATACACAAATGTCGATTCCCAAAACGCCCAAGAACAACATAGATATAACGAAGAAGACAAACTGTTCAAACCCAAATAACTCATGTTATGAGAAGAATTGGTAAGAAGCAGCCAAGGAGATGGAATCCCTTACCCGTGCGGTTCCAACGGGATCGTCTGAGGAAGAAACTGATTCCAGACGAACACCTGGCAGATCTTCAAAGGTTCGGCCTCCTCCTTTGGCTCCAAAATGGATCAAATGCCTCCTCTTCCAAATAGGTGGATACTACCTGTTTTAAGCGAGATAAACAAAGTACATGGCATGTACATCTGAGTACATGATGTGTACTTCCATCAATTAATTGTTCCTCATGTGGCGCTACCACACTGTTCATCTGTCGACATGATTACCCGACATGTACTCCTAAGTACACGGCGTGTACTGCCTCCCAGCTGGCGGCTACTCCACCGCCTTACTATTTTGGCATGATGACTGACTACATGGTGTGTACAGGACCACTACATGGCATGTAGTCGGTTCCTACACCCCTTGCCACTGACTAGGCTACACACCCCGTGTACTCATCCCTACATGGCCAGAAGTACATGGAGTGTGGAAATAGTACACGGCGTGTACTTCCAAAATATAGGATTTTCCCCCATTTTCCATATTTTATTAAAAACACTTAAGGAAAAGAGAAAAGAATAATCTCGTACCTCAAAGAGAAGAACCATGTTCTCACAAACTTCCCCGTTATAGAAATTCAACCCCGAATTGCCCTTCCAAGGGTGGAGAAGATATAGTGATGAACAACTCTGGCCACTGAGCACATACATCAGCCTCCCACACCCAGGTCTCCCCCTGCACTCGGCCATGCTTCTATAGCACCTATACGAGAGGAACTAACCGGCCTTGGAGAACCTTCGTGATCCTGTCAATGATACGAATCAGATGCTCCTCAAAGGAAGAATCAGCCTCCAGCTCAACCTCCTCTGGATGAAAGCTGTGAGAAGGGTTTTCATGATAGCGGTGCAACTGAGACATGTGGAAGACGTCTTACATGGCTCGGTACCGCTACTGTAACTACAACCGATAGGAAACCAGCCCGACTCTCTCCAGAATCTCAAATGTCCCCACATACCTAGGTGAAATCTTACCCTGTCTCCTGATCCTCTTGTGTCCCAGCCTCGAAGAAATATGCTAGAAAACCTGATCCCTGGCCACGAACTCCAATGGTCATATATAGCGATCAGCATTTGACTTCTGACGAGACTGTGCGGTAGCCATCCTCTTCTGAATCAACTGGACCTGCTCAGAGGTATCCTACACAAGTTGTGGCCCCAGTAAAGCTGCCTCACCTGCCTCTATCCATCACAAGGGTGAACGACATGGCCAACCGTATAAAGCCTCGTATAGTGTCATCTCAATAGTATCCTGGAAGCTATTTTTTAGGCAAACTCGACTAACGGTATATGCTTCTCCCAAGAGCCCCCAAAATTCTAGGACACATGCACGCAACATGTTATCTAGAACCTGTATCGTACGCTCTGATTGTCCATCGGTTTGAGGGTGGTAAGATGTGCTCAGAAGCACCAGTTTACCCAGTGCCCTCTGAAAACTCTACCAGAAACGAGACATGATGTGGGCATCCCTATCATAAACTATAGAACGAGGGAACCCATGGAGATGTACGATCTCTCAGATATACAGCCTTCCGAGCTCGTCAACACTGAAGGTATCCTTGATCGGCATAAAGTGAGCTACCATCATGATTCTATCCACAACAACCCACACGGTGTCATTTCCACGAGGTGACCTCTGTAACGACCAAAAATTTCATTAATGGAAAATCCCTCTTGATCCAGTTAAATGTTTCTTTATGAAAAATGTTTTTATAAGATATCAACTTTTTTAGTTTTACTTTAAGATTTGTGACCGTTACTTTTATAGCCGTTGAACAGTGATCATCTGGGTAGTTTAAATATAAGGCTTTAACGAACCAATTTTCTACTTAGAAAAAGAAAGTGATGGCCTCATCAAGTAGAATTGCCCCTTACGAAGCCCATTTGTCGGAGCTCGGAAAAGAGGTGGCATCTTTGGGCTTTGCCCTTGACCAAGCCCAAGCTGAGCTTCATCAAGTCAAGCTCGAACGTGATCATCTACAGGAAAAATGGAAGTTGATAGAGATTACCACTCGAGCGATGTTATCCGAGCAACCCCAAGAGTCTGTCACCATCGCACACCTTACCCTTAGGTCTTATGCAGCTATTTTAAGGGTTTATGTAAAAAATAAGTAGCACCATGTTCATGTACATTATTTTTTTTTGTATATGATAATGAATATAATTTCTAGTCATTTTTGATACATTGTAATTAGTTTTTAAAGTACAAATGGTGTTTTTAGTTATTATTTAATTAATAATTATATTTTATTAAATTAAAGTATTTTTGAATTAAATAATATTTTAAATAAAATTATATTATTAATATTAAATTAATTTTTATTAAATATAAATGATCTTATAATTTTATGAATGCAATTAAATTTTTTATTAAGGTTTGAAAGCCATTTCTGTCAAAACCCGTGAAATTTTTATAAATGTCGGTTTTTATTTTAAAAGTGAAAATTCACATATTTAGAAAATTATTTAGATAAAATAAATATTATTTTTGGAATCAGGACGTCGAAATTATCCAACGGTGAATTTTTCATAATTTTCTGAGACAGTCAAATTTTTGGGTAAAAATTAAATACCATTTAAATATATAAAGTGTTTAATGACATCATAATGACCCAATCGTGATGTAATAAAATACGATAATCCTTATGTTCGGCCAATATATGTTTTATCATTAAAAGAATGAGGTTTTGGGTTTGTTTGACTCACTTTTCAAAGCATTAATGGAGCCCTCAAGACTTATTCAACACTTTGCCTTTTTAAATTAATTTCCATGGGAGTGTGACTCACCTCCACATAAGCAACCCTAATTTTTTAATAATTTCGGACCTTGGACTTTTAAAATATTGTTTTCCTATTTCCTTTTCCAGAAACCATGGGCAAATACCATGGGATGGTTTGTGGTTTGGATTATTTTAATATAAGGGGTCCCAAACCTAAATAATAAAGAATTCTCTCACATTTCCTATATAAACCCACCCAAGATCCCACTTCCTCCTCACTCAAAGCCCTTGATGTTCGTCCATCCTCTGCCCTAATCTCTCTATAATCCTCTCAAGGTGCCCCAAGCTCCCAAGAAGCCTCTCACAAGCCTCTCTGTAGCCTTTGGAAGCACACTTCCAAGTAAGGTTTTTTTCTTCCTTTCTCAATTTTGTCAATTTTCTTTAAGTTGTATTGCCATTTTAATTTCAATTATGAATGTTGGGGTATGGTTTTTCACCTCCCACATACTTCCCTCTTATTGTTTGAATGATGGGAGAACCCTTTCTCTCTCATTAAATGTCTCCCATGTACACTCGTTACTATGTCGAAATTCCAAAAGGAACTTCTCTCTCTTCTTTTACATTCAAGCAATACTTTTGTATCATGAATCTAAATTCCATTTCTATTGTTGGTACATGTATATATATGATCTCCTTACTGTCCATTACATGTAAATATGAAGAGGAACCCCTTTCTCTCTCATCAACCTTTTTTTGAATTCTTATGTCACGCCGTTACGCTGCCGAAATCGCACCGATTTTCTAAGCCAATATCTTTGTGTAGTGAATACCATTCCCATTTATCCATCAAGGGTATTCACCTTTATGAACATTTACATATTGTTTATAAAGTTTCATGTATTAATTCCACATTCCTTTATCGTGGAATAAATTATTATGTTTTATGAATCCATGTTTTATGATCCATGTGGCACACTTATGCATGAAATGAAATGTTTAAGAAGGGTGCGCCCTTTATAGCGCTCCAATGCATTGGGTAAAGTATAGTATCATGATACGTCATGTGCAATGAGTGTTGACTCATGCTAATTCAAGTGCAATGAGGGTTTACTCATGCTTCAAGTGCAATGAGGGTTTACTCATGCTCCATGTGCAATGAGCCTTGGCTCATGCTAATTCAATGTTAAGTGTTGTTGCCACATTTCCATGTTATGATTATCATGCTTTATCATGCCTTTATGTTCATGTTTCTATTATGCTCTATTGATAAGCCTATTTCCTAACATGTATTTCACTCCTCATGTTATTCATTGTTTACTCCCTTACTAGGATTTATAGCTCACCCTTTTCTTATGCATGTCCTCAGGTTATCCCAAGCAATGCTAAGTACGAAGGAATATAGTGGTCATGTAAAGGAAGTTTTCAATAAAGATGTTGTATTTCAAGTTTAATGTTTTTATGTAATGATCCTAAGCCCCAAAGACACTAAACCTCTTGATCTTCATTGTTGTATCAAGTGATGTTTTATGTAATAAAGCATGCTTAAGTTTTAATAAAAATCAGGGTTGTCATAACCTCAACAATCCCATCATGAAATCCATTGCGACATCATCCCACTTCCACTCTGGAATGGGTAACTATTGTAACATCCCAGCTAGCCTCTGGTGCTTTGCCTTCACCTACTGATAGGTGGAAACCCTCGTAACAAAACCAGCTAAATCTCTCTTCATACCTTGCCACCAGTACCGACATCTCAAGTTGCGGTACATCTTGGTAACCTTAGGATGAACTGCCCATGTTGATGCATGAAAATCCCACATGAGCTCCACATTTATATCCCCTGGAACCCACACTCGTCCATGGAAACACAAAACCTCATCATCCCCTATCATCCATCCATGACAAGGGTCCCCACATCCACCGACTCCCGTAGAACTAGGCCTTCTGAATTAGATCTTTGTCTCATCCTAACTCTGTCCAGGAGGGTAGAAGTCATAGATAAGGAGGAAAGATATGTCTTCCCCTGACTATCATGCACCTCCAAATGCATCTCAGAGAACAAAGCCATGAGCTCCCACTTACCACTGGCCTCTTGTACTTCCTGTATCTGAGTCTTCCTACTTAGTGCATCAACTACTTCATTACCATTACCAAGTGTATAGGCAAGCTCAAAATTGAAGGACTGTAGGTATTCGACCCACCTCCTGTGCCTCAGATTCAAGTCACACTGAGTAAAGATATACTTTAGTCTATTGTGGTCGGTAAAAAACACAAAATGCTCCCCCAATAGATAATGTATCTAACAGTGCAACGCATGTACTACTACAGCTGACTCGTGATCATGCGTCGGGTAATTCTTCTCATGTGGCCTCAACTACCGAGACCCGTATGAAAAAACTCAGTCGCCCTACATCAACAATGTTCCCAGCCCAATACTTGATAATTTACAGTAAACTGTATATCTCTTCCCCTACTCTAGAAGTATCATGATCGGTGCTGATGTCAACCATCCCTTTAGGTCCTGAAAAGTTTCCACGCATGCTTCCGACCAAATGAACTTCATACCCTTCTTAGTCAGACCTATCAACGGTGTTTCTAAGCAGGAGAAGTCCAGTATGAAATGTCTGTAGTAACTAGCCATCCCTAAGAAACTCCGTATTTTGAACAGGTTTTTAGGCTTCTCCCAGGAAACTACTGCTCAAACCTTCTCTGGGTCTACTGAAACTCCTTCCATAGAGATGATATGTCCCAGGAAGTGAATCTGGTCCATCCAGAAGTGGAACTTTGAGAGCATAGCATATAGCTGATGCTCCCTCAGTGTACTCAATACAATCTCAAGTTGGGTGGCATGGTCGTGTCGAGTGCGATAGTACACCAAGATTTCGTCCACTAATACTACAACAAAAGAATCAAGGTACAAATGGAACACACAATTCATCATATCCATGAAAACTACTGGTACGTTCGTGAGTCTAAATGGCATAATGGTATACTCATATAGACCATAGCAACTCCTAAAGGCCGTGAGAGGTATATCATATGGGCTCACGTGCAGGTGATGATATCCTGATCTGAGGTCAATATTCGAGAACACTAGTGCTCCACGAAGCTGATCAAAAATTTCATCAATCCTCGGTATGGGATATTGGTTCTTAACCCTCAACTAATTAAGCTTCTGATAATCCCAAAAGTCTGAGGGTACCATCCGCCTTCTTCGCAAAAAAGACCGACGAATCCCAAGGAGAAGTACTGGGTCAGATAATGCCCTTTTCCTGCAACTCCTCCAACAGCCTGTTGAGTTCCTATAGCTCAGATGTAGCCATCATATAAAGAGAAATGGACACCGGTGCTACTCCTGGCAGAAGCTCAATAGAGAAATCCACCTCACACACTAGAGGTAGACCCGAAAAGTTGTCCGGGAAGACATCCCTGAAACGATCAAAAACTGGTGGGAAATCTATCTGACAAGTCCCCTGATCATCCAGATATAAACTCGCAATATGGGATATGACTCTACCTCACCCATGATGATCTGTTCTATCTCTACATTCCTGAACATTCCACTCTCCCTTGTATAGAAACTCTCCACCCTCTGGTGACGTGGAATGCACCCTGTGACAATAGTAGACTACAAAGGCTCAATAGGGAACCAACCAGTCCATCCCGAGAATGATGTCACATCTCGTCATCTCTAAGACATAGAGGTCCCAAAGAATGTGACACCCACCAACCTCAAGGGGGAACTCCTTGCACTGACGCACACCATCCATTCTAGTCCCCAACAGAGTGTCTAGCATCATGATATGAGAAAAAGTAGAAATATAGAGCTCAAGTCTCCCCACAATGGGTACAAATATGAAACAATGTGTAGAATCTGTATCGAAAAGTACTGAAGATAAGACAGAAGTTACTAGAATAGTACCTCTGACTATCGAAATTTCGTGGTCTTGCTCCTACTGGTTCTGTTGAACTGCATACGCCTACCCAGTGTTGCGGCCCTGCGACACAGCCTGGTTACCCTGAGCTATCCTGCCCTGCTACCTCTCAGATCCTGGTGTCTGGCTACCACCGCCATGCCCACTATCTCTGCCTGTATGTCCTGACTTATTCTAGTTCCCGGACTGGTAAGAATCCATTGGTCCTGCTCCCGCATGCGAAGTCTGCACAGAACCCCTCTTACTAGACACTGATGGAAACTCCCTGCAAAAGAGCTGCAGATGACCCAACTTGCCGCACGCTCAGCACTCCACTGGATCACGTGGACACTACAGCTTCTTGTGCCCCTCTCCTCCACACTGGTAGCACATAACCTGGCCACCTGAAGCATTCTTCTGACTGGTACTACCTCCCTAAGAGAAGTCCATCTATATCTTCCTCTTTCCAGCAGAAATAGTACCAGTAACTGGTGTTGAACCGGCATGGCCCACACTACTAGATTCCCACAGGTTCCTCTCCGTAATCATCACATGATTCACAATAGCGTGTACAGAAGGGAACCTGAAAACATTTACCAGTGTTCGGATGTCATAACGAAGACCATCCTAAAAAAATATGGCTCTCAATGTCTCATCACCCACCAGCACGTGTGTATGTGCTAGAGCTCGGTGAAACGAGCAGAATAGTCCATCACCAACATAGCTCCCTACTGCAGATTCATGAACTCTCGAGCTCTATATTCCCTCAGCGTCTCCGGGAAAAAGAAGTCATAGAAGACTACCAGAAAATCTTCCCACGCCATTTCTCTATGATGCTCTTACTGGGTGGTGACATCCCACCACCTCTTGGCTGAATCATGCAGCATATATGTTGTGAGATTGACCCTTCACCCTGGAGGCATCTCAAGATGCTAGAAAATAGTCCGCATTGACCCCAACCAAGACTCCGCAACCTGTGGTCCGCCATCCATTGAAAACGTAGGTGGATGTTGCTGCGGAAAGATACGTGTCAGCTCGACCAAAGATGTGGCATCCTATGGTGCTCTCTGAATGTTCTGCATGAACCGCGTAATGCCTTCATGGAACTGCACCTCCGCGCCTATGTCCGGTATGGCAGCTGGCACCGCATCTATCTCTGCTGGAGGATCAACTGGTGGCCTAAGGCCCACAATCTCTAGAGTATACCCGTCACTACTCTCTTGGCGAACAACGAACGGTCTTCTAGGTGGAATGAAACTACAAGGTAAAAGGAAAACCTTAGATTCCAGATTATTAAGACTGAAAGTGGAGGGACCACAAAGAGAACAAGAGGAAGAAGGCATTTCAAAAATTTCAAAACCAGATTACACAACGTGTATACTGTCTACACGGCGTGTAATTGACTTCCCTTCCCCTGCATGGGTCCTTACACACGGCTAAGCCACACAACTTCTATTAAACAAAAACTACACGGCATGTATAATATCTACACGGCATGTATGGTGTTGTTTTCCAATTTCCCGTGTCGACTGTGATGCGGCTGACTACTCGGCATGAAACTACACGGTGTGTTACACCCGCACACGGCTTGTCAACAACCTCATTTCCCCACCACACGGCTAAATCCACATGGTCTATCCTTGGAAAAGACTACATGGTGTGTCCCACAGGTACACGGCGTGTTCAAGGAGATGTGACACCGACCCGTGTTGTTAGTTACACGGTAGCGTCCCGAGGTCACACTACACGGCATGTTTATCATTGACACGACGTGTTCTGTACAGGAATTCACTAACCCATGTTGTTAGTTACACGACCGGATTCCAGGTCAATACTACACGACATGTATACCTGGTACAAGTCATGTTTTACCCAAGATATTCCCGACACCGTGTCGTCTCCCACACGGTTTGTGACACGGGAAGAGACTACACGGCGTGTACTCAGAGTACATGGCGTTTACTTAAAAAGTTCATTTTTCTTCCTGAACATAAGGCCATACACGACTTGTGTAAAAATACTACACGGCGTGTATATTGGGTTTCCAGACAGTATGTCTCAAAAACTTCTCCGGAAACCAGAAAATACCGAAAACAGACACCTAACTGTCAAATTCCAACACATGAGGGCCCATACTCCCCACAAATCAAAGATTGAAATCATATTTGTGGTATATATAATATACAGTCAATGATCCACCAAATTCCAGTCAATGGGGGGCCATACTCGATAAAAACAAATATTTTGTGTCCATTCTATAAACCATCTTACACAAAATACCCTATCAAACAGTAGGTATTTATCAAGCATCTATCACAACAGCATGTTCTTCTAGCTCAACTACTATCACATCTGCATGCAATTTCTAATGCACCTACAAGGAATGGAACTATGCATGGAATGTGATTTATAGCATTGACTAAATGATGCACAAGATGGAATACCCTAATCTCCTTGGGTTGCAACTAAAAAAACCCACAAATAAATTATAACACAACAATCTCATGTTCGTCACCCAATGGTGAAAACATATCAACTGTAAAATTTGAAAAATCAGAAGAATTGTAAAATACGAGGTATACTGGCTTTTCCCCATACACGGGTTAGCTACGCCAGGGCACAACTTATTACCAAGTACCGTTCATCTTATCCCTGACTAAGGCTCTAAATAATACGTCAAAGAAAAGAACCCCTATGATACCACTTTGTAATGTCCTGGTTCCGGGTGCCACTCAATGGGTGCCCCGAACCAAGCTCGCCACGTGACCTCAAGCGTGTTTCCCCAAATGACAGAGGCTGCCTACTAGCAGTGAGGGCCCATGTCTTATAGTGGGGAAACTAAGCCGTCTTTTTTCAAAGTGCAGCGTAGCGGAATACAAATAAAACATACAATGAACAGAAGAAGTAGTAAATCATACACAACTGAAATAAAAAATAGCAGTGGATATAACCAACAGTAGATAAATAATGATGCTACATGTATCAAGTTCTAAGAAAATAGCTAGAACATGTTATGCATCAATACAGTACACCCAGAAGCAGAGTACAACAAAGCAAAGGAAACAGCTGGCAGCGGCATTGCGAGCCGAGGCTCGGTCCCATGCCCTCCTACTCCACATCAATAGTCAAGTACCGGTATAGGGACCCTTTCCCCTATCCACACCTGCAGAAACGTAATCTGTTTTGGTTGAAAATCATGACCCAAATAGGGTGTGAAAAATATATCTCAGTAGGCACCCACCAAAGGCTCGTGCCCAACTACGTTTGAGCATGCAATAATAGTGTGCAGTAGAAAATTTCAATAAAGTAAGCAGTACTCAAAAGTAAGTAATTACCAGGTATATTGCCATTTTATTATCCATTTAATTCATTTAATTTAAAATAACACCACAGTGAATATTCTAAATAACCAGCTAATGTCCTTAGACACGTAATCCCCTACCCTCAGGTAAAGAGTATCCATCACAAGAATCTGCACTCAGGCATAACAATGTTTTCCCTCAAGCATAGGTAGTTTCACCCACAGGCTCAGAGTCAGTTGCCCACAGGCACGGAAGAAGTTGCCCTGAGGCCGAATTATGTACTGCCCACAGGCTAAATAGTGCAGTGCCCACAGACTAGTCACAAAAATGCCCTCAGGCTAAACAAGCAACCGGGCCATGCCCAACATGTCAAAATACAGTAATCAAGAAAGTCCTCTCAAGTCAATTCTATAATTACTACATTAAAGGCATACCCTCGAGTACCCTGGCCAAATAGATAAATAGTGGAAGACACCCCCGCAGTGGTTCCGGATCCAAGCAACGATCCCAACACGGATTTTATTATCACAATGAAATACCAAATCAATTCTAGGTGTTTAATATAGCAATGTCCTCAACCACACGACACCCCAACATTGGTTTATGGTACAAAAATGCACAAAACACATGACAATTGGAAAAATAATCACCAAGACACCTACCTTATATACCGACGAGCGTTATACACGAACGTCGGTTCCCGAAATGCCCAAGAACGGCGTAGATCTGACGAAGAAGACATATTGTGTGAACCCAAATAACTCCTGTTAGGAGAATAATTGGTAAGAAGCAGCCAAGGAGATGGAAGCCCTTACTCGTGCGGTTCCAATGGGATCATCCGAGGTGGAAACCGATTCCAGACGAACACCTGGAAGATCTTGAAAGGTTCGGCCTCCTCCTTTGGCTCCAAAACGGCTCAAATGCCCCCTCTACCAAATGAAGAGGCTACTACCTTTTTTAAGTGGAAAAAAAGTACACGGCATGTACTTCCTTCATTTAACTGTTCCTCAGGTGGCGCCACCACACTGTTCGTCCGTTGACATGATTACATGGCATGTAATCCTAAGTACATAGCGTGTACTACCGCCCAACTGGTGGCTACTCCACCTCCTTTATGTTTTGGCATGCCGACTGACTACACGGTTTATACAGGACCACTACACGGTGTGTAGTCAGTTCCTACACCCCTAGGCACCAACAAGGAAACACAACCAGTATAGTCATCCCTAAACGGCCAGAAGTACACGGTGTGTGGAAATAGTACACAGCGTGTACTTCCAAAATTTTGGATTTTTTCCCATTTTCCATATTTTATTAAAAACACTAAGGATAATAGAAAAGAAGAGGCACATACCTCTAAGAGAAGAATCAGGTTCTTATAATGCTGTTAATTAGTTGTTCAATTAATTAACGGATTGGGTAAATTAATTTAGGAATTAATTAATGGATGGTTTTTGGGTGTTAGGAATAGTGTTCTACACCAATGATAAATTTATAGGTATGACTGACAAATGAGGTGTGAGACAAGGACTAAAGTTCCAAATACTCATGGGGTGATAGAAAAGGTTTTATACACCAATGATAAATATATATTTATGATTTATAAATGGGTTGTGAGACAAGGACTGAAGCTCCAAATACTAACGGGGTGCTAGACTTGGCGTTCTACACCTAGCTTGAAATCAAATTTTATTTTATGGGTTATAGAATTATGCACTAAATACCTATGGTTTTTGAGACATGGACTAAATCTCCAAATACTCATGAGGGTGCTAGACAAGATGTTCTACACTCATTAATTAACATTGGACTATGGGTCTAATTGTTCATGTATGAAATGAGTTAATGGTTAATGAAGGCTGTTGAGACATGATGATTTGTGAATTGTTTATGAGGAAGGTTTCAGACTTATTTCTGAATTGGGTGAACCAATTTTAGTGGGAGGGCTCAGACTTAATATCTGAAATGTTGAATTGAAAAACTTATGACGTGTTACCCCAGCCAAAGTACAAGCTTGGAATTAGATTTTACTTAGATTACATAGATGGTCTTTAGAGACATCTGTGGTGACTGATTTATATGGGAGATGTTGGGGGTAGTCCGAATCTCAAGACCATCATAATTTATTAATATTAGAGTAATTAATAATTGATTAATGATTATGTAATTAATATTGAGTATGCATGAAAAATATATAATGCAGGTTTAGACACCAACTGAGGGATGAAGGAGGTACTTGGGTATATAGTTACATTTTACTGTTTACTTAATTTATGCATTATTTCACAATTAATAAGTTATTTATTAAATGCCTGGTTTGGGGTAGACACCAGTGGTCCCGACCTAATGAGATTTATATCTCACACACTACTCGGGCCTCCATTGCACTGGGTACCCATGTAGATTCTATTTGGTTGCAGGACTATGTTGTTTTCATTTACTTGGGAGTTAAGAGCATAGGACTGAGCAGATGCTCTGGATGCTCAAGGAGATTGATCGTGGGGCTTTGAGTCATTATTTATTTATTTATGGATTCAAATTTAAAGCACGCCATTTTGTTCACTGTTTTCTACTTTTGTATCATTATAATGTCATGCATGCATCTGTTGTATACTCTGGCATTGGCCATTTGTTTTGTACAATATTTATAAAATATGCTTTCTGTTGCTTATTCATTTATGATACCGTTTCTTCTATTTATTTCCTTTGTCTATTTTTGAACACTAAAATGAGGGTATAGTCTCCCCACTAACTATCCTTAGACCATCACTGCTAGTCGGTAGCCTCTGGCAAACAGGGAGGCGCGTTTGAGGTCATGTGGCAACTGTTTCGGCCTCCGGTTTAGTGGTGAGCCGGGTAAGGATGTTACATCACTGACATTTCAATAAATTTATTTTGGAAAATTAAAAATTATGTATCATTAATATTCAAATTTTATTATTCCACTCCACATTTCCTATTTATAATCATTAATAACATTTCAATAATCCATTATTTGTATTTCAATTAATGTGTTTTCTACTATTATCTTATTACATTCTCGTAAATTATGTTTGAATGTTATTTTTAATTTCTTTTTATATTCTAATGATGTTGAGAAATTTTTAATAAAATATATTTTTCATGGATTCACTTAAAATTTTCCAATTTAAATGATCTTACATATATGTCATTTTTTCGGATAACTCTCAAAATGATCTTTTGAATTGTATATTTTTGGTTCCTGAACGTTTTGTATCAACTAATCTTATTCATTAAAAATTAATAAAATTTTCAATTATTTGGAATCCCAATATCATTCCATAGATTCTAAATAATTTTATGAATGAAAACCATTTTTTAACAGATTATTTATGATATGAATAATCATTGATTTCAATGTACGCATATTTGTATGAATGATTGATGGGTGTGGTCCCATATCACCATCTAATTCATTATTTAAGGATGTATATCTCTTGATATAATGATATTAAGCATGGAAAATTTTTTTAACAATATAATTCATTGACATTTGGATTGTATCTTAACATAAATCAAAAACATTTCATCAGGTTACAAAATAAATTATTTACAATTATTTTATTAAAATATTAAATGTTATACATGTTTATATTTTTTTCATATTTTCATTCTTTGTTTTTTTATAATTCATCTCAATTAATTATGAATATGATTATGAATCATGGAATATGTTTTTTTCTCACACTCTTAGGTTGTGGTAAAAGTGTGTTAATTTGAGATTGAATATCCCTTTATCATCACATGAGGCCAAATCTTGTTATTCCATTATCTTTAAATAATATATTTCTCCCATGACGATGTTTTATCATATACTTATGATCTAAATCCTGAGGATTTATTGATATTTTTCCATTACATAGAATTTTATCTCACCTTTATTATGCTTCCATTCCCTATGATATTAATATTTGAATAAATAAATGATGTATCTAAATGATATATTTGTATAGACCAATTATGGAGAAATACTCACATGTATAATAAAATAATATTTTATTCAATTAGTTCTTAGTGAAAGAGATCATTCATTTAATGGGATTTTGAGTCGATTATGAGATGTACTGTTTAAATTGTGAAAATAAAGTAAATTAATGATATGTATATCTTGGTTCATAGATCATGGTACTGAAAACAATGTCAAAATGATGTGTTTTTAGACCCATGAACGGGAGTGTAGATCTAGCTAACCTCATTCTCAATTCTCTATATGGGAGATTTCACATGGGAAGTCCTCCTTTTATATCATTAGACTATGATTTACTTATCTTCATTTATATATAAATGTTTCAATATGGTCAAAATAAAATTATATGTTTTTTTTATTTGTTAGATATATATGGTCTATTTTAATGTATATACCAGTTAAATTTTATACACTCATATATTTTACAAAATTCCATATTCATTCATGTTACTGGGATATACTCATGATTCACATAAGAACCATTAGGCATTCCAATGTATACATTGAAAATATTCAGTCTATTCCAAAAAATATTATGGGAAAAACTATCTTACACAGATACTTTATCCAACAACCATCATTCACACAATCCTATGGAAATTGATAGGTGTTCCTAAGGGGTTATAATGACGTAAAATTGGTTCCTTATAGGTATTCAAGTCTTGAATTCCATAATCAAACCCTCATATCTCAATATAAATATATCCAACAAATGTATCTTCAAGCATCACATAAATTCTCTTAAAATCGAATTATATAATTCATTGATTATTAACAAATTAAAAAGGAAAAGTTCATTAATATAATGATTAAATTATAAATAATTCATTTTAATGTATACTAACAATTTATATTAATATACCTTAAGTAATTTTTTCAAGAAGAACATAAAATCACATGTTAATCAATTAATCAGGGTTATGAATTTTGTCAAACTCAATCAATTGGTTTTGATTAATTTTATACCCATTATATAAGAAGATATATAAAATATAATTTAAGATATATTCCCAACATCTTTAATAACATGAAAACCCACAACATGGTTTGTTCCATAATTAAGATTAATATATATAATAGGTATTGAAGTATGAAGGATCTCTTGTTGGGTAATTTTTAAGCCATGGTAATTTTTTATTACTATGAAGTACACTACCAAATTATACTAATAATATATATATATATATATATATATAATTACATGTGTTTGTTAGGGGAGCTATGTGATCACTAGAATCATAACCTTCAATCCACTAGAATTTCAGACATTGTTGGTTCAATATAGTAGAATTAATACCTCCATAAGCTTCTTTCCATGAATAAGAGTACCATAAGTATGGAGTAGCCACAGAAAAATCATTACACAATGTCTACCTTCTCACAAAACTCCAATAAAAATCACATTAATTGAAATGGAAATAATAAAAAATGGAAATAAAAGAAATGGTAGAATAAAACATAACAAAATAACACAAGCTATTAATATGATTTAGACAATGAATCTAATATGAATTAATGAAATGTTTTTTATTTCTATATATTAAAAATTTGTATAAGTGTTATATATATATGTAACAAACCTACCAGTAATCATTTAATACATAGGATTAATACTCTGTAATCATATCAGAATCACTGTATAGATTATGATCCACTATTCCCCACAATGTTACATTGTTCATGTCATGAATGAATTTTTCAATGAGAAACCCACCCCATTTAAAATAATAATTAAATATTCATCCCAATAACATAGACATAAATCTTTTCTTCATATTACTCCATTTGGTAAGTGACTGGCGATCTCCCTATTACCTTTGACATCATCTATTTTCCTTAAGGAACACCTTTACAACGAATTTTTCACAACCAAGCTTCATGACCGTTATTTTTCAAATTTTTTATCCTCCATAATTATGTTAGATTATTATAAAAAATTGATTGTTCTAATAGCTCATGAATATGTTCAATTTTTGTTTTTCGTATAGCATTATAATCATAATTTATGTGAATTAAATTATAATCTACTAAAGATTGTATCATATCCAAATAATATCTCACTTGAATACTATTTTATGGAAACCTTGGAAAACACTCAAAATATTTAAAAAACCTGAAAATATCCCTTACATTTCCAAAAAAGTATGTGGTATCCATTATCATTCTATTCAAAAAAGTCCCACTTAGGTGTGATATTTCTATATATTTCCATGAACGACTACCTAAGTGAATATAGAAACTGGATTTTTGGATTTTGGATATATCCATTTTTAATATAAATATATCTTCCAATATTTTTTTATAAACTGGTACTTTGGGTAAATTTGATTTTTCCTGGCATGAATCATGGGATTATGACCAATGTGAATCACACTATGACTATTATATAATTAAAATCCACCCTCCTAAATTCTCACAAAGTCCATATGTAATCACAATAACAAAACCATATCCTTGCTAACATTAATTATAGTTAAATGATATGTGTCTGTTACATTTAAAGTGATAATACTATGTACCTTTAGAATCCAACTAGTCTTCAGAAATGATCACATAAAAAAAATCCCTAAAATGGATTTTACTCTTGAAAACATAAATCAACTCATTTCAATACATTTATGTATCATATGATACATTTGGTATCTTTCCAATGTTTACATAAAGGTTCCAACAAAATGGGACTTAAAATAACTATTTAAAAATAAATTTTCAATAGAGTACGAATCATTTCATACATTAAAATTCCTACTGCTGATGAAAATGGACCATTTTTCCTGTATCATAACTTTTCCTACAGTGATAGTTACTTAATCTTGGAAGAAATTTTTTTTATGTAAATAATGTCTGATATTTTATTACTTGTAGTCCCTTCAAACATTTCAATGATATTATAGATGTTGTCAGTCTAATATATCGCCAAAGTACTAGATTTCTTATCCCCATCAATCCTAATCACAAAAATAATCATAATATATTAGAGATATTTTATTTTCAATATTTTAAACAACATTTATTTCTTCTTTAGAAAATTTTAAACCTATGAATCAACCAATAATTTATTATTTTTATACGGGAGGAGTAAAATTAATGTCTTATTATTCCACTTGTTTCATGTAAAAAATGTTCTATGTTATGCCTTTTATATAATTAATCTTACATAAAATCAGAAAACTACTTATTCTATTTTCCATGTGCATTATTTAATCCATAAAGTATTTTACTCAATTTAAAAGCCATATTAGAATTCCAATTTTCTGTGAAAAAATAGTCAATTCATTTAAATTTCTCCCTCTAAATATTAATTTATAAAGGATTTCTTTACATCTGTATGTTATTAGTTTATACCTTTTAATTTCAACATTCATACCACCATAAAAATGATTATTTGTTTAACTATTAGTGATAATATATTCTAGAAACAAAATTTTTGTTTATTTTTCAAATACCACTACCACGGGTTGTGATTTTGAATGATACCTTCCATAACCATCTTTTTTTAATTAGTAAAACCATATATTCCCACGTTCATATTAATTTATTTGTAAATATATCAATCCACAAGTTCCATTATATTTTAAAAAATAAATTTATTTATCTCTTACAAAATTTATTTATTTTGATTCATTGAGTGTCACTTTTTCTTAAAATAAATCATTTTATCATGTGTCCATTAATTGTAAGAAATTAATTTCAACTTTAAATATCTGATCCAAAATCCGGTTCATCTTCTCAACTCATTATTTCATGAAGAATATTTGAAGAGTAATTTCATTAAATATTATATTATTTCATGAGTATATCTTTTTTGAAATTTATTGAGAAGTACATGGAAAGTGTTTTATTATCCAAGGAGATATTTGACATAGGCTTACAGTTTATTGTGAATTTTACTATCCCTTATTATAATAGAATATTAAAATAAATACATAACTTATAATTTCAAGGGACCATATTAATCATGAATATGGTTGTTATGATGATTCACATAAGATCGAGGATGCGTGGTCATCTTGAGGTGACACAAATTATTGTGGAACCATAGTTTCTACCCAGGAAGTCATAACATGCACACAATGAAAATATGAAAAATTAATGAAACCAATCTGGTCCATATAATGGAATAAGAAATGTACATGTTTATATATAGGTGTCCTTTTTCTCAAGTAACGAGAAATGATTCCATTGAATTCATTATTAAGAAGAAAATGGATTATTATTATTTAAATTTTTGGTAAAATTGATGTGGAATGATGTTTACTTATATTTTAAATATTGAGCACATATATTGGGAAGTTTAAAAGGAGATGATTTTCTTGTCTCCATATGTAACCATATTTGGTTATATATATTGAGGAGAAAATTTAATGTATTGACCATTAGCTAGAGATTTTATAAATAAATTCACATTGTCCATATATGATGTAATTTGGTGAGATAATGCTTGGATATTTAATAATTTCAATATATATATTTCATAATATTGGTCATGGATCCTCCAAATGTATAAATTTTTTATAAGAATCATTTAACATCCATAAATAGGGTATATATCATGATTATGGTTAGTGTGGGCATAATCCATGATGGATGAGTATATATGAGTGTTTGTGTATCCGAAGATCAATTGAAAATGGGTCATTTAAAACTTAGCTAATCTCATGAAAAAGATATGATTTGAGGGTATCATTGATCTCATAACAGACATGATATATTAATGACAGTTTCTTTCTAAAATTTGAGAGTTTTATTCATGATTTTCTATGAATATGTTGAGACTTTAGAAGTTCACTATAGAGTTAGAGATATCAATAAATTAATTCACTTTCACATGCATGATTGTACATTTTTATACTCCTATGTGATGAGTTTTAACCAGTTTTGATAGTCCCATGGAGTGTGATATATTATTAAAATTATTAATGTATGAATTATAATAATACGTGCCTGATTAATAATACATTCTTGTGTTATAAAACATGTTTATCTCACCTGACGTTTAATGATGATTACATCCAATGTTGATATTCCATGTTCAGTGCATGTATACATACAAACATGGGAAAATGAATGATAAATATATTAAAAATAAACTAGGTCAAGAAGTAATAAACCAGAGTTCCTTTAGAAAATAAAATCTGAATTTTCTCATTTATTATCAACATGAGGAAGGAGAATATAAGTCAAAGGATATTTCAATATAATGATGAACTTGAGAAGAGATTAATGTGATATAAAACATAGTATTTTGATATATTATTTGATAGTGGTTATGAATTAATCATGTTGAGTAGTGCAGTACACCCTATAATTTTTTTATTCGAAGGAGAATATGTTGGAGATTAATTCAGGTATATTAATTATGAAATAATATTCAAAAGTAAGGAGGATATATATCAAGATGGATTGTGTTGAGTAAAAATAAAAATTAATAAATATTGATATATGTAGTTATGATGATGAAATCAAGTGACATTGGATATGAATCATTAATTATCTAAATTCAAATATTTATAAATATTTTATTGTGGTCTTCAATTATTTTGAATAACTACAGATACATGAGATATAACGTCTTTTCCCAAATCCATTGTATTGGGAAGAGTCTTTTTCGATACTAGGCCTTAGGTGACATCCCTAAGACACGAAATGATATAAATAAATTACAAGGTCCTCATAAATAGTAGGGGGATAACATTCCCTTTGAGAATAAAACAAAAAACCCAAAAATCAGAAAAAAATCATGATATGATGCATTATTACATTGAAAATTATAACTCAATTTATAAAGATGAACAATAACCATATCAGAGTAGAAATCCAAAACAAAAACCAACAAAAATAAAAGGTGACTAAGACATAATCTCCGAAACTCCCAACCATCTATAAACATCAACTAAACAATTTATTCATGTGGTATAATTATTGATCACTAAATAACTAATATACCTTTCCTCTATATGTGTCTTGATAGATAACATATACAGACACACCTGATGTTCCAATAAATAAGGTGAGTATAAAGTCAATAGGATTTCTCAAATTGATTCCCAGAGGTTGCCACTATGAAAAAACCACTTACCACATTTATATAAAAATTTAAAAAAAATTAAAGTTGTTTATATCATGACCTAATACTATTCCTCAATAAAAAATAGTTTCCATAAAAATAAATCAAATAATAATTTAAAAACATTTCTAAAATATTCTTTGGTATACCCATTACACGAATCCATACATTCAATCCTAGGTGAATGTTTCGTACACTTGAGAAGTCTCTCAATGATCTACCAATTCATCACAAGGTAACCAATATCATGTTAACCAATGGATGATGCCCCTTCTACATGGTCATGTTAATTAAAATGAACTCACACTATTCATGTATTCAAAAACCCATGAAATGGAATATAAATAAAAAAGTTATTTTTCAAAAAATAATTTTACAAAATTTTTCAATGAGACAAAACAGAATCCAAAATTTTAAAATTTCCATTTTCAAATAAACATCTCAACATTTTACACAAAACCACCCAATTACCACCATTTCATACACCCATCACTAAATAGCATTTCCATCTTAAACATCACAATAATTTGACAATGAATTTCCATAAATTCAACAAATTTAAATCAAATAAATCCCATTTTAATCAATAAGAGTTCACAGAGAACTGACATATATCTCAAACATAGTTGTAAATGAAGAACAAAGAAACATTAGAAAATATATTTTATCATACAAAACAGACCTTATATATTCCTCCCTTCAATAATTAAAATGATATCTCATCATGAATGAAATCACAATACATAGATCAATACCTAATGGATTATATCTATGATTCCATGAGAGGGAATAAAAATTGATCAATGAAAAAATCTCCAAAATGGGAACTTACTGAGGAATCTATGCATCTAACACGCTTATATTAACCTAGGAATTTCTCATAGATAGAAATGAATGGTCTGTATAGTATTGGGGGGAATTTTAATTTGTGATATTAAATATTTAAGGTAAAATTAGTGTTTTAGGGGGTAAATCATATTAGATCCATGAGTTTTAGATATAAAATTAAATGACGCATAGTAATCCCACATAGTTAAGAAAATTGTAGAATAACTATATACGATCCACTCCCTCAAAATATACGTCGCATGGATGGATCACATAGTTGATAAAATATACACTGGCCATGTTATATACCACTTTCAAGAATTACATGGTTTCATTAGTGTAGCCACAAATTATTCCCAAACAGTCTGCATAAACATTTTACTACCCAGTGACCACTTGTCATGACCCGTCCACTAGGGCCCATGCCGTGACTACCCCAATCCCGCGTTCCATAGGCCAGTGGCTGGTGACTAGCAACGGAAAGGCATCTCCCTGAAACTGGGAAAGTATTTCCTTTAAACCTATAAACTCATTCAAAATAAGAACAAAACATGATACAAGAAAAAAGTAAACTAGATAGTAAAAACGGTGTGTACATCAAGTAAAGGGTCCAGAATACAAGCCCAACTGGAAAGTTTATGTAAAACTAAAAATAGCTCTTCTGTGAACCCACCAAGGATCCTACCTGAAGGGTAGCTACTGATCTCCAATGGTCATCTTTTTAGTTCATCTCATCTAATTTCCATCTCCGATCAGCATCCAGTCCTGGTACCCTTGACCTCGATCAACACTCTGTGTCGTCTGTAGAAGACAAAACATGGTACAGGCATAGCCCGTGCGGGGGTGAGTATAAAAATACATAGTAGGGACCCCAAGACCCCTAAAGGTCTCTTTGTATCCACAAAGGATAGACTAAAAAGCAATACCACAAAATAGAACCCTACATAGGTATATTAGCATACATATACCTATGTTATAAAATATACCCATCTCATTCATGAGGAAACACAAGGCCTAAATCTCTAGCCAAAAGCATAATTGTTCCACGAAGGAAAGAATACCATGAAGGTAAGTACCATAAAGGTAACTCCACACTGAATTATACCATGATTGTAGGTGACCCAAAGGTAAAGACTCAACTCACACTATGTATAACTTAAGTACGGTAGTAAAAGTGGTTAGTAGTATAGCTTGTTCATCTTACTTCGTAGATAAGCTCTGTTTTTGAACCACAATGGATCGAAAATGACCCACACAGGATCTGAAGATGACACACATAGGATCTAGAGATTACCCACACATGATATAAAGATGACGTATAGAGGATATGGAAATGGGGACCCACCTATGATCTGAATATGACCCACACATAATCTAAAGTATGCTCAAATACAGCCAGCTACAGGGTTCCCACACTAAGCACTCTTGATTCTAGGAGGTTCAACTACTCATCCCATCATTCGATACTTAATCCTCTAGGAAGTCCCGCGAATAAGTATCACGATGTCCTGTCACATTATAAAGGGCCCAACACAATTGACGGCACATCAATCGTGCACCCGGTATGTAAGTTATTAGTGTTCCCATTCCGAGGTCCTAATTGTATTCAGATTCAATCTAACCTAGACGTACTCTAACTTCATCCAAACCTCAAGTAGAGTGTACCAAAAGGTCCATCTCATTCTAAGGATTCTGATTCCATAGACAGTTCATCAAATAGATTCCCAATTCACAATATATGGCCAAAAGTGTATCTGGGTCCTGATGGGTGCGGGTCTGGTCCGACCTGATCCGAATCGGTTCGGGTCGACCCGAACCCGTCCCGGACCGGCCTATAAAGGGGGTGGCCTGAAGGGCGCTGCCCATCGGCGCGGCCTGGTCGGCGTGGCCCACTAGGGAATAGACCACCCATTTGGTGTGGTCCACCATGGTGGGGCCCATCCTATCCATTACCCGGGGGTGCCACCTAGTATTCCAAACAGTCCATGGACCGTTCAAATGGATCCCAAGGGCACACGGGAACCATTGGAGTGGTCCGGCTCAGCATTCTACGTCCGACTGAAAGAATGGCCCACTCTCCTTCCAACGGCATGGCGGTGTCATTGTACTCCCGCAACTAGCTGGGTGTCAGCCGCCCTCTAGTTGCACTGCTGTGGCTAAGCAGTTTCATCCCTCTCCTCAACCTACAGCATGATCGAGCGTTTCCCTGCCTCTACGTGGTCGGTCGGTGTGGTGTCCAACATCCCCTTCCCGGTCGCGACCAACATCCGACGGCCTCCTCTGCTTCCAACAGCACTGACACGCACCATCCAGGATCCATGTCGTTGGCCGGTGTGCCAGCCGCCGTCCTCCTCCCTTGCCTACTTGAACCGCAGCTGACCAGTTTCTATCCACCATCTTCTTCTGTGGGTCACTGCATCATCGTTCTAACCTCGATAAAATGAAGACATCATATTTGCGATCCTCGTGTGGAGATCTCCTCATTAATTTTCACACTCAAAAAACATTGTGTTTTTAGAAAGATTAATTATTTGATGTTGAAAAACACATGAAGAACGCATGAAGAAAAAATACAATATATCATGGTATTTTGGCGGATTGATGGTAATGTTTTTTTGGCCAACGTCGTTGAGAATTGAGATTATGATGAATCAATAAAAAAATAATTAGCATATCTCAAAATAAAACACCTAAACTGTTTTTTTGATAGAGGTTCCATGAGGTAGAAGTTGAAGATGATGAAGATGATGAGAACGAAGAAGATGTCGATATCCATCATTCCTGCGACATGCTCCAAAGACAGTTCCTCATTCTTGTTCTGCGGGTTGTTTTTCATTGGTGCTTCGAAGATTCCTCAACCAAGAGTTCTCCTGCATATTCTTTTGCCAACGATATTAACCAAAAAAGGTGAGGAGCCATGTTTAATTGAGATATGTTTATTAATTCAATTAATGTTGTCACATTAATTGGATGAATTCTAAGAGTTTCCTCACATTAATGGGTAGTTTATGTGGTCCCCACCACAATGATTCTAAAAGGAGGATTCAAGAAATAATAATAGAATGTTATTAATTTTATATTTTCTTCTCCCACGAAAATCTAAAATACTATATTCAATACTCGATCTACTATGGTCAAGGTGAAGGTCACCTTATGTGAATATCAGCATTGTCAGTTCAACAGTGTCCCCAGATTTCAATTCCGAGAACTGATTCAAAGGTTACAAAAAAATGCTCACACATTTACTTAACATACCCAAAAAAGAGTTCATATATTCATTCCAGTCACATCAGGGCTCAGAATCATGTGCCATCAATTTTCGAAGGCTCGTAATATTTTAATTTTTTTAAAAAAATTACACGGACTGATCCAGGTCTTTACATTCTCACCGCCACAGGGCTTTGTGTCCCCACAATCCACCACACAAACTAGGGATACAATTGGTTGTACTATGAACTAATTTCAGCCTCCCGCTCCAATGTGAACTCCCAGAGGTTCTCGTGCTTCAAACGAATTAACAACAGAGGTATCAACATAACAAAAATTACACTCTCCTATCAATCCTCAATCTCTATTGGAACCTCCAAAAATGTCACCCCATCATCAATTTTCTACTTTACCAAGACAATTATGTGTGAAATATCATGTACGTATCTTCTTAGCTGGAATACGTGGAAAAAGATGTGCACGTCGTGCAACTGAGGGGGAAGAGAAAACTGGTAGGCCACCTCGCCAAATCTGCAGAGGACCTGAAACGGTCCAATTAACCTCAAAAATAACTTGTCGCCCCATCAAATCTCAGAAAACCTAGTTAGGTTGAGACCCAAAGAAATACATGGTCACCATCCTCGAACTCTAGAGGTGTCTGTATCCTATCATAAAAAGACTTCTACCAACTATGTGCAGTTTTCTTCCTCTCTAGGATGATCTTCACCTTCTCTGTGGCAGTCCATTCCATCTCAGGTCCCATGAGTGTTGACTCCCCTTGGTTATTCTATCATATTGGTGATATGAAAGGTTGACCCTACAATGCCAAGAATTGTACCAATCCGATATTGGAGTGATAATTATGGTTGTATGTGAACTCCACCAAGGAAAAGTAATCCTCCTAGATACGGCTGAAATCAAGGATGAAAGAACACAATATATCCTCAAGAGTCTGAATGGTTTACTCTATCTGACCATCCATCTGTAGATAGAACGTGATACTCAATCAAAGCAGAGTCATCAATGCCTCATGCAACCCCTTAAATAGCAAGGAAGTAAGACATGCATCATGATTGGATACAATCATAGATGGAACCCCATGAATCCGTACAATCTCCTGCACATAGAGGCATCACATTCTCTCTACCAATCCCTACTCTCTGATAGTTAAGAAGTGGGATGACATGGTGATTCGGTCAACGATCACCAAGATGGGATCGTACCTCTTGGGTGTGAGTGGAATTCCTATCATGAAGACTATGGAAATTCCATACCACTTCCACTCTGGCATCTCTAGTGGTTGAACGAAGCCCGCTGGAACCTAATGCTCTTCCTTCACATGCTGACAAGTGAGGCACAGAGAGACAAACTCTATACAACTTTCTACATTCCCGACCAATAGTTCTGATTCCAAAGGTCCTAGTACATATTCACCACTCCTGGATTTACCACTATATTTTATGTATGCAACTCCGTCAACACTTCCTCTGGTAGTGCCACTGGTGCCATAGAACACCATATGAAGTAGATGATGTGGTCTCGAACTTCATAAAAACCATCAGGTGCCTGTCATGTGGATATCTGAGTACATCGTTCCTCATAGTTAGTGTCCCCAAGAATTGACTCTCTGACTCACTATAGGAGTGGGGAGTGACTGTCATATACTAAAGATAAGTTGATCTATCTCATTCAAGAAAGGATATCCCCAAAGCGACTAGTTTCTCTATTGCCTCACTTAGAAACTGTATACCAGATCTCTTGTAAAGTACATCAGCTACTACATTCCCCTTCACATGAGTATATACGATCTAAAAGTCATAGTCATGGAGGAAATCAATCCAACATCGCTATCTTAGGTTCATGTACTTTTGAGAGAAGAAAAACCTAAGACTCTTGTGTTCAGAGTGGAATATAAAACGTTCACCCATCAAGTAATACAGCCACATCTTCTTGGAGAAGACAACTACTGCTTACTATAGTTCATGGGTAGCGTAGTTCTTCTCATGATATCTGAGCTGTAGAGAACCATAGGTGATCACGTCCCACTCTTTCATTAGGAAAAATCTATGATCGGTCCCTAATGCGTCGAAGTAGACTATAAACCCAATGCCTTCCTCCAGTAACCTCAAGATGGGGGCACACTTCAATGTCTTCCTTAGCTTCTTTAAAATCCACTAGCATCTCTTTGACCACATAAAGGGTTTCCATTTCTTTTTTAACACTGATTAGGTTGATGCAAATCTAGAATATAAATGCACAAACCACTGGTACTATCCATCCAAATCGATGAAACTCCACACTGCTATCACACTCAGGGATGGCTCCCAAGAAAGTACAACATCGATCTTTACTAGATCCACCACAACTCCAGCCTCTGAGATGAAGTGTCGCAGGAAATGAACCACTCGGATCTAGAACTGGCACTTAGAGATCATACCATAAAGCTAGTGCTCTCATAGTGTGTTCAGAACTATATTCATATGATAAGAATGCTCATCTTCTGTCCCTGAGTGTATCAAGATTTCATATATGAAAACTACCACAAAGCGATCAAGGTATGGCTAGAAGATCCTATTCATGAATCTGCTGAGCACCGCTGGAGCTTTTTTCATTCCAAGGGGCATAGACATGAAAAAAAATGGCCATACCAAAATTTGAAGGATGTCTTATACAGATCCTCATCTCGTACAATGAGTTAATGATAGCATGACCTTAGGTCTATCTTCGAAATCCAATGTGCTCCCTTCAGCTCATCAAAGATATCTTCAATCCTCAAAGAGGGGTACATGTTCGTCATGGTCACCTAGTTCAGGTACCTATAGTTCACAAAGAGTATCAAACTACCATCTGCCTTCTTGGTGAACAATATCGGGGATGCTAAAGGAGAGACACTGGGCCAAATGAACCCCTTGCTCTGCAAGTCCTCCAGCTGTACTCGCATCTCTCGAAGCTCCGCTGGTGCTGTCTGATATACCGTTTTAGATATCGGTGACATCCCAGAGTACAAGTTGATATAGATGTCCACCTCTCTGTGAGCAGGTGGAACAAGTATGTCATGAAGAAAAGCATCAGAACATGGGTCCACTACTGCAGGATATCTCAGATTCTCAACATCAACAGCTCTGAGGGTAAGGCTAGCCAACTGATGTTTGATTGTCTGCACCCTCCTCCGGGTGAGTCAATCCCATGGTGCTAAGGTTCCCTTATCCTTTGGTAATGGAAATCTTGTCCCATCCTCACAGACACACCACACTTTGTGCCTAAAATAGTCGATCTAAGGATGGAATGTAGATAAATTATCCATACCCAAGATCACGTCGTAAGGCCTCAACGCCGCTACTAAAAGATCCTAGCTGAATCTCTATCCTCTTAGAGTATTCTCACACTACAGGAACTAGTGGTTAATCATAGAATTCTCTCTCATTGGAGTCTCTAGCAATTATGATCGAGCCAACAACTCCACCAAGGTCTTGGAGCTCAGAACGTGTGTTATGGAAATAAAATAGTGACCAACACATGTGTTTATAATTACTACATCTAATGTAGATTAGACACAGATCTTACCTTGAATCATATATGAATCTTCATGGTCATAAGACTTAGCTGATTGGAGTTGATATCGTCCCTGTCCACCTGCTCCATGTGGTCAGGGTGGACCACCTTATGGTGGTGGCAGTAGAACCTTGAATCATTGCCCACCGCCTCATGCATGGACAACTCCTCTGCCACGTCTGCGTACTACATGTGGACCTCCTCGATCGAATCTTCACCTCTACCCAGATGTTCATTCAACCATTTTCTGGTCATCTTTATGGATGCATAGGCCGACATAAGCCATGTGACCCTGCCCACCACAGGAGTAACACTGCCTGCTCCTTGCCTGTCGTGCTCTATCTCGAGAGCCCCGCATATCAAACCATGTATCCTATGGTCATCCAACTCTAGGTGTTGTCCACTTGGAACTATGAATCATCTTTCTACTACCAGCTACAAATTAATATACTACATAACACCCGCTTGTGGGTCTCACTACTGATGACTACTTAGTAAGGAAGCTCTCCACCAAGAGAGCTCTCTCTAACACCCCCTCCTGTTTCGGGATACTAAGAGAAATAATTGAGGATCTAATCTCCCATCGGAGATCCTACATTAAGATTAGGGCCCTGAAGAAAGGGTCCCACACCATATTTGTGAAGTATTGTGAGAGGTTGGATAAGCTCGTTGAATCGTGAGTGACGATCATGATACCATTCTGCAAGTAGAGAAGCTCATGTATACGCATTGAGTGTAAGCTTGTTGGTACTAAATCATCCATGAAAAGGCTCTCGAAGTCCACCCAGATGATAGTAACCTCATCGTAATACTAGAGCATCAAGCCCCACCATCTTCCCGCTACATCCTGAAGAAGACTAGTGGCAAGGATACCCTTGAGATCAACTGGTGTCCCTACCAGTCTAAAAACTATAACCACAACCTCTAGCCAATCCTCAATTTCTTGAAGATCCATCTTTCCCTAGAACCTAGAGGGCCACTGGCACTGAAACTCGTGAAACACACTCAAGAAGTGTTCACCCTCTACAGCTATAGTTGGTGGCATTGGCTTCCCAACAGGTAGTTGTGTTGCTGCTACACCACCCAATGATTCAACTGCCGAAAGGGGGCCTTGAACCGAAGCCTCGTCACTCGGTGGGCTATCATCGCATACTCTAACCGGAACCCTTGTTGGCTGTCTACATGGAGGAATCATGAAAAGAAATAGGTGTGTCCTGGTAAATATGTTTTACATGGTGAGATGACTGAAAGTGATCAATAAAAAAACATTTTAAAAACACACACACAATCATTGTTTTCATGCACTGAGTCCGAAATAAGAAGTTAGGGTCTTCGTGTATGGATATGTTTAATGCTACACCAACACTGGATTCCCCAAACTGATAACCACACTCATAACACTTAAAACTATTGCCGATTTAAATATCAGAGTCCATGTTCTTTGGTAGAACTGACTCTTCTGATACTAATTTGTCACGACCCATCCTATAGGGCCCGTGTCATGACTACCCGAAGCACACATTCTATAGGCTAGGGGCTGGAGACTAGCACCGGAAATGCATATCCCTAAAACCGGGAAGGCATTTCCTTTAAACCTATAAACTCATAAATACCAAGCACACATCAAGATACAAGCACAATTTAAACTAAATAGTAAACATGGTGTGTAAACCAAGTAAAGAGGCTAGAATACAAGACCAACTGGAAAGTTCATGTAAAACTGAAAACATGTCATGTGTACACCCGCCAATAATCCTACATGAAGGGTAGGTACAAATCTAAAACGGTCATCTTGGTGGTTCATCTCGCCTAATTTCTATCTCCAAGAAGCCTCATGTCCTAGTACCCTCATCCTCGATCAGCAATGTTCGTAGTCTGGACAAGATAAATCCAGGTATGGGAAATCCCCGTGAATCAGTGAGTATAAAAATACACATTAGGGACCCCGAGTCCCCTAAAGGTCTCTGAGTATCAAAAAAATGATAATAAAAAAAGAAAGACCATAACATTTAACCTTAAATAGGTATATTACCATATATATAGCTATGTTATCACATATACCCATCTAACTCATGAGGAAACAAAAGGCCCAACTCTCTAGCCAAAAGCACAATTGTTCCACAAATGAACGAATACCCTAAAGGTAACACAATAAAGGTAAGTACCAAAATGGTAACACCATACAGAAGAAGAACACAAAGGTAAGTACCAAAAAGGTAAATAATTAGCTCACACCTGGTATATCATAAGTACGGTAGTATAGATGATTAGCTGTATAGCTAGATCATCTTACATTATCGAGAAGCTCTATTGTTGACCCACACAAGATTGACTATGCACCAAATAGAATCTTAAGATGGCCCACACAAAATCTAGAGATGACCAACATAGGATCTGAAGATGACACAAAAAGGATATGGAGTTGCTAACCCACACAGGATCCAAAGATGACCCACACATGATCTGAAATCTGCTCAAATACTTCCATCCACAGTGATCTAGCAGTATGCAGGCTTGATTCAGGGAGGTTTCACTCCCAAATCCATCCATAAATACTTCAAGTGACATGAAGTCCCATGAAGATTTATCAAAAAGGTCTTTCACTTCATAAGGGACCTAACGCAACAGACCATGTGCCAATCAGACGCTTGGTCTATATGTTAATAGGATTTATGTTCCGAAGGTCCCATTGGATTCGGGATTGATCCATCCCGGCCGTACTCCATCTTTATCCAACACTCAAGTGTATTATACCAAATGATCTTTCTCGATCGAAGGATTATGGTGCCAAAGACTATTCATCAAATGAATGCCCAATTCTCAATATATGGCCATAATGCGTATCTATGTCCGGATGAGCCTGGGTTCGGTCTGACCTGAGCCAACCCGACCCTATATGGTTTTTCCCCAGATGGGATGGGCCATGGTGGGCTAGGCTAGTGGGGTCGTGGACCGGCCCGACCCGCTTGATGCGACTCGATAGGCGCGACCCACTCGACACAGGCCGCTAGGGCACAACCCATTGGGGAGTGGCTCACTCGGCATGGCTTGCTGGGCTGCGGCACGCTCTGCTGGTGTGTTTCACCATGGTGGGGCCACCCTAGACATTACCAGGGGGATCCACCTGGTTTGCTGAACAGTCCATGGACCATTCTGCTGGCACCTACTGGTGCGCTGGACCCGTCGGAGGGGTCCCCCTCTACGTGACTCAGATGACCGACTCTCCTCCCAGTGGCACAATGGTGTCATTGTCCTCTTATGACCAGTCGGGAGTAGGCCGCCCTCCGGGTATACCGCTGCGGCTAAGAAGTCGTGACCATCTCCTCTACTAGTAGTGCAGACGCACGTCGCCCTACCTCAACACGGTCAGTCATTGTCCCCTTCTCAAACGCGACTAACAGGCCATGGTAGGCACCTCTACCAGAGGTGCGGATGCACACCACCAAGGTTCCAGGCAGCCAGCCAACATGCCGGTCGTCTCCCTCCTCCGCCGCCTACTTGAACCACGACCGTCCAGTTTCTAGACTCCCTCCTCTTCCGCAGGTCACTGAAGCTTCGTTCTAATCCCAATAAATATGACGACCCCATATTCACGATTCTAAGGTCGAGAACTCCGCATCCATATGACACACTAAATAAAAAAAATCATGTTTTAATAACGTTTAATTATTTGGCATTGATGTACACACATTAAATGTGAAAATAAAAAATAGAAAATATCATTGTATTTTGGTTGAACTATGGTTGTGTTTGTTTCACCAACATCATTGAGAATCGAGATTATGAAGAAACAAAAAATTATCATATGTCAAAATAAACCCCCTTCCTTGTTTGTTCATTGGAGGTGGTGTGTGGTAGAAGATGAAGACGATGAAGACGATAAAGACGAAGAAGATTCTATCATGCATCGCTACCACAACATTCTCCATATATGGGTCCTCGTTCTTGGCCTGGAGTGTGTTCTTCATTAGAGATTCCAATTTTCCTCCACCAAGAGTTCTCCTGCAAATGATTTTTTCCAACGATCTCCCCCATTATAGGTGAGGAGCCAACATTAATTGAGTTAGGATTATTAATTACACTAATTTTGGAACATTAAATGGGAGAATTATATGAGTTTCCTCACATCAAATGGGGCTTCAGGTGGCCCCCAACACCAAGTTTCAAAAAGGAGGTTTCATGAAAGATAAATAAAATGTTATTTATTTTATTTTTTCTTCTCCCATAAAAATATGAAAACAATCTTCTACCCTTGACCTAATACGTTCAAGTTGAAGGTCTCATTAAGAGAATATAATAACTACGAGTTAAACGGTGTCCTTAGATTTCAATTCCGAGCACTGGTTCAAAAGTAACAAAATGCTGCTCACGCATTTACTGAATGTACACAAAAAAAGTTCAGAAATTATTTCAGGGCACACCAGGCCTCAGAATCATGCACCGTCAATTTTTACGGACTCTAAATATTTTCATATATCGTAAAAAAAATTAAATGAAAAATCTGGGTATTTACACCAATATTACAATTTCAGAGTTTTTTGGATGTGTGACAAGATTGTTCTAATTGTGCTCAAATCATGTACCTCTAAAAACCACTCCAAAACATTCCAAAACACCTATGAACTTATCAAATAATCAATAACATATTATATATACATAAAATAATTTTTTTTAGTAAATTAACTATAACTGGATGTGTCACATTTACTCCAATATTGGGATTTCCATCAACAAACAATAGAACACCACTTACCTGAATGAGTTTGGATCATTACACCACCATTTAATTATCATGTTCTCATTGTTCTTTTTAAATATTAACATCATTCAAGAAAACCTATACTAGAAGGATGATTTTTTCATGCATTAGATTCTCTTAGATATCAATAATATATACCATAACATGAACCAACATAGCATCTCGCTCTAGATCAATGTGGTCTCATTACATTACATGGTCTATATCGGGTTGATACTTCTTTAATTTAGATACATGAAACACATTATGTACTAAACTGAACCATTTGGGAAGAGATAACAAATATGCCACCTCAGATACCTGTTCATGTTTCTCAAAAGGGACTATGTATCAAATTGAATACATCAGTTTCAATCCTAAATGATTATTATAAAGCCTTTGATGGAATTTTAAGAAAACATTATCACTCGGATAAAAAGAAAATGGTCATCGATGATGAATTTCATTTGATTTTTTAACCACATTGTTCCATCCCCATTATCTTTCTTATCAAATGATACTTCTTCATTATTTCTTAAATGTGGCTTGGCCAAACCAATAGAGTATCAATTTTCCAATAAAAATGTGGAAAAAGATAAGGATTCCCACACAATGCTTCAAAATTAATCCATATGTATTTAGTCCGGATAACTACAATTAGACAAGAACTCCAATAATAGTATTTTTCCCTCCCATGAGCCACCAAAGTCTTTTACACAATCCCTATGCATGTAATATAAAGTTTGTATCAACCTTTAGGATTTTACATATATTGGAGTATGATACACTATGATAATTGTCAAATAATTCCCATGGGATTTCTAAAATGATTTATAGAAACAAGTTTTAAACTTACAATCCTTGTCTAATACTATCTAACTTGAATTCTATTCCATTTTATCACTACTTGGATATATATTTTTAACATGTATTCCACCAAATCTGATTCACTAATATTGAAATGGTCTGATTTATGATCTAATCCACTATCACTCACATGACATTATGTTTCTAGAATATCCTTAGTAGACCTGTGAAAAAATAAATAGCAATCTGATCCCATTTCTAAATGGGAATCGATAAAGACTATAGAATACATGTTGGTCGTTTCTGCCCTTCCATAACAAATTTACTGGAGAGGAATCAAACAAACATGGAATATTTTATTTTAATTCTATCCCACCAAAACTTTTCTTTGAAATCATTATACATCATACGTATTTTGGGATTAATATATCATTAGTAAAGATGTTAATCATGAAAAATTTGTTCCTAAAATTATTAAGGTATGACCATCTAATCATGAAACCAAAACACTGTTATTATTTAATGAATTCATCACACAATGGTATCCCCATAATTTATTTTGGACCTTATAGAAACTCATTCATAATAAGTTGTATTTTTAATTATAACATTATCTACCAAATTTTTAACAAAATAAACCAGAAGGAGAACTGCAACACTACATTATTCTTCATATTCCACATGTATGTCATCTATGATTAACATTAGTTACGTCTAATCAGAGTCCTCTTTATCCATTTAATTATATTTTTTCCTACATAAAGTATACTACACAAAATTTCATTTACCTAATGTATATATTATGTGAATGTCAAGAAAACTAAATATATTAATTCCATGGTCTTTTTCTTATATTCAAATATCATTTTGAGAAAATTTGAGTCGATCTATTATTATCTATAAAAAATATAAATTTCTCATAGAAGAGGTAATAATGAAAATTATTCAAAGAATATACTACAAAAACTAATTACAAACCATGTCTTGGTAGTTATTTTCCCGAAACCATAATTGTAGTTATCTATAAGAAACAACATGATCTACATTTATGAGAATAGACCCCAACAAATATTCCAAATCATTATAATAAAGCACATAAGATTGTATTGACTATAGATTTATCAGTATTTCTGCTGATGTAAGGTGAACATTAATCACATGAAATACTTATACAATTCATAGCTCCATTTTAATAGAAAACATTTCCTTATCAAAAATTTCAATAGTTAATATAATTATGAAAGGTAACATAAAAATATCAGCAATTACTATCTAAGAAATGGAAAACTACAAATATAAAAGACATTATTTGGTGGTTTCTAAGAGATCTTAGCCTTTATAGTTTTTCGATCCATATAAACAAATTTTATATGGATAACATGGCCCTAAAAATGTTTCTCTTTTATCAAAAAACCAACAATTGAATGTTTGAAATATATACAACTATCATGCAAGATACACATCATTACTACCAGGTCTTTTTCATGTCAAACATTTTTTCAAGAATACACGTATATGTCATTCATAAAATCCACCATAATACAATCAATATAACTCTATATTATCTGGTTCATCGATTACATATAGATATCTACTGAATATGTAATACCGGAAGTAAAAAACAACATACTTATAATGTATATATCCATAACTAAATGATATCATTAAAATATCCTCCTACTAAACCCATAGTTGGTGATATAATGAACAAACGTTAATTTTAAAGAACCACTGGGATCCACTAAATTGATAAAAATAATAATAAATGTGTAGTTAATGATAACGATTCATAATCACAACATGGTTACGTATACAATAATATATTGAAATTTTAATATTTATGTCCATATTATTCACAAACATAAATGGTGCTTCCTATGTAGATGTACTAGGAAGAATCAACACTTTTCTTTACAAATATTCTAGTTGGACATGGAATTTCCCTAAGTATGTATGTTAAATATAATAATATGGAAGTGATATAGGACTGGTCCCTCTTAATTGATCAATCATAAAATCATCTTCCCTTGTTGGTGGAATCCCAGATAAATCATTAGGAAAAATATAAGGAAATCGATACCCAATTGATTAGAAAATACTATTCTCACTAACATCAATTTTTTCCATGGTCAATTCTCATACCTGACATGAGATAGTTCCAAAAAATAGTTCAAATAATCCTTCCCCACTAGCTTTAATATTACAATATACTCTGAACAGATGGTTGTCTCCATTTATAGACATAATAAAATTCGTTGTGTATAATAGATTATGTGAGCTTTAAACATTGTCAACCAATCCATAATAAATACTAGGTCATTGAAATCTATCTTGTTTATAAAAAATACCCAAAAAAATTAACCCCATAAATAGTCATAAAACAATCATTGCACATAATTTCATGACGTTCTGTTTTTCAATGATGATTTTTATGATTCAAAACAGAAGGAATAATTTTAACATGTAAACCCAGAAGATCATCGTCACGATAAAAATTAATGAATGAAACACAATTATATCAATAAAAACATGCATAAGGTTAGAATTAAAATTAATCATACCTATCACCATCGAAGGTCCAGATTGATCATCCAAATTCATTTTCTCAGCTCCATAATATTTTTTACTCACTAAAATATGCTCTTTATTAACCTGTAGATATTGCACTGGATCAAGAGTCATGGTATTCTTCAAATCATCAGGGCATTCTCGGTTCCACTGATGAGAATTGCTATATTTCACTTGTACTATTGATATATACTATTTTTTAGAAGCTTGGGACATGAACTTATAACCCTTCATTTGAAAAATTTAGAACTGGTATTAAATATTCCCATCTGATTGAAATTGTGACATTCTCTAGGTGGTGTTATATTATATAATTTCATATTCTCAAAAGAAACAAACTAAAATAATGTAGTCCAACACTTCATATTAGATAGAAGATTTTCTGATGTCATTATCTAATTATGAGTCATACCACCACCTTGGAAATATGTTTCCCACTTCCTCTTATTCATAGAATTAGATTTCCCACAAGTTCCCATATGTGTCAATACTCTTCGTCCACCCGTATTTCTTGAGATGTCCCTTTCATCCATGATCATTCTATTGAATATATTTATATAATATAAAAAATCATAACTATCTTTGAAAAGATTTTTTCCATCAAATCTTATTCAAAAATGATTTCCTTAAAGGATTCACATTGAGTAATTTTTATTGAGAAGTATACTAAAATCATAAATTTAGCAACATAATTTATCAATGTTTGGTTCTTTTTCTTCAATATGATGAAATATTTTGTTTTAGACATTCTAAATTTGTGACGGTAGAATCATTTGATTAAAAATTCTCCAAAATCCTTCCATGTTAAGACATGATACATTTTAACTAGAACTACTAAATCCCACTACTAATATGAAATATATTCCAAAATATATATTGATATCTTCACCTTCATCTTCACTAAAATTACTATGAAATTGAATTTAACTTATTTAGCCACAATTTTTCATTTTTCAATTTGGAATCACCCCAAATAATTGATGGATTATTCTTTTGGAACTAAATCGAATGATCCACTTACATTGGTTCATTATTTTTATTCCCTCTATCTACAACTTGAAAAAATAGACAACGCTCTCAACTAATTGTTGGTTCACCTTTGGATCAGGTGAAACCACATTCTCAGTAGCCTCTTCCGGTTGGTTCATATGATGTCTACCATGTTGTATTTTATATAATCAAAAAAAAATTATCCTGGCAGTTTTTTTCTTTAGAAGATGAAGGATTAGCAAGCTTAAATTTAACTAATCACACCTATCACCAAAACACATTCCAAAATTCAAAAAAAATATACGTTCAAACCTATTTTTTAAAATACTACCATGCTTTTGAAAATCTACCAATTTTCAACAATCATAAAAACACATCACATTTTCATCAATTTATAATTTATTTCTAAAAAATAATTGTATAATATTATTGTAAAGTCATTACTATCAATGCAGGTTATTCTCATCTCATCAACTAAAACCATGAAAATGAGGTAAATAATCATATAAGTGTACCAAAAAAACATATGTTACCAAAAATCCTGGTGACATGTTGTTCAACATATATAGGATAACTTCAAATTTTTTATGCACTACATTTCAAGTTACGACAACTATATTTCCTTGAAAAAAACCCAAATCTAAAAACAAACCATATGATTTTCCAACTACAGGACTGAACAAAATAATACAACATGTAACATTTCACCCCTCACCCATTGTCTTGTGAAGAGGTGGGTGGGATACTAGGCCTTATATGACATCCCCAGAACATTGAATGATATAACCAAATAAAAAGGGACTCATAAATTGTTTGGGAATGATTTTCATGTTTAATATAAACAACCAACCCATAAAACAATGCCAAAAAACCACTATAATATGCATGAGTACAAGGAAAATATAAAACAATGTATAACCCAGAAGTAATAACCACATTAGGTTAGATAGCAGAAACCAAACAAAAAAATCAAATAAGACTATGATACTATCTCATCAACTCTCATTATACTATAATCTCTAACTCCAAAAACCGTTTCCATGTTATCATGACGTATCAATAAATTATACATATACCTTGTATTTTATTATGTCTCAATATATGACATTTGAAAACATGCCAAAGCAACTCAGAAGAGGGTGAGTATAAAGCTAATTAGAATTTTGTGAATGGATTACCACCCCACACAACTAGGATAGAACATGTTATCACATTTATATAAAATATTTAAAAAAATTAATTTTTTATCAAAGACCAGAAACATTTTCCAATCCAAAATACCTTCCATGGATATAAATGAAATAATATTTCAAAACCATTTCTAAAATCCATCTTGGAACACTCATTCCAAACATAATCATATTCATTCCCAAGTGAAAGTTTTTTTCTCATGAGTGGTCTCTCTTCGATCTACAAAGTCATCATGAGTTATGAAATACTAGGCTACCTTCTAGCACATGACCCTTCTATAAGGTCATGTTAATAAAAATGAACTCACTCAAAATATGTCTTCCAAAACCCATTCCAAGACATTTCAATTAAAGATTTATATTAATGAATATAATTAGAAGAACATTTTACATGTAGGAAATAAAAATCTATTATTATAAAATCACAATTTCATAATAAACTTCTTAAGGTTTTCCACAAAACTAACCAATTTCCACTATTTCACAAAACCATCACTAAATAGTTTTTCCGTCAATAATATCACATAAATTTCATAACAAATTTCAAGAAATTTAGTAAATTTAAAATAAAGAATTCATTTTATTATAAAGAATATTCGATAGAGAATACACATATGAAATAAACATTGGTGAAAACGGAGAACAACACCACAAATTCAAATAAAATATTTTATCTTCCAAATCATATTTTTTATATTATTAAATTCAATCAAAATAAACAAATATCATCATTATTGACATCACATATCATAGATATATCTCCATAATTTTAGATCTATGATTCAAAGAGAGGGAATAAGAATATATCTAATGAAAACCCACCATTAATGAGAAATTACTACGGAATCTGGTCTTCCAACGCAATTATATTTCCCTAAGACACTCTTATGAATCAAAATGTATGATCTCCATATCCATTATTAGAATATAAAATCATGTTATGAGCTGTTTATAGGGATAAATAGTGGTTTAGGGGGTAAATCAGATTAGATCCATTTTTTTGATACAGAGTTTAACAATCCATGATTAGATCACAAGGTTAGGTAAACAATGCATTAATCATCAAGAATCCACTAACTCCAAACACAAATTGATCAATTGGATTTCATTGATATATAAATAGTGAGTAAACCATTCTATACATCACTATCTATCATTGCATGGTTTCTCTTGGGTAGCTGAATGATACGGCCATGTCGTACATCTACCTGATTCCCACTATTTCATTTAAACTTTTTTTGGGAGTGTTTCGCGGTTTCTTATAACCTTTATCAAACCATGCACCTCTGAAAAGGACTATAAAACATTATAATAACACCTTGAATCCTCTTAAGACATATCCCAAACATTATATATACATAAAATAAATAGATGTTTAATACCTACAACTGAGGGTGATGTATGAGAAATTGTACTCACATGAGTTGAAAAAATGTTTTTGTTTAATACATGAGAGTATTCTAAGTTATCTAACATTCTGGTACATCACAACATTAGATAGAGATGAGTTAAACATAGATAACTATACTTGAAGGATATAATAATTTCTAAATAATTCATATTATTTGGAATACCATATCACTCTAGTTCTATAGAGAATTTTTAAAAAAACATATCTATTTTAGAAAATGTGGATGATATTGAATAATTACAAAAGTTTATTTAATCCCATTTTCTTATGGAGTAGGACCTTTTAAGGTAGAATATATATCACATATTGTATCAACTCAAAATAAGTATCTTATGATTGGGGAATCTAATGAAACATTTTAGGATTGTAATATAGGTATTTAACCAATCACAAAAGCAGTGAAATTTGGATCTCTAACTACATAATCAAAAATTGTAAATGGTGGTTTAACCAATTGTATCCACTTGTGTTTATAGTGTATAACCCATGTTTGTGTTTTTAACCTACATATAATGGATAAATATTTTATGTTTAACATTGTAAAAACCATGTGATGATCTTTATTTTAATATTATCAAACATGAGGTGAAGTTGGGAGATAATAGTTAGTGGATTGGGAACACTAATAGGTTCAAAATATTTGCTGAAAATGGAATAACTCATAAAAGAAAAGGGATACTACTGATCCACCACCTTCTCCTCTCAGAGATCCATTTGGATCTAGAAACATTAACTGGTATTTTATAGAGGTTCCCTCTAATGATCTATGAAGTATTTTGATATGTGAATAATATTCATGCATTGAAAAGATGATATGTTCTCATAATTAATGGGAATAATTATCACATCTAGACTAATATGATTATTCCTTATCTATTATCACTTATCATAGATTTAACATATCCTGCAACAGTGTGTTTTCCACTAATTTCAATGGAAACTATTATGACTTAAAATATTAATAGAAAAATAATGTTAGATGGAAAGGCACCAAATTCACTATTCCTATATTTATTATGCAAAATCTAAAATGTTCATGAGTATCCATACATCCAGGATACTATAGGACAAGTTACAAACCATCTATGAAGGTAATATCCAAAAAAAGAATTCCATATAACAGATTTGAGATACAAAAATATAATATATTAAAATGGATGATGATGAGACCCCTGATGACTACTTTACAAGTCTAAATAAGATTCTAAGAAACATCTGGGTTGTTGGTGAGAAGTCGCAATATTACATATTTTTTATACAATTGATATTAATTTTTACTAGTCGATTTGACTTAATTATTTAATACCTAGTAGAATGATTCTCAAGATGATAAATTTCAATATTACTTCATTAATATAGCTTATATTATTTCAAAAGTGTTTATAAATGGAATATGGGATTGGAAAATAAAAAATTCCCATTGTTCTAGAATTTTGATAGACTTCTACACTTTAATTACTATATTCTAAAGAAGAAAATTTTATATTCTTAATCTGATGAGAATGGTTAGAGGCATTGAAAATATAAAATATATTTTAATAATGATTGAAATTCCATCAACAATAAAATGGGTTTTATGAGTGATCACAGAAAAGAAAAGTCATTATCAAGTATCTCTATATATAATGAGGTTAATTTATTTCTAATATTTAAAATTGTATGGATTCAACATGTAATGATGATGGTATTGAATAATTAACCTAATAGTAATGGTATAAAAACTATGAGTACATTGGATGTACAATGGATATTACAGTGTCCAAATATAAAAAATAAAAATTACTAAAGGATAAATATAAAGTATTTGAATATAAGGAAGAGCTATGAAAGAAGGATGATAACTATATTGACGAGATCATACATCATAAATCGAAGTATGTTTAGCATGAAATTATTTTGAGTCATATTTAAGATAAATATCGTTAAATTGAAGAATAATTTTATGAAAAAAATACATATGTGTCACAATTCAACATTAGATGAAAATTTAAAATGATTACATTAATATATTAATGAATGTTATTATAGAATCATCTTAGTTAAGTGAGATGAAAGAATCTATCTATTGAGTAAAATTTGGTACTTTTAATTATCATGATTAAAATGTTATAACTGATAGTGTAGGTCTCAAAAATAATCATTTATAAGGCCAGAACAATAAATATAGTGAGATACACTCTTCCACATCAAAGTAATATGTTAATGTAAGGAAATTATTTTTCCTTATGAAAAATATGGAAAATAGTTAAACAGAAACAACATCAATATAAATCTAGGCAGAATTTGAATCAATATAAATGATAAGAATTTAGTGGTTCTTGATGGTGTTATATAAGTTATTGATATAAATATTATTTTCTGATATATCATTTTATTGATATGAAATAGGGAAGAACCGAGTTGATGATTTGATGAGAAATATAGGATAAAATACCATGTAAATAATGAATTGGTTGGATCTAATGAACATATTTCCTCTGAAAATATAATTAAATTCATACAGTAGGTTTTAGGAAGATTTAGATAAGAGGGTAACAATGATGACTTGTGCATGGCTATAGTAAATTAATTATTCCCAATGGTTCAAGAGGGAATATTTTTTAAAATCTAAATGCATGTAAATAAAATTCATGTAACATTAAATGTTTCAAGAAGACAAATAAAAATCATAAGCAAACTATCAGGAAATTGTTCTTGACAATCCACCTAGATCAGTTTGACATGGAAAAGATCATGTAATGAATTAGGATTATATAAATAATGTGGCTTAAGATAATGTGGTTAAGGTATATAAATACATATCCATAAGATTTTACTAAAAGAGAAAAAATAATTTTTAAATATTTGAGTAAATTGTTTGAAGATCAATGGGTTTTATGAATATTCTACCCAGAAAAGAATAAATTATAAAGAGGATAAATATATAATAATATAATGCGGTTTTATTATATTATATAGTAAAGGTAACATATTCACATCATGATGTAATTAACAAATTACAATAAAATGAGGATAATATAATAAAAAAGGAAGAATGTTAAGAATAAATTCTCATTATTAGTGAACCATATAAAAGAATAAAAGGACCCACATTATTCACTATTATATTATGTATTTGGGATGTGTCGAATTGAATGATGTGATAAAATCTACCACTTCTCAGATATAAAATGATGACGAGTTCCATAATGTATAACTTCTAAAAAAATCTATATGTTTAAAATAGGAGAATAACATCCATTTAATGGGAGAAAAATAAGAAGGATACTATCATTTTTTCATTGAAAAAAATATTTTAAAAAGATAATTAATAATATTAGGAATAAATAATATCAAAAAAATAATAATATTTTCTATAATTATATCAATTGTTAAAATTAATTTATAGTGTTGGTTGTTGAATTTATGATAGAAATTGGGTGTTTTTTAATCTTACACTAGAATATTCTGATGTGTTTATTCATGTTTGAGCATGATTTTTTCATATGAATTTATTTTTCAAAGAACATATAGAAATTATTTATGAGTATGGTATCATATGTATTCAATTTTATGGAAATTATTTAGATCTTATTTGTACACACATTGTTTATACACTATATTATCCCACATATACTTATATTTATATAATTAATAGAAATTTTCTATGAAATAGAAATATTATCATTATTATCTAAAGAAATAATTATTCAAATTTTTTCATGGAGATGATTATGTTTCATTTTGATGAGAATAAGAATAGAATACCCATTTTAAGCTATGTTTACTTTAATTATTAATAAAATGAGAATAAAATTATCTCACAAAATAACCTTAATGGCGTGTCTTGCTATCAAAAAAATACAAAGGGAAATATTATTGAGGTTGAGTATTTAATTTTTTGTCAATGATTCTATATGTGTTGAGTCTTTATATACAATTTAATGATATGGTTGAATAAATTCATTTGAGATGTTTGTGCAACAAATTCATAGAGAATATTTATTTTAGTACTGTACTTTAGAGGTAAATGTAAATATTTTAGGGACTAATGAATTCAAATTATTCAACTATAACCTTCACAGGTTCCTAACAACTAATAAAATATTGATCCATTTGAGAAAAAATAAAAATGGCAATATTATTGAACCCATGTATTTAATTTATTATCAATTATTAAATATTTTTTTAGTTAGTAATCATCGGTAATGGAGATGATGGAAGAAATTGATTTGAGAAGTCCATTAAATTATTATGTGAAGAATATATCAATAATAAGGACATGAAATATTCTATTATTTCATGGGGATTTTTTGTAATAATTATTAATATAGATTTACTAAACTATTTTATTTTTGTATAAAAATATTTGAGAAGTCTTTACACTAAATTGTGGGTTTTACTAACTTGTTTTTCAAGTGTTAAAAAATAAATCTCCATATAAATCCAAGGTGTTGTATCATCTATGCCTATGATAGCTATGATCAACCATATAATAGATTTACTACAAAACCTGTTTTTGGTAGAAAAGGGAATAATGGGAAAAGAGTGCCTACATGGGAAATCAGATCATATACACAACACCGATAAGAGCCGAAAAAGCCGCCAAGTAGGGGAATGGAAGCATAATGGGTTGTGTGTATGTGTGTTCATGCACAAACAACCAACATATCATTTATGTTGAACAATATTTAATCATAATTTAAAATATCGATATATTAGAAAAGAAAATTAAAATGTTCCACATGTATCATCACAATAAATATACAATAAGGTTTCTATATATTTAAAATCATATTCAATGTATTGATTTTGGGAAAAGAACATATATGATTGAAATCACACATATTATAATTAAGGTCCTTCTATGAGGCCCTTCTATTAGCTTGAACATAGATTCTCTATGATTAATATAATTGAGGTGTATTATAAGATATAATATGAATTCAAGAAACAAATTAAATGATTATTTTCATGGATATTTCATATATATAAATTTTCTTTGACGTAGATACCTTGTTTTAAGAGAGAGTTTTCCCTGAGGATAGATAGTGAATATATATTCCATGATAAATGAGATTCCTTGAGTTTTTTCATCTGAAAACAACAATTAATTTGATTTCTATAAAAAATTGTGAAAATTATGAAAATGAAATGATATTATGGTGAAATTGAGATCATAATAGACATTTTATATTCATAGAACATGATTGGATGAGTTTGATAATTCAAGATATTTATTTTAATTATTATGATTAATCTTTAGTATTGAATTATAGAGTTATAGATTCTAATAAAAGAATTTGATTACAATTTAATTATTTAAGTCTATATCCAAGTATGTGTTGACTTCCAACCAACTAACATTGGGTCATGGTGTGTGAGATATTCTTATAATCGATAATGCATACATTTTATGAGTTTTTTCATGAATATTAATACATTACATGATGACAAAAAATGCATAGTCTATTTATTGTTCAATGATTCATGAATTAATTGGTGATCTTATGTTTCAGATTAATGTTTACATATATACATGAAAAAATATACGAGTGATAGTTTTTCTTAATAAATCCTGTAAGGAATCAAGAAACCCATGTGCCTTAGGGAGTTTAAATTCTATTATGGTTATTTATTGACTATTTAAATAAAGAGAAAAATACATGGACTTTATTTAAATAAGAATATGTGTTTACATTGGGATTCATGTTATATGATTCATAATAATTTGATATCTTCTAAGATTATAGTTATTAACTAACCATATGGAGTAGTGAAGGATACCCAAGTCTGGTATTTGAATGAGAGTTAGATGAAGAATAATTTTTGGGATATTAAACATAAATTAATATAAAGAATTATGTCTGATATATTTTTGGATTAATTGGCATGAATTAAAGTAAAAATTCATTCTTGTAGTTATATAAAATTATGATATGAAAATAAGTGGAGTCCTGATCCAAACCATTAGTATTATAAATTCAAATATTTATTAATGTTTTATTATGATTTATTATGATTTAGAATAAATAGCTATATAATATAAATATATATTCATGAGAGATAGGATGAATTTTTATTCTATCTTTAAAAAATTATATTTTTTTGAGTTCCCATGAAATAATAATATCTAATAGAGATAGAATTATTTGAAATTGGGATATTCAAAAATAAGGATATCAAAATTTATGGAGTTTTAAAAGACTTAGGAGAAATAGTTCACTTGATATCGAGAGGGGGTTTCAAGACCAATTGGTCAATTCACGAAACAATTGATGATTTTGATGAGGTATACTATTAAAATCAATCCAATTCCCATATGGAGGAAGACCATATGATGAATAAGATCATTCTATTACTAGATTAACTATGAAGATGTAGATTGTGATTGGGGTGTTAAACAAGTCACCAGATTCTTCTGATTAGGGGTTATATCCCATCATAGGGTCAGTAAAATTGTGGTGTCTATACAATTTCATAAAAACTACAATGACGATGTCAAAGCAGTTTTAACTACTTGTTTGTACATTGGGGATTCTATGTTGGTTTGTCTAACCAACATGGAAAAGATTAGGATTTTATATCGAACCTCATAAACATTGTGTGACACTATATATTTTACTATTACAACACATGAGGTGAGGATATGAGATAAAACATTGTTTATTAATAACATTAATTTATTCAAGAGTTTTGGTAAAAAGTAAATAACTGGTTAAATAGAAAGGAGGACACTAATTCACCCCTCCTTCTCTCAGTGATCCATACGGATCTAGGAAATTGCTATTAAATTTAAAAATATCATCCCATAGCCTACCTCATTAATTTTCATTATAAATAATATTTTTACATAGAAGAAGGATGTCTATAATACATTTAAATTTTAATATCCCCCTAATATTTTGAAGGATACTCAAATTCCCATTTTAGATGACATTCAAGGATTCCTCATATATTATAGGAATGTTTCCAAATAAATTAGATACTTAATTCACCAAGAATCAATGTTTTACTACTGAATATAAATATTCCCTAGAATAAAACACCCATGATCCCCAATGAATGTAGATATTGAATGACATTGTATTTTACTATTCCACTATATTAATGGAATTTTATATTCATATTCCTGGTTCCCTTAAAGATTTATCCTTGATTTGTTTTCAATTATATCTTTACATATATTTTTTTCCAAAACTCCATCATGTAGGACGAGGATGAGCAAACTTACACTAGAACATTTCTTGATACTTGTATTGCAATGGTTTTTTGATTATCTTTTATCTCGTGAACATCCATATTCTTCAAAATTATGATCACTACAAAACATTTCTTTTACTTTCATTCAATGATGTTCTTCATTGAGAATACGAATTTGTACATCCTTTTAAACCATGTTTGATATTCTGATGGTGTTACTAACATAAATCACTATCATATCGCATCACTATTGAAGTGATGATAATAGAAGTATCTCCTATATAGTATATGAATCTTATTTTGAATATTTTATTCTTAACAGAGATAATGTAGAAATCATTCACATGATATATAAATGGTCTTCCTGAAGAAAACCACATCTTAGATATCCCCTGTATCATTAACACTTTGTATGTTTTTGTTGGTTTTCATACTTATATTTCAAGGATTTCCTGAGAAACTCTATTAATATCACTCCATGAGTATTAAATGAAATATTTTTGTCTAATATATCCTCACCAACACAAGTTCCATTCTATCTATCCATTCACATACATTTCAATTATCTCTATAAGAAAACATATAAATGGAATGTACATGTCCCTTTGAATGAGATCATTCTATATTTATTGTAACTCAAATAAAAATTCCATTCAATTAATAATATCTATATATAACATAGATTCATAGAATTACAATCCAGTCCCTCAGAGGGAATGTCCACTAAAAAGTAAACTCCATCTCGGAATGAGGGAGTAAAATCTGAGTTGAGACCATGTGTGTTGAGTGATTATTACCCCACAAAAACCTTGTACATATAGGATACGAAACTATAGTGTGGTAAATCATATTTTTATGGCAGAATTTTGATCATTAAAATTATGACCTTCAATCCACCAGATGTTTTCATAATGGAGTTTTAGTATATTGTAATTTAGAGCATCTGAGGTTCCCTCTATTGACTAAGTGTACTACAATTATGCATTATTATCACCCTTCACACCACATAATGTCAAAAATCATATCCTACTCAAATAAATCTAAAAATAATATAAATTTAAATTAAATCCAATGAAAATACAAAGAATGAATGAAAACAAATAAGAAAACAATGTTAGGGATTAATTCTCTTTAGAAAATGAGTCCCACAAACATGGGAGGAGGGATATTTAATTATTTATATTCAATAGAATATAAAAAATATATTAAACTACCAAAATCATCATTAAAAATGTAGTATTACTAATAAATAGTGTATATTATAAATAAAATTAATCTGTAGATTCAAACCACTATTCTCAATTATGATACATTTTTAGGACTGATACACTATTCAATGAGTTCCCCACACCCTTTGAAAGGAATTCACAATTATTAATTCTAATTGGACCAGTTCATAGAATTATTATATATTTTTTTATTTATTAAGTGATTAGTGATTTTCAATTACACTTTGAGTTTGAATTCATTCCCCGGTGAACATTTTTTAGATACTTATACTCCTTTAATATTCTTGACCATTTATTTTTGAATGTTAATTTCGCCCTAGGATAAAAGAAGATATGGGTTTATACTGTTATCAGTTCCTCATACAGGGGTTCAATTTCAAAAATTTGTACTCTACATAAGTTAAAAATTTTGGTGAATGAAAATACGGTTAATAAAATCTGATTAACAAGAATAAACATTATGTCCCTAAGATTTATAGTATAGTAAATGATTTTCTACCCTAAAAATAAAGGATACATGTATCTCATTTATAAAATTTATGTCATTGTATACTTTCCTAACCATACTAATATTAACATATCATCACCACACATGGATTTTAATGGTTAACAGTTTTTATGGAAAACATATATTTTCCACTAAGAGGATATTTATTATTAAAATATCCTATAATAAATACCTCACAAAAATATAAATGATAATTTAAAAATTTCTATTAATAATAAATCCATGATTTAAACAATAATAAAAAGCATTACATAATATGAAATAATTATGGTATTCAAATAATGGAAATTAAATAGTATCAATCATTGATACTTCGTTTCCCTAAGGCGTGTAAATTCTGATCAAATAATTGTAGCAATGGTGGTTTATTACCACGTAGTAGTTATTTTATATTTTTTATACAGTCATTGAATATTTGAATAACAAATCTTGGATATTTATCTAACAAAATAATATTTTCAATGAAGGTGATTGGTAATTTTATGAGGCTATCAATCCTCAAATTATATTATAGCTCTATTATTTTCATAAATGTGTATAATCATAATTTATATACTATGAATTGTCTCTTATATTGTTATAAAATTCTTTTAAAAATATATTTAGTAATAATTGATACAATAATGCACTCGGAATCTAATTTTAAATTTACTTTTATGGTTGTATAGAACATTTCTATATAACTTCTCCATCATTGAGAAAGATCATAAATCTAGAATGAAATATAGAATTGTATTTAATGTTTAGCATAATTATTATGTTTATAACAATATAATGAGATAGTTGTTACCTCAAAATACTGTTTGTAACATCCAAAGTAAATGAAGAATAATAGATTTTCATATTTATTAATATTTTTGAGTTAAATATTAATTATACTATAAATGAGTTGCTTGGTTCGATAGCGTACCTGATACACAACAACGGGTTTCTTTGAAATCTTATGTTCCACACTAATAATATAATATTATTATTCTAAATGAAAGTTAACTCCTAGCCTTTGTATTTTCGGGAATGAATGAAACAAAATACAATATTATTATTCATGTTTATTAAATGTATTTACATTTATCCAATAAATGTTAGAGGTTTAAAATGTGAATGATAATAATTTTATGCATAATTTTCATTAATAGGTGGATTTACAACCTTTTAATAGATAAACCTATTCAAATATATTTTATGTCACTTAAATAAATTTTATACGACCAAATAATATCATTTTTAAGAATGGGGACATCAAAATTTACATTGTGTAAATTTTTTGGAATTTTTTTTCTGATAAAGTTCATTTTTAACGAATAGTGAAAAATATTTTATTTTAATTCAAAACATCATTTTAATCTAATTTATTTATATAGTAAGATTATATTTTTAATTGGTTATAATGTTTAATAAGAATATATTTTTACCATTTAATCCAATTTTGGTCATTGTAATTAATTTCAGTTTGAAATTGGTCATAAAAAGTGTCAATCTTTTGATAGTTATTATTTCTTAAAAACACACAATTTATTTTAACAGTGGGAATTAAATTTAATATTAATTAATGCCACATTTCTGTTCAGAATTTGGTAAAATAGACATCATTTTTTAATTGGGACTATCAAATATAGCATAGTCTGAATTTTTGGTATTTTTATGAAAAACATCATGTTTTGATGAATACTAAAACCACTTAGTAGTAGTTGAAAAACTAAATTTTTCATTTAAATGATATTTTACCAATTCTGTGAGTTGAATTTCTAAAAATCTGACATACATGGTTGTTATTAGTAAGTAAAATGTGGTTCAACAAGATGAAAATAATTTTTTTGTGAATGGTATCTTTTGACTTTTATTTACCGCGGTTAAATGTAAATAGGATAATTCAAGGTAAAACGAAAATTGTAATCATTAAAAATTACATTAACACATATCCAAACCATATTGGATGAATAATTTTCGAATATGGGCTTCTGTGGGTCTATATTGAGACCCCATGGAGCCACATATGAAAGATAATGACACTTTAGATTAATAAATTTAATGTAAAGGCAAAAATGACATAAAAAATAATTTAGTAATTAATTTTTATATGATGTTATATAAGTAATTTTATTGAATTTAAATATTAATTGGAAAGATAAAATTATTTCTGCCATCATGCAATTTTTTTTTAATTTTTAGATAAGAAATAAATTAAATTATTTATGTGACAATAATGATGTAGTGTTTTCCTCATTAATAAATCATTTAAATAAATAAGATTATATATATTAAAATAACATCAATAACATGTCAAATTCTTATTAGATGATTTTATTTTGACCATTAGTCTTCTGATATTCATCTATAATGATTTATGGGCCTTTTGAATCCGAATATCATTATATTATAAAATAATATTTTCAAACCTTCCTAAAGGGCCCCTCCTCTCCCTTATAAAAAGAGACCACTTATAACAAATTCCTAACACCTCTCAAGACTTCATAATCCTCCAAAACAAGCCTAATTAATCTAACTACATCTCTCTTCTCATCCTAGAAGCCATACCTTAGGCAGAAGACACTTCAAGATGTTTTTTGGGTTCAAACCAAAGGAAGTTACCAAAATTAAAGGTAATAGTTTCACCTAACTTGTTTTCTGTTATTTTAATTCTCCAACACCTAAACGCTTTTTATTATTTTATTTTATAACAACACCAGTATCCTAAATATAATTGCTTTTTTTATGATAAGTATTTGAACTACACTTACACACACCTCTTTCTATTGGGTGAATAACATAATGTTTCTTTGGATGGCCAACTAACGCCTCATGAAACGAGGATTGATCGATTATCTACTACCCCCTATCATGGATTCCATTAAGATGACACTATTTATATATATGTTATATATATATTATGTTTATTTTTCTTTATGTTTTTGTATTTTTCTTTTATAGTTTACCTTTTTTAATTCCATTATGGATAAATGTTTTAATTTCATTTGAGGAAGTGAGGACTACCACCCCCAATATGGGACGTATAAAGGATGGAGTTCATGATATTATAAATGATATAATAATTTAATTACAATATAATTATGTATCATTATGTTTTAATTCCATTAAAAAAGAAATAGAAATGAATGTAGTGTCCGTGCGTACATATGACTTTCTGTCTCCATGAAAGATGCATTTAATTTCTTACCTCCAAATGATATGTACTATTATAAATATATATATAATAGATATATATGATTTATATGATATCTAAATAATGAAAATAATTCTGGATATAATGTAATATTGACCACATGGACATGTTGTAAATATAAGTTGTTCATTTTTTACTCAAGTACCAAATAATGACAAAACGACCATTATTAACATAAATGATTAAATAATGATTATAAAATGGTAATAAGTGAAATAAAAGGAAAAATAAACTTGAAAAATGTTCTGAATCAAGTAGAAATTAAATTTAGTTTGTTATTTAAGAGATTAAATAATGTTCCATTTAATTCGAACATGAGGTAATGGACTTCGTCTCAATCTCCTTATATTGAGGAATATTTAAATTAATACACAAATTTCGTTTATATTTTGTATAAACCCCTTTGAAATTTTCTTTTATTCAAAAGGAAAATTTTTCTACGAAGCGTTTTACTAAAAAACAAAAATTATGTTCCTTTTAATATAAGCGGTGACAACGTCCTTTTCCGCCACCACCAGTATTATTTGATCTTTGGATTCCCCAATAAGCCATATTGTTTTTAAAAGAAAATAAATACAATATACACTTTTATGTATTATGGTATTGAAAATGGATTTGATAATGGATTTGTTATGTCAATATATTTAAGTGATATATTTTTATTGAAATGTGGAAATGTTTTCTTTTCTTTATATTTGTTTTATGTTTTATGATTTTCTAATGGTATATGGACATTTGATGGGTGGTTATGTAATAAACCAAATGGAGGGTGGTGTCGTGGATACCAGGATGGGTGTTTACGTTATAACATCTAATGCATTGGGTAAGGAAGTCAGTTGTATGGCTATTCCATTTAGTGATATGTGTGTAACATAGTTGTATGGTTATTCTATTTAAGTATGTTGATGTCCCAAGTTACCTTTATATGTTATGTGATCTTTATATGGGTTTTATTGTAACCTTTTGGTTACAAAAGAGTTAGTACAAATATTTTATTTATTGAAGTGTATTTAGTACTTAATAACGGTGAAAGGTATTACTTATGTTAAATTAATCATGGTCTACTTATTGTTTTGAAAAAATAAATGTTTTCATTATTTGTGTATCCCTTACTGAGCTTTTTATGCTCATCCCATGTTTTTGAAATGTTTTTCACCTGACATAATGTAGAATATGGTCAAGGATGGGATCAAGGAAATGTCATGTTGTCTTAAACATGGAACTAGAAATGACCCTTTTTGTAAGAGTTTATATTTTATAAAAAATTGGAAATTGTGTAGAAGTTGTCTACACTGTAATCTTTTGTGATGTAATTTTTAGGTCTTAATTATCTAAAAATATAAACCTAAAAAGATCCTCAATGTGAATTATTAACTTAATTCATGAATATGTATGTTTTATGATTGGGTCCTTATAGTTGGTATCCGAGGATAGTTTAGATAACATTAGGAGTTAGGGTATTGTTAAATAATTGTCTATAAATTAATTTATGGTAACATTGAAATGATATAGTATTAACAGATTACCATGTTGCTTCACATAAGATATTTCTCTATTTAGAATTGTTTTCTATAGAGAAAATAGGGTAGCTCTGTTGGGATGACATCAGGAGGAAGTCGACCTTCCAAATCAGTGTCCTCTGATGGTCGAAATCGAAACTGAATAGTTTTTTGCTGTGATGCCATAGCTGATATAGGATATAAATTGTGGTGGTATACATGTGCGAGATCAGCTATATCAACCACATAATAATATGTCAGTAGTGGAGCATTTCAAGAGGCAACATCCCCCATCATTCAGAGGATCATCTGACCCTGTGCTAGGTGAATGCTGGATTAAAGCACTAGAGAATATTTTCGATGTTATGGGGTGTTCAAAACATCAAATGGTTAGTCTTGATGTTTACCATTTTGATGGTGAATCTAATCAGTGATAGTCTATGGTGAAACATATTAGGGATAGTGAGGAGATTTATGCTCTTTTTTGGATGAATTCAATGGTATGTTTCTAGAGAAATATTTTACTAAGGTGGTTCATCTTAGGATGGAAAAACAATTCCTAGAATTGAGGCAGGAGGATGACTCAGTGGCTGCTTATGAAGAAAAGATCACTCAACTGGAAAGGTGTGCAGAAAATTTCTTCCAAGATCTCTATAGTAATATAAATTGATTTTACTTAGGACTGATGCAACGATATCGAAGAGAATTAGGCTCTCGTGAGTTCAATAGTTAGGAAAATCTTGTTCGATGTGCAGAGAAGGTGTAAATGGAGTTCGTTATTGATCAGGTGTTTGTTGAAAAACAACAGAATAAGTGGGATTGTTGTTAGGAAAAAGGGAAAAATTCCTCAAAGAAGCCTGGAGGTAAGAAAATTAAATATCCAACTTTTCAGAAGTGTGGTAAAAAGCATCCTTGAGAATTTTTATCAAAGTCTAGAAACTGCTTCTCATGGGGTAAGTCTTGTCATATTGCTCGTATCTATAAGGAAGATGATCAAGCAGGCAATAAAAATCCATCAGTATGATGTTTTAAGTGTAATGAAATCGGTCATTATAAAAATGAGTGTCCAGTGAAGAACTCAACTAAGGGAAAGCAGCCGGACTACAAGTAGAAATGGGTGTTGAAATCCTTTGAAACTACTTCAGTAGATCTTGGGCTGTTGAACGAAGTAGTATTATGTACACTATTTATTTGTTAAGATTATGCCAATTTTTTATTTGATTTAGGGTCTACACACACTTCCATTTCTGAGAATTTTTCTATTAAATTGGGAATTTCATATCAAGATATGAATACATAACATATGGTAAAAACTCTTTGAGGAAATGTTGAGACAAAAAGAAAAAAAATAAGAACATTCATGTCCTTGTGTGTGGAAATAATCTACCTACAAACCTTATTGATTTTCCTCTAGTAGAGTTTCATGTTATTTTGTGCATGGATTGGCTATATGTATATCAAGATAATATTGAATGTAGAGCTAAAGAGGATTCTTTTCAGATAGATTTACATCTTTTCATAATAATGAACGCTTTCTTTTGATAACATATCAGGAATATGAGAAACAAGTAAAATATGGAAAAGAATGTTACCTTGCACAACTTGTTGAAAATAAATGAACTATTCAGATTAATGATGGGCCAGTGTTAAATGAGTACCTTGATGTTTTTCTTAATGAGTTACCTAATATTATACCTGATCTGAATGTTGAATTTACTGTTGACTTAGTTCCTAATGCTATGCCAATTTCAAAACCCCTTAACTAATGGCTAAAGTTGAACTTTTAGAGTTAAAGAATCAATTGTATGAGTTATTAGATAAAGGCTTCATTCGGCCTAGCACATCTCCAAGGGATACTCCTATTTTGTTTGTTAAAAAGAAAGATAGTTCAATGAGACTTTGCATTGATTATAGATAATTGAATAACATCACTGTTAAAAATAAGTATTATTTCTATCATATCGATGATTTGTTTGATCAGCTCCAGGGAGCTCAGTATTTTTCGAATATTGTCATGAGATCGGGGTACCATTAGTTGAAAGTTAGGGAAACAAACATTATGAGGACCGTGTTTCGTACTAGATATGGCCATTATGAATTTATAGTTATGCCTTTTGGTTTATCCAAATCACCTGCTGTATTCATTGATCTTATGAATTGAATTTTCCGTGAGTTCTTGGATATGTTTGTGGTTGGGTTAATTGATGATATTTTGGTTTATTCCAAAAGTAAATAGGAAAATAAAATTAATTTAAGGGTTGTCTTGAAAACCTTAAAAGAAAAGAAACATTATGGGAAATTCAGTAAGTGTGAGTTTTGGTTACAACAAATTACTTTCCTTAGTCGCATTTTTTAATAAAATGGCCTAATAGTGGATCCTGCTAAAACAAAAGTAGTTGAAGAATCACCAAGACCCAAAAATATATCTGAGATTCACAGTTTTCTAGGATTGGATGGTTATTACTACAGGTTTGTTGAAAACATTGCATGGTTATCTAGTCCAATGACTATATTAACTCAAAAAGGTTTTAAGTTTATCTGTAAAAAAGAATCTGATGATTTTTTAAGGAATTGAAAAGAAGATTGGAGAATGATCCAGATTTGGAACTGCCATCCAAAAATAGTGAGTATCATATTTATAGTGATGCTTTATTGAAAGGACTTGGATGCTTCCTTCGGCAGAATGATTACGTAATTTCTTATGATTCACGTCAGTTGAAACCTCGTGAGTTATATTACCCTACACATAATTTGGAATAAGTTGTTATTGTTTTTTATTTAAAAATTCGGAGGCATCATTTGTATGGTGTAAAATTTGAAATATATACTGACCAAAAAAGATTAAATTATATATACAATTAGAAATAATTAAGCATGAGATAGAAGAAATGGATGGAATTAATAAAGGATTATGATTTCACAATCCTTTAATATTCAGGAAAATCAAATAAAGTGGCTGATTCTTTGAGTTGAAATTGTAATGCTTCATTATCCATGTTACATTTAGAACAAGATCCATTGGTTTTTTATTTTATAAAATTTGTCATAGAAGATGTTGGTGCAAATAATTATTCTGTTTTGTATCAAGTGTCAGTTAGATCATCTCTATCAGAAATAATTAAGCAAGCATAGAAGGAAGACAGTGAGTTACAGGAAAATGCAGAGTTTGTTCAGAAGGGTAAGTTTCCATAATTTAAGATTGATAATGATTTTTTTTTGAGATTTGGAAAAGAGATTATGTGTGCCTCGCGATTCACAGTTGAAGAATGATTTGTTATGTCAAGCTCATAGTTTTCCGTTTTTAGTTCATCCGGGAAGTACTAAGATATACAGAGATCTTCGTGATTATTACTGGTGGGATGGAATGAAAAGAGATATTGATAATTTTTTGTGAAGTGTTTGACTTGTCTACAGGTTAAAGTAGAGTGACATTTATCGAAAGGGATGCTTTATCCTTTTTCAATGCTATAGTGGAAATGGGAAAATATATCCATGGACTTCGTTGAGGGATTATCAAATACATCTCAAGGTAATAATGCAAACTGGGTTATTATTGATCGATTGAATAAATTTCCACATTTCATTCCTATTCGAAATACATTCCCTCTAAATCAACTTTATATGATGTTTATTAAAAAGATAATCAGGTTGCATTGAGTTCCCCTATCCATTTTTTCTAATTGTGATCCCAGGTTTACTTCTAACATTTGTAAAGGCCTTTAGAATTCGTTCGGTACTGAATTAAATTTTAGTACATATTTTCAACCTCAATCAGATGGGAAATCAGAAAGAACAATTCAGAAATTGGAAGATATGTTACATGCTTGATAGATAGATTATTAGGGAATTTGGGACCAAAATATTTCTTTGGTTGAATTTTCATTTAGAAACATTTATCATTCTAGTATACAGATGGAACTATTTGAGGAATTATATGGAAAGAATTGTCAAACTCCAGCTTTTTGGGATGAAGTAGGTCAAAGGAAGCTAGTGGGACCAGAATTGGTAGAAGAGATTGCAGAGAATGTTTAGTTGATTTAGAAGCACTTGAGAACAGCTCAGAGAATAAATAAAAGTTATGAAGATAACCAGAGGAATGATATTTATTTTGAGGTAAGTGATCATGTCTTTTTCAAAGTTTCTCCATGGAAATGTGTGATGCGTTTTGGTATGAAGGAAAAGTTGAGTTCGAGGTTCATTGGACCTTATAAAATCTTGTAGCATGATTGATCAGTGGCGTACAGAGTTTCTTTAACCCCAATTTTATCCTAGGTACATAATGTTTTTCATGTTTTAATGTTTAAAAAGTATATACTAGATCCATCTCATTTTTTGAGGCCAGAGGTATTTCAGTTGAAAGGGATCTCTCTTATGAAGAAAATCACCAAGATTCATGACTGTAGAGAGCCATTTTTGTGGAATAAGGTAATTCAATAGGTAAAGTTTTTGTGGAAAACCCATATGATTGAAGAGGAAACATGGGATTCTAAAAATTCTATGAGGGAAAAATACCACCACTTATTTTGATAAGTGAATAAAAATTGTGAGGATGAAATTTCCAAAAGGGGGGAAGTTTGTGACATCCCTGGTAAATGAAGAATAAAAAATTCTCATATTTATTTATATTTGGGAATTAAAAATTAATTTTATTTTAAAATGGTTTCTATGTTCGAAAGCATACCTAATACACAACAACGAGTTTCAATGAAATCGTACATTGCACACTAATAATATAATTTTATTATTTTAAATGGATGTCAACTCTTAGTCATTTTATTGGTGGGAATGAACGAAACTAACTATAATATAATTATACATGTGAGTTAAATGTATTTACATTTATCCAACAAAAGTTAGAGGCATAAAATGTGAATGAATCTAATTTTAAGCATTATTTATATTAAAAGGTCGATTTACAACCTTTAAATGGAGATCCCTCTTTAAATATATATTTGGTCACTTTAGTACATTTCATATGACCATATAAAATCATTTTTTAGAATGGGGACATCAAAATTTACTTTTTTTAATTTTTTGGATTTTTTTCTGATAAAGTTCATTTTTAATTAATAGTGAAAAATATAGTTTTCTAATTCAAAACTTCATTTTATTTAAGTTTATTTATATGGATAAATTATATTTTTTATTGGTTTTAATGTGTTATTAGAATATATTTTTACAATTTAATACAATGTTTGTCATTGGAATTAATTTCACTTCGAAATTGGACAAAAAAAAGTGTCAATCTTTTGATAGTTATTGTTTCTTAAAAGAACAATATTTCTTTTAACAATGGGAATGAATTTTAAAATTAATTAATTCCACTTTTAAATTTATAATTTGTTAAAATAGATATCATATTTGAATTTGGACTATCAAATATATCTTAGGCTGAATTTTTGGTATTTTTCTGAAAAACATCAATTTTTGATGAATAATTAAAGCACTTAGTAGTAGTTAAAATAGTGACTATTTCATTTAAATGAAATTTTACCACTTCTAGGAATTGAATTTAGAAAAATCAAATATAAATTTTTGTAATTAGTAAGTAAAATATTGTTCAATAATATGAAAATAATGTTTTGGTGAATAGTAACTTTTGACTTTTATTTAATGTGATTAAAGGTGGATAGGGTAATTAAAGTTAAAAAGAATATTGTAATAATTTAAAAATAATTTAACACTTGTCCTAACATTATTTGATGAGTAATGTCCACAAATTGGAATCATTGGGTATATTTTGGGACCCCATGGAGCCACTAAGGACAGATAATGACACTTTAGATTAATTAATTTAATGTAAAGGAAAAAATGACATAAACAAAAATCTTTTAGTAAATTAATTTTTATATGGTGTTATATAAGTAATAATTAATACTATAAATATTCATTAAAACTATATAAATATTTCCTGCATAATTTTATTTTTTTATATTTTTTACACAAAAAATAAATTAAATTATTTATGACAGAATAATGATGCAGTGTCTACCTCATTAATAAATCATTTAATTAAATAAGATTATAAATATAAAAATAACATCCAAAACATGTCCAATTCTTATTATCTTGTTTTATTTCAACCATGAGTCTTCTTATCTTCAACTTTAACGATTTTTCGAACTTTTTTAAAACAAATATTATTATATAATAAAATAATATTTTCACACTATCTTAAAGAGCCCCTCCTCTCCCTTATAAAAGGAGACCACTTTTAACCAAATAATCACACATCTCAATCCCTTAGGCTCATCCAAACTATGTAAAATTAAGCTCCCAAAAGCCCTATCCTCCCCCTAGAATCCTTACCTTAAGAAAAAGGCACTTCAAGAATTATTTATTGTTTAAACCAAAGGATGTTACCCAAATTAAAGGTAACTGTTTCTCTTAACTTATTTTCATTTATTTTACTTCTACAACCTCTAAAATCTTTTTATTATTTTATTTTATAACAACAACAGTATCCTCAATATAGTAATTTGTTGTTATGATATGTATTCTATCTACACATACACACACCTCTATCTAATGGGTGATGATCGTAATGTTTTTGTTGATTGAAAACTAACGCCTTACGAAACGATGATTGTTCGATTATCTACTACCGCCTCTAAGGGTGGCCATTACAATGAAACTATATTTATATATGATATATATATTATTTTTATGGTTTCATTATGCTTCTGTATTTTTATTTTATTGTTTACCTTTATGGTTTCCATTTTGGATAAATGAGATAATTTCATTTGAGGAAGTGCGGACTACCGCCCCCTCAATGTGATATGACTCATTAATGCCATATGTTGGATGTATAAAGAATTTAGTTAATGTTATTATATATGATATAATAATGGAATTTTAATATACCTATGTATAATTATGTTTTAATTCCATTAAAATAAGAAATATAAATGAAGGTAGCGTTCTGGCGTGCGTACGGCTTACCATCTCAAAGAACAGTGCATTTCATTTCTTACCTCCAAATGATATATACTGTTATAAATATATATATACTATATATATATGATATATATGATATATATGATATCTAAATAATGAAAATAATTATGGATATAATGGGATATTGAGCACATGGACAACTTGTAAATTTAAGGTGTTCATTTTTTACTCAAGTACAAAATATCAACAAAACGACCATTATTAACTTAAATGATTACATAATGTTTATATCATGGTAAAAAGTGATATTAAAAGAATAATAAACATGAAAAAGGTTCTCAAGAAAGTAGAAATTATCTTTAGTTTATTATTCAGGAGATTAAAAATTGATCCATTCAAGTCGGACATGAGGTAAGGGACTTCGTACCAATCTCCTTTCATTGAGGAATATTTTCATTAATACACAAATTTCTTTTATACGGTGTATAGACCCATTTTAAGTTTACTTTTATTAAAAATGAATATTTTTTTTATGAATAAAGTTAATAATCGTGAAAAATAATTTTCCTTTTAATGTAAGAGGTGATAATGACCTTTTCCGCCGCCGCAAGTGTTATTTGATATTTGGGTTCCTTAACAAGCCATAATGTTTTTAAAACAAAATAAATACCATATTATATTTCATGTATTTTGGTTTTGAAAGTGGTTTTGATAATGTATTTGTTATGTCAATATATTCATGTGATATATTGTGATTTGAATGTTGAAATATTTTCTTTTCTTAATATTTGTTTTATGTCTTATGATTTTATATTGGTACTTGGAAATTGGACGGGTGGATACATGATAAAATAAATGACGGGTGGTTTCGTGAATACCAGGATGGGTGGTTACGTTATAAAATCCAATGCATTGGGTAAGGAAGTGGTCCGTATGGTTATTCCATTTAGCGATATGTTTGGTAGTCGACCTTATGGTTATTCTATTTAAATATGTTTATGATCCATGTTACCTTTATATGTTATGTTTTCTTTATATGTGTTTTATGGTAACCTTTTGTTTACAAAAGGGTAATTAGTGAACTTTTATTCAGTGAGGAGTATTTAATACTTCATAAAGGTAAAAATTATTACTTATTTTAAAGGGTTCATGGTTTACTTGTTTTCTTGAAAAAATAATAGTTTTCCTTCTTTGTGTATCCCTTACTGAGCATTTTATGCTCACCCCATGTTTTTTAAATGTTTTATCACAGGACATAATGTGTAATAGGATCAAGGATGGGATCAATGAAATTTCATGCTATCTTAAACAGGGAAATAGACACGACTATTTTTTTAAAATTTTATATTTTATGAAAAAATTGAAACTGTGTAGAAGTGTCTACTTTGTAATGTTTTGAGATGTAATATTTATTTCCAAATTATCTAAAACTCTAAACCTAAAAAGATCCTCAATGTGAATTATTTACTTAATTCATGATTATGTATGTTTTAATGCTGGGTCTGTATACTATGAATACAACTATGACATCATATCTTGAGACCACTTGATAGTTTCTCGGTTGGAGTGCCAAATTACCTCAAATGTGGCTCCCCGTAACCTAGAGGATTTCAAATATTTGTATACCTAAATCACATGTTGAGGAGATTGTTAAATTGATATTATAACCATATATATTATTTAACACCCATGATCCATATCAGTAATACATGATTTAAAAACAATTAAGAAACATAAGATATAAAAAATAAAATATTTTTAAACATTCAAACATCCCAACTAATGACAGTAAAACCCAAATATTTTATGATATATTTCTATTTAAATAATTTATCTTTATTTCATAGATTGCAAAACTGGAAACCCCAGTTATAATTGAACTATAATATTGTATACCATTAAATACTTTCTATTATAATAGATGAGTTAATATGAATAACCATATATTGATACTTATTTATAATGTTTTAGGTGTTGAAACTATATTTTATGTAATGTCATTATTTGTTCCGAAACTACATTGTTTAAATATCATTTATTGAGTAAATAAATTCATTATTTAATGAAAAATTTAAAAAAAAAATTGAAAAAACATACTTGATTTTTTAATCATCAATTAAATAATTATCTTAGAACTAATCTTTTCTAATTTTTATAAAAATATTGAATTTTACAAAAAAGATTCAAATATTGATTTTTAATAAAAACTGACTTTTAGTTTCAAGAATTTCAAATATGAAATTAATTTTAAATTTTTTTTAACATTTAAATTAATTCATAATATTATTTATAATATAAATAAATTTTTTTCAATTAATGGTTTGTTATATTCTTGTATATAAACATTATCTTCTAACAAAATCATTTTTATGGAAAACTGTTTTTCATCCTATTTAACGAGTTTAATTTTAAATTAAATTCTACGAATTATGTGAATTTATTTTTGAAAAATTGGGTCTATATTTTGAATAATTACTCTAATATTTTTTTTTAAATTGTAACCTTTTTATTTATTTTTCCTTATGGATAGTATCCTTGGTAAATATTTCTCACCTCCATAAGGATAAAACAGGTAAATCATGGATAATGCTTTGAGATAAAGCTTTAAAATTTCACTAACACTTTACTCTATATTAGTGGATGATTTTATATCATACAGGAACATCCAATTCTTGATTATATGGAAACTTGGTAATTTTATTCATTGATTGTATCCTTTATAATAATTTAAGAAAATAATAAATACACGATGTAACTCTATTTTCTTTATTATCTATAAATTTAATATATAAGGATAAAATGGGGATAATGTCTGTTAGAAATGTTTATGTAAAAGTATATAAAATTTATTTTTAAATTTATTTTTTTAATGTTTACCGTAAATTTTTATGAAAGCCCAACCCAATATTTATCAAGTTAATATGAAAATATAATAAATATTTTTATTAATATTAAATGTAATACAATTCCGATGAATTATTCTGTTCATTAATTTTTTTATATAAACATAACATATTATGGATTTTAACAAGTTTTATATTATAATTCCTTTTCTTTCATGTTGTTATCAATGTCAAATTAAATAAATAGTTCTAAAAATGAGATTAATGATATTTTATAATATAATATATTTTGAAAAAATATAAAATTCATAAAAATAATTTTATTATCCAAGTGGATGGAAATTTATTTTAAATATAAAAAATTTTCTATTTATGAGTCACTCTTCCTTTTATATAAACATTCCTGAACATTAAATAGTAAAAAACATTAACATTGCAGTAATTATAAAAATGGGTTAATGGGTGGTTAAAACTAATAGATAAGGGTGATTAAATAACAAAAACATATCCCAATATAATTGTATGGAATTATTTTGAATCATACCCTTATTATATTATAATTATAGTGATTGGAGTCATTTATCCTTCAAAATTATTTTATAATAATTTATTACATTATGTAATTCAATGAGTTCCCCACCCCTCAGATATAAAAAGGTACCTCTTATCCTCTATTAATCACACTTTTTGATCCCTATTTATTTGCCAATACCTTCTATAATACCTTAATGTATTCCTTCCTCACCTGATAGGGCTTCCAATATTTGCAAAATATCATCCATTCAAGTAGTACGGTGTACTCCACAAGAGGATTCTCAATAAATAGGTATAACTTTTATCCTAGTGTTTTGAATTTTATTTCATCATTAACATCTAATAAATTTATGGTATCCATTATAAAATATTTTTCTAATTATAATAAATATATTTATTTGTTATCATTTTAATGGAATAACCATTATACATCAACATTTTATCTTTTGGAAAATGAAAACATTTCTCGTGTGTATCGATAAACGAAAACCTCTATGAAATGATGTGATTAATTTTTTTAAACATTAAATGATGATGTGTGATGTAATTTTAAAAATTTACATTATTTTATTCATTGAAAATACCCCTTAATGAAGTTCAATTCCTGGGTAAATTGTAATTTCTGTTGACATTCTAAAATTAGATGGTAATTATCAATTGTCATTAAATAGAGTGTTTATTGATGTGTAGATAATTAGATATAAAATTTATATAATTGATTTGACTGAAATTTATAATTTTTGACTTATTAGGATGGAATTTAGATATTGTGAAATATTTCATAAAATAAAAAATGTTAAATTTTTTTGGATGGAAAATTACAAATGGTAGAAGTGACAATGAAATCCATAGTCATTGTGCTTAATGTTTGTACTTAACCTATGTTACCCCTCCATTATCTTATTTTCACGGATTTGGAATAGTAATTGTGCCTACAAATTATCATGGGCACACCTCAAATTCAAATTTCCACCTTACCACAACTCATACACACAGTATGTGTTCCAACCGTGATTTCCATTAGTTGATTATCTATTCTGAAATTTTGGATAGGATAGAATATATAAATTCTTGATTAAATTATATTGATTTTCCCACCACCCACATGGTAGGAACACCAATCACGAAATCCCACATTTTAAAAACAACTTGAAGTTATAAAATAGCTTATTACATTTATAGTAAGCATTATTATCGTAGAAATTAACCAACTTTCACTAATATACCTCTACATTCTATATTTCCATCAACATACCCCATACATAAACATCCCTATAAGAAACATAGAACGGATGATTGATAATTAGATATAATGCAGAGGCTTCAAGGCACTTCAAATTTTTCCCCCACTACTTATTTACTGTGTCGATGAAAAACAAGATTCCACCTACCCTACAGAGGCCAAATTTATCTTCCACCCCTGTATTTGAGGTAATTATTGAGATAAACAACGATAGATAGATTGTTAAAGTAGTACTTCAATAAAAATTGAGCTCCACATCAATCAATGATTAGATCAAGCTAAATTCAATATGAGTGAATCATCTCGATAAGTACATCCTTTGAGGGAGCTCTGAAGTAAACTCTATTGTGAAGGATATTAATACGTTTCATCACCAGAGCTTCTTGAAAATGGACTATTCTCCAATTATAATAATAAGGATAAAAGGGATAAGAATCAAAGTTTGTTTTATATAACCCCAAATCAATATTAAATAAACCAACTAGTGAGAGTATGTTTCGATAATGACGTATCCAAGAATGTGAATTATTTTGAGAAAATATAGATCCTATGACAATGAAGTGGATATAATTTTCCAACAAATTATATGATAATTTGATTTTTTATATACTATAAGAATACAATAATAAAAAATCACCTCTATAAGTGGTTGTTTTGGTTTTTAGGAAGTTTAAACCACCTTCATATGGTTATGTAATGGTTTTGAAAAATTTCCACTAAAGATGGTGTCATTATCTAACTCACATCATTTCCATCTATCTCATAGTGATTTTTGGGAACCATCATATAAATTATGTTTCATGGTTTTTATTTTTTTGTTTTAGAGGTTGTAAAAAATCTAATTGGATGATTTAGCAGTGGTATAAACCGTCCCTAAATACTCACCATATTTTTCGTCTGAAAATGGGCGCTAAATCAAAACAAAAACAATGAAAAAAATATTGAAATTATATATAATCCATTTAAACATCCAAAATTAAATATTTTTTCTTATGTATTTACTATTTAAAACACCACTATATATCTCTTTTCAATATGATACATCATCCAAATTTGACGCACTAGAACAACCAAATAAAATCAAATTGATATAACAATATAAAATCTAAATATTCAAAACAGTAATAATAACATTTCAATAGAATTATGAAAGTAATCATGATTGTTGTATTGGTGTTTATATCAAGGTTTATAATTAAATAATGAGTATGGGGTGGTCCTAAAAGATCAACAAGGGAATATATGAGGAGTTTTGAAATAAAATGGTATTCCTAGAGGGGGTCTATTTTTTCTATTGATTGATGATAATTAAATATCCATAGATGTGACTTTTAGATGGTGTAATGTAAATTAAGAAATATATATTTCATCAAAATGGTGTTTATGGAACATATTTCATGATTTCATAATAATGGGTTAATGTAATGATACAGATACTTTGTTACACTATGATATTTCAAAATATAATGGTTTCAAGTTTGGTCTTTAGAAGTAGTGATACAAATTCATGATCGATAAAGATTTATGAATTGGAATAAAAAGAATATAATGTCTGATAATATCATAGGATCCATTATAAATAAACATCCCTTCATTGAGAATAATAATGATGAATTAATTGAACAATAATATTGGGATATAAGTTAATATATCACATATAAAGTTGTTCTTATGAAAAAAAATATAGATAAATTTACCCATAAAATGAGAAGACTTACCAAGAATATTAAATGTGATTTGAAGTGCAAGATATTTTTTTGGGAAGTATCATCTATATATACTGTTGATGTCATGATATTTCGAAATTTTTTCTCAAGTATCATCAATGTCTTAGAGATATTATCCACTAACCTGATAAAACTGAATATTGATATCTCATTTTTATATAATATGATTCAGTGCAATGGTAGTGATAGATATTTTTATTTATTAAATCACTATGGATAAAATCATCCTAATATTATTAGATCAATAGAAATATTATTTTCCTGATGTAGGGGTACTTTTTAATGTTTGAGACTAAGATGGATATATTGGTATAAAAGTACTTTGATTCCATGGATAACATAGAGTAAGGATCAATGGGATTTCAAAATTATAATAGAATTATAAATTCAAGATGGTGGTTATCAAGATGGGGATCTATTTTAATGGTTTTATCAGATATATGTTCACTAGTAGCTATAGGATTATAGAACAATGATATTAATTTCATAAAAATACAATTAACATATGGAGTGTTTCCATGGACATGGTAAATAAAAATACCTATTTATATGACTTTGACAATGTATGAAGATTATAAATTAGTGAAAATTTTGTATTACATTAAATTTTACAGAGATTAATTTAGAGGGTTTAAATAACTTAAAAAATTAGTATATCATAATTCTAGTGATTTTTTGATTTGTTTATTCAATTGTACAATACAGAAAATTGAACTAAAATCCCTATATTTAGGTATTTTATTCATGGTTACTACTAAAACTCACATTACCATGCACTAAAATTTTACCATAGGGGAATCCCATTTCTAATGTTCATCTTCATTTTTTCCCTAAATCTATGTTTTCAATAACAGTTTGACATATCCATATTGAAAACATTCATTAGAAAACAACCCTAGAAAAATAAAAGATAAATTATAAAACCCATAAAGATTTCAAATAAGAGTAATTAGATTATATTTAATATAATATTATCATAGGGGCATCATGATTTATCATCAATATAATATTCAAATAAGAAATATCATAAGGTTAAAATCATAATAAAATATATAAAATGAACCACGCATATATATTTTCATACAATATAATGGAAATAAATATCCCTACTATAAAAAAAACATGGTTTCAGAATACCAATTATAGTGTAAGCATTTCATATGATTAGTTACACATCAACTTTGAATCCAAAGTGAAAACATATGATTACCTAAAGAACTTTGATGGGAACCCTCTCTGTCTCCATCTTCAATCCTTGCTACTGGTCCCTTCATTATAATTGTGTTGAAAATGAAATTTTTTATTATATTTACATTTAAACATAAAACTAATAAAAAAATTTGTGGTAAATGGTTTTTATGTTGTGTGATTTACCTTCCCACTAAAATCCATAGAGGAAATATCATCAGGGGAAAATCTGGTTGTCATCTTATATAATTCAATAACAATTTTTTTAGTGAAAAACACATTGTATCATTGATATTTATATTTGTCCCTTATTCCTTAATTGTTCTTTCTTTGAAATAAACTCACTTATTGAATCTTGAGGTAAAAACTAAACACTATTTGGGGTAGTTGTTATTACAATCCATGGTGGCCTACAAATTTAATCCTATGGTAATAGTCACCAAAAAATTGCACGCATGTGACCAAGATGATACTTCTCAAGGACTAGACAAACAAAATCATCCTAGGAGACCGAGAAGGACTGAAAAATAATGGCATACAATTGTTCTTTTATTTTTACCTAAAAAATAGAAATCATATTTAAATAAATTCAAATTAACATAGTGAAAACTGACAATGATTTATTATAATTAAAAATGAATTCATACCCCAACTTCATTAAATGGATCATTAACATAAATCCCATCATTTTTATTAACATCCTAAAAATGTTATGATTAGGATACACAGTAACCTTAATTATTTTACTATATTAAATAAGGACAAATAAAAAATATATTTCAAATAGACAATGTTATCTTATATACTTTTAAATAAATAAAAATAATACTAATTTTGATCTATTTCTAGAAAAGCTCATTGACCCAAATGTTTGGGAAATTATTTTTCAAACCCGACATAATCCACTTTTACATAAAATAGCATATAGTAAATAACCTGTAATTTAATAGTAATGTATGAAATATATATTTCTTTTTATTTGAATTTATATATGTAAAATTAGATTAACATAATAATATATATTTCAATAACATGTTCTTCTCATGATGATTTCAATCAACAAAAACCCAATATTGATCTATAGGTACCCATTCAGGTACCATATCATGTAGCAACTGAGTGGTCAATGAAGCATTGTGTATTTCATTCCATATCCTCCATTTAAAATCCTTTTATTTCAGACCCAATTATTTCAATGACAAAATTATCATGATATGGCCTATAATGGTGAAGTTGAATAACATTTTTTTAAATAGATTAATTTTTAAAATATTATAAATTTAAAACATAGCAACATTTAATTATATAATAATGTATTAAAATTAACATTCACTAGGAGTTACATAATTAATTTTTCCATTTTGGAGGTACATGCCTCTAATTTGCATAGTTAATGTGAAGGGTAACCAACATTGTCGCTAGCTATCCTAGAATCTGGACAAATAATCCTATGATATCGTCCACAGGGACCCAATAATAGTTAAATTAGAAAACTATATTCCATATGATTAGATTCCCACCATCGAAAGAGTTCATATTTTTATTGGCAGTAACGTTGTTTTCATCATTTATGAAAAAACGGTATGTTGTTAAAAATAATAATAAAAAAATTCATGTTAAAATTTGTACCAATAACATTCATCATCCAATATGATCATGAATAAATATGAGTGATGACTTGTTCTATCACTAATAAAACTTATAAATATGGAAAAAATATCATAGATGCTAATTGGATGGAGATGGATAATGTTCGTGATGCTGAAAAAACAAAGCATGTGAGTTACACTAAATAGGAGAAATCTGAAAAGTGTCTCATGTGATGTAGGTTTGGAGATTGATGGATCATAATATGTCATTTCTGTTGAGCGAACGTCAACTGGATGTTGTCTGAGATCAGAAAAATAAATCTTCCTTGTAATTCCTGTCATTTGATCACATAAAATTAACTTTAGAGCATATATTTCAAAACAATAATATATAAAATAAAATCTATAAGTTAAAATATATGCACAGTTATGATAAACTAAATATACATATTTATGAAGATTAATTGGTACACATATATCCTGTTTGGTCGATAAATAAATTGGTAACTATACATAAAATCATTGTTTCCTCCACATATATCATTTTAATTCTCTATCAATAAACCATATATTACATCCACCCTTGAAAGAGTAATATATTCTGCATCATGATGGGAACATAAATTTATTTATTTCTCTTTAGGGGATTCAATATCAAATGATAAATATACCACATCATCACCCAGATCGTCAATATCTCTATGTTTTATAAGAACAACTACACACAACCCTTCATCCCTGACAACTTAAAAATAATATACTATTTTCACTTATAATGAAGAAATATAAAGATAATGTAATCCATGTTCCCCAACATCCATCATACGAGAGATGTTCATAGATGTATATTTCAATTAATATCTTTTAATACCCCATGTAATATTAACCCGCTTTTATTTTAATAAAATAACTAAAAAATGACTATGGTAGTTCGATTTGGTAATATCAGTAAATTTTTCATATTATCATAATTTGGAAACTATATATATGCCAATATTCCATGTTTTCAAACACCCTTTTCGATTAAAAGTATGAAATTTAATTCCAATGACATTGTATGCATCAAATTTCCTAGCCTATTTTTGGTGAACATGATCCAGAAACATCAAATATTCTAAAAACATATATCAAGTCTCAGTATTCATGGTCTAAAAATATCTATACATTATTTTATTTATAAACTATGTGTCAGCCTAATATTCGTATTGATTAAAATATTTATAAATATAAACAATGTGAAAACCATTCTATAAGCTCTGTATTAACATTTTTTATATCTTTCTCATTTTGTGTTTGGTCTCTCATATGTCTACTTTTTTATCATGATATCATCAATAAATGGATCTATAACTACAATAATCTGTAATACATATCTATATGCTTGTAAATATTAAATTTCTATCATTTTAACTATTGAGATACTCCCAACGTATCAGTAAATATTAGGAAGGATTTTAGATTTTGGATTCATTAGAGATTAATTCGATGTGTCACCAACATGTAAAACATAATTTAATTATTTCAAAATATTATCCAATTATCTAGAACAAATGTTAGGGAACACATTTTCTAAAAAGCCCCTAGAAATAGATAAATAACAATGAGATTTGTTTTTCATGTATTATTTTAATGGACAACATATCTTTGAAAAAAATAGAATTGTGTATTTAATTAGGTGATATGATCTATTTACCTAAGACTAAAATAAATAAATAAAGTTCCTCTCAATGGAATACATCCATAGATAATATATGAGTGCACCAAATTTACTTTCCATAAAGAAATTCATAGTTAAATACTTCACGATAGTAAAAAATGACAGAAAAAAGATTAGCCACATTTAAAATAGTTTAAATTCAAATATATAATGATGTTTATAATGCTCAGTGGATTGTAAGGTTTTATCACAATGTTTCATAAATATTTTCAAATATCAGAGTAGAACTACAGTAAAATTTTTAGTTAAAAAGAACACAATTCCAATGGTAGGAATTGGTGTAACAAATTATGAGAATAATGGATTTTCAATAAATTTTACCTATGATGATTTAAGTCAACACACCTTGATATATTTCATTAATACCCATCAGATACTTCCATGTGCTTTAAAATTTGAAGGAATGCAACTTTATCCCTATTTTTCATTGAAAAATTATTGATGAATACTTTATGTTACCATCATTCCAATGTTTATGCTTTATGTTCATTGTTTCTATTTGCTTCCGAATTTATATACGGTCCTTTGACTTTACATGATTATTATGTAATGTGATGATCAAATTATCACAAAAATTTATTTCAACATGCATTACATCATGATTATACTACAACCAATTAAATTTACAATAAAATACTTTGATTAATATACTTTTTTCAACCATTTTGTGTTCCAATTCCACTTGATGAAGTACTTTTAACACATTTCCAACTGTCATTCAGATAATGGACCTTCTGAAATATTGTTTCAGTATTTACATAGTGTCCCAATATTTCAAAACCTATCCAAAACACTATAGGTGGCCTACGATTAATAGAAAAATTGAATTTTGACTTTTTAAACAGAAATCTATGATATCTATAAATAAATATTTGATGAAATAGAAAGCATAATTTTTTAATAAGGTATTTGTTTGGGCTCCAAATAAAATTTAAAAATTGAAAAAATTCATACTTGTGTAAGTGTTCTATAGAGATATGATTCCAACTCCATTGAATTCACGAATGTTCCATATTAGAGTAGTGTGAATTTTGACCATTGTTAAGGAAGATACATAATATGTCTCAATGACTTTTCTCTAGAACTCATGTAATTATTAAATAAAGAATACAATTATACATAATTATAATTTCTAGACATTTATTTTTTCAGAGCAATCATAAAAATTATAATATTATAATGTTTCATAATCATCCACAATGTTCGATTATAAGGGAAAAAAATAACCGAATGAATTCCATAAATGGTAGTCGAAGTCCCATATGGGTTGAATCCATAGGCATCCAATCCCAAGGGACTATTTATAGAAATAGATGAAAAATTTGGATGTAATGAATCAAATGTCTTCCTTAATTTTGAATCTCTTTGATGTCGCATTAATCCATCATTGTTATTTTCAATATAATTCCACTTTATGTGCTATGCCGTTTTAGATGACACAAATAATATATACAATTGAGGCTTAAAATTGATTTAATGAAAATCCATTGCAAGAGTTTTGTTTTTCTGCTTCATTGAAGAATATTTTTACTTTCTTTTCTTGTTTAATCCTCTCCCTAAAAATGAATACAATCATTAATACATGATTGTATTTTTTTAAAATTCAGACCAATATTAATAAAAAATTTGTTTCATATAATAAAAAGACTATGGGATCTCAGAATTAATAAATTCATCATGGAACAATTCAAATATCATGGACATCACCTTATTTGTATTTATATTTTGGGATTTTAAATTAAACAACTTTATCAGAAAATAATGTAATGAATATTTCAGATATCAAACACACCAATTATGATTTTCAACATAAACTAAATAATTAAATAAATATTTATACTTATTGAAGATATCTATTATATTATTATCCAAAAAAGAAACAGGGGGATCCTATGATATGTTATAATTCTGATCTGTTTATCCTGTAGTCTCAAAAACCTCACTTTTTCATGATACTATCTATATCACCATTAACAAGTTGTTCTGATATTTTTTTTAATTTATTTTTTTTGTATTCTAATGCCGAAAGGATCATTTCTATGGTTTTTCATTTCACATTCCATACTTTACAAAGTTGTTACCCTATTCTATTGATTGATATCAGTGCTTAAACTTTCTGTAATGATTGACTCTCTATGAAAAATATAAAACATTTATAGACCATGTAATTTCATAAATATCAAGTGGTCATACACATCATGTATCTTCAAACATATTAAAAACTGACCTTAGGAATGTAGAAATCTTATTTTACCATCAAAAGATAAAATTGAAAAAAAACTCCTCCAAACCCTTACCATAAAGAGGTATGTTCCTCAGTAATTTGACACAACATTTACCCATATATATTACGATGTACCAAACAATTATTTAATAAAGTTAAAAAGTATTATAAATATTATTTCATGATTATAAATAATATATGATTTATTATAAAATTTCATAAAAAATAGAGATTTATTTATGTACAATCAAAATCACTAACCTATAGAAATATTGTAATTATTATTTTTTGAACATATTCAACCCATTTTATTTTTTTAGTTTTATAAATTGAATAATTTTTTATCCAAAATAAAAAAAAACATCACATTTAACCATGATTTTGAATAATTGTTTTGTCTTTATCTCATGCACAACCCAGATTTCACCTTCTATGATAATTTCAATAAAGACATATCAAGATTTTCTAACAAAAAAAAATTTTAATTCCCCCTTTAACGGAACATAAGAAATTTATCAAAACCAATATTATGTTTATTTCATCATTATAATCATTTAATTAATAACATTCAATAACATTTTCTATTTCCACAAAATATTTTAAACAAATTCTATTACAAAATTCAAGTCATGTTAATCAATTTATTAATAACGAAAAATCACCCAAAAATGAAAAAGTTTAGAATAAATTTCTAACCTTACTATAATCGCATATCATCCAAAAATTATCCTGTATAATTTTTATTTCACATTTTTATTATAAGGAAACAAATCACCATTTATTATAAGCAAATGAATGCCCTTCCTTCACCATCCTCAAAACAACAATAAAATTTTTTACCATGAATATTAATCTTTTAAAAAAATACATAATATTCAATTATATCTAATTTTCGTGATAATATTTTACATTATAAAATTTCTCCTAATCTATAATTTATTACATAATAACAAGTTGAAATTATTCATTTAACCCATATCATTACTATTATAGAATATATCAAATTTGAATTTAATGCAATACAAATTCAAAACCATCATCTTGAAGATATAAAAACATACACATTTCTCTTTATAGAATCATAATATTTAAAAAAATTACATAACCCATTAACAACATTAAAATAATATTTAAAAAAACATTCAAAAAACCTACCCCAATTACATAACATTTAATATTTCAATGTGAGATAATTTACAAAATTATTACACTAAAAAAACATGAAAACTTATAAATCTATAATTCAATGTGATTATTAATATATGTGTCTCAAAGAGCATGGAAAGGGTTCCTTATCTGACACCTTTATTTTAGAAATATTTAGTTATAATATCATATCAACACAATATTTTTATATTTTAATGATAATAATTACATGGAATTATTATCCCTTTCTTTTACTAATATATAGATATTAATAATTCCCTCTCAAAATGAACTTCTCTTAATCCATTACTTATTCAAATAAAAATATTCAAAACCAAAGTTTTTCATTTTGATTCTCCACTTTCCCATTATAGAATATAAGTGATAATTAAAATAAAATCTTATAAAATAGTTTAATTATAATATTATACATTCATTAAATAAAATATATATTAGTTTCAACTTCTGGAAACAATATAAAAATAGCATTCAACATAATGGTTCTACAATACCTAAGGGAGTGATGTTGTTTAAATTTCACATAAAAATTATTTACATTTTCTCATAAACTAATTTAATTATTTAATATAAAATTTATAATCAATTAATATTATATTTATTATTCATGAATGGAAATAAATTCATTATAATAATGATATTAAAAGTAAAAATATCAATAACTTTTTAATCTTTTAAAAAAATATTATAAAGAATCACTTATCGATTTGGAACCCCTTTGTGGAAGATGTTAAAATTGGGAACAATATTAACTATATAAGGAAATGGATACTATAGGATGAAATATTTGGATAATATGTTATTATAGGATAATGAATATCAATTATTTTCATTACATTAAATAGATTTTGAATCAGGAATTGAACAAAATAAAATTTACCAGAGAAAACAAAAGCAGTCCTATAAATATATATTAAAATGGTAAGAAATGAATTAAAATGAATAATCATGATGATATAAAGACCTAAAACAAGATAATATACTTGAAAATCACTTCCTTTAAAAATTATGATGAACTTCCTCCTCAAAAGATCCAACAACACCATAAAAATAAAGTGAATACTAAAAAACAAAAAAGACATAACTTAATATGATTTAAAATGAAGGAAAAATATAAAACACTACCATAAATTGGGTGAAAACTCCCAACTTCAATTAATGTCACCAGAACATGACCCAAATCACTTATCACAAACACTATGAACTAAAAATAAAAAATAGATTGAACCCAAATTCGTTAGCATTCAATCGTGGGCTGTGATGATGTAATAATGGGTGGAGGATATTGGGAGGAGCGGGATTTGGGGAATATAGGAAATGATTAGGGGTATGTGGGAGTAGAATGGGGGAATAGGGGAAGTGATTAGAGTTGATGTGAGGTGGATACAAGGATAGATGATTGGGGATCGAGGAAATGTGGTGACGGAAAAATGGGAACCTTAGTGGACAGAACATGGGGTAGGGATGATATTGAACATGTAGTGGAAGGGAATGGAGAAGATGGTGGCTAGTGATAGGTGTTTTAATTGGGGAAGTAGATGGTAATATGGGAAGCATATAGGAGTGTCTTGGGGACAGGGTGGGGAAATGGTTTTTTTAAATAAAATTATTTAGCAGTGGGTTTCAGAAAATGACTGATAAATATTTGAAAATAAATAATTTATATTTCTAAAACCACCATTAATACACAACTACTATTACCCTATTGTCTTATAGTCACATGTCATCTTTTAGTGAAAAATAATTAGACTCAGGCACTAATTGGATAATTGATGACCATTATATAATGGCCCGACCAATTTTCCCTTCGAACAAAATTAAGGAACTCATTATGTTGTGATTAAGTAGATGAATCCACCTTCAATAGGATACTTGGATAGAACATGGAAGCCCCCTGATTCTTTCAATAATTAATCCAAATCCTTCCTTCAAGGATTATTTCAACCAATAAGCTCAAAGTAAACCTTTATCCTACTCAATGAATACATTAAATAATTCAATATTGAAATAAATACCCATCATGTTGAGAGAACCTTATAATAAAATCATTTATATATATAATCAGATAAATTTTGGAATAAGAGATATGGGCTCTTTGACATTGTTAAGGGGATATTACTCATTCATTACAGGACACTACCCTTGTTTTATTATAATTTTTTTAACCTATGATTATGGAACATAAGTCCCTATATGGATTCACCAAGGAGAATCCTATTATTTCCCATATTGATGAATTCTGGTCATTAAATATTTATTGTTGTTGAATCCTTTATATATAATAATATTTTAAATAATGGAGGTCTCATCTAGTAATAGGTTTTAATTTCCTCTTGTTGTTATTAGTATTTCACACACATTCTATTGGACTTAATCCAACACAAGTGATAGAATGTAGTGGGGGAAATAAAGGGTCAATTAAGGAATACAATCCCCTATATAGGAAATGGTAAGAAATTAATTTTTCACCATGTTTCCATATATATACAAAATCATCAATATAAATTTTATAAATTAGTATCAATTGATTAGTGGATAAGTTGAAAACAATTTAAAATTGATTGAATATGTGAATGAGGGATTATCCAGGGCTAGATCACTGTTTGTTTAATTAATTTAAAAACTAACCATGTTTTGTACAATTTCATTAAAATTGAAACCGCATAACATTATTTTAACACAAACAAACATATATGTTCACCAAATACAATCTACGTCCCACATATACTATATTTTTTAAAGGATAGTTTTTTTGAGCACCTCTCAATAACTGTGCATCAATCCTTCCACCATTTGTAATGTTTCCAATGTTATGTTTAAATTGATTTCAAAAAAATGATTCCAAATTAATATATTCAATTATTAAAATTTATCCTATTTTTATTTAGAGGTTGAGAGAATGTTTCTAGAAAGACTCAGAAATTTATGGAACATTTAACAAGGGAAATGTAAGATTTTCACCATTCAATAGGCAAATTCTCCCACCTCAGTTTCATCCACCTTAAACTCTAAAACATAAATTTATAATATAGAAGTTAATCAAGTAAAATATTATTGAAATTTGATAGAAATTTATGTTATGAATTTCAATATTAACTACATAAAATTAAAATCAAATGATTAACAAGGATATGATCTAAAAATTGAATGATTGGGATGCTACCTTTGTTTTATGGGTTATCTTGTAAAGATTTGAAAATGAAAATAATAGTGTTCAAATAAATTTTCAATGGATTTTTAACAAGTGTATAAATTGAGTCTCAATTAACCAATAAGTATTTCCCATTCCCACTTGAAGGAAAATTCAATGTGTCGCTCTATAATATAATGATTAGATAATTCCAATAAAGGGAGGATATAAAGAAGGAATTCCTCTAGAAATTCATTCCTACTTCATGAAGTGATAAAATAATAAAAGAAACGTGTTTAAACAAATTTATATAGAGATAAACTATCTATGAACTCTTTTTTACATTTAAGTACCTAACCACATCCTAGCCACACCATCTATTTGACGAAAATGACATCTTGGTATTTTTCTTCCAAGTATTGATGGAAAATGACCAGAACCTAATTGATTATTCTTCTAGATGATCACTAATTTATAACTCAACAATTCATGTAATATAACTCACTGAAATGATCATACAATAATCCAAATATTTGGCACTTGAATAGAAAATAGAGTAGTATACGTGGTAAAAATTTCCATCTCACCTTCTATAGAAAATAATTTTTTTTGAATTAACATCCCTTGTGAGAACCATAGTAATGAAAAAATAATATGAGTAATCAACAACCATATTTACAAGATAATTCCATCATTTATATTTTGAGGAAAATATTACTAATATATTCCCTCATGTAAAATAAATTGTATGTTTAATTACATGTTCCAAAGGAAATTATAGAACCAAACAAGTGGAAAACAAGGATTTAAGGAATTTTCACCTAACCAATTTAGAGTTGGGTCCATATATATCAAAGATAACAATTTTAGTTTGCTTGTAAAATATTTTTTTAACCACCACCACCAATAAGGATATAGATATTCCAAACATTTATGAGCTTCCGACTAGGAAAATTGAAAGATCCATCAATGAAGATCATTATAGGAAAGGTAATAGATTCTAAAAATAATCAGCAAAACAACCTCACCAATCTTGGGTGGTAATTAAAAAAATTAAAGTAAAAACAAGTTATCTCAGAAACACCCTTAAGAGTATGGTAAATTAATTCTTGGGGAAACTTTATTCTCAAAAAATAATAAACTCAGAGGAAAGTACAAGAAACATTACATTAAAGAATGGAAAAAAACTAGAGGTCAGTAAAGAATTTCCCTTTGAATTTAAAAATGGAAGTAAAAAAACAACATACAAATAGTATTCCCTAAATTTAGAACCTGGAGAAAAATTATGGAAGGAACCATCATAACAAAAATACACCATAGAAGATCCATAACAACCCGCACCTCCATTCCATATAATAATGAAAGTAAAAAATATTAACAAAGGAGGAATCATTTCAGCAAGACAATCTAGAAGTCTTCTAGAATGTAGAGATCCACATCCCACTACTGTAATCCATTTTATAAATTACATGGTATAAAAAAATAATTATGTACAAGTGCACCATTAGAAAGAGATTAATAGGATTCACCTTTAAAATTCTCCAAATAATTCAATGATACATTTACATTTTCTATTAAATGTAAAATTGGGATGCTATCTTTTTCCAATTTTGTATGTGATATGAGGGATTATACATATGTAGTTACTTATTATACATATTATTTTTTACAAAGGAGAGAATTTAAATCCACCCATGTGTTTTTATATATTTCCAATTGAGAAACAACATATCTTCTAATTGTCCTTGAGGATTTACAAGTAATTGTAAAAGGATTCCAATTCCCTTATTACATTAAAATTATCATCATGGATGAAAGAAAATTATAAGATAACTCTCCCAAAAATATTGGGATACCGATCAAAAATATTACTAAAACCATTATAAATTTAATTGAAGGAATACACACACAATGTTAATATATGTCAATGTTTAATTATTTACAAAAAATATTTACTATTATAAATTGTCCAATAGGGTATCTAACACAAGGGATATAAAATATATATTTATGTAACCAAAATTTGAAAATAATACCAACTATAAATAGTGGGTGAGATTCATTTTTTTCATTTTTACTTTTTTTAATTTTCATGAATTAATGTAATGATGAGAAATATTTTTTAATAAACTATCTAAGATTAGATGAATGGAAATTAAGAACTCTTGGAAGAGTTTTAGGATTTAAATGGAATAAAAATTATCAGGGAAATTAATACTTCTATATTAAGAAAGATGTATTCCTCATAGTATATTATTTGATTTCAAAACCATGAAATGGTTTTGCATCAATGCCCCTCGCTAAAATAGTAATCATACATAAGGATTAAATCATGGAGTTAGACACTCTATGAATAATAAAACTTAAGTGCAAATTGTAAATAAATAAATGGAATAAAACTCACCATAATCTTCCAAGGATTATGAAAATTTCTTTGTGAAGTAATTATTTCAATATAAATCTCACCAACTGTTCAAGAAGATTGAATTAAAGAAAAAAAATTAATTAAACAATTTAAAAATGAAATTAGAACCCATCTCACCAATATATATTAATTTCATTGAAAAGGATTTATAAATATTTAAAAAAACAAAACCAGTAGTTTTAAAAATCCATCACAAAATTGAATTTATCCCATGATCATATTCAAAACATGAATTTTATACAATTCAATTTAAACAAATGAAATTAATAAATAATAAACCCCCCTCTAAACATTCATTTTTATTCTCTATTATGCTCTTATAGTGTTATTCGGTTCTCAAGATATATGATCTCCTGATATAGAAAAAAAGATAATTTTTCAAAGATATGTAATGTCCATTAATTTTAAATCCCCTTTCATTCCACGTTGATCACCAACAATGCACATATATGTTGTTCAGTCTTTACTTATGCCTAATACATGTGTCACTTGACTCAAATTAACATCACATACATGTCATATTTGTTGAGACCTTCTAACCGTCTTGATAGGTAGTTAGTTTAGAATGAATCTGGTTGGGTTTCAAGTTGTGTTCAGCATAATAAAAAAATGTTAATTAATTAATAAAATTAGTATTTATGAAAGCATAACATAATTAACGAAAATTAATATTGCCATTATTATAAATATTAATAAATATAAATGATAACAAACATTTTACTATAGTTATAAATATTAAAATAATTATACTTTTATATACAAAAAAATAATATATTATTACTATTATTATATATATTTATTTATATTTGGAAATAATGTTAATATGTTTAAATTTTATTTTTTAACTATTTCATTTTATTATTAATACTTTTCAATTTTTTTATGACTGTTATTTATTATTATTATTAACTATGTTATTTATTTAATAGAAATAATGTTAATTTTTTTTGTCTTTATAAAATTAAAATTATTTTATTATATTTTAATGAAAATGAAATGTTATTATTTTAATTTAAAAAATTGTAGTTGTTTATTTTGTCTTATAACAATATTATTATTTTTTCAAATACTACTATTATTATTTTTATTATTAATATTTTAATTAAACTAATTTTTTATTTTACCATTTATCTTTTTAACCACTGCCTATAGGTGTCTCGATGGATTCCTCTAGAAGGAGGTAAAGTTATGAAAGAAACCACCACAACTCTTATTTAATGGTGTCAATGTACTGTAAGATACCCTTCAATGACCTTGGGTTTTATGATAGTGGATGGGGAGACATCGATAGATCCAGATGGGTTACGATGGTTTGGTAATCATCCAAAAGAAGACGTGTTGTTCAGGGAATCAATTGGAGATATTGAGTAGTCTCCATCAACAGTGGTATCTGTAGTGGAAAAACCATCTGAAGAGGGTTCAAGGATCTTTAGTCAGTGAAATTTCATGGTGATCTATGTTTGGGTTTTTTTCAACAAGTGGTATGTGGGGGCTTGATTCAGTCGATGGTGGGTCATGGATGACGGTGATTCTTTTTCTCTAGGTAGTGGATCTGATTTTTCGTGGTGATTCGTGACCTACTAGTGGATCAGATGAGGCTACTAAGATGGGGGGTACCAATATTTCTATGTAAGGTATCTGATTTCTAGCAAAAAAAGTAATTTTAAGGCCACATAAAAGGATCACATTCAATGAAAATTTGTGAGGTTACAGTAGATTCCAAAATCATTAAATCAATGGAACATCCATGTGAAGATAAATTTTCCCATTAAAACTCTTTGAACACCCCTTTTCATAAAGGGTGTAAATTGAAATGTTTGATGACATAATTAGACTATGAGAATAATTGAAAACTCCCACCATATTAGAAAAATACCTTTTTAAAAATGAACTTTATCTAGAGAAAATATAAATTTCTGATTAAATTAAAAGAATTGAAGGAAATTATTTTGATGTGTTACTTAAATATGACACTAAAATTTCTTCCATACATGCATAAGTGGTTATCATAAAGAATAATAAAATTAAAACAACTATAAAACCCACAATTATAAATTTAAACCACATTCCCAATTTTATATCTACAAAACAATAATAAACCCTTTAAGATAATCTGTGATGACTCTAATAGTGTTTTAGGGGACACATTGTCCCAAAATATTTATTATATTACATTTGTGAAATCCTATATTTCAAAAACACTAGACTCTTTCCCAATATAGTACACAACCAAAGAGAATTATTTTTTTTATTCATTAAATTTTGAAAAATTGTGTTCTTATCTCTTAGGAGGTAAGTTTATTGTTTACTCTGACCATGTATCTATAAAATATTTTACCAAGAAGACAAATTAAAAGGAAATACTGGTAATATTGATGTTTATTCATCATGATTTTGACCTTGAGACTAGGTACAATAAGGGATTTAAAAATATAGGGGTTGAACAAATGACTATGGTTTATTACATTACTAAGGTATAACCATTCCTAAAAACCAATATAGATTATTCATTCCCTTCTTTGGATTACATCAATCTATAATCAGCGACCATGGATCACAGTTATATAAAAATTTAATGGAGAACCTCATAAGAAAATATAAATTTTACCATAAAAACTCCACTACCTACCACCTATAGGCAAAATGACTAGAAAATGTGTCCAAAAGAGAAGTAAAAAAGGATATTAGAGAAGAAAATAAAACCCAACTTCTTGGACTAGATTAATAAAATAGAATATTCAATATGGATATATAGAACTGCCTACAAGACCCCATTATGCATGTCTATTTACAAAATGTTTTATGGTAAACGTATCCACCATCCAGTAGAGCTACAACACAATGAATATAGAGAGGTCAAATGAGTAAACATGGACTTTAAAAAATATGAAAAAAAGATAAATTGAAAATAATATATTGTGATGATTTAAGGATAGGAAAATATGATAACTCTCCTCTTTATAAAAGTAAAAACAAATCATCAAATGAAAATTGACCCAAAAAATATAATTTCTTATTGGAGAAAACGTTCTAATATCATTATGAAGGATAATAATTTTTATATGTAAGACTCATTTCAATGGCCTAGAACAACCATGGTAACTAATACATTTCTTTTTGGTAAAGCTGATATTAATGGAGAAGGATCAAAGTAACCATTAATGTTGAATGTCCAAAAACTAAAGAAGTATGATAAATACATTATGAAAGAATATGTGGAGGATTCTAGGATCCTCTATATAACTATGAAGTTAGTACACAAAGGTTTTCTCTTTACATTATTTAGGACTAGCTTTTTATTTTATTTTAAATTTTATTTATTAAACAAATGAATAATTAAATTAAATTGGGATAGTATTAGAACCAATTTTGGGGGAATAGATCAACCAAAAACTATAAATAATAATGAAAATTTTCCAAAAAATATAGTTCTTAACATTACTCCTTTTGTACAATATTATTTTTTTAATTTTCACCTTTTCCTGAACCTAATTTCTACTATACCTATTTTGAAAATACCATGCTAGATTTGAGTAATTCGCAGTTTCTTGAACAATAAAAACACACATGACGTTTGAGTGATTTTTTCATAGACTTTATGGTTATCAATTTTATAACCTTAATTAACTAGAATTTTTAATTTAATATGAGGTAAACTATAATTTGTGAGAGAAAAAAACTTTATGGATCCATAATAATATAAATTGATATAATTCCATTGAACCATGGTTAAAAATGAAAATTTATATACCACAAGGGATCATTGAGATAATGTAACTGGTTATGATTCTATAATTAAATAAATTCATTTAAATAATTTATGGGAAGATTTAATTGCATATGATTTGGTCTAGGGAAAAAACAATTTAATGTAATTGTAAAAAATTAATCCCTTTAGGTTAAATTAATATTGACCCTATAAGAACTCGAGTTTTTCGACTATGTACTTTTCCCTTTCCTTTGGGTTTAATTACGTTCTTTTGGTCATATGTGAATTATTATCTCGATCATGGGAATTTTTGTAACATAACATGTAAGTATAGAATAATATATTTTCATATCTATGTCTATTTATAAATTATATAGTTTTTTTGATGCATAAAATGTGAATAAATCCAATCTTAAGCATAGAATACTCTAATTTTTTTAAAATGTTGTTTTACAGCCTTTTGATGGAAAACCATTTTTAATCTATCTATTGAAAATTTTATAAGATCAATTTTTCATAATAAAATTATTTTTTAGAATTGGGACATTTAAATTTAACTTGGATAAATGTTTTTTATTTTTATGACAATGTTCATTTTTTTAATGAATAGTGAAAAATAATGCATTTCACATCAAAACTGATTTTTCAATCAAATATAATTATATGGATAGATTATATTTTTAATTGGTTTTAATGTATAATTTGAATATATTTTTACCATTTAATCCAATGGTGGTCATTATAATTAATTTCACATCGAAATTGCATATAAACAATTATCAGTCTTTTGATAGATATAGTTTATTAAAAACACGCTATTTGTTTTGACTACGGGAATTATTTTTAAATTAAATAATTAAATTTATGTGTTTTTAATTTGGTAAAATGGATTCCATATTTTTAATCAAAATGTCCAAATTCGGTAATAATATCTCTTTTTTTGGACATTATGAATAGTAACGACGCCAATTATCTTTAATTATCATGATTAATTAGTAATCAGGTGGTTAGGGTAATAGAATAATATCATAATAATATAACATGACCCCAAAATGTGTCCAAATACTTTTGGTTGTGTCTTGGATGACCATGGGATGCCTTGGAACAACTTAGAGACCCTATGGAATCACTTTTGTGTGATAGTGACCTTTTAACATATTGTTTTTAAAGAAAGGAAAATATAACCAAACTATGTAACAACTAAGTAAAAATATTTTAATTTTGTTTACATAAATAATATCTTAGACTATATAAAGTAATTTTGAAGCTATATATATTTCTTACATCATGGTATTTTTTTATAATTTTAAGACATTAACTAAATAAATTTATTTATGACACCATGATGATGCATTGATTACCTCATTAATTAACGATTTAAATAAAATGAAAAGATAATGTAAAATTTAAGACTTACACTTGTCTAAAACCAATTTTATAGGTTTATTTCGAACCCTTATCACATTATCCTATAAATATATCATTTTGGGACTTTTAAAATCTGAAGACAATTTTATTCTAAAGTAACATTTCAAGACTTTCAAAAGGTGACCCTCCTCCCTATTATAAAAGGCCCCCACCTCTTCCCCCATACCCACACATCTCAATCCATTGGACCATCTAAACTCTGATAATATTATCTCTCCACATACCTATATTACTCATATAATCCTCACATTGGGTATAAGTCTTCCCAATGAAGCATTTGGCTCAAATCAAAAAGAGTTACCCGATTTAGAGGTAATGTCTTCTCTTGAGCTTCTTAATTTTATTTTCCTTCTTCACTAACCACTATATTCTTATTATTTGATCCCATAATAACGAAATTATCCTAAATATAATAGTATTTTGTTTTTAAAATGATTCTACCTACAATTACACACACCTCCATCTAATGGTTAAAGAACATACTGTTTATGTGGGTGGCAAATTACTACCTCATGAAACGATGCCTGTTCAATATTCTATTAACACCATTCGTGGTGGACATTAAGATGTAAATCTATTTATATATGAAATATATTATTTTTATGTTTTCATTATGCTTCTCTATTTTATATATATATATAAAACCATTATGGTTTATATTATGTGTAAACACGATAATTTCATTTGAGAAAGTGCGGACTGCCACCCCCTCAAAGTGATATGACTCGTTCATATCTTATGAGGTATGTATAAAGGATAGTTTGAATGATATTATATATTATAAAATTCTAGAATTATAATACTACTATTTATCAATATGATTTAATTCCATTAAATATGAAAAAGAAAATAGAAGTAGTGTTCATGCGTACGTACAGCTTACCGTCTCCATAAAAGGTGCATTTCATTTCTTACCTGTAAATATTATGTACTATTATAAATACATGTTTATGATGGATATATATAATATATATGATATCCAAATCATGATTATCATTATGGATATAATGAACCATTACCACATGAACAACATGTTATTATAAGAAGTCAATTCTGACTCCAGAACAAAATATCGACAAAACAAACATTATTAACATAAATGACTAAATAATGTTTATTACATGGTAATAAGTGATATAAAAGGAAAAATAAACATGAAAAAAGTTCTTAATAATGTAGAAATTAAACTTAGTTTATTATTCAGGGGATTAATGAACGTATGAGAACAAGTCACACTTGAGGTAAGGGATCTTATCTCTCTCTTTCTTTTCAAGTACTCTTTTATATGTCATTACATTTAAGCCCCATGTTCTAATGTTTGGGGATGTTATTTTATATTCATATTAATTCCCTTTTTGTTATCATATGATTAGGTATCCCCTCTTACTCTCATCGTTTTTTTTTGTGAATGTTTGAATGGCGTTGTTAGGTTGCCGAATTTTTGTAAGGGATTTCTTATCTCACTTATAATTCCGTGATATTTACATTGTTCACCAGTTATTTCATTCATGTGGTGTATTTTGTACTGAAATTTCATATATTTTATCATGATTCTATTTATATTTATCGTATTATGTGATTAATTTGGTGTTTATTAACTTTTGGTCATAGTACTTGATTGATAACAACGAGGAAAGGGATTTTTATCTCACATTTTATTCCCGTGAGATTCATGCTACATTTTCCAGTATTCCCTTTTTTATTGTGTATGTACTTCCCATGATTATATTCTTTGTGTAATATACTTTAATTTATGGGTATTTACATCTTCATTGTATGATCCTTCTTTCATGGGGTGTACGTTTTGAAAGTTACCCAAATCGGTAAGGGAACCTTTTAGCCTCCACTTTTTAAAGGACTTATTTCTTTAGGTCTTTTAATTTACATTTTCTTATATTGGGATATGTTTTATATACCCTTGTTGCTGTAAATTTTATTTCCAAGTGACGAGATATCATTTTTATCCCCCATCAACTCATTTTCTGAATTTTACTGTGGCTCTGTTAGGCTTTCAAATATCTGTAAGGGAACTTTTTGACCCAATTTCAATTCCTTGGGTTAAACCTCTACTTATTGATTATGTCATGCTATAAATATTTGTGGATGTCCTCTGATTGTTTTACACTTAATATCCACTTATATAGCGTGTATTTATATTTTTCACACCTAATAATGTAATTGCTTTATCCCTAATATATTGATACCGCCTTTGTAATGAACCTCAACTCAATCTCCTTTCATTGAGGAATATTTTGTTTTAATAAATAAATTTATTTTATATGCTTTATATAAAAATTTTCCTTTTCATTTCATTCAAAGGAAATATTTTCTACGAAGAGTTTTACTAAATGAAAAAAAGGAATGTTTCTTTTAACGTACGCGGTGACAACAACCTTTCCGCCGCCATGAGTATTATTTGTTCTTTGGATTCCTCAAAAAGTAGTAATGTTTTCAAAAGAAAATAAATACCATATACTCTATTATGTATTTTTTCATTAAAATGGTTTTGATAATGGATTTTTTATGTCAATATATTAAACTGATATATTGTGATTGAAATGTGTTAATGTTTTCTTTCCCTTTTATTTTTTTTATAACTTATGATTTTATAATGGTACATAGACATTTGAAGGGTGGTTAAATGATAAACCAAATGAATGGTGGTTCCGTGAATACCATGATGGGTGGTTACGTTATAACCTCCAATGCATTGGGTATGTAAGTCGGTCATATGGCTATTCCATTTAGTGACATGTATGGAAGTAGACCGTATGGTAATTCCATTTAAGTGTATTTATGTTCCAAGTTACCTTCATATGTTATGTGTTCATTATGTGTGTAATATTTTGGTTACAAAATGGAAAGTAGTAATCTTTTATTCAGTGAAGAGTATTTACTAATTCATAAAGGTTAAAAGTATTACTTATTTTAAAATATTCACTGTTTACTTGTTGTTTTGAAAATCCAATAGTTTTTTTCATTGTGTATTCATTAATATGATTTTTATGCTCATCACATATTTTTGAAATGTTTTTTACATGGAATAAAGTAGAATAGGGTCAAGGATGGTATCAAGGAAAGTCATGTTGTCTACAACATGGAACTGGTCATGTTTCTTTTTTAGGAGTTTTTATTTAATGAAAAATGGAAACTGAGTAGAAGTGTCTACATTGTAACATTTGAGATGTAATATTTATGGCATAATTGTCTAATAATCTAAAACTAAAAAGATCCTCAATGAGAATTATTCATTTAATTCAAGATTAAGTAATTTTTTAAGGTCATTTACTTATATTTATTATCATAGGCCAGTTTAGACTACATTAGGAGTTATAATATTGTTAAATTCATGTAAATAAATTAAATTCTCATATGATTGAAATGAAATATCATTTAAAAATTACCATGTTGATCTGGCTAAGATATTTCTATGTTTAGAATCGTTTTTCGTAGAGGAAACATGGCATCTATGTTGGGAAGACATCATGAGGAAAAAAACCTTCCAAATCAGCAACCTGAGACTATCGGAATCAGAACTGAATAGTTTGTTGAAGTGATGGCACAGTTGACTCAGGAAATAAATGGAGGTGGTATCCATACATGAGATCATCCAAATCAAACATAGAGGAACATGTTAGTAGTGGAGAATTTTTTGAGGCAATATCCCTCATCATTCAGAGGATCATCTGACCATGTGCTAGAAGAAGGGTTGATTAAAGAACTGGATAAGATTTTATGACATGTGGTGTTTATAATATCAAAAGGTAAGTCTCTCTCTTTACCTTTTTGAAGGTGAAGCTGATCAGTGGTGGTCGATGGTGAAAAATATCTGAGATAGTGAAGAGATTTATGATCTTGAATAGGAAGAATTCAAAGGTATGTTTCTTGAGAAATATTTTCCTAAGGTGTTCCATCATAGGATGGAAAAAAAATTCCTAGAATTGAATCAGTAGGATGAGTTAGTGGCTACTTATGAAAAAAAAATTCACTCGACAGGGAAGGTATTTTCAAAATTTCATAAGTGATCTTGATAATAAAATCAACCATTATTACTCAGGATTAAGGACAAAATATCAAAGGGAATTATCTTCTCTTGAGTTCAAAAGTTATGATAAACTTGTTCGATGTGCATAAAATGTTGAAATGAAGTTTTCTGATGATCGGGTTTTATTTGAAAAACAATATTATAAGAAGTCCAGTTGGAAGGAAAAGGGAAAGAATTCATCAAATATGCCTGGATGTAAGAAAAACAAATATCCATCTAGTGATAATTGTGGTAAAATTCATCCTAGAGAATGATTATCCAATTCTGAAAAGTGCTTTAGGTTTGGTATGTCTTGTCATATTGCTCATAACTATAAGTATGATGGTTATGAAGGCAATGAAAATCCAGCAGTATGATGTTTTATGTGTAATGAAATGGGTCATTATGCAAATGAGTATCTAATGAAGAACTCAAACAGAGGTAAATCAGCAAGAATACAAGCAGAAAGGGGTGGTGAAATCCATTGAAACTACATCAGCAAATGTTGATCCATCGAATGAAGTATTATCATGTAAACTATTTGTTTGTTCAGATTATGCAAATGTGTTTTTTGATTTAGGGTCTACATATTATTTCACATCTAATAAGTTTTGTAGTAAATTGGAATTCCATTTCAAGATATGAATCCTGAACTTATGGTAAAAACACTTGGGGGAAACATTGAGACAAAAAGAAATTATAAGAAAATTCATATCCTTGTGTGTGGAAATAATCTACCAGAAAAACTTATTGTTTTTCCTCTATTAAAGTTAATGTTAGTTTGGGCATGTATTGGATTTCTATTTTTCATGATAAAATTTAATGTAGTTCTAAGGATGTTTTTTTAAGAAAGACTTTATATTTCTATACAGGAATAAACCCTTACTGTTGATAACATATCAAGAGGCTGAGAAACTCGTAAAAGATGGAAATGAATGTTACCATGCACATATTGTTGAAAACAAAGGAACCATTCAGATTAATTATGTTCTAGCGGTAAATGAGTATCCTGATGTTTTTCCTGATGAGTTTCCTGGAATAATACTGGATCGGGAAGTTTAATTTACTGTTGACTTAGTTTCATGATGCTAAGACAATTCAAAAACCCCCATATCTAATGGAACAAATTAAACGTTTAGAGTTGAAGGATCAATTGTGAGATTTATTATAGAAATATTTCATTCGACTAGTCACATCACCATGGGGTGCTCCTATCTAATTTTTTTAAAAAGAAAGATAGCTCAACGAGACTTTTCATTGATTATAGAGCCTTGAATAACATCACGGTTAAGAAAAAATGTCACTTGCCTCATATAAATGACTTGTTTGATCATCTCCTGGGAGCTCAGTGTTTTTCGAAGATTGAATTGAGGTCGGGGTACCATCAGTTGAAAGTAAATGAACCAGACATTTTGAAGCTTGTATTTGGTACTAGATATGGCCATTATGAATTATTAATTATGCCTTTTGGGTTAACCAATGCACCTGTTATTTTCATGGACCTTATGAATAGTATTTCTCTAGAGTTCTTGGAAAAGTTTTTGGTTGTTTTCAATGATGATATTTTTATATTTTATAAATGTATATGGGGGCATAAAATTTATTTAAGAGTTATTTTGAAAACCTTAAAAGAAAATAAATTATATGTGAAATTCAGCAAGTGTGAGTTTTGGTTGCAAAAAATTTCTTTTCTTGGTCACATTGTTTCTAAAGATGGAATAACTGTTGATCCTGCAAAAACAAAGGTTGTTGGAAAATGTCCAAGACCCGCAAATGAAACCGAGATTCGTAGTTTTCTTGGTTTGACAGGTAATTATTGAAGTTTTTTTATAAAAAATTCACGGTTGTCCGGTCCATTGACTAAGCTAACTCGAAAGGGTGTTTTGTTTAGCTAGACAAAATAATGTGATGATTGTTTTCATGAATTGAAGAGAATATTCGTGAATTCTCCATTATTGGCACCACATTCCGAAAATGGAGAGTTTGTTATCTATTGTGATGATTCTTTGAAAGGAATTGGTTGTGTCCTTATGTAGAATGATCAGGTTATTGCTTTTGCTTCACGTCAGTTGAAAACTCATGAGTTAAATTTCCCTACACATGATTTTGAATTATCTGCGATTGTTTTTGCTTTAAAAATTTGGAGGCATCATTTGTATGGAGTAAAGTGTGAAATATATAACGATCAAAAGTGTTTAAATTATATATTAACTCAAAAAGATCTGAACATGAGATAGAGGAGATGGCTAGAATTAATCTAGGATTACGATTACACGATTCACTACCACCCAGGAAAAGAAAATAAAGTAGAAGATGCTTTGAGTCAAAAAATTAATGCTTCATTAATAATGTCACATCAGGAAAATGATCCTTTGGTTATGGATTTGATGAATTTTGGCTCAAAAGTTGTTGTTGTAGGAAATTCTTCTATTTTGTTTCAGGTATCAGTGAATTCTTTTCTATCAGACAAAATGAAGTAGGCAGAGAAGCAAGGTAGTGAGTTGTAAAAAAAGGTAGATCTGATTCAGAAGGGTTTGCTACTTGAATTCAACAATGATAATGATTGTGTTTTGAGATTTGGGAAGATATTCAGTGTGACTTATGATTCACAGTTGAATAGATAGATTTTATGTGAATCTCATAGTTCTCCATTTTCAGTTCATCCAAGTAGTACCAATATGAATAGTGATATGGAGGAGTATTACTGGTGGGATGGAATGAAAATAGATATTGTTGATTTTTTTGTGATGTTTTTGACTTGTCATTAGGTTAAAGTAGAGTGGCAGTTACCTAAATAGATTATTCAGTATTTACCAGTTCCAGAGTGGAAATGGGAAAATATATACATGGACTTCATTGTGGGATTACCAAAGAAATCTCGAGGTAATAATGTAATCTGGGTCATTGTTGCTTGCTTGACAAAATCTGCTCATTTCCTTCCTATTCAAGATACATTCTATCTAGATCAACATTCCCAGTTGTATGTTAAATCGATAGTCATGTTACATGGATTTCCCCTCTCCATTGTATCTAATCGTGATCCCATGTTTACTTCTAACTTTTGGAAAGGCCTTCAGTAGTCGTTGGGTACTGAATTAAATTTTAGTACATCATTTTATCTGCAGTCATATGGGCAGTCAAAATGAACAATTCAAACCTTAGAGGATATGTTACATGCTTGGACGATGGATTACCAGGGAAGTTGGTACCAACATCCTCCATTGGTTATGTTTTCATATAATAACAGTTTTCATTCGCAAATATAGATGGCTCTATTTGAGGCATTATATGGGAAGCGGTGTCGAACTCCAGCTTTTTGGGATGAAGTGGGTGAAATGAAGTTTATGGGACCACAATTTGTAGAAGAGATGGTAGAAAGAGTCAGATGATACAGAAACAAATGATAATAGCTCAGATAAAGCAGAAAAGTTATGCAGACAACAGGAGGAAGGATCTCTCTTTTGAGGTAGGTGATCAGGTTTTCCTCAAAGTTTCACTGTGGAAAAGTGTGATGTGTATTGGTAAGAAGGAAAGCAGAGTCCAAGGTTCATTAGACCATATGAAATTCTGGAGAGAGTTGTATTAGTTTCATACCATGTGGATTTACCTCCGTGTTTATCTCAGGTACATAATATTTTTCATGTTTCAATTTTAAAGAAGTACATGCTAGGTCCATCTCATCTTTTGAGTCCAGAGGTAGTTCAGTTAGAAGAGAATCTATATTATGAGGAAAAAATGGTCCAGATTCTTGACCATTGGGAGAAAGTGTTTCGGAATAAGGTGATTCATCACGTAAAGGTTTTGTAGAAATACCACATGATTGAAGAGGCAACATGGGAATCTGAAAATGAAATTTAGGATAAATACCCCCACTTATTCGATAAGTAAACAAATTGTGGGGACAAAATTTACTAATGGGAGGAAGGATGTAACATACAAAGTAAATAAATAATAATATATTTTTATATCTATGTCTATTTATGAATTAGATAGTGTTTTTAAACTTAAAATGAGAATAAATCCAATCTTAAGCATAGAATACTCTATTTTTTTTAAAGATCGTTTTAACGCCTTTTGATGGAAAACCATTTTTAATCTAACAGTTGATAATTTTATAAGGTATGTTTGTCGAAATAAACTTATTATTTAGAATTGGGGCATTGAAATTTAACATGGATAATTTTTTGGTATTTTTCTAACAATATTCATTTTTTTAATGAATAGTGAAAAATACTGCATTTTACATCAGAACTACGTTTTTCATATAATTTAATTATATGGTTAAATTATATTTTTAGTTGTTTTTAATGTTTAATTAGAAAATATTATTAGCATTTAATCAAATGGTTGTAATTAGAAATAATTTCACTTTGAAATTGGACATTAACAATTATCAATCTTTTGAAAGATATTGTTTCATAAAAACACGCTATTTGTTTTCACAACGGGAATTATTTTTAAATTAATTACTGCAATTTATATTTTTTGAATTAGTTAAAATGGATTCCATATTTGGAATCATAAGGTACAAATTATGTAATTAAGATTATTTTGTTTTTGAACATAATGAATAGTAACAATGACAATTATCTTTAATTATCATGATTAATTAGTAATCGGGTGGTTAAGGGTAATAAATTAATATCATAATAATATAAAAAGACCCCAAAATTTTTCCAAATCCTTTTTCGTGTCATTTTTGACCATGGGATTCCTTGTTCCAACTTAGGGACCCCATGGAATCACTTTTCTGTGATAGTGACCATTTATCATGTTATTTTTAAAGAAAGGAAAATATAACCAAACTATGTAACACCTAAGTAATACAATTTTAATTTATTTACATAAATGATATCTTAGACTATAAATAGTCATTATAAATCAAAATATATTTCAAACATCCTGGTATTTTTTATAATTTTTAGATATAAAAAAAATATTTATAACACAATGATGATGCAGTGATTACCTCATTAATGAACGATTTTAATAAAATGAAAATATAATATAAATTATAAGACTTAAACTTGTCAAAAACATATTGTATGGGTGGATTTATAACCCTTATGACCTTATCCTTAAAATATATCACTGTGGTACCATTAAAATCCAAAAAAAAATTATAATAAAGTATCTTTTCAAGACATTCCAAAAGTGACCCTCCTCCCTCTTATAAAAGGCCCACACATATAATCCCTTACCCACACCTCTCAAACCATTAAATAGACCAACCTCTGATCATATTATCTCTAAAAATCCCTCTATTACTCCTAGAATCCACACTTTGGGTAGAATTCTTCCCATGGAATCCTTTGGAATAAATCAAAAAGAGTTACCCGATTTAGAGGTAATGTCTTCTCTCGAGTTTCTTCCTTTTATTTTCCTTCTTCACTAATCACTATATTCTTCTTATTTGATCCCATAATGACACTAGTATCATAAATATACTAGTATGTTGTTATGAAAATGATTCTACCTAAACATACACACACATCCATCTACTGGTTAAAGAACATACTATTTCTATGGGTGGTGAATTACTGTCTCAGAAAACGATGATTGTTCAATCTTCTATTAACACCTTTCATGGTGGAAATTAATATGTCACTATATTTACATATTATATATACTATTTTTATTATTTCTTCACACTTCTGTATTTTATATATATATAGAAAACCTTTATGGTTTCCATTATGTGTAAACATGATAATTTAATTTGAGAAAGTGCAAACTATCGCCCCATCAAAGTGATATGACTCGTTCATACCATATGTGGTACGTATAAAGGATAGTTTTAATGATATTATATATGATAAAATATTTTAATTATAACACTACTATGTATCATTATGTTTTAATTCCATTAAATATGAAATAGAAATGGAAGTAGTGTTCATGTGTACGTACGGCTTACCGTCTCTATGAACGGTGCATTTCATTTATTACATCTAAATGTTAAGTACTATTATAAATACATGTATATGATGAATATATATAATATATTTGACATCCAAATAATTAATTTCATTCTGTATATAATGATCCTTTGACAACATGAACAACATATAATTATAAGAAGTCCAATTTTGACTCAAGTACCAAATATCGACAAAACGAACATTATTAACTTAAATCATTGCATACTTTTTATAAAATGTTAATAGGTGATAAAAAATGAATAATAAACGTTAAAAAGTATCTTAATTGAGTAGAAATTAACTTTAGTTTATTAATCAGGAGATTAAATAATGAACGAGAACAAGTCAGACATGAGGTAATGGATCATATATCTCTCTTTCTTTTCAAGTACTCTTTTGAAAGCCATTTCATTTAAGTCGCATGTTATTATGTTGGGGGAAGTTATTTTATATTAATATTACTTACATTTTTATGATTATATAATGAGATTTCCCCTCTTATTCTCATCATTTCGTTTTATGAATGTTTAAGTGGCACCGTTAGGCAGCCGAATTTTTGTAACGGATTTCTTATCTCACTTTTAATTCCATGATATTTCTGTTGTTCGCCACTTATTTCTTGAATTTGGTGTATTGTGTACTAAAATTTCATATATATTATCATGATTCTATTTATATTCATGGTATTATGTGATTAATTTGGTATTTATTTTCATTTGGTCATACGAATCGATTGATTACAACGAGGTAAGGGATTTTTATCTCACATTTTATTCCTGTGAGATTCATGCTACATTTGACACTATTTAATTTTGTCTTGTGTCTGTACTACCCATGACTGGATTATTTGTGTAATATACTTTTATTTATGGGTATTTAGATCTTCATTTTATGATCCTTCTTTCATGGGTTGTACATTTCGAAATTTACCCAAATCGGTAAAGGAACCTTTCACCATCATATTTTTAAAAGACGTCTTTTGTTATGTCTTTTAATTTACATCTTCTTATGTTGGGATATGTTCTTATATATCTTTATTTCTGTAAATTTTATGTCCATGTTTTTAGATACCCTTTTTATCTCTCATCAACTCATTTTATGAATTTTAATGTGACGTCGTTAGGCTATCAAATATCTGTAAGGGATATTCTTAACCCAATTTCAATTCATTGGGTTAAACCACTACTTCTTAATTATGTAATTCTATGAATATGTGTGGATGAACACAGATTGTTTTACACTTAATATCCACATATAGTGGTTTTATTTATAATTTTCACACATAATTATGTAATTTATTTATATTTAATATAAAGATATTGTCTTTGTAAGGGACTTCATCTCAATCTCCTTTACTTGAGGAATATTTTGATTTAATAAAATTCATTCCTTTATACACTGCATAAACAAATTTTACTTTTCATTTCATTCAATGGGAATATTTTTCTATATAGTGTTTTGCTAAATGACAAAAATGAATGTTTATTTTAATGTATGCGGTGACAATGAACTTTCCACCACCGCGAGTATTATTTGATCTTTGGATTCCTCAAGAAGCCATAATGTTTTTTATCGAAAATAAATACCATATCCTATATTATTTATTTTGGTAAATAAATGGTTTTGATAATGGATTTTTATGTCAATATAATTATGTGATATATTGTGATTGAAATGTGGAAATGTTTTCCCCCATTTTTATTTTTTTTATATCTATTGATTTTATAATGGTACTTGGACATTTGATGGGTGGTTACGTGATAAACCAAATGACGTGTGTAAAGACCCAAAGCTTGAAGTACATGGACATTACATTTATTTTGCGGAATAAATAATACATAACAAAAACAAACACTCAAGGACAGTAATATTTTAGTGTCTTTAGAAACTAGAAAAATAATCTTTTAATCATGGTGAAAGATCTTCGACATCTCCCATAAAGATCTTCCACTTTTTTTCTCTTAACTAAAACCTTTCATTAAATCCTGGGGAAAAGAAAACATATAAACAGTGAGCCCAATTGTTCTGTTAGGGTAAGGATAGAGAACATAAAACAATCAATAATCATTTGAATGCAAAAGCTTGAACATAAAATCTAGACATCAAAATCATGAGAAAAGACATAAATCTTGGAAGTACGTAAGGAATATATAATAAAGGAACATCAATATTGATAAAATTTCCTGGGAATAAATCATTTAATTGTGGAAACCATTTATCACTTTTTATGATTTCTATAATATCCAAGGCATTGCTTCCAAGACCATCTTAGTGGAAAAAATCCCTTTCTGAATCGAGTTCACTCCTCATTCCAGTCATGTATTACTAAACAGGTTTAACTTGCTATTCTAGCCATGTATATCTCATGAGATATAAATCCTTACCCAATGCATTAGAGGGAGATATAGGTCCCACCCATCTCATAATTAAATCATTATTACTTGTACCACAAAATAAACATACATCATTCATAATAACCCTACGAATAAAATGGGTTTCATAAACAGCATCCCATCATCACATAATCCATATAAAAGAAATTGATATCATTTCATCATAAAAAAATTGAAACCATGTAAATCATAGAGACATTATACTTGAAACATAAAAATATGAAATAATGTCTTCTTAGATGGAAAATGGTTTTGATAAAACACTTAAAAATGAATTCTTGAAAAAAATATCCTTTCTTCTTTAAAATCATTTTCTTTTCACAAAATTTCATGCATTTAAAAAAAAGATTTTTTGGAAAATAGTCATGAAATCTTTGGAAGGAAGCTTCATTAAAATAAGGCTTTATAAAACCGTAAAAATCCTTTTATGATGTATAAGTTAAAAAAACATTCATCTCTTACTTTTGCAGGAAAAATCAAAAGAGTACCTCGTAACGTAATGAAAACAATGATTCCTTACATACCATGTAGTAAAAGTCAATATTTGGTAAAAAGGGAATTAAACATACATGAAAACATTTTTAGTAAACATGTACATGGATGATAACAATAATCTTAGTAAATACTTATGAATAAACAATCTCGGATAAGAACGAGAATGGAAAAGTTATCCCTTACCTTAGGTCTGATATGCTTCGTATGTATCTGAACCTCCTTTATAATGTTTTAAATAATGTCATTGACTTATTACAGAATAAAATTAATTGTTATGATATCATATATGGTTCACTTGTGATTTTATATTACCCATTCTTTTGTAAATTCTTGTTAAAGTAGCGTTTTGGGTAAAATCGTTTCATTTTTCATTGGTGTTTTAACTTGTAATTATTCATATGATTACATATATCATGATTAAATCCATCCATAATGTAAAACATGATTTATATATAATATATATTAAGTATATACCTATATATAATAGACCAATAAATGGAAAGAAATACACCGTTCATGGAGACGGTAGTCCGTACGTACGCATGAACGTTGTTTTTGTTTCCTTATTGAATTGAATGGAATTAAGTAGATGACATACATATATATATACATAAATCCAGTATCATTATTATGTAATATATTTCATGAATACTTATTATATATAATTTATAATCATTCATGAATGGTTAATCATTGAGAAATAATCTCATCGCATCGTGGAGACGGTAGTCCGTACGTACGCACGAGCGATGATATCATTCACATGATCGTGGAATTTTATTGAAGTGTATGTATAATATTTCATAATCAATATAAATTTACAATAATTATATATATTTATTTATTTACACCATTATACCCATCCTAGTAATGTGTTGTTTGAAAACAGATTACACCACGGCGTGGAGACAGTATTCTCTACGTACGCATGCACGATGATTTCATTATCCATAGGATGGATATAAGGTGCAATAGGGTTGTTTCATATTTATAATAACATATCAATATATGAGTGATACTGATGTTATTAATTCATAATGAAACAACGAAATAAGTATAAGTATAAGAAGAAATAAATTTGAAAGAATCTGTAATAGATATTACCTCTTCTACGACACGACTCTTTGAAACCTCCTCTTAGGGCAATAAAATTGGTCTTTGAAGAAGGCCAGGACCTCTAACATGTTTATAAAGAGGTTGATAAGGGAAATGGGCAGTGTTTGGCCAATCTTGAATGCTCAATGTTGTGTAAATATGAGAGGGAGGAGGTTTCCTTTTATAAGGGAGGAGAGGGGCACCTTTGGAAATCTTACAAATATTAATTAATAATAAATAAAACCTAACTTAAAAACCTCAAAAAATGACACATATTCGAATATTATATGACATATGGTTGTAATCTCATCAACCAATAAAATTTATACATGTTGGGAATTTATTTTAAACATTATAAACATGATTTATCCTTATTTAATATATTAAATTTTATTTGTGGTAATAAGATTCTAAATTTTAAATTGTCGTAAATAATTACTTATAAGCTGTGAATTATCCATATTTATATAATTTATGACATTGTAGACTATATAAATTTCAATTTATAATTATCAATTTTTTTTGATTTTTAAACAATTTAATAATATGTTATTCTTATAAAATAACAATAGTGTTAATTTTGACACTGTTAATTTATTTGAATTTAAATTTAATCCACACAAATGATATTGTATGAACCGTGGTTTTTATCCTGTGAGACTTTGATATGATTCTAGACCAGGGCGTTCTGACGGCGTACAAAACCGAGCCCTGATGTGGGCGGAATTAGTTTTGGCATGCGTTCACACTGTACGGGCTAAATAAATATAATTACTCCAGAACGATAGCTCGGATGGGAAAATTGAGGGCGTCGTTAATTCCAGAACGTGCTGTTTACCCTTGGACGGGTATGATTTTCGTGGGCGCGGACCAACTGTAAAAAACACCCCCAGGGGCATTTTCGTAATTTAGCGGTCGCGGGCGTCGAATTTTATAACTCTTGATCGAAGGCTCAGATTAAATTTTTGAGGATTCCATTCCGTTCAGGGCATGGCTTTTTCCCTAACAGAGGCTTAATCCTGGCCTCGACAAATGTTCTGGAACTGGCCGATGAGCGGGTGGTTAAGTGTGTTTTTTTCTATTTAAACACACTAACCACCCTATTCGCCCTTCTTGGACATTCATCCCTGGCGCAAGGGATCTCAAAAAGCTTCCCACCTCCCCTCCATAACTCTGGAAAGGCATGTCGGCTTCGAAAACATGATCGAGAAGTGTCGGTCAAAGCCCTCGAGGTAGGCTCATGTTTTATCTTTTCCATTCTCACAAATTTGTTCAATTTAGTTTTCTTCGCATCGAATTGTCGTCCGATTGTCGAGCGAGGCCCCTGGTTTTGTAGGGATCGAGTTTCTCTTCACAACGATTCTTTATGATCAATTTTTGGAGGCATTGGGGTGCCCGGGGTGGCCCCGGGATGTCTTCCGGCTAAATGCCCCACATTTTTCGGTGGATCCAGGGTGGTCCGGCAACCCGGGCAGCGGTGCGGTGTGTTCCAGCAGCGGCGACGAACTCCGGCACAGTAAGGCGGAGGCGGAGGCTCTAGTTCGAGGCAATGTCATGGCTAGAAGGCGGCGGCTCTAGCTCCAAGCGGCAGTGCGGCGTGCGGGCGGCGGCGCGACACTTCGAACGGGCGGCTGGGCGTGGTCGTCCGGGTAAACAGGGGTCGCGGCGCGACCCCTCGAAGCGAACCGATACCCGCTTCCAGCGGGTCTCCTCGAAGACCGAAAACCGGCCTCGCATCTAGTCAGCTGATGCGGGGAACGCGAGGAGACCGCGGATCCATGGCAGGCCCACGCGGAAAAGTCGCGGGTCGGCGCTGCGAGCCAGCCCAGGCCGGTTGGACCGGCCAGCTAGGCCGGTCCAGCCCAAGGGCTTGTCCCTTCCGGCATAGGACACCCGTAAATATCGCTACGGGTGTCCGTTTTACATGTCGTCTATGGCAGGATGATCCTCGTTATAAGGAGTACATTCTGGGGTGGATTTGGAGAATTTTAATCCCCAGAACAGGAGCTCAGTGGCGCGTCACGCGCATTATGTGCTACGCCGGAATTCTTGTATGGGATGGCTGGGACACATCCAATATCCAATTTGAGCACTGTCAGCAGCAATACGACCCTGGCTTCAAGGCGGAGGTTTCCAGTATGTTTTTGGGCGTTGAAGTGGGAATTGTGACATGGGCCCCACGAGCCATCTTTGAGTTGCGTGTAGCGTTTTGCGGCTTTTTCACCAGATGTTCGTTCAGGGCACATGAGTAGTCGATTCTATGTATCTTTCCGAGAGCATCGTAATTGCACAGTTCACCCGATGAGTATCAGAGTCGGGGAGCGGGCCCTCATGGGCCTACTACGGTGAATAATGCCATATCCACCGGTTGTCCGTATCGGGAAAGTAAGTAGTCTATTTCGCGTGTTTTTCCGCGATAAATGCAACGGTGCAACCCGTTGGAGCATGTAGAACCTCATTTGAGAACGTATTAATGTGAAGTGGAGTTATTCTTTTACACGCTCCAAACCAATGCATGGGGGCATTGTTAGTGTCACCTAGTGATGTCAGTAGTTGTGCGGAGCTATCAGAATGATTAATGGTCTACCCTCCAGTGGGGCTGGGCAGTGGGTCACCCATCGTTTGATTCCAGTTCTACCCTCCAGTAGGGCTGGGCAGTGGGTTACCTGTCGACCTGTTCTAGGTCTACCCCCAGCGGGGCTAGGCAGTGGGTCACCTATTGATTTATTCTAGTTCTACCCTCCAGCGGGGCTGGGCAGTGGGTCACCCGTTGATTTATTCCAGGTCTACCCTCCAGCAGGGCTGGGTAGTGGGTCACCTATCGACGTGTTCCAGGTTTACCCTCCAGCGGGGCTAGGCAGTGGGTCGTCGGATGATGTATTAGGGTTTACCCTCCAGCAGGGCTGGGTAGTGGGTCACCCGTTGACGTTTCGGACTTCGCCCTTCTCATGAGGCTAGTCAGTAACTTTTTCCTCCGTGAATACCGGAGCGGGATCCTAACTATGCAGACATTAGTGGTGTGACAGTTCTAACGTTACTTAAGGACGCACAAGGAAGAGAGGTACTTTTTCCTACTGAGACACGTCCTTGAGACGCGACCTAAAACAATGCGGGCGAGTCAGTGCCACCTAAAGCGGATAGTTTTGAAGTGTAGTAATTGGGTCCCTCTAACTTGGGTTTCCTAGGTGGACGAGACGAGATGCAGGGCGGTGAGGATGGTTTCTTTTGGATCTGATGGCGACTGAACCTAGGATGAGCTTGGTTATGGAGCCCCCCTTATGCACTCGTTTGGGTTTCTTGTTGAGCATATATATATATATAAATTGGTCCCTACTTTGGTTTCCGCTCTCTGGGGTCCGTGCCTACATCTTTAGGTTGGGTTGAGCTGCACTCTCCTTACTAAACTTTTCTCCTGTTCATTATTAGTTTACTTCTCACCTCTTTAGTACCTTATTTGTTGCTCCCTCGAGCTTTCGAGGAATCTTACTGAGTATCCTTATACTCACCCCTGCTTGGGCTTTTCCCGTACCTGGTGTGCCCTTGTAGACGACGGACATGTCGATCGTGACTACGGAGGAGCGTAGAGGTCACAGCAGTTGGAGCAGCGTACCACGGTCGTGCCAGAGTATTCAGGTGGGAGTCTATCCAGTTGTATTCTTTTGTTCACCTATTTCCGGGTTGTGGCATCTTTGTGTTTGGGCGTGTGTTTGCCCTGTTTATTTTTCAGTTTCCTTGTAAGTACATCTAGAACTTCACTTCCTCTTTTTAGTTGTTGTTTTATGACTGTGGTTGGGATAGAGTTTCCAGTCTTTTGGTTTCCTTTCTATTCTGCACTACTGCGTCTTGTGGGTTGTGTAAGTGTGAGAACATGTACTTAGGAGAAGGCCTCCCCGATATTGTTAAGCCTTTGGCGCTGGTCGCCAGCCTCTAGCCTATGGAGGCGGGCTTGAGGTAGTTGAGGCTCGGGACCGGTAGGGTCGGTTCGTGACAAAGTGGTATCAAAGGATGGTTCAGTCCTTGGAGCATTGTCCAGACGTCCCTAAAAAGGAACTGGTTCGGTTATTTTTAGGGCAATGATGTTGACGTGTCTCGAGAGCGGCTCTCAGGACAGGGAGTCCAGTAATGGTACGGGCAGCCGACATATCCATTTACCAGGACCCTGATAACCTACTTATCGACTCGACATGCTTAGACTTGTTGCAGGGAATTTTAAAACATGAATCACATAGGAATGAGTCTTTGACTGTCCTTTTTTTGTGTTGGCTCCCCTTTGTTATTACTGTTATGTATATATATATGCTCATCTGATCGTGGTATCCCGTGATAATTTTCAGGATGCCCCCATGATGGCAGCCAGCCAGGTTACCCTCTCCAGCTCGTGATGACGGTCTGGAGAGTGATAAGGCGTCTGTTCAGGGACCCCCACGTGATCCCATACCGCCCAACGCTTCAGCAGTAGCCCCTTCACCTGATGAGTGGAAGATAGTTCCGGTAGTTCTGGCCGAGGTTGCGCGCAGACTGAGTGTGCTTCACGATATCCAGCGTCAGAGGCCGCCAAGGTTCAATGGGTACCTGGATCCCCAGTTGTCTGAGGATTGGCATGAGTCAGTGGCACGACTCTTCAGGATTGTATAGACCCTAGAAAACCAGATGGTGGCCCTAGCCGCCAGTCTTATCATTGGGACTGTCGGGCGATGGTGGGATATGGTGACGCAGACCCATGACGAGTCGTCCCTCACATGAGATGGCTTCCAGCGGATTTTTCCAGAGGAGTACTCCCCCTCGTGTTTGTTCTCCATTCTGATCCAGAAGCTTATGGAGCTGAAGCAAGGAGGGATGTTTGTGTCCCAGTACTCGGCCCAGTTCACTGATCTTACGTGCTACTCACAAGACATGATCCACGATAGCTACTTGCGGGTGTAGAAGTTCGAGTAGGGTATTCGCATGGAGATCTGAGCTAGTGTGGTGCCCTTGTGCTTCCCCACTTACGTCAAGGTGTGGGAGAGGTCACATGTGACCAAGAGCTTCCTGGCCGAGGGGCGCCAGATAGAAGGACCTAGCAGTGGACGTTTTAGAGAAGAGTCTTTAACAAGCAGATGACAGAGGGCTGGGCCTTAGCCGAGGTGGACCTTCTGTGAGCAAACCCAGGGACAGGGTCGCACACCACAATGGCGTCGTAGGGCACCGGGGCAGACATGGGAGGTCTGATTCTATGCTTGTGATGGACTAGGTCACCTAGCACGGGATTTCCTGACTAGGCGTACAGATCAGCTGTGGCAGGCATCGGGCGCACCTTAGAGACAGAGGTAGCGCCGTGACCAGGGGTCACCTAGGCGGGGACCCAGTGGTCCTCAGGATGGTGGTGTAGGCAGAGCGGCAGGACCAAGAGGTGGGGGATGGTGTTTTGAGCTCCCCCCCCCCCACCACCGGGCGGCCCATGCTAGGCTCAGGGAGCTGGCGGTAGGGGCCGCAGGCAGCTTCAGGCCATGGGAGTTCGATATCCTCCAGCGCACGAGATGGTCTGAGGTATGATTTGTGTTTACTCCACCCTTGCTTCTGTGCTAGTAGACACAGGCACTAGCCATTCCTTTTTATCACTGCTATTCGTGAGAGATTTGGGGCTTCTAGTAGAGGCGCTGACACATGCACATAGCCTTGAGATTCCTACGGGAAGTGCCTCATTGGTGACTTTTATCTGCAGATAGTGCGAACTGTTGTTTGGGGGAAGGAGATTCACGTGGGACCTGCTGTTCATCACGATGGAACCTTACGACGTCATCCTATGCATGGATTGGCATTCTATGGTTAACGCTCATATCGATTGTTGTCACAGATGAGTCAGAGGTGAGTTTTCTGATGGGACGATGTTCACTATCCTTGGTGAATGAGACCTCATGGTAGAGCAGATGGGTACTCTGAGCAGGAGACCCTGACCATTGTCGCACCGGCTGGAGAGCATGGATCTTAGAGCAGTGGATGCTACTGGAACCTGGATCCCTAACTTGGTAGAGGATTACATGGACGTCTTTCCAGAAGATGTTTTGGGACTACCTCTGAAGCAGGAGATGGAGTTCTGCATTGACATTCAGCAGGGTACTGCTCTGATATCTTGTGCAGCATATCAAATGGAAACCAAAGAGCTTCGAGAGCTACGACTTCAGTTGGATGACCTTCATGAGACAGGATTCATCAGGCCCAGTGTGTCCCCCTGGGCAGCTCTGGTTCTTTTTTTGAAAAAGGAAGATGGGATTCTACTTCTTTGTGTGGATTATCATCACCTGAATCAGGCCACGATAATGAATAAGTACCCTTTTCCAAGGATCGATGACCTCTTTGACCAGTTGTTTGGTTCGAAGTGGTTCTCGAAGATCAATCTTCGATATGGGTACCATCAGTTGTGGGTTCGTGAGGCTAATATTCCGAAGCTGGCCTTCCGTTGCCGATATGGGCACTACGAGTTTCTGGTGATGGCCTTTGGTTTGAAAAATTCCCCTGCCGCATTCATGGCTTTGATTAATCAGATTTTCCAGCCGTATTTGGACCGGTTTGTGGTTTTCATTATTGACGACATACTCATTTACTCAGCGACAGAGGAGGAGCACGCAGAGGATTTGAGGATGGTCCTATAATTACTTTGAGAGAACCAGCTATATGGGAAGCTCTCAATGTGCAAGTTCTGGATTCATGAGGTTCTCTTTTTAGGGAACTTCATTACATAACATGGATTGGATGTGGATCCCGCAAAGATAGAAGTGGTGCTTGATTGGGAGCCACCCAAGAACGCGTCTGAGGTGCTGTGTTTCCTTGGGTTGGCAGGGTACTATAGGAGGTTTGTGGAGGGATTCTCCAGGATTGTTTCCCATTTGACTGCATTCACACGGAAGGTGCGACCGTTTACTGGGACTGATCAGTGCCAGCAGGCCTTTGAAGAGTTGAGGTAGATACTGACTAGTGCACTAGTGTTGAGGCTGCCAGAGGAGGGTGTTGAGTTTGTCATATATTGTGACACTTCAGGAGCTGGGCTTGGGTGTGTGTAGATGCAGCAGCGGGCAGTAATTGCATATGGGTCGAGGCAGTTGAGGCCCCATGAGTAGAATTATGCGACTCACGATTTGGAGCTGGCAGTGGTAGTCTTCACCATGAGGCTATGGAGACACTCCCTTTTGGGTGAGCATTTTTTAGTCTACTCAGATCACCAGAGCCTCAAATATATCTTCACTCAGAGGAATTTGAACCTGAGTCAGAGGCGCTGGCTGGAGTTTCTGTAGGACTATGACTTTGAGATAGTCTACACTCCAGGGAAGGGCAACTTAGTAGCAGATTCCCTTAGCAGGAAGTCCCAGGCTCACCTAGAGAAGGAAGCTTCAGAGCAGTTGGCTTCCCTTTGGATGACCTTGGTGGAGCAGGAGGGTACAACTTTTCTACAGTCGATAGTGTTGACTCCTCTCCTTGAGCGACTGAGAGAGTAGCAGCTGGGAGATGTTGATAGCGAGGTACTGCATTATCAGATATCCATGGGAAATTCACCCGATGCATATTTTGAAGGAGGGAATCACTAAATCCTATTTTAGTGGTGAGTTGTAGTATCGGTGGAGATGCGAGAGGAGGTGAATCAGGAGTTACACACTTCTCCCTTGTCCATACATCCCGGTGTGGGGAAGATGTATAGAGACCTTTAGTGGCAGTTTTGGTGGTCTGGCATGAGGCGGGGCGTAGCTGAGTTCATTTCTCGGTGTCTTACCTGTCAGCAGGTGAAGGCAGATCACCATGTTCCGGCAGGGTTGTTGTAGCCCCTTGATATCCCGGAGTGGAAGTGGGATGGCGTATCTATGGATTTCGTCATAGGTCTTCCACGCACAGCGAAGGGATATGACTCCATTTGGGTGATAGTGGACCGACTCACGAAGCCGGCTCACTTACTTGCTATCAGGGAGCAGAGCTCGGTGGAGAGTCTAGGACAGTTATATGTTTGGGAGATCGTCTGTCTTTATGGAGTACCCTCGATGATCGTCTCCGACTGTGATGCACGGTTTACGTCACAGTTATGGCGAGGCCTACAAGAGGCATTCAGGACTCATTTGTGGATTAGTACATCATTTCACCCCCAGACTGATGGGAAGACCGAGCGTACAATCCCGGTGTTGGAGGATATGCTTAGGGCGTGCATGTTAGACTTCGGACGGAGCTGGGAGGATCACCTGCCCTTGTGAGATTTTGCCTATAACAACAGTTACCACTCTACTATTAGCATGGAACCTTTCGAGGCCCTTTACGGGAGACCCTGCAGGACACCCTTGTTCTTGACAGGGGTTGGGGAGACGTCCCTCGTGGGCCCATAGTTAGTGCAGGCAACGACGTAGAAGATGCAAGTCATTCGTGAGCGGATGAGGATGGCTCAGAGAAGAAAGAAGTCCTATGCAGACCGACGTTGCATTACCTTGGAGTTTGAGCAGGGAGACCATGTATTTTTGAGATTCTCCCCATGGTGTGGAACACGGAGGTTTGGTAGGGGAGGCAAGATGTCCCCGAGCTTCATTGGGCCCTTTGAGATCGTGCGCCGGGGTGGTGAGGCTGCCTACCATCTCGCTCTACCCCCGCAGCTGGAGAGAGTGTATGATATCTTCCACGTGTCACAGCTGAGGAAATACGTGTACGACCCCACGCATGTCATCGACAGGGGAGAGATGGATATTGAGGATGGTGCTACCTTTGCGGAGCACCCGGTGGAGATTGAGGACCGGCAGGAGCGGACTCTGCGCGGATGATCCATTCCTCATGTTCGTGTGCTGTGGCAGCATGGGAGGGTGTAGGAGAGCACCTGGGAGTGGGAGAACCATATGCAGGCCTAGTACCCTGAGCTGTTTTTGTAGTTTTGTTTTTTGGGGATGAAAAACATGAAGTAGGGAATGATTTAAGAACCCTGGTTTTGAGCCTGTGAGACTTTGAAATTTTCTTGATATGATTCTAGACCAGGGTGTTCTGACGGCTTATGAAACCGAGCCCCAGTGTGGCCGGAATTAGTTTTGGCATGCGTTCACACTGGGAAAGCTAAATAAATATAATTACTCCTGAACGGTAGCTCGGACGGGAAAACAGAGTGCACCATTGAGTCCAGAACGTTCCGTTTACCCTAGGAGGGGTATGATTTTCGTGGGTGCGGACCAACTGTGAAAAACACCCCCAGGGGCATTTTCGTAATTTGGCGGTCGTGGGTGTCGAATTTTATAACTCTTGAACTAAGGCTCAAATTAAAATTTTGAGGACGCCATTGCGTTCAGGGGCATGGATTTCTCCTTAAGGTAGGCTTAATCCCGGCCCTGACGAATGTTTGGGAATGGGTCGATGAGAGGGTGGTTAAGTGTGTTTTTTTCAATTTAAACAAACTAACCACCCTCTTCACCCTCCTTGGATATTCCTCCCTGGCGCAAGGGCTCTGAACTATCTTCCACCCTCCCCTCCATCACTCTGTCAAGGCAAGGCGGCTCCAGCATCCCGATCGTGATGTGTCGGGAAAAGCCCTCGAGGTAGGGTCGTGTTTTATCTTTTCCATTCTCGCAAATTTCTTCAATTTAGTTTTCTTCGCATCGAATTGTTGTCTGATCATAGAGCGAGGCCCCTGGTTTCGTAGGGCTCGATTTTCACTTCGAAACGATCCTTTTGGAGAAATATTTGGAGTCGTGGGGCACCGGGGGTGGCCCCGGGAAGTCTTCAGGCTAAATACCCCCATATTTTCCGGTGGATTCAGGGTGGTCCGGCAACCCGGGCGGCGGTGCGGAGCGTTCCAGCGGCGGTGGAAAACTCCGGCACGGTGGTTTGCAGGTGGCGGCTCCGGTTCCAAGCATAGGCGCGGCAAGTAGGAGGTGGATCTGGATCCAGGCGGCGGTGAGGCGTGCGGGCGGCGGCGCGGCGCTTCGAACGGGCGGTGGGGCGTGGTCGTCCAGGTAAACTTGGGTCGCGGCGCGACCCCTCGAAGGGAACCGATACCCGCTTCCAGCGGGTCTCCTCGAAGATGTAAGACCACCCTTGCGGCCGGCCGGCTGAAGCGAGGACTGCGAGGGGACCGCAAATCCACGGCCAGACTGTGCGGCAAAGCTGCGGGCCAGCGCATCGAGTTGGGCCGGTCGGCACAGGCCGGCCCAGGTTGGGTGGACCGGTCAGCTAGGCCGGTCCAGCCCAAGGGCTTGTCCCTTCTGGCTTTGGACACCCGTAAATATCGCTACGGGTGTCCGTTTTACACGTCATCTATGGTTGGACGATCCTAGTCTTGAGGAGTATATTATGGGGTGGCATCAGGGAATTTTAATCCCTAGAACATGAGCTCGGTGGCGCATCACATGCGTTAAGTGCTATACAGGAATTCTTGTTCGGGTTGGATCGGACACATCCAATGTCCAATTTGAGCACCGTCAGTAGTGATACGGCCCTGGCGTCGAGGCGGAGGTTTACCGTATGTTTTTGGGGGTTGAAGTGGGAATTGAGATGTGGGTCCCAGGAGCCATCTTTGAGTTGCGTACAGCGTTTTGCGGCTTTTTCACTAGATGTCCGTTCAGGGCACATGAGTAGTCGATTCTGCATATCGTTCCGAGATCATTGCAATGGCGCAGTTCGCCCAACGAGTATCAGAGCCGGGGTGCGGGCCCTCACGGGCCGACTATGGTGAATAGTTCCATAACCACCAGTTGTCCGTATCAGGCGAGTAAGTAGTCTATTTCACGTGTTTTTCCGCAATAACTGCAACGGTGCAACCCATTGGAGCATGTGGAACCTCCATTGAGATCGTATTAATGTGAAGTGGAAATATTCTTTTATGCACTCTGATCCAATGCACGATGGTGTTGTTAGTGTCACCTGGTGATGTCAGTAGTAGTGCGAAGCTATCAGAGTGATTTAGGGTCTACCCTCCAGCGGGGCTGGGCAATGGGTCACCCATCGTTTGATTCCAGGTCTACCCTCCAGCAGGGCTGGAAAGTGGGTAACCTATCAACGTGTTCCGGGTCTACCCTCCAGCTGGGCTGGGTAGTGGGTCACCCGTTGATTTATTCCAGGCCTACCCTCCATTGGGGCTGGGCAGTGGGTCACCCGTTGATTTATTCCACGTCTACCCTCCAACAGGGCTGGGCAGTGGGTCACCTGTCGATGTGTTCTGGGTTTACCCTCAAGTAGGGCAAGGCTGTGGGTCACCCGTTGATTTATTCTAGGTCTATCCTCTAGCAGGGCTGGGCAGTGGGTCACATGTTGACGTTTTGGACATAGCCCTTCTCATGAGGCTAGTCGGTAACTTTTTCCTCTGTGATTACTGGAGCGGGATCCTAACTGTGCAGACATCAGTGGTGTGACAGTTCTAAAGTTACCTAAGGACCCAAGAGGAAGAGGGGTACTTTTTCAGACTGAGACGCGTCCTTGAGATGTGACCTAAAACCATGCGGGCGAATCAGTGCCGCCTAAAGCAGATAGTTTTGAAGTGTGGTAATTGGGCCCCTATGACTTGGGTTTCCTAGGTGGACAAGATGAGATGTTGGGCTATGAGGATGGTTTCTTTTGGAGCTGATGCCAACTTACCCTGGGCTATGTTTGGTGATGGATCCCCCCTTATGCACTCGTTTGGGATTCATGTTGAGCATATATATATATATATATAAAAATTGGTCCCTACTTCCGTTTCCACTCTCTGGGTTTCGTGCCTATATATTTCTGTTGGGTTGATCCGCACAATCCTTACTAAACTTTTCTCTTGTTCATGATTACTTTACTGCTCACCTATTTAGTGCCTTTTTTTCTCCCTAGATTTTTTTAGGCATCCTAATGAGTAGCCTTATACTCACCCCTGCTTGGGCTTTTCCCGTACCTGTTGTGCCCTTGTAGACGACGGACAGGTAGATCATGACTACAGAGGAGCATAGAGGTCACAGTAGTTGGAGCAGCGTACCGCAGTCGTGCTAGAGGATTCAGGTGGGAGTCTAACCAATTGTCTTATTTTGTTCACCTATTGTCGGGTTGTGGCATCTTTGTGTTTGGGCGCGTGTTTTCCCTGTTTATTTTTCTGTTTACCTGTCAGTACTTCCAGCACTTTACTTCCTCTTTTTAGTTGTTGTTGTATGACTGTGGTTGGGATATAGTTTCCTGTCTTTTTGTTTCCTTTCTACTCTGCACTACTGTGTCTTGTGGGTTGTGTAATCGTGAGCACATGTACTTAGTCGAAGGCCTCCCCGATATTGTTACGCCTTTGGCGCTGGTCGCCAGCCTCTAGCCTATGGAGGCAGGCTTGAGGTAGTTGCGGCTCGGAACCGGTAGGGTCGGGTCGTGACATATATATTCAAATTAAAATATTTAATAGGTTCCTAAATTGTTATAGTAACCTATAAAATTAGTGGGGAACATTAAATAGTTCATATAATATTTATTTTGCTATTTTTAAAACCATTTATTTGATATTTCTCTAAATAAAATAATTGCTACAACATTTTTGTATAATTATTAAATATACTTATTTTTTTGCATAAAAATTAAAAATAAAATAATATGATGAAGATAATTCTTATATTGTTCATAATAATATATTTAGTCAGATTTAACTTCTAAAACACCCAAATTTTAAAATTTTATATTTATTAAATCATGAAGGTGACAACTTTGACATCATATAAAATAAAATAATATAAGTGTCATAATCACAATTATAAGACTCCAAACGGTAATATATTTGGTCATTGAATTATTATGGTGTATATATAAACTACCAATGATTTTTGTTCAGGTTGGAGAGCCATATAATATGTATTAATATTTCAATAAAAACAATATTATTGATTTTTTTACTAAATAAATAATTTCTACATCATTAATTGCATATACTAAAAAGGTAATTAAATAACTCTTAAAAATTACAAATAAATTACCATGATAAAGAAAAACATTTTGCTTTCCAAATTAGTATTTATAAACGAATTTATATTCTTTATAACCTTATATTAAAATTACTTTAATTATTAAAGTTTCAGTGAGACATATTTCACTATCCATTAAATAAAATAAACTAAAGGTCTTAATCACCTCCAAGTGGGTTCTAATGGATTTCATTTCGACCCAAATATGAATTAGGACGAAATATTATCAACCAATTGTATTAAGACAAGTGTTAAGTTAATTTTATAATATTATATTTACCCTTAATTACCTGATTTACCTTTTACTATCGTAAATAAAATTTATCGTAGTTACTATTCATAATGCCCAAAAATAAAAAGTAGTCTATTAATATAATTTGGACCCACCGATTCCGAATATGGAATCCATATTTCCAAATTCAATACCCAGATGTTTCAGAAATTAAATTAAAATTAATCCCATTGTTGAAAGAAAATGGGTATTTGTTTAAATCATTGCAAAAGATGGAAATGATTTTACCTATTAATTCAATGTAAAATTAATGATAATGACATAAATTATATTAAATGGTAAAAATATATTCTATTTATACATTAAAACAATTAAAAATTATAATTTAACCAGATAAATTATTAAGATAAAAACAATTGTTTTTAATTAAAATATAGCGTGTTTTTACTAGTCATTAAAATATGAATGTTATCAGAATAATATGATAATTTTATCCGAAGTAAATTTCTATATATTCATCATGAAGATGAATTTTATTATTTCAAATAAAACTTATAAACATGTCAAAAACTAGATTTAATGTGGGTGCACCATCAAAAGGTGGCAAAACTGCATTTTTTAAAAAATACTTATTTTACACGAAAAATTTATTTTGTTCACATAACATGTTTTAAAAAATGTGTAAAATGAATAATAATGTTATAAAATTAAAAATGTAGCTAATACAATTCATAATGACTATTCCATAATAATATTATAACAATATATCATTGTTTAGTGAAACCTAGTATTGCGTACAACACAAGCTATCAAGGAAGGTCATGATTAAGTGTAATGCAAGCCATGTCAAGGTTGATTTTAGTGATATCACCCTTTGGTGTTGCGTATAACATAATTAAAAACTTATTTCATTTATAAATTGAACAAAATCTATAATTAATGTTGCATAGAATAATTTCTACAAAACAATCTTGAAATTGTGTGTAACACGAGCCAAGAATAGTGTTGCATATACTACAAGCTAATACGGTGTCGCGTATAGCACAAGATAATATTTGTGTAGCATACAGTATATGATACTAAAGAGACTAAAGAGAATTTATCTTATAAAATCTTGGGGTGTTACATTATACCCCTCTTAAAATGAATTTTTTCCTCAAATTCGTCGGGGTTATAAATCGTTTACCATTCATAGAAACCCACTTCGTAAAAAGGAATACAAAAACTTCATTTTAAAATGTGAAGTATGAAAAATATTGGTTACCCAAATTGACACACCACTGGGTTTCCAAATAAGAGAACATAAGTGAAAATATATATATGAAAGAGAAATCTAACCATCAAGTTCTGATGGATAGTAGTAGAGAACATGGCTATGAAAAATCTAACAATCACAAAGACATAGATTTATGACGATATAAGGTACCATCTGATTCATCTAATATATGGGAACTAGGACAACATTTTTGTTTTAAAAATCATTTCCCTAAAGTTGAAGAAAATTTGAATTAGAATAAATACGTTCTTGATTTTGGTAGTCTCGCTGTTGGTTGTTCCTTAGACAATTTCCACTTCATCTCTTAAAGAAATGAAGTTGAATTTGTCATTCGTGAAGTGTTAGTAGACCATGTGATAGAATGATGGGTCATTCCATCTGTTTCAAACAAAATATTAGAAAATGTTATCAAATATACATAAGTACATTTATGGTTAGGTTAATCATATACGATTCCAAAAATGAACCTATACTTCATATATCATACCTCTTAATAAAATAAAACAAGTTTCTAATAACCAGGGACTTCCTGTAGGCCAGTGGTATGCGATAGAGGCTACTCGCACTTCCGATGTGGGTTCGATTCCCACAGCTTTGTCTGACGGGATGGGTTTCCACCCATCCTGCAGGTTTTCCTTTTTATAAAATTACATCATTATTAAATTCCATTGATAATATTGAAAAACAGTTCTAGCCTTAAACTAACATATGTTCAACATAATCCATTTCAAATCATTAGGCTTATCCAAAATAGTTCTATCAGATCTTATAGTATAAATAAAATAATTACTAGAAATGTCGTCAACCAAGCATGTGAATGTCATCATTTATCCCCCATATAATCTATATCTTGTTGGTCACATTCCGAACATGTGAATACCTTAATCATTTATTCTTTTGAAAAATGAACACACATTGAACCTTAGTGAAAAAATGAATGCAGTTAAAAGTTAACTATTTCCTCATACCAAAATCCAAAAATTCTATATACTCAAACCATGATATAAACTTTTCCTTATATCATTCATGAGCTCATCAATACTATAAAACATATTATTTTCTCCTAATTCATTGATTATGCACATATCATCTTCTTTCCAAAAATATCTAAATAACCTTTTATGTTTACCGGTACCATTCAACATATACTTTCAAATACTTTAGGAAAAACATTAGTGTAACAATCATTAATGTGTCTTTATTCCATAGTACCATTACCTATACAACATAACTCTTGATAAACACAATTCATTCCACAACCATCTTAAACCACTGACCAACTTCATCATATCTTTCATCTCATATATTATCTGTAGTCTCTTCATCATCATCCACATAAATACTACCCATATGACCATGCTTGTTCTCTTTATGTGATTTTCTTTTAGGGAATTGGTTTTTATAATTCCCATACATTCCACATTTAAAACATTTAATCATTGTTGATGTCGTAGCAATACCATTATCCTTATCCATGGTGTTAACATGACTTTTTCCCTTGCACTTACTTGATTTGTGTCCTTCTTTTCAACACCCAAAGCATCTTCCAGTTACTTTGAAACATTCTCCGTGATGCCTCTTCCCACATGATTTACATGAGGGGAATTGAAATTTTTTACCTCTATGATCATCATGAAACTCCATCTTTCTCTAATTAGATGAGTCGGGATACTTACCAAAGTTGAGATTATTGATCATATTATGTGATTGCTGATTAGGCATAATAACGATGTTTGGACTTCCAGATCCAATTTCATTTGGTCACTCATGAAGAATACCATTCCATTGTCCATCATATCCTCCATTATCTTGAATCTTCCTGTTCATCTATTTCTGAAAACCCTAAAAGAATAGTGTGAGAGGCCAAAATCATAATCAATGGGGATAACATTAAATATCTAACATCTTAGATTAAATTCTAAGATCATTACAATAATTCTAGGACTATAACCAATACGTTTACTTAACCATATGGACATCCCTAGACATACCTTAGAAATATTTCTAGGGATCTCACAAAAGTTTTCACATCCTAGTTTCCAAAGGTTAAATAATCCTTCCCTCTGATACAAATTGTAAAGTCCCAAATCTTGACATACATGGACATTACAATACTTTTTCAGAGTACTTCATACATCACAAAAACAAACACACAAGGACCGTAATAGTTTAGTTTCATTGGAAACTTAGAAAATAATCTTCTAATCGTGGTGAACGATCTTCAACATCTCCCAAATAGATCATCCCCTTTTGTTTTCTTACCAAAAACCATTATTTAAATCCTGGGGAAAATAAAACATATAAAGGGTGAGCTAAAATTCTTATTAAGTGTAAGCATAGAGAACATAACACAATCCATAATCATTTGAATGCAAAAGCTTGAACATAAAATCTAACCATCAAAATCTTGAGCAAAGACATAAATCATGGAAGTACATAAGGCATATATCATAAAGTAACATCAATCTTGATAAAATATCATGGGAATAAATCATGTAATTGTGGTAACCATTCATCACTTTTTATGTTTTCCATAGTAGCCAAGGCATTGCTGCCATGAACATCTTAGTGGAAAAATCCCCTTTCTGAATCGAGTTCACTCCTCGTTCCAGTCATGTATTACTGAACCAGTTTAACTTTCCATTCTAGCCATTTCTATCTCATGAGATAGAAATCTTTACCCAATGCATTGGAGGGAGATATATCTCCCACCAATCTCACAATGAAATAATTCTTACTTGTTCCAAAAAATAAACATACATCATTCATAATATCCCAACTAATAAAATGGGTTTCATAAACATCACCCCATCATCACATAATCCATTTTAAATAAATGGATATCATTTCATCATATGAAAAGTGAGGACATGTAAATCATAGAGACATTATACTTGAAACATACACATATGAAATAATGTCATCATAGATGGAAAATGGTTTTGATAAAACACTTAAAATGAATTCTTGAGGAAAATATACTTTCTTCTTTAAAATCATTTTCTATTCACATAATGTCATGCATTTTTAAATGAATGGGATTTTGATGAATATACTCATAAAAGATTTTTGAGGAAGCTTCATGAAAATAAGGCTTTATAAAATCTTAAAAAACCTTTCATGACGTTTAAGTTAAAAAACATTCTTCTCGTACTTTTTCCGGAAAAGTCAAAAAAGTACCTCATAACATAAAAAAACAATGATTCCTTACATACCATGTAGTAAAAGTCAAAAATGGGTAAAAAGGACATTAAACATTCATGAAACCATTTTTAGGAGACATGGGCATGGATGATAAAAATAACCCCAGTAAATACTTACGAATAAACAATCTCAGATAAGAACGAGATTGGAATAGTTATCCCTTACCTTAGGTTCGATATGCTTCGTACGTATCTGAAACTCCTTTATAATGATTTAAATAATGTCATTGACTTATTACAAAATCATATTCAATGTTATGATATCATATATGGTTCATTTATGACTTTATATTACCCGTTCTTTTGTAAATTCATGTTAAAGTACCATTTTGGATAAAATTGTTTCATTTGTCGTTCATGTTTTATCTTGTAATTATTCATATGATTACATAGATCATGATTACATACACCCAGAATGTAAAACATGATTTATATATAATATATATTCAGAATATACATATATATAATAGATCAATAAATGGAAATAAATACACTGTTCATGGAGACGGTAGGTCGTACGTACGCATGAACGCTGTTTTCGTTTCCTTATTGAATTGAATGGAATTAAGTAGATGAAATACATATATATATACATAAATACAGAATCATTATTATGTCATATATTTCATGATTACTTATTAAATATACTTTATAATAATTCATGAATGGTTAATCATTGGGAATGAATCTCATCGCGTCGTGGGGACGGTAGTCCGTACGTACGCACGAGCGATGATATCATTCTGATGATCGTGGAATTGTATTGAAGTGTATGTATAATATTTCAGAATAAATATAAATTTACAATAATTATATATAGTTATTTATTTCCACCATTATACCCATCCTAGTAAGGTGGTGGTCGAAAACAGATTACACCACGGTGTGGAGACGGTATTCTGTACGTACGCACGCGTAGTGATTTAATTTTTCTTTGGATAGATAGAAGGTGAAATTAGGTCATTTCATATTTATAATAACATATAAGTATATGAGTGATTCTGATGTTATTAATTCATAATGAAATAACTAAATAATAAAAAGTAGAAGAAGAAATAAATTTGAAGGAATCAGTAACAGATATTACCTCTTCTTCGACACGCCTCTTTGAAACCTCCTCTTAGGGCTCTAAAATTGGTCTTTAAAGAAGACCAGGACCTATAGAATTTATATAAGGAGGTTTATAAGGGAAATGGGTAGGGTTTGGCCGAGCATGAAGGCTCAAAGTTGTGTAAAGATGAGATGGAGGAGGTGCCCTTTTATAAGGGAGGAGAGGGGCACCTTTGGAAATCATAACAATATTAATTTAAAATAAATCTAAACCCACTTAAGAACCTCCAAAAATGACACATATTAGATTATTAGATGATATAGGGTTTTAATATAATCAACCAATAAAATTTAGACATTTTGGGAATCTATATTATACATTATCATCTTGATTTATCCTTATTTGATATATTAAATTTTATTTGTGGTAATAAAATTATAAATTATAAATTGTTATAAATAATTACTTATATGCTTTGAATTATCCATAATTAGACAATATTTGACATTTTAGACAATATAAATTTCAATTTATATTTTTTAAATATTTTTGTGATTTTTAAACAATTTAATAATATGTAATTTTTATAAAATAACAATAGTGTTGATTTTCACACTGTTCATTTATTTTAATTTAAATTAAATCCACACAATAGATATATTCAAAATAAAATATTTAATAGGTTCCAAACATGTCATATTAATCTATAAATTAGTGGAGAACATTAAATAGTTCATATAATATTTATTTTACTATTTCTAAAAACCATTTATTTGATATTTCTCTTAATAAAATAATTACTACAACATTTTTGTATAATTATTAAATATACTTATTTGTTTCATAAAAATAAAAAATAAAATACTAGGATGAATATAAATATTATATATTTCATAATAATACATTTAATCGTATTTATCTTCTAAAACACCCAAATTTTAAAATTTTGTATTTATTAAATCATGAAGGTGACAACTTTGACATCATATAAAATAAAATAATAGAAGTGTCATAATAACTTTTATAAGACTCCAAACAGTCCTATATTCGGTCCTTGAATGATTATGGTGTATATATACACTACCAATAAGTTTTTTTCACGTTTGGGAGCCCTTTAATATGTATTACTATTTCAATAAAAAAAATATTATTGATTTTTTTACTAAATAAATAATTTCTTCATCATTAATGTATAAACTAAAAAGGTAAACAAATAACTATTTAAAATTACAAATAAATTACCATGATGAATAAAAACATTTTATATTCCAAATGAGTATTTATAACCTAATTTATATTCTGTATAACCTTATATTAAAAATTCTTTAATTATTAAAGTTTGAGTGAGACATATTTCACATTCCTTTAAATAAAATAAACTAAAGGTCTTAATCACCTCCAAGTGGGTTCTAATGGATTCCATTTCGACCCAAATATGAATTAGGACGAAATATAATCATACAATTATATTAAGACAAGTGTTATAGTAATTTTATAATATTATATTTACCCTTAATTACCCGATTTACCTTTTACTATGGTAAATAAAATTTAACGTAGTTACTATTCATAATGCCCAAAAATAAAAAGTAGTATATTAATATAATTTTGACCCACTGATTTCAAATATGGAATCTGTTTTTCCAAATTCAATACACAGAAGTTGAAAATTTTTAATTAAAATTAATTACGTTGTCGAAAGAAAACGGGTTTTAGTTTAAAACATTGCAAAAGATTGAGATGATTTTAACTATGAATTCAATGGAAAATAAATGATAATTAAATAAATTATATTAAATGTTAAATAAAATTATATTTATACTTTATAAATATTAAATATTATAATTTAACAATATAAATTATTACGATGAAAAAAGTTGTTTTTAATTAAAATATAGCTTATTTATACTATTCATTAAAATAAGAAAGTTATCAGAATAATATGAGAATTTTATACAAAGTAAATTTTTATATCTTAATCAAAAATAGGAATTTTTTTATCACATTAAACTTATAAACATTTAAAAAACTATATTTAAAGTGGATGCGCCATTAAAAGGCGACAAAACTACATTTTTTTATAAATACTTATTTTACCCGATAAATTTATTTTGTTCACATAAAATGTTTTAGAAAATTTGTAAGATGAATAATAATGTTATAAAATTCAAAATGTAGCTAATACTATTCATAACGGCTAGTCTATAATAATATTATAACAATATATCGTTGTTTAGTGAAACCCATTATTGCGTACAACAGACGCTATCGAGGAAGGTCGGGATTACGTGTAATGCAAGCCAGATCAAGGTTGCGTGTAGTGAAATATCCATTTGGTGTTGTGTATGACATAATTCAAAACTTATTACATTTATACATTAAACAAAATATATACTTAATTTTGCGTGGAATAATTTCTACAAAACAAACTTGAAATTGTGTGTAACACGAGCCAGGAATAGTGTTGCGTATACTGCAAGCTAATACGGTGTCGCGTATAGTGCCAGATAATCTTGGTGTAGCATACAATAGAATATATTAAAGAGATTAAAACGAATTTATCTTATAAAATCTCTGGGTGTTACAACGTGTTGTGCTGTGAATACCAGGATGGGTGGTTACGTTATAACCTCCAATGCATTGGGTATGGAAGTTGGTCGTAGGCTATTCTATTTAGTGACATGTGTGGAAGTCAATTGTATGGTAATTCCATTTAAATATGTTTATGTTCAAAGTTACCTTTATATGTTATGTGTTCTATATATGGGTATTCTTTGGGATACAAAAGGGTAATTAGTGATCTTTTATTCAGTGAAGAGTACTTAATACTTCATAAATGTGAAAATATTACTTATGTTAAAGTATTTATGTTTTACTTGTCTTTTTGAAAAACTAATAGTTTCATTCTTTGTGTATTCTTTACTGAGCTTTTTATGATCATCCAAAATTTTTGAAATGTTTTTCACATGACATAAAGTGGAATAGGGTCAAGTATGGGATCAAGGAATGTCATGTTCTCTACAATATGGAACTAGTAATGTTTCTTTTTTAAGTGTTTTTATGAAAAAAAATTGAAACTAAGTAGAAGTGTCTACTTTGTAACTTTTGAGATGTAATAGTTGTGGCCTTATTATCTAAAACTCTACACCTGAAAAGATCTTCTATGTGAATTATTATTTTAATTCAATATTATGTAATGTTTTAATGCCAGGTCCTTATAGTTTTGTAGGAGTCAGAGGCTTGTTTGGAGGCCAGAACCTAGTTTTGGATAGAAAATGTCCTGGATCACGGTTTGCACATGGCTTGAACACGATTTAGTTAAAACGTGGGAGGGTTCTTTAAAATGAATTTTTTTTGAATGAGTTGTTTTGTACAGTTACTTCATGGATAGTCAAAACATGCGGAGTAACCTTGCAATTCACCCCACATTGGTAGAGCGATGTGTACAGTTTCTTAATTTTTTGGGAAACCGTGCAGGTAAACCATGTGACCCTTTCCATTTTTTTCCAAAAAAAAATAATTAAAAATAATTTCCCTTGTAAATCTCAAATGGTTTTTTCTCTTCCATGCATAGAAGCTCACCTTGGGGCTTCTGTTTGACACCTAAGAAAGGGTTTGATCCTGATCTTCTATCCAACATTAGTTTTGATCATCAATCATCTATATGGATCCACAATAGTAAGTCCTCGATTAATTTTTAGTCATTCATGATTATTCGGAACAATGACTGTGCAATTTGTAATTCAGATCATATTCCATAATATTATAATCCTTTTTGGTTCTTCATATTCCTTCCAAATTGGGATGAATTAAAACATCATACAGGATGAGCTTTATATTGCTGAGGCAAGGTAGGCGGTCTATACATTCTTTTGTCTTTTCATGGTTTTTTCAGGCTTTCAACAGATATTCCATTCATCGTACATTCCAGGAAGGTGTAGTTTTTTAAAAAGTAGCTTTTTGTAGATGTAATTGGACCTAGTGAGGTTGAACCTGAGTTTTGTTTAGGGGTGGTGGAACCCGTTTCTCATTTCATGGTCCCTTGAGGGGTGCGCCTTAATGGAATAGTTTGTTTGTGCCTATTTAAACCTCCCATGGTGTGTGTGCTTATGGTTTCATAGTTATAGGAATCCCTTAGATGATTTGATATCTTGATTAGATTTTTTACGAGATGTATCCCCTCCTAACATATTCAAAGATTATGACACCATTCATATTTTGATAGAATAGATTAAATGAAAAGTGTTTATATGGGTGGTTATACCTATATACTGATGACTAATGACATGTTAAAGGTTTTATATGGGATGGTAGGCCCAAAAGTTTTTGATAAATCATTTTCATCAGTGGGTATACAAATGGTCGATGCTTAGTGATGTGAGTGGGTATACTCACATTTTTTTGATGTTTAGTTTTGAATGCTTCAATGATTGAATGCTTGAATGAATGGTTTAATAGATTCCATGGACTGCTCTCCTTAGATCTGAATAGCGATATTGGACACCTTGAGTTGACTCTTCCCCTTGGGTCTTTATTTTGTGGGATTCCTTAGGCCTTGCTACCTCATTAGTTCCGTCTTTCTTGTGTTCATTTAGGGAATTCTATTTCCGTGCTAATAGGTCCCAAACCAGTGCCAAACCAAGTTTCCACCAGGGATTCACATGGGACTCAATGGGATTCTATGGACATGCTCCATATATCTGACCCTCTGTGGTGTAGATATTATTACATTAAAGCCTTGGTCTACTGACCCCTTGGATTCGGACCATTAGGTATGGTCTAAATATGATGATTTAAACATTTTAATATAAATTACTTATTTATTTAATTTTTTTTATGATATCAGTTTTCAGACCTATATAATGATTATACTGGAAATTATTAAGTTAAATTTCTATTTATATTCAAATTAGTTTTTTTATTAATTTTTTTTTTAACATAAATTTTATTTCAAAACTTTTTGAATTTCTATAATAATAGTGTCTTAATTTATAATATATATATCCTAAATATAATATTATTATTTAATTGTGTGAAAATCCAATTATTATCAAACTAAGAAATAAAATTGATTAATATAACCATTATTTTATTAAAAAATATAAAAATCATACAGTTGGAGTCTAGATACTTATCCCCTTTTTACACTAGTGTATTCCATAAGGTTATGGTGTGCGATGGGGACACATTCTTGGGGTGGATTGATGAAAATGGTTTAGCTAGTGGACTTGATAAGCCTAAAACAATCATTTAAATAATTTTTCTCATTCTTTAGCTGGAAAAACTCATCTCAGGATTGGTCATGGGAAAATCCTAGGGATTAAATCATCCTCAGAAGCTTACTTAAATGAGATTTTTAGAGTATTATCCTAGTGGTTGAGGATATCACTTCCTTATCTTTTGACATTTGGATTTTATCATCACTCTTAATGTACAGTAATCATAAAAATTAACATAAATAGTTATATTATCAGCAATTAAGAATGATATTGGTCTTTAAAATCTAATTGTATATAACTTATAAAATTTTGAATAATTTTTTTAAACATGTGTATTTATAACTTCATTACATAATATGGAATTTATTCATTTGAAAAGGTAATTTAATTTATAAAACATTTGTTCTATATTGAAAATAATTTTTTAAATCGTTTAGGACCTATGTATCCTAATCAAGTGTGCCTCAAATACTTCCCTAAATATAATAATTAGTATTGAATATTGGGGCACACCATCCAGGACTATATTATTTCCAATGACAACCTCTAAAATATGGCAGCTTTAGGAAAATTAAATATGGTAAAACCACCAATGAAAGTTGATTGGGATTCTGCAAACTCACTAATAATATAATGATGATGGGGTGAGGTACTAAATAAGAATACATAGAGTATTTATGATAGTATGACTTGTAAAATGGTGAACCAGTCTCACAATATATTTATTACACAACTAGACTATCTGGTCATGTCCCTAGATTCTTTTAAAATTGTGTAACCATATTCATTGGAACCATAATCTTCTATGAACATATCTTCTAAATGTCGGTGTAACCGACATTGTAATAATAACGAAATGAAAAATGATACATTTTTGATTTAAAGGCTGGTTTAATCCCACCATATTTAATATTTTCATTATTGTAAAGATCATAGTATCCCTAGAATATGGTTCAACAATAATTATCCAACTAAACAGAGACCCCATCATATGAAGGGTCCATTTATAGATCATTCAATATGATTTACAAGAAAAATAATTTATTTGATGGATAATAAGAATCTTACAAATTTGTATCCCCCTATCGAATCAAAGAACATTGTTGTTATGGATCATGATGAATAAAGATGATATTGTAGATATGTTTGAAAAAAATCTCAACATACTAGATATATTCCTTATGAAACCCAAAATACGACCAGAACATAGTAATATGTACTTCATTGGGTTTTGAATGATCTCCAATATACATTTGAGTCATCTACATATAAATCTCGAATGATCATACTATAAGACGGATTGGAATGATAATAAATTCGTTGTCAATGTAATAATATGGGAATTATAGATAAATATAACTCATATATAATGAACAACCCCCACTACATGCATCAAAAAAATTAATTTCAAGAAAAACAAATTATATATCCACGCCTAAATAAAAGGTGTGGATTGATATAGGGAAATGTAAAAAAAAATTCATAAATATTACATCTCAAAATATATGGCTATGATTCCCGAAAATATATCAATCATGTATTCCATTTACTTGTTGAAAGATCTCCAAAAAATGGTCATATATACCCTTTTAACCCCCAAGAGTTTGATGTTGTGGTTGTTGTTGCTGAAGTTCACAGTACAAAGACTGATTCTATTGAATGTCATAGAGTCATATCATTTAGTGAAAATTAAAATTAAAGTATTGTACAATCTCACATTATGCCCTTGTACATATATAGAAAATTGGAAATTGTTGACATCAATAAAGTTTTGGTCAACAACGACATTGGAATTAATACCATGTTTGTCCAGACACAAAAATGATTTCGACATATTGAATATGTTTTATCTCCCACTACATTAATGATTTCGGGATGTGAAAAGATATAAAAGAATCCTCTTGATCAAATCATGATTAGGGTTATATTTAATGATAGCATATTTGATTATGATTTAATGATTGTCTAACAAGACATAGTCTTTAATTTCCCATTAGTAATATGTCAGTTGCGTCAACATGTGGAATATCCCTCATCATAACATCAGTGGCGCAAATACTCTGTTGAAAGAAGAAAAAGTATATTTAATGGTGATGAATAACTTTTTGAATATTTTGAGTTTGAGTACATTAATATATGGTTATACATGAGATATGAAAAATATCCCATGAGTGATAATGTTTCCCAAATCACTGAACTAAAGGGTTGTATATTCTTCATAATAACCCATTTTATGACCTCAATAATTATTTTCTATTACCCATTAATCAAATTTAATTGATCACTTCAGATATATATAATAATAGGGTTGTGTGAATCCCATCTAATGGTATGGGACGTATAATCACATTTGTGTAATATAATATCCAATAATTATCTCTTATAGTACACATTCCACTGGTATATACCTATACAAATGTTATTCCAATGAAAATTTGTAAGAACCAGTATCATTATAGACATATAATTTCTGTAAAAATTTGAATATTTGATGTTAAATGCCTATAATAAGGTGAAATGGTCTTTTCCCCAAAAGATAACCTCATATAATTTTTATCACCACTCCATTGGTCTCGAATTAGGTTGTTTACCATAGAATTTGAGTTTGGTTGGAAATACAAGCTATTCAAATTTGGGTGGAATAATTATTATTTAATATTTAATAAATTAAATATAAAATTATTTAATTCAGTTCATCCGGTAGTAATTTTTTAATGGAGTTTCATATTTAGATTCCATCTCCACTATTGAGTCGATAATGGGTAGTTTATCATATCTTAAGCATAAACTCAATTTAGGCATTGGGGTCAGCCCGAGCCCTAATTTCATTTTTTAACTCTATTTAGGCACCAGGGTCGGCCCAAGCCCTGTTTTTTTCTTTATATTTTATTATTTATCTTTCTTTAATTGTATTTCCTTTACCTTCATGCCATAACCCCCTATTTGGATCCTCTTACACCGCCTGACCAAAGTATAAAAGAGAGAGAGGATGAAGTAGAGATTGATGTAAGGGAAGAGGGTTGTCATTGTGAAGCCGTATATGTTCTGGATCAACTTGATGGACCCAAAGATGGTATAAGCGAGCAAATATTTGGTGATTTCTAACCAAATGTAGGAATGTGTTTTGTGCTTCTCCAAAAACCATTTAAATGCAAGGTTTCTAGTTTATTATAGCCCTATTATTCTTCTATGAGTCCTTAGTACCTCGATCTACTGATTTGGGGGCTTTAAATAAAGGGTTTGGACGATCTGAGAGTTTTCTGTTTGTGAAACCAAGCTACATTGCATGTAGTCCCAGATGATAGGTTGTGTTTTCTTCCTTTTCAGAGAAGATGATGTTTCAAGGAGTACATACCATGTACTATTACTTTTCCCTGTGACCGAGTACCCAGGCATTTCTACCCGTGTAGAGGTACATGGTTGTGTAGAGTACACAACTAGACACCATGTGAGAAGTACTCCATGAAAAATTACACAGATTTACCATGTAGATGGAAAAGCTGGTTGGGGGACACAAGAATGTACTCCATGTTAGGTATACTCCATGTACTGGTTCAACCCACCATGTACATGGGGCATTACATGTCCAGGCTGGAGAGAGTACCAGCCCATGTGGCGCATTAGGAGTACCCTCTATGTACCGATGTTACACGCTATCTACATCCCCCTTGTATACCTTTGATGTATTTTCATGTTTTCTTGACCCTGTGATGGAATTGGACTAGAGAGTAGTCCATTCTGATTGGTTTTCCATGTATATCATGATGGTGAAATAGTGGAGTGTTTTCAGGACTACTAATGGGTGTATTGGAGATTTTATCTAAATAGAGAGGTCATTCCTCTGTCTATTGAATTCTCTTTGTCTAGAGAGTGAGGTTTGGTAGGAATGATATATTGGGTGTTCAGACCAACCTAGTTGAGATCATGACCAGAGATAGGATGTGAGATATCTCTCGTGGCATATACTTTTGAGGATGATTCCCTTTGATATGTTTCCTTCTTTCTTATGAGGTAATGTGATCCAATGCTTCTAAGGATCCTATGTAGGATGCCTTCGCTCAAGTTTTCCCAGAGGATACCATGTATGATGTCTCTCAGTGTTTGAATTCAGGGACTTAGAGGGTTCCTGTTGCTTTACCGACCCTAAGTTATATGTTGAATTTGGGAAGTGATGGTTTTCATGTTTCACCGTAAAACCCATGTGGAACAGTTAAGCCCATGGGGTTGTGGCTGGATTATTGGTTTCAGTGTTCAATGACCCCTCACTTGCTTGCCTCACCTTGACATGGTTTTTTTATGCATAGATGTTTTCCAGAGTCTCTTCCTAGTTGGTGGTTGTTTATTCGGACACGATGAGCCTTTCTTATTTTGGGTTTTCCAATGTTTTTTCTTGAGATCTATTTTTCTTATTAGGATTCCCATATGTTCTTTCCTAGGATCCTGCTTTTGAGAAATGTTATTTAGGATATTTTAGTGATACCAATACGTACTACCAGGGACTTGGATGTTGATCCAAGATGTATATATATATATATTATGATATATATATATTATTTGGATGTATGTAGGTATTTATTGGTATCTAGATGTTGAGACTTACATGTTTAACTATATGCCCTGATTGATACTTGGATTCCTATTGCAATAATTTCATGGAAGGGCTCAGTGGGCTATTTATTTAAGTATCCTAACTGATACATGGATTCCAATTGTATTAATTACTTGGACATGGTAAGTGTGAATTTTAATATATTTAAAACATGAGTGAATCATGGATCCAATTGATGGATTCCATGGATGGGTTCATTGGTTTTATATGATTGTACACTAACTAATACATGGATACATTTGAGGGATTCATTGGATCATACTAGTGGTTTGATAATTTGTATACCCTGAGTGATTCTTGGATTCCCATTGTAGGAATGCCTTAGATGGGATCCGTGGTTTGATAACATATATACCCTAAGTGATAATTTTATTCTTATTGTGGGAATTCCTTCAATGGGCTCACTAGGTTGATGACCTGTATGCATTTAGTGATGCCAGGATTCTTATTTAAGGAATGCCATGGATGGGATCATATGGCCAATGACTTCTACGCCTTGAGGGATACTTGTATTCCCATTGTAGGAATTAATTGTATGGGCTCATTGTCTTGTTGATATAAGATCAGAATGATTACTCTCTTCTAGATCAGTTATGAATCTCGAGGGGTGTTTCATGTTGTCTCACTGGATTTTTGGGCATTTTCCCTACTATCATTAATTTAAGGATAGACCAACATTATACAGTATCCTTGTGAGTGATTGGAGGTGAGTATATGCGAACCCAAGTGTAGGATGAGTATTTTGCTATGGTGATGTATCTTTCTCATATATATATATATATATATCACTAAAGTCATTATATATCGATTGGTCTTATAGAGATTGATATCTATTTAATGTTATGTGGCTTGAGTGGCACAACATCCGACTCAATTCCTTTTCACCATATGACCAGGATATCGTGATTACAGACCCAAGGATCGAATGGTGATGTGGTTTCATGTTATTTTATCCACATAATCATGAATAGTCAAATTTTTGTATATTTGTATAGGTATGGGAATATACATGTATACGTATATAAATATAAACATTCATGGTTGAACATCCATGTTGATAAGGATTATATACCTGAGGATCTGTTGTGATTTCACATTTGGTTTACTTATCTTTTGTTGTGTCATGGTGAGGATGAGCACAATTCCTTTTCCTACACTTAGAGTAGCACATTTATAGGTTTATTGTCATGGTGTTCAATTGAGATTATTTATCACCCCGAAACATGCTCATTGTTGGACATGTAGAATTTTTGTTTGATTCTTCAGTTGATCATGAGTTGTGTGGTGGATAGGTCTAAGGATCAATGTTTCATGTTCATGAGGAGCAGCTCATGTGATTTTTCTGATCGGGCTGGTGTAGTTTGGCAGGGTCTGTAGACCGGGTAAATGGATTCATACAGAGTAAATATTATTTCTCTATGCTTTATGTTTAGTTTTTTTTACTGTTGTATCTAAATGGATGTCCTATTGGGTGACCAGTGTTGTATTTTTTTCATAGTTGTTCAGGATATTACAACAATGAATTTATTACTTCAGCATGTACTATTTCAGTTTGTTTACTACATTCATAGTTTGTTTACTTTCCGATGTGTATGATACATCATTTTTTCCTCAATTATTTTACTCTAATATGAGGCAGTAGTCTTGTCACTATCACCTCCCATACCATCGCTGCTAATCAGTAGCCATTGGTGTATAGGGATTCAGGCTTGAGGCTTATTAACCATCCATATCAGGTGACAGTTCCAGTGGCATCTGGTTCGGGTCGTTAATAAGTGGTATCAAAGGATTTCTTTTCCTATTCATTACTATGTGGGATATCGTAGACAATAGTATTGGTAATGTGATGGAACCTATGATGGATATGAAAATGGTGCATCGAGAACAGTTGTTCTGTTAAGAAGTCCTAGTATCTATGGTTTTGAATTTTGTTCTGATCTATAATGTTATAATAATGTATGATTTTTTATTGAGTGATGCACATTTTGTGTGTATATTGTGATTTATTATGTACATATGGATCATGGACATTGGAAAGAGGCCATGGATAGATTATGAATCTTTGATTGCAAAAGAAAGAGGCGTCTCATGCAACATATTTGGCACGTAGGATTCACATCATATAGGGCTTCTAGTGTGCGATTTCACTACCGATTTAGGCATATTCAGTTGGGATTTCTTATAAATATATTTCATTCTGACTCAATGTTATGTAGATCTACGTTGAGACGTTATATTGTGAGGCTTATGAGCTAGTCCTCATGGAAAATAGGTGCATTTACCTAGTACATCGATGTGCCACGTGATTACTTTTTTTCATCCCCATGTACAGTGTTTTTCCAGAAGTCTATGGTTATCTAGTCAGATCACTGGGTACAATGCTGATAGATAAAATTAATTTTCTATGAACACGCCCTCTATGATGTATTTTTGTATAAGAATGCTCAGTGAGTGTCTGTTCATTTTCTCATATATGTTACTTTTTGACCTCTAGGAAGAACTTCCTTCTGAGGATGCTCAGAGAGGATTAGGGCCGTCATATGTCATGTTTTCAGTTTTGACCCTTGTTGTTCGTGATGATCCTTACATGCTTCTGATAGGTTCGAATATTTTGGATGAGGTGTCTAGACCATGTGACCCAGATGTGATTCATATTTTATAGGGATAGGCGGGTGACTTAGAGAACCTTATTTTAGACTCATACCCTTATTGTTCAGTGAATATTATGTTCTCGGAATACTAGTGAGAGATAGTACAGATAGTTTTTTAGATGAATATTTAGGAATTGAGAAGTGTTTTACACTTGTTTTTATATCAAGGAGTGATAGGTGCTTGATTATGCATTATATGAATGTTAATTCCTTAATCCTTTATGAAGCCCCAACGATGTCTATTTATTGAGACTAGATTTGACGGTAATGACTATTTGGATGGCTAGCCTAGTTGAACTATTTATTAACTATTTCTAATGTTGTAAGAGCAGGGGTTGATGATTGTTACTGATATGACACTAGGTAACAGGTGGCCATGTGATAAATCAGGGCATAGGTGTATTGCCCGATATTGAATGGGTGTTCCAACAGAGGCTCTAGATTTTGAAACAGGCGTGTTGTGTAGTATGACCAATTTATCCTTTAGATAGAAAATTATATGGATTATGAGTTGTCTAATATTGGCACACATTGTTTTCAAGTGGTATCCTTTGAATCTAATCAGTGAGTGGATGGGTGCGAGCTGAGGATCTATGTTCCAAGACAATCTATGGTATTGGATCCCATATGATGAAATGGATTGTCCCTCTATGGTAGAGGTGACATCATGAAATTTTTTGGAACCATGAGATGGTTTACCAGTGGATAAATCATGGTCATGTTTTGATAGGATGAGATCACAGCTCAGATATATTTTTATATTCCCCAAGGTGGAATCATAGTATACTATTATTAGAGATGATTGTGATATATCTTGATTTGTCTTCAATATGTTGTGATAGAGTTGTCCCTACGTCCAGATCATTTTCCTTTAAAAGTTTCTTCCCTGTTGAGGAAAGTAACCTATTGAGGTTTCTCTCGAGGTTTAGGGTAAGGTAATAAATATGGTGGGGAGTGGAACATTGGAAGTTCGAGGGTGGTGAACATCTTTTCCAGTTTAACATTGGTTTTTTCCATGTACTTTTTTGATAAAAGATTTTTTTATGAGGATGAAAATGGTATTACTATTCTGGGTAGTACCAGATTAGCAGTAGTTAAATGAATTCTATGTAGAAGACTATTACTGGGTATATGAGGCTGGTCATTCGACATTCTATATAGATTGGTTGTGAAAATTCTTAGGTTGAGATCACGGATGCTGGTTCATTCGCCAGGATTCTTAGGGATGTAATGGTTTATGGGGGGAGTTTGTCAGAACCCTTGTTTTTATATATGTACGATTTTAGCAAAAATTGGAATATTGACTATCAGATTCTTATAATGGGACAAAATATTCTTTTACGTTATTATATGGCCTCATATAATTTTTTTTGACCACTATGTTGGTCCTAAAATAGGAAGTTTACCCTGTGATATATGTTCAGTGAACTTTTTAGCCATTCGAATTTTGGTTGAATAAATAATAAATAATATTTATTAAATAAAAATAGTAAATTATTCAATAATGTTCATTTAGTTGTACCATATTAATAGAGCATTATATTGAGATTTTGTCATTGTCGTCGAGTCCAAAATGGGTATTTTAGCCTAGGAAAGACATTAAATCGAGTATTGCATCGGCCTCGACTAGGCCACATTTTTCATCTTCTTTTTATTTCATTATTTTTATTTCCTCTTTATTCTCATACACACCTCTTATGTTTCTCCTCATATGCTTCTTATCCGAGGGAGAAAACAGAGAGGGAGATTGAGAGGGAAGGATAGAGTGGATGGAAAATGGGTGTTGTTGTGAAGACCTCGACGATATGGATTGATATTTGACACCCATGGACTATGGAATCGAGTAATGAATTTTTTGTTTGTGCCTAAGAGTAGGTCTATTTTATATTTTCCATAAAAACCTTCTAAATTCATCATTTTTATTTTTTTTCTTTACTATTATTTAATGTATTCCCTAGTGGGATGATCTACTGATTTGGGGTATTAAATGGGCGGTTTGGGCGATCTGAAGTTTTTCTGTTTAGTAAATCCAAGCTACATGGCATGTAGTCTAGAATGAAATTCAATGTATTCATCTCATTTGGGGTAGATGGTGTTTAAAGGAGTACACTCTCTATATATGGTGTACATTGCATGTACTATTACATGGTCATGTGGAAAATTACTTGGCCATGTCTACTAGTGTATGGGTACATGGCCATGTAGAGTACATGGCCAACCCCAATGTGGGTATCACACAATGTAAAAGTACATGACTTTTCCATGTAGAGGACCAAGCCAATTGGGGGACACAATCATGTTCTCCACGTATGGTACACAACTTGTACAAGTTCCACTTGTTGTTTACCTAGGGTATTACACAACCATGATGGTGAGAGTACACTCCCATGTGGAACAGAAGGAGTACATGCCATGTACTACCCCCTTGTAAACCAATGAGGGTTTTTGTGTCTTCCTGAACCAATGTCTGAATTGGACATAATATTAGTCCATTTTATGTGGGTTTCCACAAAGATCATGATGGTAAACCCCATGAAGCATTATAAGGAATCCCAATGGGTGTTTTCGGTATTCTATCTAAATATAGAAGTCATTCCTTTGGATATTGAATTTATATGTCTCATAAGAGTGATACTAAGTGTAAATTATAGATTGGGTGTTCAGAACAACCTAGATAAGAACTATACCTGAGATGAGCTATGAGCTATCTCCCATGACCTATAATTTTGAGGATATTTCCCTTAAGATAATTTCCCATCTGGACTATGTGGACGTGAGACATTATTCTTCTAAGGATCTTATGCATGATTACATCAATATTGTTTTCCAATAGGATCCAATGTAGAATGATTCTTAGTGTTTGACTTATGGGACCAAGCTGGTTACAATTTCTTGATTGACCATAGTCTTTATACTGGTTTTGGTAAGATATATTATTTCAGTTCCACCTTAAAACCTATGTTGAACTAGTAATCCCATGGAGTTGTGGATGGATTATTGGGTTGGGCATTCGGGTTTCCCTGAATCTTTTGTTTCTAGATGAAATGGGGTTTTATGATTCAATTATGTTTACTAGAGGTTCTTTCTCATTGGTTACTATGTAGAATAACAAGTGGAATCATTCTTTATTTGGGATGCCTGAAAATGTTTCATGGGATCCATTTTTCATTTTGGGATTCCCATACGTGCTTTCTTGGGATCCGTCTTCAGAAACATGTTATTACTGATATTTTAGTGATACCCAAAAGAATTACTTATCACTTGTCTATTGATCCTAGATATGTATGTGTATATATTATGATATATATTTTTAGATTTCCAGAGGTGTTTCTAGTATCCGGCTACTTACCATTACGTGTTTTCATGTATGCAGTGAGTGGCACATGGATTCCATTTGAAGGAATTCCTTGAATGGGATCAATGGAATGTTTAATTATTTACCTCGAGTGATACATTGATTCCCATTATAGTAATTCCTTGGCCTTGCTCAATGAGATTTAGAATATAAAAAAACGATGAGTGAATCATCGATCCCATTGATGGATTCCATATATGGGATCATTGGTGGGATATTTGTGTACCCTGAGTGATACTTGGATCCAATTGATGGATGCATTAGACGAGCTTAATGGTTTGATGATTTTTATACCCTGATTGATACTTTTATTCCCATTTTAGTAATTCCATGAATGGTCTGAGTGGTTTGATTATATATATACTATCAGTGATACTTGGGTTCTCGTTGTAGGAATTCTTTTGACAGGCACACTGGGTTGATGACTTTTATGCCTGGTGTGATACTTAGATTCCCATTTTAGGAATTGTTTTGATGGGTTCATAAGGTTGATGAATTCTACACATTTAGTGATACAAAGATTCCAATTTTAGTAATTCCTTAGACGAGGTCTTTGAATGGTTGATATTTGATCAGAATGATTATGCACATTGGGAGTAGTTATGATACTCGAGGGTTGTAGCATAGTGTCTCACCCAATTTTTAGAGATTTTCCCTGGTATCGTTCTTTACAATATTGAATATCGATATATGTTATCTGTGTTAGTGATTGGAGGTGAGTAACTGTGAACCCTTATGTTGGATGAGTTTCCCCCTATGGTAACAAAGCTTGATTAGAGATTTAATTTTGGCATTGACTGAATCATGTATATATCGATTGGTATTATAGACCATGAGATCAAAATAATGGTACAATAATTGAGTGACATGACGTCCATCTCGATTCACATTCACAAGATGTCCAAGCGATTTGGAGTATTGACCCATGGATCTACTACTGATGTGGTTTCATGTTATTTGATTCACATGCTCATCCATATTCAAATTTATGTACATGTGTATAGGTATGGTACTATACATTTATACATAAATATATATGGAAATCCATGTTGGAACATCCCACATGACCATGATTATGTACCAGATATTCATCTACAGTTTTACATTTAATTTACTACCCTTTTTTTGTGTTTCGTTGAGGTTGAGTGCGTTTATTTTTCATACAATTAGAAAAGCATAGTAACAGTTATCTTGTCAGGGTGGCCTATTGATATTTTTCTCATCCATGTACGTGAACTTTGGTTTTTTTGTTGACCTTATGTTTTCTTTCAAAGTTGATCACAAGTTACGAGATGGATAGGGTTGAGGATTAGTGTTTCAGGTTCGAGTGGAGCTACTCATGTGGTTATTTTGATTGGGATGATGTAGATTGATAGGGATAATAAAATGGGCATCTGATATGGCTCAGAGTTACTAGTAGATCATTGTGATATAACTTTTAGTTTATTTTTTAATGTTGTATATGTATGGTCGACCTAGTGGTCGTCCGGTGTTGTATTGTATTTCATAACTGTTTAGGATTTTACAGAATTTCATTTATTATTTCGACATATTATTTTTCAGTTTTTTTATTGCTTCCTCCCTCTATTTACATAACATAGTGAAGGATACATTTTTTTCCACAGGTTTTTATTTTTCTACGAGAGAATATTGTACCCACTGTCACCTCATTGGAACTCTCTTCTAGTCTGCAGCCTATTGCATACGGCGAGGCACACTTGTGGCCTAGTAACCATCTACCTCAAGGCACCATTTCAGTGGCATCCATGTCTGGGCATTACAAAAATAATCTTTTTCAAAAACACCACTACAAAAGGGAAATTTTGAATAACATTTGGACCACAAAATCGATGATAATTTATTTTATCTTCCTCATCCCATGAGGTAAGATAAAGACACATGTAATCGGTACATGCAATCCCATTTTCATTATATCTGTCATGCCCACTAAATTCATCCATGTAGGAGATGTCACATTCACCATCAATAATAACTACTCCATAGAGGGATGTACTATAACATAAAATACAAAGTCTGTAGTGACCCATATATCACCATATGTGTCAAAAATGATCCCACTTCACCTGTGGGAAATATAAATTCCCCTAATATACCTCCAAAACTGTATAGTTCTGGTATTTATTCTTCGATTGGAAATTAGGGTAAATAAATAGAGTATATAGATAATTTACTCGACAATGATGCACACATATTGGAACTTTGGAAGTTTGTAGACAGCAATTCTGCATTCATATAGGACAAAAATTCCCTCATATAATCTTTTTCCACAAAAATGCCCCTCCATTGCCAACATAAACTTGAATTAATGTAGATGGAGAATAATGATATCATGTTAAGGGTTTCTCAGACCATAATTCTCATACATCAGTTCTCTCATAACCCATATATGCCACCCCATAATTTATAATTGAAATAAATTCACTTGTATTATCTCTCATTCTAGAAAGAGTGACTTTATCCCTACTCCCATTGGGATTGAAATAGATGATGACGATGAAGATGATCATAATGATTCAAATACAACATTTCAAGAAAGATTCCCTACCACCATTGATTTGATCATAAATGTGAATTAGGGCCTAGAGGCAGTCGCTCGACCAACATTAATTATCATCACCATGTATCCCAATGAATATGAAAAGAATATATGATTTTTTAATTATAATCATGATATATTCTCTTATAATTATATTAGAAATTTTGTACATGATCCTGATGTGTCCACTCATCATATGGATCTACCTAAGGATCATCATGGTTAAACGATGGTAGATAAGTTAATAAATCTGACTCATGCTATAAAGGTTGATTACAAATTACAAAATATTATAAATTTTGACATCATTAATGAGGTCCAATACCCAAAATGGATTTCCATTATTATCATGGTCAAGAATAAGAATTGAAAGATCAGGTTCTGTATTGATTTTAGTGATCTCAAACATTATTTCATATGGATGATTTACTAGTCATGACAAAAAAAGTACTTATCTATTTGATGGATAGCAACCATTATCTCATTTTTAATGATAAATATTGATGATATAACCAAATATAGATACCTCATTAAGAAAAAGGTTCCACTACTTTCAGGGAAACCCATGTATTTTACTATAATAGAGTGATTCCATTCAGTCTAAAGATAACTAGAAGAACATATTAATATGCTATACCCTATATTTTAAACCCCTTTTAGTGAAGAAAATTTAACGTTATATAGATGACTTGGTTGTTAAATCCCAATGACATTGTGATCATATTCATACTACTACGATAAAATTTAATACGTTATGCCAACGTAGCTAGAAAATAATCCCTATGAAATGTTCTTTCGGTGTTACATCTAGAGTGTTCCTTGGCTTCGTTGTATTATATTGTGGCCTCACAATCGAACCTATGAAGAAAAAGGTCATCCTTAATATGAAATGTAACAACATAGGTTTTAAAATCCATTATTATTATTTTTATTTAGGTATATAATTTTTAATAACATTTCTCTACTCTTTCAAAAGGATTGAAAGTTGATTAGAAAATGGTCCCTACAAGAAAATAGAAAAAATAAAGACAAATTATTAATTCACAAGAAGAGAATTTAAAAAAATCACATAAAACACAGTTAATTATACCATGTATTATTATTCACTATGGATTATGTTTATCCATCAAAATTTAATAAAAGAATCAGGTACAATAAATATAAAATAATAAAATCATTATTACTGGGAAATCCCCTGGATCCTCTTCAACCTCGAGAATAACTAATATACAATCAAAACCTATGATGAGGAAGAACATGATAAATTGATAAACCATTATGTAAAATATATAATTTGAAATAAACATTTCCTCTTGAAAAGTGATAATTGAATGAAATAGTAATTATATATATAGAAATGAAATTTGGCTGGTATAAATATTGTTTTGGAAAATATGGTTGTTGGAAATATAGTAACTTCAAATAATGTCATTTTAAATATGGTTTTTGGTCATATATCCAATATGTATACTTAATTTTTATATTGTTACGTAGTAAATTTAAAATTATATAACTCATAATGGAAAAACATTATATAGAAATATAATAAAGATATATATTGCTGTGTTACATATAAATGAAAATAACTATATAACTAAAATATGTTATGATTTATATATTTAATTAAAAATAAAATATTATTATCAAGGGATTAGTAAAATAACATTTTAGAATACAAATAATTTATTTTAATGGTATCTTTTAAAATGTATTTCGTAAAAAATTAATTTTTTTTTCAATGAATGAATTTTGTTAAGTATTATACATTTTATTTTTATATATTCAATAAAAAAATTTAAAAAATTGTTATATATGAACCAATATAAGAAAAAGTTCTATATTTAAAATTTATATGAAATATTGTTAAGAAAAAGTTACATTTAAATACCTCTTTTTTCAATAAAATAATATCAGTTTATATTTTTTATTTTCATTCAAACATTAAATTTAAAAAATTTAGAATAATAATTAGATAGAAAACTCATTTTTTTGCTATTTCACAATTATTAATCATGATTTTTTTTTTATTTTCCAAAAAATACTACTTTTTAAGGGAATATTTAAAAATACAATTTTTATAAATAACAAGAATTTTATGTCATTATTATTATATATGTATGAATAGTAAATTTATGAATCATTATTATATGAATAAATATTTATTTTATAAGGAATTTATAATTTAGAAAAAAAATTCTTTTAATTAATATAACCATTTAGAATTTTGGAATTTAATTTGTAATTTTAAAAAAATATATTTAATACAATATATATTAATAATTTAAAAACTAATTTTTATCGTTATTGAAAATTGAATAAAACAAAATATATTTAAAAAGTTTAATCATTTAGTATGAGATATTTTAAAAGTAAAATGTTTGTTCATAAATTAAAATTTACCTAGGTAAAATGTAGTTATTAGGGTGAAAAGGTAATGGTATAAATGAGTAACATAAGATGTAAAGGTCTAAAAATGATAATAATTTGTCTTCATTTCTTTTTTTGAGGTGATTGTTGATATGATATATTATCCTATCTATTATTTCTCAATTTTGGATATATTTTTTGAGTATATAACTTTTATTTATTGATTTTGATTGCTATTTTCAAAAATACCTCGCATTTTCCGTAATAAAAAGGCCTCTCCTAACTTCTACTCACACCAAAATGATAATAATTTGTCTTCATTTCTTCCGAATACCAGCCCTCAAAATTTCAACCCACTTTTCAGATGAGATAACCAAAGTAGTGAGGTATAGATTTATAATTGATTCGCCCTCTTTTCATTTTTCATCTGTAATTTTCTTCATTCTAAAATTTATTCTCAACATCTAAAGAAGATGAAAAGTTATCATTGTTATAATATTATTTCATTATAATTATGGTAAAATATTTTACCACCCTTACTTTTTCCCTAAGAAATGTGAAAATGATATTTGATTGTGCATTGACTACTGCCTCTAAAAAATATCATGTTTTGTTTTCCTTAACCACATAACATAGATAATACTAATTTTTAATTTAATCAATATTATGGATATTTATTCCATATTTTAAATTATTAAATAAAAATAAATATTATTCATTTCACTTTTTCTTTAGAAAATGAAATCAACAACCATGCGTACATGTAGACTATCAATTCAATAAGACTATAGATTTCTATAATTTAATCATCACCTTAAATAGATGGTCATGAGAATGGATTTAATGGATAAATATGATTTCTATAAATATCATTAAGGATTTTTATAAAATTTTAGGAGTACCTATTCATGATATTTTCAGTGTAGTATTATCCATAATTCAATCTTTTAAAGAAATCCTACTAAGATGAAAATATTTAATTCAAATTATGTAATTTTTTCATATCCATTACTTATTCTTATATGTAATTTATAATTATGATATATCACACTGAAATTCACTAAATTATTTCATTATTCTACTACTATAAGAATATTTCATCATGGTCACATTATGATCCTCAATAATCAATGTATTTTCATGTTTGGGTAAGTTTTACCACCAAATTGAAAAATGCTATGAAAATAGATTATGAAAAGTTATGAAAAAATTACTAATGCAATTATATGATATAAAACTTTAAATAATTTCTTTGGGAATTATACGTCAATATATAACTCATTAATTAATATAAAACAATTCATAGGTTAAAAAACACCAAAAAATGTTTATTATCGACTTCATCTTATAATATAAATAATATTGTACTCATTAAATTATAGTAAAAAAATATAAATCAATATAATTTATCAATTTGAGTAACATAAATTATTTATTAATTATTATCCTTTTTATAATAATGATTAACCACACTACTATTATGAAACTGGTTCCAATGGACAAAGATTACCCATACCCAACATCAAATACTGGTAATAAATATCCAATATAAATGTAGATAATAATTATAAATTAAGTTTGAATATGTTTTTATATATGAAAAATTATTTGAAATAAATTTTTATGATATTTATGTTTGTTATACAGGATCTTATAGATCATTAATCTATGCCCAAAAACAATTTATGGGGTTTTTGATCTCAATTTTAACTTATTGAGACTTAAATCATAATGCGCTCCAGGATACCATTAATATGGTGGGATTAATAAATAATGAGTTTTTTAATCATATTAATGGGGTTTTAATAACCATATAATTTAATTTCATTACATTTCCATCAAATAAAAATATGAATCTGGAAATTGGTTATGATCAAAAAGTTTATCAAACTGTAATAGTTTCATTGTCAATATTATTTTCAAATAAATATTATTTTTAAATGATAATAAATCTAGAGGATTATTATTATTTATAAAAACACAATTCCTTTCAATTGTTTATTTATGTGTTTTTATATCTCCCCAAAATATTTTATTTCCCCATGAGTCATATTCATTTATATTGTAAGTGAATCCAACCCCATCTATTTTTTTTGTCAGAAACCAACCATTTCACTAATTCCTAAACATTGGATTAATTTTCATGTTTACTTATCTATTATTCAATAATTTAAAATGTATTTTTATACTTCATTACCATCATTTAATATTTTTCAATAAAGTTTTCATTTTTCCGATATGGGTCATTTTTATGAAAACTTTAAAATCATATTCTTTTAGCACTTTTCTATGATCATTTCATATCACTATATTTGTAATTATATATTATTATTCATATCTAATATTATGGGATTCTAAATAAAGTTATTTTTCCCCTATATTTATAATTTTTTTTAAAATTATTATTTCAAATAATCGAGGATATTTCTTATTTCTAAATTGGATTCCCAAAAAACCTAAAAAGTATTATTCATATAAGTTATTTTCCATTAAAACATATTATACTTGATCATGGAAATTATTCAAATATAACCATTCAATTCCTTTATTTTTATAAACTATGTAATTTCCATCTCTTTTAATGAAATTATACATCACTATCTCGACCTTTCTTAATAATCCACCATTTATGATCATAACCATTCACCGAATAATTTTAACTTATGAAAATCTTATTTTTAATTCATTTGATTGAATGGTGTTCACATATATTTCATAAATTGATTTATTTGTGAACATTTTTTACATAACTGTATACACATTATCTATATGGTTTAAATTCTATAATAGTTGTGGTCATGATTGAATGTTATTTATGTATAAATGTACTTGATGTCATTTGATACCCATTTATTTTCAAGGGTTTTATCATGTAATGATTATTGATGGAATCATTAGTGATTTACATATGTGAGTCCATATGAAACTCATCTTCCACACATGGGTTCATTATGATGTGTTGAATGAAACTCATTTTCTTATCTTGGTATCATTATTTTGAAAAAGTTATTGATTTTCATCTTAAATGTCTTATAAATCCAGTTTTATTTCTATGAGTTATTTAGGATTTGATAGGTGATTAATTTTAATTTGAACTCATAAGTAGGTATGATGCAGATATAATCCTATATCACCCACCAATGTATTTGTTTATAGATTAATTTTCTTGAGATGTGTAATCATGAGTACATTTTGGTTGCTCGTAAGCCTGTGAACTGGTAGTGTGGTTCATGAAAGTAATGTTACTTATACTAATAATTATGCCAATGTAGAAATATGTTCCCTAATTTTATTTTAATTCACATAACTATGTTATTCTTTTACATCTCATTTTATTGACTCTTGTTTCGAAACTATTTTTATTCATGTCTTCTATTGCGCCAAGTAATGTTCTATGATATATAATGTATGCCTCTTTGGGTATGATATTTCTGATGTATATTGATTATACATATATTCTGATCTTATGATCACTTTTCTTATTTTATTGTTATTGTTTATGTTTTCCCTCAATGATCATCTATGCTTGACCCTTTCTAATGTTTCCATTTTATTATGATATTAATATGAGTATAACATATAATAATTATACGAGGGATTCAAGAGTGGCTCAATTATAGATAAATTTACACAGGTGTCATAAAATAATTTTCTTCTGTAAGAGGTCCACAAAGACATTAATCCTTTCATTAAAGGGATATTGTGATTATTTTTTAGATGTAAATATTACATTATGGAAATGTTATAAAATAATGGAATGATTATATTGGTTCTCTATAGTTGGTAACAGAGTATTTTTTAGCAATTGTTTATGAATATTTTTGTTATTTTGGGTATTATGATTAGAAAGCCTTAGTGAAAACCATATATATGGGATGGTATCATAAAATATTGGTAAATTATTATTTAAGTGATTTTACTAGAGAAAAAATTCCTTTTATGATACTAGAAATTAGATATCAATGTGCCACATATTCACCTAGGATAATCACCCTAAAAACGGTTGGAGGAGATTTGACATGATAGTCACCCTGATCGATAATGAGGTTTCTTAAGATTCCACAAATGGATATACACTCCTGGGGGATATGTTTTGGTTGATCATTTGATCATTCTAAAACACTATGATGAATTTATTTCATAGTTACATTGATGAAATATTTTAAGAAGTATAAGATAACCCACATTAATGTGACCTATGTTATGTGAAGATCAATAATGGTCGATCAAAAGAAACAAGAGTCCAAAATGATAATAAAAAATAACAATGAGTTTTAAGGTTTGAATTTCATTTATGATCATGAAAATATTCTATTATTATTAATGTTTTACAATCATGTCTTTTATTTTGGGTTTAGTAATGGTTATAACAAGAATAATCCTTGGGTACAAGGGATAATGCAGATTTTAACTCAATAAATAAAAAAAATATGATAATAGATAGATTGATAAAACATAAAATAGGTCAAACAATCTATCTTGAAACATAATTAACAATGTGAACATAGTCAAGGTCCTAGAAACACCAAATATGAGAAATATGTAGTCTCATGAAAAATTAACTGATGAAGATGATGAGGGTAATAATTTTATATTTCTCATATAACAAAAATGTTGAAATAAAAATGAGGTGGATTTCCTCAAGTGGATTAGAAGAAGCAGTACTTATAAAATAGATGGTCAAAGAGAATCAAACTAAAATAGTAAAATCAAGAGACTAGTTAACACTATTAAAGTAAAAATAGTTAATTCTAAGGTATCATTAATAATTAAATGCCTTATTTTTGGTTAACATGGTCATTGTGCAAGTCAATTTCCTAATCTATGGAATAATAAGGCTGATGAGAATAAAAAAATCGATGATAAAGAGGACAATGGAATTATAATGTATGTAAGACAACCATGGTGGATCTTGATATTTAAGGTAAATGTAACATTTAATCTAGTGTCATATATTCCATATTTGTGTTTGATTCTATGAATTCTATTTTTTATATGATGTTTTCTATTATCATTTAAGCACTATCTTGATGATTTGATTATTTGATAAATGTTTTAGTGGTATTATTATTGTATTACAAGTCTATTCTTTATGGAATGTGACATGGATAAATATATGATGTGTAGAATTCATTTATAGCATGTCTGTATGGCCATAAACCAACCCTTGAATCCTATATATAAATTGAAGACAATAAAGAACATAAAAATCTATTACTCAATGTGAATTTTTTAAAAATAAGAATCCCTACAAAAGATTAATTCATGCACACTGTGTAGATATTTCACGATAGGAATGTTTTAAAGGCTCGCCTGATGAATTATATGAATATATTTTTCAATGGGAAAAGTGAAACTAAAAAACATTGTGTGAAACCAATAGACATGACTTGAAGATTTTGGGACCCAAGTCATTTAAGCCAATAGACGATGTATACGTCATTCATATCCTATACTTATCAGGCATATTGATATTTTTATCACCCTTCAATCAATATTTCTTCCTTTATTTATGTTTTTTACATCTTTACTTATTTTGTTTCAATTCATTATCATTCTATGGTATATTTTTTCATTCCAATCATTGTATTATAAATATTTGACATTTTTTAAATCATTAATTTCCCTGTTTCATTCATTTTAATACTATTTTTATCAAGGATATCTATTTCAATGTATCACACAATTCATTATCAAATCATGAGTTATTCATCTTTCTTTTTATCATCTACAAAATGTTTTTGGGTGTTTCTTAATTTTTCTAATTTTGGATGGCTCATTCTTAACAGTTTCATCAAGCGATATCAGTTTCTGGTTATATTTTCATTTCATTAAATTTTTTGACATTTATTCTTTCCTATTTAATCAGTGATTGTCTCTTTTGTAAAAAACAATATGATTATACAATGAATTGTATATATTTCCTTACATTTTTCTATCAGATCCATGCGTATACATTCTATTTAGGGTTAGGGGTCAATATTATGGGTGTTAAAAACCTAATGAATATATAAATATAAAAAATGGGTAACCCTGTAGTTATTAATCAGGTTTATATGATCTATTAATCTTATTGTTTTTCATTATCCATATCCATTGAAGGTGAAAAATGAATGAATATGACCTAGTTGGAAAATATTAGGGTAGGACCAATAGCCAATACTTATTTATATGTTGAATCCAATATTCCTATATGTAGGTTATAAATTACTCTGTAACACTGATTATTCTCTAGCCTAGGTCAATACAATTTGTTGGAACATGGTCGATTGGTTTTCTTTTCACCTCTTTGTAGCATATTCCATAAGTATTTTCCATGTGATATTTAAGATTATCAATTTGAAAATACCCAAAAATTTACCATGGTACCTTGCATTATTTTTTGAATTAAAACCAAAATACTAAGGTTTAATAAACATTGAAACTAAATATTGAATGAGCGGAATCATTAAAATGGTTGTTTTATTGGATACTGATCCACCAATAGTATTCATGGGATCAACACCGCACGACCAATTTTCTATTACCTTGTAGTAAGTGTAGTTTGGAACTATATATATCTAATCTGAACTAATTCACATGAATTAAATAATGCATTCATGATATTAAAATTTTGGTTTTCTTGATGGGGATAACTTTTTATCAGGAACATTAACCACCATATGGATACCTAGATTACTCCACAACTCCCCTTTTTTCCTTGCACTTTTCCTCTTACATTTTTCTCCGCTAGGTGCACCTATTTTCTCTCACTCATTCCTTTATTCATTATTTTCCCCATGGATAGTGCATGTGATCGGGACCATTTCCTAAATCCAGAGGCCTGGAAAAATAATAGCATCTTCTCCTTGATCCCATGATCAATAAAAAATCACTACTCATTTCCACTTCATGATGGTCGAGTGTAAAAACATTATATTGTTATATCATCAGGAATCCTAATATGAACTAGCTACCAATAAAGGCATGTGACCATTGCTACATGGTCTCACCATTATAGACATTATTTTTCCATCCATTAGTGGAGATACACAATGAATTATGAACCCACCAATGTAGGTTCACACATTAAAGATAAAACTGATGCATGTTCACATGATCCAATATGTGGTGAGAATATGTGGGCAACAAAATGAAGACCCCCTTCAAAATGTATCAAATTTATTAGAGGTTTGTGATAAATTTCTCAACCAAGGGATATCTTTAGACACAATATGATTTATAGTACTATCTTCCCGCATTTGAGATAAAGGGAATATTTGGATACAAATTCTATATCATGAGTTAATCACATAATTTGGTGAAATTGAAACAATTATCGACTTATACTTCCCCCAAATTCAGATTTGGGATATTAGGAATTAAATTGAAATCTTCTACCAATAAGGTAGTGAATGATTATGGTAATATTGGGATAGATTTAATGAGATAACATGAATGTTCCCACATCAAAAACTACATGTATGGATTCAATATCAAACATTTTATCAAGGACTCCAGCCTACTTAATGAACTTTAGTAAATACTACTACTAATAGTGTATTAATTATCATGAATTTGAATATTTTCCAAGAAATACATGATAATATATTTCATAATTTCATTCTATTAAAAAGTGATAGAGGATTACCCTAACATAGAATTCGTCAGATGGAAGAAATTACAAACCTCGGTGCTCAATGTAACGACCCGAAATTTTTTAAATAAATTTTGTTTCCTAATTTTATGTGCTATTGTTATACTCAAAAAAAAATTTCATTTGGTAACATGAGTATAATTAAAATGAGACTGTTGGGTTTTGAATTTTATTTGACCATTGGTCAATATGACCGCTGGATATTAAACATTTTGACTATTGTCTCTAAATACAAGCAATCTTGGTTAATTAATATAGAAAGAAGATTCGATGGCCTCACCCAGTAGTCTTGGACCGATCGAAGCCCATCTAACAGAACTTGGGAAGGAGGTAGCACCACTGGGCTTTGCTCTGGACCAAACCCAAGCTGAACTTCATCGTATAAAGCTAGAACGGGATCGCCTTCTCGAGAAGTTCAAACTGATAGAAATTACTACTCATGCGATGTTGGCCGAGCCTCCCTCGGATTCTCTCACCTTAGCACACCTTACACTTAGGTCCTATGCTGGTGTGATAAGGGGCTATGTAAGGAGACCGTAACTGTCTTGTGTAATCCTTTGTTTTAAATAAAATTTCGATTTCTTTTATGAATTTTCAAATGACCGGATAAATATAGTAAGCAAATTTTTGATGAATTTTAGAAAAAGGATATTTTAAATATGTTTATGTAAACCCTAAATAATTAAAAATGTGTAATGATTTTCAAAAAATGGTCTTCTGCAATTATGTTCAGTACTAAATTTAGAGTCTAATAAGATCAACGTGATTTTTGATGAATAGTAAATTATGAATAGTGATTTTATGATTAGGATTAATAATGTGTCCAAATGGATTAGTAATCTCACTTAAAGAAAGTATTAAAATAATCTAGGCACTTTGATTAAGTAATGTGATTCAATAAAATGGTTAAATAACAGTTTCATAAATTATTATTCAAGTATTAGTTTTTTCGGATGAATAGTGTTTTTAATTAAAAATTTAATTAAAAATAATTAGAAAATTATTTTTATAAAAATGACTGTATTTTTGAACTCAGAGCATCGATATTATGTTATGGTAATTTTTGGGGATTTTTCTGAAAAAAATGAAATTTCGGTGAATAGTGTATTTATTTAAAAATAAAATTAAAAATATTTAGAAAATTATTTTTATAAAATGGAGTTCATTTTGGAAATCGGAGCATTAATATTTAGTTAAGGTGAAAGTTTGGGATTTTTCTGAGAAAGATGAATTTTTCAGTGAATAGTAAAAATGCAGTTTTAGGGTTTCGGTATGTTTAATGACATCATAATTCTGTCATGATGATTTCATGAGATCTTTTAAGGGTTGGCCGGCCAAGGGTGATGAATTTTTGTTTTGGGGGCCCCATGTGGCCTAACTTCATGATAAATGCGAAGGGAGAGCACATGGGTTTGAGAAAAACACATGTGAGGTGTCCCTTGGCCATTAATGCCTTGTCCCCTCGCTTTCCCTATAAATACCAAGCCCTCCTCTAATCCATTCGACTCCCCACTCATTCCCAACGAATTTTTGGTCTCATTACCTCCCAAAGAGTCCTCCCAAGGTTCCCCCAAGCCCTCAAGGTCCCAACCTTTGAGGTTTAAGAGTTACATTTTAAGGTAAGGGATCCGACCTCTCACTTTCTTTTCAAGTAATCTCTTTTATGTCATTTCTTTTATACTCCATGTTCTTATGTTGGAGGATGTTCTTTTATATTCATCCTAATTCCTATTTCATGTTAATATGATGAGAGACCCCCCTTGCTCTCATCAATTCGTTTTAAGAATGTTTAAGTGGCGTCGTTAGGCTGCCGAAATTTTAAGGGATTCTTTCACCTTCCTCATTTTCAAGTACTATTTTCATTCAAGTCTTTAACGTTCCTTTTTATTATGTTGGGGTATGATCTCTAAATTATAATACGGATATTTTATGATCATATTATGAGAGACCCCATTTGATCACTTCAATTCAGTATTTTGAAGTTTTAAGTGGTGCCGTTAGGCTGCCGAATTTTTAAGTGGTTCTTCACCCTTCTCGTTTTGAAGTTCTACTTTCATGTCAATTCTTTCAAGTTCCTTTTTGTTATATTGGGGTATTATCTCTATATATATCATACTGGAATCTTATGTTCATATGATGAGAGACCCCATTTTATCTCTTCAATTCAGTATTTTGATGTTTTAAGTGGCGCCGTTAGGCTGCCGAATTTTTAAGTGGTTCTTCACCCTTCTCGTTTTGAAGTTCTACTTTCATGTCAATTCTTTAAAATTCCTTTTTGTTATATTGGGGTATGATCTCTATATATATCATACTGGACTCTTATGTTCATATTATGAGAGAACCCATTTGATCTCTTCAATTCAGTATTTTGATGTTTTAAGTGGTGTCGTCAGGCTGCCGAATTTTTAAGTGGTTCTTCACCCTTCTCGTTTTGAAGTTATACTTTCATGTCAATTATTTCAAGTTCCTTTTTGTTATATTGGGGTATTATCTCTATATATATCATACTGGACTCTTATGTTCATATGATGAGAGACCCCATTTGATCTCTTCAATTCAGTATTTTGATGTATTAAGTGGCGCCGTTAGGCTGCCGAATTTTTAAGTGGTTCTTCACCCTTCTCGTTTTGAAGTTCTACTTTCATGTCAATTCCTTCAAGTTCCTTTTTGTTATATTGGGGAATTATCTCTATATCTATCATACTGAACTCTTATGTTCACATGATGAGAGACCCTATTTTATCTTTTCAAATCATTTTTGTTGATGTTTAAGTAACGTCGTTAGGCTGCCAAACTTTCATAAGAGAAATCTAATTTTTTCTTCCTTCCATGTTTTTCATTTCAAATGGTATGTCATTGAAATTTCATTACCATGATCATGTATCCTTCTTATTCTGTCCATGTACTATTTTATGGGTCATTTAGGAATGTTTGACCCATTTTACCTCTCTTTTAATGTCTTCTAAAACCTCGGAACATTGCCGTTATGCTGCAGAATTTCTGTCTCAAAATGCCTATCTCTTTTTCTAAAGTTCTTTTATTTTATTAAGTGAATACTCAAAGCTCTTTCTTCTAAAGGGGTATTAACATATATACCAAAATGTTCTATTTTAAATTCTGGGATTTACATACATGAGACCCACCTTCCTTTTCTGTGGGTTTTAAAGTGATATAAAGATCATGTCTTTAAAGCAGTTTTTAAAAAGATATGATTATGAAATGAAACCCATTTCCTTTATGCTATATGGGTTATTTATGAAATGTTTTATGATGATATATGTGGCTCACATGATAATAAAGGCAAATTTAAGGGTGCGCCCTGATAGCGCTCCAATGCATTGGGTAATGATGTAACCACTAGAGATTACAATTTTCACGATACCTTGGTGAATAACCTTGGTAATTTTAAAATGACACCTTGGGGATGGACCTTGGTGATATTATCATGATTGTCTATGTTAAATTATGTAGCCACATCTTCACGTTATGAAAAAGTTTTATTTTTATTATGATATGCCTCATGATTTCATTTTCATGCCTTAAAGTTCTTTTCATGACTTTATTGATGTATCTCAAGTTCATATGTAAAATGTTTCACTTGCTTCCCTTGCTGGGCCTTCTGCTCACCCTTCCTTTTGATGTATGTCCCCAGGTTATGAGATGCAGTAATGAGCCTAGGGTGAACATGAGGAGAAGCCTTTCAAGTGTTTAAGAAGAATGTTTTTTTTTTGTTTCATGTTTTATGTTCCTTGTTTCCAAAACACTAAACCTTAAAGATCCTCAGTACCGTGTAATGGAATGAAAGTTATGTTATAAAAAGACGGGATGCTATAGTTGGTATCAAAGGATGGTTTAGTTATTTTTGGAAATTAGGATATGAAGACTCTAGGAAGAACCCTATAGAAAAGTTTAATATAGGAAATCTTCCTGGTATTTTGGTGAGTATTGAGTAAGTGGTTGCCAAGCAAATACATCCCTGTCTAGATACGAGCAGGTAGAGGTGGCTCTGGCACAGATGTACATAGGGGTAAAACCCGAAAACACCGCTTTGAGCTAGACTCAAACGGGAACTCGTACACGACAACGGGTTTTTCTGCACTCTTGGTTACGACACTCCCGGGGGATATGCTTTGGTAAATTCATAAGCTTGGTATGAACCATTGTTAAAGGAACGAAGATAAAATAAAATAAAGGTTCACATAAGAATATATGATCATTCATAACCTAGATGGGAACCTAGGAGATCACAAGTTAGGGTATACCTTTCATATACAAGTTATCCTTATATGCTTTCAGTTCCTTTTCATGATTATTAGCTAAGTACTTAAGCCCCTAATTATGCTTTCTCTTCTTAGTTAATGGTGGGAAATGGAAGAACATGTTCTGAAAACCAATGTGATAGGAAATGCGATGATTTTCGTATTAATATGATAGGGATGATTAGGGGATTAAAATATGATTATTATTTTGGAAGACGTTCATTATTTTGGGAACCATATTTGATCGAGGTAAATAGATTACTACGGTATTTTCATTGAGGAGTAAGGTTGACTTATATTTTGAAGAATCGATGAATTTAAGGTGAACTTATAGTAATTTAGGTTACTTATGGGAATGACTAACCTATCTTGGGTAAAATATGTTTGGGTTAGCTACATTTTTATAAGATGTTAGGAGTTGTTGATGTTGTCTAGAGATGAACAATGAAGTTGTTTTGGAAGACTATGTTATCAAATCCTTCTTGTATTTGGGTTTCAATCTTAGTATGGTTTTTTTTGAGGAATTTTAAGGACCGTTATTTATGGAATGGTCTATGATGAACTTTGGGTAATACCATGGAACTTTGATGATTTAAAAGTAGTATCCATTCCTATGGGATTCTTTCTTTTTGAAGAGTTGTTTTACCTTAACCTTTCTGTTTTTGGGATAATGTTTAAAGATAGAAGAAATAGATAGTTAATCATTTGTAGATTATGTGATTCTATAGAAGATGATTCTTGTTCTTTTATGAGACCAAGTGTTTTTGAGTTCTCATCATTTGGAGAAAAGATTAGTGTTGGTAGGGACTTGTTAAAGGATGAAACTCTACTTGAAGGTAGGTATATTTTCTTATGTTTTTGTTCTATGTTGTAAATGAAATCCTCAAAATTATGAAAAGAAACGTAAAACAAAAATGTTGTTGGTTTACGTTTCCTACTAGGTAATCAAAGACCGTTTACACACATCATAAGTTTGGGATTTTCTCATGGTTAACATTATCCTAATCATGTTCTCTATCACTCTACCTCAGAACTTGACCCTTTGTTTTCTCCTCCATGTCCATGTTTTCCTACATGGAACCCTACTGTGGGTTAACTGGGGTGACCTTTGTACTTCCCTTTCTTTATTTTAAAGTAATAGTTTTACTAACTCCTTTTCCGATGTGGGACTTTCAATGAAATTTCAAAACCCAATTTTAAAATTCCGAGGACGCAATTTCTTAAGGGGGGAAGATTGTAACGACCCGAAATTTTTTAAATAAATTTTGTTTCCTAATTTTATGTGTTATTGTTATACTCAACAAAAATGTTTCATATGGTAACATGAGTATAATTAAAATGAGACTGTTGGGTTTTGAATGTTATTTGACCATTGGTCAATATGACCGCTGGAAACTAAACATTTTGACTATTGTCTCTAAATACAAGCAATCATGGTTAATTAATATAGAAAGAAGATTCGATGGCCTCACCCAGTAGTCTTGGACCGATCGAAGCCCATCTAACAGAACTTGGGAAGGAGGTAGCACCACTGGGCTTTGATCTAGACCAAACCCAAGCTGAACTTCATCATATAAAGATAGAACGGGATCGCCTTCACGAGAAGTTCAAACTGATAGAAATTACTACTCGTGCGATGTTGGCCGAGCCTCCCTCGGATTCTCTCACCTTAGCACACCTTACACTTAGGTCCTATGCTGGTGTGATAAGGGGCTATGTAAGGAGACCGTAACTGTCTTGTGTAATCCTTTGTTTTAAATAAAATTTCAATTTCTTTTATGAATTTTCAAATGACCGGATAAATATAGTATGCAAATTTTTGATGAATTTTAGAAAAAGGATATTTTAAATATGTTTATGTACACCCTAAATAACTAAAAATGTGTAATGATTTTCAAAAAATGGTCTTCTGCAATTATGTTCAGTACTAAATTTAGAGTATAATAAGATCAACTTGATTTTTGATGAATAGTAAATTATGAATAGTGATTTTATGATTAGGATTAATAATGTGTCCAAATGGATTAGTAATCTCACTTAAAGAAAGTATTAAAATAAGCTAGGAACTTTGATTAAGTAATGTGATTCAATAAAATGGTTAAATAACGGTTTCATAAATTATTATTCAAGTATTAGTTTTTTCGGATGAATGGTGTTTTTTAATTAAAAATTTAATTAAAAATAATTAGAAAATTATTTTTATAAAAATGACTTTATTTTTGAACTCAGAGCATCGATATTATGTTATGGTAATTTTTGGGGATTTTTCTGAAAAAAATGAATTTTTGGTGAATAGTGTATTTATTTAAAAATAAAATTAAAAATATTTAGAAAATTATTTTTATAAAATGGAGTTTATTTTTGAAATCGGAGCATTGATATTTAGTTAAGGTGAAAGTTTGGGATTTTTCTGAGAAAGATGAATTTTTCAGTGAATAGTAAAAATGCAGTTTTAGGGTTTCGGTATGTTTAATGACATCATAATTGTGTCATGATGATGTCATGATATCTTTTAAGGGTTTTCCGGCCAAGGGTGTTGAATTTTTGTTTTGGGGGCCCCATGTGGCCTAACTCCATGATAAATGCCAAGGGAGAGCACATGGGATTGAGAAAAGCACATGTGAGGTGTCCCTTGGCCATTAATGCCTTGTCCCCTCACTTTCCCTATAAATACCAAGCCCTCCTCTCATCCATTAGACTCCCCACTCATTCCCAACGAATTTCTGGTCTCATTACCTCCAAAGGAGTCCTCCCAAGGTTCCCCAAGCCCTCAAGGTCCCAACCTTTGAGGTTTAAGAATTACATTTTAAGGTAAGGGATCCAACCTCTCTCTTTCTTTTCAAGTAATCTCTTTTATGTCATTTCTTTTATACTCCATGTTATTATGTTGGAGGGTGTTCTTTTATATTCATCCTACTGCCTATTTCATGTTCATATGATGAGAGACCCCCCCTTGCACTCATCAATTCGTTTTAAGAATGTTTAACTGGCGTCGTTAGGCTGCCGAAATTTTAAGGGATTCTTTCACCTTCCTCGTTTTCAAGTTCTATTTTCATTCAAGTATTTCATGTTCCTTTTTATTATGATGGGGTATGATATCTAAATTATAATACTTATCTTTTATGATCATATGATGAGAGACCCCATTTGATCGCTTCAATTCAGTATTTTGAAGTTTTAAGTGGCGCCGTTAGGCTGCCGAATTTTTAAGTGGTTCTTCACCCTTCTCGTTTTGAAGTTCTACTTTCATGTCAATTCTTTCAAGTTCCTTTTTGTTATATTGGGGTATGATCTCTATATATATCATACTGTACTCTTATGTTCATATGATGAGAGACCCCATTTGATCTCTTCAATTCAGTATTTTGATGTTTTAAGTGGCGTCGTTAGGCTGCCGAATTTTTAAGTGGTTCTTCACCCTTCTCGTTTTGAAGTTCTACTTTCATGTCAATTCTTTCAAGTTCCTTTTTTTTATATTGGGGTATGATCTCTATATATATCATACTGGACTCTTATGTTCATATGATGAGAGAACCCATTTGATCTCTTCAATTCAGTATTTTGATGTTTTAAGTGGCGCCGTTAGGCTGCCGAATTTTTAAGTGGTTCTTCACCCTTCTCGTTTTGAAGTTCTACTTTCATGTCAATTATTTAAAGTTCCTTTTTGTTATATTGGGGTATGATCTCTATATGTATCATACTGGACTCTTATGTTAATATGATGAGAGACCCCGTTTGATCTCTTCAATTCAGTATTTTGATGTTTTAAGTGGCGTCGTTAGGCTGCCGAATTTTTAAGTGGTTCTTCACCCTTCTCGTTTTGAAGTTCTACTTTCATGTCAATTCTTTCAAGTTCCTTTTTGTTATATTGGGGAATTATCTCTATATCTATCATACTTAACTCTTATTTTCACATGATGAGAGACCCTATTTGATCTTTTCAAATCATTTTTGTTGATGTTTAAGTAACGCTGTTAGGCTGCCGAACTTTCATAAGAGAAATCTAATTTTTTCTTCCTTCCATGTTTTTCATTTCAAATGTTATGTCCTTGAAATTTCATTACCATGATCATGTATCCTTCTTATTCTGTCCATGTACTATTTTATGGGTCATTTATGAATGTTTGACCCATTTTACCTCTCTTTTAATGTCTTCTAAAACCTCGGAACATTGCCGTTATGCTGCAGAATTTATGTCTCAAAATGTCTATCTCTTTTTCTAAAGATCTTTTATTTTATTACGTGAATACTCAAAGCTCTTTCTTCTAAAGGTGTATTCACATATATACCAAAATGTTCTATTTTAAATTTTGGTATTTACATACATGAGACCCACCTTCCTTTTCTGTGGGTTTTAAAGTGATATAAAGATCATGTCTTTAAAGCAGTTTTTAAAAAGTTGTGATTATGAAATGAAACCCATTTCCTTTATGCTATATTGGTTATTTATGAAATTTTTGATGATGATATATGTGGCTCATATGATTATAAAGGAAAATTTAAGGGTGCGCCCTGATAGCGCTCCAATGCATTGGGTAATGATGTAACCACTGGAGATTACAATTTTCACGATACCTTGGGGAATAACCTTGGTAATTTTAAAATGACCCCTTGGGGATGGACCTTGGTGATATGTTCATGATTGTCTATGTTAAATGATGTAGTCACATCTTCAAGTTATGAAAATTTTTTATTTTTATTATGATATGCCTCATGATTTCATTTTCATGCCTTAAAGTTCTTTTCATGACTTTGTTGATGTATCTCAAGTTCATATGTAAAATGTTTCACTTTCTTCCCTTGCTGGGACTTCTGCTCACCCTTCCTTTTGATGTATGTCCCCAGGTTATGAGATGCAGTAATGAGCCTAGGGTGAACATGAGGAGAAGCCTTTCAAGTGTTTAAGAAGAATGTTTTTTTTGTTTCATGTTTTATGTTCCTTGTTTCCAAGACACTAAACCTTAAAGATCCTCAGTTCCGTGTAATGGAATGAAAGTTATGTTATAAAAAGACGGGATGCTATACTCAAGTAGTGGATGTAAAAAAGAAGGTAGAATAATATGAGATAGCTATTGTACCACCACCCCCACCATCTCTTGTATGTGAAATTAAATTGAGTGAGATGTGTGGAGGCCCACATTCTTAACAAGAATGCATAGTAGGGATGGAATATCCCAATGATCAATATTATAACTATATAAATTAAAATAAATCAGATTAATAATACTAGACTTCTCAACATTTTCAATAATGAAACTACTAATAGAGTCTAGATTAGAAACAATCAAAGAAAAACAAATTTTACATTCAACAAAGAATAAAATATGTACCAAAAATATAAGGGACGACCTGGGCACCAACCACAATGTGTAGCTCCTCTAACTTAAAAAAACAATTCATATAGAAAATTTGTATCCACAAAAACAAAGCATCGATTTCATCGACCTCTAGAAACACTACCAACACAATCCCTACATCCCAAAAATTATATGCAAAACAGGTTCACATCCTTTGTACGGAAAGAATGTCAATGGATCACAACATAGAAGATGGATATGAAAACCCAAAAGGCTTCACTGCACAACATGTATCTTTAAATGGGAAAAATTTCAAAGGCCTTTTCAGATCAGATATCAGGTACTTTTCTTTATAATATCGAGGCTCATCTAAGGAAGGAGTCTAAAGCTATAATGGTTGAAAGTAGAAATGTGCAAGACTTTCAGCAACCATATGGAGTTAAGGAAAATAAATTAAGAGAATCATATTATGCTATTCAATATGAGAATCAAAAGGTAAAACTATATATGGAAGCTCTAGTTAAGAAATATCATGAAAAAAATGATAACTATGTGGGGCCACCATCATACGATAATCTTCTCCCCTTTTCTAAATTAGTAAAATAATCAAAAAATGAGGTTTAATTTAGAAAATTCACAGAACTATTTAATCAATTGCATATGAATTTTCAAATTGTAGTGAAAATTGACAATTACATGCTCATGGACAATTATTTGAGGTAATTAACTCAAGTGAAAAGAAAATTTTAGAACTATGAATAGAACCTATTAAAAAATATTGATCCATAGTTGTCTAGTGAAAATTCCTCAAAAAATGTCAGACCTCAACTATTATTTGATTTCTTGCACTATTGAAAAATCTGATTTTGAAAATTTATTAAGTGATCTAGGAATTTGCATCAACATAATATCCATTAGTGTTTATAAAATTTCTAAATGATGTTAGATAATACCAACAATGGTGTCACTCCATCCTGGGGACCATTCATTCAAGCATCCATGAGTATTTCATGAATATGTATTTGTAAAAATTGTTAAATTCATTTTCCCTGTTAATTTTATTATCATATATATGGAAGAGGAAGGTGAGATACCCCTCAATATTAGAACAAAATTTATCACCATTTGAAAGGTGTTTATTGATGCAAACCTGGGGAGATTTATGTTTATATTTTGTTAAGAGAATTCCGGGTTTGACGTGGTGAGTCCATTAATAAAAGTGATACATGATTAAATTGTACAAACATCATTCTTAAGAGTAATATATATTATCATGAGACCAGTTTTAATGAAAATAAGATACCACATCCAATTGAAAAGTGATCCAATGCTCAAAAGAATAAAAATTTTGCTAATCCTCTAAAGAAGTATGTTATCTCACATTTCATCCCCTATATCTCCAAAAAAATTCTCTATGAATTGAATTAAACAAATTTTGAAGTCTTCAAATTTTAAAAATTTGTTTCTCAATAAATTAAATAAATCACTAACTTGGAGGAAATCTGGGGTAGTTTATGATAGGGTAGAGAAGTATTTATGATTATTAAGGGTTTCTATAATCCTGTTTGAGGAAGTGGACTAAAAAAAGGCACAAAAATATAAAATACATTCCATATAACAGGTACATAGGGTAAAAGTATCAACAAATTGAAAATTTTAAAAATTCGTAATTTACAAACTGTGTAATAAAAGTGTGATGTGTAAATGTTGAGATGAGTTTTTAATACTACGAACCTAGATTTTACACAGAACCCACCCTCCCACATCTCTCAACATCTACCATACCCCCTCACAATAATGACCCCTCCCCTCCCCCTATGATCTCCCTCACCCAAACCTAAACCTCCCTAACCTCCCTCTCTTCCATCCCTACCACTAGACATATATCTTCCTCATCTTTTCTTATCTTATCCCATAACATTCTCTCCATCTATATTTTCTAACACAATGAATGTGAAAACCACACACACCAACCATTCACCCATGCATGATGAAACAACTCTACAACAAAATTAGCGGAATACCACACCTCCCCGCCAACCTGCAGATCCATCATCCTCATATTATACTTCATCCACATCATCTACATCCACTTTGTTGGACTCCCATTCATCATTTGGTGGATCAAAGATTTATTAATATCCCCTCCTTCATCTATTATTTCATTTTAACTACCCTTCACAATAGTACCACTTAGTCCATCTCCAGGATAATCCAATTCAAAAAATCCATATATTGGATCTAGTAGGTTTTGAGAACATTAATATTTACCATGAAGACCGTCAGCTCTAGGTCTTCTTGAACCAAGCCCCAATCATAAAAGTGTAAGAGGATACATATAGGTATGTCTTACTCAAGTTACATTCCACATCTAAAATGAGAACCGACTTCATCTGCTTTATTATTTGGGGATGAAAATGTGATCTTAGCCTGGTAAAAATAGTAGATGGCCTGGGAATTTACTTTTCAAAGTTCATCACCTACTCTATTTTTTAACTTTTTAGCTCATGAATATCAATCTGGACTACTAATCATTTTTCTAAGTTTTATGGAGACCACTAGGGTGTTAATGACCTCTATAGTCAATGAAAACAATGATCTAAGGTGTATCCCTTTAGATCCTACACAATTCCCTCACACATACTAGGATGGAATGTGGTGATTCCCATGGAAGTGTTTCTAGATTATGGTATCTTTTCTAACATAAAATATTGGTTCCCCTATAGTAAACATAGATAGTCATTTTGGTGATTTCGATAGGATTTTTAACAAAGTAGACTAGGTACATGCTGTTGGGTGGATATTTAATATCCCATTTGGCTAAGAATTTTTGTGACAATGAGGATACTCATCCCCACAAATCTCTTGGCCCAAATTATGGAATAACCCTATTACTACTTAATAATATTTTGATGCTCGTAGATGGGGACACCATTAGATGGGTTCAATCATGCATGAATGATGTTAATGAAGCCACTAAATAGCACCCTACTGACCTAGTAACCCTATCCTTCCCTTCACATGTTCCGACTACCACGACCTCCTTTACTACAACTTTTCCACTACATAAAGCACACCCACCGCCATTCCCCACCTCATTAACAAACCCATACCTACCTATGACACCACCCATGTTCCTTTTATATCCACTACTACCAATCACACATCATCACCCACCCATCATAACTTTATGATCTGCGAACCTTTAATTATTACATCCTTGGGAATCCATGATGGATTTCCACCTAACTACACATACCTTTCATAATGATTTTAAATTCCAATAACCCTCCAATAAGATCATCCACTACTGCCTCCCACCCACAAACATTTTTCGATCCTTATTCTCCAATAATCGCTCCCAACATAGAAACCCCTTCTGACCTACTATAAGAGTTAATAGATCATGAAGACCAACAAGATTTTATAGCAGGGTAGCCTCCGAGAGGTAAGGGCTCACAGCTCCACCATCTACCAATTTATCAGCCATCGGCCATACGTCTAGACACATTACCACTCTCCTGATCATTATCTTACTCCACTATCCAGTTATATTACTATTAGAACCACGAAACCATCCACCGTAGTGGATCCTACAACCCCTTCCTCCGTCACTGATATAGATAGGGAAGGTCAGGTGCAGGCATCCTCTATATGTGAGGGGATGTTTGATGGATATTTTTATGATTTTTATGTTTCTTATTATTTTCCCATGTATCCCTCCAACATTTTTTACTCTTTTTAGATTAAACTTTTTTTACTTCATGTATTACATTTATCTCATATATATGATTTCTCGAAATATATACATTTGATATATATTTTTATTAACTATTATTTGGATTATTTTTAAGTTGATTTGCGTAGTAAATTTCCCATTTCTAGATATTCTACCACATCCATGGTCATCGATGCACCAATTCTACCACCATTTTCCCTCTTAAATTATATGACTTAACATTTATTTAATATTGAGTTCTATATTTTGGAGCTTTCCCTGGAGATCTGTGATCAGTAGAGGTCCCCACCTAGATGAACATGGATACTATTGTTACCTAGGAAGATTTATGACTATTATTCTAATGATGAGGTTTTCCTGTCCATGAATCCATGTAAGCTAGATGAAACAACCATGTGTTCATATAGGAGGTAGTGGAATTCTAATCCAATTTATTACACTACCTAATCATTTTCTGCATATGTCTCGTTGATGAAATCACAATTATCTCTTTATGGGAAGAAACTTATATTTTATTTCTTTCCTTATTTTATATATTTTACATAATAATTTATTTTATTTTAGTGTCATTTATGTTCATAGAAAATCCATGAACATCACTATTCCCATATAAATCCATGTATCTGAGAAGTTTTTCATTTATATTCACTATGTGTACCTGTCTGTTTAAATACATTCATCATGTTTAAACCATGTTCACGACTGATCTAAATAGTGATGAATTTCAATTTCTAAAAAATTATGTAGGTAGAACAATTTGAATTCATCATCCACCATGATTCCTGATGTAATGGCACTCATCACAATGAGCTCTTGATTCCATAAATTCAATTTTAATGTGACCATATCATTTTTTAATGTAATATATATGATATATATTCCATGAAACTATCCTTTATACTGTGGAAACAATCTCAATTTAAGTGTGGGGGAGTCCTTCTTGAGCATTAGGGTTAATACACATGGATTATTACTGTTTTCATCAATCTAAGAGAAACTTTTAATTGATGTATACTTTAAACATAAAAACTCATCACACTAATTAAAATAAATGTAACCATTTAGTTGTAAATTGTTGAAATCCATACTTTACAAATGTTTATATTTTTACAGTGATTGATGAGTTTATTATTTAATTAAAAATCAATATTCTTTTAATTGGTTTTGATTGACTTATTAATGGATTTTATACCCTGACTATATTACATATATTTTTTTATACTCCCAATCCTGAAAGAATTTCTATACACAATATTTCATATTCATTTTTAAGAATATTTCTTAAGAGACAAATAGTAAAAGTAACCCTCCCAAAACATTCATTAAGATATATTTGAGGATATTAATAAAAAAATACATTTTTTATGTAGCGAGAAAGTCATTATGGAGGCACTTTTTATAGAGACCCACATTAGATCATTCTATAATTAACATATAGTATCCATGAATAACATTTTTCAGATGAAACTGTTTCAATATGATTATCCCATTATAGCCTAGTCTTGGTACTATGCATGATTACCCTTTGACCATGTGTGTCGGAGTATTCACATGATAGAACATGATATTGTTACAGAGGAGATTTATTGTGACATTTTTACCAGAATGATATTATGTGATCCATGATAACTCTGGGCTTTTAATTCCTACCATATTCCTTTATATTTATATATATAATTAAATAAAATTATTTTGGGTTTTGTATTGAGAATGTAGAAAATCAATATTTTTAGGCTGATGAATCCTCTTATGATCTATATGTGGTTAGGGGATGGATGTGATATCTTTCCTAAACAATACATTCAAAAAAGAAACATTATAATTTTTATATACATAATTGAGATACTCATCGATATACTTATATTGCTTGGAGAATGGACTCCTTTTGATCTTATATGAGTTACATCACTGAACATTTCAATACTATATTTCATTATAATTTAGATATTACCCATTTTATTTATTTTTACTTTCTATAAACCTTCATTCATATTCTTACTTATTTGGACCTTTATTGTTAAATACCTAATGATTTATTTGTTAATTTTCCTTACGATGTGGAGATAAAATACTCAATGAAATCCTATGATTAGGAACATGTATTACATGTACGATCATAAAAATTGTGATATTATTACCTTCAGTGATTACAAGAAATTTGTTGTGAGATAAATTTAAAATGGTGTATATAATTCAAGGAATGATTATGAAATTATAATTAAAAAATAAATATCATGGATAATGAAATGAACTGTAAGGACTGTCTGATTTTCAATACAGGATTTAATCTAGAAGATTTATTTTTTCTTCATACACATAGTTCTGTTTTCATAGGATTAATTCCTGTTTCATATTTTGAAAAAAAATCTTTTTAAAACACTATTGTAATGATTTTTCTTGAGGAAAAGTAACTACTCAAGGGGTAGGGATTTTGATAAGAAAAAATTATATACATATATTGGAAACATTTATTATGATATTATTCATGATCAATTAGACAAAAAACTATGTATTAGTTTTTTATCATGAATTCATAATTCTAAAATTAATGGAATAAATTCTAAAAAGTTACCAAAATGGGTTTCAAACAACTTGTATCTCATTCACAATGTTTATACTTCATTCACTACATTTCTGGAAGGCCACAAAACAACACATGAAACATATGAATCATGTGATGACAACCCAAAACATTTAAATACATCAAATTACATTTATCATTCAAAAATAATAATCCGACCAAATGAAAAATTCCTACAAGATGTGAAGAGGCTGTATAACATGAAATTTTGGATGTCTCTCCCAGTCAAAGATACAAAAATATTATTCAATGGTGAAAGTGGACCTAAATTAAATGACACTAACCAACATACATGGTATAATGATTTAGATAACAAAGTCATTTTGGACAATAAATGAAGTTCATTACATGAACACCATGTCCATATTTGGACAATTAATATTTGTAGTACCCTCCATGCAATAGAGCTTAACACAATTTAGTCTTCTCACATTTTTATTCTATCATTTCCATTTATTGTCATTATAAACTATTTTTCATCCATTAATATGGCCGTTTTAATAAATTATTAATATTTGTTTAATCATTATCCTCAGATTCTTAATCCATTTCAAAACCTTATTTCCACATTTATTTCCCTTTCAATTCCACACACAATTATTAATCAAAGCTTTTTACTATATTTAGTTGTTTATTCATATGCATTATCTTTTTGGTTGTTTATTTTTATAATTTAGGATTTCTCTTTCATAACAAATTCATATTTTGAAGTTAGTTTCAAGATATATTTGAATTTAATGTAATTTTTTAACATGTATTACTTCCTAATTAAGCCTCAGTATTCTCTATTGGAAACGATTTTATGATTATGTTCAACAAGATTAATATTTTATTACTTTTGATTATATTCACAATGAGAGGCTAATCCATTTACATTAATGGTCGATAGTAGGGTGGTATGAAACAAATTAATATTTAAGGATATAAACATTATTATTCTATGAATATTAACCAGGTTTAGAGAAAATATTAATCTTATTCGTTTCCATTATCCCTTACCACTGGAGGTGAAAATTGAACTATTATGACCTAGTTGGAGGAGATCATCGTAGGAATAAAAATCTGTAATTCATTCTACCCATAATCCAAGAACCCTAAACTTATGTATTCAATTATTTTGTAACAACGAGTATTTTCAAATTTAAGTGGATCAAAGTAGCTAGAACAAGGTCGATTGGTGTTCTATAAAGCATTTGTAGCCTACACCATAGGTCTACCCCAATTTATATTTTAGATTATCCCTTTTCCTATGCCATGGAATTAACCCAAATCCCTTCCTTTATCTCATGAATTAAAAAAAACTACCAAACTTTAATAAAAACTGAACCTAAATATTAAAAGTGATGAATCCTTCCAGGGTTTGTTTAATTGGATGCTGACTTTCCAATAGTCTATGTGGGATCGAACCAGCACCATGTCATTAATATTCCATTATAGTAAGTGTATTTTATGAAAATAAATATATAATCTAACATCATCCAAAGTGAATTAAAGTATGAAAATGGATGATCCAAGAAAATTGTAAATGGAATGAATTATCTAGGATAGACACTAGAAAATATTATTTTAGTTAAAATAGTTTTAAGAGAATTACATAATAAATAAAATTCTAAGAATATAGTAGTTGATAATATAATGGATTTTAAAGAATATACACATGATGACATTAATGATTCTTTACTAAAATTTTATTTAGAATTCAAAAACCTAGATTAATTAGAATATAATAAAAGAAATTTCATTTCATAAAAAAAATTTTGAATGTTACGACATACTTTTTGGGTTATAAGATATTGAAAAATAAAAGTGATGAAGTATTTCATTTTTTCAAAGTAACATATAATATAAATAGGGGATATTTAAGGAGGATTAAATGTGATTATTTTAAAAATAGTCATACAATAATCCTAAAAAGTAATGTCATTTCTATTAATGTTTTGAATTAATATTTAATTAGTACTGAAGAAAGGGTTATAAATAACATGAATATATTATGTTAAAAAAAACAAAAAAAACAAACAATATTGAAATAAGATAAATTTAAACTGGATAGATCATTTCTGATGACCCATATTTGGGAGAAAATTTCAGTTCTGGAAAAGAAATATAAAACATGTTATTAATGTCATCTTTGAATCAAGTATGTGATTTTAATTATGAATCTTCTTTAAAATATCTATAAAAAGAAAGAAATGGATAAATTTGGTGATGAAGTTTAACAATCATATATTGATATTTCTAAAATATCATAAATACAAATAAAACATGGGAATAAGTATAAAAACGTACTAAAGAAAAGAAGATATTTCATGAAGAAAATGAAAAATTATGTAATGTTCCTTTAGGAAGAAATTAAAAACTCTAGGATGATCTAGAAACTGTTATAGATAAGTTTCAAAACCCAATGTAATATCATTCTACAAATTTTGATGCTCAAGACATTAAATTTAATTATACTATAGATGAAAATGATAATAGAGAAAAGAAAATTAAAAATATAAAAATTTATTTTCCCATATTTTTTCTCAGAGTATATATCTATGAATAAATGGTATGATTAAAAAAATTTCTAAAAAATTTATGGTTTATGAAAATCAATTAACTAAACGGTATAAGTAATTGTTTTTGTAAAATTCCATAAGGAATTTTTTGAATAGTTATTTGTTTTAAATATGGAATGATGGGAATATATTCTAGTAAATTATATTTAATATTTCCAATGTCTATTTTCAAAACCAATGTATTTACTTATAATTTTATATAATCAAGGATTCATGCAAATAAATGATTAATATCAGTATAGATTCTTAATAAATCCAATATAGCTCATTTAATAATTGTTATAATTTGTTACAAATCTTTCTTGAAACTATATTTGCATGATATGAGCCTTAAATGCTTAATAAATAAACTTAGAACATGTATAGTGGTTCTTCATGATATATAATAGGTGACATATGAATATTTATATCATCCAACCAATGTGAAAGAGGAAGTGTTACATTCAATGATAATAAAAATGTTTCTTCCATAAGATTTGGGGAGGTTTTAATTTTTTATTCCATTATCATATCAAAACTATTATATATTTAAGGATTAAAATAAAATTTAATTAACATCTCACAAATATTTTATGATTGAATGAATGTGAAATTTCAAAATTATAAATGTATATCTTATAAAATTGGATTGTTCTTATTTTTTGATAACTGATGGATAATATACATTTAATTAATTTTTCTGACTAAGAGTGAAAATTTTCAAATGCTTTATTGTTATAGAGTTGTAAAAAGCTTTTCCATATATGAGGTTACTCTATAATAATTTCAGGTTATTGTATAAGCTGTCTAATAAACCAGAAGTTAGATATTTTATCGAATGGAATCTATATAAAACATACATGTGTGACTATTGAATGAATGTTAAATTATATATATATTGTTTCAAAACTATAATTGAATTTCATATGGTAATACCTTTACAAATTTTGCATCTCAATTTATTTAGAACAACTTATAAAGTAATTATTAGTGGAAAAAGTTATGTTTTTATGTTTTTATATAACTTTAGACAATTTACATGGATTTTATTTATAAATCAAAAATTGAACCAATTTCAAAATTTTAATTTTTTTTAATATTTTTCAAAAAAATGCGTGGTTTAATTTTTTCTATTACAATTAATAGGGGAATTTGAAAACGTGTAGTTTAATAATTTTAGTTAAAATAATGGTTATTACTATAATTTTTCATCCATTAGGATACCATAAATTATAGTTTAATAGAACATATAAATAAATATTATATGATATTTATAAAATAATGTTCAATTAATTTAATATTATATGATTTTTCGATGTAGGATTTCAAAATAAATATTTTATGAATCAAATAGAGTTATTTTAAGAATGATTTTAGCGAAACAACATATGAACATTAGGGAGATAGAAGAGCAATATAAATTTATTTTAGAGAGTTTAAATATAACTTTTATATTACTAATAATAAATTCCCACTAGATAAATATTATACAATAATTTTAATAAGGTATTATTCTATGCTATTTAAACTCTAGTAAGGAATTTGAGTTTCCAATAAAATATTTATGATAGTTATAAAATCTATACATGTTAAATTTGATGGATGTAATTCAAAAAAATAGAATGTTTATTTAATACAACATGAAGAAGGCTTTAGATATTTCAATTTATCATAAAATGAAACAACAAATTTAAATGAATATAATAAGGTGAAGACTGACCATGATGAAAATTAAAGTATAACTCATAAATATCACCTATGGGAAAAATAAATTTGAATTTTTTTTAAAGTATTTAAACCATATAATTTGTATTGAATTTCTGTTCTCATAATGATCTTATTAATAATATTTTTTAAAAATATATTGTTAAATTTTAATCTATTTCAAACTAGACTCCATCTAGGAAAGAATATTTAATTAAATTTTATGTTGATAAAACATTGGATTTAGTTAAATTATATAATTATTCTAATGTAATTGGTACTAAATTTTTTTATGAATAATCATGATAAATATAGAAATATTGTTAGGAATATGTATAGATTAGTTGATCAAGTCTATTTATGAGAAGAAGGGATATATTCTGATGAATCTTTTCCATGTTTACTATACTATAGGCTTTAATAATTTTATCATCATATTCTTTTTTAAATGATTTCACATTTTTTATAATTGATGTGAAATGTTCACTTTTTAATAGATATATTTATAAGGAAGTGTATATTCGATAAACTGCTCATCATGAACATTAAATTAATCATATGTTTATGCTAAAACATTTTAAATTTTATTATGAACTTAAAGAAGACCCTAGGAAATTTTATAAAATGTTTCTACAATTTATTATATAAAATAGTTTTTATAGGAAATAATTTTACTTCCTTGATTATAAAGAAAAGTTATAAATATTTTTTGATATTTAAAATAAGTATGGATGATACTATTTTTAAATCTTTAAATGAATCTTTGTGAAATGAATTTATTTTATTGATTATAAATTATTGTGCTATGAATCTTATGGGAGAAATATAATTCTTCCTCAAACTTCAAATATTTCATAAAGAGGATGGAATTTTCCATATTCAGTATAATAATGATAAACAAGTAGTAAAAATGTTATGAATTTTTTTATGTAAAAGTTTTAATTAACCCATGATAACTTCATGTAAATTATATATTGATGAATCTAAAGATCAGTTCATAAAAAAATTAATATTCTTATGATAGATAGTTTATAATATTTATCTTCATTTGGGATGGATTTATTGTTTTTAGTTAGTATTTGTGAAATATTTCATAGTAATCCGAAATAATGTCACCTAATAATGGGAATATAATAAATCACAAGTTGAATTTGTCACATTCTAGTGAAAATAATAGTCTCTTAATGTTATAAGGGAAAAATAGTTTCTTTGTATTATACAGAAGCATAATACATTTTTGTTGGATTTTTTTTTGAATATTGTCCTTATATTAAGAAATAATTATCAATATTTTATGTTTAATTCGAAAATTTACCTATTTTATAATCTAATTGTTCAACTATTAGAATTGAAAATAACCATATAAGTCACTTAGTGACCAAAAATATCGAGGTTAGATATGTTTTTATTAGATACCATATTAATAATCATTACATTTATTTATAATATATTCTTGTTCATGATCAACATGATAATATAGTTGTTGAACCAATAGATTCAACTATGTTGGAGAAAATGGAATATAATAATGGTTAGTAAGAAATTTAAAATTATTTTATTTAAAGATTATATTGTTGAGAATAAAATATTTCACTAAGGACAGAATCATTTCTCCCTTAGAATAAAACATCATGTAATAGTGGAAAAGTGATTGATACTAATGGACCTATACCAACAGTTGTCAAAATCCATTGTAATATGCCCCCTATAATAATAGTTCAGTATAAACATTGTTATATCCAAATTTTGTAAAGGTTATATGAATGGTTTATTAAAAATGTTTATATTGAGTAGTCTATTTAATTGATTTTGAATGAAGATTTGTATAGATTAATGTTATACCAATGTTTTTAATAAACCATTACTTTAGGATCCCCTCATATACCGATCATGTGATCTCCCTAATCCAATCTAATTGGATTCCATAATCAACATGAGAACTATGAATCCTTCAATGTTTCCCCACCTATTGAAATATCTCCATAGTTCATGTTTTTATTCCATTATTCGTTAAAAATAAATTAGTGACTTACTAATCATTTAACTCCTCTACCAACCATCATTATAATTTTTTCGTAGGTCTAAAACACAATCCTATATTTTCTATCTAGTATTTACTTTCCATTCAAATGTCTAAATCTAGTTTTTTTCTATTGATACAAAGGTTGTTCAAGCTTATATTGAAGGATAATTTATTAATTTTATAATTATTCACTCTCTTTATTTCTCTTAATTTATACATGCATTTCTACGATCTATTTAATATTATTTTTTGGGTGGAATATTTTATTATATATACCCCTCTATAAGTCTTATTTAGTGATGGGTTTCTCACTCTGAAAATGAGTATTGTGTATTTGGTTTGTGGAACCAAATTTTACTATTTTTTAATATTTTTAACTCAATAGTTTTTATATTCATATTTATATAGACTTTTGAAATATGATAAAATTTATCATTAAAACAAAAAAAAATTCAGAAATAATAATAAATTGACAAGTTGACCATTAGTGCACTAGTGACTCGAACTATATTAATTTCATGTGACAATATAGATTTTGTTTTGAAATTTTGAAATAAATATATTTCTTATTATTTGTTGGTATGTTTTTGGTAAATATCATGGATAGTAGGTGATTAGTTAAATACTAATTATGGAGATATAAAGAACTTTATATGAGGCTGAGTTATCCTATAATAAAAACTTATTCGAGAAAAACATTTCGTGAAACTAAATTAAATGTATCCCCCATATAATAATTTCATTGACTTTAATAATGTTGTCATTACTATTTTTACTCACCTATTATTTTATCTCTTACTATAATTTTCACAATATTTCATTTCTTATCTCACTCAACATTACACTATTTTAATTTTTTCATTCTTTTTTATACTTTTTATCTATTTTATTACGTCTATCAGAGATTCATTACTCATTTTCCACACTTCTACCAATATTTTTTTGTTACCATAGTTATCCTAAGTACCACTTCTAGTTGTATTATATCAATGTCTGTTGTATCCAAATAATGTGAAACTATATGGTAAAACTTAATAGTTGTAACACCCCAAGCTTCCACGGTATGCTTTTCTTTCAATAATGCAGTAGCTTGCATTGTACGCAAGATTCAGATTATAACACACCGCGACCAATCAAAGTAGCTGTTATGAATAGTAATACCCACTTTTTGAAATTATATATATTTTATATTTCCAAATGGACTTCATTTTTTGGATTTGGAATATCGAATTTAACCAATGTGGAATTTTTGGTATTTTTCTGAGAACATCCAATTTTCGATGAATAGTGAAAAATAATTAAAAACAACTTTTTTAATAAAAATAATTTATATTAAAAAATTATAATATTTAGTGGTTTTAATGTATAATTACAATATAATTTTATCATTTTATCCAATGGTGGACATTAGAATTAATTTAACTTTCTAATTGGACATAAACAATTGTCAATCTTTTGATTGATATTGTTTATTAAAAACAAGATATTTGTTTTGACAATGGGAATTAATTATAATATTAATTAATGAAACATATATTTTTGGAATTTTTTAAAATATAAATCATTTTTGAATTCAGAATATCAATTATAGCTTAGGGTGGATTTTTGGTATTGTTATGAGAAACTTCAATTTTTTTATGAATAGTGAAACCACAAAGTGGTAGTTAAAAGGCTAATTTTTCGTTTAAATGAATCTTTACACCTTATGTGAATTGAATATAGAAAATCTGACATACATGGTTGTTATTTGTAAGTAAAATGTGGTTCAATGAGATGAAAATAATTTTCGGTGAATAGTAACTTTTAAGTTGTATTAATCACGATTAAATGTAATTAATGTAATTTAAGGTAAATATAATGTTATAATAATATGAAATTACCTTTAGTCATGTCCTACCATTATTTTATGAGTCATGGAAGACCATGATAATCCATGGGTCAACTTGGGGACCCCATGGAGCCACTTGGGTATGAAAATGACATTAATATCTTTTTATTTAAAGTAAAAATAAAATTCTCACAAACATGTGTTGTTTTACTAAAACAATTATTACATGGGGTTATATAAGATAACTTTTAGACTATAAATATTCATTGTAAAAAAAATGATTTCCTAAATCATGGTAATTGTTTTATTATTTTTAGTCATTAAATAAATAAATTTATTTATGACACCATGATGATGCAGTGATTACCTCATTAATTATCAATTTAAATAAAATGAAAATATAAGGTAAAATCTAAGACTTACACTTGTCTAAAACCTATTGTATCAGTATATTTCGAACCCTTATCACCTTATCCTAGAAATATATAATTTTGGGACCTTTAAATTCAGAAAATAATTTCATAATAAAGTAACATTTTATGACGTTCCATGAGTGCCCCTCCTCTCCTATTATAAAAGGCCCCGACATCTACCACATTATTCACACCTTCAAAGCCATTTGTCTCGAAAAACCTTGGTCTAAATACTCTCACAACTTCATTATCTTACACCTAGAAGCCTCACTTTGGGCAGAAGTCTTCCCAAGGAAGCCTTTGGCTCAAATCAAAAAGAGTTACCAGATTTTAAGGTAATGTCTTCTCTTATGTTCTTTTGTTTTATTTTTCTTCGCCAACCCCTTAAACTCTTTTTATTAATTTATTTTGAAACAACAGCAGTATATTAAATATACTAGAATGTTGTTATGATAAGTATTTGATTTACACTTACACACACCTTCATCTACTGGTTAAAGAACATACTGTTTCTTGTGGGTGGTGAATTACTGCCTCACGAAATGATGATTGTTCAATCTTATTTTGACACCTCTCATGGTGGACATTAATATGTCACTATATTTATATATGATATATATTATTTTTCTATTTTCCTTATTCTTCTGTATTTTTCATTTATGGCATACCTTTATGATTTCCGGTATGGGTAAATGCAATAATTTCATTTTAGGAAGTCCGGACATACGTGGAACGTATAAAGGATGGAGTAAATGATATTATATATGATATTATACTGGAATTATAATATACATTTATATCATTTTGATTTCATTCCATTAAATACGAAATAGAAATGATAGTAGCGTTCATGCGTACGTACGGCTTACTGTCTCCATGAACGGTGCATTTCATTTCTTATCTCTAAATATTATGTAATATTATAAATGAATGCATATACTGGATATATATGATATATATTATATCGACATAATGAATATAATTATGGATATAATGGATATTTTACAACAAGAACAACTTGTAAGTATAAGATGTCTATTTTTGACTCAAGTACCAAAGATCGAAAAAACAACTATTATTAACTTAAATAATTACATAATGTTAAAAACATGGTAATAAGTGATATAAAAGGAAAAATGAACATAAATAAGGTTCTTAAGAAAGTATAAATTAACTCTATTTTATTATTCAGGAGGTTAAAGAACAATCGAGTCAAGTCCGACATGATGTAAGGGACTTCATCTCAATCTCCTTTCATTGAGGAATATTTTGTTTTATAAACAACTTTCTTTTATACAGTGTATAATCACCTTTGAATTTTACTTTTATTCAAAAGGAATATTTTTATATGAGTCATTTTTACTAAATGACAAAAGGAATGTTTTTCCTTACGTATGCGGAAAAAAAGACTTCTCCACCGCCGTGACCATTATTTGTGTTTCGGCTTCCTCTACAAGCCATAACTTTTTTTAAATTGAAATATAAATACCTTGTTTTACTTTTCATTTATTTTGGTATTGAAAATGTTTTTATCATATCAATGTGATGTATTGATATCTTGTGATTGAAATGAAGAAATGTTATGTTTCCATTATGCATGTTTTATGTGATACGAATATGTTACGGTTTCTGATATGTTTAAACCTTTTCTTATAAGGAATGCATTGGAATTAATATGTGACGGGTGGAGCCTACTGTACATCCTTGATTCATTGGTACGTCTCAGGAGACAAACTAGTTTTTGGGACGAGGCCTTGACAAAATCTTATTTTTTGTCTTGTCACAAGGCCTTGGATACGTTGTTATGATAGTGTGGCATTATAAATTCCGTCATTATGAAAGTGGTTATTGATATTGCATGTGATTATTCGACTAGTAGAATATCTATATGAATAAGTAGATGGAATTATTTCATTTTATTTTTTCCATATTATGATGAAGTTCAAGTTTAAAAGTCTTTTGTTTTAGTTATACATTTCCTTAAATGTTTATGTTTATTTATAAAATTTTCTTCTATATTGTTATCCTTACTGAGCATCTGAGCTCACCCCTTTCAATGTTTTAAATTTTCAATGATGTGAAGAAATATTTTATTACTACCTGCAGGGATAGTCTAAAGGGGATACGAGTGTGGACTATGGAGACCATGTTATTGTAGTTTTCACTTTCTAATGTAATGTAACATTTATGAATGTATCTAGTGTTTCCAATGCTACTAAACTAATCGGTCATTCGAGACTTGATCTTTTGTGATCATTCCAATGTTACGTAATAATGCACCGACTCTGGGTAAATGCTGTCGGGGTGTTACAGTGGGTACTAGAGGCAGTTTAGTACTAACCTTGGACGCTAGATTTAGAAAAAATGTGACTAGAACACATAACCCTAAGATAGAATTTGATGATTAGTATAGAAGAACTTCCTAAAATTTTGGTATTATAGAAATTTAGTGTGTTTTCCGAGCAATACATTTCTATCTAGATACGAGCATGTAGAGGCGGCTCTGGCATGGATGTACCTAGGGGTAAAACCCTAAAACATCGCTTTGAGCTAGACTTGAATGGGAAATAGTGCATGACAACGGGCCTTGCTTCACTCTTGGTTACGACACACCAGGGGGATATGATTAGGATAATTACCATTTTCTTTACAAACCATTATGAAGGGTTTATAAGTATATAATTCCTCAAAGAAAGCATTTTTATGATTATGTATTATATCTATAAACTGTTCAATTTTTGTTATGTGTTTTAGAATTATGGAATTATGTGTTTTGATTGAAAAATTGATCTAGTTTATGCCATTGTTTAGAAATGGATCCTAATGGAAGGAATGGAAACCATATCAATGCACACAATCCATGTAGGTATTTCCATCTTGCTCAAGATAATTATAGTAGAGCTGGTGATACAACTAGTTCTGATCAACTTATCACCATACTGGGACAACTCACTCCGGTTATGAATAATAACCTTACTCATATGGAGCACCCTAATCCGCAACATGGAGGATCAATGTTAGACCGCTTCATGAGGCAACAACCACCAACATTAAATGGGAGTACAAATCCCTTAGTAGCTGAGCAATGGATAAATTCCTTTGAGAAAGTATTTCATGCCATTGGGAGTAGTAAAAGGGAAAAGGTTATCATGGAAGTTTACCACCTCACTGGAGATGCTGATCAATGGTGGTCATTGATTCAAAACACAAAGGAAGATGATAAAGTATCAAATATGGAATGGAGGGAGTTCAAAGATATTATCATAGAAAAATACTTTCCTCATGACCATCAAGAAGATGTGGAAAAGAAATTTCTGAGTCTGAGACAAAAGGAGGATGAGAATATCGCAAAGTATGAGGCTAACTTTACAAGGATAGCGAGGCATGCAACAAATTATATACATAACCCAGGATGTAAGATTGATCATTTCTTTGATCGGTTAAAACCATTTCTCCATCGAGCTTTAGTTTCACAATCTTTCTCAACATACGATGATATAGTCTCATGTTCTATCAAGACAGAAAAGGAATTCTATAAATCTTATGAAAATAAAGTAAAGCAAGAGAAGAAGAGAATGGTAGAACAAGAGACAGATAAAGGGAAAACGGGAAAGAATTATTTCTCATTATGTGATAATTGTGGGAAGATTCACCACGGTACTTTCCTAAAAAGAGTGGGAGTATGTTATAAATATGGAGAAAAAGGTCAACAGGCTCATGATTTCAAGAGAAGTAAAGAGTCTTTCAATGTTGAATGCATCAATTTTAGAGAAATGGGGCATTATGAAAATGAATTCCCTAAGCGCCAAGAATACTTACCTCAAAAAAGGCCAAGAGAGAAAGGCCAATCTTATGTTGTTACTACAGTTGAAGTGGAATTATTATTGTATTTGTCTTTTTAGACTCAAGAACTATATTATGGTTATAAGAATATTGTCATATATATAAGGATTGTACTACAGAACTTTTTTTTTCATTAAGGTTTTAATATGATGAAGGTAATCATATTTTTAGTATGTGACAATAAGAAAAACATTACTTTGTTTGGGGAATCTAATGTGACAATTGATTTTGGAATTAAGAGACCTTTTAGAGAATGTCTGGACAGAGGTATTTTGGATAACTATAAAGGTTAGAATGGATTATATTTTACATTGGATACTATTGTTAAAGATATTTTTGGATATTTATTAAAAGGACAACATGCAGGCTGTGTGACAACTCGTCGCGTAGGACAAAGCTCTGGGAATCGAACCCACAACCGTAGTGCGATTGGGATTTATCGCCTACCACTGAACTACGTGAAGTCTCTGGAGAGTATAATGTAGTTTTCTTAGTTCTTATAGAGGAATTATAAATTTATTTTTGGAACCCTATACGGTTAGGATAAATATAATATTTTTCAGTTCTATTACATTTTGGAGTGAAATATGGGTTTTTGGTAAAAATCTATTAAGGAATGAATGTCTACATGACAAGTAAGTATATTTCCTTATGTTCTTAGTAAATCTCATAAATAAATTCTTCATCATTATGAAAGGTAACATAAAACAAAAAAAATGTTGTTGGTTAACTTTTCCTAATGGGGAATCAAAGACCGTTTCACCAATCACAAGTTTGAGATTTTCTTGTAGTTAACTTTCTCCAAATCCTGTTTTCTATAACTCCCCATCAGACCTTGATGGTTTGTTTCTACTCCATATCTATGTTTTCATAGAATCCTAGTATGGGCTATCTCGGGTGACCTTTGTACTTCTCTTTATTGCTTTTAAAGTTATATTTTTATTATCCCTATTTCCGATGTGGGTTTTCCACAAAGGTATTTTCTACTTTTAGCCTTTTATTTTAGAAGAATAGTTTCAAATTTCGAGGACTCAATTTATTGAAAGAGAGTATAATTTAACACCCCAATCATCCACAGTACTCTTTTATTTTAATCATGCAATGGCTTGCATTGTACGCAATTTCGAGATTCTAACACACCGCGACCAATAAAAGTTGCCATTAGGAATAGTAATACAAACTTTTGAAATTACATTAATTTTATATTTAAAAATGGAATTCATTTTTGGATTCGGAATATCTAAATTAGCCTATGTTGAATTTTTGTTATTTTTCTGAGAACTTCCAATTTTCGATGAATAGTGGAAAATACTTAAAAACAACTTTTTTAATAGAAATAATTTATAGTGATAAATTATACTATTTAGTGGTTTTAAATTATAATTAGAATATAATTTTAAAATTATATCTAATGGTGGACATTAAAATTCATTTCACTTTGAAATTAGACATAAACAATTGTCAATCTTTTGATTGATATTGTTTCTTAAAAACACGCTATTTGTTTTGACAAGGGGAATTAATTATAAAATTAATTAATGAAAATTATATGTTTGGAATTTTGTAAAACAAACATCATTTTAGAATTCGGAATATCAATAATATCTTAGGGTGGATTTTTGGTATAGTTCTGAGAAACTTCAATTTTCGATGAATAGTGAAACCATTAAGTGGTACTTAAAAAACTAATTTTTTGTTTAAATGAAACTTTACCACTTCTGTGAATTGAATTTCAAAAATCTGGCATACATGGTTATCATTAGTATGTAAAATTTAGTTCAATGAGATGAAAATATTTTTTTGTGAATCGTAACTTTTAAATTTTATTAATTGCGATTAAAGCTAATTAGTGTAATTTAACGTAAATATAATGTTATAATAATATGAAATTACCTTTAAACATGCATTACCCTTATTTTAGGAGTCATGTCTGACCAAGACAATCCATGGGTCAATTTCGGGACCCCATGGAGCCACATGTGTAAGAAAATGACATTAATAACTTTTTATTTAAATTAAAAATAAAATTGTAACAAACATGTGTTGTTTTACTAAAAAATTATTACATGGGGTTATATAAGTCAAATTTTCAACTATAAATAATCATTGGAAATATAAAAAGATTTCCTACATCATTTTAATTGTTTTATAATTTTTAGGCGTTAAATAAATAAATTTATTTATGACTGCCTAATGATGCAGCGATTACCTCATTAATGAACAATTTAAATAAAATGAGACTATAAGGTAATATCTAAGACTTACACTTGTCTAAAACCTATTGAATGGTAATATTTCTAACCCTTATCAACTTATCTTTGAAATATATCATTTTGGGACCTTTAAAATCTGAAAATCATTTCATAATAAAATAACAATTCATGACTTTCCAAGAGTGCCCCTCCTCTTCTCTTATAAAATGCCACCACCTCTACCACCTTACTCACACCATCAAATCCTTTTGACTCATCCAAACGCTTCCCAAATACTCTTACAACTTTCCTATATTACTCCTAAAAGCCTCACTTTGGGCATAAGTCTTTCCAAGGAAGCCTTTGGCTCAAATCAAAAAGAGCTACCCTATTTTAAGGTAATGTATTCTCATATGTTCTTTTTCTATATTTTGCTTCACCAACCCCTTAAACTATATTTATTCTGCTCTTTTGTAACAAAATCAGTATCTTAAATATAATATGATGTTGTTTTCAGAATTAATTTATTTACACTTACACACACCTTCATATAATAATTAAAGAACATATTGTTTCTGTGGGTGACGAATTACTGCCTCACGAAACGATGGTTGTTCAATCTTCTTTTAACACCTATAATGGTGGAAATTAAGATGTCACTATATTTATATATGATATATTTTATGTTTATGTTTTCCTTATTCTTCTATATTTTTCATTTATGTCATACCTTTATGATTTCCATTATGGGTAAACTGGATAATTTCATTTTACGAAGTGCGGACTACCGCCCCCTCAAAACGATTTGATTCGTTAAATGTCATATGCGGGATGTATAAAGGATGGAGTAAATGATATTATATATGATGTTATACTAGATTTATAATATAAATTTTTATCATTATTATTTTATTCCATTAAATATGAAATAGAAATGAAAGTAGCATTCATGCGTCCGTATGACTTACAGTCTCCATAAACGGTTCATTTAATTTCTTACCTCTAAATGTTTTGTAATATTATAAATGAATGTATATACTTGATATATATGATATATAAGATATATACACCATGAATATAATTCTTTATGTAATGGATATTTTACTACATGAACAACTTGTAAATATAAGAAGTTTATTTTTGACTCAAGTACCAAAGATCTACAGAACGACCGTTATTAACTCAAATAATTACATAATGTTCATAAAATGGTAATAAGTGATATAAAAGGAATAATGAACTAGAAAAAGGTTCTTAAGCAAGTAGAAATTAACTCTAGTTTATTATTCAGGAGGTTATATAATGATCGAGTCCAGTGGGACACAAGGTAAGGGACTTCGTCTCAATATCCTTTCATTGAGGCATATTTTGTTTTAGGCACAAATTTATTTTATACAGTGTATAAACCCCTTTGAATTTTAATTTATTCAAAAGGAATCATTTTATACGAATCTATTTTACTAAACGACAAAAGGAATGTTTTGTCTTACGTATGCGGCGACAATGAATTCTCTGCCACAATGACCATTATTTGAGTTTCGGCTTCCTCTACAAGCCATAGCTTTTTTTAAATGATAAATAAATACCAAGTATTACTTTAATTTTATTTTGGTATTGAATTTTTTTTAATCAAATCAATGTGTTGTATTGATATCTTGTGATTGAAACGAGGAAATTTAATGCTTCTATTATGAATGTTTTATGTGATATGATTATGTTATGGTTTTTGATATGTTTAAACCTTTTCATATAAGGAATGAAATGGACTTTGTAAGTGACGGGTAGAGCCCGCTAAAGCTCCTCGATGAATCGGTAGGTCTCATGAGACAAACTAGTGTCTTGGCTTGAGGACTTGACAAAATATTATTTTTAGTCTTGGCATGAGGCCTTGGCTACATTGTTATGATAGTCTAGCATTATGCATTCCGTCATTACGAAATTGGTTATTGATATTGCATGTGATTATTCGACTAGTAGAATATCCATGTGAATAAGTAAATGGCATTATTTAATTTTAATTTTTCTATATAATATTGAAGTTAAAGTTTAAAAAGATTTTGTTTCAGTTATACATTACCTTAAATTTTTATGTTTATTTATGAAGGTTTTCGCTATATTGTTATCCTTACTGAGCATCTGAGCTCACCCCTTTCAATGTTTAAGAAATTTTTTATGACTGACCCGCAGGGATAGTCTGATGGGGATACGAGTGTGGCCTATGAAGACCATTATATTGTAGTTTTTCACTTTATGGTGTAATGTAACATTTATGAATGTATCTAGTTTTTCAAACTCTACAAAACTAATCGGTCTTTAGAGACATGATCTTTTGTGATAATGCCAATGTTACGTAATAGTGCACCAACTCTAGGTCACTAGGGTCGGGACGTTACAATAGTAAAATTTAACCATATTCAATCTAAAAATTCCAATGACAACAGATTTCGTACAATAAAAAAAATTGAAAATTGTATATTAAAAATAAATATTAGTGATATTGAACTAAAATAGAATAAAAAGTCCGAAAAATTGTTTTTTCTTCTAAATTGGTAGTCAAAAAAATATAGAACCACTAGAAATCATGAAAATGGATATGAAATTCAATATAAATGGGTTATATATCGAATTATAAATAGAAAAAACTGATTTCGTTAGGGATTATTTGTAAATATATGTAGGAATTACTTTAACATCCCTCAATATAAGAAATTTTTAATTATGGATCTATCCAACCAAACCTCATAATTTATGTTTTCTTGAGAAGAATATCAACTAGAAATACTAATATTTTATAAATGAATTTATATAATAATAACAACATGAGTTCATAGGTTAAATAAATAAGAGAAATTAAAAAAATTGTAATGAAATTTTGGTGTAGTATTATTTATAGTTGAAACTCAATGATAAATTGTAATTGAATTTCATGATTTTATATATACGGTAAATTTTATATATATAGTTTGTTTTTTTATTTTATATTATAAATCTCATATATACTATTTTTAGTTATTGTTTTATATAAATTAATCAATTCCTGTTCCCTCAAATATATTTTGGATATTACATAAATATTAGTTCATTTATTTGAAGAAGTGAAATAAATTTTTTTTTACATAATGGATAGAAGAAGATTGTATGAAAATGATTAGATCTAAAAAATTATTCAAACCAAGATGTAGATTTTTTTATATTTTACATTTAATAATGCTTCAGATATATGTCTTATACAATTCCCATTTTGTAATTTTTTTAATACCTTGGTTATATCATTATTATTTTAGCTACCAAATCATCAAATATGGTTTCCAAACAACCTACAATGTCTAGTATCACAATATGGTGAAAATTAAATCTTCAAATGTTTATTATTTGAAGGAGAGTGCTGGATTGAATAATTTATTATATCATCAGTTTCGATATAATAATAATCAGTATAATGAATAGAATCCAATCCCAAAATACAATTATATGAATACATGTGATGAATACAATTAAAATGATGATGCTGGCAGGGTGAAAAAATGAATGATGGTTCAATTACTCTAGTATATTGGCAATGTGGTAAAATCAAAAAATGGAATATTTAATATGATGGTTTCACATGAAAACCATGCATGGGATTTATAATTCATACATAGATTATATTCTTATATTTTTGAATTAATTACTTTTAGATAACTTAGATATTCCCAAGAACGATAATATGGAATGAAAGTTAGTTGACGAACATTGATTTATTAAAAACAAAATTCTTACATTTCCAAAATATTGTAAACTATTCTGGAAGGAATCCACTTAAGAAAATGATTTTGTAAAATATATAACATCTTAATGGAATATAAATAATGATAGAATACTATCTCATGTGCCACATAATGTAATTTGGAACTTTATACTGATTCATAGATGCCAAAATATTTTCCAGTTTAATTAAATATACATAAATATTTGATGGAATAATACTACGATAATTAAAGATAATGATGAGTTCATTCATGAAATAGATGGATTATCTTGGTTGTTATGTGATGCTCGATATCCATATTTTTTAATCTATAATTCTTAATGTGATGTTTGGGCAATCATGTGATGTTATTAATCAGTTTGGTAAAATTCAAACAACATACAACACATGGTCAGTTTTCATAATCATTTATTACATTCTTCCATGGTGGTGTATGAAATGACCATTCAATTTACAATTTATACTCATATATAGTCCTTATAGTCCTATAAATATTATATATGTATATATATGAAACCATTAATAAATCTGTTTTAGCATCTTTGGAATATGGTTTTTTACACATACAATTCATGTTTGAATGACTTATTTCATATGCATGTTTCTGTTATGTAGATGATTAATTATTTTTCTTCACATGAAATTATCTCTATCTGTAGCATGATATGAAAACATTATAATCTTACTTTTAATTATAATATGTGATTTAAAAGACTTACAAATCTCCACTATTTTATTTTTAATATACATCAATAATTTATTCCAGTGGATCATTTATATATATAAGAATAAACATCAAATGTTTTACAATACAATAGAGAATAAAATTTTACCTCATTGTATATGCAAAAAACTATTCAAAATGAATTTAATTATATGATTTCATCATTTGAGAATGGTGATTCAATATCTAGAAAGGGGATTGATGTTTCAATTGAATCAAATTACTATTATAAGGAGAAAAGTATATTATTTGGTTTCCAAATTGTCTAAAAAATTTGTTACATAATTATTTATATGTAATACACGTTTTAAAATTTCAGAAATTTTTCATTAAATTATTCTAAATGTGAAAAGGATGATAAAATATTATTTATGATCTCAGCTAGACCTGGTGGTTTAGGGTATTATACATGAATTGTATCATGATTGTACGAGTGAAAATAAATGTATTATTTCATATGCTTTTTTTGTGATGAAACCTATATATAAAAATCAATTTTTTAAGTACTAGAGACTATAATAGTTTATTAATGAAAATCACGATATAAAAAAGGGCCAATAAAAGAACATTTTTGATGAAATATTTGTATACTCATATTATCTTTCCCTTATTCATGAGTTGATTCTAATAGTAATATGCCATCTACTTTATAATATTTAAAAGAAAAATTTTATTTTATTATGATATTTTAATAGAGATAATTATGATAAATGGTGTATAATTATTTATTATAAATAATATAGGAATATGCACCATTAATATTGTGTATGTTTGAGAAATTTCTCCCACCATTATTTTTTACATGCATGTAACATCTAACTGTCTATCATGCAACTGGAATACTTCTTATAGGAACAGTTTCTTTACATTGTATTTATCCTGTACAAAAAAATTTTTACACATTTAAATGTTATGTTTAGAATTGGAATCATCTTGATGGTTTCATTATGAATGGTTACATGGATCAAGAATGAATAGATTTATGTTAGATTTATTGGTATGATTTGATCATGATATGGAAATGACCAATGAGAAATGAAGAAGAGAAGTATGATAAAATTGAACCTATTTTTACATCACATCCCTTAATAGGTGTAATTTATTGATTATATACATTGACTAGATTAATCCTTTATGATAAAGAGGTAACACATCAAACCATTTTTTTTCACTATTATATTTTTGATGACTACATCATGTAAGTAAATTTAACATGTATATAGTATCTCATCAGCTTTAATTATACATTTGTGTTAAATTGAATCTATATTTTTAGGGAAAATAAATAAATTATAAATAGAAATAATCATTCTTCATATTTCAAAAGGTGATATAATTTTCACAGAAAATATTTTTATGCTTGATTATAATTAAAGGTAGAAATATTTCAGAAATGAAAGAAAAAAAATTAATATCTATTTTATTTGAATATTTATTTATATTTCAATTATTGTGTTAATCTACTGACATTGTATTTAAAGAAATAAGATCCTTCAATTTTGGCCCTAATTCTGGTGTTTGTCAATATTAACCAATTGTGATCAATGGGTACAAATTTATTAACACTTAAGGTGAAATGAATATGAAAAGCCAACATGATAGTGTTATAGTAACTGACAAAAAAATATTCCAGTGAATTAGATAACAGTACTTGATTTGAAAATGAATCTTATTATAGGGTTTTGAGAAAATAATAATATTGGATTATTACTCCCCTAATAAAGTAACTATGATTAAATTTAAGTGTTTTCATTTGATGATGAGACTTCAAACATTTATTGATGATTATATATTTTTACTTATTGATAAGAATCATATTTTTCTTTCTAATGAGAAATATATTGGTACCAATGGAGAAAATGGTTTTTACGTAACAGATCATCTGTGGGATAAATTTGGTGTCATTACTGAGGTAATCCCAAGAAATATTTTTGATGATTATGGGGTTGAAACTAACACTGTCACTATCAAAATTTTACATGATCAATTAATTACTTACAATGTCTCCAATAGTTCAATTTTCATATTTTATTTAGAATATGATTTTTTAGTGGGTAATATACGGATTCATACCAATGTGTTCTTGGTTAATTTTTGTTTAGTTTGATATGGGTTGTTCAAGTTTGTAATATTCATATTTAATTAATATTGACTAAAAAAATTATCCAACTTGACCTTCATTTTAATTTTCAATATAAACTGGTGGCAGTTTTATTTGAGTTATATTTTCAAATATTTAGTTGAATTTTATTATAACCTTACTGTCCAAAAAAATTGCTTCTTTAATTTTCATTTGTGTTTTGATATTTCTTTAAATAAATATAATATTATTATGTTATGTCACTATTTATCCATTATTTTTCTTTATAATTTTTATTCTTTAATTAAGTCACATAGCATATTCTTTCTTATTTCAATTTTACATCTATTGTTAATTTCTAACTCATGTTATTTTTGTAATCCAGGAAATGAAAATCATTTAATAGGTACGAAAGAAGAGGATGTCTAAAAATAATCACCCCAAGATAGATATGGTAATTCCTCTATTGATACCTTTTGTGAGTATTCTATTTCAAATATTTATGTAAATAACATATATTTTCTTATCAAGATTTTTTTTTGAAATTTTTTTATCTAGGATAAACAGCTATGGGAAAATTATTCTATAACTAACCCAGTGACAATGGTGCTCATCCAAACGATATGTGGGTGTGTTACTAGAGCTACTCAAAAAAATAATAATACTTTATCACACCCTATTCATTCATTATATATTCAATATTTCATATTTTCGTATTCCATAGGGTCATTAAAGGAACCTAGGATATTTAGATAGCCTATATTCTTTCCATAATTTATATTCGATCCACCTCAATTTTATTTTTATTACCAGATGATGGCTCCCACTCCCCATCTATATCATACATTTCCCAAGATTTCGATGTTGTTTTATTTTCCTTATACTTCGTTCTATCTAGGATTTGTGTTCATGATCATTTGGATTCAAGTTAGATACATTTAGAGCCTCATGAGAAGATATTAAACCCCACTAAAATTGTACATGTCAATATTTCTTTAGTGGAAATGTATCGAACAATTCCCACTAATTAGGATGTCTTAGGAATATTCATAAATAGATAGTAATATTTTTTACCATAAATTATTTTAATTGGAAGATGTATTGATGTAATATTGCACATTTTTTTGTATAGTTGGATCTTTAACTAGGAAGAATGGGTGTAAATCCATGTATAATGTCTGTAAATTCCACAAACAATTGATGGTTGAGTACAATGTGGATAAACAAATGATTTATTAAAATGGAGAAGAGTACAATTGTTTTATAGAGATTAATTCCAAATACTCTGACATCAACTATGTCTCCCTACTCTCATCAAGACACCATCAATGTGAAAGAAAATTCTAATTTTTGGTAACAAATACGGGTAATACAATTTATATGTTTTAATTTAATATTATTAATATTTTTATTTGAATTATTAATTTGGGACCCTCATTGTTATAATTTTCATGATGGTGATGATATGTAAACTGCACATCTAATATAATTAGGTGATCTATGGAAAGAATATAAGAATGAATGTTATAATGTTTGGGTTGTTAGAACAAGAAATAATTTAGTGGTCATACCTATAATAAATTGGTGTCTAAATACAAATTAGCTGGATATTATTTCCTTATTTAAGCATTAGGAGTTTAAATTATTAATCATGTTTGATTTTATAGGATGAAAATTATGATGATTTAAATTAATAATTATTTTTATTATCTTAAAAATTATTTAAAAGGAATCATCCAAAAGAAATAAAATTTCTAGGATGTTATGAAATACCTGAAAACATTATGGAAGACTACAATACTAGAACATGAGTGAAAAACTATATTGTTCATTGACACATTTGGTTAATTAGGTATAAATTCTAAAAATTTGTACTTCTATTCATCTTATAAATAAGTGGGGAATTTATGGTATATTAATTATCAATATATTCATCTATCAATTATTTTTCTTGAATTATCAAGCTTCGAAATCATATATAGATTTCATGAATCTTTATTTTGGAATTTCCACATCAAGTGTGATGTTTTGATCTTCATTATTACCCTCTTTATTTAAAAAAACATTAAATGAAAGCACATTAGTGAGTTATTCTGTAACATTCTCCCAAATATTTTTTAACTTTTCACCCTAATTTTTTTTCATTCAACCTTTAATGTATTACTTATTTAGGAGTTATTTTTTCCTCTTAATGTCCCACTTCTTGGGTCATCAAAAAAAATTATTTATTGATGTTTAAATACACATTTACGATAGAATCATGATTACCATGATTAATATGGATTATTAATTATCTTATATGTATATTTGTTGTGTTATATTAACAGTACCTAATTCTTCTATATCATGATTTATAAGGCCCCAGCCTTAAACCTTACTTAATCTTGAGTTATTATAAGATTACACATTGAGGATCTTTTCGGGTTTAGAGTTTTAGAGAATTAGAACATAAAACTTGCATTACATTCCACATATAAACAATGTGGTTACATAAAGATAATATTATTCTTTCCCATAAATACAAACATATTTAAAATAAAACATGGATTCTTTCTTGAAACTTCCTTGACACTATCATCATATCATGTACCTTTCCCTTGACCTGTGAAAAACATTTCAAAAAAACTTGGGATGAGCATAAAAAACTCAATAAGGGATATAAAAATATATGGAAAGGAAGCATGGGTACATATATACATAAGTATGAAATCATACTTTACCCATAAAACATAAGCACTTTAACATACCTCATCAAATCATGAATAAATCATAGAAATCATAAGACATAAAGGTAAATTGAGGCATTCATAACATTCTTACGTAGAAAGTAAACCTCTTGGTTACGTTTGGAATACCCGTCACAGTATATTCCCTAAATCTCTTTGGAGAAACCTTAACGTAACACTCCTTCGCGTTACCCAATGCATTGGACAGTTATATCGGGCTCACCCACCCTTAGTTTATCACGGAACCACCCGTCTTCATAATAATTCCCAAGAACCTTAACATAATTGTATCACATAAAACATGCATAATGGAAACATAACATTTCCACCTTTCAATCACAAGATATCAATAAAACAAATTGATATAAAAACATTATGAAAACCATTTTCAATACCAAAATAAATGAAAAGTAAAACATGGTATTTATTTTTCTTTTAAAAAGAAGGTATGGCTTGTAGAAGAAGCTGAAACTTAAATAATAGTCACGGTAGCAGAGAAGTCGTTTTCGCCGCATACCTACCAACAAAACATTCCCTTTTGTCGTTTAGTAAACGCTTCATATAAAAAAGATTCCTTTTGTATAAACGTAAAATTCAATGGGGTTTATACACCGTATAAAAGAAAGCTGTGTATAAAATAAAATATGCCTTAATGAAAGGAGATTGAGACGAAGTCCCATACCTCAGGTCCGACATGACTCGGCCGTTCTTTAATCACCTGAATAATAAAGTTGAGTTAATTTATACTTGTTTAGGAACCTTTTTCAAGATCATTATTCCTTTTATATCACTTATTTCCATGTCATGAACACTATATAAGTATTTAAGTTAATAACGGTCGTTTTAACGATCAATGGTACATGAGTAAAAAATAATCCCTTTATAATTACAAGTTGTTCATGTATCCATTATATCCAGAATTGTATTCAGGATGTAGATATTATATTTTTCATATATATCCAGTATATTCATGCATTTATAAAATTACTTAATCATTTAGAGGTAAGAAATGAAATGCACCGTTCATGGAGACGGTAAGTCGTACGTACGCATGAACGCTACTTTCATTTCTATTTCATATTTTATAGAATGGAATAATAATTATATAAAGGTATATTATAATTCCAGTATTATATCATATATAATATCGTAGTTCCATCCTTTATATGTCCCACATATGGTATTTAACGAATCAAATCACTTTGAGGGGGCGGTAGTCCGCACTTCCTTAAATGAAGATATCATGTTTACCCATAATGGAAACCATAAAGGTATGACCAAAAAAAGAAAAATACAGAAGATTAAGGAATACATAAACATATTATATATCATATATAAATATAGTGACATATTAATGGCCACCTTTGAAGGTGTTAAATGAATGTTGAACAATCATTGTTTCGGGAGGCATAAATTCAACATCCACGAAAACAGTATGTTCGTTAACCATTTGATGTATGTGTGTGTAATTGTAGGTCTAATACTTCTTATAACCACATCCTAGTATACTTAATATACTGTATTTGTTACAAAAGAAATTAATACAAAGGGTTTACGGGGTTGGAGAAGAAAAATAAAACAAACGGACTCAAGTGAAGACTTTACCTTAAAATCGGGTAACTCCCTTTGGTTTGAGCTCAATGGCTTCCTTGGGAAGACTTCTGCCCAAATTGAGGCTTCAAGGAGTAATAGACAGATGTGGATAGCCAAAATGGATAGGGTTTTTCCAAGACAAAGGCTTTGGGAGTGTGGGAAAAGAGGTAGAGGTGGGGGCCTTTTATAAGAGGAGAGGAGGGGCACTCTTGGAAAGTAAAGAAATATTACTTTATCTGAAAATGATTTTAGGTTTTAAATGGTCCCACATTGATATAATTAGAGGATAAGGTGATAAGGGTTCGAAATCCACCCATCCAATAGGTTTTGGACATGTGTATGTCATATATTTTACATTATCTTTTCATTTCATTTAAATCCTTTATTAATGAGGTAATCGCTACATCATTATGATGTCATATATAAATTTAATAATTTAAAGTATAAAAATTATAAAAAAAATACTATGATGTAGGAAATTATTTTAGCTTTATAATGAATATTTATAGTCAAAAATCTGACTTGTATAACCCCATGTAAAAATTGTTTTAGTAAAATAACTTATGTTTGTGTCATTTTTACATTAACATTAAATAAAAAGTTATTTATGTCATTTCCCAACCGAAGTGGCTCCATGGAGTCCCCAAGTTGATCCATGGCTTTTCTTGGTCGGACATGACACATCCAATGAGGGTAGGACATGTTTCAAGCTCATCTCGTACTATTAAAACAATATTTTTACCTTAAACTACATTAATTACCACTAATCGCGATTAAAAACTTAATAAGTTACTATTCACCAAAAAATTATTATAATATCATTGAACCACATTTTACTTCTTAATGTCAACCATGTATGTAGTATTTTTGAAATTCAAATCACAGAAGTGACAAAGTCTCATTTAAAAGAAAAATCAGTTTCTTTAACTACCACTTAGTGATTTCACTATTCATCAAAAATTGAAGTTTTTCAGAAAAATACCTAAACTTCACCCTAAGCTATATCTGATATTCTGAATTCAAAAATGAAGTCTATTTTACAAAATTCAAAAAATATAAGTCACATTAATTAATTTAATAATTAATTCCCGCTGTCATGACAAATAGCGTGTTTTTATGAAGTAATAAGTATCAAAAGATTGACAGCAGTTTAAGTCCAATTTCAAAGTGAAATTGATTACAATTACCAACATTTGATTAAATGGTAAAAATATATTCTAATTTCACTTCAAAACCAATTCAAAACATAATATAATCATATAAATAAATTAGATTAAAAATCATTTTTGATGTAAAATTCAATATTTTTCACTATTCATTAAAAAATGAACATTGTCAGAAAAATACCAAAAATTCACACAAAGTAAATTTTGTTGTCCCAATAATAAAGAATAAGTTTATTTTGACAAACATAGTTTATAAAATTCTCAAAAGATAGATTCAAAAATGGTTTTCCATCAAAAGGTAGTAAAACAATCTTTTAAAAATATTCGTGTATTCCTTGCTTAAGATTGGATTTATTTTTATTTTAAGCCTCTAAAACACTATCTAATTCATTAATATACATAGATAAAAATATGTATTATTCATTACTTACTTGGGATGTCACCTCCTTCCCCCCTTTAGAAAATTGCATCCCCGCAATTTATTTACTTATCGAATAAATTGGGGTACTTATCCGTCATTGCATTTTCAGATTCCCATGTTGCCACTTCAATCATGTGGTTTTTTCGAAAAACATTTACCTGGGGAATTACCTTATTCCATAACACTTTCTCCCTATGGTCAAGAATCTAGACCGGTTGTTCCTCATAAGATAGGTTCTCTTCCAGCTGAACTACCTCTGGACTCAAAACATGAGATGGATCTGGCGTATACTTTCTCAACATCGAAACATGAAAAACATTGTGTACCTGAGATAAACTCGGAGGTAAAGCCACTCGGTAAGAAACTGATCCAACTCCCTCTAGAATTTCATATGATCCAATTAACCCTAGAATCAGCTTTCCTTTCATACCAAATCGCATCACACTTTTCCATGGTGATACTTTGAGAAAAGCATGACCACCTACCTCAAAAGATATATCCTTCCTCCTGTTGTCTGCATAATGCTTCTACCTGCTCTGAGCTGTTCTCATGTGCTTCTGAATCAGGTGAACTTTTTCTGCAATCACTTCTACCATTTCTGGTCCCATCAACTTCCTTTCACCCACTTCATCCCAGAAAGCTTGAGTTCTACACTACTTCCCATATAACGCCTCAAATGGTGACATCTGTATACTAGAATGAAAACTGTTATTATATGAAAATTCAACCAAAGAAAGATGTTGGTCCCAACTTCCCTGATAATCCATAGAGCAAGAATGTAGCATATCCTCCAAGGTCTGAATTGTTCGTTCTGACTGCCCGTCTGATTGAGGATGAAAAGCTGTACTAAAATTTAATTCAGTACCCAACGACTTCTGAAGGCCTTTCCAAAAGTAAGAAGTGAACCTAGGATCACGGTTAGATTCAATGGAGAGAGGAACTCCATGTAACCTGAATACATCTTTAAGATACAAATGGGAAAGTTAATCCAGGGAATAAGTATCTCGTATAGCAAGGAAATGGGCAGACTTGGTCAAGCGATCAACAATAACCCAGATTGCATTATTACTTCGAGATGTCTTTGGTAATCCCACAACAAAGTCCCTGGATATATTTTTCCATTTCCACTGTAGCACTGGTAAAGGATGAAGCATCCCTTTTGGTAACTGCTGCTCTGCTTTAACCTGTTGATATGTCAAACACTTCACAGTAAAATCAGAAATTTCTCTTTTCATTCCATCCCACCAGTAATACTCCCGCAGATCTCTGTACATCTTAGTACTGCCATGATGAACTGAAAACGGAGAACTATGAGCTTCAAATAACAACTCTCTCTTCAACTGTGAATCACAAGGCACACAGAATCTCTTCCCAAATCTCAAAACACAATCATTATCAATGTTGAATTCATGCAACTTACCTTTCTGAACCAGCTCTTCCTTTTTCTGCAACTCACTGTATTGCTTCTATGCTTTCTTGATTCTATTTGATAGAGATGATCTCAAAGATACCTGAAACAAAATAGAAGAACTTCATGCACCAACAAATTCTATTCCAAAGTTCATAAAATCCTTAACCAAAGGATCACGTTCCAAACGCAACATTCCTAAAGAAGCATTACTTTTTTGACTCAAAGCATCAACCACTTTATTTGCTTTTCCCGGATGGTAATGAATTGTACAATCTTAATCCTTGATTAATTCCATCCATCTACTCTGTCTCATTTTTAACTCTTCCTGAGTGAATATATACTTTAAACTTTTTTGATCAGTACATATTTAATACTTTACCCCATACAAATGAAGCCTCCAAATTTTTAAAGAAAAAACAACAGCAGATAATTCCAAATCATGTGTATGGTAATTTACCTCATGAGTTTTCAACTGATGTGAAGCATAAGCAATTACCTGATCATTCTGCATCAGGACACAACCAAGTCCTTTCAATGAAGCATCACTGTATATAACAAACTCACCATTCTTGGAAGGTAGTGCCAAAACTGGAGCATTCACCAATCTTCTTTTCAATTACTGAAAACAATCATCACATTATTTTGTCAAGATAAACTTAACACCCTTCCGAGATCGCTGAGTCATTGGACTAGATAACCGTGAAACATTTCTAACAAACCTTCGGTAATAGCCTGCCAAACCAAGGAAGATACGAATCTCGGTTACATTTGTGGGTCTTGGCCATTCATCCACAACTTTTGTTTTTACAGGATCAACAGTTATTCCATATTTAGAAACAATATTACCAATGAAATAAATTTGTTGCAACCAAAACTCACACATGCTGAATTTTCCATAGAGTTTCTTTTATTTTAAGGTTTGAATGATAGCCCTTAAATGTCTTTCATTCTCTTCTTTACTTTTAGAAAACACCAAAATATCATCAATGAAAACCACCACAAACTTATCCAAGAACTCATGGAAAATTCTATTCATTAAGTCCATGAATACAGCAGGTGCATCGGATAGCCCAAAAGGCAATACTACAAATTCATAATGGCCATATCTTGTACGAAACGCAGTATTCGGAACGTCATCTTCCTTTACCTTCAGCTGATGGTTCCCCAATCTCAATTCAATCTTTGAAAAAAACTGAGCTCCCTGGAGCTGATCAAATAAATCATCGATATGAGGCAAAGGATATTTATTCTTAACAGTGATATTATTCAAGGCCCTATAATCAATGCAAAGTCTCATAGAACCATCTTTCTTTTTAACAAATAAAATAGGACCACCCAAAGGTGATGTGCTAGGTCGAATGAAACCTTTCTCTAATAAATCTTGCAATTGCTCCTTCAACTCTAAAAGTTCAATTTGAGCCATTCGATAAGGGGGTTTTGAAATTGTCTTAGCATCAGGAACTAAGTCAACAGTAAACTCAAATTCCCGATCTGGGATTATTCCAGGCAACTAATCAGGAAAAACATCAGGATACTCATTTACCACTGGCACATCATTAATCTGAATAGATCCTTTGTTTTCAACGATGTGTGCAAGGTACCATTCATTTCCATATTTTACAAGTTTCTTGGCCTCTTGATAAGTTATCAATAGTAAGGGTTCATTCTTGTACACAAACTGAAAGTCTTTCTGAAAATAAACTTCTTTAGCTCTACATTCAATCTTATCATGGTAAATAGAGAGCCAATCCATACCCAGGATAACATCAAACTCTACTAGAGGTAGAACAATAAGGTTTGCAAGTAGGTTCTTTCCACAGATAAGGATATGAAGATTCTTATACATTCTTTTTGCCTCATCATTCCCCCCAGGTGTTTTTACCACAAGTTCAGAAGTCATTTCTTGAGATGGTATTCCCATTTTACATGAAAATTTTTCAGAGATGAAAGAATGTGTACACCCCGAATCATACAACACACTGGCATAATCTGAAAAAACAAACAATGTACCTGATACAACTTCATTTGATGGCCTGACATCTGATGAAGTAGTTGCAAAGGATTTCACCACCCCTTTCTGCTTGTAGTCTAACTGCTTCCCATCACTCATGCTCTTTGTCGGACACTCGTTTTCATAGTGACCCATCTCATTGCACTTATAACATTTCACTAACTATAAATCAAATTTGGTCTTACCATTACCCTGATCTTTTTCAGTGCAATCACGAGCCTTATGTCCCATCTTACCACATCGGTAGCACTTCCCAGAATTCAGAAGACATTCCCCAGCATTCCTTTTTCCACATTTATCACAAATTGGAAACTTAGTTTTCTTACCATCAGTCTTTTTTTAAGAATTCTTACCTTTCTCCTGCCACCTCGGTCTCTTCTTCAGTTGGTTGATATAGAACACTTGATCATCCGAAACTCCATTTCCACCTTCTCAGCACATCGAACAAGATTTTCATAACTTTTAAACTCACGAGAAGCTAATTCCCTTCGTTATTTTGGCATTAATCCTGAGTAAAAACAATTGATTTTACTATCAAGGTCTCGGATAAAATTTGGAGCATACCTTTCCAATCGAGTGAACCTTTCTTCATAGGTAGCCACTGAGTCTTCCTCTTGCCTCAATTCCAAGAATTGCATTTCCACACTAAGTCGAACAACCTTAGGAAAATACATCTCAAGAATCATACCTTTGAATTCATCCCAGTCGAGAGCATCAATCTCATCAGCGTCCCTGATATTTTTAACCATAGACCACCACTGATCTGCCTCACCCTCCAAACGGTAAATAGCATGACTAACCTTTTGATTGTCTGAACACCCCATGACATCGAATATCTTCTCCAGTGCTTTAATCCACCCTTCAGCTAGCACAGGGTCAGATGATCCTCTGAATGATGGGGGATGTTGCCTCATGAAATGTTCCACCACAGACATGTTCCTCTGCGGTTGATCTGGCTGATCCCGTGCATGGATACCACCACCATTTATAGCCTAAGTCTATTGTGCCATCACTGCAACAAACTGTTCAGTTCCAATTCCGACCATATCAGGATGCTGATTCGGAAGGTTATTTCCTTCTGAATTCCTTCCTAGCACTGCTTCCCTATTTCCTCTACGGAAAACCATTCTGAACAAACATGTCTTAGATGAAGCAACATGGTAATCTTCAAATGCTATATCACTTCAATTTGACCATAAAAAAATATTTTTGGATAATCATTTAATAGAATTATAACTCCTAAAGTTATCTAAACCGACCTATGATACCAACTATAAGGCCCCAGCCTTAAACCTTACTTAATCTTGAGTTATCACAAGATTACACATTGAGGATCTTTTTAGGTTTACAGTTTTAGAGAATTAGAACATAAAACATGCATTACATTCCACATATAAACAATGTGGTTACATAAAGATAGTATTCTTCTTTCCCATCAATGGAAACATATTTAAAATAAAACATGGATTCTTTCTTGACACTTCCTTGAAACTATCATCATATCATGTACCTTTCCCTTGACCTGTGAAAAACATATCAAAACAACTTGGGATGAGCATAAAAAGCTAAGTAAGGGATATAAAAATATATGGAAAGGAAACATGGGTACATATATACATAATAATGAAATCATAGTTTACCCATAAAACATAATCACTTTAACATACCTCATCAAATCATGAATAAATCATAGAAATCATAATACATAAAGGTAACTTGAGGCATTCCAAACATTCTTACGTATGGAGTAACCCTCTTAGTTAAGTTTGGAATACCCATCACAGTATATTCCCTAAATCTCTTCGGAGAAACCTTAACGTTACACTCCTTCGTGTTACCCAATGCATTGGACAGCTATATCGGGCTCACCCGCCCTTAGTTTATCACAGAACCACCCGTCTTCATAATAATTTCCAAGAACCTCAACATAATCGTATCACATAAAACATGCATAAAGGAAACATAACATTTCCACCCTTCAATCACAAGATATCAATACAACACATTGATATAAAAACATTATGAAAACCATTTTCAATACAAAAATAAATTAAATGTAAAACATGGTATTTATTTTTCTTTTAAAAAGAAGGTATGGCTTGTAGAGGAAGCCGAAACTCAAATAATAGTCACGGCGGCGGAGAAGTCGTTGTCGCTGCTTACGTACGAAAAAACAATCCCTTTTGTTTTTTACTAAACGATTTGTATAAAAAATATTCCTTTTGGATAAACGTTAAAGTCAAAGGGGTTTATACACCTTATAAAAGAAAGTTGTTTATAAAATAAAATATGCCTCAATGAAAGGAGATTGAGACGAAGTCTCATACCTCGGGTCCGACTTGACTCGGTCGTTCTTTAATCTCCTGAATAATAAAGTTGAGTTAATTTCTGCTTGTTTAAGAACCTTTTTCAAGTTCATTATTCATTTTATATCACTTATATCCATGTCATGAACACTATGTAATTATTTAAGTTAATAACGGCCGTTTTAACGATCATTTGTACATGAGTCAAAAATAAGCCCTTTATAATTACAAGTTGTTCATGTATCCATTATATCCATAATGTTATTCATGATGTAGATATTATATATGTCATATATATCCAGTATATGCATTCATTTATAATATTACATAATCATTTAGAGGTAAGAAATGAAATTCACCGTTCATGGAGACGGTAAGCCGTACGTATGCATGAACGCTACTTTCATTTCTATTTCATATTTTATAGAATGGAATAATAATTATATAAATTTATATTATAATTCCAGTACAATATCATATATAATATCATAGTTCCATACTTTATACATCCCACATATGTTATTTAACGAATCAAATCACTTTGAGGGGGCGGTAGTCTGCACTTCCTTAAATGAAGATATCGCATTTACCCATAATGGGAACCATAAAGGTATGACCAAAAAAAGAAAAATACAGAAGCTTAAGGAAAACATAAACATATTATATATCATATATAAATATAGTGACATCTTAATGGCCACCTTTTAAGGTGTTAAAAAAATGTTGAACAATCATCGTTTCGGGAGGCATAAATTCACCATCCACGGAAATAGTATGTTCGTTAACCATTTGATGTAGGTGTGTGTAAGTGTAGCTAGAATACTTCTTATAAAAACATCCTTGTATATTGAAGATACTGGATTTGTTACAAAAGAAATGAATAAAATGGGTTTAGGTGGTTGTAGAAGCAAAATAAAACAAACAGACTCAAGTGAAGACTTTACCTTAAAATCAAGTAACTCCCTTTGGTTTGAGCTCAAAGGCTTACTTGGGAAGACTTCTGCCCAAAGTGAGGCTTCAAGGAGTAAGATAGGGATGTGGAGAGGCAAAATGGTCAGGGTTTGGCCAAGCCAAAGGCTTTGGGAGTGTGGGAAAAGAAGCAGAGGTGGGGGCCTTTTATAAGAGGAGAGGAGGGGCACTCTTGGAAAGTAAAGAAATATTACTTTATTTGAAAATGAGTTTCGGATTTAAATGGTCCCACATTGATATAATTCTAGGATAAGGTGATAATGGTTCTAAATCCACCCATACAATAGGTTTTGGACATTGTAGGTCATAGATTTTACATTATCTTTTCATTTTATTTAAATCCTTTATTAATGAGGTAATCGCTACATCATTATGATGTCATAAATAAATTTATTTATTTAAAGTCTAAAAATTCTAAAAAAACTACTATGATTTAGGAAATCGTTTTAGGTTTATAATGAATATTTATAGTCAAATATCTGACTTTTATAACCTCATGTAAAAATTGTTTTAGTAAAATAACTTATGTTTGTGTCATTTTTACTTTAACATTAAATAAAAAGTTCTTTATGTCATTTCCCAACCAAAGTGGCTCCATGGGGTCCCCAAGTTGACCCATGGCTTGTCTCGGTCGTCCATGACACATAAAATGAGGGTAGAACATGTTTAAATCTCATCTCATACTATTAAAACATTATTTTTAACTTAAACTACAGTAATTACCAGTAATCGCGATTAAAAACATAATAAGTTACTATTCACCAAAAAATTATTATAATCTCATTGAACCACATTTTACTTCTTAATGACAACCATGTATGTCGGATTTTTGAAATTCAAATCACAGAAGTGAAAAGTCTCATTTAAATGAAAAATCGGTTTCTTTAACTACCACTTAGTGATTTGACTATTCATCAAAAATTGAAGTTTTTCAGAAAAATACCAAAACTTCACCCTAAGCTATATTTGATATTCTGAATTCAAAAATGAAGTCTATTTTACAAAATTTAAAACATATAAGTCACATTAATTTATTTAATAATTAATTCCCACTGTCATGACAAATAGGGTGTTTTTATGAAACAATAAGTATCAAAAGATTGACACCAGTTTAAGTCCAATTTCAAAGTGAAATTGATTACACTGACCAACATTGGATTAAATGGTAAAAATATATTCTAATTTAACTTAAAAACCAATTCATAACATAATATAATCATATAAATAAATTAGATTAAAAAGCAGTTTTGATGTAAAATGCAGTAGTTTTCATTATTCATTAAAAAATGAACATTGTCAGAAAAATACCAAAAATTCACAAAAAGTAAATTTTGATGTCCCAATCATAAAGAATAAGTTTGTTTTGAAAAACATAGTTTATAAAATTGTCAAAAGATAGATTCAAAAAAATGGTTTTCCATCAAAAGGCAGTAAAACAATCTTTTAAAAATATTAGTGTATTCCTTGCTTATGATTGGATTTATTTTCATTTTAAGCCTCTAAAAAACTATCTAATTCATTAGTAGACATATATAAAAATATCTATTATTCATTACTTACTTGGGATATTACATTATTAAATAATTAACCATCTTCTAGACACTTTTCACTTTTTGAGCTATTTATACTCTAGAAATACAATTTCATCTAGTGGTTTTAGATTTGAATTTGTTAAAATCAATTTTTTTCTTCATTAGTATATTACCTTAGATAATAAATTTTATAGTTCCATAAAATTAAATTTCTCCCACCAAAATGTGATCCCATTTTACAAATTCAGTATTTTCTTCAATAGAGAATAACCCCAAAATTAGTTCAATTGGATCTCCTTTCTCATGGAATTATATAATTGAAATTTCATTCAAATATGAATTTAAGGTGTGTTTTTACTCTATTATAAACTTTTAAAAGTTTTCATGTGGGAAACTTATCAAACAATACCTTACCTCCCTTTATGTGATAGACATAGAACACTCTATGGGCAGGTTCATAGACTTAATTCAGACAAAGTATTTACTCCTTTCACTACAACCGTTAGAAAATTTTTTAATATGAACATGATTGTGTGTCACCTTCAAAAATTTAATTAAGGCAATCTCATTGTATAATATTTTTTGGATTACAAGTCCAGTTATTATGATCATAATTTTTCAATATATAAAAGAAAAAACATGATTTCCCAAACAAATAGCCCTTATATAGACCATCAACTCATAAAAGCACATGGAAGCCATAAATATTCATAGTTATCCCACTACAAACTACTGTAAACCTGATAGCATACCCCTAACTACTCCCAACCATCCCAATACCACATATCTCACACCTAGAATCACACCCCGAACCATTTATTTTCACATTGAGGATCATAGTTATTTCTTCATCATCAACTCATATATATTCCCATGATCTCTTAATTTATCCTAATGAAATATCTTGGATCCATTATTGGATATAGACATCAAATATAATATAGAATTTATAAAATATTATATTATTAATATATGGGAGGTCATGTCTTTTCCATTTCAATATTATCAAAACTTTCTATGAACCAAAATGAATTGAAACTAAAACAGATGAATGCAGATAAAGATGACATATTTATAAATGTTTGAAATTAAAAAATCATACAGATCATTTCAATTTTTTAAATCTATGATTGACATTTAAATAAACTGGAAAGATAATGTTCAAATACAAAATTGATCATGGCTACTAAAACATAACGTGAAACTAATGATAAATTGTTTTTAAGAGAAAATAATAGGTGGATGTGGTAGAAATTTTAAAACATGATATATTAGAATGTCACCCTATCATTCAAAAACAAAATGAATTATTGAAAACTAATCTAAATATTCTATAAACTTATAAATTATTTAGTTTAAATTTAATATTTGATATAATATAAATGAAAATTGGTAAATTTATGCCCAAAAACCTGGATTATAAAAAAACCACAATCCTATTATAAAACTAAAAATCCAGGGGTCAATATGCAATATTTAAAAATTTAAATGTGGGACCAGACCTAAGACAAACATATAGTTTTCATCATTGTTTACCTATCTTTTGAGGTTGTTGGCTATAATTCAGAATGAATAAATATAGGGGCTTTGTGTATGAATTTTAATCACTTAAAAAAATTAAATGAATCCACTATAACCTAAAATATATTGTGAGAAGTGAAAATTAATGAAAGGTTTGACACAGAATTCTCAGATAAAAAAAATATAACTTGGGATCATGCATGAATTTTAGATATGGTTTTAGGCTGACAATATAAAAAAATTCTTTATACGAATCCCAAGAATTATCATTATTCTTATATATATATTTTTAATATATTTTTTTAAAATTCTATATTTTATCTCCAATATTCTGTAGGAATTAATCAAATAGTCAGTATCATGTTTGGGGGATAGAAAATTATAGTGTGTATTAGAATGATATTCTGAATATTACTAAAAAACCTTTCATAAATGATGTCCCATAGATATTTTTGGATCAGAAATTTTTCAACTAAAAAATTAAACATAAAATTATAGTCGCAGTTCATGTAGAAAACAAGATAAATAATAAGATTGTACAAGAAAAAAATTAAGAAATTACAAATAAATTTAATTTTGGACAACCCTTGTTTCACTGGATCACAATTATAAATACTTCTCCAAAAGAAGATTATATATCACCAAAAAAATTTACCCATCATAGAAACATATACCACCCCTCAGACAAAGTGAAAAATAGAAAAAAAATAGGCAAAATTACCTTCCCCAATATCCTAAACACATTAACCATGCTAGGCCACTTCCACCAATATAAACACATAATCAGTCAAATTATAATAAAATTTATAGATATATAAGAAGTATATAATAATTTTATGAATAACTAAGGGAAAAAAGTGAATAAAAAATTAATTACAGCTATAAATAACATCATATATCGACTTTCTATCATACTAGTATGTCAATTACAAAATATTTGATCATTATAGAACATTCAAATATGTTTGATAAATGAATATTAAAACATATTAAATATGATGTCTGGTATTGAATACCATACCTATATTTAGTTTTTTATTAATTTATCACTGAGAATGAGTGTAAATAAAATATTATCCCCAACCATATATAAAAATATTCACTAATGGACTTATCCGATAAAAACATTATCCATAATTATTTCCTATCACATTATATCCAATAAAACCCCAACTCTATAGTTCCTGGAGAATAATGAATGATATTGAAATAATGAGTATATTTTGAAGGATGTAATGAAGGAAAATTTCAATTAAGGTAACTGGTTAGATTAATTATAATAATCACAAGCCTTAAAACTACAATGATATGACAACGCTGAAACTATAGAGTGTTATGGTTGGCTGTACATTCAACAATTATAAATGTAATGATTTGTAAAAAATATCTGGTAAAATTTATATGGACACTATAATAACACCAGAATGTAATATTAAGGAACCCATGGTGACATAGTTAGTGTCATTAAATGGATTTCCAAATTTCTAGGAATTTAAAATAGATTGTTCTATGAATAAGAACGGTCATTATTTCACTCATTAAAATCAATGTTAATGTCATACATGGTATATTGGATTCATGAATTTTTTTCCTTAGAACACGAATCAATCATCATTATCATTCTTCAATTATACCGTAAAAGGAATTCCTTTGAAAATATCATTGAACAATGAAGGAAAAATCTAATAAATTTTGAGAATAAATAAGCCCCACAATAAGGACATACAATAATACCATAATTACTTATTCCATATCACTTAATGCATCATAAAAATTTATTCAACACCATAATTATGGAGGTATCCTATCGCATATAATAACCCCAAAATCAAATAGGATGTTTGAAAATTAATATAAAGTGACATAACAATTTTCCATTAAATAGCCTCCATGATCTACTATATCAAATCTAAAAATCCAATGTCACAATGTAAAAGAATTTAGGACTTATAGAAAACTATGAAAAACATATATATATTTATGTTTTAGGAAATATTAGTATTTTTCCAATAAAATTTAAACCCTAAAATATTATTGTGATATTTATCATTAGTATCAAACTACCACATTTCCTACCTTTTGAACCCAGTTAAATGTTTTGTATTTATTATAAGGTTTTTTAGTAAGAAATCTAACTTTCGTAGACTATTAATTTTCTACATTGTTGATTTTATTCTTTTAGTTTTTTATGATTCATAATGTTTAATGCATTATATTGGGATGTTATTGACCACTAAATTTACTCATACTCTCTCCGTGTTGGGGGCTTTCTTCCATCTAATTATTTTATAAAACACATTTTTATTGTATCATTAAATTTATATTATATGTGAAAAATAAAGGCATAAATTATATTTTATATTCTAAAAATAGTTTCTTAATATAGGAATATGAATTATTGGTTTTTTATTTTAGTATAAATTAAAATTATTCTAGTATTTTATTTACAAACCAAATGAGTTTTTATGAAATCCATCAAGTATATTTATTATAAAAATGTCCATGTGGAATTGTTTTATAAATTTATATAGTTACTAGTTGATGAATATTAAGATTATTTTTTAATTATAATATATTCAACGTATTTAAAATTAATGGTATTGAATATTGAAGAGCATGTTCCTCGAGAATTTTTTTTTCTCGAGTAGAATTGACATTAATGCAAGTGCAGTAAATAAAAATACATAACAGTTGATTGTATATTTTAAATTGTGGATATACAAAATTAAAATATATATTGAAACTAAATAGTTCATTTATATTTCTAACAATGTGCTTTTTAGGCCCTTGAGGAGCATGAAGCTAACAACTTTGGGACAAATGTAAATATACATGAGGTATTATGAGATGAGTACCATGTAAGATTATGTTGTCCAAAAAGGAATAGTAGTGTACCTATAATGTATTTTCCCAAATTGGGTGATAGTTCTGGTAGCACCACATTGGAAAAAAATCATGTAGAGGATACACAGATTTGTAAAGAGGCTGCAAACAACAAAATAATTTCCATGAAGGAGCGTAAAAGGAGTTAAAAGGCCATCAAAGAATTTTTTTAAAGTTATAAAAGCCTTATGTCCAACACCTTCACCATATGATTCAAAATTTCTTCATATATACATTTAAATTATGTATTATTAATATGATTTAATCAGTGATGTAATGATGGTCCTAGTGGCGGTCGAGATGATGATATTCCTAGTGATGGTGATGATAAAAGGGATATTGATGGTGTGGATGATTACGTTGAAAATAGTGATGATGATGATTCTGGAGATGAGATATAGATATATATCCTTTAAAATTATACTGATATTTATGAAATGTGATTCATGATGATTTGATGTGGATGTATATATGTGGTTATTTAAATTTTTATTACCATTGGTTGAATAAATTAATTAGTTTCTTGAATTTTATATAATAAATTGAAATTGTTTCTTGTTTGTAGGTGAATCTACAGTTTTTTTATGGTTTTGGCCTAAGGTTGATGATTTTGGAATCCATGGTAAGTATAGGTTATAATAATATTTTAATTAAACTGTAGGGATACTAGATTCCAACATAAGTTATGGATATACTAATTATTTGAAAAAAAATTGTATTGATTTTATCCAAGCACATATACAAATGGTTTATATAAAAATTTGGGTATAAGTCAATATCCATTTCTATATTCCCCATTGTCTTAAAAATCTGTTCATATAGGCTACACTAATGGATTTACAACCTACACCGACGATTCAAACCCATTGGTATAGATAATATTTCTTGTATTTATGAAAAAATAATTTTAATGGAATTATTCAGTGTTATGACATGATGTGAGCTTTGGTCAGTAAGAAATATTAATCTACCATAAATTTTATTTTACTAGCATGTACATAAATATGTATGAAATCTATATAGTGGGCATGTAATTAGTTTATATTTTCTTGGTAATGTCCATATTTTTTAACTATATACTTTTATTTAAATTCCATTAAACTAATTTTATGATTCCAGAAATATATTGACATATTTTTTATCTCCTTGTATATTTTACATTATTGTATATGATTAAGTATTTTAATTATATAGCCAATATATTTTTAAATTTACAATCTACTTTAAATTTTCAGAATCTTAATGAATGAATAGAAATGTTATATTAAGGGATGTTTTTTATAATTTTTACTTTTATCTTCTTAAATTATATTTGATCATAGAATTACTTAATTTAGGGAATGATTTCATATTAAAATATAAAATTTCATGAAAGTATCTATTACAGAATCAATTTTGTTTAAAAACTATTTTAAATGTACAAAATTTTTTATATATTAATATATTTATAAGTATTATCATCATTATTATAATTTTGTCTTATTATGTGTTATATATTTCTTTCACGGAAGTATAAACTGTTATGGGGAAAGTTTTTTTTATTAATACATTTTCATAAAAACGGGGAATTAATTATCTGAAAAAATATAAGATTGTTCTATAAATGGGGACACATGTTTTTTTACTTAATATATTTTGATAATTTCAAAAATTGTTGTGTTTTTTGTAATTAGATTCATTTTTTAATTATCTAAAAGTATGATATATTTTTTGGTTCCTTACCACTTAACTCAATAGTTATTTTTATGACTAAAAATATAACATAACATATTTTTTGGTTTAATAAATAATAAATCAATTATTTTATTCCCTCAAACAAGAGTGAATATTTATTTAATATGAACTACTTGTATAATAAACTATTATTGTTAATATTTTTTTGATGCATTCTTTACATTTTTTATCTGTCTTGTGAACTGATTTTTGTTGAAAAAATACACTTTAGAATGAGTTTTATTAAGGATCAAATAATAGAGTTTTCATAATTGAATATTTATAATTTCTCGAATAATTATTTTCATAATTACATATTCATTTTTATATTTTTATTAAGTATTCATTTTTAATATTTTTTTTGTTTTTTTTGTTTTTTTGTTTATTATGGACATTCTATTTTTATTTCATAACTACAATAAATATTTTTTTTATTGTCTATTGACTTATCTAATCCTTATAGACCATTCTTTTAATGCATCTGGTATAATTTTATTATACTTATGGTCTATATATTTATGCGTTCAAAATATAGAATTATGGCCACATAAAATATCATGATTCTTATAGTACACTAGATGATGTATATGGAAAACACATGATGATGTTTATGAAGTACATATAATATGACAGTTATGCAACATAGAATGATACTTTTAAAACACTAGGATAATAATTATGAAATTAAAATAAATAATTATGTTGTATATATAATGATTTTTACGTGGAAGATAAAATTGGAGGCAATGAAAAATGTTGTTTATAAAAAAGGGAAAAATTATACTTATGAATATTTCAATGGATTTTCCTTCCAATTTTGGAATATTATCTATTTTGAATATCATTTTATATCATTATTTTATACATGATCATGTTTATTTTATATTTATCCTATCTTTTCATAATTAACTTTTTATTATTTCACTTCTAGAAAAATACATTTGGTATTATTTCAAGATTATTTAATGCACCAATATGTGAGGTGAATCATGTATAAATATTAATGTTTTTTCCAAGAAATTTAAATTATTTAAATTCAAAATTTTTGAAGTGTGAAGAGTGTATCTTGAATAATTTGTGCGAGTATTCCAAGAACAATAATATTTATTATATTTAGAATAAATTTTTTTGTATTAATTGTTTGCTCATTCTAATGAGTTCCACTATATAGCTTGTTATTGTTTGCAGATTGATGCCATATGATTATTATCTCATGTGAACTCAATGGTTCATACATGTGAAACAATTTATAAGAAATACACAACATATAACATTGAAATAATTCATTGGAATCTCATGCATTCCTACTTCTTCGAAAAGAGATTAAATATAATAGATTATATATTTTAATATGTTTACTATGAATGAACTCCTTACCTAGGGTTCAATAAGTTTTGTAATAATTTAAAGAGTTATAGGTTATTATTCACTATATTGTGTTGGATTATTTTTCAATCGCATACTGTAAACTATTTTCATAGAGAACTACATCATTCCAGTACATCATTTCCAATAGAGATCATTGCAACATTGATACTCCATCGTTCATTTTTCTATTTTTTCACATTATTAATTCTTGATAACATTTATGTGTGTTATTATTTTTGAATAATGTTTTTCATTAAAAAATAGGAACTTATATTCATTGTTATATAGCCCAAATAAAAGGTACATTGAGTTTTTCTATATCTGGTAGATGGTATGGGATTTGGTTTTGTCTTCCTCTGGATAAAGGGACATTTGGTTATACCTCTAGTTTAAAATTATTCCTCTAGGTCATATTTAAGTATACTTTTTCCTTATAGTGAATGTTTTTACTCTCGAGGACAAGATTATTTTATGATATATCTAATGGAATGAAACCTTCTAATCCCATTACATTACATTTTATATTTTACATAGGTGTCTATATAGGGTGGGGGAAGGGAGGTGGAGTAGTAGACGGTGTTTTATCTAGAGGATCATTCCATGGTGTGGATTTTGATATCAAAAAATTATGTGTTCACTAGAATAAAGGGGAGTTTCATAGCCTTGTATATCATGTAGTGAAGGCTTTCGTCGTATAAATGGATTTTTTGTTGTGGTATGGGGAAGTGCAATGTATTGTGTGTACGGACCTCGAGGGTTAAACATTGATCTATTTTTGTATGGATGTCTAATAATGGAAGTGAATGATGTGTTTAATGGATGATTTTTTAAGGTGTAAGCTATATATTTTGGGGATAAATATTATATATTACCTTCTGTATTTTTTAATAATTGCATTAAGCATGAATATCGAGGTGTGAAATAGTAAAAGTGGGTTTTATTAAGTTTCTCATGAGTATCTATCATGTAACGGTCCTAGATTCCATGGTTTGTAGCCATATATTGATGGTTTTTTGTTTCTTGTTTTTTGGGTGTCTTCACATCATGCATCTCTTATTTCATTGTATTGGTTTTACTGGATCATTAATATAGTATGACCACAATCAACATGGAATGGTCGTTAATTGGTTATATTATATTAGGAATGTTTACTAATCATCTAATGAGGTTGGATTTAGTATATCATGGTATGAATTATAAAGATTCATTTGATTTTTCAGCATCACACAATGACTATAACATGTCACATTGTCTTGCCATAAGTTTCTTGATTTATTATAAATTATAAATTTCATATGAATTTTTATATTTTCCATAATTTCTTACCAATACTTAAGAAATAATAGGTGAATCATTTGGTAACATTTATCCAACTTTAGTGGAGTTCGATTCATTGATTTATGATATCATGAATTATTCATCTAAGGTGAGTTTGATTTCCTTTATCTTGGGTATTATCCTGGTATTTTGTCTAGGAAACTCCAAGGAAATATTTCAGTTTTGATTTTGTTATGCTTGGATCATGGTTTGACAGAGGTTGTGGTCATGTATATTTTGGTGTATCTCCTCACATGGCCATGGACTTATAATCATATTATTATCCTATTTCTATTATATTTATTTTTAATTCTCTTCATGAGGTAAGGGATTCAAAACAACCCCTTCTTATTTACGTGAAACAATAGGATGACCATGATTTTTTTTCATTTGGTGTAAATTTATGATTAACTTAATGAAGTGAATGAAGAGGATAAATGAAATTGATATATAAGGGGTGATCCCTTGTTATTTATATTATTTTCTTTATTTCATGTGAATAACTGTTATTTAATTTTCATATTGAGAGATTATTGATGTTATGATATTTGTGCCATTTTAGTGAATAAATTATCAGAATCACAATTCATAAAAGACTAATGATATAAAAATAATAATAAAATTGTTTTCTGGATATCTATAATTTCAATGATGATGTGTTTGACGTCCATAATTATTACATATGAAAAAAATGATTGAAAAAGTTTGATTTTTATATTTCACTACTCATTTTCTTATGACTAGTTTTCATACATCATGTTTCCCATAAAGATATTATAATGGTCTTTTCCAAAAGATATTTTGGATGGTTTCTTACTAGTTTGAATTAGAGTGGTGGTTATTGATGTGGTAGTAGAGAATGGTCGGTTATGTTTTTGGAATAGTGAATGTGATGTTATGTATCATGGACGGTGGTGTAAAAAGGGAATGTTTATGTGGTAGTGGTGTTCATTATCATGTGTTTTGTCATGATTGGTTGTTTGTTGGGGGTTTTTATTTTATATGTCTGACATTATGGAATATGTGATTAGTAATTATGAATATGGTAATGGGTATGGAATTATAATAACCTAGCTTTCTCTTACACTGCTATTTATTAATTTAGAATATAAACAACATAGTACTATTATAAATCAAAGATCCAAATATATAGTGTCTTGGAAAAACTAGGACCATACATAAAATTTACAACATCATACATAATCAATTATTTAATTCCTTCTTCTCTAGATTCTTATTGGCACTTGACTTCTTCTTAGTACATGTAGTCACCTGAGGATATACATCAAAAGGGGGTGACCTAAAAGCCTTGAAATTGGATAAATAAGAAAATTAAACAACATAATAATGTATGATAATAATCATTATCATCATAACATATGCATATGATAATAATCATGACAAGAAACATTAATAGAAGACTTGGAATGCGGAAATACATAAACAAAGAAACATCTTGTATTAGTTGTTAACTACACCACATAGTTGTGAAAAAATGACTTCATAATGATCACACATCATTTGCGTTTAACCTACTATATTTATCATAGTACACAATTCATTGGAGAACTATATAATTCTACTCACACCCATCACATTTAAATGTTCATATTACCCTATATAATTCTGGGAGCACTCACCACATCATAAAGATTTCATTAGTATGCATTCCAAATATTACATATAACAATAATAATAAAAAATAACAAAAGTAATGGAAATCATTTCATCTCATAAGAAAAAATTCATAAATTATGGGTTCCCAAAAGAAATAGGGAATGCCATACTTGATACAGGAACCCTCAACCTTGAGTAATAAGTTAAAGGTGTCATTTTTAAAGAAGATATTTTTTGGAAAACATTTTGTTTGCAATAAACACAAGTGGAAAACATTTTTATCCATGAAATTGTAATATAATGATGTCATAATAATTTTTAATCAGTTACTATACCTATAATTGAAGGAAGAAGGGATAACCCCATGAAAGAAAGTTAGGTTCGAGAATTTCCGCTTAACTTTTATCCCAACACTTTATTCTCTTTAATATCTTGTATAATGAAATTTTATTAATTATTTAGTAATTAAATTGACTTTTAGTCATTAATATTTATTTCTATGGTTTTATTAAGATCTATTATGGGCTGTTGGATGAGTTATAGAGAAAAATATCATTGTTCCGTAGTGTTAATTTCCTTAGATTTTATGAACTTTTCACTTGTATTCATGAACAGATGTTCATTTAAAATGTGGATGAACATAAAAAAATAATATATATTATAAGTTACATTATATAGATATAAATTATCTTAAAATTATTTTTTTATGTACCATGAGTATGAATAATTAGATAAAATTTCATGATGACCGTTTTTAGATAATTTGGTTTGTTTTTTGATCACATCGAACTTGTTTTATTTTTTCACTTAGTGTCATGTAAATAAGATAGTTCGAGAACATAAAAGGGGAGAAAACATACACTTTGAAATCTAATTTCAACAATTTTATGGTTTTATTGAAAGCCTTTAAGGAGTTGAAGGAAAATGGAAGTGCATCACTCACGATTTAGGTAAATTAACACATCATGGGAAACGATTTAATTTTATTAATAAAATGAGGGAGATAGGAGTATAATGAGTAATATTATATTAACATTATATCATACCATTAAATAAATCATAATATATTTATAATGAATTTTGTATAAGATAATTTGAGGATAAGAGAATAAAAAATAAATTTTAATGGAAAATGAATGAAAACAGAGAGTTGAATTACCTCTTGAACCCTCCTTGTGAGATCCTCCTTAAGAAACCTAGGCTTGGTATTATGATGAGGCCAATAGCTCTTAGTCATGGGAGATGTGATAGGGAATATATTTTTATTAATTTGGACAATTCATGAAGCTTGAGAGGTGTGAGGAAATTAGGTTGTGAACGGTGGTATTTATAGTGTAGGGGATAGGCTTATCTTAATATGTTAATCAATAGTTTATTAAAATCTACCCAAAAAAGAAATAGTGATGATTCAAGAACCAAAAATAGTAAAGATGAAATGTGAGTTCTAGATCTGGGTGCTTACATAACTTTTCATTTTAGGAATACTGGTGTTAAATTATAATGTATTTATAAGGTAAATTAATTTATTTTATTATTCACCAAAAACTCAAGTATTTCAGAAAAATCGCAAATATTCACACACAAAATTTATCAATGATTGAAATCCAAAAATAAACAAAATTTATCAAATATAATTTTTTAAATATTATTAATTTACATTTTTATTAAAGTCTAAATTTACTTGAAAAAAATTCATATGTTGAAAATAAAACTGATTATACAATGCATTCAAAAATTACAAAAGTTATTATAAAATTATATTAAAACCATAATGCATAAAAATGTTAATTTATGAACACATTAAGTAAAATAAATTTAATTTTTAATTAAATATTTATAAATATTTATTTATTACATACAAAATTTATATTACTTTTATTATGGTTATATTATAACTTAAAATATGCCTAAATGTTATATAATCATTTATGGTTGAGGTTAAAATTATTTTAGACTATTTACCATTTGTAAGGGTCATATTACTATTAATAAAGGTAGGTAACTATTCATGTGGGTAGGTTACTATTCCCCAAAATTTATGTTTTTCCTATCAGACTCAAAACATTATACTAATCGCAACCGTGTTTGTCAAATTTCTAAAATTCAATACAATAAAGTAGAAAAATTATGTTCAATGATCACTTCATGATATTTCATTGTGCTTCCTAATTTTATTATACTATAAGGAATAATTATAATATGGGAATTCCATTGATAATACTTTGGTACGTTACATTATTCCCCCCTTAATAAATTTTACCCTTGAAATTTCATTTTACACAAACATGTGAGGGTACATATCCTTCATCACCTCTTCCAATTCCCCTATAAATTCTTCAAAATTATGGTTCCTCGACAACACATTGAAATGGTGGGTTGTCTTGTCGCATATAACCTTATCTATTTGATCCAGAATCATTAATGATTATTCCTCATAATATAGTTCATCTTCTAGTTGTACCACCTATGATTTCATTAAATGTGAGAGAGCTTGTATGTACTTTCTCTGAAGTGATAGGTGAAACACATCATAAAATTGAGCCATATTTAGTTTAAGTGAAAGATGATATCCCGTAGATCTTATTTTTTCAAGGATCTCATAGTGGCCACTTTTCATTTTCCTTATCTTCCCATTCATTCCAAACTGCATGACTATCTTCCATGGTGATATTCAATGGGAGAAATTATCTCCAACATCAAACTCCAAGCACTTTGGATGATTTTTAGAATAGATCATTTACTGACTCTGAGCACCATTGTTATGTTTTTAGATGACATGAACCTTCTCTGTCATCTCTTGCACAAGAACAGGTCCACGTAGCTTTATTTCTCCAACATCACCACAACAAGTTGTAGTTCTACATCCCTTTCCTTAAATAGATTTATATATATACATCTAAATACTCAAGTAGAAGCTACTACTATATGAGAACTCAACCAATGGGATATTTTTATCCCATGAACCTTATAATTTTATAGATAAGGCTCTTAGCATATCTTCAATCATATGAATAGTCCATTCAGATTGGCTATTAGTTTGGGGTTGTTAGGCCATTCTGAAATTTAATTTAGTACTCAAATAATTTTGAAGACTCATCTAGAATTTAGATGTGAACCATAGTTCTTGGTCAGAGATAATTGATATTGGAACACCATGTAGTATCACCACATACTACAAATATCTAATTTAATGTTTTTCAAGTGTGAGATCTTCCCTAATATCATTACAATGGGAAGACTTGGTGAGTTGGTAAACCACAACCCATATCACATTATTTCCCTTGGAAATATTTGTGAGACCCGTGGAAATGTCCAAAGTGACATTCCCCCATTACAACATGGTTATTGGAAATGTTTGTATCATCCCTTTGGACATTTGTCACTCTACATTAATTTGATGACATATGAAGATCCTTGAGATATAATCTACAATCTCCTTCATCACATTGTCCCACAAGAAGTGTTCTCGGAGATCCCATTACATCTTTATTATACCAGGATGGATAGTGAATGTTGATCTATGTGCAATGTCCAATAGCACTATCTTTATCACGGGTGATGAATACACACAAAGATGAATTCTAAACCAAATCCCACCATCATAGTCGATATAGAACTTGTATAGTTTCTATTCCTTTACTACATTTAACTTATTTTGTAACTCCATATCTTCCCTCTATGCCTCCATAATCATCTCTTTGGTTGATGGCTTTTAACTAATTTGGACAAGTTATAATGTATCCCTTTCCCCTATGATTTATAAGTTAATCCTTTGCATATCCTTGAAGATTGTGTCTTTATCAATATATATCATGGATAGAGTAGCAGGTTGTTTTTTTCTTAGATCATCATCTACCGTGTTTTCCTTTCCATTATGATATTGAATAGAGCAATCACAGTCTTTGAGTAGCTCCAAAATCTCCATTGACACATGTTGTGATCCATTTGTGTGAATATATACATCAGGATCTTGTGATTGGGGTATATGTCACAGTTCTCTCTCATGATTTTTAAGGAAGAAATCATGTCTTCCATCTCATGATCATGTGTAGGGTAGTTATGCTCATGCATCTTCAACTCCCATGTCGCATGGGCTATGAAATTATCATTTTTCAGGTGTAGAAAACCCAAGTAATTCTTTTATGCATCACTTTATATCACAAAATAGTCTCAAATTTTCGGTAATTTGAGTACAAGTGTAGTGATCACACTAATCTTTATCCCATTTAAGCTTACCTCATATTTTTCTGCCGAGACATGCATTATGTTGTTCCTTGTAAACATAGGTAGAGGGATTGACAATCGTGAGAAATCAATGTCAAAATTATATTAATGCCTAATTAATCCACGAAAACTATAGAAATATATGTCAGTAGAGGTCCTAATCCATTCCTCAATCACCTTTTTTAAGGGTCCATATAAATTCTCTCTCATTTGATCAGATATCCCAAGAACCTGACATTCATCATCCAAAATTAGCAGTTTTTGAACAAAGTGTACACCTTCTCCTTTATCAATGTCACTTACACAAGTATTATATGTTCTTCATGTTCCTCCTTCATCTTGTATTAGAAGAGAATATCATCAACATAAACTCCCAAAAATTTGTCAAGGTAATGTCTAATGACACTATTCATCATATCCATGAAGTATATTGGGGAATTAGTATGTACAATGGGCATCATGAGAAACTCATAGTGCACATACATTGTAAAGAAGGTATTCTTATGGATATATTCCTTCATAACCTTAAGACGATGAAATCCAGAATGAAGATCCACCTTTGAGAAGTATTGACCTCTTCTTAACTCATTGAATAAGTCATAAATCCCTAGATGAGGATATTTGTTCATTATGGCATTATTGTTCACTTCTTGATAATTGATACACAACCGCAATGATCCATCTTTCTTCTTCAAAATGAGCACCGGCACACCAAAGGTGATACACTATGGTGTATATACCTTATATCCAAGTTATCTTGAAGCTACTTCATTTACTCCTCCAGTTCATAGTATCCATCTTATAGAGACACTCTGAGATAGGAGTTACTCCAAGTATGAGTTCAATGGAGAACTCTACCTCATTATTTGGGGGACGTCTGGGTTACTATTCAAAAAATACATCACTATATTAACTTACACTTGGAATTTCCTTTAGGATTAAGCATTCTATTAACTCAACCACTGGAGCGAGGTATGATTCTTAATAGGGAATCAATAACCACAACATTTATGGATTTTTTAATGGAGATTCACGATTTTCAATGCATTTTTACAGAATCATGGTATGGTGTGGAATATGAAAAGATACATACTTTTCCCAACAGTTGATATGCACTCTATATAACAATATCCAATCAATTCCAATTATATCATTGAATTCCACAAAGTTAAGTATTACGATATTCACTCAATTAATATTACCACAAACAAAAACATGAACAGAGTCAAAAACATGGATTTCAATTATTGCAGCACTATGTGTTTTTACAGATATATTGTCATCAAGGATTCAAGGCATCAATTCTATAGTTCTAGAAAACATGCATCATATAATGGTGTGTATATAACCAGAATCAAAAATGAGTTTTTACATTCATGTGTGAATATGTAGTGTACATTATATGACTTCATTATATTGATCCTCTTTTGATGTAGTGATGGCATAAGACTTCCCATGTTCCATTGGATTTGGTAGTTGTTGACGCTGATTACCCATGAGGAATCGAAGTTTATTGTACTTTCTTGCATAGTTACCTTGATCCCTACAGTTGTATCATTGAACCATGGGCTGGCTCCCATTTCTTCTACAACATTCTCCTTCATTTTCATGTGTTTGCAACACTCTTGAGCATAGTTGCCTTATTTCCCAAACATGAATCATTTACCCGTCCCATTAATGTTGTTACCATGATTCAACTCCCACATTTTTTCATTTGAGTCATTGTTATTTCTTCCCACCTTTATCATTAGATCCTCTATCTTGAAACTCTATTTTTTTTATTATGACCATAACCATGTGACCATTATCCAAATTCAATCTCTAAATTAAGGGAAAACCGAACAAATATTTCATTACTCCCAAAGTCTTGAATTTAAAGATCATTTAAAAGGTGTTGTTTTCATAAAGTAAAGAAAATATCAATTTTCAATCATTTTTAATAGAAAATCCAAAATCGTACCTTTTCAGCCTTGTGAAACTCTCTTCGTAGGTTGTGACTGATTCTATTTACTTTTTCTTGAGATCTATGAATTATTTATCCCTCTTTTGAAGAATATTTCATGGTAAAAACTTGTTAATAAACATGATCTTGAAGTCTACCCATTACATCTCTTCAATTTAAACACTTTTCTTGGTGTTCTTAATCAATGAACACTATTGATCAGCCTCTCCATCTAGAAGATAAACTACTAGTGTCACCTTCTTCATCTCAGAATAGTGTATAACAGAAAAGATCTTCTAAATGGAGTAGACCCACTATTCCACAACTATTGGATCATAAGATCCACCAAACGTCAGTGGTCGTTGACACAAGAAAACACTCGATATCATGTTGTCCCCTCTTTAGTGAAGGAGGATGTTCCCCATTATTCTGGTTATTTATCATAACATGAGATATTTGGGTAAGAATTTCCATGATGTTTTGAACTCCACCTCCCAAATAATCAGGGATGTCCTTTAGGAAATCAATTCATTGTCCCTTACATGAGTTGTTGGCCATGATTCTGTTTATTCCCACCATTTAATAATATACAAAACTATTGAACAAAATATAATCAATGATTCCTAAATAAAAAAAATGCATTTGTACAATTTGTACTAAAATAATATCATATGGGATCCATATGTGACACTTCTTATTTTCATATTTATACTTAGTCTCACAATATAGGTTTTTTCTAGGTTTCACTAATACTCATTCCCAAATTAACAAAACCTTACCTCTGATACAAACTATAACAACCCATCATTTCCATACACTATAATTACATCATTTTGAATATAAACAACAAAATAGTATTAGACAATGAGTATCCAAATTATTAGTGTATTTTGTAAACTAGGACCATACCTAACATTTACAGCATCAAACACAAAAAATTATTTAATTATTTCCTATTTAGCTTCTTACTGGAACATTAAGTCTCATTAGTACATGTAGTCACCAGAGGGTTTTCATAAAAAGGTGGTGAGCTAAAATCCCTAATAGTAGATAAATATGAACATGAAACAATATAACATGGTATGGGTATGCTAATTATCATCATAATATATGCATATGATCATAATCATGTGAGGAAACATTAAGAGAAATCTTGTAATGGTTCAATGGATAAACAATGAAAAATCATGTAATAGTGGTTAACTACCACACATAGTTGTGAACAATACTAGCATTATGTTCACGCATCATTTCCCTTTAACCCATGAGATTCATCACATTACACATGGAATTGGAGCGTTGTATAATTCTATATAGTTGGATGAGGACAAGATCTCTTGGAGGTGGGGGAGGGGATAGGGAAGATCCTTGGAATGAATTGTGACAAGGCATAATTCTAGAGAGGTGTGAGGAAATGAGGTTATAAAGGGTGGTATTTTATGTTTAGGGGAGAGGGGTTCTCATAATAGTTTAATCATTAGATTATTAAATCTCCCCAAAGGGAAGAAATAGTGATGGTTCCATGACCATGAATAGTAAATTGGGCATGAGAGTTCACAATTTGGGTGCTTACATCACTTGGGATGTTGGGAATATTGGATTTAAATAATAATTTATTTATATCGAAAATTAATGTAGTTTTCTATTCACCAAAAATTCTAGTATTTCAAAAAAATTAAAAAAATTCACAATATTTATTTTTCAAGGAGTAGAATCCATAAATGAACTCCATTTTTAAAAAAAAATGTAAATATGATTATTATTTTTTTAATAAAATCATAATTTACTTGAAAAAATAAATATTTTGAAATTAAAACTGATTTTATAATGCTTTAAAAAATTACACAAGGTCTTATAAAATTATATTAAAACCATAATACACACAAACATAATTTATGAAAAGAATTGAGTAAAATAAAATTTCTTTTAAATTATTTATTTATTATTAATTATTTATGATGTAAAAAATACTAATACTTCAATTATGGTCATATTATCACTTATATATTTTTATATTTTATTTAATCATTTATGAGTGAGGTTACATATATTTAGGATGATTTAATATTCATAAGGGTAGGTTAATTTTCATGGGGTAGGATACTATTCCCCAAAAATTGTTTTTTTTATATCGGACACCAATAAACTTACTGATCGCAATGGTGAATGTCAGATTTTTTAAATTCAGAACACAAAATTGGAAAAATTATGTTTAATTATAACATCATGATATGTCATTGTGCTTTCTAATGTGAATGTACTTTACAGAATAATTATAAGATGGTAATTCCATTTACAATGCTTTGGGTTGTTACAATGATGAATTAGAAATTTAGTTTCTGTAAAATGAACAATAATTTCATGAAAAGAATGGGTAATGGAGTGGATATATATTGGGGGTAGTTAATGAATAGTTTAAATTTAAATATAGAATTTACTGTCACAAATAATTTAATGATGGTGTAAAAAATTAAATCTATAAATTAATGATGATCTGATTAATAGGGATCTAGTAAATTTTATAGTTCATTTTTATATGGAATGTTGTACAGGTTATATTTTTGGGTTGTCATTAGTTTTTAATTTGTGGCAGTGTTCATGTTATAATAATGATGGTTATTAGTAGGGATATTTAGTATAAACCTTCTAGTTAGTTTTTTTAACTTTGTTATAAACATTATTCTCCTTATGCTTTGTTATACACCCCACTAAAGTAGTATTACAAAACCAACGTCAAATATTTTTTTCAAGGTGTTTTCTCTAAACTGTTGGTGAGGGAATAGACATATGAGTACTATAACTTGTTCAATTTCCCCTCCAGATATAATATGTGCAAAGATAGATCAAATTTTTTATAAGAATATGAGAAGTTACATATTAAAATTACAATATTTGTTATATTTCCTAACATGGTTATGTGATTTAGATAATGATATATATAATGCGTTATAAAATGTAAGATTATGGAATGGGGATGAATTTCATTATGTTAACTATACAATGTTAAAATTGAAACATAATATAGTATTTGTGATATGGTCTATGGGGTGGTTTTTTTATGACAAAGATATGGTCATGATGTGTGGTGTGGTTATGAAATAGGATATATATATAGTGATTTGATGGATACAAATTGGATAGAAGAATATGAATTTATTTTGTCGGGGTGTGAGAGTGAGAAGCCAATGGGGAAGTATTTTTGAGGTATATTTATAATTTATTCTCTCATTTCTATGTTATTATACATTTAATGTGATATTGGGTGAGTGTTCCTCAATGATGTGGGGTGGTATTTTTTCTAGTTAGGTTCTTGTTCGTTCTTATATTTATTCACTGAAGGATTAGTATTTTTTGTCCACATTTACATTACAAGTCTTAAAAAGGATCCTACTATGTATATATGTATCCCCCCATTTATATTTTATGATAACAACATTTCTTGATCTATATCATACTCATTTATAGGTATTATTATACCTTTGATTTTATCATTCATTGGTCAAGCATTTCATAGGGGTCATTTCATTTAAATTTGAAGAATTTTGGAAGCCCATGGGGTTGTACATGGTTGGTGCATGTTGAGGAAAAATTATACAGGTGGACCTATAAAATATTATACCACATTTTTTGATATTATAAGGGGGAACATAGTTTTATGAAACTATGAAACTCTACCCCCAACCATTCACTCATTGAAAATGGGTGTTTTCAGGATTGGCACATTGTTTTTGAAAATGTGTGGTCATCCAGTGAAAATCATGCACCCTAATGTTGTATGGGAGCATAGTTACGGAACACGGTTTTGCTAACCTTTCATCTTATCAATGAAATTTAGCAGATGGACATTTAAACCCAAAAAATTTCATTTAAAATTTTCAAACCTCTAGAATTTATTATTAATCACCCCTAATAGTCCTAATACATTTTCCTTTTCTTTTGGAGGATCCCAAGAGGATTCCTAGGTTCCTAAAACTCCATCCGTTGAAAAATAAATGTACATTACAAGAAATAGAAATCTCTATGATATGAGATATATTCCATGATTAGGGTTTTCCTTATCCCGTATTTCTCTCTCTTTAGAGATGGATAAACCCTAACATTATTGATGTTTTAGATCTAGGTTTTAATGGATCTTGTTTCACTGTGTAATGATCCTATGTTTTGATCTGAGATCTATTTCACAATTATTATTATGGTCATCTAGTCTCTAATGAAATATTTTAGTTTGGTCGAAGTTTTTCATATAACATAATATTGGCTGTCTATATGTTAATTTCTCATATCCTTGATGATGTTATCATGTTTTTAGTCGCATCAATATGCTTCCACATTTCAATAATAGGATTAAATATTAAAAATTGAATTGAATCCTTATAAATTTTTGAGACACTTCACGAATCCCAATGGATCTATTAGAGATTATGAGACGACAAATAATGGATAACAAAGGGGTGTCTCATTTTTATGGAAATATAATTGTGAAATATAAAAGTGTAAATAAATAATTTATGATGTTAAACTAATAGTGAATGTGTTTATCTTGTTATTTAGTTATAAGTTATTGTTGTATTAACGTGTAATGTCCAATGGGAATTAAAACATTGATGTGTAATATGATGAAAGACAAAAATCAATTTTTCATTTTGCTAACTATGTTGAAGTTAATGAATCGTGGTTTGGATTTAAAAGTGAAATGGTTTACCAGGTTTTAAATGATTGATAAGATGGTCATAGATGTTGAACATTGATATATATATATATATTTGTGTGAGTGTATGTGTCTGTTTGTGTGTGATTATGTGTGTGTTTGAATAATAGGTTCTGGGTATGAGACTGATGCTCCTCAGCCATCAGATCTAGATAGATGTTGTAGTCCCCGCCAATTTAATGATATTTTGTTTCAATATTGAGGCTCTATGTACCCATGATAATGGTGATGGAAAAATGTTCCATGTAATTGGGATAATTATGTTTGAATTATTCTCCATGAATATATGACACAGTACTAGGACTAATGCTCCATGGTACTAAAATGAAATTAAAATTTATTTAACATAAAAACCCATGTGAATTTAATTATTGAAAATTTGTGACATGGTTCAGACTCTAAAATTAATGATGTATGTATGATTGGATAGAATGTCACCATGAACCCAATGACCAATGTGGTAATTAAATATTATTAAAAAATTTCTTGTTTAACTTTTTAGACCTATTCATTTTGTATTATAAAATTACACACACTGATATAGACTGGATATTTCATTAGCCTCCATTTGTGGTGGTATATTTTTTTGTATTCGTACTCTACTCACACCACCTATTACTACATGATTATACATCATGGTTTAAATTCACGATAAGTTAAAATTCTCTCGAACTTATGGATGAGTTTGGATTCAGGATATGGAATTTATAAGGTAACAGTACCCTATTTTGGGGCTATATTGGGAGTTTTTAGTTTTTCTTTTCATTTGGGTTTCCATTTGACACATGAAGCATATTAAGTGTAGAATATCTACTACTTTGGTTTATAATTATTTACCCTATTTTGTATTATTCAAATGATTATTTGTACTTTTTAGTTTTTAGTTATTATTATTTTTGTCATTTTATATATTTATTTTAAATTGATATCTTGAATTTATAATGAAGATATAGTCACCCCACATAACATATTAGACCCTCTTAGGTAGTTGGAAACCTCTAGCATGCAGGGAGGCACACTTGAGGACATGCAGCCAATGGGATCGGGGCGCTGATATGTGGAACCTTTTTTTGGATGTCAATATGTGGTCTTATAGGAGGATTTATTTTTTATAATGTAAATATTTTTGAATGGTAGAAAGATGTTTAGGATAATTTGGGAGTTGTTAATGATCTTTTACATAGGAGTAGCTCAACCAAGTGTGGGGGAAACCCCAAGTACCCAGGGTAGGGAAAATTTGTTCTTGACGTTCAATGTTATAGTTGAATGTTATTTCATATTGACTGACATAGATTATTTCTGATGTTTTTTTTTTCAGATATTTTACTTAGGGAATATTATGGCATGGTATTTGATTATGTATAGATTATTATAAGAACCCAAGGATATTTGTTTATTGAAACATTTTAGGCACACATTAAACAAAAGGTTAGGATTGCATTGGGGGATAATAAAAATCACTACTAAATTTGTGTAATTTAAAATAAATTATTCCTTATAATGAATTTATAATTATTAGAAAATTTTGAAACATTGTAATATAAAATGGTAATAAAGGGTATCTAATAAGAAACCTATAAATATAAATGATTATTACGCATTATAAGCCATTGATCAGGTTAGGTATGGTTGAGGGAAGTGATAGTGATGTGTTTTTTGCTATGGGTAGTGTATACATGATGATTTGTTATGGATTTATAAGAATACATCTCCTATAATTGTGTAAATAAAGAGTTTTGTTTCTTTAGATGGATTTTTTGAATTGTGGAGATTTTCCTCAATTTAAATGTTTCTTGGTAGGTGATAAGATGGTAGTGTTGTGAATGCACATGTAACAACAACATACAAGGACCTAAAAGTTATGGGTGATGGGACAGAGTAGTAGTTCTTGTGAGAACTTGACATATTTTATATAGTTCATGTAAAGAGACACTAGGAGTGATATGGAAATTATTTCTAATATTACTTAGGATTTCTGACTATAGTTCATGTAAGGTGACCAAGCTCATGATTTCAAGGGAAAGAAAGAGTCTTTCAAAGTTTTATTTTTATCAAAATTGGACATTATGCAAATTATTGTCCAATGTTTCATGAAAATATATCACAAAAATAAAAGAAAATTGATCATGGTCAAGCCTATGTTTCTACTAAGGTCGATGTCAAATAATTAATGTATTGTATTTTTAATTCAAGAATTCTATTTTTCATATAAGAAGAATGTGATAAAGATTGTAATTTAGTATTTTTTTTCATTAAGGATTTAATATGATGAAGGTAATCATATATTTAGTATGGGATAATAAGAGCAACACTATGTTGTTTGTGGAATCTGATGTTACATTTGATTTTGGAAATTTAGAGATGATTTAGATAGAGATTGGACAGAAGTATTTTGGTAAAAAGTAAATGTTGGAATGGATTAATTGTAAATTTAGATAGTATTATTTATCATTTAAACATTTCTTATGATTATTTTGGGAATGTTATATTACTATAGTATTAAAAAAAGGTCAACCTGCAGGTCAGATGATAACTCGTTGTGTGGGACAGAGATGTGGGAATCAAACCCAAAACTGAAGTGCAATAAGGATTTATCACCTACCATTGGCCTACAGAAAGTCAATTATTATTTTAAAATAGTTTTATTCATTTACATCGTATATTTTTATATTTGGATCCTTATATGATTGAGATAAATTGAATATATTGAGTTTTAACTTTTGAATAGAAGGATGAGTTTCTGGTAAGAATTAGTTAAAGATTGAACATCTACTTGTCAATTAAGTATGATTCATTTTTCTCTTAGTATATGATGTAAATTAAATATCAAACACTAAGGAAAGGATCATATGACCAAAAATGTTTTCCTAGTACATTATTTTGTTTCCGGGAGCAGCAGAAGCGCGTTGGTGGGTATACCCAACTTTAATTTTATCTATTAACGTCGATCAATCCGAGAACTATCATAATAATAAAACATTGGATCATTAGAATATAACGATGAAAAAAAGAAAGGTGGGGTGTCCAAGAACCATAGATATGATCACGATATATTGGTTATAATTAATTTAATTAGAATACAAGAATTATCTTGAAGAAATTATCTCTCTGTTGAAATTTGTGGTCACGATCTAATGTGATCTGTCATTGAGTCGTAGAATCCATGTGTAGGATCCCTCTAGCACTGATCCACACATGATCCATGTTTCTCTATAAATCACCAAAGGGATCCCTATCTGCTAGCGTGGAAAGGTCTTTACATGCTCTATACACATTCGATATCCTTGAGAGCTACTTGTAATGCGCTCTCCTTGATCCGGTTGAGGAGGATCTCTCTCGTAGCATGAGAGCATTATTGGAAGAAAATAATTGTCTCTTGGCTTGAGAGAATTCTATAGAACTATTTTGAACAACCCTAATGAATGGATGGTCTAATTAGAATAATATAATTGGGATTTTAATTATATATAATAACAAAATGAATTAATTATATGAATTCATTTATTCATTTTACTAAATTCTTAGTAATACACCATGTCTAATAATAAGAGTTGACAATTATTATTATATGACATGAACCTAGAGAATTACACCTAATATTATTAATTTAAATAAATATTATTATTTCTCACTAATCCCCCGAAAAGGAACATGGTGTGTATATTAATATACAGAGCGTGTACTTTTTTCCATTTTCTATATTTCCACCACCATATTTGTTATACATTGAATAATGATTATTTATTTCATTAACAAATATTTCTGAATTACTCAGTAATAAATTTATTATTTTATCGACAATATATTCTATCGAATAACTAGTGTCGAAATAAATTTTATCTGTCATCCTTGAGTAATAATTTAACCACAATAGGTAATAATATATATTCAACTTGTTAAAGTAATATTTATCTGAGATACATGGACACAAGTACGATGTAACCTTCTAGGCCTTTTTCTTAGTGGCATTAGGTGGATAATGCCTAATGTCCAAGGTTAGCATCTAGAAACACACCAAGACACCCATAAGGAAATAAGTTAATGTCGCAATGACGTGTCACCTCATACAAAATATTAACATCAAATTCAATTCATTTGTCTCGATATCCCGAATCAAGAAGGTTGCATGCTGGTTCCATAAACCCATGTGCCTGATTATTCATTATTTCCCTTCCCAGAATTCAATGCGCCGATTCATTACCATGGATGTTGATTTATTTATGCTATATCATTTTCATAAAAGGGATTGAGATAATTACTTCAATTATAGAACATAAGGGAAAAATATTTTATCGTATTATCTATTAATGTAGTATTACTGGGGACACACCCAAAATATCCTACCTCACTAAAAATGGTGTGGTGTCAATGATTTCATCAATACATATATGTGTGGAAGTTTTAATACCCATTAATAATAATCATAAATTATAATGACAAATACACATGCCCTTAGATGGGAACATCCAATGAAACTATGAAATGTTGATTTCTTACTGTTGGGTCTTGTTCTCATAATATCCTCCAAGATATTACTATGGGTGCACACCATATGACTGTGACTCAATGATTTTTGAGTCTTCAACTCTAATGGCCTATATTATTTTTGTCTATAAAATAAAATCATCTCATTATAGAACATATTTTACAGAACAGTGTTATGTAATATCCAGGTTCTCATCATAGCAGGGATCCACTATGACCTTTTAGTGAAACTTCTATCTTTATGACATTATCAAATAAATTGTCACACAGAAGAATAATAAAGACGTGATACGGTATTTATTAACGAATAAAGTAAAAGTTAGTTGGTTATAGGATACCATCTCCAATAGACCCCCACATGGACTAGAGCCAACTGCTAACAACCTTTAACCCACTAGATCTCACATGATATACATGCTTCTACTAAGATAGGAATTTATTCATGGGGTTTTTCATAATCTTTTTCATGGACAATCTTCTCAATTCATCTTCACCTCCTTGATACTAACCCCTAAAGAGGTGATACTTCAAGAATATGTTCTTTTTCCATCGATGTGACCTTGGTTCTTTTTTCAGAGACACCATAGTAGTATTATCACAATATAATGCGATATGATCTTTAATTCTATGAAGGACATCATGCTTAATGACAATTTTTTGAATCCAAGATGATTACTTTGATACATCACAAGCCGTGATATATTCTTACTCTGCTATAGATTCGATGACAGATTGGTGCTTTTAACTCATCTAGCTAACAGCTCATCCATTGAGATAGAAAACATATCCGGGTTGCGACTTTAGAACATTATAATTGTTCTGAAAACATGCATCAGCATACCCTCTAATGAAAAGAAGCTCATCTCTACGAAACACCAGGAATATATATGTAGTTATTATCAGATACTTAAGGTTAGACTTAATAACAATAAAATACTATTCTCTTAGATTTTCTTGATATCTTCCTACCATGTTCTGTCCATAGGCAACATCAAGCCTTGTACATAACCCAACATACCTGATGGATCTTATTACTGAAGTGTATTCTATGATACTCATTATTTCACTCTCATATTGGATCAGAGGGCACATTTTCATGAAAAGATGCAGGACATGTGACACTAATCCCAATCCCCTCTTGGATTGTTCTATAATATATCTTTTTAATATCTGGTAATTGTATGTTCCCTGGTGTATTTCAAGTAGCCTCTGGGATCTATCACGAATGGTCTTGATTCCTAGAATGTAAGTTGCTTCACCCAAGTCCCCCATAAAGAAACACTTGTTCAACCATTCCTTAACTCTCTGTAAGGCTGGTACATCATTTCAAAAATGAAATATGTCATCATCATATACTAATAGGATAATGACCACATTCTAATTAATCCACTTATTAACACATGGATCACATTAATTATTAATGAGACCAAATTACATTATACCTTCATGAAATCAAATGTTCTATGACCTAGATTCTTGATTTAATCCTTAAATGGATTTTTGCAACTTGAAGACCCATTTGACTTCACTTCTTTCCATAATCACATTTTGTTGTGTCATATACAAATCTTCCAGAAGGTTCCACTTATGGAATGCTATTTTGACATCCATTTTCCAAATCTCATTGTCGTGGAAAGATGCTATAGAATGTATGATTCTTATGGATTTTAAGATAGAAACTGGTGAGAAGGATTCATCATAGTCAATTCCATGAAGTTTTCCATATCCTTTAGCCATTATACTTGCTGTATAGGTGCTAACATGACATTCCATGTCTAGATTCCTCTTAAATACCCATTTACATCGAATATTATTTATATCTACTAGCTCATCATCTAGAATGGAGACTTGGTTCTGATACATAGAATCCATCTTATAATTAGTAGCATCTATCCATCTTACAACTTTTGAGCTTTCTACTAATTCAATATAGGATAGAGTTTCATCATTTACCAAAAATAATTATTCACCATCCTTGGTGACTGGGGAACCAAATCTCTCTAGTTCCCTTTACTCTCGTGAGCTCCTACGCAGAATTTATGTTTATAGAACCACTTCCAAGGGGAAATGTGGAACATGTTCCGATATAAATTATTGTGTATATTGAGAATAAACTTCGTCGAAGTTGATCTTTCAACCACTATCATTTTTGAGGATGTGATTTCATTCAATAATGATAGCTTGTCTAGAAATAGTCACTTTATTATATAAAGGGTTATAAAGGTAATATCCTTTCGTTTCCTTGGAATATCCTTCAAAGATTCACCTCATGACCTGGGGTGCAGATGTTTTTCCGGATAAGGCCTTAACAAAGGCCTCGTATCCCCAAACACACTTGGGTGAAAAAATGGGATTTTTCAATTCCATAAATCAGAGGGAATTCTAGTTTTTGCCTTAGTTTGTACGTGTTTTAATGTTTATGTGACAGTTTCTAATGTATATCCCAAAAAGGATAATGGAAGACCTGCATGACTCATCATCGACCTCAACATGTCCAACACGGTACGGTTCCTCCTATCACTAACACCATTACACTGCAGTGTATAAGGAGGAGTGATCTGAGATAGAATCCCAGACTCCAACAGATGATCGATGAACTATTGTTTCATGTAATATCCACCTCGATCCGATCGAATATTGTTTATCTTCTTACCAAGATGATTCTCTAATACATTCTTGAATTCCTTAAATTTCTATAAGGTTTTGACTTATACCTTTTATGTAGATATACCCATATATACACAAATAATCAGTAAATGTAATGATGTAATAATAGTCACCTATAGCTTATACTAGAAATGGTACACACACATCTGTGTGCACCAATCCTAGAAGTTCTATTGCCCTTTCGCCCTGTCCACCGAAAGGAAGTATGGTCATTTTAACATGTAATCAAGTGTGACATATGTCAAGTGGTTTTAGCTTAGTAGAGTCTAAATAACCTTATTTTCATAGCATTGTCATGCACTTCTTATTTAAATGACTAAGATAGTGATGCCACAACTAGGTGTTTTATGATTCATCTGAGTTTATTTCATTATCGATTTCCACTTCTTAGTTTTTATAATTTAATACATAAAAACCATTATGTAAACGCACTATATAAAAAAATATGTGTTTCTTCTAAATGAAACAACCATTTTTTCCAAATTTGAAAATAAATAGATCCATATCCAAAAAATATAAAAAAATTATGTTCTTGGTAACACTAGGTACATAAAAATAGTTACGTAAAACCAAAAGAATTCTAGTTGGCCATGTGAGATTGTAATCGCCAATGGCCAACGCAGCCATCCTCATTTCAGTGGAATCTCGAAGATCCACCTATCCTTTGGAAATATTTTTAAATATACATGGTTCAGGCATTTGAATATTGATGTGAGCCCCACAAGCTATATCAAATACCCAATTTGTTGAAATGGAAAGATTACACTTGAAAATGAACACAACTTTAGCTGCCCCACACTTCTGTGTAAATTTCCTCTTCCAGTGTCCTGGTTTTCCACATGAAAAACAAACTACCTATCATTCCTTACCATGCCTCTAGATCTTCCCCTTCTTGGTGGGATAGTGCTCATGGGCTTCAAACTATTTTCGAATCTGGAGCCATTTTTCTTGTCGTTTCTTTTATTATTCACGATAAGGACTGTGGGTTTGTCACGCCCTATTTCCATATATACCTAGATAATTAAGGTTATAATTTTTGATAGACTATTATAATTGGTTTTCATGTTTTAATATACAATAAATCTAGAGAATTTCTTTCGCAGTGATGATAGGATGAGATCTGTACGCAACTCATCTGGTAACTTAATCAGAAATATGTTCAGGGGTTCAAGGTAGCCAATAATCTTGAATACATGGGTCCCATCTGGTGCATACTCTCAAAGATTAGTTGTGAAAAATACATTGGATATCTCATATCTCTCATGTCATGCATTATCTTGATAGATATTTTTAAGGTCAGACATCATGCTATACGCTTCGATGTTTTCATGTTGCTTCAAGAGATCATTAGACACGACCAATAAAATGAAACACTGGACATCTATGGAATCATTGATATTCTTCATATAGAGAGATATTTCCTCATCACTATCCTATTTTCCATGAATAATTGGAACATTATCTTCCAGAAAAGATAATTTATTATCATGGAGAAGGATGATGCATAAACGACTCTACCATTCCTGGAAATTGGTGCTGGTGAAATGGTTTTCCTTCTCAATTATGGTTTACAATGATATTTTTTATGTCATTTTTCATCCAATTTCTAAAAAATAATATTATAAAAGGTTTAATAATTTATCATGATAAAACAGAGACAAATAAATAATTCAATAATTAATAGTATCCCACTATTTTATCAAAATCTAATATCCCTCACCATCGACTTCAGAATATTATGTTTCCTGAATATTCCAGTGGAAAGGATCTATATTTCCCTTTGGATTACCCTAACTAGGGTTGTTCATGAAACATGATGATTTTTAGATTGGCATTCCTAATTCTTACATCATTAACTAGTCTCTCATTGATCCACAAAGTGTACTCCGCAATAATGAAATCCATTTATTTTGGATTTCCTAAACCTTTTCTCTTGGTCACACCATCTACTACTAGGGAAGTCAAACCTTTATTTGAACCACATTATGTCAAAAAAAATCTTGAATTATAATTTTCTGATAATTGAATTCACCCCAACTAGGGTTGTTCAATCACTTTTAACTACGGTTCGATTTTAACCAATATTATTGAAGGTTATAATGAATTATTATTTATTTGAGGGATTTTATCCATATACCCAAATTTTATTTTTTATCTTTGATTAAATTCTTGTTAATATTAAGTGGGATATACTTATGTGACTAAACATTCATAAGATAATATTTACACATAATAAGGTATTATTTTAGTTCCATATTGCATGCTTGTTTTATTCACTAATTGGGTTATGGTGACAACACAACCACAATTAATAAACTATGAAACTGATATAAATAAAATAAATGGTATGATTAAGAGCTTTTTCTATTGGTTAATTTATCTAGTAGTTGAAAAACTAACCCAAGATATTGGGGAGAAACACATTGGTCATTTTGGGTTCATGTTTAAAGCTTTCCACCTAGCCACCTTAGTGTCTCCTTGGATCGGGTTTACCTTGGCTCCTTAATTGAGTTGCCTCCACTATCTTGGGAGCCCCATCCATTACATATGCTTTTATCTCAATCGTGGTGGGAGGAAAATGGGGTTTTTCATAAACGAACCCTTGGGCATTTAGGGCATATATATTAATGAGTAAAAGGCTCTTAGGCCAACAAATTTAATTTTAATTAATAATTTAAAAGAAACCATTCACATACAATGATCATAGACTTTCTCATGATCATCCTCACATGCAGCGATATTTATGCATAAATAAAACCAGCAATTAATTCATTAATAATGCTTGTTTATGAAAAATAAAACTTGAATCAATTAATTTTCATTAATAAATTAATCCTTTTATCTTAACCATTTTTCTGAATTTCCTTTAGATTCTCATCAATCATAATTTTAAACAAATAAATTCATTTAAAATTATAATTGTACGTAACTTTTACCTTGGAGGAAACCTGGATATATCCTATTTATAACTACCCAATGAGTAGAAATGAACATTATGCAGATGTTAAATTAAAACATATATATAACATATATCACATGTTGTACCTCGTCTTTATGCCCACATTATGGAACACGTATCAATTGTTTGTATAATATAATAATAAATTTTAATAAATTTACATAATTTGTATGAGTATAGGGCATGTAGATCTGACTACACGACATGTAATTTAGTTCAAAGTCTATCAAAAGTACATGCATGGGGACATGGAATGTTGATGTGAACCCAAAATGTTCAGAGTACACAGCGTGTTTAGTGGGACACATGTCCTATAATGTCCATGTTACTCGGTTTCCTGTTGGGAAAGTCATGTATCAGTTACATCGTCCAACCCTATCATGAAGGGACTACACGGCATGTTTTGTGGTCCACACGGCGTATATTTTGGAATCTATGTACCACCTGTTCATATTCAACACACAGAGTCTTAAATACATAGATAGAATCTAATTACATTGCATGGTTTTCCAGACAGTCCTGGTGCATGAAACCTATACTATAGGGAATATACTACAAAATACATGAAGTTTATTCTGGTTCTGAATGTCCAGGATGCTTTGGAACCTCCAGATGAGATCCTCTATTTTATTTTTATCAAAATTAAATGAAAAAAATATCTGTACGGTGAACGAGAAACGAAATAGGGGGAATATATCAATAGATTTAGATTTATAGAACGATTAACGTGAATTGAAACAACTAAATTATTAATTATGTATATCACTAAAAAAACTAAATGATTATAATCAAGTATATGATCGCTCATATACCACTTGTAGATTCTGGGTGCAGTGGAAAAGCATTGGTAGGTTTGCCCGTAATTTGTTTTTCCCATTGACGATAATCAATCTGAGATACATCACATTTTTATAACACATTATTTTTAGAATAGAACAAAAAAATTAAAGAAAATGGGGGAGTCCTAGATCCATATATAGGATCATCATATGATTGTGATAATTAAATATATTAAATGACAAGATTTTCATTGATGGAATTCTCCCTCTATTGATGTTTCTGGTCATAATCTGATGTGATCCGTTATTGCGTAATAGAATCCAAGTGTAGGATTTTTCTAGAGGTGATCCACATGTGCTCCGTGTATCCCTAAGCACTGACCAAAGGATCTATGGGTGAAAGCATAGAAGAGAGTTGGATTACTATGTCCGCCATCGATCTCCTTGAGAGTCGCTTCCAAAGTGCTCTCTTTGATCCAGTGGAGGAGGATCTCTCTCGTAGCTGAAGTGCATTCATGGAAGAAATGAATTTTCTCTTGGCTTGAGGGATTTCTCTACAACTTTTGTGAACAAACATAATGAATGGATAGGATAATGAGAATAATATAATTGGGATTTTAATTACATAGAATAATAAAATCAATTAATTAGTAAAAAGTATTTATTAATTTCATTTAATTATTAGTAACCCCCATGTCAAGTAATAATAGTTTATAATTATTATTACTTGACATGCACCCAATGAATTAAACCTAATATTATTTAATTATTTAAATAATATTATTTCTCACAAATCAATAGAATAACTACACAGTGTGTATTTTTGTTTTTCCATTGTCTTTATTTCCTCCACCATATTTATTATACCTAGAATAATGACTATTTATTTCTTAAATAAATATTTTTTCATTACTCGCTAATAAATATATTATATTTCAAAAAATATATTCTACCAAATAACTAGTGTTTAAATAAATGTCATCAGGAATCCTTGAGTAATTATTAAACCACAATCGGTAATAATCATTATTCAACTAGTTTAATTAATATATAATAGAGATACTTTGACACAATTAGTGTGTGACCCTCTAGGCCTCTTTCTTAGTGTCATTAGATGTATCTTGCCTAAAGTCCATGGTTATCATCTGACAACACACCAAGGCACCCATAGAGAAAGAAGTTAATGCTGTAATGACGAGTCACCTCCTACTAACACCTACTATGTAATGTAAACCATTTATCTCAATATCTCAAATCAAGCGGCTGTATATTGGTGGCTTCTACCCATGTGCTTGATTATTCATTCTTTGACTTCCACGAATTGAACTTTCATATTCCTTTACATGTATATTTATTTATTTACTCTCAATAAATACCATCAGAGGGCCTAATATATCTACTTATGTTATGGATGAAAAGTGACAAATCCATACTCGCATTATCTATTACTGTTGTATTTCTAGTACTGCACCCAATATATCATAACTCGCTGAAAATAATGTGTTGTCATAGTTTTCTTCAATACATATATCTGTACATGTTGTGATACTCATTAATAATAATATTAATGTCTATGTAACAATACACAAGTACACAGATAAGAACATCTAATGACACTATGAAACGTTGATTTCCTACTGGCGGGTATCATTCTCATAATATACTCATAGATAATACCAAGGCTGAACACCTTGAGAAGGTTAATCACTGTTTTGTGATTCCTCACCCCAAATGGCTTTTATTATTTGTGTCTCTCAAATAACATCATTCGACCATAGAACATATATTCAAGAACAGTGTTATGAGACTTTTGAGTTCTCATCATAGAAGGGATCCACTATGAATTTTTAGTGCAAAATCCATCCTTATAACATTATAACATGCATTGTCATGTAGAAGAAAAATCAAGATGTGAAAAGGTATTTATTAATGAATAAAGTCCAATGTATTTGGTTCTAGGCTATAAACTACCACACATTCCTTTTGTGATGGATAACTTTTTCCCTTAGATTACTGCAAATTTGTGGCATTAAAATTGATAACATTCGACTATTAATATTCTCTATCACCCTCCATTATTTTCTAATGGTTATTTTTGTCTTCCATATCCATATTTTTCAACATGGAACCCTAGTATGTATTATTTCGGGTAACCTTCATACATACATTTCATTATTTTAAAATTGAGCCCTTATTAATCCATTTTTAGATGTGGGATTTCCTCAATGATATTTTGAAATTTCAAACCCCCTAATTTTTAATCCGGTTTATAAATTGTGAGGGAAAAATTTATTGAATAAGTGGATAATTTAACACATCTATATTCCATGATATTATTTTTTTGTAATTCAATAGCGTGTGATATACGCAACACCGAGTTCAAGCGCACCATGACCTATCAAACTAGTCATTTAAAAATCGGTTATGAATAATATTAACCACATATTGAATTTTATATGTCCAATATAAAAATAAAATTCATATTTTGTGTTGTTTAGACATTTTTTATATACAATTTCTATTTTTCAGATAAAAGAAGTATTTTTAAAAAAAATGCAGTTTTCACCTTTTAATAGAAAACCCTATTTAAATACAATATTTGAAACTTTTATATATTAAATTTTTTATATTATATTTGTAATTAGAAAAGGTACATAAAAATTTAGTTGGATATTTTTTTGGTACTTTTCTTATAACTTACATATTTTGATGAATAATGAAAAAATACTAAATTTTATTTGAAAACAACTTTTATAATTGAAATATTTTATAGTTTTAAATTATACATCTGAGTGGTTTTAATGTTTAATTAGACTATATTTTTACCATTTAATCTAATTTTTTTCATTCTATGTAATTTCACTTTTTAATTTGACATAAACACATGTCAATATTTTCATAGTTTTATTTCTTAAAAATGCAGTTTTTGGTTTTGAGAATGGGAATTAATTTTAAAATAATTTCTGAAAATTATATGATTTTAATTTGTAAATATGGACTGAAATTGGGAAGACCAAATTTTGTAATTAAGAAACTTTTATTTTTTTGGTATTATGAACAGTAACTTCAAAAAATATCTTTTCCCATGGTTAATGGGTAAATTTGGTAAATAAGGGTAAAAAATAATTTTATAAAAATATTAAATTATCCTAACACATGTCATAACCCTATTGGATGATATATGTCCGACCAAGGGCATACATGGGTTTTTTTTGTACCCCATGGAGCCACTATTTTTTGAAAATGACATTTTATTACGTTTAATTTAATGTTTAGGAAAATACAACCTAGTCATGTATCTTTTACTAAAACAATTATTATATGGGGTGATATAAGTGATATCATTGACTATAAATAGTAATTAGAAATAATATAATATTTAATACATCATGATGTTAAATTTTTAATTTTTAGACCAAAATAAATTTATTTATTTATGATGCAATAATGAGGCCGTATTTACCTTATTAATGAAATAATCAAATAAATTATATTATGAATATTAAAATAAATATAATTTGAATGCTTTGATTCCATCCACGAATTTTATATGTTAAAAAGTCAGGTTAGGGTTGGTTAAATATATTGTTTTTGATGTAATAATGTTTTTATGACTTTCACAAAAACCAAATACTAAATAGTATCAAGATTGACTTAAATGAGATTTTAAAACAAATATTATATTATTAAATGATATTATATTTCTAAAAATATAAGAATCATCCAAATGAATTATATAATGTTAGATATGTTTTTACTGAACCACTTTAGTTTCTATTGGAATTTTATAGAATCTACATTAACTATGTAATATTAAAATACATGAGTACTTGGTAAATGTTAAACTCTTTAACTAAGAGTTAATTATAAATGATAAGGTTAATATGGTGACATAAATTTGTTTAAAACCAATTGGTTGAGAGGTTTTAGACCCATACCAACATTAGTGATGACATAAATCCTTTTGGAGCTATTATAAACTGAAATTGATTTTATAATAAAATAATATTTCATGATCTCCTTAAAGTGACCCTCACCTCTCTTTTAAAAGGATGCCTCCAATTATCTTAAATTCACACATCCATCGCCATTTGGCTCATCCAAAACATTATCAAATATCCACCAAAATACACTAAATTGATCCTATATGCCTTAATCTGATCATAAATCCAACCTAATGATATGTTTTGTTCAAATAAAATGGAAACATCCGAATAACAAGTAATCATTTTATCAACTCATTCAAATTTATTTTCTTCTTCCACATCCCCTTTATTTGTTATTTCTATACTATAAAAATAACAAAAATAAATTATACAAACTGATATGTTATTATTAATATTTTAAAACCATATTCAATATTCTATCCATACAAAGTCACCATACGTGTGTACGTACGGCTCATGGTATCCACGTCGTGGTGTAGTTTGTTATTAAACAAAAAATTATTTGGATGGGTATAATAATGAATATAATTTATGTAAATAATAAATTTAACATGTTAATTATTCTATATATTAAATATACTATCAAATTACATATTATTTCACCATCAATAGAATGATATTATCGCCCGTGCATAGGTACAACCTACCGTCTGTACAACGTAATGAGATTCATTCTCCAATTTAACAATCCAAGAATGATTATAAAAAAATAAATTATTCATAATTATGAAATAGGAGACATAATAAGTCAATTGGAATCATATATATATATATTCATGTACATATATTTCATTCACTTATTTCCATTCAATACGATAATAAAATAGAAACAACATTCATGAGTGTGTACGGTCTACTATCTCCATGAACTGTGTCTTCCATTATATATATCTATATATTTAATATATTTATACGATGAATATATATGATATATAAATCATATTAAACATTATGTAATTATGTAAATTGTGATCTAAGTAATACGATCAACAATAATGAGTCAAAACACATACGATAAATAGAGTGATATTACCCGAATTGTTGCCTTAACTGGGAATTGATAATAAATGGGTAATATAATGTCATAAAAGAAATATATATGATATCATAAATATTATTATTATTATGATAAAAGTTATTTATATGTTTAAAAACATTATTCATTAGATTCAGATTCGTACAAATAATATCATACTTAAGGTAAGGGTTACTTGCTCAATATCATTATTACCCGATATTGTTTACGTGTAAGCATTTATAGGGACATATTTATCATCCATGTCCATGTTTCATAAAAATGTTTTCAAAAGGAATATTTTATGGTTTTGTGGAAGTGACTAATTATCAAAATCATCATTTTAAATGTTTTAATGATTTGTTTTTCAAAATCAATTTATTTAATGTACATGTTTTATAAATGTATTTAAGTATTTATTTATATAGAAATTATTGTTTTTAAATGTTAATTCCACTAAAAAGTGTGAATGTGTTAGGGGAAATTTTTTTTAAAAAATCACTTTTAAAGGATTTCATTTATAAATGGGTGACTTTTAAATTATTTCTCAAAAAGATATATTTCTCTCAAAAAGTTTTACAGATCATTTTCAACTATGTCAACATCATTTAATAGATATTATTTTCGATTTAGGTCGATATATTATAATAAAATATTCAGATTTGTATTGAATGATTTTTGATATGTTTGACTGTGGATGTGCTATTTTTATACCACTCATGGTTTATGTTTAATGTATTGACATTTCATATGCCAGTTTTAATATGAATGTTTTTGTTATGTTTAAACATTTTCATATGAGGAATGTATTGGACTTAGTAAGTGATGAGCTTGGCCAGGTATAACCCCTCAATGCATTGGTAGATATCATGAAAAAAACTATTGACTTTTCACAAGGCCTTGACAGAATATTTTTTAATTGTCTTGGCACAAGGCATTGGCCTAGTAGTTATTAATTCCACCATTATGCATTCCCTTTCTATGAAGGTTGTTATTACATGTGATTATTAGACTATTAGAATATCCATGTTCAAGTTTATATGGTAATTTTCAATTTATTTTTTCCACATTATGTTAAAGTTTATGTTAAAAATGTTTATGTTTTAATTATACATCTTCACATAAAATTTTATAGCTTCTGGTCAATTATTTACCATTACTGAGCATTTGAGCCCACACCTTTCTTATGTTTTATTTTTCCAGGATGGAAAGAAGTGTATTATGATTGATATGTTGGGTTAATCAAGAAGAATAATTTAAATTTCAAATGATTATTTATATTGTGTTTTATGTTAGAAAGTGTAATGTAACTTTTAAGTATGTAATCTATTTTCCAAAACTGAAAACAAATCAGTCCTTTGGGACTTGATTCTGTGTAATCATGCCAATTTATTAAAATAATAGACCAGATATGGGCTCTTTGTAGTTGGGGAAATACATTCAAAATGAGGTGTAGTTTATTTCCTAGTTTTCTGTGAGTAGGATGTGCTTCTGTTTTTGGTCCAAGTGGATGATGGTGGGATTATATGTTGTCTATGGCGCATGTGTGTGTGGGTGGGTCATGACATTGTATCTTTAAATAATGTAAGAGAATCATGTTGTCTTCTTGTTAGGGTGTGAGGGTTGTTAATTAGTGGGAATGTGGTGTGGGGTACCCTTACATCAATGTTAATTACTTATATTATTTTGCAGGACTTGTGTTATTTAGAGAGCATGCCCTGGTTAGGATGGTATGGTTAGTAATCTTGTTAGGTGTGGTTTGGTTATGTGGTTTTCTTATGGGAAAAATAGCTTGCTTCCCTCACATGTGCATGTGAGAGTTTGGTTTTCCTACTGAGTATACCAATATGTCACCCTATATATATAACTACTTGAATGTTTCCATGAGGATTTCATGGACTATGTTGGACCTTACTAGATTAGATCTTGATAGTTGTTGTGTTGCTTCATGGCATTACTTTTGGGTATTTACATTGGATATATTTTTAATTCTACTAATTCTATTTTAATCATGAATGTGAGAAGGTTTTTGGATTTCTTTAACACACACACACGCACACACACACATATATATATATATATCAAAGAGTTCTTTTTGGTATGACCATATTATCCCCTGATCTTTTTCTTATAAAGGGTAATTACTCCCATATTGTGATATTTTTACACCCTTAGTTCTAGTCACCAACCCAGAGTCTGTTATAGGTGGGACTCGTGGGTAATTATCTCCCTTTCCCTATTTCCACCCTAGGAGGGGTATTTTGGGAGGGAGGGGTCATGATAGAATGATATTACAACTGATGTTGGAGAGATAGTATTGAGTATGGAGTTAGTAACTATGATTATTCAATGGGTTGGTAGGTAAAAAATTTCATGTGATATTGGTGTGTGATATAGGCTAGAGGAGACTAGTTACGATACAATATTTTAGGGCCCCCTGTAATCTGATGCAAGGAATCTGAGATTATTGAATGACCAAGGGAAGAAACACTGTTTGTAGGGTAGAGACCATAGGATTAATACATGCATCATAATGAATTGTGTTTTGTTCAAATTTGGTTTTCTTACGAATGTTAAAATGGATAAAATGATAAAAATAAATTAAAATAAATTTTAATAAAATCTATAAATCATGGGCATAGGTAATCTTTATTTTCAATTCACCTAGGACTCGTGGTCATCACCCATGTGTGGATCAAGCGGTGGTGGTTCCGCAGGCAGATCAAGTTGATCAACTGAGGGTTGATCTATTTGAGGAGGATGACCAGTTTTAGAGTACATTTTTTGATTTAATGTGGTAAGAATTAGGGATGTACGAATGTAGTGTTTTTGACATGATGATTGGAAGATTGATTTTTGTGTAGGAGATCACCTTCAGTTTGATTCAGGACCTGACTGCGTATTGGGTTCCGTTGGCTATCATCCATATTCACGGTTTTGTATGTCAATGGTGGACACTATATATATGGAAACTGAAAGAGGAAAATCAATTTTTTGGGCCTACATCTAGAAATAGTTCCTAGAGGATTTAGTTTCCTGAACCATGATGGCTGAAAAGAGGTCGGAATTACTCTCCCTTCAGTAGGGAAGTATGTTGGTGTTGGATCTGGGGATGAAGATCAAGGGTCTCCTTCATTTTTCTCTAGATATCATTCTATATGATGAGACTCTTGAGATACATCATTAGGAGGCACTTCATCCATCCATCACCTGCATGAATACTCATTTTAAGTTGCCAACGTACCCTAAGGGTCAGAATAAGGAATGAGTAACCGAAAGACTGCACTTTTGAGGAGTTATATACTAATATGGGATCCAATGGAGCTATTAAAGAGGTAGTGATTTTTGTGGTTGGTCTCAGGTTCCCACACCATTTAGGTTCTAACCAGTAGGGAGACAACCTCATGATCTTCATTTCAAGCCATATGGTGACAGTGGACTCTGTTCCTTTCTGGTGGTCTTGGGTCCGAAGTGTTTCTTTTGTTGAGTTCATGGAAATATTCATAATTAGTACCCCATGGCTACAAAAATATAAGTTTGGTAGAGGTGGACCAGCTGGGTATTAGCCTCAACATTAGTTTCTGGTGATACTATTTCACCATCAAGGACAACAAGGTTTTCCTCTACCAAGGTGAGATAGATTAATTAGGTTTGTCCTTTGTATGTCTCTTATGGATTGGTACTGCAACCCAAGCATGGACACAAAGGTGTTCATCAGCAGAGAGTAAGAGGATATGGGCAAGGTGAGTTGCATTTAGTCGAGGAAGTAGTTTGATCATGGTAAAATATTTTTAAAGGTATAATCAATTTGTTCAGTAACCTTGATTGTTCTTTGATTGATTTACTAGCATCATAATCCTTTGTTTCACACACTCTAGACCATTTTCCGGGACTATATTTAGATATGATTCACATGCCCTTGTGTTGAGTATGATTTTCGAAGGCTAGACTATCATGTTTGATGTGAGAAGGGAGTACATACTGATGATATGACCACATCTACCATGTGGGGATATCATTTACCAAAAAATAGGCCATAAAATTCTATCCCTTTAATCAACTATTTTTATTCCATACATGTTGTTATCATCTTCTTCCAAAGGAGAATCATATTTCTGGATGTGGATGGCCAACATGTGGCCTTCATCGGTGAGCATAGTTGTCAAAAGGTAAGTCAACCCGTGGAGACACTTCTTTTCTTGTTAGTTGAGTTATTGTTGGAATCAGTGGATAATGAGATATTGGAGGATCCCAGGGTAATTGGGGAGATCCTAGAAGTTTTCCTCATGGTGGTTGTGACACTACCCCCCTTTACTTGATGTTGAGTTCGAGATAGACTTGAATCCTCATGCTTCTCCAATTTTGAGGCATCCTTGTCACATGAAACCTAATGAGTTGTAGGATTTAAGGATTTATATAGATGATATGAGGAAGAAGGGTTTTATCATGTGTACTGTGTCATAGTGGGGTTCTGCAGTGTTGTTCCCAAAGAAGGTGGATGGTGGTCTGAGGTTGTATATAGACCATCAGATGATGAATCAATGGATGTTCAAGAACCATTACCATCTTCCGAGGATAGACAATCAATTTCACTAGTTGAGAGGGGTGATTTGATTTTCCAAGAGCAATTTAGGTTCGAGATATCAACAGTTATGGGTGAAAGAGGGTGATATCCTGATGAATTCTTTCAAATGAAGGTATTGGTACTTCTAGTTTTTTTAATTCCATTCAGTGTTACAAACATGCTTTACATGTTCATGGGGAATATGAACTCTATCTTCCTTGATTTCCTAGATCATTTCATCATCGTAACCATATATTATATCTTAATCTACTCAATGTAAGAGGAGGAGAACACTCAACATCTCAAAATAGTCTTCTAGGTTCTTTGACACAACCATCTCTATGGAATGTTTCCCTTGTGTATGTTCTGGACATGAAAGTTTCATTTCCTCAGGCATGTTGTGTCTTAGTAGGGTATTACATTATACATTTAAAATATTAACTCATCTTTTTCCAAGACATCACCTATTAACAAGGAATATGTTCATAGTTTCATTGGTATTGTCGGCTATTATATTATTTTTATACCAAATAAATATTGATTTGCATCCCCATCGATATCTTTTAATTGAAAACAAAAATACAGCTTTTATCGATTGATTTATTCTAGAGTACGTTCTGTTACATAAAAGGGATGTTGGTTAGAGCTCCAATGATATAGTTTCTAGAGGAATGGGTAATGGTAGAGGTGTTTTATGGTGATTCTCATATGGGTTTTGGATATGTGCTCATGTAGAAGTTAGAAGTGATCTATTATGATTCTAGGTAGTCATTTACCCCCGAGCATAACTATTCCACCCATGATTTGGAGTGAGCAATTGTTGAGTTCGCATTAATTTTGTGGTGACATTAACTCATCGGGGAGTGCTTTCTGGTATTTGTGGATCATAAGAGATTTAGGTATTTATTTTCCCAGTGTGATCAAAATTTTTGAAAGTGGATGTGGATGGAGTTTTTTCAGGACTATTCATGAAATTTAAATATCATGGATGATGATTTTATTATAATGTCACATAACAAGTTTGTTCAAGAATATGTAGATTCTTGGATACTGATAGAAAAGTATTATCCCTTCAATTGGATTAAAGGGTGGATGGTGGTTGAGGATATTTGATTTAGATGATTGTAAAGAATTATATGATGTAGTAGGTAGATGATTCTTAGTGGGGAGACTCATATGTAGAGGTGTTTCATTATTATGTTGGATATGGTTATGATCTTGAGGGGTGGTCAGAGGATGGTCAGAACTAGATGTATCTTTGTGAAAAATTGTTTGTTTTGGTTGAAATGAATTGCGGAGTCCTTTGTGAGTTTCAAATATCAAACATATTTGTACATCTAAGTGTTCCATGATCTACAGTGGCTTAAATTTATAGTTATGGTTTCCTAGGATGGAACAGGGAGTGGAAGAGTTTATGGTGAAGTGCTTGGTTTTCCAGCAGGTAATGAATAGGCATCATGTTTCAGGTGGTTTATTTTCATCCATGTATGTTTCTAAGTGGAATTAGATAAATATTAATGTATTTAATCATAGGGTAGCCTAGATATTAGAGATAATGTGATTCTTTAAAGGTGATAGTCGATCGATTGACAAAATCGACCCACTTCATAGCAATAAAAGTATCGTCTATAATGAATTCCTTGACCAAGAGGTATGTGGATGATGTGGTTTGGTTTCCTTGAGTTCCAAGGTGCATTATATTGGACCAAAATTCATGTTTTTCTCATGAGTATAGAGGGGATTAAATTGTTACTTTTTCACTAAGTTACGCCTCGACACTACTTTCGACCCTCAAAATGATGGGCATCTAGAGCAGACTATCCAAATAATGGATAAAATGTTCCTTGAATACGCCTTGGATTTCAGTGGATCTTGGGTAAGACATCTTCACTTGGGGATGAAATGTTATAATATTGTATATCACTCTTACATTCGAATGGCTCCATTTGAGTCTTTGTATGGGAGACTGCGTCATTATCGATTATGCTAGATGAAGGTTGGGGAGATAGTTATTGTTGGTTCTAATGTGGTAAAATTCATGAATGAAAATGTTCATCTTGTTCAGGATAGGATGAAATCAGAACACGAAAATAATAATTCATATTATGAATGTAAAAGGATGCCCCTGGAGTTCTATTTTGGGGACCAAGTTTTCTTGAAGATTTTTTCTTGATGTGGGTGGTGAATTTTCAAAAGAGGGAGTAACCTTTCACACAAGTCCGCTGGTCCCTTTTAGGCGTTAGGGTGAGTTGGAATGATGGAATTCTAGTTGGAATTTCTACTATGGTTATACATGATCCATTATGTCTTCCATATCTCTAATATTCATCAGATACTTCATGATCACTTCAATGTACATGAATAGGGATTGAAGGATATAGAGGATGACACAACATTCGTGGATCATCTAGAAGATATCTATGATCATCAAGAGATGGTGCACCATATATGAACCATTCCTTTGGTTTGTGTGTGGTGAATTCATGGTGGTCAAAAAGACAGTAAATGGGATGGATAAACAAATATGCATTCCATGTACGTAGAGATGGTTTGAGTTTTTCATTTCTCTATTTTGTTTTAAAGTGTGATTTTTGAACATTTTATTATAAAATAATATATTTTTCCATGGTTTTAGATATGTACATTGTGATAAAGTATATGAATATATATAGGGTTAATAAAGATGCATTAACTAAGATGTGATTAAAATCATGGGGAGTGTTAGTTCCTCTCAGACCAGATAGTATCTTGACATGGAGAAAAGAATTCAATGATTGATATGTTTTGGACAGTGCAGTTCATTGGCATAGCGGTTGCACGGTAGTTGTGTGGAAGGGTGGTTATGTGAATGGAGGTATCTTGTGGATATGGTAGTCTGTTTGTACAGAGTATCTATGTAGTTTTTTGGGTCGATGTGTTGGTCTGGCGATAACATTTGTGGTATGCTGAGACTCTTTAATGGTATCTCACATGGATATTTTTTAAAACCACTTTACATCTAGGATTGGTTTTATATTTGTAAGGAAAAGAATCATTTGAGATTTATCTAATGTAATGGTTCGTTCCATTCCAGCCTCTTCCATTTCTAGTTTTTGGTTTGTTGAGATGTTCAGAGGAGGTCTTGTGTGTTTTTTGTGGGGGTTGGCGGTACAATAAAACCACTGTAGGGATAACTCATTGAGTATGTAGACTACATGATCTGAATATTAGTTTAGCTGATTGTTCTAGGAGGTTCATGGCATGTATAATTCATGGTTTTAAAAATAAAATAAATTTAAAGGTGACATAATTTTTAGTAGAAACCATCCTATAGTAATTACTTGACGTGAAAGGGGATTATTAAACATGTAATCCACCTCTACTGTATTGTTTTATGTATTATCCATCCACACATATTGTCAAACCCTATGGTTGCAGCAACTCTCCCTCAAACCCATGAAACCCAATGACCCCTCTTCAATGTTGTGAGGATTCCTACACAAATAATTGATTCCAAGCCTATCTCCATGTACCTATAACAGTCCATAATTGATCCAAGGTACATTATTCCACTATTTTTTGAGTTTTATTCATGATTGATCGCGATTCCTCCTATTCATATTTATATGTGATGGTGGATGAAATCCATATATTTAAAGTGGTTCTCTTAGGTTAGTGTATGCAATGTGGTGATATGACATCCTAAAATGGATACAGATCTTACACAAGAGGTGATTGAATATATTTTGAGTGGTATGTTCTCGTGCGAAGAGTATTGACACCCTTTTCATGAAGTTTTGAGTTAGTACCTATAATGTTTGCATCATGTTGGGTGGGGATATGAATGTTTCCTTGTGAAGATAGATTTGTATTTATTAAAAATATAATATAACTGGTTTAATATCAATAAGCAGTGGTTGATGAAAAGTAACGTATTCTCCTACTTTATTATTATTTTGAGTGATATTGTAATTTGTATGGTTAAACTACCCACTAAAATTGTGGATTTTGGGGTCCATTTATTGAACTGAATGATTTATGGAATGCATGTTGTTCATTTTCTGTTGTAATTTTATATAAGGAAATTGGTTAATCTTGTATATATTTCTAATTAATGAATTCTATAAGACCATAATGTTTCTATGATAACCCATGAATTAACATGTTGAATTAAATAATGGATTCATTATAATATCTAGAATTGTGTATTCCCTTTGGACATGGGGTGATGTGATGTGTGGGTTTTTTCAGGTTTGTGGTAGTATGGTTGTGAGCATGGTTGTGTGATATGGGATGGATTGGGTGGTGTAATGGAATCACAGGTAGAGATATTAATTGATTATGGGATGGATGAGAATTATTCTCTAGAAGGGATACAAACTATTTATGTGGTAAAGTGTTACATGATGGTTTTGTGAGTTGGGGTTAGTTCCATTGGTATGTGATCTGAGTGGGATGACTTTGAAGATCTGCATTAGTATTGGTATGGGTAATTATCCCGGAGTTTATCTATCAGTAACAATCATAAATATTTAACCTAACTCTAAATAACATGTTACTATGTGTTTTAATGTGATTTTGTGTTAATTCATTATCAGAACTCTTCATCTCTATGATTTTTAGTTATTGTGATTCCTATTTTTGACATTCTTGATAAATTCCATAGTAGAAACAGATCAATAAATAATTTTTAAATAATGTTGGAATGTCTTGGGTTTGTTTATCTAATGGAATATAAATAGTTAATGAAATATCATGAATGTGTGTTTAACATATAGGAAATGTGAAGCCACATTTGATTAATAAGATATTCACCAACTGAAATGATTGTTGTAGATACAAATAATTTTCTTTTAGAGGTAGTGAGAATGATAGTAGAATTGTGGGTTGATTACTGTCTGGGAACCCATTGGTTTGGCTTCATTTATTTCTATCATGTATGTATATACTTGTATTTTTCCTTTTTATTTCCCTACTCACCCAACCCAACTCCAGCATTATGTTCTGACCACCCCCATTGTCACTGTGTGGGGGTGCGGTAGGGTGACTTTCCCAAATATACCAATGGCAGGATGGATGGATAGAAACTAGTTGTTCCATGATCCCTCTTCCAACATATGATAGCCCAAAATTCATTGGGCATGTTGTGGTCAGGTTTGAGGTCCAGGTGTGTGCGGGCGAGTTGTGCTTTCCCATGTGTCTTAGTGATGACATATGTTGGAATTTCCCAGGTGTCTTTGGGATGAGGATCATTTTGTGGCCCATGAGTATGTTGGGTGGGGGGGATTTTCTATGTTTTTTGGTGCATATGTGTTGAGGTGGGTAACAATTTGGTATCTTTGTAAGAGGTGGGAGTGCTAGGTTATCTGTTGAATGGGTGTGAGAGAAGTTAATCCATGGGGAAGTGGTGCGCGGTAACCTAACATTGATATTCGTTACTTATATTACATTAAATGACATTCATTATTTTCTGAATTTTCCTTGGTGAGTTAGTTATAGTTAGTACACCGGTTAGGTGTTTTTTGGTTCTTTTATTTTCTCATATGAGAATTAGCATTCTTCCCTCACTTGTGCATGAGAGACTTCGGTTTTTATACTGAGTATACATGTATGATCATTCTACGAATATAAACTTACATTCAAATTTCTATGTGGATTTAAAAGACTCTTTTGGACCTTAAATGATCAGATTTGGAATGTTTTTGTGTGACTTATTATCTTCACATTTTGTTATTTAATTTGGATATTTTTGTATTTTTACCACTTCTATTATAAACATGCATGCACGATGATATTTTGATTTCTCATATATATATATATATCCCAATGATGATTTGGTGATGGTCCATATTATCTTCTAATCTTGTTTATTATAATGGGTAATGCCTCACATGTTATGATATGTGTACACTGTTGCAACTAGTCGTCAACTCAAGGCCTACTAGTAGGGAGCCTTGGGGGGGGGTCATTATCTCAGTTAATTCATTGTCATCCAAGGAGGGGAATCTTTGGAGGGAGGGGATCATGAAACCATGATATGAAAGTGTACAAAATTGATTAATGAAACCAATGATTTAATGAAATTTGATATCCCTTTGGGGATGGTTCAAACTTTGGAATGAGATGATGAATGTATTGGTGGTTTGGTTGTCATTGTGAACCCAGGCAAAACAATGTTTAATTAAAGAATAATAAAATGTGATAGATATGAAGTTTATTTATCATACATTATTTTTTATACAACTATATAAATTGTTATATATATTATTATTTTTAAACATAATTGGTGGTGGCATACTAATTTGTACTCACACCATAACTGGGATTACTGATCGGTACGTGAATAGAGTTATCTTTGATGTGTAGGATAAGGGAAATTTACCTATAATAGATGTTTGAAATGGGATAGAGCATATATGAAGGTACAAAACATGATTTTAGGACCTTCATGGAGGGTTTTTAGTGTGTATTTATTTTTGTTTTGTACATTAAAACATCACAGATATATGTTTTGAAATATCTACTCCTATGGTTTGGATTTTTTTCTTACGTTGGTTTATCATGTGATACTAGTTTATATTGGTTGTGGTGTTATTCAGGTTATTAGTTGTTATTATTTGGATATTGATTATTTATTTTCAACTATTGTGATTATTTGATAAAGAGGGTATAGTATCCTGATGATATATATAAGACCCTCACTTCTATTTGGAAACCTCTAGAATATGAATATGTGTGGCTATGGTTTGTGACCAACTGGATCTAGGAACCAACATGGCACCTGGTTTGGGACATCACAAAGTGGTATCAGAACTGTGTTTTCATTTCTTTTGTATTACTATTTGGGAAATGTAGACAAGATACTAGGATGAGTTGGGTCGTGGTCATGATCCCATGCATGGGAATATATAACCCATGTACTGGGGTAAAATCTCTGTACATATGTGGGGATTTATGATTTTATGGTTTTTTTATAGTTAAAAGACATTTATCCTACAGTGATGCACTTATTTGTGATGTTATTAATTTTTTCAAAGATTTTCAGGTCCATATATGGAAAGATAGTTTTGTATACATGCATCATTACATGCACTTGGAAATTATTACGAAATTATTCATTTTAGGAATGCGAGAAAAAAGATGTTTTTGGTGATTTTGTGAAATGAAAAAACAATTCCAGACCTTTTTAAATTAAATGAAAAGGTTAATAATTTGAAATTGATAGTTTCAAATGACACTAAAAATGGTTATTTAAATTGATAAATGGGTGGTCAATGAGAGATATGAATTATGAAAGTGTTTACCAGATGTTATCCATGAACTATATAAGGGATTGTTGAGGGTAGTTATGGTGCGTCATTTTTGACTTTGTCACAAGGTATGGGAGATTAATTATTAATAATTTTTGTGAATCCCTTTTATGTAGATATGTTAATGAAGAGTGATGTGTCTTATTATTTGTTTTTTTAATTGTAGAGATATTCGTCCGCGATGATGCTTATTTATAGGATAATAGAAAGAAATGGATGGAATTCAAATTATGGTAGTTTCACTAGAGGGTCAAATAGTTCCAGGAGAAGGATATAGAGGAGAGTTATGTGAGAACATTGCACAGTTTATGAATTTTATTGAAAGAGACCTGGGGTGGGTTGTGTGGAATATGTTTGACTGACATGGGATTTCCATTTTTTTCACCCTATGACATTCACTGGAGATAGTGGACCTAAGGCAACTATATTTTTCATTGAGTCTATATAGATGAAACTAGTCCACTTGGAGACTCCTGAGAAGAAGAGAATCAAATTGGAGTCTTATATTTTAGATGGTTTAGTAAAGTATTTGTGCAAAATGTAGACTCAATATGGAGTGCAAGAAAATGTGGAGTGGAAAGATATTCTAGAAAAGTTCATGATGAACTTTTACCCTAAGACACTAATGAAAGAGAAGAAATTAAAGTTCATGGGTATAACCTATAAGAGTATGTCTATGATGGAATATGAATAACACTTTACTTATTTAAAGAACTTTTCACCAGTAATTGAAAGAGATGATTCCATTACAGTGAAATTTTTTTTGAATGGTCTTTAATTTGAGATAAATTCCAATGATTACATATTTAGGATGAAGATGTTTTCTATGTTAGTGAATCACACTCACATATCTGAGGGGAACCCTAATGAGGTATCTAATAGAGTATAGGTTGTTTATTATAGATGAATAGGAGGAACGTATTCCAAGAGTAGGCAGCATCCCTATGAGAAAATTAACAAAAGTAGTAGAATGCATATTAAAAAGGGGGAAATATCAGTTACTCGAAACATTACTCGAGTGATCTTCCACCAGTGCAGTAGGTTGGTCCAATTTCATATATAGTTCCCCAACAACTAGTAGAGTCACGGTCATGAAATAGGATGGGACATCTAAAATGGTTCTACAATAACCCATGATAGATGGGTATTTTACATAGGATCCAAGAAAAATCAGTGTGCTAAAAGGGGGTCTTCTACCTTATATCAGTCTAGAAGTTGGAGTTATTCTGGCCATGGAGCTCGTGTTAGTAGATGTGTTACATTTGGGAATGAAGACCCATATCTTCTGGGAGGTGCAACTCAGAGGTCTAAGACAAAATAACATTGAATACGAGAATGAAATTATCATGTAGGTAAGAATGTACTTGTGGATTGTGATATTAGTCCATAGACAATCATTGTTACTATTATTGTATTTTATGTACATTATAGTTCATTATTTGATGTAGGAGACTCTTACTCAATTATATCATCACCACTTGTGAACAAATTATATATGGAAGTGGATTTTATGAGTGGGGCTATGAAAATAGACATGCCATAGGGAGTAAAATTGAGAGACATCTTCTTATATAAGTGGTGTACTCCCATGGTCTGGGAGTATCAATTCTATTAGTATCATTACATACTTTTCATTTCAACAGTTGTATTTATTTTGGGTATTTCCAATTTGGTATCATAATAAGATCACATTTCTTTATTCCATTTGAGAGTGACCATTACGTCTACTGATGGTAATAGTTATGTACATTGTGGGGATTGGGATGTCAAAGTGGGCCATGTGTGGACATTTAATCAGAAACTATGGGAGATCACCACATATGTTGGATGCCTTTTTCTAAATGATGGGGGTCTAAATTTAGATGTATTACCACCAGTATTAGACCAATTATATGAAGTACTTCCTAATGATATCTCATAGATTCTACATAAGAATTATGTTGAGTTTATGATTGAGCTTATTACTATATTTGAACTAGTTTATATTCCACCCTATAGAATGGAAAAATAGAGATTAAATAACATAATACTCAATGAGAAGAGTTTATGGATAATTGATTTATCTGTTTCAGTATGCCGGATTGGGGTTCTCTAATTTTTTTTAAATACGGCTTATGTGACTATGTGATCAAGTCTTGATTTTCTAAGGTTGATCCAGACGATAGTGAATATCCAATATCCTATTTTTTTTTATCGATGATCTCTTTGACTAGTTGATAAGTTCATTTTTTCTCTATGATTTACTTGATATCAGGGTAGCAATAGTTGATAGTTAGACTGTATTATATACCATACACCTCTTTCAAAATATGGAACAACCTATATCATTTTTTATACTATTTGGGAAAAAATGCAATGATGTGATGTTGGACATTATTATCCAAATATTCCACCCATTCCTAGAAATTGTTTTTGTTTGTTTTTGTTGATGGAATACTATTTTACCCCTAGACTCATGATGTTAAATCCCATCATTATGAAATGATACTAACTACACATAGATAGAATTTACTATATGATAATCTATCTAAATGTCTATTATAGATTGATCAGATACATTTATTTGGTCACATCATCTCAATGGAAGATGTGCCAGTGGACCCATAGAAGGTATGAAAAGTGTTTTATTGGGATCATCCCATGAATATTTTAAATATATATAGATTTATGGGTTTGGAACTATATTATTGGAGGTTCATCTAGGAATTTTTATTCTGGGAAGCCCCACTCTTAGTATTGACCAAGAAATGGATTAAATTTGAATGGTCTGGGGCTTATGATAGATATTTCTAGAAGCTAATGAAGCATTTTAATACTACAATTATCATGATCCTACCAAAACCGGATGAGGTGTATTCAATATTTTGTGACATGTCTTGGATTATTCTTAGATCAGGGTTCATGCGGGGGAATGAGGTTATGAAATATGGGTCTTATAAGACGAATACAGTTGAACAAAATTAACCTATGCACAACATCGAGTTAGATATATAACTTTATGCCTTCAATTGTTAGAGGAATTATTAGCTAGGTGGAAAGTATATTATGTATATCATTCACAATAGCATAAATAGAGACTTTTTCAGAGATATTTATCTATCTGGTAGAATATATGTGTAGGGTATACGAAATATGTTGACTTTGAGATACCATATAGACTTATAAATAGAAATAGTGTTTTTATCATTTTAAGATGTATGATAGGGACGCATGCAGCTCATGATTATAGTTATGAGTGAAAGATGTTGAACTTACTTGAAAGATGCCTATTTCGGTTCAAGAGGGCCTTGGTAGATGGAACTAATCCCAATATTAGTGGAGTCCATACATATGATATGGATCAGCGAGATGATTTATGAGGATCCAGAGTGTTTGGACTTGAGGGAAATTCATTAATGTTGGGATTCACCTTCAAATGGGACATAGATGAGGATGAAATCATCTTTGTCATGAACAATGTTATTTTTTTACGATTATGATATAGTATATGATACATTAATTTAATTCCATGATGTGGGTGCTTCATATAGGATTAAACTGTATATACTATGAAATTTTTCAATATTATTGGTGTTTTGTCATGAAAAAAGAGATTTCATGTTTTTTTGACATGTTTCTACACCCATCAATTGGTGAAGGATGAGCATCAATGACATGGTAGTTTACTAAAATAATTTCCAATTTTGAAATGTAACTAGCGTGATTGTACTTTGGAATTCATGGAGGATACCCCAAGGATTCCATGGAAGAGAGAAATTATTTTGGTGATTGTGGAATGATTGATGATAGTCATTAATTCATTCTATATTCAAATGTTTTTTCTTATTGGAATAGTTGGGGGACTTGTATTTTGGAGTGATAGTACATCTGCATGGGGTTCACTTGAGTATTTTTTTGAACCTTGACTCATCTTCCACCTAGATCTTATAGAATGGCTTGTATAAGCTTTTATTACAAAATTATTTATGAGTAACAATTTCCACCCACATATAGATTGGTAGTCATAATGATCTATAAAAGTGCTGAAGGATATACTATGTCCATGAGAACTCAATTTTGGTGGGTGATGGGAGAAGAAAAGTTTTCTTGTTGACTTGTCCAATAAATTATTTTATTATGATAATAATTAGATGATATCTTACGAGGTAACTTGTGGTAGGCCATGTATATCACCTCTATTATGGATGTATGATGGTGATTTTGGGTTGGTGGGACCGAGTCTCCTGTAGGAGACATCATAGTAGGTCCATATAATTTAGAAACATTTTTATATATCTCATAGTGGAAAGAAGTTGTATACTGATCGATGTTGACTAACCCTTTAGATTAAGGTTGGTGATTTTGTATTCCTTCAGGTTTCTCACAGATTGGGTCACTATAAAATTTATAGGAATGGAAGGTTGACTACTATATTAATTTGACCATTTCATATTTTTGATAGAATGGAGCTGGTGGAATACTGATAGGCTCTTCCAATGATGTATAATAGTAGGAATAACATTTTTCATGTGTCACAACATTGTAATTATCACCCCAAAAATTCTCATGTGATCGACATTAATTATGTTGATCTTGAGAAAAATGAAGCCTTTGAGGATAGTCTAATTCATGTTATGGATCATTGTGAGAAAGAGTTCCAAGGGAATATTGTGCTGATAGGTCGAGTATTGTGGTAACATGTATGTGTTCAGGAGGAAACATGGGTGACTGATGTAGATATGAGGTCTTACTGGCCCTATATTTTTATCTAGTAAACTTATGGATGCATTGGAGTATAACTGAAGGAACAAATGCTATAAGGTGGGGATATTGTAATATCGAAACCATTCTAGAGATGTATGATGCTATTTTTTAGGAACTATTTTCCCTTTTTATGGTTATATTATTGTTAGATATTAATTTTGGATTGATTGGGTGACATTGGAGAAGTTTGGAAGCCCAAGAGCCATTTAATTGTTAGGGAAAATTGTACGGACTTCCTTAGGAAATCATGAATCCATTCTTGGTGAGATAAGAGGGGGTATATGGTTAGTTAATGGTTAGGTAATAACATGTGGCTTTCCCCAAGAAATCATACAACATATTTTTGTGAGACAGTAGTTGGAACACAGTTGTTTCACGGTTTTTCCAAACAATTCCCCCCAAACTTTGCACCCCAAATCATTTGGGGTTTTCATTGAAGGTGCATGGTTTTTCAAACCTACCCCACATAAGAGAACTGAATGCCCCTTAAGAAGATGAACATGGTTATGGCACACATTTGGGAAAACTATTCACCCATACAATGGAATCAGTGTGTGTGGGAATTAATCCCTTCAATTTTCATAAGAAACCCTATAACCATCCGATTTCACCCATATTCACCCCCACTCGACCATGATCTTATAACTAAAATCTTTTATTCTCACTATTGGATTCTACTACTCCTCAAATAAATACCTTGATGAATTATAGATTCAGTTAATAGATAGACTCATTATTGTTAATTGATTCCGTATTCATGTTATTTAATATATATCCCATATCACTCTCTTAATTAAGAGGGATGAGATTATCCCTATTGGAAGTGGTTGAGATATAGGTTTTCACGGATGTTAATTCTTTAGATATTTTTCTCATGTTTTAGTCATATATCTTCCATGCTATTTTTATCTTGATCTCCTTGCTTCAATTTTGGGATTCCTGGTATGGTGAATGTCCACCAAGGATCTATATGTAGGTGTTATGTTTATTATTTCCCAAATTCTTTAATGATAATTGCATGTATGTAATTGTGTAATTGCAATTACTATGTTTTGAAATTTCATCTTGAATTAAAAATTTTATTTGGTTAATTAATTAATGGTTTTATAGAATTAGTATAACATTGTGATAATGAAATCGGTGAAAATAGTTTTTTGGAAATTGGGCAATTAATGGGATTATGTAATTGATTAATAATTGGAATTGAAGGGTTGGTTGGACTAACATTGAAGGGTTAATAGATATTATGAGTATATGTTTATTAATGGATTAATGTTGAAATGTTAATATTATTCCATGTGATTAATGTTAATTGCAATGATCTATTTGTTATTTGAAAATGTTAAACTTGGTGAGAATGATTTATAAAAATTCTAAAAATGTTTACCCTTGACTGATGTGAAATATTAGATATTTTTAATGTATTTGATAATGAGTGTGAGACATGGAATGATGCTACAAATACCCATATGTGATAATGAGTGTGGAATAGGGACTGATTCTCTAAATACCCATATGAACATTGAGGTGTGAGACATGGATTGTTCCTCCAAATAACCATGGGGTTCTAGGAAAGTAGTTCTAGGCCCATGATATTGACATTGGACAGGGGTTTCAAGTTTCCATGATATTAAAGTTGAATGAATTGATTAATTAAAACTGATGATGTAATGAAATGTGATATCCCTTTAGGGATTTTTCGGGATACAGATGGACTAATGTTGGTATTGATGGTTTGGTTGTCATCATAAACCCATGGATTTATGTAGTTAATTAATGAAGAATGAAATGTGATAACTATATAATTTATTTATTATACAAAATTCTTTATAAAAATGTACACATTGTTATAGACTAGATTTTCATTCAGATGTCATTGGTTGTGGCCTATTAAGTTGTACTCACACCCTACATGGGATCCCTAGCTTTTACACTAATAGAATTCGTGTTTGAATGATAGTATAAGGGCAACATACCTATGTTAATGGATGAGTTCGGATAAAGAAAGGATAAGTGGACCAGATTTTATATCGGGACCTTCATGGGGTGTTTCTTATGTTTAGTTATTTTGGTTTTTCATATTGAAACTTGAAACATATATGGTATGAAATATATTCTTCTATGGTTTGGATTTTTTTTCCTTATTTGGGTTATCATACGATATTGGTCTGTATTGGATATGGGGTTATTCTAGATATTGGTTTTTATTATTTGGCTATTGATTAATTATTTTCTTCTATTGTGATAGTTTGATAAAGTGGGTATAGTCTCCCCATAATATATAATAGGCCATATCTACTAGTAGGAAACCTTTATAATATGGGGAGACATGCCTGAGGTCATGTAACCAATTGTATCGGGGACCCAATATGTGTCACATGAGTCAGGTTTCCAGAATAACAACACTAGGGACAGCTATCATTCATATAAGATCTTACTGTACATATCCAAAATAATAATAATTCTGGTATGGAAAATTTTCACATTGGGATCAAGATTCACATGTCCACAACTAATCACATGAGAAGGGTCAAGTTGATACTTGATTAAATGTGGGATGTATAAAATATTGTGAACAGAATTTGATGTCAATGGTTGAACTAGTCAATATGAAAATTTAGTAATTTTCTACATAATATCAAAAGGGTTAAAATACAAAGTAGCCAACATCCCTTTCTTACCAAATTATAATGTACCCCACTTATAGTAACAAATAAGAATACATGATCACGAAATTCAAAATATAAAGGGAGATAGTGCCAATTCTCATAATATTTTTGATGTCTTTAGGTTGTTTCTTTCCACTTCTAAACATGTCTATTTTTTCATTACTCTCATACACAATGCTTGGTCCAATCAGTGACATTTTCCTAGTCTCTACCCAACCACATGGGGAAAGATATGTATGGCCCTAAAATGCCTCATATGAGGATAAATTTATCATTTTATAATAACTTTTTTAATGGAAAACACCACCAAATAAAATTGTTCTTCGAATTAACCACAAAAGTACATTACACAAGATATGAGAATGACATCCAATGTCTAAATCATATGTCCTGGAATGAAATCAATTTAAGCATGGTATATTGTGTTTATTGTTAATATAGTTCCAAGGGTCTATTAAAAGGAACATTAAATTTGTTAGTTGAATTCAGGCTATCATCCACTGATAACAGAAATTGCAACCCCATGTAATTTCACTACTTCCCAGATATAGATCATTTCCAATTAATGTACAAGATTACACTCATGTATTGGAATAATTATTGTTACCATGGTGAGTTGTTCCATAATCACCGATATTTTGTCATTTTTTGAAGTGTTATTGATATAAATGAGACATGTTCCTTATAAATTTTTCCCCATTTCCATACAAGGTTGGAAAATGATTGTAACTTGTTTTCTAGTCATGATGTTTTAAAATACATTATAAACAAGTGAGACTCCATATAACATAAATAATAACATTCACTTAATACCTGATCATCATAAATAGTCCTTCACTGCCTAAGAGTTTTTTGAGTACTCAGGTGGATAACCCTCTTTTAATGGTAATAAACACAATGATGTTCCTATTGAAAATATTGATGAACAATTATTTGAACACAAAAGAGTGACACTAAATTTGTATGTTCTATCCATCCTTCAATGGTATCCCAACCATTTTGGTTCCACCTCATTGTAAGATGATAAGGTTATGATTTATAAGTCTTTCCAACCTATTTACTTTAGTCAGGGATAAGAGTGACCAGAAAGAAAAATGGAACTTCCATGATCTTATTACAGTCCATGTTCATGTCAACAATAACCCAAATCAGTTTCAATTAGATTTAGGATTTTATAACCACTTGGTTACAAAACTTAATACATAATGAATCAGATACAAAATTTCATTTCTCGAATGTATAATCTATTTAAAAGTAAAACACCTATATACATTCCATCAAACATAGTTTTTTAAAGTTCAAGAATCCTTTTTAAATTCTGTGCTTCGATATTTTGTGATCTATAAACTTAGTGAATATTCATTCAGAGTCATATTGATGAAATATTTTTATTTATTTCTCATCATGAATAATTCATGGTTATTTTTTGGGTAATTATTTTCATATATACTCAATGTTAATGAGATATAATAAATGAAACTAACTCCCAACATGAGAAATGTAAAGACCCATAATTTTTTTCGAAATATTTTCCTTAAATACATGGGAATTTTATGAGATGTGAAAACTAACGGCGTGTGATTTCGAGCCCAATTGTGCCTAAAATCAATTTCTGATGTTTTTTTCAGGTACGTTCAGAAAACATACGAGTGAGATTTTATAACTTTTGAAATGGTTATCATAATTGAAATATGAGGGAACCGTTGAACTCACAGTGTCGGTATTCTCTTATGGAGACTTCCACTTTGATGATAGTGAGTCGATAATGGAAGATGGTATTTGGGTTTTCATTGAAAATAATAAAATAATGTGTGTAGAACTTTATTTAATTTTATTCTACCATGTGGGTGATTTTTGGTTAAAACCTCCACATGGGATTTGGAGGTGGGACCGCCACACCCTAACCTCCCATGAGGTTATGGTGGTGGGGGCCCATCCGAACATAACCTCCCATGAGGGGTTACAACATGGGGACCACCGAAGACCATAACCTCCCATTTGAATTATAGGGGTGGGGACCACCCGACTACTATTAATGGGAGGTGAGTATAACCTCTCAACTCTCCCTCATTAATGAGGGAGATCCTCTCCATCTTACCCTTTAATTAAATAGAGGCAACCCATTTAATTATTCTGCCAACCTATTGAATTAAATTGTTAGAGCATTTTTAATTTAATTCTTCCTTTTTGAATTACATGCCACCATTATAATAACATAAAATCTTTAATTTCATGTGTATTTTTCATTTTCATGGAAGAGGAGGATTAATGTTTTATTGGAGAAAACTCCAAACGAGGAACCATTATTCCAATGAATAATGAAGAATGCAGGTGAAAATTATTCTTATTCGACTTCTTTGTCAGAATTCTACCCCAGACACATACCGACCTACCTTGTGCAACGTCATCAATGAGTCAACACAACTTTGGATTTGAGACGTGCAGTGGACGCGATGAACGATGATTCTCTTTGTCGACATTCGGAGACTTTGTCAACGAATGACGACTGTCGAATCAAAGTTAAGGGTTTATTACTTGTCATAGTTGTAGATTTTTCTTACATTATTTAATGGATAATAAGGGATTGTTCCAGACACATTATTGATCATCTTCTTCTCATGATGATCCAAATGTTAACTCCATAAACACGGAGGGTGCGGGCCAACCAAACATGGCCCGAAATCCTTAGTCGATTTATCTCTTCTTGAGGCATTCGACGACATAGTAATGAATCCACAATGAGGCGACAGAGGTATCAATGACAGAGGCCATGCTACTCGTGGCCTCCATGAACCGCGCCGCCCCCGCAGCGCTTCGGTGCTTCCGGGTGAACACTGATGGCCCGCGCCGGCCCGAGCCGCTCCGAACCTGTTCCCAGGCCGCCTGCCCGTGGCCCCCCGGTGCCCTGTCCGGTGCATATCCGCCTTCCCTCATCCCCCCGCTATGCCACCCAGTGCCCAGGCTACCTTCGTACTGCCCCCAGTGCCCAATCGCCTCCCGGCGGCCCCCCAGTGCCCTTCCCGGTGCCCCGACCGCCTGCCCGTGGCACCCCCAGCACCCTTGCGCCTGCTCACATCCACCCTAGAGCACTACCCAGTTCCCAGGTGGCCTGCCCATGGCCTCACTGTGCCATACCGTAGCCTATCCAGCCTCCCCAGAGCCAGCCTCCTCAGGACCCGCACGCTCCCCATCAAGCCGGCGTCTCGGCTCACTCGCAGCCACCCGTCCGAGCTGGTGTCTCAGCCCCCTCGTGGAGCCCTAGACGAACTCGCCCAAATGCACCCTTTGGGACGAGCCACACCGGTTCGTGCCCTCACAATGCTCGAAGCTGAACTGGCCATGGGCTCTGGTCGATCCGCCCCCACAGTCTGCTGGACCGAGCCCAACAGACCGGGCCCAACATAGCGGGCTGACCCGCCGAATGGTCCGGGTCAGACCCAATGGATATGTCTAGGTTGACCCATACCGGTCAACCCTGACTGGGTGGGGCCGAGTCAATCTGACTAGGCTGGATCGGACCTGGGCCCACTAACGACCCTTTACTTCCTTTGACCATTACATTGGCACCAGACGACCGTTTGACGAACTTTCAGCGGCACTGGTATTCTTCGAATGCAACTGTCCCATTGAGTATACCCCAATAGAGTTCAGGGTATATTTGAGATACAGTTAGGTTGGATTTTACACGAATTAAACCAGCCCCATAGGACTAAAAGATTAATAACTCACAGACCGGGCATCTGATCGATACACCGTCTATTCTTTTGACGCCTCTATGACGTGGAAAACCTTTGGATTACTTATTCATATGAATTTGTGGTAGTTGAAGTATTGAATCTTAGCATGAGGAGAGGACCCAACCAGAATCATCCATGATTTGTGGAAACCCTATGGATGGTTTTTATTCAACTAATGTTCGAGGGTCATGTGTTGGTCTGATAGTTCTTTCTACTGGTCCTGGATCATGTGTTGGTCCGACAACTTTAACAAATGTTCCTAGATCATGAGTTGATCCAACAGTTCTATCTTCCAGTCCTAGATCATGTGTTGTTCTGACAGCTTCGACTACTGTTCCTGAATCATGTATTGGTTTGATAGTTCTATCTTATAGTCTTGGATCCTGTGTTGGTCCGAAAGGCTAGATGATTCAGTGGCTACATTAGATCATCTGAAACTCTCTAAATAAGTTTTATACTTATGTGAAGTGAGTCATAAACTTTTCTATTGACTTCATGATTACGATGGGTTACTTGATAACATAGGTATATGTGTGGGTATATACCTCTGTGGGGTTACATGTTGATTTCTTACCTTTTAGTTTATCCTTTTTGGATTTTGTGAGACCTTGAGGGACTCAGGATTTCAACTAAGTATCATTATACTAACCTATGCACAGGATATATCAACACCTCGTTGGGTTGGATGCCGACGATGGACAGCGTTGGTGGAGGCTGAGAGCACCAGGACTAGATAGTACCCAGAGGTGGACCTTACGACGTGTTCATACATGGAGGAGACTGATATATGTGGAGCTCGTAGAAAGATATATGTACCTACGCTTCAGGTAGGATCCATGATGGACTATCCATGAGTTTATTTCACCTTTTAGATTTTTTTCCAATTTCAATTGTGCATTCACTTTATAGTTGGGCTTGTATTTCTGTCCCCTTTTACTTATCAACACTTCTTTTGTATACATATTTACTTAGTGACGACTTCCATCTCATACTCTGTTGTGTTTGTTTTCAGATTAGAAATGAAATGCCTTCCCAGTTTAGGTATTTACAGCTTTGGTGCTAGTCACCATCCCCTTCCCTATGGAAGGCGGGCATGGGGTAGTTACAACATGGCCCCCGAGGGATGGGTTGTGAAAAATTGGTATAAGAGGATTTGGTTCGTCCGTAGAACGTAGAACTCTGATATATATTTTTAGTGAAGAAATATTTTTAAGGGTATTGAGTGTGGTTTTATATTCCGGGAGTCCATTGTTGGTGTAGTGGCCAAAGTATCAATACACCAGGACCCTGACTTCTGATTTATGACTCAGTGCACGAAAAAACTGATTTTGTGTGTGTTTTCAAGAGTTTTATTTGTGATATCTTGAGTTACCTCACTATGTATAACTTATTGACTCTGGAAATCCTATTTATTCTCAGGATGCCTCCATGCAGACTGTCAGCCAGGTTTTCAAGAGTAGTACGAGATATCAGCCCACCAATTGATGAGGCCTCGTTGCAGGGCCCCATCACATCAGAGGCACTAGCGGTACAACTTCCCATTGTGACACCGAAGCCACCAGCCTCAGAAGCAGATGATACATACAACATGAGTGCATTACACATGTTCTATTGCTAGAGTCCACCCAGGTTCAGGGGTGAGATGGACCTGCAGACAGGTGAGGATTGGGTAGAGGCCATTGTGAGAGTCTTCAGACTAGTAGAGTCACCGGTAGACTTCATGGTAATCCTTGCCGCGAGTCTCCTTCAGGAAGTAGCAGGCAGATGGTGGATCCTGATGCTCCAAGAGCATGACAGGGTGACACTCCTCTGGGCATACTTCAAGAGACTTTTCCGGGTGGAGTTTGTCCCAGCCACCCTACATGCTGTGCGGATACAATAGCTACTTCTTCTGCAACAAAGTAGCATGAAAGTAGAACAGTACTCAGCGAGGTTCACCGACCTCTCGCACTAATCCTCTAATATTGTACGGGACCCATTTTTCAGGGTTCAGACATTCGACCAGGGAATCAGTTAAGAGATCAGTGCTTAGATGATCGCCCTTAGCATCCTAACACAGGTATGGGGGTTAGATAGAGACCTCTTAGTATATATTTTCCTTTCTGAGCAGTCACCAGCAGAGAGACCCATCACAAGTCGACAAGAAGTGGAGTCTCCTATAGTTGGCAGTAAACATATGTCGTAAAGGTCCATGTAGACCAGGCCATCTGGTGGATGACCTCAGGATACGGGTTTAGGTGTGCAGGGAACACAAGTAATAGCCACTCATGCCAGGAGCAGACAATGTTACTCATGCGGCGGGCACGGTCACATGGCTCGTGACTGTCCGACCCACATTACGGACGATCAACAAATTGTTGAAATACTGACCAGGTAGAGACAGATATTCAATCGAGTCCGTCCATATGGAGGAGACGGATGTGGAAGAGGATTTGGTCGTGTATCTGGTGGTGGATGACGTTTCAAGGTGTTACCCCCACCCCCACCAGGAGGACCACCCCGACCGTAGAGAGTAGGTGGACATGGTAGAGATCAACTTCAGGTGTTTGAGACCTACGATCACGGTGCTCTAGATATGTTATGAGGTACAATATCTGTCTCTTCCACCATTGTTATAGTTCTTATAGACACATGTGACAGTCAGTCTTTCATTTCCACTTCCCCCGTTCGGAGCTCGGAGACTCCGAAGGAGATGTTAGTTCGATCCTTACGGCAAGAGACTCCTACTAGAGCTGATTAGACACTTACACACTAGTTCCGGCAGTGCGATCTTACTTTAGGAGGTGAGAGATTCGGCTGGGATCTCCTATTTGTGGTGTCGAGGCCTTAAGACATCATCTTGGGTATAGACTGGATATATAAATTCCATGCTCCGATAGACTGTATTAGGTAGAAAGTGTGGTGTGTTCCCATAGATGTGACCATGTTTACCTTCACCGGTGAGAAGGGGTCCTTTGCAGCATAGGATGAACTCACTTAGAAGAGGGTTCTACTGATCACTCATCAGTTGGCTTTCCATACCCTCAGAGTAGTTGATATGGGGAGTCTGAGCTATCCTGTAGTGGTGGACCAGTGCACAGATGTTTTACCTGATGACATCACGAGTCATCCTCCTCGTGGAGAGGTGTACTTTTATATTGACATGTACCCTAGGATGTCACAGATATCTACACCATCATATCGTATGGCTCCCGCTGAGCTTTGTGAGCTGCGGGTACAACTAGAGGACTTGTAGGGAAATGGATTCATCTGGTCCAGTTTTTCTCCCTGGGCAGCCCCGATTCTATTCTACAAGAAGGAGGACTGTAGATTGAAGCTTTTTATTGACTATTGGCTCCTAAACCATGTGACCGTGAAAAACATGTTCCCACTATTGAGGATTGATGACCTCTTGGATCAGCTAACGGGAGCTCGGTGGATGTCAAAGATAGACCTCATATCAGGCTATCACCATCTTAGAGTTTGAGATGAGGATGTGCAGAAGACGAACTTCAGATGTTGGTATGACCACTGTGAGTTCTTTGTTATGCACTTCGGCATAACAATGCTCTAACATTGTTCATGGGACTCATGAACATGATATCCCACCCATAACTCGATCGTTATTACCTAGTCTTCATCGACGACATTTTGATCTACTTGACTACTTAGGAGGAGCATGCCTAACACCTACCGGTAGTATTGGACACACTCTGAGTGCACCAGCTTTATGGTATTCTCTCGAAGTGCCAATTCTAGATCCGAGATGTTCAATTTTTAGGTCATGTCATCTCGGAGGCTGGGATTACAGTGTATCCAATGAAGATTGAGGCGGTACATTCTTGGGAGTAACCCAAGAGTGTGAAGAAGGTACAGAGTTTCTTGGGATTGGCAAGTTAATATCGAAGGTTTGTCCAAGACTTATCCAGGGTTTCCGGACCAATATAATCCTTGAGGAAGAAGGGGAAACCCTTCCAGTGGTTGGAGAGGTGCCAGCAGAGCTTTCAAAAACAGAGGCAGAGGCTAACTACTTCTCCCAACTTGAGTCTTCCAGAGGAAGGTATAGGGTACGCGGTCTGCTAAGATGCATCATGGACCGAATGCAATTCTATTCTAATATAGGAGTTATCAGTGATCACGTATGGTTCTCGGCTTCTGAGGAATAATGAGCAGAATTACGCTACCCATGACCTAGAGTTAATAGCAGTGGTCTTCGCCTTGAATATGTGGAGACACTATTTTATTGGTGAACGTTTTACTGTGTACTCTAATCACAATAGACTTAGGTATATCTTCTATCAGAAGGACCAGAACCTAAGACAGCGGTGATGGATTGAGTTTCTCCAGGATTATGACTTCGAGATAGTCTATACTATTAGGAAGGGGAATGTAGTTGCAGATGTTCTCAGTAGGAGGTCTGGTATACACCTGCTAGGCAAGGCAACAGAGTAGCTGGATGTTGTACATATATCCTTTCTGTATGGAGATGGAGTAGCTTTCCTAGAGTCTCTTATGGTCACTCCCCCACTCGATCAGTGAGTCAGGTATTCACATCATGGGGATGCTGACTGCGAGACATAACTTCCACAAATATCCATCGGGTAGGCACCTTATAGATTTTATGAAGGTGGGGAGCACGTCTTCCTCTTCAGAGGACGTACTATGGTACCAGTGTCTCTTCATGGGGAAGTTTTGAGGTATTTTCACACATCTCCCCTAGCGGTACATCCCGGTGTGGCAAAGATATATCAGGACCTTAGATGATAACACTAGTGTCTAGATATTAAGAAGGCAGTTGCAGAGTTTGACTCTCGATGCCTCACTTTTCAACAAGTGAAGGAGGAACATCAGGTACCCGCATGCTTAGTTCAGCCCAGAATGGTCTCAGAGAGGAAGTAGAATGGGATATCCATGGACTTCATGATGGGTCTTCCACATACATCTAGGAGTCATGATTCGATATAAGTGATCGTCGACAGCCTCACAAAGTCGGCCCACTTCTTAACGATCAGAGAGATGGGTTCAATTGAGATCTTGGGATGCCTCTATGTCCAAGATATTGTGCATCTACATGGTAAAACATGATTATTGTCTCTGATCATGATGCACAATTTACGTCCCGATTATATAAGGGGTTGAAGGATTCTTTCGGGAAACAACTTCGCTTGAGCACAGCCTTCCATACTCAGACAGATGGTCATCCCGAGCAGACCATTCAGACCCTCGAGGACATGCTTTGTTCATGTGTCCTTGACTTTAGTCACAGTGTGGAGGATCACTTTACTTTGGTGGTGTTTTCATACAACAATAGCTATCAATCCAACATAGCGATGGAATATTTTGAGGCTTTGTATGGTCGACTTTGCAGATCACCACTGTGATGGACAGATCCAGGGGAGTCTGCACTAGTGGGACTAGAGATGGTAAGGGCGAACACGAAGATGGTGCAGATCATACAGGTATAGATGAAGATTGCACAAAGTAGACAGAATCCATATGCTGACATGAGATTGAGATCTCTGGAGTTCGGGGATGGCGACCACATCATTATATGGGTCTCACCTCGAGAAGGACTATAATAATTTGGCCAAGGTGGAAAGTTATCTATAAGGTTCATCGGACCCTTTCAGGTCCTCAAAATATATGGTGAGGTGGATAACAACTTTCAACTTCACCTCAGATGCACCGGGTGCATGATGTCTTCAATGTATCCCAACTGAGGAGATACGTGCATGAACCTTATCATATCATCTACCATGGAGAGATGGACGTCGATGATTGGGCAATGTTCCCAGAGGTTCCAGTGGAAATTTAGGATCGGCATGAGTGGGTCCTCTTTGGATGGTCGATACCTTTAGTGGGCATTCATTGGCAGCATGGAAAGATCTAGGAGAGCACATCGGAGCAGGAGGCTCAGATGCATACTCAGTACCCCCATTTGTTCCCTCAGTTCAAGTTGTAATTTACGAGGACGTAAATCCCTATGGTTGGGAGATTGTAATGACCCAGAATTTCTGTGGAATTTTTTTATTAATACATGGTAATTTTTAGAGACCTCGAGAACCAAAGGCATGTGCTTATGAGGCCCGGTCCGTCTGGAATCAATTTCTGATGTTTTGTTCAAGTACGTTCAGTAAACGTATGAGCGGGTTTTTATAAATTGTGAACTGGTTCTCGGAATTGAAATCCAAGTGAACTATTGAACTGGCAGCACTAGTATTCTCTTAAGGAGACTTTCACTTCGGTGAAATTGAGTCGAGAATAGAAGATGGTTTTTGGGTTTTCCAGGAAAAATAATATAATAAAGTGTGCAACACTATATTTAATTTTAAGCTACCATGTGGTTGATTTTTGGTTAAAACCTCCACTTAGGAGTTGCAGGAGGGACCGCCACACCCTAACCTCCCATTAGAGGTTACGGTGGTGGGGCCCACTTGAACATATACTCCCATGAGAGGTTACTTCATGGGGACCACCCGAGGCCATAAACATTCATTTGAATATTAAGTGTGGGGACCACCCAACCTCTCTTTATGGGAGGAGAGTATAACCTCTCTAATCTCCCTCATTAATGATGGAGAGAATCTCCACCTTCCCCTTTATTGAAATGGATCCAAACCCTTTAATTAATGTGCCAACCTCTTGAATTAAATTATAGTAGCCTTTCTAATTTAATTATTTATTTTTGAATTATGTTCCAACACTAAAATAATTGAAAATCTATTATTTCGAGGGTATATTTCATTTTGTTGGAAGAGGAGGATTAAATGATTATTGTAGAAACCCCCAACGAGGAACCATTCATCCAATGAAAAATGATGAATGCTAGATATTATTCTTCATCTTCGACTTATTTCTTGGAATTCTACCCCAGAAACCTGCTGAAGAACCCACTACAACGTCCTCAACAAGCCGACACCGCTCAGAATTTGATACGTTTGGTGGATTAGACAAATGACGATTCTCTTCGTCGACTTTCCGCGACTCCATCAACGAATGACAACCACTGAATCCATGGTAGGGGGTTTATTACTTGTTGTATTGGTACATTTTCCTAACCATATTCAATGAATAATTAGGGATTGTTGACGACATATTATTGATCATATTTTTCTCATGGTTATCCGAATGATACCTCCCTAAACGCGGAGGGTGGGGGCCAACCTTACATGGACGGACATCCTCCATTGATTTTTCACTTCATGTGGTGTTCGATGGCATGATGTCATATCAAAAACGAGGAAATGGTTGCAGCAAAGACAAAGGCATCACTACATACGGCCTCCAAAAACTATGTCTCCACCACGCAGCCCCCGCGGCGCTCCAGTTCTTCTAGCCAAACACCACCGGCCTACATCGACCCAATCCGCACCATACCGGTTCCCCGACTGCCTACCTACGGCACCAAGGATCCCTGCCCAGCACCCAGCCGCCTACCCGCGGCCCCCCCCAGTGCGCTGCCCGACACCCCGGTAGCCTACCCGCCGCCTGGCTCGGTGACCAGCACCCTAACCATGACCCCCTGGCGCCCAGCCTGGCCCCAGCAGCCTGCCCGCGACCCCGCCCCCCTGGCGCGCTCCCCGGTGCCCCAGCCGCCTGCCCGGGGTCCCCCTGGCGCCCTTCCCTACACCCGACTTCCTACCCACGGCCCCCCGGCACCCTGCACTACACCCGGATGCCTGCCCGCCCCTGCCCCCACCCCCTGGTCTGCTGCCTGGCGCCCAGCCACGTCCGGCACTGCCGCCCGCGAGCTGGCCTCCGCGCGACCCGCACGGTCCCGGCCGAGCCAGCATCCTGGATCCCTCGTGGCCACCTAGCCGAGCCGGTGTCTTGGCCCCCTAACGGTGCCCGGGCCAAACCGGCCTGGCCGCGCCCTTGCAACACTCTAAGCCGAACTAGACCTGATCTCTGGACAAACCACCCCCGCAGTCCACTGGACTAAACCCAGTAGACTGGGCCAAACATAGCTTGCTGACTCACACAACAGACTGGGTCAGACCCAATGGGTCTATCTGGGTTGACCTAGATCGAGTCAGCCCAGACTAGGTTGGGTTGGGTCGGACCGACAGGGTCGGACCGGACCCGGGCCCACTACCAACCCTTTAATTCCTTTGGCCATAACATTGGCACCATATGTCTATTTGACGAACCGTCAGCGGCGCTGGTATTCTTGGAACACTATGGTCCCTTTGAGCATACCCCACTAGAGTTCGGGGTATATTTGAGATATAGTCAGGCTGGATCGTACACGAATCCAACCAGGCCCTCAAGACTAAAATATTAATAACTAACAGACCGGGCATCCGATCGACGTGCTGTCTGTTGTGTTGAGACCCCTATGATGTGGCAGACCTTTGGATTACTTCTTTGTGAGACTTTGTTGCAATTGAAATATCGACTCCTGGATTGAGGAGTGGAATCACCTAGAATCAAGCTTGCTTTGTGGAAACCATATGGTTGTTCATGCATCAACTATTGTTCCTGGATCATGTATTGGTCCGACAGTTCTATCCACAGGTCCTAGATCATGTGTTGGTCCGACAGCTTTGACTACTGTTCCTGGATCATGTGTTGGTCCGACAGTTGTATCTGCTGGTCCGAAATCCTGTGTGGGTCCGATAGCCAAGATGATTCAGTGGATACATATGATCATCTCAAACTCTCTACAAAAGTTGTATACCTGTGTGAGATGAGTTAGAAACTTTTGTGTTTACCTCATGATTGAGATGGGATACTTGGTAACATAGGTATATGAATGGCCATATACCTCTATGGGGTTATCTGTTGATTTCTTACATTTTGTTTTATCCTTGTTGGATTTTGTGATAACTTGAGTGTCTCGGGATCCATACTGAGTATCGTTATACTCACCCAAGCATTGGCTATGCCCGAACCACATTGTTTTGGATGCAGATGGTGGACAACAATGATGGAGGGTGAGAGTTCAGGACTGGTTTGTGCCCGGAGGTGGACCATACGAAATGTCAGTACACAGAGAAGACTGATAGACGTGGTGTACATAGGAGGCTATCTGTGCCTACCTTTCAGGCAGGATCCGTGGTGGACGATCCAAGAGCTGTTTTCACCTTTCATTTGTATTGTCCTTTTTTAGTTTTACTTCCACTTTACAGTTGGGCAAGTATTTCTGGCCCCTTTTACTTTTCTGCACATTTTTTGTATACAGATTTACATAGTGTCTAATTCCAGCTCGTACTCTATTGTGGGAGTATTATGTTTATAAATTTAATGCCTTCCAAGTTTAGGGAGTAATGCCTTTGGTGCTGGTCACCAGCCCCTGGCCTATGGATGGCAGGTATGGGGTGGTGAGGACACGGACCCCAGGGGACGTGTCCTAACAAGAAAACAAAAAAACTAGATATAAAGATATCAAAAATAAAAACATAGACTTCACCTAGTTCTAAAATGATAAGTATATGTTCCAAATTGACATGGAACATAATTTATTTGAAATATTAATATCTATCACTACATTAATAAAATTTAATTCCCTTTCTTACCAATGTATTCATTGGTGAAGCGAGAAATGATAAATTAGAGAAATATTAGAGATAATTACTTGTTAATACAAAAAAATATCTATATCTAGAAGATATTCTATGGATATTTCCTCGAAATTATATCCTCAATTTTTTTGGTTGAATGATATAAAATTTTTAAAATGAAGTTCCTATGAATGAGAAATTCACGCATCCAAATTTCATACATTGAGAATTTGGAATAATGATAGAGGTATCATAAAATACATAATATGATTTCTAATTTCCATTCACGGTCCTATTTCATATGATATTACACTAAGATTTCATCTATTAATACCACCAATAATAAACCTAGGAATTTATGAATTAAATGATTCATCAATGACATTAATACTACATATTAATTAGTAAGAAGAAAGGGCAAGACCATGTATTCATAGAGTTCATAATAGCTTCTATAATCAATACAATGAATATTGACATTCCTCACGTGGATTTGGTGGTACCATGATTAGAAATCAATTTTGGAGAACCATATATCTCCCATAATTTGATCAAAATTTTCATAAATTAATGGAAAAGTGTCTTGATTGTTAATCGTAACATCTTTAAATTTATGTTAATCAATAAATTTATTAATAACATCATCCTTCTTATTAACAAATAAAACCATATAAACCTAAGGAGGTGTAAATGATCTTATAAATCCATTTTTACAAATTATTCCAGTTATTCGATATAGTATTATAACTATATTTTTTCTATTATATATGATATAATTGAAATGATATTTTTCCCTGGGAGTAGATCAATATAAAATTCCACTTCCTTTTTAGATTGTAGTCTAATGAAATTATCTAGAAATACATCATAGTATCAATATACTCTAATAGAAGAATATGCATGATCTATTTCATTAATAGTAATTATAGTGATTGTTAAAAATTGATATGATATAGTCCTAAACACTATCACCCAGAGTTCTTCAGTTCACATATTAACATCCCATACTGCATTGAATAACTGAACAACTTCATTATAAGATGTAAAAGTATATCATTGTGCATAGAATTCAATATATATAACACCTCAACTCCTATAGCCTAATGTTTGTGGTAATATAACTATATTGGAATAATTATAATAGATTTAATCCAGAAATAAAAAATATTTTAATACTCTTAGAAGATTAAATGGATACAATATTCTTACATTACATATGAAAACATGAAATAAAATATATTAATTAATTTAAGAAGGTTATTATCTGTTCTAGTAAATATTTTATTTTATTCATAGATCCATTTTCGTATCCCAAGGTATGTAAAACATTTTAACGTGTGATTTTACTTTCATAGTAATGGAAAGCGTAAAATATAATCTACAATTAATTAAATAAAGAATGAAAAACATCACTAAAATAAATAATAATAAAATATGTCATATATAAAATACCCTAAAAGGTGACTAAAGCTATGGATAAAATAATAATGTAAATATTCATATTGATAATAATAATTAGTTTCAAAATCATTGAATGCATAATTTCATACATCATAATGTTATCGTCAAGGCCTTTTTCCAAGATAACACATTTAAAAAGGTGAGACATATGCTATATAACCAAACAGTTTTTTCCCATGAGACCTATAGAATTATAGAGATGCTATATTAGGCACCACCCATCACTTATCGACTCTAATTAATTTATCATATGAATTGGTTGAAATATAATCACCATAAACATATATATCGGAAAACATGTATATGAAATTTTAACATTTCCATAATCAATAATCATAATAATAATCCATCTAGATTAATATAGTTAGTTGTTGGAGAATATTATATCCCTAATAAAGAATAATATTTACTAAATAATTTTTATATAGATGAATATACTTTAAAATGATAACTTGATGATTTTTTTTGAAAAATAACAATTCTGTTTTGAATAACTTTTTCAAAGAAAAAAAATTTCCCAAATACTAATTATGTTTTTCTTATTATAATAGAATATTATAAAATTTTAAATGATGTATCAAATTAATGATAATTAATGATAGTATAAAATTTCATTCATGCTATATAAGTTAAAAAACATTCCTTTCAAACTTTTTAAAAATAGTCAAAGGTACCACATTTATAAAATGACAATAAGGTCCCTTTTAAACCATTTTTTAAAAATTAAAACTTATAAAAACATATATTTAATAAATAATTTTATAATATTAAATATTTTAATTTATAAATTTTAATTGAGATAAGGATAAGGTTGAGAAATATTCTTGACCGAGTAGAAAAACAAGTTTAGTTACCCATAAAAACATATTTCAGAATATTAATTATATAAAGAATATAAATTGAATGGAAATAATTTAATATATAGAAAAATATATATAAGAATAAAATATATTGGGTTTAATATAGAATTATCAAATAATTCCCTCAATTTATACTTTAATATAGACAAACCCGAATACTGATGAGATTGTGAAATAGACCCCTTCTGCAGGTCTAGATAGTATTGTAAGTGCATTAATCTTCATGTATAATAATTTAAATTTATATTAATTATATTTAATAATCACATACATACTTATAATATTATATATGGTCAAATTAAAACATTTAAATACCCATATATCAATAAATATTTATTCAATTGGTCGTTTTTTGAGTGTTAGATTTTTCTTTTTCCATGCAAATTTAATATTATTAGTTTTGGGCATTTTACTTTTATAGTGGTTATATTGTCTAACAATTCTTAGTAATTATATAAATTTATTATATATTATTAATATATATATATTCATTTATGTTAATCCTAATATTATATAGATAGAAAAATGAATAACAATATTCATAGAGACGATGGGTCGTATATATGTATGATTGTTGTTTTCACTTTTTGTCAGATGGAATGAGAGATATGTAAATTGTTATTCACCATTAAATAATAATTATTATATCATATGTATAATATATATTAATTAAATATATCATTATTATAATCCACATACAAATAATATGAAAAATTAGTCATGTCACTTCGTGGAGGTAATAGTCCACAAATACGCATGTGCGATGTTATAATTTTCCAATAGATTTTATGCTATGAAATTAGATATTATATTATTTTAGGAGTATAATTTTTTCATAATTATAATAAATATATATTTAATTCATAATTATATCCATCCTTGAGAGGAATCATTGAAAATTAATTTCATTGGTTCAGGAGTTAGTCGTCCGCCGTACACATGATTAGCAGTTTTGATTCCCATTTTATAGAAGAGGAGATATAAAAATATTTTTCCATAAAAATAATAACATATCGGTATAATTTATATTATTTTTTTATAATATTTTGATAATTAATAAAAAATTTAATTTGGTAAAAGAAGAAGGAAAACATAGTTTGGCGAAGACAATTAACTTTTCTTAGGAAAACACATTTGGATCAATTATTAAGAACCCGAGGGTTTGAATTTTGGGAAGAAAAAAAGACCTAGAAAATAAATAAATATGTTTGGGAGAGATTTTTTTTGTTTTTCCATGATAAATGATTCAATAAATGTGAAGGATTGAGTGGATATGTGTCTGATTAGAGCGATGTTAAGTGACACAGTTGTAATTTTTCAACCTTTTAAAATAATATCAAGTAAAAAAGGAAAATTGGATCCAAAAGGGATAATATTCATAATTTATAAGTTTCGGGTCGATATAGAATAATAAAACTGGTTTTCATATAGTTTATAGGTCTTTTTAATCTTATTCTTCTTTTGTTAACACCTCGATAAAACTGTTTTATTCATAACTATAGTAATCCACTTTTTACTATATTTTTCTATTAATTATGAAAAATATTACGTTGAAGAAATTTATAGATATTTTTTAGGATTATTACAAATATAAAATTAATTTTATTAAATTAAATTAATATAGGTGGCCTAATTTAATTTTAAAATAATCCTATAAATTGTTTCAAAATATGGGTTTTCGAAGAAAATCATTTTTCAAACATAAGACGATATTACATTAAATATATTACATGTAATAATAATTATGTGGATTTAAATTAATTTTTTTAGATATATAATTTAATTATTTTATTAAAATCATTAATCACTATAAACATTTTTAATTATCTAAATAGAAAATACATTATGCATTTTAAAACAGATTTATGAAAATTATATCATTTTCCTACAAATCATTTTATCTTTATTTATATAAAATTTTAGTTAAATACATGTTTATTTATAAATATTATTAATAAAATTTTGAATATTTAAATACTAAAATTTTAATTATTCAAAAAAAATCAAATGGAAATTTTAAAAAACTTATTCAATTATTATTTTTTCCTCAAAATATTAAAATTGATATTAATCCTATCAAATTAATGTTTTTGTGTCATGAAATTTTTTAATGTTAACTATATTATAGTCTAACTAAAATATATTTTCTACATTTTATAATTGAATCTAGGGTGTTTCATTCTTCCATCCTATTAAAAATTCTCTTCAAATTTTTTATTGATATCCCTTTCTAAAAAATGGGGGATGTACTTCCTTATAAAATCATATGTTTACCAAGTTTCTACCTCCGTTTTATGATTTCTCATAATCACCATTTCCATTTAATCCATATTATTTCTCAATACTTTCTATATATTGTAATGAATCTCGATATTCTTTTCAATGTATTTTAAATCATGTTCCAATTCTATTTTATCTTTTATGAGAACATACGTTACGTCATGAATGTACATCCCTAATAATGAGATGGATAAAATCATGTACATTAGATAGTATTTGTGGGATTTCCAATCATTGATCCACAACTCCAATTATATCTATAATTTCAAAATTTATTATGTAATAAGGGCTCAATTTTCCCATCTTATTGATCCTTATAAGAACCATCCATGGATATAATTTTATGAAATCATTATCTTCCTCTTGAAATTCCATATCATTCCTCCAAATATCAATATATATATTTTTAATTATATGAAATATTTTAATTTTATTGTAAATAGTATTTTCATTTAACATTTTCTCCTCAATATTTTGTGGGACTACAAGTTTCCTTTCACCAAATTTATCCCAACAAGTTTTAGTATGACATATCATTCCAAATAATTATTCATACAGCTCGATTTTGAATAAATTAATGGAATCTATTATTATATTAAAACTCCACAAAAGTTAAATAATAATACAATATTCTATTAATGTCAAGTGATAATGATCATAAAATGTCTTCTAATGATTTAATGGTCCTTTTATTCTATCCAACAATATGTGGATGTTATGTGATGCTCAAAATAATCTTGATATCAAGAGCCCTCTAAATTATTTTCATGAATTTAAACATAAATAGTGGGTCATGTTAAAAAAATTTGAATAGGTTCCCCATTAAGTCTTATAAAAAAATATAGTGTATTTAAATGTCGTCAAGAGTTAAACATTCTCATATACTGAGGAGATGTGTATATTTTGTAAATTTATCAACAATAACATATATTACATCATTCATTGTTGGATTATTTGGTAATCTAATTTAAAATTCAATAGTAATTCTATCTCATTTCCACATAAGAATATGTAGTGATTTAATGAGACCACTTAGATGATGGCTCCAAGCATTTAATGATTAAAAAAATAATCATCTTGATATATAATTGATAGTTGTATTCCATGCATAAATTTTATTGTATTCTAATTTTTGTTTTTCATATAAATGAATATTCTTTTAAATTTGTTAGTGAGTTTATTTGTTTTTTGATTTGTGGTAGGATATAGAAAATATTTTTAAAATTAAATAAAGGTGGATAATTTATGACGAAAAATACTATTCTCACAGATAGTGAATTGAAGAAGCACGACACCAGATTTTGGAGGAAGCATGAAGTTAAAAATTATAGGGCATGAAATTTAAAGGTCATGTATTCTAATTACGTGATAGGTATTTTTTAGAAGAATTATTTTAAATAGTACAATAAACATCAAAATTCCTTATCATTGAATGAAATTCACAATATTATGGGATGTTAATATAATTAAAATGTATTATAAATATTGGAATATAGAAAAATAAATGTGAATGAGCCTAAGATTTAATAGTTTTTTCTTAAATATGCAACCCCTAATTACATATTCAAGGTAGTCATGGACTAGAAATAGATAATGGTTTCTACATATAGGACACACACACACAGAGTGATAATAAATATCCCAGTTTCACCAAAGTTCTTCATTTCTATTCATCCTCAGGTATTAATGCTACTCATTCTTATCCAACCTGGCATGAGCGAGTAGTTATATTTTGTATTGGGTGTTGTGATTATAGGGTTATATGTTTCTAATGGACTGTTTTCTATTTCTTGTTATTGCTTTTTATTTCTACAACATCATTTATCAATTCCAATTCTTCTTCTTTTTGAAATACATTTCCATTGTTGCATTTTGGAGAAGTTTTTTTATTGCATAAATTCATTATCCAGTAATGTTTATTTCCATTATGGATTCAGGGTTAGGGAGGTCTAATTTTTTTATGTCACTTACTTATATTATTGAGCCTAGAAGATGTTAATTCCAATGGTCAGTCATATGGTAAAGGTAGGATTCCCATTCCAAGGATCCCTACTGACCCAATTATAACACAATTTTTGAATAAACTCATTATCAATTGAATACCTATCACACAAACCAAAAAATAACAATACATATAATATCAATCTCTTGATTATAAAATCCAATCCTTACTGCACTTTTTATCATTCTTGGAAATCAAAGCAATAATTTCAATTTAAATTTTTTTAATTAATTATGAACATATGGATCATCCTTATAGGATCAACACTAAGATATTCTAGATACTAAATTTTATGTTTCATTGTTTTAGTTTTATAAATTATTAAATTTTTATACCCCCTTAATAACTAATTAAACCTTGAGGGTAGTCAAATTTTTGGTACTTTTTTTGGGATTGTTTCTGCTCTGTTTAATTTAATTGGGAATCTTGTTAATTTTTTTTATTTTAATTAATTTTTTTACATTTGGTATTATTGTGTTATTTTACTGAGTAATAATTTGTTTCACAACTACTCTAATAATATAAAACTTAAAATATACAATATTTTATTCAATCAAAAATCGGAGAAGAAATTACACTCAAAAGGGAAAGGAAGAGTCCCACAAGGAATATAACATCATGGCTAGAATAGATCAATTTGAAAGAGACAATCATGAACTGGGATAATGGGTTTGATCACAACATCATACAATAAATATTGGGGAAAGTGTTGTTTAACTATGAATGATCATTGAACATGGGGGTTTATCCAATAATTATCACACCCACCCCCCAGAATTTATCTAAATTTTGAGATGAACTCAGAATTCAATTAAATGGGCACACATTCTCTACAATTCTTCAGGATACATCGTGAAGAACCTAACTAACACATTTTATGTTTTTGAGAAATTTGGGACATTTTATAATTTTTGAAAATGAAAGATAATGATGTAAGTGTTCTAAAATTTAGATTCTCACTAATGTATAAATCATGAGTGTTGATAAAAATTCAACCTCCACATTCAAATAGAAAATGGGAGGATATGGTATGAAATTTTTTTAGATGATTTTTCATTCCCTCAAATTTAATGGTTATATGGGTAACTATTATTAATTTTCAGAATTCAAATGATGTTTCATTATATAGTTCATGGGAAAAATTAAATGGATTAATAATATTATGTCCTCATCGGGGAATTTAACTATAGTCATTAATTAAAACATTATATGAAAGATTCTCATAGGGAAATCATTTTATAGGTGATGCTGCTACATGATGTTCCCTTATGAAAAATTAACCGAATAAGAGCTATGAGTTTCTAGATAAGATTTCTATCAGTAGTTTTTAATGTAATGTAGAAGATGAGAGGAAGTATGGATTGAACATGATTGAAAATAACTAGGTCACCACCTCAATTAATGTCTTGTAGAAGAAACTATATACAATGATGGCCAATCAAAATCCACAATGAATGTATAGAAAATATGGGAATTATTTTTATTATAATCATCAAAATTATGTGTATTGATGGATTCCACAATAACCAAATTAGAAAAATCATAATCAACGCCATGAATTTCAGTCGAGATAATAAGGGTTTCAACATCAATACCAAGGTCCAACACTGGCCTTTCAAGTCTATTCACTAGAGGAGACCCCTTGAAACTTTTATGACCAAAATTTGAGATACACATAATGAGGTGACATCATACTCAAATGATCATGGAACTATGATTAGTGAAACTAAAAATGAATCAAAAACCCAATAGGCTTCAATGGTGAATTTAGAATGTCATGTTAGACAGATTACCAAATAAATTATAAAATAAAAAACGGAGAGCTTAGAATATGCTTAGAACAGAATCGTCCTGCAAATGTGAAATACATATTACATCAATGTTCAACGAATAAATAAGGTAGTGGAATATAATTTTTAAGAAATAGTTGAAAAAACCTATTGGAGAATGTTAAAAAATCATGTAGAAGCTGAGGAAAATAATGAAGAAGAATCAATATCTTAGGGACCACCACTACCATAATCAGGTTGGTGAAAGTAGGTTAAAAATGAAAAATGAAAAAATAAAGTATTCAGATATGTTCAAAAATATACACATCAACATCCCATTTTATTAGTTAATTACAAACTTGATTGTTTGAAGAAATTTCATGATGAATTCAGTGATGAATAAAACATTGAATAATTAGCCACTATTCCATTGATAGGAGAAATCTAATCTGTAATATCAAGAATTATTCCAATGAACTAGAGGGATCCAAGTATTGTTTACATTATAATTAATTTTGGTACAAATAATTTTGGTAGTTCATTATGTGATTGAGGTTCTATTTTAAATATAATGTCATATCAAACATTCAATATCCCGAGACTGAGGGATATGAAACTAACTAGAGTTATGATTCAACTAGCGGATACAACATTTAGATTTCCATGAAGGTTATTTGAAGATGTTATCGTCAAACTAAAAAAGTTCTATTTTTCGATCGATTTTATGGTGATGAACATGGATGAATAGAAATCAAAAATATTCATGGAATGACCATTAATATATATGTGAAGTAAATTTTTTGATGTTCACAATGGAGAGAGGAGATTAAGAGTCGGATGATGAGATGTGAAGTTTAATTTTCCCTAGGAGATGGAGAAATCAGAAGAAATAGTTGATGAATTATCCAAATATAATTAGTTGAAAGTAGAGGATGCTATTATCCATGGAATATGAGTAGAATTATATACTATAGAAGGATAGGAAGAAATAATGAACTATCTATTGAAAATTAATAAAGTTATAGAAAAATATGAATATAGTGGGGAAGAATTAATTCATGAGGAGTTAAAAGAAGTGGACATGGTTTTGAAAATAAATGAACATCCATTTGATTTATCATGAAAGGAATAGAACAACTGTATTGGGCCTATAAATATTTAGAAATTGTACCCCAATGGAAGATTGAAATTATTTTTAGATAAGTAAGTGGAACAATTTATTTTGAGGAATCAAGGTGTGGAATTTTATTAGATCTAGATCAAGTAACCTTTTTCCAACCACATCCACCTGAAATTGAATAAAGTAAGGTCGAGCCAGTGATGAAAAAAAGTGTTTCTAGGAGTTAACCTGATTTTTAGTATTTTCATTATTTGTTTTCTATTTTTAGGAGAACGAGCTCTACACTTAATATATAAAATATCAATATTATGGAATTTTCATTCACTTTTTTATTTTTATTTTTGCAGAACTATCACTGTTTTAAAAAGGATGATGAAATTAACAGGAGAATAAGCTATAGGGAAATTATAGGACAAGAAGGTAATTTATTCATCGTTAAAAGGTTAAGGAAGATTCTTTATTTCCCATGATCTAAGTGTCATTTTAAAAGTTGAGTAAATATTTCAATTTTTTATTTTTTATAATGATCCTCCCCACATTTAAATTTTTAGGGTTTTAATTTACAATTTCAAGATGCACATGATTCACGGTTTAATCAGTTGAACTACGTGACATATACATCCAAGGAAAATTACCATGAGATGAATTCAAAATTTATTTTCCTATAAATTTTAATAATAAAAATAGGGAAAATAATTAGTAGAGATAAACATGTGGATTATGATATAAAAAATCATGAGTTAGAGAAGAATGTTAAATATGATAGCTGAAATGTTTTTGAGATTTTTCCATGATTTGAATTACTGATGTCTACATTTATTGATATAAACATATAAATGAATTGTTTTGGGAAATAGAACCATCCATTTGACTCATTCTCAAGATATACACTATGAAAATATTCCCATTATTTTTATATTATATCTCTTGAAAAACTCGGCCATGTTTTCCTCAGGAAAATTCTTTGTGTGTTATCGAATCTGTGACTAAATAGAATCAATTTTATAATTATTTAGTATTTATTTTTTAACCACTTTTCCATTTACCAACCAAGAATTGATCCATTTTAATCATATAGAATCCACGAACAATTTTTTAGGAAATTAACCACGTGAAAACCATATTTTATCTATTCCTACCATCTTTTAAATATTTCTCATTATATTTAAATGTAAAATTGTGTGGGGCAAACTTTATAAGGGGTTTCTAGATATATTTCATTATGAATATTTTCATTGGGTGTTTTTTATTATGATACGGGGAGAGGCCCTGAAATATTTCATTTTTTTAATTCTCATTTATTTCTAAAAAAATTAAAAAATGAATAATTTTTTTTGTTTATTGGGAGGATTAAAAATCATGATTTTTAGACCAAAATTTTTATTTGACTTTATTTTGTTAGTTAGTGGGTGTGATATTTTTCCTAAACATTGATTTCAAAAAGATAAAAAAAAGAGCAAGAAAGGTTGATTCATTCATTATGGTTAAATTTATCATGATCTAACATTAATATTATTGGGGGAAAGACATATTTTCATTGATTTTATCTGTTCATGTCATGAATTACACATTAGAGTCAATACTCCTTTTTACTATTAATTTTTACAGAAATTACCTATCTATCCTGATTCTTCTAAGTCATTTGGTCCATAACAGTGAATCCCACATGATTAACTGTGATTTTGTCTTTATGCGGTGGATATGTAAGATGCCTTGTATGCATATGGTAAGGAATGTGTTATTAGGATATGTGAATCATTTTATTTACATTCATACACTGATGATGTATTTAAAAATTAATTTTAGATAAATTAAAAATGGAATGCTTGTTGATAATGTGTTGAACACTGAAAATGGATGAAAGCAATTTTTTATCCTTTTGAAAGGAGAAAAGTAAAATACCTGGTTTACATGAAATTTTTGAAAGGTAAATAATGGAATAATTTCTCTATGATATTATTGAACATTTAAATTTCCATTTGATCAATTTATTTTATTGAGATTTAATTTAAAGTGTGGTATTATGAACATCATTTGAAGTATTTTAAGATTCTATCCTTGAGGAAAAGTTTGAATTCAAGTGTATTATTATTTGATAGCTTTATTTCGTGAATAGGTTTTATATTATTTTAATATTTTGATTATGTATTTAAATGAATATTATTTCCAACTTGTGATTGATTTTATATTTTATATATTTTCTTGAAGTTTACAATGAATATTTGGAAACAGAACCAAACGTGTAGAATTATGAGCTAAATGACACATCGTGCCACTAGAAAAGGGAAGCACCCAAAAACCAAATTTTTTTAGGAAGTATGAGACTTCATATTTTGGAGTAAGAAAATTATTTGTCAATTATTCCAATTTGATGACACGACATTTTTTCAGATGAATTTTTGAATGAGTACGCTAAAAAACATCAATCCTTCTCGTGGAATTTAATTCACAAGATTAAACGATGTGAAATAACTTTATACATTGTGTATATGTTATAGAGAAAAAAAACTTTAAGATAATGATATTTGAATATATTATCTTATGTATTCATCCATCTACCACACAATTAAGGTAATCTGGGACTATAGGGAGCATGGCAATGTTGTACTAAGGACATAGAGAGAGAGAGAGAGGGACACTACATATAATGTAAAACATAATAACTATTGATAAAATATCTACTGGAAATGATAATATAATCAGTATAAATATAGGTTTATGATAAATCGTATTAGCATAAAAGAAATAAGCAATGGAACCAATAAGTTGAACTTTACCCTTTAAAGACCATTTATCATAACCTTAGAGGGAGATAGAAAGAATGGGAATTTCCCTTAACCAATACCTAAATGAGATCTAATAACTAGAGCATGATTAAAACTATTAATAATAAATTTCAAGATCATGTGGACCATGGACCAAACCATTAACGTCGAACCACCCCATGAATATCACACCATCATACACCTTACCCACATGGAATATTCTAATGTAATTGTAGGGATATGTAACAATACCATAACAATATTAATATCGATATTTTAAGAAAAAAAGAATATATTTTCATTTTATTTTTATAACTATAACACCATATGATTTTTTGAATTATTTATTTCCAATTAAATTAATATTTTTTTAATTCTCATTTGACAAAACACTGAAAATAGTTTATTTAATATTAAAGAAATATGATTGTATTGAGTAATACACAAAACAAGTTAATTGTGTACTATATAAAAAAGAATTTATCTTTCTCTATATGGAACACTGATGTTTTCTTACGTTATATGCAAGACAGACTATCCTAGAAGCTTTGAGTAACATGCATTAACAAGTTTTACCGAACAATAATATATTACTAAATCATTATTATTTATTATAATATAAAATAACTTAGATATTTTATATTAATTTTTTAATATAAATAAATAATTTATGAATATTTATTTTTAAACAAATTTAAAATGAATTCACATGTTAACAAATAATTAGAATTGAATATGAAAACCCATTGAATATTAAAGAAAATATTATTATTTTTATGGTCACAAAGCTGTTTTACCAAAATAAATTAAAATAATTAAAATTATTGATTTATGATAATGTAATATATATTTTTAAATATTATGTAAATCAATTTTGATATTCATCCAATATATTTTATATATAAAATATTAAAACAAACCCAATTTTATACTTAAATCCCTATATTTTTATTAATTTATTTTTACCACCTTATAATGGGGAACCCATTTTGAATCCAATTATTCGAAAATTTATAGACATAATATTCCAAAATATAATTAATATTTGAAATCACAATATAATAATTAGTTTATAATAAATTTTTGGTATTTTTTATGAAGTTTCATTATTTAAGGAATAGTGGAAAATACTAAATTTTAGTACAAAACAACATTTTAATATAATTTATATAAAAGGAAAAATATCATTTAAAAGTGTTTTTAATGTTTAATTAAATCAAATTATTATCCATTAATACATATTATGTTATTTAAATATATTATAACATGAAATTGAATACAAACACATTGCAATCTAGTGAATGTTTTTACATTAATCCCCTACATTGTCGAAATGATTGTGATATTGAATTTAAATTAATCTCTATAAATTATAAAATTATAACTTCAAAAAAATTACCCATTATTTTGAATATTAATAATTTACAATTTATAATAAGGTAAAATTAGTTTTTTACCAAAAAAAATTATTCAATGTAATTAAAATTAATTGCCTCAATTATAGTAACAACAAGTTTAACTATTGAATAATCCTTAAACACAAGGGATTAATAAAAATAAAATTGTACAAAAAAACATTTACGGCCATGTTTATACCCTATAATCAAATTTATTTACATTTTACCATTATTTTATACATGTTGTATTGGAAAAGTGTTTGTGCAATTTCGATTCCCAAAATTTAGAAGAGTTCCACTCCTCCACTATAAAAATGAATCTTCTCATACCACTTCATCACACCTCTCAAGAAACATTAGTTCATCCAAGATCTGAAAAATAGATTTTAAACATTTCAAACCGCAGTCATTAATCCTCCCCTTTGGAATAAATCAATCCAAGGAAGCTATTTGCTATAAACCAAAAAGAGTAAGCTGAATTAGAGGTAACATCCTTCCTTACATTCTTTTATGTTATTTTTTTATCCACACCCCATATAAACTTCTTATTAAATGACATTACAAAAAAACAACCTAAATATAATATAATGTTTTTTTTCTATGGTTTTTTTCATATACTTACACACACTTCCATCAAATGGGTTATGAAAATACTAATTACTTTAATGATGAACTAACACCTCATAAAACATGATTGTTCATTTTTTTACATCACCACCTATAATGGAGGACATTATGATATAAAATATATTTACATATGTTTTATTTTATATTTATTATGTATTTATGATTTTATAATCCCTTTAAAACATAATTCTTTATACTTTTTATTGGGTGCAAATTTGAAAATTTTGTTTGAGGAAGTGTGGACTACCACACCTCAAAGTGATGTTATTTATTCAAACACTATATAAAACATATTACGGATATGGTTAGTGAAACTATATAATATATATGAAGTTATAATTCTACAATAATAATAATATATACATATATAAATAAATATATATTTCACTTTCATTCATTATTTAAAATTTCTAATAATACATATGCAACATTCATGCGTACGTATGACCTACCGTCTCCATGAACAATATATTATATATTGAAATTCTATAAATTGTTATAATAAATATATAAAAAATATTCATTAAATATATATATAATTTTTCATTTAGAAAATCATGATATAATTATAATGACCAATGATATAATAAATTATGACACGTGCGAAAAACAATATAAATATTACCTAAAGTGTAACCTTAACATAGAGTTGATTACAAGAGGGTAATATAAAGTAACAATAAACCCATATATGGAATTATATAATAAATATAGTTATTTAAAAAATTTATAATAAACTTCTATTTACTATACATGAGGTTCATACGAGTATAAAGTGAGTCAAGACACAAGGTAAGTGAATTTCATCTCACTTTTTATTTCTGTGAAATAAATACTTTATTCACCACCCATTCAATTTGTGTGGTGTTCATAATATCCATTGATAAATTATATTATTATTATAATTAAATTTATTGGTATTTTCATATCAATATTATGAGATTTATTTCATGGGGTTTTTGTTTCTAATGTTACCAAATTAGTTAATTAATGTTGTCTCAATTTTCTTTTTTGAGATACATGCATTGGTATGCACCATTATTATTCTATGAGGCGTATATAATGCCTCTAAAATTTTATATCATGAATCTACATATTTTTACAATATATTAATCGTCATGTAATTTCATTATCATAAATAAGGAATATGGGTCATTGTTACCAAGATGTAAGAGTTTATTGAAACGATCTCATCACTTTTCAAGAATTTTTTTGTTTATTATATATTTGGTGAAATATTATGATACATATCTCAATAAAACACATGAAATTAATTCTCCTAGATTTATTCATGTTATAATCATGTATCAGTATTATTTTTCCACACTTTTGTACATATGATAGTTAATAATGTTTTTTTAAAAAAATTCTTCATTAACTCTCTCTTCGCTCATAAATATTTGTTTTTTCAAACCATGTGTTCTAAAAATGTTATCATGATTTATTTATATATATTTTGTTAAATTATTTAAATATAAAGTGTTTAAAAAAAATTCAGATTTATATATATTTTTTAATAATAATTTGAATGAAATTTATATCAAAATGTTCTCAAGATTGTTTTATATGTTTTTAGGAAAAAAGGTTTTCAAAATGATTTCATGATTCTTTAACCAGTTTTCATGGAAAAAGGTTTTAAAACATTCTTTCAATATTTATTTATATGTTTTAAAGGAAAAATGTTTCCAAACACCTTCAACCTATCTTTATTTATCTCAAAAAACGTTTTTCCAAAATGTTTTCAAATATTTATTTATAACTTTTTAAGTTAATATTCATGAAATTGGGTATCATAAGGTTTTATGTTTTAACGTAACTTTTTCAAAGTGCAAATGAAATTTACCTTAAGAAATGTATTAAAAATATAGTTCCAAGATATATATTTTATATTATGACATACTTTGATGTTAGTCATTATGTTATAGGAAATGCTCCAATTCATCCATTCATATTCTTTGTTAATAGCTTATGTCTTTATGGAATGATGCTTATGACACCTGTTTCTCTTCCATGGGTTATATGATATTGAATCCATGTACATTTAATGGGTTGTGATTTGGTGAAATTAGTATGAAAAAAATATATTTTCAATATGTTATGATTTGGTGAACTGTTAATGATACCCATTTCATTTCATGGGTTATGATTTGATGTTTATAGATTCCATATTTTTATATGTATCATGATATAAGAATTTTTATAATACGTCAGATGTATATATAATCTATTACGTGAGGGGTGGGACCTATATCTACCTTTGAGGGATTGGGTAATGATAAGATTCATATTAGATCGAAGGATACATGATTTGTAGCCCAACACGGAAAAGAACAAGGTACAAGGGTTAGAGCCCAAATCCTAATAGTAAGAGGGTACATGGCTTGTAGTCCAAGCCCAAGAATCAAAAGGTACATGTGTTTTGGAAAAAACCTAACAGTAAGAATGTAAATGGGTTATTGACTAAGCCTAAAAGTATGGGGGTATATGGGTTTTCAGACTATACTGGGTTTAGGTACATGTGTCATAGAGCATGTATAATATGTTATAATGGTCTTGGTAATTATCCTTGACATAATATTTTCTATTATTATATGTATGCCCCAATTCTTTGTTTCAATCCTCTGTTGTGATTTCAAGGCTTAGGATATTTATTTCTTTTTGATTCATTTCTTCTGAACTACCAATCATTATTCCCTAATTCATTTTTATTATCATTGATATGTTGGGTATGATCTTATAATGTTCAATCACATTCTCATATCACTATGATCATGTTTATACTTATATTTCTCTATTTTTTTACCCATACTAAGCATCTTATGTCATTTATTTCTATGTCTCTTTCCCCAGAATATGATGATATATTTCATGTATTATATCTCTAAGAGGGGTTTTACTCTTGGAGAACCTATATTAAAAAAATGTAGCTCTCTTATGTACCACTTTTAACATTTCCATTTTTCCAAATCCTCTAAACTTATATAGTCTTTGGGGTTCCATTTTTAATTTTTTTAAGTATTACAAAAAAGTTATGTAATATCTATGTACGATATGATAGTTTCTATATAGTTGGTATAAGTGAAAATGTTTAGTATTCATTTGGAATCTAGGATGATAAAACATTAGTGAGATCCCTAATAATATTTCTAAGGATATGAAAAGGGATGTATCTAGGGATTTGTATAAGGACGAGATAATGATTATGAAAATGTTCTGGAATTTGGTAAAGGATAGAGAATGTGGTTTCCTAGAAATATATAAATTCCTAGAAACTACAAGTGGATGTGTATCTAGAACAGATATACCTAGGGGTAACAACTCTGAAAATATGTCTTCGGCTTAACTTTGTGTAATTTTTTACATGATAAATGGCATTATTGCACAACTGGTTTGATAGTCCTGGGGGATATTATTTGGAAATTCAAAAATTTATTCAAAAACAATCATTAATGATGTAAATATATGATTAAGATTGATAACCTAGGATACAACTATGATTTCATCGAATAAAAATTATGTGTAATGATTTAGTCATCCAATAAGTAATTATTCATGATTATGTGGTCTTCATCTTTGAAATGTGTTTCTCAACCCATGATTTATGGTTTTAGACAATTTTTATAACTAGAAGGATCATGGTTAAAAATGAATTTTTCTTATTTGGAAATTACATGTATTATGAACAACAATTCCCCAGAGGAAATCTCATCAGAATGGTGGTATGATTAATTGTTATGATTTTGATGATAAGGAGAATGTAGAAAACATTAGAATGTTATGTTATGTTCTTCAACAATTGTTTAAATTAACAAAATTATCATTTATATATTTAGATTTAGTAACCTTAAAAAATGATTTATATTTCTTATTCTAAGAAATAGGTTTTTAGGAATAAGTTGATAAATCCATAGTAATGGTTTATGAATAATGAATGATCAATGAAGTATTTTTGTTTTAGAATTTAAAGATAATGTTTTATGAATCATGGAATGTATAAGTATATTTATTATAATTTTTAATTAAGGATTTAAAAAGATATGTTGAATGGTTAATTCATAGAAAATGAATATTTTGATTAAGGGAGGGTAATCCTTAATTAAGTAATGATGTTGAGATAATGACCTTTTGATAAAGATATGTTTGATCTAAATAAGTAAATTGGACGGTATGGATAACCATATAACTGATTATTGGAAAATTGGTCTATTACATCAAGAATAAGTTTAAAAAATCATGGATTTAATGAATGAATCCAAAAATCATTGTAATATGTAAGCATTCATGTTTTAAAAAATTATTTATAGTAATTCATGTTATTACCATGTTTTAACGGAATATACAATGAGGGTATTTACATGATTTGAATCTGAAAATAATGAGAAACAATGAGATATATGGGGAATCAACATTATGCTGGTTTAGTGATTATCTTTATAATGTTTTGTATTTTCATCTTTTAGAAGTGTTATGAGGTTAACTATTTATAGAATCATTAATTTAAACATTAGATTAATTTGGTAAGATTAAAGTGTTATCTCACGACATGAGGATTTATGCATACTTGATAACCTAATCTAACAACTTTATGATGATGATAAATGTGTACATATTGGGTGCCATATCACGGATCTCATGATCTATGAGTAATTCTAGATTAAAAAAATCACCTTATTTTTTGAAGATAGAAGTGATGTTGATCAAGGAACCAAATAGGGTGAGGTTTTCCTAAAATCGTGCATGTATGTATTTTTGATGAAAATTATTTAGCTTTAGGAAAAAAACTAGAAATAATATTTTGTCCAACTGCCTTATTTTTTTGAACCGATAAAAATTTTAATCATTATAGATTTATGACATTGTGTCCCCCAAATTCTCATTGGTCATTCAATTATTTATGGTTTATGACCTCAATCACTCCCTATGAATATATATTATTTTCATCCAAGACTATATTTTCACCTCCCACCTAGGTTCTCATATATGGAAAACTGGTTATGTGATACATTCAGTAACTAATATGTTTCAAAATTTCCTTTTTTGAAAAAAAGTTCTAATAATCATCTTAATGACGTGGGTTTCTATGAATGGAACGTTCAAATTTAATCATTTAATATCCCATAATAATTTTTAGGGATAAATTAATTTTTATGGGGTACAATATAGCACCTTAATATTTTTTGAATTATTATATTTCTTATTAATTTAATCTTTTGATATTTTTCATTTCACACAAATCTGAAAATAGTTTATTTTATATTAATGAACTATGTCAGGAATGAATTAAATGCAACACCATGTTAAGAATGAACAACATGAAATATAAATTTTATATTTCTCTACATGTAACATCGATGTTATATTATGTTACACAAAATATTTACTTTCCTCAATGGCTTGCGTAAAATGCATTATTGAGTTTTACTGAACAATAATATATTATTAAAATGTTATTATTTTATTTAATTACATATAACCTAGATGAAAAATTAATAAGATATGAATATCATTAACTAATTTGATTATATATTTTTCTAGATAGATAAAAGAAGAATTCATAGTTTACCAATTAGGTAGAAATGATTATGAAAACCAATTGAATATAAAAGAACATATTATTATTTTTATTTCCAAAAATTTGTTTTACCATAATAAATTAAATTAATTACTGTTATGGAGGGATTTTAATTAAATATAGATTTTATGTATTCAATTAAATATTTTTTATCTTCATCCAATAGATTTTGTAGATATAAGTTTAGACCAAACCCTATTTTATGCTTCAAACTTAAATTTTTATTAAGGCATTTTTACAACATTTTAAAGGATAAAAAATTTTAAATACAAATTTTTTGAAACATTTATAGATTTAATATTTAAAAATAACATCATTATTAATATTTTAATTTAATAATTAATTCATGTTAAATTTTTTGTAATTTTCAGAGAAGTTTCATTTTTTATAAATAGTGGAAAATTCTGAATTTCAATTCAAAACATAATTTTTATCTAATTTATTTATAAAGATAAATAAAATTTTAAATTTTATTAAAAGATTAATTATATTATATTTTTATCAATAAAATCAATTTTATTCATTGTAATAAATTTCACTTTGAAAATTAATATAAAAACATAGCAAACGTTTGATCATTTTTACATTAAAAACTGACTCTTTCGACCCAACTGCGATCATAAATTTAAAATAATTTCTTAAAATTTAATTACTTGAAATTGAAAAAATTGAGCCCATATATATAATAAGTCCAACATAGTTTTTTAAAGAAATATTTGTGAAAGTAATGAGTATTAATTAGAATGTTCAAGGTAAAGTGATTCTTAAACGTAATGGAATAAATTACTTTCAAACATGTCCAAAATCCATTTTATGGAAATATTTGGAAACTTTAATCACTTTTATATACTTTTCATCATTGTTGGATCATATTTAAAATGTAAAAATGTGGGTTTAATTTCATTTTCTAAAAATTTACAAAAGTCTCACTCCTCCTCAACTATAAAAGGCATATTGTCCTTGCACATCCTCAAACGTCTTAGGCTACATTGGATCAACTGTGGTCTACCGAAATAGATCATAAAAATACCTCCCTTAATCCTTTAAGTCTATTATTATGTAGAAATAAATCCAAAGAATTACTTTGGTGCAAACCAAAGGGAGTTACACGAATAAGATGTTACAACATTCCTCAAAGTATTTTATGTTATTTCCATTATCCACCCCCAAAAAACATATTATTACAAGATGTTATAAAAAATAAAAATAAAAATCATAGTAGGGTGTTTTTATTCTATGTTTTTTACTTTAAATTACACACACATCTATATAATGGGTAACAAGCATATTATTTATGTGTGGGGTGAATTATCGCCTCACAAAATATGATTTTTAATTTTTTCATTATCACTTATCATGGTAGAAATTATGATGGAAACTATGATTATATATGTGAAATATTATGTTTATTATGTCCTTATTCTCCTTTTATCCTGTTAAGAAACTAATCTTTATACTTTCCATTTTGTTTAAATAGGATAATTTAGTTTGAGGAATTGTGGGCTACTGCCCCTGAAAGTGATGTATTTTTTTACAAACTACTTAGAAGATATTAAAGATATTTTTAATGAAAATATATAATATATATAAAATAATAATTATAATTTAATGATATTATATACCAATATACATGTACATATTTTTAATTTACTTTATTTATTTTAGTACATTAATAAAACAGAAGCACTTTCCAAGCGTACGTGCGACCTACCTTCTCTATGAATGGTGTATCCATTTAATAAATATATATATTATTATAAGAAAAATTTATAGTATATTGTTGAAATTTATATCATTGATTAAATTTTGAAATCATGATATTAGTATAAGGACCAATGATATAAACAATTCATATACATGTGAGAAATAAAGAGAATATTACTCAAAGTGCAACCTTAACATCTAATTGTACACAAGTTGGTTATATAAATCATAATCAACCCATATACAGAATTAGATATGAGAATATAGTTATATAATATATTTATAATAAATATATATGTATTATACATGATTTTTTTATTAGTATTAAGAGAGTCAAGCCACAGGGTAAGATAATTTCATCTCATATTTTATTTTTGAGATATACATGTTCTATTCACTACCCATTACTTTTTTTTGGTGTGTGTACTAACCATGGATGAATTATATGATTCATATAATTAAATTTATGGTTAATTAAATATCCATTTTTTGATTTCCAATTCATGGGTTTCAATATTTAAAAGTTACCAAATAGATAAATTAATTTTGTCTCAATTTTCCTTCTTTGTGACACATTCCATGTTATGCAGCAATAGTTTTACATGACGGGTATAAAATTAATATGAAATTTTTTATAATTAGTCTAATTATATTTCTAATATTTTAAGATTCATGTAATTTTATTTTCTTAAATGCGGGGTATGGTTGAATGTTTCCTTGTTATAAGAGTTTATTGAAATGACCTCACCACTTTTCGTGATTGTTTATGTTTATTAATCCCATAATGAAATATTATGATCCATATATGAAAATCACACTTCATTATTGGTTATCATTTGTTTATTCATGATATATTCATGTATCAGAACCACTTTTTCTCTCATTGTTACATAATATAGTTAAGAAAGTGTTTTTAAAAAAACCTAACATGACCTCCCTCTTCAGTCCAAAATCTTTGTTAATTCAAACCAATTTATCTAAAACTGATTTCATGATTTATATATATTTATATTAATATATTTTCATGGAAAATGGTTTAAAAATTGTTTTCAATATTTATTTATCCTTTATTCAATGTATTTTCATAGAAATGGGTTTTAAAAATTTTAGAAGATTCTTTTACATGTTTTCAAGTAAAAAAAGTTTTAAATAGGTTTTCAAGAATCATTTATAAGTTTTTTGGAATTTTTTTTCAAAAAAAATTCAATAATATTTTATAAGTTTTAATGGAAATTTGTTTTCAATATGTTCTAGATATATCTTTATTTTCATTCAATGAAAAGAATTTCGATAATGTTTTTAAATATTTATTTATAAATTTTAATGTTTGTTATAAAAAAATGGTATTTATAAGGTTTTATGATTTAATTATCGATTTTCAATGAATATACAATATTTTCTTTAATAAATTATTTTAAAATATTATTCATCATTATTTTTCATCTACGATCACATCTGTTAATGTTACTCATTCCCTTCTATGAAGTTATCCAAAGATCCCATTCATATTATTTTTGAATGATTTATGTCTTCATTGAGTTATTATAATGAATCATTTTTGTCTTCCAATGTAATATTATTTTGAAACTAAATTCATTTCACAAGTTTTGATTTTATTAATTGATCATGACCCCTGTCTCTTTTATGCCGGTTATGATGTGATAAAATATTAATGAAACCCATTTAATTTCATGGGATATGATATAATGTTTATAGAATTCATCTTTTTTTGGGGGTCCTTATATAAGATTTATTAGCCTTTGGAACATATATGTATGGGTTATTATGTTATGTTTGGGACCTATATATCCATACAATACATTTGGAAATGATAAGTTTTATATGATCTCAACGGTTACATGAGTTATAGCCAAAGCCTTAAAACATGAAGGTACAAGTGTTGTAGGCCAAAGCCTAAAAGTAAGAGGGTACATAGGTTGTATAACAAGCCCAAAAAAAAGAATTTAATAGGTTCTCACAAAATCCTAAAAACAATAAGTTACATTTGTGGTAGCTGAAGGATAAAACTAAGTGTACATGGGTTATTGTCCCATGACCGAAGTCGGTACATAAGTCGTAGCCCAAGCCTAATATGTTATAAAGTTATCGGTAGGTATAGTCCACATTATATTTTCTATTTACATATTTAGGCCAAAAATTATATGTTTTATTCCTAATTTATTCTTTCATGGCTTATGATATTTATTTCTTTCTGATTCTTTTTATATGTGTTTACAAGGTTTATTCCACAATTCATTTTTATGATCTTTAGTATGCATGGTATGATATGGTAATGTTATGATCACATTATCGTACCCGTATTATCATTATTATACTTACATGTCTCCCTTGATTACCCATATTGATCATCTAAGCTCACCCATTTTTTTGTTTCCACCCAAGGGTTATGAAAATTTATTTCTGGAATGATATGTCTAAGTGGGTTGATAATCTTAGACAACCTTGAGGAAGATAATGTAACTCTCTTATGTACTAGTTATTACATTTCCATGCTTCCAATGACACTAAAATATTACCATCTGTGTGTGTCTGTTTGTGATGTGTTTTTATTTATTTCTCAAAAGTTATGTTTTGTCTATGTTTTTTAAGACTAAGTCAATATAATTTCTTCATAAATGATTTGACTTTGATACGATAAAATAAAAATTCAATTTTTGTGTTATATGTAATTTCATTTAATATAATCCTTTTTGATGAATTAATGAATTATAAAAATATATTATATATTAATAAAATTATAAAATTAAATAATATTGATTAAATATAAATGATAATATAATTTATATGTATTAAAATATAATTATTATATGGGTTTGAATACTCTTATTTTTGACAACCTAGCATTTCTCAACAAATTTAGATTCTTTTTTTAATATTCAAAAATATAATATTTCAAAAATTACATTGATAAAATATATATTAAATTATAAATCATGATGTCAAAATTACCCTACAGTGATTTTTTCAAAATTTTACAAGATTCTAATGATTTGAGTTATAAATTAAATATTGTATAAATATACATTGTGTATTATGAAAAAACTACAACCCAAAAGTTATGTGATAAATTATATAAAGGGTAACCATGATAAAATATTATTTTCCCATTAAAATAATTTTATTTTTAGGTTATTTGATCATTTTATGAAGACATTATGGGTCCTCAAAAACATATATAATATTTTATGTTTTATAAATCATTTTTTTATGAACATGACTCACTACCTCCTCACCAAGATAAATATTTTAATGAGTTCAGTCCCTTTATAAATAAAATATTATAGAAAATGACTATTTTGATGAAAACATGGAAAAAATCATGGTATGTTTTGTGGTTTGGATTATTTTATTGTATAGAGACCAAAATCTAAGTTTGTGATATAATTACAATAATCTCCATTTTCCTATTTAAACTCACATGTGATCCCATTAATCATATCAAAAAAACTTATATCATTTCTTTACACATCCCTTACCTCCTTATTTTTCTCACAAGGATCCCCTAAACACTCATGTAGCTCTTCCCAAGATTTTACATTCACCCTCTCAGGGTAATGGATCTCTCACTCTTCTATTCAATTCAAGAACCTTCCTTCTATTTATCATTTTTAATATAAACTTGTTATGTTGTAATGACTTTATAATAGTCCATATACTGTCCAAGTAAATTAATAATAATTATATATCATTTATACACTCTCATTATAAAATTTACCTGTAAAGACACATAAATTTTAAGGGAATTTTTTTTCCTTAATTTTCCTTGGAATTTTACAAGGACGCAACTTCTGACGGCACCTGATTCAGAGGCCCGGTGTTCCTGGAATCACTTTCCGAAGTTTGGCTCGGGTACGTTCAGTGAACGAACGAGCGGGTTTTTTCTAACTTTTGAACCGGTGCTCGAAATCAAATTCTGAGGGCACCGATGGAATCGCAGTGCCAGTATTTGCTTAGAAACGCCTCTTCCGGAGTTCCGTTTGCTCTGTCGTGGTTTTTAATTTTTAGTTTTAAGTTATGAAATATAATAAATATGTGCGACAATTATATTTTTATTTCACTGAAAGCTGCTTAAAGACAACTTTAAGCTGTTTAAGATCAGTTGAAACAGATAGGGTGAAATCCAAAATATCTTACCCACTTAGTAGGATATTTGTGGGGTGGGGCCAGCACGAGCCCCACCATTTCTTTCTGCTAAGTAATGCACCCACGAAAACCCCTATTAAATAAAAGTCAACTGGGGCATTTTCTTAAACAATTAAACGCTCCTATTAATTGGGTGGTTTATTCGTTGAGATTAATTCTATGAATTAATTTCGTTATTTCTTAACACGTTTTTGTTTTGTTGGAATGTTAACAAAATAAGGCCAACACTCCTTCTTTTTGGAATGTTGTGTTAAACCTTTGGAGAATCTCTAAGGATCTTCCTCCCTCTTTGAAAAGAACGCGAAGAACGCGGAGAACGCGAAGAACACGAAGAACGCGAAGAACGCCGACCTCCAACAAAGAACGCCGAACCTGCGGAAATCGACGACGCGACGCCGTGTGCCATGACACCGATGTTTCCTCTCCCACGACCTTATTCTTTGACGTTCCTTCATCAACAACAAAATCTTTGACCATCTGTTGAGTTCGTCGACGCAATGCCGGATACCGTGACAATACGACGGTCCCCTCCTTCCGCGACGATCAATTCCGCAAAGAACGCGCGTGTGAAAACATGACGTGGTAGGGGTTTTATTGGGAATGATTTTACTCCGTGGATGTTTCCGTTCAAATCAAAGAACCTGGTTTCATAAGAACAAATTTTAATTTATTAAAATTGTCTTTGATATGTTCTCTATGTGTTGATAATTTCACCCGACTGTTATCATCTAATGCGGAGGGTGCGGGCCAAACAAACACGACCCGACTACCCTCCGCAGTTCTTCGTTGATGCGCGTATTGGCGGCTGATGACAAAACATGCCGCTAGGACGATCCGTTGTTTCCGCAGTGAAGAACGGGACTCGGGAGGAGCTTCGGCATAGACGGGAAGGAAATCGGACCACCGGAGCAACTCCGGTGGCCCGCTTGACAGGGCCGTCGCGGCTGAAGCCGCGGCGGCGGCGTCCAGCGGACCCGCGGCCGTGCGGGTCCAGCTCACATGCATGGGACGTGGAAAAAGCCGCAGCCGCTGACTCCAAAGCCGCCCCACGTGGGGTCGCGGCACCATCTTCCTGCGGGAGCAGCGCCCCGCGGCTCCTTCGCTCAGCCACTCGACCGAGCCAAGCCGGGCCGGCCCGACCGGCCAGGTTGCACCCTGGCCGGACCGGGCCGCGCCAAACCGGGTCCGACCCGGTTCGGGCCGACCCAGGGGGGTCGGGCCGGGTCGGTCCGGGCCCAGACCCCCCGTCTTCGGACCTTTTTGGTCTTTTGCCCCTAACTTGAGCTACGGGCCTCCGAACGACGGGCCGTCAGCGGCGATGTGATCCTTAGATCGAGATGGTCGTTTCAGTATATCACACTCAAGGTTTCGGAATAGTTTGGGTTCGGCCAGGTTGGTTCGTACACGAAACCAACCGGGCCTTCGGAGCGGAAATGCTCATATCTTGAGCTCCGGACGTCCGATCAACGTGTCGTCGACTTCGTTGAGTTCCTCTAAGTGAGACAGAAATTTTGGCTTACTCCGCCTGAGGTTTGGAGGTAGGTGGAGTATGTTCGGGTTGGTTTTGCCTTAAAAACCAACCGGGACCTTGGGATGAAAAAGCCAATAACTCTCAGTCCGGGCGTCCGATTGACGCGCCGTCTCTGACGTTGAGTTCCTATTGGCGATACAGATCATTTGGATACATCAACTCTGGACTATGTGTCAGTTGATGTATCAGCCTCTCGGATCGTGGAGCGGACCCTTCCGAACGAGCTTGCTGTGTGCGGGAACCCTAGATATGGCTGCAACTGCTACTGTGACGACGACGACTGTACAGAGATCCTCAGTGGATTCGACTGCGGCGATGATGAAAGCAGAACGGGAATCCTCTGTGTTTTCAGCAGTGACCACTACGGTACATATTGGGATATATCAACTCCGTACTACATGTCAGTTGATGCATCGACCTCTTAGCTCGTGGAGTGGACCCTCCCGGAACGAACATGCTGTGTGCGGAAACCCTAGAGCCGGTTGAGACATGACGACTACTGATCGAACGAATCGGTGTGTTACAGATAGCCCAGTGGGGAGCACTTGGTTGTAGCGGAAGTCCCATGACAGAGGTTCGCTTGGTTGTAGCAGCACAGTGGGGCGCTTGGTTGTAGCGGCAGACCCACGACAGAGGTGCGCTTGGTTGTAGCGGCATAGGGGGAGCCCTTGGTTGTAGCGGCAGACCCACGACAGAGGTGCCCTTGGTTGTAACGGCACAGGGGAGCGCTTGGTTGTTGTGGTAGACCCACGACAGAGGTGAGCTTGGTTGTAGCGCCACATGGGAGCACATGGTTGTAGCGGCAGACCCACGACGAAGGAGCGCTTGGTTGTAGCGGCACGGGGGAACGCTCGGTTGTAGCGGCATAACCACTGTACATGATGGATAAGGAGTTTCCCAATAGCTTTGGGTTCAACTTCATGATCGATCTTGTGTGGGTCATTGCGAGGGTTAGTACCTACAGATCCTTTGTGGGTCCGACGACTTAGATGAATCAGTGGAAACATCTGATCATCTCTAACGTCATATGAGGAAGTACTTGTGGGAGCTGAAACTCTGTTTTCTTTCCTTTGTGGATTGTGTTGTGCTATCCTGTGTGGATTTATGTTTTAATTTACTTTGTGGATTGTGTTGAGCTATCCTGTGTGGATTTCACGTTTTGCTTTCCTATGTGGACTGGGTTGTACTTGAGCTCAGATTTTGCAGCCGAGCGAGAATTGATGACTTAGGTATATGTATGGGCATATACCTAAGTAGTGTCAGATGTTACATCGTGACAGTATCTTTCATTTGTGGTTTATCAATTGTGGATTTTCAGAGAACTTTGGGGGAATCGGGGTACCTACTGAGTAGCTTATACTCACCCCTGCATGGGTTGTGCCCGCACTACTTTGTGTTGGTTGCAAATGGCGGACAGCGCTAATCGTGGTGGAGGCTTGCGGAGCAGGACGGTACCTGGAAGTGGACCACTGGGCGAGGTGTACTCGGAGCGGTAGGCTGGACCCGAGGAGCAGTGGAGGCTTTCTGTACTCACCCTTCAGGTGGGAATTCCGGTGGACGGCTCGATGCTGCGGCTTTACCTTTCAGTGGCTATTTTCCCCCTTTCAGTTGTACTTTATAGTTGGGCTTGTATTTCCGGCCCCCACTACTTTTATGCACTTACTATTGTACCAGCTTTTACTTAGTGTTTACTTCTCCTTCTTGCTTACACTGTGGTGCTTGTTTACGTTACAAAGGCAATGCCTTCCCTTTTTACCGATATTTACGCCTTGGTGCTAGTCGCCAGCCCCTGGCCTATGGAAGGCGGGCTAGGGGTAGTCACGGCACTGGCCCCGAGGACGGGTCGTGACAAATTGGTATCAGAGGATGTCGGTTCTACCGCGGACTCTGATCTTTTCTATGTGAAGCAATAGTGTTTAGTATATTGGGTGTGGTTATCAGTCCAGGGAGTCCAGTGTTGGTGTGGCGGCCGACGTATCCGTACACCAGGACCCTGACTTCTGATTTCCGACTTAATGCACGAAAACATTGATTGCATGTGTGTTTCAAGTTTTCCTTGTGATTACTTTATGTCAGCTCACCAGGTATACTGTTCTGACCGTGGCCCACCTGTTTTCTTTTCAGGATGGCCCCATGACGGCAGCCCGCTAGGGTTCCGAGCATTGTGTGTGGCGAGAGCCCACTGAGCGACGAGGACTCGGTACAGGGCCCTTTGACAGCTGAGGCACCAGCGGTACCTATACCCGCCAAGCCACCAATGCTACCAGCCCCAGCCGCTGACGATGCACGTCACCTTAGTGCATTGCATGAGTCCCAGCGCCAGTAACCGCCCAGGTTCTGTGGGGAGACAGACCCTTAGGCCGCCGTGGACTGGCTGGAGGCAGTTGTACGGGTTTTCAGATTAGTGAGGACACCAACAGAACTCATGGTGATCCTCGTAGTGAGCCTCCTGCACACGGAAGCAGGTAGATGGTGGAGCTTGTTTCTCCATGTGCACGATGAGAAATCTCTCCTATGGATGGACATTGAGAGAATCTTCCGCTCCAAGTTTGTACCATCCATCCTCCGTGCGGTGCGCATCCAGGAGCTTCTTCAGCTGCGGCATGGTAGCTTGACAGTGGCCCAGTACTCGGCGAGATTTACTGATCTCTCATGCTACTCCATAGATATGGTATGAGACCCGTTCTTCTAGGTCCATACATTTGAGCAGGGACTGAAGCACGAGATCAGGGCTTCGATGATCTCCCTCAACATTCCAACTCGGGCAGGGGTTTTGGAGCGATCCCTCTTAGTGGAGAGTTTCCTTGCTAAGCAGTCTCCAGCAGCCGGACCCACCACTAGCCGGCATGCGGCAGAGTCTTCTGCAGCGGGCAGTAGACAGATGACGCAGGGGTCCAAGAGGACTAGACCTACAGGTGGTCGACAGCATGACTCAGGATCATTTGTGTGAGGCACTCGGGGTGGACAACGACTTTCCATGAGAGGGTAGTGTTACTCCTGCGACGGGATTGGCCACATGGATCATGACTATCCGACCCGCCATACGGATGACCAAAAGATGAACCAAGGACCCCCCAGGAAAAGGAAGAGGTTCGATCAGGGCAGGCCACAAGGAGCAGGCGGCCATGGAAGGGGAGCTGACCGTGCAGTTGGAGGTGGACGATGCTTCGGGGTGTTGCCACCACCACCACCAGGAGGTCCTCCCCGACCACAGGGAACATGAGGACATGGGAGAGCTCAACTCCAGGTAGCTGAGGCCTACGATCATGGAGCTCCGGGATCAGATGGACAGGAGCAAAACTAGTGGATACGTCTTGTGTACTTCTAGTTCCTTGTTGCTATGGTGTAGTGTCTTTGTATTATGAGTTGCAATAATAAAAGATGCATACCATGGTGATGTTTTTATTCCTGTCCTCTTTGTGTTGTTGCTAAGAGGTTCCGGTTTAGACTGTTGACTTGAGCCTCACTTGTGAGACATCTACTGGAGGAGACCCAGTTACCACACACTGATGCCGACAGTGTGACTCAACCCTTGGAGGCGAGAGTAACGGTTGGATCTCTTGGTATTAGAGTCGAGGACTTACGGCATCATCCTTGGTATGGATTAGTACCATCCATGTCGGGATTGACTATATTAGGCAAAGGAAGTGGTTCATCAAGTGGATGAGACTTGATTTCTCTTATCGGCAAAGAAGAAATCTTAGCAGCTCTTGTGGGAACGGAGATGGTCCAGGCCACGACAGAGAAGGTCCAGGTCATCCAGGAGCGGATGAGGACAGCTCAGAGCTGACAAAAGTCTTTTACTAACAGGAGGCGGAGGCCACTAGAGTTCGAGGATGGCGACCACGTCTTCTTGCGGGTCTCATCTCGACTGGGTTTACATAAATTTGGTGAGGTGGCTTATTGCCTGGCTCTACCACCTCAGTTGCACCGGGTGCACAACGTTTTCCACGTATCTCAACAGAGGAGATACGTGCACGACCCGACGCAAATCATTGACCACAGAGAGCTGGTCTTTGATAATGGGGCGTCTTTTGCGGAGGTCCTAGGGGAGATCGAGGATCGACAGGAGCGGGTCCTACGTGGATTATCGATTCCTCTAGTGGGCTTCAGATGGCAGCTCGGGAACCTCCAGGAGAGCACTTGGGAGCGGGAGGCTCAGATGCGTGCTCAGTACCGCCTTCGTATCCCTATGTCTGTGGTGATGCTTTACAGGGATGTAAAGACCTGTGGTAGGAGTAATGTAAAGACCCGTAAATTTCAAGGAAATTTTTTTCCGTAATTTTCCTTGGAATTTTACAAGGACGCAGCTTCTGACGGCACCTGATTCCGAGGCCCGGTGTGCCCAAAATCACTTTTCAAAGTTTGGCTCTGGTACGTTTAGTGAACGGACGAGCGGGTTTTTCTAACATTTGAACCACTGCACGGAATTTAATTTTGAGGGCACTGATGGAATCGCATCGCCAGTATTTGCTTAGAAACGCCTCTTCCGGAGTTTCGTTTTCTCGGTTGTGGTTTTTAATTTTTGGGTTTTACGTTATGAAATAAAATAAAGTTGTGCGACAATTTTATTTTAATTTCACTTAAAGCTACTTAAAGAACACTTTAAGCTATTTAAGCTCAGTTGAAACGGATAGGGTGCAATCCAAAATATCCTACCCATTTGGTAGGATATTTGTGGGGTGGGGCCCGCACGAGCCCAACCATTTCTTTCCGCTAAGTAACGCACCCGCGAAAAACCCTATTAAATAAAAGTCAACTGGGGCATTTTCTTAAAAAATTAAATGCTCCTATTAATTGGGTGGTATATTAGTTGAAATTAATTCTATGAATTAATTTCGTTCATTTCTTAACATGTTTTCATTTTGTTGGCATGTTAATAAAATAAGGCCAACACACATTCTTTTTGTAATGTTGTGTTAAACATTTGGAGAATCTCTAAGGATCTTCCTCCCTCTTCATGAAGAACGCGAAGAACGCGAAAACGCAAAGAACGCGAAGAACGCCGACCTCCATCGAAGAACGCCGAACCCACGGAAATCGACGACGTGATGCCGTGTGCCACGATGCCGATGTTTCCTCTCCCGCGACGTTCTTCTGCGACGTTCCTTCATCCGCAAAAAAATCGTCGATCATCCGTTGAGTTCATCGACGCAACGCCGGATACCGTGACGACGCGACGGTCCCCTACTTCCGCGAAGATCAATTCCGTGAAGAACGCGTGTGCGAAGACTTGACGAGGTAGGGGTTTTATTGGGAATGATTTTACTCCGTGGATGTTTCCATTCAAATCAAAGAACCCAGTTTCATAAGAACAAATTTTAATTTATTAAAATTGTTTTTGATATGTTCTCTATGCGATGATAATTTATCCCAACTGTTATCATCTGACGTGGAGGGTGCGGGCCAAACAAACACGGTCTGACTACCCTCCGTAGTTCTTCGTTGATGCACGGATTGGCGAGCGACGAAAAAACATGCCGCAGGGACGATCCGTTGATTCCGCAGTGAAGAACGGGACCCGGGAGGAGCTTTAGCACAGATGGGAAGGAAAACGGACCACCGGAACAACTCCGGTGGCCCACAGAAGCCACCGGAGGCGCGGGTTGCCGGCGCGTCGGTCGGGGGTGGCGGCGCCCTGGCGCGCCGCCGGACTGGGCCGCCGTGGCAGAAGCCGCGACGGTGGCGGCCAGCCGACCCGCAGCCACGCGAGTCCTACTCACACGCACGGGACGCGGGAAAAGCCACGTCCACTGACTCCAGCGGGGCCCCACTCGAGGCCGCGGCACCATCTTCCCGCGGGGCCAGTGCCCCGCGGCTCCTTCGCTCGGCCACTCGGCCGAGCCGAGCCGGGCCGGCCCGACCGGCCGGGTCGCGCCCTGGATGGACCGGTCCACGCTGAACCGGGTCCGACCCGGAAACGGGTCGGGTCGACCAGGTTCGGGCCGACCCAGGGGGGTCGGGCCGGATCGGTCCGGGCCCAGACCCCCCGTCTTCAGACCGTTTCAGTCGTTTTACCGTAACAAGAGCTACGGACCTCCGAACTATGCGCCGTCAGTGGAGATGCAATCCTTAGATCGAGGTGGTCGTTTCGGTATATCGCACTCATGGTTTCGGAATACTTTGGGTTCGGCCAGGTTGGTTCATACACGAAACCAACCGGGCCTTCGGAACGGAAACACTCATATCTTGAGCTCCGGACGTCCGATCGACGTGCCGTCGACTTTGTTGAGTTCCTCTAAGTGAGACGGATCTTTTGGATTACTCCTCCCAAGGTTTGGATGTAGGAGGATTACGGTCGGGTTGGTTTTTCCATAAAAACCAACCGGGCCCCTAAGACGAAAAAGCCAATAACTCTCAGACCGGGCGTCCGATTGACGGGCCGTCTGCGAAGTTGAGTTCATGTTGGCGATACAGAACTTTTGGATACATAAACTCTGGAATATGTGTTAGTTGATGTATCATCCTCTTATCTCGTTGACCGGACCCTTCCGAACGAGCTTGCTGTGTGCGGGAACCCTAGAGCTGGCTGCAACTACTGCTGTGAAGGCGACGACTGTACAGAGATCCTCAGTGGATTCGACTGCGGCGATGATGAAAACAGTACGAGAATCCTCCGGGTTTTCAGCAGTGACCACTATGGTACATATTGGGATACATCAACTCTGGACTACATGTCAGTTGATGCATTGACCTCTTAGCTCGTGGAGTGGACCCTCCCGGAACGAGCATGCTGTGTGCGGAAACCCTAGAGCCGGTTGATACTTGATGACTGCTGATCGAACGACTCGGTGTGTTACGGATAGCCCAGTGGGGAGCACTTGGTTGTAACGACAGACCCACAACTGAGGTGCGCTTGGTTGTAGCGGCATAGGGGAGCGCTTGGTTGTAGCGGAAGACCCACGAGAGAGGTGTTCTTGGTTGTAGCAGCACAGGGGGAGGGCTTGGTTGTAGCGGTATACCCACGACAGAGGTGCGCTTGGTTGTAGCGGGATAGGGGAGCGCTTGGTTGTAGCGGCAGACCCATGACAGATGTGCGATTGGTTGTAGCGGCACATGGGAGTGCTTGGTAGTAGCGACAGACCCAAGACGGAGGAGGGCTTGGTTGTAGCGGCACGGGGGAACACTTGGTTGTAGCAGCATAACCACTGTACTTGATGGAGAAGGAGTTTCCCAATAGCTTTGGGTTCAACTTATAGATCGATCCTGTGTGGGTCATTGAGAGGGTTAGTACCTACAGATCCATTGTAGGTCCGACGACTTAGATGAATCAGTGGCTACATCTGATCATCTCTAACGTCATACGAGGAAATACCTGTGTGAGCTGAAACTCTGTTTTTCTTTCCTTTGTAGATTGTGTTGTGCTATCCTGTGTGGATTTATGTTTACTTTCCTTTGTGGATTGTGTTGAGATATCCTGTGTGGATTTCACGTTTTTCGTTCATGTGTGGACTGGGTTGTACTTTAGATCGGATGTTGGAGCCGAGCGAGAATTGATTACTTAGGTATATGTATGGGCATATACCTAAGTAGTGTCGGATGTTACTTCGTGACCGTATCTTTCCATTGTGGTTTGTCCATTGTGGATTTTCGGAGACCTTTGGGGTCTCGGGGTCCCTACTGAGTAGCTTATACTCACCCCTACACGGGCTATGCCCGCACTACGTTGTGTTGGTTGCAGACGACAGACATCGCTGATCGTGGTGGAGTCTTGTGGAGCAGGACGGTACCTGGAGGTGGACCACTGGGTGAGGTGTACTCGGAGCGATAGGCTGGACCCGAGGAACCGTGGAGGCCTTCTGTACTCACCCTTCAGGTTGGACATCTGGTGGACGGCTCGACACTATGGGTTTACCTTTCAGTTGCTGTTTTCCCCCTTTCAGTTGTACTTTACAGTTGAGCTTGTATTTCCGACCCCCTTTACTTTTCAGCACTTACTATTGTACCAGCATTTACTTAGTGTTTACTTCTTCTTCTTGCTTACTCTATGGTTCTTGTTTACTTTACAAAGGCAATGCCTTCCCTTTTTACCAGGATTTACGCCTTGGTGGTAGTCGATAGCCCCTGGCCTATGGAAGGCGGGCTTGGGGTAGTCCCGGCACGGCCCCGAGGATGGGTCATGACATTACCCGAGTCGTTACTATACTGAAATTTAGTAAGGGATCCTCCTCTTCTCTTATTTTTTCAATCACCTTATCTATTTTATGCCTTTTGATATTCAATTACTAATTATTTGATATATTTTCACACATATATATTAATTCCCTTCTCATATCCTGATTTTTTTAGACACCTTAAACTCTCATGAAAACATTATATTAATATGATAGTGATGTAATCTACAGTCGAAATTTCATTATGTTTTTTAGGATAATCGATTTCACCATGAATATACACACAAATTTACACTCCATGGTATTCACCTAAATGTACCTATCCTAATGTTTTTGTTAATTATATTTTTTTAACTAATACTACATAATATTGGGGTTGAAAATGATGAAATATATTCATATTTTATATGATATATCTAGAACAGATATGTATGCACATGATATAGAAGTGATAGGTGTGCTCGTAATTATATAGTGCTCTAATTCCTTGGGTAATGTTTTAGCCTCATAAGATATCATATAAGGTATTAAGAAGTGAACCTGGTCCTTTATAATAATTTTCAACCATTTTATGATGTCATGGTAGAAAGCCTTGACCTATGTTTATGATCTAATATATAATGTATCTTCCACAGTCCCATGTTACCTTTATATTAACATATAATATCATACCACATTGTCTATGTTTTGGATTCCCACCACTTTTATGTTCTATTTATATTCCTATCACCAAAAATTTAACACTTTAATTTTGTTAGGATTTGTTTGTTAACTCAGTAGGATTTATAGCTCAACCATTTCTTATGTATGTCCACAGTTTATCCTATATAGTTTTTAAGATTGATAGAATATTATGATAATGTTATAAAGGATTTCAAAAATGATAATGTACCACCTATTATAAAGTTGTTATGTAATGTACCTAATTTCCCAAAGAAACTATCATTTCCAATATTCTATGTTTTATTATGTGTATTCATATGTTATAAATCATATATTGATTTGAAATAAGGGAAACGGTTTTAATAGTTGGTATCATAATAATATCTCATTATCTATAGGGATTCTTTTATAATACTCTATATAAATAATATTGGATAATAATATGTATATTAAAAAATAACTAGGTTTGAGTAATAAATTGAGTCAGTTGTTTATTAGAAAATACACCCCTGTCTGGATACTATAATTGGATGTGTCTTTATCCAAGAGATATTTAAGGGAAATAATCATAAAAAATGTCACATTGACTTAGACTAAATCGTCACTTTCGGTCATCAAAGTGGGCCTTGCTACACACCTAGTTTAACCCTACTCTGGGATATGAGTTGATAATTTCACAATTTCATTATGAACTATTATTAAGGGAAAAAATTCCTTTATTATTTCATTTCATGAAATAGATCATTAATAAAAAAATGTGGCCTAAAAACTCATAATTTAGTGACATACAGGTAATTTATAAATTATCTCCTTAATTTTATATGATTTTTTTTGTATGTAAAATATTTTACAAGTACTAGTTATTAATTTTTCATCTATTATACTCAATGGCTAGAATGAGTGAAACTGAGTAAGAAACCAATGTGATGGGTAATGTGATGACAATCTAATTGATATTCCTAACATGATGTGATCGAATGTATGAAATATTTTAATTACGGAAAACTAGATATCAAAATTGTAATTAACAACTAGTACATTTTCAAATTTCCAAAGACCCTAAAGAGGAGAACGAAATATCAAAAACCTTTATTTGATAATGGTGATAAAGAAAAGAAGACTCATTTTCCTTTGTGAAAAAAATCTGTAAGGTGAAACCATGGAAAATGTCATAATGGAATTGGGATATTTTTTATGTATGAAAAAGCAGGCTATAAGTTAGCCAATTTTGGTTGAAAAAATGAATAATTTAATAGATTTAATAACATTAATTCTCCGGTACCATATATAGGTATGTGTCAAAATGAAAATAATTTGGGAATTATACACTCTAATTATAAATTCCAAGGTATGAATGGTATGATGAGAATCAAAAATATCGAATTCTAAGGGAAAAATAAATGTTCTATAGTGAAATGTATTATGATGAATGAAATACATGCAAACCTACTTCAGTGTATTGTATGTCATGTTGTATTTCAATTAATACACTATTATTATATCTTGTTAGTATTCTATGAACATCGAGTTTCCACCATAAATATTTTTAAATCTTCGGGGGAAAATAATATGATTATTGTATAAAATGTAAATGTTTGTAGGAATTTTCTTCATGAGAATATTTCATGTCTCTATATATTGTAATTTGATGTTATCCTAGTTTTGGAATTATTTTTTTATTATATAGACAACATAAATTTTTAGGAGAAGAAATTATAACTCTGTAACTTGAATCACCCTTCAATTTTATAAAAATTCAAGCATGAGGATGAATCTTCTATCATATCAAAATATCAAACATGGATTTTATTTACCTATGGTAATGTTTATCTAGATAAAATGAATGAGACTAAGGAAAAATCAACCCTCAAAACACGACCATTGAGAGGGAAAATGATATTATTTTTTCAAAATAATTTAAATGTATACATGATAAATTAGTCATTGAGTTCACAATAAATCATATACACGGACCACATATCATCTATAGGGCACGAAATCACTAGAAAGAAAATATATATGGACCCTTCAAAAATATATGATATTTAATGATGGATGAGTCCAACATCTATGATATATATTTGTATTTTTCTTAGACTGGTTTTGTGTTATTGATGACTTTTTGGAAATTTCTCAGGATTTTAAATCCTTTTATCCATAATAACTAGGAAGGAAGTAATTTTTTTGTAATAATGATTGTGAAAGGATATTCAAGGAGTTGAAATATAGGCTTGTCACTGGACCTTTTACATATGCTACCAATAAGTGGGGAACTTTTCCTGGCTTACAGTGATGCTTCGAAAAAGGTCCTAGATATGTAATTTTGTATAATTAAAAAGAGATATCATATTCCATATAGAAATTTAATATTTATGAATATAAATATAAAACACATGATCTAGAGTTGGATATTGTAATATTTTCGTAAAAAATATGATATCATTAACTCTTTTGGTGATATTGTGAAATATATATCGATCATAATAATCTAAAATATATATTCTCAATGAAAAAGATGAATGTGTTCCAATATATATGGTTAGAGTATATTAAACACTACTAATCATCAATACACTACCATAATGGGAAAAAATAAAGTGTTATCTGGTATAAGTAAAAAGGATCTCAAACTTCTATCATTAATTATAATTTAGATGGATATGGCCTTCTTAGACTTGAAAAGAATAGACATAATAATTATAATGTAAGCAATATCATCAATCCTTTCACAAATGATTACTCATCTATACCATCTAGAGAATATGAATAATTATTATAAATATTATGTGGAAATTCAAAAGGAGGTGGAAACTATATTAAAATAAATATCCTCAATGTTCAATATTATCTAATAAGGATTTGAAATATTTTATTTAATAAAATTTGTACCATGAAATCATGGATGAAATAATGAGTTATTAGATGATGCACTTAAATTAACCTTCTCCATATATCTATGGATCATAAAGATGTATCGAGATCTCTAAGTGCACTTTTTCTGGGACAATATGAAGAAGGATATCACAAAATATACATCAATTTTTCTTTTCTTAGAAGGTTATGTATGAAATGAATAAATACATGTGAAATATGCAACCATTTACCATTCATACAAGGAAATTTGAAAACATAACCATGGTATTTTCACAATTCTTATGAAGTAATTATGATGAAATATTTCTATAAGTGTTGTGGTGGATCATCTTTCAAAGACATTTCACTTTATTAAAATACAAGAAAACATCTCACTTGATAAAATTTCAAGGATATACATAGATAAGTTCTGTGTCTACATGTAAGACCACTATCGATTATATCTGATTGAGACCCATGATTTTCCTCCATTTACTATATGAGACTAGAAATTTCTGTAAATATCAAATTAAACTTCATCATGACTTATCACCCAAAAACTACTTTTCAATCTGAGAAAACAATCCAGAAACTACAGGATATATTGACTGAATGACCAATGGACTTCAATATAGGATGGGGTCAACATCTTTCTCTATTAAAGTTCTCATACAATAATTTTCTGTACTAAATCATCCAAATGGTACCCTTTATATCAATTTATGGGAAGAGGTGAAGAACACCTGCATGCTAGGATGAAGTTAGTGTACACCAACTGATGGGTCTTAAAATGGTTGATAAAATGGTCGAAACATTCAACACCATTCAATATAACAGTTGGGAAGCTCATTGTTGACAGAAGAACTATGAAGATAATCATATATGAGACCTGGAGTTTGAATTTGGAGATAAGGAATTATTATTCATATATCTATGGAATAAATTCATGATAGTTAATAATAATGGAAAGATTATTTCAATATACATTGATCCCATTATGAACTATGACCACATCAGATTGGTGACATGTCAAATGGAATGACTACCAAACCTTCTCAAATACATGATGTGTTCCATGTATACCTCTTGGTAAAGTTCATACCAAACCCCTAACATGTGATGAATCCCGAGGTGGTACTATTGGATAATGATCACTCATATGAGAAACCATTTATTAATATCATATATCATAATAAAAAGTTCAATGATATAATATAATACACATGTTCAATGTGATAAGGAGAAACAATAAGTTAAACTAAGCGGTGTTGGAACAAGAGGAGGTTACTAAACATAATTACCCTCATATGTTTTATCGTATGGAATGAAAATTTAAGGGGTTAAATTTCTAAATGGGGGATGATGATAACTACCAAAACATTTATAAATAAAATTATCTTTATGAATGAATTACATCAACTATTATATATTTTGTTTATAAATAACATATGAAATTATTGGTTTTTTTAATATTATACCCTATAATATTTAAAAGGAAATTAATCACTATAACTATTGATTTTGTGGCCATTGACAGGTGATCATATGATTATTATAAATATTGTGTTTTGATAAATCAAATTTAGACTGAAAAAGAAGCAACAGATTCAATCAATAGGATAATACTGTATGAATACCATTTATTATATCTTCTGAGGGAGAAAACCATGATGGAATTTTCCATTGACCAATCCTAGGTCATGATCCAAAAACAAAATCATGATCCAAATTGTTTATGAGAGATGTCCAAGATCATGAGATCAAGGGAAATATCATGTACACTGAACCAACCAATGAAAATCTCACCATTTTTCACCTAAACCTCATAAAATTATCATGTATAATAATGGGTCATGTATCTAAACCCTAATAATATTAATTCATATATATTTTAGAATAATGAATATATTTACTTCTTATTGTACTTACATTGTAAATTATTTGGATTTTGATATGATAAAACAAAAATTATATTTATTTTTAATATAAAATTTCAATTAATATAAATTTTTTTGATTAAATTATTTATGTTTAAATAAATAATATAAATGATAATATAATTTTTCTGCAGTGAAATGTAATTTATCTAAGGGATGGAAATGTGTTATTGTTGAAAAAACATGTATTTCTCAAAAAATGTAGATTTTTATTTTAAAATTAAAAATTAAAATAATTAGAAATCAATTATAATAAAATAAATATTTTTTTTGGATTCATCACATTGAAATTATCCAATAGTATACATATCATAATTTTCCGAAACATTTAAATTTATGGGTAACAATTAAGTATGATATGAATATAATGTGTGAATTATAACATCATAATGACCCAAATGTGATGTAATAAATGATTTCAATGGTATCCAAGACCAAATTCATGTTTTCCATTTAAAATAATGTCATTTTTTAGGTTATTTGATTCAATTTATAAACCCGTTTTCAATCCTCAAAAACCAATATTATATTTCAAAATATTTAAAATCAATTCCTGGATAGCATGGCTAACTACCACATCACCAACTGTATTATTATAATTAATTTGGATATTTTAATTATATAATAATGAAAAATTATAATATTTTTTAAAAGTAAAGGTAATAATTTTTGGTAAGTTTCATGGTCTTGTTATTTTAATTTATAGAGTCCAAACCCTATGTTTTTAAATAATAAAAAAATAACCTCTCATTTCCTATACAAACCCACTATAGTTCCCATTAATCTTCACTAAAACCCATGTATAATGTCTTTAATCATCCCTCCCCTCACTACAGTCCTCCTAAACCTCTCATGAATCTCTCCCCTAGCTTTGGGAATCACCCTATCATGGTAAATGACCTCTCTATCCCTCTTATTTTCAATTCAAGAACCATATTTCTATTTATCCTTTTCATTCACAATTTGGTATGTTATCATAAAATTAAAAATATACATATAAATTAATATTTATGTCATAATAATGATATATTATTTATCACCTCTCATTATATCATTTACCTGATCCGTTACTATGCCAAAATTTATTATTAAGTCTTCTCCATCTTATTGTTATTCAAGCATATTTTCTATTTTATGCCATTTGATATCAAATAATGAATGTTGGGATAAGTTTTCAGACTTACCTATTAAATCCATTATTCATATAAAAAATATTATATACCCCTTTCACTCTCATTAAATCATTATATGAATCATTTATTACTAATACTATGTTGTTAAGATTTCACAAGTAGTTTTCGGGCCGGAAGATTATATCATGCATATCCACCCCCTTTAAACTCAGGGGTATTAAAATAGATGTAATAAGTTTTAATTTATCAGCTAAACACATTTATTTAGATCAAACTACATTATTATGTGGTTAAAATTGACTAAATATATCTTTATGGTGTTTGATCCATGTGAAACAATTCTGTATGTACATGATATGAATGAAATGGGTATGCCTAGAAATATATAGTGTTAAAATGAATTTGTTAATGTGTTAATCTCATGAGATGTCTTGTCTAAGATTATGGAGTGCATCTAATCCACTATATTAATTTATTCACCATGTTACTATGTCCTGGAATTCATCTTTAACCTATGTTTATAATGTCCTGTTTGAAGTTGTTTCCATCTTCTCAATGTTTTTATGGTATCATGATAGATCATGAATAATTTTTCATTTTTATGATTCTCACCCCATTTATGTACAATTTAAATAACTATATTCTAATATGTAATAACATATTAATGTTATAATTTTTATATTACCTTATTTGTCTTTATTTATCACCCCTTTATTATCGATTTATTAGGGTTATGCATTGAATTTTAACGAATTATTGATTATTATGATCATATTAAGAATGTTTTAAGTTGTGAAAATGTAGCACCTATTTATGTAATGTACCCAATTACCTAAATACACTATTAATTGTGATCTTATTGGTTGTATTATGTTAATTTATAGGTAATTAATCATTAATTTATATGTAATAAAATAAAGGGTTGTTATAAAACCAATAATCATAAGATCCATGTTAACCATCATTTTTCCCATAAATAAATGATCTTCCATAATCAGTGCATCCATGGAATTATTTGAATTTGGAAAATAGTTGTGTATTGAAATATCATAATCTTATGTAGCTTTAGACATTTTATTTTCCTCATGATGAGGTATTTTGTTGAAAAAATGAATTTCATATTCTTCTTATTTCTTAATATATCAAAAATTAATCCATAGAGATAATGCCACAATATATTTAGAGAAAGGATTATGGATTCCAACTAAATATTATGACATGGGTATTTTTGTTCATGAGTTTTTTACTATGTTGATGCATAGGCAATAACATTATCATTTTATGTAAAGATATAACCATGTCCATTATTTTATTCATTATTATATATTAAAAATCCATGAATTCTTGGTAGTGGAGTAAATATAAGATAATTGAACAATCCCTTCATCAATTATTCAAATCATTCCACACATTAATTTTTTCATATGATCTTAACCCCATTATATGTAAGCTTGGTTAACAGGTTTTCCAATTTGGAAAAATTTAGTAAAAATCACAAATAGTAACCTACTAAACCATGGAAAATACATACCTTAGTTATGCTATTTAGTTTATGACCATATTTTAGTACCTATTTCTTATAGGATCAATTTAGAGTCCATCATTGGAGATAATATATACAAGAGTAGAAACTTTTTGATCCCAAAATTCACACTTTCATAATTTACCAAATAACTATTTTGTTAAAGAGTATCAATAATGATATCCAATTCATTATCATAGAATTAATAAATTTTATAATACAAATAGATATCATCAATAAATACCATAATAAAATCGTCATGATATTCCCTTAATACGATGTTGATAAGATAATTAAAAATGAAGGATACATTAAATAATTAAAATGGAGTTACTATAAAATCATAATGTCGATACATGAATCAAAAATGTATTCATAAAAATATATTCCTTCATTAATCAATTTTTTTGATTACAGGAACTATTTTAAATCAATGAAAAATATTGAGCTCCATGAGGTTGATTAAATAAGTCATCAATGTGAGGCAGAGGATTCTTTTTCATGATGATAGTAGCATTGATTAACTAATAATCAATAAAAATAATAATAGATCCATATTTCTTATTAAAAAGGTAAAAAGGGTTCCCCAGGTTGAAATACTACAAAATATAAATCCCTTATTAAACTACTACACATGTTTTTATTTAATTTAACAAACTCCATAGTTTCCATTACATAGGTATAATTAGATATAAATCATGCATTAGGGATTGAATCAATGGAAAACTCATCTTGATAACCTAGTGGATGTTTATATAACTCCTTAGGAAATACATCATTATATTTAGGTAAAATATATACATCCTAAAATTGAAGACAATCTTTTCCATATTTAGATTTTGATTTCAATCATTATATAACAATCTCATCTAGAAGAGCTACTAGGGGTGGATCTAGGAATGTGTGAGTTGATGAAGTCTCTACTACAAAGAGATGGAATTATGCATCATCATCAAAAATCATAAATTCCTTCTCTTTTCAACAATTTTTAGGATTATACTTTGAATGTTATTCCATACCAATTATTATATCAAAATCAACCAGAGCTATAATAACAAAGTTAGAAAATGTTGTATGATAATGTGTCATAATGGGAACCAAATGATGCAACCTTGTTCTAGCGAGACTTCCACCAGGAGTCTTGATTGATAAATCCCTCCTTTATGGTTATAGGGAAATATCTAATTTTATTGGAATTCCTAGAAGATATAATATATTGTGAACATAAATAATGAAGTAAATAATTAGATAAATATTAAGTTTTAATTAAAGTACTTAACACAATATTTTTTGGGATCATCAACCTTAGAAAGTGTGATCACATAATTTTTCACTTTATATATGTTCATTTTTTATTTAAAATTCCCGTGACCCCAAGAAAAATAATTTTTATAGTTCCCCATATTATTATTGTGAATCCATTGTATATTGGTACCTTCTTTATTTCCCTTAAAATCACAATTATAATGGCCTTTATCTCCATATTTAAAGAAAAATCTCATTAACAGAAATAATTTTCTACAAGGTTTCTTTCCACATTTGTTACAATTATTGAAATCCACCATTCCCTTATTCTATTTTTTCATTTTCTATAGTGACAAGACACCTTTTTCTTATCCTTCATTATTTAGAATTCATATTACTTGGATAATTATTTCTCTATCTTGATAGCACATGATATTATAACCATGCATGATGAGATATTTTGGGAGACTTGTACCTTTCATTTTTTTAACATTAGCTCATCTAGTTATCACCCAATCTTATTCTTTTGATTTTCTATATAGTCTGTAGCATTTAATTATAACCTTTTGTCATTGGATTCATATTTAGGAACATTTTCATAATCATTTTGTCTTGGACTCATGAATTGTCTCCCCATATCTGCTTATTTCCCATGAGGAACATATTCTTCCAAAAAAATTACATAAAATCATTCTAATCTGTGTTTGATATTTCTTCATCATCCAATGTGTTTTGAATTAATTACCAAAATTTATCTACATCCCATATGATATGATAAAAATTCATGAAAACATTTTTCTCTAATTACATCTAGAAGTAATAAATATCTTCTTTAGATAAATTTTTTATTACTCATTCACAAGTGGATTTGTAGTCCCATTGAATGGTTCAGGTGTCTAATATTTCAAACAGGCTAACAATATTGCACCATGTCATGGATTAGTAGGATTAGACATATGGACATGGTTATTAGTCATATCTAATGTCAGATTCCTTAATATGGTTATAATTTCACTATAAAAAAATACTTTTGAGATGATTTATTCATGACGTTTTTCAAAATGAAGCTAATTTTAAATTTAGTGTCATTTTATAAAAACTTTCTCTAAAAATATATATTTATATAGTCGGTTTCCCCACATTTATTTAAATATAAATTTATATTAATATATATAAACACAAACACACATATATATATAAATGTATTTATCAATATAAATTTATATTTAAAAACACAAACAAATATATAAATATAAATATATATGTATATGTATATAAATATACATATATATATATATATATATATATATATATATATAACAATGCATATATATTTTAAATTTTTCCATATTTTTATGAAATTCTTTTTTGTTAGTGACATTTTTACCACTATTTTAAAATGTGGCTATATATATGTATAATTATATATATATAAATACATACACAAATATATTTCCACACACAGATATATATATACATATATATATATATTTAAATATTTATATATAATAATATATATATATATAAATATATATAATAACATATTATAGATATAAAAAACACATATAAAAATATATAAACATGTAATATATAAGAAAAGAAACACACACACACACATATTACATAGAAACATAAAATAAAAAATATTAAATATTAAATTATTGATATATACATAAAGATATTACAATATATATATATAAACACACACATATATTTAATATATAATATATTCATATATATATATATATATATACATATACAAATATAAACATATATATATATAAAATATAAACAGATAAAAAAATATAATATAAAATATAAACATATATATATATATAATAATATAAGTGTACAAATATAAATTAAAAAAATAGATATATGTATATAATATAAAATAAAAAAATATATATAATATAAATATATTAATATTAATATTAATATATTTAAATTAATATATGAAATTATATATAATAATTAATTATTTTTTTAAATCATGATATATATATATATAACTCATTAAAATTATACTATCCAATTTGGTATAGGTGACATTGTTTTGTTTCAATAGGTGACTTGAGAGGTTTTAGGTTTGTGTTTTATTAAGGTAATTTCTTAGATGGTCTCTTATGCACGTGGTTCTTTTTTCTATCATGTGGTCATGGATGAGTTATTCTCTTTGATTTTGTGTGGGGGTGATGCATTTCCCAACATAAAAAACATTTTATTGTAAAATAAAAAAAGGTATATAAATTTATGATTAAAAAAATTTATGATATTTTATATAAACATCAGTAAATGTGGTTTCATTTTCTGACATTTCTCAAAAAATATTGGAAATGTGGTGTCAAAAATTAGATACATTTTTAATTGTTTTTAATTGATGGATTTTATAATGTTATGTAATTAATGACTTTTATAAGCATCAATAAAATATGGGAATTTATAATGTTTTCAAAATTAACGACTACTTATTTCTTATTGTTTATTACAAACAATAGTAAATACATTAGTTACATTTTAAAATAGTTATAATGAAAAACAAATGAGAATAATTAATGTTTTTTTGATGTGTTTGTTTAGCTAAAAATGTAACTATAGCTTCATTACCCTTCCACAGAGTAGAAATTCCTATATAGATTACATGTATTGATCCAATTTTTATTCCTTCTTCTAGGAACCATTTATATACAATGACATACAATGGATTCGATCATAACATTATGATATATAACGTATAGTAATGAAACTTATGAAACATGTGGCATAACAACAATATTTATTCATATATTATCATAGAAACACATTCTTAGTATCATTGGGAACATTCATAATATTTTCAAATCATAAATATGTTTTGTAAGGAAAATAATAATTAACCCTCCCTAGGGAGTGTCAAACAAGGTGCACCGTATGGTCACAAAAACTATGCACCTAAATCGTGGCCAATATACACATGAACAAATACTTTTAGATTTATTTTTCCTTAATTCGTCTCTTCCAAATACTTTCCCACATGTAATATCTAAATAGTGATGTATTTGTATAGAAACAACATATTCTCTACCATAAATTAATTTTATGATATTATTCTATAATTAGACATATCCTCATTGTTTTTCCTAGGGTTATGTTGAAAAATACATTTTTACTTAAATCATGTTCTCATAGTTTCTATTAATGATCCTTTTATACTAATAATAAAACCTTGACAACAGTAGCATGAATTCAATGGTTGATTTTCAACATTTCCACAAGTACTTGTGATCTAGCATTGAAGGATCAAAATGTTTAATACTCTTGGGAGACTAGAAACATACATGAATCTCAAATTAAAAAAATCTAATATATTAATTCATGTGATAAATTTATTATTTCTTTTACTAAATCATTTATTGCATTCATAGATCACTTCATAATATTTTTGGGAAAAAACACATAATAAAGGGTTATCTCATTTGATCGTTCTGGGAAAGAGTGTAGTAAAATATATTAAAATGCAAAAAACATTTATATTATGGATGAGATAAAAAATAATCACCAATTACGTATAAATTAAACTTTAAAAAGGGGGAAAATACATGGAAAACACCACAACATAAATAATGACTTGTATAATAATAACTAGTTTTATAATTACTAAATTCTTATTAATGAACATTATAATATTACTATCAAGAACATGTATCGATAAAATTTCCATCAATTTGCAATTTTATTTAAAATAATAATAATATTTTGTCTCATGAGATCTACGATACCTCAATGGTCTATAGTTTCCTCCACCCATCACATAAAAATTATAATTCATTCATTATATGAAAGTGTAGAAACATTATCAACATAATCATTCATTTTAGAAAACTATCATATGGAAAGAAAATAATTCCTCAATTAATAATCGTAACCATAATGCATATAAAATAATTTGGTTAAAGTTATGAAAAGATTAAATCCCCCTTAATTTATAATATTCACGAAGTAATTTTTACTTAGATGAATGTACTTTAAAAATGTCATTAGAACATTTCATGAGGGAAATTTATTTTTTGTTTTTGAAATTACTTATTTCAAATACAAAAAATTCTAGAAATAATAGGATTTTTTTTATTTGAATGAAATTTTATAAAATTTTAAAGGAAGATTTAATGAAATTAGTGTCCATGATGGTGGGAAATTATAATCATTTCATATAAGAGAAAAACGTTCCTATTATATTTTATATAGAGTTAAATGTACCTTATTTGGAAAATGATAAGAATATTGATTTTAAACATATTTTTTAAAAGTAAAAAATATGTAAATTTTTTAAATAAAACATTTTATGATGTTAATGATATGATTTTAGACATTTTGATGAAGAAAATGTTCATGAAAGAGATAGATTATTCACCAAGTAGAAAAACAAGGTCTGTTTTACTTAAATTAATAATTTCATAACCTTTAGTACTTGAGGAGAGAAAAAATGAATAGAATACTTATAATTTAAATAAATATATATATGAGAATAAAATATATTTTGTTTCATTCTAAAATACTAAATAATTTCCCCAATGGAGACTTATATATAAACAGTCCTGAATAATTATGGGATTATGAAATAAATACTTACCTCATGTTTGACATGTATTGTTACTGACTGTAGCATACAATATGATACTTTAAAATTTTTGCAATACTATAAAATAACGATATCATTAATTATAATATCTATATAGTCAAATAATAACATTTTAATACCCATTTGTCAATAATTATTTATTAAAGTCGTCCTTTTTTATTATTAGGTGTTTCTATTTTCATGTATGTTTTAGATCGGTAGTTTTGGTACATGTACTTTGATAATTAATAAATAATTTATATAATAATTATAATTATATAAAAATAATATAATTTCACTATATATATATAAATATGTCAATCCATAAAAGGTATATATAGAAAAATGATATACACTGTTGATGGGGACAGAAGGTTGAATGTACGCATGAACACCGTGTCCAATTTTTTATGGATGAAATTAATGAAAGGTAAAAAGTAATTCAACATTATAGAAAATTAATTATATATTTTATGCAATATATATTAACTAAATCTATCCTAATTGAAATCATTTCCAAAATAAAATGAAAACTGTATCACATAACATTGCATTGGTGGTAGTCCACACATACACACGAGTATTTTTTTCATTTTCCAATAGATTGGAAGGTTAGAATATATGTGTGATATTATAATTTAATGAGTATAAATATTTCATAAATATAATATTTATACTTTAATTCCATCATTATATGTTTTCATAGTGGTGGTGACGAGAGTGAATTAAATCAATTTGCATGGCGGTTGTTCACCACACACACAATCTACAGTTTCGTTTCCTATTTGATGGAGGAGGAGATGGATAAATATTATTAAATAAACATAATATAATGTTATCCCAATGTTTATAATTGTTTTATTATATTTTAATTATTAAAACAAAACATAAGGTCTTAAAGGAAGAAGTTAATAAAAATATCATGATGAAGATGATTACCTTTTCCTATTAAATCCTCCTTTAGTTCTCTTATTAAGAACCCAAGGGTTGGTATTTTGTAAATACTGGTTGATCGTGAACATAGTTATGGACTTCTTGGAGATATATGGGTTGGATTTTATTGATATATATTGATCAAAAGGTGTGATGGAGTGAGAGGATAAGGTAACCTTTTATAATTAAGGTTAGTGAGAAACTTTTATTTTTTAAATGTTTTAAAATAATGTCTGGCCAATTTCATGGGAAAAAATCTAAATAATGGATCATAATATAATGATTTTAGGTTATGGTATAAACTAAACTAGCCTTTGGAATTTTATAATGTTTTTATGTCATTTTAACCCATATATTTTCAATTCAACCCTTCGGTAAAACCATTTTAACCTTAAACATGGTAATTATTCTTTTAATTTATTTATTAATCATTATGAAAAAATTAATTGAACATACGACCGAATTTTAACTGAGATGATTAAAAATATAGAATCTATTTTACCAGTTCAATTCACAGTACTGAGATAACATTAATTAAAACTAATCATTCAAATGTCGTCGAATAATATTATTTAAGAAAATAAATTTTTGAATCATAATATGGTCTTAAATTAACTATATGACTAGTAATAATATTTATATAGATCTATATTTATATATTTATATATATAATCTATAAATTTAATTTAAATCATTCATCATTTATTATTATTTTAATTAATTAAAATTTAATTACATGATTCATTTAACAATAGTTTTCTGAAAAATATCCCCTTTTACCTCCAAATGATATTATATTTATTTCAATCAAATTGATAGTAAATACATGCGTTATTTTACATATAATGAACAACACCATAGTTTGCCCGAACTACTGTCTTATATTAATAGATTGGGATTATTACAAGGAAATCATATCCAAAAGGAATGAATTGTTTATTAGTTTTGGAAAACATGATACAAACATATGTTCAACATTACAACTAGAAATGAAATACAAAATATCAATCCCATTGGAATTATCTATAACTCTTAAATTATTCCTATAAGTAATTTATAATATTAATATTCACATATTGTAGAAAATAAAACACAAGAAATATGTGAGATCAGTTTCTCAGTAATGGTATGTAATAAATAGAAGTTATCATAAAATAAACATTAGGCATGGGGAACAAAAAAACATTCCATTAAAAACCTATTTGAGAATAATATGGAAGGAATGAAAGTATATTAAATAATTCTATATAAAGGATCATTAGAGAATGAAACATAACCGTTGATATTCCACTAGTCATATAATCACATGGTTTATTAGTTGAAAAAATAACATAATGAGGCAATGCATATGTCTGGAAATCTAAAACATGTTGCCAAGGCCATGACCAAGACATTGAAAAATACTAGGTTAAGGCCCCGGCCAAAACACAATTCTATTTTGTCTCATGAGACCTATCAATTAATTGGGCGGATATAGTGTGCCCCAAATTTAACATTCAATGTCCAATTTATTTCTCATATGAAATTTCCTAAAAATAAACAACATGAACATATGAAATAACATTCCTCATTCTCTAAACGTAAACACTTACCCTTCTCAGTTGTATGGGGAATGGTGTCAAGATAGAACATACATAGTAAAACTAATAATAAACCATTTAATACAATATGGTAGAAGTTTAACATATGTTATTAACCTCAATAAGACATAAAAAGTCATTATATGTGTTGAAATAGACAAAAATACTCTGACAAAATATTCAGGAAATTTTTTAGAGAAATACACATTTACTTTAAAAAAGAATAGTTCATTTGGAATTTTTAAGAATAAAACCAGAAATGAACATGGTTAGTTTTTAAATTATGAGATGATAGGTATTATAAGAATAATTTTGGTTTAAATATATTATATAGTGCACTTGAAAATATGTAATAATTTGAGAAGTTCCTTTGAATTAGGGTTATTTATCATGATGAATTGAGAAATAAAATTCTAAAACAGTTAACTCCTCATAAAATAATGAAGGATTATGATTGGTAAAAATATATCAGACATTAAAACAGAATTTATTATAAGTAAATAAAAATAATCATAGATTTTAATAGTATTAGGATTGATAAAAATTAACCTGAAATAATATAGAGTTTCGTGTGGAAATCCCTTACCTTATAATTTAATGTATTCTGCACTTTATGTTAACATATGGTATAATTAAATTTAATGCATTAATTTATTATTTACGAACCTATTCTATATTTTTTTATTTATTATAATTTTATTAAGGTCATTTATGTTCTCTTGGATGAGTTATAAAATATAGGTTCATCGCTCGAGTGTATTCGATTCTTGGGTTTTTATGATCTGTATACTTCTTTATAAGTATGGAAGTTCATATGGAATTGGTATAATAATATATAATTGAATTTATATTATACTAATGAAAATCAATAAAATTAAATGGTGAAAAAATTATTTTGTTTATATAGTTTGAGTATGATTTATATGATAGAACATTAGTGATAATCATTTAGATTATTTTGGCGACATTTCGAATATTGCAAACTAGTTATGTACTATGAAATATAATGATATATATATATATATACTAATTTTATAGAATTATATAAAATATAATAAAATTTTAATAATCTTTTAAACAATATAAATAGTTTCATGAACAAACTTGAATGAGAAATTTAACAACAATGGTTTGTCGTCCACGAAGGTTGTAAATCTGTATTTCCCAGGCGATGATTTCGTTTTGAAAAAAATAGAGAGAGATATAGATATAGTAGTTTGATTAAGTATATTACATTAACATGATATAATTTTATTTTATAGATTATATTATAGTTATCATGGTCATTCAGATAGATTAGGCGAGGAGAAGATGAAAAAATAAGATGAATTGAAAATGAAATCTAAAAAAATGAAGAGGGTTTACGTCTTGAAATATCCTCCTTCAGAACCTCTTTAAGGGAATGTGTTTTGGTGTTTTGGAATGAAAAGTATCTCTTGGAAGTGGCTTTAGACTATTTAAGATGATTTGGGTAGAACATTGAGAATCTTTATGTCTTAGAGGAGTGATGAGAAGAGGGGGGTGAGGGGTTTTTTAATGTTGTAGGGGATAGGCTATTTTGGGATATATTATTCATTATTTTATTATTTATCATCAAGAAAAGCAGTAGTTTTTATTCTAGTGAAAAAATAGTAATATGTTAATGTGAGTTAGAAACATGTGTTATTACATAAGCAATGTCTTAATGAATTTTATATTTATCTTCAATTGTATTTATACCTTAAATTATCTTATTTTACTATTTACTAAAAATTCAAGTATTTTAGAAAAATCTAGAAAAATAACCCCAATTTTATTTGACCTATATATTTCAAAAATTGACTCTAATTTATTAAAATTAATTTCTAAATATTTGAAATTTAATTTTTCAATTAAAATATTATTTACTTGAAAAATACAGATTTTAAATTTAAAAAAATTTATTAATACTTACAAAAAGTAAATGAGGTCTCATAAAATTTTAATAAAACAATAAGACATAAAAGATAAATTTTGGAATACATATTATGAAAATGAATTTTACTTTATATTAGTCTATTAATTTAAAATTATAATTAAATATTTAATACTCACAAAGTACTACTAGTTATTTATTAATTTGTTTAATATTCACTCCCATTTATAGGGTGACTAAATTTTATTTTTGCTTACATGGGTGAGGTTAAAATTTATAATGGTCATATTAATATTCATAATGTTACATTACTATTCATAAGGGTTATGTTACAATTCACCAAAAATGTTATTTCATCCTATCGTACTCTAATTATCTTACTGATGACAATAGTGTATGTCTTTTTTTCGATATTCAAAAAAAATGGTGAAAAAATTACGTTTAACGTCAAGATTATAATAAAAATGTTTTTTTTTGCGGATACATAGTGTTTCATGCATTAAATTATATATTAAATTTATGTGAAAAAACAAGGGGTGTTATATTCTTCCACCCATATAAAAATGTCATCCTCTAAATTTTTATAATGATACCTTATAAAAAAATTGGGTAGTTCTTTATCATTAGGTTCCTAGACTCCCTTGTTTCCCCATCAATTTTATGATTTTTCCAAAGTACCTTTACCAGCCGAGCTTTTTGATTCCTCATAAAATGTTCGTTAGTGTCAAAAATTGGGATAGGATCATCACAATAAGATAAGTCATGTTCCAATTGTATTCCTCCAGAAGTGTGTATATGTGTTGGGTTTGACATGTACTTTCTTAATAATGAGACATGGAACACATTTTTACCTTACAAAGGCTCAGTGGAATTTCCATACAATAATAAACAACTCCAATTCTTTCTAGAATTTAAAAAGGACCAATATACCTAGGGATTAGTTTCCCTTTCTTCACAAATCTTATAACTTCCTTCCATGGACATACTTATAAGAAAACATGATCTATCTCTCGGAATTACAAATTCTTCATTCGATTATTAGCATAGCTTCATTTCTTTCTTTGATCTGCTTTGATATGGTTTTCAATTTTCATTTCCTATTCTCTTATCTACCCAAAAACAACCGGGCCTATGAGCTTCCTTTCACAAAGATAATCCCAACATGATGGTGTAAGACATCTCCTTCCATACAATTCTTCATATGATGCCATTCGAAAAGATGAATGGAAACTATTATTGTATAAAAACTCTACCAAATGTAAATAATGATCCAATTTACCATTAAAAATATGTGAGAATAACCTCAACACATCTTGGAATGTTATGAAAGTTCATTCTATCATCATGTTTGTTTGAGGATGATAATATGTACTCAAATGAAGCTCAGCTTCCAAACCATTCTAAAGTTATTTCTAGAATTTTGATGCAAATTTAGTATCATGATCAAACATAATTGAGAGAGGTTATCTATGATGTCTCAGAACATCATTTTTATAGATCGATTCAAGGTTCTGCAGTAGAAAATCCTCTAATATTGTGGGGAAATGTGCAGATTTGGTAAATCAATCAATAATTACCAATATTGTATCATTACTTCATGGAGTTTTTTGTAATCCAATGAAAAAATACATGGTGATTTCATCCCATTTTCTTGTAGGAATAGCTAGAGGTTGATTTAATCCTCTATGATATTTTCTTTATGTATTCACCTATTGATAAATTAAACATCTTGAAACATAATTAATAATTTCATGCTTCATGTTCTCCCACTAGAAATGTTATTTCAAATATCTATAAAACTTCATGCTACCAAGGTGTGTAATTAAATTGAAACAGTGGGCATCATCCAATAACTTTTTTTAGCTCAGGTATAGAGGAAACACACAGTGTTCACCTAAATTTCAAAATTCCAGACTCACACATGAAATCTGTAAAGTTACCATCATTCAAAACAATAATTTAATTTTTAATATTGTCAACATTATATTGAGAACTTTTAATTATTTAAAATATATATGGTTGGGAAACCCATTGAACAAGTAATGATGTTTCACCTTCAATGATAATTTTTATATCCATACTCTCTAGATCCCTGTATATATGATCCTTTTCAATCATAATTTTGTTCAAAACTCCATGATCATTCATGCATAATGTGTCTACCACCTCATTTACCTTTCTAGGATGGTAGTGTATAGAACAATCATAATAAATGAGTAGTTTGATCCACCTCCATTGCCTCATGTTGATTTATATCTATAATTAGCTATATTTAAATCTCTTGACATCAGTATATATGTCACTTAATTCACCATATAGATAATGTATCCATATATTAAGCATAAGTAGTGAAGTTTCTAACTCAAGATCATGAGTTTTATAGTTTTTTTCATGAATTTTTAAATACCTTGACGCATAGGCAACAACACTCTCATTATGTTTAAATACACAACCAAGTCCTTTCATTGATGCATCATTACAAAAAAAAATCCTCCATTTACCAATAATAGAGTCATGATTGGATTATTCACTAACCTCTTCATAAATAATTTAAAATATTCTTCAAATTATTTTGTCTATACGAACATAACCCCTTGATGATTACGTGTGGATAATAGGTTATCTAATCGAGAAATGTTTTGAATGAAACATTGATAAAAACATGATAAACCAGTTAAACAATGTACCTCAATTATTTTCATCATAGTAGGCCATTACTTAACATCCGTGAACTGTATAAGATCAACTAGGATTACATCCTTAGAGACAATATGACCATGAAAAGAAAATGTTCGAATCTAGAATTCACACATTCAATACATTCCTCATAAATCATTTCTTCAATGAGTCTTTAGAATAATTTGTAAGTGATTCTCATAATCATCATATCTTTTAGAGTATATGAAGATATCATCAATAAATACCACAAAAATTTCATCAACATATTACTTGAAATCACTATTCATTAGATCCATGAATACAGAGTGTTATTTAGTCAGTACAGTAGGCATTACTATTAACTCGTAATTCTCATATATGGTTTCAAATGATATATTTGGAATATATTACTTCCTCACCCACAAATAATGATATCCATATCTAAGTTCAATATTTTATAAATATTGGGCTCCATGAAGTTGGTCAAATAATTCATCAATTTGATGAAGAGGATACATGTTCATTGTTGTAGTAAAATTGATCTCTTTATAGTCAATACATAGCTTCAATGATCCATCTTTCTTATTAATAAAATAATAGGTCCTAGCCTTGAAAAAATACTAGTGTGGATGAATCCTTTATCACTCAATTCCTCTATATCATTCTTCAACTGTACTTTACATTGTGGTCATTCTGTATGGGATCTTTGATTTAGGCCTTGCACCAAGAATTAGATCAGTATAAAACTCCATTTCCCTCTCTAAAGGATGTCCATGTAAATCCTTGGGGAATACAACAACATATTCTTGTATAATAGATACATCCCCAATTTGAAAATTTCATTCCTCATCCATAGAGATTGATTTATCTACCTCCCCATGAATTAAATTCCATATAGATACATGATGAGGTTCTAGATAAGAATCAAATGATGAGGTTTATACTCTAAATATGATGGATTCTACATCATTACCAATAATTATAACTTATCATTTCTTGTAATATATTTTTTGCAACATAACTTGAAATCCAATTCATACAATGAATTATATCATAGTCAATCATGGTTATGATGATAAGTTCAGAAACTAAAGCATGTTTATGGTATATAATCGGGACTTATCGATACATATTTTTTTCAATGATACTTCTATATGGAGTTCTGACTAACAACTACTTTATTATATCAAATTATAAATTTCTAAGTATATTGGAAAACTAGGAAGATATAATATAATGTGATGATATTGAATCAAATAAATCATTTGATAAGTTTGAGTAAATGATTAATGTACCTTACACCACATCATTAGGAACATCATACTTAACAGTTGTGATCACATAAAATTCGACTTGCTCCCTTGGCCGTATCTGGGAATGTTTACTTGAAACATTGGACAATAATTGTTATAATGTCCAAAATATTTACAATTTTAGCATTAATCATTTGATGATTTTTTTTCTTTCCCTTGAAATATTGATATTGGTGGACTCTTTCTCCACATTTTTAACAGGCTCTTTTTCCTTTTAAGCAAGATCAATATTGTTTCATTCCATAAGTATCAAAAGTTAGCAAACTCACCATTTTATTCTCCCCTTTTTCAATTATTTCACCCACCACCATATTCTTATATTCATTTACCTTAAACTCATAAGATGTATATAATTCATTATATTTATTTATATAACATGATAATATATCTTCTTATGATGAGAAACCTTGGGAAACTAGTTACTTTCAGAGGAATGATTTAAAAAACATTAATGAATGGATCCATATTTATCCTTAGATTATGTATATATTTCGTGGAATGACTTTCTGACAATGTAAATCTAGTTTCATACATTGAAACATTCTGATCTAAGATACTTCAATTCTGCATCCATTCACTATTCATGAGGAACGTATTTCTGTATGAATATTTTATTAAAATCCCTTCATTCTAATTTTTTTCTATCCGCATTTCATATTTCTTGAATCAATGACCACCATTGATCTTCTTCTCATGATTGATAGTAAACTCCAATGACACCCTTCTCCCATTCGTTACATCCCAAAGTGAGAAATATCTTCTCTAAGGAGACTATACACTGTTCTTCTAAGAAATACTTTGTAGTCTCGTTAAATGATATAGGTTTTTGTCATAATAAAATTATAACATTTCTTCACAATGTTTTTGGATCATGATTCATCATATGGGTAAGGTTATTGTTCATAACTAGAACTAGTAGCCCCAGTATAGTTATAAGTTGCTCATCATCGGTCGTAGCTCTTGTACTAGTGTCATCATCTTGCATAGGAGTAAAATCCATAGATGGGATGTGTGTGTTCATGTGGTTTCTATTCCATCCACTGGGAACCATTTTTAAATAATGGCATATAATAAATTAGTTTATGAATCATAATGTATAATGTCAAACTAGAAAAACACTTAACATAAATTGAATTTTTATGAATGTATAATCTCATAATCATATGCATGGTTAATTTGAATAAATATTTAAATTTAAAACCTTTATAATGTTTTATAAATATAATGTGAATTATTGATGTATATCCCATGTGGGTGTCAAACCAAGGGCATAGTAAGACTTGTTTTCTTGTACGATGTTTCCTTGAGTCAAGCCTATAAGACCTTGTCAATGTTTTTACTCTATGGTATATTTGTTCCAGAACCACATCCACATGTAGTATCTAGAACATTTTTTATTTTCATGAAATATACACATAATCTATACCTTACAAAAATTCTATGATATTAATGTATATTTATCCTTAATGTATATCTGAGGGTTTTTCTCCCAAATCTATATTTTCTAAATATAGTTTAACAATTTTCTGCTAGAATTTCACTAATACAAACTACAAGGTCCCATACCCCAGTTTTCTAGATCTGGTGCCTTATACTAATACATTGGCATGATTAAAATAAATTTTTATCCTAATGTAAATAATAGTCTAGTAGTTTTCGAAAAAAAGATACTAACAGATGTTCAACATTATAACTTCAAATGAAATAAAAAAATAAATTCCATTGGAAACATTTATGACACCCAAATTTTTGCTGAAATACATTCATAATATTCATCTTCACAACATGGAGAAAATATAACCTAAGAAAGGGGTGATGTCAAATGCTCAACAAGGGTATGTAATACAGTGGAAGTTATCATGAAAATAAACACTAGGAATGGTGAAAAACTAAAAACACATGCCCTTAAGAATATAATTGAGAATAATATGATAGGAATTAATGTTGATTAAATAATGTCACCTAAATGATCAAAATAGAATGAAACAAAACCATTGATATTATACTAGTTCAATAATCACATGGTTTATCAATTTATAATATCATAATTAGGGAATGCATAATTCTCGATATCTAAAACATGTTGTCAAGGCCTCGGCCAAGAGGACTTAAAATAATAGGGTAAGCCCTTAGAAAAATCCGAAATTTATTTTGACTTATGAGACCAAACAATGCATAAAGGGTATATATCAGGACTCAAAATTCAATTTTTATGTCCAAATAATTCTTCATATTAAAGGTGTTAAACATAATGAAAAATAACATATGAAATAGCCTTCCCCAATCCGTACACAAAAACATTAACCATTGTAATTAGTAATGTTAAGGGAATCAATATAGAAAATCCACATTCAAACTAATCATAAACCATTTAATATAATATTTTTAATGATAAACATAAAATATTAACCTCAACGGGAAATAAAATTCAACATAGGCATTGAAATATACCCAAATACCCAAATAAAATCATTGAGTAATTTTTCAGATAAATACACATTTACATTGAAAAAAACAGTTATATTGAAAAAAAATTATTGCGTAAAACCTTAAAAGAACTATTGTAGTATTTCCATGATAAACTTTTTGGTTTCAGAAAAATAATTTTGGCATAAAATATTTTATATAGTGCCCTTGAAAATATGTAAGAATTTGATATGTTCCCATGAATTAGGTTTTTTTATCAGAATGATTTGAGAAAGATATTTATTAAACATTTAATTTGTAATAAAATAAAGAAGATTTATTATTGGTATAAATATATATAACATTTGAAAATAATTTATGATGATTCCATAATTATAATTAATTGTTTAACTATGATCTAGAGATAATAATTTCCCCAAATGAAAATGGAGGATCGGGTAGAAAACCCTAACATTATGTCCGAACATGTTCATCACATGACTGTAAAATCCTCAATATTAAAATTAATTCCATTAATTAATTAATTCACAACCTCCAATTTATGTATTTGATTTATTATAATTTTATTATGATCATTTATTAAATTTTTGATGAGTTAAATGATCCAAATTCATTGCCTGAGAGTGTTGAATTCCTTGGTTTTCATGATTGGTATACTTTTATATGAGTATAGATGTTTATGTGCAATTGGAATAATTCTAAAAGATTCAACTTATATGATATTAATGAATATTTAATATATTAAATGGTGATATAATTCATTTTTTATATGGTATGTTGTTTATTTTTTTAATAAAATTTTTGTGATAGTCATTTAAATTATTTTGTTAATATTTCAATTGTTACAAACTAGTTTTGTTGTCTGATTTAGTATTATGTATATATACTAGTTTAGTAAAAATAAATAATAAATAATATATATTTTATGATCTATTTCATTTATAATATTTTTTCCATGACCATCCTTGAATGAGTAATTGGGGAATGAATGTTTTTTATTAACAAAAGTTGAAAATCGACACCCTTGGACAATGATTTTATTTTTAAAACCAAAGAGAGAGAGAGAGAATGTATTTTTAGAAGTATATTCCATTAACTTGATAAAATTTAATTATATATATGCTAATTTTATTATCAATATCCTTTGTATAGATTATCTGAGGAGAATATTAGAAATTAATATAAATTGATAATGAAATCAAAAGAAAAAGGAAGAGGGTTTACATCTTGAAATATTCTCCTTGAGAACCTCCATATAGGAATTGGTTTTGGTTTTTTGGAATGGCCAAGAGATCCTACATTTGGGGAGAGACTAGGTAAGATAATTTGGGTAAAACTATGAAAATATTGACGGATTTTTAAATTTAATAGAATAGGGTTTTGAGGGGTGGGTTTTATAGTGGAGGAGAGTGGTGATTTTTTAATATCTTATTAATTATTTTATTACTTTTTTCAAGACAACAAATGGTGTTGATTCTTGTGACAAAAAATATTAATAAGTTCATTTTATTTTGAACTAAGTGTTCTTACATAATCGATGAATCAAGAAATCGTGTATTTAGCATCTATGTATTTATAACATAAATTATCATATTTCACTATTCCCAAAAATTTATGTATTTTTAGAAAAAAGAAAAAAATTTCTGTAACCATTATTTAACATGTTGAACTTAAAAAAGGGAAATAATTTTATCAAAATGTGTCTCTAAATATGTGAAATTTAAATTTTAAATAAAATTATTATTTACTTGAAAAATACATATTTAAAATATAAAATTGATTTTAGATTAAATTAAAAAATTAATTGAGTTCAATAAAATGATCCTAAAATAATAAGAAAACAAAATATTTATTTATAAATACATTTTATGAGATTTTTTTTATTTTAAATCAATTTATTAATTTAAAATTATAATTAAATATTTATTACTCACAAAAATACCAATACAAAATTATTATTTTTTAAAATATTCACTCTCGTTTATAATGCGACTAAATTTTATTTATACTCACATGGCTGAGGTTAATATTTATGTGGGTAATATAAAAACTCCTAAGGCTACATTATTATTCTTTAAGGTCATTGTACTGTTCATAAAAAATATAAGTTGATCATATCAGACACTAAATATCTTACCGATCACAACCATGTAAGTTTTTTACAAAATTGAAATCGCATTGGTGGAAAAATTATGTTTAATGACTAGGTTATAATAAAAAAGTGGTGTTTCATAGAGACTTAGTGTTTCAAGCATTACATTTTATATTAAATTTATTTTTGAAATCCAGGGGTGTTACAATACATATTATAATATTTTATTATAAATAAAATAATGAGTTGTTCAATATGTAATAAAAAATTATTCATAGAAGCTTATTTATAATGAAAAAAAATCAAGAACACATTCTAGACTTATTTTGGCCTTGTATGTTTAAAATATATATAAAAGATATAAAATTTGGATTATTTTTACCTAAATTATTTACATGTGATTTTTATTATTGTTTTATTAAAATAGAATATTCACTTCCAATAATTTAAGTTGATGTCTTACAATATGATCGTTAAATTCTACTTACCAATCCATTCTCATCATTAAATCAAATATTTATATATCTATGATGATGGTCACCCAAAAACAAGATCAATTAAATGGTGGTGGAACATATAAAACATTTAAATCCAATAGACACAAATTTCATGAGAGGTTTCTTGATTATTTTAATGTCTGACATCATTTCTCTATGAAATAATAGTTACATTACCACCCCAGAAGAAATGAAAGAATGGGAAACAAAAATTTCATCAAAAACATGCAGTAACATAGAGTCAATGATAATTGTATCTCTTACTATTGAGTTACATACTTTATCATTTGGAATAATCTACCCAGTTCCCAAATACTGTTGATCCAATCATCTTGAATAATTCATTACCCTATATTGAGGTAGTTATTTTTGAGGCTTTGAAGTATTTCATGAATCACCCTAACTACATAAATTCTAACAATGATAATTTAATTGATTAAATCATTCTGGTTGAGCATGATATGTTTTTGACACATTAGAACAATCACCACTAGTTTTCTTTTGGGAATTTATGAAATAATGTTTGAGATGTATTATCTATACACAATTATTATAATATCCATGTTGTGCTATGAAATCTCACTTTATGTACTCGAAGGATCCACAGTAGAAAAAACTGGGTTGGTTACTGAGATGTGGATGAAAGGAAACTTATATACTATCTTAGTTCTTTGTTTTCCTATTATCCTGATATTTTATTTTCCTTTTGAGCTTACTCTCAATACTAGAGTTCCATCATATTTCTAGTAGAAAAAATTTGTTCCCTCAAATAGGATTCTTATTTATGTATTTTTACGCAACTATATAAGTGTTCACCATATACATATAAATATCACTGTAGAACATCTCCACTCTAGAATGAATGCCTAGTCACTTACCTACTTCAAACATGCACACCTTGAGTGATTCACTAGCTACCACATCGACGTAAAATAAGAATGGTATCAAAACTAAGCACCATATTATATAATTGAGATTTTTCCTTTAAAGGTTCATATAAATTTTACATCCATGATACTTGGAAGGTGTGTGTATATAATTATTTACAAAAAAAATCCTTATATCCTTTCCTTGTAAGGTCTTGATCTGTTTTATATTGGACATCTAGGTCCCACCATTTTTATACTAAAACAATGAGAATATAAAATGATAGTTTCACATTAATGTTTTATAGGGTAACCAATAAATAAATATTCTCTTAATTCTTCAAATCCATTCTTCCACATTCTCAGGAGTCAATTAAAAATAGAAGATGAGTGGCTTTTGGATTTTGAATTATAGTGAATGATCCCCATGACAGAGTTCCATAGGTCGATCCAAAATTGTTATATCCTAAAAATCTTCCACAAGGATTCTAACAAGCATCTAATTTACATGTTGTTCAGCTGGAACCATGTTCGCAGAAACACCACATTCAGATTTTTATTTTTGCTGACTAGTGACATATTACCACAGTCATAGGCAAATAATTATTCACTCACAAATAAATACATGAATCCTATATCTTATATCATATGTAAAAAAATAACATGAAATATCATAGATTTTTATACAACGGGTGAACACCCAGTGGGAATGATTTTGACTAATGGATTATACCAAACTATCATTGACTAAACCAATGATAATGAGATGTAAACAAACCATAATGTTCTTAATAATACATTTCATTAACAAACCACCATAGTAACTTGAACATTATTATAAATAGGTCTGATAATTCTATTAATACTATATATTTCAATTCATAGAACATCCTATAAATATTACTACCATCCAATGTATTAGATTATAAAATACAGACACCATATATAATATCTAGACCATGACCCATTGGCTATTGCTAGACCGAGATGCCACTATAATTAAGTGAATCATCTGGGCATCAAAGTATAGAAACAATTATTTGGTATATAATATCATTAGGTGATGATTGATGCTTATAAAAAATCCAATATGCAATATAAATCAAACAATCATATAATCAATAAATATGATGCATAATATAAATCCATCCAAACTCGTAAATCATAATGAAACAATAATCAAAGTCCCAAAAGTTCAAAAAACACCAAATTCATAAATTCCAAAGACACGAGGAGACCCTAAAGAAATAATGTGCCACTATAACCAACTCTTCTACAAATCTATATCGAATACCCACATCCCAAAAAATATAACAAGATATTCAAGATGCTCCAATAGAAAATTATGAGATCCTATCCTTACCTATATCATGATAAACAAGATCTGCATATGTAACATGGTTTGTATATCAGGGTTGAGTATACAAACTAGTAGGAAATCTTAAAAAACATAAAACACACTCCACTTGAATAAGAACATGTTATCTCACTAAAATTAATATATATATATATATATATGTATAACAAGGGAGAGTATCAAAAACGATAAATAATATAAAAATGAAAAAGTTATAAAATTCACTCACACTCTAGTGGCCACTTATTCCATGAACACAGGCAAACATGAAAGTGCCAAACGAATGTATTATCATAAAATATGTACACTTTATTGTCCAAATTTATAAGAAAAACTCATCCCTTCAGATCCAACTCATCACTTGGATGTATAGTCCATAATGCCCCCCAATCATCATGAATACAAAGTACAATCCAACATGGCCCCAAAACGCATCATTAATACACTTTAATATCTTATTATAAGTTACCACATACAAAAAAAATCTTATTTTAAAAAAATCTTATTTAATCATTTTATTAGCCATAGAACATACCTCACCCACAACCAATAATTTTAAATTTAGCAGATATGGGAGATAATTATGAGTCTTCTAATGATAAATAAATTTAATTTACCTTTTTAAAACAAAAAACTTCATTTTCAAAGAAATATTATAGTGTGAGAGAATATACAAATGCCCAGCTGGTTTATATTTACTAATAGTTCTAAAAAAATTCAAATGTGGGATGTAACTTCTATCTGTCCCACCCCGACCCTAGATACTCCATTATTTTATACTTTTCATGGCCTTAATATTTTCTTGTTGAGGTTCTGGTTGAGCCATGAGAAAAAATATCTGATTTTAAAACATTTTGGTTAGTATTTGTCCTGCACAAGGTTGGCACATGGTTTTGAATACTATGAATTCAAACCATGCGGCCTTCCCTAGTACTATTAATAATTAAATTAGATGAATAAAATAATAGAATTAAAATAATGATTAATAATAAAACTAATGATAATATTATGATGATTATGATAATGATGATGAATATTATTATTATTATTAAAATGTTTACCTAGTTTTAATTTTGTTGTTTTTAGATACTATAATCCCATTCTCCCTCAATCCTCATGCATGGTAGGCCCCACCCCATATTCTCCCCCACTCACACAACCATCTAAGCCCACCACCTCAATCATCGGTTCCCTATTTGGTTAGAACTACAAGCAATGGTGTTATCCCCATCATGACACCCCCGTGCGTCGCCCCTCCTCACAACGTCCCATTGAACTTCCCCTCATCCTCGTGTCGCCCCTACTCTGGTCAGCCTCCTCTCTAGTACATGAATCCTCCAGTGTATGTCCCTCCACATGGCGTGGGAGACCTCCCCTCTTATCCCTTATTTATGTATCCTATATTTTTCTTGTTTTTCTTTGTATATTTTACTATTTTCTCAAAACCTAATAGATATGTTTTATGTTCATTTTGATTTTCATGGATGTTAGGGGTTGCAGATGGTTCTTTGGGGTGTAAACTTCCTTATCCCCTGGGTTATTAAAGATTTAACTCCATTGAGGTAGGTGAATCTGTATTATTTTTCATTTCTGACACATTTCATTGATATATTCATTCCTTTTGTTATTTTTAAACCTTACTTGCATGATTGCGGTGTATTTTTTTAGCTTATTTTTAGGGTTTCCGTGATGATTGAATGTACAGAAAATTGGGTTTTATTGACTTTTAGTTTATGATTACAGGATTCAATGCTAAATGTGTTTGGGTAAGACCCAATATTGTTTCAAAAGTTTTTTTGTCATTATTATCATTTTGACAATGCTAATGGTTACCATATTGTGTTTTTTATGGTAATTAAATTTCTTAAAAATAGGTTTTTAAGAAATTAATTGTTTATGTATATATAAATTTGTATGACATGGGTGTGACAAAGTACCTATATTGTTTTGTTGGATATATTGGTTGACTTGATTGATGTTTTACATTGGATGACTTTATAAAAATTGGTTGGATTGTAATTTTGGAAGTATATATGTAAAACAATAATATTTGTGGCTTAAAAATTCTAGTGGAAACGTATTAAAATAAAAGTGGGTTGTTTATGATTCACTATTATAAGGGATTGTTGAGTTTGGTTTGAAAAGAATGTGGTGGTTTTTAAAATGTCTCTATGTTGTTTTCAAGGAAAATTTTGAGGGTTTCATTGGATGATGACACATCCATGGGTGTATAGGGAACACATATGGATGTCCTCTCAAATGATGATGGCACCTCAAAGTGGTGTTTACATTGATCCTTGGATTTTCAAATGGTGTTTTGGTTCCTTTAGGATAATAAATGGTTTCAAGTGTGGTTTCCCAAGAGATGTCTTGTTTAGTATAGCATAATCTTGTTGGAGATCGTTATGTGTGTTTCATGTTTTCATCTTGTTTTCAAATAAAGTGGAACATGGAATAATGGTCATGTTTTTCATAAGGGGATAATTGGTATATTTTATAAGATCATATATCTCTACAATGTTTGGTAAGGATTTTAGGAAAGTATATTAGATGTTGAAATGTAAAGTCATGTTTTCCATTACAAATATAAATTTGGTGTTTGATTTTTTTTGAAAATATTTTGGATGTGTTTTTGATAAACACATTAGATTATGTAATGTTACAGGCCAATTTAGCAATTTACCTTTTTAAGGAATGGATTGAAAGCTAATCTATTGTAACGGCCCGGTTGGAACCTTGTATGATGTGGTGTGTGTATGTATATATATATATATTGGGCACCAATATAGGAGGGATATCCCATTATAGGTTAATGTATAGGGTGTCCATGTTTGGGGTGAGAATGTTTTTTGACTGCAGTCAAGGTTAGTAACACGTACAATGGAATCCTAAATAAATACTTTATTTATATCAACTATGGGTTCTTGGAAAAAATTTAGTGGATCGAGAGATAGTCATTGATCAACCCAGATAAGACGGGTTGGTACCCCTATATTACTGATAGGCTATGTGGGATGTGCCACAAGATTTTCTAGTTGAGGGTGGCTAGTTGGTTATAGACTTACGAGCTTCACCATACATCTATAAGTGGTTTCAAAACAAGTATGTACAAGGTTTTATAGGGATGCATAGAAAATCCCAGGGTTCATATATTGTTCATGCGTGTTTACTTTTTGTTGCATTTTGATTTTAGTTTACACTATTAGTTCATTTTCACCACAACCAAAAATTGTTTTTCTCATGGGTTTGCTTTGGCTTTTTGTATTGAAATGATAGTCTATTTTTATAAAATGGGATGTACTGTGTGTTTTTTCTTGAATAGGTAAAAGCTATGTGTGTTTAATAAAATTTGAATAGACCTATTTTCATAATTTTATTTTAAACCAGTGTTAATTAATTTTTTTGGAACAGAAAACACATGGATTCAGCGTTTATCTTTGGCATTACTAATGAGCATTTTGGTTCTCACTAAAACACTATATTTTCAATATCTAGTTCCTCTAGTGTTGGATGTCTTTTGAAGGAAGTGTGTTTCTATTTTTGATGGTGACTCACGATGTCACATGGAGGCATGTTTTCCAATGAAACCCTATTCCATATTCCACTGAGGGTGTTCATTTATTATGTTCCAATTTTATTTATTTTTTTACTTCTATTAATGGGACAAATCATTCCTCGCTATTTAATTTTAATTCCTGACCCTTGTTGATAGCATGTTGGTATTCGAAACGCCCTTTGGGCTTTGTCGCAGGCTGACTTGGGTGACCAGTTTAGGGTAGACTTGGGTTGGTTAGTGAATCCTTCCCGTGACAGGTCATAAGAAATTTATATTTCAATCCATCCAAGCCCATCGATCCATGTATGGAATTAACAATCTAGTATTCCTATAAATAAAACATATAAAGATAATAAATGGAAATAAAACCAATACACTTACCTTAAATTCCCTAGGTACAATTCGCCAACATTTTATATAATCAACCTTAGGAGGTCCTTAGAAGTAGACAAAGGCATGTGGCAGGGGTGATCCGATATCTAATCACAGTATGAACACTCTTTCGCGAGTGCGCTGATATCATTTTAATGGACTTGCATTTTTGTGTTTGTTTCTATGTCTTTACTTCTTATATGACTTTATTTCTATTAAAGGGTCCTTTGCACCTCAAAATTCTTCATGAAAATCATCATGAGGGAGTGAAGGAATCATTTATTTAAAAAATATGTTATTGGTTTTAGATCCCCAACCATATGGGGACGAAGGAGAATTAGGAGGGAAAACCTGGTTAAAAATATAATTCTTGGACCCATTTTATTACAAGAACGTTTTTGATTCATAGTTTGGGAAACCTTATTCATTCATGAAAGTGTAAATGGACGACATCCATGGGTTTACTATTCTGATTTAGAGTTTTTAAAACCATGTTCCATCCTTTTTAAACACTTATATCCAAATATTCACGGGGCATCATGGTTATCACATGACTTATCTAAACATTTAGCAAATCATGGACCTTCCAAGACTCCCCTAAACAGTGTCACATGGTGTGTTAAGACTTTTTTATGTTTCCCCATGACCATCCACAACCCATGAACCCTCCAAATCAATCAAAAATTTTGAAACACCCCACCAGGATTTTCCATAACCATCCAAAATCATTTCATAAATATAAAATATTTTATTTAATTAAAAAGTTACCTCAAACTAGGTGTGTTAGACTCTTTCATTACCAATTTCCATTGAAATTCATCTCAAAAAACATATATAAATACCATAACTAAGTGCGTAATATAATATTCATCTTTAATTAGTTCAGATAATTGATTAAAATTGCGATCAAATTATGAATTTACATTAAAAGTGTTATGCATGGATCTAAAAGCCTAAATAAATGACCTGAACAACAATCCCATACTATTAGAGACCTTATATTGGTCCATGATCACTTAAATCATCCATAACCGTCCTTAAATTAAAAAATATTACTTTAAAAAATTAGAATGGAATCATTGACACCAAACTCACATGACAACATAATGATGTTGTTCAATGAGAAAAGGGGGAATTGTCCCTTCCTACAACACACCCGAACATAAGTTAAAAATGAAAAAAATCAATACTCCTAATCTCATGAATAATAAATATTAAAATCACAAAAACCCTTAAATAACATCTAAATAAAGAATATCTCAGGGAAAATGATGAATAATGACATGAAAATCCCATCCCAAGACCACCTAAATCAGTAACACACCAAATACAAAATAATAAGCATGATACCACTATGTGTTAGTGAAATTGACTCCCCGGAACCCTAACCGGGTGAGAAAGATAAGATAAAAAACCAAGGAGAATAATAATGACTTTTAGAGGAGGATTTTTAATGGGAATATATGTGTATAAATTCCCCTAAATAAATCATATTTATTTGATTATATCATGTCTCAAAAAGAGGTCCAAAGAAGGATATACCCCTTATACCACATGATTGTAACTAAGGAACCTTGGGGAGTTCCATATAGGGATCTGTAAGAGAAGGAAATCCCAAATTTCTAAAAAAAATAGACAATAAATTGGTTTTAGGGAAACTCTTTTGGGTAATGACATGACTATTCCCTTCCCCAGTTAGGTGTCAAACCGCCAGATATAACTCTTGGCGGTGTGACCCACCTAGGTTATGGTGTGACTACTACCTGGTAGAAGGCTCTACCATAGGCCAAAACTCCTCATAGTGTTAACTATCTGGGTTATGGAATAATCACCCCTAGGAAGTGGGTTTTATAACTTGGCCAACACTATCATGGTGTTACCCCTATTCTTCTTAACACAACCTTGACATTCTATAGAATTTTATCCAAAAACATGAAACTCAAACTCGATATTCTTATACTAAACTAACACTCCCAAATCGTCCAAAAAACATTTAAAACATGGTGGGGACTCCTAATACTAGAACCAAATAAAAAAATTATATTTCAGTAGACTTCAGCACCCAGTGATGATATGGATTGTTACATATTGACCCCATTTATAATAGTGTGTGAATAATGAATGAGAATGATTTATCATCCCAAAATGAATATCAATATGTGTATTCCTAGTTTATTTCACTATTTTGTTAGGAGAGTAAAAATCTATAGACTTCGACATACATATGTTAATAGAGATAAAAACTATTTTAATTGTTAAAAAATTTCATAATTTAGGTCAAACTATCTAGTGATGAAAATTATAATAAAATATTATCAATCTCTGCTGCATGGTTATTAGGGGGAACCTATGTATAATATTTATGAACCATTAAATATTTTATAAGGAAACATAACTAATCATTAAAAACCCAATGGATTTCATAACAGATGGTCAAAATCTATTGTATTTTGATTCAATAAATACATTTAAATAATTTATAGTGTGTGGATTATTTCTTTCGATAGCCTAAAAGTTATCAAGATCTGGAGAATATCACCAAAATTTAGCATTATTCTAGCTTTAAAAGTTCAAACCCGATTTTTTTTTGATATTACAAATATTTTGGAAATGAGATCATAAAAATTAAATTTGAGTGATTATATTCCATGTGTATGGGTTGATTTTGAAATAAAATGTGAGGTATAAAAACCCAAAAAATATAATTTATTTAAATGATTTATATGAAAAATCATGAACACTTATTCAGAATAATTAATATAATATGATCTGATAGTGGCCCTATAGTTTTGAATCATTATAATAAAAGAGGACACTCATAATAAAATTTAATTATCCTCAATAGATGAATATATAGGGTTATTCTATAACTACATTGGGATTATGATTTTCTCTTATACAAATGAACTATGGAATAATCTAGTGGATCAGTTTAGTGATTGATTATCTATAGATATGTTGAAACATGAAAAAAATTAAAAATGTGATGAAAAAATAATAATGGATGTGTTAAAATTCCAGATCCAATATAATATACAAACCTAGTCACAACATATAAAATAATAACTATCAGAGTATCGAAAAAAGGTAATGTAAGAGTAATAGGTAAAGAGAAGCATCAACCAAGAGGGAAGGGCCATGCAAGAACTACAAATAGAAAGATCCTATCACCCAAGCTATGATAGATGAATCATACCTGAACTACCTTTTGATTGATTCATACCAAAACACACCCCTATTTTGGGATAATTTGGAATAAATTAATACACATGAGGTTTTATGGGGTGTCCTTAAAATAGGAATTTATATCCAATTAAATGGGAACATATAAAATCGCACTAACATAAAATTTTAGGATAACCTTATTGATGTTTGTATCGGCATCTTATAAAAAATGCATTAGTCTATGTGGATAATGGAATGTTTCTATTCTATAAGAAAGTATGAATGTGAATAGATTAAAGTGAAAAGGGGGATATGATTGTCTAAGTATTCAGAGAACAATTTAATGAATATTAAGACATTATATATGTATAATAAAAACCCTCAAAGTGTTAATTTTTATGACATTAATATTTTTACAATTAATAAATAAAATTGGCCTTAAGTTAGAAAACAAAATTCAGGGAGTTAGGGAATATTATTGAGAATTAATATTAATTTGGAACCCTACTAGAGAATAATATATCCCCTAAAAATATGGATTTATTGGATGTTTGATCGATGGACCCACTTAGATATTTATGCATTCCACATCATTTTTATCTAGTGATGAGGTAGTGATTAGTCTATATATACTCTAATGTTGATAGTTTAATGGAAGATTTTATATACATATTCACAAATGACAGTAGAGTTAGAATTTTAATTTATCTTTTTTCCTTATTTAGAAGTTTATATTAACACATTATCCCCTTATGATTATTTTTTATTCTTTTATAGGTATGTAAATTTTCACAAAGTGAAATAATTGATGATATTGAGCTATCTACTATATTATCTCCATAAAAAAATTGATATGGATACTGTTAACATTAAATTATATCTTCAATAAGCTCAGTAAAAATCAACACCGCTATTATAAAGTCACAACTCTCTTAGATTAATCCAATAATTATAGATAAAGAGTATATGATAGTTATTGAAGATCCCTGGAATGAATAGTCCTAAAATGTAATGGAAATATGGAAAACATTATACGAAACAATTCTAGATATTCTTATTGATAATGGGGTACCACTCCCTTGTTCATTATTCAACATGGTAATGTTATTTTTTATATGTTCCCAATCATCATTAATTTTTTTGTTTCAATGAGCATGTAATGATAGAATATATGGAAAAACATATTTCATGATTGATTTTTAAGAATACAATATATCATCAATGTAACTGTTCCATATATTCTCCATTGATGCTAAAAAAAATTAGTTTTTTTACATTATTAAATATTGAAAGAGGTTCATTAATGAATTGGAATTCATGGCTACTACAACTCTAAAAATACAACATCCTGATTCATAATATCTAAAAATTGTAGAGACCACTCAAAATTTATCTATAGTGTGCTACCAAAATCTATAGCTGGAACCAATTTATAAAACCATTCTAAGTTATTTAAAAATTAACAATGTAGTATCAAAGTAATTAAATAAATCTACGGGAAGTGGTATGTACCGATAATATAATTTTTTTCATTCTTATATATTCATTGATTACCATTTTTTTCATTGTTTAAGACAACACCACTATATATTACCATGACAAATAGAAAATTTTGTTTTTTTTCTACTATATGTTTTTTGGCTAATCATAGAAATATCACATCCATCTTTGGAAACATATTTTGGGTATGTGGCTGATGCCTCACATTCATTAAGTGAGTTATTCTTAGAGTAAATTTGGGTTCCCAATATATGTATAGACTCAATGATTGAGTTTACCACATTCAATAAAAATATGTATCTAATATTATATAAATGAATTTTTAATTCAATCAGTTGAACCATATAACTTAATTGGGTGGTTAGTTTCACCATCTCTATCACCTGTTAACCACCTTGGAATTCTTTAGATTTTATTACCATGGAATACATGTTAGTGTGAAGAATAAAATCATTAAACAGGAGAAAGATGATATAATATTTTTAAATCTCATAATAATGAAATCAAAATCCTATATTATTGATCTATGTAACAAAACACTTTAAAAAAATATTAATATATCGTGGTGGTGACTAATTTCCAAGGTTTAGATGATTGATGGATAGCCAATGAAATCAATCATCACTAGAAATTAGTATTAGTTAATGTGGTAGTTACAAGACATCAGAAGATAGTTAAAAATTATCTAAATTGGGAGGATTAAACTATACAAATGGTATAATAAAATTTCCCCAACATATAATATTAAACAACAAGGTTAACTAAACTCAATAAGTTGTTGAGAATTGAAAATAATCATTAGCTCATCTCCAAGAATCAATTTATTGATATTTTTTGTCCAAATTTCATCCTATATTTTTATTATATCTGTATAATTATCATGTAAATTCCTTCATTTATGCATATTTCTTTCTAAATTACTAACAAATCAAATGATCTCTGAGTGAAATAAGTTTTACCTCTTTATATAACTATATATCATGATATTGTAGCTACAATGATACATTATCCACCAACATTCTTTTAGGTAAAAAATATTTTTTGATAACCTTATGGAGATCATAGTGTGAAATACTAACATTATTTAAATCTAATACAACATGAATGGATGATGGATTTTATAAATCGTGATTTATAATACCTGATTCATGGATAAAGTGAGATAATTGACGAATTGTCTTTTTGCGATTAATCTATCAAATGAGTATAGGAAAACCTTTTATGTGGCACATGTGATATCACTATGATATGAGGATAGATTATATATAGAAATTGAAATTTTCTTGATTTCCTATAAGATATTTCTTCATGGATATATTATGATGATGTTAAAATAACTTTTTTGAATCCATGAATTTTTTATACATAATGACTAAATAATAGACTTTATCAGAGGCTTCTAAATGTAGGTTTTCAGCCAAAAAAGATTTTTGTATTAATATATTATTTTATACCACATTTATTTCATAATCTCTAAAATTATTATACCTATGATGAAAATAATTAATTTTTTATAGGATTGCCTTTATTTTTTTTTCACCATAAAATATTTTATTTTTATTTCATTTTATTTCAATGTTATGAATTTTAGACCAAAAGAATACATCTAAAGATTATGGTCATATAGAATTTTCTAAAATTGTGTCTGATATTTAAGATCATATATATTTGACCAAATGGGTAGATTTATTTTATGGTCATACATATTTGACTAAAGTTATATTTGATTCCCATTAACTAGCCTGATATGAAGGGATAAACAAACACCAATGTAACAATCCATGCATTTATAAATCGGGTATTGGGTATGTTTTTTAAGAACATACTGCTTAATCCAGGGTGAATACTCCTTCATAGTGAAAATATAACAAGGAAATTTATAATAACACACATATCAAATTCATAATTTTATATAATTTTCTACAAAAATGACTATAAACACATCCATAAATCTAATGTTATGGTGTCCATATGAGATTAGCTATATAATAAAACATCATAATAATTAAAGACATCATCTTTTATTTCCATAATTATAATATTATTTTAGATATCATATTACTTCAATAAAATCATTTTATATCCTTGTGATATGAATAAAAAAATAGTTAAGATAAAAATCCTATCAAGGGGATAATAAACAAGAGGATGAGATATAACTATTAACAAGCATAACATGAGATCATTAAAGTATATGATAAAAAAATACATAGTAATATGGAAAAATATTAATGAAATAATAATAACATATAAATCATTTGAATCATGAGATTATGATATAAATATATGATATGTCCTCATAAACATAAGCCGAGCCACATACTAATACAACATAACATAATGGAATAGGCTCACTTCCAATGAAATATACATAATATCTCCTGAGATGTAAATAATTACTAGTTTATTGGGGGGATATATAATTCCATGAACACCTATATAATCATAACATTTCATTTATACGTGTTCTAATGAATAAAAATATACATAAAACATAAACATTAAATAAACCCTTGATAAAGAGATATGTTATGTATTGTTGTTTGATGATATATTCAAATAGAGAATCATGTAGAAAAAAAATAAGAATATAATATATCATATTATATATTCATAGTCCAAAATTAATATATACTTAAATTTTATTTTCCAAAAATAGACTAAAATGTATAAAAATATCTTATGAATAATTAAGGGTAGAAAGAAAAAAATACAAAAGTTTCCATTATATAATTTATTGGGTTTAATATTATGAAATAATTACAAGGAAGAAAAAATACATGAATATCCCATGATTAAATAATTTATATGTCATTATAATGAAATTAAATAAAGCATATGAAAAATTGGATGATAGGGATAGAGAGAGAGAGATGTATATATATATATATTATAATCCAAAAGAAGAAGGAATATTTTTTTTCCCCTTACCTCTACTCCATACTGATATTGAATACTCCATCAACCACTTAAATAGTTTTCTTAATTAAATTATTTTATATTTAATTATAATATTATTTTTTATAAAAAATTATTATCACTCCATTATTATCATTTATTATTCATTAATTAGAGTTATTTAGTTCACATTGACTACATGAAGTTGTTCAATCTATAATTCAAAAATCAATTTGGCATAAGAGTGAAGGTAATTGGTGACTATTACATGGATCCATAAGTTAAAAAAGTTTCAAGGTATAAATTAATTTCATTTTATATTTTTAACATTTCATTTATTTTTTTAGATACTCTAAAATAGTTAAATTTTAAGAGATTTTTATCGGCAAGCTAGTTCTTAAACGATTTAACTAACCATGATGGTTTCTTTTTAATGATTATAATATCATAAAAAATTTATAATTATTTAATATTAAAATGAAATTAATTTATTTTTAATTTTATTTATATACATGTACACCAATTATAATATGATGCATCATATTTAAAAGTGAAAATAATATATCATCATGCACTCAGTTAGTAAAAACCTACTATGGGTGAACACAATGCTATAATGAGAGTTTATAATAATATTAAAACAAATAAATATTTCAATTTCATAAAAGAGTCAAAATATAGTTATTAAAATATTTTAATATTTTTTTAATTATAAGATGGATATAGATAAGTGAGATAATTATGAAACTAGAAGCATTACAATTTAAAAGTCATATCTTTCTCTTTGAGATGTATCATTTGTTATTCTTTTTAAGGATTATGAGAACGGTCCTTTGATTGGACCCAATCATGTAAAATATTTTAAAGAGGGTTTGGAGTTGTGTTGTGGCTGTTATTTTTCTAGATAATAAGTATGTATGTGTATATAAATAGGTTGATGAGGGGTGTATTTATAGGTGAATCTGAGGACAGTTTTTAATAAAATATTTATTAATTAATTTTTTCACCCAAGAAAATGAGAAGTTTTGATTATTAGGAATAGTACTAGTTTTTTTATTTGAAAATATATATTTTATAAACATTTAATAACCTATCAAACTGAATTATATCATTGGTGTATTTAATTGAAAGTAATGAATAAAAAATGTTTTTTTATTTGAATAAAAATTATCATACAATTTTAAAATTCATATATATGAATGGAACTTTATTTTTTATTTTTCATTAAATTAGTTTAATAATTAAATATATTTTTATCATTAAAAATATAAAATTATTTATTGACTCATTTCTGAACCAGAATTATTTTTTACAACATAGCGTATACACAATAACATTATTTTGAATATTCACCGAAAATCGAACCTTTTAAAAATTATTCTAAAAATATATAATAAACTAATTTAGATTTTTTCATTCCAAAAAATGATTCACATTATGAAAATGACATTTTTACTTAGGTATATTTAATATTAAAATGTTAATATAAATATTGATTTTTTAACTAAATAAGTTAAAACATACCTTATTAAAAACATGCACATATACATGCATTATGTTATAAAATTTTTGAAATCGCCTTTTAGTACTCTAATATATATTTATTAGATTTATTTGTAGTAAATATTTTTTGTTAAATATTCTATATTCCCAAAGGTCATGTTACTATTCTAATGGAAATTTACTATTCCAGTGTTTTACTACTATTTCACAGTAATAAATACATATATGTCTATTGAATACCTCATTTTTAATTCATTAATAATCAATTAAATTTATTCTTAATGTTGTATATTCTTTATTTAACTAATTTCAATCATATTTTGAATATTTTATTATATTTTAATGTTTTTTTTATCAAATATGTAATATTTATAGTAGATCATTATCCTATGTATTTTCAAATTTTACTTATGTTATTTATTTATTTTCATTTTCCCATTATACTTTTTATAATTTTTTTGAGTGTATTTTTATTTACAATGTAATTTTTTATGTTGATGAAATAAAAATGTGTTTTTTTATATGGTACATGTGAATCATACTATAAATTATTCCTAAATATAATAAAATCATAAATATTGAAACATAAAATTATAATATTAGAATTTTTGGATCATTACACTCTTCCCCAACTTTTAAATTTCACCCATAAAATGTAATTTTTTTCCGAAGTCAATAATAGATGGTGGGATATGTCTATTTTAATACATTTTGAGGTTTTCATGTTGCATATATAAAACTTATAGTTTCACAATATTTCATTGAATAGGTGAATTTTCATGTTGTGTATATTTTAATATTTACAATGTATTATATTCTTAATATGATCATTATAATAGAGATCACACTCTATCTATACCAATAAAAAATTCAATACATGTGAGGGATATGTTATAGATTTCCTTAGGAGGTAAATGTAAAACATTATTTTTAATTGATATAGGTTTGGTGGATGTTCTTATTGGTAGGACACAATTCTTTCATGATCAAGAATATCAAACAGTCCAAAGTATCTGGGGTATATATTTCCCTTCATACCAAACGTCATAACTATATTTCATGGAAATATTTAATGGAATATTTTATAACCAACATTAAAATCTAGGTCACGACTATGATTATAAAAAATTCCTAATAAAATCTATTATAATTTTTTATTGATGAATATATTATAACTTCTATGTATTATCTTATGCCACATATTGTCCCAATATCTTCCTTTACCATATATTATCTTAACATGTTTGAGTTGTACATCTCATTCAATAGAGGTATTTATATAGGGATGTCTGAATTCCTGAGTAAAAACAATTTTTTTTCGGAAAAGGTTTGTGTCGTAGCCTCAATTTATTATTAAAGCAAAGACCACTTTTAGACTAGGTAGAGGGAGACCCATTACATAGCCTGAAGACCCAAGGACAAGTGACCTAAATACAAGGGTTGAAGGCCCATTTTTTTCCCAAATGACCCCTCGGTGAACAGTATTACAACAGTAACTACGCTCCTATAGAACATGTTAAAGTATTGGATTGATTGTTAAGATATCATATGAAAAAAGGAAATATGTTTTCATGAACTTTATATTTAAAATTTTAATATTTTTTTGATCTTATAATATTTTGTCCCATTTAATATTTATCATAGATAAGTTTTCATTATATTTTTCGACATAATGGATCTATTGACTTATTCACCTTTTATGTAGGTTAATTTATTAATTATTAATTTTCTTTTATTAGCTATAATTATCTTCATTGTTTCATGTCAACCTCCTTCTATGTGAATATATTCTTTATGATTTTATGATTAGTATTTGTGTCGAACTTTTTCCCATAGACACAATACCACAAAATTTTTAATTGAAATATTACTTTATGTAATTCCAGATCATGCATCGGATAATTGTTTTCAAACACCTTCAAATTTCTTGAGGCATAGGATACCACATTATCATTTTTCATGACTATCCAACCATATCCCTTCATCAAACACTGAATATTTATTACAAATATATCGACACATGATGAATGTGCTAGTAAAAATGTAGTTATTGGTCTCTACTATAATTAATTCTGCATCTCATTACATTTATGTCTTCATATGAACTTTACTCCTTTAGATGTTTTATTTATAGTGGGTTTGCTAGTTATGATATGTTACTAAAACCCATTTGTATTACCCAGATTATGTAAGAAAAATATGGATCTATATCATAGATTTTGTTTAATGTAATTCCTCAACTACCATTATCAGTAAAGGATCAATAAATACCCCCCTTCTTCTGTTTAGGTGCCTTATTAATGAATTAATGTTAATCCCACATTTGTATATATTTTTTATACAACTAACATTTTAAAAAATAATTTTTATGAATATTGAAACACTCATCATATTCTTCCTTTATATTACTGTATAAGATAATATCATTTAAAATACCGCTATAATATTGTTTATGTGATATATAAATAATATATTAATTACGTTCGTTAATATTAATGGAGAATTAGTTCATTTTAAAGAATCCACTTTGAATGAAAAGTTTCTACATCATTCATATAAGGTATTCTTTGGAATATCATACCTTTCACACTCAATTTATGATATCTCCAAAGAATATCTCTATTTCAGAAATATTTATCCCCACATTGTTCATTGAAAAATTCATTAATATGTGTTATAAGGTACTTTTTCATTATCAGTATTTTTTTTTGCATTCATAATTATAAAATCATAAAAAAATTGAATCACCCTTATTTTAGATAGAGATGACCAAAGCACCCAATACTGAAGAAAAATTCTATAAAAACCCTTTTAAAGTTATCTCGTAGTTGAATGTTTAACACTTATAGTTTAATCAGGTAATTCTGTATGGAATAATAGATTTAAGTAGATATTTGGTTATAAGTTATACTGAAAATTCAATATCTTGATCATGAGTAAGGTTGGGAAACTCATTGGTAAATAAATAAATATATTCTTCTGAATGGTAATATATTCTTCAATAATCCTCTCCTTTATCTCAGTCATTTGAGATAGATATGAATGGTTATAATGTAATAATATCCATACTTATGAGGGAGTTTCAAAATGAGATTCATAATTCATATGGCACACGAATAGAAGTATAAGTCGGTCTGGGATATGGAATGTGATTTACCAATATTGGAAGTTGATATTATCTCTTTATAATGATATTTAATCAGTGAAAAATATAACATTAAATTTTACCAAAGGGATTATAAAAATATTTTTAAGTAGATTCTTCCCACAAATATTAATTAGGAAATACTTTTGTTATTGAGATGTAATGATTTAACTACATGGTGTTTTCACTGATAACACAACATATATTTTTTCTATTGGAATTTTATTATTTTTAGATAACTTTTATTATATGAATGAAAGTATAGAATGATAATCAAATAGAACATTAACTACTATTAAATAAATAATTCGAATACCAATATCATATTTATTTAATGATTCACATAGATTGTAACATACAATTATTGTTTTTATGTGATCATCAACCCCACCTTTTGTTCATTCATTCGTTGTGTATTATCTTGGGTGGTCATAGAAGGAATTTAAGTTTTTTTTATGTTTCTGTTCTATTCATTGTTGGTGCATGGTTTTCAAAAATCATACAACCACTGTTAAAATAGTTCACCCTCTAGGTAGTGATAAATGCTTGGTTTACACACAAATTCCCAAATAATTCACCCACCAATGCAAAACTATGCACCCCATTATAGGGGGAATTTTTAGGGTACAAAGTTTGGGAAACTATGTGTCACCCTATAGGAAACCATGTGTCCATAATTTTTTTAATTCAAAAAATTAATTTTAAAATTCACGAACCTATAGTAAAACCTACTTCTCAACCCTAACTCAGGGTATTAGGTTGTTCTATGTCTTTGAGGTTCATAAGAAACCATTTTTTATCCTCCAAACCCCTTACTAGGTGGATCAATTCCTAGAGATCCTCATTTTATTCCTATTCATTAATAAACCTTCTCTCATATTTTCTATTTCATTGTATCCTTATTTACTCTATAATGTTTGTTATATAATATTATTGATGATGGACAAAAAATAAAATTTTGGATCTTGATTCTACATTGAAATTTCTGATATCTATTTCAAGCATTCTTCATTGGAAAATCATGTTGTGGGTGTTGTGATACATGACCATTGTGACAAATATAGGTGGTTCTATTTAATTTTTTCATTTAATAAACCCTTGATATTATTAGTTGACTTATATTTAGTTAAATTATATTGTGAAAACCGAATTTCGAGAGATATGTGAATTTATATTGGATTGGGAAAATTTTATTGGACCCCCCCCCCCATTTTAATAGAATTGGGAATTGGGGAGTGATTTGGATTTGATGGAAATTATGAAATTGATTTTTGAAATTGAATTTTGAGAAAAATTGTTTAAAATTATTTGTTAAGAACCCATTATTTTTTTCTTGAAAATGGTATGAATTAGTTAAAAAACCCAGGTTTTGGTTTTTAAATATAAATCGACATGTTAAAATTAGAAATGGGGAAATTGGATTTTAATTTTTTTAATGGTTTCCCAATTCATTATTGATTGACTTATCACATGCGATCAATAGTAGTTAGTGGGTTATTTATGAAAAAGAAACTAGGATTGTAATTCCATAGAAATTGATTGACCGTTTACAACTATAAAAACCCATGTTTGGAATATCAAATCCATGGTAAGTATTTGATAAGTACTTTTTAACCAATATCTGATGGATGTATGTATAAATATTACTATAATCTGCAATATGGGATGTGTGACGATCCCATAATGTAGAACTACTATAAATTAGGGAAGATGATCATCATTCTTATTTTTATTACATTGATATGAATATTATATTTATTTTGTACTCATTTATTCATGCTTTATAATTTATAATATAATTTTTTAAAAATTTGGTATTAAGACATTATTTGAAAAGTTTCTTTCCTCTGAAATTAAATAAGGCTTGTTTTAAATATAACATTGTACTACCATGCCTGTTTTTTTAATTGAAAGTTAGATTTGGGTTAATTAATAAGTAATCTTATTATCGAGCACTTGGTGAGACCATACATTAATTTTAGATCACACCCTACAATTTCTTTCAGGAATTTTAGTATTCCTTCTTCCATGTTAATGCAAGGGGAAATCACACCATAGAGGTGGATGTTGTAGTTGATATTCTAGTCTTGGACTACTATGAACATTGGGACTTGGGTTATTTCTGTTGTCTAATTTTTAGTATTGATAATGTATCATTTGTGTTTTGATTTATCTATTTGACTTGCGGTTCTGTTTTCATTTGGAGGTTCGTTTTGGCATAATAATATATATATGTTTCGTTTTTTTATATATAATTCACTCCCAATTTAATATTTTATAATGTTAGGTTCTAGTATCAAACCTGAGGGGATCAAGAATTCATTTTAAGAAACTTCATTTTCAGATTAGGTATCACTGTACCTGGGTATGTGGGCCAGTTTCTAACAAAGTTTTATCAAAGGTACAGAAGGTGTATCTTTCTAAGATGTCAATATGTAGTTTTAAATATTTTTGGGCTTTAGGATGTAGTTGTGAGTGTTTTCCTAGCTATATCTCTTCATAATTATCCTTAAGTCACCAATGGTGATTGGGAATGGTGTATTAAAGATCTGATCTAGCATTTTTCATTTTTTTTTGATTTGGATAGGTTTATATAAAAATAATTCATAACTGTCTAATGGGATTTATTTACCTCTTTCTATTTTTCAAGTGTTTACATCAGTAACATTTTTAATCTTTATTATTATTTAATGATGTGGTGTAGACTCATTCCTATAAGAGGATGTGAAAATGGGATCATGGAAGAAGATCTTGATGAACCACAGTGAGAGAATCCTCTTATGGAATAGAATATGGATAAGGTTGTTATGAAAGTTATATATGATTTGGGATAGTCACATTCACCATTTCATGTTTAGAATCCATTTGTGGGACATCAAAGGGATGAATCCTTGAGTTTTCCATAAGAGTTATTTTTCTAGAAGCCACCAATGCTCCATGGATCATATAATAATAAAGAGGATGAGAATATTTTTTGTAGGTTTGAGAGTGTGTATAAATTTGTGGAAATTCATGGGATAATTAATGTTAAATATGCCACCATTATGATAGAATGACCATGAAAGAGATGGTGGGACATGATGGTTTTGAGGAAGAAGCATGAGTGATTATGGTGCATGTAATTTGATATAATTTCCCTGAATAATTATATACAATGTCATTGGAGGAGGATAAAGCTATTGTATTTTTCCAACTCAAGCAGGATTCCAAGACGAAGATGGAGTATGTAAATAAATTTGTTGATTTGTGTTGTTTTTAGTTGAGATTGTATCAAATAAGAAAATGAAGACTCGGTTATTCGATATGGAACATTGATCTAATAATTGTTCTCAGGTTTTTTTGTTGTGCCTGTCTTGTGAAATTGATGTGCTGGATAAAGATTTGATGGTTTAGATTGATCTTTATGGTATATCAAGGTTGATGGGAATTCCTTTTAATCCTAGTGGTACTTCTGTGAGCCCTCATAAGGGGGAGATAAAGCATGATGATTATTTTGGTGATAGATACAACATGGTTCTTCTATATATCTTATAATTATTTGTAGAGACCCTTTGATTTTATAACACTATAGAAAGCCTAGAAAATCAGAACAGTTATGCGTTATGGATCCCAATATTTATAGTTCATTAGGACCCTCATGTAACTTGAATTTTTTATGTAATGTTCCTTATGATCCACGTATCATTATTAGATCATCATCAACAAAAGATATTTCTGCGTAAGTCGAAACATCACAAACTAAGGGCTTCCAGCCTAGGCATCTATAATGAAGCTACTTAATTATGATAAAGAAAATATAGAAGAGTTAGATATAGATATATAAAATGTGAGAGGTATCATCATTATTGAAATATCTGTTGTGAATGCTTTATTTGATACCTGTTGATCTCATTCATTCATTTCGCCCTATATTTTGAAACTCTTAATTATTCCTATGAATCTTTTATATTAATTAATGTATATTACTATAGCCAATAGAACAAAGAAGAAGTAGGGTTTTCATTTGCTTGTTTGTGTTATCTTATTGTTATAAATTGATCTTACCTATGATTTTATGGTTCTCAATAGGAATCCTCTTGATTTTATATTAGGTGTGAATTGGATCATTTCTAATAAAGAACGAGATGTATTTTATCAGTGATTGGCCTCCTTTTTCATTCCCTATTGGGTGATTTATATCATTTATCAATCATGGGACATGTGGTTTAGTAGATCCAATGACTCTTTTGTATAGTTTAAGAAATTGATATCGGTGGTTTCTTATGATATGTAGAAAGAATAATTGATTGATGATATCCCTCTAATAAATATATAGTTTCATGATGTTTTACCTTCTGACTTATCTAGTTTTTCCTTGGTAATGGAGGTAGTGTTTTATTGATTTAGTACCTAGAACTCAACCAGTGTCTACTATTTCCAACTACATAGGATGATCTCATTTTACGAAGTTAATGTATCGGTAGGATGATCTGTAAGAAAATGTACTGATACACTCGAGTTTGTCACCTTGGGTGGTTCCATTTATCTTTTCTAATAAATCTAAGGGGTCACTTTTCCAATGTATTGATTATCCAAAAAATAATTGAGTCCTAGTAAAAAAAGTATCCATTTACACATAATGATTATCTATTTACTAGTTGATAGGGGATAATTGGTTCTCAAAGATTGATCCTCAATCTAGTTATCATGAGTTGATAATAAAATAATATTACATATAAAATACTATCTTCTAGAGTATTTATGTCCATTTTGAGTATCATTTCATTCCATTAGGTCTAATAAATGATCTTATAGACCTTATTTATTTTATGAATAAGATATTCCATGAGTATATTGATTATTTTGTGGTTGACTTTGTGGATGAAATGATTGATTACATGAAATTATTTTAGGATCATTTGATTCATAAAATATGTCAAAACCTATCCCAGTGGGCTCATGTCACGACTCCCCAAGCCCTCCTCCAATAGGTCAAGGGTTGGTGAATAGCACTGAGTATGCATATCACTAACATTGGAATTGTTTTCTATGTACCTATAAACACACACACATTTCTATGCTCACAAAATGTGGAAATATATGAACCACTAGGCAAACACTACATGCATACACCTATTTCCCACAACCAAAGTATGACAAGATGTAAAAGAATGTAAACAGGTACAAATAGAATCCCACCTAAAAGAAGTATATAACACAAGTAAAACTCAAATGTAAAGTTATTGGGACTAAAATCTAAAATCCATAGGAACACGCCCTGATATATAATGTCTCACTAAGAATCATTTGGTCTTGGTTCACCTAAGACTCCATCAAAATTTCAATTGTCTAAACAAGACACACTGGGTGTAGGAAAATACCAATCATGAATGATTTTAATAGTACTAGGTAGTACACCCATAATCTAAAAAGCATATAAAAATTAAATATAATCATATCTATGTAGTTATATGTCTATAATACATATAACAATAATATCCTGATATACTAAAACAAAGACACATTGTCTTATGGTAAACAAAAACCATTGTATACATCCTAGGATTATAGATAATATATTACATGATGCACTCATTTAGGATAACACACTCCTATGTCTGGTATTTGTGACGAAATCTATATGAGAGGTACCTCTCATCGGGTATTGCCCAGAGAAAGATATATTGATAGTCTAAAGAGGATACGATACACAGATGAGGATCACAACCATGGACATGGCATGATACCAATAACTCAATCTGGTTTATCCTCACTATGTAAAGGATTGAAACCCACATAGTGTTGGTCATATAGTTACCACGAACTCCACTAATAACACAAACATGAATTGAGGATCCCATTCCAGGCCTCCCAGGGTGATTCGAAGGACTCTATCGAAGAAGTCCTTCTTAAGGGATAATTTTTTAGTGGTAAGAAATGATTCATATCAACCATTAGGGAAATAATAAGGGGAAATAACCCTAACAAATCTATTCCAAGATAAGGAGGATAAGAGAATCAATCCATGTATAAAAAAGTACATGATATTTATAACGGTTACACATAGTGTTTATTGACCCCAGGTTATACCTTTGAGAATGGACCATGTCATTAAAACCATTATGTTTTTGAAGTAGAGTACATGGAATATAGAGGGGTCACGCATTGTGTCCTAGCATCTGGGGTCCCTCCCTTGTACTACAGTCGTGTGCCAGTACACAGTGTCATCCCGTGTATCCAAGCCCATATACCCGTACACATGTCATCATGTGTATATGTTCTAGGATTTTCTATGTGGGGGAGTACATTCCATATATGATGGATGTGTAGTTGACCATGTGTCTTCGTATTTCCCATGTTACACGCCATGTATCTAGGTAGTGGTCATGCACTGTGTAGGAAAATCCACATGAATTGTGGAAATCATCTCCTACCCACACCCTATCCACCTTCCATGGGGTCCCATAAACTGTTTAATCCCTAATTACATTCCTTGTAATGTAAGATTTTATAGAAACTTGGGTTCACACTCTGGTAATATTATCTATTGTTTTGGACACCATTATATCCATTTCATAGTGGGAAATTCAAAGTGGAGCCTCGCCCAAGACATTGCATAGTTAATCTAACACTTTAAGGCCCTAGATCCATTGATAAAATAATATCGTCTTTAATCTTCATTGCACACTAAAAAGCACAAAAATTCTACCATCCATTGTTCTATCCTTTTCCACAACTACTTTCACACCTCTATCGAGTCATAACGATGCCTAATTTTTGGTTTCGGGTTGTTATGCTAAGGATTATATGTGAAACGATTGATCATTAGAATAAATGTTGATCTAGGGGAAAATGATTAAGCACGTGTAAATGAATGTTACATCTGGGTAGAAAATAAAAAATTTGAAAAAGAGCAATGAACATATATCAATATTCGTGTTGATATCCATTCATTAATGTTATAAAAAAAAGAAGAAATCAACCTCCAGGAGGAAATCTCCCAATAAACCCCACAATCATACCCATCCCCATAAAAATTGTTCTGGGGGATGATTTTATCATTGATTGGTCTGTGTTCATCCGAGAAATAAAGAACGAAGATAAAGATATAAAAACACACACCCTACATCTATTTAGATCATTTTATTATGAATAGAAATTTCTATTTCGTTGTCATACGAATGATCTGTTGAATCCGATGAGCGTTGATCATCGATCCGTAATTATTTCATTCTTTTTCGGAAAGGATTCTTCAAAGATCTCTCCAATGGTTCTCTAGAGGTTCCTGGTTTATATATCTAAGCTAGAGTTTCCAAAAAAAGATCTATTAAAATATGGTTACACCGATGAGTAAACTATTTGAAATAAGATAATAAATTCTAATTATTTTTTTTTATTATTATGCCAATGATGATTTTCGAACAAACAGTATTCACCGACTAATGTTAAACCACATCTACGGTAAAACATCTATTTCGACCTAAATGGTCCATCAGTTTTCTAATATTGGTACCCATTTATAAGAAGAATTTTTTTTCTGGAAAACTCCATGCACGTGCTATTTAATATATATAATATATTTAAGACAATTATTCTAGACATAATAGGGCTCAGAATCACAAACCATCTCTAATCCTGTTGTCGAAAAGATTCCATATAATTTTGAATAAAATAAAATAAATCCTCATACATTATATTCACCCCACCATGAATGTTTATTTCCCCAAAAAGACAAAAAAAGATACTGAAAATAATGTGGTTACTTAAAAAAAATATTAGCCTTCCACTCCTAAGTGTTATTCAGAAAATTATCATGATGCCAATGAACAAACACCAAATGAACTGATCATTGATGAAGGATCCTCTTCTATTGATCCTCAATATTTAATATGTAATCAGAAAACGTCACTCCTACCTTGATTTCCAGATTTCCCCATTCAAAATCGGGTGATGGATGGTGCACATACATCCTCATCTATAACACATGAACAATGTTGTGAACCTGGTATAACTACGGAGGTAGAGATAAGAGATATGCCACCTCACCATCCCAAATCAGTTTCTGGATATGGATGATGGACCTCAGAGATAGCCTTATGCCCCGACCAAATATCTATAATCCACATCTAGGTGACTCCTTTAAGAACACATGGTATTGTTCTCCAAACTACAATGTCCTTTATCAACTCTCAAAATAAGATTTCTGATGGTTCGGTGTAGTCCTCATCCACTCTTGATGATTTACACCTTCTCTGTTGTTGTTTGCACCAACTTCAGGCCCTGAGTGCTGACTCTCCTGTGTCTGTCTGGCAATGTGTTGACCTACATGGACACATTTATGATGCCTCAAATGGTGAAATACCGATTTTGGAATTGTAGCTAATTCAGTGTAAAAATTTTACTAGTGGTCGATGATCCTCTGAACTAAAGAAAATGTCTAACATGCATGATCATAGAATTTCATACATAACCTGAACGATCCACTTAGTCTCTCTATCATTTTGTGGGTGAAACATTGAGCTCAAGAGTAACTAGGTACCAAATGCCTCATTAAATACCTTCTGTATCCCGAATGTAAAGTGATAATCATGATCAGAAAATTTAATCGATGGAACTCCATGAAGTCAGACCACGTCTTGGACATAGGGGTGTCCCATGATCTCTACTAATCCCTTCTCTAGAATATCATTTCTATTTGATGACTTGGTGATTCTATCTACAATCACACATATGGCATCATTTCACGTGGATATATGTTACAATACCTTCATGAAGCACCTATATGTCCCATATAACTTCCATTCTCTCATTTCAAGGGGCTGACTCAAACCCACAGGAATTTGGTGCTTAATCATTACTTATTGACAGGAAAGGCATCAAGAGAAAAACATTACAACTCCCTTCTTCATCCTTGGACACCAAAACTGATGTCAGAGGTCTTGGTACATATTTTCCACATAGAGATGTACCTATAAATTTGATTTATGAAACTCACTCAGAATCACCTCCCACAATGTAACTAGTACCAACATATGTCCTCTGAAAACACCAACATTCTCCCAAAAATTAGGAAATCAATCCAGACCATTCCTTGAGGATATCTTCACACATAGGAACTCACAGTAATCATCCCGAAACTACAAATCATTGAATAATTGTATTAGTGGAGGGATGAAAACCATTGACTGGAGGTAATATTCTCTATCTCCATTCACAATGGATAACTAAAATGAGGAAAACAACTCTGATACCTCATTTAAAAACTACGAATAAGACATGCTACTGGGAGAATCTTCTTATACATTCCATTTCCTTTCTGTGTAGAAAATATAAAAGACAAAATCCTAGGGGAACTCTATCCATCACCCATATATCATGTTAAGATCCTCCTAAGAGTACATATACTTAAGAAACTTGCGATCAAAGAAGACGATAATCCTCTCACCCAACAAGAAGTGTCACCACATATTCAAAATGATGTCTACCACTACTAAATAATGATTTCTATTCATATTCTTTTTCCCATGTGGTCTCATCTGGAATAAAACATAATCACCAGTTGCCTCTACATTAGAACACATCCAATCCAAGTTCATGATGCATCATAGAACAAAACATTCTCGACAACTTCCACCAACAATCTCATGACCAGAGTGCTCTTCCAACTATGACTAAATTACTGAAAAGCCTACATGAACTTATCTACACAAATGAAAGGATTCCCATATCTATTAAATTATATCATGTGTGCTGATATCCTGGATAAATACTATATGAATCTCTGGTAATATCATTTCAACCCAAAGAAAATCCACACTTTTGTCATGCTCTTAGGTAGATCCCTTGATAACAATACCTCAACCTTGGCTAGATCCACTACCACTCTATCTGCTGAGATAAAATTTCATAGAATATGGATCTTCTATATCCAAAACAATAAGTTTGATAACTTTTTTCCAAGTGGGTGCTTCTAGAGTATGTCAATAAGTATCCTTGAGTGTCTAACATGCTCCTCCAAGGATGCTGAGTACACAAGGATATCATCAATGAAGACCACCATGAACCCGTCTATGAATGAATGAAATATTTGGTTCACGGTTCCCATGAACATTGTTGGGGAATTTTTCATGCCAAATGGAATCACCATGTACTAATATTGACTATAGAGAAATTTGAAGCTGATTTTGGGGGAAGGGTTTTATTAATTTAATGGGGTAGGAAATTTTTAAATTGGGGAAATGGGGTGCTGTAGCGCCACTTCAAGTGGCGCATTGCACCACACGCCCCCACCCTCTTAGCCTCCCATTAATATATATTTATATTATGATAAATATAAAATACATGTAATAAATTTATTATAAATATGAAATAAAATATAATTAAAATTAAATATATAAGAAATATAATAAATATATGTGTATATATAATAACAAATATAATAAAAATTTTATTGTAAATATAATAATAAATATGTAATTGTAAGAATTTATTATATTTACATATAATTAAATAAATATATTATAAATATATTATAACTATAATAAATATATTATAAATATAATAAATACATTATAAATATAATAATTATATTTTAAATATAATCAATATATTAAAAATATAATAAATGTATAATAAATCATAAATATTATATAATTAAAAATTATTATAAATTTATTATAACATTAGAATATATACACTTATTTATAATATTAAATTTATAATTATATATTTATATTTATATGTATTTATATATATTTATATTATATAATTATAATTATTTCATTATAGTGATATTTTTAATTATATATATATAAATATTTATATAAATATATTTTTATAATTATTTTGTATTTATAAATTCATATTTATAAATAGATATTTATAATTATATATATATATATATATTTTATAATTGTTATCATGTAATATATTCTTATCTATATATATATTAGAAATCTATCTTAAAATATCAATATGTATAATTATATATAAATATTTATTTTATATTTATAATATATTTATTAAATTTAATAAGGATTATATATATTTATACATACAAATGAATATTTATATAATTACAAATATATTTAAAAAATTCTAATTATATATTTAGTATATATTTATTATATTTATAAAAATTTATTATAGTAATTATATATTAATTATAAATATATTTTAAGTATAATGATAATTACATATTTACTATAAATATTTATAATTGTATACTTATTACAAATATTAAAACATATTTATATATGATAGTAATGATATATTTATTATAAATATCTATACTTATGTATTTAAAAATAAATCTTAATTAAATTAAAAAAAAGAAAAAAAAAATATTTTGAAGTGGCGCTTTGAACCCTTCGGCCCCACACCACCCCAACCCCTATATATATATATATTATGAATAATAATAACATTAATTGTAATAGTAATACATTTATTTATAATAAATTTATTTACTATAATAAATATAATTTCTAAAATAAATATGCAATTATAATAAATATATGATTATAGTAATAAATATGTAATTAGTAATAAATTTGATTATAATAAATATCTGATTATGATAAATATATTTATTTATAATTATATTTAGAAATATATATATATATATATATATGTATATATATGAATTTTCAAATATGTATATATATATAATTATAATTATTTATAATTGTAAATATAAATTTATATATAATTGAAAATATATTTAATATATATATATATATATTAAGAATTTTAATTGTCTAAATATCTTTATAATATTTATAATTATATTTTTCTAAATATCTTTATAAATATTTAGAAATATGAATTTATTTTTATAAATTTAAATATATATATATATATATAATACAAGTGAAAATCCATCTCTATAAATAAATATTTCTAGTTATATAATATAAATATTTATTATGAATATAATAAATAAATTATTAATATAAGATATAATAAATGTATAATTATAAATACAATAAATTTATTATTATAAATATAACAAATAAATGATAAATAAAAAAATAAATATTTATATATTTAAAATTATGTATTAATTTTATTAATAATTTTTAATATAATAAATATAAATATAATAAATTTATAATGATAAATATAATAAATATATAATCATAAATATAATAAATATATAATTATAAATATGATAAATATAAAATTAAAATATACACATATATATATATAATTATTAATGTGTATATATTTATAATTATATTTATTTATAATTGTTAAAATAAAATTATATATATTTATAATTATATATATTTATAAATTATAATTTATATTTATATAAATAAATTTATATTTATATAAATAAATTTATATTTATAAACATATATTTAATAAATAAATATATATAAATATATCATTATAAATATAATAAATATATAATCACGTAAATATTTACTCATAAATATATATAAATATATATTTATAATTATTAATATAATAAATATATGATTATAGTAATTACATAATTATAATAAATATGTAATTATAATAATTATATAATATTTAATAATGTTTATATATATAAAGATAAGTAATTTGAATAATGTTTATTTAAATATAAATTTATAATTTTTCAATATAAGGTTTATTTGTATATAATTATTTATTAATTTATAAAGTTATATAGAATAATTTGAATACATAAATAAACCATATTAAATTTATTTATAAATTTACATATATATAAATAAACATTATTAAAATTATTTATATATATATATATAAACCTTATTAAAATAAAATCAAAGTAGACACATTAAAATAAATTTAATATGGTTTATTTAAGTATTTAAATAATTACATATAAATTTATAAATAATTTACAAATAAATTTAATATAGTTTATTTATGTATTATAATACATAAATATAAATTAAATACATAATTATAATATTATAATAAATGCATAAATATAATATATTATAAAAAATATAATAAATATAAAGTATTTTAATAAGGTTTATATATATATATAAAAATAAATCTAATAACGTTTATTTATATATATATAAATTTATAAATAGATTTTATATATTTTATTTATGTATTTAAATAAATATATATAAATTTATAAATTTATAAATAATTATATATAAATAAACCTTATATATAAAATTTATAAATTTATATTTAAATAAACATTATTAAAATTCTTTTCCATTATATAAATAAACATTATTAAATATTATATAATTATTATAATTACATATTTATTATAATTATGTAATTACTATAATAATATATTTATTTTATTTATAACTATATTTTTATTATTTATTTATTATTTATTTATTATATATATTATTATATAATTATTAAAATGATATAATTATTATAATCATATGTTTATATAAATAATCCTTATTTATTAAATATATATAATATAACACATATATTTAAAATAATTATATAATTATAAGAATTATATACCTAAAATAATTATATATTTATAATAATTATGCAATTACACTAAATATATATTTATTATAATTATACAAATTCTATAATTATTAATAATTATAACAATTATATAATTATTAATAATTATAATAATTATATTTATAATTATATAATTATAATATTTATAATTATATATTTATTATAAAAATAGAAATATTATATTTATATATTTATTATATTTTAGTTATTTAATTATTTTAATTATATATTTATTATAATTATATATTTATTATAACTATATAATTGATATAATTATAATAAGTATTATTATAAATTTATTTTATTTATTTTGGTTATTATATTTATTATAAATATATTTATTATAATTATAATTATAATAAATAAGATATATATGTATATATAAAGGGGTTGGAGAGGGGTTGTGTGGGATTTGGAAACAAAAACCCAAGAGTGCCAAATGAGTTGGTGCTCTAGGGTAAAAGTGTCTAATTGAAATTCATTTGGCTCTAGACACACCCTGTTTTCAAAAAAAAAACACCATTTAAATTAAAAAAATTAAAAATACCCCCTATCCTAAATTTTCTGACATCTGAATTCCATCTTCAGTATATCCTCATATTGTACTCACATATGGTCATAGCCTAACCTAAGGTCAACATTCAAGATCCATCAAACACCTCTCAATAGATCAAAGAGTTCATCAATTCCTAGAAGTGGATACATGTTTTTCACAGTCACTTCATTTAATCACTGATAGTCCAAAAAAACCTCAAACTCTTATCCGCTTTCTTTTTGAACAAAACTAGGGCTGCCCAGGGTGAACCACTAGATATCCTGAAGCCCTTATTATATAAGACCTCAAACATCATCCTCTACTCATGAAGCTCTATGTGAGCCTTCCAATATGCTGGAATAGATATCAATTCTATCCTAGAGTGTAGATCAATGTAAAATTCTCTCTCTCATTGAGGATGTAAACCGGGAACATATTTATAAAGGATGTCCTCATACTTTGCCACCACCATAGGAAACTGAAAACTCAAAACATCCACCATTCCAAGGGTTAGTGTACACAAATGACATGTAATTGGATGTACTATCTATAAATGAGTCCATCTTACAATTCATGTGTTTCCTATTCGACAACAATGTAAAACCTAGTTGTGTCACTGCAGACACCCCGCACCCATCATCTAAAATAGTTAATCTAGGCATGAACTGCAGAAAACTGATCCACAACAAGAATTAGGTCATAAGCCTCGATGATGCTAACAAAATATTCCAACTGAAACTCTCACCTAAAAGGTCCAGGCCACACTTTTTGTATAAGTTCATAATCACTAAGACATCTCTATTGGGAATCTCTAAGAGAATGGGTCGAGTCAATGGTTCAACTGAAATGTATAACTCTCATAAAATATATATGGTGAGAATTCAAGGAGTACACCTACATCTATCAGTACTACAGCTAAGGTAGAAAAGACATATATCATATGGTGAATCATTATCGAAGATTTTGGGTAATAATCCATGGCCTCCTGGAGCTACCTCCTCCCGTAACCTTTAGCTCACTAAGCATGGTGTATACTACATGGGGTGGTGGTGGTAAGATGTTTAAACATTGAACAACTCATACTACACTCTGAACTCATCTAACACATATGTTTTCATGTATAACCACCTTCTCCCAAGGTTGTATCTACCTCAGTCTCCCATCAATGGTATCTCTCTCTCTGCTGTATGGATGATTAGAAAATCAAAGGAGAGATGTCCCCAAATGTTAAATGGGTAGAATTTCCTATCTATTGGATTATTGAATGATCCATGTGAGCCCGAAAATTCCAATCTATTATCCTGAGACCTCCTCTTGAAACTTCTCCCATATCCTAGTCTCTGAGACTGATATCGTCTCCCTGCTGCTGAGGAATCTACAACCACTTTCCCACTACTGACAACCATTGGTTGTGACTAGTCATCCAAGATAATCTTGACCACAAATGATCTCTCTATATCCCCATCATAAGTAATAAGGCCCAAAGTTATTACAATGTATTGTATGTCTCTACATAGACCTTTATCAATGGATTGAGCCCAAAATTATGGATCTCAAATAATATCTGTCGAACACATGGAATTGTTGGAAAACCTCGATGAATACTAACCCACTACAATGCTTCCCTTCTAGAGTTATAGAAGCTCATGGATATGTACAACCATTAGAATAGCTATTGATAACACCTATCTAAATATATTATTAAACTCAATCCATGATAGAGTAACTTCATTATAATATATTGTTACTAAACTCCACCATTATCCTGCTTTGTCCTGAAGAAGGATTAGTTTCATGACCACCATTTGACCTGTGAGTATCATGACTAGATAAACAATGTGGGTCACCACCTCAATCAGGTTCTTATCCACCAGTGGGTAGATCTCACATTTAATCTTATGGGGTCTCTATCACTGAATCACAAGAATTTCACTCAACATACACACCACATCTTCAAGTATTGTAGGTTCCACATGATTCCCTGTAGGTGATGGTATAGATGGTGAAAAATCTAGAGGTAACATCTCAGAAAATGATCCATATATTGAAGCCTCATCATCAAGGTGTTTATGCTCATGATCAAGATACTAAATCCTAGAATACATACATCATAGAGGCATCCTGAAAGTAGACATGATGTAAACAATCAGTAGGTATATATGGAGAGCTATCTTAAGAAGGAAAAGGAACCACAACCAGTTCCTATATGATTCATGTACCATTGTATTCCATGCAATCAATGTTCTGATGCACCAAGTATAAAATCATGTGATTAGAGTCATGTTGAACTGATACGTCCATAGCAACAAAAACACTAGATTCCTTGCCCCCAATTCCAAACTCATACCACTTGACACTGTTGACCCAAAAAAATCTCACACACTCCTAGTCCTAAAGTATAACCAACCATCATTTGATACCATTATATTACACCCCGTCCTAGTAGGGCCCATGATGCGACAACCCAATCATGCCTCCAATAGTGTAGAGTTGGTGACTATCACCATATAAGAATTTCACTGACATTGGAGGCATTGACTAAGTACTAGTATACACAAACACACACATCTACAAGCTCATAAAATGTTCAAATGTAAAAACCCACAAAGTATAAAATTCATGCATACAAATATATCCCATGAGAAGAGTAAGACATAATGTAAATGAAATTAAACAAGGTCAAATACAATCCCACCAAAATTAATTCTATAACCCAAGTCATACCTGAATGTAATGGTAATGATACTACTATCTGATAGCCATAAAAATAGACCCCCAGTATTTATGATCTCACTATGAACCATCTAGTCCTGGTCCACCTAGAACTCCAACAAATGTTTGATTATTTGAGAAGACGTGACATGTGTGGGAAAACGTCGTGAAGGGGTGAGAACAACAATACTTAGTAGGACACCCTGAAATCACAAAGCATATACCATTGGAAATATAATCATTTCCACATAGGTATTTGTCTATAGTATATATAAAAAATATATCTTGATATAATAAAACCTATACACATGGTCTAGAGGGAAATCCCAACTATTGTATACAAACATGGATTATAGCTCATAAAATTCATAGTGCACTCTTCTTGGAGAACACACTCATTATTCTAATAGCACGGATGGAGTACAACCAAGAGGTACCGCTCATGATGTTTCTCCATGAAAATGATATACTGACAGTCCAAATAGGATATGATAAGCGAATGTGGATCTCAACCATTGAAATGGGGTGATACTAAGAAATCAATCAATATTAACCACTATATGTATAATAATAAAACCCATATAGTTTTTTCCACTTAAATACTAAAAACCCCATCTAGGTTACAATAATTAATAAAGGATCCCACTCAGGGCCTATTTGAGGGATTCTAATGACTATATCCAAGAAGTCGTGTTGATGGGATCATAGTCCTAAGTGTAAGAAATGAATCCTACCAAACTTCATGCAATTTTTAAGGGGAACAAAAACTAAGGAAAAATTTACAATTTACAAATGAAAATTGATTAAATACATCTAAAAATTTGAATAGGATGTGTATAAAGGTTACATTCCTTGTCCCTTGATCCCACGTTCTACCCGTTTGAAGGGACAATGTCATAAAAATCATGTCCATATAGAAGGAGTGTGAACAATGTGTAGAGGGGATACCGATCATTTCCCTATATCTAGGTTCCCTCCTACGTACTCTATCTACGTGATTGTACACAACATAATCTTGTGTATACAATCCCATATACCAATACTCGGGGTATCCCATGTACATTGTACATGCCATGCCATGTGGGGGAGTAAACACCGTGTAGGCTGGTAGTGTATCCCACCTCTTCATGGTGTACTGCCCAAGGTACACGATGACTATCTTGGGGGTGGTCACACATCGTGTAGGAAAATACACCTGCCATGTGGTACTCATCTCCTCCCTGAAATCCTTCCACCACTCAGGAGCCCCTACATGCTGTGAAATCTGGTAGTACATGCCATATAACATAGAATTTTATATAAACCATATTTCTAACTGACGTAAACTTCCCCATTTTTCCACCCACAATTCCATCATATTAATACTAGGAAATTCATGGAATATAATCTCCCAAGATTTACTGTTACTAATCTACCACTTCTGGGCTATCTATCCTCATAGAAAAAAAGATCATCTACATTCCACATTACGCTCTAATGAACATAATATCCACTAACCATCATTCCATACACTTCTGTATGCACTATCACACATCCAATGAGTCGTACTAATTTCAGATCCATGGTTCTGGATCATTTCACCTTTAATTAGATGCACAATGATCCATCATTTATGGAAACGTCGAACTATGGGGTAAAATGAAGAACATCACGAAGAATGATGTATCATTGGAGAAAACCACAAATCCAAACAAGAGGAATGAACCTTTATCGATGTTTATGTTGATTTCAGTTTATTTTCTGTTATTAGGAAAAACGAAATAATCAAAATCCATGAAGAAATATCATGATCTATCTCAATCATACCCAACCTGCAAAACATTTAATCTACGGGCCAATTGATTCATCAATTAGTCTGCGTTCGTCTTAGAAATCAAGAATGGGGAATAAATAAAATTTAATCACATGTCCTTACATGATTTGTATTGGTTAATGATGAATAATAATTGATAATTCATTGTCATAAGAAAGATCCATTTAATCTGATTAGCATCGATCTTCCATCTGTAATTTCATCATCGTTTTTCAAAAAGGATTCTCTAGAGCTCCCTACAACTGTCCTCCAGATGTTCTTCGACTAGTATCTAACCCACAGTTTCTAAAAAAATATCTATATAAAGATCCATCCATTATAGGGTCAATGATTTGAAATAAAATAATTTATTCTAATTATTTTATTCATTTATATGCACATGATGAATTTTTCACAAACACATCACACTAACTAATGATATGTCATTCATTGGTTATTCCATTTTAAACTCTATGTTTCCCTCATATTTCTGATTTGTGTACCCATTTAGATGATATATTTCTTTTTTAAGAAAACTATGTTCATGTAATATTTAATATATATAATATATTTCAAAAATTTATTCTCAACACACTGGGTCTCGAAATCCCACATAGTCTGTGTTCTTAGTCTAAGAAATAATCCATATAATAATTAATAAAACATTGAAAATTGATGAATTTAGATAAAATTTGTTATGGAATTATTGAGAAATTTTGATGTTCTTCCAAGATATCAAAATGTAATTTCAGGGTCCGAGATGCATCGTTATAAGGACAAATGGTGTTGAGACATGGTATCTCCATTGATATTGAGAAAGTGATATTTTTTATTACATGGGAGAAAAAAAAATGCTTTTGCTATTCATAATTTTTTCGGATATTCAAGGAATTACCGAAATTTTGTAAAGGAAATATCGAAGATGGATTCTATGATGATTTCCCTATCTTGTAAGGGGGTAAAGTATTCTTTGGATCATAAATTATGGATTTTTGTTGTTGATTTCAAAAATATTTTGATTTTTTCAGAGTTGTTGACTCTTACTATGACAGGGAAGAGCTATGCGGTCTTATGTGATGCATCATGTTTGGGGTTGGATTATGTTCCTATACACGGTGATCATGTCATAGTCTATGGCTCTTACTAGCTTAGTAAAAACAATAATAACTACCCAACCCATGAGCTTGAACTCATAGTTTTGATGCATGCACATGAAAGTTGGTGGAATTAACTTTTTGGATAATTGTTTAACTATTATTCCTACTTTATGAACTTGAGTAATATATTCCCTAAAAAATAATTGAATCCCCACCAGGGGTATTTGGTGGAACACTTGTAATCATTTTATTTTGAGAGTTCTTACACCTAGGGGAAAATAAATGTTGTTATGAATGATTTGAGGAGGAAACTTACATCACATGTCCTAAATGAATCATTAGAATAATGAAACATGATGTTTCTTTTTACATAGTTTCATATTTTAGTTCGTGAAATAGGGGAAAAGGTTATCCTGGCTAGTGTTCAGTTGACCTCTACTATTCTAAAATGATTCTCTAGGAACAACAGTTTGATTATAACTTACCTAGCATTGGAGACTCTCTCTTTGGTGTGGATACGATAATTGAGTATTTTTTTTCTCAAAAAGGGTATTATATGTTTTTATAATCGTCTTGTTGTGATGTTATCTATGAGGAAAAATATGAAGGGATATTGACCTAATTCCCAATCAGCAGTGCATCCATGCACAAAAAAATATGTTTTATAAAATGTGAAAATGATTCTCTTGTCCATGTTTGAGATGAAACATTGTGAATTTTGTATCAAATTATTATACATTCTAAATGGTCATGGTTGAGCACCATAGACCATTGAAATTCTATTATCCACGTCCAGTTCTATCATGGAAGTGGGATGAGATATATATGGATTATATGGTTGGGTTAATGTGTACCTAGAAAATGAAGAATGTATTATCGATTATGATCGATAAGATAAAAATATAATCTCACATTATACAAATTCAGGATACAACAATTTTTTCAGAGTTAAAAATATTTATCTGATAGATTGTTTATTTCTAGGGAGTTCTATTTTTTATAGTCTCTGATAGAGATCATTAATTTACTTATAGATTTTTGAGAGGCCTCTAGGAGGCACTAATATCTCAGGATTGTTTCAGTATGGCATACCATTCATAAAAGTATGGCTAGACTAAGGGGGATATATAGATTCATGAAGATATACATCACACCATTGTCTAAAGTTTTTTTGGATCTTGAGATGAATAATTGGGACTAGTTGAGTATTTACATAATAATAGTTACTTGTATGCAATCCGAATGGATCATTTTGAGGCATTGAATGAATGAACATTAAAATATCAATTATGCTGGTCAGAGATCAGTGAATGTTCCATTTTTGGACTGATATTTGTTCAATATATGATGAAAATTTATCAATTGATTTAGTAAAAAAATTATGGAATTGTGTAGGTAATATTCTTATAATGGTATTCACCCCTGACGTTTGTAATTTTCTATTTTCAATCAGGTGTTTCTGAAAGTAACACCTCATTTCGGTCATCAATGAATTTGGAGGAAAGGGAATCCTTCTCCTCATATTATGATACCTTTTCAGGTTTTTCTGTAAATTGGAATGTGGATTATAATTTATCACTTCCACCACACATGATGTCAATACATATTTGATTAATATACCATAACAATAGAAATACTTATCAGATCCATCTCATGTTATGAGATAGAGTGATCATGATGTTGAGCCTGATTTATCCATGACTGAGCATCCAATCAGGATGGATGATTCTAAAACATACGTAAATTTTGGGAGGTTTATTCCTTTGGATAATGTATTATTGTGACACAATTTTGATACTAATGATACATGGGATAGAGAGGCACTAATGGGAGCGTATCGACATGTTATTTTTGACATGGATACATCTTAATAGGATTCTAATGTATATAATGTTTAAATGGTGGGGTTTTTGTAACTTACTACAACTATTTTTCAGGTACCCCTAGAACGTCCCATTAATTATTTCATTTTTTTGGATTTTTCTCTTGTTGTTTTAGATAGAATTTAAATTTTGTTTGATGTTTCTATGTTATGAACAGTTGGGGCATAGTTTTCCCAAACCATGAACCCCCCAATAAAAACTATTCACCCCCTCGGTAGTCTAAAATACATGGTTGGAATAAACTTTCTGAAACCTATCACACACTTAAGTGAAATCATGCACCCCATTGAAGGGGTGCATGGTCAGGGAACACAGTTTAAGAAACCCTATGTCACCCTCCAGAAACCCATGGATGTGGACCTTTTTAATTCATAAAATTAAATTTAAAATTCTTATACCCTCGTATAACCTGTGACGAGATCTTATCTCAGTGTATTACATTTTCCATGATTTTGAAGTCTTTAAATAACCTATTTTGCCTCCTCTAAATTCCTTTCTAGGTGGAATGAATATTGGACAACTTTGTCCAATTCCTCTCTAGTAAGAGATATTTTTCCCGTGATTTCTCTCCATCTCTCTTCATCTCCCCTATATAGGATTTGGTTAGTCATCTTATTGTTGATATATCTAAAATCCTTTATTTTAAATCTTGAATCTATGTTTGATTCTTTGATCTCTATTTCTAGAAATCTTCTTTGGAAAAACCCTTTCTGGTTCTTTTGATATGTGATAATCATGTTAAGGTTAGGTGGTTCTATTCAAATTTTACATTTAATATACCCTTTATTTTCATGATTGATTGAGATTTATTTTATATAAATTTAAAACGAGATTTAATGATAATTTTGATTTTAAATTGGGTTGGGATTAACTATTGGGAAACTCCCAAATTCCAATGGAATTGGGAATTGGGTTTTGATTTGGATTTGCTAGAAATTATGAAATTGAATTTGGAAATTGAATTTTACAAAAAATGTATTAAATTTATTTGATATGAATCCACTATTGAATTTATCTTGAAAATGTAATGAATTGTTTAAAGACCTGTGTTTTGGTTTTCAAAAACAAATTTCCATATTGAATTGGAAATGGGGCATTTGAATTTCAAACTGATTTTAAATGATTTTCAAATTATTGATTCATTGATTGATCACTTGAGGCCCTAGGTAGTTAGTGTCTTATTTGGGACAAACATTCACGGATTTTAATTCCCCATAAAGGGAATAAGACTTTACAACTGTAACAAAAACATAGTTTAGAAGATCGTATCAATGATGGCATGTTGACGAGTCCTCTTTGGCCAGTTTCTGAGGGATGGGTTTACACGTTTTCTTGTGATTACCAATATAAGATGTGTGAGAATCCCATTACATTAAACTGTTGTAACATAGGATAGATGACCATGTTTTTTGTTGTGATTTCTTTATAACACATATTACATTTATTGTGAATGTCTTTATTCATGCCTGATAATTTATATAAACAATTATATATAAAATTATTATTAATCCATTTCATGAAATGATTCAATATTTTGAAATGAAAATCATTATTGTTTTAAATATCCAATTTTATATCCATGACTATTTCTTAATATTGAAACCATTATTTCAGTTATTTATTATATAATATTATTATGGAACACTTGGTTAAAACCTATTGAAATTTTATATCACACCCACCCATTTCCTTTTGGTGCTTTTAGATTTCCTTCTACCAGGTTCATGCAAGGGTAATGTACCACATGGAGGTGGAAGTTGTTTTTGACCTTACGGTCATGGAGTTATGTTTCCATTGTGAATTATGTTGTTTCTATTATCTTATTTTGAGTACATGACGATGTAATTTTTGTGTTTCATTTACCTATTTGACTTTGGGAACTCTCTCCATTTGCAATTTTCTTTGAGAATACTGATATCAATATGCTTCATGCACTATGTTTGTGGAATATTCATTGCAAATTTTCTATTGTATGATGCCAGGTGCTGTTAGCCAACCCCTTGAAATTAAGAATTACCTTTAGAATATGTTCATGTTGGGTCGGGTATTATATTACTAGGGTATCAGATCTAGTTCATGACTCTAGAAATATTGACTATATTATATTTTCCTTGTTCCCATGTAATTGGAAGTTTTTTATCAGTTATCCAAAATTAAAATTGTCTTGATGCATTGAATTACATATTTTACATGTTATTTAATTTTAAAACATTATACTATTAGTGGAATATTGATAATAACCTTCTTCTCTTATATTATATTTGTTGATATATTCAGGGCACTTTGAAATTCCTGATCCTTATTCACTTATTCTCTATTCTTATAGCACATCATCTTTCCTTTGAGATAGTTCCTATTGATATTCTTCCAAAAAATTAGTCTTATGGATACATGAATCATTTTCTATCTAAAATATATATACATAAAACCACTATAATAATACATTATTATTCTATTTTTCCCAACAATCATCACATGTCTACTATGATTCATCAATCCCCATATCCACCGTAAGGGAACATCTAAAAATTTCTTCATAGTTAAATAATTATATAATTGTTAAATATTTTTATTGACATGGATTTTAGAAAGTAAAAAAACAACCAAAATATATTTCATGACCAATTAAAAATACAATGGGATAACCTGATCTCCTAGTGAGGTTTTCTTGATAATGCCCAATTAACTCACCCTCAATTTTCCCAAGTCCATGAAACTACACATCCAGTTATTTATGATAAGTGTGAGGAAATTATTTATTGAAAAATATTTCATAAAATTAAAAACATTATATTTTATTGATGTATTATTAGATATATATTATTATTATTATGTTCCAACCCTTGATAATCATCTCATTCCAAACAATAAAAGAGAAAATTCCCTATCATTATCTTCGAAAATTTGATAATGGAAAAACATTCATTGAAGATAATCAATTACTTTGAGATTAAGGGATAAAAAATAATTCACAATAGGGTGGACATTGTTCCATATGTGACTCAACCATAACTTTTTTCATATTTAGGTAATTAGAGAACTTCAAATGTTTAAAGTTATTATTCATAATGCTACTCAACAGAGTATATAAATCCATTAAGTTTTCCATTCATTTTCCCATAATATTAGAAATATCATTTTGTCAACCATTACTTTTTTAATCACATTAGTTTTTTAAATGTTTTATTTTATTTCCACCATTTACAAAAATAATATAATTATAGTGATTATAATTCTCTATTTAAATAGCATATAAAAATCAAATTGAAAAATTATAATGAATGATTCGTAAATCACTAGTATATTTTATTATATGACTTCTGACATTTCAATATAGGTTATTTATTTTATATTTCCTTAAATTTTCGTTATTATAATACCAAAAAATTACTCATCATTTTTCAGATACTAAATATAATAACCCCCAAATAAAACACATTATATTACATCATTTTTAATATGAATATAAATATACACTACTATAAATTGTGAAGTCCAGTATCTTTTGTATATTAGTTATATAAAAAATTATCATAAAACTATTAGACATAATATTTAATTTCAACCATAATAATATGATACTGTATCTAATAATACATCAATAAATTCATAGAATATCCTAGTGGAATAAAAAAAAGTGATATAAAAATATTACTAAGGGGATAATAAAAATAGGGAATATATATTAGTTTCAATAATAATAACATGTGATTATAAAATTATTCAATTATAAATACTCATATAGGAACATGGAATATGAATAAAGAAACCACACTAAAATTTATATCATTTGAATCATTATAATTTTCCACAAAAAATATGAAATTCCATCATTAACATAAGTCAGGGTTTGTTGCCAATTTAATATACTAGAACGTGTTTGAATTTCTACCTATGCACTATTCATATAATCTCATGAGATGTACAAATTACCCAACCAATTATGTCGATTCATAATTTTTATCCTAGAATTAATATCAAAATATTTCATTAATATGTATGACACATAGAAAATAAATATACATAAGACATAAAAATTGAAAATTCCATTTGAAAGGTATGAGTTAAAAACAATATAAGAATTCATAGTAAAATGATGACTCATATAGATACAAAAATTAAGAAAGGAATATTGTTTATTTTACATTAAAATGTCATAATAAATTGATAATAAATGATTATAGACTATAAAGAGAATAATTAATGTGAAATAAATTGTATAGTAATAACTGAGGAGAGGAATTAAAAAATATAAAATCTTCCATTATATAATATGAATGGTTATAATTTATGGAATAAATATAAGGAAACCATATATATACATAGGAAGATAAAGCCCGATAGACAGGGTGAGAGGGAATAATCCAAAACATGGAGGATTTTTGTGAGTTCCCTTAACTAGAGTTCTGACTCACATTGGATATTCCTCTAACCTATTGAATAGATGAATTAAATAAAATATTTTTATATTCAAGGAAGATATTAATTTTTATTTCAATTTGTATAAATCATTAATTATCATGTATTATTTTTATATTTGAATAATTTAGTTCCTGCCAATTATTTTTTGTTGTTTAGTCCAGATATTCAAAATCATTTTTCTATATGAGTAATGCTAAATTTTTTTTATTCCAATGATCCTTAAGTACCCCTAGATTAAAATTATAAAGTAATATTTTTCACATATGATAGTATTTAAAAAAAATTAGATAATCTAAAATTGTTAAAAATTATGGCATATTTCTCGGTAATCTAGTTTTTATGAACTTTAGCCAACCATTATAGTTTATTTTTAATGATTGTAATGTATGTATTCTAGAAGATATTTTTCTAGAGAATAATTTGGGATGTGAAGAAAAATTGAGGAAGAAGACATCTATTTATTAGTAAATGATAGGGTTGTCTTTGAATAAAATATATTTTAATTTTTTTCAATCAAGACTTAGAGTAGTTTTTATTCTTTTGGATAATATGTATCATTATTTTAAAAAATTATTATAGAATTTATAAACATATCAAAATGAATAGTATCATTGTTTTTTATTTAAAATTAAAGAATCAGTAAAGTTTTATATAGGAATAAAATTTAATTGACAATGTATAAATTAACTAATAGTTTTGATATTTAAAATTTTCATTTTCAAATATAGTATTTTAATCATTGACAATCAATTAATATTGAAAAAATATTTTATATTTATTTAAATTATTTTTACAAAAATAATATGATAAAACATGCCTTATATTCAAAAAATATATTTTTAATATTCAAAAGAAATTAAATTTTTAAAAAATATAAAAACATGTTACTCCCAAAGCTTCCATGGTATGCTTCATTTTTAAATAATTCAATAGTGTGCGATGTACACAACAACGAGTTCAAGCACATCACGACATATAAAACTATCCCTTTATAAAGTTTTAATTAATAGTATTAACAAATTTTTTAATTTTATATATCTCATAAAAATTTAACATTATCTTTTTAGTTTCCTAGGTAATATATAAACAGAAATTAAATTTTTTAGAAAAAAGTAGTACATGTCAAAAAATTCTATTTTTCATCCATTTAATGGATAAACTTTTTTTAGTAAAATATTTGAAACCTTTATATATTAAATTTAATGAAATTAAATTCTTCTTTATAATAAGGACATAAGAATTTATTTTGGATAAAATATTGGTACTTTTTCTAATAACTTTCATGTTTCGATGAATAATGGAAAATACTTAATTTTAAATGAAAAAAACTTTATTAATCGAAATAATTTATATTGTTAAATTATAAATTTTACTGGTATTAAATAATAATTAGATTATATTTTTACCATTTAATACAATTTTGGTTATTGGATGTAATTTCACTTTTTAATTAGACAGAAACACATTACAATCTTTTGGTTGTTTTTTTTCTTAAAAACACACTTTTTAGTTTTGAAAACGGGAATTAATTTTAAAATAATTTATGCCAATTCTATGTTATGAATATGGAAATATGGATTCCATATTTGGAATCCAGATTTTCAAATTTTATATATTTGTAACTTTTATTTTTAGACATTATCAATATTCACTTTAGTAAATATTTTATTTACCACGGTTAAAAGATAAATTTGTTAAATAAGGTTAAAAAATAATAATATAATAATATTAAATTACCCAAACACACATCAAAACCCTACTGTATGAGATTATTTTAACCATGGTCATTCATGGGTTGATGTTAGGACACCATAGAGCCACTTGTGATTGAAAATGACATTTAATTACATTTTAATTTTAAGTTACGGAAAATATAACATAATCATATATATTTTACTAAAACAATATTTATATGGGTTTAAAAAAGAAATAACTTTTACTATAAATAGTCACTATAAATATAAAAATACTTCCTACGTTGGGTTATTTTATATATAATTTTTGGACACAAAATAAATAAATTTTCTAATGACACAATGATAATGAAATGACAGCTTCTTTAATAAAGGATTAAAATAAATGATATTTTAAATATTAATATAAATTTTATTTATTTATTTTGATTTCATACATGATTTTTTAGAATATTTTGACATCCTAACAATTATTTAATTCCCTTGGTTTGATGGAATCATGTTTATATGAATTTTTAAAAAAGTCATGTCTGAATAGTGTCCACCATTGACATAATTCATAACATAAAACATAAAATAGTTAATTAAATGATATTATTCTCCTAAAAGTATAATATTCATGAAAATTACTTAAATAATTATATATATTTCAATAGTTATCCACTCATTGTATTATAATATTACAAGTAGACATTGTAAAAGTTAGACTATTTGACTTAGGGTTATGTTTAAAAGATAATGATAATGTGGGCCTAAAAATTTATAAAACATATTATATGAGATTATTTCAACCCATACCCACCTTATAATAAAAATAAATTCATTTGGTGTTATTAGAAACCTAAAATTAATTTTTTAATAAATTATTATTTCAAACTTTTTCTAAAGATCTCACCGCCTCTTTTATAAAATGGTACTTACCCTTCTTTCAAATTCACACCTTTGAAACCATTTGTCTCACCTAACACCTAATAATATCTATTCCAAACTACCCTCATATCAACCTAAAGGCCTTACTTTTATATGAAGGTAAACCTAAAGATCCTATTAATCAAATCAAAAAGAAGAAGCTGAAGAAGAGGTAATTATTTTATCACCTCTTTCAATGTTCATTAATTCTTCTACTTCCACATTCATTGTTCTTTCAATAAACAAATAATAACTCAATTATGTTATATATAACATGATTTTTTTTATAAATATGGTACAAGCATATTCATTGTTCTATCCATCCTATGAATGACAAAGTCACCATATGTGCGTATGTACGACTTACCTTCTCCACGTCGCGTTGTAGTATATTATTCAACACATCAATATTTGGATGGGAATAATATTGATTATAAATGACTTAAATAATAAATATAATATTTGAATGATTATATATATATAATAAACTATCCAATTACATATGATTTCGCCATCAATAAAATGATATAGTCGCTCATGCGTACGTACGGCTTACCGTCTCAATGACGTGATGAGATTCATTCTCCACATTAACCATACAAGAATGATTATAAAAAAATTATTATTAATAATTACGGAATATATGACATAATAATCCTAGTGGGATGATATAATATATATATATATATATATAAATATTTCATCTGTTTACTTTCATACGATACAAAAATGGAATCAAAGATCATGTAATGTCTCTACTAACGGTGTATTCTATTTCGTATATCAATTTATTATATATAATTATATTTATGATAGGGAGATATTATTATACATTCTAGATATAATTAAATCCCTATATACGTAATATGATCAAGAATAACAGGTTAAATCCCCTATGATAAACATAGCGATTAGTACCTGAAATGTTACATTAACATGGAATTATTAAAAAATAGATTATATAAAGACATAAAATAATCATATATGATATCATAAATACAATTATGATTCTTATATAAGTTAATAGTATGTTCAAACACTTCATTGAAGAGTTTCAGATACATACGGAGAGTATCGGACCTTTGTTAAGGTTTAATTTTACAATCTCGTTATTATCTAATGTTGTTTGTACGTAAGTATCTATTGGCACTTCCTTATCATCAACATCTATGTTTCTTGAAAACTTATTTCAAAACATTTTTAATATTTCCTAGATTATGTTTTAATGTCATTTAATCCATAGTTTTAATTTTTATAATATATTTTGAAAAGATTATTTCTGTCATATTCCAAACAAGTTGCTTTATGTCCTTTTCAACAAATTAAGGAAAGAATGTTTTTTTAACTTATACGGCTAGTGCGTCTATTTTATACCATTAAAACACCTTATAAACTTCCCTTACAATCTTATAATAATATTTTCAATATAATTTTTTTTAAATGTCTTCAAATTAGAAATAAATATTTTACTCAAATAGTTTTTTGATTGATCTCATCTCTGTCAAAATACATTGATAGAATTTATAATTGTTTTAAGTTGATTTATTATGATAAAATCTTCCCTATTGTATTGAAGGTTTTGTTAAATTTTTTAATGTGGCTGTTCTATTTTTATACCATCAATGGTTTATGATTAATGTACTAACATTTCATATTCTAGTTTTAATACAAATTTTTATACTATGTTTCAAACTTTCCATATGAGGATTGATTACATATAGTAAGTGAAGGGTGGGGATTTCTATATCCCCTCGATACATTATTAGGTCTCATGAGACAATCTAGTGTCTTTACACAAGATCTTGACAATAATTTTCTTATTTTTAGTCTTGGAACATGGCCTTGACTATGTGGTTATGATGTTCGACATTATGCATTCAAACATTATGAGATTAGCAATTGATATTACATGTGATTATTAAATTAGTAAAATATTTTTCTTCATGTTTATATGGTAATTTGTTATGTATTATTTCCATATTATGTTCAAGTTTATTTTTTCAAAGTCTAATGTTTTTATTATATATCACTCATTTAATGTTTATAGCTTGTGCTTAATTATTTACTCTTACTGTGTATTTTAGATCAGCACTTTCTTATGTTTTATTTTCCTAGTATTCCAAGAAGTGTAGTGTTATTTTTATGTTGGGTTATTCTAGGGGAATAATATAGATCTCAAAGGATTATTTATGCTATGTTTTATTTTATAAAGTGTAATGTAATGTTCATGTATGTAATATATTTTCCCAGACTGCTACATTGATCGGTCATTTGGGACTTGATTCCATGTAATCATGCCAACATATTAAAATAATTCACCATATTTGGGCTTCTGGGGTAGGGGTGTTACACTTGGTATTAATGGATGTTCAGGAAAAACCATGGAAAATGATTTAGAAAACTAATATTATGGATCATAGTGCTAAGATTGAATTTGAGGATTAGTATTGATGGGAATAGTAGATTTTTAAATAATAGATTATATGGGTATTCCTAGAAAATACATAGATTTATAGATACTACAAGTGGACATCATTATGGTATAGAGGTACAATCAGGTGAAAACTCTGAGAAAGTGTTTCGGGACTGACTTGGGATAACCTTGTTTATGACCATGGACCTTACAATACACCTGGTTTGACACTACCAGGGGATATTATTAGGATAATTCATATTTTCTTTACAAACCATAATGAAATATTTATTAGTAAACATGTCCTCAAATAAAGAAATTTTATGATTATGAATTAAATATGCATAAATTATTAAATTTATGTTTAGTATTATACTAGTTTGGAATTAAGCATTATGATTCATAACATAATCTAGTGTATTCCATTGTTTAGAAATGGTTCCAAGTGGACGAAATGGAAATCGTATCAAAGCACGTAATCCATGTAGGGATTTCCCTCATATGAAAGATAATGATAGTGGATCGAGTGACACAACTAGTACTGAACAACATATAGATGTACTCAGATAGTTTTCTCAATTTATGATTAATAACATTACCTGTAAGGAGAATCCTAATCAATAATTTAGAGTATCAATGTTATACTACTTCATGAGAAAACATCCTCTAATATTAAATGCGACTACAAATCATTTTGTGTCTGAGTAGTGGATAAGTTCATTAGATAAAATTTTTTTACTTTGGGAAGCAACGAAAGTAAAAATGTTTTCGTGGAATTTTAGCATCTATTAGGGGATGCGGATCAATGGTAGTCATTAATTCAAAACAAAAAGGAGGATTAACAAGTAGGAAATATTTAATTGAGTGACTTTAAAGAACTTTTTATAGAGAAATACTATCCACGTGAACAATGATATGATATTGAATGAAAATTTCTAATCTTGAGACAAAGGTATGATGAGAATGTTGCAAATTATGAGGAAAAATTTACAAGGTTAGAAAGGCATTCTATAGATTATATACATAACCCAAGAAGAAATATTGATCAATTCTTTGATGGGTTGAAACCATTTTTCCATCGAGCATTGGTCTCACTATCTTTCTCGTCATAGGAAGATATAGTCTCATGTTCTATCATGATAGAAAAATAAGTCTCTACGTCTTATGACATTAGAATAAAGCAAAATAAGAAGATAACGATGGAGAAAGATACAAAATAATGGAAAGAGGGAAAGAAGGGTTTTTTTCTTATGTTATTATTGTGGGAAGAAGCACCCATTTACTTACCTAAAAGGTATGAGAGTTTGTTAAAAAATTGGTGAAAAAGGTCACTAGTCTCATGATTGTGAGTGAATGAAAGAAGTCATGTAATTTTATAACTATAAAGATATGGTACATTATGAAAATGATTTTCCAAAACATCAAGCAAATATAGCACATAAAAAGATAATGGATCAAGGTCAGGTTTAAGCTGTTACTATAGTAGAAGTGGAATAACTAATGTATTTTTGTTTTTTTATTCAAGAATCATATTATGGTTATAAGAATAATGTGATATATTTAATTACTTTACTACATTAATTTTTTACTATGATAAGGGTAATCAAGTTTTCAGTATGTGAAAATAATAGAAACATTATGTTTTTTGGGGAATCTAATGTTACATTTGATTTTGGAAATTTAGTGACCTTTTAGACAGAGATTGGAAAAAATTATTTTAGATAACTCTAAATATTATAATGGATAAAGTTGAACATTGTATAGTATTTTCCATGGTTAAAAAATTTATTAAGATTATTTTATTTGGAATTTTATAATACTGTAGTTTTAGAAAAAGGATAACCTACAGGTCCAGAGATATCCTGTCATGTCGGAAAAAGATACCAGAATTGAACCCACAAACAAAGAGTGAAATGTCTTCATTACATGCCACTAGCCTACAATAATTACCTTATTATTATAAAATTGATTTCTTCATTTAAATTGTAAATGTTTATATTTAAAACCTTATAAGTTTGTAATAAATACAATATTTTTGAGTTTTATATTTTGAATAGAAAGATAATTTCTAATAGAGGATAAATTTGTACATATGCTTCCTTGTGTTATTAGTCTATGAATTAAATTAACTCTACAACATAGGGAAAATGATCATAAAACAAAAAATGCTATCCTAGTACCTTATTTTGGGATGAATAAATGGTCCCTTAGATAATAGTAGATTTATGTATTTCACAAAGATAAAATTCTCTAAATAATATTCCCTATCACTATCCATCAGAACATGATGGTACATTTTCTCTCTAATATCCATGTTTTCATACATGGAATCCTAGTAATTTTCATTTCTGGAAACCTTCATACATACCTTTATTTATTTTAATCTAGAGGCTTCATTAATATATTTTTTTATTTGGAATTTCGACCAAGATGTTTGGAAATGTCAAACCCCTAGTTTTCAATATTGAGATTAAATTTAGGGGAAAAAATTTATTTAAGGATGGTATAATGTAACACCCTAAGCATACATGGTACACATCATTTTTAAATAATTCAATAGTGTGTGATGTACGCAACACTGAGTTCAATCGTACCATGGCCTATCAAAAAGGACATTTACAAATGTGATCTGAATAGTATTAACCAAAGTTTTAATTTTCTACATCCTATATAATTTTAACTTTCATATTTTGTATTTATTAGACATAATATAAGAGAAAAATTAAATTTTTCAGATAAAAGTACTATTTCTTAAAATAAATTGCATTTCTTCCTCCTTTTAATGGAGAAAAATTTTTAAATCCAATATTTGACACTTTTATATATTAAATTTAATGAAATTAAATTCTTCTTTAAAAAAACATAATTATTCAGATTGGATAAAATTTTTGAACTTTTTTAATAACTTTATTATTTTGACGAATAGTAAAAATAGTAAATTTTAATTGAATGCAACTTTTTTAATCGAAATAATTTATAGTGTTAAATTATAAATTTTAGTGGTTTTATATTATAATTAGATTATATTTATAGCATTTAATTAAATTTCGGTCATTTTATGTGATTTCAATTTTTAGGTAGACATAAACACATGTTAATATTTTGGTACTTTTTACTTCTTAAAAACATACTTTTTGGTAGGGACAATAGGAATTGATTTTAAATAAATTTTTTCCAATTTTGAGATATCAATTTGGAAATATGGATTCCATATTGGTAATCAAGAGGTCCATATTTTATAAATATGTAAATTTTATTTTTAGTTATTATTAATTCCAACTTAAGTAAATATTTTATTTTCCACGTTTAAAAGCTAAATCAGGTAATAATGGTAGATAAATTATATTATAAAAATATCAAATTTCCCTAACAGATGTCGTAACCCAATTGGATGATATATTTCCCACAACTTTCATCCTTGGTTCTATTTTAGGACCTCGTGGATCCACTTGTGTTTGAAAATTACATTAAATAACTATTAATATAAAGGTATGGAAAAGATAACATAATCATGTATCATTTACTAAATCAATTTTTATATGGGGTTATATAATTTCTATCTTAAACTATAACTAATCATTATAAATATAAAACTATTTCTGAAATCATGGTATTTTATTTTTAATCTTTAGAGATTAAATAAATAAAATCAATTACGACTCAGGTATGATGCAATGATTGCTTCATTAAGAAAGGATTAAAATAAATAATATTATAAATAATAAAATAAATGTAATTTAGTTATTTTGATTTCATCCCTAAATTATCTAGATTATATTAACATTATATATTTAATTAAATTCATTTTAATTTAAGGAATCATGTTGTTATGAATTTGTAAAAATGTCAAGTAAGAATAGTATCCAAAATCGATATAATTCATAACTTAAAACAAAAAATTGTTTATTAAATGATATTAAATTACTAAAAATATAATATTTTCCAAAATGACATAATTAATTTTAGATATTTAATTAATTGACAACTTGAGGTTCTCTTGGAATTTTATTGTAATTATATTAACCATGTATTATAATAATACAAAAATATATCGTAATGGTTAAACTATTTATCTAAGTTTAAAGTATAAATGATAAGAATAATATGGTGAACTAAACATGTGTAAAACCTTTTGGTTGTTATTATTTAGACCCATAAAAATCTTTTCCTATAAATAAATTCTTTTGGAGATATTATAAACAAAAAATTATTTTTAAAATAATTGAATATTTCAAGGTTTTTCTAAAGTGCCCCTCACCTCTCTTATAAAAGGGTACTTATCCGTCCCTGAAATTCAAACCTCCAAAGCCATTTTTATTTTCCAACACCTGACCAAATCTCCTCCCAACTACACTCACATCAAACTAGAGGACTTAATTTTATTATAATGCTAACTAATGGAGGCCTTTTGTCCAAATCAAAACGAATCACCCGAAGAAGAGGTAATTATTTCATCAACTATTTCAATATTTTATTCTTCTTCTACTTGTTCTTTAGTTGTTGTTTCCATAAAAATAATAATTCCATTACCTTTTACATATATATATATATATATGTTATTATAAATATTGTACAACCATATTCCTTATTCAATGTAATGACATGAAAATTTAAAGGGAATTTTTTTTCTTAATTTCTTTGGAATTTTACGAGTCTGTGGCTTCTGACGACACTTGATTATGAGGCTCAATGTGCCCGGAATCAATTTTGGAAGTTTATCTCTGGTACGTTCAATAAACAAACGAATGTGTTTTTCTATCTTTTGAACGGGTGCTTGGAATTGAAATCTAAGGGCACCATTGAACTCGCAGCGTGATTTTTCTCTTAAGAAGACATTAAATTCGATGGCAGATGATCGGGTATGAATGATATTTTTTTGGGTTTTACGTGGGTTAATAAAATAAAATAGTGAAGAATTTATTTTATTTTTTTAAACACTTGACGTGTGGATAAAGTGGTTAGAAGATCCACTTGGGAGTTAGTGGTGGGACCGCCACACCCTAACCCCCCATGAGAGGTTATAGTGGTGGTGCCCACCGAGATCCAACCTCCATATGTGGTTGATTGTGGTGGAAACCACCAGAGGCCTCCCATTAATGGGTGTAGAATCATAACTCCTTGACTCCCCCTCATTTATGAGGGAGAGCCTCTAGGTTTAAATCCCCCTCTTAATTGAGGAGGATAAAACCTCCCTTTTTAATGAGGGGACCACCAAAGCATTAACCCCCCCCCCCCACACCCTCCTTTTTGTGGTTAATTAATGATCGATCCCGCCATGAAATATCCTACCATTGGAGGATATTCTTCTGTGGGGACCACCAGGGCCAATAACCCCCTTTTTGACTTCCTCCCCATTTTAATGTGCCACCGCAACTGATTAATTGGCTGGATCCCTCTCTTATAAATCCCCCATTTATGACTTGTGTGCCAATGAAGAAACCTCAAACTCCTATATAAATGGGGATAGGGGAAGTAGTTCTAGATTTCTCCTTCAAGTAGTGGAACGCTAGCAGCGAAGCACGACACCCAACACTTGGAGAGTTTTCACTTCCACCAACGAAGAATGAAGAACGGAGAACGCCGACGCCACCCTCGGCTCCTTCCTTCCAGACATTGACGGAACGATGTCAGTCTTCCGTGACCCACGTCTTCCGTGACTCACCAACGTTTAACGTTGTTTCAGGAGGTAGAGTTTAATTTTAGTATGTTTATAGTCCATGATTCTTCCTTTCTAAAACAAAGAACTGGGATCAACTCATTATCAAGTTGATTCGTGAATGTTTTCATTGAGGGTTGGGAGTAAATGTTTGAGGGGGACTTGCTAGTAATTAATTACAATTTTTATTTGATTAAAATTGTATCTTGTTTGTCGATTAACATCATTGTTGTCCAACCAATTGCTATCGACTAAAGCGGAGGGCGCAAGCCGAACAAACACGGCCCAACGACCCTCCGCAGATTGGTTGTCTATGTGTGGATTGACGGGTGATGATGAAATGGTACCACAACAGTGTTTCGAAGCTGTCGTAGTGAAGAAAGGATCCCAACAGAGCCATATCCACAAGCATCCTGCAAATCGGACCACCGGAGCGCGTCTGGTGATCCGCAGAAGCTGCAGCTGGTGCGCCACCCAGGCACGGCGGCGCCGGCATCCGTCGGCGGCGGCGTGCCGCCAGAGGTAACCCGCCGTGGAAACAACTGCGGCGGGGCTGTGACGGATCCCGCAGCAGCGCGGGATCCAGGAGGTGGGGCTGCTCCAGCAGGCACCACCGGTATCAATCTATGGGGGTCGCGCCCATCCCACTTGGCGCAAAACGCTAGGCCAACTGGCTGAGCCAGCCTCCCCCGGTAGGACCGGGGTGGGACATGCGGACCGGACCGCGCCCTACCTGTGTAGACCCAGACCTGAGTTAGGTCGACCTGGTTCAGGCCAACCCAGGGGGTGTTGGGACGGGTCAGACCCGTCCCAGACTCCCTATTTTTGGACCATTTTCTGTTAAAAGGACATATCATGAGATATGGACATCCGATCGAGGCACCATCTGTTTTTTAGGATTCCTTGGATCTAGAGAGTTGATTCAGTGTATTACACTCATGGGTTTGGCGATGTTTGGGTACATCCGGGTTGGTTCGAACCCGAAACCAACCGGGCCCTCAGAGTGGGAATACTTATAACATAAGGGCCAGACATCCGATTGACGTGTCGTCGACTATGTTGGATTCCCCTTGATGAGAAGGTTCTTCTAGAATACTCCACATCAGGTTTGGACATAGTTGAAGTACGACTAGGTTGGTTTTAGCATAAAACCCAACTGGGCCCCTGGAACGAATAAGCCAATAACTCTCAGAACAGACGTCAGTTTGATGAACAGTCAGCGGCGTTGGTAATCACTTTGAGAAACTGTTACATTGAGTATACCCCATGGGAGTTCGGGGTACAGTTGATATACGTCCGAGATGGTTCGTAAATGAAACCAACAAGACCCCATTGATGAGCGTTCCTTTAAGATACTTCTTCGTGGGACATTGTGATACTCGGAGTATTGACCAGTAGCTCGTGGAGCGAATACTCTTGGAGACGAGCGTACGTAGTGTGGAGACCTAGTAGCTATAGACCTGATGAATGCTTGACTGATTCGACTCAGAGTGATTCAGTTAGCCCAGTGGGCGGAGCACCCGGTATTTGGCCGTAGACCCACGACAGACGGAGCGCCTGGTAGATGGCAGCAGACACGCGGTACTCGACAGGAGGAGTACATCTGTAGGCTATTAGGGAGATCGCCTGGTATTTGGCGGCAGACCATCATCGGGCGGAGTGCCCGATATTTGGAAGTAGACATGCGGTACTCGACAGGAGGAGTACCTCAGCAGTCTAAGGTAATTTATTAGCACCATGAAGTCATGACAGGACCACTGTACTCGATAGAGGAGGAGTTCTCCAGCCGTTGTCTTCTCGATAATGAAAATCATGGTTTGAGTTGAGTCAATTACCATAGTGTTTACCTCATGATTGAAATGGGTTACTTGATAACTTAGGTATATGTATGGGTATATACCAAAGTAAAGGTTCTATGTTGATATATTTAATTTTGGTTTATCCTTGATGTATTTAGTGAATCTTTCATTGTGGTTTATCCTTATTGGATTTAGTGAGACCTTGAGGGTCTCAGGATCCCTACCGAGTATCATTATACTCACCCCTGCACGGGCTATGCCCGTACCTCATTGTGTTGGATACAGACGATAGAAAACACTGATCGTGGTTGAGGCTTGTAGAGCAAGACGGTACCCGGAGGTGGACATCACGAAGAGAAAATACCCGGAGGTGGACTTCATGACAAGATGATACCCAGAGGTGACATATGGATGTGGAGAACTGTGGTGGACATATGTACCTACCCTTCCGGTTGGAACTCCAGAGGATGATCCAGGAGAAGCTTAACACCTTCCTGATATTTTGTCTTTTCCTCGTACTTTAATGTTGGTCTTGTATTCCGGACCTTTTGTAATTTCAGCACACTTTTTATACTGCTTACTTAGTGTTTGCTTCCGCCTTTACTCTGGTTGACTGTGTTAACAATTTATAAAAGAAATGCCTTCCCCGTTATAGGGATTTACACCTTTGTTGCTAGTCCCCAGCCCCTGGCCTGTGGAAGGCGGGCTTGGGGTAGTCACGACACGGGCCCTGGGGGTCAAGTCGTGACAAATTGGTATTAGAGGAGTCAGTTCTACCACAGAACATAGAACTCTGATGTTCCCTTTCTATGGAGAAATAGTGTTAGGGGTACAGAGTGTGTTTTTCAGTTCAGGGAGTCCACTGTTGGTGCGACGGCTAATGTATCAATAGACGAGGACCCTAACATCTAATTTCAGACTCGGTGCATGAAAACACTAGTTGCGTGTGTGTTTTAAAAAGTTCTTTTTAATTCATCTCAAACCAGGTCAGCTCACCAGGTATAATCATTTGACCATGTCACATCTGTTCATGATGCCCCCACGCAGACAGTTAGTTGGATTTCTGAGAGATTACCTAATGACGGCCCACTGACCGATGAAGTTTGGTGCTGATACCTCTTTCTATGTTGGCACCTTCAGGTGGTGTACCAGCAGGACCACCACCCGTTTGGTAGCAGATGCCACTAGCTGTACTAGCGGATGGTGCACGCTGACAGAGCGCGTTGCACAAATTCTAGAATTAGAGGCCTCCGAGGTTACGAGGCGAGACTGTAAAACCCCAAGATTTTATAAGATACATTCTTTTTAAACTCCATAATATCTTCTACTATATGCTACACCAATATTATCTTGCGCTATACGTGACACCGTATTAGCTTGCAGTATACGCAACACTATTCTTGGCTCATGTTACACACAATTTCAAGTTTGTTTTGTAGAAATTATTCTATGAAACATTAAGTATATGATTTTGTTTAATGTATAAATGAAATAAGTGTTTAATTATGTTATACACAACACCAAAGGGAGATTTCACTACACTCCACCTTGACTTGGCTTGCATTACACGTAATCACGACCTTCCTCGATAGCGTGTGTTGTACGCAATACTGGGTTTCACTAAACAACGATATATTGTGATAATATTATTATGGACTAGCCATTATGAATATTATTAGCTACATTTTTAATTTTATAACATTATTATTCATCTTACCCATTTTTGAAAACATGTTATTTGAACAAAATAATTTTTTCGGGTAAAATAAGTATTTTGAAAAAAATACTGTTTTGCCTCCTTCTGAAGGCACACCCACTTTAAATCTAGTTTTTGACATGTTTATAAGTTTAATTTGACAAATTAAAATTCTTCTATATGATTAATATAAAAAATTTACTTCAGAAAAAATTCTCATATTATTCTGATAACTTTCATATTTTAATGAATAGTAAAAACACGATATATTTTAATTAAAAACTACTTTTTTCATCGTAATAATTTATTTGGTTAAATTATAATATTTAATAGTTGTAAAGTATAAATAGAATATATTTTTACATTTAATATAATGTATGTCATTATCATTGATTTTACATTGAATTCATAGGTAAAATCATTTCAATCTTTTGCAATGTTTTAAACAAAAACCCATTTTCTTTCGACAACGGGATTAATTTTAATTTAATTTCTAAAACTTCTGTTTATTTAAATTGGAAAAATGGATTCCATAATTGGAATCAGTGGGTCCAAATTATATTAATGGACTACTTTTTATTTTTGGTCACAATGAATAGTCACTACGGTAAATTTTATTTACCATAGTAAAAGGTAAATCGGGTAATTAAGGGTAAATATAATATTATAAAATTACCCTAACACTTGTATTAGTACAATTTGAAGATTATATTTCGTCCTAATTCATATTTGGGTCGAAATGGAATCCATTAGAACCCACATGGAGGTGATTAAGACCTTTAGTTTATTTTATTTAAAGAAATGTGAAATATGTCTCACTCAAACTTTAATAATTAAAGTATTTTTAATATAAGGTTATACAGAATATAAATTCGGTTATAAATACTCATTTTGAAGCTAAATTTTTTTTCTATATCATGGTAATTTATTTGTAATTTTTAAGAGTTATTTAATCACCTTTTTAGTTTATACAGTAATGATGCAAAAATTATTTATTTAGTAAAAAAATCAATAATATTGTTTTTATTGAAATAGTAATACATATTATGGGCTCTCAAGCCTGACCAAAAATTATTGGTAGTGTATATATACACCATAATAATTAAATTACCGAATATAGGACCGTTTGGAGTCTATTAAAAGTGATTAAGACACTTATATTAAATTATTTTATATGATGTCAAAGTTGTCACCTTCATGATTTAATAAATATAACATTTTAAAATTTGGGTATTTTAGAAGATAAATCTGACTGAATGTATTATTATGAACTCTATAATATTTATGTTAATCCTAGTATTTTATTTTTAATTTTTATGAAACAAATAAGTATATTTAATAATTATAAAAAAATGTTGTAGTACTTATTTTATTAAGAGAAATATCAAATAAATGGTTTTACAAATAGTAAAATAAATAATATATGAACTATTTAATGTTCTACACTAATTTTAAAGATTACTATGACATGTTGGGAACCTATTAACGGTTTTAGTTTGAATATATCCTTTGTTTGTATTTAATTCAAATTCAAATAAATTAAGAGTGTCAAAATTAACACTATTGTTATTTTATAAAAATTACATATTATTAAATTGTTTAAAAATCACTAAAATATTTAAAAATTATAAATTTAAATTTATATAGTCAAAAATGTCATAAATTATCTAATAATGGATTATTCACATCCTATAAGTAATTATTTATAATAATTTAAAATTTAGAATCATATTACCACAAATAAAATTTAATATATTAAATAAGGATAAATCAAGTTGATAATGTCTAAAATAAATACCCTACATGTCTAAATGTTTTTTTTGACGATATTACAACCCTATGTAATCTAATCTTATGATATGAGTCATTTTTGGTGGTTTTTAAGTGGGGTTAAATTTTTTATAAATTAATATTTTTTAGATTTCCAAAGGTGCCCCTCTCCTCCCTTATAAAAGGGTACCTTCTCCCTCTCATCTTTACACAACATTGATCCTTCATGCTCCGCAAACCCCTACCCATTTCCCTTATCAGCCTCCTTAGAAACATTCTAGAGGTCCTGGTATTCATCAAAGACCAATTTTAGTGCCCTAAGAGAAGGTTTCAAAGAGGCGTGTCGAAGAAGAGGTAATATCTGTTACCGATTCATTAAAATTTATTTCTTCTTAAACTTTTTCTTCGTTAGTTGTTTAATTATAAATTAATAACATAAGTATCACTCATATACTTATATGTTATTATAAATATGAAACAACCCTATTTCACCTTCTATCCATCCTAAGGAAAATGAAATCATCGCGCGTGCGTACGTACAGAATATCGTCTCCACGCCGTGGTGTAATCTGTTTTCGACCACCACCTTACTAGGATGGGTCTAATGGTGTAAATAAATAACTATATATAATTATTGAAAATATATATTTATTCTGAAATATTATACATACACTTCAATAAGATTCCACGATCATGGGAATGATATCATCGCTCGTGCGTACATATGGACTACCGTCTCCACGACGCGATTAGATTCATTCTCAATGATATACCATTCATGAATGATTATAAAGTATATATAATAAGTAATCAAGAAATACATGACAAAATAATGATACTGTATTTATGTATATATATATATATATATGTGTGTGTATCATCTACTTAATTCCATTCAATTAAATAAGGAAACGGAAACAGCGTTCATGCGTACATACGGCCTACCGTCTCCATGAATGGTGTATTTCTTTCCATTTATCGATCTATTATATATATGTATATTCTGAATATATATTATATATAAATAATGTTTTACATTATGGATGTAATTAATCATGATATAAGTAGTCATATGAATAATTAAAAGTTAAAACCCGAACGACAAATGATACGATTTTACCGAAAACAATACTTTAACATGAATTTACAAAAGAATGGGTAATATAAATTCATAAGTGAACCATATATTATTTTCATAACAATGAATATGATTCTGTAATAAGTCAATGAAATTATTTAAATCATTATATAGGAGGTTCGGATACGTACAAAGCATATCGGACCTAAGGTAAGGGATAACTATTCCAATCTCGTTCTTTTCATAGATTGTTTATTCATAAATATTTACTAGGGTTGTTGTTATCATCCATGTCAATGTTTCCTAAAAAGGGTTTCATGTATTTTTAAAGTCCTTTTTACCCATTTTTTACTTTTACTACATGGTACGTAAGGAATCTTGTTTTTTTTACGTTACGAGGTACTTTTTTTACTTTTTTGGAAAAAGTACGAGAAGAATGTGTTTTTTAACTTATACGCCATGAAAGGATTTTTACGGTTTTATAAAGCCTTATTTTCATGAAGCTTACTCCAAAATATTTCATGACTATTTTCAACAAAATCTTTTTTTTTAAAAATGCATGACATTTTGGGGAAAGAAAATGATTTTAAACAAGAAAGGATATTTTCCTCAAGAATTCATTTTAAGTGTTTTATCAAAACCATTTTCCATCTAAGATGACATTATTTCATATGTGTATGTTTCAAGTATAATGTCTCTATGATTTACATGGTTTCAATTTTCTTATGATGAAATCTTATCCATTTATTTTATATGGATTATGTGATGATGGGATGATTTTTATAAAACCCATTTTATTCTTTGGGTTATTATGAACGATGTATATTTGTTTTGTGGCACAAGTACGAATGATTTCATTATGAGATGGGTGGGACCTATATCTCCCTCCAATGCATTGGGTAAAGATTTATATCTCATTATATTGACATGGCTGGAACGGCAAGTTAAACTGGTTCAGTAATACAGGACTGGAACGAGGAGTGAACTCGATTCAGAAAGGGACTTTATCCACTAAGATGGTCTTGGCAGCAATGCCTTGGCTACTATGGAAATTAGAACAAGTGCTGAATGGTTTCCCCAATTACATGATTTATTCCCATGCTATTTTATCATGATTGATTTCCTTTATGATATATTCCATACGTACATCCAAGATTTTTGTCTTTGGTCAAGATTTTGATGTTTAGATTTTATATACAAGCTTTTGCTTTCAAATGATTATGGATTGTTTTATGTTTTCTATGCATACCCTTACTGAGCATTTTAGCTCACCCTTTATATGTTTTCTTTTCCCCAGGATTTAAATATTGGTTTTAGGTAAGAAAAAAAGTGTAATATCTTTATGGGAGATGTTGAAGATCTTTCAGCACTATTAGATGATTATTTTCCGAGATTCCAAAGACAATAATCTATTACGGTCCTTGTGTGTTTGTTTTTGTTTTGTATTAAGTATTCCGAAAAAGTAATGTAATGTCCATGTACGTCAAGCATTGGGTCTTTACAGTTGGTATTAGAGGGAAGGTTTAGTTAACCTTTGGAAACAAGGATGTGGAAACTTTAGTGAGATCCCTAGAGATATTTTTAAGGTATGTCTAGGGATGTCCATAAGGTTAAGTATATGTATAGGTTATAGTCCTAGAATTATGGTAGCGATCTTAGAATTTAACCTAAGATGTTAGATATTGAAGGTTATCCCCATTGATTATGATTTTGGCCTCTCACACTATTCTTTTTGGGTTTTAGAAAAGGGATAGAAACAGGAAGATTCACGATAATGGAGGATATGATGGACAATGGAATGAAATTCTTCATGAGAAACCAAATGAAATTGGATCTAGAAGACCAAACATAGTTATTATGCCTAATCAGCAATCTCATAATATGATCAATAATCTCAACTCTGGTAAGTATCCCGACCCATCTAATAAAAGAAAGATGGAGTTTCATGATGATCATAGAGGAATGAAAGTTCAATTCCCCTCATGTAAATCATGTGGGAAGAGGCATCAAGTAGAATGTTTCAAAGGAACTGGAAGATGCTTTGGGTGTGGAAAATAAGGACACAAATCCAGTAAATTCAAAAGAAAAAGGTTCAACTAACACCATGGATAAAGATAATGGTATTGCTACGACATCAACAATGATTAGATGTTTTAAATGTGGAATTTATGGGCATTATGCAAACTGATTCCCTAAGGGAAAATATCATGAAGAGAATCAGCATAGTCATATGTGTAGTATTTATGTCGATGATGATGGAGAGACTACAAATGATAAATGAGTTTAATGAAATGATGAAGCTCAGTCAGTGGTTTAAGAAAGTAGTGGAATGAATTATGTTTCTCTAGAGTTATGTTGTATAGGTAATGGTACTATGGAATGAAGACACATCTAAGGATTGTCACACTAATTTTTTTCCTAATGTATTTGAATGTATATGTTGAATGGTACTCGTAAACATGAAAGGTTATTTATATATTTTTGGAAAGATGATGATATCTGCATAATGAATGGATTAGGAGAAAATAATATGTTTGATAGTATTCATGAACTCATCACTGATATAAGGACAAGGTTATATAATGGTTTGAGTATTTTGAATTTTTGGATTTTGGTATGAGGAAAGAGTTAACTTTTAACTGCATTCATGTTTCTACAAAGGTTCAATGTGTGTTCATTTTTCAATAGAATGAATGATTAAGGTATTCACATGTTTGGAATGTGACCAACAAGATATATATTATATGGGGGATAAATGATGATATTCACATTCTTGGTTGACAACATTTCTAGTAATTGTTTTCTTTATACTATATGCTAGGAAAGAAGTAATTTGGATAAGCCTAAAGATTTGAAATGGATTATGTTGAACATAAGTTAGTTTAAGGCTAGAACTGTTTTTCGATATTATCGATGGAATGTCATAAGGATGTAATTTTAGAAAAAGGAAAACATGTAGGATGGGAAACAACCCATCGTGTCGGACAAGGATGTGGTAATCAAACCCACAACCGAAGTGCGACTTGCCTTTATTGCATACCACTGGCCTACAGGAAGTCCCTGGTTAGTAGAAAATTGTTTTATTTTATGAAGCGGTATGATATATGAGGTATAAGTACATTTTTGGAATCGTATATGATTAAACTCACCATAAATGGACTTATGTATATTTGATAACTTTTTCTAACCTTTTGTTTGAAACAGATGGAATGACCCATCCTTTTATCACATGATCTGCTAACACTTCACGAATGAAAAATTAGACTTCATTTATTTGAGAGATGAAGTGGAAATTGTCCATGGAACAACCAACGGTGAGACTACCAAAATCAAGAACGTATTTCTTCTAATTCCAATTTTCTTCAACTTTAGGGAAATGATCTTGAAAACCAAAAATTTTGTCCTAGTGCCCTTATATATGATGAATCAGATGGTACCTTAGATCATCACAAATCTATGGCTTTGTGATTGTTTTCTTTTTCATATCCATGTTCTCTACCACTCTCCATCAAAACATGATGGTTAGATTTCTCTTCCATATCCATATTTTCACCTATGTTCTCCTCTGTGGAAACCCAGTGATGAGTCAATTTGGGTAACAAATATGTTTTATACTTCACTTTTTAAAATGAAGTTTTTGTATTCCTTTTTATGATGTGGGTTTCTATAAATAGTAAACGATTTATAACCTTGACGAATTTCAAGGACGAAATTCCTTTTTATGGGAGGTAGAATGTACCACCCTGAGATTTTATAAGATATAATCTTTTTAAAATTTTTAATATATTCTACTGTATGATACACTGAGATTATCTTGCGCTATATGTGACACCGTATTATCTTGCAGTATATGCAACACTATTATTCGCTCGTGTTACACACAATTTCAAGTTTGTTTTTTAGAAATAATTCTACGCAACATTAATTATAGATTTTGTTTAATGTATAAATGAAATATGTTTTGAATTATGTTATACGCAACACCAAAGGGAGATTTCACTACACGCATCCTTGACTTGTCTTGCATTACACGTAATCACGACCTTCCTCGATAGCGTGTGTTGTACGCAATACTGGGTTTCACTAAACAATGATATATTGTTATAATATTATTGTGGACTAGACATTATGAATAATATTAGCTAAATTTTGAATTTTATAACATTATTATTCATCTTACACATTTTTTAAAACATGTTATGTGAGCAAAATAAATTTTTCGTGTAAAATAAGTATTTTTAAAAAAATGCAGTTTTGCCGCTTTTTATGGTGCACCCACATTAAATCTAATTTTTGACATATTTATAAGCTTAATTTGACAAAATAAAATTATTATTTTTGATTAAGATAGAAAAATTTACTTTGGATAAAATTCTCATATTATTCTGATATCTTTCATATTTTAATGAATAGTAAATACACGCTATGTTTTAATTAAAAACAACTTTTTCATCTTAATAATTTATATGGTTAAATTATAATACTGAATAGTTTAAATTATAAATAGAATATATTTTTACAATTTAATATATTGTATGTCATTATAATTGATTTTACATTGAATTCATAGGTAAAATCATTTCAATCTTTTGCAATGTTTTAACCAAAAACCCATTTTCTTTCGACAACAAGATTAATATTAATTTAATTTCTACAACTTATGTGTATTGAATTTGGAAAAATGGATTCCATATTTCGAATCTGTGGGTCCAAATTATATTAATGGACTACTTTTTTTTGGAATTATGAATTGTAACTACGGTAAATTTTATTTACCATAGTAAAAGTTAAATCGGGTAATTAAGGGTAAATATAATATTATACAATTACCCTAACACTTGTCATAATAAAATTGGATGATTATATTTCGTCCTAATTCATATTTGGGTCTAAATAGAATCCATTAGAACCCACATGGAGGTGATTAAGACCTTTAGTTTATTTTATTTAAATGAAAGTGAAATATATCTCACTCAAACATTAATAATTAAAGTACTTTTAATATAAGGTTATACAGAATATAAATTAGGTTATAAATACATTTTTAAGCTCAAATGTTTTTCTTCATCATGTTAATTTATTTGTAATGTTTAAGAGTTATTTAATTACCTTTTTAGTTTATACAATAATGATGCAGAAATTATTTATTTAGTAAAAAAATCAATAATATTGTTTTTATTGAAATAGTAATACATATTAAAGGGATCTAAAACTTGACCAAAACTTATTTTTAGTGTGAATATATACCATAATCATTCACTGACCGAATATAGTACCTTTTGTAGTCTTATAAAATTGATTATGACAATTATATTATTTTATTTTATATAATGTCAAAGTTGTCAACATCATGATTTAATAAATAAAACATTTTAAAATTTAGGTGTTCTATAATATAAATCTAACTATATGTATTATTGTCAAACATATTGGATATATATTAATTATAGTATTTTATTTTTAATTTTTATGCAACATATAAGTATATTTAATAAATATAAAAAAAATGTTGATGTAATTATTTTATTAAGAGAAATATCAAATTAATGGTTTTAAAAATAGTAAAATAAATAATATATGAACTATTTAATGTTCTCCACTAATTTTATAGATTAATATTACATGTTAGGAACCTATTAAATATTTTATTTTGAATATATCCTTTGTCTGTATTTAATTAAAATTCCAATAAATGAACAGTGTAAAAATTAACACTATTGTTATTTTATAGAACTAACATATTATTAAATTGTTTAAAAATCAAAAAAATATTTAAAATTTATAAATTAAAATTTATATAGTCTAAAAGGTCATATATAATCTAATTATGGATAATTCACAGCATATATGTAATTATTTATAATAATCTAAAATTTAGAATCTTATTACCACAAATAAAATTTAATATATTAAATAAGGATAAATAATGTTGATAATGTTTAAAATAAATTCCCTACATGTGTAAATTTTGTTGGTTGATGATATTACAACCCTATGTCATCTAATCATCGAATATGAATCATTTTTGGCGGTTTTTAGGAGGGGATATATTTATTATAAATTAATATTTTTAGGATTTCCAAAGGTGCCCCTATCCTCCCTTATAAAAGGGAACCTCCTTTCTCTCATCTTTACACAACATTGAGCCTTCAATCTCGACCAACCCCTTCCCATTTCCCATCTAAATCTCCTTAGAAACATTCTAGAGGTCTTTTTATTCTTCAATGTCCAATTTTAGTGCCCTTAGAGGAGGTTTCAAAGTGGTGTGTCGAAGAAGAGGTAATATCCATTACTGATTATTTCAAATTTATTTCATATCCTACTTCTTATTATTCAGTTGTTTCATTATTAATTAATAACATAAGTATCAATAATATACTGATATTTTATTATAAATATGAAACAACCCTATTTCACCTTCTATCCATCCTAAGGAAAATGAAATCACCACGCGTGCGTACGTACGGAATACCATCTCCACGCCGTGGTGTAATCTTTTTTTGACCACCACCTTACTAGGATGGGTATAATGGTGTAAATAAATAACTATATATAATTATTTTAAATTGATATTGATTCTTAAATATTATACATACACTTCAATACAATTCCACGATCATGGGAATGATATCATCGCTCGTGCGTACGTACAGACTACCGTCTCCACGACGCGATGAGATTCATTCTCAATGATTAACCATTCATGAATGATTGTAAAGTATATATAATAAGTAATCATGATATATATGACATAATAATGATACTGGATTTATGTATATATATATATATTGCATCTACTTAATTCTATTCAATTCAATAAGGAAACGAAAACAGCGTTCATGCGTACGTACGGCCTACTGTCTATATGAACGATGTATTTCATTCCATTTATTGATCTATTATATATATATGTATATTCTGAATATATATTATATATAAATCATGTTTTATATTCTGGATGTAAGTAATCATGATCTATGTAATCACAGGAATAACTACAAGTTAAAACACGAACAACAAATGAAACGATTTTACCCAAAATGCTACATTAACATGAATTTACAAAATAACGGGTAATATAAAGTAATAAGTGAACCATATATGATATCATAACAATGAATAAGATTCAGTAATAAGTCAATGACATTATTTAAATCATTATACAGGAGGTTCGGATACGTACGAAGCAGATCGGACCTATGGTAAGGGATAACTATTCCAATCTCATTCTTATCCGATATTGTTTATTCGTAAGTATTTACTGGAGTTATTGTTATCATCCATGTCCATGTTTCCTAAAAATGGTTTCATGTATGTTTGAATTCCTTCTTACCCATTTTTTACTTTTACTACATGGTATGTAAGGAATCTTTTTTTTACGTTACGAGGTACTTTTTTGACTTTTCCGGCAAAAGTAAGAGAACAATGTTTTTTTAACTTATACGTCATGAAAGGAATTTTACGATTTTATAAAGCCATATTTTAATGGAGATTCCTCCAAAATATTTCATGAATATTTTCAAAAAAGTCCTTTTCTTTTAAAAATTCATGATATTTTTTGAAAAGAAAATGATTTTAAAGAAGAAAGGATATTTTCCTCAAGAATTCATTTTATGTGTTTTATCAAAACCTTTTTTCTTCTAAGATGACATTATTTCATATGTGTATGTCTCAAGTATAATGTCTCTATGATTTACATGGTTTCAATTTTCTTATGATGAAATGATATCCATTTATTTTATATGGATTATGTGATGATGTGATGATGTTTATGAAACCCATTTTATTCGCTGGGTTATTATGAATGATGTTTGATTATTTTGTGGCACAATTAAGAATGATTTCATTATGAGATGGGTGGGACCTATATCTTCCTACAATGAATTGGGTAAAGATTTATATCTCATGAGATAGACAGGATGGAATGGCAAGTTAAACCGGTTCAATAATACAGGACTGGAACGAGGAGTGAACTCGATTCAGAAAGGGACTTTGTCCACTAAGATGGTCTTGGTAGCAATGCCTTGGCTACAATGGAAATCATAACAAGTGTTGAATGGTTTCCAAAATTACATGATTTATTCCCATGCTATTTTATCATGATTGATGTTCCTTTATGATATATGCCTTACGTACTTCAAAGATTTATATATTTGCTCAATATTTTGATGTTTAGATTTTATGTTCAATCTTTTGCATTCAAATGATTATTGATTGTTTTATGTTCTCTAGGCTTTCCCATACTGAGCATTTGAGCTCACCCTTTATATTTTTCCTTTTCCCCAAGATTTAATGAAAGGTTTTAGGTAAGAAAACAAAAGGGGAGGATCTTTATGGGAGATGTTGATGATCTTTCACCACGATTAGAAGATTATTTTCCGAGTTTCCAAAGACACTAAAATATTACGGTCCTTGAGTGTTTGTTTTTGTTATGTATTAATTATTCCGCAAAAGTAATGTAATTTCCATGTACGTCAAGCTTTGGGTCTTTACAAAGCCAGATTCCCATGCAGTAGTGGACTGGCTGGAGGATATTTTTAGAGTTATACACCTAGTTTAGTCACTAGTAGTCCAGATGGTAATCTTAGCTACTGGTGTTTCCAAGTGAGTGACCAAGAGGATGGTCGACATGGTGATGGTACTTCAGTACATGGACCAATGCATGAGATAGTACCTTCGGGTAGTGTTCCAGCTATATCACTACCGGTTGGTCATTAGTTTTAATAGGCAGTATCAGTAGATGAAGCATGTAGGTTCAGTGCCTTACACGTGTTTCAGCATCAGATACACCTCAGGTTCCGAGGCGAGCAAGACTCACAGGCAGCTGAGGACTGGATTGAAGAGGTGGCTGAGAGTTTTCTAGAGCATATACAGCTTCAGTAGGATGACATGTCAGTAGCTGAGCAATCATCGAGGCGTACCAATCATTACTGGTACTTGATGACTACGATTTGATCATTTATTTTGAGCTCGTACCTCTGAGCGAGGTGTGTTTAATGGATATCTGAGCCAAAACTTTTCTTGTATGCATTCTTACTTATGTTAGGGTGCTAGAGAGAACCATTGTGGTAGAGAATTATTTGTTTAAGTGGATACAACCAGTGAAGGTTAAAAGTGGAAAAGATGGAAATTGGCGCCAGTCTCGGAGAATATGGCGTGTAAAGTGTTTTAAGAAGAGGAAGTTTTAAGGACAAATGAATCTGCAGAGCATCAGACGTGGATATAGAGCTGGGAGAGTAACATGAGGTGGTGTACATTTCGACATATTACAACCACCCGCCTTTGTAGTTCCTGCCAGGCTCAAGGAGCATGAGGGAATGGGAATAGAGTAGCTGCATGCAGTCAAGGAGGGTGACCCAAGGGTTTTAGGAATGATTTGAAGTACAGTCTGTGTATATTACTAGCTACCGTAACAACATACCTTGATACAAATCATTCCTTCCTTCCCCGAATCTTATCCTAGACCTAGAGTTTCTGGATAAAACCATTGGCTTGACCCTCACGTCTGAAGATACATTTGGGAGGAGACTCGATAATCACACTTACCCCGACGGTGTGACCTGACCCTTGAGATGAGAGTTTCGGTTGGAACCTCTTGGTGGCAGTGTCGAGGCCTTACGACGTCAGTTTGGGTAAGGACTGTGCAACAATAGTTCATACACAGATTGACTGTATTAGGAAAAAAGGTTTTGGTTTATCTGCAATGTTGGGATGGGGTTTTCCCTTGGTCGGCGAAAAGGGAATGCCAGGAAGCACAGGATATACTCATGCATAGGAGGGTGTGGCCGATCACTCTTGATTCGGCCAACCGTAACCTTGTGGCAGTAAGAGTTTTCAGTTTTCAGTTCCAAACATGAAACAGAATCCTCTAGAGTTTTATGATGGTGACCAAATATTTATACGTGTCTCACCATGATGAGGTCTACGGAGATTTGGTCGAGGCAGAAAGTTATCTACGAGGTTCAATGGACCATTCCCGGACCTTAGCAAGGTAGGAAAGGTGGCTTTCCGCTTGGTTTTTCCACCATAGTTTCACCGGGTGCACGACATCTTCCATGTATCTCAGTTGAGAAGATACGTGCATGACCTATCAGCCATAATCGACCATAGAGAGCTGGACATCGATGACAGGGTGACTTTCACGGGGTTCCAGTAGAGGTTGAGGATCGATAGGAGTGAGTCCTATGAGGATGGTCGATACCTCTTGTGCGCTTTTGCTGGAAGCAAGGGAATCTCCAGGAGATCACATAGGAGCTTGAGGCTCAGATGGATACTCGGTTCCACCTTTGGTTTCCCTAGATTTTGTTGTAAATTTACAGGGATGTAAAACCCTGAGGTGGGAGTAATGTAATGATCCAAAAATTTCATGAAATTTTTTTTTCTTAATTTCTTTGGAATTTTACGAGTCTGTGGCTTCAAAAGGAACTTGATTCCAAGGCCCGGTGTGCCCAGAATCAATTTCTAAAGATTATATCTGGTACCTTCAGTAAACATACGAACGGGTTTTTCTATTTTTTTGAAAGAGTGCATGGAATTGAAATCTGAGGGCTTTGTTGAACTCGCAGCGCAGGTTTTCGTTTAAGAAGACATTCACCTCGAAGGTTGATGATCGGGTATGAAAGTTAGTTTTTGGGGTTTTACATGTGTTATGAAAATAAAATAGCGACCAATTTATTTTATTTTGTTAAACACATGTCATGCAGATAAAGTTGTTAGAAGCTCCACTTGGGAGTTGGTGGTGGGACCGCCACACCCTAACCCCCAATGAGAGGTTATGGTGGTGGGGCCCACCGATATCCAACCTCCCATGTGATGTGGATTGTGGTGGAAACAACACAAGGCCTCCCATTAATGGGAAGAAAATCCTAACTCCTTGACTCCCCCTCATTTATGAGGGAGAGCCTCTAAGTTTAAATCCCCCTATAATTGAGGAGGATGAAACCTCCCTTCTTAATGAGGGGACCACCAAAGCATTTACCCCCACCCACCATTCCTTTTTGTGGTTAATTAATGGTGGGTCCCGCTAGGAAATATCCTCCCTTTGGAGGATATTCTTCTGTGGGGACCACCCCGGCCAATAACCCCATTTTTAACTTCCTCCTAATTTTAATCTGCCATAGCAGCGGATTAATTGGGTGGAGCCCCCTGTCATAAATCCTCCATTGATGATTTGCGTGCCAACAACGAACCTTCCCACTCCTATATAAATGAGGCTAGGGGAAGGAGTTATGGAAGGATATTTCAAGCGGCAGAACGGTAGCCGCGAAGCACGGCGCCCAACACTTGGAGAGTTTTCACTTCCTCCAACGAAGAATGAAGAATGAAGAATGTCGACGCCACCCTTAGCTCCTTCCTTCCCGATAATGACAGAACGACGCCTATCTTCTGCAACACCCATCTTCTGTGACTCTCCATCGTTTAAAATCGTTTTACGAGGTAGGGGTTTAAATTGAGTATGTTTATATTCCATGATTCTTCCATTCTAAAACAAAAAATGCGGATCTACACATTATCATGTTGATCCGCGAATGTTTTCTTTACGGGTTGGGAGTAAATTTTTGTGGGGGAATTTCTGGGAATTAAGTCCAATTTTTATTTGATTAAAATTGTATCATTTTTTTTGATGAACATCATTATTGTCCAACCTATTGCTATCGACTGACGCGAAGGGCGCGGGCCGAACAAACACTGCCCGACGACCCTCCTTAGATTGTTTCTCTATGTGCGGATTGATGGGAGATGATGAAACGGGACAAAAACGGTGTTTGGAAGCAGTTTTAGTGGAGAATGGGTCCCGGGAGAACTATAGGTGCAAGCAGTGGGCAAATCAGACCACCAGAGCACGCCCGGTGATCCGCGGAAGAAGCTGTCGGCGCGCCGCTGGAAAAAACCCACCGCAGCAACAGACACAGCGGTGGTGTAATGAATCCCACAGCCACATTGGATCCGGGAGGCAGGGAGGTGGCAGCGGGCGCCACCGGTATCAATCAATGGGGGCCGTGCTCCCCCCTCCCCCCTCGGTGTGACATGCTCGGCCGACTGGCTAAGCCAGCTTCCCTCGGCCGGGCCGAGGCGGGCCATGCGGACTGGGCGGCGCCAGTCGGGTCAAGCGGCGCCGGCCGGGCCAGGCTTCGCCAGCCATTCCAGGCGGCTCCCTACCGGTCCAGACCCAGAACTGAGTCGGTTCGACCCGGTTCTGGCTGACCCAGGGGGTGTTGGGCCGGGTCGGACCAGGCCGAGACCCCCTATTTTTGGACCATTTTTTGGTTAAATGGACATATATTGAGCTACAGACCTCCGATTGATGCACAATTAGTTACATGGGTTTCCTTTGATATAGACAGTAGATTTGTTATATTACACTCATCGTTTTGATGAAGTTTTGGTACAGCTGGGTTGCTTTGAAACCTAAACCAACCGGGCCCTCTGAACGGAAACGCTTATAACATAAAGACCGAACATGTGATTGACGTGTCGTCGATTGTGTTGGATTCCTCATAATGAGAAAGTTCTTTTGGAATACTCCAATTGATGTTTGGACGTAGTCGGAGTATGGTCAGGTTGGTTTTACCTTAAAACCCAACTGGGCCCCTTGAACGGAAAAGCCAATAACTCTCAGACCAGATGTCCGTTTGACGAACCGTCATCGGCGTTGGTAATCACATTTCGAAACAGTTCCTTTGAGTATACCCCATGGTAGTTTGGGGTAAAGTTGAGATACATCCGGGTTGGTTCGTACATGAAACCAACGAGGCCCCCGGGACTAAAAAGCTAATAACTCACAGACCAGGCGTCTGATAGATGCTCCATCTATTGCGTTGAGACCCCATTGACGAGGCGGTCCATTGAGATACATTTTCATGGGACATTGTGATATATGAAGTATCAACCAGTAGCTCATGGAGAGGATCCACCCAGAGACGAGCGTACGGAGTGCAAAGACCTAGTAGCTGTAGACCTAATGACTGCTTGACCAATTCGACTCAGAGTGATTTGTTTAGCCCAGTGGATGGAGCACCTGGTATTTGGTGGCAGAGCCGTGGTACTCGACAAGAGGAGTACCTCCGTAGTCTAAGGTTAGTGACTAGCGCCTAGGAGTCATGATAGGACCACTGTACTCTATAGAGGAGGAGTTCTCTAGCAGTAGTGGTTTTGATAATGAAAATCCTGGTTTGAGCTGAGTCAATAACCATAGTGGTTAACTCATGATTGAGATGGGTTACATGATAACTTATCTATATGTATGGGAATATACCTAAGTTAAGGTTATATGTTGAGATATTTCTTTGTGGTTTATCCTTGTTTGATTTAGGGAATCCTTCTTTGTAGTTTATCCTTGTTGGATTTAGTGAGACTTTGAGGGTCTCAGGGTCCCTATTGAGTATCGTTATACTCACCTCTACACGGGCCATGCCCACACCTCATTGTGTTAGATGTAGAGGACAGACAACACTGATCGTGGTTGAGGCTTGTAGAGTTGGATAGTACCCAGAGGTGGACTTCATGACGAGACAGTACCCAGAGGTGCACTTCACGACGAGATGAAAACCTGAGGTGACAGACGGACGGGGAGAGCTGTGGTGGCCATATATACCTACCCTTTAGGTAGTAACTCTAGTGGACGATCTGTGAGAATCTTGACACCATCCAATTGTTTTGTCTTTTCCTCGTACTTTACTGTTGGGCTTGTATTCTGGCCCTTTTCTTCTTTCTGCACAATTTTTTTACTGCATACATAGTGTTTTCTTCTACCAGTACTCGGGTTGAGTGTGTTTACATTTTATAAAGGCAATGCCTTCCCAGTTATAGGGATTTACGACTTTGATGCAAGTCACCAGCCCCTGGCCTATGGAAGATGGGCTTGGAGTAGTTATGATACGGGCCCCGGGGGATGGGTCGTGACATTCTATTCGTCTTATGAATGAAAATTTTATCATACACATCTACGTACAGCTTACCATCTCCATGTCGTGGTGTAGTTTGTTATTCAACACTTAATTATTTAGATGAGAATAATTAGTGTAAATAATAAATATAATATTTTAATGATTCTATATATATAATATATAATCCAAATACATATTATTTCACCATCAATACAGTGATATTGTTGCTCATGCGTACGTACAGATTACCGTCTTCATGACTCGATGAGATTATTTCTCCACTTTAACCATACAAGAATGTTTATATGAATAAATATTATTAATAGATATAAAATATATGACATAATAATGCTACTTGGATGATATATATATTTATAAAAATTTATTTCATTCACTTAATTCCAAATGATACGAAAATGGAAACATTGTTCATGTGTTTGTACAGCCTAATGTCTCAATGAACGGTGTATTCCATTTCGTATATAAATGTATTATATATTTTTTATCTTTATGATATAATAATCATATTATACATTCTAGAAGTATGTAAATCATGATGTAAGTAATATTATCAAGAATAACAAGTAAAAACACGTACGATAAACAAAGAGGTTATTACCCAAAATGTTACATTAACATGGAATTTTAAATAAACGGTTAATATAAAGTTATTATAGAGTCATATATGATATCATAAATATTATCATGATTCTAATATAAGTTAATAATATGTTTAAACACTTCATACAAGAGTAAATGATATGTACCGAGAGTATCAGACCTAAGGTAACGGTTAAATTTATAATCTTTTTATTATCCATGGTTGTTTATACGTAAGTATCTACTTGTACTTCCTCATCATCCACATTTATGTTTGTTAAAAATTTAATTCAAAACATTTATAAAATTTCAAAGACTATGGGTTTATTTTATTTATACCATTGTTTTACTTTTTATAAATTGTTTTGAAAGGAATATTTAGGTTTGTTTTTCAAACAAAGTGCTTTATCTCCTTTTCGATGAATTAAGGAAATAATGTTTTTTTAATTTATATGGAGGGTGCATCTATTTTCCACCATTATATCACCTTTAATGATTCCCTTATAAGATAATATGAATATTTTCGAAATAAGTGTTTTTTTTATTTTTAAATTATTTCAATGTAGATAGATATATTTCACTTAAATAGTTTTTGGATTTATTTCATCTATGTGAACATCCTTTGTTGGATTTTATGCTTGTTTAAATTTGATTTATTATGATACAATCATCAATATTTTTTTGAAGGTTTTGTGATATTCTTGACTGTGGATGTGCTATTTTTATACCATCCATGGTTTATGGTTAATGTACTAACTTTTCGTATGCTCTTTTTAATGTGACTTTTTATATTATGTTTCAACCTTTTCATATGAGGAATGAATTGATCGTAGTAAGTGACTGGTGGGGCCATCTATAGCCCCTAGATGCATCGGTAGGTGACAAGCTAGTGTGTGGTCAAAAGGCTTTGAAACTATTATTTTTATTTGTTGTATTGGCATGAGGACTTGACTATGTGGTAATGATGTATGGCATTATGCATTTAAACCTTATAAGATTAGCTATTGGTATTACATGTGATTATTTAAATAGAAGAATATCCATGTGAATGGTTATATGGTAATGTTTGATTTAATTTTTCCATATCATGTTCATGTTTATTATATAAAAGGTATATGATTTTATGATTAATCATGACTTAAAATTTTATATCTTCCACTAAATTATTTACGCTTACTAAGCATTTAAGATCACCCCATAATTGTATTACATTTTCCCAGGATTCCAAGAAGTGTAGTATGATTGTAATGCAGGGTTGTGCTAAGAGAATAATGGAGTTATCGAATTATTATTTATGATGTTCTTTATGCTATAAATTGTAATGTAATGTTCATGAATATAATTTCTTTTCCAAGACTCATAAATTGATCAGTCCTTTAGGTCTTGATTCCTTGTAATCATGATAGTTTATTAAAATAATTCACCATCTTGAGGGTTCTTGGGTCGGGGTATTACAAAAAATCATTTTAGACAAATTTAGAAATTCTAAGTCATAAAATGAGAACAATTCTATCAAAATAAAATTTTAAATTAGGAAATTTTAGTACATAAATTTTAATATAAAAAATATTTTTTACTAAAAAAGATAAAAAATATTTTATTAAAAATTACTATTATACATACATTAACTTATAGAACTTAGGAAACCATATTTTGGTATTCATATATTTATTTTTGTTATAATGACTAAATTTTAAATTATATATCATTTTATATTTTATTAATATTTATGTGACAAATTTTTCATTGTTCAGGTAATATTTCCATTAAAAAATTTACATATTTATTTCATGCACCATAATATATAATCAAAAAATTATTAATTATAAATTTATGATTATTATGTCTACATCATGAAATAAAATTTAATTTCCTAATAATATAATTAATTTAAATTAGTATGTTATCAAAATGTTTTTATTTAAAAATTAAATTTATAAATTATAGAATTTGAGATTAATATAATGTAATTTATTTTAGGAATTATAATTTTGAAACAATGTTAGGGTTTATTTTTTTGGAATTTTTTTGAAGTAGCTTATTTTATGGTGGATATTTATAAATGATGTTTTTATGAATAATATATCATTTATAACATCATCACGATATAAAATATGAAATAAATATTTATGAAACATATGGAATATCTACTAGTTGATTTTATTCTAAAAACATCATATGAATATTTTGTTTGGGTATTTTATTTTTATAAAAATCGTTTTTGGGTGTTCTAGATTGATTTTTTGGCTGTTTAGGGTTTGGAGATGTTTGGATAGTTTAAAAAATGAATTATAGATGATTTTTGAGGGTTTGGGTGTCACAATATTTTTTTAGTAAGGGACATATTTTATATACTAGATTGGTTAAGGATTATTTTAGCCATTATTGTTTCAGTAAGGATCATTTTATCTTTATTAGTTGCATTTAGAATCATTTATCACTACTAGTTTGATAAAGAATCATTTATACATACTCATTTTTGGTAATGATCATTTATCCTTACTCATTTTAGTAAGGATCATTTTATCTCTATTCATGTGATTAAGGATCTTTTACCCTTACTATTTTTCGTAAGGATGAATTCCAGTGCCTTCCATATTTTGGATCAGATGAAATTTTTTTCCAGAACCATTATAATATAAAATGAATGAATAAAAAACGTCTTTAATGAAAATTAGGGCCATTTGTATGCCAAAAATAGTATAAAATCATATATAATAAGTCCCCCACGCCACTCTTCTTTAAAAAGTGAGATATCTCTCACTTCTTATTGGAATCCTATGTTGTTTAAAGAAGAAAGGATTTATGTGTAAGTCTAACCATTCACATATTACTAATGATTATATTTATCAAAATTTATTATCTATTTTTTTAAACCCCAAATTTATTGTACATTTTTAGATATTTATAAATCTTATGAATAATGATGAATCATCCATAGATTCTTAATTTGTGGTGTACTTTAAAATTTTTGTAGCTGGTTCCCATATTATTTGCGAATAATACATGTGTTATGTGACTTCAGGTAAATAAAAGTGTGTCAGGTTATTTGAGTAATAATTTTTATATAATGACTAGATTTTTTATTATTCCAATCAAATAGTGGAGGGTAGTATATAGTGTGAAATGGTGTGGCTGATCCTAGTATGGTAAGGAAAGAGAAATATGTGGTTACATTGTCAATTAGGCCTGATGAATCCTGTTATAGAAATTATTTTCCGGATGTGAGGGAAGAGATATTTTTATGGACACATATTGGGTGTGTCCTCATCAATAAAAGTGAAGCGATGTGGTTTTTCAGGATAAGGAATATTGTGTTGACCATTACTATTGTATTATGATGTGGTTCACAGGGGGTGACATAGATTGATAGTAGAGTTTCCAATGTTTTTGGTTATTTATATCATCGTTGATGGTTTATGGGGATGTTGTGGTCATGTTTATATAGGTCAGGACCCATTATGCGAGGTTTAACACTTATTTTTTGTGGACTCCTTTATTGATTAATAGGCATCTTGGATGGCGTCTGTCATCAATATGAAGTATGTTTTCACTATAAAAGTACACAATTCCTCGTATTTGAGAACACCAGTTTTCTTATAAGGCACTCCATTCTTGTGGGGTGGATGGGTTATGACATAGATGAATGTTTTTCACTAGTCATTGGGATTTAAATCCATTTATATGATAATATTAAATTCTTTTGATGTTCTTGGGACTTATAATATGTTTTATGTATATGAATTTGGGGATATTGTATGGATTAAATGGTTATGTGGGTATAATTTTAATTTGAAACAATGAGATATGTGATTGTTCATATAGATTAGGGTTATTATTTCATGATATATTGTGGATGTATTGTTTATTTCTATCACTAGAAATGTAATGTATATAAACAATTGTGGCTGATGAGAATAAAAGAAGTGGGTTGTATGATATATGGTTGACTACTATTTATTTATAATTATCCATATACTAGTATATGTATGGATGTAAGCTAGTGACACTATTGGTGGTAGAATAATTTATTCATACTAACACCCTACATGGGCTCTCCAAGATGTGTCCAGACATTAAAGTTCATATTTAAGGTAATGGAAAAATATTGATGTTTATAACCTTGTGGACTTGGGAGGAAAAATGGTTCATGAGATTTTGTAAGATTTTATATATTGGATGGGAAGTTCTTCAGATCTAGCATACCAATTATAATTTGTCATTTTACCCATTTAAATATTGGATTGGCCCATGGGTGACCTTGGTTGCTTTTATGACTCTCATGGAATTTTTAATATTTTCTAAAGTGACAAATGATGTTTTAGGTATAAAAATAATGTTGTACAAATATAGAAAGGAACAAATATTATTCCCCATTGGATATAACTAATGTGATCAGGTACAACTCTATTGAAGATATGATTTGATAACTGGATAGGTGATTAAATCATGTTTGGAAGCAATCTCAATCTTCTTTGGGACCAATATTCTATTGTAACTCTTGTTCCACATGGGAAATTACATTTTAGTAGATATCTGTCCACATGAATAATATTTATCCATGACCTCCCTCGAACCCCTGGTAAATAATCATTATCTGGTCCATGACATAAGAAAATAATTTAATTTTCTACATACCTAATGTAACCATGTTCATCCATGTTCAATACATTTCCAAACAAATAAATCATTATAAATTCCAATTTCATAAACCATAGAATCCCATAATTAACCAAACTTCAAACACATGGTAAAACCATTTCAAAAACCCGTTTGAAGTCTATTTTAATCCACAAATCCCCCTTGGGTAATTTTATCAAATACATCACAATAATTTAAGTAAAATCCTCTTGAAAAAATAATTTCATACAATCTAATTAACAACAAAATTCATTAGTCAGGAAAAACATAGATATACAATCATTATTAACATAAATTAAAGGAACATTAATTTGTATATAACAAAATAAATTAAGAATCATTGTAATTCTATTTAAAATAAACTCTATGTACTTTCATGTACCATTAAAATTAAATACAACTCATCAACATTGATGATGACTATATGAATAGATTTGTAGTCATCCTCACATAGATAAACTACCAATATGAAACATAAATTCCCCATCCAAAAAAAAATTCTCACATTCTGTGCTTGGGTTCCAAAACACTACGAAAATAAAAGAAAAATGTATGAAAATAGTTAAGGATAAATAAAACAAAAGATTCAAGGATTACCTCAATCTAAAACATCAAGGATCACGGGTGATCCACAAATATCCTATGGTGACGGAATTTCCAAGACAAGGGGGATAGTTTTAATGTGATTTGGAAGAAGTCGGGGTCAAGTTGTGATAAATATTATAAGTTAATTAAGGAATAATAACCATAAATTATATGTTTATTAAAACCCATATGTTTTATCCACACAAATGAGAATACCATGAAATAAACATATATGAACCACTATCTCCCCACTATAAGGTCACAATTCTACTACTATCTGTGCAGAATCCATGAACCCTGACCTATTTATCCAAAAACATTGGTTCTAAATCACAAAATACTAGGAACTCCATGAATAAAAAAATAAAACTCAAAATAAGACACATTACTAAATCAAATATTGTCACAATTATCACCACCATGCCACATTCTTCCCCAAAAAATTCCTCAAGTATCCACATTAGAATAAAGATGAGTCCACTAGTCTATGAGAACCCATATCCTTAATACACCTTATACCATAATTTATTACATAAATATACTAAAAATATATTCCCATAACATCCTGATACCCAATGTATTTGGGAATTTAGTTAAATTGAACATTAAGTTGAATCTTGGGTAAAACAACATTATTTAAAAACTAAAAAACATGGATTTATATTCCGATGATCTTCTAATAATACATGTGATAACCTAGATAAATACATAAGAAAAGGAACAAATATGATGAATAATAATGTAATATTAAACAATAACATGATTAAAGTAAAACATGTAAGCCAAGATGCATATCTAGGTGCCATAAAATGGGTTAGATTCATAAACATGGAAAATCAAATCATGATGTAAGATGATAAAATCAAGGAAATAAGGGATTGTTGTGATAAAATAAAACCTTAAATCATAAGAAAAATTTAATACTAAACACTAAGACATAATAACATGGTTTTCTATGGATAACCTCCTATACACTATATATGGTATATATTCAGATACAAACATTATCCAAAGCATTTTAGGGCTATATAATTCCATTCCAACGCATCAGTTTCATATTATTTTCAGGAATTTGTGTTCCACATAGATCGTAATACATAAGAATATATTTCATAACTTTTAACCCCAAGATTATGGAGTATGGGTTACATACATAGAAATAACCAATAAATTATGGATATATACATCTTCTAGAATAAATTTGGGTGGAAATGTGGATGTTTATTCACTATATAAATGTTTGTCCTAGAAAATCAATATAAAATTTCGGTATCACAACAATTACACATATTAATTCATGGAATGGTTTAAAAAGAGAAAGTGGTGGGATTTAATTACTTGGAAATTATATAGAATGTAATATTTATGTATAGAAACATATTTCAACATGAACTATTTAAAATAAAATTAATACAACAATGAAATTGTTTGAATAAAGAGGTGGATATGATCAACTACCTTAAGAAGGCACTATAAGATATTGATACGGGCTTATTAGAATAATGGGAACAAATTGGGGTGTATTTATAGAATTATATGGCCATTAATTTCATTATTAATGTTTTTTAATGAATTCGAGTGGAATGTTGGGTGAGTATTTATATCAAAATATGGGGGAATTATTTATTAACTTCAAAATTTATGTCTGGGACTCTATTTGATAATACATTCAAAATGAAAAACCATCACATGATTTTTTCCCATTATTTGCACCAAAGAAGAGTGATGTACAATATTTTATAGTGGAAATAACAAAAATAATTAGAATAATACCATTTTTGATTTGGGATTCAGTCATGTTTATTGAGAATTAATTTTGAAACCATAAAATATAACATTGCTTTTAGAGGACTTATTAAGGGTTTATAAAATTATTAATTCAAAATAAAAAATTATATTTTAATGGATTAATATATATTTCTACATTTATAAACTTTTTGGAATTTATTAAATCTCTATTGGGCCATTATGATGTTATAATACAGACCACATATCAATACTATATATAATTTTTAACCAAAAATTTGATTGTGTAAATAATGTATGAAAATTAAATCATTGTATAGTTTTTTGTTAATTTGAAAAATATTATTTTCTTTACCAAAATAATTTTTTAAATATGAAAATTTTCACTTTTAATTAAAAAATCATCATTTATTTAAAAATTTGTGTTTTCAGGTGAGCAAAAAATTCCGGAACAATATAAAAATTACAATGGATTTCATAAAAATATATTATAATTTATGATTAAAAAATTATTATGTAATAATAAAATTATTTTAAAATAATATTTATTTAAAATATTATTTAATTCATAAAAATAGTGTCTTAATTAAAACTATATATTTCCCAAAAATAGTATTTTGGTTTATTCATGATGAAACATATTTTTTTCTAAAAAATTATATAATCCTTGATAAAATTTTTATATAGTGATAAATATAATCATTATATCTTCAATAAGGTAAAATATAAATTAATACTACTGTGGTCTATATACATAACCCCTTATTAAACTGTTTTATTCCCTACTGGTAAGTTGTACGACAATGATACTTTTTTATGGTGGTTTGGTGAACATGGTTTACAATGATAACTCAATAAGCTTAAAATTTTCATGTAAATAGTTTTGACCATTATTCATTTATTAAATATTATATTGGTATTAGGATAGGGGAATTTACAATGGTTATATCTCACTTAGAAGCTCGTATAGATGGGATTCATAAGGTATAATCCTACTAGTCAAGGCCATCTCTTTATCCATATTTGAAAAGTAGACTTTATCAAAATCCTTAATATATACTTATAATAATGGTCACTGTACAACATCTATATTTTGAAAAGTTAACAAAATTTATTTTCTTTTAAATAAAAAATTCGTTAGTAGTAAAAAAATAACTTATCTAGTGTGTGTGTGTTATATAACTATAAATAATTTACTAAATAAAAATAGAATTTAATTTATAAAGGTATGGTTCATTACATTCATCACCACTTCATAAATTTACCTATCAAAATTTAATTTCATACACTAGAACAGACGATGGAACATTTATTTAATAACATCTTTTGATTCATATGTATTTTCCTCAACCATATGGTTCTATCATAACACATTGACGAAATTACTTTTCCCTATTTATATAAATTTGTCACTATGATCTAAGATCATCACTGGATTCTATTTTATCAATGATAGGTCTCCAACGGTACCACCATGAGATTCATTACATGTGATTTGTATGAAATATACTTCATCGAAACTGATACATGCAATGCATCTCAAACCTGAGATAGGTTACATGGAAGTGAAAATGAATATTCCGTAATATTTAAGAGATCAATGGTCTCAAAGGGGATGATGCTTCATGGACTATGTTGTCCCTTATTTCCAAAACTCATAACATTCTTCCAAAGTGATGTATGAAGAGTCCCATATCTCCACTCTCAAACTCTAGGTAGCATTGATGTTTGTATACATAGTTTCTCTATAATATTTGTGTAGATTTCATATAATGCTAAATTTTTTGAACCTTATTTATAATTTTTTGGATAATATAAATTACAATATGTTTAATCTCTCTAACATTATCCTTGTATGTTGGACTCTGACAACCCTTCCCATAAAAATCCATATATGTTTTCATTTTCATGTTATAATGGAAGTTTTTGATATATTCGAACTGCACTAGGGGAAATTGTAGATCCCAACATCGTTGTTAATCTATTGATCATGATATTAACATAACATCTTTAGTTTTAATAGTTCTCTTAGAGTTCTCCGTCATTTATGGGTGATAAATTGTAATAAAACTGAGCTCACTAGTCAATTCATACTGAACGATTCTCTAGAATATCAAGATATTGTTTGGATTTTGATCAGATAAAATAAAAAGTAAAACTCCATGAAATATTATCACATCCCTTAGGTATATATTGGAATGTATTTTATGATAGAAATATTAATTGATAGAATGAAATTTTTTTACATTGTATGGTGATTATGTACCACCTAGAAAAAAAAATTCATTTAGATTCTTGTTAGATTCCTACGATGAAATACATATTAGGTTTATCCTTTTTCATACATGTATGTTTAATATTTATGTAATTCCCTTATAATTATTCCATTAACTGTTTAATTATTGTAATACCAAGAATTTATATTCAAATTGTACAATCTACCCCTTCATGTTATCCCAGTAGATGTCTTTTTCAGAATTATATATATCAGAGTTCTAATTCGATGAATAGAAAAAGTTGAACAATGGACATCATCCACAAGTCCCATCATTAGTTCATGTTATGGAAAAAAACATATCTAGACTCAAAACATTTAAACTACATATTTAATAAATTTAATACACATAATATTCACTACCTTTTTATTATATTACTTCATAACTTTTTTGTATTCCATGATCCTCTCAAGAATATATGTTTGGGATGTTATTTGAGAAATGAAGTTTAAAGGTCATTCTGTTATTCTATTTTCCATCCTTTTCATGTTCATTAATATTATATCACTTTAAAACCTCATAATTTATATATTTGTAAGATCATTTTTACTCTTAAAGTCTTTCGCTATTTTTTATTTCTTAGGATGGAAAAAATTGAAAAAATCTTATTCCTTTATAATATCTGACCAGATTTATTGGAATATATCGATCTATATTTTTTAATATATACGTGAGGATTTTATGTTATGTATATATGTCAATATTTTTCAATAAAGATAATATCACTAAATCATTAATGTGAAGATCACCGAAACTAATTCACAATCATGAATTTTGTAGTTTTGCTCATGGATATTTAATTAGATCGAGACATAAGCTATCAATGACAAAGCTTGGATGATTAAAAAACACATTCCCTTTTTGGATACATAGTTGAAGATAATATATGCTTCCCCATAAGTGGGTAATGTGAGAATAGGGGTTGTGTTTAGACTCTTATTTAACTCTTTATTGATATCCTCACATTAATTGGTGTAGAAAAACATTACGCCCATCAGAGTTGTATTAATTAGTTGACTTGAAAATCATGGTAATTTTCTCAAAAATCGATGATAGTACCCAAATAGTACAAGGAAGCTATAGTTATTCATTGCAGATGTTAGTCTTGGACATACATTAATTTATTTTATTTATGGAGGATCCATAAATATTATATTTTGGGTGATACCATGTTCCAAATATGTTACATTATCCATCAAAAACTCATATTTATTATAATTTTTATAAACATTTTTCTACAATGTATTCTTTAGTACAACATTCAGATACTCATCATGTTCATTAATTTTGAGTAGACATTAATATGATATATAAAAACCACTAAACAAATTTAGGTAATCCCTAAAAAATCCATTAATAATGTCCATGAAGATAGATGGAGCTGTAGTGAGTCCAAAAGGGGTCACTTTAAACTCATAGTGTCGATACCTTGTACAAAAATTATCCTTCAGTATATCATAATTCTTATCCTGTAGTTGATAATATATTGACCGAAGAATTTCCTTAGAGGAGTAATATTCTCCATGTAGCTGATCAAACAATTCATCCAACCATTGAAGATGATACGTGTTCTTTATCATGACATTTCTATGCTCGTGATAATCAATACATAGTTAAAATGACCCATCCTGCATGTTTATGACATACACCAGTTCACTACATGACGAAGCACATGGGCATATAAACCCTTTATCTAGAATTGCATGTAGTTTCATATTTATCTCTTCAAGATAAATATTATATATTAATAATTATTTATTGGATATTTGAAATAATGTGATTATGATATTTATTGAGAACACAACCTCGCGACTTAGAGTAAGAGAAGACAATTTTTCCAAAAACACATCAACATATTCCCTTATAATGGGCTTGTTATAAAGATGATCTATTCATTAGTCTCAAACAATTGATCTACATATTATTTCACATAAGTTAATAATATCCATGCATAATATGATGATACGAAATAAGATTCATCATATGCCTTTGAATTTTATAGAATTAGTGGGAAATTAATGATATAAAGAGTCATTTCCTTCTTTACAAAATTTATTTTGTATCCATATAAACAAAGAAATATATCCATACGATTGTATTGAATTCTAGTAAATTTTGTATCATATGATTAAATGGTATATTAAGCCCAAAAATATTTACATTTGATGAGTTATAAAAATGGGTAGCAACAATTGACCCATTTTTTATCTCCACTGATAACCAGACTTCCATGTTTTGAGGTGGTGTGTTAATAGTTCTACTAAACTTCTGTGATATGAATGAATGAATATAAGCATAATAAAATAGTACTTTTCACTATCCTTGAATGAACAACTAGTTTACTTTCCCTCATTTCATTGTTGGGATCCACCTTAATAGTTATGATTGAATAAGCTCTTCCTTTATCACTAGGCCTTATAGGTTTTTGTTATAATTTTATGTCGACAACCCTCAGATAAGTCAATTTATTTGTATGTTTCCTTGTTACATGAAATTGAAAAATGGGAAATCATGACTAAGGTTAACAGAATCATTTCACTATTCTGTCACATTTTTGGATTTCTCCCATAAACAATTTATAGATATGTGTACTTCCTTCCCACACATATTTCATTCCCATGTCCCCTTCAGGAAATTTATTGGATGGTTCTTCCCAAAAATTAGATATGCGTGATATTTGAATTTTTGGCCCCATGATATTTCTCCATCAATCCATTATCTCTTTATTATCACCATACACTTGAGACCCGCTATATTATATGATCTCTATATAAACTTTGAGGGACCATTATAAAATTTCTTCAATGTTTCAATGTCACAAATCTAAATGGGTTTTCATAGACTCAACTTTATCACAATAAATATGTGTTCTAATTTATATATGCTTTCAATGAAAAGGAAAGAGGCATATCATGAAATTTTTATTATGTTTTCCTCATAGACCACAATAGATTCATAACCCCTATATGTGAGGCTAATGAAATACCTCTCCAATTTACATCAGATTATACATGGAAAGTATTTATCAAAAAACATTTTCTAGAATTTTTTCCACTCTATAGATTTGATATCTTCCAATGGCATTTTTTTATCAATGTAATATATTGATTAGCTTCTTTTAACATATGATAAATTATAAAATTACCTTCTGATACTCAATGTTTTGAATGATAAATTTGTAATTTTATTGGGATTTATCCATTTTTAGGAAATTAAGGGATCAAAAGATCGAATTGAAATCTATGGTCTTTATCAGATAAAGTCATCAATTTAAAATTTATATTTTTTAGGGTGATATGTATTTTCATTTTAATTCAATTTTTTATTTAAAAGTGAGATAATTGAGAAATTATTTTCATTAAGTTCCTAATTCCATGTCCCATCAGGTTTGGCATCTCATTTGGGATGTCATCACATTTCACCTCACATTGGTTGCTAACATAGTGTCTCCTATTAATATCCATATAATAAATCAAAGAAAAAATTATGGTTGGGAAATTTTTAAATAATTCAACACGAAAATAGAAATAAATGAAAATTATAAGGATGTATTATAAATTACATATAGCTCTTAACCTATGAATTTATACCTTTTAACCTATGTTGTCCATGATCTATTTGAAAATATGAAAGGTTTTTCTCATTTTTATCCCCTTCATAATGGTACACTAGGAGATTCTATATTAAATAAATGATATCCCTCAAAAATGTCAAATAAATTGTGTACGAATTTCTCTTTTTTGTTCACCTAATGATGATCGAGTTAAAGAATAATGTTTTCTTTTCGAGGTTATTACCCATATGCCCAACATTGATAGGGCCACATCCTCTTGTATTATCTTTACTTGGATTTACTTTCTTGGAAACCTCTTATTCTATAATTCACCAAATTTTATCAATGTATTCTTTTGTTAATATTATTATTACATTTATCCCTGTTATTTTCTAATAAAAATTAAAAAAATATATAATCTTTCCTCTAATACCAATAATTAACACCAATATATATATCTTACCATATTTCATCATTTTTGGTTAATTATACTCATAATATAATCCCAAACAATTTTGAAGCCTACAAAATTTTGGAAATTTGGTACATAGAACACTATCGTCTAACATGTGTACAGCAATATTAAAAACAAACTATAAAAATTCCCTTATAATTCATCAATATTCTAATACTGTATGTGACAACCTGGGGACATATATAAGAAAATGGTTAGATATAAATCCTCGTAAATGAATAATCAAATCATAACTTGATGAAAATAGGAAATTTAATCCAAAAGTAATATATGTTTGAGATAAAAGGGGTGAGAATATTAAAAATTACCATCTAAGCATAATGTAAGATGATAACATCAAGGAAACATGATATTTGGATTAAAAAAACATGTCATCATAAACAAATTTCAAGGATTACAAAAAAAATCATAAAATATTGTAATTATAATAACCTCATGTGAACTATTCATTCTATTTCTTGATAAGTAAAACATTATCCAATGCATTGGAGGACTATATAATTCCAAGACTACTCTTAACATACATATAATTTACATTCATTTTTGTTCCACATAAAAAATAACCTTTTATGTAACCTAATGCAGATTTTTAAAAACAAATCCCAACATGAAAAATTGGAAATAAAAAATTCATAATAAAAAACAATGTTTTTGAATCATATAGATTATGAGAGGGTCCCTTATATTAAATGGGGAATCCTAAAAGTTTCATAAGGCCTACATACAATCATGGGAAAACATCGGAGGGATTTAGTGTTGTATTTGGAGAGTAAATTCATTTTTAATGGATTTTCAATAAATTCCAGTTAGAGGATATGTGGGTATTTATGAAAAAAGAGTTGGAAATTACGTAATAATATCTCAAAATAGGTTTTGGACACTATATGATAATCTAATCAAACACATTGACCTTACCTTTTTTTGTCAATATTTTTTTCAACAGAGTAGTAGTTTTAATTATTTCATAATTCAAGAACCTAATCCTTAAATTTATAGACTATCTTATGTGGATGTCAGTCTTATTTATAAAGAATTTATTTTTAAACCTTAAAATATAATATAGTTTTTTAATTATACATTAAGTCTTTATAAAATTATTTAATTAAATTTAAAAAAAACATTATTTTATAGGATAACCATATATTTAATTGTTTCTACCTTTATGGGAATTATAATATGATTTTTGGGACATAATGATGTCAAAATATAGACCATATATTTATATTGTATTTAGTTTTTACCAAACAAATAAACTATATCATCTTTATTATACAATTTTGAAAAATTCACCATTGGATAATTTCAATGTATTGATTTTAGAATTAATATTTATTTTATAAAAATAATTTCCTTAATATTAAAATTTTCACAAAAAAATGAAATTCCCTATTTACTTAAAAGATTATTTTTATGATATTAAAAAATTTCAAAACCTTATTAAAATTTTGTTTGACTTCATTAAATTATATTTAAATATTTAATATATACCACTAATTTTTTTTAAATAAATTATTTATTTAAAAAATTCATGAATGTTTTTAAAATGACATATTAATTGAAACTATATATTTCATAACAAATCAATTTTTATTTCATCAGTTTAAAATTTTATTTGTATCAAACACAATATATAATCATGTATAAAGTTTTAAAAAAGAGATAATCCCAAATGCCCAGGGGTGAATCAAAGATCCACCCCTACCAAATTTTATTAAAAAATAAATTCGAGTAACAAAGAATCAGAAAGGAGATTTACACAGTTTGGTAAACACTGTGCCACAAGCATCTGCCTCAACGAAGTTCTAGAAACATTCAGGAGCCATAAAGGACCATTCAGAACTTGACTCTTCCACAGCCAACTTTGATAGAGCATCATAAACTTGATTGGACTCCCTGTAAACATGAGTCACATAAAAGATAATATCATCAAGAAGGTGAAGGAATTCAACCCAATAAGGCATCATAGCCCATGGGACATTCCTAGATATCCGTTTGATTAAATCCACCACCACTATAGAATCATATTCGAGCCATATAAAATGCCAACCAAAATTAATAGCATGTCTGATTTTGTTGATAATAGCCCATAATTTAGCTTCAATAGAAGATCCCTGCCCAATGAAATGGTAGAAACAGCCTTTGACAAAGCCTCGATAGGTGCGAAAGACACAACCACGGCCTGAATGTCCATGTGTCCCTACAGCCTCTCCATCAACATTAACATTCAGATAGGAAGGGATGGGGGAATCCATCTAATGTACTCCGGCATTAAGGTTTTTTTGGGTCTACCACTAACATGAAAATTACTCAGAATAATAAAGTCTTTTAACTCATTTTTCATGAAAACAGTTTGAATTCTGGAAGATTTAGAAACCACCCTATGAATAGCTTTGACACCAGAATAATGAATGGGAGTGATATCATTAAAGAGGTAGTCATTCCAGGCCTTCCAAGTGAATCCTATGGAGGATGCAACAACAAACATAGTCAGATTCCTCACCTATTCACTACATTGAACATCTACAGCAGAACAAATCAGCCCTTCCATCGAGGACATATTGAAAGAACACCATGTCATATCCTGAATGTATTTCCATAACCTGCAAATGAGGGGGAAGAGAGGAAAATATGCTCTCGATATTCCACAGCACCATAACTTAAAGGGGATGCTGAGGAAAGATGAATTACAATCCTTTTAAGATCAGATTGAACTGGTAATCTTTTCATCCCGATTTTCCATAAAAGCAGAAAATCAGTGGGTGGGATGAAGTAGGTCTTAAAGGAATGTATCCACCTGGGTGCTGGGGATTGTCCAGCACAAGAATAATTGTACATAGCTCTAGTTTTGAGGATCCCATTGGTACTATGCTCCCAGATGAGAGTATCCTGATCCATGTACTTATAATTCTGTAATCCAGAATGCAGATTGGAAGGGATGAGATCCAGAAATTCTGGATTGGAATTCTGCACCGAGGCAATCTGGGCATGCATCATGTTCTGGGGAGTAATAACATCCTGCTGGAGAGGTCTGGAATGCCAAGAAGTTGTCCAGACATTCATAGTTGAGTCCCTACTAACCAGCCATTTTTAAGACATAAGATTCCTATTAAAGGAAGACTTTATAGCAGGACAAAATAAGGATGAGAGGTAGTGAGGATATTCAGTTCATAGTCTTGATAATAATGAACTTCTCCTCCAAACAATTTTTCTTATGATTTAGTTATAGAACCTCAACATGGGAATAGTCAACAGAAAACCCCAAAGCTTATCTCTCCTTCAAATCATTGATAAATGGAATTTATAGGGTAAAATTCTACTTGTCGATGCCATTGTTTCTCCTGTCTGTCTCAATTGGATTTTATCATAACCCTTATTATATAATAATATTAATAGTCACTATACAATGGATATATTATAAATGGTTAATTTTATTTATTGTTTTTTAATTATGAAAATCTATTTCAATATAAAATAACCAAATTATTTATTTTGTATTATATAACTATAAGTCATTTATTAAATCAAAAATATAATTTCATTTATAACATTATTTGTTATTACATTCTACCTCATCAAGACATCAGACTCCCATATCATGTGACCATCCCATATATGCTAATAAAGTACTATGACCAATGGTATTGATTGATCATAGAGAACATTGTTATGATAATCTAGTATACAGAAAGGTTTCTCAACAAAAAAATGAGTCAGAATGCACCTCCAATTCCATCAATTATATCAAATGAGATGGGCTCAGATACTAATTCTTCTACAAGCAAATATGGAAAACATTGTGAATTGGGGTTTTACACGATGAAATGTCCAACTAATAGGATTATTTTCTAATATTTAAATATTCTAAAATAACCTAGAATAACATGTTGCTAACATTCTCTACTTTCCAATGTTATGAGATCCCAATCTAACATAAAACTAATGAAAAAAATGATCCATGACATCAAACAGTAATGGGTAATGAGGATGATCTATATATGATTTCTTAAACCCTAATCTATATTTAACAATGTCTTATTCAGCTATGATATCTTCATAATCTAATAGATGTGGCTCAGTCCCAATAAATAATGCTAAATAAACACATCCTAAAACAATTTGGAAAGATTTTACCTCCTATACAATGCATCAAAATGCCGTATATTTATTGAGTCTTAATAACAAATATTGTTTACAGACTCAATCAGTGACACATGTGTTTCCCATGAACCCTTGATGTTAAAAATGCAAGGAAAATGGAAATACTCAATAATCTAGGGGGGCCACTTAGTCCAACCATCGATTTTTGGCGATATAAAATGCTCATATTTTGATAGGTTCTGAAGGATTCCTATAGACCATTTAAAATATAATCTATAAAAGAGGCATTATAGTCAAAAAAATTGATGATGGAACCCCATGATTCCTATATGATATATCATACATATAGTTGTATGATTCCATCTTTCTTCATTGACTATTTAATGATAATATAATGGGAGGATTTAGAGAAAAACTCTATAATGAATGAATAATATATTTCCAAATATGATTATAAGGAAATATGATAAAAAATGTATATGGATATCTTTTCTCTCTTCCACAATAAAATATTAAGAGTTTTAAGTTATTAAACTGATATATTGTGATTATCATTGATCCTTTGGAATATAAAACATTGTGATATCAAATAAGCAACTCACCATCTCATCCAAGGAAACAAAAACAATTATATAAGACTACAAATAGTCTTATTATCCTTCTATTTAATGAACCAACTTAAATAAATCCCCTCATGTATTACCTCATGCCTCATTGTCAAAGATTCTACCAATCGTTTACTAAATAATAAGTTACTATTAGTAGCATAAGACAAAACACTTGAGGTCTCCCAACTATTTAAATCTCTTCTAATCGACTAATAGATAGGTTAAAATACATTCTCACACCAAAATCGATCAAAAAGAAATGTTTTAATATAAAAACTAGTCAAGAACACATATTCTCTGTTCTCATTCACTCCCAAACATAGATCAACAAACCGAATAATCAGACTCTACTCCTCCATAAATTCTTTCACTACATGGATTAGTAATTTCATAAGAAAGGAATTGCGGACCATGTGTCCCTTCCTATGGGGGTATATGATATGTAGAAATCAAAGGTTTAAAGATACTTCAACCAATATCTACGCCTTTAAATAAATACCCATTGGGTGAAGATATATTTTATGATCATAAGATCAACATAAACAATAAACCACTCCCCATAGTTGTCAAGGAATATTGTATTTAATGAATTTATCAAATCTATGAAACATTTATTAAGGTTGAGGAAATTCTTTTCATGGGAGAATTGTTGATGATAGCCATAGTCCACCACATGATCATACATATCATCCTACACCATAAAGCTACACATTATGCATTACAAAACACTATATAACCTAACATCGAAATAGGATTATGAAAAACTAGAGTTGATTTCATCCAAACCCACAACTTGTGAATTGATATCATGTACTTATTATTCCTCTAAAACATCACCCCATTTGAGCCAGCAATGTTAAGGTAAAATATAACCTGTAAAAGTCCCAAACAATGTTCCATCAATACATACTATAAGAATTGTTTTGAATTTAAAATAAATCACTTTATGGTTGAGTGATAATAAAAAAGGAATCACTTTAGGGTTACATGAGAACCAGAAAAAAAACCACAGATGAGTTAGCATTACCAAGGGGCTCCACCATTCTAGACAGGAGTCAAATAAACCTAAAGAACACATTGTTGTTGAGTGAGAACTATAAGTTAAACCCAAAATCATCCATATTCATACCTTTTTAAATATTACGTTTTCTCTCATAATCATGAGCCAATCATCAGACATGAGACTAGATTGGCCACTGGTGGAGCGAGTGCGCATCCTACCCATCCTACCTTCCACCTCCTTCCTGCCAATGACCTATGAGGAAACACCCAGATTGAACATCACTCATTCTTTCCCATAGTTTTTTGGATTTAATTAGGCTAATGGACATCCCTAAGGATATCAAAATGCATATGGGCGGATATAGGGGAATAAAATCCATCATGAACCCTCGTTCCACTAATCTACTCTTTCTTAGATGTGAAGTTGGCCATAGATATGGCTTCCACATGTTCTGTATATGATTCAACTAGAATACCCTACTACACTATTACATAAAATGACCCTGACATGACTCTAATTTCAATCCCAATCACCATGGTATGGAGACTACTACTAGGAAATCAATACTTGGTCAAAGGGAATGATTTAAACAAATATATATATATATAAAATATAGTACAGTGGAAGATAAAAAATTAATAGTAAATAGTCAGAATGTCAAATGCTCTTAATGGATAAGAGAGTACCATATTCATGAAGAATATGATATCAAAGTAATACATCATCAAAAGACAAAACAACATCTATCAAGACATAATATCATAAACTTCATGCAACAAGTGGATAGCAGCTCCATCGGTCACCGTCGTCACCTTGGGTCCTATGAATAAAGCACACCCTCCACCTTCAAGTGGTGTCTTCTTATTTACTAGCCTTATGATAAAATAACATAGAATCACCTGAAGAAAAATGTATGCTGTGAATAAAAAACGCATTATGTTGTCAAAATATGTTTCATATGTAAATACATAACAAAAAACTATTTATGATTCGATTTTAAATTAAAACATGGCATGAAATTGTGATTCACATTTATAGTCAAATGATCTTTTCAATGGAGTAGATATAAAAATACAACTTAAAAGAAAATTTCAATAAAATAGAACGGAACGAGTAAAATATTTTTTTATATGTATTGGAATATAATAATCAAATAAAACTAATCATTATAGTAAAATTATCCTTGGTTAATCAGACATAGATAATGGATCCTCATACTACTCTGTGAATTAATCAGGGATCAATTTGTGTGCACGTAACCCAATGAGGTTTTCTATCAAGAGATAATCAATCAACACCCACCAGGTAAAATCATATAGAACATGGTATTGTTATAATTTTCATAGGGAATCTATTTCTATAGAGTCATAGTCTGAACAAGATTCTCCTAATCACCCACTAACTATCTTATATCCAATGTGAATCAATAAATCAATTAATCAAACAATTAATAAATCATTGGAAATTTATATTCAATTCACCATTCAGAGTTCAAATTCCCACATTAACATTTCAACATTCCTTTTTAATTTCAAAACAAAATCATGGCTGTTCATAAAATTCCGTCATTTCAAAATTATTGTTCTCTTAAATCCATTTTTCTCTAAAATCTATATAAAATAATTTCACAAAATTAATTCAAATTCGAATCTATGTTTTTCCAAAATTACACTAATTTATCAAAACCTATAAAATTGTTTTAATTTAATAAATCAATGCATCTATGAAATAAAATATAAAAGTATCTCAAATCAAAATATAATTTTGAAAATACTCTTAAAACAATGAAATCAGTCATGTTATCAAGTGTAGGGAATAGAATTATTAAACCATCTCCCTTTACTCACATGATCAATCCAAAACATAAAATAAATACCCCCAATGATGTGTTTATGGAAAGGATGATCAATGAGGAAGACTAAAAATCACAACTGATAAAATCGAGGTTTTGATCCACCGACAACATGAGGATCCATCACTCTCAATTTTGATGTGAAGAGAAGGATGAATAAATTCAAAATCATAGAAATTTCTCTTTATAGAGGGAGATAAATCACATCCCTCGACACTTAGATATGAGGGGAAAGGTGTTGGAGAAGCCAAAATCCATTAAATAGGGTCTATAAAACACAAATGGATATATTAGGTTCTATTAAAAGGTGTATAAAACTTATAATGGTGGTTTCAAATTATAAATAAAATTTTAAGGGATTAAAAACCAATTTTCATTGTTCACTGGGTTTGGATTCATGGTTACTACTAATTAAAAGCCTAAAACTCCACCATCATTGGGATTCTAGAAGTGATATATGGATTGATTGAATTATTTAAAAAATTTCACACCTCCCTTGGATACTGATAAGGGTAAATGATTTTTCAAAATGGTTTCTAAAATCATTTACAAATAGTAAAAAGACCCAATGTACCATAACACACAATATTAGGGGGTAGCTGAAATATTATGAGTAACTATGATCCCTCCCTCTAGAACCTCAAATAATGACACATGGTTTCCTGAGCCAAACTAAATGTTATTACCTAACCATTATACAACTATGAAACCCCAAAAACATTCAAAAATCTCAAAAAACCCTAAACAACAATCAATGAAAGTCCTAATCGATGAATGATCAAAATAAGGGTTAAGGGGTACCTGAATTCTATTATCGAGATTTTAAAATCTACCCACTCCAAACCCTCACATATTATATTCATAACCATCAAATCCCATCATCCCCTAATATTCCAATTATTATTTAAGGTATCACACTTAACCACTTCCGTATCTTTAATTTATAATAATTCAATAATAAAATCTATATTTTTCAACCAATCCACTACCTCATGTGGATAATATGAGCCTTTGGAAGTTAGTGGTTCTATCAAAGAAACTCTTGTGAATGATATCTAGATTCATCCCTTTGTGGTTCCACTATTAGATCATAAACAGGGATGGGTTTGGACACATATCTCGTAACATAGAAAAAATAAAATACAATAATAATAGGATTTTCTTGAAAAGGAGGGTTCAATTATAGTGGTTCATTAGAACCACCCTCCAAAAAACCATTAAAATATACTATATTGGTCATCGTACTACATAACATCAATCAGAATCATAGAAAAATTAGTATGGGTACTCATCTCATCATCTCAATCTAAATATACAAGGGTATTAATTCAATCAGACGGTATTACGTTTTATGATATTTTAAAATACTCATATTGATCATAATAAAATACCAGAATTCGATTAATTATTCCTTAAGGACACTTTTCTAAAACACTCATAGTGAAATAAGGCTGACTATGATGAGTGGTGTCTAGGAACTCACTCATAACTACCCCTTATGCCCATATAATCCATTAACCAATCAACTTGTACAACTGATATCACATATCAACATCATGGTAATATATTCAACTTCACATTTGATACAAATTTTTAATAAAATATCTGAAATACATGGTTACACAGGTCCACGGACAAAGAGTAACATCACCCATATTGAATTTCTGATCTCCATGAGTTGGAGATAAGAAATGAGACATCATCACATGATTAGAGGGAATGATTTCACCCCACATAGAAAAATAAATATAGAGTAATCAAAGATAAAGATTATTATAGTACTATTATTTCATAAGTGTTTGAATATGTTTCTCAAGAACTGGCACAAAATCTATGGGTTGATAAGTATAAAAAACATAATGTTTTATCACATGGAACTGAAGAGTGTAGGCCTACCTTAACTAGATCTTGGATACCATTGTCCATAGATTTGGATCCTGATCACGGATATAATAATTAGGTTGAGGGGGTCATGAAATCAATTGTAGATTAGCTAAAATCTTGTCTGATAATTAACACTATTACAGAATAGGCTTTTAAAAATGAAAAAAATTCCCTTTATCAGTGCTAGAGACAACATTACTACAAGGGTGAGAATAAAAGCTCGAGAATTTTATCTTATCATATAAAAGCACAGATAAAGGTTACCTTTACCATCGATAATAGAACTGCTGCTAAAGAACCTAATTAAATCATAAAAATAATGTATGAATAAAAAAATATAAATGAAGGGAAAACAATCTAGGCTCATTTACACTGTTTTGGTGATGGGATGCGCATTTTAAACTAAAATGATACAAATATATTGGAAAAACACACATCAATTCATACTGGTCACATCATTTGTATAATTGAGGAAAACATGATTTGTATATGTCTCATATGACTAGTGGATCATTTTCATAATGTTTTAAAACTATCTGATTGTTTATTATTGGGTTTGAGTACGTCACTTCTTGTTTTTGTTGAAATGTCAATTTCAAATTGTAAACATAAACTATGACACATATCTGTCACATTGTGTGTCCGCTTGATGATATAATGATTCCTAATGGTCACATATGACTTATGAATCTTATTCCAAAATAATAAAGACACAATGAGAACTTTTACTCAGTTTTTAGTGACTGGCACTTTATGAACTAAAATGATGATTTTAAACTCATAAAAAACATTTAGCCATACTAGAAACAATGTGAAGGAAATTGAGTTTTGGATTATTCCAACACATAAAAAATGACTTCTGTATTATTATCCTAATGAATCAAAACAATATAAATGTTTCATCCCAGTTTTGAGTAGGTTAGTTGTCCTTTATACTAAAAGTGTTGTAAATTATAAATAAAAAGATGCACTTAGAGTCATATTGGTCACATTGTGCTTCAGATTGAGGTGAAAATAATTATTACATGTCCCAAATAGATTATTTATTGTTTTAATAACATATCAAAACAATACGAATGTGTTTACCTGGTTTTGAGTACATCACAAGTCTTTTATACTATCATGAAATTTTAAATAATAAAAATGCAGCTTGATGCATATCGATCACACCGTGAATTAGTTTGATGTGAAACTGATTACTACACGTAAAAACAAATTATGAATAAATATGATAAATTATGAATAAATTCTGATCTTGTTCTCTTGGTTTTTAGTTACTGTCAATTTTGAAGTATTTTTTATTTTAAACTGATAATGGACATATTATGTCAAATTGGGCACATCATTTATCAGATTGTGGGGTAGATGATTTCAACAAATAACAAAAGACATATGTATTGTTTACATAATGTATCAAAACAATATCAATGTATTTTAAATGTTTGGAGTACATAAATTTTCTATTTTAATAAAGTCTTTTTAATATTTAAATAAAGAGACACACTTTGAGTCATAACAGTCACACTATGCGTCAGATTATGGTAAGACTGATTCCAACACATATCAAATGAATTATGGATCATTTTATTAATGTATAACAACAATTCTAATGCATTTTATCAGTTTTGAATATGTCACATTATTTTTACTAAAATGTTATTTTAAAATAGAAACACACACTTTGACCTTTACTGATGACATCATATATTGGTTTGACAGGATACTAATTCCTAAACATCAGAAATGACTTATTTATCGATGTCCTGAATTAACATGAAAATCCAAAAAAATTATTTTTTTTCAATGAGTGATATTTTTTGAACATATCTATCTATTTTAAAATTATAATGGAAACATTAGGTCATAGCGGTCACACAGTGCATTGAATTGAGGTAAGATGGATACTAATTTGTCCCAAAAGACTTATGAATCATTTCAATAAAGTATCAAAAGAATAAGAATATGTTTACATAGTTTTGAGTATGTCAGATTCTCTTTTCACTAACATTAATGTAAATTTTAAATAAAAATAAGAACTTGGAGTCATACTGGTCACACCATGTGTTGGATTATGGTGAAGCTGATTCATCCATGTCCCCATGTCTCGTTACAATCTTAACTAACAATGAAACCATTTTCCCTTTTTATTTATATGTATTACATCAAACACATCATATTGACTCAATATTCCTAGCATAATTTTTTTTCTCATTGTTGAATACCAGAATAGTAGAAGAATATCATGTGATGATTATATCATGAGAAGTCTCCACAATGGGCACATGGGGTTCATCTACACTCAAGATATACAACAATGTGAAATTTTTTCAGATAATAACATCGAATCAATATATTGTGTTGGATTTTTGACAAAGAAATACATTTAATATGGTAAACAAAGTTATATTGTATGAAAGAATCATTTTATCTCTTTTGTAGATTGATACTGATATTAGGCAGTAAATTATGACTTCCCTAAGGATGTACAAAAACAATTAGTATTAGGTAAAATGACAAGGAAATTTACTTACAAATGGTTGATAACATAATAAAAAATTAATTAATTAATTTTTATGAATTCACCTTTTCCTAATGGTTGTATGAATTCTTGATGCATTTTCTTGTTGTAATTCTCTAAATTATAACCACAATGTCCAATCCATCATGATATTGTGTTTCTTATATCAAACCACCCCAACTTGAACAAGATAATTCACCAATATAAGAAAACAATTAGTATATGAGTAATAATGAAAAGAAATAACATGAACATAAATATGAAACAATACATGTATTATATGGAAAATGATTTTACTATGCAGTAATTTTTTACCACAAGTATATGCGGATAGAAAATCAAGAATGATGGTAATAAAACGCAGATAGATCTAACCAATCAATCAATGGATGTTTCTGGAGGATGAAGAAAATAAATGATACATTGGATTGAATCATTGAATCATCCAAGAGAATGTAATTATATCCTATTATGTTCAAAAAATATTCAATTTATTATGATAAATAATGAAATTAATATATTATATTCATTTTCAAATGTGAATAACTCCCATTGGTGAGAATTACATGGATTGAAATCATAGATTCCTAAGGGTGGAACAAAAATGCAATGTTAAAGAATTATTTTTTTATAGATGGATTAAATTAAAACATACATAGTGTTTATTGGATGTGTGATGAACGAAATGATGTTTTTTAGGAAGTATTAATGATCTGGTTATCATTTCAAATATTTCCTTATTTTTATTTTCTATAAGAAATACAGTCAAGTCTAAAATCAATGAATACCATTTTATTAGGAATCAGAATGCTTCGGTGAAAAATAAGGAGTACGACTCTAAAAAAATATAATTTTTTTCAAGTAGAGACTAAATCTTTTGGAGAGGATGATAAGGATAATAATTTGATCAAATATATGCATGAGGAGCTTAATCCAATTAAGAACAATGTTACATGAGGAGTTTTATCCAAATAAGAACAATAAAGTCTTTTTATTGATCATGTTGTTTCATATATTGATCGAACACATATCTTTTAGTTTAATAATAAGTAACATTTTTAGAAAAAAAATCCTAATTCTTTTAAACTCTTAACATAAAAGTTCATGGTATTCTATTACAATGAATCATGTTTTATGTCATATAATTGATATTTTCACATCTGTGGGGCATCATATTACCACTATTGGGGCATAAAACATTGTTTTAAGTTTTTGTTAGTAAAACATATAATTCAATAAAATTATGAATCCACAGAAAAAATATCATGCGATAAGATTATTAATTTCAATCAAATAATGTTTTCTTGACGTGGTATTTTAAATGTTTAATGATTTAATCCATGAAAATTTACTTTTATTCCTACATAATAGTTTCTATAAAAACTTATTTATTATATTTTCATCCATCATTGTTAATATTTTATTTTATCAAAATTAATATAAATATAATAGTATAAGATGTAATCTTGAAGGGTTAAAATTTAAATAATAGAGAAAATTTCACTTTAAATAAGTTACTTTTTAGATAAAATATTTAATTTTGAAAAATATTGTCCAATCCTGAAGGTTGAGAACAATAAATTTGATAAAAACGCTATATTCTAATGCACCACATAATAAAAAATTAGTTTTTTTCTAAAAACACAATGATTATGTCGTTTTCCTTGAAAATAAATCATTATAAATGTTTATTTTCTAATTATATTTCAACAACCAAAATCAAAATATAAATTAAATATTACCTCGAAATTATTTTTTCTTCTATAATATAGTCCAATGATTATAAACCCCTAAAAAGACTTGATTTTTATAGCATTTAAGTAACATTATCTAAATTCTAAGTGAAATATTTAAAAAATAAAATCAGAATATTTTTTTTCCTAAAGTAGCTAAATAAATAAGACAGAAAATCAAACATATATAATTTTTTATCTCTTCTGATTTTACAAATTCATCGGAATAATCTGATTGTTACACTTTATACGTTACCCCTAAATCTATCCCACAACTCATGAAATAGAATATAGTCATTATAAGTAAATACATTTATTTTACACCATATTTCAAATCTCATTACCCAAGGAAAAATATAATGAAAAAATCAATTTATATATGTTCCAATGTGTCATATATTTCATCATCCATTTTTTAGAAATAACCTCTAGAATAACCATTAAAATAGAAAGGGAAAACCATATATTCATGTTTTTCATCACTCAATCCTAATAGTTCTAATTGTTTCAGGACATAATATATGACCCCAATGATGTCACATAATTCCCCATCCTTGTGATTTTCAATATAATATTTGAAACCAATAACAAAACTGACCGATATATCGATGAGTTTATTTTAAAAAATTGACGATTTAAAAGATGTCAATTTCATGGAATGTAATTATTGGGAGCCGATTATACCTCACAAAAACATGTAAAAATATTGGGATTAATACATTTAATGTCGCACAACACTAATATTTTCCAAAGGAGACCCACAAGATATCAGGGGAGATGATACATCAATATTTATAAAAATAATAATTTTTTTTTTATTAATTATTGGATAGTAAAACTGAACTTGTCAGTATACATGAATGTTGGATGATAAGGATCATTGGATAATCATGGGACGTAGTAGTTATAAAAAAAACCGAAATTTTGATTGAGCCATGCTTGCGTTAGACCTTTGAATCGCTCAAGACATGGATTCGAGGCTTGGAATTATTGGATCCTTAATTCTAGCCAAGATTTGATCTTTGATTAGACGACGAGGGGCACTAGTAGTAGGTCGCTTCCATGGAGAGCTACATATATTGAGAACTGGTTCCCAATTGTTAGGGTTCTCAAAATAGATCATGAAACTTTTATCATTTTTCCAAAAAATGTTCTGATATAGAGAACTTTTATTGGATCTAAGTTAGTAAGTGCTGAGAATACTGTATTTTTTATATTATTTTAAAAAAAATTATAATTATTATATAAAATTATAATACATGTAATAATAATAATTATAAAATTATAAAATTATAATTATTTTAATATATATTTAATTATTTATCATTATATAAATACTATTTTAAAAAATTAATATTTATATCATTATATATGTATAAATATATATATATATATATTAAAATAAGACATTATTTAAATAAAATTATTAAAAATTTAAAATTATTAATTTATAATTATATAAATACATTTTTTATAAAATATTATTTATTTATTTATAATTATATATTTATAAAAACAGTAAATATACATTTATAAATATATATATTAAAAATTATTTTCTTAGAAATGTATTTTTAAAATTATTAATGAATATTTAATCTTATGTTCATGCATGAAAAAAAGAGTAAAATTGATTAATTAATAATGATTGAAAATTTTAAAATTTCGATAAGTTTGATTAATATAAATCATTAATATATATATATATTTAAATAAAGATAAATTCATAATGAAACTTTTAAAACATAACATATAAAAAATATAAAAATATAATATAAATTGATTAAATTCCAAAAAATATATATTTTTGCATGTGTGTGTATATATATATAAATTCAATAAATACATATATATTAAATTGATATAATAAATTTGATCTATGTAATAAATTTAAAAACCAAAATACTTACAATTATTTCCACTACTCGATGCAATTAGTTAGTATTTTTTAATTCATATTAATTTTTAATTACAATCATTTATTCAATAAATATATGACTATTTATAATGTAAAGCGAATAAATATTTTATAATTTAGAAATAATATTTACATACATTAATATATGTCTATATATCTAATATATACTATTTAGTAACATTGTCAATAATCATCAAATAAATAAACTGTTTAATATTTTTCTCAATTTATATTTGTTTAATTTTAATTTGTTTAATCTTAATTTTTAATATATCAATATATTTAATAAATAATATTTATTAGTATTTATAATTTTTATATATTTTTATGAATTCATTCCTTTTTTTCAATAAATATTTATTTAATAACATTTGAAATTTTTTTAATAAACACATTTCTTATTAATATAATTATTTCATTTAATTTTTTCAGACAATTATGTGAACTAAAAAATAGAGTACTGATAAATGGACATATTTATAAATGTATTATTTAGAGCTAATAAAGATGTCATTTATCAGTGATTTTTTTAGCACTGATAAATACATGTTCTACTAAAAGCCAATTTTGTAGTAGTGTGTGGTGGAACAGATTCTGAGTGATGCAAAAAAACTTTCAATGATTTTGGATATTTGTTAAATTATATGATATGAAGGGCATCCATGGATGGTCAGATGATGTTGATGATGAATCTTAAAAACCCGACATATAGTCAGTCTTTGCCTAATGGGAAACATTTTGTGGTGGATGTTGAATGTTTTCAAACTGTTCCTCTTTGGAAAACAAGACATGAGAAATACTATTCATATATAAATCCTACAATGGATACATGGTCACATGGTCATCTGGATTATGATTCTAATTGGTATGGTGATTATAATGATTCCTATAGTAATTTTGACCTTTTATTGTTTCTTTATTTATCCTTGGGATGAGGTAATGATGCTTGTATGACACCACACATCCACCTTTTGTATTTTATTTAAATAATTTTCTTAAATAAATGTTCCCTACCATGTCCTTTTTGGTTAATTTAATTCTTCATTAACATTCCAAATTCACACTTTCATGTTTCAACTTACTATTTTAGTTTAAAAAAAACTAATCTTCATAAAATAAAAACCTTTCAAATCATCTATCATTTAATGACATTTTTCTCAAGAATCAACATCAACACAATTAACGTTTGAAGCCGTATTTTCTCAAAGTCACCCAATTTATCAAAACCATTTAAAAGGTGTTTTATTTCCAATGATCCATTCCCCTATGAATGTAATCATCCAAACTTATTAATTCATGGAAATAAATTTGAAAATACAATTCAAATCAAGATTGTATTCAAGGTTTCAAGAGTAGGAAACCCCCATATGGATCCACCTAAATTTAGTCTCTTGATCAATCAAACAACTAAAATATGAACAACCAATGAAGATTATATGATGAGTAAGATCAAAGTGGAATCATTAAAATCAAAATCCACCAATAAAAATCTAGATCCACCAACATCATTGGGATCCATCAGTATCAAGGAAGGGGAAAATAGGAGTTATAGTCCCAAATTAAAGATACTTCACTTACCTATGAGATATCAATCATTTCTATTGATAATTAGATCTGAGTGGAAAGGCTCTAGATATAATAATATCCACTAAAGAGATCCTCTAAAAGACAGAGGATCATAATAATTTCGATTATTATGTATTTAAAACATATTATATGGGTTCTAAATTTTAATTATAATTTTTAAAGGATTAAAACCCCATTCTCATGATTTATAGAGTTGTTATTCATGATTAGTACTAATCAGGTGAATAACTACAAGATATCATTGGGATTCTAGAATATCTGCATTGTTTGGATGCACATTTTGAAAAACGGCGCACAAAAGTGGATTACTCTTGTTCTTAGTGATAATGTTACAATTTTTTTTCACATAGTTTTTTAATTAATGCACAAACCATGAAAATCCTCATAATACCTTGCCTCATGGTTCAAGATGGAGGAATCATGGTTTTCCCAAACCTTTTACTCCTCATACAGAACATCAAATAATTGTACACAGTTTCTTTGACCAAAATATATAGTTTTACTTAACCATGTTCCAACAATTAACAACCCCAATACATGTAATAACCCATGAATACCTCATGAATAACATAAAAAACATACAATCATAGGATGATAAAAACAAGGGTATCAATGTTGTTGAATGCTGGTAAGGGAATGTTACATCTCTGAATATCAAACACATTCTGGGTTGACATTCAAGACCTGAACTATATAATATTCATTTTTTCTATTAAAATATATTTCATAGAAATAAACAACCATAAAACATTTCCTCATATATTTAAAATGATTATAATACTTGTGATTCTCCTTTAAATTTCACAAAACAAACATAAGATGGCTTATGTGGTCCTCCCCTATATTGGATTACTCCAATATTTCATTAATGAACACTACCATGAAGTAGTCCAAAAAATCTATGAAATATGTAGTTCTTAATATATATATAATGACTATATGTTTATCATTAAGGACACTTGAAACAACTAAATACCCAAAGTGCTCATACCACCTCCTGAATGGGATATTAGTAACATCCTCCTCCTAGAAGATTCGTGTTCTCATACTCAACGTTCATGTAATCAATACACCCATAAAATATCTTTATTTAATGGACTTTAGGATCCCTAGAGATGATAAAAAAATCATCAATTAATGTAAATGAGTACTTATTTTTAATGGTCACATGATTGAACTTGTAATAATCTATGAATAGTCAAAGACTCCTTTTTGCATTCATTATAAAAAGTAATGGTAATTCCCACAATGACTTAAAAATGAATAAATCCATTAAATAAAAGGTCCTATAACTCTACCTTTAATAATTTAAATATTACAAGAGCCATCAAGTATAATTGTATAGAAATGGTCCTCATCCTAGAGAGTAATTCAAGTGTTATCTCGACCTTCCATTGGGGAGGAAACCTTGAAAAAACATCCTTAAACACCTGGGGATACCAGTCAACTACCAAAAGGAGATGACCTTTTTTCCCTTGGGTGAAAATATCCATGAATATCCTAGATGACTCTAATTAAATTATTCCTACATCTATAACAAAAATTCATTCCCTCTCAGGCCTTGGTTCCCACTCACCTTATAAAATTATTGTGTATATGATAGGAGATAGAAACTAGACACTATAATGAAATAAATAAATTTGATCATTCAAACTAATAATATAATCCATAATTAATTTGAGATCTAAGAAATATATGTCTAATAAAATGAATTTTGACACAACCTATATATTAGAAACAAGCACACAACACTCTGACCACTTAAAACCATAGTATTTCATTCATTCCAATAGGGTAATTAGATCAATCATAAATGAAATAAACTCTACTCATAAACCCAAATAATCAAGAATGTTTAACAAGGTAATGGAATATAAATATCCCATATAAATTCAATACAAATACATTGAAGAATAAATAAACATCATACCTTTCACAGTGGCTAGAAAAAATTTATATTCCTTAGGTGACAACATCATTGCTTAAAGAAATACAGACTCATGATAGCCATGATCCTTCTTAGATAGATGAGACCCTCTTTATATTATGGGTTAGATCCCACACCATTGTAAGAATCAAATCTCATCTATATACCCTAATAAATCAATGAATCCACTACACAATCCTATGTTTGTGTCCTTTAAAGAATTTGGACATGCTCCAAATGACCACACTAGTCTGACATCCTCATAGCCTCTATGAAGTATGGTCTTATATAGCCAAATCTTTAAAAATAATAAAAAATCATAATATTTAACCCTAAAAAATCCATTGGAATGAAACCTAATTTCTTCTTAAAAAACCTATCACTACTTCAATAACATTCACCTAATTTCCTCTATGATTTATATAAAAAGGCCAAGCTACCACATATAGCTGATGAACCCCCACTTATACCCATATTCCCTCCAATTTCAACCTTATCCAAAACGTATTTTTTCACCACCATAGCATAATTCTGTAAGAAAAGCAAAATATTTATCATTAAAATATTTAATTGAGACCCATTTCAACGTGATTATCCTTAAGGTAGTTATTCACTACAATCTCATGAAATAAATGAACCAACTCAAAAACGGAGTAGCAATCTCCATTACTAAAAAATATATTTCCCTAAATTCATTGACCCATGAGAATTCTCCACCATTTGTGTCTAGGGATAAAAATTCTAATTAAAATTATTATTTAAAGATGTACAATCAATATGATTATGTAAATATTTATTCACAATGTATTCCCACCACATTTCACCATGTCCTTATAATATATAAGTATTGACAGAAACATTAGAAATCCTAGATATCTTTAATATGGGAAAGATACACTCAATGATTTCTATCGATTCCTCAAGATCCTATATCTCTGTTTCACCATGGAAAACCATTCGGTTCGGCATGGTTATCTCTTATGCATGATCCAAAACTAATTCATAACAAAATTTACCCAAAATTTCGAAGTATTTAAGGGTATAAATCATAAATTTTTCAAAAACATGTTTAACCATTTGTATCACTTGTGAAACATTCTTTTTAACTCCCTCTATTCACTTAGATGAAGGCTTTCTGTGAAACATTTTCTAAAAAATAAAATAAAAATCCATTCGACATAGAATTGAGTATTTAAAAACATTTAATAACTTCTAATAAACCTTATAATAAACCTGAAATAATGAGAATCAACATCAATAATAATTAAAAATGAAGAAGGGGTCAAAACATTATCACTTTAAAAAAATTTCCAATAGAATATTTAGCAGCATGGTTCAAAAATCCATGTGAACATCATTGGAATAATTAAAGACCTGCCCATATGGGTTCAACATTTTTACTACTAATCATGTGCCAAAATACCATTCCCTTACTTTCCACTCTTGTTTCACTCTAAAACTAAAAAAAATTCAAATTAACACATCGGATCCCCCTGAAACTCAACACTAATATGGAGAAACATAAAATCCCATTAAAACAAAAGGGTTCAAATTAACCAAAACTCCATACCACCCAAGGATACTCAAGGTTTAATATGGTAGAGAGCTAGCTATGAACTCTTCCACGCCTACCTCTCAAGTCCCCATAGTCCTAACTACTTTCTACAACTAACCCCCCAAATAATATAATGAATATTATATTATTTTTCAACAAACATTGCATGGTTGACATTCCACATCACTTGATCAAACCAACCATAATGTCTTAAGGGTGTTCCTGGTCACCATTAGCTGGTGATAAACACCATGGTATTATACATAATCAATTGGAAATGGTTTCACCATTTAATAACAGACAATAATAAAAAATAAATTATACATGGATGCCAAAAAATATAATAATAAATATATATACTGATCCAAATATATAATATGTATAATAAAAAACAAGATATCATAAACAAAACCACAGAAATATTTATAAACAAGAAACACAGACACATATAAATACACACATGCTCACTGATATATATATATATATATATATATTAAATGTTCACTTCAAAGTTAAATTTTTATTATCAAACAATTTTAAGGAAAAAAGTGAGAAATCAAGTCATGTAACGAAGGAGAGTTCATGGCCATTGATGTGAAATTACAGCCTACCCATTTTGATCTCTCTAAATAGTTACCATGATAAAGAGTTTACCTGGATATCTGGTTGCTCCATCTGAAGGTCTTCAAACCTGAATTCCAGGTTTCCTCACTCTTGTATGTACTCCTCTACATTGATCATTCGGTTGTTGAACCCCCGAACCAAGAATCAAGTCCTTCTTGTCGGTCCATTCACTCTGCTCATCATTGGTGGCCACCGTAACCGTATTTCCCATCATTATTTCTCCCTCCTCATTGGAATCTTTGATTGTCAGTACAGTTTCTAACATAACCATATTCGAGCTCAAGAGAATATCCAAAGGTGTATCATCCACCTCTTATTGCTGGCAAGCCACCTCGGAGGAATGGGGGCTGCACTCTATCTGCTTGCCCTTCGACTTCTTTTCCAATCTAGTCTCCATCGGTAAAGGAAAATGAGAGTAGTCCTTTTTCTTTTTCTATTTAACCCTTTGATTCTTGCTCCACCTTGGAGTAGGCTACCTTCCCCCTGTTCCTAATCCTCTGTATTGATGGCTAAGAGGCTTGATCATTCATCACTAGACTCCCTATCATACGCCATCTCCACATTGGCGGATATTCTGACCAAGTCATTTCCAACAGTTTGGGTGGGATCCTCAACTACCAAAGCATCAAACCAATTAGCCAGCCCAATACCTTCATCCGATATAGAGATTTCCCTAGCTGCAACTGCAACAGAACTCCTTCCAGCCCGTTCCAGGGACTTATCACCTTTGTCTCTCCTACCGCCACCTTAGCAAAACGCCTCTACATAAGCAGCCATACAATCTAAGGAGGAAACTCCCTCATCCACCCTTTGTGGAACCACCTGGTTAATGACACTGCCAAAACATTCTTCTGCCCCACCAGATCCCTCAAACCCTGAAGATGAATTCATATGGAGATGGGGTTCACTCAAATCAATCCGTAATCGGTTAAAAACATCATCCACCAAGGGATTCCCCTCCATAGATCCACTCGGAAATCCCCTTGCATCGATACACTTAGGGGCCTCACCCACTAAATTTTGCTCAGGTATTACTAACTCAGCAACTGAAATCTTCCCAGGAACTACTTACTCATCCACCAAGGGAATCTCCTCCCGAGATCCACTAATAATTCCCATTACATCAGTATCCTTAGAAGCCACACCGACTGGATTTTGCTCCGGCTCAACAAACATAACATGATAATGTTTACCCTTACCACTATCCGTATACTTCTTCAAGGAGAGAGTCGTAGCCACCTGCTGACAAAGAGCTTCTGAATGTCCCTATCGCTTATATCATGTGTAGAACTCAGACCAAGATTCATAGACCACCAGCTTCTTCCACCTAAACTCTTCACCAAATGTAATCCAGAGATACTCGAATAGCAGCCTGGACTCATCTACCTCCACACAGGAAAGAGGGTGAACGGGGTGACAAAGTGACTCCGTATGGCTATCAGAGCAATGGTATCTACTGACTAAGTTAGCAAGCATGTGAATCACTGAGGGATTTTGAAAAGGGAGGGGAAGATTAGGAAAACTCTCCCAAATCGCCATTGTTGAAAGTCATGCTACATAAGAAATTCATACGTCTAGAGGAAAAGGTATAATGGGCTGTCGTTGAAGCTTCGAAGAGCCATGGACCAGGCTCTGATTAGGTCTTCCTCTGATGAGAAATGAATCATGATATGCCTATTCTCAATCAATCCCACTATTTCTTGCACTTCTAAATTCCACGATGCAAAGACATGATGATCGAACGAATCCACCGAGGGGCGACGCTGCTTAAACCACACAACCATGGTGAGATTCAGGAGGGAAGAGGCTCCATAAATCTCCGAAACTGAAAGCGGAAGATTGGGACTCCCATCAAATATATCCGAGACTTTAGAACATAGTTAAGCTTGAGGAAATGGAGGAAGAAGGCCTGGGTTAGAAAAGGGAGAGACGAGGGATCTCGCCCCCTTGCTGATCAATGAAGGTCCCTCCCCCGTCAGGGGAAGAGGGACAGGCGTAGAGGCCAGCACCATCACTGGTGACATAGAACGACTCCCAAATCTCGAATCCCCACAAATATATATATATATATATGATATCCATCATTAAAAATAATTAATATCCCAAAATAAATAGAAGGCCAAAATGTTTGATAAATAACATCTCAAAATGATATGAAATCCCAAAATACACCAAATGTGGTATACATAATTAGACCATCATCTCCATGATCCCAAAAAACCACAATATAATGTATCCAATAAGAACCATCGAATGACATAGTGCCTTTAACATTACCTATTTCCTACACGATAATTTTTATATACATCAAAAAGAAATATACAAGGCGTGATGAAAAAACCCTGTTTGGATACCACCATGGATCTACATTAGGTATTTAGATATGACAACCAATAAATATATATTGAAAATTATATTTTAAACCATTTAACCAAGAAAAAATTTATATGAAAGCCCATATTTTCCCAAAAAAATAAACCTTTTTTTAAAACATGAGTCTGAAAGTTTCAATAAAAAGAAACTGAAACCACATGAAAAAATCATACTCAACTCACCCATACTTGGAATAAGCATTAGAACAGAATAAATTAAATCATATATAAATCGATGTTGGGTTTACTCATAAAAATTAAGAAATACTAATAAAATAAGTCATTAAAAATATATGTCATTGGATCTAACCAATGGTGACTAAAGTATTGTCTAATACATGGTTCAGTAGCTAACTAAGAATGAATAACAAGTTTTCATGCTCTCTCGATCTTATAAAAGCCCTGTATTCTATGGGATCTCTTCCTCGGCAATGGAAACATCCTTTACATGGTAGTTTTTAGTCCACATAAGAAATATTTATCCATGGGATCCCTCATTCACTTTTTTAACACACCCACGATAGTGAAATATTTATGATAAGTCTTTTATTTTAGATGTCCATCACACAACCATGTTAACCCATGTGCAACATATTCCTAAAACAATAATGAATTATAACTCTAAATTTCATAAACTACATTTTCTTTTAATTAACCAAGATTCAATATAAGGTAACATCCTATCAAAAACCCCTTTATAATCTATTTTAAACAAAAAATACCTTTTGAAGAATTTTATCAAACACATGTCAATAATTTAATCCACCAACTTTATATAAAACATTTTCAACTATTAAATGTCCAAAATATTTTATAAATCACTAAAAACATTGATAAAACATCATTATTATCATAATTGAAAATACATTTAAGTAATCTAATCAAAATTAAATAAAGAATAAAAGTAAATTCATCTAAAAGAACAACTTAGTAGAGACACATGCCTTTAAACCCAAATAAAACATACTACATTTAATAAAAACCATAATGAATGGAGTATGGGTCATCAAAAACCTCAACCACAAATAATCAACAAAAAATCAAAATAAAAACCCAAAATATGAACACATGGTATGCCAGGGTTCCAAAACTCCATGAAAATAAAATAAAAATAAAATATTAAAATTTGTAGAGGATGAATTAAAAAAATTCAAGGTTTACGTAAATCTAATCCATAAATAGTCAAGGGAGATCCCCCCAAAACATATGGGAATGAAGCACCAAGACAATGGTGAAAGGATACATTAAAATGCAGTGGATGATGGATTATTTTTAAGTAAATAAAAAATTGGTATGTATATTAAATTGTATAAATCTTAATGTGTTATTAAAATCTAATGATTAGTCAGTACATTTTGGAATATTTTATGTAAAATTCATTATCTCCTCAAAATAAGGATGCAATGTTTTGGACACATGGTTACCACGATTCGTACACCATCTATGTACCATGGACTATTTCCCGAAAAAACTAAGGTCTTCGACCTCCAACTCCTTGGAAATCCAAGAATAAATAAACATAAATAAAACCAATATGTACTCATGACCTAGTGGGTATCATGTAAGGGGTGTGTTTGTAGTGAGGCTAGTTGAGAGATATTTTGGGGACATTTTATTGGACCATTAATTTGTTAGATGTTTTTTCACTTATAGAAGTTGAGTATTTCCCCATTAGTCCCTATGATGCTTCCTAATGATATATATATCAAATGTTATGATTTCATTATTTATAATTTTTCAACTGGGTTTCTTAACTCTGAACATGATCCTATTATTGGATTGTTGGTTATTTTTGATTGAGGCCTAGTGTTATTTTTTAATATTACATCCCAATTTTTATTTTTTATATAAGTTTCATGGATTTATATTATTTTATCAATTTACCATATTAATTATTATTCTTGAAGGGTTTATAATAGTTGAATGGAAGAAGGAATTAGTTGATATTCATGTGGTATTTAATATGTTAAAGGAAAGTAAAAATTTGTTTTTTAAACTCACATAATTTAAAAATGAATATTTTTTGTGTTTGTTGTTTTAAAACATTTAAATATCAATGATTTTTTTAATTCTATTAGTTTTACACTATTTTACTTAGATTCAAATAAAAAATTAATAAATTTGAAATAAATTTGTATCCCTACAACTATTAAAACACACCCTATATACTAACATTATTTTTTATATATTCTTCAATTTATGTGGTAGTTTTTATAAAATAGATTCCTGGTATAATTGGTTTCACACTCTTGTGGTAAGTAGGTGGTGATGGTTCATGGTACTGACAAGAGAGCTGTATTCTGAAAGTGTGGTCAATCTTTTAGGGTAGTTATACTAGGTGGGGTTTGATGATTTTCTACGCTATCAAATGTATTATTTTGTTTTAGTTTTGGATGGGGTTATAAAAACATATTTAATATCGTTGTATCCTGTTTTAAATTTTATTATTGTATTTATTATCATTCATTATCATTCTTCTTTATTACGATGGATCTCTTTTTGTATATTAATATTTAGTCTACATTATTATCAAATGTATGGATACTTCATGTAAGGATTCTAAATAAAACATATGGATTTGTTTATATTATAATTATGGTGAAACCATTAGTAAATGGTTATGTTTTGATACCATGTAATTATTTTTTAGCCTAGGTCGATAGGGAACACACCTTCAGCCTTATAGAGGACTAACCCGGTAGAAAAATTGAGTTGACTAAGGTTGATTTGTTATAAAGGGTGTTGGGAATTCTTTCAATGTGGAATACGGAGGGGTTCTGTTGGAGGAACTAATAGGTAGATAGGATCCATTCGGAATGGAAAACATATGGATATAAGGTATAATTTTTAGTAGTGTTAGAAGCTGGTGGTTGGGATATGACTATAGACACATGTCGTGGTATTAAGAGAGATGCCTAGTGGTTGGGATAGGTGATAACATTTATTGTAACTTTCTATGGTGGACACATATTGGTCTGTCAAAATTGGGGATAGTTTTATACAGCTGATATTACATATTCATTGTAGGTTGATGAGTTCTTAACAAACAGAGGTAGACAATGAGCATGCATCTATGATTTTGTATCATGGGTATGGATGTAAAAAAGTACACATATAAAAAATGGATTAAATTTGAGTTGGTTAAAATATGATAATTTTTTGTGGTGAATGATACATAAGGGAAGAAATAGAATTATTGATTTATATTGCAATCACATGTGATGAAAAATTTATTTGGCTGTTACCTGAGCATCAGATATGATGCATGGTAAATTTGTGATATTTTGGAATAGATAATTAAAGTTGGAATTGGTAATGATGTAGGATAACATTGATTTTGTGTATGACTATGGATTATATATGGGGAATCAAATGATTCCGGGTGATAATTGATGATGGTCGGTGGCTATATATCGAAAAATGGTGTGTGTAGAATGTATGAATTTTATGTTGTTGTCATGTTAGTTAGTTGGGTTGATATGACAGTGGGTAGCCAGTTCCTAGAGTTGAAATACCCCATAGAGTGAATAATTATATAATTTAGGGTATCCGTGGCAGTTCAAGTATGTAAGGAAGATACATATTAACTAATAAATGTCTTAGTGTTGTGAGAATACATAGAGTGGGATGCTCAAGTGTTATTAATATTTTCTATTTCTGTAACCTAGATAGATTAGGGATAGGATCTCATATATTTCATAGGTTATATAGTCCTATGTATTTATAGTATTCATTCAGTTTCGATATTGTCTTAGACATGTGTGTTGGTATCCAATAGAGGTAATGGAAGTCTCAATATAGGATCAAGAATGATCTTTGGGAGTTAGTAGGTGTTGAATGGAATAATTTCTATAAAATATTGTTGTGGATTTTCTTTATTAATTTTCTATTATTTATGAGTTTGTAGATAGTTCAAATGTATAATTTTTTCTTGGAGCTTTTATGTATTTTTTGGTGCTTCATGTTCTTTCAAGTAGGGATCATTTTATCCATATTAGATTAAGAAATTATCATTTTATCCTTACACATAGGAGTAACAATTATTTAAACCTTACTAGGTTGAGTAAGGACCATTTATCATTTCTTGATTGATTAAGGATCATTCATCATTTCTCATTTCAGTAAAAATCATTCATCCATACTCATTTGAGTCAGAATAATTTAGATGAACAATGCTTCTACAATCCTTATTATTTTTAATTCAGGGGAATGTATCCTCACACATTCGAGTAAGTATGGATCAAATTAATATTTTTTTATAATTTTTTAGTTTTGAGTAAAGATCATTTTATAAATACTACTATGAGTAAGTACTATTTATATAGCAACCCATCCATTTCTTACATTGATATTACATCATTTTTAAGATAAACAACATAATATTATTACACATGGAGGATCCAAAAATATATTCCATTTTTCAAAAAATAATTTCCTAATTATTATTAATTTAATTTTTAATTAAAATTATAATTTACTTAAAAAACAGTTTATAAGATTAAAACTGATTTTATAGTGCTTCCAAAAATTAAGTAGGGTCTTATAAAATTATATAAAAACTATAAGACATTGATTCAATAATTTATGAATACATTATACGGAAATATATATTCTTTTAAATTAATTAATTAATTATAATTAATTATTTATGACTTATAAATTACCAAAATATTTACTAAGGTCAAATTGTCACTTTCTAAGATGACTAAATTTTATTATATTATTCATAGGTAATGTTACTCTTATGTCAGATGATTTACTATTCATAAGGGTCATTATACAATCCAGAAGGGTATGTTACTATTCCTAAGGGTACGTTACTATTCACCAAAAATTATTTTTGTTTCATTAGACTCCAAAAATCATCTTGAACACAACCATGTGTGACATATTTTCAAAATTCCAGACAAAGGCATGACAAACATATATTTAAAGGTTAATTATCACTTAGTAGTTCATTATTTTGTGTTTTTATGTCATAAATATAAGAAGTGAATTTTCCATTGAAAAACATTGGGTCGTTACATTCTTCCCCCCTTAAGAAATTTCGCTCCCTAAATTTCACTTCACACAAAAAGGTGAGGGTAATTATCCTTCATTTCCTCTTCTGGTTCCCATGTTTCTTCCTCAAACTTATGGTTCCTCCACTACACTTTGACTAGATGGGTTGTCTTCTTGTGTATAACCTTATCTCTCTGATCCAGAATTTTTACTGGCTGCTACTCATTGGAGGGATCATCTTCCAGCTGCACCACCTCTGAGTTTAGTACATGTGAGGGGTCTGGTACGTACTTCCTCAATACTGATACATGGAAGACATCATGAACTTGAGCCATATTCGGTGGAAGTTCAAGATGATAGGCCACGACCGCTATGTAGTCAAGGATCTCAAAGGGGCCAATATAACTTGGGATTATCTTCCCTTTCTTCCCGAATCATATGACTCTCTTCCATGGAGATATTTGAAGGAAGACATTATCTCCAACATCGAACTCCAAGTCCATTCGACGGTTGTCAGCATAGCTCTTTTACCGACTTTGACCAGATTTGATGTGTTTCTAGATGACTTTAACCTTCTATATCATCTATTGAACAATATCAGGCCCAAGTAGATTTCTTTCTCCAACTTCATCCCAATAGGTTGGTGTTCTACATCGCTTCCCATAAAGAGCATAATACAGAGCAATCTGAATACTCGAGTTGAAGCTATTGTTGATTGAGAACACAACCAATGGGAGATGTTGATCCCAACCACCTTTGAATTCAAGAGAGAAGGCTCTTAGCATATATTCAAGCATCTGAACAGAACTTTCAGACTGGCCATCGATTTGGGGGTGATAGGCCGTGCTGAAATTTAAATCAGTACTCAAATCATATTGAAGGATCCTCCAGAATTTAGATGCGATCCTTGGGTCATGGTAAGAGACGATTGAGAGTGGAACACCAAGTAGTCTCACCAATTCCTTCACATATATCCTTGAATGTTGTTCCAGCGAAAGGACTTCCCAAATAGCAATAAAATGGGCATTCTTGGTGAGTCGGTCAACCACAACCCATATCGCATTATTTCCCTTTGACATCTTCAGGAGGCCTGTGAGAAAATCCATAGTAACATTTTCGCATTTCCACATGGGTATATGCAATGGCTGCATCATAACTTTGGACTTTTTTCCCTCAATTTTAACTTTCTAACATACCAAGAACCTTGATATATATTATGCAATCTCCTTCTTTATGTTATCCCACCAGAAGTGTTCTCAGAGATCACTATACATCTTGGTACTCCCAGGATGGATAGAGAAATTTGATCTATGTGCATTATCCAATAGCTCCTTCATTATCCCAGGTGATGAAGGCACACAAAGCCTCATTCCAAACCGAATCAGACCATCATCGTCGATATGGAACTCTTGCAGCTTCCCTTCCTTTACCGTATTCACCCTCTTTTGTATCTCCACATCATCCCTTTGTGATTCCTTAATCTTCTACTAGATGGATGGTTGCACAATCATTTTGGAAAGGTATGATGTATCCACCTCCCTTATGATTTCTAAATCTTTCCTTAGCATATCCATGAAGATATTGTATTTCTCAATCTGCAGCATGGATAGAGTAGGAGGTTATTTTCTACTTAGAGCATCAGCTACCTTTTTCGCCTTTCCAAGATGATAGTGTATAGGGAAATCATAATCCCTGATTAGCTAAAACCATATCCTTTGATGCATGTTGAGATCCTTTTGTGTGAATATATACATTAGGCTCTTCTGGTTGGTTTATATGTCACACTTCTCTCCATAAAGGTAGTGCCGCCAGATTTTCAAGGAAAAAATCACGGCTGCCAGCTCTAGTTCATGCGTCGTGTTGTTCTGCTCATGGATCTTTAACTATCGTGAGGCATAGGATATCACATTATCATTTTTCATGAGTTCACAACCCAAGACTTTCTTTGACGCATCACTATATATCACAAAACTTTATCCACTTTTCGATAGTGTGAGTACAGGTGCAGTGATCAACCATCTCATTAGCTCTTTAAAGCTTCCCTCACATTCTTCCGTCCAGACATACTTTACCCCTTTACATGTTAACATAGATAGCGGGCTTGATAATAATGATCAGTTTCTCACAAAAAGTCGATAGTACCCAGCTAATTCAAGAAAACTACGGATTTCTCTGACACTAGAGGGCCTGGGAAAATCCGCAAATGCCTTTGTCTGTGAAGGATCCACAGAAATTCCCTCACTTGTAATCACATGTCCCAAGAACGTGAATTGATTCATCCAAAAGTAACACTTGATGAACATGGTGTACAACTTCTCTTTTCTCAATGTCGCCAACACAAGTCGTAGATGTTCTTCATGTTCCTCCTTGATCTTGGAGTAGATGAGAATATCATCTATAAACACTACCATAATTTTTTCGAGGTAATGTTTAAAGACTCTATTAATCACGTCCACGAATATTGCAAGGGAATTAGTATGTCCAAAGGGAATCACCAAAAACTCATAGTGCCCATACCTTGTACTGAATGCAGTCTTCTAAATATCTTCTTTCTTCTCCTTTACCTGATGATATCTAGAACGAAGATCCACCTTTGAGAAGTATTGAGTTCCTCTTAACTGGTCAAACAAGTCATCAATCCTTGGGAGAGGATTCTTTTTATTTATGGTGATCTTGTTGAGTTCTCGATAATCAATACATAGCCACACTGTTCAATCCTTCTTCTTCACAAAGAGCACTGGTCCACCCCATGGTGATGCACTAGGGTGTATGAACCCTTTGTCTAGATGCTCTTGTAGATGCTTCATTAACTCTTCTAGTTTGATAGGATCCATCCTATATGGACACATCGAGATAGGAGTAGCTCCATGTATGAGTTAAATTGAGAACTCTACCTCACGGTCTGGGAGAATTCCGGGTAACTCTTCAAGAAATACATCATCGTATTCCCTCACGATGGGCATTTTCTCAAGGTTGGAACATTCCATTGACTCAACCATTTGGGAGAGGAATGCATCTTCATAGGGATTCAACACCCACACAATTGAAGGATTTTTCAAAGGAGATTCATGACTTTCCTTGAATTTGTAGAAGAGCATGGGATGGTTCGTAATATGAAATGATATTTCCTTTTCCAGACAGTTGATATGTTCTCTATATAATGAGGGCCAGTCCATGCCCATTAGAGCGTCGAATTCCACCAAAGGGAGTATTATGAGATTTTTCGGAAGAATCTTCCCAAATACGCCAACAAGTGAAGTGTCAAACACTTGGGTTGCAATAATTGCAGCACTTGGTGTTTTTACAGATATCTCTACTTCAGGGTTTCGGGGCTTTGATTCTATAGTTCTAGAAAACTTGCAAGATATAATGGAATGCATAGAACCAGAATCAAATAAGACTTTTTCCATTATTTGTTGAATAGGATGTGTACCTTGTATGACTTCATTATCATGTTCCACCTTCGCAGTAGTGATAGCATAAGCCTTCCCTTATGCCTCTGGCTTTGGTGGTTGCTAACGCTGATTAGCCTCGAGAGCTCGACGTTTAGTGAACTGGTTTGCATAGTGCCCTAGCTCCCTATAGTTGTAGCATTAAACCATGAGTGGTTCTCTACTTTCATCGGAAATATTCTCCTTCCTTTTCATGTCTTTTCGACACTCTTGAGCATGGTGTCCTTCTTTCCCACAATTGAAGCATTTCCATGTCCCTTTGAGGTAGTTCCCATTGTGTAACATCCCACATTTTTGGCATGTGGGTCGTTGATTTATCTTCCCACCTTTGTCATTAGATCCACCAGCTTGAAACTCCATCATTCATTTCTTATCCCCATAGCCATGTAACCATTTTCCAAACTCCATCTCCACTTCAAGAGCACACCGAACAACATCGTCATAACTCCAAGAGTCTCTAATTTCAAGAGCCTTTTGATGGTTTGGTTTTGATCCACTGAAGAATCTATCAATTTTTCTATCATTGTTGATAACCAATCCCAAATCATACATTGCGAGCCTTGTGAAAATCGCCTAATAGGTTTTGACAGATTCTCTTTCTTTTTGTTTAAGCTCTACGAATTCTCTCTCCATCTTCGTGCAAATATTTCTTAGGAAATACTTATTAAGAATTTATATCTTAATGTCTTCCCATTCTATCTCTTCAATTTCCTCCCTTGTCTTGGTGTTCATAATAAAAGCCCACCATTGATCGACTTCTACATCTAGTCAATAAACGGATAGTGTCACCTTCTCCGTCTCAGAACAGGGAAGCATAGAAAAGATATTCTCCATGGTGTTGACCCACTGTTCCGAAACTAGTGGATCAGAAGATCCACAAAACATCGGTGGTCGTTGCCGCCTAAATCATTCAATAGCTAGTTGCTCCCTCTTTGGTGAAGGAGAACGTTCCCCATTATTATGTTTATTATTCATAACCTGAGATAATTGGGTAATTATATCCATGATTTTTTGAACTCCACCTCCCAAATAATAGGGGATGTCGTTCGGGAAATCGTTACATTGGCCCTCGCATGAGTTGATGGCCTGATTTCTCCTGGTTCCCACCATTTTATAAAATAAAAAATGTTAGAACAAAACATAAGTAAACAAGTCGTGAATAACATATTCATTTATTCAATGTATACCAAAAACATAACATATGGGATCCCTAGGTAAATATTCTTGTGTTCATATTTGAACTTAATCTCATGTCGTTGGTTTTCCCTAGGGTTCACTAATCGTAATTCCCAAATTAACTAAACCTTTCCTCTGGTACCAACTATAGTGACCCAGCCTTTTCTTAAATTAATATTACTTCATTTTTATGATAAACAACACAATATTATTACAAATGGAGGATTTAAAAATGAAGTCCATTTTTCAAAAAATAATTTTCTAAATATTATTAATTTAATATTTAATTAAATTCATAATTTACTTAAAAAATAGTTTTTAAGATTAAAACTGATTTTATAGTGCTTCCAAAAATTACATAGGGTCTTATTAAATTATCTAAAAACTATAAGACATTGATTCATTACATTATGAATACATTATTGGGAAATAAATATTCTTTTAAATTAATTAATTTTTTATAATTAATTATTTATTACTTAGAAAATACCAAAACGCTTTCTAAGGTCAAATTGTCACTTTCTAAGATGACTAAATTTTATTTTATTATTCATATGTAGTTTTACTCTTATGTAGGATGATTTACTATTCATAAGGGTTATTATACTATTCATAAGGGTATGTTACTATTCCTAAGGGTACCTTACTATTCACCAAAAATTATTTTTGATTCATTAGACTCCAAAAATCATCTTGAACACAACCGTGTGTGATGGATTTTCAAAATTACAAACATAGGAGTGACAAACTTATGTTTCAAGGTTAATTATCACTTAGTAGTTCATTATTTTTTGTTTTTATGGCATAAATATAAGAATGGAATTTTCCATTGAAAAACATTGGGTCATTACAATTTACCCCCACTATATTTAGTAACAATAAATTCAAGTGTTTGAAAACATTTATCTTAGAAGAAAAATGTATCTATATCCTTCATATATAAAATAAATTTATGATTATAAATGCAAATTTAAGAAGAATTTATGAAATTTTAATTACCTGTACACCATAATATCTTCATAAATGTGTCCATTTTTTCCTATCTTCTTCCATAAGTGATTCCAATATTGTTTCTTGTCAAAATCATGTTTCATTTCAGGAGGAAGGGATCTATGGAAGAGGATAACTATCTACATGTAAATAGTGTTTAAATTTGTTCATATTTATTCTTCCCTCATTAAAACCCCTTAATTGTATGTATTTTTTCAGATTTTAATAAAACATTAGATTAATATTATTAATGAGGAGATCCCTACAATATTCATAAAGATGGTAACTAGAAAATTAATGATGTATCCATTTTTTATGTGATGTATGGTAAATAGGATTTTGTGAGGTGGTCCTGGTATGATCAGTTTTGAAATTCATAGAATTTTTATTTTTAATATGAAATTATAAATGGTATTATAATATTTCAATAGAGTAATTGTGCATATTATTAAATTAAAAACGTGATTTCTGGATCCTTGTTTTGTCAGGACAAAAGTTATATATATTATTTTCACACTTTAAATCATGATATGGTTCAATGGAATCATCATGTGTGTGGATCATGTGCCTATGGTGATGTTGATCCCCATAGGTGAGGTGAATTTGTGCTATAAGAAAATTAATACAGTATTGAAAATAAATTTGTTTGGATAAAATGGATCTTAGGTGGTGATGGAGGATTGAAATGTGTGTGGAAAAGCTTTTTGGGGATTCTGATCATCATTGGTGGACGATGGGGTCCTGAGTTAATTTGAATATTGGTGAATAAATGTGAGATGTTGTCATAAGGTTATTCTTCATGAAGGCCTCCAAAAATTTAGTAACATAGGGGATATTGGTAACCATTAATATGGTAAAATATTCATCTTAGAATGAAATAATTTGGTGTAGTTGAGAACACTAGTTTATGGATAAGGCTTTCTATTAATGTGGGGGAATGAGACAAACCATGAAAAGATGGTTTTTTTAATTCCATAGGTGATTAAATTTTGATCTGATAGAGGGGAAGTACCTAAAAGTCCTTGATACTGGTTAGATGGATAATAGATGTGACTTTTGGAATTGTGATGTCTTGGATGCTTATGTGGTTAGGATTTTTGTGTAACTCCATTTGTCATGTTATTTGTTGAATGTCTGAGTTTCTACTTCTATGATAGACAACGATTGTGTCATTCTACATTAGTACTAGTTTTGGTTGAAAATAATCAGTTGTGGTCAATAATAATAAGGGGAGTGGGTTATATGATATATGGTTGATTAATATTTGTTTATGTTATTACATAAACTCGTGTATGTATGGATTTATGTTAGGGAAACCATTAGTGGTGGCCAATTGAGTTCATACCAACACCCTATATAGGACCATTAGGAATCATACAGACCTTATGGTTCATGGTATATTCAATGAAAAAGTTCTGATTTCTAGAACCGTGTAATGTTGGGAGGAATAATAGATTGTGGAATAATACAAGATACTATAAATGGGCAATATGGTTCATCAGCTATAGTGTCCCAATATATAAATTATGTTAATTTATAAATTTTCTATAATTTCAATATTATATATCACAATTTAATCATATAGTTCCATGAATGGAATTTTTACTTACTTTGAGGAAAATATATGTATGAAACATATTTTACAACACCTTGGATAATTTATATCTAATTTAGACATAGTAAATTTCCTCTTATATTTATTGTATGATATACTCATCTTAATAACATGGGTAAATCAAAAAATAAGGGGTGAGCTCAGATTTTTTTTAAGGGTAAATATAAGATATAAAAAGAGAATATTATAATTGAACATAAGATTGTCATATGGGTGTAATGATGATTATTAAGAAAATTCATACCAACAAATCACAGATCATAAACTATTGAACATGAAATAAAATAACATAATACATGAATCAAAAGAGAGTATAGGCATGATTCTACAAAAAAAATCCTTCGGAGCAGAACATATTGATGAGATAAAGCACATAAATGTGAATCATTTTTCAACTTTAGAATAATCATTAGTATGGGTAACATTACTTTCATAATATAAAACATCACTACACACACTTATTATCTGCTAAAATGAAATCCTGAATACATATATCTTGATATATAAACATTAAACTAGTGAAATGGCAGGTGATATATAACCCCACCATTCACCATCCATACTTATGAGTGCTAGTTGATATCAATCACTTCTCACATAATAAAAAACCAATATAAATAAAATTCATTTCCTAAAACATTCCAATTGAAAACCATTACATTTTATAGAATAATGAAACCACAGAATGAAACTATTTTTCATTTAATAAATCATAAATAACCCGTAGAAAAGATTGTTTTAATATGGATTGAAATAATGAAATCATCATTAAATATATCAATAATAATAACATTATAAACCCATGGAAAATAAATAGATGTCTAATGAAATAAATTAAAATTATAGGTAAATTATATTCAATCAAGATAATAAAAAATATGTTATTTAGAATGTCTAGAAGAAGGTTATACAGGTATAAAAAAATTTCCAAACAAATCATTTTGTGGAATCTAGGTGAACACCCTTCATTCAAGTGAATTGAAAATAGGGTATTCCAAATTGAACGAAATTTGGTAAGAAGATGGGATCACACATAGTAGATGATTTTTTAAAACATTATTTGTGGTGGATCATTAATCCAAAATAGAAGATCGTTAAGTAGTTAATATAGGCAATGAAAATGGTTAGTAAAATTATAAGAATATCCTTCATCAATATTAATATATGTCCAAGGTTGTAGGTTTAGTTGAAATACACTTCTTTATGGATGTAAGAAAAATTATTTTATAAATAAGAAACATCCATGGTCATTTTAAAAAATATATATAACAATATATTATAAATCAGTTATAATTTTATTTCATTATATAAAATCATTGAATATTTGAAAGTAAGTATCATATATAATTTAAATTTTATTGTAAATATGTTTTGAGATTGAAAACATTTAAAAATTGTCTCTACACATTGATGAAAATGAGTTAAATGTAAAATATTTAATATTTCAATACATTATTTTGATGAGTAACAAGTAGTAGAAAATGAAATAAATAAATAATTTTGGAATATATAATGAATTTTTCAAAATTATGCAATAAATAATGTCACTAAAAATGAGATGTTATATACCTAAATGATGATATGAGGTCTATTTTACATAAAATAAATGATTTGGGTAAAATATTAGTCAAGGTGAAATGAAATATTTACTGAAAAAATAAAACCACATGAATATAATGATAAGTTATATGTTTTTTTATAAATAATAAAAATTTCAAAAACGCTTACCTTTAAAAAATTATCTGGATTTAATAATATTATTGGTAATTAAACACGTATAGTTTGAGTAATATTTTTATCAAAAACACTATCATATTGAGTATCATATTAAATGATTATATTTTAATGAAATTAAATGATATGTATCTTGAAACACAATAAATATTTTAAAATACAATCAATAGGGTGAAATCACACCATAATAAAATTATCAATGATAACATTAATAAATAAGTCACATGATATTAGATATGATATAAAGAAATTATTATCTTTATTCCTTCTTAGTCAAATGGAATATAGTCTTATTTTAAAAAATATTAATATATTAATATAGTATTTCGGAACCTTATTAATTAACATTATATTATAATATAATTAATTATTTATCATTTATTATGAATATAAGAGTTTGTTGTTGGTTATTTTTACTATCATTTGTTACAAATTTCGTTTGTTTATTTCATACATGATTTATAATGAGAGGAATGATCATCCCTAAATGGATTCAAGTTCATCATTACTCTATCATTAAATATAGAATAATAGTTTTTGAAATTATTACTTTAGTTTACTTTTTATTAGGTGAAAGTTGTAAATATGTCTTCTGAAATAGAAATCATAATGAACAAGTTTTCAACGTGTTTAACAATAGAAATATGATCACATAATATATATTTTAATTATTGACAACACCAATCCACAATAATTAAAAAAAATTAAATATATAATTATTATATGTTATTACCATTATATGAAATCCCATAATCATTTATGAAATAATCATAATAACATCATTTATATAGTTGGATTAATTGACCTAAATGATTATGTGTTGTAATAATTTAATGAGTAAGTATATGTATTTAGATAATGATAATATGATATATCAAAAATAATAAAAATATAATAAGAATCATATATCCTCATAAAATCTATTATGGGAACTATAAATGATTTGTGGTGATATAAAATGAATTTTATTTCTATTGGAGGTGGCAGTTCACGCGTACGAATGAATGATTATTTCATTTTTCTTAATATATGGGACATATGGATAAATAATGATAATTCCATTCACATTATAAAATTAAGGTATAAAAATGATACAAATATAATTATACTTGTTTGTATTGAAAAAAATTAATTTAATTTAATTTATAAGAAAATATTTGTAGTTAATAGTACTCATGTTGGGGCATGTATTTTACATAGAATTATCCATGGAAATGATGGAATCATGCTAAATAATGGTGACCATTTGATTTTTAATGAAGTATGGGGTTCTTAGAAGAGTAATTTCATAGATTTTCACTATGAAATTTTATGTATAGGTGAGTCTTGAAGTAGTGTAAGTGTTACCCCTTTATAAATGAATGGAAGGTTGGTTTTGGAAGTAACCAATAAATTTTAAATAATGTAATGTTACTATTATAAGTTAAATGAAACAAAAAAGAAATAATTTGAGGGTATGTGTGTTTGGGTCTATATTCACCACATCCACTCATTTTAAGATATATCCAAGAGTGTTTTTATGTTTTCTGTTCTTTTTTACTTTTACCAGACTTTACATTCACCAGGGTAATTAATTTTCGACCACATTAATTAATATTGATGAAAAAAACTATGATTGAAACATTTAACTAATTTCAAAAAATACGAATTTAAATTTTTAAATCATTTTACGGAATAGTATTTTTCTGTGTGTGGAATTAAAATATTACAAAAAAGGCACATAATGTGCAAAAAATGATTTTATGAAAATTGTGTAATTATGATTAAAAATATTTATACAAGATAATATTACAATATATAATAATTTTTATGATGAAAATTGATATATTAAAAATAAATTAAAATATTAGTGGATTTCAATATAATCAATTTTTTTATTACAATATCAAATCACTTAATTATAAGAAAATACTGATTTTTCTAATATAACATTGTAATTTAGTCCTAAAAAAATTTGATGTTGGATTTATATTTTCAAATAGTATATTAAATTGCATATTTTTATTTATCAAATAAATATATTATTAATAAATCTATTTTTAATATTCTGTTATATTCCTACAGAATATGAAAATCATTAAAATTATAATTTTCAAGAAAATAATATCTATCATCTAATAATAAAAAATTTTTGAAAAAATTAAAAAATTAATGCGAATTAAATTTTAACATCGTAAATACAATAAATAGTTCAGTACTTTTAATTCATATTATAAAATTTATAATTGTAGTTTTCAACAGATAATAAAAAAATAATGAAAAAATAGTTTTATAAAAAATTGGTGTTTTTAAACAATTTATGTTCTTAATATTATGATATATCAATTTATAATTTAAGATATGTTAATAAATTAGTTAACGTATAATATTTTCTATTAAAAAATCTAAAATTTAATCTATTATCATAAAATATATATTACGTAAAAATGGTTCTTTGATGACAATGAAATAAAAATATTATAGAAAATATACTTTAACTAATACCATTAAATTTATTTATCAACATTCTATAATTAGTTTTTTTCAACAACATTGCTTTTAATTTTTTTAAATTTATTTTATATTATTTTATTAATGATATTAATATCTATATGTTAAAAATATATATATAATGATATAATATCATATTTTTATTTCATTTCGTCTTATATTATTCCAAATTTACTACTTATAAATACATGATTTCATTGTATCTATTTGATATTTGAAGAACAATTATTTTCAATTACCATATCATTAATGGGAAAATTATATTTATATGTTTATGTACATAATATATATATCATTCATTTCACTATCACTTTTCAAATAAATTTTCTTATTTCATGTTATATGTTTTGAATAATGATTTCTAATATCTTGGTGATATTCGTTATTATATGTTTTTTTCTATTGGTGACCCAGAAGGTTAAAGATGATTTCGTGTATTTCATAATTGTGAATATTTAATTACTGTATATTTATTGTCCCCTTTTTATTTGTACATGTTTTGTTGATTCATTTTATCCATAGTGAGTAATAATTTATCATGTAAAATAGTTATATTTGTATGGTTTTTTCTATATTTATATTTATGAATAAACAATTAGTTTTTAGTTTAAATTCATACCTTATATGGATTAATTCCTAATAAATTTTAATTTCTTAAAACTTTTAAAATAATATATAATTATAATCATATAACTTATGGAACTAATATTACTATTAAAAATCTGAGGCATTGTGCTCTCCACCCCATAAATACATTACACCCTCTATATATTAATTTTCACAGACCAATGAAAATATTTAAGTGTATATAAATTATAGATATGACTCTGAATATAATTTTTGAATGATATCAACCTTACAAACTTGGGAAATATAAATATATATATTTATAATAGGATAATCTATAATATTGAGTTTTTAATTAACTATTTGGTTCAACATTCTATTGTTATTTGGTGTCAACAACCATATTTTATAATTTGTTTCTATATGGTATTTATTCACATCATTTCATTGATAAAATATCATAAATTAATATGAAATTATATTTCCTTACCCCATACAGTATTTTCTCTAAGTGGACGGAACCAATCCATCACTAAAGTATTATTAATTTTTTTAAAGTAAGGATTATAATATATATATATAAGGAAAACTCATACACAATTCAACGCGGGACATAAAAATCATATCATTAGTATATTTATTGGACAATAAAATCATCATGTTTACTATAAAATTACCACAAACAAATCTCAGATATAATTTATTTCGTAGAGTCAAATTCTAAAAATAAATATTCTTCTCCATATTTGAGGCTATGATTACCATAAATAACAATATTCACATCATTAGTTGTGATTTCATTGGGTTATCATTATTTTCTTGTTCATTGTGGTTGGTCATTCTCATCATCATTATTAGTCATTTTATTAGGGGATTAACTTGAATAATACCCTAGTTCCCCACACATAAAACAATAAATTATTTATGGAACCTTATGTTAAACTATATTTCATTAGGTGGGGTTAACTAGAAACTTCATTCTTATATAGTATTTTAATTCTTGATTCCCCCTTGACTATAGGGAAAAATATTCTTGTCCTTATGAGGAAATTCCCTTGATGTTTTTTCACATATATTTGACATATAGAAGGTTGAATATATATTTAATTTATCAACCATATCAATTTTTTATAAGAATACATCCTTATCATATTTGGGGTATTTTTTATTATGAAAATGTTCAATATTTTAATAATATTTTTTGATAACTGGTTTGGCATAATCTTATGATTCTTCACTGCAGCTCTTATCTTGATAGATTGTTTATAGGGAAAATATCTACATTCTACACAAAATATATCGTTAATTTAGTTAATTAAATATTTATCCATTACTAAAATAAAAACGAAATATCATGAGTGATTAAAACTATAAGAAAATTATTTTAAGATAATTGAAATAATCATTCAAACTAAAAATTCCCTACTATTACGTCATCTTTTAGTTCGACAAAAATCATTATATATAATGTTTTTTTCTTCAGGTTGTATTCTATTATAAATTTTATCCTTACTCATTAACATATTAAATACTTAATAATGACTTGTAATGAGGATTTGATTAACAAAATAATATCCATTGGGATTGTCATATGACATTTTCCATTAGGCTGTTTTTTTGTACACTGGTTTACAATTGTGTGAGTACCAAATAAACCCTTTAAAGGGTTATTACCCCTAGGTAAATATATGGAAGATCCTTCATACACATGTAGTATCTCAACTTGGTTTTTATTTGATGGGAATCTATACAATATATACTATAAAAAATTTTGATGTTATCCTATTCATATAAATATCCCCTATAATTATCTATAGGTTTTTTACTAAGGTTCTCTCATCCCAATCTCTAGAAAAACAAAAATAATACTAAAAAATGACTAAAACTTTCTCATACACAAAATATGGAGACCTGAGTGAGACATGAATTTATTTTACAACCTTACTATAAGGTAAAAAGTACATATAAAAAATAATTAAAAAAACCCATGTAATGAAAGGCTAGTGTATTTGAGGACTATCTATATATAAAGCTTATTTTTTCAACCCTTATTAACATTTCCCAACAACTAAGCCATAACAGACTGTCCATTTTAATTATTATTTGTTATATGAATCTTCATAATTAGGTAAAATAATATCTTAATAGTGGGGTGAGCTTTGATTATTATTAATGATAAATATAATCTATAAAAATAAAATATCTCAACTGAATATAATATGATAATATAGGTATAATCAATATATATGAATATTCAAACACAACAAAGAATAGTTTACAAATCAAGGAATATAACTTCACATGATATAATAATTAATGAAAATATTTAAAAACAATTATTCTATAATCCCGATCCTTTAGTGCTAAACACATTAATGATAATACGTATAAAACTACGAGAAATCATACAAATATGGAATAAACATTAATATTGGTAACATTACTTTCATGAGACACATTATCAGTGTGCAAAGTTATGAGAAACTAAAATATACTTTTTAATATGTAACTGATGAGATATAAACATTAAACCAATTTTTTTGGGGTGAGATATTGGACTACAACCATTATTATCAATACTTATGAGTGAAACCTCAAATCAATCACTTATCACATCATAAAGAATGAATGGGAATTAAATTGGATTCATAAAACATTACAAATGACAATCAGATAATTATATTTAATAAAGAACTCATGGAACAAAAATGATATTAATTTAACACATGATAAATGTACAACAGAAATAAAATGGGTTTTATAGGATTCATATATGTAAATTATTAATAATTACATAAATAATCTTAACATGATAAACTCATGGAAACTAAATGGGAATCCAATGGTATAATGTAATATTATAGCGAATACAATTAAATATATATAATATATAATATATAAGTTAAACTGAATTCTTATATGGAATACAGTTATATAACACCTTGTGGTTTTTAAAAGAATAAAATTATGTTAGATAACTTATAAGATACACAACAACGATCTTAATCAAAACCATGAACTATTTTTATTTAAATATGAAAATTATAACATAACTATTTTATTGGAGGGTATGAATAATAGAATATAATTTATTATATATATATATATATTTATTACTAAAACCAATTATTTAATATTCATAGAATATTATAAATAAATTTTTAGTAATGTAATTTACTTTTTCAAAAATATGTTTTGTTCAAAAATTATTTTTGTCTATTTTGTGGGAAAATAATATAATTAATTTATAGAGATTTTAGAAATTTTATTTTATAAAATTAAATTCATTTTTAGAATAAAAATATAAAAATTTATTTCAAGTGAAATTTGTAGCTTTATTTCAAAATATTGATTTTTTAGGGAATAGTGAAAAATACTGATTTTTATAATAATGTTATTTATCGTAAATAAAATAATTTTTTCAATATAACATTATGAAATGAATTTAATTCCTAGAAACATAAGTATTATATTTTTTTATATTTAATCCAACTACTTAAATAAGAATCATATTTATCTTATATTTTAATATAATATTATTTATGGGTGTAAAAACATATTATTCTGAAAACTATTTTAATGTGTATAAGGTTTCCCCTTTTTAATTAACAAAAATGACATATAATATTTAATTATTTAAATATAATTTATATATTATATATGTATTAATATTAATTTAAATTAATATAATTAATATTACTAGTCATAAAGTTAATATAAAATCATCTTATGGTTGAAACATACATTTCCTGATAAACCACTTTTTCATCGCATATACTTATTTAATTTTAAGTAGAATTTTTTTAAATTATGTGAATTTCATTTGAACAAATGTAAAAACAATTTTAATCATCATTATATATAATAAATAATATATTCAAAATTATTTTTTGTTCCTAATTAATAGTGAGAATAGTAAAAATCATTTACTATTGTTATGGTGGGAAAATGTATATTAGGGGTTAGACTATATAGATAAGGGTTAAAATGATCCAAAAACTGTTCTATATTCTATTTTATAGAAATATTTAGTCTTTCTCACATGTATTACTCAATAATTGTTCGTTTTGGATCTATTTGAGATGTGTAAAATGTGAGTATGTTTTTTTCTTTTTAAAACTTCCAAGTGTGTTCTCGCCCCACATATAAAAGGTCACTCCCACACCTCCCCTATAAACACCATAAAATTTTTTTGGTCTGACAATAAATATCCAATTCCCTTCTATAATTCCATTCACACATCCTACATTATTTTGTTTGATCATAAAAAAAATATAGTGAGGAATTTGGTATAATCCTAAAAGGGTGGTTTGAAGAATATGTATTATTCATAATTGATAAATTTTGTCTTGTTTCCTAATTTACATCATTAAAATGTTCTAAATCCTTGATGATATAATGATTCCATTTCATATTAAATTGTAAATGAACCTATCATTCATGTGTTCCACGTACTACCGCCTCATGAACAGATGTATTCCATTTTTCATCATTTTATATCAATGATTTATATAATTATTGAATTATTTCTTGTATATAATATTCAAGAAAAATTTATCATTCTGAAAAATATAATATTAATTTAAATTTTAACTTTTTATTCACTATAAAATGATAACGTTGTTTGTGGGTTGGTATGGACTACCCCGTCCACAATGCAATGCGACTCTTTTATCATCACCACATAAATTGGATGATATATATAATTATATTTAAATAAATAATATGGTATTTATTTTAATATTTTAATTATTAATTATAAAAATTTTCATACCTACATTCTATAAGGATTGTTGAATAATGTAAATGTTAATTAGGCATACATATAACCCACTATCTCCATGATCGTAACATAGTTCATTTTTAATAAATATCATTCATGATTGGATTTAAAAGTAAAATTGATGAATAAAAATTATAATTATGTAATTATATTACTATTTATATTATATAATAGTGACCTATTTTAACATTATCCACACATAGAAGTCATTTTGGACATATGAGAGGAATATTTTCAAAACATTGACTTGGAACGTAAATTATTAAGTATTTGTATATAAAATTTTATAAAATGAAATAAAAGGAATAATAAACATTAAAAATGATTCCAATATTTTAAATATTTTAAATAATTTTATTATACCATAATATACATAATTTATGTTATGAGTCAGACTCATGGTAAGGGACACATTAAATTAAAACATAATTTTCCATGATTTAAAGATACAATTTATAAATATTTATATAACATGTACATTTTATTAAAATTATGGTATGAGAAACAAATTATAGACATAATCGATTTATAAAAGGAAATTTACTAATCTCTAATGAATTTATTTTAATGTTTTTAAAAAAAGAATTTTTTATATAATATTTGACTATATTTACAAAAGACAAGAAGAATGATCTTTTTCAAAATATACAACATCATTGAATTTGTCTGGCATCGTAGCCATTATTTATTGTTTGGATTGCATTAAAATATTTCTTGTTTTATTAAATGAAATACCTTTTTCCCTATTCATGGTATTTTGGTATTGAATATTTGTTTTTAATAGAATTTTTTTCCATTTTTGAAAGCGTTTTCATATATGTTATTAGCGTTTTCCAATGGTTTTATGATGTAATGGTGTGAGAGATAAATATTTTACTTTTGATATGGTCCTTAAAAATTATTTATGATAAAGGGTGAGACTAATAAAAAATAAATGATGGGTTTCTCCCCATTAATGATCAGGATAGATGGTTTGATCACCATTATATCTCAAGATATGATTAGTTTATCCCCATTATAGCTTAACATACGATGAGTTGAGTGATATTATAGCTAATGATTTCGAAATTAATACCCATTATTTCAAAAAAATTCATTTTGTAATGATTATATTCTCTATATAATTATTTTGGATGTCTACGATATAGTTATTATAATTTTTTGGGTTCTTTAAAGGTTCTATAAAGTTAATGTTCTATAAAACCTGTATAATTTTTTGTGCTTGGTAATAATATTTATGGAAATCATTTGTTTTCAATAGGTGTGATAAATGATATTTTTAAAATAAATATGATTTAATTTTTAGGTAAAATTCATGTTTTAAAAAAAAATTCATGAGTATTCATGTTATTTAATAGACTAGAATATTTCTTCATTTTTATGTCCCTTATTGAGTTTTTGGTGCTCATCAAAAATTTCTAAAATACGTTTTACAAGGTTTAATGATCGGTAAAAGAAAATAAGAAGTGCAATTGAAATTCATGTAGATTTTTCATAAACAATATATTGTTTATTTTAAAAAAAATATTAAGGAAAAAATGGATACTAATAGTATGTGTACACATTTTTATAAATTGTTTTATTATGTACAGGTTATGATAAAATTTTATAAAATAGTGAAACAAAAAAATTGTTATAATGTTGGATAATAAATTCTTATCCTAAAACTCATGATAATTTATTATTTAACTATATTTCATTATAGTTGGTTTGAAATGAAATGGATTGATCAGTTTATCGGTTAGGATATTTGTTGAGATTAAGTGTAAAATACCTTATAACCATAACAGTTAGTATGGTATGGAAGTAAGTTTATTTTGGGTAAATAGAAAGAGTTAAATATGGGATTTCATGGTTAATGATATAGTAGTACATATCCGGCATATAATGTAGTGTATTATAGTTTATTTTGTATACTCATATTATCCATTTTTTAGTAAATGCATGGATCTAACATGAAACAAATTAATAATTGATGTGATCCAAAATGAGAAGGTTGCTTTAATGAATAATTGAATGGAATGGGAGATGTATTGAACTTATTTAATCCTATTATTAACATGTTATCATGAATTTTTATTGACAACATTAACCTAGGTGGGTTTATTAATTCACCAAACAAGATATAAATCTATCTCCATGGATGTTCAATTGATAATCATAAAATTAAAATTATTCAACAACCTATCTATCAAGAATGTATGGAAGAAGAAAATAGAAAAATGTCTTTAGAGAATGAGAAGTAGTTTTATATGTATTAATGGAGGGTAAAAATGAATTAACTTCCAAAAAATGGAATAGTTTAATTAAATCACTGAAGATGAATAACATTATTCCCAAGGTATCAAATAAATATTTAAAATATTGGGAGTAGGGTAATTATGAAAAGCAGTGTCCTAGGGGGAAGTATCAACAACAATATCTTCAAGATTTTTCATATAAATGTTTATAAATTCCTAATTATAATATAGTTAATAATGAGGAAACTACAAATTTCATTCGAAAGGTATGCAGTAACTCATAGATTTTCTTTTTAAAATTTTCAATCTTAGGACATGATTCATATTTTTGTTTATATAAATAATAGTTTATGGAATAATATGTTAAATCATGTTTAATGGATTATGAAGAAAGTTGAGTTTTTAAGGTTTCTATATATAGGGATTCATGTGTTATGATGTAGTTGTATATCTAAAGATGATCATAATGTAGAATCAATAAATACTCCTTGATGTTTTATATGAATAGAATAATTTATGATACATTTACTGATACTTGATTAATGTTAAAGGTACATGTAACCATTTTTTAACATGTAGAAAAGTTATTTGAGTAAGAATTATCTTTTCATTTTTATGTAAGTTTAAAGTTATTGATTACCATTAGGGTTTAGAAGTTATATGACAATTAATATTAATTGTTAGGATATACATCATATTCCATATAATGTGATAATAATTATATTAGAATATTTTTAGAAGAAGAAATACATATTAAATCTAGCAAGGACATAGGGATTAATCTCGGAACCAAAGGGAAATATGGGTAAAACAACTACTATTGTCCTAGGAGATATTCTATTTAGTATGGAGTCATTTTTTTCACTCAAATATTTTGAAATATAATGATTAAGATGATTTTGGAAACATATGTTTCACTATATATATATATATCCATGGGATTGAAATGTGATTTTTGATTTGGTGATTAATATTATTTTAGATGGAGTTAATGATTATTAGAACCTTATAAAGTTAATATACATAAAACATTATGGGATATTATTTTAGGAGTAAAGGATGACATATATTTTGGAATCATATATTATCTTTCCATCACTTTTTGGTGGTTCAATTAATTTATGGAAATGTTTATTATATATTGGATATTATATTAATAGGGGCTAAATAATTTTTCTGAATAATAATTTAAAATTGATAGTTGATATTTGGATATAAATTTTAAATCGATATCTGAAGAATATATGATCAAACCTTTTTTTTTGTTTCAATATTATTCACCAATATTATAATGATTTTTATTGATTTTTTATCTATTTGTCTATGATAAACATTGGGTGATATTGTTGAGGAAATAGAGATTAATATTTTATTTAATCATATAACGATTTATTAAAAATTTGAATTATTATACATTATGCTAACCATTTTTTGATTTAGTTAATGTGTATAGATAAGAGGAATAAAATTTTATCTTTTTGATAAATTATTACATTAGATAGAATTGAATTTCAATGCATTAAATATTAAAATAAATTCTTCCTGAATACTCATTTGTTGGATAAGGATACATGATTATGGTATAAATTGATTAAAGAATTAAATTACACTGTTCAAGTATTTATATTTTCAATATGTTTTTATTATAGATTGTATGAAATTAACTAACTCGTGAAAAGGATCTAGGAAATGAAAATATTATCTTATTACATTAAATTATGATCAGACGATGATCTATTTCAGACCTATTTTTTATGGTGTAGTGTTTGTTTACTTCCCATTATTATTCATTTTGTTGTGATAACATGTCAAGAACCAACCTAGGGCGACCCTGAACCGATCACCCGATCTGGTCCGCGACATGACCCGAAGGGCATTTTTTATCCCCATGGGCTAGCAACTAGTGACAGGCTTCAAAACTAAACAAGAGGAAATGATTTTTCCCAATAAAAATTAATAAAGCAGTAGAAAAGTAGAAAAAACAAAGTAAATAAATGATCCTAAAAAGAAAGAATAACCAACAAAACACAATAACATGGTATCAACCAAAACTCCATGCAATGCCGAGAGTCGCTCACCAGTCCACAACCACGTCTCTCCCACGGCGAGAAAGCTCGAGGGAAACCTGCCAAAATACTAAAAACATGAAAACACTATAGGAGTGATTATTAAAAACCAGTAGGCATTCCCAACAACTATTCCCAATTCTTTACATTTAAATAAAGAATTTATCAATTTCAAGTTTGAACTAAATTGTATAAAATATTAGTTTACACATAAACATTCATTACTAAAAAAATTATCAGTACATTTCTCTTTATAATTTAAAAACAACTTTTAATGTTTGAAAGGAGACGGTGTATTAAATTTTGAAAATGTCTTCCCAAACAATTTTTAAATCCACATTTTAATTAATATCCATAAGGGAAACCACACATAACCCACAACACACACTAAGGGAAGCAGAAAATGTGGCATGTGGGGGCTAGCATTCGAACTAAACCTCTCAATCATCCACCACATACAAATGAACACTAAAGGAAAAATGGGTCAAAAATAGGAGCTCGTGAAGAATCTAGAAGGTACTATAAATGTGACTCATCCTAAAGGCATGCCCTAACTCGATGACGTCCTAACGTCACAATGCTCAGTATAGCCCTTCATGGCCTAACCAAGGGGCCCAATCCCCATAGCTGCAATAACTCAGTATTCCCCTACTATTGGGACACTAGCCAGTGTGTCATCTGAACTAGTGCAACAATCATTTTTAGAGGATTCACTAACTATGCAAGGTTTCCATGTCAACATGAATAATTAAAGGGAAAGGGGTGAGTCAACAAAGTCAATCAAGTAGCACCGATATCACATGAAACACAAGCAATCAACATACAACAAATATCACCCCTAGGTCACCCCAAAGAGACTTTTCCAAAATAATTTGTTTTTATTAAAGTGCACAATGGCCCTTCACCAATTTTAATGAAAACCCTCATTTCTCAAGAAAACCCAAAACACTCGTTCATGCTTCAAAGGAAATCATTTATCATTAAAACCAAAACTACATTATAAATTCTGTAAATTATATCTAAAGGCCAAATAACCATTCTTTCACTACTGAGTGTTCGTTCATCAGTAAAACATATTAAGTGTTGTGTGTAAAATAACTGGCTCTTTTCCCCCAATAATCATTTAAAAATTAAATATCTTATATTATTTACCATTTATTAAAATTAATAGAAACCTCAATCAATTAATAAAATAAAAATTTAAAGGAGAATACAGTGGGGGACCTACCTCAACTCACAGCTCGAACACGCTGGTGCGTCGCTTCTCGCACAAGTGCATAAGCACGCTGAAGACTACGTCGCCTACAGTACTATGAAAATAACTCACTGATGTGCTACAACACCTGAAAAAAATATATCAAACCACAAACTCACAAAAAAAATGAAGAAGAATCACAAACAACACCTCAGTGTGGAGCTGCACTTGACTAGTAGGATCGCATGAAAGGGTGAATGGTTTGGAGCGGTGTCACGGTGCACTAGAAAGGTCACCAACATCGGTAACGGTGGTGCAAAGACTCGCGCCGCTAACTATAGAACTGGTTGAAGCTGCTGGGGGGTTACGATGCATCCCTCAATGATCGAGGGATGATAAATTGGTCGCGTGATGGTCGGGAGGTAGTGATGCACAATTGAAAGGAGGGTCCTTGGCTGGGAAAACATGCATGTCGCACGAGCGGGGGCCATCCGGATAGTGGGTGTGAAGTGGGGGCGCACCGGAGGGTACGAATGCAAGGGGGAGTCAGCCGCAAGGTAGCGGGGGTGCCCCAGACATCAAGAGATTGAGTGAGAAGGGAAGTCGGAACCAGTTGGACAGGTCATCAAGGGTCTTGAGTAGAAGGTGTAGACTGCCACAAGCCAGCCAGAGGTTCTCTAGGTGAAGGAGGTCGGGGAACCAAGTAGCGGTGGTCGGCAGGCAGTGTGCGTTTGAGGCAAGGGGGAGAAGATGCATCCATGGGGGGGTTCCGGACAGTGGGGTTGTGTGTATGTAGTGTCGGAATGAGGCAAACCAGAGAAATGGGGTTGCACGGTTTACGCGGAGGCACTGGAAGGTGGAGAAAGGAGGTCGGGTGCATGCGGAACTACTGGGCGTGGGCTGGCGTTGTGCGGCTGCTCGGTAGGCGCAGAGTGCGCCTGAGTAGGTAGGGGGGTTCTGGTGCTTAGCATGTGGTACTACAGGAGCTAGGATGGCTGTGTTGCTGCCTGCTGGTGGGTTCATGGGGCAGGGAGCCATCCTGCAGGAAAAGCTAGGTAGGAGGCGGTTCCCATGGGGGTGAGGCGGCGCAGTAGGGTGCTGCATGGGCTGCTGGGCAGAGGTAGAACAGGAGCAGTGTGCAGGTGGATGGGATGCATGCAGGATGTGGAGACCAGCTGGGTGTCGACAAGGTTGGGGGAGTGCTGTGAGCAGGCAGATGCGGCAAGGTGGGGCTGCGAGAGATGGGTTCCGACTGCTACAGGAAGTAGAAGATAAACAGAGCAAAAAGAAGGGGGGAGGGGACACCCGTGTAGAAGAGATTCCTAAAAAAAGAATGGAGAAAGAAATAAATAAAGATGAAAAAAGGAGAGAATAAATAAGATAAAAAAAATAAATAAAAAGAGAATTTAATAATATAATAAAGATAGTAATAATAAAAAATAATTATATTATTATTATTAAAATTATTAGTCATAATAATTAAAATAATAATAATAATTGTAATAAAAATACAGGTAATAATTGATAACAAAAATTTCATTTTATTAATAATGATTTTATTTTAATTAACGCAACTGCATGGTCTGCGCACTCCTCTAGTGATTTTTCACAAACATAACGTGAACTTTTTTCAAATCCAGAATATATTGCACCGGTTCTCAGGCTATCCGCAGGGTCTCTACTAACCATGTGGTGAATACGCACTGGTCTAAAACCCAACAAAAAAAATATTAGACAGGTTGGGATGTGACAATCCTCCCCACAAAAATGCTTTCTACCCCAGGAAAGCCACAATAAGACCAAGACCCAAAGATGAAACTCTTTAAGTGTCAGTCACCCCCAAAAGTCTATGCTCCTCCAGTTGATCTATCCAAATGAACACCCAACTCCCATGACACGCAACATGTCCTCAAAACACGAACACTTTAATCACCACTAAAATGAAACTCTGATACTGACGCATGGAGGAGCAAAATGACTCCACACCATAGGAAACAAGAGAAACTAAATTCAGTGAGAGCGGTGATGGGTCTCCCCAACATATGGACTGATGAGTGTATCTGAGCTTGATGATTTTACACACTGTCAACTCCCCCCCCCCAAAGGGGGATAGAATGGAATGTCCCAATAGATCAAAAATCAAAACTACTTCCACTGCTACTCAAACTACATCACACTCTCGGATGAACACAAAGCACTCCACACTAAGGAAAGAGATTATACCATTGTATTTTACACTTCTAGGATTCACCTAACTACACGCCTACTTCACTCCAATGCATATGGATGGAGCTTTGTTGATTGAAGCATCTACTGCCTCATAGTATGGATTAAAAAATTTGCAAACATGACACACGAACTAGAATTTGACCAAACACACATTCATTTGAAAAATGGTTTGAAATAGGTTCATCCATAACCATTCATACAAATGAATGAAAAGAAACACCACAAAATGGTACAGGTGATGACTAATACATGTAACGCCCCGAACCCAGTTACCCAGAGTCGGTGCATTATTACATAACATTGGAATGATAACGAGAAAGATCAAATCTCGAAAGACCGATTGGTTTAGTAGCCTTGGAGACACTAGATATATTCATAAGTCTTACATTACAACATAAAAATGAAATCTACAACAACATCTTTTCATCATATTCCACACTCATATCCCCACATACTATCCCTACAGGTCATTCATAATTTACTTCTTCATACCCTGTGAAAAATAAAACATAGAAAGGGGTGATCTCAAATGCCCAGTAAGGATAACAATATAGAGGAAACTTTCAAAAATAAGCATAAACATTTAAGGCAATGTATAACTAAAACAAAAGCCTTTTAAACATGAACTTCAACATATTATGGAAAAGTAAAATGAAATAATCCCATTTACTTACTCACATGGATATTCTACTAATTGAATAATCACATTCAATATCAATAACCACTTTCATAATGATGGAATACATATTTCTAGACTATCATAACCATATAGCCAAGGCCTCGTGCCAAGACTAAAAATAAGATTTTTTCAAGGCTTTCTTCCAAGACACTAGTTTGTCTCATGAGACCTACCGATGCATCGAGGAGTTATAGCGGGCTCCACCTGTCACATATTAAGTCCAATGCATTTCCATATGAAAAAGATTAAACATAATATAAACATTCGTATTAAAACAATCATACGAAATTTAAATACTTTCACCATAAACTATGAATGGTATAAAAATAGCACATCCACAGTCAAACATATCAAAAAACCTTCAATACAATATAGAAGATTTGTATCATAATAAATCAACCTCAAATAAGCATAAAATCCATCAAAGGATGTTGACATAGATGAAATCAAAACTCTTTTTAGAGAAATATCTCTTTCTATTTTGATATCATTTAAGAGTCATATATTTAAATAATAAAACATTTTATTTGAAAATATTCTTATAAGCTTGTAAGGGAAGCTTCAACGATTTTATAATGGTGGAAAATAACTGCACCCGCCGTATAAGTTAAAAAAACATTCTTACCTTAATTCTATCGAAAAGGTTAAAAAGCACCTTTTTGGAAAAAGACGGAAAGATTCATTTATAAAAATATTATAAAAAGTCAAACAAGGGTATAAATTACTTTAACCCATATTCTTAAAAAAAAAATTGAAATACATTTTTAAGAAACATGTATGTGGATGATAAAGAGATTCCAGTAGATTATTACGTATAAACAACCTCGGATAATGAAGAGATTGTGAAATAACCCTTACCTTGTACTTTTCCATGGTTGGGGTAGGTTAACCTCTTGTATAATGGTGAAATAATTGTTATTAAATTATACAAGAATCATATATATTAATATGATATCATATATGATCTTTTAACATTTATTTGTTAATAATATCTTAGAATTATCGTCGTTTCAGGTGTTAACTTACTCATTTTCTTTTATATGTTTTGTTACATAAGCCATGTTTGTTATTGATAAGTTGTATCTTATTCATATCCTGAATGATATCAAGCCCTTAAACATCTTTTCTAAATCATCAAATGATAATTATACTTGAATGGATACGATGGAGAATGAATCTCATCGTGTTCGTGGAGACGGTAGTCCGTACGTACGCACGAGCGACAATCTCATTATTTTGATATTAAAATAATGTATAATTTGATAGTATATAATATATACCTAATCATTATCATGTTATATTTATTATTTACATGAGTTAGATATCATTATTATACCCATCCAAATAATAATATATTGAAGAACAATTACACCACGACGTGGAGACGGTAAGCTGTACGTATGCACGTATGGTGACATGTTATTCAAAGGATGGATAGAATAGTGAATATGGTTGTACCATATTTATAATAACATAAAAGTATATATATGATACTGGAGTTTCTATTTTAGAATGGTAACAACAAAGGAAGAAGAAGTGGAAGAAGAAAGGAACTTGAAAATGGTGGTGAAATCATTACCTCTTCTTCGGGTTCTTCCTTTTGATTTGATCAATAGGGCTCCTTAGGTTGGCTTTCTGATCAACCTAATGCCTCTAGGATGTATTGAGGGAAGTTGGGAGAGTATTTGGTCAGAGGTTGGCCGAACCAAAATGCTTTGATGGTGTGAATAAATGATAATGAAAAGTGCCCTTTTATAAGAGGGGTGATGGGACCTTTGGAAAAGCTAGAAATATTAATTTATAATAAATTCATATTCGGTGTCAAATAGCTCCAAAGTTGATTATTCAAATTTTAAGGTGGTAATGGGTCGAAAAACACTCAAACAATAGAATTTAGACATGTTTGGGTACTTATATTAACCTTATCTTTAAGTATTAACTCTAAGTTAATTAGTTTCACTTTTACAATGTCTCTTTGTATTTGTATATTATATGGTTAATAAACATACTATATACATCCAAAAGACCCCCAAGTGGTCCATTAATGATACACCTATCATGATATAAGTCCCTTGGCTGATAATTAGATTTTAAGGAATTTAATATCAATTAATAATATAATATTTGTTTTAAAAACTCTTTTTTGTCAATTTTGACACTATTCAATAGTTGATTTTTGTGAAACTCATAACAGAAAGATTACTTCGAAAAAATTTAATTACACTATTCCTAACATGTAATATTAACTTAAAAAATTATTTTAATTCATAAAAAGTCTCAAATTATATTTATTTGTGTGTTTATAATATCAATTATTTTAATTCTTCTCTATTATGATAATTACTGCATCATCGTTGTGTCATAAATAAATAAAATTATTTAAAGTCTAAAAATTATAAATAAAATATCATTATGTAGGAAGTATTTTTATATTTCTAATGAATATTTATAGTCGAAAATCCAATATATATAACCATATGTAAAAATTGTTTTTCTAAAAGATATATGCTTATGTCATTTTTGTACTTATTTTAACTTAATTAAAATTAAGTGTCCCTATCCCGTAAAAGTGGCTCCATGGGGTCCCAAAATCGACTCAAAGATGCCTATGGTCGAACATGTATCAACGAATAAGGATTGTACACGTTTTAGGGTAATTTATTATTATTATAAGATTATTTTTTAACCCTTATTTACCAGATTTACCCTTAACCATGGTAAATAAAATATTTACCGAAGTAATTATTCAAAATGTCTAAAAATGAAAGTTACCTATTTACACAATTTAAACATCCTGATTCCAAATATGGAATCCATTTTTCCAAATTCAAAACACAGAATAGGCATAAATTAATTTAAAATTAATTCCTGTTGTTAAAACAAAAAGTGTGTTTTTAAGAGATAATAACTATCAAAAGATTGATACTTGTTTATGTCTGGTTTAGTTGTAAAATTATGTCCAATGACCAGCATTGTATTAATTGGTAAAAATATATTCTAAGTATACATTAAAACCACTCAAATTCATAATTTATAACTATTAATTATTTTGATTAAAAAAGTTGTTTTTAATAAAAATTTTATAATTTTCACTATTCATCAAAATATTAAAGTTATCCGAAAAAGTACCAAAATTTAACTGAAGGCTAAATTCGATATTCCAAATCCAAAAATGAAGTCCATTTTGAAATATAAAATATATATAATTTCAAAAAGTAGGTTTTACTATTCATAACGACTAGTTTGATTGGTTATGGTGTGTTAGAACTCGGTGTTGCGAACAACACACGCTATCACATTATTCAATGAGAAGCGTACTGTAGAAGCTTGGGGTGTTACATTCTCCCCTCCTTCAAATAATTTCATCCACGAAATTTCCAGAATACTTATCACATGAAAAGACTTCGGTTGTTATTTATCATAAGTTCCTTGGGTTCCCACGTTGCCTCTTCCTTCTTATGGTTTCTCCACAAAACTTTTACCAGACGTGTCGTCAGGTTTCTCAGTACTTGTTACCTCGTATCATGAATCCTGACGGGCTCTTCACAATAAGACAGATCAGGTTCCAGTTCTAATTCTTCATTGGTGAGTACATGCGTTGGGTCAGGCATGTATTTCCTCAACAGAGATACGTGGAACACATCGTGAACTTTAGAGAGACTTGGCGGCATTGCCAATAGGTAAGCTACATCCCCAATTCGTTCTAGAATTTCGAAAGGTCCGATGTACCTGGGACTCAATTTACCTTTCTTACCATAACTTATAACTCCCTTCCATGGAGATACCTTCAGGATAACATGATCACCGACTTGAAATTCCAAATCCTTCCTTCGATTATCGGCATAGCTCTTCTGCCTACTTTGAGCTGCTTTGATATGATTTTGGATTACCTTCACCTTTCCCATTGTTTCCTCCATCAGTTCTAGACCTACAAGTTTTCTTTCACCAACTTCATCCCAACAGGTTGGTGTGCGACATCTCTTTCCATATAATGCTTCATATGGTGCCATTTGAATACTCGAATGGAAGCTATTATTATAGGAAAATTCTACCAGAGGTAAATATTGATCCCACATACCCTGAAAGACAAGTGAGAAAGATCTCAACATGTCTTCTAAGGTTTGAATAGTCCGTTCTGATAGTCTGTCTATCTAAGGGTGGTAAGTAGTGCTCAAATGAAGTTCAGTATATAGGGATTTCTCAAGACTTTTCCAGAATCTTGAAGTAAAATGGGTATCACGATCAGAAACAATCGATAGGGGTACTCCATGAAGTCTCACAACATCATTAATATATAGTCTTGTTAGACGTTCCAGTGGTAGATCTTCTCTTATAGCAAGAAAATTTGGTGACTTGGTAAGACGATCAACAATAACCCATATTGCATCATTCCTTCAAAGAGTCTTTGGTATCCCCATGACAAAGTCTATCATAATATTTTCCCATTTCCACTCTGGTATGGGAAGAGGTTTCATGACTCCTCTAAGACGTTGCCTTCCAGCTTTCACTTATTTACAAACCATACATCTTGACAAAAAATCAGCAATTTCCCTCTTCATGTTGTCGCACCAAAAATTTTCCTTCAAATCTCTATACATTTTGGTGCTTCCAGGATGTATATATAAATTGGAACTATGAGCATCATCCAACAATTCCCTTTTTAGATCAGGTATATCGGGAATACAAAGTCTCTTCTCGAATTTCAAAATTCCATTTTCAAACACAAAGTCTCTCAATCTCCCATCATTCACAGCATTAATCTTCTTTTGAAATTCTTCATCATCGGTCTGAGAACTCTTAATCCTTTATAGTAAAGATGGTTTGGCAACCATTTGAAAAAGAATTGATTTTTCTCTTTCCCTGTTTATTCCCATGTCCATCTTCACTAGATCCATGAAAATTGGATCCCTTTCAATTCTCATATTTTTGAAAACTCCATGGTATTTTCTGGTCAAAGCATCTGCCACCCTGTTTTCCATCCCTAGGTGGTAGTGTATCGTTCAATCATAATCCTTGGGTAATTTAAGCCATCTCCTTTTCCTCATGTTGAGTTCATTTTGTGATAAAATATACTTCAAACTCTTGTGATCAGTATAAATCTCACATTTTTCACCATAGAGGTAGTGCCTCCATACCTTTAAAGCAAAGATCACAGCTTCTAACTTGAGATCATGAGAAGGATAGTTTTGTTCATGAATTTTCAACTGTCGTGATGCATAGGCAATAACTCTATCATTCTGCATAAGGACACAACCAAGTCCTTTCTTCGATGCATCACTATAAATAACGAACCCATCATTCCCTTATGGTAGAGTCAATATAGAAGCATTGACTAATCTTCTATTCAATTATTCGAAACATTCTTCACACTCTTTTGTCCAAACAAATTTAAACCCTTTACGTGTGAGCTTCGTTAATGGTTTAGCCAATCAGGCAAAATTCTGGACGAATCGTCGATAATAACCTGCCAAACCAATGAAACTGTGTACCTCAGTTATACTCATAGGTGCTAGCCATTCATGGATTGCCTTGGTCTTAGAAGGATCAAAATAGATTCCATCTTTAGAGACAATATGGTCAAGAAAAGAAATCTCATAAAGCCAAAATTCACACTTGCTAAACATCTCATATAATTCATGTCTTCTCAGAGTCTTCAGGATATTGCGCAAGTGATTTTCATGATCATAATAGCTTTTGGAGTATACCAAGATATCATCAATAAATACCACCACAAATTCATCAAGATAATAATTGAAAACTCTATTCATCAGATCCATGAATACAGAGGGAGCATTAGTCAATCCAAAAGAATTATAGTAAACTCGTACTACCCGTACCTAGTTCGAAATGCTGTCTTCGGAATGTCTTCCTTCTTCACACACAACTGATGGTATCCAGATCGAAGTTTAATCTTTGAAAAGTATTTAGCTCCATGCAGTTGGTCAAATAAATAATCAATTTGAGGTAGGGGATACTTGTTCTTTATTGTTATGGAATTAATCTCCCTATAGTCGATACATAACCTCATAGATCCATCTTTCTTTTTAACAAAAAGAACTGGGGATCCCCATGGAGAAACACTAGGGAGAATAAATCCCGTATTACTGAATTCCTATAGTTGTTTCTTTAGTTCAACTAATTCTACAGTGTCCATTCAATAAGGGGTCTTCGATATAGGCCTTGACCCAGGAATTACATCAATAGAAAACTCAACTTCTCGTTCTGGAGGATGTCCAGGTAAATCTTCCAGAAACACATCTACATATTATTTCACAATAGGTACATCCTCTATTTTAACATTCCTTTCCTCACCCACAGTCATTTAATTCTCTTCCTCCCCAATAATTGAATTTAGTTGAGCTACTGGGGGTGGATCTAGATAAGAATTAGGTGGTGAGGATTCTGCTATAAAGATAAGGTGTTCCTTATCATCATTATCAAGAATCATAACCTCATTATTTTTACAATAAATCTTCGCATCATAGTCCGAAATCCAGTCCATACCGAGGATTATATCAAACTCAATCATAGGTATGACGATGAGATCAGTAGATAAAGAACATTTATGTGCTCTAATGGGGACTGATTCACAAAACTTTGTTGCAATGATACTTCCCTTAAGAGATTTAACTGACAACTCCCCTATTAAATCAAATTGGAAATATCTTATTTTTTAGCAAAATAGGACGATATGAAATAATGCGATGATCCAGAATAAAATAATGCATTTTTTAAACTTGAGGAAACCATTAAATTACCTTCCACCATGTCTTTCGGAGCTTCTACCTCAGCAGTAGTGATAGCATAAGCATGGCCTTGATCCCTTGGCCTTTTCTGAGGTAAGTTCTCATGATGCTTAGGACATTCATTTTCATAATGCCCCATCTCCCTGCAATTGTAGCACTGAACATTGGTAGCTTCCTTCTTCCCCTTGCAATCACGAGCTCGGTGGCCTTTTTCACCACACTTGTAACAGACTCATGTTCCCTTCAAGCAAGTACCAGGGTGTTTCTTCCCACATTTACCACAAGATGGATATTCAACCTTTCCCTTATTCCCCTTATTTCCATTCCCAGATTGATCAGCAGGTATCTTCTTCTCTTGCTTTTCTTTAAAGACATAAGACTTAGAGAATTCATTTTCGGTCTTGATAGCACATGAGACAGTGTCTTCGTACGACGAGAAGGATTGTGACAATAATGCTCGATGAAGAAATGGTTTTATCCCATAAAAGAAACGATAAATCTTACTTCTTGGGTTACGTATATAATCTCCATCATACCTTTCTAACCTTTTAAAGTTAGCCTCATATTTTTTGACATTCTCATCCTCCTTTTCTCTCAGACTCAGAAATTGCCTTTCCATATCTGCTCGATGGTCGCGAGGAAAGTATTTTTCTAAAAACAGATCTTTGAACTCCCTCCATTCCATATTTGACACTTCATCATCTTCCTTCGTGTTTTGAATCAATGACTACCATTGATCAGCATCTCCAGTGAGTCGGTAAACTACCATGATAACTTTTTCCTTTTCACTACTCCCCAAACCCTGAAATATTTTCTCTAGGGAAATTATCCATTGCTCAGCTACTAAGGGATTTTTACTCCAATTCAAAGTTGGTGGTTGTTGCATCATGAATTGATTTAACATTGATCATCCACGCTGCGGATCAGGGTGCTCCATACAGGTAAGTTTATTATTCATAACCTGAGTGAGTTATCCCAGTATGGTGATTAGCTGATCGGCACCAGTTGCATCACCAGCTCCACCATAATTATCGTGAGCAAGAGGGAAATCCCTACATTGAGTGTGTGCATTGATAAGGTTTCCATTTCTTCCACTATGCGCCATTTCTAAACAATGGCATAAATTAGATAAGTTTATGAATCAAAATACATAATCCCATACATATAAAACACTTAACATAAATTGAACTATTTGTGGATATAATCCATAATCATAAAAATCATTTCTTTGAGGAAGTATATACTCATAAACCCTTCATAATGATTTGTAAAGAAAAAGAGAGTTATCCTAAGCATATCCCCCAGAAGTGTCGTAACCAAGAGTGCAGCAAGGCCCGTTGTTGTGGACCAGTTCCCGTTCGAGTCTAGCTCAAAGCGGTGTTTTTGGGTTTTACACCTAGATACATCTGTGCCAGAGCCGCCTCTACCTGCTCATATCTAGATAGGGATGTATTGCTAGGAAAACTCACAAAATCACTACAATACCAAAATTCTAGGAAGTTCTTCTATACTAATCCTCAATTTTCATCTTAGGTCTACGTGCTCTAATCATAGTTTATCTAAATCTAGCTTCCAAGGTTTGTAGTAAACTTCCTCTGATACCAACTGTAACGCCCCGACCCTAGTTACCCAGAGTCGGTGCATTATTACATAACATTGGAATGATCATAAGAAAGATCAAATCTTGAAAGACGGATTGGTTTAGTAGCCTTGGAAACACTAGATATATTCATAAGTCGTCCATTACATTATAAAAATGAAAACTACAACAACATCTTTTCTTTATATTCCACACTCATATCCCCACATACTATCCCTGTAGGGCATTCATAATTTACTTCTTCATACCCTGGGAAAAATAAAACATAGAAAAGGGGTGAGCTCAAATGCCCAGTAAGGATAACAATATAGCGGAAACTTTCAAAAATAAGCATAAACATTTAAGGCAATGTATAACTAAAACAAAAGCCTTTTAAACTTGAACTTCAACGTAGTATGGAAAAAGTAAAATGAAATAATGCCATTTACTTACTCACATGGATATTCTACTAATCGAATAATCACATGAAATATCAATAACCACTTTCATAATGATGGAATTCATATTTCTAGACTATCATAACCACATAGCCAAGGCCTCATGCCAAGACTACAAATAAGATTTTGTCAAGGCCTTGTGCCAAGACACTAGTTTGTCTCATGAGACCTACCGATGCATCGAGGAGTTATAGCGGGCTCCACCCATCACATATTAAGTCCAATGCATTCCCATATAAAAAGGTTTAAAGATAACATAAACATTCGTATTAAAACTGGCATACGAAATGTCAATACTTTCGCCATAAACTATGAATGGTATAAAAATAGCACATCCACAGTCAGACATATTACAAAACCTTCAATACAATATAGAAGTTTTGTATCATAATAAATCAACTTCAAATTAGCATAAAATCCATCAAAGGATGTTGACATAGATGAAATCAAAACACTTTTTAGAGAAATATCTCTTTCTATTTTGAAATCATTTAAGAGTCATATATTTATAAAATAAAACATTTTCATTGAAAATATTTTTATAAGCTTGTAAGGGAAGCTTTTTCGATTTTATAATGGTGTAAAATAATCGCACCCGCCGTATAAGTTAAAAAAACATTCTTACCTTAATTATGTCAAAAAGGTTAAAAAACACCTTGTTTGGAAAACGACGGAAATATTACTTTATAAAACACTTATAAAAAGTCAAACAAGGGTATAAATGACCATAACCAATATTATACTAAAATGTTTTGAAATACATTTTTAAGAAACATGGATGTGGATGATAAAGATATCCTAGTAGATTATTACGTATAAACAACCTCAGATAATGAAGAGATTGTGAAATAACCCTTACATTGTACTTTTCCTTGGTTGGGGTAGGTTAAACTCATGTATAATGGTGAAATAATTGTTATTAAATTATAAAAGAATAATATATATTAATATGATATCATATATGATCTTTTAACATTGATTTGTTAATAATATCTTAGAATTATCTTCGTTTCGGGAGTTAACTTACTCATTTTCTTTTATATGTTTTGTTACATATGATGTGTTTGTTATGGATAGGTTGTATCTAATTAATGTCCAGAATGATATCAAGTCCTTAAACATAATTTTTAAATCATCAAATGATAATTATACCTGAATGAATACGATGGAGAATGAATCTCATCGCGTTCTTGGAGACGGTAGTCCGTACGTACGCACGAGCGACAATATCATTCTTTTGATATTAAAATAATATATAATTGGATAGAATATCATATATACAGAATCATTATCATGTTATATTTATTATTTACATGAGATACACATCATTATTATACCCATCCAAATAATAATATATTAAATAACAATTACACCACGACGTGGAGACGGTAACCCGTACGTACGTACGTATGGTGGCATGTTATTCAAAGGATGGATAGAATAGTGAATATGGTTCTACCATATTATAATAACATCACAGTATATATATGATATGAGAATTATTATTTTAGAATGGTTACAACAAAGGAATAAGAAGTGGAAGGCGAAAGGAACTTGAAAAGGGTGGTGAAATCATTACCTCTTCTCCGGGTTCTTCTTTTTGATTTGATAAAAAGGGATCCTTAAGATGGCTTTCTGATCAAACTAAGGCCTCTAGGTTGTATTGAGGGAAGTTGGGAGAGTATTTGGGTAGAGGTCGGCCGAACCAAAAGGCTTTGAAGGTGTGAATAAATGAGAAGTAAAAGATCCTTTTTATAAGAGGGGTGATGGGCACCTTTTGAAAAGCTAGAAATATTAATTTATAATAAATTCATATTCGGTTTCTATTGGCTAAAAAGTTGATTATTCAAATTTTAATGTGGGAATGGGTCTAAAATCACTCAAACAATAGAATTTAGACAGGTTTGAGTACTTATATTAACCTTATCATTAAGTATTAACTCTAAGTTAATTAGTTTCACTTTTACAATGTCTCTTTGTATTTTTACATTATATGGTTAATAAACATGCTATATACATCGAAGAGACCCCCAAGTGGTCCCTTAATGATACACCTATCATTATATAAGTCTCTTGGTCAAACCGTAGATTTTTAGAAATTTAATATCAATTAGTAATATAATATTTTATTTAAATACTCTTTTATGTCAATTTTGATACTATTCAATAGTTGATTTTTGTAAAACTCATAACAGAATGATTATATTGAAAAAATTTAATTAAAACATTCCTAACATGTCATATTAACTTATAAAATTAGTGTAATCCATAAAAAGTCTCATATTATATTTATTTGTGTATTTATAATATCAATTATTGTAATTTTTCACTATTATGGTAATTCCTGCATCATCATTCTGTCATAAATAAATTAAATTATTTAAAGTCTAAAAATTATAAATAAAATATAATTATTTAGGAAATAGTTTTATATTTATAATGAATATTTATAGTCGAAATGCCAACATATATAACCCTATGTAAAAATTGTTTTTCTAAAAGATATATGCTTATGTCATTTTTGTACTTATTTTAACTTAATTAAAATTAAGTTTCCCTATCCCCTACCAGTGGCTCCATGAGGTCCAAAAATCGACCCAAATATGCCTATGGTCGAATATGTATCAACCAATAAGGCTATTACACGTTTTAGGATAATTTAGTATTATTATAATATTATTTTTTAACCCTTATTTACCGGATTTACCCTTAACCATGGTAAATAAAATATTTACCGAAGTAATTATTCAAAATGTCTAAAAATAAATGTTACCTATTTACAAAATTTGAAAATCCTGATTCCAAATATGGAATGCATTTTTCCAAATTCAAGACACAGAAGTGGCAGAAATTAATTTAAATTGACTTCCGGTTGTTAAAACAAAAAGCGTTTTTTAAGAGATAATAACTATCAAAAGATTGATACCTGTTTATGTCTGGTTTAATTGTAAAATTATGTCTAATGACTAACATTGTATTAAATGGTAAAAATATATTATAAATATACTTTAAACCCACTCAAATCCATAATTTATCACTATTAATTATTTTGATTAAAAAAGTTTCTTTTAATTAAAATTTAGTAATTTTCACTATTCATCCAAATATTAAAGTTATCCGAAAATTACCAAAATTTATCTTAAGGCTAAATTTGATATTCCGAATCCGAATATAAAGTCCATTTTAAAATATAAAATATATATAATTTCAAAAAGTGGGTATTACTATTCATAACAGCTAGTTTGATTGGTTATGGTGTGTTGGAACTCGGTGTTGCGTACAACACACGCTATCACATTATTCAAAGAGAAGAGTACCATAGAAGCTTGGGGTGTTACACTACATACAAGGAATACTATAAAGAGAAAACATTATACTGATCTCCAAACATCATCCTACTCTTACTGACAGGCTGAGGTGGCCTTCAATGATCCCGAACTGGATTCAGCGCGCTTCTTGGAAACACCTTGATAGAATTGCTGTAAGTTACCCATATGTCCACAGGTGTGGAAGGGTTTCATAGCATTTGGGCACATCAGCCTCTTGTTCCCACACTTACTACACTCCTGAAAAATCAATTCATCACGCTTGGAGGAAGATGACTGAAGGTTTGAAGGCCTCTTTATTCATCTACCACTTTCACCAGCATCAAGTCTCTTCCCATTATTCTAATCGTTATCTATTGTACTACTTCCCAACGCCAGAGGAGGTTTTACCACCTCAAGTCCTTCTACTAACTCATCTTCGGTGAGGAGAGCATGTCTCGCCACATCAGAAAAGGGGATTGCGCTGAAATCTTCCACATTATCCTACAGCTTAGGACGTAATCCTAGCTCATAATTCCATGCGTTGACGGAATCATTTACAACATACACCAGTTCATACAGAGCCAGGTCCAGGAAACGAAAAAAGGATTCCAACACCGATCCGACCCCATTTTGGAGACCACACAAATCTATACTCTTCCTCCGCTTCGTCAGCTCAGATAAATATTGCTGGATTAACGATGACTTGAAGAACTCCAATGTGAGATCTTATCGAGGCTTGATTCAAGACAAAGACTTCCACCACTTCCATGTTGGACCTTCAAGCATAAATGTATCCAACTTCACCATCAATGTCTCAGGCAGCATAAGTTAACATAAGTTCCTCTCAATCATTCATAACTAATCCTCTGCCTCAATAGGATCTTCTTGCCCATAAAAGAGGGGAGGGTTCAACTTTTTAAACTCGAGGAAATAGTACTTGGGATGATCAACTAGAGGATTTTCTAAGGATGCACCACCCGAAACTGCACCTTGGGCATCCAACGAACCTACGGGGGGGGGGGGTGGCAAACAGTAATGAACAAGAAAACAAGAACATGGGTCAAACATGGCAATTTTCATTTCAAATACCAATATAACACTTTTAACAATGATTTATAGAATGAAGGAAAACCCATACAATTCACTAGGGGGAAACTAGTGATGATGGATGACTCGACAATCTGGTTGGCAGACATACGCCAATCACACCACCATCACTGATAGTATTCTAGGGTATATTTTTCGGCTCCACATGGCATTCTAGACCATGCGAGCTCATAGAGGTCACTTGCCCAACTCTCATTGCATTTACCAGTACCAAAAAACCTTAAGAATCAAAATACATCGACAACCCAAATATTCTATGGTAACCCGAGGTTCGGAATGAGAAAGGGTTCATGAAGTCCTTCTGGTCCGTATGCCTCGAGTCCCAACAATCATACTACTTATAACAAGACAACCCCAAATAACAATGGGTGCTCGGGAAAACAATATCCACTTAGGAGCATCCCTTCCCTGATACCATTTTTTCATGAACCGACCAGGGAGGACACTGAACCAATCACCCGAGCCGGCCCGCGACATGACCCGAAGGGCGTTCCCAATCCCCACAGGCTGAAAACAATTTATAGGGATTGAAACTCAACAACAGGGAACACTTTTTTCCCAATAAAAATAAATAAAGAAGAAAAAAATTAGAACAACACAAAGTAAATAAATGATCCTGAAATGAAAGAATGACAAAAAATCACACTAACCTGATCTTGACAAAAACTCCTCGTGACTCCAAGAGTCGCTCACCAATCCACAACCAACTCCCTCCCATGGAAAGCAAGCTCGAGAAAAACCTGTAAAAATACTAAAAATAGTAAAACACTATAGGTGTGAGTATTAAAACTAAGTTGGCGTTCCCAACAACTATTCCCAATCCACTAACATTAAATAAAGAATTTATCAATTTTAGGTTTGAACTAATTATATAAAATTTTAGTTTCCATAGACACTTTAATTTCTAAAACAAGTATTAGTCCACTTCCCTTTTTAATTTAAAAACAAGTTTTAATGTTTGATAGGAGAAGGGGCATTACATTTTGATAACGTCTCCCTGAACAATTTAGAAATCCACATTTTAGTTCTTATCCAAAAGAGAAACCACACATAACCCACAACAAACACTAAGGGAAATGGAAAAAGTGAAATTCTAGGGCCACCAACCAAACTAAACCTCTCAATCGTCCACCACATACAAAAAGACACTAATGGAAACATTTTACGTACCAAGGAGCTCGTGAAAATTCTAGAAACGTAATATACATGTGACTCATCCTGAAGGCATTCCCTAACTCGATGAATTCATAATTCCATAACACTCTGTATAGCCCTTCATGGCCTAACTGTGGGTCCCAATCCCCACAGAAGAAATAACTCAGTATTCCCCTACTATGGGGCCACTAGGTAGTGTGTAATCTGAACTAGTGCAACAATCGTTCTCAAAAGATTCACTCTCTCTACCAGTTTCCCATGTCAACACGCATAATAAAAGTGAAATGGGTGAGTCAGAAAAGTCAAAAAAGTAGCACACATATCACACACAACTCACACAATCAACTTACACTAAAGATCACCCCTGAGTCCCCACAATGGGTGTTTTGAAAAAAAATTATTTTTATAATAGTTCCAAATGTGCCTTCACCAATTATATAGAAAAACCTCATTTCTCAAGAAAACTGAAAAACCTCATTCAGGCTTCAAAATAAATCATTTATCAATAAAATGAAAACTAAATTTGAAATTCCATGTATTCTGTTTAGAGGCCAAATGAGCATTCTTTCACGACTGAGTGTTCGTTCATCCATAAATAATTTCAAATGTCGTGTATAAAATAAACATCTATTTTTAATCCAAATAATAATTTAAAAATCAATTATCTTATATTATTTTCCATTTAATAAAATTAATAGAAACTTCATGTAATTATTAATATCTAAATTTAATGGTTAATGTAGTGGGGGACCTACCTCAACTCACAACTAAAACGTGATGGCGCATCATGCCTCGCACAGGCGCATAAGCACATGCAAGACAACTTTGCATGTAGTACCGTGAAAATACCTCACTAATGTGCTACAACACCAGCAAAAATAAATAAAAACACAAAATAACAATAACCCAACGAAGAAGGAGCACAAACATCACCTCGGTACGGAAACACGCTTGACCAATAGGGTCGCACGAAAGGGTGAATGGTTGGGTGCTATGTTGTGGTGCACTGGAAAGGTCACCAACATCGTCAACGGCAGTGCAAATACTCGTGCGGCTGACGGTAGACCTGATCAAAGAAGTTGGGGGTTGCGATGTGTCACGCGATGATCGAGGGATGAAAAAGCGGCCGTGTGATGGTAAGAAGGCAGTGACGCACTCTAGAATGAAGTGTAGCTGGGCAGGAAAACTTGCACGTCGCACCGGCAGGGGATGTCTGGATAGCGGGTGCGAAGCGGGGGAGTGCCAGAGGGATCAGATGCAAGGGGGAGTCAGCCATGGGGTAGCGGGGGCACACTAGACAATGGGAGATCGCCTTAGAAGGGAATCCAGAACCAGATGGCGAGGTTGGAAAGGGGTGCATGTTGAAGGCAGAGACTGCGATGAGCAAGCCGGAGGGTCACAGGTCGAAGGAGGTCGGGGCACCAGGCAGCGGCGGTGCAAGATGGTCGGCATGTAGTGTGTGGGTGAGCCGGATGGGAGAAGATGCGATCAGGGGGGCGCCAGATAGTGGGGATGGGTGTGTGCAGCGGTGGGACGAGGCGGAGCAAGGAACCATGGCTATAGGGGATAGGGGGAGGCATTTGAAGGTGGAGAAGGGAGGTTGGGTGCATGTGGTACTACAGGGTGCAGGGTGGTGTTGTGCGCTTGCTGGCAGGAGTTGAGTGAGTCGGGGCAGGCAAGGGGTTTTGGTGCTTTGTGTGCAGTGCTGTAGGAGCCAGGTGGGCTGGGTTGCTACCGACTGCAGGGTGCAGGGGGCATGGAGCCACACTAGAGGAAAAGATGGTCAGAAGGCCGTTTGTGCGGGGGTGAGGTGGCACAGTAGGTTGTTGTGTGGGCTACTAGTCAGAGGCAAAACAGGAGCAGCGTGCTGGTGGCTGGGACGCGTGCAGGAATCGGAGGCGAGCTAGGTGTCGAACAGGCAGGGGCGCGCGCTGTTAGCAGGCAGATGCGGCCAGGCGGGGCTACGAGAGATGGGTTCCCGCTGCTATGGGAAGAAGAAGAGAAACAGAAAAAAATAAAGGGGGAGGGGACACCCGCGTGGAAGAGATACCGAAAAAAAAGAAAAGATAAAAAAAGAATAAAAGAATAAAAAAGAGAGAAGAAGATCAGATAAAATAAATAAATAAAAATATTCCTTAATAAAATAATAAAGATAGTAATAATTAAAAATAACAACACTAATTTTATTATTATTATTAATACTCATATTAATAAAAATAATAATAATAATTGTATTAAAAATACTGGTAATAACTAATAAAAATAATTTCTTTTTTTCAATAATGATTTTATTTGAATTTACGTAACTGTGTGGTCCACGCACGCCTCTAGTGATTTTGCACGAACAGAACATGAAATTTTGTCTGATCCAAAAGTTGTCGTACCGGTGCTCAGGCTTTCCTCATGGTCTTTGATAACCACGCGGTGCCTACGCACTCATCTAAAACCCAACAACAATAATAAAATAAATATTAGATATGTCACGGTGTGACATAAAATATCATTATTACTCACCATATTTATTTGGGAATTATTATTTTATTTAGGACTATATTCTCACTTCACATTAATTGTTTCCTAATAAGGAACCTAGATATATGTTATTTTGAGTGATCTTAAAATTTTATTTTTTCTCTTCTCAAGACGATGTTTCATTAATCCTTTTATGATTTGGGGTTTCATGAATGGTACTTTAAAATCTCAAACATTTGATTATATAGATAAAGTTAAAATTGTTAGTATATAATTTATTAAAATAAGGAGAATAAAAAAATTAGATATTTTTAAAATAATAACAATATGCAATATAACATATAAGACAATCAACACTAAATCTAAACAAACGATGAAGTATTATTATTTAAATATGACATTTATAACATAGTTGTTAATTTGGCAGGTATGAATAGTATTTAATAATTTAAAAAATATATATAAATTTATTACTTGATATAAATTTATTGATAAATTTTTAGTAAATAATCTAACTTTTTTTGTAAAGTATTTTTATTCATTGAAAATAATATTTCATCAAAAATAATTTTTATTGATTTCGTGAGAAAATACAATATTTAATTTCTATAAATTTTTAAAATATAAATTTATAAAATTAATTTATTTTTATAATTAATCATATAAAAATTAATTTTGGGTCAAATTTTTTATTATTTTTGAAAATATTGATTTTTTAGTGAATAGTGAAAATATCGATTTCCTTGCAAAACTGCCATTTTTATCCAATAAATTATATAATTAAAAGTAAAATTATGATATGAATTTTATTTAATATAATATACATATTAATTATTTTTAATAAATTTAATTAATTGAGTATTAATCTTATTTATATTTTATTTTAGTGAACGATTATTTTTGTGATAAAAAATGTAATTTTATGAAAACTGTTTATAAGTTAATATTATTTCCCATTTTTTGGTTAGATAAAATAACATGAGTTCAAGATTGATTTAAATGAAATTTATATTATAGATATATATATATATATTTACGTAAATTTGGATAATTATGGTTACTAGTCATAGATTAGTATCAAATGATCTTATTTATTAAAAATACAATTTCATAAAAACATTCATCACATCTATCAGTTTAATTTTAAAATAAATGACACCACTTATATGAATTGAATTTTGAAAAAAGGATTAAATATATAAAATAACAATCATAAATATTATATAATTATTTCTAATTTATTTTTTGACATAATTAAGATTGAAAATAATAAAAATATTTTATAGTGGTTAAGGTGAAAATGAGTTCATGGAGGGGTTAAACTAAAAATATATTTGTTTAAATAACAAAAAAAACATTTCTAAATTATATTTTATTTCCAAATTTCAAACATATATCAGAATATTCTCAAGAATGTTTCATTTAGGTCCCTTTTTTCTGGTGTAAAACATGATTGTAACATTTTCTTTTGAAAAATTCCTTGTGTGTCGTCTCCCCCTACTTAAAAAGGATTCCGACTCTATTCTGTTATTTACACATCTAGATCCATTTGGTTTTTCCATGAACATATCAAATTCCTTTATTAATTCACTCCCCACATCATATAGTCCTTTTTAGTCATAAATTAATTCTATTAAGGATTTAGGTAAAATTTTTAAGATGTGGTCCTAACCGAATGTTTTTTTCTTCATTTTCCTCAAAATATTCTTCGGTCACGATGATATGATAAAAATTCATCTCCCATATAATGATATTTTATTATGATAATTTAAAAACCTAAATCCATCACCTCCATCACTAAATGGTAAAATAAATCATCATTCGTGTGTATAATGGAATACGGCCTCATAAACAGGTATAATTTATGTTTCATAATTTCTTCTCATGGATGGTTATAATGATCTAATTTATGTTCATTTATTATATTAATGAAATATCTATCATTATAAAAGTATCATATATCTTTAAAGTTACCTTTTCATTCACTAAAAAATTATAATGTCGGTCTTTCATATGTGTGGATTACCACCTCCACGAATCAATATAATTATTTTTTCATCAACACATCACATTGATTATATATTTAATTATACATAAAAAAATATGGTATTTTTCATATCATGATAATATATAAAACATAAAAAATTTCTTACCTTATTTTCATAAAGATCATATAAATATGGAAATGTTACTTTTGCGTACATATGACCTAGCATATTCAATATCGTAAAATTTTTATTTTTTAACATCCATAATTAAAGATTGGGTTAAAATTATAATTTTTATATAAAAATTATAATTATTTCATTATTATTATACTATATATGATGTAATAATATCTTCAATGACCATATTCTGCCTATTGAATTCATTTTGGAAAAAAGAGTTGAATATCGTCAAAACTTCTGAGGTGAACTTCAATTAAAATTTTATTATATATAAAATATGTGAATCAAAAGGAATAATACACTGGAAAAAAGTTATAAAAAATTATATAATTTACATATGTTTATTATTTAGTTAGATAATGAATTTATATAGTGAGTTATAATCAAAGTAAGGGACACATTAACTTGAAACCTCATTTTCATATTTCAATGATCAATTTTATAAACCATTCTCTTCGAGGTTCATTTTTAAAAATTATTCTACGGATTTGATTTAAAGGAAAAAACTAATTATAAAGGACCTTTTTATACCTCCTTTAATTTTTTAAAGGTTTTCAGAAGGGAATAATTTTACATAATGTTATAATTTCTTCATTAAAAAAAAGAAATGATTTATTTTAAATTATATGCTGAAAATGTCTTCTTCCACCACCATAACCATTATTCTGAATTTGGTTTCCATTAAAATATTTCATGGTTTCTTCATAGAAAAACTTTTTATCCCTTTTTTGGTACATTTTTATTGAGAAAGGGTTTTTTTAATCGGTATTTTTTTATCCGATATTGTTTTACATACATTATTAAATGATTTTTTGATGGTTTTATGATAAAAAGGTGCAATATTAAACAAAATTATTTAATATATATTACATGGTAATATTTTATGAAAACAAGTGATCCATATTCTTCTTATACAATTATTTTTTCCACATTATAACTCAATAAATGGTGGGATGGTCCCCGATTATATCTCAATATATGATGAGTTCGGCCAAATAATAGCTGATGATGTGATGGTTGATCCATATTATATATCTCTAATGCATTGGGAAGTGATTATGTTCTCTGAATAATTATATTATAAGTCGACCAAATGGTTATTCAAATCTATAATTGTATTGTATGGTTTCTATGAAGATGATGTCTGATGTGACCTACATGATTATTCAATGCATTGTATTGAGTTTTGAGGGAAACATCCTATTTTATAAAATGTAAGCAAAATGGTTTAATTTAATGAAAATTTGATGTACATTCTGGGTAAAAAGTAATATTTCTAAGAAAATTTATTTCATCGGTTTTCATGTTTTTCAATATACTAATTAATTTATTCATTTTTATTCCACTTATTAAATTTTTTTTCTCATCCCATGTTATTAAAATGCTTTCCACTATCTTTACGGATGTCTAATGGAGAATAATATTTCAAGTTGAATATCATGTTTATATTTCATGAAAGGAAATAATTATTTTAAAATTTTATATATTATAGAAAAATGGACACTAATAAGAGGTTACCAAATTCTATTAAATTATATTTTAATATATGAGTGAATATATAATTCTACATGACTATGAATGTAAATAGACCCTCAAATATAATAGAATGGATCCAGGACGTAATACTCAAGATTATGTACTTTTTAAGTCTGGGTCCTTATTGGTTATGTCAATAATTTATCCAAATAATCTTATGTATAGAATCTAATAGAACGCCCTTTAATCAAATGAATAAAAAATAGGTTAATCACAAAGGAATGGAATTAATAGAAATGATAGGATCATACAAAGTGGATTATTAGGAAAGAAAAAGGATGTGAGGAATTGTCCCTTTAAAATAAAATGACATTACATAGGTCATACAGGGAAATAATGTGGATTATTAAATTATAATTATATCCTTTATAAAGAATAATACATTTTAATGCATAATAATTTAGATTAAAACAATTTTAATGATTATTAGGAAAAATATAATTTAAAATAAAAAACATCCACTATATTTTTGAAAAACATATATAAAGAAATATTTTATAAATAAATTATAATATTATTTTAGTTTTAAAAATTTTTAAACATTACAAAGGAAATATTTTATAAAAGAAATAAGATGATGGGAAGATGTGTTCAAATGGAAAATAGTTTCTTTTTACACATTGAAGGAAATAACCCATACTAAAAATTCTAGAACATTATTTTTAATAATTTAATTAAAAAAAGTAATATAAAATGACCTTGATAAATTATTAATGTATAGATGAGTAAAATTTCAAAATCATACAATTAAATTGGAAATATAAAAATATAGGTTCCCATATAAAATAAAAATTCATGGTTATATTATCTTACAAGAAACACTTTGGTTAAATATAGTTCAAAGAGGAATGAAGTATTGAGTGAAAATATAAAACCAATTAATTTAAAATTAAATTATGTGAGGTTTTATAAAGAATAAAAATTACCCATGTACAGTATATTTCATAAATAGAATTTCCTTGAAAATAATAATGTCAATGAAACCCTTTTCGCTTGGGTAACATTTTGATCAAACCCACATTCGTGTTGGGTATATTTTGTATTGACAGAATATAAAATAAATTACATGATATTGATCTTAAACCCCATAAAAATGAATAAATAAATTCATGATGAATTAATCATAGTATAATAAAGGTATCATGGTACAAATTTAGAAATATGTCTTTGTAAATTAATTAATCGACCAAGTACCCCTTTAATATTATTCCCTCTTAGTTGAATGTGATCTAATATCTTGTAAAAATATATAAAAATATTAATATAAAATATTAGAACCTTATTCCTAAAAATTAACATCTCATCAACATCATTTATTATCATTAATTGTGTATATACAATGTAGTTATCTCTTATTACTAATATCGGAAATTATAAATTTTAGTTGATTAATTCGCATAAAATTTAAAAATATGGGATTTATTATCAATAACTGTTATCGAGTTAATCATTCATAAATAATCAAATATAATATAATAATTTTTTCAATTATTATTTCATTCCTATATTTATTAAATAAAATACATTAATATGGATTTTGGAAATTGAAATCCTGAAGAACTAGTTTCAAATGTGTTTATTGATATAAATGTGATATATTAATAAATATTTTAGATATTAAAGAAACACTTACACACGAATTAAATCATATTATATATTTCATAATTACTTGAATTACCATTATACTACATCCCATAATAATTTATGACATTATCATTATAACATTGTTCACATAGGTGGTTAAATCAATCAAAATGGTAACATGTTTTAATGAGTTAATGAGTAAGATAATGTTTTCAGATAATGATGATTTGGCATATAATGAATCTTGAATATGTAATACAAATTATATAAAACTATTAAATCCATTTTAGTGACCACAATAGATGGGTGGTGATATAAAATGAAATTCATTTCTCATTGTGGTGGTAGTCCAAAGAAATGCATGAATGATGATATTTTATTAATGGATGGTTTAGATGAATTTATAATGAAAATAAACCCAATATAATAACCATAAAGTATATAAAAGATACTATCATCCTAATATTTATTTGGATAGAATATATTTTAAGGATGATAATTAAAATAAAAGGTAATTAGTTGATAATATTAACACTAGGGACCTGAATTTTCATTGCAATTCTACATGGTAATGAATTCCCTATGATAAATAATGGTGAATATAATATTTCAAAAAATTAATTTCATTATATGAGGATAAATGTGTTATGTTTTCAAGAATAATTTTTAATGGAAGGTGATTCCTAAAGTGGTGCAAGTTAAATCCTTTTATAAGTGAAGGAAATGGTAGTTTTAAAGGTAACCGTTACATTTTGAATAATGTAATGTTACTATCCAAATAATAATGACTCAAAAGTTGGAAAAGGTATATAGGAAGTTTGTGTGTGAGGTAATATTATCATCATCCATTATTTATTATAGACAACATAGAGTGAATATAGTTGTTTTCTTTGAACTATTTAACTTCTACCATAATATAATATAACCATGTTAATTAATTTCCATCCAAAGTAATTAATATCAATGAGAAAATTATGAATGGACCATTTACCTAATTAGAATGTTATGATTTATAGTTCATAAATAAATTTACCCAAATATAATTTTAATGCTTTTGAAATGTTAATTTTAAAATAAATGCACATAATGTAATAAATTGGGTTTTTAGATAAAATTTATTATTTAGATTAGAATTTTTGTAGAAGATAATATTATCAGAGATACAAATTTTTATGAAAAATATTTTTTATTATAAAAAAATATATTTTTATCGATTTCAACTCAAGGTGAAACTAAATTTCTCTATCAAAACACTTAATTAGAAGAAACAACCCTAAATCATTTTTTCTCAATATATTGTGTTAATTTACTCTAAAAAATTGGAAATATGATTTATCTATTAAAATAATATTTTAAAAATATTAATTCTTTATTTAAATTAATATTTTATTACATATTTTTTTATTCTTATGAGACACATTTATAAAATGATAAAATCATAGAATTTATAATTTTAAAAAATTATCAAATGTTTTACTTAAATTCATCATTTATAGAAAAAAAGGAAAAAAAATTAAAAAAATTAAAATGTTGAAATAATATTTCAAAAATTTAGTTTTGTTTTATATTATTTAGATTCCAAAAATTTTAAATTTATTTTTAAAATTAAAATACACAACACAAGTAAAAACTTTTTTTATTTAAAGATGTTGTTTTTTTTAAATTAAGGGTTCTTACTTTGATTTGATATAAATTTATAATTTTAGTTATATTAATATATTTTTGATATATAATAATATTTTTACATTGTTAAATTTAATATATTATAATAAAATATAAAATATGTAACAAAACTATTTATTGAATAAAAAAAGTATTTATTTCAAAATAAATATGAATAAACAAATACCATTAATGTTATTTATTGAAAATTGTTAATTTATTTTTAATAATGCATTTATATTAAATTTTTGATTTTAATTTTATCATATCATATTTTTTCAACAATATTAATATCCATGCATAATGAATATATATACATACATATATTTATAAAATTTTAATATCACATTTTTTATTTCATTATGAGTTATATTATTTTAAATCTAATGATTTTAAATACATGAATTTAGTATATATATTGGATATATGACTTATGAACATTTTTTTAGTAGTCCTATTTTAAATATCCATATTTTCAATGATTATATTTAAATTCTATATATATACATACTAAATAATTTTCTCATTCAACTCTCACATTTAAAGGAATAGTTATTATTTCATGTAATATATATTTTATAATTCTTTATTCATTCATGGATATTTGTATAATTATATGTTATTTAGATATCTTCGATCCTCAATGTTGAATTTGATCCAAGGTATTTCCCCATCAGGAAAGTATTATTCTTTTCTATCTATATCCCCTATTGATTTATTTACATTTAATGGATATATTTTATACATGGTGAGTAATAATATATATTGTAAAATCCTTATATGTATTTTATTTTTTGTAGTGTTCCTCTTATGAATGAATAATGTTTTATTTTTTATCAATTAATATATTTAATGAATTATTTACTAACATTATTTAATTCATTATAAAAAATAGTTTTTTTATCGAATTATAAACATATAGTTTATGGAAATAATTTGTTTCATAAAAAACAAGGGATATATATTGGTACATGGTTGGAGGTTATTTTTACTATTTTTCACATGTTCATATGTTATCAGCGGACATAAAATATTAGTTGTATTATATAACTCACATGGGATGTAAAATATTTATTAAAGTGACTGTATGTTTAGTTTTTCTTCTTTTTTCCATTGTTTAAAACTTCTTCAACTATGTTTTAATTACTTCTTATGAAATGTTATTATTATTATCATTACAATCATCATAAAAAGCATCAAGGGTTATATTATCTCAATTATCTTACAATATTACCTAAGTTCTAGTCTGCATCCATTATAATATGTGGATGTGTGCCTATGGTCATGTGGTGCACCACTGATCCAGACATCGGTCGAGTAGTCTTGGAGAATGAGGAATTAAAGATTTGCCGTAACATTTCACAATGTTTTGGACAAACCATATTGGTAACAGATTATGTAGATGATTAAGTTGAATTCCATAAACTATAAATAATTTTAATGTTGTATTTTTAAAATAACACTGAAAATTACTATAAAATGTTTGGAATATTAAAATATATATATATATTTAACATATTATCTTAAGTAAATTTTGGATGGGTTATGGTTTACTATATAATATAATTTCTTTTTATGAACCACATTACATTTTCAAATACTTTCTTGACCATTAACGAATAAATATTTGTGAGAAAACATTTCAATTTTACATATTAAAGGGGACTTATTCTAAACATTCCAAAACAAATATAAATTTATGACTTCCCTCAACATTATTCTGATTTTATCTTTAAACATCCCCTTCCATGTTTATAATTTTACTAAAAAAAAATCATTTCTCTCAAGGTATTTTGTGCATTATAATATAAGAGATTCAATGATTAGGGTAAGGGTTCCCAAGACTCATTCTCCATTTTTATTTATGATTCATTATCCTGAAACTATTTTAAAGCATATTTAATTTTCATGACATGGATATTCACTTATTATATTTCAATATGTTTATCTATTAATTATGTTTGATTGACCATTAAATATAATATTTGACCCCCAAATCCTTGTCTTTAGAGAATTCGTAGGTGATTTAAACTTTATGTGATTCTCTAAGGCAAAAAAGACTTAAAAAATTCCATGTTCTAATTAAAACATTATGCTATGATTTTACCTAAAAAATCAACCTACTAAGATAAAAGAATAAAACAAATAGAATACATGATTGATGAAAAAAAAACCATAAAACTCAATAAATTATCAATAAAATTACTATATCATAGTGAAAATGGAAAAGAAAATAATAATGATATGATATGATTTTGAAACACAAAGAATCTAGCACCAACATGGAGCCACTACAGACCAAGCATAAAAAATCCCCACCTCTGACTCCAACAATATAATAAGAAATGTTATAGAAATCCAATTGACAAGTAAAAAACTATTCAATTCTCAGTATCTCGGTAAATGATATATAAAAATATAAATTTCCCATGAATGGGTTGTGTATAATACTGATAAGATAATCCAATGATAATTCTCAAAAAATTACACTAGTATATAAACAATATTGCACATTTTTTATAAAGAAGATTAATACAAGATAAAATTTTCATAGAAATATATTACAAATGTTCCTTATAATATAAGGGAAATAAAATTATTTTATCTTTATTTAACTCCTATCATTAAATTTCCATGTTCACACACACCCACAGACATATGAATTTCATAGCTCTCCCTATATTCTTGAGTGGTGAGTCATCCTATCATTAAGCCATATCTTGGTGAAGAAATATTATAAGGTACATCAGAAAATGTTCCATCCTATATATTATATATATTTTTATGGTGGTGTTATGGAAATTATCCATCCCAGAAGAAAATTAATGAAATCCAAGAAAATTATAGAATATTTTCAATTAAAAATTTTATTGAAAACAAAAATTCCTCCAAGAATTTGTATAATGAATATTATTTTAAATCATTCAAAGAATAAATTTTTTATATCATATCACAATAGGGGTTTTCCATTTTAATTTATTGCGATGTTACCCAAATGGAAATGTGTCCCCTTAATATATGTGGTAAACCTATAATGATGTCTTTCGATATCCCACATCATTTCCATTCCAGCACCTCATTGGGTTGAGCTAAACCTGTTGGAACCTGGTGCTTGGCCTTCACATTCTACAAAATGAGGCTTGCAACTCTTGTATTCATCATATGCCACCGAAACTAATACTGGTGGTCTTAGTACATCCTTTCCACAACTGGATGTACTTTCAAATGGGATGTGTGGAAGTCCCTCAAAACCTCATCCCACAATGAAAAAGGTTCAACTGTGTACTATATGAAAATAATGATGTGCTCCAAACCATTCCAATTTCATTTAAGAGCATGTTTTATTGACATCTTAGCATGTAAGATCTCACAGTCTGTGACTCCATGTTGTGCCTCCCGGACTCACTGTAAGAGTTGTGGTAGTTTTAACAATCAACTTGAGGTAAGTTGCTTCATCTTAATACAAAATGTATATCTTCAATGAGCCCAATTGCACCGACGCCTCATTCAACAACGAAGAATAGATCTCATTTTGAGAGAATCTTCCATGATGTTCCCATTCTCAGGAGTATAGAAAATATGATCATCATCATCCTATAGGAACTATATCCATCACCTCTATCTCAATTTCAAATCCATCTAAGAGAAGATATACATGAGTCACTTTTGATCAGAGTAGACGATGAACTTATTCTGCACCACATAGTGTTGCTATAATGCCATGACCCTAGTAACCCAGAGAAGATGCATGTTTTTAATATATTGGAATGATTACATGGAATGAGGTCCCGAAGGACTAATCCATTTAGCAGTCTTGGAAAATATATAACATACAAGAATATTTCATTACACTTACGAACATAAAACACGATATGAATAATCATTTTATAATTCTATTGTTCCCCTAGATTAACCATTCATATCAATAATAATAAACTTCTTTTCATCCTGGGAAAAAAACATAATAAAGGGATGAGCTCAAACGCTCAGTAAGAGTAAATAATTCGGTGGAACTATAAAATTTTAATACAAGATTTATAATAAAAACACCAATCACTGAAACATAAATATGACCATATTATAGAAAAAATAAATGAAACATTACTATATCAACATGCACATGGATATTCTACTAGCCTAATAATCACATGTAATAACTAATTTCATAAAAATAGAATGCATAATGTCTGACATAAAAACTACTATGTCAAGTCCCTATGCCAAGACCATTCACAAATAATATGTTGTGGCCTTGTACCAAGACACTAGTTTGTCTCATGAGACCTACCGATGCATCAAGGGACTATTTCAGGCCCCTCCTGCCACTTACTTTGTCCAATTCATTTGTCATATGAAAATGATGTAACATAACATAAACATTTGTTTTTAAACTAGAATACGAAATGTAAATACTTTAACCCTAAACCATTAATGGTATAAAAATAGAACATCGGCAATAAAACATATCATAAATAATTCAATACAATATAGAAGATTTTATTCTAATAAATCATCATAAATCCAGAATATTATCCGGTAATGGATTTTTACATAGTTGAAAATGATCAGTAAAACACTTTGAGAGAAATATCCCTTTTTAGGGAAATTGTTTTAAAGTTGCACATTTATTAAGGAATTAATTTAAAAGTTCTTTTTGAATAAATGTGTCCCAAACCACTTTGAATCTTTTAAAAGTAATAATAATTTTAAAATAATCATGTCTATATAAATAAATCCTTATAATAGTTTTGAAAACATGGACATTAATTAACAAGAATTAGAAAAATAAATAATTAAAACATTAAAATTGATGATATTGCTATAGATTACCTTCCAAAAAACCGTTAATCATTTTCTTAAATATTTATTGAAACATTTACATGGATGATAAATATTTCCACGTAAATACTTACACATAAACAGTCTCGGATAATAATAAGATTGGGTAATTAACCCTTACCTTAGGTCTGATACTCTTCGTACGTGTCTGAAAGTCATGTTTAATGTTATTAAACATATGATTAACTTATTTAAAAATCTTAATAATATTTTTGATATCATATATAATTCTTTTATAACATTATATTACCTGTTTAATAACAATTCCATGTAAATGAAAAATTTTGGGTCATAATCGCTTTCTTTATCATATATTTTTTAACTTGTTATTCTTGATCGTATAACTTATATCATGACTGAATTACATCCATAATATAAAACATTATTTAAATATCATATATATTCAGAATATAAATATGTATAATAGATAGATATATTAAATAAAAAACAATATATATTGAGACAGTAGGCCTTATGTTTGCATAAATGTTGTTTTCGTATTCATATCATATTGAATGGAACTAAGTGAATAAGTTATACGTAAATAAATACATAAATATATATATATATTTACAATAGAATTATTTTTTCATATATTACATACTTATTAATAATATTTTTTTTATAATCATTAGTCAATGGTGAATGTGGAAATGAATTTCATCGTGTTGTGGAGACGGTAAGTCGTACGTACGCACGAGCGACGATATCATTTCCTTAATGAATAAATGGTGTGGAATTGGAGGGTATATTATTTATACAGAAAAATTATCATGTGATGTTAAATATTTATATACATAATAATAATAATTGTATTCATCAAAATTACCCTATGTTGAATAAAAATGTATACTACGGCGTGGAGATGGTAAGATGTACGTACTCATTCATAGTGACATTGTCATTCATTGGATGGATAGATTAAGAAATATGGTTGTATCATATTTATAATAACATATCAGTATATAGAATGTACTAGAGATATTATTTTAGTTTGGAAACAATAAATAATTATGAAGTAGAAGAAGAAAAGGACTTTGAAAGATGTGTTGAAATAATTATCTCTTCATCGGGTGCTTCCATTTGATTTGAAAAAAACTGGCTCTATAGAATTTCATTATGATCAAATTAAGGAATCTAGGTTGAATTGAGGGTTGCTGGGAGGATATTTTAGCAGGGTTTGGCCTAGCTAAATGGCTTTGATGGTGAGAATTTAATAGAAGTGTAAGTATCCTTTTATAAGAGAGGTGAGGGGCACTTTAGAAAAAGTTTGAAATATTAATTTATTATAAAACCATTTTCTGTTTCTAATATCTAAAAATAGTTTTATTTAGAGTATTAGGTGGTTATGGGTAATAATCTTCTCAACCAGTAGATTTTATACATGTTAATCTCACTATATTATCATAATATTTTAGATTTAATTCTTTCTTAAATAGTTTAACTTTTACAATGACTTCTTGTATTTTAATACTACATTGTTTATATAGTTACTATAAAATTAAATACGAACCAAAAGTGGTTCTTAAATGATATATCTAAAATTATTTATGTCCTTTTTATAAATTTATATTTTTAAAATATTATATTACTTAATTAAATTGTAGTTGTATTAAAAACTCATTTATGTCAATTTTGACAATATATTGAATTTGGTTTTGTGGAATTCATAACAAATTCATTAATTCAATAAAAATCAATTGAATAAACCATAAAATGTCAAATTAACCTTGAAAATTAGTGTATGGAATAAAAAAATTCAAATTATATTTATTTTAATATTTATAATATCATTTATTTGATTATTTAAAAAATAAATAAAATATGCAATCATTATTGTCCCATAAATAAATATATTTATTTTATGTTTGAAAATATTAAACAAAATAACATGACGTATTCAATATTTTTATCTTTACAATGAATTTTTATTTTTGAAGAGATATTTTAAATAACCTCATCGAATATTTTTTAGTAAAAGATATATGTTTAGTGTATATTTTCCTTATATTTAAATTAAAAGTGATTAAATGTAATTTTCACACACAAGTGGCTCCATGGGGTCCCAAAATCGACCCAAGGATGAAAAAGGTCAGAAATATCTCGTCCAATAGGTTTAGTACATGTGTTAGTGTACGTTAATATTTTTATTATATTATTTTATTACCATTATTTAATAGATTTAACTTTTAATCATGTTAAATAAAATAGTTACTTAAATAACTATTGATAATGTATAAAAATAAAAGGTAGCCATTTAAACACATTGGACCTCCTGATTCCAAGTAATTAATCCATTTTTAAAAATTCTAAACACATAATTTGAAGTAATTAATTTAAAATAATTTCCCATTGTCAAATGTGGTTTTTTAAAAAGTAATAACTATCAAAAGATTGACATCTTTTTTCGTCCGATTATAATGTGAAATTAATTTAAATAACCTATATTAGATTAAATGATAAAAATATAATATAATTATACTTTAAAACCACTCAAATTAATAATTTTACACTATAAATTATTTCTATTAAAAATATTGATTTTAATTAAAATTTTGTACTTTTCACAATTCAGGAAAATGTGAAAGTTATTAGGAAAGTACCAAAAACATATCCAAATTAAAATTTTTTCCCACTTATAATGAATAATTTAATTTCATAATATTGATTTTATAAAAGTGTCAAATATTGGATTTAAAAAGGGTTCTCTATTAAAAGGCAAGAAATTTTTCATTTTTTGAGAAAATTCTTCTTTTATCTAAAGAATTGATGTCCTTATATTATGTCAAAAAAGATGAATTAAAAAATTATATAGGATATATAAAACTCAAAATTTTGTTAATACTAGTCATGAACACTTTCTAAACAACTAGTTTGATAGGTCTTGGTGCGCTTGAACTCGATGTTGCATACATTGCATGCTATTGAATTATTTTCAAAGGAAGGATAATGTGGAAGCATGTGGTGTTACATTTTCTCCTCAATCAATAAATTGTATCCTCTAATTTTAATCTCAGGATTGAAAACTTGCATTTGTTAAATTTAATAATATCTTAGTTGAAATCCCATATTAAAAATGGATTAATGAGGCCTCTTTTTTAATGTAAAGAAAGGTAAGTATGAAGGTTACCATTAATAACACGTACTAGGGTTCCATGTAGGAATAAATGGATATAGAAGAGAAAAAAAACCATCATGTTCTGATGGAGTGTGATGGATGATATTATTAGTAGATAGTCAATAATATGAAAGCCATAAACCTGCAATGATCCAAGGGGCCATTTGATTCATTGCAAAACAAGGTACTAGGAATTTTTTTTGTTTTATGATCCTTTTCCTAGCTTTTTATAATTAATTTAATTAATAGATTATGAACACCATGAAGAATACTTAATTTACATGTAGAGTGTCATCCTTTAAATAATCCATACCACAAAATAATCTTTCTCTTCAAAACATTAAATTAAAAAATATTCTATTTATCTCTATCGTATAAGGTTCAAAATATAAACATTTACCATTTAAAAGACGATAACTATTTTATTAAAAATAGGCTCTTATTTTAGGCTAGAGGTAGGAGATAAATCCTTGTCATACTTCGGTTGTGGGTTGGATTCCTATACCTCTTTTGATGCAATAGATTATCACACGACCTGTAGGTTGTCCTTTTTTTAAAACTATAGTATCATAACATTCAAGAAATAATCTTCATAAATGTTTTAACCATAAACAATAACATCCAAAGTTCCACATAATCCATTCCATCCATTAGAGTTATCCAAAATACTTCTGTCCAATCTCTATCTAAAGGGTATCTAAATTTCCAAAATCAATTGTAACATTAGATTCCACAAACAATGTAATATTGCTCTTATTATAAAAAAATTAATATATGATTATCTTCATCATTTTAACACCATAATGAAAACAAAAAATACAAATGTATAATCCTTATATATATCACATTCTTCTTATAACCAGAATATAATTCCTGAATCCAGAAACACAAATACATTAATTATTCCAATTCCATTGTAGTAATAGCATATGCCAGACCCTGATCCATTTTATTTTTCTGACTTATATTTCATTGATTCTATGGGATCTTTTTTGCATAATGTACCATATATTTACAATTATAACATTGAAATGATTCTTTAATTCAAATAAAATCACTAGCCTGGTGACCTTTTTCTCTATATTTGTAAGAAACTCTCATACCTTTTTGGCATGTAGTAGGGTGTTTCATCCCAAAATTATCACATAAGGGAGAATCCTTTTTTCCGTTTTTCCCTTTATCATTATTTTTCCCCACCTTTCGCTTCTTCTACTGCATTACTTTTATGTCATAAGACATATATAGTTCCTTTTTTGACCTGATAGAACATGAGACTATATCATTATACAATAAGAGAGATTGTGAGACCAATTCCTGTCAAAGGAAGGTTTTAACCCATCAATGAACCAATCAATCTTAATTCATGTGTTACATATATAGTTTTTAGTATGCCTTTCTAACCATGTGATTTTAGCTTTATACTTTTCAACATACTCATCCTTCTTTTTTCCTTTGGCTCAGAAATTTTCATCCCATATAACCTCACTATTCACGAGGAAATTATTTCACTAGAAAAATTTCATTAAAATCCCTCCATTCCATATTTTCCACTTCTTTATCCTCCACTGGGTTATGAATTAATGACCATTATTGACCCGAATATCTAGAGGGATTATAAACATTCATGATAAACTTTTCTCAATCTTTACCTCCCAAAGCAAGAAATATTTTCTCTAAGGAACTTATCCATTTCTCTGCTAAAAAAGTATTTTTAGTCCCATTGAATTTTGGAGGGTTTTGTCTCATGTTGTGGTCTAATATTGATCTTCCAAATTGTGGATCGATATGCTCAATATGGGTAAGTTTATTATTCATAACCTGAGTCATCTATCCTTGTACGGTTATATATTTTTCAGTACTAGTTTTTTCACCATATCCAATATCATTATCGAATATTGGAGGAAAATCCCTACATGGATTACGTGCGTTGATACGATTTCGATTTAATCCACTAGGCTCCATTTCTAAACAATGGCATACACTATATTAGGTTGTGAATCATAATATATAATTCCAAACTAGTAAAATAAATAACATAATTTAAAAAAATTATACATATCTAATCCATTATCATAAATATGGTTTCTTTGAGGACATATTTACTCTTAAACCCATCATAGTGGGTTAAAAAGAAAATATGATTTATCCTAAGCATATCTTCCTGGAGTGTCAAAACAGGTGTACAGTAAGGCCTGTTGTTGTTTACCAGGTTACCCCAAGTCAAACCTGGAACACCTTGTTGGAGTTTACACCCCATGGTACATAAGTTATATAACTATTTACACATATATTATCTATACAAGGATGTACTTCTTGGAATATCCACATAATCCCTACTTTAACAAAATTATAAGGTGTTATTCTATACATATCGTAAATGTCTATCTTAGGGTTATGTTCCCTAATCTATGTTTTCTAAATCAATTTACAATGATGTTTCTAAAATTCAAATTATACCAACTATCATGCCCCGACCCAAGTTACCCAGAGCCAGTGAATTATTTTATTACATTACCATGATTACAAGGAATAATGTTCTCAATGACCAATCTCTTTAGATGTCTTGGAAAATAAATTACATACAATAACATCCCATTATATTTATAAAATGAAACACAACGTAAATAATCCATTATAAAATCTATTATTCCCTTAGCTTAACCTTACATATCAATCAAAATACACAACTTTGCTTCCAAGGAAAATAAAACATAAGAAAGGGATGAGCTCAAATGCTCAGTAAGGGTAAATAATTTAGTGGAACATATAAACATTTAAGGCACGATTTATAATAAAGATATCATCCTTTTAACCATTAATGTGATCATAATATGGAAAAAATAAATCAAACATTACCATATAAACATGCACATAGATATTCTACAAGTCTAATAATCACATGTAATAACTAATTTCATAACTATAGAATGCACAATGCCAGAAATAATAACTACTACATCAAGGCCTTAGTCCAAGACTATTCTAAAATATTCTTTTGAGGCCTTTTACCAAGACACTAGTTTTTCTCATTAGACCTACTGATGAATCAAGGGGCTATAGTGGTCCCATTCCATGAATTACTTAGTCCAATTCATTCCTCACATGAAAATATTGAAACATAACATAAACATTTTTATTAAAACAATAATAGGAAATATAAATACATTAACCATAAACTATGATTAGTATAAAAATAGAACATCTACAGTCAAACAGAAAATAACTCATTAAATAAAATATGTAATATTTTACTATAATAAATCAACCTTAATCAATAATAATATCCTTTAAAGGATTTTGAAATTGCTGAAAATGATCAGTAAAACACTTTGACAGAAATATCCCCTTTTTTGTTAATCAATTTAAAAGACAATCATTTACTAAGGAATTAATTTAAAAGATATTTTTTAATCAATGTGACACATACCACTATGATAATTTTATATGTAATAAAAATATTAAAAAAAATGATGTCCATATAAATAAGTCCTTCATATCATTTTGAAAAATTGGAAATTAATTAACAGGATTTTGAAAAATAAATCATTAAAACATTTAAAATGCTGATCTTTATGTAGAGTACCTTCCACTAAAACTTAAATATTCCTTTTTAAAACATTTTTATGAAACATGGACATGGATGATAAATATGTCCTAGTAATTACTTACACATAAACTAACATGGATAGTAATGAGATTGAGGTATTAACACTTACCTTATGTCTGATACTCTTCGTACATGCCCAGAACTCAGTAGAATGTTTTTAGACAGATTTTTAACTTATACCATCATAATAATAATATTTATTATATCATATATGATTACATTACAATTTTATATTACTCTTTTATTATCAAATCCTTGTTAATGCAACATTTCGGGTAATAACTGCTTTCATTATCATATATGTTTTAACTTGTTATTATTGATCATATAACTTATATCATGATTTAATTACTTCTAGATTACAAAATATTAATTATATTTAATATATATTCAGAATATAAATATTTTTAATGGATAGATATATGAAATGGAATACAAATTTTATGGATATTGTTGGTCGTACCAATGCATCAACGTTGTTTTCGTTTTCATGTCGTATTGAATTAAAGTAAGTGAATGAGATACATGTTTATATATATATATATATATATATATTTCCAGTATAATTATTATGTCATATATTAAATACATATTTGTAATATATATTTTTATAATCATGGATGAATGGTGAATGTGGAAATGAATCTCATCACGTTGCAGAGACACTAAGTCGTACGTACACACGAGCGATGAAATCATTTCCTTAATGATAAAATTGTATTTGATTGAATGGTATACTAATTATAAATTATCATTATCATGTTATTTTCATAATTAATATTAATAATACTCATCATTATATTGATCAAAACAACATAATCATGAATAACAAATTATACTACGGCGTAGAGACGCTAAGCAGTACATACACATGGATTATGCCTTTGAAATTCATAGGATGGATAGAAAAAGGAATATTGATGTAACATATTTATAAAAACATATAATTATTTATAATTAACAAGAGTTATTATTTTATTAGGGAAACAACAAAGAAAGAGTAAGTAGAAGAAGAGATGAACATTGAAAGATGTGATGAAATAATTACCTCTTCTTCGAATGCTACCTTTTTATTTGACCAAAATGGCTCGTTAGGTTTGCTTTATGATCAAAGTGATGCCTATAAGATGAATTTAGGTTAATATGGAGGAGATTTAAGTAGGTTTATTTGAGCCAAATTTATTTTGAAGTGTGAATTTAATAGAAGGGGAAGTACACTTTTATAAGATACCTGAGGGTCACTTTATGGAAAGATTGAAATATTAATTGATAAAAAAATAATATTTAGTTTATAAATGATAGAAATAGATTTATTTCTAGGAGAAGGTTGGTATGGGTCTCCGTACCATAAAAAAATAGGTTTTATAAATGTTTAGGTCACCATATTAACCATATCTATTAGATTTAACTATTAGTTAAATAGTTTATCTTTTACCATGTCTTCTTGTATTATAATATTACATGGTTAATATTGTTAGTATAAAATTGCAAAGGAACATACTGTGGTACATTAATGATATATATAAACTTATTTAAGTCATTTTTAAGTATATTATATTTTAAAAAATGTAATATTTTTTAATAAAATATTATTTTTTTTTTAAAAACTCATTTATGTAAATTTTGACACTATTTAGTATCTGGTTCTTTTGAAAGTCATAACAACTTTATTGCTTCAAAAAACAACAAATTAAATAAAATATAACATGTAATATTAACCTATAAAGTTCTTGAATGACATCAAAAATTTCAAATTATATTTATTTTAATATTTATATTATCATTAATTTGATTCATTCATTAATAAGGAAAATATGGCATCATTATTGTGATTTAAATAACTATACTTATTTTATGTATAAATATTATAAATAAAATATATTGATGTAGGAAATAGTTTTAGATTAATAATTACTATTTATTGTAGAAGATATCAATTATATAACTTCATATAATTTTTTTAGAAAAAGATACATGTTTTTGGTGTATTTTCGTAAACTTTCAATTAAAAGTAATTAAATGTCATTTTCACATAAAATTATCTCCATGGAATCCAAAAATAGATCCAAGGATACCAATGGTCTTAGATATCTCATACAATATGATTTGTACATGTTTTAGGGTAGTTTAATATTATTATAATATTATTTTTACCCTTATTTATGAGATATACCCTTTAACCATGTTAAAAGAAATATTTACTGATGTTAATATTCATAATGTCTAAAAATAAATGGTACCTATTTACAAAAATTGGATCTCTTGATTCCAAATATTTAATATATTTTTCCAAATTCAAAACATATAATTTTCAGTAATTATTTTAAAATTAATTCCAGTTGTCAATCCAAAAAGTGGGGTTTCAAGAAGTAAAAACTATCAAAAGATTAACATATGATTATGGAAAATTTAAATGTGAAATTTATTCCAATGACCTAAATTATATTAAATGATAAATATATAATATAATTATAATTTAAAACCACTCATATAAATAATTTAACACTACAAATTATTTCGATTAAAAATGTTGTTTTTAATTAAAATTTAGTATTTTCACTATTCATAAAAATATGAATGTTATCAAAAAGTTCCAAACAATTATACAAACTATATATTTATATCCCACTTATAACGAATAATTTAACTTCATTAAATTTAATATATAAATGTTTCAAATATTTTATTTAAAAGGGGTTCTCCATTAAAAGGTGGAAAATTTGATTTTTTTGAAAAATACATCTTTTATCTGAAAATTTTAATTTTTTCTTAGATTATATCACAAAAGATGAATGTTAATATTATATAGGATATATAAAATTCAAATTTTGGTTAAAATATTTCATAACCGATATTAAATGGATAATTTTATAGGTCGTGGTGTGCTTGAACTCAGTGGTGTGTACATCACATGTTATCAAATTATTTAAAAAAGGAAATGTACTATAGAAGGTTTGGGTGTTACAGTCACCACATCGTCAATGAGAAGACAACCACTTCTATCTGAAGATCACGGACCATGTAATTCTTCTCGTACTTTCTAAACTATCCCAAAAATATGTAATCAGAACATTCCCTTGCATCAGGACATAACCAATCCTACCCCCAGAGGCATCACAGAACACCACATACACAATTCCTTCCTCCAGTAAGTTCATGATGGGTACACACATCAACATCAACATCAGATCCAGAATGAACTTCTGACACTTTTTTATCAACATGAAATGATTTAACTTCCATATAAAATCTATCAATAGTGATTATAATATAGAGAAGTCGAGTAAAACCCACTGATAGTACCCAACCAATGACAGTAAACTCCTCAACTAGACAACATTCTAGGGTGGATCCCATGAAAGAACGACCTCAACCTTCACTGGATCCACTGCAACTACAACATCTACAAAGACATGTTAATGAATGTGGAACTCAGGAATCAGTAAATAACCATTCAAGTGATTTCTGTAGAGTAGGTTTTCTTGAATTTTGTCTAGGTCTATCCTCATGTGTATCCCATGCTCCTTCATTGACACCAAGTACACTAGGATTCCATTGATGAAAAGCACCATGAACCAGTCCAAGTAAGGATTAATGATCCAGTTCATGAGTCCCATGAACACTTATGTGGTGTTTATCATGCCAAATGGCATCACCAATTAATCATAATGACTGTAATGAAATCTAAAGGTCATCTTCAGTATATCCCCATCCTGTTCTCACAACTAGTGATAGCCTTATCTGGGGTCAATATCTACAAACCACCAAGCTCCTTTCAAATAATCAAAGAGATCATCGATTCTCCGTAGTAGGAACTTATTCTTCATGCTCATCTAGTTTATGAACCAGTAATACACAAATAACCACAAGCTCTAGTCCTCCATATTGGAAAAGAATGATGTGGATGCCCACAGTGAAACACTAGGTCTCCCAAAGCCCTTCCTATGTAAGTCCTCCAACTACACCCTCAACTCGTGATGCTCTGTTGGAGCTATCTAATATGCAGGTGTATATATCACAAAAATAATGTGGTGTATATCAATATACATGTCCATATCTTTATGGGGAGTTAAACCTAGAACATCTTCATAAAATACATCCTCATACTCTAACAACACTATTGTAAAATGAGGACTCATATCATCCACTACACTGAGGGTGATTCTATCAAAATGATGAGTAATCAGTCAAACCATCTTATGTATTATTCTATCTTATTTTTCATCTCTTTACATGCCACTAACAAAGGAAAATGTGGTACCATAACTGCATAAACACTACAATCTATGCCTAAAACAATCAATCTGATCATGAATTGTAGATAACCAATCCATACAAAGAATGCCATTGAAACACATCAACACCACTAAAAAGAGATCCCAATGAAAACTCTCGCCAAAAAGTGTAATGGAACACTATTGGTAGCATTGAATTATCATAAAATCTCCTCCCATAGGAGTCTCTATGTATAACAGTCGCATTAATGGTTCAACTGGAATATCAGTGAGCTGAAAAAGTTTCATGGTAAGAAAGGAATTATTAGAACGTCTATCAATCAAAATTGTAGCTAAGGTGGAAAATAAACAGATCATACCATGTATTATCCCTAGATCCTCGGGGTCATAATCCTCCATTTCATGCCACATTCCTCATCCCTGTCAACCAACTCCCTTAGTCTAGCTTAGATCACTTGGGGGTAGTGGTGGTAATAGGTCAAACCTCAAACCACCTTCATCTTCCTTGCTTTATCTTCTACCACATCCACCACCATGTTGGCCACCCTACTCCTATCTCAACCTCTCTCTTGGTGGTCCCACAACCATCCCCCAATTATCTATATGGTGGGTCTGGAAATTTTGTTCCGGATTTCCCTAACTGCCGCATGTGTAACATCATCGATCACTGGAAAGATTCAAGCCACCATGGGATCCTTTTAACACTTACCCTAGGTTGTGGTCCCGTCTCATGATGTTCCAGACCCATTTGGGTCCCTACTACTACGATCGACTACCTACTGCCAAGGTGTAAACTACCTGTTTCCCCCTGATAGATCCCACTACGGGTCTCTACTATGCTAGAAAACTCTCCACTAACATATATATATCAAGTAACATATAATAATTAGGAATGATAAGGGATACCATCTTTTACCTGATGTCCCAGAGTAATCCCTACTCGATAGTCTGATCCCTAAAGTATTTGTCTAGCACAATGTTCATAGAGTAGTGTGAAGGATCAATAAACATTGTTGAATACTCTAAAAGAGTCATACTTACCTACTAAATATGCCGAAAATCTTGTATACTTATTGATCACAATGTGACAGGATGGAACTCCTCTTTGAAGAGATGATCAATTTCTATCTTGGAGAGATCTATCTCATCATGATACTGTGTGAACAAGTTCCACCATCACCTCGCGGATCCCTAAAGAAGATTTATGGAGAGGATCTCCATGTGGTCAGTCAGAGTCCTCACATAGTGAATAGACACAGGTGACTACCTCTATCCATGGCTCATCCGACTGAGGGTCACACTAACCCAAAAACCTAGAAGATCAATACCTCTATAATTTATGCAATGAACTTAACCTCCTTGAATCCTCAACTTTTAGTTCTAGTAGCAGTTGTTTATCAACTAGTTGTGTTATAGCATGTGAAACACCCGAACGTGTTATCTCTGGGGTATTCCCATGTACGAATACCTCTTCACTAGATTAATCATCCTTGTAATCATGTAATGAAATCCAATATGGTTGACTTCATAGAGGCATCCATAAATAAGAAATGTTGTACCATGTTCAATAGAGTATATCTGGAGAGCATACTCAAAAAGGACATGGAAAATAAAACCCTTAATATATGATACTTGTAACATTTTTTTTACCTAAAACTAGTGTTTTCATGTACCATGTCAAACAACAAGTATGCAGAGCCCTAGTTTACAGATATGTCAGTTGTTGGACCAACACATTAGTCCTTGGTCGAAAAGAAAAACTGCAAACTATTAAAATTATAACCTTAAACCAACAACACAAACTACTGGTTTTTATATATAACATACCTCCTCTGATACTACTCTATCATGACCTGTATGAGAGGGTCTTGTGTCATGGCTATCCCAAGGCCACCTCTAATAGGATAGGGGCTGGTGATTAGCACTGAGTATGTATATCCCTCAAATTGGAGGAATTAGCTTAAAGTAAATATACTCCAACACCCATCTCCAAGCCATAAATGATGAAATGTAAAAACACTATATAAACATTGCATGAAACCACTATATCCCACCACTAAAGTACAGTAGTGAATGTAATGGAATGTAAATTGGGCCAAAACAATCCCACCACAACGATTCTATATCCAGAAGTCCAACCCATAAGAAAATATGTATGGGGACTACTATCTTGACCACGAGAACAAACCTTTTCTTTATAGAATCGCACAACACCACCTGGTCTGGGTCCATATTCAACTCCATTAGATGGTAAATCGTCTTCACCAGAAATGATATGTGCATGATAATACCATGAAGGTGTGGGTACAACACTACTAAGTATGAAACCCAAAACAACAAAGGAATGTAAATTTAGCTCCACATATGTATATTTCTATAGAACATTTTCCAAGATTATCTAGATATACTCAATCCAAGACACAAAGTCTATAAGAACGTCACAAACAAATAATATCCATATGATTCTGCACGAAGAACACTCATTCAAGGAGAACTCAATCCTTGAGCCAAGATATCATCAGAGATATAACAAAGAGGTCATTCTCATTTGATCCCTATCAAAATGAGAATACCTTGGTATAGGAAGATTATGATACACATAGAGATGATCCTTCCCAAAATATTATTTGTAACACCCAAGGCTTCCATGATACGTTTCTATTTGAATAATACAACAGCATGTGTTATACGCAATTTCGAGTTCTAACACACTAGAACCACTCAAATGAGCTATTATGAATAGTAATATCCAATTTTTTAAATTTTATAAATTTTATCATTCAAAATAGACTTCATTTTTGGATTTGGAATATCGAAATTAGCTTACGGTGAATTTTTGGTATTTTTCTGAAAACTTTTAATTTTTGATGAATAGTGAAAAACACTAAGTTATAGTTTAAAATCGAGTTTTTAAATAAATAATTATTTATATTATTTAAATTTATTTTAGGTAAAAATAAATACATAATAACTCTATATTTTCAATTTAATTCATTGGAGTTATTTTTTAATAATTTTATATATATATAAATTTTATTGAACATTTCAGTATCTTTTACCCACCTCCTAAGAGAAGTTGAAAATTCACATAAAAACTAATTTTACCACTTCTGTGAAATAAATTTTAAAAATCCAAGAGACACAGTTGATATCAGTATGTAGAATATGGTTTAATAAGATTAAAATATTTTTTCCTGAATAATATCTTTTTACTTTTTTTACCATAGTTAAAAGTAAATACGGTAATTAAGGGTAAAAATGATATTTTTATTATCCTAACACATATTTTAATTATATTGGATAAGTATAATTCGACCAAAAAAGCCATATTAAAAAAATATTAACCTCTATTTTCCACTTGGATTAGATTAGGACACATATTATTATCTTATTCAAAAAAGATTTAAAAGAGTTAAAATCAATGTTTAATAACTAAAACATTATTAATATATTGTTATATATAATATATATTCGACTATAAATATTAATTAGAAATATAAAGATATATAATACGTAATTTAATTTTATTTATATTTTTTATGCATTAAATAATTTAATTTATTTATGACATAATGATGATTGAGTAATTACCTAATTAATGAAATATTAAAATATTTGATATTATAAATATCCAAATAAATTTTATTTGAGACCTTTTATGAATTAAAATAATTTTAAAGTATAATATGACATATTAGGGTTGGTTAGATTAATTTTGTTCAAAGTAATAATGTTGTTATGAATTTCGCAAAAACAAAATACCAAATAGTGTCAAAATTAAAATAAAAGAGTTTTTGAAACAAAAATTATATTATTAATTGATATTTTCTTCCTAAAAATCTAGGGTTAATAAAATGGACTTATATAATTAAAGTTTTTACATTAATGAACCACTTGGGGTTCCTTTGGAAGTATTTAGTAAGTTTATTAACCATATAATATAAAAATACAAAGAGACATGGTAAATGTAAAACTATTTAACTAAGATTTAAATATAAAAGATAAAGTTAATAGAGTGACCCAAACCTATCTAAACCATATTGGTTGAGTGTTTTTCAACCCATCACCTTTTTAGACCTTAAATTATCCACTATTTATCCATTAGAAACGGAAAATTATTTTATTATAACATAATATTTATAGCTTTTCCTAAGATTCCCCTCATCCCTCTTATAAAAGGGAACTCCCCATTACCTCATATTTACACCATCAATGCCTTTTTTTTGTCGGCAAAACTCTACCCAAATACCCTCTAAACTCTCCTCCATTCATCCTAGAGGCCTTCCTTTAGTCCTAAAGATAACCGATAGAGCCCTTTTAATCAAATAAAAAAGAATGAACTGGAAGAAGAGGTAAATATTTAATCACCTCTTTCAAGTTCCTTTCTTCTTCACTTCCTATTTCTTTTTGTTTACATTTTAAAATAATAACTCTATTATATTATATATATTGTGATTTTATGATAAATATTCTATAACCATATTCATTATTCTATCTATCCTTTGAATGACATGTCACCATGTGTGCATATGTACGGCTTACCGTATCCACGTCGTGGTGTAATTGTTACTAAATACATTATTATTTGGGTGGGTATAATAATGATGTGTAATTGATGTAAATAATAAATATATCATGATAATTATTCTGTATATATGATATACCATCCAATAATATATTATGTTAATATCAAAATAATTATATTTTCCCTTCTGCGTACGTACAGTTTACCATCTCCACGAACGCGATGAGATTCATTCCCCGTCATATCCATTCAAGACTATTTTTTATTTGATGATTAAAAATAATGTTTAATGACTTGATATAGTTCTTTATATGAATAATATACATCACATCCATAACAAATATGACTCACATAACAAAAAATATAAAGGAAAAAGAATTCGTTAACACCTGAAACGATGATAATACTAACATATTGTTAACAAAACAATGTTAAAGGATCATATATGATATCATATTAATGTATATGATTCTTGTATAATTTAATCACATTTTTCTCACAATTATATAGGAGATAAACCTACCCTCGACCAAGGAAAAATATAAGTTAATGGTTAATTACATAATCTCTTTATTATATGAGGTTGTTTTATGTAAGTATCAACTGAGCCCTCTTTATCATCCATATCCATGTTTCTTAAAAATTTATTTCAAAACAATATTACTATTTTATAGACTATGGGTTAAAGTAATTTATACCCTAGTTTGATTTTTTATAAGATTTCTATAATGTAATCTTTCTCTCATTTTTCAAACAAGGACCTTCATAACCATTTCGACACAATTAGTGTCATAATGTTTTTTTAACTTATACGGCAGGTGCGGCTATTTTCCACCATTATAACAACATCGAAGATTACCTTACAAGCTTATAAGAATATTTTCAAAATTAAAAGTTTTCATTTATAATTACATGCCATTTAAATTATTTCAAAATAGAAAGAGATATTTCACTAAAGAGGTTTTGATTTCATCTATGTCAACATCCGTTGATGGATTTTAAGCTTACTTTAATCTGATTTATTATGATACTAAAATTCCATATTTTATTGAATGTTTTGTGATATTTTTTACTATGGATGTGTTATTTTTACACCATTCATAGTTTATGGCTAAAGTATTGGAATTTCTTATGCCATTTTAATACAAATGTTTATGTTATGTTTAATCCTTTTCATATGAGGAATGAATTGGACTTAGTATGTGATGGGTGGAACCCTATATATCTCCTTGATACATCGGTAGGTCTCATGAGATAGACTAGTGTCTTGGCACAAGGCCTTGAGTAAATCATATTTGTAGTCTTGGGAAAAGGCCATGACTTTGTGGTTATGAATGTCTAGAATTATGCATTCCATTATTATGAAAGTGGTTATTGATATTGCATGTGACTATTCAATTAGTAGAATATCTATGTGAATAAGTAAATGGCATTATTTTCTTTTTTTCTTTTCCATAATATGATTATGTTTATGCATAAAAGGATTTTTTTTAGATTTATACATTTCCTAAAATATTTATGCTTATTTATGAAAGATTCCTCTATATTTTTATCCTTGCTGAGAATCTGAGCTCACCCCTTTCTATGTTTTATTTTTACCAGGATGCAAAGATGTATATTATGACTGACCTACAGGGATAGTCTATGAGATATCAGTGTTTTCTATAGGGACAATGTTTTTGTAATTTTCCATTTTATTATGTAATGTAAACCATATGAATGTATCTACTACTTATATGGATACTAAACTAATCGGCCATTAAAGACTTGATTCTTTGTGATCATTCCAATGATATGTAATAATTCACCGACTTTTGGTAACTGGGGTTGGGGCATTACAGTTGGTATTAGAGGAAGTTTAGTACAAACCTTGGATGCTAGATTTAGATAAACTCTGACTAGAGCACATATACCTAAGATAGAATTTGATGATTAGTATAGAATAACTTACTAGAATTTTGGTATTGTAGAGATTTTGTTAGTTTACTGAGAAATTAATCTCTATTTATATACGAGCTGGTACATGTGGATCTGTTATAGATGTACCTAGGGGTAAAACTTTAAAATACCACTTTGAGATAGACTCGAATGGGAACTGGTGCACGGAAACGGGAATTGCTGTACTCTTGGTTACGAAACAGCAGCGGGATATGCTTAGGATAATTATAATTTTATTTACCATTCATTATGAATGGTTTAAAAGTATATACTTACTCAATGAAAACCTTTTTATGATTATGGATTATATTCATAAACTGTTTAGTTTATGTTAGGTGTTTTACAAGTTTGGATTTATGTATTGCGATTTATAAACTAATCTAGTCTATGCCATTCTAAATAAATGTAGCGTAGTTAAAGGAATGAAAACTGTATCAATGCATGCACTCCATTTAGTGATTTACCTCCTACTCAAGATAATTAAAGTGGAGTTAGTGATACAACTAGTGATTATTAGCTTATCACCATACTGGGAAAACTCACTCGAGTTATGAATAATAACCATACCCATATGGAGCACCCTGATCCCTAATGTAGAGGATCCATGTTAGATCGCTTCATGAGGTAACAACCACCAACATTCAATGGGAGTAAAAATCCATTGGTATCTTATCAATGGAAAAGTTCCCAAGAGAAAATATTTTAGGCCTTGGGGAGTAGTGAAAGGGGAAAAGTTGTCATTGCTATTTATTGCCTCACTGGAGATGTTGATCAATGGTGGTCATTGGCACAAAACAGAAAGGAATATGAAGAAGTTTCATGTATGGAATGAATAGAGTTTAGTGAAATATTCTTAGGAAAAATACTTTTCTCATGACCATCAAGTGGTTATGGAAAGACAATTTCTATGTTTGAGGCAAAAGTATGATGACAATGTTGCAAAGTATGAGTCTAACTTTACTAGGATAAAAAGGATTGGTGTATATTATATACCGAACCTGAGAAGTAAGATTGATCATTTCATTGATGGTTTAAAACAATTTCTCTATCAATCATTTGTCTCATAATCCTTCTCATCATATGAAGATTTTGTCTCATGTGCTGTCAAGAGAGAAAATAAATTCTCTATGTATTATAACTTTAAAGAAAAGAAAGAGAAGAATAGATCTGCTGATCAATATGGAAATGGAAAGAAGGGGAACTTTGAATATCCATCCTATATTAAATGTCGGAAGAAACACCATGGTACTTGTTTGAAGGGAATGAGAGTCTGTTACAAGTGTGGTGAAAACGGCCACCAAGCTCGTGATTGCAAGGGGAAGAACAAAGATGTCGATGTTCAATGCTACAATTGCAGGGAGATGGGACATTATTCAAATGAATGTGCTAATAGTTGGGGAAACAAACCTCTGAAAAGGCCAAGGGATCAAGGCCAAGCTTATGCTATCACTACTACAGAGGTTGAGGCTCTTAAGGACATGGTGGAAGGTAATTTAATGGTTTCCTCAAATTTATCCAATGCTTTATTTTATTTTGGATTCTCGCATTGTTTCATATCATCCCATTTTGAAATGAAAATTAGATATTTAAAATTTTATTAACCAAGTGAGTTTTCAGTAAATAATCATAAGGGAAGTATCATCGCAACAACATTTTGTGAATCAGTTCCCATTAAGGTATATAAAAGTTATTTATCTGTTGATATCATCGTCATACCCATGATGGAATTTGATATAATCCTTCTAATGGATTGAATTTCGGACCATGATGCAAACATTTATTTTAAGAAGATGGAGGTTAAAATTATTGATGATGATACCGAGTACGTTATCTTTAGAGCAGAAAAGTCACCACATAATTCTTATCTAGATCCACCCCTAGTAGCTCAGCTAAATTCATTTATTGGGGAGGAATAGAATTAAATAATTGTGTGTGAGGAAAGTAATGTCCGAATAGAAGATGTACCTGTTGTGCAAGAATATGTTGATGTTTTTTCCGAGGATTTACCAGGACATCGTCCAAAATGAGAAAAAAAGTTTTCTATTGACCAAATTCCTGGTTCAAGATCCATATTGAGTACCCATTATAGAATGGACACTTTGGAATTAGTGGAACTGAACAAACAAATAGAGGAATTGAGTAATAAGGGATTTATTCACCGTAGTGTTTCTCCGTGGGGAGCCCCTGTCATTTTTGTTAAAATGAAAAAGGGATCTTTGAGGCTCTTCATTGACTATAGGGAGATCAATGCTATATCAAAAATGAAAAATTGTACCCTACCTCTTATTGATGATTTGTTCGACCAACATCATGGTGCACAATAATTCCCAATGATTGATCTTCGATCTAGATATCATCAGTTGTGTGTGAATAAGGATGACATTCTTAACAAACATTTCGATCAAGGTATGGCCATTAAGAGTTTATAGTAATTCCTTTTGGGATGACTAATGTACCCTTTTTTCATGTATCTAATGAACATAGTTTTTTAGGAATATCTTCATGACATTGTAGTGGTATTTATTGGTGATATCTTGGTATAATCCAAAAAAAATGAGGATCATGAAAATCAGTTGCGCATTATTCTAAAGACTCTAAGAAGACGTGAATTATACAGGTAGTTTTTCATGTGTGAATTTTGGATTTAGGAAATGTATTTTCTTTGCCATATTATCTCTAGGGATGTAATCTCCATTAATCCTTCTATAACAAGAGAAATCCATGAATGGCCTACACCGATGAGTATAACTGAGGTATGCAGTTTTTTTGGTTTAGCAGGTTATTATGGACATCTCGTCCAGAATTTTTCCCAAGGGGCTAACACATTAACCATGCTCACAGGTAAATGGGTTAAATTTTTTTGGAGAAAATAGTTTGAAGAATGTTTTGAAGAACTGAAAATAATATTAGTGAATGCTCCTATCTTGACTCTACCATCGGGGAATGATGGGTTTGTTATTATAGTGATGAATCAAAGAAAGGACTTGGTTGTGTCCTTGTGTGGAATGATAGGGTTATTGCCCATGCATCAAGATAGCTAGAAATTCATGAGAGAAAATATCCTACACATGATCTTGAGTTATCATATGTAATCATTGCTTTGAATATTTGGAGACACTATCTCTATGGTGAAAAACGCATGATTTATACTGGTCACAAGAGTTGGAAGTATATTTTCTCAAAAAAGAACACAACTTGAGGAAAATGAGATGGCTTGAACTACTCAAGTATTAATATTACACGATACAATACCACCATGGGAAGGAAAATAAGGTGTCATATGCTTTGAGCAGAAAAGATTATGGAGTTCTGAACAAGATGATAGTTGAAAGGGATCCTATTTTCATGGATCTGGTAAAGATGGATATGGGAGTAACCATTGAAGGTGGAACATAAATACTTTTTCAAATGGCTTCCAAACCATCATTACTAGAAAGGAAAAAGAGTTCTCATACCGATGATAAAGAGTTTCAAAAGAAGATTAATGCTGTGAATGATGAGAGATTAAGATACTTTGTGTGTGAAGATGGAATTTTGATATTTGGGAAGAGACTTTGTGTTCCTAATATACATGATCTAAAAATGGAATTGTTTAATGATGTTCATATTTATAATTTCCCTATACAACCTGGGAACTCTAAGATGTATATTGATTTGAAGGAACAATTTTGGTGGGACAACATGAAGAGGGAGATTGATGATTTGTGTCAAGATGTATGATTGGTCAACAAGTAAAAGCTAGAACGAAATTTCCTGGAGGAGTCATGCAACTTATTCCCATACCTGAGTGGAAATGGGATAATATTATGATGGACTTTTTCATGGGACTACCAAAGACTCTTAGAAGGAATGATGCAATATGGGTCATTATTGATCATCTTACCAATTCAACACATTTTTATTCTAGAAGATATGATTTTCCACTTCAACATCTAGCAAGACTATATATTAATGATGTTGTAAGACTTCATGGAGTACCCCTATCGATTTTTTCAGATCATGATCCCCAATTTACATCAAGATTATGTAATATTAATCATAAAGATCTTGATACTGAACTCTGTTTGAGCAATGCCTACCACCACCAAAATGATGGACAATCATAACGGACTATTATAACTGTAGAATACATGCTGAGATAATGGTCACATGACTTTCAAGGTATGTGGGATCAGTATTTACCTCTGGTATAATTTTCCTATAATAATAGCATCCACTCAAGTATTAAGATGGCACTATATGAAGTTTTATATGGAATGATATGCCGCACACCAACCTGTTGGGATGATGTTGGTGAAAGAAAACTCGTCGACCCAAAACTTGTGGAGGAAACGATGGAATAGGAGAAGGTAATTCAAAACCACATCAAAGATGCTCAAAGTAGACATGAGAGCTATATTGATAACCGAAGGAAGGATTTGGTATTCCAGTTAGGAGACCATGTTTTCTTGAAGGTATCTCCATGTATGGATGTTATAATTTTTTGTAAGAAAGTTAAATTTAGTCCCAGATAAATCAGACCTTTCAAAATTCCAGAAACAATTGGGGTTGTAGCTTACCGTTTGACAACTCCGCCAAGTCTCTCCAAAGTTCACGATGTATTCCACGTATCACTGTTGAGAAAATACATGCCTAACCCAACACTTGTACTCACATATGAGGAATTAGAACAGGATCCCAATCTATCTTATTTTGATGATCTTGTCAGGGTTCTTGATACAAGAAACCAAGTGCTGAGTAACCGGATGACTCGTCTGATAAAATTTCTATGGAGATACCATAAGATGTAAGAGGCAATGTGGGAACCTGAGGAACTTATGATGAAGAACCACCTGAGTCTTTTAATGCAGTAATACTCTATAAATTTCAAGGGCGAAATTATTTTAAGGAGGGTAGAATGTAACACCCAAAGCTTCAACAGTACGCTTCACTTTGAATAATACAATAGGGTGTGTTGTGCCCGACTTCGAGTTCTAACACACCAGAACTACTCAATCTAGCCATTATGAATAGTAATACCAAATTTTTCAAATATTATAAATTTTATCATTCAAAATGGACTTCATTTTTGGATTCGGAATATCAAAATTACCTGAGGGTGAATTTTTTGTTTTTTTCTGAAAACATTCAATTTTTGATGAATAGTGAAAAACACTGAGTTTTAGTTTAAAACCAAATTTTTATTTAAATAGTTACATATTTTATTTAAATTTATTTTAGGTCAAAATAGATACATAATACCTATATATGCTCAATGTAAATCATTGGTATCATTTTATAATAATTTTACATATATAAAAATTTTATTGAACCTTTCACTGTCTTTTACCCACCTCTTAGGAGAAGTTGCAAATTCACATAAAACATAATTTTACTGCTTCTGTGAGTGGAATTTCAAAACTCTGAGAGACACTGTTCATATCATTTAGTAAAATGTGGTTCAATGAGATTAAAATACATTTTGGGGAATAGTAACTTTTTACTTTTATTTACCATGCTTAAAATTAAATAGTGTAATTAAGGGTAAAAATGATATTATTATTAAACTAAAACAAGTCCTAATTATATTGGATAAATATAATTTGACAAAAAAGACCTTAAAAATAAAATATAAACCTCTTTTGTCCACTTGGATTAGATTAGGACACTAATTATTCATTTATTTAAAGAAGAGTTAAAATAGTTAAAATCAAATTTTAATAACTAAAACATTTTTAATAAAGGGTTATACATAAGATAAATTCAACAATAAATATTCATTAGAAATATAAAAAGATTTATAACATAATATTATTTTATTTATATTTTTTAGACCTCAAATTATTTAATTTATTTATGACACAATGATGATGTAGTAATTACCTAATTAATGAAATAATAAAATAATTGATATTATAAATATAAAAATAAATGAAATTTGAGACTTTTTATGAATTCCACTAATTTTATAGGATAATATGACATGTTAAGGTTGGTTAGATGAATTGTTTTCTATGTAATGATTCTGTTATTAGTTTATAAAAAACAAAAGACCAAATAGTGTCAAAATTAGCATAAAAGAGTTTTTAAAACAAGTATTATATTATTAATTGATATTCTATTCCTAAAAAACATAGGATCGGCCAAAGGACTTATATAATGATATTTTTATAATTAATGAACCACTTTGGGTTCCTTTGGATGTATATATTTTGTTTATTAACCATATAATATAAAAAACAAAGAGAAATGGTAAATGTCAAATTATTTAACTAAGAGTTAATTATATAAGATAAAGATAATATAGTGACCCAAACCTGTCTAAAACCTATATGTTGAGTGCTTTTAGAACCATACCCACCTTAGAATTTAAATAATCTACCTTGGATCTATTAGAAACCGAAAATTATTTTATTATTAAATAATATTTCTAGCTTTTCCTAAGGTGACCCTCACCCCTCTTATAAAAGGGAACTCCCCTTCCCTCAAATTCACACCTTAGAAGCATTTTTTCTCAGAAACATTCTGCCTAAATACCCTCTCAACTTTACTCCCTTTATCCTAGAGTCCTTAATTTAGACATAAAGCCATCCTAAAGATCCCTTTTGATCAAATCAAAAGGAAAACCGGAAGAAGAGGTAAATATTTCATCACCTCTTTGAAGTTCCTTTATTCTTCCACATACTCTTTCTTTTTTGTTTACATTCTAAAATAATAACCCCATTATAATCTATATACTATGATTTTATTATAAATATGGTACAACCATATTTATTATTCTATCTATTCTTTGAATGACATGTCTCCATGCATGTGAAATGTTATCCAATACATTATTATTTGGATGGGTATAATAATGATGTGTAATTGATGTAAAAAAATTATAACATGATAATTATTCTATATATATGATATACCATCCAATTATATAATATATTAATATCAAAAAAATTATATTTTCTGTCATGCGTACATATGGATTACCATCTCCACAAACGTGAAGTGATTCATTCCCCATCGTATAAATTCAAGACCAATTTTAATTTGATGACTAAAAATAATGTTTAAAGACTTGATCTAATTCTGGATATGAATATGATACATTGCATATATAACAAAAATGACTCACATAACAATGAATATAATGGAAAAGGAATCCATTAACACCCTAAACGACGATAATACTAAGATATTGTTAACAAAGAAATGTTAAAAGATCATATGTGATATCATATTAATGTAAATGATTCTTGTAAAATTTAATAACAATTATTTCAACATTATATATGAGGTTAACCTACCGTCATCCAAGGAAATGTACAAGTTAAGGGTTAATTTTAAAATATTTTTATAATCTGAAGTTGTTTTCTGTAAGTATCTACCGGGACATCTTTATCATCCACATCCATGTTTCTTAAAAATGTATTTCAAAACATTCATAATATTTTATATACAATGGGTTAAATTCATTTATAACATTTTTTGAATTTTTATAAGATGTCTATAAAGGAATCATTCTGTCGTTTTCCATACAAGGTCCTTTATAACATTTTTAACAAAATTAAGGTAGCAATGTTTTTTAACTTACACGGCGGGTGAGGCTATTTTCTGTCGTTATAACTACATCGAAACTTCCCTTACAAGATTATAAGAATATTTTCAAAAATAAATTTCTTCTTTTATAATTACATGACTTTTAAATTATTTCAAAAAATGATGATATATTTCACTAAAAACGTTTTGATTTCATCTATGTCAATATCCATTGATGGATTTTAAGCTTATTTAATGATGATTTGTTATGATAAGAAACATCCATTTGGTATTGAATGTTTTTTGATATGTTTGACAGTGGATGTGTTATGTTTACACCATTCGTGGTATATGGATAAAGTATTGACATTTCGTATGCTAATTTTATTAAAAAAAATTATGTTATGTTTAATCCTTTTCATATGAGGAATGCATTGGACTTAGTAGGTGACGGGTGGAGCCCGTTATAGCTCCTCAATACATCAGTAGGTCTCATGAGACAAACTAGTTTCTTGGCATAAGGTCTTGACAAAATCTTATTTGTAGTCTTGCGACAAGGCCTTGACTATGCGGTTATGAAATTCTGGCATTATGCATTCCATTATTATGAAAGTGGTTATTGATATTGCATGTGATTATTTTGTTAGTAAAATATCAATGTGAATATATAAATGGCATAATTACATTTTATATTTTCAATAATATGTTGAATTTAAAGTTTAATAGTATTTTGTTTTATTTGTATTCATTTCCTTAAAAGATTATGCATATTTATGAAAGCTTACTCTATATTGTTATCCTTACTGATCATCTGAGATCACCCCTTTCTATGATTTATTTTACCTAGGATGCGAAGAAGTTTATTATGACTGACCTGTTGGTATAGTCTATTGATCTCAGTGTTGTCTATGGAAACAATGTTGTTTTATTTTTCCATTTTATGATGTAATTTAAAACTTATAAATGTTTCTAGTACTTACAAGGATACTAAACTAATCAGTCATTCGAGACTTGATCTTTTTTGACCATGCCAATGATACATAATAATGCACCCAATCTAGGTAACTGGGTTCGGGGCATTACATTATGGAATACCATGAACCCAATATGCATCTATTCTCAATGTAGGGGATCCTACCCAATTACATTGGGGAATACCACTAACACTAGTAATGTGGTATACTATATTGAGGAACAACTCCCTCATCTCTATGGTTACATCGATTCCAAAAAAACTCAACTAGGTGTGATAGAGGATCATGGTGCAGTCCCAATTAAGAATTCCATAAATCTATATGTGACTCAGCCTCTAGAGGGGACTAAAAATCTTGTAATGTGGATGTAATGTCATACCAAACCCTCAAGGAAAGGACCAATAGAACTATATCAAGATATACTGGCATAATAAAATTCACACCACAATATCTCATATTGACCATCTCAATGATAGGTTCCCAATGCCATAGATGGTTCATCAAATGGACATACCATTTAAAATTTATAAGAGTTTGATCTTTCAGTGGGGTGCATTGGGACCATGGTGGGACCACATGTTCCACCGACCAATGGGGTTGACCACCCCCAGCTACCACTTGTCTACGGAAGTTGGAGTTGATGTGGATTTATATCAACCACCATAGTCTACCATGGCCTAACCCCAGTCTGGTCGCCGCATTTCTAACTCAGGTCTGACTCGGGTCCAACCTGACACGATAGGCCCATCAAATTGGCATGTGGCCTCCTGGACCACTAACATGTGGGAACCTTCCCATAGGCATGTGGCCTCCAGGACCAGCCACATCACACACGACCACCACCACACCCAACACCCACACCGTATCTCATAGCAAGCTCTTCCATGTCCCACATGGTTGACGATGATGCCTCTGATTACTACTGATCGTCACGATGGTCACCTAATGACGTTGTCTCGCCTCACCAGACTGTTGCCTCACCTTATTAGACACCTATCTTAGACTCGCAACATTGGTCCCTTCCATGATCCACTGAGCCCCATATGATTCCCAAGATTCAAAACAGTCATATTTCTGATCTCCTCAGGTTCTGATCAAAACAGATATAGCCCCTATTGTTGTATGTCCTCGAATCTAGGGGATCAATCACGTTCAGATCCACCCAACATGTCAAAACATGACCAAGAGGGTCCAATGGAAAAGAAAATTAATAATAAGGGAAGGAAAAGAATAAATAACACCTTTATAAATGAAGCTCGTTTTTTATCCATTTTGGCCTCAACCCTTTTCCCTTAAAAGGATAAATGAATTGCAATTAAAATAAATATATTATCAATCTCACAGATAATATCCCTTCTCGTAACAACGATTGAACCACATATGAATCGATTCATGAACTAACACACATTCATCATGAAAATAAAATATGGTTAAAATCACAAAGAAACAACTACCTTACCTCAATTAGGATTTGTTGCTGATGAAATATCATCATCGTGTCATCATTCAGGGTGAAGTTAATTTAAATTGGTTATGCATTGATCATCAATCCATGATCTATCATTGTTTGTATGAGGGATTTCTTTGTCCTCATCTCATTGGAATTACAGGGTTATGGTTATAAAACCGAATTCCCTAAAAAGAAATAATAAAAAGAAAAAGTCATTGTGTTATAAAAATTATTTATAAAATTATTTTATTTATAGTTACACCCTCAAAGAATATTTCTATAGACAACCTATGCAGATAAAAATTAAGTCAGTCCTATGGAAAAAATACATTATTAACTCAATAGTGGTACATTATTTCATATTAAAGTCACTGTTCATGAGTTATTAATATTTAAAAATAAAATAATTTTTTTTTGATTGCTTCCTAAGTGACTTTTTAAAATTATCACCTGCATTGAAAAATGTTAGGTTGCACCAAGGTTAAATCCACTACTTTGAGCTCAATGGTGCCCTTATATTTCTGATCCAGGAACTTGTTAAATATTTATTCCACTTTTTCAAGAAATAATTTTTCACAATCTATTAAAAGTTTAATATTTTTCAGAAAATTGTAATGGAGAAATAGGGCCTCAAAAACAAACACCATCCTAGTGCCAGGTCTCAAAATTAATCAATATAATTTCTACGGTTATTAAATGGGAAAATATTCAATTTTATATTGGATTATTCATTTGGATTACTATATTGTTGATTCCTTCATTATTCAATGTGTTATAAACCTCCATTGGAAAATCCTTATGTTGGTTGTGTTGTGACATGCAGGTTTCATCAAGGTATAATGTGATATGAATTCATTGCTGATGCATTTTCCTTATTGAATTGATTATAAAATGTGAGGATAATTTCTAGGGCCTCAATAATTGTCCTTTTATTTTTCATTGTTGGTGGATTTCATTACAGGCATGTGAAACATGATCTTGATGTAGGTGGTTCTATCTCAAGCCTACATTAGATGACCTATATTTCTATAATTATGATAAAGTTTTTTAAAAATTAAATTACATAATTTATTTTCTGATTTGTTCACATAGAATTGAGTTTTTTAGAAAATATATATTTACCCCTTTTGGTAAATGTAAAACTATATTTTCAAATCATTGGAAAATGGATTTATGAAATGGTTTACAAAACCTTTTTTGGTTAATATTTTTGAGAATATAGAAGATTGTAATAATGGGATAATTAGATGGAAGGTATATTTGTAGGACCATAGTCCATTTTTTATAAAGTGGTTTACTAATGGGGTGTTCCTCTATTACCTCAGTCTATTGTTCTAGCGAATTGATATTAACATTTTTGGGTGTTTCTCTCAAGCGGTGTTTCTCTACACCTTAGGCATATGTTCTAAGGAATTGATTCTGCATTTGTATTGGATTTTGGTATTAGTAGTCTAATATATTATCATATAGTGACCCCTAGCATTACATTACCAATAAATTTGGCTAGAGAGGTTTTATCTTGTACAATCATGGTTTGATATGATATATGATACATGATTTGTTTTGAGATGATATGACTACTTATTTAATATTTAATTCATTAAAATTATTTTACATGGATTATTTTTAAACTATTTATAAAGGTAAAATTAAAATTGTTCCATGATTTTTCTATAAAAATTATAATTTTTTATATAATTTTTTTCATTAAATTTGAGATTGTTCAAATTATTGTACAGATGCATGTAATGGAAAACCTGTGTAGGACCCTAATGATACTATTATCTGATACCATGCACACCCATTTAGAATTATGTAGATCATTTTCAAAATTTCAATATATTGAAATAAAATTTATCACAGTGACATGGAGAGGTTTCTTTTAGCTTTATCTGGGTAGCTGCTGGTGAGAAGTTGGGGGTTTTTTAACACAATCACATGGAGTAGTCAATTTTTATGTTGTAGTAATACTTACATGTTGAACATGTACGTGGGATGTTTTTTCTTCTTTTGAGTTATATTTTTCCACATCATTATTTCATTTATGCAATATTTTTGTCTTTTATATTGTTTCACTCTATTAAGTATATGCATGTTGTTTCTTTAAGTTGGTTTAAATAATTCCATATAGTTGTTTTCTGATTCCTAAGTGATAGCTTCCTGTGTATATGGATCAGGAATTCCCTTCATGTAATGTAAATATGGGTTGGAAACCAGTTTGAAATGGTATCTCGGTTGGGTTCCTCACATTTTGGTATTTGAGGTCTAGTTTGTCCTCAAGAGTCCATGTCAAGGGATGATTTTCCAACTGATGATAGGAATTTCAAGACGTGATAGGATGGTTGTGGTGAGTGAAAGTATTCATCTACTCATGATTAGACTTAAGTTACAAGAGATTTAGTGATGTGTGTCTCTTTTTTGAGTTCTTAATATTAATCAAAATGTTTACTTATTATTTTTTGTATTGAACCAATATTATTTTGTTTTGTAATCACTAATTCTATTTTAGTGTGCATTAGTATGGACTATATAAACAATAAATTGGTTCCCCAAGACGGTGTATAAGATACTGCTCATCGAAATCCCCCAATTCATTTTAATCTTGTTGACATTAGCATTTGGGAAATTTTTTCTATTGACCAAAATATACTACAAATATAGAACCCATTTTTTCAGGTAACACTAAGAGTAAGAGTTGAAAGGGATCGATCATGGGAGTCAATACATGAGAATCCATATTCATTAAGTGTAAAAAGGATCCTCAAGAGGTGGAGGAATGTATGGACATGATAAATCACATATTTAACTTTCTAGATAAACATGAGAGTATTAATCTGAAGTCAGTGCATTTAGGATGTGAGGGTCCCAAAAAAGAGATGATCGGGTTCCATCATATAGACCGATATACACGCGGGCTAGTACTAGAAGGGTTTCTAGAATCACTACTTCCAACAATTTTCTCAAGATTCGTTAATGAAATTGAAGTCTCTATGGTTCCTCTCTTTTTAGTATGTAGAGATTTGGGTGTTAGAATAAAACAGCCTTTTTGATGAGAATGCTCATTTTGATTTGGTGGTAGTAAATAACATGCCATTAAAATCTTAGAAGTACCTATAGGGTATGCAACATGATATCAGATCGTAGGTATTTATGATAAATATTTTATCCTATTGGCATATAGTAGATAGGGTAGTGATGAAAAATTGAACATGGTATTCAATGATAGATATTATTCCCATCAACTTCCTCCTATTGGTAGCTTCACTAAAATGTAATGGAAAAGAGGAAGAGGAATGTTCATAATTGGAGTGATGGAGGTTATTTTTATCGAAATGCCTCCTCTACACTATTAGTTACTGCTAGCAGGGTTCCCAAGAATTTTTATCAATGTGTAAATGTTAGACACACATGAAACAATTTTCCTTCACAAATAATGTTGTTTAATATTTTTGAATGTTGTGGGCATTTATAGAATATCTATTTGGTTATTTTTATACCTCACTATAGTTAAGGATCACAGGATCCAAAGGGTACTACAACGAAATTGATTGATTCAAAGACTACATGGCTCTAACAACATGCCTGTGATGTAATTCACCTTCCCATATTAAATGTGTTTCTAGGGGAGGTATATTAGGGTCCATTGATGTGAGAGGTATTATCATAATTTCATCGTCACTATAGATTAATTATTAGATATTGGATATCCCCACTCATTTATGTATGGATAATTCATTGAGATGCTTCAACATTAAAAAAATTTTATTTTATTGGTAATGGATTTCAAAACACATATTGGGAATAGTAATGAGAAGAGGTTTTAGTTTACTTTTTCAGTACTATCAATAATTGAGGTAAAGTTAGTTTGGGATTTTCTTTTTCTTGGTATAGATCCAATTGATGTTATCATTAGTATGTACTGGCTTGTTAGTAATCATATTAAGGATAATTGTTATCATCATTGTGTCTCATTTTTTTGGTTGATTGGAGCTCTTGTGTGTTTTTGGGAGTGTGATCCAAGGTTTGTTCAAAACAAACCTTCCTTCCAAGATATTATGAGTGTTCTCTCTACAATAGTAGTTTTTCCTGATGTAATTTCTTCTATTTTGACCCTCAGACTGCTTATGGGGATTTTATTGATGTTTTTTCAAATGATCCATCTACTCTTCATCTAGAGAGGGAGGTGCAGTTTTCTATTGATATGGTGCATGTGATGAAGATGATTATGATACCCTCTTTTTCTTGAGCTCTAGTAGAGCTGAAAGATCTCAAGATTCACATGGAAAATTTGATTTCAAAAGGTATTGCTCTCCCTTATGGTTATCATTTGGAATCCCCTATTCTATATTCCATGAAGGCATGTGGTTCACACTAATTGTTTGTGGACAATCAAAATTTGAACTAAGGAACAGTTAAGAATATATTTTCTTTTCCTCATGTTGATGATTTAATTGATCATTTAAATGGTCTAATGTGCCTTTTTAAGGCAGATATACAGTCTTGTTATCATCGAATCTATGTTTGGGAGTTGTGTAATGGCCCGGACCTCCCTGGTCCATTACTTTGTGAAAAATATGGTGTTGGAGGTGTTCTGGGAGTTCAAGGTGACTTATCCCCTAGCTGCTTCCTACCGGTAGCTCGGTCTACCGGTAGCTGCTGTCTACCGGTAGCTGCTGTCTACCGGTCGCTCGGTCTACCGGTAGCTGCTGCCTACCGGTAGCTCGGTCTACCGGTAGCTGCTATCTACTGGTAGTTGCTGCCTACCGGTTGCTCGGTCCACCGGTAGCTCCTGCCTACCGGTAGATCGGTCCATCGGTAGCTGCTGCCTACCGGTAGCCGCCCCTTACCAGTAGCTCGGTCTACCGGTAGCCGCATCCTACCGGTAGCTGGGATTACCAGTAGTCGCGGCATACTGATAGCTTGGTTAACATTTTGCCAAATTTCTAGTTCTGGGAATAGTGTTTCCAGTTTTATGAACAGTATCTGTGAGGTTTAGTGAATAGTGTTTCTATCGGTGAGGTTCTATTGGTGGACTTCTATCGGTAGACTTGAACAGTGTTTCTATCGGTGAGGTTCTATCGGTGGAATTCTATCGGTAGACTTGAACAACGTTTCTATCGGTGACGTTCTATCGGTGGACTTCTATCGGTAGACTTGAACAGTGTTTCTATCGGTGAGGTTCTATCGGTGGACTTCTATCGGTAGACTTGAACAATGTTTCTATCGGTGAGGTTCTATCGGTCGACTTCTATCGGTAGACTTGAAAAGTGTTTCTATCGGTGAGGTTCTATCGGTGGACTTCATCGGTAGACTTGAATAGTGTTTCTATCGGTGAGGTTCTATCGGTGGACTTCTATTGGTAGACTTGAACAGTGTTTCTATCAGTGAGGTTCTATCAGTGGACTTCTATCAGTGGACTTGAATAGTGTTTCTATCGGTGTGGTTCTATCGGTGGACTTCTATCGGTAGACTTGAACAGTGTTTCTATTGATGAGGTTCTATCGGTGAGGTTCTATCAGTGACCTTCCATCGGTAGACTTTTATAGTGTTTCCAGAATCCTAAGAGCTACCGATTCCATACATTGCCAATTTTCACGAATGAACAGTGTTTCCAGACTTCATAAGAGCTACCGATTCCATACTTTGCCAAATTTTGTGTATGTGAATAGTGTTTCCAGCTTCGTAAATTTGACGTTTTCTTTGACTTAAAATACTTTTAAAACCTTATTTTAAGGACTTTAAGACCGATTCAAAGGCCATAAATTCTATATTAATTATTCCTAAGGCCGGGATGTTTTTACTTGGTCAAACCACATGGGATAATGCGATCCTTTTTTAATGGAGAATAAATCGGATCTTAAACCGTCGCCTCTCTAAATTTTTTTTAAAAGGAACGAGATATCATTCTTCATTTTTCTTCCTCCTGGTTCTCATCTTCAAGACGCTAGATCCTTTCAATCCTTCCCGTAGTATTTTCACAATCAAACGTTACTCGGATCAGTTCTGCTCTGTTTGATGCAACCTAGCTGTGTCCATCCTCCTTCCATATAAGTTGTCGCGAGAGAAGGATTATGGCCCATTGTGTGGATAAAGGACGTCAAGAACTCTTCGAGGTAGGGGATTCATGGATTCTCTAATTCTGTATGTGCAATCGTAGAATTAGCACGATTTAGTCCTTTTGATCACAATGAAATTGACCTAATTAAATACTTGAACCAGATTAAAAGAAATGGTTGATCGCATGTTGTTTCTTTGTACCGTGATAACGGTTTGCCTCATGTTTTCCTAGATAGAGTGATATCTATGTTTTCCTTTAATTAGTTGCTAGTTCATGATGGAAATTGATAAAGAACGTAAAGACGGAATTATTTGTTAAATAATTGGCTAAAGATAAAGAGTCATGTTAATGAATCTGTTAATTCAAGATGGATTAAAGAACTATTAGTTCGATAATTTCAAAAGGGTTCTGAGTTACCATCTTGCTTGTAAGGCTGAATGCCTTGTGGTTTGGAGCTCTGAGTTCTCATTTTGTATGAAGGCTGAATGCCTTGTTAAAGGGCCGAGAGCCCATTTTGTGATCTTTGATTTCCTGCTGCTTGTGATTTGATGTGATCCTGGATGGCTGTTGTGATATGTGGAGGCATGGGGACTTGTGGTTGTGGCAGCGGATGACGCCTAGTGTGGTGAGATGCATCGGTTTATGCTTGTGGTTGTCGGGGAGGACACCAAGGATGATGGTATGAGATGAATGTGATGGCTTGATGTTGGTGGTTTGGTTTGGATGTTTATCTGCTTTACTGTTCCCCACTTATCAAGGCAGCTGGTCTTGCTTACCCTCTTTCCGAAGGAGGCGAAGACACGCGGGGTATGCCACGTGCTTTCCATGTTTAGCCTCTCGATGGAGGATGGGTCTATGCTCTTGCTATAGGCGGCAAATACTCAATGGGTAGTATATCTACTCACCATGTTGATCCCTTTGTGTTTAGTAGCATAGGATGATTTTCTAGAATGCCTGGGAATATGGGGAAGGTAATTCCATAATGAAAGTTTGTTTAAATGGTGATAATCCACGGGGATGGAGAAACTGGAATTTAATAGTGATGTGAATCCTAAAAAGGAGGAGTTTTTGAATGTGATGCCAATTTAGTTTAATGTGGCAAATTTCTCATGGTTAATTAATGTTTAAAGAATTAATTAACGTACAGTGGAACTGATAAAATGAGAATAGAGTAATCTAATAAAGCTCTTCAAATGGTTACGTGCTTATAGGATACCTAGTCTTAGATGTAGCAGCTTGGAGTCTGAGAGACGTTAGTTGCAGTTGTGCCTATGACTAGGTAATGCCCATAGTGTGGTTGTGAGTTATATATATTCTGTACTTTTTGTGTTTCTATACGCTACTCCACCCTGTCGGTAAGGGAAACTGACACCCCGAGGATTTTGAGCCCTGGGGAGGTGTTTTCCCCAACATTCTGATGGGAGGTTGAATGGCTGACTACCCCCTTTGGCCCCGCTCTCTTCTCTTGGTAGATACTTGTGCCATGAGGCACAAGGGTTAGTTACCCCGTATATGTGTGTAGAGGGCTGTAATGGCTTATGGTTATTCACACACATATATTCTGGATATAGTATCCTATGGACTACTATAGGTGTAATGTGTATAGGCTATGATGGCTTGAGAATCCTTACATGGAATATGGGCTGTAATGGATTGAGGTATTATACCCGATGTATGATACACGTTATGCGGGCTGTGGTGGCTCTCAGAAACTACCTGGTTAGTTTTGGTTGTGAGGACGGTGTGGTGCTCCGCCCAGGTGTCTGCGGGAAAGACTATGTGGTGCACGAGGTGCAGATTGTGGATATTAGCCCAGGTTTCTGCGGGCAAGCCTTTGGAGAGAGATGCACAAGATGTATGTCGTTGGGGCAAAGCGGAAAACCAGTGGGGAAGTAGTAGCGGGGTACCCTTGATATTCTTTACTATATGATATATTCTTGTATGTGTTACTTGGTGAGAGTAGCCATGGTGAGGTTGGGAACTTAGTATACCTGTTTAGGTAAAGAGTTAGTTTCACTTGTTGTTCACTGGGCTTTAGCATGCTTTCTTTACTTTTTCACGAGAGGCTTGGTAAGGATCCTACTGAGTATAATGTTAAACTCACCCTATGTATATATAAACTGTTTTTCAGGTCACTTGGAGCAGGTTGGAGATCAAGCTGGTTACTACTAGCTTGCGGTTGGAGGAGGAGCTGTTCGGGCTTGTGGTCGCTGCCATTTTACTTTCTTTTGGGTACTTTTAGTTTTCCCTTTTAGTTGTAGTACTTTTTCATGGAATTTCATATATAGACATGAGTTTCTTTTATATTTCAATTATGAGATGGAGTTGGTTAGAGTCTATTCTATCTGTCTCTTCTGCATGTGTTCTCCTAGAGGGTAATGCCTCCCATTTGTGTGTGTATTATACCCTCGGTGCTAGTCGCCAACCCAGGGCCTACTGGAGGCGGGACTCGGGGGTCATTATCTCCCTTCTCACATTGCCGGCCCAGGAGGGGTACACTTTGTGGGGAGGGGGTTGTGAAAGAGTGGTATTAGAGGGAGGTTGAGGGATAGGATGGAGTTTGGAGTTAGGCACAGGTGAGGATGCATGGGATGGTAGGGCAACGATGTCATTCATGTTTAGAAAGTGGGTTAAACACTGGAGACCGGCAGAGACATAGGCGATTAGGGCCCCCTATGATCTATTGCACGGACCTTTAAGTTTACGATGGCTACTAAAAAAGTGATACCGGTTGCAGGGTAGAGACCTAGGAAATGATCATGCATCATTATTCTTTGCACTTGTGTTTGAATGGGTAGACCTTGGGATAGGTAACCTAAAATAAATAAAACAAAACAATTAATTAATTAATGTTGAGTCTTCCATATTCCAGGATTAGGAGCTCTAACAGTTTTTATTTTGCAGGTATGGCTCCAGGTCGACGTCCTCGTCAGGTTTGCGCAGAAGATGCCCATCATTCTGTTCCATAAGATCGTCGCCGAGTAGAGGTTGACGACGATGACACTTGGAGGAAGACACTTCAAGAGTTTCAGCGCCAGAGTCTACAGAAGTATGAGGGATCCGTTTCAGATGTAGTCACGGAATACTGGTTGGAGGAGATCGAGATAGGCTTCAGTTCGATTCGTGCTCGGAAGGAACACTGGGTGTCCTTGGTTGTGAAGATGCTACGTGGATCAGCGAGGCAGTGGTGGTTCTTGTTCCTAGATGATCGTGAGGAGTCAGCAATCTCATGGGAGGAGTTTCGAGACAGGTTTATAGTGGAGTTTCTTTCGCCGACTGCGAAGGTGTCCAGTAACCAGGAGCTTCTCACCCGTCGACAGGGGAGCGCTAGTGTTCGAGAGTTTGGAATCCATTTCAGGAACCTTCTACGATATTCTTTAGACCTATTACCAGATGATGAGGCCAGGGCGATGCATTTCGAGGAGGCTTTGCGTCCGGAGATCCAGCGCCTGGTCACCCCATTTATGCTGAAAACATATCTTGAGGTGCTGGCGAGGGCAGAGGTTGTTGAGAGGACTTTGGCCAGGACTGGATCGTCATGAGAGGGGAATCGTGATGATTCCTCATGAAGCAGAGCTGTGGTCCGGGGTTCCAGGTTTTCAGGACAGAAGAGTTTTTGTTCACCTGAGGGTAGGTCCCAGCCCTTCCCATCTTGTTTCTCCAGAGGCAGAAAATCTCAGACCTATGCCAAGGGATCAGGAGCTTGTTTTTCTTGTGGTGGTCGTGGTCATCAGCTGCGGGAGTGCCCGAATTTTCAGAGTAGTCATCGTGCACTGGGAGGTCTACTCCAGATTCCTCCATTGAGGCAGTTCCAGCCGAGGCAACAGCAGTAGGTTGCACCAGTTTTAGATCACCAGAGGGTAGATGCAGCAGGCAGAGGACAGCCCCATGATGCTCCCCGTCCTCAGAGAGCAGAGCGCGGCCATGGTGGTGGTCGTCATCAGGGTCAGAGAGGCCTTGGAGGAGGTCGTGGTCAGCTCCATGCTCTAGCATTGCCAGCCCCAGGCGAACCATATGTCGTTCGAGGTACCCTTTGCTTTTTTTCTACCTTGGTGTATGCCATGTTTGATTCAGAAACAACACACTCCTTCGTATCACCTAACCTTGTCCATGCTTTGGGACATGAGGTAGAGAGGCTTCCAGTGCCCTTGGCGTTGACTACGCCAGTTGGAGGTCGAGCTGACTTGTTTGAAGTATGTAGAGACTGTGAGCTAGTGTTGGGGAAACACTGCTCTTGGGGAGATTTCCTATGTTTTCCCAATACAACCATATGATTTCATACTTGGCATGGATTGGTTGTATTCGGTGCAGGCTGTTGTGGATTGATACAGGAAGAAGGTCATTTTCTTTGATGAAGATGGAGAGAAAGTGGTGTTTGTTGGTGATAGAGATCCTCAGATGAGTCATAGACGAGTTCTATCCTTATCATCCATGATGGCTGGGATGATACTGAGTTCTTCGAAGGTTCAACAGTTGGCGTTTCCTAGGGTCATAGAGGAGTACCCTGACGTCTTTCCAGAAGAGGTTGTATCCTTACCCCCTCGACGAGAGATTGAGTTTGGGACCGAGCTACAGCCAGGAGCGTCTCCTATCTCTATGTCTCCGTATAGTATGGCCCCTTCTATGTTACGAGAGATACGTATTCAACTCGACGGTCTGTTGCAGTGTGGTTTTGTTCGGACAAGTGTGTCACTGTGGGGTGCACCAGTTTTGTTTGTGAAAAAGGCAGATGGTAGTTTGCGGTTGTGCGTCGATTATCGTCGGTTAAACAAAGTGACAATAAAGAACCACTGTCCTCTCCCATGTATTGATGACCTATTCGATCAACTGAAGGGAGCAAGTTGGTTCTCAAAGATAGACTTGCGGTCAGGATATCATCAGATGCATGTAAAGGATGAGGATATTCCGAAGACTGCTTTCCGCTGTTGTCATGGGCATTATGAGTTTGTTGTAATGCCATTCGTCATGACGAATGCTCCAGCTGTTTTCATGGGGTTGATGAATACTGTGTTCCGTGAATTCCTGGACAAGTTTGTTGTGGTTTTCATCGACGACATCCTAGTGTACTCCACATCTGAAGAGGAGCATGCAGAGCATCAACGAGCCGTTTTTGGAGTTCTTAGCCAACATCAGTTGTTTGGGATGTTGTCCAAGTGTGAGTTATGGGCTCGAGAAGTTCTTTTCATGGGACATGTTGTGTCCCAATAGGGAGTAGCTATGGATCCTTCGATGATAGAAGCAGTGGTGTCTTGGCCAGCCCCCAAGACTGTGTCAGAGGTGCGAAGTTTCCTTGGTCTCGCAGGCTATTATAGGAGGTTTTTAGTTAATTTCTACCAAGTTACGACTCCTATAACAGCTTTGATCCGGAAGGATCAAGCGTTCATATGGACTGATCAGTGTCAGACAGCTTTCGAGTATCTAAAGGAGAAGTTGGTAAGTGCTCCAGTCCTTTGTCTTCCAGCGGAGGGAGTCCAGTTTGATGTTTTCTGTGATGCTTCACATCTGGATCTAGGTTGTGTTCTCATGCAGCAGAGGTCAGTTGTTTCTTATGGGTCTCGGCAGTTGCGTCCCATTGAATACAACTATGCCACCCATGATCTTGAGTTGGTAGCTGTGGTGTTTGCTCTAAAGTTGTGAAGACATTACCTCATTGGTGAGCACTTTGTGGTTTTCACCGATCATAAGAGTTTGAGGTATGTTTTCTCCCAATGTGACTTGAACTTGAGGCAGCGTCGGTGGATGGAGTTCTTGCAGGAATACGACTTTGAAATATCGTATACACCTGGAAAAGGGAATTTTGTAGTTGACGCACTAAGCCGAAAGATACGTAATGATGTTGTGTGTGAATCTGGTGATTCTTGGAGAGTGATAGAAGAGCTATCAGCTTTCATCTTGATATGGGAGAATTTGGGGGTACAGGTTGTCTTTTCAAGATGACGGTGCAGTCATCCCTGATGCAGAATGTGGAAGAGTCTCAGTTGGGTGACCTAGAGGTGGAAGTTTGGAGAGACAGAGTTGTATGTGGGGAGGCCCCTGATGGTTGGTCGGAGGATGAACAACACCGAGTGTTGTATCATGGCAGGCTTTTGTTCCCTTGGAGATGCGCGAGACGGTTCTCCGAGAGTTCCGTAGTTCACCCTTGGCGGTACATCTTGGTGTGACGAAGATGTACCGATCCTTGAGGAGTCAGTTTTGGTGGCCTGGGCTGAAGCGTACAGTTGTAGAATGTGTGTCTCGAGGATTAGTCTGCCAGAAGGTGAAGGCCGAACACCGTGTTCCTGGTGGTCTTCTCCAGCACTTAGAGATTCCTCAGTGGAAGTGGGAGGACATCTCAATGGACTTTGTTACAGGTTTACCTCGAGCTCCGAGAGGACATGATGCTATATGGGTGGTAGTGGATCGTTTAACAAAATCATCCCACTTCATAGCGATCAAGGAGTTGAGCTCAGTGTAAGTTTTGTCGAGGCAGTATCTAGAGGAGGTGGTGAGACTCCATGGAGTACCTAGGACGATCATTTCTGATCGAGATCCTCATTTTACCTCCAGGGTATGGAGAGGTCTCCAGCATGCCTTTGGCTCTCAACTGTGCCTTAGCACTGCTTTTCATCCTCAAACAGATGGTCAGACAGAGCGAACCATCCAGACTCATGAAGACATGTTGCGCTCTTGTGTTCTTGATTTTGGAGGTTCATGGACGAAGCACTTACCCTTGGTAGAGTTCGCTTACAATAATAGTTTTCACTCTACCATCGGTATGGCGCCGTTTGAAGCCTTGTATGGCCGGCCATGCCGTTCTCCATTGTGCTGGACTGGGGATGGAGAGTCAGAAATTCTCAGACCAGAAATTGTGCAGAATATAACAGAGATGGTTCAGGTGATTTGTGAGAGGATGAAGACAGCACAGGATCGTCATAAATCATATGCTGATCAAAGGAGAAGACCCTTAGAGTTTAATGTTGGGGATCATGTGTTTCTAAAGGTGACTCCCCGTCGTGGGCAGCGATGGTTTGGTCGTGGAAGTATGCTTTCTCCCCGGTTTGTTGGGCCTTTCGAGGTGTTGGCTCGTGTTGGAGATGTGGCATATCGAGTATCACTTCCCCCTCAGATGATTCAGATACATGATGTTTTCCATGTATCACAGCTCCTTCGTTATCTTCATGATGAATCTCATATTATCGATTGTGGAGAGATCGATATTGACGATGATGCAACCTTCGAGGAGCGACCTGTGGAGATCCAAGACCGCAAGGAGAAGGTGTTGTGTGGGTGTTCTATTCCTTTAGTTCGTGTCTTGTGGAGACATGGTGGCAAGGAGGAGAGTTCTTGGGAGCGTGAGTCACAGATACATGCTCAGTACCCAGAGTTGTTTAATGTTTAACTCTTTTCATGAAATGACGTTTCCTTTATGGTTAGACCTTTCATGTTTTATTTATGTACCTTTTTTGTGTGATGTCATGATTGAATTGTTTGGATATGGATTGTTTGTTTCCATATTCTTAGATGTCGTAGCTTTGTTCCAGCTTTCGAACAACTCATGGTGGTTTTCCCCTGAGAGGTATCTTATGGGGTGGTTGTTCGGACCCCTCTGTTCCTCTGAGTTGGTCTTTAATTCTCGAGGACGAGAATGTTTTGAGAGGTATCTAATGTAATGGCCTGGACCTCCCTGGTCCATTACTTTGTAAAAATGTGGTGTTGGAGGTGATCCGGGAGGTCAAGGTGACTTATCTCCTAGCTGCTGCCTACCAGTAGCTCGGTCTACCGGTAGCTGTTGTCTACCGGTAGCTGCTATCTACCGGTAGCTCGGTCTACCGGTAGCTACTGCCTACAGGTAGCTCGGTCTACCGGTAATTGTTGTCTACCGGTAGTTGCTGCCTACCGGTAGCCGGTCTACCGGTAGCTCGGTCCACCGGTAGCTCCTGCCTACCGGTAGCCACAACTTACCAGTAGCTCGGTCTATTGGTAGCCGCATCCTACCGGTAGCTGGGTTTACTGGTAGCTGCGGCGTACTGATAGCTCGGTTAACACTTTTCCAAATTTCTAGTTCTGGGAATAGAGTTTCCAGTTTTATGAACAGTATCGATGAGGTTCAATGAAACGTGTTTCTATCGGTGAGGTTCTATCAGTGGACTTCTATCGGTAGACTTGAACAGTGTTTCTATCGGTGAGGTTCTATCGGTGGACTTCTATCAGTAGACTTGAACAGTGTTTTTATCGGTGAGGTTCTATCGGTGGACTTCTATCGGTAGACTTGAACAGTGTTTCTATCGGTGAGGTTCTATCGGTGGACTTCTATCGGTAGACTTGAACAGTGTTTCTATCGGTGAGGTTCTATCGGTGGACTTCTATCAGTAGAAATGAACAGTGTTTCTATCGGTGAGGTTCTATCGGTGGACTTCTATCGGTAGACTTGAATAGTGTTTCTATCAGTGAGGTTCTATCGGTGGACTTCTATCAGTGGACTTGAATAGTGTTTCTATCGGTGAGGTTCTATCGGTGGACTTCTATCAGTAGACTTGAACAGTGTTTCTATTGATGAGGTTCTATCGGTGAGGTTCTATCAGTGACCTTCCATCGGTAGACTTTTATAGTGTTTCCAGAATCCTAAGAGCTACCGATTCCATACATTGCCAATTTTCACGAATGAACAGTGTTTCCAGACTTCATAAGAGCTACCGATTCCATACTTTGCCAAATTTTGAGTATGTGAATAGTGTTTCCAGCTTCGTAAATTTGATGTTTTCTTTGACTTAAAATACTTTTAAAACCTTGTTTTAAGGACTTTAAGACCGATTCAAAGGCCATAAATTCTATATTAATTATTCCTAAGGCCGGGATGTTTTTCCTTGGTCAAACCACATGGGATAATGCGATCCGTTTTTAATGGAGAATAAATCGGATCTTAAACCGTCGCCTCTCTAATTTTTTTTTAAAAGGAACGAGATATCATTCTTCATTTTTCTTCCTCGTGGTTCTCATCTTCAAGACTCTAGAACCTTTCAATCCTTCCCGTAGTATTTTCACAATCAAACGTTACTCAGATCAGTTCCGCTCTGTTTGATGCAACCTAGCTGTGTCCATCCTCCTTCCATATAAGTTGTCACGAGAGAAGGATTGTGGCCCATTGTGTGGATAAAGGACGTCAAGAACTCTTCGAGGTAGGGGATTCATGGATTCTCTAATTCTGTATGTGCAATCGTAGAATTATCACGATTTAGTCCTTTTGATCACAATGAAATTGACCAAATTAAATACTTGAACCAGATTAAAAGAAATTGTTGATCGCATGTTGTTTCTTTGTACCGTGATAACGGTTTGCCTCATGTTTTCCTAGATAGATTGATATCTATGTTTTCCTTTAATTAGTTGCTCGTTCATGATGGAAATTGATAAAGAACGTAAATCCGGAATTATTTGTTAAATAATTGGCTAAAGATAAAGAGTCATGTTAATGAATCTATTAATTCAAGATGGATTAAAGAACTATTAGTTTGATAATTTCAAAAGGGTTCTGAGTTGCCCGATTGCTTGTAAGGCTGAATGCCTTGTGGTTTGGAGCTCTGAGTGCTCATTTTGTATGAAGGCTGAATGCCTTGTTAAAGGGCCGAGAGCCCATTTTGTGATCTTTGATTTCCTGCTACTTGTGATTTGATGTGAGCCTGGATGGCTGTTGTGATATGTGGAGGCATGGGGACTTGTGGTTGTGGCAGCGGATGACGCCTAGTGTGGTGAGATGCATTAGTTTATGCATGTGGGTGTCGGGGAGGACACCAAGGATGATGGTATGAGATGAATGTGATGGTTTGATGTTGGTGGTTTGGTTTGGTTGTTTATCTTGTTTACTTTTCCCCACTGCTCAAGGCAGCTGGTCTTGCTTACCCTCTTTTCGAAGGAGGCGAAGACACGCGGGGTATGCCACGTGCTTTCCGTGTTTAGCCTCTTGATGGAGGATGGGTCTATGCTCTTGCTATAGGCGGCAAAGACTCGACGGGTAGTATATCTACTCACCGTGTTGAGCCCTTTGTGTTTAGTATCATAGGATGCTTTTCTAGAATGCCTGGGAATTTGGGGAAGGTAATTCCATAATGAAAGTTGGTTTAAATGGTGATAATCCACGGGGATGGACAAACTGGAATTTAATAGTGATGGGAATCCTAAAAAGGAGCAGTTTTTGAATGTGATTCCAATTTAGTTTAATGTGGTAAATTGCTCATGGTTAATTAATGTTTAAAGAATTAATTAACATACATTGGAACTGATAAAATGAGACTGGAGTAATCTAGTAAATCTCTTCAAATGGTTGTGTGCTTATAGGATACCTAGTCTTAGAAGCAGCAGCCTGGAGTCTGAGAGACGTTAGCTGTAGTTGTTCCTATGACTAGGTAATGCCCATAGTGTGGTTGTGAGTGATATATATTCTGTACTTTTTGTGTTTCTATATTCTACTCCACCCTTTCGGTAAGGGCAACTGACACCCCGGGGATTCTGAGCCCTGGGGAGGTGTTTTCCCCAACATTCTGATGGGAGGTTGAATGGCTGACTACCCCCTTTGGCCCCGCGCTCTTCTCTTGGTAGATACTTGTTCCATGAGGCACAACGGTTAGTTACCTCGTATATGTGTGTAGAGGGCTGTAATGGCTTGTGATTATTCACACACATATATTCTGGATATAGTATCCTATGGACTACTATAGGTGTAATGTGTATAGGCTATGATGGCTTGAGGATCCTTACTCGGAGTATGGGCTGTAATGGCTTGAGGTATTATACCCGATGTATGATGCACGTTATGCGGGCTGTGGTGGCTCCTGGAAATCACCTGGTTACTTTTGGTTGTGAGGACGGTGTGGTGCTTCACCCAGGTGTCTATGGGCAAGCCTATGTGGTGCACGAGGTGCAGATTGTAGAGCTTAGCCCAGGTGTCTTCAGGCAAGCCTTTGGAGAGAGATGCACAGGACGTATGTCGTTGGGGAAAAGCGGAAAACCAGTGGGGAAGTAGTAGCGGGGTACCCTTGATATTCTTTAATATATGCTATATTATTGTATGCCTTACTTGGTGAGAGTAGACATGGTGAGGTTGGGAACATAGTATACCTCCTTAGGTAACGAGTTAGTTTCACTTGTTGTTCAATGGGATTTAGCATGATTTCTTTACTTTTGCACGAGAGGATTGGGGAGGATCCTACTGAGTATACTGTTATACTCACCCTATGTATATATAAACTATTTTTCAGGTCACTTGGAGCAAGTTGGAGATCAAGCTGGTTACTACTAGCTTGCGGTTGGAGGAGTTGTTCGGGCTTGTGGTCGCTGCCGTTTTACTTTCTTTTGGGTAATTTTAGTTTTCCCTTTCAGTTGTAGTACTTTTGTATGACATTTCATATATGGACATGAGTTTCTTTTATATTTTAGTTATGAGTTGGAGTTGGTTAGAGACTATTCTATCTCTCTCTTTTTCATATGTTCTCCTAGAGGGTAATGCCTCCCATTTGTGTGTGTATTATACCCTCGGTGCTAGTCGCCAACCCGGGGCCTACTGCAGGCGGGACTCGGGGGTCATTATCTCCCTTCTCACATTACCGGCCCAGGAGGGGTACACTTTGTGGGGAGGGGGTCGTGACAAGTTGTATATATCAAACATGACATTTATGAGATGGTACAACCATTATAAATATCTTTTAATTAATTTTGACCCAACTAATTATCATATTGGTTTTTGGATATGTTGAATCAGATATTGCATGAGTATCTCGACACCTTTTTGGTAGTATTTAGGGATGATAATTTGTTTTATTCAAGATCAATGAATAAGCACATGAAACATTTTATTTTAGTTTTTTGAGATCTTAAGGAGTTACCATTTAAATTTGAATATTTTTTAATTCATTTTATGGATATAATAAGTTATTTTCTTGGGATATGTTATTTCAGAACATTGATTATTAGTTGATCATGAAAAGTTGATGACTTTTTTTCTTGGGAGAAACAATATAACATATTTTATATTCAGAGACTCTATTGTCATTATTGATATTATCAATGATTCTTCAACGGTCTCACATTGTTTTAATCACCATTGAATGGGTATGATTGAAGTTGATATGGTATTTAAATATTTAGTCTCATTTTCAAAAACTAAGATGACATTATGACATCAACTCATATTCTTATAATACCTAAGATTGGTAAGGTGTGTGTGATTTTATGTTATAAATTTTCTTATTTTTTGTTTTATTCCCCTTCAAGATGATCATGTGGTGGCTTATAGCTCTTTTTAAATTCAATAGCATGAGAAAAATTACCCCACTCTTTATTTAGAGACTTCCAAGGATATTGATACAATTAAGTGGTGGAGAAACTATTTTTTATGTATATGTTCATATTATTTTATAACTATAATATTTTGTGCTATATCATTTCTCGGATTTAGATGAATCTCAAATAGAGGTGGTTGGTGTAATACCTTAATACGTTTGACTTGGAAATATCATACACAACAAGGAAGTATAATTTCAGAGTAGATACTCTTAGAAGGAATGTTCAATGATGGATAGTTCTTGTATTTAATGAGGAGTGTAACCTTATGGGGATCTTCTCTCAATTTCATTTGGAGGCTTAGGAGGATGATTCAGAAATGGTTATGACCAATATTGAGTTTTCATCATCTCATTTTGTTCATATTATGTAGTTTCAGTAGTTAAATGATGATTTTTAAAGAATTTGAGAAACCCTATATACTATGGAGATCATTTCTCATTATTATCTCTCTACCTCTTTAGATGCTATTATCCATTTTGGGGATCTGATTATGATCCCAACATCTATGAGGAGATTGTTTTTTGAAAAATCATATATTGTTGTGGGGAATTCATCAGTGAAGTATTAATATGTACTATTGCATTAGAAAATGATTCTGGTTTCTGACTATGAAGTATGAAAATAAAAAAAAATATCCTTCCATTACACCTTCTAATAGGTAAAGGTTGATCATCTGAAACCATATGGGTTTCTCTATCATCTTTTGGTTCTATTTTGAAGATATGTTGAGGTATCCGAGGATATATTTTTTATTACCATATAATATATGATGGATGTATTATATCTGGGTGGTGATTGATCGGTTGAGAAAATAAAATCATTAAATTTTGATAATTTAAACCCCTAAATTTAATGATCTCATAATTTTAAATATTTAGGAAATCAATATCTTATGTGGGGATGCTTGGGTTGTTGTTTTCGAAAGGGATCCTAGGATTACATCAAAGTTCTTGAGGAGTCTCCAATAGGTGATGAGGGTGCATGTTAGGATGAGTATAACATTTAATCCATAGAATGAAAATTAGAAAAAGCATGTTATTCATATCCTTGGAGACATTATTTGTGCCTATGTTTTAGATTTCAATTAATCTTATAATAACCATCTATGTTTGGTTGAGTTTCCATATAAAAACTATTATTACTTTTAAATAATAATGTATAACTTAGAATAATTATATAATATGTCACACAAATCACCTCTTTGATATGAAGATGTAGGGCACACATCTTCAGTGGGGCTATGTCCCATTCTGGACACGACACTAAGGATTTTAAATATACATGGTCATCAACTAATAGATTAGTGTAGACAAAAATTGTAGGCACATCATTAATTTTTCCTTAGTATTTTTTCATTGGTGACTGGGTTTTCTTTATTGTTTATCCTCATTTAGGTCACCAACAGCTTGGAAAATATGTAATGTTGGTTTCAAGAGATATTGGACTAGCAGCTTGGGAATGTTTCTTATTAGTTATAGTATATGGTTTTATTTGATGGAAATTCATGATGTTTACCACATTTCATAGATCATGAATTAACATAATAATCCCTATCATGTTATTATTTGGAAAGATATTGGGTAAGAGCCAATAATTTATTTTGTAGAGCATATAGAGGATATCGTTGACTCTCATGTAAAATCCTTTCATGTGATGTCAATTTTTTGGTTTATGTTTTATGGTTTCACCAATCAAATTCTCATGGGACATGGGATCAAGAGTCATTCATTAGGTAGTAGTGTCCTGCCCGCATTTATGGACATCATTCTTCCAAATTATTTCTCAAAGATGGAAATTATTATAATAGGGATTTTGTCATATATCGTAACCTAACTTTTATGTATTTCTCACAACATTTTTCATTTAATATTTATTCAGTTGTGTATTTGGATTATCAATAATGGATATCTTTTTCTATGGATAATTAACTAATCATCCAAGATGTATGTTTTTTGAGTTAATGTATTCAAGGTATAAGTGCATTAAAGGATTTTTAAGGTTATCCATGAGCTCAGACAACACCATAGTTTGTTTGAGTTTTTCAAATGAAACTATGATTTTCAATATTTATAGGATAAATACATCCTATATAAAGTGGTTACACGCCTTGAAATGTGGTTACACACATAGTAAAGTGGTTACACACCATCTATTGGTAACTGGAATGACGTCATGAGATGGTTTGAAGTTTGTAAACATGAACGTCGTGAGAAGTTTACACACAGTGTAATGTTTTAACACGTTTTGTATTGGGTTCCAAGAAGATGTCAGGAAATGGTACATGTCATGAATATGACACACCATGATTATATATTAGACATTGTGAAATAGTAAAATCGATATTTCTATCCCAGGGTGACTACTAATTCAATTTATTTTAGTTTCATAGATTACACAAGGTTCAATTGGATTACATGTCATGTAATCGTCACTTGTTTTTAAGGAACTACATAACTGATTTGTTTTTATTAATCTTTAGTATTCTTACCTATTGACCTAAGAGTCCTTACAAGTGTTTTTTTTCGAGTCAGTAAGCTTCTCTTGTGACTTATCCATTCTTCATGGTTTTATGTTTGGAAAATCACAAACACTTTTCCTTAAGTTCCATTTTTTACTTATAGATTTGAAAATCCATTTTACTTACAAATTTTTCATTCCGTTTTACTTATAGATTTTTCATTCTGTTTTACTTACATATTTGTCATTCCATTTTACATAGTGATTTGTCATTACATATTACTTGCATATTTGTTATTCTGTTTTACTTCATTATTTTTCATTCTGTTTTACATATAGATTTTTAATACTGTTTTACATAAAGATATGTAATTCCATTTTAATTATAAATTTTTCATTCAATTTTTACATAAGAATTTTTCATTATGATTTAATTATATATTTTTTATTTAATTTTACTTACATATTCAACATTATGGTTTACTTATGATTCTGACGTACAATTTTACTTAAGCTAATTGTGATACTATTTTTCATGACACTAACACCGATAAGATTGTCATACTATATTTATGATACCGATACCCAAAATAGTAATACAATTTTTCTCAATTAGATTTTCATTTTCTTAAGAATTTGTTTTCGTGATAATGCTAGAGTTTTTTAAAATATCATTCCAATATTATCAGATTATATTTTTTCTTATACTTAACATTATTTATTATATATGAAATTATGTTGAATAATATTTTATAAATTAACCATTGTCTATTTGACATGTGAACATGTACCTCTACTATTTAAGGAAAATATGATCGTTGGAGTGGGGACGAACATTGAGATGTTTTTCCTATAAATAATAGTTCATTTGAATGAGCAATAAATTACGAAGAATTCAAGTAAACTGAGATGTGATTAGAGTTTGTGAAGTGATCCAATGCTATGAAGTGATTTCTATAGAGAGGCTCTTTCCTCTCTCTATTCTTTGTGAGGATGTCATGAACAACAATCTCATGTGTGAAAAACTAGTTTATAATTACTTTTTGGAGACTCTGATAGTACTGATTGTGGGCTTCTAGATTTAGATGGAAGAGGTTCTGACATTATTGTAAATCGAGGGTGTGTGGGGATAGTAAGACAGATACTGATCTTCGAATTAAGAGATTACTGAGTTTGAGAAAGATATAATTTCATGAATTTGTAAAACAAGGAACATTTTTTCATGGTTTTGGGATAAATTTCTCATTGGATTAAACGAATATTATTGTTAATTGATTTTTATTTCAAGTTGTTTTTTATTCCGCTGCAATTTTATCTTCGTTAAAGTTAAAAAGTATAAATTTCATACACATTCTAATATATTTACTCTAATTATATTTAATATTCTATATTATTTAAGGTAGAATTCTTATTTTAATAAAATCTTCATTAAGTATTTATCTTGTCGATGTAATGTTTATGAAAAAAATAATTAAGAGGATTTTTGAATATTTGTTTAACATTGTTAAACTATGTTTTCATAAAGAAAAAAGCTAACCTTAAGAAATATATTCCCTTAATGTTAAGAGACATTCCTTAAGAATGTCTTATACCAAAATTAATGTTTATAAAGGTATTTTTAATGTATACAATGCACCTCCCTCTTGTATTAGAGTATCTCATTTTACTTATTTGATCCTACAATTGGTATTAGATCTAGTAGCTCTATTATACTGATATATTACATTTGGTATCAAAGTGTTGTTTCTAAGATACTGATACTCATGAATGTGTATTATTTCTTAACTTTCTTATTTTTTTCTTACTTACTATTTTTCGTTTAAGGGTTTACTTTATCTCTATTAAAAATTTACGTTAATATTATTTTGTAATGGGAAAAAGTTATTTTTTAAATGGAACACATTCATATTAGATCTCAAGGAAATTTCAATCCTACTAGACCCCGGATATTCGATGGAAATGATTATGAGTACTGGAGGGATATAATGACGACCTTTGTGATAAACACATGTGTAGACAACTACATTAGGTTTAGTTGAGATTATAAGATTCTTGATATGGAACATAGAACCTTCACTAATCTAGAAAAGGTGGAATATCAGCTGAACATTAAGGCATGAAAAACATTTTTTTCTTCTATAAATATAAATATATACTGCCAAATTTCATCTTGTGAAGCTTAAAATAGCATTTTGAAGAAGCTCGAAGTAACTCACTTTGGAATTTCTAAAGTAATTAAAACTAGAAGAGCCATACTGAGAGCTGAGTATCATGGTTTCTATTTTCCTTATAGAGAACCCATATGTAAGTTACAAAAAATGTTCATGAAAATCATCCCCATCATATAGTCAATGGGTGTGAAAGGATTAAATGTTGATATTCTTATAGATAATATTATCAACATCATGCCTAATGAATGAAAACCCAAGAGGCAATTACAGATGAGAATATGAAAGTTACTTATATTTCAATTAATGGGTTGTTTTTAACTCTTCTCCAATATGAAGCCTTAATGAAAAGACATGTTGTTAATATTAAGAAGAATAATGGAAATGGTGGTGTTTCTTTTAAAACTACTTCAAATCATATTGAAGCCAAGACTTTTGAGAGAGTTATTAGATCTAAAACAAACAAATTTGTTATTCAATCTGAATCTAATGAATGTAAAGCTTTAGAAAATGAGTTAACAATTCATTCATAAAGAATGAACAATATTTTGGGAAGAAGAACATTCAATATGGATACAATAATAAATATGGAAAATAAAATAAAGAAGGAAGAGTGACATGTTATGAGTTCAGAATAACTGATCAGATTAGACATGATTGTCCCTTACTTAAGAAAAGAGACTACAAAGATAAAAATTATGAAAGAAAAAAGAAAAAGTTCTACAGATAAAGGCATAAGAATGTATTTAAAGGAAATGAAACAAGGAATGAAAGTTCTAGAGACTCTTCATATGAGTGTTTATAATATTAATATTCAAAGAAAAATAATATCGGTCTAATAGTGAGGGCTATATTTCAAAATCATTGTCTTATTTCTAAGGTATGAAATAAAGAATCCTTAACCAATATCTTTTTATGTTGGAATTTTCCCTATAATGGTTTTTCTTCAGAAGAATAATCCTCTTCATCTGAAAATAATAATGATCAACCTCCATTTCTTGAAATTAAATATTTTAATATTCTAAGGAACTTGAGAAAAAAATTCTAGATAATTTATTTTGACAAAAGAAATTTCAGATCATTCTAAAGATATTAATAAGTAAAATGAGTATTTTGAAAATCATTCTAAAAAACAAGAGGAAGTAAATTATATGAAGGATAAACATTCTAAGAATCTTAAAAATCTGTTTTTGGGAAAAGATGATTTAGAAAATAAATGTAACTCTTAATCTATTATTCTATAGGATAACAATTTAGTCTTGAGACTAATGTCGGAATTAATTTCCTTGAAGAAACATCTGGAAAATATTACTTCTAGTAACAAAATGAATTACAAGATGTATTCTCACATATGACCTCACGGTAATAATCATCGATGATATTATTATCATGAAAAACCAATTTTTAGAAACAATTATTTTGTTCCTTCAAGAGCTCCCTTTTTCACTAAATGCCAATGTGGTGGGTATTGGAAGAAGATCTGTTCATTAAATAATGGTCAAACCATTGGGTTTCATAAATAATACATTTCTAAACAAATGAAGATACCCATGATTTTATTATCTAAAAATTTCATCTCCAAACAAGCTTGGATTATGAAAACCTAAATAATTTTTTTCAAGATGATGAAGGTTGTAACAAAAATATATGGTACATGGATAGTGGTTTTTCCCGACACATGACACGTAACAAATAGTATTTCAAAATTATTTTAATGGATAAATGTGGAAAAGTAACCTTTAGATATAATTATCAAGGAGAAATTTCCAGTATATGGGGAGTACATATGTTTAGTCTTTTTCATTATTTATGAAAATATATCTTTATCTAAGATTTTATTTATTATGAAATTCACAGAATGGAAATTCATGGAATTGAAATTCCCATAAAATAGTTTCATAGAATCTAAAACATCAAAGATAATTCTTATAATACCAATAATTTCTTCAGATAATTTCATAAGGTACATTTTCTTAATCGTCATTTTATTTTCTTAAGAATTAAATTTTTTGGTATTTAAAAAACATGTTTTTAAGTTTTATTATTCAATTAATTGTTTACCTTATCTCAAAAGATCATAATTTGAATTTTTTAACAATCATCCACAATGGTCAGATCAGATCTGGTTATTTTCTACCCTTTGATTATCTTATGGAAGTTGAAAGGTCACTATTATATCTATAGAAGGGGTGCCTCATTTATGAGCACCACATAATATTATCTGATCTATGTGCCTATGTTTCTATTACCTTCAATTTCTTTGTTCCATCTCCTCAGTTTCTTACACTTTGAATGACTCATGAATCATCAGCAGATCAGATGCTGATTTTCAAAGAAGTAAAGGATTGGTCGATCTTTGGGAATGACTGGTTTGTTCTAATTTCTATGGAAAGTATGACTCCCTCTTCTCTAAGGACATAATAACTAATAAGTGGTAAATTTTATGTGTTCCTATAGAGAAAATTCATGATTTGATTTACCCTAACCTTTCCATACAATTCTAGGAATCTATTAATTTCATTGAAAATGATGGAAAGGATATGTTTAAGATCAAATGTTATTATAAGACATCTGAAAATGTAGAATGTAAAGAAATTCTTAACAATTTGAGAACCTATTGAAGAAATTGATGATCACATCATTAAAGAAGATAATGATAATTTTTTAAGTGAAGTGGAAGATTATATTAGAACTCCTTATATTTCAATTTCAAAATACGTACCTGAATAAGAAGAGCATGGAAAAGAGATTAAAGAAGATATTGAAGACGAAGTAGAAGTTGAAGTGGAATAAGACGAGGAAGAAGTGGTTGAAAAACAGGATGATAAAGGGTAAGAGATTCAGAAAGAAGAAATACAAGAAGAAACTCAAGAAGACGAGTTTAAATCAGAAGAAGATGAAATAGGATATCTTAATGTTATACAAGTATCCGATGGAAAAACCACAGTTTGAAATGTTGAAAATTGAAATCTGCTATGGTTTCCTCATCTAATAATAAAACACCTCAGAAGAAATATAAAAAGATAGAGAAACCAGATTCATTTACTCCAAGAAGAATTGATAAAGGAAAAGATGATTCAGACTCTGAGTCCTCATCTGCTGTTGAGCAAGACTTTTTCATGTTGTCTTTAAAAATGTTGGTCTGAACTATTCTGGTTCTGACAAATATAGATTCCTGGAGTAAAGTGATGCAAGAGACCCTGAATCAGAAGATGGAAACTACTAATTTTCTTATGGACACGTTGGTTAATCAAGAATCTGATTTCAAAAATCTTTAGATTGATTATAATGCTCAGAAGTCAACTTGCAAGAAAGTCTTCAACAACACCAAAACCATAAACAAAGATCTTAGAAAATTCAGTGACTTCATGGATTCAACAAATGGATCTTTAAATAATTTTGAGAATGAGTTAAATAATGTAAAAGCATCCATTTCGGATAAGGTAAGAAAATTCAATTCCATCACTCGGTCTATAAGCAGTAAAAAAGATGTCATAGCAGATTTAGCGAAAAAGGTGGCTACTCAAGAGGATTTCATCAATATTCGAGATGTTAAAATCAAATCTTAAGAAGAAAGGATCTTGTACATAGATAAGAACAACAAATATCATGAGTTTTTTGTTGGATGAGATTCAAGAATATCATAAGGATGGGAATAAACATATAGCATTTATAAAGAAGATGTTTTCTGTGTAGAAGAAGGATGGATGAATTTTTTCTTACATTCTGATGTGTTTTTGTAATATAAACTTCATTTCCAAAATTTCGTTAAGAATTTTTTCATTCATATATTTTTTTTTCTCATGTATATTTCCTTAACCATACAGGTAGATCCTATATTTCTCCAATTCCTTTTTGAAAATCACCAAGTGTAGTGTTTATTTGAATGAGGAATTTAAGGAAGAATTTAATGGGAAAAAATATATTTAGGGGGAGTATGGTATGAAAGAATAATGCCTAATTAATGGGGAGTTTATTCTAAGATGAAATTTATATCAAAGGGGGGATATTTATTTATGAATGAATACTGGAGACTAAAGTTCATGAATACAATATTTAGGAAACCTAATCTAATGGGGAGTTAGTTGTATTCATTATAAATCTCATTCAATGGGAGAGATAAGTTTTCGATTATTATTTTTCTATGTCAATAGATTCTTCCATAGCAAAGATGTTTATGCTTTCCAAAAAAGGGGTTATTTTTGAGTCAATAAGGTTCTCTTATGACATCTATATTCCTTATGGTTTTATGTTTTCAAAATCAAAAACTCTTTTCCTTAAGATTTGTTTTACATACAGGTTTGTTATTTCGTTTTACTTATAGATTTGTCATTCTATTTTACTTAAGGATTCGTCATTATGGTTTACTTACAGACTTGTCATTCTCTTTTACATATAGATTTGTCATTTAGTTTTACTTGAAGATCTTTCATTTTATTTTACATGCATATTTTTCATTCTTTTTTACTTATAGATTTGTCATTATGTTTTACATATAGATTTATCATTCTTCTTTACTTAAAAGTTTCCGTTCTATTTTACATGAAAATTTTTCATTATGATTTACTTATATATTTTTAATTACATTTTACTTAGGTATTTAACATTACGGTATACTTAAGATTCCAACTAACTATTTTACTTAATCTTATTATGATACCATTTTCACGACACTGACACCATTAAGATTGTCACACTAACTTTATGATACCAGTACACATAAATAGTAATATTTTTTTCTCAATTTTATTTTTATTTTCTTGAAATTCTATTTTCTTGATAATGATATATGTGTTTAAAAATATCATTCTAATATTACCAGATTATAGGTTTTAATATAATTAACATTTTTCTTTAAATTAACATAGTTTCTTATATATGAAACAATGTTGTACAATCTGTTATAATCTAACCACTGCCTGTTTGACACATGTCCAGGTCCCTCCAAAATTTAAGGAAAATATGACCCATGGAGTGGAGCCAACCGTTGATAAGTTTTGTTTATAAATAAGAGTTCCTTTGAATGATAAAAGAAGTATAAAGAAGTCGAGTAAATTGAGATGTGATAAAAGTTTGGGAAGTGATGCAACACTATGAGGTGATTTCTATAGATAGAGGCTCTTAATACTCTCGATTCATCGTGCGGATGTCCTGACAAACATATTCAGCTGTGAGAAACTTGTTAGGACTTTTTTTGTGCAGAATCCAATCTTACTGATCATGGGCCTCCAGATATAGAAGAGAGAGGTTTTGATTTCCTTCTAAATTGAGGGATTATGGGGATAACAAGACATATACCGATCTTTGGATTGAGGTCTTAACTATGATTGAGTAATAAGGACATTATTGAATGTATAAATCATGTAACCTTTATCCATAGTTGTTGGATACCCTTATCTTTGGGTTCAAATAATCTTTTTGTTACTTGTTTTATATTTCAATTTGTTTTTTATTCCGCTGCAATTTTGACTTTGTTAAAGTTAGAAAGTATATCATTCTTACACTTTCTAATTATGTTACGATGATTTTATTTAAGATTTTATATGCTTTATGGTATAATATATCTTTTAAGAAATTATTCCTTAATTTTTTATCTTATGGTTGTTATGTTTAAGAAGAAGTTACTTTAATAGGATTTGTTAGTATTTGATTAACTTTTTTAAATTATTCATTCCTAAAGAGAAAAGATAACCATAAGAAAAATATTTCCATAAGGATAAGAAACTTTCCATAAGAATTTTTTATACCAACTTTAATCGTTCCAAATGAATTTTTGAAGAATACAATTCACCCCTACTCTTGTATTTGAGTATCTCATTATACATATTTGATCCTATATTTTGTATTAGATCCATTATCTCTACTATACTGATACTTTACAATTTTGGAGACCTATTCTCTTTTCATATTGTTTCTTTTAGTGATTTATCATAATTATTATTTTTGTCAATTTTTATCTGTATTTAATACTTAAATTTCATTATTTCCATTGATTGTGGTATCACGATTAGGTTGTCTTGTTGGATCCATTGCATTGCATGATAACGTTCATGATTCCTTATTTTTTTTGTGCCATCATTCATCAGAGGTTAACCCATATGTTTGTTTTGGTGTGGTGTGTGAGTTTTTCTCGGTATATAATGATCATTCCTCTCCCAAAAGAATTATTTTATTAAATTGGTTGTGAGATGTGAGGATGAATTATATGGCCTCCATCACTTTCCTTGTGTTATTCCTTATTGGTGGATCCAATTTTGTACATGTGAAACCCATGTTTGAGGTAGGTGGTTCCATATTTGGCATATGATGGATGAACTGTATTTCTCTAATTTTGATAACATTATTTATAAATGAAATAACATGATTTATTGATAATTGTTTTTGTGTTTTGAAATATTTTTTTGAGAAAACATTTGTTTACCCTTGATTTGGTAAAATGAAAATGGTATTTTCAATGAATTGTGAAGTGGATTTTTGAAATGTTTTTCAAATCATGTTTATGATTAAATGGTTTGGAAATTTTTTTACATGGGATAAAATATGGGCTTAGGTTAAAGGAATATCTTTATTACGTCATCCATGTGTTATGAGGGGTTCAATCATGGGTTTTTGTTCTATTCACTAGTCCAATTTTTCTAGGGAATTTATATTGATATTTTAGGAGGATTCTCTCATGGGTTGTTTCCATACAACTTAACCCTATTTTCTATTGACTTGGTTGTGCATTATTCATTCATTTTTGTATGAGGAGCCTACTACCCAGACTTATTGTGATCCTTAGTGTGACAATTCCTTCTACTTTTAGTATATACAATTTTATCTTATACAAGAATTGTTTGATTTGATACATGATAGATGATTTTATTGAGCTGATATTACTACTTGATCTATGTGTTTCATTGAAGCTATTTACCTAGATTTTTTTGGAAATGTGGAGAAAAGAAAAATTAAATATTTTCAAATATTTATATATAATTTTTATGAACATTATATCATTACTTGTTTAATTTAACTTTGAGAAGGTTATTATTATTATATATAAAATAGTTATAAAACATCATGATGTCATCCTACGAAGCTTATAATCTCCCACCTTTCATGCTTCTTTAGTGATATGTGGATTGGTTTATGTCATTCAACGTAGGGGGAGGAAAATAATCATAGTGAGGTTTCTTCCACCTTTACCTAGGTTTATTGTGATGATATGGTATGAGTGGTCCCATGTTATTACTTGGATTAGTTACTTTTTCTATTTCACTTGTCCCATGATGTTGGAATTCTACATGGGATGTTCTGACTTCTTTTTAGTTGTATTGTTTTGTTGTCTTCTTTATTCTTTGTCATATGTTTTTCTCTTCTATGATTTCACTATGTTATATATATATATATATATATATATAAATATGCCATGTAATTTCACTAGTTTGTCAAAAATGGTTCCCTCTTGTTGTTTTTGATTTCCCGGTACTAGTCTTCATCCCTTAGGGATCAGGAATTCCATTCAAGTATGATGAAATTTGGGTTAGGTACCAGTTTGAGAGGGTATTTGGGTCTAGTTCATCACAAAATAGATTCATAATTACATATAAATTGGATATGTTATAATGATTAGTTTTTATAAAAAAAATTATTATTATGTCAACATGAAATAAATTTCAATCATTCGAATATCAAATTTTATTTTCAAAAATTCTAATAAATATAGAGGATTAGTGAATATATTAACAATCTAGGTCTCAGTAAAATTATTTTTTAAAAATATCTCATTTATTATTATGATCTCCTATAAAATTAAATATAAAATCAATATTTTTTCTACATGATTATTTTAAAGTAGTATAATATTTTAAAATAGATAATTAATTTTAACAATATATATGAATTTTATTAAAAATGCATTGAAATATGATAATGTTGGTATTGTGCAAAGACATAGAGCATACAAATTTATAGAAATAAAATAATTACCCACAGTCATGTATAAATTAATTTTTATTTTATTTTTATATATCTATGATGATACAATTTTACCAATTAAAAGGCATTTACCTAATATGTTTTTTCAATCAAGCCCTCATCCTACAAAATTACTATAGAATAGAATTTCAAATTAAAATATATTTGATTATAACAAAATAAACCTATATTAATAGTTTCTTTAATATATATTATTATTCATTTAATAAAAATTAATTGAATTTACTTACAATTAGATTTAAATATTACAAATAATCAAACACTAAACATAATATAAGGTCAATATGCTTTTAGATAATGTATGCCATAAATAAGTCCTCAAACCAATTTATTGTCCACAACTCTTCTAATACCATCTATGTCAAATTTAATATTAGTACTTATTGGATTTTTAAAAGTTTTTAAATATGTGTGGTTAAATTTTTTAATACATCATTATCATATTTAGATTTTTTTAGATTTTATCCACACATCCTTTGAAAAACATTCAATGCCTAAATTTTTTTTCCAATGCACCTATAAAACTCATATTTAATTAACTTATTGTAGTTTTTAAAAAAACATTACCTGATGGATTACTCGAAGAAAGAAAAAAAATTATTTAATAGATGTTTTAACAATTAAAATATCATTATCAACATTATTAATAAATAATGATGGATCAATGATTCCATTATTAAAACTATTATTCAATAATATAATGCAATTCTATAATAAACAACATCTAAGACCTTTTCTTAGATGGTATAATTCATTCAATAATTTAAAATGATGATTTGAAAACATTTATATTCAAATATATGAGGCATGTTATCATATATTTTTCTATAAATTAATAATTTCAATAAGATTTTTAAAATCCATTTTAGATAATTTTAGACCATGAAAACAAAAAAAATGAATAAAATCATAATAGTGTCTATCCTTTAAATTTATAAATAATATTCTTAAAAACCACTTCCCTCTTTAGTATATCCTTGGGTAACTATCATATCATTATTCAACTATTATGCTAGATCCATCGTGTTATTTATGAAAAATGCACTTCAATTATATATCTTCTTAAACTTTTTAAATTTCAATTAGATACTATGCATTATTTATTTAAAATTTATTATTTTTACAACTCATAGAAATAATTAAATTTTATCATTTAGATATTCATAAAAATTATTTTATGTTAAGTCAATAACAATACTTATGACTTTTCTATTATATTATGTTTTTGAAAATCATAACCACATTTTCTTAATGATATTTCATTCTTTCTCTATGAATGTTTATGTGATAGAACATGTTAAGCCTTTACCATTGTCCTAAATGTATTCAATAATACATTCCTACTTCTAGACTAACCATCTATTCCATATGAAAAATTATATAAAATTAAATCAGATCCTTATCTATATCATGGAACTTCCCCAGAACTGTGCATCTGATTCTCACAAAAACGTTTATCTAATTCTCACAAAATTGTGAATCCTATATTACCAGAATTGTGGAGATTATTCTCACATAATTATTAATCTTATTTCCCTAGAATTAAGAATCATATTATCATATAATTATGAATATTATTTCCTTATAATTATGAATCAAATTATCACAGAATTGGGAATCCAATTTCTTGAGAAATTAGACTCTGATTCTATCTGATATCATACTCTGATTCTATCTGAAATAAGACATCAATTATTTATGAAATTTGACTTTGATTCTCTATAAAAGAGGAATATTATTCTTTATGTAATTAGAATCTTATTATCTCTGAAATCAGACTATGATTCTCTGTAAAATTACACTCTGATTCACTCTGAAATCAGACTTTCTAAAATCATAATCCTATTTATCATAGGAAACCGATTGTATATCTTTCTTAACACTACCACATTTCATTAATATTTAATTTATAACTACATGATAATGTTTCCTAAATGATATTGTTTCATACATGATTAATACTCTTACATGATAATGATCCAATCATTTTTTATATGAAATGATTTCACCTAATTTGTTATAATATGAACGTTGCATAACGACGCCTTATATAGGTCCCTTCAAAATTTCATGAAACTTTTACCTCTATAGTGGAAGGTGGCCATTGGAGATCACATATAACATTACCCAATCACATGAAAATGGTTAATGCTGGGAACTATTGGGAGAACTGACACTATGTGAGCACTCTTCCATATTTTCTTCATGTAAAATCCTGGAAGAGTTTTGTTGTGAAAAACATGTTCCACAAACATAAATCTCCAACATGATTTGTCTTAATTGTACTATTATTATTGTTTCCTTATAAAATATAAAGCTTTAAAGATTAAGAATATATATGTTCCAATTACTAACATCATCATGGTCATCAAATTTTAAGGATGATAGATGTGCCGATCACCTTACAGATCGAGGGCTTCTGTGGGGTAAAAGACATATTATAATCTTTGTATTGAGGGCTTATTATAGTGAGCATAAGAAATACATGAATGAATTTATAAATCAAGGTAAATTTATACAAGGTTTTAGGATATCATTCTCTTTGCAATAATATATTTCATTACACATGTACGAATTTTTTGAATTTGAATTTCTTTTATTCCGCTGCATTTTTTATAGAATATATAATTTTCTTAAACATTCTATGTTGTTTTATTTCAAATTCATGATTCTATATTCTTTAAGGTATAATATTACTGAAGTATACATGTGTTCTTATTTATTTATATTATCTTTATATTTGGTCCTTCGACCCTTTAGATATATTATTTAACGATTGTGGAGGGTTTTGTGAATGATATTTTTAAACATTATTAAACAAATTTTCCAGAAGGTTAAAAAGAATGATTTTTTAATTATAATTCAGCCCCTTTTGTTATTTATTTTCTCCATAATATATTTAAATTATTAAATTTTTACCAGAATAGGTATCTGGGACACTAATAATTATAATTAGTATCAAAAGATGGATTTTTATTTCATAGTTTACTTATACTTTTTTTATTTTTGCATGTTGTTTATATAATTTCTTTGATTACAAACACATACTACAACAATATGTGGTGTCAAAAAGTTTTTTCTTTCAAAAAATATAAATAATCAATATTGGATCTATTGAAAATCTAAATCCAACAAGACCACCATTGTTTTATGGTAATGATTATGAGTATTGGAGATATTGAATGAAGACAATTGTTATTAAAACTAGAGTTGACAACTTTGTTATGATTACTAGTGATTATAAAATCATAGACAAGGATTTCATAACTTTTACAAATCATGAAAAGAATGAATATAAATTTCATTATAAGGTACGTAATACTTTGTTGTGTTCTATGACCATGAATATAAATTGTCCAATATCATCATGTGAAGCAACAAATTTTATTTTGAAGAAACATTATGTGACAAATTTTGGAATATATAATCTATTAGAAACTAAAATATCTATTCTTAGAGATGATTATCATGGTTCTCTTTTTCCTTATTAAGAACCAATAGTTTATGATTATAAATGATTTTTAACTATCATTAATAGTTTATAGTCATTTGGAGAAAAAGGCATATATGATGAAATGATTATTGCTAGATTATTGACATAATATAAAATGTGTGGCAATAAAAATGATCTTCTATTTAAGAGTCTATTAAAGTTAAAATTGTTACTCTTGATGCGTTATTTGAGACTCTCTTGAAAAATTATAATATATTTAAGAGAGACGCAAATAATATTAAGAAGAAAAATGGGAGTGTTTCTTTTAATAATATTTTATATTATATGAAATCCAGGACTCCTAAAAAACATTTTAAGAGGAAAAAATCTTTTAAAGGTGTTATTCCATTAGTCTAAAGGGAATATAAACTGTCAAAAAATGAGTTAGCCAATCTTCCTCAAAGTCTGAACAATATAGTTGGTAAAATTTATTTTCCAAACAAATATAAGAAGATATAAAACAAAGATAAGAATGATTCAGAAGTTACCTGTTATGAATGTAAGAAATCTAGTCTTATCATAACTGATTGTCTACGGGTTTAAATAAAGGAAAAGAAATATAGACATTCTAAAAGGAATCAGAAAAGATATCATAATCTTAATGGAAATAAGTTCTTAAAAGAAAATTATTCTTAGAGTGTAAGTGGTAGAAAATAATCTAATGAATCATCAGATAATAAATATTCTGGATAGAATAATATTAGTCCAATTACCAGGATTCCTATTTAAAATCAATTTCCCATGTCTAGTGTAAACACTATTCTAATTTAATTTAATATTAAAATATTAACATAAAAAGGATACTTGAAAAATCCTATTCTAATATAAATATTTTAACAAAATGTATATCTTATCTTATGAAATATTTTGATGAATAATATTTTGAAATTTTTTATATTTTAAAAAGACTTTAGGATGTTAAATATATGAAGGATAAACTATCTATGGATCTTTAAAATGTTATTTATAAGATAAATATTTTAGAGAAAAACTTAGAATCTAAGGCTAATGATTATGGGGATAAGAATTTAGTCATCCGAATAAAATATGAAATATATTCCTTAATGAAACATTTGTTAAACATTGTATCTGGTAAGTAAAACATTGATAAAATTTATTCAAAAATTCATCTTATTAGAAATAGTTCTAGATTTAGTTATTGTCCCTCAAAACATTTTTTATATAATAATTATTTTGTTCTTTAAAGTGTTCCTTATTTCACAATGTTTCAAAGTGGTGGACATTTGAAGAAATATTATTCGTTAAAAAAATTCCAATACTTATGTTTTCATAATTATAAATTTTGTAAGAAAATGTGGATACCTATAATTTTAATTTCTAACAATACCGGATAAAAAAAATTTGTATCCCGAAATTATAATTGTTTCAATTTCAGGAAAATAATGGAAGTACCAACAACAATACATGGTACATGGATAGTGGATATTCTCTAGACATGACTGGTAACCAAAACATATTTGAAAAAATTATTAGGATGAATGGTGGAAGAGTATATTTCAAAGACAACGCTCAAGGATAAATTTTTGGTATAGGTAACATTCTTCTTCGTGAAAATGTTTTTATTTCTTAATTTTTATTTATTAAAAGTCTTAAGAACATCTTTATAAACACAAGTCTATTATGTGATGAAGGTTACATTGTGAATTTTAGGAATGATTAATTCTTAATAACCAATTCCAAGGATGAGTTAATTATTTTTGACCATCTACATGTGTCTGATTATAAAAATAACATAGAAGACCTCAGTATCAAATAATTACCTTTCCTTAGTGCAATGGTAGATTAATCATTGTTATAAAATTGAAGGTTAGGACCCTATAATATTAAGAACATATGTAATATTTCTATGAAGCCACTTTTTAAGGATCCACAGGATCTTTGATTCTATTCATAAAAAGGTTTTTATCCTTGTTAATATGGAAAGAAATAGAATCCTATATTCAAATCACAAGTAATGTCTCAAATTCTGATTCATTATAGCTAGTTCATATGAATCATTTTGGTCGAAAAGAAACTCTATCTACTAGAGGAAAATAATATTTATTTGTTATAGTTGATAACTACACTAGATTTACATGGGACTACTTTATACCTTCTAAATCCAATGATATTTAGTATTTTAAATATATTCTGCCAAAGATAAAAATTAGAAAACGCTTCCTTTGATGTGTATTCATAATGATCATGGATAAGAGTTTTAAAATTCATATTTTGAATCTTTTTGTAGTATTCAAAGTATTACTCATAAATTTTCATCCTCGAGAACACCTCAGCAAAATGTTTTTGCTGAAAGGAGAAACTGAATTCTTAAATAAATAATAAGATCCATGTTGAGTGAATACTATATTGTTAACCAATTTTGGGTTGATTCTATTTGTACATCTATCTATACTATAAATTAAGTTTTAATAAGTTCATTTCATAATAAAACACTTTATGATATATGGAAAAGTTGAAAAACTAATGGTTCATAAATCAAAGTATTTGGATACAAAGTATTCATCTCAAATACTAAAGATAACCTAAAAAAATTCTCACCCAACTCTGATGAAGGAATCTCATTAGGCTATTGCAAAGTATATAAGGATATTAGTGTTATTAACAAAAATTCTTGTACTATTGAGTAAACAATACATGTTAAATTTGATGAAACTGATCCTTTTATTTTCAAAAAACCACAACCTAAAACATTATATATGTTTTCAAAAACTAATTATCAACCTTTGATGGAAGATTATTCTATTTAGGAGAATACTGAATAAATATTTTCTAAATTACTCACTATAGATGATGTTCTACCTTATTTTGATGAACAAGTTCTAAAAAAATAATCATTTGTTTCTTAAGAATAATTTCAATGATAGTATCATTTGTGATGCACATCATCCTGTAAAGACTATAAGTTCTTTAATAAATTTTGTATAGCATCTAGAATTTCATTCCAAATTAGAATCTAAACTACTTATGAAGATTTTATTGATCAAGATGGTATTAAATATATGTAATATGAACTAAATAATTCTAATATAATAATGTTTGGGCCTTGGTTTAAATACCTAAAGAAACATATATAATTGGAAAAAAGTGGGTCATTAAAAATAATGGTGATGAAAATAGAATTGTTGTAATAAATAAAAAAATATTAGTTTCTAAAGGATATAATAGACAAGAATAAAAAGAAAATGATGAAACAAATTCTATAGTATCTATAATTTAATATATTCAAATTCTCTTAGACATTATAGCATTATTTATTTTAAAACATTTCAAAATGGATGTGTTGTTTTCTCTCCTTAAAAAATATGTTCAAGATGAATTTTTTGTTGAACAACCTCCTAGTTTTGATAACTAAAAAAATACTAAACATTATTATAAACACAAAAAATCATTTAATGGTATTAAACAATATTCTAGATCCTAGTTTGATAGGCATACATGATTTTTGTTACAAAATAGTTATGTTAAGGGAATTACTGATCCAACCCTTTTTATAAAGAAGGAAAATAAATTTTTTTTAATTGATCAAATTTATACATTTGACATTATACTTGGATACTCTCAATAATCCTTAACTAATTAATTTGAGAAGTTTATGAAATATGAGTTTGAAATGAGTATGACAGGGTGTTAATATTTTTCATTGGAATTCATATTTCTCTAAAACCATAAGAATCCTATATATATCAATTGAAGTATATTAAATATCTTCTTAAAGGTATTGATTTGACAACACTAAATGTATAAGTACTATAATTGGTACCTCAAATACTCTTGATCGTGATGAAGTTGGGAAACATGTAGATCAAACATCTATTAGAGGTATGGTATGAAGTTTACAATACTTAATAGCTACATTTCCAGACATAATTTTTTTAGTTTTCTTATGTGAAATATATCAACATAATTGAAAATAATCCCATTTAAAAGGATTGATAATAGTTTTTTCTCTACTGAAAGAGAACTATGGACTTAAAAATTTCTTATTCTTTTGAAGATTATTTTTTTAAAAAAATATTTTTGGATGCTGACTATGGTGGTTATAGAATGGGTAAAAAAATTATATCTAGAACATTTCATTTCATAAGCTATTAGCTAGTTTATTGGTCCTACAAGTAAAAAATAACTACAGAACATTACATTTCTGAAGTTAAATATGTAGCAGCTAAAAGTTGTCGTGCTCAAGTGTTATGGATTAAAGACACAGTCACAAATTATGGCATGATTTATTTTAGAACTCAAATACTATGTGATAATAATAGTGTCATAGCCTTAATTAAAATTCATTCAAATCACTCTCATGAAAATCATTGAGATTTTAGGCATCAATTTCTAATGTATCACACACCTAAAAGAGATATTATTAATAGATTTATCAGAACCCCAGAACAACTTGTTGGTATTTTCAAAAAATCATTACCTTCCAATAGATTGGAATATACTATAAAGATGTTACGAATGGTAACTATAAAATAATTATTCATATTAACTTTTGGTTAAAGAATCCTCTAAAAATTATGATACTCCTTTTCATAAGGGGAGTACATCTGCTCATTATTTTAGATTCTTTTTCCATTTCCAGAAATTTTTTCAAAACATAATAAATTTTAGAACCTAAAAGTTTTCACAACCTAAAAAAAATTTCCATTCCATAAAAAACATTTCAAAACATAAGATTTATAATAAGAACATTATCAATAAATAAAAAAATCTTCCTAAGAACTCCATAATGTACGTTTTATTACATATATTCTCCTAATTACATTTATTTTTGTTTGTAATTCAATGTTGTTTAATGAAAATGTTATCTAATTCATCTGTCCTTAAGTCCAATTAATTTTGTAAATCGTTAAAATATCGTAATCCTGATCCATATTTGGCATTAATATCAACCATTATATTAGATCAAGTTAATATCAACTATTGTATTTACCAGGGAAGTTTAATTGTTATCGTGAAACCAATATAAAGAGACCCCACTCTGCACATACCATATCATTTTACAATGATTTTTCACCTAATATATGTCACCCTTCAAAGCCACTAATTTGATTCTTATATCCTTCATTTATAATAGGAATGTTGATGGAAGTTTCTTTTCAAACTATAATGCCTTCACATAAGGAAATAAAAAATTGAATAAAATTTTGAGAAAAGTTAGTACCAATAAATTTCTTTAACAAGTATTATTACCTCATAAGTAAATTTATCGATCTCAATGGTTGATATTGTTTTCTATTTCAAAGGAAAAGAATCTAGATCCAGTTTTTTTAGATGTTATAATTGGATTTTATAAAATATTTTAGTTTATTAAGAAAGGAGGAAAATATATTTTTCAATTCACCAGTTATGTATGTACCTACAATTTATCCTATAACAAATCCCTAAGTATTCTTGATATACCTTTTGATAGAGAGGATTACTTTTGTTCTCATAAGGTTCCAGATTGAGAAGGATCATTTGATAATGTTAACCCAATAAAATTCTTAGGACTTATGGGTTTGAATAAACCAAAATTCTCAAATCTATCAGAAAATCATTGGATAGTGGCCATTTGGATGCAAGAAATCCTCATTTTGAGAAATGGGGAGAATGACACCCGAAAAATTCCAAAAATCATAATGATGGATTTTAATTTTAATCATTGAAAATTATCTTGATGAAGTATATTTTACTCACTATCTGCATCATAATGAATGTAATGATCATATCTCCCATTTGAATGTATCCAATAATCTTATCATAGCTAATTGTTATCTTTCGTGGAACATGCAATGTTCCTTTCAAGTCAAACCCTAAGACATTCAAAATAATTTTGTTAATTTATGACACCCTTGGGAGAATGATGTTTGGATTCCCTGATAAGTCATATTATTTTGTTGATCTTATTGATGATAAATGACAAGATATAGATATGTCCAAATTTGAACCCAAGAAAATTAAATCCCACATAGTAGAACCCTAGAAAGTAGCTCAAGCCTCTGAACCTGCAGTTATACCTCCAAATACTATGATATATAAAACCGTCTAAGATGTTGTTTTTTCTAATAGGAATGATGATAAGGTAAAATGACTAGAAGGAGACACGATTTTTTTGGAATAGATCCTGATGAGGCTAAGGCCATAAAATTTAGAAATGCTAAAGAGACTAAAAAATAAGAAAAAATGATGAAGTTGAAAAAGACAATTTTAGAAGCCATGATTATTCAATCATTGTATATAGATACCAAAAAATCCTCTAAAGAAGTATAATTTACAGAATCATTCTTTCTTGAACCACATTTTCCACCAACTCTAGTAAAAGTTGTAAATAGGATACCAAATAATGGAAATAAATCTATTTCAGTTTCATCTTCGATAGATGAATAAAAATACCAACAAGAATTTGAAACCAAAAAATAAGATAAATGTGAAGATGATATCCAAATTATTTTTGAAGCTGAGGAGGAAATAAAATCTATGAAATTTTCAATAATAACTTCCCAAGAATCCTCCACCACAGTAGTCTCATAATGGTAGTATTTCCATAAATATATTGTTTCCATGTAACATGAAAATTGAATTCCTTCTAATTATGAATGTGATAATGGTGATATTGTAAAACATTTTAATGATAAAGCTGGTTATATTGATGATGATATTAATGGAATAAATCATTTTTTTATAAGGATAAAAGAACTTAGAGAATTGAGATGAAAATTTCTAAGGTAGAGATAGGAAAGAAAGTGGCTCTTGATATGACACAAAAATTTGTTGTTTAGAAAACAATGAAAGATGTTTATTATACATGAAAAATGATATATGATGACCAAATTGATGTTACCTAAACAAGAAAACAATTTATATCAGAATATTTCTCTTCAAAAGGTGAAAATTTTTGGTTCATTCCTTGAAGAAGCATGTAAACACAATTACAATAATTTAAAATTTAGAATCAAGATATCAGTTGGATCATGAAATATTTTATTAGAAGGTGGAAACTATAAACTATCCTATAGAAAAAGTCATCAAACTAAAAGCTAAGTTTAAAACCATCTTGAATAGTTATGATGCTTATAGAAAATCAAGTAAAGAGATAAATATATAGTTGCAAACTATTTCAGATAATCATATGATTTTTTATGACATTAATAACACAAAAAAGAATACCTTTGAAAATTTTGATGAAAAAATCATAAATCTCTCGATCAGTTTATCTGAGAAACTATAGGAAGAGAAATTTTTTCAACACAAGAAGATTGAGATCAGAATGAAAAATTGAACTCAATTTCTCTTAATCAATAAATTTCTAACAAACCCATTGATACGTTTGGCCACAAATTTAGGACTAACAAAGATGTGGTTATGACATAGGAAAAAAAGATAAAACACCCTAAAAAGAAATATAAGGATCATGTTTTGTTGCTTTCTAAATTACAAGAAGATCACAAGGAGTTTAATAATTTAACATCAATGATGAAAATGTTGATGTCAAAAAATAAGAAGGATAAATAAATTTTTCTGATTATTTATTGTAACAGGTATTTTGTTATACATTAATATCCAACTGAAATTTTTATTATAATTTTTTTTTGAGTTTTATTTTTCCTAAACTTCTAGGTACATTTTCTCTGCTAAATTCCATTTTAAAAGTCACTAAGGTGGACAAAATAATGCTCAAAAAATAATATTAAACTAAGGGGGAGGATGTTTATGAAATGGAGATATTTCATGAATTATTTTTGTAAAGAAGTGGTCATGTGTTTATGTTATACAGAGAAACTCAAAGACAATAATACGATTGTTAGTAAATTCCTTAACCTAAGGGGTAGTTAGTGGTATTCTTTAAATTCCATAAAAAATGGAGATATGTATTTCATTTATGGTCAAACATGAAAACATTTTGGCTTAAGGTTTTTTTTGGAAAGTGGTTTATGCATTCATGTAAGGACCCAGCCCCCGAGTGACCAGAGTTGGTGCCCATGAGACATGATGTACCATAACCATAATTTTTACATCACATTCATTTACAAATATCACATCATGTCACATGTTATATAGGATCTTGGGGTTTAGGTTCTGGGAAACCAGCTGCATTCTGAAACTTCATTGGAGACATGACTGATACCTAAAAATTTTTCATTTAAAACATAGGGTGAGCATACTAATGAACAGTAAGGGATTTTAAAGTAACCCTTAAAAATTTTGAAAAAATTATTTAAACCATTTCAGAAAAAAAATCTTCTTAAATAAAAGTTATATCAGAAGTTCACATCATAATGGTTCTCAATTAAAACATGATTTCTGAATTATAAGGATACACTATTCAATTAGAGGCAGGCTGAATAAATAAAAATCTAACATTAATGACATATGAATATATGTAACCACAATTAATAGTTATTTTTAATGAATAATTAGAGTTGATCATAAAGGTAATAAATTTAATTTCAAACATAAAATACTAAAATCACATAGTTCTATACATATGTCATGCCATAACTTTAACTTTTCTGATTACTTATAAGTAACGGTTCTTAACCATGGACATTATACTAGCCAAATTCCTATCTTGTTTGGTAATTAACATACACATAATGAGTATAGCGAATATGTAGCACATTCTGAATAATTTTTTCAAGGCCTCAGCCATGATGTCTAATGATTATGGCCTTGGCCGAAACCCACAAGCTCTTTAACCAAATATTCTACTTGTTGAATATTTTACAAATTAATTAAATTACATATTCATAATGGGGAAAATTCAGATGTCGGACTATGTCAAGGCCTCGGCAAAGACATCTAATGATTATGGTATCGGCCAAAATCCATAACTCGTAGTTGGGAAAGGCCTCGTCCAATTTCCCTACTAGTTGTCTCATGAGACATACCGATGCATAAAGGGGTTATAGCAGGCCCCACCCATCACATAATAATTCCAATGCATTCCTCATACCTCTAAATCTAAGTGCACAATTCACATTGATTTATTAAATTACATATCACATATAAAAGCAATTGTATTACCTACTTGGTTTCTTATTTCACCTAACATTTTATTCAAGATGTCACACACGACATTGAACATTTAAATCTATAATCTATGATTAGTTCATATAAGCTTACTATTACAATCATCCACTTTTAAGCATATGTAGTGAGTCTATCACAAAACAACGAATTATGTGGTTAAGCCATTAATTTGTACCTATATTATGAGTACTTGTGATGCCAACTAATATGAGGTTATATATATATTTAAGAATATATGATTTTATACAGAAAAACACATTCACATATAACTATGCATACATATATATATAAGTTCATGAAAATGATAAAATCCCCTTTAGACATTGTTTATACTAGGTATATCCATTTTTATAAGAACATACCGATTAGATTAAAATGCATCGAGGGGATATAATTATTACTTTCATCACAAGGATTCTGAAACATTGGAAAATAAAATTGGCATTCAAAGTTGGCTTACGTCCCCACATATTCATAAGGATCTCATACCTTTCTTATTCGACACATGCATGATTATTGAAATTATTATATAAAAGTATAAAAAATTAAGTGCTTAAACCACATGTATATTTATTATCAATAAATATTTACGATTACATATAAATAATTGTAAAACATTTTCTTAACAATGACTCCATGTATTTCGTAATTCCTTAATAACTTAGAAACTCAAGGTTAGAAGTCTTAAATCTGGGCTCATGAAAAATAACTAAGGACAGTGTAAAATATACCTATATATATTTTAACAACGACGTTTATTACATAACCAATATGTTCTTAAGGCATAGGTTTGCATGGGGTGTCTATTCTTAGGGTTGTTAAAACATTGTATTCATGATCCTACAACTTTTAAGGAATATAAACTCAAACCGTGTGATGATGTTTAGTAGTTTTAAAAGTTTATATATATATATATGTTCATACAACTCAAAACAAGAAAGACAAAGACTAAACCCATACCTGGCTTGAGTAGGAGGGGGAGGAGTTGCTCGGGAGACACTGGAAAAATTAAGAGTCTTTGATGAGATCCGATGGAGGCTAAGTGCAAATAACAGAGGGGGTTCTTCAAACTCCCCATGGATGTTTTTATAATTTATACCTATAATAACTATTTTAATGCATGAAGGAAGGGATCTGAGGCCAACATTCCTTATAATAATAATAGGGTTAAACGTCTCCGTGGAAACCATGTGAGAGTGGAGGGTTAGACGGCTAATGGAGTGAAGAAAACGGTGATAAAATAGGGTGTAAGTCTACTTTTTCAGGGCACACCGCGGGGAAGAAGACAGTGTCGCTGGAAGAAAACTGGGAGGAAAAACGATGGCCCAGATCGTGAATGCCTTTGATCCAAGGGTTGGGCAGGTCCACAGGGTTTTAAAAAAATGCGACTCTTAATATATATGAGTTGATCAGATGGCCCAGATTCGACGCGGCATTTTAAAATGTTGAGGGTCGTACGTGAGGTTGAGATTAGCAGCCTAGATCACGCGATAAGAGATCCAATGGCCATGATTGTGTGATCCCATGCACACCATTGCCTCATGCACATGCTTTGTACACAAATTTTCTCCTCAAGAGACCCATGCCTGATCTCGGGCTCACCCAGGCTTGGGCTGAGGTCCAGGCTCAGCCACCTTGAGTGAGTTGTCTCCCTTTGGTTTTCTAGAAATCAATTGTGTCTAAACATTAAATTTTTTACATGAGAATTTTAATTTGAGTTTTACTAACCTATAAAAAAACTCTTATATAGAAAACAAGGTCTTAATCAAAAACACAATTTTATTAGAAGATATAAAAAATAATTTGTAATACTATTTATGAAATGAAACTCTTTACATTAGAAATGAAATATTTGCAAAACTTTTTTTGAATTACTTATTATTTTTCTAAAAACATAAATTCCACTCAAATTATCTTATTTTAGTTGGGGTTTTATCTTATAATTTTCAAATCATATCATGAAGTTTTACTTAATTGTTCTTTATTTAAAACATCATAAGACTAACAGCTATAACTATAGCCTTTGGGTTCCCAATGGTTACTTGAGGTAATGGTCAGATTAGTGCCATATAAAACCTTGTCCCAGGGTGTCTTATGCTTAAGGTGATTAAAGAAGAAGAAGATGGTGCTTGTCATACCATTGATGCTCAGTGTATCTGTACTTTCTTTAGTTGTTATCATCTTTATTATGGTGGATGCTAAGGTCCCCTATTACCTTCTCGTGGTTCTCGTTATTCTGGAAGGTCTCCCTATAATCTAGATAGGGGTTTTAAAAGGAATGTTTGGTTAGTTTGATTTATATTTTAATACTGATTTATTATAATAAATATTTTTCCTTATTTGAATAAAACACCTTGCGTCCATTTCATGTACTTATTCCTTTGCATCAATGTATTATTTTTCTTTAAGAGATAAGTTTTGTTTAGGTAAAAGATAATAATAAAACATAGTTTTTCCATTATATGAATCATTAGTTATTGGTATGTCACATTATTCCCCCCTATGAAGAATGGTTTCCTCGCAAATCTATTAACAAACTGGAAAAGAAAATTCTCACACAATTATCATCACCAAAACTGGAGATTCGGATCAGTAAATGGAATACGCAGGTTTGTATTCAGTTTCTCTACTTCTCTGGACCCGATATACCTTGAGCAGTACGTTTTGAAGTCCATCCCATGAATTCTGCAGTCATGCTTCCCCAGGGAGTCTTGAGAGGTAAAAAGTTCAGAGATGTCCGAATGGACATATTCTCTGATGCCCTGCTGGACTACATCTTGCTCGAGATATTCGATTGGAACGATGTGGTTAAACACACTATGGTTTAGGATCTGGAACATAAAGGTTTCTCTGAGGTTCTAGTCTTGGGTATCCACTAGGAAATATTATTTGGCCAAAAAATTTTGTGATAGAGTGAAACACTGAAAAAGATCCTAGAAGTGTCTCTCCCTTTGCCTACAATAGGGTAGGTGGGTAAAGGAAATAAAGTAGAAGACATGGTCATTACCTTGATAAGAAAAAAGTATCTTTGGGCAGTTAGAGAAGCCAAACATGTGTGGGCATGACCCTGACATGTTGAGGAAAGAAGAATAGTCCACAACAGAAGTTCTGATTAAGATATCCTTTAATATATCATTAGGTATAGAAGATATATTTGTTCGTCTGGCCATCTGAAAAAATATTCATGAGATTTCACATTGAAAGTTCAAATAAAGTATGTATAGGAATGGAAATGATAAGATTTCAATAAAACATATGTTTATTACTAATCATTAGTGCCCAAGTTCCCATATTGGCCTTCCACACGAACTACACACAAATAAGAAAAACTCCCTATCTCCTCAAACCAAACACATGCTGAGAAATCTGGGTCAATCTTATGGGGGCTCCTGTGATATCTCCTGGGTGTAGCATGAGGGGTATGAAGTTGGAAGATTTCAAAATACACATTTTTCCTCTAGGACAGTTAGGTGGACTCCTCTTTAAACATTCTTAAGTCCAACAACTGGCCTGAGAAGCCGTAGTTCAAGATTAGACAAGGATAGGCTGCTCGGAGGTCACCAGCCGCAGCAGCTTCTGGAAAAGTGTCAAGGGCCATAAAGCCAAAGTCCTCACCTACCATAAACACTTAGGAAAGTACCTCATGGTATCTTCCTCGATATACACAGGATGGGAATTGGATCATCATCATAAGAAGTTAATCCAATCCTAACCCCTGGTGTAATTGAATCACCCATGGTGAATTTGACACATCAGACAGGTGTTTTCATGTCATATGGATATGGGTATAGTTATGTAAATTCTCTCGGATAGCTAAAGACACAGTGGCCTCTAGTGACTTAGCGGGGAGTGATAGTAGATTGGTAGGCACATTTTGATCTCCCGTATGAAATTTATACCAAAATCACTTAGCAAGGTTCAGTCATAGCTATATATTTCTATTACTTCGTTTTCTTGAATTTTCTGAACCTATCCTCTGATACCAACTGTATGGACCCGGGCCCCGAGTACTCGGAGTTGGTGCCCATGAGACATGATCTTCGATATCCATAATTATTACAACACATTCATTTACAAATATCACATCTTGTCCCATGATATAGAGGATCATGGGGTTCAGGTTCTAGGAAACCAGCTGCATTCTAATTCTTCATTTAAGACATGACTGATACCTTAAAATTTTCATTTAAAACATAGGGTGAGCCTACGAATGCTCAGTAGGGGGTATTAAAATAACTATTAAAACTTTGGAAAACATTCATTAAACAATTTCACAAAACATTCTTCTTAAAAAAAGCTATATCACAACTTCACCTCATAATGGTTCTCAATTAAAACATGATATCATAATTATAAGGATGCACCTTTCAAATAGAGGCATGATGAATAAAAAATTCTAACATGTATGACATAAGAATATATGTAAGCACAAATAACCGTTAAGTGTACTGAATGATCAGAGTTACACATAAACGTAATCAATATAATTTCAAACAACAAATACGAAAATCACTAAGTACTATACATATGTCATGACATAACATTTTTTTACTGATTACATATAAATAACGTTTCTTAACCATGGAAATTCTACTAGTCTAATGCCTAAATGTTTTGGTAATTAACATACACATAATGAGTAAAGTGAACAGTTCGGACATTCAAGAGTGTTGTTTCAAGGCCTCGGCCAAGATGTCTAATTATTATGGCCTCATCCGAAACCCATAAGTTCTTTAACCAAATATTCTACTAGTTGAATATTTTCCTGGTTAATTAAATTACATATTCATAATGAGGAAAATGCATATGTTGCACTGTGTCAAGGCCTCATCCAAGACGTCTAATGATTAAGGCCTCGACCAAAATCCATAACTCATTGTTGGGAAAGGCCTTGGTCAATTCTTCTTCTAGTTGTCTCATGAGACCTTCTGATGCATCTATGGGCTATATCAAACCCCACCAGTCACATATTAATTCCAATGCATTCCTCTTACCTTTAAATCAAAGTAAAAAATTCACTTTGATTTTTTAAATTACATATCACATATCAAACCAAGTGTACTACCTACTTGGTTTCTTATTTAACCTTACATTTTATTCAAGATTTCACACACCACCTTGAATAATTAAATCCATTAACTAAGAATAGGTCATATAAGATTACTATTACAATCATCCACTTTAAGCATATGTAGTTAGTCTAGCACAAAATAATTAATTGTGTGGTTAAGACATTAATTAGAACATACATTAAGAGTAACTATGATTCAAACTAACACACATGAAAAACCATTTTGATCGCTTAAAATTACAATGTCCTTAGTAATATTAATCAATAAAATTCACGTTTAAATAAATATAAAAACATAATATAAAAAAAGAAGAGTGTAAACATAACATTTCTTGTGTTTTACTATACTCACATTATCTGATACACTTGTGGTTACAATATGAATGTATAAAACTTGGCCTTAAACATTATCAATTAATATAATGGTTAAAGAGTAATTAGTAATAAAAATATGAGGTCCCAAGCTTCCAATATCTATACTCACGAACTCGGCATATCAAAAGTAATCATTTTGAAAACTATATTTAGGGTTTCATGTGGTGTAAAATATTCATTCAAACTAGACTGGAAGGTGAAGTTCATGCAACGTATGTGTAGTGCTTTCTTCACATACCATATGATTTTATAAGTAAGAAAATGGAAACCCACATTGGTATTCTCACCATCAATACTAAGAAAAATCCTTAATCTTCTTATGAAGATGATTTAATTTAATAAGTTACGTATTTTATACTTATATCTTTTTATATACATATAGGTATATATATATACATTCACAAAAACATATTAAAACAAAGATGATTGAATAAATTTAATAAACCCTTTAAAACAATATGATTTTTGGGGAAAATAATTTAAATCTAGAAGTCAGATTATATATATATATATATTGGATTAAGAAGATATGATTTTATATAAACAAACAAATTCATATATAAATATGTGTATATTATATATATTAGTTCATGAAAATGATATAATCCCCTTCAAAAATTGTTTATACTAAGTATATCTATTTTAATAAGAACATAACAATTAGATATAAAATGCATATAGGGGATATAATTAGTACTTTCATTGCAAGGCTTCGGAAACATTGGTAAATAAATTTGGTATTCGAAGTTGGCTTACGTCCCCACATATTTATAAGGATATCAAAACTTCCTTATTGGTCACTTTAATGATTATTGAAATTATTATCTAAAAGTATAAAAAATAATGTTCTTAAACCACATGTATATGTATTATCAATATATATTTAAGAACACGTACGAACAAGTGTTAAAATATTTCTTAACAATGACTCCATGGATTTCATAATTCCTTAATAACATTGAAACACAAGGTTAGAAGTATTAAATCTGGGATCATGAAAAAAAACTGAGGGCAGTGAACAATATACCTATATATATTTTCACAAAAACATTAATTACATAACTGATATGTTCTTAAGGAAAAGCTTTTCATGGGGTGTCCATTCTTTGGGTTGTTAAAACATTATATTCATGATCCTGCAAGATTTAAGGAATCTAAACTCAAACTGTATGATGATGTTTACAAGTTTTACATGTATATATATATATATATAATCATACAACATAAACTGTGAAAGACAATGACTAAACCCTTACCTAGCTTGAGAAGGAGGGGGAGGAGGCACTCGGGAGACACTGGAAAACTCTGAAGACTTTGATGAGATTCGCTAGAGGCTGAGTGCAATGAACAGAGAGTGTTCTTCCAATGCCCTGGTAACGTTTTTATAAATGATACCTATAATGACTATATTAATGCATAAAGGAAGGGATCTGAGGCCAACATGCCTTATAAAAATAATAGGGTGAACGGTCTCCCTGGAAACCGTGAGAGAGTGGAGGGTCCGACAGCTATAGGAGTGAAGAAAACAGGGACAAAATAGGGTGTATGTCTACTATTTCAGGGCAAGCCGCAGGGAAGAAGACAGTACCGCTGGAGGAAAAATGGGATGAATAAACCATAGGCCAGGTCGCGACTACCTTTAATCCAAGGGTTGGGAACATCCATAGGGTTTTAGAAAAATGCGACTTAGATTATATCTAAGTTGATCAGACATCCTAGGGTCAATATGGATTTTTAAAATGCTGAGGGTTGTACGTGGGGTTGAGATCAGCGGCCCAGATCATGCGATAAGAGAAACAATGGCCACTATTTCATTTTTCCTAAAAAACTACTTCCCATATCAGAACGGGGAGCTATTTTTGCCGCCAATATAATCTTTGGCCTCCTGAAATGTTGGAAATAACACATCACACAAATTGGAGGCCTTATACTTGGGATTATACCTCCCTCACAGGCCTTAGCCTGCCCAAGAATATGCAGCCTTGTGCCTGTTATCTGCACCCACACGCAATCTTGCGTGCTCCCATGCACATCGTGGCATAACACTCACACTGACTACACACAGGCACTCCTTGAGATACCCATGACTGATCATGGGCTTGCCCAGGCTTGGGCTGAGGGCCAGGATCGGCCACCTCGAGTGAGATTCCTCCCTTGGCCCCGGTCATTAAGGTCTGGCCCTAGCGGGCCCAAATATTTTTATAGAAACTCACATAATAGCATGTATTCATAAGGGTTGTGATACTAAATAGAAATTTTTCTTTTAAAACATCGTTTTACTTAAGCATCAGTAGATAAATGTGCACAAAAAAAACTACTGTTATCTAGAAAACAATAGTGTCTAAACATTAAATTTTTAACATGAGAATTATAAATTTATATTTACTAACCTATAAGATAAATCTTATATAGAAAACCTGGTCTTAATCAAAAGAATAATATGATTAGAAGATATAAAAAATAATTTGTAATATTTTCTATGAAATGAAACTCCTTACATTAAAAATGAAATATTTGAAAAACTTTTTTCGAATTACTTATTATTTTTCTCAAAACTAAAATGCAACTCAATGTATCCTTTCGTAGTTGTGGTTTTATCTTATAATTTTCAAATCATATCGTGAAGCTGAACTTAACTGTTCTTTAGTTAAAACATCATAAGAATGTCGTCAATAATTATATCCATTGGGTTTCCAAAGGTTACTTGAGGTAACAGTCAGATTGGTTCCATATAAAACCTTGTCTCGGGGTGTCTTAATCATATGGTGATTGAATGAGAAGAAGATGGTGCATTTCATACTGTTGATGCTCAGCGTAGCCACAATGTCTTTGGTTGTTATCATGTTTATTATGGTGGATTCTAAAGATACCTATTATCTTCTCGAGGATCTAGTTGTTTTGGGAGGTCTCAATGTAATCCCGATATGTTTTTTAATAGGTATATTTGGTTAGTTTGATTTCCCTATTAATACTGATTAATTGTAACCACTACTATGTACTTATTTGAATAAAACGTCATGCGTCCATTTAGTGTTCTTATTCCATTTCATCAAAATAATTTTTTCTATAAGATATACGTTTTTTCGGGTAACTGATAACAATAACATATAGATTTATAATTACATGAAACACAAGTTCCTGGGGTGTCACTGTTTCAAAAATAGGGAGATTATTAAGTTAATATGTTTCCTTATTTCTTTTCTATTCCTTCAATTTTCTAAAATCACAAACACAATTTCTTTATGATATTTTTTTATTTATTTAATAAATTTTATATGATAGATCACGTTAAACTTTAACCATTGTATTTATTGTATTAAATAATTATTTCATAATTCAAGACTATCGATATTTTCCTTAATAAAATTTACTTTATATTAAATTGGATCCTTATTTATACCTCACAAATTCCACATAATTGTTAATTCAATTCTCACATTATTGTTAATCCAATTCTCAATGAAACATGAAATGATTTTTCATGAATTGTGAATCTGATTCTACCATAATTTTGAATCCAATTTCGACAAAGTTATCAATTTTTTTCTCATAGAACTGTCAATCTAATTTCCCTAGAATTGAGAATCTGATTCTTATGGGATTGTGAATCTGAATCACAGTGAAATCAAAATCTGATTTTCTCTAAAATCAAACTCTGATTCTCTATGAAATTATAATTTGATTCCTTATAAAATTCAACTATTCATTTCTCTGAAATTGGACTCCAATTCCCTCTAAAATCAATCTTTCATTCTCTCTACAATTAGACTCTGATTCTCTCTGAAATGAGGCTCTTATTCTCTCTGAAATCAAAATCCAATTTATCTTACAAAACTAATTGTATATCATTCTTAAATTTACCATATTTATTTAATATATATTACATACTTACATGATAATGTTTCATAAATGATAAAGTTTCTTATATGATAATGTTTTTAACACATTGTTATATAAATCAATGTCATCCAATTTTTTACAATATGATTGTCGCATAAGTTACACCTGTAAATGTACATAAAATCTTATAGGGAAATATAAACCTTAGAGGAGAATGTGAACATTGGAGATCTCACATATAAATACCAAATGATTTGAATGGGATCAATGATATGAACTTTTGGGATTATTTCCACTCTACGAGAGATCTACAAAATTTTATTCGTGTTATTTCCTTGAAGAGTTTATGTTGTGAACAACTTTTTCCATAAACATAAATCTTCAACAATAATGATTTTACTTTTTGAATCTGATTTTTTTTGTATAAAATCAAGGGAATTTCTGTACAAATAAGACAAAATTTTCAATTACATTTTTAGTGAGGGTATCGATGTTTAAGGATGATAGAGGTGCCTATCACCTTACAGATCGTGGGTTTCCGGGGATAGCAAGATAGATTCGGATCTTCATATCAAGGGATAATCCTAGTTTGGGTATGATAGACATTCATGAAAGTATAAATAATGAGAATATTATCCATTGTATTTTGATACCATTATTTTTGGGATTAAATATTTCATTCACCTGTATTACTTTTTTAATTTCATGTTATTTTATTCAGCTCCATTTTTTTGTTGAATATAGAAATTGTAACTTTCTAACACATTATTTTTTGTATTAACTCTTATTCAATATTTTATTCACATTAACATAGAATATTACTTATTTATACATATGTGCTTATTTCATTATATTATCTTTATATTCAGACCGTTGGCCCTTCTGATATCTTTTTTAAAGACCGTAGAGGGTTTCTTGAATGTTATTTGTCTAGAAATGTGAAAAATATATTCCTTACAGTTTAAAATTAATGTTTTTAAACTTATAATTAATCCCCTACTTTTATAGAGTATCTACATCTTATATTTTTATCCTCTATTATGTAAAAACTTATAAAAAACACACTCATAGTTAATACAATGAAATTGAAAAATATTTTATGGTTTAAATTAAATATTCATAATTTTCTATAAATTTTTCAAGATGTTGATCAATAAGAGATTTCCAAACTATAGGATCGGATTGATAATATATTTTATCCAATCAATTAAAAAATTATCATTTTTATGTTCATATTCTACGAAGATAAACACTTCAAATTTTTCATCAAATATCTCTAAATACAAATTCTACTTCTGACTATTATTTTGTTCAAAACTAACAAGTAAGGATTCTTAGACAACAAATTTTACCTTATAAAAAACAATATATTTCTCACTATTGTTAGATTATCCTAATAAGATTCATTTATAAATTTAATAATACAAACTATCTATATTATCTTCAAATTGAAGGATAAATACTCGAAACCAAACTACCTAAAATATCAAAATTTAGGTTTTATTACCCTACAAAATTCATAAGTGGTCTTATTTAAAATTGGATTCATAATAACATTTTATTTAAACATAAAAATATGTGTTAATAGATTCACCCCCAAAAATAATTAAGAAATATATATTCATTATGAATTGATCTATCCATTTCATAAATATATATAATTTTCCTTTGTACAACCCCATTTTTATGAGGTATTTTAGGATTATTAATTTTTAAAATCTCCAATATATTCACAAAATTTATCAGAAATGAATTTACCAAATTCACCTCCCATATAAATTATAATAGAAATAATCAAATTACCTCTATGAATTTTGACTATTTTTTAAAAATCATCAATCTTAGTAGTTTTTTTATTTTAGGAGTTAAGACATAAGTCTCTGTGAATGTACAATAATCATCAAAAATTAAAAAACCATACTTTTTTCACCTAAAAAAGAATTTAATGATGGTACAAATATATAAATATGTAATATATAAAGAGGTATAACTATTTTTACATCATTAATCGACTTAAATCATTCCTTATGTGATGAAATTTTAAACATGTATCTCAAAAAAATTACATAATTTCAGTTAAGGTATATGTAGCACCAATAAAAGATTTTACATTTTATGGAACAAAAAAATTTTCATGTCTAATACTCCCATTCCATAATATTTCATCTATTTATTTAGTATTTAAACACCTGACATTATGTTTTGTTATATTATAAAACTAAAAAGAGTAAATATTGTATTTTATGTCTTTATAATATAAGAAATAATAATTTATTAAATCAAAGAATTTTTCATATTAAAATCATAAATTCATTCAATTATAAAAATGTTGTGATATAGTAGTTAAAATTAGTTTTTAACCCTTAACATGAAAAACCTTATAGATGATAATAGCTTTAGAAATACCTACTTTAACACGGCCTTTGATCATTCCTTTAGAGTTGTCTGAAAATGTAAATGAGGATTCACTAGATAAATTAAAATAGAAAGATTTAGAAATATCCGCAGTCATGTGTCTAGATTAGCTCTTATCCACATATGATAAATCATTGAAACTATTATGGTAGATTTTTTGAAATAGATCATGTAGAATATTATTTTTTTACCCAAGCCTTCATTTGCCTAGTTGGATCAATATAAGAAATTTTAGACACCCAAATATATTTTAAAAAAATTATTTTTAGTTACTCTGGAATACATTCTTAAAATTAAAAGTATTTGTGTGACAAAATAATTGAGTAAATTTTAATGACCATTCATGCCATAATGACCATGCATTTTACACTTAAAACATGTAACAATTGAAACACTTCAATTTTAAATTTTAATAGGAAAACATATCAATCCTATATAGTTGACTATTATTGAAAAAATACCTATTTTTGTTTAGTATCATTATTGAAATAATTTTATTATACTTTAATTTACCCTAAAAACTATAATGTTTTTTATTTATTTTAATAAAGTAATTTTTAAATTTATCATTTTTTTAAGTATCCACTAAATGAAAAAATTATTTCTCATTTGAACATGAAGATTTAATTTTTATTTTTTATATTATTTTTTGAGATAATTTAATTCATTACCAATCATAGTCATGTAATGAAACTTATTATTGAATATCATTTATCCCCTATATTATTCTAAAAGGAAAGTAATTAATTCTATTATTTTATAATTTTGATTCAATATTTTGTTATAAAAATTTCTTAACCTCTCAATATTTAGATATAATGAATTTTATCTTCCAAAAATTATTATTTTATTTAAAAAGGATATTATTTATCCTATCATGTTTATTATACAACTATGTAATCCCCAAGCCACATACCCTATATTTTATATTTTTATTCACACATTTTTTCCATAATAACTTTTATAATCTAAAATATATCTATTCATATTCAAAAAAAATATAACAAACATTAGCAGGTTTTATAAATTTGGTAAATATTAAATTAGTTACCTTGGTAAATGTATCCATTAAATCAAGGATACCAATATCCCTTTCACTTCAATATTAAATACATGATTCAATATCATTAGTGTTTGTCCACCCGTAAAAATATTCCATTTATCCTTTATTGAAGTTGTTAATTTGTTTCATTAAATGCTTTAGTTTTTTGAAATCTGGTCAAATATATCCCTTCCTTAATCACTAATAACAATTTCAATAAAAAACATCATTTCTTTTATTAATGTATCATTTCATTATTTTATTTTGATTCATATTTCTAAACTCGTACATGAATCCATTATCCCATTTCATAATAATATAAAATCACTTATTCAAGTGATATAGCGCTTTATAATAACTTCCATGTGACTTTGATTTAGTTGAGTTATAAGAATAATCTATACTATATTTAAATGTAATAATTTTTTTTGAAATATTTTAATTTTTAATATTTTTAACTGAATCCTTTACTAATATTGAGACCTAATGAGTTCATGTAAGGAATATTACATAAATTTATTACTCTCATTGATTGAAATATTATTTGAATATCACTTTTTAGGTAGTCAAAAAACAACCTATTAAATAAAACAATATTTTTCACTGAATCTCCTAGATAAATCATTATTTTAATGATATATGGAGTCTATGGAATTTCTGGTTCACATATTAGTCTTACCCCATTCTAAATTACTTTTAATATGCATTTAAAATTCGAATTTTTGTATGATTATGATTTTTTACTATATAAAGTCATTTAAAGTATCCTCCAAATTTATTATGCCACCATACATACGTTTTCTTGTATAAAAACACTTCAATTTATTTTATTCTACAATATATGTAATACTATGTAATTCAAAACATACATTTCCAAATAATTCCCGAAAAGTAAATATTGATTAGTATTTGGTAGCTTATACTGTTTTACCCTGATTTTTTAATTATAAATACTGTAGTACTTTTGGTATAACTTCATTCGAGCATGAAAATAACAAATGTCATTTCCATAAAATATACTAGTTTTGTGGAATAAAAATTACTTTAAAATAATTCCTACCATTTTAAGTTGATATTTTTCTTATTAAATTTAGTACTGAAGATATTTTCCAAATATTAAATTCTATAAAAATAATAACCAACCAACACCTTAGAATTTTATATCTCTGATACCAACTATTTTGTATCCGTAAAACAATGAAATAGCACAAACAATCCTCTAAAGGTATAGATCTAAAAATAAGTATTAAACTATTAAAAATGAAAAATGTGTTCTACAATGGCATTGTATAGGGATTTTATTAGTTAAAACATATTATTAAAATAAATTATATTATTCAAATAATTTTTAATAAAATATCCATGCGTAATAAAAATAGTGCAAAACAGTTTTTGAAAATAAAATACAACATAAAATAAAAAAATATTCTCATAGGATTTTAATAATAGTTCATATTAAATGATCCTATATATACTATTCACTCCTATATAATAAATAGGGGTAATTATATAGACTAGAAATGTAAATTTTTAATGGATATGATATCCTTTTATAGACACTATATTTTTCATACTAAGAATCACAACCTTGAGAACACATGGCTTTCTTTGAAATAAGACACAACCCATGGAAAAATAAATTTTCATAAAAGCTACAATTCGACAGGCCTACCATCATTTCATAAGTAATTATCAAGAAATGGATTTATAATGATTGGGAAATTCATAATATAGTTTTTAAAATGTAAATATATATTATATAATATAACATTCAAACCCAAAAAAGAAAATTAGGATAAAAGAAAAAAATGTCTATGTTGATGCATCTTTATCTATATTTAATCAATTTTATAGAAATATAACAAACAAAAAAATTCAATCATGATTGAATTGTTGCATAGTAGTCAAAGGGGAAAAATCACAACACTTTTTAATTCTCATATGATTATTGTGTTTTTTATAACTCAAATTATATTTTTCAAGTTTTATCAAATTCACACGATCAAATTCCCAACAACGAATTTCATAATATTTATGTCTAAATTTAGATGGATGTTTCCTGATTACAAATCCCTGATAAACATGATTGAAAATAATAATAATAAGAAAAAATATCATTAATTATTATGGAAATATCCCATTCTTAATCCATTGTTAAAAATTAAAATTAACTTCTAAAAGAATCATTAGCTATTAGAATTATTTTAAAAATTAAAATTTAGTTAAAAAATCATAAAAAATTTACAATAATTTAAAAGGATAAAATAGTGATAAAACATATTTGTATAATTCACATTAAGTGATAAAGGTCAATATAATAATCATTTCAATTTTATGTATCCATAAATTTGATATTTTTGTAAACATTTTATTCATAAGAATCATTTTCTTATAAGACTCATTTCAAATTGTTCATAATCCTGAATATAGTTGCATATAAAAATAAATTTAGTTTTTGTACAAATAATTATATATTTTTGTAATCATAATTTTTTTTAAACATAATAAAACCCAAAACTTCTTAGATAAATATATTATCTTAGTAGATAAATATTTATTTCATAATATTGTGATCCATGTCGGCATCAAATATGTTTAGTTTTCTTGGAAACATGGATACATAAAAACTTATTAATAAAATACCTACATTGTATCCAAAATAGTTCCCCATAACATGAAATATTTATAGAAACATCATACATAATACCTTTATTTATAACATCGGGAAAGGAAACATAAGAAAATCTATGCTCAGATGACCAAGAAAGTTAAACAAGGGAGATATTAGTGATCTCTTAAGATAAAAATGAGAATAAGTGTATGAGAACAAGAGATTATCTCTTGAAAATAATAACCAAGAACTATCATTAATCATAATATTAAATCATTCCATAATTCTTAGCAGTTAATGTGACATGAATTATAATGGGATAAAATAACATGTTCCATTAAAATAAAACTTTTTCATCATATCATGTCATCATAGAGTTGAATAAGGTGTGGCATAATTATAATAAAATAAATATTATGTCGCAGATATCCACTAAGACATCCATAACATATTATGCTTTAGATAACCTCTCATGTACCTATTTTTGGTTTAAGATAAACTCTAATGTCCCATATTATTTCAATAAAAGGATAACATCATGTGTACCCTCTAATTTCATTCTAGGGATAACCTCGCATGTAACCACTTATTCCGAGATTGGGATATTGTCCAATGTATTATTTGTTATAATAAAACATCAATATTTACCCATTTCATTAATTGACTATATAACTCCATGTCTAACCCTTATATAATCATAAATTCATTCAAATGTATTCCACAATATCATAAAAACCTTCATCATAAAATGCTAAGTGGAAAAGAAAACCAGTTTCTTAGATATTTCATCATAATAACCATAAATCATCCAAAGAGACAAAAAATATGGAATCCATAAATCATATACACATTAAATAATAATTAACATCAACGGATGTTAGAAGAAATTGAATTTTCCTTTAAAATATCACTATAATATTTCTTCAATAAAATCATATTTTTATTTTTAAGTCACATATTAAAATCTAAAAATCTTTGGAATATTATTGTAAATTTTCCCACTAATTTTTTTTTAAAAACATGTAAATTAATATTCCATTCGATGAGTAATAAAAATAATGGTAAATTACATTAATGTCATGAAATTTAATTAAAGGACATCATTCATATATTCAGTTAAAATTCAAAGTATCTAGTTTCAAAAAAATGCATTTTTAAAATTTTTCATAAAAATTAAAAAATGAGTATAAATGAAATGAAATCGTCATTTATTTATATTAAAACGTCATTATAATCATTTATAAAAATATAAAAGGAGGGAAAAAAATTTTTCTAGTGAAAAAAAATTCTACATTCCATAAAAATATTATTCCCATATCATGAGTACTTAAAGAGGGTAAAATAAATTGATAACAACTACTGTATTGAAATATACATAGAATAAAAAAAATAATGTTTTTATTGAGTGTTATATTATAATATTTCATTATCATAATCTAAATTACAATCACTCTCAATAAACGATGAGATTGTAACATTAATCCCATACCACATTTGTAACTTTTGATTCATAAACCCCATTAAAGAAATAACCCTATATGGATATGTATATCTAGAAATTTTATTTATAATTATCATAATATACAATAATGGACCTCACAAAGGTAATAAGTGGTGAATATGACATAAGAATAATAGATATAATTGTGAGTTGAGAAACCCTTAACTATGTCCAACTTGATCCAAATGTTCATTGACCACATATATAGTAATCTTAAATTATTATAATTCTATAATATATTTATTTAAATAAAAAAATGTACTTTATATTTATATTATGACATTAAAACACCCATTTATAGATAATTATCTAATAAAATTATCATTTTCAGGTGTTAACTATTTCATTTGTTCAGGGGAAATTTCATCTAGTACTTACTATCCAAGTACGTTGTTCATAGATATATCAATGATAAAATATTAATATTAATATAAAAATAATTTATATTTATCATATATTTTATATATATTTATTTTCTTTCATAAAATATAGAGTTTAAAAAATGAATTACACCATTCAGGGAGATGGTAGGTCATACATAAGCATGAACACTATATTCAATTTTCAATGGATAGAATGAAAGTTGTTTTAGTAGTATTCCACAATTATAGAATCATTATTATATCATATATATTTAGTAAATATATCATTATTACCATCCATTTAAAACATAAAATAAAAACAAATCATGTCACTATGTGGACTAGTCTATATGTAAGCACAAGCGATGTTATCATTTTTCAATGGTTGGTAAAGAGGGTGGAAAATTGTTGCGTAATAATTTTAAATAAATATTCCTTATATTGATTGTAATTAATTAAAAATATTATTATACATATCCTATACTTATAGAATGTTAAATAATAAGTAAATAATAATGTGACCGGTTAAGGGGATTATCACTTATTTAAAAGAACTTCTTTGAATCTCCACAAAAAGACCATAGGGTTGGTATTTTTTTAAATGAATCACATATATAAGTTCTCTAAGGATATTTTAAATATAAAATTAAATATTTTTTTCAATATATACATATAAAAATGTGTACATAAAAGAGATAAGGGGTGGCGATTTATAAGGGAGGGAAATGACACATATGCAATTACTAGAAATACAAGAGTATAATTAAGTCATCCACAAGAAAAATGATTCCAAATAGATTTATAATTGAATAAAAAGTTGTATAAGCTATAAATGTCATCATCCAATGCAATTTAGTTGGGTTTGGGTTTCATTTTATTACATATTTATTTATTTTACACAATGGTTAAATAATTTAAATCTTAACCATAGTAACAATTTGTTTTCATAATGAATGATTATAATTTTACATATAAGGTTACAATTGGATCATAAATGACCAAGGTATGATATTTTATACAATTCATTCTCCTAATTGTCATTTTTTATTATTTTAATTATTTTTAAAAACAATTTATTAGATATTTCTTTCATAAAATATAGTTCATGTCATTTTAAGAACTATTCACATAATTTAAAATTAAAAAAACAAAAAATAATAGATTTCAGATCAAAAACATTTAAACATATCTAAAATATTCTGGTATCAAAATAATTCACCAAAATTTTATCACTTTTAATATTTTTGAAACCGTTATATTTTTTTCTATTTATTAAATAAATATTATATCCATATTGGGTAAGTATTTTTTTTGATAATTATTTAATATTTAAAAAATATAAATAAATACACATGATAAAAATATAATTATATTTTAAAAAAATATTTATAACTATACTTATCCTCTTTTTATGTTATGTAATAATTTTACAAATACTAAATTTAAGAGATTGACATTTTGTATTTATTTTTTGGGTAAATTAATATAAAGGTCATAATAAAAACAATATTTAAATATATTCCCATATATTTGGTAATTTTATAGATATGTATAAAATTAACAAACTAAATAGGATAAAGGCACGTGTTATTATAAATTTAAAACCTTAAACCAATTTTTTAACCATATTCTACTCTTTTTACCCTAATTGTGGTGCGAAAAATTTACCATGGTTATTATTCATAATAACCAAATCTAAAAGTGGACTCTTTATTTAATTTAATCACAATGATTAAAAATATGAAATTCATTTATCATGATTAAATTTTAACAAGTAGTATAAATTCATTTTAAATTAAGTATTTAGAATAAGATGAAATTGATTTTTTGGAAAATATATTTTTAGCATAAATCATGCTAAATATTTTTATATCACAATTAAAAAAATATTAGGTTAATTATAAAATATTTGATTTAACATATAATATAAATATTTAATTAAAATCATTTAAAAAAGTTGAATAATTTAAATTATTAATATTAAAACACATTATGCCTATGAAAATAGTTGTTTAGAAAAGAAAATATTTTTTACATTGAAATGATTTTCATATTTATTTATAATAAACTGATAACTAGTGAATTAATTTTTTTATATTTTAAATCATAAATTTTATATGATTTAGTTGGTATTATTCATACACACTAATTTAATAATTGGTTGATAAATAACACATTAAATAATTTTATTTCATTATTATATCATGGATCATTTAAACTCAATGTTGCATGTATCTCAATATATTAAAGAAATTAAATTTCATTGAAATAATTATACCATAAAATATCATGGTTATACATGACACCCACATTTAAATAAATTTCACCCTTGAAATTATATTAGTATGATATAAACAAATGGGGATAATTTTGTTTCATCACATCATAATCCTCCCAAATAACTTTTTTGATTTTCTGATTCATAGAGATAACATTATCAAGGTGAGTACCAATGATCCATAACACTTTATCTCTATGATCTAAGATTTCTAATATTTGTTCTTACTATTAATGATCATGCTCTAATGGAATGACCTCTGAGTTCAGTACATGTGATGTACCAGGAACGTACTTCCTTAGGAGTGATACTTGGAATATATTATGATCTTATGATATATTTCGTGGATTTTTCAAAAAATAAGATATCATCCCTAAATATTTATGAATATTTAAGGGTACAATATACCTTCAGATTATATTTCCTTTCATTATGAATTTCATAATCTTATTCCTTAGAGAAATACATAGAAATACCTTCTCACTAACACAGAGTTTTTTATTTTTCTTATGATTGTCAGCACAACATTTATGTCAATTCTAAGTTTCATTGATATTATATTTAATGAATGTGTCCTTATCCACCATTTATCCAGATAGCATAGGTCCCAGTAGAATTTTTTTTCCATATTCACCCCAACACATTGTATTTTTACACATCCTTCCATAGATTGATTCATAAGGATTCATATGAATGCCCATGTGGAATCTATTATTATATGGAAAATCAAATATATGAAGGTATTGATCCCAAACACCTTTGAATTACTAATGAAATGTTATCATCAAATACTCTATTATTGGAATGGTTATCTTTATCATACCATCAATCATAGAATGATAAGTTGTATTAGAACTCGACATTGTATCCAAATCCCGCTAAAAAATTTCTACATATAAAGGTAAACCTTAGATAACGACTCAATAAAAAATAATATGGACCTCCATACAACATTAATACCTCATTAATTTTTATATTGAATATATGATGAATATTTAAATATAATCTAAGATAAATTAAGTGTGATGATTTTGTAAGGTGATCATCTACAACCAAAATAACATTATATCCTTTATATGTTTTGGGGAGTCCAATAATAAATCCATATTTATGTTTTCCAATTCCCATTATAGTATGGGTAATGATTGTAACATCCCATTATACTTCATTCTCTCAATAATAACTTCTTTACATACAAGGAATTGAGATAAATAATCTTCAATATATCTCTTTATGTTGACCTTCCATAAATTCACTTTTAGATCTCTATAGATATTTGTATTTCTAATTTAAATAGATATTGGTGAACTATGTGCCATATCCAAAAACTCCTTTTTATGATCTATTTTGGAAAAATCATAATCCTGAATATCAATACTTATAATTCCATAAAAATCATGGTTTAATACAAGAATATTTCTAAGAATCTTCAAAATTTACATATCCTTATTTAGTTATTCTTTAATCCTAACATGGTTACATGTTTGAACATTAATTTGAGAAAGATAAGATTTCTCCCCCATTTTTACATTTATTTATCCATACAATAAAAATATAGTAATATTGGATATATTTTGAACCTCGTAATAGATAATATAGTATGATCACTTCGACTGAAGTCATTGACCAGATTGATTTCTTTCCTGGAATTTTAATGTATTACCCATACATAATATTTACTAAAATCCCACCATTTTCTATAACACATATTTAATTTAGTTTTAGTGAATATATATGTTTATGATTTAGGATAAGGACATATATCAATCCTTTATTAATAAATATAATTCATGTATATATTTAATGGAAAAATAATTGTAGCTAACTCAAAATCATGAGTTGGGTATTTTTATCATGAAAATTCAATTGGGTTGAGGCATAAGCTATCAGTATATCAGTCTACATGATGATGCATCCTAATACCTTAATTAATGAATCACAAAATATCAAAGACCCAAATTCAGTACAGGGTAGTGTAAGAATAGTTGTTCTTGACTAACATTCACTTTTGGTCATTGAAATTTTACTCATATTAATCTATTTTATGTAACTTGACTCCCTTCCGTGTTAACTATGTTAGTGGATTAGATAACAGTAAAGAAATTTCACAAATAATTGATAACATTCTTCAAAAATAATAAATACCAGGCCTTCAATCATAATTATTATTCTATACTAGTGATTAATAAATATTGTTCCTTAATGGACACACATATATTCCCCTCTTGAGATTTGTGACCCAAAACTGCTAATTTTTGTAATCCAAAAATGAAGGTAGTAAATTTTTCATATATATTCTCCTTAAAGTCTATATTAAAGTACAAATGTGATCTTAATAATCATTCATTCACATTAAATATATAATAATGTACTCTATAAAGACTACCAAAAAATGTTCGAGGTCATCTATAAAGAATATATTCATTAATCAATGTTGATAGTGGGGTAATTAGTAGGATAAAATGGAATCACAATAAATTCATTATGTCTATACATCGTAAAGAATGAAATATTAGATATTTCCTCCCTAATGACCATCAATTGATTATATTCTGAATTAATTTCAATCATAGAAAAGTATTTATCTTTATATAGTCGACCAAACAATTCATCAACATGGGGAGAGGATACTTGTTCTTGATAGTGATCTTGTTATTTTCTCAATAATCAATGAATATTCACAATATCCTATATTTCTTTTAATAAAAAGAATATTTACAACCCTATGTGAAATGCATGAATTAATTAATAACTTCTCCATATTCTCTTAGAGTTTCTTTTTCAATTCCAGTTACTCAATTAGGACCATTCTATATGGGGACATTGAAATATTTGTAACACCATGTTTGAGTCATATTGAAAACACAACTTCATGATTCCATGGAAGAGTAGGAAAATCATTTATAATGTTTTAATAAAACACTTACAAAATGGATATATCATCAATTTTGAGTTTTTAGGACACCATATAAGAAAAAAACCCATTTTAATAGTAATTCGTACCCTGATAATGGATGTTATTTTTATTGCAAGTTCATATTTATCAATGAACTATTAGAAAATAAGATGTTTTTTTATAATATCAAAAATGGATTCCCATCCTCAAAAATTGATGTTAGAAATATGTAAATAAATTCAATCCATACATAAGATAAAAATAAAACAATATAGAGGTAGAATAATGATATTTTAATATAAGCATATTCCCACAAATTAATTCGGACAAGATTTATAGACTTTAGATTAGATCATCGTAACATTGGGGGGTTTCAAAGATAATTCAACATCTAATCATCAAGGAATTATTGTCGTACCCATATAAATTTTTTATATATAATAGATTGAGTAGATCAAGGATGAAATAATACATTAGATGTTCTTGAGTGGATGGTATGGATACCTTTCACCATGCCATTTCTATGCCCCTTATCAGCAATAGTGATCATTTGATATTTACCATTGTGTCCTGTATTCATAGTTTTCCATATTTGATCATCATTATCAACCTTAAATCATGATCAATAGTTATCATAAATCCGATACTCATTTAATTTTTACTATGGGATTTGGATTGGTGAATTATGTGGTTCTTTGACTCCATAATTCTCTAACTTATTCCAATCTCTTTGGAATCCAATTGCATGACGAAATATTATCCCACTTAAGATAATTTTTTCCATGACTCCTTCCACACTTCGATGATAATAGATGTCTCACTTTCTTCCCCCCATGGGTTTTATGATTAAAATTTACTTTTAATTAAATACTTATTTTCTTATCAAAACCATGTTATTGATGGGTAACTCCAATATACAATTCTACATTGGATGAACATGAAATTATTTACTAATAACATCTAATGTACCCTATGTAAAACTCTCATTAGAGACATGATTTTAACCGATCATAAAGTCATTCAATCTCACTTTTTAGTTGAATGATAATACTCAAGTGTACCTCACATGTATCATAAAATTGTCCCCATAAACTATAATAGATTCAACATCCTATTACATTATATCAAGGAATTAATTACCCATTTTCATATAAATATTAATAATATAGTAAATTTTGAAAACTTAATTTCTAAACACATCCCAATCAATAGAGAAAATTTATTCATGTTCTCGTGTTTTTTTAAAGTTCAATATTAATCTTTTTCTGCTTATAAATGATAGACAACCAAAATAAACTTTTAATTCTATAAAAACTAAAGAACATAAAATATCATTTCAATGGTACTATTCCGTTTCTCACTAGCTAATGGATGAAAAGATCCATTAAAATAAGATGAATGTGACTCATGAAGGACTCAATAAAAATATTGTTCCCAAATATTATCATTTGAAATGTCAAGGTGATTTATGGATTGAGAAAGATTCATAAGGATAATATTGGAATTATAAATCAAGATCCCATAACATTTTGTTGATAAAGGGAAATCATTTCATTTTTCATCACATCAATCATTAAAATGGTTCTTTCGGATTCGAACCATTGACTAAAAAAAATAATCATAGTGTAAACCTTAATAATCATTGTGGGAACCCACATAATCATGAAAATTATATATAACAAAACATTATTTTTTTACAATGACATCATAGGTTTATCCTAGGTAATAAAAAATCATTATCTTTTCAATGCCATTAAATTTTTATATAAATAATATATGAATAAAACCAATAATTTCCTACAGGAGTGTCAAACTATGTGTGCATTCATAGAAAACACACTGTGAAACAACTCTTCTTTCGTTTATTACCCTTAGATGCATCTATACAAACACCATGACAACTTTTTATATCTATAGAAGGATTGATTTCTAGGAAAAAATAATTTTTTATTTACCATAACATAGGAAATTCTGAAATACATTGGATTCTCACTAAAGTTTTCTCTCCTTATTTTCCAAAGGAAACTAAAACATGAATTGATACCAACTATGATAGTCTGGATAGAAAACTAGTGGGATATAATTGATACTTATAAGATCACTCCATGGGAGACACACCACATGGGTGGGAGTATCACCACCATCCCTAGTGGAAGCCCTTTCCTCATAAATCCCTTGGGTGGGGTTTCATGCTTCCCCTAATGATAACACATTAGAGTTCCCTAGGATCATATCCCTTTTTTTGTTAGATACCAACTATAGTGAAATAATAATTTCATACATAAGTATTACATCATAGTAAATGAATATTTATTTCATATAATTATGATCCACACTATAGTTGTATAGGTTTGATGTATTTGGAAACATGGATACAAAAGAAATGTTCATAAAATAACTACATCCTTTCCCAATTATATATTTATAAATAGAACGATTATTAGACCTATCATAATTAATAGGACTCATCATAACCTATGGAAAAGAAACATAATAAATTGTGAGATCAGATGCATAGTAAGGGTCAAAATGAAAGATATTAAAAATTTATAACCATAACATGAGACCAACAATATGATAACTTGATATTAAAAATTGAAAATAATTCCCACCATTTTATAGATCTTGATTTTGAATCATGGAATAAATCATGAAACATCATAATACATCAATCTAAGTTATCAGTGAACATGATTCAAAAAAATATAACATTGAGATAAGATAATGTAATCAAATACTAATATAAATTTTAGATAAAAAATAATAATATAAATAGTATGTTAAGGATGAACCCCAAGACATCCATAGATTTTTAAGATTTGGAGAACATTAGTTGTACCTATTTTTAGTTGGGGATAACCACTCTTATACCCTCTTTTTTCGAGTTTCAGATAACCACCAATGTACCCTTTTGTTTAGGGTTTTTGATAACATCTCATATACCATTTTCATTTGGGATTTAAATAATGTCCCAAAATTCATTTTAGCTCATAGATCCATAATATTTACCAAATACATTAGAGGGTTATAAAATACTATTACAACCCTTTATATAATCATAATTTCATTTATACGTACGACGCATGATCATAAATACAGTCATAATAAATTACCATGTGGAAAGGAAAATGGGTTTCACCAATCTGTCATAATCATAAGAATGAACCATCTAGGTTAATAATAATTATGTTTTCATTGTATCACATCCCCAATAAACAATAAGAAACATCAAATGATCTTTTCATGGGTTGAAATATATTTTTAAAGATCATTAGGATATTTAAAAGGGAAAATAAACTATTTATTTTTAGATCACATAATGAAATTTAAATATTTCCCATATATTTATGTGAAACAATTATTTGAATATAAAATTGGGAACATTCAAAAGATTCCACAAATTATTGAGTGTTCATGATGGTGTAAAATTGTATTCCTTCTATGTATGTTAAAACAAATATTCCATTAACATTAATGGAAAAAATTAAAAGTACCTCATTTCAGATAATGAAAATAAGATTCCTCTAAACCCATTTAATAAAAAAATTAAAACCAAAGAAAAATTACATTAAAAAATAATGGGATAAAAGTAAAAAGTTATTGAAAACTTGTTTAGAAAATATTGATATAAAAGAAATTGGATTTTTACCAAATAGAGAAATAAATTTGCTTTTATTTGAAAATATTTATTCGGTGTTATGAGAACTGAAATGGAGGAAAATGATAGGAAAGAAATGTAATATCTAGAAATAAAAATTTTAGAATAAAGTTCATTATTTTCATGATAGTTATGTCCTAAAATTTGTTCATAAAAATCTTAATCAAAACAATACTGATAAGTAATGAGATTGTAACTTAAATACCTTACCACTTTGGTAAATTTTTAAGTATAAGAACCGTGAAATAAATCACAATATATGGATATTTATATCTGATAATTTTTTTATAATAATGATAAAATACATTCAGGTGTTGTATATACACCAAAAAACGAAAATATTTGATAAATATGACATAAGTCTCATATAAATTCAAGTGACATGAGAAACATACCTCAACTTTTACTTTATTCAAAAGTGATTTAACCTCATATATATTTAATTTAAATTTTTTACAATTATAAAAAATATTAATATTTATACTTATAATATCATATATGAAAATATTAATCAATTAAAAAATAATAATGATAATTCTATATTAAAAACATCATTTCTATTTGTTAACTAATTTATTTTTCATGAGAATTTCAATTTGTTAGTTATGGTCCTTGTACTTTGATCATGTTTCCATAATTGAAATATTTTAATCATGACATAATTAACACATATATTTGATATATATATATAGTCATCCACAAAGGGTAGTGGTTGAAAAATGAATTACACCGTTCAATGAGACGGTATGTAGTAAGTAAACGTGAAAAAAATTTCAAATTTCAACAAAGGTAATTAAATAAATCTAAATAACGGGTCACAACTGTAGAATAATTATGATATAATATATATCATATAATTTTATTATATTAATCCATATGACCATCCATGTAAAATATAAATGATAATTGAATCACATCAAATCGTGGGGGTGCTTGTCCACACATATTCATGAGCGATGTTATCGTTTCTCAATGGTTGGAAAAGAGGGAGGATAATGGTGGTTTCAAAATCATAATACAATTTCATTATTTTTTGGATACTAATGTTCTTATTTTTTAAGGAAAATACAGAAAATTTATATGAGGAAGATGAATTAGAAAAAAATAAATAGATTTGTTAAGGGGATTACCACTTCTTTGAAAGAACACATTTTGATCTCCTCTTAATGACCCTTTGGATATTATTTTTTAACTATAAACCCTATAGATTTTGTATAAGGATTTTTATCAGACAAATGATATGATTTTGGTTGAGATATATGGATGAAAAGGGTTAAAGAGAAGTTATAAGTGGTCTTTATTTAAAAGGAATTTTATAGATAGACTAGTAATTAATAAAAATATTATAATATAATTAAGTAATTGGTCAAGAAAAATTCTTCAAAAATGATTAATATAATTGAAAAATCGTATATTGTCTATATATAACCAAAAAATGAAATTTATATGTTTTTGGATATATTTTAAACCTTATCTTTTTGTTAAACCTCTCGGTTAATCAATTATATTGATAACTATGGTATTGAAATTTTATTATTAATGGATTATAATTTTATATATAATATAAAAATGGATAATAAATGATAAAAGATGTGATTTTAGAACATTTTCGTTCCTTTTTTTCATAATTTATTATTTTTATGGTTTTAAATATTTTAATAAGATAATATTACCATAAAATACTATTAGTGTCATATTAGGAACCATTCACATTATTTGACTTTGAAACTTATATGAAAACAATTAAATTCAATTATAATATTTTAAAAAATATATAATATGTTAAATATATTTAAAAAATTATTTGATCAGTGTAATCCTTATAAATTTAATTACTTTTAATTTTTTTAATTTTTTATTTATTTCTATTAATTGAATAAAATATATATCAATGTCATGTAAAAATTAATGATAATTGCGTATTCAATAAATAATAGATATATAAAATGTGAATAAATCAATTAATTTAAATTTCAAATAAATATCCAGATATGAACTTATCTTCATTTTATCATTATGTTAGAATATTGGAGATATTAAATTTATGACATTTTGGTTATATATTTATGCATTACATAAATTAATATAAACACCATAATCAAATGTATATAGTAACAAGTGGAAATATATTAGATACATGGAGGAATATTTCCTAAATAAACAAATAAAAAATGTTAAAGGAAATTATGATTTGAATTTAAAAGCCTTAGCCTAACATTTTAACCCTATTTTACCCATTTAACCCTTACTGAGGTGACAAAAAATTTACCTAGGTTTTTATTCATATTGACAAAATAAAACAAATATATTTTCTAGATTTTATTCCCATAATTAAAAACATAGAATCCACTTCTCAATATTTAGTTCCAATAAGTGAATGAAATTAATTTTAAAATAAGTATGGAAAACATGATACAAAATTTTTTTAGAAAAATAAATTTTATGCATAAAAATGTATATATATTCTTATATAATTCTTATAAAAAATAGTATATAAATTTTAAAAATATTTATTGAATATATAATATCTCTATATTATATAAATTATTCACTAATATCAAATAATATAATTTATTATGAAAAAAATACTTTGCGAACATAAAAACAGTTTTGCGGAAAAACTTTTCTTTTACTTTCAAATGATTTTTAGTTTCATTTCAAATAAATTTATTCCTCGTGAATTAATTTATTATTTTTCGATAAAATATATTTTTTCTCAATAATTTAGTTATTTTCATACTCATCAATCCAATATCTTTAGATAAATTTCACATTAAAAATAATATTTTAATAGTATATCATGGTTCATTTAAACTCAGAATTGCATGTATCACAATATATTGAAATAATATAATTTCTTTGAAAACATTTATTGATAAAATCTTGGGGGATTGTATTGATCATGAAATATTCCACTATATGTGTAACACCCTAATGTTTTAATGAAATATTTTCGTTAAATAAATTATTTTATCCTTTAGGAGCTTTCTATGCATGCAATTCTGATTTTAAATAAACCATGAGATTCCCTTATTATAAAATAAATATTATAGCATAGTCTTTAGGTTGTTAGGAATAATTATAACTATCTTATCAAATGCATTATTAATTCATTGGTTATTACTTATTTTTTTAAAAATAAAAATCAATTATATATTTAAATTACTTTTATTGAATTACATTTTTTAATGAGATTAATGAGATATATTTGTTATATACATAATAAAATATTTTTTTTTTTATTAATCCAATTTATATTCTAGTCATAAAGTATGAATAAAACCATATTTTTTTGTAAGAACCTATTTTTTTGAAGGGTAAATTTTATACCATTAAATGGGGAACCCATTTTAAATTTGAATTTTGACATAATAATAATTTATATACAAAAAAATAAACATGTTATTTTGAAGTGGGATATAAAAATTAACATTGAATAAATTTATGATATTGGTCTAATAACATTCACATTTTGATGAATAGTAAAATATGATAAATTTTAATTGAAAAAAACTTTTTCACCAAGATTATTTATTTGTTTAAACTACAATATTGAATGTTTTTAAATTATAAATATAATATATTTTTAGCATTTAATATAATTTATTACATTATAATTAAACATACATTTAATTCATAGGTAAAAACATTTCAATCTTTTACAATGTTTTAACTTTTATAACCCATATTCTCATTTCAACAACGTGATTAATTTTAAATCAATCACTTAAACTTATATGTTTTGAATTTAGAAAATTGGATTCCATATTTTCAACCATAAGGTTAAAATTATTTGAAAAGGTACCTCTTATTTTTTGGAAATTATGAATAGTAACTTCAGTAATTATTTTATTTACCACTATTAAATGGTAAATCTAGTAAATAAGGGTAAAATAATAATAATTTAATAATATAATACTACCATAAAATGTATCCTAATTCAATTGGATGAAATATTTCTAACCATGGGAAACCATGAAATGATTTTGGGACCCCATGTATTAACATCGATGTGAAAATAACATTTTATAAGAATTAATTTAATGAAATGATAATTATAACATGAAAATATATCTTTTACTATATAAATTTTAATATAGGTTTATAAAATATATCGCTGTAATTATAAATATTCATTAACAATATAACAATATTTCCTACATCATGGTATTTTATTTATAATTTCTTGAGATTATATAAAGAGTTTTATTAATGACATAAATATAATGTAGGGAATACATTACTAATGACATATTTAAATAAATAAATTTAAAAATATTTAAGAAAATGTTATTTGGTTATTTTTATGTCATAGAATAATTTTTTTGTATATATTTTGAATATTATATTTGATCTAATGCCTTATTTTTTAAACGAATAATGATTTTATGAAATTTTTAAAAAGTCATGTATGAATAGTGTCCTAAATTGACACAATTCAAAACATAAAACATAAAATAGTTTATTAAATGATATTAAATTACTAAAAAACATATATTCATCCAAATGGTTGATATAAGTCCAAATATTTCATAAATACCTTCTGTTGGGTTGTTCCACAGGATATGGTAATTATATAAACCCACAATGTGTAAATAACATGATATCACGGTAGGATAAATTTTTTTAAAAAAGAGTTAATACTAAAAGATAAATATAAAAAAATATTTTAATCTTGATAAATATTATTGGATGATGGGTATTCAAAAAATCAACTTATCTTTTAATTAAATAAGTTTTGGATCATTTTCAGTCAAAAATTAATTTATAATAAATTAATATTTTAAGAGTTTCCTAAAGTGCCATTCTCCTCTCTTATAAAATGACACCACCTCCATCTAACCTTCACTACATTTTGAGACATCATTCTCTGGAAAACCCATCCCATTTATCCTATAAAATTCCCTAGTTACATTCTAGAGGTTATGGTCTCCTCAAAAGACCAACTCTAGTACCATAAGAGGAAATTTAATGGAGGCACGTTGAGGAATAAGAAATCTATTCTATCAATTCATTCAAATTTCCTTCTTCTTATACTTCCTCTTCAGTAGTTGTTTCATTATAAAGAAATATATTAATTATAACACATATAACTATATGTTATTATAAATATGAAACAACCTTATTTCACCTTCAATCCATCGTACAAAAAATGAAGTCACCTTGGGTGCGTACGTAAGACTTTCCATCTCCACGTTGGGGTGTGATATATTTTTCACCACACCCTTACTTGGATGGGTATAATGGTTTAAATAATAACTATATATTATTATTATAAAATTTTACTAATTTGAGATACTATACACTAGACACTTCAATACTATTCAACAATTATGGGAATAATATCGTCGCTCATTTGTACGTACAACATACAATCTCCTTGGAGAGATGTGATTTGTTCTACATAATCTTAAGTAAACCACGATTATATAAATTGATATAACTAATAGGTATGATATATATTATAATAATACCTTGTTTTAAATTATATAACTATAACAAAAAATAGTAATAAGAACTTATCAGAGAAAACATAGATAAGAATCTAAAGAAATTAATACCTAAATAATGAGTAAAAATGAAATATTACATACAAATGGATAAAAATATGATCATATATGGTATCATAAAATTGATTATGATTTTGTAAAAAAATATTTAACTTCATTTAGTTTAATATATAGGAGTTTCGGATACATACAAAGAATATCAGACCTATGGTAAGGGATAAATTTTCAAATATCATTCTTATCTCATATTGTTTATACGTAAGTATTTATTGGAGGTATATTTATCATCAATTTCCATGTTTTATAAGAATATTCTCATAAAATATTTACTCTTATTATCTATATATTTAAAATTATTATTACCCATTTTGACGTTTACAACATGGGATGGATGGAATCATTCTTACGTTTACCATACGAGGTACATTTTGAATTTTCCATCAAAAGTACGAGTAGAATGTTTTTTTAAATTAGATGGAATTAATGATTTTTTACATATTGATAACGCCTTATTTCCATGAATATTCCTCTACATGATTGCAAGTGTATTTTTAGCTAAATTCTTTTCGTTTAAAGTTGCCTGAGATTTTTAGAAAAGAAAACATTTTGATGAAGAAATGATATTTTCCTGAAGAACTATGTTCAAGTGATTTCCAAAAAATTATTCACTATGTATGATGACATAGGGTAATGTTTCTATCCATATTATTAAGTTTATTTGAATAAATTTATTGTGCAATTATTTTTATCAGGTCCATTTATCTTATACGGATTATGTTATGATGGCATGTTATTTAAGAACCTCATTTTATTGCATGGGTTATACAATGATGAATGATTTATGTTTGTGTATAAAAAATAAGAATGGTTTCATTATAATATGTTGGGACCTATATATCCAATAAATTTATTGGTTAAATAATTATCTCTCTTGAGCTAGAAATTGATTGAACGACATGTTATTTGTATTCAATGATATAGTGCTGGAATGAGGAGTGAACTCAGTTCAGTAATGGACTTTGTCTACTATGATGGTCTTGGAAACGAGCCTTGACAAATATGAAATGATTTTATATGAATATGTTTATATGAAACAATGTTTCATGACTTATGTTATGATTATTGGGATTACATTTCACTTCTATGATTTATCTCATTCTGTGATATTCTGATATCTTAAATGATGAATAAGATTTTCAAATGTTATATATGATTGATATTTACTTTTTTACCCTTACTGAGTATTTGAGCTCACCCTTTAATATGTTTCTTTTCCCCATATCAGAAATAAGGGTATTAAATATGATATGTCAAAAAGGATTCTAGTTTCAATGAAATAAACGAGAGATAATATAGATGCTTCTTTAATCCAGTTTTTTATGTTTCCCTGTTTCTAAAGACAATATATCTATATGGTCTTATTGTGGTTTTGTGATATGTTATAATAAATATACTTCAATTTTGATGTAATATAAATCTATGTAACTTATGGGTCATTATAGTTGGTATTAGAAGAAATTTATAGATAACCTTTAGAAACTAGAATGACAAAGTGTTAATAAGGACCATTAGGATATGACCAAGTATAGGATACAATCCTTGTGTCCTAGTGACGACCATGAATAACCTCAAATATAACCTAATGTTTACTAAATTGAAATTTTATTCTTGATTATGTGGTCTACCTGTTATGAATAGTGTTTCTCACACTATGCTTCTTGATTTTAGTTAATGACAGGAACCCAAAAGTACAACTTTAATGCTGAATGTGATGGAAAATGAAATGATTGTCCCCCTAAGAAACCAAATGTTATTGGAGATAGAATGCAGAATTTAGTATCCATTCTCACAAAATTTTCTCATGCTATGAATCATGCAGGACATCCAAATGAGAATGGATGGATAAACATTCTGTCAAATCATTCATGAGGTAGCATCCACCTTCATTTCACGGGTATATTGATCCATCAGTGGCTGATCAATGGATCGGTTCCACGGAAATGATATTTTCTATTCTAAAATGTTTTGAACACGATAAATTCATCTTACAAGTATACCGTTTGAAATATATAGCTGATCAATTGTGGAATCTTAAAGAAAATATGATGCAAAGAGATGAAATTGAGTCCATGGAATGAGATGAGTTAAAGAACTTATTTTTCCTTAAGTACATTCTCTATATTATTCGATCAAATATGGAGATGGAGTTCCTTGAACTTAAGAAAAATGATGATGAATTTGTTGGTACCTACAAAGAAAATTTTAGAAGACATGAAAGTTATGCTTCTGGAATTATTATCAAACCTAAGAGAAATATTGATTGACTCTTTAGTGGCATAAAACCAAGTCTCTAAAGGGAATTTTCCATAAGAGACTTCAGTAGATATGAGGGAATTTTTTGATGTGCTATTAAGGATGAGATGGAGATTGGAGGAACCCATAAATTATAAGAGATCAATAAGAAGATAAAAATTGTATTCAAAGGAAAATATAAAGACCACAGTAAAATGAAGATGGGTTTTCCCTTATGCTCTAAGTGTGGAATGAATCATGAAGGGAAAATTCTTTAGGGGACTGGTAAATGTTTTAAGTGTGGAAAAATGGTTATCGAGAAATTGAATACTGAAGTGATGGGAAAAAGATGTCTAATGATGCGAACAATGAAAATTATACACAGAAGGAACCTCCTACATTTATATTTTAGAAGTGAAAGGAAATATGTAATTTTTTGAATAAGTTCCCTATTCCAAGGGTTATTTATGATGACTGACATAAACAAACTTGTAAGGCCATAGACAAAGTAAATACACATGAAATTACTATCGACGACATGGATTTAGATAATGAAGTGGTGAAAGGTACACTTACCATCCACTCTAAAGTAGCAAATGTTATATTTGATTCTAGATCCACCCACTCTTTTATTTATGAATAATTTTCTAAGGGTATCGCTGTATTGCCTCAAAAATTAGATTATGAGCTAGTTGTGACAAATCATAATAGTACAATGGCCACATCAAAAGTTTTAAATTCATCTCTAATTGATGTTTATGGGAAAGTGATTCCTAAAATTCATTTTAATCCTTCCTATAGTGGAATTTAATGTGATTCTTGGCATTGATTGGATTTATTTATATCGATATCATTTCAATTCCCAAACAAAGGAAGTGACATTTTGTCTTCCAAAAGAATATATGATCATCTATCGGTGTAAGGATGAATATAACCTTCCATTGGAAATTTCTTCCATATTATGGGTCTTTATTCAAATTAATGAAGGTTATTTATCTCAAATGGTTTGGGAAAAACTAAAGATTAAATATACACCCATATTATGGGAGTTTTATTATGTCTTTCAGAATGAATTGATTGTTCTTCCACCAAAGCGTGAAGTTGAGTTTTCAATAGAAATCATACCGGGTGCTATGCCTATTTCAAAGACACCATATAGAATGGCCCCAATTTTGTTTCAGTAATTGATGAAGAAAATCCATGAAAATCATGATAAAGGATTCATACTCCCCAGGGAGTCATCTTGGGGAACAAATGTCCTATTTATTGGGAAGAAAGGTGGATCAATGAGACGTTGTATTGATTATTGAGAACATCACAATAGTACTATCAAGAACAAATATCATCATTGTGACATTGATGACTTATTTGACCAACTATGTGGATCTCAATACTTTTACGAGATTGATCTTCGTTCATGATATCATCAATTAATGGTAAAAATGATGATATACCTAAGAAAACATTATTTATAAGGTAAAAACACTATAGATTTATAGTGATACCTTTTGGCCTTACTAATTCCCCTTCTATATTCATGGATCTAATTAATAGAGTATTTAAAAAATATCTTTATTAGTTTTTGTTAGTCTTTGTAGACAATATTATTTTTTATTCAAAGGTAAAGGAAGAAAATGAAGATCAAATGAAAATTTTATTTAATACCCTATTAATGGAAAATCATTATGCCAAATTTACCATGTGTGAATTTTGTCTTCAAAAAGTTCATTTTTGGGTGACATAATCTCAACATAAGTGATATCTATAGATCCATCAAAAGTAGATCTTATTGAAAGATGGTATAGACCCACAAAAATAACTGAGATCCGATGTTTTCTTGGTTTGTCTGGATTCAATTAACGTTTTGTGAAATATGTTTTACAATTACCTAATCCGCTCAACAAGTTGTCTTGAAAAGATTTATGTTTATATGGACGGATGGTTGTGAAAAAAATATCAAGGATCTCAAAAGAAGTTGTGCTAACACTACCTTTTAGTGGAGAGAGTTTTGTGATCTAAAGTGATGAATCCAAGAAGGGGTTTGGGTGTTTTCTAATGAAAACTGATATGGTGATAGCATATGCCTCACGATAGTTGAATGTCCAGGAGAAAAATTACCAACCTCATGATATATAGTTTTCTGCGGTAATCATCGAATTAAAGATACGGAGACAATATCTTTATGGTGAAAGATGTGATATTTATACTAATCATAAAAGTTTAAAGTATATTTTTACACAAAAGGAGAATAATATGCACCAAAGAAGATTCTTAGAGTTTATAAATTATTATGACTACTGAATACATTACCACCCTAGGAATGAAAACAAGGTGGTAGATATATTATGTTCAACACCCCAATCTTCCACAGTACGCTTCTCTTTGAATAATATAATAGCGTGTGTTGTACGCAACTTTGAGTTCTAACACACACCACAACCAATCAAACTAGCCGTTATGAATAGTAATACACACTTTTTGACATTTTATAAATTTTAATTTTCAAATTGGAAATCATTTTTGGATTCGGAATATGGATATTAGCTTAGGGTGATTTTTTGATACTTTTCTGATAACATTCATATTTTGTTGAATAGTGAAAATTAATAAATTTTAATTGAAAACAACTTTATTAATTGAAATAATTAATAGTGATAAATTAAGAATTTGAGTGTTTATAAGTATAATTAGATTATATTCTTTACCTTTTAATCCAATGTTGTTCATTGGACATAATTTCATATTTAAACTACACATAAGAAAGTGTCAATCTTTTGATAGTTATTATTTATTAAAAACAAACTTTTTGTTTTGATGATGGGATTAATTTAAAATTATTTTCTACAAAATATATGTTTTGAATTTAGAAAAATTAATGCCATATTTATTATTATAAATTCCAAACTGTTTAAATAGGTAACTTTTATTTTTAGACATTTTGAATAATTACTTCGCTAAATATTTAATTTACCATGGTTAAAGGGTAAATCCAATAAATAAGGGTAAAAAATAATATTATAATAATTATAAATTACCCTAAAACGTATCTTGACCCTATTGGTTGATACATTTCCGACCATGGGAATATTTGGGTAGATTCTGGGACCCCATGGAGCCACTTGTAAGTGATAATGTCACTTTATATTAATTAAGTTAAAGTAAAAGCAAAAATGACATAAGCATATATATTTTAGAAGAAAAAAAATTCATAGGGTTATATATGTATTATTTTAGACAATAAATATTCATTATAAATATAAAAAGATTTTCTACATAATGGGATCTTATTTATTATTTTTAGAAATTTAACAATTTAATTTATATATGACCTGATAATGATGCAGTATGTTCTATATTAATGAAAGAATCAAATAATTGGTATTATGAATGTTAAAATAAATATAATTAGAAAGTTTTGATGACATCCACAAATTTTATTGATTAATATGACATTTCAATATTACTTAAATGAATCTGGTTCGAATTAATAATGTCTATAAGACTTTAACAAAAATCAATTATTAAATAGTGTCAAAATTGACATAAAGGAGTTTTTAAAACATATATTATATTATTAATTGATATTCTATTCCTAAAAATATATAGTTTGGGAAAAGGACTTATATAATGATATGTGTATCATTAATGGACCACTTCGAGGTCGCATGAAAGTATATAACATATTAATTAACTATATAATATAAAAATACAATGAGACATGGTAAATGTCAAACTATTTAACTAAGAGTTAAATAAAAAAGATAAAGTTAATATAGTGATGCAACCGTATCTAAAACCAATTTATTTAGTGGTATTAGACTTATACCCACCTTAAACTCTAAATATTCCACTTTCAGGCATTATAAACCGAATATGTATTTATTATAAAATAATATTTCTAGCATTTCCAAATGTGCCCCACACCCCTCATATAAAAAATAACTCACCCTTCTCTCTAATTCACACCTTCAAAGCCTTTTTCCTCGGCCAAAACCTGCCCAAATATTCTCTCAAATTACCTTAATTCATCCTAGAGTCCTTATATTGATCAGAAATCCAACTAAAAGATCCCTTTTGATCTAATCAAGAGGAAGAACCCGAAGAAGAGGTAATAATTTCACCACCCTCTTTCAAGTTCCTTTCTTCTTCCACTTCTTATTTCTTTTTTCTTTCCATTCTAAAATAATAACTCCAGTACATTCTATATATTTTGATGTTATTATAAATATGGTACAACCATATTCAGTATTCTATCCATCCTTTGAATGACATTTCACCATATGTGCATAAGTACAGCTTACTGTCTCCATGTTGTTGTGTAATTATTATTCAAAACATTAATATTTGGATGGGAATGATAATGATTTTTAATTGAAGTAAATAATAAATATAACATTATAATGATTCTGAATATATGATATACCATCCAATTATATATTATTTTAATATCAAAAGAATGATATTGTTTCTCGAGCATACGTACGGACTACTGTCTCCACGAACACGATGAGATTCATTCTCCATCATATCCATTCAAGTATAATTCTCATTTGATGATTAATAAAAATGTTTAAGGACTTGATATCATTATGGATATGAATAAGATAAAACCAATCCATAATAGACATGTCTTATGTAACAAATCATATAAAATAAAACGAGTAAGTTAACACCCGAAATGGCTATAATACTAAGATATTATTTAAAAAGCAATGTTAAAAGATCATATATGATATCATATTAATTTATATGATTCTTGTATAATTTAATAACAATTATTTCACCATTATAAAGGATTTTAAATTACCCTCAACCAAGTAAATGTACAAGGTAAGTGTTTATTTCACAATATCTTTATTATTTGAGGTTGTTTATATGTAAATATCTACTTGGACCTCTTTATCATCCACATCCATTTTTCATAAAAATGTATTTCAAATCATTCTTACTATTTTATAGACTATGGGGTAAATTAATTTATACCCTTTTTTGACTTTTTATAAAATGGATTGAATGGAATCTTTCCGTCATTTTCCAAACAAGTTCATTCTTAACCTTTTCAACAAAATTATGTTAAGAATGTCTTTTTTAACTTATACGGTGGGTGCAGCTATTTTCCGCCATTATAACTACATCAAAGCTCCCCATACAAGATTATAAAAATATTTTCTAAAATAAATTTTTTCTTTTATAATTACATGAATTTATATGATTTCAAAATAGAAAGAGATATTTCTCTAATAAAGGTTTTGGTTACATCTATTTCAACACACTTTGATGGATTTTAATCTTATTTGAAAATGATTTATTATGATACAAAACTTCCAGATTGTATTGAAGGTTTTGTGATATGTTTGAATGTGGATGTGTTATTTTTATACCATTCATGGTTTATAGAGAAATTATTGACATTTTGTATGCATGTTTTAATACAAATGTTTATGTTATGTTTAAACCTATTCATATGAGGAATTAATTGGACATAGAAAGTGATGGGTGGATCCCTCCATAGCTCCTCGATGCAACGGTAGGTCTCATGATACAATCTAGTGTCTTGGCATAAGGCCTTTAAAAAAACATCTTTGTAGTCTTGGTACATGACCTTGACTATGTGGTCATGATAGTCTGGCATTATGTATTCCATCATTATGAAAGTGGTTATTTATATTGCATGTGATTATTCAATTAGTAGAATATTCATTTGAATAAGTAAATGGAATTATTTCATTTTATTTCTTCCATGCTATGCTGATGTTCAAGTTTAAATTGATTTTGTTTTAGTTATATATTTCCATAAATGTTTATGCTTATTTGTGAAAGTTTCAACTATATTGTTATCCTTACTGGGCATCATATCACACCCCATTCTATGATTTATTTTTCCCAGGATGTGAAGAAGTATTTTATGAATGACATGTAGTGATAGTATGGGGGGATATGAGTGTGGTCTCTGGACACAATATGTTGTTGTAGTTTTTCACTTTATGAGGTTATGTAACCTTTAAGAATGTATCTAGGTTTCCAAGGATACTAAAAAATCAGTCTTTCGAGAACTAATCTTTTTTTATCGTGAAAATGATATTTAATAATGCACTGACTCTGGCTAACTGGGTTCGGGGCATTACAGTTGGTATCAGAGGAAGTTTAGTACAAAACATGGAAGCTAGATTTAGATAAACTCTAATTTGAGCACGTAGACCTAAGATGTACATTGGGGATTATTATATAAGAACATCCTAGAATTTTTGTATTCTAGATATTTTGTTAGTTTTTCGAGAAATACATCGATGTCTTCATACGAACAGGTAGATGCAGCTCTGTCATAGATGAACCAAGAGGTAAAACCCGAAAACACCGCTTTGAGATGAACTCGAACTGGAACTAGTGCACGACAATGGGCCTTGTTGCACTCTTGGTTATGACACTCCTGGGGGATATGCTTAGGATAATTCTCATTTTCATTATAAATGATTAAGAAGGGTTTATGGGTATATAATTCCTCAATGAAAACATTTTTATTATTATGGATTATATCCATAAACTCTTCAATTCATGTAATGTATTTTACAAGTTTGCATTTATGTATTTCTATTTATAAACTAATCTAGTGGATGCCATTTCATAGAAAAGGCGCCTGGTGGAATAAATGGAAACCATATCAATGCACACAATCTATGTAGGGATTGCCCTCCTGATCAAGATAATTATAGCGGAGATGGAGATGCAACTGGTGCTGATCAGCTAACCACCATACTGGGACAACTAACGCATGTTATGAATAATAACCTTACTGATATGGAGCACCCAGATCGACAGCATGGAGGATCATTGTTAGATCACTTCATGAAGAAACAACCACCGACATTCAATGGGAGTAAAAATCCATTAGTAGTTAAGAAATGGATAAATTCATTAGAGAAAATATTCCATGCCTTGGAGAGTAGTGAAAGGGAAAAAGCTATCATGGCAGCTTACCACCTCACTGGAGATACTGACCAATAGTGGTCATTGATTCAAAACACAAAATAGGATGACGAAGTATCAAATATAGAATGGAGGGATTTAAAAAATATTTTCTTAGAAAAATACTTTCCTTGTGACCATCGAGCAGATATGGAAAGGCAATTTCTATGTCTGAGACAAAAGAAGGAAGAGAATGTTGGAAAGTATGATGATAACTTTACAACGTTAGTAAGGAATATAACATATTATATACGTAACCCAAGGAGTAATATTGATCACTTCTTTGATGGGTTAAAACCATTTATTTGTCGAGCATTAGTCTCACAATCCTTCTCGTCATACAAAGATATTGTCTCATGTGCTATCAAGACAGAAAATTAATTCTCTATGTATTATGACTTTAATGAAAAGCAAGATAATATGAGATATGTTGATCCCCCTAGGAATGAAAATAATGCGAATAAGGGAAAATTTGAATATCCATCCTGTAGTAAATGTGGGAAGAAACATCATGGTACTTGCTTGATGGGAATTGGTGCCTGTTACAAGTGTGGTGAAAACGGCCACCAAGCTCATGATTGCAAGGGGAAGAAAGAAGCTACTGATCTTCAATGATACAATTGCAGGGAGATGAGACATTATTCAAATGAATTTCCTATGTGTCAGGGGAACTTACATCAGAGAAGGCCAAGGGATAAAGGCCATGCTTATGCTATCACAACTGCTGAGGTAGAAGCTCCATAAGACGTGGTGGAAGGTAATTTAATGGTTTCCTCAAGTTTAGAAAATGATTTATTTGATTCTAGATCATTTCATTGTTTCATATGATCCAATTTTTCTAAGAAAATTAGATATTTACAATTTTATTTGACAAGGAAGATGTCAATCAAAACTCCTAAGGGAAATATCATTGGTACAATGTTCTGTGAATTAGTTCCCATTAGAGAAAATAAATGTTCACTATCTGCGGATCTCATCGTCATACCTATGATTGAGTTTGATATAATAATCGGTATGGATCGGATTTTTGAATATGATGTGAAGATTTATTTTAAGAAGAAGGAGGTTACGATTTTTTATGATGATGATAAAAAACACCTTATCTTTAGAGAAGAATCATCACCACCTGATTCTTATGTAAATCCACCACCAGTAGCTCAACCAAATTCAATTATCAGGGAGGAATAAATTAAAGTAATTGTAGGTGAGGAATGGAATTTTAAAATAGAGGATGTACCTATTCTGAATGAATATATAGATCTGTTTCTGAAAGATTTACCTGGACATCCTCTAGAACGTGAAATTGAGTTTTCCATTGATTTAACTCTTGGTTCAAGGCCTATATCAAAGACCCCTTATAGAATGGCCAATGTGGAATTAGTTGAACTAAAAAAACAACTAGAGGAATTGAGTAATAAAGGGGGTTATTAGCCCCAGTGTCTCTCCATGGGGTTCCCCTGTCTTTTTTGATAAGAAGAAATATGGATATATTAGGTTATGTATCAGCAACCGGGAAATCAATGCAATAACAATAAGGAACAAGTATCACCTACCTCACATTGTTGATTTATTTGACCAACTACATGAAGCTAAATACTTTTCAACGATTGACCTTCGATCTGGATACCATCAATTTTGTGTGAAGAAGGAAGAAATTCCGAAGACAGCATTTCGAACCAGGTACAGGAAATACGAGTTTACAGTAGTGCCATTTGGATTGACTAATGCACCCTCTGTATTCATGGATTTAATGAACAATGTTTTTAAGGAATATATCAATGATTTTTTAGTGGTATTTATTTATGATATCTTGGTATACTCCAAAATCTATGAGGATTGTTAAAGTCACTTGTGAATTATCCTGAAAACTCTTAGAAGACATGAATTATATGGGATGTTTAACAAGTGTGAATTCTGGCATTAGGATATTTCTTTTCTTTGCCATATTGTCTCTATGGATGGAATTTCTGTTGATCCCTATATTACCAAGGGAATCCAAGATTGCCCAGCACCGATAAGTATAACTGAGGTACGCAGTTTTATTAGTTTAGTATATTATTATTGGCGTTTAGTCCTGAATTTTTCCCAATTAGATAACCCAATAACGATGCTCACACGTAAAAGGGTTATATTTATTTGGACAAAATAGTGTGAATAATGTTTTTAATAATTCAAGAGAATATTATTCAATTCTCCTATATTGACTCTACCATCATGGAATGATGGGTTTGTTATTTATAGTGATTCTCAAAGAAAGGACATGGTTGTATCCTTATGCAGAATGATAGGGTTATTGCCTATGCATCACGACAACTAAGAATTCATTAGAAAAACTATCTTAATCATGACATTGAGTTAGATGCTATAATAACTTCTCTGAAGATATGTAGACATTATCTCTATGGTGAAAAATGTGAGATATATACCGATCACAAGAGTTTTAAATATATTTTCTCACAGAAATAACTCAACATGAGGCAAAGGTGATGGCTTGAACTACTCATGGATTATTATTTCACAATACACTACCATCTGGGGATGTAAAATAAGGTGGCAGATGCTTTGAGCAGCAAGAATCATGGAGTGTTGAAAAAAATGAGAGTTGAAAGGGATCCAATTTTCTTGGATCTAGTAATGTTTCATATGGGAATAACCATGCAAGGTGAAACATTGATACTTTTTCTAATGGATTCCAAACCATCTATACTAGAAAGGATTAAGAGTTCTATGACCGATGATGAAGAATTTCAAAAGACGATTAAAGATATGAATGATGGGATGTTGAGTGTATTTGTGTATAAAGAAGGAATTTTTAAATTTGTGAAGAGACTTTGTGTTCCTGATATACCTGACCTAAAAAAAGAATTGTTGGACGATGCTCATAATTCCAATTTCTTTATAAACCCTAGGAGCACCAAAATGTATAGTGATTTGAAGGAACATTTTTTGTGGGACAACATGAAGAGGGAGATTTGTGATTTTTTGTTGAGATGTACTATTTGAAAAAAAGTGAAAGATGGAAGGAAACATCTTGGATGAGTCATGCAACCACTTCCCATACCTGAGTGGAAAAGGGATAATATTACGATGGACTTTTTCATGGGGCTATAAAAGACTCCTAGAAGGAACGATGCTATATGGGTCATTATTGATTGTCTTACCAAGTCAACACATTTTCTTTCTATAAGATAAGATCTACCACATGAACGTCTAGATTGACTATATATTAATGATGTTGTGAGACTTAATGGAATACCCCAATCAATTTTTTCTTATCATGATCCCCATTTTACATCAAGATTCTAGAAAAGTATTCAGAAATCCGTGGATACTGAACTTTATTTGAGCATTGCCTACTATCCCCAAACTAATGCACAATTAGAACGAACTATTCAAACCTTAAAAGACAGGTTGAGATCTTGCTCGCTTTTCTTTCATGGTATGTGGGATCAATATTTACCTCTGGTATAATTTTCCTATAACAATAGCTTCCATTCATGTATTTCAGATGGCACCGTATAAAGAATTATAAGGAAAGTGATTTAGTACACAAAACAGTTGGGATGATGTTGGTGAAAGAAAACTTGAAGTCCCAGAACTATTTTAGGAAACAATGGAAAAGTTGAATGCAATCCAAACCCACATTAAAGCAGCTCAATGTAGGCAGAAGAGCTATGCTAATAACTGAAGGAAAGATTTTGAATTTCAGGTATGAGATCATATTTTCTTGATGGTATCTCCATGGAAGGATGTTATAAGATTTGGTACGAAGGTTAAATTGAGTCCCATGTACATAGGACCTTTTGAAATTCTAGAACAAATTGGGGCTGTAGGTTACCATTCAGCAATGCCGCCAAGTCTCTCCAAAGGTCACGATGTGTTCCACATATCACTTTTATGATGCCTAACCCAACGCATGTACTCACCTATAATGAAGTAGAACTAGAACCTAATCTATCTTATTGAGAAGTTCCCATCAAGAATCATGATACTACAGAATAAGTGCTGAGAACCTAAACGACACGTCTGGTAAAGGTTCTATGGAGAAACCATAAGTTGGAAGAGGCAATGTGGGAACATAAGGAACTTATGATGAAGAACAACCCGAGTCTTTTCATGTGGAAGTATTCTAGAAAATTCAAGGATGAAATTTTTTGAAGGAGGGGAGAATGTAACACCCCAAGCTTCCATGGTACGCTTCCCTTTTAATAATATAGTAGCGTGTGTTGTACGCAACTTCGAGTTCTAACACACACCACAACCAATCAAACTAGCCGTTATGAATAGTGATAACCACTTTTTGAATTTTTTTAAATTTTATTATTCAAATTGGACTTCATTTTTGGATTTAGAAAATAAATAATATCTTAAGGTGAATTTGTGGTACTTTTCTGATAACTTTCATATTTTGATGAATAGTGAAAATTACTAAATTGTAATTACAAACAACCTTTTTAATCGAAATAATTAATAGTGATAAATTATTAATTTGAGTTGTTTTAAATTATAATTAGATTATATTTTTACCATTTAATCTAGTGTTGGTAATTGTACATAATTTCACATTTAAACTAGACATAATAAATTGTCAATCTTTTGATAGTTATTATTTGTTAAAAACACGTGTTTTGTTTTGACAACGAGAATTAATTTTAAATTCATTTCTCCAACTTCTGTGTTTTTAATATAGAAAAATTGATTCCATATTTAGAATAAGGAGGTAATAATTGTGTAATTAGGTAACTTTTATTTTTAGAGATTTTAAATAATTATTTCTGTAAATATTTTGTTTACCATGGTTAAAGGGTAAATCTGATAAATAAGGGTAAAATTAATATTATAATAATATAAAATTACTTCAAAACGTGTCATAACCCTATTGAATGATACATGTCAGACCATGGTCATCTGTGGGTCAATTTATGGACCCCAGGGAGCATCTTGTATGTGATAATGCACTTTATATTAATTAAGTTAAAGTAAATACAAAAATGACATTATCATATATCCTTTAGAAGAAAAAAATACATAGGGTTATACATGTTATATTTTCGACTATAAATATAAATTTTAAAGCTAAACCGATTTCCTACATAATGGAATTTTATTTATAATTTTTAAACATTTAATAATTAAATTTATTTATGATACAATTATGATGTAGTATTTTCCTTATTAATGGATGAATCAAATAATTGGTATTATAAATGTTAAAATAAATTTAATTTGAAGCTTTTGATGACATACAAAAATTTCATTGGTTAATATGACATGTTAGGATTAATTAAATAAATTTGTTTTGAATTAATAAAGATGTTAGGACTTTAACAAAAATCAATTATTAAATAGTGTAAAAATTGTCATAAAGGTGTTTTTAAAACAAATGTTATATTATTAATTGATATTCTATTTATAAAAATATAAGGTTTGTCCAAAAGAATAATATAATGATAGGTGTATCATTAATGGACCACTTGGGAGTTATCTTGGAAGTATATAGTATGTTTATTAACAATGTAATTTAAAAATACAAAAAGACATGGTAAATGTCAAACTATTTAACTAAGACTTAAATCAAAAAGATAAATTTAATATAGTGAGCCAGACCTATCTAAAACCTATTGGTTGTGTGCTTTTTTGTCCTATCCCCACCGTAACCTATAAACAATTTACTTTGGATTCATTAGAAATGGAATATTAATTTATTATAAAATCATATTTCTAGTTTCTCCAAAGGTTTCTCTCACCCATCTTATAAAAGGGAACTCCCCCTTCTCTCTAATTCATACCTTCAAAGCCTTTTGGATCGACCAAAACCTACCCAAATATTCTTTCAAGGTACCGGAATTCATCCTAGAGTCCTTAGTTTGATCTAAAATCCCACATAAGGATCCAATTTGATCAAATCAAAAGGAAGAACCAGAAGAAGAGGTAATAATTTCACCACCCTCTATCAAGTTCCTTTCTTCTTCCACATTTTTTTATTTGTTATTTCCATTTTAAAATAATAAATCCTATATCATCTATATACATTTATGTTATTATAAATATGGTACAACCATATTCAGTATTCTACCCATCCTTTGAATGACATGTCACCATACGTGTGTACGTACGACTTACCGTCTCCACGTCGTGGTGTAATTGTTATTTGTAACATAATTATTTTGATGGGTATGATAATGATGTGTAATTGAAGTAAATCATAAATATAACATTATAATTATTCTGTATATATGATATACCATCCAAATATATAATATTGTAATATAAAAATAATGATATTGTCGTTCGTGCGTACGTACGGACTACCGTCTCGATGAACGTGATAAGATTCATTCCCCAGCCTATCCATTCAAGTATAACTCTCATTTGATGATTAAAAATAATGTTTAAGGACTTGATATCATTCTGTATAGGATTAAGATACAACCTATCTATAACAAACATGGCTTATTTAACAAAACATATAAATTAAAATGAGTAAGTTAACACCCGAAACGACAATAACACTAAGATATTATTAACAAATAAATGTTAAAAGATCATATATTATATAATATTAATGTATAAGATTCTTGAATAATTTAATAACTATTATTTCACCATTATATAGGATGTTAAACTACCCTCTACCTTGTAAAAGTACAAGGTAAGGGTTTATTTCACAATCTCTTCATTATCCGAGGTTGTTTATACGTAATTATCTACTAGGACCTCTTTATCATCCAAATCCTTGTTTCTTAAAAATGTATTTCAAATCATTCTTACTATTTTACAGAATATAGGATAAAGTCTTCTAAACCCTTGTTTGAATTTTTATAAAATGGTTTGAAAGGAATCTTTCCATCATTTTCCAAGCAAGGACCTTTTTTACTGTTTCAACAAAATTAGGGTAAAAATGTCTATTTTAACTTATACGGAGGGTGATGCTATTTTCAACCGTTATAAAATCAATGAAGCTTTCCTTACAAGCTTATAATAATATTTTCAAATTAAAATGTTTCTTTAATAATTATGTTCCTTTTAAATGATTTCAAAAATAGATATATTTCTCTCAAATAGTTTTGATTTAATCTATGTAAACATACTTTGATGGATTTTAAGATTATTTGAAGATCATTAATTATGATACAAAAACATCCATATTGTATTGAAGGTTTTGTGATATTTTTGACTTTGGATGTGTTATTTTTATACCATTTATGGTTTATAATGAAATTATTGACATTTCGTATGCCAGTTTTAATATGAATGTTTATATTATGATTAAACCTATTCATATAAGGAATGCATTAGACTTAGTAAGTGATGGGTAGAGCCCGCTATAGCTCCTCGATGCATCGGTAGGTCTCATGATACAAACGAGTGTTTTTGCACAATTCCTTGTCAAAATCTTATTTGTAGTCTTGGCACAAGACCTTGACTATGTGGTTATGATAGTCTGGAATTATGCATTCCATAATTATAAAGTGGTTATTGATATTTCTTGTGATTATTTGATTAGTATAATATCCACGTGAATAAGTAAATGGAATTATTTCATTTTATTTCTTCGATATTATGCTGAAATTCATGTTCAAAAGGCTTTTATTATTTATATATTTCCTTAGATGTTTATGTGTATTTTTGAATGTTTCTGCTATATTGTTATCCTTACTGGGAATCTAGGCTAAGCCCTTTCTATGTTTTATTTTTCCCAGGATGTGAAGAAGAATTTTATGAATGACATGCAGGGATAATATGAGGGGATATGAGTGTAGTCTATAGAGACAAGATGTGGTTGTAGTTTTTCACTTTATGATTTAATGTAAACATTATGAATGTATCTAGTGATTCCAAGGCTACTAAACTAATCGGTCTTTTGAGACTTGATCTTTTGTGATCAATCCAATGTTATGTAATAATTCACCAACTCTGGGTAACTGGGGTCGGGGTGTTAAATTAAGTCAAGAATACCATGCTAGATTATCCATGATGAGGATCACGAAAGATCCAATATTTTAGGATTTTCAAAGGAGGGATCTTGAAATTATAATGGAAGCGGAGAAATATTATCTTTATGGAGTGAATTCCCATCCATATATTCAAGTGAGGATAAAAGAGTCACATAAGGAAGATGTAGAGTTACAATATAAGGTGATAAATGTTCATGATTTCAACCTTGATTCTGATTAATTAATTAGTTTCTGGAACCATATTTGTTATCCTCCTATACCAGAATTAAGGAAGGATCTATTGGATGGGGCTCATAGTTCTTAATTCTCTATTAACCCTTGAATCACAATGTTGTTTTGGGACCTTAAAGAGTACTTATGATGGAATGGAATGAAAATATATGTCTCGGAATATGTCTCTTGATGTTTGGTTCGTCAACAACTTATGGTTGTGATATAGAAGTCTAATGGGATTTTACAACCATTAACAATACCAAAATTGTAATTAGAAAACATCACTAGGGAATTTTCATCGAACATCCCAAAAATCCAAAAGAAATAATGTTATATGGGTTATATTTGATCTCTTTACGATGTTTCACACTTCATTTCTACTAGAGAGGATTTCTCTCTTGATCCGCTTTACCGGATATATGTAAAGGAATTGGTAAGATTTCATGGAGTACCACTTTCGATTATACATGATCGGGATCTGAGGTTTACCTCAAAATTTTGGTAAAGTTGTCAGCATGCTCTATATGTAGATTTATGTTTCGGTACTGATTATCATCCTCAGACAGACGGTCTATCTGAGAGGACAATTCAATCTCTGGAAGAAATGTTGAGAGCTTTCCCTATGGATTTCAAATGTGGTTGGGATCAACACCTGTCATTGGTGGAATTTTCATATAATAATATCTTTCACTTTAATATTCAGATGTCTCTTTATGAATCCCTCTATATAATGAAGTGAAAAACTCCAACTTTCTAGGTTGAAGTTGTGGAAATAAATCTATTAGGACTTGATATTGGTGATGAAATGTAAGAAAAGGTCTGATCCATTCAATAACAGATAAGATCATCTCATAGTTGAAAAAAAAAATATTTCAACAATCAAAGAAAATACCTAGACATTGAAGTGGGTTATAAGGTGTTATTATGTATTTCTCCCTAGAATAAAGTAATGAGATTTGGAAATAAGGGAAAGCTTATCCCTAGGTATATCAGTCCTTTTGAAATATTAGATCATGTTGGAATGGAAGGTTACTGATTGGTGCTTCCACTGAATCTCTCTCAAGTTCATGAGGTGGTCCATGTATCTCTCTCGAGAGACTATATACCTGATCCTTCAAAGGTACTAAGCTCAGAAGTCATACTTCTGGAACAAGTTATTTCATATGAAGAATGGCTAATAGGGAATATAGATCCTAGGGAAAAAGTTCTAGGAAACAGGACCACTTGTTTGGTTAATGTTTTATGGAAGAACCACCAATTTGAATAAGCTACATGAGAATTTAGGGAAATAATGAGGAATAGGTATCCTCATTTATTTTTTACCATGTGATAAATTTTAAGGGTGAAATTCAGTTTATTTGTGGTAGAATGTAACAAAAAGATATTTTAATGAAATATTTTCCTTAAATGATTTTTTTATCCTTTAGTAGATTTCTTTGACACAATGATGTGTTTAAATGAACTGTGAGATGACTTTAATACAAAATTACCATTATATCCTATCCTTTAGATTAGCGAGAATAATTTTAACTATCCTATAAAAATGCATTATGAATTTATTAGTTATTAATTATTTATGAAAAATATAAATCAATTAGATATATTTATTTTCATTTTCTGAGTTAATTACATATGGTAATGATAATAAGGAGATAAATTTATTATTTATGTAATAAAATATTATTTTATATTCATCAAATTGATATTTTAGTCATAACTTATGAATAAATCCCTATTTTATGTTTAAAACCCTTTTTAAGGGTTAATTTAGTACCTTTGAATAGAGAACCCAATTTAAAATAAGATTTTGACAGATTAATAATTTATATATGGTAAAATAAATATTTTATTTTGAATAGGGATATCAAATTTTACTTTGAATAAATTTTTGTTATTACTTTGATAACTTTCATTTTTGATGAATAGTAAAAATTTTCTACATTTTAATTAAAAACAAATTTCTTAATGAAGATAATTTATATGATTAAATTATAATATTTGATGTCTTTAAAGAATAAATATAACATGTATTTATCTTTTAATATAATTTATTTCATTATCATTAATCATACATTGTATTCAGGGGTATAAGAATTTAAATATTTTGCAATGTTTTACCTTTTAAAACTCATATTCTCATTTCAACAACAGGAATAATTTTTATTCAATTACTGCAAAATCTATTTTTTTAATTTGGAAAAATGGATTCCATATTTGGAATCAGAATATCTAGATTGTGTGAATATTTACCTTTTATTTTTGGACATTTTGAATTTGAATTTTAGTAATTATTATTTTTACCATGGTTATTGGGTAAATCTGGTAAATAATGGTAAACGGTTAATATTTTAATAATATAATACTTACCTAAAACGTGTCCTACCTATTGGATAAAATAGTTCTGACCATGGGAATCCTTTGGTCGACTATAGGACCCCATTGATTCACATGGATGTGAAAATGAAATTTTATAAGAATTAATTAAATGTAAAGATAATTATAACCTAAATATATATCTTTTACCAAATCAATTATAATATATGTTTATATAACTGATATCTATGTATATAAATATTAATTATAATTATTAAAATATTTCTAACATCATTATATTTTATTTATAATTTTTAGATATTATTTAAATAGTATTATTTATAACAAAATTATGATATAGTGGTTACCTCATTAATGCACGATTTAAAAAAATGAATTCATAAATATTAAAACAAATGTAATTTGGTTATATTGATGTCATCCTAATTTTTTGGATAAAAATGACATATTATCAATGATATAATTCCTTATTTTTGATGAAATAAAGTGTTTATGAAATTTTAGAATTCATGTATGAACAGTGTCCAAAATTGACACAATTCATAACTTAAATCGTAAAACATTTTATTAAATGATATTAAATTTTTAAAAATATATTATTTGTAAAAATGGTTTACATATAACCAAATATTTCATAAATCACTTTTGTGGGTCTTTTGACATGAAATGGTAATTACATTAACCCACAATGTGTAAATAACATGATTTCACACTAAGATTAAAAAGGGTAAAATAAGGGTTAAAACAAAAAGATAAGGATAAAAAAGTATTATAAAATTTTCTAAATATTATTTTATGATGGGTATTTGAAAAAAATAATATTATTTTCGAATTAAATAAGTTTTTCACAATTTTTAGTAGAAATGGAATTTATATTAAATTAATATTTTGAGAGTTTCCTAAAGTTTCCTTCTCCTCTCTTATAAAAGGGCACCTCCTCCCTCTTTTATTCAATCTATTTTGAGATTTCATGCTCAGAAAAACCCTTCCCATTTCTCTTATAAGGATTCCTAGTTACATTTATAGTGGTTATGGTATTATCGAAATACTAACTGTAGTGCCTTAAGAGAATATTTAAAAGAGGCATGTTGTTGTTGTGGTAATCTATTTTATCGATTCATTAAAATTTATTTCTTCTTCTACATACTCTTCTTTTTTTGTTTCAATATAATGTAATAACATTGGTATCACTAATATACATATATAATATTTTAAATATGAAACAACCAAATTTCATCTTCTATCCATCGTAACAAAAATGAAATAATCATGTGTGCATATGTACGACTTATCGTCTCCATGCTGTGGTGTGTTCTTTTTTTCACCACCACCTTACATGGATAGTTATAATGGAGTAAATAATAACTATATATGATTATTATGCCAGTAACCAAATTATAAGATACTATACACATTCCACTTCAATAATATTCATCAATTATGTGGATGATATTATTCCTTGTGCGTATATACGGGTCACTATCTCCACAGTGGGATGAGATTCGTTCTACATAATCATCATTAAACCATAATTATATAAATGAATTGAAATAATAAATATGATATATATAATAATAATTACATGATGTAAATTATATAACTATAACAAAAAATAGGAATAAGAACATATCTGAAAAAATATACATAAAAAAGTAAAGCAGTTAATACCCGAATAATGAGTAACAATGAAATGTTACTAAAAATCAAGTAAAAATATGATCATAAATTTTATCATTTATATGATTATGATTCAGTTATAAATTAATAACATTATTTAAATCATTATACATGAGTTTTTTATACATAAGAAGAATATTTGTCCTAGGGTAAGGGATAACTTTTCAAATATTGTTTTTATCAGATATTATTTATACGCAAGTATTAATTAGGGATATATTTATCATCTATTTCCATGATTTATAGGAATATTATAATAAAATATTTACTATTCTTCTGTTTATGTTAAAATTTATTTTTATGCTATTTGAATTGTACATCATGGGGTGGAAGTAATCTTTTTATGTTTACATATAAGGTACATTTTGACTTTTCCGGCAAAAATACGAGGAGAATGATTTTTTAGTTTACATAGAATTAACATTTTTTTACATATTAATAACACGGTATTTACATGAATATTCCTCTACATTATTTCATATTTATTTGAAAATAAAATTATTTTCTTTTAAGGTTTCCCAAAATTTTGAGAAATGAAAATGTTTTGAAGAAGAAAAGATATTTTCCTCGAGAACTAAGTTCAAGTGTTTTATCAAAATTATCTTCCATATAAGATGACAAAAGGATATGTTTCTATCCATATTATACATTTTATTTCATTATTTTTTTTGATGGAATTGATTTTATGAAATATATTTATCTTATATGGATTATGTTGTGATGGATTGATGTTTATGAATTACATTTTATTAAATGGGTTATACAATGTTAAATGATTTATGTTTTTGTGCACACATAAGAATGGTTTCATTACGAGATGGGTGGAAAATATATATCCCTCCAATGTATTGTGTAATGATTTATATCTCATGAGGTAGAGATGGCTGGAATGGAAAGATAATATGGTTCCATGATACAGGGCTGAATGAGGAGTGAACTCAATTCAGTAATGGACATTTTCTGTTTTCATGGTCCTGGAAATGTGGCTCGACTAATATGAAATTATCTTCTATGATTATGTGTGTATGAAACAATGTTTCATGTATTATGTTATGAATATTTGATTACATTTCCCTTATATGATTTATCCCATTACATTATATTATGATCTCTTATATACAGAATAAGATTTTCAAATGTTATATATGATTGATATTTCCTTTTTTTACCCTTACTAAGAACTTGAGCTCAAACATTCTTATGTTCCATTTCCCAAGGTTAGGAATAAGGGTATTAATTATGATATACCAAAAAGGAGTCTAGTTACGATGCAATAAACAGGAGATAATGTATATGTTTTCTGAACCAGTTGTTTATGATTAAAACTTTCTAAAGACACTATATCTATATAGTCCTGTAATGGTTTTGTGATATGTTGTAATAAATATACTTCAATTTTTAATTTATATCAATTTATGTAAATTATGGGTCATTATAATAATAATTATTGTACCTTCTTAAAAATAATCTTTTTATATGTTCATAAATAAAATTATTTTATCCTTTTCCAAAAAAACACTTGAAAAACATTGAAAATCCAAAAAACTATAGATAATTCCTAAATATATTATATAAAATATAACACCAAAATAGTCAAAACAAATTGTTATAAAAAACTATGAGTAATTATAATTATCAATTTATAAAATTTTCAATCCATTTATGTGTTCTATTTTTTAATAATGTGAGGTACTTTTAATATTCAATACAATCAAACAAACATCAATACTAACAATACCACAAACTGAAGGATGATAAATCATTTGTGGTCTCTGTGAAAAACATCACATGATAATCATTATATGCCTTTGGAACCACATTCATGAGTATTCATCTTAAAACAGAATGTAAAATGATTAAGGTATATATATTTTATAAATCGAATGTTTCCCAGTATTAACGAAAAACATTTTTTTAATAAAATATATATCTAATATTATTCCTATCTCAATATGTGCTCATCTTGTGTCAAACAAAATAATAATTATTATGGTAAAATTTCGTTATGGCGATAAATGTGACAACCTAGGTACAATATATAAATTTTATGTTTTATTAATATTCAGCTTATAAAATCATATTTAATATAAAAATATTTATTTTAAAATTTATTCATGTTTTTTAATTCCACAAAATATATAATAAAAAAATTTAAATTAAACATTTTAAAATTTTATGTTTACTTTTTGTCATAAATGATATTTTTTTAGTTATTATGATTATTATATGGTCTTAGATAAAAGGTACATTTATAAATTATAGAATATGAATTTGATATAATTAAGTTTTTTTGGAATAATCATATTGATAATATCTTAGCAATGATTTTTGTAATTTTTATAAATAAGTTAATTTTTCGGTCAAGAGTTTAAAATTACAGTTTCTATAAAGACCATATCTTTTATGAAATCACCTTAATATAAATATGACATAAATATTTATGAATGTTATGAAAAATATATTAATTGATTGTATAATAAAAATATCATATAAATATCATTAAATTAATAAAAATTAATTACTTTTTTATTGTAAATATAAAATAATTTATTATTTCAAAAGTTGTTCTTATAAAAAAACTATTTTTTACATTCAATTTTAAACATAAAAAAGAATAATTTTATATATTCAATTTTAATTTTTTTTATAAAATGTCATTAGGTATAACTAATTTTGAATAAGGAATATATTTTTATGTAGAATTATTATAGTTAAATAGGACATTGAAATTTGTTTATTTATTTTATTATTTTTATAAAATCATATTCAATATAATTATTTTTTCTAAAACATATTTTACACATATAAAATTAAATTTTTATGTTATTTTATAAATTAGTATAACATTTTTTCTACTACTACTAACCCACCCATTAAAGATCCCAAACCTATCATTTTGTGTTTTTTTGATAAGAAAACTTGTTAGTGTGTTAAATGTGGGTATTTTTTTAAACCATTGAATATAGGTTAGGTGAGATTTATATTTAAATCTAATTGACCCTCCACTATTAACATATTTATAAAATAGCTTCTGTTAGAGAAAATATTTTTTTTTACTTTATAATATTTTCCCCCTCTTTAAGGGTATTAACATTATTCTTCTCTCCATTAATGTTCAACATAGTACTATAGTGTGAATCATTCATATCATTCTAAATAAATACACAAATTATTTAAAAGATTGAAAAAATTAAATTTAAACATGTTCATGTTATTGTGAATAATGAAATGATGGTAAATACTAGGAAATAATTAATGGATAAATTTAATATTGATATTGAGCCGGATTAGAAATTTTTGGCATTCTAAATTATTCATATACTCAATCATATTGAATATGTTTATAGAGATAAAAGTTCCCCCAACTACAATTCACTATAATATTTCCCCAGTAACTCATAACTTTCATCTAATAATGTAATTTTTGAATTTTAATTTTTTTATTAGTCATGTTTGATGCTTTTATTGATTTATGTAATTTTTAGAACTTATATATCATGTAGACAAGCAAGGCAATAAAGATGTCAAAATATCTATTATTTTTCATCATATAATAATATTTCTCAACTTGATCCAAAAATGGTCATAGTGATTTTCAAGGAATGATTTTATCAAGAAAATTTAATTCCCTTATTATTTAAGGAAATATCTTATAATATGATACTAATTCAAGAATTTATTCTTGTTCAAATTTTCTTGTTTTAGATTGAATCTCAAGGAAAAGTTTATGATATTTTTTTCTTCCATTTGTAATCCATAAAAATATGTTTATTTAATAAAATGTTCCAAAAAAACATTTAATGATACATTCTATTTGATTTTTACTCAATAAAATTATTTCCATAAAAATTATGAATTCTTATTGGGTAATGAATCATTTTATAAAATTCATGATTAAATTTTTATGTCAAAACATAGTCATTTTTATTGAAAAAATGTATCACATGCATATAATTAAACTCTTGAATAGTCATGAGGAAATGTTTTTCCCATATTCAACCTAATAATCATCATAATTTTATTCCTTGAAGAACATGATCTTGTCATCATGGAAAATTTCTATGTTCTTTCTTACTCTAAAAATAAAAAAACATTTCAAATTGTACATAATATATATAGTAAATAAATTCTATAATTCATTGTAAAAATCTAAATTGTGATATAGAAGAAAAGTAAAATGAATTTTATTCAAATTGGTCACAAAACTCCATTAATGAAAATTATAAAAATGATAAAAAATAACAAATTTCTACACATAAGTAGGTACGTAATGTGTGAAAGTTATCCAAAATCCACCCTCTAAAATATATCTTAATCCCCAATATAGTGAAAATTATATTCTAAGTATCCACCATCCACGCTAAACATTCAATATTAATTTAATGTCTACTTTATTTATTTTAGTTAAATGTACATTGGAATATATAAAAACCATTTACTTTTGAATTATAACAAACATAATCACCAATTTGTATTGAATTAAAATGAATCATACACAATACCTAGTTTCAAATAATTTAAATGAATGTAATGGAAATTATAATTTGGTGTACAATATATAATTTGGAATAAATATTAAAATATTATATTTTATAATTAAATTAATTGATACTTCAAAAAGTAAATAAGTATAACTCTTGTATAATTTCTCCACGTTTTCACTTTATTTAAATTCCAAACCCATTTTTTATGGATTCATGTCACATTAAATCATCCATGAATATCCATTTTTGATAGTGAAAAATTATATATAATTTTATTTATTAAGTAAATATATCATAAATATTTATAATTTAAGAAGCAATGGAATTTACTATTCTATCAAGAATATAATGTTATAATTTTTTCATAAATATAATATAAACATTAAATATTCTTACAATATAAGAATTTATAAACTATTACATAATTAAATTTCATTTCATAAGTGCAATATATGTTTTACATACATTGTGTTACAATATATGATCCATGTGAGTAATATGTTATAAATATCCCTGATTCACAATTTTTAAATCCGTGAAAGGTGGAATCCAATATTTATACTTTTCTCTATTTTTATATGATTCATGATGATACATATTTTTTAATATGTAAAAATACTTAAATTATAAATAATTTTTATTTTGAATCATCTTCTAAAATGGTCCAATGTACTTTAAAAATGCCTTATTTTTTTGAAAAAGATGATGGATATACCTCTTTTTTTAATAGAAAGTAAAAGATAGTATCCAAGGGGAGTAGGGAATGGGAAAACAGGGAAAAACCAAAACAAAACAAACTATTTTCTTATATTCTTCAGCAATCTCTTAGTAAGCCTTCTTTATTCATCTCTAATTGCATCCAGCTCTACTCTTCAACGCCCATGGCCCCAACCTCTCGATCTCCCTATGCTAGCACTTCCCTGTTCGAGAGCTCTTGCAGTCTTCCATAAATTGTCTCAGCATCAGTGCTCTCAGAAACTGGGTTTTCTCTGTTTTGTCCTTGCGTTTGTTAGGAGAAACATCTTTTGTGACTGACATCATCATTTCTTCTACAATAGGAAGCTCAACCACTATTGGAGAAAAAACTGAGGTTAGTGTTTTCTTGTAAGAAACAAGCTGAAAGCCTTCATTATCTACAATTGGCTTTGAAGTAGAATGACAAGCATTATAGATGACTGGGGAGTTAGAATCTAAGTATTTCTTGCCTTTTTGATTCAATGAGGAAACCATATTTTCCCGAAGTTGTGCTTTCTATTCTTTAACTTTCACTTTCCCATTGCTAGGAGGAACAACATGATTGGAATGCCTTATTTAATTTAATACATATTGTAAAAAACAAATATTTTTATCCACATTGTATCATACTTTTTATGTAATGAAATACCGTTCCAATATATAAAATTATGTTTTTTTAATTCTTGGTATTACACATATCATACAATATGATATTCTATATATGATAGAAAAAAGTCATGAAATCTTCAATCAAATTATGTGATATGTTCTACATTTATCAATTTGGTATTCTTGTGTTTTATGACATATATTACTCCACTTGGTTTTATATACATGTGATTTTATATAACATGTGGGTATTACATTGAATTCCATGTGAGTTGACAACAATTTTATCAACATGTAATTCATTGATATTTTGAGGAATTTATAAATTTTTATACTAGTTTTGTTAATTTGAATCAACTAATATGTCCTTAAGTTATAGACTATATAAAATTATATTTAAAAAGTCGTAACATGATTCATTAACACTATTAATAACTTAAGAAATGATATTTAAGGTTTGTCCTTATTTACTTATTAAAGAAAGGATTTTTATGTGGGTTCATGTAATATTGAAATATAATGTGATTCAGTTGGACTCCTCTTACTTATAGTCTCAAAAATTACATCCAAATATGAAAGATCACTGTGTAATATAATCCCTTTGTCTCAATATCTCTTCTAGCAAGACGTATGATTGTTTCATCAAACTATATGCTTGATAATCCATTCCTTGAATACCCGAAATAAAATTGTCGATACACCATGGACATGAAATTTATGGCAATGGTTATATTTAAATCAAAGGTTGAGATATAAATATAAATAAATATACGAGAAAAATCATTCCTCAATTTATCCATTAATAACATGTCATCTTTGACACACCCAACATACCCTACTTCCCGCAAACATATGGAATGAAATTTTCCATCAGTAAATAAAATTGTGCCAGTCATGGCATGTATTAAAGATAATACTAATGTTGAAGGAACATTACTCATGCTCATGGATTGGAATGTCTCGTGATACCAGAACATTCAGAATTCTTACCAGTGGGTCTCTTCTCATAATCTCCCATCGTGGAGATTACCAAGTGTGAACATCATGAAAGGAAGGCTCATCTGCTTATGAGTAATCATACATGACAATCTGTATACTATGTGTCCCATTATACTATTTCATCTAACCACATAACTATATTTATTAACATTATCATAGAAATTAAAGGTTCTTATCATAGGGGGGAACTTCCATGACATTATCAATGAAACAATTACTCATGGACATTATTACATCATAGTAAGGGAGAACAATGCATAATATGTAATAAAATGTTTAATATTAAAATACATTAAATATCCATGTAATCAAATTACAAACTATAAATTCTAGGACACCAACTCTAATAAACTCCCACTAGTACTAGAGAATACTACATCCAAATTTCAGTCCGATAAACCTAAAATGATGCTCATCTTTCTTCTTATTCAAGTATTTAGGCAAGGGGTTTTACATTTTTTATTCCTTGGAAATTATTCTCCAAATAACTTCAGTTCTCTGAGAAAAATCCATCAAGTGATGATACTTTCTATGAATTTTCTTTATGCACTGATGTAACCATGGATCTTTTGGGAGTGCCACCATTGTAGTATTATCACAATAGAGTGTGATGGGATCATTACTACTGGGTACCACATCCACCTCTTAAAAAAATATTCCCATCCAAACTGCTACTTTAGCTGACTCAAAATTTTCAATATTATCGGTCTATGCCATAGAATTTGTGACCACACCTTAATTTGATCTCTTCTATCTCAAAAAACCTCCATGAAAATTGAATATGTATCCAATTTGATACTTCATGTCTTCATGATCAGTCTAGAGAGATACATATTCATATAATCTGATTACTAGCTCCCCATATCCTCTATTAACCAGGAACATATCCATAGTAATACTAAGATACTAAAGTATTGCATTGACTTATATCCAATAGTGATCACATGGATCAGCTTGATATCATTCAACCACACATAATGCGTAGGTGGAATATAGACTTGTATATAAAATGGCATATATGACTAACCCAATCACTAATTCATATTGAGTCCTTTCCATTATCTTTAATTTCTCATACCTTTGAAGACACATTTTCATAATAAGATGAATTCCATGTTACAATTGAAACAACCCCCTTTTAGATAGTTCAATATTGACCCCCTTAATTATATTATCATTGTATTAAATCCTAATTTGGCCAAACAATCTATTTTATCTATCATGTTGGATCTTGATCCCATGAAAATATTCATCCTTTCCCATGTCCTCATGGAGATGAATTTATTCAACCATTTCCTAACTTATTATAATACATGTATATCATTTCAAATAAGTAATATTTCATCAAAATATACTATTAGGAAAAGGACTGCTATATTACTAAACCACTTGTAGACACAGCGCTCACATTTATTATTTATTAAACCAAATTTTGTAATGGCATCATCCAAACTAAGGTTCCATGACCAAGATTTTTTCTTTTATAAATAAATTTATTTTTCCCTATTTCATGTATTATTTCTATGTATTGGAGTCACAAACCCTTCATGTTTTGTCACATAGACATATTTCTAAAGGTTCCCATTAGAGAAGTCTATTTTGACATCTATTTTCCAAATCTCATAGTAATGGTAAGCGGAAATGCCTAGTAAAATTCTAGTGGATTTTAACATTGTAAATGGTGAAAAGGATTCCTCATAGTCAATACCATTATGTTGTTTAAACCCTTTTGAAAATAGTTGTGCCTTATAGGTTTTTACTTGTGCATCAATATGTAGCTTCTTCTTGGGTACCCAATTTCAACAAACATGTCATACATCTACTAGAGGATATACCAAAATCTTGATATGATTTTCGTTGATGAAATCCATTTTAAAATTAAAGAATTTTTACCACTTGGAAGCATCTATGCCACTAACTACTTCTCTGTAGGTTAGAGGATCATTATTATCAACTAATACTGAGTCACCATCCCCAATGACTTGAAAAACATAACGTTATCATTCCATATCCTCTCTTATACTCTCATGCAGTTCTTCTGTCTCTAGAATATATTCTTCTTCCATGAGGCTCTATGGAATCTTCTCTTCTGTCGACTCTTGTATATCATCAGCCTCAACTTCATTAATGTCTATCTTGCCACCACAATCTCATTTGGAGATATTATACCTCTCAAGGAATATTGCATGTGATTCCAATATAACCATTATGTATAAGGGTTTTTATAGGTAATATCCCTTTATTTCCATGGGGTATTTTATATAGTTACACTTTTTACCTCATATGGGAAGTTTGGTAGCTAAAGAGGCCTTGAAAAACTCTTCACTTCCCCACACATAAAAATTTGATAACATCACTTTTCTTCTACTACAAAACAGGTATAGAATTGAATTTATCATTTTTTTTGATACATGGTTCATTATGTGTGTCATTATTTTTAACAAAAATACATAAAAGGATAATAGAATACTAGTATGACTCATCATTTATCTCACCATGTCTAACAAGGTGTAGTTCCTCCTTTTCGTTACACCATTCCACTGAGATGTCTTGGGAGGAGTGAGTTGGTATAAGATCCTAAACTCCCATAAGTCATAAATGATGTCTTTAATAATATATTCTCCACCCCATTCTTATTGGAGATTATTTATATTCTTACCAATATGGTTCTCAACTTCAATCTTGTATTCTTTGAAATTATTAAAAGAATATGACTTATACAAAATTTGTTACATATATACAAATTTATTTAAATAACCAGTAAAAGTTATGAAGTATGTCTACCCACCACTTTCTTCAATTGTGAATGGTCCACACACATTGGTATGAATCAATTCAAGATGCTCTTTAGATATTTACCCATTCCCAGTAAATGGGGATTGTGTAATTTTTTCATGTAAACATGTTGGACATACACCAAGTGGTTTTAGTTTTGAAGAATATAAATATCCATCATGGTGTAATTTCTTCAATATTTTCTCATTTACATGACCTAAGGAGTGATGAAAATGTGTTTTGGGGTATGATTCATGTAAAGTAAATTTCTTATCAATTTCTATTACGTGGTTTGTCTAATACAATATGTAAATATTGTTATATAAATGTTCCTTACTAAAAAACATGATAACTTTAAAAAAAACAAACATTCATTTCTGAACATGAAAATAAATCCATCTATGTCTAGTTTGGATATAGAAATAATTTTTTTGTTACATAAGGCACATAATAAAAACCCTTCGACACAAAGATCATATTGGTCAGCAACGTGAGGTGGTAGTCCCATATAGGTACAATACAAAGTCTAGCTATATTGGATTCTCATAGATCAACCTCCCCTAAGACAATTTTTATTATTCCACCTGTTTCTTGTATTTGGATATATATTTTAGCACCATATGATTAATCTAAGACTAAATTGGTAGAAACAGATAAATTTAACTCCATATAAAATGGACCAGATGCTTCCCCTAGCTTCCTTGGATGTCTGCAGTTTTTCTTTCTATGGCCCTTCTTACCACATGTGAAACAAACAACATCATGATCCCTTTCATCCCCTTTGATCTTAATTTTCATGGAAGGATATGATGAATATTTAGTCTTAAATCTCTTTTCCTTCCCTTCCCTCTTATTAAACATAAGGATAGAAGGTTTTTCATGCTTCATGTCTTTATCCATTTTCTGATGGAGGATATGAAGATCTAGAAGAGAAATCTCGATATTTTTCATATTAAAATTTAAGACAAATCTAGATAAGCTCTGAGGGAGTGATGCACGAATGAGATCGGTGCCTAGTTCATTGGGGAGTTTAAAACCTAGAACCTCCAGGTACTCAATATAGAAAATGAGATTGACTACGTGAGCAGAACATGGGGAACCCTATCCATGTTTACACTGAATGTGTTACCTGGATATCTCAAAATGTTCCTTTCTTGCTTTCTCCTTGAATAGAATACATAGGTTCTCAAGCAAAATATAGGCATGCATGATCTCATGAGACTTCAAGAGTTTACTAGACACTGTTTATATCATCAAACATTGAATGTAGACCACACCATTCATAGGTTTCATTTAAATTAGGAACACATTATCACTCACCTCTTGGGTAGGAAGATAAGGTAATGATGTCTCTAGAACATAATATTTTTGTTCATGTCATAGAATAACCTGATTTAATCTAAACCTTTCCCAAATTTAACTGTTGGTGAAGATGTTGTCTTCATCCTTCATTGATAATTTGGATATTGTGGTTGATGATGTTGTCATTTTATGATATAAATGAATGTGTATAATATTAGTACATTTTTTATTATGTTTTTTTGAGAAAGAATAAATTAATTTTATTAAGTCTCATGCAATTTTATCATGTCCCATTAGCCATCACAATTGAACACAGAATGTCTAGTTTCTTTGATATTCCAGTGGAATGGATCTGTATTCCCCTCGCATTACCCCAACAGGGGTTGGTATTTCTATTTGAAGGTATTTATGTTTGTAGTTCCTTGAAAATTTTGGCCTTCAGCTCCGTGATACATTGATTAGACTCCCCAATCCAAAAATCGATTCATATATTCCCCGCAATCCTAGCCACGATATTTACACCAATTCTAGCCAGGGATACTCTTATTGATGTGAAATGGTTAGGTAAAAATGAAACATTCAGAATATCCTCCAATATAAAAGTATATGAACCAATAAGGGGTGATAAACACTTATTTATTCTGATTAGTTCCCTTAATCATGTAACATAAGGCTTAGTCTGACAAAATATTTTATTGGGGGATTTTTATCTCTTATATGTAAATTGATTATTATCATTATGATATGCTTGTTAATATTAATAGAAATTTATTTATGTGATTACACATGTGTTGATAATAATTTACACATAATATATGATTATTTTAGTTCTATTTTTCATGCTTGTTATTTCATTAAATTTGCACTTTCAACAATACATTCATAATGAAAAAAATAGGAATTTGTTGAAAAAAAATAAAATGGCATGATCATGAGCTTTTTTAATGGTTATTTTATCTAGTGGTTGATAAGACAACCACTATCCTCGAGGGGATACACCTTGAACCTTTATGAGGTTCATTTTTATAGATTTCCAAATGTCCACCTTTGTATCTCCTTGGATTGGTTTTTCGTCGTCTCCAAAATTGAATCGCCTCTATAATCATGGGGCCTCCATCCATTACATATGATTTTTAACTCACACTGTGGATGGAAAAATTGGGTTTACATAAAATTATACCATGGGAACGTAGGCCCTATACATTACATTTGATAAATTGAATACAAGAGATCAATTTTATTTTAATAAAATTAAAATGGAAACCAATCACATACAAATGTCTATTAAAGCTCTAGTTCATCAACATTAATGCAAATAATTATTCATTTAATAAAATTAGAGTTCAATTTTTTAATCGTTCATAAAAATAAATCTTGCTCAAATCGATTAATTATTATCTTAAATTCATCTATTTTTTATCTTAATCATTTTCTTAATTTATTTGATACTCTCATCGATTAACTTTGTTATAACAAAGTGAATACTCGTCTAACTCTGTCCAATATGAATTATATTCATATATTGTTTTACTGTTATGAAATATTGCATACAGGATTTATTTACTACTATCACAACACGTACTTCACACATGATTAAAAAAATCACATGATTTTTTCATCCATATGTTAGGCTTAGGTGAATAGTGTAACAACATATAATATGATATATACATTATATACATAAGGAAAATTAGGTAGATATTAATGTTTTAATTCATCATAATTTTTTAACGAACATGACATGATGTTCTGACTACATGGCATGTACAACCTTCACCATCTATCCAATGTACATGTGTAGGGACTCAGTGTGTGTGGTGTACATTGGAAATATCAGATTACACAGAGTGTCTTGTGAGCCACACATCTTGTTGTCTCTCAGTTACATGGTCACCGGTCTTCTAATCCATGTATGGGATACATGGTTTCACCCGGACCCAAAAGGGACTACATGTCGTGTCTAGTGGGCCACACTATGTATAACTTTGTAACCTTGTACTTATCTGTCATGGTCATCACACAGTGTAAGAGTTGACTACACTAAATATAAAAAATTCACACAACTTTTGTAATTTATTAACTACTCTCGATGCACTGAACAAAATCACAAGGATTATAATCCAGATTACAGCAAGTGTATGGTAGATTACACGTTGTGTAAGTCCAAATAAATGATGTGTACTATCATTCTACCCAGACAGAATCATCAGTTCATATTGATGGGATCATTTTTTTATTTTTGATCGAAGAATTATTTCTTTATGATTTCTCTGTAAGAAATGATATAAAAAGAATAGTTCTCGGATTTTAGATTTAAAGAACAATTAAACATGAATTGAAAAACTAAAGTATTTAATCATAAATCAGAAGAGAATTATTAAAAATTATTATAAATGATTATGTGACCCCTATGATACCCATTGAAGGATTCAGGTGAAATGGAACCACATCGTTGGGTGGGGGAAAACTTTTCTTTTTCCAAAATCGACATCCAATTCGGGATCAATATGATGATGAACAGTAGTATATAAGTATTTAAATAACTAATTTGTAAAAAGAATTAAAAATTTTGAAACCGTGAGATAATATCTTGCACATCCAATTTATAATAAATTTATTAAATTTTTTAATAAATTAAATACCTAGTTATTTGTTACATTCATCATTGATGATCGTTGATCATCTAGAATGACATTTATGGATTTACTTCTTTCCTCTCATGAGTATCCAAGGTGGAATCTTTCCAGCAGTGATCCACATGTGCTTCAACAGTCTCTGATCAATGCCACTTGTTCTCTGGGTGCTAGCGTAGTGAAGCGAATGTCTTGCATATATAATTCTTGAGTACACTTTCCTTATACTTGAATAATACCTATCCTTCATGAGATGGAGAGAGTGGAAACAAGTCAAGAGATAATTCAACAACTATTGGGATAATAGACTCACCCATCTATTAATCAATCTGGGGTTTCAGTTATAATATTCAATTTTGTAAAAGTGATTAAATGCCACTATAACCATTACAAAACCCCATTCCATTTAATAACAATAACAACGTCCTTATTTGTGTTGCACCAAAATTCACAAAAAAACCATAAATAAAATCCCACACCACATAATGATAAAACTATTATTATTATTCCCTGTTCCAACTAGATAAACAATATTTATAGACATTTAACTAATTCATTTATCACTATACACGGTCTTGGTTTGTTCCAACTCAACTTCAATTTATTGAACACCTGAAAAAATATTTTATTTTCTTAAATAAATATTGATTAAATGTTCAATAAAAAATTTATTATATTCTATTTAATATTTGTTGAAGAAATATTTATTTTAATTTATGAAATTATAATAACATGAATAAAATTATTCTACATTATTGAGAATAATATATATTCCATTAATTAAATTAAAATATAATTTAATCAAGCCCACTAGAAACACTTATTATGTTACCCTCTAGGAATTTTTCCCATTAGCATTAGGCAGGCATTCTTAATGTCCAAGATCACTATCTAGAAAGGGGGGTCTAGGCACCCATGAGAAAAAGAATATGGTCGTAATGAAGATATTCTCATATGAAATTTCACTATGTAATATAATCCCCTTGTCTCAGTATCTCATCCAGCATGTTGCATGGTGATGTCATCAACCTATATGCTTGATACATCATTGTTTGACAAACTGAAATAAACTCTTCTATATACCAAGGACAAGGAATTAAGGTAGATGGTTTTATTTCAATAAAATGATGGAGATATAAACTTTCATAAATGGAAGAGACAAATATTTACTTCACTTATCCTTTAATAACATGTCATTCATGATGCACCAAACATACCCTACTTCCCGCTAACATATGGAATAATAGTTTTCATTTATAATGCAATGTTTGTGAGTCATTAAACATATAAATGATAATAATAATGTCAAAGGACCATTACACATGCTCAAAAATTAGGAATATCTAATGATACCAAAACATGTGGAATTCCTACTCATAATCTCTTATCTTTGAGATTAACATGTTTGAAATTCCTGAGAGAAAGTCTCATATACTTATGAGTAATCACACCTCACTGCCTATATACATTGATTCCCATCATAGTTTGACATCAAACTACATTACTATATTTAAGAATATTGTTGTATCATTTAATGGTTCTCACCATAGGGAGGAAATTCCATGGCCTTATCAATAAGAAAACACTAGGAGATTATTTCTTCACAGCCATGTATAATAATGAAAAATATGTAATAAAATATTTAATATTTAAATACATTAAATATTCATGTAATAAATGTAATAAAAGTTGATTCTATGACACCAACTCTAAAATATGAATTATTACAACTTTATTAATATTGAGTTGTGCAATGCACTCTAGTTTAAAATACTCCCTTAAAGAAAGAAAGTTTTCTTATTTGGAACGTCAATAAAAATTACCATTATTGCATCATTATTTCTTGGAGCCCTTGGAAATCGAGTGAAAAAATCTATAGTAATTTTATTCCATTTCCATGTAAGAATATATATAGGTTTCATGAATCCTATAGGATGTTGTCTTTTATCCTTCAACTATTGAAAAACTAAACTTATTGATATATAATTAGAAATTTCCCACTTCATATGATCCCAAATAAACTATTCCTACAAATATATATAAATATATATATATTATTGATTCCAAGGGGCATAAAGTGATTTTACCTATGGGAATAATCAACCAATTCTCATTAATATCTTAGGTATATACGTAAAAATATTCATTTTCCCAAATTTTATATTTCTATCCTCATACATGAAGTTTTCCAACATTCCATTAATCGCATGTTTAATTTTATTTTTGGAAAATCTCATCATCAAAATGAATACCCCTAGTGTATTCTAATAAATTTTTTTTGAAACCATATGAAAAAGTAGTGATGTTTAACTTTCCTTGATAATTCTTATATCAATATTTACTAGATCCATGTACAAATGATCCTTTTAAATCTCCATTTTTTATAACTCCATGATCCTTCCAAACTAATAAATCTCCTACCATATTTTCCTTCCTTGGTTGATATTGTATGGAATAATCATAATCCTTGAGTATCTCGAGCCATCACCTTTGCCTCATGTTGAGTTATTTCTCTATGAAGATATATTTAAAACTCTTCTGATCTTCATATATCTCACATCATCCACCAAACAGATTGTGTCTCCATATCATCATAGAAAATATTTAGACTACTATATCATGAGTATGTGTTGTATATTTTGATTCATATTTTTTTAAATGCATTGATTCATATGTAATAACTCTATCATTTTGAATAGGGATACAACTAATTAATTTCTCTTATACATCACTATAAATCACAAATCCATCACTTCATGAAAATATATTCAAGATAAGAGAGAATTAAGTAATCTACAATTCAATTATTGAAAAAATTCTGGACATTATTTTTTCCAAATAAACATTTCACCTTTACCAGTAAGCTTTGTTAACGGGTTTTCGAATATATAAAATATTCAAAAATAAATGCTGATAGTAAACTGTTATACACATGAATCTATGTACTTATGTTTTGTTTGTTGGTGTGATCCAATCCTAAAATTTCCTTTTCTTCATTGGATGAATTGAGATTCCATCCATAGAGACAATATGGGCAGAAAAAGAAATAACTTCAATCCAAAATTCACACTTTCAAAATTTTCCTTATTACTCTTTTCTTATTAGAGTCTTCAAAACAATCTATATGTGGTTTTAATGGTCCATGTATCTTTATGAGTATACCAATATATAATCAATAAACACCACAAAAAATTGATAATGATATTCCATGAATAATACGTTCATTAGATCCATAAAAACTAAGTGTGAGTTATTCATTCAAAGTTGAATTATTGTAAACTCGTAATGTCCATACATTTTTTGGAATTATTTATTTGGAATATCTTCCATCTTTAAATAAAATTTATGAAATCCAAAACAAAGTTCAACATTTGAATAATATTAAGCTTTATGATGTTGATCAAATAAATAATCCCTATGAGGTAGAGGAAACTTTTTATTTATTATAATAAATTTTATTTCTCTATAGTCAATGAATATAATCATGGATCTACAATTATTTTTGAAAAAGGGAATAGGGGATCCACAAATAGAAACACTAGGGTGAATAAGTACATTATTACTCAAATACATTTTTTTTTCTTTAGCTCAACTTATTGCACATTGGCCATTCTATAAGGAGTATTTGATATTCACATTGTGTTAGGGATTAAGTTAATAAAAAATGATACTTCCCACACAAGAGGATGTCCCGGAAAATCATCTAAAAATATATAAATTTATTCTTATACAATTTGTACATTGTAAACTTTAATATTTATTTACTAAACAATAGATGATGTTTTCTATTCCTCAATAAGAATTTCATTTAGAAGAGCTGTAGGAGGTGGACTGAAGTATGACTCAAATGATTAATTATCCCCTATAAATATAAAAAATTCCATATCATAATCAAGAATTATAATTTACTTCTCCTTGAATTAAATGTTTTCATTATATTTAGAAATATAGTCCATACCAAGGATTTAATCTAAAACCACCATATGTGTGATGATAAAATCATTAATTAGAGCATGTTATGTTTCATAATAGAAATTTCTCAACACATATTTTTTTATAATAAGGTTTCCACTATGAGTATTTAATGACCACTCCCTTCTTAAGTTGAACTGGAAATATCCACATTTTAATAAAAATTTTGGAATATATAAAGGAATGGGATGATAAATAATCAATTAAATAATTAGCTAAATTTTAGGAGATTATTAAAGTACCTAACATCCATATCATTAGGAACTTAAACCTCATGTATTGTGATCACCTATGATTTTATTTTCACCCCTATAATTTTTTGAGGTATGTATCCATGATGCTTTAGACATTAATTTTCATAGTGTCTCATCTCCCTACAAGTATCACACAATGAAAAATTTTAATTCTTATTCATCCCTTTATTTATTTGTTGCATATACACCCACTTATTTATTTTTTTCCCTTATATTCATAGGGTTACATAATCCTTTATTTATCATGATAGAAGGTGAGACTGTGTCTTTGTGTGATGATACATTTTTAGAGACCAATTACCTTCAATGAAATGGTTTTAACCCATCAAAGAATCTATCAATATTCTTATGAGGATTATGTATGTAGTCCATAGAGTGAATTTCTAACCCTATAAATTTGGATACATACATGGAAATTTTTTCTTCAACATTTGGTCTCAGATTCAGTAATTGTATCTCTATACACACTCACTAGTTCTGAGGAAAATATTTTCAAAAAAAAAATTCTTTAAAATAGTTACATTTTTTATTTTACATTTCATCCACCTACATTGTGTTTTTAATCAATAAACACTATTTATCAGTACCACTTGAGAGATAATAAACATCCTTGATGACATTCTCCCTTTCATTATTTCCCAATGCAAGAAATATTTTCTCTAAGGAACATATACATATCTATGCTACAAATTTATTTGTAGTCCTGTTGAATAATTGAGGTTATTTTCATATGAATCAGTGTAAAAATGTAACACCACATTTTTGATAATAGTGATTCATGTGAATAAGGTTATTACACATAAGATGAGTTATTTTTACAAGTATAGGTATATGTTTCTAGGCTCATGTTTCATAACTAACACCAACATCATTGTCTTGCATATGATGTAAATACTTATATGGAGTATGTGTGTTGATATAATTTCCATTACATTGACTAGAAAACATTTCTTAAACAATTTTATATACTAAATTATCTAATGAATAATAATTAATTATTTCAATCTACAGAAACACTTAACATTAATTATAAATTTATGCATAACGAATCTCAAAATAATAAAAATGGTTTCTTTGAGGACATTTTTACTTTTTAATCTATCATTATTTTTTGGAAAGAAAACATAAATTATATAATGAATATCCCTTTACAGTTTTATACTAAGGGAAGTGTAATGTTAATTGTCACATATTAGGTTACGTCGAGTTAGGCTTGACACGTCTTGTCGGAGTTAATATCACTAGGTACATCTATGCCAGAACCACATCAACTTGAAATATCTTGGGAGGGATGTATTTATTCTAAGACCAAAATAATATCTTCCTTAAAAATTATAGGATTTTATTATATTATTATCAAAATATTATATCATAGGGTTATGTTCTCTAATCTGTTTTCACTAAATCAGGTTCCAATGTTCGAACTAAACATCCTTTGATACCAACTATAAAATTCCATACCCTAGAAACTGTGATCAGGTGCCAAAATTTATTACATCAGTACTATGAACAATCATTAACATCCCAAATGACTGAATAGTTTAGTATATAAGAAAAAATAGATACAAAAATCGGTATTAACTTACAAAATAAAATGAAATACAACATAGAAACTCCATTGGAAACATCCATAAAATATTTGATTAAAAATGAAATCATTAATAACATACATCTTCAAATCTAGGGGGAATAAAACATAAGAATTTTGTGGGATAATATGTTCAGTAAGGGTAATAAATAAAAGTGCAGCTATCATAAACATAAAAAATAATTCATTGTTAATATCAAACAACACACGGCATTATGGTTTAGATGTGATCATAATATTTCTGAAATAATATTGAAAAAAATTCCATAAAAATAATCACATGATATTGAAACATAACAATGAATATACTACTAGTCAAATAATAACATGGATTATAAATTAAAAACATTATAATGATTTAATTAAAAATTCTAGACATTTGAACATACCTTCAAGGCCACAACAAATAAAATTGAAAATAAATGGGTAAGGCCTTGACCAAATCACAATATGTTTTCTCTCAGGTGACCTAACGGTGTATAAAGGGGATATAGAGGGACCCAACCATTACTTACTATGTCCAATTCATTCCTCATATGAATGTAGTGAAATATAAAAACATATACGTATTAAATGTAAATAACTATCCCTAATTAGTGAGTATTATCACCAACCATTCCACTAAATATAGTGAATGGTTTCAAGAAAGAATATCCATAGTCACACTGATCATAAACCATTTAATAAAATTTGGTATATGATATCATAAAAGATAAATCCCAAAAAAATCATAATATTCTATAGATGGTGTTGAAATATATGAGAATACTCTAATAAAATCCTTGAATAATTATTTAGATTAATACTGTATTTACATTACAAAGAGTAGATTTTTTGTAAAAATCAATTGTATTTTGCACAAAATCAGATTGTTAAAATTTATATCCTAGAAAAGAATTGGTATGGACTATGTATTTTTTTAGTGATAAATAATTTACAACTAAATTGAAGATATGTAAAAATAGTTTTAATGAATCATTAGAAATGGACCAATTGGGTGCGGTTTAATAGAAAATATAAACGAGTCCTTAAAATGAAAAAATTTATTACTTTTTATATAAAAATAGAAATAAAAAAACTTATTTTTTGTTGATTAATAGTGCGATTTTAGAAAATATAATGGGTTCTTAAATAAATTATTTATGAAGCTTGAAAATTGGTAAGAAATTGGTAAGTTCCCTATAATCACGTTTTTTTGATGGATATGAATGGTAAGGGAACCATATAAGACAAGTATTTCCCCATAGATTAAGTATAATTGAGATAGGTACATATATTATTAATGTATACATAAATTGTATAAAAATTATAAAAAAATTATTCATAATTATATTTGGGGATATATATTGAAATCCTAACCCAAAGGTAAAATGGTGGTTCAAGAATAATCCCTTAACTTATGTCTGAATGTATTCTGTAACTATACTTAATGTTATTAATAATGAAATTAATTAATTAATAATTTAATTAAGAAAATATTAAACATTTATTTGTTTTATAATAATTTTAGTAGGTTCATTTATGACTTTTTTACGAGTCATAAGATCCAATTATGTCATTTGGGAGTGTTTGTTTCATTGGATTTTATGATTTGTTCACATATATACAAGTACGAAAGATCATGTAAAATTAGATTGGTTACCCATAAATATAATGACATTTTATTAATTAAATTATATGATAGTTAATATTTATATATATTTTTTACAAATATGATAATGATTCATTGTATAATGTGTTAATGATAACAATTTATATTATTTTTCTATTTTCCCGATCATCACTAACTAGTTTTGTCCTAAGAATAAATATTATAAGTATATAATGATTATTGAACATTATAAAAGTTTTATTACTTATATTAAGGTTTTATTACCATTAAAATTGTTTTATGAACATCCTTAAAGGAGTAATTTAAAAATGAAAACTCTTCATCCATAATGGCTGTAAATCAGCACCTCAAAGAAAAAGTTTTCATTTTTACAATTAAAATGGAAAGATAATAGTTATGATGGTTGACATAACATTAAAAAACACTAACTCCTATATTTAAAATATTTTGTAGTTCTCATGTCACTTTGGTTATTGTAGGTGAGGTAATGGTCTGAAAATAAAATAATTTGAATTAAAATTATAAGAAAAAAATGGGATTTTATCTCTTGAATTCGTCTCCTTGAGAACCTCATTAAGGAACATTGAAATGATATTTTGGTTGGGAGAAAAAATCATAAAATTATGGATATTATTTAGGGAGGTATTAATAATATATTGGTAAATATTTTAAGTATTTGGAGGTGTGTGGAGAAGAGGTGGTGAGAGGTGGTATTTATAGTAGAACAGATGGGTGTTTTTTTTGATTATTTTATTCATTTGTTTATTATTTTGGGTCAAGAATATCAAAATTTTGTACATTATCAATAAATATATTAAACTAGTGAATTATAGTTTGATATTATGTGATTAATTCATCCATACATCATTTATGAGTCAATAATTCATGTACATGTTATATACCAAAATTTACCGTATTTTACTACTGACAAAAATTAATCTATTTTAGGAAAATAAAAAAAATTCTCGAACCATTTTTTGAAAAGTAGAATTAAAAAATGGAATCCATTTTATGTGGATATTTTTCTATATATGAGAAAATTAGTTTTCAAATAAAATATTTATTTACTTGAAAAATACATATTTTAATACTAAAATTGATTTTATTACATTTTGTAAAGTTAATTAAAATCTCAAAAAATTATCATATAGTCATAAGAATGATAAATATCAATTTATTAATCAGGTTTATGAAATATATTTTCAATTAAATCATTATATTGATTATTTAATTTTAAATAATAATTTTTGTTTCATAAATATACCAACAAATAATTTTTCTTTTTTAAAACATCTATTTACTTATTCTATGTTATAAATATATTATATTTTCAATCATAAGATACATAAATTTTATGTGTACTTTAAAAGTATAGGATACTATTATATTGGTCTGGTCACATTCCTAATAGTCACATTACCATTTCAATGGTCATGTTAATATTTTATTGTATATTTTATTTTTAGACATTGGGTTTTGTGGAACATAAGCTATTGAAAATTTTAAAAATGCATTAAATAAAATCATAGGGTTTTATAGGAAATATCTCCACAAGGTGTTTGAATGCATGGTTAGGGATTAAACCTAGGAGTATGGATATATATGGACCCATTCCTTGTCAGATAATAGATTGGGGTTGATGATCCAACTCATGTGGGAATATTGTCATATAAGATAGTAAAGTTAGTGAATTACAACAAAGTTTTTTCCAAAAGGGGGATATTAGAGATGTATATGAACTCTAAGTGTATATGATATACATGTCTTCACTAGAGTGAGACTTAAGTTAATTATTGTTTAGTATTAAGGGGGTATTTAATATGCTTGTCCCCAGAAAGGGGTCATGAAGGGGTGTATCCCTTGTAATGGATATAATGAGGCTTAGCATCATAGAGGATTAACTACAATGATTTCAACTTGTGGGGGAATAACTAAGATATTTTCACCCTTATTGACACAAGTGTGGGGTAGAGAAATAGAATTTATTTTTAATAGTATGGAATATATTTAATGATTATATCTTCACTAATTTTTAACCTATTAGAAGGTTGGGTGAAATATATTCAGAAGAGGGGGCCTTGGATGAATTATTGACTTAAAAGGAACCTAGAAAACATAATTTTTCACCCTTGTGGATGGATGAGTGAAGGACCACCCTTGCGAAGCTACTTGGATTATGTTTCACCCAAGTGAAGGGATTTAAGTAAATGTTCAACTTTATAAGTAGATTTGGGTGACGGCTCACCCTAGTGAGGGATTTCCCACATGAGTCTCCAAAGTGGCTAACCCTGGTGGAAATTCCCCTTAGTGGTGGCCCATGGGTAGATAGAAACCTAGGTGAAGTTCCCTTTGTAGATCCCCAATATGGGGGAATTTTTTGGAAGTGTTTTTCCAATATGATGGGTCAACCAGTTTTTGGATCAAACAAGTGACAGATTCATAATTGGTAGGGTGATGGGACCTCCTACCACTATCAGTTTCACATCTCTGAACATGTATGTCTCCATAATCAACACTGTGGGGTTTTATTTAAAGACATTATAAATGATATTAATGGGAAGTATAATCGTGGGAGTGGTGATGCACGCATGTTACATAATTTATTGTAGACAATGTGGAAAAAAAGAGACATGGGAAAGGTAAGATTTTTGTCTAGGGGATACTTGGGTGAATGGACCATTGTGAAGAAAACTCAAGTTTATTTTTAAAATAAAAATAATTTCTTTTTGATCTGTAAGATCATTTAGGATTTCTAGGTAATCAATTCGAATCCATAAAAGTGAATCATGCCATTATCTATGGTGTAATGACCATATCATGATGTTACCCTAAAACAAAACATGCCTACAAGACCCTAATAAATTAATTTTTGTCTTCGAAAACCTTTTGGTTATTAACTAGTGAAATATATAGCCTAATCCTAAAGTAAGTTTCTCACCACCACATTACTGGATTTGGTAAATTCTTAAAATAAATATCTACTGCTAATTCTCTGTTTAGTCTTATGACACATAGAAACCCCATTTTATTCTTGTTTGGGCATGGTAATTATTTTCTATAGAAACTCTTCTTCTCTGGTTTAAGTGATGGTAACTTCATCAATTCTATAAAAAAGTGCATGGGTTAATTTTTTTTATAATAAATATAAAATTAATATCAAATAATACGGATAAATTTTTCAGGGATGAAAAAGGGGAATGTGAGACTTCTAATGAAGTTTATGAAAAATTATTGACTATATAATTGAATATGAAAGATATATCTAGTGATGAGAGTAACAAGTTTAGATGTGAGGAAGAAATTTAAATAATGGTCATGGTATAGAAGGAAATCATGTAATTTTGTTCAAATATGTAAATATTAGAGCTATTAAAAAATAATCTAAAGATATATAGATGATAATAAAGAAATAATGACATGTTAGATTCTAAATAAGATTCATAGTTGAAGAATGAGATATATTTCGTAAATAATTGACTCACTGAACAAATGAAATTAATTATTCAAAAGTAATATAATGCTAATGATAAAGATAACTAAAATAAATTTGTTCAGAAAAAACTAATATAAGTAAATAATTAATTAATGAAGTTTACATATAACATTTAGAATTATTTTCTATAAATTTTATAAATATAAATGAAGAATATAGTTTAAATGAATAATTAAAAGGCACAAAATGAGAAAGTTATTTTCATTGGGAAATCAATTAAATTCTAAAAAATATAAAAAGTATAGGAATGTTAAGATGAATGATAAAATCACATCAAATGGTGATCTAAAAAATTTAAACATAATAATAAAATGAAGAAAAAAAATTATTCATTTGACATTAGTTTGGGTTTAAAAAAGTTCTATGGTCGATATCTAAAAAGTGGATAAAAATAGGGGACACAAGTTGGAATATATGTAATTTACAAAAGAAAATATTCCTTATATTAAAATTTACAAAACTATCGCAGTTAATGGGAACATTTAAGATATATTTTTGTTTGAAAACTGATATCATTATGAAACTGAAATATATGGGAGTCAATTTTTATAGGTATTCAACCCACTAGATGTAAATATTTCAAAAAAAGGAAAACTCTAGACTGATGGTTGAGAAAAAGATTCAAATATTAGAGGATTGTTTTGGAATGTGGGACCAATTATTCCACATTGATAATGTATTTCATATTAATATACCATAAAAACAATATATAAAATTTAATACTCAAATTTATTCAAATAATAATTATAACAGGTAATTATTTAGTTTTTTAAATGGAACACAATGTTTCTCAAAAATAAGGTTATGGATTTTGGATAGTTTTTACTTATCACATGTGATAGGATATCTGAAACAATTTATTAATATTGGAATGTGCATGGAAGGACTGGTGATGATTCAAAATAATGGGTCACACAAGATAATATTATTTGTTTTTGTAGATATTGGAGAGGAAAATATAAATTTGAAAAATAAATTATTTGTAAATGGGTTGAAATAAAATTTAATAAATGTCTCTCAACTGTATGATGAAGGTAACAAATTGGGTTTCCAAAAATTTATTCTTAGTGATATTTTCTAAAGATGGATGTGTGTTGAAAAAGAGTAAAATTAACCCAATGATAAAAAATTTAGGTTTGTGATATTATTGGTCCATTATACCAAATCATGAAAAGGGAAAATAAATTATGGAATCAATTATAGGAAATCTTTTTCAGAATTAACATATTAAATTTTACTCAAGAAATAATATTTGTGATGTGTCTATTTTAAATATATAAAAAAATTGGATGTTATTTATATTCAAAAAGGGAATATTGTTGTCTCAAGAAATGGGATATTAAATCATGTCACTGATTAGAGCTCACTCACTCGTAATTTATTGATCAATGAGGAAGAAATAAACCAATGAAGATACATAGTTTATTTCAATTATTGATTCATTTACTTGTATCACTTGTATTATGATCATGAAGAATAAGTTTTAGGCTCTGAAGATGTTTAGAATTGTAAAAATAACTAAATGAAAGAAGTATGGTTTATCTTTGATGATGTTTTGGATGTAAAATAGTGTTGAGTTTAAAATTGGAAAATATAAGTTTTTATTTAGAGGAAAAATATTATTCATTAAAATAGTGAACCATGTACCCCAAAACATAAGGGTTTTTATGTTCAAATGAATAATGGATAGGAGGAGTGACTCACACCATGTTGTTATGGAATGACACATCTAGAATTTACATGTGGAAATCATTTGATACTATGTGCTAGACTCAAAAAATTAATCATATTAATAACATTAAAATATTTCATCATACAATATTTAATATGATAATTAATTGAGCTTGAAATACTATTTGATATTTTCAACCATTTTATTATTAAGATGAGTGGTGAAAATTTAGGTAAATTTAATAAAAGTGGAGTTGAAGGTAACTTACTATATTGCCCTATAAATGTAAGAGTATAACATTGTAAAAAAAATATTCTTGTAGTTAATTATTGTATAAAGATATTGGAAGACTTAAAGGATAATGTTACACATAAAAAATAAATCTCCCGAACTGAAGACGGGGAAGGATAATTTATTGAGAAGGCGGATTAATTTTTTAAAAGTACTGGGAAGTTTTATGAAGCATAAGTTGAAAATGATTATTTATCAATGTCTAGTGATGAAAATTTGTTATGTGATCCTAATTCTATTCTATTTAATAAATTGGAAGTCTGAAATATCATTTGATATCAAGGATAGAGAATTTATACAAGGTAAAACATAATGGTAAAACCACATACCTCATTAGTTTCTCTAGATGAGCCAAGTGATGTAAAAGAAGATTTAAGGAGTTGATATTGGATAAATGAAATAAATTAGGAGATTAATTAGATATAAAAATATGATACATTCATTTTGGTACTCTACCCACCATATAAGAATGTTATTAGGGAAAGGTGAGTGTTATATAAAAAGTTTAATAAAAAGGGAGAGGTGAAGTGAAACAAGGAATGACTTCTATGAGAAGGATACTCTTATTTGGAAGGAATATATATTTATATGACCACTTGACTTGTTTCTAGGTCTAATGTCGCTATTATTTTTCATATTATCAAGGTCAAAATATGAAAAAATGTCATAATTTTTTTTTCAAGTTAACTTTCATTAATTCATAGTTAATGGGCTATATATATATATTGATAAAGCCATAGGATGTCTTCATGGAGAATATTAATAATATGTTTTTAGGTTAAATTCAGATCTATATTGGTTTCAAAAGAAACTATATTATGGTATTACATGTGTGATGCATTCTTAAAAACATTGAAATTAAAAAAGGGAAGTGTGAAAATTAACCGACTTTTAAAATTGGTAAAATATGTGTCCTTAATTATTATTGATTATATAAATTATATAATAATTTTTTTAAAAAACATTTATTCATACTAAGAGTATGGAACTCAAATGAAGAATATGTTTGAGATTTCTATTCTTTCATATATAATATATTTCGTGGGTTGTTATGTTTTCTAAGAGAAGAACTATATTTTCATTCTTCAAGAGATGTGTTCCATGAAAAATTTGAAGATGTATTGAATGTAGGATTCAATTTTCAATTATATACCAATAGAAGTTAGAACTAAACATTCAAATGCTAATGAATAAATATAGAAAAATTAAATATATTTTAGAAAATATAATTTTATGTTTTATCTTTTTGATTTCTTCAAGGGAAAAGAATTTTCATAACATCACATTTTTACTTGTTATTAAATTACAACAAAATAGTTTCTATTTGATGGAAAAAATATATTATAATATGGCTTTGAATGTGGGATAAAATATAACATAAAGTAACAGTAATCCACTATATATTTACAAATATGGGTTGGTATAGAAGTGTTGATGATAGGAATTATTCATCTAATGGTGTATTCTTCTTTGGATAGATGTGTATGTTTTGGAACAGAGAGAAAAAATGTTCCACTCTATTGACTATAGAGAAAGTACTATGTATTTTTGTGACTCATACCACAACAAAATTGATGTGTGTGGGAATATATCTTAAATATATTAAGGTAGAAGTGAGATTTAAATTTATTTTGGGATTTTATAACTATAGTTTTATCCATATTTCATGGAATCTGGTATAATATTCATGAAAAAAGAGAATCAATGTCAATTACCCCATTAGAAATGTAATTTTTGAGAATGGTATGTTTATGTTGGAATTTTTCGCAACCAAGTAGAACGTAGTTGATGTGATCACTAAGACAATGATAATGGATTAATTTCAAAAAATGGGGTTGATGATGGTAGTTCAATATCAGTGTATTAAATGATAATGTATCTTAACATCTTCCCCTCTCATATTGTCTTTTATTTTTTTGTCAAAGGGGTATATGAACAACATAAATTAAGGAGTAGTTATTTAATTTTTGGGGAGACTCTTTTCTGGGGAAAATATATTTTGGGAGGATTTCAATGGGAAAATCTCTGAGTTGAAAATCTATGTTAGTGAAGATTTTGATCTATTAGATAGATTTTATTGAGCATGTGTTTAGGAATATTATATTTAGAACATTTTTGGGTCCTAGAAATTCCACATACAAGAAGAAAAGAGTAAAAATAACATGAAAAAATGGTAGAAATAAACCTAGATGAATAATTTGATGAAAAATGATGAAAAGGGAAAAATCCAAAAAATGAAGGTATGGATCTGGGTAGTACAAATTTCCACATGGACAATTGATATTCATGGAATTATGATACTTCACGAAGTACCCCAAAAATTTAATAATTCATGGAATGATATGGTATAACTAGTTCCCACAAATGAAACCATGTCATTTGCAGGGGAAAAACAATGATTTCTTCCCCCAAAAATGATCATTCCCAAAGAATGATATCATTTAAGGGATTAGATGGTACCACAAACTACCACAAATGAAAGCGATTTTTTTTGTGGGGATGAATAATGATTTCTACCATCATAAATTACTTCCCCTATAAAATAAATCATTTATGGGTTGGTTCACCCTCCATGACATCCTATAAATGAATCCTCATGGACCACCATGGATTAATAACCGTCACGGTACTATTTCCCTTTATTCCAATATAAAAATCAACAATTAAATATGAAAAAAGAATGCATAAATAGAGGATGAAGAAAAGAGATAGGACTCAGGTAGAGAATTGGGGGAGATCCATTGATTCCTAAAAGTTAAAACCAGTTTATAACATTAAGGATGAATAAGAAATCAAATAGTTATCCATAAACTAAAAAACCATTGAAGATATCATTATCTGGGGAAAAAATTGATGGACCATTTATGGACCAGCACCATTCTTAAAAAAATTAAATGTGGTAGGAACCCATCCCCACATAGAAAAATCTATGTAGGAAAAATATGATCCCACCTAGATTAATGATACACACATGGAACCCATACCCATGTAGCAACATTCTATATAGAAAGTACCCAAGTCCACAGAACATAATTTTATTTGGATGGAATCATTACCTGAATAGCACTATTTTATTCAAAGGGACCATATCCCATATAAGAACATGATACATAGAATGGGGAATCCTAGTGAATTATTCTCTCCACTTCCCACCACTCACTTCCATCATTACATTAGGACCCACATTCTCCCCAATGAGAAATAGTTTAAAAATATTATGTTAAGGAATCTTCAAAATTTACCTCAAATATCTGATTAGATCATTCGAAAATTCCTCATGCCACCTTGAGTATACAAACCCATGGTAAGTGGAGTCATGTTAGTATCCTATTTAATAAGAAGAACCCTTAGAATATATTTGATTCACCATTATCATGGTAACATGGGTTCCAAACATAATTATAATGTGAACCTCCCCATTCTATGGAATGAGGGGAACCAACAGACTTTTCCTTTAATGATGGTTGGTTATAGTCACTCCACTCTTCCCTGGGGACCGGTAGGGAATCCCTCCTCAAATTTTCCCTTGGTACTATTTTTCCACTTTACCTCTATAGGTTATCAATGAATTTGAGGATATAGAAACATCAATGTATGTTATCTCTCACTTTTGGATCATACCTAACCCATTAAGAAACAACATGGGTTGGGTCATATTCTGATATTCATATTCTTCTTGTTTCTCACACTGAGCATGACTCACATGGTCATAGTGGTTAGTGGTGCTCATTATTACCACATAGTACCAAAGAACACAATAATCCCACTAGGTATAATCCCCAACCACGTGGTCCTGCTACGTATTTTAAATCCAAGACCCCCTTTCAAAAGGAAATCCTCATTATAGTAAGCCCAAAGGTACCAAACTACCAAGACTTTAATTCCTAATTTACTGGGATACATGTGTAGCCTCAGTGAGGTCCAAACGCAACAACCAAATTCAGGATAATGTTCTCCAGGAGACATTCCCAGTAGGTCTATTCACACATGGGATACCACACATCTTTTGGGTCCACCAAGATACCTCGATGTAAGTCTCACACCATCCTTAGCCACGAATATTTCCCCTAGGCATCCTTGATGCATGACATTAAACTGCATGGTCATGTCCTCATCACATGAAATTAAAAGGTGATGTTCCATTCTATGTGGAACAAAAATATATGGATTTTGATTCCTTTCTTAAGGATAAACAGGAATCCCATTATATTGGTTTAATCCTAACATCACAATAACATCTATTTACCTAGATGATAGTAATCTCTAGAGCGCCACACTACATGTCATTAATGTAGAGTTATTCTAACAAATGATCATAGAATCTATGATCGATTTATAAAATGGTCAAATTTATGGAGAATATTGGACACATATAGAAATATCTCTGAATGGATAATATTATATACATTCTAATGATTCTAAATCCATGCATATTCATAACTGATCATTACCTCCAAGGTGACCTGTGTATAGCTACATTGGAATTAAGAAAGGATGAAAAAACATGTCTTAATTCAATAAGGGTGTCTCGTAATAGGAAATAGTTCCCCCACCCCCAAAATTGTGTGATGATCCTCAATTACCATATTCTTTACTAATGTGATATATTAAGTGTAATTTTCTATGTGCCCAAATGAATGATTTCCTTTTGAAAGTATGCCCATGATTCTTTGTGATAATCATAACAATTTTATGGTTCTTCTCCATGAAAAATATATAAGAGACCATTAGAAAGTAGTAAACCTGATGTAAATAATTGTATATAATTAAATCCATTTTACACAATCCTCAGGCGCCAGACCCTCAACAAAAACAAAATGGTGATGTCAACATGAATCCTTAACCAACGTGGTAGGGTCACAATACATCAGTCCCTTTTTCCAACAAAATTATAATAGAAAAAATGAGAATCAATTACACATGTGGTTATGAGATTCTACATTGATGATTTTTTATTATCTGTATTTGTCACATATATTATTGGCTCATTTCAGTAGAACTCTATTCAATACAATTCCATCTAATGAGATTTTACATATATTCTCATCATCTTATTTAATTATTAAGTCCTCAATCAAACATAGGATTCCATTAGGAACCCAATGTATTCAATGATTGGTTTCAAATGCATTGGTACGAGAGTATCACCAGTATTGTACTTTCACAACCCTCGAAGCATATTAAAAGGGCCTCTAGCCTATAAATACACTCCAAACATCTTATATGTGATTGTGGGTGGTCCATGACCAAAATGAAAAGATAGAAATCTCAAAAAATTTCATAAGCCTATCCCCAAAACATGAAAATGTGTTCCTCTATTACCATAGCAATGATAAAAAAGTTTATACCGAAAAATAATCCAAACAGAACGAGTGTCACACTGTTGGGCCCCTACCGATAATCATCTCTTTAAATTTTTATGCATCCCATCATCCTCTCAAAAAATAGGATACCTCCAAATGGCCCCCATCCAGATTGAAACAGACCTAGGACCGAAATCACGTCTGAAATGGGTGTTGATTAGACATTCAAGAACGTTCTATCATCATTATTCTTTCTGAAGAAGACTAAAATGTAAATATAGTTGAATCCTATGATTGTATCTATATTACATCTCACTATCAATATGGCCATCATGAAAATATAGATGAATTCTAGTATATCAAAATCCTTGCTTGAAAATATTAATATTTTCAATCAACTATGGTAGAAAACTATAAGTAGTTGAATATTACCGCCTGCTAATATTAAGTCTGCAATGAAAACAAATCAGAAAATTATTGGTGGATTTATATCCTTTCCAATCCACATGAAGCCTACTCACCAAATGAGGTGTAAAAATATGAGTATATTATAATTCTTACTCATTAAAATCATTCTTTCCATGATCATACAATGAAAAATTATAGGCATATTCAAATTCTTATTGATTCATATGAAGACCATTCGTCAACTACATTTTTAATAAATAAGTAGATGAAAATACCTACTCATGATCCTATTTCAAATATGAAAATATGTTGTAAATTGGAAAACATAGTCGATATATGTCAGCTACAAATCAAGGGAATACTTGTATTCCTATAAAAACACGAGAATGGGAGTATATTCCCATTTCTAATAAGGATGTTTCTAAAACCATCCTAGAAATGATGGAGGGTTGGATATAAATTCTTTAATATATCATAGAAACCTATCAAGACATTATCACGTCAATATAAATATCAAGTATTTGGTCCCATAACACCACCTCCTCAATTTGGGTGATGCATCCAAGCAATGGGGAGTTCACCCAGGAGTATACATGCATCTATTATCACATCCATGTGGGTAATTCTCAATATTCCTTGATATAGGGACAAAATTATGAAAAAATACATTTTTCAACTGGTTGAAAATGGTTCATTTGGTGGTTTCCCTAGAATATGCATATATCCCTTCTAGAATATTGAATGCTTAGCAGCATATCCTGGAAGCACTGTAAGAGGCAATTGAATAGGAACCCAAATTTCCAGGTCTTTACTAAAAATAATCCACCCCATTTTTCCTAATGATAGTTCATAAAAATAAATCACACTAATGGAAACTGAAAAATGTAGGCCAGACATACAACCCAGATCTACTGTAAGATGGATTTCTTGTGGCCTTCAAGCACTTATCATTGGTAACAGATAATCCAACCAATTTATTACAAAATCACTAGAGTTGTAGTATAACATTCAAACTTACTATGAACAACCAAGATACTAGAAAATATGAAGGACCTCCTCAGATCATCTATCATAAAGTCTTCCATCATTAGCACAAACTGATAAATCATGAGAGCCTATCTCCCGTTGAGCATCATAATGGCCCTGCTCATGGCAGGACAATAAAAAAACTAGGACCTCACATTTCGTTCATCTTCCTTGATGGTCCTCCTTAGGTTACACGCTGTATGAATTTTCAATGTAGTCAAAAATTAATCTACGATGATAGTCCTCAACATGATGTAATTTGATTTGAAGGTCCTCTTAGAAGTGAAATATCATTTTAGTACGAAATTCCCCCCTTATTGGTATCCTCCCTCAAGGTCCTCCCAAGTAAATATTTAGTATAAATTATATATACAGTCAAACATCAATCTATGATGATGATAGACACCATGAATGTATTTTACACCAAGGTGCTCCCAATAGTGAAATATCATTTCTAACAAAAGGTCCTCCCCTTGAAAATTTAAATACAAGAAATCCTTCATATGCTTTGACGAATGGAAAGATCGGGCCATACATGTTAGAAAAAATATCAGTGACAATAGATTTCATTTATCAACCCAAATTTGTATCGAGGTATCAATGATCCTCTGATCAACCCTCAATCCATTACCATACCAATGAAACCTCCAATAATCCTGCTACTTGTGATAAAATAATCAAGACTTTCTCATATTAGGCTGATCAAGTAGACCAGTTTCTAATAAAATAATATAATGATATGTTTATCATGTGAATAATATTTTATAGTGATGATATATCAATTATGTTTTCTCCCAAATCCATTTGTAACTTCAAAATCCCAGAGGAATTGTTAGAAGAATACATACACAAAATTAGTTTGAATCTATGGAAAACTCTCTACCACCTTAATTAACAATTATTAACATCGAATGGGTATGTAGACCATCTCAAAATGTTGGGAGAGATTCATCATAAAATAGATCTATAATCCCTTCAATATGCATTGGTACCACAATTTGAGAAGCACTAAAAATATATCCAACAGACCTATATCAACGCATTTCATGTGTTTCATCATCTAAATATCGATGGTCCACCTAGTGTCCACATTCGAGGATGGGGAAACATGTTTCTTTTATTTCACCATTTTTCCCATTTAGAAAAACCTACAAAAAAATGGCATCTATTAGTGTGATTATTCTAATGTTGTTTTGATGAAGGACCCATTCTTAGAAAATATGGAAAATTAAACAATAATTGAATATGAATAAGAATCAAAAGTGTCCGACCTAATGAGAGAATGGCAAAAAAAACACATGATCTTGGAAAGTTATAACATTTAGTAGAATTATCGCTCAAGGGACACTAATCATCAAGGACTACATATTTCCTTAAAAGAAATAATTTTTTGGGCATACTCTGCATAATATCATGTTCATGTTCAAATAAGTATGAATGAGATCAAGAGACCGAAAACATTACTAGTATCCACTACAGTATCGGATCAGCCCCAACCAACATGATTTGTGTAATTGTTAACAGAAAATACCCCCAAGGCTGACAGTCATAGCCTAAGGCACAAGAAAAAAAGAGAGCATGATAAACCACATCCCGCAAGGCTGGGGTATGTTTTACTTCAACCACCCACACAATGAAAATAATACATTTCCCATTTATGGGTGATTATAAGAGTTAAGGTATGTTATTAACTCTAATATCATGACCCATTTCCCCTAGAAGAGTGATGTAAAACCATGATATATATAGGTTCCCTCTGAGACACCCATAACTAAGAATTATGAAGAGGATCACGAAAAGGAAGGGATCAGTCCTGTATTTGGAATAGACAACCATCGTATCATTTGGAATGTAGTATGATTACTAAAATTAATTATGAATCATTAAATTTCATGTAAATAAATCTTATAGATGACTCTAGAAATTATTTAAATGAAGATGATCAAGGATATTATGGCTCTATATTGAACATGGTCCACACATAGATAAATGAAAAATTCATGTATATTCGAAACTAGATAATTGCCCTAAATTTTTGTGCTCCCTCAATAAAAATTGTACTCCCTCATAATCAAATCTATTAAAATTATATAGTCTCTAAAACATTCAATATGAATCATATGTTCAATGAAGAAAATCCCCCAATGATCAGAGAAATGTTTTCTAGGAATGAGGGAGAAATTAAATAGATGAATTGAAACACATCCGCGTTGCACCATTGTAGTGTTCCAATAGTTTATTCTCCCTAGTAAAATCATAATTGTACACTTCCAATGTGTATAACTCAATAATGTTTCATCCTATTGAATGATATTGACCATGGACATCTGCCCAACTCAGAACCTGAATCCTTAGCATACATGGACCCTATCATGTATAGATATTGATATTTCCCTCTGTTAACGAGACAACCTAATAATTTTTATGAAAATCCTTAAAATATGTCCATCAATAGATATTAGACTCAAAAAATCATATAACAAACAGCCAAAATCATGATGATTTCAATATCTACCCAAGATTATGTTAAAAGAAAAACTCATCAAAGAATTTTTTACACAATACTCTCATTGGAAATTCAATTTTAAGCCTTCGAGGTGTGGTGTGAAACAATGAAACTGGAATAGAAACCATACCTGAGTGGGTGAGCAACACCCCGCCACCTCTAAAATTCATGAGTCCAATATTTCTAATATTCAATTTGTATAGTGACCCGATGCATCATCTGATGCAATATAAATCCCACTATGATCCCAATATGGCATCACTGAAGAAAAATGTAGAATTGAATAAAATATAACTCATATAAATCATTAAAGGGATAACCTTCATATGGTATACTAGTTTTATAGCTTGGTCAATCACATTATTGGAAGAAATATGTTTGAAGTTCCTCATTCGTTTTAGCTAAATGTTGAAAAAGACAATCATTTGGGACATCTATAATTGAATTATGTGATAATTCTATATATTATCACATTTCTATTCCATATGGAAAGGGATTACCAACTCTATGAACCTACCACTTCTACATGAATACCATATCACTCTCTTCCTTCAGAACATTCACGATGGGTTTTGAAGGCCTAAATTCCAATAGAAATATATAGGTTGGTTTCATTAGTTATCGTATATTTTACAATGAATGTAATATCTTATATAGATTATTAAGATCAGGTTTTTATTAATTCCCTTGATCTAGGGGAAATAATAGGGAATGTGGAGCCAGTGTACTTCACACATAAGTCATCCTCTATATAGTCCTCGACTCCAAAACCCTCACCATTTCAAGTAGCAGACCCTAAGTTTTAATAAAAACCTGACCACGTTGAGATGAGAATAGGGTATTGAGGATAAATTAATTTAAGGAGAGAAAGAACAATTTTTACTCATTTTGAGGTGATCATGTCTGTGGATATTTTAAAGCAGCTATGGAAAACAATTTTACACTCCTTAAAAAACATAAAAGGCCCATGAACATTGGTATTGATAAATAGACATATTATTTCCCCTTCCATAGAACATTGGGTCACATCATTAGGGGATGATTTGTATTCATTGACATCATGCATATAATTGTAGATTATGGTCAACTAAAGTTGGGGAAGACACTAGCACAGGTAGATTATGTTTTCTATACTAAAACTAAGAAAGGAGGTTAGTGAAAATAATTTTTTAGAATAGTGTAATATATTTTTTATGGTCATATGACTTTAAATTCAATCCATCATACTCATGGTATTCTCCAAGAATAGTTGAAACAACCAACTGTTCCCCATCCGCTTCTAATTCGATACATGTGACATTTTCAGTCCCAAAAAACTTCAAAAGACTGCATTTCAAAAAGTTGAATGATCAGAAAAGTTGGAAGGAAGTATATGAGGATCAACCTACATCATTTTTAATGTTGTATTTTACAATCATAGACTTCATGTCCTCATATTTGATATAATGGGAACCACCCACCATACTACAAAACCCGAAATAGTCTGTCATGAAAATTAAATATTGGATGAGTATTTAATATAAATTTTCACTAATATCATTAATTTAATGGATCCATTTCTCAATGATGATTATGTTTATAATCATGAGTTCCCTATACCCATTTGGATTACTAGAATAATAGGTCACAGAAGCTGAGGATACTATGGAAGACACAATCATAGAAGGAACCACAATCATAGAAGGAACCACAATTATAGAAATGTCCTCAATCGAATTGTCCATATTGAAGAAACTAATGGAAGAGGCCTTTTATAAGAGGACCTATGACACTAATTTCAAGGGTTGATCCATCTAAATCATAAAAATTAATCACCTAAACTGCATTGGAAAGATAATTCCAGCCCATGGATGAAAAGGCCTTCGGACGATAAGTATTACATCAAAAAATAGTTTCTTTTTTTACTATACAAGATATCAATATTAGATTCCATAAGATTATAAAAGGACTTAAGGAAGAACTCATAGAGGCTTTTATAAGACCCTAGTAGTTTGAATATGAGGTTTCCTCTAGCAAGATCTATCATATATGGACTGATATTGTGGAATTCCACAATGTTATCTACTTAAAAGATTGTGATTAATATTTCATTATACAAGGAGACACCATCCCCTTGTATGCATCTGGAAGTATAAATATAGTTCATATGTGGAAAATATTCATCATAAAATGGATAGAGAGTAAATATCGTTTCAGTATGAACACTTCACTAGATCAACTGCAATGAGGAAAACCAAGAACCTTCAACCATAACAATGTATGGATATAAAAAATGTTAAAAGAAACCATTGACCCAAATCAAGATCAAGGTTAATTTGGCGGCTTTGTAGAAAAATCATAATTTAAAGTGGTTTTTCAAAACACAACCTTTAGTGTCTTTATAGGAAATCCATGATTTCATCAACATGTATAAACCCCTGCATCGAAAAATCAATGTTTCTAATACTACATTAATTGAAAAATCAAAACATTTCATGCTGATAAGGCCCCATTCGATTCATGTGAGTCGCACTATATTGACTAAGGATTCTATTAAACGGAAGGGAAAAATCAATAATTGATGTTTTTGCATGGGTCACCACCCCAAATGGTTTAGAAATGATATATGAATATACCTTCAAATAGATTGATAAAAATTATGTATTACCCATTAATCAGATCAAGCATATGAGTCCAAATATGGGAACATATTCAAAAATATTCCTTTTTCACTGAAGATAGTTGATTCCAACATTTTTAGAATGTATATTAACTCCCCTAAAAATGTTGAAATCACAGATTCAATGCCTCAATCTCACTAGTTAGCTTTAGGAAATAACTGCCTCACCGTCTAAGGTGGAAGATGTTGTCGTGTCATCAAAATTACATGAAGACACTCCTTAGTCATCTCTCACTCTATCCTCTCCTGGGATTCAAGGATATATCACATTATCATATGTTTTAGAGGAAGTATCTTCATCTTTGGAATTCCACGATATCGGTTCATCCCCCAACTTTAGAGAACATATCATACTACTTGATCCGCTATATAAATAGGGAAAGATGATGAAGAGGATGAAGAATAAGGGGAGGTGGACCTTATGTATTACCCTATAATATTTGATGATGGATTCTCTACATCTAGTGATGAACTCATAGAAATAAATCTAGAAATAGAATAAGATGTATGGCTAACATTGATTAGTGGGGTCATGTCTTTTGATGAAAATGAAGAATATACCTTGTTCCTAATGGATTTTTTGGATGTGTTCCCTTAGAAATATAAATAAATTATCGGACTCAATCCTAAGGTGGAAACTCACCATCTAGTTCTTCCAAAGGACCATCAAGGATATAAGTAGGAAGACATAAAGATGTACCTGACACATGATGTAAAAATTATAAACAAATCTGACAAGATCAAAAGAGTAAATATTTTTATAGGGTTCAAATATCCAAAAAGTATGGCCATTATCTTCCTATAGAATAGTAGGAATTGGAAAATAAAAGTCTACATCAATTTCAGGGATCTCAACCAAATCTACCCGAAGGATGATTTCCTATTCTCAGTCATTAAGTTGGTTATCGAAGCAACATCCATAAATCAATATCCCTCATTCATGGATGGATATTCATGATACAATAAAATACAAATGTATTACTAATATGAAGAACCCACCACCTCCAAGACCCCCAGGGATTGTTATTTTATCGGTTAATTCACTTTTTATTTGAGAATGTCACCTCTATGTACCAACATGACATGGATCGCATCTTCAACCCCTTTATGGGAGTGTTTTTCAAATTCTATGATAATGATATGGTGGTATACCCATGAATATGATCTAACAACCTAGAGGATCTTGAAACTATCTTCAATAAACTATGAAAATATAGCCTAAAAATAAACCCCTTAATATGTGATTTAAGATTTACCCAGATGAAATTTCACAGATTATTCATACATTATTGTGTCATTGACATCATCCTTGAGAAGTAAAAATCCACAATTGGAATGTCAATCCATACGAGATCACAATGTTAATATGAAATCACATAAACATAGCCAAAATTTAGCACTTCATAGACTACCTTGTCTGAAAATGTCTACACATCACCACGTTGAAGAAAAACGGGGTTAAATTTAAGTGGAATGATGATTGTTAGGAATAATTAGAAATTTTCATGAAATACCTCCCAAGAACACCACTACTAATGATTCCTATCAGGGGAAATACACGTATTTCATATGTAAAATACTTTGAGTCATCACTGGGTTCCATCCTCATAAAAAAGAAAAAAATTGGAAGAAAAAAAATTATTATCACTACCATTCCATGATCAATGAAAAGACTAATTATTAAGATATCAATAAGAGGTATCTATAAGTAATCCTTTCATTCATGAAGATGAGGCACTACCATCAACATCAATATTCCTACATGGTCTTCTATAGAAACACCCTCAAATAAATTATCCTATATTTGATGTGGATGGGATGTCTATCACGGTGGTTGGTCATCCTATTGAAGATTGACATTTAGTTCTTCCCTCTGAAAATGGTAAAATTATAGGCTTTAATTGATTTTTTAGAAGATCACCCCATCACAAATATGACATCATTCTATATTAACTACTATAAAAGGATATTTTCTATATTAAATAGGGACTAGAGATATGGGAGATGTATTTTGATGATTCATATAGATGTCCGATAGGGAAGAGGATGGAAGACCCCACTCTTAACAAAGTGTTGTTGGTATTCCTGATAATATCCATAGAAAATGAATTCCTACATTACTCATTCATGATGTGATAAGGATTCATGAATAAGGAGGAAAAATATAAGGCTCCCATTATAGGGATAGAGTTGTACCCATATGTACAAGTCAATAACATAAAGAAAAAAGGTGACTTATAACTGTTCATCATGCAAATCAATAGTGATTACACCCAAACAAATGGATGAGAAAGTCCACCTTCTAAAACATGTCAAGGGAATAATGGTAGAATTAAGATTAAATATGATATTAACTAATGTTCCAAAATAAAATACTTTCCAAGATGATGATTTGGAATATATGGCCCCAACTCTAGATGATCCATACAAGGATGAAACATTCATTAGTATTTTGAATCACTAGATGGTCCCACCTTTTTTAAAACTAAAATGGAAGAGATCAATGTGATTGTAATCATCCATGAATCATATGGTCCTACAAATGGCTGGATGAAACCCATTGTAGACTAACTTATAATGGTATAGGTCCAATTGGATGGGCTTGGTAGAGATAAAATTCAAGGATAAGATGTTAAAAATGTTAAATATGATGTCCCGAATCATCAAACTATCCCCTATAAGAGATTCCTTGATGGGTCACTTATGAGGTGCATTTATGGTGTAAATAAATATTTTGTCATGAAGGAAGGGCACACTGCAGCATACAGTTCACACCATTTATTATCAAATATTTCCTATCTTATCTAAAGCCATGGGTATTACAGTCCCACTATAAAATAGGAGAACACTAAATTAACCAGAAAAATGGTATTTATTATAGGTTCATGAAAAATTCATTCACCAGCCCCTAGACATTCTTCTCACATAGAAATAGTTATAGTCATTTTTATGTATATGGAATAACTATCATATGACAATATCCTACCACTATAACCAAGATGTTCTGGTAAATTTTCGAAGCAACTGACTTCTTTTCCATGTTGGACATAGTCGTACACCTCATATAGGTCAGTGAAATAAAAATTTTCTACTTCATGAGAACAAGAATCATCACTATATTTGGTGTCCATCATTAAATTATGAAATAGAAGGACTTAAATTTATGTTATTATGAATTGTAAAAATAGTATCAGAATTATGAATTCAAGAACAACCATTCAACCCTCTACCATGAAGTGACTAATGGATAGATATATCCCTTCATCAATAATGTATCAAATATACTCCACAAGATAGTAGATAAGGATAAAAAAAATTATGTCAGAACATCTATTACATGGCTTATGGATTTACTATAAAACAACCCACACCGCCACACATATGATCCTATACTCATTAGTATACATGACATAGGAATTCCTTCCCATTAATGTTCAATTACCCTCACTTCATGATTCAATAAACGATCAGTTATCCATATATTATAAATCCCAAAAATTGCTTGATGAATTGAAGCCACTCGATATGAAGAGATTTCACACCATTCATCATTTTGAAATCCCCCAAAACTAGACTGCATGATCCTTTATCAATATAAATCACCTCTTCTCTTTCCTCAAGGGAGATATGGTGTTTTTCCTTAGGACTTAAATGATACTTGTAGTGAAACTCCCAAAGTCAGAGAAAATGTTGGGGGACCTATTCCATAGATAAATTCTACTATAATGGACCATATTCTTTGATCATGATGTAAAATAGGTTTACCACCACCTCCACAAATTTATGGTTATTTAGGATGTATTTTATGTAATCATAAGAAATATTTTCTTGATTTCGTGATCTTAAACAGCATGGTACATTTCCCTGATCACGTGAAGATAAATTACATAGTACATCATCCAATATTCAAAGAAATAAATTGAAAGACACCAATGTCCCCTGTGAAAGCCCAAGACTATAAAAAAATTTAGAATAAATCTATTTTTTTATTGTCATATTTTTTACACAAGGATAAACATACACTACATATGAAACTGAATTAACTAGCGTTTCATGCTAGACTGAGATTTACTGCCTTTTAAAGGAGAACATATTTTATAACTAAATTTATTAGACTTTTATGAATTTTATTTTTAAAAATAAATTCCATTTTTTATTCCATTATGTATAAAATATCTTAGGATAAATTTTTGGGATTTTTTCGAGAAACATCATTTTTTAGTGAATATTGAAAATTACTGTGTTTTATTTAAAAACTGCCATTTTGATTAAATAATTATCAATGTTAAATTATAATAAAAATTTGTTTTAAAATAAAATTTGATAAATTATAAATCTATTTATATAATTTAGTTTAGTTGAATAAATATAACATTTATGTTGAATATAAATTCATAACAATATTTTGAACATTTTTTTATTAAAACTAGTTGATCTATTTGTCTGTGAGATTAGAATTAATCATAATTTTTCCAGTTCATTGATTTTAATTTTAAAAATCCCACATAAACCACTATAATAAAGATAGTATTTTCTTTAAAATAATATCTAATTAAATTTTAAAAAAATGATTACTGAATGTGATTAAAATTAATTACAGTGATTAAGGTGTAATTACACTTAAAATAGACTAAAACTCTATGTTTAAGGGCCAACATGTCCTAGGAACTTCCCAAACAACAACTTTATGGACATATTTCTTCCATTAACCATTAATTAATTAGTTTGGGTGGTTTTTATTACTTTTATTATGTAATAACATGTTCACATCTAACATCTTTTCAAGAATACCAAGTGAGTCCTTTTCTTTCCCTCTAAAAGGCCACCACCTCCACCCATTCCTCACACCTATAAAAACTCCTAATATTGGACAATACCTGACCATATAGTCTCCCATAATTCCTATTATTGACCTTAAATCATCAAATTGGTCAGAAAACCTTCAAAAAAAGCCATTTTGTTCAATCCCAATGAAGTTACATGTTTAAAAGTAATTGTCTTTTCTAAATCTCTCTAGTTTAATTTCTATTATCCAAACAAATAAATCACTTTATTGTGTTATTTAATGAAACAACTAGTATATTAAATATACTAGGATGTCTTTAGTCTGAGATTTTAACCTAAATTTACACACAACACAACATAATGGTGATCTAACATACTCTTTTTGTGTACGGTGAAATACTACCTCACGAAATAATGATTGTTCAATTTTCTCTACGGCATCTCATGGTAACCATTATGATTTACACATTGTTTATATAAGTTACATATGATATTTAATATTAATTTATACCTTATTAATCCTTTTATAATACATAAATTTAGTAATTTCCATTTTATGTTAATATGATAAAATCATTTGAGGAAGTGTGTACTACCGCCCCATAAAAGCAACGTGATTCGTTCACACGAATCATGGAATATAAAAATGACAGTTATAATTAAAAATATGAGACATAGAATAAATATATATAATATTAATTACATAATTACCCTTTTATAAATATATGTGTGTATATATATCATATTCTTTATTAACATTTTGGAGGCATTTTAATAGATAGTGTTGTTCGTGGATGTGTGGACTACCGCCTCCTCAACATGATGTGATTCATTTTAATTCATAGAATTATATATATAAGTATATATTATAATATTCCTTGATATTTTATATATAACGATCATTCAGGAATTATTTGAGTTACTTACCTTCTTTCCACAACCATCATTTAAAAATGGGAATGTTACTCAACCGTACGTACGACCTACCATCTCCATGATTGAAACAAAATATAATTTTCATAACCATATTTAATGATTGATTTTAAATGTATAATTTATTTAAACATGTGATAATTATTTCATTTTTATCATTATATAGTTGTTATATAATGGCCCCTTTGACCATAGTTGACCTACAATAGTTGTTTTGACACATAAGCCAAATTTTGTCAAAAACGCCCAATGTAAACATAACTATTTGAGAAGTTGTACACAACATGAAAATAAGTTAAACAAAAGTAATTATATACATTAAAAAGTTTATGAAGAAAGATTAGAATTATCATAAATTTATTAGATTTTAGTTTAAATGATATTCACCCGAAATGAAACTCAATATAAGGGATTCTCATTTCACTTTTTACATCCATGAGATAAATGTCATGTTCACTACATACATCTTTTGTGTGGTGTATCTAAATAAATTTTTATATTATAACATTAACTCTATTTTCCATCAATGTATTCAATAATTTAATTCAATATTATTATTCCATGAGGTTTAGGATTTATAAATGTCTCAATGTGGTATGGGATACTTTTGAATATTTAAATATTATTTTCCTAAAGAACAGTAAAAATGATCTCTCAACGGAATCTTCATTTGGGGGAATTATATAACCATTTTTTAATAAAAAAATTCCATTCTACTATGGTTATTCATGACCATTTTCAAGTTTTAATTCCATTTTTACACTGTTTGGATCTATGATTTTTTTGGAATTTTTTATCTAGAATAAGATACATTATATGACTCTTTACTCGGAGAACCTGTTTTATTCTAAAAACAATGCTTTTTTAATATTTTATAAGAAATGATTTTAATTGATTTTTTCATTATATTTTTACCCTTTATTAATTTTAACAACTTTTCACTAGAATATTCTCTCGGAATTCCAAACTATTCATTTTCTATCCTTTTTTCGTACAAAAGGAATATACTTTTAACCACATATGACATGTACGAATTCAACCAATGTCATTTTATTGATGCCTAATTTTTAATTTTAAAAGTAATATTAATAAAAAAAACATATTTTTAGAAGTTTTTTAAAAATATGAAGATATTATTCTCAAAAATATGCTTAAAAGTTAATATTTTATTTCATCATCAATAAAAACCCTCTATTTAATCCACTTATGTTGTTGTATTTATACCATTTTTTAATCTTCCACTAGATGATATATTGTTGATTTGGACAAGTATAATATTCACATTCACTTCATTGATTTATTTTTTATTCCAATTGAAGTATTCATTTCTTATGATCAATGAACTATGAATTTCCCCCTTTATCCATTTCATTTTTTTTCAGGGATAATACTATTTCATAAACAGTATACCATGTTACATATGGTGCACACATGGATAGTTATTTTATTAATTGGGGAATTATTAATAGATCTGTTATAGTGTCCCACCATTTTCATACATTACTATTAAATAATTTTAATTTTAAACAACATAATAGACACATAGAGGATCCACAGGTTTTGTGTCTTGGGGAAACTATGAACATACATAACAAATACAACATCAAGCATAAACATTTATTTAATTACTTCTTATCTAGCTTCTTATTAGAACTTGTACTCTCCTTAGTATATGTAGCCACCTGAGGGTATATATCAAAAAGGGTGAGAAAGAATCCCAGGAAGAGGATATATAAGAGCAATATAGCATGGGGTGATCATAATCATAACATGGGAAAAGGATCATTAACATTAGAGGAAGCATATATAAGACTTGAAATATGGTAATGCATAAAAATAAAAGATCATTTCATAGTGGTTAACTAGCACACATACTTCTAAACCAAGCTAGAATCATATTCACAAATAATTTCACATCTACTCATGAGATTCATCACTTTACCCATTACATTAGAGCGCTGTATAATTCAGGGTGCATATGTCACATTTAAACATTCATATTGCGCTATATAATTCCAGGCGCACTTGTCACATCATAACATAATCATTTATCTTGCATGCCACAATGAACATAAAACATAAATGAACATAATGAACCCATGAAATGTAATGGGTTTCATCTCATAAGAACACATTCATAAATAGTGGGTTCCCAAAAGAGTCAATGAATAACATACATGTTACAAGAACCGTCAATCTTGAATGAGAAGTAAAAGGTGTGTTCTTGAAAGAAGTGTTCTTTTGGGAAACATTTGGTTTTTTCATAAATACCAGTGAAAAAACATGTATACCCTATAAATGGAAATAAAATGATGAAAAAATTATCTTTAAGGAGTTACTATATCAAAAATAATGGAGTGAAAGAGGGAGAACCCGGAGTATGAATGTTGGGTTCGAGAATTTCCTCTTACCTTGTATCCGAATGCTTCCTTCTCATTAATGTCCTTTATAATGACATTATATTAATTAATAAGAAATTAAGAACCTTTTGAACATTAATATGGTTCATTATGGTTTCATTAAGTGATTTTATGTGCCTTTGTATGAGTTATAGAGTTCAAAAACATTATTCGGGAATGTTTGTTTTCATGGTTTTCTTGAGTGGTTCACCTGTCTTCTCAAATTGAAGTTTAGGTAGAACATGGTTATACATACATAAATAATATTACATGTTATTAATGATATTACAGGATATATAATGATCTTATAATGAATCATATTATATCCATGTGGATGAATCATTAGATAAGAATTAAATGATGATTATTTGGGATTATTTGGTCGGTTTTTTGATCACAATGAACTTGTTTTAACTTATCACATAGTAATATGGAGATACGTTATTTCCAGTACGTTAAATAAGAAATAATACATATATAAAATTCTGTCTCAACCCTAAAAATTATTTAATGACCAGATATGAAGGTATAAATGGAAGAAGAAAGCATGTCGTTCTTGAAGGTGATAAATTAACATCTCACGAACAATGTTCTCTTTAATAAAATAAAAGGAATATGGAAAGGGTGGGGATGATATAATATCCCATTATCATCATAACATTATATTATATGTATAATACTAGAGTTACAATACAATTTAGATGATGATAGGTGGGGAGAGATCATGAAATGAACTTGAACTTGAATGGAAATTAAAGGAGAAGAGGGAGAGAAATTACCTCTTAAATCCTCCTCTTGAGATTCTCCTTAAGAAAGATAGGTTTGGTCTTTTGATGAGACCAGAAGCACATGAACATCGGAGAGGGGCTAGGGAAGATGTTTGTTCAGAGTTTAGAGAATGCTTTGAGCATGAGGGTTTGAAAGGTGGGTTTTATAGTGGAGGGGAGAGTGGTTTTCTTTAATATAAAATTCATTAGATTATTAATATCCCCTGTAACAAGGAATAGTGAGTCTAGAATGACCAATAATAGTAATTTTATCATATGATCCCTAAATAAGTGGGCTTACATCATCCAAACATCACACATGACTCTATAATTAGCTTATTTAGTTTATTTTTTTGAATTAGGGGATTTCACTATTCATAACAAATTCAAGTATTTCATAAAAATCCCAAAAATTTACCCCAACCATTTTTCGACATGTAAAATCCAAAAATGAATTCCATTTTTCAAACATAAATTTATAAATATGATTAATTTAATATTTAATTAAAATCATGGTTTATTACTAAAAAATAGTTTCAAAACATTCATTTACTTATTCTAAAATTTAGGTACATAATAATTACACTTGAATATTATGTTTATACTATCATAGGTATGGTTACAATTAATTAGGGTATATCACTATTCATAAGGGTATGTTACTATTCATACGGGTGGGTTACTATTCACCAAAAAAAATATTTTTTCCTTATTAGACACCAAAAATCATCTTGAACACAACCGTGTGTGTCATATTTTCCAAATTCCAAACATAGAAGTGAAAAACTTATGTTTAAAGGTCAATTATCACTTAGTAGTTCATTATTTTGTTTTTTCATGTTATTTTATGACATAATTATAAGAATTTTATTTCCATTGAAAAACATTGGGTCACTACATTCTTCCCCCTTTAATAAATTTCACGACCGAAATATCACTTTACACAAACAGGTGTGGGTACTTCTCCTTCATTGCCTCTTCTGGATCCCATGTTGCTTCCTCAAACATTTGGTTACTCAAAAACAATTTAACAATACGAATTTTCTTGTTGCCTAGAACCATATATCTCTGATCCAGAATCTTTACTGGATAATCTTCAAAGGAGATATCATCTTTCAGCTGCACCAACTCTGAATTTAGTACATGTGAGGAATCAGGTATGTACTTCCTCAAGAGTGATACATGAAAAACATTATGAACTCAAGTCATATTTGGTGGATGTGCAAGCCGATATACCATAGATCTTCTACGGTCAAGGATCTCAAAGGGGAAAATATACATTGGGCTTAGCTTCCCTTTCTTTATAAATCACACGACTCTCTTCCATATAGATATTCAGAGGAAGAAATTATCTCCAACATCGATCTCCATGTCCCATCGACGATTGTCAGTATAGCTCTTTTTTCAACTTTGAGCACCTTTGATGTGTTTTTGGATGACTTGAACCTTCTCTGTCATCTCTTGCAAAAGATCAGGTCCATATAGATTTCTTTCTCCAACTTCATCCCAACAGGTTGGAGTTATACATCGCTTTCCATATAGAGCTTCATTTGGAGCCATCTATATACTCTAGTGGAAGCAATTGTTGTATGAGAACTCAACCAAGGGGATATTATGATCCCATACACATTTTAATTCTATAGATCAGGATCCTAGCATATCATCAAGAATCTGAATAGTCCTTTCATGCTGGCCATCATTTTAGGGGTGATAGGTCATGCTGAAATTTAATTTAGTACCCAAAGCATGTTGAAGGATCTTCCAGAATTTAGATGTGATCCATGGATTTTGTGCAGACACAATTGAGAGTGGAACGCCTTGCAGTCTCACCACATCCTTTACATATATCTTTGCGTGTTTTTCATATGAGAGATCTTCTCGAATAGCGATAAAATAGGCATTCTTGGTGATTCGATGAACCACAACCCATATCACATTATTTCTCATTGACGTCTTCAGGAGACCCACGATAATGTCCACAGTAACATTTTCACAATTACACATGGGTATAGGAAATGGGTTCATCAAACCTTTGTAATTTTATCGCTCAGCTTTAACATTCTGACTTACCAAGCACCTTGATATATATTATGCAATCTCCTTCTTCATGTTATCCCAATAGAAGTGTTCTCGGATATCATGGTAAATCTTTGTACTCCCAGGATGGATGGATAATATTGAGCTATGTTCACTATCAAATAGCTATTTATTTGTCCCAGGTGATTAAGGCACACAAAGTCGTGTTCTAAACCGAATCACACCATCATCATCGATATGGAACTATGGCTTCTTCCCTTCCTTTACTGCATTCAATCACTTTTGTATCAACACATCATCCCTTTGTGCTTCCTTAATCCGCTCCTGGATGTATGGTTGCACAATCATTTGGGGATGGTTGTATGTAACTACTACCCTTATGATTTCCAAATCCATTCTTTTTATATCCAAGAAGACAAGGTCTTTCTCAATCCGCAGCATGGATTGAGTAGCAGGTTGTTTTCTACTTTGAACATCAACTCCCTTATTCTCTATTCTAGGATGATAGTTAATAGAGTAATCGTAATCCTTTATTAGCTCTAACCATCTCCTTTTATTAATTTTGAGCTACTTTTGTTTGAATATATACATTAGGCACTTCTTACCGGTGTATATGTCACTCTTTTCACCATAAAGGTAGTGCCGCCCAAATTTTCAAGGAAAAAATCAAGGTTTCCACCTCTAGATCATGCGTCGGGTAGTTCTGCTCATGGATCTTCAACTATTTTGAGGCATAGGCTATCACATTATCATTTTTTAGGAGTACACAACCCAAGCCATTCTTTGAAGCATCACCGTATACAAAAAAACATTCTGTACTTTTTGGTAGTGTGAGTACAGGTGCAGTTATTATAATTCTCTTTAGCTCCTTGAATGTTCCCTCACATCCTTCCGTCTAGACATACTTTACCCCTTTCCATGTTAACATAGTTAGAGGGCTTGAAAATTGTGAGAAGTTTCACACAAAATGTCGGTATTACCCAGCTAATCCAAGAAAGCTATGGATTTCTGTGACACTAGAGGTCCTGGGTCATTCCTCAATCGCCTTTGATTCTGTAGGATCCATAGAAATTCCCTCACTTGGGATCACATGTCCCAAGAACATGACTTGATTCATCCAAAATTAACACTTTCTAAACATGTCATACAACTTATCCTTCCTCAATGTCGCCAACACGTGTCTTAGATGTTCATCATGTTTCTCTCTGCTCTTGGAGTAGATGAAAATATCATCAATAAAAACTACCCAAAATTTTTTCGAGGTAATGTCTAAATATTATATTCATAAAATCCATGAATATTTCGTGGACATTAGTAAGTCCTAAGGGAATAACCAAAAACACATTGTGACCATACCTTGTTCGGAAGGCATTCTTAATCTATCTTCCTTATTCACCTTTACCTGATGATATCCAGAACAAATATCCACCTTTGAGAAGTATTGTGATCCTCTTAACTGGCCAAACAAGTCATAAATCCTTGGGATAGGATTATTTTTCTTTATGGTGATCTTGTTGAGTTCTTTATAATCGATACATATCCTCATTGTTCAATCCTTCTTCCTCACAAAGAGCATTGGCGCACCCCAAGGTGATGCACTAGGGCGTATGAACACTTTGTCCAGATGTTCTTGCAGTTGCTTCTTTAACTCCTCCGGTTCGATAAGAGCCTTCCTATAGGGACACATTGAGAAAGAAGTAGCTCCGGGTATGAGATAAATTGAGAACTCTACCTCATGATCTGGGGTAATTCCGGGTAACTCTTTGTGAAATACATCATCGTATTCCCTCCTGATGGGAATTTACTCAAGGTTGGTACTGTCCTTTAACTCAACCATTTGGGTGAGCTGTGCTTCTTCATAGAGAATCAACACCCACACCATTGAAGGATTTATCATAGGAGATTCATGATATTATTTCCATTTGTAGAAGAGCATGGAATTGTTTGGAATATGGAAAGATATATCTTTTTCCCAAAATGTGATATGTGATCTATATAACAAGATCCAATCCATTCCCATTATAACATCAAATTGCACCAAAGGAAGTATTACAAGATTCACTGGAAGAATCTTCCCATATACGCCAACAGTAGAGGAGTCAAACACATGGGTTGAAATGATTTCACCACCTGGTGTTTTTACAGATATATCTACTTTAGGGCTTCAAGGATTCGATCCAATAGTTTTAGCAAACATGCATGATATAAAGGAATTTGTAGAAGAAGAATCCAATAAGACTTATGCCATTATTGAGTGAATAGGAAGTGTACCTTGTATGACTAAATTATCATGCTCCACCTCTACTGTAGTGATGGAATAAGCCTTCCTTTGTTGATTTTCCTTTGGTGGATTCTCATTCTGATTACCCTCTAGAACTCGAGGTTTAGAGTAGTAGTTTGCATAGTGCCCTAGCTCCCTACAATTGTAGCATTGAACCATGAGTGGTTCTCTCCTTTCATCGGCTACATTCTCCTTTCTTTTCATGCGTTTTTGACACTCTTGAGCATGATGTACTTCTTTCCCTTACTTGAAGCATTTCCCCATCCCAATGAGGCAGTTCCCACGGTGCATATTTCCACATTTTTGGCATGTGGGTCATTGAGTTTTCTTCCCACTCTTATCATTACATCCACCAGCATGAAACTCCATCTTTCGTTTCATATCACCATAGCCATGGGACCATTATCCAAACTTCTTCACCACTTTTAGGGCACATCGAACAAATTCTTCATAACTCCCAAAGTCTCAAATTACAAGAGCCTTTCGAAGGTGTGGTTTTAATCCACTAATGAATCTATCAATTTTTCTATAATTATTGATAAAAAACTCAAAGTGTTCCTTTAAAGCCATGTGAAATTCGCTTCATAGGTTGTGAAGGATTCTCCTTCTTCTGGCTTGAGCTCTATGAATTCTCTCTCCATCTTCGTTTGAAGAGTTCTTGGGAAATACTTGTTAAGAAACATTATCTTAAAGTCTTCCCATTTGATCTCTTGAATTTCCTCCCTTGGCTTAGTGTTCTTAATGAAATCCCACCATTTATCGGCTTCTCCATCTAGATGATAAACATCTAGGGTCACTTTATCCATCTCATAATAGTGAATCACAGAAAAGATCTTCTCCATTGAGTTGACCAGCTTTTCCGCAACTAGTGGATTGGAGGATCCACTAAACGTCGGAGGTCATTACCGCATAAATCATTTGATAGCCAGTTTCTCCCTCATTTGTGAAGGAGGATGTTCCCCATTATTTTGGTTATTGTTAAGAACCTAAGATAATTGGGTAAGAATATCCATGATGTTTTGATCTCCATATCCCAAATCATTGGGGATGTCGTTCGGGCAATCATTGCATTGGCCCTCGCATGAGTTGTTGGCCTGATTTCTCCTCGTTACCACCATTTTCTAAAATAGAAAATGATAGAACAAAACATAAGTAAACAATTAATGAATACATAACATATTCATTTGAATAATTTATACTAAAATAATAACATATGGTATCCATATGTAAATATTATTGTGTGCATATTTGTACTTAGTCTCGTGTTATAGGTTTTCTCTAGGGTTCACAAATCCTAATTCGCAAATTAACTAAAACATTCCTCTAATACCATCTATAGTGACCCAACCTTTTCTTACATTACTATTACATAATTTTAAATATAAAAGACATAATATTATTACAAATATAGTATCAAATGTTTTAGTGTCTGTGGAAAACTAGGACCATACATAACAAATACAACATCAAGCATAAACATTTATTTAATTTCTAATTCTATTGCTTCTTATTTGTACTTGTCCTATTCATATTACATGTATCCACCTGAGGGTATACATCGAAATGAGTGAGCTAGAATCCCAGTAAAAGGATAGATAATAACAATATAGCATGGGGTGATCATAATCATAACATGGGAAAAGGATCATCAACATGAGAGGAATCATATATAAGACTTTAAATGGGGCAATGCATAATAATTAAATATCATGTCTTAGTGGTTAAATACCACAAATAATTGTAAACAAAGCTAGAATATTGTTCACACATCATTTCATATTTAATCATGAGATTCATCACTTTACCCAATGCATTGGATCACTGTATAATTCCAGGTACACCCATCACAATTAAACATTCATATTGCGCTATATAATTCTGGGGCACCCTTCACATCATAACATTATCATTTATCATGCATTCCACAATGAACATATAACAGAAATGAACAAAATTAACACATGAAAAGGAATGGGTTTCATATATAATAACACATTAAAAAACATTGGGTTCCCTAAAATAGTGAGGGAATAATATACATGTTACAAGAACCGTCAATCTTGAATGGGAAGTAAGAGGTGTGTTCTTAAAAGAAGTGTTCTTTTGGAAAAAATTTGGTTTTTTCATAAATACCAGTAAAAAAATTTATATTGTAGAAAAGGAAAGACAATTATGAAAAAATAATATTTAAGGAGTAACCATATCGTAAAGTGTGTAGTGAAAGAGGGAGAACCCGAAGGATGAATGTTGGGTTTGATAATTTCCCCTTACCTTGAATATGAATGCTTCCTTCTCGTTAATGACATGTATAATGACATTATTTTCATTAATTAGAAATCTAGAACCTTGTGTACAGTAATATGGATCATTACGGTTTCATTAAGTTATTTTATGTGCCATTTTTGAGTTATAGAGTTCAAAAACATTATTTGTGAATGTTTGTTTTTATCATTTTCTTGAGTGGTTCACTTGTATTTTTAAATTGAAGTTTGGGTAGAAAATGGGTAAATATCCAGAACTGATATTACATGTTATTAATGATATTATAGGATATTTAATGATCATATAATTAATTTTATTATATCCATGTGGATTAATCATTAGATAATAATTAAATGATGATTATTAGGGTCAATTTTGGCTGTTTTTCGATCACAAAAAACTTGTTTTAACTTATCACATAGTAATATGGTCATAGGTTATTTAAAAAACATTAAATATCAAATAATACATATAAAAATTTTGGTTTAACGATAAAAATGGTTTCATGACCAGATATGAAGGCATAAAAGGAAGAAGAAAGCATGTCGTTCTTGAAGATGATAAATTAACACCTCACGAACGACATTCTCTTTAATAAAATAAAAGGAAGAGGGAAACGTGGTTGGATGATATAATATCCCATTAGCATCATAAAATTAAATTATATGTATACTACTAGAGTTATAATACCATTTATATGAATATAGGTGGAGAGAGATCAAGAAATGAACATGAACTTGAAACGAAATTAATAGAGAAGAGGGGGAGAAATTACATCTTAAATCCTTCTCTTGAGATTCTCCTTAAGGAAGCTAGTCTTGGTCTTTTCATGAGACCCTAAGCTCTTGAAATTGATAGAGGGGATAGGGATGATTTTTGGTTAGAGTTTAGAGAAGTCTTGGAGCTTGATAGGTGTGAGGAAATGAGGGAGTGAATGGTGGATTTTATAGTGGAGTGAGAGGGGTTTCCTTAATATAAAATTCAATAGTTTATTAATTTCCCCTAAGACAAGGAATAGTTAGTATTGAATGACCAATAATAGTAATTTTATCATGTGATCCCGAAACAAGTGGGATTACAACTACATAACACCCCACATGATTCTATAATTAATTTATTTATCTTATTTTTGTAAAATACGGTATTTCCCTATTCATAAAAAATTTATGTATTTCAGAAAAATCCCAAAAGATTACCCCAACCATTTTTCGACGTGTACAATAAAAATATGAAGTCCATTTTTCAAAAATAAATTTCAAAATAAGATTAATTTAATATTGAATTAAAATAATGGTTTATTACTAAAAAAAGTATTAAAACATTCATTCACTTATTCTAAAGTATTCCTCTAATGGCCCGAAGGCCATCATTTTTTATTGATTTTTGAAAATAGACATTTCATGGGATGAGGTAGAACCCTTAAAAGTCCCATAGTTATAAGTATTACATGTCCCGTACGCCTTAGAATAATTCATTGCCTGTAGCCTTCAACCATTACATGCAACCCAAACTAACTACTTGGAACTGCTCCTCCCCAGCATCTTTATCGTGAAATCAGCTCTCCACCTTTGCATGGCTATTCGGCTAGGATTTCCCATGAATGCACAGGCTTGTCCTAATGGAAGGTGCCATACCCTATCATTCTTGCAATCCGTTTAGCTTCTGTTATGTTCAAAGCTCCTTGCTCCTCCTCCTTCTGAAGCATGCTCCATATAGGTTGTCTGATTTTCATCTTCACTTATGGTGGCCCAAAGGCCTTGAGGTGGCTAGAAGGCCTTACTGACATGAAGCCCTGGGTGACTTGAAGGCCTTAATGGACTCAGGGGCCAAATAGGTGTACTGAAGGCCTTACTGGCCCGAAGGCCTGGGTGGCATGAAGGCCTTAAAGGACTCGGGGACCAAATTGGTGGCTTGAAGGCCCAAACTGGGGAATATTTTTGGCTCCAACAGTGCCAACCAGTTCCAGTTACAGTGCCTGCTATAGTTCTATATAGTTACTACAACAGTGCCTGCTACAGTACTACTACAGTGCCCCTTGAAAATTATCCCCTACCTGGATTTGATCCCGGGTCTCTTGGATGCACTTACAGAGTCCTCACCAACTAGGTCGAGGCTCATATGCACTTATTCTAAAAAATATTGGTACATCATACATTTACATGAATATTATTTTTATAATATCATAGGTAAAGTTTCTATTAATTAGGGTATATCACTATTTATAAGGGTATGTTACTATTCATAAGGGTAGGTTACTATTCCCCAATAATCACATTTCTTTTATTGGACTCTAAAAATCATCTTGAACATAACCGTGTATGTCATATTTTCAAAATTCAAAACACAGAAGTGACAAAAATAGGTTTAAAGGTCACTTATCAATTAGTAGTTCATTATGCTGTGTTTTCTTGTTATTTTATAAAATCATTATAACAAGGGAATTTCCATTGAAAATCATTGGGTTAATACATCTGTATTTCTTATCCAATATGGTTATTTTATAAGGCCCATTAGTTATTTGGATTATTCAATATAATTAATTCTTTGCACTAGAAATGTTTGTTAGAGACTGAAGATTATATAGCTCCTCAATGCATCGATAGGTTCTCATGAGATGAATAATTTCTCAAATGGGTTTTTACCTTTAGTTGTAAACCATCTTCTAAATGGTCTTGATAGTAATAATTTTTCATGTTCTTGGGACATGAGGTCCCTAAAGAAATCAATTTCTCTCTTTATAGTTTCAGTAATTATTCATCCATGAGATTTGGGTCGAGATATCTATGGATACATTTCATTTCATTTCATTTATTAATGGCATGTATTTTAGTTTCATACGTTGCCATATTTTTTTTCCTTTTCAAGTTATTAGAATGAAATTTTTTATAGTTATTAACTATACAAATTTATTATGAACATTCATTTAGTTTGTTTCTCACATGGCATGTGTGTTTAGTTATTTACCTTTCGTTATTGACTATTCCCATTGATTCATTATTTCATCAACTATATTTTTCTCTTATTGAGAATTTCATCTCACTATTATTATGTTTCATTACCTAGGAATCCAAGAATAATATTTTTAATGATATTCTAGAATATACTAGAAGGAGTAGAGATCATAATCAATGTTTATTTGTTTAGAAAAAAATATTTTATAATCAGTGTATCCATTTTTAATGAAATACTAATTTAGGTATCTAGCATACCAAGACTACTAACATGATTAGTAATTTGGGACATGATTCCTTGTAGACATGCTAATTTATTAAGTAGTAAGAATCAGCTCTGGGCTATCTAGGGATGGGTCTCTATAGTTGGTATTATTCGATGTTTAGTAGAAACATTCGGAATGAGATTTAGGATAACCTAGATTAGATAACATAACCCTAAGGTAAAATTTGAATTAGTATATATGATAATAAGGAAATTTTTGTTAATTATACATTATTTGTGTCATATTAGTGAAAAAACATGTATTGATACTAAAAGTGGATGGGGTTCTTTCATAAATGTACCTAGGAGTATCAACTCAGACAAGGGTTTCTTGGATTGACTCGGGGTAACCTGGTACAAGGAAATGGGCCTTACTACGCACCTGGTTTGACACTCTCTGGGGATATGCCTAGGATGATTTCCATTTTATTTACATACCATTTTAAAGGATTTAAAATTATTGATTTCCCTAAAGTAGAGAATGTTAAAGATTCTAGGATTCAAGAGGCATAAATTTATGTCTTGTACTATAAAATGTTTAGAGTTATAGAATTTTCATAATTTTATGAGATAAAAGTTTATGGAAATGTTTAGAAATTGTAGCTAGTGGATGAAATGGTAAATCCACCAATTCATACGACACAATGAGTGAGAATTATCATATCTTTTATGGTATTAATCCAAAATTTTAGAGGAAAATAATATCCCATGTATTAACATCATATGAGGAAATAATATCCAGTGTAACAAGACAATTAAATAATTATCTATGTCATATAGATTTAAAGTAAAGAAGAGGATGACAGAGAAAAAGATCAATAAATGGAAGAAGGGAATGAAGGATTTTCCCAAATTTTATAACTATGGAATGAATTAACCTGGTAAATTCTTAAAGGGAATGGGAGATTGTTATATGTGTTGAAAAGAAGGACACAATGATCATAAATACAAGGGTATGAAAAAGGATTCCAATTTACAATGATTTCAGTGTATGGAGATGACACACTATGTGAATCAACATCCCATGATTCAATGTAATATACCGCAAATGATGTTATTGGATATTGATGAAGTTATGTTACTTCAAAAAATGAAAAAAATGATTAATATCATTTTTCAAAACAATTTTAATTTGATTATTTTATGAGAAACGTACTGGTTATAATAATTATAGAACATATGGGGATTGTACTCCATTAAATTTCCATTAAGGATTTGAGATCATATTATGAATTTTACAAAGAATAGTTATTCAACAAGAAAGTTACAATTTTCAGAAAACACATGATTTAGGGAATTAAAACCCTTCATATGTTCCTTATGTTAAAATAATTACGACTAAATGATTTATTTGTATAATTACTAACTACCTTGGAACTTATTAATGACTTGTCAAAAAGTCCTCTATTCTATCATTTATGGAGTTAACACCAATTTTGGATATAAGTAATGTATCTAAAACATGTTTCTTTCTTAAGGAGTAAAGAGGGATGCATGTTTCCAATATGTTTTTGTGGTAATTAGAGTTATTTCCATATTTCAAGATGTTACATGATGATGTAATTAACATGTTTGGAATGAGAGAATCATGATATGATTCATGCTGAATATAGAATAAGGATAATTTTATTTAATAATTATTAAATCATAATCAATTAGAAATTTTTAACATTTTTAAAATAGAATATTTTGATCATTGGATGAGATTTTAGATGGTATTGTATTACTTATCTATATATTTTGTGAGATGATGTAGAAATAATTCAAGTCATAATCAATGGAAAATATCATGTTTATAGAAACATATTTTTACTTATATTCTTATGGAGTGTAATAATTCCTTAACTATAGAAAAATAACCTCGAAACCACGAATTTTTTCTTAGTAACTTCATTTCTGAAGGGATGAATGGCCTCTTAGGTCATCACAAATTTATGGGTTTCTGATTGTTAAATTTCTCCTAACCATGTTCTCTAGAAGTATCTATCATAACATGATGGTTATATTTTTCTTTTTTATCCATATTTCAATTTCCACCTATTTTCTCTTACTTTGGAATCTAGATACATGACTGTTGTAATTTCCATTCTCTCTTATTAATAAAAAGTGATATTAACCGTTTGTAGGATGTGGGTCTTTCAAAAATAGTTTATTTTCAATCCATAAACTACTGGGATATGGGATATTTGAGATGGGCTATTTGCGACGGGATCCCATCGAAAATAGGATTAAGCGATGGGGCCCCGTTGCAAATTGCTGGTTTTAGAAAATACTATCAAAAATACAATTTTTAGTAATGGGCATGTCGCCAAAAATAGTATTTGAGGAAGAAAAGTTTCTCAATGAAAAAAAGTTCTCTGATTATATACATTATATATTAATAAACCATTTGTGATGGGGAGATGGTCCTGTCACAAATATTATTTGTGATGGGGATGTTCCCCGTCCAAAATAAGTCTCCAAATATATACATTATACATAAAACCAATTTTTGACGGGTCCGTTACCAATATTTGTAGAAATTTATATTTAAATTATTTATGACGGGCTCTCATCTCAAATAATCCCATTACAAATAATTAGCATAATAAAAAACATATATTTAATAAAATTATGATTAATGAAAAAATTATATTAATTATATTAATATAATAAAAAAATTAAAAATATTAAAATTCTCAATATTCTAAAAAATATATACTAAAAGTCATCAAATATTATTATTATTAGTGAAATAAACAAACATTAAAAAATATAATACTAAAAATATATATTTAATAATATTATGATTAATGAAAAATTAATAATATTATTATCAAAATAATAAAAAAACAGAAAATTATTAAAATTCTCAATATTTACAAAAAAATATAAAAAAACATAAAATATTATTTTTATTATTAATAAAATAAAAAAATATTAAAAAATATAATCCTAATAATAAATAATAAAATAATACAAATAAAAAATAAATTATCCAATATTTGCAATAATATAAAAGGGAGAAACTATAAATAGTTCACATTACAACAAATCGTGAATTCAAATGTTTTTAATGTAAACCAAATCACAGTTGTTGTTCATCTTCTGGAGGAGGTGGAGGAGCTATAAGAGATGGTGGAGAAAACTCCATCCCTAAACTACGAGTCAGACGACGCATGTACTCCAACTGCTCGTGATGCTGCTACTGCTACTACTACTCCCATCAATGCATCTCCTCCCAGTGTTGTTGTTGTTGCAGCTGCTGCTGATGCATCTCTGCATTCTACTTCTGCAAACTCTCTATAAGCTCATCCTGAGTTCACAACTGCTCCGGATATTGTTATCCAGAAGATGATGCCTCTCCATGAGCTCCTCTCGAGCTGAACGCCAACATTGCAACAGTACCATAATACATACCAGGAGTCAAATGAGAGCCGATACCAACTACTCGTCCCTTATCAAGCCTATTTTTCGTTGCCTACAACCATACCACCACATCGAAATGGTGGGTACTAGTTGTCTGATCAGTTGTCTCATCCTGACACTCAGCCTGTGTCTGAGAGGTCACAGCCTCATTTGACTCCTTCAATTCCAATTTGAAATTAAAAATTTCTAAAATATTACATGCAGTTAATTTTAAAAATGAAAATAATAATACTAACCATAATCCGATGTTGGCGATCACCTCTAATCTCTTCAGTGGCTGGAACACTATACATCCTCTGATAAATATCATACTCTATTATATCGGGATTCTTTACTGCATATAGAAATATAAAATAAACTTTCATTATTTAAAGTTATATAAAATATTTTAAAAAGGTACTTACCATATTCTCTCTATGTATACTGAATGTACGACTACTAGCTCGATGTGTCACCTCCTATCTCCCCTGGTTCTGCCGACCCACTGAAGATCTCCTCTAAAATCCCCCATCCAACCAGTGTAAACATAATCCATCCCAAACATGAGATGAAATGTACTCTGGTCAGTGATCTCTACACGACTCATCCTATTTTTTCACTCATGCATTCTTAATGGGTGTCCTTATCAAATTGTGCAAAAACTGATTGAAACAGTCATGCATAGACACCTACCATTCCGCGTGGATAGAATCATGCATGCTATCATCTATGGGATACCATAAGGCCTATAAATAATTTATAATATCAATCCATTAATAAAATAAATTTCAATACAAATATTATTTATTTACATACCAACTAATGATTGAACATTCCGAGCCACACATCAGCCAAAATCTATTCCCATGTGATCCATGGCTGAGAGAAATAATTGCGCAAGATAGCACTCCCATGTCCAACAGCTACATGCGAAAAATTGTGAAAAAAATATAAATAATCCAAAATTTAGTATATATATATAAATAAATTGATTAAATCAGACAAAAATATACAGGTTACCATACCTCTATGTGTATGGATCGATGCCAGGACATGGACGTCACTCGGGGATACGGTCAGGAATCATCAGTCATGCTGGACCACGAACCCTCCGTGTACCCCCTAAACCTCTAGTAGGTTGAGGGTCAGATGATCCAAATTACCCCTCATAAAAAGGTAGCTCAACCTCCTGTAACTCGTGATATAGATCAGGTTCCATCTGAAACACAAAATGATTGTTATTATCAGATAGTTGAAAATAACTATTATATATAGATATATATTAGTTATGATTATACAAAGCATTTAATTGTGTCAATTTTCAGCTTCGTCATCATCTTCATCATATCTGATGATGTCAATGTCTTCATATTCTTCCTCAGCATCATCAATATCCATCTGAGTTTAAGTTTCATCATCTCTTGTCATTTCAATTTCATTTGTAACAACATTAACATCATCATTATCATCGATCCTTAGTTATGGAGTGTCATCATTGATTTCATGTCTCTTTGTGAAAAAAGATTGATTTTGATCAATCTCATGAAATATTTAAATTCCTTTCACTTCAGTGAAACCACATTTAGGTTGATTAAAATAATTTTCCAGAGATTTCATTTTTATAATGCTCAACCAATTACTCATGTCTCTTAAAGTATCACAATACTTTTCGTAATAAATTTGATGTGCATGTTGAGCAAGTATAAATAGTTAATTTACTACAATAGGTCATTTATATTTAATATCGACGATTCCATTAGTTGGATGATCACACAAGCCTCTCTTAGTATCCAACCACAGACATTTAAACATCATTTTTTAGTTCTTTCCTAGATAACATAACTCAATAAATACATCCAGAATTCCATAAATGTCAACTTTAGTTTTAATATGATGTGATCCTCTCAAGAAAACTCCCATGATCATTGTTTTTTTATTCCCCATATGCAATTGTATGAAATCAACAACCATTTACCACATATGAATTATAAGATTTAACCATTTTGGATGGTGGGTTACTCAATATACATAGTTGCTTATCAATTTTATCAGCATGTTGAGACGCCTGAAATTTTTTAAAACAATTATCAATATAATAAATAATAAACAGAATTGATATTAAACCATCATTAATTTATGTTACTAGTTTTTGAAACCATTGAGAAAAAATTTAATTTTTGCTTTCTTCAAGATCAGCTGCTGTAATTTGTGGAAGTTGTTCTTGATATGATTATCATATAACCTACATATAAAATAAGTGTACGTACTGTAACATAGATTATAGAATAAGTGATAGAAGCACTCATAGTACAAATGATGTCATTTCTTCACAGTTGAACAGAACATATATATGAGCTTTGTGATGTTCATCATCTGAAATCCAGCGTTCATGAGCTTCACTAAATCCATGATTTGACTGATTGAAAACTGATAATTGATTTTTCATTTCCTCTTTAACATTCCCCTCATTTCATCCCATGCGATTTTGTTTTGAGGGATATTAATATTCAAAATAATGAGAGCAGAAAAAAGAAATTTCTTCTTGAAAATAAGCTTTAGCAATTGAGCCTTAATATGATTCTTTGTTACATACTTTTCTCTTCAATTTCATCATACATCTCTCGAATGGGTACATCCATCTAAACTGTATTGGACCTCCACATTTAGCTTCATGTGGAAAATGTAATATCATATGCTCAATTGAGTCAATAAAAGCCGACAGAAATATTTTTTCCAGGTTACATATAATTAAACCATCATATTCTTCATGTTTTCTTAGCACATCATATTTTATTGTCGCTGCACAAATGTCTCGAAATAATATTATATATCTATTATAAAATCAAAAATCATAGAATTCAACAAACTTATAAATCTTGTTGGCATAAGTCCTTCCATTATAACATGACAATCATGACTTTTTTAATTTGGTAATATGACCATTTTTAACATATCTATCAAAATTGGGAGCATAGCCATCTCGATGTCTCAAATCTACAATCCACTGACAAAATAATAAGTGACTCTCTTTGGATAGTGTATAATCTACTTTTGACTTCATTAACCTATATGATCTTATATTTTCAAATAGTTCATGTTCTAGTCACCTGCATATTTGGGCAAGATCTAATCGTGGTTTTACAGTATCTTTGGTCTCACCTCGTGTATCCAAGACTATATAAAATAAATTATCAAAATAGTTCTTCTCAATATGAATGACATCCAACATGTGGTGGACCAACAAATCAGACCAATATTAATGATCCCAAAAAAATTCTCCATTTTATCCAATTATGTTCTTTCCCAAAGCCATGAATTTTATGTTGGTTTATTATTGGCCCAAATGTGTTGGGAGGTAAGGAAAATACAAATGATTTTAACTCTGTGCCTGAGATAATTTTTGGATGCTTGTCCCTTTCAATGGTGCCTTTTATGAAATGAGACTTTTTCCTTCAAAAATATTGATCCGTTCGAAAGAAATCTGTGTTGACAGTCAAAATAACATGTTTTTTTCATTGACATGCATAAAGTCTTTATTTTCTTTCATACTATAAGGACATTATTTCAGACCATGTGTACTCTAGCCAGATAACATTCCATATGCCAGAAAATCACTCATCGTTTGAATCAATGAATCTTTTAATATAATATTTTTCTGTAGCAACATCATATATACTAAGACCATTACTCCATAATGCATTTAACTCATCAATAAATGGTCTAAGATAAACATAAATATTTATTTTCGGATGCACTAGGATTAATATGGTTAAAAATGTATTGGGCTCCTTCATCAACAACAATGGAGGTAAATTTTACAGAGTTATAAAGACAAGACAACATGAATACTGACTACCATAAGAACCAAATAGACAGAAACCATCAGTAGAAAGACCCAATTGCACGTTTCGGGCTGCTAAAATAAAAGACAGATACAGATGGTCAAAATGTTTCCATGAATCACCATTAGATGTATGATTCAACATTTTATCGGTTCAAATATTGGTTTTGTTACATTACATCATTGACGTTGTGTTCTGAGATATAAATAAACGTTGTATCCTAGGTGTAAGGGGGAAATATCTTAAGTTTTTTACAGGAATCGATCAAGGCTTCACTAGTTGAGCTAATTTGTACCTCAATTTTCCACATGTGGGACAACTATCCAATGACTCAATTTCACCAAAATATAAGATGCAATCATTTTCACATGCATGAATCTTCAGATAACTAAGGCCCAAATTATGAACCAACCTCTTTCTCCCATAGTAATTTGTAGGCAACACATTTCATTAATGTGATAGTATTTTAACCAATGAAAATATCTGATCAAAACAGTTGTTTGAAATTTCATTATAATATTTTATATCCATAAATTTTATGACTACTTATAATTTTCTTATCTTACAACCATGATATAATGCATCCTCAGCAGACCTCAATAACTCATAAAATTCGGATGGTGCCAACTCAGGAGTTAAATCAAAATAATGTTGAGTTTTAGTTTATTGAACAGATAGACCTACAACATCATGTACTAAATTTTGAAATTGATATGGTTCTAGAATCATGTTATTAGTATCTTCTTTAGATCTACGTTCACTGGGTTGATACCAAAAAACAAAATCTTGTTTAAAACCAAACTGCAAGAGATTTCCCCTATCCATGTCAAATGTGATAAACGTTATCAAATGTTTTTTTACAAGGAGTCTACATTGTGCCTTCTAAAAAATATTCTGGTTTTAATGATGTAAATGATAATAAATCTTCAACACCCTCAATTTATATAAGATCTAAACCAGAACCATTTGGATTTCTACACTGATTTATCCTAGAGTGATCATCTAATAAGGACTGATGTCAATTTCCTTGTTTGATATTTTTCTATAAAATATAAATCATCATTGTTTTTGAAAAATTTCAAATTATAAAAAAACTATCTGAAAAAAGAAGATAAATAATTACAAATACTTCTTAATAATATCTTTTAATATTAATTCCTAATTACTCTTAATTCTTCCTAATTATTCTAAATTATTACTAATAATTCCTAATTATTAATAATTATGACTAATTAATCCTAATTGGTCATCGTTATTCATAATTAGTACTAATTAGTACTAATTAGTAGTGTTGGGTAAAATACCTCAAGGTATCATTGAAGCATTTTGAGGTGATTGTGTTTGTTGAAAAAGTGGAAATCTATGTGGTGATTGTTGACAAAGAAAAACAATGAAATAAAAAATTTTTACAAAGGGGGTTTCATGGTGGAATGTCGAGTTCAAGAGCTGTGGTCAACGATCCATGTTTTATTCAAGAACGTCTAAAAAGGAATGAATGATCTGGAGGTGGTACAAAAAAAACAGATACTTCAAGGAGAGGAAACATGCAAGCCATATGATTTTCGGCCTGAAAATCAAAAAATGAAGAGAAGTGGTTTTTGGAAAAGGTACTTGCACATCGTGTACTTGAAGGACAGGACACTTACACGCAATATCTTTTTCAAGATCAAAGCATCAAAATATGGAACAAGAAAGAGGATCGCACAAGTATTGGGTTGGTCGTGAAAGTGACTTATGCGCCGATGCCTTGGAGGATTGGAACCTTTCGTGCCTGGTGTTTTTCAGGATCAAAACTTCAAAATATGGCAAAGGGAAGAGGTTTGCGAAAGTTTGGAAGTGGTTCGCGCAACTGACTTTCAGGGGAAGAAACCTGTATGCTGAGACTTGCATGTTGAGGATAGACTTGTGCGCCACCGCATACATTGACCAAATTCCTATAAATACAGGACCACCCCTCCTCATTTTCAATGGAGTTCAACACATAGAAAATTCAGAGATCTCGTCGCGCAAGTGTGGTGGTCATACAAGTGGTGGTGGGTCGCGCAAGTAGGACTTGGGTGCCTGATTTGAAGAATCATGGTTGTTGCTAGTTGCATGCAAATATTTGTTTGGGCATAAAGGGAAGTGAGTCACCCATGTTTGGAGTTGCAGAAGCTTGTTTCGCAAAAGTGGTTGAGGAAGACTTGTGCACCAGTTGTGACTTATGCACCGATACTTGCACATCGGATTAGACTGGCACTCCAAGTAAGCTTGATTTTCTGGCAGTGTGTTCGGGCTGCGTGGAAGCTGGAAGTTTTCCCAATTCCTTCGGTGCAAAGAGAGATTCATCTATGGGTGAAAGTTGGACTTCAACAGAGCATCTACAAATAGAGGAAGATGAAATACTTCATGAAAATGAAGAGACCTACAGTTCTATAAACTGTGACTGGATTCCTTCCAGAGCAGTAAGGAAAGGAAGAGAAAGAAGGTGATCCTCTACACTATTAGTGAGCCAGAGAGAGAGAGAAATATGGAGTGACCCTTAAAAAAGCAGTGAGATGACCCTAAACATTGTAAAGGCATTGAGCCTCGGCCTAGAAGTGATCTAGCCTGAACCTTGTAAACAGTAGTGTGATTTTTGTGGATTTGGTACATCATAACATTGCCGATGTAATCTCCTTGGACGTAGCCTAGTGAGGGTGAACCAAGTAAAAATTGATGTGGCATGTGCATGATTTATATTCGGTTTATATTGTGCAAAAGGAAAGAGAGGGAAGGGTGTTTTTCTTAACAGCAAAACAAGACCAGAACGAGCTTTAATTTAAAATTAGTCATACCCTGATACACCCCCCCCCCCTCAGGGTATTCAGCCTTATGGACCTAACAAGTAGTAATTACAGTTAATTTCTATTAATTACAACTAATTATTACTAATTATTCCAAATAATTCAAAATTATTCCTAATTAATACTAATTATTACTAATTATTCCTAATTATTCCTAAATATTCATAATTATTACTAATTATTACTAATTAGTCCTAATGATTAATAATTATTCTTTATTATTCCTAACTATTCTTAATTATTCTAAATTATTACAAATTATTACTAATTATAAATAATTATTACTAACAATTACTAATTATTACTAACAATTACTAATTATTACTAATTAGTCCTAATTATTCTTAATTAGTACTAATTAGTACTAATTACTACTAATTACTACTAATTACTACTAATTACTTCTAATTACTCATAATTATGACAAATTATTTCTAATTATTACTAATTATTCTTAATTATTACAAATTATTACTAATTATTACTAATTATTCCTAATTATTACTAATTATAACTAAGTACTACTAATTATTACTAATTATTACGAATTATTCATAATTATTCCTAATTATTCTTAATTATTACTATTTAGTACTGTTTATTAATATTTATTTCTAATTATTACTAATTATTACTAATTATTCCCTATTTATCCAAATTATTATGAATTTTTTCTAAATATTCATATTTATTCCTAATTATTACTAATTATTAATAATTAAAACTATTTATTCCTAATTTTTTCTAATTATTACTAATTATTACTAATTATTACTAATTATTCCTATTTATTACAAATTATTATAATTTATTGGTATTTATTACTAATTATCCCAATTTGTTAAAAATTATTCCAATTTGTTAATAATTAATATTATTTAATACTAATTATTCCATTTTATTACTAATTATTATTATTTATTACTAATTAATCCTATTTGTTTCTATTTATTCCAAATTATTCCTAATTATTCATATTTATTACTATTTATTTATAATTATTCTTAATTATTCTTAATTATGACTATTTATTTCAAATTATTTCCAATTATTAATATTTATTACTCATTATCACTAATTATTATTAATTTTTACTAATTATTCCTATTCATTTCTAATTATAACTATTTATTTCTAATTATTCCCAATTATTCCTATATTATTACTAATTATTCCTATTTATTACTAATTATTTCTATTTATTACTAATTGTTCATATTTATTACTATTTATTCCTATTTATTAAAAATTAATACTAATAATTTCAAATTATTATTACAAATAAATACTGTTACCAGAACAATTCAAATCTAATTTAATTAAAACTATTCAAAAATAATTAAAATTAACATAAAAAAATGAAATAAATAATAAACTAAATAAAATAAAAATATCTTTAAACTTGATCTCTAATTGATATAGAGGGCTTCACAAATTTTTTGTCAAAAAAAACTAACTCAAAAAAAATTTCATGCTGAAAATAGGGTTGGGAGAGAGAGAGAGAATGTGAGAATTTATAGGACGATTAAAAAAAAGGATGGGGTATATATAGGTTAGATTAGTTTCAACAAGTCCTTTTGCGATGGTATTCCCATCGCAAATAGTCATTGTTGCGACAGCGTTCGTCGTAAATACGTTTGCCCGCATTAATTGCAATCAGTGGTCAAAAGGGTATTTGCGATGGGCCCTGTCGTAAATGGTACATGCTGACTCAATTTTTATGATAAGACAACATCCCATCGCAAAAAACGATTTTCCGTCGTCGGGTATTTGCAGCGGGTCCCGCCGCAAATACCCTCCGATCGACAAACTATTTGCGATGGGGGAATTCACCCGTCGCAAATAACCTTCCTGCAATTGGGCGTTTACCCCACGCCAAACCGCACATTATTTTTTGCGACGGGACACCAAATCCCATTGGAAATAACATGTTATTTGCGATGGGTCGAACCCCCTATCACAAATAACCTATTGGATGGACTATTTGGGAAGGGAATTAATCATGTCGCAAATAACCCGTCGCAAAAGCTTATTTTTCCCATAGTGATAGATTACTGAGTTCATTTTTAAATTGTGAGGATGGAATTTAACTCACATGGGATAATATAACTATCCAAGACATTACAATATTTTACTTTTATAATAAATATAATTTTTTGTTGGCATCCTTTATACACAATATTAATCAATCGCTACATGTGACATTGAATTCACTTTCATTACATGCAGGCACAAATTTTACTACCTTTTAAAGGTAGAAATATTTTAAAACAATATTTTGAAACATTAATAAATTTCAATTTTAAAAATAGACAACATTTTGGAATTCACGCTGTCAAAATTATATTCGGATAAATTTATGGTATTTTTCCCTGAAGCATCATTTTTTTAGAGAATAGTGAAAAATATTGTGTTTTAGATAAAAACAGCCTTTTTATTTAAATAATTATTAATGTTAAATTATATATTATAATTTAAAGTCACATTGGATTATTATAAATATATTAATATAATTTAGTTAATTATAATCAACATGACTTTTATATTGAATATAAAAACATATCTATGTTTTGAACATTTTTCTACAAAAACCAGTTAATCTATCAGTTTTAAGGATTATCATTAATATTATTTTTTCCTATTCTATGGTTTGAATTTTGAAAATCTGACAAAACAAATTTTAATCAAGATAATATTTTAGGTCTAATAATATCAACTTAAATTTTGAAAAAAATTATTAGTGAAAGAGATTAAAATTAATTTCAGTGATTAAGGTGTAATTAGGATTAAAAAGGAGTAAAACCCTATGTTTATGGGCCAAAATGACCTATCCACTTGTCTAAAACCAATTTAATGGAAATATTTCGGCCCCAAACCTTCCATTCACGAGTTTTTGTGTTTTTTATGACTTTTATTTGGTACAAACGTTTTCACACCTACATTTATTTCATGAATACAAAGTGAGTCCTTTTCCATCTCTAAAAAAGTCCACCACCTCAACCCATTCCTCACACCTCTAAAACAACTTATTATAGTCCTTGACCTACCCAAATAGTCTCCCATAATTCCTATCCTCGACCTAAAATCATCCCTTTTAGATGAAACTCTCCCATTAAATCCTTTTGATGAAAACAAAACGAAGTTACCCGATTAAAAGGTAATTTCCCTTATCAATCTATCTTGTTTCATTTCCACTATACAACCCTGAAATCTAATTATTATATTATATTGTTAAAAAAATTATCCTCTATATAATAGGATGTTTTTAGGTTGAAATTTTAATTTACACATATACACACGATGATCTAATGGGTAATGAACATATTGTTTCTATGTACGGTAAACTACTGCCTCACGAAACGATGAGGGTTCAACTATTCCTACAACCGATCATGGTTGAAATTATGAGGTAATCTTTGTTTATATTTGTTATATAATATATTTTTTAAGTATTTATTCTTATTTAAACCTTTTATGACACATAAATGTAATACTTTCTATTTTACAATAATAAGATAACATCATTTGAGGAATTGTGAACTACCGCCCCCTCAAAGTGCTGTGATTCGTTCTCACGATACATGGAATATATAAATGAGGGTTATAATTAAATATATGAGACATAAAAATATATATTATATTCATGAAATAATTTCCTTTCATCAAATATATATGTTTTTATATATCATTTTCTTTATTACACATTCACACACATTAAAATAGATAACGTCATTCTTGGACGTGTGGCTACCGCCAGCTTATCGAGATATGATTCCTTTTACATAATATAATTCTATATATAAGTATATATTATTAAATAATATGATATATATTATATAATTATCTTTTTGGAAAGATTTTAGTTACTTATCTTCTTTGCACAATGATCATTTTAAAATTGGAATGTTACTCATTCGTACGTATAACCTACCATCTTTGTGACTGTAACATACTATCATTTTCATTACCATATTTATTTATTTATTTTAAAATTATAATTTATTTAAAAATATGATAATTATTTCATGGTTATCTTTCTATTTATGTTATATAATGACGCATTTGACCATAGTTGACCAACAACAGTTTTTTTGAGATATAAACTAAATTTTGTAAAAATACACCCGATGTAAACTTATTTATTTTTGTTGTTGTTAACAACATGTTAATAAGTGAAGTAAAAGTAATTATATGCAAAAAAATGTTCTCAATAATGTTTTAGATTAACCTAAATTTATTACATAATAATTTGAAGGACGTTCACAAGAAATGAAACTCACGGTAAGGGGTTCACATCAATCATTTTACATATGTGAGATAAATGTCATGTTTACTGTTGGAATCACCTGTTTTGATAATCCCAAATCATGCTTAACCATTGATTATGATGTATTAAAACCTTTGCATTAATCTTATTATTCTATGCTTAAACATATTTTATTCTAAACAGTTCATATTCTTACTCTCATAACTTTACTGTAACAGATTACAGTAGTATTTACATAAGTTTGGTATTGTTAGCTACTAGTCAGAGTTTTCTTCTCAAAGTCACAGTTACAGTTAACTGCCACCTTAAGTTATTGTTGCAATAAGTTCACAGTTACAAGGTTACAGTCGAAGACTAATATAAGCTTACAGTTACGAGTCTACTGCTATCTATTGTCAAAGCTCACAGACGAAGGTCACAGTTATAAGACTTCTGTTCAAAGTTATCTCTGCTCAAGTTCACAGTCGAACAAGTCTACAGTTGGAACAAGTTCGCAGTCGAACAGGCCTACAGTCATAAGTCTACAGTCAAGGTTACAGTTATACAGCTTCTGTCTACTAAGTCTACTGATGATCGAAGTCTACAGTTGACAAAGGTTACAGTTCTACAAATTTGATGTTACAAGTCTACAGTTAGAAAGGCTACAGCTACATGGAGTAAAAGCTACTATTGCAAGCCTACAGACAGCAAGCCTTTTGTTGAAGTCAGCAGTCAGAAGGAAGTCCACAGTTGGAAGACCACAGTTGAAGTCAACAGTGACATACATTCTCGACTCACTGTTTTAATTTCTTTATTTCCTACATTTAATCTATCTAACGGTCATATCATACATTTTGATGATTTGTCAAATATCTGATAAAGGTTGTCGGATGTCAGGAACCCGTACCTCGTACCTGCTGAAAAGAAATCTTTTATGTCCCCTGTCGGGAGATAAATACGAGAAGACTACGCTGCCCAAAAAGGATGCGAACCAGAGAAGTGCGTGGTGGACGAAATATACCAGAAACACAAGAAGATAAAAACGAGTTCCATCAAGAACACAGAGAAGCATATAGACAATCAAGTATACTCGAGAAGCGTTCTGTGCATACAAGAAGAACCCTGAAGAACTTCATCGACTACATTCTCACTACCTGTGAACCTGGAGCATACGACACTCTGTTTCTCAAACAGAAACGAGAAGAGGACTCCAACTCTCTTCTGATCGAATACAAGAGCTACACTGAGATCACCAGAACCACTTCTAAACTCTACATCTCTTGTTCTGTGATTTATTCTACATTTTGAGCAGTGTGTGTTATCTGCTGTATTAAACACACACACTGACTCATGTACTTTCACTGGAGGATCTGTAAATCCTCAGCAAATCTTTTTGCACCCCATTTCCCACTGTGGATAGTGGTAGAGGTCTTGTGACCTGGACAGCTTGCTGCTGTTGTTTGTTTTCCCACGAAGAACTGTGGTAGAGGTCTTGTGACCTGGACAGTGTGTTCACTGTTGTTAACCCCGATCCAGGGTGTGGATCATTTTATATAAACTTTTGAGAGGACTAAGTCTCGGCTTGAGACTGAACCTCTTGGTTAATTCTCTGTGTTTGAGGTTGTACTCTATATCCATACTATACATATTTATTTCATATTCCACTGCTATTACTTTGAAATATAATCTACCTTCAAAGCTACTTTGATAATTAAATTCTCAAGTGTTTATGTTTGTTATAAATCAGTAAGTTAGTTTCAAAAGTTAATTTAATCATAAGATTAAGTTAACTGAGAATTAATCAATCTTTGAGAAACTAATTGAACCTTTATAATCTATATAAATTCACTACAGTTTAATTTGTTTTTGAAATTGGGGGATTTTAATAGAAATTGTTTTTAACAGAAATTTTAATTGGAACTCAATTCACCCCCCTCTTGAGTGTCCACTCCGACCAACATTTGGTATCAGAGGTTGTGTTTATCTCTGTTATACTTGCTCAAAGTTTTATTTTAACCCTCTGTTTTTAAAACTGTGATTGTAGTTTTATCTAAAAGATCTTAAATTTCTGTTAGTCCTAAATTTTATCTCTTTAAAACATTTTCTAAAATTTCCTTATGGATAATAGACTAGAAGGTGCTGCTACTAATAGGCCACCCTTCTTTAATGGTGTGAATTATGCCCAATGGAAGCTCAAAATGAAAATTCATTTGGAAAGTATGGGTTTTGATATTTGGACTGCTATAGAGTCTCAATACAAGATTCCAGAAACTGAAAGAATAACTTGGGATGAACCTACTAAAGTATCTTACAAAAATAATTGTAAGGCTATGAATGCTCTCTACTGTGCTCTAGGAGATGAGGAATTCAATAGAATTTCTGCATGTAAAACTGCTTTTGAAATCTGGGACACCTTAGCTGTTTCTCATGAAGGAACAACTAATGTCAAGGAAATGCGGTTAAACACTTACACTATCAAATATGATAACTTTAAGATGAAAGCTGATGAACCTATTTCTGATATGTATCTCAGGTTTAATGAGATAGTCAACACAATGAGCTCACTCGGAAAGATTGTTCCAGCAAAGGAGCAAATCATGAGATTATTGAGATGTCTGCCTGACAGATGGAGAGGCACATCCGTTTCAATTAGAGAATCCTGTGATATTGGAACTTTGCCTGTCAAGGAGTTAATTGGTAAGCTGATGATGTACGAAGAAGAGCTCAAGGTAAATAAAGAGGAAGATGAGGAACCAAAACGAAAATCTGTAGCTTTTAAGTCTACTGCATCAAAGAGCAAAGACAAGGAGAAAGTGCATATACCAACTGAAAGCTCATCTAGTGAAGACTTAGATTCTGACAGTGATGCCGAGATGGCACAAATAGCAAGGAGATTCAAGAAGTTCTATAGGAAGAAGAAGTTCTTCCGAAAACCAAACTACAAGGGTAAGTATGATAGACAAGGTAAGTGGAAGAAATATTGGAAGAAAACTGATAAAGAAGAAGACATAGTTTGCTATGAATGTAAAAGGAAAGGACACATCAAAGCTGACTGTCCTAAGTTAAAATTCAAGAAGAAATATGAGTACAAGGACAAGAATTATAAGAAAGCTATGAAGGCCACCTGGAGTGCTTTAGAAGACAGCACAAGTGAATCAGAGTCCAGTGATTCTGAAAGAAATCGTGCTAATATGTGTTTCATGACAAACACATCTGAGGTAACCTTAGACACTCCCACTCTAAACTCTTATTATTCTGAAGGTGAAGCAGAATCTGGTTCTGATTCTGAAAATATGTCTAAAGATGAATTGATTGAATACTGTAATATGCTGGAAGAAACGTGTAATGAACTAAAGGATAAATATAAGTCTTTAAATAAACAGCATTCTCTTACTGCAAGTGTCAAGTCTGCACTTGATGTAGAAAAAGAGAAAAATGTTCAATTATTAAAGGAGAATACAGAACTGAAACTATCTAATGAACAACTTAGAAAGGACTTAGAAACATTCACAAATGGAAAAGATACTCTAACCCAACTTCTAGGAAAGCAAGTTGCACCTAAGTATGCTACTGGCTTGGGATACCAACCTGGACAAAGACAGTTTACTAAAACCCGATTTATCAAGTCTGGAAAAAATCCTGCTAGTTCCAGTTTTGGAAATTCGTATGCCTCAACTGGTTATTTAAATAGTTGTAGATCAAATAAAGTATATCTAGCTAAATCTGTTGCATCTATTAATTTTATGGGACCCATAAGACAAATCTGGGTACCTAAATCCTTGATTGCTAACATATCTGGACCCAAGAAAATCTGGGTACCAAAGTCATTTCCTGTCTAATCTGTTTTGTAGGAAATCTGTTTGAAAAGCAATTACAAGAAGGTATGGTACTTAGACAGTGGATGTTCAAGACACATGTCTAGAGACTATTCGTGCTTCAAAAGCTTAATAAAGGTTAATGGAGGATATGTCACATTTGGTGATAACTCAAAAGGAAAAATCATCGGCTTAGGCCAGATTGGTAACACTGACTCAATATTAATTTCCAAAGTTTTATTTGTTGATGGACTTAAGTACAACCTACTTAGCATTTCTCAATTGTGTGATGATGGTTTTAATGTCAAGTTTGAAAACAACTCTTGTGATGTTTATAATTCCAAAAATGCTTTAATATTTTCTGCCTTAAGAAATGAAAATGTTTATGCTGTTGACTTAAACACTTTAGCTAAACATAATGTTACTTGCTTAAATGCTTTTCATAAAGAGTCTTGGCTGTGGAATAGGATATTAGGACACTGCAATATTCACTCACTTAGAAAACTCTCTAAGAAACACCTAGTTAGAGACCTACCTAAGCTTGAATTCCCAAATGACAAAGTGTGTAATCCCTGTCAAAAGGGAAAACAACACAAAGTTTCTTTTAAACCAAATAAAGAAGTTTCAACTTCTCAACCACTTGAACTGGTTCACATGGATTTGTTTGGACCATCAAGAATTTCAAGTCTAAATGGGAAGCACTATGTTTATGTTCTTGTAGATGACTTTTCTAGATATACTTGGGTATACTTTCTAGCTCACAAAAGTGAAGCCTGCTCTTCCTTTGTTAAATACTCTAAGTCTGTAGAAAATCTTAGTGGACTTAAGATTAAGACCTTGAGGAGTGATCATGGCCGTGAGTTTGAGAATCAAGAATTTGAATCTTACTGCTCACACAATGGCTATGCTCACAATTTTTCTGCTCCTAGGACACCTCAACAGAATGGTGTAGTGGAAAGAAGAAACCGAACCCTGCCAGAAATTGCAAGGACTATGCTCAATGAATATGACCTGCCTGTTTACTTTTGGGCTGAAGCTGTAAATACAGCCTGCTATGTTATTAATAGAGTCTTGATTAGACCGGTTCTTAAGAAAACCCCTTATGAGTTGTGGAATAATAGGAAGCCTAAGGTTAATTACTTTAGAGTTTTTGGTTGCAAAGTCTTTATTCTGAATACCAAAGATAATCTTGATAAATTTGATCCAAAAAGTGATGAAGGAATTTTCCTGGGTTACTCTATGTCTAGTAAAGCCTATAGAGGTTTCAATAAGAAAACCAAATGTGTGGAAGAATCTGTTCACATCAAGTTTGATGAGACTGATCCACATGAGTCTCAAACTTCTCTTGAAGATGTTGAAGAAGATTTATCTGTTCTGGACCTAAATGACAAATCTAAAGAACCTGTAATAAAAACATCCAGTTCTGGACTTTTTCCATAATCTTCCTCTGTGGAACCCGAACCTTTAAATGAACCTGAAATCTCTAGTCCAACCTTTACCAAATCAACTAGGATTCTAAAGAATCATCCTTTAGATGCTGTTGTTGGTAATCTTGATAGAGGAACACAAACTAGAGATTCTCTAAGAAATCAGGTTGAACATCAAGCTTTTCTTTCACAGCTTGAACCCAAAAATGACAATGATGCTATCAGTGATGAATTCTGGGTAATGGCTATGCAAGAAGAACTAAATCAGTTTGAAAGAAACAAAGTTTGGGAATTAGTGGAAAGACCTAAAGACACTCTTACCATAGGCACTAAATGGGTGGTTAGAAACAAAGTTGATGAGTTTGGTAATATAATCAGAAACAAAGCTAGGCTAGTTGCACAAGGGTATAGTCAGGAAGAAGGAATAGACTATGAGGAAACCTTTGCACCCGTGGCTAGACTAGAGGCCATTAGGATATTACTTGCTTATGCTGCTCATCTGAATTTCAAACTATATCAAATGGATGTTAAAAGTGCTTTTCTAAATGGATATATAATTGAGGATGTATTTGTGGAACAACCTCCTGGTTTTACAAATCCCCATTTTTCTAATCATGTTTTTAAACTATCTAAAGCTTTATATGGTTTAAAGCAAGCTCCAAGAGCTTGGTATGATAGGCTCAGCTCTTTTCTTATTTCGAAAGGATTTACTAAAGGGATAGCTGATCCTACTCTTTTTATTAAATGGATTTCTAAAGATGTCTTAATAGTACAAATCTATGTGGATGATATTATTTTTGGATCTTCTAAAAATTCTTTATGTGTTGATTTTTCAAAGATAATGCAAAATGAGTTTGAAATGAGTTTAATGGGAGAACTCAAATTTTTCCTTGGATTTCAGATCTTTCAAAATAAAAATGGTATTATTTTGAACCAAAGTAAATATATTAAAGATCTTCTATAACGTTTTTCTTTGGATGGCACCAAAGGCAGTGACACACCTATGAGCACCGCTTGCAAGTTGGACAGTGATGAAACTGGTGAACCAGTGGATCAAACCAATTACAGAGGTATGATAGGTAGTCTACTGTACCTTACTGCCAGTAGACCTGACATCATGTTCAGTGTATGCATGTGTGCTCGGTTTCAAGCCAATCCAAAAGAGTCTCATTTGACTGCTGTTAAAAGGATTTTCAAATATCTAAAACATACTCCCAACTTGGGATTATTTTATCCAAAAGGACAATCATTTGATTTATTAAGTTATTCTGATGCTGATTTTGCTGGCTGCAAGTTAGATAGAAAGAGCACCTCTGGAACATGTCACATTTTAGGCAAGTCACTAGTATCTTGGTGTAGTAAGAAGCAAAATTCTGTTGCATTGTCTACTGCCGAAGCTGAGTATATAGCTGCTGGTAGCTGTTGTGCACAAATCTTGTGGATGAAACACACTTTACTAGACTATGGATATCAATTCAAACATGTCTCTATAAGGTGTGACAATACAAGTGCTATTAACATTTCTAAAAATCCAGTATCTCATGCTAGGACAAAACATATTGATGTGAGACATCACTTTCTGAGGGATCATTATCAAAAAGGTGATATCACTCTTGAGTTCATTGGCACTGAACATCAGTTAGCTGATATTTTTACAAAGCCTTTGAATTCTGAGAGATTAAGTTACATCAAACATGAGTTAGGTATGATTAATTATAGCACAATTGAAACCTCACAGTTGAAACCTCACAGTTGAAACCTCATAGTTAGAACCTCACAGTTGAAACCTCACAGTTGAAACCTCAAAGTAGAAACCTCACAGTTAGAACCTCACAGTAGAAACCTCACAGTTAGAACCTCACAGTTGAAACCTCACTGTTGAAACCTCACAGTTAGACCTCACAGTTGAAACCTCACAGTTAGACCTCAACGGTGTACCTCACTGTTACATCTCTTTGTAGGCTGTTTCGCTGTTTAACCGTATTTTATTTTGCGGGAATTCGAACCGTTTCTTTTCTTTATTCTTTTATTCCTAAATCCCTAAATGATAAAAATTGAGAACATCGAACATATCTCAATCCACTCATCTCGACCCTTGCTCTCTCTCAAGCCCTAAACCCTAAACCTTCAACTGATCCTCGAAACCTCATTCAGTTCCAATGGCCAGAATAAAGCGACCCCCGACTGTCAATGAAGATGCACCAATGCCAAAGAGGACTCAAGTCGAATCCAGTGGCACCGGGAACGCCTCGATAAGACCTGTCAATCCACATCTGACTAAGAGAGAAATAGTTGCTGAGAAGGAGCTAAGTGAAGAGTGGATTTTATCGAGCAGATCATTAGTACTGGCAGTGGTTAATGAGCAAGGATGGACCGAATGCTTCGCAAACAATAATGGACCGTACTACCCGAAGCTGGTGAAGGAGTTCTATGAATATCTACAGTTCGAGGAAGAGGATGATCAGCATAGACTGGTATCCATAGTAAACGGTAATGAAGTCAGTTTTTCATCAGTTGAATGGGCTGCATGTTTAAGAGTTCCTCATGAGGGTATTTACAACTACTATTCTGGAGCGGCTCCTCCAAATAGTAGAATCTTTGATCATGAGACGGCTCTGGAAGAACTGACAGGCAATGGCACAGTAAGAAAGGTTATTGCAGCTGAAATGAATGGAGAGGACAGGCTTCTGTTTAAGTTTATTCTGCATGTACTGAGTCCTAGAAGAGGAGATTTTGCAACTCTGAAGCACCAGGATATTTACTTGATGTACTTATTAAAACATGGAAGGAAGATCAACCTTTGTAGGTTGCTGATGGCTCAGATGGAGGACATGATAAAGGCAAGCTCAAAATCAAGTGCCTTGTTTCATGCTAAACTCATTTCGATTATGTTGAAAGTGAAAGGTGCCGCTGGAAGTCAGGAAGATTTGATAGTGACAAAGAACAGTGTATGTATCTCGAAAGTAATCTGCAAATTCATGAAGATCAGTTGGAATCCCTGAAAGAAATCATGGGTGAATGATGAGGAGAGAATCTATGAGAAATTTAGCCCTTCTACTCATCCCTCTAGACCGAGAGATAGGAGAGATCCAGGCTTAAAGCCTGATGAGCCTGAACCTGTATACTCAGATGATGAACAGACTGCAGTAGTTGGTAACTCTGCAAGAGAGAACACCCCAATTGATGAAGGGAGTGATCCTGATACTACTCACAGTCCTGTCAGGACAGTGACGTTTGGAGCAGCAAGCCCTCCAAAGGAACTACCTAGTAGAGAACCTATTCTAAGAGACAGTGAGACTGAGTCTACAGAAGAAGAAGAAGAAGAATCTCAATATTTTGTCAATGACACCTCTGATGAGGATGATACAGTCGAGGCAGAAGAGGCTGGAGCTTTAAATGAAAATCAAGAAACTGTTGCAGAAGAACTCAGTATGAGCCCTCTGATAGGGTATACAGACAAGTCAGTGTCTGACCAGGAAGCAGGAGTGGTCTCTACTACTGTTGTCATGGAAGTGGTTGATGACCCAACAGAGAGGGAGGCTAACCTCACTGCTGAACCTACAGAGGAAGCAAATATGGAACCTGCTAGAGCTACAGAGGAGAACTTAGAGTTACCCAGAGTTGAGCAGATAGTAGAAAGTGTTCAGAAAGGACCTCCAAGTGAGGGGTAGCGTTTTGGTTCAGTCTCTGTGATGTTTGATATAGAAAGATGGACCTCAGATCCAGGATACATGGTGTTAGGACTCAATTATGAGGATTCAGATGAGGAAAACCAACCACCAAGAAATCCAGTTATCCTACCTAACAGCTCTCCAGTGTTAGAAACTGAAAGATTGGCCACCAAGGAAGACCTTGAATCCTTAAAGAATGAAATGAAGGAGACCATCAGACAGTCTGTTGCTGAATTGAAAACCAGTCTTTTTGATGAGCTGAAAAATGTAGAACAATCCTTAGAATTATCTCTAGGATGTGTTGTGGGAAGTCCAATCAAAGAAGTGATGGATGAAATGAAAGTGTGCCACACTCAAATTGAAAGCTGGACTGGAGCAGTAGTGGCCCTCAGACAATCAGTTGCTTCTTTAACTGCCCTGAGCAGTTCTCAGACACAAGTGGCCAGTGAGATTCGATATATCAAAGAAGTGGTCAAGCAGTTTGTGGAAGTATTTGAGTCTTTCATGAAATCAGTAAAAGAACACTTTAGCAATCAGGATGCTGTCATTCAGAAAGTGATTGGAAATCTGACTCAGTCTTTCAAGGAGACAGTGGCATTCTCAGTCAAGTCCCTTCCTTCATCTAGCTCTCCTGTGGACCTTGAGCAGTTTAGAAGCCTGCTCAGAGAAGAGCTTACTCAGGCCCGTGAAAATGACACATCAGACCTACAGATCCTTGCTACTACAAGAGATGTCAGTGGCTTTGTTCGTGAGCACCTGCAGGCTGCTACTGCTTCTCAGGAGGCCATCAAAAGTAAAGTGGATTATTACTTTGATCGGATTTTCACCAAGCATCAGTTGAACAATCACTTCAAGCTCATGCTAGAAACTATGAAGCTGCCTCCTGTAACTCAAGCTTTAAAAGAACAAGTTAGCAAGCTACGAGAGTTGACCCCGGCTTTGGATAAATTCTTGGAAAACAAAGATGACTTCTTATCTGCCATGGACAGAGGAGGAAACATCATCATGGATTTCAGGAATCTGCTCCTACCTTTTCTTCATGTGGACTGCACACCTGTTATAGTTCCTCCTGCCCTACCTGTCTCTAACCCCAGTGGTTCTTCCATAATGTCTCCTGCTGATGCCCTCAGAAGCCTTAGACCACTGATCCCTCGGCAAGCTACTCACTACAGGCCTTCAGGAGCATCTGTTGCTGCCCCTCCAGACATTCCTGCTGCCATTCCTCAGCCTGTTGATCCTTCACCTACTGCTCCATCTTCTTCCTCCAAAGGAAAAGATCCCTTACCTACAGATGAAGAGGATTGAGTCTGATTATTTTTTTTGATAGGGATCATGTATTCACGTTTTGGGTCATGTAATGTACTCCTTATTAATACAATGTTTATTTTCTCTCACTCTGACTTTCTTTTTGTTAATCACAAAGGGGGAGAAATAAGAAGAAATAGATAGGGAGAAATAGGGAAACCTCGGGGGAGAAATGAACCTATACAAAGAGGAGAAATCCTTGCGGATTATACCTAATTTTTGTGCTCATATTGCTAATACTGTGTCTTTCACACTTCTCTCTGATACTTCTATATTTCATACTGACATAATTTGTGATTATCAAAAAGTGGGAGATTGTTGGAATCACCTGTTTTGATAATCCCAAATCATGCTTAACCATTGATTATGATGTATTAAAACCTTTGCATTAATCTTATTATTCTATGCTTAAACATATTTTATTCTAAACAGTTCATATTCTTACTCTCATAACTTTACTGTAACAGCTTACAGTAGTATTTACATAAGTTTGGTATTGTTAGCTACCAGTCAGAGTTTTCTTCTCAAAGTCAGAGTTACAGTTAACTGTCACCTTAAGTTATTGTTGCAATAAGTTCACAGTTACAAGGTTACAGTCGAAGACTAATACAAGCTTACAGTTACGAGTCTAGTGCTTTCTATTGTCAAAGCTCACAGACGAAGGTCACAGTTATAAGACTTCTGTTCAAAGTTATCTCTGCTCAAGTTCACAGTCGAACAAGTCTACAGTTGGAACAAGTTCGCAGTCGAACAAGCCTACAGTCATAAGTCTACAGTCAAGGTTACAGTTAGACAGCTTCTGTCTACTAAGTCTACTGATGATCGAAGTCTACAGTTGACAAAGGTTACAGTTCTACAAATTTGATGTTACAAGTCTACAGTTAGAAAGGCTACAGCTACATGGAGTAAAAGCTACTATTGCAAGCCTACAGACAGTAAGCCTTTTGTTGAAGTCAGCAGTCAGAAGGAAGTCCACAGTTGGAAGACCACAGTTGAAGTCAACAGTGACATACATTCTCGACTCACTGTTTTAATTTCTTTATTTCCTACATTTAATCTATCTAACGGTCATATCATACATTTTGATGATTTGTCAAATATCTGATAAAGGTTGTCAGATGTCAGGAACTCATACCTCGTACCTGCTGAAAAGAAATCTTTTATGTCCCCTGTCGGGAGATAAATACGAGAAGACTATGCTGCCCAAAAAGGATGTGAACCAGAGAAGTGCGTGGTGGACGAAATATACCAGAAACACAAGAAGATAAAAACGAGTTCCATCAAGAACACAGAGAAGCATATAGACAATCAAGTATACTCAAGAAGCGTTCTGTGCATACAAGAAGAACCCTGAAGAACTTCATCGATTACATTCTCACTACCTGTGAACTTGGAGCATACGACACTCTGTTTCTCAAACAGAAACGAGAAGAGGACTCAAACTCTCTTCTGATCGAATACAAGAGCTACACTGAGATCACTAGAACCACTTCTAAACTCTACATCTCTTGTTCTGTGATTTATTCTACATTTTGAGCAGTGTGTGTTATCTGCTGTATTAAACACACACACTGACTCCTGTACTTTCACTGGAGGATCTGTAAATCCTCAGCAAATCTTTTTGCACCCCATTTCCCACTGTGGATAGTGGTAGAGGTCTTGTGACCTGGACAGCTTGCTTCTGTTGTTTGTTTTCCCATGAAGAACTGTGGTAGAGGTCTTGTGACCTGGACAGTGTGTTCCCTGTTGTTAACCCCGATCCAGGGTGTGGATCATTTTATATAAACTTTTGAGAGGACTAAGTCTCGGCTTGAGACTGAACCTCTTGGTTAATTCTCTGTGTTTGAGGTTGTACTCTATATCCATACTATACATATTTATTTCATATTCCGCTGCTATTACTTTGAAATATAATCTACCTTCAAAGCTACTTTGATAATTAAATTCGCAAGTGTTTATGTTTGTTATAAATCAGTAAGTTAGTTTCAAAAGTTAATTTAATCATAAGATTATGTTAACTGAGAATTAATCAATCTTTGAGAAACTAATTGAACCTTTATAATCTATATAAATTCACTACAGTTTAATTTGTTTTTGAAATTGGGGGATTTTAATAGAAATTTTTTTTAACAGAAATTTTAATTGGAACTCAATTCACCCCTTTCTTGAGTGTCCACTCCGACCAACATTTACTACTTACATATTATGTGTGGTGTATCTACTGACATTTTTATATAATCTCATGAATTATGTTTCCCTTCATATTATCTAATACATTCATTCAATATTAATCATTCATGAGGTTTATGTTTTAAAAAGGATTCAATGTGTTGTGGGACACTTTATAATGTCTATATATTATTTTTCCAAGATCAATCCTAATGGTAACTCAATAGAATTTTCATTCAATGAAATTATATAACCATTTATTAATAAATGATTTTATTCCCATATAGTTAATCATGACTATTTTCAAGTATTAGTACTATTTTTTCTACTCTTTGGTGCTATAAGGTTTTTGGAAAAAAAATTTCTAGAAACAAGACTTTATATCTCTCTTTACTGAGAGAACTTGTATTGTTATAAAAATAATCTCCTATTAAATGGTATTTCAAAATTGTTTTTAAATTATTTAGTATATAAATTTTTATCCATTTTTTCAATTGTTTCAAAGGAATCTTCTTTTCTCTTTAAAAATGATACATTTTCTATCCTTTTAAGTACAAAAGGAATATTCTTTTACCTTATATGATAAGTATGGATTCATCCATTGTAATTTTTTTCAATCCTTCTTATCATGGTTCAAAAGAGTATTTTTAAGGAAAAATATTCTCGAAAGGGGTTTCAAAAGAAATGGATATTTTTCTTAGTAATATTTTTAAAAGATAGTCTTGTATTTCATTTATGACAACAACCCTTTATTTTACCCCACAAGGATTTGTTGTATTGATACCATCCTTATTTTTCTTCTAGATGGTTTATTATTTATTTAGACAATGATAGTATTAACATTAACTGAAATGATTTATTTTTTAGTCACCTTGAAGTATTCACTTTCCTATTATCATTGATATTTGAATTCCCCCTTTTTATCCATTTAAATTATTTCATGTATATTACTATTTTCTTTACCATATTCCATTTTATTTATTGTACCTACATTGATAGAAATTTATTAATTGTGGAATTATTTATAGATCTGTAATTCTCATCCAATACAGTTGTTTAACAAGGCATAATATTTATTTTTATTACAAAATATGAGGAATTCTTTGGACGGGAAATGATGGGTGGAGGCCAGGCATTATACTGCTCCTCGATGCATGGACAGGTTCTCATGATATGATTAATTGCATAAATGGGTTTTTAACCTTAGTTTTAAAACATCTTGTGAATGGTCTTGACAATAATAGGTTTTCATGTGCCTAAGAAAAGACGTCTATAAATAACTAAATTTCCCTCATAACAGTTTCAGTTTGTATTAATCCATGAGATTATGCGTCGACATATCATTACATATATTTAATTCAATTTTATGGATTAATGGAATTTATTTTAGTTTAATACCTTTCCCTCTTTATTTTTCCTTATATAATTATTTGAATGGAATGTGTTTCTAGTTTTAACTGGTCAATATTTCATATAAAATTTAATTTAGTATATTGATTATATGGCATGTGTGTTTAGTTATTTTCCTTTCTATATTGAAAATTCAGATTCACTCAATATTTCATTCACTATATTTTTTACCATACTTAGCATTTGATATCACCGTTATTTAGTGTCTTTCCTCTGGAATCCATGAAACCTACTATGAAAGATATGAAGGAATATACTAGATAGATTAGAGATAATCCTAAATGTTTACTTATTTACAAGAATAAAATGTTCTAATTATTGTATCCATTGGTAATTCAATACTCATTTATGTGTCTAGGTTACCAAAACTACTAAACTGATTGGTCCATTGGGGATTGATTCTTTGTAATCATTCCAATGTAGTTTGTAGAAGACATTGGCTCAAGGAAATGTAGGTTTGGGTTTACACATCCTCACTATATTATGTTAAACTACACATCACTATAAATTTCTCACCTGAGTAGATATCTTCCTTGGAATCAGATATTTACCAGGACATATTCAAGAATTTTGTGTGGCTTGATTCCTGTCATGGTGGGATATGTAGTGACTCCTGATCCAATTGCACTATGCCCAACTAAAAAAATTTCCCCATTCATAACATGTTTTTTTACTATAATTTGGACTCTTGGACTCTTTTCACATTGGTATTATGATTCTCAATGGTCTAAAAAATCATCCATATAATAACAATAAGTTAAAATCTTCCATATCATATGGAATTAAGAAACATAGTAAATATTATTAATCACAGTATTCTAAACTAAAAGGAAAATCATCTTAGTAGAAACAAAATTATATTGTGTAGTTTATAATTTTTGTGTGACCATAAAAATCATGACATCTTTGTATATTTCACAAGATAACAAAATTTATGACACCAATTTCCACAATGTATGATATTAAACTACACAACACCATAATATTCTCACCAGAGAGGAAATCACCCTCAGCATCGGTCACATACTGTGAAATATTCTGAAAACTACATGTGGTTTTATTTCTATACACATAAGATATGTAGTGATTAGTGGATTTTAAATCCTAGTCTAGCCACCTGAAAAGTAAAAAATAACTCCCTCTCTATGTCAATGTCAAAACTATATAGGGATATTTACACCAAGAACTATATATTTTTGAGTTTTTCCCTTTTAGGATACCGAGTAATTCCTTTATATATATTAACGGCCCACCCTCAGTGAGACTTATTTTTTTTCAAGTGACCCCTGTACCAACCACGTGACATTAAACTACACATACAACATCTTTATAACTAAATGTCAAACTACATGGTTCCTAATGATCATTATTCGGAATGATTCATGAAATCACATGATATATATTGATAGAGATACCTAATGAATTAGTCATTGCCATGAAATACATGAAATGATCCCTACCCATCATATGAAATAAATAAGTACAAGGTACTGAGAATTGAATACTATTTATAAGTCCATTTCAAGGAAAATTCGTTATCCCCGCACATGAGTTAGATATGTGTTGGTAAAATAATTTTTAACTATTTGTGACTTGATTACTAACCAAATAGGATACATAATGATTCTTGTATCTCCAATATAGTTTCCATATATTATAATGAAATAATCAATGAAAAATCCCCCTATTTGTATGGATCAAACCCATGTAGTGATTTCACATTCAAAATTACGGATGGCTTCATTCCTTTCAGCATAGGATATATACTGATGCCCCTATCAATGATCTTCAGTCCAACCGAAAAAGAGAAAAAATTACCTCCTGCTTATGTCTAAGTTATACTAGTATAGGGAGACTTATAATAACTACATTTGGATATATTTTCATTTGGAGAGATATATAGTGAACCCTAGATTTATCATCTAGGTCTAGCCTCCAAAAATGAAAAAATGTGGATACCCTTCATTTTATCACCTATGTATGGAATAAAAAACCTTTCTCATCCATTTTTTCTCACACATAACATATCTCACATGGTATTAGGAGTTCCAATAGGTGATTCCACACTTTATCAAGGTGCTTCATTAAACCTGAGGGTTTTTATGGTCCTGGTAGAAAGACCTTAAAAGGATCATTAAATGAAATTATTGTACGAAAACAAGCTTCATGCTCATGGATAGTTTAATAAATACATAGTTCATGATTATTTACATCAAAGGATACATAATGAAACCCATTTACTTAATCATAGGTCCAACCACAATATTTCCTCTTCACATAGTGGAACCTATGTCCTTACCACACATCATTAAACAATATTGTAACTAAAGAACTATGGATGGATTTGATATTTTTATACAAGATATATAGTGACGTCAAAACCTTATGTCTCAAAGAAAACCATATAAAAATTAATTCCTACATATGGGTAAGACTTTAGTAAAGAAATCATTTCTACCCATTTCCTATAAATGTTGACAAGATATTATCCTTTAATATTCAGGAACATTCATTTCACAAACCAAACTATGTGTCCGAGTAAGATCAAATCCCCATAAACATCCCTTGCCATCTAAAATGGAGTGGTGGTTTCATGAGGACACCATTAATTTACTATGAAAAATATGGAACCTTTGTTTTTGCAAATGTTTCCTACAAAACATCTCTGTCAAACAATGATCAATTCATTAATTTACATCGCAATGCATATACCTCACATTATGTTCCAAACCATAGGTTAAACTAAATAAAATTACACATATCTTGTATATTAACGTTAATCAATGGAGGAAATATCAAGTTTAGGCTTCTAATTTAATGATCTATCAAGGTAAAAAAAATGTCCCTCTATATATGAGTTAGTTCTGTGTATGGAATATCACACTCCCTGGATAATCTTAGTCTAAATATTTCTAATATACCTAGAAACATTCCATCTATTCATCATACTATGTTCCCTAAGAATTTTTTGATTTTAATAATCTTAACCTAGCCATTGGATATGTCGTGTCAGTGTCCTGAGGATACCTTTTATTGACTATCCATAATATTCCCCAGTTGGCTCTACATATGTTTCCAAAAAAATAGTCATATCTACCAATGGAAATTTTTTCCTCCAGAGAGGACCCTTCTATATCCATATTCCCCAATGGTATTTTTTTCCTATATAATTTCTCCTGAATCGAGAAACCTTATAATCAGGGTTTAAATTTTCTTGGCCCATCACATTTGTTGCATGTTAGAACATCTGAGCCCAATGATATTTTTATACTCATTATTTCCATAAAATATGGTCCCAACCTAATGACCCAAGATAAAGAGATCCCAATTTATTCTTATCTCATGACGTTACTCAATTTTATTTATATCCTAGTTACATGTCACTAAACTGGATGTTTCTATAAACTATATCTATCTTGATTCATGTTATCACGGGATATGCAATGACACCCATTCCTTAAGTTCCGGGTCTAGCCATGATAAAGAAGCTCCCCCACTATTTCATTTTATGGTTTCGACATGTGTAGGAGGATTCCAGCACAATAACTATGTATGGACTAATTATCTCTTTGATGAGATATATAGAGAAAACATAATTTCATGTCCCGATGTGGCTAAAACAATAATAGACAATCTTTACATTCATAAGATTGTCTAATACACCTATCACCCCACTCATAATCCCATATTAAAAGGAATGTTCCCCTTTCAATACAAAAGAGTATGGTCTATGTGTCAGGAAAGCTTCCCATAACTATTTATTGAATAATTCCTTCCACCAATGAGTATGTAGTTACACTCAAATATCAACTCCTTGGTCCAGCCTTAACATCAGTTAAAATTTTCCTATCCCTATGCATGGGTCAGACTTGTGCAGGGAACCATATAAGAAATATGTATTTCTTGATTCTATCTTTGATGGGATATATAAAAACACAGGAATATTATATCCCGATCCAACCATAATAATACAATATTTATCCCTCTCCTATACATGAGTTATCACTACATAGGAGGGCCCATTTTGTGTCTCACCCAACTTGTGAGCTCTTATTCAAAATAAATTTCCCCTACCCCAAACAAGAGTTTCATCAATGCATAAGGAAACCTTCTTAGATATACAGGTGGTTTGAATTTCATTTTAATGAAATACATAGTGATATTTATACGATCTATCTCAAACCCAAAAATATCAAATATAAAAAATATGCATCCTATATATGGGTCATTTCATCCTAAGTGAAACTTTTCTACCCATTCCATGAAAATTTTGACATGAAATGCCCCTTTCATATTTAAGAAAATTTATTTCAAAAAATAAAATATGCTCAAGGGAATTATTAATACCCATATACCTCTATGAAAATCTAAAATGGATGGTCCATGTCCCAAGGAAACCTTTGTTTGACTATACACAATATTCACCAGTTGGATCTGCATAAGTTTCCCACAAAGAATGCATGTCAACAAAAGTAAAATTCATCCCTATAAGAGAATTTTCCTATCATTATATTCTAATATGATATTTCCCATCACACATAACTCATTGAATTTTGAAACACCATATTAAATCCTAAAACCATTCCCCTTAATGCCTAAATATGATGTAATATTGTTGAACATATTACCATGAATATAGTGAATTGTTTATCCCCAAGTCAATACTAAGTGACTCTCAACTCTAACACTTTATTTTTCATTACATAAGTCACTGAAATACATGGTGTATGTCCATGATTGATGAAATTAATATAGAATAGGACATATCCCTCCTTTACTCGATCCAAATTCATGTGTGAGTGGTTTCTCATTCATGTTAAGTGGTGATACAAAGGTTGTAATCATTTTCATACATTATTCCATTGAAAATACACCATTTACTATCTTTATAAATCTGAATATTCCGAAATTACATAGACATCATTAGTGTAGGGTTAGTTTCACGAATGATCCTTTTTTGAATTTTCACAATATGCCTCAGTTGTATTCACATATGATTCCCAAAAATTGCCTTCCAAAAGGGAAAATTTCTCCACATAAGAGGCATCTCCAATCATTGTAAACCACTGATAATATCATTATAGTAAGTGTAATTATTTTCATTCCTCGTCTACCTTCCCCATTTCATATATCATATTTATAAATTATTAACCAAGGTATAAACATATCACGTTTCTGTTTATAGAATACATATAAATTCAATCCAAGTAATCCATGTTTAGCTAATCACCACCTCATTCTTATTTAAAGCTGTTCAACCTAAAATACCATTCATAATAGCCCATATAGAGGTTATTTAAATTTAACTAAAAAAGATACAAGGTACTCTCCATGTTGAAAACCTTAAGTGTGAGATGTGGGTATAATTCGAGTCCCAGCTCACTAAACCAACTCTTTGAATGGTTTTGGGAAAAATAGATAAATAAAAACATGAGACATAGAACATGTTAGGTCAATACCCTTTAAATTGTTTCCTATGAGAAATTCATGGTATACCCACTACGACCACACCATAGTAGAACTAGTAAAAAATTTTGGTGGTAACAGAAAAGACATATAATTTTTATGGGTTTTATATATCCTTTGAAACAATCAAAAGTATGAAATCTATGTACCTAGGTTAAAAAAAATTACATAATACTTTAAAATTGATTATTCCAGGATTCAATTTAAATTGATATCCATGGGGGTTGTCTTTTAAAATATAACTTTTATGATTAATCAGCATAGTTTTTTGAGATAAAGGATAACAATTAGAGGGGAAAACGTTTTCACTTATTTATTGAAATAAAATTATGTAAAAATGAAATCCTAGGGTCTATCACCAATGATATTAAATAAGAGGGGTCAAATGGCATAGAACAACCATATTTTCAACAGTGATGCTTGGCTCACTTTAGTCACTAGATTGACTACATCTTTACATGATCACTCAAGGGTCTATTCCAATTTGGTTCATTACCTAGTTTCATTTTCAACTAATATGTTAATCTATATAATGATGACCCAGATATATCGATTCTTATTATTTTTGGATTCAAGACTCCAATTTATTAATTATAGTTAACCTTTTACCTAGTTATGTGAGCTTCACATTCTCAAAACATTGCATTCTATGTAACCACTTGTTCATAAGATTGTACTTCTCTACTAACTAGGTAATGTAGCCCAGTGGTAGTATCCTTTTAAGATCCCACTTTATTATTATAATCATTAAACCTAATCAGTTCTCTTTCACAAGTTGATATATCTTCTAAAGAAATCATAATATTGTAGATATGTATATAATGGTGCCAGTAATTAGACCCACACGATCCTAAACCAAGGAAAAATTGGTGAAGGTTTTCCACCATACCATCCATTTTCACTAGGGGATCTATGTGATTAATAAAAGATGGTGCCAATACCATTTTCTCACATCATGTTGTTCAATATATAAGATGGGATCCTAAACTTTTTTCACTCACTTCCATGTGTTTGGAGTCTTAGACTATAGTTACAAAAAACAATTTTGTGTAAAAAAATGACTCCGATGTTAGAAAGTCCTTCATATCTACATCATATCCTATTTCATAAACTAGAATGATAGGTCCAACATCAACTGGTAGAGTTCACAAAGCCATTCAACAAGTCCATTATCAATAGGGATTACATCATCACCATTTGAAAACAAAGGATCCACACCACCATTAGTAATGGGGGAGAAGGAGGATGAGTCTCCCTCGAGGAACATAGAAAATCATGATGTAAGGTGTTCACCCCTTGAAACTGAAGTGGATGGTGTGTTTGGGGGAGAAATATTTAATTTTTTAGGTTTAGAAATTTTTTAAATTTCCTTCCCTATTATCCCATCGGGGTAGCATTCCATCAACATTTTATCATATTTTAAGGATTGGATGATGGTGGTTCATGAAAATGTTAATGAAATTTTATATTCTAGAATATTTATCCATCATAATAATCCATTTCTTCTGGAGAATAATTGGGTTTTAATCCTAAATCCATGGAGGAGAAAAATAGGATACCTTTTTCATATATTTAAATATTCATTTCAATTTTGATAAAGTATAGAGTTCAAAGATGGTTAATACATCTAACAGTGTAGCGAGAGTTACTTTTCACAAATAAATGATGTAATATTGCTCCTTTGTAGTCCATATACCATAATCAACAACCATTCCCAAAGCTGGGTGTATAGGATGATTGTTAAGAGTAAACGATCTCTCAAAATATTGAAAATTTAATTGATACCATGGGGTTTCATTTTAATTAAAACAATATTGAGCTATGTATGGTGGAATGTTGAACAAGGTATCATTATGGTATTCTGATATTCATAGCATTTATAGTGTTCCACCGCCTATCCATATATGAATTAGAATGACCCATAAAGATGATGTGGAGACCTACCTTCTTATATATGTCCTAATAATTCATAAATACAAGAAAGTATGGGAAGAACTTATTTTATGGGTAGTCCCTTCTCTATTTTAGTCACCATCATTAATGTATAGACTCTAAAACCATTATAGGAATCATGGGATGGGAAGTGACAACCAATCAGGAACATGGAGAATAATCCTGAAATTCCAAAGTCTCGATATAAACATGCCTAGATTCTATATCCCCACACGGTATGTTATCATGTATCAAGATTGTCCTTATACAAACATTGAATTCCACATGGCTATTTATTTTGATATGTTATTCTATGTCAAACTTTCAGCCTTGGACCACTGACTTTCAGAAGCATATTTTTCCAAAACATTAAATAGAATAAGTGGGTGAGTGTGGATGGGATAAACACGCATGACCTCTTTATGGTTAGTAGGGCCCTCTCAAATGTAGATACATTCTCAGTGTTTTCCCATGTATCGGAAATATGAAGGAACTAGTATTACATATTAATGATAATGAGGATTCTCCGTAATTGTTATATATCCCATAAACTAACCCATAATTAACCATGTAACATTGGTACCCAAATACCAGTGATTTATTAATTTAAGAAATATCTCATTCAGTGAGTGAACCAAAAAAATGTAAAACCCATATAGAATGATTTAAACTAATGACCTCTGGTCATCTAGAAAATTATTTTGAATTATGATGAACCATGAATTACCAACCCTATTCATATGAGAAACAACCTTCTAAACACAAGTCCACTCTATGATCCAACCTCCATTGGGATTACCTCACATGAGGTATAAAATGGGCATATAATTTCGAATGGTGGATTGCAAGGATATCTCATGAATAATTTGATTTATTTGAGTTTAGAAAGAACTATTTAGCATAGAGACTTTCTTTTGAACTGATATGGAAATAATCCACCATATAGTAGAGATGTTCACTTGGGGATTATGTGAAGACATAATATTTAGATATAACTGGTTGAAATGGAGAATCATTTTGAAGTAAGAATTTGTAATATGTTAGTCGGTTGGACAATGGTTGTGTCAGAAGATCTGGTGAAATGAGGTTCTTCAGAATAACCACTAGATGAGTGATTCGATATCAAAGATTGTCTTCACTATTCTAATCCATTGAATTAATTCTCTAAATTGCGGTCGACGAGGTATAATATAGAGACATTTAATCCATGTCATGGGTTTGTCACAATTACGTGAGAATCATTGAAAATATTGCATATAAATGATTGAAAAAATTTATTACTTCAACCGTGAGGCATTTTTCCATGAGGTGTTGGCCCAAAAACTATTGGCCTTTGAAATATAAAGCACTACGAGGAGTTTTCATGTGAGGTGTTGGCCTATGAAATATTAATCACCCTATAGTGGTAGCATTGAACCATTGGCCCATAATTTGTAAGTATTTGGTGCATTATATCCACTATATGGAATATTAATAAAATAATTGATGATGAATATTGGTTTGAGTTCATGGAAACACCATTCACAAAGGATAAATGCATTGAATAAGTTGTTTCTGATTGAATGTTTATGAAGCACTCTATTCATTGAGAAATTGACAAAGGTAAATTGATATGGGTCCCATAATTTTTGTCATGGTCCCTATTACTAGACTACATGGGTACCAAAAATTGGATCAAAATAGGACTAATGCTTACATTGGAACCGTCTCCTCTTTATATTGACTGGAACCGACTCCAATGGGTGGAATTTTTTAGGGCTTGTAAAATTTTCATACAAGAATAAAGAAATTTCATGTACATTTAAAAGTGTATAAATAACCCCATAAGAATAATTTCATGAAAAAGGATCAAAGGGGAAGATAAAATGAAGGAAGGTTCAGGTCCACTTAATACAAATTGTTATGTGGAAGGCCTCTCTGCATGGAATTATTCTGCATTGATAAGTTCCACAAGAATTAAATTATTCACAAAATGAGATAGTACTATTGGTGATTACAAAGGAAACCAAGTCATTTGTGAGGATATATAGTCATTTCTCCCCCCACAAATCATTACCCCGTCAAAAAAACCAAACATCGGAAGAGATGGTATTACTGGAACCCACACACAAAACCATGTCATTCGTGTTACAAGATAGTGAGATCATCCCTATGAAAAACTACCCCCACTAATGAAATAATTTACAGGATGGGGTATTCCCAATGGTCTCCTAAAATCAAAGCCCCAAAGACCACCAGGGAGGCCCAACCATCCCCTTACTTTGTCCCTTCATTCCTATATAATTGATCCCTATAGGAAGAAGAAAAATTGACATGAAAATAGAGGATGACTCAATGATCTAGGACTCGATATGAGAATTGGGGGAGTTCCAAAAATTTCTAACCAGTAAACACATAGTATCACATTCAAGAGGAAACAAAAATAACTTTTCCATCCATGATCATAAAATCCATTTTTGGACCATATTACATATGGAATCATTGGATGGCCCCCTTTTCGGCCAACGCCGCACATAGAAAATCACTATGTGGGTGTAACCCAACACCTTGGTGAAAAATTATACATAGGAGGAACCTGACCCCACGTAGCTAAAGGCTAAGTAGGTGGAACCTAGCATCATGTAAAAAGTACCTACATGGGAAAACCTAGTTTTACACAGCCCAATGCAACACAGATGGTTCCATAACCTATGCAAAAACATGCTCTGTGATGGGAAATCCATACTACAACAAACGACTTTATTTGGAATGGTCCTAGGAAATTGTTATCTCTACCTACCATCACTCATTTTATAACATTAGGTCCCACATTGACCTCTTCGAAAACCAGAATAATAGCATCAAGATAAGGCCTCTTCCAAATATAGTCGACATGTATGGGAATATCATCAAGAACATCATCTTGTACTATCTAGTCTACATACCAATGGTAAGAGGATTCTTGTGGAATATTCCATGATACTGTTGGCCCTCAAATTGAATTGGATTCTACATTCCCGTGGTACCATGTGTTCTGACCTTGGTGGTAACATGAACAACCCCTTCCTAAGGATTGAGGGGAACCACTGTTCCTTCCATTTGATGACAGTTAGTGATGGTCACTCCTCTCATCTATAAGAACCAAAAGGGAAACCCTACTAGAGTAATTATATATTATTTTGTGTGAGTGGAAACACTTATTTTCCTCTTCACCTCTCAATGGAACCCACTAATGTGAGAATTTGGGAACTTCAATGTATGTTATCTCTCCCTTTGGGATTATTCCTCATCCAATAGAAGACAATGTGGATCAGGATATCATCATATATACTACTTACTCTTGTTTCTCACACCAACCATGACTCATGGATACTTATATATTAGTGGTGATCATGATATCTACATGGTACCAAATCACATGGGGATACATCTATGTGTATTTCCCAACCACAAGAGGCCTTTTTGTATATTTATAACCCAAACCACATTAAAAGGGAATCTCCATAAGTGTAATCTATAACATTTGAACTAAAAGGACTTTAATTACCTTATAGCTAGGATACATATAAATCCTCCCTGAGGTCCAAAAAAACACCCAAATTCACCCAAATTCTCTTCAAGACACATTATTGGTTTGGTAATATCCACTCAGGAGGCCACATATCTTCCAGGTCACCCATTCAACTTCAGCATAAGTCCCACACCATCCTTGTCTTCGAACATTTCTCTTATATAACCTTTCCATATGAATTCAAAATGAATATCCAAGTTATCATCCTATGAATATAAAACGATATGTTCCATACTAAGTGGCCCAAAACTATATGGGTTCTAATTCATTTCATAAAGAATTATTGGAATCCCATTATATGGATTCATTCTTAACAGCAAAAAAATTTCATCTCCTTGGATGATTGTACACTCGATAGCACCTTACAACATGTATTAAAACCATCATTATCATTAACAAACAACCAATTAATATCTGATACAAATGTAAAAGGGTATCATTGGTGAAGAAACATAGATACATTAAAATATCACTATCAATAGAGAACTTCTAATATATACCGATGATTCCAAACCCATTAATATTCATATTTGATCATTAACTTAGGGTGATTCACAAAGGCATGCATGGTAATGAAAATATGATACAAGATCATATCTTTAATGTAAAAGAGTCTACAAAAATAGGAAATAGTTCCCCATAAAATGGTGTCATGATCCGGAATTTCCATCCTAATGATATATGCGCGTTCTTATGTTTTGCTTCCAAAATTCCCCAATGAGTGAATTATTTGGAATGTATGTCCATGAGGATCATGTATTTGAGAGCCATTGGGTGTTTCCATATCCATGAAAATATCCCATTGGTGACTGTTCCAATGTAGTAAACTTGAGATAAATGTTTGTACAACACTCAACCCCCTAAAATCAATCATTGGAAACGTGAATATCATTGGATAGACATGTAAATGAATAATCTTAATGAGTTGGGAATTTATATTCTATGGAAGAAGCTATTAAAAGTTGATATTAGTTTCCATAATAGACATATTTGATATTGTGGTCAAAAATTCAGGTTTCCCACACCATGTTCACTAACATAGCATAATAATTATTAAATAATTATTAATTTATATGATCAAAGGGTTATTTATCTTTAATAAATGAAAAAGTGTTCTAATGGTTGGAAATAGTTTGTTTAAATTTCATGGCTGATAATAAAATTAAAGGGGGGATAATGTTGAGAGTATAACTACAAGGGATGTTTTGAAGACAATTTTCATGACCATAATGTTTCAGAAGATTATTGAGATCTAAATTTAGTTTGATGATGAAGGTACCCCAATGACCAGGGTTCTTTTAAATGGGACATTTATTAATGTGAATTATATTTGAATTGGCTATGATTCAACAACTTTGGTGTTGAATTTTATTGACAACATATTTTTTATAATGTGAATCATATTCGATAAAATGTTATTCATGGTGTTTTAGTTGAGGTAAATTTGTCTTGAAGAATATAATCACATTGATGATGTTTGGATTTTTGAATATTATGTTTTGGAGACATCCTGGTGTTGCAGATGAATTCACACAATAGTCAAGGAGTTCAATCCTTGATGAATGATGAATAAGAATAGAATATGTAAAATTAAGATTAAATATTTTTTAAACCTATGTAGTCATATTTTGATAAACTTTTAAATATAATGATAACTAAATCATTATTTCATGTTATTTAAATTACACCGAAATAGAAACTGGTTTCTCAAAGAAGTCCATAACCACACCATGGAAATGATCCGAGAGAAATAAGAGGTCCTCTAAACTATGATTTACATTGGGTTATTTCATTGTGATAAATATCATGCCATAAGGTATCAATATGAAAATAATAACTAGATTAGGAATGTTATATTTGGGTTATGAAGAGATATGGTTACACCATGATACACAAGATCATGAAAAAATTCATAGGCCATAATTATTTGGTGTTGTCTTATTTTGTATTTAAATGAAATGATCATGTAATAAAAAAGATTATGAAAATACTAGATTACTTAATATTTTGTTAGCACTTGATGGGTAACTGATGTATTGTGTCACTTATTTCCTCATTTTGCCTTTAAGTCCATGATCACGCGCTAATGTCGGTGATTATGATGTGATTGCGGTTATTTATCAATATTAGATTAATATTATAATATTAATAAATAGATGATTTATTTCTTTCTCCACCCTGATACTTAATGACTCAGAAACACAATAAAGGGTGATGGGATTCCTGTATTTATTTAATAGATTTTCTAAAATAAAATTCATTCCAAGATATAGCATTTCATTTAAAATTACTTTCTTCAAATTATTATTTTTATACTGTGGTGGAAAAATTATTAGGGTCCATGTGTTAAAAATAATGGAGAAACAATATAGAGGAGATAAAGTGTTCAGTTTTATGAAATTTGAATAGAGAAGAAGTTGAATTAGAATAAAATATGAAATATTTGATAAAATGGAATAGAATAATTTAAATTTGATCAAAGTCTATTTCGTTCGAAGAATCCATTATTTATATTTTTATCATCTATGTATTTTATTATGGTGTATAACATTACAAAAATCACAAGGAATATTTTGTGACATAAGTTCATGAATAAACTGAACTCATTGAATACAACATGTTTAATCTAATGTATTTTGTTACCACAAGTGATTTTTGGTCATGTTATCGATTTAGCTATTAATTTTGAGTTGTGAAAATTATAAAATTATTTACATCTATTTTGTTTTCTTAATGTGTGTGTGTGGATCTTGGATAGTTAGATTTATATAAACATTATTTGGGTTTATGTTTTTTGAAGGAGAAATGTAAAAGGAAATCAATTCACTAAATTACACCCTTTTAGTGAATTATCACTTATCTTATCAGATCTTTTCTAGTTGTATCCAAGAATTTTATATTCCCTTCAAATTTATTTATTATTTATTATTTATTTATAGTAAATTGTTTCCACTATAATTGATGTTTTGAGTTCTGAATTTCAATATTTGATATGGATCACAATAATTTACTAAATAAAAAGAAGATTAAAACTTTCTTATGGGTAAAAATATTTTATATTGTAAAATAAACAATATTTAGTATAGATCGGTCAAAATTTATTTTAGGGTATTATCTATGGATTTAAAACAATTACTCAAGATGAAACTATGATAACAAGTGAAAAAAATAATCTAGAAAAATATGGTCATTCACCAAATTCTATCATTTCATCTCATTTTTTAAAAAATATGTTCTAAAATTTAAATGTATATTCAGTTGAAAAAGACAATTTATATAAAGATAAAAATTATTTATAGAGATAATGAAAAAATAAAGAAATATGGGACATAGATTTGGAAATTGTAATATCATGAGTCATGATGTGATGATAAAAAATGGATGGTATTTTCACTAGTGTAAATTATGTTGTGAGAACCACTAAATTTTTTGATGTGGAGTAAACTAAGTGTATATTTATCCATTAGATACAAGGAATATTTATGGATATATTTTATATATATATATTTTCATACTAGAAGATAGTGATCCAAACATAGTTCCTTTATAAAATTTACACAACATTTTAATTGCTTATGAAATAATTAAATAAATTGTTTTTAATAATAGGAGTTAAGATTATAAGGAAATATCCATTTATGTTTTGAAATAATAGAATATATAGAAAAAAACTATTATAGTGGTTGAATATTATAATGAATAAGAAAATATACAAAATAAATTTGACAAACTTATGTCATTTATCTCAAGATGTGTGATAAGAGGAAAAGAAATTATTGAGGGAATGTACCACATAAATGTTTTAAGTGTGGAGAAACGAAGAAATTAAACACATATTTTCAAAATTAAAATGAAGAAAAATATCATGATGATGTTGATGAGGTGTTCTTCAAATTAAAATGTTTCAATATGTGAAAAAAAAATTTTAACATCAAATTAGAAAAATAAAAAGTTCTCAAATCCCATGAAGTTCTATTTTTTAATAATATTTTAGGTTGACTATTTCCATGATTTTAAATAGGAAGACGAGACTGGAAGTGAAATCGATGCAAAATTACTGATTAGAAAATTAAATTAGCAATAGTTCACAAGTTAAGAGTGTATAAATTTTGTATGTGTGGAATATCTAAAAATTCAGTTCACAATGATGTATGAGATTAAAGACCTTCTTTTAAAAATTTCAAAATTAGTGAAGAAGAAAACTATTTTGAAGAAATACAGTCAATTATCATGAAATAATGACACTATAAAAGATATAAGGGATTAAAAGTTAATAAATTATATTGATAAATTTAGAAGGATTGTCATTAAGTATAATAATCTAAATTTTTTCATGGAAAATTAGGATAATCTAAATGATAAGGGTCATGGTTTTTTTCAAGTTAAATTAGTAGAAGATGCAATGAAATTGAATAATATTAACTAAAACACTTTTATTTGAGTTTAAGGAGATTGGGAAACATCCACAAAGAAAAGTATTAATTATATAAAAATTATAAAAAGAATTTAGTGGCCATATAATTTATCAAAATGTTCAATCAATTTTTTTAGAGGATGTAAAATTGTTTAAAAAATGATGATTTAAATATTTTAGTGTGAAATTTAAATTTGTCTAAATGAAAGAAATTATTATAAATCATGAAATTATTGGTATGTTATTTTAAAATAAAAAACAAAATATATTGATGTGAAAACATTATGAAATTTTTATATAATGAATAAAAAAAATTAGACTACCATATATTTAGTTTTGATAATGAACCCAGTATTGATGTTCAATATTAGACAACTGATGTATATGGGACATCATAAAGTTTTAAATAGAATGTATTCATTTTATGTATAGTCATCTAATTTTTTGAGTATTTTGAAACATGAAAAAATATATTTGTTTAATTATAAACAAAACATTGAACGTAAAATGTATGGGGAGAATATATTAAGCCGGATTCAACCCACCTCCTGAAAAAATATAATTTTAATGAAAATAATGGATTATAGATTGGAAATAGGTTCAAATCATTAGAGTAATTTTGTGGAAGGTGTAACTAACCGTATCACTATTTGAATATTGTATTAATGTAATAAAATCCCATATATGTATGAATCAATACAATTTAAAATATCAAAATTCTTTAGAGAAAGGAGAGGATATGATATAAGTTATTTGTGTATAACTCTATCCATCTCAAGATAAATGACCATGTATCTTGGATAATGGAATTAAATCACACATTAAAAAAAATTTGATGCACTTAAAATATGTTCATAAGTGTAATGTAGGATATTTGACCCTTGATAATGATAGTGCACTTAGGATAAAAGGATTTGGCTCAAAAGTCATTAGAGAGGACAAGATGATGTCAAAAGTAACTTTATTTTGGGATAGGTTAAAACAAAACAAACTAGTTTGTATAAAATTTTTGATGAAGGGAAAAAATGTCTTCTTGTAAGGATGAATGTTGTGTGAATAGGTTTACATATTGGGGATTTTTGAAAAATGTACATTGAATGTGAGGAAACAGGATTCAGGTTAGTGATGTTCAAAATTAACACATTCTACAGTGGAATGAGGAGAGTAAATTATGGAATTGAAGACTAGGAAACATTGGATAAAAACCCTCTAAAATATTTAAAAAGTAATAAATTTTTGTAATGTTACTATGATGATGTGGGAATTAAATTTTATTTGTTCTGCATTCCAAATTTGGAATATTGTTAACTCTTTCTTATAATTTAGTGGACATTCCTAATTCTCACCCATTATAGCTCAATTAATAAGATGTATGTAGGATTGTATGGATGAAATCAAACAGTTGTGATAAGTATTTTTTTTATTGACTTTACTAAAATAATTTTTGTTATGTTCCTAAATTTTATGTCTGATTCCCTAAATAATTTCAAGATATTTAAAGGATGTATATAAAAGGATTCTGGATTCTCCTTAAAAATTTACATATGGACAATGGTGTTTAATAGATAAGTGGATACTTTAATAAGTATAATGAGAAATGTGGAATTTATCATGAATTTAATACACTATATACCCCTTAAAATGATGTTATTGACTGGATGAATTGGAGTATAGTGGAGATTTCTTGAACCATATTCCAAGAGAGTAATACTACTCAATTGTTCAAAGGAAAATATATTGGCACAATTATGTAGATTCAATACAATTATTTTTATTGACCCAATTTAGATTTATGTAATTTAATATTTGTTATAAAAAATCAATAATTCGGAGATAATTAAGGGTATTTGGATGTTCTAATATTATCACGGAGAAAGGTAAAACCATAAGGAAATTAAATCAAACTAGATTTAAAGGTGTCATTATTCATTATCCATAAAATGAAAAATGATACTACAGAAAATAAATAAAATGTTTATTATTATGGACATTGATGTTGTGAAAGTGTTGGATCACTCCATGAAAGATGTTACACATTAAAAAGAATATATACTAATGTGAAGATGTTGAAATAGAAATAATTGAGAATTAAGATAAATATTCAAACAAAAATTCAAACTTTTATGAGCCACAAAATGATAATTATGATAAATATACCCAAAATGATGAGGAAAAAGATTTTTCAACTCATTTATGTTTGATAAATTTGGTAGAGGTCCAAAATATCATTTTAGATCAAGGAAATTTTAATCAAACTATATGAACATTAGGGAAATTGTGATATCCTCTAGATTATAGCTATTATTTTATTGGAATTTTTTTTGTCTCTCATTTAGTTCAAGTGTTTTTTTGGAGTTTTAGGATGAAAATTTGGATTTTCATAAAAAATAAGAAAAAGCATGATTTGTGTGAACTATTAGTACTAACCATACAGTAACTATGCTTCTTGGGACATTGAGTCCTAATTGAATTTTTTATTATTTGAACACCGTCTTTCAAACCATATGATTCATTTTAAAACATTTATCATTGTCTATGAGTTGGTATGGGTGATTTTTCCTTACATGAGAACTATTTGTCAAACTCTACATCTATCTATAGGTAACTGGGTATAACTATTTTCAAATGAATGTTGAAACCACAAAGGTAGAACATTATTTGTTAATATAGGGGGATTAAACATGTTCATAAATTTAATCCTATTAAAATTTAAATTTACTATGATTCCCTTGATCATATTTAACTTTAAAATTTTCCTTAATCATTATTATACAAAACTATCCCCTAATTGACTATTTAAAGGATTATTCCCTCAAATCATTGTTGATCCTTGTTTATTATAAATATTTATCATAAAATAATGTCACGTTTTTTATCTGATATGTTATAATAATTTTATATATCCTTATATTCTCCTTTCACATTGATCCTTTCGAACCCAACTGGGCAATTATTACTAGATCTAGTGTTTTATAGGGAATTGATAATGTTTCCAAGGGATCAAGTCATGTGAGGACTAGTATCCTCATTTCCAATATTTACTCTAAAATGTGGCTAGTTATACTCCATTTGTAAGGTAGGTGTCTATACACAACAGTGTTTAACCATGAATTAGTTAATGTTTTTATAAATTCCATTTTCTTGATTTTCTAAAATTTATTGATATGATATGAATGAATAATTTTTTTATGAAATTCATCCTTGTTGGTATTGAAATGGGATTTTTTATTTAAAAATAGTTTAAGCACATTATTTGTTTGTTGAAATGAATCAATGATAATTTCAACACTAAAATGGAGTTTCAACAATAAGAGTGTTCATGATATTCTATGAAAATGCTTCATAAAATTATGAGCATAGTTTATAAATTTCTTTTGGAAATCATAGATCATTAGAGAACCTGTATGCATTGGGATATGGACATAAGTAAACCATACTGAGTGTGGCACCAATATGGGTTATTCTAGTGACATCAATTGACAATGACATGAATTGATATGGATGATATTCATTGTTTTCATCTATTAGCTCTCCTCCACATGTCCAAGTATGTATTTCCATAGTTTAAATACCAACTTGATCATTTTTTCATACATGATGGTATAATTTCACATTGATTGATCACATGTTTATCATGTGTTATTTCGATGTATAATTCTAATTTTTTCCTCTATATTATATTTAATGTAAATTTAATATTTTTGGATTCTATGAATATGAAATTAAATAAATGAAACAAAAATAGTTTTTTTAATATGGTTTTAAATTTACATTTCTTTATAAACTAATTTAGTATTAAATCTTGAACTAAAAGGTACATGGACATAGAAATTGTATAGATCAATGGATTTATCCTATTGGGAATTCTACTCACACCATTCATATGATATTGGTCATATGTTGATCTAGTTTTATATGACATAGGTAAAATGAAGGGTGTTATATAGTTCACCATCATCTCTTGGTCTTTATCACATTCATATGAGATGGGTTAGTGGTGACGGTTGGTCCAATAGAGGCATGAATTTGTTGTAGTTTTCTGACGTTTTTGGTTTAACATTTTTGTTTTTTCTTCATACATATCATTAATGTGTATATGACATCATAATTATACTCAATTATTTTACATAAATTTAGTTACTCAAGAGACATGTATTTGTTTATGTGTTGATCGTCACGTTTTATAGTTTATCTCGGGTGACATGTCATGTCTTCCTAGGTTGGTTCAGCAAAAAATGTACAATATCTCATATATTGGTGGAAGTTCGATATCACATTATTGTTTTGGTTAAAGTTATATGATAGAAAAGATTACCAAAGAAATAATTCATATACTAAGTGAAAAATGGTGACTGAATATCTCACATTTGTTTTTGAACTCAAGTTACCATGGGTGGTCAGGGATTTCCCTTATCCTTTTTGTGGATATTTAGATAAACATGATTTGTGTTTTATTTATAAGAATTTTTTATTTAAAAAAATTATATTATTTTTTTAATATATGGGTTCATCATTCTTATGGATTCTTGATGTCTGTCATTTGATTTGAAATTTTATTTTTGGATAATTAGATATTTTCATTTGTTTTTAACAGAAAATTAATCATATAAGATCTCATTTAATTCTAATAGTGGAAGATTCAAGGGAATTTCTATAAGAATATCCTGTAGTAGACCGTTCCTTGTTTGATGAAGTAATCGGCACAATTTAGACAATGGGTCAATGAGGTTTTGAAAACTATGGATGAGTCCGGGGTCATGTCTAAGTATTTCCCAAGAAGAATCCACATGTCTTCAATGGGGATATGGGAGTCTAGGAATATTAATAGTTTCTCAATTGTATGGAGAGTTTATTAAAAAAATTTAAAAACACTATAGGATTATATAGTGGAGTTTTCAACTAAACTTCGTGAATAACAATATAAAAAATAGCGGGACTCCATATTTTTAGCTAAGTGACATGAGGAGTGTACACAAAATTATTTCAAGAATGTATTTAGACAATAATTTTATTGTAAAATGTTGTGATTATAAATTACATATGGATTTATTTACTTAGAAAAATATGATTATTTAGTTATCGAGTATTTCACTTGTTTCACTATGTTGTTTCACTTATCCCCCAATATTGTTTCCAAAAGATACCATAAATCATGGATGTTCGAGAAGGGTGTTAGGGATGATATTTGGTTAATTTTTATCCTCTTATCCCAATCAAAATTTCAGGATGTGGTTGATAATGTAAAAATTTTAAGGTATAAATGTCCAGGAAAAAAAATGTTTTGGTTGTGTTTCACGAATGATAAGAGATAAACAAGGTGTTACTTCTATCCATAAAATGAAGTGTAAGGGTTATCAATTTACATTAGGACCTACTTATATTGATTTTATGAGACAATATTTGGTAAATTGATATTAATATGGGAGGACAGGTCCTCCCATGCATAACTATATAGAATCACCCAATAAATTTCCTCATTATAGAAAATACGGTCATCTTTTGTTTTTTTAAGATGATTTTCCCATGTAATAAGATTTGGATCCATTCTTAAAAAAGGATAAAATGTTCATTCATATGAAAAAATGGGAGGTGAAATTCATTTCACCATATGTAGGACTTATTTTATTTGATATTTATGTATCTCATTATTTTATATCAACTAAGTGTACTGAAATGTTTGGGATAAACTATGATTTCATGTAATTCATATTTCATTTTTCCACACCCTTAGTATAGAGGAATAACATGTTTTTAAATGTCACGAGTAGTGGTTGATGAATACAGACCTTTAAGTAATGTGGTGAGTCCTAGTTCTTGATTATTATATCTATTTCCTTATCATTGTCATAGATTATATGATTAGTGATGAATCATAGATCTACTGTTACCATTTTCTAGTTCAATTTCAATCTCCCATGGATTCCCTAATGTCTTTTAGGGTGAGTGGTATTCCTGAACAGGGAGAGTGGGGCACATTGTTTCAAATACAAGAGTTATATCATTACAGTTTTTGGGTATGTTTCATGAGAATTTTAAAACCCTTCGATAATTAGACTACATGTAGTGGGGATTTCCTTCTCATAGATCTATCCAAATCATTTTTTTGGGTTACCACCACACATGTAAGATGAGATCACTATTCACCTACTCCATGCGACAATGTTCATTTTTATTATCACATATTATATAGATTCTAATGAGTTAATGGATCTTAAATATCATATATATTTATTTAGGATGATGGATTAATTCATCCTACAATTTCACATTAGACTTCTCTATTTCAATTTTCAATGAAGGAATACATAAGCCTCATACTCAATGTTGAGTACCTAAATGATAAATATAAGATGGTTAATAAAAAATAATATTTTCCTAGGATTAATTATCCCTTTGATAATGTCAATTTAGAATTGCGGTGTTCATATATTGACATATGGTTGGGGTACGATCAGTGGAGAGATTTGAAAAATGATATATATAAGATTGTTTTTAGGATCCGATATGTGCATTTCAACTTTCTAGTTATTGCATATTCTCTCACAAATACTCATGTAGTATTAATGGAATTATTGAACCAAAACATTCATTAGTTCATGGAATCATTCATTTTTTTTGTGGATGATATTTTTGTGTAATGTATGTCGGAGGGGTAACACATTGATCAATTATATATCTTCTTAAGATTCTTTAAGGAACATTATATATTTCTATGTCTTTCTAAATTTTAAATTTTGGAACCTATAAGTTATTTTTTGTTCTCTATTATATATAAGATGGAACTCGTAGTGGATCCTATGATGATTTAGTCCTTGATTTTATCGGAGTAACAGAAAAATCATTTTGAGATTCAAAGCTTAAAAATATTAACTAGTTACTACTATAGGTTTCTTTAGGATTTATTATATCATTCATCAATGTTGAAAGAAATACTTGTAGGGGTTATAAATTTGAATGGAATGATAGTTGTCCTAGATATTTCAATTAATTGAATGTCGTGCGGACAACAACTCCAGTTATAATTCTTTTGAAATTGATTTTGGTCGATGATATTTTTATTGATGCCTTAGGAATGAGATAGGGATATGTTATAATGTTGCGGAAATAAGTGGTGGCCTATACCTCGAGAAAATTTCACCCTTCTGAATAGATATATCCAACCCAGGACCATGAGTTAGCAGCTTTGATACATGCTCTCAAAACATGGAACTATTATCTCATTGGGTCTTGGTTTTTAGTATTTTTATATCATAACATCATGAAGTATATTTTTACTCATATGGATCTTATCTTGTTATAGATATATTTTATACATTTTATTTTAATTTTTAATATACTGTTAGAAAATAATGCGTAGAATCAAATTCATTGTGTATGAGGTTATAAACTCATGAATTGATGGAATCAATTGATGAGTTACATTTGATGTTTTTGTTCACGAAAATGGACTTGGTAGTGGAAGAGGATAAAAGAAAAAATGTTATTAGTTATTTAAGGAATTTATCATCATTTTATTTTTATATTTTAATCAAACTGTTAAAGAACATGAAAAAATTAGTTCTTAAGTAAAATAATTAATGGTAGGGAGACACAATGTTGTATTTCATGGTCCCTCATGGGATCATTGTGTTTTTTAGAAAGGTTGACCATTATGATATCTATGAGACAATAATTGATTGATAGTGGGAACCATTGTTTTTGGTATACACATCCTATAACAAAAAAAAATGTGCCATGATCTCATACATTGATATTGGTGTTCATGAATTAGGTGTTCGATTACAACCTTTTTGTCCTGATACCTTTTTTTATAGGATATTAAAGAGGGGCACTGGATACATATTAATTTGTTTCAACCCATACTCACTCTAGTTGGGATGTAGAATGATATATCAATGTAATTTTCCATCAGTATACAATATAATCTTACTAGTTAGGCTACAATTTGGGTGATAATTAAGCCAATTTCCAAATCATCTCATTTTCATTATATTATGGGAAATATGATTGTGGATAAACAAGAACACTAGTATATCTAAGAGATCATAGAGTTCTAGGAAGTACCATTAATGGTTGTTTCGAATAGAGACACTTGTTTTACATCTTTTTTATAGAATGTTGTTGAAGAGGTAATGATTACCTAATTGAAATTGAGAATAGTATATCAATCTCCAGTATATGGGTTGACTAAGCTATCCATTTAGATTCATGAGGATATAAATCAGGTGTGCGTGATTGACTTTATTATTTCGTGGGGAAACAATATATCATTGTTCAAAAATTACTATAATAATAGTTATCAAGATTAAATTAAAATATATCATTTTAATGATTTATATGGATGCCCTATCGATCCCCTTTGTACTGGGTGGAATTGGAAGAAAGGTCTTTAGTTAAAAAACACCATGTTTATGAGAAGAAAGAAAATAGATATCTAAATCAGAATAGTCTATTTCATAAAATGAGTCATCATAAATACTATGAAGACCATCACCATCACTCGTTTGTGTTTTAGATTTGTGATTGGGTCTTTTTAAGAGTTTCACCTTCTTTGGGACAACTTTGATTAGTTAAGCAAGAACAGTTGTCACTATGGATTGATAGCCAATTTAAGATCATTGAATTTCTTTGATGGGTATATTTTTAGTTGTAATTTACTTCTCCAATGAAATCAAATCATAATTTTTTCTTTCTTCCTATATGAAGAAGTTTAAACTAGTCCCCTCTCATATGATTCAATGGTAATAATTTTGTCTTTATCCTAACTCCGTTGTTGATGAACAACTGATCTAGATTATAGATTTCAAGGATAATGTATTTTGTGGAAATATAATTAAACTATTCCATGTACTAAATAAGTGTGGGTATGATAGTTGCGAGACATGTGAACAATAATCGTTGATGAGGTAGATGTGGCCCTCTATTTTTTGAGCCCATAATTTTGAGGAATATGTGGGGAAAAAATATTTAATGGTGGGGAGAATTATGACAAACTTTATGTCGCAATTATTCATTAATTTGATCATGGTTTATATATTTTTAGGCTTGTATGTTTTTCTGGAGATATTGGTTGAAAATTTAGAGTTTTGTGGAAAACAGGTCATGAGAATGGATAGTACAAAAAATAAAAGTATTTTGATGTATGAAACTTAAAGTCATAGTTTCATTTTTCAGGATTTGAGAATGGGTTCTGAAACCATGTGATTATTTAGAAAAACCATGTGTCTCTCCCTATGTAACCATGATACTCCATTTTCATAGTACATAGGCCACTACATGGATGGTGCATATTTTCGTTAAATGATTTATCCTAAACATTCACCCATATGTAAACATCTTAAAATTGAAAACTACCTTGATTCACTTCAGCATTTTTAACTTTAATATCTTCCTAAATCGTTATTAGCACAAATAATCCCCTCTATGATTCTATAAAGTCTTATTCGCTCAACTCCTTACAAATACTTGATCATTTTTTGTTGATATTATCATGGTATATTCCATTTTATCAGATCTAATCTTTTCTTTCTATATGTATCGTTGATCGACGTTCCCCTTATTCTATTGAAAACCAATTGGGTTGTGACAGATAGATTTTAACGGGATTATCAAAAATTTATGATGTTTCCAATATTTATTGGCTTTTCAGATTTATATCTACTAACTTTCAATAATAATTCTCAAAGATACTAGTTTTCCTCCCTTGGATAGGTAGGTGTCCCAATACAATGGAGATAACCGATTAATTATTTAATGTTCTTGAAGATTATTCGGGTTTTATTTATGAAATTTATTAATTTGTTATTAAATAATAATTGTTTTTCAAAATACATATTTATTTGAATTAAATGGGTTTTATAAATGTATTATTTTAAAAAAATATTGTTTTCTAGTTATGTGCATGACAAAGTTCCATACTAATGAATGTGACTCCAAAATGGATTCAGGAATGTGAGTGGTGATGAATTTACATGAAATTTTTTATGAAATGTTGACAATGTGTTTTAAATGTTTTAGAAAACATATCACATTGGTATCCTTGGGTGTGTTATGTTTCGGACATATGAATACATTTTTGTGTATTGAAGTGAATGGGGTTATTATAATGATATTGATAGACTATTCCATGACACGATATTTATTGGTTTCATGGTATACATGGAATAGTGTTCCTTCATGTGTTTGAGTACATATTCTCATTTGATAAATCCCATCATGTGGTCAGTTTCATGGATGGTATTAATTCTGGTTTATTGATCCCATGTTTATTATATGGTATTTAAATGGAAAATATTGATTATACCATCTATATTTTCTTACATGTACTTTTCATATTATCGGTTTTTATTTATAAGATTTTTTTTAAAGGAAATGAAATGTTTTTTAAAAAAAATAGATTTTATTTTAAATTTTTTTATAAACTTTTTTCGTATTAAAGATTAAAATAATAGTTTCGTAGTGATATACTTTTTATAGATTTGTGGTGGTATCCTACTAGGATTTTCCTCATACCCTGTATATTTATTTCAGTGTATATTGGTTTAATTGTATATGAAATATGTAAATTTATGGGCATCATATAGTTTTTCTTCTTCACATGGTCATTGTATTCTTCTTATTGAGATGTGTTGGTGGTGATAGTTGGTCAAACAAAGAGAGGGATTTATTTTTGATTCATTATGATTTACAGTTTTTCCATTTTATTTTTTCCTTACATATCTCATGGACATGTACTTGACTTACACAAGGTGATATTTTTTTATCTCCTTTGTGTTAATCAAGATACGAGGTTTTGTTTATGTGTGAATATTTATCTTCTGGGAGGTTACCTAGGGTAACGTGTCATGTCGACCCAGGTTAGTTCGTGACTGAAAAAAATATACCTCATTATTTTCATAGGTTTATCTAGGAGATATGCTCAAATAATTGGATAATTAAGTGTGGATTTATTCAATGAATTTGTAGTTTTATTATATAAACAAGAATGATACATGAACATTGGTACCCAAATGAATTAACAATACTATTATTGTAACCAAGTGCATATTTCATGAAAACATAAATGTGAAAGTGTAAGTGGTGATAAGAAAAGAAAATAATTCTATCCAAAGACTATTCATTGGTGAAAGGAATTGATTTTGTTGATGATTTCGCACCATTTTCAAGGATAAAAACATTATATTTTTTGTCTTTTTTTAAAATATGATACAATATATTAAAAATATATACCAAGAAGACCTTCCTCGTTATAGAGTTATAAGATTAAGTGCATATTGAGAGACCAAAACAATTCATACATATAGAAGATGATGTATATTTTTTTAAAATAAATAGGTAATTATATGGTTTAATAAATACCCAAGAGCACAATATTCTAACTTATAGACTTTCTTAAATTCAATGAAATTAAAGAAGCAAACAGTTCAAAATAACCTCTATATTAATAGAAATAAAAAGGCATCCTTAATTTATTTTTCTATATAGATGAAATTTTTTTAAAATTGAAGTGCGTATTTTATGTAATGTTATTTATAAGTAAAAATGATGTTTGAGATAATGATACATGGAGATATTATGAATTCCTTAGGTCTCCAAATTTATCAATCAATGAATCATAATTATATTTTTCAAGATAAATATACAAAATAACTTTTTATGATGTATATAATGGAAGATTAATATTATATTTCTACCCTATTTTTAGTTATAACCATTCTATAATGGGATTTATATGTAAAATATAATGACACAAAAGATTTTAGAGATCTTATTAGAAAATTTCTCTACTCAACTGCTTCTTAGATGGATTTAGTGAACATTGTATCATTTTTTCTGTATTTAAATTTTCACTGGATGGGTTCTATATTTTATTCATAAATAGTGTTTTTAGATACATCAATGGAATGAAAATTATTGTTTAATATTTGATATAAAAGGAAGTAACAATATCTTTAGATTTGTAAATGTGGATTGAGATGGAAATTTTGATGATGGAGTTTCCTTTGATGGAGAATATTGTGTGACATAGTACATGGGAAAACATAAATAAATAACATTGAGTACTGTTGAGGTGGAGTATTTCTTTAAAACAAAAGTGATAAGTATATTTATGTAGAATAAAACTCAAATGGAAGATATCAAGGTTGGTATTAAATTAAAATATCTTATGTGATGTTATAATCAAAGTGACATCAATTTATTAAGTGATTTGGTTTATCATTATGAATTAAATAATACTAATATCATTTAAAAAATTATCAATGATTTTGAGTAGGAAGTTATGTTGAAACATGAATTTTCTTCTACCAAGGATCAAATAGTTTATGTTTTCACACAACCTCTTCCATTATTCATTCCAAAATATGAAGTTGATGATGGGAGTTCATCATCCACCTATTCTAAGATATGGTATGGTGAATCTATCCCACTTTTTTTTATTTGGATTTTAAATTTTGAATGGGTTTTTAATGAATATAAATTATAATATTTTATTTTCCTTAATGGGGAAATATATTTACGGGATGTTTTTAAATGGGGTATGTTTTGAGTCTAGTGTATGTGCTTGTTAATAAAGAAAAATAAATATTCTAATGTTTTTGTTTATTATGTGTCTTGGAAGTTGGTATTTAGTTTGTAAAATAACAATTTTTTTGAATTTGGAAGAACAAGAAGTGAAATATTAGGATGTGTTGTTGGATGATAATATGATTTACCCTAAAATAAATCATTGATCTAGTAGAATGTAGTTATATTTATTACACGTATTATCATTTTGTAGGCTTATAATGATTGAATGATGACTCATAACTATATTGAAAGGATGATCTATGTTCAGTGGTTTAAAGAAGTCCATTTTAATTTTATTGATAATTTGGTTGAAAAAGATACTAGGGGGATATTTTTATATGATGATTTTGTGGAATATTATTTAGTCTTAATGCTTCTATGATAATGAACGTACCCCCTATTTGTAGGTTCCTATCAAAGTAGAAATTCTATAATGTGAAGTGAATTTATGGTGGATATGATATAATGAATTTATTGTTACATTTGTTCTCAATATATTGTTTCTATTGTAAATCATATTTAATTATATCAGTTAATGGTTCTATGTTTTGTTGAACTATGTTTGAATATTAGAATAGCATGCAAGCAGTTTTAATATGAAAATCTTTGTTTTTAGGGATGTTAATGTGTTTCACATGTAGTCACACTACAATGGATAAGGTAAATCCAAAAATCATGATGCATAATATTATAATATATTAATTTAATTATAAATGTTTAAATAACCTATGTATTCACACCATGATGGAAGTCTAAATTTAAAAATATTTGAACTGGTTTTTGATGACATCGAAATCACACCCCAAGGGAAACTTACTACTACATGAAGTCATAAATCACACTGTAATAAGAAGGAAATGGAAAATTATATCTCTTAGGAATTGGTTGTTCTAGGTAACCATGTATTAGTGATTTATATCATGTCACATGACACCTAGATAAAATGTTGAGTGGACCAGGAAAGTTATATATTCACAGAGAAGAGACTAGGTTTCCCTGTTTGGTATTTGATCACTCAAAAATCAATGGGCCACTATAATTTAGTGTCTTTCTATTTATTTAGGTAATTAAATGGTAATTGAAAAAATATATGATAATATCACAAGTTGAGTGGAGTATTTTTTTTAAGTTATTAATATATATACCATGTTGTAGTGTTATTCACTGTTCCATGAAAACTATTATCATGACACAAAGATGGTGATCACAATTTAATTGATGTAAATTTCAATATTTTGAGATATTTTTTAAAGTTTAATAATTGGTGCTTTAGAGGATTAACCATCTCATGTCATTATGTCCACTAAACTCAACTATGGCTGAATAAAAGGCATGAATTGATCTAATGAATACCAACTATCTGGGGAAGCTAATGAGGATGTTGTAAATTTGAATTATAATTTTTTAAAATTTATATTTGGATGGTGTGGATAAATATTTGTGGTGTGAATTTCCTAATAATAGTATAAGGAATGAAAAAAGTATGAAATATCATGGTTCATGTTATATATTGATAATAATGAGTAATATTTAGAGGAATAATATAATAATAGAAGAATAAGAAAACAAGAAATAAACAGAAGAGTAACAACAAAATAATGGATGTCTAATTCAGTTGCATTCAGCCTTATAGTTACATTTAGGATTATATATCTTTTATTACATGGGATTATATTACACAAGTTAAGAGACACGACATAAATCAAAATTTCAAAGAAAACCCCTATATGTTTCCTCTATGATGTTCAATCTAGTGGATTATGGGATCACGAGTGATTCCATATCCTGATGTAGATTTAACTATTCAATTTGAGTGGTGAAACTTGTAAAAATATCCTTTCATAATAATTTTTTTGCATCATTCTATGTGTACATCTTGTGAAAATATCATATAAATAACTTCAATAGGTTTTAAATATTATTTAAAGGGAAATATAAAAGGAATTTAATTCCTTTATTCACCCCTAATCCCTGTGATTTATCACTAATCCTATAGGACCTTTATTTACATATAATTTTTTATGATATTTTCTCTAAGAATATGTGTTTTTCCAAAGGGTAGTTTCATGAATTAAATTGATCATTGATAGGATATGATTTAATTTATTTGATGTTCCCTATTTCTACCAATTTATTTTTTAAAATCAGAATCATATTCAATATCAGGAGATTCATGATATCAGAGATAAGGATATTTTTTTTTGAATCTTGCAATATTATATAAGAACTCCAAAATAAAAAACATTGATTTTTTATAATGTATCAGTGTTTTAGATGTGATCACTCTATAATTAATGTGGTCACTCTATAACTCTTGATGACTAAGATTAAAATATATTCAATTAAAATTATGAAACACAACAACATAAGTGGTCACATCATAATTAGATTCTTAAAAAATATATAGATTCAACTACACATTCATTACGTGGATATAAATTTACAAAGTTAACTAGTTCTGTTGTGAAGTTAAAAATTACTACATATTTTAGAGGACATGTAAAATTAGAGTGATACTAGATTGGATGTTCCAATTAGTCAAGCCACGGTGATATTGATCATACCATAGTTTTTCCTGAGGGAAAGAATATGTGTATAACGAAGAAAATACTAAATGATGGAGAAGTGGGTTTCACATCGAGTCATAATGATCATTCCATGGTGATGAGACACTTTATTTTATGTTCTCCTCTATATTTAATTGTGTTTCACGATTCACACCATAATGAGGATGATCACACTGTTATACAGAAATGGTTTCTGGAATGGTTGAATGGGAAGTTACTCACTAAACCATGATGAACTTTGATTCCTTGTGATCAACAGTATCACCCCATGATATATTCTACAATACAAAATTAAAGTGTTCTACTGGTTTGGATTCATTAGTTATTCAAACAACTAAAAAATTTACTACCATTAAACCCATATAATGTTTATTGGAATGTTTTCATAGATTCGAAGGTAGTGGAAAAAAATAAAGAGCGGTTTAGTGGATGTTGTTTATATGAATTTTAAAATGAATATCATATTTAAAAAAAGGGGATTAATACATAATATTATTAAAGGGATAAATTATATAGGAAAATTTTTTTGATAAAAAATAGTGTGTATTATGGGTATGTACAGGGGGGGTAAAATAATAAGAAGAAGACAATGAAGAAGATGAAGAATTAAAAACGGAACTAGAATGAATTATACTCTGTTTTTAGATTCCTTTATTTTTATATCTCAGTATATTTGTTATTTATTATGGAGTATGACATTCTATAAGTTGGGAGACACTATTTATATAATTATTTCAAAGATTAACTCCACTTGTCATATATGACATGTTGGAAGTAGTGTGTCATCATATCAAGGATGATTCCATATAATACAAATGGTATAGATATTCAAATTGAGTGGAAATCCTTGTAATAATTTTTTATTCATACTGTGTTTCTACATTGGTGTGTTTGTGAACCATGAATGGTGTACTTTTCATTCACAATAAAATGTGTCAAATAATATTTTTTAGGATAAATGTGTAATTAATTTAATTAACTAATTCCACCACCTCCATTGAATTCTAAATAATCTTGAAAGCAATTTTCAATCACCGTTATAGGTATCCCCCACCTTGATTTGAAAATTCATCTATATATGCACTGGTGTGGACCATTAATCATAAAATTTTCACTAAATTTGAACCATGTTTCCAACCCATTCTTTAATTTATCTAAATTTCATTGTCTCACATTGTTTAAAATCCTATGAAAATAAACCAGAATGGAAATTTCATGTAATCCATTAGAAAAAAAATTAAACATGTAAATAATATGGAGTGAAAAGATTTTCCAAACATCATTATGTTGCGGGAGGATTTTGAACACTTCCAACAATTCCATTCAAATGAAACTATGTCCAATTGATTTATTTTGAAACTATTATCCCTTAAAAATATATTCCAAACAGATCCATTTTGATCACTATTTATCTAAACATCTCAATAATGAAATAATACCTTATTTATATCTACTTTATGTAAGATCATAATACATAATTCTATATAAGTTCATTTGAAATGTTATTATTATAGTAAATCTCCACAGGATTGTTCCCATAATCTCAATGAAATTTTTTTCATTTCCACATCCATAGTAATAATGTACATGACTTAAAAGATAAACTATATAATTCCACTTAATTTACATGATAATTGATATCATATTTCATTCTAATCCATCCAATAAAGTTTCCCTCAGTGAAGAATGCTTCAACATCTATGGATTTTCATTCCATAATTTCTTTTGCCTAATCAACATTTAAATATGAAATAAATTAAAATAAATAACTTCATTAAGCACCAAAACACATCTAATAAAACCTTAAATTTGCCACAGGGTTCTCCTCTAAATAGTGTTGTGTTCCATAGATTACACTATAATTTATCATCTAAGAGATTATTTTCAATGCTATTTTACCTAGTTACTATGAAGTAAATAAAACCCCGAATCATTCTCTGATACATTTTAGGATCATCTAACCTCTCCTATTTTAAATTATGAGTTTCTTTCCAACTATAGTTGGTGTTGAAATTTGTTTCAAATCATGTATCTGAAACATCATTAAAAACTCATATATTTTTACAAATACATGATGCAATATTCCATTCCATTATTCATTTATAGATAGAGAAAGTATTTCCTCTCCCAAACAATAAATATAGAACCCTCTAAAATCACCAATTCAACAATAACTTCCATAGAATTTTACTTATATAGGAATTATATTTTAAATATAGAAATGTAACATAAATTACTCCACATTTTTTAATTTCACATGAATGTTGTGATCAAATACACCTCTCTTAATATCTAAATACTTTAGATATGTATCCAACTATGTATTTCAGTCCCAAGTTTCCTATATTGATCTATACAAAACTACATCCAAACTAAAAACTTTTGATTTATCATTACTTATAAGAATATAAACTATATGTTTAATTTAATATTTTTTATTAATTACTCAATTCAATGATACCATGTTCAAATAATTCTGAATGACATTGAAACACTTTAAATTTCAACCAATAAGAATAGTCTTAGAGAATCAAGACTAACCTCTATTATAAAGGAACAATCCACATCTATCCCTTAAATCTGTCAGGATCCTATTGAAACAAATATTTCCTTGTTTCTGATCACTTTTCCATGCTCTATTAATTAATTTTTAAAATATATTTAGTTTTCATGATATCATGGTCATATAGCCTATTCAAAACCTCCCATGTTTTATTCTATTCAATTTGTCACATCCTCTTGTTCATGGATTTAAATTGTGAATAATCATTTGTTTTTTTTAATTGATGCTACATCTAACAATTTATCATTTAGAGGTGTTAAATATATTTATAATACCTCAGTTGTTTTTTGTGGTATATGTTTCATTTATTTGGTTTGATTCAAGGACCTCAAATCATTTCTTCCTCATATGAGTAAAAGGTCAACTTGATTTAGTTGATTTTTCTTCTTCCAACTCAACCATAGAATTATGATCTTCTATTGGACCTTTAAGACCTCTATATTTTGATTAAACATTATCTTCTTCATCACAATAATATTCCATTACTGAATAATTAGATAAATATTCATCCATATCTTCAATCACATTAACATCATTACTATAAATTATCTTTTGCCTCTCATTAATGAACCTGTAGTCCTTAATATTGTTTGAGTTTCCAAAGAATATTATTTCATCCCACCCATCTATATACATTATTTTACATCCTAATTTAATTCAAAGATAACACGTTCTTCAAAACACTCTAAAACATTTAAGAGTGTTTCTACTTCCATGAAACATATTGTACAATATTTCATTCTCTTCTGGACTCAATAAAGATTGGTATTGTGTTTTGACAGTCACTTACCCAACTTCAATATAATAATTATTCATGTGGCCATTATTAATGATTATCTTCTTTGATGTATTATTCACCATATAATGTGGAATTTCCAAGAATCTATTTTATTATTATTTCCTCTTATATGAATCAACATGATTGATGTTATAATTCTCAAGATAATTTACATAGATGGAACTATACTCCAAGACATTGATCAATCACAAAAACATGATTGATCTATTTGTTTAATTTTTATCTCATCTCTAGAAATGTTTAATTCTATTTTCAATTATTTATTGACTCTGGTTTTTCCATTTAATACATTGGAATAATCCTAGGAATATTTTTGGATACATGAACTAATATAGCTCACAATTATGAGGCCTAGGGATCCAATAATTAATTTAATAAAAATATTAAGTATCAATGATATCACTATTAGATTTTTCTCCTGAAAAGGTGTAGTAACGCCCAATTAGAGTATTAGATTATAAATCTATGTCCATTGTTGAGTATAGAATTTGGGGTTTACCCTTGTAAATACCTATGGGTGGATAATGTGATAGGTCTAATATTGGAATCCATTAGAAGATGACAATATCTAGAAATAAATAACAAAATTATTTATTATTTTTATTGAACAACCTAATTAAATACTATATAAATACTCGCTTATTTCCATTTTTTATGGTTTATCTGAATAAAACTCTCTATATCATAGAGTAGGAGTACATATTAATTCTTTTTGTGACTGACATAGAATGATGAATTGGGATTAGATCATAGATAATAGTAATCTGAACGGTAAACACAACAGGATCATCAACCTTATCAATAGTGGATGCATTATTCACCAATGATAGATCCATAATCAATGTTTGTCTCATCATTATTTTGTTTTCTCCATTTTGAGTAAAAGATTTTGAAAAAATTTTATTTTCTTTTGATCTGTGATAATCGTTTATCGAATAATACCCCAAACTTTATTTGATTATATTGATCTGGTAAATTTATTCTATTTTCTAGAAGTTATCAACCCATTTATAAAATCATTGACCAAAAATTATTGGAAATTTATTTTTATTTTAGTTATTGATCTTTTCTTGTCTCTGTGCATCACGTTCTGCACCATTGGCCAATGGTCCAGTGGTTGGACTTTGTCGGGGTGTGTTTGAGCATGGTCAAACCCTTCGAATCATTATGGTAGAAAGAAAAACATGTGGATTGATGATTTTTTGAAATATTTTCTAATGACTAGGATTTTTTGAGGAAAAATTGGATCAAAACCATGAATTAAGGTTTTAGATCAATGATGTGACTAACGTGTGACATGGACAATATTTGATTAGAGGTAGTTCCAGATATGGTCGATGGTCCCCGTTTTTCTTAGTTAATGTGTGATGATGATATTTGTTGAGACATGATCGATCATGAGTAGATAAATTTCATGAGGTTTCATGGAGGAAACTTCTTGGTGTGGATATGATTGTTTCATGAATGTATGAGGGCCACTGCATGCTGTGGAGTGTGGGAAAAATTTTCCTTGGCGTGATTAATTTGAGTAGTGTTATTATTGTTGTTGTTGTTAATAATATTTGTTTGTTATTGTTAATATTATTTTTTTTCAAGAGTGATAATTTTGTTATTAATGTTATTTATATAAATAATATGAGGAAATTAATTCAAAGGATAAAGATAAATTGGGTTCCAGGAGAGGTTTAGGATGTTTCTGAACAAACAAGGGATAATATTAATATAAAAATAAATTATTAAGTAAATTTAAAAATGATAAAATTAATTCAGGGAGTTTGGTGGAGGCACCACCTTAGAAGAGGCCACCTAGACGTGCACTTGGTGATCATGATAAGGGAGGGATTTATATGTGGTATTAATTAATAATAATAATAATAATTTTGATTTAATAAAATAAATAGAAAAGGGGATTACAGTGGGCTGTGTAGAGGTGTGAATTAGGATATCTCTCTTATGAAATTATATTCCCTTTATTATTTAAATATAATCATAATAATAATAATAATAATATTATTATTATTATCAATCCATTTTTTAGTAATATCATTATGTTAGACATTGAATTGAAGAACCATTAGCAGTAACATGACCCTAACATTGAGGCAATCATTTTAGAAACATTGATGGATACCTTTTCTAGGATCATTACTCAGATACATGAAGTTCCCATTGATAATAATGATATTATTATTATTATTCTTTAATAATATTTTATCTAGCGTAACTCATTCATACTTTTTCAAATTGGTGAAATATCTATGGAATCACAAACCTGATATTATGGTGGAATATTGAGATCATTATAAGGTGTTGAATTTAGACTCATGGGTTGGGCCCATGAAGCATCATTCATGTGTTACATTCTGAAATTCATCTTTGTCACATGGTATCCAATTTGGGCATGTAAATATCATATCCCAAGAATTTTTCAATGAGTATTGCAACCATTTTATCTATTAATCCATTGAAAGTTGTTTTGCAATTTTATATTGGAATATTTACATTTTATCTCGAGGGGATTATAGTAAAAGTTGTGTGTTAATCAAGCATTTTTCTTGATACAGCATGTATTATAGAAGTACATGAGCTCTCCAAAGGGTACACATGAACAACCAGGTACCTGATCATTTTTAGGTACATGTCATGTTATGAGTTGTGTCACACATCATGTGGTCCCCAATAAACATTGAGTATTTTTACCTATTGGACTTCTTCCTCTCGTATCTTTTTCATTTCTACCCAGATTTCAGCACATTAGTATTATATCAATAGTGTTATTTCATGTAGAATGAGTTGGTGTAAATTATAGATTATTTAGAGATATGATGTAATATATTCCATATTTGATGCTTTTTAGGTGTCACGTGATGATGTAAGTGATCAGTCATGTTCATCTGAGAGTCACGATAGAGATGGAACCCCACTTTCATATTATCCTGTAGTTCCTATATCTAAGGAGATGGTAATTGTAACACCCCGAGATTTTATGAAAAATATTCTTTTGAATTTCATTAATATCTTGTGTTGTACGCTACACCAAAAGGAGCTTTCACAACACGCATCCTTGAATTGCCTTGCATTACACGGAATCAGGACCTTCCTCGATAGTGTGTGTAGTACCTAATACCGAGTTTCACTAAACAACGATATGCTATTAAAATATTATTAAAACATCCCATTATGAATAGTAATAACAAGTTTTTTGAAATTTTGTAAATTTTATTTTTCAAAATGGACTTCATTTCTGGATTCGGAATATCGAAATTAGCCTAGGGTGGAATTTTGGTACTTTTCGGATAACATTCATTTTCTGATGAATAGTGAAAATTACTAAATTTTAATTAAAAAAACCTTTTTAATAGAAATAATTAATAGTGATAAATAATTAATTTGATTGGTTTTAATGTATATTTAGAATATATTTTTATAATTTAATACAATGTTGGTTATTGGATGTAATTTCACATTTAAACCAGACATAAACAACTGTCAATATTTTGATAGTTATTATCTCTTAAGAACAGGCTATTTGTTTTGACGACCAGAATTAATATTTAAATTAATTAATGCAACTGATATGTTTTGAATTTGGTAAAATAGACATCATTTTTGAATTCAAAATATTAAATATAGCTTAGGCCTAATTTTTGGTATTTTTCTGGAAACTTTCATTTTTTGATGAATAGTGAAACCAATAAGTGGTAGTTAAAAAATTGAATTTTTCATAAAACGTAATTTTACCACTTCTGTGAGTGGAATTTCAAAAATACAAGAGACATGGTTGATGTCAGTATGTAAAATGTGGTTCAATGAGATGAAAATAATTTTTGATGAATAGTGACTTTTTACTTTTTTTTCCACGGTTAAAAGTAATTAGGGTAATTAAGGGTAAAAATGATATTACTATTACCCTAACACATGTTCTAATTCTATTGGACAAGTTTAATTCGACCAAAAATAACCTTAGGAATAAAATATGACCATTTAGGCCCACTTGGATTAGATTAGGACATTTATTATTAATTTATTTAAAGAAGGGTTAAAATAGTTAAAATCAAAGTTTAATAAGTAAATCATTTTTAATATGGGGTTATAAATAAGATAAATTATACTATAAATAATTATTTGAAATATAAAAAGATTTCCTACATAATGGTATTTTATTTGTAATTTTTAGACATTAAATAATTTAATTTATTTATGACACAACGATGATGCAGTAATTATCTTATTAATGAAATATTGAAATAATTGATGTTATAAATACCCAAATAAAAGTAATTTGAGGCTTTTTATGAATTACACTAATTTTATAGGTAAATATGACATGTTATTATTGATTTAATTTTCTTGGTTCGATCTAATCATTCTGTTATGATTTTCACAAAAATCAATTACTAAATAGTGTCAAAATTGACATAAAATAGTTTTTAAAACAAATATTATATTATTAATTGTTATTTTTATCCTAAAAATCTAAGGTTCAGAAAAATGACTTAGATAAGGTTATATATATTAATAATAAAAACTTGGGGTTCTTTTGGTTTGATATAGTAATTTTATTAACGTTATAGTGTAAGAAAACAAGAAGACACGGTGAAAGTTAAATTATTTAACTTAAAGTTTAATCTAAATGATAAGGTTAAAATTGATACCTAAACTTGTCTAAATTCTATATAATGAGAGTATTTTGACCCATACCCACCTTATCATCCATATATATCAATTTTGAGATATTAAAAACCAATTTTGACTTTATAATAAAATAATATTTTTAGTTATTCCAAAGGTGCCCCTCTCCTCCCTTATAAAATGACACCTCCTCCCCCTCTTCCTCACACCACATTGAGCCTTCAAACTCGGACAAACCCTACCAATTTCTCCTCTCCACTTCCCTAGAAACATGCTAGAGGTTTTGGTCTTCTTAAAATACCTATTTTAGTGCCCTAAAAGGAGGTCTCAAAGAAGCACTTCAAAGAAGAGGAGGTTCGGACACTTACAAAGAAAATCAGACCTAAGGTAAGGGAAATATCACAATCTCATTTTTATCCGAGATTGTTTATACTTTGGTATTTAATATGGTGTATTTTATCATCCACATGCATGTTTCTTCAATATTTAATATTATTTCCATTCACCTACAATTGTTTAAATCCTATTTTACCCTTTAGTGAGTTTTTAGTAAAATATATGAAAGGAATCTTTTGTCGTTTTTCGTACGAGGTACTTTTTGACTATTCTGAAAAAATTACAAGAAGAATGTTTTTTTAAATTATACAGCATGAATTTATTTTTAAAACATTATTTACAAGAAGCTTACTTTAAAATTTTTAATGTTTATTTTTAATCAACTTATTTTATTTTAAAATTGTATGACATGTTAAGAAAGGAAAATGTTTTTGAATTAGAAAGGATATTTTCCTCAAGAATGGAGTTCAAGTGTTTTATCAAAATTATTTTCCATCTAAGATAATATAGTTTTTTTATTATATCCCTATTATTACATTGATTTGATTATGTTGTGATGGGATTATTTTTTTGAATTCATTTATCTTATATGAATTGTTTTATGATGTCACGATGTTTAAGAATTCCATTTTTATTACATGGGTTATGCAATGATGTATGATTTATGATTTTTTTGTGGAACACATAAGAATGATTTCATTATGAGATGGGTGGGACCTATATCTCCCTCTAATGTATTGGGTAATGATTTTATATCTCATGAGATAGACATGGATGGAACAGTAGGTTATACCGGTTCAGTGAAACAGGACTGAAACGAGGGTGACTCAGTTCAGAAATGGACTTTGTCCACTAAGATAGTCTTGGAAATGAGTCTTGAATAATAAGATATGATTCTCTATTATTATTTGTGTATTCCACAAAGTTTCTTGTTTTATGTTATGATTATTGGGATTTCATTTCACTACTATGATTTATCCCATGTTATGAAATTATGCTCTCTTTTGCAGGTTAAGATTTCCAAAATGTTATGTTCTTATGAATATGATGTGATTGATATTTCTTTTTCTTACCCATACTGAGCATTTCAGATCACCGTTTTATGTTTTCTTTTCTCCAGGATATAAAGAAAGGTTTTAGATAAATAAAAAGGAAGATCTTTATGGGAGATGTTGAAGATCTTTCACCACGATTAGAAGATTATATTCCGAGTTTCCAAAGACACTAAACTATTACTATCCTTGTGTGTGTTTTTTTGTTATGTACTAAGTATTCCACAAATGTAATGTAATTTTCATGTATGTCAAGCTTCGGGTCTCTACAGTTGGTATCAGAGGAAAATTTTAGTCAACCTGTGGAAACTAGGATGCGAAAACGTTAGTTAGATCCCTAGAGATATTTCTAAGGTATGTCTAGGGATGTCCCTAAGGATAAGTATACGTATATGATATAGTCCTAGAACTATGGTAACGATATTATATTAAACCAAAGATGTTAGATATTGAAGTTACTCCCCCTTTATTATGATTTTTTCCTCTCTCACTATTCTTTTTGGGTTTTAGAAAATGGCTGGAAACAAGATGATTCACGATAATGGAGGATATGATGGGAAATGGAATGATATTATTCATGAGAAACCAAATTAAATGGGATTTGGAAGTCCAAACATCATTATTATGCCGAATCAGCAATCTCATAATGTGATCAATAAAGTAAAATTTGGTAAGTTTCATGACTCAGCTAATAAGAGAAGGATGGATTTTCATGATAATCATAGAGGAAAGAAAGTTCAATTTCCCCTAGGTAAATCATGCGGGAAGAGGCATCAAGGAGAATGTTTCAAAGGAACTGCAAGATGCTTTGGGTGTGGGAAATAAGGAGACAAAGCCAGTAAGTGCAAAGGAAAAGGTTCAGTTAAGACCAGGGATGAGGATAATAGTATTGCTACGACATCAACAATGGTTAAATGTTTTAAATGTGGAATGTACGGGAATTATGCAATCCAATGCCCTAAGGGAAAGTCTCATGAAGAGAATCAGTATGGTCGTATGGGTAGTATTTATGTGGATGATGATGAGGAGACTACAAATGATATGTGAGATGAAAGAATTGTTGAAGCTCGGTCAATGGTTTAAGAATGTAGTGGAATGATTACATGTTTATCATGTGTAATGTTGTATAAATAATCTCATGGTACTATGGAATAAAGAGCCATCTATGGAATGTTACACTATTGTCTTTCCTTGAGTTTTGAAAGTGTATGATTAATGTTACCAGTATCCATGAAAGGTTATTCAGATATTTTTGGAATGTAGATGATATGCGTATAATGAAAGGATAAAGAGAAAATTAAATGTTTGATAGTATTCATGAGCTCATGACTGATATAAGGAAAAGTTTATATCACGGTTTGAGTATATAGGATTTTTGGATTTTGGTATGTGGAAAGAGTTAACTTTTGATAGCATTCATGTTTTCACTATGTTTTAATGGATATTCATTTTTCAAGAGAATACATCATTATGGTATTCACATGATTGGAATGTGACCAATAAGATATATGGGGGATAAATGATGGTATTCACATGTTTGGTTGACGACATTTCATGTAATCTTTTTCTTTATACTATGAGCTTGGACCGAAGTATTTTAGATAAGCCTAAAGATTGGAATAGATTATGTTAACCATAATTTAGTATTGTTTAAGGATAGAACTTTTTTATATTATTTATGTGATGTTAAAGTAATGTAGTTTTAGAAAAAGTACAACCTGCAGGAGGGGCAACAACCCATCGCGTCGGACAAGGCTGTGGGAATCGAACCCACAACCAAAGTGCGACTGGCCTTTATCGCCTACCACTGGCCTACAGGAAGTCCCTGTTTAGTAGAAACTAGTTTTATTATATTAAGCAGTATGATATATGAAGTATAAGTCCATTTTAGGAACTATATATGATTAATCTCACTATATATGGACTTATGTATTTTTTGATAACTTTTCTAACCTTTTGTTTGAGATAGATGGAATGACCCATCATTCTATCACATGATCTGCTAACACATCACGAATGACAAATTCATCTTCATTTCTTTAAGAGATGAAGTGGAAATTGTCCAAAGAATGATAAATGGTGAGACTATACCAAAATCACAAAACTATTTCTTCTAATTCCAATTTCATCAACTTTAGGGAAATGATCTTGAAAACCAAAAATGTTGTCCTAGTGCTCTTATATCTGATGAATCAGACGGTACCTTAGATCATCACAAATTTATGGCTTTGTGATTATTGGCTTTTCCATAGCCATGTTCTCTACCACTCTCCATCAGAACATGATGGTTAGATTTCTCTTCAATGTCCATATTTTCACCTATGTGGAAACCCAATGATTAGTGTATTTGGGTAACCGTTACGTTTCATACTTTTGTTTTTAAAGATTGGTTTTGGTATTCCTTTTTACGAGGTGGGTTTCTATTAAAAAAAATTTATAATAGAAAACTATTTATAACCCTGACGAATTTTGAGGGAGAAATTATTTTTAAGGGGGGTAGAATGTAACACCCCGAGATTATATGATAAATATTGTTTTTAATTTCATTAATATCTTGTGTTTTACGCTACACCAAAATGATCTTGCACAACACGCATCCTTGACTTGCATTGCATTACACGCAATCGCGACCTTCCTCGATAGCGTGTGTAGTACGCAATACTGAGTTTCACTAAACAACGATATGCTATTAAAATATTATTAAAACAAGCCGTTATGAATAGTAATAACCACTTTTTTGAAATTTTGTAAATTTTATATTTCAAAATGGACTTCATTTCTGGATTCGGAATATCGAAATTAGCATAGGGTGAAATTTTGGTACTCTTCGGATAACTTTCATTTTCTGATGAATAGTGAAAATTACTAAATTTTAATTTAAAACATCCTTTTTAATAGAAATAATTAATAGTGATAAATTATTAATTTGATTGGTTTTAAAGTATATTTAGAATATATTTTTACAATTTAATACAATGTTGGTTATTGGATGTAATTTCACATTTAAACCAGACATAAACAACTGTCATTCTTTTGATAGTTATTATCTCTTAAGAACACACTATTTGTTTTGACGGCGGGAATTAATTTTTAAATTAATTAATGAAACTGATATGTTTTGAATTTGTTAAAATATAAATCATTTTTTAATTCATAATATCAAATATATCTTAGGCCTATTTTTTGGAATTTTTCTGGAAACTTTCATTTTTTGATGAATAGTGAAACCACTAAGTGGTAGTTAAAAAAATGATTTTTTCATAAAACTTAATTTTACCACTTCTGTGTGTGGAATTTCAAAAATCCGAGAGACACGGTTGATTTTAGTAAGTAAAATGTGCTTCAATTAGATGAAAATAATTTCTGTGAATAGTAACTTTTTACTTTTTTTACCACGTTTAAAAGTAAATATGGTGATTAAGGGTAAAAATGATATTACTATTACCCTAAAACATGCCCTAATTCTATTGGACAAGTGTAATTCGACCAAAATCAACCTTAGGAATAAAATATGACCATTTAGGCCCACTTGGATTAGATTAGGAAATTTATTATTAATTTATTTAAAGAAGGGTTAAAATAGTTAAAATCAAAGTTTAATTAGTAAATCATTTTTAATATGGGGTTATACATAATATTAATTCGACTATAAATATTCATTAGAAAGCTAAAAACATTTCCTACATAAAGGTATTTTATTTTTAATTTTTATACATTAAATAATTTAATTTATTTATGACACAACGATGATGCAGTAATTATCTTATTAATGAAATATTGACATAATTGATGTTATAAATACCCAAATAAATGTAATTTGAGACTTTTTAGGAATTACACTAATTTTATAGGTTAATATGACATGTTAGTATTGATTTAATTAACTTGGTTAGAGCTAATCATTCTGTTAGGAGTTTCACATAAATCAATTACTAAATAGTGTCAAAATTGACATAAAATAGTTTTTAAAACAAATATTATATTATTAATTATTATTTTATTTCTAAAAATCTATGGTTCAGCCAAATGACTTAGATAAGGTTATATATATTAATAATAAACAACTTGGGGTTCGTTTTACTTGATATAGTAAGTTTATTAACCTTATAGTGTAAGAAAACAAGAAATCACGGTGAAAGTTAAATTATCTAACTTAAAGTTAAATCTAAATGATAAGGTTAAAATTGATACCTAAACTTGTCTAAATTCTATTGTATGAGAGGATTTAGACCCATATCCACCTTATCTTGTAGATATATCAATTTTGAGCTATTAAAAACCGAATTTGACTTTATAATAAAATAATATTTTTAGTTATTCCAAAGGTGCCCCTCTCCTCCCTTATAAAAGGACACCTCCTCCCCCTCTTCCTCACACAACTTTGAGACTTCAAGCTCGGCCAAACCCTTCCAATTTCTTATATCCACTTCCCTAGAAACATCCGAGAGGTTCTGGTCTTCTTCATAGACCTATTTTATTGCCCTAAAAGGAGGTCTCAAAGAAGCACTTCAAAGAAGAGGAGGTTTGGACACTTACAAAGCAAATCGGACCTAAGGTAAGGGAAATATCACAATCTCATTTTTATCTGAGATTGTTTATACTTTGGTATTTAATATGGTGTATTTTATCATCCAAATCCATGTTTCCTCAATATTTAATATTATTTCCATTCACCTACAATTGTTTAAATCCTATTTTACCCTTCGGTGAGTTTTTAGTAAAAGATATGAAATGAATCTTTTGTCGTTTTTCGTACGAGGTACTTTTTGACTTTTCTGACAAAAGTACGAGAAGAATGTTTTTTTAACTTATACAGCATGAATGGATTTTCAAAACATTATTTCCAAGAATATTCCTTTAAAAGTTTTCATGTTTATTTTTAATCAACTTCTTTTATTTTAAAATTGTATGACATGTTAAGAAAGGAAAATTTTTTTGAAGTAGAAATGATATTTTCCTCAAGAATGGAGTTCAAGTGTTTTATAAAAATTATTTTCAATCTTAGATAATATAGGGGTCTGATTCTATCCCTATTATGACATTGATTTGATTATGTTGTGATGGAATTTATTTTATGAATTCATTTATCTTATATGAATTGTTTTATGATGTCACGATGTTTAAGAATTCCATTTTTATTACATGAGTTATGCAATGATGTATGATGTATGATTTTGTTTGTGGCACACATAAGAATGGTTTCATTATGAGATGGGTGGGACCTATATCTCCCTCTAATTCATTGGGTCATGATTTTATATCTCATGATATAGACATGGCGGGAATGGTAGGTTATACCGGTTCAGTGAAATAGGACTGAAACGAGGGTGACTTGGTTCAGAAATGGACTTTGTCCACTAAGATAGTCTTGGCAATGAGTCTTGACTAATATGATATGATTCTCTTTGATTATGTGTGTATTACACAAAGTTTCATGTTTTATGTTATGATTATTGGGATTTCATTTCACTACTATGATTTATCCCATGTTATGAAATTATGCTCTCTTTTGCAGGTTAAGATTTCCAAAATGTTGTGTTCTTATGAATATGATGTGATTGATATTTATTTTGCTTACCCTTACTGAGCATTTGAGCTCACCCTTTTATGTTTTATTTTCCCCAGGATATAAAGAAAGGTTTTCGATAAAGAAAAAATAAGATCTTTATGGGAGATGTTGAAGATCTTTCCCCACGATTAGAAGATTATATTCCTAGTTTCCAAAGAAACTAAACTATTACGATCCTTGTGTGTGTGTGTTTTTGTTATGTACCGAGTATTCCGCAAAAGTAATGTAATGTCCATGTATGTCAAGCTTCGGGTCTCTACAGTAATACCCTATTATACCATTGTGTGGGTACTCCAGGCTCTCTATTCATATCAATATGGTACTACCCTACCACACAATGGTGCAGGTCCCCTATCCATTTAGATTATACTCCACTTTCATACCAAGGTGAGGGTCCTCCATACTTATTGTGCATATAAAGACTATACTCCCATGTCACACGAGATCTTGAGTCCTCTATCCATGGAAATTAACCGCCCATTTTATACCAGGTCACCATTCCTCCATTCACATTGTACAGATATAGAAGGTACTCCCCTATCACACCATGGTGAAGGTCCTCTATAAATGGAGATGATACTCCCCTATTATACCGTGGTTCATGTTCTCCGTACATATTATATAGATTTAGAGTGGAACCCTCATGATATGTAGGGTCATGGGTCCTATATCTACTAAGTGTAACCATCATATTGTATTAGGGAATGATTCCTCTACCATTTTAATTTTTACCCCTCTACTGTGTGGTAAATTAGAGTGGCATGGATCCACCACATTATTATATATTTTAGAATACATGCGATATGATAGGCTTCAATGATGAACCTTTGGAAATATAGGAAGACTCATTACCCTGTGATTGGATGAGGAGATTGATATCCTCTTTCTAATAGGATTTATTTTAATTTTGATCATATTGGGGCTCTCGTTTTTGTTTTTGTATCCTATATTGATTGAAATTCCTTTTCTTGGTTGATATGATGACATCTATCATGTGCTCTATCGCTCCCTATTCTATTTTCAGGGAACCATACTGGGTATTCATATATTCAACCCTGCATGGGAATTTCTTAAATGTTTCTTGTACTATTCAGATTAAAAACATGTCAAAAATGATTCCATAGGAGCATAGGGACATCTAGAACCATTTGACCACGTACAGTGGTTAGGTCTTAGAGATCTAGAGATGGAATTTATCATAATACATTATTCCAGTTGTTGACATGTTAGATATTACATTCTAGTTGGGTGTGTATTTTTCAACATTATATTTTTTTACTCTATCACACTCTTTTTTAATCCCTTGAGATTATTACGTAGATGGTTTTTACTCTATAGGTCACTATATATTATTATAATTCTTCTACAATTCTACATAGATATGGATGGGTTCATAAGAAATGGGTTGTTAGGAAAATTTCTACCGTTTTATTTATAACATTTGACACTTGTTTCTAGACGGTTACCTATATAGGAAGTCTCACGGTAGTTTCAACTCACACATCAACCATCCATGTGGGCCGCAGGGGTCAGGTTGTGAATAATTGGTATTGGTTGTAGTATTCCCTTAGAATGGTTTTTGGATTTTTATTCCCTTATGAGGATTCTTTGGGACTTAGGGAATCAATGGAAAAGTGACTCATGTGTTTCTTTCAGGTTAGGGAACCCAGTATTGGTTCGACATCTAACGTATCCATACACTAGGAATTTGAATACCTATTTTTCTGCGTGGTATACTAGTGCATCATTTACTTGAATCAATTGTACATTCATTATATTGGATCAAGTCCATTAATTTTTTTTCTTTATTTATCATCAAATATATTCACTTTGACTGTGGTACATCTTGATAACATTAAAGTTAACTCCCTGAAGAAAGACAACTAGAATTTCAATATAGTGTCATCATGATGATCAGTTGAGTGACGGGGCCTCATTTTAGGTACCCACTTATCCTGTGTTATCTCTATGTGGGCATTGAGAATTGATACCACCTATTGAGCATCATATGTATCCCTCTATGGATTTCGAAGATTATAATCTATATGTTGTGTAGTTGATAACTCCATTAGGATAGGATGATTCTAAGCATAGCCTTACCCTGTTACACATGTTCCAATGATGGCGGTCACTAAGGTTCCATAATGATAGTGACACTAAAGAAGTATAAGCTTTAATTGAAGTAGTGGTACAGGTTTTCTAGATTCTATAGAGCATGAGTGATTAGATGGTTGGGATGGTGACCACTCTTCTCTATATAGAATATTTTGGCTCCAAAAGACCAAAATATAAATCACCTGTATTGATTATACCTCATGAGATTTAGAGAAATATATCACCGAAACATTTTAATGATATATAAACCCTTATTATGTGGTAGAGGATTTGATCAATCCTATTGTGAAAATGTACCACCGGGATAAGACCCATCTTGATGATGGTCTTGACAGAAATTCTTTATTTAGTGTGATGTATGGAATAGGTAAAACCCTCTGTTGTTGATTCTCTACATGGAATAAGAAATGGAAGAAATTGGGATAATTCCCTCACCTATTCACATTTTTATAACATTATATAAAATCATACATGTGATTATGTGTAGTCCCAAAGAAGATAGTATCAATGTGCAGTGGATGAATTCTGTTGACTTCTGTGTTTGAGGTCCTTATAATGTTCTAAGGGGTTAAAGAGCACCCCGGTTGTGGTGTGAAAGGGATAATAATTTTATATTTATTCAAATGGTAGGAGCCTATGGCTTAGTGTTTTTTACTTGTGGTTCAATGTACAACATGTTTCTTCCTTGATCAGGTTATAGTTATAGATTATAGTCATAAACAACAATCCATTGGACATGTCCCCTGTTTGAGACCTTGTAATAATAATGGTGACTTTTTTTCTTGAACCTTATGATGCAGTCTCCAGTAGATAGAATTAGTGATCACACATTTATATCGAAGGTGTAACTTGACTATTCAAGGGGTGATATCCTCACACAAAAACATTCCATAGTGGAAATGGGAACCTATGATGTTATCCCCAGTATGTAAATTTTAAATACCACCCATGATAAGTTTTTTTCTACCAGTGAGTGTAGTAGTACATCAGGATTGTTGGAATTTAGTGGTCCCCATCGATAATGAGTGATCCCCATATAGGGTAGGATGGAATCATTATTAAGAGGGTATAGAAAATTCATTATCAGTTGGATAGTATTACACATAGTGAATGAAATTCCATTATCGTTTAGTTTCTTATGATGGTGGGAGAGTATGAGAGAATAAATAATAAGGATGTGTTGGGTTTACCTCCCTATATATAGTTTTATTTCTACATGGCATTGCACTAGGTACAACCTAATATATTTTCTAGTATCTCGGTTGACCCCACGTATCAATAAGGACATGAGGTTAGGTTTAGATTGGAATCAAACAATCCAAGCGACTATATTTTAGGACTATCCACCCACAAGAATTGATGATATCCTTTTCCAATGGATGCAGGATAAGTGGATCATTGAGTTTGAACTCATGATGGGTTATCATGAGCTCCATGTTTGATATGAAGATGTATTACGTATGATTTTCCAGAGTCATTGTGTTTCTTTTAGTTATTATAGATACCCTTTGACCTGTTAAACTCCCAATCAATGCATCCAATAATGATTATATTGATCCTTATCCTTTAATGGGAATGTTCATTAGAGACTTTTGCGATGGCACCCTCATGTCATTTTCGTAAGAGTTAGCAAATGTGAGACTTTGGATGTTGGTGCTAATGATGGTTATGAAAATGGTTCATTTCATCCAAGAGAGGATATGGAATTCCAAGAAAACATTTTAGTGTCCTCTATAGAATACTAATATTGGAATTTCTAGCTTGATGAGGAGAATATACATTCTATGATATCTCACCTTATCAAGGATCATTGATATTTTTTAACGATGGAAGGCCATCTCTAAGGACTGTTTGACCATTTTTCAAATCTTTTTATAGGTTATCGAGTTCGAGTACAGCTTAACCTCATAGACATAGTAATTTAAGATTCATGTGTTTCTCCACAGATCAAATTAGTGGTCCTATAGTCATGACACATTGTATGACACCGAACTGGGTAATCTACTCTGTGAGAGTTGAGTTACCTTTTTCAAGGATAACATGGAATTTAGAATCAATAGAAAAATATAATTCACATGAATGTTTTTTCCTTGCGTTCTTATTTTTCAGTAGCATAGATAACCATTTTGGGATCTCATGGGAGAGGGAGACCCTACCGTGGGCTCAATATATCCACCATTTTCTTTAGTTTGTGCTTTTCTGGGATGAAACTCAATGAATAATGGAATAACATATTTACAAAAAAATTTCTATATAAGAATTTTGAATATTCCAATAACTACTTTCAGAGGTAGGTGCTAAGACGAACCATGATTCCCTGGACCAGTGTTCCCATAATTAATTTCATAAAAATATTGAATATATTTTAAAGGATGGACTCCTATTTATCTTGAGAAAATTATTAACTACAAAACATAGTCTCTGATCAGGTATATAAGACCATAATTTATCCCATAATGCGTTGTTTACCCTAGGTGTTACATAAGGATGGTATGAATGGGATATCTGTTAAGAACACCTATTGGTGAGTGATTTTAATGAAAAAAATTATTTATTTGTTTTTTTTAATGAAATATTTAAATCATATATTAATACCCTCTTATGATAGTTTTTCTAGGGTTATCCACATATCCCTTTATACATATATGATTAGAAGGAAAATTTTATTCAAGGGAGGAGTGATATATAATGAAAAATGATGATCAGGTCAAGGGTAATCATTAAATTAATGAAAAATGTAGTGGGATCATCACATTAAACACTGGAAGGTACGTTCTTCACAAACTATTGAACCATAATTGATGTATGCCTCATAAGTTTTTGTTTATCCATTTCAATTAACATATTGATGAAGGTTTTTATGTTCTTTCGGTCAGTGATATTTTTTGCACATGATCCCTGAAAATTAATTGATTATATTGATCCAGTATAATTTTTCATTGCTTCACATGTTATTAAGCCATTTATATAATCATTTTCCAAAAAAACATTACCAATGATGGTTTAATTTATTCTTGTTTCTTTATCCCACTCTGTTCTTCGTATTCTTCACCATTGGTCAATGGGCCCATATATTGACTCGTCCAGGGCGTGGTCAAGAATCGTTAAACCCAAAAATTCGTTATAGTAGTATTTATGAAACAAAAAAAGATGGTCTATTAATGGATTAATGAAAGAGAATAATGGTTTTTTTGTGACTGGATCAAATCAGAACTGCTGATGTGAGTTTTTGATTAATGGTGAAATCAAGGTTTGTTAAGGTTAGAAATTGATCAGAGGTGGTTTGGGATCAGGATGATGGTCTCTATTTTCCTGGCTCACACATGAGGATGAATTTTGTTTAGATAGGATCAGTTCTAAGTGGAGGACATTTGTGAAGACTCGTGGTTGAGGCAACTCAATGTGGATGTGATGGTGTCTTGAAGGTTTATGTTCTTCTTCCCAGTGTGATCATATTCAAAGCTAGATCGTGGGGTGATTAATGGGAGTTGGTAAATTATTATTATTTTTAATAAAAATAGTGTATTTTTATACTTAATTTTTACAATTATAATATTAATAATAATAATAATAATAATAATAATAATATGAGGAAATTAATTCGAAGGATGAATCTGAATTTGGAGGGAGAAGAGGCATAGGATGTTTTTTAATTCATCAAGGATAATATTAATATAAGAATAAATTATAAATGGAATATCAAAACAATGAATATTCATTATATAAAATAATAAATTATTTATGGTAGTTTGAAGGAGGATCCAACATTGAGGAGGTCACCTGGGTGTGTACTTGGTGAGCATGAAAAGGGAAGTAGTTATATGTGGAATTAATTATTATTAAGAATATTAATTTTAATTTAATAAAATAAATAAAAAATGTGATTAAATTGGGGAATTTGGAGAAATGTAGGTGTGATATCCAGCATGAAATTATAATCCATTTCTTATTTTTTATATAATACTAAAACAATAAAAAAATTATAATTGTTTTTATTATTGTTATCAATCAATGTTTTATCTATATCTTTAAATTAAGACGTATGATTATCAGACCAACTGTTGTAGTCTGAGGCTATCATTGAGATTGTCATTTCAAGACTAGTGATTGATAAATTTTTCGAGCTCATTACTCAAGTTCAAAAATCCCCCCACAAAATTATTATTATTATTATTAGTATTATTATGGAATCAGGTGTTAATCATAAAAAATTTATAAAATTTCATAATACGAAAGTGTATGAAATGATGAAGCTTATATTGACGAAAATGTTTTGAGGCTAGTTTCGGGTGATTAATTAGGACTCAAGGATTATGCCTATGAGTTACTATTCCAGCATTATACTATGAAATGTCACTTTACCCCTGAGTATCCAATTTGGGAATTTTAATATCCTATCTCGACAATTATTCTAGGAGGACTGAATTGGTGTCATTTACATAGCCTTTCATGGATTTTTCTAATGTCATATATGTACATTTTTGTTTCATACCTATGGAAAGATGATGATCCTCATTTTATCGTTATCCCTTTATTCAGATACACAATGTACTCATCGAATAAACAAGCATGATTATTGGTACATGGGAAAGGCTCAGTATCAGGGCATGGCTAGGTACATGGAAATGTATGAGGTGGGGTCACACGTCATGTGGAACCCATTGGCACTGAGCATTTTTCTTCTAGAACTTGTTCCTCTCATATCATTTTCGTAATTAATCATATTAAGTACCATGAGTAGTATATCATTTGTGTTTCTTCATATAGAATGGGATGGTGGTAGATGTAATGGATTTTCAGATAGGATATGAGATATTCTAAGCATATAACTTCTTTAGGTGGCGCTTGACGATGGTAGTGATCAGGAAGGATCCTCTTAGAGTTCTGATACAGATAGTACTCCCCTATCAAATCCTTGTGGACATACTCTATCCATGTAAAGGGTACTCCCCTATTATAACAATGTGTGTTTCCTTGACACTCATTATGATGGTAGAGGTGTTACTCCCCAATCTCACTATGATGTGGTACCACTATCAACTAATGTGGTACTCCCCTATCATACTAGGGTTAGGATATTCCATACTCATTATGTTGATAGAAGATGATACTCCATTATCATACCAAGGCATTGGTCCTCTATATATTAAGATGGTACTCCCAATTAATACCATGGAGTGGTTCCTACAAAATTATTTTGAAAATAAAGATGGTACACCCACATCAAACATGGTTATAGGTCCTATATACATGGAGATGGTACTCCCCTGTCATACTATGGAACTAGTCCTCCATACTAGTTGTATAGAGGAAAGGGTAATCCTCCTGATTTGTTATGGAATGTTTACTCTATCACCCTAGTGTAACCCTTCAGCTATGTCAGATCATGGTTCATCTATCTACCAAGTGTAACCCTCATGTTGTATCAAGTCATGTGTCTTATACAATCAATATTGTTACTCATAACATGTGTGGACAATGAGTGAGTCATGGTTCCTCCAAATGGTTACATCATCAAAATTACATGAGATATGTTGGGAATCAATGATGGGACATTAGAGTTTTAGGTAGACTCTTCATCATTGGATAGGTTGTAGTGATATAGATTCCCTTCATCAAATATTTTGGATTATTGTTGAAAATATATAGGAATTCATTGTGTTTTTCTCTAATATACTGATTAAATTTTTTTGGTTGATTTGAAAAATTATTTCATGTTTTCTATCACTCCATCTTTATTTTTTAGGATAACATTCTGAGTATGTATATAATCACCCATGCATGGGCTATTCTGACATGTTTTAGGTCTTATGAAGATGATAGATAGGTTGAAGATAATTTCATAGGAGTATAGGGATAGCTAGATAAATTTGATCTTATATGGTGGTTGGGGCTTGGATATATAGAGATGCACTATATCATCATAAATTATTCATGTTGATGTCATTTTGGAATTTATTTTATAGTTAGACATTTATTGTTCCCCTTTATATTTTAGTTTACCCAATACTATTCTTTTTTATTACCTATAGATTATAGAATGCATGGTTTTACTATATATGTTTCTATATTTTATTATCATTCATATATACATATGCATTGACATCGTTGGGTGTGTCTAAAAAGTTAATTAAGAAAAGTCATCCAATTTCATTTATGACTTACAGTTCCTTTCCCCATTCAAAAGCCTATGGAGGTAGGCTTGGGGAAAATTATTCTTGGAATTCTTCCTTCTAGGAGGTCCTTAATGGGTCGGGTTATGAAAACTTCAATCTTTGTCTTCATAAACAAGATACATACCTCAATACTATAATCGTAAAAAAGAAGATAATATATCTTTGAACTTGTGTTCATGGCTATTTTATCATACCAAAATTTTATGTAGGAAAAAAATAAAATAAATTTTATTGTATTTCATTCTATTATAGATATGAAATTTTATCTATATTATCTTTAATTAATGAATCAATAGTTATTTCTATATCAAACTTTAAATTTGGAATGCCAAAAAATAAACCTTATCTTTGATAAATTATTCCTACTTTTTTAATTTACGTATCAAATCATATTTCATAATTCATTCTCAATATCCACCATAAGCATACATGTGTTCCCCTTGATATCCACATGATATAAATTTTCAATTCTTCACTAACCTTTCTCCATGGAATTTGAAGTCATTCATTTGATTATGAAACCATGTATGTTGAATATGACTTCTTGTACCATGTCACATAGTTGAATTACACTAAGAATTTTATTTTCAAGTACATAACATACCCCAATTTGTTCATTCGTTATCACATTTGCAAAAGCCTTATTTTTTCACATCATCTGATATTTAAAGAGCTATTATTACCAATATGAACAATACCACAAACATGGACTTTCTCATCTAAAGGATCATATTCTTGGTAATGTGGGATGATAATCCACTCTCTAGAATCCAAGTTTTGGCATTATTTATGACCTTTAATTTAATATTTATTATAATAATATTTTCCCTAATTATATTTTCCTTATATGAAATACTCAATTATGTTGCGACATAATATTATCTATCATCATTATATTTCAGTTAATAAATATAATTATATTTTTATTCCTCCAATGGGTCAAATATATTTCCTAATGGAACTAAGTTCATGTATTTTTATTGAGATCAAAAGGTTGATAAATATTAATTGATTCAAAGTAGATTAGTCTCAATGTATTGTGATGATTATAAAATGGGGAGATGTATTGATGTAAAATGTAGTGGAGTAGATCTGGTAAGTGTTGTTTTTTTCATCAACTAATCCATTTTTTATAAATTAATTAAATTCAAACTTAATTGAAATTTTATGATTCATATTATGTTAATTCCAGTTGAAATATTAGAAGAGCATAAAAGGAGTATAAACCATAAAAGGAAGATTTATTTGATGTTTTTTTATTCTGAATAGTCGATCACACTGCCAGAGGATATCACACACTGTAATGTGTGATTATTACGATTAAATAATTCCATAATGTATTGTTCACATAATAATTTTAGTCTCAAATATGATTACATTTCTTGAGTTCGTCCTTCATGACATAGATATCACACAATAATTTGTAATCTGAGATTTTTTTGTTGAAACTATTTGGTGTGGATGTTTGTTTATGTCATGAGGGGATTGATTATAGTGTGGTGGATAATAATCACACCATAATGTGATGTTATAATACTAAAGTTATACTTGCTGTTTAAAATTAGACCATATGATAATAATAGAGATATTATATGAAGGTGTTTTTTAATACTGTGATTCCAAATTTCAATTTTGTAAAGTGGAGGCCATGAGATTTTTAAACTTATATTGAATGGAATGAGTAAGCACTAACACCATAATAATCAGGGTTTGTTCTCCTAATCCATTAAATATGTGATGTAATTAAAGGGTAACTGATGTATCACAATATAGTGTACCATTTTTTCTATGAAGAACATAGGCATATTGTAATAGATTAGTCATGTTGTACTAAATTTAAAAGTATAAAATTGAAATATTTTTAAAATTTGGCTCATGTATATATTCAAGGGATACTCTAACTCAAATAATTAAGTTCTCAAATAACATAAAAGGTTGTCTGGATGATCCATATAGATATGATGGCCTGAAATTAAGTGGAATAAGATAAATAAAATCATTTTATTTAAATTTTAATCTGAAATTTAAATTTGAATTGGGTATAAGGAATATTTGGTTTTTTGAAATAAGTTTATGAAAAGGTATTGAGATTTTTGTTAATGAATGATGTAAGATAATAAATTAGGATATCACTCACTATATTAATTAATAATTATTAAGATTTTGGGAAATGGATAATAATAATAATAACATCATGGAACTATATTATAGGTTAAAAATCCGACTATTTATTGTATATTTTCTTATCTTTATTTATTCAAGAACTCATTACACAAATTGGGAGAAAAATATTGTATCATTAGTACAAGGATAAAACCCACTCACTTTATCCAATTATTGAAAATAATGGATCATATGATCATTGGTTTTATTATATCCTACTAAACATCTATCCATTCATTTTGAGAGGGGAAACTTGTAAATTCTATATGAACATTGTGTTTATGGAGGTCAATTTTTTAGAATATTATTGAACAAAAGCTAGTAAATCACTCTAACATATAATAATTTTTTTTTCAAATTGAAATTTTAAATAAATAAAACGGATCAATAATTTATGGTTTTTAATGGGTTTTTATTTTTTTTATAAATGTGGTAGTGTTCCAGATATTTTCAAAATGAGGTTACGAGAAGAGTGAACCTTGTTCACGCTTCCTACGTGAATTTTATAAAGGAACAATAAACCCAATTCAGTTTTCTCCACGAATCATTAATTAATATAAACCATCATTACTTATAAATACTTAATAAATATAAATTCATATTAAATAAAAATTCATCAATATGTATAAAATATCATTAATTATAAATAAATTTTAATACATAACAATTAAATAATCAAAAATTTAATAAATTACTAAAAAAATTAATAAACATCAACAAAATATTTTTTATCATTTATATTTTTTTATAAATATTAATTAAATATTAATGTGTATAAATAATTATTTATTAAATATTAATAAATGTTAAAATATTACTAAATGCTAATAATTATTAATAGACATTCATGAATAATGCATATCCATTAAATAAATATTCAAAAATATTAATAAATATTGTAAAATATAAGTAAATATTAATATTTATGAATATTCATTAACATTAATAATATCTCATAATATTTATCGATATTTTATTAATATTTAAGAATATTTAATTTATATTTAGACATATTTAATGACATTATTACTATTCTATAATTAATGTAAGATGGTTATTTAATATATTAATACATTGTATTATAATAAATGTCATATATAATAAATAATCATCATAAATAAAATATTAAATCGTAATAATGTTTATTGAATTCAAAATATTTAATAAAATTAATACTTATTAATGAATTTATTACTATTATTTATTATACATTTACAGATAATAATAATAAGTATTTATATGATTATAAAATAGTAGTTATTGATTTTGATAGATAAATTGATAAAAGTAAGGCACTTATTGAAAAAAAAATATAACTCTCAAAATTGTAGCACTAAGGCCCATACAATATGTATCATCATTCTAATATCAATATAATCTACGTTTGTGGGTTGGATAATCCTCAATCTCACATCCATTCATATACTGGATTTGTCCAGGCTGTGTATGTCTATGTCTCTACTATGGTATTTGTTGATCCTATATATCATCATCGAAAACCGCCTCCATATCCTCTTGTGTGATAGTTGGTGGATGTACTGTCTCACCACCAGTACTCTATCCCGCCTCTAAGGATAGTGGATACTAGCTGGAACTCTCACCAACATATGACGAAGAGGATTATTTTTCTACATATTTATACAAAGAGAGGCCTAATATACCATCTGTCTCAGACCAGTAAATGTCTATATTTTCCTCTAGCTGTGACTGAGAAACTGGTGGAGCATGTGGATGATCATGATGCATACCCTCCTCCTATGTTACATTAGCATCCATAAAAGGGGCATCAACCCTGGTACGTCTATATTAGGCTCTGTAACCTTGAAATCATGTGGTAGATCAAAGAAAATTCCATGATAAATATTGTCCTTAGAAGGAATAAACTCTGTCACAGCTCTATGAAAGTATGTCTAGTCAAATGTGACTGCATGTGCTGGATCAAAGTTTTGATTGAGATGTGTGATATGAGTGTCCTATGAAAATAAATTCTGATGTTATGTTATTTTAATAAAAAATTATATTCAAAAGTGGAACAATGAATTATTACCAAATCAAGAATGGTTTGTCTGTGTTGTGTAATATTTTTAACTAGGGACCTGTTGTACCATGACACATAATCTAGTTCATCCAATAAATTAATTTTTTATGTCCTTACCCCTTATAATTGGGACTCTTCTCATCTATCCCATAGATTAATATATCCTACCAGATACCTCCTCTAATAAAAGTCCCTCATCCTCGAAATATTTAGGGAATGACCGGAAGTTATCTAGCTGGGCTAGTTAGGAATGGGTTGAAGGAATACAAACTACCTCATAACTTTGTCAGTCTAATGCCACTCAAAAATATGAAAACAAAATAATGAAACAATGTTATATCTAGTATAATGAATCTGCATTAAATATTTTGTATGACTCTGTATAATATTATTAGTATATAGAATCCATGTAATCTGAAGGAAAAAAATTAATAATCCATTAATAAATGAAGATATGTATAATGTATAATAAAGATTAATAAATATAATTAATAACCCCAAGCATCATCTTGATGAAGGCCATACAACACAAGTATATTGGCCTAGACATTGTCTATGGTTGTATCTAACTACTGATGTTCCTTAATCTACCTATAGATAACATTTTTATAGTTATATTTCATAATGTAAAGTTATACAATTATGTTAGACATTTAAAGGAAGGCATAACATACCATCATCCACATAGATACATTTCTAAAATATCTATAGGTAATAGGGAATGAGCATGTGGGGTTAATAGAATGATGTACTCCCATATCCACATCTATAAAAGAATAATTCATCATATGAACTGCATCCTATCGATGCGACATGCGATACATAACTCCCTGTATGTATATTCAAGAAAAGAATACCCCCATTTATTCCAGCCTTCCTAGTCTAAATCCTAAACTAATGGTAAATATATCAGATGTAGAAATGAAGTGGAGTGATCATTGACAAATTTCTCACCGATCAACCTCATAATATAAGCACGTGAAAATCACAACATGGTGATCTCCTCGACATCCTAGGCTAGATTTGATAAATGATGGTCTATCCAGGGAATGTGTAATCTACTACCGACGACGAACCTTCCATCATCATGGACCTCAATGGTTAAATTTTTTTTTGCATGCTCAAACAAATCTTCTCTGACTCGCCCTATCACAGCTGCACCATAGATGGGGAGGCCCAACATAATGGACTCCTCCTACAATGTAATAGTAATCTTACCCACTATATAATGGATCGTATATGAATCTGACCTCCATCTCTCTACAAGCACAAAAATGAGATAATGGTCGACAAAAGTGATTTCATAAATTACTATTCCATATAACCCAACTTGATGAAGATGTGGGGATGACATTGGTAGGTGGTTTGGCATGATAGAAATGATTATATCTTAAAACAATCAAAGTAGGAATTCAACATCCCTATAAAACAAGCAATGAAGCATAATTATCTTAGGAAGTTATCATTGGAGGAGCTACCTTCTGAAAAAAAATATTTCATCATTAGTTTTTTATACTAAATTCAATAAAAATTGAAATATTATATTTAAAAAACTACAGCAAGAATAGTGAGGTAGATAATTATCGTGTATATTAGGCAATATGATTGGAAAGAGGTTGAAAAATATTTGTGGTTGGTGATGTTTGTTCTTCTTATTCATTTATCATTTTATTTAACGCCAATGATGTTTAATTTATTCTAGTTTTTTATATAAATTTTATGTCCTAAAAAAACCCACATATAACATGTGGAAGCATGATACATTCATTTTTTTCTCTATTTATTTTTTTAATTGTAATAGTATCACATAGTTCACTATGATAGAATCCATAAATGAAACAAACCAAAGTTAAAATCGGTTCAAAATGGATCAATTTGGAAATAAAAGGATTCATTACTGAAACAGACACATAAGAAACAAAATACACACATTGATGATAAAATACACTATTGATCAAGGATTACGGGAATTGGAAATACATCCTACAACATGTAGACATCTCATTAGAGTAATTAATTCTACATGAAAAATTATACAAAGTAACCCCATCCTCATTGTCAAGGGAAGTCCATCTTATTTCTGATTTGATTAGATGTTTATCTTCCCTGTGGGAACAACATGGCAATATATAGCTAATAATTCAAAAAATGGAAGAAATTGAAAAATACATTAATGAAAAGAAAACCATCATATGAAACTTAGAAATATTAAGGGTGAATTTTAGTCAAAAATAATGAAATGGGATAGATTGAATTTCACCAACAGGCTACCATGATGAACAATAATAGTGAACCAAAGATCTCATGCGATACAACGTACCAAAATAGGGCTCCCAAGATATTTTTACTGAAGAAAAAGGTGAAACAACATATGCAAAGGTATATCTTAATGATATGAAGTTTTTGCATTCACAATACCTATTATCCAACATGAGAACAAGCACCCGACCACTGGTTCATGTATCCTGGTCGTATAATCCATTACATAAATCCTCTTATTTTCTTTATCATCAGTTAGAACAAGCCATCGTAAAGCCTCATGTAGTATCTGATCACTTAAAATTCAGAAATGAGGAGTAAAACAAATTCCAGTTTTTATTGTATGATAAAATTTTTGGGACCATTCAACAAATTATTTCACAAATTTATAAAATCTCTCTTGCACTAACCCTATTTTCAGATGTTTTCACACTCCCAAGAGGACACCATTTAATAACTTCACTATATTAGTGTTCATATGACCATATATACAACCACCATCATATGATAATGGCCATTTTTACTTTAAAATATTCATTATATATTCTTGAATATCTTGTTTTTCCCTTTTAATATCTTCATGAAATCCATCAAACATTTCTTGTTGGGGCTCATATGTTGAAACCATAAGATAATAATGTATAAATAGGATATTAAATTTTTGGTCAACAAAAAGTGTCTTTAGAAAAACATACCCAAAAAGAGGATATCATAATTTATTGGAACATCTATTATGTTTATTACATTAAATATATGTAATGCAATGTAAATGATAATCAATCATGTATCACCCCATGATGTTACCATACTTTCCTTTAGATATCTTTGCAATACACATAACACCCGATTTTAATGAAATATTATTTTGTCACATTATTCATCTTAAATAAAATTATATCACTTCAATTAAGTTTATTTATATAATATATATCTAGAAAAAAAATTACACTCATATAATTATCATTGGATAAGAAAAAACACAATATTATACATAAAATACTATATTTTTAAGGCAATTTTACCACCTTTTAATGTAGTAACTATTGAAAATGTTAATTTTGACAAATTTTAAAATTCAATTCACAAAAATAATATCCATTTTTATATTCATAATTTTAATATTATCATTGTGTTATATTTTGGTATTTTTTCTGAGAAACATCACTTTTTAGTGAATATTGAAAAATACTACGTTTTACTTAAAAACTGCCTTTTCATTTTAATAATTAATAATGATAAATTATCTAATAAAATATTTTAAAGTAAAATTGGATCAATTATACATTTATTAGTATTATTTATTTCATTATAATCTATTTTAATATTAAATTGTATTTAAAAACATAAGAATATTTTTTATATTTTTCTACTAAAACCAGTTAATTAGTCTCTCTATGAGATTAGCATTAATCCTCTTTTTGCTGCTTTTGAGATTTGAATTTTCAAAATCTGACATAATCCATTTTAATAAAGATTATATTTATGTTCTAGTAATATCAACTTCTTTTTTCAAAAAAAAATTGTTGAATGTGATCATCATTAATTGCAATGATTTAGGTGTAATTGGGCTTAAAAGGTGTTAAAACCCTAAGTTTAAGGGCCAAAATAAACTAAAAACATTACGAAAACCCTTTTTATGGCCATATCTCAGCCATTAATCTTCCATTATTTAGTTTCTGTGGTTTTATATGACTTTTCTTAGGTAATAACATGTGTACACCTAACTTCTTTTCAATAATTCAATGTGAGTCACTTTCCTTCCCTTTAAAAGGCCACCACCTATACCCATTTCTCACACCACTAAAGCATCTCATATTCAGCCATTACCTGGACAAATTTTCTGAAAAAATCCCTCCCATGACCTAGAATCCTAACATTGGTCTGAATTAAATTCAAGGAAGCTTCTGTTATATACCAAATGAAGTTTCCTAGTTAAGAGGTAGCGCCTTCTCTCATGCTCTCTAGTGACTTTTCCCTTATACACTCTCTTTTATATTATTATTATATGATATCATTGAAACTCCAGTATCTTCAATAGAATTGGATTTTTTTATGTCATTATTTTTATATACACTTAATCACACCTCTATCTAATGGGCAACGAACATACTATTTATTTCTGCGGCAAACTACTCCCTCATGAAACGATGATTATTCATCTTTCCCTACCGCCTATCAGGTTCGCCTTTGTGAGGGAATATATATATATATATATATATTATTTTTAATATATTTAAGATTCTGTATGTTTTATTTATTACATACCTTTATTATTCCATCATGTTTAGTTATGATAATTTTGTTTGACAAAGTGTGGGTTGCAGGCCCCTAAAAGCTATATGACTCATTCATTCCATAATGGAACTTATAAAAGATTGATATAATAAAACTATAAAACGTATATAACATAAATATTATACTGTAAAATATAAAATACATAATTATAATTTAGTTTTAATACATTAAATTCAATAAAAAATGGGTGTAGCATTTATGTGTACGTACGACCTACCGTGTCCATAAACAGTGAACTTCATTTTTAATCTCAAAATGATATTGAATATTATAAATACATCTGTACAAAATATATATGATAATTTACTCATGTTTTACATTTTTTATATTATGATACAATGATATATTTAATATGATCAAAAAATAACAAGTCAAAATGTACTTGAGAAAACTGGGAAACTAACTCCCAAAATAGTTAAAATAATGAAAGAGTGTTAACAAATGGGTAATAAAATATTATAATAAGATAATATATGATATTATAAGCATGATTGTTGTTATGGAATTATATATTAACATATTATGAACCACTATAGAGGATGCTAAATACTACACAACAATAATAAAGGATAGAGTAAGAGATTTTCATCTCACTTTTTGAATATGTGAGATTAAGATCATATTCACTACATAATTTGTTTGTGTTACATAAATACAGACCATTAAAATATATTATATCATGAATCCTATTATTCTCATGATATTATTAGTCTCATTTTATATCATACCTTTCAGATGATTATGATTTAAATTTTTCAAAGAGATATGGGACACTTTGTGTAACGCCCCGACCCCCGTTACCCAGAGTCGGTGCATTATTATATAACATTGGCATGATCACAAAAAGATCAAATCTCGAAAGACCGATTGGTTTAGTAGCCTTGGAAACACTAGATATATTCATAAGTCTTACATTACATCATAAAGTGAAAAACTACTACAACAACATATTGTCTCCATATTACACACTCATATCCCCACATAATGTCCCTGCAGGTCATTCATAATTTACTTCTTCACTTACTGGGAAAAATATAACATAGAAAAGGGGTGAGCTTAAATGCCCAGTAAGTATAACAATATAGCGGAAACTTTCATAAATAAGAATAAACATTTAAGGCAATGTATAACTAAAACAAAAGCTTTTTAAACTTGAACTTCAACATAGTATGGAAAAAGTAAAATGAAATAATGCCATTTACTTATTCACATGGATATTCTACTAATCGAATAATCACATGTAATATCAGTATCCACTTTCATAATGATGGAATGCATAATTCTGAACATTAATTTATTTATCAAGGCCTCGTCCCAAGACCTAGGGGCTAACTGTAACCGGAACCCAACCCGGAGTGCCTCTAATAACCGAACACCAACCCGGAGTGCCTCTAATAACTGGACACCGACCCGGAGTTCCTCTAATAACCAGAAACCAAACCGGAGTTCCTCTAATAACCGGAGACCAAACCGGAGGGCTTACTTTTACCGGTCCCCAACCCGAAACATACTTGTCTAACACATTCATCTGAATGAAAGGTTGAAATATAACATAAACATTCGGATTAAAAATAACTTAGGAAATGTCAATAATTTAAAAAAAACCATGAGTGACATAAGAATAGATTATCCATAGTGAAAAATATCACAAAAACATCAATAAAATATTGATGTTTTGTATCATAATAAATCAACTTCAAATAAGCTTAAAAGCCATCAAAGGATGTTGACATAGATGAAATCAAAACTATTTTAGAGAAATATCTCTTTTTTTAAAATCATTTTAAAAGTAACATAATTATAAAATAATACATTCAATTTGAAAATATACTTATAATCTTATAAGGGAAGCTTTGACGATTTTATAATGGCGGTAAATAGCCGCACCCGTCGTATAAGTTAAAAAAACATTCTTAACTTAAATTTGTCGAAATGGTTAAAAGTGCCTTGTTTGGAAAACGACGAAAGGATTCCTTTAGAAACACATAAGGGTATAAATGACTTTAACCCATATTCTTGTAAATAGTAAAAATGTTTTGAAATACATTATTAAGAATCATTGATGTGGATGATAAAGAGATCCCAGTAGATTGTTACGTATAAACAACCTCGGATAATGAAGAGATTGTGAAATAACCCTTACCAATTTGGTAACATATGAAACATACAACCCATGAAAGAGGTATCATACAATGAATATGTAAATACACATAAATTAGAGTGTATTACACAATGAATATAATTATGGGCATTACATACACCGCACAAAAGGTAATGGTGGTAATATGGCATGAATATCAAGGGAATAAGGAGTGAGATGAAAACCCCTTACCTTGTACTTTTCCTTGGTTGGGGTAGTTTAACCTCCTGTATAATGGTGAAATAATTTTTATTAAATTATATAAGAATCATATATATTAATATGATATCATATATGATCTTTTAACATAGATTTGTTAATAATATCTTAGTATTATCGTTGTTTTGGGTGTTAACTTACTCGTTTTCTTTTATATGTTTTGTTACGTAAGACATGTTTGTATTGGATAGTTTGTATATTATTCATATCCAGAATGATATAATGTCCTTAAAAGTCATTTTTAAATGATCAAATGATAATTATACTTGAATGGATACGATGGAGAATGAATCTCATCGCGTTCGTGGAGACGGTAGTCTGTACGTATGCACGAGCGACAATATCATTCTTTTGATATGAAAATAATATATAAATGGATGGTATATCATATATACAGAATCATTAACATGTTATATTTATTATTGACATGAGTTACACATCATTATTATACCCATCCAAATAATAATATATTGAATAACAATTACACCACGACGTGGAGACGGTAAGTCGTATGTACGCACGTATGGTGACATGTTATTCAAAAGGGTGGATAGAATACTGAATATGGTTGTACAATATTTATAATAAAATCACAGTATATATATGATACTGGAGTTATTATTTTAGAATGGTAAAAACAAAGGAAGAAGAAGTGGAAGAAGAAAGGAACTTGGAAAAGGATGGTGAAATCATTACCTCTTCTTCGGTTTCTTCCTTTTCATTTGATCAAAATGGCTCCTTAGGTTTGATTTCTGATCAAACTAAGGCCTCTAGGTTGTAGTGAGGGAAGTTGGGAGAGTATTTGGGCAGATTTTGGCCAAACCAAAAGGCTTTTAAGGTGTGAAGAAAAGAGAAGGAGGAGTGCCCTTTTATAAGAGGGGTGAGGGGCACCTTTGGAAAAGCTATAAATATTAGTTTATAATAAATTCATATTCGGCTTATAATGGCTCCAAAGTTGATTATTTAAATGTTATGGTGGGTAGGGGTCGAAAAAAACTCAACCAATAGAATTTAGACAGGTTTGGGTACTTATATTAACCTTATCTTTAAGTATTAACTCTAAGTTAATTAGTTTCACTTTTACAATGTCTCTTTGTATTTTTATATAATATCGTTAATAAACATACTATATACATCCAAGAGACCCCAAAGGTGGTACATTAATGAGACACCTAATATGATATAAGTCTCTTGGCTGAGACTTAGATTTTTAAGAATTTAATACCAATAAATAATATAATATTTGTTTTAAAAACTCTTTTATGTCAATTTTGACACTATTCAATAGTTGATTTTTGTGAAACTCATAACAGATTGATTAATTCGAACAAAGTCAATTTAATCAATACTAATATATCATATTATCCTATAAAATTATATTAATTCATTAAAAGTTTCATATTTTATTTATTTGGGTATTTATAATATCAATTATTTTTATTTTTCACAATTATAGTAATTACTGCATCATCATTGTGTCATAAATAAATTAAATTATTGAATGTCTAAAAATTATAAATAAAATATAATTAAGTATGAAATCTTTTTATCTTTCTAATGAATATTTATAATCTAAAATCCAACATATATAACCTTATATAAAAATTATTTTTCTAAAAGATATAAGCTTGTGTCATTTTTGTATTCATTTTAACTTAATTAAAATAAAGTGTCCCTATCACCTACATGTGGCACCATTGGGTCCCAAAATCGACCCAAAAATGCCTATGGTCGAACATGTATCAACCAATAAGTCTAGGACACTTTTTAGGGTAATTTATTATTATTATAATATTATTTGTTAACCCTCATTTACCGGATTTACCCTTAACCATGGTAAATAAAATATTTACCGCAGTAATTATTCAAAATGTCTAAAAATAAAAGTTACCTATTTACACAATTTGAGAATTCTGATTCCAAATATGGAATCCATTTTTCTAAATTCAAAACACAGAAGTGGCAGAAATTAATTTAAAATTAATTCCCGTTGTTAAAACAAAAAGCGTGTTTTTAAGAGATAATAACTATCAAAAGATTGACACTTGTTTATGTTCGGTTTAATTGTAAAATTATGTCCAATGACCAACATTAAATTAAATGGTAAAAATATATTCTAAATATACTTTAAAACCATTCAAATTCATAATTTATGACTATTAATTATTTTGATTAAAAAAGTTGTTTTTAATTAAAATTTAGTAAATTTCACTATTCATCAAAATATTAATGTTATCCGAAAAGTACCATAATTTCACCTTAGGCTAAATTCGATATTCCGAATCCAAAAATAAAGTCCATTTTGAAATGTAAAATATATATAATTTCAAAAAGTAGTTATTACTATTCATAACGGCTAGTTTGATTGGTTATGGTGTGTTAGAATTCGGTGTTGCGTACAGCACACGCTATCACATTATTCAAAGAGAAGCGTACCGTAGAAGCCTGGGGTGTTAAATTCTCCACTACTTCAATAAATTGTGTCCTTGCAATTTGAAATTGTTCTTAAAAAATAAAAGGTTGAAAATAAAAAATATTTTTTTGGGAAAACCCACATCAGAAATTGGGTTACTAAAATTTAGTCTTAATATGAGGAAAAGAGAAATGAAAGGGTCGCCACCAAATTATGATTAGGAGAACATTGGTGGGAATTAGGGACATATAATTAGAGGCAAAACATAAATATTTATAGGTAGTGATTGATGTCATCAATCACAAACAAGTGTAAAATTGAGGTCCTTAAATTCATCAATCTATGATGATTTGAAATACCATCGGTTCAACAAAACATAGGGTATTAGGATAACACATTTTTGACGTTTCAAAATATCTTAGTTGAAATCCCACATCGAAAAATGAATTAATGAGGCCTCTATTTAAAATAAAGAGTGGAAAGTATGAAGATTACCGAAAATAACACATACTAGGGTTCCATGTAGGAAAATACGGATATGGAAGAAAAATCTAACCATCAATTATCTGATGGAGAGTGGTAGAGAACATGGATTTGAAAAGGCCAACAATCCCAAAGCCATAAATTAGTGATGATTTAAGGTACCATCTAGGACAACATTTTTGTTCTAAGTTCCTTTTCTTAATGTTGAGGAATTTATTTATGATATTGGATAAGATCATAAGGAGATATACTTACATTATAATTAGAGTTTTATCCATTAATAAATTTATACCACAAACTCATCTTTCACTCTAAATGATAATAGAACGTAAAAAATTCTATTTACACTATTCGTATAGGGTTCCAAAATAAACGACTTTATAATTCATCTACAAGATCTTTTAATAAAAACGACATTATTTAATCCAGGACATCTCGTGGGCCAGTGGTAGGTGATACACCCTTGTCGCCCTTCAGTTGTGGGTTCAAGTCTCACGGCCTTGCCAGACGCGACGGGTTGTCGTCCGACCTCCGGGATGTCCTTTTACGGCGATCCAAAATAATCCAAACTAGAACTATCCAAAATACTTCAGTCCAAAATTTATAAAGAAGGTAAACATAATAAACACCCTTTTTCCACGTAATAACACGTGAACACCTTTATGATTTATTCTTTTAAAACACTGCAACATCCTAAATTGCCATAAAACCTTATTGATTACATTCATGATCCCTTATTCCTTAAAGAATAATGGATATACTCCTTCAATCCAAGAAAATTTTTTAAACCCCAACAATGATGGAATATACAAATCATTAATCAGTTTCAAGGTAGTCAAGAATATCCAATATAATTTATCCAAATAAATCATGTATTTTCCAAAATCACTACCTCGGTATCAGAACAATATTATGGTTTATCATTCTCTCAACCATATATTTTCCAAAAAATTTAACCTACTATTGAGTCACTTTTCTTTGTTCCACACAATCTCAAGTCCTTAATGAAATAGTACTACAGTACAATCCTTATATACTCCATAATTATTATAACAAGTACATTATTGATACAACACTCAAATGACATAATCAACATAAGAACTCTAATCATTCCTCTTCATCTGTGGTAGTATCATAACTTGATTCTTATCCAATAGCATCATTTGCGGCATAGTCTGATGACTGGGACATAGGTTCGCGTTGTGTCCAAACTCCTTGCAAATGAAGCATTGTACATTTGAAACCATTTTCTTACTCTTATAGTCACGTACTTTGTGTCCTTTTCCTCCACACTTATAACAAACTCTCATTCCTTTCAGGCAAGTTCCAGGGTGTTTCTTTCCACAGTTATCACATATGGGAAAATTCTTCTTTTCCCTCTTCCCTTTATCCATCTTTCTCTCTTCCATCCTTTTCTTCTCTTTCTTCCCTTCAAAGCCATGTGACTCAGTAAACTTTTTACTTATCTTATCAACACATGATATTATTTCTTCATATGATGATAATAAATGCGAGATTATTTCTCTTATAAATTCTGGATAAAGACCATTAAATATATGATCCTTCTTTCTCTTTGTATCATGTGCATTGTTAGAGTTTTCATTCCTTCTACTGGGCGCCATTTATAAACAATGGCATACATTAGATTAGTTTATGAATAACAATATCTAATCCCAAACTTGTAAAACACATAACATAAATTAAATAGTTTATGGGTATAATCCATAATCATAAAAATGTATCCTTTGAGGAAGTATATACTCATAAACCCTTCATAATGATTTGTAAAAAAAATGAGTGTTATCCTAAGCATATCCCCCGGGAGTGTCGTAACCAAGAGTGCAGCAAGGCCCGTTGTCGTGCACCAGTTCCCGTTCGAGTCTATCTCAAAGTGGTGTTTTCGGGTTTTACCCCTAGGTATATCTGTGTCAGAGCCACCTCTACCTGCTTGTATCCAGACAGGGATTTGTTGCTCGAAAAACTCACAAAATCTCTACAATACCAAAATTCTAGGAAGTTCTTCTATACTAATCCTCAAAATTCATCTTAAATATATGTTCTCTAATCAGAGTTTATCTAAATCTAGCTTCCAAGGTTTTTACTAAACTTCCTCTGATACCAACTGTAATGCCCCGACCCCAGTTACCCAGAGTCAGTGCATTATTACATAAATTTGGCATGATCACAAGAATGATCAAATCTCGAAAGACCGATTGGTTTAGTAGCCTTGGAAACACTAGATATATTCATAAGTCTTACATTACATCATAAACTGAAAAACTACTACAACAACATATTGTCTCCATATTCCACACTCATATCCCCACATAATATCCCTGCAGGTCATTCATAATTTACTTATTCACTTCTTGGGAAAAATAAAACATAGAAAAGGGGTGAGCTCAAATTCCCAGTAAGGATAAAAATATAGTGGATACTTTCATAAATAAGAATAAACATTTAAGGCAATGTATAACTAAAACAAAAGCTTTTTAAACTTGAAATTCAACATATTATGGAAAAAGTAAAATGAAATAATGCCATTTACTTATTCACATGGATATTATACTAATCGAATAATCACATGTAATATCAGTAACCACTTTCATAATGATGGAATGCATAATGCTGAACTTTAATTTCTTTATCAAGGCCTCGTCCCAAGACCTAGGGGCGAACTGTAACCGGAACCCAACCCGGAGTGCCTCTAATAACCGGACACCAACCCGGAGTGCCTCTAATAACCAAACACCAAACTGGAGTTCCTCTAATAACTGAATAACAAACCGGAGTTCCTCTAATAAACGGAGACCAAACCAGAGGGATTACTTTTACCTGTCCCCAACCCGGAACATACTTGTCTAACACATTCATCTGAATGAAAGGTTGAAATATAACATAAACATTCGGATTAAAAAGAACTTATGAAATGTCAATACTTTAGAAATACCATGAGTGACATAAGAATATCTTATCCACAGTCAAAAATATCACAAAACCTTCAATAAAATATGGATGTTTTGTATCATAATAAATCAACTTCAAATAATCTTAAAAGCCATCAAATGATGTTGACATAGATGAAATCAAAACTATTTTAGAGAAATATCTCTTTTTTTTAAATCATTTTAAAAGTAACATAATTATAAAATAATAAATTCAATTTGAAAATATTCTTATAAACTTTTAAGGGAAGCTTTTACAATTTTATAACGGCGGTAAATAGCCACACCCGCCGTATAAGTTAAAAAAACATTCTTACCTTAAATTTGTCGAAAAGGTTAAAAGTGCCTTGTTTGGAAAACGACGGAAAGATTCCTTTCGAAACACATAAGGGTATAAATGACTTTAACCCATATTCTTGTAAATAGTAAAAATGTTTTGAAATACATTATTAAGAAACATGGATGTGGATGATAAAGAGATCCCAGTAGATTATTACGTATAAACAACCTCGGATAATGAAGAGATTGTGAAATAACCCTTACCAATTTGGTAACTTATGAAACATACAACCCATGAAAGAGGTATCATACAGTGAATATGTAAATACACATAAATTAGAGTGTATTACAGAAAGAATATAATTATGGGCAGTACATACACCACACAAAAGGTAATGGTGGCAATATGGCATGAATCTCACGGGAATAAGGAGTGAGATGAAAACCCCTTACCTTGTACTTTTCCTTGGTTGGGGTAGGTTAACCTCCTGTATAATGGTGAAATAATTGTTATTAAATTATAAAAGAATCATATATATTAATATGATATCATATATGATCTTTTAACATTGATTTGTTAATAATATCTTAGTATTATCGTTGTTTCGGGTGTTAACTTACTCGTTTTATTTTATATGTTTTGTTACGTAAGCCATGTTTGTAATGGATAGGTTGTATATTATTCATATCCAGAATGATATCAAGTCCTCAAAAAGCATTTTTAAATCATCAAATGATAATTATACTTGAATGGATACGATGGAGAATGAATCTCATCGCGTTCGTGGAGACAGTAGTCCGTACATACGCACGAGTGACAATATCATTCTTTTGATATTAAAATAATATATAAATGGATGGTATATCATATATACAAAATCATTAACATGTTATATTTATTATTTACATGAGTTACACATCATTATTATACCCATCCAAATAATAATATATTGAATAACAATTACACCACGACATGGAGACGGTAAGCCGTACGTACGCACGTATGGTGACATGTTATTCAAAAGGGTGGATAGAATACTGAATATGGTTGTACAATATTTATAATAACATCACAGTATATATATGATACTGGAGTTATTATTTTAGAATGGTAACAACAAAGGAAGAAGAAGTGGAAGAAGAAAGGAACTTGGAAAAGGATGGTGAAATCATTACCTCTTCTTCGGTTTCTTCCTTTTGATTTGATCAAAAGGGCTCCGTAGGTTTGCTTTCTGATCAAACTAAGGCCTCTAGGTTGTAGTGAGAGAAGTTTGGAGAGTAATGGGCAGAGTTTGACCGATCCAAAAGGCTTTGAAGGTGTGAATAAAAGAGAAGTAGGAGTGCCCTTTTATAAGAGGGGTGAGGGGCACCTTTGGAAAAGCTAGAAATATTAGTTTATAATAAATTCATATTCGGTATATAGTGGATCCAAAGTTGATTATTTAAATTTTAAGGTGGGGAGGGGTCGAAAAAAAATCAAACAATAGAATTTAGACAGGTTTGGGTACTTATATTAACCTTATCTATAAGTATTAACTCTAAGTTAATTAGTTTCACTTTTACAATGTCTCTTTGTATTTTTATATAATATGGTTACTAAACATACAATATACATCCAAGAGACCCCCAAAGTGGTCCATTAATGATACACCTATCATGATATATGTCTCTTTACCGATCCATAGATTTTTTGGAATTTAATACCAATTAATAATATAATATTTTTTTTAAAAACTCTTTTATGTCAATTTTGACACTATTCAATAGTTGATTTTTGTGAAACTCATAACAGATTGATTACTAAGAAAAAATCCAATTGAATAAATACTAATATATAAAATTATACTATAAAATTAGTTTTATTCATTAAAAGCTTCATATTATATTTATTTCGGTGTTTCTAATATCAATTATTTTGATTTTTCACTATTATAGTAATTACTGCATCATCATTGTATCATAAATAAATTAAATTATTTCATGTCTAAAAATTATAAATAAACTATCATTATGTAGGAAATATTTGTATCTTTCTAATGAATATTTATAATCTAAAATCCAACATATATAACCCTATGTAAAAATTGTTTTTCTAAAAGATATATGCTTGTGTCATTTTTGTATTCATTTTAACTTAATTAAAATAAAGTGCCCCTATCACCTACAAGTGGCACCATTGGGTCCCAAAATCGACCCAAATATGCCTATGGTCGAACATGTATCAACCAATAAAACTAGGACACGTTTTAGGGTAATTTATTATTATTATAATATTATTTTTTAACCCTCATTTACCGGATTTACCCTTAACCATGGTAAATAAAATATTTACCGCAGTAATTATTCAAAATGTCTAAAAATAAAAGTTACGTATTTACACAATTTGAACATTCTGATTAAAAATATGGAATCCATTTTTCGAAATTCAAAACACAGAAGTGGCAGAAAATAATTTAAAATTAATTCCCGTTGTTAAAACAAAAAGTGTGTTATTAAGAGATAATAACTATCAAAATATTGACACTTGTTTATATTCGGTTTAATTGTAAAATTATGTCCAATGACCAACATTATATTAAATGGTAAAAATATATTCTAAATATACTTTAAACCCACTCAAATTCATAATTTATCACTATTAATTATTTTTATTAAAACAGTTGTTTTTAATTAAAATTTAGTAATTTTCACTATTCATCAAAATATTAAAGTTATCCGAAAAGTACCAAAATTTTACCTTAGGCTAAATTCGATATTCCGAATCCAAAAATGAAGTCCATTTTGAAATATAAAATATATATAATTTCAAAAAGTAGGTATTACTATTCATAACGGCTAGTTTGATTGGTTATGGTGTGTTAGAACTCGGTGTTGCGTACAACACACGCTATCACATTATTCAAAGAGAAGCGTATCGTAGAAGCTTGGGGCGTTACACGTTGGAATGTTTAATGATTATTCTCCTCAAATGTTCATTATCTCACTTAATATTTTGATTGTTAACTTTCCATGAAACAATAACATTATTAAAATCATTTTTCATTGGAAATTTAATTGAATTTTTATATTCAAATACAATGGATATTAGTATTTCCTAAACCATATAGCATTTTTCATACAGTGGTTACTTTTACAATTATTTGATTATTTGTGGAATTATTGTTAAACATATATTCCTCATTGAATATGGTTATATGATATGTCGATTAGTTATTTCTATTATTCAATATGAGTAATTCATTGGACTGCAATTGAAGGGTGGAACCTGGACTTTATATAGATCATCAATGCATCTCCAGGTTCTCATGACACAATTAAGTTGGCCAAGTTAAATTGGTTTCTATATCTATGGAAACCATCTTGTAAAAGGTCATGATGGTAATATGTTTTCATGGTCCTGATACATGACATCTGATAATAATGAAACTTCCATATATTATTATCATTCATTTATTTTTCCATGAGATTTTGCATTGATATATCCCTTGACATAGTTCATTCTCATTTAATCAATTGATGGTACATGATTCAGATTCTTAATTGGCCCATTATTTATGACTTATCATGTTATTTTTATGGTATTTATACTCAGTTATTTACCTTTAAATATAAATTTATACATTATTTCTTCTGTTTTACATACCCACAATGCGCATTTGAGGTCACCCTTTTTATGATTCTTTCCACAGGTTTTGAAGAAGTGAACATTAAATATGTTTTAAAGAATGGATTTTATTTTATTCTGTTGTGTAACATATTTTTTCTATTTTACCAATGAATTGTGTGTATTATGTCTGTAATCTAACATTCCAAGACTGCTAAAAAGAATAGTCCATCAGGATTTTCTTCTTTTTAATAATTCCAATTTAATGTAATAATGCACTGTCTCTAGGATTCATGGGTTGAGGCATTATATTTGGTATCAAAGGAAGTTTAGAAACAAACTTATAAACTATATTAATAAAAATTAGATTATGGAGAAAAACTCTAAGATATTTATTGAAGATAAAATAAAATCCTAGAATTCTGGTAAGGTAGGGGTTCTATGGGTGTTCTGAGGAATACATCATTCTCTATATATTACATGTGGATGTGGTTCTGGAACCAATGTACCTAGGAGTAACAACTCCAACATGGTGTTCATATCCTGACTCGGGTAAACCTAGTACATGACAATGAGCATTACTACGCACCTGGTTTGACACTCTTGGGGTATATTCTTAGGATAATTTATATTCTCTATACTCATCATAATCATAATTTTTTTATTGGATGAATGGAAGAGACCCTGATGTAGGAATACTAAATGTTGGAGATTACGGAGGCCTAAAATATTGCGAACCAAGGGTGTCACCCATGACAATACTCACAACTTCGGGAGAAATAGTGCATTTTCAATAAAAACATGTGAACACATAATCCAAAGGAGATTTGGAGTCTATAAAATCAACCACTTTGTTCCCTTCGCTCCAAATGTGAGAGATCTCTTAGTCGTCATGCAAAAAATTATTGCATCTCCAAACATGATACGTAGTAGGCCAAGGGGTATGGAAGAGATCGGGAAGTTCCTTGTCCAGGACTGGTGAGTCCATTTCCAAGGCCATAAGAGGGATGTTTCAGCTATAACACATCTTGAGACCAGCAAGGAGTGTGTAAGATCCAGCGTAAAGAGAGAAGCCCTTACCAATATACGCTGAGAAAGAAATGACAAGATAACCTCTATTATCTCTAAACATGCACCTACCCGCATGAATTCAGAGCTGCATGAACCATCCATGTTCAGTTTTAGCCTAGAGAAATGGAGATTCCACCTCACCCATAGGCTCATAGAGAGGTTGGAATAGGCAGAGTCTTCTCACCTAGGACCTAGAACAACGTTCAAGGAGGGGGATGAATCCCCATCCTTAAGGAGGTGACCAAAATCAACCAATTTTTTTCTCATGGTAATGGATAGCATTGAGCTAGAATGACCCTTGTAACAACATTTGTTTCATTCTTTTGAAATACACCAAATCCCAGTCACAAGGATGCAGACTCTAGCTTTGAACTCCATACTGTTTGTTCTCGCACCACGAAACCATTGGACAAGAAAATACATAGCTGTGTAATCAGTAAGGGGGATTCCTGTGAAGCTTCAATACATACCCCACACAAGGCGAGCCCCCTACCCCTTAAAGAGAAGATGACAGATGGTTTCCTCACTAGGAACATACTATCATGAACATCGGGATGCCATAAGTACTCCGACTTTATTTATATTGTCATCTATAGACAACACATTTTTTCTTATGTGACATAGTAGAATTTTATTTTTTTTTGGAAGAACATTGCACCACATCGCATCTCCCCAATTGTCCTCCACCTTTGAAGAATGAGTTACTTTGTGAAAATCCTTCACTAAAAACGAACCTGTCATAGATCTCATGAAGGAACATGTATCGGGGGATGAATATAGATCGATGATATCGAACACACTTCATTAGTCCGAGTTAGGAATGAACCTAGTGAAAAGAGGGTAACATCTCACCTGACTGAAGGATATGCCTGGTGTAGGACACCCAGGGAATCTGAGTTTTCTGCCGGCCGAGTTGTGATTCCAAAATCTGATCGCCCAATGGCAAACAATCCAACCAGTATGACTATCAAGCCTAGAAATAATGGGTTGGATCATTTGATGAATTAAATAGGAACTTTTTTGTGGGATCACAAAAATATCCTTATATTTTCTAGCAGTAAAATGTCCCCATAAGGTTTGACCCTCCAATACCTCCAAAGAGTCCTTCGCATTCTTACCCATCATGGATCTAACAATTCTATTCACCCCAATGCCCCCTTCTTTTGTAGGTCTAGCCAAACATTCTCAGGAAGCCCAGAGACGAAGACCCTCCCCTTGAGCATCCCATATGAATCCTGCCATGAGTTTCTCCAGCCGCAAAATGACAGAAGAAGGGAATTTTATGGAGGAAAAAACATGTATAGTAATGGAGGAAAACACACCATTGACTAGTGTGATTATCCCCCTAAATGATAGGAAATGACTCTTCCAATTCATAATTTTGTTAGTGAATCATTCCACCAAAATATCAAAATGATGCACACGATGTCAGCACAAGGAAGTCAGAGCCCCGGTGTATTCCATCGGAAGACCCCTTCTGCTAAAACCTAGACTGTATTCAATGAATTTAACCCTCTTTATTGGGAACTTATCTGAGATTATCACAAATATTTTATCATGATTCAATAGTTTCCCACTCCATTTGTAGTAGCATTAAATGACTTAATTAATACAATGTATATATCTCTTACTCTCATTAGAAAAAATGTCCATATCATCCACAAACATTATCTGACAAAGTCCTTAAAAATTGGATTTGCTCCGATAATAAATGACTCTGGTATCAAGGAGGCTCTTGTTAATAAGCCTACTCAAGGTATCTTGCACCTGAATAAGGAGGTTTGAGAAGATCAGATCGCCATGCCTTAAACCAATAAAATATTTTAAGAAACAGAAATACATCCCCATAAAACAGATTGAAATCCAGGGACAGCTAAAACTTCGGAATAATATGTCAATGAAAATGTCTGAGAAGCCCATGCGAGCAAGAACTTTGATAATGAAGGACCACTCGACTAGATCATAAGCTTTACCCATGTATAGCTTGATGGAGATGTTAGATCCCAATGTTTTCTGATTTAAATCATTCATCATCTCCTGGGAAAAACATATATCTCCCAGGATATTCCTTCCCTTGATAATTCCATGATGATCCTCAACAATCCACTTGTTGAGATGCATGTAACCTAGTCTATTGATCACAGTTGCTAAGATCTTATAAGGATAGTTTCAATGTATGGTTGGTCTATAATTATTAAGGGATCATGGGTCCATTAACATGGGGATAAGGACAATAGATGTGGAACCCATTGCATGGGGAAGGTTTTCTCCCTTTAATAAATCTTGCACAACCTACACAATATCATTTTAAACCAGGTTCTAGTAGTTCGTATAGAAAGAACCAGGAAACAAATCATACCCAGGCGCACTAGTTGGGTTGAGAGCGAGATCAGCCTCATGAATCTCAGGATCCTCTGGAATTTCTTCCAACATATCATTAGTATCAAAAGATACAACCCTGGTAACAACATCAATAAACATTGCATGTCCCCACAGGTAACCATCATGTTTAAATGGTTTTTCATCAGAAAGTTAATTTTTAAAAAATACTTCAGCCATACCTCCCACTGTGTCACGATCATTAGAGAAATATCCATCTTCCATTAGTATGATTGGATGGACAATCCTCCTTTTTCATTATGATGAATAAATTTATATTATGTTATAAGGGAATATCTTATGGATGATTGTTTTACGCTATATAAGAACCCATATTTTAGTGGGACTACTAATACAATTATAGCTAATAAATGGATTAATTCTCTATAGAAAATATTTATAGCTTTGGAATGTAGGGAAAAGAAAAAGGTTACACTTGATATCTATCTTCATCAAGGTAATGCAGATCAGTGGTGGTCTATAATCCAGAATACAATAGATGATGAAGAAATTGAACATGTAGATTCAAGAATTTTAAGGAGATATTATTTGATAAATACCTCCATCATGATCAAAAAATTGAGATCAATATAATGTTCCTTAGCTTAATGAAAATTGAAGAAGAGAGTGTAGAATATTATGAAGCTACCATAACAAGGATAGCCTAGTATTCTTCAGATTATATAATTAGCATTGAGTGAAATACCAATAACTTCTTTGACGGTCTCAAAACAAATCTTCTAAGGCCACTGGTTTCTCAAATTTATTAATCATATGAAGAAATATATTTATGTTCCATTAATATAAATAATGAATTTTCTAGAGTCAATATATTCAAGGAAAACTGATATAAAAAAGTTTTTCTAGGATTCATGGGAAATAGAATTTAATGAATAAGAATAAGTTTGATAGATTCACTCCTTATGAAAACATTCATAAAAACACCTTGGAAAATGTTTGAATTGACTTGGAGTTTTCTATAAATGATGATATAAGGTTTACCAGGATCATGAATGAAATTGGAAGAATCCAATCAATGGTTTCTTATGATATAATTATAAGGAGATGGGACAATATTCAAATTATTGTCCCAAATTTCATGGAAATATACAAAAGAAGAGGACATGTGTAAATAAATAATCATATGTGATAATTATAGCATATGTAGAAGTACCAAATGGCATGGTGGAAGGTACAATTAATCTATCTTCAAATTTAACCAATTCATTATTTTATTCTAGATCATCACACTCTTTCATATCTACTCTGTTTGACAAGAAAATTAGACACTTGCATTTAAATTTAATTAGAGTGTTGTTAGTCAAAACTCCTTAGGGAAGTATCATTGCCACAAATATGTGTTGGCCAGTACCAATTATTTCACATAGATGTACATTATATGCCAACAATATTATCATACCTTATGATGATTTTGATATTATCCTCGGTATAGACCGGATCTCAAGATATGAAGGAAAAATTTATTTCAAGAGGAATGAAAATACTATTTTGAGGATATTTTAGAGTCCCTTATATTTTGAGTAGAAGCTTCCCCACCTTATTTTTATTTAGTGCTTCTCTCAGTATCTACATTAGATGAAATTCATGGAGAGGAAGAGAAAAAATTGTCAAGTTGTCATTGAGGTAACCTCCAAATTTAATATGTACCTATTATGTAGTAATATGATGATGTATTGCCTAAGTATTTACCAAGACATCGACCAGAAAGTGAAGTTCAATTATCTATTGATTTAATCATAGATGCAAGGATAATATCAAATAATCCCTATAGAGTGACCACTGTGGAATTGGTAGAGTTGAAGAAACAACTAGATGATTTGGGTTATAAAGGATTTATTCACCCTAGTGTCACACCTTAGGCATTCCATATCCCCATTGTTAAATAAAATGATGTAACCATGAGGTTTTGCATTGATTATAGAGAAATCAATTTCATTAAAATAAAGAACAATTATCATCTACCTCAGATTGATGATTTTTTTGATCAACTTCATGGAGCCCAATAATTTTCAATGATTATCCTCATTCTAGGTACCACCAATTGCATGTGAAAGAGGGATGGTTTCTGAAGACTACTATCTGGAAAATGTATGGAAATTATGAGTTTACATTAATTCCATTTGTGCTTACTAAGTAACCCTCCCTTCTTATGGACCTAATGAATAGATTATTCAATAAATATCATTATTGTTTTGATGTAATATTCATTGACGATATTCTAGTGTATTCTAAGACCTACGAGGATCTTAAGGATCACTATTGTATCATGCATAAAACTCTTATAAGGGAAAATTTATATGGGGAATTTAGTAAATGCTATTTTTGGATTCAATAATTCTATTTTCTTGGTCATATTGTCTCTAATGATGGAATATCAGTTGATCCTATAAAGACAAATGCAGTCATAGAATAGCCTATGCCAAGAATAATAATAGATTTTCATAGCTTCATTGGTCTAGAAGGTTATTATCGAATATTCATTCATATTTATTCCAACATAGCAAACCCATTAACCAAGCATATGTGTAAATGTGTTATGTTTGTATCGATGAAGGAATGTGAAGAAAGAAATGATGAACTATGTGAAGATTGGTTAATGAAACAATTTTGACACTACCATATGGTAGTGATGGGTTTGTCATATATAGTTCTACATCAAATATTGGATTTGATTGTGTCTTAGTGAAGAATGTAAAATTTATTACAAATGAATCAAGGAAATTGAATTCTCATGAACATAACTACTGAACCAATGACATTGAGTTAGATATTTTAATCTTTTCATTGAAAATATGAATAAATTACCTCAATAGAGAAAAATGTGAGATATACAAAGATCATAAAATCTTGAAATTGATATTCTTACAGAAAGAGATCAAGATTAGACAAAGTCAATGGATAAAAATAATTAAGGATTATGATTTCTCAATACACTACCACCAAAGGAAGGAAAATAAGGTGGCATATGGATTGAGTAATAAATATCATGGAGTTCTAACCAAGATGAGGATTGGGAACGATCCTATGTCCAGGGATCTAGTGAATATGGATATGGGGATTTATGAGGATGGGGATACATCAATCATGTATCAAATTATCGAAAAACCATCATTAATAGAGAGGATAATTAATTATCAATCTGATGATGAGGACTTTCAGAATAAAATCACTCATGTGAATGATTTTAAATTTCCATGATTTTTTTGTGAAGATGGGGTTCTAAAATTTTGACAGAGGCTATGTGTTCCATATTTAACTGATCTAAAAAGGGAATTTTTTATTGAGTCTCAATGAAAAAATTTCCCTATAAACCCAGGGAGAATAATGTTTTATAGGGACCTGAGGGATCAACTTTTTTGGGATAACATGAACTGTTAAATTACGGATTATGTGTCATGATGTCTTGTCTTCCAAAAATTGAAATCTGTAATATAGCATCTAAAAGGAGTTTTGCAACCTCCTCATACCCCTATGTTGAAATGGGATGAAATCGCCATGGAATTTTTCCATGACATCTCAAAACTCGATAAAATAATGTTGTAATATGGGATATTGTTGATCATCAGACAAATTATGCTCATTTCCTTTCCATAAGGGAATTACTACCTCTCAATATCTATATAAGACTCTACATTAATGAAGTCATATGACATCATGGTGTAAATATATCAATTATCTCTGATCGAGACCCTAGCTTTACATAAAAATTCTATAAGATTATTTACAGGGCCCTTGATATTAATCATCATTTGCGAACTGACTACCATCCACGAATTGATGGATAATCTTAAAGACCAATTTAGAAAATTGAATACATGTTAAGATCATGTTCAGTCTATTTTCATGGTATTTGGGATCAATACATAACTTTGATTGTGTTTACCTATAATAATATTTTCCATTAAAGATTTCAAATGGAACTGTTTGAAGCATTATATAGAAAGAATATTCATACTACAACCTATTTGGATGAACTTGGTAAAAGGAAACTCATAGGTCCTGAACATTTTGATGATATGATGATAACGGTGAATGATATTTATGAACATATCAAAACATCTCAATGAAGGAAATTTTGTTATACCAATAACCGATGAAAGGGTTTGGAATTCCAAGTGGGAGATCATGTTTTCATGAAGTTATCTCCATGGAATGGTTTTATCAGTTTTTGAATGAAGGGGAAATGGAGTCCTAAGTACAACGGACCTTACGTGATTCTTTAAATAGTTAGAGCTATTTTAATCGATTAGCACTGAGACAAAATTGATCCATGGTTCATGTCGTGTTCCGTATATCCCGATTAAAGAAGTACATGAAAGAATGAACAAAAGTAATCAAACTTGATAAAATAGATTTGGAACCTAACCTTCCTTATTTCAAAGAACCAATCCAGTTTAATGACATCAGTGATCAAGTATTATTGAATCAGACGACTCATCTACTGAATCTACTCTATAGAAATATATAAATGGATGAAGCATCATGGGAACTAGAGGCTTCTATGATGGAGAACAACCCATATCATTATAAAGGTATTAACCCTCAAATTCATGGATGAAATTTTCATAGTATGCAATAATTATTCACCCCAATATGTTCCCATATTTTCCTTAAAATAACGCTGTAATACACACAACACATGATTTAAAGGAAACAATATTTAGTTACATTTTTCATAGTCATTTGAATTTAATCACTTTTAGAGAGTTTATTTATATATTATATAAATAAAAAAATAATTCCATACTCATTTAATCGGAATAGGGTTTTAATAAGACAAATATTGAACATAAAATAATTTATTTCTTAAGGCTAGTTTATTAACATTTAATGGGGATCATATTTGAAATATTAATTTTCAAACACATATGAATTTAATTTGATAAAATATAATCCATTTTTTAATTCTTAATGTTCAAATTATATTATATTGAATTTTTGGTATTTTTCTAAGAAACATCATTTTTTAGTAAAAAGTGAAAAATACAGCATTTTAGTTAAAAATAGCCATTTCATTTAAATAATTATTAATGTTAAAATATATTATAAATTTGTATTAATGTCAAATTGGATCAATTATTAATCAATTAATACAATTTAGTTCATTATAATCTATTTATCATTTCAATTGATGTTAAAAATATAACAATATTTTGAACATTTTTCTAATAAAACCAATTAATCTGTTAGTCTGTGAGATTAGCATTAATCCTAATTTTTTCACTTCTGTGATTTGATTTTTGAAAATCTAACATACACCATTATAATAAATATCATATTTTTTGTCTAATAAGATCATCTTTTTTTAATAATTTTTTACTGAAAGTGATTAAAATTAATTATAACGGTTATGGAGTAATTATGCTTAAAATGGACTAAATTCCTATGTTTAAGGGCCCAAATTACCTAGAATCTTTTAAAACACCCATTGGTTGGCCATATCTCAGACATGAAACATTAAATCTTGAGTTTGTGTGTTTTGGTATTAATTTTCTTAGGTAATGACATCTTTAAATCTAACTCTTTTTCATTAATACCAAGTGAGTCCTTTTTCTTTCCCTGTAAAAGGCCACCACATCTACCCATTCCTCAGAAATATCAAGCCTCTTAATATCAGAAAATACTTGAATAAATTGATTCCCAACATCCCAAACCATTATCTGGAAGCCACCCATTCATCAAAAATCAATCCAATAAAGATTTTGGTATACACCAAAATAATGTACCTGATTAAGAGGTAACACCTTTTCTCAAGCTCTCTAGTTTAATTTCTCTTCTTCACTCCCTATTATCTTATTATTATAGGATTTTATATACTAGGATTTTTTATGTTATAATTTATACCTATACTTACACACACCTACATCTAATGGGTAACGTACATACTATATCTGTGTACGTTAAACTATTGCCACACGAAACTATGATTATTCAACTTTCCATACCGCCTCTCATGATGGATATTATGATAGAAACTATATTTATTTATAATATGCCTTTATTCTTCCATCAAGTTTAAATATGATAATTTCATTTGAGGAAATGTGGACTATTGCCCCCTCAATGTGATATGACACATTAACTCCATACGTGGAACATATAATGGTTGTTTAAAATAAACCTATTAAAAATATATAACATAAATATGATAGTTTAAATTATAAAATTCATATTTATAATTTAGTTTATATTCTTTTAATTTAACAATTAAATGGATGTAGCGTTCATGCGTAGGTACACCCTAGCATCTGCATCAATGGTGCACTTTATTTCTAATCATCAAATGTTATATACTATTATAAATACATATTTACTGAATATATATGATAATTCAGTCATGTTTTACATTTTTCATATGTTTAAATAATAATATATTTAATAATAACCACAAATAACAAGTCAAAACGTACTTGGGAAAACGAGGCAATTAACACCCAGAACAGTTAAAATAATGAAAGAGTGTTAACAAATAGGTAATAAAATATTGTAATAAGTTGATATATGATATTAAAATAATGATTTTGGTTATGGTATTTGTTATTAAAATATTTTAAACAAATATATATAAGAATAAATACCACACATCAAAAAGGAAGGATAAGGTATGGGATTTTTATCTCACTTTTTAAATATGTGAGATTAATGTCATTTTCACTATTTACTTCGTTTTTATTCCATACCTACGACCCAATTTGGAATATTTATGATATTATATAACTCATTTGATGTCATAACTTTTTGATGATTATGATTTATATGTTTCAAAGTGGTATGGAACACTTTGGAATAATTAAAGATTATTCCCCTCAAATGTTCATAATCTCACTTCATTTTGTAATTATTATCATAACTTTAAAAAATCACATTATTTTGATCATTTTTATTCTAAATATATTATTATATTCATATTCTAATAAAATTGAAATTAGTATTTTCAAAACCGAATTCCATTTTTTATACGGTGGTTACATTGGAAATTATTTGATGATTCGGGGAATTATTGTAAAATTGTGTATTTCTCATTCAATATTGTTATTTGATAAGGAATATTAGTTATTTTTATTATTAAATAAGAGGAATTTATTGTAATAGAAATTATGGGTGGATCATGGACTTTATATGGCTCCTTGAGGCATCAAAAGGTTCTCATGAGACAAATATGTTCGCCAAATTAAACTGGTTTCTATTTGTGTTTTAAACCATATTGTGAAAGATCTTGATGGTAATATTTTTTAATGTTCCAGAGACAAGAAATTCGATAAGTAATAAATTTCACTCATTTAGTAATAGAAAAATTTCCCATGATATTTTCTATTAATATATCTGTTGATGTAGTTTATTAACATTTTGTTGATTTATGGCTTGTGTTTCTGTTTCTTACCTACCACATTATTTATGCATTATCTTGTTATTTTTATTGATATTGTACAAAATTATTTTTCCATCAATATGGATTGATTCAACAATTCATCCTTTGTACAAACCCTTACTGGGTATTTGAGCTCACCCTTATTATGTTTCATTCCATAGGTTATGAAAAAGAGAACATTGAATTAGTTTTCAAGGATGTATTTTTTTCAGTTTATTGTGTTTCATGTTATATTTAGTTTTCTCAATGTATTATGGGTATTATGTATGTAATCTGGATTTCCAAGACTACAATACTGAATGGAACTTTGGGATTTTTTCCCTTTTAATAATGAAAGTTTAATTTTATATTGCACGAGCTCATGACTTCTAGGGTTGGGTCATTACTTTTATGCTCTCTCTGTGAAACCCCATCATTATTTATAGCCTCTATAATTTATCGATAAGTATCAAATATTAGACAAACTCCCTGGTTTTGTGTGACATGAATGCATACATATGCCAAAAACAGGTCCTGTAATCCAAATTCAACTTTTTCAATATTAGTGAATGCATGTGGAAGAGGATAACAATTACCATCTTGTGTGGTAGAAATAAGTAAAACACTATCATACTTTCCATAACATAATGTTCCATTAACCTGAAAGAATTGATTACAATAGGAAAAAGAAATGATGCATGGCCCAAATTCCGAAAAAAACTTATTGAACATAACCTTTGATCGATAAATATACCAATTGGGGACACATAATCAATAGTGCCAAGATGAAAAATAATATGATTTATGGGAGAGAACAATTCCATAATTTTTGGCAACATTGCATAAGATTCATCACAATCACCATAAACATTTACAATTTCATTCTTTTTTTCATTCCTGGATTTTTTGTAGGATATATTATAGGTAAAAAAAATTCAATCCATTCCTAGACCAGGGAAATGGGGATGTCCTAACATGTTCATACCATCTCTATAATATAAGTTTATATGAACTCTACATCATGTGAAGAGTCATTATGCGACAAAGATGGATGCACCTAAGTATATGGACCTCCTAATTATCTTATCTTCCTAAATGAATAAAAATAATATATTTCCCAAAATTATAACATAAATTATAGCCCATATTTTTCACATAAAATGAGACATTTTTTCATCTTTGACTCATCAAAAACCAATGTAATATTCCGCTCTATGTGGTACTATTTTATAAAATTTATCAAGAAAAGTTTACTTTTAAAATCCTAATACAAATAAATGGTGGTATCAGTTGACTCATATCTATTCCATATACTTCTGGGGAAATCATAATCTAGTTCAATGACATATTAATAAAAAAATCACATTCCATTCCTTCATCTATGGAATTCAATTCTAAGGGATAATTACCACTAACTGATGGATGTTACAGATGCATATCTCTTGTAGGAACCTAATAAGGTTAATTCCAAACATCACCCTTATATGGATGTATGTCCCTCATAAAAAACCATATAAGGTTAATGTAAAGACCCAGAAATTTCAAGGAAATTTTTTTCTTAATTTTCTTTGGAATTTTACAAGAACACAGTTTCTGACGGCACCTGATTCTGAGGCCCGGTGTGCCCGGAATTAATTTCCAAAGTTTGGCTCGGGTACGTTCAGTGAACGAGCGGGTGGGAATTTCTATCTTTTGAACCGGTTCTCGGAATTGAAATCCGATTGCACCGATGAACTCACAACGCTGGTAATCGCATAAGAGAACCATTACCGTAGTTGCGTTTGTGCGGGAGGAGAAGTTAATTTTTGGGGTTTAATAAAAAAAGTGAATAAAATTGTTAAATCAAATTTTAACAATGTTAAGTGGTTAACTTCTCCCATGGGAAGTTGGTGGTGGGCCCACATCCATCCAACTTCCCATGTGTGGATATTTGAAAGGGTGGGGCCCACACGAACCCTCCCCCCCCCACCTTTTCAAATTCCTTAAACTCCCTAACCCTCTTAACCCCTCACATTCCAACTCCCCATTAACTCACATTATTTAATATTTGACAACTTGATTAATTAGTGAGGTGAGTTAAGTATGGTTTATTTGAATTTCAATCTTTTGAAATTCTTGCCAACACTTTGCAATTAATTAATTAAACCAACTTAATTAATTATTTTGAGTGTTTGAATTCCTTTGAATTCATTTTGCCAACATTAAAAAGGGAGATTATATTATTCTTTTTGGGTTGGCATAAACCTTGTGGGGAGAACTACGGAGAGAAGAAGAACTCTTGGAAGATCACAACCTCTCGAGGAAGAACGTTCCACGTTTCCGAAGAACGTGAAGCAACACCTCCGACCATCTTCAACCGGAGAAAGGAAGGGATGCACCGCCGCCTACAAAGTATACAGAGGGTGACGTCTCGACTCGACTTCACCGAGCTCTTCTCCCACCAACCTAGACGGAACAACGCCCGACCACTGCGATGCTTGTCTTCCGCAGGTCGTTGAAGAACTCCGTTCTTGAAGCCGAGGTAGGGGAATTTATTTTGGAATTCTCTTATCTTTTGAGAAAAAAACGACGAGCGGGGACCAACCAATACCGGGTTGATCCGCGGATCTTCCGATCAAGCGGTTGATGATTGAGGGTTTTTATTTATTTAATTGTTCATGAATACAAACTTGGTGATGATCGTGGATTAAAACCCTTTTTGTTATCAAATAACGCGATGGGGTCGTACCGCACAAACACGGCCGACCCTCCTCCTTAGTTTTTCGTGATGGTTTCTTGAGGATGATATGAGAAAACGTGGTGCCGTCGCACCACACGATTTATTGCGGAAGATACGCGCGGCGCCGTCGCGCCGCGCCGTGGAAAGAAATCCAAGAACGCGACGCCGTCGCGTCGCGTCGAAGAAAGTCAAAGCCTCTGCGGCCGGAGCGGGGTCGCGGTGGAGGGAAGCGATGTCGTCGCATCGCGCTGAACGACATAGGACGCGGCCGGTTCCGGGCCGCGGCAGAGCAAGATGGCCGGCGTCCGGCACCGGGCCGCCGGTGTCGGTGAAGGAAGGACCGGCCATCGTCGGTCCTTACTGGCGAAACCGGCTGGCCAGTGTGGGTCGGTCGGGCAGTGGAGACCGGGGGAATTAATATCCCCCGGCCGGGTCTCAAAAGCGGCCCCAATTAAGGGGTCGCGGTTTTCAAAGAGGAGGGGGGCTTTGCCCCCCTCGCGCGGCACCCGAACGGCGCCCAGGCCGCGCCGCCTCGCCATCGCGCCGCCGGCCGGACCGGGTTTTCCGAGCCGGGGCGGGTTGTCGGGCCGGGTCGCCGCCCGGGGCGGGTCGACCCAGTTCGGCCGACCCATGGGGGGGGGGGGTTGGGCCGGGTCGGCCCGGGCCCAAACCCCCAGTTTCGGACCACTTTTGGTCAAATGACCGTATCTTGGGCTATGGGCCTCCAAACGAATCTCTGTCAGCGGCAACGCGATCTTTGGATCGAGACGGTTGTTTCGGTATACTATACTCAAGGTGCACCTTCCTTTTCAGGAGCCTACATGGCTAAAACTCAATAGTTAAACGTACTTGGCCTAGAGTAGTGATCAGGATGGGTGACCTCCTGGGAAGTTTCTCAGGGTGGCTGTGAGACGGAAATGCCAATAACTAATAGACCGGGTGTCCTATTTATGCTCCGTCTGTTTCGTTGAATTCCTCTTGATGAGACGGATCTTTTGGCATACTCCGCCCGAGGTTTGGACGCAGGTAGAGTACGATCGGGTTGGTTTTGCCTTAAAAACCAACCAGGCCCGTGGAACGAAAAAGCCAATAACTCTCAGATCGGGCGTCCGATTGACGCGCCGTCTGTTGAGTTGAGTTACTATTGACGATACAGAACTTTTTTTATTCTCCGCCCAAGATTTGGATGTAGATGGATAGTGTCCGGGTTGGATAACACAGAAATCCAACCGGGTCCCTAGAACGGAAAAGTTGATACCTTTCTGACAGAATATCCGTTTGACGAACCGTCAGCAGCGTTGGTGATATCGTTGAGAAACGGTCCCTATGAGTATACCCTATGAGAGTTCGGGGTATAGTTGAGATACGGCCGGGTTTGGTTCGCTCACGAAACCAACCGGGCCCCTCGGACGAAAAGGCTAATAACTCACAGACCGGGCGTCCGATTGACGTGTCATCCATTGTGTTGAGACCCCTATGACGAGGAGGTCCTTTGAGATACTTCTTCGTTGGACTTTGAGATACTTCTTCGTGGGACATTGAGATACTTGGAGTATCGACCTATAGCTCGTGGAGTGGACCCTCTCAGTGACGAGCGTGCGGAGTACGGAGATAGTGTAACTGGCTGAGACCCGACGACTGCTTCACCGACTCGACTTGGGGTGAGTCGACTAGCCCAGTGGATGGAGCACTAATTTCTGAGGTACAGACCCATGGCAGACGAATCACTACATGTGTGACAGTGCAAATCCGCGGTAGTCGTCCGAAGAGTACCTCAACAGGCTACTAGGGGGTGTGCACTACTATGTTTGGGTGACATACCTCGACGGGAAGCACTACTGTGTCTGGGTGGCTCAACCACGGTACTCGACAAGTGGAGTACTTCAGAATTCTTTGGTTAGTGAGCAGTACCTCGGAGTCGTGATAGGACCACTATACACTCCAGAGACGGAGCTCTTCAGCAGTTACGGTTTCGATAATGAAAATCCTGGTTTGAGCTGAGACTTTTGACCTTTGTGTTTACTGCATGATTAAGATGGGTCACTTGATAACTTAGGTATATTTATGGGCATATACCTAGGTAGTGGTTATCCGTTGATTTCATGATCCTTGTGTTTCCTTATGATTGAGATGGGTTACATGATAACTTAGGTATATGTATGGGCATATACCTAAGTAGAGGTTATCTGTTGAGATCTTCTTTGTGGTTATATTTATTGTTTTTAGTGAGACCATGAGGGTCTCGGGGTCCCTACTGAGTAACGTTATACTCACCCCTGCACGGGCTATGCCCGCACCTCGTTGTGTTGGTTACAGACGACGGGCAGTGCTGACGGAGGCCGAGTGTTCGAGGACTGGACGGTACCCAGAGGTGGACTACTCAACGAGTCAGTATCCGGAGGTGGACTTCACAGCGAGAGGACACTAAGAGGTGGTTGGTGGGCGAGAGTGTTGTGGAGGCTATCTGTACCTAACCTTCAGGTAGGATCCGTGGTGGACGATCCAGGAGCTGCGCCAACTGTACCTACCCTTCAGGTAGGATCCGAGGAGGACGACCCAGGAGCCGCCTCCGTCCCACTAGCCGTTGTCTTTTTCTGTTGTACTTTGTTCAGTTGTAGTTGTACTTTCTTTCGGGTTTGTATTCTGGCCCATTTTTCCTTTTTGCGCTTCTCTTTGTACTTAGTGTTTACTTCCTCTTATACTCTGTCGTGTTTGTTTACTTTTATAAAGGCAATGCCTTCCCAGTTATCGGGATTTACGCCTTTGGTGCTAGTCGCCAGCCCCTGGCCTATGGAAGGCGGGCATGGGGTAGTCACGACACGGGCCCCGAGGATGGGTCGTGACAGTTAATTTCCCATATCACCCTCACCCACATCATCTCCCTATGCCTCAAAAGATACCTCATATTAAGATAAACATGCATTCACTATCTTAGTAGTACATAAAGGGATTTCCCCTACATTTCCTTCCAAATTATGGTTACCTTCCTCCGAATTTAGTTCTATCATTGGAATCATATTAAAAGGAATTGAATAATTGATTTCTAAAGGGTTAAATTCTATGTATCTCACAAAACATGGTTCTCTAGTAGTCAGTTTCACCACAACAATCTCAAAAATCACAACATATAATTCCATCTGACCAATAGAACAATGTTTCATGAATAAAAAATATGCATCCATCTAATCCTAAAAATTATACATAGGGTACACAGTGTTCCATTAACATTCTTAATATTGAATATGTAGATATGTTATCAAAGTAATTGATTGACTAGCCCACAGTTTTAACCGACTATGAATATTACTGCAAATTTCAGGCAATGACACACAATCATGATGATTTTACACTCTTTTAAGAGGAAAAAAACAACTAAAACCATAATAAGTATTAATTATCTGACCATTTAAATATATTTTTACAAACATGATTAATTATAAAATAATAATTAATAATAATATTAGAAATATTAAAAAATTAAAAATTAGTTAAAATTGTTTTGATCGAATAATTGGCTTGATATTGAGAAATTTTCTATGGAATGGTTTATCACTATTAAATTATACATATGGTGATATTATTATCAAGGAAAATTTAATAATGTTTTATATTTTTAAACCACTTCATCAAATGTTTCATAAATATTAATTACATTTGAACAAATAACAATGAGTTCATCTTGAGTTTTACTATTGATTAGTTTATCAGTATCTGATAATCAAAACAAAACCTATGGCTGAACTCTCAGAGTATCTATTTTGAAATATTTTAGAAACCACCATTCTCTTTTCAAACAATAATATCACTTTTCAAATGCCTCTTAGGGAATATCTTTTCTCGACAGCCTCTTATGGAATTCCTCTTGTCGAAATCTTTTTATTAAAAAGTTATTAACATGAAAATTATAGGGACTAGGGGTTTGAAATACATATCATTTTTTAGTTGGACACATAGTTCCTTATATACATAGTGAGGGATGAATCGTAGGTCATCAATGTAAAAGAGAAAATAAAATAATTACAAAATATTTAACCACATACAAAAAAAGGACATACAATTTCAATTAGTTATTGGTAGGTCATATTAAGATCACTCATCACACAATACACTTAACAAGTTTTCCATTATACTTATTAGGTTATACATATTATATTACTTTACCAATTAGGTGATAAAATATATATTAAATATCTACACTTGTTTTAAAAAAAATTAACTTTTCAATGTGTATGTATATATATATATATATATTTATTTATCAATAAAATTTAAAAATTTTATTTCAAGTTAACATAATATACACTTACATAACAATCCATTACAATACTATAAACTTTTGTTATTTTCAGTTTTATAAAATTGCATATGTTTATATAATATTTTTTTCATTCTACTATTTCTCAAAATATAAATAATTATATTTTATACATTATTACATGAATGAGTAATTTTTATACTTAAAAAATTTAAATTTATTTATTAAAATTATTATTATTAGTAAATAAAATTAATGTAATATAAATTTATTTAAAAACCATTAAAGTAATTTAATATATGTTAATTTAAATATAATAAAATTACATATATATATATTTTATTTTCATTTTTATACATTCCAAAATTTAATTTATTATATTTCATACTTTATTACATCAAATAATAATTATTTCCACTTAATATTATTTAAAACTTGTATTTATTGACAAGATTTTTTAAAGCATTAACAATAATAATTTTCTATATATTTTTTAATAAATTTAAATATGATACATAATAAACCTAATATATTTTTATTAAATAATATACATATTTTATAGAATATAATAATATAAATTTATATTACTTTAGAACTCACATATATTATATAAATATAAATCTATTAAAATACTTATTAAAATTTTAAAAAAATTAATTAAATAAAATTAATTCCCTGAATATAAATTGCATTTTTTATATTCCATATTTAAATTTCGTAAACATTCAATACTAATTATATCATACAACAAACAATAACACTTTCATCCATTAAATCATACAAAAGAAACTAATTTATACATTCATAAATGCATCAAAACAAATTAAATATATAAAACATACAAACACTAATTTCTAAAAACATATAGTCATGCATCAAAAATTAAATAAATAGACAATATAAATGAAATACATATACACCATTTAACAATAAAAAATATAAATATAAATTTTACATCCTTAAAATCTATAAATATATGTTTAGAATTATTTTCTATAGATAATTGCAACAAAATCTCGAGAAAAAAATGAAATTTTGGGTGGGGGATCTTTTTAAAGAATTCAGTCAGGCAGAGGCGTGATCTTCGTTCACAATTAATTGATGAATTGTTTTAAAGAATCATGAATATGGTTCATGTTTCCTCGACCACTATAAAGAAGCATCAATGTGTTTAAGACTTCTCTTGGCTGCAAAATAAGAATCATAAACCTCATTCAAAGTACTTCTTAGAGTCTAAGATTCATTAACGAGGTTCAACATTATCAGTTTTCCTTTTTAAAAATATAGGGAACCATATTAAATTTATAAAAATTTATTTAAAACCCCATAGAAAATGCATAATTTATCACCTCTCAATGAATTTATAATTTTATTTTACCATTAAATTTATTATCATAGAATTAGCCTATATTTCAATCTATGTCGTGTTTGTTTTTCATATTTTTTTAAAATGGGGTTCCTTTATATTTAATATGATATATATCTCAATTTTAGAGTTTATCATGGATCAAATTTATTCATTTAACAAAAAAGGGTATAATAATTCTTTATTAGATGAACTATAATTTATGAAAATATATAATGTTGTTATACCTATTCGACATTGGATTAAATGTGTATAAGTGGTAACAAAATTTTATATATCCCATGTGGAATATACATCAACATTAGTCATTTATTGAAATAAAATTCATGATTTTTTATGATTTTATAATATAATTCCTTCATCTCTATCAGATAATTAATTGACAAAATTTTAGGTAATGACGATTGAAAAAGATATTTTGGGAACCTCAAGAGTATTTTTTAAGGTAAAAAATAACTAAATGAGGAAATTATATATTTTCTAGAATTTTATGTATGAGGATATTTTATTCTATTATTATAAATATATATATGAAATTATTACAATATTCCTGGATATAGTGGGTATGATAAGGGGTTTTAATAAAAATATGGATGATTTTATGGTAGTCTGAAAGATACAACACCGAAATAAATTTGATGCAAATGAATCAACACATGAAAACCAATATTCAAATATATATCCTTTATATTATATAAATAACATAATTATTAATTGATAAATTTGTAAAGGGACTCATTATAACAATTATAGTAATGATTATGAGGTAATATCCTTTAATGATATCAAACAAGAGAACAGAAAGAAATATGTTTTTGTAGAAGTAAAATATTATAATAAAGAATAAAATATTAAGATGAAATTTTAGAAACATATTTCATTTATTTAATAAATAATGAGAAGAGGGGAAATAAATTATTGACAAAATTTTCCACATAAGTGTTTAGATTTTTGATCTATTGATCATTTCAAAAAAATATCAAAAATTAAAAGATATTGCTGATATTGAAGAAAATGATTATTAAGAAAAGAGTTACACAAAGAATAAAGCTTAAAATTTGTGATCTAAATAGTTTTACTTATAGGGTAAGGGTAGTAGTTTATATAAAAAACTTATGATAAATTTATTATCTATATTTGACAATTTTGGTATAAGTGAATAAGATGTGGAAATTGATAATTTAAATAAAATAAAAAAACAAATTGATTGAAAAAGTGTATGATGAGAAGATCTCCAGTTTTGAGAGTAGAAATGATGGAAGTAAGGAAAAGTCGAAATGAACTTGATGCTAAATTGGGAACTGAAGGAATACAGCTCAATGATTTCAATGTTATATAAAGAGAATAATAATTTACTGAATGAATATTAATCATCAGGAAACAATGATAATTTTTATGTTGAAATGGATCCAAGATGTTAAATAAGATTAATATCCAAAAATTTGTATATGGAGATAACATATTTAATATTCTCATAAAATATAAGGATAAATAAAAGTATAATTAGTTTTATGTTTTTCGACATAAATTAATTCAAATGGAGAAACAATTAACAAGTTCAAATCCAGTATTCATAATTCTGTCCAAGGATATAGAGAAATATTTAAGAATATTATTAAAATGGTCGATGTTTTAAAAATAATATAATGTTTAGTTAAATAAAAAGGACTACACTCAATTTGTGAAAGAAGATGTGAATGTGTTACTAAAATGGTTTATTTGAAAACATATATTGAAGAATTCAAATTTATGTCCAAGAGAGACAATTTTAAAAAATCTATAAATCATGGGAATGCTTATTAGTAATTGAAAATTAATAAAAATGGTGATTAAATGGTTAAAAAGATGTCTATAATAAAGAATTATGTGTTTTGAGTCTACCATTTTTTATTCAAAATAGTAAGAAAAACATAATGATCATGAAATTTATGAAAAATAGGTATCATAGATCGGATAGTATGTATTGCACAATGTAAATTGTACATTTTATGTCAATTTATAATATTTTTTATTATATTTGTGCATGAAAATAAGAGTTAAAAAAACTATATTGGGATACCCTTATATAGGTTCGTAAGACGTGATGGGGAATGGATCTAAGGTCATTCTTAAACTAAATAAAATAAAATATACTTCTAGAGAAATAAATATACATACATGGGATTGAATTCACCTAATAAATTATAATAATAAATAGGAATACTACCCAAAAGCATTATATGAACATTCTGTAGGTCGAAGGATCACACACAAAAGAAATATAAAAAACAAAATAAAAAAACTAAGAATTCATAAAAATATAAATATAACGTGGATTAAATTATGAAGGAGAAAATCCAAAACCAATACATCCCAACATATATATAACAAAACTCAACTAAACTAAAACATACTCAAAAAGGAATGGGATATAGAATAAGTGCTTAAATGGAATGATATAATAGACAATAAAAAATCCAAAATAAAACTCACTCTACCAGAAACCATCACCAGACATCAAGTGATTCATCCTCACTCATTGAAAAAACATGCCCAAACTGGAAATGAACATCCAAATTGAACATAAAAGATGATCAAGTACCAAAATATTAATGTGATAGGCATGGGGAAAAAATTCTTAGTAAATATCCTCCAAAAACCCCATGCATAACCTTAAAAAATAATCCCACTCAATGATAGTTTTGAAATACAATATGAATGTGATATTTCTACTTTAATCTGAAAAATATTAATATGAAATTATTATTTTTATATCATTCACTTTAAAATATAAATGATCAAAAAAATGATAAAAAATTAGTCTTTTAAATTCATTAAAGACAATGACTGTCTTTCCATAAGAAAATCATTTTTAAAATACTTTCATCCTGAAATAGCCTCATAAAAGGGTGAAATAAAAATCCTTTGAAATTATTCCATTTTATAGAAAGAAAATACATTTATAATTTTAAAGAAAAAAATGTAAAAAGTAATATAGAAAAAATAATAAATAAATCATAAACCAACAATCTTATAAAAAAAGGCAACATCCTCCATAATAAAAACTGGGAAGTAAAAATTATTTGAACACCTAAGAGGTTTGGGAAAATCAAGGACAATAATAACTGGAATAAATCATATATATGGACCATATATAACTCAATCTCCATAAAAGATGGTATTTCTATATATATAATAAACAAGTGAATAATTCTCCATGAAAAACAAATTCATTCATGGGCCGATAAGATGATTAAAGTTATGAGCCACTGAAACATATAATCCCATACATCCCATATAAATATTATTGATCACCGATGATATATAAAATTGTTGTGATCAAAAACATAATGACAATTAGATATGATACTAAATAAGAACCATAAAAAATATCACCTGAGGACACCCCTTATAAAAGTGTCACTATTATCGCCAATAATATTGATATAACATAATACTTCCTATAATTGGGAAAATTCCATTAGTTTTTTACAAAAAAAGAATAGGGAACACTTTAAATATTCATTCATCTTGATAAAAAATTATAAATTACCAACTAGGCCTTTCATACATCTCTCACGAAATTGAATATAAAATCATCATTGAAAACAAAATCATATGAAAATCATCAAAATCATTAAAATAATTATGAAATGCAACAAAAACATTTAAAAGTACCAAACCAACTCTTTTATAGTTAAACAATTTTAGAAAGAGACTATCTGGAATTTATAATAAAAACTAGGTGTGATACATTATATAGATAATATGTATCATGCATAAAAACATGAGGAAACTGTCATCCTTCAATAGAAATCATTAGATAAACATATTATAAATTTAAAAGATCTCCATGTGTGGGCTAAAAAGAATATATATATATTAATTTAAATTTAATAGTTCAAGGATAGGAAAGGGTACGTCCGACATGAATCATCTCTAAGGAATTAATATACATCACCCAAACACACATGGGGACATTTTAAGACTATATGGAACCCTAAAAAAGGATACCCCGACATAAAAATTGTACCAAGAAAACCATAGGTCATCGACATTGAAGAATTCTAGGAGAGTGATGAATATAAAGAAATCAACCTTCAATAACTATAATAAAAACATTATGAAAATCTTTGTATAATCCATTTAAATTGTGAGAATTATGAAGGAGAATTTTATAAGGCCCAGGATCTCTAATGGGAGTAAAGGGGTTACTTCATATTAAATTTTATATAACGGTAAAAATAAGGTCTTAATAAATGTGGATTGACAATATGTTTGGGATTCATGATTTACCAAATTATTCATGAATCATGAAACCATGACATAAAAAATAAAAGTTATGTTGTACAATTTAAGCACACATTTTACAAAATAATGCACATATCCTTCACATGGCACTGAAACACAAGGGTTATAACACACAATTTATATTCACATTTTCCTAAATTATGCATTTATTTTCACCTATAAAAGAATTAAAATTGTTGTATCATATAGTTTTTCTAATAAAATTGAAAAAATCTTCAGCAACTATTAACACTATATTGAGTGAAACTATATATCTTTCAGGGGTAAGCTGTATGTTTTTTAACAACCATGCAAATACTGTGAGAAACAATTTAAACCACCATTTATTCCATATTTCAAGATATTATAACCCAAATTTCATGGTGATTGATAAAAACTATTAAATATATAAAATTATAGGTAAAAATTATTTCTGTAGTTTGACATGTGATTTTTTTCAAATATTAACATCCCTATAAAACTAGAGTGCATGGAAAATAGAGTTCGATTATGTGACAATTTAACCACAAAATAATTTATAAAATATATTTATATAATTAAATATAACATAATTAATATATTTCATTACATGCTACACAGAATGTAAAATAACTGAGAAAAAAATATTAAAAAAATATTATTTGATAGTTATATTATTTTTGAAATCATCATATAAACATCATAGTAGGGTAAATTTTTGAGATTTTTTTAGAAAGTTTACTTTTTTATTTAATATAAAAACATTAATATTATTTTAAAACTATAAATATCATTAATTACACTAGATTTAGCTTTATTTTTTATTTTGGTATATGTTCATTTTGGTGCGACAAAAAATATTTTCACTATTTTTGTTTTTTCCTATTTTTATATTAAAATTCATTTATAACAGTTATAATAATTGAATTGGATTAAATTTAATTTATTTTTGGAATCAAAAAATCAAATTTATCTTAGGATAAATTTTTTATATTTTTCTAATGAAGATACATTTTCATGAATTTAAAAATTTCTAATATGAAATACAATATTTTCTATGATATAAACATGACATAAATTTTATATAAAATTTTAATAAACTTATGTAACGAATTATTTATGATAATATTATAAAAATATAATATAAAAAAATTTAAAACATATAAATTAGAATTAATTTCTTGAAAAATATGAAAATCATTTTCAGTGTCGATGAAGTGCTTGTGCAACATAGGAAAAGTAAAATTTGGTGTCCTAAAGAAAATATTTTAGGGGGAATAATTCAATTTTAGAATTCAATAATATATATATTACATTTTTTATTATTTTTATAGATATATATGAATTTTGGTGTAATAAAAAAATTGATGTATCCAAATTCTTGTTCAATGCTTGTGTAAAACAAGAAAAATTAATATAACATATCAAATAAGTTTTATGACATATATGTCATTAAATATATATATTAATTAAATATAAAATTTTAACACAAATTTAATTTATTTATTTTCATGATGGAATTTTTATTTTTAAAATTTAGTGATGAACTAATTACATTAAATTCAAATGTAACACTAACATAATGCTTGTGCATGGAGTGAAAAAATCAATATAATTGATATTAAAAATATTGAAACAAATTTATTTTCAATTTATCATAGATCCATAAGAGTTTTATTCTGAATAATAATTTATTATATATGTATAATGGTATTATATTATAATTTAATTTTTTTCCCTAATGTATTTGATGTCAAATTAAATGAATATTGTGAAAAAAATACATTAATGATATTTCATGAAAAATAATATTTTATTACAATATTTAATGTTCATAAATAACTTGATAGTGGATAATTAGGCTATGATATGGTATATAATTTTATCTCCTTTCAAATTATTAATAAATTTTATCATTTATTGTAATATTTTAACCCTATAACATTGAAATGGTCGTTACTGTTGTTATTGATAAATTTTTTTAACGTATGGGTTAAAAAAAAATATAACATCTAAAATACAAATTAAATTCACAAAATATTATTTAATAATTTAATTTAAACCATATCCTATATTTTTTCTAAATTCCATTCACATGTTTCCTCTTTCAGATATTAATTAAGTTGCTAAATTTAAATATTTCATTAATTTCCCTTGTTTCCATTTGTTGAACGTTGAAGGAGCCATCAATTCTCTTTTCAATGCACCACATAGGTCCAATTTACTCGTAGAAACCCTAATACAACCCTATCAACATAATAATAAAATATATGGAGTTCTAGGCCTTCTAAAATACTATCCTTATGTCCCTTAAAAGGAGATTTAAATGTGATCTTTCAAAGAATAGTTAATCATTTTTATCAAGAACATTAATTTTTCATCTTCTTTTAAAACCATATAAAAAGTAAAAACCATTAAAACTTAATAAAATCTATATATTAAATATATTTAGACGTTATTATGTAGATGTAAAAATATTTATCCATCTCTTTTGCCGTCAAAATAGAAACAAATCCATCAGTCATGTGTACGGTGGACTACCGACTCACAAGCCAATGTAGTTTGTTTTGCATTACATCCTCACATGACATGTAATCAGGATGAAACTAATAAATATATATTATAATTATGAAGTAATTATAATTTTATAAGTATAATATTTCATCTACCTTACTACACTTAAACCCATTAAAACTGATTATGTTTCTCATGCGTACGTGTGACCTACCCTTTCAACAAAGCGATGTGATTCATTTTTCATGTTCATTTCTCAAAGATAATATTAAATATATATATATATATAATTATTATATATATTAGTTATATGTTGATTAAAATAATTTAGATGATATGACCATGATCAAGATATAATAACTGTATCTTATGAATCACAATATACTTGAAAAACAAAGCAGTTCACAACAGAAACAATGATTATAATAAATTAAATTCAATGAATGGGTGACATGATATTATAAATAGATTATATATGATATTATATAAATGTATATTTTTTTATTTAAGTATAATAAATCTAAATATATTTTACATCAGGATAAAATCTCTTAAGAGGCAATTCAATCATTACTTAAGGCACTTCGTCTGAATTCCCACTCCTTTGAGACAAATATGTTTTTATGAAATTATTTATTTGTATATGGTGTATATAGTGATAATTTTAATTATTTAACATGAATATATATTTATTAATTATGATAAAATTATCAGTTGATGTTTACATTATAATGGGGTTAAAATTTAAAATTTAACAAATATGTAATAATTTATTTTAAGATATCATTTTTTATGAATAATGAAATTTTCAATGAAAAAATATTTATATATATCATTCATAAAATACATAATATTATTTATCCTATAGTTGTATAAGTATTTTATATCTTTTTTCTTCCAACATTACCTCTCTTTAGAACTTGAATCAATCTATGAAATTATTAAAAGAAAATTCAATGTAAATTTTCTTTTAGATTGACTATATTTTTCTCCCATGTCCATATTTTATAAAATTATTTTAAACATTAATTTTTTTGAATAAAATGATTTATTAAATACATTTTATGCTCTCACTAAATTTTTATATGGGTTTAAATTAACATTTCCAATGATTTTTATAACTATCATCTTTTATATTCATTACAAAATTAATTGGTAATGTTTCGTTTATATTTATATAGTGTTTATGGATATTACTACCACCATAAATATTTAATGATATTATTATTCAAATATAATTTTTCAATGTATTTAAAAAGAAAAATATTCGATGACAGATGATTTTATTGGTTTTATTGTATTTTATTTATTCCTCTAAAAGAGAAGATTTTTTTATAAGACATATATTTATAAGGAATTGATAGTAATGTTTTATCAATTACTATTTATATGGTAATTTTATTTCCCTTGAAACATTATATTTATTATGATCATATTTAATTATACATAAGATTTCTCTTCAATATCTTTATTATGTTTATCAAGGATATTATTATTACTAGAAATATATACGATTTCAACATGTTATGTTTTATTGGGAAACATATTTTATTGACTAGTAAAATATTAATATTTCATATTATCTTTTGATGCAAATATTTTTTCAAAAGGAATATTTTTTATGAATTAAATTGATCACTCAATATACAATGAAGAAATTAGACATGAAGGGATGGGTGGGGACAAGTTATAGATAACCCCTAAATTTCTAGATATATATCATGTGATAAATTAGTTTTAAAAATTTATTAAATTGGGATTTGTTTCATACATAGTCATAAACTAATGTGTCATGAAACTTGTACTTGATGGAAAACATATCATTATGTCTGAGATCATAGCGTCCAAAATAAATAATTTCCATAACTGAGAATTTAGTTATTATTTTACATGATATTAATGCATTGATATTATTCATGGATGAATTTATTGCTCAATTTATGAATTTATTTTACTTTTTTAAAATTATTTACCCTTCTATATTGATTATGAATTATTTACTCATGATATATTCCGTTGTATATAACACTTACATAGAATATAATTCCCCCATTTAATTAACTTATTTCTTTTAGGAAATGAAAAATGGTATATTTAATTATATCAATGATGTGAGAAAGTCTGTTATTCTATATTTTATACAGTATTTCAACTACAAAATTGGAATAATATTTGTATATTGTTCTTTAAGAAAAATTAATTGGTCGACCCTTTTTATGTGATCTGTAGTATCTTAGGTCAATATAATAATGTATACATGATATTTGGGTCAAAAGAGTTAAATTTTAAATATTTTGTATCATATAAAGTTTATTAAATACCTTGAGAACTAGATTTTAAAATAACATAGCTAGAATGAGAGTTATATTAACCACTTATATAATTTTAGAACATTTAAAAATATGGATATTTTTACATTATTGCATGATATTAATAATTATTATAATATTAATAGTAATATTACTTATTTGGTGATAGATCAAAATATAATAATTTTAACTTACACCTATAGTCAATACAGGGATTTCCCTATAGAGAATTAAAATGAATCTTATGTTAGAGAAGATCAGATCATGTATATATGAGGGAATCTTGCTCCAGTTACGATGAATAACCATTCATGTAAGGATCAACCTCTTGTTCTACTTCATGATTCACCCATGTTGGATTTATTCATGTGAAAACATCCAATATATTTAAATTTAACTAAAAACACATTGGTAGTTTAGTAATGGACTAATTCACAAGAAAATATATTCCTGGATATTGGATGTAATGAAATTGAAAAGGTTCTTTTGTTAGTATATTATTTTAAATGAGATTTTGATCAATGATGTTCATTGATCCAAAACACTAACAAGTATAAATAAATAGAAATAATTTAATGGATAACTTTTAAAGAAACAATCATCAATAAATACTTCCCTTGATAATAGTGATATGAAATAGAGAGGAAGTTTCTCACATTAATATAGAGTTAGGAATAAAGTGTGGAAGTGTAAGTGGATTACTTTAAAAGATTATATTGGAATGATTAAGACTATATATGTAATATAGAAGAAACATATAGATAATTTCCTTGATGGACATAAAATTGGTCACTAAATGGAAATATTTTCTAAAAAAAATTTATCATATGATTATACTGTGTCATGTACTATTATGTTGAGAAATACATTTCTAGGAAGTTTATCTTATATATAATTGAAGATAATAAGTTATTGTATATAAACTATTTAAAGAATAATGTGTCAAAAAAAATATTGGAATGGGGAAATTTATATCTTGTATAAATTAAAGAAAAAAACCTGGAAAATTCTTGAAAGGAATGGTAGTTTTTTACAATTGATGAGATAAGGGTAAGTTAGATAATGTTTGTAAGATAAAAAATGAAACAACTATTATACATTAATTCGACTATAAATATATATGGAATTATTCATACTAGCTCCCCATGTGTCTAGGGAATGTACCATAAAACAATATACGAGGAGAAGAACAAGAAAGAGGAAAAACTAATGCCGAATTTAAAGTTCCAGCCATTATGGTGAAAGGGACAGTTATCATCCAATATAAAAGTGAAAATAATTTATTTTATTTAGGTTTTAACGACTATTTAATATATTAATAATTTTATAATGGTATCACATCACCACCATTGTGATAAGATGTTGAGTTGGTAGTGAAAACTTCAAATGGTATGATAATCACATCTCAATTCAATAGAACCTCCTAAATAAATGTTTGTGAGAATGTGCTACCACATAATATTTTTATTCTTCATGTTGTTTAATTTCATTTGATTTTTATAATGGATTCACTTTCTCACTAAATAGCTCATATCAATTTTATTGGAAGGTAAGTCACATTTTCTATATGAATCAATTTATGATAGTATATCGATGTGAGGATGAACCAAAACTCCAAATGGAGATTAAAAACATCATATGGGTTTTACTACCTATTTAGGATAGGGATATATCTCATATTTTTTTAATAGGAAGTAAACATTGATTATACACCTATTTTTTGTGAGTTTTTTGTTGGATTTCTATTATAGATTTATATTCATCCCATGAATCCTAAATTTATCTTTTCAATCAAACTCATACATAGTGCTACACATTTTTCAAAAACTCTATATAGAATATACCTAACCAAATTGTAGGAATGGAAGAAGAAACTCCTAGAAAATTTAGATAAGTTATTTATTCATCCTATTGCTTCTCCAGGGGTTGTAATTGTTTTTTTTAATAATAATAATAGTTCAATTCATACTTTCATTTATTATATTGATCTTAAAAAATAAATGTTAAGAAAAAATAACCTCTACCCCTTATCAATGAACTATTTGATCAATTATCAAGATATCAATATATTTCCAAGTTTAATTTCAATCTAGATAAATTAGATAGGGGTCAACGATGAGAATATACACAATAAACCATTTATTATTATGTATCATAATTATAAAATTTTAGTAATTCTTTTTCAGACATACCAATTAATTTTCTATCTTAATAGTTTTAAGGAACATATTTTTTATATATTACCTTGACCCATTTGTGGACGTACATATTGATGACTATATTATATATTTGAATAAAATGGAACAGTACTATGAAAATTTGAGAGATTCATTTATGATCCTATGGAAGGAAAAGATAAATTACACATTTACATAATTTTAATTTTGGATAATATATGTCTCATTATTTGGTAATATAATTTCATGTAAGCATATATCAATGGATCCATAATCAACAGAAGTTATTGAGAAATATATTATACTAACCATAGTAATCATGATTCATAATTTTCGTGGGTTGGTTAGATGCTATAAATTCATTGGGAGATACTTCTTTGGAAAATCTAATCTACTCACGATGTTGACCAATAACGGAGAGATGTTATAATGGAAATGTGGATATGATGAAAGGATAAAATAAATTAAGGGAAGGTTGTTTAGCATTCCCATTCTTAAACTACCTAGTAGTGCAGAGGGGTTTTGAAATATATTGATGCACCAAATAAGGTACTATGATGAATTCTATTGTTGAATGATATGTTTATCACTTATATACCTTTTCAATTGAAAACACAAGTTGAAAAAATAATTTAATCATGATTTGCAATTGGAAATTTTGACTTTTTTTCATTGGAGATATGGAGGGATTATCTATATTGTTAAAAGTGTGATATATATATTAATCATAAAATATTAATATATATATATATATTTATATAAGGAGGAGAATATGATCTACATAAGGTGTTTTTAGTAGATCAAATATTATGATGACTTAATACATCACCACCCTAGGAAGTCTAAAAAGGTTACTATTGTTCTGAGATGGAAATTACATGATAATTTTTAATAGATGAGGATCAAAATAGATCCAATATTTATAGATTTTCAAATTTTGGATCTTAAAATATTGTGGAACAGGGAAATATTTTATCTTTCATAGATGAATGATTTACCATATATCCATGAGAGGATTAAGAAAGTGTAGAGGGATGACGTTGAATTGGAGAATAATGTATGGAATGTTCTTGAGTACATCAATGATAATGATATAATAATATGGTTTAGAAATAGAATATTTTTTTCATCAATACTTGACCATAAGGAGTGGTAGGATGAAATTCATAAATCACCGTTCACTATTAATCCATGAATTTTTAATATGTATAGAGATTAAAAAGAGTATTTACGGTTGGGTAATATGAAAAAAGATATTAAAGAGTATGTATCTTGATTCATTGTGTTTATAGATGTTGAAGTTGGTGGAATGAATTATAAGGGGATGTTATAGCCATTACCTATACCAAAATTGAAATGGGAATAAATTACGAAGGATTATTTCATTAGATAACCCAAAATTAATAAATGGAATAATGTTATTTGGGTAATAGTTGATCACCTTATAAAATCAATCTGTTGTTTCACATTTAGAAAATATTTTTCTATTGTAATCTTACTTGGTTATATATTAAGGAAGTTTTCATATTTCATGAGTTCACTCTCAGTAATATCTGATTAGAATCTAATGTTTACATTGATGTTATTTATAATCCATCTATAATATTTGGATATAGAGTAGAGTTTCAGTATAACATATCATCCTTAGATAGATGGTAAGTCTGAGAGGACCTTCCATACAATAGAATAAATGTTATGATCTTAATATACGAATTTCAAATCTTGTGGTGATTAACAACTTAATCTGGTATAATTTTCCTACAACAACATATTTCACTCAACCATTCATATGGATCATTATGAATTCCACTATAGAAGGAAGGTAATAAATCCATTGTGTTAGGATGAAGTTAGATAAATAAATCTATTGGGACTTAATCTAGATGGGGAAATGTCCAATATGGTTAAAACAATTCAACAACACATATGGGCATATTATAATTGACCAAAGAATTATGATAAAAATCATAAATGTTATCTAGATTTCAAAGTTTGTGACATGTATTCCTACAAATATCACCTTGGAATAATGTTATGATATTTGTAAAAAATAGTAATTGGAACCTGAGATATATTTTTCATTAAAAATTCAAAATCATATTGGGGAGGTAGTTTATCTCTTGAAAATTTGATTGAATGGTTCTCAAGTCCAATATGTGTTACATGTTTCTATCCTAAGGAATTTCACAATTGATCCTTTAAAAGAACTAAAACTAGATGTCTTGCCAGTGAAGAAACATTTTAATTTTGAAGAATAATTGGTTTAGATTATGGATTGTGGAGAAAAAATTTTATGGAACATGACCACAAATATAGTCTACATTTTTTTAGAAAAAAATAAATTTGAGGAAGCTTTGTGGGAAACTGAGGATGTGATGAGGAAAAAGTATCATCAGTTGTTTTCATTAGAGTGAGGGAATCTTGAGGGTGAAATTTTTATAAGGGGTTGGAATATAATACCATGAGATTTTATGATATATTTTAGTTCAAATAAATCCAACACCATTGATAGATTTATTAATATGATATATTGAGTTTTAAGAATTTAATAAAATTACTAAAATTTTAACATGTGAATTTTATATTATTTTTAAAAAATATAAAGCCAGAATTATATTAGGTTGAAATATCAGGGTTTCATGAAAAAAAAATTTCAATGAAAAGTTATTCCTAATGATTTCTTTAAAACTATCATTTATTTTCATTGAAAATTATCATTACGCTATGAATTTTTTATTAAATTAATATAATCCTCAATTTTTTATAAATAATTTAATTAATTACATGGGAATCAACTTTATAATTTAATTTTGAATAAGTTTATGTTGATGATTAAAAAATATTTGTTTTCAAAAAAACTATTTTCATTATGCGTTACGAAGATACATTAAGATAAATTAATTTAAATAATAGGAATTTAATTTTATGAAATGGAAATAATTTTTGGGTTCAAAAATTACAATTCATCATAAGTTTTATTTTTTATATTTTTATAAAAAGTTAATATTTTTTTAATAGTGAGAAAATATAGTTTTTATCATCAACATCATCAGAATTTTTTTTTACAAAAGCGTGAAGAACCAATAATAGGAGAAAAAACATTAAGTATAGGAACCCCAAATTTTTAGGGTGGCCAGAAATAATGGATCCCATGTGCATCCCCTCTCACAACGTTCACCCCTTGGGGTGGCAGGGGAGATCGTGCTTTAAAAAAAGTAATCCTTACCCTATGGTTTTACATTGATGCAAGGAAATCTATTACACTATTACCCACTCACAATGTGTGAATAACACTCATATAGTTGTTTTTAATACCCATATAAAGACTTATTATATCAAAAATAAACCATGGTATTGTACCCGAACCATGTAGGGGATTGTACAGCATTATGAAGTTCATCTCAATCAAGGATAGACTAATATTATTCCACTGCATAAGAAAATACCTATATCCATTTATATTTTCTCTACCTATAGAGAATCTCCAAATCCATAATACACTATAAATTCAAAAATTATAACACCTCAAGTATAACTAACCACAAAAACTACCATCGTGACAACCAAATTATTCGATTAAGCTATATTGAGTTTTAGACTTGAATGGTGTGGATTTCATCGTTCCCAAAAAACATGATTAGATATCATTGTATAATGGATAAAGGTCCTTACAGCTATGTGTGTTTTGATGGTTGGTTTATATTTTCAATTTTTAGGGGATGAATCTTGGAAATAAGATGGTTTTTATTTATGATAACAATAAAATTCATTGTTCATATGATGACATCACCCCAAACTATGTTTTTCACCAATAAAATTCTCCAAATCCCTGCTACAAGGACCAACGATCTATCCTTCTTTATAAACCCTACAACTCCCATTATCTAGACCAAAAATCCATGGAAACTGAGTCCCCACACCTCCAGGTAGGAAAAAATGGTGATGTATTAGAATGATGTCCACACCACATGTTCCAATTCGACTTAGAAGAATAGATGAACCGATCTATCCTCTCAATGATACATGAATCATAAAAAAACTAGAACCAAGGATAACAGTTGTTCATTTTATTTTTTAATTAGTGGGTAACTCTTTGTTCCTAATTATCCATACAAGAAAGTTATAAGCTTCTTTAAACCTTATCACCTCACCCCATGTACCCTCATGGTTGACGGATATTATCACACTTCAAAAATACTTCAATGAGAATTGTCTTAATGAGTTTCTAGAAAATACAAACATTTATGGTTCTATATTAATTTCAATGTGGTCATAAATTCCAGATTTCTAGTCGCCTAGAATTGCATTGATGGATTTTGGGTTTATGCATGCATGAAGAATGGCTATTTTTATTTTAAGAAATCCATTGAAATCGAGACTAGATCTAGATAAATAATTGTTCTATAATTTTAACTCATACCTACTCATTCTCCATAAATAATTGATTTGGAAAATCAAGAAATGAGGATGGATGATAGACTGTAGGGAATATGTAAATAAACATACCATGGTTATATTGTTGCAATGCTTCAGGGCCATAAACCTACCCAAAAGAGTATGTTTCTCAAGGATATCCCCCAGATGATTCATATGAATACATTGAAGAGATTCCAAGATATTTCTTACAATGATACCTCTCTCCCCCAAAGGCCATTCCATTCCGGACCATGAAGACCACTGGTGATTTCCTTCCGAATGGGCAACCTAGATGAATGAATCTAGGATTTTATCTACGTGAGAGGTTAATCGCTTTGGAACTTTATTAGCTAAAAGGGAATTTACTAAAATAAAGAATAGAACACTATTAACAAGAGTTATTCTACCCCAAAAGGATAGATAATGGGTTTTCCAATTCACAATTATCTATGTGATCCTTCCAGTAATTTTTTCAAAGTGATAAATAACAGGCTTTGTTGGGTAAATAAAGGAACCTATGTAATACATTGAAATATCTATTCTCTCAAATTCAAGACTTATTATCAGATATGATAATCACATATCTGATCACCCTCTTGTGGTGTAAGAAATACCCTCTACCCATTTGATAATCTTTTAACACCATTTTCAATAGTTTTCAATAAAATTATTGATATTGAAATGTGATCACTTATTTTCATTCCCAATGATAATTATTTTATATGCTGGAATATGTTTTGAGATGGTATAAGAGAAAACTATCATCTATAAGAGTTATAATTCCATATAAAAATACACCTCTTAATAGGGAGACTGAGAACATATGAGGTGATAATAAATATGTGATGTGATAATGGATACCCATGTTTTAACCCATATATATCTTTGAAAAAACCATATGTTTTACCCATGAAATAAATAGAGATCCAAGAGGAGATGAAACACCTAAAAATAAGATATGAGGCCCAGGAGGAAAAATTGATGTTGTGAAACACCTTGATGATAATGTTCTACACAACTCAGCCAATTGATTTGTCCATATAAAGGTAGATATCCATGTTTAAACAAGGGTAAGTATTGGTTAATGTTATTGATCACTACATGAGATAGAGAAAGAACAAAATGGATTTTAATCCCCTTTAAAAACACATGTTTCCCATTAAATATCCAATAGTGGAGATAAATTGAAAGACTTCAATTGAGCACACCAGCGAGCACCTTGTAAAGATAATTACACATGCTAACTAAATGATAATTATATATAGACTAGGGGTATTTTAAATGTGAAATTAGAACCAAGGTAGTATCACATGACACATGAGATAGACCTCCACCTTAAAATAAGATCAGGCCATCATTCAACATGACACACCTAATAATATTTTAAGAGGTCCTGTAGAAAGATCTTAGAAAGATTTCTAATCCTAGAACACTATCTGAAATCTGTCTATATAATGCATAATAAATATACATCAATTTAGTTATGACATTAATGAAACAATTTTCAAGAGTATAAATAGCATGAGTAATAGTGAAAAATGACAATCATAACCCCATAAATGTCCATCCATCTTTTGTGGGTTAGGACATGCCATAATCTAATTGAAATTTTTTTCATCCTTACCATAAATACTTATGTATAATTAGTGTTGGTTTCATTATCTATAAAGATGTTGGTTCTAATGATCCCCCACTTATCATTGATACATTCGTGAGAGAACATAGTATTCTAGTCTCCTTCATGAAGCCATATAATCCTTGTCTACTCACATGCCATCTGATCCTACCTCAGTAACATGTCATCGAGAGTATTCTTCTTGTTTCTGTGTTCACAAAATATTGTATCATCCCATTGACTTTCCATAATGTATTCAAAGTATTCAATGATCACATTCACTAAATACATTTATTATTAGTGGGTATGTTTATTCTTCATCTGTGAGTGGAGATCACCTTTGCACCATTGCAGTTTATTATGATGCCCTATCAAGCAATTTACCTAGGATAGTCTATTCCATGAATAGATTTCCACTTCATGGTATCCCAGGGAGTTGATCTAAAACTCTTAGAAATAGAACCTCCCTCCACATTATTCTCTTAGGTACAAAACAACCAATAGCAGGGAATGATCAGGAATACTCCTCATAAGGTGATATAACATTACATCTTGGTAAGAGGGTATAACATTGTAGATAAATGGAATCTATCCAATTGAAACAAGGTGTTGAGGGCCTCTTTATAGTTATCCTACCAAGTAAATCGATCTATGGTGTTCTTGATGTCTATAAACCCACTGAATTTGCTGAATGTGATGAAATGGATACTGGAATATCAAGGGAGAACACCTCTCACATTCATCTCCATAGGATTAGTGAAAATGGTAATGTTACCACACACAATACATAGAGAATACCCTGACATGTTGGATCATATATCATTCCACATATATTACCTTATTTGCGTATACAAATTACTATATACTAAGGTGAAAAAATTTCACTGATGTCCGATACATTTTCTCTTGGTGAAAAATTCTTCTGAAGCCAGAATAAATTCCACTGTGATATTGGATTTCCATGTGATCAAGATGTCCTGGTTTTGGGGGTTGATAACAATGCAAGTATTCACACTTACTCTATGGGGATTCTTAGCTATTTTTTTAGTTCACTGTTTAGTCTTAGGTACAACAACTAATAAGGGACAATTGTTTTGTAGTTTATTGGTATTGTAGTCCATATTTACCTAATAGAATAGGCCTCCATCATTGAAAATTTTGAAAGAGATCATTAACATGATACATGTCTGGATCTATCCATAGAAAACATGGAATTCATGTCCTGAAATGAAGACGGGTTCATCATAGTTTTGTATTGTGATTGGATGCACATTCCCTTGGAAAGACTAGATGGAGGAAAATCAGTATAAGTTATATATTCTCAACATCATGTATTATATCTCATCTTAATATATGAATGAGATAAAGGGGATGGAAATAGTGTAATAATACTAGAAAAGTACCTTAGGTACTTGTTTTTTTGGTGTGGATAACTTGAGGGACTTTTACTCTGGGGAATCCTCTTGTGGATTCTAAGAATATGGGTGATCTGAGAAGTCCTGGTCATTCTAAACATTTGATAATGTATTATTGCATGTTGGAAAAGGATCCTACAACTGCTCAAAGGGACTAGGGTCATGATGATAGATGAACCTGACTAATTACATGCTACAAATAAGAACCTTTCATTAATCCTGAGCTATTAAGAAATCTGGCATGTCTTTGGGGATGCCTTCAGTATTAGGTAAGGAGTCCATATCATTAAAAGCTACCAAGGCTATGTAAGGAGTAGAAACACTGACTAGAGTAGCTTGAATCAATAACTTTAGGAACTCCAAGAAAACATGTTGAAGAATATTATATTCAACCAAATCATCTAGAAATAGATCCACAAACATTAGACCTATAGTGTTCATGAAGGAAGCCCCAAATCTGAATGAGTGAGTTTCACCACTAAATGAGGGAACGTTTTGGTAACCAGTAGATCCGAACAACTGAAGTTTCTTACATACATGAAAATAATGAACATGAAAGTGGGAAATTGAGAAAAATCATGGAGGAGAGGGATAAAAAAGTCCTTTAGGGATGTTGAACGAGTTCTGTAAATAGAGATTAAAATTTTTTAATAGGGGAAAATAGATGTTCATATTGATGAAAATCTGATCTATTGAGGACTTCTTGATAGAGAGAGTGTGAATTGCTATAAAGAGGAAAACCCAAATATATTGTATAAAGTTAAAATCTTGGAAAGGAAGAGGTTGAGTGTGTATATTGACCCACACCCCCTCATGGGGAGAGTCCCTTCCATGGTGGATCTCTATTTCCTATTAAGGGAGTTTAAATCTCCACCTACCTATTTATCTAGAAGCTTTGAACCACATATACACAAAAACCCCATTTGAGTCCAACATAACAGAAATGAAATTTGATTAATGGATGAATCCTGAGCTAGGGAATCTAGAACCCAAGATCGCATAGTTCTCTAGAAGACAGGTACCAATTGATTTTCTAATCCCAACCTCTCAAAAAAAGTTCACTTGGGGAGCATTGAATCATCCTCGATGGTCGATAGGGGGATATAAAGCCCCAAAGAGGCGTGTTAGGGGTTTTATCATGTAAATTCACAAAATTCCCCATGAATAACTATTGGGATCTCTAAGAGGGATGATTGAGGGGACCCTATAAGAGGAATTTGAAGTGGGGCTGAATCATGATAGAGAGGGTCTCTGTTCATTGGCAGGGTCATAATGACAACCATTGAATTTTTGAGAGGATCAAAGGGATGAACAATATCCCCTAGCACTATGAGCACCACCTAGGAATAGGTGACCATTTAGTATGCAATTGATGAAAATAAATATGAAATACTAATTTTTTAGCACATTTTTTTGAGTTTGATAATTCATTGTTTTCTCTTATACTATAATAGAAAGTTAAAAAAAATAATTCTTTTAAGAAATATAATATACTTTACAATATCACCATTACATAAAAATGATGTAAAAATTTATTAATCCTTTTAAATAACTCATTTATTATTAAATTTTTAAATAATAATAAAAATATAATTCAAATCATATCAACTAGTATTTATTTTTGGACAAATATGAAAAAATCATTGTCAATAAAGTGATTGTGTATCATTAGAATAGTCAAATTCATTGTCCTAATGAAAATATTTGAGAAGGAAAAAGTATTTTCAAATATTTTTTAATATATATGAATTATTATTCATGATATTTTTGTATTTATATGATTTTGGGTGTTGTATAACATGTGACTTGTCCAAATTCTTTTTTATGCCTACATATAAGAGAAATGTATAAATAAAATATTAAAAAAAATTATATCGTCATTATGAGTAAATATAAATATTAAATTAAAATAAAATTTTATCATGACATTAATTATTTGATTTTAAATATGTTAATTTATTTTTTATTTTTAGATATAAAATAAGTACCTTAAATTAATATGCAATGCTGACATAGTTTTTCTGCATGAAATATAAAAAAAAGTAAATAATTTTGAAAAAATTAAAACTAATGTTAATCTGATGAATTATATTTTCAAAAGGCTTTTATGATTAAGAATAATAAATTACATATCATCAAAACTATTATATTTCAATTATATATTTTTCTGAATGTATTTTAAGTCAAATTAAATGAATAGTGTCAAAATGACATTAATAATAATTTTGGAAAAAAATTGATTAAATTATTAAAAAATCATAGAAGTCATGCAAGTGGACATGCAGGTTAATAAATGGTCAAAAATTTAATCCCTTTCCCATTTATGACAAAATTTTTATATTATATGTAATATTATAATCATTTAACATTTGAAAATTCAATTATTGTGGCTACGATTAAAATTGTTTAAAAAAGGGTTAAACCATAAGGTAATGTTTACTATAATACTAAATACTAAAATGGTTTATTGTATTGGGATATTTCAAAAAAATCCTATCCAATATTTCATATTCTTATGATATGGTTCCACTTTCACATGAAAAATATATTATTGTATTTACATCATTATATTAACCCTATATGTGTCCTTTCATTCACTATAAGATGAAACGAAATAGAATCTATTATATAAACCACATATATGAAAATATTTTAACCAAAAACTACAAAAAATCATGTAAATTTTATTATCCCTATGTTAGATGTGTTGGTATTCCCAAAAGCCCATCCATATTTAAGATCTCGCCTTTTTTCAAGAGTGCAACATGATTATGTGGTGACTTAGGGATATATCACAAATACACATTATGGTCCTAATTCATGACATGATTTTTTTTGTAGATGATATTAATTTAATTCTAAACATTAATTAATTCACGAATTCAAAAAATTACACCCCCTGGAACTATTTTTCACCACATGTAGACATGTCCCAAAAGTAGTTTTCTCCCCTAGTCAAGATGTCAGAAAATAATATTACACTCCCTATAACTATATTTCAACACATGTTAGAATATCACAAAAGAAAGTTAAACCACATTAAATTTTTTATTATTGATTTTTAAAGGGTTTAGAGGGGATTTATTTGGAAAATTATGATATAATTCATCAATTTTACAAGACATGAAATGAGAGTTCATGTCATGTAATTATTATGCCTATTATAACCAAATGAGACCCCATCATTGTGTAATGCTTAGGAAAACTCTCATCTCTAATATAAGGAATCTAGAGAACACAATATCTACTATAGAGCCTACATACACCTCTACCTTGGATTGAATATCATCTATGCACCTTTGACTTGGACCAAAGCTCCTCTGTGCAACACCGTCTTGGATAGAATACCCCCATGTACCTCCCGGATATGGGTGTTTCTATTTTTTATTTCTACCTCTCCCTTGAAAAAATCTTCTCAGATAAAGGAAAGATGTTTATATGCTATTGGACCAAGATATAGAATTTTTTAATCTATATTTTGGCATGCTGTATTAAGATCTAGATTTAACATGTCCTGCTTTGTTTAACAATGGATTTAGGTTTCATATCTGAAAAACATTCATCATCATGTTCATGATTGATCCATTTCAACTTAGGATTATCCATTGGAATGTATTATTCACCGTTCTTTAGGTAGGTGCTCTGAAAATTCAAATCACATAGCCATGATTGAAAATATATATGTAATTATAGAATTTATATTAGATGTTTATCAATTTCATTTATTATTAAATTAATTAAAATGGAGAATTAAATAATTATGGGAAATGTGAAATTGGGATATTATAATTATAGATCATGAATAAATAATTGGAAAATTAATTATAATATTTTAAAATTGCGATTTATTTAATTAATTATAGAATTAATTATGGGGATATATAGATTCTAGAAATTGTATAATTAATGGATGGATTAGTTATTGTTTTATTGATGTTGTTTAAAGGGTATAAATAATTGTATAATTAATTATTAGAGATTGTTAGGATTATTAATTTGATAGAGATTGAATAATTAATTGATTAATTAATTGGGGATATTAAATTGATTATAATATAACAATTAATTTCAGAAATAATTGGGGATATTGATTTGATTATGTTGGAATAATTAATTAATTAATTAATTAATTATGGAGGTTTTTTATTGTAGGTTTGAATTAATTAATCAATGAATTAATTAATGTGATCAGTGAGATAAACTAATTATTTAATTAAAAATTGGAATAATTAATTGATGAATTAAATAATGACTGTAATGCGTTTATTTATTTTTTAATTAAATAAGAAATTTATTATATGATAATTAATTAGTGGAATTTGACATGGACAACTTGTTGGTGAATTAGTTTGAAGGGACTGAATGCAATTAATCCATGATGAATTAATTAATGGAATGTGACATGAGAAATTAATTGGAGATTTAATTGAATGTATTGAATCAAATTAATTATTTTTTATTCATTAATGTGTTTGGAATGGAAAATTATTTTGTCAAATACTTAAAGGGTTTATGTCCAATAAATTGGAGAATTAATTGAATGAATTAAATTAGATTTATTAATTTGTAATTAATAAATCGCTTTGACTTGAACAATTAATTGGTGAATTAGTTGAAGGGTTTGAATATGTTAGTTAATTGTATATTTAATTAATTGAAACTATGCTAGATTCATCAATTGGGAAAATAATTAATAGTTATTGTCGTGTTAACATAATTGAATGAATTAGATTGATTAATTGGTTAATTAACTAATGGGGTTTTTTTAAGATGCAATTGTGTGAATTGGATAAATTATTATTAATATAATTAATGTGAATCATTGGGGTAATTTTTTGTTGATTTGAGATTACTAATTATATAATTAATTATTTGATATTGACTTTTTTATTTGAGGTGATTAACTGTATAATTAATCATTTCATATTGATTTTTTTATTTGAGTTGACTAATTATTGAAATAATCAAGTGATATTGATTTTTGTATTTAATAAAATTAATTGTAGAGTTATTTATCTTATATTGACTTAATGAGTTGAGTTAATTAATTATAGAATTAATTATTTGATATTGAGATAGATGAATTGAGATAATTAAATTTATAATAATTATTATTATTTTAGATTATGATGGAGATAATTAATTTTATAATTAATTATGGGAATTCAAGTTGTGGATATTGATTAATTAATGGATGAGTTATTTAATGTGATTGAAGTACTTAATTCATTGGGGAAATAGTTAAGGGTATTTGTGTGGTATGATAATTGTTGAATTAATGATGAAATTGATGTGATTATTTTATTGTTAAATAAACTTTTGGAATTAATGTGATATAGTTATTTTTCAATAAATTAATGTTATTGATGTTATTAATTAGTTGTTTAACTAACTAATGTATGGGAAATAGTTAATTTATTTTTGAATTGATTAAGGGAATAGATGTTTTTAATTAATTGATAAATTAATTAATGGTAAATATATGGTTAATTAATTGGTGACTTAAATAATGGGAACGAGTTTTATGTATAAATTGGGAAATTAAATAATGTACTTGGATAAATTAATTTATGAATTAATTATTGGATGTAGTGGTGGTTAATTTTGATAAAAGTAATAATGTTATTTAATCAAGGATGATATATGGGGTGACATACATGATAATCTACACCAATGATAATGATATAAATTCAGGGCTTAATAGATTAATTAATTGTGTAATTAATTACGGGATATGGGTGAAAGAATTTACAATGATTAATTGGGAAATAAATTATATGATATTAATGTCATGAAATGAATAATTAATTATTGATTTAATTATGTTATGTTGAATTATTTTGTTTGAATAATTAATTGGTGAATTAATTATTGGATTATGATTTTATGAAAACATTTTTTAATTATCGAATTAATTAATAGATTTGGATTAATTAATTGATGAATCAATTAATGGTTGATTTTTGGTGTGATAGACATGACAATCTTGAATGATGATGATATATATATGCATAATTGTTTTATGGACTGTAGACATGGCGATATACTATAGTGGTATATCTATCTATATGGTTGAGCAATGGGGTTGTAGACATGACAATCTACACCAATGAAATATGCTCATAGTTGTGAATTGGGGTAGTAGAAATGATGTTCTATGAAAATGATATATAGGCATAGTATTGAATTGGATTAGTAGACAAGAGGATCTATGACCATGACTTATATTCATGATAGAAAATTATTATTCTACCCATGAAATTCTATGATAATGATTTATCTAGATGATTGATAATTGTGGTTCTGGAAATTAAGTTCTATTCCCATGGTATATATGACGGATTGATAAATAGGGAGAAAGACATGGAATTATAGAACCATAACATCCGAACTAGACTATGGTTGCAAGAGGTCATAATAATGAGATTTAGAAGAAATGGATAATGAAATCCCATTAGTTTAAATGAATTTCGAATTAAATATCTAACATTGTTAAAAACTGGTGCGTGTCGAAGCTAGTACTGAGGTTTGAGTGTCCTCAGAAACCTAGGTGGTTATGAATAAAAATAATGGATAATTGAATTAATATAAACAATTTAATTTATTACATTATTTGTTTTCTTTATACTGATTCATACACTGCTATTAACTAGAATTGTATTAGACACTATTGGTGGTGGCCTAATAATTTGTACTAACACCCAACCTATGATTCCTGATTAGTTCATGAATAAACATTATGTTTTTTATGATGTTTATGGGGAAAGTTCTTATATTATATGGATGAGTTAAAATGGTTCATAGATGAGGGAACTGAATGTGGTTTTGGGCCCACTTTGTAGTTTTCAGTGTCTTTACATTCGGGTTTTCACATGACACGTGGCTCGTACATAGCATGGCATTTCTACTATTCGGTTTTGATTTTGTATTTCTTGTTTTTGTCGTCTTGTGATATTGGTTTGGTATATGATTACATATATACTTCGTATATTTTTAATTTTTTTTCTAATGGTGTGTCACTCTGATAAAAGAAAAAAAGGTATAGTCTCCCCATGATGGATATTAGACCCTCGTCTTCAGTCGGTGGCATCGAGAATAAAGGGAGATGCTCCTGATATCATGTGATAGATTGGTTTGGGGAACTAGTTCATGGAACATGGACCGGTATGTTACAAATGGTATCAAAGTCAGTTTCCATTCGATGTTCCAGCGATGATGCTTGGCCCTTCTAGGGGGGTTATGGAGAACCCACATCAATGTAGGAGGAGAAATAAGCACCCCTTTATAAGTTAATGTGTATACATCTCCCAATATTAGGATTATTCTTAAGGGCCAGAGCCTAGGGAAAGAAAAATTGTGTGGTTAGGCCCAAAGGGGATAATATCTTGATCACGGGATTGACTGGGCCATTATAAACTTGTATCAGAGATAACTTTTCTTTCAATCATATTTTTTCTTACTATTTGTGAATGGTAGAAAAGAGACTAGGAAGATTTGGTGATATGTAATGAGATCATTTATAGAAGAATCTATCCCATGTATAAAGGAGAACCGAAGTACCCAGGGTGGAACTATTGTTATTGCTATTTTCTATTATAGTTGAACATTTTTTCACATTGGATGACACACTTGTGTAGTGATGTGATGGTTTTGATGAGACTATTTTATTTGATATTTTATTTGAATTGACTCATGAAACAAAATGGAATGAGGGTTGAGTCATTATGAATCATTCTATGAACATATGATAATTTTGTGAGATACTTAATTTTAGATATGCATAGTAAAATGAGTTTTAGGTATGTTGTTAAACATGAACAGTTTTATCTTTTAGTGAAATTGAATTTAAAAAGGACCCAAATATTAAACTGTATGATTTTAAAATGATAAATATCTGAATAAATGGATATCTAAATGATCAATATGAATAATGATAATTTTCTTAAACTCTTTTTTACAATGACTTAGGTGTATGATGATCAAGGGTAGTGACAGTTCCTCAGTTTTGATTGTGCTGTGGGAAAGGGGAAATTCTTTGTATGATTTTTTTGTAAATCCAACTTGTTAACTGTGATAATGATGTGAATTTAAAGACCATTTTTTTTATTTTTCCCTTGATGTGGCTATTTATGGTAGTGGTAATGCCCATGTTTGGATCAAAACTTCGATTTGTGTGAGGGAATATCTAGTTTCAGATCATTGAGGTGAGATGTTAGTGGTAATGGAAGCCCAAGACATTTTAAAGGTTAACATATTTCCATAGTTGGAGGTAACATTGGTGATGGAGGATTTATAGTGGTGTTCATACAAAAATTCGTACTATACTATTAATTACTGATGAGAAGGCCCCGACATTTACATCATCACAGGTACACTGAGAAAGATCTGGCTCTACACTTAGACACATAAATGTGTTTTGGTTGAATGTGGAGTACCTTTGAGGTTGTTCTTATAAATTGGTATATATATAGAGCTAGATTGTTTTAGGTACTTTGTAACGACCCAAAACATTAATGAAAAATCCAATTTATCTAATTAAATGTATAATTATATAAAATTGTTATGTTAAACATATGAACTCCATTGGTTTTAGGTTTTAGGATTTCAAAATACCATTACAATTTGTGACTATTGATAATATAGCTGTTGAATAGTGATCACATGGTTAGTATAAATATCAAGCTTTAACAAATCCAATTTAATCAGACGAAGGAAGAGATGGCCTCATCCAGTAGAATTTCTCTATACGAATCCCATTTGTAAAAACTCAGATAGGAGGTGGCATCACTAGGCTTTTCTCTTCACGAAGACCACGATGAGGATCAACACGTTAAGCTTGAGCGGAACTACCTACTGGACAAGTGGAAGTTTGTAGAGATTACCACTTGAGTGATGTTATCTGAGCCACCCCAAGAGTCCATCAACATCACACACCATACCCTAAGGTATTATACTGGTGTTATAAGGGGGTTTTTAAAAATACCCTAGCACTATTATTATGTGTATTATTTTGGTTTAGAGAATATACATTCAACTTATTATTGTTACATTGTAAAAAGTTTTTACAGCACAAATCGTATTTTTAGTTATTATTAAATTAAGAATTGTATTTTGATGAAATAATGGATTTTTTAATTAAACAATATATAAATAAAATATTATTACTAAATTAATTTTTATTAAATATAAATGACCTTGTAAATTTTATGAATACAATAGTAATTTTTATTAAGGTTTAATTTTTTTTTGTAAAAACCCATGAATTTTGAATATATGTCAGTTTTTATTTGAAAATTAAAAATTCCAAAATATAGTAAATCATTTAGAATGAATGAATATTATTTTTTGAATTTTGAAGTCAAAATTATCCAATGGGGAATTTGTCATAATTTTCTTACACAGTATAATTTTTGCGTAAAAATTAAATACGATTTAATTATATAATGGGTTTTATAGCATCATAATGACCAAATAGTGATGTAATAAAATACTATAAATGATATCTTTAGCATGTTTATGTTTTACCATAAAAATAATTATATTTTAGGTTTATTTGATTTATTTTAAAAAGCCTTAGTTGACCCTCCAAGACTTATAAAACATTTTATCTTTTTAAATTTATTTCCTTGAGAGTATGACTCATCTCCACATAAGAAAGCCTAATATTTCAAGAATTTTTCCCATTTTTTTATAAATTATTATTTTCCACACTCCTTTGGATAATACCATGGGAAAAACATGGGATGGTTTTTGGTTTTGATTAGTTTAATGTGTAAGGTCCAAAACCTAAAAATAATGAATTTTATCCCTTTTCCTATATAATCACACCCAATCTCCCACATCCTCTTCAATCAAAGCCATTGGATCTCGACCAACCCCTTACCTCCTCTCTCTAGAATCCTTCCAAAGTACCCCACGATCCTAATAATCCTCTCTCAAGGCTCTCCCAAGTCGTTGGGATCACACTTCCATGTAAGGGATTTCTTCCATTTTCATTTTTTTCTAAATTTATTTATATCGATATACCCATTTGATTTAAATTAAAAATGTTGTGGTATGTTTTATCACATGCCCAATACTTCCATCCTTATGTTTGAATGATCATATACCTCTTTAACTCTCATTAATACCATGCCCATTTATCTATCAGGAGTATTCATCTTTATGTAGTTTTAGTTATTTATTTTATAGGTTCATTTTTTAATTTCACATTAATTTATTACGGAATAAATGATGATGTTAATGAATCCATGATGAATGATCTTTGTGGAACACTTATGCATGAAATTTAATGATTAAGAAGGGTGCGCCTGATAGCGCTCCAATGCATTGGGTAAAAATTAACATAATGATACATAAATTGAAATGTGGGTTTTCTCATTCTAATTAAAGTGCAATTATGGTTTACTCATGCTCCATGTGCAATGAGACTTGGCGCATGCTTATATCATGATAAATATTGTTTCCACATTTTCAAGTTATGATATATATTCGATACCATGCCTTTATGTTCATGTTTCTCTTATGCTCTATTGATATTTTCATTTCCTATCATGTATTGTGTTCTTAATGTTATTGCTTGTTTACACCGTTACTGGTATTTATAGCTCACCCTTTTATTATGCATGTACTCAGCTTATCCCATTCAATGATAAGTACAAAGGAATGATGTGGTCATGTAAAAGAAGTTCTCATTAAGTATATTTTGTTTTATGTTATAAGTTGTTTTGTACAGTTCATAATTTATAAAGACATCATACCACTCAATCCTCAGAGTTTCCTTAAATGAATGTTTATGTAATAAATCATGTTTAAGTGTGGAATAAAGGGAAGGGTTTTTATAGTTGGTATCAGAGGATATGTTTAGTTATTTTCAAGATTAGTATTATAAAACCACAGTTGAATCTTTAGGGATAAGTCTATGTATAACAAAAACAACGCTAAATATTTTAAGCATTGAGTAAGTGGATTGTCAATAAATTGCATCCATTTCTGGATTCGAGCAGACAGAGGCAGCTCTGGCAAAAATGTATCTAGGGTTAAAACCCAAAAACACTACTTTGAGGTAGACTCGAATGGGAATTGGTGGAAAATAATGGGCCTTTCTATACTCTTGGTTATGACAATCCCAGGGGATATTTTTTGGTAAATTTACAAGATTAGTATAAACCATTATTAAGGGAATAAAAAATTTCCCTTAAGAATATATTTTGGGATGTAGATCAGGGATGTTATAGATTGAAGCCTATAAATTCATAACATAAGGAAATAAAAGTAATTTATAAGTCATCCATTTTTTTGATTACTCGTTATGTGTTATCTCAAAATTTACTTTTATTCCATCCAATGGCCGATAAAATGAGTATTCGGGCTACAAACCAATGGGAAGATCAATGTGATGATTTTTCTAATGAGATTCCCAATCCGATTGGAGAGGTAATGGAGAACATTGTCACGATACTCTCTTTGTTAACTCGTGTTTTGACTAGAAACATGGGTCTATATAAACATTCAACCCCCCCCCCCCCCCCCGAATAAATAACAAGTCACAATCGAGAGTTTCATGAGACAGAGGCCTCCTACTTTTAAATGATCATATGATCCCTCAATTGTCGAACAATGTATCAACTCCATTGACAAGATCTTCTCCATCCTTCAATATTCTGAACAAAAGATGGTACTTCTTCCTTCTTATCGTATTGAGGGTGAAGCTGATAAATGGTGGACGTTGATCAAAAATACGAATCTAGAGGAGGAGATCAAGGTGTTGGGTGGATGGATTTTATAAAAAAAAATTTCGATAATTATATTCGGTGCTCCATTAGACTTAATATGGAAAGGGACTTCCTTTACCTCATGAAAATATACAAAGAATCAATCAAATAAAACAAGGAAAACATCACAAGGATTTCATGATATGCCTACGGCTTTGTCGTTACCCTCGAATTCAAGGTTGACCACTTTTTTGATGGGCTCAAACCTAGCTTATGGAAATCCCTAGCAATATATGACATCAAAAGGCATGATGAAATTGTCTGATATGCCCTCAAAGACAATATGGAGATAAGTCAATCTCAGGGGTATTATGGGTAAAGGATGTCTAAATTGGACATCAATTTAGGTAGTCTAATGGATAGTTTCAGTGGTGCTGTGAAAATAAATCACCCCACCTTCTAGAGATGTGGAAATAAGCACCGTAGAATTTGACTGAATTGGACAAGGAAATGCATTAGGTGTGGAAGGGAAGGGAACATGGCTATTAAATGCCAACAAGAAAAACCTGTGGATGTGAGAGAGGAGATGAACACTCTGTTCAAATCTAAACACGTTGTTCATTGTTTCAACTGCAAAGAACCAGTGCACTTTCCAAACTATATTCCTAATCCAAGGGTTTTCCAAGCCAACAAATAACCTCCAAGGCAGCAAGGAGAGTTTTTTCCATCACAACAGCGTAAATGAACCCAAACAACGAAGTGGTGACAAGTACTCAAGTTATTCATTCATGAATAGCCAACATGCTTTTGGATTCTAGTTCTACACATTCTTTTATATCCCAAATTTTTAGTAGAATAATCCCAACACCACCATAAATCATGGAGGTAAAGTTGTCGGTTATAATGAGAAATGGGGAAATCATTACAAACCATGAATATAAATCCTCCCCTCTCATAATTTGTGGTTTGATCATCTCGAAAAACCTCATCATACTATCTTTGGTGGAATTTGATGAAATTCATGGAATCAATTGCATTTCCTTATATATAGCCATCATAAATTTCTGTGAGAGGGAAATCACTCTACATATGGAGAATCGACCCCCGATTTTGTATAAGTGAATGAAGGGGGATTAATATTCTTTATAACCATCATGTCAAGCATGGATATTACTGCCATGTGAGCATGTGTATCATTCTCAAATGATTGAGTCTAAGCAAGCAATCATCCTTAAAGACATACCTGTGGTGAGGGAATTGGCTGATGTGTTTCCCTAGAAATTGTCTGGACTTCCTCCGAGATCAGATGTTGAATTCTGAAATAATCGTATATCTGGGGCGTTTCCAATATCCAAGACTCCGTATAGAATAGCTGTTCACTACGGGAAAATGGAATTTTACGATGGGCTATTTACAAAGGGAATAGATCCCATTGTAAATAGTATGTCGAAGAGATTATTTGTGGTGGGGAACATATCCCATCACAAATAATAAGTTATTTGCAACGGGATGAGGGGTCCCGTCACAAAAGGATTTGCGTGGTTTTCGTGCCAAACCACTGGAAGCATATTTGTGACGGGGGGTGCCTCCCCGTCAAAAATACCGAGCGGCGGAAAATACTGTTTGGGACAGAATATTCCCCCATCAAAAATAGTGTGTCGGTAGGTCACTTTTTGTAACAAGACCCATTGCAAATACCCTCTTAACCACCGACAGTAATTAATGCGGTCATAAGTATTTGAAACGAGTCCCGTCGCAAAAAATCTAACCTATATATTCACCTCATCAGTTTTTTATTCATTCTCCCTCTCAACATCTATTTCTCTCTCTCTCTCTTTAAACACTAATTTTAGGGTCAAATTTTCTCTGAGTTCATTTTTTCACAAACAAGTTTTGACATTCACTACAAATATAACAGATCATGTTTAAATGTATTTTTGTTTTATTTAATTTAATATTTATTTCATTTTTTATATTAATTTTAAATATTCTTAATTAGTTTTAATTAAATTAGATTTAGATTGTTTTTTCATCGATATTTATTTGTGATAATAAATTGAAATTATTAGTAATAATAATTATTATTTAATAGTAATTATTAATTATTAATTATAATTAGTAATGAAGATAAATCATTAGAGGTAATTGGTCATTAGTAGGTGTAATTTGATGTAATTTATAGTAATTGAAACTAATTAGTAATAATATGAGGTAATTAGTAATAATTAGCGGTAAATCTTAATAATTTGAAATAATAATAATAATTAGTAAAAAATAGTGATAAATACTAATAATTAGTAATTAATACTAATAATAAATAATAAATAATACTAATTAATAATAAATTCTAATAATTAGTAACAAATACAAACAATTAGTAATAATTACTAATAATTTCCAATAATTACCAATAATAACAAATAATTACTAATATGTAATAATAAGTAAGTAACAACTAGTAATAATTAGTAATAAATAAACATTGTTTTTAATATTTAGTAATAATTAGCAATAATTAGTAATAATTAGCAATAATTAGTAATAATTGGCAATAATTATAAATAATTAGTAACAATTAGTAATAATTAGTAATGATTAGTAATGATTTTTAATAAATAGTATTAAATAGTAATAAATAGTAATTATTAGTAATAATTATTAATAATTAGTAATAAATAGTAATATGTACTAATAAATAATTATAGTTAGTAATAAATAGTAATAAACACTAATAAATAATAATAATTTGTAAAAAATACTAATAATTAGTAATGAAAAGTAATAAATACAAATAAATACTAATAATTATTAATAAATACTAATAATTAGTAATAAATAGTATTAAATAGGTATAATTAAGAATAATTAATAATTAGTAATTATTACTAATAATTATTAATAATTAGTAATAATTAGCAATAAATATTATTAAATTTGAAATAATTAGTAATAAATTGTAATAAATGCTAATGGTTAGTAATAAATACTAATAATTATTAATAAATTCCAATAATTAGTAATATATACTAATAATTATTATTAATTACTAATAATTTGTAAAAATAACTAATAATTAGTAATAAATACTAACAATTAGTTATAAATAATAATAATTAGTAATAAATTTTTATAAATAGTAAAAAATAGTAAAAAATATTCTTAAATAGTAATAAATAGTAATATATAGTAGTAATTATTATTAACTTCTAATAAAAAGTAATAATTAGTAATAATTAGTAATAATTAGTAATAATTTGTAATAATTTGTAATAAATAGTGATAATTAGTAATAATTAGTAATAATTAGTAATAAATAGAACTAATTAGTAATAATTAGTAATAATTAGTAAAATTTAGAAATAATTATTAATAACCACTAATAAATAGTAATAATTAGTAATAATTAGTAATAAATAGTAATAATTATTAATAAATTGTAAAAATTAATAATAATTCGTAATAATTAGTAATAATATGTAATAATTTGTAATAAATAGTAATAGATAATAATAAATAGTAATAAATAGTAATGAACAGTAATAATTATTAATTATTAATAATAATTAGGAACAGTTAGGAATAATTAATAAGAAATTGGAGTAATTTGCAATAATTAGTAATAATTAGGAATAATCAAGAATAATTTGGAATAATTGGAATAATTGGGAATAATAGGAATAATTAGGAATAACTAAGAGTAATTGGAATAATTGGTATAATTGGAATAAATTGCAAGAACTTAGCAGAATTTCTATTGGATTGGTGGCACTCCCTTTGCTGGATGACTCTTCTCCAATTGAAATCTCACTAACTCAAAACATTATGAAAAATATAATTATACGCATGCATATCTAATCTCGTATGCACGTGTTTGGATTTGAATTTGTGGGACAACATTTTTTATAATGTTTTGAGGTGGTGATAGTTGCAAGAAGATGATACATCAAAAAAAGGGGCTCTTTTGTCCGATATCTAAATTACTTATATATTTCTCACACTGAAATCACAATGAAGAATCTGGTCGGAGGTACGCTTATGAAATATCATATGCACAATAATAGATATGCATACCTCTGAGAGATTTTTTATTGTGATATCAGTGTGAGAAAGATGCAATTAAATGAGTCTTCAGACCAAAGAGTAGACTCCATTCAACTGGAAATTGTGCGGCCCAAAATTAGTGGTAATTATTAAGAATTAGCTGTAATTATTTATCTTTTCTTTTTTGGTTAGTGTATTTCATATTTCAAATTATTCAAAAATTATAATGATTTTATATTTTGTCAAAAAATATAGAACAAGGATGTCGACAATAGTCATAATTAGATGATCATGCATGGATAAATTGATGCAGAAATCCAAACGGTTCAACATTTAATCCTATATATATTGAGGGGGTTGAAGATGTATTATCATTTGCATCATCAAAATCAGAAATTTTGTTCAGAAGTCTCAATTAACTGTCCTTGTAAAATATGTTCTCTGATAATGTTTGACACATTTGAAAACATTGGGGGACAACTCTTGAATTTTGGGTTTCAACCAGATATTGTTTATTGGTGTCATCATGGTGAATGCAGTTCTATAGAAGATACTAATAATTTGATTCCTTATCCATCACAGTTTCAAACTTTAGTACATGATATTGCAGGACCATCTATTCAAAAAACTGAAACATGTGATGATATTGATTTAACTCCTTTGTTGGCACAATCGATATTTTATGAGTTTTTGAGGTCTTGCTGAGGATGTAGTATATCTGGGTTGCATGATAAGAAAATTAGAAGCGGTGGAAAAAATAATGCCTATTAAATCAGATAATTGAAAGTCAAACAACTATTTTGATCAGATATTTTCTTTGGTTACAACATTGTTCCTTAAAGGAAATGGGTTGCCTAAAATTTACTATAACATCAAGAGGCTAGATTTTAATATGGGCCTTAGTGATCAGAATATTCATGCATGTGAAAATGATTGCCTCTTATATTCAAGTAAATAATATTCGTTTGAATGTTTTCCAACATGTGTACAATAGAGTAATAATGAAACTCAACCAAGGATGTATGGATCAATTACTATAAAATAGTTGAGATATTTTTCACATACACCCAGGTTTAAGCATTTTTGTATGTCTTAGAACATAGAAACAATGATCTTATGGAAAAAAACTGATATTTGAATAGGGAAAAGCTTAAATCATCCATCTGATGGCAATTCATGTAATCATTTTGTCCGAGTGCATCCTTTATTTTATTTAGAAGCCTGGAACATGTGATAGGGTCTTTCTACAGACGGTTTCTCTCTATTTGGTTCATATGGTAGTCAGTATTCATGTTTTCTTTTCTTTAAAACATGGTAAAATTTTCCTACATGGATGTTGATTAAATATCCTTATATATTTTTCACCTTTTTATTCCCAATACATCTAGAAAATAATTTTGATGTTTATTTTAAACCATTTATTGCTGAGTTAAATTGATTCGGAACTAATAGTGTTAGAACATATGATGTTTCTGTGAAAAAAAATTTCCTACTAAAAGCTACATTGATGTGGAGAATTAGTGACTTTTTGGCATATGGAATGTTATCTGGCTAGAGTACACATGGTCTGCAATCATTTCCTTACTATATGAAAGAAAAAAAAGAATGTATGCTCTTTAATGGAAAAAACATTGCTATTTTGACTGTCATCTCATATTTCTTCTAATCGATCATCCATTTCGAAGGAACAAATCTCATTTCAAAAAAGTAAAAATTGAAAGGGATGGACTTCCAAAAATGTTCTCAGGTACAAAGTTAAAATTAATTGTATTTTCATTACCTCCCATCATATTTGGAATAACAATATTCTAAGAGAAAATTCATGTCTTGGAAAAAAACACAATTGGGTAAAATATTGCATTTTTTTGGGATCTTCCATATTGGTCTGATTTTTTGGTCCACCACATGTTGGATGTCATGTATATTGAAAAGATGTTTTTGATAATTTATTTCATATAGTTTTGGATACACCATGTAAGTCTAATCATAATATAAAGGCCCAATTATATTTTTCCTAATTTTATAGGTGACCCGAACTTGAACTGCATGAAAATGTAATATCACAGTGGTTGATGAAGCCAAAAACAACTTATACACTTTCAAATAGAGTCACTTATTATTTTGTCAGTGGATTATAGATTTCAGACTTCTAGAAGGCTATGATTCCAATTTGGGAAGATGTGTTCAAAAAGGTCATATTGCTATTTTAAAAATTCATGATTGTCCTATTATAATGGAACGAATTATGCCACTTGGATTCAGAGGTTTTTTGTATTTGATTATTTGGGACTCGATAACAGTCATATCCTATTTTTTCGGAGTCATTTTTGTGGAGACAATAGAATATGATTCATTGACAAAACTGTAAAAAGATGTTTATGTAACTGTATGTAAACTAGAAAATGTCTTTCTGCTGGATTTATTTGACTCAATGGAACATTTTATATTACATTTTCCACATTATGAAATGTGGGAAGCTTTGGTACGGTTTCAAAGGTTGTATCCATTCAATAGATTAATGATTACTTTGAATAAAAATATTATGTAACAAAACATCAATTGAATGCTCAATTTCTGAAGTTTATTTTCAAGAGGAAATTGATTTTTTATGCTCTCATTATTTTGAATCTGAATATATTTCAAAACACAACCACCTGGGACGGAACAAGGTGAATGTTGATGATGAAATGGATAATCAATAATCAGTTTTTAATCATCCAAATCATGGCTTTAGTGGAGTTCATGAACAGTGTATTTTAGATGAATAACATCACAGAGATCATACATATGTTCTGCTCTATTGTGAAGAAATTACATCATTTTTAATGTGGGTGATTCTATAACATATTCTATAATCTCTGTTACAGAATGTAAACAAATTTTATTTTTTGTTTATATGAAAATCATATCAAGAAATAACTCCCACAAATTACAGTAGATTCTCTTGAATAACACCAGCAAAAAAATACCTCAATGATTTCAAAAATGTGTAACATAATTTATTCATGGTTTAACATATCAATTTAGTTAATTATTTATTATATTGATAATTATTATATAAAATTTCAGGTGTCTCAAATAGCTGTTAAAAGTGATAAAATATTGTCTATATTGAGTATCCCACCAACCAAAATGGTTAAATATTATAATTTATATGTAGTGAATGGTTTTTGATTTCATAGACGTGCATATGGGGAATCAAAGAAACAATGAAAAGTGGATGAGGCGGTGGGGTTACGCGATCTCACGATCACCATGCCGGGCATGCAGGCATGTTTAGCGTGGGATATTGTGGCAGGGAATTCTTTATGGGCCACTTTCTTCAAAGGGCGTTACGAGGATCTATAGATGAGTAATAATGAGCACAGGGTTCAACCCTCTCGACTGGGTAGGAGCATGCTGATCTTCCTGGAGGATCTACGTGCCTTGAAGAGGTGGATAATTGGAAGAGGGGACATCAGATTTTGGAAAGGCAACTGGGTTGGGGAGTGCTTGTTTTTTCTCGGATGCCCTGCACCAGATATCACCTTTAGGGAGGCCTCTAGACATCCAGCATTCGAATGTTCCATCATTAGACAAGAACAGAGGAAGGTTTTTGATATTATCTGCCTTAATGAGGAAGTTGATCATTGCTGCTTTACGGGCTCAATATCATGTCGGTTTTCCACTTGGAGCTATAAGGAGTGGAATAATGTGGATGTCAGCCCTAGGAATGGCTTGGAGAGAATATAGTGTAATGAGACCCCAATCAAAGTGAATTTTTTGTTCTGTCGTGTCCGCAATAGAGCCCTCCCGACAGAGGAAAATGTCCAAAGTAGGGGAATATCCCTAGCGTCTCGCTGCTTCTGCTACAGACCACCGAAGAATGAATCGACTACTCATCTCTTTTTCCAGAGTGACTGGGCGACGGCTGTTTGGAATATGTTCACTCCTCGGGTGTGTGCCAGCTTCGAGCTTTTCTTCTTCTAGGATCTCCTCTCCTTGTAGTTTACCAGAAGTCCTTGCAGTCACTCAAAAGGTAAGGTACGTGCATGTAATCTTGCTGCAATATGTTGGGTCATATGGGAGACCATAAATAAGGAATTTTTGGGTTCCCGGAGCTCGATCTCTATGATCCAGTTAAGAGTTAGGTTGCTGGTTTATGAGTTGGTCTCCCTGTTGAGAATCGATCATTGATCGAACTCAACGTGCAATATCCTGGGTATACCTTGTGGTATAGAACAGTTTGGCAGGCGATGGGTTAGATGTAATCCTCCATTCAGCTGGCTTAAATTAAATGTGGATGGGTCCTGCATGCATGCAATGATGCGAGGCAGTGGGTTTTTACGTGATTCAGGAGGCTCGGCTCACCTGGCCTTTAGTGTCACCTTTGGGATAGGAAATTCATTGGGGGAAGAGGCTCGGGCCCTTCATACAGGGATGCAGGTATGCAAGAGAAGTGGTTTCCAAGTGTCGAAGGTGGAGACAGTTTCAGAAGTTTTGGTTACTCGTGTACGGGGTGGGACAGACGCCGCTTTGGAGCTACCTTATATCATCATGAGGTGTAGCATGGAAACCAACCAAGGATGGATCATACAACATATCTGGAGGGAGGTAAATTTTTTTGCGGATGCGTTATCAAAGATTGGATGTCCCAAGGAAGAGCCCGTTATTTATAGAAGAATGGGCACTATGCCTCTTGAGTGTAGGTCTTCTGTGATGAGGGATGCTTTAGGGCGACATTACATTCGACCCCCTTGAACGATGGGGTTTTTTGTGTCCTTGTATGTGTCTCTGGACATGGCATTTTTACACTTATAAAAAAAGACATATTACCTCATCATAGAGAAACTGATATGGATTTTTAAGACATACTCAATGAAATTATAGAACTGTGTTATTTAGGAAAAAATTACATGACGATGTTTAAATATAGGTTGTTGGATACTTATGGAGTCTTGTTTGTTCATCAGACTCATGGAATCATTGATAATAAATATAAAAGTCTTCTTGTTATAAATAAACCATTTTTACTATCTCAATAGGAACATAAAATTTGTTACGTAAAGTACAGAGCTACTTTAGGATACCTGGGTGATTGGTGGAGCCTAATAAAAATGAAATATTGGGAAAATTGTTTTACTTAATCTGAATGTGGTTCTATTGAAGTGAAAGGAATTGAAATTTTTTAAGAGACTACTCAAAAATATATGTTTGTCAAAAAGTGACATGAATATAGATGATGAAAGTCCAAAATTAAGTTTCGATGGTGACAATGATGTTAATTATATTATAAAATAATTTGAAATGTGAAGAGATGATGAAGCTGAAACTCATATGGATATTGATGATGTCGACGAAGATTATGAATGAATTTACATCACCCAATATGAAGATGATGATGAAGGTGATCATTGACATAGTTAAATGTTGTTTATAATAACTACTAATATATATGCATATAATAATTATTTTCAACTATTTTTTAACAAAAAAAAATTTGTTTCAGATGAACGTTGATCTATTTCATTAGTTGTAAGAGGATGAGCTACCATTGGATGAGGATGATTTGGGATCATCTAACAATTATCCTACTAGGGGTTTAGGTGGTACGCAGAGGGGGCACATTCTTGCATCACTGATGATTCCTAACACTGTCCCCAAGCAATGACCACATAATGGATTTGATCCACGCACATAGAGGTATGATAAAATTTGTATTTTAGTTAGCTTTCATTAATTTATTTATACTATAACTGTTTGATTATTTATTCTTCTATCACAGTTTTGGGAATATAGTTGTTGGATAGGTGAGTTCTATCTTCCAAATTTATTTTTCTCATCCATGGATCACATGGGAATAGATTCCCATTGAAGAGTAGCTCGACATGTTATATTATTGGCTTGTATGTAAATAAATAATATATATTTTGAAAATTTTTCATTATTAACTTGATATTGTAATTTATTTGTATGGTTTATGTATTCTCATCCATGATAGCATCTGTGATGCTTTCCACGCAGAATGGGAGGTGTCTATGAGTGACCATTTCCATTATTGTTTGCAAAATTTGAGAAGGATGGTCGTGAAGAATGTAGGAATGGTAGTATTTGATGAGTCATGTAGATTCCTTCAACCAGAGTACATTTCATCTCGTGTTTGGAATGAATAAGGTTCACACTGGTATTGTGCTGTATTTTAGTGAAGATCTTCATTGGGCCGACAGAAATGAGGGAGATAAGAGGTGACACATCAAGCTGGTAGCCATATATTTAGTATGCATAGAGAGGGTCTCATTAGTAATTTAATTAAATATTTTATATAACATTAAAAATAAACTATTTATTTTATTTTCATATAGGAAATTGAGAAACCCGATATTATGGAGTACAATGCTTATTAGAGGATGTATAGTGGTCCATCCATTGTAGAGATTAGAGGTGATCGCCAGCATCGGATTGTGGTCAATATTATACTTATTTTATTTTGAAAATTAATTTCATATAATATTTTAACAATTTTAATTTCAAATTGGAACATAAGGAGTCAGATGATGTCGTGACCTCTCAGACACATTCTATGAGTTAGGTCTATAAGGCTGATCAGACTAGTTCCCACCAATTCTATGAGGCGGCATGGATGCAGGTGACCTAATATAGCTTCGAGAAGGTCCGAGTACTTGTTATAAGCTCTCATTTGACTCCCAAGACATATTATGGTACTGTTGTGATGTCTCTGTCCAACTCAAGAGGAGCTCAGGGAGAGGAATCATCTTTTGGCTCACAGTATCAGGAGTAGCTGGAAACTCAAAGTGAGCTTATAGAGAGTTTGCGTAAGCCACATGAAGAGATTCATCATCAGCAGCAATAACAGCAACAACAGTATGTAGAGGAGACACATCAATGGCAGCAACAACATCACTAAGAGATGGTGTACATGCTGTAACACCCCAAGATTTCATAGAACTTTATTTCTTCAAATTAATTCAATAACATGAACTACACGCAATACTGAGTTCAAACGCACCACGACATGCCAATCTTGCCTTTCAAAAGAGGTTATGAATATTATTCACTGAATTTTGAATTTTATATACTCTATATAATTTTAACATCCATATTATCTATTTCATAGACATTATATAAGAACAAATTCAATCTTTTAAATTAAAGAAGTATTTTTCAAAAAAATGCAATTTTACTGCCTTTTGAGGGAGAACCCCTTTTAAATACAATATTTGAAACTTTAATGTATTAAATTTGAAAAAATAAAATACTTCTTTAGAATCGGGAGATAAAAATTTAATTTTGATAAATTTTTTGTATTTTTTTGATAACGTTCATATTTTGGTAAATAGTGAAAACCACTAAATTATAATTAAAAACAACTTTTTTAATAAAAATAATTTATAGTGTTAAATAATTCAATTGATTGGTTTTGAAGTATAATTAGATTCTATTTTTATCATTTAATACAATTTTGGTCATTTTAATTAATTTCACTTTGAAATTGGACATAAAGAGGTGTCAATCTTTTGATAGATATTATTGCTTAAAAACACCCTATTTATTTTGACAACATGAATAAATTTTAAATTAATTAATGAAACTTATTAGTTTTTTATTTGGTAAAATAGACATAATTTTTGAATTTGGAATATCACATATTTCTTAGGGTTATTTTTTTGTATTTTTCTGAGAAACATCAATTTTTAATGAATAGTGAAAAACACTGAGTTGTTGGTTAAAACTGACTTTTTATTTAAATATTTATTTTTCTTATTTAAATTTAGTTTGTGTTAAAATAGATACATAATACCTATATATGTTAAAAATAATTCATTGAAATAATTTTATAATATGTTTATATATATAAAAAATTTATTGAACTTTTTACCGTCTCTTACCCACCTCCTAAGAGTATTTGAAAATATGCATATAACATAAATTTACCACTTCTTTTAGTTTAATTTCATAAATATGAGAGACACAGTTAACCTCAGTAAGTAAAATTTTATTCAATAAGATGAAAATAATTTTTAGTGAATATAAACTTTTAAGTTTTATTTATCGCCGTTAAAGGTAAATAGTTTAATTCAAGGTAAAAAGTATATTTTAATAATTTAAAATTACCTTACACATCTCCTAACCATATTTTATGAGTAATGGCCGACCATGGTCATCTGTGGGTTGATTTTGGGACCCCATGGAGCAACTTATGAACGATAATGACACTTTAGATTAATTAATTTAAGGTAAAGGCAAAATTGATATAATCCAGAATCTTTTAGTAAATAATTTTTATATAGTGTTATTTAATTAATTGTTTTTACTATAAATATTAATTGGGAAGCTAAAAATATTTCCTACATCATTTTTTTTAGACATAGAATCAATTAATTTATTTATGATAGAATAATAATGCAGTATCTACCTCCTTAATAAATGATTTAAATAAATTAGATTATAAATATTAAAATAATATCCAAAACATGTCCAATTATTATTGGCTGATTTTAGTTTGATCATGAGTCATCTTATCTTCATCACTAATGTTTTTTGGACCTTCAAAAACCGAATATAATTATATAATAAAACAATATTTTCACACTTTCCTAAAGAGCCCCTCCTCCCCCTTATAAAAGAAGACAACTTTTACCAATTCCTCACACCTCTCAAGACTTTAGACTCAACCGAACACTACAAAATTAAGTTCCCTACATCCCTATCCTAATATTAGAAGCCTTAACTTAGGCAGAAATAACATCAAGAAATCCTTTTGGTTGAAATCAAAGGATGTTACCCAAATTAAATGTAACAGTTTCTCTTAACTTCTTTTCTTTCATTTTACTTCTCCAACCCCTAAAATCTTTTTATTAAATTATATTATTAAAAAACCAGTATCCTTATTATACAGTGATGTTGTCATAAGAATAATTCTAACTACACTTACACACACATCCATCTAATGTGTGAAGAACATAATGATTTTGTGCATGGAAAACTAACACCTCATGAAATGATGATTGTTCAATTATCTTCTACCACCTCTCATAGTGGCCATTATGATGAAACTATAATTATATATAATATATATTATGTTTATGTTTTCGTCATTCTTCTATTTTTTTTCTTTTATAGCAAACTTTAATGGTTTCAATTAAGGGCAAACACGATAATTTTATTTGAGGAAGTGCGGACTACAACCCCCCCCCTCAAAGTAATATGACTCGTTAATACCATATGTGGGATGTATAAAGGATAGATTTAATTATATTATATATGATATTATACTGAAATTATATTATACCTATTTATCATTATGTTTTAATTCCATTAAAATAAGAAATTGAAATGAAAGGAGCGTTCATGTGTACGTACGGATTACCGTCTCCATGAACGGTGCATTTCATTTCTTACCCAAAAATGATATATACTACTATAAATTCAAGTATATAGTAGATATATATGATATATATTATATCTAAATCATGAATATCATTTTGGATATAATTAACCTTTGACGATGTGAACATCTTTTGACTATAAGGTGTTTATTTTTTAATCAAGTGAAAAATATCGACAAAAAGAATGTTATTAACTTAAATTATTACATAATGTTTATAACATGGTAATAAGTGATATAAAAGGAATAATAAACTTGGAAAATATTGTTAAGAAATTATAAATTAACTTTAGTCTATTATTCCAGATCTTAAAGAACAAATGGGTCAAGTCTGACACGATGTAAGGGGTTTCTTATCTCACATTTAATTCCGTGATATTTACATTGTTAACCACTTCTTTATTGCATGTGGTGTATTTTTTACTGCCATTTGATATATATTATCATGATTAACATTATATTCATGATATTCTGTGATTCATTTGGTGGTTATTGACTATTTTTCATATGACTTGATTGACTGAAACGAGGTAAGGGTTAATTTCACAATATCTTCATTATCAGAGGTTGTTTATATTATCTATTGGAAACTATTTATCATTGACATCCATTATTCTAAAAAATTTATTTCAATACATTATTACTATTTTATAGGCTATGGGTTAATGTCAATTATATCCTTGTTTGACTTTTTATAAGATTTTTATAAAGGAATATTTCTGTCATTTTCCAAACAATGTCCTTTTTAACCTTTTCAACAAAATTAAGGTATGCATGTAGTTTTATTAACTTATATTGAGGGTGTAGCTATTTTCCACCATTATAACATCATATAAGCTTCCCTTACAAGATTATAAAAATTATTTCAAAATAAATTATTTCTTTATAATTTTTTGACTCTTAAATGATTTTAAAATATTAAGAGTTATTTCTCAAAAATAGGTTTTGATTTCATCTATTTAAACATACTTTGATGGATTTTAATATTATTTGAAGTTGATTTGTTATGATAAAAAACATACATATTGTATTGAAGGTTTTGTGATATTTTTGACTATGGATTTTCTATTTGTATTCCATTCATGGTTTATGGTTAACGTATTGACATTTTATATGCTAGTTTTAATTAGAATGTTTATTTTATGTTTCATCCTATTCTTGTGATTAATATATTGGACTAGTATGTTCCCTGATGGGGATTGGTAAAATTAAGCCCTCCAGGTTGGGGTACTGTTACAACAGACCCTCAAGGATGGAGTCCAGTTACAGAGGCTCTTCGAGATGGATTCTATTTATAGAGGCTCTCTTGGATGGATTCCGGTTACCGAGCCTCTCTGGAATGGAGTCCGGCTACAGAGGATCTCCAAGTTTGGGTTCGGTTACAGTTATCCCATAGGTCCTGGCATGCGTCCTTGAACCAGAAATTAATGTCTTGTATTATACATTACCTCATTATTAAAAATAATATTGATGGTTCTTATGGTCATTCTACTGGTAGAATACCCATGATTATGTTTTATTATGGAATTATTCACTCATCTCATATTACTGCCGTAAAATTATTCATGTTTATTATTGGTAAAGGCATGTGGTTTAAATTATTCACTATGCTTAATATTTATGTTACCTTCCGCTGTATTTCTTACCCTTACTTAGTGTTTGAGTTCACCCTTTCTATGTGTTATTTTTTCAAGGATTCCAAGAAGTGTATTATGATTGATATGCAGGGTTAAGCTAAGGGAATGATGGAATTCATCAAGGATTATTTATTTTGTGTTTTATATTATAAATTTTAGTGTAAAATTCATGTATATAATCTATTTTCAATTACTGCTAAACTGATTAGCCCTTCGGGACTCGATTCCTTGTAATCATGCCAATTTATAAAAATAATGCTTCGACTCTAGGTAACTACTGTCGGGGTGTTATAGTTTATATCAGAGGAAGTTTAGCAATAACCTTGGAAACTAGATTTAGATAAACTCTAATTAGAACACATAGCCTTAGGATAGACTTTGAGGATTAGTATATACTAACTTCCTAGAATTTTGGAAATGTAGAGATTTTGTATGTTTTCTAAATAAATACATCCATGTCTGGATACGAGCAGGTAGAGGCAGATTTAGCACAGATGTAGCTAGGGGTAAAACCCAAAAACACAGCTTTGAGATAGACTCGATTGGGGACTGCTCCATGACAATGGGCCTTGTTGCACTCCTGGTTACGACACTCATGGGGGATATGCTTAGGATAATTCTCATTTTCATTACAAATCATTATGAAAGGTTTATGAGTATATACTTCATTAATGAAAACATTTTTATTATTATGGATTATATCCCTAAACTGTTCAAATTATGTTATGTGATTTACAAGTTTGGAATTATGTATTTCGATTCATAAACTAATCTAGTTTATGCCATTGTTTAGAAATGGCGCCCAGTAGAAGAAATGTGAACTTCTGCAATACATATGATCCAAAGAGTAAGAAGGATCTTATCATTCATGATATAAAGACAACATTTAGAAGGGAAATAGTCTCCCACTTATTCTCAACATATGAAAAATAGTATCATGTGTTAAAAAGATAAGTAAATAATTCTCTGAGTCCTATGGATTTGAAGGGAAGCAAGAGAAGAAAAGGATGTAAGAGGGGACGATGGATAAAGGGAAGAGGGAAAATAAGGATTTCCCCATATGTGATAACTATGGAAAGAATAACCTTGGTAAATTCTTGAACGGAATGGTATTTTGTAATAAGTGTGGAGAAAATGGACCCCATGTACGTGATTGAAAGGGTAAGAAAAAAGTTTAAAATTTACAATGCTTCATCTGCAAGGAGTTGGGACACTACAGGAATCAATGTCCAAATCATCAGAGTATACCCCAAATATTGATATTGGATAATAATAAAGTTTTGATACTACCAAAGATGAAGAGGAATGATTATATTTTATACATTTTTATTAATGTATTGTGTCATTTGAGTATTGTATTAATGATGTACATGTTTTAGTAATTATAGAGTATATAAGGATTGTACTGCAGTAATATTTCTTTAAGGACATGAGATTGTGTTGAACCATGAAAAGTGACTTAATTTTAGGTTACATTTTTGGAAAATATATGGTTGAGAGAAAGATAAACAATAATATGGTTCTGATACTGAGGTAGTGATTTTGTAATAAGAGATGGTTTATTTGGATAAATTATATTGGATATTCTTGACTTCCTTAGAACTGATTAATAGTTTGTTTATTTTAACATTCATGGAATATTTGGTATTTTTGGATATAAGGAATATATCTAGTATTATATATAGAATAATGGAGCATGAATGTAATAAAAATGTTTTTATGGCAATTCAGGGTGTTACTAAGTTTTAAAATAATGCACGATAAAGGTGTCCAAATGTTATTACGTGGAAGAAATGATCTTCATTATGTTTAAATTCCTTATAAATTTTGGACTGTGAGTTTGGATAGATTTATTTTTGATAAGTATAAAGTTTTTAATGGATTAATATACTATTGTTAAGGTTATTTTTGGATATTTATAAAAAGGACAACACGCAGACCATGTGATATCCCGTCGCGTCGGACAAAGCTGTGGGAATCAAACCCATAATCATAGTGATATTGGGATTTATCACCTACCACTGGACTTTGTGAAGTCCCTAGATTGTATAATGTAGTTTCTTAAATGGTCTGACAGGTTAATTATATTCACATGTTTTTAGACCCCTATACGAATAAGTTAAATAGGATATTTTTCTAGAGTCAAAGATGAGTTTGTGGAAAAAATTAGTTAAAGAACATAACTCTACTTTTAAAGTATATATATTTTTTTCATATCTTATTGTATGAAGAAATTATTTCATATAATTTAGGTGTGGGATATTAAAACTAAAAATTTGTTATCCTAATAACTTATGTTTTGTAGAACCGATGATATTTTAAATCATCATAGATTGATGGATTTGAGGCCCTCAGTTCTACAATTGATTGTGACTGATGAACTCAATCAATCCCTATTAATATTTATGTTATCCTTCCAATTATGTGTCTCTAATTAACACCAATTTTATCCTAATTGAGATCATAATTTTGTGGTGACTTTTTCATTCCCTATTTCCTCTTATTAAGAATAAATTTTATTAATCCAATTTCTGATGTGGGTTTTCCCAAAACGGTATTTTATATTTTCAACCTTCTATTTTTGAAAAAAAATTTAAAATTGAGAGGACGCAATTTATTGATGTATGTTCGAATATAACACCCCAATATTTAATAGTATGTTATATCTTCAAAGTAATTCAATAACTTGTACTACAGGCAACACCGATTTCAAGCACACCACGACTTACCAATCTAGTCGTTCAAAAGAGGTTATGAATAATATTAACTGCATTTTTAATTTTATATACTCTATATAATTTTAACATCTATATTATGTGTTTCTTAGACATAATATATGAACAAATTTAATTTTTTAGATAAAGGAAGTATTTTTCAAAAAATGAAATTTTACGGCCTTTTGAGGACGAACCCTTTTTAAATCCAACATCTGACACTTTTATGTATTCAAATTGACAAAATAAACTTCCTATTTAGAATTGGGAGATAAAAATTTAATTTTGATAAATTTTTGGTATTTTTCTGATAACATTTATATTTTGGTAAATAGTGAAAAATACTAATTTTTAATTAAATACAACTTTTTTAATCGAAATAATATATAGTGTTAAATTAAGCATTTGATTGGTTTTTAATTATAATTAGATTCTATTTTTATCATTTAATATAATTTAGGTCATTATAGTTAATTTCACTTTGAAATTGGACATAAACAGGTGTCAATATTTTGATAGATACTGTTGCTTAAAAACAGACTATTTATTTTTACAACAGGATTAATTTTAAATTAATTTATGCAACTTATATTTTTTTAATTAGGTAAAATAGACATAATTTTTGAATTCATAATGTCAAAAATATCTTAGGATGAATTTTTGGAATTATTCTGGAAAACATCAATTTTTGATGAATAGTGAAAAACACTGTGTTATTGGTTAAAACCGACATTTTATTTAAATAATTATTTATTTTATTTAAATTTAATTTAGGTGAAAATAGATAAATAATACCTTTATTTGTTCAAAATAATTCCTTGGAGTCATTTTATAATATGTTTAGATATATAAAAATTTGATTGAACTTTTTACCGTCTTTTGCCCACCTCCTATGAGTATTTGTAAATTTGCATGAAACATAATTTTACCACTTCTGTGAGTTGAATTTAAAAAATCCAAAAGACATAGTTATCTTCAGTAATTAAAATGTGATTCAATAATATGAAATTAATTTTTGGTGAATAGTAACTTTTGACTTTTATTTACCGTGGATAAAGGTAAATAGGGTAATTCAAGGTAAAATGAATATTGTAATATTTCAAAAATACCTTAAAACTTTTCCTAACTCTATTTTATGACTAATGTCCGACCATTGGAATCCTTGGGTCGATTTTGGGACCCCATGGAGCCACTTATGAATGATAATGACACTTTAGATTAATTAATTTAATGTAAAGGCAAAATTTACATAAACAAAAATCATTTAGTAAATAATTTTTATATGATGTTATATAAGTAATAATTTTTACTATAAATATTAATTGGAAATATAAAAGTATTTCCTACATCATGGTTTTTTTTTATAATTTTTAGACATCGAATAAATTAATTTATTTATGAAACAATAATGATGCAGTATTTTCCTCATTAATAAATAATTTAAATAAATTGGATTATAAATATTAAAATAATATCCAAAACATGTATAATTCTTATTGGATAATTCTTTTTCTATAATGAGTCAACATATATTCAACTTTAATTATTTTTTGACTTTTAGAAACTAAATATTATTATATAATAAAATAATATTTCCACACATTCCTAAAGAGCCCCTCAACCCCCTTATAAAAGAAGACCACTTATAACCAATTCCTCACACCTCTAAAGCCTTTATGATCGTCCAAAATCAGCCTAATTAATCTCCCTACATCACTCTCCTCCTATTAGAAGCCTTACCTTAGGCAGAAATATCTTTAATAAGTCCTTCTGGATCAAATCAAAGGAAGTTACCCAAATTAAAGGTAACCGTTTCTATTAACTTATTTTCTTTTATTTTACTTCTCCAACCCCTAAACACTTTTTATTCCTTTGTTTTATGACAAATATAGAATCCTAAATATACTAGGACGTTTTTATGAGACATATTCAAACTACACTTGCACACACCTCCATCTTATGGATGAAGAACTTACTATTTTTGTGGATGGAAAAATAACACCTCACGAAACGATAATTGTTCAATTTCATCCTACCGCCTCTCATGGTGTCCATTATGATTGCACTATATTTATATATGATATATAATATTTTTATGTTTTCTTCATGTTTTTTTTATTTTTCTTTTATAGCATACCTTAATGGTTTCTATTATGGGTAAACGTGATAATTTTATTTGAGGAAGTGCAGACTGTCTCCCCCTTCAAACTGATATGACTCGTTAATACCATATGTGATACGTATAGAGGATATATTTAATGATATTATATATGATATTACACTTTAATTATAATATACCTATGAATAATGATGTTTTCATTCCAATAAAATAATAAATAGAAGTGAAAGTAGCGTTCATGTGTACGTACGACATACCGTCTCCAGGAACGATGCATTTCATTTCTTACCCCAAAATGATATGTACTATTATAAATACATTTATATAATGGATATATATGATATATATGATATCTAAATCATTAATATAATTCTTGATATAATTAACTTTTGACCATGTGAACAACTTGTAACTATAATGTGTTCATTTTTATTCAAGTGCCAAATATTGACAAAACAAACATTGTTAACTTAAATGATTATATAATGTTTATAACATGGTAATAAGTGATATAAAACGAATATTAAACTTGAAAAAGGTTCTTAAGAAATTATAAATTATCTTTACTTTATTATTCATGATATTAAAAAATGAACGTGTCATGTCGGACACGATGTAAGAGGTTTCTTTTCTAACTTTTAATTCCATGAGATTTCCATTGTTCGCCACTTATTTATTGCATGTGGTGTATTTTGTAATGCCATTTGATATATATTATCATGATTCTCTTTATATTAATGATATTTTGTGATTCATTTGGTGGTTATTGACTATTTTTCATATGACTTGATTGATTACAGTGACGCAATGGGTTAATTTCACAATCTCTCCATTTTCCGAGGTTGTTTATATTATGTATTTGGAACTCTTTATCATTCGCATCCATGATTCATAAAAATTTATTTTAAAACATTCTTACTATTTTATAAACTACGAGTTAATGTCATTTATACCCATTTTTGACTTTTTATAAGATGTTTATAAAGGATTCTTTCAATCATTTTCCAGACAATGTCCTTTTTAACCATTTTGACAAAATTTTGTTATGAATGTCTTTTTATTAACTTATACAGCAGGTGCAGCTATTCTCTACTGTTATAAGATCGTCAAAGATTCCTTTACAAGATTATATGATATTTTCCCAAATAAATGTTTTCTATATAATATTATGACTTATAAATGATTTCAAAATAGAAAGAGATATTTCTCTAAAAAAGGTTTTGATTTCATCTATTTCAACATCCTTTGATGTTTTTTAAGTTTATTTGAAGTTGATTTATTATGATACAAAACATTCATATTTTATTGAAGTTTTTGTGTTATTTTTGACTATGGATGTGCTATATGTATACCATTCATGGTTTATGGTTAATGTATTGACATTTTTTAAGCTAGTTTTAATACGAATGTTTATGTTATATTTAATCTTTTTCTTATGATAAATGTATTGGAATATTTTGTTTCGGGTTGGATACTAGTAAACGTATTCCCTCCGGGTTGGGGATCGGTTACAACAGACCCTCTGGGTTGGAGTCCAGTTACAGAGGCTCTCCGGGGTAGAGTCTGGTTACAAAGGCTCTCCTGGATGGAGTGTGGTTACAGAGGTTCCCTGAGATGGAGTCCGGTTACAGAGGCTCTCGGGGTTTGGGTCCGGTTACAGTTATCCCATAGGTCCTGGAACGAGGCCTTGACACAGAAATTAATGTCTGTTATTATACATTGCCTCATTATGAAAATAATTATGATGGTTCTTGTGGTCATCCTACTATTTGAATACCCATGATTATGTTTTATTATGGCATTATTTAATCAGCTCATATTCCTGCCATAAAATTATTCATGTTTATTATTGGTAAAGGAATGTGGTTTCAATTATTCACCATGCTTAATATTTATGATATCTTCCTCTTTATTACTTAACCTTACTGAACATTTGTGCTCACCCATTTCTATGTTTTATTTTTCCAAGGATTCTAAGAAGTGTATTGTGATTGATATGCAGAGTTATGATAATGGAATATTGGTGTTCATAAAGGATTAATTATGTTGTGTTGTATGTTATAATTTTTAATGTAAAATTCATATAATTAATCTATTTTCCAGGACTTCTAAACAGATCGGTCCTTTATGACTTGATTCCTTGTAATCATTCCAATGTATTAAAATAATTCATTGACTCTGGGTAACTGGGGTCGGTGCATTATAGTTTGAATCAGAGGAAGTTTAGAAATATCATTGGAAACTATATTTAGATAAACTCTGATTATAACACATAGCCTTAAGATAGAATTTTAGGATTAGTATAGATGAACATCCTATAATTTTGATAATGTAGTGATTTTGTGAGTTTTCCAAGATAATACATCCCTGTCTGGATACGAGTAGGTAGAGGCGGCTCTGGCACAGATGTATCTAGGGGTAAATCCCAAAAACACCACATTGATCTAGAATCGTACCGGAAATGGTCCACATCAACGGGCCATGGTGCACTCCTGGTTATGACACTCCCAGGGGATACGATTAGGATAATTCTAATTTTCATTACAAATAATTATGAAGGGTTTATGAGTATATACTTCCTCAATGAAAACATTTTTATGATTATGGATTATATCCATAAAATGTTCATTTTATTTTAAGTCTTTTACATGTTTGCAATTATGTTTTTTGATTCGTAAACTAATCTAGTTTATGCCATTGTATAGAAATGGTGCCCAGTAGAAGGAATGTGAACTCAACAATATGTATGATCCAAATAGTAAGAAGGATCATATCTTTCATGGTATTAAGATAACATTTAGAATGTAAATATTCTCCCATTTATTCACAACATTTGATGAAATAGTATCATGTGTTAATAAGATATTTAAAAAATTATCTGAGTCATATGGATTCAAAGGTATGAAAGATAAGAAAATGATGGAAGAGATAAAGATGGATAAAGGGAAGAGAGAAAATAAGGATTTTTCCCATATGTGATAACTATGTAATGAATCACATTGATAAATGCTTGAAGGTAATGGGATTTTGTTATAAGTGTGGAGAAAAATGACACCAATTACGTGATTTCATGGGCATGAAAAAAGTTTCCAATGTAAAATGCTTCATCTGCACGGAGTTAGGACACTACATGAATCAATGTCCAAATCATCAGAGTATACCCCAAATGCTGATATTGGATAATAATAATGTTATGATACTACCGAATATTAATATTAATGATTATATTCCTTACGTTGTTATTAATGTATTGTGTCATTTGAGTATTGTATTAATGATGTACATGTTATAAGAACTATAGAGTATATAAGGATTGTACTGCAGTACTATTTCATTAAGGACATGAGGTTGTGTGGAACCAAGAAAAGTTACTCAATTGATGGTTATAATTTTGGAAAATATATGGTTGAGAGAAAGATAAACAATAATATTGTTCTGATACTGAGGTAGTGATTTTAGAATAAGAGATGTTTGATTTGGATAAATTTTATTGGATATTCTTGACTTCCATGGAACTAATTAATAGTTTGTTTATTTCATCCTTGTTGGAATATTAAATATTTTTGGATATAAAGAATATATGCAGTGTTATATAAAGGATAAGGGATCATGAGTGTAATCAAAAAGCTTTTATGGTAATTCAGGGTGTTACCAAGTTTTAAAATAATACACGATGAAGGTGTTCACATGTTATTACGTGGAAGAAATGATTTTCATTGTGCCTAACATCCTTATAAATTTTGGACTGTGAGTTTTAATAGATTTATTTTAGATAAGTCTAAAGGTTGGAATGGATTAAGATACTATTTTTAAGTTTTTTTTTGATTTTCATAAAAAGGACAACATGCAGATCGTGTAACAACCCGTCACGTTGGAAAAAGATAAGGGAATCGAACCCACAACCAAAGTGCAAACGGGATTTATCACCTTCATCTAGACTACGTGATGTCCCTAGATTGTATGATTTAGTTTTTTTAAAGGTTCTGAAAGGTGAATTATATATTACTATTTTTTGAACCCTATACAAATAGGATAAATAGAAAATTTTTTAGAGTGAAAGATGAGTTTGTAGTATAAATTAGTTAAAGGACCGAACTATACTTGTCAAGTATATATTTTTTTCATCACTAATTCTATGAAGAAATTAATTCTTATAATATAGGTAAGGGATCTTGAAATGAAAAATTTGTTATCCTAATACATTATGTTTAGTTTAAATAATGATATTTTAAATCATTATAGGTTGCTGGATTTGAGGCCCTCAATTCTACAATTTATTATGATTGATGGCCTCAATCACTCCCTATAAATATATACATTTTCCTCCAATTATGTGTCTCTAATTACAACCAATGTTCTCATAATAAAGATCAAAATTTGGTGGTGGCTTTTTCATTCCCCTTTTCAACTTATTAAGACTAAACTGTATTAACCCAATTTCCAATGTGGGTTTTCCCACAAAGGTATTCTATATTTTCATACATCTATTTTTGAATAACAGTTTAAAATTAAGAAGACACAATTTATTTAAGTAGAGAATAATTTAACACCCCAAGATTTCATAATACGTTATTTCTTCTAAGTAATTGAGTAACTTGCACTACACGCAACACCGAGTTCAAGCGCACCACGACTTACCAATCTAGCCATTCAAAAGTTTTCATGAATAGTATTAAATAAATTCTGAATTTTATATACTCTATATAATTTTATCATCCATATTATGTGTTTCTTAGACATAATATAATAAAAAATTCAATTTTTTAGATAAAGGAAGTATTTTTAAGAAAATGCAATTTTACCGCCTTTTGAGGGTGAACCCTTTTTAAATCAAATATTTGAAGCTTTTGAGAATTCAATTTGTCAAAATATACTTCTTATTTAGAATCAGGAGATAAAAATTTAATTTTGTTAATTTTTTTGTATTTTTTTGATACCTTTCATATTTTGGTAAATAGTGATAAATACTAAATTTAAATTAAAAAAACCTTTTTAATCGAAATAATTTATAGTGTTAAATTATGAATTTTATTGGTTTTGAAGTATAATTAGATTATATTTTTATCATTTAATAAAATATAGGTCATTATAATTAATTTTACTTTAAAATTGGACATAAAAAGGTGTCAATATTTTGATAGATTTTGTTGCTTAAAAACACACTTTTTTTCAAAACATGAATTAATTTTAAATTAATTAATGTAAATTATATGTTTTTAATTTGATAGAATATACATAATATTCTAATTCAAAATATCAAATATATCTTAGGCTGAATTTTTGGTATTTTGCTGAGAAACATCAATTTTGGATGAATAGTGAAAAACACTGAGTTATTGGTTAAAACCGGCATTTTATTTAAATAATTATTAATATTATTTAAATTTATTTTAGGTAAAAGTAGATACTTAATACCTATACATGTTCCAAATAATTCATTGGATTCAATTTAAAATATGTTTAGAAATAAAAAAATTTGATTGAACTTTTTACCGTCTTTTACCCATCCCCTAGGAGTATATGCAAATTTGCATAAAACAAAATTTTACCACTTCTGTGAGTTGAATTTCAAACATCCGAGAGACACGGTTAACCTCATTAAGTAAAATGTGATTCAATAAGATGAAAATAATTTTTTGTGAATAGTAACTTTTGACTTTTATTTACCGCAGTTAAAGGTAAATTGGGTAATTCAAGGTAAAAAAAATATTGTAATAATTAAAAATTACCTTAACACATGTCCTAACATTATATGATGAGTAATGTATGACCATGTATATCCTTCGGTCAATTTTGGTACCCCATTGAGAAATTTATGAATGATAATGACACTTTAGATTAATTAATTTAATGTAAAGGAAAAATTGACATAAACAAAAATAGTTTACTAAATAATTTTAATATGGTGTTATATAAGTAATATTTTTTACTATAAATATTTATTTTAAAAATAAAACATAATTCCTACATAATGGTGTATTTTCTTTAATTTTTAGACATCAAATAAATTAAATTATTTATTATACAAAAATTATGCATTATTTACATCATTAATAAATGATTTAAATAAATTAGATTATAAATATTAAAATAATATCCAAAACATGTCAAGTTATTATCGGATGATTTTATTTCCACCATTTTTCATCTTATCTTCAACCCTAATTATTTTTGGACCTTTAGAAACCTAATATCATTATATAATAAAATAATATTTTCACACTTTTCTAAAGAGCCCCTCCTCCCCCTTATAAAAGAAGACCACTTCTAACCAAGTCCTCACACCTCTCAAGCCTTTAGGCTTGACCAAAATCTGTCAAATCAATCTCCCTACATCCATATCCTCCTCTTAGAAGCCTTTACTTAGGCATAAAGAACATCAAGAAGTCCTTTTTGTTCAAATCAAAAGAAGTTACCCAAATTAAAGGTAACAGTTTCGCTTAACTTATTTTATTTTATTTTACTTCTCCAACCCCTATACTATTTTTATTACTTATTTTATAACAACACCAGTATCCTAAATATACTAGGATTTTGTTATGATAAGGATTCGAACTACACTTACAAACACCTCCACCTAATGGGTGAATAACATAATGTTTATGTGGATGGAAAACTAACGGCTCACGAAATGATGATTGTACAATTACCTCCTACCGCCTCTCATGGTGGAAATTATGATGGAACTATATTTATATGTGACATATATTATGTTTATGTTTTCTTCATGCTTCTATTTTTTTCTTTTATAGCATACCTTAATGGTTTCCATTATGGGAAAACACGATAATTCTTTTTGAGAAAGTGTGGACTACCGCCCCCTCATAGTGATATGACTCATTAATACCATATATGAGATGTATAAAGGATATTGTTAATGTTATTATATATGATATTATAACTGAATTATAATATAACTATGTATCATTATGTTTTAATTCCATTAAATCAAGAAATAGAAATGAAAGTGGTGTTCATGCGTACGTACGGCTTACCATCTCCATGAACGGTGTATTTCATTTCTTACCCCAAAATGATATGTACTTTTATAAATACATATATATACTATATATATAGATGATATATATGATATCTAAATAATTAATATCATTCTGGATATAATTAACTTTTGACCATGTGAACAACTTGTAACTATAAGGTGTTCATTTTTTACTCAAGTGCCAAATATCGACCAAATGAATGTTATTAACATAAATGATTACATAATGTTTATAACATGGTAATAAGTGATATAAAAGGAATAATAAAAATTAAAAAGGTTCTTAAGAAAGTATAAATTAAATTTAGTTTATTATTCAGGATATTAAAGAACGAACGGGTCAAGTCGGACACGAGGTTAGGGGTTTCTTATCTCACTTTTAATTCTGTGATATTTCCAATTTCACCAATTATTTATTGCATGTGGTGTATTATTTACTGAAATTTGAAATATGTTATATTGATTCTCTATATATTTATGATATTCTGTGATTCATTTGGTGGTTAATGACTAATTTTCATACGACTTGATTGATTACAATTAGGTAAGGGTTAATTTCACAATCTCTTCAATATCTGAGGTTGTCTATATTATCTATTGGGAACTCTTTATCTTCCACATCCATGTTTCGTAAAAATGTACTTCAAAACATTTTTACTATTTCATAGACAATGGGTTAATGTCATTTATACCCTTTTTTGAATTTTTATAAGATGTTTATAAAGGAATATTTCTGTCATTTTCCAAACAAGGTCCTTTTTAACCTTTTCGAAAAACTACGGTATGAATGTCTTTTTTTTAACTTATACAGTGGGTGAGGCTATTTGCCAACACTATAAAATCATCTAAGCATCCCTTACAAGCCTATAAAAATATTTCCAAAATAAATGTTGTCTTTATAATTTTGCGACTCTTAAATGATTTCCAAATAAAAAGAGATATTTCTCTAAAAAAGGTTTTGATTACATCTATGTCAACATAGTTTGATAGATTTTAAGCTTATTTGAAGTTGATTTATTATGATACAAAACTTCCATATGGTATTGAAGGTTTTGTTATATTTCTGACTATGTATGTTCTATTAGTATACCATTCATTGATTATGGTTAAAGTATTGATATTTCTTATGCTAGTTTGAATAGAATGTCAATGTTATATTTCAACATTTTCTTATGATGAATGTGTTGGACTAGTATATTTTGGGTTGGGGACCGGTATAAGTAAGCCCTCTGGGTTGGGGTCTGGTTACAGCAGACCCTCTGGGTTGGAGTCACGTTACATAGGCTCTCTATGATGGAGTTCGGTTACAGAGGATCTCGTAGATGGAGTCCTGTTACAGAGGCTCTCCGGGGTTGAGTCTGGTTAAAGTGGATCTCTGGGTTTGGGTCCAGTTAAAGTTAGCCCATAAGTCCTGGCACGAGGCCTTGACAGAAAAATTAACGTATGGTATTATGCATTCCCTCATTATGAAAAATATATTGATGGTTCATATGGACATTCTACTTGTAGAATACCCATGATTATGTTTTATTATGGAATTATTACACAGCTCATATTCGCGCCATAAAAGTATTAATGTTTATTATTGATAAAGGAATGTGGTTTCAATTATTACCCATGCTTAATATTTATGTTATCTTCTGCTTTATTTCTTACCCTTACTGAGCGTTTGAGCTCACCCCTTTCTATGTTTTATTTTTCCTAGGAATCCAAGAAGTGTATTGTGATTGATATGTACTGTTAAGCTAAGGGAATAATGTCATTAATACAGGATTATTTATGTTGAATTTTATGTTATAAAGTGTAATGTAATATTAATATATGTAATATATTTTCCAATAATTCTAAACCAATCGGTCCTTCGGGACCTGATTCTTTGTAATCATGCCAATGTATTAAAATAATGCATTGACTTTGGGTAATTGGGTTCGGGGAATTATAATTGGTATCAGAGGAATATTATCAGCAACCATGGAAACCAGAATTACAAGAACTCTTATTAGAACACATATCCCTAATATATAATCTGAGGATTAATATAGAAGAACTTCCTAGAATTGGGGTAATGTTTAGATTTTCTGAGGTTTCCAAGAAAATACATCACTGTCTGGATATGAGCAGGTCGAGGCGGCTATGGCACCGATATACCTAGAAGTGAAACCCGAAAACCCAACTTTGGGATATAATTGAATGGGAACTTGTCCACGATAGCGGGCCTTGCTGCACTCTTGGTTACGACACTCATGGTGGATATGCTTAGGATAATTCTCATTTTCATTACAAATCATTAAGAAGGGTTTATAAGTATATACATCCTCAATGAAAACATTTTTATGATTATGGATTATATCCATAAACTCTTCAATTTATGTTAAGTGTTTTACAAGTTTGGAATTATGTATTTCGATTCATAAACTAATCTAGTTTATCCTATTGTATAGAAATGGCGCCCAGTAAAAGGGATGTGAACTCCAGCAATACGTATGATCCAAAGAGTAAGAAAGATAATATCTTTCATGATATTATGCCAACATTTAGAAGGGAAATAGTCCCCCATATTTTCTCAACATATGAAGAAATTTTATCATTTGTTAATATGATAAGTAAATAATTCTCTGAGTCCTATGGCTTTGAAGGGAAGAAAGAGAATAAAAGGATGGAAGAGAGAAAGATGGATAAAGGGAAGAGGGAAAAGAATGATTTTCCCATATGTGATAATTGTGGAAAGAATCAGCTTGGTAAATGCTTGAAGGGAATGGGAGTTTGTTATATGAGTGAAGAAAATGGACACCATGTACATGATTGAAAGGGTAAGAAAAAAGTTTCCAATGTACAATGCTTTATCTGCAAGGAGTTGGTACACTACGAGAATCAATGTCGAAACCATCAGAGCATACGCCAAATAATGCTATTGGATAATAATAAAGTTATGATACTACTGAATATGAAGACAAATGATTATATTTCTTACCTTTTTATTAAAGTATTGTGTCATTTGAGTATTTTATTAATGATGTACATGTTATAAGAATTATAGAGTTTATAAGGATTGTACTACAGTACTATTTCATTACGGACTTAAGATGGTGTAGAACCAAGAAAAGTGACTCAATTTCAGGTTATATTTTTTGAAATTATACGGTTGAGAGAAAGGTAAACCATAATATGGTTCTGATACTGAGGTATTGATTTTGGAATAAGAGATTGTTGATTTTGATAAATTTTATTAGATATTCATGACTTCATTGGATCAGATTAATAGTTTGTATATTTCATAATTTTTGGAATATTCAATATTTTTGGATATAAGGAATATATATAGTTTTATATAAAGGACCAGGGAGCATGAATGTAACCAAAAAGGTTTTATGGTAATTCAGGGTGTTACCAAGTTTTAAAATAATACACAATTAAGGTGTTTAAATGTTATTACATGGAAAAAATGATCTTTATTGTGTTTAACATCCTTATAAATTTTGGACTGTGAGGTTGGATAGATTTATTTTTGATTAGTATAAAGGATGGAATGGATTATGATAGTACTGTTAAGGTTATTTTTTAATTTTTTAAATAAATGACAACATGTAGACTGTGAGACAACCTGTCGCGTCAGACAAAGCTGTGGGAATCAAACCCACAACCACAGTGTAATTGGGATTTATAACCTACCACCAGACTACGTGAATTCCATAGATTGTATAATGTAGTATTTTAAAATGGTCCAATAGGTGAATTATATATTCCTATTTTTTTAACCCTTTAAGAATAAGATATATAGAATATTTTTATAGAGTGAATGATGAGTTTGTGGTAGAAATTAGTTAATGGATGGAACTCTACTTGTTAAGTATATTTTTTTCCTTCTCTTATTCTATAGAGAAATTACATCTTATACATTGGGTAAGGGATCGTAAAACTAAAAATGTGATATCATAATACCTTATGTTTGGTTGAACCGATGATATTTTAAATCATCATAGATTGATGGATTAGAGGCCCTCAATTCTATAATTTTTTTTGACTGATGACCTCAATCAATCCCTATAAATATTTACATTTTCCTCCAATTATGTCTCTATAGTTACCACCAATGTTCTCTTAATAGATATCATAATTTGGTTGTGAATTTTTCATTCCCCTTTTCCTATTATTATGACTAAATTGTATTAACCCAATTTCTGATGTGGGTTTTCCCACAAAGGAATTTTATATTTTCAACCTTCTATTTTCAAATAACAATTTAAAACTACCAGGATGCTATTTATTAAAGTAGGGAAGAATGTAACACCCCAAGATTTCATACTACATTATTTCTTCAAAGTAATTCATTAACTTTCACTACACGTAACACCGAGTTCGAGCACACCACGACTTACAATTATATCCATTCAAAAGAGGTTATGAATAGTATTAACTAAATTTTGAATTTTATATACTCTATATAATTTTAAGATCCATATTATGTGTTTCTTAGCCATAATATAAGAAAAAATCATTTTTTTTTGATAAAGGAAGTATTTTTCAAAAAATGTAATTTTACCATCTTTTGAGGGAGAACCCATTTTAAATCCAATATTTGACACTTTTATGTATTCAATTTTCTAAAATAAACTTCTTCATTGGAATCGAGAAAAAAATTTAATTTTGATAAATTTTTGGTAATTTTCTGATAACATTCATATTTTTTGTAAATATTGGGAAATACTAAATTTTAATTAAAAACAACTTTTTTAATCAAAAAATTTTAGAGTGTTAAATTATGCATTTGATTGGTTTTGAAGTATAATTATATTATATTTTTATCATTTAATACAATTTAGGACATTATAATTAATTTTATTTTGAAATTGAATATAAACATGTGTCTATCTTTTGATAGATATTGTTACATAAAAACACACTATTTACTTTGACAATGGTAATTAATTTTAAATTAATTAATGTGACTTATATGTTTTGAATTTTTTAAAATAGACATCAGTTTTGAATTCAGAATATCAAATATATCTTAGGATGAATTTTTGGTATTTTTCTGAGAAACATCAATTTTTGATGAAAAGTGAAAACAATGAGTTATTGGATAAAACCAACTTTTTATTTAAATAATTATTTATTTTATTGAAATTTAATTTAGGTCATAATAGATACTTAATACCTATTTATGTTCAAAATATTTCATTGGAGTCATTTTATAATATGTTTATATATATATATAACTTTTATTGAACTTTTTACCGTCATTTACCCACCTCCGAGGAGTATTTTCCAATTTGCCTAAAACTTATTTTTACAACTTCTGTGAGTTGAATTTAAAAAATCCAAGAGACATGGCTAGACTTAGTAAATAAAATGTGATTCAATAAGATGAAAATAATTTTCTGTGAATAGTAACTTTTGAATTTTATTTACCGCAGTTAAAGGAAAATAGTGTAATTCACGAAAAAAAGAATATTGTAATAATTAAAAATTATCTTAACACATGTCCTAACATTATTTGATAAGTAATGACTAACAATGGGAATCCCTGTGATGATTTTGGGACAACATGGAGCCACTTATAAATGATAATGGCACATTAAATTAATTAATTTAAAGTAAAGGCAAAATTTACATAAACAAATATTGTTTAGTAAATAATTTTAATATGGTTTAATATAAGTAATAATTTTGACTATAAATATTAATTGGAAGTATAAAAAGATTTCCTACATCATGGTATCTTTTTTATATTTTTTAGACATCGAATAAATTAAATTATTTATGACACAATAATGATTCAGTATTTTCCTCATTGGTAAATGATTTAAATAAATTAGATTATAAATATTAAAATAATATCCAAAACATGTCCAATTCTTATTGGATGATTTTATTTCTTCCAAGAGTTATCTTCTCTTCGACCCTAATTATTTTTGGACCTTTAGAAACTGAATATAATTATATAATAAAATAATATTTTCACACTTTCCTAAAGAGCCCCTCTACCCCTTATAAAAAGAGACCACTTATAAAAAAAACTCTCACACCTCTCAAGCATTTATTATCATCCAAAATATACCAAATTAAGCTCCCTACATCCCTCTCCTCATCTTAGAATCCTTACCTTAGGCAGAAGGCACTTCAAGAAGTCCTTTTGGTTCAAACCAAAGAAAGTTAACAAAATTAAAGGTAACCATTTATCTTAACTTGTTTTCTTTTATTTTACATCTCCAACCCCTAAACTCTTTTTATTACTTTATTTTATATCAACAACAGTATCATCAATATACTAGGATATTGTTATTATAAGGATTATAACTTCACTAACACACACCTTCATCTAATGGGTGATGAAAATAATGTTTTTGTGGATGGAAAACTAACACCTCCCGAAACGATGATTGTTCAATTACCTCATACCACCTCTCATGGTGGCCATTATTATTGAAATATATTTATATATTATATATATAATGATTATTTATTCTTAATGCCTATTTATTTTTCTTTTATAGCATACCTTAATGGTTTCTATTATTGGTAAACGCAATAACTTCATTTGAGGAAGTGCGGACTACCGCCCCCTCAATGTGATATGACTCATTAATACCATATGTGGGATGTATAAAGGATATAGTTAGTGAAATTATATATTATATTATACTGGAATTATAATATAACTATATATCATTATGTTTTAATTCCATTAAAATAAGAAATATAAATGAAAGTAGCGTTCATGCGTACGTACGGGTTACCATCTCCATGAACGGTGCATTTCATTTCTCACCCCAAAATGATACGTACTGTAATAAATACATGTATATATTGGAAATATAAGATATATATGATATCTAAATCATGATTTTATTTTTAGATATAATGAAATTTTTACCATGTGACCAAATTTTAACTATAAGTTGTTCATTTTTTACACAAGTGCCAAATATCGACAAAACGAACGTTATTAACTTAAATGATTAAATAATGTTTAATACATGTTAATAAGTTATATATAAGGAATAATAAACATGAAAATGGTTCTTAAGAAATTATAAATTAACATTAGTTCATTATTCAGGATATTAAAGAAAGAACGGGTCAAGTCGGACACGAGGTAAGGGGTTTCTTATCTCACTTTTAATTCCGTGAGATTTCAATTGTTCGCCACGAATTTATTTCATGTGGTGTATTTTTCACTGCCATTTGATATATATTATCATTATTATCTTTATATTCATGATATTATGTGATTCATTTGGTGGTTATTTTATATTGTCTATACAACATGATTGATTATAGTGATAGTGAGATAAGGGTTAATTTCACAATCTCTTCATTATCTGGGATTGTTTATATTATCTACTAGGAACTCTTTATCATCCACATCCACATTTCATAAAAACGTATTTCAAAAAATTCTTACTATTTTATAGACTATGGGTTAAAGTCATTTATAATCTTGTTTTACTTTTTATAAGTTGTTTATAAAGTAATCTTTCCGTCATTTTCCAAACAGGGTCCTTTTTAACCTTTTCGACAAAATTAAGGTAAGAATGTATTTTTTTACTTATATGGAACGTGCGGCTATTTTCCACCGTTATAACATATTCAAAGCTTCCCTTAAAATCTTATAAAAATATTTTCAAAATAAATGTTTTCTTTAAAATTGTGTGACTCTTAAATGATTTAAAAATAGAAAGAGATATTTCTCAAAAATATGTTTTTATTTCATCTTTGTCAACATTCTTTGGTGTATTTTAAGTTTATTTAATGTTGATTTATTATGATAAAAATATTACATATTGTATTGAAGGTTATTGGATATATTTGGAAATGGATTTTCTATTATTATATCATTCATGGTTTATGGTTAATGTATTGAAATTTCGTATTCTAGTATTAATACGAATGTTTATGATGTATTTCACCATTTTCTTATGATGAATGTATTGGACTAGTATGTTCTGGGTTGGGGACTTGTAATAGTAAGCCCTCTGGTTTGGGGTCTGGTTACAGCAGACCCTATGGGTTGGAGTCCAGTGAAAGAGGCCCTCCAGGATAGAGTCCGGTTACAGAGGCTCTCCGGGATAGAGTCTGGTCATAGAGGCTCTCCGGGTTTGGGTCTGGTTACAGTTAGCCCATAGGTCCTGGCATGAGGCTTTGACATAGAAATTAAAGTATGGTATTATTCATTTACTCATTATTAAAATAATATTAATGGTTCATGTGGCCATTCGACTAGTAGAATACCCATGATTATGTTTTATTATGGCATTATTTACTCTGCTCATATTCCTACCATAAAGGTATTCATGTTTATTATTGGTAAAGGCATGTGGTTTCAATTATTCATCATGCATAATATTTATTTTATCATCCATTGTATTGTTTACCCTTACTGAGCATTTTAGCTTACCCCTTACAATGTTTTATTTTTCCCAGGATTCCAAGAAGTTTTTTGTGATTGATATACTGGGATAAGCTAATGGAATAATGGCATTCATAAAGGAATATTTATGTTTTGTTGTATGTTATAATGTGTAATGTAACATTTATGTATGTAAACTATTTTCGAAGATTTATAAACCAATCGGTCCTTTGAGACTCGATTCCTTGTAATCATGTCAATGTATTAAAATAATGCACCGACTCTGATTAACTAGTGTCAGGGCATTACACATTATCTATCTGACTCGTAGTTTAGAGATGGAGTTTCCTCCACCATCTTCTCTTGCTCCTCTACCTCTTAAAAAATACTATCCCCATATTGACATTTTTTAATGTTAAAAACATTTGAATATAATGTTTTTAATATTAATGATTTACATTTTTTATTTTATATTGGTGTGATTATTGCATAATTTTATGTTTAATTATTTTTAATATTTTATTATTTTATTATTTATAATTAGTATTATATTTTTGACTGTTTTTTAATTTTACTAATAAAAATAATAATATAGTTCTTATATTTCTGGCGAATATTGAGAATTTTATTATTTTATGCTTTTGTTATTATTTTTATATTATTAATATTATTAACATTATTTTTTCTTAAATATTATTAATAATAATAGCATTATTATATGATTAGTATTATTTTATTATTAATAATATAATAATTTTTTTTATATTATTAATAATATTATTATTATTTATTATATTATTTATTTTAATACTATTAATATTATTATTATTTTCTAATATTAATTTATAATAAATTTATTGAATATTTTATTTATTTTGTATTTGTGACGGGTCCTTTTGCGATGGGGTACCATTGAAAAAATTGTATATACTATTTAAATAAGTATTTACGATAAGAAAAATGGCCCGTCACAAATGGATATTATATATATAATCTATAAAATCAGAGAACTATTTGCGACGTCGTTTTTTGCAACGGGTTATTTGCGACGGGACCTAATCACAAAAGCTTGTTTGTGATGAGATCATGTGGAAAATATCCCATTGAAAATAAATTATATTATATTAGTGGTTGTAGAGATTGTGGACCTGAAGAAACAACTACAGGAGAGTATCTATAAAGGGTATATACGCCCAAGTGTTTCACCATGGGGTGAATCAGTCCTTTCGTCAAGAATGTTGGGTCAATGGGACTTTTCATTGATTATCATGAGTTCAACAAAATCATGATAAAGAAAAAGTATCCTCTTCCTCGAATTGATGACTTGTTTGATTTGATATGTAGAGCACAATACATCTCCAAGGAGGATTTTCGGACGAGATATTACCAAGTTAGCGTGAAGAAGGAAGATCTCCCCAATACTTCTTTTCATATAAGTTACGAGAACTATGAATTTATAGTAATTCCTTTTAGACTAACTAATACTCCAAAAATGTTCATTGATTTGATGAATATACTATTTAGAGATTTCCTCAAAAAAATTGGTATTATTTATAAAATATATTCTAATATACTTAAAACCTAAGGAGGAGCATGAGAAGAATCTAAGCACTATACTGGAGGCCTTGCAAAAGGATAATCTCGATGAAATATACAATAAGTGTGAGTTCTGATTGAAGGAGGTCCCATTATTGTGTCATATCATCACAAGTAATGGGATATCTGTGGATCCCTCTAAGATAGCTGAAATATAGGGATTGTTGAGGCCAACATTAGTGTCAAGAATCCGTAACATTTTAGGGTTATCTGGATATTATCTCCAATTTGTGAGAAATTTATCATGATTTTCAAACCTTCTTACCAATCTATAATGAAAGGGTGTAAGGTTTTCATGGAATGCTGAATGTGAAGAGATCATTATAGAGTTGAAAAGGAGGATTATCACTACTTCCATGCTCATAGTACCCACAAGTGGAGAAATTTTTGTGGTATTTAGTGATTCTTTGATGAAGGCCATGGAAAGTATGCTGACAAAAAATGATAAATTCATTGCCTATGCTTTTGGGAATTTGAAATTTGATGTGTAGAACTATCCAACACATGATCTGTAATTGGATGTATTGATATTCACATTAAAAATTTTGTGGAATTACCTCCTTGGGGATAAGTGTTAAATATATACAAATCAAAAAAGCCTCAAATATATATTCACATAGAAATAATTGAACATGCACTAACGAAAATTGTTATAACTGATCAAATACTATGACTACACAATCCATTACCTCCTTGGGAAGTGAACAAGGTGGTCGATGCTCTAAGTAGAAAGGACCCAATGACAATATAATTGATGATAATTGAAAAGGATACAATCTTATTATATTTGATGAAGATAGACATTGAAATCATAAATAAGGTAACATCATCTATCCTTATAAAATTTATTTCCCAATTGTATCTTTTGGAAAGTTTAAAGGATGCTCAAAAAGATGATGTGGGAATTCAGAAGAATGTGGAAACTATCATTAAAGAGAAATCCATAGAGTTCAATGTTAATGAATAAGTAATTGAGAGATTTGGGTCAAGATTATGTGTTCCATAAAATCTAGAGTTAAAGAATGATCTTTTGGATGATGAACACAGTTTGAATTTTATCATTCACCCAAGAAACACAAAGATGTATTAAGATCTACGAGTGCATTATCGGTGGGGTAACATGAAGAAGGATATCATTGAGTGTACATAAATGTGCCTGGTATGTCAGAAAGTGAGGTATGAGAGGAAAAAGACCATGGGGATGATGAAACCATTACCCATACCAGTATAGAAATGGGAGAACATCACCATGGACTTAAATAATTTATTTTCAAACACATCCAAAGGAAGCAATGCTATATGGGTTATTGAGGATTTTCTTACAAAGACTTCACACTTCATTGCAATTAGAGAAGATTACTCATTGGATCAATAGGAATGGATATACATCAGTGATGTGGTAAGGCTAAATGGTGTTCCACTATCTATTATATCAAATTGAGATCCAATATTCAACTCCATCTTTGGAAAGAGTCTCCAACATGCTCTGGATACTGAACTGGATATCAGTACGGCTTATCACCCTAAAACCGATGGACAATCTGAGAGGACTATCAATACACTTGTGGACATGTTGAGAGAATGATCAATGGACTTCAAATGAGGATGGGATCAACATATTCCCCTTGTTGAGTTCTCTTACAATAACAGCTTTCATTCAAGCATCCAAATGGATCCTTATGAAGCCCTTTATGGGAAGAGGTGTTGGAAACATGCATGTTGGGATGAAGTTGGGGAGCAAAAAATCCACATCTATAAATGGTCGAAGAAATGATGGAGAATGTTAAGACCATCCAGCAGCACATTAAAACTGCTCAGAGTCGACAAAAGAGCTATGCTGATAATCATCAATGAGACCTAAAGCTTGATGATGGATACATGGTATTCAACCGCATATCATTTTGGAAGAGAGTTATGATATTTGGGAATAAGGGAACACTTAGTCCAAGGTACATCAATTCTTTTGCGATCCTTGATCTCATTAAAGCACTGGCATATCTACTAGCACTCCAAACGAACCTATCTCAAGTACATGTATTATTCTATGCATCACTCTTGAGGAATTAAATACCTATCCAGAGCATGTAATCAATCCAGAGGTGGTACTATTGGAGAATGAACTATTTTATTGATGATAAGATGGTGAAGATCTTATATTGTAGAGAAAAAGTTCTATGAAATAAGACAATGCCCCTTGACAAGGTGTTGTGGAGAAACCACAACTTTAAAGAAGCAAAGTGGGAACTGGTGGATGTGATGAAGCAAAGTTACCCACATCTGTTTTAGTGCGGGAAAAGGAAATTTCGAGTGTGAAATTTCTTAAGGGGGTAAGGTTTTATGGACCCAAAATTTTAATGAAAACTCATGTTGATCTAATTAAATGTATTATTATGTAAAATGGTTATATAAGACATATTCAATTCCCTGGTTTTCTTTTTTTGGATTTCAATATACCATTAATAAATGTGACCATTATTAATATAGCCATTGAATAGCTATTACATGATAAGTATAAATATAGGGCTTTAACAAATCCAATTTACTCATAAAACGGAAGTGATGGCCTAATCCAGTAGAGTTTCTCCAATCAAAGCCCATTTTTTGGAGCACATAAAGGAGGTGGTCTCACTAAGATTCACTCTTGACCAAGCCCTAGTCATGATTCAACAGGTTGTGCTTGAGCAGAACCGCCTATAAGATATGTGGAAGATAGTAGAGATTACCACCCGAGCAATGTCATCCAGCCACCCCAAGAGTCTGTCACCCTCACAAATGTGACCATTAGGTCTTATGCTGGTGTTATAATGGTTTATGAAATAAGACCCTACCACAATGATTATGTGTACTATTTTTGTCTGTAGTATATAAATTCATTTTATTATTGTTACTTTTTAAATAGTTTTTAAAGCACAAATAGTATTTTTAATTAATAGTCAATTAAGAATTATAATTTAATGAATTAATAGATATTTAATTAAATAATATTTTAATAAATATTATTAATAAATTAATTTTTATTAGATATAAATGATGGTATAATTTTTATGAATATAATTCAAATTTTGATTAAGGTTTGAAAGCTGTTCTTGTCAAAACCAATTAGTTTTCGATAAATGTTAGTTTTTATTTTAAAATTAAAAATTCACATATTTAGAAAATTATATAGATAAAAAAATATTATTTTTCTAATTAAGACGTCAAAATTACCCAATGTATACTTTTTTCATAATTTTCTAAGAAAGCTAAAATTTTGGGTCAAAATTAAATATTGTTTTACTGTATAATGTGTTTTACGATGTCATAATGTCCCAATAGTGATGTAATAAAATAATATAAATGATATTTTCAGCCAATATATGTTTTAAAATTAAAATAATGTGATTTCAAGTTTATTTTATTTATTTTACAAATCCTTAGTGGACCCTCCAAGACTTATAAAACAGTTTATCTTTTTAAAATGACTTCCATGGGAGTGTGACTCACCACCACATAAGCAAGACAAATATTTTAATATGATAGGCCATTGGACTCATAAAATTTGTTTTTCCACTCCCCATTGGAAAAAACCATGATAAAAAATAATTGGATTTCTTGTGGTCTTGATTAGTATAATGTGTTGGGTCCAAAACCTAAATAATAAATAATTCCCCCCCCCTTTCCTATATTAACCCTCCCAATCTCCCACTTCCACTTCACTAAAAGTATTTTTAGCTCTCAAAACCCGGACATACTCTCTCCAAAATCCTGAAAAGGTGCCCCATGCTCACATGAAGCTGATCTCAAGCATCCTCCAAGCCTTTAGGATTACACTTCCAGGTAAGGGATTTCTTCCTTTCCCATTTTTTGCAAATTTCATTATATTTTTATAACCTTTTTTCTCAATTAAAAATGTTGGGGTATGATTTATAACCTCCACCATAAATCCCTCCTTATTATTTAATGATGAGATACCTATTTATCTCTCATTAATTCCTCCCATGCACACTTGTTACTATGCCGAAATTCCATATGATATTTATTTCTTCTCATTTTCATTCAAGAAATTACATTATATTATGCATTTAAATTCCATTACATATGTTGGAACATGTATCTATATGACCCCCTTAATATAAATTTCATGTAAATAGGATGATATAATACTTTCTCCCTCATCAACTATTTTTATGAATTTTTTTTTCACGACATTACGCTGCAGAAATTACACAATGATTCTTTAAGCCAAAGTCATTGTGTAGTGAATACCATGCCCATTTCACTATAAAGGGTATTAAGCCTTATGCTCATTTACATATTGATTATATAGATTCATTTATTAATTCCACATTCATTTATCATGGAATAAATTATGATGATAATGAATCCATGTTGTGTGATCTTTGCGGAACACTTTTGCATTAAATGAAATGATTAAGAAGGGTGCAGCTCGATAGCGCTCCAAAGCACTGGGTAAAGATTCGTATCAGGATACTTAAAGTGAAATGAGGGTTTACTCATGATAATTCATGTGTAATGATGGCTTACTCAACTTCCATGTGCAATGAGCCTTGGTTCATGCTAATATCATATTAAATGTTGTTGCCACATTTCTATGTTTTCATAGTCATACTATATAATGACTTTATGTTAATGTTTCTCTTATGACCCATTGATATTCATATTTACTAACATGTACTGTTTCTTTCATGTTATTCCTTGATTACTCCCTTTCTAGGATTTATTTCTCACCATTTTATTATGCATGTCCTCAGGTTATCCCAAGCAATGCAAAGTATGAAGGAATGGCATGGTCATGTAAAATATGTTTTCGATAATGATATTGTGTTCTATGTTGTTATGTAACATTACTAATTTCCCACGACACTAGATGTATCAATACACAAATTTGTCTTAATGGAAATATTATGTAATAAACCATGTTTAAGTGTGTAATAAAGAGAAGGGTTGTTATATAATCTAGCTACAGATTATGGATGAAGTTATTAGGATGGAATAGAGGCCAATGAGTACTATGGACCATGGGTCATGGTTGTTGAGTTTCGTGAGGAAACAGTGTTAAAAATGTTTCAATGTTGGTGAGATACATATTAGTTGAAGATACATGGAGCTATACCATGGGTTGAAAGTCATGGAATCAGAATGGAAATGAGTAAACCGTAAGGTGCATGTTTAAATTCCTTAGGGAAAGGAATAGTGGGCCTTTTATGTGGTGTATGTATGTCCTCTAGAAGCAATTTATTATGGAAAGGATAATTAAAAATGTTGGATCTTTTCCAAGAAATATTTGGGAACAATGAGTTACAAAATGCATCGAGTATGTTGTGGAGGATGATCATGAGACAGATGTGTCCTTTGAGAATCATTTGATAAATGCGTTGTGTCATTTGTGGTAATGGAGTTATGGGAAAAGACCAAGCTGATTGGTCATATGTTCTGGAAATCATGGACATGTGTAGTAGGAAACATTAGTGAGAGAAAATAATATTAAGGCTCTGGGTCTGAATCTTTTTGAATCAGAATCATCAAGGATCTATTGAGTACAGTTCATCGATGACCTATTAAAAGGTGAGAAGGTTGTTAGATCTCATCTTTTCCATAGATATTGTAGGATTAAGTTGTGAGTTTTGGCTTTAGATCAAATACACATTAGGGACACATTCACAATTTTAATTGTTTTGGGTTGACCATTTGAATTTAATTCTCATATTGAATTAATCGAAATATTTGAAAATTTACACCCCTATAACAATTTTCAAAACATGTTTACATGTCGTGAATGTAGTTTTCTCCTAGTTTCAACATGTAATGAATGAATAATACACCCCCTATAACTATACTTCACTAATTATTGATATTTCATGAAAGTAATTTACAAAATGTGTAATTTTTAATTATTTTTTTAAATGGTTGCGATGAGATTTCACTGGAAATTCGTAAAATAAGTCCCAACTTTTACATAACCTGAAATGATAATTTATGTCATGTAATTCTAATGACCAGTATATTAAAATGAAACCTCCATTATTGTGTAACCATCCATACACCCCATATTCTCTATTAATGATTATCTACTGACCTCCCTCCCCTCTACATAGCCTTCACACTCCTCTTCCTTGGACCATAACGCCTCAGTACAACTACTATTGGACCACAACTCCTTCATGCACCACTGTCTTCCATCAAATACCATATGTACACCTCTCAGGTATTGGTGCTCTTCTCATTAAGTTATATCTCTCTATTATGCTTTTCTTCTTAAACCAAATAATGATGTTTATATGTTATTGGATCTAGGTCAAGATTTGTTTAATATTGATATTGGATTATTGTATTTAGATGTTTATTTAATAGATCATTTTTTTACTGTGGATTTTGGGTTAAGATATAGATCTTTCTCTATGTCAAATTCAGGATTTATCCATTTCAAATTGGGGTTATTTTTTGGAATGAATTAATCCTTATTATTTAGGTATGTTATTTATATACAAAATCACATTGTCGAGATTAAAATTTTGTGTATGATGTTGTAGAATCTATTTTAGATTTTTGTCAATTTTATTCTTGATTAAATTAATAAATATGGTGAATTAATTAATTAATGTAAATGTGAAATTGGGATATTGGTATTTAAGACCATGAATAATTAATTCGTAAATTAATTATTAGATTATGAAATTTGGAGTTTGATAATTAGTTGTAGAATTAATTTTTGAGAGATAGAAATTATTGAAATTGAATAATTGATGAATGGATTAATTGTTCTTATATTGATGTTGTTGGAAGGGGATAATTAATTTTAAATGTAATTATCATAGATTGTTATGATTATTAAATTGATGGAGAATGAATAACTAATTGATGAATTAAATTAGGATATTAATTTTTTATGATATAACAATTAATTGGTGAATTAATTAGGGTTATTGATTTGATTAAGTTGGAATAATTAATTGATGAATTAATTATGTGGGTTTTTATGATTTTTGGTTTAAATTATGTAATTTGTGAATTAATTAATGTGACAAATGAGATATTTATCTGTTGAATTATATAAATGGATTAATCAATTAAGGAATTAATTAATGTGAGTAATGCGATTATTTAATTGTGAATTAAATAAATCGATTATTTTATTGTGAATTTATTAATTGAATGTGACATAGACATCTAATAATAGAATTAGTTGAAGAGACTGAACAAGATTAGTTAATGATGAATTAATTAATAGAACCTAACATAGAAAATTAATAGGCGGATTAATTGAAGGGGTTGAATGGGATTAATTAATTATGAATTAACTAATGGGTTTGACGTGGAAAATTAATTGGAGAATTAATTGAACGGTTTGTGTGTGTTAATTAATTATAGAGGCAATTAATGAAAAATTTGTTAGATTAATTTATTGTTGAATTAATTTACTGTAATGGTCCGGACCTCCCCGGTCCATTACTTTGTAAAATATTGGTGTTGGAGGTGTTCCAGGAGGTCAAGGGGACTTATACCCAACACTTTGCCAATTTTCCAGTTCTGTGAACAGTGTTTCCAGTTTTATGAACAGTAACAGATCGGTCTCACCGATCGGTCTGACAGATCGGTCTCACAGATCGGTTTCACAGATCGGTCTGACCGATCAGTCTCACCGATCAGTTTCACAGATCGGTGTGACAGATCGGTTTCACAGATCGGTGTGACAGATCGGTTTCACAGATCGGTGTGACAGATCGGTTTCATAGATCGGTGTGACAGATCGGTTTCTCCGATCGGTGTGACAGATCAGTTTCACAGATCAGTTTCACAGATCAGTTTCACAGATCGGTTTCACAGATCGGTTTCACAGATCGGTTTCACAGATCGGTGTGACAGATCGGTTTCACAGATCGGTGTGATAGATCGGTTTCACAGATCGGTGTGATAGATCGGTTTCACAGATCGGTGTGACAGATCGGTTTCACAGATCGGTGTGACAGATCAGTTTCACAGATCAGTTTCATGTACAGTAACGGTGGGTGAACAGTGTCTCCAGACTCCTACAGTTTTTCCCCTTTTTACGTTTCCTTTGACGTAAAATACATTTAAAGCCTTATTTTAAGGGCTCTTAAGGCCAATTAAAATGCCATAAATCCTATATTAATTATTCCTAAGGCTTGGAATGTTTTACTTGGTCAAACCGCGTGGGTTAATGCGATCCGTTTTTAATGGAGAATTAACCGGATCTTAAACTGTCGCCCCATTAAACCTTAAAAAGGGACGAGATATCATTCTCCCTTGTTCTTTCTCTTTGTTATCAATTAAGATGCGCTAGAACCTTTCAATCCTTTCCGTAGGAGTTTCACAATCAACCTTTAATCCTAGGATTGGTTCTGCTCTGTTTTGGATACAACCGAGCCCTGTCGATCAATCTTTGATATAAGGTATGTTGTATCGTCGTTCTTTTGGGGTTAATCTTCTCCTATCTTCCGTTCCATAAATATACCATGTATTCTCCAAGATTCTAATGGGTTTTCTTGGGGTTGGTTGGTACTGTCGTACCGTAGCATCCTCCGGTGGATGCAGTTGTCACGAGGGGAGGATCATGACCTGTTGTGTGGATAAAGAACATGAGGAACTGTTTGAGGTAGGGGATTCATGGCTTCTCTAATTGTATATGTTCAATGGTAGAATTATCATGATTTATTCCTTTGGATCACAATGAAATTGACCTAATTAAATACTTGAACCGGATTAAAAGAATTGGTTGATCGCATGTTGTTTCTTTATACCGTGATAACGGTTTGCCTCATATTTTCCTAGATATAGTGATATCTATGTTTCTTTGATTCGTTGTTCGTTCATGATAGAATTGATAACGAACGTAAAGCCGGAATTAATTGTTAATTAATTGGCTAAAGATAAAGAGGCATGTAAATTAATCTGGTTATTGTCGTTGTTGTAGTTGTTCTAATTTGAGGATAATCAAATTAGGGAAGTAAGAATGGTTATTTAATTGTGATAGCTTACTGATTAGGTATCCATGATTGGAACCTACGAATACCAAATCTGTTAATTCAATGTGGATTAGAGAACAGATTATGTGGGAATTTCTAAAAGGGTTCTGAGTTACCCTCTTGTTTGTTAAAGGGCCGAGAGCCCCTTTTTTTATGTTTGTTTTCCTGCTGCTTGTGTTGTGATGTCAGCCTGGATGGCTGTTGTGATATGTGGAGGCATGGAGACTTGTGGTTGTGGCAGAGGATGACGCCTAGTGTGGTGAGATGCATCGGTTTATGCATATGGGTGTCGGGGAGGACACCAAGGTTGATGGTATGAGATGAATGTGATGGTTTGATGTTGGTGGTTTGGTTTGGTTGTTTATCTGCTTTACTTTTCCCCACTGCTCAAGGAAGCTGGTCTTGCTTACCCTCTTTCTGAAGGAGGCGAAGACACGCGGGGTATGCCACGTGCTTTCAGTGTTTAGCCTCTCGATGGAGGATGGGTCTATGCTCTTTCTATAGGCGGCAAAGACTCAACGGGTAGTATATCTCTACTCACCGTGTTGAGCCTCCTTTGGGTTTAGAAGCATAGGATGTTTTTCTAGAATTCCTGGGAATGTGGAAAAGTAATTCTGTAAAGAATGTTTGATTAAATGGTGAAAATCCACGGGGATGGAGATGCTGGAATTTAAAGGTGATGTGAAATCTTAAAAAGGAGCAGTTGTTTTTGAAAGTGATGTCATTCCAGTATAATGTGGAACTGTTCATTCTTAATTAATGTTTAACGAATTAATAAATGTACAGTGGAACTGATAAAATGAGAACGGAGTAATCTAATAGATCTCTTCAAATGTTTGTGTGCTTATAGGATACCTAGTCTTAGAAGTAGCAGCCTGGAGTCTGAGAGACGTTAGCTGCAGTTGTATCTAAGACTAGGTAATTCCCATAGTGTGGATGTGAGTTACTTATATATTCTGTACTTTTTTTTTTCTATACGCTACTCCACCCTTTCGGTAAGGGCAACTGACGCCCAGGGGATTCTGAGCCCTAGGGGGTGTTTTCCCCAACATTCTGATGGGAGGTTGAATGTCTGACTACCCCCTTTGGCCCCGCTCTCTTCTCTTGGTAGATACTTGTGCCATGAGGAACCGTGGTTAGTTACCTCATATATGTGTGTAGAGGGCTGTAATGGCTTGTGGTTATTCACAGACATATATTCTGGATATAGTATCCTATGGACTACTATAGGTGTAACGTGTATAGGCTGTGATGGCTTGAGGATCCTTACTCGGTGTATGGGCTGTAATGGCTTGAGGTATAATACCCGACGTATGATACACGTTATGTGAGCTGTGGTGGCTCCCGGAAACTACCTGGTTATTTTTGGTTGTGAGGATTGTGTGGAGCTTAGCCCAGGTGTCTGCGGGCAAGCCTTTGTGGTGCACGAGGTGCAGATTGTAGAGCTTGACCCATGTTGATACGGGCAAGCCATTGGAGAGAGATGCACAGGACGTATGTCATTGGGGCAAAGCGGCAAACCAGTGGGGAAGTAGTAGCGGGGTACCCTTGATATTCCTTACTATATTCTATATTCTCGTATGCGTTACTTGGTGAGAGTAGCCATGGTGAGGTTGGGAACATAGTATACCTGTTTAGATAACGAGTTAGTTTCACTTGTTGTTCACTGGGCTTTAGCATGCTTTCTTTACTTTTTCACGAGAGTCTTGGGGGGGATCCTACTGAGTATACTGTTATACTCACCCTATGTACATATAAACTATTTTTCAGGTCACTTGGAGCAGGTTGGAGATCAATCTAGTTACTACTAGCTTGCGGTTGGAGGAGGAGCTGTTCGGGCTTGTAGTCGCTGTCGTTTTACTTTCTTTTGGGTACTTTTAGTTTCCCCTTTCAGTTGTAGAACTTTTGCATGACATTTCATATATGTACTTGGTTTCCTTTTATATTTCAGTTCTGAGTTGGAGTTGATTGGAGTCTATTCTATCTCTCTCTTCTGCATGTGTTCTCTTAGAGGGTAATGCCTCCCATTTGTACGTTATTATACCCTCGGTGCTAGTCGCCAACCCGGGGCCTACTGGAGGCGGGACTCGGGGGTCATTATCTCCCTTTTCACATTGCCGGCCCAGGAGGGGTACACTCTGTGGGGAGGGGGTCGTGACAGAGTGGTATCAGAGGTCTGGTTGAGGGATAGGATGGAGTTTGGAGTTAGGCACAGGTGAGGATGCACGGGATGGTAGGGCAATGGTGTCATTCATGTTTATCAAGTGGGGTATACACTGGATACCGGCAGAGACATAGGCGTTCTGGGCCCCCTATGATCTGTTGCACGGGCCTTTATGTTTACGATGGCTACTAAACAAAGTGATATTGGTTGCAGGGTAGAGACCTAGGAAATGATCATGCATCATTATTCTTTGCGCCTATGTTTGAATGGGTAGACCTTGGGATAGGTAACCTAAAATTAATAAAACAAAATAATTAATTAATTAATGTTGAGTCTTCCATATTCCAGGCTTAGGAGCTCTAATGATTGTTATTTTACAGGTATGGCTCCAGGTCGACGTCCTCGTCAGGTTTGCGCAGAAGGTGCCCAGCAGGCTGTCCCAGCAGATCGCCGCCGAGTAGAGGTTGGCGACGATGACACTTGGAGGAAGACACTCCAAGAGTTTCAGCGCCAGAGTCTACAGAAGTATGAGGGCTCCGTTTCAGATGTAGTCACCGAAGACTGGTTGGAGGAGGTCGAGATAGGCTTCAGTTCGATTCGTGCTCGGAAGGAACACTGGGTGTCCTTGGTTGTGAGGATGTTGCGTGGAGCAGCGAGACAATGGTGGTTCTTGTTCCTCGGGGATCGTGAGGAGTCAGCGACCTCATGGGAGGAGTTTCAAGATAGGTTTAGAGTCTAGTTTCATTCATTGACTGCGAAGTCGTCCAGTCGCCAGGAGCTACTCACCCTTCGACAGGGGAGCTCCAGTGTTCGAGAGTTTGGAATCCGTTTCAGGAACCTTCTACGATATGCTTCAGACCTGTTACCAGATGATGAGGCTAGGGCGAGGCATTTCGAGGAGGCTTTGCGTCCAGAGATCCAGCGCCAGGTCACCCCATTTATGCTGAAGACATATCTAGAGGTGTTGGCGATGGCAGAGGTTGTTGAGAGGACTTTGGCAAGAACCGGATCATCACGAGAGGGGAATCGTCATGATTCCTCACGAAGCAGAGCTGTGGTCCGGGGTTCCCGGTTTTCAGGGCAGAAGAGTTTCCGTTCACCTGGGGGTAGGTCCCAGCCCTTTCAATCTCATTTCTCCGGAGGCAGCAACTCTCAGGCCTATGCAAAGGGATCAGGAGCTTGCTTTTCTTGTGGTGGACATGGTCATCAGCCGCGGGAGTGCCCGACTTTTCAGAGCAGTCATCGTGCATCAGGCGCTCCACTCCAGGTTCCTCCGTTGAGGCAGTTCCAGCCAAGGCGCAGCAGCAGGTTACACCAGCTTTAGATCACCAGAGGGTAGATGGAGCAGGCAGAGGACAAACCCATGACGCTCCCCGTCCTCAGAGAGCAGAGCGCGGCCGTGGTGGTGGTCGTCATCAGGGTCAGAGAGGCCGTGGAGGTGGTCGTGGTCAGCTTCATGCTCTAGCGTTGCCATCCCCAGGCGAGCCAGATGTCGTCCGAGGTACCCTTTGCTTGTTTTCTACCTTGGTGTATGCCTTGTTTGATTCAGGAGCGACACACTCCTTTATATCCCCTACCCTTGTCCACGATTTGGGACTTGAGGTAGAGAGGCTTCCAGTGCCCTTGGCGTTGACTACTCCAGTTGGAGGTCGAGCTAGCTTGTTTGAAGTATGTAGAGACTGTGAGCTAGTGTTGGGGCAGCACTGCTCTTGGGGAGATTTCCTATGTTTACGAATACAACCATATGATGTCATCCTCGACATGGATTGGTTGTATTCGGTGCAGGATGTTGTGTATTGCTACAGGAAGAAGGTCGTTTTCTTTGATGAAGATGGAGATAAAGTGGTGTTTGTTGGTGAGAGAGATCCTCGGATGAGTCATAAACGAGTTTCATCCTTATCATCCATGATGGTTGGGATGATGCTGAGTTCTTCATAGGTTCAACAGCTGGCGTTTCCTAGGGTCGTAGAAGAGTACCCTGATGTCTTTCCAGAAGAGGTTGTATCCTTACCCCCTCGACAAGAGATCAAGTTTGGGATCGAGCTACAGCCAGGAGCGTCTCCTATCTTTATGTCTCCGTATAGGATGACCCCTTCTGAGTTACGAGAACTACGTATTCAGATCGATGGTCTGTTGTTGTGTGGTTTTGTTCGGCCAAGTGTGTCACCTTGGGGCGCACTGGTTTTTTTTGTGAAAAAGGCTGATGGCAGTTTGTGGTTGTGCGTCGATTATCGTCGATTAAACAAAGTGACAATAAAGAACCGCTATCCTCTCCCGCGGATTGATGACCTATTCAATCAACTGAAGGGTGCAAGTTGGTTTTCAAAGATCGACTTGCGGTCAGGATATCATCAGATGCGTGTAAAGGATGAGGATATCCCGAAGACTGCTTTTCGCTGTCGTCATGGGCATTATGAGTTTGTTGTAATGCTATTCGGCGTGACAAATGCTCCAGCTGTTTTCATGGGGTTGATGAATGCTGTGTTCCGTGAATTCCTGGACAAGTTTGTTGTGGTTTTCATCGACGACATCCTTGTATACTCCACATCTGAAGAGGAGCATGCAGAACATCTACGAGCCGTTTTGGGAGTTCTTTGCCAACATCGGTTGTTTGGGAAGTTGTCCAAGTGTGAGTTCTGGGCTCGAGAAGTTCGTTTCTTAGGGAATTTTGTGTCCCAACAGGGAGTAGCTGTGGATCCTTCGAAGGTAGAAGCAGTGGTGTCTTGGGCAGCCCCCAAGACCTTGTCAGAGGTGCGAAGTTTCCTTGGTCTCGCAGGCTATTATAGGAGGTTTGTGGCTAATTTCTCCCGAGTTGTGACTCCTCTTACAGATTTGACCAGGAAGGATCAAGCATTCATATGGACTGATCAATGTCAGACAGATTTCGATTATCTAAAGGAGATGTTGGTGAGTGCTCCAGTCCTTTGTCTTCTAGCAGAGGGAGTCCAGTTTGATGTTTTCTGTGATGCTTCACATCTGGGGCTAGGCTGTGTTCTCATGCAGCAGAGGTCTGTTGTTTCTTATGGGTCTCGGCAGTTGCGTCCCCATGAATGCAACTATGCCACCCATGATCTTGAGTTGGAAACCGTGGTGTTTGCTCTGAAGTTGTGGAGACATTACCTCATTGGTGAGCACTTTGTGGTTTTCACCGATCATAAGAGTTTGAGGTATGTTTTCTCCCAACGTGATTTGAACTTGCAGCAGCGTCGGTGGATGGAGTTCTTGCAGGAATACGACTTTGAAATATCGTATACACCTGGGAAGGGAAATGTTGTTGCTGATGCACTGAGCCGAAAGTCACGTAATGATGTTGTGCGTGAATCTGGTGATTCCTGGAGAGTGATGGAAGAGCTATCATCTTTGCATCTTGATATGGGAGAAGTTGGGGGAAGAGGTTGTCTTTTCCAGATGACGGTGCAGTCATCTATGATGAAGAAGGTGGAAGAGTCTCAGTTGGGTGATCCAGAGGTGGAAGTTTGGAGAGACAGAGTCTTTTGTGGAGAGGCCCCTGATGGTTGGTCGGAGGATGAACAACACTGAGTGTTGTATCATGGCAGGCTTTTTGTTCCCTTGGCGATGTGCGAGACGGTTCTCCGAGAGTTCCATGGTTCACCCTTGGCAGTACATCCTGGTGTGACGAAGATGTACCGATCCTTAAGGAGTCAGTTCTGGTGGCCGGGGCTGAAACGTATGGTTGCAGAGTGTGTGTCTCGATGTTTAGTCTGCCAGAAGGTGAAGGCCGAACACCGTGTTCCTGGTGGTCTTCTCCAGCACTTAGAGATTCCTCCGTGGAAGTGGGAGGACATCTCAATGGACTTTGTTACAGGTTTACATTGAGCTCCGGGAGGACATGATGCTATATGGGTGGTAGTGGACCGTTTAACTAAATCATCCCACTTCATAGCAATCAAGGAGTCGAGCTCAGTGGAGGTTTTGTCGAGGCAGTATCTGGAAGAGGTGGTTAGGCTTCACGGAGTTCCTAAGACGATCATTTCTGATCGAGATCCTCGTTTTACCTCTAGGGTGTGGAGAGGTCTCCAGCATGCTTTTGGCTCTCAACTGTGCCTTAGCACTGCTTTTCATCCTCAAATGAATGGTCATACAGAGCGAACCATCCAGACTCTTGAAGACATGTTGCGCTCTTGTGTTCTTGATTTTGGAGGTTCATGGAAAAAGAACTTACCTTTGGTAGAGTTTGCATACAATAATAGTTTTCACTCTACCATCGGCATGGCGCCGTTTGAAGCCTTGTATGGCCGGCCATGCCGTTCTCCGTTGTGCTGGACTGGGGTCGGAGAGTCAGCAATTCTCGGACCAGAACTAGTGCAGAATACGACAGAGATGGTTCAAGTGATTCGTGAGAGGATGAAGACAGCACAAGATCGTCAGAAATCATATGCTGATCAAAGAAGGAGACCGTTAGAGTTTAATGTTGTGGATCATGTGTTTCTGAAGGTGACTCCCCATCGTGGGTAGCGAAGGATTGGTCGCGGAAGTAAGCTTTCTCCCCGTTTTGTTGGGCCTTTTGAGGTGTTAGCTCGTGTTGGAGCTGTGGCATATCGAGTTGCACTTCCCCCTCAGATGAGTCGGATACATGATGTTTTCCATGTATCGCAGCTCCGTCGTTATCTTCATGATGAATCTCATGTTATCGATTGGGGAGAGATCAATATTGACGATGGTGCAACCTTCGAGGAGCGACCTGTGGAGATCCAAGACCACAAGGAGAAGGTGTTGTGTGGGCATTCTATCCCCTTAGTTCGTGTCTTGTGGCGACACCGTGGCATGGAGGAGAGTACATGGGAGCGTGAGTCACAGATACGTGCTCAGTACCCAGAGTTGTTTAATGTTTTAACTCCCTTCATGTAATGATGTTTCCTCTCTGGTTAGATATTTCATGTTATATTTATGTACCTTTGATGTGATGTTATGTTTGAATTTTTTGGGTATGGACTGTTTGTTCCCATACTCCTGGATGTCATAGTTTTGTTCCGGATTTCGAACAACTCAGGGTGGTTTTCCCCTGAGAGGTATCTTATGGGTGGTTGTTCGGACCCCTCTTCTCTTCTGGGTTGGTTTTTAATTCTCGATGACGAGAATGTTTTGAGAGGTATCTAATGTAATGGCCCGGACCTCCCCGGTCCATTACTTTGTGAAATGTTGGTGTTGGAGGTGTTCCGGGAGGTCAAGGGGACTTATCCCCAACACTTTGCCAATTTTCCAGTTCTGTGAACAGTGTTTCCAGTTTTATGAACAGTAACCGATCGGTCTCACAGATCGGTCTGACAGATCGGTCTCACCGATCTGTTTCACAGATCGGTGTGACAGATCAGTTTCACAGATCGGTGTGAAAGATTGGTTTCATAGATCGGTGTGACAGATCGGTTTCACAGATCGGTGTGACAGATCAGTTTCACAGATCAGTTTTACAGATCAGTTTCACAGATCGGTTTCACAGATCGGTTTCACAGATCGGGGTGACAGATCAGTTTTACAGATCGGTGTGACAGATCAGTTTCACAAATCGGTGTGACAGATCGGTTTCACAGATCGGTGTGACAGATCAGTTTTACAGATCAGTTTCATGTACAGTAACGGTGGGTGAACAGTGTTTCCAGACTCTTACAGTTTTTCCCCTTTTTACGTTTCCTTTGACGTAAAATAAATTTAAAGCCTTATTTTAAGGGATCTTAAGGCTGATTCAAATGCCATAAATCCTATATTAATTATTCCTGAGGCTTGGAATGTTTTACATGGTCAAACCGCGTGGGTTAATGCGATCCGTTTTAATGGAGAATTAACCGAATCTTAAATTGTCGCCCCATTAAACCTTAAAAAGGGAAGACATATCATTCTCCCTTGTTCTTTCTTTTTGTTCTCAATTAAGAGGCGCTAGAACCTTTCAATCCTTTCCGTAGGAGTTTCACAATCAACCTTTACTCCTAGGATTAGTTCTGCTCTGTTTTGGATACAACCGATCCCTGTCGATCAATCTTCGATATAAGGTATGTTGTATCGTCGTTCTTTTGGGGTTCATCTTCTCCTATCCTCCTTTCCATAATTATACCATTTATTCTCCAAGATTCTAATGGGTTTTCACGGGGTTGGTTGGTACTGTCGTACCGCAGCATCCTCCGGTGGATGCAGTTGTCGCGAGGGGAGGATCGTGACCTGTTGTGTGGATAAAGAATGTGAGGAACTGTTTGAGGTAGGGGATTCATGGCTTCTCTAATTTTATATGTGCAATTGTAGAATTAGCATGATTTATTCCTTTGGATCACAATGAAATTGACCTAATTAAATACTTGAACCGGATTAAAAGAATTGGTTGATCGCATGTTGTTGCTTAATACCGTGATAACGGTTTGCCTCATGTTTTCCTAGATATAGTGATATCTATGTTTCTTTGATTTGTTGTTCGTTCATGATAGAATTGATAACGAACGTAAAACCGGAATTAATTGTTAATTAATTGGCTAAAGATAAAGAGGCATGTAAATTAATCTGGTTATTGTCGTTGTTGTAGTTGTTCTAATTTGAGGATAATCAAATTAGGGAAGTAAGCATGGTTATTTAATTGTGATAGATTACTTATTAGGTATCCATGATTGGAACCTACGATTAACAAATCTGTTAATTCAATATGGATTAGAGAACATATTGTGGGAATTTCTAAAAGGGTTCTGAGTTACCCTCTTGTTTGTTAAAGGGCCGAGAGCCCCCTTTTTTGATGTCTGTTTTCCTGCTGCTTGTGCTGTGATGTGAGCCTGGATGGCTGTTGTGATATGTGGAGGCATGGAGACTTGTGGTTGTGGCAGCGGATCACGCCTAGTGTGGCGAGATGCATCGGTTTATGCATATGGGTGTCGGGGAGGACACCAAGGGTGATGGTATGAGATGAATGTGTTGGTTTGATGCTGGTGGTTTGGTTTGGTTGTTTATCTGCTTTACTTTTCCCCACTGCTCAAGGCATCTGGTCTTGCTTACCCCCTTTCCGAAGGAGGCGAAGACACGCGGGGTATGCCATGTTCTTTCCATGTTTAGCCTCTCGATGGAGGATGGGTCTATGCTCTTTCTATAGGCGGCAAAGACTCGACGGGTAGTATATCTACTCACCGTGTTGAGCCTCCTTTGTGTTTAGAAGCATAGGATGTTTTTCTAGAATTCCTGGGAATGTGGAAAAGTAATTCTGTAAAGATTGTTTGATTAAATGGTGAAAATCCATGGGGATGGAGATGCTGGAATTTAAAGGTGATGTGATATCTTAAAAAGGAGCAGTTGTTTTTGAAAGTGATGCCATTCCAGTTTAATGTGGAACTGTTCATTCTTAATTAATGTTTAAAGAATTAATTAATGTACAGTGGAATTGATAAAATGAGAACGGAGTAATCTAATAGATCTCTTCAAATGTTTGTGTGCTTATAGGATACCTAGTCTTAGAAGTAGCAGCCTGGAGTCTGAGAGACATTAGCTGTAGTTGTATCTAAGACTAGGTAATGCCGATAGTGTGGATGTGAGTTACTTATATATTCTGTACTTTTTGTGTTTCTATACGCTACTCCACCCTGTCGGTAAGGGCAACTGACACCCCGGGGATTCTGAGCCCTGGGGGGTGTTTTCCCCAACATTCTAATGGGAGGTTGAATGGCTGACTACCCCCTTTGGCCCCGCTCTCTTCTCTTGGTAGATACTTGTGCCATGAGGCACCGTGGTTAGTTACCTCATATATGTGTGTAGAGGGCTGTAATGGCTTGTGGTTATTCACACACATATATTCTGGATATAGTATCCTATGGACTACTATAGGTGTAACGTGTATAGGCTGTGATGGCTTGAGGATCCTTACTCAGTGTATGGGCTGTAATGGCTTGAGGTATAATACCCGACGTATGATACACGTTATGTGAGCTGTGGTGGCTCCCGGAAACTACCTGGTTACTTTTGGTTGCGAGGATTGTGTGGAGCTTAGCCCAGGTGTCTGCGGGCAAGCCTTTGTGGTGCACAAGGTGAAGATTGTAGAGCTTGACCCATGTTGATACGGGCAAGCCTTTGGAGAGAGATACACAGGACGTATGTCGTTGGGGCAAAGCGGCAAACCAGTGGGGAAGTTTTAGCGGGGTACCCTTGATATTCTTTACTATATGCTATATTCTCGTATGCGTTACTTGGTGAGAGTAGCCATGGTGAGGTTGGGAACATAGTATACCTGTTTAGATAACGAGTTAGTTTCACTTGTTGTTCACTGGGATTTAGCATGTTTGTTTACTTTTTCATGAGAGTCTTGGGGAGGATCCTACTGAGTATACTGTTATACTCACCCTATGTACAAATAAACTGTTTTTCAGGTCACTTGGAGCAGGTTGGAGATCAATCTGGTTACTACTAGCTTGCGGTTGGAGGAGGAGCTGTTCGGGCTTGTGGTCGCTGTCGTTTTACTTTCTTTTGGGTACTTTTAGTTTCCCCTTTCAGTTGTAGAACTTTTGCATGACATTTCATATATGTACTTGGTTTCCTTTTATGTTTCAGTTATGAGTTGGAGTTTATTGGAGTCTATTCTATCTCTGTCTTCTACATGTGTTCTCTTAGATGGTAATGCCTCCCATTTGTACGTTATTATACCCTCGGTGCTAGTCGCCAACTCGGGGCCTACTGGAGGCGGGACTCGGGGGTCATTATCTCTCTTTTCACATTGTCGGCCCAGGAGGGGTACACTTTGTGGGGAGGGGGTCGTGACATTTACAGTCATTATTATGAAAATACTGTTAAATGAGTTCGATTAATTAATTGGTTAATTAATTGATGATAATTTTTTGATAATTCAATTGAGTGAATTAGATCAATTAATAGGTGAATTATTTAATGTAGATCATTGTTATAATTAGTTGTTGATTTGAGTATGTTAATTGAAGAATTAATTATGTGATATTGAGTTTTTTATTTATGATGATTAATTGTAGAATTAATCATGTGATATTGAGTTGATAATTTATAAAATTTAAATATAGAATTAATTATGTGATACTGAGTTATTGATTTTTGATAATTAACAATAGAATTAATTATGTGATATTTAGAAAGACGATTCGATATAATCAATTTTAGAAATAATTATTATCTATTGATATTGTGAATGACATAGTTAATTGTAGAATTATTTATGTGATTTCAAGTTATGGACATTGATTAATTAATGGATAAGTTAATAAATAAGATTTGTGTAAAAATTTAATTTTTGAATTAGTTATTTATATTTTTGTGGTATGATTATTGATGAATTAGTGATGAAATTAATGTGATTATTTGATTGTTAAACAACTAGAGGAAATGACGACATTTTTTAATTATCAAATTGATTAATGTTATTGATGTTACTAGTTATTTGTTGAATTAACTAAGGGGTAGAACATTTTTACTTTATTGTTCAATTGATTAGTGGGAGATATTTTCTTAATTAGTTGGTTGTATAATTAATATGAACGATATAGTCAATTAATTGTTGAATTATTTAATGAGAATGTATTTTACAAATTAATTTTTGAATTAATTAATGGACATGGATAAATTAATTCTTGAATTAATTAATGGAATTAATAGTTGTTAGTTTTGATAAGAAGATTATTGTTATTTATTAATGATTGATAAATGGGGTGTAAGACATGATGATCTATTCCCATGATAATCATATAAATGAATCATTGAATGATGTATTCAATATTGAATTTAATTACGATATATTGGTGAAAATATTTGTGATAAATAATTATAGAAATAATTATTGGATGTTCATTACGTGAAATTAACAATTACTTTGGTGAATTTATTATGAGACATTTAATTAGTGGTTTTGAATAATTAATTGGTTAATTAATAATTGGATGCTGTTTTTATGAAAATATTAATTAATTGTCGAATTAATTAATGGACATGAATTTTTTTATTAATTAATTAATTAATGTCTGATAAATGGGGTGATATATATATGACAATCTAGGTTGTATAGGATTTACATGCATAATTGTTAAATGTGGGATAGAAATGAAAATCTAAACTAGAGATAGATCGATATGTAAGGTTGAGAAATAGGGTGTTAGACATGAATCTCTAAACCAATTACAAATGCATAGAGTAGATAATTGGGGTTTTAGACATGATGTTAATTTACCATGATTTATATGCATAGTATTGAAGTCGGTACTAGACGTGACATTATATGACCATGATGTGTATGCCTGATTGAGAATTGGGGTTCTATACATGATATTCAATTCCCATTTAATATATATAGAATTTATAAAGGGGGACATGGACATGGAATTCTATACCCAAAAAATTAGCATTGAACTTTGGTTCTAAGTTGTGGTAATAATGAGATTGAAATTAAATTAATAATTATATAATATTTGTTTAAATGAATTTATAATTGAATATGTAACATTGTAAAAACCTGGTGTGGGATGAAGATGGTATAGAGTTTTGGGTGTCCTCAAGAACCCAAGGGTTTATGTGGTAAAATAATGTATAATTAAATAAATCTAAACATATTAATTTATTACATGTACTAATTCATTATAAAAATGCATACAATTTTAAAAACTGAATTTATTTTAGACACTCACACCCTACTCAGGATTCCTGATTGGTACACAAATAGACATTGTATCTTTAGATATGTTAAGGTAACATTCCTTGTTTCTGATGAGTTAGTTGGTATAGATCATGGATGAGGGAACCATATGTGGTTCGAGACCCACTTCGGAGTTGTCAGTGTCTTTAAATTTGGGTTTTCACATAACACTTGACATGTAATTAGCATGGAATTTATACAGTTTATTTTTGATACTATATTTCACATTTTGATCATTTATGATATTTTTTTTCAATTCATAAATATATTATTATGATATTTTTTATTTATTTTACATGTAGTATTACTCTGATAGAAGAAAAAAGAGGGTATAATCTCCACATGATTGATATTAAACCCTCACTGCTAGTCGATAGCCTTTCTCATAATAAGAGGAGAACCATAGGTAATGTATGGTCTCACACAGCACACCGTTTCATGGCACATTGTTCAAGATGTTATAGCCTACGTCCCATAAGAGGGCATACAAAGGAGATCTTCTAAAGAAGTGTTAATCACCTTTATCAAACACATTTATTATTCATCTTATTTTACAACCCCTAATTAATAAATAGAAACCTCAAATAAAATAAATATGGAATCATCCATATAATTATATGGTATTATGTTTATGTCATAAAATTTATCCATATCAATCATCACCACCATGAAAAAAAACATTCCCTCGTGTGTATGACGGACAACCGCCTCACAAAGAGATGTAATTTCTTTTCATTTACACCGTACATTAATTGTCATAATGATGTAAATAAATAATATATATATGATAATTATGAATTAATTAAAAAAATGAAATATAACTTATCCTTTAATTACTTATGATTTTTACCCCTTAAAAATTGAAATGTTGTACGTGTGTAAGTATGACCTACCATCTTCACACAACGATGTGATTAACTTTTAATGTTTGTTTCTCATGGATGATATCAAATATGTATAGAATTAATATTTATAATATTTATATAATTATTTACAATATTAATATGATATAATCATGATCAATATGCAAGGACCATAACTTCCAAATGAAAACACACACAAAAAACCAAACAATCTACACTAGAAACAATGATAATTATAATAGATTATTAATAAATGGATGATAAGATGTAATAAATGAATCACATATGATATTAAATATTTGTATTTGGTTTTTTTATATTAGTATAATAAATATTAATTTATCTTTTTGGAAGTTAAAATTAGATATGTGTCAAGTCAAATATGAGGTAATGGATTTTGCCTCAATTTCCACACCATTGATACGTATTTGGTATTATACACTTATATGTTATTTTCTGGTGTATATACTACATCATTGATGTATTTAAAATTAACATTTATTTATTCATGATGATTAAATTCACAATTCATATTTACCCTTTCAAGTGGATATAATTTAAAAGATACTAAATATGTAAGAATTTGTTTTACAATCTTATTTTTTAGGTTTTTACTTATTTTAATGGAAATAATCATATAATACATCTTTCATGAACTCCGTATATTTTATTGTCCTATGTATATTTAATTATTTTCCATGTTTTGTTAAATAATTTTCTCTATTTTTTTCCTCAATGAATCCATGAAATTTATTAATAGAAATAATGATGTTATTTTATCTTTTTTATCAGGTATATTTTTCTTCTATATCCATATTATTAAAAAAAATTACAAAACATATTTTTATTTTATTAAAAGATTTATTAAGGAAATATTATGTAATAAATTACTTTTTACATTTCTTTATATGAATTTTAATAATTTTTTTAAAATTATTTCTTTTAAATTTTCATATAAATATATAATACAATGTTTCATATTTATATATACAGTGTTAAATAATTTTCTATCCACTATAACTATTTTATGAAATGATCGTTCTTATATTAGGTTTAAATGAGTTTATCAAGAATTTTTTTTATTTAATTTCTATTTTGATGGTTTTCGTCGACTTTAATTATTTCTCTAAAAGGAAATTATTTTATTGGAAACCATATATTTTTTATGAATTAATAGCCATCTTTAACCTCTTATTAATCTTTTTATGATTAGCATTCACTTGAAAATTCAATTTGTTAGGATAATTTTTCATTGTACACTACATTAATCTTAAATTTCTATATTCATTGAATCAGAAAAATGACTACTTCCTAAAAATTTTGTCATTTCTATATTCAATGTTTTATTGAGGAAGATATTTCATTGAGTAGGAAGATATTAATATTTTTTAATACTTAATAAATATGGATATTTTTTTTAAGGAATATTTTTAATGAATTAAATTGATCTTTTAATATATAAAGAATGCATTTGACTTGCTTTAATAGTCAGGGCCTAGTTAAACATGGCCCTTCGATGCATTGGAAGGTCTCACGACACAATCCGCTTGTCCAAAATTATTAAGTAGGTTTTTTGGGTAAACCAACACATTGATTATACTATCATGAAACAAGAAGAAGAAGGTAAATATATCACTATGAATAAGATAATTTAATTCAACATTAATTATTTCTTCAATTTTTAATTTTTTATAATTTTCTAAGATATCACTACATTTATATTATCTATATATGCATCCAATGGTCAAGATATTAATTAAAGGGAATGTGTTTTTAGGTTTCTACCTTTTCATATTGATTATGTATTATTTTTTATTGAATGATTCTACTATATTTAACACTTACTAATAATATAAGATCTAATTTTTTTCTTCTCTAAAATATATAAATATGGATATTACGAACAATATCATGGACCAAAGAATGTTTCTTATTCAATGTTTTATATTTTTATATCAATGTTAAATTGGTAGGATGTTCATATTTGGATCTTCATGTCTAGTAAATAATCCGACCATGGTGATGTGCTCCATAGTATCTAATGCCATTGTAAAAAAGTAGGCACTTACTCCGGGTTACTAAAGATCATGACTCAAAATTCAACCCTGTAAATGATGAAAATATTATAAAATATATATATAATACAGATTAAATGTTGAATACATGTTTCATGAATTGGAAGAATCTTGTATATAGTGTGACCATTTATTTAAACATGGTAGATAATGTCTCACTATTCTTCCATCCCAATTGAGTATGAATTTCATTTCTAAAGAACAAAAATAAAAAAAGTTAATCGAAAGGATAATGTATCAGTTATTGAAGTAGCAGAAAAAGTATAAAAAATAATGTCAATGGAATTTTGATAGTGGATATTATTCACATAAGATATAATATTTAATAAATATTTAAGTATATAAATATGTATAAGGGGGATCAATGATACTTGAAAATGGAAGTACACTTAATATAAGTGGAGTTGGTTTAACAATCCTTAGAGATGACAAGATGAAATGAAAAATTCATTATTCATATATGGTTCTAAAAAATATAATAAGAGTGTCTTATTTTTTTGAATAGGGAAATGATGTGTTTTTTGAAAATATGTATCTATTAGTGAATTGGTTTAAAGGATGATATGTGCATACTAAAGGTCAAAAAAACATAATAAAACTAGTTTTATGTTAGTGATGTTATAAATAAATGTTATTTAGATGAATTTTATAAAATATATTAATAAATAAATTATTTGACTTCCTTGACCAAAAGAATATGAGGAATATTACCCATCAAAGGAAATTTCATGATGTACATAAATTGAACAGAGATTGAAATTGGAATTTTTTTATTAGATAAATGGGGAATATTTTTAACACTTCTAAAAATAAAGTAGAGAATCAACCATCTCATCCATTAGATATTTATATAATTCTATCATGATCCTATTTAGATAAAAGTAATTTATAAATGAAAGAATATTTTTAGGGAAACTAACTATGGTCACATCTTAAATGTTCGAGATAAAGAATCACTACCCTAATGAATTATTAATATTTTCTTTTAGATTAAATAATTTATGATTAAATAAAGTAATTTAAATGGGGGTGCTGATAATATTTTTGGATATTTTAAAATAAAATAAAATAAATAAATACATTTGATAGGTGAGAGAGATGAATATATATTACTTAAGAAAATTAAAATGATTTCTATAATCATTTTATATTATTCTAAATAACCCAATTGAATAAACATTGTCAATACCATTGATCTACTTACCCCTCACTATTCCTCTTATATGATAATAATTGTTTACTCAAGGATCCTCATGATTACTAGTAACTCCTCTTTCCTCTTTATGAGAGGAAAAGAACCCCTCAATAAATAGAGTGAACCTTCTCAAAAACCATGGAACAATCATAAGAAATTCAGAATCTCAATTTATTCACCTGTAATTATATGGATAGAAAAAAAAATAGTTTCTAATCGATGAATTCTGAATATCTAAATTACATGAAATATGTGTTTGAATATAGAGTGATGTTCACCAATTCTACATATTACCTTAATTACCTTATTAGAATCAGAATAATATATTGGTAATTTAAAATAGGAATTAAGGATCAGCACTTTTATTCCTCTTTAGACCACCAATAATGTGCTAGATCTTCATACTAAAGAGTCAAGTGATCAAGGATACAATATAGTGATTTAGAAACAAAAAAAGACACAAGTGGTGGGAAAAGATAACAAAGATGAAAACAAAAAATTAAAATGAAAAAAAATTAAAAAAATCATCAAAACTATGAATAGTTGAAGGGTTATTTGTGGAATCTTATAAAGGATTCAAATAAAATTTAATTTTTAGGCACTACATGTATTCTCCAATATCGTACAAAAAATTCATTTCATGAAACCATACCCAGGATCTTCTCCACATGTACTACTCAAGGGTGTGAATTATTCTATTCAAGATCTCTCTCAATCATTCTCCTATATCGACATATCCCTATAACCAATACCTCACTTTAAGGTTATATGGATATAATGATGATATATGTTGTAAATTTTATACATTTTGGACAGAAAATACGAAAATAAGGTATTTGATAACCTATATAGCCCCAAAAAACTTTTAATCTTAGGGATTAATTATTCCACGACTGTCAAGATTCTCAGTCGAATCTGACATGGCTGATGATCTAGAAAAAGAATTCTTATGTGAGGAAGGGCGTGTCTTCTTGGTTATGATATGAGATAAGTTCAGTATAACATGATATAGAGATTATTATGGGATATCACATTGCACAATATATGGGGAATGTGAATTCTAATGAAACATGAGGGCCTAGTCTAGGGTTTTAGTTATTTTGACAAAGGTTTCACCTTATGTATATTCTATGAATGGAGAGTATTCATACACATGATATATATATTATTACACCCAATTTGGATAATCAAAATTTTTCTTATATGGACTAATTTTATTCTTCCCTGGGTCCCCAATAATTTTAAAAGGAATTAAATCGATTGATTTCTCTTATGAGAGACAAATTCTTTTTTACTCATATGTGAGTAGTGTGTCATACATATTATTCATACAGAGTAACTATTTTAATATAAGGTGGCCCATTTGAATATTTTTATAAGAGTATGGTCTATAGATTTTATTAATATGCAAGTTCTAGGAGATAAAATTTATTCCTAAGAGTGGACTTCACTATAGTAATGCCTATAAAGAAAGGTTTTCCAAGCCTAGTTAATCAAACACATGACTATGTACATTGATTGATTCACAAAAATCCTATCCCCTTTCAATTTAATCACATTTAACTCCTTATATGATAAAACAAAACCCTTTTATATGTAAATTGTAATGCTACACTACTTGTATTTCCCTTAAAAAAACAATAACCTATTCAAATCAGTTTATTATTTTTTCTAATAATTGAAAAAATAAAAAAATAAAAATCTTCAATACCAAAAATCACAAAATTATTTTCATATTATTCCAAAAATTCTATAATTTTGGATAATATAGTGTTTGTGGAAATTGAAAATTTATAATTAAAATTTCAAAAATTGGTTTCCCTTATCCCCACAATAAAATAATTCCCCTTAATAATATTTCATTGAAGTCAAGATTAAAAAAGTATGATTCCAATCAAAAAATAAAAAAAACACTGAAATATAAAATAATTAATTAATCCAATATTTATATTTCAATAATTCATTGATAAGTCATGTTCACATTAAAATTCATATTAATATGGTTAGAGATTTTTAATCCTTTCCAATCCACTAAATGATTTACCTATCATAGAATCTTTAACTGTTATTTATAGGAACCTTTATAATAAAGTATTGATTATAATAAAAGGTCATATTATTTACCATATAATTTCCAAAATGAAAGGTTTTTTCCCAAAAAATAGTTTTTTATAAATCAAGAATAATTTCAAAAGGTTTTTCTATGTATAGTTGTTAGAAATATAAAATTAAAAAATGATTAAGAAAAATATATTTAAATCTAATGAAAAATTCAAGTGATAATTCATACAATTATAAAAAGTTAAGGTATCTCACTTAATCGCTTATAAAATATATCACTTTTAGAATATATTCCATTATTTTATTTATTGGAAATAATAATTTATTGGAATATAGGGATAGTATTTTCATTCAAACTATAATGGGATGGATCATAAAAAATATTCCCATAGTAAATTTATTTATATTGGTAAACATAGGGTTGTCTCTATAGAAGAGTGAACAGAATTGATTATGGATTTTATTTTTATAAAGTATTGTTAATTGATATTTTTTTTAATTTTATAGTTAATAAAATAAGTGTAGTAATAAATTTTTATAAATAATAACCATTAAAATGTGCTTCGTTTAGGTATGGGTATCAAATTTTAATACTATCCATGTATCACCGCAATTTTCAGATTTCATTTTAAATTAATCAATTAGAAGTCCATGAACCATTTTACCTCCCACTCCTCATGTAATTGTTATAGTGGTAATTAACAAAAAACCTATGAATATTCTAAACACATTCCAATGTGTGTTTTTGATATAGTTAATCAATCCTAGTTTACATAGGAAATACTCAATTGGGTCATGTGCCTCCCACGAAATCAAATATTAATTATTGACACTTCCTCAAGTTCCAAAAACCTCTAAGAACGTCATCGTTCAACCTATTCCATGTTATATAGATAAAAACACAGTGGATGGAGATGATGGATCATTTAACAAGGAAAAAATAAAAAAAAAATAAAATCAAATACAATATCATTTGAAATTGAGAACTTCTATAGAATATTAAATTTAGTTTACATGGAATAATTATTTTTATTTAATGAAGTGGAAATACTTAATCATTATAAAAATATAAACATACATTAAATAATAACTTGAAAATTCACCCTCTATGTGAATTATAATAGATAAGTATATATAAAAACAAATATTTATAAAAAAATGAATGAAGAAATTAAAATAAAAAAAGTAAGCACCAGTAGCAGAAAAAAATAGTAGTCATCATGCATATAATGTGAGCTCCCCTATCTATTTCTTCTTTTACTATTTTTATTGATACATGGATTCATTATTATAAATAATGGTCAATTATTAGAATATTAATTACCCTATGAAACTACAATATTATCATTTATCATAATATTATAATATCTTATAAATCTACAAATTCTAGTTTGAGTTCATTATTTTATGAAAATACATCAGTCATAGAATTTTATTGATGTGCTTTGATGTATTCCATAAGGATGATAATGGATGTAGTTCATGGGTTATAATATGGTAGCACATATAATCTTGTTATATTTTAGTTGATATTTTGTAGTTTTATTTCAAAATGATAAATTTTCAATTGTCCTGACCATTATGTATCCAAGAACAACTCTAAATGGATTCACATAGTGTTCTTGGGAACACTAGGTAGGGTAGGAACATGTGGTTTCCCAAAGGGTGGTACTCTACATGCATAGGTTGGAATTCTACACCATATCTCTTACTAGTGTTTTTGAAAAAAGAAAGAATTATATGTCACTAGAAGACAATTGTATGTAGGAACTCTATATGGGAACTCCACAGAGACCACATAGAGTTCATTCTAGTTTCCATTTTTTCTTTTTCATAATAAATTTCTTGAAACTTATACCAAAAACTAAAAACTACATATTTCCCATTAAAAATATCAGAACATATGAAATCAAAGTCATTTCATTCGTTTTATTCCAAAAATAATATTTAACTATTAATTCAACAATTTTAGATATTTTAATAATATTTTTGATAATTGTTGAAAATAATATTTAATTCCAAAACATTCAAAAAGACCTTGAATTTATAAATATGATTTTATGAAACTATATGAATATTAAAAATGTATAAGGAATTTATTACCTATTTTAATTCCCCTATATATAATCCTTTTACTAAGAAAATTTAACATTAAAAATTTCACCACCAAAAATTGAAACACCACACAATGAAATTTCCCTTTTCAAACACCATGATTCTAAAATTTTCACGCATTATAAATGATATTTTTTTTAATTTATTCATTAAATAAATTTAATAAAATTTAAATTCATTTTTCATCACATGAATATGTATTCCTTCTTTTCTTGGAATATCTCACTTCACTATAAAGTGTGAATTCTATGAAAATTTATTTTAATTCCTAGATAATTAATGTTTCACCATAGTTTTGATAAATCACTTCATATCCATCCAATTAGTCATGTAATTACAAATATTATAAAGATATTGTTATGGTTTTCAATAGCTTATGAATTTATGGGTTCCGATGAGAATGTTTTGTGGTAGATTTAGAATTTTTGGTGCCCCGTTGAAGCAAAAATCCTAATTTTCAATTTTATTTTAGAGTATATTATTTTATTTTATAATTTTAAACTGATTTATTTCTGCACCTTTGTGTTTATGATAAAATATATCATAATATTTATATTTTAAAATCATTAAATGTTCCCTTTTATATTTTCTTGATAATTTTTTAATTAATGGGTTTTCTTGATTGATTCTTCAATCAAAGGAAGGGAGAGACTTTGAATATTTTAAGTATGAGTAAGAATTATCAAGACCTAGATTTGGAAATATTTTAATTTTTTGTGATGTGTTCTATTGAGATTCATTAGAAGGTGAAAAATATCTTTTAAATGACTCCTCTAAACAACACTGGCTGAAATATTTCATCTCATATAGTCCCCAAATACCCTCCGTAGATTATTAATCAAACGACATTATATTAATTAAGAAAAAACGATTTATTTCATCCCAATTTTTCCTACTATGGAATCATTTTAACTTTCATTTATATTTTATTTCAACATTTCGGTTATACAATTCTAATAATTATTTTAGTTTTTAGTGGGAAGTATTGGTACTTATTTACTACAATTAATAGTGGAATTCCATTCACAGATATAGATGATATTATTTTCTTCATCTCATCCTTCATAGAAATATTTTTATTATATTTTAGTAGCATAAGTTTCTACCAATTATAACATTATGATAATCAAATCCTGAAAAATATATTTTTTTATGCTCATTTTCTCCAATATGACTACATATGAATTTATCCTATATCATGCATCGACATTAAGATTAATGTAGTTAGGGATTAATTTAATTCAATTTGGATACCTAATAATGTAATTTATGTTTTATAACGGATATAATTTATTATTTTTAGGGTAGGAAAGGAATTAACTTTCATTGAAAAGGAGGAATTAAAAAACTAAATTCCCAATAATGTATGACAGAAAAACATAAAATCATCCAACGTAATGACTATATTACTCAGGATGTTCTTTATATTCAATAAATACTTAGTTATCTCAATAAATGGGTGAATATTAAAAAAAATAAGTCGAAACAGGATAATAAACATCTCATGTAAGTGATTTAAATAGTGTGATTGTATATCAGGGAATGATATTAAATAATTACTTGGATTTATATGAAATTATCTTCTATATATTTTGAAAATAGTTTTCTATTGCATTTTTTTGTGGTGACTCAAGGATTTAAACAAGTTCCTCAACATGGGCATAGATTCCTAGTTTTTAAGGGAATTTAAATTAAGATAAATAGGTTTCCAAAACACATTATATTTTAAAAGGAAATATATAAAAATATGAAAAACTCATATATATTTATAATTTTTTTAAATCCTAATATATAAATTTTATGTCTTCCTACACTAATGTTACTTACTCAATTAATTATAATATATTAATCATCAAAATCGAATTTAAAAGGAATCATATTAATAAATCATTTGTTGAGGATAAGAACACCCAATGGATATTTATGGATAAATAGGTTGGATGAGTTTGATGTCATCCACATGTTTATAGGGAAAATTTCCATAGAGTATATATAGAATGTCCACATAAAATTTACTAAATTTTATTCTCCTTCTTTCACAACCTTCCCCAAACAAAAATGATTGACACAAGTGACTATAAAAAGACCATACTAACTAGAATAATGTTTTCCTAGAATTAATATTACTATTTATTTTTTACCAATACATGGACCCCTAGATAAAATTATTTATTAAAAATTATTCTCTCACATAACATAATATTCCTTTTATTAAAATTTGGACAATTCATAGAATCTTCTCTTCTAATTTATTCTAATTCATATAGTTGTATTTATATATCTTTTCTTGCTCTTTTAAGGTCCAAATTAATCTATATCACATCCCAATTTGAATTTTTCCGACTCCATGGATTGTATATAACTCTTCTAATAAATAACATATATATAATTATTCTAATAGGTGTTTTTGGGTTGTTCTATAAGCACATAAGGTTTATTTCCACCCTTTTATACAATATTTACTATTTAATTTACCATTAATCTCCAACACTCCATTAATGTCTATTTTTCAAACCTTGACATTACCATTTTCTATTGATGGTAGGGGTTGATGTTTTATAATGCACTTTAAAATTTCTAATTGACAAATCAGAACTTTTGTAATATAAATGTGTACCTAGATCACTAATGATGGAACTTTGAATTTGAATACTACAAAATATTTTCATCCTAACAAAAGAACACAAATTACTAGAATCAATAATTTTTGTGGTATAAGCTTCCAAAAATTTTGAAACCTAATACACTATAAACAAGATATAATAATTTTCAAAGGACTTGGGTATACTTCAAAAAAATCAATTCCCCACACATTAATAATTTTACAAAAAATGAAGGGTGTTTAGGGAATTTTTTTAGATATGTTTCTTTTGATTTAAAATTTATATAATTTTTTACTATATTCATATGAAATATCTTATAGTGTAATCTAGAAAATTTCATATTGTAAGACATTACTAGATATCATTCTGTATCTAATGTATCTTCCCTATGATAGGGTGTAAAAAATCTCAAAAAGAGATTATATTTCAATTTTAGGAAAGTATATCATTATCACATAAAAATTATAAATTTTTCAAATATATGAATGTTCCTAAATATAAAAATTGAATCATATTTAGGACTTTTATTTTTTTAGTGATTCAAGTCAGATAATATATAGAATGTTACTAGATAATTCACCATATCATCATATCATGTCACTATTCATTAAATCAAGAAAAATGTGTCTTATATACTGTTATAATTCAGTGGTTCTTGATCAAAATTATCATTTTTTGTATTTTTTGGTAGTCTACTCATGTGAATGGACACCAATTTTTTAGATCTATTATTAACATTAATCACTTTATCAAACCCCCCATTTAAATTTATACATTTAAGTAGAATGATATTCTCTTTTTCATTCCTCATCTAGTACCTTAGAGCAATATGATAAAAAATTAAAACTTTTGTTCCCATTAAATAAGAACTATATTTTTAAATGATGATATAGTGACAATAATTTTTTATTGTCATGTAGTAGTTTTGGAAAGAATCTAGGTTTACGAGGATATTGGTAATGAAATGAGATCATCCTAAGATTAATTGTGAAATATATAATCCAACAGTTTGTTTAGAATTATCATAGAGTAACTCAAAATGATTCTCTCATTTCGGTGGTTTCATCACTGGTGGGGGGATTAATTTTCTCTTCAACTCACCCAAAATCTTCCCTATATTAATTATCATTATCAAAATAGCATTTTTTAAATTGTAACATGGAATGGGGAAAATAAATCTTACTCAATTCCTTGAGAAAACAAGTTTATGAAAATTTATATCATAAAATAGATCTAATATGTTTCGCACAATTTGGGCTGTGAAAGGAATTAATCACCGAAATTATTATTTTATCCTCTTTATTTCCATTTTGATAAATGACTTTCACATGGACTATTACTCTTTCCACTATAATATATAAATTTTAAAAGTTAAAAACTAGTTTATTTTTAGTGCATGTATTCTAATTAATTTATTATTATTTAATAATTGAAAAGAAGAATTTCCATAATTAGTAAAGTCTACTATAAATACATCAAGATGTTAATCAATGTGGTAAAAAATTATACATTTCAGGAACAAGTAAAATTTACTAAAGTATTACATAATAAAAATAAAATAATCATATAATAAAATGTGTCAAATATAGATGTACATGTATTATTTTATTGGGCCTCTAGAGTAATGAGTACCTTAAGGTGACCAAAAAACCAACTAGAAAATAATTGTGAGATATTCTTGCCAATATATCCAGTATTTAGTAAATGAATTGGATAGTAAAATAATCCTTCATAGTGACCCATTTATGGTTTTCATATTCATTGAAAACACTATATCTATTCTTAATTTTTACATAGATCAACATGTTTTACACATGTGTCATCATTATTATAAATTTTTTTAAGGAACTATATGGATGGGGATGACCAAAATTATTTATGAAATAGGGTAGATGATAATTTCTTCTAAAAGATTTTCTATATTATTTTTGATATCATCCATTACGTATTGATCATCCACCTTTGGTTCTTCCTAATAATTTCACAATTATCTTCATATAGAATCAAATACAAGCATATTTTCAATTTAATTCAGTAATTATATACTAATATTTGGCATATTGATTTAACGTATTCTATAAAAATATTAGTTAGTTTATATTCTTGATTCAGATATATATTATTATGAATGATCTTAGGTACTTTCTCTTCATCCCTTAGGTACACATAGTTTAAATAAGTTGAAAAAAATCAACTCTAGATTATGGGGTTTGTATAAATATAGATTGAAATTTCAAATCCATAACTATAAATATTGAATTAATTATATATAATATTACATGTTAGTTTCATATTCACAAACTAAACAATATTATCAATCAGAAAAAAATTATAATTTACCTGTTCCAAAAATTTAAAATTAAATTCTCCAAAATTTGTTATAGCTCCATTCTCACGTAGATTTTAAATAGTTGTATTTTATACCATTTTTAAAAATTATTTAAAAATCACTATATATTCACAAATTTTTCCATCTCAACTAAAATAATGTTTATGATGTGAATGTTCTTTTGAAGGGTTCCTCACTGAGTCAAAAAAAATGTAGTAGACAGTGTTTTCTCAAAACTCCATTATACTTGTTACCTCATGCACATTTATAATGGTCCTAGATATATTCATAAACTTTCTTCCCAAAATTATTAGTGAGAGGAATGGGGATATATCTTCCACCATGTTGAGCACATTATTGTCTATTGGAAAAACCTGGTATTGAAAACTAATAAAAACATTCCTCAATAAACTTCCTAGAAAAACAATGGATGTTTTTGCAAGTTGAACCACCACTATTAATTCCATAAATTATACCATATAAAAAGGAGTAAAAAATAGTGAGATATTAAATTAACAAAATATATTAGAATATAAAAGTCCTCTTAAATAGTTATAGGTATAATGGTGTAATGAAAAAATTTTCATTCGATCATAACACATTATGGAAAAATAATTGTTTGGTAAAAGATGAAAACTTCCTTCCTAAGAAGGAATTTTAATTCCCTTTATGTATCATTTTTTTATTGAAATTATCATTGATAAATCTTGTATACTTAATAATTATCTTAAGATGTTCTAAATAAGGAATTTTAATCTATACATTAATAAAAGATTATTGATTTTCTTTTTTAAATTTCTTTCTTCCACATAATCATGGGTTGAATAATTAAACGTGGTAATAGAAGTGAAAGTTATTTCTTTTCATTTTGATCCCTTTGTAATGGGGTTTTATTCTTTTTTCTTCCATATGCTTGATCTCAATACATTCTATTTATTATTACCTTGGTTGGATAGATATTTATAATTTTATCTAGAATTTCATGCTTCCATGTACTCATGATCAATTTTTTGGGTGTAGGATCTAGCGTTGTAGTATTTATAAGTTGTTTTAAAATTATATTTTTTATTATTATGAAATTTTCCATTGAATTATGTTTTATATAGGGTAGTACTTTCCCTTGTTTTTTGTATAGATCATTTACAAGACTGTTGAGATTTTATTTTTATTCTTTTACTTAATTCCTCTAATCCTCCATGTCATGTCCTTATTTATACTATAAAGGGGGTTGTAAACTAGTATATAGATATTAAAACATATTTTGATTATAAAATAGAGTAGGATAGTGATAACATGGTTGGGGTCATGCTCTTTATATGGTTATTGGATGGGTTTTGTGATCTATAATTTTTGGTTTTTCTTCAATAAAGGGAGTTGCGGTTGGTAATAATTCTAACAATGTTTCATAGACTGGTTCTATTAGTTTCCAAATACATATTGTACTTGTTAATTCTCACTCCATCCTTGGTCATGCTATTGGTTTGAGGTTTTCTATAATATTTCTGTAAATCATTTAGTTTCATTTTTTTCAAAACATTGTTCAGTAAAATGATGAGGGGATGATCAGAAACCATATACAATGGTCTATGATTATTTCTCAATAGTTTATTTTAATGTTAGACATGTCAAAGGAATGGTTATAAATTCTTATTTAGAATTCAAAAAATTTGATAAATTATAATATCTAACATCATATATTCTTCTTGTTCCATTATAACATGCCCCAAATGTTTTTATATATTGGTTATATTTTCAATCATCCCACTATACTTTTTTGATGGTTTTCCAATAGATATCATCTAGGTGATGAAACCAAAACGTTTCATTCATTTTTAAATATTCCATTTTTGATTAATATTCAAAAAATGTACTCCCCTATAGGGAAATGTTGAAAATTTGGACATAAAATCTTCAACCCCTCCTAGTACTCATATACAGTATCCTATTATCATTTATGATGGGATAAAAATACATCATAATAAATTTTCTCCTAGATGTAGAGATGAATATTTAAAGAACACATTTATATATGTTATAAAAATCCTAGAATTCACAAAATTATATTATTCTTTCTGAAACATTTTTCGGGGCATGCATCAATTTGCTGAGGACGCGCAACTGTAGCCCTCCATTTCCAGCTTTCCAAAGGAGAGAGGCATCTGTCACTTATTTATGTATTTTTTCTCTTTAATCGAAATGGGGTGATGGGTTGTCTATTTCTCCAATTGTGGATCTCTAGTTAGAACTCGTTGCTTAGTATAGGTCTCCCTTATATGCATAAGACATTTTACATGAAATAATTCCTATTGTCATGTATTCATGGACCCCAGTTAATTTTGCGTCGTCTGTCAGGACATTCCAAGGGTTCTAGTAAGGGAAGAAAACCTCGATCAGGGAAGTAGTCATGTTGCACATTGGATGTGTGTTTGGAAACTGGAAAACTAGTGTGTATTGGTTTCTTCCCCTTACGATAGGGCTTCTCAAGGGTATGGAAGTCCGATTCATCCAACAACGAGTGTTGGGAATTTTATGTCATAGGAATGACTCTGAGGTTTTCCTCAGCATTCCATATTTAAAAAAGGGAATTATGTGATTTTAACTTCTAGTAGATGTGGAATGGACTGATCGGAACACTAATAAAAGTGGATCAGATAGGTGTGAACCCAGGAGGGGACACTGATGTAGGAGCTAACGGTTGGTCAGTTCCCTGATTACTACTAGGAACAATGTGATAGTGGGTGGCATGATCCCACTGGGATGTGGCGGCCTAGGTAAGAATAATAATGGATATATATTGTTGAGAGTGGATGGAGAGTGAGATGGAGCCAATGTGAGGGCGATGGTGATGTTGGGCCTCATCCTCGAAGAGACTTCCTGCATATCCTTGTGGCAGGGAATCAAATTCCACTTAGTTCGGTGGGGTGATGGGGGACCTGAGTAGGAAACCGGTGAAAATGAATGCATGGATTGGATCCAGAGGAAGTGGAATATCTTGGTTGGGTCATGACCTTCTTGAAACACATAGGCATGAGGGAGAGAAGCCTTGATGGGAAATGGGTGATGGGATTGAACCTCAAGGTGGCTTCCTATGTATTCCCAAGGCAGGAAATCAAAGTCCGTGTAGTTTGGTATGGGGCATAGAATCAGGGTGTGAGCGGAGGACAGAGACCCAACAATATACTTGGGCTCACATGTAGTTAGCAGCGTAGGTTGGTATGACTCACGAGGGGCGGGCTAGAGTTGTGGGTCCCAACATGGGGGGCACCAATGTTTAATAATGCTGGAGTTGAATCTCATGATGGATTATTATATAACATGTTTTGGAGATAGGGATATAACCCAAATAGTTTATCTTAAAATAGATCTTCATCATGTGGGGCTGACAATGGGTCACCACTAGATGGGGGTCACCACAGCTTACCACTAGATGGGGTACAACGTCTTACTGTTGTATGGGGGTCACAATGGCTTACCTCTAGATGGGGTACAACGTCTTACCGCTGGATGGGGGTCACAACGGCTTACCGCTGGATGGGGTAAAACGGATTACCATTGGATGGAGGTTGAACCGGATGGGGTAAAATGGATTACCTGTAGATAGGGGTTGAACCTCATAGACTCTTCTTACATACCCTATCTAGGAGACATGGATCAAAGTCCATGTAGATTGGGTGGGTACAGTTTTGCATCATGTGTGACGAAAAGGGGCGTACCTTTTTATGTCATGCAGAATAAGGGTGGACTGCGGTGAAGTGTTCGGGACCAATGGGTGTTGGGCTAGAACCTCGGGGAGGCTTCCTATATACCATGTCTAGGATAAAATGATCAATGTCCACATAGTTTGTAATGGAATATACAATTTATCATCATGCAGTATGAAGGTGAACTGATGTGATAGGATTGGGACAAATAGGTGTTTGGATTGAACCTCATGGAGGCTTCCCAATTACCCAGTCTAAAAGACAGGGTTAAAATTCCATGTAGTTTGGGATGAAGGATTGGGGCTTAATGGCTAATGAAACCTAGAGAGGATGTTATAGTCAATGATTACTCTAAGACCACATGATTCATGCTTGGTGTGATGAAAAAGAGGCATCGAAGACCTGACGATCACATCGTGAATGGTGAATCCATGGGAGGTGTAATGAGGAATAAACTTGGTTAGCAGCCCAGAGGGGAAACGGGGTCTTATTCATGGTTAACAATCCACGGATATGGATATTGGTAATTACTCTATGATGGAGTCCCAATGAAGACAAATCCTAGAGGGAAAGGGACGGGATAACAAAGGTTATTTGGCCCATCTCTCCTCTGGTATTTGGCCCCGAAAAAGAGAGGATCAAGGATGCTACCTCATGTAAAAAATGATAGGGGATTACATGGAGATGGTTTCTCTTCCAAATGGATAGACACCGCTCCAGTAATGAGGATCTCATTACATGTGAAGAGTATCTCACTCACATAGAGATGAGAAGGCATGGAGAATGTTTGAAGTGGGGTGCGCCATGTATGATACATGGGGAGAGGTGATAGTTTAATGTCATGTGCCGAGGATGATGGTTCTTGGAATTTTAACATCCTACAACTCGGATGATGAGGGTTCACACCACACCCCTAGGACATACATAACTGATACAAACCCCCTTCAGGTATGGGAAGGCATCATCAAATTCATGGTGAGGGGTTGTTGTGGAGTGATCCACTGTGGGGTCCACGTTACTGTGGCTATTCTAAAAATCAATAGTCGATAGCATGCCTATGTGAATAAGCATGAGGTTAATCATCACAATGTGAAACACCACCGAAAGTAACTTGAAATCCCTTCATGAAAACATGAGTACAATAGAGGAAAAGGTTTTGTGAAGAAAATGGGTTTACAAGAAAGGACCTCATGAAACCCTGGTGCCCCATGTAGTGGAGGGGCTTCGTGAAATGGATTTCATCGCGAAGTGGAGTGGCCTAGCTTAGGAATAGGTTATTGGTGAATATTGAGGGTTCTTTTTGGATTATAAAGGCTCTCACAGAGTAGTACTTCATGAGGCCAGGGTACCATGAAAACAATAGCACTTCGAATCCATGTTCTTTGAAAAGCACATTGATCCTACCTGAGCATGTGGTTCACATGTGCATGGAATCTACTTCGTGAAGCATTAGTGCATTGTGAAGTCCTAAGTCCCATTAGGGATCTCTTTACATTTTGAGGGACGGTGAGCTCCACAAAGGGTATCACTGTTTTAATAGTTTTTGTATTTGAGCAAAGGTATGGGAATTTCACATTGCTCAAGTACCACGAAGAGCTCATTTTCTCATAGAGCAGATGGTGCATCGTGATTTGAGAGCAGAGAAGGTGAAAGGTCAGAATATCCATCCTTCGGTCTCAAAGGGAGCCCAATATTTTTATGGTGGAGGCGGCACAAATTAGGGAAAGTTCAACATGAAGCCATGTGGCGCTTCTTCATAACATTAGAGCCTCCCGTCACTTTATTTCGTAGTGGCATTGCTAACATCTTTCGAATCGCAGAGCATCCCGTCACTTTACTCAGTGGGGGATTCGCAAATGTCATTTGGATCTTGGGGCCTCCCTCCACGTTACTCCGTGGTGGCTACACAAATGTTTTACAGACCGCAATGTCTCCCTTCACATTACTCCGTAGCGGCCGAAGAGGGTGTCCGAGCTTTGCGCCGACCGCGGTGCGGCGGGGCTTCATGAATGGGCTTTGTGAGGCAGCCTGTTTATAGTTTGTTTTCTATATATGTCCTTTTCCTCTGCACATATTTTGGTTCCAAAAAATGACCCCTAATACTTGGAGTCGAGGATAAAACGGGGGGTCTATGTTTGAGGGTGAATCACAAAAAATATCATGCGAATCGCAAACCAAGAGTGAGATGCAGGGTTGTGATGCAAAGGGGTGGTTCACAGGTTGAGAGAAACATTAATCTCTCCATGGTCAGATGTGATGCGATGCAGAGGGGGACTCCACCTATAAATAGGGGAGGCTAGCCTATCGTTTTTGCTTTATCATCTACTCATTTTTAGCGATTGTTCTCTCGGTTCACGAAGCCCCGCTCACTCAGTGATTTCTCTCCATGAATTGGGAATTTCTACTTCATAGCAGACAATGAATCCTCTAACCCATTGATTGTGTTCTTCATGTATTATATCTGTGAAGCCTGAGGTAGGGCTCTGCTACCTGTATCTGTGATTGATCATCACGATCGTGCTCTACGATCGTGCTCCACAATCAAGCTCTATGAACCAGAACAAAAAATTTGAAAACATTGAACACTGATAGTCTAACCATGAATCTACAAGGGGGGTACATACATATACATACCAAATGGATGAAATAGAAAATAACCTGGGCATCCGTGAGTATATACGGAGCCATTCGGACCCCAAGTTGCTAGGGGAGTTGTTTTTAGAGGGTCATAATAGCTAACCACTGTTAAAAATACATCCTCTCTATGGATTTGGCATGAGGTATGATGTCTTCATTCATGGATAGAGAAGAGATGAGATGTCCTACTGGTTAAGGAGTAGGTCGTGCCAGCGTCAATGGTTCTGGGTGGATGATGGCCATAATTGGGATGATATCACACCAGTCAACACCAATTTTCTGTATAACCATGTGACCAATGTTGATGGGAAGGCATTTCTACTGGAGAAAACACTTCCACTGCATGACACTATTCTGGAGGTGGCCATGGGGAACCTGGAGAAGGGTTGGACTAATGAGTGGGACTTGTGCAAGGGTGTCAATTTCACAGACGACTAGGATGGGTCTACTGGGTATTTCCCTCATGTGAGGAGTATTGGGTGGAGTTGGGGTGAGTGGGCATGTACGAGGTGGCATGGGAGTCCCAATTTCATATCTTTCAGCCAAAGCAGCTGATGGAATAATTACTATGTAGGTGGTATTTATGGATAAATTCTTTCTACATGCACCACGGGGAGGTTAGCATCAGCCTATGGGACCTGCAAAAAATCGTAGGGGTCCTATTACTGGGAGAAATTTATGTTGTGTTCCTTCCTACCCTAAATTCATGGGAGGACCTGGTCACCACTGGAAAATTCATTGATGGACCTAGTGCTGGGGGAGGACATGCAGTCAATGAGGGACATCCATTTCAAGTGGTGGTTCAAGCAGTTACTAAATTCCCTTGAGGATGGATAGTTTTCTATGACTCCTTGGACCTTCCCAAAGGGGGTGTAGAAAGGCAAGGAGCACTCATATTTTAGACTCTTGGAGGAAAAAAAATGGAAGACAAGAAAATTCAGTTTCAATACTATGGATCAACTGGTGGTTGGGTAGGATGCATTCATTTCTGCTCTTATCTATGGCTGGATTCTACCAGAGAGGGACACGAACCTGGGTCTGCGACTCACCATGTTCATCATGGCGTCCACATTGGTGATAGGGGATGATTCAATATGAGAATATTATTGATCTACAAGCTGTATAAGCTTCTTCAGAACATCATTGAGGGTAAGAATCCATAGAAGATATGCGGATCGTCCAATATTCTCTATGGTTGGGGATCTTTCCGACGAAGATGAACTTGTAGTTGGTGTTGAACTGGGTCTGGAAAGCGGATGGGTTTAACTTCAACCAGTTCCCATTGTCGAAAGGTGTGTTCACTGATTTTGGTTAGTGAATTGAAGAGCATCAGTCCTACCTCCTAGACATTCAGGGTGGAGTACTGTTGGGGTGGGCGGATCATGAGTCTCTCTATGAGCCGTACATCCCCCTCCACTTCACGAGGCAATTTTGGTGCATGCAGCGGCTGACCCTATGGGTCTACTTGACGGGTGCACCATGAGAATCACATATGTGTGATGAGGCAGATGTTGCTCATGTTCACACGGGACGATGGGAAGATACAAAATGAGCTTCCCCCACCCACAACAGTCTATGGGGTAGTGAAGGAGTACTCCAGGAGCTGGTAGGCGGCCTACTCATGGCAGATGATGAAGCAATAGACCATTTCTGCATGTGGTAGGGTGTCTCCCGAACCTCAAGGTTGGGTCTGGATGGCTGTAAGTTCATATCATGGTGGCAGGGCTACAGTAGTGTCGATACATGCACTAGATGAGAGGCAGGTAGCTACAGTAGACCTAGAGGTCCTAGAGGAGTAGAATCGTCTGAATGGGAGGCCTCCTAGGGGGTTCCATAGGATATCCACCTAGGCTTTGAGGAAGCTTATGTGACCCATAGATATGCCTGAGAATTTTGTCCTCACAGGGGCTTGGGGCATCTGGAATGTCAATATAAAATTCATCAACCCTTATGAGATGTGGCACCACTTGAACCATCTTGGGATTAATTGTTTATGGACAGGTCCAATTAGGGTGGACATTGCATTATCCCAAACATATGTATAGAAGTACCTTGCTGAGATGGAGGACCTCATGCACTCCAAGGGTACTCCTCGTCCAATGAAAGAATTGATTGAGTGGACCCTTTGTAGTTGTCAAACTCCAAATTGAGAGAGTTTGTCTCTCTTTTAGAAGAAGTAGATGAGTCCACTTTGGGGGAGGAGGTCATTGGAGGGAGCCCTCTCGATGAGGGTGAGGTTGTCAATTCAGACCCAGAGTTGGAAGAGTTTTTAGATGCCCTTGAGGTAAAACCCTAAACCACTTCTTTGTAGCTTTCATCCAAGTCATTTAGGACATCCTAACTAATATATGAACTATGCAGTAGGGCCTTATATGCAAAAAATTCTCCTTCCTAGTAGTAGATGATGTTGTGGGAACATCAGTATCTACCCCCACCTATACGGTAATTACCATGATTAGCATGGATATTAATCCCATGTTGGTTCTCCTAGAGTATTCAAACTTCCCAAAAATATAAAGAGGGACTAGTCTCGGGATTCTAATGGAAACAACTTAGGAATGAAACCAACTATTCAACCTTTATAAGTCTCATGTATGGAATTTGTAAATGTCACCTGTTGATCAGGTCAACTGATGTTCGTGCACACTTTGTATGCAATGTTTATCAAATGGCATGGGCCGCCTTGGCGAGGATGTCTAGAGCTCTAGCACCACCTCTTATAAGGGAATGCATGTGGTCAGGGAAGTGAACTCCCAAACTGACCGTGCTTTAGTGCTCCCTATCATAGGTGGGAGCATCAGTTGGACCACTCCTAGAATCATCAAGGTGGAATCCGATAATGGTAGAAATCAGATGACATGGTTCCAGAACTACATGATTAGACACCAAATGAAGATTCTTCTAACAGGTTCCTAGGGGTTTTCCCTACATATTATCCCACTGGCCCCACATACCGGGAAAATATGTCCTCTAATGAATAAGATATCAATATTGTCTATCACCGGTCATGGAAGCTGATCATATGCTTCATCGGGGAGACCCCTCAAGCGCAATGGATAGAACATATTGGGAAGCTTTGTTCTTAGCTTTATGAACTATACACTGGGGAAGTGGATTAACAACATTCTAACATGCTCATCAAAGTCATCATGGAATAGAAGATTCGGGAGTATGATTGTTTCCCTGGAGTAAGTTGGTAGTCGAGAAAATCGGTGAACATCAAGAGGATCCAGGAGGCCAAAAATGAAATCCAATGGCTATGGGCATGGGTGGATGTGTATTCCACTTTTCTCAACATGTAATCAGGTCTTATATATTGGATTAATGCCCACCTAGATGAGACCAATGAATTAATGAATCAAGCTTCTGAGGAGATAGGTATATTCCAAACCGACGAGGAGCGGGCCTGGATCGCGGATGACAAACTACACCCCATCGCTACCATGGAGGAGCGGGAGATAAATAAGAAACAACGAATCCTAGACTCCACAAGCAAGATAGTGGAAAATATGGAACACTCTATCAAGGAGGTCAACCCATCCATTGGAGGGGCCAATCCAAGGGTGCTGTAATGAAAGTAAACTTTTAAACGTACATTCATTCATTGATTATTTATGTTGGATGCACCCATGAGTAGTATTATTTGTTTTGGTCTACCCCATGTTATTCACATTCCTGAAATATCTAGAGATCAATCCCTATGCTCATGCAGGTCAGGATCGATGTGAGAAACAAGGGGTGACCACATCATTATTCCATCATAATAGTAGCGTGTCGACCAAGATTAAGGTGTCAAGATTTTGAGCAACCAATGTAGAGTTCTAAGAAGAAAGAATGAGGCATGACTAGCAGATGAAGATCTCAGAACAGTCAAGTTTCCATTTTCATAGAACACTCTAGTGCATGAAAGGGTAATGTGAGGGCATTATAATCGACCCAAATAGAGGGGAGTAGAAGGTGTGAATCACGATACACAATATTCAAAACAATGTGGGGGTGGCATGAAAATAAAAGATGAATGTTGACCACATTTGAAACACAGATTCCCTATTGTGTTTTCCTAGTGAGGGGTTAACAAATGGGGGTCGATTGCTTACCATATTTGAAGCACGTGGTCTAACTCCAAATATCATCCATTAGTCTTCTGCAATGTTGGCCCGGAACAATAGGCAAGCCATAGGCCACGAATCTGTACTGTTAGGGGGTTCCTTTGGATGTAAAAGAATACTAGGGTCCGAATATGGAGTACAGAAAGTGTGGAGTGTGGAAGGATGGGTTGTTTGAATAGATTCCAAAATTCTTGAAATTATTCCACCGTGGTGGAAACACATTAGGTGGGCGTATTGGTCTAATCGGGTATCAAACATTCTTCCAAACATGACATGTATGGTGATGAACTAGAATTCCTTGTAGTTTTACATCATATAAATGGGGACTTTATACATGAATTTTAACTTCATACGAATGAGGATGATAGACAGATAGTTTAACATTGTTTAGTGTGGACAGTGCAAATAGTTTTAAGGTTGTAAGGACTGGATATTGATTGGCGCCGCAAGGCTAGACGGGTTTGTGACCCTGGGGTTGGGCCCAGGGAAAAATGTTTGAGCATCACTACTTATCTCATAATAATGAGAATCATGCCAAACTTAGTCCTCAAGCACAACATTGTCAAAGACGAGTGCTAGTATGGGGAATCTTTTTCAGTGAGGAACCTGACGTGTCCCATAATTAACAAGGGGCATCCTTTACTTGTTCATGGTAGAACCAAGTTTTAATATTATTTTTTGAGGACATGTGGACTCATGTAGTTTATCATCACACGGTAGGATGTAGGATGAAAGGGGAGACCCACAAAGTGAGTACATGATGTGGTAGTTTCAAATTCGATGTGAATGAGGTCATAAGGATTCCTCACCACACCACGTATCCCTGGCGGAAGTTTTTTTTGATTGAGAGACCAAAAAGGAATTTTGGGATGAGCCAAGGTGATGTATGTTAGAATTCCTACATACCCCATGATTATGGGAATCATGTTGGACGTAGTTCTAGGGTAACAGTTAAACATAATTCAGGATGAAAGGCATGTGTGGTATAGATGCACCAGTACATGCCCCACAAAAACTACTAAGCCCACATGAGGCATGCTAGATGTGGGAAACAAGGAGTACCGATGGGGTTTCCCTAGTACAGGGAAGCACATACTAAGGTCAATGGAATTCTAGGAGAATGAAATCCCATAATTATTGACCCTCCTATTAAACGAACATAAATGCATGGAGCTGTTAAACCGAGTGTGATGTAATTCAATGTGAACATATGGGAGGGGAAATATACGAATAATGGAACCTAATTTCTGGATCACAATGTTGGTGGCTTGGCGAAAAAGGGATAGTTGTTGACCATGTTCGAAACGCAGGATCTATTTCACATTATCCTAGAATGGGGATAGAAAAATGAGGGTCAACCACTGACTATGGTTGAAATGCGGGACATGTCGCAAATGTTGTATGTGGTCTTATAGGGATTTCCCCAAGACGGAAGGTGAGCCTATGTGGTTTTCGACCGGACCGTAAAATGGGGCCCCTTTAGACATAGAAGGGGATGGGGAACCAAATAAAGGGATCATGATTCCTAGACATGAAATGAGAGAATTTACATGTAAAAATTCCACATTTTGGTCTTGTTTTAATAACACATTTGAGTAAGCAAATTATACATATCAGATACAGGGAGTCTAATTTGTTTCCAAGGAAAAGGTCCTTAGTTCGAATGCTCCTAACTTAAGTTCATGGAGTGGACTATTAAGAGGGGACCTGATTTAGTGAAATACTCACACATTAGAAAAGTATTCTAACTCGATGCATAGGGAGATATTATTTTAGGGTCATAGAAATCATACCATTCTATGAAGATACAAGGAAGAAACATGGTGTGGTTGTCACAAAATAATATGTTAATGGGAAACCAAGAGGTTCTCGCCACACAATATGCTTCCAAAGGATCTTGGGCCTAGTGGCTGAAAAAGGGGGGTAGGATTTATGATTCTGGGGGATAGAACTGTAGAAGGAAGTTCTGGGCATTCCTATGTATCCCCTGAAGAAATTAATGAAGCCACATGTAGTTTTTGAAGGTTCCATGCATTTTGGTGTCCTACAACAATGGAGGTCGGATCTCAGTTTGAAGTTCTTAAAGTTCGCATCGTAGATAGAAAGGATGGAGGGAGGGACAAGATGTGGTAATTGAAAAATCCAATGTGAATTAGGACAATAAGAGTACATATCACAACATGTTCTCCCTTGGAAAGTTTTAGGTCGAGGGACTGAATATGACAGTTGGGCTGGGCCCGAAGTATAGTGCATTGGAATTCATACGTGACCCATTAAGATGGGGATCAAACCATAAATATTTCTAAAAGTGTCATGGTAGGGTACCAATTCCACAAATAATATTGTCTTGCAGGTATAACCCACACATCAAAAGTAGCAGTATTTGAATGATCATGTTTCTCCTTTAGGATGTATGTGTTTTTTTTTGTGAAGAGATAAACCAAGATAGAGAATTTAGGTGCTGTTGCAGAAATCAAGCCACAGGTAGGCCTTGAAAAATGGTGTGGTGGATGTCTGATACCAAACCTGATGCCCCCTCAAATGAGGACATCATTATGTAGTGTGGTTTTCCTTCGTGTGGCCAGGTTGATAATTTCTTAGTTTAGGGTCATATTATTGGTCCAACCCCTGCATATTAATGTCTTTCAATAAATAGAAAATAGGTTAATGTCATGTGAGACCAGGTACCATGGTTTAATATCATATGGCCTGGACACGTACAGAAGAAAAGAGGTTTTAAAAGGAATGTGCATGGCATAATGAAGCATACCAAATATGCATGAGGACACAAGCCCATACCACACCACGTGAAATTTCCGGGAATAATCCTCAAGATGGGGTGCTAGAAATGGTAAGAGAATATAGGGCAAGACCTAAAGAAAAACATTCTAGGTGTTTCTACATATCCCATGAAGATGAGAATCAAGCCACACATAGTCCTAGAAGTGCAGTTTAACGTCTTGTGGGACATGAGGTAGGAGAGACTAGCTACAATAAGGGAACATGTGTTGTGGGTATTTCAATCCTAATGTGAAATAGGATCGTAAGTGTCCATATATGCGACACCAGGAAATGCAGTGAACGTCTGGGTCAAAAAGGATGAACATAAGAGGTGATTAGTGGATCCAATGTTGGACTCAAATAAAATATGTCTGGTCATTCCTCCATATCCTATAAATATGGGAATCAAGCCACATGTAGTTTTATATGTGTTGTGTAGTTTTATGTCTTGCACAGGACAGAGAGAGATCTATGTTTTATGGTCTTAGAACTTGGACCATAGAGAGGCGAGACTCTTCCAAATAGGTGAAAACCTAGTCCAAATCCCTAAGACCACATGATCTATGCTCTATGTGGTAAATGGGGCGGAGAATGTATATTCAACACTTGGAATACATGAGAAGGGGGAAACGGTGTGGATGCCCAAATTACACCTCACCATGGCTTGTCCTCTTAATGCGCAAATGTGCTTTGAGGGATAACACCAAGAGTGTCAAAATTCTATTTGGACATGATGGAGTGGAAATTGATGTGAATCATGAAACCAACATTTAGGGATTGATGGGGTTGCTGTAATGATGGAGGATAAATGTTGACCGTGTTTGAAATACAGCATCAATATCATGTGACATGAAATGGGAACAACAAATGAGTGATGACTGGTGAAAAAATTCACAACGTGGGACATGTGTCAAATTTTCATTCTAGATCCTTGAGGACATTGTCCTGAACAGATAGGAGAGCCCTTAGGCCAAGTATCTGTACCATTCAGGGGTCCTTTTTGATTTGAAAGATGATTACGACCCAAATGGTGGGTATCATGAAGAATGAAAATTGGTGATAACATGTCTATATAGAATACAACACTCTAGGTCCTAAACAAGAGTGCTCTTGGGCACATTGGTGATATTACAAAGAGGGTCAAGGGGACCATCTTAAGAGCAGCTGACTCAAAATAATGAGTGTTTAACAAAGGTATGGAAGACCTTGTAGAAGAAATAGGTACATTATATGGTTATTAAAAACCTGACATGAATGAGGAAATAAGCTCATACCACACCATATACGCATTTATTATAATAACTCCAGCCAGGGGGTAGGATGATAAGGGGGTTTTTAGTAAATAGGGATGGACCTGAAGACAATATTTTCGGGTGTTCCTATGTATCCCATGAAGATGGGAATCAATCCACACGTAATTCTAAAGGATGTTGTGCAGTTTTTCATCACGCTGTAAGGACATTATAGATCATAGTTTAGGGTCATATAGCTCAGACTGTAGATGCCTAGTTTAATGTCATGTGAATGGGATAGATGGGTGGAAAGGGTGAATCACCACGCCTACTATGTCGTTGACTATAGAACGAAAATAATGACAGAGCATAACTGCAGACCAAGTTCTCAACACATTTTTTTTATTGTGTGACCATGGATTCGGGTAAAAAAATTGTGTGTTGACTATTGACCATATTCTCAACATGGTACTTTTATCAATTTGTCGATCAATATCCTTGGGGACGTTTTCCATAAATATTATAAGATTTTGAGGTCCTAGTATCCCTACCGTTCGGGGGTACTTTTGGATGTGAATTATTATCGAAACCCAAATGATGGAATGTGTGAAACATGATGGGATCCATGATATTTAACATCTTTTGGAAGGGACGATGGATGGGGTAGAGATCTCCAGGGAGAGGGTTACATGGTGCGGTCTTGATGAACATGACGTGAATAATGGAAAATCATACACCACACCATGTGTTTCGAACCAAGGGGAGATCTTGATGTTGGGTATGGGCCTACAGATGAAATTTCCATGTGTTCCTATGTATCACATGAGGATGTGAATAAAGGCATATGTTGTTATTAAAGGATCATGCAGTTTGAAGTCATACAGTGAGGATGTGGGATGATAGAAGAATGACAAAGGGCACATGGTGCGATCATCGTAATCCCGACATGGGTGGGTCCAAAGATGCCTTCACTACACCATGTAGGACCCTCTAAGAGAACTACACCCATGGGGTTGGAAAGGAGTAGATAATGGGGGCTATACTCATGGAGAGGCATCTAAGTGTTCTTATGTATCCCATGAGGATGGGAACCAATCCATACGTAGTTCATGAGATGAAATTTAACATCTTGTGGGATGGTGGTGGTGGTGTGATTTTAGTTTAAGTTTGTAGAGCTCGGACCCTAACGAAATACCTTCCACCCAAAATTTAACATCATACAGGATAAATGATGAGTTGTTTTACATCCTTAAATTTGGAAAAATCACACATTTTAACGTCATGTGACATAGACATAATTGTTTAAAGTCATGCAGTACCATATAGATCTTAGTTTATGGTCATAGAGATCAAACCAATTTTTATTTTATCATCTTATGGTATGGAATAGAAATTTAATGTCATGAATGATGAAATAATTTAAGGTCATGTAGGACCATATCTTTCTCAAGAAAACTATTACATTAGGAATTTGGAATTGGTTAGAGGAGTTATCTGTTCACTATCCATGGTAACCAAGGAATACACACCATTTTGGTAAACCTTTTGAATGATTTAAGGTCCTTCCCATTTGGGATCTTGTTTCTGTGGTTTTCTACTTGGTATCATTAGTGTTCTCATGGAAAACACAATATCGCCTTTCTAGAAAGAGTAGAGGAAAACTTTATTGTCAAATGATCTAGAAATCTTGTTCTGATTCCTTTATAGGTTGTGTAGGGCACGAAGCAAATTCTCGTCAAGTTCTTATAATTTAGCTAGATGGATTTCAGCTACATTATTTTTCACTTTATAATTGTAGATAACTACCTGTAATAAAGGAAACTAAATCTCAATGGGTAGGACGCCCTCGGTTCTACACACCAAGGAGTATTGGGTCACCTGTGTGGAATTGCAAGTCATTATTCAACAAGCCCAGAGGGCATTGTAGAGATTGACCAACCAACTTTTCATGCTCTGAGAAACAGCATACAAAGAATTTTAGAGGGGTTTTTGTGTAACACCTCAATCATCCCATTTTCTTATGTGTGATAATGGGAGGTATGATTAGAACTGATGTTGTACTTTGTGTACAATTTCATCAATTCGAACAAAATAATGTTGGAGCTGTTATCGATGAGGACCGCATGAGGGACTCCAAATCTATAGATGATTTTGGAGCTCACAAATTCAACAATATAAAGTCCCTTGAATTCCGTGAGTGGAACCACATCTACCCACATGGAGAAGAAATCTATAGCATTTCACGTGAACCAGCACTAACGATCTGTTGCCGGAGGATATGGTCCCATGACGTCAAGCTCCCAGACCACCAAGGGCCCAGAGTACTTGGTAGTGTGGAGAGGCCCCAGTAGCAGATGCAAAAAATTAGCATTGATTTACCATGAATGGAACCTCTTATAAAACTCAATATAATCATGGATCATGGAAGGAAAAAAATAACCCAGTCTCATGAACTAGTGAGATAGTTTCATCTTGTTCTTATGAGCCCTGCAAGAACCAGAATGAACCTCCTGTATGACTTGAAAAATCTCAACTCCTTGAATTCAACATAGTAAAACACCATCAAACCACACTTTTAGAGGAACTATTCGAGATCGAGATTGCTCTAGAGAGTAAACTGCAATGTGTGGTGTCAGATTTTCCCATTCTCATCTTGATCTGCCGAGATATTACTATGATGGAGGTACCCGATAAATGTAGTACTCTTTTCAGTCCAAAATTTCATCAGGGGGATCTGAGGGTCTTGACATGGATGAACTGGTGCTATTTTGGCTTAAATGTGGTCTATCATTGTCTTCTGGGGTGATGGAGGCAATGACTCACTGGTGTGCCACATGGATAATCAAATCACCCTAATCAGGATCCGCTAGAGATGTAGTTAGGCTGGCCAAGGCATTGGCCCGACCATTCTGGGGTCAAGGAATATGAGTAATCTATGGACGAGATGGGATTTTTTTCATCAACAGGAAGGTACGTTCCAATAATGGTTTGAGCTCTAGATTTAAGAAAACATATTCATTGTGGATTTTCTTGATTAGTAGTTTAGAGTCCCATTTTGCATGCAAGTGTGTAATGCCAATCTTGATGTCCAACTCGAGGCCATTAATGAGGGCCTAATACTCTACCTCACTAATGGTAAAGCTTTCTGACAACAGGAATGAATATAGCAGAACAACTTGTGCTAGAGTAATGAAGGCGATACCCAAACCTACTCTATCGATTCTAGGGTAATTGAGCATTATAATGGTAGGTCTCTGGGAAGCACCATCAATGTGCATTTTCCAACATGAAATTTCTTGGTATACCTATAGGATTGCGTTATCGGGAAAATTGAGGTCCAAAGTCTGGTCTTCAAAAGATGGATGGGTGGCAAGGCTATTTCCCCATGCTTTTCCCTTAATAGCCTTCTGATGGAAAAACCTGATGTCGAACTACTAGAGTATCACAACCTACTGATCTAGACGTACTGCAAACATGTGGCGGTTCAAGATGAACATTAGCAGATCCACTTGGGACACCAACTGAACCTCATGGTGTTGTAAGTAATGTATCAATTTATGTACCGTGAATAATAGTTCAAGGTAAATCTTCTCTATAGGGGGTATGTTGTCTCCATATTGAGGAGCATGCGGCTGAGATAGTAGATACTCTTCTTCATTCCCTCATTGTTCATTCGGGCGAGAAGGGAACTAAGAGATCGTTCCAAGGAGGTCACATAAAGGACCAGTGGATTTTTTGAAATAGGTGGCATCAAGGCTAGAGGTTGAAACAAGTACATCATGATTTCCTCAAAATTAGTCTGACATTCCTCCTCCCACTGATTGACAATTCCTTTATCTATGAGTTGAGAAAAAGGCTTACACTTTCCTACCAAATTCGCAATGAATCATCGTATCTAGGCCAAGTGGCCTTGAAGTCCTAGATGTTTCTGAATATTTCCTAGAGGAGAAAACTGGATGATGAACTTAATATTCTTTAGATCAATGTCGATGGCTCTAGATCCGATAATGAAGATGAGAAACTTTCCAGAGGTGACCCCAAAGGCACACTTAAATTACATCATCTTCAGGTGGTGAGATCAGAGGAAACCAAACACTCTATCATGATATTTGAGATGGTCCTGAGACTAGTGAGATTTTACAACCAGATCATCCACGTATCATTCCACCAATTTACTAAGGATCAGCTTAAATATGTAATGCATGTCATGATAATAGTTGGCATCTACATTTTTTAGATTGAAGGGAATTACCTGGTAACTAAAAGCATCTTATGGTTCCCTAAAGGTTTTAGAATCTTCATCCTCAGAGTAAATTTGGATTTGATTATACCTAGAATACCCATCCATGAATGAGAGATATTGTAACCTAGCTGGGGTATCGAACAATATTTCTATTACAGGAAGGGGAAAATCATCTGTCAGACCGTGATAGTTGAGATCATGGAAGTCAATGCAGACTCTGATCGATCCATTATTTTTTCTGACAGGCACAATGTTGGATAACCAACTAGGGTACTGGAACATGTTCTCTAAATTTGATTGGAAGAGTTTATCAACCTCTTCCTCAAACATTTCACCATGAAAATGGTGCATCTTCCAGGTAGGTTGTTTGAACCTGCGGTGATTTGCTGGAAGACCGATGTGATGGAAGGAGTCCTGTGGATCTAGTCACAAGATCTCATTATAAAACTAGGAAAACAAATCATGATGCAACATCAGGAAATTTATGTGCTGATATATCTCTTCTATAGGCATAGCAGCACTAATCAATGTGGATTTTGGATTCTTCTCACTTCGAAGGTTAACCTATACCAGTTCATCGACCGTGGTGAAGATGTTTTCTTTAAAATGAGTTGGGGGATGAATAATAAAAATATTCTCCATCTATTTTGGAGGATGGATCCTTGGTGGGAGGATTTTCTTTTGAATCAACAGATCCAGATGGGAAACCAGTGCTAGACTGAGTGGCAATAGACTCTGTATCTAGTGACTCCTACACTACTGAAACCATAACGATGAAAGCCATCGATCTGATCTTATATAGTCTTTGGAACAAGTGGCCACACTTTATAATATCAAATAAATGATAGTGTGTCAGGTTGAGCTAGTTTATCCCAGGTCGACAAAACAAGTTGTATGGAATATTGTTGTCTCCAAGGGGCGAGCATCCCGATAGCTTATGGGAGTAGGGGGATCTAGGATCACTCGACCCCAATTCGTATAGGAATACAAGGTGACATTTTAGTGTCTCTTGGACTTGGGACTACGATTTACCATCATTCTAGAAACAACGAATAATTTCCCCAGATTCGTTGTTGTAGCCTCCAATATATGGATCAAAAATATGTAGTCATAATCCAAATATGTCCATGGGTCGGTCATCACCGCATCGTGTTCAACTTTGTTATCTTGAATCTTCTTATCCTTTCACTGGAAATAATAGGCATCCTGGTACATGTCTTAACAAGAGGAAAAGGGAGATGCATCACCATTTAGTATGCCCAATCGAACATTAAGGGAGTACTTAAGGCACTGGTGATATGATGAAGTGACCGCCACATGAAGGTGAATCTATGGCCTACCCATCAAAATGTTGTAAGACGTGTCCTATGAGACAACCATGAACTCGATGCTAGATACTAGACCACTGAACTGGGTCTTCATGAAGATCTATTCAAATAGTGTTTGTTATGTTCTATCATAACCTTGAATTTTTTAGGTCTGGGGGACTCATATATTCCTCAGACAGCCCCATTTGTTGAAGTGTCTGAGTCAGGATTATGTTGATTGTAGAGCTTGTGTCGACAAGACAGTGATGAACCTCTATACCATTGATGTGGATGATGATATAATGAGGGCGGGTGTTCCTATATAATGGATTGAATTCATATTCTCTATAGAAAGAGATAATTTCCTAACATTCAGTATGCATGAAGACCTCAGCATGAAAGGATTCTGCAACTACTACCTTCGTCTCAAACTGGATGGGGCCTTTTAAGGAATTGACATGGTATTCATGCATATATTCTAACAAGGGAAGTGACTCAAGGATAGAGAGCCTCATAGGAATGCTGGTGAGATGCTTAAGGATATCATACTTCCATGAAAAGCGTGAACTTATACTTACAGGATGTATTTTTATGTCAAGGGGTGTGGAAGGCCCTACTGGCTGAACTGGTGGCTGACTGGTACTGGGAGTATCCAACTAATTACTAGTAGATGGTCTTGGAGTTATAATCTTATGTGGGCTAGATGACTGAGTTCATTCCACAATAGATTGTGGCTGATCGAGGCATGGTCAAGGTGTCTCTACCTGATCAAGCTTCATAAATGGTAGCGAAGGTGGACATGAAGACACTAGATGAGATGGTTCCATGTACAGATCCCTACACTGAACATTCTAACTAGTTTGAGTGGAATGCACAGCCTGGATAGAAGTACTGACTAAGGAAATTTGACGACCCATATATTCATGGATCAGTCGATGCTGGTGATGGTTGGGGAGGTTTTGAGGATCCTTCGGGTATTCCTCGTCCTAACATATCATGTTGGAGTTCACCATATCCTTGGTGTTAACTGAAGTAGAACCTTGATCTTCACCTAATAGTCCTTTGCTACTAGACATTTTCTGGGGGAAACCTCCATCTATAGGTGCATGAAGTCGTAGATATTACGGGATGGAAATGGCATTAGTGGAGGACATTGTTTTCACTTGCGTCGTAGATTCCTGCTTTTCTGGGAAGAGGGATGCTAAGCTGTTGAGGTAGAAGTACTGGATGTAGGTAACATGGAATCTTCTAATGGATCAGATTAACTCAGAAGTGAATGGATAATACCATGGGAACATGCGACTGTCTTATGATCCATATAGTCATCATAATTATGAGACCCAAAGTTATGAAATTGATGCCACTCTCCTTTACTATCACTATTGTTGCATGGCTTCATGAATACACATGCCACATATGATGGAGCTGGGCCTAACCTGACAATGTTATTATCATCTTGGTCTTGATGCCAGTATTTAAACTCATATCACTGTTTGAGGGTGTGCCCCCAAATTTGGTGATAGGGGAAGCAATTAGGGAGATCAGTGAGGTCCACCTATTCGAGCCCCCGACATTTAGGAAAATGTAGAATCCCCTATTCCAATTAACATTAGAAATAACTAGGGACATGAGCATCAATAAATGATTAGGTTCAGTTTCTCCTATCAGGGAAGGGGGATCTAGGAGCATAGCCTCGACGAGGGGTTGGAGGAGCTTGTAGAGGAGGTTGAACCATGTTATCTTGCCTATGTTGTATTGACACGTTACACAGTGTCACCTTCCAATTCTGAGGTGGTCATTGCTGGGCTAAAGTCTACGCCTGAGGTGGAGGGCCCCTGTGAGGATGTGGAGGTGGATCCACTGGTAATAACTCCAATTTCCTGGCAGAGTTTATTTGTGCCACCATAGTGTGCTCAACCTTATCATCTCTTCTCGCATGAATTGGAGGAGGAAATGGACATGCCTACTTGGCCTACTATAAAGCTTCTTAAAGATGTTAGGCCTTATCAGAGAAGTCTCTGAATCCTCTATTGTAATTTTGAGTAATGAGATAGGGGACCAGTTTGGTTTTGAAATTTCCCACACACATTATTAGCAGATGTTCTTGAGTCAGTGGCCTATCTAGAGAGTAGGTTAGACCATTCCACTAGGTGAAGAAGTCTACGACATGCTCATCAGACCTCGTAATATACATTAATAGTTCTACAACATTCTTCATTCGGGTGGTAGAGATGAAATGGTAAAGAAACTATATACAAAGATCTTCCCATCTGGAAACGGACCCAATGGATAGCTAGATTTACCAGACGAACGTGGTCCCTTCCAATGTTTTTACGAAACACCAATGTTTGGTAGCCTATTTCTATGCTGGAGTTCCCAACATGGGTCCCCAACTTGAGATAAAGGAGTCCAAATGATGCATTAGTTCTCTTGTCCCGTTAAAGGGGGAGAAGGTATGATTTTCAAAACCCATGGGTGCTGGCATGTCATCTACCCATGTCAGATACTGCATAACATCAGGGGGGATTTCCATTTTTCACGTTTCTAAAGCCTCAAGGCAGGAAATGAGTGTCAACATTGGATTGTCTGGGTGGGTATTTTTATCTTGACAAGGATCCCAAACCACTAGTTTATTTTCCAATGCTGATAAGGATCCCAAACCACAGGGAGCACAGCCATGTCAACCCTAGAGCATTGTTGGTCAATGTCATCAACGTGTGTCTGAATCTTACAACATACCACTCTCTGATAATGAAGCCAAAAGTCCATCGCCTAGAGGGTCTAGAGAAGGCATGTGAATTCCTCCTGAGTATGAGATTCCAGTACACTGAAGTTTTCAGTCGCAATTTGGTAGAAAATTTCTGGGAAATGATCTACTGTAAGGATGTTCTAAATGATCCTTCACTCAGACTCAGGATTTGGCCCTTGGATTCCTCACTCATAAATTAGGGGAGGTTAGGGGACTGAATGTGGTAATATAGAAGACTTCTCAAAAAGTAGACTAGTCAATTGAGAATATAGAAAATGGGCTGAAAAGCCACCGCTTCTCAGGGTGTCCTCCGATGAATGCAATGACTGGGACACTATATCTTGGAAAGACGAGCTGGTGACCATAACTTCCAATGTAGGGACTACAGTCACTGATGGAGATCCATGATATTTTAGATCCTTTATTGGTCCCTAGAATAACTATTTATGACCTCAAGTTGAGGAAAAGAATGACCAAGTGGACGATAGGGAGGATTACACAGTCATGCCCTAGGAAGGGTCCAAATCTTCCTCCTCCATGATGTATCTGTAGAGGGAGGTAGGAATTTGATGGAACACAATTTTTATATGGATGAGTCTTATGCACCTCGTTCCTACCCCGAACCTAGACATAGAGAATTGAGGTCATGGTTCCATCACCGATTCACATTTCTCCTCGGAATTTGAGAAGTAGACGAGTTTAATTATAGTCTAAATCTTCCCGGTATTCTTCTTTTGGATTCAGTGACCCGCCCTCCTACCCCGAGATGGATCTTCAGGACCTGGTAGATTTTTGGCTCGAGGAGGGCCTTCGGTCAAACTATGGTCGGGGCAGAGAGGACTTCTACCGGGGCAAGATGTGGTGCAAGGAGCACCTCAAGAAATATCAAAGGGATCACGGGGAAGACCTTTGTGCCTACTACATGAAGCATGGAAGGAATCACCGAGAAAAGTTCTATAGACTGTATGACCTCTTCTTATACTGGTAGGAGAATGGGTACAGACTCCATGCTTATTTACTTTGGTATTGTTGGTGGGAGGAGGATCCTCATAATGGTTGAGCTGAACACATGTAGGGCCTCGGCGTTGGGTGAGCTTGAAGTGAGGAAAACCTTCGCTTCTTTGATTTCTAGGATGAGGAGAAACATCATTGGTTTCTGTAAGGACATGGGGAAGACCCCCGCACTATTGGTTGATCGGATAGATATTATCTGCACATTGGCGAAGTATGTTAGGAGGAACAACTCAATAATTGAAGTCATGGGTATAGAAGTGTCTTCTATAATGAGTGTAAGTGTAGCGGGGAGGGCCTTCACATGGATTGATAGTGGCATGGGGAGGAAGTCCACACCAATTTTGGGAGTGATATGGGCTTGTGCTCTCATCGATGATGGTACGATGAGGACCTACATACTTAGTGTCATTGTCGTGGGTTGGCTTGCGGCGGATGCCACCTATGTCGGTGACCAAGAGATTTGACCCATTCATCATGTTGGGTGGTTAGGGCCTCGATCCGGTTTGGGTGTATGTCTGCTCCTACTCGGCATAAATAGGGTGATGATGGTATCCATAAATAGTGGCACAGTCCATAGTAATTTTTGACATTGACGCCCCTTGGTGTGCATCCTCCTCAGCCTGCGCCCGATGCTCGCATCAAGTCAACCGGACTGGGGATGGTGGGGAAGGCACATAGCTCACCTGGTCATCAACCCATGGGTTTGGGATATGGCACTGATGTGACCTGGTGGGATCCCCTAAAATAGGATTCTAGCTGGCATGGAACAGACATCCCTCACCTAATGGGTTTAGGTGTGGGGGTCATCAAAGCACTCCAGGGAGAGGCTCCTGAAAAGATTATATGTCATAGTGGGGAGCATTGGATCCTTGTGCAACCATTGGGATTGTGGTAATGATGATGAGAAGGATCCTCTATGTCTTTTCGGGCCATATCCTAGTTTGGGATAATCTCCTCCTCCTCATATCATCGATTGAGGTCATTAATCACCCTTTCTGAAAGATTTCATATGGGGAGATGGGTCATGTGCACCCAAAAACAATGGAAATCGAGGCTACCATGGAGAGATAAGGCCACACAGGATTTATGAGTTGACAATAACCCCTCTCCTACATCAATGGGTCGGCAGTGATCAGTTTCCATTCATGAGTGCTTCGGTCCTTCAATGTATGGAGAATTAACCATTAGTGTTGAAAGAATTAAAGTGACATCCAGTTCCCCAATTCCAATCCATCTTCATTGGTTGGTAAGAAGGATCCACGCTGACAACGTCACAGTCCAGGATTTACATCATTCAACTACCCCTTCTTCTAGTGAGTTTCATGATAGTTTCACTATTTTTATGGCGGGACCTAGATCCAGATAACTAGATCATGTGAAATGCTAATCCACTGATGTCTTGAGTTCCACCAGTCCCCACATTGGGGAGAATAACATCACATTGAGTTCACCATTTAAATTTCTGATGAATTCATTGGGGCACAGATTCATCTTCTGAGGATGTGCAACTGTATCCCTAGATTCATGCTTTCCAAATACGGACAACAACCATCGCTTATTTAGGGATGTTTTCTCCGTGATCAAAATGGGCTAATGGGATTCCTTTTCCTCCTTCCATTGATTTATCCTTGGAACTCATTGCCTAGTCATGTTCTCCCTCATAGTCTTAAAATTTTGTTTGTGGTTCTCTTTCCAGTGCAATGTATTCATGGATGCCGATTAGTTTCAATGCTTCTATTAGGACATTCCAAGGGGTCATGTCCGGATAGTAACTTTCGGTCGGATAATAAGTAATGTTGGACATCACTGGCATGTCTGGAAAATAGAGAACTAGGGTGTATGGGTTTCATCCCTTTATGATAGGGAATCCTCAGGGCCTAGAATCCCAAGTCATCCCACATCGAGTGCAGAGAATTTTATTCTATAGACCTGTCTTTGAGGTTTCCCTCAGCTTCCGAGGTTTAACATTGGGTATGCCTTGAGTAAAATTTCAATTGGAGATGGATGAGAATGATCAAAAGACTGATAAATTTGGATCAGATTTGTGGGACCCTAGTAGGTGGCACTGATACCAGGGCTAATTCTTGATTACTTCCCCGATTTTTTCTAGGAGCAGTGAGAAATTGGGTGACATGATCTCACCAAGATGTGGAGGTCTAAGAATGAATCAGGATGGATATGGATGGTTTAGAGTGGATAGATTGTGAGATATATCTGACATGAGGGCGATAGTGATGTTGGGATTAAGCCTCTAAGAGACTTCCTACATATCCATATAGAATCAAATTACATGTAGTTCTGGGCAGGCGATGGTGGACCTGAGGGGGAAAGCCATGAGAATGGATGCATGGATAGGATCCGGAGAAAGCAGACCCTTTGGGTTGGGGAACGACCTTCTCCAAACATTTAGGTTCTAGGGAGAGAGATGAAATGATGGGACATGAATGATGTGCTTGAACCTCAGAGAGGCTTATTATGTATCCCAGAGGAAGGGAATAAAACTCCACATTGTTCAGTATGGGGCATAGAATTGGGGTGTGCATGGAGTACAGTGACCCGACGATATACTGGGGCTCCCCGTGGTAATCAGCCTGGGATGGTATGACGTGCTAGGGGGGAACTATAGATGTGGGTCCCAATACTGGGGACACCAATATTTACTTGTGTATGGGGTTGAATCTATGGGAGGATTCCTATGTACCATGTCTATGAGACATGGATCATCCCCACGTAGTTCATCATATAAAGGCTTACCGTTGTGTGGGGCAGAAAACATCTTACCACTGGATGGGGGTCACAACAGCTTACAGCTAGATGGAGTACAATGGCTTACAGCATGATGGGGGTCACAACAGCTTACCTCTGGATGGGGTACGACGGATTACCATTGTATGGAGGTCACAACGACTTACTACTGTGTGGGGTAAAAAGGATTACCACTGGATGGGGGTTGAAACTCATGGAGGCATCCTACATACCCTATCTTGGAGACAAGGATCAATGTACATGTAGTTTGGGTGGGTATAGTTTATTATCATCCCGAACAAAAAGGGGTGTATAGTTTAACGTCGTGTAGGATGAGGGTGGACAAATGTGAAGTGTTTAAGGCTGATGGGTGTTGGGAATAATAATCGGGGAGTCTTCATACGTACCATATCTAAGGGGAAATATCAATGTCAACATATTTTGGAATGGAGGATACTTCTTAACATCGTGCGGGACGAATTTAAACTCACAGGAAGTGGTCAGCACAAATAGGTGTTGGGCTTGAACCTTAGGTAGCATTTCTACGTACCATGTCTATGATATAGGGATCAAAGTACACATAGCTTGGGATAGAGGATTGGGGTATATTCAAATGAGGCCCATAGAGGATGTCATTGTCGATACTTACTGTAAGACGACATGATTCATCCTCAGTGTGAGAAACAAGATGTAGAAAATACCTAACGATCACGTCATGAAAGGTGCATCCATGGGAAGTGGATAGAGGCTTACATGTGTTTTGCATCTCAAAGGGGAAACATGGTCATAAGAATGGTTTGATTCCTAGAGAGATGGTGATTGGGACTTACTTCCGGATGGAGGCCCGATGGAGAAACCTCCCAGAGGGAGAGGGATGGGATGACGAAGGTCCATGTGCCCATATCTCCTATGGTCTTTGGAACTGAAGAAGAGAGGGGGATCAAGGATGATACCTCCCCCAAGAAAGGCTAGGGGCTTCCACTGATATAGTTTCAATTCCCTACGGACAGATTCCACTCTAGTAGAGAGGATCTCATTCCATTTAAAGAAGATCTCAATCTATTGGAGACGAGTGGGAATTGAGAATGTACGAGGTGGGGCACCACATGTATGATGCACAGGGAAAGGATACAGTTTAACATCATGTGATGAGGATGATGGTTCTTGGCAGTTTAACGTCATGAAGTTTGGATGAGGAGGGTTCACTCCACACCCCTAGTACTTACATAAGTATTACCCACCATCCCTTTAGTTAGGGAAGACACCCATAGTGTCGTGGTGAGGGGTTGTTGTGGAGTGATCCACTGAGGGGTCCACGTTTGCATGGATATGAAAAGAATCAATAACCGTTAGCATTCCTATGTGATGAAGCATAAGGATAAGAAATTCAATGTGAAACACCACCGAATGGACATTGATATTACTTCATTAAAACCTGGATAGACCTATAGGAAAAGGGTTTGCAATGAAAATCGGTATACAGGAATGGACCTTGTGAAACCCTGATGCCCCATGTAGTTAAGGGGCTTCGCAAAGGGTTATTATTCATGAAGTGGAGTGTACTAACCTAGGAATAGGGTATTAGTGAATATGGAGGGTGCTTGAAGAAGTAGAAAGGATCTTGCAGAGTAGGACATTTCAAATTTAGGGTACCATGAAAATCATAGAACAATGAAGCATAGTGACCATGACTTAGCATGTGGTTCACATGTGCATGGAAGGTACTTCATGAAGCATAAGTGATTTTTGAAGTCCCGAGACCCATTAGGGATCTCCTTCCTTTACGAGGGAATGTGGGCTCCATTAAGGGCATCCCTGTATGAAGAGGGACTGGATTTGAGATAAGGGAATGGAACTTCACAATTATTGAGTACCTTGAAGAGTTGATTTTCTTGCAGAGCAGAAGGTTCCTCGTGATTTCAGAGATGAAAAGGTGGAAGGTCAAAATATCCATCCTTTAGGATTGAGGGGATCCTAGTATTTAGAGGAAGGAGTCAGGCCAAAGCAGGGATAGCTTGGCATAGTGCCTCATGAAGCTTTGTCGTAACCGCTGAGGCTCATGTCACTTTAGTCGGTGGTGGCTTTGCAAACATCTTTCAGATCGGGAAACCTCCCATCACATTACTCCATGGAGGCTTTTCAAACATCACTCAGATCGCGGAGGCTCCCTTCACTTTACTCTGTGGCAGCTATAGAGGGGGCCCGAACATTGTGTCGGTCATGGTATGGTGGGGCTCTAAAAATGGGCTTCACGAGGGAGCCGCTTTGTAGTTGGTTTTCACTTTGTTCCATTTTCCTCCGTATATATATTGGTTCCAAAAAGTATTTATAAATATTATTATGTAGAAAATATTAGAGAAGTGAGGGATTACATCCACTTTACTTGTTCCACAACAAATACTTGTGGATTTAATGTAGATCACACTAGAGTGAATTCATTTATTTGTTTTTTTTCTATACTCACATTCTAAACAAAGAAATTTTGGAAAACATTATGTCAGACCCATTTTAAATTAAATGTCATTTTAAAAATAAGGAATGGATATTTTAATATTAGTTGTATTCCTAGGTCAATCAGGTAGTCACACTGAGGGGGTGTCATTTAAGGGTTTCCAAATTTTACAAATTAATTTCATCTTAAAACCTTTTATTCTTTATATTAATAAAAACTATGTTATTTGTTAAAATGTAAGATATTTTGAAAAATTCCCACCTATATTTTCACTAATATAATTTATTTAATATTATGTACTCCACACATGAGGATTTTTACATGGTTTAACTTCAATGTGAATACCTACTCCTACGAATGTTGACTCATATCGAGTCACATATTCTTACACTTATATAAGAATACCAAATTACATATGTCATCTTAAATAATCACCCTTAACCCATGTACTTCACTATATTACACAAGGGAATGATATTTATACTATATCCTATAATTTATTAATGTCTTGAAATGATCTACCAATCTCATGAGAAAAACATTCACATTATTTAAGAAGGAACAATCAATATTCATGCAATTTTCTCAAAATCCCACATGGACTATTTATCCAATACATAAAGATATTATTTTATAATACATATATTATCTTATCCTTCTTATGGTGAAATTTTCATTCAAAAATACCACTCTTTGGGATGTGTTCATTAGGTACTTATTTGTCTTATATGCTTCGTCTCATACCACTCAGTCTCTGGCACCTCATTACGGTGATAATTAATTCTGATGTGCCTCAATCCAATAAACTATGTTTGGTAAGCCTATATCTAGTGCATGTCCATCTAGTTCATCTCTCTATAACTTCTCTATATAGAACTCTTCAGTCCTTTCATTATTATTGAACCATGTAGTTTCTTGGATGGTTGGTAAAACTAAAACATAATGATAACACTCCTTATTATAATTGATCTCCACAAAAATTTATGACTTATTCCACCCTTTATTTAAGAATGATTACTCTGATATATGTCAGGAATCCACTATATATAGTTTGAACTTCCCAAAAATCAAATTTCAAATAAATATCATCAGAGCTTCTAAAACATCAATCTAAACATTTTCTATAAATAATTCTTCAACTATCAACATCAATGATATCCTTCAAATGTGAAAAAATATCCTCAAGATTTATGATCAATTAAATAACTAGCCAACATGGTCATAATTTTTGAATTTCCATTTTTTTAAAAGCTCTTCACACCTCTATCTGGTTATATTTTTAAATTTCACTTGAATCATATTTTTCTGATTGGCTCAGTCTGATAAAATTAGTTTCTTTCTATATGGTACTCTTCCTATTAATCCTTTACTCCTACAACACTTTATCTAATTAGATTTTTATGATGAATACATTCTCATATATTACAAACATGAATAATTCTCCATCAAATGGATTCTCATTTATCTATCTAATGGTTCCATAGTTCACTATCTAGGGATCAAATAAATTCTATATTTGATGGATTCCAAAATTATTTCTATTATATTCAAAATCCATCCAATTAATCATTAAATTTTTTACTAAACATAGTCTAGTGTTATTTATGATGGTTTGTAAAATATTAACAATATTCTCTATCTGGTTCTAATAAATCTGATGATCTATCAATATTATGTTTATTATAAATTCTTTAATTATCATATTTCTCCATCTAGTAGAACTCATACAACTCTAATAGATGGATTTAATTTATCTTTGTATGACGACATCACAATTATCTCTCCAATCATCTTTGGTTGATCATTTTTATTCTCTAAACATATACTTACAACATCCTTTTAACTTTAAATTTTCCATTTCCACTTTTAGGTGAATTGATGAATTTCTCTTCTACCGGAGTAAATAATCCATCATTCCACCATTCTATGTTTGACCACAACCATAACAGTCAACCTTCTTTCATCATCTAAATAATAAATTTTTTACTAGAACTTATTCCACTATAACTTCATTTTTAAGAACTCATTTCTAAGAACGTTTTTCCAATTTTATAACTTGAAATTCATATGGTTTCAAAATAATCATTCTATAACTTCAAATTTTTATAAAATTTCTATATCCAGTAAGTGTGTACTATTAGTAATAGTTTAGTAAACATCCTAGTTTTATATATGAAGATTATATAAAACTTCATGCATTTTCCATATTTATTAAAGAAGAACTATTTATATGGTTTAATCAATATATATTACATAGTAATGAATCATAGTCACTTTGTCTATTCATTAGTAATCATCATCTATAAAAATTAATGAAAATTATTCTAATTTTTTTCTTGTGATAAATTTACCTTTGGGATTATATTTTTCACAATTATTCTCTTTATTTGTTAGAACATGGTTAATTAAATCTAAATTTTCTATCTTATGAATATCATCCAAAAGATGTATTGTAGAACCTTTTTTTAACCATTTTCTTCAGCATAATCATTGATTTTACATCGAAATATTGAAAAAAATACAATATGTCTACATCAACATAAAATAGGAGTCATAATCCCACACCTTGGATTTATTTTCAATACCAAACATTCATTAATGTTAATTATACTTATCTCCCAAATATTGAATATAAATTCAAATTCACATTCTTCCATGAACTATAATTAATGGAATATTTTTCCCTCCACCATTAATAACATCTAGGTGTGAGGAAGGAATAATCTTCACAAATTTTTCTTCCCTTGTTTTCTTCTGTTATATCAAATATCAAAAATATACTTCGTGAGATATGGATAATATCAATATTTATAAGGAAATAAATCCTATATCAAATAACTCTAAGGCTAAATGAGCCATGATTAGTTTAGAAAACATTATTGTTTAACACATACATTATGAATTTCCAAAAAAAACACTATGTGATTCGAACATTGTAAGGTCCCTTTTATGGGTTGTTAAGTGGATTTTGATTAACATTTCATTCTGACATTCTTCTAAATAAACATATAAATAATTTAAAATATTAAAATTAATGATGTTCCCTCCTTAAGAAATTAATTATCTCATTTTCATTCACAAATCAATTTTATCCTTTGTATTTTGATTTCAATTATCATATAGGGATTGGGAAAGTATACACAACGTACCCTAGTGATGACTATATCATTAATTCCTATGATCATTTTTATATGAATCTTTTTTTTCATCATCCATAGCTTATGAATATATGTAATTCTCTTTAATTTTACAAATATTCAATACCAGATACTGGAACACTTTGGTGGACCAAAATGATATTATATTTCATCTTATATAGAATTCAGAAAAATTGATTTCATGTGTACTTTATTGATCCACATAAATACTTTCACTTTAAAGTCCCTTTATATTATATTATCTCCACAACATATAAGTGACTATGGTAAATCTTACCTTTTTTCATTTAATAGTGCAACATGGATGGAAAATTTTTATTAATTCGTAAAATTACCTTTAATTAAATTCATTCTTATTTATGTTGTCACCACTATCTTTCAAATATGTATTATTATGGCATGTAATGCGTTTCTTTTCAACTTTGTACAATATATAACATGAATTTGACATTTTTTATTATTATTATGTCTTCCTTGATTCCAATAACTATTCTGGCCCTAATCCATTTCCAAAATTCAAAATATGTTCTAATTTATTCATGTAATGGTATATATTTATAGGAAAAATACATCATTCTGAATCTTATGTAGTTTGATCTAAACACTTATCCTATCCTAGATACATTTTCATACAATTTTTTGGAGTATAAAGGACCAAATTACATATTCTACATATCTTCTTATCTTCTAGTAAGTTACACAATAGATGTAACTTATGATTTTCTGTAACTTCTTCATTGGAGATTTCCTCCACCACTATAATACACTTGTATAATTATAGGATTTATTTAATTTTTATCTTGATATTCATTTCATTAAATTAAATATTCATTATTTTTTACAAATTTACATGAAGTGACCTCTTCATCCACAAAAGTATAATATTTTCTGGTGTGTGTAATCTTCTAAAACATTCATCATGGATGAATTATTCCGTGTAGTTTCTATTATTTTAAAATCAATAAGAACATAAAATATATCATCCTTTATTTCAATTATCTTTTATAACCCATTCCCATTATTTTTACCAATGGTATTTTTTGGTAGATGTAAACCTTCACTTATTAACACCAAGACCATTACTTTAGTAACTTCCATATAAATTTTGATGATATTAATATATATTAGTTTAAAATATATTTCACTTATTTTTATAATGTTGTGTATACTTAGATGAGTTTCTTTAACTCCCAAAAATTTTTGTTAAGATAATAAAATGATTGATTGCTTTCATAACATTCTACATTGAGTATTAAGAAAATTTTGATATATTCTAAAAAAGTATTATCACATTGTAGTAGAATTGGAAATAATAAATATGAATAATAAATTAAAAATTAAATGTATAATGGACTTAATAAATATTTATTTTTCTTATTTAAAACCCCCCTGATTTTTACAAAAGTCATTTTCTGATTCAATGTTCCTTTTATTCAAAAATGGTTTTACTGATTTTTTTACTTGAAAATTAATATTAATTTAAATAAAATTATAATTTTTATTTTATTAAATTAATATAATTTTTTATATAAAAATATCAAAATTAAATTATTTTTGAATATTCATATTTTTCTGAGAACATTGATTATCTAGTGAATAGAAAAAAGACAACATTTTGAAATATTATGATTTTTTAATTAAATTATGTAAATAGAAAGTACAATTATATTTTATATGTGGTCTCATAGTTACATATGATTCATTTTATTTATACTAATATAATTTATTCCATTTTAATAAAATCATCTTGTTTTTTATATAAGTTAGATTTTATAATTAAAATAAATTTTTTTTAAAACAATTCTTCATTGTGTCTTATGAATTTATATTAAAATTAATTTACTCCATTTAAATATATTGAATCATAATATATTGTTACCCTATTTTGAATAATATTTTGTAAATATGATAAATATATCCCTATTAATTTTACACATTATGAATAGTAACCATAATAAATATTTATCACCTCTATAAGGTTAAAATGGATAAAACAGGGTTAAAACAATGAATTAAGGTCCGAAGATCAACCCATCACTTGAACTATATCCATTGTATGGATTAAATTGTATCATATTACTCGGAAAAAAAATTATTTAATTTGTTTCCAATTATGTGATAATGACATTTTGATGACATTGAGAAATTAGAATTCAAAAATTCCACTCCCTTGATTATAATATCTATAAATTTTTTTCACTTGGATTGAAAGAAGATATTATTAATAATAAAATTTATTTGAAATATTTTTTAAATTTATTATCATGGTATGTTATTTTTAATTTTTACTAGAAAAAATAACTACCATATATGCATACAAGACATTGATACAATATTTATTTAATTAATGGATAAATTAAAAAAATGAATTTACAAATTATTAAAAGTAATTCATTTTAGATAATTTATTTATTTTAATGATTTTTTTTGGATAAATATGACATATTAGTGTTGTTTTAAAGGGTTATATTTTAATTTAATATTTTTCATGGGGAGATTAATTTCAAATTAAATTAATAGTGTCAAAATGACATTATAATATATTATGGAAATAATCTTTTATTAAATTATCTAAAAGTCATAATAATATTGAAATAGGAAAATGTGTAAAATATATTGTCAAATTTTTTTTACCTATAACCATTATGGTCCAATATCATATTTGTAAAATTATAACCCTTTCAGATTGAAAAAGTTGTTACCTTGGAAAATGTTAAAAATGGTTAATAAATGTGTTAATAAAAAATATAATGTTTGAAATTGAACGAAACCTACATAGATTTTATTAGATGTTGTTATTTCAATCTTATCCAATTTTTATTCGAAAAAATATCTATATGGAAGCATGTTCCTTGATGATTACTTAATTATATATCAACCTTTTTTTTTCAATTCCAAGTTTGTCCTTTTCCTCCATTATAAAAGGAAACCACATATCTCTATAATTTACACCAATATGAGCCATATATCATGAAACAATATGAAAAAATATATTTTAATCTTACCTATCCATAAATTACAGAAACAATTATTCTTGAAAGATTATTCCAAGGGTCATTAATAGGGGATCTAAATAATCCCAATCAAATAAAGTTAATCATCTTATCAGAAATCTATCAATTTATGTCTTCTTTTACCTCTTATAAATTTTTGTAATAATTTATAAAATTAAAATCTCATTTCCTAAATATACTAATTTTTTGTTATGATTATTTAACCATGAATATTCACTCATTATTCAACTATGTGGGAAGTGAATATATTACTCATGTGTGTGTGTACTACCACCTCCACAAAGTGATACAATTAATTTTCTACTTCCATCATTCATAGATGATTATTATTATAGTTTTAAATAATATATATCTTATTTATGGAATTAAATTTATTTTGAAATTATAATATCTTATAAAATTTATTACATTTCAATCAATTTGAAAAAGAAAATGTCGCTTGTGCGTATGTCTTGACTACATCCTACATGAAGTGATGTGTTTCGTTTTTTGATTACAAATTACATGGTTGGTAATAAAGATATATTTAATTAATATATATGATACATAATATATAATAATAATTCTTTAAAGGTGATTTATTACTTACCTTTCTTTTATTCAATCCGTTAAAAAGTGAAAAGAGTGTTCATTTGTACGCATGACTTACCATCTCCATCAATAGTGTCATTTATTTTTCTATGCTTATCATTAATGGATGAGTATATATATAATGAATATATATTATTGATATCTTGATTATCATTATGGAGATCATGGAACCACGAACTGAGTAAAAGTATTAGAACTATGAAACTTAAATTGTCATGAAAATGAAACATTTAACCCCCAAAAATGATAATTTTAATAAGAATTTGTTATTAAATGGGTGCTGAAATCCTATAGGCGGATAATAAATGATATTATGAGTATTTAAAATAATCTTAAATATATTTTAGAGAAAATAAAATTTATCATATAGGGGGTTAAATAATATTCAATGAAAGTCGAACTCGATGCAAGGTATTTTTTCTATCATTTATTTCTATGAGAAACATGAATTTTTCACAAATGATTCTTTCATAAGGTGTATATACTTAAAATTAATTTTTTTATGATTATAATCATGTAAATTATTTGGATTGACATATCCATATAAGGTTTTATTTTTAATGAGGATTTTATTCTAATGTTTCCAAAGAGGAAAGGGTTTTATGTTACAATCTCTTTATATATCAGGGATGATTATGATTATGTTTCAGATGATGAAGTTTTACAACCTATATCTTAATAATCCTTAAAAATTTATTATCCTATTATTATTTCTATATAACTAATGTTTCCTATCATTTAACTCTAATTAATAAATTATGATAGAGAAATAATGTTTCAATGGAAAATATACTTTATTTCTCTCTTTGGTTGAAAATAATTTTTCTTCGAAATACATGTTTTCTAGAATATATTTCAACAATATTTTTAACATTATACTAATATTTTTAAACTTAATTTTATATCATGTTTTTGAATTTAAAAAAAATATTTAAAATCAATCTTCTAATAATTTCACAATCGATGTCATTTTGACTTTTTACTGAAAATGGTAAATGAATCATTATTTTAACAAACACAGCATAAATAAAATTTCCCCCCATTGTAAAAACTCAATTAATTGAAGCTTCATATAATAGTTTCCATTTTTATTTTTAAATAAATTTGTTAATGTAATGGATTTCTTTTAAATTTTAAATAAGGTATTTCAACAATGTTTATTTTCTTCAATAAATGTTAAAGAGGTATTTTAATGGTATTTTTCTTCTACAATAATATAATTTGATGCAATATATTCTTTACTAGGGTTATGCTCCAATGATATTATGAACTTTAATTCATTGTGTGGAGTATGATTATAATTTAAGGATTATTCTATGAAACCCATTTTTTACCATGGTTAAATAAATTTTGATGAATATATTATCGAAATCATTTATTTTCCATGGGATAATCTATGATGAAATGGTGAAATGTTCATGAAACCCATTTATTTTACATAGGTTATGTGATGAATAATATTTTATTATCTTGCATCACATATATGTATTATTTTTTTATGTGGATGGTGGGTCCAGAGTTATATATCCTTGAAATCATTGGGTGGAGATAAATATATCATGAGATAATAAGAAATGTAATGGTAAGTGTACCTCATTAAATAAGTGTGTCTATCCATTATGATTGTTTTGGGATTAAACTTTTACTAATGATATGATTGAATTTGAGGTGAACCCAATCCCCTATTATATATTGGAAGTGATACTATACTTAGTATTTTTTATTTGGTTGTAATGTCTAGGTCTGTTGGTTTCTCAAATTTTTCCTCAAAATTGATTCGATAATAAAAAAGTTAATTTTCAGTCAGACATAGAGCATGTTCTTTGATTCCTTTTTGATTCAAGTATTAAGAACATCCAAGAATAACTACATAACTAAATATTGTGATTTATAATATATTGGGTATAGTGTTCAAATTTTAATCTCATGTTCTTATACTCATATGATCTGGTTATGCTTATGTGATCATTGATATCACCCTTGTTTATCATTATATAGTGTCTCATATCACCCTTTATTATGTTTCCTTTCCCAAATTAATGCATAATTTTTTGACATTTTTTATTTATAACAATGGTGATAGACATAATTAACTCTGTTGAAGGTGATGTGGATCTATTAAGAAGAGGATTTTTATATAAAGTTTTTACTAAGGACAGTAAACCAATATTATTATGGAGTGGATCATATTGTTATGAAATTAATATTTATATATAATGAAATAATATCTATATAGAAAAATTAAGGCTCTATCTACTCGGTATCAAAGTATGGTTTAGTCAATATTTTTTATGTTTGGATTATATAGATTTAGGGAATCCCATGGTATAGGCCTAACTATAAGATAAACTCAATATTTATTTGTAAGATAATGATCGTGTGGTTTTCAAATCAATACATCCATTCATGGAAATTATAATTGGATGTGGCATTAAAAAAATTGAATCTAGGGTAAATAACTTTGAAAAAATAGTTTGATAAGTATATTTGAACCATCATTATAGTGGAACTTGAGTGTTCCATCACTTTGTACGAGGTTTAAAACTCACAGGGGATATGCTTGGGTTAATTCACATTTTCATTATGAAACATTATAATGTGTTTGAATAGATGATTAAAATTTTGGACCTAGGATAAACATATGGTTTCATAGATTGAAAATAATATGTCTTAATTTAGATATCCTATAAATTATTTTTCATGATAATGTGGTTCCCCACTACGATTATTACTTCTCACATTATGGTATTTAGTTTTAGTAAATGTATTGAACTTGGATAAATTGAGTTAACACTATATGTATGGAATGACAGAATTATTATCCTTATAAGAATCTATGTTATGCCTAATTATCTGTCTCTTTATATAACTAACAATCTCAACATGGATGAGTTTTGTGGCACACATAATATGAAAGAATGGAGTTTCATTATGACATTTTTAGAAGAAAATAAATTTTAAAAAATTTAAACTATATTTGATGAACCACCCATGTAAATGGTTCAATGTAATGATAAGAAGTTTTTACTGTGGTTAATAAAGACATTGAGAAAGAAATTGTAGAGGAAAAGTGTAATGTTTTGTTAAAACAATGTATTGGAATACTAGTTTCCTTATGTTATCATCAACAGTTTATATAAGGACCCAGCCTTAAAAAATACATAATCTTGAATTAAGTTAATAATTCACATTGAGGATATTTTTTGGTTTATAGTTTTAGAGAATTAGGACATAACTATTACATTTAAAAAGATTACAATGTAGACACTTCTACACAATTTCCATTTTTTTAATAAAATATAAACTCATGAAAAAAAGAGTCATGTCTAGTTCCTTGTTTAAGACAGAATGACGTTTCCTTTATCCCATCCATGACCCTATTCCACATTATATCCTATGAAAAACATTTCAAAAACTTGGGATGAGCATAAAAAGCTCAGTAAGGGATACACAAAGAAGGAAAACTATTAGTTTTATAAAACAACAATTAAACCCTGAATACTTTAACATAAGTAATAATTTTCACCTTTATGGAGTATTAAATACTCTTCATTGAATAAATGATCACTACAAACCCTTTTGTAACCAAATGGTTATCCAAAACCCATAAAAATAACACATAACATATAAAGGTAACTTGGGACATAAACATAGTTAAATGGAATAACAATAAGGTCGACTTCCACACATATCACTAAATGGAATACCCATAAGGAAGACTTCCATACCCAATGCATTGGAGGTTACAACATAACCACCCATCCTAGTATTCATGGCAGCACCCGTCATTTGGTTTATCATGTAACTACCCGTCAAATGTACAAGTAACATTATAAAATCATAAGACATAAAATAAATATAAAGGAAAGAATACATTTCCACATTTCAATCACAAAATATAACTTCAATATATTGACATAAGAAATACATTATCAAAACCATTTTCAACACCAAAATATATAAAATTGTATATGGTATTTATTTTCATTTAAAAACATTACAGCTTGTAGAGGAAGCCAATGATTAAATAATACTCGCGGTGGTAGAAAAAGTCATTGTAGTGCTTATGTTAAAATGAACATTATTTTTTTCATTTAGTAAAACACTTCATAAAAAAAGATTCCTTTTGAATAAATGTAAAATTCGAAGGGGTTTATACAATGTATAAACGAAATTTGTGTATTAATGAAAACATGTCTCAATGAAATGAGATTGAGACGAAGTCTCTTACCTTGTGCCCGACTTGACTGGATCATTCTTCAATCTCTTTAATAATAAACTAAAGTTATTTTATACTTTCTTAAGAACCTTTTTCAAGTTTATTATTCCTTTTATATCACTTATTACCATGTTATAAACATTATGTAATCATTTATGTTAATAATGTTTGTTTTGTCAATATTTGGTACTTGAGTCAAAAATGGATTTCTTATAATTAGAATTTGTACATGTGGTCAATAGTCCATTATATCCAGAATGATATTCATTATATAGATATCATATATATCATATATATCCAGTATATATATATATTTATAAGAGTACATATCATTTAGAGGTAAGAAATGAAATTCACTATTCATAGAGATGGTAAGTCGTACGTACACATGAATGCTACATTCATTTCTATTTATTATTTTAATATAATTAAAACATAATTATAGATAGGTATTTTGTAATTAATTTATAATATCACATATAATATCATTAACTCAATCCTTTATATTTCCCAAATATGGCCTTGACGAGTCATATCACTTTGAGGGGGTGGTAGTCTGCACTTCCTCAAATGAAATTATCACGTTTATCCATAATGGAAACCATAAAGGTAATATATAAAAGAAAAATAATGAAAAATAAAGAAATAATAAACAATATATATATTTATATATAATATATCAATATAGTGTCATCTTAATGGCCACCATGAGAGGCGGTAGGAGATAATCGAGCAATCATCGTTTAATGAGGCGTTAGTTTTCCATCCATAGAAACATTATGTTCATCACCCATTAGATAGAGTCTTGTGTATGTTTAGTTCAAATAATTATCATAACATCATACTAGTATATTTAGGATACTGGGTTCATTATAAAATAATATAATAAAAAGAGTTTAGGGGTTGGAGAAGTAAAATAAAAGAAAAGAAGTAAAGAGAAACTGTTACCATTAATTTGGGTAACTTCCTTTAGTTTGATCCAAAAGAACTTCTTGAAGTGCCTTATACCTAAGGTAAGGCTTCTAGTAGGAGGATATTGATGTAGGGAGAATAATTGGGAAGAGTTTGGATAAGACTAAAGGCTTGATAAGTGTGAGGAATTGGATAAAAGTGGCCTCCATTTATAAGGGAGAGGTGGGGCTCTTTTGGAAAGTGTGAAAATATTATTTGATTATAAAATAATATTTGGTTTATAAAGGTCCAAAAATCATTATAGTAGAAGATAAGATGTCTAATGGTAGAAATAAAATCATCCAATAAGAATTGGACTAGTCTGGGATGTTATTAGAATATTTATAATCGTATTTATTTAAATTATTTATTAATGAGGTAAACACTACATCATTATTATGAAATAAATAATTTATTTTATTTTTTGTCTAAAAAATATATAAATAATTATATGAGGTATGAAATATTTTTATCTTTACAATGAATATTTATTGTCAAAAATATTACATATATAACACCATATAAAAATTGATTTACTAAAATATTTTTTATGTCATGTTTGCCTTTACATTAAATTAATTAATCTAAAGTCTCATTATCTTTAATAAGTGGCCCCATGGGGTCCCAAAATAGACCGAAATATGCCCATGGTCTGCCATTACTCATCTAATATGGTTAGGACACGTGTGAAGGTAATTTTTAATTATTACTATATTCTTTTTACCTTGAACTACCCTATTTACATTTAACCGTGGTTAATAAAAGTCAAAAGTTATTATTCACCAAAAAATTATTTTCATTTTATTGAACCACATTTTACATACTATTAAAAACAATTTTTGTTGGATTTTTTGAATTTCTATTCACAAAAGTGGTAAAATTTCATTTAAATTAAAAGGCCAGTATTTTAACATCTACTAAGTTGTTTCACTATTCATCAAAAAATGGATGTTTTTCAGAAAAATACCAAAAATACAGCATAAGCTATATTTGATAGTACAAATTCCAAATTAATGTGTATTTTAAAGAATTCTAAATATACAAGTCTCATTAATTAATTTTAAAATTAATTCCTGTTGTTAAATCAAATAGAGTGTTTTTAAGAAAGAATAACTATCAAAAGATTGACACTTGTTTATGTCCAATTTTAAAGTGAAATTAATTCTAATAACCAAAATTAAATTAAATGGAAAATATATATTCTAATTCCACTTTAAAAACAATTAAAAATATAATATAACTATATAAATTAATTATATTAAAACACATTTTTGAATTAAAATACAATATTTTCACTATTCATTAAAAATGAACTTTATCGGAAAAAATACCAAAAATTTACACAAAGTAAATTTTGATATCCCCATTATAAATAAGGATTTTATTTAGTCATATAAAATGTATTAAATTGGACAAAACTATATTTAAAGAGGGTTCTCTATTAAGAGGTTGTAAATCGACCTTTTTATGTAAATTATGCTTAAAATTAGATTCATTCTCATTTTAAGCCTCTATATTTTATTAGATAAATTTAAATACATTTAACAAACATGTATAATCATATTGTAGTTAGTTGTGTTCATTCCAGCCAATACAATAGTTAAGATTTAACATCAATTTAAAATAATATTGTTATATTATTAGTGTGTAACATTAGATTTCAAAGAAACCCATTGTTGCGTATCGGGTACGCTATCGAACATAGAAACCCTTTTAAATTAAATTAAATATTTAATTAAAAAAATTAATAAATATTGAAATCTATTATTGTTCATTTACCTGGGATGTTACATCCTTCCCCCTTTTGGAAATTGCATCCCTGTAATTTTTATTCACTTATCAAAATAAGTGGGGGTATTTATCCCTCATAGAATTTTCAGATTCACATGTTGCCTCTTCAATCATATAGTTTTTCCACAAAACCTTTACCTAGAGAATTAATTTATTCCGAAAAACATTCTCTCTATAGTAAAGAATCTGGAGTGGATATTCTTCATTAGAGAGATTCTGTTCCAACTGAACTACCTCTGTGCTCAAAACATGAGATGGATCTGTTTTATACTTTCTCAACATCAAAACATGAAAAAACAATTGTGCACCTACGATAAAATTGGGGATAAATCAACTCTGTATGACACTGATCCTAATTTCTCTTAGATTTTGTAAGGTCCAATGAACCTCATACTCAACTTTCCCTTCATACCGAAACACATCCTACTTTTCCATGGAGAAACATTGAGAAATACATGATCACCTACCTCAAAAGAAATATCCTTCATCCAGTTATCTACATAACTTTTTTGTCTGCTCTAAGCTATTCTCATGTGATTCGGAATCATATGAACTTTCTCTTCCATCTCTTCTACCAATTCTGGTCCCATCACCTTCCTTTCACCTAATTAATCCCAAAAGATGGAGTTCGACAACGCTTTCTATATAATGCATCAAATGGAGGCATCTGTATAATGGAATTAAAACTGTAATTATATGAAAATTAAACCAAAGAATAATTTTGGTCCCAACTTCCCTGATAATCCATCGAGAAAGCACATTACATATCCTCCAATTTCTTAATTTTCCGTTATTACTTCCCATTTGATTGTAGATGAAAAGCTGTATTAAAATTTAATTCGGTACCCAAAGACTTCTGAAGGCATTTCCAAATGTTAGACGTAAACCTGGGATAGTGATCAGAGACAATGGAGAGGGGAAATCCATGCAACCTGAAAATATCTTTAACTTATAACTGAGCAAGTTGATCTAGAGGAAAAGTATATTGAATAGGAAGAAAATGAGCATAATTAGTCAATCGATCAATAATATTCCAAATTTTACTATTACCTCGAGATGTCTTCGGTAGCCCACAACAATGTCCATGGGTATATTTTCCCATTTCCACTCTGACACCGGTAAAGGCTGAAGTATTCCTTTTGGTAACTGCCACTCTGATTTAACCTTCTGACACGTCCAACACTTCACATTAATATCAGAAATATTACATTTCATTCCATCCAACTAATAATACTCTCGAAGATCTTTGTACATATTCATACTTCCAGGATGAATAGAAAATGGGGAACTATGAGCTTCACATAATAACTCATTTTTCAACTATTATTCACAATGCACACATAATGTCTTCCCAAAACTCAAAACAAAATCATTATCAACATTATAATCAGGCAACTTACCCTTATGAACCAACTCTACATTTTTCTGCAACTCACTGTCTTCCTTCTGTGCTTTCTTAATTCTGTCTAATAGAGATGATTTCACTAATGCCTGAAACAGAACAGAAGAATTTCCTGCACCAAAAATTTCTATTTCAACGTTCATCAAATTAAAATCAAAGGATCTCGTTCAAAACATAGAATGGTTAATTAAGCATTACTTTTTCTACTCAAAGCATCAGCCACTTTATTTTATTTTCTTGGATGGTAATAGATCATGCAATCATAATCCTTGATTAATTCCAGCCATCTCCTCTATCTCATGTGCCATTCTTTCTAAGTGAATATATACTTTAAACTATTTTGGTCAGTTTATATTTCACATTTTACTCCATTCCAATGAGGCCTCTAACTTTTTAAACTAAAAACAATAGCAGATAACTCCAAATCATGTGTAGGGTAATTTAACTCATGAGGTTTCAATTGATGTGAAACATAATCAATTACCTGATCATTCTGTATAAGGACACATCCAAGTCCTTTCAATGAAACATCACTTTAAATAAAAAACTCACCATTTCTGGAAGGCAGTACCTAAACTAGAGAATTCACCAATATTTCTTTCAATTCCTGAAAACAATCATCACATTGTTTTTTCCTAATTAACTTAACAACTTTTCAAGTTAACTTAGTCATTGGACAAGATAACCGTGAACCATTATCAACGAACCTTTAGTTATAACCTGCCAAACCACGAAAACTGTGAATCTAGGTTATATTTGTGGGTCTTGGCCATTCTTCAACAACTTTTGTTTTAGCAGGATCAAAAAAATTTCCATTTTTTGAAACATTGTGACCAAGGAATGAAATTTTTGGTAACCTAAACTCACACTTGATGAATTTACCATTAAGATTATTTTCTGTTATGGTTTGAAAGAAAACCCTTAAATGAATTTCATATTCCTCATAACATTTGGAATAAACCAAAATATCATCCATAAAGACAACCAATGTTTTTCACCTGAGTCAACTAACCCATCACTGCAACAAACTATTCAATTCTGATTCCGACCATCTCAGGTTGCTGATTTGGAAGGTTTTCTTCCTCCTGAATTCATCCCAAAATAGCTACCCTATTTCCTCTACAAAAAACCATTCTTAACACACAAATATCTTAGGATAAGCAACATGGTAATCTGTAAATGATATATCACTTCAATCATATCATTAATTTATTTATGGATATTAATTTAACAATACCCTAACTCCTAATGTTGTCTAAACTAACCTCTAATACCAACTATAAGGACCCAGCCATAAAACATACATAATCATGAATTAATTTAATAATTCACATTGAGGATATTTTTAGGTTTAGAGTTTTAGAAAATTAGGACATAACTGTTACATCTCAAAATATTACAAAGTAGACACTTCTACACATTTTCCATTTTTTTCATAAAATATTAACTCTTTAAAAAAAGTGTCATGTCTAGTTCCATGTTTAAGACAACATGAATTTTCCTTGATCTAATTCATGACCCTACTCCACATTATGTTCTGTGAAAAACATTTCAAAACTTGGGATGAGAATTAGAAGCTCAGTAAGGGATACACAAAGAAGGAAAACTGTTAGATTTTCAAAACAAGTAAACCATGAATACTTTAACATAAGTAATAATTATCAACTTTATGATGTAGTAAATAATCTTCGCTGAATAAAAGATCACTACTTACCCCTTTGTAACTAAGATGTTACCACAAAACCCATATAAATAACACATAACATATAAAGGTAATTTGGAAAATAAACACACTTAAATGGAATAACCATACTATCAACTTCCACACATATCACTAAATGGAATAGCCATACGGCCGACCTCCACATATATGACTAAATGGAATAGCCATACGACCGACTTCTATACCCAATGTTTTAGAGATTATAATGTAACCACCCATCCTGGTATTCACGGCACCACCCTCCATTTGTTTTATCACGTAACCACACATCAAATGCCCATGTACCATAATAAAATCACAAGACATAATACAAATCTCAAGGAAAGAAAACATTTCAACATTTCAATAACAATATAACATTTAAATATATTTAAATAACAAATCAATTATCAAAATCATTTTCAAAACCAAAATACATAAAAGAGTATATATTATTAAATTTCTTTTAAAAACATTATGGTTTGTTGTAGAATTCAAAGATCAAATAATACTCACGGGCACAGAAAAGGTCATTATCACTGCTTACGTTAAAATGAATATTATTTTCGTCATTTAGTAAAATGCTTCATAGAAAAATATTCCTTTTGAATAAAAGAATAATTCAAATGGGTTTATTCACCGTATAAAAGAATTTTGTGTATTAATGAAAATATTCCTCAATGAAAGGAGATTGAGACGAAGTCCCTTATATCGTGTCGGACCTGACTGGATCATTCTTTAATCTCCAATATAATAAGAAAAGTTAATTTATAGTTTCTTAATAACCTTATTCAAGTTTATTATTCATTCTAAATCACTTATTACCATGTTATAAACATTATGTAATCATTTAAGTTAATAGTGTTCGTTTTGTCGATATTTGGTACTTGAGTCAAAAATGGACTTTTTATAATTACAAGTTATCCATGTGGTCAATAGTCCATTATATCCTTAATGAAATTAATTATTTAGATATCATATATATCATATATATATTTTATATAAATATATATATATATATTTATAATAGTACATATCTTTTGGAGGTAAGAAATGAAATAGACCGTTCATGGAGACGGTATATCGTACGTACACATGAATGCTACTTTCATTCCTATTTGTTATTTTAATGGAATTAAAACATAATGATACATAGGTATATTGTAATACCAATATAATATCATATATAATATCTTAAACACCATCCTTTATATGTCCCACATATGGCATTAACGAGTCATTTCACTTTGAGAGGGCGGTATTCCGCACTTCTTCAATGAAAATTATCACGTTTATCCATAATAGAAACCATAAGGGTATAATATAAAATAAAAATACAGAATCACAATTAAAACATACAAAAAATATACATATATCATATATAAATATAGTGTCATCGTAATGGCCACCATGAGAGGCGGTAGGAGATAATCGAACATTTATCGTTTCATGAGGCGTTAGTTTTCCATCCACAAAAACATTATGTTATTCACATATTAGATAGATCTGTGTGTATGTGTAGTTCTAATACATATCATAAAAACATCCTATTATATTTAGGATACTGGTGTTTTTATAAAATAAAAGAATAAAAAGAGGTTAGGGGATGGAGAAGTAAAATATATGAAAACAATTTAAGAGAAACGGTTACCTTTAATTTAGGTAACTTCCATTGGTTTTAACCAATAAGACTTTTTGATGTGCCTTCTGCCTAACGTAAGGATTCTAGGAGGAGGAGGGGGATGTATGGAGATTAATTGGGTAGAGTTTGTATGAACCTAAAGGCTTGATAAGTGTGAGGAATTGGTTCAAAGTGGTGTCCTTTAATAAGGTAGAGGAGGGTCTCTTAAGGAACGTGTGAAAATATAATTTTATTATATAATGATATTCGATGTATAAAGTTCCAAAAATAATTATAGTAGAAGATAAGATGACTCATGGTAGAAATAAAATCATCCAATAAGAATTGAAGATGTTTTGGATGTTATTTTAATATTTATAATCTTATTTATTTAAATAATTTACTAATGAGGTAAACACTGCATCATTACTGTGTCATAAATAATATAATTTATTCGTTTTGGATGATATTTTAATATTTATAATCATAGTTTCATTTATTATAAGGATTTGAAATGATTAAAGTGATTATATATTTTAATTATATATTAATCTGTTATAAGTGTTTTTCAATTGTATTCCAGTTATAATAATAATGATATTTTTTAGTGGCTTTTATTTAGGTATTTTCAAGAATATGTGGAATGATAATTTTGTCCTAGAAAACTTATTTTTTGGTAGGATGATATTTAAAAAAAATACCTGATGGGGAGGAATATAACCGGAAATATGTTCTTGATGTTTAAATAATAATTTATAGTTGAGATAATGATTTTAATGACAATTAAATAATACAATATTTATAACATTTTAATTAATTACTAATTTGATGCGAATGCTAATTTCTGTTATATTTGATGGATGTTACATCATATTTGGATTTTTAGATTATAAAATGATAATCTATAATTTTATTTATGGGGTTAAGTGAGAGTAAAAGTTTTAAAAAATGAATATCTTTATAGGGGCTTTGTAGTAATTTAGGTTAATATGATGATATAGAATATTATATGATCAATGAAATCACATATTTGGTATATTACATTAAAGATACTTTTTTGTATTTTTAGGGATTATTGTAAATGTGTTTTTTGAAATTTACAGACCGTATTTTTGAATTTATGGATCTTTAATATGGTCTGACATGATTTGCATGGGTTATAAGGATAACTACTATTCGAATGGTTTAATTTTATCTTTGATTATTATTTTTTCAGGTTAGAATATGATTTATCATATTGGAAAAACTGTGATACTTATTTTGGTACTACAAAATATATAGAGATATGTGGATTGAATTTTCAATATTTTATAGATATTTTAGTGTGTTAAAATTTAATTTTAGTGAAACATATATGAAAAATTATTCTTGAATATCCATTTCATATATTAATAGATGAAAGGGAATTTGGGTGAAGCACAACCAAAGGTTGAATTTATGATTATCATATAGAAATAAATCAAGTAATTATATTATCTTGTGTTATATAATTTTAAGGTAAACGAATACAAAAACTTTTGGAAAATTATCTTGAAATAAAATTTTACAATTTTACATTAATTTTTAATGAATTAGTTTTCTTTTCACCCAACCTATACTTATGGGTTTGGGGTTGGTAATATTCTCATGACCTTGTTTTATATAACTCTATATTAGAATGTGGATTATATTTTACTCCTAAATAACTATAATTTAACTTCCCACTAATGTTCTCCTTATTTAGGAACATGATTATGTGCCTTTTCAGGTAACCTTTATGTTTCACACATTCTATTTTTAGGGGATGTTTTATTTTCCCTCTGTATGATAATGATTTTAAACGATAGTATTTTAAAATATTGAACCATTTAATATAGAGATACAATTTTTATGGAAAATTTTATTTAAGCAGGGATAATGTAATATAATGAAAATTTAATTGTAATAAAAATATTATTGATAGCTTTCTTAACACGCGACACCTATGTTTATAAAAATTGTGTTTTATGATAAAAATATTTTTTATAACATAGTTTTATAATATTCAAGTATGAATATTTGTAAGAAAAATATTAAATAAATTTATAATGGTCTTTGAAATTATATAATTATTTATTACTTATTTAGTAATAATCACACTATTTTTATTGAAGTAATTTAATGTTTCAAAATACATTTTCTTAAATACTTCTTTTTATATAATATTTTTCAAGGAATTTATATTTAATTTATTAAATGTAATGAATTATTTTTGTATAAAATAAATTTTTTTAAATCTTCATATCAAAATTATCTTAAATTTAAATTTAAGTATTTTTTTGAAAATATTGATCATTTTCAGTGAAAAATAATGAATTTATAAATAATATAATTTATTTTAATTGAATGCTATAAATGTAAAGTCTAGATTTATTTTGGGACATAGTATTAATGTAAAATATTATCCAAAATGATTTATAATAATATAATTAATTGTATTTCAATAAAAAAATCTTCCTGATTTCGATATAAGTTAATTTTTATTGCTTAAAAACAAATTTTTCTAAAAAATATAGTTTCATTGTGTATATCGAATTTATATAAAATTTATTTGTTAAATTTTTAGAGATTTATTATTGAGAATGGAAAACCCTATTTGGAAAGAGATGGTTCAAATATGGGAAATAAGTCCTTTTAATTTTGTTCTTTACGAATTATAACTGTGGTAAATATTTGGTATACCTATAAATGTAAAATCAATAAAATAGGGTTAAAAATGAAGTGAGGCCTACAAATTAACCCAAAAAATTCATTAAATTATTTTTATGAGAATAGTTTGACACTAATCTGGCCAAATTTTAATATATTCAAATTTGTTGCCATTTTCATTGATAATGACACTATGATTTATTTATGTAAAGATAATTTAATAATTAAACTCTATTTATTTTAATATATCTACAAATTTTTAAAGATGGATAATTGGATGATAATTTTGGTTATAAATATCTATTTCAAATGTGAATTTTTTTTTTCATGGTAAATATTTTTAATTTTTATTGATAAAATAATTTATTTTGCACTTATGAAACATTAATATGATATTTATTCAGTTAGTTGAAATATAAAATAAATTTTATTAGAAATATAGAAAGTTATATATGTTTGATTAATTATTTAGTTAAATGAATTTTTTATGGAAATATTACATACTAGAGATGTGTGAAAGTATTATATTAATTACCCATATTTTTCTTGGTATCATTAATGTCAAATTAAAAAAATGTTGACAAAATGACATTAATGTTATTTTATGATATTAATATTTTATTCGAATATTTAAAAAACATAAAAAGAAACAAAAAAATTTGGTTAATATATAGATAAAATTTCATCCATTTTACATTCATGAGAATACTTTTATCATATAATCGAAACTATAATTTGTTACTATTGGAATTGGGGTCTTTGTAATTAAACATAATAATGGTTAATGAAGGTGTATGTCAAAGGTACAGGGGATAAAATGACATAAAAACATGTCTACGTTTCATTTTAATAAAATATTCATACATTAGACTCATTTCATTAGAATTTATGGACATTTGGATATATTTATTTTGATATTAATTTAATTATATTTTAATCTTTTTTGTAATTCCATTTGTGCCTTTTACCTCCCTTATAGAAGGACACCTCTTGTCTATTTTCTTATAGCTAATTTAATAAATATTTATAAACAAAAATATGTAAAATTATATTCTACACATATATATTTCATATGTAGAAGTACATTAATTCTTTAAAGACCATTTCCAACGTCTTTAGAAGGGATGAAAAGATGGCATACCAAAGATGAAGAAATCATCTTACCCGACCACTATCAATTAACTTCATCTTATAAGACATAAAAATATGTGGTATTCATCATAAAATTATATCTTTAATATAGTAAATATATTAAAATTTTATTACTAATATTTACCAATTAATAACCACACTTTATTCCATCAAATGGGTTGTGATTGTATTTCTCATCCATCTGTGGGTACTACCACCTCCATGTAGTGATACAATTAATTTTTCATTACCATATTTCATGGATGTTTCAATTTTTTGGGTTAAATGTTTTATATATATTATTTATGAAATAATTATGATTCTGGAATAACAATTCCAAAACTACATTCTTACCTTCTAATTCATTGGAAAATGATGTCGTCTCTCATGCATACGTTTAGACAACCACCTCCATTAATCAATGTGAGTCATGTTTGAATTTTTCTTTAGATAGATGAAAATAAGGATAGATTTAATGAATATATATGATATAATAATGATTTTTTAAAGGTAAATAATATTTTCCATTCTTTTTTCCATCTTCGAAATGTGGAGACAACATTTATTGTTTCATAAAACTCATTATCTCCTAGAACGGTATAATATATCTCTTTCTCTATATCAACAATGAATGAAACTAAATATATTTTAAATTAATATATATTAAATTAATATAATAATTATAATTATATAGCTATTTTATCCATGATAAAACATTGTGGAATAGAACATCCGAATATTAATTCTCAAGAAAAACAAAATAGTCAACACCCAAAATGATAATTTGAATAAGTAATTATTAATAAATCATTATTGAAATGCTTTAAGAGGATCATATATGATATTAAAATTATTAAAATTAATATATTATATATTTATAATAAAATTAGGTTTAATTAACAAAATTTTAATGTTCGCTCAAATAATGTTTAATTTGATGCAACAAATTTTCATCTGACTATTATTTCCATGAAACACATTTCAAAATAAACAATTTTTTTAGGTGACATATATAATTCACTTAAATTGTTATTTTATCATTTTATTATAAATTATGGGGGGTTACATATCCATTTGAGAATAAATATTTATTGAGTTTTTTATTTTATTATTAACAAATTTTTATGTTATTTATGTTACAATCTCATTATTTATCTGGATTATTTATGATTATGTATTCAATAATGAAATTATATGACATGTCTCTTAGGAATCACATAAAATTTCATATCATTTGGTTTTGTTCTATATAATAAATTTTTTCCATTAATTTTCCTCTCTCTATGAACTCAATAGTCTGAATGAAAATTTCTATGGATAATTGACTTTATTTCCCTCTTCATTCAAAATGGATATTTTACTATGTCCATGATTTCAAAAAAAAATCAAGAATCATTTTTACTATCCTATTATGATTTATTAAATTAAAATTTAACAATTTTTTAATTTTTACAAAATGGATTAAAATTAATACTATTTTCATTTTCCAAATATGTTGTTTTGATTTTTTAATATAAATGTTGATAGAGTGATTGTTTTAACATTAGGACATGAATGAAATTCAAAACGTACATGACCATTGAGTTCAATAAAGAAACATTTACAACATTCCAATTTTTCTTTCAAAGAAAATTATTCCTTTAATATTTCATAATTTTTTTAAATTTTTAGATAAGTCAGTTGAAAATGAAATGGGTGTGTCCTAAATAAATACTAAACTAATATTTTAAAGGAGTTCACAACTATGATGACATCCATTGATGTTATGTAGGATCCAATGGGGTTAAGATCCAATGATATAATCCAAATTTATTTTATATGTCTTATGATGATGATGATTTGTTGATGACTCCATGAAAACCATTTCTTTCCCGTGAGTTAATTATGATATGATGAAACCTATTTAAAACCCATTTTTTACATGGGTTATACTGTGATAATATGTTGAAAAATATATGAAACCTATTTCCATTCCATGTGTTATTTTATGATGAATATATTATGATATTGTGTCACATATTTTAATATTTTTCATTATGTTGTGAGTGGTCCTAATATTATATTTCTATAAAATTCAATTGGTAATGATGGATATATCATGTGATAATAAGGATTAGAATTATTATGGAACCCATTTCAATAACGTATTTTGTCCACTATGATAGACTTTAGATTAATACTTTACTAAGGATATAATATAATGGGGAGTAAAACCAATCTACTACAATAATATTGGTAGTGATACATGACTCTATAAATGATATTCCATGCTTATGTGAAGGCCCCAAACTTATGAATTATTCCATTTTTATGATCTCAAGGCTCATGTTCATTGATTCCATTACGATTAATCTCTTATGAACATCCATGATTTATTAGATGCATAAATACTATGAACTATGATATAATGGGTTTGGTTTTAAAATTTTAATCTCATTTTCTCATACACTTATTCTCATATTTTTATTATGCGATCATTAATATCTCCTTTTTTACCCTTACATAGAATTTTAGCCCACCCATTCTTATGATTACTTTCAATGGGTTTTAGAGAATTGTTTTAAGAATGATGTGTCTAACATGGTTGATAGTTATAAAGAAAATATGGGGATACGATGTAGATATTTATGAACAATTGTTTTATGTAATAAATCACCCAAAGATACTAAAACTCTTTGATTTTTTATAGATTAAAATGTTATAAAATGAATATTCACCTATTAAGATGATGTATCTCCTTATGAAAATAATGGTCCACTATAGTTTCTCAATCCACTCACTTTGATCCTCTTTAATATAGTCCATATTAATTATTTATAAATTTAAATACTTTTCAAAAAATTGGAATCCATTTTTCCAAAACACCCTCAATAGGAATAATAACCAATAATCCTTTGATTCTTTAATAATGTTGTATTTTATATGGTAGAGTCTTTTATTGGAACTTTTTTTTCAGAATATTTATTTTATTCGTAAATACATATTGATGGTAACTCCTTGAATTTTATTTTCATACAACCACCATTATATAAGATGTGTGTTTCTCACTTTTCTTCTCCCAATTTATTAAGAAACTATAACCTTAAATAAAAATATTAGAATTTGTTCTTATTGATTCACAAGAATTGGTTTTAACATATTATTTATCTTATCATATGATGATTCTTATAAAGATTTAATATTATTATTATTTTTGGATTAAGTATTTCTCTAAGTAATAAAATATTTAGAATATTTGTAAGTGGTTATTTATTTTTTCTCTTGTGATGGTTAAACAGGAGTAGTTTCCACATTTCTTAGTCTTAGCATCTTCTAAATACACAATAAAGTTAATGTGAATTTTTATTTTCAATGACCGTTATATTCTATTAACATTTTTGTTTTACCTTTTGCATCATTTATTAGTGTATCTTACTCACATATAACAAGTAATTATTGATATCCTTTACTGAATTTACATTGAATAACAGATGAGTATTCTTAACTTCAACAATTCCATTATGAGTATATTTTTTTCACAAAAATTTTAGTTGAAATATTTTTTCCATAAGAAATAATCAATGAATCACACCTACAACTGCCCTTCTATAAAGGTAAACTTTTCATCATAGTTTGTTACTTTTTTATCCTTAATCTCATTATTTTTAGGGAAGGTGTCACACATATGTTCCTTTTGATGTCTTTCCCCAAATATTTTACTCTCTTCCTAAAATTATTTTTAATGATATTTTATTCTTCAAGATTTATCTTCTAATTTATAGTTTATTACATTAACAATACATTTCAATTAACAATATCTTTCATTAAAGAATACTTTGTAAAAACATTCTAACAAAAATATATGGTTCAATAATTCCATTTTAGGGTTTACTTTTTCAGGAGAATTTAATTACATTTATTCCATTCCATAAAAAATATTAAAAATAAATTTATATTTCTGAAACATGTTTTCCAATTTATTATCTATGACATTAAGTTTGTATTTTAGTTTTGATATTTTCAAATGGTGTCCCTTGATATATGTAAGTATACATGTAATAAATTCCAAAGGGAAATTCCCATGTAATATATTATTTTAGGGAAAAAATATTTGGAAGTTTCCACTCAATCATACTCTTACCAACATGAGTAATATTAATTCATAGGATTAATTTTATAATATTAACATAAATTAATAAAGGATAATTTATCTCTCCATAATGGTGGATCATCCATTTAATTCATGTGTCTTACTACTGTGGCTTCTGAGATTTTTTATTTTTATCGTTCTTTATAGTTTTATTCAAGACCATCATATTTTTAAAATAATGGATAACTTCTATTTTTTTATCTTAGACATAACTTTATTATCTTTTAAAGGAATATATTCATCCACTTTTGTAAAGATTCAATAAATATAAAATAGTTAAATGAAACTGGTAAATAATAATTCAATATCAATACAGAGGTAACACGTCGTCTAATAAAAATTGTGATTTATAGGTGGATTGTACAGTCACCCTGAGAGGGGGGCATTTGAATCATGGGTGAGTAAATTTTACCGATTTAATTTAACTTAAAAACTTTTTTTTATTATGTTTATAAAAATTTACTTATCATTAAGGATGTATATATCCTAAAAAACATTCCCTCAATACTATTTTCTTATTCTATGTAGATAATATACATTAAATATATCACATGTATTTTTATATGTTTCAGAATCAATGTGGTAATCTACTTATTATCGTGTAAAGTAACATAATTTCATAGATTCGTCATCATATATATCAATCATAAATTACAAGTGGTGTTGATAAAAATCACAATTTACTTAAATAATTCTGTCGGTTATACAAATGAAGGATATTTATACTACAACCACATTTAAACTATCTATAAAATTTTTTATTCTATATGATTCAAGGATCTTTGGCGTTATTCCAGCCAGAACCACCAGTCATTGAGAAATTTTCCAAAAAAATCCTTATGGGTTTTCTATAAATATACCAAGCATCTTCTATTTTAGAATCCAAATAGACTTGTACTTCATATGTATGAATTTTCTTTCAGAACTCTAACTCATTGAGACTGTTATTCCAAGTCTTTTTCCATCTATTTTTTCATGTATAGTACCCCTCTGTCCACTGCACGAATGTCCAATAATATTTCTAAATAAGGTTACCCTTCCTGATGTTCCACTATCTAATATGATGTGTTTTTAGGACTATGTTAAGTGCACATCTATACGGTTCCTAACTCTCCAGGATTTCTACATCTCATATTGTTTATTGTGGTCCATATTCCTCAACCAAGTAGTTTCATAGTTGGTAGCGAATGCTAAACATATAATAAAAACACCCAAATTAATAATTGTTCAACACAATAAATCATGTGTTATTATCCTCTTTTTATATAAAATCCTCCATTTTTTTATTCAGGAAACCCATCAGATTTACTTTGAACATCCCCATAACCCAAATTTTATTTAACCAAATTCAATGATTTTAAATATTTGGGGTCAAAATTCTTTATATGAACATAAAAAATATATCAATTTCAATGATATCCTTCAATGTTTCCTGAAATATCATCTAGACTTATGACCATCAAAATAATAACTCAAAAACATCATAGTTATTATCATTACAATGCTTTGTAATTATCTTCACACATCTATCTGATGATCTTTTTAAATGTATGACTAATCATATTTGATCATTGAACTTGGCTTGGTAATATTAGGATTTCAATATAAGGAACTCATCAAAAAATAAATCTTCCTACCAAAAACAACATCTAAAGTATATATTTTGTAATGAACTCTTCCTCAGGTATTACAATCACAAAGTATACTATGTCTAATGACTTTCTATTTATTCGGCCGATATATCAAAATTTATCTTCTTAGTGATCTCATACATTATTTTTTTGATGGAATAATTAATATTTTTTAGTATATTCATAATCATTTTTCATTCTAAACAATTTTTTTTTGTAAAATCGATTTCAATGTTCTTCACGAAATTTTTTCTAGTAGGAAAGATATTTTTCGAATGGTTCTTATCTACACGTTGATCACTCAAAAATATATCCATTGTAAATTATTTTGTTATAAATTATATTCATTTGGTATACTTCACATATATCCCTATGGTGGATTTCATACATAATTAGACATGTTCATTACAATTCATTATCTAATCAATAGTGTGTGATCAACATGATTTGATAAAAATAGACTGAAAACTTTCTCATAACATCACTTTGTCTGGTTCAACAATTTCTAGCAGAATAATGAATTATTCAATAGTATGAGTAAATAAATCCTACTTACCATAATTCATTATCTTATCACAGCCTCTATGATCAAACATCGCTAACTAGAAACTCTATTAAATTGAATCTAGAGCGTGTAACACTACCACTTAATTTCAGAGAACTTTTTATTTGAATCATAATTAAAAACTCATAAATCTTGGAACATCAAAATTTAATAACAATAATATTGTATAAAATATCTCATTGATGTAATATTTCTATATTAACATTAGTCAAGTAACCATCATAGTTCTTCATTTTATTATTATATTTACCATAATAACCTTTCTATATATATTAAAAAAATAACTTTGTATGGGGAACTCGACCTATATTCCTCAAGAATGGGCCATAGGGACTTTTTTAGGTCATCAGTAGTATAATTCCTTATTAATTAACATAGAATAATTCATTGTGGTTATTTTGATAAAATGACTATCATTTATAATTCCTTCATGGTTATTCCCTTAATCTATTGTCACCTTCTTCTTCAACTCCAAATGTAATAACTTCTAAAAAACATCTAAAAAACATCAGGAACAATTCTTCCAAGAAATTAAAAAGAAAATTTTTATTCAGCATCTACATTAACTGTACTATAAACTATTTATCGTAAATATAATATAACAACATCACTATATGATAGGAGTTATAATTAGGATTCTAAAATTTTGGTTTACATTGATCTCTTATTGTTTGATTCATGTTCTTTAATATATTGGTTATCTCACATTGTATATTGTGGTTTCACCAATTTCATCGAGATTCATCATTTCAATGTTAGTTTCAAAATTTATGTTCATTATTTTTTATAGAAACATTTATTAAACATTACTGAAAAGTGAAAAAACTCAGTCAGTAGAAGATCATTTCATGTAATTTGGTCTTAGTGATTTGAAATACTTCCATAGAAATTGTACCACCTTTTGTATGCAACCTATAATTTGGTGGATCAAAAAAATAATTCTAATGTTATGTGTAGTTATAGTTTGAAGGTTATGTCTAGGGAGGATTTCAAAAAATTTATTATCACATTAATTAGTAAAAGGAAGTATTCTAAAAAATTATTTTATTTTGAGAATTAAGAAATCCATTGTAAAAATATGTTTTGATAAGAGTAATGATTAAATGGTGATTGTGATAGGGTTGGATTTTTAATTTTAATGTTATTTTAGTCTCAGAATTATTTTATACATTTCTTATTAACTAATTAATGGGAGGTTTCTCAACCATTTCACATATCACCCATGATTGAATGGTTACATTGAGAATAATCATAATAAAAACTTCTACTAAATCTATACTCTTTCTTCAATGTGTAACTAATATGTGAAACAACCTATGGTTTAATTAGTTTACAATAAACATATTCTTGTTTCTCCCAAGAAATTCAATAGTAATTATTGACCTTTCCAAACATACAAGGAACTGCGAAGTACATCACTACTAAAATCATATTATTCCACCGTATGTATCTTGAAACTAAGTAGAAGGACATGATGGATCATTAAATAATAAAATAAATTGTAAAATTAATTATATCAAATAAAATATCATGTTAAATGATGATTTACTAGGAAATATTAAAACCAGTTAACAAGAAAGATAGTTTTTTATTCATTGAAGTGTGAAGGATAAAGCATTATAAAAGTAAAATTGGCTCATCCATAATCATTAAAAAAATAATTATCCATGAAATAGTTATTATATATTATTTTATAAAAATATATAATTATATAACTAAATAAAAACATAAAATAAAAAAGATAATAGATTTAATAGAAAATATCAACAGTTATAATGTGTGTGATGCAAATTACATTCTACCTTCCGTATTATCCTCTTTTTGTGAATCCTTGGTTCCCTTATTCTTCATATATGGTTAAAAATCCATGATAATTTCCCAAAAATATTTAATTTTCTCTCCTTAAATATAGTGTTCAAATATACAATAAATTTATGATTTTAAGTTAATGATTCCTCATTTAATCAGAAAATATCAATCATGGAAGTAGATTGAGTTTTTTTAGTATTCCACATTCAAGATACTAGTTTTCTTGAATAGAAAAGGATGTGTCAACCAAGAACATAATTTTGGGGTTTGGGTGATATTAACTTGTTTAATTGAATAATTCCATTTTTTCTAAGGAATGAATTATATATGAATTTATCTTATAAAATTTTGATACTAAAATGCATTAAATTTAGAAGTTTTATTTTTAATGCATTCCCATGCACATAATATTTTCATCACATTTGGAAGGATCCAATTTTTTTGTAAAAAATGAGAAAAAACAACAATTATTTCTACTTACGGATTGCCTCCCATGACGTTGGAATCCCTGTGAAAAATTTGGGGGCCAAAAGTGATGAAAGAATGTGAAACATAGATTTCAAAGATTGAATATTTTGATTCAAATTGTGATAATATTTCACATCATGAAAAAATTACAATAAATTAACAACATATATAGTCTTAGGTGAAAAAGAAAAAAATATTTCTCGTACATTTCATAGAATGGCACAAACATTCATATTGTGAAATTATCCAGGTTGACACTGTAATTAAATTTTGATGTGATTTTGATGATAAATCCTCAAATAAATTATGGAACAAACATTTAATTCTAGGAAATACTTGAGAATAAATTATATGACAAATTATTGATAACCTAAATGAAAATGGAGCCCCTTTGAGTAATTTATATAGAGATCGCTATTGAGTGTGTCAAATATGATTCTGGAAACCAAAGCATGGAGAAATAAAGTGTAATATGTTATGTCTCTTACTATATTTCATCATTACATTATTCGTTATTAGTTTCTATTTTCTCCTACCTTCATACTCCCTCATTTATAGGATAATGGTTAAATCAATTCTTTTTCAATGGTAATGTTCCCAAAGGTGGATGTTTTCATTGGATTTTATTTCTTTATTTTTATTCATGTATTAGGTTTAATATAATTTTGGATAAAAATATAGTCTATTAAATTTAATATTATGACGACCATTCATATTTAAATTTTAAGAAACATTTCAATTGATAAATAAATTACCCTAATTAAGGTATGATAATTCATGAATTTAGGGTAGTCATGATTAAAATTTGTACCAATAAAAACTCAATATGGTGATTCCCTGAATTACGTGACAATGGAAAAAACATAATTTCTATGTTAAAATGTGATTTTTTGAATATTGAATCTACCTCATCCCAACTATGACATCAATACTGAGCAATCATTAAATTTTTAAATCTGTTTTCACTTGAACCAAAAAAAAACCACGATGTACTTCCCAACTATTTTTTTCAAAACCCAAACATTCTTTTGGTTATTTTTCTCAATTTTCAAAAAAAATGATACCAAAACCTACTTTTAATACTTTCCCATATCATTGAAAAAACTGAAGGGACATTTTTTCTTTGAAAACCCGAAATTTTAATTTATGTCGTCTTTTGTGTTCAAAATTTATATAATTTCATATTATATTTTCGTTTTTTTAATAAATTTGCTGAGTTTTACAATTTTTTTATTCCTATATGACCTATTGGTAATTAATTATGCCCCTATATGGGATTGTCAAAATATAACCCTTTACAAGGATGGTTGAAACTTAATTTAAGGTTTTTATTTTTATTTTTATTTTTATTTTCTTTCAATTCTCTCAATATTATGTTGATTTTGTTTTTTTGTGTGGATTTCATGGTTTTAATTTATATTCAAAACCTTTAAACATAATCCAAAAAGAAAATAAACCCTCAAGTTCAATTCAAAACTAGAAAAAATATAGATAAATTACATAGTGAGTACCATGGAAGATGTAGAGATCAATCAAGTTACTAGGGTTCTTCAAATTGTACTAGCGCTGAATGTGCTAATATATTTTTGGCATACATCGAACACATGACTTCAACCTAGTATGCAGACACCTATTTTTGAAACTAATAATTTCAATATTAAACCTAGTAAGATCCATATTATCTCAAATATCATATAATTATTTGGACTACCCCATGATGATTTAAATGTCAATCTAGGATTCTTTCTTGAGCTATGTAACACCTTCCAATTCCAGAATATAAACAATGATTCAGCAATTTTGAGAATTTTCAAATTTTCACTTAGGGATTATTCTTTTCAGTGGTTTAATTTCTTTCCAGTCAATTTCATCACCACATGTGATGAGTTACTAAGAACATTTTCACATGCTTCTAACCACCTTGAATTATTTTGAAAATATGGGTAATCATTTTTAACTTTAGTCAATTTGTGAATGAATCAATCTTCTCTGATTGCTAACATTTTAAATATATGACTAAAAATGATCTTATTTTGGCATAATTCTATGGGAACTAATCAAAAAAAGTATAAGGCTTTATTATAGGGGGATATTTCTATTATGGATATTATATTTGGGGGGTTATAGATGAAGAAATCATCAAAGGAGACCACAGACAACTAGAAGATATAGTGAACAATAAATTCTAATGAAAAAATGATGGAATAAAATAAATAACAATCCACATTATCAAAAAAAATGAATGGATGATAAAATAGGTTGAGGAGGTGACCAATAAGATATAAATGAGGTTAAAACAAAACAAAACCCCATGTGTAGCTGTATAGTAGAAGAAAATTAGCCTCATTATATTTGTGGTAATAAAGTTAAGGGATGGTGAACATAATAAATTCAAGAGCAAACATATTAACAAAGGTCTCAAGGGTTCTAAAATTGAGTACTTTAAGTGCCCACACTAATGATCTAGGTCCTTATATTTGGATAAACCCATATGGCATCCATAACCATGATAGGGGTGGTAATCAAATAGGTGAAGGAAAACTAAAAAATCCAACAAAAATTATTTGTGAAGTATAAAGAAACATGTAAGAAAAATTACTGAAAAATTAAAAGATAGAACATTAGTAGATATTCCTAGATGCCACAAATTTCTCAAAATTTAATATATGAGTTTCATTTATCTGAGTGGAAAATACACTCAAAATTATATTGAACCAAAAAAGTACAATAAGAAAAGGAAATAAGAAGTAGAAAAGAATAAGGAGCATGTAGCTAAAGAAGATGTAAAAGAATAATCACTATAGTGTATGAAAATACATCCATTTTTCTGGAAAAAAAACCAAAAGAGATAATTGTGGTACAAAAAGGTAAATTTTTGGAACACTAAACAAATTGAATATTAATATCCATTTTTTAGATTATCATGAAAACATATCAATGTATGAAAAAATCATGAATTATTTGGTGACCAATAAGTAGAATCTAGAAATAATAGTCACCATTAAATTCAGATGAGAATGTTCAATAGTGGTATCAAATATTTTAACAACGAAACAATAGGATCCAATTAAAATGACTATTTTTATAATTATTGAACCCAATAAATTTGGAAAATAATTATGTGACATTGATGTGAATGCCCATAATATTTCATACACTATTTCAAATGTTTGGTACTGGATGGCATGAAGGCTAAAAGAGTTGAAATTAAATTGGATGATTCCACAGTGATGTACCCCCAATTGATTATTGAATACAACATGATAAAATTTAGAAAATTATACTTCCTATTCATCTTCTTAGTGTTGGGAATGGTAGAGGAATAGACAACGCTGATTCTAGAAATTCTATTTTTTCCACAAGGATCATGTTGATTGATGTACAAAGAAAATAACATTTTCTTTTATTTGTAAGTGAGAATGTAAATTTTAATATACAATAGTTAATGAATAATTTTGAATAAAGAGTTTATGATGATTCAAGGAAAGAAAAAATACCTGAAGTTTAATTTATTTCTAAAATTGGATAATTGCATGAGGTAGCTGTTATTGTGATAGAAGATGCTCGAAATAAAATCTTAGATATGAAGATAAATAATATGGGAACAATAATAAAGAAACTATAAAATTTAAAAATCCATCTAGTTTGAAAAATAAAAATTTCTATATATAGTAAATGATAATACATTATGTCTATCATGATTAAAGAATAAATGGTTGATCAGCCAGATGGAAATCAAGAAAGTAATGATGGTATGAAGAGTTCAGTTGTTTAGAGAATAAGGTTAGGGGCTGACCTACATTGATATGTCACAACTGGGACCATTAATATAACACAAGGTAGTTCCATCTTCTTAATCACCACCTAATCTGATGCTGAAAGATAAAAGGTTGGGACAATCATGTAAAATTAAAGAGGTTCTTGGAGGTAACCTAGATTTTTATATTTTTCCTTTATATTTTTTTTTTGGAGGAACAGATTCACTCACCCAAAAATATTTCAGAAACCATCAATTTGGATTATTCCCTCACAATTTTATTTTTATTTTATTGGACCATTGAGAAATATTCTAGAAGTATGTTGAGGATTGATCAGGATGAATGAAAATTATGAACCCTATACTTAACATGATTTCAATAATATACATGTTGTGAATGATACTAACATTAGGAATTAGGATAGAGGATAACCTATGAAGACAACTTCAATGCACCATTCATAAGGGACGAGGCATTTAATTTTTTTTAATATTTTACTATATTCTCCACATTTATAATTTTTATAACTTTTAATGATTAATTACAATACCTAGAAATAATTTTTTCTTTTATCATTAATCATCGAGACACAAAGTACCTTGGATAATTACAATTATAGGACTTTATATTTCTATGTCACTAAATTTGAATAAGAAATATGAGAAAAACATGATATATATAAGTATATGTTTTCGGATTTGAAAAACTATTATTTAGGTAGAGTAATTAATTATTGTAAATTATATTTTTCTATTATTTTTCCATGATTTAGATTCGTGATATTTTCATTAATTGAATTATTTATTTGAATGAATTTCCATGAGTAGTTCACCCAACCCTTAAATATCATTATTTATACATCCTATAAGACTAATATTTCTCATTGTTTCAATCATATACTTCATGATAGACTCATACATTCTTTCCTATATAACATTATTAGCATCATAAAAAATATTTCACTGCACAAATCACTCTTAATATGATTGAATAATTCTTTTTTTTAACCCCTTATCCATTAAACTTTCCGCACATTAATCATTTTTAAGCCCATAGAATCATGGAAAAACTATTTTAGGAATTGATCATACTTAAAACACTATTTTATCCATTCCAAAATTCCTCTAAATATATTTAATGATATCTTAATGAATAATTATTGGGGTAGACTATTTTTGGTAGTTAGGGATATAGAACATTGGGGATATTTTTTGGGTAGTTTTCATGAAATTTTGGGAGAGCTCATGTTGTCATTCACTATAATTTATCACCATTCTACACTTTGAATAATATATATATATATATGGGATCTATCTTGGGAGGATCAAAAATCAATATTACCATATTGATGATATCATTACCATACACGGTTAGGTGGTTCAAGTGAGATATGTCAGAAATGAGATTTTTAAAAAAGATAAAAAAACATAATAATAATAATAAAGTGGTTATAATTCATTCATTTTGCAAAAAAGTTTTCAATAGTACACTATAAGGTTATTTGTAGGAAGAGAGAGATGAAATATGTAAATGGTTATTTTTATTTAACATATCTTTTTTATTTCATGAATTAATCTTTAGAGTTTAACATGAATTTTGAGGTTTACCGTTGACATCATTTAACCACAAACCCTAATTCGTCAGACTAATTTGATCCTAAATGGTGAATCCCTCATGATTAACTATGATTATAATCAATAAATGGTGTAGATACTAGATTAACTTCAAGACTAGGGTATGTGACATGTTCTTAAGGTGTGTGGTGAACTCTAATTACAATTATACTCTGATGAGGCACAGAAAAATACAATTTAATGTAAATTTATAATGAAATTCGCATTAAAAATAAATTTAACATTTAAAATTTATAATGTGAAAGGAATTTCTATTTCAAATGTGAAAATTTTAAAATCTCGATTGATTTGATTCGTTGAAAAAAGGGGTATAGAAGAATATTCCTTTATGATAATTAAATATTTCATTTCCCATTATAAAAAAATTTATTTAAATTGAATTTAAATCATGGTATGGTGAGAGTCCATTATAGTATAGAGAGATTAAATCCTTAAGTAAAATTCTAAATTCAATTGTGGGATATTTGAAATTTGAATTTATTGTATACATGTTCATATTAAAATGAAAAAAATTGGTAATTTTATTTTCAATTTATTCTTACATACTTTATATTTTGTTTATACTTACAAGATGAAATAGTTTGTATGAAATTCAAAAAAGGTGACAAAAATAGACAATGATTTATACTTTAATATGGCCTCCAATGATATCATTTGACATTAGGAGACTTCTGGAGGTTGAAATTTAAGAACTAAGAAGAAACAGAGTTTCTAATGATGGAATTTATCAATTTCCATTCTGAAAAAATTGCACATTAGGAAAAATTACATGATTTTAACCAAGTATAGAGTGTTAAGTGATGATAATCTTGAAAAGTGGGGCCCATACATGTCACTTCATGAAACTCACATTCACATCATGAATTTTTCCAGATAGACCAAGTAATGATATTTTTATAGGATTTCGATGGAGGCTCTCCAAATAATGTCCTAAAATTACAAATTAATTATAGTTAATACACATTCCTCCATTAAATACCAAATAATTAATAAAAAATGATACATAATCCCTGAGTACTTTTAGAAATAGATAGATATGCTAGTTTTATCATGTTTCATCCAAAAAACATAATCTTGTGGAAAGAAGCTTTGTTGTAAATGGTCCTCAACCACACATCGTATTAAATTTCTTCATGATTTATTTATATTTTCTCCTTCCACCATAATTTTTTATCACTATGATGAGATTAATAAATATTAACTTATTTTAGGGTACTGTATCTAAAGGGGAAAAGTGTCATTGGACTTTATTTATTTATTTATTTTTTGTATTAGGGTTGCTGTAATTTTGAATAAACTTTCAATATCCTTCATTTAATTCCAATATGATCATTGATATTTGAGTTTAAAATAACATTTCAATTGTGAATATAATTATGCTAATTGACACAATACATTTTTCAAATTTTGGGTAGACATGTTTAAAATTCTTATCGAGACAAAATTAATTTGCCGATACCCTATGTTACAAAACCATGCGAAAATGTGAATTTCTATGTCGAGGAACGGGTTTTTACACTATTGAATCAACCTCATCCTAAATCATACATCAATACTAAACTATAATTTAATTTATGAATTCAATTTCACCTAAACCTAAAATTGTAAAAAATTAAATTAGCATGGTTTCAAATTTATTTTTCAAAACCAAAATTTACTTTCCTTTAAATATCCGACTTTCCAAAAATTGTACCCCAAAATTGTTTTTGATTAAATACAATTTCATAAAATCATTTCAATAAAACTATTATATTATAAAAACCTAAATTACAAAATATAAAGCCTCATAGTTTTAATAATGAACTTTATTAGTACAATATTATAATTATTTTCACTATATTTGTTGAGATTTATTAATTTATGATTTTAATTTTCCCCATATGATCATAAGGACTCCCTATGTGGGCCTATAAAAAAATTATACAACATAAAAATAAATCTATGTGTATCAACATAGATTTCCTTATAACATTAAAATCGGGTGGGAACTTGAGATTTCATTAAGCGTGGAACTCTACTTTTGTCAACAATAACTCTACTTGAGTACATTTTCACAAAGAAAAGAACTCAACATCACTGGAAGACAACACTACATGGGAAATGTGCATAGATCATGTAGAGTTTTTTTCATTTTCTATTTTTCCAACTTCTAGTAAACAATTTCCAAAAATATCTAAATCACTTTAAATCTCTATAATTTAGCTTCGAAGTATCATAACATGAGAAATTAAATTCAACTCCTTTATTTTACTCAAAAAAATAAAATATAATAATTAATTTACAAATTTTTTATTTTAAAAAAATATATTCCAAACATATTGAAATTGTAATTTAATATCAAATCCTCATAAAATCAATGAATTTATAAATATTATTTATTAAATTTAATTGAACATTGAGGAAAACTGAATTTATCACCTATGAGACTATAAACATATCTCTATTTTGTTTCTATAAATTTTTTGTTTATTCTTTTTTTCAGATATGAAAACAATTTTTTTAATATAACTTTTTTCATAATGATACAAAACGTAAAATTTATTTTAGTGAATGTTTTATCTTGTGAGCCCACTGCCCAAAATAGATTTGAAGGCTCTCATTACGCAATCAAAAAACAGTGGACTCCTTCCATATAATTTTCCAAGAATATACTATCTCACCCACACTCAGCTGAGAAATTTATCATAAAATTCATAAAATAGATAGGTAGGTAAAGTTTAATATAGACTTTAATTTTTCAAACCTAATATGTAGTTATTTTATTCTAAGGCATACATAGTGAGAAAATGTAAAGTAATATTGAAAAATATATTTTAAATTTTATTTTTTCTCTAATTAAATGGAAACCATTATCATATATACCAAACTCAAATCCTACAACTTCAAAAAAGAGTCATGGAAATTTTTAGTTTCATGCATTAATTCAGACTCTATAGAATGAAATTATAAATGTGAACTTGAAAAATAAATTCATAATGTATCTTAGTTTGGGGAATAAAAATTTAGATTGATAATTAATGTCTTATACATTCATTTTTTACCGACTAACAAGATATTAAGTCCAAAAATGTTGTGTAAAATTTACATTAGAAACCACTTAAAAAAATTAAAATAAAATGGAATCCAAAAACATAAAAATAATTTTCACCAAGTCATAAAATCTTAAAGATCAAATTCCAAATCAAATTATTTTCTAAAAATAAATATCAAGAAACAAAAATAAATGTTTTAATTTCTTAAATAGATACTAAAAATAGGTGTGCCACCCCTAAATATCTAATAATACACCTTTTTGTCCAACATAATCTTAAAAAAATAAGTATTGATCGAAAAAATTTAAAATAATAATATAAAATTGTTTATATTATATGTTTAGGGTTGAAATAAACTCTTAGTGTTTTTCTCTAGTAATTATTGGGCTATTTGGAAGGGAAAACTCAGGTAGATGCTCAAAGTGATCCTTTTTGTTTAAATATTGATATTTAGTATTTATATTTTATTAAAAAATAAAAATAACATATATTATGAATAAAAAACAGAAATAAAAACTACCCGGTTTTTTATTTTTTGAATAAATAAACAAAAATTCCTCATTTTCTATAACATGATGGTGTTTTACACATTCGAAAAGTACTTGTAAAGACAGAAAAAATATATATTCAATGTAGTATCAAAATAAATTATTTTAAAATTAAAAGATAAGGGAATTAAATTTTTTTGAAACCCCTCATAGTGATTCTATATTTTTCTAGTTCACTACTAGGGGGTTTTTAGATTATCCCCAATCAATTATGAAATTTAGTTTGTTTCTTAAGAACCACCAGTTTTTATATTTCTTTATCCCTTCCAAATTTTATTTTTGAGACTTCATTTTTGATAGTTAATGTTTAACACCATAAATGTTGTGTTGAAATAGTTTTGTAGTGTATATGTAACCACAATGTTTGGGTTACCCACTTATTCATCATCATGAGGATCAATGTTTTATTCAAGATATTTCTTATCCAAGGTAAATTCAATATCTATCTTAGGGGGAATTACTTGATAAAATTCAATGTATTCCCAATTATTCTCTAAATTGAACCCTTAATTTACTTATTCCCTAGTGGATATGTCCAATAACATAGGTTCTTCATGTTTTACCACCATCACAATCACATATCCTAAAATAGAAAGCCCAATCAAAAATCACATATATTTGTTTCACGATAAAGGATTTTTATAAAAAAATAAATGGATGTTATAAAACTAAAAAATTACAAAAAAAATTATAATAAACTAAATATAAAGAGAAAACATTTACATTCAATTCACTTTCTTATATTTTTCTTCATATAAAACCAATGGGGAAAAAGTTTTTTTGAATTACTACATCATCCATTATTTGATGGTGTATAAATATTTATTTATTTCAGTATAATGTTATGTATTTTAATTTATCATACATAAAATTATAGAAAATTTTTATTTATAATGAATCTTGTGAACTAAAAAATCACATGAAACATAATCCAGAAAGAGGTTAACTCCCTTTAGTTGTTTGACCTAAATCCCTTTCTTTTTCACTATTGAATGGATATTGGAAGTTAATGGAGCATGTGTCAAGTATGTGGTCCTCAATATCTTCCTTATAATTTAACTCAGTATTTTTTTTTCTTAACATCATTTATATTTAGGTAAGATAATAAAAAAATATAAAAAATTAAATTTATGCGACTCTATAGGGGTTTTAAGAAAATCAAGAACAAATAAAATACAATCTAGTGTAAAATCCACTCCCTAATGTAATTTTGGTAGATTATTTTTATAATTGATATTTTTTTGAATATATATCTATGCTATCAAGTATTTGGGATCCTTTTAATACCACTTTTACATCATCAATTTTAACATTAAAGGATCCTTGTAATCTTTCCAAATGTAATTTCTCAGATTTGTGTTCCACAATATTTAAGAAATATTATGTGACCATATTAAATAGGTTCTATAAGGCCCCAGCCTTAAACCTTACTTAATCTTGAGTTATTACAAGATTACACATTGAGGATCTTTTCAGGTTTAGAGTTTTAGAGAATTAGATCATGAAACTTGCATTACATTCCACATTTAAACAAAGTGGTTACATAAAAGACAATATTCATTCTTCCCTTCAACGAAAACCTATTTAAAATAAAACACGGATTCTTTCTTGACACATCCTTGACACTGTCATCACATCATGTACCCTTCCCTTGACCTGTGAAAAACATTTAAAAAACTTGGGATGATCATAAAAAGCTCAGTAAGGGTTATAAAAAATATGGAAAGGAAACATGAGTACATGTATACATAAGAATGAAATCATACTTTACCCATAAAACATAAGCACCTTAACATACCTCATAAAATCATAGAAATCATATGACATAAAGGTAACTTGAGGCATTCATAATATTCCTATGTAGGGAGTAACCCTCTTGGTTACGTTTGGAATACCCATCACAGTATATTCCCTAAATCTCTTCAGAGAAACCTTAACGTTTCACTCCTTCGCGTTACCCAATGCATTGGAGAGCTATATCGGGCTCACCCGCCCTTAGTTTATCACGGAACCACCCGTTTTCATAACAATGCCCAAGAACCATAACATAAATGTATCACATAAAACATGCATAAAGGAAACATAACATTTCCACATTTCAATCACAATATAACATCTTAGTATATTTAAATAATGAATCCATTCGAAAAGAAACCACTTCCAAAACCATTTAAAACATTTAATAAAGCGATTTTTGAATCAAAGTGTCCCATACCACCTTGAAGCTTTTAACATTTTAAACCATTAATATCCATATAAATAAATCTTTAAAACCATTTTTAAAACATGGATATTAATAAGAACAAATCATTAAAACATTTAAAGCGATATTTTCGTTAAAGGGGTTTTACCAAAATTAGAGACACTTGAATACAATAATTGCGGAATAACATTTAGTCAGAACTTTATAATATCATGAGAAGAAATGGAATCATGATATAATACTCCAAAGGACAGTATATACACCATATAAGAGTTAATTGGTGCATAACAACAATGAACCCTCAATAGAAATGTCAAATGTGATGAAATCCCTTATAAAGAATGTATCCTTAAATTAAGGACAAATCAATCTCAAAAATATGTGTGAAAAATATAAATACACCCAATATAAGTGGATATTAAGTGTAAAACAATAAAATGTCATTCACACATATTCAATGGATGACATATTCAATGACTACATGTTGAACCCAAAGAAATCGAAATTGGGTTAAAAAGTTCCCTTGACAGCCTAACGGCATCTCATCAAAATGAGTTGATGAGAGATAAAAAGTGTATCTCATCACTTGGACATAAAATTTACATCAATAATGATATATGAGAACATATCCCAACATAACAACATGTAAATTAAAAGACCCAACAAAAGAAGTCTTTTAAAAAAAAGGAGGGTGAAAGGTTCCCTTACCGACTTGGGTATCTTTCAAAACATACACCCCATGAAAGAAGGACAATAGATAATTGATGTAAATACTCATAAACGAGAGTATATTACACAAAGAGTAGAATAATGGGCAGTACATACACCACTCAATGGAATTTGTGGAAAATGTTGCATAAATCTCACGGGAATAAAAGTGAGATGAAGAATCCCTTACGAAAACTCGGCAGCCTAACGGTGCCACATAAAACTTCCGAATATGGATTGATGAGATCAAATAGGGTATCTCATCACATTAAAATAAAATGTACAGAAATAGGAATATAAAAGAACATCCCCCAATATTACAAAGAGGAGCTTAAAAGAAGTGACATAAAGGAGAGTACTTAAAAATAAAGGGAGAGGTTAGATCTCTTACGAAAGTTCGGCAGCCTAACGGCGCCACTCAAAACTTCCAAAATGGATTGATGAGAGATACTAGGGTCTCTCATCACATGAAAAAAAAATTACAGTAAGTGTAATATAAAATATCATCCCAATAACAAGAAATATGATCTTTAAAAGGAATGACATAAAAGTGTGTACTTAAAAAGAAAGAGAGGAGTAGGATCCCTTACCTTGGGTCCAACTTGACTCGATCGTTCTTTAATCTCCTGAATAATAAACTTGAGTTAATTTCTACTTCCTTAAGAACATTTTTCAAGTTCATTATTACTTTTATACCACTTATTACCATGTCATAAACATTATGTAATCATTTAAGTTAATAATATTTGTTTTGCCGATATTTGGTTCTTAAGTCGAAAGTGGACTTCTTACAATTACATGTTGTTCGTGTGGCCAAATGTTTATTATATCCAGAATTGTATTAATTATGTAGATATCATATATGTCATTTATATCCAGTACATGCATGCATTTATAACATTACATAATCATTCATAGGTAAGAAATGAAATGCACCGTTCATGGAGACGGTAAGCCGTACGTACGCATGAACGCTACTTTCATTTCTATTTCGTATTTTATAGAATGGAATAATAATGATATAAAGCTATATTATAATTACAGTATAATATCATATATAATATCATATTTCCATCCTTTATACATCCCACATATGGTATTTAACGAATCAAATCACTTTGAGGGGGCGGTAGTCCGCACTTCCTTAAATGAAGATATCGCGTATACCCATAATGGAAGCCATAAAGGTAAGACAAAAATGAAAAATACAGAAGCATAAATATAACATAAACATATTATATATCATATACAAAAATAGTGACATCATAATGGCCACCTTTGAAGGTGTTAAATGAGTATTGAACAATCATCGTTTCGGGAGGCAGAATTTCACCATCCACGGAAACCATATGTTCATTAACCATTTGATGTAGTTGTGTGAGAGTGTAGCTCGAATAAATCTTATAACAACATCCTAGTATATTTAAGATATTGGTGTTGTTACAAACGGAGTAAATAAAAAGAGTTTAGGGGGTTGGAGAAGCAAAATAAAACAAATGAACATGAGAGAATGAATTACCTTTAAAAGTGTAACTCCTTTTGATTTGAGCCTAAAGGCTTCCTTTGAAAAGATTCTTCCCAAAGGGAATCCTCTAGGATGAGGAGAGGGATTTGGAGAGAGTAAATGGGCAGGGGTTGGCCGAGACAAAGGCTTGAGGAGTGTGTGAAATGAGTTAGAGGTGGGGGCATTTTATAAGAGGAGAGGAGGGGCACTTTTGGAAAGTAAGAAATATTACTTTATTTGAAAATGTGTTTCGGTTTTAGAAGGTACCACATTGATATAATTCGTGGATAAGGTGATAAGGCTTCTAAATCCACTCATCCAATAAGTTTTGGACATGTTTAGTTCATATATTTTACATTATCTTTCCATTTTATTTAAATCGTCAAATAATGATGTCATCATTGCATCATTATTATGTCATAAATAATTTAATTTATTTAATGTCTAAAAATTATAAAATGAAATACTATGATGTACGAAATCGTTTTAGCTTTCCAATTACTATTTATAATCAAAAATATGACTTGTATAACCCCACTTAAAAATTGTTTTAGTAAAACATATCATGTTTGTGTCATTTTTACTTTTACATTAAATTAAAAGTCATTTATGTCATTTCCCAACCAAAGTGGATCCATGGGGTCCCCAAGTTGGCCCATGGATTGTATTGGTCGGCCATGACTCAACCAATAGGTGTAGGACAAGTGTCATAGTGTTTTCACATTCTTATAATATCATTTTTACCTTAAATTGCACTAATTACCACTAATCGCGATTAAAAACTTAATAAGTTACTATTCACCAAAAAATTATTTTCATCCCATTGAACGACATTTTACATACTAATGACATCCATGTATGTCGGATTTTCAAAATTAAAATACACATTAGTGGTAAACTTTCATTTAACTGAAAAATCAGTTTGCTTGATTACCACTTAGTGGTTTCACTATTCATCAAAAATTGGAGTTTTTCATAAAAATACCAAAACTTCACCCTAAGATTTATTTGATATTCCGAATTCAAAAATGAAGTATGTTTTAAAAAATTCAAAACATATTAGTCACATTAATTAATTTAATAATTAGTTCCCGTTGTCAGAGCAAATAGCGTGTTTTTATAAAACAATAAGTATCAAAAGATTGACACTAGTTTAAGTCTGATTTCAAAGTGAAATTAATTCCAACGACCACTACTGGATTTAGTGGTAAAAATATTTTCTAATTTAACTTTAAAACCAATTCAAAATGTAATCTAATCATATAAATAAATTAGATTAAAAAGAGGTTTTGAATTAAATACAACATTTTACACTATTCATTAAAAAAATGAACATTATCGGAAAGATACCAAAAATTTACACAAAGTAAAATTTGATGTCCTGATTCTTAATAAGAGTTTTATTTGGTCCAAAAGAATGTATAAGAGTGATCAAAACTATATTTAATGACAGTTCTCCATTAAAAGGCGATAAGTGAACCTTTAGTGAAAACTAGGGCATATACGCCTAAAATTGAATTCTTTCCGTATTTTAAGCCTTTAGCTTTTATTGTATAAATGTAAAGACATTTAAGAACATATATAATCATATTTTAGTTATTTCTATCCATTTCCGCCATTACAACGGCTACATGTTAACTACCATTTAAAATAATATTATATTATTATTAGAGTGCAACGTAAGATTCCCAAGAAACTCGTTGTTGCGTGTTGGGTACGCCATCGAGCATAGCGTCCCCTTTAAAGTCATTTAAATATTTTATTCACAAATATGGATAAATATGAAATGTCATATTCTTTATTTACCAGGGGTGTTACATCCTTCCCCCCTTTTGGGAATTGCGTCCTCGCAATTTTAAAATTGCGCTTGGAAACATCCTTGAAAGTACCACATCGGAACAAGAGTCGGTAAAACAATTACTTTAAAATAAAGAAAGATAAGTACAGAGGTCACCCGAGTTAACCCATACTAGGATTCTATGTATGAAAATATGGACATGGAGGAAAAAACAAAGGGTCATGTTCTGATGGAGAGTGATAGAAAACATGTTTAGGAGAAAGTTAACCATGAGAAAATCACAAACTTGTGATGGGTTAAACGGTATTCGATTCCCAAGTAGGAAAAGTTAATAGACAACATTTTTGTTTTAAGTTATTTTTTTATTGAGGAATTTATTCATAAGGAAACATAATCACTTATCATATTGACTTTCAACTTTTATTTGATTCCTTACACAAACTCAAATTTTCTCCAAAAGACGAGTATTTAGGAAGACTTGTTGACATTAAGAGTACTATAATAAACTTCTAGAGAATCACCTAATCCACAAAATAGAACTATATACTTCCCATGTATTTAACCAAAACCAAAACCAAAAAGGCTATTACAAGATCAGATAATCCATAAAAGGATAACCCTTTATAAAAAGAAAATCTATTCTTAATCTCCAAAATTTGTCCATCAAAACCCAAAGTTCAACGAGGACCATTCTATAATCAATTTTTCCATAAAATTCTTTAATGTAAACCAATATAAGATTTAAACCCAAATACTTGAAGAATTTAGTCGCATATTCTTCCAAGATAAATCGTAACATTTATCTCCAAACAACATTAGTCGCTCCTAAAGTCTCGCATTGAAAAGTTATTATCCTAATCACATATCCTCCAAAATCAACTTACTCTTAATTCATAAGATCATATAACTAAAAAGAATCAGTCAAACTAACCAGGGACTTCACGTAGTCCAGTGGTAGGCGATAAATACCAGTCGTACTTTGGTTGTGGGTTCGATTCCCGCAGCTTTGTCTGACGCGACGGGTAGTCACACGGTCTACGTGTTGTCCTTTTTCCAAAACTATATAATTCTCAAATCATTCCCCAAAAAGGGATAAAATCATCAAAAATAACCATAACATAATTTAACCTCAATTTTATCTCATGCCTTTCACTTCAGTCATAACATATAGTAACCCATAATTACCTCAAAAGTAAGGATCATATAAACCCAAATGGTTCTTTATAACTATGTCCACAAAAGAAAAGAAAACTATTACTTTAATAAAATTTGCCTATATTAAACATCAGGGATTACACATAATATAAAAAGTCTTCTAATGTAACCCCATCATCAAAAGAGACTTAATACTCTTAAGAATTTCACCATAACTCTTGAAGCCCTTATATGTTGACATCTTACTCATTCAACATTCTTCATGATCCATTATCCATTCCTTTCCAACTTATTCCGAAATACCTCTTTCCTACAAACAAAATCATGAATCATATCCTAAGATTCCAAAATAGGAAAACAATAGTCATGAAATAGTACATACCTTTGATTGGTCATTGTCAGTTTCTTCATCCTCAATTGGAATGGCATTAGGTATTGGTAAACGAATATTGGTACGCTCTTGGTGACCCCATTCACGAAACTTCTTCATAGGACATGTGTTTTCATAATGACCATGCACACCACATTTAAAACATTCAATTGATCCCTCAGAAAGAACTTCTTTCCCTTTCCTCGAGTCAACTGGATGCTTCCTTTTTCCATGGAAGGTTCTTGCTTTATGACCTTCATTTCCACATCTATAGCATATTTCTGTCCCTTTGAAACATTTTCCTAGGTGTTTCTTTCCACATCTTTGACACATAGGTTTTTGAACACACATACCTTTATGATTATTACCTGTACTTCCGTAGGGATTTGTTTCTTGCATATATGATGCCTTAGAGAAATCTCCAAGGTTTAGGTGGTCAATCATGACTCCAAATAGTTGGTTGAGGATAATCAAAAGAGCTCTCATTGCAGCTCCCATATCATTCAATTGCTTGCTCAAAAGACTGTCACAGTTTCCTTCACATCCATTGTTACTTTGGTGCCTGCTAGATCCAGCCATTTGCTAAAACCAAAAAGGTCAGTGTGAGTATATCAACAAAACCATCATGTACTAATGAGTAAGATAAACACTAATATATACTTACTCATTCAATTTATCTAAAACTGGGACTCTTTCTGAAATCCTAACCATTATGGTAATGTCACTTATGCTTTAAAAATACCCTAACCTCTAAAGTTATCTAAACCGACCTTTGATACCAACTATAAGGCCCCAGCCTTAAACCTTACTTAATCTTGAGTTATTACAAGATTACACATTGAGGATCTTTTCAGGTTTAGAGTTTTAGAGAATTAGATCATGAAACATGCATTACATTCCACATTTAAACAAAGTGGTTACAAAAAAGACAATATTCATTCTTCCCATCAACGGAAACCTATTTAAAATAAAACACGGATTCTTTCTTGAAACATCCTTGACACTATCATCACATCATGTACCTTTCCCTTGACCTGTGAAAAAATTTTCAAAAACCTGGGATGAGCATAAAAAGCTCAGTAAGGGTTATAAAAAATATGGAAAGGAAACATGAGTACATGTATACATAAGAATGAAATCATACTTTACCCATAAAACATAAGCACCTTAACATACCTCATAAAATCATAGAAATCATATGACATAAACATAACTTGAGGCATTCATAATATTCTTACGTAGGGAGTAACCCTCTTGGTTACGTTTGGAATACCCATCACAGTATATTCCCTAAATCTCTTCGGAGAAACCTTAACGTTTCACTCCTTCGCGTTACCCAATGCATTGGAGAGCTATATCGGGCTCACCCGCCCATAGTTTATCACGGAACCACCCGTTTTCATAACAATTACCAAGAACCATAACATAAATCTATCACATAAAACATTCATAAAGGAAACATAACATTTCCACATTTCAATCACAATATAACATCTTAGTATATTTAAATAATGAATCCATTCAAAAAGAAACCACTTCCAAAACCATTTAAAACATTTAATAAAGAGATTTTTGAATCAAAGTGTCCCATACCACCTTGAAGCGTTTAACATTTTAAACCATTAATATCCATATAAATAAATCCTTAAAACCATTTTTAAAACATGGATATTAATAAGAACAAATCATTAAAACATTTAAAGCGATATTTTGGTTAAATGGGTTTTACCAAAATTAGAGACACTTGAATACAATAATTGCGGAATAACATTTAGTCAGAACTTTATAATATCATGAGAATAAAAGGATTCAAGATATAATACTCCAAAGGACAGTATATACACCATATAAGAGTGAATTGGTGCAAAACAACAATGAACCCTCAATAGAAATGTCAAATGTGATGAAATCCCTTATAAAGAAGGTATCCTTAAATTAAGGACAAATAAATCTCAAAAATATGTGTGACAAATATAAATACACCCAATATAAGTGGATATTATGTGTAAAACAATAAAAGGTCATTCACACATATTCAATGGATGACATATTCAATGACTACATGTTGAACCCAAAGAAATCGAAATTGGGTTAAAAAGTTCCCTTGACAGCCTAACGGCATCACATCAAAATGAGTTGATGAGAGATAAAAAGTGTATCTCATCACTTGGACATAAAATTTACATCAATAAGGATATATTAGAACATATCCCAACATAACAACATGTAAATTAAAAGACCCAACAAAAGAAGTCTTTAAAAAAAAGGAGTGTGAAAGGTTCCCTTACCGACTTGGGTATCTTTCAAAACATACACCCATGAAAGAAGGACAATAGATCATTGATGTAAATACTCATAAACGAGATTATATTACACAAAGAGTAGAATAATGGGAAGTACATACACCACTCAATGGAATTTGTGGCAAATGTAGCATAAATCTCACGGGAATAAAAGTGAGATGAAGAATCCCTTACGAAAACTCGGTAGCCTAACGGTGCCACATAAAACTTCCGAATATGGATCGATGAGATCAAATAGGGTATCTCATAACATTAAAATAAAATGTACATAAAGAGTAATATAAAAGAACATCCCCAAACATTACAAAGAGGAGCTTAAAATAAGTGACAGAAAGGAGAGTACTTAAAAATAAAGGGAGAGGTTAGATCTCTTACGAAAGTTCGGCAGCCTAACGGCGCCACTCAAAACTTCCAAAATGGATTTATGAGAGAGATTAGGGTCTCTCATAACATGAACATAAAAATTACAGTAAGTTTAATATAAAATATCATCTGAATAACAAGAAAGATGAGCTTTAAAAGGAATGACATAAAAGTTTGTACTTAAAAAGAAAGAGAGGAGTAGGATCCCTTACCTCGGGTCCAACTTGACTCGATCGTTCTTTAATCTCCTGAAAAATAAAAATGAGTTAATTTCTACTTCCTTAAGAACATTTTTCAAGTTCATTATTACTTTTATACCACTTATTACCATGTCATAAACATTATGTAATCATTTAAGTTAATAATATTTGTTTTGCCGATATTGGGTTCTTAAGTCGAAAGTGGACTTCTTACAATTACATGTTGTTCGTGTGGCCAAATGTTTATTATATCCAGAATTGAATTCATTATGTAGATATCATATATGTCATATATATCCAGTACATGCATGCATTTATAACATTACATAATCATTTAGAGGTAAGAAATGAAATGCACCGTTCATGGAGACGGTAAGCCGTACGTACGCATGAATGCTACTTTCATTTCTATTTCGTATTTTATAGAATGGAATAATAATGATATAAAGATATATTATCATTCCAGTATAATATCATATATAATATCGTATTTCCATCCTTTATACATCCCACATATGGTATTTAACGAATCAAATCACTTTGAGGGGGCGGTAGTCCGCACTTCCTTAAATGAAGATATCGCGTACACCCATAATGGAAGCCATAAAGGTAAGACAAAAATGAAAAATACAGAAGAATAAATAAAACATAAAAATATTATATATCATATACAAAAATAGTGGAATCATAATGTCCACCTTTGAAGGTGTTAAATGAGTATTGAACATTCATCGTTTAGGGAGGCAGAATTTCACCATCCACGGAAACTGTATGTTCTTTAACCATTTGATGTAGTTGTGTGAGAGTGTTTCTCGAATAAATCTTATAACTACATCCTAGTATATTTAAGATACTGTTGTTGTTACAAAATGAGTAAATAAAAAGAGTTTAGGGGGTTGGAGAAGCAAAATAAAACAAATGATCATGAGAGAATGAATTACCTTTAAAAGTGTAACTCCTTTTGATTTGAGCCTAATGGCTTCCTTTGAAAGGATTATGCCCAAAGGGAATCCTCTAGGATGAGGAGAGGGATGTGGAGAGAGTAAATGGTCAGGGGTTGGCCGAGCCAAAGGCTTGAGGAGTGTGTGAAATGAGGTAGAGGTGGGGGCCTTTTATAAGAGGAGAGGAGGGGCACTTTTGGAAAGTAAGAAATATTACTTTATTTGAAAATGTTTTTCGGTTTTAGAAGGTCCCACATTGATATAATTCGTGGATAAGGTGATAAGGCTTCGAAATCCACTCATCCAATAAGTTTTGGACTTGTGTAGTTCATAGATTTTACATTATCTTTCCATTTTATTTAAATCGTCAAATAATGATGTCATCGCTGCATCATTATTATGTCATAAATAATTTAATTTATTTAATGTCTAAAAATTATAAAAAAACTACTATGATGTAGGAAATATTTTTAGCTTTCCAATGACTATTTATAATAAAAAATATGACTTGTATAATCCCACTTAAAATTTGTTTTAGTAAAACATATCATGTTTGTGTCATTTTTACTTTTACATTAAATAAAAAGTCATTTATGTCATTTCCCAACCAAAGTGGATCCATGGGGTCCCCAAGTTGGCCCATGGCTTTTCTTGGTCGGCCATGACTCACCCAATAGGTGTAGGACAAGTGTCATGGTGTTTTTACATTCTTATAATATCATTTTTACCTTAAATTACAATAATTACCACTAATCACGATTAAAAACTTAATAAGTTACTATTCACCAAAAAAATTATTTTCATCCCATTGAACCACATTTTACATACTAATGACAACCATGTATGTCTGATTTTCAAAATTCAATACACATTAGTGGTAAACTTTCATTTAACTGAAAAATTAGTTTGCTTGATTACCACTTAGTGGTTTCACTATTCATCAAAAATTGGAGTTTTTCAGAAAAATACCATAACTTCACCATAAGCTTTATTTGATATTCCGAATTCAAAAATGAAGTCCATTTTAAAAAAATCAAAACATATTAGTCACATTAATTAATTTAATAATTAGTTCCCGCTGTCAGAGAAAATAGCGTGTTTTTATAAAACAATAAGTATCAAAAGATTGACACTAGTTTAAGTCTGATTTCAAAGTGAAATTAATTCCAACGACCACTACTGGATTTAATGGTAAAAATATTTTCTAATTTCACTTTAAAACCAATTCAAAATATAATCTAATCATATAAATAAATTAGATTAAAAAGATATTTTGAATTAAATACAACATTTTACACTATTCATTAAAAAAATGAACATTATCAGAAAGATACCAAAAATTTACACAAAGTAAAATTTGATGTCCTGATTCTTAATAAGAGTTTTATTTGGTCCAAAAGAATGTATAAGAGTGATCAAAACTATATTTAATGACAGTTCTCCATTAAAAGGCGATAAGTGAACCTTTAGTGAAAACTAGGGCCTATACGCCTAAAATTGAATTCTTTCCGTATTTTAAGCCTTTAGATTTTATTGTATAAATGTAAAAACATTTAAGAACATATATAATCATATTTTAGTTATTTCTATCCATTCCATCCATTACAACGGCTACATGTTAACTACCATTTAAAATAATATTATTTAATTATTAGAGTGCAACGTAAGATTCCCAAGAAACTCGTTGTTGCGTGTTGGGTACGCCATCGAGCATAGCGTCTCCTTTAAAGTCATCTAAATATTTTATTCACAAATATGGATAAATATAAAATGTCATATTCTTTATTTACCTGGGGTGTTATAGGTTCTTCAGTTAATTATTGTTGAATCCCTTTTTATCATTCTCTATATTAAATTATTGATACAGTTTCTATTTATTAAATTTTCTAATATGTAATTTTGGGACAATAACTTTTATCTCATCGCCCTCTTCTAACATTCCAAAATATATATAATCCATTATTATTTAAATGGACTACTCATAATTCATCTACAGAGTATTATAATTCAAAAATTAAAAAGGAAAATGTTTATAATTTAAATGAACAAAAAAATATGGAATTATTGGGTTTAATGTAATTTAATTACCAAATTTCTTGTATTAAATAGTTTTAGTATAGTGAGGTTATTGTGGGAAGAATAATATATAATGATTATTTTTCCCCTCAAATGCGGCTAGGGATAATGGTCTGGTCTATCCCATAGAGATTCGAGATAAAAACTCATATCCCTAAGAAATTATTAATATATTCTTATTTTTTGAATATTTTTGATTGAAAATGTAAATAAAATTATGGAACAGTTTGGTTTTTTATTTATTTAAATTGAAATAAAATAACTAAAAACAAATTATAAGTTATCAAGAAGAATATAGATACCTTATGAAAATTACACTGAGTTATATCATTAATTTAAATTATTCCAAATCACCCAATTCAATATAGAAATTAACTATTAAAAGATTACCATGTATGAGAATACTAGTTTACTCAAGGATCCTTAACTACACTTACTAATTTATCAACATTATTGAGTGGAAAAGAACACTCCACAGTTTTAGAGAGTTAAACTAATAAAAATCCTAGCAGTAATCTTATTTCATTTAACCTCTCAATTCACTATCCTCTACTAGAATGGTGAGTTAATAAATAGTTGAAAATTTGTAGAGATCAAATAGTGAAATATTGTTGAGATAGATATGGAGAAAAGAGTAATAATCACTTACATACCATCTCTACCACCTCCAATGAATTATGAAAATAATGTTTGAATAAAACAAAAATATTCATGAACATCACTATAATTCCACCTAGGACAACCTGAGATGGGTTATCTCTTCATAATCATATAGAAAGAGATCAATTTTTATCATTGTGATTGTTAAGATAATTTAAGTAGAAGGGGTTTGAGAATAGAGTACCATATATGAATAAGAATACACTAAAATAATTTTAAAACCAAAACATTACAAAAAGAAATTATATTTGAACAATGAGTTATGTTCAATTATAGAATCACTTATAATTTTAATAAAGAATTTTATTTATATGTTTTGTAATCTACTTATCAATCCACCTAAAAATCAATGCTTCATTACCATGCCCCTGATAGACTCAATGAGAACTCTATGAGGGTGTGGATTCTTATAGGAAAGCTTGATCATAAATAATCAATTGGCTCAAAACTCCTCTATGGTCATTATATACCTAAAATTATAGATTAAATTAAAGTGGTTATCTCATGTTTTTTACAAATTTAGGATAGATAAGAATAATATAAATGATTTGATAATTGGTCAAGATATGCATAATTTGAATATTTGGGTTTATTATGCTCTATGTTTCATGATTTGTTATTGAATCTGATAGAGATGATTACTTAGAAAATAAATTATTTCATGGTTCAGGGTGTGATATTTTTATTATGACAAGGGATTTAATGAATCAGAAAAGGGATGATTCTTGGACTGAGATATCACCATATTTTTGCAGTGTGGACTGGTCATTTTAATCATACATAATGTCTTAGGATGGGATTTTCATTATTCTATCTTGAATTTAACCATACAAGAGTATATGTTATGGGAATCATTCATTCAAAATATATATTTATTTTCATTAATTTCTTGGATCACATCAGTTATTACGATGTGACCTACATTTGTTCTTTTACAAGTCCATATTATTTTGAGATGGAAAAGGCTAACCAAATGAATATTATAGAATCTAGCCACTCGTTTTATTCATACATGAGTAGTTTTTAAAACTTATTATTATTTTAAGTGATTAAATTAATATGATTTGGTTGATTTTCTTATAGGTATGATTGGTTGGTCCATTAATGTTATTCATATGTAATTTATATAATGTGTATTTTTTTATGATGTGGGGACTTATCCCTGAAAATGAGTTTGATACAAGGGTCCTCTAGTCTAGTTAATTTTACGCATCATATTTTTATTTGAATGATTCAAACATAACTTTTACGATTTTAATTTAATCACATTAAAATCCATCTTTAATAACATATGTCCCATGAAAATGTAGATCTTAATTACATGTTGTAGTTATTTAACCTAAAATTTCAAAAACCCTTCAAATCAATTTTTGATTTTTTTTAATAGTTTAAAAAAATATTAAAAATAAATACGTAAATCATTATCCAATTACATTCCAGATTATTTTCAAATAATGTTAAATTTGAATGTTTCCCAAATTTTCTAAGAATATGGAGCTAGATAACATTAAAAATTAATAATTATAATTTCAATAAATGATTTTCAATAAAGCCGATTCATTCAAATGTTTGTAGTCCTATGAGGACAAAATTGAATGATGTAGATAGTTATATTTTCCCTTTATTTTTGAATTAAGATATATTTCATTCATTATGTTCATGAGTTAAAATAAAGAAGACCTGGGTATGATTAAATTTTTAAAAAGGATTATAAAAATCATGTGTGGTTTCTCATTGAAGACTTTTTAGAGGGATAATGGTGTTGTACACTTAAGTGAAAAATTTGAATATTGTCATTAAAAATATGGTATTCATTATGAAATTAGTGCACCATATACCCCATATATGACGGTTTTTTTGATGAATGAACAAAATATTTAGATTAAATAGCTGACACAATATTCTTATTGTATAATATTTCCCAACATTTCTATATGGATGCTATTAGAGAATTTGTTTTTGATTCAAAATCACTATTTTTATCAAAATAATTCAAATATGTTAGCAAATAAAATTTATTATAATAAATAACTATGCATGAAACAATTAATGATATTTTATTGTCCCAGTATTATCATGGACTAATTTTAAAACTTATGTATCCTTGAGAAAATAGTATTAAAAGGTTCTTCCTTAGTTATACATGAAAAATAACTGGATACCATTTAAAAAACTATGAAACATCAATAATTATAGATTATTTTAGTGTTAATGTGCAGGAACAGTTATATAATGATGTTACAGAATAAGAAGAATGTTTCAGAAGTGAAGATAACAATGTTGAATTTATTGATATGTATGATGAAATTTATAAAAATAATATAAATCCGAATGAACCATAACATGAAGATGATTATTTATAAATTAAAGGTGATTTTATCATTCAATGCATTTAATTATAAAAAATTGTAGAGGTCTATAATATAACTACTGATCAAGGATAACAGTTTTAAACAATGTGAAATTTGATAAAAAAACATACCTCATGGTTTTTTCATTTCAATCCTTAATATGTGAAAAAAGATTTAGAGAATCAAAAATATATTGAATATATGAATGGGGAGTTATATTTTTTTGAGAATAATGACACTTAAGAGTAGGTACCCAAAAAACTAATAATAATGTTATTGAATGCTGAATGAAAAATGAAAGGTTATTATAAATCAGGAAAGGCTTATGGGAAAAAGAAAACTTACAGGTATAAGGAATTAGTTTCTATTAGATGTTTTTCATTGGTTTCTTGTCTTGAAATCTTTATGATTTTTTATATCACTGTATAAATATAATACTAGAATGGATATCAAGTTATCCTTCCTCAATGAAGATTTGGAAGAGGAAGTGTATAATAAGAAACCATAGGTATTATTACTTTTATAATATTGTGGATATATTTTAAAATAAAAAAACACCTTATAGTTTTGACCAACTTCTAAGAGAATAGTTCTCACTGTTTTATTCAAGCACCAATGAACTAATGTTCAGTAAGGTAAGAGTTGAAAGGAAACACTACATAAAAGATTATAACGTGGTATTATTAATTATAAGTGTCTATAAAGATGATATTATGTTTTATTGGAAGGGGATAACAAGTTTGGGAGGTGTTTTATTTAAAATTGAAGAGAATAATTGAAATATTTTCTCATTGAGAGATGAAATTTTTCATTGGTTAGAAAATTTCTAATGAGTAAAAACAAATATTTCATTCTCAATAAACATATTTCAGAGAACATCTATAAATTTTTTTAAAGTATTAAAAGTATATTTATAAAAAAAATTAGACGAAACAAATATTTTAAATGATAAATATGGAAAACATTATTTAATAGAATTTAGTAAATGATTACATTAATTAATCATAACTAGATTTAGTTTATGTTTTTAAATTATCAGTTACATTACAATGTAAAAAACTAGAATTACATATTATTATCATAAATAGTATCCTAAGATGCATTAGATAATGGTTAATGTTTTAGTAAAATATACCAGTAATATAATTTTTTATCTCTTTGGTTATGGATATATGGATTGGTCTGGAAATATTATTGATAAAAGATCAAAATCTTGTGTTGTATTATTTCATAGAGAAGTGTGTGTGAAATTTAATTTTAAGAAGTATAATATGATTTCCTTGAGTACTAATGAGGAGGAGTATGATGTTATAAATTAATTAATAATCTTATTTATGTAGATAAGAAATCATATTTAATATCATAAAATGAATGTGAAGTTTCTAGTTCTTATGGGCTATGATAATCAAATCACTATCAATCTATTGTGAAATATGTTTCAACCTTTTTGATCAATGATCGTGGATATAAAATATCACATTACAAAGTAAATGGTGGATAAAGTAATATTAAGTCAGAATAATTCCTTATTATGGAGAAAACAATGGATGTGTTCTCTAAAAAATACAGAAGGATTATTTTCAAAAAATCAGGATGGTGATGGGAGTTCAAACTCAATCATTTCAAGGATATTCTATATATTATATATCGACTCAAAATTTTCTCATTTTATGTTGTCATAAAAATGGGAGAATATAAAAACATCAAAAAACATAAAATATATTTTCTTAATTAGGGGGAAATATCTTATGAAGGGGGGATTTATATTTTGGAGGGTTTTTCAAATGGGAAATCTTGGAACTCAATGGTTTGTGTGTCCTTATTATGGAGTTTTGTGAACTCTTATAATATTTTGTTTACACTACATGTAAGGAAATTTTTATTTGGAGTATGGAAGGCATGTTTTGAGGAGTTATAGATTAAATAGATGTGTAGTATGTGATTTATTATGTTTTAAAGAGAATTTCAGATACCGAAATGGATATCTCTTCTTTAATTATTCTTCATTATTATTTCCTGCAACATGTACACTTTATTAGGCTTAGAATAATTGATTAATTTCATATTGATAATTTTAAAAGGTGATTTATCATCAAATGTTAAAATAAATTTATTGTTTTATAATAAAATATAATTGATTGGATTTATTATACTATAAAATTAATGGATATTATAGGAGTTGAAGAATATGAATCCCCTAAAATTGTGAAATTTATCAAAGGTGTCAAAATATGGAAGTGAATTAAAGAGAATTGGAAAAGATAAATTGTTTTCTATTATTATTAATATATCAACATAATTGTTTAATTATTTAATAATATTCAAATTTAAGTGGATCAAATTGATTCATAAGGTGATAAGTGCAGTTCTAATAATGTATGATAATAGAAGAAGTTGAAAACTATAACGATGGATTGGTTGGAAGAGTACCAGTGTTAAAGAGTATATCATGCCAGATAGGCCATTATTACATTGAAATGTGATGTGTCATAGATTAAATAATTATGTAATAGAAGGAAGAATTCAATGATTTGAATTTAAAATCTAATGATATTTTGATATTTTTCCTCCGTGAAATATATATCATACCGTAGTAATTGAGTCATGATTTTTCATTCTAAAACTATCTAGTGTCAATGTTTGGTGTCATTATAAGGGAGTTGATTATGACCTAGTTTTTGGGAAAAGTTATTGATATCAAGATATATTAGAGTGGGTGGTGGAAAATTGCCAGTTTTTAAACATATTTAAAAAAATAACAAAATTATCAAGGTATTATTTATAAAAAACAATAACAAATGAATGCGATTATGATGTAAAAACATATAAGAAATGGTATATAAAACAATAAAATCATATTTATAGAGTATTTTGGTTCCCAATGAACATATATATAATGATAAATATCCATTAACTTAGTTAGACTATTTATATTCTATAAAAAAGAGAGTATAAGTCTTTTATAGTTGTATACTCAACCTAGTATTTTAAAGGTCAGACCAAACCTTTCCTTCCTTTTCTGAGATCGAGAAGAACAAAGTCTATTCTAAGGATTGAACAAACCTTTCTTACTTTTTTCATGATTATTAGAAACCCAATATATTTATGGAAACCCAATACAAAAAAATATATTTATAAAGGGGAAATAATAACAAAAGTGATCCCACATTTCTTTCAGGTGATCATAAAAAAATTCCTTTTGAATAGTGGTGTAATCTTATGTGAACTATGAATTACAGAAACTTCCATAGAAAAATAAAACTGAATAGACAATAAAAATTTGTTGCTGAAGAATGATGGTGTCAAATAATAATATTTTTCCTTTTATAAACATTTTTAGAATAAATAATTCTATGGTTACCACCAACGATTTTGAAATTGAATAATAATGAATCAAAATAGTTCACAATTTCTAACTTGTTATTCCTCTACTGCTTACCTTGGCCTTTATCTAAAGAAACAACACTAACTACTATTATTCTTCAACATAAATTCTATGTGCTTTATCACCATGTGTGATTCTTAATTCATAACCATATATTTAAAAAATAGTTGGAAATAAAAATACAATGCTATTTTAAATATATTGTGAAGTATTTTGATAAAAATCAATAATCAATCCCCATGTTTCATTACTAGTACCATTGCATCGATGATTTTTTATCATTATAACATGAGAGTAGCTAATTATTTCTTTATGTATTATATAAATGTACTTATATATATCATGTATGGATAAAATGAATTTCCTACAAGTTGTATAAGGTTAATATGTAAACTGTGTGATGGTATTTATATATCTCATGTATGATTATCTTATAAATTAAAAAATCATAGGGGTAACTCGTAATTTTCAAAACCTATGTAAATGTAAACTTTAAAATATTAAGGTTGTTTAAAGTTAATATGTAGTTTTGTAAAGTTATCCTACATTTTTCATAGATCATGTAATGTTAATAATATAGTTGCATAAAGGTGGGTTATATTTTATACAACTCACTTAAGGTTGAGAAAATAGTTACCTAAAGTTAAAGTGAAGATGTCATACATTGTGTGAATGTAAAAAAAACTGACATAAATCGAAGAATGGAATTTTCAAACATTTAGAAGGGTAATCTTCAAATTATATACACTTCAAAAACATTGCCATAAATTTATATATGTTTTTTATAGGTACTACCTCTCACTACATAAAGTTAAACTTCAAGTTTTATAGTCTATGCATCTGTAATAATAAAATACATGAGCTTGTGTTGTGGTAGTATAGAATTAAAAAAAAGTTAAATATGAAAAACCATGCATATTGTAAAGGTATAAAAAATTATATAGGCCACATAAGGTTGCATCCAAGTATATTTAAATTTAATGGAAAAACACAAATTCTATGTAAGTGTATGAATATAACTACATAAGTATTCACTATATTTGAATATTTTAAAAATTACTAAAACAAATGTAACATAAGGGTAAATAATAGCTTATAAAACTCAGATAAATATATAAGGGAAATTTAAAATGCATATGAAAATGTAAAAACACATCTTTCTGATATATAAGGGTAAATAATATATATATAATTAATGTTTCAAAATGTTTAAATAAAAATAATAATAAATAATAATAAAAATAATAAGAATAAATGATGAAGAATTTATTAAAATTAAATTCAAAAAAATTATTATCTCTAAAAATAAACCATATGTAATGATAAAGCAATTATCACTTGTAGTAACAAGTACACCATTAGATATAGTGTACATAAAATAGTGCATGTGATACAAACATTATATCAACTTATCATGTAGTAAATTAATACCATTGATATTAAACACTAAATTTAAGGATGCTAACAAAAATATAAAAAAATTAAAATGTCCAATTAATAATGAAACAAATGAATAGATATATATATATAATTAAATTAGGATTATTTAACTAAATAAAAACATTAATTTCTATAATAATATTTTAAATTCTCTTATAGAAATTGAATATTAAAATTATTTATGGTTTTCAATTTATCAAAAGAATAAATATCAACTTAACAAAACACCCAGTATCACAACACTAAGAATATCCCCTCTTTGTACATTTAAAACTAAAATTTTATTTCCAAGAATTAAATAAATTCTCTCCCCTTTTTAATGTTTTCAAAAATAACCAAAATTTATTTAAAAACATTAGTCCTTCATTTTGAAATTCAAATGCTCTTCTAAAAAACAACTTCTTTTAAAATGGAAAAAAATATTTAAAAATTTATTCCTTTATTTTAAATATTGAATATGAAGGAACTATATTCACATGAATTATATTAAAAACATTAAATCATATGATCTACTCGTAGTTAGAAATGGAAATAACTAATTACTAATTATGAACAGGATTACATAAAATAGTTTTAACAAACTAATAAAACAAGAATAGAGGATTAACCTTTTATATTCAAATATACCTCAACATAGAATTAATTATAGATATAAAACTCATATTCCCAAACTAAAGGATTCAAATTTTTACCATATTTTTCAAATAAATTCAACATGCAACCCAATTTCAAATTTATGGGAAAACTACACATAAATTGATGCAGTTACCCGTAAAAATTAAAAATAATGATAAATAAAAATTTATAATGACCTATACTTCAAATAAATTGATATTACATCAAAATTAAATATATTTATTACAACATTTCACAAAACCATAACAGGACCGTATAGGTACAATGTCTTTAGAAACTAGGAAACATAAACAATGTATTCATAAAACAACTACATTGTCTCCCATTTATTTCATCGTAAATAGATTCCCTTTTAGCATGTCCTACTTAATACCCTTCATCCTTACCTAGGGAAAAACATATGAAAGGGTGAGCTCAAATTCTCAGTAGGGGTAAACAAAAGTAATATCAATCATATATAACATTTGAAAATCTTCTTTTTCATATAAGATATCAAAATGTCTTGTCATCGGATAAATCATAGAAGTGAAATGTAACCATAATTATCAAAACATAAGACATGAAACATTATAGAACACACACATAATCATAGAAAATTATTTCATATTAGTCAGGGATCATTTACAAGACCATCATACCAGAAAATGTCCATTACTAAAACGGGCTCACTCCTCGTTCCAACCATGTATCCCTGAACCATATTAACTTACCATTCTAAACATGTCTATCTCATGAGATATAAATATTTACCCAATGCATTGGAGGAAGACATAGGTCACATCCATATCATAATGAGACTATTATTATGTGTTTCACAAAAAAATAGATCATTCATCATAGCATAATCCATGTAATAAAATGAGATTCTTAAACATCATACCATCAAAACATAATCCATATAAAATAAATGTACTTCATAAAAATAATTCCATTATAAACATAATCAAATAAAAGTAATAATAGGGATTGAAATATATCACATTCCCTTCTTAGATGGAAAATAATTTTAACAAAACACTTGAACATAGTTGTTGAGAAAAAATATCCTTTTTTATTCAAAACATTTTCTTTTCTGAAAATATCGTGCGACATTAAAAGAAAATAATTTACTTGAAAATACACTTGGAATATTTTAGAGTAAGATTCGTGTAAAAAGGCCTTATGAAGATCTAAAAACTTGTTAAAGTTGTATAAGTTAAAAAACATTCTCCTTATACGTTTTCCAGAAAAGTCAAAGAGTACCTCATAGGGTAAACCTAAGAAATATTCATTCCAACCTATGTTATAATATTATAAATGGGTAAAATTTAAATTACACATACATAGAAGAATAGTAAATATTTTATGAGAATATTATTATAAATTGTGGAAATTGATAATAAATATACCACCGGTAAATACGAATGTATAAACAATCTCATATAAAAATGAGATTTGCAAAGTTATCCCTTACCTTAGGTCTGATATGTTTCATATGCATCCGAACCTACTGTATAATGATTTAAATAATGTAAATTTTTTATTATAGAATAATAATCATTTTTATGATAACATTTATGATCATATTTTCATCTGTTTGTTAGTATCATTTCATAGTTAATCATTTTTTAGCTATTAACGGATTTACGTTTTTATGTATGTTTTTTAGGATAAGTTATCATTCCTCTTTCCTTGTTATTGTTATATAATTTACAGCATGGTATTAGTATAATATATATCATATTTATACATTCAAATCATTTATACAATCATAGTTCAATGAGGGTTATGTAGAATGAATCGCATCGCACCGTGGAGGCTGTAAGGCATACGTATGCACGAGCGACGATATCGTTCCCATAATTGTTTAATAGTTTTGAAGTGGTTGGTGTATAATATATTAGAATTATTATAATGTTATAATAATTATTTATAGTTAATATTTACACCATTATACACATCCAAGTAAGGTGGTGGTGGGAAAAATATCACACAAAGGTGTGGAGATGGTAAGTTGTACGTATATATGTGCATTGATTTCTTTTTTTAGGATGGATAGAAGGTGAAATATGGTTGTTTCATATTGATAATAACATATCAGCACAAGATTTATACTTATGTTATTACTTTATAATGAAACAACTAAAGAAGTGGAAGTACAAGGAGAATTTTTTTTAAAGAATCGATATAAGAGATTACCTCTTCCTTGGGGTTCCTCCCTTAAATATCCTCTTAATGCACTAGAGTTTGTCTTTGAGAAGACAAAACCTGCATAATGAAATTGAGTAAATTTATAAGAGAAATGGGTAGGGTTTTTTCCAGTCTTATTTCTTAAAAAAGGAGTGAAAAGGAGAGGTAGTATGTGCCCTTTTATATGAGAGGATAATGGAACTTTAGGAAACTCTCAAAATATTAATTTATTATAAATTCACTATCTATTGAAAATGGTTCAAAACATATTTAATTCGAATATAAGATGATTTTTGTTCTAATAACCATCAACCAATAATATTTAGACAAGTTTACAATATTTTTTTATCCTTGTCTTTTTGGTTTAGACCATATTTTACCATTTTAAATCTTACCGTGATATCATGTAATTTACACATTGGTGGTTAATGTAATTACCATATCATGAAAAGACCCAGAACAGTTATTTTTGACATATTTGGACTTATATCAAATATCATATTGAATCATAGATTTTTATAAATTTAATATGCTTTATTAAACTATTTTATGTTTTAATTTATGAATTGTGTCAATTTTGGACACTATTCATAATTGACTTTATTAAAAAATTAATAAAAAAATAATTTCTTAAAAAATATGGAATTAGATAAAATATAATATTGAATGTTTATCCAAAAATCCCTTTATGACATCAAAATAACCAAATTAAATTTATTTTAATATTTATAAATTCATCCATTTAAATATTTCATTAATGAGGTAATCATAAACATCATATTTGTGTCATAAATAAAATTATTTATATAATCACTAAATATTATAAATAATATATCATGATGTATGAAATTTTTTTTCTATATATTTAATATTTATAATCATATATATCAGTTATATAACCCTATATTAAAATCAATTTAGTAAAATATATATGTTTATGATATAATTATCATTACTTTAAATTAATTATTATAAAATGTAATTATCATATCCATGTCAATCCATGGGGTCCTAAATCGACCCATGGATGCCCATGGTCGTAAATATATCATACAATAGAACTAGGACACGTTTTAGGGTAGCATTTTATAATTAAATTATTATTTTTAACAATTATTTTATAGATTTACCCTTTAACCTTGTTAAATAAAATAATTACTGGAGTTATTATTCACAATGTCCAACAATAAAAGGTACCAATTAAAAAAATATGGACCTTCTGAATCCAAATATGAAATCCATTTTTCCAAATTTAAAACATAGAAGATGTGGTAATTGATTTAAAATTAATCTTGTTGTTGAAATTAGAATATGTGTTTTAAAAATCAAAGCATTTCAAAAGATTGAAATGCATGTACCTATGAAGTCAATGTAATATTAATTCTAACGACATAATTTATATTAAATATTAAATATATATTATATTTATACATTAAATAAATTAATTATTATAATTTAATCATATAAATTATCTTGATGAAAAATGTTGTTTTTAATTAAAATTTTGCATATTTTTACTAATCATGAAAACGTGAAAGTTATGAGAAAAATATAAGAAATTTATCCAAAATAATTTTATATATCCCGATTCAAAATAACATGATTGTTTTGTCATATATTAATTATTGATGTGTAAAAATACTAATTTAAAATGGGTTCTCCATTCAAAGGTATAAAATCAAGACTTAAAAGATATGTTCTTGTACATAAAATAAGGGTTTATTCATACCTTATGACTAAAATATGAATGGGATGAATATCAAAAAATATTTTATTATATATATAACAAATATATCTCATTAATCTCATTACTAAATTTAATTTACTCCAAAAATATATAATTGATTTATATTTTTCATAAATAATTAATAGCCAATTAATTCATAATACATTTTCATAAGTTAGTTATAATTTTTCCCGCTAACCTAACGGCTCGACTATAATATAAATTTTATTTTTATGGAATGTCATAGTTCATTTAGAATCATGATTGCATGAAAATACAGATGCTGAAGGATAAAAAAATTTATTTAAAGAAAATATTTCATAAAAACATTCAGGAGTTACATTCTACCCCCATAAAATTAATTTTTGACCTCAAAATTTATCACTTGGTAACAAATAGATGAGGATACCTCTCTCTCATTATATCCTCAAGTTACCATGTATCTTTTTAAAATTGGTGGTTCCTCAATAAAACGTTAACCAAGCGAGTGGTCTTGTTTCATAAAACTTTTTTGCTACGATCCAAAATCACTATCGGTTGTTCATCATTAGAATGATCTTGCTCTAGTGGTATGAATTCTGAGTATAGTACATGTGAAGGATCAGGTATGTAATTTCTCTGGATAGATACATGGAACACATCATGAGCTTGGGAGAGATATGGTGGAAGTTCCAATCGGTAATATACCTTCCCAACACGATCTAGTATTTCAAAAGGATTGATATACATAGGGTTTATCTTGCCCTTCTTTACAAATCTCATTACTCTCTTCTATGGAGATATTCATAATAACACATTATCACCCACTTCAATATATAGGCCTTTTCATTGATAGTCAGAATATCTTTTTTTTGACTCTGAGATACTCTTATCTGCTGTTGAATAGATCGGATCATTCCAATCATTTCATTAATAAGATCAAGTCATAATTGATTTCTTTTCCAACTTTATCCCAGCAAGTTGGAGTTATGCACTTCATTCCATATAGGGCTTCATAAGGAGCCATCTAAATTCTAGAGTGGAATTTATTATTGTATAAAAATTACACCAATGTTAGGTGTTGATACCAACCACATTTGAAATACATAGACCAATCTCTCAACATGTCTTCCAATGTTTAATTGTCTTATCAAACTGACAGTCTATCTAAGGATGATAAATTGTTTAAAAACATAAATCTGTATCTAGATCAAGGTGAAGACTTCCCCATATCTTTTAGGTAAACCAAAGATCCTAAATATCTATAATGGAAGTGGTACTCTATTCAATCTTACCACTTCCATTACATATATCCCGTAATGATGATCAAGATAGAAATCATCTCTAATTGAAATGAAGTGTTATGACTTTATAAGGTGATCAACTATAACATAGATATATTTATTTCTTTTGTATGTAATGGGAAGTCCAATAACAAATTCCATAGTGATGTTTTCCCATTTCAATTCTGGTATGGGTAATAGTTGTAACATCCCTTTAGATTTCTATCTCTACTCCATAACTTGCTGACAAACCAAACATCGAGAGACATATTTAGCGACATCACTTTTCATTCCATCCAACCAGAAGTAATCTTTCAGGTCCATGTGAATCATTTTTCTTCTAGGGTGAATAGAGAATGAAGAACTATGAGCCTCATCGAATATAACCTTATTTAATTATAGTATTTTAGGAATACAAATATGGTTCCTGAAATTTAATATTTCATCACAATCATGGTTTAATTCAAGAAAATTTCTCACATTATTTTGTAACTCTACATCATTATTCTATGACTCATTAATCTTTACATGAATACGTGGTTGAACATTCACAACAGAAAGATAAGATTTCTCCCTTCCATTATAATTTCAAGTTTCATCCTTTAAAAATCCATAAATATTGGATCAATCATGATCCTCATCGTGAATATTCTAGAATGGTCATGTCAACTTAATGCATATGCCACCTTGTTTTCTTTCCCAGGGTGGTAATGTATTGAGCAGTCCTAGTCTTTAATCAACTCCAACCATTTTCTTTGGTGCATATTTATCTCCTTTTGTGTGAAAATATACTTTAAACTTTTATGATCAGTATAAATATCAGACCTCTCACCATAAAAATAATTTCTCCATATCTTCAATGGAAATATTTCTGCAGCTAACTCCAAATCATGAGTTGGGTAATTTCTCTAATGAATTTTCAACTTTCGTGAGGATTAAGATATCACAATATCATTTTTCATGAGAACACACCCCAAACCCTTCTTGGATGCATTATTTTAGATCACAAACCTCTCTACACTACAAGATAGTGTGATCACAGCTACAATTGTTGAACTTCTATTTAGCTCCCTGAAATTCTCTTCAAGTTCTTCCATCCAAATGAACTTAACTCTTTTCCAATTCAACTTTTTGATTGGATTAGATAATTGTGAAAAATCATTCATAAAATGTCGATAATATCCAACCAAACCAAGAAAACTTTAGATCTCAGTAAATGTTGTTGGTCTCGAAAATCATTCAATAGCCTCTATTTTTTCTAGATCTATATATATCCCCTCCCTTGAGATAATCTAACCCAAAAAATGAATGTTTTTGAAGCCAAAATTTACACTTGGTAAATTTGGTATAATTATTTTCTGTTATCAGGATCTCCAATACAATTCTCAAGTTATATACATGTTCTTACCTAATCTTTGAATAGAAAAAAATATCATCTATAATGACTCCCATGACCTGATCAAGATAGTCTATAAAGACAAAATTCCTTAGATCCATTAAGATATATGGGGCATTAGTATGACCAAAAGGTATCACTATAAATTCATAGTGTCCATACCATTATGGAATGTCATTTGTGGTATGTCATCCTTTTTTACCCATAATTGATGATATCTTGAATGAAGATCAATATTGTAAAAGTATTGAGATTCGCATAGTTGGTCAAATAAGTCATCCATAAAGCGAAGAGTATATTTGTTCTTGATAGTGATATTTTTATGTACTCGATAATCAATGTAGAGTCTCATTGATCCATCATTTTTTTTAACAAACGTAATAGGTGATCACCATGGTGACGTACTAGGGGATATTAATCCTTTATCATGATTCTCTTAGAGTTTCTTCTTCAATTCCCGTAACTCAATTTGGTCCATTCAATATAGTGTCTTTGAAATAGGCATAGCACTCGGTATGAGTTCTATTGAAAACTCAACTTCATGCATTGGTGGAACACCTAAAAATTCCACCATAAAGACATCATCAAAATCCCATATAATGTGCATATTCTTAATCATGATTTCCCCCCCAACCATTTGAAATAAATAACCTTCATTAATTAGAATCAAGATCAATAATATGGAAGAAATTTCCATTGGAAGGTTATATTAATACTTTCACCAATATATGAACATAGATTGATCAGGAATATTAAATGTGGATCTCTTCATTGGAAATTGATACGATCTCCAAATAAATAATTATAATCCATGCCACAAATCACCTTAAATTCAAATATAGGAAGGATCACAACATTTTATGGAATCACTATCCGAAAAACATTATTTTGAGAAGAAATGTAAAATTTGGATGTGACCGTTGTGCCATTAAGAGTTGTCATAGCTAACCCAATATCTAATTTTAGAGGTAATATGGTGATACCCTTATAAAATTATTCAGAAATAAAAGAGTGGGAAGGTCCATAATCAAATAAAACATTTTCTACATTAGAGTGGATAGTATGTTTACCTTTCACCACTTCATTATCATACTCAATGTCACTTATAGTAATTTCATGTGAATTTTTTTCTATCTTTGTACTTATGAGTTTCTTGACATCAATAATCATAAATAACCCTTTTATTGGGGCATTTATTCTCATAATTTCCCATTTCATTGCACTTGTAACATTGAATTGTAGGAGGCGCGTTCTGTGATTATTTTTATTCGTTCGCATCATTATAAATCTTTTTCCCATCATTGGGGAATTAAATTTCCCGATGACCTTCTTTTCCACACATAATACATTTACTAGTCCCTTTAGGACAATTACCTCCATATTTCATTCCACACATAGATGATGAGTTAAAACTCATCTTCTTTTTAGTTTGTTCTTTAGATTTTCGTTTGAGTTCCATTTTCCTCTTCTTATCAAACCCATATGACGGATGGGTTACTCTAGTATCCATCTCAACCTAGATATCACATAAAAAATTTATAGCTACTGAAGTCCTTTATGGATAATTCCATTAAGAGACTTGGTTATAAGCTACTACAGAATCGATCAATCTTACTCTCAGGTTGTTTAATAATTCCAGAAGCATACCTTACAAGTCTTGTAAAATTTTCTTCATAGGTACCAACAAATTCATCATCCTTTCACTTATGTTCAAGGAACTCCATCTCCATCTTTGGCCGATTAGTATGTGGAATGTACTTATTGAAAAATTACTTCATGAACTCATCCCATTCCATGGACTCAATTTCATCTCTTTGCCTCGTTTTTATGATAATATTACACCATAATTAGCTTCACCTTCCAAAATATATACTACCAAGATGAAATTATCTTTTCAGAACATTGTATAACTGAAAATATGTTTTCAGTGGTACTGATCCATTGATCTTCCAATAATACATCAGAATACCCATAGAATGAAGGTGGACGCTACCTCATGAAGGATTCAATAGAATGTTGCTCCTTCTATTTCTCATTTGAAAGTATTGCATGATTCATATCCTGATAAGGTTGTGTTAAAATAGATAAAAGATTCAACATTATATCTCCCATAACATTTAGTTGCTCAGGGGGACATTCATTGCATTTCCCATCGCATTTAGCATTAACATGGTTCCTTCGGGTTCCATCCATTGATTAAAACAAAGAATCATTGTGTGAGAAACAGTAATCATAACAGTAAAACCATATAATCAAAGATAAAATATCAATTTAGGACACTTTATGTTTTATCCTATGTTATTCATGGACATTTCTATAACACTAGGATTTTATCATATACTTAAACATATCCATATGGTTGTTACTAAGGCTTTATCAGCATAGTTTCCATAGGATAACTATTCCTTTCCTATAATACCCACTATAACGACCCATACATTACATACATTGATATTAATTCAAAATTGATTTATATTTATTAAAAAATATCACAAAACCATAACAATACCGTATAGGTATAATATATTTAGATACCGTGAAACATAAACAACTAGTTCATAAAACATGTACATTGTCTACAATTTATTTCATCATAACTAGACACCATTTTGGAATATCATACTTAATACCCTTCTTACTGACTTGGGGAAAGGAAACATATGAATGGGTGATATGACATGCTCAGTAAGGGTATACAAAGGAAATATCAGTCATATATAACATTTGAAAATTTTATTCTGCATATAAGAGTATACAATATCATGTCATGGGATAAATCATAGAAGTAAAATGTAATCCAAATAATCATAACATAATATATGAATTTTTTTTCATACACACATAATTATAGAAAATCATTTTATATTATTTAAGGCTCATTTCCAAGATCATTATAGACGACAAACTACACTACTGAATAGATTTCACTACTCATTACAGCCATGTATCACTAAAACAAATTAACATGTCATTCCATCCATGTCTATATCATGAGATACAAATCATTAAAAAAATGCATTGGAGAGAGATATAGGTCCCACCCATCTCAAAATTAAACCATTCTTATAGGTTCCACAAAAACATAAATAATTCATCATAAAATAACCCATGTAATAAAATGGGGTTCTTAAACATCATCCCATCCTAACATAATCCATATAAGATAAGTGGACTTCATAAAAATAATTATATCATAAAATTAATAAAATAAAAGTAATATTAGGTATTAAAACATAACACTATGTAATATTATATGGAAATTAATTTTTTATAAAACACATGAACTTAGTTCTTGAGGAAAATTTACATTCTTCTTAAAAACATTTTATTTTCTCAAAATGTCCTGAAATATTAAAATAAATAAATTTAGTTTAAAAAAAACATGTAATACTGTAAAGGAAGCTTCATGGAAATAAGGCATTATGAATATGTAAATAATCATTAATGTCATATAAGTTAAGAAACATTCTCCTCATAATTTTTCGTGAAATGTAAAAAAGTACCTCGTATGGTAAATATAAGAAAGATTCCTACAATTCCATGTTGTAAAAGAAAACTGGTTAAAATGACATTAAACATAAATAAAATAGTTGTAAATATTATTTGAGAATATTCTTATAAAACATGGAAATGGATGATAAGTATACCCCCAGTAAATACTTACTTATATACAATCTCAGATAAAAATGACATTTGTAATGTTATCGCTTACATTAGGTATGATGTGATTTATATATCTCTGAACCTCATGTATAATTATTTAAATAATGTTACTTATTTATTATAGAATCATAATAATTTTATGATAACATTATGATCATAATTTCATTCGATTGTTAGAAATGGTTCATTGTTAATCATTATTCAAGTATTAACCACCTTGCGTTTTTATGTTTGTTTTTTTGGTTAAGTTCTTCTTACACTTTTTTATAGTTATATAGTTTACATCATGGTATTAGTATAATATATATCATATTTATTCATTCAATTAATTTATATAATCATGGTCTAATTAAGATTATTTGGAATGAATCACATCACACCGTGGAGACGGTAATCCATAGTATGCTTGAGTGACGATATCATTCCCATAATTATTGAATAGTATTGAAGTGGAAGGTTTATAGTATCTCAGAATTAGTATAATGTTATAATAATCATATAATTTTATTTGTTACACAATTATAAACATCCATTTAATGTGATGGTGAAACATAGATCACACCACGACGTGAAGACGGTAAGTCGTACGTACGCACGTGTGATGATTTCATTTTTATAGGATTGATAGATGGTGAAATATCATGGTTTCATATTTATAATAAAATATCAGTGTATGTGTGATTTTTATTTTATTACATTATAATTAATCAACTAAATAAGAGGAATTATAAGAAGAAAGAAATTTTAACGAATCGATAGAAGAGATTACCTCTTCCTCGACGTGCCGCCTTTAAATTTCCCCATAAGGCACTAGAGTTGGGATTTTGAGATGACTATAACCTCTATAATGTAACTAGGGGAATTTAGAAAAGAAATGTTCAGGGTTTTTCCATGCTTGAAGACTCAAAATGGAGTGAAGACGAGTGGTAGGAGGTACCCTTATAAAATAGAGGAGAAGGTAACTTTAGTAAACTCTCAAAATATTAATTAATTATTAATTCAATTTCGACTAAAAATGGAAAAAAATTATTTAATTCGAATATAAGAATATTTTTCCTCAAATAAACATCATCAAATAATATTTAGACATGTTTATGATATAATTTTATCCTTATATTTTTTGTTTATCCATTATTTTTCCCTTTTTAATCATACCATAATATCATGTTATTTACAAATTGAGTGTTAATTTAATTACCATATCATGTCAAATGACATGAAATGTAATTTATGTTATATTTATACTTATATGAACCATTCGGCCGAATTTTAGATATTGAGGAATTTAATATCATTTACTAAATTATTTTATGTTTTAAGTTATGAATTGTGTCAATTTGGAACAGTATTCAATGTTGATTTTTTTATAAATTCATAAAACACATCATTACATAAAAATAAGGCATTATATCAAAGATAATATGTCATTTTTATCCAAAAAATTAATTAATGACATCAAAATATCCAAATTTTATTTGTTTTAATATTAATAAATTCATTTATTTATATCATTCTTTAATGAGGTAATCACTACATTATATTTCTGTCATAAATTTAACTAAATATATAATCTATAAAACTTATAAATAAAATACCATGATGTAAGAAATCTATTTAGATTTATAATTACTATTTATAATCATATAGATCTGTTAGATGTCCCTATATTAAAATCGAATGAGTTACAGATTTGTGTTTAGGTTATAATTATCTTTACTTTAAATTAATTCTTATAAAATGTCATTTTAACATCCATGTGAATCCAGGTGGTCCCAAAATCGACCCGAGGATGACCATGGTCGGAAATATTTCAGCCAATAGGATTAAGAAACGTTTTAGTGAAGTATTATATTATTAAATTATTATTTTTTACCCTAATTTACCAGATTTACCCTTTAACCATGGTAAATAAAATAATTTCTAAAGTCACTATTCATAATGTCCTAAAATAAAAGGAACCTATAAAAACAATTTGAACCTTCTTAATTCCAAAAATGGAATCCATTTCTCCAAATTTGAAGCACAGAAGTTGCAGTAATTGATTTACAATTAATCACATTGTTGAAAAGAGAATACATGTATTAAAAGTTTAAACATTGTAAAAGATTGAAATATTTTGACCTATGAATTCAATAAAAGATTAATGGTAATGACATATATTATATTAAATGGTACAAATATATTATATTTATAGTTTAAAACCATTAAATATTATAATTTAATCAAATAAATTATCTTGATGAAAATAGTTGTTTTTAAAATAACATTTAGCATATTTTTACTATTCATCGAAGTATGAAAGTTATCAGACAAATATCAAAAAAATATCCAAAGTTAATTCTTATATACCACTTCAAAATAACATATTTATTTTTTCATATATAAATTATTAATGTATCAAAATCCTCATTTAAAATGGGTTCACCATTCTATAGTATAAAACTAACACTTTAAAAAAGGTTCTTATTCATAAAATAGGGTTTTATTTATACCTTAAAACTAAAATATCAATGGGATGAATATAAAAATATAATTTATTATTTATATAACAAAAAATTCTGATTAACTTCATTACCAATAGTAATTCACTAATAAAAATAAAAATATCTAATTGATTTTATTTTTCATAAATAATTAATTACCAATAATTTCATAATAATTTTTCATAAGTTAGGTATAACTATTCTCACTAACCTTAAATGTAGGCTATAATGTTAATTTTATATTAATGGTATCCCACCGTTCATTTAAACACATTATTTAATTCAAATAAATCTACTAAATTGTAAAAATATTATTTAATGAAAATATTTCATAAAAACATATAATTGTTACAAAATTAGTCATATATGATGCCCCTAAATTGACTCACCTCTTAAAAAATATTCACATGATATGAAATATATTTTCAATTAATTAACAAAATTAATCACATTACAATAAACTAAAAATAACTAATTTTAACATGATTATTGGACAAAGATAAAAACAAACAAATTAATACATTCCACCATAACATATTTTACAATAAAGATAGAAAATTAATGTTGTCCAAAAAAAATAGTCCATGAAATAAAAACAAACATTTTACTTATTGTATTTGAATAAGATCCAATTGGTACCCATGTGGTACATGTGTTAGTCCTCATAGCATTAGATATAGATCTTTAGGGGAATACATTTTTTGTTTTGGTATTTCAAAATGACATAAAGAGAAATCATAAGAACAATGTCTAAAGGTTCCAAACATAAAACAATCATCATTGTAATTATTTCCATTATTACACTTCGTAAACACATTATTAAACAACTTAGGAATCTGATGTTTGATCCAAAACCAGATTTGACCTTATTTGGTATATTTATGTACATTGTCTTATCAAATTGATCTTTGTATTTAATTTATTTTAAATATTTGATTGAAAATAAAGAAATTTCATTTTATATTATTCATTCTATTTATGATAATTTTCCAAGAGCTTCCATATTTTCCTATGTGATCAAGAATCTGAATTCTTTTGTTCATTATTTTATTAATTAAGCTTTTGAACTCATTCTGATGTTTTGAAAAATCATATAGAACAAATTTTATCCTACTTTTCTTACCATCCTCATTATTCATCATAATTTCCTGATTTATATTATTCCCATTTTTTTACAACTTATTTTCCTTTTAAACACTTCCCAACTCATTAAAATTAGGACATGAAGCTTAATTTTTATAATTATTTATCCCTTTAACCAACCATTTATTTTCCGTATTCAACTTAACATATTACTCATTTTGATAATTAAAAACTATATATATTTCAAATAACCCTAATTTAATATTTCATTATACCATTTTTAATTTCTTATAATCAATAATTTTTAAAAATAATTAATCAAAATAACTTGATTCGGACTCAAATTGTGTATCATTATCTGAATTTGTAATAGCAAAACAAGTCTTTAATAATGTTACCAAAAATAATTAGGGTAACTCATCATGTGTATCCATCAAATCAAGTTTAATTATTCTTATTTTCACTTTAAAATCTTCTTTGCATGAATCCAACGCTTTGGTACTACTCAAAATGGAATGATAAGCTTTAATTATCACATTATTTTATTTATTTCCTTTTCCATACAATTTCCTTTTTTGGAAAATTATAATTTTTTCATATGTTTTTTAATCCATAAAATGTTAGATGTGATTCATTTCTATATTTTTCTGACTTATCATTAAATTTAAATACTATTTTTTCTTCATTGATATTCCTTCTTTTGAACATTTTTCCTTCTTCACCTGCTCATATAAATATCTAGATATATAACTCAAATCATTTTGTTTTTCACTACTAGGGGATCCTTCAATTTCATTAGAATATTTAACAGAAATACTATTAGAATATTAAAAATATAATTACATTAATTTTCATCATTTTTACTATCATTTATCTTTGACTCCAACTCATACTAAAGATGTGATATAGTAATATCACTTGTTGGATATTTTAAGAAATAATTATTATTTTTTGATTGTAACCTTACTTGACTTCTATTTCCTAGGTAATTCTCGATATGATCTTTCAATAAGTACTTTTTGTAAATATTCCCCTTGAGATAAACCATTACATTCATAATCTTGGTAAATCTGTCATATATGTAACTAATTTTCTCATGATCCTATATTTTAAATTCATGAAAATATATTCGATTTATTCCCAATATGGTTCCCTATAACATATCATTTTCATTATGATTGACTTTTAAATTCTTCAAAATGTTGTAATCATTTTTTAATTATTAAATATAAATTCTATTGTTTTACATAACAAAACATTATGTAAATTCCAGATTTTATAATTTATCACATGATTGGTAGAATCATTTCTAATCAGTGTATCAAAATATTCTTCAATAAGTTTATATGGCATTGTTAGTACTATAAAAATGAATCAAAAGAAAAATCCTCCGATACAAATTGTTTGGTAGATTTATTGATGGAATGATGGATTTGATGTGGGAAATAATAATTTTATAAAATCATTAAAGTTGATTAAAAAATTAAGAGAGTATTATTTTTTATAAATAGAATAATAAATTTATGTGAGTGTGGTGTTCAATAATAAAATAATAAAAATAAATATGAAGAGTGGTCACACCATGATCTTTATAGTAGTATTATTTATAGTGAATTTATTTCTACTATTCAATCCATGATAACTCGTTGAGGGGATTTATATTCTATAATAAATGGGAGAATAGTTCTCCTAAAAGTGAAGATTAATCCTAGTATATTATAAGACATACCAAAAATTTCATGCCATTTATATCATCAGAAATAACTCATTCTATTCTACAGACATTCAAAATGTTTCTTACCTTTTTAGGACCAGGAGAAATCCAATATATTCAATGGATATACCAAACCAATTAACAAATTTTAAGAAGGGGAAACTGTAACCTAGGTGATATGTATTTTTGGTCAGGTGAGAATGACAAAAAAATCACATTTTAATGGATGTATAACTATGTGTAAACAATGAATTATATATTCATACAATGAAATTTTTTATAAAATAGACACTAGGAAGACACAGATGATGATTGTTGGTTTGAAAATATGATTATTAATCCTTTAAAATTTAATGTAGAATGAAGAAATCTAGAGAAACGAGCAATGTAATGCCCCAACCCCAGAATCCTAGAGCTGGTTCATTAGTACATTTCATTGGCATTATTACAAAGAAGAAAATATATAAGGGATGTACAATTTTACAGTCATGGAAATCTAGATTACAATCATAATACCCATAATAATTTTTGAAAAAATAAAAAAAAATATGATACAAAATAAAAAAAAATAAATTAAATCCTTCAAAGATTATTCAACGTTTCTTTATTCATAATCTGGTGAATGAAACAAAATAAGGTTGATCTCAAATTCTTAGCAAGGGTATGTAAAACAGAAGCAATAATGAATTAATCTATATGAAAAGTTAAATAATTGAGTACACTTTCCATAAAAATAACTAGATAAGACATAAATAATTTGGCACTTAAGAAATTGGAAAACATTCCATAAATAAATAAAATGAGAATAAACTACATATACATATATCTCAACATAAAATATCTTTGAAAAACAATAACTGATAATAAATCTGGGAAATTAATTTCTTATCAGATATCATGTCTCATGAATATGAAAACCTATTACTATCAAGACCATTCATATGACAGTTTTAAACATAGATAGAAACCCGTTTAATTTAGAAAACTTATTTGCCTCATAAAAACCTTATGATTCATTGAGGATCTATATATTGTCCAGGATCCACCTATCATTTCTATTCCAAAACATTCTTTATATTGAATAATCCAAATAACTAATATTCCTTATCAAATAACTGTATTGAATGTGAAACATAGATTTATCAGTTATTCTTAAATCAATCAAATAGTTGTCAAAGTTACCATCATATGAATAACATTATATGGTGTAGTAAATACCTATATTCATTGTATGAGAGTGTGAAAAATAAATTAATTCTTCAATGAAATTTTATTACAATAATGTGATTTCTTCAATTGAATGTGGACAATCACAAAAGGAAATGATATTATCAAAATTCTTGAGGAGAATAATCTTTAAACATTCCAAGGTGTCCCATACCACTTTTAAACATTTAAATTATAACCTCCTGAAAGATATTCCATTAAATGAGTCTTATAATATCATGAAAATAAGAGGATTGATGAAATAATATATCAAAATGTGCAGTAGTTATGGCATATAAAAGATTAACGTATTGAATATGACATTAATCACAGTAATTTAAAAGTGTTATGAAAATACCTTACCAATGTAGAAACAAATGGATTAGAAAACTAGATGTTAATAATAATTAAATAAAACATTTAAATATAATTAAAATTAATGAATTAATTATATTATATGTCAATATTTTTGTATGTACACCATATATAAGAACATAGGTGAACAACAATAAATTATGCTTCCTGAAATGAAAATTAGACAAGAATCTCATACCTTGTGTTTCCTTTCGGGTGAAAGTCCTTAAAATTCTTGTATAATAAACTTATATTAATTTTCTACTTGATTTAGATCATTTATAATGTTTAAAATTAATTTTATTTCACTTATTACCAAGTTGTGTACAGCTAATAAAACTATTAAGTATGCATCAGTTGTTTTAGTCCAAATTTAGTTTATGTGTCAAGAAAACTATTATTGGTCAACTATGGTCATAGGGTTCATTACATATCATCTCCTGATTAATAACCATGGAATAATTACCATATTTTTTTACATCAATTTTACTTTTAAAATCAATCATTAAATATGGTTTTGAAAATTATCCATGTTACACTCGTGGATATGTTAGGTCGTACATACACTTGAGTAACATTCACATTTTTAATTGATCATTGCAAAAATAATGTAAGTAACTCAAATTTTTCAGTAATGTTCATTATATAATACATATCATATTATTTAATCATATATACTAATATATATAATTATGTGGTGTATAATTAATCACATCATTCCGAGGAGGTGGTATTCCTAACGTCCGTGAATGACGTTATATATTTTAAAGTGTGTGAACGGGTAATAAAGAAAATGATATATATATATATATAGGAAATTATGTCATGAATATAATATATTTTTTTCTGTCTTGTATATATAATTATAACCATAATTTATATATTCAATGTATCCTGTGGACGAATCAAATCTCTTTGAGGGGGCGGTAGTCCACACTTCCTCAAACGATGTAATCATATTAATATAAAATGTAATGTACTAAATTTATGTATTATAAAAGTTTTAAAAAACGTATATATACCTAATAAATATCATATATAAAATATACAATCAATTTTCAGATCATAATGGCCACCATGAGTGGCGGTAATGGAAGAATGAACAATCATCATTTCATGAGGTTGTTGTTCACCATCCACAGAAACATTATGTTCGTTATCAATAAGATGGTGGTGTGTGTACGTGTAGGTTAAAATATCAGCATAAAACATACTTGTATATTTATGATATTGGTTTTGTTATACAAGAATAGAATATATAGATTATAGGGATTGGGTTTTGGAAATGAATCTAGAGAGATTGACAAAAGACATTACCTTTTAATCAGGTAACTTCTTTTAGATTGAACCAAAAGGCTTTTTTGGGAGTGTTTTTTCCCAATGGGTTGATTCTAGATCTATAATAGGAAATATAGGAGATTATTTTTGCAGTTATTTTCCAAAATTTAGATGTTTGAGAGGTGTGAGGAATGGGTATAGGTAGTAGCCATTTATATGGAAGGAAAATGACTCGGTATTCATGAAAATAAGTTAGTTATACACATGTTCACAACTAAAAAAAGTCACACCAAAACACCCAAACATATTAATGGAAGGTTCATGGACAACATATGTCCAAAAAATTATTGTTGGAAATGTGGATATTTCATTTGGGAACTTAAACATTGGGATTTAGTTTATTTTATGCTTAATTAGACCTTAATCACTATAATTAATTTTAATCAATTTCACTAATAATTTCTGTGAAAAATAAAGTTGTTCTTATTATTCCAAAAAATAATAAATTTATTAAAAATTTGTATTTCATATTTTTATAATTCAAATCATAGAAATAGAAAAATTACGATAAATTCTAATCTCTTAGACAGACAAATTAACTTGTATTAGTAGAAAAATGTTCAAAAGATTGTTATGTTTTTATATTCAATTTAAAAGTAATATTGATTATAATGAACTAAATTAAATTAATAGAAATATAATTGACCTAATGTGACTTTAAAATTGTATCACCCTCGGTTTGAGGTATGTACCCTTTGTTTTTTTTATGTTTTTAAAAGTGCATGGGATGAGTTGAGTAGAGGTTGGTAGAGTTTGGAATGGTTTTGAATGAGTTTGGAGGATTTTCTAACAATACATGGCTTGAGCATGGTTTGGGGAAGCTGTGTAGGTTCTCCAAGAAACCATACAGGGGGAGATATTAGGCTTTTCATGGCCTACACACGGTTTTCCATACCGTGCGAGGAAACTATACAAACCCCTTCTCTCAAGATATTGGTGTGCTCACAGTTAGCATACGATTTGTCGAACCACGAAGGCTAACCGTGCGGCCACTTAAAAAGAGGGGTTTTAAATCTGGGATCCCTCGAGCTTGACCAAAAACTCTACAAATCCTCTCCCACTCGGGTCTCACTCAGGATTTTGGGTTCTCAGGGGTTTAAGTTCTCTCCCAGTCATTTTAGAAGTGATTCAAAAGGGTTTCAATGTGGTTTCTCCCAGGTAAGTCTCTCCTCTTGCTTTTTTGTGGTTTCCTCTAGATCATCATCTCCCACTATCTCTCTCAGTTTTCTATATCAACATATGTTGCATGTATATCTAGTGTTGGGGTTGCAATGGGAGTTTATTCTAGGTCTTGTGGATGATAGGGAAGGAGATCAATAGCGGTTTTCGTGAAGCGTTTCCCAGATTGGGGTGCGGTTACTTATGGGTCGATTTTGCCGGTACCCTAAAGGTAGGTGGATTCTCTCTCAACTACACTTTTGTTGAACATGAAGCTTAGTTACAATTAATTTGTGTTGCTTAAAATTAATTGTGTTTTTTATGTGCGAAATTGATTGAAAATCCCTTTGGTGTTGTTTTGGGGATTTTTGGGATGAAAGGGGTTTTGGGGGGAAATTCTCTTCGTGTGATTTTAATATTGAGATTTTAAAATGGGTTGTTTTGTTTAATTAATTAAGAAGTCATGTGAAATAGTTTTGTAATAAAGGGGTTGTTTTATTGAAGTGGGAATTGGCATGTAAAAATGGTGGAAGGGTGTTTTCAATAAATGTTTGATTTATTGAAGTGGTTGGGCATGTAATTGAAATGGTTAATTTCATATTTTGGTGACCGTTGTAGGTTATATGCTTGGTTATGGATTGTTTGAATGTTTTGTGTAAGTGGGAGAGAAGTACCACTATAAAAAGGGGATGGATAGTGGACGGAAGGACCACCATATATGGTAAGTGAACTAGACGTTCTACTATAATAAGGGGATGGGTAGTGGAAGAAAGGTCCACAATCAATGGTACGTGGATGGGAACTGCCACTAAATTTCGTAAGGAAGAAACAGGATGGATGGAAGTGTCATCGTGATTGTTAAACCAGTATTGTTTTGTGGAACCTTATGTAGTGCATTGATTTGAAAGATGGAAATATTTGTGAAAATTTGAAATGATGAAATGTCTTGTGGCAATTTTTTTTGGATCCCTTGTTTTTAATGGTTTGGTAAGGGTATGTTTGGCTTATAGTAATGGTTGCACTTGTGATTATCTTATATAAACTGCTTTATGTAAATGTGATAATGGTTTTATCCTAGTGGTGTGTATAGGGAATTCATTTGGGGAAAACCTACTTATTATTAGTACTCACCCCCTACTTTGGAACTTTGGTGCTTTTGCAGATATCGTATTCCAAGACATGGGTAAAGGCAAGGCATCTAATTGCTAGTAGTTTGTGGTGATGCTTGGGAGATGTGGTGGTTCTTGGAGCATGGAGCTTGGTGTGGAGTCGTTGAGTGTGTCTTGGTTTATTTTGGGTCTCCTGTTTAGTCATACGCATAGTACTACGTTATCATGTTGGATTGAATTGGTTTTGGGTATGAATTGTCGAAAAAATTGGTTATCTTTTGCGAATACATGCTTGAATATTTTATCGACAGGCATCATATAGTGTTTGTTTGTGGATTGTTTGGTTGGTTTTGTCTTAAGGGAGAATCATTCCCCAATTTTTTCTCTAAGCCCTTGGCATTTATTTATAGCCATTGGGACCTTGGGAACATCTCTTAAGGCTGTGTAACCCTCACCGCATACTCCAGATAATGAGGAAGGGGCGGGGTGTTACAACTGGTATCATCTTGTTCGGTCCTTTAGAGTTGATTCTCGAATTTGGAGATGACATAGGTTGTGGTGTATTTCTTGAGTCAAGATGGTAGCATGGTGTAGGAATCTCGTAACATTGAATGTATAAAATAACAGGACATAACTATCACTTTTATGCTGAACTTCATGTTACCAAGGAATTGGGTACATAAGTGTTTTGGAGACACTTATAGGCATTCGCAATCTCATTGTCGTGGTTGTAGCCAATGAGATGTGCATGGCATATATGGTAGAAATGACTTCCCTCTAGGATGCATATTTCATTAGGCATAATGATGTATAGGCTAAATTGAGAAATGGTTTTTCAAATCTGTGAAATTGTAATGTGAATATATTTGGTATTTTGAAAATGGTTTGGTTTTCAAAAATGGTGAAACACAGAAAATATGGAAAGGTGGAAAGCCTCATTTTGATAGTTTTGTGTAATGCGATTAGAAATGGGAATTCTTGATGTCTATGGAAGTGAGGCTCATGGTTGTTTGTTTTCTGTTTATAGAAATGGAACTGAGTAGGAATCGTAGAGACCAAACAGAAGTGGCCAATGAGAACGTGGTAGCACTTGAGCCCCAAGTGAACCAACAGTTAGTCCAGAGCATAGTGAAATCTTTCCAAGCTATGTGAAGTGTGAATAGAGAGTAAGATAAAAAAAAGTTAATTATGTGGATCAGTTTTAAATGTAGGATCCACCCATATTTAGGGGTGATTCTGACCTAGAAAGGTCATAGGCATGGATTTCCAGAATGAACAGAATTTTCGATTTTTTTTGGGATGCCGGTAGAGTTGAAAGTAAATCTAGCAACACATAATCTAGAGGATCTTACACTTCAGTGGTGGGAGTTGGTAGTCCAAGAAGGGATGGACTAGGGTATTAGATGGGATGGATTTTAGGAATTGTTTAATAAATAATTCTACCCACATACATTCATAATTATGAAGACAACTGATTTCTTCAATCTGAAGCAAGAGCATCTGTCTGTGACGGAATATGCAGCTAATTTTATGAGCGTAGTAAGGTTTGCACCCGAGGTGGTCGGTAGCACATTGCTAAAGGAAAGGATCTTCTAAGCAGGGTTAGGTTAAGAGATCCGTTCAAATATAACAGTGTTGTGTATCGGCGATTACACATAGATGGTAAATCGAGCATCAGTGGCTGAGCGGGATCTGTTGGGAGCTCCAGGCATATGATTCATAGTGCTACCCATGGGGAATAGTGGGAAATCTAATGTTGGGTTCAAATGGAGGAGGGGAAATTATTCCCAGGGTGATAGTATGGCACATAATCCGACGGTTGGATCAGAAAATCATCCTCTGAATCCCTGGATAAAACTTGGATGTTTTCAGTGTGGCTCTATACCACACATCAAGGAAGACTGTACATCACAACCTCAAGCATGTCACAATTTCAAGTAGATGAGGAATCATCAGAGCTATTCTAGCAATGCTCTGAGGTCAGGTGCACGTGAAACTCCTCATAGATCATAGACGTCGTATCCTTAGACCGGATGGGGATAGCAACATACCCCTCATTAGTAGAGAAAATTCATTCATGGTGATTCACGGAACACTTCAACTGCTCAGCAGGGCAATAAAGAGCAGAGTGTGGCAACCAAGGGTTTTTTGGAGCCCAGAAGGTTGTGGTGGATGATCAGTCAGGACCATCCACGGTGTGAGGTACTGTTATTTCAAATTCTACCGTGATTCAAGTGTTGTTTGATATGGGTGCTTCAAAATCTTTTATTGTTTCACATGTGGTTGAGTTGATGGGTTTAGGGGTAGAAATGATGCCTTAGGTTTTGAAACTTCAAACTCCTCTGGGTCGAAGAGATTATCGAACCATATTGTGTAGAGCATGTTGTGTTGTTGTGGGAAAGGTTGAGCTAATGCATAATTTCTCAGTGCTTGAGATGGATGGGTATGATGCAATCCTGGGAATGGACTGGCTTGTGGCATTTAAGTCCCACATTGAATGTAATGTGTGAAAAGTGGATTTTATGACACAAGATGGCATTAGACATCTTTTTAAAGGAGAGAGGCATGAAAGGTAGGGTGAAATGGGCTTGTTGGAACCAGCATTGGGTGCGTTATCGTATCATTTGGTGGTGTTGTCATTGGAATTGGTAGAGGGTGTTGAGAAGAGTGTTCTTATATCAGTGGTGGATCAGTTCATGGATGATTTTCCTGAAGAATTCTCTGGGTTACCTCCCATAAGAGAGGTGGAGTTTATGATTTATCTCCTTCTGGGACCAGTACTATCTCACTTCCATCTTACTAAATTTGATATACTAAATTGCTGGAATTGAAATTCAATTTGGAAGAGTTATAAAACAAAGGGTTTATCCAGGCTAGCACGTCTCCATAGGTAGCTCTGGTGTTGTTTGTGAAAAAGGATGATAGAAATTTGAGGCTTTGTGTTGATTATTGTAGACTTGACCAAGTTACGGTAAAGAATAGATATCAACTTCCATGAATTAAGGATCTATTCGACCAGTTGAGGGGAGCCCACTGGTTCTCCAAGATTGACCTGAGGTCGGGATATCATCAATTGTGGGTGAGGAAGGATGATATTCCTTGAACAACTTTCATAATTAGATATGGCCATTATGAATATGTGGTTATGACCTCTGGTCTAACAAAAGTGCTAGCAGTATTCATGGAATTGATGAATAAGATATTTTAGAGATATCTGGATTCATTCATGGTGGTGTTTGTATATGATATTTTGGTGTATTCAAAGACAAGGGTGGAGCATGAGAATCACTTGGAGACAGTGCTGGGGATATTGAGGGTTCATCGGTTGTATGCCAAGTTGTCAAAGTCTGACTTCTAGATACAGGGAGTCCATTTTCTTGGCCATGTGATTTCTGAATGGGGTGTTTTAGTGGATCCGTAAATGATAGTGGCTCTTATATCATGGTGACCTCTATTGAATGTGTTTGAGGTACGAATTTTCCTTGATCTAGCTAGGTATTATCATCGTTTTGTTCGTGATTTTTCACATTTAGCTTCACCGATGGAAACTTTGACAAGAAATAATGTTCCATTCTAATGGAATGAACAGTGTTAGCAGTGCTTCAATGAGATAAAGGTTAACCTTACATCAACACCAATCATTGTTTTTCCAGAACTAGGAAAAGGGTACATGGCATATTGTGATGCACTGGGATCATGGTTGGGGTGTGTTCTCACGCAAAGGAATCAGGTGGTTGCGTATCGCTCACGGTAGTTGATTTTTCATGAGATGAACTACCCAACTCATGATTTTTAATTGACAAAAGTGGTCCATTATTTGAACGTGTGGTGTCATTATCACTCCTGCGAAAAATTCACGATGTATATAGATCACAAGAGCTTAAAGCACATTTTCTCCCAAAGGGATGTGAACTTGAGGCAATGGAAATGGATAGAATATCTCCAGATTTTTTATTTTGACTTGATGTACACACCGGGTATGGGAAATTTGGGGGTAGATGCATTGATTAGAAATTCATATGCTCAGGTCGTGAAACATACATCAGACCAGTGGCAGTTTATGTCTGTTATAGCTAATATGCGGTTGGAATGTGAGGACTAGGGTGATAGAGCAGTCTTCTTTCTAGTTATGTTGATTCTTGACTTAGTTGACCTGGTTAAAGAGGCAAAAATATCTGATTTGAGTGTGTTACCATGAGCTTTAAACTCAATGGTGGGGAGACCATTAGGGGATAGAAATTGAATGGAGAATCAGTTTTTGTTTTTTCAAATCGGATGGTTGTACCAGTTTTTTGTCAGGAGGATCTTTTTGGGGCGTATCTTCATTCCTGGTGGGATGTTTATCCTAGTATTCAGAAAATTTATGATGTGTATAAATCATATTTCTAGTGGGATGGAATAAAAATAATAGTGGATGAGTTTTTTTGATAATCATCTCTTGCCATCAGGTCAAGGAAATGAATCAGAGGCCAGTAGGAATGTTGCAGTCTTTACCAATCCTTGTTTGGATGTGGGAGAAAATAGCGATGGATTTTGTCACAGGTCTACCAAGAACAGTCAATAAGCATGATTCCATTTGGGTGATTGTAGATCAGACAATGAAGTTGGCCCATTTCATTCCAATTTTTGATACTAACACACTGGAGGATCTCTCCAAAATCTATATCCGGGAGGTGGTAAAGAGGAATGGTGTTCTAGTTTCGATCCTATCTGATAGAGATCCGAGATTTACATCTCATTTCTAGAAATCCAAAAAACCCCTTGGAACTAAGTTTACCATGAGAATGATGGATCACCCTCAGACGGATTGTCAATCCAAGAGGATGATAGAAACTTTGGAAGATAAGTTGTGGGCATGTGTCATGGATTTTAGTGGCTCGTGGGAGGAGCACTTGTCATTGGTTGAGTTCTCATTCAATAAAATCTATCATGAATCCATTACTATGGCTCTGTATGAAGCATTTTATGGGTGGTCGTGTCATTCTACACTATGATGGGTGGAAACGGGTGAGTCCTCGATGGTTGGACCAAGCCTTCTATAGGAGACTACGGAGAAGATCGAGTTAATCAGGAAGATAATGGAGACGACAAAGAGTCGTCAGAAATCATATGCGGATCATCTTCAACAGTCATTTTCATTCGAGGTGGGTGATCATGTTTTCTTGTGGATATCTCCTAGGTTGGGACATCATCAGTTTGGGAAGTAGGAAAAATTATCTCCAAGGTATGTAGAACCTTTTGAGATTCATGAGCACATTGGTGATGTGGCTTATCGTTTGGATTTTCCACATAGGCTCAGGGTGGTGAACAATGAGTTTCATGTGTCACAGTTGAAAAGGTACCAGTGGGATCTGGGCCATGTTATTAAATGGGATCATGTTAAGCTAGAGTCGGATGGTCCATTGGTGCACATGCTAGTGCATGTTGTGGATAGGCAAGATAAAATCTTAGAGGGTAAAAGCATCGGTCTGGTTCGGGTTTTGTGGAAGCATGGCCAGATCTAATAGGATACTTGGGAGTGGGAGAAAGAGATTGTCAAGCAATGGCCCAAGCTCTTTCGGCAAAGGGTGGGCTCACTATATTCCAATGACAAAAAGTCCAATTTTGGGGAGAATGTAGAACCGTCGGTTTGAGGTATGTAGCCTTTGTTTATGTTTTTTATGTCTTTAAATGTGCATGGGATAAGTTGAGAAGAGTTTGGGACTGTTTGGAATGGTTTTGAATGAGATTTGAGGATTTTCAAAGGGTGCACGGTTTGAGCAGGGTTAAGGGAAACCATGCAGGTTCTCTAGGAAACCATGCAAGGGGAGATAATAGGATTTTCATGGCCTATGCGTAGTTTTCCAAATTGTTTGAGGTAACCGTGCATACCCCTTCTCTCAAGACAGTGGCGTGCGCACAGTTAGCGCAAAGTTTTTTCAAACCGTGCGGGCTAACCATGTAGCCACATAAAAAATTAGGGTTTTAAATACGAGCTCCCTCTAGAATGACCTAAAACACTCCAAATCCTCTCCCACTCAAGCCTCACTCGGGATTTTGGGTTCTCAGGTGTTGGAGGTGCTCTCCCACTCATTTTCGAAGCGATTCAAATGGGTTTCTATGTAGTTTCTCCTGGGTAAGTCTCTCATTTTCGTTTCTTTGTGGTTTACTCTAGGTCTATATATCCCCTCTCTCTCAGTTTTATAGATCTCCATCAGTTTCATGTAGTTCCAGTGTTGGGGTTTCCTTGGGTGTTTATTTTAAGGCTTCAGTATGACAGGGAAGGGGGCCTAAATTGGTTTTCATGAAGCTTTTTCCCGTATTGGCGTGTGATTTCATATTGGTTGATTTCGCCGGAACCCTAAAGTTAGGTTTCTTCTCTCTCTAGACCCCACTTTACTAGAACTTGAATCTTTGTTACAATTAATTTCAGTTGCTTAAAATTAATTGTGTTTTTTTATGTGGAAATTTATTGGAAATCCCATTAGTGGTGTTTTGGGGATTTTTGGGAAGAAATGGGTTTTTGGGTAAAATGATCTTCTTATGATTTTAAAATGGAGATTCTAAAATGGGTTGTTTTGTTGAATTGATTAAGATGACTTGTGAAAGAGTTTTAATAAAGGGGTTGTTTTATTGAAATGGGAATAGGCCTGTAAAAAGGGAGGAAGGGTGTTTTTAATAAATGATTGATTTATTAATGTAGTTCAGCATGTAATTGGAATGCTTAATTACATATTTTGGTGAACTTGGTTGTTATATGTTCGGTTATGGATTGTTTGAATGTTGTGTGGATGTGGGTGGAAATTACCACTATAAAAGTGGGATGGATAGTGGACAGAAGGGCCACCATCAATGGTAAGTGGATGAGGAGTGCTACTATAATAAAGGGATGGGTAGTGGACGGATGGGCCACCATCAATGGTAAGTGGACGGTAAGTTCAACTAAATTTGGGAAGGAAGAAATGGGTTTGATAGAAGTGCCACAATGATTATTATACTAATATTGGGTTGTGTAATCTTGTGTGGTGCATTGCTTTCCTAGATGGAAAATTTTGTGCAAATTTGAAATGATGAAATGTCTTGTGGAAAGTTTGTTTCGCTATCCCTTGGTTTTCATGGCTTGGTAAGGGTATTTTTGTCTAATATTAGTGGTTTCACAAGGGATTATTTTATAAAAACTACTTTATATCAATGTGATAATGGTTTTATCCTAGTGGCATGTGTAGGGAAGTCATTTGGGGAAAACCTACTGAGTATATGTACTCACCCTCTGTTTTGGAACTTTGGTGCTTTTGCAGATGTCATATTCTGAGACACAGGTAAATGTAAATCATCTCATGGCTTATGGTTTGTGGTGATGCTTGGGATGTGTGGTGGTTATTGGTGCATGGAGATTGGTGTGGAGTCGTGGAGTGTGTCTTGGTTTATTTTGGGTCTCTTGTTAAGTCTTCAGCATAGTACTCCAATATCATGTTGGGTTGTATTGGTTTTGGGTGGTATTGTGGAACAAAATGGTTATATTTTGGGAATAAAAGCTTGAATGTTTTATTTAAATGCATAATATAGTGGTTGTTCGTGGATTGTTTGGTTGGTTTTGTCTTAAGGGAAAATTGTTCCCCAATTTGTTCTCGAAGCCCTTGACATTTATTGTCAGCCTTTAGTGCCTTGGGAACATCGCTTAAGGCCATGTAATCCTCACCACCTCATCAAGCCAATAAGGTAGAAGAATGTTTTTACAAAAATAAATTTACAATATATTTAATATTAATATTTATTTAAACGATGAGGCATTTTTAACTAAAACCCAGTATTTTGCACTATTCACTAAAAATGATGTTTCTCATAAAAATCCCAAAAATTCGTCCTAAGTTAATTTTGACATTATAAATTAAATATTATTCTTATTTTAAAAAAATTATTTCATAAAATTCTAAAAATCATTATTTAAAAATTGGTTCTCTATTAAAATGCGGTTAAAAATGCCTCAATAAAAATATAGGTCTTTTTTGTGAAATATTGAGTTTTCTCCAATATTATGCTTACTAAAAGTAGTGGATGAATATAAATAATAATTTATCGAATATGTAACATATTTATTACCTTAATATCACTCATTTATAGTAATTAATTTCATCTGTTACGACAAAATTGCCTTTTGAGCCTAAAAATTATTTTCTATAAAAATATGTTTTTAATATTAAATTGGTTGTTATATTAATTTATAATTAATTTTTGACCAATGATTTAGTATTCTAAACCATATAATTTTACATGTTATTTAATACTATTCATAATGGCTATTTGATATTAAATAATAATTTTTTCATTATAGATTGTTTCCCAGTAAGACTCTGTATTGCGTATTGCACAATCCATCGAAGAAGGACACATTTGCATGTAACGAAAGCTATAAAAGAAGTTATTTGTTGCATATTATGTATGATAACTTAGTGTTACATATATTACAAGTTAAATCAATGTTTAATTAATTGAAATATAAAAACATATTTAAAATAGTATGTATATCATAAAATATATAGATATTAAATTACATTACATGCTTTTTGTCTTGTTTCATACATGCTATCTAACAGAAGGTTATTACATTAGTTTTTTGAGGTGTTATAATCAATTCCTTAGAAAACATTAACAATTAATAAACATAGTTATCAATTTATTTCTTGTTCTTCCTCCACTACATTCCTTGTCCTTATTCATTGGTAAAACCCTATTGACGAATTTTTATATGCAGAAATCCTAATAATATTTTATACATGGGTTTTCCTTAATTATTAATCATATATATATAATCAATGGTTATAAATAAAAATGTAAACATTTTTTACCCATATTTTCTATTATCATTCTCAAATTCAATAATGTTTCCCATGAATCATTATTGGTATCATTCAATTGTAGACTTCCTACTGTTAGAATGTGGGAAAAGATTTTACACTTAATAAGTATTATATAAATGTTCTTATATTTACTATTTATGGGTAAAATTATTTCTTCATAGGCTATGAAAGGGTAATATGTAAACTTTTTAAATGTAATTATATAGCTTATATAAGGGTTATAGTGAAAAACAGTAGGCTTCATATGGGAAACTCATAATTTTTTAAAAATGAATAAAGTAAACATTACAAATATGCATGTTTCATAAATGTAGGTTGTTGTTATGAATGGAAAGCTACATTTTACAAATCTCACATAATGGTAGTTGAAAATTTCTTGCATGAATGATTCTATCTAAAAATCTATCTTTTGGTAAGGAAATAAATTCTCATAGGTAAATATAAGATTTCATAGACTATTTAAAGTTGAAAAATAATCTCAAATAATGTTAAGAATGAAATTTCCAATGCTGTGTAATGGTGAGATTCTACTTATATACATTTCATAAATGTAAATTGAAATATATATATATATGTGTGTGTTGCATATAGTTAATCTATATCACTATATAATTGTCAACTACATATTATGGATTATATAGAAGGGTAACAAGAAAAACCTTAGTCTTGGATAAGGGATCTATAAAATTTATGTAATGGTAAAGAGGAAAACCCAATAGAATATGTATAGGTAAAAAATAAATTACATATGCTACATAAGGGAACATTCAAAATTTTGTTATGGTAAAAATAAATCATAACTGTAATGCAAGGGTAGGAAAATAATTAAAAAAGGGTACACAAAATTTAGTGTATTGTATATAAAACTAATATGTCTTATATAAAGAAAAAAAATCTTCTTTATTCTTGAATGATTGAATAAAATTCATAAAAAAAATAATTTTTCTCAATGTTTTATCAAAAATAATTATTATCATAAATAATATGAATAATAATAAGTGAAAAAATATTAATGAATAAATAAATTCCATAAATTATTAATAAAAAATAATATTTAAAAATAAAACAATTAAAACCTGTAATAATATATTCACCCTTAAATAGATTTTACAATAAAGAAATACATGGGACAAAAAATTACAAATAAATGATATTGTAGTCAACTAATACCAGTGATATTAAATATTATATACAATTATGCTAAACAAAAGGGAAAAAATTATATAATTAAAATATAGAATTTAAAATTAACCATATAAAGAGAATGGTATTAAAATTAGGACTCTTCAACTAATGTTCATATTTAATTTCCATAAGAAGAATAATTATGTCCTTTATAAATTTAATAATAAATTTATAGAATGTTTTCCATTTATGAAAAATAATAAAACCCAATTTACCAAAATTCCTACTGACACAAAACTAACAGTGGTGAGTCATAGGTATGCCTCAATGGGAGGTTTTCATGCGAGAAGTATTTTGGGTAAACAAATTAAATTGGAATGGAAAATACAAGTATGTATTATGGAGGTGTTTTCTTAAACTGTGTAGCCTAATGACTACATCACAATATTGAGTTTGAGGGTTTTAGGTTCTAATTTAGAATTGAAGTACTAATCCATCCCACTAAAAGGGTTATGTTCACACCATAAGTACCATAATATTTTTATGTACATAATGGGTGACTACTGTACCACTACATAGTATACGATATTATTGTATGGAGAAAACAATCACATTGTAATGGATATGGTACGTTGTGATGAAGGTCAATATATAGAATCCATGTTTATTATAACATGGATTAATTAATAATTTATGGAATTATATAGTTCAAATATTTAAGGCTCTGTATTACATCACTACTGGAAATCCATCATTTCCCAACGGTTTAGAACCGTTGGGAAAGGCTGCAGAACCGTTGGTATATATTATACCAACGGTTCTGCAAACCGTGGGGAAGTAAGCCATTGGGAAAGGCTTTTCCCAACGGTTTACACAGAACCATTGGGATAGGTTAGAAAAAATCAACCTATCCCAACGGTTCTGCCAAACCGTTGGGAAAGGTCTTTCCCAACGGTTTGGCCTGTTGGGAAATCAACACAGCATTTTCTTTCCCAACGGTTTACAAATCGTTGGGAAAGGTTTTTACCAACGGTTCCATGAACCGTTGGTAAAAACAACCACTAAACAGGGTATCCCAACGGTTTCAAACCGTTGGGATAGGGTGTTTTTACCAACGGTTCCTTGAACCGTTGGTAAAAACAGCAACATAGAGCCTATGCCAACGGTTTTCAAACCGTTGGCATAGGCTTTGCTGTGCAAATTGCACAGCAGCCTGCAATTTGCACAGCAGCCTGCAATTTGCACAGTAGGTCTGGTTTTTGGGACCCTCGGTTTCAATTCGATTTTCAATCCAATTATGCCCTCGTTTTCAATTCATTTTTCAATCTAATTATTGTACCTGTAACACATATAATGCATACATATAGAGAACAAACCAACACAAACAAATAATGGAAACAAACCAACCAACACATATGCCAGTTGATGTTTTTAACTTAAAATGACGTCCTTTTGAAACAAAAGACTGACACTATGAGTGGTGCCGACCACACCGCATCTCCAATTGAAGCGGGGTTGATTCGTACACGTCACATATGACCCATGGATTGTTCTCCTAAAGTTTAAATGGAAACTGAATGCATTTGGTCGGTTTTCCGTATGTACTTAAAATGTTGTCCATTTTAAACAAAAGAGTGACACTTAGACTAATCCTGACCACACCGCGACTCAGATTCATCCCGGGTTGGCTCGTACATGTCACATATGACCCATGGATCGTTGTGATAAATTATCAAAAGATTAAGAATGTGTTTGGTTGGTTTTGCGTATGCCAGTTGTTCTTTTCATTTATAATCATGTCCATTTTAAACAAAAGAGACAGAGTTAGAGCAGTGTCGTCCACACCGCGTCTCGGATTAAGACAGGGTTGACTTGTACATGTCACATATGACTCATGGATCGTTGTGCTAAAGTATCGATAGAATCTGAATGCGTTTGGTCGTTCTTCCGTATGTCAGTTGATGCCTTTCACTTAAAATGATGTCCTTTTGAAACAAAAGACGGACACTTTGAGTGGTGTCAGCCGCACCACATCTCGGATTGAAGCGGGGATTATTCATACACGTCACATATGACCCATGTATCGTTCTCCTAAAGTTTCAACGGAAACCGAATCCGTTTGGTCATTTTTCCGTATGTGCTTAAAATGGTGTCCATTTTAAACAAAAGAGAGTCACTTAGACTTATCCTGGCCACACCGCGACTCATATTCATCCCGGGTTGGCTCTTACATGTCACATATGACCCATGGATTGTTGGGATAAATTATCAACAGATTCGGAATGCGTTTGGTCGGTTTTCCGTATGTCAGTTGATGCTTTTCACTTAAAATGACGTCCTTTTGAAACAAAAGACGGACACTTTGAGTGGTTCCGTCCACACCACGTCTCTGGATTGAGTTGAAACCACCGTGCAACATTCTAATTATTATTCATGACATGTACGCGCAGACAGCATGTCAATCGGAGGTGCGGTTTGCGCGGTACGACTCAATATTCATGTTTTAAGTGATGCGCGCGCTTCGTAAACGCGGGTGAGGGGGGTCCAAACGGGCCGAACGAAATCGGAATGGCCTGAAATCAGACGAAAAATACGGGAGAGTGATTTATGAAGTGTTCGAGCAGACGGCACGTCAATCGGACGTGCCGTGTGCCCGAGGTGAACGACAACGCAGTTCGGGTGTCACAAACGGCCAAAACGGGCGTCCAACGGTAAAATTCATAGCGGACGACTTCAGATTGGCTGAAACCACCGTGAAACATTCTAATTATTATTCGTGACATGTACGCGCAGACGGCACGTCAATCGGACGTGTGGTTTGCGCGGTACGACTCAATATTCATATTTTAAGTGATGTGCGCGCTTCGTAAACGCGCGTGAGGGGGGTCCAAACGGGCCGAACGAAGTCGGAATGGCCTGAAATCAGACGACAAGTACGGGTGAGTGATTTCTGAAGTGTTCGAGCAGATGGAACGTCAATTGGATGTGCCATGTGCCCGAGGTGACCGACAACGCAGTTCTGGTGTCATAAACGGCCAAAACGGGCGTCAAACGGTCAAATTCAAAGCGGGCGACCTTGGATTGAGCTGAAACCACCGTGAAACATTCTAATTATTATTCGTGACATGTACGCGTAGACAGAACGTCAATAAAATGTGCAGTTTGTGTGGTACGACTCAATATTCGTGTTTTAAGTGATGTGTGCGCTTCGTAAACGCGCGTGAGGGTGGTCAAATGGGCCGAAAGATTCCGGAATGGCCTGAAATCAGACGAAAAGTATGGGTGAGTGATTTATGAAGTGGTCGAGCAGACGGCATGTCAATCGGACGTGCCGTGTGCCCGCGGTGACCGACAACATAGTTCTGGTGTCATAAACGGCCAAAACGGGCGTCCAACGGTCAAATTCATAGCGGACGACCTCGGATTGACCTGAAACCACCGTGAAACATTCTAATTATTATTCGTGACATGTATGCGCAGACGGCACGTCAATCGGACGTGCAATTTGCGTGGTACGGCTCAATATTCGTGTTTTAAGTGATCCGCGCACTTCGTAAACGCGCGTGAGGGGGTTCCAAACGGGCCGAACGAAGTCGGAATGGCCTGAAATCAGACGAAAAATACGGGAGAGTAATTTATGAAGTGGTCGAGTAGACGGCACGTCAATCGGATGTGTCGTGTGCCCGCGGTGACCGACAACGCAGTTCTGGTGTCATAAACGGCCAAAATGGGCGTCCAACGGTCAAATTCATAGAGGACGACCTCAGATTGACCTGAAACCACTGTGCAACATTCGAATTATTATTCGTGACGTGTACGAGCAGACAGAACGTCAATCGGACGTGCGGTTTGCGCGGTACGGCTCAATATTCGTATTTTAAGTGATGTGCGCGCTTCGTAAACGCGCAAGATGGGGGTCCAAACGGGCCGAACGAAGTTGGAATGGCCTGAAATCAGATGAAAAATACGTGTGAGTGATTTTTGAAGTGGCCGAGCAGACGGAACGTCAATTGGACGTGCCATGTGCCCGCGGTGACCGAAAACGCAGTTCTGGTGTCATAAACGGCCAAAACGGGCGTCAAACGCTCAAATTCATATCGGACGACCTCGGATTGAGCTTAAACCACCGTGAAACATTCTAATTATTATTCTTGACGTGTACGCGTAGACGACACGTCAATCGGACGTGCGGTTTGCATGGTATGACTCAATATTCGTGTTTTAAGTGATGCGTGCGCTTCGTAAACGCGCGTGAGGGTGGTCCAAATGGGCCGAACGATTTAGGAATGGCCTAAAATCAGACGAAAAATCTGGGTGAGTGATTTATGAAGTGGTCGAGCATACGGCACGTCAATCGGACGTGCCGTGTGCCCGCGGTGACCGACAACGCAGTTCTGGTGTCATAAACGGCCAAAACGGGCGTCCAACGGTCAAATTCATAGCGGATGACCTCGGATTGACCTGAAACCACCGTGAAACATTCTAATTATTAATAATGACGTGTACGTGCAGCCGGCATGTCAATCGGACGTGCGTTTTGCGCGGTATGGCTCAATATTCGTGTTTTAAGTGATGTGTGTGCTTCGTAAACGCGCGTGAGGGGTCCAAACGGGCCGAACGAAGTCGGAATGGCCTGAAATCAGACGAAAAATACGGGAGAGTGATTTATGAAGTGGTCGAGCAGACGGCACATCAATCGGACGTGCCGTGTGCCCGCGGTGACCAACAACGCAGTTCTGGTGTCATAAACGGCCAAAACGGGCGTCCAACGGTCAAATTCATAGCGGACGACCTCAGATTAGCTGAAACCACCATGAAACCTTCTAATTATTATTCGTGACGTGTACGCGTAGATGGAACGTCAATCGGACGTGCGTTTTGCGCGGTACGGCTCAATATTCGTATTTTAAGTGATGCGCGCACTTCGTAAACGCGCGTGAGGGGGTTCCAAACGGGCAGAACAAAGTCGGAATGGCCTGAAATCAGACGACAAATACGGGTGAGTGATTTCTGAAGTGGTCGAGCAGACGGCACGTCAATTGGACATGCCATGTGCCCGCGGTGACCGACAATGCAGTTCTGGTGTCATAAATGGCCAAAACAGGCGTCAAACGGTCAAATTCATAGCGTACGACCTCGGAATGAGCTAAAACCACCGTGAAACATTCTAATTATTATTCGTGACGTGTACGCGCAGACGGCACGTCAATCGGAAGTGTGGTTTGCGCGGTACGGCTCAATATTCGTGTTTTAAGTGATGCGTGCGCTTCGTAAACGCGCGTGAGGGTGGTCCAAATGGGCCGAACGATTTCGGAATGGCCTGAAATCGGACGACAAATATGGGTGAGTGTTTTATGAAGTGTTCGAGCAGACGGCATGTCAATCGGACGTGCCGTGTGCCCGTGGTGACCGACAACGTAGTTCTGGTGTCATAAACGGCCAAAACGGGCATCCAACGGTCAAATTCATAGAGGACGACCTCGTATTGACCTGAAACCGCCGTTCAACATTCTTATTCTTATTTGTGACGTGTACGCGTAGACGGCATGTCAATCGGAGGTGCGGTTTGCGCGGTACGGCTCAATATTCGTGTTTTAAGTGATGCGCGCGCTTCGTAAACGGGCGTGAGGGGGGTCCAAATGGGCTGAACGAAGTCAGAATGGCCTGAAATCAGACGACAAATACGGAAGAGTGATTTATGAAGTGTTCGAACAGACGACATGTCAATCGGACGTGCCGTGTGCCCGCGGTGACCGACAACACAGTTCTGGTGTCATAAACGGCCAAAACGAGCGTCCAACAGTCAAATTCATAACGGACAACCTCGGATTGACCTGAAACCACCTTGAAACATTCTAATTATTATTCGTGACGTGTACGCGCAGACGGCACATCAATCGGACGTGCGGTTTGCGCGGTACGGCTCAATATTCGTATTTTAAGTGATGCGCGTGCTTCGTAAACGCGCTTGAGGGGGGTCCAAACGGGCCAAACGAAATCGGAATGGCCTGAAATCAGACGAAAAATATGGGTGAGTGATTTATGAAGTGTTCGAGAAGACGTCACATCAATTGGACGTGCCATGTGCCCGCGGTGACCGACAACGCAGTTCGGGTGTCATAAACGGCCAAAACGGGCGTCAAACGGTCAAATTAATAGCGGACGACCTCGGACTGAGCTGAAACCACCGTGAAATATTCTAATTATTATTCGTGACATGTACGCGTAGACGACACGTCAATCGGACGTGCGGTTTGCATGGTACGACTCAATATTCGTGTTTTAAGTGATGCGTGCACTTCGTAAACGTGCGTGAGGGTGGTCCAAACGGGCCGAACGAAGTCGGAATGGCCTGAAATCAGATGAAAAATACGGGAGAGTGATTTATGATGTGGTCGAGTAGACGGCACGTCAATCGGACATGCCGTGTTCCCGAGGTGACCGACAACGTAGTTCTGGTGTCATAAACGGCCAAAACGGGCGTCCAACGGTCAAATTCATAGCAGACGACCTCGGATTGACCTGAAACCACCGTGAAACATTCTAATTATTATTCGTGACGGGTACGCGCGGACGGAATGTCAATCGGACGTGCGGTTTGCATGGTACGGCTCAATATTCGTGTTTTAAGTGATGCGTGCGTTTCGTAAACGCGCGTGTGGGGGGTCCAAACGGGCCGAACGAAGTCAGAATGGCCTGAAATCAGACGACAAATATGGGTGAGTGATTTCTGAAGTGTTCGAATAGACGGCACATCAATCGGACGTGTCGTGTGCCCGCGGTGACTGACAACACAGTTCTGGTGTCATAAACGGCCAAAACAGGCGTCCAACGGTCAAATTCATAGAGGACGACCTCGGATTGACCTAAAACCACCGTGCAACATTCTAATTGTTATTCACGATGTGTACGCGCAGACGGTACGTCAATCGGACGTGCGGTTTGCGCGGTACGGCTCAATATTCGTGTTTTAAGTGATGTGTGCGCTTCGTAAACGCGCGTGAGGGGGATCCAAATGGGCCGAACGAAGTCAGAATGGCCTGAAATCAGAAGAAAAATACAGGAGAGTGATTTATGAAGTGTTTGAGTAGACGGAACATCAATCGGACGTGCCGTGTGCCCACGGTGACCGACAACGCAGTTCTGGTGTCATAAACGGCCAAAACGGGCATCCAACGGTCAAATTCATAGAGGTTGACCTCGGATTGACTTGAAACCACCGTGCGACATTATAATAATTATTCGTGATGTGTACGCACAGACGGCACGTCAATCGGACGTGCGGTTTGCACGGTACGGCTCAATATTCGTATTTTAAGTGATGTGCGCGCTTCGTAAACGCACGTGAGGGGGGTCCAAATGGGCCGAACGAAGTCGGAATGGCCTAAAATCAAACGACAAATACGGGTGTGTGATTTCTGAAGTGGTCGAGCAGACGGAACATCAATCGGACGTGCCGTGTGCCCGCGGTGACCGACAACGCAGTTCTGGTGTCATAAACGGCCAAAACGGGCGTCAAACGGTCAAATTCATAGCGGACAGCCTCGGATTGAGCTGAAACCACCGTGAAACATTCTAATTATTATTTGAGACGTGTATGAGGAGATGGAACATCAATCGGACGTGCGGTTTGCGCGTTACGGCTCAATATTCGTGTTTTAAGTGATGCGCACGCTTCATAAACGCGCGTGAGGGGGGTCCAAACGGGCCGAACGAAGTCGAAATGGCCTGAAATCAGACGAAAAAATACGAGACAGTTATTTCTGAAGTGGTCGAGCAGAGGGCATGTCAATCGGACTTTCCGTGTGCCCGCGGTGACCGACAACGCAGTTCTAGTGTCATAAACGGCCAAAATACTGTCCATTTTAAACAAAATAGAGACACTTTGAGTGGTGTCGGCCACACCGCGCCTCGGATTGAGGTGGAGTTGACTCGTACACGTCACATATGACCCATGGATCGTTCTCCTAAAGTTTCAACAGAAACCGAATGCGTTTGGTCGGTTTTCCGTAGGTCATTTTTTGTTTTCACTAAAAATGACGTCCATTTTAAACAAAATAGAGACACTTTGAGTGGTGTCGGCCACACTGCGCCTCTGATTAAGGTTTCATTGACTCGTACATGTCACATATGACCCTTGGATCGTTCTCCTAAAGTTTCAACAGAAACCGAATGCGTTTGGTCGGTTTTCCGTATGTACTTAAAATACTGTCCATTTTAAACAAAAGAAAGTCACTTAGAGTGGTCCCGACCACACCGCATCTCGGATTTAGGCGGGGTTGACTCGTACACTTCTCAAATGACCCATGGATCATTGTCTTAAAGTATCAACACAATCCGAATGCGTTTGGCTGGTTTTCCGTATGCCAGTTGATGTTTTTCACTTAAAATGATGTCCTTTTGAAACAAAATACATACACTTTGAGTTGTTCCGACCGCACCGCGCCTCGGATTGAGGCTGGGTTGATTCGTACACGTCACATATGACCCATGGATTGTTTTCCTAAAGCATCAACACATTTCGAATGCGTTTGGTTAGTTTTCCGTATGTCACTTTTTGTTTTCACTTAAAATCTTATGGAAATTCATATAGAATATTTTTATATCATATTTAGTATGGATTAGATTTTAGTTGATCGTGCTATGAAAAATTTCAGAGCTAATGAAATTAAGGAAGGTGGAGGGGCTGTCCGGGGGGCTGTCTGGGGGGGCTGTCTGGGGGGTGTCCGGGGGGCTGTCCGGGGACCAAGGAGGAGGGTGGGGGGGGGGGTTGTGCGGGGTCTGTCCGGGGGGTGTTTGGGGGTTGTTCAGGGGGTTGTCCGGGGTTGTTCAGGGGGCTGTCCGGGGGTTGATCAGGGGGTTGTTCAGGGGTTGTTCAGGGGTTGTTCAGGGGTTGTTCAGGGGGTTGTCCGGGGTTGTTCAGGGGGCTGTCTGGGGGGTGTTTGGGGGGTTGTCTGGGGTCCAAGGGGGAGGGTGGGGGGGCTGTCCGGGGGGGCTGTCCAGGGGGCTATCCGGGGGGCTGTCCGGGGGGCTATCTGGGGTCCAGGGTGGAGGGTTGGGGGCTATACGGGGGGCTGTCTAGGGGGCTGTCCGCGGGGGCTATCCGGGGGGCTGTCCGGTGGGTGTCCGAGGGCTGTCCGGGGACCAAGGAGGAGGGTGGGGGGCTGTGCGGGGTCTGTCCGGGGTGTGTTTGGGGTTGTTCAGGGGGTTGTCTGGGGTTGTTCAGGGGACTGTCCGGGGGTTGTTCAGGGGTTGTTCAGGGGGTTGTCCGGGGTTGTTCAGGGGGCTGTCTGGGGGGTGTTTGGGGGGTTGTCTGGGGTCTAAGGGGGAGGGTGGGGGGTGTCTGAGGGGCTGTCCGGGGGGCTATCCGTGGTCCAGGGTGGAGGGTTGGGGGCTGTATGGGGGGCTGTCCGCGGGGCTGTCCGCGGGGCTGTCCGGGGGGTGTTTGGGGGGTGTTCGGGGTCCAAGGGGGAGGGGGGTTGTCCAGGGTCCAAGAATGAGGGGGGTTATCCAGGGATTTCACAAACACATAACCACTAAAAGACAACAAAATCCATAAAAACATACAATATATAAAAATAACTCAACTCCAATACTATACTACGAATCTAGATAAAACCAACAACTAGAATAGATTAAACATCAAATCTCAGTAATATAAGTCAAAAATGTAACGGATCAATATGTCCCAAATCAGCATCACCATCACCATCATCATCATCATCATCACCCTCGTCATCGTCCTCCTCATCGTCCTCACCCTCCACAGAGCCTTCCTCCTCGCCTTCGCCCTCCTCCTCGCCCTCCTCATCTCCCTCCTCTTCCGCATCAGACTCCTCGCCATCATCATCTTCAAGCTGGACATCGGCCTAACCACCACTGGAACTGCCACCTGGTGCACCATATATAGAATGTATCGACGACATGTATTCATCAATCGTTGGGCTGGCCTCTGCTGGAAGTGTTGGACGTAGAACTTCAATAAATTTCATAAATGCACTGTTTGCCCTAGCAGACTGTTCTGCCGTCTCTGTTGCCCTTTTCTCAGCCTGTTCTGCCTGTGCCCTAACTTTCTGCAGCTCGGTGGCACTACAACTTGTACCTGAGGCAGGCCAATACCTCGTCGGGGCTATCCTAGGTCGGCAACGTACTCTGCCAGAATGATCCTCTCCCAACACCTGATGTAAGTGATCAGATGGCCCAAAATTGTCTGCTTCTTGGGCATTGAGGGCCTCTAAAGCATCCTGTTACAAATATAAATATATTATTAAGTTACGAAATATATATTAAAATATAAAATCAACAGATTAAAACTTACAATCTGCTGCTGAGTCGCTTCGTTGACAGCACTTCCATCCTTTTTTCGTCTACTCGAGAAAAACAGTTTTGCTCGAGGCACACGCCCTTCAATATTTTGTACTTGCCTCTACAATAACATTGAAAACAAAAGTTATATAAAATCTTTAGGAAATGATTAAATAATTGAGGAAACAAAAGAAAATGTACATCGTAAAGAAAACTTATAAACAATTGTCATACCGGCTGCCTCTCATGATCCGGCATCATCGTGCGTCCTAGTGTATGGAGGTATTTTTTTGCATCCATGTTTTTTTTTATTTTTTCCAGATGATTCCTAAATAAAATTTGATAATGCAAAGGATAATATTAATGAAAAACTTGAAAGTTATTATTTAAATACCTCAAATGTAATTCATACCTTAAACTGGGTACTCGTCCAATGAGTAATCATCTGACGATACTGCTCTATAGGACAATCATCCACGACTGGTACCGCCTCTAACTCAGTGCCAACTCTAGCACGCCAGCCAATATATAGCTCATGCTTTTAGGCTCTCCAAAGCTCGCCTAAATCCTTTAGACGTTCCAGTCGTGCACCCTCACCATCAGGAAAATTAAATCGAAGCTGAAATCAAAATATTAATTCATATAAATACAAAAATAATTCATGGCATTAAATACAACAGATTTTTTTACACATATCTCTGCCCAAGCTCTATCTTTGACCTCATGTGGCAAATGTCTCCACGACAGCGGGCTGACAGGAATGATGTCGGAGTATTTGGCAAGCCTCGCCAGAAAACTCTGACATTGCTGCCCTGTTTTCTCAACCATCTGATTGTCTTCATTATATTCCACATTAACCTGTGTGCGACGGTTCCACACCGAACGCATGCGTGTACGGCCCCGCCCCCGCCTCCTGTCAGTAGATGTATCAGTCATGAAAGAAAAACAAATATTTTATCAAAATATGTTATAATGAAAATAAATATTGCTATAAAATTTTTTTAGGGATTTATAAATATACCTGCGCTAGTCTGATCAATGAGTGGCGCCGGATCCACAGAACCTGATGGAACACCCTCTGGTTGATCAGGAGTCGAAGACAATGGAATATAAAATCTCGGAGAGACAGAAGTAGAAGGAAAAGAAGATGGAACGGCTGTATGACTTGATGCTGACTGGGGAGTGGGAATCATCATGGGATGTGAAAATGATGGGGCAGAAGATGCAGAAGGTAGCGAAAACATGGGAGGCCTAAATACCCCGTGATTCCCGAACGACACACCGGGATCGGAATGTGGGAAGGCTGAAATGTTAGTGGGAGGGGCAGGGTCTAGTCGGGCATGCACAGATCTACGTCCACCTCTAGTAAGAACCCTCCTCGTACCACTGGCCTGAGTACTAGGACCAGTACTAGGCTCCTCGTCGAATAACTGTCGACGTAATGGTGGATCCTACAAAAAAGTTTACAAAAAAAATTAATCACATGACATTATATATTCTGTAAATATATATATATATATATATTTGAAACAAAGTACTCACTGTAGGCACTAATGGTGGAATCCTCATCTCCTCCATCTGACGATTGTTCTCCGCCATTTTTTTTCTTCATCTCTCTTCAATTGGCTGCATTTCCTACATTTGAAAACAAATATGTAATTAATTAGAAAATGAAAATTAATGTGTAAACCAAAAAACAAAATATATGAGGGGATGAGGGGATTCATTGGTAATTTAGCTATCAATTGTTTTAGAAGAGCTTGAATGAATTTAATAAAACATACAAGTTGTAATGTTCACCAAGTTAGAAATATTGTTTGATTTGGTTTGAATACAGTTCAATTCCAAATTAGAAAATGCAATTCAAATAAAACAACAACCAATAAACATTGAAAATTCACATAACGGTCAAGTCAGCTAAAACATATTTGTGATCAATACTAAATAAATATGAATATTACCAACCTTAACAACCCAACTCGAGGTAAAACAAAATAATTGAGAACATGGATGAAGGATTCTATATATTTCCAACCACAACATCAGGTTCACAATCAACTCTGACAATTGAGCTATTGGATTCATCAAAAGAAATAAATGGATTGGTTCAAATGGCAATAGGGACAGTGTCAATTCCATCATCAGCATCATCAAAAATATGTCTTGGAATTACTTCAACTATGACACCAAATTCAGGTTGAAGTTGATCTTTGACATAAAAAACTTGTTTATCCATTGATGCCAACACATATGGTTCTTCGGTTGCAAGAGTGCGGGTCATATTAATTACTCGAAATCCACAATCATCAATAAATGTTCCATGTCTCATCATCGAATCAAACCAATGGAATTTCATCATTGTGACTCTTCCATGAGAGTAATAATCCAATATTATTATTTTCTCAACGAATCCATAATAACCCACATTTTCAAGTCGCGGTCTACTATCTGATGCACTGGCATAACAATCTGTTGTGGCAGTAACCATAATACCATCATGTTGTGTTCTCATGTTTTTGGCTCGTTCATTGACAATAAATTTGTACCCATTGATAACAATTGATTTACAGTCACGAACCACGGTATTAGGACCAAAAGACAAAGCTCTTATTTCCTCAAAGACAGAGTCAGCAGACAAACTCAATACCTGCAATATAAATGACAGTTAAAATTAAGTAAATATTTAAATAATTAATTTAAACAGTAATATTTTTACCTTCAATTTTAACCAAGCAGTAAACTCTTTGCTATGAGAAGTCTCTTTCCTTCTCAAAGATAAAGAACGATGCTTCCTATTTATCATTGTTTTATGTTCCCTGTAGATAAAAAATATGAATAGTTTAACATATATATATGTAAGATATACATATTCAATTTTGTTACCTGATATAGTCATCGAACAAATCACAGTTGAACAAAACTGTGCGATGTGCCATCTCCCGCTCTTCAAGGCTTAATGTCTTCAATGTATATGATCCAGGAATTCCTCCTGTTTGAGGAAGTGATGGAAAACTGGGTTCAATTTGCTCATATTGTTCTTCTTCATTTCTCATTGGTCTGTTCATTCTTGTAGTAAGATCAGACAAATACATTGAACAGAAATCCATACATTCTTGAGCTAAGTAACTGTTCACGATAGAACCTTCGGGATGATTCTTGTTTCGAACATAAGACTTTAATGTGAACATATTTCTTTTAGTTGGATACATCCAACGAAAAGAAACAAGTCCTCCGAGAAGTATTTCAGTTGGAATATGGACAGTCAGATGCAGCATGCATGTGAAAAATGATGGGGGAAATATTTTCTCCAACTCACACAAAATTAATGGGGCATCTGTCAACATTTTTTGCAAGAAAGACTTGGACAACTTCTTATCACAAAGATCTCTAAACAAATGGCACAACTGAATAACACCCACCCTTACATTATTGGACAAAAGATGACGGATTGCTATTGGAAGCAACTCATGCAGTAGAACGTGATAATCATGAGTCTTCAAATATTTTAGCTTCAACTCTCTTCTGTTGACCCATTTATATATGTTGATTGAATAGCCATCAGGAACTATAATAGTCTCTAATACTTCCAAATTTTTTTTTCAGTAGGTGTCATCACATAAGAAGCACATGGAAGTTGCCATTTATTTTCACTGATACGCATAGGATGCAATTCTGGTCTGATGCCCCAATCCACCAAGTCACATAGAGATCGTAAATCATCTTTTGTCTTCCCCTTGACATTTAGAAGAATTGAAAGCAACATTTCACATATATTCTTTTCAATATGCATTACGTCTAAGCAATGACGTAGCAAATTGGTTGACCAATAAGGAAAATCAAAAAAGATACTCCTCTTCCTCCAATTGTAACAGGTTTCTGTGGAAACATTCTTTCTCTTTCCCGATTTCATTTGACCCTTCCCGAACGAAAAACTGAAATCTTTCAATTCATTAAGCACATCAGTTCCAGACATACGCTGAGGTGGATCATCGGTCTCTATAGTATTATCAAATCTTCGACGATTCATTCTATATGGATGATCCTTTCGCAACAATCGTCGATGTCCCATAAAACTGAAACTACAACGATGTTTCAGTCTTCTGGATCGTGTATTCTTCATACAAACTGGACATGACAGTTTTCCCTTCGTGCTCCATCCAGACATCATTGCATAAGCCAGAAAATCATTGATCGTCCACATAAGCGCAGCACGCATCTGAAATATGTCTTTCAAACATGCATCGTATGTGCGCACACCCACATCCCAAAGAAGTATCAACTCTTTTATTAAATGATTCATGTATACATCAATATCAATGATGGGATCAGAAGGACCAGATATGAGTATACTCATGAAAGTGAAAGATTTTTTCATACACAACCATGGGGGAAGATTATAAATGTGTATAAAAACTGTCCATGTGCTGTGCGAAGTAAGCATATGCCCAAACGGATTACAAACGTCACATGAAAGACCCAGCCTCACATTACGCACGTCAGCTGCAAAATCAGGATGTCGAGCATCAAATCTCTACCATGCAAATCCATCTACAGGATGAACCAACTCATCATTAGTCTTCTTTCTCTCGGTATCATGCCATCTCATTTTTATTGATATGTCATCAGACATAAAAAGATTCTGGAGTCTGGGGATCAATGTAAAGTGCCACATTACTTTCTGTGGAACGCGGAATGGTGTTCCATCAGATTTTGACTTCCAGCGGGATGTGCCACATTTTATACATTCATTTCGTTCAGCGGTTTCTTCCTAGAATAAACTGCAATCTTTCGGGCAAGCATGAATTTTATTTCTGGAAAATCCATGTTCTTCAACTAACTTCCATGCCATATAGTGGTTTGAGGGAATATCTGCATCATCTGGATGTAAATCATTCAAGAGGGTAAGAATGTAATCGATTGTTGTATTAGAAATCCCATACATAGTTTTTCCATGAAAAAATCGGATTAAAAATTCCATATTTTTCATTTTATCGCATTGTCGATATACTGGAGTCATGGCAGCATCATTAAATTTTTTCACCCTATCAATATCATCATTTTCACTGGATGCATCAGTTGTCCTCATATCGACGTCTTCTTGAGTCGAAATCCTTTCTTTTTCATGATGATGAATAAACAGAAACCGATCATCTAAAAAATTCTCCATTCCAGTCCTTTCATTTCGATCACCACCAATTTGAGATTTCATTTTCTCCCCATTGTGATACCACACAAAGTAGTTTTCATGAAAACCATTTTGGTTATGTGGTAGCTGACTTCTTCACGACTCAACCAAGGTCTACCAACACAATTGGAACATGGGAAGTGTATGCGACCACTATCTGAAGCATTGTGAAATGCAAAATCTATAAAGCTCTCCAAATTGTTTTGAAAATCGCTTGAGATACGATCGGTTTCATACATCCAACTTCTGTCCATTCTGTAAAAAAAATCATATAAGTCATTTTTTCATGAACAATTCAATAGGATTGAACTTTAACAGAAAATACATTTAAGTAAATGATAAAGGAAGAAAATAATCATGGTATCAACTACACATGTGAAAAAACATACTAATGTGTTATTGAAAAAATGTAAAACCAATAAGAACTTAATGTGTTATCACATCAGAGCATGCCTCATCCCATAACCATATTAGTAGGGTACCCTCGTGGACAGCCCCGCCCACCCCCGTGGACAACCCACCCACCCTCGTGGACACCCCCTACCCCCTAGACAGCCCATCCACCACCGTGGACAGCCCACCCACCCCCTCGACACCCCTTCTCCCTATGGACAGCCCCCCACCCCCTTGGATAGCCCGCCCACCCCCCTGGACACCCCTACCCCCTGTGGCCAGCCCACCCACCCCCCCTAGATAGCCGGCCCACCCCTCCTTGACCGCCCGACCACCCCCGTGGATAGCCCGTCCACCCTTGTTGATAGCCCTCCCACCCCCGTACCCCCCTGGACACCCCGTACCCCCCCCAGGATAGCTCTACCCACCCTCCCAAACAGCCCACACCCCCCTCCCCTGCAACCCCACCACCACCACCTAGACATACCAACCCCCATGGACACCCCACACACCCCTCCCCCACCAGGACACCCCACCCAAACCCCCAAGATAGCCCACACCCCCTGGACAGCCTCGCCCACCCCCGTGGACAGCCTTTCCCACCCCCGTGGACAGCCCCGCCCACCCCCGTGGACAACCCACCCACCCCCGTGGACGCCCCCTACCCCCTAGACAGCCCAACCACCCCCGTGGACAGCCCACCCACCCCCCTCGACACCCCTTCTCCCTATGGACAGCCCCCACCCCCTTGGATAGCCTGCCCACCCCCTGGACACCCCTACCCCCTGTGGCCAGCCCACCCACCCCCCTGGACAGCCCGCCCACCCCTCCTTGACAGCCCGGCCACCCCCATGGACAGCCTGTCCACCCTTGTGGACAGCCCGCCCACCCCCGTACCCCCCTGGACACCCCGTACCCCCCCTGGATAGCCCCACCCACCCTCCCAAACAGCCCACACCCCCTTCCCTGCAACCCCACCACCACCACCTAGACATACCACCCCACCTAGACACCCCACACACCCCTCCCCCACCAGGACACCCCACCCAGACCCCCAGTACAGCCCACACCCCCTGGACAGCCCTGCCCACCCCCGTGGACACCCCCTACCCCCTAGACAGCCCAACCACCCCCGTGGACAGCCCACCCACCCCCTCGACACCCCTTCTCCCTATGGATATCCCCCACCCCCTTGGATAGCCCGCCCACCCCCCTGTACACCCCTACCCCCCGTGGCCAGCCCACCCACCCCCCCTGGACAGCCCGCCCACCCCTCCTTGACAGCCCGGCCACCCCCGTGGACAGCCCGTCCACCCTTGTGGACAGCTCGCCCACCCCCGTACCCCCCTGGACACCCCGTACCCCCCCTGGATAGCCTCGCCCACCCTCCCAAACATCCCACACCCCCTCCCCTGCAACCCCACCACCACCACCTAGACATACCACCCCCCTGGAATGTGTAGAAATAACAAAAAAAATACATGATATATAGATAGCACAAAATACTCAACCTATGGGTTCACATTAGCTACATAATCACACACTTCACTACTACCATAAAACACATAAACCACACCACCACCACACAAGATGCATAACATTTCTCACATTCATTTATAAGCCACTTTATTCACACTTACATTGTCCATTCATTTAATGTTAAATTAATTAAATCCATTTACCACACATCCATTTCTATTCCATCTCATTTATTTAATATCTTTTTTTTGTTTTAACAGCATAATTTATTCCATAGATAACCAGGAAACTAATAAAACCACCACACAACAACTCACTATCTCACAATAACCATCGACACCATGTTACATCGACCAACCATCTCACCAAAACAACCACATATCACAATAAAAATATTGCACATCACAAACCACCACACAACCAAAACCACATCACTAGATTATACACCACAACTTCATCACACAACACCTCCACACGACACAACACCTCCACACGACACAACACCACCACACATCATCACTATCATACAACTTCACATGACACATCCATGCCCACTAACCATCACATTACAACCCCACATATCACAAATCCCAACTAGTCACCTCAATCCCCATAAAACAGCCTACAACATACAATGAAACACAACAAAAAACCTCTCATAGAGGCAACATACCCCAACTTCCACAATTTATTTATTCAAGGTCTTTTATTGCATTACCCCTTTATTTAGCATGGACATTATAACACAACTGATATTCCAGGGGAAACTAATTAATTAACAAAATATTTATTCATTTCCCTATTTTACACGGTGAAATCACATCAAAATACAAAATTAAAACTAAAATATTAGATCAATAACAATAAAAACAAGGTACCATATGTGTATAAAGAAAAAATTACTTGATTTGAGATGATTCAAATGGGTTTTCACCTATTCGGATGGGGGATTTGGAGAGTAGCAGAGAGCTGGAGGTGGATTGATAACTAAAAACTAAAATACTAAAGCAATAACAATAAAAATAAGGAATTATATGTGTATAAATGAAAATATACCTGATTTCAGATGGTTTTCACCTCTTCGGATAGGGGATTTCACGAGAGGAGAGCGGTGGAGCGGATGAAATTAGGTTTCTGTGCGAATGGGGGAGAGCGGCACAACTGGATTTGGGGGAAATAATTCCCAACGGTTTTTAAGAACCTTTGGGAAAGAGATACTAAGGACCCCTTTGCCAACGGTTTGAGGAAACCGTTGGAAAAGGGGTGACCCTTTCCCAACGGTTCTGTTGAACCGTTGGGAAAAGGTGATTAACTAACCCCTTTACCAACGGTTTCTTCAAACAGTTGGAAAAGGGGTAGCTTTTCCCAACGGTTTCAATGAACTGTTGGGAAAGGATTTCTTAATCCTTCAACCCCAATGGTTTTAGCAAACCGTTGGTAAACACCCGTTGGGAAAAACATCATTTCCCGTAGTGCATCAATGTGTCACTAGAAGAAATGGTTTGATATGACAGATTGAAATGATGTTGGAGAAGTTAAATTGGAATTATTCACTTGAATTTGAAATTTAAATTTAAATTTTATTAAATAATTTTATTATTATTGGGAAATATATTTGTGAATATATAATGAGAATACTGTATAATAACATAAGAAGAGGAATACAACATAGTTGACACACTATATCAAAGAATAATTCTTATGAGAGTGGGAATTTAATTAGAATATACCTACCAACAATATAATGTATATTTACCAAGGTTTAAAACTATATTGTTGTTTATTTCATTTTTTCTAATCAGTATTTATTTTTAAAGAATTACACAGTTTTATAGACATGTTTTTTATCATGAATATATGTTTAAACCAAGATCATATTATCAAACATGTTGAAACTAAGGGATCATTGATCATAGATTTACTACATCATCCCAAGGATGTAGAAATTTCTTTTGAGTTGAGATAAATATAAATTTTTTATAACCTTTATAATTTTATGGTTGACTTTTTTATATATCTATGGATAGATTCTAGTTGTTCACTCTAAAAATAGGTACTAGTTATTCATATGTGTTATTTTAATGGATAAAAGGATTAACCAATTCACTCCCCATAACTATATGTGAATTCAAGCTATTTTTTGGGACAATTTTTTCTTTATTCTCCTTTTTCCATCATATTAATCATTCAACTCAAATTTTCTTAGTAATCCATAGTTTTGTTAATAATTTTAGATCACTAAAGAAAATATTCATATATATAATTACATATTTTGTATAAAGGATATAATATCACTCTCTTTACCAAAATCATGTCTATTTCTCCTTTCATGTAGCTTTATAATAGCTCACATTATGCCTTTGTGTAACCAAGATAGCAAAAAAATTAGCACTTCATTAGGTGAAATATCGTATTATTTCCTTCTCTTCATATAATAAGATTTATTGACTAATTCCTCAGTCTTTGATACACAATTTATGGTTTTCAGACATTTTAACCATTGTTTCATTTATCTTTTTTACTTTTTGGACTAATCATGGATGTTTTAACCTCATATATGTAAATCCCCAAAAACCTAATGTTGCAACATTGTATTCAATAGCGTGTATGACATGAAACACTAAGCATAGAAGGAAATATAATATGTAGAGTATTTATAATATATTTAATATTTTAATTAAATTCTATGTATTTTATAGTTTGAAATTATTGTTTCATTGAGTTAGCGTGTACCATATTAAACGACGATTGTTTTCGATGGCTTGTGTTACATGAATGCTTGAGTTTTACCGAATGATAATTTATTATTAAAATATTAATATTATTTAATATAATAAGATATAAATTATTTATTAAATTATTATTTATGAATATTATTAACTAAATTGTGAAAATATATTTATTAGGAAAATAAAAGTTTAAATTATTAGTTCCAAATTAATAAGAAACCAAATTAAGAGCAAATTAAAATTTAAGGGAATATATTATAGAAAACAATTTTTATGCTCACGTGGTTCTTTTATCATAATAAATTAAATTAAATTAAATTATTTAGTGATATTTATTATATATATATATATTAAATATAATTTTTTTTTATATTCAAACAATATATTTGATAAGTATAAGATAAGAAAAAAATCAAATTTTTCAAAAAAAACTATATTTTTAGTAAGGAAATTTTAACGCATTTTAATGTTGAACCTATTTAAAATTCAATTTTTTTGATATTTTAAAAATATATTAAGTTGGAATAAACATAATATTTTAAATATTAACATGAAAATTATTTTTCAGTGAATTGTTTGGTATTTTTTTGTTAAGTTTCAATTTTTAATGACTAGTGAAAAATGTTGACATTTAGTTCCAAACTACATTTTCTTCTGATTAATTTTTAAGGATAAGTCATATTTTAAATCTTTTTAAAGATTATTTAGTTCATATTTTATTTATTTAATCCAATATCAGTCATGTGATGCAATTTAAATTTTAAATTGACTTTTAAAACCTAAAAATCTTTTTGACATTTTACATAAAAAATCTACATTATTATCTCTTCTACGTGATTAAATTAAAATTAATTTATACCAGTTGTATAATTGGAAAATGAAAAAATGGATTATTTATTTGGAAATAAATAATTTATTATTTTTAATATGGAAAACATAGTTTTTTACCAAAAATATTAGTGAATGTAAGTAAAATTAATTACAATAATTAAGGAAAAATTAAGCTTAATAATGGAGTAAACCTTTATCTTAAGGTTCAATATTACATAGAAACATGTCCAAGATCCATTTGAGGGACTTTTTTTGATACTATGAAAAATTCTATCTAAATATGAAAACTATGGGAGCCACTTTCATTTTGAAAATGTGAATGGAATTCCTTTTTCAAAGTATTACAAGTGTGACACACTTTCTCTACTATAAAAAAGAATCCTGACCTCCATCCTCTTAACACATCTCATTACACTTTGGATCAACTAATATAAACCCAAATAGATCCTAAATATCCCTCTACTCATACTATAGGCCTCCCCTTTGTAATAAATCCATCCTATAATCCCTTTTTTCAAACAAAAAATAGTTACCTTAATAAGAGGTGACATCTTTCCTTAAGCGCTTTAGTTTTATTTCCATTATCCACTCCCTAAAATATTCTTATTCCATGATTATATAACCACATAAATATCATAAATATACTTGTATATTTTTATTGTATATTTCCAACCTACACTTACACAGAATCCCATCTAATGTGTAATGATCATTCTGTTTTGGTGAACAGTGAACTACCGCCTTAACAAACAATGATTGTTCTTTCGTACATTACATATTCTCATGGTGGTAATTATGTTGAAAACACTATGTATATACATTAAAAATGATATGAATTTATTTATGTATAATTATTTTATAACTCATACACTTATACATACCATTTTATTATAAATACGATAACTCCCTTTGGGGAAGGATGGACTTCCTCATCTTAGAAGCGATGTGATTCGATCACAAGATACATGGAATGTATAAAGGATTATTATAACTAAACATATGATATATATATATATATATATTATTCATCAAATAATAACCTTTATGGAAATAATATATATATATAATTTTCTTTAATAACATTTCACACACTAAAAAGTGATACTGTCGGGCATGGATGTACGGACAACTACCTCCTCGAAACAATGTGATTCCTTTTAAATCATAAAAATTATATATATATATATGAGTAAATAACATGTTATTTATAATTTAATTTTCATTTTGGAAATATATTTTGTTACATACATTCTTTCCCTAAAGATCATTGGAAAATCAGAATGTTACTCATGCACTCGTATGACTTATTGTCTCCATAATAGTAACATTGGATCATTTTTTAACAATATTTAATGATTGGTTTTAAAAGAATAATTTATGTATATATATTAAAATTTTGTTTGGATTATTATTATTTATATGTTATATAATGACCCTTTTCACCATAATTGGCGTACAAAAGTTGTTTTTGACACATAATTCAAATTCTGTGAAACCCATGATGTAAAATTAATTGATTTTGTAGTTGTATAAAACATGGTAATATGAGAAATAAAATTACTAATAAAAATGAAAAGTGTTATAAAAAAAATTTAATAATCAACATAAGTTTTTTATTTATAAATATAATGACACATGTGACCAAAATGAAACACAAGTTGGTTGTTTTTCATATCACTTTATAAATTTTTAAGATGAATGTCATGTTCACCACTTAATTATTTTTTTTCATTTATTCACTGCCCATTTTTATATATTTTATCATGAATTAATTTATCATCAAGTATTTAAAAAATTTATATAATATTATTCCTTATGAGGTTTTGAATTTAAAATGCCACAAACTGGTATGATGCACTTTGGAATATTTAATGATTATTTTCCTCAATAATAGCTTTAATGACATTTCATTGGTATTTCCATTTAAGGAAATTATACAAACATTTTTCAATAAACCCTTTCATTTATTCTCATATGGTTATTCTGGACATTTTCATATATTAGTACCATTTTTCAACTCTTTGGTACTAAAAATGATTTAGAAAATGTTTTTATAAAAACCCAACCTCATTTCACCCTTTATTCAAAGAATATGTTTTCTATTAAAAACCATGATTTCTTAAAATATTTTCAAAAAAGTTATTATACTTTTAAAAATGATTTATTTAATAATTTTTTACCCTTTTTTATTTTAATATGTTTTTCAAATGAATCATCATGTCTATTTACAGAAAAATAATTTTTCTAACCTTTTAATGTGTAAAAGTAATGTTATTTTTACATTTTATGGATTTCAATTATTTACCCATCATAATTTCATTAATGATTCCATTCATGATTAAAATATTAATGTTTATAGAAAATGTTTTCAAAAGTGATTTTCAATGAAAAGGATTTTCAAAAGGTTTTCAAAATAAAAGGATGTTTTCCTCAATAGTGTTTTTAAAATATATTTTTATATTATTTAAATTCATCAATGAGAATTTACCATTATTTTACTCTACTAGGGATATGTTTTATTGATTCCATTTTTATTCCACCTATGTATGATTTATGATCGATTGGAATAATGATAATAGCTACATTCACTTCAATGATTCCTTTTAGTCCCCTTGAAATATTAAATTTCCTACGATCATTTGACATTGAATGTCCCCTAAAAATCCATACACTATTGAATATGATTATTTATTGAACCGTATAAAAAATTTCATAAAGTGTCTACTTTCGAATTTTTTGATTGAATGGGTAAATATTGAAAAATCAGTATTCTATACTCAATACTGATATTTGATAATTCATTTTGTTTATTTAATGCATTAGACATGAAATGTACTAGTTAGGGACAACTTAAGGAATTCCTTAGAGGTTATGTACTAGTTAATTTAATCCACAAAACACATATTTATTCTTATTAGATGAAATTTATTCGTGACAAAACCTTTGACTTTTTTTCCAAGCAGTATTGATGGGTTTCTACCCATAGTTTTAAACAGTCTAGATGATAGATATTAACAGTAGGGGATTTCATGTTCTTAAGACATGACATCCAATAAATAATCATTTCCATCATTGAGTATTATCTATTATTCATTAATAGTATTTTGCGTCCACCGATATATGGATACATTTAATTTTACGTTCATTGATTAAATGGAATGTGTCTTAGTTTCTTACCTTTATATATTGATTATTCCTTTTCATTTATTTTAATGGAATGTGTTTTTTTATTTCCATTCATATACTATTTATGCATTTCCTTCTAAATTTGTTTATTAAATGGTATGTGCATTCAATTATTTACCATTACATAATTATTGTTATCATTGAATCATTATTGCTTCCTCTATAATTTTCCATTACTAAGAATTGGAGCTCACCCTCATTGTTATTTATTTCACTGTAATTACAATATGTAGAAAATATAATCAAGTATATTCTAGATTGAATAAATTTATTTTCTTCGATGTTATTATGAAAAAATTAAAATATTATTTTGTAATTATTGATTTAATTTGTAATACAAGACATATGTATATATTTGGTTTACCAATACTACAAAAATTATTGTCCCTTCTATATTTTATTAATTGTAATCATACCAATGTAATTGATAGAAGGCAATGGCTCCTGGCTCTCTTGGTTCGGGTCTCTAAAATAGAGCTATCTATGTTTTCTTATTTAGTTGTTTTTTATTTTTAATAACATTTTTAAAACTCCATATATCCCTCATGGCCATTTCCAATAGTTATTAATGTAAAAACATTACAAATTAAAACATCTTGAAACTTATTATTTTTACTGAATTCCTTATTTCTTCCCCAATTTCACCACCTCCCATTCAATAGAATTAATCATATTTTTGTACTATTCAATACATGCAATATGTTCTTCAATTTGGATATACTATTATTTAATTTTTAGATTGAATTATATTGATTATATTAATGTTACTTGAGTAGACCGTTGATCCTCCACAATCTTCCAAAACTATTTGATTTTAGATTTTTGTTGGTTAATATATTTTGATTATTATTTTAGAAAACAATATTGTTTTATACTTATTTATTCTAATTCAATTCTCCTAATGAGTTTTATAAAGTTCCACCCCAAATGTGTTTATATCATTATGTCAATATTTTTAATTTATTTTTGATTGAAAATTTTCAATTGTAAACATAATAATAACCTCAATATCTGATTTTAATTCGTTTTCAACTTCTTGTAAGGTAGATCTCCTAATCATCAAATTATTCCATTTTCACTAAAAATAATTTCAGAAACCTTTTTCAAATTTGATTTCCATATTTGATGTTTCTTATGGGGGAAATTCATTTAATTTTTTTTTTAAATAGTTAAACTGACCAATATTACTTTATTACTACCTTGGACACACTACTATATTATACCTATTGTTTACCCATAGAAATATACCAATTTTATCTTGAATTTAAACCTACCTTTTCTCATTTTGAATTTTCCTATGAAAACTGACATAAATTCATCACTCATATGATCATCTTCAATTGTAGGTTAATTAATCTCACACTACTTTGTGGATTTAAATTCCATTTTCTTTGATACACTTACTAATAAACAATCCCAATTTACTTTTATTTCATAAGAAACCAACATGTTATAGGAATAATTAATAAATATATCTATAGGGATTCCTTCACCAAGATTTAACACATTTGTAATGATCAAAGGTTGAATTCTATGTAATTTTTTATTCAAAATATTCAGATCTGTTATCTCACATCTAAATCAAAAACTAACTCAAACAAAATCAATGTTCTAGTTCAGGAATCATTTTATATTCTCACTTCAATTATTATCTAGATCATTAAATTTATAGTATAAGACTATAAAATTTTCTTTCATAACCTTTTAAATACCCACATCAATATTAGAAAAATTATCCAAAATTTCATTTTTAGATTTATGAATCATCACATTGAGGTATATTTGATTTGATAAAAAAATTGAAAAGTAATTTCCTACCTTCATGTTAAAATTATACATTTTTTATCTTCTATCATCAGTTACATGTATGCATTTTATTATAATATATATAAAAAAGATCAATATTTATTAGATTCAATATCATTTCATTATTAAATATCGATAACTATACCAATTGAATAAAAAAATTATTTCACATTCACCACGTACCCCTTATGAAAGATATTCTATTGAAATTTTCTACAAAAATAGGAATTTGGATCTAATACCACTTATTATAGACACAAAATCCCTAGAAAACCCTAAGAGGGGGATGAATTAGGGTGTCAACAATTTCCACTTACAACTTATGACAGATATTTCTATCACATTGGCCTAAAATCATTGAATCTATAAATCTCAATAATACAACAGAAGTTTCAATATAATTAAACTAATGGAAGAAGAATATAAATTTAACTTGGTTCACCGTCGGGTGATACTCCAAGGACCATATTTTGATGATGTGTTAACATACCAGATATGTCATTATACATTATATGTGATTACAAGTTTATGAAAGGCCTACTACCAATCCATGGATCACTCCCAATTCTAATATTTTAAACCAGTTCTTCAAGATAATGAATATTAGAAATATTTATATAAAATCCACATAAAATGATCAACATTGAGATATAATCAATTGAAACAATGATTGTGTCTTTATTGAGATTTAAAATTCTTTAAGAAATAGAATCCTTATGTATAACTCCTCACATGAACAACTCTTCTCTATGAAATTATATATATATAAATTCTTCCCCATTTGGCTATATAGTTTTCTATTTGATAAACCTTCCTCTTCAAAAAATCATTAATCTTGACCAATTATATGTTTTGTACATTTCACACACTGATTGGGATCCACATCAATTTTCATGGTTCATGTTATAACCCATATGTATATTACCAAACACTTATTTCAAAAAGATTTTTTAAACATTAAAATATTATTTAATCAACCAGACTATGGAATGATCAAAATCATTGTGGACTGATTGGATTTAAAATTTCATCTCCTTAAAAAAATCAACAGTATTGTCATGAAAAAATAATATTTATTATAATGTATCTCATTAAACCATGATAAAATATATTAGTACCCAATTCTTATAGGGTCTTTAATGCATCATGATCTAATCTCCCTCAATAACAAGTCATTATACATTATTCCATTCCATTATTGTTATTTCGTGAACTTATCAGTCATCGAAATCTATTGTTGTGCCCAATTTTCTTGTCCAACTGATTATGGTGTCAAATTTTTTTTGTAAAATTTACTTCTCCAAAATTTTATTCATATATATCACTAAGTGTTGACTGGATCAACTTCTACAGTGTGCTCTACTCCATATTTATTCTTAAATTTATTAGAATTATTCATATAAAATAATATTATTTTTTATCTTATTCATCATGAAACAACCATGAATTCAACACTCTAATTTAATTATACATTACATATCAATTTTAAGATTTAATCATACATAGTTCCAATATTTTCGAAAATAACCTCCAGTTATCTCCAACGTTCACAACATTCAACCACGGTCAATTTTCCAACAACAAGTCCAATATTCTAAAAAACACGAAAAACAAATCAAGTCATTAAGGTCAAGTCTAATAATTATATTCCTTTTAAAAGAAGAAATTCCAAAAATATATTATATGAATAACCTCCTTCTATAATAGGGTATCATTCCATATTGTATATATGTGTTCAAAGAGTAAGATGATATAGTTTCTAAACTTCAAAATTCATCCATGTGTTATTTTAAAATCATATAAATTATTGATTATAGTGTCGATATTTTCTAATTCAAATATGTTTTTCACCTATTTTGTATATTAATAATAGGGAATCCTCCAGTATTATGGATCCATTTAGTACTAAGATGGATACCTCAATAGTCATGGTAAATATCTTATTGCTGTAAGAAATATCCCACATTAAGACCTATTTAATATCCACTATCTTAGAATGATCCGTTTATTAAAATAAAAAGGCATTAATAATAGAGTATTGTTAGTCTCAGTGGATAGTATAGTCACCTTGAGAGGGGGTACAAATCAAGGGTGACCAACATTTACCGATTAAGTTCAAATTAAAATTTTTTTGCCTTTAAGATGATCAAATTTTTATTATTGGCTAGTATTTTGTATTCATGATATGCTCCCTCAACCATTACTCCCACATGAAATACATATAATGTAAATAAATGAACACATAGTGATTTTTTTGAATAGTGGAATAACTAATTATTATTATGCTCAAGATTTCAAAGTCATTTATTTTCCACAATTCTCATAATTTTTATAATGGGGAAAGTTATTATCATTTACCGTAGATCATAATTGAAACATAAATCTGGGACTATTTTGTTATAAATTCTATGGATCTATATTTTTAAAATATACCTCTACAACATACTGTATTTACTAGCCATCATAGGTCTTTCATGAAAATTATCATTGATAGAACATTGAAATCATCCCGAACATCTATTTTACTCAACATGAAAGTCATCCTATACTAAATTTAATTAACATTATTTTGGATCTCTACCTACATCACTTCAATGTTTTGTAACATTCTAGTTCAGTAAGATAATTTTTTCTAAATTTATATCTTATAGTATTCTAAATTTGGAGAACTCACTTTGCTTCCTCAGACAAATAAATTCTAGACATCTCAAAATAATGATCCTTTTGATATTATGGTGAATATAGCTGTAAATACCTGGAAATTTAAAAGAGAATTTTTTTCCATAAATCTTTGGAATTTTACGAGTCCGTAGTTTCTAACGGAACCTGATTCCGAGGCCCTATGTGCCCGGAATCATTTTTTGAAGTTTTGTTCGTGTATGTTCAGCAAACGTACTTGTGGGATTCTCTATCTTTTGAAGATGTTCTGGGAACTGAAATCCGAGGACAAAGATGAACTTACGGCGCTGGTTTTTGCTTAAGGGGACCTTTACCGAAGTTGCGTTTTATGTGGGTTTGAAGTTATATTTTGGGGTTTAATCTTTAATTAAATAAAAATTGTGTTGCACACAATTTTATTTTGAGATGGTTATATCCTAGAAGGGGGAGGTTATTGGGGGGGCCCACACACACGTAACTTCCCATGGGAGGATATTTGTGAGGTGGGGCCCACACGAACCCCCAACCTTACAACTCCCTTAGGCTTCCCTTCAATCTCCCCTTAATTAATTTGAAACCCCCCCCCCCCACCTTAACTCCTAAAATCTCCACCTCCATTCATTTATTATGGTAGAGCCTCTCCACCTCCCACCCATGAATGTGCCACCACCCTCTAAATTAATGGGCAATTAATTTAATGGCTCTTCTAATTTTTAAAATGTATGTGTGGGAATAAAATAATAGCCAAGCTATTATTTTGAGAGTTGGTGAATTTTGTCTTGGTGGAAAGCTAAGGAGAATGCGGAGAAGAGGGAGATTATTCTTCCAACAAAGAACGACTTTCTTCCTTGATGAAGAACGCTCTACAATTTGAAGAACACGAATTCGCCAACGACACTTCTTCTTCGGGTGTACTCCGACGAACGACGCTTGATCAGGGTTCGAAGGGACATTGCGGGAGCGACGAATGCCAATGATCATTGACACCTTCATCTCCTCCCTTATGACGACGTCAACGAACTGTCTTCTACCTTTTCGTGATATCATCAACTAACGACGAACCTTGAGGTAAGGGGATTTTGTATATTTTATATATGTGATTTATACCCTCGAGCATGGGCGTTTAATTGGTTGGATGACTATATGCACCACTAACGCGGTGGGTACGTACAAACGAACAAGTCTGGACCCATCTCCATATTGTTATTAATGTGTGGAATGTTTGGCTATGACGAAATGGAATCGCAACGGCGATTTGGAGCTTTCGCAGTGGTGTTCAGGTCCCGATATGACCGTCGGTGCAGACAAAAGCTAAAAGGGAACACCGGAATGACTGCGGGGGCCCGCAGAATATTGTGGAGGCAAGGGTCACCAGGGTAGCAGTGCCAGTCACTGGGGGTGGTGCGCTATCACGCCGTCGGTGGAAGTCCACTGTGGCAATAGCCGCGGAGGAGGTTGAGCAGATCCTACGATCGCGCGGGATCCGAGAAGGCGGGGGGGGGGGGGGGGGGGGCCAGCTGGTGCTGCCAGTTGCAATTAACGAGGGGCAGTTCCCTCCCCTCCCCCCGCTCCACGCAACACGCTTGGCAAGCTGTTCGAGCCACCACCCCCCCCCCCCCCCCGGCTGGGCTGGGCCGACACATGGTGTGTTGGGCCGGGTCGGACTGGGCCCAGACACCCCTTTTTCGGATGATTTTTTTAATTTCCCATAACATGAGCTGAGGGCCTTCTTATCGATGCACCGTCAGTTGAGTAAAATTCCTTGGATCGAGATGGTCGTTTCGGTATATTACACTCAAGGTTTTGGCAATGTTTTGGTACGGCTAGGTTGGTTCGAACCCGAAACCAACTGGGCCCTCAGAGCGGAAACACTTATTACATAAGGATCGGATGTCTCATTGACATGCCATCAACCACATTGGATTTATTTTGATGAGATGGTTCTTTTGGAACACTCCACTTGAGGTTTTTATGTATTTGGAGTACGGTCGGGTTGGTTTTAACATAAAAACCAACTGGGCCCCTGGAACGAAATAGCCAATAACTCTCAGAACGGACGTTCATTTGAAGAACTGTCAGAAGTGCTGGTAATATCTTTGGGAAATGCTCCTTTTGAGTATACCCAATGTGAGTTTGGGGTACAGTTTAGATATGGTCGGGTTCGTTCATACAAGAAGCCAACCGGGCCTCGGGACAAAAGGGCTAATAACCCACATACTGGGCATTTGATTGATGCCCCATTTGTTGTGTTGAGACGTATTTGAAAAGGTGGTACTTTGTGATACTTCTGTGTGAGACGTCGTGAAACTTGGAGTATTGACTAGTAGCTCATGGATCAGATCCTCTCGTAGATGAGTAGACAGTGTGCGGAGACCTAGTAGTTGTAGACCTGACGACTACTTGACCGATTCGACTCGGAGTGATTCGACTATTCGAGTGGACAAAGAGCCCAGTTTGGCAGAAAATCCATGGTAGACGGAGCACCTGGTTTGGCAGCAGACTCATGGTACTCGACAGGAGGAGTACCTTTTACAGCTATTAGGGTGAGCGCCCAGTTTGGTAGTAGACCCATAGCGGAGGAGCGCCAGGTTTGGCAGTAGACCTGTGGTACTCAACAGGAGGAGTACCTCAACAGTCTAAGGTTAGTGAGTAGCGCATCGGAGTCGTGACAGGGAAACTATACTCAACAGAGGAGGAGTTCTCCAATATTTGTGGTTTCGATAATTAAAATCCTAGTTTTAGCTGAGTCAATGACCTTTTTGTTTTCCTCATTATTGAGAATGGGTTACATGATAACTTAGGTGTATGTATGGTCATATACATAAGTAAAGGTTATAAATTGAGATCTTTCTTTGTGGTTTATACTTGTTGTATTTTGTGAGACCTTGAGGGTCTCGGGGTCCCTACTGAGTATCGTTATACTCACCCCTGCATGGGCTATGCCCACACCTCATTGTGTCTGATGCAGAAGACAGACAGCGCTGACAGAGGCTGAGAGCGAGCTAGGACTAGACGGTACCCAAAGGTAGACCTCACTAAGAGTCGGTACCTAGAGGAGACAGATGGATGTAGAGTGATGAGGTGGCCATCTGTACCTAACCTTTAGGTACGAACTCCAGAGGATGATCCATGAGTAGCTTGACAGCTTCCTGTTATTTTGTCTTTTCCTTGTACTTTACTGTTGGGCTTGTATTTCCAGCCCCTTTTACTTTCCAGTACATCTTTTGTTATATAGTGTTTACTTATGTTTGCTTCCTCTTGTACTCTGGTTGTGTGTGTAGTGTTTTATAAAGGCAATTCGTTCCCAGTTTTTAGGGAAATACGCCTTTTGTGCTTGTCGCTAGCCCCTAGCCTATAGAAGGTGGGCTTGGAGTAGTCACAATATGGGCCCCGGGGGATGGGCCGTGACAATAGGTTAGAAACCCCATCTCTTTGATTCTTCTCTCTTTCTCATATTTTCACCATAATGATCATCTTAACTCACTCAAATGATGATCCCTCATTATATATCCACATATTCATAACACTGAATCATTAATTTGAAACTCCAACCAACAAAATCTTTAATAAAACACATCAAATATATTCTAAATATATGAATATTTGACTATGTAAAATCCACCACAAAACTCAGTGTTAATAGTATTATATTATTCTGTAGATGTTGGAATGAATCATGATATTCCCTTGAATAATAATGTCATATTAACCATCTATTTCAGCTTCATGAAAATTGTTGTAACATCATAATGTTTATTTTTAGTCAATAAATATAATTTAATGATCATACATCCACAAAATTCACTCTACAGTTATTTTGGTCCATTAGTTTCTTCAAATAAGCTCAAACTACAACCACCATCAGTACATAGAATAGGTTTAATAAGTTTTTTTAATTCCATGGTTAGACTATGCTGCAATTACACTCTATTTAAACTTCTATTACATGATATACTACCAAAAATATAAACACCTGATCACCGAACTACTTCTTAAATATCAGCCTCTAGCATCATATTCTTTTAGTTACACACAACTGTGTTTCCTCATTATAATAATTTATCCTTAGAATATTCGACACATGGATCATTCATTTGATCTTCCAATAATTTATTCCTTTGTAAAAATTAATCAGATATTCTGAATTCTTAAACATATGATAATATAAGTTCCATTGATTTTTCTTATAGTTGCTTCATAGTTTGATTTTCCATAATTTCCATCTTTCTAAGAATTCAATGTATGCATTTATCCTTCATTGGGTTGGGTTAATAATTTGATCGTCATTTCTTCAATAACAATTGGACTTTAACCAGTATTTTTTATTTTTTATAAACAAAAATTTTTCTCATTGAATGACTTATCATTGATCCTTCACTTCATCATAGAAATCTACATATTCTCTATAATTACACAATGTAACTTCTGTTAAAATTATTTTATCTATCAATAACTCAAATCTTAAATATTTCCATATACTAACTTTATTATCCAAATGGGAATTCATAAATATCTTATTTTGATATATCATTGATATCAACAAAATAACTATTGTAGAAAATGCATTTCAATACAATTATAACATTTACTTCTCATGATTAATACGTATATAATACTGAGAAGTTTTGGTTGCATCAGGATGTATGTATCTCCTACGATTCACCCATCATCTATTTGAATCATTTATATCATATTAATTCCATACTAGAAGTGACATGATATCCCGTTACTGTCTAATTTGATTGTGTGGTCATCATTAGTGTAAGATTCTAGTTATATAAAATGCATCTATAGTGAAATTGATTAAAATTAATTATAGTTATTTAGATAAAAACATTCATAACAAGTGATTAAACCCTAATCTTAAGTGCCCAAATAACTTAGAAACTTATCAAAAATCCATTTTATAGCCATATTTTGTCCCTGCACTCTCTTTTATTTAATTTTTACCATTATTGGATCAATGTAAAATAAGAAAAACATGGGTGGAACACCATTTTCAATAATATACAAGGGTCACACCTTCTACACTATAAAAGGAACACACCCCTCCCACTTCCCCTCACCTATCAAGACACATTGTATTAACCAATGTTTCCAAAATAACATAAAAAAACCTCCCATATACTTATATTCCTAAAATTGGTCATAAACCCATCTATGGAATTCCTTTCATGAAATCCAAAAAGATTTTCTAGAATAAGAGTTAACACCCTTCCTCAAGCTATATTATTTTATTTTCTTTATCCACATCCTAAAATCTTCATATTAAATAAATAAAAAATAAAAAAATTATCCTAAATATATAAAAAAAATTATAATAATATTTCATCATTCACTTACACACCCAAACATGTAATGGGTAATTAACTTAATGTTCTTGTGTGTGATGAACTACAGCCTCATGAAATGATATTGTTCAATTTTCCATAACACCTTTCATGGTTGGGAATTATGATGAGAACACTATTTATATTTTATATATGATATATTAATCATGTATTTGGGCTTATTTAATAATTTTTTGACACATACTGTTATACATTTCTTTTATTTTCAATACTATAACAATATTTGTGGAAGTGTGGACTACCTTCTCCTAAAAGAAATATGATACGCTCACAAACAACATGAAATATATTAAGGACAAATTTAATTGAATATATGTGGTGTAAATAAATTCTATATGATATTCATGAAATAAATAACATATTATAAATAATATACATCATTTTTTAACAGATTTCCACACACATAAAAGTCATATCATTGTTCATGGATATTTATACTACTGCCTCCATGAAGTAATTTGATTCTTTTTAAATCATAATATTTATGTATATATGTATATATTAGTAAATAAAATATTATTTATGATATAATTATCATTCTATAAATATAAATTTTTACTTAAATTCTATCTGTAACAAGTATTGAAATTTTATAATGTTACTCATGCATATGTAGGGCATACCATCTTCGTGATTTTAATGTTGGTTCATTTTTTCAAGCCACATTTCGTGTCTGGTTTTAAAAGTGTAATTTATGAAAAAATTTGATAATTATTTAATCATTATTATTCACTACTCGATCATATAATAACCAATTTGACCATATTTTACCTACCAAAGTCAAAATGACACATAAACAGAATATGGTTAAAACACTCGATGTAAACTTATATTTTTAAGTAGTTGTTTACAACATTGAAATAAGTGAAATAAAAGTAAAAATAAACATGAAAAAGTCTTACATAATGTAAATAGAAAGTATATTTTTGTTATTTCAGGATGGTAATGACACACAAGAAATTTCAGTCATATAGTAAGGGATTCTACCTAAATCTCTTACCGTTGAGGCATTTCATGATTATATGCACATTTATTATTTTATAATGTGTATATACAACCCCTTTGACATTATATATCCACATTCTATTTGATCTAAGGTTATTTAATATTTTATAAATGTTAATATTCTTTGGGGCTTATGATTTAAATTTTCAAATTGGCATGGGACACATTGAATGTTTAAAGACATAATATAATTATATTATCTAAATTTAAATATTCTTGATATTATTTTACATATTCATTTATATTGAAATACAGGGTCATAAAGGGATTTTTTTCTATTTTTAATTTCACTCAAATAATTTTAAACAATAATCCTTTTACATTCTTTATATGGAATATTTTGAAAAATGAAAAAAAGAATTGTATATTCTAAATATACATGGAGACAATGAAATTTACACCACAATGGGAATTGTTTTATTTTTGATTCAATTGAATGATTTCATGTATTCTAAAATGAATGAGCATATCTTTCATTTCGGGGTTTTATGTTTTAAAAATGGGTTTTTAAAATGGGTTTATTATTCCAATATCTTTTAATGCTTTCTTCTGATCACAAATGAAATTTTATTAGTGAAATAGTTAAAATGGATATATTTTATTTGTCATAATTTTATAAATCATATTTATACATTTTATGGGTGGTTGCTAAAGAAACCAATGATATGTGGTTTTGTGATAAACCAATGATGGGTGGGGATTTGATAAAAATCCAATGCATTTGGTGTGGAAGATTGAAATATGGATATTCCATTTATAAGAGTCACTTGTATGGAAGCTTAAAGTATGGTTATTTAATTTATATGAATCACAAGTTACCTTTATGTATTTTATTTCCATGTTATGGGATTTATAATATTTAATTGATTATAAAAGAAGTATTTTATGAGATTATTATCAATGGAATGTATTTACTACCTATCATGTTGAAAAGTATCACTTCATGGTAATATTTTAATATGTTATTATTTCTTTCATTATAATAACATGTTCCTTATCTTAATATCCCTTATATATATTTTTATTCGCATCCCATTATTTTTCATGATTTCCATAGTATTTAAGGATGAGTAATGTACCTAAATAATTCATGTTGATATTCATAAATAGTAATCATAGAAGAGAACATTTTTTATTTTTTTATCATTTAATATGATGAAAAAAATGATACTGGTCATAGGTGCCCACTATGTAATTTATGGTTGTTTTATATATGTTTCATTTCCTATTTATCTGAAATTAAAAATCTGAAAACTTCTTGAATGTGAGATAATGTTAAACTCTTTAATTCACTCAATATTATGTAATGTTTTAAGGCTCGGTCATTATAGTTAGTATTATAGGAAAGCATTAAATAAAATTAGAGTTTATGTAAATTTATGTATCATTACCTTAGAATATTTTGTATTATTGTTAAGTTATAATGGTATTGAATTTGAATATTACCATTTTTTTTAATCAAAAGTATACTTTTTTATAAATTTTTTCATAGAAGAAAAAAATGAAGATATAGTGGGAAGGTATCGAGACAAAAATATCATTTCGAATATGTATCTTGATATGGTCAGAATAAGAACTAAGGATTTTTTTATGGTGATGGATCTGTTGACATTGGCTATAAATAGTGGTGGTGTCCATGTAAGATAGTATAAATATCTACCAGACTGAAAGATGAAAATAGTGAATCATTTTATGCAAAATCAACCCCCATCATTAAAATGAACATCATAACATGTGATAGCTAATATATGTATTAAATTTTGAATGAGTATATTCAGTGTCATGGTTTTTTTAGATCACCCCAAGGTTACTCTTAAAAAATTTCAGTTTTAAGGTGAATTTGATCAATGGTGGTCAATGGTTATGAATATCAATTAAAGTGAAAATATTTACTCCTTGGAATGGGATGAATTTAAGATTATTTTCATTTAGTAATATTTTCCTAATGATGTACAAAATAGTGTGGAAGAACCATTCTTTTAATTGATAAAAAAATAGAAATATTTGATGGCAACATATGTAGAAATATTCACTCGACTCATGAATTATTTCCCTTATTTTATCCATGATAAGGATAAAAATGTAAATCAATTTTAATCAGGATTCTAGCCAAGATATTGAATTTTATTGGATTCTCATGGGTTTAGGATCTATGGGAATATTTTTTTATGCATAGAGAAGGTATAAATGGATTTTTCTAATGATTATATGTCCCATGATGACATAAAAATGAAGAGGTTCACTTGGAAGGAAATGGTGATGCATCCATGAAAGATGTTTGGAGGTAAGAAAACCAACATCAAATATTATGAGAAGTGTGCTAAAAAGAATCATATTGAATCTATTTCAAAGTCTATAAAGTTCTTCTAATATATAATAATTGTTCATATGGTTCATGACTATAAGGAAGATTATCATATAATAAATGAAAGTCTAGCGGTAAGATGTTTTAGTTGTAATGAGTTAGGCCATTATTCTAATGTGTTTCCAAAGTTTATTAACCAGGGTGGAAACCTACAATACCAAAAGTAAAAGGGTTTGGAAAAATATTTTTATACTAAAAAGTTTGATTTTAGGACATAAAAAGATGTAGTGATAGGCGTGTTACTAGTTTATTCTAAGCATGTTTCTACTATTTTGATTTTGGATCTTCGTAATCCTTCATTTATTATAAATTTTATATTAAATTTTGAATATCACCTCATCAATGTAAGATAGATTTTTTAGTAAAAACTCTATGTGGAAGTACTATAGGAACTAATATTAATAAAAACTATTATTATATTCATCAGTGGGATTGTTTTTCCCAAAAATCATGTCAATCATTCCATATTAGAGTTGGATAATTTTTTTGTTATGGACTAGATTTTAGTTTATTATGATAAAATATATATTAAATCCAATAAATTTTTATTCAATTATATCATACCTTTCATAACATACCATTAAGTGGAAAAAATTATGAAACATTTAGGGTAATGTTATCTTTATCATGTTGTTGAAATTAATGAAATAGTTCCAATTAGAGACATCCCAATAGTGAATGAATTAAAGGGAATTTTTCATGATGAATTGTTTTGTGTTGTTCCTGATCGTTAAGTTGAAGTTGATATAGATGTTGTGCCTGATGATAATCCTATTTATAACCTACCAGATATAATGGAACTTGTAGAACTGATGGAATTTAAAACCCATTTATAATAATTTCATGATAAAAGTTTCATTTGACCAAGCACTTCACCAAGGGGTGCACCTGTTTTATGTGTGAAAAAAAAATGGTTTTCATGAAACTTATCATTGATTATAGAGCCTTAAATAAAATCAATATAATGAAAAGGTATTACTTCATCCATATCGATGATTTTTTTGATCTGCTATAGAGATATTAGTGTTTTTTTAAGATTGATATATGTTCTGGGTAAAATCAGTTAATGGTTAAGTTGTATGACATTATGAATGAAATTTTTTTGACAAGGTACATGCATTATGAGTTTGTAGTTATGAACTTTGTGTTATATAAGGATCTTTATCTATTTATGAATCTTATAAATAGATTCTTCCATAATTTTTGGATATGTTTTTGGTTTCATTAAAATATGATATTTTGGTATATTCTAAAAACCATGAGGAACATGCACATCACTTATGGATTGTTTGGAAAACATTAAAAGAAAAGACACTATATAGAATATTTATTAAGAGTGACTTTGTGTTGAGAAAAATTTCATTCCTTAGACATATTATTTCTAAAGATGGAATAACTATTGACCCTTCAAAAAAGAGTTGTTGAACAGTGCCCAAGTCAAACCAATGTCACAGATATTCATAGTTTCCATAGATTTGCGAGTTATTAACAAAGGTTTTTTGAAATATTTTTTCTGTTATCTATCCCCATAACTAAGATTAAATAAATAAGAGTTAAATTTATCTTTAACGAAGAATGTAATGTTATATTTCAGGAACTCAATATAAGATTGGTCAATGCTCTAGTTTTTACCATTCCTTACAGAACTATTAAATACATCATCTAAAATGATGCTTCATTAGAAGGACACGGTTGTGTCCAGGTATAAAATGAATATATAATTTCTTATGCTTCATGTTAGTTGAATTATCATTAGTTAAATTATCCCACACATGATTTCTAATGAGCTGCTAATTTTTATTTAATAAATTTTATGTATTATTTATAAGGGGTGAAGTGATAAATTTATATTTATCTCAAAAGTTTGATGTATGTATTCTGTTATAAAGAGTTGAACATGATACAAATAACATGGATAGAACTATTGAAGGATTATGATCTCATGATTCATTATCATCCTTGAAAAGGGAAAAAGAGGTCAATTCATTGTGATGAATGATTAATGCTATATTGACAATGTTAAATTTAGAGCAAGAAACTTTGGTTTAAGATTGGATTATTTTTGGCCACAAAGTTGTGGATACAGAGACATCCCCTATTTTGTTTCAGGTTTTAGTGATGTCAAGATTGTGAGAAAGAATTAATAGGGATCATAAGGTTGATCAATATATTAATGAGATGGTATAATACATTATTAATTGTTAGATTTATTATTTTATTGTCGATGAAGAATTGTTTTTTGTGATTTTGGAAAAGATTATTTTATCCTTGGGATTAAAATTTGAGGAAATATTTTTTGTCTCAAACTCATAGTTCTTTAATTTCAATTAATCCTAGAAATAGTAATAGGTACATAGATACTCTAGAGTATTACCAGTTGGATGGGATTAAAAGAGATATTGAAAAATTTAGAATGAATTCTTTGACATTTCTACATGTTAGAGAAGAGTGAAAATTACTGAAGTGGATGATATAACATTTTCTATTTTTGAAGTATAAATGAGAGAATATATCATTGTATTTTGTGGTGGTATTGCCAAATAATTCTCAAGGTAATAATTTATTTGGTTTATTATTCATTTATTGACCAAATATATAAATTTCATTCCTATTTGGGATAAAATGTATTTACATCATCTTTCTAGATTGTATCTAAAAGATATTATGAGTTTACAAGGAGTTGTTATCTCCATTGTATCAAACTATCTTCCCAAGTTCACATACAACTTTTGGAAATGATATTATAGGTCATGGGGTACTGAATTTAATTTTAGTACAACTATTTTTCTTCAATTTTATTAACAATCTAAGAAGAATATTCAGACCATGGAAGATATGCTTCATTTTTGATCAATGGACTACAAGGTATATTGGGATTTACATATTTCTTTAGTTGATTTTTCTCACAATAAATATTTTTATTCTAATATACATATGACACCTTTTGTTTCATTATATTCAAATCGGTGTCAATAAATGGATTTTTGAGTTGATGTAGGTGGAAATTAGTAAATGGGACTAGAGTTGGTAGAGGAAACAATAGAAAATGATTAGATGATTCAATGACACGAGGGGACAACTGATAGAAGGTAGAGAAGTTTTTCGGATCACTAGAGAAATGATATTTCTTACAGGGTAAGAGATAATTTATTTTTAAAAGTATCTCTATGGGAAAGTGTGATGTGTTTTCGTAAGAAGGGGAAGTTGACTCCACAGTTCATTTGACCGTATTAACTTCTTGAGAAAGTTGGAATAGTTTCATATAAAGAGTAATTTCATTCAATTTTATCCCATTTATGCAATGTATTTCATGTTTCAATGTTAATGAAGCAAGTACTAGTCTCATATAATGTTTTGAGCATGGGATTCATTCATATAGAAGAGAATAATTCTTATGAAGAATAACTAGTTTAGATTCATGAGAAAACAGATATTTTGTCACAGAATAAGTTAATTCACCAAGATTTGGTTTTATGGAAATACTTATGGCTGAAGTGGCTATTTGGGAATCTGAAAATTCTATGCCAGAAAAATATCCATAGTTATGTGATATGTGAAAAAAAATTCGAGGATGAAATTTCAAATAGCATGATTGATGTAACATCCTGGGTAATGATAAAATAATCCTTCATCTTATTAATTAATATTTATTAATTAGATATTAATTTTACATTAAAATTTATTCTATCTTCAATAGAGTACACTATACACAACAATTATTTTCTTCAGAATCATACATTGTATGCAATATTGAGTTATACTGAACTAGAATATACTGTTAATATTCTTATTTTAAATTATAGTTACTATATAGACATTATATCAATGGGATTTAAAATGGACAAATTTTTTAGGTTAAATCATGTTTATAATATTTTTTTAAATTTATCCAATATTTTTTTAGTATTACAATAATAAACGATCCAATTTTAATCGTAAAAGGCTGTATAATTTTAAAATGTGGTTTTATCAACTTTTATAGGAGAATCCATTATAAATTTAATTTTATAAAAATTATAGATTTTTATATGAAAATATAAAAATATTTTTAAAAATTTAAATTTTAAAATTTACTCGGGTGAATTTTTGGTAATTTTTTTAGAACATTCATATTTTGATGAATAGTGAATAATTCTGAATGGTTGTTCAAAAACTCTTCTTCATCCAATTTACTTGAATAGTTAAATAATATATTTAATGGTTTTTAAAGTATAAGTATTTCACTTTTATATATTTTAATCCAATTCAGGCCATTAGAATCTATTTTACATTTAAATTGGATATAAAATATTCTTAAACTTTTGAACGTTATTACTTTAAAAACACCAAATTTTCATCCTACCTAAAGGATAATGATTTAATTAATTTCATGAAATTCTAGGATTTGAATTTTTATAAATGTATTCCTTACCTAGAATCATAATAATATATAATATCTAATAAGGTAAACATAAATTTCGATCGAAAATATTTGTTAAAGCGGTTAAAATAAACTACAATGATTAAGAGAAAAATTAGCATAAAAAGGGACTAAACCTTAATCATAAGGGACAAAATGATCTATAAACTTTTAAATAATACATTTTATAAAAATATTTTGGCCCTATACTCCGTTGTATCTAATTTTTACCATTATTGGATCAAATTGACTTTGGGGAAATGTAGGTGGAATTCTTTGTTCCAAAATTTACACGAATGTCACTCCTCCTCCACTATAAAATGGAAGTCACACTTACGAATTCCTCAACCCTCTCAATAGAAATTTTCTCAACCAATATCTACCCAAATAGATCCTAAAATCCATCAAATTATCCTATAATCCTATCATTCAATACAAATTCATCCAAGGAATCCATTTGGCTCAATCCAAAAGGAGTTACCCAAATAAGATGCCACACCCTTCCTCTGAAATATTTATCTTATTTTAATTATTCACTTCCTAAAATCATCTTATTCCATGAATAAATAATAAATTATGTATTATAAATATATTTTAATGTTTTTATGATTTTTTTCAACCTTAACTTACACCCAAATCCATCTAATGAGAAACAAACATACCATTCTTCTATATAGTGATCTACCAACCGAAATAATGATGTTGTGCATTTTTACTTTATGCCCTTTTAATCATTGGGAATTATGATGGAAAAATATTTATATATTTATATATGATATTTATTATATATTTATTTATCTTTAATTCTTTTATAACATAATCCTTTATATATACATTTTTTTGTAAATATGAGAACATCGTTTGTTGATGTGTGGACTACGGCCTCGTAAAAGTGATGAGATACATTAACACAATACATGGAAAGTATTAAGGATGAGTTTAATTAAATATAAATGACATAAAAAACATATATATGATATTAATAAAATATTTACATTTATATAAATATAACACATCATTTTCTTTAAAACTTTTCAACACATTGGGAAAGTGATAACATCATTAATGGATGTGTGGAATACCCGCTCAAAGTGGTGTGATTCCTTTTACATCACTGAAATTCAATATACAATCACATATTATAAAATAATATGGTATATATTGTAACACCCCGAGCTTCCACGATACGCTTCTCATTCAATAATGCAATAGCTTGCATTGTACGCAACTTCGAGTTCTAAAACACCACGACTAATCAAAGTAGCCGTTATGAATAGTAATAACAACTTTTTAAAATTATATAAATTTTATATTTCAAAATGGACTTCATTTTTGGATTCGGAATATCGAAATTAGCCTATGTTGAATTTTTGGTATTTTTCTGAGAACTTCTAATTTTTTATGAATAGTGAAAAATACTTTAAAACAACTTTTTTAATCAAAATAATTTATTGTGATAAATTATACTATTTAGTGGTTTTAAGGTATAATTAGAATATATTTTTACCATTTTATCCAATGGTGGTCATTAGAATTAATTTAACATTGAAATTGGACATAAACAATTGCCAATCTTTTGATATAAATTGTTTCTTAAAAACACGCTATTTGTCGTAACAGCGGGAATTAATTATAAAATTAATTAATGCAACTTATATGTTTGTAATTTTGTAAAATAGACATCATTTTTGAATTCGGAATATCAATTATAGCTTAGCGTGAAATTTTGGCCTTGTTCTGAAAAACTTCAATTTTTTGATGAATAGTGAAACCACTAAGTGGTAGTTAAATAACTGATTTTTTGTTTAAATGAAATATTACCACTTCTGTGATTTGATTTTAAAAAATCCAACATACATGGTTGTCATTAAGAAGTAAAATGTGGTTCAATGAGATTAAAATATTTTTTTGGTGAATAGTAACTTTTAAGTTCTTAATCGCGATTAGAGGTAACTAGTGTAGTTTAAGGTACAAATAATGTTTTAATAATATGAGATGAGCATGACACTTGTCCTACTCCTATTGGATGAGTCATGGACGACCACGAAAACCCATGGGTCATCTTGGGGACCCCATGAAGCCACTTTAGTTGGAAAATGACATTAATATATATTTATTTAATGTTAAAATTAAATTGACACAAACATGAGTTATTTTAATAAAATAGTTTTTAAGTGGGGTTACACAAGTCCAAATTTTGACTATAAATATTCATTAGAAATCTAAAAAGAATTCCTACATCATAGTATTTATTTTATAATTTTTATACATTAAATAAATTAAATTATTTATGACATCATGATGATGCAGCGATGACCTCATTATTTAACGATTTAAATAAAATGAGAAGATAATGTAAAATCCAAGTCTTACACTTGTCCAAAGACTATTGGATGGGTATATTGCGAACCCTTATCACCTTAGACTAGAATTATATAAGTGGGGGACCTTTAGAATCCGAAAAGCATTGTGAAATAATGTAAAATTTCAATCTTTCCAAAAGTGCCCCTCCTCTCCACTTATAAAAGGCCCCCACCTCTCCCACCTCATTTACACTTTCAAGCCATTTGTCTCGGCCAACCTCTGCCCAAATACTCTCCCAACTTCCCCCTATTACTACTAGAAGCCTCACTTTGGGAATAACTCTTCCCAAGGAAGCCTTTGGCTAAAATCAAAAAGAGTTACCCGATTTTGAGGTAATGTCTTCTCTAATGTTGTTTTGTTTTATTTTTCTTCTCCAACCCCCTAAACTCTTTTTATTCATTTATTTTGTAACAAAAACAGTATCCCCAATATACTAGGATGTTTTTATATGAAGGATTAGAGCTAAACTTACACACACCTACATCTAATGGTTAAAGAACATACGGTTTCTGTGGATGGCGAATTTCTGCCTCACGAAACGATGATTGTTCAACACTCATATAACACCTTCAAAGGTGGCCATTAAGATGTAAATATTTTAATATATGATATATAATATGTTTATGTTTTACTTATGCTTCTGTATTTCTCATTTATGGCATAATTTATGATTTCCATTATGGGTAAAACGCGATAATTTCATTTTAGGAAGTGCGGACTACCGCCCCCTCAAAGTGATTTGAATCGTTAATGCCATATGTGGGATGTATAAAGGATGGAGTAAATGGTATTATACACTATATTATACTGGAATTATATTATACATTTATATCATTATGATTTAGTTCCATTAAATATGAAATTGAAATGAAAGTAGTGTTCATGCGTACGTACGGCTTACCGTCTCCATGAACGGTGCATTTCATTTCTTACCTCTAAATGTTACGTAATATTATAAATGAATATATATAATGGATATATAAGATATATATGAAATATAAATCATGAATATAATTCTTGATATAATGGATATTCTACCACATGAACAACTTGTAATTATAAGAAGTTTATTGTTGACTCAAGTTACCAAAGATCGACAAAACGACCGTTATTAACTTAAATAATTACATAATGTTCATAACATTGTAATAAGTGATATAAAAAGGATAATTAAATTGAAAATGGTTCTTAATAAGGTAGATATTAACTCTAGTTTATTATTCAGGAGGTTAAAGAACGGTTGAGTCAAGTCGGACACAAGGTAAGGGAATTTCTTAACCCAATTTCCATTCTCTGGGTTAATCTCCTACTTTCAAATTATGTCATGATATTATTATGTCATATATTGTATTTGTATTTTATTTATGTGTACATATAGTGAATACACATAATATATCTATTTAATTTTAAAAATGATCTTTTTAAGGACTTCGTCTCAATCTCCTTTCATTCAGGCATATTTTGTTTTATACACAAATTTCATTTATACGGTGTATAAACCCCTTTGACTTTTACGTTTATTCAAAAGGAATCTTTTTTATACGAAGCGTTTTACTAAACGACAAAAAGGGAATGTTTTCTTTCCGTACATATGCGGCGACAACGACTTCTCCGCCGCCGTGACCATTATTTGAGTTTCGGCTTCCTCTACAAGTCATCAATTTTTTTAATGAAAAATAAATACAAAGTTTTAACGTTCTTTTATTTTGGTATTGAAAATGGTTTTGAAAGTGTTTTTATTATATCAATGTGTTGTATTGATATCTTGTGATTGAAATGTGGAAATTTTATGTTTCCTTTATGAATGTTTTATGTGATATGATTATGTTATGGTTTATGATATGTTTAAACCTATTCATATGAGGAATGTATTGGACTTAAGAAGTGACGGGTGGAGCCCGCTATAGCTCCTCGATGCATCGGTAGGTCTCATGAGACAACTAGACGTGGAATTGGACGAGGCCCTTTCCCAATTTGATTTATGGTTTTGGCCGAGGCCTTAATCATTTTAGACGTCTTGGCCGAGGCCTTGACAAAATGTTTCAGAATGTCCAGCATTATACATTCCCTCGTTATGAAAGTGGTTATTGATATTTCATGTGATTATTCGACCAGTAGAATATCCATGTGAAGAAGTGAATGGCATTATCTCATTTTACTTTTTCCATGTTATGTTGAAGTTCAAGTTTAAAAGGCTTTTGTTTTAGTTGAACATTGCCTTAAATGTTAATGTTTATTTATGAAAGCTTCTACAATATTGTTATCCATACTGAGCATCTGAGCTCACCCCTTTCAATGTTTTAATATTTTCCAGGATGTGAAGAAGTATTTTATGAATGACCTGCAGGGATAGTCAGAAGGGGATATGAGTGTGGACTATGAAGACTTTGTTATTAGTTTTTCACTTTATGATGTAATGTAACATTTATGAATGTATCTAGTGTTTCCAAGGCTACTAAACTAATCGGTCTTTCGAGACTTGATCTTTTTTTATCATGCCAATGTTACGAAGTAATGCACCGACTCTGGGTAGCTGGGGTCAGGGCGTTACATATATGATATAATTATCATTATACAAAGATAAATTGTTACTTATCTTCATTCTATAATGATTATTTAAAATGGTAATGTTACTCATGCATATGTACGACCTACCATCTCCATCATTATAATGTTGGTTCATTTTTCATAACCTTCATTCATGATATGTTTTAAAATTTTAATTGATCCATAGATATGATAATTGTATCATGATTATTATTATGGATATTTTCAAAAATCAAATCCGGTCACCACTAATACAGGAACCAGATCCAGCCCACGACAAGGCCCAAAAGGCATTACCTATCCCCCGAGGCTGGTACATGTTCACAGGTATCAATAATTTTTTTTTGGGAATGACATACCATAGTATGAAAGAATAAAACATTAAAAACAATAAATAATATGAATCTGAAATTCTCATTCCAAACAAGCCTTAACATAAACCATATCTGAATACATGGTCTTAAAAAATTTACAAGAGGTCCAAACATAAAAAACAGCATCAAATCAGACACAAAGACTCCACCCGAAAAGGGGTCATCACCGCCCTGAGCTGTCTCCACAACAATGCACCATAGGAGGGGGATGACAACCTGAACCACCAGTACCCAAGGATTAGCCTTAACCTATATCAAACATAATTATGTCTACTTACACCCAAGGGGTCTAAGTAGGTTTTGATACCAATCTCATAATGATACCACCCAATGATTCCAAATAGTATGCAATACATCGTGAAAAAGCACCCAGTTTGTTATGTATGGAAAAGCGGCGATAAATTTCAAGAAATGAAACATTCAATTATAAATAGTTTTCAAAATAAAATGTTCAAAAATTTAACACATTTTATTAATACATGTTAGCTACTATAATGTACATCCATGAACACCCTAATTCAAGGGAAAATACCACAAATCCAATGAGCACCAAAATTGGGAACACCCCTAGGAACTAGATAGTCTCGGGCCCTAGGTACCTCATATCTCGATGTAAAATATCCATATCACAATACTTTACCTTGTATGATACTCTAGTATAGAACATATCCATAACCAATTGGTCCTCAAACATCATCCATATAGTATATTTATAGTTGTTGTTATCCAAAAATCTTAGTGAAACAGGGATAAAACCGCTCTGGATCACTAGCTTACTAGTACATATCCACCCACCTAGGTATCTAGGCTTCCCCCATTACGCTCAAAAAATTTAATAATACTAAATACATACATTTTAATATAAAAACACCACTACCCTTCACATACAAACAATGAAGTAGTGATATACACTTTATACCACTTAAAACAAACAACAAATCATTTTGGATTTCAATAAAACAAGTTCTCAAAATCATGCATTTTTTTCACCCAAAACACCTTTAAATACAAAATTTTCACACTATATGTACTCTTATAAGACACCAAAATAAAAATCAAATGCAAATACCTTCCAATAAAACCAATAATTTAGTTATATGGAATCCGTATACGAACCAAGAAAGGATATCTTTGTAAAACCTTCATTTTCACACAAACATGGCACGTAAAGTTCACATGCTTCACAAACACCATTTAAAAAAGTTTCAAAGAAACAAAAAAAGGATATAAACATTAAAAAACATTATTTTTAATCCTAATTCATTTCAATAAAATCAACTAAGTAGTTATAGGGCAGCCCAAATGAACCAATAAAATATTTCTATGACAAAACACCCAATTTCACATAAAAATTGCACTTAAAAAACATTTGATTTACAAATACCACTAAAACAAATTTCATCACCAATAATAAAATGATATAAATATTATAATATTATATGCACAGAAATATAATCCTCTAGGATTTCATACACAAGGAATTACATACCAAATTTTTTAAAAAATTGAATCCTTTCTACGAAAATTCAATCGCACCATCACCACATCTCATGGAATGTATATCAAGCCTAAAATAATAATATTGGACCAAGAAAAACCCAAGTTAAACTCTAGGTTAAAAACTATAACCTATGGTAATTTGGTACTTCATGGAAATTGGATGAAACATCATGAAAATGGGAGGAACTAATAGGGAGAAACACTTACTTGAGACTATGTGTAGTTCCTCCACCAAACCCCCCTTTAAAATGGCGTTACAATGATGGTTTGAGAGGATTTGGGAGCTAAAATGTATGTTAGGTTCTATGTGGGCATGAAAGGGTTGAATTTGGATAAATACATGGAGGTAAAATAAGTCATTTAGATAACTTCTAATGATCTAAACATGGGATCACGGTTTGTGTGCACGGTTTGGCAAACGGTGCACCTAAACTTTGTACCCTCATTTATCCCCCCAAAACACCTCCAATTTCCAAAAAAAATGTGGGGGTTAGACGGTAAATATAGGGAATTTTAGGATAAAAATATATGAAATATAAGTACCTTTAATGAAGAACTTCAGTGTGATAATTCTCCCAACCATGAAAAATTTTCTTCCCCAAAAGTCCAATAGATGCTTGATCAGAAAACAAGAATGAGTAGTCATCCTCAACCCATGAATTCTACTGCCAGGCCTCATTCGTATCACTACCATGATTTCAACGAACTAGGACTAGTGGAATATACTTCCCTCTAAAAACCTTCTCTTGTGAGTCCAATATATGCATTGGCCGCTCAAAAACTGACAAGTCAGGCTCTATCTTCAGTTCAACCCAACTCAGCATATGGGATGGATCTAGGATGTATTTATTTAACAGGGAGACAAGGAAGAAATCATGGATGGATTTCAACTATGAAGGTAAGTCTGACCTATAATCCACCTTTTCCAATATGCTCGGTGATCTCAAAAGGTCAGACATATCGCGACCTCCGCTTAATTTTCGTCCCCAATCATTGATGATCTAAAAAAGGGGCCACATTCAAGAATAACCATTCACTCATAGAAACCCCTAGGTCTTGACCCATCTGGTCAACATATGATTTATGATGACTCTATGCAGTCAACAAGGGTTTCTTGATCAATTTTACCTTCTCATAAGTCTCCTGCACAAGGGTCGGCCACAACAGTGAAGTCTCACCTACATCAACCCAATATAAGTGGACCAACAAGGATTACCATATAGCACCTCAAAAGGGGCCATTCAAATAAAGGATTAGTAACTATTATTATAGGAAAATTCAACTAATCCCATATGGCTATCCCAAGATACTCAAAAGTGAAAAAAAAACATGCACAAAACACATCTTCTAGAATCTGGTTCGCATGTTCTATCTGACCATCCGTTTGAGGACGGTAAGCTGTTCTAATCTTGATCTGTGACACCAAGGTCTTATGTAGGCCTTCCCAAAACTGAGAAGTAAAATGGGGGTCTCTATCTAATACAACTTCTGATGGTACTCCATGGAGTCTCACCTCCTCTTGAAGATACAAACTACCCAAATCATCCACTTTTGTTGTATCTTTGATCGGGATGAAGTGGGATGATTTGGTTAGATGGTTGATCACCACCCAAATGGAATTATCACCATAGGGTGTATGAAGAAACCCTACATTAAAGTACCTGGAAACATCTTCACACTTCCATGTAGGAATGAGTAGTGATTCGAGAAAATCATAAGGCCATTGGTGCTCTGCCTTCACCTACTAACATGTGTAGCATCTCGGTACAATGTCTGCAATTTCCCACAACATTCTGATCCCCCAGAACTGTCATCAGATATCAGAATTCATTTTAGATTCACCCGAATGGACAACCCAATGATACTAGTGGCTACCCCCCCCATAACTTCCTTCCGTAAAGATAACGACGCTACTGAGAGGCCCTTGAAGAATAAGATACCCTCTCGAGATGAAGACCAATAATAGAAAATCTTCCCACCATGAAGAAACTACCTAGACCACTGTCAAATCTCATCATTGGGTTGTTCATGCTGAATTAACACCTACAGAGAAGGTGTCAACTAAACACTCTCCAAGAACGCACCCCCATTTTTCTCCATGGTCTCCACAAGCATTTGAGAAAAGAGCCCAATCAAAGTCCACTCATCACTGGACTTTCTCCAAGCCTTCACTAGAACTCATCTACTTAAGGAATCATCCACCATGTTACCCTTTCCTAGAATATAGGCAATGTCTAAGTCCAACCCTTGCAAGTTATCGATCCAATGATGCTGCCTCATGTTAAGGACCTTCTGCAAGAAGATATATTCCTACTTTTCTTATTAGAGTAGACCAAAAACCTCTCCCCAAATAGGTAGTGAATCCATGTCTTCAAATCAGGGATCATAACTGCTAACTTCAAGTCATGGGTCAGGTAATTATCTTCATGTGGTCATAGTTGGAACGTTCCATACGCCACCACATTATGATCATACATAAGCACACACCTGAGACCCATATCTAAAGTGTCACAATTCACCAGATACCCCTTTCCATACTCTTTAAAAATCAGAACAGAGGCAGTAGTCAACTTCCCCTTTTGGTCCTCTAATGATTCCTGACATTCTGGTCCCCATACAAACTTCACCCCTTTCTAGCTGAGTGCGGACATCAGTGAACCAAGCTGAGAGAAATACTGAATGAACCACCTATAATAACCATCTAGGCCAAGGAAACTCTTGATCTCGAACACATTCTTCAGTTAATCCAATGAGGTGACCGTAAATATCTTCTCAGGGTCTACTAAAACAACTTTATCTAGGATCAAATTCCCAAGAAATTTCACCTCCCTAATCTAGAAAGTGCACTTTAACAACTTTGCATAGAGGCAGTGATCCCACAAAGTTCCAAAAACGATACTGAAGTGATGTCCATGTTCTTTATCTAAGCCATAGTATACTTTAATTTCATCCAAAACACCACAATGAAGGAATCAAGGTACCGATGGAACACCATGTTCATGAGTTCCATAAAGACTGCTGGAGTATTGGTCAATCTGAAGGGAATAACCAAATACTCAAAGTTGTCGTACCTGCTTCGGAAGGTTGTCTTCGAGAAATATTTCTCTTTCACCCATAGTTTGTGGTGTCCAAAATGAATTCTATTTTTGAGAACCAATATAACCCCCTAAAATATCCAAAAAAATTTCTATTCTAGGAAAAGGGTATTTATTCATAATTGTTACCTTATTCATTTTTGGGTAGTCAATGCACTACCGATGGGATTCGTCTGCCTTTTTGTGAACAACACAGGAGAGGCCCAAGGAGAGACTCTTAGGTGAATGAATCCTTTGGATTCTATGTTATACACTAGTATCATTAATTCCCTTATCTTGATGGGGTCCATACGATATGAGGGAAGAGATATCGGCTACATTCTCGGTGCAAGATCAATCAAGAACTCCATATCCTACTATAGTGGAAAACCTGAAAGATCGTCCAGGAATACCTAGAAAAACTCATTCACTACTTGAGGTAGTGTAACTTCAGGGGAAATACCATCTTAATCTAGCATGATCGATGATAACTAGAAGATAAGACTTCCCAACTATGGGAGTTGAGGTTCTGTGTGACCCGACCGAGGATCCCATTCTCCACAAAATACATGAAAACTCCTATCAGGTGCTGGGAAACTCACTCACCACCTGTAGAAATTGATGTGTGCCTTGAATTTTACTATCCCATAAATGCGAAGTACCACATCAAAAATATCGATATCTAATACCAAGAGTTCCCACACCATCTCAATCACTGACACAAAGAGAACACACGACAGGAAACTAAGACACTACCCCTTATTCTTTCCTTGTGGAATCACTAAATCCATCGCAAAAGAAATCAAATTAATAGGAAAATTCAGTGTATCCACAATACGGGAAGAGATAAATAAAACAGATGCACCAGTATCAAGAAGAACAATAGTTATAGAGGATGAAATTAAAATGGTACCTTGAACTATCGACATCCCACCTTAGATCCTACTGGTGCCTGATCTACTGCATGAAAATGTATAGTCTCTACCTGTGAATGTCCATTGGTCTATGGTTGTTACATGAACAAGATCTTCCCAAAATATGAACCATTCCTGCCATCATTTCCACCTAAACAATATCCCCCTGTCCTCAACAGATCCAACTAAGCTGCACTCCCTTTGAGGCCACCGAACCTAACCCACTCTAATGTGGTTGTGCCACCCTGTAAAAGAACTGCAAATTACCCATTCCTCCACACAGATAACTTGGATTTATAGGGAAGGGGAATGTTTTTAGGATGGGTCAGAGCCTTCCACACTAGTGGCACACGACATTCCTCGCATCAGAAGCCACAGATGAAAACTGCATGGAGCAATAGACTGAACTACCACCTCCCTTCTTCACATACTACTCTCACATCCATTTCTTCTCCAAAGAGCTCCCTCTGCACACTAATGATACAGTTCTTGAAAAACCATCATGGAATTTATACTCAATCTCCACCATACATGTCCAGTCAATGACCTCAACATAGGTTCTCATCACGAACAAGAAAACTTGGGATATATCTCTGGTCGCAAGGCTTTACAATTCATTGGGAAATTTCTTATTAATTTGAGACGATTTCATGGGCATACCAAAGAAGCTGACAAAAACGGTTGGCGTACTCCATCACAAAAATGTTCCCATGATCAAGTTCCATGAACTCTCGAGATCTAGTATAAGACAACACTTCAGAGTAGTACTAGTCATTGAAGATGGAATAGAAATCTCCCTAGTGAATCTGATCATTCTTCCCAGTCTGAAGTACTAAATCCCACCACATGAGGCTAGGGACCTCTAATAGAAAATAGGCAGATTTCACATTTCCCTTCAAGGGTGTTTCTAGGAACTCAAATATGCGCTCAATCTTCTGAATCCTTTCCTCTGCTTCTTGGGGTTCCATGCTACCTTGAAAAGTATGATTCTTTTTTTTCAGAAACTCCTCATATTTATCTTTTATAGGACTTGTCTCTTATTCCCTAACAGGAATGGAAATAGGCACCAGTCCCTATCCCTGATCTTGGACAGCTTGAACCATAGCCTTGACTGTCCTCTAATCTATCGATGTGGTAGATCCCTTTCTGACTTCCTCCCATGGGTGCATGGGAGATTTTCGGGGAGGCATGTTGCTACAAAATGAAAAAATCACAAAAACATTAGTCAATAGCACAATTATGAAAATTTTAATAAAATACATCAAATATAAATAATATAAAAACATTACAGCAATTAAAGAAAAAACTAATCCACCCCCGCCCGATGACCACCTGTGGTCTATAGCCCACACGTCTCACCTAGAATTGAAGTCAATCAGACAATTATAATGTCCCCTATTGACTCATGGTATGCCACAAGAGGTGTGTACAAATTACCATAATCACAATCAAAACCTCATTCCCTGATAGTCCTAGCACTTTTCTATCCCAACTCATACAAAAATAGTGATATAACCCAATCACATTGTCCTATCTGAAACCATTTTGTCACAAACTGAATCTGGTCTCTATTAATATTGGAGCTAGATCTATCCCATGGCAAGGCCCTAAAGGAATTCTTTAACCCCACGGGCTGGTACATGTGATCGGGTTTTAGTAAATTTGTTTTGGGAATGATTTACATGAGTATGAAAGCATTAAACATTAAAAACAATCAATAATACGAATCTGAAATTTTCATTCAAAACAAGCCTTAATAGAAACCATATCTGAATAAATGGTTTTAAAAAAAGTAAAATATGTCCATATATAAATTAAAATAGCCTAAAATCAGCCACAATGACTCCACATGAAAATGGGTCATCTCCCTGAGCCATCTCCACGACAACGCACCATAGGAGGAGACTGACAACCCAAACCACCTTCAACTGAGGATTTACCATTACTTGATTCAAACACAATAAATTATACATACAATTATGTAGTATAAGTAGGGTGTGAGCCAAATCCAAATTGTATACCACCCATATATTCCAATGATTATGGAATACAATGTGAAAATGCACATAGTTTTATTACGTAAGGAAAACGGTGATAAATTCCATGAAATAAAACACTCAATTGTACATTGTTTTCCAAATAAAACTATTAAAAAATTTGAAAAAGACATGTAATCTACTATAATTTACAAAAAACACACCCTAATATAGGGTTAAATACCACAAATCAAATGAGCACCAAAACCGAGAACACACCTATGCACTAGATAGTTTTGGGCCATGTGAACCTCGTACCTCCGTGTAAAATATCCATATAAAAATATGTTTACATGCACGAGCCACTGGTAAGGAATATACCCATAACCTAGTGGTCCCCAAACATATTCCATATATTTTTTTAGATTTTTCTTTATCCAAAATTCTATGTGAAATAGGGATAAAACCGCTTCGGATCACTTGTGTACTGGTACATTTCCTCCCACCTTGGAACTCAGGCTTCCCCCTTTATGCTCAAAAAATATCATCAAGATACATACATCAATTTTCATATAAAAACACCACTACTGGTCACATAAAAACAACATAGAATCTATACAAACATTATTGTTGTGACCAAGTTGGATAGAGAAGGAAGTTTGAACCAGACAATGCTTTGCTGATATGTATTTCAAAAATATCATAAGTTAGGAGAACATGTGATGAAAGCCTTATGAAAGAAAGAGGTGAAATGATGAGGCCAGTCATATATAGTTTTTATTGGAAAGAATGATGCTTCTAGAAGAAAGGTATGTTTTAGTACTTTCCATTATAATTCTGAAAATACAAAATCTGTTCTCTCAAAGGATATATATCATGATAGTGGAGTTCATAATGAATGTTAAAGATTGGTTATGATAAGAATTGAAGATAGAAATGAAAATTAAATGGACAAACCGAAGGCGGCACAAAAGAATAGTTTATAGAGTCGTCATTTTCCAGTGTTTTCCAAATTTTAGGTCCTGAAAATCAAGAGAACAACAAAATGTGTTTTTGAAAATTAATGTTGTCCACAAAATTAAAGATGGTTTTGATTTATGCACGCAAGGCATCATTCCAGGTCAAAACATCAAAAATAGAAAAGGTATGGACTGCGTGGAAATTATACAAGTTGCAAAAAAAAATGGGGTGCTCGAAATACTAGTGGGATGCGCGAAATATCAGCGGGATACACAAAGTAATATAGGGATGTCAGAAATAGTAGCTGGATTCCCAAAATATTAGCAGGATGCACGAAAATTAATGGTTTCATGAAATATTCGCATGGTGTGTGAAATAGAGGAATGATGTTTTTCATGCAAGAGGTGTTTCGAGATCAAAAGGTTGAAAATTGGAAAAGGCATGATGTGCGTGAATAATTGGAGCAATGCATGAAATACGATGTTGCGGGAAAGAGTTTTTTACGAGAATGAAGAGGGATTTACGCACAGATTAGTGTTTTTCATACAGGGTTAAAAGGCCTAAAAATATGAGGTGAACCCCTCTCATTTGTTAATTCTTGACACAGAGAAGAAATCATGAGCTCTGGTGCACATATAATTATGCGCTATGTGTGTTTCGTGAAAAGAAAGAGATTTGCGCATAAAAGGGGAGTTGTGAGAAAAAAAAGCGGTGTGCACGTAAAAGGGAAGTTGCTCAAAAATGTGAAAAATTGCGCAAAGAAGGAAGTTGTGAATAAAAATTTTTCTTCATCAAAATCATATTCTTTTCATGTAAGGCTTTTGAATTGGGTGCAAGATACCCTTGAGGCTGCATGAATAATTTGTGGTCTTCACAAATATTAAGTTGTGCGTATGGGAGTTCTCACCAGTTTCTGGGTAGGAAAGTGATTATCTATAATTCATATAACACAACTATTCAATTTTAAAGAAGCACATAAATATTGTAATTCCTTATTTGTGCTATGAGGGTGCACACGTGCTTGCGGACTGTTTTCTAAGTGCTACACGAGTGTAAGGGTATATCATACTCATTGTATTCCACATCCAATGATTTTTTTCAAGTGGATTGTATGGTACTGGATTATTTCTATACCATACCAAGGGCGCGGTTACTCTAGTTGACTTGTGAACCTTGTAAATCATCTTTTCATGTGGTTGTGTGTGTTCAGTAGAGAAGAAACACTTTAACAGGAGGCGAAGGTTGTTTAAATTAGAAGGAAACATAAAAAGAAAAAGATATCACTGATTCTCCCCTCCCCCTCTCAGTGATACTAGGATCCTAATTGGGAACTTCAATTATACCACATAAAATACACAACAAAACATTTTGATTTTCAATAAAACATCTTCTCAAAATCTCGCATTGTTTTACAGCTAAAACTCTTTTAAATCTCCACTTTTCACAGTATTTTCACACTTATAAGACACTAAAACAAAAATCTCTACCAAATAACATTAAATAAAACCAAAAAATCAGTTATAGGGTAGCCCTATATGATTCGGGAAGTGATATCATTCAAAAATCTCCATTTTCATACAAACATGGATCTTAATGTTCATACGCTTCACAAACACCATTAAAAAATTTCTTTTCCAAAACAACCATAGGATATACACATTAAATGCATTATTTTTAGCCATAATTAATTTCAATAAAATAAACTAAGTAGTTATAGGGTATCCCCAAATGAAACAATAAAATATTTCTATGAAAACCCCCCAATTTTACATAAAAATTGAACTTAAACATCATTTTAATTACAAATACCACAAAAACCGATTCTATCACCAATTATCAAATGAGATAACCTGAAAATATTATAAAAATAAAAATCTAAGACATGAGGCTTTAATACACAAGTAATCACCTACCAAGATTGTTAAAACTTTGAATCCTTTGTGAAAAAATTCAATCCCACCACTGCCACACCTCAAGGAAGGTAGATCGAGCCTAAAATCAGATGATTGGACTATGAAAACCCACCGACAACATTAGGATCGAAATCCAACCCTCTGGTTATTTGTTACTTCACGGAAATTGGAAGAAACATCATGAAAAGGGAGGATCTAATAGGGATAAACACTTACTTGAGATTGTGGGATTTTCCTCCACCAAATCCTTCTTCAAAATGGAGTTCCAATGAGGGTTTGATACTTTTTGAGGGCTTCCATGGCTGTTAGGTTTTAATTGGGGAATAAAGGGTAGAATTAAGTTAAATATAAGGACATAAAAGAATTCATTTAACTCATTTTTAATGATCTGGACATGGGTGCATGGTTTGTGTGCATGGTTTGGCAAATTGTGTACCTAAACCGTGCACCCTCCTTTCTCCCCCAAAACACCTCCAAATGCCACCAAAATATGTGGTGCCTTTGGGGAGGACATAAGGGGGCTATTAATAAAAAAAATATAAGAAACATAAGTATCTTTAATGAAGAAATTTTTTGTGAAAGATATGTTCATATAATAACCCCTTAACCACAGTTTACCTACACATGTCATTTTGACACATAAACCTAATATGATAAAAATAAAAAACTGATATATAATTTTTATGCATTTTCATATAATAGTGTAATAATTTAAATGAAGGTAATAATAAACATGAAAATTTTTCTCATGAAATTATACAATTAATATAAGGTTATTATTCAGTAATTTATAGACACACAAGACAAGTCAGTCTCAAGGTAGTGGATTTTTCATCAATTGTCTTTCATTGATGAATTTCATGATTATATGAACCTGTATTCTTTTATAATGTGTATATAAAACCTATTTTACATTCTATATACATATTATTCTAGGAAAATGATATTTAATATGTTTTTAAATTTTAATATTTTATGAGACTTATGACTGAAATGTTTAAAATGGTATGAGACATTTTGAATGATTAAACATGTAATTTCATTATTTTTCTTAACGGAAACATTCATGATAATATTTCACAAAATTATTTATATGTATATAAAAGAGTTTTAAAAGCATGTTTTTTTTATTTTTAATTTCATGGAAATATTTTTTAATTGTAATCTTTATATATTCTTCTATAGAATATTTTCACAAATGAAAAAAAGAATGTTCTATCCTAAAATGACATGAGGATAGTGGTTTTTTTCACCAATATGGGAATTGTTTTATATTTGGATTCCATTGAAATATATAAGGTTTTCTTAAATGAAAAACCATTTCTTTATTTTTTGATATTTTTAATTCAAAATGGGTTTTAAAAAAGGACTTATTATTCCAATATCTTCAAATTTTTTCCTATGATTTCAAATTAAATTTTATGAGTTAAATGTTAAAAATTATATTCTTTTTGTGATTTGATTATAAAAATTATTCTTGGAAATTTGCTTGGTTCTTCTATAATAATCCAATGATGAGTGGTTCCATGATAAACCAACAATGGGTGGGTCTGTGATATACCTCCAATGCATTAGGTAAGGAAGATGTACGCATTTCTATTCCATTTGTATAAGTGACATGTATGGAAGTAATTTTCATAGATATTACATTTATAATAGTAAAAAATATATTGATTTTCCATGTTACCAATATATTTTGGTATTCTTGTTATCGGTTTTACAGTAAACATATGATTATAAAAAAATATTAAATGATAATATTATCAAAGGAATGTATTAACTAATTATCATGGGGAAAATTATTACTTGAGCTTAAAGTTTTCATTTGTTTTTGATTTTTATAAATGGTTTAATTATTTTATTTTTTTTATATTCCTTATTGAGAATATTATGATTATCCCACGTTTTTCTTTTTTTCATTGGAATTTAGGATAAGTAAGGGGTGATAGGAATTCATGTTGATAGTCATAAATATTTTCCATAAAAGAGATAATTTTAAAGGTTTTATATATTTTTATACTAAAAATGGAAATTGATCAGAATTGTACCCGTTTTATTTTATGATTTTTTATGTGTGAGTCATGAAATATTCATTTAAAACTAGAAGTGTAAAAGGATCCACAATGTGAGATAAAGTATAATCCTTTATATAACTCAAGACTATGTAATGTTTTAAGGCTTGGTCCTTATAATTAATTTGGATTATTCCATTTGAAATTAGGGCATTAAGACAATCCATATAAAATTGTCTTTTATTATGATCTATTTTCCTCAATGAGAAGAGATAACCTACCACTACATGATTTTGAAAAAATTACATTGATTTTGATGGAATTTTAAAGTTTAACACACTTCAAGTAGTAAAAAATTTATAATTATGCTGACACTCACAATATAATAACACCTACCATTGATGAAGTAAATTATATCATCTGCAAAAAAGATATGTGAAGGTCCATTGAACCCATAATAGCCTCCATATGGATTCACCAATCAATTTTAGATCGATGAGCATATATTTGGGATGAGTAAATTATGATCACAAATTAAATGGCTTATATGAATATGATTTCATTGATAGAGGTTCCTAAAGGAATTAATGGGTCAAAAGAGTATTCACATTAGAGAGATGGTAAACCATGTGGAAGAAAATCACTAGAAACCCAGATCACATACATAATCATAAAAACCACAATGCCTAAGGAATTCATTATGAATATCTATTCCATCCCATCATAGGCATTATCCATATCAATATTGATCTCTATGTTGTAACTGAACACCATCCAATCATGATTGATGATCAAATCCCAATCCAAGACAATAAACCTTTACATATTACTTAATTTGATGAAATAATGGTACACCTTTTAAATGTTCTATCCAAATAGTGACATAATCATTTAATTGATAGCGGAGTAAATCATATTATTAGAGAAATTACCTAAAATAATAGGATGAAGTTTCCCAAAACCATTCATATTTCACACCATAGGAATAAGGATAATAACTATTGTCAAGAGAGATCCAGGATGTTCTAGTCCTTTAAATAAATATCAGTTTACAATAATGACAACAAATTTCATCATATTCCAATATTATAAGTAAATGTACCCATAAATAAATTTTTACTATAATAAAAATCGGGAATAAGGGCCTTGATAGATTATAATGTTTCTTTCTAATCAAAAATATATTCCTCGATTTAGTTATCAATATTATCAATAGATCTCTAGATGATAATGTAAATAAATTTATCTATATCTAACAAATTGGGATCTAATTGAGATCCCTATCATGTACCTATAATAAATTAAGAGATGTGATAAACCTCAAGTGGGACAATGATGACAGCCTCACTAGATTGTGAATAATCCCCTAGACACTTGTCTATTTTACTAATAATTTATTTGTCATTAAAGAAAACATGAAGGGAAGTAAGGTTCTATCCTTCCCTCAACTATTTCTCAATTGAATAGACTCAAGTAATTATCTCTTATTCCAACAAGTCGTCTTATGATGTATTATTATTTTTGGGATAGAGAGAACAAGTATCATCATCCAATGGAGTTTGTAAACTTCTATCTATATGGATAGTCACCTCCTAGAGACCTTGGAAAGAGAATTAAAGTGTAGGTTTGTTGTTTAACAATAATAAAATATCCCTTTTCAACCTCAAGAGATTTATTTGCATGATAACCCATGTAAACCCCATAGTAGATGATACAAATGAGATAATATCCATATATTTAAATATATTTACATCCATCCACTGACTGGATTAATAGAATCCTTTCTCTTCGACTGTATATGGGGTGACATTGAGAAATAATGTATAGTTGTCTAAGAGGGATATAGGGTAGGTGTATAACATTACATTTAGAGATGGATGAGATAGCATTGAATTTTTCCTTGAATGTATCAACCCAACTACAAATCCTAATACATCGATGTTTATTATTTCCCCATGTTAATTTTTACATTGAATCTTACGTCAAGTTTGTTGTTATGGGATAAAAATACCCATAAATCTACCATAATATTGTTGTAAAAATAATCCCACCCTTTATTTTTATATTCACCATGATGGTGTTGAAATCCACCTATAAACTAGGTTGTAGGACCTAGATTTAAGTGGTATTGGGTATGCCAAAAGGATTCCCTTTCACCATCCCCACGATTTGTAAAAACATCTATAAGAATAAAAGTAAACTTGATGCTTATTTAACTTTATACTAATCTTCAGTGATTAACCATCAATGAAATCCGCATTGATTCGATTCTTCAAAAAATATATAAATATTAAAATTTATCAATAATTCTTGCATGGAATTATAAATATGATGATTTGAGGAATACTCTTTGATGCTATAGACTCCATGTTTTTGATCTATAAAAACTAACAACTTTTTGTTTTTGTTTCCAATAATTGTTTGGAGACATTCACTATTTATTGGGCATCTAATTCCATTATCATTACAAACTAAATATGAAATCATAAGGACTAGATGGGATATTTCTTAAGGCCTGAAACACTGTTTAGGAGGGGTGATGTTGGGTCATTCTGGATTTACATTTTTCTATAGACAATAATATTGTTATTGGAGGGAAAGTATTTGCTTCTTTCTTTTAGGAATGAGTAGGGGAGAGAGGTGGGGGATATCACTAATATCATCTATCACACTTAAGTGGTGTAGAAAACAAAAAAAATGGCTTTGAAACTTCTAATGGGATCCCCTAAGAATATATAAATTTTATATAGGATGGTACACCTGATGTTGGAGGATTTAGGAGCCTTAAAATAGGATGATATTTGGATATTGCTTTGATATTGAGAAATGTTGGAAAGTACATTGGGATATTTAGTGAATAAAACACTGAAATATTTCCAATGGATGTCATGATTTATTTTATGTGGTATTGATTCAAGGTTATTAAGGATATATTCTCTGCACCATCAGATAAATTGATGTCTTTCCTATCTGGAGAAGAAGGGAAAAAAGTTAGAGATGACTGTAGCACTAGATTCTCCTACACTAGTTGGGTTATCGGAATTGAGAACTTTCTTACAAGGGATTAAATACAATTCCATCAAACCATAAATCCCTAAAACCATTATTAACATCTTCTTGAGATATATGGGATTCAATAACCATTCTCTACACTCTATGATTGTAAATGAGAAGCAGACCCGTCTAATGGTACATTGATGTTAGATTTTTACTTTTAGCTAAAAAGGGGATTATATAACCATGGTTATCTATACATGAATAATATACCATATAGCGATGATAATAAATTGTATTTATTTTCCCTGGTGACTATTATTTATTACTTTTAATGATATTTATTATCAATGGAGTATCAGGTGAAGTAATTCGGCAATAAGTACATATTTTGAATGGTGGAACCATAAAAAGATGTAGAATCACATATGCATGTCTTAATACTAGATGTTGACTCTAAAGATGGATATATAATTCAACTATATGGAAAGAGGAACACATGTCACCAGAAGTAACGAATATAGGTGAATTAAATAATATTGATTTATAAATGAGGAATACATGGAGATACATAGATCCAAAAGTATCCAAACACATATATCAATTATTGAACTATTCATTAAGAGAAATATAGGTATTGAAGGAATTAAAATTCACTATAAACAGTAGTTTTTTTGTTAATATTGAAGATATATCCAATTGGGAAATTGAATAATTATTATTTAGAGTGTAATGATATCAGATTGAGATATTAAATATCTATGTTAAATATGGCTAAACATTAATTCTATTATAAGTTAAAAACTATACTTTTGGAGAAATTTTATATTATCAAGATAACATAACAGATTCAAGATCATTAATTCAATGTATAAAATGTTTTTTCATATGAAACACATCACAAAGTATGATGACCAATAGTGATTCATGAATATTCGGTGGAATGATTAATTCATTTTAAATATATAAAGACGATAATGTTGAAAGTATTAGAGTATGATAAAAAATGATGTACCATAGATGAATCCATCACAACATGATTCAAAAAACTTAATGAACTGTATGTTCATTCAATTAGACTAGTCTATGAATTTGGTTTAAGGAAAATTTATAAAAAGATTTATTAACTCATCTATGTTTTAAATAAGATAACGAGAAAATAATGAGAATATAGAATTCCATATGCATGGAAATTGAAAAGAAATAAAAGAATGTTCGTGAATTTTAACCTGTAGTAAAGAGAAAAAGGGTTAAGGTGATCAAGAATAGATACTATAAGGATAAGTTTTAACATAATGTATGTGTAATGGATTTATACCACTAAAAGAACATAATCATATAAAGGTTATTTGATGTAACATATGCCATATGAGGTTGAGTTGAGAAGATTAAAATCCAAAACATGAAGAAGAATAGATTAAAGAGTATGGAAGTATGGTTACTAAAATATGTTGATGGACTTCACTGAAACACTGTAAAGATACAACTATAATGGGGATTCTGATCTAGATAATAAAATGTGAAATATTCATTAACGAATATTGTGATTCAAACAATTATCTATATAAGAGTTAAAAATTATTGAAATTGAGTAATATTAAAGATTTAAAAATTTTAAATCATGATATATTTGAATTATATTTAATGTGGTCAAATGAAGAATGAGTTTCGAGGAGTTTTGAACTAAATCACACACATTTCTATATATTTATCAGAGGAATTGTGGTTATATAATGGGGGGAGAATTGTTCGAGTGATCAAGGATCATTATTTAGAATAAAATATGAGAAATTGGGTATATTATAAGAGAGGGAGTTTCTGAACTACATTCATCAATAGATTAGAAGCGTCAACATTTGAGAATACTAGAACATATAGTTTTGAGGAATCTGATTGAGTTATCAAAATTTAGAAAACCAAAAGTAGATGAGTTAGATCAATATAAAGTAGTGACCTATAAAATTTCTTTATGTTGAAGTACTATTATGAAATCCCTTGAAATAACTTACCAGGACATGGGAAAGAGCAATGTGAATACTGAAAACAATGGATCATCATGAGTTAGTTGAAATTCCTTTTATTGGGAAATAGAAGGATATTTTCGAGAGAAATATCAAACACATGGGTAATATTTTGGTTTCTATGTTCAGGTAGAATCATTCTCTAGGATATCGGATAATAACATTACCTATTAAAATTACATATGAGAATTATGAAATAATTGTGATTTAAATATCCCAAGAACAACAAGTTGTGGGTTTCCTAAAAAAACATCATACATTATTAAAACATATTTCTACTGAATATTTAACATTATATACATTTCATATGAGAGTAATTGTTGACGATTAATACTAAAGAACCATATATAATAAGTAAAAATAGAGATTTGATCAACTTAAAGAAAACATGGGTTTATGAGAAAATTAATCTACAGGATTTGGTACCCCTAATTCACCCCCCACTAGGGTAACTATATGGTCCACTGAAATAAAACAGTGGTATCAAAGATGTTATGGTTATCTCTTCTTGGATATAGGGGTTTTGCCTTAGTTTTTTTTCTAAAGAGTCATATGAAATGAATATTTCTAGAATATAAAAAAATTATTCCACCGTAATATTATAATGGTATTACTAAGATTAATAAAATGGAATTAACTCCTAGTGAAGGAAATACTCTGTTTTTTTCAAATCATTGAAAAACAATTAAAATAAATCATATCTTTAGAAATGGAATTTATCATCTCTGAATCAATAGAGGTAGGATCTACCCATATAAAAAGAAAATAATCTCTCTAATATCTTCTTTATATTTTCAGTAAAATAATCACAATAAAATTAATTGGTAACTATTATAAAATTGTACAATAAAAGACCATGATTTAAAATCATGACTAGAAACCAAAATCCAATAAATAAATACTATGTGGAACTCTTTCATGGGTAGGAGAGCACCTGAAGGGCATATCAGGAATCAGAATAATGGGATATTGAGAATCTTGAGTAAACTGAGTGAATCCATGGGATCCATGACCCTTGAATCACATGATCACAATACCATCCCATAACGAGGACTAAGGAACCTCAAGTAGCCACCAATCCCACTTCCCATCTCCATTTCCACTAGACATCCCAGATCATGGATGACCATCACTGGAGAAACCACTATAATTGAAACATATAATATATTACATATACCCATGAAGAAAAAAATTATTTCAATAGTATATAAAATTATTAAACATAAAACCAAAATATAGCTATCATGTCATGGACATATTTAATTTAAAATAGGGTATATATAAGATATCACGACTCTTCATTATCACTGTGAATATTCTCTATATAGCACATTTAAAAAATAATAATAAAAAACAAACACAAGATCACTAAAACACCAAAAAAATTTAAGATGCATCAAAATGAATGGAAAACCTAGAGACATGACCCAAACACTATGGGAGAGGTATAAACACCATGAAAAAATAAAAACCTAAAAATTTCCTCTATAGAGACCATATAAAACACCAATTTCACCATAAAAAAATCCATATGTCTCACGTGGCCTCATAAACGAATAAAACCTAAATCCCCCATCACTATAATTGGAGAATATTTCTAGAAGACCTGGTTTATTAGGAACAAGGAAGTCTAATTGATACCACAATGGATAAGAATTAATGAACCAAAAACTGATATATATCACTAAATTTGGGATCTGGGTTGATAATGAACCAAACATTTCACTCAGGTTTGGGATGTCAGAAAATGTTCATAATAAAAATCGTCTAATGACTAGGGTAAAAAACCCAAAAACAATATGTTAAAAAGTAAATAATATGGGAAAATAGGAAAAAAAATAAATAATGATGTTGAAGACATGGAATATCTAAATAGATAAACCTCCATGAACAATCTAAAGAAAATTCTTAGATGAGGGAAGTAGATAAAATTCTAAATCAATAAAAAAATTGGAATATATAAATGGTGGAGGGGGATTCATATCTAATGAAAATGCCAAACTCATAAATTTGAGAAATCATATATTAGAGAACCTAATTACAAGAGGAATATGTAGAGACACCATATGAATATAGAATTAGATAAATTTATACCAAAAAATATACCATTAATAATTCTACACAATATGAAAGTGTGATTGGTGATGATTTTTTGATAGTTGAATCTACTGATGAACTCTACACTGGAGATATAGATAAGATGATGTAATTACCTATTGAATTTTTATTTTAAATATGTTAATTAACTTAGGGATTATATGAATAAAATTCATAGCTAGAATCAATACATGAAGATATGGAGCATGCATTGGAAAATATTTTCTAAAAAAGAGAAACCATTACAATGCTTGTAAAATAAAATGAACAAGATGTAATGTTTTTAATTAAATATTGTCCTTATTCATACAATAATAAAAAAGCACTATGATATGGTTAATGTTTGGAATGTGTATTCTGATGTTGTTGATGTATTATGAGGTACTTATTATGTAAAGAACTCTCAGTTTGATGATAAAAGTTCTTGGAGATTTAATGATAAATGAGAGTGAAGTTCATGACTAAAAAATTAGAAGGATCATATATGTGGAAACTTCAAAAATATTATTCATTTTATGGATCAATTAATGACACTCTATGAAACAAAATCTCTCTCATGGATGAATATTTAAATATATGCTTTTGGGAAAAAAAATTCATATTATTTGTCAAGGAAAGTCTCAATTCATTAGAGGACCCTCACAATGAAATTTTTCATGTTAATAATACTAAATTATAGATCAAGGTAAAATGGGAAAAAGAACCAGATTATTGCATGAAATAGAAGATTATAATTTATGAGGAAAATATTTGGAATTTATAATTTTAATTGGAAGATCATGTGAGGTGTCTTGACGATTAAAAGAACAATTTAAATTTAATGTGTGTTAAACTGGTGCTGAAATCCAAGAAACATAGAAGTTAATCAATTTTAATATTCCCATAACTATCAGAGATGTTATAAAACTGAATTGTCTCTTAAAAGTATCTCTTTTGAAAATAAACAATTTAATGATAAGAAGAATTTAACCTAATTTTAATTTACATCTTTCAGGAATCTGAAACAAAAATAAGCGCACGGTCTTATAATTATTTATAAACTAATTTTGATACATTGAATGGTGAATGTTGTAGTTACTGATGGTGATGGGTAGATAAAAGTTAGGAGAACCCCAAAAATTCTATGAAAATGGATGTAAGAAAATAATATATAAGTAATCCCACACAATTTGTCATCATGGATAATTTTTTTCCATACTTGTGACCCTATTGTAGTAAGTAAGCACCATATCATGGACAGTCACTCAATACACACTCCGAAGCATTTTAATACATCACATTTTATTAAAGATTAATTAATTTATTTTAGAATTAAATTTTAATAAAAAAATTTAATAATGTAAATATTTATAAATATATTTTCTTCAAAAAAAAATTTTGGATTTTTCTAGAAATACTTTCTTTCTATGTGAAGAGTGAAAATACTATTATTCCCAAGACTATATCTTTTATAACCTTATCATTATATAAGAAAGATGAATAGGTTTATAAAACCCTTTAAATTGTCAAATATGTGTTTAAAAAATTTTATTCCTAGTTTATAAAATTAGTTTTTATTATTTCTGCAAGATAAGTAATATTTTCCAGATAATGCATTTTCTTAGAATTTTCATTTAGTTAAATATTATTTTTTGTAGAATTTGGTTATGTATTACTTTTGAATCCAAATAAATTTAATTTTTTATTAATAAAAACATTAATTAATTAAAATCAATAAGATTGATAATTTTTTACTAAAAAAATTTATGAATCAAAATACACTTTTTAGAAAAAATAGGTTTTATACCAGATAATAGTAAAATTAATTTTCCCTACACCTATTAATTTTACTAGATAATTTTAAAATTATATTAATAACTGTTTGGTAATAAATATTTATATTTTAAAATCATATTTTTATGCATTGAATATAAATTAAGTAGGTTAATGATTTAATACCACAGAAAAATTAAAACGATTATTTAAAAAGAAATAATTTTAAAAATAGATATAAAAATTTCATCTAAATAAATTATATTAGTATATTTCATAATTAAAATAAAATGTTCATTTTTTAAAACATATAAAAAATTAATCAAATAAAAAATAATTGTAAATAAAAATAAATGAACTTATAATGTATAAAAATAAATTTTTTATATTAATTTTTTTCTTATATAATATGTACTATTTTAATTTTTCTATAAAATTTTAAAATTGAATTATATTTAATGTAATCCAAATCATTATTTATAATTACATTATTTTTTAATAGGGGTCAACTTATATTTTTTGTAATAAAATAATTGTCCAGATTATTTTTTAATCAATATTAAAAATGATAACAATGGGTAAATAAAGTATCTCATATTTTTAATAATTAAAGGGTCGCATAAAAATTATAGAAATAATTTTTAGGTATTACTTTTATACCCACATGTCTCACCTACAATTTTTCCACCTAACTAATCAAACTCACCTAACCCACTCAACACCCATGTGATTCTATTCGTACCACTTACCTTAATTTAGTTTCAATGAAAAATAACCTATTTTCAATTATAAAAGGATTTCACCCACACCATTATCCCATTAAACTCCACCAAGAAGGTTTTTACCATGAATTTAGATTCCCATTACCTCTATCAATCCATCCTAAGGAGTTCACATGGTTCTAATAAGACCCCCTATCTTTAATATGTTCCTTATCATGGTAAGGATTTCATAGCCTTCTTTTTCATTTTTTTTAATTCATTTTTAGTAATACTATTTATACATATTTTTTTAATTCATGGTATTAATTTCACTTTTATATTTATTTAATGAGATAATTATTTTCTAATATCATTACATACTTTTCCGATGCCGTTATTATGGAGACATAAGGGTTCTCTTTCCACCCCGTCCATTTTGAATTAGAAATAGTTATTGTAATGTCATAATATTTGTAATTATATGTGATTATCACCCATTTTATATATTAAAATGAGATTTATCCTCTTTAATTCCATTTCATAATCCTTATTGATTCATAAAAGCCTAAATTTTTGGAAAATATATAGTGTATAGTTTTCTTTTCAATGACATCCTTGTCTGGATGGTAGTATGTGGATACAGCTACAGAATATACGCACCTTGGGGTAATAACCCCAAAAAGGGTGAGTTGAGGGAATGAATCAACCATCACTCATATTCATGATGAGTGTTCCTATGACTACATACCTGGATGCACACTCCTAGGGAATATTATTTGGGAAATTCACAGTCCCATTATTAACCATAATGAATGATTTCTCCTACCAATTAATACTATTTAACTGAATTTTTAAATTAAATTTATAATCCCTCATATTAAAATTTATATATTCTACTACTATATATTTTTGAACTAATTTGGTTGATTCCTTTTATATTGATAATTATCCATATATTATATGATTATTATGTATTTTTTTGTTGTCAATTTTCTCTCTATGGATGAGTTAGGATTATGTTATCCCTTTTATTGACATGGGAAATGTTTTCGGAATTATGTATTATTTTTTTCATAATATGAATGATTATTGGTAATTGGACTATATATTTTTGAATCATATACTTTCTACCTCTAGATGGGTTACGATATTGTTATCCCATTTATTAATATGGGGAAAAGTATTACATTCTATATGTTGTTATTCCCATATGATTGACTACTAGTGAAGTTGATTATGAATTGTTTAATAATATTATCATATGATTAATTAACTGGAAAAATTCATGTTACTAATGTGACCATGAATTATATATCCCTTAAATGGATCAATATTTCTTATGATACAATGATTATTGTGTATTTTGGTGTATTTATACCCAGAACAGGATGTTTCCTTGATAGTAACTTTATAATTTCTAATATAATTTTTCATTGTATTATGGTTAGGAATTACCTATACATAATAATGCATTACATATCTATTCATCAAATTGTGATTATTATTATGCATGTGACCTATTTATATTCATTATTTTATATGGACATTATCCTCTCAATTTCATTCTGTTATGGCTTCATGTTGATTATTTATTCCTTCCATATCTCATGTGCCATGTTTATGATATGTTATAATATATTTTATTAGACCACATACTGATTTTCTAGGCTCACACATATTTTTCCATTCCCTAGGAAATCTAGAGGAGAACTATTTTTTATTTTAATTATATGATGTAAGGATATGTAATTTTTACATAAAGTGTTAATGTTTTATGTTTTGTTTTAAAATTTCATGTATGTATGTATATCATCTTCCATTTATAATATGTTTTTGAATCAAATAGAAACTTTGATATTATATACCAATAATGTAATATAACTACAGGAACTTGATTTTTGGTCTCTAGGTTGTTATAATTGGTATCAAAATAAGATTAGTAGGAACAATGTGGACTAGATTTAGAGGAACCAAATTTAATTGAAAAGGTACTATGAAACAACATCACAATTTTTATAAAACACTCTATAATACATAATAAGAATTTGATTTTATAATTATATATCTTGATACAATTATGTGTATGTCATTGTGATTAGTAGGAGGAATGGGAATAGTATCAACACCTATATAAAATATTGCGATGTCCCCCTAAGAAAGTTAATGAATCTAGAGTTAAGGATAATTAAATCATAGCCATATTAGGGTAGTTGACCAAAGTTATGAAATATAATCTCTCTCACATAGATTAACCATCTAATCCACAACATGGAGAGACTATATTTTACCACTTCATACAATAACAATGTCTATAATTTTGTGGTACAATTAATATATTGGTATCTGAACAATGGATCACGTCTCTGAAGATGATATTTATCACATTGGGAAAAAGTGAAAATTAAAAATTAATCAGTAGGTATATCTTCTTCATAGAGATTTTATGAAATGGGAATTACTAATATAAGACACTAAAAATAAAGATGAGATAAATCTCATGAAATGAGTAAATTCTAAGGTAGTTTTTTTAAAAAAAATTCATTCCTCTTGAGAAAAAGGATTAAATATAAAGGAAATTCCAAAATCATAGAAAACAGAATAGGTAATTATTATAAAGTATGATGATAACTTTAAAATGTAATTTACATATTTTTCATTTTATTTATATATACTATGAACCAGAATTGTTTGTTTATTTGATGGGTTAAAGTTGATCCTTCATAGGGTGTCAGTCTCTTAAGAATTTTCATGATATAAGGATATAATGTTAATAACCATTTTGAAATAAAATTAGTTCTATAATGAATTCATTTTTACCACTAAAATAATATATAATTTATTTATATTAAAAAAATTGAATTTCATCAATAGCTTATGATACATGAAACAACGATTTTTAAAGAACATCAGTATTATATTTAAATGTTATTATTTAAAGGTGATCCATATAATGGAGACATTAAGTTGGTGGGTATGAATAAGAATAAATAAATTATAAAAATTATATGGTTCAAACCTGATTAAAATAAATCTAATTTTTACCTATTTATTATCAATAAAATAATAATCATTTGAATGAAAAACAAATGTTATCTAAAAAAATATATTTTTTACATACAGTTTCATTGTGCATTGTGAAAATAAATCAAAGATAATTTGAAACACATTTATAAAATTTATTTTACAAAATGAACAAATTTTTTTAAATCATCATGTCAAAATTATAATAGAGTTAATTGTTCATAGTTTTTAGAAAAGAATAATTTTTTGATGAGTAGTAAAAAATACCAGTTGTTATTAAAAACCGACTTCTTGAATAAAGCATTTAAAATTTCTATTTTGATTTATTTTTTTTATAATGATAAATTAGTTAAAGAATATTATAATTAATCCAATTTATTAATTTTTAATCATTTATATGTTAAATTTAGCTATAAAGTTTTTTATACATTAGAAAACAATTCCAGTGGAAAACCATTTTGTCATCACATTTGTAGGTTTAATTTTATATTAAATTCCTAGAGTTTTGTGAATTTAATTTGATTAATTGGATTCCATATTTAGAATCAATATAATTTATATTATATAATAATCTATGATTAATTTTTGTCATTAATGAATTGTAAAATGAGTAAAAATTAAGTAATATGTTAATGTTAAATTATGCTTTTCATTTCTTAAACTAAAAAGATAATGGATGAAAATGATCTGAAACCTAATTAATTTATATTGCATGGAAATATTGACACTCTTATCACATTAGAAACTATATTTACAATTTAATTGGAATTATTTTATTGAAATTTACCTATACAATATTTTATCTAAATCTAAAGACAAAATGTTAGCCTCTTGTTTTTCAATTTCAATTATGTGTTCAAATAGGGAAAAAATAATGTTTTAAATAAATATTGATGGTGATTTTTGATATTAATGAAATTATTACTGTGATATTAATCTATTTATAATTTTTAATAATTGTATAATTAGATTAAATTCTTATGCATCAATAATTAAATAATTACTTTATTATTTGAAAAATAAAATAAACGAATCAAAAAATATTAAAAGTAACCTAAATTTAATGAATGGTTCGATTACATGCTTTTTTAGATAAATATATAATTTTATATATGTGTTAAAGGAATGTATTTATATTACAACATTTTCTTGATATTTTTAATGTACAATTAAATTAAAAGTGTCCAAATTGAAATCACTATTATTTTATAATAAATGATAACTTATTAAATGATTAAAAATTTCTGAAAATGAAATCTTCTTATAAGTTGTTTTTAAATGTTTAAAAATATGAAATATTTTATATTTATGAACTAATTGTTCTTTTATAGTGAATTTATGGACAAGAAAATATTAATTATTTTGTAAACACTGTTAAGGTTATAATAATGGTTTTCCACATCACATGCTAGTGTTTTAAAATTAATTTTCAACACACCTTTGATTTTTATATGATAAATTAGATTTAATATTTAGATATAAGTGGTAAAAATTATCTATGTATAATTTTTTTAGTTTCTAAGGTTAAATTAAAATTTTATAAAAACTAATTATCATGATGAAAAGTAAAATTGTATAAGTGAGTAAATATAAATTCAAAGGAATACAATGCTTAAAAATTGTGTATTATTTATGTTTTAGTATATCATAAACCATATCATCCCTAAAATAAATTATTTATCAATTACATTTGTATTTGGGTATAGATTGACTTCTCATTATTGTATATTTTTTGGTTTTTTAAAAAATTTCACTCCTCAATTATAAAAGGGAACTTCCTCCCCTCACTTCTTCACACTTAACGCCATTTTTATTAAATAAAAAATTCTAAAATTTCTCCCCAACATACTTATCCACATTTGAGATTACATTTATTCACATTCTTGAGTCTATTCTTATTTTTGCATCATGAAATAAAACTTAAAACTTGGGATGAACATCCAAATATCATTAAAGGATACACATATAAGGAAAACAGTCCATCTTGGGAATAAATGTAAAACATGAATACGTTATCATTAAGTAATACTTTTCACCTTTATGAAGTTGTGCGTACTCATCACTAAATATAAGCTCATTGGTTACACTCTTTGTGAAAAAAATATTAACATAAACCCAAATAACGAAACATATATCATATATAGGTATCTTGGGACATAAACATACTTAAATGGAATAACTATTTGATTGACTTCAACACATATCACCAAATGTAATAGCCATATATATGACTTCCATACCCAATTCTTTTGAGGTTATAACGTATCCACCCATACATGGATTATCACAAAACTACCCATCATTGGTTTATCACGTAACCATCTATCTTTGGTTTATTAAATAACCACCCATCAAATATTCTAGTACCATTATATAGTCATGACACATAATATATTACAATTTTCAACATTTCACTAACAAACATTCATTTTTAATCAGAATAAAACATTTCAGGATATTGAAATATTCAAACCATTTCCAAAACCATTTAAAACATTTAATAAAGAGTATTTTTAATCAATGTGTCTCATACCACGTTGAAAAATTTGAAATAAATTATCATTTTAAAACATTCATGTCTATGTAAATAAATTAAAAAACCATTTTGAAAACATGGACATGAAATAAATGTTTTTAGAAGAATAAATATTTAAAACATTTAAAATGATGTTTTAGTTAAAGCGTCCCTTACCACAAGAGAAATAGTAGAATAAAAATATTTATGAATTAACATTAAATATAACCATAAATATCATGACAATATACTATTTCTTTATATAAAATGTCAAAATGGTTTTGTATACACCTTATTGGATTATAAAGGCGCATAAAATCAAGATATGCTTCAATAATAGGATATTGAGATGAAGTCCCTTAAAAAGATCATATCATTAGATTAAGGATTAATCAATGACATTATTATGTTTGAAAAAAGTAAATAAACCCAATATAATTGTATATTAATTATAAAATAATAAAAGTTCATTCACACATATTATTTTAAAAACAAAAGAAATGACTTGGTTATTTACTAAATGAATGGAGATTGAGTTAAGATTTCCCTTACCTTGAGTCTGACTTGTCACATACAATAATTATGATCCTAAATATTAGGAATAGGTGAATTCCTAATTTTATGAAAACATTTTTAAAGTTTATTATTAATTTTATATCACTTATTACTATGTAATAAGAATTATACAATTTTTTATGTTCATATCGGACATTTTATCGATATTCGGTACATGAGTCCAAAATGAACTTGTGTGGATGTAAATTTTCTATGTGGTAAAAATTCCATTATATACAAAATATTATTTATGATTTAAATATCATATATATTCAGTATATATGTATTTATAATAACCATAATATTTTGAGATAAGAAATGAAATGCACCATTCATGGAGACGGCATGTTGTATGTACGCATGAACACTACTTTCATTTTTTTAATATTAAAATAATAATAATTGAATGATATAAATGTATATAATAATACCAGTATTATATTAATTTCATGCATTTCTCATAGGTTTAATAAAACCATCTTTCATATATTCCTTGTATAGTGGGAACGAGTCATATCATTTTGAGGGGTAGTAGTCCACACTTCCTCAAACAAAATTATAGTATTTAAACAACATGGAAAACAAAAAGTTTTAATATAAATAAAAATTATAGAAGAATATATAAAAATAAATATAATATATATGATATGTAACATTTGGTTCATTATAAAATCCATCATGAGAGGTCGTGGGAAAAAATTGAACAGTCATCATTTCATGAGGTAGTAGTTCACCCTAAAATGACCCAATATGTTCGTTACACAATAAATGGAGGTATGTGTCAGTGTGGGATAAAAAAATATCATAGAAAAATACCAGTACATTTAGGATAATTCTGTTTTTTTGAAATGAAAAAATAAGAAAATTATTGGTAGTGGATAATTGAAATTAAACTAAAAAGCATGAGAGAAGATGTTATTCCTTAACCGGGTAACATCCTTTGGTTTATAAAAACATGCTTTCATGGGAGGATTTCTACCCTAACTAAGGAATCTAGGATGAGGTGAGGATTTCTAGGAATATTTTTGGGAAGAAATGGGCCGAACCAAGAGTTTTATGAAGTGTAAGTATTATAGAAAGGAGGGTAACTTTTATAGGATATGGAAGCGGTACCCTTGGAAACTCTTAAATTGTTAATTTAATATAAATTATTTTTTTTGTAAAAGTATCCAACTAGATATATGTCAAATATATTATTATGATAGGTCAAATTAATCTCATCCAATAATTTTTATACATGTATTTAGATTATTTTAAACAATATCTTTTTGGTTTACCCTTAATTATTCTCTTTTAATTTTAATTTTTGTAATAACATATTAATTACTAAGATGCTATTAATTTTGTTTATATGGGGTAAATTTACCATATTTTGACACTTAATTACATTTCATTCTTATCATAGACACTATTTTATTTTGAAATAATTTTAGTATTTTTTGGTAATATAATAATTTTTTATTTTTATATAACATCAATTATGTCAATTTTTACACTATTAATTTTATTGAATTTTAATAAAATCTAAACAGAGAGATAACTTCAAAAATAAGAATTTAATTTTCTTATGACATGTTTTCACCACCTAGAAAAATATTTTATGAAATAAATTATAAAATATTATTATTATTTTATTATTTATAAAATCATTTATTTGATTCCTTCATTAATAAAGAAAACATTTCATCATCATTGTGTCATAATTAAATTTAATTATATAATGTATAAAAATTATTAATAAAATACCATGATGTAGGAAATATTTTTAAAATTCTTAATCACTATTTATAGTTTAAGATATAATTTATATATACCCATTTTAAAATTGTTTTATTATGAGTATTTATGTTTATAACTAATTTTTATTTACATTAAATTAAAAGATATATGTGTCATAATCACACCCATGTGGGTTCCAAAGGCCAACATTTCATACCAAGGGTTTTCTTGGTAGACCATATCTCATAAAATAGGATTATAAAATGTGTTAAGGATGTTTTATATTATAATAATATTATTTTTACCCTTTTGTACCTAATTATCCCTTTAACAATGGTAAATAAAAATAATTTTGAAAGATACTATTCATCATGTACAAAACTAAATGGACTTATTAACATAATTTGGACATTATGATTCCAAATATTGAATCAATTATTACATATTAAAAACACATAAGTTTGAGAAATTAATTTTAAATTAATTATTGTTGTTAAAATGAGAAAATGGGTTTTTGAAAAGTAAAAATCATAAAAATATTGACAAGTGTTTATATAAAAATTATATTTGAAATTACCCCCAATGCCAAAATTGGATTAAATTATAAAAACCTACTTTTAATATACATTAAAAACAATTCAAATGAATATCTATCAATAAAAATAAATTAGACAAAAAGGAAGTTTTGAATTAAAAATGCAGTATTTTTCACTATTCATTAAAATATTAATTTTATCAAAAAAATAAAAAAAATTCGACCTAAGTGAATTTTTATTCCACAATTCAGAATAATAATTTCATTTTGTCAAATATAATATATAAAAGTGATAAAAACAAGATTTAAAAATGGTTCTCCCACAAACGGTGATAATACGACCTTTTAGAAATATTAGGTAATTTTTTTATTAAAATTTTATTCATTATCATTATATGCCTATAAAATTTATTGGATAAATGTAAAAAAATTTAACAAAAATATGTTGTAATATTTTATTTAGTTCTATTAATTCCCACCAATAAAATGGATAGGCATTAACTACCATTTGAAATAATTATATTATTATTGAATTATTTTTTAGTATATCTCAGTGTTGTGTGCAACATAAGATAAACCCATTTTTGCGTGTGGATTATGAAATCGAAGATAGAATCCCCATTAAGTTAAAACCAACATCTAATTCATAACTATTTAATCTACATAAAACTATGATATTTAATAGTTACATGAGCTATTACATCCTTCCCCCATTTGGAAATTGTGTCCTCACAATTTTATTCACTTATCAAATAAGTGGTGGTACTTATCCGTTATTGAATTTTTATATTCACATGATTCCTATTTAACCAAGTGGATTTTACCCAAAACTGTATCATTAAAAAACACCTTATTCCACAACAGATTCTCTCTATGGTCAGGAATCTGGACAGGTTGCTCCTCAAAATAAAGATTTTCCTCCAACAGAACTACTTCTTGTTTGAAAACATGAAATGGATCCAGTATATACTTTCATAACATGGAAACATGGAAAAATTGTGTACATGGGATAAAATAGGAGGTAAATACACACTGTAGGAAACTAAAACAACATTATCAAGGATTTCAAAGGGTCTAATGAACCTCAAACTCAACATCCCTTTCATACCAAAACGCATCACACTTTTACATAGAGAAACTTTGAGAGATACATGATCACCTACCTATAAATAAAGATCCTTCCTTTGGTTGTCATCATAAATTTTTGTCCTTCTTTTAGATGTCCTAATGTTCTTTTCAACTAACATAAATTTCCCTATCATCTCTTATAACAATTTTTGTCTCATCAACATCATTTAACAAACTTCATCCCAAAAAGCTGGAGTTGAACACTACTTTACAAATAATTCTTCAAATGCTTCCATTTGTATGCTGGAATGAAAAATAATATTATAATAAATCTTAACCAATGAAATATGTTGATTTCATCTTCCCTGGTAATATATTAAAAAATAATGTAGCATATGCTATAATGTTTGATTTTTTCGTTCTGACTCCCAATCTGATTAAGGATAAAAAGTTGTATTAAAATTTAATTCAGTTCCCAATGACATCTTAAGGCCATTATAAAAGTTAAAAGTGAACCTAAGATCAATATCAGATACAATGGAGACCATAAATCCTTGAATCTGAAATATCTCTTTAAGATACAATTGATAAAGTTAATCTAGAGTATGAGTATCTCAAATCAAAAGAAAACAAATATATTTATCAATCAATCAACAATAACCCATATCATTTTGTTACCTCAAAAAGTCTTCAGTAATCCAACTACGAAATCCAAAGATACATTTTCCCATTTCCACTTTGGAAAAGGAAAAGGATGAATAATCTCTTTCGGTATCTACTTCTATTCTTTAACCTGTTGACAAATCAAACATCTCAGGGTATAGGTAGAAATATCTCTTTTCATTCCATCCCACCATAAATACTCTCTATGATCTCTGTACATATTAGTACTACCAGGGGAAACATAAAATGGAGATCTATAAGATTCACATAATAAATGTTTCTTCAATTGTGAATCAAAAGGTACACATAATTACATTCAAAACCCAAAACCACAATATTTATCAATGTTAAATTCAGGTAAATTACCCTTATGAACCAATTATACTTTTTTATAAAACTCAATAACTTTATTCTGAACATGATTAATTCTTTTTCATATAAATGATTTCACTTCCACCTAAAACAAAACAGAGGAATTCCATGAAACAAAAAGTTCCAATCCAAAATTTATCAAATCAATAACTAAAGGATCTCATTCCAAATGTAGCATGGTTAATGTTGCATAACTTTCTCGACTCCAAGAATCATCCACTTTGTTTTCCTTTCATAGATTGTAATGGATCATGTAATCATAATCCCTAATTAATTACAGCCATCTCCTATTTCTTGTGTTTAATTATTTTTGACTAAATATATAATTCAATCTTTTATTATCAGTATATATGTCACACATTACAACATGCAAATGATGCCTCGAAATATTTAATAAAAAATAACAATAGATAATTATAAATCATGTGTATGATAATTTAACTTAGGAGGTTTTAACATAAATGAAACATAATCAATTACCTGGTCATTTTTTATTTGGACACAACTAATTTATTTCAAGGATGCATCTATATAGATAACTAATTCACCATTCCTAGAAGGCATGGACAAAATGAAACATTTACCAATATTCTTTTCAATTCTTAAAAACAATAATCACTTTATTTTGTCCAAATGAACTTAAATCCCTTAAATGTTAGCTTAGTTAGTAGTATAGATAACCATGAAATGTTTTTATAAAACCATAAGTAATAACACGCTAATCTAAGAAAACTACGAATCTATGTTATATTTGTAGGTCTTGACCACTCTTTAAAAACAATTATTTTAAAAGGATCAAAAGAGATCCTATATATAGAAATAATATTCCCATGGAATTAATTTTTTTTCAAAAACAATTCACTCATACTAAACATTCCATATAATTTCTTTTATTTTATGTTTTTAAAAACAATAATTAAGTGACTTTCATGTTCCACCCATCTTTTAAAATATTACTAAATATAATCAATAATAAAAACAATAAATTTATCCAAAAAATAAAGAAAGAATCCATTCATTAGATTCATAAATATATTAGTTTTGATGTTAACCCAAATATCATAATTACAAACTCATAATTCCCATATCTCATTTGGAAATCTTTCTTCGGAATGTCATCCTCTTCAACCTTCAGCTGAAGGTACCCAGACCTCAAATCAATCTTCAAAAAATAATGACCTCCCTTGAGATTATAAATCAAATCATCAATATGAGGTAAAGGATAAATGTTCGTAATAGTGATGTTATTCAATGGTCTATAATCAATAAATAGTCTCATAGATCCATCATTATTTTCGCAAATAAAACTGGAGCACCCCATGGTGAAGTGATAGGTCAAATGAAACATTTATCCTCCAATTCTTGAAAATTCTTTAAATTTTATTAGTTATATATGATATATTAGATAAAAGGGTTTATAAATAGTCTTATCATTCTGAACAAAACCAATAGAAAATTCAATTTCCTGATTAGGAACAATACCGTTAAATTCATCCAGAATATCATCTATAAATTTTTTCACTACTACAATGACACTAATCAAAACTATTTATTTATTTTCGAAAAAATGATCCATATAACATTCACTACCCTCTTTAATCAATCTTTAATCTTCTTGGTATGTTATCAACGGTATGAAATCATTGAAAAAAGTGTTTTTGCCTTTAAAATCTATTTTATCAAGATAAACTAAAACCCAATCCAAACCTTAAATGATATCAAATTCCACTATGGGAAGTTCAACATATTTGTACGAAATACATTCTCAGTAATTATAATAGTAATATTATTATATATCATGGTTTCTTTAATACATACACCTGGATTATTTACCAAAAGTTTTATATCACATTTATGAGGTTCTATTTCCAATTTACTTTTAAATCTCTCGTAAATGAATTAATGTGATGATCTAGAGTCAAATAGAGTATTTGAATATTTTGAAAAACATGTAACATACCGACCATCACAACATTTTATGGTATCACACCAACTATAGTAGTATAAAATGATTTCCCTATGACCTTCTTCATTCGATATTGCTTGTTTCCACCCTGGTTAATCAACCTTGGGCACACATTGGAAATATTTCCTAACTCATTGCAACTAAAACATCTTACCACCGGTTTTTCATTGCTTGACTGATCATATATCATAAAGTTTTGAGCAATATGACCTGTCATACAACATCAAAAGAACTTACCAGAAAATGAGAGAAATTCCCAAGGATCCTTTTACCACACATCTCACAAGTTTGAATTTTTTTTACCTCTAGACTTCTTTGATGAATTCTTTCACATTGCATGACAATTGGATTGCTTCTTTTTCTTTCTCTCATGGAACACATGATCATCATAAAACTCCATTTCTACCTTCTAATCACATCAAAAATGTTTCTTATAGATTTTTAACTCACAATAATCTTACACCATTTGATTTTTTTGCTGAAATAATGAGTGAAACCAAATTATCTTACTATCAATATCCTAGATAAAATTTGGGACATACCAAAAATAAGAAATTTTCTTCAAATGAAGTCATATAATCTTAATATTTTTGTCTCAATTCTAGGAATTAATTTTCCATCCAAAGTAAAACAGCTTTACAAAAATATTTCTCAAGGAATGCATTCATAAATTCCTCTCATTCCGTGGCATAAAACTCTGCACTTCCTCTGATAATTTTAACCATTCGCCACCACTGATCAACTTCATCTTCAAAACAATAAACAGTAAGACTAAATTTATGACTTTTTGTACACCCCATTACATAAAAAATATTTTCCAGTGATTTAATCCACATTTCATCTTGTACATAGTCAGATGATACACTAAATGATGTGTGACATTGCCTCATGAAGTTCTCCACAATCGACATATTCTTTTCTGGTTGGTCTGCATGGTCTCATGCATTAACACCATAACCATTTATTTCCTAAGTCAACATATCCATCACTACAAAAAATTGTTCAGTTATGATTCTGAAAATATCAGGATGTTGATTTGGAAGGTTATTTCCCTCTAGAGGCCTTCCCAATATAGATACCATATCCCTCTATGGAATTTTTTTTTGAAAAAACATATTATAGATGAAGCAAAATTGTAATCAAAAAATGATATATCATTTAAATTTTACAATAAAGTTAAAATCATTTATGGATATTCAGTTATTAATATTCTATATCTTAAAGTTATCTAAACTGACCTCTGATACCAACTATATGGCCATGACCGTAAATATTACTTTATCGTTAGATAAGTCAGTAATTTTATGTTAATTTAATTTGAGGATCTTGTCAGGTTTAAATATTAAGAGAATTTGGTCATAACTCATATATAAAACTATAAATATTATAATTAGAAACATCTGCCCACTATTGATTTTTTTATAAAACAAAAACATTTTAAAATGAAACATGGGATTGTATCATGTTTTAACAGAATAACATTTCCTTGTTTCTATCCTTGAATCTATCCTTCTTCAAGTACTGTGAAAAAAATTCAATAACTAAGATGAGCATAAAAATCTCAGTGGGTGATATACAAATAAGGAAAACTATTAGTCTTGGGAAAACATAAAAGCCATGAATTCTATATCAGAAGGTAATACTTTTCACCTTCATGAAGTAGTAAATACACTTCACTAAATATAATCTCATTTCGTACCCTTTCGATAACGAAAATATTACCATAAACACATAGGAATCAACATATATCGTATAAAGTTAACTTGGGACAGAAACATACATAAATGGAATAACCGTATGAAAAACTTCCACAAATTTCACTAAATGGAATAGCGATATTCCCGACTTCTATACCCAATCCATTAATGGTTATAACATAAACACTCGTCCTTGGTTTATCACACGACTATCCATCTTTTTTTTATCACATAACCACCCATTTTTGGTTTACCACACAACAACAAATCAAATGTAAAAATCCCATTATATAATCATATAACATAAATGATTAAAATTTTCAACATTTCACCCATAAAATTTCAATTTTTATCATAATAAATAATTTTAGGATATTGAAATATTCAACCCATTTCCAAAACAATTTAAAATATTTAATAAAGATACTTTTGATTAAATGTGTCTCATACTACATTTAAAATATTGAAAGAGATTAAAATTTTAAAACATTAATGTCCATATAAATTAATTCATAAAAACCATTTCGAAAACATTGAGATAAAATAGAATGTTATAGAAGAATATGTCTTTAAAATAATTAAAACAATAGTTTAGTTGAAGAGTCCCTTAGCTCTAGAGAAACACATGAATAAAAATAATTAAGGATTAGAATTAAATAAAATGTTAACTATCATGAGAATATACTAATTCGTTATATAACCTTTAAAAAGGGTTGTATATACAACTTATAGGATAATAAAGGTGCATAACATCATGATATGCCTCAAGGAAAGAAGATTGAAATGATGTCCTTTAGATAGATCATATCTTAATATTAATGATAAATACATGACATAATTATGTGTGAAAAAAATTTAATACACCAAATATAAGTTGATATTCAGTGCAAACTAATCAGAGGCCATTCACACATATTCTTGTAAAAAACTAATGGTAGGGATATTTAACTCAATGAATGGAGATTGAATTAAGATTTTTGCTACCTTGAGTCTAACTCGTCACGTACAATTGTTATGTTCCTAAATAATAATCATTGGTAAATTTATAATTTATTGATCACATTTTTCAAATTCATTATTACTTTTAAATCACTTTTTACCATGTTATAAAAATTACATAATTTTTTAAGATCATATTGGATGTTTTGTCGATATTCTGTACTTGAATTTAAAAAGAACTTGTTTTGAAATTAGTTTGTCCATGTGGTCAAAATTCCATCATCTAGAAAATATTATTCATGATTTAAATATCATATATTTCCAAAATATATGTATTGATATTATTCATAAAATTTGGAAATAAGAAATCAAATGCACTGTTCATGGAGATGGTAGGTCCTACATAGACATTAATGCTACTTTCATTTCATTTTCATATTAAAATAACAATAATTAAATGATATAATGTATATTATAAAACCAATTTAATATTAATTTCATGTATTTATGATATTTTAAATAAAACCATCCTTCATGCATTCCATCTATAGAGGGAACAATTCATATCACTTAGAGGGGCGATAGTCCACACTTCCTTAAACAAAATTATCTTATTTATACAACATGGAAAGCATAATGATATGTTATTGTTTCGGTGCAGATGTGCGTCGGGTTACGCTGTTCCGCCAGGACGCGTTCGCGCGTGCACCCGTCAACCCGAGGGGATGGGCGCGCGGCTTGTGGTCCCGCAGTCCCGCTTTCCAAGGGCGGGCGGCATTCGTCCCTTATTCAGGGGCGTCTGCTCCTTGATCGAAACCGGGATGATGGGATGTCGGCTCCTCCTTCCTTGGACGTCTCCTCGGAACTCGTCGCCTAATCCGGGTCTCCCTCATAGACTTAAGAATGTTCGTGAATCTCGTTCCCGGCGCCATATCTTCATGGACACCGGTTAATTACGCTGCTTCCGCCCGGACGCTCCAAGGAGTCTGGGCGGGGCAGCAACCTGCAGTGAGAAGGCCGGGTGGCTCTGGGTGATGGGGGCGTGTCGTAACACTGCGGCTCTGCACGTCTGTCTTCCGTCCCTAATAGGGCTTCTCGAAGGCATGATGGCCTGAGGCATCCCGTACTGGGTGCGGGGAACTGTGTCACCTGAGGTTTTCCTCAGCTTCCCATGTTTAACACGGGGTATGCCGCGAGTTTAACGTCCAGCGGGGACGGCGTCGGACCGATCAACACGAAAAGTGGGTCAGATGACAGAACCCCATGCGGGGAACCTCCGACGCTGGGGCCAGCACATGGGCGGCTTCCCAAGTAACGTGGAGTGGAGTGAAGTGGCATGACCCCACCGGGATGTGGCGGCCCGGGTAAGGATCAGGATGGATGATGGAGTGAAGAGCTTGGACCCCGTAGGGGCTTCCTACGTACCGCGCGTTAGCACGGATCAAAGTCAGCGTAGTTCGGGTATACAGTTTAACGTCATGCTGGACGTCGGCAAGCCGACTCACGAAGAGGTCTAGGCCGCCGGGCGGAGGATTGAACCGAACCACCTCGCACAGAGGGGGGTGGAACGGCCGGGTGGATCAAAGTTTCACGTCATGCTGGACGATAAAAGGGGAAATGGGAAAAGGGGGCTGTGGGGAGGCATAGTGGAGATACACACGGGCAGTCTCCCACAGGGACGGATTCATAGGTGAATCGACGCAAGCGTGAACCCTGGAGGGGTCCACTGAAGGACGAACCGACGTAAATACGACCGGGACGACCAGGTGGCGGGCTTGGACCTCAGGGAGGCTTCCTACGTACCCTGTATAGAAGACAGGGATCAAAGTCCACGTAGTTCATTCTGTCAGGACTTACGCACTTGAGGCAGCCCGGATGCGGCAAAACTCAGTTGGAAGGGACTTGGACCGAAAGCAGAAGACACCTCGATCCCAGTCACACCCTCTACTGGCTTCGGCAGTGGGGAGGCGCAATGGAGATACACATGTGCAGCCTCCCACGAGAAACTAGGGGTTTGTAATACCCTGCCCCTGTAGGGAAAAGCCACTCCCATTAAATCGTCCCAAAAGCGGGACAATCCCGACATCCCTGCAGAGACGAGCGGGTGGGGGCCACGTCCAAACCGGGGGAGACCCTGCGTGCAGAGCACGGGATCGGACGATGCGGACGGTTTAACGTCTTGCCGGACGAAGTACAGTTTAACGTCGTGTGTTGAGGACGAAGCGGACGGTTTAACGTCTTGCCGGACGAAGTACAGTTTAACGTCGTGTGTTGAGGACGAAACACTTGGCAGTTTAACGTCTTGCAGCGCGGACGATGGGGGCTAGGCAGTTTAACGTCGTGCAGCCTGGACGTATACAGTTTAACGTCGTGCGGGACGTGGTGCAGTTTAGCGTCATGCAGGACGAATGCTGAACAGTTTAACGTCTTGTAGCTCGGACGTAGTGCAGTTTAGCGTCATGCTGGACGATAAAGCCGCCGGTAGGTCCGTGTCACTTCGCGCGAGCCTAGGGGGGGGGGCCGCACGGAAAGACGACGCACAACGCGGGCACCTGCGATGAAGACCATCGGGTGCCACGCAGGCGGGTACCCAAAGGGGGTCAAGGGAGGCGACCCTGGCGGATTGCGCGCAAAAGAGGAGCTTTGCGCGCAAAACCGCGGATCGGCGCGCAAAATGGCGGGCTGGCGCGCAATTGGGCCAGCGCTTCGCGCGCGGATGATTGGGATTGCGCGCACCGGGCTTCGGGTAGCGCGTGGGGGCAACGGCTCATTCTCTAACGAATGGCCACTTTGAAGATGGGGGTGCGCGCAATCGGGTTGGATTGCGCGCACCCGGGGGCAATTGCGCGCAAGAGGCTTCTTTTGCGCGCAAAGGCCTTCGGGTTGAAATTTGTTCAAAGGAAATGAGCCAAGGGGATTGCGCGCGAAGGCGGACCCCAAGGCTCGATTGCGCGAAAGAAAGGAGGTTACCTGAAGATCGGCATTGCGCGCGGAAGGGATTGAATTGCGCGCGCGGGAGACCGTTCGACTTCCAGCAACCCTTGAAACGTTGGGGGTCGCCTAGTATTTATAGGCAACCCCGGGCGCGGAATCCAAGGCGCGAGCACGGAATTCTCCTCGCGGGCGCGGAATCGGGCACCGCGCGCAAGGGAGTTGCGCGCATCCCGGGGGTTTTGCGCGCGGATCATCATCTTTGCGCGCAGACCTCTGAAATTCCGCGCAAGGCCTCCGGGCCCTCCGAAACATTCTTCCGACTCCAAATATGACCTCGCTTTCCGCATCCGGAGCTTCTTTTGGGAACAACGGACTTTTCCGGCGTCTACAAAAGCCCCCCCTCGGAATCTGATCGGCGAGAGGTCGCAACGATCGGGTTCCGAGGGAGACGCCGGAATGCCGAAGTCCTGGGCGGCGCGGGACTAAGGCGCGCAAAAAGGGGCTCCGGTCGCGAAATTCGCCGCTGCGGTCGCGCGAAGCGCTTTCCGCGCAGCGCGGACCCCGGCCTCACCTATAAATAGGGGCACTGGGTCCCTCCGCGCCGTACATTGGCCTTCCGCGCGATAAGCATCTCTGCTCTCGTGCGCGAAATTGCCTTTTCCGGCGCGGAATTCGCCCGCTCGTCGCGCAAAACCGTCTGGATTTCGCTCTGTCTTTGCGCGAATACCCAGGGTTTTACGCGAACGACTTCCCGATTGCGCGCCGTCCACTAGGATTGCGCGCCGACTCTCAAACTTTTCCACCAGCCTCGTCCGATTCCGCACACTTCATCCCTTAACCCGCACGACCCCCGGAACTTCTGAGATGGCCGCGAATCAAGGAAATGAAGGGGATGTCGCCACTCGCAGGGCTGAGATGGCGACGAACGAGGAGGTTTACGGAGCCACGGAGATTGTTTCCAACAATCAATCCTTGTTCGACTTACTGACGCCGGCCCAGAAGACATATCCACTGTCGGACAACCTGCCGCTCTGGAACTTCGGCATCCTAGATGAGGTTCCGGTGCCAGGGTTCGAGATTGATGCGCCGCGGACCTGGGTGACCCGGGAGGACGAGCTTCTCCGCTATAACATCACCAACAATGGGCATCCTGCCAGGGAGACCAGACACTTGGATGTCTATGTCCTGAACCCGAGGACGCGAACCATTGGTGGGGGTGAGCCTACTGCGGAGAATTCTCCAGCCCTCTACTCGAGCATATATCGCCAGAGCGTCACGGACGACACCAAGGGCTGGCTGAAGGACTGAGACTTGCGGTCTGGGGGCAACTTCACTAGCGAGTGGGCCTGGGCGTTCTGGGTACGCCACACTTGCGATCACTTCGCAGAGGAGCTGCGGTACATCGGCATGTTCGAGGCGGTGTGGACGTCGCAGTTCCACTTCTACCAGCAGTCCGAGCTCGGGCCGGAGCTGTTCACCCGATGGTCTCTGGATACCAACACCTTCCATCTTCACCATGGGGAGGTCGGCATCGGTCTCTGGGACATCCACTGCATCGGAGGTATCCCGCTGGAGGGCTACCAATACGATGAGTTCCTGCCACCGAAGAACACCTGGGAGGACAGGTCACGGACTCCCATCCTGACCTGGCATCTGCTTGACCTGGCTACGCAGCGGCTCGGGATCAAAGACTTCCAGAAGGACATAGCCTACAAGGAATGGTTCGCCCAGTTCTTGGAGCATGACCCGGCGGTCAAGATGCCAGGTAGGGGGAAGCGGTGCCCGACCGCAGCTCAGAGAAGCCGGAACGGGTCGTACTGGCGGGTCCTGGAGACGGGTGACTATCGCTCATGGGGGTACCGCGTCATCGAGGCCCGGGACCCAAATGTCCGGTACGCGGCGTTCCTGGCCGCCTTTCTAAGTGGGTGGCTCCTGCCAGTGCGGGACGCGAGAATGGGCGTTCGCCCGGCGACACTGGCGATGGCGGGCGCTATGGCCGCCAACAAGAGATACAACCTCGGGGTCCCAGTGTTGGCGAGGCTGTATTCCATCCTGGGACGCATCTCACGAGGGGGGTCGCCATGAAGGATCTGTGGGCCCTTTCAGTTCTTCCACGGCTGGGTGGCTGCTCACCTCGGTGGGTACACGTTTCCGAACGCCATCATTCCTCCGGGCAACGGCCTGCGACCCTCCCTGCTGAACATCGCGGGGGTCGCTCCGATGACCCTAAGTGAGGAGGGCGTGCGGATCCGGATTGGCAATCATGCCAACTTCAACTTCAGTCCGTTCCCCACTCCCGTCGGCCAGATGATCGACAATGGGCAGGGTCCGCTGGAGCAGCATGAATACTTCCTGAACATGCGGGGCGGGGTGCTCGTGGCTCGGATCGACGGGAAGGTGATCTGCGAGCCTTACGTGCCGACCTGGTTCGCCAGGCAGTTCGGGTGCCTTCAACGGATGCCGAAGAGGTTATTCACTGCTGTCCGGGAGGAGACGAACCCTGGCGTCCTTCGCCAGATGTGGCTGATGTTTGCCGCTTTCGGCTCTGGCGACGTCATCTCTCTCCCTCCTACCGGAGTTGACGCAGGCTTGGCAACCGAGTACGCCGAACACTGGGCCATCGCGTACCCCGAGGGGCTTTTGCGGAAGCTAGTTCGGCGGCTCGAGGCTACCCGTGCGGAGATCGGGCGTCAAGGAAGGAGGCGAGGTGCCGCCACACGGGGGAGAACGGAGGCGCGCCAAACAGCGGAGCCGGCGCGGGCAGGGACTTCGGTGGCGGGCACATCGCGAGCTGCCGCCACGACCTCAGCGCCCAGAGAGGGGGCACGTGCGGTGGTCGACGAGCGGCCCGGGAAGCAGGTGAGACGTCTGCTCGAACCTTCCCATGATGCGGTCTTCCCGGCGCTGTGGTCGGCCTGGATGACTCTGCGGCAGTCACTGGGGACCGACGCCATCTGGCGAAAGATACTCAGAGAAGGAATCTATCTGCCAGAGGTCGGGCGCCTCCAGATTGCCGACAGAGTGGACTTCAACCGGCAGTATGCGTATCTGACGGCCATGGACGAGTACGCGCGCCAACGTGGTCAGCGCGCGGAGCCATCCCTTCTGGTGAAGGTGATGCTCGGTCTCGAGCCCGCTCCGGAACAGATGCCGCCGGAAGAAGATGACAGTAGCAGCGACTCCGAAGAAGAGGAGGAAATGGGGGAGGATGAAGGCTCCGAGAGAAGATCCCATCAGGGGAGCCCACGGGAGAGCGGCGAGGTGGCCGGCTCTGACAACGTTGATGTCACTGAGCTCCTCGAGGTCCGCTTCTATCCCTACTCAATCTGCTTCATCCACTCTCTTATGCAGCTTCTAACCCATTTCTCCATCTTTCTCAGGAGCACACGGATGTCGGTCAGGCGTCCTCAGCAGGAGTAGGAGAGGCGCCAGCAGGACAAGGCGGGGGCCAGGCACCCATTATCGAACTGACAAGCGCTAAGGGGTCCCCTGCTGCAACTGTTCCTGCGGCGACCGGGATAGCGGAAGATGACGCTCCGAACTCCTGTAAGTCTCCCTACTTTACTGCTGGTGCTTGCTGTTGACGACCCGTGACTAACCATGGCATGCCCCGCGTAGTGATCTCAACATTGGAGGCTCGTCGGGTTGCCGAACCCGGGCCATCTACGAGTGGACCAGTGGTGGACATGCCGCCTGCTCCGGAACAGACTTCCCAAACCGAGCCGGCCCCACCAACTGCTGATCAAGGGGCTGCGGACGTCGGCGGTGCTGCCATCGGAGAGAGGCTGGGGGCTGACGAGGGTGTCAGCGCCGCTGGGGAGAGAGAAGAAGGTCGCCCAGATGTTGGGGAACCTATCCCTCATGAGGACCTCCCAGGGGCGGACCCTGCAGCAGACCTGCTGGCTGCCTTCCCTGCCTACCGGCCTGCCGATCCCGAGGAGATGGACGACTCAGACACGGAGGCGGTCGAGGAGAGCCGGATAACGCGCCGTAGGGGGTGGAAGTGCATCCAGCGCTTCCTCAAGCGAGACCCATCGGAGTGGCTGGGGCGCATGGGATCACTTCAAACCTGGATGCGCTTCCTGTGTGCCGGGGGAGCTGATGCTCAACGCCTCCATCTAACGGTCCGTGATTTCATGGCCGAAATGATGCGCGAGAGCTGCCGGCGTGCCGACGTCGCACAAAGTCGGGACATGTCGGAGAGCGCGCGGGCGCTCCTCGCGGCAGAGCAGGAAGTCCGGCGCCTCGAAGGGCAGGCGGCAGAGAAGGAGGCCTTCGTTGCAACGTGTACCGAGCTTGTGGAGCAACTAGCAGCTCAGCTGGTTGACGCCCAGGTACAGCTGACGGAGGCGGGCCAACAGATGGTCACAATTCAGGTCGAGCGGGAGCGTGCACAGGCTAGAATCGACGAATTGCGCGCTGCGACCGCCGACGAAGATAGGGCACGCAGAGAGCGAGAAGCAGCTCTGGAGGCCACCAGCCAAAGGGTAGCGGCATTAGAAAGACTCATCCAGCACGCTAATCCCTAAGGGCTTTGTTTTGCCATTCCCAAAACATTTGCTTCCGCTAGTTTGATCCATCTGTATGAATCAATATATTTATCTGCATCTTTTGGTTTAACATGCTCAACCACAATTCGTTGTCTTGTGGGAGTGTTAACCAAGCATCAGGCATCCACAATTGGGCCTGGATTCCTGGAGAAAAGAGGGAGGTCATTCCCAAGAAAGGAGACCTCAGACCTAATCAATGTACCATCCCCCCAACCTGTTCCAACACACGAGCGGGACAATGCTAGGGGCATTGAGATTTTATCCGAACATAGGGAAATGAGAAAAGGTGAATCGTGCGTCCCGAATCCATACATCCACAACGGTCGGCCTTCCAGGAAATGCCCGAGGCGGTAGGCGGACAGCGGATCGACCATAACAACTGCAATAGACGGACCGAAAAAGGCCATCATTCATATTGCAGGAGGCGGACCACATGTCATCATGAATACCGCTTTGGGGTTCCTTCAGACACAACGGTGGAAATCCAGATCAACAGGGCATGCGAAGCGTGGGGCGAAGTGACTATTTGTTCGGACAGAATCCAACGCTCTCAAAATTGCGCCACCGTGGGGAGAGCGTATTAGGCGGATGCACTAATCTGGCCGTGAGTCACCTCAATTCTCAGACAGCACCTCTCTGACGAGGAAACCGTCGCTTCCCATCCTTGCGATGGGGCATCCCGAGCTGAATCGGGGAGAATATCACAACTGCACCACTCTACCCAAAGTCAGGCCAGACGGCCGGCGACGAGGAGGGGCGGGACTTAACGATCCCTGAGGCTGGACCCGAGTCGGAATGCCCGGGCGTTCCTACGTACTCCATCAGGCTGGAGATCAAGCCATACGTAGTTCTGAGAGTGCAGTTTAACGTCATGCAGGACGTAGGACCCCATTTGGGGAGATCTTAGTTTAAGGTCGTAGAGCTCGGACCATAGGGGTAGATCTTAGTTTAAGGTCTTTAGAGCTCGGACCATAAGGGCTAGATCTTAGTTTAAGGTCTTTAGAGCTCGGACCATAAGGGCTAGATCTTAGTTTAAGGTCTTAGAGCTCGGACCATAAGGAGAGATCTTAGTTTAAGGTCTTAGAGCTCGGACCATAAGAAGAGATCTTAGTTTAAGGTCTTAGAGCTCGGACCATAAGAAGAGATCTTAGTTTAGGGTCTTAGAGCTCGGACCATAAGAAGAGATCTTAGTTTAAGGTCTTAGAGCTCGGACCATAAGAAGAGATCTTAGTTTAAGGTCTTAGAGCTCGGACCATAAGAAGAGATCTTAGTTTAAGGTCTTAGAGCTCGGACCATAAGAAGAGATCTTAGTTTAAGGTCTTAGAGCTCGGACCATAAGAAGAGATCTTAGTTTAAGGTCTTAGAGCTCGGACCATAAGAAGAGATCTTAGTTTAAGGTCTTAGAGCTCGGACCATAAGGAGAGATCTTAGTTTAAGGTCTTAGAGCTCGGACCATAAGGAGAGATCTTAGTTTAAGGTCTTAGAGCTCGGACCATAAAGACCTCCAAGCACGCCACATCGTGGTCATATCCCCTGGATATGCGAAGATGCACTGAGGGATAGTGTCAAGAGTGTCGAGGTTTTGCCTGGCCGGAATGGGAGGTGGAAAATGTGAATCATGCGGCCATTCATTCAAAGACTGGGGGCACCGGCGTAACGATATGGGAGTACTGCCGACCGTGGCGGAAAAGCAGCATCAATATCGCACTAACCGTTGGTGGAGTGAGGCAGCAAACGAGCATCGACCGCTCAATCGCAGGATTCATATCGATTTGCTGCCCGAGGCCATTGGGGGTACCGGCCCGAGTCGGTGGGAGAGCACTGAGGCATTGTGTCCGAACCGTTCACGGGGGCTCCACCCAGGGCGTAGACGATGGGTCCGAATGAAAGGGAGCACGAAGCCTGAAAAGTGGAAGGAACCTGACTAAGCTGAACCTGACACTCCTGGCAATAAACCAGAGTACTCTTGACACCGGTGGACCACGGCAAGGGGTCGGGGAACACGCCTTGAGGGTGACCTGAAGGCGGCGGATTCCCCAGAGAAGGGGGGAATCTCTAAGTGGTGGGGGGCTGGACCCGAAGTTTCAAACATCCGGGCGTTCCTACGTATCCCGTAAGGATGGGAATCAAGCCACACGTAGTTCTTGAAGCGCGGCGCATCACAATCGGGCACCAGCGCGAGGAAGAGTGCGGGTCTGACCCTCGCACACAGAAGGAGCGGCATTTGATATTTCTTGTTTGTCCTTAAAGATGAATGGTTTTTCTTTGTGCGGCGACATGCCTGTGATTGAGAAATCTCTGGCGTCGCCACAATAATCAAGCCATGGAAGGCATTGATGAATGGTGTGGTTATTAACCAGCGGCCAACATGAGTGTCCCCCGAGGAGAACATCACGATGCAGTGCCGTTTCTCGTCGGGCGGCCAAGACGATCACAGTTTACGGTCGTGTGGTAGGACCAGACAACACAGTTTAAGGTCGTGTGGTTCGGACCATGGAGGAATCCGCTTATTGCGGTACGGTGGACACGGCGGAGGTGGGAACATACCCTGCCCTGCGGTCACGCACGATTCCAGGAGGAGAGTCTTGGGATAGGGGTCTGCGTATGTCCATCACCCGAGGGGCAGAGATGCTAGCCTCCAGATATACTGGGCCCAGAACGCGATTGTTCGGGCGACTCCTTCCTCCTTATGGGGACGAGGGTCCAGCTACGCACGGCCCTTAGGGAGGATATCTGCATATATCCTTGGTGCTCAGATCATGGGAGCCTCGAACGACATCATTACCCTGGTTGGTCTGTCTAACGTGTAGAGGTGTACTGTAGGTCAGTATGAAGAGTGTCGAGATTCCACTACAACGCATAAAGGCGGAGTGTGATGAGGACTGCGCAACCAATGTTCAGAGCCTGAAAGATCCGACATGGCGATCAAGGATGTTGCTGACGCATTCGCAACACAACATCCGATCGCGTCAGGCTAAGACGGGGCAAGCAAACGAGCATCAACCGCTCAATCGCAGGATTCATATCGATTTGCGGCCCAAGACCCGCCGGTAAATCGACCCGGAGCGGTAGGAGAGCACTGAGGCATTGTACCCAAACCGCTAACGAGGATCCCTTTGAGTGAAGGCTCGAACAAGGGGAAGCGCGAGGCCTGACAAGCAACACAGGACTTGTCGGGATTGAATCTGACACTACGAGTCATAGACCGAAGTACCCAAAACATGTTAACGGGTCACCGGGAAGGGTCGGAGGACTCACCCTGAGAGCAACCAAAAGAGGGTAGATCCCCGTGATCAACCAAGAAACGGGGCTGGACCTGAAACACAAGCGTTCAGGCGGTCCTACGTATCCCATAAGGATGGGAATCAAGCCGCACGTAGTTCTTGAGAGGCAGTTTAACGTCATGCAGGACGATGAGGGGTGTGAGGTAGTCCCACACACGGGGGAGGCGTACGGCGCGGCCAGCAAACCGATGTGAATGAGGGCATAGCCCCGCGCTCACACCATACGCCGCACACCCGGGGGCAACTGGGCCAAGGGCCCGAGATGGGATGGAAATTCCCGAAGGATGGGGCTGGGCCTGAAACATGAAGGTTCAGGCGGTCCTACGTATCCCATAAGGATGGGAATCAAGCCGCACGTAGTTCTTGAGAGGCAGTTTAACGTCATGCAGGACGAATGCTGAACAGTTTAACGTCTTGTAGCTCGGACGTAGTGCAGTTTAGCGTCATGCAGGACGAAACACTTGGCAGTTTAACGTCTTGCAGCGCGGACGAATGTTGAACAGTTTAACGTCTTGTAGCCTGGACGAATGCTGAACAGTTTAACGTCTTGTAGCCTGGACGAATGCAGTTTAACGTCGTGCAGGACGTGGTGCAGTTTAACGTCATGCAGGACGAAGTGCAGTTTAGCGTCATGCGGGACGACTGTGCAGTTTAACGTCATGCTGGACAAATGTGCAGTTTAACGTCATGCTGGACGTCTGTGCAGTTTAACGTCATGCTGGACAAATGTGCAGTTTAACGTCATGCTGGACGTCTGAACACTCAGGCAAAGTATTGCTTGAGGAACCTAGCGTTGGTGGGAGGAGTGACACGCTCACCATCCATAGTCGCTAGGGAGTACGCGCCATTGGGATAGACCTTGTGGACAACAAAAGGTCCCTCCCACTTGGGCTCCAACTTGGGTGGCTTCCTGCCGGGGATCATCGGTGCTCTTAGGGCTAGCACTAGATCACCCTGCAGGAAGGAGCGGAGGCGAACCTTCTTATTGAAAGCTCGAGCCATTCTGCTTTGATGCCTCTCCAAGTTGTGCAAAGCGCGAAGTCTATTCTCATCCAGTGCTTCCAACTCGACTAGACGGGCTTCAGCAACTCTGTCCGGCGCTTGCTGGTCGTAGACCGCAGTGCGCAAGGACGGCAACTGGATCTCGATGGGCAGGACAGCCTCAGCTCCATACACCAGGGAATAAGGGGTCATCTGGGTGGAATTGCGAGTCGTCGTCCGATAAGCCCAGAGGGCGTTGGGGAGCTTGTCCGGCCAACTCTTCTTGTTCTGACCAACCATCTTTTGCAGAATGTTAGAGAGGGTTTTGTTGAACGCCTCGATCTGTCCATTCGCCTGCGCATGATAGCGAGATGTATGGTTCGAGCGAATGTTATACTTGGCGTACAACTTCTTCAACTCGGCTGCTCGGAAATTGGTTTTGTTATCCATGAGGATAGCGTGAGTCACTCTAAATCGATAGATGATGTTGGAGGTCACGAAGTCAGCGATCGAACAGGATTTGACCTCTCTGAGCGGAATCGCTTCTGCCCATTTGGAGAAGAAGTCCGTGGCGGTCAGAATGAACCGGCACTGGCGAGCTGTCGCCGGCGGGTAAGGTCCCACAACGTCCAGTCCCCAGACTGCAACGGGCCAGGAATACCTTGTGGTATGGAGAGGCTCCGGCGGCCGATGCACAAAGTTCGCATGAACCTGGCACGCATGGCACCTCCTGGCATGCTCGATGCAGTCATGGATCATGGAGGGCCAGAAGTATCCTAACCTCCGAATCTGGTGGGACAGCTTCGGCCCAGTCTGGTGGGCACCGCATGAACCAGCATGAACCTCTTACATGACTCGTGGGATCTCAACTCCCTGAAGGCAACGGAGGAGAATACCATCAAATCCGCGTTTGTAGAGGATCTGCTCCAGGCCGGGACTGCTCTGGAGGACGAACTGCGATGCGCGGCGTCGAACTCGCTCGCGCTCGGCCCGATCCGATGGAAGAATGCCATGTTGGAGGTACTCAACCAAAGGCGTCCTCCAATCAGGGGCTGATCCGACTGTCATATCTGGGGTACTCGGGGCTCCGGGCATATGGGCAACCGTGGTGAGGTTACTTACCAACGGGCCGCGATCTTCTTCCGGGATAACGGGAGCGATGAGCCTGCGGCGCGTCACGCGGACGATCAGGTTGTCCTGTTCAGGCTCCGCAAGTGACGCAGCGAGGCTGGCCAAAGCATCTGCTCGACCGTTCTGCGACCGGGGAACATGGACAATTTCCGGCCGAGAAGGGAACCGGGCCATCAGAAGGAGGGTGCACTCCAACAATGGCACAAGTTCCGGCTTCCTCACAACGTAGTCGCCATTGATCTGCTTAACGACCAGCTCGGAGTCCCCTTTCACGCACAGACAGGGCACGTCGATCTCGAGAGCCAACTCGAGGCCGGTGATGAGGGCATGGTATTCCGCCTCATTGTTGGTACAGCCCTCTGACAACAGGAAAGAGTATGGCAGCACGGCTCACTCCGGGGTAATGAAGACGATGCCCAAGCCCACTCTGTTGAGCTTAGGATTATCGAGTCTTCTACCGGTGGGGCTCCGGGATGCACCGTCAAAGTGCATCTGCCAGCATGGATCGGCTCGATCAACCGAGAGAATGGCCTCATCAGGAAAGCCTAGATCCAGCGGCTGATCCGCGGAGGTCGGGTGAGCTGCCAGAAAGTCTGCCAATGCTTGCCCTTTGATGGCCTTCTGAGACACATACCTGATGTCGAACTGCTAGAGAATCACAGCCCACCGCGCTAGGCGGCCAGTCAACACAGGCCGGCTCAGGATATATTTCAACGGGTCTACCCGAGAAACCAACTGTACCTCATGGTGCTGCAAGTAGTGCCGTAATTTCTGTACGGCAAATACGAGCGCCAGACAGCTCTTCTCGATGGGGGAATACCTAACTTCCGCATCGAGGAGCATGCGACTGAGGTAATAGAGGCTATTCTCTGTTCCCTCGTTGTTCTTCTGGGCGAGAAGGGCACCCATGGACCATTCCAGGGCGGTCACATAAAGGACCAGCGGCTTTCCGGATACGGGCGGCATCAGGACCGGAGGTTGAAGCAGGTACTGCTTGATTTCCTCAAAAGCGGTCTGACACTCTTTATCCCATACATAGGTGGCACCTTTCTTCATGAGCCGAGAAAAGGGCTTACACTTGCCGGCCAGATTCGCGATGAATCGGCGTATATAGGCTAAGTGGCCTTGGAACCCTTGCAGTTCCCGGACGGTACCTGGGGGAGGCATCTGGCTAATCGCCCTGATTTTCTCTGGGTCGATCTCAATACCCCGGTATCTTACCACAAATCCAAGGAACTTTCCGGAGGTGACCCCAAAGGCACACTTCAACGGGTTCATCTTCAGGCATCGAGACCGGAGGAAGCTGAACACTTTCTCAAGATCTTTGAGATGGTCCTGACGCTGGCGCGATTTGACAACCAAGTCGTCGACGTAGCATTCCACCAGTGTGCCGAGGATTGGCTTGAATATGCGGTGCATCGCCCGTTGATAGGTGGCACCTGAATTCTTCAGGCCGAAGGGCATGACTTGGTAGCAAAAGGTACCTTGGGGGGCCCTGAAGGCAGTGAACTCCTCATCCTCAGGGGCCATCCGAATTTGGTTGTATCCGGAGTATCCATCCATGAAGGAGAGGGCTTGGAACCCTGCCGTGGCATCAATCAAAAGCTCTGTCACTGGAAGGGGAAAATCATCCTTCGGACAGTGGCAGTTGAGATCGCGGAAGTCGATGCAGACTCTAATCTGCCCGTTCTTCTTCCTGACCGGCACAATGTTGGCCAGCCATTTGGGGTACTGAACTTCCCTCACGAAGTTGGCTTTGATAAGCTTGTCAACTTCGGCCTCAACCATGGCACCGTGGGATGGGTGCATCTTCCTGGGAGGCTGCTTGAACCCGCGATGGTTCGCCGGGAGACCAAGGCGGTGGACGGCTACCTGAGGATCTAGCCCCGGCATCTCGTCATAGCCCCAAGCGAACACATCACGGTGCTTCCTGAGAAAGTCCACGTACTGCTGCCGCTCCTCAGAGGGCATGGCGGCACTAACCAACGTGGGTCTTGGATCGGCCTCGGTTCCAAGGTTCACCTGTATTAACTCATCGACCGTGGCGGGGACGCCCTCCTCAAAGGCTGGGGGTGCGTCTTCCATATCCTCTCCGCTCGGGGAGGGATCGTCCACGGGAGAGACTGCGTTGGAAACTGCACTGGGGCTACCAGATCCTGCTGGGCCACTGGTGCTGGCACGGGCGGTCGCGGCCATCTCATCAGGAGGCCCGCGGACCGTCAAGACCATGGCGACGTCCAACCGGTGAATCGGGAGGACGTAAGCGTCATCCAGACTTGCCCAGGGATCGCTTGCAACAGCGACAGGCTCAACCTCACCTGCCAGGATCTGCTTATCCTTGCTCTTGTAATAGTCCGCGTCCAGATAGCGGGCTTCACATGAGGCAAAAGGAGAGGCATCTCCTTGAAGCACGCCTACTCGACCATTAAGGGAGTATTTGAGGCATTGGTGGTATGACGAGGGAACCGCCGCGTGAAGGTGAAGCCATGGACTGCCCATCAATGCGTTATACGCAGTGTCCTGAGAGACTACCATGAATTCGGTGTTGGCAACCAAGTCACCGAACTGGGTCTTCAAACGTATCTTGCCGACCGGGGTTTGCTCGGTGCGGTCGTACCCCTGGATCCTGAGGTCGGAGGGAATCAAGTCATCCTCAGACAACCCCAATCTCCGGAGCGTCCGAGTTGGAATCAGGTTAATCCCGGACCCCGTGTCGACAAGACAGCGCCGGACTTCAAGGCCATTGAACTGGCCAGTGACATACAGCGGACGGATATGTCCCTGTATAGGAGGGTCATCATCCTTACCAGAGAACGAGATAACTGCCTGACATTCGGCGTCCTCGATCGTTTCGGCGTGAAAGGCCTCTGCAGCCGCAACCTCTGTCTCAAACTGGAGGGGGCTTTTCAGGGCTTCAGCGAGTGCCTCGCGCATCTCAGATGACATGCCCAGAGCCTCAAGGATGGAGAGCCTTGCTGGGATGTCGGCCAAGTGCTTCAGGACATCATACTTTTTGGCCATGTGCGAGCCCCTGGTTGCAGGAGGTTGCTCTGCGGTTGGTGGCATGACGGACCTTGCCGGTTGGATCGGCGGCCGACTGGTACTTGGCGCATCTCGCTGTTCACTGGTCGCAGTCCGGGAAATGGTCACCGTACTGGAGTCAGGAGGCCGGGATGGACTCGTGGCAGGGCGGAGCTGGTCGCGACGCGGCTGAGGCGGTTCTGCCTGGTCCCACACCACAAACAGTGGCGGAGGCGAATCCGTCATCCCCGGATGGGGGGGCGGCGCGCGCTGAGCTCGGTTTTGAGCCTGCTGCCTAGTCTCAGTGGCGTGCACGGCCTGGCTGGAGGCACCAGCGGCTGTGCCCCGGCGACTCCTGCTGCTGCGGTTCTTCCGACGGTGGCGACGACCGGGGACACTAGGGAGGTCCACCTGGTGTTCTTCAACGTCGGGAACCGAAAAGGGACTTACCAGCTCGACGGTATTAACCGAAGCATACCCAATACCGTCATCGGACGAATCATCCATCACCGGGCGGATCCGAGGAGGGACCCCCATCTCCGGGGGCATGAAATCGCCGAGAGTGCGGGATAGTGGCGGAACCGGCGGGGCGCGCTCTTCCTTCTTGCGCTGCCGCCGTTTGCTCCTCTTGGAAGAGGCAGGCTGGGACGACGATGCCGAAGCAGCACCCGCAGATTCTGGGGGCTCAGGCTGATTCAAGCGCGCACGGATGATTCCATGGGCGCGAATGGTCGTCTTGCGGGCCATCCAGTTATTGTACTTCTGGGATCCGCGGTCGGAGACCAGCTGCCATTCGTCCTCGTTGCCACTATCGTCATCTGATCCCACGAACACGCCCGCCACTTGTGCTGGAGCTGGGCCCAACCTGATTACATTGTTGTTAATCTGGTCTTGGAGCCAATCCTTAAACACATAGCACCGCTGGATGGTGTGCCCCAGAGCCCGATGGTAGGGGCAGTAGCGGGGGTTATTCGTAAGATGTGCCTCCTCTGGCCTCCAACACTCAGGCAATCGCACAATCCTCTGCTCCAGGGCGCTCCGGAAGTAACCGGGGACCTGATCCTCATGAAATGAGTAAGTCAGGTGTCACGGGCCCCTGGGAGCGTGGTCTTGACGAGGGGCTGGAGGGGCCGGCCGAGGAGGTGGACCCTGATTATCTCGCCTGGGTTGTGGCGGTACATTACGCGGAGGGGTCGACCGGTTCTGGGGCTGCCGCTGCTGGGCCGGGAACTGAGCCCGTGGAGGCGGATTGCTATGAGGCTGTGGAGCTGGCCTCACCGGCAGCAGCTCCAATGGCCTGGGGGCCTCTATCTGGGCGACAGCAGCGGGCTCAGCCCTGCTGACTCTCCTTGCAGGAATCATAGGAGGCAGCGGGTGTGCCTGGCTGGCCTGTTGCAGGGCTTCCTCAAGACGTTGAGCTTTGTCTGAGAAGTCCCTGAACCCTCCGGGGTAATTCTGAGTGATCAGGGAAGGGACCAGCTCGGTCTTGACGTTCCCGACGCACATTGTCAGCAACTGCTCCTGAGTCAATGGCATGTCAAGGGAATACGTGAGACCCTTCCATCGGGCGACGAAGTCCGCGACTCGCTCATCAGGCCTCTGCTTTCACTTGAAGAGGTCTGCGATACTTGTCTTCCGGGTCGTGGAACTGAACTGGTAGAGGAACTGTCTACGGAGGTCCTCCCAGCTGGTTACCGACCCGACGGGGAGCTGGCTGTACCAGACAAATGTTGGCCCTTCCAGTGTCTGAACAAAGCAGCGAAACTTAGCGGCCTCCTGCTGTGCCGGAGTCCCCAACATAGGCCCGCACCTCGAGTTGAAGTGGGCTAAATGCTGTGGCGGATCTCCAGTTCCGTTGAAGGGGGCGAAAGTGGGATTCCCGAATCCCGGAGGCGCCGGCATGTCATCCACCCATGCTGGGTAGGGCTTGCCGTCCGGTGGGATCGCCACCTGCCGAGTCTCCAAGGCTTCCAAGCGGGCAATGAGTGCCGCCATCGGATCGTCCGGACATGGGTTCCAGTCCTGGCGAGGATCTCTAACCACGAGCGCATTGCATGGCCCTTCAATCGGGTCGTCGACCGGGTCGTCGAACTCGGCAGCTCGTGGGATGGCGGGCGGAGCGGCCCTGGGGGCAGCGGAAGGAATCCGAGCGGGATCTCTCAGGTAGTCACGCCGCTCGGGAGGGTGTGGCGAAACATAACGCGCCCTCTTTCCATAGGCAATGGCCTCTCTCCTGTCGTCGAACACGGCGTAATCACGGTTGCCCGGGAGAGTCTCATCGAGGGGTGGTTGTTCCGGTCCCTGCTGTCCTGGCCTGGGATCACCGTAGTCAGGCCGCCGTTCTGCAGCGCGCTCGGCGAGGAGCTGGTCAACCAGCCTCTTCTGTTCGGCGAGCTGCTGACGTAGCGTAGCCTTCTCGGGATCCTCCTCTGCGCTCCGCATGGAGGCAGATGGGTCGGCGGGCTTTGTAGCCTCGCTGTGCTCTTTTCCTTTGCTGACGTTTCGGCTCAACGTCAGTGCTTCAGTGGGTGCGGGGAGCCCCAGGAGGTTCCTCTGATGAAGAGTAACTCTCACCGATGGATCTGACGACGGCTTGTCTTCGGGGGGGAAGCCCCCGTCGAGAAGTTCCAAGTCATTCCCCTCTCCCGACAGGTCAGCCATATTGACCGTTTCTGTCCCTGGGGATATACCCTCAGGGCCACCCAGCGAATCGGGCTGTCGGCGAATCACACTGAAGCGTAGGGCAGCGTACTGCCCCCATCCACGGATATACACGTGGGGAGTGGCTTCCTCGATAACTTTGCGGAGTACTTGAAAACACTCAACGCATCGTTGTTGGAGGGCCTCGTGGCGCTCAAATGACCCGGGGTGCCGAACCGCGGGGAGCATGGCCAGGTCAATTTGACGGCACTGCTCACCAATATCCTCCAGGTGCGCTTGACTCCCGGGGTATGGCATTTGTAGGCGGTGAAGACAGGAGCGAGTCTCCCGGAGAGTTCGGCGGAAGCATTCGAACTCATCCGGGGTGAGCGATTCGGGTGCATCAAAGCCCGGTCCTGCGACTGGCCAAAACTTCTCAGGGAAGTGGCCCTCTGCAAGGACGGTCCAGAAGCTCCACGACTCAAACTCGGGACCCAGATCTCCTTGGTCCTCTTCCATGGCTGGGAACGGACGGGGAACTGGTAGTGGTGCCGAGGCGGGCCGCCGGGCTGACGGGCTGGCCGGCGGTGAATACGGCGAGCAGGCCGATTGGCCTCCATATCCCGGGCCGCCCTCTGAGGGTGGCGGTGCCCTGGCTACCACATCACGATAGGACGGGCCAGCGAGTGAACATCCTTCCGTAGCATCGGTGCTCGCCGAGGGCGCACCAGATCGTGGTTCGACCGTCGGTCCCCAGAAAAAGTCTCCAGCTTCTCCGATCGAGACGGAAGGCACTTCCGGAGGGGCCGGTACCAACCGCAAGCTTGATCCTTGGGGGTCTACCAGACCCTCGTTACTCCGGATATACCTTCGGAGAGAAGCGGGGATCACATCGATCTCGCTCTCGGGGAGCACGAGGCTGACGTGCCGCATTCCTACCCCTGCCCTTGACTGGCGGGATTGTGGAAGGGGCTCTGTCGCCGAATCGTACTCCGCCTCTGAGTCAGAGAAGCAAACCGGTCGGATCTCCGTCCGGAATTCCGTAACATTCTTCCCTCGGCGTCGACGCCTTGCCTTCCTGCCCCTGGGTGGTTCTTCGGGGCAGGGCTGATCTCTGTCCTGGCGTCCTCCGGCCGCACTGGTGCTGGGGCCAAGAGGACTGGGAACCAAGGTGCGAGGGGCACCGGGACAGATATCAAAGGGGACGCGGGGAGAGATGATTCCGGGCAGGACTCCGGGCCGGGATCGGAAGGTGGGATGACCCATGCCTCCTGGATCTGCCACACAGAGTAGATCCCGCCGGTGAATAGCGCTACCGCGAGGTGGTCCGCGGTGGCTACTGCCAGTGCCAGCAACCGGGAGAGTCGACCCAACCTGCCTTTGGGGCGGTCGGGGCCTCGATCCAGGTCGGGCATAGGAGTTCCCCTGCTCAGGATGCGCAGAGGCCTGGCGACCGGAGCCAGCAGTGGCTTGGGCCAATGCGGCCGCTGTTGCTAGAGCCCCAAGGTGGGCATCCTCTTCCGCTCGTGCCCGACGTTGGCGTCGAGACAGACGAGTCGGGAAGAGCGGCGCGGGCAGGTGGAGAGCCTGCTCTTCGACTGGAGAGGCCTGGCGGCGGTGTCGCCGTGGCCTGGCGGGAGTCCTTACCGTAGATCCCTGGAGCGAATCCCGGATAGGGTGATCCCGGGCATCTTCCACCTCATCCGCATAGGGAAGGGAACTGTCAGAGCGCTCCGGGGATAAACTCCCGAAGCGGTTGGACGTTGAGATAGGCAGCGGTGCCTCCCTGCGCGGCCCTCGGGGGCGGCGGTGGTGGCGAGGCGCAGCCTCCTCAAGGTCTAGGCGAGCCATTTCCCTAGTGGGGATGACTCCCTCTTCCTCGTATCTCCGCACCAGGGTGTTGATCACCCTTCTCTGGATGACCTCCGAGGGGGAGAGAGGGCGTGGTCATCCCGCAATTGCGGCTGCTGGGACGACTGTGGAACGGGCGGGACCGCGCGGAGTAGCCGCGTCGGTGTTTCCCCTATCCCTGCGCCAGTGGACGGGTGGCGATCGGGCACTGGATCGGGCGACCTGATTTCTGAAAGCAGGGAGAAGAACCCATTAACACTGACAGGAAAAAGGAATCGACAACCAACCATTAGCGCCACGACGCCTTCCGTGGGGGGAACCCAGGCCCTCGACGTTGCGAGACGGAGTGCCCGATGTCCCTTCCCCAGCCCCTGGCGGGTAAGACTGAATGCTTGGCCGGGCAACATGCCGGTCTTCCAACACCTCTGAAAGTCATCGGTCTTCGTATCGAGGAGAAGAGATTCACGTCGGGTTCACCATTTTTCGGTTTCGGTGCGGATGTGCGTCGGGTTACGCTGTTCCGCCAGGACGCGTTCGCGCGTGCACCCGTCAACCCGAGGGGATGGGCGCGCGGCTTGTGGTCCCGCAGTCCCGCTTTCCAAGGGCGGGCGGCATTCGTCCCTTATTCAGGGGCGTCTGCTCCTTGATCGAAACCGGGATGATGGGATGTCGGCTCCTCCTTCCTTGGACGTCTCCTCGGAACTCGTCGCCTAATCCGGGTCTCCCTCATAGACTTAAGAATGTTCGTGAATCTCGTTCCCGGCGCCATATCTTCATGGACACCGGTTAATTACGCTGCTTCCGCCCGGACGCTCCAAGGAGTCCGGGCGGGGCAGCAACCTGCAGTGAGAAGGCCGGGTGGCTCTGGGTGATGGGGGCGTGTCATAACACTGCGGCTCTGCACGTCTGTCTTCCGTCCCTAATAGGGCTTCTCGAAGGCATGATGGCCTGAGGCATCCCGTACTGGGTGCGGGGAACTGTGTCACCTGAGGTTTTCCTCAGCTTCCCATGTTTAACACGGGGTATGCCGCGAGTTTAACGTCCAGCGGGGACGGCGTCGGACCGATCAACACGAAAAGTGGGTCAGATGACAGAACCCCTTGCGGGGAACCTCCGACGCTGGGGCCAGCACATGGGCGGCTTCCCAAGTAACGTGGAGTGGAGTGAAGTGGCATGACCCCACCGGGATGTGGCGGCCCGGGTAAGGATCAGGATGGATGATGGAGTGAAGAGCTTGGACCCCGTAGGGGCTTCCTACGTACCGCGCGTTAGCACGGATCAAAGTCAGCGTAGTTCGGGTATACAGTTTAACGTCATGCTGGACGTCGGCAAGCCGACTCACGAAGAGGTCTAGGCCGCCGGGCGGAGGATTGAACCGAACCACCTCGCACAGAGGGGGGTGGAACGGCCGGGTGGATCACAGTTTCACGTCATGCTGGACGATAAAAGGGGAAATGGGAAAAGGGGGCTGTGGGGAGGCACAGTGGAGATACACACGGGCAGTCTCCCACAGGGGCGGATTCATAGGTGAATCGACGCAAGCGTGAACCCTGGAGGGGTCCACTGATGGACGAACCGACGTAAATACGACCGGGACGACCAGGTGGCGGGCTTGGACCTCAGGGAGGCTTCCTACGTACCCTGTATAGAAGACAGGGATCAAAGTCCACGTAGTTCATTCTGTCAGGACTTACGCACTTAATGCAGCCCGGATGCGGCAAAACTCAGTTGGAAGGGACTTGGACTGAAAGCAGAAGACACCTCGATCCCAGTCACACCCTCTACTGGCTTCGGCAGTGGGGAGGCGCAATGGAGATACACATGTGCAGCCTCCCACGAGAAACTAGGGGTTTGTAATACCCTGCCCCCGTAGGGAAAAGCCACTCCCATTAAATCGTCCCAAAAGCGGGACAATCCCGACATCCCTGCAGAGACGAGCGGGTGGGGGCCACGTCCAAACCGGGGGAGACCCTGCGTGCAGAGCACGGGATCGGACGATGCGGACGGTTTAACGTCTTGCCGGACGAAGTACAGTTTAACGTCGTGTGTTGAGGACGAAGTGGACGGTTTAACGTCTTGCCGGACGAAGTACAGTTTAACGTCATGTGTTGAGGACGAAACACTTGGCAGTTTAACGTCTTGCAGCGCGGACGATGGGGGCTAGGCAGTTTAACGTCGTGCAGCCTGGACGTATACAGTTTAACGTCGTGCGGGACGTGGTACAGTTTAGCGTCATGCAGGACGAATGCTGAACAGTTTAACGTCTTGTAGCTCGGACGTAGTGCAGTTTAGCGTCATGCTGGACGATAAAGCCGCCGGTAGGTCCGTGTCACTTCGCGCGAGCCTAGGGGGGGGCGCACGGAAAGACGACGCACAACGCGGGCACCTGCGATGAAGACCATCGGGCGCCACGCAGGCGGGTACCCAAAGGGGGTCAAGGGAGGCGACCCTGGCGGATTGCGCGCAAAAGAGGAGCTTTGCGCGCAAAACCGCGGATCGGCGCGCAAAATGGCGGGCTGGCGCGCAATTGGGCCAGCGCTTCGCGCGCGGATGATTGGGATTGCGCGCACCGGGCTTCGGGTAGCGCGCGGGGGCAACGACTCATTCTCTAACGAATGGCCACTTTGAAGATGGGGGTGCGCGCAATCGGGTTGGATTGCGCGCACCCGGGGGCAATTGCGCGCAAGAGGCTTCTTTTGCACGCAAAGGCCTTCGGGTTGAAATTTGTTCAAAGGAAATGAGCCAAGGGGATTGCGCGCGAAGGCGGACCCCAAGGCTCGATTGCGTGAAAGAAAAGAGGTTACCTGAAGATCGGCATTGCGCGCGGAAGGGATTGAATTGCGCGCGCGGGAGACCGTTCGACTTCCAGCAACCCTTGAAACGTTGGGGGTCTCCTAGTATTTATAGGCAACCCCGGGCGCGGAATCCAAGGCGCGAGCGCGGAATTCTCCTCGCGGGCGCGGAATCGGGCACCGCGCGCAAGGGAGTTGCGCGCATCCCGGGGGTTTTGCGCGCGGATCATCATCTTTGCGCGCAGACCTCTGAAATTCCGCGCAAGGCCTCCGGGCCCTCCGAAACATTCTTCCGACTCCAAATATGACCTCGCTTTCCGCATCCGGAGCTTCGTTTGGGAACAACGGACTTTTCCGGCGTCTACAGTTATAAAGAAAAAATTCAGAAAAATGGAGAAAATTTAAATATAATATATAGCATATATAAAATATTTTCCATTACAATGTCCACTATGAGAGGTGGAAGGGAAAAATTGAATAATCATCCTCTCGTGAGTTAGTAGTTCCCCATACATAGAAATAGTACGTTCGTTACTCATTAAATAGAGGTGTGTGAAAGTATAATTTAAAACCTCTTCATAGAATCATCATAGTATATTTAGGTTATTTTTGTTATTCTATAACCATAAAATAAGAATAATATAAGGAGTGTATAATGGAAATGAAACAAAATCTTGAGAGAGGACATTAATTATTAATCTGGTAACATCCTTTGGTTTATATGAAAACACATTCATGGTCGGATTTATCCTCCTATGTGAGGAATATAGGTTGATAGTGTGGTTTATATGATGTTTTTTGGGAAGAGAATGGCAGAACCAAAGGGTTCTTAATATGTGAGTATTACAGAATAAAGGGTACCTTTTATAGGAGAGGGAAGGGGCACCATTGGAAGTTCCTAAATTTTTATATAAATAACAATTAACTTTTTAATACATAAGGAACCTAATTGAGATATTTAGAATATAATATGAGGACAGGTCTAAATCTTCTCATCCAATAATTTTTAGACAGGCATTTATTTTATGTTAAACCTTATCTTTTCGGTTTTCCATTATTTATTCACTTTTAATTTTAATTATTGTAATAACATTTTAATTATTAAAAGGCTATTAAAATTACTTATATGGGGTCAATTTTTGATAATTGGACACTTAATAAAAATTTAGACGTTATCATAACAGCTTTTTGATTTTGATATATTTTTAGGATTTTTAAATAATTTAATAAATTACTATTTTTATAAAACATTATTTTTATCTATTTATAAAATATTCATTTTATTGAATTTAAATAAATTATAAACAAGGAGATAAATTCAAACAAAAGAATTTAATAATCTTCTAACATGTCATAGTCACCTATAAAAATCATGGATGGTATAAATTATGTCTAATAATATTTATAATATCATTTATTTGATTCCTTCATTAATAAAGAAAACACCTCATCATCATTGTGTCATAATTAAATTTTATTATTTAAAATATAAAAATTTTAAATAAATTACCATGAAGTGTGAAAGATTATTATATTTCTAATTACTATTTATAGACGATGATATCACTTATATAAACCCATATTAAAATTGATTTATTAAGAATATTTATGTTTATTGAATATTTTTCTTTACATGAAATGAAAAGATATAAATGTCATAATCACACCCAAGTTTCTCCCAAAAGAAAAAATTTCATCCTAAGGGTTTTCATGGTCAACCATGTCTCATAAAACAGAATTATGAGAGGTTTTACTGTAGTAGTACTGCACCATTACTATAGCAAGAAAAATTCACCTTGGGCCACAGGTTTGGGCTTGGGGTCATTAAGGCCTTTGGCCCACCTATGAAATCAGTTCAGTAAGGCTTTTGGACCACCTTAATGGTTATAGGGATTCCTCCAGGCCTTCGGGCCACATGATCAATGCAGTCCCCAGAGAGACTCTATAAAAAAAGAGCAGCCCTAGAGGAGGATTCAGAGCATGCACACCTACCAGAGTAGAACCAATGGATTCAAAAGAATAATTGGTTATGGCTACACCATTGGGAGTATCTTATGCTTGCACAAGAAGCCTACCCAGATAGACATGCGAAGGTGGAGAGCTAAAATCACAATATCGATATTGGGGAGGGGATGTTCCTTGTAGCTATAGTATGGTTGAAGTCCCTAATACCTATGGGTTATGTAATGTCTCTTAAAAATATGGTCTATGTAATCACTAATCCTACAGGCCTAGTAATAGTTCCTATTCATCCATTGAAAGGGTGGTTATCAAAAATCAATAGAAATGAAGGCCTTCAGGCCAAAAAATAATAATACAGTCACAATTCATCCTCTAGAAAAATAAAAGGGACCTATTTACATAATTTGTACCTTATGATTCCAAATATGGAGTCCATATTTCTAATTTAAAAACACATAAGTTTCTGTTATTAATTTGAAATTAATTCCAGTAGTCGAAATGAGGAAACTTGATTTTTAAAGGAAAATACCACAAAAAGATTTACATGTGTTTATTTCAAATTCCAATATGAAATTACCTAAAATGACAAACATTGGATTTAATGATAAAAAATAATCTAAATATAATTTAATAAAAATTCAAATGATACTATATTAATAAAAATAAATTATACGAAACGGTAGTTTTGAATTAAAAATGCAATATTTTTCATTATTCATAAAAATATGAATTTTTGCAGAAAAATACAAAAATCTCATCCAATTTAAATGTTGGTGTCCAACATCCAAATAATAAGTATATTTTTTCAAATAAAGCATATAAAAGTGGAAAAAACTAGATTTACAAATGGTTCTCCATCAAAAGGCAGTAAAATAGCCTATTAAAAATATTAGACTATTTTATGCATAAAATTTGGTTCATTATCATTTTTAGAATATTAAATGTATTGGATAAATGTAAACACATATAAAAAATATGTGGCATCATATTTTAGTTATTTATGTTTAATCCTGCCAATACATTGACTGGGTGTTAACAGACATTTAAAATAATAATATTATTATTGTATTATTTTTCGGTATATCTCAGTGTTTTGTGCAGTATAATATTTTGGAGAAACCCGTTGTTGTGTGCTGAGTATTCTATTTATGATAGTGTCCCCATTAAGGTAAATCCACTATATAATTCATAAATATTTATTAGACATGAAAAGGTATTATTCTGTAATTACCTGGGTTTTTAGAATGCACAAACTTGATGACTTGTCTGGATGTCATTGTGATATTTGGATTGCATGTTAAGGGGAAGGCACAAAATCTAGTTGACACAACATGGTACTACCATGAGACTCATCTAACATGTACCAGTGTCATCATATAATCCAGGAAGCAGGTGTGAAGTTAACTACATGGTTTATATGATGTTCTTAAATGGATTCACAAGACATTGGTGGAATTCCCTTGGGGATTTATATGTCATTATTTGTCCATTCCAGAGGACATAGCATGATCCAAATAGTATACAAAAGGAGCATCACAAGAATCAGGTGACATGTCTTGGTGTTATTTCATAACCTGGGTGGTTCTTGCGAAGTGAATGACTATCAATGTTATTTTATTTCATATAACTCTATTGAATTTTTGACTTTATAGAATCATTTTATTTTATATTCCATATATTTTGTTCAGTTTTATCTTATTTAATGTCTCTCATTCCTTAGAAAATAAGTGGGATGCCCTTTATCTGAACCGCCATATGTTCTTTGCCCAATCATTGAGTGATCACTAAAAGTTCATATGCATGTAACATGATCGCTCCAATTGTTCCCCAGATATTACCCGAATGGATTATCTTCCATTCGTGAGATCAATGACACCAAGAAATCATTTATGGTACATGTTTTCACCGTTGTGTGGTTCCATGTGTTCATCCATCTACATTCGGTAATTTTTCATGCTAGGTTTGTGGATTTATTTGCCTCATCATAATGCTTATACACCGCATTTCATGACACGTATAACATGGATCTAGACTAGAGTCAATGTAGGGCTTCAGTGTCATATATTTCATGATTTCCCATCATAGTTAATTCTGATGGCATCACTTGATTTTCAATGACCTTGCGATCACCTCATCAACACCTCCTTTGTTAGATTATTTCCAATTAAGGGGGTCATTCAGAATTACATGAACATGGAGAGGTAAATAAATAATTTCTGGATGACACATCCATGTTCTTTCATGAGATTATTATGCCCATTAGAAGGCCTTCACATGATATTGGGATAATTTTCTCCAACTTTTTGTGAGAACCGCATGTCTTTCCTAGGGGCTATCATACAATCAAATTTCCTCTTCAAGGGGTCATTATAGGCCACATTGCAAATATACTAGGAACATAGTCTAAATTTTATAGCCATGAGAGGCTCCCATAATTCCTCTCATTGTTTACATCATTTATTTTAAAAAGGATAGTGATCTCATGATGTTTTATTAGTGTTTTCGAAGACAATCACTCTTCCTATTGGTGATTATTATTGTCACCAATAAAATGTATAGTAGCGATGTATGATCATTTCATTGACAATTACATGTATTTTTTCTTATGGAATGAATGTGGGGAGTGTGAGGTCTTTTGGACATGTATAAGTCCCTTCGTGTGATGGGTATGTCATGGTTGTGGGATTTTGTGAGATGAGTAGAATATGTCACTGGAATCTTGCAGTGTCTCTCGGAATGGAAAGGGTGCATTGTATGATGTTTGGAACATCAAGAGGCTCCTTCCATATCCCATTTTTTCCATTGTTTGTTTTCAAAAGTCCTAGTGGTTTCACAAGATTTATTAAAATAATTTCTTGTAAAATAATTCTCCCCATTGGTGATGTGTCGCACGTGTTTTAGAAATACAAGAGGCTCCCATATTTTGGTTGTTTTCCTCCTATTTTTGATGAATTTTTAGAGTATTTTTTAGTAATCTTCTAGCTGACAAGTCACATATCCCAATGGAGTTATTTGGTAGCTATCGCATGGAAACTATTTTTTGGTATACATTTAAAATTGTATAAGGTCTTTTCACATGGGATTTATGGGAATTTATGTAGGCTCTATGCTATGTGTGACCATTCGCATGACCATTGAACGGTCAGGTGATGATGTGTATCTTGGTGTTTAACGCGATCCATGTGATTATAACCACATACTTATTCCATTTATTTTCACGGAAAATAATAACCATATTCAAGTATTTCTTTTGTTTTGATTTTTTTTATGCTCATTTTGTGGGCATCAGGATATCCCACCCTCCAGGAGAAATCTCTACAAGGATAATGGATCTATTGTAATTATAGTAAAAACTCACATGAGACTTTGGTGATGATTCTATTCAGTGTATTATGTGAAATTTTATGTTCAAGGTGATATTTTGTTAATTCCATGGGATGAAATATAAATAGGGTAATGGAGAGAGTTTTATTCACCTACTACTCCATTCTCTATATATCATATAACTTACTTACATTATGTAACCTCATTATAAGACCTTCTAATAAGAACATCCATGATACCTTATTGAAATCCCTTTCTATGAGAACAACTTCACAAGGTTATCTTTTTCTAAGAGCCAGATTAAATCAATCCATAGACATATCGATTGTTATTTTATAAAATTTGGATGTGGGGATACAAGAACTTATTAGGGGTTATGTGGGATCTATTGGATTGATTGCATGATAATTTGGAAAATATGCAGCTCATGTGACCATGTAAAGGTCACATGATCAAATGGGTTTAGTTGATCCGTGATTTCATCAAGAATTAAATTATTCATGTGTCTTTAATGCAATCTGTGAATCCCTGGATCATTCATGCGATGTGCATGTGGTTTCTCATTGTTATATAATTCCTATTAAAATATTTCATTTTATCTTTTTTATATATTGATAGAGATAATATTTATTTCATTTTATATATTAATTTAAAATCTTTTAACCCATCCAATTTATCAATTTTATATTATATAGATCATCATTAGAGATATGATCTGTTTTTAGAAAAATTTGGAAAATTTCTTAATTTTTAGATTTTTGATTAATTATTACCACATGGGTAATATGGTTATTTAGTTACAAATATAATTACAGATTCATTGATTATTTAACTATTGAAATACTTTATTTATTTACTTCAACTCTGTCTTCTGTACTAGGGTCACATTCGATCATATAGAGGACCTAAAAATCATTTCTGTTTTGAAATTTACCGGGAAGACTGTCAGGACCCCCCCCCCCCCCACAGTAACTGAAGAAAGACTTGGTATAAACACATCCAATTGAACTATTTCCACCTGTAATGGGATTAGGATTCATATTTACATTTTTATAATAAATTTAATTGAGATATAAGGTCATAAAGATGGAATTTGAATGATATATTTTGAAGGAAGCTTCCTAGAACCTTCTTCCAGAGAAAAAAATAGTCTGTATAAAATCCATAACACCTACAGATGATGTCCAATTATGTTTAAATTTTTAGGGATGATTCAAAATAGGTATTTAATAATATTTTAGGAATGATTCATTGCATGATTCTGTCATTAATTGGGTCTATATTGTGAAATCTTTCAGAGTACAAATTCTTCCTATAAAAGGAGGGGAGCTCCTGCATCTCAAATCATTCCATTAAATCCCCACACCATACAGGGCACCAAAAAGAAGAGGGAAATTTCCATTTAAGAGTTTTTTTGTTTTATTTTTATTTTAGTTTAATGTTCTCCTATAATGCATTCATATATTTTATATTAAAGTATTTCCATTTCCTTCTTCAATCAATCTTTCTCATCGAACTCCCATTCTCACTCTCTCTCTCTTCTGTCCCTCCATCTTGGTATCTTTTCACATTTCCATGGTAGGTGGCTAAATGGAGGCTTGAGCTGGGGGAGGTTGCCACGACCCATCCTCGGGGCCCATGTCGTGACTACCCCAATCTCGCCTTCCATAGGCCAGGGGCTGGCGACTAGCACCAAAGGCGTAAATCCCGATAAAAAATGGAAGACATTGCCTTTATAAAAGTAAACAAACACTATAGAGTATGAAAACTGAAGTGAGAACAATTTAATACTGAATAAAAAGTAAGTGATGAAAGGTAAATGGGCTAGAATACAAACCCAACTAAAAGTACAGTACAACTGAAAACTAATACAATAGTAAACAGCAACCACCAAGTCGTCTTCTGGGAATACCACCTGAAGGGTAGGTACAGATGGCTTCCTCAGCACCTCGGGTCTATCCATCTGCTCTGAGTACCTCTCACCAAGTGGTCCACCTCCTGGTACCATCCAGTTCTACAAGCCTCAACCACAATTATTGTTGTCCGTCGTCTGTGACCAACACAATGTAGTGTGGGCATTGCCCGTGCAGGGGTGAGTATAATGATACTCAGTAGGGACCGCGAGACCCCTGAATGTCTCCCAGAATCCATAAAGGATAAACCACAAAGGAAAGGTATAATCATGAAGTATCAAAAAACTCTACTTAGGTATATTCCCATACATGTACCTAAGTCATCAATTCCAGTTCGGCTACAACTATCAAGTCCATGCACAACCCAATCCACACATGAAAGAAGTCAATCACACTGATGGTATTGATTGAAAGTCAAGACTTAACTCCCATAGGTATACATCTTTCATAAAATGATAGATATGATTAGATGTAGTCACTGATTCATCTAAGCTGGAAAACCCACGAAGGATACTAGTCCAGCTAGGCTGTCGGACCCATGTAGGATACTAAACCAACTACTCTGTTGGACCCACCATAGGATACTAGAATAGAGGTCAAACTGTCGGACCCACATAGGATTCAAGAACAGTAATCATCGTCATTGAAACCATGGAGGATTCCATTATGGTAGTCATCATCGCCGAACCCACGTAGGATTCCTGTATGGTAGTCTTCGTCACCGAACCCACAGTGGATTCCAGTATGGTATTTGTTGTAGTCACAGCTAGCTATAGGGTTCCCGCACACAGGACGCTTGATTCTGAGAGGGTCCACTCCTCGATCCAGGGGGTCGATACATAAACTATCACGAAGTCCAAATTTGATGTATCCCAAAGTTTTATCTCATCAAAAGGAACCTGACGCGACAGACGGCACGTCAATCGGACGCGCGGTCTGAGAGATATTGCCTTTTCCGTTTCAGTGGCCCGGTTGGAAATACGCTCGTTCCAAAAAAAAATGCATTATCCGAAGTCATCCAAAACTCAGTTAGAGTATCTCAAAAGGACCACCACATCATGAGGGTCCCAGTTCGACAGACGGCTTGTCTATCGGACATGGGGTCTTCAAGTTATTCACCCTTATGTGAAAATGGGCCCGACCCGTTAAACCTAGTGGGTTGGCGGGTTGGGTCATCCCAGTTTTGGCAGGTTCGATGAAACGTTTGGCCCGACATGAATGGGATCGGCCAACTCCGATGGGAAGCGGCCCGGCCCGAAGGGGGAGAGGCCCGGCCCGACCCAGTGAGGCCCGGCCCGGCCACGGCTCGACCGGCTGGACGAGCGGCTCGGACCGAGCAGGACGAGTGGTCTGAGGGGGGGCGTGGTCCCCCAGCTACCCGAACTAGCGGCGCCAAGTGGAGCCGCCCTCCCTAACTAGATGTCCAAAGCCAGATGACCTTCTTGGAGCATGTGGCCCGCTCAGGCGGGTCACGGTCTCTCTAGCGCGGTGCCCTTCTGGCGGCACGGTTCTGCTCAGCATGGACGGTTCTCCCACTGAGCGGCCCGCGGAATGCGGGTCATGTTCTTCCGCAGCGCGGTGGCCCATGTGGCGCCACAGTTCTCCTTCGGCCCGACTGGCTTTATCCGGCCGGTTCTTTGTCGGAAGAGTGGCCCGCGGTTGCAGGCCGTGGGTCTTCTGCATGTGGCCGGTGCACGGCCGCCACTTCTGTTCATCACCACCTTTTATCATGATCTCCATCGCAATAAAAAGAGACTACATAGGGTCTTCAGGCCGTGTGCATTAGGCCCGCACCCTCCGTGTTAGGTGCCAGCAGTTGGTCAAAAATAAACAATGATTTCCAACGAATAATGGGGTATTAGGTAAGCACTTCAAAATTAAAAAACCCCTACCTTTAGATAAGGTTCGAGGTAGTCGAATGTCGCGGAATATGGCATCCCAGGGAGACGGTGTCAACTCGTTGACTTCGGGGAAGAAGGGCCAAGGATGGTGCGTCATCGGCATTCCTTGCGGGTGGCTCCTTCTCCTTTGGTTTCTTCCAAAGATCGAATGCGATGATTGATGTTCATCGGCGGTTCTTCATTGAAAGTATGGTGTTCTTCATTTAGAGAAGAAAACCATTCTCTATTTTTCCAAAGCTCTCTCACAAATCCTCTCAACACAATGAATGACCCCAAATAAAATAATATCTAAAGCTATTATTTTTATTCAAACATGTAATTCAAATTTCAGGAAAATTAATTAATTAATTGAAGAGGTTGAATTCATAAATTAAAATGTGTTGGAAAATAAAAAAGAGAGAGATAGGGCGGTGAAGAGATCTCTTAATTAAGGGGGGTTGTCAAGGAATTAAATAATGGTGAGTTAAGTGGGGGTTAAAGGGAGGTTATGGGGAGATGAATACTTGGGGATCATGTGGGACCCACCTCAAAAAATATCCACACATGGGAATGTATGTGGGTGTGGGCCCCACTAATAACTTCCCCATGTTGTATTATACTACCAGGAAAAATAAAATTGTTCCCAAAAAATTTTATTTAACATTTTTATTGAACCCCAAAAATTAACCTTCAACCTGCATAAAACATAAATGTGGTAAAGGTCCCCTTAAGAGAATACTGGGGATGTGAGTTCATCAGTGTCTTCAGATTTCAATTCCGTGCCCTGGTTCAAAATATAGAAACACCCACATGTACGTTTACAGAATGTACCCGAACAAAACTTTGGAAATTGATGTCGGGCACACCGGGCCTCGGAATCAAGTGCCGTCAAAATCCACAGACTCCTAAAATTCCAATAAATGATGGAAAAATATTCCTTGGAAATTCTGGGTCTTTACATTACTCCCACCACATGGTATTTACATCCCCGTATTGTTACAACACACACTAGGAAAACAAATGGGGATAGTGAGCTCGCATCTGTGCCTCCTACTCCCCAGTGCTCTCATGGAGGTTCCTATGCTGCCAGCAAATGTGCACAAGAGGAATCGATTGTCCACATAGGACACGCCCCTGTCGATCCTCAATCCACATCGGGACCTCCACAAACATCTCCCCATCATCGATGTCCATCTCCTCGTGATCGATGATGTGGGTCAGGTCGTGCACGTATCTCCTCAATTGAGATACGTAGAACACGTCATGCACCCGGGGCAACTGAGGTAGAAGGGCCAGGCGGTAAGCCACCTCGCCTACCCTCTTGAGGACCTGGAATGGTCTGATGAAATGCAGAGATAACTTACTGCACCGACCAAATCTCCATAGACCCCGTCAAGGTGAGACCCGTAAGAAGACATGGTCCCCATCATCAAACTCCAGTGGTCTGCTACTCCTATCAGCATAGGACTTATGTCTACTCTGTGTAGTCTTCATCTGCTCCTGGATGATCTTAACCTTCTATATCGTAGCCTGAAAAATCTCTGGTCCTACATGTGCTGAATCCCCAGGGTCAGTCCCGCACAGAGGTGATATGCAAGGTCGGTCGTACAGTGCCTCATATGGTTCCATACCAATGGTGGAGTGGTAACTGTTGTTGTACGAAAACTCCACAAAGGGTAGGTGATCCTCCCAGCTGCAACCAAAGTCAAGGAAGAATGCACGGATCATGTCCTCAAGATTCTGTATGGTCCTCTCATTCTGATCATCTATATAAGGATGGAAGGCAGTTCTCAGACGCATCTACGTCCCAAAAACCCATGTAAACCCTTCCATAGCTGGGAAGTGAAACAAGCATCTCAATCTGAAACTATAGTAGATGGCACACCATGAAGCCGTACGATCTCCTGAATGTATAGGCATCCCAAGATCTCCACGGAGTCCTGCTCTCTGATCTGAAGGAAGTTGACTGACTTGGTGATTTGGTCAATGATCACCCAGATAGATTCATGACCTCTAGATTCACGTGGAAGCACCATCACCAAATCCATGGATATCCTCTCCCACTTCCACTCTGGGGCCTTTAAGGGTTGTACCGTGCCTGCTGGTACCTGGTGCTCTGCATTAACATGCAGAAAATTGAGGCATCGTGAAACGAACTCAGCTACAACCTTCTTTATAACTGGCCACAAGTTATGTTTTCTGAGGTCCAGGTACATATTTTCCACTCCTGGATGCAACTCTAGAGGAGAAGTGTAAAACTCCCTCAGCACTTCCTCATGTAACGCAACTTGTACCATGGTACGTCCCTTGAAAAGGATGACGTGCTCCTATCCTTTAGAAAATCAATCAAGTGCCTGCCCTATGGATATCTGAGCATGTCGCATCTCACAGTCAACGTCCCCATGTTGTGCCTCTCTGACTCACTGAAGAAGTGGAGGAGTGACTGTGAGAGATTGAAGAAAGTATGCTCTATCTCTATCCACGAAGGATATCTACAATGCGACTAGCTGCTCAGTCGCCTCTCCTAGCAGGTGAATTACCGATCTCTTGTTGAGAGCATCAGGTACAACATTCCCCATCCTAAGAGTATAGACTATCTCAAAGTCATAGTCTTGGAGGAACTCAAGTCATCACCGTTGTCTCAGGTTTATGTCCTTTTGGGAGAAGATATACCTGAGACTATGGTGGTCAGAATAGACTTTAATGCACTCACCCATCAGATAGTGCCTTCATATCTTCAAGGCGAAGACCTATACTGCTAACTCCAAGTCATGGGTAGCATAGTTCTGAGCATGCTGTCTCAACTATCGTGAACCATACGCGATCACTGCTCTCTCCTACATCAGGACACACCCGAGTTCATTCCCTGATGTGTTGCAGTAAACTACGTACCCAACACCCTCCTCCAGCAACATAATGATGGGTGCACTGGTCAACCTCTGCCTCAACTCCTGAAAGCTCTGCTAACAATGATCTGACCACACGAAGGGTTTCCCCTTATTCATCAAGGCTGAAAGAGGTGCTGAAAATCTGGAAAATTCTGTCAAAAATCTTTGATAGTACAGAGCCAGACTTAGGAAACACCGCACCTCTGACACGCTCTTGGGTGGCTCCCAAGAAAACACTACCTCGATCATCACCGGATCCACTGCAACTCCCACCTCCGAGATGACTTTTCCTAAGAAGTGTACCTCTCGTATCCAGAACTGGCACTTCGAGAGCTTACCATAAAGCTGGTACTCTCATAGTGTATCCAGTACAACCCGAAAGTGGTAGGTGTGCTCGTCCTCAGTAGTAGAGTAAATCAGAATATCATCGATGAAGACTATGACAAAACGATCGAGGTAAGGCTAGAGAATCCTATTCATGAGACTCATGAACAGTGATGGAGCATTGGTTGTGTTGAAGGGCATAACCAAGAACTTGTAGTGGTCATAAAGACACTTGAAGGCCATCTTCTGCACATCCTCATCTCAAACTCTGAGCTATTGATTGCCTGACTTGAGGTATATCTTCGAGAACCATCATGCTCCCTTGAGCTGATCAAAGAGGTCTTCAATCCTCAGGAGTGGGTTTATGTTATTCACGGTAACATGATTCATCTGACGGTTGTTGACACATAGTCTCAATCTCCCATCCTCCTTCTTGGTGAACAAAATTGGAGAATCCCAGGGTGAAACACTGGGTCGGATGAATCATTGTCCCTGCAAGTCCTCCAGCTGTACCCATAGCTCACAAAGCTTAGCGGGATCCATCCGATATGATGGAGTATATATCAGTGATGTCATGGGGTACAATTCAATGTAGAAGCCTACATCTATATGAGGAGGTAGTCCTGGAATGTCGTTAGGAAATACATCTGCATACTGATCCACCACAACAAGAAAACTCGGACTCCACACATCAACTGCTCCAAGGATAAGACTAGCCAACTGATGTGTGATTAGCGGCCCTCTCCTCTTCGTAAGTCCATCATGTGCTGCAAAGGCTCCATTCACACCGGTGAAGGTGAACCTACTCCCATCCGTGAGGACACACTACACTTTGCACCTAATGCAGTCGATCTGAGCATGGACTGTAGGCAACCAGTCCATACCCAAGATGACAATGTAAGGACTCAATGCCACTACAAGAAGATCCCAGCTGAAGATCTCACCTCCTAGAGGAAGCTCACATTGCCGGAACCAGTGCGTAATCATTGAGTCTACTCCCGTAAGAGTCTCTAGACGTAAGGATCGAGCCAACAGCTCCGTCGGAATCTCCGAGATCCGAACAAGGGTGGCGGTAAAAAAAGAATGACTCGCTCCTCTGTCTATAAGTACTATATCAAGGGTGGATTAGACACAGATAGTACCTATAATCATCTCATGTGTTCTGTATTCATAGGCCTCGACTGCCTAAAGCTGAGCCTTCCTATTCCCACCAACTCCCTGTGGTCAGGGTGCACCTCCTGGTGGTGGTGGTGGTGGTGGTAGATCCTCGAAACGTCATCCACCACCCGCTGCTCGGCCAGCTCCTATGCCTTGTCCGCCTACTCCCGAAGTACCACCACGGTCGAACCTCTACCTCTACATGGGAGGTCCCTCTACTGTCTGCTACTCATTTTCACAGTGGTTCGGGCAGTCTCAAGCCATGTGACACTGCCCGCCGTATGCATAGCACTGCCTACACCTCATATAGCTGGCTCTGTTTTGGGTGCCCCGCACAACAGAACCTGTATCCTGTGGTTGCTTTCCTGATGGCCTGGTCCGCTTGGACCTCTGCGTCAACTGTGTATTGTCGGCTGCAGAATACTCCACTATGTGTCGCCCTACGGTGGGTCTCGCTGCTGCTGTCGGCTCAGCGAGAAATCTATCCACAAGAAGGGCTTGCTCCAACACTCTTGCCTACATTGTAATGATGAGGGAGATCATTGAAGCCCTGATATCATGCCTGAGTCCCTGCTCGAAGGTTAGGGCCCTGATGAACGGGTCCTGTACCATATTCGTGGAGTAGTGTGAAAGGTCAGTAAATCACGCTGATTACTGAGCTACTATCATTCTGCCCTATCGCAGATGAAGTAACTTCATGATCCGTACCTCACGAAGGGTGGCGAGAACAAACTCTGAGCGGAAGAGACTTGCGAAGTCTGTCCAATGTAGAGATGCCTCGTCGTGCAACTGGAGCATCAAGCTCCACAATCTACCTACTGCTGCGTGCAGGAGACTTTCAACAAAGATCACCATAAGATCAGCTGGTGTCCCTACTAATCTAAAAACTCTGACGATAGCCTCCAACCAATCCTTGGCTGCCTGTGGGTCTGTCTCTCCGCGGAACCTATGCATCCTCTATCACTAAAACTCATGAAACGCACTTAGGCAGCGTTCACTCTCTACTGTTGGTGCTGGTATTAACGGTTGCCCAAAGGGTAGTGGTATAGCTGGTGCCTCCATTGTGATGGGGCCCTACACCGAGGCCTAGTCACTCTGTGGTCTGCCATCTCGTACGTGACTCGAAACCCTAGCTGGATGCCTTTGTGGGGCCATCCTAAAAAGAAATAGGTGTGCCACGGTTAAAAAATTATACCTGGGGAGCTGACACAAAGTAATCACAATGAAAACTTTTTAAACACACATGCAATCAGTGTTTTCGTGCACTGAGTCGAAAATCAGGGGTCAGGGTCCTGGTGTATGGATACGTCGGCCACCGCACCAACACTGGACTCCTTGGACTTAAAACTACACTCAATACTCATAACACTATTACTTCATATAAAGGAATGATCAGAGTCCTGCGTTCTGTGGTAGAACCGACTCCTCTGATACCAATTTGTCACGACCCGTCCTCAGGGCCCATGCTGTGACTAACCCATGCCCGCCTTCCATAGGCCAAGGGCTGGTGACTAGAACCAAAGGCGTAAATCCTGATAAAAAAGGTAATGCATTGCCTTTATAAAAGTAATAAAACACAATAGAGTATGTAAGCTGAAGTAAGAACAAAGTAATACCAAATACAAAGTATGTGATGAAAGGTAAATAGGCCAGAATACAAACCCAACTGAAAGTACAGTACAATTTAAAAATAGTACAATAGTAAACAGCAACCACCGAGTCATCCTCAGGGAATCCCACCCAAAGGGTGGGTATATATGGTCTCCTCAGCACCTCGGGTCCGTCCGTCAGCTCCAAGTACGTCTCACCAAGTGGTCCACCTCCTAGTACCGTCCAGCTATACAAGCCTCACCCATGATCTGTGTTGTCTGTCATCTGCAACCAACACAATATAGTGTGGGCATTGCCCATGTAGGGGTGAGTATAACGATACTCAGTAGGGACCCCGAGACCCCGGAAGGTCTCCCAGAATCCACAAAGGATAAACCACAAAGGAAAGGTATAATCACTAAGTATCAACCAACTTTACTTAGGTATATGCCCATACATATACCTAAGTCATCAATTCCAGTTCATCTCCAACTCTTGAGTCCAAGCATAACCCAGTCCACACAGGAAAGAAGTCAGTCACACCGATGGTATTGATTGAAAGTCAAGAATCAGCTCACGCAGGTATACATCTTTCGTAAAGTGATAGAGACGATCAGATGTAGTCATTGATTCATCTAACCTAGTGGACCCACGTAGGATACTAGTCCATCTAAGTTGTCAGACCCACGTAGGATTCTAAACCAGCTACTCTGTTAGACCCACGTAGGATACTAGAACAAACGTCAAACTGTCGGACCCACGTAGTATACAAGAACAGTAATCATCGTCGTCGAACCCATGAAGGATTCTAGTACGGTAGTCATCATCACAGAACCCACAAAGGATTCCAGTATGGTAGTCTTCATCGCCGAACCCCCGGAGGATTCTAGTACAGTAGTCGTTGTAGTCACAGCCATCTCTAGGGTTCCTGCACACAGCACGCTCGATTCTGAGAGGGTCCACTCTTCGAGCCAAGGGGGGTCGATACATCAACAGTCACGAAGTCCAGAGTCGATGTATCCCGATGTTCTGTCTCATCAAAAGGAACCCGATGCGATAGACGACGCGTCAATCAAACGCCTGTTCTGAGAGATATTGGCTTTTCTGTTCCAGGGGCCCGGTTGGAAATACGCTCGATCCAAACCCAGTCGTTATCCAAAGTCATCCAAAACTAACTTAGACTACTGCAAATGGACCGCCATGTCATGAGGGTCCTAGTGCCGCAGAAGACGCATCTATCGGACGTGGGGTCTTCAAGTTATTCACCCTTAAGTGAAAATGGGAATAGCCTGTTAAGCCCAGTGGGCAGGCGGGTCGGGTCAACCCAATTATAGTAGGTCCGATGAAATACGCAGCCCGACCCGAAGGGGCGCGGCATGTCCCAGCGGCGCGCGGTGCGGCCCGGCTTGGCCGCGGCTCGGCCCGAGGGGGTCGAGCGGTCCAAGAGGGGCGCGGTCCCCCAACTGCCCGAACCGGCAGTGCCAAGCGGCGTCGCACTGCCTAACCGGCCGACCAGATTTCTTGGTGGTAGCGGCCCACTCGGGCGGACCATTGTCTCTCCAGTGTGGCACCCTCCTGGCGCCGCGTTTTTGCTCAGCCCGGCCGGCCACCTGTCAGCCGGTTCACCCACCGAGCGGCCCACGGAATGTGGGCCGCAGTCTTCCGCAGTGTGGTGCCACAGTTCTCCTTCGGCCCGACTGGATTTAGCCGGCCAGTTCTTCGTCTGCGGAGCAGCCCGCGGTTTCAGGCCACAGTTCATCCGCACACGGTTGGCACATGGCCTCCATTCCCATTCGTTTCCACATTCCAATTAGGATCTCCATCGCAATAAAAATAGACTATGGAGGCTTTTCGGTTTGTATGTGTTCGGCCCGCGCCCTCCGTGTTAGGTGGTAGAATTTGGCCGAAAATAAACAATGCTTTCCAATGAAGAATGAGGTACGAGGTAAGAACTTCAAAATGAACAAACCCCTACTTTGAGATAAGGTCTTTGGTAGTCGATTGTCACGAACGACAGCATCGCGGGGAGACGGCGTCACCTCATTGACGTCGGGGAAGAAGGGTCGAGGATGTCGTGTCGTTGGCATTCCTTGTGGGCGGATCCTTCTCCTTTGGTTTGGACAAAGATAAAATGTGATGATTGACATTCCTCGGCTATTATTCTTTGAAAGGATGGTGTTCTTCGTTGAGAGAAGAACACCATTCTCTATTTTTCTAAATCTCTCTCACAAATCCTCTCAACAAAACGAATGCCCCAAAATAAAATAATAGCTAAAGCTATTATTTTTATTCACACATGTAATTCAAAATTCAAATAGCATAATTAATTAATTGAAGAGGTTGAATTCATTAATTAAAATGTGTTGTCAAATAATAAAGTGAGAGAGAGGGAGGTGAAGAGATCACTTAATTAAGGGGGGTTGTCAAATAATTAAATAAAGGTGAGTTAAATAGGGGTTAAAGGGAGGTTATGGGGAGATGAAAGGTTGGGACTCATGTGGGCCCCACCTCACAAATATCCACTCATGGGAAGTTATGTGGGTGTGGGACCCACCAATAACTTCCCCATGTAGGATTAGACTACCTGGATAAATAAAATTTTTCTCAACAAATTTTATTTAACTTTTTTATTAAACCATGAAAAATAACATTCCACCCGAATAAAACGCAACTGCAGTAAAGGTCCCCTTAAGCGAATATCGGCACTTTGAGTTTATCAGTGTCTTTAGATTTCAATTCCAAACACTGGTTCAAAATATAGAAAAGCATGCATATACGTTTACTGAATGTACCCAAACAAAAAATTTGGAAATTGATTCCGGGCACACCGGGCCTCAGAATCAGGTGGTGTCAGAAGCCACAGACTCGTAAAATTCCAAAGAATTAAGAAAAAAAATTCGCAGAAAATTCCAGGACTTTACAGAGATTTCATAGTGTTATTTTTTATTTAGCTTCAATTTAAATTTTTTAAACTTATATGTGGTGGATGAAAGATTATTTCAAGGGTTCAGTGGTCATTCACTAATAAATTATTTCAAAAACATTTCATTTTAATTGATTCATTATTTTTTTCTACCTTCTCTTGGGAAAACCCATCATATAAAGGAGTTGTGGTTTCATGAATGGATGAAACGACATACAACGTAGCTGGGCCTTTTAGGAATAACATTTTGAATTGAGGTATTAACCAACATGACTGTTGGAGGCGGTGTGGTTTGTTGTGCCAAACGCATATTAAAATAACACTCTCTATAAATCAAAGGAATGTAATTCATTAACAAGGTTTCATAAAATGAATTATCAAATTGGATTTAATAAATAAATAAATAATGAATAAAACCATGTAATCTAACCCTAGGACCAAGTTCTCTCTTCCTTAATTTCATTATGTCTGTATATTCATCTTCATTTAGAGTTAATGTTTTCATTTCATTATTTTAGTTTCACATTTTCCAAAACCAACATAATATTTTCATAAATATTAAAAAAAACAAAAAAATAAACAGATTAGGAGAATTATAATTATTTCTTGAACCAATTTCAGTGTTCCTCATGTGACACGACCCCGGTCACCAACTGTGCTATACTAGAAAAATTAAATTCCTTTTTCCACACCCTATGACAAGAAGACATAATCAATAGTGTCATTTCTGGGGAGATAAGTAGTTGTTCCAATCACATATCGAAAATTCATATTTTTATAAATATTTTCCTTTCTTTTATTTATAAAAAACATGAATGAAATTCCCATGATGTTTTCAAATGACCATTTTTTCATTTCAGGGAATGATTAATCACAAGTGAAAGAATAATAAATTGATTATACTGAGGAGGAACTAAAATGAAGTTTTCATTCTCTTATTATAAAATCCAAATAGTTGAAAAATTCCAAGATACATGTATCTCACCACATGTTTTTCTAAGCACGATCTTAGAACTCCTAACAAACTTCCAACAATTAAAGGCTAAGAAATAAATGTCACTGGTAGTTTCAGATTTCACTAAAGACAACCAAAAATGAGTCCAAAATCAATGTGGAGGATCCTGACTACATACCTCTATCAAGGGAAGATAAACTCTATAGGCTTTATCACCTAAAGAGGATATTAATGTCGGATCGACTCAAGGAGATGAAAAAATCTTGAACTCAAACTCTTAATTTTTATGAAAATAATATGAGTATCATCTCTAATAATTTTGAGTTTTAATATTCATCTAACTCGTATTATACCCTGGAGGATGAATATTTGAATGGAATTTCACCAGTTGAGTAAAACATGGTGCTCCCAAACATTATCGAACATGAATTTTAGGATTCCAATGAATAAATTATAGTAGTTAAACTTGAGGAAATCAAGAAATATCTTGATTATTTTTAAAGGGATAATATATTTTTAATTCAAATTGATATTTCCTTCATGAAAACCCACCTTATTAATTTCCCTTTGAACATTAAATTCATGCAGACCATGTAGAGACATCACTTGAAAAAAAAGGAGAACGTTTTACAAGTAATAATGAAAGAGGAGGAGGTTCCATATTTCATCCTACCCCTTCTATGCAATTAGTACCTCATTGAGAAGGGGAGGATCTAGTGTACTCTATACATAGATTTATCCTTAATAATAAAAAATAATTTCATGATTTTAAAATCCACATGTGATGGTTAATATAAATGAATCCCCAACTATCATCAGTCTTTGGATAAAATCTGGTACTCCCCACTGGAGGAAGTAAAAAATCAGGGCCCACTTAGGGGATAGTACTAAGAGTTATCATTCAATGCCTTCCAGAAATTCTGATTTAAATTTAATTTCATATGAAATAATTTAGTATGCATCCCCTCTATCTTATCCTTTTGATCATTAATGACATGATCCTTATTCTTAATTGATTTTTTTTCATTCTTTGGTTCATGATGGAAGAAGGATGCCTCAGATAGTTAAATAGAAGGACTAACCTTCTTGTGATATGGAGTTATTTTTTCCTTTCAAATTTTAAACTCCTTATATTTTTTCCAAGTCATGATTAGTGCTTCAAAGATAAAATTTCATACAAAAGCTTCAATACATGTTTTACTTGAATTATCTAGGAGACATGAGTATCTTAGGGATCCAATGATTCCATGTTTCATATTTCAATTATATTGATTTTAAATAAGTAAAATAGAAAATTGAATGATTAAAATGAAGCACATATATTTAAATGGGACTCATGATTTAATGGAATTAGTTTATCCCGGTAAATGAAATATCATTACAAATTTTTATCCATTGAATTTATAAAATTCAGGTTAGTGTATTTTTTATTATTAATCATGCCTTGAGTGATTTTAAAATATCATATATCTCTTTCCTGAGAGTATTTATTGACCAAATATTTCTTATTTTATCTTGAGCATATTTCCTGCCTAATCTTGGAACATTTCACCGATAAAAACATTAATTCGATCTTATCAAATATATGACTGTCCAAAAACACATTTAAAATGGTTGAGGAATCTCTTTATAAACTAGTTATCCTTAAAATATATCCTTTACATCAATTCTTCTTTTATCTAATAGATACCATGAATTTCCATATTAGGAATGAGCCACGTTTCAAGAGTTTTTTATCCATTCGTACCTTACTATTAATTTATGAATGATATTGTAAAGTGTGGGGGTAAATGGATTCATGGTGGAAGGGATGTAATACATTGTAATGATAAAAGTGTTGGGGTTCTATTTTGGTAATGGTAAAAATTTGTGGAAGCCTTCATTGTACTCTATTGTGTTTCCCCTCTTGAATAAAAAATGAAAAAGAAAAAAAAACATGGGTTGTGATTTGAGAAAACCAAAAATCACCATTTTCCATACTGGTGATCTTTCTATCATATTTGTTTTAGTTAATGGATTTTAGGTTAGATATAATCATAACATTTGAAAAAAGAAAGAAGTATAAAAGTAAAAAAAATATTCACTGGGATGAAACAAAATTATTCATTATTCATAATCTAATCATGATCTTAGTTTGAGTTTTGGGAAGTGGGGTTTTCAACTTTGAAATTTAGAATTTCCTTACAGTTTTTGATTTCATTCATTCTATTTAAGAGACAAACCTCCTCGAGCCTTATATTTTTTTAATCATCAAATCATACCAACCATAAGCCTTTGAGTCATTTGAACCATTATTGAGAATTCCTCATGATTTTTTGTGCTTTTTCTATTTATAATTTGGAGAAAGTAGTTCCGTTAAAATATAATTTTTAAGGTGTATGTTCTAATGTTATGATCATAACACCACTTGAATTTTATCATGAGTGATGAGACAAAATATTGAAAAGTGTGGTAGATCATTATTTGGCATGTTTAATATTAATGAACCGAGCAACTTCAATGAATGAAAGGATAAGTTATATCGTTTATTAAATTGGGGAATGTAAAATAAATAAATAAATAGTTTCTTTGAAAAATTCGAAATTAAATTTATACTTCGTCTGGATTTTTGAAAAATAAACTTCTGACGTTGAAAATTATTTGATTTTATTACATTGAAATTTCAATATTAGTAACAATGGTTTCCTCTAATTTCCTTGTTGAGATTTTATTCTTGAGAATAATAATGGAATAAATGTGAATGAATTGATAGAGATAATATTTTGTGCCTTTTTTATGTCTGTTTCAATTATTTTAACCCACTTAATTTATCAATTGGAGCTTATATGGTTCAATTTTGGATTTATTACATGTTTTGAGAAAAATTGTGAAATATTCTTAATTATGGTTTTTATAATGATTTTTTACACAAGGGTATTATGGTCATATCAAAAAAAATATTTTCAAAGTAACTAATTATTTTTCTGTTCAAATACTTGATTTATTTATTTCAACTTTGTCTCCTGGGCCGAGGACTACTTCGGGCATCTATAGGCCCTCAAAATTCATTGAAGTTGGAAACGTTTCTGGGAAGACTATGTGAAACCCACCACTATAATGGATGCACAACTCATACTAAAATCCTCTAATTGAGGTGCTTCCACCTATAATGAAATGATGATTCATGTGATAATTTTTTAAATAAATTTCATGGATTTATGTGCTTTGATAGATGGCCATTGTATTACATAATTTAAAATAATCTTCCTAGAACCTTAATCAAGAGAAAGTAAAAATTAATAAAAAAAATTAATAACACATACATCTGATGTCTAATTAAGCTGAAATGTTTATTCTAGATGTGAAATACTTTTTAAAATAGCCTTTCTGAAGTATGAACCACATTATTATGTCATTAATGAGGACTACAATGCGCAATACATTAGAGTAAAAATTATTCCTTTGAAAGGAGGGGAGATCCTACCTTTCAAAACTTATCATTCCATCCCAACACCATCTAGGACACCAAGGAGGAGAGGCTAATGGAAATTTTTTATTTCAATATTTTTATTATTTTTTTATTTTTTTATTTCTTTTCACATGTAATTCATTCATATTTTTTATATTAAAGTGTTTTATTTTCCTTATCCCATCTTTCTTTCTCTTCTAACTCTAATTCTCATTGTCTCTCTTCTATCATTCCATCATTATCACTTTCCCCTTTTCTATGGAATGTGACATACCTAAGGATTGGCCCTAGGTGAGATTTTATGGTGTTCTTTTTTATTGAGCAAAAATTCAAAATGTATAAAATTTATGTGTGGTGGATGGATGAGTAGTGTATGGGTGCGACGGTCGTCCACCACAACACTATTTAAAAATCTATACTTTTTAATTGATTCATTATTTTTTCATCCATTATATAAGGAAAACCCTTTATATGGTGTATTTTTGGTTTTATAATGGTATGAAATGGCATATTCTAGAGCTTGGTCTTTTAGGAATAACATTCTTGGTTTATGAGTTACCATACTTGACATTAAAAGGAGGTGTGGTTCAGTGTGCCAGATGCTTACTAAAATCACACACTCTATAAATCAATAGAAAGTAATTAATTAATTAGGTTTCATAAAATGAATTGTCAAATTGGATTTAAACAATAAATTAATAATGAATGATCCCTTGTTATCCAAACCTAGAACCAAGTTCATTCTTCCCTAATTTAATTCTTTCTATGTATCCATCTGTATTTAGATTTAGTGTTTCCATTTCATTATTTTAATTTATAATTTTCCCAAACCATCGCCATTGTTTTCAATGAATATTAAAAAACCAAAAAATAATTATATTAGTTGAATTAGATTTAGTGATAGAACTGACTACAATGCTCCTCAAGTGAGACGACCTTGGTCCACCATTGTGCTGCACATGGAAAATTAAATTACTTTTTCCATGCCCTACAATAGTTTTGTGTCACATATTCCACTTACTTTTGTTTAGATAAAATCAGACTCTCATAAAATTCCTTCCATGGGGGCTAATCAAAGGGCCATAAATTCTATAAACCATAATGCTGACCCCAGAAATCGCATGAATTATAATAATGATATTCTAAAACAGTTTCTCCCATTCGATATTTAAAATTACCTTTTATCACACTTTCTTTCTTGTATAGGTTCATCTTGTTGGAATATATTTTTAATCCTTCTTCAGGCTTAAATCCACCATCTTAATAAGAGTCACCTTATCTATAATGTATTTTGATGAAAACTTCTAGGGATGGATAGTTGGTCTCAGCTCAATCTCTAGGGTTGTCTTATTTGTTTGAAAACTCTCCCATGGGATCAGATAGATTTTATTTCACTCATCAACCAATTTCCCATAGCTAATAGATTATATTTATCTCTTCCCTAAAAAACATTGTTGTTTGATGCTTCTCGAAATGCGACCTCCATCATTATGGTAAAGATTTTGATGAATGGGAATTACCATTATGTGTTAGGAAAATATTCATAGTATCCGTTTACTCATTATAAACGGTCCATATTTAGGAAGGATTATGGATACCAATTTATATTCTATTGCAACCCCAATAATCTTCAGGAATTGATTAGTGATTATTCCCTGGAAGCTAATCATCTCATCTATCCCACAATGAAGTGTGAATCAGACTTTGGGATATCCACTAACTAGGTAGGATCCCCTTTTTTGAGATATGTATGTGGAGTTTCTCCCTACCACTGATGTCTAAGATTATCTTTTATAGACCCTAGTATTGGTAAGGTACATGCTCACCATTTTGAAAAATAATATGAGAAAGGTGATAACTATGAGATCACTTATATCCTTTAAATACTACATTAACATTTTACTTTATCATAGAAGGGTTGGATGAATTGTTATATACCTCCATTGATAACTTTCCAAGAAATTTTGTGATAGTTCCATCTCATTTTGGTCCATTTTAGAAGTACTGGATCGTACACCATGGGTATATTGAGTGAAGTCATAGATCACTCTGAGCATTAGGTTGATAGGATTTATGTCCATGTTCCGGAATGGATTTATTTTCCTAGTTGGGGATGCATGTTCTATAATATAGGTTAGTAAACTGGTAATAGAAGTTCGTCTAGTGGAAGGAAAACTCATTAATATGGTAGTGTTAGAACTTATATTTTTTCCAAATCATGGGCTACATTTAATAGGGAAACACTCCCACTAGGATCAGTTGTCCATTCTAGTTTTCATTTTTTTGGATATGAGAGAATTTATATTTCTATGAATACAACAATGCCATCAAGATCCTTGATACCTTACCATGCCCATTATTGCTGAACATATATGGTATTGAGGCTATGTCACTAATCTCTAATGAAGTTACAAATGTGTTAAGTCAAGGTGAATGCTTTGATATCACCCCTATCCAGAACTGAAAATGCCTATCATTGATAATGGAAGCAAATATCTTAATGAATGGTCATACATGATATCCCTTTGTGATGGGGTTTTTACAGCCAGGATATATTTTTTCATCATCTGAGAGCCATATACCTTGTATCAGGTTTAACATCATTTCAGCTACACTCAAATGTCTCCATTATTCCTTGTAAGGTGGGAGATGAGAGTGACAACATGGTATCATCCTCCATTTTTTGATGATGTAATCACTTGAAGACACTGATGTTGAGATAATTCTTCCATCCATTGATTCTCTATCAATTCGTACTTCAGATTATTCCTATGTTTGTGTAGTAGACTACTCGGGTGGTATTCTAGGACAACTATTTTATCAATTGGAAAATATATTTTCTTCACCAACCCCTCTACCTTTGGAAATGATGGAGTTGATTCAAAACATGGGAAATACATTGAGTAATAACCCTCATCCTAGAAATGATCATCCTGATGGTAGAACCAGATATATTGAGGAAATCATCACTCTAGCATAACCTATGGGTGATGCCTCTTTTTTTAGGGGGTATATATAGCCTTATATTCTATTTATTTCCCATCTCATCCATAAATTCCGCCTTTTGGCATACCTATCACATTAGTCATCAAGGATTAGATATGAAAAATGATGATCTTACATCATATTCACAACTTGACAACTAAGAATCTTCTAAAAACATTGTGACCAACGGGACCATCTTCATTATTTATTTAATGATTTGAGGAAATTTTGATATAATCAAAACCACTATATTATATCATAAAAAAAATTATTCTAACTTTCCATGATTTTTTCACCAATGAGAGGGGCTTGTATCGTCTCGAAGATAAGGATCTCGTTTCTTAATAGATGGTAGAAGAATTAGAGGCATTGTAGTTGATTCATGAGAATATATCTACACCACAGTCCAAGATAGATGCCACGAATAAGAAAATATGGGGATTTTAGTAATTCATAGCTTTCCTATGGTGTATACTTTCATCGTCATCATCATCCTCCTTGGAATCATCTTGAAAGAGAGTCGAGGAGCTGAATGCTTTAGTTGAGAATATCTATCCCTGGGTAGATGAAAAAGAGGCGAGCTGAGTGGCACTTTAACATTTAATTGACACTTATCTCCAAACTCCTTCTAAAATGGATAGATTATCAAATCAAATTTCATTGTAGTTTGACCATTGTTTTGAATTATTTCATTTATTTGATTCTTTTAGAATCTATGAAATGTGTAGATTTATTCTATTTCATACTATCAATGGAGAAATATTATAATATTTTAACATCATATTCATATTATTATTTCATTAATTATTTGAATGAATTTTCACAAATATGATATTATAAAAATTACCAATGATACTCATCATCTGCATAATATAAAGTACACATAAATGCAAGTATTTGAATATTTAAATCAAACCAGATTCTTCTAGAGAACCGCTCATGAATTCCCCCCCAGATATGATATTCTTTAATGATATATATATGATCTAGAAACCTTCCTATTGCCATATTTATAGAAAAATAATTGGGATGGATATACATCTCATAGAGATAGAACTAATTCTTTTTCCAAAGTAGATAGGATTGGTGAGAATACCTTGATTTTATTCTAAGACATATGATGTGGAATACAAGAATTTCCATTCATGAAAATTAAATCATTGATGTTCTGTAGATTAGGGTATTTTAACTCAGACCATCTATCCGATAAGTTTAGGTTATTTTATCTCAAACAATTGATCACTTTAGTTTTGGGACTTTTAGATTAGGCCTTCTGTAACTGCATTTTAGGGTCTTTAACTCGGTCCTTATATCACTGTTGTTTACGGTCTTCTAGTTATAACCTTATATTATTATGGTTTAGTGTATTTTATCTCAGATTTGTACCATTTTAGTTTTGGGATTTTTAGCTCAGACCTTAGATTTCTGTAATTTAGGTCCTTTTAGTTCATACATTCTATCACCTTAGTTTAGGATATTTTTTCTAGGATACTCTATCATTTTAGATTAGTATCCTTTTGGTCATACATTCTATAATTGGTGTTTTTGGTCCTTATAGCTTGAACCTTCTACCTCTGTGGTTTAGGGTCATTTAACATGGGCCTTCGGATGAAATGCAGTTTAATGTCTTATTGCTAAGACATGATCTATGGTCTTGTAATATGGTGAATACATGCTAATAGTAACCCAAAAACACCCTAGGGTGTTCATTTCTACCATGGAGTTGAGGTGGATGATGAGTATCAGATATCCTTTCTAACAAGGAGTATATTCCTATGGTTGGTAGGAAAAATCCCTTAAGAGTCGGTAACATTGTAAAAAGTTGGTGTCTCCAATATTTTCCAAGGGCTGGGAAGGTTTGTAAGGGGGATATTGGTAGAATGAGAAATATTATTGATTTTATTCCTACCACGATAGTTAGAAGATGGGTGATGCAATTCCAAAACCAAAATATTTATTACATGAAAATGGAATGGGGCAGACATATTGAGGATGGCCCATAACACCATGAGGTTCCAGGTTCTTCCATGATGTTGTTAGGGCTCATAAGGATATATGGTATTTTCTTGAAAGAAGTATATGCATTTATATGGTAGTTCAAATCCCTTATGTATCCATAACATGGTCTAGAAAAGATATTCTATACTCCTTTATGAGGGAAATGAATGTTTTGTAAAGACTCAAATACCTATACAATGAGGTTCGGTATAAGAAAAAAGATATGAAGAAATTGTTCTATCACCCAAGGGTATTTTATATCTTAATTTTGAGGATTGATCCCTACGCTTTGTGGTATCTAATCGTTAGGTGTGGTCCATCAATGGTTTGGGAATGTATTGTCAGATTACTCATCTGATAATGTGTAAAAAACAAAGTAATGTATCAGAGTGGATGTCAAACCCAGTCATATATTTTGGTATAGAGATTATCAATCATGAACCAAATTTCAAAATTTAGGAGGAATATATGGGATAATCATGTCAATAATTACCCAGAACACACTAAGATGCTAGGTTCTGTAGTAGTGATGAAAGGAATCACATGGTTCAGATATCCCATATTGCAGAGTAGTGCATTTGGTTGATAAAAATAGGCGTATATGTATGATCCATAGACATGAACAAATATTCATGGAAAGGGTCCCCTGATGTTGGTTATACATTTACAAGGTCTATGAGGTGGAATGAGTTGCTTAAATCATGATGTTTTATTTGAGGAATGTTTAATATCCAAGAAGGGTTCGAGCACCTTAAATGTTGTGTCACCACTTACAGAACATATTATCATAGTGAAGAGATGTGAAATATCATTACTCTAACTTTTTCATGAACCAAGGGTCTAATGATAATAGAATGGGTTTCACTTGGGTTATAATATGGACCCTATGAAATTTATGCCTTTTTATTTATGCCCTAATATTTTTATAAACTTTATAGATGAAGAGTTTAGGGAGTGAAGAATTGAATTTTTATCTAGACACCCTTTTCAGGTTTTTATCTTAATTTTTTTTGTCTCTTTCATTACTAGATTAAGGTCAGGTGATTTGGAAAATTATGGGATAGATATTAAGGTCATACAACTTTTAAAAATGTGGAGGAAATTTCAAGATCATGACACTTATGGACATAATAAATGGTATTATACAGTAGATCCTAATGAATATAACCATAGTAAATTGTTCCCCAATATCCTTCTGAGTATGATTTCTATATATTCTAAATAATGGATCAACGTTCTTAAGAAATTTTAAATGAATTGGAATAATAATACTGGGAATTTCCTAGAACACACTAAGGTGATGAGTGTTGTCATAGTGATTTCAGGGCTCACAGTTATCCAAAATCCATTTTTATAGAGTGACACATTTGGTTGATGACCATAGGAGCATATGTAAGAGTCATAAGAATTCATGCATATTCAATTAAAGGGTTACTTAAAAATGTATCTTTTTAAATTTCCATGAATTATTATTATAAAATTGAGATCCTCGAGACATAATGAATTATTTGTGGATTTAGGTTCTTCAATGATAGAGGAACAAACCTATACTCTGGATTACTAGTGGTAAGGCTATTGTGGTCATCTGATAATGGATGAAAAATAGGTGATGGTATACACATTTTGTCATCAGGTAGTGGGAATTTATTTTCCAATGTATAGTTTAAGGTCATGTGGTAAGGACATTTTTCATGATGTTTATTTTCATGTGGTAAGAGAATTTATGTTTCCTTCCAGATTAATGTCATATGGTATGGATGTGGGAACCAAGGTGTAAAATTGTTCCTGATATATTGTGTAAAAAATAATTTGATATGTATATATTTCTTATACATAGGAAAAACAAGATTTTATGACTCGACCCATATATATTAGGGGTATATTTCATTTTTCAGTTGTTTTAGGTGAGAGTCACTACATATAACAAGCTTTTATGGCTCAACTGAAATATGATTATAGTATTAACACTAAATGGTGTTTTAAAATTAATACAGAAGATTAAATATATAATAAATATAATATATTACATACATAAATATATTTTCCATCATAATGGTCAACAAGATTAGTGGAAAATGAAAAATGAACAATAGTCATTTTGTGAGACAATATTTCTCCAAAAATAAAAATAGTATGTTTGATATCCATTAGATAGATGTTGGTGCAAGGGTAGGATGAAAATATATCATAAAAACATCATATTTTATTGATAATATTTATTATGTCATATAAGAATGCAATAAAGAGGGTGGAGGGGTGGATAAGGAAAATAAAGGAAAGGATCTAGAGAGAAGGAATTACCTCTTAATTGTGAAACTCCTTTCTGTTTATGCCAAAAGGATATCTTGAAAATATTTATGACTAGAGTAAGGATTCAATGTTTGAGGTGAGAATTTTTGGGGGATAATTATGTATATATGTGAAATTATTAAGGGGTTTTAGTGGTGTGAGGAATTGGTAGTGGTGGTGGCCTTTTATAGTGGCGGTCGAGTGGCACTCTTGTAAATATTTAAAGACAAAATTCCACCCTTGTTTTTCATGATTCATGTGGATCTAATAATTTACCAAAGTCGATAAAATTTATTATAAAGTTTAAATATAGATATATAATGGGTTTTTTACAAGTTTATAGATCATTTTATGTCTTAAATGTAAGGTTTACTGCTTTATTAACCTAATTTTTCTCTTAACTGATGTAATTAATTTTAATCAACTTCAATAATATTTTTTCTGCAAAAAGTATAACTTTTTTAAAAATATAAATTATTTATATTCTAATTATGGAATCAAGTTTTCAAAATTATAATCACAGAATTTGATGAAATTAATTTAAAAATAAACCCACTGTCGAAATGAGGCTGTGGGTGATTAATGTAAAAATGATCAAAAGTTTCCTTTGTATTTATATTCAATTTCAATGTATAATTGGTTCCAATGACCAAAATTGGATTACTTATTAAAAATAATGTCTAAGAAAAATTTGATATTAAATTAAATATAGTTTATCCTTATAACTAAATTAAATTAAAAACTAGTTTTGAAGTAAAAACTGGTATTCTTCACTATTCATCTAAAAACTATTTTTCTCTTAAAAATACCTAAATTTCACCCTAAGGTAATTTTGTCATTCTAAATTAAAAAATTAGGTTTATTTTATCAAAATTAAATTTCTAAATGTGTCTATAAATAATTACATTATTAAAAGTGGTACATTCGAGAAAACAATTTTTTTAAACATAAAAAGGACATTATTAAATATCATATTTTTCATTATCGTTATGTTTTAACTATTGAAAAAAATTTAGAAAATATTTGAAATGTAGTTTTTACTATTTGTAAAAAAAATTAAAGGATATGTTATGATTATATTATCTAAAAATTACGTTTCATAGAGACACAGTGTTACGTGTATCAAACGCCAACTCAGTGTTGTGTGTATCATACACCAACTTAGTGTTGCATGTATCATACACCAAATTATTGTTGTGTGTATCGTACACCAACTCATTTTTGTGTATAATGTATTAAATGTATTTTTATCTTTTAATAAGTTCATTAAAAGATGAAATTATTAATTAATTCAAAAAAATATCCATAAAAACTCAAGGTGTAACATTTTACCCCCTTTAAAATGAATTTTTTCTTCAAAATTAATCAATTGGGTTAAAAATGGGGATACATCTACATTATAATATCCTAAAGTTCCATAATATATTATTATAATTGGATATTACTCTATAAAGCATTGAAAAGATGAGTGGTATTGTTTCATAGCACTTTCTCTTATTGGTCATGAATTTCAACATTTACTCTTCTTAAGAAATATCTTGTTCTAGATGTATGACCTCTGAGTTCAGTAATGTGAAGGGTTGGTAATGTACTTTCTCAGGAGTGATTCATGGAATAAATCATGAACTTGAGAGATATTTGAATAAATTTCCATGTGATAGGCTAACATCCCAATACAATCAAGAATATCAAAGGGGACAATATACCTAGGTATTAGTTTCCATTTCTTCCTGAATATCATAACATTCTTCGACGGTGAAATTTATAGAAACACATTTTCACCAACATCAAATTAATTATCATGAAAATGGTTATCAGTATAACTTTTCTACCATCTATGTGATTCCTTGATATACTGCTCTATGGTTCCAACTTTCTCAACCAATTCATCACTGTTCTCAAGTCTAATATATTTATTTATCCAAGCACATTACATCACGTTGGAGCTCCATAATTCTTCCAACATAGGGCTTCATAAGGTACAGTCTAAATTCTTGAGTGAAATATACTATTGTAAAAAAAATCTACTAGAGGAGGGTGTTGATCCCAACTACCTTTGAAATATAGAGTACATGTTCTCAACATATCCTATAGGTTTTGAACTATTCTTTCAAACTATCCATCTATTTGAGGATGATAAGAAGTTTTAAAAATCATTTTTGTAAAATGTTCTTTCTAAAGAATTCACTAGGACATTGAGGTAAACCTCAGATCCTAATTTGATATAGTATAATTTTGTACTCCATAAAACCTTACCACTTCCTTAATGTATAATATTACAAGTTGTTCAAGAGATAAATCTTATCCAATAGCAACGAACTATGCTAACTTGGTAAAGAGATCAACTACTACCCATATTAAATTAAAAACTTTAGAGGTTTTGCGTAGTCTAATGAAAAATTTAATTGTTATGTTCTCTAATTTCTATTTTGGTATGGGTAATGTATGCAACATCCCTTTAGAATTGTTTCTTTCAGCCTTATCATTCTGGTATACCAAACAATGAGATACAGACTCTCCAATATATCTATTCATACCATCCCACTAGAAGCATTCTTTTAGGTCCATATACATCTTCGTAATTCCAGTATGAATATTGAATGGAGAACTATGAGATTTTTATAACAGCTTCATCTAATCTAGAATTGATGGAACCCATAAAAGGTTCTCGAACCTTATCATTCCATCCTGATCAAGGTTAAAATCTAGAACATTTCTATCCTTATTTTTTATTTCTTCATCTTCCTTCTACACCTCCTTAATCTTCACTTGGATAAAGGATTGAACAATCATTTGAGAAAGATATGATTTTCCACTTTCCTTTAGAATTTCTAGATCTATATTTTTAAAATCATGAAATATTTCATCTTTTATGCTCCTCATCATAGATAATTTATGAAACACTCTAATCTTCCCCGATACAAATTTTTTTTAATAATTCAGTTGTGTATGATGTACACAACACTGAGTTCATGCGCACCATGGCCTATCAAACTAGCCGTTTAAAAAAAGGTTATAAATAGTATTAAAAACATTTTTAATCTTATATATTTCAAATAATTATAACATTGATATTTTGTGTTTCTTATACATAATATTGAGACAAATTCAATTTCTTAGATAAAAGAAGTATTTTTCAAAAATGCAGTTTTTTCCCCGTTTAATGGAGATCCCTTTTAAAATAAAATATATGAAACTTTTATATATTCAATTTGATGAAATTTAATTCTTATTTAGAATAGGTATATTAAAATTTAGTTTGTATAAAGTTTCGGTGCATTTCTGATAAATTTCATATTTTGATGAATATTGAAAAATACTAAATTTTATTTGAAAACTACTCTTTTAATCAAAATAATTAATATTGATAAATTATATGTTTGGGGGGTTTTAATGTATAATTAGATTATATTATTATCATTTAATATAATTTAGTTAATTGGATGTAATTTCACATTTAAATTGGACATAATCACTTCTCAATCTTTTGATAGTTTTTACTTCTTAAAACCACCCGCGTTTTGGTTTTGACACTGAGAATTAATTTTAAATTAATTACTTCTTCTTCTGTGTAATAAATTTGGAAAAATGGATTCCATATTTTGAATTATAAAGTAAAAATTGTGTAAATATTTACCATTTATTTTTGACATTATGAATAGTAACTTTATTAATTATTTTTATTTACCTTGGTTAAAGGGTAAATCAGAATTATAAGGGTAGAAAAAAAATTTATAATAATATAAAAGTACCCTAACATGTATCCTAATCCAATTGGATTATATATAATATACCATGAGAATCCTTAGGCCGAAATTTCGGAATTTGGGGACCACTTGGGTGTGATAATGACAAGCTATAAAAATTAATTTAATGTAAAGATAATTATTACATAAACATATACATTTTAATAAATATATTTTAATATAAGGTTATATACTAAATATCTATATTTATAAATATTAATTAGAATGATAAAAATATTTCCTACATCATTATATTTTATTTTTAATTTTTATCCAAAAAATAAATATATTTATTTATGCCACAACCATGATGCAATATTTTCCTTATTAATGAAAGAATGAAATAAATGATATTTTAAATATTAAAATAATTATAATTTTAATGTTTTTATTCCATAAACGAATTAAATAGGTTTATACGAAATTTTAGGGTTGATTAAATTTATTTTGTTTTAAGTAATAATGTTGTTATGACTTTCAGAAAAACAAAATACTAAATAGTGTCAAAATTGACATAAATGAGTTTTTAAAACAAATACTATTTTAGTCAAATATATAACATTCTGAAAAATATAATATTTGGAACAAGGACATAAATAATGATATATATTTCATTCATGAACCAATTTAGGTCCTCTTGGAATTTTATAGTAACTATATTAACCATGTATTATAAAAATAAAAGAAGACGTGGTAAAAGTTAAACTACTTACCTAAGAGTTAAATCTAATAGATAATGTTAATATGGTGACGTAAACTTTTTGAAAACCTATAGGTTGAGAGGATTTAGAACCTTACCCACATTATATTCTATATAAATCCATTTCTAGTAATTATAAATGGAAAATTAATTTCATAATAAATTAATATTTCAAGATTTTCTTAATGTGTCCCTCACCTGTCTTATAATAGAATACTTCCTCTTATCATAAATTAACCACTGTAAAGCCATTTATTTTGGCCAACACCTACAAAAATATCCTCCCAACTAACCTCACATCTACCTAGTGGAATTATTTTTATCTTAAACTCAACCTATGGAGCCATTTTTTTCAAATCAAAAGGAAGAACCCGAAGAAGAGGTGATTTTTTCATTACCTCTTTCAATGATATTTTCATCTTCAACATACTCATTATTTTTTCCATATGAAAATAATAAATCTAGTACCATATTCAAAATGTTATGTTATTATAAATATGGTAAAAACATATTAATTATTCTATCCATCCTATAAATGACAATGTCACCATACATGCGTACGTACGACTTATCGTCTCCACGTCATTGTGTAGATTGTTATTCAACATTATGTTATTTGGATTGATATAATGATGATTATTATGTATATAAATAATGAGAATTACATTAAAATGTTTCTGTATAATTAATATACCATCCAATACCATACCATTTTATCATTAAGGAAATGATATCTTCACTCGCGCGTACATAAGGCTTACCGTATCCACGACGCGATGAGATTCATTTCCACATTCCCCATTCAAAGATGATTATAAAAATATTTAATATTAATAATTATGTAATTTATGACATTATAATTCTATTGTATATATATGTGTGTGTGTGTGTGTGTTTACTTATATCTCATTCACTTACTTCCATTCAATACAATATGAAAACAGGAACATCGTTTATGCGTACATACAGCCAACCTTCTGAATAAATGGTGTTTCTGTTTCATATATATCTATTATACATACTTATATTATTAATATATATGACATTTAAATCATGTTTTATATTCTGGAAGTATGTAAATCCTTATCTAAGTGATATGATCAAGAATAAAATCATAAAACACGTACAATGATTAAATATATTATTACACAAAATGTTACTTTATCAAAGAAATTATTATTAAATGGGTAGTCTAATGTGATAAATGAATCATATATGATATCATAAATATAAATATGTTCCTTTTATAATTTAATAACATACTATGGTAAGTATACAGAAGGATAAAGATACCCATAACTAAAGTAAATTATAGGGTAAGGTTTAATTCATCAATCTCATTATTATCTGAGATTGTTTATATGTATGTATTTAATGGGAAATATTTATCATCCATGACCATGTTTCATAGAAAAAATTTACAGGCATATTATATGGTTTTATGTAAGGGACTATTTAAACTAGATCAGTATTTTAAATGTTTTAATGACTTGTTTTTCTAAATCTTTTTAACTAATGTCAATGTTTTCAAAATGATTTTAAGAATTTATTGATATATAATTAATTGTTTTAAAATGTTAATTCCTTTCAAATGTTTCAATGTTTTATGGGACACTTTGATTCAAAAATTTATTTTAGATGAATTCCTATATAAATTGTGTAACTTTTAAATGATTTCCTAACAAAGGGAAATTTCTCTCAATGATTTTTACTAATCAATTTCAACTATATTAACATCCTTCCCTAGATATTATTCTTGATTGAGGTTTTTTATTATAATACAATCGTCCATATTTTATTAAATGAGTTATGATATGGTTGCATAAGGATGTTCTATTTTTATACCATTCATGGTTTAAGGTTAATGTATTTTCATTTCCTATACTTGTTTTAATATGAATGATGTGTTACGTTTTACCCTTTTCATATGAGGAATGCATTGGACTTAGTATGTGATGGGCGAGGACTATAATAAACCCTTGATGCATCAGTAGGTCTCATGAGACAAACTAATGTCTTGGAACAAGTCGTTGACAGAATATTTGTGAATTGTATTGTCATAAGGCCTTAACGTATTAGTTATTATATTCAGTATTATGCATTCCCTCGATATGAAATTAGTTATTGCATGTGATTATTCAACATGTAGAATATCCATGTTAATTTTTATATGGTAATGTTTGATTTATTTTTTCCATATTATGTTCATGTTTATTGTTTATAAGGCTGATGATTTTTTCCCATAAAATATTATAGATTTCGCTGAATTATTTACCCTTATTGAGAATTTGAGATCACCCCTTTCTTATTTTATATTTTCCCAAGATTCCAGGAAGTGTATTATTATTTTTATGAAGGGTTATTCTAGGGTAATAGTGGATTTATATAATATTTAGTTATGCTATGTTTCTTGTTAGAAAGTATAATTTAATGTTCATATATTTAATCTATTTTCCAAGACTGGTAATTTTGTCGGTCCTTAGAGACTTGATTCCTTTTAATCATTCCAATGTATTAAAATAATGCATTGGCTCTAGGATTTTGGAGTCAGGGTGTTATAGTTGTTATCCTAGGAATTTTATCAACAACCCTGAAAATAGATTTAAAAAACATAAATTAGGGATCATAACCCTAAGATATAATTTGAGGATAAGAATAGACCCCCCTAGAATTTTGGTAATGTATGGATTACATGGATATTCCAAGATGTACATCCCTTTCTAGATACTACATATTGATGTGGTTCTGGAATAGAAATACCGTGGGGTGAAAACATCGACATGGTGTTCTTGGCTGGACTCGGGGTAACATGCTACACGACAATGGGACTTACTTCACACTTGGTTTGACACCCCCTAGGGATATATTTAGGATAATAAATATTTTATTTACAACCCATTATGAAGGATTTATGTGTAAATAGGTCCTAAAAGAAACCATGGTTATGATTGCGGATTAGATATTCATAAATCTTTCAGTTTATGTTATGTATTGTACTAGTTTTGATTTATGAAATATGATTCATAAAATAATCTAGTGTATACCATTGTTTAGAAATGGATCATAGTGGAATGAATGGAAATCATATCAATGCACGTAAACCATGTTGTAATTTCCCTCCTATGAAAAATAATGATAGCAGAGCTTGTCACACAACTAGTATTGAACAGCTTATAATTATACTGGGATAGCTAAATCTGGTTATGAATGATAACCTTACATATATAGAGCATCCTGATCCACAACACGGAGGATCAATGTTTGACTGCTTCATGAGACAACAACCTCAAAAATTCAATGGGACTATAAATACTTTTGTAGCTAAGTGGAAGATAAGTTTCCTAGAGAAAATATTTCTTATGTAACGAAATTTAAAAGGTTTTCATGGAAATTTATCTTCTCTCAGGACAAGTGGATCAATGGTGGATATTAATTAAAAACAAAAGGTCCGATGAAGAAGTGGGAAATATGCGATGGAGGGAAATTAAATAACTTTATCAAGAGAAATACCTTCCTCATGAATAGTGAGATGATATGGAAAGGAAACTTATGAGTCTGAGACAAAAAGAGGATGAGAATTTTTCCATGTATGAGGATAAATTTACAAGATTAGTATGGCACGTGGCATACTACATACAGAACCCAAGAAGTATGATTGGTCGATTATTTGATGTGTTAAAAGCTTTCCTCTGATGAGAATTGGTCTCACAAACAGTATAATTGTACAAAGATATAGTCTCCAGTGGTATCAAGAGGGAAAAATAATTTTATAAGTCTTTTGACATTATAGAAATGTAAGAGAAGAAGAGAAAATTTTAGAAATATAAAGGTAAAGGGAAAAAGGTAAAGAAGTATTGTACCTTATGTGATAATTGTGGGAAGAAGCACCCTAGTACTTGATTAAAAGGAATGGGAGTTTGTCACAAATGTGGAGAAAAAGGTCACCAAGCTCATGATTTTAAGGAAAAGAATGAAGCTGTGAAATTTTTTCATTTTAAAGATATAGGAAATTAAAAAAACATTATTGTCCAGAGAATCAATGAAATGTAGCTCAGAAAAAGAAAAGAGTTCTAATTTAAGCTTATTGTGTTACTACAATCGAAGTGGAATAATTAATGTATTTGTATTTTTGGATTGATGAATTATATTCTTCTTATAATAAGAATGTGATATATATAAATATTGTAATTTTTTAATTTTTTGTTTTCATTATGTTTTTAATATATTGAAGTTAATCATATATTCAGTTTGAGAAACATTACGTTTTTTGGGGAATCTAAGGTTACATTTAGTTTTTGAAATTTAGATACCTTTTAGATAGAGTTAAAACATAAGAGTTTTGGATAACTCTAAATGTTGGAATATATTAAGTTTAAATTTGGATAGTATTGTTAAGATTAATTTTGAAATGCTATAATAAAATAGTTTTAGAAAAAAGGCAACCTACGGGTCAAGAAATAACCAATCACGTTGAACAATGCTAAGGTAATCAAGCCCACAATATTGGTGTGACACGGCTTTATCACCTACCACTGGCATACAAGAAGTCCTTGATTATTATAAAATAGTTTTCATCATTTAAATGGTATATGTTTATATTTTTCACCCTATACGATTTTGAAAAATAGAATATTTTGAGTTTTATCTATTGAAGTGAATTGGGAGTGTGTAGTAGAGGATGAAACATTACATGTAAATTAATTATTCATCATGGTGTTCGTAGACTATGAATTAAAGTAATTCTACAACACTGGAAAAAATATCAAAAAATGAATAATGTTTTCCCACTACTTTATTTTACAATGAACCAAATGGTCCCATGGATCATCATAGATTTATGGCCTTCAGATTATTAACTTCCTCTTAATAATATCCTCTATCACTCTCCATCAGAACATGATGGTTCGTTTTCTCTTCCATGTCCATGTTTTCCTACATAGAACCCTATTATGTGTTACTCTTGGTATCCTTCATACATACCTTTTTTTATTTTATAATAGAGGTCTCATTAATCCATTTTTCTAGGTGGGATTTCAACTAAGGTATTTTGAAATGTCAAACCCCTAGTTTCTAATAACATGTTTAAATTGAGAGGATGCAATTTATTTAATTAAGGGATAATGCAACACAACTACCTTCTATACTATACTAGCTTTATAAATAATTCAATAGTGTGTGATGTAAGCAACAATGATTTCATGCTCACCATGACCTATCAAACTAGACGTTTAAAAAGAAGTTATGAATAATATTAACCAAGTTTAAAATCATATATATCCCACATAATTTTAACATGCATATTTTTTTTTTCTTATACATAATATATATAAAAATTCAAATTTTCAGATAAATGAAGTATTTTTTCAAAAATACAGTTTTTCCACCATTTAATTGAGAATCCTTTTTAAATCCAATATTTGACACTTTTATATAATCAATTTTATTAAATTAAGTTCTTTTTTATAATTGGGACATAAAAAATTAGTTTGGATAAATTTTTGGTACTTTTCTGATAACTTTCATATTTTGATGAATACTAAAAAATACTAAATTTTAATTAAAACATCTTCTATAATAAAAATAATTTATAGTGTTAAATTATACATTTCAGTTGTTTTAATGTATAATTATATTATATTTTTATCATTTAGTATAATTTACATCAATGTAAGTGATTTCACAATTATATTCGACATAAACACATGTCAATCGTTCGATTGTTTTTACTTCTTAAGAACCCACGTTTTGGTTTTGAAAATGGGAATTAATTTTAAATTATTTACTAAAACTTCTATGTTTTGAATTTGGAAAAATATATTCTATATTTTTAATCATATGTTCCAAATTGTTTAAATAGGTATATTTTCTTTTTCAACATTATGAAGAGTAGCTTCAGTAATTATTTTTATTTACGAGGGTTAAAGGGTAAATCAGGTAAAAAAGTGTAACAAAAATAATATTATAATAATATAAAACTACAATAACATTTGTACTAATCCTATTTAATTATATATAATCTACCATGATCATCCTTATTCTGAAATGTTCGCATTTGGGGACCACTTGGGTGTGATAATGACATGTTATAAAAATTAATTTAAAGGAAAGTTAATTATAACATAAACATATTTCTTTTACTAAATTGATTTTAATATAGGGTAATATAACTGATCTCTAGGTCTATAAATAGTAATTATAAAGATAAAACTATTTCTAACATCATGGCATTTTATTTATTATTTTTATACATAAAATATATATATTTATTTAGACACAATAATGATACAGTATTTTTCTTATTAATGAAAGAATCAAATAAATTATATTATAAATATTAAAATAAATATAATTTGAAAGTTTTCATGTCATAAAAGAATTTTAGAGGTGGATATGACTTGTTAGGGTTGATTAAATGTATTTTATATTGATGTAATTGGGTTTTTATGACTTTCAAAAAAACCAAATACTTAATGGTGCCAAAATTAACATAAATGAATTTTAAAAAAAACTATTTTATTAAATTATATAATATTCCTAAAAAATATAATATTAAACAAAAGGACTTATAAAATGTTATATATTTAATTAATGAACCACTTTAGGTTCTATTTTCATTTTACTGTAACTATAATAACTTTTTAATATAAAAATACCAGAAGATATAGTAAAAGAAAAACTATTTAACTAAGAGTTAAATCTAAAAGATAGGGTCTATATAGTGACCTAAACATGTGTAAAACCTATTGGATGAGATTATTTCGACCCATAATCACCATAAAGTAGAAATAAATAACCTTTTAGTTATTATAAATTGACTATTAATTTCATAATAAATTAATATTTCAAGATTTTCCAAAAGCTCCCCTCACTTCTCTTATAAAAGGATACTCCCCCTTCTCTTAAATTCACACCTCCAAATCAATTTGCATCAGATAGACCCTTATCAAATATCTTACCAACTATCATAAATTGAACCTATAGTCCTTACTTTTATCATAGATCCAACCTAAGGATCCCTTTTGTTCAAATCAAAATGAATCACCCGAAGAAGAAGTAATTATTTCATCAACTCTTTCAAAGTTATTTTCTTCTTCCACTTAATAATTATTTGTTGTTTCAATACCAAAATAATAATTTCAGTACCTTATACATACTTTGATGTTATTATAAATATGTTACAACCATATTTGTTATTCTATCTATCCTATGAATGAAAAATTCACCATACGTGCATATGTACGGCTTACCGTCTCCACATTGTGGTGTAGTTTGTTATTAAACATTATATTGTTTGGATGGATTTAATGAGGCGTATTTTGTATATAAATAATTAATATAACAATTTTATGTTTTTTTATACTTAATATTCCATCCAATTCAATACCATTTTATCATTAAGGAAATGATATCTTCGCTCGTGCTTACGTGCGGCTTACCGACTCCACGATGCTATGAGATTCATTTCCACATTCAACATTCACGATGACTATAAAAATTTATATTATTAATAATTATGTAAATTATGAAATAATAATTCCACAGTACATATATATATATATATACATATATCTCATTTACTTAATTCTATTCAATATGATATGAAAATGGGAACAACATTTATGCGTACGTACAGCCTACCGTCCACATAAACAGTGTTTCCAGTTCATATATCTATCAATTATACTTACATATAATCTGAATACATATGAAATATTAATCATTTTTTATATTATGGAAGTATTTTAAACATGATCTAAGTGATACGAACAAGAATAACATGTTAAAAATGTCCGATGAAAAAAGTGATTATTACCCGAAATGATACATTTGCATGGAAGTTATTATTAAATGGGTAGTATAAAGTTATAAATGAATAATATTTGATATCATAAATATGAATATGGTTCTGCTATAATTTAATAACATACTATGGTCATTATACAGGAGGATAAATATACCCTTGACTAAAGTAATGTATAAGGTAAGGGTTAATTCCTCAATCTCATTATTATCCAAGATTGTTTATGCGTAAGTATTTAGTGGGAAATATTTATCATCCATGTTCATGTTTCATAAAAATGTTTTTGAAGGGAATATTTTATGGTTGTATGGAATGGACGCTTTAAACTATATCATAATTTTAAATTCATTAGTGCTTTTTTCCTAAAAAAATTTAATTAATGTCCATGTTTTCAAAATGATTTTGTGAATTTATTGATATGGACATCATTGTTATAAAATTTTAATTCCTTTCAAATGTTTCAATGTTTTATGGGACACTTTTATTTAAAAATAACTTTTTAATGAATTCCTTTATAAATTATGTAACTTTTAAATGATTCATGAACAGGAGATATTTCTCTCAAAGAGTTTTTCTAATAATTTTCAACTATGTCAAAATCCTTTACTAGATAATATTCTTGATTGGGATTGATTTATTATAATAAAATCTTCCACTTTTTATTGAATTATTTGTGATATGTTGGAATGTGGATGTGATATTATTATACCATTTATGGTTTATAGATAATGTATTTACATTTCTAATGCTAGTTTTAATACGAATGATTATGTTATATTTTACCCTTTTTATATAAGAAATGAATTGGAATTAGTAAGTGATGGGCGAGTCCCACTATATGTAGAGACCCGAAGCTTGAAATACATTGACATTAAATTACATTTGCGGAATACTTAGTACATAACAAAAACACACACACAAGGATCGTAATAGTTTAGTGTCTTTGGAAACTCGGAATATAATCTTCTAATCCTGGTGAAAGATCTTCAACATCTCCCATAAAGATCTTCTTCTTTTTATACCTAAAACCTTTCTTTATATCCTGGGGAAAAGAAAACATAAAAGGGTGAGCTCAAATGCTCAGTAAGGATAAACAAAAGAAATATCAATCACATCATATACAAAAGCACATAACTTTTGGAAATCTTAACCTGTAAAAGAGATCATAATTTCATAACCTGGGATAACTCATGGTAGTGAAATGTAATCACAATAATCATAACATAAAACATTAAATTTTGTGGCATACACACGTAATCATCATTTCTTGTTAGTCAAGACTAATTTCCAAGAGTATCTTAGTGGACAAAGTCCCTTTCTGAACTGAGTCACCCTCGTTTCAGTCCTGTTTCACTGAATCGGTATAACCTACCATTCCAGCCATGTCTATCTCATGAGATATAAAATCTTTACCCAATGCATTAGATGGAGATATAGGTCCCACCCATCTCTTAATGATACCATTCTTATGTGTGCCAAAAAAACATAAACCATACATCATAGCATAACCCATGTAATAAAAATGGGATTCTTAAACAACATGACATCATAAAACAATTCATATAAGATAAAGGAATTCATAAAAATATTTCCATCACAACATAATCAAATCCATGTAATAATAGGGATAAAAAACAGAACCCGTTATTATATTAGATGGAAAATAATTTTGATAAAACACTTGAACTCCATTCTTGAGAAAAATATCCTTTCTTCTTCAAAAACGTTTTTTCCTTTCTTAACATGTCATAAAAATTTAAACTAAAAGAAGTTGATTAAAAATAAACTTGAAAACTTGTAAAGGAAACTTCTTGGAAATAATGTTTTAAAAATCCATTCATTCCGTATAATTTAAAAAAACATTCTTCGTACTTTTGTCGGAAGAGTCAAAAAGTACCTCGTATGAAAAACGACAAAAGATTCCTTTCATATCTTTTAATAAAAACTCACTGAAGGGTAAAATTGAATTTAAAAAAAAATTGTAAGTGTATGGAAATAATATTACATATTGAGGAAACATGGATGTGGATGATAAAATACACCCCAGTAAATTTCAAAGTATAAACAATCTCGGATAAAAATGAGATTGTGATATTTCCCTTACCTTCGGTCCGATTTGCTTCGTAAGTGTCCGAACCTCCTTTATAATGATTTAAATAATGTCATTGACTTATTGTAGAATCATATACATTGTTATTATATCATATATGGTTCACTTATGAATTTATATTACCCGTTCTTTTGTAAATTCCATGTTAAAGAGCGTTTTGGGTAAAATGGTTTCATTTGTCGTCCGTGTTTTGACTTGTAATTATTCATATGATTACTTAGATCATGATTACTTAATTCAAGAATATAAAACATGATATATATATATATATATATTCAGAATATACATATATATAATAAATCACTAAATGGAAAGAAATACACCGTTCATGGAGACGGTATTCCGTACGTACGCATGAACGCTGTTTTCGTTTCCTTATTTAATTGAATGGAATTAAGTAGATGACATACATATAAATATAAATAAATAAAGTATCGTTATTATGTCATATATTTCATTAGTACTTATTATATATACTTTATAATCATTCATGAATGGTTAATCATTGAGAATGAATCTCATCGCGTCGTGGAGACGGTAGTCCGTACGTACGCACGAGCGATGATATCGTTCCCATGGTCGTGGAATTGTGTTGAAGTGTATGTATACTATTTCAGTATTAGTATCACTTTATAATAATCATATATAGTCACTCATTACACCATTATACCCATCAAATTATGGTGGTGGTGGAAAATAGATTACACCACGGCGTGGAGACGGTATTCCGTACGTACGCACGCGCGGTGATTTCCTTTTTCCGTAGGATGGATAGAAGGTTAATTAGAGTTGTTTCATATTTATAATAACATATTATTATATAATAAATACTGATGTTATTAATTTATCATGAAACAACTAAATAAGAAGAAGTTGAAGAAGAAAGAAATTGAAAAAGACTGGTAATGGATATTACCTCTTATTGATGCGCCTTCACGTAAACTCCACTTAAAGAACTAAGGATGGTCTTTGAAGAAGTCCAGGACCTCTAGGATGATACTAGTGAAGTGTAGAAGAGATTTTGGAAGGGTTTGGACAATCTCGAATGCTCAAATTGGTGTGAGTAGGGGAGGGAGGAGGTGCCCTTTTATAAGGGAGGAGAGGGGCATCTTAGGAAAATCTCAAAATATTATTTTATATTAAGGTAAAATTCGGTTTATAATGGTTCCAAATGGTCTTATTTCGAAGCTAAAGTGGGTATGGGTCGAAATCATCTCATAAAATAGGATTTAGACAAGTTTAGGTTATTATTTTAACCATATCAATTAGATTTAACTCTAAGTTAAATAATTTAACTTTTACTGTGTCTTTTTGTTTTCTTACACTATATGGTTAATAAAAATACCATATCAAGACAAACGAACCCCAAGTTGTTTATTATTAATATATCTATCCTTATCTAAGTCATTTGGTCAAACCTTAGATTTTTAGGAATTAAATAACAATTAATAATATAATATTTGTTTTAAAAACTATTTTATGTCAATTTTGACACTATTTAGTAATTGATTTTTGTTAAAATCATAACAGAATGATAAGTTCGAAAAAAGTTAATTAAATCAATAATAACATGTCATATTAACCTAGAAAATTAGTGTAATTCATAAAAAGTCTCAAATTACATTTATTTGGGCATTTATAACATCAATTATGTTAATCTTTTCTTAAAAAGGTAATTACTACATCATCGTTGTGTCATAAATAAATTAAATTATTTAAAGTATAAAAATTACAAATAAAATACCATTATGTAGGAAATATTTTTATCTTTCCAATTAATATTTATAGTAGAAATTATATTATGTATATCCCTATATTAAAAATGTTTTAGTAAATAAACTTTGATTTTAACTCTTTTAACTCTTCTTTGAATTAAATAATAATAAATTTCCTAATCTAATTCAAGTGGGCCTAAATGGTCATATTTTATTTCTAAGTTTGTTTTTGTTCGAATTTCACTTTTCCAATAGAATTAGGACATGTGTTAGGGTAATAATAATATCATTTTTACCCTTAATTACCCTATTTACTTTTAACCGTGGTAAATAAAAGTAAAAAGTTACTATTCACCAAAAATTATTTTCATCTCATTGAACCACATTTTACTTACTGACATCAACCGTGTCTCTCGGATTTTTGAAATTCCATTCACAGAAGCGGTAAAATTAAGATTTATGAAAAAAAAAAATTTAACTACCACTTAGTAGTTTCACTATTCATCAAAAATTGAAGTTTTTCAGAAAAATGCCAGAATTTCACCCTAAGCTATAATTGATATTCCGAATTCAAAAATTATTCCTATTTTACAAAATTCCCAACATATAATTTGAATTAATTAATTTTATAATTAATTTCCGCTGTCACAACAAATAGCGTGTTTTTAAGAGATAATAACTGTCAAAAGATTAACACTTGTTTATGTCTGGTGTAAATGTGAAATTACATCCAATGACCAACATTGTATTGAATTGTAAAAATATATTCTAAATATACTTTAAAACCACTGAAATTAATAATTTATCACTATTAATTATTTCGATTAAAAAATTTGTTTTTAATTAAAATTTAGTAATTTTCACTATTCATCAGAAAATGAAAGTTATCCGAAAAGTACCAAAATTTCACCCTAAGCTTATTTTGATATTACGAATCCAAAAATAAAGTCCATTTTGAAAAAATAAAATTTACAAAATTTCAAAAAGTGGTTATTACTATTCATAACGGCTAGTTTTAATAATATTTTAATAGCATATTGCTGTTTAGTGAAACTCGTTATTGCGTACTACACATGCTATCGAGGAAGGTCGTGATTGCATGTAATGGAAGGAAAGTCAAGGATGTGTGTTGTGAAAGATTCTTTTGGTGTAGCGTACAACACAAGACATTATTGAAATTAAAAAGAATATTTTTCATAAAATTTTGGGGTGTTACATTCTACCCCCCTTAAAATGAATTTCGCCCTCGAAATTCGTCGGGGTTATAAATGGTTTACTATTCGAAAGTTTCTTTAAAAGAAACCCACATCGTAAAAAGGAATACCAAAACCAATCTTTAAAAAAACAAAAGTATGAAATGTAACGGTTACCCAAATAAACTAATCACTGGGTTTCCACATAGGTGAAAATATGGATATGGAATAGAAATCTAACCATCATGTTCTGATGGAGAGTGGTAGAGAACATGGCTATGGAAAAGCCAGCAATCACAAAGCCATAAATTTGTGACGATCTAGGGTACCATCTGATTCATCGGATATAAGGGCACTAGGACAACATTTTTGGTTTTCAAGATCATTACCCTAAAGTTGAAAATTTGAATTAGAATAAATACTTACTTTATTTTGGTACAATCTCACTGTTGTTCGTGCCTTGAACAATTTTCACTTAATCTCTTAAATAAATGAAGTTGAATTTGTTATTCGTGAAGTGTTAGCAGATCATGTGATAGAATGACGGGTCATTCCATCTGTCTCAAACAAAAGGGTAGCATAAGTCATTCCGTAGTGAGATTAATCATATATGGTTCCTAAAATGGACTTATACTTCATATATCATACTGCTTAATATAATAAAACTAGTTTCTACTAAACAGGGACTTCCTGTAGGCCAGTGGTAGGCAATAAAGGCCAGTCGCACTTCGATTGTGGGTTCAATTCCCACAGCCTTGTTCGACGCGATGGGTTGTCGCCCGTCCTGCAGGTTGTCCTTTTTCTAAAGCTATATTACTATAACATCCCATCAATAATATTGAAAAAAAGAGTTCTATCTTTAAACAATACTTAGCATATGTCCAACATAATATATTCCAATATTTAGGCTTATCTAAAATAATTCGGTCCATAATCACTGTATAAAGAAAACGATTACTTGAAATGTCATCAACCAAGCATGTGAATACCATCATTTATCCCCCATATATCATAAGATATATCTTGTTGGTCAAATTAAAAACATGTGAATACCTTAATCATGTATTCTCTTGAAAAATGAATATCCATTGAACCTTAGTGAAAACATGAGTGCAGTTAAAATTTAACACTTTCCACATACCAAAATCCAAAAATTCTATATACTCAATCCATTACATAACCTTCTCCTCATATCAGTCATGAGCTCATGAATACTATCAAACATTTAATTTTCTCCTTATCCCTTCGTTATGTGCATATCATCTACATTCCAAAAATATCTGAATAATCTTTCATGGATACTGGTACCATTAATCATACACTTTCAAAACTCAAGGAAAGACAACAGTGTAACAATCCTTATATGTATCTTTATTTTATTGTACCATGAGATTACTTATACAACATTACACATGATAAACATGTAATCATTCCACTATATTCTTAAACCATTGACCGAGCTTCAACAATTCTTTCATCTCACATATCATGTGTAGTCTCTTCATCATCAACAACATAAATACTACCCATACGACCATACTGATTCTCTTCATGAGACTTTACCTTAGGGCATTGGTTTGCATAATGCCTGTACATCCCACATTTAAAACATTTAACCATTGTTGATGTCGTAGCAATACCATTCTCCTCATCCCTGGTGTTAACTGAACCTTTTCCTTTGCACTTACTGGCTTTGTGTCCTTCTTTTCCACACCCAAAGCATCTTCCAGTTCCTTTGAAACATTCTCCTTGATGCCTCTTCCCACATGATTTACATAGGGGAAATTAAACTTTCTTTCCTCTATGATCATCATGAAACTCCATCTTTCTCTTATTAGCCGATTCAGGAAACTTACCAAATTTTACTTTATTGATCATATTATGAGATTGCTGATTCGGCATAATAATGATTTTTGGACTTCCAAATCTCGTTTCATTTGGTTGCTCATGAAGAATATCATTCCATTGTCCATCATATCCTCCATTATCGTGAATCACCTTGTTTCCAGCCATTTTCTAAAACCCAAAAAGAATAGTGTGAGAGGCAAAAATCATAATAAAGGGGGAGTAACTTCAATATCTAACATATTTGGTTTAATCTAATATCGTTACCATAGTTCTAGGACTATATCCTATACGCATACTTATCCTTAGGGACATCCCTAGATATACCTTAGAAATATCTCTAGGGATCTCACTAACGTTTTCGCATCCTAGTTTCCAAAGGTTGACTAAACTTTTCCTCTGATACCAACTATAGAGACCCGAAGCTTGACGTACATTGACATTACATTACATTTGCGGAATACTTAGTAAATAACAAAAACACACACACAAGGATCGTAATAGTTTAGTGTCTTTGGAAACTCGGAATATAATCTTCTAATCCTGGTGAAAGATCTTCAACATATCCCATAAGGATCTTCTATTTTTTATACCTAAAACCTTTCTTTATATCCTGGGGAAAAGAAAACATAAAAGGGTGAGCTCAAATGCTCAGTAAGGGTAAACAAAAGAAATATCAATCACATCATATATAAAAGCACATAACTTTTGGAAATCTTAACCTGTAAAAGAGATCATAATTTCATAACCTGGGATAACTCATGGCAGTGAAATGTAATCACAATAATCATAACATAAAACATTAAATTTTGTGGCATACACACATAATCATCATTTCTTGTTAGTCAAGACTCATTGCCAAGTCTATCTTAGTGGACAAAGTCCCTTTTTGAACCGAGTCACCCTTGTTTTAGTTCTGTTTCACTGAACCGGTATAACCTACCATTCCAGCCATGTCTATCTCATGAGATATAAAATCTTTACCCAATTCATTGGAGGTAGATATAGGTCCCACCCATCTCTTAATGATACTATTCTTATGTGTGCAACAAAATCATAAACCATACATCATAGCATAACCCATGTAATAAAAATGGTATTCTTAAACAACATGACATCATAAAATAATTCATATAAGATAAAGGAATTCATAAAAATATTTCCATCACAACATAATCAAATCCATGTAACAATAGGGATAAAAAAAAGAACCCTTTATTATCTTAGATGGAAAGTAATTTTGATAAAACACTTGAACTTCGTTCTTGAGGAAAATATCATTTCTTTTTCAAAAACGTTTTTTCCTTTCTTAACATGTCATAAAAATTTAAACTAAAAGAAGTTGATTAAAAATAAACTTGAAAACTTGTAAAGGAAACTTCTTGGAAATAATGTTTTAAAAATCCATTCATGCTGTATAAGTTAAAAAAACATTCTTCGTACTTTTGTCGGAAAAGTCAAAAAGTACCTCGTACGAAAAACGACAAAAGATTCCTTTCATATATTTTAATAAAAACTCACTGAAGGGTAAAATTTAATTTAAAAAAATTGTAAGTGTATGGAAATAATATTACATATTGAGGAAACATGGATGTGGATGATAAAATACACCCCAGTAAATTTCAAAGTATAAACAATCTCGGATAAAAATGAGATTGTGATATTTCCCTTACCTTAGGTCCGATTTGCTTCGTAAGTGTCCAAAACTCCTGTATAATGATTTAAATAATTTCATTGACTTATTAAAGAATCATATTCATTGTTATTATATAATATATGGTTCACTTATGAATTTATATTACCCGTTATTTTGTAAATTCCATGTTAAAGGGCGTTTTGTGAAAAATTGTTTCATTTGTCGTCTGTGTTTTGACTTGTAATTATTCATATGATTACATAGATCATGATTACTTAATTTCCGAATATAAAATATTATATCTATATATATATTCAGAATATACATATATATAATAAATCAGTAAATGGAAAGAAATACACCGTTCATGGAGACGGTATTCCGTACGTACGCATGAACACTGTTTTAGTTTCCTTATTGAATTGAATGGAATTAAGTAGATGGCATACATATAAATATAAATAAATCCAGTATCATTATTATGTCATATATTTCATTAGTACTTATTATATATACTTTATAATCATTCATGAATGGTTAATCATTGAGAATGAATCTCATCGCGTCGTGGAGACGGTAGTCCGTACGTACGCACGAGCGATGATATCGTTCCCATGGTCATGGAATTGTGTTGAAGTGCATGTATACTATTTCAGTATCAGTATAACTTTATAATAATCATATATAGTCACTCATTACACCATTATACCCATCCAATTATGGTGGTGGCAGAAAATAGATTACACCACGGCGTGGAGACGGTATTCCGTACCTACGCACGTGCAGTGATTTCCTTTTTCCGTGGGATGGAAAGAAGGTTAATTAGAGTTGTTTCATATTTATAATAACATATCAGTATATAAGAAATACTTATGTTATTACTTTATCATGAAACAACTAAAGAAGAAGAAGTTGAAGAAGAAAGAAATTGAACAAGACCGGTAATGGATATTACCTCTTTTTGAGGCGCCTTCACTTAAACTCCACTTAAAGAACTAAGGATGGTCTTTGAAGAAGACCAGGACCTCTAGGATGATACTAGGGAAGTGGAGAAGATATTTTGTCAGGGTTTGGCCGAGCTTTAATGCCCAAATTGGTGTGAGGAGGAGAGGGAGGAGGTGCCCTTTTATAAGGGAGGAGAGGGGCATCTTAGGAAAATCTCAAAATATTATTTTATATTAAGGTCAAATTCGATTTATAATGGTTCCAAATGGTCTTATTTCGAAGATAAAGTGGGGATGGGTCGCAATACTCTCATCCAATAGGATTTAGACAAGTTTAGGTTATTATTTTAACCTTATCAATTAGATTTAACTCTAAGTTAAATAATTTAACATTTACTATGTCTTTTTGTTTTCTTACACTATATGGTTAATAAATATACCATATCAATCCAAACGAACCCCAAGTTGTTTATTATTAATATATCTATCCTTATCTAAGTCATTTGGCTGAACCTTATATTTTTAAGAATTAAATAACAATTAATAATATAATATTTGTTTTAAAAACTATTTTATGTCAATTTTGACACTATTTAGTAATTGATTTTTGTGAAAATCATAACAGAATTATAAGTTCGAAACAAGTTAATTAAATCAATAATAACATGTCATATTAACCTATAAAATTAGTACAATTTATAAAAAGTCTCAAATTACATTTATTTGGGCATTTATAACATCAATTATGTTAATATTTTCTTAAAAAGGTAATTATTGCATCATTGTTGTGTCATAAATAAATTAAATTATTTAAAGTATAAAAATTACAAATAAAATACCATTATATAGAAAATCCTTTTAGCTTTCTAATTAATATTTATAGTCGAAATTATATTATTTATAACCCTATATTAAAAATGTTTTAGTAAATAAACAATGATTTTAACTCTTTTAACTCTTCTTTGAATTAAATAATAATAAATGTCCTAATCTAATTCAAGTGGGCCTAAATGGTCATATTTTATTCCTATGTTTGTTTTTGGTCGAATTACACTTTTCCAATAGAATTAGGACATGTGTTAGGGTAATAATAATATCATTTTTACCCTTAATTACCCTATTTACTTTTAACCGTGGTAAATAAATGTAAAAAGTTACTATTCACCAAAAATTATTTTCATCTCATTGAACCACATTTTACTTACTGACATCAACCGTGTCTCTCGGATTTTTTAAATTCTATTCACAGAAGCGGTAAAATTAAGATTTATGAAAAAAAATAATTTTTTAACTACCACTTAGTAGTTTCACTATTCATCAAAAATTGAAGTTTTTCAGAAAAATGCCAGAATTTCACCCTAAGCTATAATTGATATTCCGAATTCAAAAAATGATTTCTATTTTACAAAATTACCAACATATAAGTTGCATTAATTAATTTTATAATTAATTTCCGCTGTCACAACAAATAGCGTGTGTTTAAGAGATAATAACTATCAAAAGATTAACACTTGTTTATGTCTGGTGTAAATGTGAAATTACATACAATGACCAACATTGTATTGAATTGTAAAAATATATTCTAAATATACTTTAAAACCACTAAAATTAATAATTTATCACTATTAATTATTTTGATTAAAAAATTTGTTTCTAATTAAAATTTATTAATTTTCACTATTCATCAGAAAATGAAAGTTATCCGAAAAGTACCAAAATTTCACCCTAAGCTAATTTCGATATTACGAATCCAAAAATAAAGTCCATTTTGAAAAAATAAAATTTACAAAATTTCAAAAAGTGGTTATTACTATTCATAACGGCTAGTTTTAATAATATTTTAATAGCATATTGCTGTTTAGTGAAACTCGTTATTGCGTACTACACACGCTATCGAGGAAGGTCGTGATTGCGTGTAATGGAAGGAAAGTCAAGGATGTGTGTTGTGAAAGATTCTTTTGGTGTAGCGTACAACACAAGACATTAATGAAATTAAAAAGAATATTTTTCTTAAAATTTCGGGGTGTTACACTATAGCCCCTCAATGCATCAGTAGGTCTCATAAGACAAACAATTGTCTTGGCATAAGGTCTTGATAAAATATGTCTACATTGTCGTTGAACAAGTCCTCGATGTAGTAGTTTTTATTTCCAGCATTATGCATTCCCTTGCTTTGAAATTAGTTATTACATGTGAATATTTGACTAGTAGAATATCCAAATGAATGTTTATATGGTAATTCTTGATTTATTGTTTCTATATTTCTTCCATGTTCATTGCTTATAAAGATTTTGTTTTTTCTTACCATAAAAGATTATAGCTTCCGCTTAATTATATACCCTTACTGAGCATCTGAGTTCACCCCTTTCTTATGTTTTATTTTCACAGGATTCCAAGAAAGGAATTAATAATTGTTATGCAGGGTTATGCTAGGGGAATAATGGAGTTATTGAAAGATTATTTATTCTATTTTTTGCATTAAAGTATAATTTAATGTTCATGTATGTAGTCTATTTTCGAAGACTGCTAAACTGATCGCTCCTTCCATATATGATTCCATATAATGAGGGAAATGTATCAAAATAATGTACCGGCTCTAGGATACTTGGGTCCGGGCATTAAAATCTATCCTAATATTTTCAAATCAAAGCATCAGACAACTTGTTTTCTTTCTAAATTTGGTAATGTATTGAGAAATCATAATCCTTTGCTAACTATAACCATATTCTCTAGAAAATTTCCAAATCCTTCTGTGTGAATATAAATTTAAGACTTTTATGATCAGTATAAATATAATATTTTTTCCCAAATGATAATTCCTCCATATCTCTAATAAAAAAAATATGATTGCTATCTCCAAATAATGAGTCGGGTCATTATTATCATGAATCATCATTTATCATGAGGAGTATGATATAACCATTTTATATTTCACACGAACACATCTGAATCCTTTCTTGGATTCATCACTATAAATTAAAAACCCTTATTCATTATATGGTAATGTAAGTACAGGTGCAACTACCAAACCATTTTTTTAGTTTCTTGAAATTTTCCTATAATTTATCTGTCAATATGAAATTAAAACACATCAAAGTTAACTCGGTTAGAGGGATAGATAGTTGTGATAAATTATCCAAAAACAATCGATAATATATAGCTAAACAAATAATTCTATGTATCTTAGTCATTGTGGTTGGTCTTGGCCAAAATTAAATATCCTTTATCTTTGATGGATCGACTGCTATAGCATCTATTGAGATTATGTGACCCCAAATGGAACCTTTAGCAGCCAAAATTCACACTTTGTAAATTTTTAATATAACTTCTCCTCCCATTGGTAATTCAGTACATTTATCAAGTGATATCCATGCTCTTACATTATCTTTGAACATATAATAATATAAACTATAAACATTACAATGTATTTGTCGACGTAATCGCTAAAGACTCTATTAATTAAATCCATAAAGATAGAAGAGAAGTTATTAAGACCAAAAAGAATCATTATATATTGATAGTGACCATACCTTTTACAGAATTCCACCTTGCGTATATCCTCATTCATGACCCTCAGTTGAAGATATCCATAATGAAGTTCAATATTGGAAAAGAAATGAGATCTATAAAGTTGATCAAATAGGTCATCAATATGGGAAATAGGATACTAGTTCTTGGTTTTGATCTTGTACAATTCCTGATAATTGATGAAAAGTCACATTGATCCATCTTTATTTTTAACAAACAGAACTGGTGTACCCCAAGGAGACACACTTGTCCAAATGAATCCATTATCAAGACTTTCAAATAATTTTTTCATTTATTCCTACAACTCAATCAGGTAAATTTATTATGGATTAATTAAAATTGGTGTGGAACAAGGTATAATTTCAATTGAGACCTCAACATCACATTTGGGTGGATGACTAGCCAACTATTCTTGAAATACATCCACAAAATCCCAAACAACATTGATATCTATTGGATCGTAATATAGATGTATATGTATATTAGATGACACAATACAAGTGTAGGGGTGAATTGTATGTTTAAAAACATTGTATTTAAACACATAAGAAAGAACATAGTGTAAGAGTTCTTAGACTAATATAATACCTAATCAATACAATTTACCAATATGATCTTGGATCTAATTGGTATGGTAAGATGTAATACAATATGTAATGTAAAAAAATTGTATTCAAATTGAATACACTGATCTGATTAAAGAAAATGAGAAAGATTCTACCATATAACTTATAGAATCTATTAATACAAAGTGAAATAAAATATTCATAATTGAAACAATTACAATTGAAATTAATATGAAAAGAATGTTGAAACAATAGAATTCTCATTTTAATACAAACAGCAGAAGAAAGTAAAAGTATTACAATTCTTTTATCCCAAATAGAAGGGTATCCTTTCACATAGTATAAAAGGATTGTCTTACCACCTCCCTGTTAAGACCTCAATACAATGATCGGTACATATGTTTTATTATCCCCACAAGCCCTCAATTTTATAGGTAATAAGTACCTCTATCTTTCAATCACTTGAAATCCCTCTTTACGAAGATCAGTCACACCGTCTATATATCTCCATCCTCCCTCGATCATTATCACCTGATTGGATGCACAAAAAAAAGCACCTACTGAAATACAAAAGCTATGAATTATCCATTCACCTTTTATAATTCCAAGGCTTTCCCACGAAGCAAGAGAGAATTCAAAGAGTATCTCTCTAGAAATTTATACAATCAATATTTGATCAATAGTCCCTCTATATTTAAAATGACCTCATATTTATAGGCCAGAGGTTCTAATGATCATATTTTATACAATGGTCATATTTCAATCCTTTTAAAAAACATTCTCCCCCATTGTGATTTACAAAAAGGATGGAGTATTATTGAGTTTTCCTGTAAAGGATAGAGAGAAACACAAATGGAAATGTGGAAGTGAAAACATACAATACATTACTATCAAATGCTTAGGGAAATTGAATGAATAAACAAGAAAGAAATATACATCAAAAATTCATATGTTTTCTATTTCGTTTTATTTATTGATCAACTCATAAAAACTTCCTTCATCATTTTTATCTATTTCTTTTCATCTGCGATAGAATTACCTTGATATTTGATAATCTCTTGTTGTCTAGAAAAATCCGATCTTCAATTTTTATAATCTCTTCTTACACCCTAATCACTTCTTTAACAGTATCAATTTTTTTCCATATTTTTTTCCCTCTACCAAAAAAGTGTTTTTTTATTTAACAAAACCATTTCATCTTTGAAAGATGAAACCTTCGAGAATTTTGACTGTAAAGCACTAAACCTATCTATAAAATAATTTACTAAAACAAGATTAGCACCATGAGATTTTGGAATCTGATTTAACCTGTCGATGGTTTCCTTATCATGTTTATTGAAAGAAATAGTAAGATCATTTGAGATTATTATTAAGTATTAAATTGATTCCTCATTTTCCTTCACTAAAATTTCTGTTTTGTATGGCCACTTAGTCATCTTATTACAAGCCCTCTTTTGAGAAATAGAACTATCACTCAATACTAATAAATCGGCTTCTATTGACATTAATCTCTTTCTGAGATTTCTTACTGAACTGAATTTCTTCTTTTGACTGTCTGTGAAAAATAAATTTTTCCTTCAATTACAGGAAAATAAGGAATAGACTTTTCAACCCTTCTCATAACATGAACAATTTAATCTATTTTATTCAATTAAATTGTGTGTTTTGAATTAGAATCATTATTGTACAATTCCAGTTCATTTGACCGGATAGAATCTTCAGAATGGTGTTTTCCATTTCCTTTCTATGTTTCCTTTTCCATCTTTTCTACCTTTTAATCTCTTTCTTCTTCAAAATTTTCACTAATAAAAATTACATTCTCAATGAGAACATTAGACCATTTTCTTGACTAGGGAATGAATCCTTTGTATTTTAATTTCTAAATATTGAGTTGGTGCTTGATCAACATGAGGGTTTTGTTGTTGTATTCCTTCTCATTTTTTTTGAAATGAAGATTCTTCTATATGTTTAGTAGAACTTTGAAGTTATTATAAAAGAAATTATTATTATTATTATTCTCCTTCCAAATCTGAAGTCAATCGTAAAACATCGTGAACTATTTTTATCCCTTTTTCCTTCACTGGAAAAATCTGTATGATTTGTTCTAGTGGACCTTACTCTGAAAGTTGACAATTTGCTAACTCAAATCCTTTTAGGATTTTAGCAACATCAAAATCTTGATCTTTTCATTTCAAAAGAATCTTATTTTTCTTCTCAGCCTGTAGAGTATCATCTACCCTTATCTTCTCATCTAGATCATTAGCTGGATCATGAACAAAATTAGGATATCCTTTTTTTTCTTTTTTTATTTCTCATCTCTCCACTTGGCTAAAAACTCTTTACTACTTTTGGTTTTCTTCTTTGGATTTGCACTGATTTGAGTATATGTCTTTTATGAAGCAACAACTGCTGCAAATAATTCTATTAATAGTAGTGCGGATTGATTTGGTGTCGATTCTTCCACATTTTTGACAAAGAGTATCAACTTTTCATCAAACCACATTTTCAATTTCTTTGATGTATTCTGGCTTATCTAAGAAGCCTTCATCTCTTTCAACACTCCATTCACTAGAATATTAAAAAACATAAAACTCTTAGGAATGAACATTTTCAGAATATATAGATACATGATGAGATGGGACTTGATTGATCTATACATCACATTATTGTTTTTTTTAATATAACCCATGAGATTTATCATTCTTATTTTTACAATATAATCTAACCTAAAGATATCAGATAACATAAGATTTTCTCTATCCCCATTCATTGGTATTAGAAACCCTTTCATCCACTAGACAAAAAACAAGTTGTCAGCATAAAGATGAGAAACTTTTCTTTTCTCATCATTGAAAATAAATAGTGACTTTTCATCTCTTTCCTTATTAAAGGAACCAACATCCTCAAGAAGCTTATGGGAATGACAAAAGGAGTCACCATAAGTTGAAACATTATAAAAATGTCTTTCTTGTTTTACTAACAAATATAACATTTTATCATACATATAAAAGTTAATCATCATATCCCTATCAAATGTTACTATATTGTAGAACTGTCTCACCTCTTCCACAAGAATCGGATCATGAGATATGGGTTTCTCAACACACAAATTTTCACAGACATAGAATGAAATAATCATTTTGATTATTGACTAATAATTGTCAATGAAATATCGAGAGACTAACCTTTCTCTAAATAAGTCCATTTATTTAAATACATCGAAGACATATCGGCAGGAGTGTTGGTAGAAGATTGAGACATAAACAAGATTGGAAAAATAAACGATCATACGGAGTCTTAAAACAAAGAGGTAGAGCTTCACTGAAAAATCTGAAAAATTGGTGTTGGTTCAAGGTGGGGGGTACTCTATTTATAGGAAAAAATTGGGTGACTTTTTCTATTCTAAAATTGAGATTAGAAGAGAAATTGTCACACCCCGACCGCGGACGTCCATAATTTTTTCTCTTTTCTTGGACCCGGTTTAAATTTTTCAAAGATTAATTGTGATTGATGGTTTCGCACCGGTGTGCGGTCATCGCATCGCTAGCGGTGACCGTGCGTTCGGCCCGGGTGACCACATGTTCGCCCGGCGGTTAAATTTTAACTTCTACTTTATGTTCATAGTTAATATAATTAGGATTGTTAAATTATTTTATTATCATTATTATTTTATTTATTAAGTTTGTTATTATTATTATTATTGTAAATTTTATAATTATTATTATCTTTATAAAGTTTTATTATTATTATTAATATAAGTTCTATTATTATTTTTATGATAAATTTTATTATTATTAAATGGTTTGATTATAATTATACTTTTTATTATTGTTATTATAATGTTTTATTATAATTATTAATATTATTATTTTTATCATACATATATATATTTTATAACTCCCCTAACCCTAATCCCGGTTCCCGTTTTTTTTTCTCCCCGTAGCCGCCACTCTCCCTCACCTTTCTCCCTCTCTCCCCGACCTCCTGCCCTCCGCGCCATCCCGACCTCCGTCCGGCCTCCTCGCCATCCGCCGAGCCCGCACCCTGCTGCACCACCACCCCGGCCGTCGCCCTCTGCCAGGAGACCCCGGCCCTGCGGCTCCCCGCTCACCTCCCCATCTCCTACGCCGCACCCAGGAGCCGCGCCTCCTCCTTCACCCAGCCGTCACCGTCCGGCGCTCCGCCTCCCTGCACCCGAGCTCGCCGCTCCCGGCCTCCACCCCGTCCCGGCTCGCCCCGCTTCACCCGCGAACCCCCGCTGCTCCGCCCTGCCTCCTGCGTCCGAAGCCGCACCGCCGGCCTCACCCCCCCTGCGGCTCACCCCAGCGCCCCGGCCTCGGCCGCTCCCTCCGCGACCCGCACTGCCCTCCCTCCTTCCTGCGTACGCCGCCCTCCGCCTTGCCGCATCCACGTTCAGCCTTTGCCCCGGCGCACATCCCAGCTCCGCCTCCGGCTCTCTCAGATGTCCGACGTCCCCTCGACCCGGACCCCGACCACCGACGTCCCACTGCCCCGGCCCCTGTCCGCGCCCGACCTCGCCGCCGGCCTTCACGACCAGCCTCATCCCGGCTTCCCCTTGCGCACCCTCTGCCTCGCCCAGCCGCAGCCGCCCCCGGCGTTTCCTCTGCCTTGTGCCGGCCAGCCGACCGCCCTCGCCCAGCCAGCTCCGGCCCGCGCCGTCCCCTCTCTCATGCACGCGGCTCCCTTTGGCTCACCCTCCCGCTGTGAGTTTTTTTTTCATTTGTATTTTGTTTTATTTTATTTCATTTGAATTTTGTTTTATTTTATTTCATTTGTATTTTGTTTCGTTTGTATTTTATTTTATTTTATTCATTGTTTTATTTTATTCATTGTTTTTATTCATTGTTTAATAATAATGTTTTTATCATGTTAGTAATCTTATAATTATTTCATTATTAATAGGTTAATATTATCATTTATATTATTATATCATTATTAAAATTATTATTATGTTATTATTATTAATACTATATTATTATTATTATTATTATTATTATCATTATTATTAATATTATGAATATATTTATTATTGTTTTAATTATTATTATATTATGTTGTTATTTTTATTATTATATTATGTTATTATTACTATTTTTATTATTATCATTATTATGCTCATATTATTATTATTATTATTAAGTTAATATCATTATATTATTATTATATTACTATTGTTACTATTATTATTAAAATATTACTTTATTATTATTGTGATTTTATCATTGTTATATTATTATGATGTTAATATCATTCTATTATTATTATTATTTTATTATTGTTATTATTATTAATATTATTCTGTTATTAATATCGTTGAGACCGTTTAACGGTCTACCGTTTTAGGACCCGCGCAGGGCGTTTCCGAGAAAACGCCATCGCTGCGCCTTGTTTCCGAGGTTCTGCCGTCTCTGCGCCTTGTTTCCGAGGTTCTGCCGTCTCTGCGCCTCAGTTTCGAGAGTGTTGGACTTTATCACGTGGCTTCGGACACACGTCGTGTCATCACGCCTTGGTTCCAAGGTCGTTTCACCGTCGCGCTTGGATCTTGAGGTAGGTCTCCCTTTGCACTCGCCTTTAAATTTAGAATTTATTTATTCCTTGACCTTTTATTAAGTTTTAGCAAATTCAAAAGTATTACTAAGTAGTTATCTATAGTTTGGTGATCTGCTGATGATAAAAGTTGTTTTAATTCTAGCGTTTTATTGAAAGCGTTTTCTTGGATTTAATTGTGTGCTTCCATGGTAGTTTTGTTAGATGGTTCTTCCTGATTAACGAAAGATCATGTTGAATTGGGTTCTGAAGCGGTTTTGGTGTGTGTAAAATGGTAGGTGTATTGGTTATGGAAAATGGTGTTTTTATTTGAACCTTGATCAGAGGAAGTGCCGTGTGACCTTTAAACTCAATTTTTGGAAACATTAAGCGTGGTTCTTGGTAGTTGAAAAAGAAAAATGTTTTCCTTTGATGCGTGATTAAAATTCTGGATTTCATTTGAGAAATATTATTCTTTCAAAAGGTGTTTAAAGGCCCGTTTGGCTCTTGATAAAAGTGGGGTGCGTTTGGAACTGGGAAAATGATTTCTTACTTGTGATACCAACGTCTTTCAGGTTTAAGATGCTGATTTGAGTTTCTTAAATAAATTTCTAAGTGCGTTTCTGGTTTTCAATGAAATGGCATGTGTCATCCCTCTTTAAAAATGCTTTAGTCTTAAATGATCAAAATGTAAGTGACATGACGGCCCGGTTGGCACTTTATTAAATGTGAAGTGATTACATATATATATACGTACTTGTGAGGGCATTTCTACAGGGGGACTTCCCTTCGAGGGTTGTCGTGTAGCGATGTCCGTGTAAGGGGTTGGCAAGTGCGGTGAGATGAGTCACGCGTGCGCGGGTCTCCCACTTACACAGTGTTACAAAAACTACTATGGGTTCCTGGGCGTCTTGTAGATTATCGAGTGACGGTTGCTTGCTAACCCTGATTAGACGGGTTAGTACCCCCTGGAGTTACAGACAGGCCAGGAGGGATGTGCCACTGGTTGGCTGTTAGGGCGGCCAGTTGGTTATTGACTGTGGAGTACCATGCCGGCAGGTAGTCTGAACCCGAGTACGTCCAGGGGTTTTCTAGGGATGTTCATGATCACCCATGGTTATTGCTGATAACTTCTGGTTTGTTTCTACTTGCACTTGGTTTTCCTTGTCTGTTTACCTTTACTTGCACTTGTTTTCCCTGCTTATTTTCGTTCAGTCATATTTCACAGCCTATACTGTTAGACTTTGAGAAAAATGGTTTTCAAATGAAAATGCTTTATTCGCTTTGGGTTTGACTTGGAAATGTAACACTTTGCTTTTCAGAATGAGCTTAAAACTAATGAAATGGAACTGTCTTTCGAAAAAGAATAAGGGTAATGTCTCGTGTTTGATTTTCAAGTAAAACATTGTGAAAAATTACTTTTACACATTATAGTTCAAACCTGGATTATGTAGATTCTATTTTTACTGGCAGTGCATTGGGATTTGTTGTGGGGCTCACCTACTGAGTAATTTTGTGCTCACGCCTATCTTTTACCATTTCAGTCGCAGGTCTTCTGTTTTGAGTCGCTCAGTGTTGGAGCGAGGTTGCTCTCTAGTTGGGTGGTGACCTGAGAGGTCACATGGAGGTACGTGGTTGTGTGGTTTTTATTTCTTTTCCGCTGTTAGTGTTTATTTATTCTGTTTTATTTACTTTTGTTTTGGGCTGAAATCGTTCCCAACGATTAAGTCTTAATGCCCGGCACTTGTTGCCATCCCGGGGGGATCGGGAACGCCCCTCGGGACTTGCCGCGGACCGGCTCGGGTGACCGGTTCAGGGTCGACCCGGGCTGGTTCGTGACAAAATGGTATCAAAGGCAGTCTTGTTATTTGGGTTGTTCGGTAGAAGGAGATTAGGACTGTCGGAACTCGAGGGGTAGGTACGGGAAGAGCGTCGCGAACTCTTGCTCGCACTGATCCTCGAGTTACCAGGGGTAGTTCAGGAATTGTGTCCTTGTCTTTTCTGGTTTGTCTTGGATTGAGAGATGACAATGGAGGCAAGCCGATGTTACGTCATGATTTCACATGGAGTAGTGACCCATGTGGAGTCTGAGTACACGGTTTGAATTCCTCCTGGTGGTCGACACTGACTTGGGACATGGCCCACTACCATGTCGCCAGGTTGAGTGTGACTACTAGTCCCTCATTTCAGTGATTGATGCAAATTTGGATGTTGTTTCCGTTTTGGTCTGTGTGAGTGCGTAGTTGGAAAGGAAAAAGGGTTTTTGAAAATTTGACTGGTTTCTTTTAAAGGATTTTAAATGTATAAAATGGGTTTTGAAACTGAAATCTCTTGATTTGAAAATCTGTTGTTTGCTTGGAATTGGATAAGAATGATTTGGGTTGAAACCTTGGTTCCTCTTTATGAACGTTTGCACATGTGTGAGAATTCATGGAAAGTGTGTGTTGATGCACGTATGAATGGAATGTGGATGAGGACGTGTGCAACGGTTCATGAGATTACCTGGGTGTGTATTTGAAATTAAGGGCTTGATCTTGTTTTCTAAATTGGTTTTAAATGGAAACGGTTTTGGAAAGTTTTTGGTTTGAAAGTGGATTGGTTTTTGGAAAGTGATCTTGAGAAAGGGTGGTTTTGAAATCTAAAATAAAAAGGGGATTTTGAAAAGGAGATTTTATTTTGGATTGCGTTCGTATTTTTTTGGTCCTGGTGCTGACTATTTTTGAGAGAGGCGCTTTTATTGATGTTGCTTCGTTTTGATGAGGGTTTTGGCCTTGTGTTTTATATGTCGCTCCGGAAATGCCGCCCAGAAAGGTCTTTAAGGATTCGGATATGTCATGCCCAGTTTTTAGTCCTCCTCAGACTTTGCCTGTTCTCCATGATGATCAAGGTCCGTTAGAGGCAGTGAAATGGCTCGAGGAAGTAGAACGTGTCTTTAGAATATTGGGAACTCCCGATAGTGTTAAGGTTCGTGCAATTATGGAGTTGTTTGAGGGTCCAGCTCTGGACCAGTGGAAGGTGGTTGCCCCACCATCGACGCAAGTTGAAATGACGTGGGATGTCTTCAGAATCGTTTTCATCCAATGGTTTGTACCTGAGGAAGTGAAGCTGGAGAAAAAGGGAGAGCTTGTGCATATTCAACAAGGTCAACGGACGGTGAAGACATATGTTGACCATTTCAAGGAACTGATTTCCTTTTCTCCAGATGTAGTGTCACATGAGCTCATGAAGGTCTCTCTTTTCACTGGGGGTCTTCGTCCAGAGATCAAGGAGCGAGTCCTCCCTTCTAAAGACCCTTGTTTCGAGAAGCTCGTGGAGGAAGCTTTCTTGGATGAGTTAGTTTCTGGTGTGCGGGTGGTTAATACTTCAGCGTCCCCTGTTGTGGTTCGTAAGAGTTCCCCCTCTGGTGAGAAAGAGGCGCCAGAGACACCTGTTCTTAAGGAGTTATCCCCTTTGGTCCCTGTTCCTAGTTCATCAGATCGTTCGATGGTATGCTATCAGTGTGGTCGTTTCAGGCATTCAAAGCCGTCTTGTCGCAACCCTCCGAAGACGTGTCATCGTTGCGGTTGTCTGGGTCATCTGGAGAAGTTTTGCAAGAAGAGTCGCTTGAAGAGGAATATGTGATTGGAGAATGTCAGTACCTGACTGTGAGGAAGAAGATGCTTCAGCCATCAGAGCCCCAGCCACAAGTCTCGGGGTGAAGCTCGCGCACAGTCAGGAGTTTCCCAGGGTTGCGAAGCCTTGGTCCAAGTTCTGTATTCCGTGTTAGCGGTGGAGCAATTAAAAACCTTTTCATGTTTGTTTCCCTGCTATTGAGGTCCCAATAACGTTGTAAATGCATTGTTTTTTATAAAGTGATGGTGGACTTGTTCTATGATAAATCTAGGTGGACTTGTCGTGTGAATGTAATACCCTAAATCGTGTGTCCTTCTTAAAGGTGTGTTTGACTCTCGTGTGGGTTGACCTCGTTCTAGTAATGTTGTCGATGTGGTTATGTTTTGTGGAATTCGGTGGATCATGTCTCCAGTTTGATGTTGGTTAAATGTTTTTCTATGGTTTTTCCCTGGTGTTGAAGGTTGTTGACTCTGGTCGAGGATTTAATGTCTAGACGGAGGTGTGGTTTTAATTGTTTTGTAAGAGTTGGTTTAAATTGGTTGGGAGTTCCCACGTCGACCCCCTTTTCTAGGGTCTTCCTTTTAGATGGTCAACTTTCCTGCACTAGTTAAGTTCTTGTGGTGGGGAGAACCCCTTCGTGTTCTCCCCTCAATCTCGGACCCCAGTTTTCTCTTGAATCGGTCGGGTGTGACCTGTGTGGAGTAAGGTCATCCCCGAGATTCTCAATCCTCTCTGGTTCCTTTAGTTATGTTTGGGCATAGACTTGGTTTTTGGTTGACTTGCGGCCTGGTGACTTTCTGGGGGCAGAAAGTGTCTGTGGTGGGGAGAATTGTCACACCCCGACCGCGGACGTCCATAATTTTTTCTCTTTTCTTGGACCCGGTTTAAATTTTTCAAAGATTAATTGTGATTGATGGTTTCGCACCGGTGCGCGGTCATCGCATCGCTAGCGGTGACCGTGCGTTCGGCCCGGGTGACCACATGTTCGCCCGGCGGTTAAATTTTAACTTCTACTTTATGTTCATAGTTAATATAATTAGGATTGTTAAATTATTTTATTATCATTATTATTTTATTTATTAAGTTTGTTATTATTATTATTATTGGAAATTTTATAATTATTATTATCTTTATAAAGTTTTATTATTATTATTAATATAAGTTCTATTATTATTTTTATGATAAATTTTATTATTATTAAATGGTTTGATTATAATTATACTTTTTATTATTGTTATTATAATGTTTTATTATAATTATTAATATTATTATTTTTATCATACATATATATATTTTATAACTCCCCTAACCCTAATCCCGGTTCCCCTTTTTTTTTTCTCCCCGTAGCCGCCACTCTCCCTCACCTTTCTCCCTCTCTCCCCGACCTCCTGCCCTCCGCGCCATCCCGACCTCCGTCCGGCCTCCTCGCCATCCGCCGAGCCCGCACCCTGCTGCACCACCACCCCGGCCGTCGCCCTCTGCCAGGCGACCCCGGCCCTGCGGCTCCCCGCTCACCTCCCCATCTCCTATGCCGCACCCAGGAGCCGCGCCTCCTCCTTCACCCAGCCGTCACCGTCTGGCGCTCCGCCTCCCTGCACCCGAGCTCGCCGCTCCCGGCCTCCACCCCGTCCCGGCTCGCCCCGCTTCACCCGCGAACCCCCGCTGCTCCGCCCTGCCTCCTGCGTCCGAAGCCGCACTGCCGGCCTCACCCCCCTGCGGCTCACCCCAGCGCCCCGGCCTCGGCCGCTCCCTCCGCGACCCGCACTGCCCTCCCTCCTTCCTGCGTACGCCGCCCTCCGCCTTGCCGCATCCACGTTCAGCCTTTGCCCCGGCGCACATCCCAGCTCCGCCTCCGGCTCTCTCAGATGTCCGACGTCCCCTCGACCCGGACCCCGACCACCGACGTCCCACTGCCCCGGCCCCTGTCCGCGCCCGACCTCGCCGCCGGCCTTCACGACCAGCCTCATCCCGGCTTCCCCTTGCGCACCCTCTGCCTCGCCCAGCCGCAGCCGCCCCCGGCGTTTCCTCTGCCTTGTGCCGGCCAGCCGACCGCCCTCGCCCAGCCAGCTCCGGCCCGCGCCGTCCCCTCTCTCCTGCACGCGGCTCCCTTTGGCTCACCCTCCCGCTGTGAGTTTTTTTTATTTCATTTGTATTTTGTTTTATTTTATTTCATTTGAATTTTGTTTTATTTTATTTCATTTGTATTTTGTTTCGTTTGTATTTTATTTTATTTTATTCATTGTTTTATTTTATTCATTGTTTTTATTCATTGTTTTCATTGTTTTTATTTTGTATTTTGTTTCATTATTTTTATTCATTGTTTTTATTCATTGTTTAATAATAATGTTTTTATCATGTTAGTAATCTTATAATTATTTCATTATTAACAGGTTAATATTATCATTTATATTATTATATCATTATTAAAATTATTATTATGTTATTATTATTAATACTATATTATTATTATTATTATTATCATTATTATTAATATTATCAATATATTTATTATTGTTTTAATTATTATTATATTATGTTGTTATTTTTATTATTATATTATGTTATTATTACTATTTTTATTATTATCATTATTATGCTCATATTATTATTATTATTATTAAGTTAATATCATTATATTATTATTATATTACTATTGTTACTATTATTATTAAAATATTACTTTATTATTACTGTGATTTTATCATTGTTATATTATTATGATGTTAATATCATTCTATTATTATTATTTTTTATTATTGTTATTATTATTAATATTATTCTGTTATTAATATCGTTGAGACCGTTTAACGGTCTACTGTTTTAGGACCCGCGCAGGGCGTTTCCGAGAAAACGCCATCGCTGCGCCTTGTTTCCGAGGTTCTGCCGTCTCTGCGCCTCAGTTTCGAGAGTGTTGGACTTTATCAAGTGGCTTCGGACACACGTCGTGTCATCGCGCCTTGGTTCCAAGGTCGTTTCACCGTCGCGCTTGGATCTTGAGGTAGGTATCCCTTTGCACTCGCCTTTAAATTTAGAATTTATTTATTCCTTGACCTTTTATTAAGTTTCAGCAAATTCAAAAGTATTACTAAGTAGTTATCTATAGTTTGGTGATCTGCTGATGATAAAAGTTGTTTTAATTCTAGCGTTTTATTGAAAGCTTTTTCTTGGATTTAATTGTGTGCTTCCATGGTAGTTTTGTTAGATGGTTCTTCCTGATTAACGAAAGATCATGTTGAATTGGGTTCTGAAGCGGTTTTGGTGTGTGTAAAATGGTAGGTGTATTGGTTATGGAAAATGGTGTTTTTATTTGAACCTTGATCAGAGGAAGTGTCGTGTGACCTTTAAACTCAATTTTTGGAAACATTAAGCGTGGTTCTTGGTAGTTGAAAAAGAAAAATGTTTTCCTTTGATGCGTGATTAAAATTCTGGATTTCATTTGAGAAATATTATTCTTTCAAAAGGTGTTTAAAGGCCCGTTTGGCTCTTGATAAAAGTGGGGTGCGTTTGGAACTGGGAAAATGATTTCTTACTTGTGATACCAAGTCTTTCAGGTTTAAGATGCTGATTTGAGTTTCTTAAATAAATTTCTAAGTGCGTTTCTGGTTTTCAATGAAATGGCGTGTGTCATCCCTCTTTAAAAATGCTTTAGTCTTAAATGATCAAAATGTAAGTGACATGACGGCCAGGTTGGCACTTTATTAAATGTGAAGTGATTACATATATATATATGTACTTGTGAGGGCATTTCTACAGGGGGACTTCCCTTCGAGGGTTGTCGTGTAGCGATGTCCGTGTAAGGGGTTGGCAAGTGCGGTGAGATGAGTCACGCGTGCGTGGGTCTCCCACTTACACAGTGTTACAAAAACTACTATGGGTTCCTGGGCGTCTTGTAGATTATCGAGTGACGGTTGCTTGCTAACCCTGATTAGACGGGTTAGTACCCCCTGGAGTTACAGACAGGCCAGGAGGGATGTTCCACTGGTTGGCTATTAGGGCGGCCAGTTGGTTATTGACTGTGGAGTACCATGCCGGCAGGTAGTCTGAACCCGAGTACGTCCAGGGGTTTTCTAGGGATGTTCAGGATCACCCATGGTTATTGCTGATAACTTCTGGTCTGTTTCTACTTGCACTTGGTTTTCCTTGTCTGTTTACCTTTACTTGCACTTGTTTTCCCTGCTTGTTTTCCTTCAGTCATATTTCACAGCCTATACTGTTAGACTTTGAGAAAAATGGTTTTCAAATGAAAATCATTTATTCGCTTTGGGTTTGACTTGGAAATGTAACACTTTGCTTTTCAGAATGAGCTTAAAACTAATGAAATGGAACTGTCTTTCGAAAAAGAATAAGGGTAATGTCTCGTGTTTGATTTTCAAGTAAAACATTGTGAAAAATTACTTTTACACATTATAGTTCAAACCTGGATTATGTAGATTCTATTTTTACTGGCAGTGCATTGGGATTTGTTGTGGGGCTCACCTACTGAGTACTTTTGTGCTCACGCCTATCTTTTACCATTTCAGTCGCAGGTCTTCTGTTTTGAGTCGCTCAGTGTTGGAGCGAGGTTTCTCTCTAGTTGGGTGGTGACCTGAGAGGTCACATGGAGGTACGTGGTTGTGTGGTTTTTATTTCTTTTCCGCTGTTAGTGTTTATTTATTCTGTTTTATTTACTTTTGTTTTGGGCTGAAATCGTTCCCAACGATTAAGTCTTAATGCCCGGCACTTGTTGCCATCCCGGGGGGATCGGGAACACCCCTCGGGACTTGCCGCGGACCGGCTCGGGTGACCGGTTCAGGGTCGACCCGGGCTGGTTCGTGACAGAAATAATCTAATAGTGGAGAATAAAAGAAGAAATTTATTTTTTATTTTTTAAAAACAGATAAAAAATGACATTAAATAAAAGAAATAAAAAAATGTAAAGAGAATGTACCTTTCAAGGATTTCAAATAAGTTGTTGGTATCAGAATATTATCATAGTAAAAAAATTATACAATACATTAAAGAAATATTTGAAATAACATCAAATCGATGAAAAGGAAAATGAATATGATCAGTTGTCAGAACGATGGAAAACAAATTCATTACCATAAGTTCTCGAGAGTATGGAAAACAAATTCATTACCATAGGTTGTCAAGATGATGGAAAACAAATTCATTACCATAGGTTTTCAAGATGATGGAAAAAATATTATTTACCAAAGGTTTTTAAGCCGATTGAAAACAAATTCATTACCATAGGTTGTCAATCCAATGGAAAACAAATTCATTACCATTGGTTGTCAAGTCGATAAAGAAAAATTCAAACAATAAACAAAATGTCAAAACAAAAATGAAACTGAATGACATAACTAAGGAAACAAATAAAACAAATATAACTATTCTTAAATAATTAAGATAAAATAAAATATAAAATATGAATCAAAATAATATTAAATAGGTAGAATAATGATAAAAAGGCAAATGTTATCCTCTTGGAAAATGAGTTTTTTATTGTTTGGAGTTTCTAAAAACATGAAGTATATGTGAATGATTTTTATAATGTAATCATTCCAAACTTTTGTTTCATATATTCAAATCTATCTAAAGATAATGGTTTTGTAAATATGTCAGTAAGATGTCCTTGTGTTCCGATGAATTTTAAAATAATATCTCATTTTTGTGTGTTATCACTAAGAAATTGATGACTAATATCTATGTGTTATTCATGTGAGTGATGTGCAGGGTTTTTACTAAGAGATATGGTGATAGTATTATCACATAGTATTTGAGTTTTGTAAATAATCTTTCCATAATCAGTGAGTCTGTGTTCCATCCACAACACTGGAGAACAACAACTTCCAGCTACTACATATTCAGCTTCAGAAGTGGAAAGTGCTACTAAGTGTTATTTCTTGAATGACAAAGAAACTAAATAATCTTCTAATAAGATGTACTCTTTCAATCCAATATACAACTACCAAATTCAGAATCTGATAATAAATTTCAAAACAAAATCATTTCTAGAAGAATTGAAAAGTCCTAGATCCAACGTTCCATTTAAATACTGGAAAATCCTTTTCACATATTTTAAATGGGATTATTTTAAAATTAATTAATATCTTGAACATAATCATATAGAATACATTAATTCTGGATGACTAGGTTTCAATTATTACAAACTTTCTATCATACCTCTACAAGTTGTTTGACCCTCTAGTTTCCTAGCTTCATCAAGATCAAGTGTATTTTAGGTATCGATTGGAGTGTTAATTCATTTAGTGTTGTCATATCCATACATCTTGAGTAAGTATTTGATATACTTATGTTGAGATATATAGGTTCCCTCTAGTTTTTGAGATATTTGAAAACCTAAAAAGAATGTTAACTCACCCATCATACTCATTTCAAACTCAAATTTCCTTAGATTTTTAAAAGAATCAGTTAGATATTGCTGAGTTTACCCAAATATAATGTGATCAACATAAATTTGAACTATCAAATCTTTTTTATTTTCCATTTTTATTAAAAGAGTTGGATCTGTTGTACCTTTTTCATAATTTTTTTGTAATGGAAATCATGTAATTCTATCATACCCTGCTCTGGGGCTTATTTAGGTCCATAAAAAAATTTATTAAGATTAAAAACATGATTAGGATGTTTTGAATCTATAAAAATAGTATCTTGTTATAAAAAAACTTCATCTTGTACCAAACCGTTAATAAAAGATCATTTAACATCCACTTGAAATAGTTTGAAATTGATGTTTGCTGTAATGGATAATAGAATACGAATAGATTCAAGTCTAGATATTGGAGTATAGGTTTCTTCATAGTCTATTCCCTCTTGTTGATTATAGCCCTTAGCAACAAGTCTTTCTTTATTTCATAAAATGAATCCATTTTCATCACATTTGTTTCTAAGAACCCATTTTACACCAATTATATTTATTTATTTATGTCATTCAACCAATGTCCAGACATGATTCTGTTCAAATTAATTTTGTTCATCTTCCATTGATTTAATCCAATCTTTATAACCGAAGACCTCACTTGGAGTTTTAGTTTCAAATTGATATAGAAAAGAAAGATGTTTTATTTCAATTCTTAATGAATTTTTGTTCATTACAGGTTGATTTACATCGCCAATTATATTATCACTAGGATGATTTTTATGAAATGATTGATTTGGGTTTTGTAAAACCTGTTCATCAACATAAGATAGGACATCTTCTGGGGTAAATGATTCAGAAAAAATTTCATGAGTATTCCCCTTATCAGATGAGTATTAAATCGTGGATTGGTAAGTAGTTTGTCAAGATACATCAGTCAATATAAGAATGGTTTGTTTAAAAATAAAGGGGTCAGTTTCATCAAATTTAACGTGCACTGTTTCTTCAGCAGTACATTATTTTTTTCTAAAAACTCTATAATCATTAGAGTTTTTAAAATAGCCTAGAAAGATTCCTTCATCAAATTTGGGTGAGAATTTGGGTAAATTGTCTTTTGTATTCAATATTAATACTTTTCATCCAAATACTCTGAAGTATGAAACATTAGGTTTCTGAACAGTCCACAATTCATAAGGTTTTTTATTTAGAAAATGTCTAGTTAAAACTAGATTTATAGTATAAAATGCAGTACTAACAGTTTCATCCTAGAAATGCTTAGAAATTATGTATTCAATCAGTACGGTTATTTTCACTTCCTAAAGAATGAAATTTCCTCTCTCAACAACACCATTTGGATGAGGGGTTCTTGGATCTAAAAATTAGTGTGTAATACCATTATTACAACAAAAAGTTTCAAATTACCAATTTTGAAATTAACCACCATGATCACTACGAATAGTTAACAATTGTAGGTTTTTCTCATTTTTATCAGGGGATTTGAATGTTTTGATATAGAAAAAGGTTACAGCCTTCTTTGCAAGAAAATTGACCCATGTAAATATATTGAATTCATCAACTAAAAAAATACATAGTATTTTCCTCTAAAGAATCCAATTTGTATAGATCCAAAAATATCCATTTACACTAAATGAAATGCATTAGAATTTTACACTTAATTGATTTATGTAAAGATAGTTTTATATTTCTTTCAATATTGACAATGATCACAAACTTTTGTATAATCATACCTAAGATCTGATAGATCCCTAAAAAGTCTCTTCTTTGAATTTCTACAAAGGTTTCTGAGGTTATAGTGTCCTAACCTTCTATGAAAAAATCAATATTGGTCTTCCATTTCACATAAAAAAGGTAAGTATTGGTTCCTATGGTCTTCTATGTCAATTGTGTATACACTCTCATGAATTTGGGAAGAAAGAATGAATTCATCTTTGGAATTGGGAACTAAACACATATCATTCCAAAAATTCACAAGGTATCCTTCACCACATAAATAACTTATGATAATAAGGTTATTCTTCAGACCTTTGACAATAAAACGTTTGAAATTAAAACATTTCCAATGAAAATAATATTACCTACACCAAAAATGGTTCCTTGAGAATTGTCTCACAAGGTAAGCTTTCCACCTTTTGTCTTGATAATATTTTCAAAACTATATTTGTTTCCTGTCATTTTTTGAGAAAAACCACTATCAATATACCAAATATTATTGTTGTTGGTACACTTCTTATTTTCCTGAAAAATAAATAATTACTTTTTCAAAACAAAAACATGTTTGGATCTAGAAATGTTAGATAAATGAAATTTGGGAATCCATTTTTTTTTCAAAATAATAATTATGAAATAATAATGATTGAGCTATATTAAGAGAACAATTTATTTTCCAATGTCCACCACATTGAAATTTGGTATCGAGTGAGGAACATTGAGGAAAGAATTAGTTATGACTAAGAAACAGTTTTGAGTTAGTGAATCCAATTCCAGAACTATTTTTAAGAGGAGGAATTAGAGAATATATTTTATCAAATTTTTTTTATCCCATGGTAAATTTATATAATAGTTTCTTGAGGGAAAAAATTTCAAACATTAGTATAATTATTAAAATAGAATTTTCATAAGAAATTGTTTCATAATAGTTTTTTTTATAAAACATTTTTCTTTAAACCATGTGGTTCAAAATCCTTAGAAATTTTATCCTTATCAGAATTTACATCCAAAAGATTTTTTAAAACATTTTCAAAATCAAATATTTTATTATAAATATACTATGAATGATCTGATATTTATTTTATAAGAATAGTTATCCTATAATTTTCCTTATCATGTTTTTTCTTGAGTTCAGAATTTTCATTCTCAAATAGTTTGGAAGATTTGGAAACTTCTTCAAAAGAATGTAAAGTGTCCTCTGTTAAGGAAAATTATTCACCTGAAGAGTAACACAGGTTCTCATCAGGGTAAGTATCATTTAAAGAATCATTGGTAAGAGGTTCATAATCGTGTACCATAGCCAAGAAAAAATTATTTTAAGTAGGTAGTATGGCTATTACCTCAATATTTCATTGTCCAGGAATTTCATATTATGAAGAATTATCTAATAAATTACCACCACATGATCTTTAAGTATCATTTGACTTCATTTCTTTCTTTTTCATTGTCTTGTAATACTTTTTCACGTTTCTTTCAGAATGTTTCTCCTATTTGTCTTTTCTTTTTACTAAAGTACAATCAAGTCTAATATGACCTGCTCTCTTACATTCATAACATGTCACTTTTGAGTCATTATTATCCTTGCTATATTTCTTTTTGAATATGTATTGAATGCATTTATTTCCCATACTCTTGTTTATCCATCGAGAAGGATTGGCTAACTCATTTTCATATTATTCACTATCACTTGATTCAGATATAACAGCTTTTTTTTCTTTGGATCTTGTCATCCTTTCTAGTGTCTTAGATTTGGATGTAATAGTAAAATCTACACTTCTATTTCCATTCTTCTTCTTATTGAAATCAGAATATTTTTTCATTCTTGTCTCCTACTGTAGAAGAGTTCCATAACTTATCAAGAGTAATTTGAGAAACTTTCATTTTTTCATCAATGGGTTTCCATTTCGATTTCCATTCATTTGGATTATATCAATTATCTTGTCCTCATGTGCATCATCATTAAGAACCTTTTCACCCTTAGATTGTAAACTGTTGATGATTTTCATAAATCTTTGTTTCACCTTACAAACTGGTTCTCCATAAGGAAAATAAAACCCTTGATATTCTTCTCGAAGAATTGATCTTCTTGTTTCTATAACTTTAGATGTACCAAAATGTGTGACTTCTAATTTCTTCTTGATACAATTAGATGCTTCCCTGATGATATCTGACTATATATATTCCTATTTATAAAACATTACAAAGTATTGTGTACCTTGTAATTCAGTTGATATTCTTTCTTCTATTGATTTGTTAATGTACCGATTTCTTTTTCATGGATTTTTTAACCATTAGTAAGAAAAAAATATTTTCTACTCCAAAATTAATAAAAAAATTCTTCATTAGATCTATCCATTACTCATAATCATTCCCATTAAAAATTTGTGGTCAAGTTGGATTTAGGTTGTCAATTTATCCAATATTCATTCATGTCATCTAATAAAACAATTCTTTTTCACTACACACATTAGTGTAGTATGTAGTTATAAACAGAAAATTTAAAATAATAATACAATTTTACTGTTAAAAGAAATAATAATAATAATAATAATCTGTGGAAAATTCCTCAAATATCAATTTTTGGATCATAATATAGATTTATATGTATATTAGATGACATAATACAAGAGGGGGAATTTTAAGTTTAAAAACATTGTATTTAGACACCAAAGAATTAACTTAGTTTAAGTGTTCTTAAACTAATACAATACACATACAATATGATTTACCATAATGGCCTTGGATCTAATAGGTATGGTAGGATTTAATACTATAAGTAATGTAAAAAATTTGTATTGAAATTTAATACAATGATCAGATTAAAGCAAATGAGAAAGATTCTACAATACAATGTATACAATCTATTAACACAAATTGAAATGAAACAATCATAATTGAAAAAAGTACAATTGAAATTAATATGAAAAGCTAGAGTAAAAACTACAATTCCATTTCTAATACAAACAATAGTGGAAATTAAAGGTATTAAAATTATTTTATCCCAATGAAAAGGGTATCCTTTCACCTAGGATAAATGGTATGTATTACCACCACCTTGGTAAGCCCTCGATACGATGATCGGCACATCTGTCTTGTTATCCCCAAAAGCACTTGATTTTATAGGTAATAGGTACCTCTACCTTTAAATCACATTAAATACCTCAATATAAAGATTGGTTGCATTGTATGCCTATCATCAGCAGCCCTCGATCATTATCAACTGATCAGCCACACAAAGAAAAAACAAAAAACTTACTAAAATAAAAAATCTATGAATGATCCATTATCATTTTGTAATGGCTTTTTATGAATCAATAAACAAGTCACAGTGGATCTCTCTAGAACATGATGGAATAAAAAGATTATCAAAATACCTTCTCTGTTTCAAATGACCTCTTATTTATAGTCCTTAGGTTCCAATAGTAATATTTTCTCCAACGGTCATATTTCTCTGAAAAACTCATAGGAACTTGGACACCTAGAATTGTAATGTTCATATTTAAACAGAAATCATGACATAAGTTTTATTATTTTATAACCAAATCCATGACATCGTTTTGGTTAAAAACAAAAGATATATGAAAATGATAACATGAGTAAGATTGATATGGAACAATTGTTTTGGTAAAAGTAATAAATGCATGCATGATATATGAGTATTATTAACATTACATATTTAAATGTATTGATATGATGCAAAGTGAGTATGATGCACAATGTGGGTATGATAGAAATAGTTAGTCTGGTAGACAGAGTCAATACAATTGACAGAGTCAATACGATTGAGAGAGTAAGTACGATTGACAGAGTCAGTAAGATTTACATAGCTAGTGCGATTGACAGGGTCAGTACAATTGACAGAGTCATTACAATTGACATAGTTAGTATGATTGACATAGTCCCTATAATTGACATAGTCAGTACGAGTGATAGATTCAGTACAACTGACAGAGTCAGTACGAGTGACAGAGAACCATATTTAAAGTAAAACATTTATTTGATAGTAGAGTATAAAAATATTTTTTATTTACAAAAAAAGACATAAATGTCAAAATAAGGATTTTGTATTAAAAATATCATCAATGTCGACCTTCTCCCCAACCATTTGATATGAAATCCCATTTTTAATGGGAATTAAGACTCGTACCCTTAATGTAATCTCCACAGGAAGTTCAAACATATCATTACATTGATAGATGATCATAGGAGGGTTTGGGAAAAAGAACATAACTTCCCTTACTTGGAAATATATGTGCTATTTATTTAAATAAAATCAATCCATGTCTAGGATGACATCAAATTCCACCAAAGGATGAATGAAAAGAGGATTCATAAACTTAAGATGATATAATCTAGAAAGGATTCATAAACCGGAGATGCTATCATCGTACCATTAGGGTTTTTCACATCTAATTATACCCTTAATTATTTTGGGGGAATAATAACACCCTTACCAAATTATTTAGACATGAAATAGTGGGTAGATACGACATCAAATATGAAAATAGTAGTTCTAGAGTGGATAGTATGTATACCTTTCATCACATTGTTATCACACCCATCATCAGATATAGTGATTTCATAATATTTACTTGCGTCCCTCATTTTAAGAGATTGTTGACATCAATCGTCATCACCAACTCTTGGGTTTGGGTATTAGTTAGCATAATGCCCTTTATCCTTACACTTGTAGCCCAAAATCATGGGAGGTTCATTATGTGTGGTATTTTCCCCATTATCTTTTTGAGAAAACATCTTCCCATCACCATGAAAATAAATTTCCTAATTTCCTTCCTTTCCACACATAAAATATTTATTAGAACCCTCATGTAATTTACCTATATGATTATTCCCACACATATAGCATAAAAGAAAAGTTCATATTATATTATCCATGGTTTTTAGAGTTCCCTTCAAACTCCATCTTCCTCTTCTTGTCAAATCCATGAGATTGATACATGAATCCTACCACTATTTAAACCTTTATTTCACAACATAATTCTATTTTTAGCAACTAATGTCTCTTTTGGACAACTCCCTTTTGATACATGGATTAATCTACCAAAGAACCTATCAACTTTACTTTTGGCTTGGATGTAAATTTCTGAAGTGTACCTCGCAAGTCTCATAAAATTAGCATCATAGGTACCAACGGACCCATCATCCATATTCTTCAAGTCAAGGAAATATTTCTCCATTATGGTATAGAGAATTATAAGAAATTATTTATTGAAAAATAAGTTCTTGAACTCTTCACGAAAAATGGATTAAATCTCATCATGATGCCTCGTATTCTTGTTAGATTCCGCCACTGATCTACTTCGCCATATTATTAATAAACATATAGAATAAATTTCATTTTCTCAGAGCAATGAATAATGGATACTATATTATCAATGGTAATAAAATATTATTTAGCAAGATGTGTATCAGGAGATCTTCTGAATGATGTTAGATGTTTAACTCATGAAAGACTCAGTAGAATGTTGTTCCCTCTTTTGCTCATTTGAATGTACACCATGATTTATATCTTGTGAATGTAGTGTGGGTTTAGAAATGATAATTTTTATTTAATATCCCATAAAATTTGGGTTTTAAAGAGGAAAATAGTGTCCTTATATGTCACAACTTCCCTTAACATGGTTCATTTAGGTTCTGAACATTGAATAAAACCTAAAGCATAAAGTAAGAAATAATTATCATAATGAGGAGCCACATACTACTGAAAAATCACTTATATGATGTGTAAATTAGGAAACCATCCTTAATATATGACACATTGGGTTTACCGTAGGTTATTCATAGACAACATATATTTAAATCATTCATAATGGTTCATGAATAGATTTTTAATTCTAAAATCATATCCCCTAGGAGTGTCAAATTAGGTGTGTAGCAAGGCCCGTTATTATGTACCATATTACCCCGAGTCAAGCCACTAAAATCTTTTCAGAGTTGTTACCCCAAGGTACATCTATTCTAGAGATACATCCACTTGTAGTATGTAGGAAAATAAGTATTTCTTGGAAACCACTCAATCTATCATTTTACAAAATTCAAGGGCATTTTCTTATACATTAACCCATCCCAATACTTATCCACAGACATGTCCTTTGGGTTCTCACAAATGTTTTATAATCCTAGTATCCAAATATTAACTAAACATTTATTCTGATATAAACTATAGAGACCCTATCTTTTCAAACATTAACATTACATAAATTTTTCATATTAAAAAAATCTTAAACAAATAAATTCCTAAAGACAGTACTAGTCTAGGGCCATTTGAAACATGGAAACATAAACACTGGTACAAATGTGTGCAGTATCATCTCCCACTAGGTTCTTCATGAATAGAGCACTTCTTAGACATATCAAACACAGTACATATCATTATAACATAGTGAAAGGACACGTAAAAGGTGTGATATCATATGCTCAATAACGGTAAATAAGGGGGGCATGTAAGCATAAACAAGAGCATAAGGGTATGTGTATGTGATCATGAAAATAGAATATCATACCCTCCATATCAAAGACCATAATATAAATCTTGGAATAAGTATTGGGAGTTTAGAAGATATTAATCCTAATGAAATAATGAGCACAATCCATGAAAGAATAACGTTTGAATAAAACATGGAAGCGTGAAAAGTACATTAGCATGTAATAATTTCCATATTAGTTAAGGAATTTCTTCCAAGGCCATCTAAGTAGTATGGGTCCACTCCAATTTCCATAATTTTAGTCATGGTTCACTCCCATGGCCATCATAGTTCCATGAGTTCACTCCTCTTAACATCTTATTAGTCATTGTTCTCTCCCATGGTAACCATAGTAATCAAGGTTTACTCCCAAGGTCATTATTGTTTATATCATGGGATATAAATATTTACCCAATTCATTGAAGGGAGATATAGGTCCCACCCATTACATAATGAAATCATACATACATTTAAAAAATGATCATTAATAATTATATCATGGATTGTGAAATTAGATGGGTAAATAAACAAGTAAACATATCATACCATATGGTAATAGATTGGTTTCATAATCATATCATCATAATCAAAACCCGTGAAAAGAAGTGGGTTTCAAAAACATATAACCCGTGAAGGAGAAATGGGATTCATAATCATCATGACCTCAAACAAAAAATCAATTAAAAGAAATAATATGAATGGAAACATTTAATAATTTCCCAATAAATTCATGAGTAACACCAATGGAAGTTATCTTAGATGGTAAATAATTTTGAATTATCTATTAAAAACATTTCTTGAGGAAAAAATCCCTTCTTTTTTGAGAAATTTTTTTTATAACATAAAACCTTTTCGAAACCTTTTTCTTTGATAATATATTTGGAAACATATAAAAGAATGATTAAATAAAATAATCGATTTTAAAAATACTTTTTCCTTGATAATGATCATCAACAATCTTTTCAAATCAATTTTGAAAACTTTTTCATAAATATTGTTTTTTAATACAGTAGATTTTCAACCGAAGAGAGAGAGAGAGTCATATTTTAAATAAAACCATTATATTAAGAAACAAAGAGTGAAAAATGGTACTAACAATATATAATATCATGAATAAACATATAATAAGGAAACAAATGAGTATTTTTGAGAGATTTATCATAATATTTCATCACAGTAAGCATAATCATTAACAATCTCAGAAAATGATGAGATTGTCTCAATAAACTCTTATAACTCAGTAACTTGGGATCATACTCTCCATGTAATAAAATGAAATTAAATGAAACATAATATGTCATAAAAATAATTATTTTAATTATATAACATGTAAAATATAATAATATAAATATTTAAAAAGTTTTTAAGTGCATAACAAAACATGGATCAAAAATAAGGGAAATTGAGACAAAACTGTTTTAAAGATTTAGTAATTATTGAAAGTTAAACACCATGATAGAAGGTCAATAAAATTTTAATTTGAATACCCATAAATTTAATTAAAATATAAATAGAATAAAATCATGGGTAATATATACAATACACAAAATTAAAGAGTGGTGAACATAACATGTATCACAGAGAAATTACAAGTGAGATGAAATCTCCTTGTCTTGTGTGATGAATCTATCCATACTCATACAAGAATCCAATATAATAAATATAAGTGTATCATACATATTTTATGGAATAATATTATAATACATAATACCATATACTCTATATTATGACCCTTTGTTAACCTCTTGTTAACGCTCTGATGTTAAAGCTTCACTTCGGGTAAAATTCAGTTTGTTCTTCGCATGTGCATTAATTTGATATATCATTGGTCCTTATACTTATATTATTATTCTAGACTGTAAACCATGATATAAATATCATTTATATTAATTATATGGTTATTATAATAGTTTATATAACAAATATTTATAAAATGTAATACATCGTTCATGGAGATGGTAAGTCGTACGTATGCATGAACGTTATTTTCGTCATTATTATCGTATTGAAAGAAAGTAAGTAAATGAAATTTGTATATATATATATATCTGTGTGTGTGTGTTTATATATATATGAATCATTATTCTATTATAATTACTATATCATATATAACATATAATTACACTATACCAATTCTTAATACATTCAATTTTGTGCGTGAACGAATCACATCGCATTGATGGGGCGGTAGTCTACACTTCCTCAAACAAGATTATCGTATTGAAAAAATTTGATAAGTAATGAGAAGTGTGTTTTAAAATGAATAAATAAAAATAAATACATAATAAATAAAATATATTACATATATAAACATAGTTCCCATCATAATTTCCACCATGATTTTATGGGAGTAAAGAATGAACAATCATCATTTTGTAAGGCAGTAATTAGCCAAACATAGAAACTGTATGTTTGATAACAATTAGTTTTAGGTATGTGTAATTGTATGTATAAAACATAGAATATAAAAATCCTAGTATATTTAGGATACATTTTTTATTAGACAATAATAGAATAAAGATAGTGTTGGGGTGGAGAAGGAAAATAAATTAAATGAGTTTGATAAAAGAGATTACCTCTTAATCAAGTAACTCCTTATGGTATATGCCAAAATGCTTCCATGAGAAGGTTTCTAAAAAAATGGTGGCTTCAAGTAAGAATGGAGAATTTGGAAGGCTACCATTACTAATATTTTCTAAACATAACTTGTTTGATAGGTGTGATGAATGGGAATATGTGGTGGCCCTTTATAGTGGAGGAGGAGTGGAACTCTTGTAAATATTTGAAGAGCGAACTCCACCCACGTTATTCATGTTGAATTTTGATCCAATAATTTACCAAGGTAAATAAAATTGCTTATAGTTTCGAAATATGTACATAATATTGGTTTTGAATAATTTCTTAGGTTGTTTTGGGTCTTAAAATTATGGTTTAGTGCTTGATTAGATGAATTATTTTATCTTAACCACTGTAATTAATTTTAATCACCTTCACTAAATTTGTTTTTCAAAAAACTAGTTTACATAAGATTAAATTATAAATTATGATTATTCTAAATATGGAATCCATATTTCCAAATTCTAATCCTAGTTGTGGTAGAAATTAATTTCAAAATAATCTCGTTGTCGAAACAATGTTGCGTGTTTTTAAAGTAAAAATGATCAAAAAAATTCTTAGTCTTTATAAGAAGTTCCAATTTATAAATGGTTACAATGTAAAAAATTGGATTAATTTTAAAAAATATTATCTAATTAAACTTTTTCATAAAATTAAAACCATTTTAACCTTATAAATAAATTAAATTTAATAGCAGCTTTCAATTAAAAACATGTGTCAAAAATTAATTTCATTATTATAAGTTGATCAATAGAAAGAATGATGTTTATAAACATAAAAAATACTTTAACAAAAATCATATGATTCATTATAAATATGATTTATCTATATAGAAAATATATAGATAATATATTAAAATTACTTATTAATATTATTATAACTCTGTATAATGGCTAGTTATGATTATTTTATTTAGAAAAATAAATGATGTTTTGTATAAACTTAGTATTGTGTGTATTGTACACCAACTCAGTGTTGTGTGTATCATACAACCACTAAATGTTGATTGTATCATAAAAAAAATCAATGTTGTTTATATCATATGACAAGTAATTTTAGTGAAAAATGAATCTTTAACTTAGTGCATTTCTATATGGAAATTTTAATTTATTCAAAAAAAGGTCTTTAAAATCATGGGCGGTTACATATCCTCATCATCATTACCTTTGAGTTTGTGGATACTCCTTTAAAAAATGTTGTAAATATGAGGCTTATATGTCACTATAAAGGTGATATAGGACATTAGAAGATACATTATCATCCCCAACACCATGGTACACTGTAGAGAGATAGTAGAGTTGAATGTCATTCACATTATATCTGGGGACAGAAGGAGCTTAGACCTCAGGGACAAGGTCTATTACCTCAACCAAATTTTTGGGGAGCATAAAATTCCTATAAAAATTACTCCAAGGATTCATAGGGGTTGTCCCCAATTCATTGGAGGGACGAAACAATTATATCATGATCAACCATTTTTTGTTTCTCTCCCTCTAGTAGAAACGTGGTTCAACATATATCAGTTTACATATATTAAAGGGTTCACTATCACCATGTAGTTCTCCGACCTTTACATTGATTGGGTATTACAAATATTGATAGATTGTTAATGTAATTTACATGTTTGAATAGATCCTGGGTCATCTGAGAATGAAATTATATATGTTTTCTTGAAGGATTACTACAAACTCAGCATCATATGTGAGATCACCAAACTAATATTAGAGTTTGACCATCTCGAGAGGTCATTTCTTGTGCTTGTCATAACCTTAAATGGTACGCATTGTGGTTAAAAGAATCCTCTTCACTATATCCCATTAATCAAATGGTAAAATTATAATTAGAGTGATCCTAATTCAATTTTCAATTAGATCCCTAAAAATATCGACATTATTGAATATTCCTAAAACATATAGGGTTTGGATGTGTGCCAGGATAAACTCGTTATGATCTAGCTCTAGTAAGGAGATGGAAACATGAAATTATATAGACATGGTATCCATTCAATAGAACTCATCTGCATCATCTTCTATCTCAAAATACTTTTGAATTTGGTGGGATTAAATGGGTTCCACATTTATATTTTTCTAATTATAGAGTGTATCAAGTATTGAGAGCTTGGTTGGGACAACCTCCAACATTTTTAGAATGTTGTACGTTTATGCTAGAGTTCGGAGATTCATGAGGTGGGGTTGGTCATGGACATGTTTCTTCGTAAATGAGGCATTTGAGGGTGACTTCCCTGGTTCTTTTGCAGAGGTTGTGGGATAAAATATTTCCAATGGCTTGGGTTTTTCAAACCTCCACTATTTTCTCTGATTGTCATATAATTATACCCACACTAGGAGGCCATGTAAGAAAACTGGAAATGGATGACTGATTGAGGGTTCTATGAAACCTTGATGTATCTTTTGGGACTACTACAGTTCTTTATAGTATTTCTCAGTTTTATATATTACCTATGTAGAGAGGTGATCGAAATATTGTTCCATTAACACTCGCAATGTCACATGTACCATCAGTTTATGTGCATGTGGACTCCCATTCTCTAGTTTTGTAATGGAAAATCACATCTTGAGGAATATTCATCATTGGATAAGGTTTCATCCATGTTTATCACATTGATAGACCCAAATATTTTCTCTACATAAGATGAGGGTCCTATTCATTGGGGCGGTGCATGTGCTTCCTATGTGGTAGGGAAGAAATATTCAAATGTAAGAGCTTTCATTGGAGCAGAATACAAAGAATCATCTTCTTTTTCTCCCTAAATACAGTGGTCATGACCACATATAAAAGACTTATATGATGTACCTCTCTTATGTAGTTGAGATATTCTGGGTCTGTGTAGCTGTACTATCAGTGTGTCATGATCTCTTCCAACTCTTTTCATGTCATCTAGTTATTGAACATCGACACACTATTGTCTAAAAATTTCTTACAATCAATAACATCTTCTAACTAGATAAACTATTATGCATTCCATATGATCTAAAGAGATATCTAACACCACCTCTCTTGAATGGACCATTCCTTGAAGTACATCTTTGAAGATGAATATTTCCATGATATTTTGACCCAACCTTCTATGGAAAGGTTAATAGTCCCTACAATTGGTGAAGTTAACCCCATATGGCTTCCTGGGTTGCAGTAGCTTAAGAATTTAATTGTCCATGGCTTCTATAAAATAACCTAGGCCTTGTTCATTTTGGAATGATTACTCTTTATTCATCTATTCCTCAAATCATGGGTGACCATTATTTCTCTATTCTTCTAAATGATGGTGATTTTTGTGGTTTTCGCCACTTGACATGATGTGCATGGAAGTTTGACACCTACCTTTGTGCATGGATGGGAACTGCATCTATCTTGAGAGTAACAGTTATAGATTCTACTTTTCCTAGTCATTTTCCCTATGCTGAGGGAATGTGTTGAGATTTTGATATGGTTCAATGAATGGAGCCCTCTAAATGTTTTTTTGTTTCTACGAACTCAAAAAACCTACCGAGATAGTTAATTGGGATACGAGGTGTCTACAACTCATACTAACGATTTTCAATATATATTTTCATCTGTTACTACTATAAGAGAGGGTTGCTAAGTGAATAGTTTTAACCATTACAACTAGAGTTGAAGGAATACACCGTATCATTTTCACATTTTTTATAGTAATTCTGGTTGATGATTGCTATTTTTATTAGTGTGGAGCTGACCTAATAATTAAATTGAAGATGAAGGACTTCCCATACTAAAATGGATTGTAATGGCAGTTTTTTGTAGCCAAAAAAGGTCGAAACTGTCAGAATACATACAAAATACCTAATATAATTTTCCTCATACTGATCTTGAGGGCCCATTATTGACCCCCATTAGGATATGAAGTGTGTGAGATGTTTTTTAGGGTTTCCTACACTGTAAAAAGTGGAGAAGGTATGATTGTTGAAACTGGGTTTGGGAAAGGTGTAATCCACCCATTTGGGTTTTTTCTTCCACTAATGCTATATAAGTACAGATATCACATCCATGGATTCCATTTGATTATATATGGACTCAATGACTTTATGCATCTCTAAGGTTAATAATATCTAATATGCCTCCCGTTTATAGGGAGTCAGTGGGGGTCGATGAGGTGGCCCTACCATTGTCTCCTTCTGATTCTTGACTCTTCCTAAGACTGAATATTTCCCATTTCAAGGATAATTTTTCACCATAATAGAGTAAATTCATGATCATTTTTGATGTCCTCATTTATGTAGAATGGATTCCTAGATCTGCATCCAGCCTGATATTCAGATACCACTAATTCTAGCTGATTGACTATGGGATGGATAATTTTCATCTCTACCTAATGACGATACATGTTAAAAGAATTTCCCATAACTATATCCTCATTATGGTGTTAGAGAGTTGTTATCTCATTAAGATTTTTTGAAATATATTACTCCATGGAAGTAACCACAAATATTCTAGGTGGTGATAAAGATGTAGTGACACCTTTCCCATTTTCTTTGGATGTGCTCTGCCAGAGAGGTGGAAACTCGATATTTGGTGGGTCCAAAATTTTGAGGGTTCAATGGATCTAGGTTCATGGAGCCTCAATTGGTGAATCCAAATCTCCCTCTTCTCTTATAAGTTTTTACATGTTTTGAACCTTTACATGTTTTTCTTGATTTACAATGTCTGTTTTGTTTATAGTGATGAAATTTCTAGAGGTGTATCTGGAAATAGAGGTTATCCCATTACTTTTGATGCAAAAAGATTATTATAGAATATGTTCATCTGGGTTTTTATTCAAAAACCTGGACAGATTGGGTTTTTTTTCTTGCTACCCTAGCAGGGTCTGATCACATTCACAATATGCTCATCATGTCTCGACCTATGATTAAATACCTTCGGGGATTTTCTATTCATGATCGCCAAATAGGCCCAAAATACTAGAGGTTTTCAATGTGGTTGGATAACATATGGGATGATGAGAATCATTATTTTCCTCCCAAGCCAAAGAAGATAGATTATTTCTATGGGGATTATGATGGTAAAAAATTCCACCATTCTAGTGGGATGGGGTTATTCAGGGTTGAAATTGTGATTGATTAATATTATTGTCAAGGAAATGATGATTCAAATCTTGTATTTGATGATTCCTGAGATATATATTGAGATATAAATTCCCACATATTGTGGGGTGGGGTACATCTTGAAACACTTGATATAATAAGAACCCTCTCAGTGGATGATGAACTTGGTGATAGTGATTTAGATATAAATTTCCCCATCCTAGAAAACTAGGGTTTTCTTGCCGCTGCTGAGGTTATGTATTGAATCCTCTCAGAAATTGATGATTTTAAAGGTAGAGGTGGTGGTAGAAATTCCCCCATCAGAGTAGGCTAAGTTATAGCCGAGGTTTTTATTATGGTAGCTACTACTATGACTCATTTGATATATCTCATCGGTGCTTCTACTGGATTAGGGTATGATGGAATCCCATGATGAGAATCACTCTTTACGAGAAGTTATCGGGTTGATCTCAAATTCATCCTCCATGTATAAAATACATTCCCATGTGTTTGATAGACCTAGATTATATCCATTTTGCCTATCATATCCATTCTTTCTTGATTTCTAGGCATCGTTTAAGTGGTAGTATTCTGTTTTAGTGACCAACTAGCTCATGTGTTACCTAATCATCTGATTTCATCAGAGTCTATGACATTGTTGGATACCATATCTGAATAGTTTTGTTCATGTGGTTAAAAATTGATGTAAAATAATATATATTTCCCACATCCTTTTATACACACATCTTGTGATTCTTGTGAAGTCATTCAGTGGAGTGTTTCCACAATGTAGTGAAAAAACAATGTAGGTGTTCTTCATGCACTTCCTCAATTGGGTTATGGTCCACAGAAAAAGTGGCCATATCCAGCAAAAATTACTCTGTATTTATGAGATGATGGTGATACTCATATAGTAGATAAAATATATTTCAATCCTTTATTTTCTGATGAGTATCTCACATATATTGTTGTTGATAAAGAATGCACTCCTTATTTAGATAATTGTTGACCTTATAGTCAGGAGTGTTAAGGGGCCAATACTTGATAAGTAGTTGTTTCTTGATAACTCTATCTATATTTGAATATCAATGTCCTCTTAATTGAATATACATTCATATATTTGGGCATCCCATATAATAGGTCTCTTAGGTTTTCCTACTAACATGAGTGGAGTGATGATAGAAGATGATGGGGAACTATATGTGGTTGACCCCGATGTTTTGAGAACCTCACTTTATAAAGTCATCTATGTTTTTAAAACCTCTATATAAATATTTTTATAAGGAAGGTGTATATTTCCATGATAATGGGAGATTAATACATGGAAAGTTTTAACACATTGGATGTAAGGTGTGGAGTCCATGTGATCCATCTCTACACTACCACGAGGAGGACTCTCTTGGAAAATATCATATTATACATTAGTTGTTTGTTGACAGAACCGTGGAGTATTTATGTTTTTTCTTGAATAAAATCAATGAAAGTAATTTTGATAAGAAAAGGGATATAAGCCTCATTCTATTTCATGACCAAACAATTCCATCCAACATTTTGGAATTGTATAGGGATATGAGCTTATTGAATGACAATTTTAAGAACTTTTTTGTAATCTTATAGTGTTGTGGGAGTGTGACCCTGATTTTGAGAAACTTATAGAATATGCTGGATATCTTCCTCCCAATTTATAGGAATATGTGACTATCCTAAGGCATGTTTAATTCTCACTTGGTAATCCTTGTTCAGAATGGGAGTATGAGGCCAATATCGATCCTTTGTAATATGGTGCTAATCTATTGTATCAGAAATATAAGCTTATCCCGAGGAATTTTCCACTCTCAAATGGTGAGCCTTGGATGGAACAATATTATTATCCTAGTTATAATGTTCCCTCTCCATTAGAAAAAGTTGTGGGGAATTCAAAAAGTGAGAAGGGATATGAGCCACCTCCTATATTGCCTCCAAAGGTTGTTAGTTCATTCATTCATCAAAAGAAGTAAGAATTTGTGTCTTGATTTTGTGATCTACTAGAATATTCCATGAATATACCCTGATAGGAATGCGATATTTTCCAAAGGGATGTGAAATTATCAATTGGTATGCCCTAGTAAAAATGGGGATCTGACCCATATCCCTAACCTTTTGAGTATGCTTTTGGTATTCATAGAGAAGAATAAGAGCCTATCCTCATACATGTTCCCCTCTGACATGGTGAGACCATGCATGATTGGTGATACAATCTTAATCATGGGACTTCAGAATATGTCACTAGACATTTTTTATAGGCATGTTCCCCTGTCTCGAGGCATGTTTTATTCTCACTGGGTGATCTCAAGACAGAACAAGGATATGATCTCAGTCTGATTTCATGTCCTTTACTGAAATATATCTATAATCCTCATGGAAAAGATCAGAAATTTTCACTTTCTCTAGAGTAACCACTTGTTTATAATTATCAGAGTGTTCAGATACTCTGGATGTAGGTATAAGAATATGTGACAGTCCATATATATATACAAGTTTGGGAATATGTCGGTACAGTTCAATATAATATTCCAATATGTATTGGTATTTCAGAAAAGTGTGCACAGGGATATAAGTATTCATAGTTTCTTTTTGCATTATTTACTAGAAGATATATTAGATTTAAAATGGGTCATAATACTACATTTATCCTACTTGTGCAATAATAACATTTTTATGGGCTTTATTCATGGGGGTAGGGATATGCTCCTCCCCCATGACTTCTACAAAAACAATCTAGCAGACTTGTTCCTAGTGTGCAGGGATATGATCCTTTTTGATGGTTACAGCAATAATATTTTGGAAGACATCATTAGTGGGACTGGGGATATGATCCTACTCATTGTTATCCAGTTCCTTCCTCAATTGATGTTTATTCATTGTTACACATTCATGGGTATCAGATGTGGCAGTGTGTCTAGTGGTACCCACAGTAGTCAACTGGTGGGTACCAATAAGATGATGCTGGTGATATTAGCTGATCGAATCTCTCTATGGTGGCCCTTGAACCTGAAGGGATCCATATTCGAATCACTGGAACCCCTTCAGTAGATACTATAGGTATTGATTTTTTCACTTCAGTGATAACCTCCTAAAGTAGTTGGCCATGGCATCGAGGTCCACTGGCTTAGTTACATCTTTCCTTGGATGTTGCAGACTCATCAGTTTTAGTTTATGGATACCCTCACTAGTGGCTTCATGGGCCCAGAACGTACCACGATGATGGTACTCTAATACAATTTTGTTCAACATTTTACATTGAAGATGTTAAGAACTTGAGAACTTTTTTTAAACCTCCTAGGGTTGCAGCTGCATCTGATTTGTCAGAATGGTCGATAGATGGTGACATTATCTCATATCAGGGTTCATTTTATGAGATCGGTATCTCTAGTCATATAGCAAACAATTAAATTTGTCACTGAAAAATTGGAATATCATAGGCATGATGTACATAATCATATATTCATTCTTAACACAGTTTTTCTTTTATATTAGATCTTGAGGTTCTGTTCATGTGTAATTGTTAAAGAGAGGATTGACTTATTTCATGGAAACCCCAATTATATATGATCTGCTATAAGATTTACTTCAGGATTATTATCTTTATTTGATATTCAATCGATGTGTCATGATGCATGATTAATAGATCATTATATTTTTTGAGATATTAATGTCGGGTTCACCACTTTTGTTCTCAAATAGTGTAAAAAAATAGTTTGATGGATGATAACCTAATCCATTTTTTTTATGATATATTAATGTTTGGTTTACAATTTTTTTCATTGGAGAAGAGACAACTGGTAGGTGCGTTTAGTTTTTCCTGATATATTATTGTGGGTGGGGGGGTTAAATGTACTGCATAACCAATTATGTTGGTTTACCATTATTTTTCTTAAATAAAACTCCAAATAGTTCCCACATCAATAAATAGTTACAAAACTACTTTCCAAAGGTCGGTGGTTAGTTGGGGTTTTAGACCTAACGAAACTAAGGAACTAACATTGGTATAGAGGATTGGAGGTCAGAATCATCATATCCTTTTAGGGGGAATTGATGCTTACTCTAGGACTCTCATATAGAATTTCATATGTTTGATAATATATTCTTAATCTATATACATGATAGGTTACCATAAAAATAATCATATGTCGAATCCTTTATACATAAAAAGGGGGGGACTCATTATTGATTTTATTTGTATGTATCTGTGGTTCTTCGTCCATTTACCAGAAATGAATAGATTCTTATATGATGAATTTTTATAAACAAATTTATTGTAATTTTTTTTCATGTAGGGTGGTAGTTAGTTTTATAATGATTGGATTGAGGCATTATGGGGAATCCTACAAAACCTGTTTATTTTAGGAATCAAGACCCATCTATTTTTTTAAACCATTGATGTTTAACGTAATGTGGAAAGTTCTTATGTGCTAGAAATCAAGAAACAGATATATAGTCTTGATTCTTGAGGAGACATCCCATATATTCATGTTATAATAGGAATAAGAGTTAATTTGGTTCATTTATTCCCTTGGAACTGGACCCAAGGTAGATTCCCTTATATAGTGGTAAGCATATAATGCGACTCATTAGGGCTCGCATGATGAGGTTTCCCAAGCTGGTGGAGATTCAGGATATGAATGCTATGAAAATTTCAAATACCTAAGACCATATGATCTAGGATCAGTTTTGGAAACACTGTATAGTAATTCATCATAATTAGTTCATATGGATGAGGAAATTTTATTCTAGGACAACCCATGCTATTTTTTAATATGTATCTCTGGACATAGAAAGGAATCTTATATATCCTTGTTATTACATGAATCAAAGTCATTGAAGTTCAGTTGGATTCTCAATCTGCTAATGGATGAGGTGAAATGATTATCCCATGGGAATGTTTGGGTGTTGATCGTTGAAATGTTAGAGACATGGCGAGGCTTACAGTAAATTGGATTCCCATTTGAGTTAGGTATCATGACTTTTGGAAGGCCTCCTATGTATCCTAGTTATGGAAGGAATAAGATTAAAAATAGTTCCTTTATTGAGGCGTACACAATGAGGTTTTACATATATCAGAAATATATAATATTATTTTGTTGGTCAGGGGTTACATATTCATGTTTCCCTTATCATAATAGGGACTTTTCAAGTGAATGACATGAACATTGTGACTCTTTAAGCCCATGATATCCATGATCAGTGTGAGAACCAATGGATGGAGAATAGTCAATCTCATTGCTTGTGGGTATGGGACTAATGAGCTACGAATCCCATTTACATGCATAAAAATAGATCTCGGGCCCTGAAGAATCATTGTACATATCCTAGTTATGGAGGGAATTAAATTCATCATAGTTCCCTTGATTATGTATTGCACACTAATGATTCCCTTATAACCAAGCATACAAAATAAGGATAGACTAGGTTATCCATTGCAGGTATTCTAAATTGACATGGCCTTTTTTCCGGTTTAACATGCATTGATTTTCTGCTTGTCATGCCCTGATTGTCTTCTTCACATGCTCGATGATTTCTTCCATAAATTTCCAAAGAAAATTGAATGATCTATTTGTCTTGTTTGAGGGACGATGCATAACATGGATGACATGTCTGATTTTTTATCAAATAATCATGGATGGATTGTCCGGAGGATATTGCGAGACCTTACTGGATAATCTGGGAAGTTAACACATGACCATGGATGACATGATTTAGAGGATATTTCATGATCCCACTAGCATTCCATGGTGTAATTGTGAATGATGAATGACCCACTTTGAGGGAATCATGAGAGTCCATTAGACATGTATAGAGGGTGATTTAGGACATGGATGACTTGTCTAGAGGTCATCATAATATATGGCTGGTGAGCTCAAGGGAAGTGTCAAGATCCATTTGACATGCCTAGGTACTATTACGAGACATAGGTTACATGTTTGGGTACTATCATATGATTTGGGAAACATGGGTGAAGAACACCACATGGTTTGGATGTTTAGCCTGGAGGGATTCATAATACTTGGGTGGATTTACCATGGGGTAACATGTGACTAGCATTGATAAGTCTATAAGAGTTTTAATTATCCAAATATTATTACAATGGTGCATCATGATATTTGGTGACATGTCCTGGTGTTATGGCATGACCCAGGTTGTTCATGGGGAGAGGGGTATGATCATTGTATATGTAAAACACATAATTATTACATCATTTTTTCTTTGTTCAATCATTTTATTAAATACTTCTTAGATTTAATTTAGTGTTTTTTTATTATAAAGCTCAGGTGTAATAGAAAATATGTCAGATATCCTTTGTGTAACCCACCAGAATTCCTTCATGTGATGTTCGTGTGATCACATGAAGTGCCTTTGCATGTCTCTTCATCACTCAATTTTTTATTCAGATCATACATTGTGGGATGATTTTTCAGTGGGGATAACAGATGCTCCGAAAAATCCGCACTTGTTTTTTTTACACCAGTGCGAGGCTCTAAGAGTTATTCTATCTATTTTCACCCCTTTTCAGGTTGCTGTTGGGGATTTATAGGCCTCTACACCATGTTTATTCACTAATTTAAATGAGATGTATCGTATGAATTCAAGGTGGATTTGGTGGAAGGGTTCAACATCATGCACTTCATGAGTTCACGTCGTAGTTCAGTAGGGGTGTCTCATAATTTTCAATCACAATGAGATCATTGTTTCTATTCCTACTTTATTCGATTATTTCCTATTAAGTGGGTCTTTCCAAACTACATGGACATTCTATTGGTACTTTCTTATTTTCTGGAAAACACATCCATGTTACATTACGAGATATTAATTCCCATTAGAAAGCTTTTGAATGATCTTAGTCGACTTGTTTAGAAACATTCATGTTTCAAAGATGGATTTCCCACCATCCATCAATAAATCAAACATTCCTATTAAGGGGTCTTTTAAAACCATGATATGGACATCCTAGGTGTGTCACATGAGTTTTATTACCATGATATTCTATTTTCATTCCCATATTTATTTCCATTATTTATTTTACAATGTTTGGGTATCTCTCAAGGTTGTATGATTTTTTGAAATAAAATCAATCTCCTTCCTAGTGATGAATTTCACGACCATAAAATGTTCTATTGGAGACAAATGATCATTTCATGGATTATTTAATATGTTTAACAATATGGAACCAAAGAGAGAGTGTGATTTAAGATGGAAATGTATGAGGCCCTTTGTTTGATGAAGAGGTCAAGCTAGTGTGATTTTGGGTGATGAGGCATATATATCAATGGGTTATTGTGATGACTTGTGGATAAATAGGGGTGTTTCATATGATTTTTATGTCCACAATTCTGTCCCTCATTATCTCCTTTTATTTCCTATTTTATTTTACAAAGTCCTATGAATTTCTCGTGTTTTCTCTATTTTTTTCTAGAGAAATCGGTCTCCCCATTAGTGACGTGTCACATGAGTTTTTTTACCACAAGAGGATCCCTCCATTTGGTTGTTTTCTTCAAATTATAAATGATTTTTAATGGTTTGTTAGGAATCCTCTAGCTAACAAGTGGAGTGTCCTAGATGATCTTATCTGGATGTCGCCACATGGTCATTGTTTGTATGGGGTGCCTTAGGAAGAGTGGAAGGACTTATCAATTGGGATTTGTAGTATATTCCATAGGTTATACACTACACATGACCATTCTCATTATCATTGAATGGTCAGGTGATCATGTGTCTCATGGTGGTTCACATGATCCACATGATCATGGCCACCTTCTTCTTCCCTTTCATTATAGGAAATATAATATGCATATTTATGTATTTCCTCCACTGTGATTTTGGAATTTCTCATTTTTAAAGTGTCAAAAACTACTTATATCCTATCATTATAACTTTTTCCTTTGTCATTATAGTTCTAACATTAAGTTTATCAATCTAACCATTCTATTTTCAATTACAAACCATTATAATAATGACATCATGATTAAAATTATATGGAATTACCACCCATTTAATATATTGAAAATATGTTTTCCTCTCATTAAAGCTATTTTCTAAGCCATCATAATTCCCAAAAATCATAAATTATGGGAATGTGAAGATGGTAGGGTTTTCCCAATAATGAGATACCTATCTATATATTATCATGTTGATGTGGAAATACTAAAAAAGAACCAAGTGGTTGTCACCCTAAAAGGGTTGGTTGGATCATTGAATTAACCATCACCCAGATGTATGATGAGTGGGCCTAAGACTACACACCTGGATAAATAATCCATAGGGATATGATTTAGGATATTCACATACTCATTATGATATGTGAAGAATTATTTATCCTAACGGTTCAAATTTTTGAACTTAATTACTATATTCTAATGATAACCCAACACATTAAAGGAGCCATCCCCATTACCTTGTCTTAATTTATTTAATTAATGGTCTTACATTTACATTGATATTAGCATATAGATTCTTTGTTTCTTATGTATTGTTTAACTATATAATTTCTTTATCTGGAAGAGTTATGATCATGTTATCCTATTTATTGATATGGGGAAAAGTATTGTCATTTCATATATATTTATATTAATATGGATGAATTTCTGGAAAGATAACTATGTAATTTTTGACCATCCAACTTATATCTATATATGGGTTATGACTGTGTTATACCATTTACTAACATGGGGAAAATTATTCGCATTCCAAATGTTTTTATTGAAACATAAATGACAATTGGAAAAGTTGTTCATGAATAGTTTCATTACTTTCTCATATTATGAATGCATTGGAAATAAACATCTAAAATATTTGGACTAGCGTTTTATATCCCCTCGATGTATCAGTTGAACTCATGATAAAAACACCATTATGTGTTTTTTATGAATGTCTTCCCAAAATAAGATCTTTCCGTGTTGGTAATATCATGATATTTTCATTTATGGTATGGAATTAACTATCTGACATTATATATATCTTTTATAAGGAACAAATTACTATTATCCCTGTGAATTACTATAGCGACCCGGCCTTTTAATACATTACTATTACATAATTTCAAAGATAAACAACATAACAGTATTACACATGGAGGATCCATAGGTTTAGTGTCTTGGGCAAACTAGGACTGCACATAACAAGTACAACATCAAGCATAAAAATTCATTTAATCTCTTCTTCCATAGCATCTTAGTAGCACTTGTCCTCTCCTTAGTACATGTATCCACCTGAGGATATAAATAAAAATGGGTGAGCTAAAATCCCAGTAAGAGGATAGATAAGAACAACATAGCATGGGGTGAGCATAATCATGACATAGGAAGAAGATCTTGAACATGATACGAGCATAAACAATAAACTTGAAATGTGGCAAAGCATAAAAATGAAACATCATGTCTTAGTGGTTAACTACCACACATACTTGTGAACAAAGCTAGCATCATGTTCACGCATCATTTCACATTTACTCATGAGATTCATCACTTTACCCAATGCATTGGAGCGCTATATAATTCTGGGCGCACCCGTCACATTTAAACATTCATATTGCGCTATATAATTCCGGAGGCACCCGTCACATCATAACATTATCATTATCATGCTTGCCACATAGAACACATATAACCCATGGAATGGAATGGGTTTCATCTCATAATAACATATTCATAAGCATTGGGTTTCCAAAATAAAGAGGGAACAACATACTTGTTACAAGAACCATCAACCTTGAATGAGAGGTAAAAGGTGATATCTTGAAAGAAGAGTTCTTTTGGAAAACATTTTTATGGACATAAAAACCAGTGAAAATCATTTATATCCCATAAAAGTAAAGGAAATGATGAAAAAATGATATTTGAGGAGTAACCACATCAAAAATGGAGTGAAAGAGGGAGAACCCGAAGGAAGAAAATTGGGTTCGAGATTTCCCCTTACCTTGTACTCGAATGCCTCCTTCTCTTTAATGTCCTGTATAATGACATTATATTCATTAATTAGAAATTACGTAACCTTTCATAAATTAATAGGTTTCATTCTGGTTTCATTATTTCATATTATGTTCCTTTGGATGACTTATAGAGTTTAAAAACATTGATCGGGGATGTTCGTTTTCATGGTTTTCTTGAGCGGTCCACTTGTATTCTTAATTTGATGTTTGGGTAGATCATGGGTAAACATACAGAACTGATATTACATGTAATTAATGATATTACATAAGCTTGAATGATTTTATAATGAGTTATATTAGATCCATGTGGATGAATCATTAGAGAAGAATTAAATGAAGATTATTTGGGTTAATTTGTGCGGTTTACAACGATCTTGTTTTAACATTTATCTTAGTAATAAGGCCATAGGTTATTTCTAGAACATAAAATAGAACATAATACATATAAAATATTCTGTTTCAACCATAAAAATGGTTTCATGAACAGATTGAAGGTAGAAATGGAAGAAGAGAGCGTGTTGTTTTTGAAGGTGATAAATTATCACCACATGAACAACGTTCTCTTTAATAAAATAAAAGGAAGAGGGAAAGGGTGTGGGGTGATATAATATAACATTAGAATCATAATATTACAGTATATATATAATACTGGATTTACAGAACAATTTGGATGAAGATAGATAGAGAGAGATCAAGAAAGGAACATGAACTTGAAAGGAAATTAAAGGAGAAGAGAGAGAGAAATTACCTTTAGAATCCTCCTCTTGAGATCCTCTTTAAGGAAGCTAGGATTGGTCTTTTGATAAGACCAGAAGCTTTTTGACGTGGGGGTGAGCTAGGGGAGGTGTTTGGGAAGAATTTAGAGAAGGCTTGGAGCTTGAGAGGTGTGAGGAAAAGAGGGGGTGAAGGGTGGCTTTTATAGTGGAGGGGAGAGGGGTTTCCTTAATATAAAATTAATTAGTTTATTAATTTCACCTAAGACAAGGAATAGTGAGTCTTGGATGACTATGAATAGTAAATTTGACTTGTGAATTCGGGATTTGGGTGCTTACATCACTTGTGATGTCAGGAATAGTGGTTTTTAATTAAAATGTATTTATATGATAAATTAATGTATTCTACTATTCACCAAAAATTCAAGTATCATAGAAAAATCCCAAAATTTTACCCCAACCATTTTTCGATGCGTATAATCCAAAAATGAAGTCCATTTTTCAAAAATAATATTCTAAATACTATTAATTTAATATTTAATTAAAATCTTAATTTACTTAAAAAAATAGTTTTTAAAATTAAAACTGATTTTGCAGTTCATTCAAAAATTACTTAGGGTCTTATAATATTATCTAAAAACTATTAGACACAGATTCAATAATTCATGAATATATTTCCAGAAAATAAATATTCTTTTAAATTAATTAATTAATTATAATTAATTATTTATGACTTATAAAATACCAAAAACCTTTACTAAGGTCAAATTATCACTTTCTATGATGTCTAAATTTTATTTTATTATTTATAGGTAATGTTACTCTTATTTACTATTCATAAGGTTCATATTAATATTCATAAGGGTTGGTTACTATTCATAAGGGTAGGTTACTATTCACCAAAAATTATTTTGGTTTCATTAGACTCCAAAAACTATCTTGAACACAACCGTGTATGTTGGATTTTTAAAATTCCAAACATAGGGGTGACAAAATTATGTTTAAAGGTCACTTATCACTTAGTAGTTCATTATTTTGTGTTTTTATGACATAGATATAAGAAGGGAATTTTACATTGAAAAAATTTGGGTCGTTACATTCTTCCCCCCTTAAGAAATTTCACCCCTGAAATTTCACTTTACACAAACAGGTGAGGGTACTTCTCCTTCATTGCCTCTTCTGGTTCCCAAGTTGCTTCCTCAAACTTTTGGTTCCTCCACAACACTTTGACAAGGCGGGTTGTCTTGTTGGGTAGAACCTTATCACTTCGGTCCAGAATTTTTACCGGCTACTCCTCATATGATAGATCATCTTCCAACTGTACCACCTCTGAGTTTAGTACATGTGAGGGGTCTGGAATGTACTTCCTCAGTAGTGATACGTGAAACACGTCATGAACTTGAGCCATATTCGGTGGAAGTTCCAGACGATATGCCACGGCTCCTATACGATCAAGGATCTCAAAGGGGCCAATGTACCTTGGGCTTAGCTTCCCTTTCTTCCCGAATCGCATGACTCTCTTCCATGGAGATATTCGAAGGAAGACTTTATCTCCAACGTCGAACTCCAAGTCCCTTCGACGATTGTCAGCATAGCTCTTTTGACAACTTTGAGCAGCTTTGATATGTTTTTGGATGACTTGAACCTTCTCTGTCATCTCTTGAACAAGATCGGGACCAAGTAGTTTTCGTTCTCCAACTTCATCCCAACAGGTTGGAGTTCAACATCGCTTCCCATAAAGAGCTTCATACGGAGCCATCTGAATACTCGAGTGGAAGCTATTTTTGTATGAGAACTCAACCAATAGAAGGTGCTGATCCCATCCACCTTTAAATTCAAGAGAGCATGATCTTAGCATATCTTCAAGTGTCTGAATAGTCCTTTCAGACTGGCCATCAGTTTGGGGGTGATAGGTCATGCTGAAATTTAATTCAGTACTCAAAGCATGTTGAAGGCTCCTCCAGAATTTAGAAGTGAACCTTGGATCACGGTCAGAGACAATCGAGAGTGGAACACCATGCAACCTCACCACTTCCTTCACATATATCCTTGCAAGTTGTTCAAGTGAGAGGTCTTCCCGAATAGCGATAAAATGGGCAGTCTTGGTGAGTCGGTCAACCACAACCCATATCGCATTATTTGCTCTTGATGTTTTCGGGAGACCCATGACAAAGTCCATAGTGACATTTTCCCATTTCAACATGGGTATAGGCAATGGCTGCATCATACCTTTGGACTTTTGCCACTCAGCTTTAACTTGCTGACACACCAAGCACCTTGATATATATTCCGCAATCTCCTTCTTCATGTTATCCCACCAGAAGTGTTCTCGGAGATCACGATACATCTTGGTACTTCCAGGATGAATAGAGAAAGTTGAGCTATGTGCATTATCCAATAGCTCCTTCTTTATTCCGGGTGATGAAGGCACACAAATCCGCGTTCCAAACCGAATCACACCATCATCGTCGATATGGAACTCTTGGAGCTTCCCTTCCTTTAATGCATTCACCCTCTTTTGTATCTCCATATCATCCCTTTGTGTTTCCTTAATCTTATATTGGATGGATGGTTGCGCAATCATTTGGGAAAGGTAGGATGTATCCCCTGCCCTTACGATTCCCAAATCCATCCTTTGCATATCCAAGAAGATAGGGTCTTTCTCAATCCTCAACATGGATAGAGTAGCAGGTTCTTTCCTGCTTAGAGCATCAGCTACCTTGTTCGCCTTTCCAGGATGATAGTGAATAGAGCAATCATAATCCTTGATTAGCTCTATCCATCTCCTTTGATGCATGTTGAGCTCCTTTTGTGTGAATATATACTTTAGGCTCTTGTGGTCGGTGTATATGTCACACTTCTCACCATAAAGGTAATGCCGCTAGATTTTCAAGGCAAAAATCATGGCTGCCAGCTCTAGATCAAGCGTCGGGTTGTTCTGCTCATGGATCTTCAACTGTCGTGAGGCGTAGGCTATCACATTATCATTTTGCATGAGTACACAACCCAAGCCTTTCTTTGAAGCATCACTGTATATCACAAAACTTTCTCCACTTTTCGATAGTGTGAGTACAGGTGCAGTGATTAGCCTTCTCTTTATCTCCTTGAAGCATCCCTCACATTCATCCGTCCAGACATACTTTACCCCTTTCCTTGTTAACTTAGTTAGCGGGCATGACAATCGTGAGAAGTTTCTCACAAAACGTCGATAGTACCCAGCTAATCCAAGAAAACTACGGATTTCTGTGACGCTAGGGGGCCTCGGCCATTCCTCAATCGCCTTTGTCTTTGAAGGGTCCACAGAAATTCCCTCGCTTGTGATCACATGTCCCAAGAACGTGACATGATTCATCTAAAAGTCACACTTGCTGAACATGGCGTACAACTTCTCCTTTCTCAATGTCACCATCACAAGTCTTAGATGTTCTTTATGTTCCTCCTTACTCTTGGAGTAAATGAGAATATCATCAATAAACACTACCACAAATTTGTCGAGGTAATGTCTAAAGACTATATTCATCAAATCCATGAAGATTGCAGGGGCATTAGTAAGTCCGAAGGGCATCACCAAAAACTCATAGTGCCCATACCTTGTACAGAAGGCAGTCTTCTGAATATCTTCCTTCTTCACCTTTACTTGATGATATCCAGAACGAAGATCCACCTTTGAGAAGTATTGAGATCCTCTTAACTGATCGAACAAGTCATCAATCCTTGGGAGATGATACTTGTTCTTTATAGTGATATTGTTGAGTTCCCGATAATCGATACACAGCCGCATGGTTCCATCCTTCTTCTTCACAAAGAGCACTGGCACACCCCAAGGTGATGCACTAGGGCGTATGAACCCTTTGTCCAGATGCTCTTGCAGCTGCTTCTTTATCTCCTCCAGTTCGATTGGAGCCATCCTATAGGGGCACGTTGAGATAGGAGTAGCTCTGGGTATGAGTTCAATTGAGAACTCTACCTCACAATCCGGGGGAATTCAGGGTAACTCTTCGGGAAATACATCGCTGTATTCCCTTACGATGGGAATTTCTTCAAGGTTGGAACTTTCCTTCGACTCAAACATTTGGGCGAGGTATGCTTCTTAATAGGGAATCATCACCCACACCATTGAAGGATTTCTCTATGGAGATTCATGATCTTCCTTGCATTTGTAGAGGAGCATGGGATGGTTCGGAATATGAAAATATATTTCCTTTTCCCGACAGTTGATATGTGCCCTATATAATGAGAGCCAATCCATTCCCATTATAGCGTCGAATTCCACCAAGGTAAGTATTATGAGATTTTCTGGAAGAATCTTCCCACATACGTCAATAGGAGAAGAATCAAACACTTGGGTTGCAATGATTCCACCACTTGGTGTTTTTACAGATATCTCTACTTCAAGGTTTCGGGGCTTCGATTCTATAGTTCTAGCAAACTTGAAAGATATAAAGGAATGCGTAGAACTAGAATCAAATAAGACTTTTTCCATTCTTTAGTGAATAGGAAGTGTACCTTGTACGACTTCATTATCATGTTCCTCCTCCGCAGTAGTGATGGCATAAGCGTTCCCTTGTTCCTTTGGCTTTGGTGGTTGCTGGCGCTGATTACCCTCGAAAGCTCGAGGTCTAGTGCACTGGTTTGAATAGTGCCCTAGCTCCTTACAGTTGTAGCATTGAACCACGAGTGGTTCTCTCCTTTCATCGACTACATTATCCTTCCTTTTCATGTCTCTTCGACACTCGTGAGCTAGGTGTCCTTCTTTCCCAAACTTGAAGCATTTCCCCGTCCCTTTGAGGCAGTTCCCACTGTGCAACTTTCCACATTTTTGGCAAGTGGGTCGTTGTGTTTTCTTCCCATCTTTATCACTAGATCCACCATCTTGAAACTCCATCTTTCTTTTCTTATCACCATAGCTATGGGACCATTCTCCAAACTCCATCTCCACTTTGAGAGCACATCGAACAACTTCTTCATAACTACCAAAGTCTCGAATTTCAATAGCTTTTCGAAGATGTGGTTTTAATCCACTAAAGAATCTATCAATTTTTCTATCATTGTTGATAACAAAACCTGAAGCATACCTTGCGAGCCTTGTGAAATTTGCTTCCTAGTTTGTGACAGATTCTTCTTCTTTTTGCTTGAGCTCTATGAATTCTCTCTCCATCTTCGTGCGAAGAGTTTGTGGGAAGTACTTATTAAATACATTATATTAAATTCTTCCCATTCTATCTCTTCAATTTCATCCCTTGGCTTGGTGTTCTTAATCAAATCCCACCACTGATCAGCTTCTCCATCTAGACGATAAATGGCTAGATTCACCTTCTCCGTCTCGGAATAGTGAAGAACAGAAAGGATCTTCTCCATGGAGTTGACCCACTGTTCCGCAACTAGTGGATCAGAAGATCCACAAAACGTCGGTGGTCATTGCCGCATAAAACATTCGATAGCTAGCTGCTCCCTCTTTGGTGAAGGAGGACGTTCCCCATTATTATGGTTATTATTCATAACCCGGGATAATTGTGTAAGCATCACCATGAATTTTTGAACTCCACCTCCAAAATCATTGGGGATTTCATTTGGGCAATCGTTGCATTGGCCTTCACAAGAGTTGTTGGCCTGATTTCTCCGGGTTCCCACCATTTTCTAAAATAGAAAAGGATAGAACAAAACATAAGTAAACAAGTCATGAATAACTTATCCTTTTAAACAATTATACCAAAAACATAATATATGGGATCCCTAGGTAAATATCCTTGTGTGCATATTTGTACTTAGTCTCATGCTAGAGGTTTTCTTTAGGGTTCACTAATCCTAATTCCCAAATTAACTAAACCTTTACTTTGATAACAACTATAGCGACCCGACCTTTTCTTACATTACTATTACATCATTTCAAAGATAAACAACATAATAGTATTACACATGGAAGATTCATATGTTTAGTGTCTTGGGCAAACTAGGACTGCACATAACAAGTACAACATCAAGCATAAAAATTCATTTAATCTCTTCTTATATAGATTCTTAGTAGCACTTGTCCTCTCCTTAGTACATGTAGCCACCTGAGGATATACATCAAAAGGGGTGAGGTAAAAGCCCAGTAAGAGGATAGATAATAACAACATAGCATGGGGTGAGCATAATCATGACATAGGAAGAAGATCTTGAACATGAGAGGAGCATAAACAATAAACTTGAAATGTGGCAAAGCATAAAAATGAAACATCATGTCTTAGTGGTTAACTACCACACATACTTGTGAAAAAATCTAGCATCATGTTCACTCATCATTTCACATTTACTCATGAGATTCATCACTTTACCCAATGCATTGGAGCGCTATATAATTCCTAGCGCACCCGTCACATTTAAACATTCATATTGCGCTATATAATTCCGGGCGCACCCATCACATCATAACATTATCATTATCATGCATGCAACATATAACACATATAACCTATAGAATGGAATGGGTTTCATCTCATAATAACATATTCATAAGCTTTGGGTTCCCAAAATAAAGAGGGAACAACATACTTGATACAAGAACCATCAACCTTGAATGAGAGGTAAAAGGTGAGATCTTGAAAGTAGAGTTCTTTTGGAAAACAATTTGATGGACATAAAAACCAGTGACAAACATTTATATCCCATAAAAGTAAAGGAAATGATGAACAAATGATATTTGAGGTGTAACCACATCAAAAATGGAGTGAAAGAGGGAGAACCCGAAGGAAGAAAATTGGGTTCGAGATTTCCCCTTACCTTGTACTCGAATGCCTCCTTCTCTTTAATGTCCTGTATAATTACATTATATTCATTAATTAGAAATTCTAGAACCTTTTATAAATTAATAGGGTTCATTCTGGTTTCATTATTTCATATTATGTTCCTTTGGATGACTTATAGAGTTTAAACACATTGATCGGGGATGTTCGTTTTCATGGTTTTCCTGAGCGGTCCACTTGTATTTTTAATTTTATGATTGGGTAGATCATGGGTAAACCTCCAAAACTGATATTACATGTAATTAATGATATTACATAATCTTGAATGATTTTATAATGAGTTATATTAGATCCATATGGATGAATCATTAGATAAGAATTAAATGAAGATTATTTGGGTTAATTTGTGCGGTTTACAACGATCTTGTTTTAACATTTATCTTAGTAATAAGGCCATAGGTTATTTCCAGAACATAAAATAGAACATAATACATATAAAATATTCTAGTTCAACCATAAAAATGGTTTCATGACCAGATTGAAGGTAGAAATGGAAGAAGAGAGCATTTTGTTTTGAAGGTGATAAATTATCACCACATGAACAACGTTCTCTTTAATAAAATAAAAGGAAGAGGGAAAGGGTGTGGGGTGATATAATATAACAGTAGAATCATAAGATTACAGTATATATATAATAATGTATTTACAGAACAATTTGGATGAAGATAGATAGAGAGAGATCAAGAAAGGAACTTGAACTTGAAAGGAAATTAAAGGAGAAGAGAGAGAGAAATTACCTTTAGAATCCTCCTCTTGAGATCCTCTTTAAGGAAGCTAGGCTTGGTCTTTTGATGAGACAGAAGCTTTTGGACGTGGGGGGTGAGCTAGGGAAGGTGTTTGGGCAGAATTTAGAGAAGTCTTGGAGCTTGAGATGTGTGAGGAAAAGAGGGAGTGAAGGGTGGCTTTTATAGTGGAGGGGAGAAGGGTTTCCTTAATATAAAATTGATTAGTTTATTAATTTCACATAAGAAAAGGAATAGTGAGTATTGGATGACTATGAATAGTAAATTGGACTTGTGAATTCGGGATTTGGGTTCTTACATCACTTGTGATGTCAGGAATAGTGGTTTTTAATTAAAATGTATTTATATGATAAATTAATGTATTCTACTATTCACCAAAAATTCATGTATCTTAGAAAAAACCCAAAATTTTACCCCAACCATTTTTCGACGTGTAGAATAAAAAAATGAAGTCCATTTTTCAAAAATAATTTTCTAAATATTATTAATTTAATATTTAATTAAAATCATAATTTACTTAAAAAAACAGTTTTTAAAATTAAAACTGATTCTGCAGTTCTTTCAAAAATTACTTAGGGTCTTATAAAATTATCTAAAAACTATTATACACTGATTCAATAATTTATGAATATATTTCAGGAAAATAAATATTCTTTTAAATTAATTAATTAATTATAATTAATTATTTATGACTTTTAAAATACCAAAAATGTTTACTAAGGTCAAATTATCACTTTCTATGATGTCTAAATTTTATTTTATTATTCATAGGTAATGTTACTCTTATTTACTATTCATAAGGTTCATATTACTATTCATAAGGGTAGGTTACTATTCATAAGGGTAGGTTACTATTCACCAAAAATTATTTTTGTTTCATTAGACTCCAAAAACTATCTTGAACACAACCGTGTATGTTGGATTTTTAAAATTCCAAACATAGAGGTGACAAAATTATGTTTAAAGGTCACTTATCACTTAGTAGTTCATTATTTTGTGTTTTTATGACATAGATATAAGAAGGTAATTTTCCATTGAAAAACTTTGGGTCGTTACAATTACTTATTTTCCATTCAATTAATGGATATTTTATCCTTTCAATTTTAATTTATTATAGATTCATGTTGTATATTTGTTGCTAAAATTTTACTTGTATCCGGTTTATGTTATAATAAATTTAGTCACAGGCTACCCCCTATGGACCTTCTGATCCCATCATGTTTATTTTTTTCTGTAAGAAAAATAAAGGAGAACTATTTTTAATTTTCAAGAATATTATAGAAGGTATAATAATGTTATCATAACATGTTCATTAGATATATTATGTTTTAAAATGTAATGTATGTATGTGTCATGTTTTTTCAAGACTACTGATTTTTTCGATCCTATAAGAAATCTAGTATTTTATACTAATAAAATTATATATGTACCATCATGGGGTTTTTAGAGTCCAGGTTTCTACAATGATAATATCCAATAATCAGCCAACCCTTACACGAGAAATAGTCATACTCAGTAGAATAATATTTGATTCATTTGTTATTATTTTGGTTGTAGAAATTTTTGACATTAGACCATTTATTATTGGGAAAACAAGTATACTACCATGGAATGGATAACTCGTATACAAATATTGAGTAAAGAAAAAGGTAATAATGATTCAAATAAGTAAAAATATCATAAATGGAATAAGGAAAATATATTGATATCCAATATATTTGAAAATATTAAAAACATTATATGGAAGGTCTAAAAGAAGTGTTCATGGTTACGATAGGTACTAGTTCACATCCACCCATCATAATACAATTACATCCAATAGAATAAAGCCATCAAAGCTTAATTAAATTGAATGAAAGATAAATTTTTTGTTTTCTTTAGGGATTAAGTAAAGGTAAGTCACCAATAATTTATCCAAGAATAAAGTGAAATAATTTGTAATTATAATGAAAATATGCTAATTATATAGAATAAAAGTCCGTATTATTGAAAATAATAAACTCTCCATGAATATTCAAGTTGGAAGAAGAAATGTCATGAAAAAAAGTGAATCAATCTTCTAAATAAACCATTATATTGGAATGATGTAAGACATATATAGTGATGATGTTGAGCTTCATCTGATGTTACTACTAAATCTTAACATATTAGATTTTAGGAGGTAGTGTGGAATTTGAAAAAAAAAATCAACACTCAAAGAATTTTCATGAAAATATTAATAGGACAAGATACTTTGTTGAATAATAAAAAACATGAATTATTAAATATAGATATTTTAGAGGAAAATAAATCTTAGTGGAAATGGAATGGTAAATATGCATCAAGGGCATGCCTTAAAATTTAGACTAATCAGTTGGAAGAAGAAAGAAAATTAAAGAAGAACTAAAAGAAGAATACAACCTACTAATTAAGGAATTTTTAGAATAAACCTCCATAGAAAGTAAAAAATAAAATAGAAAAGATGAATTCCATTGTACATAAGAAGATAATTACATTGAAAACTATTGGTGGCTGCCTGAAGAAATGTCAGGATAAAGTGAACAGAGTATCTATGTTGAAAAATATTTATCAGATCTATTTATCTAACAATCTAAAAAAACATATTACTATATATTCTATGATGAACATCATTGTATAGGAAAGTATATGTGATTTAATTTATTGAATTCATTAATAAATTATGGATGGAGGTCATCCCTTTAAAGGGAATGATTATGAAGATGATGATTTCATAGAAGTGTGTAGATTCATTTTGAAGATATAAAATACGTACAACCAAGGATAATATGTTCTAGATAGTGAATTTTTTTTGGATAAATGAATTAAATATACCTAATACAGATACCCTATATAATGATTATTAAGTTCTAGAGTTTTCTAAAATCTATAAAAAGATGTTTTTTTCATCTACATTGAATGAAAATATCAAAATATGGTATAACATTGGGAAATATTTATTGATAACTATAATATACAATTCAATAAACATTTTCTATACATAAATCATGGCATAGTCAGACTTAGAGGTGGTTGATTCGTGGCATATTATGTTAAAAGATGAATGTCAATGACATTTAGAGTAAATCATGTTTAATTTGAATAAATTAACCTGTAATATCATACATCAAGTCAAGTATCTATCAAAAGAAATATCATTGTTGATTTATGTTCTATTATCAGATTATGACTCTGAAAAATACTGGATAATCACACTAACTTGAAGAGGAACTCATGTCACCTGATGTGAGTATGTATGGTAAGAAAAATAAGTTTAATGGAAGAAGGAGGGATCCATGGAGATACTTAAATATTTAATAAACCAAAACATATAAATAGTTTTTTAACTATTATTCAATATAAATAAAATAGAAAAATATTTTCAATGTACATTCTATAATAATTATCATGTGAAGATTAAAGAGGCAAATAAATAAGATTGAAAATTAATTTTCATTTTGATTGTATTATCGGCTAATGGTGAAATTCGATAAATGAGTTAAGGATGGATACAATAAGTTAACCAAATATTAAATACTATACTTTTAGAAAAATAAACTATTTTTAAGATGGATTAGTGGATCAAAGTGAAGTTATTTGAGGCATGGAATGTTCAATCACCTAAAATACATAACATTAGATGAATTCCATTTTTTTAAGTAGAGTGGATATAGTAATTAATTTGACGAATATAAGAAAGACAAATATATACATGATAGTTCAATATAATGATATGAAAAAAGTACCATGTATGAATCCACTGGAATTTGAAGCAGTGTTTGATAATGTAATTGATGTTTAGACAGTCAGAATTGTTAATGACCTTTTCTAGAGGACAAAGTACTAGAAGCACTAACGACTGATCCATTTTTTCAAAAATAAAAGTCTAAACAAGTAAAACCCATTGTTCTTAAAAGATTAAAGCTTAACACCCACTGTATTTCATTATTTATTATTTCAATATTGTTTTTGGATTCCCTTTTTTTGTTATATTTTGATCTTCATGGGAATGTAGATCCTTTTCTGGGGAAATTAGAATAAATGTCATGAATGTATGTTTTTTGGAATTAATGGAGTCTGTGTAAAAATGATTAAATGGAATTATATGGTGATCTTTAAGACCAAATATCCTTATTTTTTCATTCAAAGGTGTTTTATATAAAACTAGGTTGATCATTTCCTAGAGGACACAATAACACCTTGATTGGGTTACACGACTTGAATATATTATAGGGAAGATGTATAGAGTCTCGTTTTCGGTGTGGATATATTAGAGGTTGTGAAAGCATTACACATAATGAGAACATCAATTTAGAATTAATTTAATCATAGGAGGTTCCTTTTAAAGATTGGTTTTATTATGTGAGATTTTATACCATTAAATGGATTCATAACTTGAATTAATCATGTCTATGGGATTTAAACATGTTATATGCCTGAATATTTTTTCATTCGATCTAAAATATTTCCCTTTGAACCCTATGAATATTATGGGTGATTATGATTGAAATATTATGTTCTGGATCTCTCTTTTTTACATTTTATATAAGTGGTGGTTGTACTGCATATCCCTGATATGATATCCTTGTTCTTCATCATTCCCTTTGGTAATTGTGGGGTAATTTTCTTTATTTTTTCTTCATATTTTTTATTGATTATTGTTTTCTAATAATCCATTTCATTTTTTATCATTCCTTTTATTTTACGTCTAGTCTATTAATTTTTTATCTCCAATTTCAATGGTAGAAAAGTTTTAATTTTTCTTGAGGTTATTGGATATATTAAATTATTTATAATACATGAATTGTAATATTTTCATGTTTATCCCAATATATTTTTAATTAAAATTTATTTTCATTGGTGGAAAGTTCTTTTAATTATATATGATAATGTTTTTGAAAATTGCATTGAGAACCCATAGCACATTGGGAACCTTGGGTGCATTGGGAAATAGACATAGGTGACTCCAGAGTGTGTTGCACCAATAGGGGTAACTTTTTTGATGATGAAATAGTGTGGTTAGACTAAATATCAGTTTGAACAAACTTATTACTCATTTATGATTCATTTTATTCATGTATATATTAACATATGCTAGGGAATAAATGGTTTTCTTTGTATTATATACCTAGTTTACCACAGGATGGTCTATTTCAAGGATATTTTATCACATGTTAAATTTATGTATTCTTATATATACATGATACATTATTATATTTTACATTAGTTGTAAAAATTAATGGGAAAAAAATAAATGTTTACAAATGGTTTTATTTATGTTATTTTATTATAAACTATAATTTGTTTTAAAGATAGAACTTATGAATTCTTAATATAATAAATTTTATATATTCCATGGTGGTATCCTACTAGGCTCGGTGTTCAGGCCATAATTTTTCATTTGGTTGGTTTTAGTCCTTGTTTTTCAGGTCTCATTGAAAGGAATGTGAATCATGTGTCATTACTGGTTATATTTCCATATGTCTTCTTAATAGTGGGATGTTTTGGTGTTGATGAATGTTCACATGGATACTTGTTTATTTTGGCCTCCTTTATATTTTTTCGTTGAGTTTGTTTGGGTTGGATTTTAAAAATCTTGTTTTAACTCTTTATTATGCATTTTACTCTGGTTTTATGTCTTGTTTTGGTTATATTCAAGACTTGTTTCTATTATCTTTGTTATACCTCACCATGTGATAGTCGGATCAAGAGAATAGTTTATTTGACCTGGGTTGGTCTGTTACAAACTGGTATCAAAGGAATGTTCAGCTTGATGTGTTTTGAAACTACCTGATATTGGTTTTTTGCCTTTGGTAGGCATGGGTTAGGACCATTTAAATTTTGTTCATAAGTGTGGGAAGGGGACTAGAAATCATATATTCATGTGTTAACTTGAGTTTCCGTGGGGGGTCAAAAATTCTGTTACTAGATTAGCGACTTTGTTCTTGTGGTAATACGAATAAACTGTATGGGATGTCAATTTCAAAAAACCTATTATTTTGTAAAGAATCATATTTTATTTTTAGGATTTATAATTTATTTAAATTATTAGAGTTTTAAAACATATATATTAATACCTAATGTTGTTCCTTGTATTTTGGTATTTTCTATTGATAAATTTGTTTTATCATGTGATTGTTAGACAATGACTCAAAAAAGATCTCTTCCAAATACATTTGAGGAAGCTGAAAGACATGTTCTATGGGATTATCCTTGTTTGGATGCTTCTTTGTTAGAAATTTTTTAAATCACTATTCATACTCTCATTCAAGTATTTGTTGGGGAATCTGGACGATAAGTTGATCGTGGCTCAGAACTTACAAATAAGAATCCACATAACATCTGTGGTGAAATAGGAAAGAAAGATTTGAAGAATGGATTGAGTGGTTTAATAGGATCATATAATTTATGAATACTCTTTATGACTCTAAGTTGGGTTTTCCAAATATATTATAGAGTGATTAGGAAGGATATGATGGCACTTAATTGTGTAAGAGATGATTCACAAGGATCGTAACTAGGCTTATTTTATGAAAATATTCCAATATAAGTTTTTTTCGAAGACATTAGGTGGGGAATATAATCAATTATTTTTTTCCTTAGAGTAGTGGTAGAGTAGTTTTATAGAGTGTTCAAACATATTTTTTGAGTTTATGGACTTGGAATCAGAACAAGTCACCAATGATTACATGAAGTCTAAGAGGTTTGAGTTTTGTTTGAGGGATGATTTTTGGTCGATGCTGATAATCATGTCCCTTCCAACATTTATAGAGGTAGATGATAAGGTATATTTGGGAGAGGCTAACATAGCAAGAATATTTTTTTGAGAGGATCTTTAGTTGGTACTGTCATTAGATAAGGTGTATCTTTTGATAAAAAATGAAACGCAATGGTAAGTAGTTTTCCTCAGCACAAATTTTGGGGGCTTCTTCTTGACATCAATAGGGTTTTTTTCTATTAGTGTTTGAATCCTAGTAATACCATGATATATTGGGTTGACGAAAAGAATACTATTCATTATTATAGAAAATAAAGTTCACTAAAAAGTTTTGGGATAGGACATCCAAGGATGTAAGGCTATATCTACATTCACCATGGGCTTATAGGTTTGTACCGATCTATCTAAGGTTGGTGGGTATTATACAGAGGCCTATGGGGTGTTCATATGGGAAATAAATCTAATGGTGTAAATGAGACCAGTCATATTTTGGTGGTAGAGTATGCACCGAATGAATATGATGCATGGCCAACCATAATTAGAGGTATGATGGTTATTTCCAATTTTATGGTTCTTGATTTTGTTGATATGGGTTTTACTCATTCTTTCTTATTTTTAATTCATGTTGACATGTTGGGAATTCATTTTCTGATTATACCATTCTTGTTTGGTCCTTCAACTCATTTTGGGCGGAGTTATGAACAAGGTTTCAAATGCCCATCATATCATGTGAGGATAGGAAACCATGAGGTGGAGTGGGGATTTGTTGTGATCGGTCTTCAAATATTCAACAAGATTATTATTTTGGATTAAATGATCAATGTTATGTAACATATAGACTATAATTTTTTTTGGGATCAGTTTATCTTCTGATGGGGTAACTCATGTTTTTTAGGGTGAGTGGGACTCTAGATTTGGAATGGAAGGTCCTACTTTTCATCAAGTTTTAGAAATCTTGTACCAGTTTTGAGATACGTTTCGTGATACTATTGGCTATTTTTCATGAATTCATTTACCATTTGTAGTGTTTGTGTACCGCAAGGTCATTACACGTGATTTTTCTAGTTTACCACTATTGAGAGAGGTTGAGTTTAATATTTAAATTCTCCCTAGAACAATTCCCATTTATATTCCATCTTACCGTATGGTGCATGATGAGTAAGTATAACATAAGACCTAGCTTTCAGATCATGTGGATATGTAATTTATTTATCCTATTAATTAAACGTGGTTTTCACATATTCTCTTTTCTAAGAAGGAATATCGGATCCTCAGGATTTTTATTTACAAAAGAATGTTAAATCTGGTGAACTTAAAGAATAAATATCACCTTCCAAGGATTGATAAGCTATTTGATCTTCATAAAGGTTCTCATTTATTTTCAATGGTTGGACCACAGTCAAGGTAAAACTAGTTGAGAGTTATAGAATTGGATATAACTAAGATAGTGTTTAAGATATAATATGGGCATTGTGAGTTTTTGGTTATGCCATTCATAATTAATAATTATCATGTAGTGTTTATGAAGATGATGAACTAAATATTTTTTTGACAAGTACAAAAAATGTTTTTCTCTTCATGGATGATATGTTGGTTTACTCCATGTCAAAGGAGGAGAACATTGACCATTTGGATATTATTTTTAGAACTTTGGGGGAGCCTCATCTGTACGATATGCATTAGAAATTTCTGTTTTGGAATCAAGAAGTAATGTTTATAGGGAATATTAAATCCAATAAAATAATTTTAGTGGATCACCAGAAGGAGTAGGTTGTTATAGCCTTGGAGAGTCCCAAAAAAATTGAGATCTGAATCTTCTTTAGATTGGTTGGTGAGTATATTTGGTTTGTTTGTGACTTTTCAAAGATTCCATATCTGGTGACAACATTGAACCATAATACTGGAATGTTAACATTGAATGAAATGTGACATAGTTATTTTGTTCAAGTGAATGTGAGAAATAATTCATCTCTAGTTTTACTTCTTCTTGAACTAGTTTAACTCTATGCTATTTTCTACAATGCTTAGGGCATGGGTTGGGAGTGGGTTTTGATGCATGTTATATTGGTGGTATCCTATATATCTCGACCATTATTCCCTCCTGAGAGTAACTACCCTACCCATGATATTGACTTTGTAATGGTTAGGCATACACTCAAAATAGGGAATCAATATCTATTTTGGGAATGGTTTATGATATATTGTGAACATAAAAAATAAGGTATATATTCACTCAAATAGATCTGAACTTGCAAGTGGGATTATTGGTTGAGTATCTAAATGTTTTTTATTTTTTTATTGAATATAATTAAAAAAGGTAATTTATTCAATGATGTTCCAAACCTGAATCTTCTGACAAAATCCATGATTAAATAATTAGAAAGTGGTATTTGATGAGTTTTATTGATAAAATGTGGTTGGTAATGGAGGAAGGTGGTGGGTAGGTGTCTATGGATTCAATGAAGGATGTCCCATCAATTTATTGGCTGGTTTGACTTGAGATGTTTTCTAACCCTGAGCTCCAACACTTTAGAAAAATAATTTATGGTGGGGTGACCTCAAGTGAGTGGTCTTGGTAGCTCAGGGGAACTTCATGCTTTTGAAATAGTATGTTTCTTTTTCCTTGAGTTAGAAGTTTATTGACAATTGGAACCATTATTTATAACCTTTATACCTAGGTTCAACCAAGATGTATCATGATTTGATACATCAGTACTAATTGATTGGGATACAATTCTAAATTATATATTTTGTATTGTGGTGTCTTACTGGTTAGAGAATTGAGGTAGAACACTAGAGAATTATTTTATTTTTTCCTATAAAAATTTTAGGAAGGAAATTAGATTATATTTCCATGGATTTCATAATTGGTTTACCATGGAATCCTAGTTAGATGGATACGATTTGGTTGGTCATTGACTCATGAAATGAGTATATTTACCACCAAACAATGAGAAAGATAAGGTAGTACAGCATGGGGATATGTATGTTCAAGAGATTGCCATGATTATTGGGGTTCCCTTTGCAGTTTTCTATGACTGTGACATAAGGTTCACATCAAGGTTTTGGAAAGGGTTTTAGGATCTGATGGGCTCAAAGTTTAAATTGAGCCCATCATATCATTTTTAGATGGATGAGAAGACAATGAGTGAGTTATCTAGGTCATTGAGGACTCTCACTGGGCATTGTTTCATGATTTTAGTGGTTCTAGTGATTTTTTTATTTGGTCACTATTGACAATAAAAATATTTATTAGTCCTCAATCAGAATGGATGCCTTTACGGATTTGAATTAGAGGCCATATATATCTCCCTTGTCCTGAGAAGAGTTGGGAGACGGTTCCTTTGTTTAGAAAAATCATGTTCAGGAGATGATGGTGATGGTGTCGTTTATCAGGAAGGGATTAATCATGAAACAGAGTCATCCAAAATCATATTCCATTCATTTTCACCCGTCACTAGATTTTGAGGTTGGCGATCGAGTCTTTATTATGGTTTCTACTCACATGGGAAATTGTTAGTTTGGTAATCAGGGTAAGTCGGAACTGAGGATTGTGGTCCACTATTATATTGTTGGATGACTAATAAATGTGGCATATCAGTTGAAATTACTATATCATTTTACATATATCCATGATGTGTTTAATGTTATTAAATGAGGAGGTGTTGACCAGATCCTTCCCATGTGATTGAATTGGAGGATTTTGATCCTGATCCCAACATCATTATGGTTGAGAGACCAATTTATATTATGGATCTATAAGAGAAGGTGTTACATGATAAAATGATTCATTTTGTTGGTGTACTATGGAAATATAGATAGGATATACATGATATATGGTATTAGTAATTATTGATGTGGAAGTAGTGGCCTTAACTTATTGAGAATCCAGGAACATAAATACTTTATAGGGATTGAATTATTTTATGGTTATGATGTTTTAATGATCCATTACATTCCTTTAGGTAATCATTAACTTTTCTTTTTGGTTTCCATTATTTCTTGGGTGAATTACATGATTATTGGGAACATGGATCATTTTCTTTGGAAAATAACATAAATTTCATGGATGTATGTTTTTTTAATTAATAGACTCTATCTATAAATGTGTAAATTACATTAGAGTGTAATATTTGTGACTATAGATCCTTATTATTTGGTTAAGAGGATTTTTATAGAATAATGGGATGAGAACTACCTAATAAAAATTATGATATCGTGAAGGGGTTACACGATGTGAATGTCTTGTAGCGAGAATAGTGTGAATATCATGAAGAGTCTAAAAAAATTTATTTCCCGTGAAACCCATACACATCATGAAAATTTTGATCGATATTTAATTTAATCTTTGTTAAAACATCATTATTTTATTTATAAGATGTGATAATTAATGATATGGAGGGGATTAAATACATGAATTTTTCGATTCTAGTGGTTTTACACATGCCTCATGCCAGAATGTTTTTTCATTCAATGGGTAGGATTTACTCCCGAACCCTACATCAATGTTTTGTGATATTAGGTGATCTACCTCTTCGGATATTTCTCTATTTGGTGTTTGATTCTAGAAGTAGTTACTCCATAAATAAGTGGTAATTTTATTTTCTACTTGTTAATTGCCTTTAGTCACATAGGGAACATTGGCTGCATTTTTGTTTCATATTTGTAATTTTTTGTTGGTTTCAATATATCCTTTTCAATTTCAGGACATTTTTTTCATGAAGTCTGGTCCTTGGTTTTTGATCCCTTTAGTGTATTCATTTGAATGTGTTTTATTTAGTGAAATGATTTTATTAAATGTGTCTAATTTTTTGGAAATGGTTTTGAGAAATCATATCATATTTTTATCCTTGGGTACATTGAGAAATAGTCTTAGGTGACCCTAGGGTTTGTGGAACCACTAGGGGTTACTTTTTGTGATATTGAAAGACCGTGGTAGCAATCAATAATGTTTGGGTAAAACATAATACTATTTTATGATTCTTTAGTGTCTTTTACTTATTCGTATAATCTAGGTCCCAAATGTTGTGCCTTTTCTTTTATACCTATTTTATGACATGATGGTTTAGTTCATGGATATTTGATAACTTATTTAACATACCTCTTTTACTTTTATTCATGTTATATCATGGATTTTCTAAATATGGTATGAATTTGTTGAAAACAAATAAAATGATTAAAAATTGTTTTATTAAATAAAATTATTTATAAACTATAATTGATAATGCTATAACTTTGGAATTCTTGATATTAGAATTGTAATATATTCTTTTGTGGTATCCCACTGGTTTATGTTCTCACACCGTACTTTTTTTAAGTTGGTTGTACACCATGTTTCATAGGACAAAAGTAAAGGGAAGGGAATTATATATAAATACATGTTTACTTATCATATGTATCCTTCATAGTGGTAAGGTTTTGTGGGGATAGAGGGTCATGTGTAGACTTGGTTATTTTGGTTTGCTTTTTCTTTTCTGGTTTATCATTTTCATCTTGGGATGTAATGATCTTCTAGTATATATTTCTTCCATATTATACTCTGGTTGTATATATTGTTTTGGATATATTTAAGGAATGTTTCAATTATCATTGATACACCTCACTATATGATGGTCATATTAGGTGGATATGGTTGGTTCATTACAAAAACTATGTTCGATAGCATATGCTACACACAACACTGAAACCAAACAAGTCATGATTTTTTAAAAATGATTGTTTTAAACTGTCAATTAAATTATTATATATAAATAGAATTAAATAATTTAGGAAATATTTATAAATTTTCTACTAAATTAACATTATTTTTTGAAAATATCACTAAAATTTTAATGAAGACATTTCTTCATAAAAAATAAATGTTTTCTTCAAAAATGTTTTTTATTGATTTATTTAAGAAAATATTATATTTATTTTTTTGGAAATTTTTAAATACTATTTTAAAAAATCCATAAAATTTATGAAATATGTATATCGATGTTAACATAGGGTAACGTTTTGGATTTTTTTGTAAAATATTTATTTTTCAATGAATAGTGAAATGTAATGATTTTTGCTAAATATGTCATTTATTTTAAATATGTTGAGTAATTTAAAAGTCCCATTATTGATTCTAAATTATATCAAAGTAACAATTGTATTATTTAGTTATATTTCATCCAATTAAGTACATTTTTACAATCTTTTTACTGATTCTAATATAATCTTATTTTCAGCATTTAAAACACATTTTTCTGAAATTAAATTTAATGTACATAATATGTCTCCATTTTATCTACTTATAATAACCCATAATGATGAATTATTTCAATGAAATTCATATATTATATATGTCTAAATATTAATTTAAATTAATTTAATTATTATTTATTTTCATATATTTGTTATAATATCATATTATACTTAAAAAATACATTTCATGAGAAACTAATTTTTCAACTTGTTTGCGGATTTAATTTTAAATTAATTTATTGTAATTCTATCAATTAAATTTGATAAAATTAATCTAATGTTTGGAATCAGAATAATTAATTTTATATTGTATTTTCAACATAATATTGGGTCATAATTAATATTATAAAATTAAAAAAAAATACCATAGTTAATGATAAAACTAGTTTATGAGTGGGTTAAAATAAATAGATAAATGGAATAACCTATTTCAAATATATTTATTTTGAATTTGTAGATGATTTAATCACCCTTATATATCATACACTACTTTATTTTATAATATTTCAAGAACATGTATTTAGAGTGAAATCCCTTTAATGAATAGTTTTGATTATTAACAAGAATGACACTTCTCCTCCCATATAAAAGGGGACCCTCTTTCCACTCATTTGCTCACTTAAAACCCCATTTTTATATAATAAATTCCCAAATACCTTATTTAATTCCCTATACAAGTCTTAGAATCCACAGTTTGATCAAAAATCTAATATTGTAAGGTTTTAGGTATAATCCTAATGAGAGGATCTGAATAAGAGGTGTCATTCTTAACCACACATCATTGAAATATTTTTCTTCCACCATCATATAATCCGTATTAATCAAGATTATATAATAAAATAATTATCTAAATTATTATAATATGTCATAATGTTAATTTAATAAAATCAATCCTTATTTACTTCCATCAAATGGGAAACAAAACCATCGTTCGTGTGTATGGTGGACTGCCACCTCGAAGACTGATGTAATTCATTTTTCATCCTCACCTAACATGAATATTTATAATTATGAACTTAATATTAATATATTATTCCTCTAAAAGTTTAATAACTATGGAAATATATTATGTCATATAATTTCTTACCATACCATCCATTGAAAACTATGACATCGTTTGTGCGTGTGGTGGACTACCACCACACGAGGAAATTTTATTTTTCTTATTACGACATCACATGGATGGCATATGTTAGTGTATTTATGGAAGTAATAGTATATGGTTTATATAATTATAATTACATAAATTTTAAATAAAAATTTGCATCTTTTAATAATGATCATTGCTTAATAGATATGTTACTCATATGTATGTACATCATATTGTATCCATGATTATAATGTGATTCATTTTTTCTAAATGACCCTAATATTATATATATAATGTATAATTAATGTATATAAATTATAATTATTACCTTATTATTGTTATATATATGATTAGTTAATAATATCATTCACCTTAGTCAACTTTGTAATGTGATTTTGGACATATGAGATGGAAATAGTCAAAATGTATAATATGAACCTGAATGAATAAGTAATGGAATATAACATGATATTAAATATAATTAAATTAATAATAATCCTACGAATATTTCTAAACATTGTGTAATATAAAAAAACAACTATATTATTTTAGAATAGAAATAACGTAGGTGACGAATCGAGATCGTGGAAAGGGGCCTCTCTAAACCACCCTTTCCTTTGGGTTATGATCATTATAATTCTTACTCTCATTACCTCTATATTTAATTATATAGAATTATTACAAATTCTATAAATATTTATATCAAATTTATATCACAATTATTCTACATGTCATTGATTTGGTAATACATGCCTTATGCTCAAATTCCTTCATTATAAAATTTTCTGGATTTATTGTATATCGGATTTTTTTTGAAATCCATTTTCATTCCATGGGTAAGTCTTAAGTTATGACTTATAATTGATTTCAGTTATTATTCACACATAAATAAAAAACATGTTATTATGGGAGTAAAAAAATATATCTTTAATTCATTGGTTGATGTTTTTGTCTCATGAGATGTCATATATGAGATTAGGGAGTAAACCTAATCCATTATGTGACTTTCAATTCCAAGTGATAATGTCTAGGGAGTTATAATTGAGTCATGTTTAAGTCATATTTGTTTTCTATAAAAAAATTTCTATGTTACCATGATATTATGATACCATGTTCCTTATATCATACTTATATTTTACTACCTATGATCCTTATCTTTTATGACATCATGTAATACCATTGACTCACATGTTATATTTCCTTATCATTTTTATTTCATTACAGGGAATTTAACTAGTCCCTTAATATTATGTATACCCTATCTTAACCTATGTAGTTTTAGGAACTAAGATTTATTTAGGATCTCAGTATGGATAATGAAATAAGGATTCCATATTTTGGTTTATGTTTGACATAATATGAACCTATTAATCCAAATACGCAAGGCCTCATGATCATTGGGATGTACTTGTTAGATATTTTTGTTTAAAAATCATGTACTAATATATTTCAATGGATTTAATTTCTATATGTGGTATGAAATAAATATTTATGTTATCCTTTACGAACTAGGATAAGAAAATATAGTGATAACTCAATGGATACATTTATGGATATGTATAAGGATATAACTATGCATAAGAAAATATCCCAGAATAATGTTGATGGATAGAGTGATTGATTTTATAGAAATTATATCACCATCTCGATACTAAAAGAGGATATCTGTCTCAAAAAATTGTACCTAGTGGAAATAAATTTTAATATGGTAAATTGATATAGACTTGATAATCACCTGGTTCATGATAGTGGGCCTATCTAAACACAATGACTAGAACTCCTAAGGGATATGTTTCAGAAATTTCAAAAAACATTATAAACCATTTATAAGTACTTGATCAAATTATTTGGTTTCAATAGCTATATGGGAAATTACATTAGATAACCATGATTGAAACCTAGAGACCTATATGATAGTATTTACTTATAATTTATAAGTTATTCCTCCAAATTTTAGAAGTTCCTCTTCTGTATGTTTATTATTTATTATATTCTCATCTTGTTATTATTATAGTTAAAGGAGGTAAAAAGGAGAATCCCAACCAACAACCAACATGATTGGCTATTAGATAATTTTCCCAATAATATTAAAAATCATATGGGAGTGTGAGATGAGAACATAATGGAAGTGCTGGATCAACTAACTGATGATGTGAATAATAACATTAATCACATAGAATTCCCTTCTCCTAAGAATGATCAAATTGTAGTTGAGTCTTTTATGGGATAAAGTAATCCTACATTTAGTGTATCATTTAATAACCTCGTCAACAAAAAGGGATTAAATCTATTATGAAGATATTATATGTCCTTCAATTCTCAGAGAAATTGAATGTCATGTTGGTAATTTTTTTCAGTAAGGGAGAATCTGATCAATGGTGAACACATATCAAGAAGACAAAGTAGAATTATGATATTGATTCCATGGAATGGGAATACATCAAGAAATTATTTTTTAATATATATTTCCTCCTCACCCTCTATATAATAAGGGGGTGGGATTTCCTCAGTTTGAATTAAATGGTATATGAGTCTATCGAGGTTCATGAGGCTAACTTCTAAAGGATCTCATGTAACACCTTTTTTTTCTTAATCAACACTAAAAGTACGGTAGGTCATTTATTTAGTGGGCTAAATCTAAGCCTACTAAAACAATTATAAATTTAGTAATTTGAAAGCTCTGAAGATATTTTCCATTATTCCTTCAATGTGATTATGTATATCTCTTACTCCCAGTTGTCTTATGGGTCTGGTGACACAAAAGGTAAATGGATTTTTCTCTAGGATAATCATTTGATAAATTACATGGAGGAAAGAAAACCCAATATCCCATTTTTCAAAAGTGTGCGAAGAAGCATCCTAGAAACTATCTGATAGAAAAAAGAGATGATTCAAATATGGAATATAGAGGAATCAGGATTAATAGTTCCCAAGGAAAATGAGGAATCCCACTAATGTGAAAGATGATAAGACGGTTATAATAAACACTTAATCTACTAGGAAACATTTCAACTGCAAGGAGAACCATCATTATCAAATAAAATTCCACAAGACGATAGTTATCAGATAAAATCAATGAAAACAATTGAACATGCATAGTAAGAAAGGAAGAACATATGTTATCACTATTTTTGTGGTGGATCCTAATAATAATGTGGTGATAGGTGTCAAAAACCATCCACGATTAACCTTGAACCAGTCACCCAATATGATCTGTGATAAGGCCCAAGAGGCATTCTTGATTCTCTAAGGCAAGAAACTAGTGTCATGCATCAAAATTAAATAAGAAAAAACAATTTGGCCTATAAAATAAAGTGAAAGAATAAAAAACAATAAATAGAATAATAAAACTAAACTCAAGCTGTGGAAGAAAAAAAAAACTAAACGGATAAACATACCACCAGATGACCTCATGGGTCACCATCAACCATAGAACCACACTTGATCATAAAGAAATCCAAAACTGAGAGAACCTAAAACTAAATAGATAGAATTTTTGTAAGCATCAAAATTCTTAGTGGGGATTCCAAAGATAAATAGTTCTCTATTCCTCACCTTTGAAGTGAAATCCATTCTTCCCGGTTTAAAAATATAGTATAAAAATAATATTTTTATTATTTTTGAAATAATGAAAAACCTCATTCCATTTAGATTTTTTTTAATGATTTCTAGTACATATAATTCATATCCATAAATTCCTTTAAAAGATAAGTAGTGCTGAAACATGTGTTTTAAATATAAAAAAATGTAAAGGATCCCTGAAATCAAATATCCAAAAATTCCACAAAAGAAATAGGTACATACAAGAATGAAACCATGATAATTCCCTAAAATCCCTAGACAGATCCATATATATACTCAGTTTGGAACCACCTGTCGGTATATGGTGAAGCTACTAGGGTTATAACCAATTGGCCTCCCTCAATTGACCAATCCAATGTCATAGCCCTCCTACCTAACAAAAAATATAGGGTCCACCAACCCATCTAATAGGGGTTGATCAAAAACCATCACTAAACAATATAAAAGTCACCTAGGTAACCAATGATCATAATATAGAATGTAATTAGGAGGCCCTCGCACGTATGACTCACCTTACCTGTCGTCACCTCACCTGCCTACCCCAAATACGGGCATCCCCTATATGATAACCCATAAAGAGAAATCCTAGATAAGGGTTCGTATTATATACATATACATATTTACCATCATTGAAGGTGTAAATATAGCTATTTCATCACTAAACAATTCAACACTATCTTTAAAAACCTGTAAGTTTACAACCCGACATTCATTTCAGATAAATATTCAAATAATTTCATAAAATACTTTAAGTTGTCAATCGTGCATTCACACTTTCAAAACCAAATTCCACTTAAAAAAATGACATAAGTTACCAATCAGTCCTTTAATGTTGTCACTCAAATATATCATAAAAATATTCTAAACCATTTTTATATCTATGTGAAATGCCACTTCCACAAAAACTTTCCATATGATCCCTTTACATTTTCTAAACCTAATTCATTTTCAAAATCTCTTTTTAATTCCAGGTTAAAACTTCAAAACACATAAAAAGTTGATGAATGGGCCTAGAATTCATTAAATTATAAAACTACATTTCAATTTTCTAAACATGATAAATATTATATATATAAATTAAAAAAATTATTTTGGTTTCACAAAATTCCACTAGACAACTATGAAACTGTTAGTCCTTTTCTAAAACAGAATGGATACTTCATATTTAAAAGCAACATGCAAGAAGGATTTAACAAGTTATATAAATAAAATAGAAACCTAATACAAGAGATGCAATCAATTTTACCAAACAACTATGTATGTATATATATAAAAATAACACATAAATATAAAAACACACTTCTGAAATGCTAAGAAAATCATATATTCAAATTAAAGGCATGGAATAGAGAACCTACTTAGGGTGGAAACAAACTGAATATTCACCCCTTGGAAATTTCTAACCATGTGATGCTTCACCCCCACTGAGCATATGTATATTCACAAACATATAAGGACACCAAGACCTTATTCACACACCCCCATTTCCATGAACATGTGAAAGGTTATCCTTACATATATGCTCATATGCATATACCCATCCCTACTCACCCATGTATGAATTTCCATATATATACATATGGACACCTAGCCCTAAACATTTATATTCACTACCATTGATTAATATACCCATAATGGGGGAACCTACATATATATGCAGACATACCTATGCATACACATGTGAGTCACCATAGATCTAGAAACTCAAAATCACTCAATTTCACTACAAAAAATTAAAACGACCCTTTAAGAAATTAAAGAGACTAAATTAGGTGGTTCAAAAGAAAACATTGGTTTTAAAACATTACCTAGATCTGTGATAGTAAATCAAACTGAACCCATCCAACTTTACATCAGTGGTGGATGCTGGAACATGAACAAGTCTAGCCTAAGAGTACCACTGCATACACTAACAATTGATGAAGGAACCATGAATTGGGTGACCCCTTGACCAAGGTTTTGGCCAAACCATTCCAAGCCAATGGGGATGATAAAATCTAGAGAAATAAATAAATAAAGGGAAGAGGAAACCATATAACAGAGATCCAGACCTAAATCACCACAAAAATATAAGGAATCATCAAACAATGATGAGGTTATACAAGTGGAAAGTGTGGATAGGAGAGGGGTTTCACCACATGAATTGTGCACAAATGGAGGAGAAGTATGAGGAGGGATCATCCAAAGGGTCTATAGAAGGGAGGTCCTTAATGGGGAGGGAGAGGGAGAGGACGAGGATCTCCATTAGGCTGGTGTGTCCCGCAATAGAAGAGGGATCCATGAGGGAGAGGGGAAGCTGTGAGGTAGATGTGAGCTGCAACGGAGGGGAGCTATGAGGGAGAGGGAAGTCGCGAGGGAGGGGAGACAAAAGGGACAAGGGAAGCCATGAAGGAGGGTATCTGTGAGGGGGTGGGGAGACATGTGGTATGGGATCCATGGGGGATATGGTTTCATGAGTGAGGGATAGATTTAAGGTTTTATTTTATTTTATTTTTATTCATTTTTTTAAAATTTAGATACCTTAATTTCTTTTAAAAAGATTTTATGGTGCATGGTGTCTACTAGTCATGTACTAACCATACTCCCATGATAAAAACCCCAAAATTTAAAAATTTAAATCCAAACCAGCCAGAAAATCAGAAACAAGGGAAAAAATAATTAAACGATTGAAAATAATTAATATGTTAGGGTAAGGGTGTGATAATTCTACCCACTATGACACCTTCTTCTCGTAGAATGTCTTAAATATTCAGTTCCCCATAACATTAGACTAAAGGAAACCACTTCATGAGATAAGGTTCTCAAAACCTAAAGACCAAAAACAAATACTCACCCTTTATCATTAAACAGTAATCCCAAATGTATATTATAAAGGTTATCTCCAAAAAAATGAACCCACACTGGAATGTAGAACCACCAAGACCCAAGAAATCCAGCCTCTCGATAAAGATTCAATAAATAATCTCCAAATACCTAAACAGAACCTCAATAAAAAACACCCTGACCCCTAACATAGAAATCATTAGGGATAATTTTAGATCTTCATGGTCATTCATCATGAAATCCACTATCCAGGACAACCAATTATGATGATTGAGGTTGGGTAGAGTAGAAAAAAGTAATTGCCTCATCAAGAACACCTTGATGACCATGTTTTCCTCAAACTCATCCTATGGTGGTCTCCCCACCATAGTATGACTCCAACCAAACTTTGAATTTAAAAATCTAAATGAATAAAAAATACACTCTAAACCTCCAACATTGGTGTGACCTCATAAATTTCTAAAACACAGCCATCCAACTTAAGAGAAATCATCAAAAAGACAGATACTGGGTCTCCCCACCATTTAAAAACAAACTAACACTGATGATCCCCCAACACAAGGAGGCCACAATGGAAGAGACTAGAATAGAACAAAATACCAAACAAAGATTCATAATATATGTAAGATGCTGGAATTTCCAAAAATTCACTACCTGAAAACTATAATCATTCCAAAATAAAGCCAACAATTCACATGTTCACGTCCACGGGGAACAACCATAGAAATCCCATGAAAATTAGGTCACGAAGATCACCTAGCAAGAAGTCTCGAAAATGAAATTCTTTGGAAAGATGAAACATATAAATTTCCTACTTCTTCACTATAGAGAACATGTTGGATACACATCCACCACACCTGGTAATTCATTGAAGGAGTGAAAAATATCTACTCTAGGGACTATGTATGTATCCTTGATGTCTTGAATGATCTGCTTCCCTAATATTGGGAGAGGCAAACCTATAAATTTCCTCTTATAAAAAAATAGATTACATAATTTCTTCATATTCATACCCTTGACAATCCTTCTAATGATTTTTGAAATTATATTAGTGTTTTCAAACTAACCACATTAAAATAATATGATTGGGTGATCGAAAAAATGAGAAAATGTGGCCCTTAAAATAGAACAAGAACATCTTACACAATCAAAACATATAGAGTTCCCAATGTCCTGGAGACACTCAACTTCATCAAGATACACCGCATCATCTAAAAATACTTTAACACCACAAGAAAAGACAAAATATGAAAATAACTCACCCCACAACTCCATTGGGAATCTAGAGAATACCAAAAATCGAATGAAACACCTTAGAAACCACTGGAATTTTTTGGGTGGCAAACTATAAATAAGAAAATTTGAACCAACCTAAGGCATATCGTTAAATATGTCTCCACATCTAAATCATAAATCAACTACCCAAACTCCAAATACTATTTTAACTGAAAAAACACTAATTCAAAAACCGGACACCATTCAAATTTACCAAGATCCCCATTTAGAAACCACCACATTCATTTCCAATTCAAAACCATTTTCATGTTTAAAATCAATTGAAAATAAATTCCACAGTCATAATTCACTTTAAATTTAAATTCCTCTTAGACTAAAATCATTCCAAGACACCAACATGTTAAAACATGATAATCCCCATTTAAAAACGTTTTCATAAGGAAAAATAAGCTTAAAAGGATGGATACTTACCAATGGTATTCCATGAATCCATACACATACATGAAACTATGCCATTTGAAGCACCCATTGACATGTACCAATAAATTTCCACTCACCACATACATATGTACATGTGGGCATTCATAAAAGTTCCAAGGGTCAAGCACAACCATTATTTAAAGAATGCCCAATAAATTTAAAATGACACACCATTACCATTATAAAATAGAATTATTCCAATTTTCAATGAAACGTTCATACCAAATTTCCTAAAACCCTTCTAGAATCCCAAATCACTCTATAAAATGACTCCTATTTTCAAAACAACCCATTTCACTTTGGAAAAATTCACAGTTTTCATTTTGGAGAGCCCATTTTTAACAAACCAATCACCAATTTAAGAATACAAGGGAAGCTTCCCAATACCAACTCAAACCACTACCGAGAACAAACAAAAGAAAAAAATCACTCAACAAATCAAAATTCCAAATTCTCTGATAAATATCTTCTACACATGACTTGGTCACATTGTTTGGAAGACCGTGAACCAAATATGTGAGTACAAAGGAATTCATTAGAGGTAATTTCATATTCATCACATGGATTTCCAGGCCATGAACAATGACTATACACCCATCCAAGAAGACAAAAAAAATTCATGACCCACCAAAAACACACAAACAACACTAAAGACCTAAAAAAGACTATGACCCTTGCACAGACTTCAAGGTCATGCCATCTTGAAACACCCTGACAATTAAAGTGTCATTCTAAATATGTGGTGATTAGGAACCTACCCACAATTGACCACATGAATATTAAAAATCCTAACTCCAAACTATCAAACATACCCAAATAACAGGACCATTTTTTCACAAACTAACCCAAGTCAATACGAAACTAGTCAACTGATCTGATCTGCGACAAGGCCCAAGAGGAATCATATATCCTCCTTGGAAGGCAACTAGTATTGGGAATAAAAACTAAATCAATGAAAATGATTAGTACAATAAACTAAAGACAAATAATAATCAAGAATAAATAGAAAAAGAAATCTAATGTCTAGAAGTGGAAGGATACAAAACTGAATGGATAAACATACCGCTAGATGTACTCTTGGGTCACCACCAACCACAGAACAACACTCACTCGTATATTTATCCAAAACTGATATAACCTGAAACTAAAAAGATAGAGTAGGCAAGATAATCATGATGCTCAGTAGGGAGTCCAAAGATAATGGGTGCCTTATCCCAAACCATTAATGTGATATCCATTCTAGAATTTTTGAAAATAGGATATATATAAAAAAAATTCATTCTTTTACCAAAACAAGGGATAGGATTCAAAATCAAGTAAAACCCCATTTAATTTAAATTTTTTTGAAAATTGATTACCAAGGAATACAATTCATTTCCATTAATTCTTTTAAAAGATAACTAGTGATGAAACAAGTGCTATAAATATGGAAAACATGTATAGGTGGCCTGAAATAAATTATCCAAAATTTCAACCAAATAAATAGGAACGTAAAAGTGTGGACCCATGAGAATATCCTAAACATCCCCAGAGTGATCATTGGATGTACTCGGTTCAAAAGCACCTACTAGAATATGGTTGATCTCCTATGTCTATAACCAATTTCCCACCCTTAACTTACCAATCCAGTGGCACAACCCACATGGCTAAAAAAAATCAGGGGGTGCAAACCCGTGTAATCAGGGTTGATCAGAAACCATCACATGACCCTATAAAAGATGCCTAGGAAACCCATGATCATATATACTATGTAATTAGGATGCCCTTTCATGTGTGAATCACCTTACCTACCATCACTGCACTTTCCTATTAAAAACATAGTCATCCTCTATATGATAACCCATAAAAGGAAATCCTACATAGGGGTGCCCATTATATACATATACATATGTCACATCATTGAATGTTCAAATCGAAATGTTATATCACATAGTCATTCAGAACCTTCTTTAAAAACCAATTAGTCACCAATAGTTTCATTATTTCATATAAACATTCAAATCATTTCATAAAATACATTAACATATCAATCAGGCATTCACCCATTCAAAACAACTTCAAAACCAAAATCCACATCCAAAAATGAAATAAGGTTCCAACCTAGCCATTAATACTATCACTAAAATATATCATAAAAATATTCCAAACAATTTCTAGAAAAATATGAAACACCACTTCCACAAACACATTACATACAAGCCCTTTACATTTTATAAACAAATTTCAGTTTCCAAAGACATTTCTAATTAAAGGGAATAAATTAACAACACAAAAAAAGGTGTTGAATGGGCCTTCATGCCATTCAATTGTTAAACTCATTTCAAGGTGTTAAACCAGACAAGTATTAAATAACATATTTAACCATGGAATTTTAGTTTCACAATTACACACTTCAAAACTAGGAATATTTTTGTCCTATTCTAAAACACATAGGATACTTCATATTTAAAAGAAACCTATAAGTAGGCTTTAACAAGTTAGATTAATAAATCAGAAACCAAATTCAAGAGGTAAAATTAGTCTTACCAAATACATACATATGCATATAAATATATACAAATAGTACATAAGTATAAAAAATCATTTTTAAAATGCTAGGAATGTTAGGAAATTCTAATTAAAGGTGCAACATAGAAAACCTACCTCAAGCTAGAACCAAACCGAAAAGCCAGCATGTGGTGGTTTCTAACTAAGAGTGGTTGCTCCCCCACTGAGCATAAGAATATTCACATACATATAAGGGAATTTATCCTCAATGCACACACTTGCATGGCAGTGAATGTATGCAAGAGGATCCTTACATATATAATAATATTAATATACCCATCTCCACTCACCTAAGTATACATTTCCAAATACATACATAGTCACACAAGCCCCATACATGTGTATTCCCTGTAATGGATGAATACACACAAATGGGGGAACCTATATATATATACATTAACCTATGTATACACATGTGAGTTTCCTTATACCTAATGACGTGAAATCACACAAATTCACTACAATAATTTACCATGTAACTTTAAAAAATTAAATAACATAAAATAGGTTGTACGAAACAAAACAGCTCATTTAAAATGATACCCCATCAACAAAAAAAACAAACCGAACCCATCCCCCTAACCTTTGGAGGTAGATTCCCGAACACAATAGGGTTGACCCATGAGAGCCACTGCATACCCTATCAACTGATTAAGGTACCAGGAATTGGGTAATCCCTTGAATTAGGGTTTGGCCAAACCAAACCATACCAATGGGGATGATAAAATCAAGATCAATAAATAAATAAATAAATACATGGAGGAGGAAACCATATAATAGAGAGATAACCCTAAATCACAATGAAAATGAATTGAGTCACGATGTGAAGATGAGGTGATATGAGATTAAAGTGTGTTTTGGAGGGGGTTTCGACCCTACAAATCATGAACGAGTGGAGGATAGGTAGGAGGAGGGATCAGATAAAGGTTTTTTGGATGTTATATCCCCCATAGGGGAGGGAGAGGCGGTGACCAAAGATCCCCTTCCTATTGCAGTGTCCCGTAATAGAGGAGGGAGCTACAAGGGATAGGGTAATCCACAAGGGATGGGGACCCATGAGGGGGGGTCTGCGAGGGATAGGGGAATCTGTGAGGGAGGGGAGCCATGAGGGATGGGATCTATGAGGGAGAGGGGACCCACAAGTGAGAGGATCCATGAGGGAGAGGGGTGTTGTAAGGGAGATGTTGATTTAGGGTTTTTTCATATTTTTTTAATATTTTTTTAAATTTAGTGAATTTAATTTATAAAATATATACATGGCACACAGTTTCAACAAATCATACACCAACCATCCTGCCATGATAACCACAAAAAAATTTAAAATTTAAACCCATACCATCCACAAACTCAAAATAAAGGTTAAAACATTTAAATTATTACAAATAATTAATATTTTAGGCTCAGGGTGTGAAAATAGGTACTCTAGTTATTAATTCAAGAATATTAATCATACTATTCAATTCTAGATCAATGAATTCTTTCATATCTTCCAAGTTTAGTTAAACTATTCCAGCATCACCTCAAAACATGGGGGTTGTGTTATCTATGAGAAAAACATAGAGAAATTGTTACATCCCAAGTATATAAATCCTACAAAATTAATGTTTTTGGACTAAATCATCCATCAAATCTATTTTTACATTCATTAGTGGATTTTGATTTTATATTGAGAATAGATTGGATATCCATATATAAATCCAACATAAACTATCAAGAGAGGGAGACCACTCTTCACATACCATGCAATATACTGATTCTACAAAAGTCTAATTAGGGGGATGAATCTACCATGTAATATTCTATTCAAGAGGGGATATTATTGCATTATGAGAAATCATATATAGAACAAATTATTGAGACAAATGAGATAATCATGCTCTAATACAAGCCCATTGTGAGGGATTATATTATTGTATTCCCTAAAGGGTTCATTTTTCTACTTCCTAATCTAAAGGTTGAGTTCTCAATAAAACTCATACTTCAGTCACTAATCATATCCAATAATCTATAAAACAATTGGCATTATTGAGTTAAAAGATATAATGAACCAACTATAATAGAATCATGAAAAGGGTTTTATATACATCAGTTCTTTACCACATGGTGTTTTTGTCCTCTACATCAAGAAGAAGGATGGGTAAATTCTCCACTGCATTGATTATCATGAACTGAACATAATTATAACAAATAATAAGTATCACATATCATGTATATAAAAATTATTCAATCTACTATGTGGAACCCAACATTTATGTAAGGTGGATCTTTTGTTAGGATATTATTTGTTATATTTTAAGAAAGAAGATATTCCAAAAATTTCATTTAAAATAAGTTATGTACACTATAAGTTCACATTGATTCATTTTTTACCGATTAATTCTCTTGAAAACTTTATGTACCTATTGAATATAGTCTTTAGATATTACCCCGATAAATTTTTTGTTGGCTATATAGATGGTATTTTTATTTACTCTAAAATAAATATTGATCATGATGAGTATTATAATTCTATGCTAAATTCATTGTGAAAGGAGAATATATATGAAAATTATTGTAAATCTGAGATATAGATGATAGAATAATCATTATTGGGTAGAAAAGGGATATATATGGATCCTTCTAAGGAAAAGGCAATTGGTGAAGGGACTAGATCAATATCTTTAATAGAGATTCATTGTTTAATATGATTATATTGTTATTAATAAAAAAATTAAAAAAATTATTGTTATCAACCCCACTAACAATGATAATGAGAAAGGGAGTATTGTGTTCTTAGACTAGTGATTATGAAGAGATCTTAAAAGAGTTGAAAAAGAGGATTATCACAACTCCATTCCTCATACTACCCCCATGTGGGGAACATTTTGTGGTATACAAAGATGAGTTAAGGATGATCTTTGGATGTTTACTACTAATAAATACTAAATTGATTTACTATTTTTCAACGAATTTGAATGTTTATGGGTAAAACTATCAAATTAATTATCTGAAGTTGGATCTTTTGATCATTCCATTAACTAATTAGTGACATTATATCCATGGAGAGTAGTATTAAAATTATACGTACAATAAGATCCTCGAATATTTATTCACATTGAAGTAGATTAATATAAACCCTAGAATATGGTTAGGAAAGATCAATGAATACGTATGTTGAATCCATTAACATCATATGAAATCCAATAAGGTAGAAAATGCTCAGATTAGAAGGGATTCGGAAACCTGATCACATATAAGAATTTAAAATGATCCATTCTTCTTAGAATTGATATGGATGTACATGGTATTCATGAAGAAAGGGACACAATTATTCCTTTATCAAATAAATTTTCCACCATCCATTCTGTTGAAGTAAAGGGATTACCAAAGAGATGGTATTGAGATTCAGAAGAATTCGGAATCCATAAGAAAAGGGAAATCCTCAAAGATAAAATTTGATAAACAGGTAGTTTTAATATCATTTTCACAACAATGGCTACAATAAAAATACTAAGATAAATAATGAGATATTGAATTATTCAGATAGATGAACCTTCTCCATTCACCCAGGGAGCATAAATATTTGTTAAGATCTCTTAGAGCACTATTAGTGGGAAAATATGAAGAATGAGATTGTGGAATATACATCAAAGTTGTGTGTATGTAAACAAGTGAATGTTGAAAGGATAATGTCTAAAGGTATTATACCACGCTATGTTTTTGTGTATTATTTTTTCCAATAAATTAAATTTTTCTAATATCTTTCATTACATGCAACATTTGGTTTAGCTTGTGTTACACAGGCTACTGACTTTTTGCAAAATGATGATATATTTTAAATTTTATTCAAATATGACCATTATAACCTAGATATTAAAATTTGTGATATAAATAGAAATATTTAATTTTAAAATATTATGTATAATTTTTTTATATAAATTAAAAAAATTAAAAAAATTAATTAATTTTTCAATAATATCTTCACATATTTCTATATTATTATTTTCTCCAAACAGAAATTTTTTTAGTTCCTTCTATGAATATTACCAAATTTAATTTCATACACTTTTTATGAAATTTATTATATAAAATAAAATTCATTTTTTAAATCATCATATCAATATTATCTTAATGTGAATTTTTTTGATTTTTTAAAATGATTAATTTTTTATGAATATTGAAGAATACAAAATTTGTATTGAACACTAACTTCACATATAAATAATTTATAATGTTAAATTGCATTTTAATTTGTTTTTAAAGAATAATTATTTAAATTATATATATATATATATATATATATCCAATTTGTGTTATTTGAATAGTTATAATATTGATTATTTATTAAAAACACTTTTTTGGATTTTTACAATTTCTCTTTCAAAATCATCATTCTTATCGCATCCGCTGGAATAATTTTAAATTACATGTTTCCAATTCTATGAATTGAATTATAAATGTTTATTCCATATTTTGAATCCAATAATTTATACTATCAAATTATTTAAACATAATTTATTATCAATAAGAATAAAGAAAACATTTAAAATTAATTACCAAGATAGAGGTAAAAAAAATTTATAGGGGTGAAACTAAAAAATATAGTTTAAAATGACCAAAAAAATTGTATAAAAATTTTTTATTTAAATATTTATACCCTATAATTTTTAAATCTCTATGGTAGTCTATTTTGATGGTCTTTTGATGATAAATATGTGGGTAGACATTTCTCTTATCAAAAAATTACATGTTTTCCACTGACCTCACATATAAAAGGCAACCCCTATACTCTCATATTCACAAAATTAAATCCTTAGGGTTTATCCAATAGATTCCAAAATAACTTCCCAACTTCCATACCCTAATATTTTAATCCTTAGTTTTTTCATAAAAATTACATTCCACGTCTTTTGATGCAAACCAAAAAAGGTTACTCGAGGAAGCGGAAACGTTCTTCATCAAGTATTTTTTATATATTTCTCTACCTATTTAACTTTCCATTTATCAATGATAATATAGTAAATAATGAATTTTTCATATTATGAGATGTTTATATGTTATTTTCTTATCTTATAACTTTCTCCACATCCATCAAATCGGTTGTGAAATCATCCTTCGTGTGTACGGAAGACAACCGCCTCGAGAAACATTGTTGTTCATTTATTACATTACCTCCTATCATGGATGGTTATAATGATATATTAAATGTTTATATATTATATTAATGATATTATCATACGTTTTTTTATTATTTAACACATATCATGATACATTACATTCTATTGGAATACGATAACGTCAATTGTGTGTGCGGCAGACAGTCACCTCATGAAGTGATGTGATTCATTTTCCATTTATAGTAAAAATAAAAAGGGTAGATTTAATTGACGTATGTTATATATATATTACATAAAAACTAATTCTCTAATGGTAATTAATTATTTTGTTTCCTTTCTTTTAATATATTGAGAAAATGACAATAGTGTTTAGGCGTACGTATGGTATGCTATCTCTATGAACGATGTATTTCATTTTCAATATCTAAAATTAATGGATTACTATATAGAAATATATAATTAATATATATTATATTTATAAAATGGTTATAATTCTTGAGATTATGTATGAATTATCAAATTAATTGGTCCAAGAATTCAAAATCAAAACATTTAGGAAGACCCATGTAGTTATTCCCCGAAATGTGACTTTAACATGGAACATTAAATAAAAGAGTAATATAAGGTCATAATAAAGTAATATATGATATTTTATATGAGTATGATTAAAAAAATATTTATAATAAAATTATATTTATTATATAGGTGTATTAAATTTTTACTAAAGAAGTTAAGACTTCATGTAAGAAATTTTTGTCTCAATTTACATTCCTTGAGAAGTATGTAATGTTATGCAAAAAAATTTCATTTATGAGGTGTATATAAACCCCTTTAATATTTAAAATCATGAATTTATTTATTATCATGATATTTTACTTTTAAGTTAATTTTATTCCATCACGGGGCTTAAAATTCAATGTTACAACAGTGGAAAATATTTTATATTACTGTCTCATCATTTATCAAAATTTGTTGTGATTATGTTTATGATTATTTAATATTATGATAAATTTCTCAAGATACTCATAAATTTACTTATTCCATAGTTATGTCATGAAAATATATGTTTTCACTTAATTATATTATCTTTATACACATAATACATATAAGAATTTATCTGTAAAAAAATAATCATTATTTATCTCTTTGATCGGAAAGTCATGTTTCTTCAAAAACAATGTTTTATAAAATAATAAAAAATGATTTTATCATTTTTCAAATTAATTGATAAAGGAATTTTTACCCATTTTTTAATTTTTACAGAATTATTTTAATGGAAAAATCATGCCATTTTCCAAATAATACATGTTTATTTTTTCTGAAAATTTGAATGGAATCATTATTTATCATTAACAAAATTTTCTATCTTAATTAAAATTATTGTATTTAAAGATACATTTAATATTTTTAATGTTTATTTAAAAAAAAAGATATCCAAAATATTTAATGAATTTTTAAATTTAAAAAGTTGTTTTAAAATAAAAAATAACTTCCTCAAGAAACATTTCATGTGATTTATCTTTCAAAATCATTCTCTATATAAGATGACATCCATTAATGTAATTTATGATTTTGGGGAGATATAAACCAAGGATACCATTATTATTATTTATTTGAATGGATTATGATAAAAATATTTTTATAAAACGTTTTTCTCTTACATGGGTTATAACATGATAAAATTATTTTGAAAAATGATTCTCTTCACATGCTATGTTATGATTAAATGATGAAATGATTATGAAACTTGTATCTTTTCCATAGGTTATGATATTTTTAAATGTTTTTGAATCCCATTTCATTTCATGGGTTTTAATATGATGGTTTTTTATTATCTTGTGGCAAAAATACATCTAGATTTCAATCTGTGATGGGTGGGACCTATATCTCCCTCAAATAAATTGGAAAAATATTTATATCTCAGGAGGTATATATGAATGGAATATAATCTTAACGTAGTTTAGTAAGGGACTTTTTTCATTATGATATTATTTGGAGTCATACATTATTACTTTTATGGTTTGGGAGTAAAGCCATTCAACTATGATAACCTTTTTTATGATTCTTTAATACTATAAAAACAATTTCTAGACTTATGTGTTTTAAAAAATATATGTTTTGTTCCAATTTTATGCTTTCATGGAAAATGTTTTTTGATTATTTTATGATTAATGTGTTGTGAACTTTCATTTTTTATTCCATGAATCAATATTATGATATTTAATATCCTTGTTATGTTTTTAAAATCTTATGCTCATGTTATCATACCCTTATGTCCCTGTTACGCTTACATATCTCTCTTATTTATCCTTGATAAAAATGTGAGATCACCTATTCAGATGTTTCCTTTCCCCGATTTATAAGGGAATGTATTGTGTATGATATTAATAATAAGGGTTATAGTAATGAATATTTTAGTATTAGATGATGTATTTTACTTATGAATTAGTTGTTTTTGTTTCCATGTTTTTATAGGAAATATACGTTTTTAGTCATTAGGTGTGTGTTTGTGTCATGTAATCAATGTTTATAAAATTGATGTAATATATATGTGTGACATGTTAGGGTCACTATAGTGTTTTCAGATGATATTTTTAGTTGTCTATTGTAAAATATTATGAAAAACATTACATAGATCTCTTGGTGTATTTATATAGGCATGTCTAAGGATATGTATAATGATGAGTCAATGTATTGGAAAAATTCCTAGAATTTTGGTAAAGGATAGAGGGAGAGGTTTACGAGAAATTATATCTCTATCTATATACAACAATTCTATATGTATATGGAACATAGGAACCTTTGGGTGATAACTATGAAATGGAAACATTGAGCTGGACTATCTCATCACCTAGTGCATGAAAATGGGCTTTAGGGTACACCTAGTTTGACACACCCATGGGATATTCTTTGGAAATTCAAAAAATCATTCCAATCCATCATGAAGTATTTTAATAATGATAATTAATGACATAAGATAAGACTAATGTGTCTTATAGGTTTCATTATTTAGATATCCTATATGTATTTTTTTGGGATTTTATGGTTCGCCGTGATGATTATTTTTTCATACACTATGCTTTTTAGTTTTAGTCAATGGATAGAACATAATGGAACCCTATTCATTTTATGTGTAATGGATACTGAAACGATTTTACTATATATAATCCAAACATTATGGGATCTAGAATGAAAAATATCATTTTTTTAATAAAATAAATTTCCTAATAAGTGAATCATAATGGACTTCAAAATGAACAAAGTAGGTAAAATTATTTTGTTGAGTACTTACTAAGGAGATATACATGTTCATTATGATTTTATTCTAGTACTCTTATTGATGAATAATGAATTAGGACCACTAAAAATATATTTTTATCTTCATTTTTCAGAACATGAAAATTTTATTTCGGTTTTATACTACTTTAAAGGTGAATTTGATCAATGATGGACTCTTATCAATAATATGCGGCAACATTATGAAATTGACTCTATAGATTGGATTAATTTCATGAACATACTTTTCAATAAGTAGTTTCCTTTTATTATTCATATAAATATGGATAAATACTTCCTTCATCTATATAAAAATGAAAATTAATCCGTTGGTTTGTATGAATAATATAATACAAGACTTGTGAGTTACACTTCTGGTGTTATCATCCAACCGGAAAATATGTTTTATAGATTCTTTAGCAGTTTAAACCCAAGTCTCTGAAGGGAATTATTCATAAGATACTTTAGTATCTATGAATAGATTTTCTATTGTTCTATAAATGTTTAAATGGATGTTGTTGATATGTATCAATCTAATGGTTTTGATGAGTATAACAAATTGAATTCAAAGTAAAATCTAATTACTATGGGGAGAAAAGGATGATATTTAATTTCTGCTCAATGTGTGAAAATAAACATGAAGGAAATTGTATTAAGGGGACTATTAAAATTTTTAAGTCTATAGGGGAGGTCATCAATAAATTTATTTCTGATATAATGGTAAGAAGTTATCTGAGGATGTGAATAGTGATAACTATTCATAGAATGCATCACCCACACTCTAGTGATTCAATTTTATAGTATATGGGTATTATGCTAATCTGTGCACAAATACGATGGTTAATAATGATGATAGAAATCAGTAACTTCATAAGCCAAAAGAAAAAGGGAAATCTCATGTGATCACTATTTCTGAAGAGGGATGTGATAACGATGTTGTGAAACTTACACTTACCATCCAATCTAGAACTCATAATGTATTATTTAACACTGGATCGCCCCATTCATTCATTTGTTAATAATTTGATAAGGGTATAAATATTACAATCAAATGATTAATTGTACTATTATATGTGAAACCCCCTAATCGTATGATGATCAAATCTTATGTCTATTATTCTTCTCCAGTTGAAGTTGGTGGGAATGTGCTTCTTACAAATATTTTCATTCATCCTTTGGTTTAATTTATTATTATCTCAATATTGGATTTCATTTATCTACACAAATCCAAAAAATATATGTAATGGAAGTCACATTTTCTATTTTAAACTATCCAAAGATCAGCTATCAATGTAATGAAAATTATGAACTAATAATGGAAATAAAGTCTATTATATGTGTTTTCATTCATATTTAAAAGTGGTGGTGTTATCAAATGGTTGCGGAGAAACATGTAATCAATGAAATTACTATTGTGCGGGAAATTTTTGGTGACTTTTGTGAATAGTTTTCTATTGTTCTACCAAAATTTGAATTTTAGTTTTAAAAAAGACCCATACATGGTTCCATACTAATTTCAAAGGCTCCATATATAATGGCCCTGATAGAGTTACATTAATTATAGAAGAAACTCAATTAGAACCTTAACAAGGGATTCATTCATCCAACTCTTCCACCTTGTGGTTCACCTGTTATTTTTGTTAAAAATAATTATGGATCAATGTGACTCTCTATTGATTACTTGGATATGAAAAATATCATGATCAAGAACTAGTGTCCTCTACCCCATATTGATGGCCCATTTGATCAACTATGAGGATATAAATACATTATAAAGATTGAAATATAACTAGTATATCATCAATTAAGTCTTAATAAAGAGAATACCCAAGAAAAAAATCTATATAAGTTATGATCACTATAAATATATAGTGATTCCATTTTTTCTTCCTAATGTCCCTCACTTTCTTTATGGATTTAATGACTAATGTTTTTAGGGATTACCTAGATTAGTTTGTGTTAGTATTTATAGATGATATTATTATATATTAAAATTGGAATCAAGATAATGAATATCACTTAATAATTACCTTAAAGACCCTAATTGAGGATAATGATGATGAAAAGAAATAAGAAAACACGAGTTTTGGATAAAAAAATATTTCATTTTTGGGTCTTATAATCTCAAGACAACATATTTCAACATATCTATCAAATATAGAGGCTATTGAATGTTGGACCAAACAAACCATAGTGACTAAGATTAGTATTTTTCACTGTTTATATAGATTTTATCAACATTTTATAGAGAATTTCTAATAATAATATAATCCAATAACAAAGTGAACATGTTAGGGATCCAAGTTAGAATGGATAGATGAATGTGAGGAAAATTTCAAGGAAGTGAATAGAAGATTAGTCATCACACCTTATAATTCATTAACCTATATTGGACAAGGGATTATAATATATATTGATTCATTGAAGTATGAATTGGGATTTATTCTCATTCTGAATTACATGGTTATAGCTTATGCCATGAAAAAATTTATGATTCGTTAGAAAAATTACCCACCTCATGATTTGGAGTTGGTTGCAGTATTTTTTCCTTAAAAATATGGATGCATAATTATTATATATTAAAGTGTGATATATATACCAATCACAAAATTTTACTGTATATATTCACATAGATGGAGTTCAATATGCATAAGGGAATTTGGTTACAGTTGAATAAATATTCTGACTAATCCATATATTAAAATCATTGTAAAGTGAACAAGGTGGATGAGGCCCAAAGTCAAAAGGATCAATCTAGATTATACATGAATATAATAAAAAAATATATATAATTTATATATTTTCAAAGTATGAATCTAGAAATACAAATTGAATGGAATAAATGTTATCTTACACAATTGAATGTTCAACCATATACCCATGTGAAGATTAAAGAGGCACAGAAAGAAGATGTTGAGTTGTTATATATATGATTGAAACATTTATAAGTTTACCCTTGATCATGATGGTATGATATGGTTAAGGAACCATGTATTTATTCCATCCATACTATATTTGAATAAGGATTTATTATATGAATCTCATATATATTCATTCTCTAGTCATCACGAAAGTGTAAATTTTGTACAGAACTCAACCCCGGTAGTTTGATGCTAGTGCCTACTATGATTACATTGGCATGAAATACAAGAAAATAAAATTTCAAAGGACTAAATAGTTTAGTAATATTGGTATACTAGATACATACATGTCCTATATTAAAAAAGATTTTAGAAATCCCGATATAAATTTTTTTCTTTTCTAGAATAAATCTATTCCATATACAATTTCATTGAATATATTTCATTGTACACATCATGGAATTATAGGGAAAAGAAAACAACAAGGGTGAGATCTAATACTGAGTAATGGTTAAGTACAATAGATTTAATAATTTGTCAATACACATAATAATTATGGAAAGGAATATAAATATGAACACATTATATTAAATTAACTAGAACATGAATACTCAATATGTAAAGGTAAATAAATGAGGACAAATTCAATTAAAATAACTGGAAAAAGAATAATCAATACGGAAATAGAAATAACTAAATACCATTCCATCTAATCAGTAAATTGAGAATGAATTGCATCCATATATTTTTTCATAATGATAAAATAATTGATAATAGTAACTGAATATTAATGAATTTATTTCTTAATTATTAGATTCTATGATTCCTATGTACAAAAAAACATTACCATTAGGACCTTTCACAGAATGGCTTAAAATATATGACAAAAAATCACATCTAATTTGTCCAGTTGCTTCATCTCATGAGACAAACAATTCATCAAGGGGATTATATTAAATGGTTCCCAACCCATGTCATAACATTCCAAATCATTCCTAATATATTGAATAATTGATTTCATTCATAAACAACATGACCTATAAAATACCTGTATTGAGTAATGAATATTATATATAAAAATTTCCCCACATAATCAAATAACATTGAAATATTACACCATATGTAAAAATGGAATATGATATATGAAACAATCATATCTATGATAAATAATATTTATATTTAGGTGAAATTTAATTTTAAATTGTCACCTGAAATTGAATAACTCACGAAGATGTTAATGACCTAAAAAATGATTCAAGGAAGGGAATATCTTTATTTTCCTTGGTCCAAGAAAACATAATCCATCATAAAGATGATTAAGGATGGTATCAATATGGCATAAACCCATTAAAGTATGAATACAGGTTATTTTCATGGATGGAATAAAAAATGATATTTTAAAACATTAATGAGGAAAGTATGATTTTCATTTTTGAAAATATTTTTATATTTTTATTCTCTGAAAAAAAACATATAAAATCATTTTATTTTAAATTATATTTGTAAAATATGAATGCAAGTATCATAGAAATGCTGATGGGATGTTTTTCCCATGTATTATAAGTTAAAAAGAGCATTCATTTTTCAACTCAAAAATATATGAAACGTTTCTTATTTGGAATGTGATAAAAATATTCCATTGAAAAAAATTTGGTAAAAAGAAAAAATGGTTAAAATATATTTAAAAAATTCATTTTAAACTCGTTATATAATATAATTTTTAAAACAAGTTTATATAACATGGTTTTGAATTAAAATGGATTTCCAACTGAATAGGGAAATGATTATGGGTTTTATGAAAATATTTTCTCAATAAAAATGAGTACCAAGGTGTGGGAAAATGGTATTATCACATGAAAAATATAATTAATAAAAAGAGGTGAAAACAATTAATGAAATTATTAAAAAATTATCAAATAATTTACTTTTACATAATTTCAAAAATAAAAAATATCGACTAGAATGGGATATTAAAATAAACCATTAATATGATTATAACATTAAAGTGACAATTAATTAATGAATATATTATTTGTATCAACTATAAATACACATAAAAAAGTAAATACTTCAATAGATAGTCAAATTAATTATTTAAATATTTATAAGATATTAATGAACATGAGGAAATAATATAACCCAATAAAAAATAATTGAGTTGTGAAATTTATTTTCCACTTGGTAACTTTATAGATAAAATACCCTAAGATAAAATAATTAAAATTTAATCTATAATTAAACTAAGTAATTATGTATTAATGATATTAAATTTCAAAGGGGAAGTATATATTCCATATAAATGAAACTATGTGCATAACATTGTAATATGCCTCAATTAAATGAAATTGAGACGAAGTAACTTACCACATGGTAACATTTTAATTATAATTCCCTTAAAAGAAATACTACAAAATGAAACATTAATTCCCATGAAGATAAATTTATTTATGATATAAAATACAATAGTATTATTATATACCAAACACAAAATAAATAAATGTTGAAAATGGAATATCTGTCACAAAAGGAAAAGTTAGACTAGAATCCCTTACCTTAGGCTTTAAATTACGTTGTTCTTGATTCAACATCCTATATAGTGGTTTTAAACATCTTATTAACATATTAAAACACCATATCAATATTTATAATATCAAATTTTATCCTTTTATATTGTATTATTATTCATTTCTTAATAATATTTCATTATGTGAATCATTTCAAGTAATAAATACTTTTCCCAAGTATGTTTTGAATTGTAATTTTTTTGTACCTCATACATTAATGGGAAAGACCTCCCCAGTCCAATAAATTTTCAAAATATAGTGTTTGAGGTGTTGTGGGAGGAAAATATAGCTCAGCTTTGGTGGCTCACCATCGTTAGGTCAGAACGTTGGTTGGTCAAAACGTCGATAGGTCAGAATGTTGGTAGTTCAAAATGTCAGTACGTCAGGACCTCAGTAGTTTTGGATATCAGTGATTTGGGGAATCGGTAGGTTAAGAAATTGGTACACCAGGACGTCAGTAGGTCATGACGTCATTGAGTCATGGATTCATTAGTTCAGTATGTCTATAGCTAGAGGCGTCAATAGGTCAAGGCATTAGTAGATCGAGGCATTTGTATGTCGGGGTGTCGGTAGGTCCAGCTATCGATAGTTCGAGGCTTCAGTAGGTTGGGAATCAGTGAGTCAGATTGGGGAGTTGTGTCTGTTGCTCAGTGTCAGTGGCTCATCCATAGGTGATTCAAGAATCTGTGACTCACTATCGGTGACTCGTGTTAGAGACTCACCCAACGGTGAGTCATTTCCAGTTTTCCCAGTCTTTCCAGTTTCTCCCCTATTACATTTTATTTGACATAAATTGAGTTTAGTGGATTTTTTTGAGTGTTTATAAAGGTGTTTCAAAAGATATTAATAATATATGTATTATCCTAACACTTCAGGGAATTTTAACAAGTCAAATTGTGTGGTATTGACCACGATCTGACATTAATGGTCCTTCAAACAATTTCCCTTCTATTGATAATGTATCTGGATTTCCATTGAACCCTTCTATTTTCTCTTCGTGCACCCAAAAACATTCTTCCTGAAGGATTCACATCTGTTCAATAGTCATGGATTCAGTTTTCCCATGGAGTCATATGTTACTTTCATGGCCCACTACTTTCGGCAAAAGGAGGCTTTTTTTATCTTCTGTTATTTGAGGTATGAATCCCTTTATCTCTCTTTTAATTGTGTATGATGCGGGGTGTGTGTACCCATGTCCCCTTGGGAATATAGTTGGACCCAAATTTAACAAAGATAAAAAGAAGTGATAAATGAGGGGCTGGTAAGACGATGATAATAATCACTTTGTTATATATATTTTCCTTAATCCATGCCATGTTTTTTAAGGTTTGTATTCCTTTTAGAAATATTGGCCGTTAGTGGCCTCTATTTTCACACCTCTATGAATTAGTAATATTTATTGTTGTTTCCTTATTGAATGAAAAAAATTATGTAACTGATTAACCCTGTACAACTAGGTAAATAAAGGGATTCCCTAGAATTGAACTTGTTTCTGTGATCATCCCTAAAAAATGAAAGTTAAATTATAGAATATGTGCTGCTAAATTTGAATACATTTTGAGTGTTTCTGGTGGAATTGTGTTCTGTATGGTTTGGTCGACCCTATACCTCTCGTTGGTCATGTGGTGTTATGACTGGGAGTGTGGATATGAGTACATAGTGGTATGTATGGTGTAATAAAATATAAGGTTGATTGATTGGTTGATTGTGGAAGGGATGAACTTGTTATGTAGTGGGATGCATCTGGGATGTTGTTGGGTTTTAGGTTTGCATGTTTGGGTTGTGTTATGTTTATGTTATTGGGATTAATGGGTGTGGTGGTTGTATGTAGTGAGGCTTCTGATTATGGTTGTGATGAGGTTTTTTGGGGGTTTACCTATTGATATGAAGGACATGGTGGCCTGACATTGATGAATGATAGTGGAGATATTAAAGAAATGGGAGTGTGTAGTGGGATTGCAAGCTGGTTACATTTTATTATTTTTATAGAAGTTGTGCTTTTCATGAAGCGGGGCTGCTGAGGTTGGTTTGGGAGGGATAATTTTGAATAAGGATGTCATTACCTTTTTTGGGTGTTTCTCTAAGTTTTTTCAAAGACTTTTGTGAAGTGTGTGTCGGTTATGAAGTTACTTTTGGTATGTTGTGTTTGGAAGTGTCTAGGGTAGGGATGGAATAACTAGTAAATGTGTATTAATTTCAAAATGATTAGGTGTAAGGAGGATTTCATTAATAGAATAGGGATGCGACCATCGTTTGTTCTAATATGTTCATTTAGGGGTAGCAGCAAAGGTAATTTTGAATGTTGGTTGTTGATTGGAACCCCATAGATTGGGTTGGGTGTTTGATATATATATATATATATATATATATATATATAACTTCCTTTTGAATTCTATACGCACCCCACCCATGTCGAGAACTAAGTTCTGAACACCACCATTGTTATGGGGGAGGGTTTCCTTTCCAAACATCTCAATGAGTGGATGGATGATAGATTATTGTCTCTTCTCTGGTCCCCCTTCTAGGAATCGGTATCCCTACACTCTTCAAGTAGGTTGTAGTATGATTTTGAGGCTCAGGTGTCTATGGGTGAGGTTTACATTCCCTTTTGTCTTTGGGATGAGGTTTTGATTTTGTTTCCTAGGTTTCTATGTGTGAGATGTGATGTGGTGTGTGGCTCAGGTGCATGCGGGCATGTTGTGATAATGGGGCTTGTGGAAATTTTTGGTAGCGTCAAGATGTTTTCTACTAGGTCTGAGCAATTAACCAGTGGGATGTTGTGTGGGCTGCCTAAATATCAATGTTATTTCTACTTTACATTACTTGAATTGCATTATTTTGTGAGTGTGTATTGGTGAGGTTTGGGTGGATATTATACCTTGTTAGATGATTTTGAGTTTCTTTTATTTTCTCACAGGGGTTCTAGTATGTTTCTCCCGCTTTTTCACAAGTGAATTTGGTTTTTCCTACTATATATGCTTGTATTATCACCCTAAGAATATAAAATTGTTTCATTTTTATGGGTAGACTATGAGGAATGTGATTGAACATACTATCCCAAACATTACAGACAGTTGTTGTGTCACTGCTTATTTTTTATTTTCCTATTAACATTAGAGTTTTTCATTGTATTTCTAGTAGTTTTACATTAAACATTCATGTGGGATGTATTTTGGTTTCTTTTATATATATTAGATGGTTTTTTTAGGTGTATTTTTCTTATATCCTAATTTTAGATACTATAAAAAGGGTAATTCAACCAATTTTTTCAGGACTTGAATACCATTGGAGCAGGTCTCCACACTAAGGCCTACTTGAGGTGGGACTCATGGGTCATTTTCTATTTTTCATCTTGATGAATGAAGGTCACAATAATTTTCCAGCCTATCCCTCATCTGGAAGATGGACGTTCATTCCAGAATGGTATCTAAGGTGGTGATTGAGAGATCGGAAAGAGTTTAAAGCTAGGAATAGTGAGGATTGCATAGGATGGTAGGGAATAGTTGTATGTGATCATGGTGAATTACATAGTCCATGGATGACTGTCTAATACGTGGGATTTTATGTCTTTCCATTATCTGATTCAAGGACTCTGAGCTTACCGAACAACCAAGCCAGGGTACACTGTTTCAGGGGTAGAGCCCATAAGAATGTTACGTGCATCATGATGTCTTGTGTTCTTGATTTTTATGAATTTTAGGGAAATTAAATTAAACATTGAGTTAAAATGAATAATAAATAAAATTACATACTACTCGAGATTAGTAGTTCCCTATTTACTTTTTAGCTATGGCTGTTGGGCGTCACCCACGTGTGGTTCTAGTAGTAGAGCCTCAACAGGCTGATTCGGCTGATCGGCGGAGAGTTGATCCAAAGGAGGAGGACAACAAATGGAAGAAGACATGATGTGATTTCCAATAGCAGAATCTGGGAATGTATGAAGGTAGTGTTTATAGTACAGATACATAGAGTTAGCTTGTGGAGTGGTTGATCACATTCAGATTGTTCTAGGCTCCGAAAGAGAACTAGGTTCTATTTGTAGTTAGTCAAATGAGGGGAGCTATGCATCATTGGGGGATGTTGTAGAAGGGGAAGATGAAGAAGACCAATGTTTTATTAGATGAATTTTAAAAGGAGTTCTGGGAAAAATTCATTTCCATGACCATGAAGGCCAAGAAGATGTATGAGATACTCTCCCTATAGTAGGGGAGTATGTCAGTACGGGTGCTAGGGATAAAGTTCAACGATCTCCTTCTCTTTCTTCTAGATATATTTCCAAATGAGGAGTCTCAGGAGATATTCTTAGAGGAGTCACTGCATCCAACACTCCAATATGTTGTCACTCCCTTCACCTTTTCGACACTCCTAAAGTTCTAGAAAAAGGCAGAAGTGGTTGATAGGATGAACCTACGGGGAGGTATAATGTGGTAGGGGAGCCAATTGAGTCCTTCAAGGGGATGTTTTTCAATAGTAGGTCTCAAACACCAGGGCCTTTGAGGTTTCCAATATGGGGGAGTTGACCTCAATACTCTTAGTTTTGACCATCATGTCCCAGATAATTTCCAATAAGCTTGAGACCAAGTTGTTTCACTTGTGGAGGCCGCATGCACCTTCATATTCAGTGCCCATTTCGACCTCGGTATGGTGGATGTGGGATGGTTCGGTGCCCGCTTCAACATCAGTTGTCGGTCTTTCCATTTTATAAGTAGGGACTATCTACTCCTACTCTACCGAGGGGAGATAGAGTAGGTAGATGATGATATCATGGTCTTCCTCTATGACCTCTACCAAGACATAGTTGATGAGTAGTTCTACAAAAGAGGGGAAAAGGATCTGGGTGTGGTTAGATGCATTCCGTAGAGTTAGTTGGTCCAGTAGGGCTCAATATTGTTCTAGATATGATTCATGTGTTTAGTACTCTTGTTGGTGCTTTGTTTGATTCATAATCTTTGAAATCCTTTGTTTCAACTAGTCTAGACCATTCTATGGGACTATACCTAGAGATAATTTTTATTCCCCTTTTGTTGTGTACACCAGTCAGAGGTCAACCCATCTTCTTTGATATTTTTTGTTGATGTAGAGTAATGTTGGGGCTGCCTCATTATAGTGGGGATCAGATATTACTACAGATGCAGTCATACAATGTCATCTTTTTCATCGACTGGTTGTTTTCTATCCATGCATTAATCAACAACTTCCGGAGGAGATTCCTATTTTCAGGGTTGGATAGCCTACATGTGGATTTCATTAGGGAGCAAAGTTATCAAATGGGAATTTAGAATGTTGAGCATCTTCTTTTTTTGGTCGATCTATCAATATAATTGGTGGATGATGAGATGGTAGTGGTTCCTAGTGTTTTTGGGTTGTTATTGGATTTTTCTTCTGAGAAGGTTGTGATTCTGGTCCATCGATGAGACGTTGAGTTCAAAACAGATTTGCAGACTAGTGCTTCTCTAATTTTGATGGCTCGTTATCAAATGTAACCTTCCATGATATGGGATCTAAGGATTCATATTTAATATCTAATGAATAAGGTATTTATCAGGCCTAGGGTGTCATCGTGGGGTTATCTAAGCTTGTTTACGAAGAAGTCGGATAGTGGTATGAGGTTGTGCATTAACTACCAGAGGTTGAGTTAGGTAACAGTCAAGAATCATTACCCTTTCCTAAGTATAGATGATCTTTTTAACAATATTAGGGGAGAAATTTTGTTTTATAATATTGATCTTCAGTTTGGGTTTCACCAGTTGAGGGTGAAGGAGGGTGAAATCTTGAATACTACTTTAAGATATAGGTACGTGCACTTCGAGTTCATTGTTTTTCCATTTAGTGTCACGAAAACACCAGATGTATTCATGGGGATTATTAAATATGTATATAATGAGTTCCTAGAGTGGTACATAATCATATTAATTAATGAAATCCTGATCTACATGAGGTTAGGTGAGGAGCATACTAAGAATCTCTTGACTATCCTCGATGTCCTTTGACGCCACCAGCTCCTAGGAAAGTTGTCCAAGTGAATTTTTTGGACATGGGAGGCCCGATTCCTTGGAGATGTGGTCTCTCAGCATGGTTTAGCAGGGGATTAATTTAATTTCAAGGTTTTTTTTCATGGTATGCACCTAATGATGTGGTAGAGGTTCACAGTTTTCATGGTATGTCAGGAAATTAGAAAATATTTTTACCAGATTTCTGTCAATTAGCATCTCCATTGATAGATGTAAACAAAAAAGGCCAAGATTTTTTTTGGAGTGAGCATTTCAATGAAGCATTCATCTATCTAAAGGGGATGTTGGTTAGTGTTCAAGTGCTACAGTTTCCACAGGAGGGTGTGATGTTCAATGTGTTTTGTGATGCTTCCCAACCATGAATGTGATGTGTGCTAAAGTAGTAGTAAGTAGTGATCTATTATGGGTCTAGACAGTTACTTCCCCGTGAACTTAGCTATTACACCAATGATTTGTATCTAGAAGCGTTCATGTTTGCACTAAACTTATGGTGGCACTACCCCATTGGGGAGAACTTTTTGGTCTTCACAAATCACCAGATCATGTGGTATATCTTTTCCGAATAAGATATAAACATGCAACAGCAGAGGTAGATGGAGTTTCTTTCTGACTATGATTTTTCGATCTTCTATACATTAGGAAATGGGAACATTGTGGTTGGCTACCTGAGTAGGATGTTACAAAGGGAGGTAGTTACAGATTCTATGGATTCTTTGAGGTCAATGAATGATTTGGGTTTATTACACATAGATGCATGAATGGATAGAAGAAGAGGCTATTTGTTTGAGATGATAGTCTAGTAATCTCTAAGGGATTAGGTGGTGGAGTCTCAGTTGGGAGACATGGAGGTGGAGGTGATGCATGATCAAATTGACTAGGGTGATGCCTTTGATGGTTTGTGAGAGGATGGTCAGAATCAGATGTTATTATGTGAGAATCTATTTCTTCAAGTGGCGATGTGGGAGGTTGTTCTCTGTGAGTTTCAGAACTCACCCTCGTCATTACACCCAAAAGATTACAAGATGTATCAAGGCTGGGGAGACAATTTTTGGTAGACCCAAATGAATTGGGATTTGGAATAGTTTAATGAAAGGTTCTTGTTGTGCTAGTAAGTGAAGGCTGAGTACCATGTTCCCGGTGTTTGTTTCTTGCCCATAGATGTCCCATAGTGGAAGTTGGATTAAATATTAATGGATTTTATCACAGGGTGACCCAGGGCTTAGGGTGGATGTGATGCAATATGAATAGTGGTGGATCATCTTAAAAAATCAGCTCACTTCTTAGATATCAAGGATTCAATGACAGTGGTTTCCTTATCAAAGTGGTATGTGGATGAGGTGGTGTGGTTGCATGGGTTTCTGATATCCATCATCTCAGATCATGATATTCATTTTACCACGTGATTCTAGAGGGGATTGCAATATTTTTTTCATACTCATTTATTCCTTAGCACTGGTTTCCACACTCAGGAATATGGGAAAACAGATAGGACCATCCAGATGTTGCAATACATTCTATAAGCATGCGTATTAGGCTATTGTGGGTCTTGGGTGTGAACTTATCCCTTGGTAGAGTATTCTTACAATAATAACTATTATTGTTCCAATATTATGGATCATTTTGAATCTTTTAATGGGTGACTATGTCTTTTACACTTGTTCTAAACAGAAGTTACATAGGTAGTTGTTCTTAGACCTGATGTGGTGTAGAGTACATCAAGAAGGTGCAACTTTTCCATGATAGTATGAATGAATCATAGGTCTGGTAGAAGTCGTATACCGATATTTGGAGGAGGCCTTTAGAGTTTCAGGGTCAAGACCATGTGTTCTTGAATGTTTTACCTTGACGTGGGTAGCAGTGGTTTAGTAGAGGGAGTAATATTTATCCCATGTTCATTAAACCCTTCGAGGTGTTAGGGAGAGTTAGTGAGCTGGAATACAAGTTGGCATTTCCTCCACCATTTGAGTGGATCCATGATGACGTTCACATCTCTCAAGTTCATCGGTATCTAAAATATTACTCCCATGTCATTAACTAGGGAGAGTTGTATATTTGGGATGGTGCAATATTTGTGGAGTGACTAGTGAAGATAAAGTATTTTATGGAGAAGTTGTTTCATGGATTGAACATTCCTTTTGTTTTTGTGTTATGGAGGAATGGTGGCTTGGAGGATAGCACTTGGGAGTGATAAACCTAGATGTGTGCCTAATACCCGAGGTTGTTTTGAGTTTTTCTGTGTTTTTATATTTTTTATGTGGTTCTTGGACCTTATTTTCTATATGATATGTTGCTTCATTATTCCAGAGTGTGTAAATTAGTTCTAACATGTGAATAGAGGGAGACCAGATTCCTAGTCAATACACACTAATTGACATGTGATTAAACTTGTGTGGGAAATTCAGTGCTGCCAAAAGTGGATAATATCATGATATGGAGGAAGGAATTCCCTAAATCATGTGTCCGAACAATTGGTTCTTTTGTGGGGTATCTTTTGGATGTTTGGGTAAGAAAATTTTAGAGAGATGTTCTAGGATGTTGAGGATTCACTCCAGCATTCGAACAACACTAGTTGTTTATCACTGAGACATATCATACAGGGTGCTTATTTGGACCCCTATTTCATTTGGGTTTGGATTTAAATTATTGATTGTATGAATTGTTTGATAGGTAACTAATGTAATGGAATGAAACTCCTCAGTCCATTACTTTGGAGAAATTTAGTGTTTGGGTTGTTCTTGGAGGAAATGGTAGCTCAAATTTGGTGTCTCAACATTGGTAGGTCATGACATTGGTAGTTCAGGACATCAGTGAGTCAGAGCACTGGTAGTTCAATCAGTTGGTGAGTCAGATCATCGGTATATCAGGATTTCGGTAGGTCAGGATGATGGTAGGTCAGATCATTGATAGGTTAGGATGTCAATGAGTTGAGGAATCAGTAGGTCAGTACATTGATGGGGTTAGGCATTGGTTGGTTGAGGAATCGATAATTATAGGAGTCAGTATATCGAGGCATCGATAGGTTTATGCATCATTAGGTCAAAACATCGATTGGTTGGGAGTTGGTGTGCCAGGTCGATGAGTCAAGTTAGTGGATTAGAATTGGTGGCTAATTTGATGGTGAGTCAAGCATTATTGACTTGTGTCGGTGACAAAACCCTCAGTGAGTCATGTCTTATTGTTCATGGTTTTTATAGTTTCACCCCTCTTATGTTTTATTTTACATAAATCGAGCTTTGAGCCTTGTTTGATCATTTATAAAGCTATTTCATTAGGTAGTAATTATATCGTTACTATATTGATTCTCTGCGGACATTGAAATAGTCAAACCCTGTGGTCTTGACCACGATCAGACTTTAATGGTCTTTGAACTCATTTTTCTTCTATTGATATAGGATATGTCTTTCCATTGAACCTTTTTGTTTCCTCTTCATGTTCCCAAAACCTTTCTTCCTAGAGGAGTTGTATCTGAGATGTATCGTGGGTTAAATTTTCCATTGGGATCACCTACTGCTTGCACGACCCCCCTATTTTTGGCACAATGAGGAGTTGTTGATCATATCGTCTTTGAGGTTGGAATCAATTTGTCTCTCTTTTAATTGTGTATCATGTGGGGTGGGTGTACCCATGTACCCTTGGCATTACAGTTGGACCCCAATTTAACAAATATAATAAGTTGTAATAAATGAGGGGTTGGAAATAAAATTATGATGATAAATTTGATTTATATTCTATCCTTGATCCCTTTCCTATTTTGTAATGGTTCTGTTTTTTCTGAAAATCATGGAAGTTGGTGGCCTTGGTTTGCGCACTTGTCTACCTTGTGAATATTTTTTGTTTTTCCTATTCAAATGAAAAAAAATATGATAATAATTATCCATGTACCCCCAGTTAAATAAATGGATTCCCCATGATTGAACTTGTTTTTGTGATCACCCCTGATTAATCAAACTGAAATTATAGAAAGAGTACTGTTAAATCTGAATAATCATTGAGTGTTTTTTGTGGCTATGTGTTGTGTATGGTTCAGTGGACCATATATTTCATGCTGGTAATGTGGTGCTGTCATCATGAGTGTGTATGTTATTATGGGGTGGTATGGGTAGAGTAATGGAATATCGGGTTGGGAGATTAGATTATTGTTAAATGGTGGAACATGTTACGTAGTGGGACTGCATCTGGGTAGTGGTTGTGCAACAGAGATTTAGGATCAGTTTGTGTGAGTTTTATGTTACAAGTTGTGATAGGTGTGGTGTTCTTTTGAAGTGGGATTCTGAGTATGGTTGTGATGAGGTGTTTTGGGGGTTTAGTTGTTAAGAGGAAGGATAGGGAAGAATGACTTTGAAGAATTATAGTGGGAGTGTTTATGAAATGGGAGTGTGTAGTGGGACTTCAAGATGGTTTAGTTTTGTTGTTTTGCTGGATGAGGTGCTTTTCATGTAGCAAGTCTACTGAGGATGGTTTTGGAGGGATAATTTTGAAGAAGGATGGTGTTACCTTGCGTTGGAATTTCTACCTATGTTTCCAGATACATATAGGATGTGTGTGTGGGTTATGATGTTACTTCTGGTATGCTATGTTTGGTAATTTTCCAAGTAAGGATTTAATAACTATTAAATGAGTATTAACATCAAAATGATGAGTTTTCCAGCTGATTTCCATTATATAATTGGGATGTTACCATCATCTGTTCTGATGTGTGCATTTAGACGAGGAAGTAATAGTATTTTTGTGGGTTGGTTGTTGGTTGGAAACCCTTAAGTTGGGTTGAGTTTTTGATACCTATATATATATATATGTTTGTGTGTTTTTACTTCATTGTGATTTCTATACGCACTCGACCCATGTTATGGACTATGTGATGAACATTGCCATTATTATAGGGGAGGATGTCGTTTCCCAACCTCCTAGTGGGGGGATAGATGGATAGTTATTGGCTCTTCTCTTCTCTATCTATTATTCATTTGTACTCCTAGACTCTTCGAGCAGTATGTAATGTGGTTGTGAAACCCAGGTGTCTACAGGTGAGGTGTACTTTCCCAAGTTTCTTTGGGGTGATGTATTGTTTTTTGGACTAGGTGTTAATTGGAGGGATTTGATTTGGTGTGTGGCTTAGGTGTTTGCAGTATGGTTTTGACAGTGGGGATTTTGGAAGAGTGTGGTAACATTAGGACGTTTTCCATTAGGGATGGGCAGTTTACTGGTGGGAAGTGGTTCAGGTAACAAAAATATATATGTGCCTACTAATTTACTTCACTTGATTTGTGTTATTTAGTGAGCATGCCTTGGTGAGGTTGGGGGGATAGTATAACTTTTTAGGTTCTTTTTAGTTTCTTATGTTTTCCCATATGGGTAATAATATTATTCTCCCACTTGTTCATGAGTGACTTTTGTTTTTCCTACTAAGTATACTTGTATTCTCAACCTATGTATATAAATCTATTTCATGTTTATAGTGAGCCTATGCGGACCGGACTGGACATTACTAGCTCAGACATTGGGGACAATTGTGGTGTCACTACTTATTTTTTATTTTGGTATTTGCATTGGATTTTTTTTATTTCTTGTAGTTTTACATTAAACATGCTTGTAGAATGTATTTTGACTTCTTATATATATATATATATATCATAGAGTTGTTTTGAGGTTGATTAATCTTATCTCCCAATATTGGTTACTATAAATGGTATTTCCTCCCATTTTTTTGCGGTTACTATATCCTTGGTGCGGGTCGCAACCTCAAGGCATATTGGAGGCGGGACTCGAGGGACATTATCACTTCTTCATCTTGAAGAAGGAATGTCACAACACCTTTCTATCCCTTCCCTCATCTGGACAATAGAGGTCATAACACATACATAGATCATGATTTCATCATATCCATAAGGTAATCCATGATTTAAATATCATATATATTCCTTATATATGTAATTAATGTAATCAATGAAATTTTGTGATAGGAAATTAAATACCCCATCCATGGATACGGTAGACCATATATACATATAAAAAATGGATTCATTTTTTTATTGTATGAAAATAAATAAAATTATATTATATATATATATATATATATGTATATTATTATCCCAATATCTTATTTTTATCATATATATCACATATGATTACTAAAAACATCCATAATTCATTCTATGTATCGTTTGAACGAATCTCATCGCTTCCTGACGTAGTATACCACCTTACACATGAACAACAGTATGAAAATACCAAAGAATGAAAATACTGAATGAATTTGTTATATAATAATTTAGAAGAATAAAATCATAATAAATATAATAAATATTATATATGAATATTAATTCCTTAAATATTCTTGACCTTAGAAGATGGTAATGGAAAAACAAACGACATCATTTCAGAGGTAGTGGTCCACCATACACACAAATTATGAATTCACAACCCATTTGATGGTCGTGTGTGTGGGTTTTGGTCATACCCATAACATAAAAACATATAATAGTATTTCAAATACTTTGGTTTTTATATAATCATGGTATAATAATAATTTAAGTGGTGTATAATGAAATAAAATAAATATGCATGTTGATGAATGTTATATCCTCTTCGGGTAACTCTTATTAGAATTCTATAATGGCCATCCTTATATTGATTTCATCTAAAATTAATTCATATAGGTTGATTTTAATGAATTTGGTATGTTAATTGGGTAGGTTTTTATATAGAAAATTACTTTGGTGGCATGAACAAGTGAGGTGAGTGATACCCTTTTATAGTGTAGTAGGAGTGTCATTCTGGTAAATACTAAAAAGTTAACACTATTAGGAGGTCTCCCTTACCTCATGTGATGAAAATAATGAACATTTTTTATGTAGTATGGAATCTGATCTAAATATGTTCATAAATTTGTTTTTGGACATTTTTTTTCATATCGAGGCCTTATCTTTTATTACAAACCACTAAGTAAACTAATTTTTCCCTTAATCGCTGTGATTGACATCAATCATTTCTGCTAATCACTTAGATAAAAAATTAGTTTGAACTTATTATAAATTATAAATTATTAAATTAAAATTATTTAATCCATTTTTCCATATTTAAAATCAAATTTCTATCTTGATTTAATTTAAAAATTATCCCTTATACGTGTCTACAAATTAGGTTTTTAATATGAAAATGTTTGGAGAATTGAAATGTTATTATATGAAAATTCACAATGAAATTGATACCAATTAAATAAAATGTCCTAATGTATGTATAATTTATATAATTTAATTTCAATAAGAAATTAAAATATAATTTAACATTATATATTTTTTATAATAAAACTTAGTTTCAATTAAATTAAGTACTTTTCACAATTAATTAGAAAAAGAAACTTCTGAGAAAATACCAACAATTCCACCTAAGATAATTTTTAAATTCTAATTTAAAAAATTTTGGTTTTTATTTTAGATAAAAATTTTAAAATTTAAAAAATTTAGTTTTAAAACCACTGAATCATTAAAAGGAGGGAATAATTTCCTTTCAAAAAATAATAATCTTTATATGGAAAATTGGATTTGTTCTTATGTTATGCCTATGAAATTTATTTGACTAGTGTAAAAATATATTTAATATATAATATATATATATATTTCATAATATAAACCACTAATATTAATTAAGTAATTTTTTGAATATAAAACACCTTTGGTGCATAAAAAATATATTTTTTATAAAAACATTTCCTTTATGTTCAATTGGTTTTTATTTTTACTTCAAACTAAGTATTAATCAATGAAATAAACAATATATTTTAATAGGTTATTTAATCCAATTTTTATACTCTAATCTAATTTCAAGGAGATAATTTTAATTTTAAACAATAATAATCATAGTATTTGGTCAAATTCAGTCTTTTGTGTAGCAAAAGCCATCGATGAAAGTCATTATTGTGTATATTTCAAGCTATCAATAAAATTAATTTTTTTTCTTCTAAAAGTTGACTATTTTAATGTCTTGGGGTTTTATATTAACTTCCACTCTTGGTGTTATGTGTCACATATTCTATTAAATGATATGGTTTTCATTTATAATTCAGGGGTGTTATATTCTCCGAACCTCAAATAAATTATGCCATAGAAATTAAACATGATCTTGGTAATCAATGGATTGATATTTGAAAGTAACATTACTGAAATATCACATAGTGAGAGGGTTAATAAGGTACCCTTATAATACAATAGAATGGGAAGTAAACGGTCATATGGAATAACTTATAACTAGGTTTCTATATAATATAATAGTAGTGGATATTGATGATGTGGACATAGAGGGAAAATATAAAGAATTAATTAGAGTTATTAAGGTTATTGATCACAAACAGGTTAATGATCAATGCAATATTGAGGGACCAGAATCCATAAATCAATGAAGATTAAAAATACCACCATTTCTATAAAAATGAACTTATTAGGATACCATTTTTATTTCAAGACAATTTTCATAATGTTGTGTAATTATTTTACTACCTATTAATATAAGTAAATGTAATTGCATTATATGTTGTTAATTAATAAACAAAATTTCATCCATTTATTGTGGTTAGATATATTTCCAATTCATCACTTACTCAATGTAAAATGAATATCCAAAATTGAATTTTTTTTTATCCCTAAAGCGCTAATATTTACTTATATTAGATCATACGGTCCATAATAGAGTGAAAATGTAATCATATATATTTTCCAAGAATAATATGGTAAATATATTAATCTATAAACCTCAACATTAATACTATTTGATCATCATTATTATTTATTCATTAAATTTAACTAAAAATAATGAAATTTTAACCACTACATCATGTAGACCTACGGTGTTTGTGAAACCCTAATCATCCACCAATGATTGGTTCAATCCCCACTGTATTTCCAGATGTGAAGAGTTTTCACCCTACATACAGGATTTATTTTTATAAACTATATTAATATAATTCCTATAACTCCCCAATAATATGACTGACATCCTTCAAATAAAGCTAATCATTAACTAAGATTTTTATTATGGTTTTCAGTATGACTACAGTATTTCATAAAGTATAATAGTATTGTTGGAATATTATTTCAATGTATTTAATGATTATATTTTCCCTAATGGTTATCACTACCATAAATATTTTGTCTATAAAATGTAAAGGAAAAATTCCTCAATAAAATATTTCACTAAAACATACACTTTCACGAAATTTCTCCAAAATTCCATTAATATTGGTAGACTCTCATCACATAAAACGTAAAAAGAGGTGTTTGTGTATTTAAACTCAGAAACCATCATGGTATCAATAAAGTATCATGTTAGTGAATAAATATATGATTCTAAAAACTTTTTAAAATCCTTTGATAATTCATTATTATTATAAGAAAAATAACATGGGTAAAAATACTTTACAATTTAATTCTTAAATTCCCATACATGACTACTTAATACAATTAATTTCAAAATATGCCCTTAATTTTGTCTAGGATTTGACCATATTAGAATTTATATAATGTGTAACGCCCCGACCCCAGTTACCTAGAGTCGGTGCATTATTACGTGACATTGGCATGATCACAAAAGATCAAGTCTCAAAAGACCGATTAGTTTAGTAGCCTTGGAAACACTAGACATATTCATAAATGGTACATTACATCATAAAGTGAAAAACTACTATAACATAGTCTCCATTGTCCACTCCTATATCCCCTTCAGACTATCCCTGCAGGTTAGTCATAAAATATTTCTTCACATCCTGGGAAAAATAAAACATTGAAGGGGCTGAGCTCAGATGCTCAGTAAGGATAACAATATAGCGCAATCTTTCATAAATAAACATAAACATTTAAGGCAATGTATAAATAAAACAAAATCCTTTTAATCTTGAACTTCAACATAATAGGGCAAAAGTAAAATGAGATAATGCCATTTACTTATTCACATGGATATTCTACTTGTCAAATAATCACATGCAATATCAACAACCACTTTCACAATGATGGAATACATAATGCCAGACTATCATAACCACGTAGCCAAGGCCTCATACCAAGAATAAAAATAATATTTTTCCAAGGCCTTGTGCCAAGACACTAGTTTTTCTAATGAGACCTTCCGATGCATCGAGGAGCTATAGAGGGCTCCACCCATCACTTATTAAGCCCAATGTATTCCTCATATGAATAGTTTTAAACATATCATAGACCATAACATAATCGTATCACATAAAACATGCATAATGGAAAAATAACATTTCCATATTTCAATCAAAAGATATCAATACAACACATTGATAAAATAAAAACCTTATCAAAACCCTTTTCTATACCAAAATAAAAATAAATTAAAACTTGGTATTTATTTTACATTTAAAAAAAAGTTATGGCTTGTAGAGGAAGCCGAAACTCAAATAATGGTCACGGCGGCGGAGAAGTCATTGTTTCCGCATACATATGAAAAAAATGTCATTCATTTTTTTCTTTTAGAAAAATGCTTTGTATAAAAAAGATTCCTTTTGAATAAACATAAATGTCCAAGGGGTTTATACACCATATAAAAGAAAGTTGTGTATAAAATAAAATATGCCTCAATGAAAGGAGATTGAGATGAAGTCCTTACAAAGATCAATTTTTTTAAATAAAATAGATCTATTATGAATATTCACTATAAGTACACATAAAGAAAGTACAAATACCAGATAGGAAATAATTATATCATGACATAATTTGATATTAGGAGATTAGCCCAAAGAACAGAAATTGGGTGAAGAAGTTCCCTTACAAAGATCATCTTGTAAATAAAATAGATCTATTATGTGTATTCACTATAAGTACACATAAATAAAGTAAAAATACAAGATAGGACATCATAATTTTAAAGTAGGATATTAACCCAAAGAACATAAATTGCGTTTAGAAGTTCCCTTACCTCATGTCCGACTTGACTCGATCGTTCTTTAATCTCCTGAATAATAAACTGGAGTTAATTTATATTTTCTTAAGAACCTTTTTCATGTTCATTATTCATTTTATATCACTTATTACCATGTTATGAACATTATGTAATTATTTAAGTTAATAACGGTCATTTTGTCGATCTTTGGTACTTGAGTCAACAATAAACTTCTTATAATTACAAGTTGTTAATGTGGTGAAATATCCATTATATCCAGAATTATATTTATGATGTATATATCATATATATCATATATATCCAGTATATACATGAATTTATAATATTACATAACATTTAGAGGTAATAAATGAAATGCACCATTCATGGAGACGGTAAGCAGTACGTACGCATGAATGCTACTTTCATTTCTATTTCATATTTAATGGACTGAAATTATAATTATATAAAGGTATACTATAATTACTGTATAATATAATTTATAATACCATTTACTCCATCCTTTATACATCCCACATATGGCATTAACGATTCAAATCATTTTGAGGGGGCGGTAGTCCGCACTTCCTAAAATGAAATTATCGCGTTTACCCATAATGGAAATCATAAAGGTATGCCATAAATGAAAAATACAGAATCATAAGGAAAACAAAAACATAATTTATATCATATATAAAAATAGTGTCATCATAATGGACACCATTATAGGTGTTAAAAGAATATTGAACAATCATCGTTTCGTGAGGCACTAATTCGCCACCCACAGAAACAGTATGTTCTTTAACCATTAGACGAAGGTGTGTGTAAGTGTAAATAAAATAATTCTCATAACAACATCATAGTATATTGAATATACTGGTGTTTTTACAAAAGAAAAGAATAAAAAAATTTAGGGGGTTGGAGAAGCAAAATAAAACAAAACAATATTATAGAAGACATTGCCTTAAAATCGGGTAACTCTTTTTTAATTAAGCCAAAGGCTTCCTTGGGAAGACTTCTGCCCAAAGTGAGGCTTCTAGGAGTAAGAGAGGGAATTTGGGAGAGTATTTGGGCTGAGTTTGGCTATAAGGACCCGTCCATAAACATTGCTTATTATTGAATTAAATGAATAATTCACATTGAGGATCTTTTCAGGTTTAGTGTTTTAGAGAATTAGGACATAACTATTACATCTCAAAGACTACAAATTAGACACATCTACTTAGCTTCCATTTTTTCACAAAATAAAAACTCTTGAACAAAAGATTCATGTCTAGTTCTTTGTTTTAGACAGCCTGACATTTCCTTGATCTCATCCTTGACCCTATTCAACTTTATGTCCTGTGAAAAATATTTCAAGAAAACTTGGGATGAGCATAAAAAGCACGGTAAGGGTTATAACAATACAGAAAGAAAACATTAGTCCACGTATACATAAGAATCAATTAAATCATTCTTTACCCATAAAACATAATCAATTTAACATATCTCATGAAATCATAAGATTTACAAATAACTCATAGAAATCATAAGACATAACGGTAACTTGAGGCATTCACAACATTCTTATGTAGGGAGTAACCCTCATGGTTACGTTTGGAATACCCATCACAGTATATTCCCTAAATCTCTTTGGAGAAACCTTAACGTTTAACCCCTTCATATTACCCAATGCAGTAGAGAGATATATCGGGCTCACCCGCCCTTAGTTTATCACGGAACCACCTGTCTTCATAAAAAATGCCCAAGAACCATAACATAATCATAGCACATAACTTAATAATAAAGTAATGATAACATTACCACATTTCAATAACAATATAACATTTTAAGATATTGAAATAATGAATACATTCTAAAAAAATCCATTTTCAAACCCATTTAAAACATTTAATAAAGAGATTTTTGAATCAAAGTGCCCCATACCACTTTGAAGATTTTAACATTTTAAACCATTAATATCCATATAAATAAATCCTTAAAACAATTTTTAAAACATGGACATTAATGAGAAATATTTATATGAATAAATCATTAAAACATTTAAAACGATATTTTAGTTAAAGGGTTTTTAAAAAAATGAGAGACACTTGAATACAATAATTAAGGAATAAAATTTAATCAGAAATTTATAATATCATGTGAATAAAGGTATTCATGATATAATATTACAAAGGATATTATATACACCCTATAATAGTGAATCGGTGCATAACAACAATGAAGTCTCATTAGAAATGTAAAATGAGATGAAATCCCTTATAAAAAAGGTATCATTAAATTAAGGACAAATCAATCTCATAATTATGTGTGAAAAATATTAATACACCCAATATAAGTGTATATTAAGTGTAAAACAATCAAAGTTCATTCACACATATTCAAAGTATGACATATTCACTAACCACATGTTGAACCCAAAGAAATCAAAATTGGGTTAAGAAGTTCCCTTGGTAAAATTCGACAGCCTAAAGGCGTCACATTAAAATTCATAAAATTAGTTGATGAGAGATAAAATGGTATCTCATCACTTGGACATAAAATTTACATCAATAAGGATATAGAAGAACATATCCCAACATAAAAATATGTAAATTAAAAGACATAACAAAATAAGTCTTTTTAAAAGAGGAGTGTGAAAGGTTCCCTTACCGATTTCGGAAACTTTCGAAACGTACACCCCATGAAAGAAGGGTCATACAATGATGATGTAACTACCCATAAATGAGATTATATTATACAAATATTAAAATAATGGGCAGTGCATACACCACACAAAAGAACATAGTGGCCAATGTAGCATGAATCTCACGGGAATAAAAAGTGAGATGAAAATCCCCTGATGAAAATTCAGCATCCAAATGGTGCCACGTAAAACTTAAAGAAATGGATTGATGAGATAAAATATGGTCTCTAATCATATTAACATAAAATTTACAGAAATAGTAATATAACATCCCCCAACATAAGAAAGAGTAGCTTAAAGTAAGTTACATAAAAAAGGTACTTAAAACGAAAGATAGAGGTAGGATCCCTTACCTCAAGTCCGACTTGTCTTATTCATTTCTTTATATTCCTGAATAATAAACATTGGTCAATTTATAAATTCTTAAGGTTATACTTTAAAGATTATTATTCAGTTCATATCACATATTATAATGTTATAATAACTGGTTAATAATGTGATTTCACATCATACATTTTTGTCGATGTTTGTTACATGAGTCAAAAATGAACTTGTTTGAAAATTATTGTCCATGTAGTTATAAGTAAATCATCTCCAGAATAGTATTAATGATTTAAATATCATATATATCCTGTAAATATTCATTTTATACTATTACATAACATTTGGAGATAAAAAGAAATGAAATGCACCGTTCATGGAGACGGTAGGTCGTACGTACGCATTAACGTTACTTTCATTTCTTTGACATATTAATGGAATTAAAAATAATTGAGAGATATATATATTATAATTACAGTATAATATATATGTTTTATAGGTCACATAAGTTCATTAATTTCATTCTTTATACATTCCATGTATTTCATGAATGAGTCACATCACTTGAGGGGGCGGTAGTCCACACTTCCTCGTATGAAATTATCGCATTTGCACAACATGAAAAGCATAAAGGTATGTTTTAAATAAAAAATGCAGAAGAATGTGGAAAACATAAATACCATATATATCATATATAAAAAATAGTGGCATCATAATTTCCACCTTTTAAGGTGTTAAAAGAATATCGAACAATCATCGTTTCGTGAGGTAGTAATTCGCCATCCACAGAAACAGTATGTTCTTTAACCATTAGACGGATGTGTGTGTAAGTGTAGCTCGAATCCTTCATATAAAAAATAAAAGTATATTTAAGATACTAATGTTGTTACAAAATAAAGTAATAAAAAAAGTTTATGGGGTTGGAGAAGCAAAATAAAACAAAATAACACTAGGGAAGACTTTACCTTTAAATCGGGTAACTCTTTTTGATTTGAGCTCAAAGGCTTCCTTGAAAAGACTTCTACCCAACGTGAGGCTTCTAGGAGTAATATAGGGAGTTTAGAGACAAAATGGGCAGGGTTTGGCAGAGCCAAAGGCTTGAGAGGTGTGGGTATGGTGGTAGATGTGGGGGCCTTTTATAAGAGGAGAGGAGGGCCACTCTTGGAATGTCTTGAAATGTAACATTATTATAAAATGCTTTTCGGATTTTAAAGGTCAAAAAATTTTATCTTTCGAGGATAAGTTGATAATAGTTCGAAATCCACACATCCAATAGGTTTTCAAAAAATTTAGGTCTTAGAGTTTACATTATCTTTTCATTTTATTTAAATCGTTAAATAATGAGGTAATCGTTGCATCATCATGGTGTCATAAATAATTTAATTTATTTAATGTCCAAAAATTATAAAAAAAAATCATGCTGTAGGAAATAGTTTTATCTTTCTAATTAATGTTTATAGTAAAAAATATGACTTGTATAACCCCATGTAAAAATTGTTTTAGTAAAACAATACATGTTTGTGACATTTTAATTTTAACATTAAATAATAATTTATTAATGTCATTTTTATACCAAATTGGCTCCATAGGGTCCCCAAGTTGACCCATGGATTTTCTTGGTCGGCCATGACTCATCCAATAATGGTAGTACATGTTTCAAGGGCATTTCATATTATTATAACATTATCTTTACTTTAAATTACACTAATTACCTTTAATCGTGATTAATAAAACTTAAAAGTTACTATTCACCAAAAAATTATTTTAATCTCATTGAATCACATTTTACTTCCTAATGATAACCATGTGTGTTGGATTTTTTAAAATAAAAACACAGAAGTGGTAAAGTTTCATTTAAATGAAAAAATCAGTTTCTTTAACAACCATTAGTGGTTTCACTATTCATCAAAAATTGAAATTTTTCAGAAAAACACCAAAAATTCACCCTAAGCTATATTTTATATTACGAATTCAAAAATTATGTCTATTTTAAAAAATTAAAAATATATAAGTTTCATTAATTAACTTAATAATTCATTCCCGCTGTCAAAACAAATACCGTGTTTTTAAGAAACAATACCTATTAAAAGATTGACACTAGTTTAAGTCCAATTTCAAAGAAATTAATTTCAATGACCACCATTGGATTAAATGGTAAAAATATATTTTAAATACACTTTAATATCAATTAAAAAGATAATATATCCATACAAATAAACCATATTAAAAAGAGGTTTTGAATTAAAATGCTACATTTTCACTAAAAATGATCTTTATCTGAAAAATAACAAAAAATTACACAAAGTAAATTTTGATGTCCAGATTCTAAAGAAGGATATTATTTTGTCAAATATAACATATAAATATTAAAAAGTATATTTAAAAAGGGTTCGCCATCAAAAGGTGGTTAATCGACCTTTTAAAGAATATTAGAAGATTTATGCTTAAAATCGGATTCATTCGAATTTTAAGCCTCTAACATTTATTGGAAAAAAGTAAAAATATTTGACAAACATATATAATAATTTTTTAGTTATTTCTGTTCATTCTTTCCATTATAATAACTAGGTGTTAACTATTATAATAATATTATATTATTAGTGTGCAACGTAATATTTCAAAGAAACTCGTTGTTACGTATTGGGTACGCCATCGAGCATAGCATTCCCTTTAATGTATTATTAACATTTTATTCACAAATATTGATAAACGTTAGAATGTAATATTATTTATTTACCTGGGATGTTACATCCTTTCCCCCTTTTAAGAATTGCATCCTCGCAATTTCAAAATTGGGCTTGGAAACTTCATTGAAAGTCCCACATCGGAACAAGAGTCAGTAAAACTATCACTTTAAAAGAAACGGTGAGAAGTACAAAGGTCACTCGAGTTAACCCATACTAGGAATGCAAGTATGAAAATATGGATATGGAAGAAAAAAAGGGTCATTTTATGAGGGAGAGTGATAGAAAACATGTTTAAGAGAAAGTTAACCACAAGAAAATCACAAAGTGGTGATGGGTTAAATGGTATTTGATTCCCCAGTAGGAAAAGTTAACAGACAAAATTTTGTTTTTAAGTTACATTTCATTGTGGAATTTATTTATGAGCCTAACTAAAACATAATGAAACATACTTACTTGTCATGATGACTTTCAACTTTTACCATATTTCTTACATGAACTCATATTTTCTCCAAAATAAGAGTATTTAGGATGACTTGCTCACATTAAGAGCACTATAATCAACTTCTTGAGAATCAACTAATACAAAAAATAGAACTATACATTTCCCATGTCTTTAGACCTTAACCAAAACCAAAACCAAAAAGGTTAGTACAAGATTAGATAATCCCAAAATGGATAATTTTTTACCAAAAGAAAAACTACTCCTAATCTCCAAAATTTGTCAAACAGTACCCAAAGTTCAACAAAGACCATTCAATAAACATCTATCCATAAAATTATTCAAAGTAAAAAAAAATAAGATTTAAACCCAAATATTTTAATGATTTAATCACATAGTCTTATGATGTAAATCTTAAAATTTATCTCCAAATAACATCAGCTTCTCTTAAAGTCTCATATTGAAAAGAAATTAACCTAATCATATATCCTTCATGATAGGTTAATCATTTATATAGCTAAACCAAAATAAACTTACTCTTAATTAATAAAATCATATAACTAAAAAGAATTATTCAAACCAACCAGGGACTTCACATAGTCTGGTGGTAGGTGATAAAGACCAGCTGCACTTTGGGTGTGGGTTCGATTCCCGCAGCTTTGTCCGACGCGACGGGTTGTCACACGGTCTGCGTGTTGTCCTTTTTTCCAAAACTACATTATTCTTAAAACATTACCCAAAATGAGATAAAATCATCAAAAATAACCCTAACATAATTTAAACTCATGTTTATCTCATGTTGTTCATATTCCATCATAACATATAGTAACCCATAATTACCTCAAAAGTACGAATCATATAAACCCTAATAGTTACCTTTATAATTATTACCTGAACATCCACATCAAGTTGGTTCTCTCGTACATGATGCGTTAGATAACTCACCAATGTTCATGTGGTTGATCATGAATCCTGATAGTTGGTTTAGAATAACCAAGATATTTTTCATTGAATCCCCTATTTCATCCAGTCACTTAATAAGAGATCCACCACAATTTCCTTCAAACCCATTGTCACTTTGGTGCCCACTTGATCCATCCATTTACTAAAACCAAAAAGTTCAGTGTGAGTATATCAATAAAATCATCATGTACTAAAGAGGAAGATAAACACTAAGATATAATTATCCGAGTTATCTCAAACTCATTACAACATTCAAAAATAATAATGACTCTATCTAATATAATAACCATTGTGGTTATACACAACTTGTCACTTATGCTTAAACAACACTCTAACCTCTAATGTTATCTAAACCGAAATATGATACCAAATATAAGGCCCCGACCATAAACATTACTTATTATTGGATTAAATGAATAATTCATATCGAGGATCTTTTCAGGTTTAGATTTTAGAGAATTAGGACATAACTATTACATCTCAAAGACTATAATGTATACACATCTACTCAGCTTCCATTTTTTTCACAAAAATAAATACTCTTGAACAAAAGAGTCATTTCTAGTTCTTTGTTTTAGATAGCCTGACATTTCCTTGATCCCATCCTTGACCCTATTCAACTTTATGTCCTGTGAAAAATATTTCAAAAAAACATGGGATGAGCATAAAAAGCTCAGTAAGGGTTATCACAATACGGAAAGAAAACATTAGTCCATGTATACATAAGAATCAATGAAATCATACTTTACTCATAAAACATTAGCAATTTAACATATCTCATGAAATCATAAGATTTACGAATTACTCATAGAAATCATAAGACATAAAGGTAACTTGAGGCATTCATAACATTCTTACATAGGGAGTAACCCTCATGGTTACATTTAGAATACCCATCACAGTATATTCCCTAAATCTCTTCGGAGAAACCTTAACGTTTAACCCCTTCGTGTTACCCAATCCATTGGAGAGCTATATCGGGCTCACCTGCCCTTAGTTTATCACGGAACCACTCGTCTTTATAAACAATGCCCATGAACCATAACATAATCATAGCAGATAACTTAAGCATAAAGTAATAATAACATTCCCATATTGAAATATCAATATAACATTTTAAGATATTGAAATAATTAATCCATTCCAAAAAAACCATTTTCAAAACCATTTAAAACATTTAATAAAGAGATTTTTTAATCAAAGTGTCTCATTCCACTTTGAAGATTTTAAAATTTTAAACCATTAATATCCATATAAATTAATCCTTAAAACAATTTTGAAAAATTGGACATTAATGAGAAATAATTATAATAATTAATAATTAAAACATTTAAAATGATATTTTAGTTAAAGGGTTTTTAATAAAATGAGAGACACTTGAATACAATAATTGAGGAATAACATTTAATCAGAACTTTATAATATCATGAGAATAAAGGGATTCATGATATAATATTCCAAAGGATAGTATATACACTATATAAGAGTGAATTGGTGCATAACAACAATGAAGTCTCAATAGAAATGTAAAACGAGATAAAATCCCTTATAAAGAAGGTATCATTAAATTAAGGACAAATCAATCTCATAATTTTGTGGGGAAAATATAAATACACCCAATACAAGTGGATACTAAGTGTAAAAAAATGAAATTTCATTCATACATATTCAAAGGATGACATTTTCATTAACCACATGTTGAACCCAAAGAAATCGAAATTGGGTTAAGAAGTTCCCTTGGTAAAATTCCACAGCCTAATGGTATCACATTAAAATTCATAAAATTATTTTATGAGAGAGAAAATGGTATCTCATCACTTGGATACAAAATTTACATAAATAAGGATATATAAGAACATATCCCAACATAAAAAGATGTAAATTAAAATACTTAACAAAATAAGACTTTTTAAAAGAGGAGTGTGAAAGGTTCCCTTACAGATTTGGGAAACTTTCGAAACGTACATCCCATGAAAGAAGGGTCATACAATGAATCTTTAACTACCCATAAATGAGAATATATTATAAAAATAGTAAAATAATGGGCAGTACATACATCACACAAAAGAAAATAGTGGCCAATGTAGCATGAATCTCACGGGAATAAAAAGTGAGATGAAAATCCCCTTATGAAAATTCGGTAGCCTAACGGCGCCACATAAAACATCAAAAAAAATTGATTGATGAGATCAAATATGGTCTCTAATAATATTAACATAAAATTTATAGAAAAAGGAATATAACAACCCCCGACATAAGAATTAGGAGCTTAAAGTAAGTTACATAAAAAAGGTACTTAACAAGAAAGAGAGAGGTAGGATCCCTTACCTCAAGTCCAACTTGTCTTGTTCGTTTCTTTATATTCCGGAATAATAAACATTTGTCAATTTATAATTACTTAAGGTCATACTTTGAATATTATTATTCAGTTCATATCACATATTATAATGTTATAATAATTGGTCAATAATGTGAGTTCATATCATATGTTTTTGTCGATGTTTGGTACATGAGTCAAAAATGAACTTGTTTGAAAATGATTGTCCATGTAGTAATAAGTAAATCATCTTCAGAATAGTATTAATGATTTAAATATCATATATATCCAATAAATATTCATTTTATACTATTCCATAAAATTTGGTGATAAAAAGAAATGAAATGAACCATTCATGGAGACGGTAGGCCGTACGTACGCATGAATGCTACTTTCATTTCTTTGACATATTAATGGAATTAAAAATAATTGAGAGATATATATATTATAATTCCAGTATAATATATATGTTTTATAGGTCACATAAGTTCATTAATTTCATTCTTTATACATTCCATTTATTGCATGAACGAGTCACATCACTAGAGGGGCCGTAGTCCACACTTCCTCGTATGAAATTATCACATTTTCACAACATGAAAATCATAAAGGTCTGTTTTAAATATAAAAATACAGAAGCATATGGAAAACATAAATACCATATATATCATATATAAAATACATTGACATCATAATGGCCACCTTTAAAGTTGTTAAAAGAATATTGAACAATCATCGTTTCGTGAGGCAGTAATTCGCCATCCACAGAAACAGTATGTTATTTAACCATTAGACAGATGTGTGTGTAAGTGTAGCTAGAATCCTTCTTATAACAACATCAAATTATATTTAAGATACTTTTTTTGTTACAAAAGAAATGAATAAAAAATTTTTAGGGGGTTGGAGAAGCAAAATAAAACAAAAGAACAATAGGGAAGACTTTACCTTTAAATCGGGTAACTCTTTTTGATTTGAGCTCAAAGGCTTCCTTGGAAAGACTTATACCCGAATTGAGGATTCTAGGAGTAAGAGAGGGATGTTTAGAGACAAAATGGGCTGGTTTTGTCTGAGCCAAAGGCTTGATAGTTGTGGGTAAGGTGGTATAGGTAGGGGAATTTTATAAGAGGAGAGGAGGGGCACTCTTGGAAACTCTTGAAACGTAACATTATTATAAAATTCTTTTCAGATTTTAAAGGTCCCAAAATTATATATTTCTATAATAAGGTGATAATAGTTCGAAATACACACATCCAATAGGTTTTTTAAAAGTGTATGTCTCAGAGTTTACATTATCGTTTCATTTTATTTAAATCGTTAAATAATGAGGTAATCGCTGAATCATCATGGTGTCATAAATAATTTAATTTATTTAATGTATAAAAATTATAAAAAAACTATCATGATGTAGGAACTGTTTTTATCTTTATAATGAATATTTATATTCAAAAATATGACTTGTATAACCCCATGTAAAAATTGTTTTAGTAAAACAATACATGTTTGTGACATTTTAATTTTAACTTTAAATAAAAAGTAATTAATGTCATTTTCCAACCAAAGTGGCTCCATGGGGTCCCCAAGTTGACCCATGTATTTTCTTGGTCGTCCATGACTCATACAATAATGGTATGACTTGTGTAAAGGTCATTTCATAGTATTATAACATTATCTTTACTTTAAATTACACTAATTACCTTTAATCGTGATTAATAAAACTTAAAAGTTACTATTCACCAAAAGATTATTTTAATCTCATTGAACCACATTTTACTTCCTAATGATATCCATGTATGTCGGATTTTTTAAAATCGAAACACAGAAGTGGTAATGTTTCATTTAAACGGAAAAATCAATTTCTTTAACTACCACTTAGTGGTTTCACTATTCATCAAAAATTGAAGTTTTTTAAAAAAATACCAAAAATTCACCCTAAGATATATTCGATATTCTCAATTCAAAAATTATGTCTATTTTACAAAATTAAAAATATATAAGTTTCGTTAATTAATTTAATAATTCATTTCCGCTGTCAAAAAAAATAGTGTGTTTTTATGAAACAATATCTATTAAAAGATTGACACTAGTTTAAGTCCAATTTCAAAGTGAAATTAATTTCAATGACCACCATTGGATTAAATGGTAAAAATATATTTTAATTACACTTTAATATCAACTAAAAAGATAATCTATCCATATAAATAAATCAGATTAAAAGTAGTTTTTGAATTAAAATGCATTATTTTCACTAAAAATGGTCTTTATCGGAAAAATAATAGAAAATTTACACAAAGTAAATTTTGATGTCCAGATTCAAAAGAAGGATTTTATTTTGTCAAATATAGCATATAAAATTTAAAAATTATATTTAAATAGGGTTCTCCATCAAAAGGCGGTTAATCGACCTTTTAAAGAATATTAGAAGATTTATGCTTAAAATTGGATTCATTCGCATTTTAAGCCTCTAACATTTATTGGAAAAAAGTAAAAATATTTGACAAAAATATATAATCATTTTGTAGTTATTTATGTCTATTATTTCCATTACAACGACTAGGCGTTAACAATTATTATATTATTATATTATTAGTGTGCAACGTAAGATTTCAAAGAAACTCATTGTTGTGTATTGGGTACGCCATCGAGCATAGAATTCCCTTTAAAGTAGTATTAATATTTTATTCACAAATATTGAAAAAAGTTAGAATGTAATATTATTTATTTACCTGGGATGTTACATTGGCCAAGCCAAAAGGCTTTGATTGTGTGAATAAGCTGGTAGTGGTGGGGGCCTTTTATAAGAGGAGAGGAGGGGCACTCTTGGAAATTCATGAAATGTTATGTTATTATGAAGTGATTTTCATATTCCAAAGATCCCAAGATTATATATTTCGAGGATAAGGTGATAAGGGTTCGAAATATACTGATAAAATAGGTTTTTGACAATTGTAAGTCTTAGATTTTACATTATCTTTTCATTTTATTTAAATCTTTAATTAATGAGGTAATTGCTGCATCATCATGGTGTCATAAAAATTTAATTTATTTAATGTATAAAAATTATAAAAAATTTACCATGATTTAGGAAATATTTATATATTTCCAATTAATATTTATAGTCGAAATTTTAACTTATATAACCCCATGTAATGATTGTTTTAGTAAAACAACACATGTTTGTGACAATTTTATTTTTTACTTTAAATAAAAAGTTCTTAATGTCATTTTCTTACCCAAGTGGCTCCATGGGGTCCCCATGTTGACCCATGGATTGTATTGGTTGGACATGACTCATCCAATAATTGTAGGACAAGTTTTAAGATATTTTTATATTTTTTTTTAATATCATTTTTACCTTAAATTTCACTAATTACCTTTAATCGCGATTAATAAAACTTAAAAGTTTCTATTCCCCAAAAGATTATTTTAATCCCATCGAACCAAATTTTGCATCCTAATTACAACCATGTATGTCAGATTTTTGAAATTCTATTCATAGAAGCGGTAAAGTTTCATTTAAACGAAAAATCAGTTTTTTAACTACCACTTAGTGGTTTAACTATTCATCATAAATTGAAGTTTTTCAGAACAATGCCAAAATTTCACCCTAAGCTATAATTGATATTCCGAATTCAAAAATGATGTCTATTTTAAAAAATTCCAAACATATAATTTTCATTAATTAATTTAATAATTAATTCCCGTTGTCACAACAAATAGCATGTTTTTAAGAAATAATATATATCAAAATATTGACAATTGTTTATGTCCTATTTCAAAGTAAAATTAATTCTAATGACCACCATTGGATAAAATGGTAAAAATATATTATAATTATACTTTAAAACCACTAAATAGTATAATTTATCACTATAAATTATTTTGTTTGAAAATTTTGTTTTTATGTATTTTTCACTATTCATTAAAAATTGGAAGTTCTCAGAAAAATACCAAAAAATAAACATTGGCTAATTTTGATATTCTGAATCAAAAAATGAAGTCCATTTTGAAATATAAAATATATATAATTTCAAAATGTGTGTATTAATATTCATAATGGATATTTTTATTGATCGCGGTGTGTTAGAATCTCGAACTTGCGTACAATGCAAGTTATTGCATTATTGAAAGAGAAGCGTATCGTGGAAGCTCGGGGTGTTACAGAATTCTTAAATCAAGAAACCTTATCGTTATTCTAATACACCTTAGGGTTAAACAATGTCATTTATTTTCATCATATATTCTAATCCTTTATAATAGTTTTTAATGAATATGTGAATTTTCCTAAGAATATCCCCCAAGAGTGTCAAACTATGGGTGTAGTGAGGTCAATTATAGTGAACCATGTTACTCTCAAGTTAATCCCAACATGTAATTTTGGATTAATTACCCATAGGAACATTTATTATAGAAAAATATCAAGTTATAATATCTGTGCATTGATGTATTTCTAGGACGATCCACATAATCTATACATTCCCAAAACATTGGTATGTTATTACATACTTGTTTTCAATGTCAAACTTCTGGGTATGTTAACTAATATATTTTTTCCTTAACATAGTTCTCGAGGTTTCTACTAAAAATTCTCTGATACCAACTATATTAAACCCAACCCCAGGAGCCTAGATGTGGTTCCAAATAAGATTAAATTGGCATAAGATTCAAGGAAATCATGTCCCCCATGACCCAAAAAAATTTATTCCTGGAAAACTAAGTACATAAAATCCTATTATATTTCAAATGAATACAAATATTTTTACATTATTTTATTTTATTTTTTGGAATTACCTTATTCCTTCTAGCATGTCCTTACTTATCATTCATAGTACACTTCATTGACTCCTGTGAAAAGGAAAAAAATAAGAGTAAGATCAAATTCTCAATAAGGTTTAAGTATAATGGAATCAATAATAAATCAATTTGAATAATCAAAAATGAAATATAAATAAATGATCACAAATTCCATTTTAATAATTTGATAAAGAATAATCAATATTGAAAGGAAATTAACTAAACACACATTTTATTTGAATAAATTGATAAGGAATAATCAATATATAAATGTAAAAAATAGAAAATCCCTCCATTTAATCAATAAAACAAGAATGAAATTCATCCATATAATTTATCATAGTAAATATACAATGGATAATAATAAATGAATCTATATGACATTAATGATTCATTATTAGACGTCATGTTTTCATGGTACATGAAATCATTACCATAATGATCTATCAAAATATTGTTTAAAATATATCTTGTTGAAACCAATTTGATTTGGACAACAGATTTGTCTCATGATTCTACTAATGCATTGAGGGGAATACTTTAAATGTTCCCCAACCTATTTATGTTTCAATATAGAAGAGATAACTACTAGATGTGTTCGGTTTGTCCAGACGGTTGATTGTGAGTGACTATGGTTAAGTGTGATGCACAATCATTTATGTTTGGTTACAATTTTTGTACATAATCGAAACTCCCAATGGTTCTATTATATATTACTAGTTACAGACCTGATTTCTAAATCTAAGTGGCCAGTTAGGGTTTCAAATGCAATGACACATAGGAAATCTAATTGGTTGGGAGGGTTGGAATTCATGTTCATCAAACCCTATTATGGGAAATTGTTATATACTACATGAATATTTTATATAATTAAGATATATTCAAGAATCTATTTTTAATCCGGATATAGGACTAGTTACTGTAACAAAATGATAATAGGTTAATTACATTGTATTCAATAAAAGATGGGATCTTTTTGGTTAATACTTATGTATGTATTCAAGTTTATTCAAGCATTTATTATTAATTAATTTTTTATTATATTATAAATCCATATAATTGGACACTTTGGAATTTTCTGCCACGTAGAGAGGCGGTCATATTTCTACTAGGGGGTTATGCCACTATAAGGCATCCTACATATCCTATTTATTGAAAGAATTGAAACCCATGCATTTTTTTAAACATTTGAATTTCAAAATCATGTGGAAAGGAAATATGTGTAGGAAGTCAGGCACTAGATATTTGTACTTGAGTCTTGAAGATAAATCCAACATATCTTAGTTATTACAGGATTTAGAGTTACCGTTTTTCATTCAAAAACTTGGGATTGGCCCCAAGATAGATTCCATAATATGTTGGATGTTTCTCTAATGTAACCCATAGGGTCTTAAGTAATGATATTTCCCTAGATACTGGAGATTAATGATGTCAAAATGGGTTTATTGCAACTCCCTAATTGCACCAAACTTATGATTCATGTGAGAAACAACATATACTAAGTGATTATCTTTATTGAATATGGATGTCGGACTAGTGTACTGAGACACACCATATATTTTTTAATATGGATATCAGGTATTAAGAAGATATACAACATATCCTGGTTATATACGAAATATCATTCATTATAGAATAATGGATTCCCAGTCTCCTGATGGATGAGGTAGAATGATCATCCCATGGGAATATTTGGGTCCTGATTATTGAAACGTTGGAGACATGGAATAACCTACACTATGGTGGACTCTTTTTTAAGATGCAGCCTTAGTAAGGCATCCTATGTATCCTGGTTATTGTTTGAATTGGAGTAATTTTATTTCAATTAATTATACACACTACAATTTCCCTTATATACTAGAAATATCAAATTGTGTCATTGATCATGGAATAAATGCCGATGTTGGACTTGTAACGACCCGAAATTTTGAATAAATCTTGTTTCCTAATTTCATGTGTTATTTTATTTTATTTTTATACTCAACAAAAATGTTTTATTTGACAAACATGATTATAATTAAAATGAGACCAGTGGGTTTTGACTATTATATAACCATCGGTCAATATGACCACTGTGAACAAAATGTTTTGATTATTGTCTCTAAATATAAGTAATCTTGGTTAATTATTATAGAAAGAAGATTTGATGGCCTCACCTAGTAGTCTTGGACCGATCGAAGACCATCTAACAGAGCTTGGGAAGGAGGTAGCACCATTGGGCTTTACTCTGGATCAAATCCAAGCCGAACTTCATCATGTGAAGCTAGAACGGAATCGCCTTCGTGAGAAGTTCAAACTGATAGAAATTAATACTCGGGCAATGTTGACTGAGCCGCCCCAAGATTCTATCACCCTAGCACACCTTACTCTTAGGTCCTATGCTGGTATTATAAGGGGCTATGTAATGAGACCGTAACTTCCTTGTGTAATCCTTGTTTTAAATAAAAATTGGGATTTCTTCTTATGATGAAGTTTATGAATTTTGAAATGACCGGATAAATATAGTACGCATATTTTTGATGAATTTTAGAAAAAGGATATTTTAAAAATGTTTATGTAAACCTTAAATAATTAAAAATGTGTAATGATTTTCAAAAAATGGTCTTCTACAATTATATTCAGTACAAAATTTGGAGTCTAATAAGATCAACTTGATTGTTGATGAATAGTAAATTATGAATAGTGATTTTATGATTAGGATTAGTAATATGACCAAATGGATTAGTAATCTCACTTAAAGAAAGTTTTAAAATAATCTAGGCACCTTGATTAAATAATGTGATTCAATAAAATAGTTAAATAACGGTTTCATTAATTATTATTCAAGTATTAGTTTTTTTCGGGTGAATAGTGTTTTTTAATTAAAAAATTAATTAAAAATAGTTAGAAAATTATTTTTATAAAACGGATTTCATTTTTGAACTCAGAGCACCGATATTATGCTATGGTAATTTTTGGGGTTTTTTCTGAAAAAAATGAATTTTCGGTGAATAGTGTTTTTATTTAAAAATTAAATTAAAAATATTTAAAAAAAATTATTTTTATAAAATGGAGTTCATAAACTTAATTAGGGAATCAATATTTAGTAAAGGTGAAAGTTTGGGTTTTTTTCTGAGAAAGATGAATTTTTCAGTGAATAGTAAAAATGCAGTTTTAGGGTTTCGGTATGTTTAATGACATCATAATTGTGTCATGATGATGTCATGAGATCTTTTAAGGGTTGGACGGCCAAGGGTGATGAATTATTGTTTTGGGGGCCCCATGTGGCCTAACTCCATGATAAATGCCAAGGGAGAGCACATGGGTTTGAGAAAAGCACATGTGAGGTGTCCCTTGGCCATTAATGCCTTGTCCCCTCACTTTCCCTATAAATACCAAGCCCTCCTCCCATCCATTCGACTCCCCACTCATCCCCAACGAATTTCTGGTCTCATTACCTCCCAAGGAGTCCTCCAAAGGTTCCCCCAAGCCCTCAAGGTCCCATCCTTTTAGGTTTAAGAGTTACATTTTAAGGTAAGGGATCCGACCACTCTCTTTCATTTCAAGTAATGTCTTTTATGTCATTCCTTTTATGCTACATGTTCTTATGTTGGAGGATGTTATTTTATACTCCTCTTACTGCCCTTTTTATGTTCATATAATGAGAGATCACCTCTTACTCTCATTATTTCGTTTTATGATGTTTTAAGTGGCGCCGTTAGGCTGCCAAAAGTTTTGTAACGGATTCTTTCTCCCTTCTCATTTTTCAAGATCTATTTTTATGTAAAGTATTTCAAGTTCCTTTTTATTATGTTGGGGTATGATCTCTAAATTTATCATACTGATATTTTATGATCATATTATGAGAGACCTCATTTGATCTCTTCAATTCAGTATTTTGAAGTTTTAAGTGGCGCCGTTAGGCTGCCGAAATTTTTGTAACAGATTCTTTCTCCCTTCTCATTTTTCAAGATCTATTTTCATGTAAAGTATTTCAAGTTCCTTTTTGTTATGTAGGGGTATGATCTCCATATCTATCATACTGGACTCTTATGTTCATATGATGAGAGACCCCATTTTATCTCTTCAATTCAGTATTTTGATGTTTTAAGTGGCGCCGTTAGGCTGCCGAATTTTTAAGTGGTTCTTCACCCTTCTCGTTTTGAAGTTCTACTTTCATGTCAATTCCTTCAAGTTCCTTTTTGTTATGTTGGGGTATGATCTCTATATCTATCATACTGGAATATTATTTTCATATGATGAGAGACCCCATTTGATCTCTTCAATTCAGTATTTTGAAATTTTAAGTGCCGCCGTTAGGCTGCCAAATTTTTAGGGGATTCTTTCACCCTTCTCATTCTTTTCAAAGTTCTACTTTCATGTCAAGTCTTTCAAGTTCCTTTTTAATTATGTTGTGGAATTATATCTATATCTATCATACTTAACTCTTATGTTCACATGATGAGAGACCCTATTTGATCTTTTCAAATCATTTTTGTTGAAGTTTAAGTAATGCCATTAGGCTGCTGAACTTTCATAAGAGAAATCTAATTTTTGTCTTCCTTACATGTTTTTCATTTCAAATGGTATGTCCTTGAAATTTCATTACCATGATCATGTATCCTTCTTATTCTGTCCATCTACTGTTTTATGGGTCATTTATGAATATTTGACCCATTTCCCTCTCTTTTTAATGTCTTCTAAAACCTCGTAACATAGCCGTTATGCTGCAGAATTTCCGTCTCAAAATGTATCTATTTTTTTTATAAAGTTATTTTATATTATTAAGTGAATACTCAAAGCTCTTTATTCTAAAGGGGTATTTACATATATACCAAAATGTTCTATTTTAAATTCTGGGATTTACATACATGAGACCCACCTTCCTTTTCTTTGGGTTTTAAAGTGACGTAAGGATCATGTCTTTAAAGCAGTTTTTTTAACGTTATGATTATGAAATGAAACCCATTTATTTTATGCTATATGGGTTATTTATGAAATGTTTGATGATGATATATGTGGCTCACATGATAATAAAGGAAAATTTAAGGGTGCGCCCTGATAGCGCTCCAATGCATTGGGTAAAGACTTAATCTCTAGAGATGACCATTTTAACGACGCCTTGGTGAATAACCTTGGTAATTTTTAACGACACCTTGGGGATGGACCTTGGTGAAACGAAACTATTTTCAATATTAAATGTTGTAGCCACATCTTCAAGTTATGAAAAATGTTATTTTTATTATGATTTATCTCATGATTTCTTCCTCATGCCTTAAAGTTCTTTTCATGTCCTTATTGAATTATCTCAAGTTCACATGAAAAATGTTTCTCTTGTTTCCCTTACTGGGCCTTTTGCTCACCCTTTCTTTTGATGTATGTCCCCAGGTTATGAGATGCAGTAATGAACCTAGGATGAACTAAAGGAGAATCCTTTCAAGTGTTTAAGAAGAATGTTTTATGTTTTTTTTTCTTGTATTATGTTACTTGTTTCCAAGACACTAAACCTTAACGATCCCCAGTTCCGTGTAATGGAATGAAAGTTATGTTATAAAAAGACAGGATGTTATAGGACTTGTCTTTGTAGAGTCTTATAATGTGAATGATATTGTCATTTATGCTATTTAAACTCATGTAATCTATGATTAGAATGAGAAACAAGGGATAGGAAAAATTAATGATATTTCTTATAGATATAGGACATATTCACTAGGAAATCCCATTGGAGTTCAATGAATAGATCATAACTTAGAGTGGTTTCCAGCAAATCCTATTCATAATATGAATCATAGATCTTGTAGTTCAATTGTTTGGGGGAATACAAACCGATGTTTCCATTTTTGATTGGGCATAAAAACTATGTATGGAAATTTTTATCATGTCCTGGAATACTCGATGGATCTGGCCTACTTGTTTAACTTACAATAAATAATTGTCTGTCCAACATTCCTTGATTGTTTACTAGGTATGATAGAGATTGTATGATTCACATATCCAATGAAAATTTCATGATCCAGTTGAATTTATTGTGGGGACATCGTATAAGTTAAATGGAATATATGATGTTTTCTACAAGATCATGGATTACTTGTCTAGAAGAATTCATGAGACCTGGACATCTTGTCCGGGAATCAATCGCATGTCATTGACTAGATTGTCCAGAGGAAATCACAAGACATGGTTGTCTTTTCATGGAATCTATTTCATTACACAGATTGGAATATACTAGAGGGAATCACATGATCCAGCTGAGTTTTTATGTGTCATCATGGAAGCAGGCTAACACACATCGAGGACTTCATGATAGTCAATGCAACACATCGAGAGGGTGATGCATGATCTAGGATGACATGTCTGATGGCCATCACAATACCTATCTGGAATGGCTAGAGTGTGTCATAGGAGTCATTTGACATGCTTGGGTGCTATTGTGAGACTCAACTAACATTTTTTGGTGGTAGCATATGAGTTTGGAAGACGGTTTGAATGACATCGCAAGGTCTGGATTGCAAGCCTAGAGGGCTTCATGAGACTAGGATGTCATGCCTGATAGGTAACATGTTACATGTTTTGACATGTCTATAGTACTTTACAAGATCCAAATAGTATACCAATGTAATTTTTTGAGATATAGGTAACATGTACTGATGTTGTGGCCTATCCTGGGTGGTTGGCGTGATGTTCATGAGGATCTCCATATGTGATCTTCAAAAAATTATTCCATCTTTTGGCCCCTTTTCGAGCCTTATATTTCAAATTCCATAGATTGATATTGTATTAGGTTATTTTTAGACTCACATGATTTAGCATATGTGCTGGGTATTTGTGTGTGTCGTAATAGAAGTCCATCACATGATCAATGAATAATCACATGAAGTACTTTATCTATGCTTCATGATTAGTACAGTTCTACCCTAGATCATACATGAAGAGAATCTTTTCTAGTCATAAGATCAGCTGCCCCTAGAATTCATCTCTGGTTCTTGGGTACACTAGTGCGAGGTTCCAAAAAAAGGTTCTTCTTCACTAAGACTCTGAAGAATTTATTTTTTATTATGTGATGGTGGATTTATAATCCTCGAAAAAAAATTTATTCATTTCTTTTCACAAAACATATCACACAAATCTTCGCTGTAAATAATTAACAGCTTTGATGTCTTTCACTCTATGAGTTCACACTATAAATCTTCCTACTTGATTTTTATGATTCTCAGTGATTGTAGGATCATCATTTCAATGCCTATTTATGGGATTATTTTATATTAAGGGGGTCTTGTTTAATCATGGATATATTTATATGGACTTTCATATTGTCATACGATAATGTCCATGGGATTTCACATGATCTCAAGTGACTTTTCTAGAACCATTCACAAGATACAGACGTCTTACCCAGGTGCCCTCATGAAATCAAAACTATATTTTTGAGGGGATTTTCGTGATAATTCTACGAACAGATTAGGTGTTTCGCATGATTTTTACGACTTCGAGAGGCTCCAATAATGTCCCTATTTTATTTCCTATATTTATTTTACAAAGTATGGGGATCTCTCAAGGTTTTATGATAATTTTCGTAGAAAATCACACCACCTCTTGGAGACATGTTGCATGACCAAAAATGGGTTTTTTAGAGATACATGATCATTTGATAAAATAATTCATCTTTTTGATCATATCATTACAAAGTGTGAGTCTGAGGTCACATGGACATTTACTAAGATCTTCACATGATGAGGATGACAAGCCAGTGTGCTTCCTTGATATTTAAAGGACATGTCACCAGCCACTTCAGTGTCTTACATATTTCTTGGGGTGTGTCACATGTTGTTTAAAATGGAAATAGGATCATACATTATCCCATTTTATCTCATTTTTTTATTTTATAATGGTTATGATATATCACAAATTCTTACAACTGTTGTGGACTAAAATCAATCTCCTTGTTTGTGATTCATTGGATGAACAATAATGTATCTCACGATAGTGTGCAGGAATATAAAAACAACCCTTCTTCTTGTATGTTGTGCATCGCATGACCAGTTATGAATCACATGATGGTGTCTAGACATTGATAGGGACAGTATCTCTACTTTTCTTTAATCCATCGCATGTTCAAGGATGGATCATATAATGGTGTGTAAACATTGTCAATGATTGTCACATTTATTTCCATTAATGATTCATATGTTTTTGGTTTCGTAAACCATGATTATTTAAGTTGTGATAAATATAAGGGAACCAATGAGAATGTTGCATGACATTCAGATATATATGTGATCTTGTAAAGGGGATTAGACGATAGAGTCTCATGTAGAGAACACTTCTAATTCAACAACACCAATGCATGTAATATATACTCCCTTCTCATGATAGTTTAATGTGTAAATGTGTGATAACATTGGTTTTTGTACAAAGGTATGGTTCCTTTTCACTAGTTAAAATGACTTTGTACGGACTTATGTGATTATTTAACTTGATCATAGTTTTTTTGGAGGTGTTTGGTTACTTTTTGGAGCCTGGAATCATGTTTTGGAGTGAAAATCACATGGAGAACAGTCGGCACATGGCTTGAACACAGTTAGACTAAATCGTGCAATATTTATACAATGATGAAGGTTCTTAATAGATGGTTTTTCATGTTTGTGGCATGGTTAGTAAAACTGTGTGGGGTGACAATGGGAAGGGCCCCTTGCTAGATAGTGAGGTGCACACAGTTTCTCCACGGTTTGGGAAATTGTGCTCGTAAATCGTGAAACCCTGCATTGTTGGGTTTTTTAATTTTTTTAATTAATAAACAAATTGTTTTTATAAACCATTTGGGTTTCTATCTCTTATGGATAGCAACCTCCCATGGCTCTCCCTTGAGGCGCCTAACATACTCTTTTATCCTGAGCCTCCGTCCGACCTCCGTTTTGATAGGTGACTGTCACATCAGATCCACATTGTACAGTACTCAATTCTTTTTTAGTCATTATTGATTCATAGAAACAATTAATGTTCTATTTTTATTTTGGAATATATTCGCTTATATCATTTTCTTCGTCCATTCTTCAAATTTCTTCCAAACTGGTACAAATAAGGACTCGATACTAGAGAAGTTTTCTACTACCGAGGTGAGGTAGGTGGTCTATACTTTTATTTGGATATTCTTTGGTGTTTTTAAGCATTCTTCATTTACTAAATCCATTGTAAATTCATGATAGGTCTCTTTTTTTGATCATTTAGATTTTATTAGATGTAGTTGGACCTAGTGAGGTTGAACATAGTTCAGTTTTGGTGTGTTGGATCGTATTCCTTGTTTCAAGGTCACCCAATGGGTTTTCATTAAGGAAAAAACCTATTAATTACTATATAAACCACCAAAGGGGTGTGTTCATGTAATTTCCAAGTTAGAGGAGGCTTGTTAACTCCTTAATAGTTTTAATATCAATTTTAGGAGATGTACATCCTCCTAGATTAATGAGAATCATGTTATGCCTTGTCTATTTTTGATATTTTGGCATGTGAAATGGATGATATGGGTGGTTATACCTATATGAAATGACTACTGGCATGTTAAATGGATTATATGGGTGGATATTCTCATACACATAGTAAATGATAAATGGTTTTAATGAGTGGGTATACTCGTGGAAAGTGCTTATTGATGTGAATCGGTATACTCACATGTTTATTAATGTTTATTTTGAATGAATGAATGCTTGAATGAATGGTTTGATATATGCCAGGGATAGCTCTCCATTGATCTAGAATGTGGTAGTGGACACCTTCGATTAACTCTGAACCTTGTGAATTCATTCTGTGGGATTCCTTGGTCCTTACTACCCCACAGATCTGGCTTTCTTGGGCTCACATAGAACTTTTTTTTCCATTCTTCTAGGAACCCAACTAGTGCCTTACCAAGATTCTACTAGGGACACCCATGGCACATGATGGGGTGCCTTGTAGAACCTCCTTGGATCTGACCCACCATGGTCTAGAATTATTAGTTAGATACCTTAGTCTACTGACACCTTGGATCCAGACCTTACAGTCTACGCTTCACTATATGGTGAGTCCATGTAATATTTGACTTCACTATATTGCATGGTCATGGGACACTTGACTTTTCTATATATCATGGTTGTCGTTACATGATATAGGTGGATGTACAACATGACCATTTGAATTTATGTTTTACATTGTTATAGCTACCTTGGTAGGAGCTATCTCTCTTTTGCAGGAATCATTAAAGGATTTTTGTTTTAATAGTTATAGTAGACTTCTTACATGGGCATATGCACTTATTTAATGTATTTTTACACTTTTAAAATCCTTTGTATAATTTTTTTTATAACATTATATTCCATGGTGTTTTCCTACTAGGATGTTTATTTAGTACCCTATTTTGCCCTTCATGGGGACCCAAAGAGATTATATGGTTACACGTGATTATAAGGGAAATTTCCCTAGTAGAGGTTGTTGATTGTGGATTTGGGGTAGGGGATCAAAGGACCAAGTTATGGATTGTGATGTTGGGATACCTTTTTGGTATTTTTTTTTCTTTTTGGGATATTTTTACTATACTGTATTTACATGTATCTATATGGATTATTTCTAGATACGTGTACCATCTGCAACAGTTTTTATATGAGACACTTCTTGTTATAGATATGTATTCATGTCTTGCATTATCTTTAGTTGACTACTTATTTATTCTCTTCTTATATTTATTATATGTTTGACCTCTATTGTGATACTCTGGTAATGATGGAATAGTCTCCCCACTGACTCACCTAGTCCCTTGCTACAAGCCGTCATCCTATGGTGTTTGGGAAGATATGCTTGGGGCTATGTGGAAAACCAGGCTCGGGACACCATAGGGTGGAATCCGTGTTCGGGACATTACAATGTGATATCATAGGATAATTCTGGTATGTCTTACTATTGGGTGATGTTAGACAAGGATAGGATGGAAATGGAATTTGGTAATAAATTGTTCCTAGGAGTAGTTTCCCCGCATATAGGGAAAAGCCAAATTGCCTCGAATTTAGTTCTGATTTTCTAGATTTTGACTGTTAGAATTGTTTTGATTTTACCATTGGGTGATGCACTTGATTTATACTATTACTATTAATGCAATTGTGGGTTCTATTTGAGTCGAAACCCGATGATATAAGGTTGTACCATCTCATGCATCATATAGACACTTTTTAGAATCACAATTCATGCATTATGAGACACCATATGGGATGCATTAAATATTTCATACTGTTTTGATAGTTGATGTTATTATTGTGCATGATGTTGTGTTAGTTTTGTGTTGTAGATAAAGGTATGATGTAATCATTCAATCCATAAGGATTATAGACCCTTATGAATTGGGAAATGATGCACCGATGGAACGAAAATGTTAAATGAGTTTGTTACATGTTTGGTTTTAATGGGATCCAAGATTGGATTCATGATGTGTTATGGGGTTCCATAGATTTAGAATTGGTTACCATGGTGAAATTTACAGGATTACTGAATGGAAATGGAAACTCAAATACTAGATAGAGTCTTGACCTAGACTAGACTTTTGAGTGGGAATGATTCATAGTTTCAAGTGGCTCCTTGGAAATTTTTATAATGTCCTAGCTTTAAAAGTAGTTTGTGGGTTTGAATTGGTTTCATAGAGGTGTTTTTACATTTCCTACGATTTTGATCTTTGTGATTTGATGTTGTTCCTTTATGAGGTGTACATTTGGAATTTTAGAGAAATGTCACCACAATGACCTCCATTGGTAAGACATGATAGAGGTGATGGATATACATTTGAGGCAGTGGGCTACGCACTACCAGTTTATCCTCCTATAGTGAAAGTTTCAGAAGATGAGGTTGTTCCAGACAAAAGTTCTAAGGAACAATTTCTTTAGGTTTTCTTTCTCTATATATATATGATCCAGGGAGCACCATAGATATCCTTGACTATGGCTGAGATGAGATAGGTGTTCCAGAAATATCATCCTCCTATTTTCTCATGGGATGGAAGACCACAAGTTTTACAGCTATGGCTGGATACCATGTTATCAATTTTTGGGCATTTAGAGACACCTTCGGAGCATAGGGTCATGATCGTAACTTACATGGTACGTGGGGTGAAAAATCGCTTGTGTGATGTTTTCAAATGGGATGATGGGATATGGAATATGGGTTGGGATGAATTTCAAACCCTCTTTTATGGCTACTATTACCACGTGGCTCTCTGAGCATTGATGTATAGTTAGTTTATGTGTCTAGAGACGGGCATGATGACAGTTATGGAATACTCGTAAATATTTACAAAGATGTTGTATTTTGTGTTGACGTATCTTAATTATGAGCTATCAATGGAGAGAAACATAAAGGAAGGTCTCAAAGATGCTATCAAATCATAGGTCAATGTGTTCATATTTCCTTCTATCACTGAGATTGTGATCTAGGAAATGATTACAAAGAGGAACCTATTGGATGATGGGGGTAAAAAATAGTGGAGTGTTATTTCTCACCCTAGTGGATCCACATCGACAGGTATGAGGCTCCGTTTTGAGGCATCCTTTGACATGAGTGTTAGTCAAAATGTGGGAGTAGTCATTTTGGTGTCTTTCCAACAGTGTGGTAAGTGAGGCCACAGGAAAAATCAGTGGATTGTGACCCATTCAAGTGTCAAGCTTACAGAAGGATAGGACACATGTAGCAGTTTTTCAAGGCCTTCCCTCCAACTATGAGGGGTAGGGTTTTAACTCCAACGTTAGGTCTAGGAGTATGTTCTTCATCTCCACAACATTCTATGATCCAGAGTAGTGGAGGACGGTTATCCAAGTGTAGTAGTGGTCCTGGTCATGGTAGCCAAACACTGGGTTCTCTCTAGTGGTAGGGTGGATCAGCTCAGGGTGGCCATGCAGGGTCATAGGCCTGTAGTACAGGCTATAATTTGGCAATGAAATAGGACCAACAAGAGTAGGATCCTATACCTTATGGAGTGAGAGGTATGATCTTAGTTGTATCCATTATTTCATCTTCTCTTTTCGATATAGATTCCTCTCACAATTTTATCACTTCATTAGTGGTAAAAATTCTTGGGCTAGTAGTTCTGCTTTTTGATGGACTTATGACACTAGAAAAACCATTGGGAGTTAGAGCATGTGATGTGCACCAGTGTATGTAATGTCTTCTTGGGGTTGTTGGGTGCCACTTCCTATATAGTTAATATGTCATCAAAATGAAAAGGATATAATTCATTAATGGGATGGACTGTCTAGTAGCTTATCGAGCGTATGTTGACTGATATCACCAGAGTGTGGATTCCACATCAATATAGTGTGATGTGTTTATTCATAAGGGTGAATGGGATGTCTGTGTGAGTAGATCTAGACCCAAGAATCATGGATTGGTCAGGATGACATCCTAGCTTTCTAGTTTATTTCTAGATGATCAAGGAGTTTGTCAGGTGCACATTCCTCCAGTGGTTAGGTGCTTCATGAATGCCTTTCCCAATAATATTTATATTTTACCTCCTGAGAGAGAGGTGGAGTTAGCTATCGAGCTATTTCCAGGATTTGCACCAGTATCCATTCTTCCATACAGGGTGGCTACGATAGAGTTTCTTGAGCTCAAGAGGTAGTTAAAGGATTTGGAGGCGAAGTGGTTTATTAGAACCAATACATCTCAATAGGGGTTTTCGGTCCATTTTGTGGATAAGGTGGATGAAACTCTTAGGATATGTGGGGATTATTAGAAAAGATACCAGCTAATGGTTAAAAACCAACATCCTTACCCACTAATAGATGACCTTCTTGACAAGATTCATAGATTTACAATGTTCTCAAATATCGACTTCAGGTCAGGTTATCACCATGTGTGTGTTCAACCAACAGACATAGCTTGTACCACCATTTGTTGAAAGTATGGGTTATACGAGTATCCTGTTATATTTATCGGACACACGAATGCACTATCTATTTTCATCGATTTGATGAAGAGAGGGTTCTATCCTTACTTGGATTATTTTTTGGTGGTTTTCATTGATGATGTCTTGGTGTATTCTCACAATCGACACGACCATGCCTACCATCTTGATGTTCTTTTGAATATAATGAGGGAGCAATAGTTATATTCTAAGAATGAAAAGTGACACTTTTGTATGAATTAGATTCATTTCATAGGTCACATCATCTCAAAGAAAAGAGTATGAGATGACCTATAGAAGGTGAGAGCTTCAGTTTCCTAGAAATGACCCAAAAATGTTATTGACATTCTGAGTTTCTTGGGGATAGTTAGCTACTAAAGGCATTTTATAAAAGACTTATCATGCTTAAAAGAACCATTGAAAAGCCTAACTAAAAAGTGTGTGATGTTTGTGTCGTCATAATCATGTGAGGTAGCCTTTTAGGAGCTTAAAGTGTGATTGACATTAGCACCAGTAATAATACCGCCAGACCAGGGCATGAGATACATGGTCAACTATGATGCTTCAATTATTGGTCTGGGGGTAGTGCTGATGTATGGTTATTGAGACATGGTTTATGGGTCACGGTAGTTGAGGAATCACGAGAGGAACTACCGTATGTCTATTATCATGTTAGCTTTATTTCTTCACATATTGGGCTATTGAAGACACTATTTACTGGGAGAGTGTGTTTTGGTGTACACAGACCACAAAAGCCTCAAGTATATCATTACGCAGCGTGATCTAAATTTTAGGGAGTGAAGGTGGGTGGAGTACCTGCAGTCCTTTGACTTTGAGCTTGCTTACACGCCTAGAAAGGTAAATGTAGTAGCCGATTCAATGAGCTGGAGGACTGAGATACAGGCCGTTCAGTAGGCCAGTAGTGAGAGGAATCTTATGGTGTTGTTTTCTGAGATGCATTTGGAGGTGTACAATAGACAGGGGAATAATTTTCTCTCATACTTAGTTGTGACCTCTACATTGTTGGAAATAGTTAGGATGATGAAGCTATCAGATTTAGAAGGCCTAGTTCTATGGGATGGTGTGTCAGATGAGGACCCTCCTCCTGGTTGGACAGAAGGAATTGATAAAATCCTATGTATATGTGGATGTTTCTATATTCCAGTGGAAATACATGAGGAGTTTGTGCAGGATATTCATGTTTCATCTTGGGCAGTGCATCCAGGAGTCACCAAGATGTACCGTGACTTGCGATGATAGTAATGATTGCCGAGAATGAAGATAGAGTTAGATGGTTTTGTTATGAGGTATTCCACCTTTCAGCTGGTGAATGAGGAATATCAACAACCAGTTGGGATTTTAAAGTAGTTACTTATCCCGATGTGGAAATGGGATGATGTCATGATGGATTTTGAGGCTAGTTTTCCGAGATCACCTCGAGGATACAATGCAGTTTTTGTTGTCATTGACAGGCTTACAAAGGTATCTCATTTCATGATGATCATGGAGACCATCTATTTTGATGATCTTGGATGGTTGTACATCCGAGAGGTGGTACATCTACATGGGGACTCATGAACAATATTTTCAAATAGGGACACCCACATTACATCTCATTTCTATAAGTGTTTTCAGAGGGGGCTGGGTACATAGGTGCTTCTGAGCACAACATTCCACCCACATACTGATTTCCAGTCAGAGCATATGATACATGTGCTAGAGGACATGCTGGGAGCATGCATCCATGATTTTGGGGGATCTTGGGAGAGGCAAATTCCCTTGTTTGATTTCACCAACAATAATAGTTATCATGATACGATATAGATGTCACCATACGAGGCTTTGTATGGTAGGCCATACCGTTCTCCCATGTGCTAGCTAGAGGAAGGAGAGTAATCTTTATTGGGACTAAATCTTATACAAGAGACTTTTGGGTAGGTCCAGTTGATTAAGAAAATGATGACTACTACACCATCTAATTAGAAAATCATATGTCAATCACCAAATTTTGGGCTGGAATTGACCTCAGGCGTGGTTTGTGCATGACTTTCACATGGTTAGCTTAAACTGTGCAAGCTGTCTGAAAATATTCAGGTTTATAACCAAAAGTTTCACATGGTCAATGCATGATTATTTAAACCGTGAAGGGTAACCATGAAAAGGGACCCTTTCTAGAGAATGAGGTGTGCACGGTTTCTGCACAGTTTGGGAAACTATGTGGGAAAACCGTTCAACCCTACTGTGTTTGTTTTTTTTCAAATTAAAAATCAAATTCTTTTTAAAACCAATTGATTTTTCCTCCTCTTGTGGACTATAGCCTCTTGTGGCTCTCCCTTGAGATACCTAACATAGGCTTTGAGCCTGAGTCTCTGTTCGACCTCCGTTTCATTCGTTGATTGTGTTATCGGATCCCCATTGGTAGGTACTCGATTTATTTTTAGTGGTTCTTGATTCATTGGAACAAAGAATGTGTTATTTGGATTTGGGATCATATGACCTAATATCCCATTCATCATTCATTGTTTAGATTTCTTCCAAACTGGGATGAATCGGGACTTGATAATAGATGAGATGTCCACTACTAAGGAAAGGTAGGTGTTCTATACTTTTTTTCGGCTTTTGGTTGGTGTTTTTTTGGGTGTTACACCTTTATGCGATCCATTAAACTTTCTAAAAGGTATCATTCTGAGCATTTATCTTTTAGTAGCTGTAGTTGGACCTAGTGAGGTTGACCATAGGTTCCTTTTAGGTGCGTTGGCACCTGTTTCTCACTTCAAGGTCACCCAAGGGGTGAACCTCAAAGAAAAAAACCTGTTTATGACTTGTGAAACAACCCAAGGGGTTTGTGCTTGTTCTTTACTTTTTAGAGGAATCCCATTAATTCCTTCATAGTTTGAATATCCAGTTTAGGGGATTCAATGCCTCCTTGGTTAATTAATATCTTGTTATCCCTTATCAATTTTGGATAGTTTGAATGTTAAGTGGAAAATATGGGTGGGTGTACCTATATAAAATAAGTAATGGCATGTTAAATGTATTATATGAGAGGGTTGGACCATGTTCTTAGTAAATGATAAATGGTTTGCATGAGTGGGTATACTCAATGATTGTGATTGTTGATGTTAGTGGGTATACTCACATGTTTATGAATGTTTAATTTGAATACTGGAATGCTTGAATGAATGGTTTGATATATGCCATGGACAACTCTCCATTGATCTGGAATGCATTAGTGGATGCCTTAGGTTGAATTTACCCCTTGGATATTGATTCTGTGGGATGCCTCAGGCCTTGATACCATGTGGATCCATCTTTTATGGGCTCACGTAGGACATGTTATTTCCCTTATCCTAGGATCCCAACTAGTGCCTAATCGAGTTTCAACTATAGACGCCCATGGTACTTATTGGGATTCCTTGGACAAGCACCATGGATTTAGACCTCCATTGTCTAAAATTATTACTTGGTTTCCTTGGTCTACTAACACCTTGGATCCAGCCCTTTGAGGTCTACACATCACTATACAGTGAAGTGATGGAATAATTGACTTCACTCTACAGTGGGGTCATGGGACACTTTACATCCCTATATAACGTTGCTATGTTTATAGGATACAGATGGATGTACGATGTGGTTGTGTGACTTGATTGTTTACTTTGTTAAAGATACCTTGGTATGTACTGACTCTATTTTCTAGGAAGCATCAATGGATGTTTGGTTTTACATGTTATAGTGGACTTATGCCTTGGGAATATTCATTTACTTACTGGTTTTTTTACACTTTATAGCACCTTTGTAGAATTGATGCTAGAATTTTATATACCATGGTTGTTGTCTGGTGGGATGTTTATCTCACACACTATTTGGGCCTCCTTGGGTACCAAAACAAATTATATGGTTTGATGTGATGATAGGAGAATGTTCCCTAGTATAGTATGTCAATTGTGCCTTTAGAGAAGGGGATCATAAGACCATGTTTTGGCTTGCAATGCTGGTATACCTTTTTGGTCTTTTGTTCTTTTTGGGATAATTGTAATGTACTGTATTTCCAGGTACCTAAATGGATACTTTCAAGATACTTTTACCATTTTCATCATTTTTTATATGAGAAACTTCTTGTTATTGATATGTATTCATATCTAGCGTTATCTTCAATTGACCGATTATTTATTATATTCCGCAATTTATTATTTGTTTGTCTGGTAATGAGGGCATAGTCTCCCCACTAACTCACCTTGTCCCTCACTACTAGTCGAAAGCCTCTAGTATTTAGGGAGATCCTCTTGAGGCCTTGTGGAAGACCGGTCTCGGAGCACCATAGGGTGGCATCTAGGACCAGGACATAACGAAATGGATCATCCCATATAAATATAAATATTTCATACATGAAGTGCACACTGCCATCTTATCAATACAATTAATCCAGAATTGAATGTTGTTCATGATTTAATTTCACTAAATATAATATAAATTCACTATTACTCGATCATATTTTTATGTCATTTTGATGTCCATGATTTCTCATATAACTAGTTATGTAGTTGTTCACCCTCCAATGCAGAGGTAGACCCATGATATGAAATGGGATCCATGTTCTCTTGAGGTGTTTATATGTGATATATTAGTTCTATCTTTTCATAAGCATGAAAACTTAAGGTATCAGAGTCCTTCACCTGATAGGTTATGAGATTTTACAACCATTATAATGATGGGTTACATTGTTCCACAACGGTTCGTGAGAATAGGTACATGAGCCTATAGTAAATGATCATGCAATTCCCTCTCACATAAGCCTCAATATGTAACTCTTACACTGGCTTGTGTTTCTCTATTTTAAATAAAATGAGATCACTCCAATAAGAATTGCATCAACCTCCAAATATCAGTCTCCCTATATTTATAAGAAAATTATTTCACTTCCATTGGTCATCCAATAATGGAGGCATGTTCGATAAACACTTCCAGTCATCCATCACACCAATTTACTTAAACTCTGATCCAAAGATATGGGGCATCATGATAAATAATCAAAATAATAGATATATCAATGAAAATTTAGTTTAGGGACTTTTAGATCATACCTTATATCATATTAGTTCAGGAACTTTTAGATCAGACGTTCTATCATTTTAGTTAATGGCCTTTTAGTTCAGACCTTCTATCATTGTGGTTTAGGTTATTTTAGATCAGTCATGTTATTTTTGTAGTTTATGTTAAATTCTTTTATACATATTCTATGATCATTGAATATGGTCTAGACACACCAGTAATTACTCTAAAAACTATTGGTTGTTGAGTTCTACCGTGTTTTTTTAGGTTAATGGGGAATAATGATCATTTACTGCAAGGAGGAGATGCATATGGTTAGTAGTTCATCCATTATTCATCGGTAGCAATGAAAGACATAGATTACTCCACTCTTTTCATAGATCCATGGAATGTTTATTGTGGGACTGGTGGATGGATATGAAATAATAGGGATACATGGTCCACCAGGATAGTTCGATTATGGGGAATATAAGTCATAACACAAAAGTTTGATTTTGTGAAAATGAAATGGGGAATATATATTTTTGGATATACCATAACACTCTCAGATTCTAGGTTCCTTCATGGTGTTTCCAAGGCTCATAAGGATTTAAGATCCACTACTGGAAATAGGCTTATTTGCGACGGGTCATTTGCGATGGGATCCCATCGCAAAAGGCCATTTCCGACGGGGGTCCGTCACAAATGGCCCGTTGCTGAAAATGGCATCACAACTAAATCTATTTGCGAAGGAATCGTCGCTAAAAATACTATTAGTGTCGGGAAAAATTCTCGTCGATAATACTAGTCGATGTATTTAACAAAATCTTTAAATAAGAATTTGAGATGGGACAGTCGCAAATGTTATTTGCATCGGGTTACTCATATCATCGCAAATAAGTATAAAAAATATTCAAAAAATATATTAAAATGTATTTGCGACGGGCCCGTCATAATTACCTTTTGTGATGGGGTCGTCAGCTTGTCGCAAATAAGTATAAAAAAATAATATTATTATAATTCATATTAAAAAATATTATAATTAAATTAAAATATTTGAAAATTTTAATATATATAAAAATAATAACTATTATAAAATATGAATAATATTATTAATCATATTAATATTATAATATTATATAATAATAATAATATAAAGAATTCATATTATTATAAATAATTAAAAAATTATAAAAAATAAAAAAAATAAAATATTAATATTATTATAATATTATTATTATTAATATTCATATTAAAAATATTATAATTAAATTAAAATATTTGAAAATTTTAATATATATAAATATATTAACTATTATAAAATACGAATAATATTTTAAATAAAATTAATATTATAATATTATATAATATTAATAATAATATAAATAATTCATATTATTATAAATAATTAAAAAATTATAATTTTACATAAAATATTTGAAAGTTTTTATGTATTAAAAATATTGAATATAATATTATTAAAATAATTAGAAAATAAAAATATGAAAATTATCAAAATTTTCAAAAAACATATAAACAAATAATTAAAATATTAAGTATAATATTATTATAAATAAAATAAATAATAAACTATTAAAAATAAATAGAAATTAAATAATGAAATATATAAGAGAGACAGAAACTCTGAATAGAAATTATTATATATTTTGAATTCACAAACTTTATAACATCAAAAAAATCACTGATCTGAAGGAGGAGTGGGAGGGGGAGGGGGAGGATCTGCAAGAGCTGGTGGAGGAAACTCCATCCCTAATGCACGAGTAAGTTTGCATATGTACTCCATCTTCTCATGTTGCTGCTATTGCCACAGACTCATCTGCTCCTTGTACACCTGCTGCTGTCGTCGACGCTCCTCCTCATACTGCTGCTGCTGCAGATGCATCTCCTCCTACTCCTTACGGAGACTCTCTATCAACACAGTCTGAGATCGCAACTAATCCTTATACTGTGAAGCGGAAGATTATGCATGAGCTTCTCTCGAGCTAGACGCCGACATCGGAGCAATGCCATAATAATCTATGGGAGTCAGTCGACTACCGATACCAACTACTCGGCCCTTCTCGAATCCATACTGGGTCGCCTGCATCCAGGCCGCCTCATCAAACTGATGGCCACTGGACCGATCAGATGTCTCGTCCTGACTCTCAGCCTGAGTCTGTGACGTTGCGGCCTCATATGACTCCTGTAATTGCAATTTAAAATTAAAATTATGAATATATTATATGCAGTTAATTTTCAAATTGAAAAACAAATAATACTGACCACAATCTACCGATGACAATCACCTCTAATCTCCTCAGAAGATGGATCAGTATACATCCTCCAATATACGTTGTACTCCATAATATCAGGTTTCTCAACTGCATATAAGAATATAAAATAATTTTTTAATATTTAATGTTATATAAAATATTTATAAAAATTGTATGTACCAGATGCTATCTATGAGTACTTAATGTACGACTCTCAGCTCTACGAGTCACCTCCTGTCTCCCTCGATTCTGTCTCCCCATCGATGATCTCTTCTGAAAGCCACAACTCAACCAATGTGAACATAATCCATCCCATACGTGGGATGAAATGTACTCTATTCGGTACGCTCTACAGGAGTCATCAAACACTGACACTCCTTCTTTCTTCATTGTAGCCCTTCTTAAGTTGTGAAAAAACTGACGGAAGCGATCACGCATGGCCACCTTCCATGCCTCATGGATGGGGTCATGCATGGTATCCTCGATCAAATACCATAAACCCTACAAATAATTTAAAATATCAAGTTATAAATGAAATAAATTTCAAAATAAAAATTATTTATTTACGTACATACCAACCAATGGTCGAACATGGTCTACTGCACATCAACAGGAATCTTCTCCCATGTGGTCCATGGCTGAGAAAAATAGTTACGCAAGATAGAGCTTCCCTGTCCGACTTCTGTATGCATAAAACTGTAAACACAATAAAACATTTATTATGTAAATAGATTAATGAAATCATAGTAAAATGAACAGGTTATCATAACTCCATGTGTGTGCATCAAACCCAAGATGTGGACGTCGCTCGGGGATGGGGTCAGGAATCATCAGTCGGGCAAGACCGTACCCCCTCCGCGTACCTCCTGAAGCGCTTGCAGGCTGAGGGTTAGATGCCACCAAATCACCCTCATAGAAATCTAGATCATCCTCCAACAACCCGTGAATTATGTATGAATACATCTGAAACATAAAATAAATATTGTTAGCAAAAAATTGAAAATTATTATTATATATACATATATATTAGTTATGATTATATATAACTATCATTGAATTGTATAAATGTTCACCTTCATCATCATCTTCATATCTGACGATGTCATCTTTATATTCCTCCTCAATATCATCGATATCCATTTGACTTCCAGTTTCTTCATCTCTTAAAATTTCACATTCATTTGTGACATCATTAACATCATCGTCATCACCGAATCTTAATTGTAGGGTGTCATCATTGATACTCATGTCTCTTTGTAAAAATTATTGATTTTAAGTACTCTCTTGAAAAACATCAACTACTTGTACTTCAGTGATAGCACATTCACTTTTCCTAAATTGATTATCTCGAATTTTGATTTTTATTATGCTCCACCAATCAGCCAAGTCTCTTGACATAGCACAATACTTTGTGTAATAAACTTGATGTTCCTGTTGAGCCAGTAATAATGGATCATTTACTACAAGAACACTTTTATATTTAATATCGATGATTCCATGAGTCAGATGAACATGCACGCCTCTCTCAGTATCCAACCACCGACATTTTAATATCGTTATGTAATGTTGTCCTAGATAACGGAGTTCAATAATTTCATCAAACATGCCATAAAATTTAACTTCATTTTCTCTATGATGAGATCCTCTCAAGAAAACTCCATTGTTCATTGTCTTTTTTGATTCCCCATATGCATGTGTATGAAATCTAAAACCATTCACCACATATACATTATAAGATTAAACCATTTTGGATGGTGGGTTACTCTATATACACAATCTTTTGTCAATTTTATCAGCATATAGAGACACCTAGAAATTTTTTAAATAATTATCAATATACTAAACTATAAATTTAATGAGATGTTAAAACATTAAGAATTTATGTTACCCGTTTTTGAAACCACTGAGAAATTTTTTTCTGTCGGCGTTCTTCGAGAGTAGATGCTGTAATTTGTTGAAGTTGTTTATTGATATGATTATCATATAACCTATGAAAAAAAAGTTATTTATTGTAACATAAATGATATAATATGTGATAGAAATAGTTACAGTACGAATGATGTCATCTCTTTACAGTTGAGAATAACAAACGTATGAGCTCTATGCTGTTCATCATCGGAAAGCCATCATTTATAAACTTCACCGGAACCAAGCTCTGGATGGTTAAAAATAGATAATTGATTGTTTCATTCGTCAACATTCATCTCATTCCATCCCATGCGGTTGCGTTTTGAGGGATACTCAGATTCAAAATAGTGGGAGTAGAAAAAAGATATTTCTTCTTGAAAATAAGCTTCAGCAATAGATCCTTCAAGGGATGATTTGTTATGTACTTTCTTTTTCAATTTCTGCACGCATCTTTCGAATGGATACATCCATCGAAACTGTACCAGACCTCCACATTTTGCTTCATATGGAAAATGTAATATCAAATGTTCCATTGAGTCAAAGAAATATAGAAGAAATATTTTTTCCAGTTTACATATAATTACAACAACAACTTCTTCAAGTTTGTTTAGAACATCATAATCTATTGTCGTCGCACAAATGTCCCGAAAAAAATATGATATGTCTGTTATGGAATCCCAAATCACAGAATTCAACAGACCTCTTAATATAATGTGTAGAAGTATTTCCATTAAAACTTGACAATCATGAATTTTTAATCCGGTAATGTGACCATTCTTTACAAATCTACCCAAATTGGAAGCATAGCCATCTGGAAGTCTCAAATATGCAATCCACTGACAAAATAATAAGCTAATTTCATTAGATAGTGTATAAAATTCTTTTGGTTTCAGTAACCTTTCTGTTCTAACATTCTCAAACAATTCGAGGTCTGGACACTTGTAAATTTGGGCAAGATCTAATCGTTCATTTACTTTGTCTTTCCTCTTTCCTGGTGTATCTGAAACTATATGAAACAAATTATCATAACATTTCTTCTCAATATGCATGATATCCAACATGTGGTGGACCAGCAAATTAGACCAATCTGGCAAATCCCAAAATATGCTACATTTTATCCAATTGTGCTCTTTCCCAAAACCAGAAATTTTCTGTTGGTTTATAGTGGGTCCAAATGTAAAGGGAGGTAATGAAAATACAACTGATTTTAACTCCGTACCTGATAGAATTTTTGGAGTTCCATCCCTTTCAATTGTTCCTTTTTAAAAATGAGATCTGTTTCTTTGAAAAGGATGATCAGTTGGAAGAAATCTGCAATGACAGTCAAAATAGAAAGGTTTTTTTCCATGGATGAGCATAAATGCTTTGTTCTCTCCCATACAGTAAGGACATGATTTCGGACCCTGTGTACTCCATCCAAATAACATGCCATAAGCCGGGAAGTCACTAATTATCCACATCAATGCTGCTCTTCATATGAGATTATTTTTCACAGCAACATCATATGTAATGACACTGGTACTCCACAATAAATTTATTTCATTAATCAATGGTTTCAAATAAACATCAATATTCTTCTTCGGATGTCCTGGTATTTGTAAGGTCAAAAAGATATAGGGTTCTTTCATCAACATCCATGGAGGTAAATTGTACGGAGTTAAAAAAATAGGGCAACATGAGTACTGACTACCATAATATCTGAATGGACAGAAACCATCAATGGAAAGACCCAGTTGCACATTTCGGGCTTCTAAAGAAAATGACGGATGTACTCTATCAAAATGTTTCCATGAATCACCATCGTCTAGATGATTCAAGATTTTATCAGTTGAAATATTCATTTTTTTCCATGACATCATTGTTGATGTATTCTTAGACATGAATAAACGCTAAAGTCTAGATGTAAGCAGAAAATATCTCAACTGTTTTACAGGAATCAAGCCAGACTTCCCATGTTGTGCTTCTTTATACCTCAGTTTCCCACATGTGGTAAAACTATACAATGACTCATTTCCCCCAAAATATAAAATGAAATCATTTGAACATGCATGAATCTTCTGCCAACTATGTCCCAAATTCTGAACCAGCCTCTTACTCTCATAGTAATTTTCAGGAAAAACATTTCCTTCGGGTAACAGTGTTTTAATCAAAGTAAATATCTGATCAAAACAAGTGTTTGACATTCCATTATCCGATTTGATAGCCATAAATTTAGCAACTTCTTATAATTTTCTTATCTTGAAACCCGGATATAATGCATCCTCAGCAGACCTCAACAACTCATAAAATTCAGACGGTGCAAACTCAGGAGTTGAATCAATATCATCCTGAGTTTCTATATATTGAACAGACGGACCTGCAACATCATGTACTAAATTTTGAAACCAAGATGGATCTGGAATCAAGTTAGTATCACCTTCTTTGGAACTGTGTTCATCGTGTTGATACCAAAAAACATAATTTGATTGAAAACCAAAACTGAAGATATGTCCCCCAACTTTTTCAAACGTGTCAAACATTCTCAGTGCACATTTATTACAAGGACATTTTATTGTTCCTTCTGAAACAAATTCTGAATTTGATGCCGCAAATGCTAAGAAAGTCTCCACACCCTCAATATATACTGGATTTAAACCAAAACCGTTTGGATTTCTACGTTGATTTATCTATACGCGGTCATCAAATAATGACTGTTGTCAACTTCGTTGTTCCATATTTTTCTATAAAATATAAAAGAATTACTGGTTTTGAATAATTTGATAAAATAAAAACAATCTCTAAAAGAGAAAACTATAATAATTAAAACTACTTACAAGAGACACAATTTTCAATGAAATTATTACTAATTAGTAAAATAATTTATAATATAATTAGTAGCATAATATAATAATTTTATTAATTATATGATTAATATTTATAAAAAAAATAATATTAAAATTATTAAAAGAATTAAAAAAATTATAAATTATTAAAATTATCAATATTCTCAACAGACTATTCTTAACATGTTCAAATCTTAAACGGTCATTAATTTTTAAATCATGCCTAATAAAAAGTTCACGTCAGTCATGTCCCATTTAAACTCTATAATTATCCTTACATGGTTGATCACTTCGCAAGTAGTGTAGAAATATGATGACCCAATTAATATCGTTCCCACCTCTAAGAATCATCTCACATGACCGTTTACATAGACCATTCTTCCTTAAAAATTTAATCCCTTAAATTTTTAAGGAAGAATGGTCTATGTAAAGGGTCATGTGACATAATTCTTATAGATGGTAAAGACATTACTTGGATCGTCTCATTAAAACGCTACTTTCAAGGTGGTCAACCAAGCAAGGACAATTATAGAGTTTACATCGAACATGACTTACGCAAACTTCTTATTGAGCATGAACGAAAAATTGATGATCGTTTAACATTTGAACATGTTAATAATAGCTTGTTGTGAATATTGATAATTTTAATAATTAATAATTTATTTATTATTTTAATAATATTAATATTATTTATTCATAAATATTAATCATAAAATTAATAACATTATTATATTACGTTACTAATTATATTATCAATTCTGTTACTAATTAGTAATGAGAAGATATGCATAGAGACAGGTTAACCAAAACAAACGTGTTCATCTATCACCTTCATTAATTGTTCTAATTGTTCGCTAATTGTTCTTCTTATTCTCTAATTGTTCTGCTTATTTGCTAATTGTTTGCTAATTGATCTGCTTATTCGCTAATTGTTCTGCTTATTCGCTAATTGTTCTTTTTATTCGTTAATTATTCGCTAATTGATCTGCTTAATCGCTAATTGTTCGGATTATTTGCTAATTGTTTTAATTATTTTCTAATTATTTTAATTATTTTATAACTATCGTATTATTAGTATTTTATCATTAATAATATTAAAATTATATTATTTTTTATATTATGTTACAATTCTCTTTTCAGTTTTGAAACATGACATTCTGTCTCCACATGTAATATTTACATTCACTTTCACCTCTCTCTTGGTGAGGAGATTGATAATTTTGAAAATGAATGCAAATATTACATGTGGAGATAAAATGTGAAAATATTTCTAATTATCTGGTAATTATTCTAATTAAGTGTTGAAACTTGACATTCTGTCTCCACATATAATATTTACATTCACTTTCACCTATCTATTGGTGAGGAGGTTGATAATTTTGAAAATGAATGCAAATATTACATGTGGAGACAGAATGCGAAAATATTTCTAATTATCTGGTAATTATTCAAATTATTTGGTAATTATTCTAATTAAGAGTTGGAACTTGACATTCTGTCTCCACATTTAATATTTACATTCACTTTCACCTCTCTATTAGTGAGGAGGTTGATAATTTTGAAAATGAATGCAAATATTACATGTAGAGATAGAATGTGAAAATATTTCTAATTATCTAGTAATTATTCTAATTATATGGTAATTATTCTAATTATCTGGTAATTATTCTAATTATCTAGTAATTATTCTAAGTATCGGGTAATTATTCTAATTATCTGGTAATATGTAAAATTATTTGGTAATATTTCTAATTATATGGTAATATATCTAATTATCTGGTAATATTTATAATTGTCTGTTAATTATTCTAATTATCTGGTAGTTATTCTAATTATCTGGTAATTATTCTAATTATCTGGTAGTTATTCTAATTATCTGGTAGTTATTCTAATTATCTGGTAATTATTCTAATTATCTGTTAATTATTCTAATTATCTGGTAAATATTCTAATTATCTAGTAATTATTCTAATTATCTGGTAATTTTTCTAATTATCTGGTAATTATTCTAATTATCTGATAATTATTCGAATTATCAGTTAATTATTCGAATTATCTGGTAATTATTCTAATTATCTAGTAATTATTCCAATTATCTGGTAATTATTCTAATTACTAGCTAATTATTAGATAATTATTTTATTTTTTAGTTAATTTTTAATTAAATTAGATTATTACTAAACAAATATCATCTGAGAGTGTCGAACCAACAGTGCAGCAAGGCCCGTTGTCGTGTACCAGGATACCACGGGTCAGGCCTGGAATTCCTTGTCGGGACTTTCACCCCTAGGTACATCTGTGCCAGAGCCACCTCTACTTGTTCGTATCCAGACAATGATTACCTGATTGATAAAGAATCTATTTATACCAAATTATATTATTTATCTACTAATTATGCCTAATTATTACTAATAAAATCATTTTCTTAATAAAACTTAATATAAATTATTAATTAAATTAAATTTATCTAAATTAAAACTAATTAACAAAAATTAAAATTAATATAAAAAAATGAAATGAATATAAAAATAAATATAAGAAAAATACCTTAAAGTTTATGTTGAACTTTTTGACGCCTTCGAATTCCACTCAAAAAAATTAAAACTATTAAAACTGAATATTGAAGAGAGAAAATAGAGAGGAATTGGATGTTCGAGAAAAAAATGGATGGGGGTATATATAGGTTAGATTATTTGCGACGGTAGTATTTGTGACGGGTGTACCATCACAATTATAAGTATTTGCGATGGGACCCGTCACAAATACCTACGCCTCATTAATTGCAGCCAGCGGTTAAAAGGGTATTTGTGATGGGCCCCGTCGCAAATACCTTCGCCGCATTAATTGTAGCATGTGGTTAAAAGGGAATTTGCGACGGCACAGGTCGCAAATACCCCTGCCGCCAGAACTTTTTGCGGCGGGTAGTGAGGCCATCGCAAATATTATTTACCGCCACCTGGTATTTGCGACGGGGAGGATACATCTCATCGCAAATATCCATCCCGCATTCTAGCACGAAATCTGCGCCAAAACAATTGCGATGGGGCATCTCTCATCGTCGCAAATAATTAGTTATTTGCGCTGGGAATGCATTCCTATTGCAAATGTGTCTTTAGTCAGACCATTTGCAATGGGAATATGTCCCATCGTAAATGACCCGTTGCAATAACACATTTTTCCCATAGTGATCCTTTCTAGTAAAGAGGACATTACTTTATATAAATGGTCAAGTCCCTTATGCATCAGTATCATGGTTATGAAACGATGATCTCCACTCCTTCTCAAGGTCCATGAAATAATTTTGAAGACTCTAATATCCGGTAGTCGAGGTTGGGTATGGGAGGAAAGCCATCCAAGAAGGTTTTGGGAACCCTACAATAGTTTAGCTATTAATTGTCAGGATCTATGAATATGTCCTATGGTTTTGAATCATGAGTTGTGAGACATAAAAGGTTTGAGAATGGAGTGTCACATTTCATCCTTGATAAAGGGTTAAAACTCAATGACGTAACATTGTATGGAGATTGTAAATCATAGTATAAAGTGTTCAGACCAGGATGATGATATAGGGAAATCATGCTTGGAATGACCCAAAACTCCATGAGGTGATATGTTCTTCCATGGTGATGTCACGGATCACAAGGATTAAAAATCCTTTTTTTAAGAGTGACACATTTTTTTTGACAACCATTGGGGCATAAGCAGGAGTTATAGGAATACTTTCATAGTCAAGCAATGGGTCCCCTGATGCTGGGTATCCTTTTCCAAGGGCCATGGAAGGTTTTCAGTAATCTGATATACTCAAAAAATTAAGATAAATTTGTGGAAAGTGTAATATCTAAGAAGGGTTCAATCACCATAAAAGTTGTTTCACCAACAATAGAACATATTCTTATATAGAGGAGGTATGAATAATAATTAGAATATCTTTTTCATAAACTAGGGGGTCTAATGAGCATAGAATGGATTCTTATAGGGATATATATTATACCCTATGAGATTTATTACTTGTTTATTTACACAATATTTTTTCCCAAACTCTATACATGAAGAGTTTATCTTGAAAAGACTTTACATTTTATCAAAATACCCTTTGCGGGTTCTCAACTTGAAAAGATTTGTTTCTCTTTCTATAGTAGTTTATAGTGTTTCTATATAGATCATTAGAGGATATATTTTAAGTTAGTTCAACAATAAATAATTTTATGATGTTTATACTCATAATGCATATGGACATAATTTAGGGGATGATACATAAAATCCTGATTAAGATACACAAGGGAAAGTGTGCTACAAAATCATTTTGAGTGTCAGATGTTAATATTGAATATCATGGATCGATTTTCTCATGTCATGAATAAGGATATGGGTCAATAATACCAGGAATGGACAAGAACACATTAAGGTGATGAGTGCTGCTATATTAATTTTTGGCCTCACAATGACCAGAAATCCTTTTATGAAAAGTGACACATTTTTTTATAACCATGGGTGATATGTAGGATCCATGGGAATTCATTCATAGTCAAACAAATAGTCCCTTGATTCTAGGTATCTTTTTCAATGGATAATAAGGGTTTGCGGAAACATGATGTTTTAAATACATGAATTGTGAATTACGATTTTTAGTGCTTAAAATATAGAAATAGCATCCAATAATCATGATGAATGGGGTAAGGGTCTTATGTTTGTTTGATAAAAAAGGATGATGGATGATTTAATTCATAGTTTGAAGTCATTTAGTAGTTATTTGCATTCATTTTTCCAGTTTAACATCATGCGGTTAGGTCATTTTCATTGCTGTTGAATTTTATGTGGAATGGACATTTTTTGTTTTGTAGTTTTAGTGCCATGAGACTATGATGTTTTATTTGTAGTTTAACATCTTGTTGTGGGGGCGTGGGGACCGGAATGAAAAGTTTTCTTGATATATTTCTTTAATAAGCAAATTTTATGTAGATTTGGATCATCTGTAGGAAAAACCGGATTGTATGACTATACCCCTTTATAATTGGGGAACATTTTTTTACCAGTTATTATAGTTGCACCTTGGATTTTGGATCTAGGAATCAATATATATCCTGTGATGATAGGAATAAATCCACAAATAGTAACTGAATGAGAAACACTCTAAGAAGATATTTCCCCTATATAGAGGTGGTGATTCCTTCCGTTGATTGTTTCAGCTGGCCCTATGATTGGATATCAGAACATTACGAAACATCCTATAATAACAGGAATCAATACATAGGTAGTTCATAAGGAACCATACTGTTTAACATCATGTGACATGTACGTTGGATTCCCACTATGAAAAGGTGTTTTTTTACCTAATAATAGGAATTTTGTTGTCCATGTGTATCCTATGTTAATTAGAATATATCCATACATATTTCTTGAGGAAAGAGTTTCCTATGAAAGTATGTTCTATATATAGGGAGGGGGATTTTTCTATTTTTATGACTAGCCATAGGATTTATGATCTGAGAATCACTATGTTTCCTATGATGTCAACAATCAAGACACACATAGATCTTGAGTATAGGTATGGTAGGGGACTAACTTTAACAATAGTGTTCCTATCAGATGAGGGCCATTGGAATGTGTAGCTTTATGTCATGCTAGGGACATCAACTATGATGTATTAATGCCATGAGTAGAAGAACCATGGTATTCGTTTTATGGTCTTGAATTAGGACCATGGTGATCCAGTCATGAACTACTTATTCCCTATCTCTGTATGGAATACCTTATTGAAATTCCAATGATTATGTGGTTTATTATTAGTGTGAGGAATAAGGAATGGAAGGAGATCCTCTCACCACATAGAGGTGATCAAGGATATGATAGGGTTATTTTTCATCCTGTGGTGGCTGGAACATGATATAGGATCAAGGAGTCCCTACCTATCTATAGAAATGGGAATCAATACATATATAATTCTAGAAATCTCATGCAGTTTAATGTTATATAGAAATAACATTATATGTGCAGTTTAACATCTTATAACCTAGATAAGGATCACCCAACATGAATGAAAATGGATGTTGTGGACCCATGAAGATATACATCATGTAGTGAGTCCACATTCCATGGATTTTAATATTATTTAGTAAGGAAAAGGATCGAAGTAAAATTTAATTTTTTGATTCAAGGACTTGGGATAATGTTTAGTTTAATGTATTACAAGTTGGACTCGAGATGTTGTTTAGTTTAGTGTCTTTCTTCCAGGACAAGATACATTGTGTAGTTTAAATTCTTACTTCCAGGATAACATTGTACATTTTAACATCATGTGGTCAAGAAAAGAATTACATAATGATATATATGTGAATTATTTCTTCAGAAATATCACATTGGTGGGGGGTGTGACATGGCCCCCATCCATTGTGGCCAATGAGTAGGCTCCATTGTGATATACCTTCTGTTTTTAATAATCTATTTCCCATTTGGGTTAATGTTTCAAAAGAATATTTCTTGGTATCATTAGGGTTATAAGTTCCAGAAAAATTTCTTCTTGGTAGAGTGAACATAAGATATCCTTTTCATTAAGGTCTTTTTTGATCCAATTCGGATGGACTTCAAGGTTGTGCAGTAAACTCAACATGTTCTCATCGAGCTACTCTAATTCATACAGCCTCTTTTGTGATTTTACTTCATCTGAGAGCTATCCAAAAATGGTTATTCATAGTGAAGGTGGATATAAATATATGGGAAACACTACCACGATCCTTCACACCAATGAGTATGGCATTAATTGGGTAGCAGTACGTGGTGATGGTATGGTAGGCTTATAAATCATGGAGGAGATTTTATAGATAGTAATTCATATCCGTGATCACTATATTCTAGTGTATATTTAAAAGAGTCTTATTAAGGGAATTTTTCATTGCATTTTACTTTGCATGATAGTGATATGCATGATTGGACTTGTTATTTTACTCCTAGTACATTTTATTCAAATCTATGGAACATATGTTGGTTCAGTTTTTGATCAATATCATATGAAAAACACAGAATTTGATGATGATATGTGGCATAAGTTGACTATTTTAATTATCCCGACATCTTTCGGTGAATTTCCTTATCCTATTTGGAATATAATTTAGCAGAAGTGAGGTTGTACTTGAGCTTATTAGTTCTAGTTAGAAGATATGGCCCCACAAAAATCATTCCCCTAGATAAAAATAGACAATAATATTTAGCTGTATGTAGAAATTTTGGGGACTGATGGAGGAATTTTTCATGGATCTGGTATGCATGACATGTCTTGGTGAACTCTATAAATTTTTTATCATTGTTTTCTAGTAACAACCCAACCTTTTAATTTTTTGGGAGAACCGAGACCCAGAATGAAGAGCCCCATAATAATATGCATGGATTTAATCCATGATGGCATGAATCTCTCTTTATATTATGAATCTACGGAGGGTTCCATCAAAGCCTCGTTTATAGATGTTTTTTTTCTCATTTGGGTTATTCTAGAGGGAAAATATCAATTCATGGTGTTGAACATGTTCCATCTTGACTCGGTATTTCAAGATATTCTCATTCCATATATAACGAATTATGGGTTTAATCCATACAAGGGTGGATATTGGTTCATCATACTCTATGGAATTGTTGACTTGATAGATTTCATATATATCATAAGCGATGAATGATGAGACAATTATTTGTTCTATGATACAGAAGATGGATTCCTCCTGATCAGATTTATCTAGTATTATGGATATATTAACCAACATGTCAATGAGAGAATTAATTTATTGGAGAACATGATGCAATGTGGGCTCAAAAGGGGACTCTTCCATTATTTTCCTAACATATCAACTGAAGTAGCTAGTTATTTCTTATTGATGGAAAATTCTCTATTGATATTATTTATCACTAGTTTCAAATCCCCTTTGATATGATGGAATGATATTTATGTTGTAAAGATATTTCTAAGACACTGATTATGGATTCGTAATCGGCCAAATTATTCATACATCCCTCAAAATGTGAGAATGTTTTGGAAAAAACTTACTTTTCTAGTGATGAAAATTCAATTCATAATCCAACCCAATCAAGCATTGGTATTTCCATCATTTTTAATGGGATTTAAGGTGCCACTATCAAAATAATTCTCCTATTACTTGAGAGTTTCATGGGAATATAAGACATCAACATCTATAAACTCGGTATCAAATGGTGCATTCTCTGAGGTAGGATGTGATGTGAAGAAATTAGCCCAGGCATTCCCATTCTCCAATGTCTATTACAATAACTGAATGTAATATTGTTATATAATGACATCACATCTATCCAAATTCCTAGTTAGTATAGGAAAACGAAGAATGTACATCAAAGGATTACCATGAGATACCAAATACACTTTTTGTTACTACAAGTAATGCCTTATATTATTCATTTCCGATATGTGTACAAGGAAGTTCTTCCCAACATCAGACTATCTGGTCTCAGTATATAGGATTATTGTTTTTAGGAATTAGAGATAATTATCTCTCCCCAAATAATTAATCAGTGAATTGAGGTATCTAAGATAGTTCTCTATATATACCACATATAATATAAGTGAAATCCCTTATACCAAAGGCCTTAGAACTAGTTGTTGCTGTATATTCTTCATGGTACATTCAATGGATCCTTTGAAGTCTTTATTACATTGATAGGTTATTCCCTTATTCATTATCCAAATGAAGGGGAGAGCATTTCTATCCAATTTTTCTATAAAATGAAAAATATAAGAGGTGTTCCCTTGTATCACCCTTAGTTATTTAATATATATTGGGGGTTACATTGCTAAAATAGCACTTGTATTACCTTAGTCGACCTCGATGTTGTGGTGGTGTACCAAGAAACCCAAGTAACATCTATGATGTTACCTTAAAACCTCAGTTAATTTGATTCATCTTTAGAATGTGCTACCGCAACATGACGAAGACTGTTTGAGAGGATGTGATGTGATAACATCACTGTTAGGAATTTTTAAGCAGGTTGTTAACCTAAAATTTGTTAATCCTTACTATGAGTGAATTAAATAAATAATGCATGGAATGTTGATATGTGGCTCAAGCATTGATTAATCAAAAGATAATAACTTGATAGAAAATGATCCCTCGAGGACATTTTGAAAACAATGACATCATCATCTTTAGGGGCTATCATTCTTTAATTATAACAGAACAACCATCCATGAAGGAAAGGGATTGAATCCATTAGTTACATCAAGCAAGAGTTATGTGATCAATAATGGGAAATAATACTTTTGGGTAGTGACAATTAAGGTATCTAAAATATATATAAACCCTAATCTATCCATTATTTTTCCTAATAGGTATGTTGTTGGAAAGGAATCATGGGTATTTCACTTCACGGACAAATTAGGATTAGATTATTTTTTCATCTTCTCCTTCAACATTGGTGGCATGAGAAGGGTGAATCATTCTTATAGCCTTCTTGAAGCCTAAATGCTCATTGGGTAAGACGGTATGTTTTATTACCACATCTAGATTCGGTTCAATGATTTTTATATATTTCTAAGAGAACACATAATGATGATTCTTTAGAAATGAAATTTATATGTCTTTCTCTTTGATGGGCATGGATGCACTAATCAGTGTAGTTTTTGGGTCTTCTTCTATACACAGATTTATTTTTTGGAGCATATAAATGGTGTTTGATACTTCTTCCTGAAATTCAGGAGGATCATTCATGTGGTTATAATCATCATAATACGTATATGAGTTATTGGAGTCACTTTTAAATGATGTTGGAAATCTGGGGGATTCTTCGTCACTATAGAGGTATGAGAGGCCACAATAGGAGATGTTATCATCCCATACTACACAAGTCATTGCAAATAAATGCAAGAGAATATTGTATTTTACACTTTAACTAGGAAAATAATGGGAATAGACCTCTAGTAAAATGTCTATTACCTTAACTATGTTTATTGGGATAATATATTCATGATTGGAATACTCCCTATATTTTCATGTACAACCCCCAAGCCATTGAGATATGAAATCTGTATATCATTCTCAATCCTTGGATTTTTTTCCACCTATATTTTAGAAACCTTCATCAGTATATGTTGCTTCACATGTATAAAAGGGGGAACCATAACCAAGTATTATGTCAACCATTCCATCAATGGGTTATTTTAGATACTTATTGAATGTTTAAGGTACCACCATGTGGATGTGGAGATAGGGTATTCATAGTAGGAAATTTTATGTGGTGTCTTGATGGATAACCATAAAAACGATGTCAAATGTGAGATACCCAAACTGTGTTTTGAGTTCGATATTATTGAGAGCTGTCATATCATGCCTATCATATTCGTGAATAGTCATCTTTGTGGGATATAGATCAACTTCTCTATATCCAAAACATTAGAGGGAAAAAATTTATATGAGTTTGATCACATATCCATTATCAATTTGGGCCCATAGGATATTGACATAATCAAATCTTCCCAAAATGTATAGGGGAAAGATGTATCATTTCATGACCTCTTCCTAATATTGTTATTTGAATGATATGGAGACATGGAATTCTACTTAAATAGTCTCCATTCGACAGACCTCAGCTGAGATAACTTATATCTCAAATTTTTATGTGGTTTAGAGGTATTTAACCAATGTATCTATATGTTGTTATGAAATATGAATTCCATCAAGGACTGATAACTTGATTGTAACAACAAACAAATCCTTAATAATGTCATAATTTTGTGGTTGAGGCTGGAACATCCCTTTTTTGGGTTTCTCGTAAACATGTGGCTCTAGAATCAAGGAATTTTAGTTGGATAGGACTAGTGTTTGTGAAGAGGTCATGGGATAATCTTCTTCCAGTTGTGTGGGTTGTGTCAGCCATCCCTACTTCCTTGGATGATCAGATAATGAAACCCTCTCTAAGTGGTCACACAAGACAACAAGGGGATGTCGATCATTAAAGAGATCTAGGACACACCCACACCTATTTTTGGTCTCATTGGAGCACCTTCACAAGGGTATTAGTTTCATCTATGCCCATTGTATGGATGTGATTGATATATTAGGTCCCACCATGCTGATAACATCACCTTTATCCTCTTTTCATGTGCATGCGACCTCTCATTCTTTAGTTATGTATAGGAAAATCATATTTTTAGGCATATTCATCATCAGATAAGGGGTATACCATGTGTATCACATTCAGAGAACAAATTATGAGCTCTTAGTATGATCAGGTTTCTCTTTGGTGGGGTAGTTCCCGTGTTTCTAATGTTGTAGGGAAGAAATATACAAGAGTTACAACTTGTTTTGGTGAATAATATGACCCATATTCCTTAGTTTATTCGAACCTCTGATGGTCAAAACCATTTTTTGGAGTCATATCAAGTGTCACCATCTTAGGAGGTAGAGATTTTGAAGGTCTACATAGTTGTTCTTTCAGGGTGGTATGAGATCGGTCAACTTTTTTTTGAGTCATCCAATTTTTGAATTTATTTTTACAACTGGTCAAAATATTATGCCAATAACTCTATTCTTTTGATTGGGAAATATTTATGTTGTAAACCTAATATTAGGAGTTATCTAATAACCCATGCATAGAATCGACCATGCCTTAAAGGGAATATTTTAAGATGAAACAGTCCATGATATTATTACCCAAACCTCTCGGGAAAGTGATGTGGTTAGGACATTCAGTGAGGATTAACTCATCGTGAATCCTGGTCTATGGTAGAATGAGTAGGTTATTTTCCATGGATGCCAGAAAAAATTACAGTACTTTTTCATTTCAGAAGGAGTATTCTTCATTCATTCATTCTTCAAATACCAGGAAACCACGATTTCATTGTTCTTCTATCCATGGGTTATTTCTTGGATGTCTCCAATCAATAGGATGTGCAATGTGGTTCTAGACCTACCTAGGTGCTTTAATGGGAACAACTGCTTCCATGAGAGTGACATTTTTAGATTATCCCATGACTATCCTTTTTCACTATGTTGAGGGTATGAGTTGAGATTTGGATTGAGATAGTGGAATGGATTCCTCCAAAGGTTGTTCCATTTATAATAACTCAGGGAACCCAACTAGACACTTCATTTGGATCATAGATGTCTACAACTCATCTTGGATATTTTCAGTATAGAGTTCCAGTTGTTTCCTATATTAGAGAGGGATGCTAGGTTACTTGGTTAAACCTTTCCATCTGGATATGAACTCAGACACCCTCTAGTTTTTACCTTATTGTAGTTCATCAGGTCAATTTTTTTTGTTTTCATTAGTGTGGAGTTGAATTAGAAATGGAATTTTTGACCAAGTTATTCTTATCCTACAATGGATCCCATAGGTAAACAAGTTTTTCAAAAAAAGGGTAGGACTATTAGAGTCTTCACGAAACACTTCATAATTTTTTCCTCTAATTTTATCGTGAGGGCCCATCATCAGCTCACATCAGGATACAAAGTGTGTGAGATATTGTCTATGTTCTTATGTACTGTAAAAATTAGAGATGATGTGATTTAATAAATTGGGTGGGGGAAAGTTTCATCCATTGATTAAATATATGACTTCTTCTCTGGATACCCATGTGTGCATTTCCCTTCCATGTCTTCCATTTATGTATCCAGGAATTTGATGGTGTTATGAAAATATGAGGTTAATAATTTCTTAACTACCTCCCATATATAGGGATTATGTGGGGGACGAAAGGTGACATTCCTTTGTCTCTGACTTATCCTCTATTTTTTCAAAATTTTATTGGTTATCGAAACAAGGGAGAGTATTTTTCCACAACAAATAGAATCCATGACCATTTTTTACTTCTTGATTTATGTAGACTGGGTGGAGATATCTAGAACGTGTATGACACTCAGATAATAATCATGTAGGGGGATTTGGTATGCTAGGGAGGATATTCGTCTCTTCCTAAAGATGATACACAGTAAAAATATTTCCATTGAGTTGCTCCTCGTTGAGTTGTTCAAGAGTTTTTATTTCATTCTCATATTGGGATAACTATTCCTACATGGATGTAACTTCACTTATTTAGGGAGATTATTGTGATATATCCACACATTTCATTAATTCAATGGTAGTGCTATACTATATAGGGGAAAAATTGATATTCATATGTACACAGTTTCGGAGACATCCCTGGTTCCGAGTGCATGAAGCCTCAGTTGGTGCATCCAGATCACCCTCAACTCCAAGTTGGTTTTCTATATTACAGCCCATTGTATCTTATACTTTATCCACTGTGAATATCATGGGGAAAATTATGGCATTTATAGAGGCATATTGAACAATTATTTTTGTACCATTTCATTAGATGCAACAAGATGATTTTTCATTTCAATCATTAAGGTCATTATTTAAACCCCTGGTTATATTGAGACCTTTTGGATTGTGATCGCAATGGGGTCTGATTTCCTTCACCCTATGTCCCTTCTGTCTTAGTCTATGAATGTATACTATAAAGGATTTTTTAGTATTGATTTTTGAATTGTCCCCAAATAATAGTGGGGTTTATTTTTTCAAGAATAATAGATGGGATGCCGACCAATGATACTAACAACCCAAGATGGAGAATATTGATTCCCTATGTGTGGATGATGATAATGAAAATTCCACCATCCTTGTAAGATGGATGTTATTCAGGGATTCATTTAGTAGTGATTGGTCATGTTGTTGAGGTTGAAATAATTCCAATCGGGGATATGAGGACTCCATGGACGAAAGATTAGATATAAATTCCCCCATCCCAGTTGGGTCGGTTTGATCTGGAATCAATGTTGATTTTCCCCAGACCCTCTTAGGGTATGAAGAACTAGATTACGGTGATTAGGATATAAATCCCCTCTACCCAAAAATGCATTTTTAATCTGGAATCACTCTTTATTTCCCTAGGAAGCTCTTAGGGGATAATTAACCTAATGATAGTAATTGAGATAAGAATTCCACAAGCCCAATAGGTTGGGGCTTCTTCACAGTTTCTGAAGATATGTATTGAATTATCTTAGTAATTAATGATCCGAGAGGTAGAGGTGGTGGGGGATATTCCCCCAACCTGACAGGTCATGTTTTATCATGGAATACTTCTACAATAGTTTCTACTATGGTTGTTTCAATTTGGATAAAATTATCTCACTAATGATATGGGTGGGGTTGTTGTTCCTAATGGGAATCATTCTTAATGGGAAGTTGTCTAGTTGATCACATCATCAGATTTAATGTATGAAATTTATTTCTATTACTTTGAGGGGCCTGGTCAAAAGGTTTTATGACTATCTTATCCCTCTAGGTTTGAGGTCTTAACATTGTAAAAGTGGTATAAATCTGATGTGGTGACCCACTCGCTTATGTTTTAACCATTCCAGTGATCTCTCCAGAGTCTATCAAAATACAGGAGACCGTAACTGAAGGGTTATTCTATTTTGGGAACATAGTGAAGTTAAATTCTATATATTTTCCCCATCATCAGATACACACATCTAGAAATAGTATTTAAATAAGTTTTAAGAGGGCTATCAGTATGCGATATAAAACATTGCACAACTGTTTTTCATTCTCTTCCACTTCTAGGTTCGGGTCTATCTAAAATTCATCTATATCTTACTGAGAATACAGTGTATTGATTACCATACGGTGATACTGAAATACTGGATATGGGATATGTCTATAACTTAGCCACAGATGATTAACCAAAATATTTTTACGTAGATAATGCCCACACTCCTTTTCACTCTCATCTCAGACCTCATAGTCAGCAGTATAAATGGGATGGAACATGATGGAGAGGTTGTTTCCAGATGAATCTCTCCATATGTAAATTTCAGCCACATCTTCATCAAACTTGGATTCCTCTATCTAGTCAAATCATAGAATATTGTTTCTAGGGCTTCATGTTGACATGAGTCGAGTTATACTAGTTGTTTATGGGGAAATATATATAGTTGACCAGGGTATTTCTCAAACCTATCTATATAAAGGCATCTGAAATATAAACACCTCTATATGTGAAGGTGTTTGGGAATGGGGGGATTTTCATGTCTATGGGAGATATCATCATGGGGAGGTTTCCCATGGTTGAAATTGGTAGTAGTGTCCCTATGATCCATCTACACACTTCCAAAAGGAGGACTATCATGGTAATGATCATCTTCTACATCAATTAAAGAGTTGATAGACCCGTCAGGTGTTGAGAATGTGTCACGAATGACCTAAAGGATACTAGCATTGAGATGATTCAAAATATTGGTCTTGTTATATGTCATGGTTAGAATATTTAGGCCTTCCAATCAAAATTTTGTTGGGTTATGAGCCTTCTATATAATGGTTTCCATAACATGTTTGTAACCATTTGGGGATGGAAGAATATGAAACCACTACTCATAATATGTTGGAATATTCCAATGATATTCCTTATTATTTATTGTAATATAAGAATGTCTTGAGGTAGGTTCCATTCTCATTTGTTGAGATTTGTTTAGAACGAGTGTATGAGCTAGATCCTGAGCCATTGGAATATGCCAATGTTCTTTTTTTGTAAGGAATATGAGACTTCCATGAGGCGTGTTCTACTCTCACGTGGGGATCCCGCTGGAATAAAAATATGATCCAATATGAAGATGCATTCCCTAGAAGAATATTCAAATAGTAATCAAGAAAGGGAGGATGGATATGAGCCTAATTCTATATTTCCTTTCAAGGATGTTGGTGTAGTCATTCATCACCTAATGTAGGAATATTCACCTTGTTTCTATGACCATCTGGAATATACAACACATATTCACTAACATGAATATGAACGTATCATGAGGCATGATCCATTCTCACATGGTTAGCCCCAAACATAATGTGTATAAGATCTCGATATTGGCCCTTTAGAAAATGTAGTTGTTTTTATTCAATTGGAATATGATCCTATCCAGAGGCATGTTCCCATCTCACTTGATGATCCCTAGCTAGATCGGGGTTATGAGACTGATCTAGGAATTTTCGAATATGAATCTTGTAATTTTCAGAATGAATGTAACCCTATCTCAAGGCATGTGCTTCTCTCACCTGGTGATCACTTTTTTGAAAAAGAAATTTAGATTGGTCTAACTTGATATCCTTTACCAGAATATGCCAACAATCCTCCTAGATGAGAGAAATAATGTGCAAATTATCCTTGTCAATAACTTGTTCATAATTATCTGAGTGTTTAGCTACCCTGGATGTTGGGATAAGAATATGTGCATGTCCTTGTATCTATAACAATTCCAGAATGTGAATGTTGAGTTCATCAACTATTGATAAGATCTATTTGAATTTTAAAATAATTTACATAGGGATATATGAATGCACATTTTTCATCCCAATTTTATACTGGTTTATATATTCTATTGAAGTGGGGATATGATCCTACTTTTTTCCCTTCTGAAAATAGAATATTCAAATGGACATAATACATAGGGGAATGGGATATCTGCCTCCCCCAAGATTGATTCAAGGATATTCCCATTGACATGTTTTGAGTTATTAGGGATATGAGCCTACTCGCTAGTTACTACCAGAATATGCTAGCCGAAATCATCAGTAGAAGTTAGGATATGATCTCACTTAGGTATATTCAATGTATTTTCCTCCCGATGTGTCTTCCTTATTTCTCATACATGGGAAATCAAGGTAGTTGTGTGTCGGGTGGTACCCTTAGCTGGTGACTAGTTGTTACTGGTGGGGTAGTACTGGGGAAAAAAGCTGACAGGATCCCTCCTCAATGGCACCTAAACTAGGAGGGAGTCTTGTTAAACTCCCTGGAACACCTTAAATAGAAATTAATGGTTGTTATTGTCATTGTTTGAGGATAATCTCTCGAAGTTTTTTGTTGTGGAGATGAGGGTAATTAGCTTAGCAAGATATTTTCTTAGATGATGCAGACTCATCAATTCTAGTAATTTAAGACCCTCATAGAAATCATTGAGAGTCAAGATATTACCACATTGATGGCAATCCAAAACCATTGTGTTTACCAAATTACATTGAGGTTTTCTGGTAGGTGGTATCATTTTGAGGACTGCAGGGGTCTTAGGCACAACTAACATTATATAATTGTCGTTAGGCAATGATATTTTCTTGCATTGGGATGCAGTAGATGATAGTAATATTTGTAGTCATGAAAAAAAATAAGGAAAAAGGTCACCTATTTGTGTAAAATCATTGGAATTTTTTGTACAATCAGATATGCATGGTTAGAAGAATTTTCCTTTTATTCATGATTCTCCCATTCTTTTCTTATGTATATATCGAGGCAAGGATGGATTAATTTCATGAAAACCTTAGTTATAAAACATCATGTGTAATATTTATGTCATGATTATCTTCTTTATTTGATATTTATATAAAGTGTAAATATGAAGGATTAATTGACCATTATTTATTTTTAGATTTTCACCTTAGGTTTAATATTTTTTTACATAGAATGTTCTGAAAAATCACCTGATGGATAATAACCTAATCAGTTTTTTATTTGATAGATTGATGTTGTGATCACAATTTGTTTTACTATAGTGAGAAAAAAATGATCAATGAATAATAACCCAATTATTTTTTATTTAATAGATTCACATTAGGTTCACCAATTTTTTTGTGATTATATTGTTTAAAAAAATTATGCTAGATAATAACCCAATAATTTTTTATTTGATAGACTCACATGAGGTTCTCCATATTTTATTTGATGGAGAATAGACAATAACTAGGTGCATTCGGTTTATCCCAATTGTTGGTTTTGATTGAGGGGGTTTAATGAGATGCACAATCATTTATGTAGGGTTATCATTGTTATTCTTAACAGAAACTTGCTATAGTTTCATTATCCATAAATGGGTATGAAACTACATTCCAATGTAATGTGGCTAGTTGGGGGTTCATACCCAACAAAACATAGGGTCTCTCATTGGTTGAGAGGATGAGAGTTCGGGCACATCACACCTTGTTGGGGGGAGGGTTCTACTCGGAGACAGTCTTATATATTTTAGATATGTTTGAAAATCTATTACTAATCAAAATAAAGGATCAGTTACCCTATAAAAATTATTATTGGTTAACTCACTTTTTATAAAAATATTGTTGGGACCTTGTTAGTGAATCCATCTGTATGTATAATTGGTTCATCATACATTTCATATTAATGATTTTAAAATTATATTTTGAAAACATATAATTGGGCGCTTCAAAATTTTATGCCTCATATGGAAGAAATTAATATTTATAGGAGGGAATTGAGCCATTTTGAGGAATCCAACGCCTCATGATTATTAGTGGAATCAGAACTTATGTAGTTCATTAAACACATACAGTTTAACATCATACAGAAGGGACATATGTTTGAGCACACATGAACTAGATTCTTAAGCATGTTCCCTTAGATATGTCTTATGTATCTTAGTTATGGAAGGAATAAGCGTTACCATAGTGTTTTGACGTCCTTGGGAATGGTCCTGAGGAAAATTACTTTATATGGGGTATGTTTATCTCATTACACTCTTTGGGTATTAAACAATGAGATTTCCCCGGCTGGTGGAGGTTCTTGGTTCCAACGATGTGTTCTTTACAACTCAATAAGCCTATGTGGGCTATGCTTGGTGTGAGGAACAAGGTATAACAAATGATGAGCCTCATTTCATATGGATTCAAGAAATTTTTACAAGTATAACCATTGCATTTTTTACTATGGAGGTCAGTCCTTAGGAAGATGTCTTGCATATCATGGTTATATAAGGAATCAAATTCATCATAGTTCGATGGATTCTTATTCTGTTGATGGGGAGGTAGAGTGATCATCCCATGAGAATGTTTGGGTCTCGATGGTTGAAATGTCAAAGAAATTATGGGACCTACACTGATGTGGATTCCATTTTTATGATGATCTTATATGTGGTACATATCATATTATTATGTTGTTTGGGGCATACACGATGAGTTTTCCCTTGTATTTATTGATTCATATGTTGTGAATTATATGATTATTTCATCTATATATTCCCACATGATCTATGATCAATGTGAGAAATAAGGTCTTGTAAATAATCAATGCCATTTCTTCATGATTTAGTGATTATGAACTAGTACAACCCTTTGGAGGTTAATGTTGAGATCGGGCCTTGGAGAGGTGTCCTATGTATTATGATTATAGCTTGAATTAGAGTTTTTTAAGTTCAATTAGTTGGGTATTACACACTAACACTTTCATTTTGTTTGGGGGATGAAAATATAAGGATGGAAAAGTTTGTCAAACATGGTATTCCCAATTAATCTGGCCTACATGCTTTCCAAGCATGCAGTAATTGTTCACTCAACATGCTTTGATTTTCCGGTGGTTATGTTGAGGGATATCAATCTGACATATCCAAATACAATTTTGTGATCTGTTTGACTTGTCTAGGGGATATCACATAACATGGATGAAATGTTTGATGGATCTTGAATGATCAATGCAACCTTATATGGAGGACATTGCAAGATTTGGCCAATTTGTGTTAGATGCCATCACACGACCTCATCTAGCTTATTCGGTGGAAATCGTGAGACCAGGATAGCTTTTCCAAGTAACCATCACATGACACAAGATGACATGCAATATAGGGAGTCACACGATCAAACTGAATTTCCCTGGTGTCATCACAACATCTGACTTATACGCTTGGAGGGCATAATGAGATTCAATATGAAACAACTAAAGGGTGATGCATGGTCCACATTGATATGTCTTAGGATCATCATGTGACCTGACTAACATTCTAGGACAGCATTGTGAGAGTCAGTCCACAGGACCTATTGATATTGAATTACCCTGATAACATGTGATGGTGTAGTCATATGAGTTATGAAAAAGGTAAGAAGGGAACCACAAGGTTTCAAGGGTGAGCTCAGATGGCATCACGAGACTATAATGGAATTTTGTAGGGGTTATAAGTGAATTATTTTACATTTAAATAAGAATATTCATGATTATAATAGTATAAAAAAGGATCATCATGATGTCCAATTGACATGTCCTAGTTTTTTTGCATATCTGGGGTGTTTCATGCGGTGCAGATGTGGATTAGTTTATGTGTTATTCGCATAACCCTCCCATATTTTAGTCTTTTTATAGCCTTTTATTACATGTTCCATATATTTATTCAGTATTATATTATATTATATCTCACATGGTTTAGTAGAAGTGTGGGATTTTCTTCACATTTCCTTCCAAAAATCCTTCACGTGATCTATGAATGACATGAAAACTGCATTTTTCATGTTACATGATCACTCTGAATATTCATCAACTCCTACCTGATTGGATGATTTTCTGGCTATGAGATCATCTGCTCTAAGGAATCTTCACTTGTTGTTCATCATGCTGGTGTAAGGATCCTAGGAAAATTCCATCTTCTCGCAGGCTTCGAAGAATGTATTTTTCATGCTAGGGTTGGGGAATTATAGGCCATACCACCCTAGTTATTCACTACATGACATGGTAAGTATCATGTAAATCCTGGGTGGAATCGGTGAAGGGATTTTGTGTCATGCTCCCTACAAGTTAAAATAGTAAATAATTCTAGCGGAATCACATGATTGTGAGGGACTACAAGATCATCCCTTGAACAACTAATTAATTAGATTATTTTCAATTAATTAGGGATTTTTGAATCATGCAGAGATGCCTAGGGAATTTAATATTTTTATATTGACATGCCCAAGGGATTTCACAATTTTAGGGTTCCTATAGAGATGCCTCCACATGATCCCATGTGAATTCTCAATAGCCTTTTGTGAGAAAATGATGTCATTCACATGGGCCTTTGAAAAATCGAAACTATATTTTCAAAGGTTCATGAGAGACAGTTATTTAGGCATCATAGGGGAATCACATGAGTTCAATGACCATGTGAGGCTCTTTTCATGTCCCTATTTTGTTTCCTTTTTTTATTTTACAAATGTTGGGGATCTCATGTCACAAGATAAACAAAGAGTTTCATGGAGATGCTCGATAATTTCATGGAGAACTCTATTTGTTTCTCCTTATAGATCCAAAGAGGGTGTGTGAGGTCAGAAATACAAGTCCTAGGATCTTTTCATGTATGGGATTGAATGTCATCACACTTTCCTGAGATGAGACGAACATGTTGATCAGTACTTGTAGTGTTTTGAGGATCAATAGCGTTGCATCACATGTTGTTTACAGCCACAAGATGTGACCACCTTCTCCCATTTTTATCTAATTTTTTTATATTATAAATGTAATGAGATCTCACACATCCATGTTAGTGTTTTCAAAGAAAATAACTCTCCATATTTTTGAGGTGTTTCATGAACAATAATAAATCTTAAGATAGTTCACGAGAATTTCCACAGTTAACCCTTCTGGTTTTCTATTGTTTATTTCATGATCACTGATGGATCCCATGAAAACATACAAACATTTTAAAGGAAATTTTCTCATATTTTCTATGATACATCACTTGTTCAATGATGAAGAATATGATGGAATTTATTCATTCTCAAGGACAGTCTCTCTGATTTCCTTTGATGAGTAATATTTTTTTCATTGATAACCCAACATGCTTAAAGGTGGGCCATAGATGAGGGTTCTAGTGAGTGTTCCAGATGACATTCAGATCATGATGAAATTTCATAAATGGGCTCCAGTGATATTTTATCATGAATACTCCACTTTTAATTCTCACAACAACAATATTGGGAATATATACACTCCCCACACAATGGTATGAAGTATGGCATGGAGATTCCCTTGTGTGAAAGAATATTGGATGCATGAAGTGCACAATTCCATCATATCAATTTGATGCATCGATCCTTGAATGTTGTTCTTGATGGGAATTTATGGATCATTAAATAAATTCTACAGGTCTTGATTATATACGTACATCGATATGGTGTCCATGATTCCACACAAAAATGGGGTATGTAGTTATTAATTCTTTAATGTGAAGGCATTACCCTGATATTAACAGGGATCTATGTTCACATGATGATGTTTATATGTGAGATATTAGTTCTATATTTTCATTATCATAAAGCCTTGAGATATCAAAGTTCGTCACCTGATAGATTATATGATGCCACACCCTTAAACATGATGGGTACATGGTGCTTCATATCTTCAAGATAATGGTTAAATAATCCTTATGTTTTTTCGTGTGAATGATCATGTGTTTAGATCTCACATAAGAATATTTATGTAACTCTTCCAAAGTATTATGTTCCTCTATTTTATTGAAAACATGAGCACTCCCTCCAGAATGGAAGTATCCTATAAATCAAAATCTCTCTATATTTTTAGGAAAATTATCACACTTTATATGAACATATATGAATGGTGGAATATCCAATAATTATGTCTGATTTTCCATCAAGTAGATTTACTTTGTCTTTGATCTAATGATATGCAGCATCAAGATAATCATTAAAACTCTAGAACTATCAAAGACTAATAAATATTAATCAGCTGAGAATGGTGCCCTTCAATGACCACATGTTATCCATCTTCCCATGTAGTGGAATTTAAATGATTGGACTCTTCACATAATGGAAAAATAAATGGAATTAGGCTTTCATGTGAAAGGATTTTTGTGGTCACATAACCTCATAGTGGCTATACACCATCTTTTAATTAACTTTTGGAGTTCCATGCATCTGATGTGGAGGATTTTCATACAAACGATATTATTAACACCTACCTATCGGTATAATGGATTCAATTATCCTGAAAAGTTGGTACCTTGTGTATCACTATCACCACATGATCTATTTTTTGGGAAGTTATAGGTAATTATTTTTAAGGAGATTTTATAGGAATTAATTCAAAAACTTGAATACGTAGGCATACTTTTCCTATTTTCAAGTACAGTGAGATCATACATGATCATGATTCCCAATGTGGTAGTTGTGGGATACATGTAGGATGATCTAATCCTATCCACAATAGTCTTTTTCACATCACATCTCTACCTGGAGGCTTCACAATTCCATGGTTCTTCTTCAAAATGATGATGGTGATGTAGATGGTAATCCATGTTGTACATGGATTGAGAAGTACCTTTCTCCTTCATGGTTAATAACTCAACACTCATGACATATTTCCATATCTACAAACTTCATGGTCGAATGTGCATTGTACATTATTGGTTCAACCACATGATTTTCTTCACATGGATATTAGCCTAATGTTATCCAGACACCCACCTAATAAAAAATCGAGACCCTATGCTTTATAGACTATGAAATCATACAAAAGAAGGTCTACCAATTTTATTTTTATGAGTTGAATACATCACAATGGGTGACCACCCAAAAATAATCCACACATCATCGCATGTACACATGATCATGTTGGAGGATTCGCTTGAAACGTGAGTATACATACATTCACCAGATCGATTCAAGGTGGTATGGAGTGGCTCCAAATGATTATTTAAAATATGTAAAATGTTGATATATCATGGTAATCCACAATTTTTTATATATGTGATGCACATGTTTTGAACACATCTCGTATGAGCATAATATTTTATCATAAGACCCATTGATCATTCACACATGGAATTAGTGATACCTATTCAAATGACCCATAAACCTTCACATAATAAAATCATGTGATAGATCGGTCTTTCCATATAACATTCCCTATATACAAGTAATTGGGTGGTCATGTCAAACTTGGTTTCATAGATTGAATAATGATGATGGATTTCATGGAGGACAATGACCAATAGATTCGAATTCATGTTCCGTGGGATGTAACCATAGTTATTGGCATGCATGACAGATGAATCCATAAAATACATAGATATAGAAGTCCAAATCCTTGAAAAATATGTATTTTATTTTGATGTTCCTCACACATTTTAAATACCTAGGGTAATGGTTATTTTTGAAAAAATATGAGTGACAACAGTTTCATAGCTATCCAAATCATTCCACATATATCAAATATTTATATAATTCATAAACAATGTGTCTTATCAAGTATCTGTATTGGATAAAGACTATGGATTTATCAATATTCCCCCAAATAATCCAATAAAATTCAATGTAGACAGCATATGTAAAAATGGAATATGGTTTATGCAGTAATAATATCATGATAAATTATATGGATATTTAGTGGAAATTTAATACTCAATGGTCACTTGAAAGGGAATAAATAAATGGGATGTTAATGAATATAGAAATGATTCAAGGAGGTGAATATCAGTAATATCATTGGGGAAAATAATCATATGAGTTCTATAGGAATAATAAGTATGGTATTAATATTATTTATAACCATTAGAGTAAGAATAAAGGTTTTGTTGTTGATTAAATTAAAATAATTATCTCTAACAAATTCTTGAGGAAAATATCCTTTAATTTTTTAAAATAATTTTCAAAATAATTTTTATTGAACATAATTTTTCAAAAAATTATTTAACAAATATTTATAAAAATGATATGTATTCTTCCATTAAATTATAGTATTTAAATCAGTTAATACCATATAGTTTAAAAATAACATTCCATCTTCATTATAAACATTTTAAAACAAGAATTCTTGGAAACTAATAAGAATAAAAATTGATTTTTTTTCAAATAAACAATGTCTAAAATGTTCTTTTAAGGATAATTTTGAAAATTTTATCTAAATTTTTTATTAAAAAATTGTTAGAAAACATTTTTTTGTAATAAAACATATTTCTGACCAAAGAGAGAAATGAATACAAATTTTATGAAAACAATTTCTCAACAACATCATGTAGAAAAGATGGAAAAATAATAATATCACTTGAAAAATATAATGAAAAACCATATGATAATAAAATTAATGGTTTTATTATAAATTGATCATATAATTTATTTAAATGTAATTTCAAGAAAAAAATCTCGATAAGATTTAGATTTTGAAATAAAACCATAAAATGATCGTTATGTTGAATTGTGAATTAATAAATGAGTTAATTATATGAAATAACATTAAATCCAATTAAAAAATTTGAAATAAAAAATATATAATCAATTTTATTATAAACATAATAATATTATATTAAAAAAACAAGGAAACAATATATCCTAATAAAAAGGAAATGATTTTAAAAATTTCTTTACCAATTTGTAAATTTTGTGTTCAAATCCCCATAGATGAAATAAATAAAATTTAAAACCAATATACAATGAATAATGAAGTATTATTGATATAAAACATCAAAGGGTGTGTATATAACCCATATAAAAGAAACTAGGTACATAAAATTATAGTATACCAATATGAAATGAGATTGATATATAATCCCTTACCACTTGGTAACATTTGAATTATAATCCCCAAGAATGAAATAACATTGAATGAAATATTAAATACCATGAAGGTAAATTTATCCATGATATAAAATAAAAATTTTGAAATATATACACTACACAAAATAAATAATTGGTGAAAACGGCTTATTCCTCATCGATGAAAAAGTTAGATGAGAATCTCTTAACTCACACATTTCATTTGGTCCTGATTTATTTAACCATATATAAAATGGTTTTAAAAAAGTTATTACAATATTCTCAACCAATATAAATATTTCTAATGTCATATCAGTTCTTAATATTACATATTATACTCATTCCTTAATAATCATTCCTTCTTTTCATCATTTTGGGTAATAACTACATTGTTTTTCATGTATGATTTGACTTGTTATTTTTTTCATCTATCAATGATCATGATTTCATAATATACAAAATTTAAACCATTTTTTAAATATCAAATATATTCATTATATATTTATTTATAATAATATTTCAAATTTAGTGATAGGAAATGAAATATATCATTCATGGAGACGATATGTCGTATTTATTCATGGACATCGCATCCATTTTATAGCCATATTAAAATAATTAAAAGTAAATGATATATATATTTATATTGTTTTTATAGTTTCATATTTATTTCATATATATCTCAGATGTTTATAGATCCCATCCTTAAAGAATTCCATGTTAAATGTGAATGGAACACGTCATTTTGAGAGGTAATAATCCACCGTACACACGAACAACATTATCATATTCCCCCAAAATGGAAAGCATGAAGGTATGTGATATATAATAATTAAATAAGCATAAATAAATCTTAAATTTCATAAATATGATTTATAAATAGTATTTCCATCATTATTTCCATCCTTTAAAGGTGGTAATGGAAAAAATAATTACATTGGTTCAAGAGATCTATATCTACCATGCACGCGGATGATGATTTTACAACCCTTTTGATCGAAGTGTGTGTGGGTGTAGGATTTACCCTTAGAATAAAAATATATAATTATATTTATTATAATTAGGAAGTTATATAATGATTATATAATAATAAATAAAGGGGTGGATAAATAAATAAAACTAAGATGCATGTTGATGGAATTCATTGTTGTATGTATTGAAAGATAACAATAAAAAATAAATTTCTTCTAAAAGGAGAATGTTTTAAATTATTTGGGTTTAATTTTACTTTCAATTCTTGTTTTTAATTTTTATATAAGCTTTTAAATAAAATTTTATTTATTTTTAATTTTGAGGTATTACAATGATATATAGGGATTTGAATGAATACTTTTGGTGGGATGGCATGAAGAGAGATATCAAAGAGTTTGTATATCAATGCTTGGTACATCAATAATTTGAGGTCGAGAGAAAAAAATATAACGAGGTTTTACAACAATTACCCATAAGAAAATGTGTATTGGAAAACATCACCATGGATTTATTCATCTGACTCTTACAAACTTATAAATGCAGTAATGTTATATGGGTTGTAGTTGATAGCCTTACTAAGTCAGCACATTGCATCTCTATCAAAGAATAATTCTCTGTAGATCATATTTTCAAGATATATATTATGGGAATATAAGGTTTGAAGGAGTACAACATTGTATTGAGTGTAATCAAGATCTGATGTTTAACACAATATTATGGCGAAGTCTTCATCAAGCTATTGATATGGAGTTGAGTTTTAGCACTATGTACCATCCACATAAATACGATCAGTTTGAGAGAATAATTCAATACCTAGATTATATGTTGAGATATTATTATGTGATAATAAAAGGTTTTTGGGATCATCACCTTCTTCATGTTGGGTTTTTTACAATAATACATTTCCATCAAGCATTTATATGGATCCTTATGATGCCCTATATGGAGAGAAATGTAGATCTCCAACCTGATGGAATGAATTATGAGAAAAAAACTATTGGGACTTGAGATAGATGATGAAATGGAATGAAATGTTATATCCATTTAGTAACACATCACGTAATCTTAGAGTTGGAAACAATGTTATGCATACCACCATTGGTGAAATCTAGAATATAAGGTTTTTGATAAGGTGTTCCGATGAATTGCACTATGGAATAATGTTATGAGATTTAGAAAGAAATGTAAACTAAAATCTAGGTATATCATTACCTTTTAAAATATTAATCATATAATTATGGTATCCTATAAGTTGGTGTTTCCACTAAACCTCTATCAAGTTCATGATGTCTTCCATTTATCTCTTAAGGAAGTAAAACCTGACCCTTCACATATACTGAACTCAAAGGTTATACCATCGAAAAAAATTAACCCTTATAACGAACAATTAGTTGAGATTATAGATCATTAAGATAGTGTTTTATGAAACAAGACCACACACATTATAAAATTTTTGTGGCCAAAACACTAGTTTAAGGAAGCTACTTGGGAACGATATGAAATGATGAGGCAGAATTATTGACATTTGAGGGTGAAGAATTTTGAGGGATAAATTTATTTTTAGAGGGGTAGAATGTTTTGCCCCATGTTTTTATGAGTTATTATTTTTTGAATAAATTAAAATTCTTTGATTTGTTGTGTTATATAAAACACTAGGTTTATCTTGTGTTATACACGGAATCATGTTTTTAACAAAACCACGCTATAATATTATTAATATTAAAACATGACCATTATAACATTACTGTTAAACATAGTGATATGAATAATAATTAAAAATTATTAAATATTATGTATAAGGTTTTTATTTAAAGAAAACATACTGATAAAAAATTACATAATTTTTCAATAATTTCTTTATTTGTTACGAAAATACACTTTTCTCAAAAAAATACTTTTTTTAATTTTTGAGAAGAAAAATTAATAATGTTTTTTGAAATTTTTAGAAATTATATTTGATAAAATAAAATTCATTTTTCATAAAATAATATCAAAATTAGATTATGGATAGTTTTTGATATTTACATAAAAGGATAATGTTTTCAATCAATAGTGAAAAATATTGAATATAAATTGAGAAATTCATTTTGTTATTTATAAAAATAAAATAGATTTTAATTTAGTTTTAAAGTAAAATTAGTTTAATTACATACCAATTAATCAAATTCAGCTTATTTACTCATTTTAACATTTAATTTTGAAATAAAAACCCTGTAAGCATTTTAATTTTTTCTATTAGAAAACTTGTTTTTCCATCTTCTCTATAAGATAATATTTGAATTAAATTCTTTTAATTATATGAATTAAATTTTGAAAATTGGATTTTCTATTTGGAGTTGAAATAATTTATATTATCTAATAATTTCAATTTAATTTCTTACCAACACTAATAGTGAAAATAGTAAAAACTAATTGTGGTGGTTATAGAAAAAAATTGTATACAAGGTGGTTAAACTAAAAAAATAAAGGTTAAAATGAAAAAAAAACATTCTAAAATATATTTAATATAAATATTTAGACCCTATATTTCCTATTTATCTATAATACTAAATTTTTTGAATTTTTTAATGATAAAAACATGGGTACACCATTTTAATTTCAAAAAATTAAATTTACCACTCACCTCATTTAATAAAAGGACCACCCCCTCTCCTCTCTTCCTCACACCATAATAGCCTTTTGTTTCATCCAATAAATGGATAAATAACTTCAAATATTCCAAAATATAGTCTTATAATCCATATTTTAGTCATAGATATATCCTTAAAATGATTTTGGTGAAAACCTAAGGAGGATTCCCAAGGAAGAGGCAACATTCTTCATAGAGAATTTTTTTAATTTATTCCTCAGCCACATTCAATTATTATAAAACCATGATAATATAAAAACAAAAATATATTCAATAAAATGATTTTTTTTTATTAATTTATTTACCTATATCCTTCTCTACTTCAATCAAATGGGTTATCAAATCATCATTCGTCTACCCAGCAGACTATAGCCTCACCAACAGATGCCATTCATTTTTTCATTACCACCTATCCCAACTAGTTATAATGATTGACTAAATTTCTATATGTCATATTTTTGATATTATCATACTTATATAATTATTATTTCACACATTAATTCATATTATAAATTTTATGGGAATAGGATAATGTCGCTCTTGTATACAAAAGACTACAGCCTCACAAAGCAATGTAATTTATTGATGTTATACATGAACGGTAATAAGGAAGTGTTTCCTGAAAGTATGTTTTATTTACTAAATATAAAATATTTTATAATTTAAATATATATTTTACCTATATTTTTACCAATCTATTTAGAAAATTAAAAAAACACTCATGCATACATACAGTCTACCATCTCCATGAATATTGTATATCGTTTTCTATCTCTTACCTTTATGGATTACAATAAATAAATAAATAATAAATATATATGATATTTATATCATTTTTATCATGTTTATGAATATTAGGCCACGATAAAATTAATATTAAATAAAATAAAAAATAATAATCATAATAAAAAATAATTTATTAATTCACTGAAATGTGACTTTAACATACAAAAATGAGGAAATGTGTCTAACAACACCTTAACATGAAATTATTAATAAATGGGTTATATATTGACTTAATAATGTCATATATTTTATGGTATATATTATTATGTTTTTATAATATACCTATAATAAATATAAATGTATTATAAATGATGTTAGAACATGTATGAAGGAAGTCAATACTTAAAGTGAGAGATTGTTGTCACAATTTTCTTTCCTTTGGACCTTTGTTATGTTATGCTAATATATTATTTTATGAGGTAAATATATATCCCCATAGTCATGTAATATATTGAATTTATTTATTTTATTGATATTTTAATTTTAAATTTAATTTTATACTATCATGGGGATTACAATTCAATGTTACCAAACTGGTAAAAATTTTATTTTACAATTTCAACATTTATCAGGGTTGTTTATGATTATATTTCTAATGATGAAATATTATGATCCATTTCCCCAGAAACTCATGAACATTATAATCCCCTCTTTATTTAATCAGAATATATGTTCCCCTTTATTTTAATCTATTTATGTACTCAAAAGTTCAAAATATTGTATTTATGAAAACAATCTTCTTTATTTAACTCTTCTGTCGAAAACTCTCTTTTCTTCAAAAACCAAGATTTATAAAAAAAGGTTTTACAAAATATTTGTAACATTATTCAAGTGATTTATTAAATAAATTTTTAACCATTTTTAAATTTCTATTTTTTTAAGGGATCATCATGTTATTTTCCAAACAATTCCCACTTAAATTTTACCAAAAATGTGAATGGAAACCATATTTTAACTTATAATAAATAAATAAAATTTCATGCTACCTTGAATATTATTTTATTTGATGATACCTTTATAATATTTAATTTTTAATTTAAAATAAATTTATTTCTAATATATTTTATAATTTTATAATTTTAAAAAATAATTTTCAATGAAATGTTTTCTTCCTAATGAAATGTTCACTGTATTTTCTATTACATAATTTTCCCTCATCTATGATAACATATGTTGATATAATTTATTATTTTATAGGGTTATGAACCAAGGATACCATTATTATTATTTATTATAATGGTTTATGATGAAAATATGTGTATTAAAGTAGATTTCCTTCCATGGGTTAAACAATAATAAAATTATAATAAAACCCTATTCTTTTTAAAGTTATGCTATGATGAAATTATGAAATGAATATGAAACCTATATCATTTCAAAATTTTATCACATGTATAAATGTTTATGAAACCCATTTAATTTAATTTTTCATTAAAAGATTAATAATTTATAATCTTGTCGCACACATACGTATTATTTTCGTTATGTGATGGGTGGAACCTATATCTCCATCAAATTAATTGATATCACAAGATAAATACAACAATTGATATGGGAGTGAAACTGGTTTAGTTAGAGACATTCTATATTATGATCATGTTGGGATTGAACCATGATGACTATGATAGTTTGGGGAGTGAACCATTTCCATTATGATTTCCTTGGCAGTGAACATTGACTACTATGGACATGATTTTCTATACTTATGTGTATGAAAATAATTTATTTCATATGAAAATGTTATTCTCTCACATATATTGTAATTTTATTCTCATATGATTAATGTCTTAATACATTTAATCTTTATTCAATGACTCTATGTTATTAACTTTGATATGTAGGGTATGGTTTTAAAATGTTATGATCATGTTATCATACCCTTATGTTTATGTTAAGCTTGTGTATGTTACTTTTTTACCACTAATGATAATATAAGATCACCCTTTTTATGGTTCTTTTTCCCGGATTATGAAGGAATGTATTAATTATGATATTACTAAGAAGAGTTATTATTAGAAAAAATATAGTCGGAGATGATTTAGTTTACCTATGAACCAACTATTTGGGTTTCTATGTTTCCAAAGGCACTATACCATTAGGATTGTCTAAGATGTGTTTTTGTAATGTAATAAATTTTAATAAATAAATGATGTAATATCTTTTTATGATAACATGGGGTCACTATAGGGATGATGAAACTGTTACCCATACCTGCAGGAAATGGGAAAACATCACTATTGTTTTTGTCACTGGTCTTCCAAAGAGATCCAGATGATACAACTCTTTACTGGAGGTGGTTGTTCATTTTACGAAGACTAATCACTTAATTGATAATTTATAGGACTTGTCTCTCAATAAAATAAAAAAACACATATATCATATATGTTGTGAGGCTATGTGAAAACAATTATTGATTTTATCTGACTAAAATCTGGGATTTACCAACATGTTCTAAAAGATCTGAGACATGCTCTAAATACTGTGTTGAACTTCATTAAAGCTAATCACCCCCGAACTAATGTCTGGTCTGGGAATACTATTCCAATACTATGAAATACATTTTTAGATCATGTTTTATGGAATTCAAAGGATGATTTAATCAACATATTCTTTTTGTTGAGTTCTCATAAAATAATACCTTCTAATAAGGCATCCAAATAGAACCTTATAAATGCATTTATTGGAAGATATGTAGACCAATTGTGTGTTGGTAAGAAGTTAGTTAATTTAATCTATTGGGACATGAAATGGTTTAGGGGATGGTATAAAAGGTCAGAACCATTTAGCAACACATCATGACAACTTTGAGTCAACATAGGTGATATAGTAGAAATCATCGATGGGACATGTGGTTTGAGGATATGGATAATGTGTTTCTACACATATCTCCATATTATAAATTAATTATATTTGGGAATTATGGGATTCTATGACCTAATTAAATCATCCACATTGATATTTTTAATCGCAATAGATCTATAGCCTATCAAATAGAACTCTCACCAAACCTTTTATAGGTACATAATTTATTACATATATACCTCTTGCGGATGTAAACAATAGGCACATCACATGTACAGAACATAGGGGTGGTATAGTAGGATAATGATATCTCTCATAAGGAGGAACTAGTAAATTTAAAGGACTATAAGGATGAAATTTTATGAAATAATAAAACTTACAAGGTCAAAGTGATATGGCAGAACCATAAATATGAATATGAAACCTGGGAACTGGTGGAAAAATGAACTAGAAGAACCCTCAACAATTTTAAACATAGTGTATAATATTAAATTTTATGGAAATTTTATTTAACTGTGGAATAATGCAACACCTTGAGATTTTAAAAGGGAAAACAATGTTCAGTAGAATATGTGACACACAACACTAAACCCAAATGACCCATGATTATTTAAATATGGTCGTAATAAACTACCAACTAAATATTAAAAATTTATTAACTAATTAGTGGGTATAAATAATATTAACTAATTTATGATATATATATATATATAATTTATAATAAATTTATAAATTATTAGTAAATAAGTGGTAAATTTTTAATAAGGACATTTATTCTTCAAAAAAATAAGTTTTCTTTAAAATATAGTTTTATTTATATTTTGAGAAAATAATATAATTACTTTTTTTCACATTAATAAATTATATTTTATAAAATTATCATCATTTTTAAAACTTAATATAGATTATAAATTAGTGTGAAATTTTGGGGATTTTTTTTAAATTTTGATTTCTCAGGGTATAGTGAAAATTTTCGTTTTTTGGTAAATCTGTCATTGATTTTTAACAAGTTATGTAGTTTAGATGTACCCTTATTATTTTAAAATTATTTAAAAGTATAATATGTATTATTTATTTATATTTGAACCAATTAAATACATTTTAATAATATTTATACTGGATTTCAATCTTTGATTATTTTAAGGCTTCAAAACACATTTTTTCTAAAAACTACATTAATGTGAATAATGTCTCTCCATTTAAATTAATTATATTAACCCATATTGAAGAATGATTTAAATTAAATGTATATATTATATAAAAACAAATATTAACTTAAATTTATTTAATTATCATTACCTTTCAAATATTAATTATAAGATCATCATAAGTTTCAGAAATAAATTTCACGAAAAACCCTTTTTTGACATATATACATGTTCAATGTTAAATTAAATTATTATAATTATGTGAATTGAATTTGATAAAATGGTTTAAATATTTCTAATAATAATAATTATTAATATTATATAATAAGTTCAATATATTTTTTCATCATAGTAAATAGTAAAAGCTCTTAAAATCAATTACGACGGTAAATGTTAAAAATGATTTACCAGGGGTTAAACTAAAGAGGTAAATTGTGTGAATTTTTCATTAATAAAATTTAATGGTTGATGTGTTTATCAGACTTAAATATCCTCATATATTTTATTTAAAATTTTAGAGGCCTATAGATTGAGAGTGACTTCCCATGTCTGAATATTTATTTTTATTTATATGAATTTCATTCATCATCCTTTATAAAAGGGAACACCTATCCTCTATATTATACACTTAAAAACACCATTTTTGCATAAAATACCATTAAAAACACATTCTTTAATTCCAGAACTTATCATATATGTTTTTTTATCATAAATCCTATATAATAATGCTTTAGGTATTATCAAAAAGAGGTGGTTTGAAGAAGACGTGTCGTTCTTAATTGAGATTCTTTGTTCTATTTCCTCTTCCACATAATCCAAATATTTATTAATCACATTAATATAAAAATATTATTATATACGATATATTAAGGTTTTATTATGGTAATTTCATATCATAAATCCATTTCCACTTCCATCAATGGGGAAATAAAATTATCCTTCAAGTGTACAATAGATGACCACCTAATTGATCGATGTTTTTTTTTTCATAATCACATCACAATATTATTAATAATATTGTATTTAATTTTTACATATTATTTTAATTCCATATTTTTCATTATAAGTATTTAATATATTATATAATTTATTACATAACCATCCATCCAAAATGACAACATTAATTGTGTGAATAGTGGATTATCACCTTGTGAAGAGAAGCGACTAATTTTTTATTACCACATCATATGGATGGAATATATAAGTGTATTTAAATAAATTATATGATATTTATTATATAATTATAATTACTTAATGATAAAATAACACTTACCTTCTTTAAATCATGATCTTTGAAAAATGGAAATGTTACTCATGAATAGGCATGACATACCTTCACCATGATTGTAACATTGTTAATTTCTCCAAATAATCCTTCATGATTGGTCTTAAAATTAAAATTAATGTACAAAAATTATAATTATTTTATGATTATGATTCTGGAGATGATGAATTAATAATCTATTTGACCCTATTTAACTTGGTAATGTGATTTTGGACATATGTGTCAAACATTGTCAAAACATCAGTCTTAAAAGTAAATGAATATGTAGTTTAATATAACATGATATTAAATAAAAAAAAGTATTAGTAAACATGATTATTTATTATAAAATTAAATAATAAATATATATTTATTATTTATCAAGGTAAATAAGGAACGTGTTGAATTGTGCTTGAGGTAAAGGATCTCTCTAAACCACCCACTCAGTTGGGTTATGACCATTATATATCTAAATCTCATTATCAATATATATTTAATGTTATAAAATTATTTTAAATTATCTATATATTTCACTCACATGTATACCTATATTATTCTACCTTAATTTTTTGGGTAAATTCATTCCTTATTCTCAAATTCATTCATTATTAAATTTCTATTGCTTATGGTGTGATAAAATATTATAAAACCATTTTTCTTTACTTGGGTAATTCATAAGTAATGAATTATAATTGATTTATTTTATGGGGAAAACAATAATCATGAACATGTTGTGATGGGTGTGCCCAAATAGAACTCCCATGCATTGGGTGATGTTTTAGTCTCATGAGACATCTTTTATGGTATTTGAGAATAAACTAAATCCATAATATGACATTTTATTCAATGTGAAATATTCTAGGTAGTTATCCTTAAATCATGTATATGTATTTTTTTTGTTTCTAGAATACATCTCATGTTACCATGATCTTGTGATACAATGTTCCTTATGTTATGCTTCGATGTGATTACTATTGATCCTTATCTTTTATGATATAATATTAAACCTTTGAATCATCTTTTGTTTTAATATCATGTTTATTCTCTTAGTGTGACTTATTGATCTCCAATTTATTTTATATATTCTTGATGTAGTCCTATGTATTTTTGGAGATAAAATGAATTTATGAGGACATTATAGATATTGAAATATGAATTTCATTCTTTGCTTTTATTTTGAGGTAATACGAACATAGTCTTCTAACGACACTAGGCCTCAAGTTATTTTTTTATAATTATTAGATATTAATGTTTAAAATTCATTTATAAATATATGTAAAAGGATTGGTTCACTAAAAAAATAATTCATCCCAGATTCATGGAATTTAAAAGCATTAAAACATAGAGGTTGGTGTTAAACAAATATTATAGAGATCAGTTTGTCAGCATATCAAGAGTTGAAGGTGTAAACTGAAGTTTTAATGTTGAGAAACTGAAACAAATTCAGACCATAATAATTGTGAGATCATATTAGATCAATTCAAAGTATTGGATGCTATATGATGTTAATATGAGAAGAAGAAAAATTAAAATCTAACGAAGTGAAGAGTGAATTCAATGGAAGTATGATCTCTAAAAGATGTAGAATTACTTCATATAAACCTTTTAAAGTCACAACCATCATGATGATTTTGATGTAGATGATTAAAGATCAATTTTTCATTATGGAAATATGATTATTCAAGATGATATTTGCAGAATACTGGAATACTATTCATTCTATGAATTGTAGTGGTTTTCAAAAATCCAAATCCTTATATATTTAGAAAATATTAAAAGTATTCATTGAGTTTATAAGATTTTATAATTCATTAAAAAATATTCCCCTCTTTTATTAGTGGACATTTGGTTATATAAATGGGTAATATAATTTTTATGAGTGAGGGGATTGTTGAGTTAAAAAAATAAGAATTTGGGAAGAGACAAAGAGAGGGTGTTTTGACCTACATTCATCAAAATATCTATTGGTTTGATGTTTTGATATGTCAATCGTTTTTATTTTTAATGAAGTTTAATTAATTTTTCCTTGATTAGAAGACTGGAAGTATATGATTTTGAACAATTTCATGTAGTGACCTACATAAGTACATAATGTTGAAGTGTTGTAGCAAGAGCTCCAGAATTAAGATATTAGATGTAGAGGTACGTAGACTTGAATGAAGAGTTAAATGATTGTTCCGGATGTAGTCAATATACCATCCATGATAAATTTTTCAATGAACTCGTGAATAATTGTGGTAAGGATATTAACATTCATCATTATAACACTTATGAGAATAATGGAATATATATATCTTGAAATCTTCAAAAACATCAAGGTGTAGTGTTTCCACATTCTGCATAAACCATGTTAACGTGAATGTATGAAAATTCCTTTACATTATCAACATTTCAGGTAATATTAAGTGTTGAGGGTGCATAAAAAATATCCACACATCCAAACTAATAGAATTGGCTAGATAAATCTGAAGGAATAAAAATTTTATGTAATACTTAATTGTTAAAAATTAATTACCCAAAATTCACCCCCTATAAAGGTGACTACACAATCCACTAATATTAACATTTGATATTAGGGAAAACAAAGTTCCTATGTTGTGATATATTATTTTTAAAGTAGTTTATTTCTAACGGTTCAAATAAAGTGTATTTTAATAAGATACAAATATTATTATACTTTACGATAATAATTGTATTTCTCAACTGATAAAAATGGAATTTATTCCCAGTTATAGAAAAATAGAGGCTTCAACCTGAATATTGAAGAACCAAAAGATGAATTTAAGATAGGGTAAATGAAATATATCACCTAGTAATCTGAAAATAGAAAATTGATCGCTATCTAAAGATATAAAAATTGAAATTTATGCTAAAGAATTCATTATAATTTATCCTCAATAAGATGAAAGTGCATGTTATGATGTTAAAGAGTCAGTTGAATCTATTAGCGAACTCTACACCAAAGTGAAATGTTACACTAGAAAATTAAATATTGAATTTTTATCATAAATATTTTCATTAATCAAGGAACTATATGAAGAAAATTAATATTTGTAATCAGAACATGAAGACACATAGGATTCATTATTTATAAAGATCCAAACAATTATAAAAAACATCTAGAGAAGGTAGAAAAAAATAAACAGTCTATCCATTTTTGGAATGAATTATTTTACATAATAATATAAAAATTTAAAATAAATCTCTATGAGAAGTATACATAATGGATTTGTTAGGATATTTTTTATGCATTAAAATATATTATTGAAGTTAATAACTCTCAGTTGGAAGTTAAAACTGTGTGGATAAAATATTGTAAAGAATCAATGTTAAATGAGAATAAAATTAATGAAGGAAAATATCAATGTATTGTTCACATGAAAAATTCAAAAAAAAAATTTAAACTAAGGATATATTCGAAAAAAATATAATAATAAAATTTAAATCTTCTAGAAGAATCTTCATATGGGAATTTTTATGAAAAATTTGTATTAATATAAGTTATTTGGGATAATATCTGAGAACTAGAGGATACACAATAAGAAATTAATGATGTTTAGAATAATCAACTATGTTTCCAGTAAAAACTAGTAAATGAACATGACCATTCATTTTAATAGGTAATTATGTTTCATGGGTAAGTTTTTTTGAAGTTATAAGTTCAATGTGAAGATCAATTCAGTTGATTTTAATATTAGAAGAACACCATAAATATAAAGTCTCATGATATGGTAATGAAATTGAAAAAAATTAATTTTTCTCAACTAAAACATTCACATAATTCTGTGATAATATCAAAAAATGTGGTTTATAGGAAAATTATTTCCTCCAAGAATACTCTATCAAATAAAAAGAATAATTTAAACTCATCAGAATATACTTATTTCAACAAATCCAAATTAGATGTAACACATTTTCTAATGAATCTATATAAACTAATTTCAACAGATTAAAAATTATAGGTTATAGTAATACATGAATATGGTTTGATAAAATTAAGGAGGAACACACCTATTTTATGATGGTGTATATATGAAATGAAAACAGGATTGATCACCCATAGGGTGTCTAAAAGGTGAATATTCATTTCTGTAAATCATAAGAACCTTCCACCATACAATGTCTTACTCAAAAGAAGAAGATTATGTTTGTTTTATACTACTAGTGTTGATGGAAATTTGATCAATGAGCTATTTATTATTGAAAAAACATGTTAACTATTAAATAATTTCAAAAATCTATACAACAGGGGAGATAAGTTGATATTAGAAAAGATTAAGATAAGAATAATCAAATTTAAAAAATGCGGAATATATACTAACTTCAAATAGATTTTAATATCACAATAAAATTAATTGATATTATGGAATAAGATTCCATGGTGATGATAAGTGTAATTTTATGTCCACATTTCCAAATAAAATATTAAAAAATGGAATAATGAAACAAAATTGGAAGAATAGTGAAAAGAAGATAGTCTATAAGTCTTCCTTGGGGTGTAAGGAAAATAATGTTACTAATAATTCATCTAATAATAATTTAGTGGAATATTTCATGACTAAGAGAGGATTCTACTTTAGTGAATGAAAATGTAACATCATGGACAGTTGTAACCATTCCATGAAAGTTCATGTTAATTGAATAAAGTCTCATGTAATGAATTTACTAGGTCAAATAAGGACATGGGAAGATTAAAATAGTTGAATTAATTTTGAATGAATAAATTGAGGTTAAAAAAATTCATTTCTATAAGGTATCTTACTAGAAGTTAAGAATTTTTTTGGAAGATGTGAGAATATTGAACAAGATTCTAAAATTTAATGAGAATATTAAGTGAATATGAGAATTTGGAAAATAAGAATAAACATGCATAAAAAATACATACTTTTATGAGAAATATAAATAATGAAGGAAACAAAATGAAAAATATGTTCCAATGGTATTCTTTAAAATTTGTATAGATCATTTGTAAGATATAAGGAAAATTGAAGACAATGAAAAGATGAATGAAAGTTCATTGATAGAAATTTTTAAGAAGAAAACCCATCGCAATGTCTAATATAAAATTGAAAAAATAATTCTATACTTCCCAATAACAGATGATAATTGAAAACATGTGGTTATAATATAATGATTATTGAGAATAATGTGAAGTGAGTTTCCATTTTGAGAATGATTTCTTATCCTTGTTTCACTAACAAAAGGAAAAAAAAGACAAAAATCATATTACATTATATTATCTAATAAAGTAAAATGTATGAGAAAATAGGGGTTCTCTATTTCAAGGGGAGTCCTAAAAAAATAAATATGGAGTTCACCCCTTTAAGGGGAGTGAATATGAAATTAGTGATTTTAGATAAATTACTAGCTTTATATCCAAAAACCTTAATATTGATAATAAATGATAAGATTCATCATTTGGTGAATTTTTTTATGGATTTATAATTAATTTCCCAAGATCAAGATGCTCAAAATGATGATGATGTAGTTTTAGTATTTGAAAATTTATATAATGGAGTTTTTGTTATCTATAAAGATGAAAAATCTCAAAAGATGGTTTTCCATTGTGAAACTTTTATAGATAAATTTAATGTATTTGTTAATAAATATTACTTTATAGATTTATAATGGATAATGTAAATTTAATGATTGTTTATTTAGGGATTATTTTTTTAATAAAATTGTTCATGTCTATCTCCCAAGGATTTTTCAATTACTATCATTTGAAAATAAGTTAATAGGAGAAGAAGAGAAAACACAGTTAAGGTCCCTCCCTCAAAATTCTACAAACTAGGGGATAGAAGTGAATTTTATTCATTATCAAATAGGGTGACAAATGTCATTAAATTTAATTATAAATTAGTATTAAATAAATTGGTATTGATAGAAATTCCAAATGTTGATATTAATGAACACAACTAATAATGATGATGAAGAATTGAAATTATTTTTAATGATGATTTATATTTATGCTTATCAATGATATTTGTATTTGATTGATTTTGAATATTAGAAATTAAAAATAATTCTGATTGAACATATGGAATAAATTTCTTCAAATTCCAATACCATAAGTGGTATAAATTAATTTATATTTAGTTCAACAGATGAGATGATAATTCAGGTTTTTAAAGTAAAAATGTTCAAAAGATTGCTATGTTTTTATATCAAATTTCACATTGAAATAGATTCTAATTACCTAAATTAGATTAAATGATATAAAAATGATAAATATGATTTAAATACAATTTAAAATCATATTAAACTATGGAAATATATTTTATGAAAAATGAGATTTGAACTAAAATTTAGAATTGTTCACTATTCAAAAAAATATAAAGGTTCTTAGAAAAATACAAAAAAAATCCCCAAATGTAAGTTTTTATATTTAAAATTAAAAATTAATGTATGTTTTGTCATATAAAATGTATAAAAGTTTTAAAATATATATTTAAAATGGTTTCTCCATTAAAAGGTGGTAAAACTACCATTTAAAAATATATAGATTTTTTTTCATAAAATTGGATCAATTATTTTTTAATCCTATAAAATTTGTTGGATTAATCTAAAAGAATTTTATAGACATTTTTTTGAAAATAATAAATTTATCTCTATTCATTCTCACTGATTCAACAACTAGGTGATGACTACTACTTAAAATAGTAATATTAATGTTATATTATTGTTCAATATAACTCAGCCTTGCATCCAATAAAAGATTCTAGAGAAAATCATTGTTTCTTATAATGTAAGATATTTGAGATACCTTATTTTTAAGGTAAAATTATTATCTAATTTAGAAATATTAATAATTATTATAAATATTTATTTTATCATTTCATGTGATGTTACATTCATCACATCGATGGAATCATAAAAAATCACTTGTAGGAACTTAAATCAGAAAATAATATTTAACTCTCTTGGGGTGTATATCACAATGGTTAATATTGTGCTATATTATATACTAATGCACATAATTTTTGTTTTAAAGACTCCATATATCTGTATCTAAAATATTTAACATCATGCCAACTCTTTCATTTTGGAATCTCACAAAGGAGGACATCACCATTGGTCCAGTTGGGATACGCTGGCTAAACCTGTTAGTGATGGGGGTTCATATAATAACCCTTCCCTTTATTAAACTTTTAAACATGATTTATTGCATAATATTACACTAAATTCAATCAAAAAAAATTAAAATTCTACTGTATTTGGGAAATAAAAAATTAAATTACATCTTAAAACATGGAATACGACATCATTTTGGAACACTCCTTTAACATGCTCGCACTTAAAATTACTTATGATAACCTGAAGAAATACATAAGAAAGTGGTGGGCTATAAATCCTAGTATGGGAATAAAATATTCATTTGGTAAAAATGTTATGAAATAGGTGTATCAAGGGGAATAAAATTGTAGTAATCATAATCATTAATGATAAGACATGATATAGCATTATAATATAAACGCAACATGGGAAATATAGAAACAACATAAAACAATGCATCATAGGTCAAGGATAACTACCAATACATCATAATAGTAAAATTACCATAATTAAATATTGATTAATCCCTATTCCAATATGATTTATAATGATACTAATCATTACCCAATGCATTGGGGTGCTATATAGTTATGGGTGCACTCGTCACTTTCCTTTACATCTCATTCTTAAGTGTGCCACATAGATTATAAAAGATGGAATCATTAATCATAGTATGTTATTCCAAGATCATGGATTTTGTTTTAAATAAATTTAATTCTCAAATAAAATATGTATATTTTTATAAAATTTAATACACTTTATAGTAAATGGGTATGGTATTCAGTACACTATTGTGTTTTTATGGAAAATCGTGGTGAAATTTTTGTAGCCAAACATCATCACTTAAAAATTCATAAAATTTTTAATGAGGATGAAATGAATATAGAATAATTTGGACATAAAATGGGAGTTAATAGGGAAATATAAAGACACTTCCCATCATTTGGTATTAGAAACATATGGTATATTATAATAATGAAACTTGATAAAATAAGAGGATGGAAGAACACTTACAAAATTGATATATGGTAAGTAGTGTACTTAGGAGGGATTAATGAGCAATAAACGGGTCTCTAATAGTTTATAAATAATAATGGAATTATGGGAGAGGGGAGAAAACATACCAAATTATTATTAATTTAAAATAATATGGAATAAAATAAAGTAGATTAATGAGAAATAGTGAGGAGAGGATCCTTTACATTAAGAGTATCACAATAAAAGATTTAAAGTGGATTCCAGAGAGCTTGAGGGACACTTGGGATGATGTTTGATATATTAATAAATATTATGTAAATGATAAAAGGATTTTTACTGAAGATAAATGAGATATTTTGTGGTTTTATAAAGGAAATGAGACAATAATTCTTTAATATTTCATAGCCATTGGTTTTGGATTCTATATAAAAAATATTAAACACAAACAACCTTCCTATATTTTTGCCGAAGTTTTCTACAAAATGAGTGTGTTATATATATATAATTAGGAAATGGGATGAACTTATTAAAATATTTCCATTGTTTATGTATAGGTTAGTCACAGTTTTAAAGAAATTAATTTAATATCATAAAATATATTATATGATTTGGAGGATTTATAAAGGATTTATAAAATTAATAAAATAACATTTAAATAAAATTATTTTAAGGTGAAATATATATTTGGCCTATGATACCCATTATAGTATTTATTACATCATTTTATGGAAATTATGATGTCATAAAATAAAATGTATATTTAAATGGAATTTAATTTTTAACTGAAAATTTTGCAATCTTTGAAAATTATGAAAAATTAACCTTTCTGTAATTTAGATATTTTTATTCAAAAAATAATATTGATTTTATCTAAATAATTTTCTATATATATGCATTTTCACTTTATTAACTATAATAACCCAAATTTATTAGAAATGATGGGTTTTTGGAAATGGTAGTTTTTGAACCCTAATAAAACATTACATTTGAATTCATCAAAATTATATTATGATTAATATTTAATGATAATTATTTAATAATAATATATAATTAAGATATCAATTATTTAAAAAATACATTAATCAATCAAAAAAATCCCTTAATTGAATTTAATATTTCCCAAAATACTGATCATGTTTTATCATATCAAATTTAAAAATATATTCATTATCCATTAAAAAATGTACATAATAAATTTCTTATGGTCTTGATACATATCCCTTAAATTCACCAGCAGACACCCTAAGAGTAAGGTGTGTGATGGTGAGGCATTCATGGGGTCGTTTGGAAAACATGGTTTGGATCGTGATCTCGATGGGATTGAACATATCTTGTAAACAGTTTCACTCATGCATATGTTATTGGATCGCAACATGGGATTGGTAAAAGGAAATCCAATCGATTCTACCTCTCTCCAAATATTTGATAAATGGGCCTTATATGGTACAATCCTACTAGATGAGGTCATCATTTCCTTTGTTGGATTCAATTGGATTTGTTGAAGCCCTATATTTATATTAATAATACTATCACTATTTAATGGCTATATTATCAACGATAAATATTATTAAGGGTATTTTGAATCTAATTATATATAGAAAACGAATTATTCAAGTTTTGTATAAATACATTACATAATAAAACACTAAATTATCTAGTAATTATATTTATAACTGTTCAGTTTGTTATAATCATCCCCCATTGAGAATATTTTTCCAAGAAATTTTCATTTCTTCCCACTTAAAAACATTAGGGTAATTCTGTTTCATCCATTCCTCTAGTTTCCACATTTCTTCTTTAAACATTTGGTTTCTCCACAGAACTTTGACAAAGGTGCATTGTCTTATTTTGTTGAACATTTTCTCTATGATCTAAGATATTCACTGGCTACACCTTATAAGAAATATTGTTCTCCAATTTTACCAAATATGGATTGAGTAAATGTGAGGGGTATGATTTGTAATTCCCCAAGAGGGATACATGGAATACATAATGAACTTGAGATGTGATAGGTGGGAATGAAAGTCAATATGCCACCAATTCTATGTGATCAAGGATATCAAAGGGGATAGTGTATCTTGTATTAATCTTTCTTTTCTTCCTAAATTTCATCAATTTCTCCCATGGAGATATGTGTAGGAATACCATGTCTCCAACATCAAACTCTAGGTAACATCAATGATTTCTAGTATAACTCTTTTGTACACTCTAAGTAGCTTTGATCTAATGCTTAATGGTCTTAACCTTTTCCACCATTTCTTCAACCATTTTAAGACCTTGAATTTTTCCTTCCCCAACATCATCCCAGAATAAAGGTGTCCTACACCTATTCTAATAAAGGGATTCATATGGATATATCTAAATGATCGATTAGAAACCATTGTTGTAATATAAATCAACCATAGAAAGATGTTTATCCCATTATCCTTTGAAGTCAATTGAGCATGATTTCAATATATCCTCATGTTTTTGGATAGTGTGCTCAAATTGGACATTAGTTTGAGGGTGATAAGCTATGCTAAAGTTAAACACAGTGTTTATATAATCTTGAAGAATTTTCTAGAATATGGAGATGAATTTTGGATCTCAATATGATTCAGTCGATAATGTTACACCATGCAGCATGACCACTTCTTAGATATATATACATGCAAGTAGATCTAGTGATAATTCAACTCATATCTTAATGAAGTGTGCAGTATTTATAAGATGTTACACCATAACCCATATAACATTATTCCCTCTTGATGTCTTTGTAACATCAGTCAAAAATTACATTCTGAGGTTTTCTTATTTCCATGTACGAAAGGGTAACGGTTTCATCAAACCCTTGGATTTTTTCCATTCTATTTTCACTTTCTGAAACAGAATATATATTGATTTATATTCACTGATCTCCTTTTCTGTATTTTCCCTCCAATATTATTCTATGAAATCTCGATGCATTTCTATGATTCTTATGTGGATAGAGAAGGTTGAGCTATGTTAATCTTCCAACAACTCCATTAATGCATGATTTGATGGTGCACATAATATTGACCCAAATAATATAGCACCATCATTATTAACACTGAACTCCAAGGATTTACCTTTCCTTATATGTTCCACTTTATTTTTAATTCCAATATAATCTCTTTGAGAATCCTTTAACATCTCCAAAAATTAAGGTTGAGAAATAATTTGTGAAAGGATTGATGATGTTCTTTACATTATGATTTATATATCAATCCATTCCAAAACTAAGAATATTTTATTACTCTCAATTCTCATAAATAATTGAATTTATAGATCCTTTATTCTTAGAGATTATTCTACTTTTTTATCTTTCCCAATATTGTAGTGGATTGAGCAGTAATATTATATGTTCAGATCTAACCATCTTAATTGGAGAATATTTAGCTCTTTTTTTGTGAATATATATTTGAATATTTTATGATCTATATATATTTCACACTTATACCCCAAGAGATAATTCCACCAGCTTTTCAAAGAGAATCTCATTTTAGCCAGCTCTATTTTAGGCATTTATCAGTTCTTCTCATGAATCTTAAGCTGTCGTGAAGTATAGTCTATCACATTATCATTTTTCATCAACACAAATCCAAATCCATTTTTCAAAGAATCGCTGAATACCACAAAAAGTTCTCCACTTGAGGGTAGTGTAAGAATATGGGCCGTGATAATCTTATTTTTCAACTCCTTGAATATATCATTACATTGATCATTACAAAAAAACATTATTCCGTCCATGTTAGATTGTAAGAGGGTTTGAAAATCACGATAAATTTCTCACAAATTGGCCATAATACCCAGCTAACCCATGAAAACTAATAGTATCTATCATAGAAATTTCCCTCGTACATGCTTCAATTTTATCAGTCATTTATGGTTCCATATATGTCCCAATGTTTGTGATGATACGTCCCAAGAAAGAGACTTCCTTCAACCAAAACTCTCATTTTCTATACATGGAAAAAAGCTTCCCATTTCGCATGATCATTACCACAGTAATCAGATTATCCTTATCCTCCTCAAATACTTATGAATTATATTATAATATCATTTATAAATACGACCATTTATTTTTTGAGGTAATTTTTAAAGACTCTATTTGTTAGGTCTGTGAATATGTTTCAATAATTAGGGAGTCATAAAAGAATCACTAGGAAGTCATAGTTCTCGTACATTTTATGAAAATTAGTCTTGGAGATATCCTACTTCTTAACCATAACCTGTTAGTATCCTAACCAAAGATCCACCTCGGAGGAATATTTTTCTCTACATATCTGATCAAAAAATCATCAATCTGAAGAAGATTTTACTTTTTATTTATTGTGATCTTGTTGATCTCAGGATAATTGATGAAAATCCTCAATGAACCATAATTCTTCTTGAAAAACTGGACTGTTTCATCCCATGATGAATCACTTGGGAATATAATCCCTTTATATATACTCTCATGTTATTTTTTCTTCAGCTCTTCATTTTCCACAATAGCTATTCTATATGGAGTTATGGATAATTTTAATTCCCTAGATATAATCTTAATTGAAAATTCAAACTCTCATATAATAGTAAGACCATGAAATTCCTTGTGAAAAACATAAATTTATTCCCCCATACTGGGAATGTATTCAAGGGTGATCCTTTCCTTATAATCAAAAATTTTAGCTATATATTTTTTATCATATGGAAATAATATCCATTCTTTAGATGATGGTCCTATAAAAGATCCATCTTTGTCATGAATGTTTATAAAATCTAAGGAAAATTTAAAATACAGAGAGTAATTTCCTTCTCATATAAATTTATGTTGTATCTATATAGGTAAAGAAAATGCATGCTTAGAACTCCATAAAATTACACCAAAGGGAGTGTGAAAAGGGTAACTGGGAAATTCAACCCACAAACATTGATAGTGGATGAGTTATATACTTGGGATGTAATAACTTCCCCATTTTTCATTTTCATCGGCAACTCTACTTAAATTATTTGTGGTGGTGTTTGGATAGTTATACTAAATTCATGTTACATGATTTAATTTGTAGAACCAAATCAAAAATATAAGTTATTTATTATTGAGTCAATATCTATTGTACATATCACCAATTCATTGTTGTGATCCATCTTAGTGGTTGTGATGGAAAAATATCACCCTTTATGCCTTGGAGGTATTTATTTTCAATGAAAACCCTTCGCATAGTGCATTGTTTTGCAAAGTTCCTTGGTTCCATACATATGTAACAATGAAAAATGCGATGAGCATCAATAATAGAATTCATTTCCTCCATCGCAATAGAGGGTTTCCCTTGTCAGAAATCATTAACTATGGTCTCTTCCAATTACAAAAGCATTTCCTTCTACCCTTCATTAAATTTATAGGGTTATTCTTTCCATAATTTTTACAAGTGAGGTGTTGAAATTTATTTCCAAAATTAGATTTCTCCATCAGACCACAAGAATTAAATTCTAACTTCCTCTACTTAGCCCTAGGATACCCCTTAGATTCATAAATCTCCATTTTGACTTTGAGGGAACATTGGAAAATTCCCTTATAGATATAAAAGTCTCGGATCTCCATGTATTTCAATATTCTAGGCTTTATCACACAAAATAAAGGTTCAACATTGCATTCCGGTGTAAAAGAAAATCCCGAGACATAACCTGGAATTATTGTGAAGTTCTCCCCATACACCCTGATAGATTCATCATATTATTTATCGAAGGAAATGAAATCTCATTCCATTTTAATATAGATAGTGTGAGTAACATATTTATTGAAAAACATTTTCTAGAAATTCATCCACCCCATTACTTAAATATCTTCCTCGGGACTATTATTTTTGAACAATTTCCACCACTTATCAGCTTCACCTTCCATATAGAAAAAATCTAGAAGAACCATCTCTTTCATAGAACATTGATTGATGGATAAAATATTTTCATTGTACTTGATCCACTATTCCATGATTAAGTTATCAAAGGACACAATAAATTTGGGAGGCCTTTATTGAATAAAGATTTTAATTGAATCATTTCCTCTCTTATGGGGATTTGGAGCTCCTTCTAATCTGGGATTATATTTAGAACTGAAGTCAACTAATCGAGTATCATAGATAAGTGTTTGATTCCTACTCTCATCGGGTTGTGCATCTCGTTTGGGCAGTCATCACATTTCTCTTCACATTTTTTGTTTACCTGATTACTTATATTTATGACCATTTACTTGAATACAATTAAAATTAGGGATGAGTATATTTAATCATTAAACACACATTGGTGGAATCCAAAGACATTAAATTAATAACATGAAAATTACATATATTTACTTAAAGGGTGAATTTCTTGATTTTAGTCTATGTCATCCTTGACCTATTTCTTAACATTTAATCTTATGGGGAATTTTTCTTTATCCCCTAATATTTTTTTGGAATGTTAATATGAATTTACCAAAAAATATCCCTCAGCACTGTTAAACTAGGTGCACATTATGGCCCATTTTTTGTAGTGTGATACCCCAAGTAAAGCATGTGATAGTTTTTTAGTGTTCTTACCCCTAGGTACATCTTTTCCCGAATCAAGTCAACTTGTGGTATCCAAAAGGTATTTATTTTATTGGTAAACCATATGATATATACATTAAAAAATTTATGAATGTTTTATTGTACTTAGTCATATCCTTAATGCATTTTATGGATTTTTCTAATCCTAATCCCTAAAAAACTAATATTTTATTATGATACCAACTATAAAAACCCTTCCCTTTATTATAAATTAACATATGATGTATTTCATAAAATTACACTTAATTCAACATGAAAGATCGGAAATGGTATTTTATTTGGGAATTAAGTACATTAAATTACAACATCAAAATGGAATACAACATATTTATTGAAAACTTCTTTAATATGCATGCACAAAAAGCTACATGTGATAACCTGATGACCTATAAAATAATGGGGTTATCTATAATTCAAATTAACAGTATAAATAAGGCATAAGGTAAAAAATAGACAATAGAAATTCCATGGGGCATAAAAAGAGTAGGAATCATAAACATGGATATTAAGACATGATATATCCTGAAAACATAAAGGCAACAAGAGAAATGTTGAAAGCACGTAAAACACTACATCATAGGTCAAGGATAACTACCAAGACATCATAATGGAAAAAGTACCATAAATAAATCAGATTTAATACCTATCCCAACATGACATATCATGATACTAAATGTTACCCTACACATTGAAGTGCTATATAATTTAGGGTACTAAATTTAATTTTATTTACATCACATTATTATGTGTGCAAAATAAATCATAAATCGTGGATTCATTAATCATAATATTTTAATCTATGATCAAGTAGTGTGGAAGAAATACATGTATGTAACAAATCAAAGAGGTATAAGTTCATAAATTATAATACCCTTGATAATAAATGGGCATGGTATTTACATCACAATTGTTTTGGAATGGAGATTCACGGTGAATTTTCAGCAGCCAAAAAACATCACTTAAAAATTCATAAAATGGGTTGATAGGAACAAAAAATGTAGTTCATAATTTTGAAATAAAATGGCTAGTAATAGGTATATGTAAAGACATATCTCATTATTTAGAATTGGAAATAGAAGTCATATGATAATGAAACATGACTAAAGATAAGGAAGGAAAAAATCTTACAAAATTTCTGGTAAAAGGTGTACTTGGGAGGGATTAATGGGAGGTAAAGGGGTATATCATATGTTAGACATCATAAAGGAATTACGGGGGTGGTTTTAAAACATACCCAATTAATTAGAATTAAAAATAAAATGGCATAAAAATTGTATATTTTTTAATAAAAGTTAAAAGGAGAGGATCCCTTACCTTAAGAGTCGGACACCAAAATCTTGAAAGGGGATTCTTGATAGATTAAATCACCTTGGGGGGATTTTAGATAGATGAGGGAATATTAAGAACGTGATCCATTTATTTTTAGTGAAGTTAAATGAGTTATTGGGCTCGTTTATCTAGGAAATGAGAGGGTAATTCTTTAATCTTTCACAAACATAGGTTTTGGTCTCTATATAATAAAATATTTAAAACTAAAAACATTCCCATTTTCATTTCAAATGGTTTTTTCCCAATGGAGGTGTTTTTATATATTTTATTAGGAAAAGGTATGAACATGTGAAAATATTACTCTTTCTTATGTGAAGTTGAACCACAATATCAAGGAAATCAATTTAAAATAATAAAATATATTATATGTTTTTAAGGATTCAAAAAGGCTTTATAAAATTATTCATATAAATTGAAAAATACAATATATTTAGTGGATAAAAAATATTTGACTGATTATACACATTATTTTATTTAGTACAACATTTTTGGGTCATTATGATGTCATAAAACACACCATATATATTTATATGGTAATTAATTTTTACCTAAAAATTAGAATCACTCAGAAAATGATGAAAAATTAATCATTGGATAATTTTAAAATTATGATTCCAAAATTAATATTTATTTTATCTATATAATTTTCTAAATAATTATATTTTCAATTTTAGAACTATAATAACCATGTTTTGTTAAAAATTATGTGTTTTAGAAATGACAATTTTTGAAACCAAATAAAACATTAAATTTGACTTCAAAAAAATATATGATCATTTAAATTTAATAATAATATTGAATTAAAATATTATTTTTTTCTCAGAAAAAAATTAATCAATCAAAATTGATTCATTAATTGAATTGAATATTAAGTAAAAAAATACTATTCATGTTTTATAGTATCAAAATAAAAATATATTCGTTATTAATTAAATATAATGTACATAATAAATTTTATATATTCTTGATACATATCCCGCTAATACCCCAAAATATTTTCTATGAGTATGGTGTGCTACGGTGATACTTTCTTTGGGATGTTTGATAAACATGTATTGGGATGTGATCTCGAAGGGTTTTATCTTCTCCAATAAACCGTTTCAGTCATGATTAAATTGTAGGGTATCAACTTGGGCTTGGTTGAGGGAAAATCCTTGAGATGATATCTCCCTTAAAAGCTCTGATAAATGGGCTTCACAGGGTACAATACTACTAGATGAGGCCAAAACATTCTTTTTGGAGTCAAATAGATTTTCAAATCCCAATATTTATATTTTTAGGTGATTAGTGTTTAATGGAAATATTATCAACAATAAAGATTCTTAGTGGTCATTTTAATCCAACTGGATATAAAAAACAAGTTCATGTGTTTTCTATAACCATATTACATAATAACACATTAAATCAAATGGGTTTTTTATTTATAACAGTTCATTTCGTTACTGTTAAACTTAGTAGTATTTCATAGATCATCACATACCTACATGAAAAGATTCATTTGAAGGAAATATCTAGAAATTATCTTTTATATTTGTTCATTTGGAATAAATATGGGACCTCTCTAGTTTTTTAGCTCAAAAGGACTTAATGATACCATCTATTGAATGAATTTAATAATAGTATTAGAGTATTTATTGATAACTCATGGTTGATTTTTTGAAGAGGTGACATCTTATTTTGGAAGGACACATAGATTGGACTTCATATTGTCTTCCCTGGATTTCAAGTTTCAGACATCAGTTCCAGTCTAGAATTTGACACTCCTCTATTATTGGAAGAGGTTATTAATGATTATAAAAACTACCTCTATTGCCTCATTATTATGTTCAAATAAAATTATTTCTACATCTTTATTCCATCACATTTAAATGTCTTGTTTTCTTCTTTTTGGATTTTCTCTATGTTCATAAAAGAAAAAACCTTATGGGTAGTAATCCATGGTTAAAAAAAAATCCCATTAAATTATATTTTCTACTTTAGGACATTATTAATTCAAAAATCCTAATATATGTAAATTTACAAAGGAAAAGAATTATTTTTTAATACAAATACTTATGTTTATTGAGTGAAAGACCTGAATATGTTTTTAATTTTTTTATATATTTAGATTGGGATTGATTAATTTGGCATATTCTCATGGGAAACTATACTAACTTATACTGGTTAATAACTTATTCTTGTCCTATTTCTATGCATAGGTGGGGTCTGTTATTAATGATAGTGAAAATAGTCTTAGGTTTCGGGAATAGCAGAAGCACTAGAAGGATGGTGACCAACATCAATTTTTTTGTATTTAATGAACAATTAAAAATCAATACGATGATGATCATCATATTCCATGAAATTTAATTAACAAAAAAGGACTAAGGAATAGGAGCATGGAACCAAGAGAGATGATCAACATATTTTTTTATAATTAACTTATTTATAAAATAATTACCTCTAATTTGATTCATTCTTCATTAATGCATTCAGCCACAGATTTGTAGGTGTACTATAGTTGTCTTATAGTTATCAAGGGTGGATATCCTCTAGAAATGATCCACACATGTTCCACATATCTTCAGATGTCACCAATGTAGTCTTCAAAATCTAGATCATAAAATCCTTGCGCTTGTGATGTCCACCTTTGAATGCCTTCAGAACCACTTCCAAAGCATTTTCATTGATCTAGTGGAGGAGGATATCTCTCATTCTTGAGAGTGTTCTTAGAGAGGGATGGACTCTATAGGCCAGATATATTTTCTCAAATTCATTGTTCATAACATAATAGGAATCACTTAGCTAGCACTCAGCTAATAAGAGAGTAATATAACTGGGAATTTAATTAACTAGGGTAATAATAAATAATTTTAACAAGTTTTATTGTAATTTTTATTAATCCTAACAAAACACTCATGTCAAATAATAACAGCAACATTATTATTTCCTAAAATTCACTTGACATGGGAGTTATAGTTTAATATTATTTAATAAAATAATATTTATTTTATGAAATCAAATAATATACAATATTATTATTTCTCACTAGACCATTAAACTCTGTATTTCAATAATCCTCAGTAATTATTAATTATTCTTCATGATATAGAAATGTCAGGAGTCACGTCGATAGGAAAATGATTCAAAGAATATAAAGGAAAAAAATAGAATGAGAACATAAGGATTTTCATGGTTTAAGAATAATCACTATGTCCATAGAGAGGAAAAACTTCACTATATCTTGGGAAATCAATTTTTCAGAAGATATATCAGATTTTCTCACACACACACATGCACACACTGAATCCCTAGACAGAAAATGGACTAATGTAAATGACGAATCACTATTCCACCTACCGTCAGAAATTCCATTGTGCTATAGTGAAGGGTGGCTGGTATTCCAGGTTGCTATAGTGAAATGCAGTTACTAAAGTCAAAAGTTCTATCATGGCTACCGACTAGAATTCCAAGGATCTACAGTGTTATTGTCTCTAATGTCCGCACTACTACAGTGCCTTGTCAGTGTTTGTTGGTTAGCTCTACTATAGTGTCATAGTATTCATTGTTCCCCAATATTTGGGTTGGGGGTCATCAGCCTTGGACCACCAGAGTATGGGCTTATTTCCCCCTAAAAACCCCAATGAGCTCACCATAGAGCTCGACATGTGAAAGTTATAGGCTGGTGTGTAGCATGGGACATAAGCATTTGGCCCAACCGGATCGGGCTACACCAATCCAACATTGCTCAGAATATATTCTATTGAATAACTACTAATAGAAAAAATGTAATCAGGAAAAAATGAATAATTATTAAACCAAAATTAGGAATAACATTTATTTAACTTTTTAAATAATGAATAATTTAACTGAGATACTGGATAGACTTATTGTGTGACCCTTAAGTCCACTTTCTCAGTGGCATTGTGTAATCCTTCCAAAAGTTTGACGTTAGCATCTAGAAACACACTAAGGAACTCATAGGGAATGAAGTTAATGATACAATGGATTGTCACCACATACGAATTATTAACAGATAATATACTCCCTTTATCACAATATCTCCAATCGAGCAGGTTACATGCTAGTTCCATCAACCTATATCCTCAATATCTCTTTCATTGGTATTCTGGATATAGAACATTCTTATTTGATCACCATGGAAATAGATTTATTTAGAATATATCATTTCTATAAATGGTACTAAGATATTATATTCTGTTAAATAATAAAAGGGATAAATATTTACTCACATTATTCATTAATTCAATATTACTCATGATGCACCCAACATATCCTACCTCACCGTGTGCATCTATCATCATGGTTTTCATCAATACATCTATGTTTGTGACTTATAATATACATTAATAATAGTCTTAAAGTGTAATGATTAATAGAGATTTCTGCAGATAGGAACATCTAATTACACTTATAAACATGGATTCCTAATGTAGGTATTGTTATCATAATATCCTACTAGATATCACCAAGGGAACACACCGTGAGAAGGTTCCTCAAAGTCCTATGAGTCTCCACCCTTGATAGCCTATATCATTTGTGACCCTCAAATGATATCATCTGACTATAGAATATATATTTAATAATAAGTTCATAGAACTTCATGGTTCTCATCATATCAAGGATCCTCTATGTCATTTTAGTGCGATATTTACTCAAAAGAAATTATCATATTCCATGTTAAGTAGAAGAAAAATCATGATGTGATAAGAAATATATTATTATTAAATTCCATAATTATATTTTATCATAAAGTAAAAAAATAATTTGGTTCTAGGGAACCAAATACAACAGACTCTCACATGTAGTAGAGTGAACTGCTGACGACCTTTAGTCCACTAGCTCTCACATGATACTCATGCTTCTGTAGAGATAGGCCTTTAGTCAAGGGGTATACCATGTTCTATTCTATGGATACTCGGAGCACTAGAACTTCACTCCATTGATAAAAATATGAAAATATATGATACATTCAGATTTCATGCTTTTCTTGTTGATGTGCCCTGACACTTTTTAAAGAGCCACCATTGTGGTATTATCATTATACAATGTGATGGGGTCTTTACTTCTATGTACAACATCAATCTCCAAGACAATATTCTAAAATGGTTGAATATTTCCAGTATCATTGTATTAAGATGAGAGGTTCATACCTATTTCTGAATGATATTTTCAAGATCATACCTATTACTAATCAACTAATCAACATTAAGGCAAGTTCTAGAATATATCCCCTATTCCAATCGAGTAAGTGGTTTACTCGTCCCATGCCTTTGTTCACTAGGACTTGTAGAGAAAAAATTCTCCTGACGTCAACATGATGAGTAAGAGTTAGTCTATGAATCAGATACTATTACTTATCTATATTAGAATTCATCACCATCATATATCCTCACCCACTCCACCATAGGCTTTGAAACAAACTCTTCCACATATATATGTGGATTAATTAGTTGAATAACGAATCTGTTATACAATCAAAAATAATAATGACCAACCAAATTTCTAATAATTTCTAAAGAATATTTATTTTCAAAATGCAATTTCAGTTCATGAAATCATACCCAAATCATTTTGGTAGGTTCGTTATGATTCAAATTAAGAGAATAAGTCCACCAAAATAAGTATAAGAAACATCTGTTTAATTTTTGAGGAGCTATGGACCATGTGAGAATCAAATTTTCTATTAATAAAATATGAATCATCATATTTTTTGTCAAGAATTACAATAATCAGCTGATGTTATAACCCTTAGGTTCCAATGATGAACCTATAGAATGCATCACCCAAAGGCTGATGATGCAGGAAAATATCCACCAGTAATAGATTTATAATATTTTATGCTTCAATGAACACCACTATTAACTAATTGAGTTAAGTAAATCCTTAAAATATATATGTAACCTTTAGAAATAAATATTTAGAAAAAAAATTCCAATGTAAATCGTGGATTTAAAATGGGAAGAATTCACATTGTCTCACTTCTCGAGATGACAGAGAAAAATCATTCCTACCCCTCCATGAGTATGGGTAATACATTAATATCTAGAGAATTCATGATAAAGCAAGAGTGAGAGTGAGGCATCCCTTTCAGGGATGGGACTATGATATTTTGAATCAATTACATAGAGATTAATTGCATTAATAAAAATAATAATTATCTTTTACCTTACATGGATGATATATTTGATCAACTTCAAGGAGCCCAATACATTTCAAAGATTGATCTTCTCTCTAGTTGTCATCAGTAAAGGGGGAAGAACGATGACATAAAAATGAAAACATTTCAAATAAGTTATGTGATTTATGAATTTATGGTAATTCCTCTGGGATTTATTGATACATCTTTTGTATTCATGTATCTTATGAATAGAGTATTAAAACAGTATCTTGAATGTTTATGGTTGTGTTCATTTAATATATCTTGACAAAATATAAGGTCATTGAAGAGCTTGGGATTAATCTGAAAATAATTCTTGTGACCCTCTAAAAAATGTATTTATATTGGAAATATGTGAACTGTGAATTTTGGTCAAATGGAGTTCCTTTTCACTGACATATAATCTCTAAGGATGGAATATTTATTGACCATAAAAAGAAAAAGGTAGAAAAATAATGGAATAAAGTGAATAATATAACTAAAATTTGATTTTTCCATTGTTTATTAGGTTACTACTGGTGGGTTTTTCAAGATTTTTCCCAATTGACAAACCCATTAACCCAGTTAACATGTTAAGGGGTTAAATTGACCTGTTCAAGTGAATGTGAGTGCTATTTTGAAGTGTTGAAGATGAGGCATACTGATGAACTGGTATTATCATTACCATTAGATAATTAATAATTTGTGATATATATTTATGCATTAATCAAAGGGATTTGTTTTGTCCTTATCCAAAATGAATGATTGATGTCCTATGCATCAAGGAAATTGATAATCAATGAACAGAAATATCCAACTCATGAACATGAGATGGTAGTTTTAATATTTATTATGATAATGTAGATACACTTCCTCTATGGTGAACAATGATATATAAATATGGACTATATGAGTTTGAAGTATAATTTCTCTCAGAAAGAGATCAGCATGAGGAAAAGAATACATCTAGATTTACTCAATGACCATGGTTTATTGATATTTTAGCACCCTAGGAAGGATAAAATGGTGTCTAATTTATAAATTATAAGGTAACATGAAGTTATAAACATGATGAGGTCAATAAATATCCCTTATATATATATATAAATCGAAGATGAAAATGGTGATTTTATGGCATGGAGTCCATCTTACATATTCCAATAAATTTAAAAACCCACCTTATTATAAAATATATAGAGTTAATATTAGGATGATGAGGAGTTTCAAAAAAATATTAAAGTATTAAATGATTATAAATTAACAAACATAATCTATAGAGATGGATAGTTGATGTTTTGAAAAAGGTTTGTGTTACTTATATAATAGGGTTGAAGAGAGAACTTTCAGATAAAACATATTGATCAAATTTCTCTTTACACACTTGTAGCACAAATATGTCTATATATTTAAGAGAACACTTTTGGTGAGATGGTATAATGTGGTAAATAAAAGACTATGTTTCATGATTCTTAGTATTCTAGTAGGTGAAGACTGGAATACAACATCCTATGGGAGTCGTGAAGCCTCTAACAATACTTGTATTGAAGTGGTAAGATCTAATAACGTACTTTTCCATTGGAATTCCAAAGACTCTAGGTAAGAATGATGTTATATGGGTCATAATTGATCATCTTAATAATTCTTCTCCATTCATAGAGATAAAAGAATATATACCCATTCAGCACCTTCAGTTTTCCATATTATTGAAATCATACAGCATCATGGGGAACCTTTATTGATTTTATTGTATTATACTCTTAGTTCATATTGAAATTTTATAAGATTATTGAATGGTATCTAAAAAATGAGATAAATTTATGTACATACCTATGTTCAGTCTAAAAGGACTATCCAAACATTGTAATACATGACGATATCATGTTCTCTTTACATACAAGGTATGTAGGATAATTATGTACTATTTCTGTAATTTTCATTCAAAAATAACTTTCATTAAAGAATCCATATGGAACAATACCAGGAATTTTATGGAAATTAGTTTCATACTCAATCCAATAAGGAAGAAGTTGGAGAAAGGAAGATAGTCAGCCCATACCTTGTGAAGGAGATTCTTGTTAAAGTACAAACTAGTAAGAATTATATTAATGTGAATTATATCATAAAAATACCAATGTTAATAATAAAAGGAAATAACTTGAATTTCAATTTGTGGATCATGTATTATTTATGGATTCACCATGGAAGTGGTTTTTATGATTTGGTAAAAAGTGGAAGTTAATCCCTAGGTTCTTTGGTCCATTCTAAATACTTGAAAGAATTGGACATGCATCATAAAGATTGGATATAATGACCAACCATTATAAAGTACATGATTTCTTCAATGTTTAAATACTGAGGGAATATATGATATATATCATGTATGTGCTCATATATAAATAGAGTTGGGTTCTGACTTATCTTATAATGAGAAACATGCCCACATTCTTGACCCCAAAGAAAAATTATTTTAGAATATTAAGACACAATTGGTGAAAGATCTTTGGTCGAATCACAAACTAGAAGAAGAATCATCAGAGACTAAATAAGATATGAGGAAGGAACATTCATATTCTTTTCAATAAGTAATATATAAACCAATTTCAAGGGAGTGACTATTTAGGGGGAGAATTTAATACCTTAGACACTAATGTAGAATGTAAACATAATATATTAGAATATCACACTATAAAAAACCTTTATTAAATAATTTATTTTCATGTTAATTTTATGAATTTAAATAAGATTAAATTAAATTTATTTTTGAATTTATCATATTAAAAATAATTTAGTATTAATTTTTTTCTTTTTATGAAAAAGGATGGTTTTTAGTTGAAAAGTATGATTTTCAGGGAACTTGTAATTTATATTACTATCAGTATAAAATAATGAATATAAGTATGAATCCCTTTTATGTAATAAGATATTAATTAGAGGAAAATATTATATCTTTTAGAATATTATTTTAAATTAAAAATCCTATGAAAAATATTTTTATATTTTTATAAAATATTTCTTAAATATGAAAATAGTTTACATGATTTTCTTTTAATCAAGTGTTTTTATGTGAGATTTTTTTTGTATTAACTTGAAATCCACATGTCATTTTTATTTATTAATAAATCAATTTATTTCAATAAAATCTTAATTAAATATAATTTTACCTTATATATAATTTTAATTCAAAAAAATGTAATTTCTCTAAAAAAAATATTTATATACGACTAAGTGTGTTAATTTTAAAATTAAAATTCCATATATTTATAAATTTTATTTCACAAAATTATTTAAAAATTTAAAAACATAATATTAATATTATTTAAAAATAATAAATTGTAATTTTCCCATTTTAGTTGATTACTATTGTTAAAAATAAATTTATGAGGTAACATTAAATTATTGAAAAGTTTTTAATAAAAAGTAAACAAATCACCATAAAATGCACACATTTTTTTCAAGATGATGATTTTGAGGTGAGGTTTGAACCAAACTCACTCTCAATTCCACTTTTTTCATTTTTTTTCCACCGATCCTTGAATAGTTACATTTTATTATAAAAAATGTAAGGGTTAATCCCAAAACTAACTTTCTCTACACTTATAAAATAGTAACATCTTCAACACTTCAAGACTCACATATCCTTCGAATTTACTATTTAAAAGATACCAATTTTATACTCATAAAACTATAACCCATGTTCAAGATAATTGTTTCACCATTATTTATCGTAATTCTTTTATTTCTATAGATTCTTCCAAGGACCATTAAAGCCCTCAATGGGAGTATTATCAAATATTTAGCTTTTCTTCTGAACTATATTATTTTATATTTACTCTATGAAAATTAATATGATTATATTGGTATAATTTATATACTATAATGATACTATATTTAGGGTATTATGATTTTTCATTCATCTATCCCATCGATTAAGAAAAATAAAATCTGTGATCGTGCAAGCGTACACACTACTGTCACCATGAGAAATGAATATTTTCTTCCTCACCAACAACAATATATTGTTCCTGAAATTTATTTAATGATAAAATATTATTTTTATGATATCATTAAAGTTTTACAAGAAAAAACTATAGGACCTATTAATGATATGATCAATAAACAATCATTGTTAATTCAATCCTATAAAATATACATGTTGGGAGGAAAATATTTTATCCCAATTATGCAATGTGTTCCTATCCATTACATATTTTTATAGTATAATTATATTTATGATATATTAAACTAATAAATATTAAATTATATATTTATAATTTTAATATAAATATTTTCCAACATAACCACCTCATAATCATTCATTAAATCAGCGTGTGTTCTTGTTTTGGTCGATTAAACCACCTAAGGAATAATACTATGAATTTATATTATGAATGAATATGAGAACATAATTAATATTATAACATAATAAAAATGTCTAAATAATTATTTTTTATTTTTTAGATATTATATCAATATTTAATTCGTTAATTAAGAAAAAACCCATCGATCGTTAAGAATTACTGAAACATGTTTGTTATGGATTTCATCACCATGGATAATGAATGCAACACTTATTAATGGAATTTGAAACATAATAAATTAATATAAAAAATACATAAATGTAAATTTAATGACTAATTGTTAATGAACATTGGATGAATAATGAATATGGAAATCACCCTAGTGGATCTATGGCGAGTAACAAAAACTATAAACACTCGGTGTGTAAAATAGTTAGAATTTATACAGAGAATGGATATTTGTAAAGAGTATAAAATAAAATGGACATTAGCGAGGTTTTATATTAAATTATTATTATATCAATAGGTTTTACACAATAGGTTAAATTATATTTGTGTAATTAAAAAGAATAGGTAATTTCTCTCCATCTCAAATTCCTCTCTTTGATGCATGTTTTGTATTATACGCATAATTTTTTTCATATGGATTATATGAAACCTAGGTATTTTGTTATATAATAAAATAAATTTTTTTCAGGAAATTTTTATAATAATGTTAGTCCATTACTTTAAAAAGGTTGTGATTTAATTTCTATAAAATATATAAGTGGGTATTTATAACTTAATTTTCATTCTTTGGGACTCACATTATATCGACTGACTATTTCATTTTTTGTGGTCTATACATTCCCATTGAATAATTTTTACCATATTACTCTTCATCTTAAGGAATTTATAAACTATATTTTTATCCTTCCCACATATTCATTTGATTCAAGAGTTACCAAAAATGTTTTAAAGTGAAATATTTTCCTCAGATTTAGAAAAATCCAATGTTTTATTAAATAAATGATTGTGTAGATTCCTAGAAAATAAATCACTATCTATATACTAAAAAGTTTATGTTTATCTAATATAGATTCACCCAAGGGAAATTACCTGAATAGGGTTGGTTGTGTATTTACTAAATCGTCACCCTAATGCATGATAAGTGGTCCTAAGACATCACACCTTCCTAGACACTCCTAAGGGATATTCTTTGAAATATTCACATGATCATTATGAACAATGATAAAGTATTTTATTCTACCATTACATTGGTATCATAACAATATAAATTATTGTACTCAGTTAATAATTTCCATGGAAAACCCAACACATTGAATGCACCCACTTTATAATATTTTTTTGATAAGGTTGATTCTGGTTACATTGACAATGCCCAACAACATATATGTTTATGACAGGATGTTATCATATAAGTCCAAAATATTCTATTGAATGTGGATGTATTTTTTCATATATTTCATAATATTAAACACCATGTTATTATTCATCCATAAGTTACTTAGGGATTCAAATGAAAAGACTTGATGTCACTTATGGTGAATTAATTTGAGTTAATCAGGTGATGGGTGTGGCTCATAATTATATATATCCTTGATCCACTAATAGGTCTTATGAGACAAAATACTTTGGTTTTGGCATATACTGCTTCCCATAATAGGATCGTTTTTTGGAAAAATGACTTGATATCATATTTTTATGTTTTTCATTATTCATTCCATCATTATTGGATTAATGATTATTGTTATCCATGTTTTTATTTATTATTATATATTTATAATTCCATCAGTTTAATTTTATTATGGATTCGTGTTTTTCATTTATTCCTATCATATAACCTATTCAATATGTTTATTATAAAATAATATGTTGTGTTCTACTCTATAATAATAATTTTATCTCACATATATTTGATTTTGTTTCCCCAATAAACTTGTAGGAGAACTATGAGTTTGTTTCAAGGATATGAGGGAAGGGATAATAATGTTCTCACAATGTTCTCATATTTTATCTTATGTTTTCAAATGAAATGCGCTCATGTATCAAATATTCCTAGACTACTATGTTGTTTTGTCCTATAGTAGGTATTGTATTTAATACCATTAATTTAATGTAACTATCCACTATGAGTTTCAAGAGTCTGTGTTGTTACAACCAAACAAAATTAAGGTTGTATCAATCACTGATACTAAATTTTTAACCCTATTGACGAAAAGGATGATTTACTCGAATATGTAATATAAATGATTATTTTATCGTAATGTGAGTTAGTAATATTAGTGGATATTTATTCCTACTAATTGAATTGATGATCATGAAAATTGAGGATATATGATTGAACCATATGAAAGGGAAATTATACCATTAACTCTAAAATAGGGTTATGTATAAATTTTTATTTCAAAATTATTTATTACCCATTGATTTATTTAAATAGAAAAATTGAATTACAATTAAAATTCACATACTATTCCACCGTTATACATATGAGGGGATTGAAAATTTTATATTTCATCATCATATAAGAAAATATAAATTTAGTTAAATTGAAAGGAAATAATACAGTAATAATACACTGATTGAGGTTCTATAAAGGTGGTGGCCTCCTTATATTTAGGGGTTATTAGGAATTGGTTCTATGAGGAATACACTTCCATGAAAGAGATATCTTAAAAACTTGTTGTATCATCATGATTCAAAATAGGAGATCATATTATGGGAAATGATGGTTATGATCCCTAGATTTTATGAAGACTCTAATTAACATATTATTTTTATTATTTTCATACCCTTTTTCTCAATAAGAAAATTATTATCCAATAACATGGGTTATTAAATGTCTCATTAAAAATATTTCTTTATTAATTTATCTAGTCCAGCTTTTACAATGAAACTATTCCATGGATTCATCATTCTAATATCTTATTTTTTACTCTAATAGTCTATATATTGGACAAAAATTAAATAACTACTTGAAAATATAATCCCATCATTTCCATGAAACTCTATATAAATACATCCCAATTTTTCTTGATGAAGGAAATCATCTTTTACCAATTCTCAAGGTCTGTGTTTATATTTATTGCCTTTGTTCAAGGGTATTCAAAATTTCATTAAATTTTGTTGATTCTGTAGAAATGATAGCTTCTCTGTTTAAATCACAATCATGAAAAATGTATGGAAGTAATTCAAACACTATAGAAAACGTTTTAATGGTGAAAGTTGTTTCCATTCATTCTATGTTCTTCTGTTAATATAAATATGTATTATAAAAAATAATTAGATGTGTTGCATGGATGTTAGTGAGACCTATATTCTGATTGGATTCCTCCATGTAGGGATTAATGTGCATGTTTTACATAATATTTCTTACTTTGATAGATTGATAGTGTTTAAAGGCTATAGTATATTTTTTGTTATATCGTATGAAGTTGATGTAAAGACCTGATATTTCATTGTTTTTTATAATTAAATGAATAATATATTAAATAGCATGTTTTAAAAAAAATATCAAACTATAACAAAATAATCTTATATTTTTAATAATAAATATAATTGTTAAAACATATCCACCAAAATAAATGGTATTAAATTGATGTAATAATATTAGAAAATAAATAATGAAAGTATGAGTAAATAGAATCTAGAAGTAAAAGTCTACCTTATGGAGCAGGTTTACCTAAGCTGAGAAGGGATCTATATGTACTATGTTTTTCTATCGACCAATCCCAAGATTAACTTGAACAGCAATTATTTGAGGAATAAATATAGGGATAAGTTCAAGATCATGGAGATTTCGACAAGATCCATGCTATCAGAACATCCAGCCAAAATAATATTAAAATAATATATGGTTCTCATAACTAAAGAAGAGAACCTAAGAGGTTATATATGTATAAATTCAGATTATGTCTACATGTAATCAAATGATTTTATTTATAGAAATATCTTTAATTATTATACTTTTAAAAAGTTCATTTTTGTTCAATTCACATTTTCATACAAAATTAATTTTCCAAATATTGGCATTTTATTTCAGGTAAATATGTTTATTATTATTTAATAAAAAATATATACAATTATAATATGGATAATAATTTAACACTTTGTTAATTAGTAATTTAAAGGAAACGTGATAGTTAATATACAAAAATTCATTTTCGTATAAAGCTATTTTCATTATATTTTATATTTTATTTAAAAATAAACTTTATATGTTTTAGATTTTGAATTTGAAATAAATAGATTCATTTTAAGATTTACCATGGCAATGTTAAATTTTGATTAATTTTTTAATTTTCTAATATTATTTATATTTTTATAAATACTGGAAAATATTTTTTTGCTAATAAGATGAATTTTATTACATTATCATTGTATAACTGTGACCTATTATTTTCTAAATCCTTTTAATTTATTAAATATATATTTAAGTAAAATATTTATTTTCTAAAAGAATATTTATAAAAAATTTATAAAAACTTTATTTATTTATATAAAACTAAAGTAATGTCATTATTCTAATAAAAAGTATTTCTGTTATTTAAAATTAATTATATATTATTTTGGTACAATTATTTTCTGGATTGATTTTAAATCCAAATAAATTTTATTTTTTTAATAATAAAATGTTTTATGCATTCAAAATAAAAAATACTTATAATGTTATCTCACACTTAAATTTTAAGTTTAAAATAAACTTTTTGTAACAAACAATTTTTATGCTTTATATGCGGTAATATAAAAATAAATTTCCATAAATCATAAAAAAATTATTTTATAAAATTATTTCTATATATTAAAATATATTATTCAAATTATTCAATAAAATCAATTTTGATTTGGCACTAAAATTATTCACAGAGAATGAATTTGTATTTACTGCAGTAATGGTAAATTAGGGGTAAAGTGGTTTAAAATGTTCCAAACGGATAATACGTGATAAAAAAACATGTATGATAATAAATTTTAGGTGGATTTATGACCTTATCTCATTCCACACAACATTATTTCCCATTTTTAGACCCCTTAATCTTCAATCATAGAGTGAAATTATTGAAAATAGAGAGATTTAAAAAATAGAACTCTCTTTCCTTATAGAATGAGATCAACTTCTCTCTGTTTATCCACCTATTAAAAAGATTTTGATTTACCAAAAAATATTAAATAACCTCTCCTAACCCCCCGCCCATATATTTTTGTAGAACCATAACCTGATTAACCACCCAAACAGTACTTTCAGTTGAGTTCCACTGGCCTTTGGTGTGCCTCCCCATACACCGAAGGATGTCAACTAGCATCAAGGGTGTAAAGAGGTGATCGCTAGCCTAATATACCCTTTAATGGTGATATAATAATGTTCAATGTAAATGTATAATATGTAGTGGAAAAGAATGAACAATAGACATTGGAATAGTAACCCGACCGTAACATAAGCACAATAGAAAACATAAACAATTATAATAAGCCAAAGACCATTTTCAGAGTTAAACATCACTACATACCATTTATAGTTAATGAAATGGAGATTGCATACAAGACAGGTCATACATATCAATAAGATGAAGGGTCGTCAATGCATGAAAATAGTATGTACAAATATATAAACATAATGATATAAAAAAATTAAAAAAGTGATTGGAACTCCATATGAAGCAAGAATATGAAGGACCCTTACCATCCATCCCAATTTAAATAGCCCACCACTAACATCCATCTCTAGATCCAAAACCATTACCTGAACACAAAGCCATAAAATATACATGCATCTCAAATGGCCTATATAGAGTGTGAGAAAGGATCTTAGCAGGAAACCACCAACACAATACTATCTTTCATATATGATTAAGCAGGTGGGTACTAAATATAAAAAAATATATTAAAAGATAATATAATTAATTTTTTTCTCTTGTTATCAACATCTACATGGTGGGAATTCACCTTCTTTGTCCATTGTTAGCATATAATAATAGAGATGATCCTTAGCCTAATCCCAATTACTCCCTTGATATAAATTAGTCTAGGTGAACCCTCTGGTTCCACCTCTAATATAATTACGAAAAACATCATGCAAACCATTGACTCATTTCCAAAAAAATCTAACATCCCAAAAGAATTACCCAATAATAATAAACCTTGTACTATGGACCATAGCTCATAAGAAAACATGTTATCTCAATGTACGATGTTGTAGGCATAATGATATCTATCAACAAAATAATATAAATTTCATCTCAATAGAAAACATTACAAGGAACAAAACTGATTGCACTCCCAAATGTCCATATCCCAATAGCCTCAAGAATGGTGAGCCTAATCCCCCAACTGGAATTTTCAACACTATCATCTACTGGATCTTAATGATCCATGTAGATTTCAGGGACAAGGACCTCCAACCATCATCCTAATCTGCAATTAACAAAGGCCACTACCCACACAAGTGGTGAATACCTCCTCAACATCTGAATCCTAATATGTGGACTCAATTCAAAACAGTGAATTTTCCAACCAAGTTTAGATGAAATCACAAAAAAATCCCCTAATACACTATATTTTAGAACAATATTAACCTATGACTATGTCACTCAACTAATTTTCAAATCCATCCAATCCTCACATGTGTCTCACCCATAACCTAAAGACCTTATCGCCTCAATCAATGATTGTGTCACCCAAATATTGATCCAAATCACTAATAATATATATATATATATCCATGCCCTACATGATGATAAAATCATGTCCACACTAATATCCAATGTCATCTAAATCCTTGTTCTAAGCTCGTTAGATTCCCATAAAACAAAACAATCATCATAATTAATTTAAAAAAATTCAATTTAGTAAAAAAATGTACCCAAACCTAAACTATTTGTTGTCCCATTCCACCCACTAGGCTCAAACCATTTGTATACTTTATGCACATGTCTATAGGAATCTCCAATTATTAATTTAAATAATTTGAAAGACAATAATTAGTTAAAAAGGGTATCACTCGGTCAACACAATGGTTACCAAAAAATTCACCCCCCAAAACTCTCGTGAAATCACAAATAATAATAAGAACAACCTATCTTGTGATGGGGGATTTCCACTCATATAATCTTAGACTCTAACAAAAAACTTATTTGGATGAAATTTTCATACTGGTCGAACTCTATAAAAATAAAGTAAAATGGAATTCATTAATTTTTGAATTTCATATGGAGATGTCAAAAAAGAATAGAGGCTATATTATAAATAGGATTAGTATTATGGATCCAACTCCACAAATGGATCGAAGAACAGAATCGAAACATGGAACATGTCTTAATTCCAAGTATGAGTGAAAGGGAGGACAAGATCCCTATAGTTCAGGGACGAAGGAGAAAGAAACATGAGGAAAAATAGAAATCATGTGTGTGAAAAAAATCCTTTTTTTAAAATTTTATTGGGTATCATAGTTATCACACATTATTTGGAAATCCATGAACAACAGGTGTGGTTGGACATGCCCAAATCTCTAGCTCGTACGGTTTTCCTAAAAAAAATTCAAACAGTTCATTAGCCATGAGAATCACCTATGATAAAAAATACGGATGTTTTTACCAACCAAGAACCTCATCCTATATGTTTTGTAAAACCATTCATAGAGAACCTATAGGGACCAATGGTTAATATTTGGAAGTGACATGGTTTGTTAAAACTATGTGACTCAGTTTTTGCACATTAAAAACATGTGTTTTTTGCATCCAACGGACATGAAACCCAACCGAACCCCTTATAAACTTTATAAGCTTTAATAATAATCTATAAATGGTATTGGTTAAAAATAACACTAATAATTAAGTTCCATTGATTGAGAAATCAGTTTTTCTATGCACCAAAATATGAAAAATTAAAAACGGGTGAGGAATTTGACCCACTCAAAAAACCTATTATAAGGCCCCAGCCTTAAACCTTACTTAAAATTGAATTAAATGAATAATTCACATTTAGGATCTTTTCAGGTTTAGAGTTTTAAAGAATTAGGACATAACTATTACATCTCAACAGATTACAAAGTAGTCTCTTCTACTACATTTCCATAAAATAAAAATTCTTAAAAAGAAACATGTCTAGTTTCATGTTTTAGGTAGCATGACTTTCCCTTGATCTCATCCTTGACCCTATTCCATGCTAAGTCCTATGAAAAACATTTCAAAAACTTGGGATGAGCATAAAAACTCAGTAAGGGATACACAAAGAATAAAAACTGTTAGTTTATCAAAACAAAAAGTAAACCATGTATACTTTATCAAGGTAACACTTTTCACCTTTATGAAGTAGTAAAAACTTTTCACTGAAAAAAAGTATCATTACATACCTTTTTGTAACCAAAGTATTACCATAAAACCCATATAAAGAACACATAACATATATAAAGGTAACTTGGGACATAAACATACTTAAGTGGAATAACCATACGGTCGACTCCCACACATATCACTTAATGGAATAGCCATACGGCCAATTTCCATACATACTTAATGGAATAGCCATACGGCCGACTTCTATACCCAATGCATTGGAGGTTATAACGTAACCACCCGTCCTGGTATTCATGGCACCACCCCTCATATGGTTTATAACGTAACCACCCGTTAAAATGTCCAAGTACCAATATAAAATCATAAAACATAAAACCATTATAAAGGAATGATAACATCTCCACATTTCAATCACAATATATCATAAATATATTGACATAATAGAATCATTTATCAAAAACATTTAAAATACCAAAATACATAAAAGAGTATATGGTATTTATTTTATTATAAAAACATTATGGCTTGTTGAGGAAGCCAAAGACCAAATAATACTCGCGGTGGCGGAAAAGGACGTTTTCGCCACGTACGTTAAAAGAAACATTCCTTTTTGTCGTTTTGTAAAACGCTTCATAGAAAAAGATTACTTTTGTATAAAAGTAAATTCAAAGTGGTTTATACACCGTATAAAAGAAAGTTTTGTATAAAACGAAATATGCCTCAATGAAAGGAGATTGAGACGAAGTCCCTTACCTCAGGTCCGACTTGACTCGATCGTTCTTTAACGTCCTGAATAATAAACTTGAGTTAATTTATACTTGATTAAGAACCTTTTTAGAGTTCATTATTCCTTTTATATCACTTATTTCCATGTTATAAACATTATTTAACCAGTTAATTTAATAATGTTTGTTTTGTCGATATTTGGTTCATAAGTCGAAAGTGGATTTCTTACAATTACATGTTGTTCCTGTGGTCAAAGGTTCTTCATATCTAAAAATGACATTCCTGATTTGGATATCATATATATCATATATATCCAGCATATACATGTATTTATAAAATCACATAATCATTTAGAGGAAAGAAATGAAATGCACCGTTCATGGAGACGGTAAGCCGTACGTACGCATGAACGCTACTTTCATTTCTATGTCGTATTAATGAAATTAAAAATATATGAGAGGTATGTATATTTTAATTCCATAATTATATTAATCATTTAGATGTATCATACATCATATATATCCATTATATATATGTACTTATAATAGTACATTACATTTGGGGATAAGAAATGAAATGCACCGTTCATGGAGACGGTAAGCCGTACATACGCATGAACGCTACTTTCATTTCTATCTCATACTTTAATGGAAAGAAATAATAATGATATAGAGGTATATTATAATTCCAGTGTAACATCATATATAATAACTTTAAATCCATCCTTTACACGTCCCACATATGGCATTAACGAATCACATCACTTTGAGGGGGTGGTAGTCCGCACTTCCTTAAATGAAGATATCGTGTTTACCCATAATGGAAACCATAAAGGTATGCACAAAATGAAAAATAAAGAAGCTTAAAGAAAACATAAACATATTATATATCATATATAAAAATAGTGACATCATAATGGCCACCTTTGAAGGTGTTAAATGAGTATTGAACAATCATCGTTTTGGGAGGCAGAATTTCACCATCCACGGAAACCGTATGTTCTTTAACCATTTGATGTAGTTGTGTGAGAGTGTAGCTCAAATAAATCTTATAACAACATCCTAGTATATTTAAGATACTGGTGTGGTTACAAAAGAAGTAAATAAAAAGAGTTTAGGGGGTTGGAGAAGAAAAATAAAACAAATGAACAAGAGAGAATGAATTACCTTTAAAACTGTAACTCCTTTTGATTTGAGCCTAAAGGCTACCTTTGAAAGTATTCTGCCCAAATTGAATCCTCTAGTATGAGTAGAGGTATGTTGAGAGAGTAAATGGGCAGGTTTTGGCCGAGCCAAAGTCTTGAGGAGTGTGTGTAAGGTGGTAGAGGTGGGGGCCTTTTATAAGAGGAGAGGAGGGGCACTTTTGGAAAGTAAGAAATATTACTTTATTTGAAAATGTTTTTCGGTTTTAAAAGGTCCCACATTGGTATAATTCGTGGATGAGGTGATAAGGGTTCTAAATACACCCATCCAAAAAGTTCTGTACATGTGTAGTTCATAGATTTTACATTATCTTTCCATTTTATTTAAATCGTCAAATAATGATGTCATCGCTGCATCATTATTATGTCATAAATAATTTATTTTATTTAATGTCTAAAAATTATAAAAAAATAACTATAATGTATGAAATCTTTTTAGCTTTCCAATGACTATTTATAATCAAACATTGGACTTGTTTAACCCCACTTAAAAACTGTTTTAGTAAAACAACTCATGTTTGTGTCAATTTAATTTTAACATTAAATAAAAATATATTATTGTAATTTTCCAACTAAAGTGGCTCCATGGGGTCCCCAAGTTGTCTCATGGCTTGTATTGGTCGGCCATGACTCACCCAATAGTTTTAGTACAAGTTTCATGGTGTTTTCACATTCTTATAATATCATTTTTACCTTAAATGACACTAATTACCTCTAATCGCGATTAATGAAAAAAAGTTACTATTCGCCAAAAAATTATTTTCATCCCGTTGAACCACATTTTACATACTAATGACAAACATGTATGTCGGATTTTCAAAATTCAATACACATTAGTGGTAAACTTTCATTTAACTGAAAAATCAGTTTGCTTGATTACCACTTAGTGGTTTCACTATTCATCAAAAATTGGAGTTTTTCAGAAAAATACCAAAACATCACCCTAAGCTATATTTGATATTCTGAATTCAAAAATGAAGTCTGTTTTAAAAAATTCAAAACATATTAGTCACATTAATTAATTTAATAATTAATTCCCGCTGTCAGAGCAAATAGCGTGTTTTTATAAAACAATAAGTATCAAAAGATTGACACTAGTTTAAGTCTGATTTCAAAGTGAAATTAATTCCAACGACCACTATTGGATTTAATGGTAAAAATATTTTCTAATTTCACTTTAAAACCAATTCAAAATATAATCTAATTATATAAATAAATTAGATTAAAAAGAGGTTTTGAATTAAAATACAACATTTTACACTATTCATTAAAAAAAATGAACATTATCGGAAAGAAACAAAAAATTTACACAAAGTAAATTTTGATGTCCCGATTATTAAGAAGAGTTTTATTTGGTCCAATAGAATGTATAAGAGTGAACAAAACTATATTTAATGACGGTTCGCCATCAAAAGGCGATAAGTGAACCTTTAGTGAAAACTAGGGCATATATGCCTAAAATTTAATTCTTTCCGTATTTTAAGCCTCTATCCTTTATTGGATAAATGTAAAAACATTTAAAAACATATATAATCATATTTTAGTTATTTCTATCCATTACCGCCATTACAACGGCTACATGTTAACTACCATTTAAAATAATATTATTTTATTATTAGAGTGCAACGTAAGATTCCCAAGAAACTCGTTGTTGCGTGTTGGGTACGCCATCGAGCATAGCGTCCCCTTTAAAGTCATTTAAATATTTTATTCACAAATATGGATAAATATGAAATGTCATATTCTTTATTTACCTGGGGTGTTACATCCTTCCCCCCTTTTGGGAATTGTGTCCTCACAATTTTAAAATTGCGCTTGGAAACATCCTTGAAAGTCCCACATCGGAACAAAAGTCGGTAAAAAAAACACATTAAAATAAAGAGAGATAAGTACAAAGGTCACCCGATTTAACCCATACTAGGATTCCAAGTATGAAAATATGGACATGGAGGAGAAAACATAGGGTCATGTTCTGATGGAGAGTGATAGAAAACATGTTTAGGAGAACGTTAACCATGAGAGAATCACAAACTTGTGATGGGTTAAACGGTATTTGATTCCCCAGTAGGAAAAGTTAATAGACAACATTTTTGTTTTAAGTTACTTTTTATTGAGGAATTTATTCATAAGTAAACATAATCACTTATCATGTTGACTCTCAACTTTTATTATATTCCTTACACAAACTCACATTTTCTCCAAAAGGCGAGTATTTAGGAAGACTTGTTCAAATTAAGAGTACTATAATCAACTTCTAGAGAATCACCTAATCCACAAAAGAGAACTATATACTTCCAATATCTTTAGACCTTAACCATAACCAAAACCAAAAAGGTTAGTACAAGGTCAGATAATCCAGAAAAGGATGACCCTTTAAAAAAAGAAAATCTATTCTTAATCTCCAAAATTTGTCCAACAAATTCCAAAGTTCAACGAGGACCATCCGATAAACAAATTTGTCCATAAAAATTCCTCAAAGTAAACCAATCTAAGATTGAAACCCAAACATTTTAAGGATTTAGTCACATAGTCTTCCAAGTTAAATCGTAACATTTATCTCCAAACAACATCAGTTGCTCCTAAAGTCCCGTATTGAAAAGTAATTAACCTAATCACAAATCCTCCATGATAGGTTAATCATTTTCATAAATAACCCAAAATCAACTTACTCTTAATTCATAAAATCATATAACTAGAAAGAATCATTCAAACTAACCAGGGACTTCACGTAGTCCAGTGGTAGGCGATAAATACCAGTCGCACTTTGGTTGTGGGTTCGATTCCCGCAGCTTTGTCCAACGCGACGGGATGTCACACGGTTTACGCGTTGTCCTTTTTCCAAAACTATATAATTCTTAAAACATTCCCCAAAATGAGATAAAATCTTCAAGAATAATCATAACATATTTTAACCTCAAGTTTATCTAATTCCTTTCATTTTCCATCATATCATAGAGTAACCCATAATTACCTAAAAATTAAGTATCATATAAACCCTAATGGTTACCTTAATAATTATTACCTAAATTTCCACATAGGGTTGGCCATCTCGTACATTATGCATTAGAGAACTCACCAAGGTTGAAGTGGTTGATCATGACTCCTTGATATTTGGCTTAGAACAACCACGAGTTTCCTCATTGAATCCTCCATTTTATCTAGTATCTTAATCAGAGAACCACCACAGTTTCCTTCAAACCTGTTGTCTCTTTGGTGCCTGCTAGATCCATCCATTCACTAAAAATAGAAATGTCAGTGTGAGTATATTAACAAAACCATCATGTACTAATGAGGAAGGTAAACACTAAGATACACTTACTCATTCACTTTATCTAAAACTAGGACTCTTTCTGAAATCCTAACCATTATGGTAATGTCACTTATGCTTAAAGAATACCCTAACCTCTAAAGTTTTCTAAACCAACCTCTGATACCAACTATAAGGCCCCAGCCTTAAACCTTACTTAAAATTGAATTAAATGAATAATTCACATTGAGGATATTTTCAGGTTTAGAGTTTTAGAGAATTAGGACATAACTATTACATCTCAACAGATTACAAAGTAGTCTCTTCTACTAAATTTCCATAAAATAAAAATTCTTAAAAAGAAACATGTCTAGTTTCATGTTTTAGGTAGCATGACTTTCCCTTGATCCCATCCTTGACCCTATTCCATGCTAAGTCCTGTGAAAAACATTTCAAAAACTTGGGATGAGCATAAAAACTCAGTAAGGGATACACAAAGAATAAAAACTGTTAGTTTATCAAAACAAAAAGTAAACCATGTATACTTTATCAAGGTAATACTTTTCACCTTTATGAAGTAGTAAAAACTTTTCACAGAAAAAAAGTATCATTACTTACCTTTTTGTAACCAAAGGATTACCATAAAACCCATATAAAGAACACATAACATATATAAAGGTAACTTGGGACATAAACATACTTAAGTGGAATAACCATACGGTCGACTCCCACACATATCACTTAATGGAATAGCCATACGGCCAATTTCCATACATACTTAATGGAATAGCCATACGGCCGACTTCTATACCCAATGCATTGGAGGTTATAACGTAACCACCCGTCCTGGTATTCACGGCACCACCCGTCATATGGTTTATAACGTAACCACCCGTTAAAATGTCCAAGTACCAATATAAAATCATAAAACATAAAACCAATATAAAGGAATGATAACATCTCCACATTTCAATCACAATATATCATAAATATATTGACATAATAGAATCATTTATCAAAACCATTTTCAATACCAAAATACATAAAAGAGTATATGGTATTTATTTTATTCTAAAAACATTACGGCTTGTTGAGGAAGCCAAAGACCAAATAATACTCGCGGTGGCGGAAAAGGTCATTTTCGCCGCGTACGTTAAAAGAAACATTCCTTTTTTTCATTTTGTAAAATGATTCATAGAAAAAGATTCCTTTTGTATAAAAGTAAATTCAAAGGGGTTTATACACCGTATAAAAGAAAGTTGTGTATAAAACGAAATATGCCTCAATGAAAGGAGATTGAGACGAAGTCCCTTACCTCAGGTCCGACTTGACTCGATCGTTCTTTAACGTCCTGAATAATAAACTTGAGTTTATTTCTACTTGATTAAGAACCTTTTTAGAGTTCATTATTCCTTTTATATCACTTATTTCCATGTTATAAACATTATGTAACCAGTTAAGTTAATAATGTTTGTTTTGTCGATATTTTGTTCTTAAGTCGAAAGTGGACTTCTTACAATTACATGTTGTTCGTGTGGTCAAAGGTTCTTCATATCCAAAAATGACATTCCTGATTTGGATATCATATATATCATATATATCCAGAATATACATGTATTTATAAAATCACATAATCATTTAGAGGAAAGAAATGAAATGCACCGTTCATGGAGACGGTAAGCCGTACGTACGCATGAACGCTACTTTCATTTCTATGTCGTATTAATGGAATTAAAACTATATGAGAGGTATGTATATTTTAATTCCAGAATTATATTAATCATTTAGATGTATCATACATCATATATATCCATTATATATATGTACTTATAATAGTACATTACATTTGGGGATAAGAAATGAAATGCACCGTTCATGGAGACGGTAAGCCGTATGTACGAATGAACGCTACTTTCATTTCTATCTCATACTTTAATGGAAAGAAATAATAATGATATAGAGGTATATTATAATTCCAGTATAACATCATATATAATAACTTTAAATCCATCCTTTACACGTCCCACATATGGCATTAACGAATCACATCACTTTGAGGGGGCGGTAGTCCGCACTTCCTTAAATGAAGATATCGTGTTTACCCATAATGGAAACCATAAAGGTATGAAAAAAATGAAAAATACAGAAGCTTAAATAAAAAATAAACATATTATATATCATATATAAAAATAGTGACATCATAATGGCCACCTTTTAAGGTGTTAAATGAGTATTGAACAATCATCGTTTCGGGAGGCAGAATTTCGCCATCCACGGAAACCGTATGTTCTTTAACCATTTGATGTAGTTTTGTGAGAGTGTAGCTAAAATAAATCTTATAAAAACATACTATTATATTGATGATACTGTTTTTGTTACAAAATAATTAAATAAAAAGAGTTTAGGGGGTTGGAGAAGCAAAATAAAACAAATGAACATGAGAGAATGAATTACCTTTAAAAGTGTAACTCCTTTTGAATTGAGCCTAAAGGCTTCCTTTGAAAACATTCTTCCCAAAGTGAATACTCTAGGATTAGGAGAGGGATGTGGAGAGAGTAAATGGGCAGGGTTTGGCCGAGCCAAAGGCTTGAGGAGTGTGTGTAAGGTGGTAGAGGTGGGGGCCTTTTATATGAGGAGAGGAGTGGCACTTTTGGAAAGTAAGAAATATTACTTTATTTGAAAAACAATTTTGGTTTTAAAAGGTCCCACATTGATATAATTCGTGGATAAGGTGATAAGGGTTCGAAATACACCCATACAATAAGTTTTGGACATGTTTAGTTCATAGATTTGACATTATCTTTCCATTTTATTTAAATCGTCAAATAATGATGTCATCGCTGTATCATTATTATGTCATAAATAATTTATTTTATTTAATGTCTAAAAATTATAAAAAAATCCCTATGATGTAGGAAATCGTTTTAGCTTTCCAATTACTATTTATAATCATAATTTGGACTTGTGTAACCCCACTTAAAAATTGTTTTAGTAAAACAACTCATGTTTGTGTCAATTTAATTTTAACATTATATAAAAATATATTATTGTCATTTTCCAACTAAAGTGGCTCCATGGGGTCCCCAAGTTGGCTCATGGCTTGAATTGGTTGGCCATTACTCACCCAATAGGTGTAGTACAAGTGTCATGGTGTTTTCACATTCTTATAATATCATTTTTACCATAAATGACACTAATTACCTCTAATCGCGGTTAATGAAAAAAAGTTACTATTCACCAAAAAATTATTTTCATCCCATTGAACCAAATTTTACATACTAATGACAACCATGTATGTCGGATTTTCAAAATTCAATACACATTAGTGATAAACTTTCATTTAACTGAAAAAATCAGTTTTCTTGATTACCACTTAGTGGTTTCACTATTCATCAAAAATTGGAGTTTTTCAGAAAAATACCAAACATCACCCTAAGCTATATTTGATATTCCAAATTCAAAAATGAAGTCTGTTTTACAAAATTCAAAACATATTAGTCAGATTAATTAATTTAATAATTAATTCCCACTGTCAGAGCAAATAGCGTGTTTTTATAAAACAATAAGTATCAAAAGATTGACACTAGTTTAAGTCTGATTTCAAAGTGAAATTAATTCCAACGACCACTATTGGATTTAATGGTAAAAATATTTTATAATTTCACTTTAAAACCAATTCAAAATATAATATAATCATATAAATAAATTATATTAAAAATAGGTTTTGAATTAAAATACAACATTTTACACTATTCATTAAAAAAATGAACATTATCGGAAAGATACCAAAAATTTACACAAAGTAAATTTTGATGTCCCGATTCTTAGGAAGAGTTTTATTTGGTCCAATAAAATGTATAAGAGTGAACAAAACTATATTTAATGATGGTTCGCCATCAAAAGGTGATAAGTGAACCTTTAGTGAAAACTAGGGCATATATGCCTAAAATTGAATTCTTTCCGTATTTTAAGCCTCTATCCTTTATTGGATAAATGTAAAAACATTTAAAAACATATATAATCATATTTTAGTTATTTAAATCCATTCCCGCCATTAAAACGGCTACATTTTAACTACCATTTAAAATAATATTATTTTATTATTAGAGTGCAACGTAAGATTCCCAAGAAACTCGTTGTTGTGTGTTGGGTACGCCATCGAGCATAGCATCCCCTTTAAAGTCATTTAAATATTTTATTCACAAATATGGATAAATATGAAATGTCATATTCTTTATTTACCTGGGGTGTTACATCCTTCCCCCCTTTTGGGAATTGTGTCCTCACAATTTTAAAATTGCGCTTGGAAACATCCTTGAAAGTCCCACATCGGAACAAAAGTCGGTAAAACAAACACTTTAAAATAAAGAGAGATAAGTACAAAGGTCACCCGAGTTAACCCATACTAGGATTCCAAGTATGAAAATATGGACATGGAGGAGAAAACATAGGGTCATGTTCTGATGGAGAGTGATAGAAAACATGTTTAGGAGAACGTTAACCATGAGAGAATCACAAACTTGTGATGGGTTAAACGGTATTCGATTCCCCAGTAGGAAAAGTTAATAGACAACATTTTTGTTTTAAGTTACTTTTTATTGAGGAATTTATTCATAAGTAAACATAATCACTTATCATGTTGACTCTCAACTTTTATTAGATTCCTTACACAAACTCACATTTTCTCCAAAAGGAGAGTATTTAGGAAGACTTGTTCAAATTAAGAGTACTATAATCAACTTCTAGAGAATCACCTAATCCACAAAAGAGAACTATATACTTCCAATATCTTTAGACCTTAACCATAAACAAAACCAAAAAGGTTAGTACAAGGTCAGATAATCCAGAAAAGGATGACCCTTTATAAAAAGAAAATCTATTCTTAATCACCAAAATTTGTCCAACAAATTCCAAAGTTCAACGAGGACCATCCGATAAACAAATTTGTCCATAAAAATTCCTCAAAGTAAACCAATCTAAGATTGAAAACCAAACATTTTAAGGATTTAGTCACATAGTCTTCCAAGTTAAATCGTAACATTTATCTCCAAACAACATCAGTTTCTCCTAAAGTCCCGTATTGAAAAGTAATTAACCTAATCACAAATCCTCCATGATAGGTTAATCATTTTCATAAATAACCCAAAATCAACTTACTCTTAATTCATAAAATCATATAACCAGAAAGAATCAGTCAAACTAACCAGGGTCTTCACGTAGTCCAGTGGTAGGTGATAAATACCAGTCGCACTTTGGTTGTGGGTTCGATTCCCGCAGCTTTGTCCAACGCGACGGGATGTCACACGGTTTACGCGTTGTCCTTTTTCCAAAACTATATAATTCTTAAAACATTCCCCAAAATGAGATAAAATCTTCAAGAATAATCATAACATATTTTAACCTCAAGTTTATCTAATTCCTTTCATTTTCCATCATATCATAGAGTAACCCATAATTACCTAAAAATTAAGTATCATATAAACCCTAATGGTTACCTTAATAATTATTACCTAAATTTCCACATAGGGTTGGCCATCTCGTACATGATGCATTAGAGAACTCACCAAGGTTGAAGTGGTTGATCATGACTCCTTGATATTTGGCTTAGAACAACCACGAGTTTCCTCATTGAATCCTCCATTTTATCTAGTATCTTAATCAGAGAACCACCACAGTTTCCTTCAAACCTGTTGTCTCTTTGGTGCCTGCTAGATCCATCCATTCACTAAAAATAGAAATGTCAGTGTGAGTATATTAACAAAACCATCATGTACTAATGAGGAAGGTAAACACTAAGATACACTTACTCATTCACTTTATCTAAAACTAGGACTCTTTCTGAAATCCTAACCATTATGGTAATGTCACTTATGCTTAAAGAATACCCTAACCTCTAAAGTTTTCTAAACCAACCTCTGATACCAACTATAAGGCCCCAACCTTAAACCTTACTTAAAATTGAATTATATGAATAATTCACATTGAGGATATTTTCAGGTTTAGAGTTTTAGAGAATTAGGACATAACTATTACATCTCAACAGATTACAAAGTAGTCTCTTCTACTAAATTTCCATAAAATAAAAATTCTTAAAAAGAAACATGTCTAGTTTCATGTTTTAGGTAGCATGACTTTCCCTTGATCCCACCCTTGACCCTATTCCATGCTAAGTCCTGTGAAAAACATTTCAAAAACTTGGGATGAGCATAAAAACTCAGTAAGGGATACACAAAGAATAAAAACTGTTAGTTTATCAAAACAAAAAGTAAACCATGTATACTTTATCAAGGTAATACTTTTCACCTTTATGAAGTAGTAAAAACTTTTCACTGAAAAAAGTATCATTACTTACCTTTTTGTAACCAAAGGATTACCATAAAACCCATATAAAGAACACATAACATATATAAAGGTAACTTGGGACATAAACATACTTAAGTGGAATAACCATACGGTCGACTCCCACACATATCACTTAATGGAATAGCCATACGGCCAATTTCCATACATACTTAATGGAATAGCCATACGGCCGACTTCTATACCCAATGCATTGGAGGTTATAACGTAACCACCCGTCCTGGTATTCACGGCACCACCCGTCATATGGTTTATAACGTAACCACCTGTTAAAATGTCCAAGTACCAATATAAAATCATAAAACATAAAACCAATATAAAGGAATGATAAAATCTTCACATTTCAATCACAATATATCATAAATATATTGACATAATAGAATCATTTATCAAAACCATTTTCAATACCAAAATACATAAAAGAGTATATGGTATTTATTTTATTCTAAAAACATTACGGCTTGTTGAGGAAGCCAAAGACCAAATAATACTCGCGGTGGCGGAAAAGGTCATTTTCGCCGCGTACGTTAAAAGAAACATTCTTTTTTGTCATTTTGTAAAACGCTTCATAGAAAAAGATTCCTTTTGTATAAAAGTAAATTCAAAGGGGTTTATACACCGTATAAAAGAAAGTTGTGTATAAAACGAAATATGCCTCAATGAAAGGAGATTGAGACGAAGTCCCTTACCTCAGGTCCGACTTGACTCGATCGTTCTTTAACGTCCTGAATAATAAACTTGAGTTAATTTCTACTTGATTAAGAACCTTTTTAGAGTTCATTATTCCTTTTATATCACTTATTTCCATGTTATAAACATTATGTAACCAGTTAAGTTAATAATGTTTGTTTTGTCGATATTTGGTTCTTAAGTCGAAAGTGGACTTCTTACAATTACATGTTGTTTGTGTGGTCAAAGGTTCTTCATATCCAAAAATGACATTCCTGATTTGGATATCATATATATCATATATATCCAGAATATACATGTATTTATAAAATCACATAATCATTTAGAAGAAAGAAATGAAATGCACCGTGCATGGAGACGGTAAGCCGTACGTACGCATGAACGCTACTTTCATTTCTATGTCATATTAATGGAATTAAAACTATATGAGAGGTATGGATATTTTAATTCCAGAATTATATTAATCATTTAGATGTATCATACATCATATATATCCATTATATATATGTACTTATAATAGTACATTACATTTGGGGATAAGAAATGAAATGCACCGTTCATGGAGACGGTAAGCCGTATGTACGCATGAACGCTACTTTCATTTCTATCTCATACTTTAATGGAAAGAAATAATAATGATATAGAGGTATATTATAATTCCAGTATAACATCATATATAATAACTTTAAATCCATCCTTTACACGTCCCACATATGGCATTAACGAATCACATCACTTTGAGGGGGCGGTAGTCCGCACTTCCTTAAATGAAGATATCGTGTTTACCCATAATGGAAACCATAAAGGTATGAAAAAAATGAAAAATACAGAAGATTAAATAAAAAATAAACATATTATATATCATATATAAAAATAGTGACATCATAATGGCCACCTTTGAAGGTGTTAAATGAGTATTGAACAATCATCGTTTCGGGAGGCAGAATTTCGCCATCCACGGAAACCGTATGTTCTTTAACCATTTGATGTAGTTGTGTGAGAGTGTAGCTCAAATAAATCTTATAAAAACATCCTAGTATATTGATGATACTGGTTTTGTTACAAAATAATTAAATAAAAAGAGTTTAGGGGGTTGGATAAGCAAAATAAAACAAATGAACATGAGAGAATGAATTACCTTTAAAAGTGTAACTCCTTTTGATTTGAGCCTAAAGGCTTCCTTTGAAAGGATTATTCCCAATGTGAATACTCTAGGATTAGTAGAGGGATGTGGATAGAGTTAATGGGCAGGGTTTGGTCGAGCCAAAGTCTTGAGGAGTGTGTGTAAGGTGGTAGAGGTGGGGGCCTTTTATAAGAGGAGAGGAGGGGCACTTTTGGAAAGTAAGAAATATTACTTTATTTGAAAAACAATTTCGGTTTTAAAAGGTCCCACATTGATATAATTCGTGGATAAGGTGATAAGGGTTCGAAATACACCCATACAATAAGTTTTGGACACGTTTAGTTCATAGATTTGACATTATCTTTCCATTTTATTTAAATCGTCAAATAATGATGTCATCGCTGTATCATTATTATGTCATAAATAATTTATTTTATTTAATGTCTAAAAATTATAAAACAATTCCTATGATATAGGAAATCGTTTTAGCTTTCCAATGACTATTTATAATCAGAATTTGGACTTGTGTAACCCCACTTAAAAACTGTTTTAGTAAAACAACTCATGTTTGTGTCAATTTAATTTTAACATTAAATAAAAATATATTATTGTCATTTTCCAACTAAAGTGGCTCCATGGGGTCCCCAAGTTGGATAATGGCTTGAATTGGTCGGCCATTACTCACCCAATAGGTGTAGTACAAGTGTCATGGTGTTTTCACATTCTTATAATATCATTTTTACCTTAAATGACACTAATTACCTCTAATCGCGGTTAATGAAAAAAAGTTACTATTCACCAAAAAATTATTTTCATCCCATTGAACCAAATTTTAAATACTAATGACAACCATGTATGTCGGATTTTCAAAATTCAATACACATTAGTGATAAACTTTCATTTAACTGAAAAAATCAGTTTGCTTGATTACCACTTAGTGGTTTCACTATTCATCAAAAATTGGAGTTTTTCAGAAAAATACCAAAACATCACACTAAGCTATATTTGATATTCCAAAATCAAAAATTAAGTCTGTTTTACAAAATTCAAAACATATTAGTCACATTAATTAATTTAATAATTAATTCCCGCTGTCAGAGCAAATAGCGTGTTTTTATAAAACAATAAGTATCAAAAGATTGACACTAGTTTAAGTCTGATTTCAAAGTGAAATTAATTCCAACGTCCACTATTGGACTTAATGGTAAAAATATTTTCTAATTTCACTTTAAAACCAATTCAAAATATAATATAATCATATAAATAAATTAGATTAAAAAGAGGTTTTGAATTAAAATACAACATTTTACACTATTCATTAAAAAAATGAACATTATCGGAAAGATACCAAAAATTTACACAAAGTAAATTTCGATGTCCTGGTTCTTAAGAAGAGTTTTATTTGGTCCAATAGAATTTATAAGAGTTAAAAAAAACTATATTTAATGACGGTTCTCCATCAAAAGGTGATAAGTGAACCTTTAGTGAAAACTAGGGCATATATGCCTAAAATTGAATTCTTTCCGTATTTTAAGCCTCTATCCTTTATTGGATAAATGTAAAAACATTTAAAAACATATATAATCATATTTTAGTTATTTATATCCATTCCCTCCATTACAACGGCTACATGTTAACTACCATTTAAAATAATATTATTTTATTATTAGAGTGCAACGTAAGATTCCCAAGAAACTCGTTGTTGCGTGTTGGGTACGCCATCGAGCATAGCATCCCCTTTAAAGTCATTTAAATATTTTATTCACAAATATGGATAAATATGAAATGTCATATTCTTTATTTACCTGGGGTGTTACATCCTTCCCCCCTTTTGGGAATTGTGTCCTCACAATTTTAAAATTGCGCTTGGAAACATCCTTGAAAGTCCCACATCGGAACAAAAGTCGGTAAAACAAACACTTTAAAATAAAGAGAGATAAGTACAAAGGTCACCCGAGTTAACCCATACTAGGATTCCAAGTATGAAAATATGGACATGGAGGAGAAAACATAGGGTCATGTTCTGATGGAGAGTGATAGAAAACATGTTTAGGAGAACGTTAACCCTGAGAGAATCACAAACTTGTGATGGGTTAAACGGTATTCCATTCCCCAGTAGGAAAAGTTAATAGACAACATTTTTGTTTTAAGTTACTTTTTATTGAGGAATTTATTCATAAGGAAACATAATCACTTATCATGTTGACTCTCAACTTTTATTAGATTCCTTACACAAACTCATATTTTCTCCAAAAGGCGAGTATTTAAGAAGACTTGTTCAAATTAAGAGTACTATAATCAACTTCTAGAGAATCACCTAATCCACAAAAGAGAACTATATACTTCCAATATCTTTAGACCTTAACCATAACCAAAACCAAAAAGGTTAGTACAAGGTCAGATAATCCAGAAAAGGATGACCCTTTATAAAAAGAAAATCTATTCTTAATCTCCAAAATTTGTCCAACAAATTCCAAAGTTCAATGAGGACCATCCGATAAACAAATTTGTCCATAAAAATTCCTCAAAGTAAACCAATCTAAGATTGAAACCCAAACATTTTAAGGATTTAGTCACATAGTCTTCCAAGTTAAATCGTAACATTTATCTCCAAACAACATCAGTTTCTCCTAAAGTCCCGTATTGAAAAGTAATTAACCTAATCACAAATCCTCCATGATAGGTTAATCATTTTCATAAATAACCCAAAATCAACTTACTCTTAATTCATAAAATCATATAACCAGAAAGAATCAGCCAAACTAACCAGGGACTTCACGTATTCCAGTGGTAGGCGATAAATACCAGTCGCACTTTGGTTGTGGGTTTGATTCCCGCAGCTTTGTCCGACGCGACGGGATGTCACCCGGTCTACGTGTTGTCCTTTTTCCAAAACTATATAATTCTTAAAACATTCCCCAAAATGAGATAAAATCTTCAAGAATAATCATAACATATTTTAACCTCAAGTTTATCTCATTCCTTTCATTTTCCATCATATCATAGAGTAACCCATAATTACCTAAAAATTAAGTATCATACAAACCCTAATGGTTACCTTAATAATTATTACCTAAATTTCCACATCGGGTTGGCCATCTCGTACATGATGCATTAGAGAACTCACCAAGGTTGAAGTGGTTGATCATGACTCCTTGATATTTGGCTTAGAACAACCACGAGTTTCCTCATTGAATGCTCCATTTTATCTAGTATCTTAATCAGAGAACCACCAAAGTTTCCTTCAAACCTGTTGTCTCTTTGGTTCCTGCTAGATCCATCCATTCACTAAAAATAGAAATGTCAGTGTGAGTATATTAACAAAACCATCATGTACTAATGAGGAAGGTAAACACTAAGATACACTTACTCATTCACTTTATCTAAAACTAGGACTCTTTCTGAAATCCTAACCATTATGGTAATGTCACTTATGCTTAAGGAATACCCTAACCTCTAAAGTTTTCTAAACCGACCTCTGATACCAACTATAAGGCCCCAGCCTTAAACCTTACTTAAAATTGAATTAAATTAATAATTCACATTGTGGATATTTTCAGGTTTAGAGTTTTAGAGAATTAGGATATAACTATTACATCTCAACAGATTACAAAGTAGTCTCTTCTACTAAATTTCCATAAAATAAAAATTCTTAAAAAGAAACATGTCTAGTTTCATGTTTTAGGTAGCATGACTTTCCCTTGATCCCATCCTTGACCCGATTCCGTGCTAAGTCCTGTGAAAAACATTTCAAAAACTTGGGATGAGCATAAAAACTCAGTAAGGGATACACAAAGAATAAAAACTGTTAGTTTATCAAAACAAAAATTAAACCATGTATACTTTATCAAGGTAATACTTTTCACCTTTATGAAGTAGTAAAAACTTTTCACTGAAAAAAATTATCATTACTTACCTTTTTGTAACCAAAGGATTACCATAAAACCCATATAAAGAACACATAAAATATATAAAGGTAACTTGGGACATAAACATACTTAAGTGAAATAACCATACGGTCGACTCCCACACATATCACTTAATGGAATAGCCATACAGCCAATTTCCATACATACTTAATGGAATAGCCATACGGCCGACTTCTATACCCAATGCATTGGAGGTTATAACGTAACCACCCGTCCTGGTATTCATGGCACCACCCGTCATATGGTTTATAACGTAACCACCCGTTAAAATGTCCAAGTACCAATATAAAATCATAAAACATAAAACCAATATAAAGGAATGATAACATCTCCACATTTCAATCACAATATATCATAAATATATTGACATAATAGAATCATTTATCAAAACCATTTTCAATACCAAAATACATAAAAGAGTATATGGTATTTATTTTATTCTAAAAACATTACGGCTTGTTGAGGAAGCCAAAGACCAAATAATACTCGCGGTGGTGGAAAAGGTCATTTTCACCGCGTACGTTAAAAGAAACATTCCTTTTTGTCATTTTGTAAAACGCTTCATAGAAAAAGATTCCTTTTGTATAAAAGTAAATTCAAAGGGTTTTATAAACCGTATAAAAGAAATTTGTGTATAAAACGAAATATGCCTCAATGAAAGGAGATTGAGACGAAGTCCCTTACCTCGGGTCCGACTTGACTCGATCGTTCTTTAACGTCCTGAATAATAAACTTGAGTTAATTTCTAATTGATTAAGAACCTTTTTAGAGTTCATTATTCCTTTTATATCACTTATTTCCATGTTATAAACATTATGTAACCAGTTAAGTTAATAATGTTTGTTTTGTCGATATTTGGTTCTTAAGTCGAAAGTGGACTTCTTACAATTACATGTTGTTCGTGTGGTCAAAGGTTCTTCATATCCAAAAATGACATTCCTGATTTGGATATCATATATATCATATATATCCAGAATATACATGTATTTATAAAATCACATAATCATTTAGAGGAAAGAAATGAAATGCACCGTTCATGGAGACTGTAAGCCGTACGTACGCATGAACGCTACTTTCATTTCTATGTCGTATTAATGGAATTAAAACTATATGAGAGGTATGTATATTTTAATTCCAGAATTATATTAATCATTTAGATGTATCATACATCATATATATCCATTATATATATGTACTTATAATAGTACATTACATTTGGGGATAAGAAATGAAATGCACCGTTCATGGAGACGGTAAGCCGTATGTACGCATGAACGCTACTTTCATTTCTATCTCATACTTTAATGGAAAGAAATAATAATTATATATAGGTATATTATAATTCCAGTATAACATCATATATAATAACTTTAAATCCATCCTTTACACGTCCCACATATGGCATTAACGAATCACATCACTTTGAGGGGGCGGTAGTCTGCACTTCCTTAAATGAAGATATCATGTTTACCCATAATGGAAACCATAAAGGTATGAAAAAAATGAAAAATACAGAAGCTTAAATAAAAAATAAACATATTATATATCATATATAAAAATAGTGACATCATAATGGCCACCTTTGAAGGTGTTAAATGAGTATTGAACAATCATCGTTTCGGGAGGCAGAATTTCGCCATCCACGGAAACCGTATGTTCTTTAACCATTTGATGTAGTTGTGTGAAAGTGTAGCTCAAATAAATCTTATAAAAACATCCTAGTATATTTATGATACTGGTTTTGTTACAAAAGAAGTAAATAAAAAGAGTTTAGGGGGTTGGAGAAGCAAAATAAAACAAATGAACATGAGAGAATGAATTACCTTTAAAAGTGTAACTCCTTTTGATTTGAGCCTAAAAGATTCCATTGAAAGGATTCTGCCCAACGTGAATCCTCTAGGATGAGTAGAGGGATGTTGAGAGAGTAAATGGGCAGGGTTTGGCCGAGCCAAAGGCTTGAGGAGTGTGTGTAAGGTGGTAGAGGTGGGGGCCTTTTATAAGAGGAGAGGAGGGGCACTTTTGGAAAGTAAGAAATATTACTTTATTTGAAAATTTGTTTCGGTTTTAAAAGGTCACACATTGATATAATTCGTGGATAAGGTTATAAGGGTTCGAAATCCACCCATCCAATAAGTTTTGGACATGTTTAGTTCATAGATTTGACATTATCTTTCCATTTTATTTAAATCGTCAAATAATGATGTCATCGCTGTATCATTATTATGTCATAAATAATTTATTTTATTTAATGTCTAAAAATTATAAAAAAATCACTATGATTTAGTAAATCGTTTTATCTTTCCAATGACTATTTATAATCAGAATTTGGACTTGTGTAACCCCAGTTAAAAACTGTTTTAGTAAAACAACTCATGTTTGTGTCAATTTAATTTTAACATTAAATAAAAATATATTATTTTCATTTTCCAACTAAAGTGGCTCCATGGGGTCCCCAAGTTGGCCCATGGCTTGTATGGGTCGTCCATTACTCACCCAATAGGTGTAGTACAAGGGTCATGGTGTTTTCACATTCTTATAATATCATTTTTACCATAAATGACACTAATTACCTCTAATCGCGGTTAATGAAAAAAAGTTACTATTCACCAAAAAATTATTTTCATCCCATTGAACCACATTTTACATAATAATGACAACCATGTATGTTGGATTTTCAAAATTCAATACACATTAGTGATAAACTTTCATTTAACTGAAAAATCAGTTTGCTTGATTACCACTTAGTGGTTTCACTATTCATCAAAAATTGGAGTTTTTCAGAAAAATACCAAAACAACACCCTAAGCTATATTTGATATTCCAAATTCAAAAATGAAGTCTGTTTTACAAAATTCAAAACATATTAGTCACATTAATTAATTTAATAATTAATTCCCGCTGTCAGAGCAAATAGCGTGTTTTTATAAAACAATAAGTATCAAAAGATTGACACTAGTTTAAGTCTGATTTCAAAGTGAAATTAATTCCAACGACCACTATTGGATTTAATGGTAAAAATATTTTCTAATTTCACTTTAAAACCAATTCAAAATATAATCTAATCATATAAATAAATTAGATTAAAAAGAGGTTTTGAATTAAAATTCAACATTTTACACTATTCATTAAAAAATGAACATTATCGGAAAGATACCAAAAATTTACACAAAGTAAATTTTGATGTCCCGATTCTTAAGAAGAGTTTTATTTGGTCCAATAGAATGTATAAGAGTGAACAAAACTATATTTAATGACGGTTCTCCATCAAAAGGCGATAAGTGAACCTTTAGTGAAAACTAGGGCATATATGCCTAAAATTGAATTCTTTCCGTATTTTAAGCCTCTATCCTTTATTGGATAAATGTAAAAACATTTAAAAACATATATAATCATATTTTAGTTATTTCTATCCATTCCCTCTATAACAACGGCTACATGTTAACTACCATTTAAAATAATATTATTTTATTATTAGAGTTCAACGTAAGATTCCCAAGAAACTCGTTGTTGCGTGTTGGGTACGCCATCGAGCATAGCGTCCCCTTTAAAGTCATTTAAATATTTTATTCACAAATATGGATAAATATGAAATGTCATATTATTTATTTACCTGGGGTGTTACATCCTTCCCCCCTTTTGAGAATTGTGTCATCGCAATTTTAAGATTGCGCTTGGAAACATCCTTGAAAGTCCAACATCGGAACAAAAGTTGGTAAAACAAACACTTTAAAATAAAGAGAGATAAGTACAAAGGTCACTAGAGTTAACCCATACTAGGATTACAAGTATGAAAATATGGACATGGAGGAGAAAACATAGGGTCATGTTCTGATGGAGAGTGATAGAAAACTTGTTTAGGAGAAAGTTAACCATGAGAGAATCACAAACTTGTGATGGGTTAAACGGTATTCAATTCCCCAGTAGGAAAAGTTAACAGACAACATTTTTGTTTTAAGTTACATTTTATTGAGGAATTTATTCATAAGGAAACATAATCACTTATCATGTTGAATCTCAACTTTTATTAGATTCCTTACACGAACTCATATTTTCTCCAAAAGGCGAGTATTTTGGAAGACTTGTTCAAATTAAGAGTACTACAATCAACTTCTAGAGAATCACCTAATCCACAAAAGAGAGCTATATACTTCCCATATCTTTAGACCTTAACCATAACCAAAACCAAAAAGGTTAGTACAAGGTCAGATAATCCAGAAAAGGATGACCCTTTATAAAAAGAAAATCTATTCTTAATCTCCAAAATTTGTCCAACAAATTCCAAAGTTCAACGAGGACCATCCGATAAACAAATTTGTCCATAAAAATTCCTCAAAGTAAACCAATCTAAGATTGAAACCCAAACATTTTAAGGATTTAGTCACATAGTCTTCCAAGTTAAATTGTAACATTTATCTCCAAACAACATCAGTTTCTCCTAAAGTCCCGTATTGAAAAGTAATTAACCTAATCACATATCCTCCATGATAGGTTAATCATTTTCATAAATAACCCAAAATCAACTTACTCTTAATTCATAAAATCATTTAACCAGAAATAATCAGTCAAACTAACCAGGTACTTCACGTAGTCCAGTGGTAGGCGATAAATACCAATCGCACTTTGGTTGTGGGTTCGATTCCCGCAGCATTGTCTGACGCAACGGGATGTCACACGGTCTACGTGTTGTCCTTTTTCCAAAACTATATAATTCTTAAAACATTCCCCAAAATGAGATAAAATCTTCAAGAATAATCATAACATATTTTAACCTCAAGTTTATCTCATTCCTTTCATTTTCCATCATATCATAGAGTAACCCATAATTACCTAAAAATTAAGTATCATATAAACCCTAATGGTTACCTTAATAATTATTACCTGAATTTCAACATCGGGTTGGCCATATCGTACATGATGCATTAGAGAAATCACCAAGTTTGAAGTGGTTGATCATGACTCCTTGATATTTGGTTTAGAACAACCACGAGTTTCCTCATTGAATCCTCCATTTTATCTAGTATCTTAATCAGAGAACCACCACAGTTTCCTTCAAACCTGTTGTCTCTTTGGTGCCTGCTAGATCCATCCATTCACTAAAAATAGAAATGTCAGTGTGAGTATATCAACAAAACCATCATGTACTAATGATGAAGGTAAACACTAAGATACAATTACTCCTTCACTTTATCTAAAACTAGGACTTTTTCTGAAATCCTAACCATTATGGTAATGTCACTTATGCTTAAAGAATACCCTAACATCTAAAGTTATCTAAACCGACCTCTGATACCAGCTATAAGGCCCCAGCCTTAAACCTTACTTAAAATTGAATTAAATGAATAATTCACATTGAGGATCTTTTCAGGTTTAGATTTTTAGAGAATTAGGACATAACTATTACATCTCAACAGATTACAAAGTAGTCTCTTCTACTAAATTTCCATAAAATAAAAATTCTTAAAAAGAAACATGTCTAGTTTCATGTTTTAGGTAGCATGACTTTCCCTTGATCCCATCCTTGACCCTATTACATGCTAAGTCATGTGAAAAACATTTCAAAAACTTGGGATGAGCATAAAAACTCAGTAAGGGATACACAAAGAATAAAAACTGTTAGTTTATCAAAACAAAAAGTAAACCATGTATACTTTATCAAGGTAATACTTTTCACCTTTATGAAGTAGTAAAAACTTTTCACTGAAAAAAAGTATCATTACTTACCTTTTTGTAACCAAAGGATTACCATAAAACCCATATAAAGATCACATAACATATATAAAGGTAACTTGGGACATAAACATACTTAAGTGGAATAATCATACGGTCGACTCCCACACATATCACTTAATGGAATAGCCATACGACCAATTTCCATACATACTTAATGGAATAGCCATACGGCCGAATTCTATACCCAATGCATTGGAGGTTATATCGTAACCAACCGTCCTGGTATTCACAGCACCACCCGTCATATGGTTTATAACGTAACCACCCGTTAAAATGTCCAAGTACCAATATAAAATCATAAAACATAAAACCAATATAAAGGAATGATAAAATCTCCACATTTCAATCACAATATATCATAAACATATTGACATAATAGAATCATTTATCAAAACCATTTTCAATACCAAAATACATAAAAGAGTATATGGTATTTATTTTATTCTAAAAACATTACAGCTTGTTGAGGAAGCCAAAGACCAAATAATACTCGCGGTGGCGGAAAAGCCGCGTACGTTAAAAGAAACATTCCTTTTTTTCGTTTTGTAAAACGCTTCATAGAAAAAGATTCATTTTGTATAAAAGTAAATACAAAGGGGTTTATACACCGTATAAAAGAAAGTTGTGTATAAAACGAAATATACCTCAATGAAAGGAGATTGAGACGAAGTCCCTTACCTCGGGTCCGACTTGACTCGATCGTTCTTTAACGTCCTGAATAATAAACTTGAGTTAATTTCTACTTGATTAAGAACCATTTTAGAGTTCATTATTCCTTTTATATCATTATTTCCATGTTATAAACATTATGTAACCAGTTAAGTTAATAATTTTTGTTTTGTAGATATTTGGTTCTTAAGTCGAAAGTGGACTTCTTACAATTACATGTTGTTCGTGTGGTCAAAGGTTCTTCATATCCAAAAATGAAATTCCTGATTTGGATATCATATATATCATATATTTCCAGCATATACATGTATTTATAAAATCACATAATCATTTAGAGGAAAGAAATGAAATGCACCATTCATGGAGACGGTAAGTCGTACGTACGAATGAACGCTACTTTCATTTCTATGTCGTATTAATGGAATTAAAACTATATGATAGGTACGTATATTTTAATTCCAGAATTATATTAATCATTTAGATGTATCATACATCATATATATCCATTATATATATGTACTTATAATAGTACATTACATTTGGGGATAAGAAATGAAATGCACCGTTCATGGAGACGGTAAGCCGTATGTACGCATGAACGCTACTTTCATTTCTATCTCATACTTTAATGGAAAGAAATAATAATGATATAGAGGTATATTGTAATTCCAGTATAACATCATATATAATAACTTTAAATCCATCCTTTACACGTCCCACATATGGCATTAACGGATCACATCACTTTGAGGGGGCGGTAGTCCGCACTTCCTTAAATGAAGATATCGTGTTTACCTATAATGGAAACCATAAAGGTATGCACAAAATGAAAAATACAGAAGGTTAAATAAAAAATAAACATATTATATATCATATATAAAAATAGTGACATCATAATGGCCACCTTTGAATGTGTTAATTTAGTATTGAACAATCATCGTTTCGGGAGGCAGAATTTCGCCATCCACAGAAACCGTATGTTCATTAACCATTTGATGTAGTTGTGTGAGAGTTTAGCTCAAATAAATCTTATAACAACATCCTAGTATATTTAAGATACTGGTGTTGTTACAAAAGAAGTAAATAAAAAGAGTTTAGGGGGTTGGAGAAGCAAAATAAAACAAATGAACATGAGAGAATGAATTACCTTTGAAAGTGTAACTCCTTTTGATTTGAGCCTAAAGGCTTCCTTTGAAAGGATTATGCCCAAAGTGAATCCTCTAGGATGAGTAGAGGGATGTGGATAGAGTAAATGGGTAGGGTTTGGCCGAGCCAAAGGCTTGAGGAGTGTGTGTAAGGTGGTAGAGGTGGGGGCCTTTTATAAGAGGAGAGGAGGGGCACTTTTGGAAAGTAAGAAATATTACTTTATTTGAAAATGTGTTTCGGTTTTAAAAGGTCACACATTGAGATAATTCGTGGATAAGGTGATAAGGGTTCGAAATCCACCCATCCAATAGGTTTTGGACATGTGTAGTTCATAGATTTAACATTATCTTTCCATTTTATTTAAATCGTCAAATAATGATGTCATCGCTGCATCATTATTATGTCATAAATAATTTATTTTATTTAAAGTCTAAAAATTATAAAAAAATCACTATGATGTAGGAAATCGTTTTATCTTTCCAATGACTATTTATAATCAAAATTTGGACTTGTGTAACCCCACTTAAAAATTGTTTTAGTAAAACAACTCATGTTTGTGTCAATTTAATTTTAACATTAAATAAAAATATATTATTGTCATTTTCCAACTAAAGTGGCTCCATGGGGTCCCCAAGTTGGCCCATGGCTTGTCTTGGTCGGCCATGACTCACCCAATAGGTGTAGTACACGTGTCATGGTGTTTTCACATTCTTATAATATCATTTTTACCGTAAATGACACTAATTACCTCTAATCGCGATTAATGAAAAAAAGTTACTATTCACCAAAAAAATATTTTCATCCCATTGAACCACATTTTACATACTAATGACAACCATGTATGTCGGATTTTCAAAATTCAATACACATTAGTGGTAAACTTTCATTTAACTGAAAAATCAGTTTGCTTGATTACCACTTAGTGTTTTCACTATTCATCAAAAATTGGAGTTTTTCAGAAAAATACCAAAACTTCACCCTAAGCTATATTTGATATTCCGAATTCAAAAATGAAGTCCGTTTTACAAAATTCAAAACATATTAGTCACATTAATTAATTTAATAATTAATTCCCGCTGTCAGAGCAAATAGCGTGTTTTTATAAAACAATAAGTATCAAAAGATTGACACTAGTTTAAGTCTGATTTCAAAGTGAAATTAATTCCAACGACCACTATTGGATTTAATGGTAAAAATATTTTCTAATTTATCTTTAAAACCAATTCAAAATATAATCTAATCATATAAATAAATTAGATTAAAAAGAGGTTTTGAATTAAAATACATCATTTTACACTATTCATTAAAAAAATGAACATTATCGGAAAGATACCAAAAATTTACACAAAGTAAATTTTGATGTCCCGATTCTTAAGAAGAGATTTATTTGGTCCAATAGAATGTATAAGAGTGAAAAAAACTATATTTAATGACGGTTCGCCATCAAAAGGTGATAAGTGAACCTTTAGTGAAAACTAGGGCATATGTGCCTAAAATTGAATTCTTTCTGTATTTTAAACCTCTATCCTTTATTGGATAAATGTAAAAACATTTAAAAACATATATAATCATATTTTAGTTATTTCTATCCATTCCCGCCATTACAACGGCTACATGTTAACTACCATTTAAAATAATATTATTTTATTATTAGAGTGCAACGTAAGATTCCCAAGAAACTCGTTGTTGCGTGTTGGGTACGCCATCGAGCATAGCGTCCCCTTTAAAGTTATTTAAATATTTTATTCACAAATATGGATAAATATAAAATGTCATATTCTTAATTTACCTGGGGTGTTACACCTATAATGTTATATTCTACAAATAATAAAACAGGTCATCCCCAAGCTATAAAAATCATATATATGGTACCAAACATACCCATATTATTGGAAATAACCCAAAATTCCCCGTTAAATAGGATCACATGTCAACTCACTAAAGAGGATCCCCACCATAGGATTTTTTAAACTTGATGCATCATGGCCCAAAACCCAAATTACATCGATGGTCTATAAACCATCCATAGAATCTGATTCCTCCCATTCTGAATCTTCACTCATGAATATAATTATGTTCTCTTGTGTCATACCCAACACCCATCAAGTACTTAATCTACTCAGATTCTCACCTAGTGCCCATTTTTGACATGGAACCTATGAGGTCGAACAACACATATGATGCTCAAAGTTAATCTCAGTGCCTCACACCGGAAACAATTCCTCCATCATATCAATTCCCATATACCAATAAACATTGAAAGTAACACACCTTATTGTTCTTATAGAAGATATTGGTACCACACACCTCATTTATATATAATGCATCTGAGATGATCCCAAGCAACTAAGAAGTGCTTGGTTAGTCCATATATAAATATCATAAACCTTGAGAACCCCAAAGGACATGCCTCTAAAAGGGTCATTCCAAAATAAAAGAAAAAGTATCACAGTCAAGACCATGACATTCATCTAATAGTAACTATAAAGAAACATCTCTTTTCCTGATAGCTCCTCTACATGAACCTAGCCTGAAGCTCAAATACCTGATACATGGCCTCTCTATGGTGTTAAACTAGCCACCATCCACTAATGTCTCTTACACAACCTCTGTGTTCCATTAAAACCTAGAAACAATCACCTAGTACTACTCATGTTCTGGTCATAGAACATTGAGTCTACCACAGTCTCTGATTGATGGCTGTTTGAGAAATATTCTTGGAAAAACTCTCATTATTCATTCAAACATTCTAGGTAAATAAAGAATATAACTTTTTCACATTTATTAAAATTTCATTATTAAATATTAATTTTACTTTAAAGAGGATTCTATGTTCGATGGAATACCTGATACGCAACAATGGGTTTCATTGAAAACTTACGTTCCACACGACGTTGAGTTATACTGAAAAATATTAATATAATATTATTATTTTAAAAGTTAGTTAACACATAGCCATTGTATTGGTGGGAATGAAAAAAACTAACCATATTTTGATTTAATATTTTTTTAAAATGTTTTTACATCTACCCAATAAATTTTAGAGGCTTAAAATTAAAATGAATCCAATATTAAGCATGAAACACTCATATATTCTTTAAAAGGTCGTTTTACCGCTTTCTAATGGAAAATCCTTTTTAAATCAAGTTTTTATCACTTTTAAATATTCTATTTGACTAAATAACATTATTTTTTTGAATCAGGAAATCAAAATTTACTTTGGATAAATTTTTTGGGATTTTTCTGATAAAATTCATTTTTTAATGAATAGTGAGAATACTGTATTTTAATTCAAAACTGCCTTTTTATCTAATTTTTTTATATAGTTAGATTATATTTTAAATTTGTTTTAATGTTTAATAAGATTATATTTTTACCATTTCATCAAATTTTGGTCATTGGAAGTAATTTCACTTTGAAATTGGACATAAACAAGTGTGAATCTTTTGATAGTTATTATTTCGTAAAAACATGTTTTTTATTAGGACAACGGGAATTAATTTAAAATTAATTAATAAAACTTATATATTTTTAATTCTGTTAAAGATAAATCATTTTTGAATTCACAATATCAAAAATATCTTACGCTGAATTTTTGGTATTTTTCTGAAAAACATCAATTTTTGATGAATAGTGAAAACACTTAGTAGTAGTTAAAAGGCTAATATTTTTCATTTAAATGAAATTTTACCGCTTCTATGAATTGAATTTATAATATCCAACAAACATGGTTGTTAGTATTAAGTAAAATGTGGTTCAATAATATGAAAATAATTTTTGGTTAATCGTAACTTTTCACTATTATTTACCGTGGTTAAAGGTAAATAGGGTAATTAAAGGTAAAAACAATCTTATAATAATATAAAATTACCTTAACAGTTGTCCTAACCTTGTTGGATGGGTCATTTCAGACCAAGATAAGTCTTGAGTTAGACTTTTCGCCTTTGAAAGCCACTTGGGTAATATAATTATATTAATAACTTTTTATTTAAAGTAAAAATAAAAATATCATAAACATGCATTGATTTTATAAAAAAAATTTCATGTTGGGTTATATAATTGATATATTTGACTCTAAATATAAATTATAAAAGATAAAAATATTTCCTACATCATGGTATTAATTAATAATTTTTAGACATCAAATATATAAAATTATTTATGACACAATAATGATGCAATGTTTACCTCATTAATGAATGATTTAAATAAAAAAGACTATAATGATAAAAAATATATCAAAGTCCTTTCCAATTCTTATTTGATGATTTTATTTCAAAAAATAGTCATCTTATATTCTACATTAATGAGTTTTGGACCTTTAGAAACCGAATATCATTATATAATAATATAATATTTTTAAGCTTTCCTAAAGAGACTGTCCTCCCCGTTATAAAAAGACCTCACTTCAAAGCCATTACTCACACCACTCAAGACCATCATCTTGTACAAAACCTGAAAATATAATATCCCAACATCCATATCTTCCACCAAGAAGAATTACCTTAGGAATAAGGTACTTTAATAAATCTTTTTGGTTCAAACCAAAGAGAGTTACCCGATTTAAAGGTAACATCTTCTCTTAAGTTCTTTTGTTTTATTTTCCTTATCCAACCCCTTAAACACTTTTATTCCTTTATTTTATAACAAAACCAGTATCTAAAATATAATAGTTTGTATTTATGAGATTTATTAGAACTACACATGCACACACATCTGTCTAATGGGTAAAAAATATACTCTTTATGTGGACGGCGAACTAACACCTCACGAAACCATGATTGTTCAATTATCTCCTACCACATCTTATGGTGGAAATTATGATAGAACTATATTTATATATGATATATATTAGGTTTATTTTTTCTATATGCTTCTTTATTTTACATTTATCGCATACTTTTATGGTTCCATAATGGGTAAACATGATAATTTCATTTGAGGAAGTGCGGACTACCTCCCACTCAAAGTGATATGACTCATTCATACAATAAGTGGAACGTATAAAGGATTAAGTTACTAAAATTATATATGATATTATACTGGAATTATAATATACCTTTGTATCATTAAGTTTTCATTTTATTAAATATGAAAAAGAAATGAAAGTAGCATTCATGTGTACATACGACTTACCTTCTCCATGAACGTTGCATTTCATTTCTTATCTCCAAATGTTATGTACTATTATAAATAAATATACATAATGGATATATATGATATATATAATAGATAAATCATCAATATTATTATGGATATAATGGATTTTTTACCACATGGACAATTTGTAATTATGACAAGTTTATTATTGACCCATGTTCTGAACATCAACAAAATGTCCAAAATGAACTCAGATAATTAACTAATTATTATAGAAAGATAATAAGTGATAAAAAAAGTAATAATAAACTTGAAAATTGTTCTTAATAGAGAATAAATTAACTTATGTTAATTATTTATGAATAACAAGTAACAAACGAGTCATGTCGGACACAATGTAGGGGGTTTCTTATCTAAATTTTAATTCCGTGAGATTTCCATTGTTCGCACCTTATTTATTTCATGTGGTGTATTGTGTACTGAAATTAGATATATATTATCATGATTATATTTATATTCATGGTATTTTGTGATTCATGTTTTTTTTATTAACTTTTGGTCTTACGACTCAATTGATTACAACATGGTAAGTGGTTTTCATCTCACATTTTTATTCTCGTGAGATTCATGCTATATTTTCCACTATTTCATTTTTTGATGTGTATATACTTCCCATGATTGTATTATTTTTTTATTAGACTTTAATTTATGTGTATTAACATCTTCATTGTATAATCCTCCTTTCATGGGGTGTATGTTTCATAAGTTACCAAATCGATAAGGAAAACTTTGACCCTCCTGTTTTTAAAAGACTAATTTTTAATATGTTTTTTAAATTTCCACTTTATTATATTGGGATATGTTCTTATATATCATTATTTATGTAAATTTTATGTTCATGTGATGAGAGACCCTTTTCTCTATCATCAACTCATTTTCTGAAATTTAAAATGACACTTTTAGGCTATCGAATTTCTGTAGGGGAACTTCTTAACCAAATTTCAATTCTTTGGGTTAAACTTATACTTATTGATTATATCGTGATATAAATATATGTGAATGACCTATTATTTTTTTACACATAATATTTACCTATGTTTTGTTTATTTATATTTTTCACAGATAATTATGTAATTGATTTATCCTTAATCTAATGGTATGATCTTTGTATGGGATTTCATCTCAATTTACCTTCCACTGAGACTTATTTGTTATCATTAACCAATTCACTTTTATATGGTGTATATACTTCCCTTTGAAATATTATATCATGAATATCTTTATTCTCATGATATCATAAGTTTTGTTTCATTTTATTCTTTAAATATGTTTAGTCAAGTGCTTCTTAAGTGTTACGAGACTCTTTAACCAAAATATCATTTTAAATGTTTTAACAATTTATTCTTCTAAATATTTCTCATTAATGTTCATGTTTTCAAAATGGTTTTTAGGATTTATTTATATGGAAATTAATTTTTTCAAATGATAATTATTTTAAAAGTTTCAAAGTTGTATGGGACACTTTCATTCCAAAATATATTTATTAAATGTCTTAAATGTTTTTTTTAAATGGTTTGATAATGAATTGATTATGTCAAAATCATGAAATAATATATGTGGAAATGTTATATTTCCTTTATGCTTGTTTTATGTGTTATGACTACATTATGGTTCTTGGGTATTGTTTACAAATACGGATGGTTCCATGATAAACCTAGGATGGGTGAGCATCAGATAACTCTCCAATGAATTGTGTAATGTGATAGAGGTAAATGTTAATGTTTATCCTAATAGATTTAGGGAATATACTATGATGGGTATTCCAAAATGTAACTCCCTACGTAGCTATGAAATCTAAATTGTATATATGTTATGTATTCCATAGGTTACATTTATTATTTATGATTTCTGTGTGTTATTCATAGATCTTATGATTTCATGTGGTATGTTATGATTGAAAAGTATGGTTTCATTGATTTGTATTTATAGATGGGTTAATGTGTCCTTTACTTATTTTATAACCCTTACTGATCTTTTTCTGCTCATCCCATGTTTTAAAATGATTTTCACAGGACTTAAAGATTAATAGAATCAAGGAAAAGTGATGTTATCTAAAACATGGAACCAGATGTGACTTTTTTTCAAGTGTTTTTTATTTTATGAAAAAAATGGAAAATGAGTAGAATTTTCTACTTTGTAATTTTTATATTTAATGTAATATTTTATAGCCTAATACTCAAAAAAATCTAATATATTCAATTTGAATTATTCATTTAATTCAAGATTATGTAATGTTTTAAGGTCGGGTCTTTATAGTTGGTATGAGAGGTTGGTTTAGATAACTATAGAGGATAGAGTGTTATTTAAGTATGAGTGACATAACCATAATGGTTAGTATATTATAATGAGTAATAGTTGTTTTATATGAATTTAATAAGTTTAAGATAACATGAATAATTATATCTTAGTATTTACCCTCCTCATAAGATGTTATATGATGATTTTACTGATATACTCACACTTCCCTTTTTGGTTTTAGTAAATGGATAGATTTAGAAGAAACCAATGTAACAGTGGATGTGAAGAAAACTGTGATGGTTTTATGAAAGAGCAACTAAATTAAATGTGAGCTACAATGAGAAATCTCATGGTTATTCTCAAAAAAATATCTGGAGTCATGATTGACCACCTGAACCTTGGTGATTTTTATAAGGCATAGTATATACGAGAAACAAATCCCAATGAAAGTTGAGGTAATAATCATAAAGGTAAGTATATTAAAAAACCTATGTGTCAAGGATGTGAAAAGAAACACCTAGGAAAATGATTCAAAGGGATTGGAAGATGCTATAGATGTGGGAATCAAAGTCATAAAGCAAGAACCTACCTTGGAAAAAGGAAGCTTCCAGTTGACTCTAGTAAAGGGGAAGAAGTTCTTTCTATGGGATCAATTGAATGTTTTAAATTTGGTGTAGAAGGTTATTATACAAATAAATTCCCTGCTTAGAAGTTTCTGAAATGGGATCACCAGGATAGTACAAATATATGTTTACCAATACCTAATGTCATTCCAATTGAGGATGAAGAAACTGACAATGACCAATGAAAGGTGTGGATTATTTCTTAACATATGTTTTGACATTATTTAATCTTAGGATATGATTCATGATTTTTTGTGTAGGAAAGAAGTATTTCAGAATAAGTTAGAAAATAATGGTAAATGGAACATAATGAACATTGAATTATTAAGAAGTAAACATAAAGGGGATTCAAGAGTTATGATAGATTTTATGGTGATGAAATGGTTAAAATTATTAAGTCGCTTTTGATGATGGGATTACATTGGAAGACTTCTTATAGTATGTGTATCCCTGAATATTGATACATGAAAATGTTATTCAAGGAATAATTATCTTTTCTTTTGATGAGTAATTGTGGAATTTTATTTTTCAAGAATCTATGTTTTTATTATAGAGATATGGTGATTTGGGTTATTTGTTGAAATGATTAACCTATCATAGAGAATATGTGATTTTGTTTATTACACTTCATTATGAGACTTTAAGTGTAGTTGATTTTATTTGGCGATAAATGTTAATATTTATTGTGGAAAGTTATGTGATTAAATCCTTCTGAGTATTGGGTTAAAATCATAGTTTTGGTTACTTTGAAGAATTTTAAGAACATTTTCTTATTCAATGGTCTTTTTTAAACTTTGGTTATTTTTTGTCAAATTTTGGGGATTAAGAGTAGTATTTATTTTTATAAAGTATTATCCTTTTTGGGGATTATATGGTCTTGTACTAAACGTTTTGGTTTTGGTTGATGTCTAAAGTATGGGGAAATATATAGTTCATCTTTGTGGATTAACTTATACTCTAGAAGTTGATTATAGAGATTTTAATGTGACCAAGTCAGTTTTAATACTCATATTTTGGAGAAAAGATGAGTTTGAGGTAGAAATTTATTAAGGGGTGAATTTCTACATGCCAATTAAGTATGTTTCCTTATGTTTTTAGTAATGCTCGTAAATAAATTCCTCAACATTATTAAAATTAACTTAAAACAAAAATTTATCCGTTAACGTTTCCTACTGGGGAATCAAAGACCCTTTAACCCATTACAAGTTTTTTTATGGTGGTTAAATTTCTCCTAATCTTGTTTTCTACCACTCTCCATCAAACCTTGATGGGTTTTTTCTCTTCCATATCCACGTTTTCAAACACGGAATCCTAGTATGGGATACTTCAGGAGACCTTAGTATTTTTCTTTCTTTCTTTTAAAGTAATATTTTTATTGTTGTTTTTTTTATGTTGGACTATCAAGGATGTTTCCAAGCCCATTTTTAAAATTACGAGGATTCAATTCCCAAAAGGGTGGAAGGATGTAACATCCCAGGTAAATAAAGAATATAAGTTCTTCATTTTTATTAAAATTTGTAATTTAAATTTTAATTTTACTTTAAAGGGATTCTATGTTCAATGGCATACCTGATATACAACAACAAGTTTCATTGAAAACATACGTTGCACACAACATTGAGTTATACTGAAACATATTAAAATAATATTATTATTTTAAATGGTAGTTAATGCATAGCCATTGTATTGGTGGTAATAAAAAAACAAACCATATAATGATTAAATATGTTTCTTAAATGTTTTTACATTTACCCAATAACTGTTATAGGTTTAAAATGAGATTGAATCTGATATTAAGCATGAAACACTGTAATATTCTTTAAAAGGTAATTTTACCACCTTTGGATGGAAAAATATTTTTAAATCTAATTTCTTTCAAATTTATATGTTTTATTTGACAAATAAAATTCTTTTTTAGAATCTTTATATCAAAATTTAATTTGGGTATTTTTTTGGTACTAGTCTGATAAAATTCATTTTTAAATGAATAGTGAAAAATATTGTTTTTTAATTCAAAACTGTATTTTAATATAATTTATTTATATAGTGAGATTATATTTTAAATTGGTTTTAAGGTGTAATTAGATTACATTTTTATAACTTTATCCAATTTTGGTCTTTGGAAGTCATTTTACTTTGAAATTGGACATAAATAAGTGTCACTCTTTTGATAGTTATTATTTCATAAAAACACGCTCTTAGTTTTGACAATGGGAATTAATTTTAAATTAATTAATGAAACTTCTGTGTTTTGAGTTTGGTAAAATAGAAATCATTTTTTAATTTGTAATATCAAATATAGCTTAGGATGACTTTTTGGTATTTTTCTGAAAAACTCAAATTTTTTATGAATAGTGAAAACACTGAGTAGTAGTTAAAAAGATGAATTTTTCATTTAAATGAACTTTTACCACTTCTGGGGAATTAATTTAGAAAATAATACATACGTGGTTATTATTAGTAAGTAAAATTTGGTTTAATAATATGAAAATATTTTTCGGTGAATAGTAACTTCTGACTATTATTTACTGCGGTTAAAGGTAAATTGGGTAATTATTGGTAAAAAATCTTATAATAATATAAAATTATCTTAACACTTGTCCTAACCATATTGCATGAGTCATGGCCAACCAAGACAAACCTTTGTTGAGACTTTTGGCCTTTGAAATCCACTTTGGTAAGATAATGTTTTTAATAGATTTTTATTTAAAGTAAAAATAAAAATATCATAATCACATATTGTTTTGCTAAAACAAATTTTGATGTGGGATTATATAATTGATATATTTAAATATGAACATTCATTTGAAATATAAAAATTGTTCCTACATCATGGTAATTTTTTTATAATTTTTCGACTTCAAATATATAAAATTATTTTTGACACAACAATGATGTAGTGTTCACCTCCTTAATGAATGATTTAAATAAATTAGATTATAAATATTAAAATATTATTAAAAACCTATCCAATTATTATTGGATGATATTATTTCAAAAAATTGTCATAGTATCTTTAATTTTAATGACTTTTGGTCTTTTAGAACCGTAATTAATTATATTACAAAATAATATTTTCATGATTTCCTAAAGAGGCCCTCCTCTACCTTGTAAAAATCCATCACCACAAACCCATTACTCACACCTCTGAAGCCACTTTGTTCATCCATCCCCTTCCCAAATAATCTCACAAAATCCCTATTTATCACATCAAATCCTTACATTGGGCATAAGGTACTTCAATAAATCCTTTTCGTTCAAACCAAAGGGAGTGCCCTGATTTAATTGAAACGTCTTCTCTTAAGTTCTTTTGTTTTATTTTTGTTATCCAATCCCTAAAATATGTTTCTTAATTTCTTTTCTAACAGAACCAGTATTCTCAATATACTATTCCTTTGTTATGAGAAGGATTCAAACTACACTTACACACAACTCCGTCGAATGGGTAAAGAACATATTGTTTCTCTGGGCGGTGAAGTAACGCCTCACAAAATGATGATTGTTCAATTATCTCCTACCACCTCTTATGGTAGAAATTATAATGGAACATTATTTATATATGATATTTATTATGTTTATGTTTTCTCTATGCTTTTTTATTTTACATTTATAGCATACCATTACAGTTTCCATAATGGTTAAACACGATAATTTCATTTGAGAAGGTGCGGACTACTGCCCACTCAATGTGATATGACTCGTTCATACCATATGTAGAATGTAAAAAGGATGGAGTTACTGAAATTATATTTTATATTATACTAGAATTATAATATACCTATGTATCATTATGTTTTCATTCCATTATATATGAAATAAAAATGAAAGTAGCATTCATGCGTACGTATGGCTTATCGTCTCCATGAACGGTACATTTCATTTCTTATCTCAAAATGTTATATACTATTATAAATACATATATATACTGGATATATATTATATATATGATATCTAAATCATGAATAATATTCTTTATATAATTTAATTGTTACCAAATGGACAATTTGTAATTATAACAAGTTCATTTTTGACTCAAGTTCCGAACATCGACAAAATGTCCAAAATAAACTTAAATAGTTAACTAATTGTTATAGAAAGGTAATAAGTGATCTAAAAGGAATAATAAACATCAAAAATTTTCTTAATCAAGTATAAATAATCTTAAGTTTATTATTTATTAATAACACAGAAGAAATGAGTCAAGTCGGACACGAGGTATGGGGTTTCTTATCCCACTTTTAATTCCTAGAGATTTACACTATTCACCACTTATTTATTGTATCTAGTTTATTTTTTACTACCATTTGATATATATTATAATGGTTCTATTTATATTAATGGTATTATTTTAATAATTTGGTGGTTATTAACTTTTGTTCATACGACTTGATTCATTACAACGTCGTAAGGGGTTTTCATCTCACTTTTTCATTTCTGTGTGATTCATGATATATTTTCCACTATTTAATTTTTTGTGGTTTATGAACTGCCCATTATTGTATTATTTGTGTAATATAATTTAATTTATTGTTATTTACATCTTCATTTTTTGATCCTCCTTTCAATGGGTGTATGTTTTGTAAGTTACCAAATCGTTAAGGCAACCTTTCACCCTCCTCTTCTTAAAAGACTTCTTTTTGTTATGTCTTTTACATTTCCATTTTATTATGTTGGGATATGTTCTTCTATATCCTTATGGATATAAATTTTATCTCAATGTGATTAGATACCCTTTTTTCTCTCATCATTACATTTTCTAAAATTTAATGTGACATCGTTAGGTTGTCGAATTTCTGTAAGGGAACTTCCTAACCCAAATTCAATTGTTTGGGTTAAACTTATAGTTCTTGATTATGTCATGCTATAAATATGTGTGAATGACTTGTGATTATTTTACACTTAATATCTACCTATATTGGGTGTATTTATATTTTTCACACATAATTATGTCATTGATTTATCCATAATCTAATGGTAATATATTTGTAAGAGATTTCATCTCAATTTACATTCCATTGAGACTTATTTTCTGTCATACATCAATTCAGTTTTTTATAGTGTATATATTTCCCATTTAAATATTATATCATGAATATCCTTATTCTCATGATATTATAAGTTTTTTTTCATTTTATTCTATAATTATGTTTAGTCAAGTGCTTCTCATTTGTTACGAGACACTTTAACCAAAATATCATTTTAAATGTTTTAATGATTTATTTTTCTAAATATTTATCATTAATGTCCATGTTTTCAAAATGGTTTTTAGGATTTATTTATATAGATATTAATTTTTTCAAATGATAATTCCTTTAAAATTTCCAAAGTGTTATGCAACACTTTGATTCAAAAGTCTCTTTATTAAATCTTTTAAATGTTTTTTGAAAATGGTTTGATAAATAATTGATTATGTCAATATCTTGAAATACTATATGTGGAAATTTTATCTTTCCTTTATTCTTGTTTTATGTGTTATGTCTACGTTATAGTTATTGGGAATTTTTTATGAGTACAGGTGGTTCTGTGATTAACCTAGTGCTGGTGAGCCCATGTTAGCTCTCTAATGCATTGGGTAACGTGAAGGAGGTAAACTTTAATGTTTCTCCTAAGAGATTTAGGGAATATATTATTATGAGTATTCCAAATGTAACTCCCTACGTAGCTGTGAAAGCTACATTGTAATTATGTTATGTATTCCACAAGTAACCTTTATGATTTATGATTTCTGTTTGTTATTCATAAATCTTATGATTTCATGAGGTATGTTATGATTGAAAAGTATGGTTTAATTTATTTGTATTTACTGAGGGGTTAATGTTTCCTTTATTTACTTTATAACTCATAGTGAGATTTCTATGCTCATCCCATGTTTTTAAATGTTTTTCACAGGACATAAAAATGAATAGGGTCAAGGATGGGATCAAGGAAAATTCACGCAATCTAAAACATGGAACTAGACGTGACATTTTTTCAAGAGCTTTTTTTTATGAAAAAAATGTAAACTCAGTTGAAGTGTCTAATTTGTAATTTTTGAGATGTAATGTAATATTTTATGGCCTAATTCTCTGAAAAACTAAACCTAAGAATATCCTAAATCTGAATTATTAATTTAATTCAAGATTATGTAATGTTTTATGGCTGGGTTTTTATATTCATGAACTTTATGTATACCTATCAATCCTTCAGTTGTGGATTATAATTTGTTCGCACCTGTCCTGACTAACCACACATGAATCACATCGTCAAATAACCTCTCTGAGGTGGATTTCTTGGTTACCTTTTTAAACATCAGATTATAACTCCTCCTCACTTATTGTTATTTGAAGTGTAACTATTATATTTTCTTAACACCATCACCTATATCATGTAAGACTAATCTCTTAAATTTCCCTCGTCTATGAGATCCTCATTCACTACCTCTAATAATTATGCTAACTAGAAGATTTTTACCTTCACAGTGACGGTTTTCTATAAACCATCCTCAAAACACCTCACTCTCGAGGTTTCTATACCCACCATTCCATGTTTGATGTGAGGAAGCTCGATTTAAGTGACAACATAGTCCATGATGGACATGTCTCCCTTCTATAGGCTCAAGAACTCCTAAGATCTATCCTCCCTCAAAAATCATTGGGAAGAAGTGGTTGAAGAAACTAGCCTAAATGACCATCTAGGAAAATCCATCCATTCATCCCACCTAAACCTACATGTCCCACCAGAGATTAGTTGGTCCTCTATGTAAGTACGTAGCTAGATTAACCCTCCTCCTAGGGGTGACTCAAGCTACTCAAATATCATCTTCATCAACTCGATCTAGTTCCCAGTCACTTATGGACCACCCTCACCATCAAATAGTGGTGTTTGAGGTGATGGGAACTTTAAATTCATGTTTTTAATTAAAGTCTCTACACCTCATGCTCCCCAACCAATCCCCTAGATAATATGTACCAGACTCGCTCTGAGCTTCCAATCAAGCCACGAATGAAAAGTTATCAAATCGGGTGGTTGACCCACCAGTACTGGAGTCTGCACCTCAACATTTACCAATAGAACATTCTCTTCAGGACTCTCCAGGGCCTTATCCTGAACCTAATGGGTATCAAATAGTGATCTCTATAGAAGTACCAAATCATCTTCTGCCTGACGCTCTATTGGATCATGTCTAGGTAGAATCCTGATGAATACAATACCATGGTGAGATAGCCAAGATTACACACATATATAACAAATATAGGGAATGTAGAAACAAGTTGTGTAAATTCAATACCCTTAGCCTCCCCCATTATAACCATGTATTCCTCTATTAACACTTCAGACAACCCAACCCCACTAATCGCAGTCCAGGTCCCTGATGAACATCGCAAACAATTTATCATAGGCACATGAATATATAAATTTATGAAATATTGTACCTAATAAAAAATACTAAACAAACACCCATTTCTATACCTATCCAAGGGTCCAATGGTCTTCTCTTACCATACCTGAATAAGGGTCACATGTTATAAAAATTACAAAAAAGATTCCATGTGAACCACTTGAGTTTTAAATTGAAAAAACTATAAAACCAAAAATAGAACAGAAAATCCCACACTTGGAAAAATGGTATGTCCCAAATGCATGGTCATGTAGACACCCAAACATGAGACCCAAACCCTGTTCTGAATTCTTCCTAATCAATGTTCTACCATATCCCAAATAGTAAGTCCAGCTGAAAGGGAAAAAAATTGGGTGATATCATCATAATTTAGTTGAATACTGCTACTAATTCCCATTCAAGAACTATTATGATACCATTTTTAGTGGACCATCCTAATTAGACACCTGAACAATTCCTCAGGACAAGTGACACTAGCCTTAGGAACCTATCTCCATATCGAAAAGGCAGCTAACTAGCAGTAAGGTTGTGAAGGGATGATAATGGGGAGACTATACCCACTGGTTACGATATAATAATGGTCAATATAAAAATATAATATGAAGTGGAAAATAAAGGATATCTGTAATTGGACTAGTAACCTTTCCTTGGTAGAAGCATAATAGATTAAAGATGTAATAATAATTACAATCTCAATTCCATATGTATAATTAAACATCACAACGTATAATTTTTAGCTACTAAAATAAAACATTACTACAACATAGGTCATACATATAAATTAGTAGAAAGGTGTGTCTCCTGATCCCAATCCCCAACACTAAGGTGTGTCTCCTGATCCCAGTCCCTTATCTCATTTCAAAGCCATAAAATCTACACATATTCTGATGTGCTCATGTTGTGTGTGAGAAACAATCTCAGTAATCCACCACCAACATGTGGATATATTATATCTATGATTAAGTACGTATATACTAAAATTAAATAAAATAGACACTATAAAATAATACAATTAATATTCTCCCATTTTGGTAAACAACCACAAGGAGGCAATTCACCTACTTCTTCAATCACTGATATACCATATTGGATAGTTTTATTAGCTTAATCACATGTAATCCAATAATATATATCAGTCTAGGTGAACCCTTGGGTCCACCTCTAATAAAATCACTTGGATACACATGAAAAGAGACACCTTGTGTCCATAAAAATATAACATCCCAATGTCAAAGACAATGATAAAAAACTAGATCCCATAGACCGCATCTCATTGGAAACTTTATCATGTCAATGAACGATGTATGAAGCATAATTATGTCTATCAAACATGTAATATCACCATATTCTCAATGTCGATGTCTTCATGAGTTGTGATGTCATTCATCCCAAATTACCCTAGCCCAATGGCCTCTAGCACGGTGATCCTCATCCCCCAACTGATAGTATCAGAACTGTCATCCAATGGATCATCAACATCCCTGTGGATTTCTATGGGAAACACATACAACCATCATCCAAAAAGCAAGTAACAATGGGATTTTCCAATATGATTGCTCAATTACGCCACAAAATTTGAGTTATTAGTAGAGCACAAAACTCAAATGGAAAATTTCCTAGTATGGGTGAGCCAAAATGAGAAAAAATAACCCTAAGATACACTATTCCTCCACCCTATGCCCCTGTGACTGTGTCGCTCATCTGATTCCCAACACCATCCAATCCTCACATGGGCCTCTCTCGTAACCTGATTAAATTTCTTCTCAATTGAAGACGGTGTCACCCAATTATTGATCATAATCACTCAGAAAATATATAAATCGGGCATTAACTAGCCAAATGATCACATCGCCTATGAACATATTTCGAACGAAATCTCAATCCTAGGTCTGACCCCATCACATTCCCTTGGAACTCAGCAATCAACATAATTATTTTTCAACAATTAAATTTAATAAAATAAACCTCCTTAGCCTATACAAAAAAATGTCCCAAACCACTAACTAGTATCAAACCATTTGTATACTTTAGGAGCATGAACTTAAGCATCTCTAATGATCAATTCAATTAATTTAAATTAAAATAGTTAGTTAAAAATGCTCTCTCTTGATCAACACAATTGAGAGATAAATCATCACCCTAAAAACACTTTGGAGATCGAAATAAAAGGCAAGAACCACATACCTCATATTGGTAGACAACCACTTGTCTGGTCATAGCCTCTAACATGGATCGATTTAGAAGAAATTTATGTTTTAGACGAATTTTATGAAAATAGGGTAAAATGGATCACATTGATTTAGCAATATATATGGAAATTTCAAATAATAATTGAGGTAAGAGGATTGAATGAATTACCAATACGTATCTAACATCATAGATGGATCGATGAATATAACATGAACATGGAAGATTTCTCAATTCCTTGAAAGAGAGAATGGGAGGAGAAGAAACTAATTATGGACAAATGAATGAGGATGAATGAAAAGAAAAATAGAAATATGGGATGATGGAAAAATTGTATTTTCGTACATTTAATCACCTTCACGATTTTGTCACAAAGTTTGGATAACTATGTGCAGCCCCTGTTGTCACCCCTACCCAATGATCCTGCTTGAAAGGTTGTCCCACAAATTTTTAAAAATAGTGTGGAAACTATGTGAATAAACATTGTTAAAAATGAATTATTTTTCATACAGCTATATTCATCCTCCCTCACTATATGTAAAACTGTGAACAAATCACCTAAAGGTCCTCATGGTTACTCCATGGAGGCAACATAGATTTTCCAAAACACCTAACTTGGTATATTAACTTGAAAAAATATTTATTTTGACATAGTTAGATAAAAAACCCAACTAAACCCCGAATATAATTTTCTAGAATTATGAATCATCTAAAAATATGCTCATTGGTCAAAATGAAATTAGAAATTATTTTCATTTGATCAAGAAAAGAGTTGTTGTACCCACCAAAAATCAAAAAATTTCAAAACAGGGGAGGAATATGGCCCACTCCTAATACTATATATCTTACTCTTTGAATCCTTGGTCTCACCAAAATACCAAGATAAAGAGCCTTATTATGTTACTTAAGTGAGAACTTCCATGTGAGAGGTAAGACTCTCAACCCAGCTTTTCTAGTTATTTTCTTATTGTCAACCCCTCATGTCCCATATTTCAATGAAGGTATTGTAAACCCATAATTTTCAATATTCTAATCCATTATTATATAAATATAATCTCCATTTTATACCTTTTGTAATTATTAAAAATTAAAATTTTATTTTGTGTACTTGTGGAATTCTGCCTCCACAAAATGTTGTATCCCATTTTTTCATAACCACCAAGAATAAATGATTTTATAAATAAATATATTATATAGAAATTATGTTTTTGAATTAATAAATGTTATATAATTATAGTATATTAAAATTAAAAATTAATAATACTAATAAAAGATTATATAACTTTTACTGTGTTAAATGAACTTGTCAAGGCACATTTTTAAATTTCGGTCTATTTTGGGATAACCATTAGAAATGTGTTTATATGTTTCTAATTGAATAATGAAGGAAATTGAACTAAAATATTTTTATATCAATGTGTTATTTTGTAACAATTTTTATTGTGGCAAAAAAAGTTTTAGTGTTATGAATAAATGAACCAACCAACACCGAGTAACTGACGTAAGAAGAAACTATACAACAAATAATTATAAAATGTTAATTAATAGACCATAGAAAATTAAATATAGAATAATAAGTTTATTGGATATAAATATTATTAAATTAATTTTATTTTTCAGGATGTTATGTGGTGCTACAGAAATAATTCGAGCAAGAGGTTAGGGTTCTTCCATGACACCTTAATTATTTATAAGTTCCATGTTCACATTATTTTTCTCATTTTTACACAATATTATTCCCATGAACATATTGTATTTCTTTATATTACCCATAAATATTTAATTACTTAAAAATATTATAATTTCTGGTGTTATATTCATTTTTCATCCCCTTTGAAATTTTCATTTTAATGTAGACCCTATATAAGTGAACCTTCTTATTTTTTACCTCATATCGAGTATTACTGCTATAAAATGCTTTTAAAACTAGAATTTCTTATAAAAATAATTATTTTATATATCAAATTTTTTAATAAATTTTATTTTATGGATAAAAATAATCCAATTCTTCTTAAAAATATCCATTACATAATTCATAAAATCACAACCATAGTTGTTTATTTTTATTCATTTTCTATTTATATTTCATATGAATTTTCTAGAATGGAACTCCATCTTAAGGACCTATGTTCCTTTTTACATAATTTACATACAAAATTATATACTAAACAAGTCCATCTAGAAGGAAATATTTTGAAAATTTATTAATAATAAAATAAAAGTAGACAAGGAGATCAATAGGGGAAAACAAAGGGAAATTCACTCATCCAGAAAATAGTAGAATTCTAGATCATACAATAGAAGAAAATCCATTTTTTATAGCACATTTTTCATTTTAGTTATTCATAACAGATGTGAAAATCTATGTATATTGTTTATTTGCATCGGTTTTATCAAAACAGACATGAAAAATTCTTTTTTCATGTCACTTTTCATAAAATCTCTATGAAAAAATGGATATCTTCTGCTCTTTCCCATTAGTTCTATAATTTAACAAGACATGAATGATTGATTTTTTAGGTCAGTTATAATATAACCAACATGAAAGAGCTGATAATATCCTTTTCAAATGTTGGTTTGAATATAATTGACACAAAAATAAATATTTTAAAAATTTATAAATCAATTAAGGGTTTTATTTCATAGTCTACCATTATCATAAAGGACCTCTCATTTCTTCTTTTTCAAAGAAAAAACTATCTAGTTTCTTCGATTCGGTTGTCTAAATATTGCATTACAATCTAAATTTAGTCATAGGGTTTGATTAGACGTGGACAACACATTAAATATGGGTGTGAAGTAATTATCCTACATTTTTATTTCTATCTTTTATTTAAATCATTGGATTCTAATTTCTATCCATGTTATTTATTTTCACATTACCATCTTCATACATTTGGGTTTTTTCAGCTTCACCATTTCACATTTGATTGTAAATCATCTCATATCCAACTAGCTCGCTTGAAGGTTTGAATATATATTTTTATGTGTTAATTAGTTTTTCATACTTTTTTTCTAATATGAATTAGTTTTTATTGATTTTAAAATATGTTAATTAGTTGTTCAAGATTTTATTTCTTATATGAATTAGTTATCCCTGATTTTATGTTATGGTTATTAGTTTTTCCTGATTTTATTTTTAATATTAATTTGATTTTGTCTTCAATTTAGTGAGATTGAATTTTTTTAATTTTGGGTGATTTGATAAATGAAAGTCATGAAAATTTTGAGACTATGAGAATATTTATGTGGTGTTTTTATGAATGGATATGTGTCTCCGTGGTACTCTGGGGAATCCCAAAAGGTTTGAATGAGTGATGGGTCTACTTCTTAAAGTATTAGACAAAACAGGAACCCTATTAGAGAATACTATTTACCATATAAATTCCCATGAATCAAGGTTTAATGAGACATATTTTTAAAAATAATTATCAATTTATGATTTGATTATATTTTTTATTATAATATAGGATTATTTTTTTATTTTTTTAAATTATCAACTATGAATTGGTTGTTCTCATTATATATATTTTTGTATGAAAATTTCACTATGGATATAATTGTACATTTTTTTTAATAATTTCATAAGGTTATATTTATTTATTTTTTCTTTGAGAAATTTTAAAGGAATCTATTTTTTAACTCCTTCCAGATGAATGAATTTTCTCATCAAACTTTTCTATTTTCCTTCTAATGTTTCCATTCTTGGTTTTTTATATATTTCTATGTCATTTTTAATCTCAATATTTTATAAATTACTAATTTTTTTTATATTTATTTTTAATATTTTATATATATAATAAATCAAAGAGGGATTAATGCACCTCAAATAAGTGCTGAATATGAGGAAATTAGATATAATTTTTTGGAATTTTGAAAACAAAATGATCCAAATAATGACATGTTCTCTGTTCACAAATCCAATGTTTAATATTTAAGAAGTTGAAATATTGAAAGATGAAATATTATTTAATATTTTTATGGTTTTAATTTGAGTTACAACCCTTTGATTTTTTAGGGTGAAACAAGGCTATATTTCAAATCAATTGATGATTGTACTTTAAAAGATGATAAATCTGAGGAACATGATGAAATGATTCATGATATTAAATTAGAGAAATTGGGAAACAATTTAAAATAGACTGTTTATATGGTGATTCGAAAAAACTATTGTACCTTGGTTGTCTGGAATATTCTGTTTCATCAATAGTGTTAAGATGGGTATACCTAATGGTGAAACATATATGGTGGAAAAATAATTTTACTGAGATGATACTATTGTTGAAAGACATTCCTCCTAAAGACAACAATCTTCCATATTCATATTATATGGTAAAGAAAATGTTTTTATTGATGGGATGGGGGTTCAAGAATATACATGGCTGCCAAAATGACTATGTTCTATATAGGAAATAATATTAATTTCTGTTAGAGTGTCATAAATACGAGACATCATGACATAAATTGAAAGAAAAATCACATGTTAATTAAGATTTGTTAGACACCCCTTCCAAAGAATTGTGGTATCTTCCTATAATTCTTCATTTGAAACATTTATTTACTGATTCACATTATGAAAAAAGGATAATATGGCATGCTGATGAGGGGATATCTGATGGAAAAATATAGCATCCAGCTAATTGTCAAAAGTTGGATAAAATCAATCACCAGATTATTAAATTAGGAACTGAAGTTTGAGATCTCAGACTTGGATTTTGCACATTTGTAATGAATCCACAACTAAGAATCAGTAGAACACATAGTTCATGGACTATTGTAGTAGTAATTTACATCATATCTACTAAATTTTTTATGAAGATAAATTATGTCATGTTGATTTTAATAATCTATGGACCAATGTAGTTTAGAAATGATATTAATATTTTCTTGTCACTGTTAATTGATGATTTGAAACTATTATGGGAGGAAGGTATAATTGTGTATGATTCATATAAAATGGAATATTTTCAACTACATGCAATTATTATTTTTACTATAAATTATATCCTATTATATTTAAATTTGTTTCGATATAGTGTTAGGAGGTATAATGCTTGTCCAATTTAGGAAAAATAGTCTTCATATTCTCAACTACATCATGGTAGAAAAATATTATACATGGTTCATCAAATTATTTTTCCCTTGGATCACTCTTATAGAATATTAAAAAATGATTTCAACATCTCACATTAATATTATTTTTCTCTAAAACCATTATCAACTAATCAGTGGTTTGAGAGGGTGAAAAACATTGACGTGACATTTGAAATGACTCATAAATTCGGTATTAATGGAAATATTTTGAATAAATTGTCTATATTATTCAACTAAAATATTAGAGATATCAAGAGGTGAAGCATAAAATAGATTTTATGAATGTGGAGTAGATTATATGTGAAAGCTTTAGGGGAAAATTTTTTGATATTAAAGGAAATAATAAAGATGGGTTGAATGCAATATTATATTTACTCTCAACGGTAATATGATTGGAGATGGCTCCTACTCCTGATGGAAGGATAAAATTCCCACCCTCGTCTTTTCATAACATATCCAAAAGGGAGAAATGACATTTTTTCAAATTCTTCATGATATCAAAGTTCCACATGGTTATTCTTTAAATGTAAAAAAATTTCATTAAAGGATTTAAAATTTGATGGGTATGAAATCTCATGACTGTCACATCATGATACAACAGCTCTTACCAGTTGCATTGCATAGAATACTGGCCACCCATGTTTGATTAAATATCATGAAGCTATTTTATTTTTTAAAATCAATTTTTAATAAGGTAATTTTTTTAATGATTTGAGCATTTTTTGAAAAATAAAGTGGTTTTTATACTTTTTCAATTGGATATTTATTCTTCCTCCATATTTATTTATATCATTATGCATTTAATGGTTTATTTGGTGTGAGAAATAATGCATTATAGGCCTGTATATCTACACTGGATTTACCTTTTGAATGATATATGAAGATAGTGAAGTGGTATGTTAATAATCAATATCAACCTAAAGCATGCATTATTGAGAATTATATTTCTAGGGAGATCGTAGTGTTTTTTACAAGCTATTTTTCTAACATAGAGCACATCATTTTGTCTACATGTCTCCATGAATGAGTTAGTTTTGGGAGAAAGGGGTTTTTGTGTCCTGAAAGACAAATCCTTGATAGGTGAATAGATAAATAAAGTACAATTATACATATTGAATAACATAGATGATGCTCAACCATATATTACATTTCATATTAATGATTTGAAAAAAAAATCCAAAGAAGACAGATTTTTGGAATTAAATGAGCATAAAAAATATTTTTTTGTGGTTTAAAGAGACCGTGAAACCAGATGCATCAAAAAAATTGAGACAGTTAGTGGGTGGTCCATGTATAAATTTGATATCATGGTCTGGGTATGACATTAATCACTATAATTTTTTTATGAAATATTCGGACTACAGAAGTGCTGTTCAAAATAGTAGTGTGTTAGTGTTTGTAGAAGTAATTCATTTTCAAGTGCTAAAGAAAAAACCCAATATCCACATCAACCATATCTTATGGATTCATTGAAGCTATATGGGAGGTCAGTTTCATTAAATTTCATATTCTCGTGTTTAAGTATATATTGTGTATCAATGACAATAGTTTCTGACAAGATTAATTTGGAATGGTAATAGTTAATTTAAATAAATTGGAATACACAAATGATTATTTTATCATAGAAACACATGAAAAAAATTCCATGTTCTTGATCAATCCGTTATGCAGTGGGCTATTATTTTTCATGTAAAAAATCATATGTTGTCAATGATAATCTTGAGGAAGACAATGATTTTTTTGAGATCCCCACATCCATGGAAAAATTAACAAATAGTATTGATGAACATGTTTAAGACATGGTTTGTGTTATTTGGAACAATCATGAGGAATGAATTTGGGAAAACATTCTTTATTGGATTTCGAAAATTATAGGTAACATATGTTTTATTATGGATTAATTTATAAAATTTCATAAGCTAGATATTTTAATTTTATATTCTTTATTAAAACATGTATTATAACTTATATGTTAAATTTTTTGTTTATCATAGTTTAATTTTTCCTTTTTTACATCTTTACCCTTAAGTAACATATCTATTAATTGTTTTTTTAAAAACCAATTATTTTACATTTTAAATTTTAAATAAAAATAGTTTATATTTTATACAAGTATATATTACAAAGAATTATTTTTCTTGTAAATAAGATTTATTAGGTTGGTGAATTTTTACTATTTCATTTCATCTCTCATTAATATTGTGTAGTTTTCATTCATTTATATCATTAATCCCTCATTAATAATGTTATAATTTTAGTTAACTCTAACAAATATGAAAAAAAATTGTTATGTTTAGTTCACATTTATTTTTGTTTAATAAATCTTAATTTTTTATTTAAATTCTATTTAATTGTAGGATTTGTATTTTTTTACTATTTGATGTTTATTTGATTAGTAGGATAATGACAGATCAATCCTTTTATCCACCACATATTTCTAGATATGATCATACTCATACCTTTAGAGAGGAATATACACATGCTTCTATTGATGAGCTTCCTCATCCTTCTTTACATGAGACATTTACTTCCTCAAGTTAAAAAAAGAGTTTGAGGGTTGGTAAACGTGGAACGATGCATTTACTAAAATTATATGTTTCCCCTAGTTAGGAATAGAGGTTACCAATGAAATTTTATGATAATGATATTCCAATAGGTCCAAACTAAAAACAGTTTATGACTTTTGTATCAGTACAGGCCATAAGAAAAGTTATTATTTTATTTTAAGACTGGTGAGGTGTTGAAAAAAAATATTTTCACTATTGTGGGAGACTGTTTTGGTAAAATAATTGTTATTATTTTACATATCATGAAATATTTATATTAAAATATGTTTTCACTTTTTTATCTGATGACATATGATATACCTGACACTAGAGGAGTCAGGAGGCAATTTTTTTCATTGGTGGCTCGGAGATGGAGGGATTTTAAATCATCCCTCACATCACAATTCATTTTAAAGAATAAACTTCATGAACATACATGTGATATATATACATTTATAGATGAAGATACATGGAAAAAAATTGAATGTAAAAAATGAGAATAGATTGTAGTAAGTGAAATGTTACCTTTTTTATGTTTTTATATATTGATAACCGTGTTAATGATTTATTTATTCATAATTCATAATTTACATCAATTAAGGAGATCTCATAACGAGATTCCAGATATAAATGTATACCCTCACACCATAACATGTGGAGGGTATACATTATTATAATAACACATGCTAGAATAATAACTTCAAAAGTTTAGAGCTGAATCATCATGATCTGAAGAGGTTTCCCCTCCTCACCCCTGCTAGACATGTAAAATAGAAGAGGGATCAAATGAGAAAGAAGGACAACATATTACAGAAGAGTTAAGATAAGTAGTTGATAATATTGAAAGATGTTTATTTATTAATTAATGTTAAATAAACTCTTTATATATTGTCATTCATTTTATATTTTTTCAAATATTCCATAGAGGATTATGTTAAGGAGCACAGAAGACATGTGGTCTTTATTGGTGAGGGTAGACATGATATCTTAACTACAGCATTTGGAAAACCTGAACACCCAGGGTGTGTATGAGGATACCCAATAGGGGTATCAGTAACAAAAGTTTTTCAACGATAAAAATTTTCTTCAAAGGAGCATGTTCAAAAAAAATTAAATCTTTGGAAGAAAAATTTCAAGATATTCAAGCGATGATGGATAACAGGATCAGAACACCGGTATAGGAAATGTTTCCAATCATGGAAGGGTAGTTTAGTCTTTTTGATCTGACTCCCCCACCTCCACTAGAAAATCCCACTCCACGTCATTATCCTACTCACACATCCATATTTCAAGAACCCATGTCTTCTTATTCTACCCCAAAACCCCCTGCATAGCTTCCAAATTACTATGAGATATACGTTAATGAACCAAATAATTTTTTTTTGTATGGGATGATATATTATATTAGTGATACAATTCAATGTCACTAGATGATGATAAATCATCATAGGGTCACTATACAGGATATTATAGATATTTCATAAAAATAACATGTCCAATAGCTGAAGTGAGTACCATTGGAAAAAGTATCAGAATTTTTTTAGTTTTTCACTCTAGTCTAATTCTAAAAATTACCATATATGTATATATATGTGATATATTTTATTTAATTGTGTTAGTAATTTTTTTTATCAATTTTAATGTTTACATATTTCTCAATTTTTCTACTAGAATACTTTAAAGGTAAATAAATATTGTATAGAGAAAACAAATCAATGTTCCATGACTTTGAATATAGATTCTACTAGAGTTCATTGATTTTTGACTTCCTCAAATTTGTAATTGGATTATATGACATTATATTTGATGTTTTGGTTTGTGGGAGTGCAATGACAGTGGATATTTTGACAAATGATATCATGGAGCATGTATCTGGAGATCAATTGGGCATCAACACGATCAAAAAAATCTATGTAAGTAAACTAACACAATTTGACCACTCCATTAATTTATTAAAAAATAATAATTATTCTTTGTTTGTATTAGGTTCCTATATAAAATGTGTATAGATCGTGAAAATATAGATTTATATGGACTAATAGACCCATAATTAATTTTTCCTATTTCTTTAATAATGACCGATGCTGAAATTATAGTTTATATAAATGAAATATTTCAAAATAATTTCATCATTATTTGTCAGATGTTTCCATATCTTGAAAGGTATGAAATGTATTTTCTCACAATGTGTTATATATTACTTGACATATTAACAAATCATCATAAATATTATTTTATATTAGTGGTCATTGTATGTTGGGTATTTTTCTATGAGAGAAGACATTCTATTGGATATGCTTTATCCTTAGTGAAGTGAGAGAATATTTTAAGAATATATTGAACACGTAAGTTTTCGTATTTTAAATATTGTTTATATTATAGTGACTAAAATTTCTTATATTCATATTATGTTGAAATAGGGAATGGAATTTCTTTAGAGATATGGCAAAAAAAAGAAGAGTACAATGATCAAATTTTTAAAGGCTAAGTTTAATTTTCAATTAAAATTAATAAATATTGAATATATTAATTAACAACTTTATTTTGAATATAAATATCTATAAATTATTTTTATAAATAACAATTTGGAACTGAATGTTGATATTATGTGTTTAAGATTCATGGATGAAATTATTTCAACCCTAATAATTACAATGTTCTATAATGTAATATTTATTTCTAATGATTTCTATAATATTCAGTAAGTTTTATTGAAAATTAAATTCAAATGATTTATAAATAATTTTTGTTGCTTATTTATGATGAACGTTCATATATTGCATAAGATTTGAGACATTTACAAATGGAATGTGAAAATCATTTTAGAGGTTTTTTTTGTTTTTTTGGTTATTTGAAAGTTCAATTGTATGTGTCCTTTGCTGCCTTTTTGCTACCTTTCCTACTTCATTTTCTTCTATATTTTGGCTGCTTCATTCTTGGAAGATGTTTCAATATATATATACTTTAAAATAATATTCACATAAATTATTGGACAAAAAACATGATAACCCATTTATCATGTAGGTTATTTAAAATAAATGGCATGATAAATGGTGGGTAATCTTTTTCACATCATTTATCCAATAACCGATGTGAAAACAAAGTTATCACGTCAGTTATTTAAATAACCAACAGGATAAATTTTGGGTGTTTTTTTATCACGTCTATTACCCAATAACCGACATCAAAAAAAATTGGTGATATTATTTATAACATTATTTTTAATTAACATATGTGAAAAAGATATTTACTATGTCCACTATAATAACGTCTCTTCAAAACTGATGTGAAAACAATAAATAATATGACATAAAATATCTTTTATTAACTATTGATAATATTTAACATGATTTAAGATATTAAGGATATCTATATTGGTATTTTTTGAACCTTGGAAAATATCTAGTATTCATGGTCCTTGTCAGGTTGGAGTAGTCCTTTTGTGTCATTCTCTTCATAGGAGTATGACTTTAACCCCCATTTTCAATCCCCTTCTATATTACTTGTATGAAAAAATCCATATATGAGGCATGAAAATATATCTATTCCATAAGGGTAGAAATTTCAATGGCCCTGTCATCATCATAAATGTTTCCCCACTTATCATATATTTTTAAATAATTGAAATTGTTTTGGATCACCTAATAAAAATTATCTTGGAAAAAATATTGATTGAGATCATGATCCTGTGGATGACGTAGATCCCACATTTGATTACCCTCAATTTGATTTTTAAAATGCATGACCAATGGTATGAAAGCCTCCCTATCTACGACCAACCCATATCTATGATGAAGAATAGCTTCACCATCAACTAGAGGAGAAGAAAGAGACATCCCTCAGTCGGCAAATTGATTTGTTTTATAAATAGGTTTAAAAACCTATGAAATTGGTCTCTTTACTGAAGAAGAGGCATCCCATTTTAGGGAATATTCAAAACTATAAAAACCATGTTGATGCAATGAAATATCATTAAAATATTTGTCATAGACATGGAATATCCTAGATGGATTCTCATTCTTATCAGCAGAAAGGGAGGAATTCCTAAAGACCATTAATTTTTTTCTTATTTAAGCGATATATTTCACATAGTGGAATCATGAGCACTATTTAGGAAAAAAAATTTGGTTATGTATTTCATACCATATTTCATGGCATGACTAATTACCTTGTAAGAAAAAAATCACATAGCTTCTCATAAACAACACGAATGTTCAAATCATTATCATGTGTGGATAAAACCATCTTCTCTATTAGAATTTATCTCAAATCAACATCCACTATAACCCTATAAAAATAGAAAAAACTAAACTTATATGTATTTCTATCCATTTTAATTTGAACCCCAATTGAAGAAGCTAAATCATACAAAATCTTTAGGTGCAAATAAGTCCAATTAATTAGAAATTTGTAACACATACCTGAGTGAAATATTTCCTAACCTCGAAGGGATTAAATCAAAAATTCATTTCCTAAATCTTAAGATAACAAAGATTCAATGAAATAGAACCAAATCCCCATCCCCTCAAAATAAAATCTGAATTCGGAGAAACATTCACGAATACATGTCCCACTAGAATGCATTTATAGTTTAAAAATACCCAAATCAAGGAATATTTTCTTAAAAAATCACCTGATTTCCATGTTTTTTTTTCACTTTGTAAAGAACCACTTATTTTATGATGGAGTAATGAAAAAGAGAAATAATTTTTGATATTGCACCTTCCTCATTATTACAGGAGGAATATCATCTCTTTTAAAGATCCTACCTCAGTTATCATTATGTAGGGGTAGAAAAGGAACTTCTATTTAGATCTAAGGGATTATCCACATATGATGGTATATCTTTTTAAGATGAATCCATTGGAATTGAAGACTTCATGGAAGAGGAGTGATTCCAAACATCATCCCCACCAGAAGAGTTCCTAGATACATGGAACTCATTGCCCATTTTACTCCCCTTGGAGGCATCCTTTCTTCAGGTTGCCGGAGGGATTTTCCCACCGTAGATCAGATCAAACCCAAGAAAATTAAGGGACTCCATGGATAATGAGAAACCTAAATTCTAACTATAACTTCCTTGGGACCGCTTCCGAGACCATTGTCTATTATCTATCCTTTAAAATGGTATAATAACTTCTTCTCATTAAAATTATTATGATTTAGCCTTCATTTTTTCATGAAGAATAATTTTTTTACACGATTACTTTTCTTGGGTTTTATTATGTTTATGCTTTATGTATGGTTTTTTTCTGATGCGGTACATGAATGCATGTACATATTATTATTTTTAATGACAAGTGGTCCAAGAATTATGTATACCCCAATTAATTATACAATTATCTATATCTCATGATATTTTATGTTCTCTATTAGGGTGTAAACGTAATCCATAATAATACATTATTCAATATGAATTCACTTTTATAATTTTTCAACTTTATAATGATGTTATAGGGAGTGACCCTTGAAATAATTTTATAATGTCATGTCTTATATTATTTCAACATTTTAAATGATTCCATGAAATTATTATTTCATTTACTTATTCCTTGTTTCAATTTACATGATAATTCTTTTTATTATATCATGTTATTGTACTTTAATTTCATGTTATGATTTTTTTCCACATTTATTCACATAAGGGGTAATCTATCTCACCCGTTCATTATGTATTTTTTTAGGTTATTACATATAATTTTAGAATTTTGATAGGAGTAATGATAACTATATTAAGTTTAAAATTGTAACATCCCAAGTAAGTAATGAATAATAGATATTTTTATCTATGTCTATTAATGATTAAGATATTGTTATAGAGGCTTAAAATGAAAATAAATACAATCTTATGCATGGAATACACTAATATTCTTAAAAGATTGTTTTACTGCCTTTTGATGGAAAACCATTTTTAATTCTATATTTTGACAATTTCATAAACTATGTTTGTCAAAATAAACTTATTCCTTATGATTGGGACATCAAAATTTACCTTGTGTGAATTTTTGGTATTTTTCTGACAATGTTCATTTTTTTAATGAATAGTGAAAAATACTGCATTTTACATCAAAACTGCTTTTTAATCTAATTTATTTATATGATTAGATTATGTTTTGAATTGGTTTTGAAGTGAAATTAGAATATATTTTTACCATTTTATCCAATGGTGGTCATTGGAATCAATTTCACTTTGAAATTAGACTTAAACTGGTGTCAATCTTTTGATACTTATTGTTTTGTAAAAACACGCTATTTGCTCTGGCAGCGGGAATTAATTATTAAATTAATTAATGTGACTTATATGATTTTAATTTTGTAAAATAGACTTCATTTTTGAATTTGGGACATCAAATATATCTTATGGTGAATTTTTGGTAATTTTCTGAAAAACTTCAATTTTTGATGAATAGTGAAACCACTAAGTGGTAATCAAGCAAACTGATTTTTCAGTTAAATGAAAGTTTACCACTAATGTGTATTGAATTTTGAAAATCAGACATACATGGTTGTCATTAAGAAGTAAAATGTGGTTCAATGAGATTAAAATATTTTTTTGGTGTATAGTAACTTATTAAGTTTTTAATCGCGATTAGTGGTAATTAGTGTAGTTTAAGGTATAAATAATGCTTTAATAATATGAAATGACCTAGAAACATGTCCCAACCATATTGGTTGTGTCATGGCCGACTAAGACAAGCCATGGGTCAACTTGGGGACCCCATGTATCCACTTTTTTTGGGAAATGACATAAATAACTTTTTATTTAATGTAAAAGTAAAAATGACACAAACATAATATGTTTTACGAAAACAATTTTTACATGGGGTTATAAAGATCAGATATTTGATTATAAATATTCATTAGAAAGATAAAAAGCTTTCCTACATCATAGTATTTTTTTTATGATTTTTAGACATTAAATAAAATAAATTATTTATGACATAATAATGATGCAGCGATGACATCATTATTTGACGATTTAAATAAAATGGAAAGACAATGTAAAATCTATGAACTACACATGGCCAAAAACCAATTGGATGAGTGGATTTAGAACCCTTATCACCTTATCCACGAATTATATCAATTTGGGACCTTTTAAAACCGAAACACATTTTCAAATAAAGTAATATTTCTTTACTTTCCAAAAGTGACCCTCCTCTCCTCTTATAAAAGGCCCCCACCTCTACCTCATTTCACACACTACTCAAGCCTTTTTCTCGGCCAAAACCTGACCATTTACTCTCTCCACATCCCTCTCCTCATCCTAGAGTATTCCCTTTGGGAAGAAGCCTTTTAAATGAAGCCTTTAGGCTCAAATCAAAAGGAGTTACACTTTTAAAGGTAATTCATTCTCTCTTGTTCATTTGTTTTATTTTTCTTCTCCAACACCCTAAACTCTTTTTATTTACTTCTTTTGTAACAACACAAGTATCTTCAATGTACTAGGATGTTGTTATAAGATTTATTTGAGCTACACTCTCACACAACTACATCAAATGGTTAAAGAACATACGGTTTCCGTGGATGGCGAAATTCTGCCTCCCGAAACGATGATTGTTCAACACTCATTTAACACCTTCAAAGGTGGCCATTATGATGTCACTATTTTTATATATGATATATAATATGTTTATGTTTTCTTTAAGCTTCTGTTTTTTTCATTTTGGGCATACCTTTATGGTTTCCATTATGGGTAAACAAGATATCTTCATTTTAGGAAGTGCGGACTACCGCCCCCTGAAAGTGATTTGATTCGTTAATACCATATGTGGGATGTGTAAAGGATAAAGTTAATGATATTATATATGTTATTATACTGGTATTATAATATACTCTTATATCATTATTATTCCATTCCAGAAAATATGAAATAGAAATGGAAGTAGCGTTCATGCGTATGTACGGCTAACCGTCTCCATGAACGGTGCATTTCATTTCTTACCTCTAAATGTGATGTAATATTATAAATACATGTATATGATGAATATATATGATATATATGTTATCCAAATCATTAATATCATTCTGGATATAACGAACCTATGTCCAAATTATCAACATGTAAGTGTAAGAAGTCTATTTTTGAGTTAAGAACCAAATACCGACAAAATGAACATTATTAACTTAACTGATTACATGATGTTCATAACATGGTATAAAAGGAATAATGAACTTGAAAAGATTCATAAGAAAGTATAGATTAACTCAAGTTTATTATTCAGGAGATTAAAGAACGGTCGGGTCAAGTCGGATACGAGGTATGGGACTTCGTCTCAATCTCCTTTCGTTGAGGCATATTTTATTTTATACACAACTTTCTTTTATACGGTGTATAAACCCCTTTGACTTTTACGTTTATTCAAAAGGAAATTTTTTTATATGAAGCGTTTACTAAACGACAAAAGGGAATGTTTTTGTCATACGTATGCGGCGACAACGACTTCTCCGCCGTCATGACCGTTATTTGAGTTTCGGCTTCCTCTACAAGCCATACCTTCTTTTTAAAAGAAAAATAAATACCATGTTTTACTTTTCTTTTATTTTAGTATTGAAAATGGTTTTTATAATGTTTTTATATCAATGTGTTGTATTGATATCTCGTGATTGAAATGTGGAAATTTTATGTTTCCTTTATGCATGTTTTATGTGATATGATTATGTTATGGTTCTTGGGCATTATTATGAAGACGGGTGGTTCCGTGATAAACTAAGGGTGGGTGAGCCCGTTATAGCTCTCCAATGCATTGGGTAACGCAAAGGAGTGAAACGTTAAGGTTTCTCCGAAGAGATTTTAGGGAATATACTGTGATGGGTATTCCAAACGTAACCGAGAGGGTTACTCCCTACGTAAGAATTTTATGAATGCCTCAAGTTACCTTTATGTCTTATGATTTCTATGATTTATTCATGATTTTATGAGGTATGTTAAAGTGCCTATGTTTTATGGGTAAAGTATGATTTCATTCTTATGTATATATGAACTCATGTTTCCTTTCCATGTTTTTATAACCCATACTGAGATTTTTATGCTCATCCCAAGTTTTTTTGAAATTTTTTTCACAGGTCAAGGGAAAGGTACATGATATGATGATAGTGTCAAGGAAGTGTCAAGAAATAATCCATCTTTTATTTCAAATGTGTTTTCCATTGATGGGAATGAAGAATAATATCTTTATGTAACCACTTTGTTTATATGTGGAATGTAATGCAAGTTTTATGATCTAATTCTCTAAAACTCTAAACCCGAAAAGATTCTCAATGTGTAATCTTGTAATAACTCAAGATTAAGTAAGGTTTAAGGCTGGGGCCTTATAGTTGGTATCAGAGGTCGGTTTAGATAACTTTAGGAGTTAGAATTCTATTAAATGATTATCCAAAAATATTTTTTTTTTCGAAATGATATAGCACTTAAAGATTACCATGTTGCTTCATCTAAGACATGTTTGTTCAGAATGGTTTTCCGCAGAGGAAATAGGGAAGCAGTGCTAGGAAGGTATACAGAAGGAAATAACCTTCCGAATCAGCATCCAGAAATGGTCGGTATTGGAACTGAACAGTTTGTTGCATTAATGGCGCAGTTGACTCAAGCGATAAATGGCGATGGTATCCATGCACGAGATCAGCCAGATCAACCGCAGAGGAACATGTCAGTGGTGGAACATTTCATGAGGCAACATCCACCATCATTCAGAGGATCATCTAACCCTGTGCTAGCTGAAGGGTGGATTAAAGAACTAGAGAAGATTTTTGATGTCATGGGGTGTTCAGACAATCAAAAGGTCAGTCTTGTTATTTACCATTTGGAGGGTGAAGCAGATCAGTGGTGGTCTATGGTTAAAAATATCAGGGACGCTGATGAGATTGATGCTCTTGACTGGGATGAATTCAAAGGTATGTTTCTTGAGAAGTATTTTCCTAAGGCGGTTCAACTTAGGATGGAAAAGCAATTCTTGGAATTGAGTCAAGAGGAAGACTCAGTGGCTGCCTATGAAGAAAGGTTCACTCGATTGGCAAGGTATGCTCCAAATTTTATCCGGGACCTTGATAGTAAAATCAATCATTTTTACTCAGGATTAAAGCCAAAGTATCTAAGGGAATTAGCTTCTCGTGAGTTTAAAAGTTATGAAAATCTTGTTCGATGTGCTGAGAAGGTGGAAATGGAGTTTGCCGATGACCAAGTTTTCTATAAGAACCAGCAGAAGAAGAGACCGAGGTGGCAGGAGAAAGGTAAGAATTCTTCAAAAAAGTCTGATGGTAAGAGAACTAAGTTTCCAGTTTGTGATAAATGTGGCAAAAGGAATGCTGGGGAATGTCTTCTAAATTCTGGGAAGTTCTACCGATGTGGTAAGATGGGACATAAGGCTCGTGATTGCACTGAAAAGGATCAAGGTGAAGGTAAGAACAAATTTGATTTACATTTAGTGAAATGTTATAAGTGCAATGAGATGGGTCACTATGCAAACGAGTGTCCGACAAGGAGCTTGAGTGATGGGAAGCAGTTAGACTACAAGCATAAAGGGGTGGTGAAATCCCTTGCAACTACTTCAGCAGATGTCGGGCCATCAAATGAAGTTGTATCAGGTACTTTGTTTGTTTTTTCAGACTTTTCCAGTGTGTTGTTTGATTCGGGGTCTACACATTCTTTCATCTTTGAAACCTTTTCTAGTAAAATGGGAATACCATCTCAAGAAATGACTCCTGAACTTTTGGTAAAAACACCTGGGGGAAATGTCGAGGCAAAGAGAATTTATAAGAATCTTCTTATCCTATCTGTGGAAAGAACCTACTTGCAAACCTTATTGTTATACCTCTAGTAGAGTTTGATGTTATCCTGGGTATGGATTGGCTCTCTATTTACCATGCTAAGATTGACTGTAGAGCTAAAGAAGTTTCTTTTCAGAAAGACTTTTAGTTTGTTTACAAGAATGAACCCTTACTTTTGATAACATATCAAGAGGCCGAGAAACTTTTAAAAGATGGAAATGAATGTTACCTTGCACACGTCGTTGAAAATAAATGAACTGTTCAGATTAATGATGTGCCAGTGGTAAATGAGTATCCTGATGTTTTTCCTGATGAGTTGCCTGGAATAATACCAGATCGGGAAGTTGAGTTTACGATTGACTTAATTCCTGATGCTAAGCCAATTTCAAAACCCCCTTATCGAATGACACAAATTGAGCTTTTAGAGTTGAAGGAGCAATTGTAAGATTTATTAGAGAAAGGTTTCATTAGACCTAGCACATCACCATGGGGTGCTCCTGTTTTGTTTGTTAAGAAAAAAGATGGTTCTATGAGACTTTTCATTGATTATAGAGCCTTGAATAATATCACTATTAAGAACAAATATCCTTTGCCTCATATTGATGATTTGTTTGATCAACTCCAGGGAGCTCAGTTTTTTTCAAAGATTGACTTGAGATCGGGGTACCATCAGCTGAAGGTAAAGGAGGCAGATATTCCGAAGACCGCGTTCCGTACGAGATATGGCCATTATGAATTTGTAGTAATGCCTTTTGGGCTAACCAATGCACCTGCTGTATTCATGGACTTAATGAATAAAATTTTCCATGAGTTCCTGGATAAGTTTTTAGTGGTTTTCATTGATGATATTTTGGTGTTTTCTAAAAGTAAAGAGGAGCATGAAAAACATTTAAGGGTTATCTTGCAAACCTTAAAAGAAAAGAAACTGTATGGGAAATTTAGCAAGTGTGAGTTTTGGTTGAAACAAATTTCTTTCCTTGGTCACATTGTTTCTAAAGATGGAATAACTATTGATCCTGCAAAAACAAAAGTTGTGGAAGAATGGCCAAGACCCACAAATGTAACCGAGATTCGTAGCTTCCTTGGTTTGGTGGGCTATTACCGAATGTTTGTTAGAAATTTTTCACGGTTATCTAGTCCAATGACTAAGCTAACTCGGAAGGGTGTTAAGTTTATCTGGACAAAAGAATGTGATGATTGTTTTCAGGAATTGAAAAGAAGATCGGTGAATGCTCCAGTTTTGGCACTACCTTCCAGGAATGGTGAGTTTGTTATATACAGTGATGCTTCATTGAAAGGACTTGGTTGCATACTAATGCAGAATGATCAGGTAATTGTTTATGCTTCACGACAGTTGAAAACTCATGAGGTAAATTACCCTACACATGATTTGGAATTAGCTGCTGTTGTTTTTTCTTTAAAAATTTGGAGGCATCATTTGTATGGAGTAAAGTGTGAAATATATACCGATCACAAAAGTTTAAAGTATATATTCACTCAGAAAGAGTTAAACATGAGACAAAGTAGATGGGTAGAATTAATCAAGGATTATGATTGTACAATTCATTACCATCCGGGAAAAGAAAATAAAGTGGCTGATGCTTTGAGTCGAAAAAGTAATGCTTCATTAACAATGTTGCGGTTGGAACGTGATCCTTTGGTTAACGATTTGATGAAATTTGGCATAGAAGTTGTTTGTGCAGGAAGTCCTTCTGTTTTGTTTCAGGTATCAGTGAGATCTTCTCTATCAGATAGAATCACGCAAGCACAGAAGCAAGATAGTGATTTGCAGAAAAAGGTAGAGCTGGTTCAGAAAGGTAAGTTGCCTGAATTCAACATTGATAATGATTGTGTTTTGAGATTTGGGAAGAGATTGTGTGTGCCTTGTGATTCACAGTTGAAGAGAGAGTTGTTGTGTGAAGCTCATAGTTCTCTGTTTTCAGTTCATCCGGGCAGTACTAAGATGTATAGAGATCTGCGGGAGTATTACTGGTGGGATAGAATGAAAAGAGATATTGCTGATTTTACTGTGAAGTGTTTGACTTGTCAGCAGGTTAAAGCAGAGCGGTAGTTACCGAAATGGATGCTTCAGCCTTTACCAGTGCCAGAGTGGAAATGGTAGAATATATCCATGGACTTTGTTGTTGGATTACCGAAGACATCTCGAGGTAATAATGCAATCTGGGTTATTGTTGATCGCTTGACCAAATCTGCTCATTTCCTTGCTATACGAGATACTTTCTCTCTTGATCAACTTTCCCGTTTGTATCTTAAAGAGATAGTCAGGTTACATGGAGTTCCTCTCTCCATTGTATCGGATCGTGATCCCAGGTTTACTTCTAACTTTTGGAAAGGACTTCAGAAGTCGTTGGGTACTGAATTAAATTTTAGTACAGATTTTCATCCTCAATCAGATGGGCAGTCAGAACGAACAATTCAGACATTGGAGGATATGCTACGAGCTTGTTCTATGGATTATCAGGGAATTTGGGACCAACATCTTTCTTTGGTTGAGTTTTCATATAATAACAGTTTTCATTCCAGTATACATATGGCACCATTTCAGGCATTATATGGGAAGCGGTGTCGAACTCGAGCTTTCTGGGATGAAGTGGGTGAAAGGAAGTTGATGGGACCAGAATTGGTAGAAGAGATGGCAGAAAAAGTTCAGCTGCTTCAGAAACACATGAGAACAGCTCAGAGCAGGAAGAAGAGGTATGCGGATAACCAGAGGAAGGATATATCTTTCGAGGTAGGTGATCATGTTTTTCTCAAGGTTTCTCCTTGGAAATGTGTGATGAGATTTGGTAAGAAAGGAAAGTTGAGTCCAAGGTTCATTGGACCATACGAAATTCTGGAGAGAGTTGGAACAGTTGCATACCGAGTGGCTTTACCTCCGAGTTTATCTCAGGTACATAATGTTTTTCACATTTCGATTTTGAGAAAGTATATGCCAGATCCATCTCATGTTTTGAGTCCAGAGGTAGTTCAGCTGGAAGAGAACCTATCTTATGAGGAACAACCGGTCCAGATTCTTGACCACAGGGAGCAAGTGTTACGGAATAAGGTGATTAAGCAGGTAAAGGTTTTGTGGAAAAACCACATGATTGAAGAGGCAACATGGGAATCTGAAAATGTAATGAGGGATAAGTACCCCCATTTATTTGATAAGTAAATAAATTGCGGGGATGCAATTTTCTAAAGGGGGGAAGTATGTAACATCCCAAGTAAGTAATGAATAATAGATATTTTTATCTATGTCTATTAATGATTAAGATAGTGTTATAGAGGCTTAAAATGAAAATAAATACAATCTTATGCATGGAATACACTAATATTCTTAAAATATTGTTTTACTGCCTTTTGATGGAAAACCATTTTTGAATCTATCTTTTGACAATTTTATAAACTATGTTTGTCAAAATAAACTTATTATTTATGATTGGGACATCAAAATTTACCTTGTGTGAATTTTTGGTATTTTTCTAACAATGTTCATTTTTTTAATGAATAGTGAAAAATACTGCATTTTACATCAAAACTGCTTTTTAATCTAATTTATTTATATTATTATATTATGTTTTGAATTGGTTTTTAAGTGAAATTAGAATATATTTTTACCATTTTATCCAATGGTGGTCATTGGAATCAATTTCACTTTGAAATTAGACTTAAACTAGTGTCAATCTTTTGATACTTATTGTTTTGTAAAAACACGCTATTTGCTCTGGCAGCAGGAATTAATTATTAAATTAATTAATGTGACTTATATGATTTGAATTTTGTAAAATAGAATTCATTTTTGAATTCGGAACATCAAATATAGCTTAGGGTGAATTTTTGGTAATTTTCTGAAAAACTTCAATTTTTGATGAATAGTGAAACCACTAAGTGGTAATCAAGCAAACTGATTTTTCAGTTAAATGAAAGTTTACCACTAATGTGTATTGAATTTTGAAAATCCGACATACATGGTTGTCATTAAGAAGTAAAATGTGGTTCAATGGGATTAAAATATTTTTTTTGGTGAATGGTAACTTATTAAGTTTTTAATCGCGATTAGTGGTAATTAGTGTAGTTTAAGGTATAAATAATGCTTTAATAATATGAAATGACCTAGACACATGTCCCAACCTCATTGGTTGTGTCATGTCCGACCAAGACAATCCATGGGTCAACTTGGGGACCCCATGGATCCACTTTGGTTGGGAAATGACATAAATAACTTTTTATTTAATGTAAAAGTAAAAATGACACAAACATAATATGTTTTACGAAAACAATTTTTACATGGGGTTATACAGATCATATATTTGATTATAAATATTCATTGGAAATATAAAAAGATTTACTACACCATATTATTTTATTTATGATTTTTATACATTAAATAATTTAAATTATTTATGACATAATAATGATGCAGTGATGACATCATTATTTGACGATTTAAATAAATTGGAAAGACAATGTAAAATATATGAACTACACATGGCCACGACCAATTGGATGAGTGGATTTCGAACCCTTATAACCTTATCCACTAATTATATCAATGTGGGACATTTTAAAACCGAAACACATTTTCAAATAAAGTAATATTTCTTTACTTTCCAAAAGTGCCCCTCCTCTCCTCTTATAAAAGGCCCCCACCTCTACCTCATTTCACACACTACTCAAGCCTTTGGCTCGGCCAAACCCTTCCCATTTACTCTCTCCACATCCCTCTCCTAATCCTAGAGTATTCCCTTTGGGCAGAATCCTTTTAAAGGAAGCCTTTAGGATCAAATCAAAAGGAGTTACACTTTTAAAGGTAATTCATTCTCTCATGTTCATTTGTTTTATTTTGCTTCTCCAACCCCCAAAACTCTTTTTATTTACTTATTTTGTAAACACACCAGTATATTAAATGTACTAGGATGTTGTTATAAGATTTATTTGAGCTACACTCTCACACAACTAAATCAAATGGTTAATGAACATACGGTTTCCGTGGATGGAAAAATTCTGCCTCCCGAAACGATGATTGTTCAATACTCATTTAACACCTTCAAAGGTGGCCATTATGATGTCACTATTTTTATATATGATATATAATATGTTTATGTTTTCCTTAAGCTTCTGTTTTTTTCATTTTGGGCATACCTTTATGGTTTCCATTATGGGTAAACACGATATCTTCATTTTAGGAAGTGTGGACTACCGCCCCCTGAAAGTGATTTGATTCGTAAATACCATATGTGGGATGTGTAAAGGATAAAGTTAATGATATTATATATGTTATTATACTGGAATTATAATATACTCTTATATCATTATGATTCCATTCCAAAAAATATGAAATAGAAATGGAAGTAGCGTTCATGCGTACGTACGGCTTACCGTCTCCATGAACGGTGCATTTCATTTCTTACCTCTAAATGTGATGTAATATTACAAATACATGTATATGATGAATATATATGATATATATGTTATCCAAATCATTAATATCATTCTAGATATAACGAGCCTATGTACAAATTAACAACATGTAAGTGTAAGAAGTCTATTTTTGACTTAAGAACCAAATATCGACAAAATGAACATTATTAACTTAACTGATTACATGATGTTCATAACATGGTATAAAAGGAATAATGAACTGGAAAAGATTCATAATAAAGTAGAGATTAACTCAAGTTTATTATTCAGGAGATTAAAGAATGGTCGGGTCAAGTCGGATACGAGGTATGGGACTTTGTCTCAATCTCTTTTCGTTGAGGCATATTTTATTTTATACACAACTTTCTTTTATACGATGTATAAACCCCTTTGACTTTTACGTTTATTCAAAAGGAATCTTTTTGATACGAAGAGTTTACTAAACGACAAAAGGGAATGTTTTTGTCGTACGTATGCGGCGACAACGACTTCTCCGCCGTCGTGACCGTTATTTGAGTTTCGGCTTCCTCTACAAGCCATACCTTCTTTTTAAAAGAAAAATAAATACCATGTTTTACTTTTCTTTTATTTTAGTATTGAAAATGGTTTTCATAATGTTTTTATATCAATTCGTTGTATTGATATCTCGTGATTGAAATGTGGAAATTTTATGTTTCCTTTATGCATGTTTTATGTGATATGATTATGTTATGGTTCTTGGGCATTATTATGAAGACGGGTGGTTCCGTGATAAACTAAAGGCAGGTGAGCCTGTTATAGCTCTCCAATGCATTGGGTAACGTGAAGGAGTGAAACGTTAAGGTTTCTCCGAAGAAATTTTATGGAATATACTGTTATGGGTATTCCAAACGTAACCAAGAGGGTTACTCCCTACGTAAGAATGTTATGAATGCCTCAAGTTACCTTTATGTCTTATGATTTCTATGATTTATTCATGATTTTATGAGGTATGTTAAAGTGCCTATGTTTTATGGGTAAAGTATGATTTCATTCTTATGTATATATGAACTCATGTTTCCTTTCCATGTTTTTATAACCCATACTGATCTTTTTATGCTCATCCTAAGTTTTTTTGAAATGTTTTTCACAGGTCAAGGGAAAGGTACACGATATGATGATAGTGTCAAGGAAGTGTCAAGAAATAATCCATGTTTTATTTCAAATGTGTTTTCCATTGATGGGAATGAAGAATAATATCTTTATGTAACCACTTTGTTTATATGTGGAATGTAATGCGAGTTTTATGATCTAATTCTCTAAAACTCTAAACCCGAGAAGATTCTCAATGTGTAATCTTGTAATAACTCAAGATTAAGTAAGGTTTAAGGCTGGGGCCTTATAAAAATAATATTATTTTTTTATGATTAATATAATGTATTTAATTTTCTTATATTATGAATACACTATACCTACATATTGTTTTTTTCAACTATTATGAATCTATGTGAAAATTTATAAAATTAAATGTTTTAAGGATTGGGTATCTATTAATGGTATAAGATAAATATCTATTCATTTTTTAAGATTAGGATGAGATAAAATTGATGAAAACTATGGATAATTATATGGGATAAACCTAAGTATAGGATAACATCCTAAAATTTTTGAAATGCTTTGATTTTGTGGTTTTCCAAACAATGAAATCCATGTCTAGATACTAATAGTTTATGAAGGATCTAGCACAAATGTACATAGGGGAAAAATGGTGGATTGGGTATTAAATTTATAATCACATGGTTCATGATAAAGAGGAACAAATACACAGCTTTTTTTAAACTCCAAAAAAAAATTCTTTGGTTGATCATCTTCTCTTTACAAACTTCTTTGAAGGATTAATTTTGCAATTAGATTGATGGACAAGGTAGAGAGGTGTAAGATAACCCATATTAATGTAACTATGGTTAAAATATGATTAATAAATTATGAAATTAAGGAATTATTGACTAAAGTGTTGATTTAAATGTATAACTTTTTTTGAAATTGAATCCCATTTTGGATATTGATTATGATAATCTCCATTAAATATTTAATGTTCCTCCCTCACATTAAACATTTTCGTTTTTTTTATGGTTGTGACTAAAACGAACAAATTTAACATTAGAATTTTGGGATAATGTGATGATTACCTCAATTATTAACCCTTTAAAATTATTGGTAGACTAAAAATTCTAGTGATTATATCAAACCAACTATCGTGAAACCTGGTTAAAAAAGTAACTGTGGTTGAAATTATGAGAGCACCAAAGAAGAGAGAAATAAAGGCTCTTGAAAACTTAGGTAGTGAAGATCATAATAGGGGGGATATTAAAAACACACACACACACACACACATATATATATATATAATGTGATATAAAGAACAATGGGAATTCCCTCAATGGGACCAGAATATACATTACTTAAAGAAGATAGGGTCATCATGAACCAAACTATAGAATGGAAACGAAGAGGTTGATTATCATGATTGGAGTGGAAAATAGGAATCTAAATTCACCAATAATTGAAAAATTAATTATGTTCTGAAAAAATAGACATTACCCATTTCGGATCGTAAATCCAAGGATGAAAAGAATGAAAGGTGTGAACATACAATAATACTAATGGAATAAGGTGGATCCTTTTCAATGTCTACTAATGAGGTTCCTATTGGAAAATAAATCTTTCAATTCCGAATTATAAATATCTGGTATTTATTATATCTACTCTATGATTATTTGAATGTTTTCTAATTACACCACCCTAATGTTTTATTATCAAATAAAATAATTAGTTTTATGATTGTTTAATTTTAAAATTTTCGTTTAAGGGAACATAAATATCATACTATGTATTTTAAATGGATTTGATATGATTTTAGTAATTTATTACTAATTTCAAAATAAAATCTAAATTCATTGATTATAAATATATTACCTGCAAAATACACATTATTGAGAAAAAATTGATTGGAAGAGAGACTAAAACCACCATTAAGAGATCTTAAAAACACTATATAAGAATAAGATAAAAATATATCATATATTTCAATCATCCATCAATGCACTACAACTATTTCTAGTCCTAAATGTTTCTTGATAAGTTGAAAGTAAAATTCCAACATTGGATGTAGAATACATCTCCCCACTGATCCCAAAACTTTAATAGGACATGGTGGTTTTGTGAAAAGTGGGGGATCATTGTAGTGATATCATGGATGGGGTAGTTCGAGAATAATGTTTGATCCCCAATATAACTCAATCCCCTAAAACATATTTTTAAAATAGATTTGGTCATGTAAGGCCATGATTGGGATCATGAAAATACACCAAAAGAAGATGTTGTGGGGAATCTGTCCCCCCGCCACCCTTTAGTCTCAATGGCTTCATGAAATTGGTAATGTATGGACTCATGTTACAATTGGGAAAGGATATGGGTGTTTATATATTAGGGTTGGAGATACAAGTTAGGGATAAGATATAGAGGGTGTGTTCTAGTGAAGTTAATGAGTCTAATCCATAAATGTTCAAGAGGGGCATGAATATGGGTGTCAATGAGCCTTATGATGAGGAGAAACATGAGGGGAAATTGATAATTTTATTTTGTGTATCTATTATAAAAATATGTAATCACATTTTATACCTTATACAAATTTAAGACAATATATCACTATATGTCATACTATAAACTCATGGAAAATAAAATTGATCTTAACACCAAAATGTGAGAGGTATTTAACTCAAATTTTTAGAAATAAATACCATATAGGGTTTTTAATTATTATAAGTAAATATATTTTATTTATAACACTTTATAAAATTAAATATTGAGTCTTATTATAGATACCCCAAGATAACAATATTAGTAAGTTATACTTTAAAAATGAGAGGATGCAATTTTTTTATATTTGAGAATGTAATGACCTGAGATTTCACTGTATAATCCATTAAAGTGGATAATATATTAAATACTATTTTTAATGAACTATATTAGACAAAAATGAAAAACCATGATATATTTTTAATATTAAATATTACTATTAAAACTTATCCATCAAAGTAGCTGGTATAAAATTCAAGTAACCATATTAAAAAAAGTATGTAGGAATTGAATGTTGAAGTGGAATTCTTAATTAATAAGTCTTTTATGTGAGATATAAAGGGTATTATATTTTCTAGGATTTTCCTAGACCAAACCCATTCTATAATTGAGAATTTATGGTATGATAAAAGCCGTATTTGGGAGAAGTTCAAGCTCGTCGAGATTTCCACAGGATATATCCTAGCTCAATAGCTACCTGAACCGCAATCAGAGCTGATCTGATGCTTAAGTATTAGAGAGATTTTGTAATGGGTTATATAATTGTAAATTAGGATTATATGGGAATTTAATAAAAATTTATCTTTATAGATATATCATGAATTTTTATACTTTTTGAATTGTCATTTTCTCTCAATTAACATTATGTCTAAAAATAGAATTTTTCAAAAAATTAGTTTGGTATTTCAAAGAAATTTTTCTATAATGATCCATTAATAATAATATTTATTTATTATATAAATACTATTTTAACACTGAGTTATTTAGTAATTTATAGGAAAAATAATAATTAATATAAAAATGTCCTTTTTCGATAAAAAGAGTTTTTCTCTATATATTATATATTAATTTAAAAATAAAATATATAAATTTTTGTATAATTTCATTTATAGAATCTAAATTTTTAGAATTATCATTACAACATTAAAATAATAATAATATTTTTATATTTTTTATAAATTAAGGACATATTTAGATGAATGGTGAAGAATACAATTTTTTTCAAAATGATGACTTTTATCACTATACAAATATTTCATAGATACTTATAATTTTATGAAATATTTTAATTAATATATTTAATATTTAAGGAATAAAATTATTCTTCTTAATGTTTTTGTTTTAAATTTATAAAACCTATTTTTATCTATATAAAACAAAATTATTATTTTAATTATAATAAATTTTATTTGTTCATTTCATTTAACTAAAAAAAATTTAAAAAAAATAATTTTTTGGATTGATTTTAAATACTGATTATTTTTTTATAATAAAAAATTTTCTTTATTTAAAATAAAAATTTATTGATAAAACTATCCCACACATAAATTTCAAGCTTAAAATAAATATTTTCTATGAATATGGTTTTCATTCATTCTGTGTTCTAATAATAAAATTAATGTATCTAAATCATAGAAATTATATTTTAAAAAATTATATATATATATTATAAATTATCATGTTCTAGTTATTAAATAATAACATTTTTTATTATGTCTATTAATATTAGTTATTTAGGGTGATAGTGAGGTCACCACAGTAATGGTAAATTAAGATAAAATTGTTTTATATTGTAATAGAAGAGAAAACCTGATAAAACATGTATGATATTTGGTGGTGGAGAAATTATGGGACTAATATATTTCCTCACAACATTATTTTCCATTTTTTAATCCTTTTTCATTGAATAATATAGTTAAGTTATTGAAAATAAAGAGATTTTACAAAAATGTTGCTCTACTTATAAACAGATCTCACCTCCTCCCCGTTAATCCACAAATTTCAAATATTTGACTAAACCACAACTATAAACAAATATCTCCTAAACACCCACCGAATTCCCTTGAATCATTGGTATCACCATAATACCAAGATAAAGATCCTTAAGGGGTTACCAATGGGAGGACATCCAAGGGAGATATAACACTTTGAACCCACCATTTCTAGTTCCTTTTTTACACCCCTCAACCCCCTATATCAATAAATGTATGATAAATATATAATTTTAACATTTATGAAGTGTTTCTATGCTAATAAATATCCATTTTTCCACTTCCTCTAAAATCATTAAGTAAATGAGAACATCGTCACGTGTACGTGTGGACTACCACCTCTACATGACGACTTATTTAATTTTTCCATAACCACCTAACTTAAATGATATTATAAAGTAATATATTTTATAAAATTTAAATTTATGAATATTATAATATATTTTAATTATAATATATGAAAATCCACAACTAATTATAGTATTAAAAGGTTATAGTAACTTTAAGATCCTTAAATTAACATATCCAGAAACTAATATTAATTTGGATCTATTTTGGGATAACCACTGATACTATATAAGTATTGTTGAGGTGGATTAATAAAGGGAATGAATATTTTTTTTGATAATAATGTTATTTTCAAATAAATTTTACCACGAAAGAAAAACTATAAGTGTTATGAATAAATTAACCTTGAAGCACCAAGTAATCATCATAAGAAAAAAATAAGTTTTAAATACATATCAAAATATGATAAATATAATGTAGATAATTAAATATATATGAATAAGTTCATTATTTATATACTTAATGAACATATTTTATTCTTCAAGAAGTTAATCTCATGTCAAAATGAATTTGGACACAGATTAATGGATATTTTATACCACCCCGATTATTTTTCAGTTACACATTCTCCATCATTTTCTCCATTTTACAAAAATTTATTCCATTGAAATTATTAAATTTTTATATATTTTTTTCAAAAAATTATACCGAGTGAAATATTATTTTCATTTCTGGGTTTATACATGTTTTTAGTTCCCTTTAAAATTTCTATTATAATGTGAACGTAATTTGAGGAAACTTTCTTATTTCCAATCTCATGTCAAGAATCACCCCATAAAATTTTTAACCAATGAATATATTCTAAAAACCATCATTATGTTATGAAGATACTTCTTGGTTATTTTTTTATTAAAAAATATAACTTATTTCCTAAATTAAAAAGAAATATTTTACTTATTTCATAAAATCTTACCCCAAGTGGTTCATTTTTATTTTTAATCAATAGATCTTTCCCATGAATTTAATATAATTCAACTCTATATTAAAGATCTATATCCCTTTTTCAATTAGTAATGTTAAAAATTATTTAATTACTTCTTCTCTGGGATATCCTTATGAATTTTTGTTCTATTGTTCCTGGGATCATAATTTTATAAAATGATTCCTTATCATGGGGTTTATCATGTTTATTCTTTATATAAGGTTTTTTATTCATCTGGAACACACATGAATGTATATATTATGATTTTTATTATGTGATAGGTGGTCGTGGAATAATATATCCCCCCAATTAGTTGGGTATATATTTATATTGCATGAGTTGTTATGTATAGGTTAATGGAATAAACCAAATCCATCATGATAAATTTTCCAATATGTTTATTTGAATGGGGAGTGAACCCAATATACATAGAGAATTAGTGCACTGTACTTAAGGGAAGGTATAGTGATCTAATCCACTATGGTACTTTTTCCAATTTATGATGATTTCCCTGGGAGTTACTCTTTGTTTATGCTTATGATGATGGGTCTTATATTGTTTCCATAAATTCCATGATTCCATGATCTTAGTATTTCATTTCCTTAAGTAATGTTTCCATGATTATGAAAATTATCTTTATGAAATAATTTTATGCATCTTAACTATCATGTTGTTCTTTTTTTATGTTTATTCCCTTACTAGGATTTCTATCTCACCCTTTCCTCATGTATTTTCCCCAAGGAATCATATACATTTTAAAAACATCTATATAATCTATGATAACTATTTGAAATTATAAATTTTAGTAATTTATTTACATTCATGATTATTTATTCATGGGTCTAATCCTATAATGATACTATACTTTTAGATACATGGTTTATACTTGTTGTAATTATTTGTAAAAATTTATGAAAATATGTTTTTTAATGGATTGGGATTCAATAAATAATCCAGGGGTCTTTCCCTTTTTCCAAAATAATTTTTTTATTTCTTAATCCTGGGTTTATTGATTCAATACAAAAAATAAGGAGTAAGAAATGCTCCCCCACATTACTGTAGGGGATAATGGGAGTGGACTCAAATCTATTTGAGACCACCACTTTCATAATTTATTATATTTGTAGTATTGTTTTGTATTAATTTCTCAATTTTTTTATGTGTTGAAAGGGTAATTGTAACGCCCCAGACCCCAGTTACCAAGAGTCTGTTCATTATTACATAACATTGGCATCATCACAAGGAAATCATGTCTCGAATGACGGATCAGTTTAGTATTATTGGAAACAAGATTCATACATAAGTTCAACTTTACAACTTGAAAATAAATACAACACGAATTTATTCCATTGGAAACATCCAAGCCTCCTAAATAATGCATGCAATTCACTCATAACTAACTTTATCATATCCTTGGAAAATGAAACATAAGAATGGGGTAAGCTCAAACACTCAGTAAGGGTAAGAAATACTGCGAAGGATAACATAAATATTAATCATGGTGAATAATTAAAACCACATGAATTTACCAATAATAAACATGAATACTTTCATGGAAGGAATATGAGCTGTGTAAATAATGACATAATAAAAAATAATCATTACTATTCTACAAGTCAAATAACCACATGAACCATCAATATTATTTTCATAATGAGGAAATGTATAATGCCACACATTCTGAAACATTTTGTCAAGGCCTCAGCCAAGACATCTATAAATGATTATGGCCTTTTCCAAAACCATATATCAAAATTGGGAAAGGGCCTCATCAAATTCCACGTCTAGTTGTCTCATGAGACCTATCGATGCATCGAGGAGCTATAGCAGGGTCCACCGGTGACTTACTAAGTCCAATACATTCCTCATACAAAAAGGTTTAAACATATCATAATAATTAGTACTAAAACTAGCATACGAAATTTCAATAATTTAACCATAAACCATGAATGGTATAAAAATAGCACATCCATATTCAAACATATCATAAAAACTTCAATATAATATGGATGTTTTTTATCATAATAAATCAATTTCAAATAAACATAAAATCCATCAAAGGATGTTGACATAGATGAAATCAAAAGCCTTTTTAGAGAAATATCTCCATCTATTTTGAAATCATTTAAGAGTCACATAATTATAAAGAAAAAAATTATTTTGAAAATATTATTATAAGCTTGTAAGGTTAGCTTTGATGATGTTATAACGGTAGAAAATAGCTGCACCCGCCGTATATGTTAAAAAAACATTCTTACCTTAAATTTGACGAAAAGGTCAAAAAGTGCCTTGTTTGGGAAATGACGGAAAGATTCATTTCAAAACAAATAAGGGTATAAATGAATTTAACCCATTGTCTAGTAAATAGTAAAAATGTTTTGAAATACATTTTTACAAAATATGGAAATGGATGATAAAGAGGTCCCAGTAGATAATTATGTATAAACAACCTCGGATAAGGAAGAGATTGTAAAATTATCCCTTACCTAGTACTTTTCCTTGTTCAAGGGTAGGTTAAACTCTTGTATAATGGTTAAATAATTTTTATTAGAATATAAAAAAATCATATACATTAATATGATATCATATATGATCTTTTAACATTGCTTCATTAATAATATCTTAGTATTATCGGTTTTTCGTGTGTTAAAGGATTCGTTTTACTTTATATTACTTATTTTGTGAGTTATAATTGTTATGTATGGGATGTATCTTTTTCATATACAGAAAGATATCAAGTATTTAGACATTATTTTTAATCATCTAATGAAAATTAGTCTTGAATGGATACTTTGGGGAATGAATCTCATCGCGTTCATGGCGATGGTAATCCATACGTATGCACAAGTGACAATATCATTATTTTGATATTAAAATAATATATAATTGGATGGTATATAATATATAAAAAATAATTATCATGTTATATTTATTATTTACATGAATTACACATCATTATTATACCCATCAAAATAATAATGTATTGAATAACAATTACACCACGACTTGAAGACGGTAAGCCGTACATATGCACGTATAGTGACATGTCATTCAAAGGAAGGATAGAATAATGAATTTGGATGTACCATATTTATAATGACATCACATTATATATAATATACTGGAGTTATTATTTAATAATGGAAACAACAAAGAAAAAGGAAGTGTAAGAAGAAAGAAACTTGAAAGTGGTGGTGAGATATTTAACTCTTCTTTGGGTTCTTCCATTTGATTTGATCAAAAGAGATCCTTAGGTTGGCTATATGACTAAATGATGGAATATAGGATTAAGGTATGATAGTTTAGAGGGTATTTGGGTAGGGTTTGGCCGAACAAAAAGGATTTGATGGTATGAATTAGAGAGAATGGGGAGTTCCCTTTTATAATAGGGGTGAGAGGCACCTTAGAAAAAACATAAAATATTATTTCATAATAAATTCATATTTGGTTTTTAATGGATCCAACCAGATTTAGTTCCAGTATAAGGTTGGAATGGGTTTAAATCCACTAAACCAATAGGTTTTAGATAGGTTTGGGTCACTATATTAACCTCATCTTTTATATTTAACTCTTATTTAATTAGTTTGACATTTACCATGTCTCTTTATATTTTTATATTATTTGGTTAATAAAAATATTATAAACTAACAAGTGAACCCCAAGTTGTTCATTAATGACATACCAATCATTATATAAGTCCTTTTTTAGGAAATTATATTTTTAGAGATATTATATCAATTAATAAAATTATATGTTTTTTTTAAATCTCTTTTATGGAAATTTTGATACTATTTAATAATTGATTTTTTTTAAGTCATAAAAACTTTATTAATTCAAAAAAAATTCATTAAATCAATAATAACATGTCATATTGACCAATAAAATTATTTCATGGCATCAAAACTTTAAAATTATATTTATTTTAACATTTATAATACCAATTATTTGATTCTTTTATTAATAAGGAAAATATTGCATCATCATTATTGCATAAATAAATTTAATTATTCAATGTCTAAAAATTATAAATAAAATACCATTATGTAGGAAATATTTTTATTTTTCTAATCAATATTTATAGTTGAAGATATAACATATATAACCCTATGTAAAAATTGTTTTTCTAAAAGATATATGCTTATGTCATTTTTGTATTTACTTTAACTTAATTAATATAAAGTGTCATTATCACTTACAAGTGTCTCCATGGGGTCCCAAAATAGACCCAAATATTCCCATGGTAAGACATGTATCAACCAATAGGGTTAGGAAATGTTTTAGGGTAATTTAATATTATTATAATATTATTTTTTACCCTTATTTACCGAATTTACCCTTTAACCATGGTAAATAAAATATTTACCAAAATAATTATTCAAAATGTCTAAAAATAAAAGTTACCTATTTATACAATTTGGATCTCCTGATTCTAAATATGGAATCCATTTTTCTAAATTCAAAACACAGAAGTGGTAGAAATTAATTTAAAATTAATTCCTGTTGTCAAAACAAAAAGCGTGTTTTTTAAGAAATAATAACTATCAAAATATTTACACGTGTTTATGTCTTGTTTAAATGTGAAATTATTTCCAATGACCAAAATTGGATTAAATGGTAAAAATATATTCTAACTATACTTCAAAAACACTCAATAGTATAATTTATCACTATATATTATTTAGATTAAAAAAGTTGTTTTTAATTAAAGTTTAGTATTTCAACTATTCATCAAAAAATTGAAGTACTCAGAAAAATACCAAAAATACACCATAGGCTAATTTCGATATTATAAATCCAAAAATGAAGTCCATTTTGAAATAAAAAATTTATAAAATTTCAAAAATTAGGTATTACTATTCATAATGGCTATTTTGATTTGTTGTGGTGTGTGTTAGAACTCAAAGTTGTGTATAACACGCGCTATTGTATTATTCAAAGAGAAGCGTACCATGGAAACTTGCGGTGTTACATTCTCCCCTCCTTCAAATAATTTCATCCTCAAAATTTCTTGAATGATACCCCATGAAATGACTCAGGTGGTTCTTCATCATAATTTCCTCGGGTTCCATCGTTGTCTCTTCCATATTATGGTTTCTCCATAGAACTTTTACCAGAAGAGTCATCCGGTTTCTCAGCACTTGTTCTCTTATATCAAGAATCTTGATAGGATATTTTCAATAAGACAAATTGGGTTCCAGTTCTAATTCCTTGTTGGTAATTACATGCGTTGGGTCAGTCATGTATTTTCCCAACAGTGATATGTGGAATACATCGTGATCTTTGGAGAGATTTGGCGGCATTTCCAAACGATAAGCTACATCCCCAATTCGTTCTAGAGTTTCGAAAGTTCCTATGTACCTGGGACTCAATTTACCTTTCTTAATGAAACTTATAACTCCCTTCCATGGAGATACCTTCAAGAAAACATGATCTCCTACCTGAAATTACAAATCCTTCCTTTGGTTGTAAGCATAGCTCTTCTGCCTACTTTGAGCTGCTTTGATGTGGGTTTGGATTACCTTCACCTTTTCCATCATTTCCTCCACCAGTTCTGGGCCTACAAGTTTTATTTCACCAACATCATCCCAATAGGTTGGTGTGCGACATCTATTTCTGTATAACGCTTCATATGGTGCCATCTGAATACTTGAATGAAAGCTATTGTTATAAGAAAATTCTAGCAAATGTAAATATTGATCCTACATACCTTTAATGTCAAGTGATCGTGATCTCAACATGTCTTCTATGGTTTGAATATTATGTTCTGATTGTCCATCAGTTTGGGGGTGGTAGGCAGTGCTCAAGCGAAGCTCAGTATCCAGGGCTTTCAGGAGACATTTTTAGAATCATGATGTAAAATAGGGATCATGATCAGAAACAATCAATAGGGGTACTCCATGAAGTATCAAAACTTCATTAATATATATTCTTTCTAGACGTTCAAGTGTAAAATCCTCCCTTATAGCAAGAAAATGTGCTGACATGGTAAGACGATCAACAATGACCCATATTGCATCGTTTTTTCTAGGAGTCTTTGGTAGTCCCATGACAAAGTCCATCATGATATTATCCCATTTCAACTCAGGTATGGGAAGAGGTTTCAATACTCCTCCAGGTTGTTGGCTTCCAACTTTCACTTCATGACAAACCATACATCTTGACACAAAACCAGCAATCTCCCTCTTCATGTTGTCCCACCAAAAATGTTTTTTCGAATCTCTAATCATCTTTGTGCTCCCAGGGTGTATAGAGAAATTGGAACTATGAGCATTGTCCAACAATTCCCTTTTTAGATCAGGTATATCAGGAACACAAAGTCTCTTCCCAAATTTCAAAATTCCATGTTCATACACAAAGTCACTCAATCTCCCATCATTCACAGCTTTAATATTCTTTTGAAACTCTTCATAACCATTCTGAGAACTCTTTATCCTTTCTAGTAAAGATTTTTTGGAAACCATTTGAAAAGTTATTGGTGTTTCACCTTCCATGGTGATTCCCATATCCATGTTTACTAGATCCATGAAAATTGGATCCCTTTCAACTCTCACTTTGTTCAAAACTCCATGATCCTTTCTTCTCAAAGCATACGCTACCTTATTTGACTTCCCTGGGTGGTATTTTATCGTGAAATCTTAGTCCTTGTGTAGTTCAAGCCATCTCCTTTGCCTCATGTTGAGTTCTTTCTGTGAGAAAATATACTTCAAACTCTTGTGATCGGTATATATCTAACTTTTTCACCATATAGATAATGTCTTCATATCTTCAAAGCAAATATTTTAGCAGGTAACTCAATATCATGAGTATTATAGTTTTTCTCATGAATTTTTAGCTGTCGTGATGCATATGAAATAACCCTATCATTCTATATAAGGACATAACAAAGTCCTTTCTTTGAAGCATCACTATAAATAACAAATCCATCATTCCCTGATTGTAGAGTCATTATATGAGCATTGGATAATATTCTCTTCAATTATTCGAAACATTTTTTGCACTCTTTTTTCCAAACAAATTTAACCCCTTTACGTGTAAGCTTTGTTAATGGGTTAGCCAATCAGGAAAACTTCTGGGCGAAACGTCAATAATAACATGCTAAACCAATAAAACTGTGTACCTCAGTTATACTCATCAGTGCTATCCATTCTTGGATTGATATTATCTTATAAGCATCAACAGAGATTCCATCCTTTGAGACAATATGGCCAAGAAAAGAAATCTCCTAAATCCAGAATTCACACTTGCTAAACATCCCATGTAATTCATGTCTTTTCAGAGTCATCAGGATAATACGCAACTGATTTTCATGATTTTTGTAGCTTTGGAGTATACAAAGATATCATCAATAAATACCACTAAAAAGTCATCAAGATATTCCTTTAAAACTCTATTAATTATATCCATGAAAATAGAGGGTTCATTAGTCATCCCAAAAGGCATTACTCTAAACTCGTAATGCCCGTACCTGGTTCAAAATGTTGTTTTCGAAATGTCTTCCTTCTTCACAAACAACTAATGATATCCAGATTGAAGGTCAATCTTTGAAAAATATTTAGCTCCATGATGTTGTTCGAATAAATCATCAATGCGAGGTAGGGGATACTTGTTCTTCATTGTTATAGAATTGATCTCCCTATAGTCGATACATAACCTCATAGATCCATCATTATTCTTAAAAAGAAGGACATGGGATCCCCATGGAGAAACACTTGGGAGAATAAATCCCTTATTACTCAATTCCTATAGTTGTTTCTTTAGTTCCACTAATTCCACAGTTTCCATTATATAAGGGGTCTTCGATATGAGCCTTGATCCAGTAATTAAGTCAATGGAAAAATTAATTTCAAGTTCTAGAGTATGTCTAGGTAAATCTTCTAGAAACACATCAACATATTCATTCACAATAGGTACATAATCTATTTGAACATTTTGTTCCTATCCCACATTTATTTCATTATCTTTTCCCCCAATAATTGAATTTAGTTGAGCTACTAGGGGTGGTTCTAGATAAGAATTAGGTGGTGGTGATTATGCTCTAAAGATAAGGTGTTCTTTATCATCGTCATCAAAAATAGTAACCTCATTATTCTTACAATAAATTTTTTCCTCATGGTCGGAAATCCAATCCATTCTGAGGATTATACCAAATTCAATCATGGGTTTGACGATGAGATCAGTAGATAAAGAACATTTATGTTCCCTAATGGGAACTGATTCACAAAACTTTATAGCAATGATACTTCCCTTAGGTGTTTTGACTAACAACTCCCTTGTTAAATCAAATTGGAAATATCTAATTTTCTTAGAAAACTGGGAATATATGAAATAATGTGATGATCAAAAATCAAATAAATAATTTTCTAAACTTGAGAAAACCATTAAATTACCTGCCACCACATCTTTCGGAGCTTCTACCTTAGCAGTAGTGATAGAATAATCATGGCCTTGATCCCTTGGCCTTTTCTAAGGTAAGTTCCCTTGATTCATAGGACATTAATTTTCATAATGTCCCATATCCCTGAAGTTGTAGCATTGAACATTGGAAGCATCTTTTTTCCCTTAAAATCACTAGCAATATGGCCTTTCTGTCCACATTTATAGCATACTCCTTTTCCTTTTTGACAGGCTCCAAGGTGCTTCCTTCCGCAATTATCACAGGGTGGAAATTCAATTCTTCCCTTCTTCTATGTTTCCTTATTTTCTTTCCCAGAGTGTTCGGAAAATATATTCTTCTTTTGGTTTGATTTAAAGTCATTAGACATAGAGAATTCCTTTTCTATCTTAATAGAAAACATGAAAATATCTTCGTATGATGAGAAGGATTGTGATACTAATGCTTGACGAAGAAATGGTTTTAACCCATAAAATAAATGATCAATATTACTTATTGGGTTACGTATATAATCTGCTGCATGCCTCGCTAACCTTATAAATTTAGCTTCATACTTTGTGACGTTCTCATCCAACTTTTTCCTCAAACTCAGAAATTATCTTTCCATATATGCTAGATGGTCATGAAGAAAGTATTTTTCTATGAAAATTTCATTAAACTCCCTCCATTCCATATTTGATACTTCCTCTTCATCCTTTGTGTTTTGAATCAAGGACCACCATTGATCAGTATCTCTAGTAATGCAGTAAACTGCAATGACAACTTATTCTATTTCACTACTCCCCAAAGCATGGAATATTTTCTCTAAGGAATTTATACATTGCTCAGCCACTAATATATTTTAACTCCCATTTAATTTCGGTGGTTTTTTCCTCATGAAGAGATCTAACATTTATCCTCCACACTGTGGATCAGGGTGATCCATACGGGTAAGATTATTATTCATAACCTGAGTGAGTTGTCCCAGTATAGTGATAAGCTGATCAGCACCAGTTGTATCACCATCTCCACTATAATTATCTTGAACTAGAGGGAAATCCCTACATGGAGTGCGTACATTGATACGATTTCCATTACTTCCACTAGGCGCCATTTCTAAACAATGGCATACACTAGATTAGTTTATAAATCGCAATACATAAATCCAAACTTGTAAAACACTTAACATAAATTAAATAGTTTATGGATATAATCCATAATCATAAAAAGATCACTTTGAGTAATTATATACTCATAAACCATTCATAATGGTTTGAAAAGAAAATGAGAATTATCCTAAGCATATCTCCTGGTAGTGTCGTAACCAAGAGTGTAGTAAGGCCTGTTGTTGTGCACCAGTTTCTGTTCGAGTCTAGCTAAAAGCGGTGTTTTTGAGATTTACCCCTAGGTACATCTATGCCAGAGCCGCCTCTACCTGCTCGTATCCAGATAGGTATTTAATGCTTGGAAAAATCACAAAATCTCTACAATACCAAAATTCTAAGAAGTTCTTCGATACTAATCCTCATAGTCCATCTTAGAGTAATGTTCTCTAATCAGAGTTTATATAAATCTAGTTTCCATGGTTTGTACTAAACTTCCTCTGATACCAATTGTAATGCCCTGACCCCAGTTACCAATAGTTGGTGCATTATTACATAATATTGTCATGATCACAAGGAAATCATGTATCGAAAGACCAGTTAGTTTAGTATTATTGGAAACAAGATTCATTCATAAGTTCAACTTTACAACTTGAAAGTAAATACAGCACGAATTTATTCCATTGGAAACATCCAAGCCTCCTAAATAATTCTGGCAAGTCACTCATAAATAACTTCTTCATATCCTGGAAAAATGAAAAATAAGAAAGGGGTGAGCTCAAATGTTCAGTAAGGGTAAGAAATATAGCGGAAGATAAAATAAATATTAAGCATGGTGAATAATTGAAACCACATGCATTTACCAACAATAAACATGAATACTTTTTTTGTAGGAATATGATCTGAGTAAATAATTCCATAATAAAACATAATAATTGGTATTCTACTAGTATAATGGCCACATGAACCATCAATATTATTCTCATAATAAGGAAATGTATAATTCTAGATATTCTGAAACATTTTGTCAAGGCCTCGACCAAGATGTCTAAAAATGAGTAAGGCCTTGGGGGAAACCATATATCAAAATTGGGAAAGGGCCTCGTCCAATTCTACATCTAGTTGTCTCATGAGACCTACCGATGCATCTAGGAGCTATAGCAGGCTCCACCCATCACTTAATAAGTCCAATACATTCCTCATATGAAATGGTTTAAACATATCATAAAAATCCATACTAAAACTAGCATACGAAATGTCAATACTTTAACCATAAACCATGAATGGTATAAAAATACCACATCCACGGTCACATATCACAAAACCTTCAATACAATATGGAAGTTTTGTATCATAATAAATCAATTTCAAACAAACTTAAAATCCATCAAAGGATGTTGATATAGATGAAATAAAAATCCTTTTTAGAGATATATATCTTTCTATTAGGAAATAATTTAAGAGTCACATAATTATAAATAAAGCATTTATTTTGAAAATATTATTACAAGCTTTTAAGGTAAGCTTTTATGACGTTATAACGGTGGAAAATATCCGCACCCGCCGTATAAGTTAAAAAAACATTCTTACCTTAAATTTGTCGAAAAGGTCAAAAAGTACCTTGTTTGGAAAATGATGGAAAGATTCCTTTAAAAACACATAAGGGTATAAATTAATTTAACCCATTTTATAGTACATACTAAAAACATTTTGAAAAACATTTTTATGAAATAATTATGTGGATGATAAAGAGGTCCCAGTAGATAATTACGTATAAACAAACTCGCATAATGAATAGATTGTAAAATTAACCCTTAACTTGTAATTTTTCATGGTCAAGGGTAGGTTATCCTCTTGTATAATGGTTAAATAATTGTTATTAAATTATAAAAGATTTATATACATTAATATAAAATCATATATGATCTTTTAACATTGCTTCGTTCATAATATCTTAGTATTGTTGTTGTTTCGGGTGTTAACAGATTCGTTTTCCATTATATTCCTTTTTTGTGAGTCATAATTGTTATGGATTAGATGTATAATATTCATATACATAATTATATCAAGTATTTAGACATTATTTTTAATCATCTAATGAAAATTATTCTTGAATGGATACGATGGGGAATGAATCTCATCGCGCTCGTGGAGACTGTAATCCTTACGTACAGACGAGCAACAATATCAATATTTTGATATTAAAATAATATATAATTGGATATTATATCATATATAAAGAATAATTATCATGTTATATTTATTATTTTCATGAATTACACATCATTATTATACCCATCCAAATAATAATGTATTGAATAACAATTACACCACGACGTGGAGATGGTAAGCCATACGTACGCACGTATGGTGACATGTCATTCAATGGATGGATAGAATAATGAATTTAGTTGTAACATATTTATAATAACATCACAGTATATATAAGATACTAGAGTTATTTTTTTATAATGGAAACAACAAAGAAAAAGGAAGTGGAAGAAGAAAGAAACTTGAAAGAGGTGGTTAGATATTTACCTCTTCTTCGGGTTCTTCCTTTTGATTTGATCAAAAGGGCTCATTAGGTTGGCTTTATGACTAAAGGAGGGCCTATAGGATGAAGGGAGGATAGTTGAGAGGGTATTTTTGCAGTATTTGTCCGAACCAAAAGGCTTTGATGGTATGAATTAGAGAGAAGGAGGAGTGCCCTTTTATAAGAGGGGTAAGGGGCACCTTAGAAAAACATTAAATATTATTTTATAATAAATTCATATTTGGTTTATAATGGCTCAAAACTGATTTATTTCTAGGATAAGGTAGGTATGGGTTGAAATCCACTAAACCAATAGTTTTTAGATAGGTTTGGGTCACTATATTAACCTTATCTTTTATATTTAACTCTTAGTTAATTAGTTTGACATTTACAATGTCACTTTGTATTTTTATATTATTTTTTTAATAAACTTACTATAAACATCCAAGTGAACTCCACGTGGTTCATTAATGACATACCTATCATCATATAAGTCCTTTGTCTGATCCTTAGATTTTTAGGAAAATTATATCAATTAATAATATAATATTTCTTTTAAAAAATCTTTTTTGTCAATTTTGACACTATTTAATAATTGATTTTTTAAGTCATAACAACATTATTAATTCGAAACAAATTAATTTAATCAATAATAACGTGTCATTTTAACCAATAAAATTCTTTTATGTCATCAAAACTTTCAAAGTATATTTATTGTAACATTTATAATAACAATTATTTGATTCTTTTATTAATAAGGAAAATATTGCATCATCATTGTGTCATAAATAAACTTAATTATAAATGTATATAAATTATAAATAAAATACAATTATGTAGGAAATCTTTTTATATTTTTAATTAATATTTATAGTTGAAACTATAGAATATATAACCCAATGTAAAAAATGTTTTTCTAAAAGATATATGCTTATGTCATTTTTGTATTTACATTAACTTAATTAATATAAAGTGTCATTATCACTTACAAGTTGCTCCATGGGGTCCTAAAATCGACCCAAAGATTCCCATGATTGTAAATGTATCAACAAATAGGGTTAGGACACGTTTTAGTGTAATTTAATATTATTATAATATTATTTTTTACCCTTATTTACCGGATTTACCCTTTAACCATGGTAAATAAAATATTTACCGAAGTAATTTTTCAAAATGTATAAAAACAATAGTTACATATTTACACAATTTAGACCTCCTGATTATAAATAAGGAATACATTTTTCTAAATTCAAAACATAGAAGTGGAAAAAATTTATTTAAAATTAATTCCCATTGTTAAAACAAAAAAGCGTGTTTTTTAAGAAATAATAAGTATCAAAAGATTGACACTTTTTTATGTCTAGTTTAAATGTTAAATTACATCCAATGACCAAAATTGTATTAAATGGTAAAAATATATTCTAAATATACTTTAAAACCACTCAATATTACAATTTATCACTATAAATTATTTGGATTAAAAATGTTGTTTTTAATTAAAGTTTGGTATTTTTCACTGTTCATCAAAAATTAGAAGTTCTCAGAAAAATACAAAAAATTCACCCAAGGATAATTTCAATATTACAGATCCAAAAACGAAGTCCATTTTGAAAGATAAAATTTATAAAATTTCAAAAAATGGGTATTACTATTCATAATGGCTAGTTTGATTGGTTGTAGTGTGTGTTAGAACTCAAAGTTGCGTACAACACATGCTATTATATTATTCAAAGAGAAGCATACTGTGGAAGCTTGGGGTGTTATAGTAATTATCATCATAAATCATTATTATATTTATTTTTATTGAATATTTTATGCATTGGTTATATTAACAGGGTAAAAATTTTTATAAATGACATAATTTGCTTCCCTGCACATCATTGAAATCAGTTTCTTGTCGAATCATAATAAATTTAGGGTCATAAAAAAGATCTCCATTCCAAGTCTTGATATGATCTTGCCAAATGGTTTTGGGTCACTCTTTTCATAACCCTAAAAAATCATATATAAAAATAAGAAATATTATCTTCCTTATACCTCAAACGGTAGATTAGTTGATCAAGAATAAGGTAATCCCAAAGCCATTATCCACTCCATCGTTGAATTTTTAGATACATATAAAGGTATAATATTCACTTAAATGGTTGTTTCATGGTACCCATATATGATGTATATGATTTTGTTGTGTTTAAAGAACTGAGAAATAATGTGATATGTCTTAAAATAAGATACTTCTATTTCAAAATCTTTAAGGATTTACAATACCTTGACAAGAGCCACCTTGACTTAATTGGATAGATTAAGGGCATACTAGATTAAAAGATTCATAAGAAAAATTGAGATATGTTGAACCACATAATATTTTATGGTTAAGGTTTTACATTTATTTACATTTTAATTCTATGAGACTTAATTAATGGAAGGATAATGTAGCTAATGAGATGATGGATCCAATCATGAATTTGATGATATTATTACCGCAAGTATTAGACGATGAAATAATTACCACTAATATATGTGTCTAACAATGTGATTATATTTATTCTAACTGATCCCAAAACTATATTAATATAGGGTAATAATTGTAAGGTCTTATATCAAATGAAAACCCATGTTAGGATCATTTAATTTGAATTATATTATTTTATATAGTGTAAATAATGTAATCAACGACCATTTAATGGACTTGGATCATACCCTAGGAATATAATCCTCTATCTATAATACTTCTATAAGAATTATTAGTAGATATTATTTCCAAAAACAATTCTTTCTTAGTTTACCTATATATATTCCAAATTAAATAAACATAAGTGATTTAGTGATATTCATTAGAAAAAGATTATATTTGTGGTGGTGGATCCCATCCTCTTAGTTAAGAAGCATGAATTATATTAGATCTTTTTTGAAATTAAACACTCATCCCGGTTACACTTATTAAAAGTCTCATTAGTGTTCCATATTATTCCCTCAATGTTTGGGCATTATTTGTGTTCTTAAATTGTATGTAATATAAGGTGGATCCCTTTCAAAATATTAGAATTGAATGAAAAAAGTGGAGGATAATGTGTTTGAATGGTTATTCAATATCTAATAGAATCATTAATTGTCTCACGATGGCAGGTAATTAATATGAACATATTGAAGATTGTCTTATGAAACTAACCTCCAAGTAAATGAAGGTATTTCACCCTTGAGGGGGAGAAAACATAAAAAATATTCTTAAAGGATTTTTATATTAATTTCATTAAGTTTAAGACATCTCTATAGAATTTGAAAACTTATGTAACCTAATTTCACTTCACACAACTTCCTTGGTTGTATAAATAAATTGTATGAAGGGGGAGTGTTGTTTGATGAGTATGTTTTGGAAAGGGTGGGTATATTATTCATTCACTTGAAATTTTTGATGTGTTTGTTGATGTGTGGAGGAGTATTTAATTCTTGATAAATCTATTTTATACAATCACCATTTAAAGAATATATAAATTATTATCATCATATCACATGTATTTTATTTTATTGAAATCATAGAAAACCTTTGTTTCATTATTTTTTTCTAACCTAGGATAGACCATGTTGACTCAATGTAGACCAACTAAAGTCTATTTTTAGGATAACAATGTGGTTTCATCCCTATTTTAGAAAACGTTGAAGAGAATACAAAATTCGTTGAAGGGTAAAAATTTAACGAGAAACCCTCTTCACCCTTCCTTTGTACTTATTGCCAATAAGGTGGAAGGGACATTCAAATTATTGAAGGAAATGGTATGGACAACAATGCCAGGGAGATCCAAATTCTCATGTGGATAGGAGATGAGAATGGTTGTATTTTTTCAATATATAAAAATTAATCTATGTTATTTTATGATTAAGTTCTATGTGGTTAGTGATTAATGATTGAGAGATAACGTTTAAGGCCCTTGAGAAGTATTGAATAAGGATGGGGATTATTCCAGGAGAATTATTATGGATTCAAAAATTGATTTGGCTTTCATTATTGGAAAATTAACCATTCTGTAACTATGATGATTGTGGAAGTATTAATAATGTTCTAAACATATTCAATAGGTGTTTGGAGATAATATTTTGTTACTATAACTATTTATTTCCACAATTTGTTGAAGATCTTGGTAAAAAATTGAGGTCATCCATAAAAATCAAGGGAGGCTAGGAAAACACATGTGGGGGAGCATGGATTAGCCAGGTGGTATCAAACCTCCACCTCGGAAACCATAACATATGTGAGGGGGAATTCATGATCTATTCATGGGGATCTAGGAGAAACCATATATATCATTCATGAAGGAGGTCATGGTGTATTTAGGGGTTCCCAAGGGACCACACAAAGGTGTTTCTTGACCATATGGGTGCAGTGTATGCAAGTTCTGACCCTAGTGTCATCTCAAATATTCACTAGTAGTGAAAACTATTATATAAAACGGGTGGACCGTTTAGATAATAAATGTTCCACTAAATTATTACTACACTATAGTTATTCATTAAAAAAATATATTTATAATGTCTTGTCTTTCTGATTTTATTGATTGCATCCATCCAATCACCATTGAAAGTTTTATTCCACCTTGATGCTACCAAACACTGTATAAATGAGGTATTCCTAGTACCTCACCAACATCCTTTGGTTTTGATAATACTTGGAAGTCATTCCATGCTTTATATTGTTTATATATCATCCTATGAGATCATACAATGCTCATAGAGACAGAACTAAAGCTTTGGAGGTATTTCTCCTTGCATTAAGGGTCAGTATGTCATTGTACTAGTTTCACGCATCAAGAGTGTGTATTCCCATTAGATTTTGTTGGTTGGAATGAATGAATTAATATATCATTCCATTTATTCATGAACATGAAACAATGTGAAGATAGAGATTTAGTTTAATGAATGTGAGGTTCCCTAAGGCTACTCAGTTTTCTGGGAGCTTGGAAGAAATCAGGTTAAGGTGTTATGTGTGATCTTTGACACATGAACATGATAATTTCATCTTGTAAGAAGTGAATCTGCTATTTTCAGCATTAAGTGGAACCAAAAAAAATATATGGGAACCTGTGAAGTAATAATCAAAAAATCATAATATCTTTTTGTGTTTTGAAGCATCCATTATACCACATTTAACCTAGATCCTTGAAACAACATTTTTTGTATAGTATGATGTAGTAAAAACATTGTGAATGTTAGTGAATACTTTCCTATAAATACTGAGGGACCAAGGTCTATTATACTATTATCAATTCAGATAATTATTTCTCATTTTTCAAATAAAAATATAGATTATATGAATCATGTTCCATATAAAAGAAAAATTGTGAATAATTTGGATTTCATGAAGAGAAAACATTAGTAGTGTATGTGTGTATCAAAAAGTAGAGTGAATCCCTCACTTGAAAAAAGGTTTCATGAATTATATGGATTCCATAAACACACTGTGTTATATGTAATATTTTCCTTGTATAGTTGATAGTTTGAAGAACTCTTGTGGGTTACATGATAATGAAGAAGAAGATGAACTAACATGTGAACCACCCTGAATATGTGAAGGAAATACTATGATCTCACATACACCACCTATCTACATGAAGAAGAAGAACCATATGTATAGAAAAACTTGTGAATGATTTCACACATATAGAAATAAAGGAATGAATTCCATGAACTCTATGAAGAACTAAAACGATTCAACCATTTGAAAATAGAATGCAAGAAGAATATTCAAATCGGTAAACAATTATAATTTAATGATATTGGTATTAAAAGAATTTAATAATATTGTGAAAAACATAATATAATACTATTAAAAAATTTATGCACTATATGAGAATTTAAAATGGGTAATTTTAAACTAAAACTATGTTGTATTTTGCGGGGAATTTGTACTTGAGTTATAAGTTTATATGGAATTCAAGAAGAGAAGAAATTGAGATTGTGACATTTTAACCTTTTATAAAATTATCTTGAAGATAATGTGGGAATAAAATTGACACATTTTATTGAGCCAGGGAACATATATAATTTTAGGATTATATTCAATAGAATTTGATAATTTAATAATAATAAAACATTATGTTTGTTGTAGATTCATCAGTTGATCATTTTGAGAATGTTTTGTATTGGGGTGGAAGTTTCATCTTCCATTAATTGAATCATACTTAGATGACGTGTGTATAATATTTTCGGTATATTAGTAGTAGAAAAAACTCATTTTAGGAATAAGGTTATTTTAGTGGATTCAAATACATCAAGTGTAGTGGAGAGATTTTTTTAAAATCATTGTCAAAAATATATTGAATAACTAGTGGTTTTAGTAAAAATAACACCACTCACTCAATAATATTTTTAATTTCCTACATGAACATTTTATTCCAATTGTTTTTTTTTGTAATAACTACAGTGTTTTAGTGATAATAAAATCAATGAAATAATCAAATATTTAGTAACAGTAAGGCTAAGCATATCACATTAAGACTATAGCTTGAAAATATCTATGTGTTCTAGTGTTTCTTTTATTATCTTCATTTTACGTGTATGAGATTGATTAGATATCACAAAAAATCCATTAATCTTTACTTCTGAAGAATTTTAGAGTAATATGGGATAACTAAAATGAATATAAAACTCAATAAAAAATGGGTACACTGATTCACCCCCACCCCCTTCTTAGTGTCCCTACATGATCCATTAATGATCTATTACTATGAACATCACTCTAATTATCAATTTTAAAAGTAGGTTAATGTAAAACTCATATCCTTTATAAGTACCATCAATATATTATAAGACATATTCTTTCTAGAGTAATTCCCTGATCCATTTCTCTTTTCATAATAATGAAGGAATTTTTACACTTCGATGGATGCAATAAATTCTCTTCTTCGAAAAATATTTTTTGTGGCAATGAATGTGTAACTTACTATCAATAAGTAAAAATCCCCTTTAAAAAAACTATTTGGTTATTTAATGGTTTAAATAATCTTATCTTCCTATTTTATATGTATATATCTATATATATCTCTTCTATTCTGTAGATAAATTCAAATGGTGTACATTCTCTCTCTTTTCTTCTCTCTGGATCTTCTCCATTTGTAATAATGTATTGAATGTGATACAATATTTTCATATTCAAAAATATGAAATCCACGTTTAACCAACACATAAAAATACATTATATCACTATATTGAAATATTTAAATATGTATAATTTAGAAACACCTATATATATAGTTTTCTCATTTTAAAGAAAATAGTTTTTAAAAAAAATTATGAAATTAATGAGAAATTAGTACAAAGAGACTATATAATTCTCATCCTTCTTTATCATGAATTTTTCTATTTAAATTATTTATTCAAACATTAATTAAATCTCACCAAATATCATTTTCAAAATATTTCCAGACATGCATTGTGATATTTCATAGGAAATGGTACTTACATAGATCTCCATTTACCCTTACTCAATTCATAGATATGACCTTAACATGTGTAGAGTAATTATCCTCACATAACTCATATAAATCATTGATTTAATTTATGTACCACAAAAATTGCTTCATTAACATTACATAGATCATCCAAGACCCTTATATAGGTAGTGAAGTCCCCTGATTAACTCTCTAAAACCAGATGCATTAAAAACAATTCACACATAGATTTTACATACTCATATGTGAACATCACATGGTGTTTATGCAAGTCTATTTCTCTCATTGGGATAATATTTCAATCACCCAAACAAGTTAAATGGTGAAGTAAACAATTTTAGATCATTTCTGAACCACATATATGCACAAATCCACCACATACATTAGATATTCCATATGTAGTAATCATATTTTCATATTCTTCTATGTTCAATTTTAGTATAACTTCTATTTGGTTTCATGTGATCTCTCTAGGGACTTGTCATTTTGTCCAAAAAACATACTAACACATTACTATATCAATTTAATCAGACATGGATTCATGGTCACTTTATTTATTGTGCTTCTTCATTCAAGCCATCACACCTAGAATATATTCCCTATAGATTCTAAATGAAGGGAATGATGGTGTTGTTTTTTATTAGAGCGCTTCATAAAATGGGAATACTAATGACTAATCCTAAATACCAAATAGAAAAATCATTCAAAAATTAACTAATCTTTATGTCTCTTTGCATCTCAATAACCTAGTAAATACCATCTAGTGTGGGTTCTTTTTTTTCCCCATGTGGCTGCCTGAACATGAGTGGCTAAGCACCCTCTTCCTACCTTGTGTGCTGAATAACAAACCATCATACCTTTATACACACATGTTCCTCCTCATTAGGGTGATCACATGGACACTACTCTTTCTTCCCACTCGGCTATGTGGTTCCTTAGCTTTGTCCGCCAGCATGTCCATTCTTGATACTTTCATATTGTCCCCAAGAGGGTTCACTATATTGGTTTTATAAGTCTCCACTCAAAAAAATATCCATATAGAAATCTTACAGCATAAATCATAAACAAAACCAAGGTGTCCCCATCATATATATATATATTTGGGTGTGTGTGTGTGGTTGTGTGTATGTGTGTATTTGTGTATATCACTAATTTAATATCATCAACAATAACTACTTCAACTACAAAATTATGGTTTGGATGAATCCAAAACAATTCTCCACGAATCATGAATAAATTCAAGCTTTGTATTTTTGAAAAAGTGATTTCAAAACATATATTCAATAAATATAGTCCAAAAAATCATGGTTTCAATAGTTACTAATAAAATTATGTCAAGTATCTCAACCATTATTGTTTCTTTACCTAAATTTTGAATCATTAATTGGTGGTTTCATCATCATTCATATTGAATATGGTCAATTATTCATTTAAAGGGGGAATTAGAAATATAATTAGGTTAAAAATACAATATTATGATATATTTCATGGGTTATAGGAATGTTAGGATCATCAACTAGCTACTAGAATATAGATTTTGGGTACATTCAACAAGATCTCTTTATTTGTTCAGTTGTTGGGAAAACTATAGCAGATTCATCCTCAACTATTTTTGAGGAAATTGAGGTTTTTATATAATAGAAATAATCATGTTTGATAAGAGTCCTTCTAGGATACTCCTGGGAAATCAATGTGACGTAGGTGAATCCTTGTTAGCATCCTCTAAATAAGAAAGTTAAGGATTTCCTTTATTTGAGGGGAATCTCCAAAAATGGCTGAATATCATAATGATGGTCAATTATCCTTTCTAGTCTATGGATATGATACCTGACACTATGGATACAACCCATATAGTTTTCATATGTTATCTCTATGGTTGAAATTATTCCACTAATAAAGTGTTCATACATCAATGTGTTTGCTATCTTTTGGTCAAAACATTGTATAGGTGAAATGTTACACTGGATCACCAAAATTAAGGTACTTGTAGTGGAAGAAGCTATAGAATAGGTATATGATATGATCAGTTTTTACTGGTCATGATTTAAAGCAACCCTAGTTTCTATGGAGTATTTGTCATGTTAATTAGGGATCCTGACACCTTATTATCCATTATCCCAAACTTCCATTTGTATTCAATTATAAAATTCAAAAAATAAATAATCTAACAGTTCAATATAATAAAAATAGATGATAGAACCATTAATATATTTCCAAAGTAAAGTATTTACCATTAGGTTCACCATATTTTGGTTTTTAACCATTCTATCCCCACATACTCATTTGATATTTGTTTTCCTAAGGTGATTTCATGTCAGAATTGATTAGATGGGAGATTGACTCATCCCTTAAAATATATTATTACCCAGTCTATGAAACTCTTTTAATTTTATAATACTCATTAAATTCTCCCTAGTAATAATATCAGTTACAATTTTTATAAAGTTATTTTATTAACCCTAGTAAATTTTAAATAATTCTACCCAACGAAATATGTTATCCCACATTATATCCATGGTATTCGGTATAATATAGTTTATAATCATATATGATGAAAGACTATTATAAAACCATCATGTATTGTGTATGGGATAAGGGTTGGTGAAAAGTTATATGGTTTTGGAATTTTAATCTTAAAGAAATTCATATGTATCTCCATTGGTGGAATTATAATTTTTATCATGTAGGTGAATGGGGATTGTAATTTCAAGATGAGAAAAAAGGAACAACATGTAATTTAAATTTATATTATCTGATAAAGATTCATGTCTTTAATGGTCATATTACAAGGACTGATGTGGTAACTTTAATGTTCATGTTACAAGGATCAATATGTCTAGTAGTTTAGGATCCTATAGCTAGAACCACTAAATACTTGGTTCAAAGAAATAATTTATGTGTTGGACTTACCCCTGAGCATCCCATTTAGTTTATAGAAATAGATGAACTCAATTATGGTGTGTGTATTACACCATGTATATTGACCATTATGAGTACATAATGATGGTTGAGGGAGATAAAATTGGGAACTGAACTAATGGAGTAATACAATGGGAAATAACTTAAAAGGATTCCAAAAAAGAATTGGGAAATAGTGTGGGGATTACACAAAAAATTTGGTCCATGAATTTAGACCTATAACTCAATAAATATATTATAATGTATGTCAGGATGCATTCCCTAGGAAACTGATGATGAAGGAACCTTTTTATAAAATAAATACATGAATAACCAAACTTTTATGAATTATATATGGAAGTAGAATTCCATGGAAAATATCTTTCATAAGATTAAATATTTAATTTATAAATATAATATATTATTGAATTGTCCACATTAATGGGATAAATGGCCCATCCATGGGAGTGTTTCTAAAGGGTGAACATACAAGTGAAGTTATAGTACCTGGGTAAAATAGATCCACTAAGGTCAAAGGGACCACTTGAAAAAAAATGGAAGGGTTTCAGCCAAGTATGTGACATTGTAAAATAAAATACCATTGTAATATGTGAGTGTAAAGTGAAACATCCTTATACTAAATACAGTTTAGCACCAATATCCTTTTCTAAATTTACCAGAAAAATATTCATTAAAGGGTTTCCTTTAATATGATTTTCAACTATTACCTTGGTGAATTGGTCTTTTATGAATGAACTATGTTTGAAGCCTTTGGATGACATAAACTCACCTATATTCACATCGGTTTTTTATTTTAAATTACTTATAGGAGTTCATGTAGAATGGGTATAATAATCATTTTTATTTTTTCTCTCATACTCATACTACTCATATGTTGTCTCCATTATATTAAAATTGGAAGATAAAACTTCCATTATAGGATATTAATCTCTAATTACCAATCCTTAATCTTGGTTTGGTATCTATACCATAATGAGAGAATGAAACCATCATGTAGTTGGTCATGTGATCTCATCTAGGTATAGGGTTCATACATAACATAGAGTAGGGAACATCAGTAGTTTTATGAATTAATATTTCACTGAACCTATCACATTTTCCACTAATAGGTTCTTTGGTAATTTTTTTCAAATAAAAAAGATCTTCATTTTTTTAATGTAATAATAATAAAAATATTATAACAATACATCTAAATGAATTTAGTATAAATTTTATGAATTTATATGACAATAGAAAATAAAAAATAATTTAACCCATTATCATACACCTTAATTTAAAAATCAATGAACATTTATTATACCATTATTTTTTGTCAAATTATAGAAAAAAATAACTGTAAAAAAACTTCATAGGATTATGTGACTTTAGATTCCACTTCACTATATTTTGTTACCACATTATTTCCTTAATAGAAATTCATTGAATGATTTTCAATGAAATACCTCGTCTCATCCCCTATTTTGAGGATTGAAAATGTTAAAGTGGGTGTTGAAGTGCAAATTCCCTGAACCCAAGGCGAGTAATTTGTGCTCCAATCCATGTCACCAAATTCCCTCAAGTGTGCCTCATCGTATTCCATAGGTTACCAACTTGCAGTGATAGTCTAATAAGTCATGTGGGGTGACATTTCCCTATTTACTAGTGTAATCCACAATTTATAATAATCTAAATTAAGGAAACAAAATGTGATTACTAATAAACATTCATAACCAAGCATCTACAAAACAGGGTACAAACCACACACCAACAATAATAATTCCATGTCATTCTAACAGTGCTGAAAGATAATGAAATAAAAAACAAAAACATAAGAATAACACAAATGGGTCCGGACTCCATGTCTATATCCTTATCCATGTATATCCCAAGCCTAAATCAACTCCCTATCACCAATCCTTTTCCTATGCCTGAATCTGCAATAAGGAATTCTATCTAGGTACTTAACGGTCGCTCGGGTAGGGTGTGAGTACAACTTAGTAGGCCACCAACTACGGTGTTGAAATAATAACCAATATAATAGATATTTCATGCATGTATGAAATAGATGATAATGTAAACCAAAGTAAAACACATGTTAAATTAGTAATAAATACATACTTAACCATTTATATAATTATACTAATATAATCACATATAAAATCTTAATTACATAGTCTATTTTTATCTTATGTTACATGGGATAGACATTTAAATCATTTACATAAGGGTCTAAGGGATTCTATCTCTATTCATTAGGGAATATGTCATGTATCTATCCCACTAGGATAAACATATAAAAAAATATAATACACTCACCTCGATGCCTCGATCAGGTTTATTTAAAAAAATGCGACTGTTAGGAATATAGATCCTCCATCCCATTCCCTAAACCATGCATTTTGGGTTAGAATTTAGAGCCTCAGTCTAACTTGATCTGAAGGTGTAGAGCCTCAACTCAATACCCCCACACTACAAAACCATGGGCACATTCCTATTTATCCAATCACCACATACAAGAAAAATCAAAAACTATACTCAAAATAATATGTATGAAATCACAACCCATAACAATTAACATGAGAATTAATATAATTCCATAACTCAATAACACATTTTCTTTTTACATTACATGGACCATATATCTGAATTATTGTTCCTATGCCCAACCCATTATGTATATTCAATAATTCCCTTTATATCATCCCATTCAACATATTCAAAAATTATCTTATGAAATATTATTTAACATTTTCCTCAATTCCCAAATAGTTACCCATTAACAGATTCAACATTTCATATGCACTAACCCTTTTAGAAATTTATAACATAATTCATAAGCCATTTTATATAATCCCAACCACCTTAATTAACCCATATGCATGTCATGAAAAACAACCCCTTATGCAATTATTAACCAAAGTCATAACTATAATCATTATATTTTCAACTCAACTAACCATATTAACATGTTCGATGGGGGTTCAACATTATCATTCATTGACTCTACATTTGTCCTTACTTATTTCTATGTTTGGGAATGTTAGTGCACCCCATTGGTGGACCAAAATCAGTCAAGACACCCTCAAAACAACCAATGGGGATCAATAAGGGTTTATTCATCATTTAGATGCTCATTTTACCAAATATCACCATAGTAACCATAATCACAATAAGGGTTTATCATGAATGCAACCAAACATGAACAAATAAATCCAACGACTATGGGATATAAATTGCAGACTACCTACCTCGAATATATTGAAAAACTCACTCTTAATCATATCCTTTGATTAGGATTCAAGCAACCCTTGAATACCAAAACTATATTCCCCAAGAATAAAGATGGTTTTGTGGCTTCTGAAGAAGATATCCTAAGATACAATCCCCAATACCTAAAAGAGAAGAAAGTAGAAGAATAGAATTATCTGGAACTTCTATCCACAACCATCAGCACTCTAAACAGCCTACAAATGAGGGATATCAATCATTGGGAGATTTTTACATTTTTGGTTCATCATTATGTATGGAGATAGAATAAGGGTGGAATTAGGTGGGAACATAAAATCCTGAGATGGAAGAATTGTAATTTTTTTAACGTTTAACGGGGTGCATGTTTTTTCACATGATTTACTTAATCATGTGTAAATCATGAATAATCCACTATCAAAGGGTTGTTGGGTCACAATATTACCTAGGGAGACTCGTATGGTTTGAAAATGGTGTGACAGCTATGAGAAATACGAGTATCCATGGTTTCACAGTTTCCCTCTCCCCCTTGTACAATTTTTCTTAACTATGCACCTCCTCCTTGTTAGCACAGTTTGGGTGCATGGTTTACACTAATCATGCACCATCCTTAAACATACACATAATGGCCATTTCTTTTTTTTCCATTAACGTCAAGAACCCCCATGACACCCCCATGATTCAACACACACTTGAGAAACATTTAATTTACCAACATTTTGAGATTTAAACCTAAATTTAAACAAGGACATACCTCCACAAAATCTAATATCTTACAAGCTCCCTACCTTAGGAAAGATAATCCTTGAGACACTCATCACGGGCATCACTAATCCTCCAAGGTGAAATGATCAGTCTACTAAGATTGTATATCTGACTCCCATTCCCATTTTTCTTCATAAACATTACCATATTTCCATTAAACTTATACCAACAATTTGGTCTTTCCCCACAATACTTTATCACTATGATCCAAAATATGAACTGGATTCTCCTTAAGGGATACATCTACCTCAAGCTGAATATCCTCAACATCAATAAAATGATATAGGTTAGGGAGACACCATTGAAGCTGTGACACATGAAAAACATCATGGATAAAATGATGCCACTATGGAAGAGCCAATCGATAGGCCACTAGTCTAACCATCTCCAAAATATCAAATGTCCCCACATACCAGAGTGTTAGTTTACCCTATTTATGAATGTGATGGTGACCCAACCATGGTAAAACCTAATGAAACAAAAGATCACCCTCCAAAAATAAAAGAGTTCTATGACCCCTATCTTTATAAGACATATTACTTCTTGGATCCATTACAATCCACTTTTAGATCACCTAAACCTACTGTGAGGTCCTGTGTATGATACTCAGTCCCAACAACTCTAATTATCTAGCTTCCATCCAACGTAATTTAGATCTACATGTTCTTCCAACAATTTATACACATTATGCCTTATGAATTGTATCCTGGTAACTATTATTGTACACAAACTAAATAAGTTCCATATTCTTTTTCCACGACCCACCAAAATCCAAGGCACAAGCCCTCAATATGTATTCTACTACCTGAATGGTATGCTCTGACTACTCGTCCTTTTGTGGGTGGAAATCTGTACTCAATAACATTGGGGAACTAAGATAATTACGCAATCCATGCAAGATGTGTCATGTGACACAAGGATCATGATATAAAACTATGGATTTTATAGATCCTCACTATATATCGAATGTACAACTCACCCAAATGATATGTGGTGAAGGTCTCTCAAATCAGTAAGAAAAGTTACATCTTATTCAATCAATAAAAATTTATCCAGATTGTATCATTCTTCTGAGTATTCCCCAGAACTCCTACCTAGAAATCTATTGTCAAATCATCCCATTTCAATTCCATACTGGGAAATGGCTATAACAAGACCACGTTGTTGGTGATGCATGGCCTTCACCTGTGGACATGTAAGGTATCATGCCACAAAACACACACCCTTTTTATTCATTCCTGTCCACCAAATCTTCCTAATAAGACCACAATACATCTTAGTCAAACCAAAATTCACTTCCCTCTTTGATGCATGAAACATGTGTGCAAAGTATTCTCACATACGCATCAGAAAAACAACAAACCCACAAATAGAAATGATACCATCTTCTCCAATGGACCAACCAAAGGTGACTCCACACCTTTAATTATTTTCCTCACATCGAAATACATTGGATCCTCATGATTAATCTCCATGACCAGACTCACCAAAAAAGACTCTACTATTATGGAAAAAAGGGCTATCTTCCCTTGACCACCCTACACCACAACATTCATTTTAGAAAAAAAACATTATCTTCTACTCGAATTTGGACTCTTCAACCACCTAACATTTAATTTCAAACTCAAGGCATCCACAACAATATTTACTTTTCCTATTGTACAAACTATCTTGAAATCAAAGGATTTATTGTAATCAACCAATATTCATTGTCGAAGATTCATATCATGTTGTGAGAAAATGTGCATACATATTTTTTGATCCATATACATGATTAAAAATTCTCCCATAAATTAATTCCACCAAAGTATTAATGCATGAACCATTGAATCCAATTCAAGATCATGAATAGGATAATTTCTTTCTTGAGTCATCAAGATCTTTGAACCATACCCAAAAACCTGATCGTCCTCCATCAACACTTCTCCCATACCAAAACTAGATACATCACAAAAAAGATACACTTCTCTCCAATACCTAGTAAGATTAGGTTCGGGGTGGTAGTCAACTACTTATTTTACTATATGAAATCATTCTCGCAATCTTCTTCCCATAATAACCCAGTGTGTTTCATAGTCAAAACTGAATTTAGCACCATATAATGGGAATAGTATTTAATGATACTTTGGTAGTATATCACCAAAAATAGAAATATTTGGATATTAGAAACATTATTGGGATTCTCCCAAGATAAAAATTCTTGTAATTTCTCCAGTTCTACTAGCACACGTTCCTCAGAGATGATGTGACCCATGAAATGCACCATATCAGTCCAGAAGTGAAAATTGGATAGTTTGTATTATATCCTATGCACTCTTAGTGTACTAAATAATTTTTCATGATTTTTGGAATGATTTTCATGAGTATTAGAGTATACCAATATTTCATCCATGAAGACAACTACAAATTGATCATGTTCAGGTTGAATTATTCAGTTCATTTGGGCCATAAACACTGTTGGTGCATTGGTCAGCCCGAATGACATATTAAAAAACATATACAACCCAAAACTTCCTAAGAAGGAATTCTATGGTACATCAGAAGGCCTTACCCTCAACTGGTGATAACCCAATATCATATAAATCTTAGAGAAAAATGATGAACCTATCACCTAGTCAAAAAGATAATAAATTATTAGAAGTGGTTATTGGTTCTCCATCATCACCTGATTCAGCTTCTTATAATCGAAACATAACTGCAATGATCCATCATCCTTATTAGAGAACAACACCGGAGACACCCAAGGTTACGTAATAGGAAGGATAACCTCTTCATTCTCTAATTCCTCTAACTGAGATTTAAATTCCTTGAGTTCTCTATGTTTCATTGGATACGGAAGAATGGAAACTAGTTCCTATCACAGTAGAATCACTATCTGGAACTCAACATCTTTCTTAGGAAGTAGTCCTAATAACATCATAAGAAACACATAATAAAAATGATTCACATGGGGAGGCAATACAGGTTTCTCTCCACCCCTATCATCAATAATTAGACATACCACTTGGGTTGTGATATCATGTAATTGAAAAGAAACTGGCCTTTTATGGATTGATCTATTATCCCACTCACTACTGTAGACATAAGTGTTTCCATCAAGAGATCTTAAGGTAAACAACTGATGGTAATAGTCGATGTCAACTTGGTACACCAATATCCAATCCATTCCCAAAATCAATTCAAAACCTTACTTCTCATGGATGGTCATGTCCAATAGAAAATGATACCCATCAAACTCTAAATCACAAACCTGATATCGCCTAATATCCTCATCTCTCACCACCAACAGAGTATCAAATGACAAAACCCACAGGCATGTTCCACTGCTAGAATCAAGATAACTACAGTTTGAGCAGGGATAAAATAATGTGTAGTTCATATGTCAAATAAATCACTCGAAATTTTGGAAGCAATAAGGATTGTAAATCGAATAGTCAGTGGTCCACCCTCACCACATCAAGTTATAGACCAAAATACATGAAGTTCACCTACCCATCCTCCCGAGGATTCACCCTGATTCCCTGGTGAAACACTACTCTATTAATATGGATTCCCTTACCATGGTGTACCACATACACCACCCAAACAGTAAGGCCTAGGGGCTCTAACTATCTTCCTAATATGGGGTAATTGACCCCTTTCCTTCACTCAGCATCAGCCTCAATCCCTCATCCATGCCCAATTATAAATTATTCCTATAGAACCTTTACACATTCCCTATTCACCCACACAAATAACTCTAAACTTTTGGTTGGAGACACTAAACATGCATGTGCCCTAACCTGACACACTCAGAGTAGAATGCCTGATCACCACCCTGAGAGGCCAACCCTCTCTTCTAGATACCATGTTCACTTACACCCTAATGGAAACCCCCAATACGATTCCTCCTACCATCGAAAGTTGTACCACTTTTCTGTCCAAATAAAACCACAAGTCCACTGCTTGAATCCCCATGTAGGTTTTCTTCTGAGATAAGGTCCTAACCCACAACCTCTGGGAACCTCTTCAAATGGATGATATTTACCCGGGACCTGATCTCAACTCTAATCCAATCCTAATAACTTTTCGACAAAGATACCTCTTCTCCTCCCAACATTGGAACAAAGCAGTTCATGTCTATGAAACATCTAGCATAATCCATCATTGATACAACTCCTTAGGTTAAATTCATAAACATCACTGACTACTGCTACCTTAAGGTTTTTGAATTTAAGTGTTCTATAAACATTCCTAGAAATATTTCCATATCATTCCTTTGGCCTACTCAATGTGAACCATTATGAGCCACCAATACTTTTCTTTACTTCGCAAAATATAGGCTTTCTACATGAATCACCTCACAAAAAGGAGTCTACAAATGTTATAGAATCATCTATATGGACACTATCCATAACTCAAATTCCTCTTTACCACCCACTACAATAATATTAGGAGGGTATAGTATCCAAAATGCTCTAGTTAGCTCAAAAATACCTACTACAACCCACCATGGGTCCCATTCCCACATCTTCATAAAATAGGAAATGTTCTCACGAAGGTGATATTATCTAGTTGTCATCAAACTATTCACATACACTATCCCAATGTATATTTTTTGACATAAAACACTACCCTCTACCATACCTACCGTAGTTCATGGTCAACATGGGGTGAACTGATTTACATAGACATGGTCTTTCACTAGAAACCTTTTTTTAGACCATTTACACACTCATAAGATAAATCCATCCTCTTATAAACATATCCATTTAAAAAATTAATACAAATAACATTTTAAATAATTTACAACCCATTATTAAGCACAATTCCCCAACCATTCTGTGACATTATTTCCATTTTTCACATTTTCATCATTCTTATCAGACACCATTTTTGTTAAATTTCTCAATAATGGAAAATTAATTTCACATTTCATATCCGACGCACCCATCATGTTTGTTCCTACCATGATGCATTACACCTATATCTCATTGTTCCTATAATGATGGATAAATGTACATCCTTGTGCCATTTTTTCCATGAGTAAAATACAACCAAAAAATCACATCATACGTGTGAATCACCCAATTGTGAAATATTATTCAATTGTACCAACACAAAATATGAACTACAATTCCCACCATGAGTACTTGGATTTTACATCATACATGGGATCGATACTTACAAGTACGAGCACATTTCCATGAGCCAAGACATCATATTCTATTATCTACCATTAAAAATAATAATACCACATAAAATAAATCCTCTGGCACAACTATGATAAATACCCAAACTATAATATACTAAATTAGTGCTCTAAGTCGGTCACAAACATGACCTCAAGTGTGCCTCCCTGTATTCCATTGGTTTTCTACTAGTAGTGAGGGTCTGTTATGTCATGTTGAAAGACTATACCCTCTTTAGAAGATTAAGACACATCAGATAAGAACCTATATAGCATAAAAAATATGTTATAACCAATAAACATGCATAACAAAGCATCTCCTAAACCAGCTAAAAAACAAAACTAACAATAATAATTCCATGTCCAGCTAACAGTACCAAAATTAATGTAAACCCAAAATAAACAAAAATAGATAAATCCCTAGATTGGGTCTGGACTCTATGTATGGTTCCTCATCCTTGCACATCCCGAGCAAAACTCAACTCCCAAGCACCAGGCCTTTTACCTTGTATAAATCAATAACAATGAATTCTACTAAAGTAACCAATGGTATTTAGGGTAGGGTGTGTGTACAACACATTAGGCCACCACCAACAGTGTTTACAAAATATCTAGTCTAATAGATATTTCATAAAAGTATGAAATATATTTCATGGTAAACCAAAGGAAAACTCATGTTCCATTAGTTAACAATACATACATAACCATTTCTATCATTATGACAATATTCTAACTTATAGAATATTCATTACATAATCCATTTTCATCATTTATTCCAGGGGTTAGGAATTTCTATTGTTTACTCAGGGGTATAAGGAATTCATTCACAATGAAAAAGGGAACAAGTCTGGTCCATATCTCACTAGGGTAAACACACAACAATAAATACATTAAACTCACCTTGAAACCTTGGTTTGGGTGGTCTCATTAAATATAACCGTTAAGGGAATAGATCCTTTATACCTTTCACTAACCCATGCATATTTAGGTTGATATTAGAGCCTTATTATAACTCGAACCATGGGCATAGAGCCTCAAGTCAATACCCCACACTACCAAGCTTTGTGAACATTCATATTCATCCAATCACCACACACATACCATATAAAAATCCATTATATAAACAATAAACATAAAATCACAAACCATAATAATCAATATGGGAATTCATATTGTTCCATAACACAACAACACATTAAGAATTTACATTACATATCCCATTTAGCCCAATTCTCAGTCACATGCCCTAACCCATTAGGTATGTTCAATAATTCCCTTTATATCATCCCATTCAATATATTCATCAATGTAATAACCCTTCAATTCTCATTGGCTTGAGAGTACAACGAGTCATTACTAAACCTTAAGTGACATCCCCCAGATGCTAAAGCCCAGAAATAAATGCCAAAGGGTTTCAAATACAAGTGGGGGATGATTTAACCTTTAAGAAATAAACCAATAAACCAACCAACCATAACCATACATTCACTATATGATGCATTAACAAATGAAAGGAAACTTAACAACTTCATGTATCTCAAAACCACATCAAACTATGCAACAGAAGAATAATAACAAAGTATCAAAGTAAAAAAGCAGATAAATTACACAAGACTCTCAAAATATCACATGAATCCATGCTACACAAGATCCAAGATACAAAATCTCCAAACAAACCAAACATCATGAGGTATTTCTAAAAACATGGGAAACGGTACCTTTACCTATATCCTAGAAGATAGAATCTACAAAAGAACCAAATTTCCAAAGAAGGGGTGAGTATAAAACTCAGTAAGTTTTCTATAATGACTTTTCTACTCATGCCACTAGGATAAAATAGTTAGAAACATTTACAATGAACAGTTTATATAAAACATTTTCTCAAAACAGTTTATAACAAAATATAAACAAGTTTTCCCAAAACCATTTACCACTAAAAGAACACAAATGTATTTGAAACCAAATATTCCATCAATTTATTTTCCAGAAAAATGACTAAATAATCTTTTAAATAATTTCAAAATATCTCCTTTTTTTGACATACCCAACCATTACACAAACCCATGCAACAAACCATGCATGCTTCCTAAAAGAGGGGTAATCTCTAACCCTTATCCATACCAAACATTATTGGGGAGACTTCTTAACCTTATCTAACCCAAATGCACATGAATATTTGATGGGGGAGAGCCCTAACCATTATCCATACCAACACTGATGGGGGAGACCCCAAACCCTTATCCGTGCTGAATGAAATATGAATGTTTGATGGGGGAGATCCCTAACCCTTATAAATCCCAGAAATGATGGGGGAGACACCTAACCCTTATCTGTCTCAAATTCAATATGAATGTTTGACGGAGTAGAGCCCTAACCCTTATTCATCCCAGCAATGATGGGGGAGACCCCTAACCCTTAACCATCCCGAATGAAATATGAATGTTTGAAGGGGGAGAGACCTAACCCTTATCCATCCCAATAATGATTGGAGAGACCCCTAACCCTTATCCTTCCCAAATGTAGTATGAATGTACCCAACCATTATTCCATTACACCAATTCCAAAACCAGTGTGTCATCCATTTCAATAAAACTCCCTTTTTATTGAAAACCCATTTTTCATCAAACCATTTAACAATTCTATCAAATCAATAATTTAAAATCATCATTTTAAATTCAAGATGCTAAATCACTTTTCAAAACAATTCACCATGATTTAACGATTTCACTAAAACCATACATCATCACAAAAGAGGATTTATTCTATTCTTTTCACAATCAATTCAATTAAAATAAACCAATTTCATACTAATCTAATCAATTATAGAAAGAGGAGTCAGGAGAAAAGCCACCTACCTCAATGGTTTTGATGAAAACCACAACGAACGAAGAATGCTGAAGAAAACTGGGTCGAGTCACCAAGAACCCTCCTTAGATCTATTCTCCTAACAAAACCAAAACTAAATCTCATCATATTTGGAATCCACACACATAGATGAACCCATAAAATTAGTAGATCTATGAAACTGAGAGAAGAGGATAAGTGTATCTAAATAGACATAAGAAACGGAACAAGAACGAAGATGAAAGATCACATACCTCAAGAATATGCCATTGATTCACCATGGAAAGCCTTCATATCACCTCAAAAAGGATTGCGAGAGGTTCTCTAACCTTAAAGGGAGAGTAATAGAGAGTTATGGAAACTTTGGTGGAAAAAATGATCCATTTAGAGGATAAAACATGTGAGATCCACTTTTTTAGGATCTCACTTAATTGTCTGCATGGTTAGTTCAGATGGTTAGACAAACTGTGTGCTAACAGTGCGTTAGCCACTACCTCAGCAGACTCTTGCACGACTTCATCGAATGTTCTCTCATAACCATGCGCCAACCATGTGGGATCCACTACCTCAAAATTACCAACTACGCAGGGTTTGGATACACTATTAGACAAACCGTGTTCTGTCTTTGCGGCGTCCAATTTTCCCCACAAAACAACTAAGAATCTATCCCAACTCTTCCAACCATCACCTTTAATAATAATAACCACGAAAATAATTAAGGGTTTCATACCAGAACCTAGTGGTACTACATTCTCCCTACCATTTTTCTTTCAATCTACAGAAAGTAGAAAACTCTCACCCAACTGAAAGAATTCCAACCACTTCTCTTTCATTTCCTTCTCACGTTCCCAAGTCTCTTCCTGAATCTGACCCTACTGCCATAAAACCTGCACTAGAATGATGATTTTTCCCCGTATGACATTCTCTGGCCTATCCACAATCTTTACCAGGATATGTATCAATGAAGCATCCAGCACTAGGTCAACATGATCTCATCTGATCACATGGTCCGGATCAAGCTGATACTTTTTCAATTGAGATACATGGAACAAATTATGCACTAAACTGAACCATGTTGGTAATGCCAATAGATATGCGACTTCTCCAACCCATTATAGAATATCGAAAAATCCTATGTATCTAGGAGATATCTTTCCCTACTTCCTGAAACGATGATGTCCAATCCTTGAAGATATCCTCAAGAAGACATGATCACCCACAGTGAACGACAAAGGTCTTCTGCGGTGATCTGCATAAGATTTCTGACCACTTCGAGCCGTCTCCATCCTCTTTCTGATGAACAAGATCTTTCCTATTGTTTCTTGGACATGGCTTGGTCTAACTAGTGATGTTTTATCTATTTCCACCCAACATAGTGGAAAATGACAAGGATGCACATACAATTCTTCAAACGGAGCCATGTGTATCAATGCCTGATACTTTTTGTTGTATGAGAACTCCGCCAAGGGTATATGCTCCTCCCATGAGCCACCAAAATCAATTACACAAGCCCAAAACATGTCTTCAAACCTTTGTATTGTCTTCTTGGATTTTACATCCGTATGAGGATGATACATCATGCTCATAGTCAATTGAATCCGAAGGGATTGCTGTAAGGATTTCCAGAAACAAGACATTAACCTCGGATCTCTATATGTGACTATTGACACTAGTACACCATAACTATTTTCCACTTCTCAGATATATATTTTTTAATGATTCTCTATCATATGAGTTTCATGAATATGGATGAAATTTTCCTTCTTGGTTAGATGATCCACTATCAGCCAAATGGAATCATGTTTCTAGACCATTCGTGGAGGACCTGTAACAAAATCAATTGCTATCTGATCCCATTTCAACACTAGGATAGGCAAAGATTGTAACATACCAGCTGGTCTCTGATGCTCTGTTTTAACCTACTAACAAGTTAAGCACTGTGGGAGGAACCTGGCCACAATTCATTTCATGCCGCTCCACCAAAAATGCACTTTCAACACCTTATACATCTTCTGTGTACCTAGATGTATTGCCCATCTTGAAAGGTGTTAAGCATGAAGGATTTGTTCCTGACAAACCATAGGTACGACCATCGGATCTCTGAAACACAAAATTGAACCCTCATCAAGTTTTCACCCCTAAATGGTCTCCCCGCCATTGAGTTTTGAACTTACAACCATACATTTGGCATCAGATGTTTATGCCTCTTTGATCTTTTTTTACTAAATTAGGAACAAGCATAGGTGATAAGAAAACCGCAACATCACCTCGATCTTCACATTCCACATGTGTGTCAGCTAGGACTGACATCAACTTCCATTCATCTAAAGATTATTTTTCCAACTGATTATAAGACTTCCTACATAATGAATCTGCCACTAAATTTCATTTTCTTGGTGTATACATCAAGTCAAATTCAAACATGTGGAGATACTCCATCCATCTCTTTTTCCTCAGATTTGAATCTCGCTGTGAGAAATTGTGTTTCAAGATTTTTTGATCTGTAAACACTATAAATTTCTCACCAAAGAGATAATGTCTCCATGTTTTCACAGGATGGACGACTGCAGCTAATTAAAAATCATGTTTTGGGTAGTTCTTCTCATGTCGTCTTAACTGTCTTGAACCATAAGCAGCCACATGGTCTCCTTACATGAGAACACAACCCAACCCTAACCCCGAAGCATCACAGTACCTTACATACCCCTGTTTTGATTCTGGAAAATTCAAGATAGGTGATTATGTAAGTTGAACCTTTAGTTCCTGGAAAGATTTTTGTCATTCCTATGTCCATTGTAACGGATCATTCTTCTTTTTTAGAGCTGTCATTGGTTAATCTAGTCATGAGAAATCACACACATCGTGTTGGTAGTAACCAGCTAGACCTTGAAAACTTCGTATCTCAAAGAAATTATTTGGTGTTTTCCATGAGATAATAGCTTCTATCATTTCAGGATCAACAGAAATACATTTTTTAAAAATCACATGTCCAATAAAACGTATTTCCTATATCCAAAAATCAAACTTTGATAATTTTACATAAAAATAGTGATCTCTTGGGATTTGGAACACTGTTTGCAGGTGATCCTTATGGCCATCCATTGTATTTGAATACACCAAGTTGTTTTCTACAAACACTATAACAAAAAAATCCAAATATCGCTGAAATATATGATTCATTAAGGCCATGAAGATCGCTGGTGAATTAGTTAGACCAAGAGGCATGAATACATACTCGTAGTGGCCATATCTATATCTGAAAGTTTTAATTGGAATATTTTCATTCCGAACAACCAATAGGTGATATCCAGATCGCAAGTCAATCCTAAACTCCACTTTCCTTTGAGGTGGTAATCTTGAGAAGTTCTTGGAAAACACATCTGGAAATTGATCCACAACTGCTGAAAAAATATTTTCCTCGATCTCTTACATTGATGTCAAAGTCAACGCTACCAATTGATAAAAGATTGTTCCCACTGTTGGTTCCAATAATCTCTTTGCTTCTTTCTTTACCATCCTCTCTTCTCTGAAGAGATTCTCAATGTCGTCCTCCATCATGAAACTAACTGTTATCATATAATAGTCGATTTGAGCCTTAAATGTTGTCAACCAATCCATACCTAGGATTAAATCATAGACATTCATTTCCAACCTCAAGAAGTTCAATTTCATCTCAGCTTCATCAACTGTTATAACACATTCTCGACACAAAAAGGCTGGACATTCTCTTCCACCAAGAGGAGTTTGATGTTTTATCATAGAAGGCGTCATTTTCAACATTAAACATAGAAAAACAACAGAAAGAGAATAAATGAATGAATGTGATGCATCAGTATTGAAAAGCACTTGAACAAGGGTAGAATTCAAAAGAATCGTACCTCTCACCATAGATGGTCCAGCTTGATCATCGACCATCATCTGCTCAGCTTCATACAATTGCTTCATCCATGCACTATTCCCCTTGTTGCCTTGGTGAGATTTCTATGGTTGAGAATTCATGGTATTTTTAGAATCACTATGGCTAGCTCTATTCTATTGACGAGACTGAATCTGTTGTCCTCCTCCTATCGAAGCATATGATGCTTGCGATGCTTGAGAAGTGTCTTGAGCACCTGACCTTGGGGAACTATGACAAAAGCATTTAAGATGTCCCATATTTTTGTAAATAAGGCATGCTCTTGGGGGTTATTTACATTCTCGTTTAATGTGGCTCATTGAACCACAATGAAAATATCCTAGTTTGCTCTTGGGTTTTAGAGGAAGGTTAATTGCTTGTGTGGTCTGATTATGATGTGTTATATCTCTTTGAGAATAGGTGTTCCCCTTCCTCTTCATCTTAGTGATAGGGTTATCAGATCCTCTAGTGAAGACAACCGTACTTCCTCTACTTATGTTTTCAACAGTGACGGATATCGTAAATAGGGTATCTGGTTGCAGTCCCAACTCAATAGTTTGAAAAGCATGAGCAATTCCTTAGACCAATTGTTGGTTCACTTGGGGATCAGCTGCAACCACATTATCACTGGCCTCTTTCAACTGGTTTCTACAAAGCTATGTGGGTTCCATTTCTAAAAAAACAACAACCTTCCTCAATCTCACTCTCTAGTAATTGATGGCTTAGCATTTAAAATTCTATCACATCATCTATCACAACATTTTTTTTCAAAAACAACATTTTTCCATTTTCATCCAGTTCTTGAAAAATCAACTATTGGTTTTGAAAATCCATCTATTTTCAAAATACACCAAATATCATCTTTTCAATATCATTCATTTGAAAACAAATTCTGAATTTTTCAAAAATTTACATCTTTGCACAAAATCATAAATCATTACTCACAATGAGATGTGAAATCCTAGTGGGAATTCCTTCCTCTACAATGCATGTCATGCTCATCTCATTGGCCAAACCCATGACAATGAGATTTCCAAAATTCTAGAAGTGTATTCGAAACACTTATGTATTCAACACCCTGGTAACATAAAGTTCAGAATAAATGGGTTAGCTATGTCCTTTTATGCTATAGATTTCAATTTCTAACAATCCTACTCATGTATAAGATTCTATCCCAAGGAATAGACGAAAAGGAATTCCAACTCCAAGACCAAGAACACTGATGATTTGTTACACAAGGGAAGTACCAGACTGATACCATTTGTAATGACCCGCCAATTCTCAATGCCTTGAGAGTACAACGAGTTGTTACTAGGCCTTATGAGACATCCCCAGGATGCTAAAGGCTGGAAATAAATGCCGAAGGGTTTCAAATACAAGTGGGGGAAGATTTACCCTTTAAGAAATAAACAAATAAACCAACCAACCATAACCAAACATTCACTATATGATGCATGAACAAATGAAAGTCCACTCAGCAACATAATGTATCTCAAAACCACATCAAAGTATGCAAAAACAGAAGAATAACCATGAATCAAAGTACACAATGGATTAATGACACAAGACTCTCAAAAGATCACATGACTCAATGCTCTACAAGCACCAAGCTCCACAATCTCCAAACAACCCAAACATCACGAGGTAGTGCTAAAAATGTGGGAAACGTTCCCTTTACCTCTATCCTGGAAGATAGAATTTGAAAAGTCACCAATTTTCCAAAGAAGGGGTGAGTATAAAACTCATTAGTTTTTTCCCAATGACTTCCCTACACACGCCACTATGATAGAAGAGTTAGAAACATTTACAATGAACATTTCATATAAAACATTTTCTCAAAATAATTTATAAAAAAATATAAACATGTTTTCCCAAAACCATTTACCACCAAAATCATTAAAGTGAAATTGAAACCAAATCATCTAGCAAGTTATTTTCTAGAAAAATAACATAATAAGATTTAAAATCCTTTCACAATATCCCCTTTTATTTTGACATACCCAACCATTCCACAAACCCATTTAACCAAACATGCATGCTACCTAGAAAAGGGGGAATCCCTTACCCTTATCCATCCCAGTAATGATAGGGGAGGCTTCTTACCCTTATCCAACCCAAGCGAAATGCACATGAATGTTTGACATGGGAGATCCCTAACCCTAATCCATCCCAATGCTGATGGGGGAAACCCCTAACCCTTATTCATCCCGAATGCAATATGAATGTTTGACGGGGGAGAGCCCTAACCCTTATCAATCCCAGAAATGATGGGGGAGACCCCTAACCCTTATCTGTCCCAAAATCAATATGAATGTTTGACAAGGGAGATCCCTGACCCTTATCCATCCTAGCAATGATGTGGGATAGCCCTAACCCTTATCCTTCCCGAATGAAATTTGAATGAATGACAGGGGAGAGCCCTAACCCTTATCCATCCCAACAATGATGGGGGAGACCCCTAACCCTTATATTTCCTGAATTCAGTATGAATGTACACAACCATTATGCCATTACACCAATGCTAAAACCAACGTTTCATCTATTTCAACAAAACTCCCTTTTTTTGAAAACCAATTCCATCAAAGTCATTTCAATACCAAACCAATTCAATAAAACACCCTTTTTATTAAAAACCCATTTTTCATAAAACCATTTAACAATTCCATCAAATCAATTATTTAAAATCAACATTTTAAATTCAAGAAGCTAAATCAATTTTCACAATAATTCACCAAGATTTCACAATTTCACTATGACCATAAATCATCACTAAAGAAGATTTATTCTATGATTTTCACAATAAATTATATTCAAATAAACCAATTTTAAACTAAGACAATCAAATCTAGCAAGAGGAGTCAAGAGAAAAGCCTCCAACCTCAAAGGTTTTGACGAAAACCACCACGATCGAAGAATGCTCCAGAAAACCGGGTCGATTCTCCAAGAACCCTACTTAGATATCTTCTCCTAACAAAACCAAAACCAAATATCATCATATTTGGCATTCACACACCTAGCTATACCCATAATGTGAGTATATCTAAGAAAACAAGAGAAGAAGAGAAGTAGATCTAAATAGATCTAAGAAACCGAATAGGAACGAAGAAGAACGGTCACATACCTCAAGAATCCGGCTTTGATTCACAAAGGAATTATTTCGGATCACCTCCAAAATGCAAGGGAGATGTTATCCTACCTTCAAGGGAGCGTAATCCCATGTTATGGCCACTTAAAGAGAAAATGATCTATTTAGAGGCAAAAACATGTGAGATACCCTTTTTAAGGATCTCAGTTAACTGTCCACACAATTAGTTCACATGGTTAGATAAACTGTGCACTAACTGTGCATTAGCCACTACCTCGGAAGACTCTTGCACGGATTCATTGCATGGTCTCTCCTAACCGTACGCCAAACATGTGGGAGACACTACCTCAAAATGACCAACTACACACGGTTTGGTCGCATGGTTAGACAAACCGTGCACCACCCGTGCGACTTCCAATTTTCCCACAAAAACACCTCCAAATCTCTCCCAACTCTTCCAACCATCACCCTTAAACATAATAACCATAAAAATCATTAAGTAATAGTTACATACCAGAAACAGGGGGCACTACAATCAATTCTTGTATGAAATTTCATTTATAATATTCTAAAATTCCCATGATGTTTCCCATTAATGAATTCTCCATTTCAAATGCCCTAACCCTCTTAAGAATTTATAACATAATTTATAAGCCAATTTACAGAATCTCAATTAACCCAATTAACCCTTTTTCATGACATTCAAAATAATCAGTTATGCCTTTATCAATGCTAGGAACAACTATCATTATTCCATTTTCCACTCAACCAACTATATTAACATGTTCATCCTGGAATCTATGTTATCACGTGTCAACTCTACATTTACCTGTACCAATGTCTAGGTTCAAGAATGTCAGTGTACCTCTTGGGTGGCCCTAAATCGGTCATGTCATCCTCAATATAGCTCATAGGGACCAAGATGGGTTAAATTCATAATTTACACACTTATTGTACCCAATCTCACCAAAGGTACCAAAACCACAACAAGAGATAACCAAGAACTCAATGAAACATATACAAATCAATCCAATGCCTACGGGATATAATCTATAGACCACCTACCTTGAATATTTTGCTGAGAACACTCTTAATCATAGCCTTAGATCAGAATTAATGCACCCCTTGAATCCCTAATCTATATTCCACTAGAAAAAGAGGGGTTTCAGGATTCAGAATAATATAACCCAATCTATAAGACCTTATCCATAAGAGATAAGATAAATGATCATTAGACATACCAAAATCTTCGATTCTCATCCAATAGTGCTCTAAACGACATAGAAAATAGGTAGATCGTTCCTTGGAAGATCTTGATGGGTTTTGTTTGTAACTATGTATGGAGGTAAAAGAATGTTCTGGAATATAGGGTGGGAACTTAAAAGTCGTGTGATGAAAAAATGATAAATTTTTTTTCTTTTAATTGGGCGTATGGTTTTTTCAAACATTTTTTCAAAATGTGCATAAAATCATTCACAAGACTCTATCTAAGGGAAGTTGGGTCACATGGTAACCTGGGGAGGCTCAAAAGGTTTTCCAACCATGCACTAACCATGTAGAATTCTATTATCCAAGGTTGCATAGTTTGTATCTCCCCATTGCATGGTTTTTCTTAATCATGAACCTCCTTCTGTTTATCACGGTTTGGGAACATGGTTTACACTAACCACAAATCAACCAAAAAACATGCACATAATGGCCATTTTTCTTTTTATTTCATGTTTGGAACCCACAAGAAACTCCTGAGCTTATACACACAACTGAAAAACATCTACCTAACCAACATTAAAAAAATTTAATATATCGAGAATATTTTTTCAAATTCTAGTATGTTGGGTTGTAAAACCACTTAATATGCTTATGTGACTTTAGATTCCCCTTCACTATATTATATGACCACATGAGTTCCTTCATAGACATTCGTGGACTGATTTTCCAATGAATACCAAATTCCATCCCTTATTTTTTGGATTGAAAAATTTATTGTGGATATCGAAGTGTCATACCACTTACATGATTTATGTGACTCCTTTAGGTTTTTCCCAACTCACTAAAGTAAATATATGGGACATGAAGGTATGTGATCAGTTATACATTTTTCAAAACCTTTTTTAACATGACCTAACCCCTTGGGACTCCTCCTAGGACATAGTAAGTTGAGAGTACCACCACATATGCACACTTATTTTTTCAAGGGTTGGTGACTAGAACCGAGTAAGCATATCTCACATAATGGGATTAGTTTTCCAAATGTGTTTATGAAAAATTCACACCACCATATAGGATGTAATAATATAGAAAATTTTAATAATAGTAACTATAGTGTGTGTATATGTATATATATATTTCATAAAAAATCCTATGATCTACAAAGGTAAACTAGTACATATATAAAATTGAGAAAAGGGAATGATACATACCTAGAAACCAAAAAGGAAGGTCTCAAAAACATCTAAACTAATAAGGCTCTCAAAGAAAGTAGGATCTAATCGTATATGATTCCAACTATTATCATCCCTTGTTCCTTTATGATTCTATAATACCACATCCACTAAGGTCATTTCCAATCACTAGCTCTGAACAAGGAACATCACCCCCACATCCAAAAGATAATATTGAACCATGTTTCAACTACATAGACACAACATGTGTTGGAACAAACCCTATGATGTGGTTATTATAAAAATACTATATAGGACACCCCAAAACCATATGAAAAATGAAACATGGTATCTCAATCCTGACATAGAAAATTACCTAACAGTAAGATAAGGAAGGACTATCCAAATATGGTTAATAAAAATATGAAAAAAAACAGATAATTCATAATCATATCAGATCTATCCCATGATGGTTTTAGTATCATGAGAATCTTAGGATTCCTAGAATACCAAAGTCCATGATGTCTGAAGTTGATATCCGAGTAATATACATTTCATTAAAGGAAACCCTAGGGTGCATAAGGACTCAAAAAACATTAATAATTTAATCTTCTAAACAACTCTATCACACTAACAATAGAATCCACTTAATAGAATGACAAAAATGGTCTTGGGTTTTGAAAAGGAAATTAATTCCTAGATTAAATATAGTAATAATGATTATTTAATTTTATCTTAGGATACTAGTTCTCTAAAACCAATTATCATTTTTTTGTAAGATAAAAGGGGTTTTTTATAGATAGTTTTTTTATTAAAAATATTATAAAATGAAATAGTTATTTTAAAATAACTATTTATGATATGGTTATTACGTTACAGATATACTAACCTACTATGATGCTATCATAGTTCCCATGTTATCAACTCTTCTTCGGCTAAGATGTTAAGAGAGAGAATAAAAATTACTTTATCTATCTATTATGACTTAATAGTGATTTTGAGAATAATCTAAACTAAAATATCATATTTTTTTACCCTTATTCCTAGAGGTATAAATGATGTAGAATAACATCCTAGTTAACATGGAAATTATGAAATGGATCGTCTTCTTTCTAAAAAGAAAATTGTTTCCACTACCACTTTCACATGTGCCGACAATCACTCATCACTTAACCACTTTGCTCTCTCCCATGCCATGATATCAATACTGGAATTAGGTGAACAGACATAAATATCATTAAACAAATAAATATTCAATAATAAATAAAAAATAAAATGAAATCACAATTGATGATAAAATTTTTTATTTGTAATTTCAAAATGATTTTAATATGAAAATGAAAGATTTTTATTCGATGATGTGAATAAATAAAGAATAAAAGAATATTCAAAACTTTTTCCGTTATCACTCATAGTTTATACCTCTATGTTATGGGTAGAACAATTGAAAAGTGAAAAATAAATGATATCAATGAAATTAATAAAACATGAAAAATAAAATCAACGCCATCCAGTTCAAAGAATTTTTTATCCTGTAATACCATTTTTATTTTTTTATATCAAAAATATTAATGAAAAATATAATAACATGAAAAATATCTTTTATATTTGAAGTATGTAAACTCTTGGATCTTTATATATAGTTTACCTTCTCTAATAAATCATTCAAAAAAATTCTTATTTAATTTTTCATTCAAAATTCATCATTTAAATATCCTAAAGGATCATCCTACTCTTTATATTAATTTCACATAAATTTTACTTCTATAATTATATATAAATTTTATATTCATGAACTCATTCATATTTATGACAAGGAACATCCTTATGTTATGCCTAACTATCTTCTTCACCCACTCAAGACATTGTGGGAATCTCCACAGTATAGTCTTGCATGATGTTTCTAACATGAACATATCCTTTCTGAAATTCCCCCAAAACTCCATAGTATCATCACTAAAATGTCTCCTTTTCATAATCTATAGTCTTTTTCAATTGAAAAAACTTAGATCTAAAATAATAAACTATGGATCATTGTGTTTATTTATATTAGCTAAGATCATGATCATTTCAATTGATCATGTTACATAATCCCATAAAGAAAATCACAATAGAATAATACCATTTTACTATATAATTAATTTGAATTAATATTATAAAAGCTTCTATGTTACCTTAACATAGGACCATATGAATTATATGCAACCTTATCTATGTTAGAGTTACCTTCACACAACACTCAAACCTCAGTTTTAGCTTTACATGTTTCTTATAATTATAGTATAACCTTTACACTTGAAGTGAAAATTTTGTAATTCCTTTTAACATCACTCTAAAATTTGGTAGGACTCATATTCATCTCAACTCAATGGTTTGAGAACATGGATCTTCTACTGACCATGATGATCGACTATAAAATAGACAGGTCACTAAATAAATCACTCATATATGGATTTAATGTGAGATTAAAGATAATGCATTAATCATGTGGTTCAAATAAATGGAAAATTCACGATGCATTCAATAAACCACAAAGATTTTAAGTTATTTTGAATTCATACAAGAAACTAGGGGAAAAGTCGAATTATATAGGTTATTTTTGGTTATTCTAGAAAATGTTTAAATAACACAAACCATATTACAAATTATATTAATGATTTTATTCCATTATCAATGTATAGCTTCCCTGTTAAATTACAAAGTGAATAAAGACTCTAAAATTCATGATTTAATCCTTTTAAAAAGTATTCTCTATATTATTCCAAAAACTAATAAATTTGATATTAACAAAATATTGACTCAAAATAGTGGTTTTAAATTCATTCATAATTATAAAAAAATGTATAAAAATATTTTCTAGTACATTTACCCATAATTAAACATCGCACTCCAAACAAATGAATTTATAACAACTACAAAAAAATCAATCACTAGCCAATGTACATTCCCTTTTTAAACACCACAATTCTCATTGTTATCATACATCCTCAATGATCTTGTTTCAATTGTATTTATTAAGCAAATTTCATTAATTATCACATATCTTATCCTCTTATATTGATATATACATACCTTCTAGGAAACATTTCATGCAAAACTCAAGTATGATTTTTAAGAAAGGATTTACTATTCAAAGTTAATACATGTTTTACCATAGGATAGAAAAATTAAATCATCTCCACCCAATTAGACAAGTATTTATGCATATTATGAGAGATTAATCAGGGTTTTTATATTTATTATGGTTAGTGGTTCTTTTTTTGAAAATCAGTTGAGGTAAATTTATGTGGTTCATCTCAATGTTGATGCACAATTCATGGTTTAAAATTTTATCCAATAATGGATTCCCCCAAAAATAAATTCTTCCACTAACTCATCATCAATTATTTGAATTTTTGAAAGTCAACCCACATATTTTATAAATTCAATATATTAAGAATTAATCTCCCTATTTCCTTCAATGTGTTTCAAATTTTTTTATATTTCTTTCTCTTAATGGTTGATAGAAACTTCGAGCATTTTAGTAGCTATACGATTTTTCATTGCCTTATGTGAGAAGAAATTTCCATCCATATAATTTATTTTTGGTGTCATCTTCACATTAAAATACTACCATTTTATAAATAGATCATCTAGAGTGGACTTTATAGAATCAATCCCTTTCTGAGAAGGTTTTAGTTCCAACATACCTCTAAAATCATTCTCATCTTCAGTGTCAATTCATAATTAATATAACATCTAAAGTATCATGAATTAGTTCCCTCCTCATATACATTCATAAATTATATCTAGTATTATTTTAATTAGTAATTCCGTGATGAATTAGGTATTAGGGAGAAAAAGGGGAAATTGTTTACTCAAAACGGTGGTGGCCTTTCATATCAAGACATAGATGTCATGAAGAAATTTATCAAGCTCTTCCCATCATGATTTTCCTCCCAAATAATAATAAAATAAATTTCACATATTTTTCTTTAAATCATTAAATATTATTCAAAATATGTTGTTCTATGTCTTTTCTTCCATCACCCACACTTGAATTAATCCTAAATCGGGCATCATATTCTATATCAAGGTAGATATGAATATTTGGATTTTAATTTTGTTTCAAAATAAATTAATTCCTGGATATTAATTACTCAAATGGATTAAATGTCAATATAGTCTTGAAAATTGGGCTCATTGAAAAGGGATCTTAAAATTAAAAGATATATTCAATCCTTTAAGCATAAGTTCATTGAATGATTTTAGATTTAAACAATATTACTTAGAATGGTTTGGTTTTTCCAGAATATATTGGTTATATTTTGAAAAAAAATCATATAAAGGATTATAAAGTTAGTTTAGAAGTATCTCAAGAAAGTGATAAACATAAAATAAATTATAGTATTATAAAATATTCAAACATTAGTGGGATTTTCATGAATTTCTATCACTTATAATTAGAAAACAATTTCTTATTAGTATTCAGACTCCAAATCCTTTTTTATTATTTTCTAAAAACTGCTTTAAGGGTTAGCGGTAACCGTACATTCAAAAATAGAAACAACAGACCCATTTTTCACAATACAATTCAAAATTCAAAATTCATAATTAGAGCTCAAACAAACCATCAAGATGCATGATAACCAAAACAATTCAAAATTTCAATTACTGAAAAGACCTTGCACAATCACCAATGATAGCCTCGAGCCACCCGCCTACTGCATGTCATCACATCTCCTGCCATCGTCACTGTAATTCTTTCACCACTGTCATCACTAAAATTATTTCTCCAGTGATTCCATCTACATACTATCATCATACCGGTCACTGGAGATAACTGACCGCTGGACTCATGCCACCACAAGAGTCCATCATCCCTACCATAGAACACCAAAATGAAACACCATAGGCCATTAGATCCATAAGATGAAGCTTCCTGAAAACCCTACCGTTCGCACAAACAAATGATTTGTTTTCCTTAATTAATTAAAACATATTTAACACATGATCATATTTTATGTAGAATAATAGAATCATCAAATTATTGAAGAAAGGTACAACCTGGTTTTATTTAGTAATAAAAAAGTTATAAGATTTTGATCCCCACCACTATCTGTTGTGTAAAGTTCCCATATAATTTATCTTTCATGTTTCCACTAATAGTTAATGGTTCCAACTTTATATTCTTTTTAATATTCATAGCACCAAAAGGAAAGACAAGGGTAAATATAAAGGGACCTTCCCATATAGAAAAAAGTATATCTAGAATCATATTTATTTTAGTTATATAAAATCACTATGTCACAAGGATGGAATTATTTCAGTTAAATCACATTTTCATGATCCTTGTTCTTTATTTATAAATTTTATAAATTTCAAAATTTTCACTTTTTATTTCTTATAACTCTTATACTGTCAAACTCATCTTTATTCAAACTATTTATAATTCTATATTCATCTCTCTTATAGCCTGGTATTCTTTTTTTTTCAAATCCATAGTTAGGATAAATATTTTTTGATAAATCAACATTTATGGGATCATTACTATGGTGGTTTTCTAGTTTATCGTGTCACACCTAATCTTCAATTAATGTAAGATTTTTTTAGAGTAACAATAGTACAATGCACATAGATTGACTAAATAATTTGATGAAAACATAAATAATGAAATTTTATAAATCCAATTTTAGGATATTATTTTTTTATTCATCATATCAAAATAATCTTAGAGTGAATTTTTGAAATGTTTTAGAAATAATTCATTTTTTGGTGAATACTAAAAATACTGATTTTATACAAATATCAATTTTATAACATTAAAAAGATACATTAATAACATTAGAGATTAAAAACCCTATTTTATATAAAAAATAAATATTTATGAATTAATATAATTCATTTAGAAATATAATTATTAATTTATAAATATATTCTTAACATTTTGGAAACTTTTATTTAATGTTTTTGTTTAAATTATAAACTACTATAATGTGTAAAATAAGTTTTTATAATAATGGATTAAATATATAACTGTTTATTAATTATTTTAATTAAATTTATAGAATATTTTTCCAAAAAAATATTTTATTATTCATATAATAGTTTATACAAGGAAAAAAATGAATGTAATTTCTTTTTTACGCGTAAATTGTATTTTTTTTAAAAAAACAGTTTTCATTACATTTTAAACACTTATTTTAAAGTGAATATAAACCACTTATAGAACATTAATTTTTGATAATTTATAACATATTTTGAAAATGATTAATTACTATAATTTAATATGTTCAGGAAAAAAATTATAGTTAATAGTGAAAACACTAAAATTTTCTTTATCGTGGTCAATGCTAAAATGGGTTTACCATGGTTTAAACTATGAGATAAGGGTAATAATTTTACATAAAATTTTATAATTATTATTTTTTGAATATATTTTGACCATATATTTTTTAAAATTATAATTCATGTTCATTTTCATCCACTTTCACATGAAGGTGACCTTATAATTTTGAAATCTTTTAAGTGATTTCATTTATGTCCCTCACCCCACATATTAAAGGTGACTTCTTTTCCCACTTTATTCAAAAGAATTAAAACACTCTATATCTAAAAATACCTAACCAAAAACCATCACATATTCATTCCCTTCACTTTTTTATTTTGGTATTCTCTTAGGACCATCCAATGAAGGCTTATGGTGTATTCCAAATGAGGTCTCTCAAAGAAGAGGTAATCATCTTTAAATATTCTCTATGTTTATTTATTTTTTGATAATTCCTATATTATATTGTTAGAAAACTAAAAAAATTAATCTAATATAATTAATAAGCTAAGATGTTATTATTATTATTATGTTAAACCCATTTTACACATCCTTTCTATCCTATAGATTATGACAACATCGATTGCGCATATGTATGGCCTACCACCTCCATATAGCAGTGTAATTCATTTTTCATCTCTAGATCACTTGAATGATGAAAAATATTTTACTAATGAATATATATGATATTTAAAATATAATTTTATTTTTATATATATAATATTTCATTTATTTTCTTACCCATCCACTCGTTAAAAAATGATAATGTAACTCATGCATACTTGTGGACTACCACCTCTACAAAGCAATGTGATTCATTATATATTTCCACATCACATGTATGATTATAAATATGTGTATAAATAATATATATTATATTTATATCATGATTAAAATTATGATGATTATGGAATTGTGATCAAGATGCAAGGACCAAAATAAAACCAAAACATACATTAAAACAAAACATTAAACACTCAGAAATTATGATTTTAATACATAATTTTTAATAAATTTGTGTTGAGATGTTATTATTGTATTGTATATTATATTTAATTACATATCTATTTATTTTTTAGAACAATAATAATTTTAAATTTATTTAACAGGAATTTAAAATAACTTATGAAGAAAGTTGTACATGATGAAAGGGAATATTTAACAATATGATTCTTATTTGAGATTGTTTATATTTAATTTAGATATGAGGAAATGGTATATTTACCGTGTTTTATTTTATGTTAAAAAAATAAATAGAATCATGTTTTTTTTTCAAGAGACACCTTTTACAAAAGATGATAACAGATTACTTGTCTTTACATGTAGCCCAGGAATAGGTTTTACCACCATCATGAATATTATTTTCATTGAAGATTAATTTTTAACTTTATATGGTTTTTTTAAACTAATTTTTTCTCTAATACATTTTTAAACTTTTATATTTTAATAAAAATGATTTTAAAATGAAATGTATTTTTTCTCAAGAAATTTTCAAGTTATATTTCTAATATACTTTCATCTATCTTTTCATGAATCATATACTTTATAGGGGATATAATATATTTAGATAATTTTCTATATTACTATGGATGTCTTATGTTTATGTTGTTCTATTTATTGAATTAGGAAAATATTAACATTTAAGATGATTATTTGTCAATATGAATGTATATTTTGATTATATATTAAATTTTTATTCATTTATTCATATTATTAATGTATTAGACTTAGTATAAAATGGGTGACACCTATTATATCCAATAAATGCATCTTTAGGTCTCATGAGACAATCTAGTCTAGGTATTAGTAATAATCCTTACTTATTTATGGGTGATCTCTTGAAATAATTCCTTATTAATAAGATTATGATGTCTAGAATAATACATTCTATAAATTTTAAACTATTTTTTGGAATCCATTTTATTAATTAGGTTGTTATTTCATTCAAGGATTTTGTCCCCTTTTATGATTTAAAGTATATATGGAATATTTTATTATATTTTGGATCTATTGTATTATTAATTATTTAATATCCATGATTTATTATGTTATACTCTTTATCTTACTGATAATATGAGATCACCCTTTATTATGTTTTTCTTTTCCTAGGATACCAATAAGGGATATATGAATGATATCAAAGATTTACTTGAAATATTAATAAATTAACAACTAAAATTTTCATATTTTATTTCATTCTTTCATATGAAATGTGAGAATCATTTATAGGTCTTGTCTCTCATAAAAACTAAACTATGTTATACTTTGGTATGTAATCCAATTAATTTTGGGCCAATGTATTAAAATAACCACCAACACTAGGTTACTATAGGTGGGGTGTTATAGTCTGAATCATAGTAAGTTTACTATAAACCTTAGGATCCAGAATTAGGAAAATATATATTAGAAAACATAACCATATAACATACATTGAGGATAAGTCTATAGTAGGATAATATCATAATCTTTTGGAAAATTATGGAAATATGTGGTTTTCCCAAAAAAACATTTTCTTACCTCACTACTAGAAACTAGACGTGGTTGTACAATAGATAAACCTAAGCATAATAAATCTGAATGGGGAACATTGGGTATTAACTCAATTTTCACCAGTGATTAATGAGTGGTCTTAATTCTACACACCTAACTAGAACCTCTTGGGGGAAATGTTGTGGTTGATTTACACACTCTATAAAAACTATTATGAAAACTTTAAAACTATTTTTATGATTTTTAGATATTCCCAAAGATACATAAGTTATAATTCTATGATTAGTTATGAATATGTATTCAATTTATGTTAACTATTTTACCAGATTTATAATTATATTTCATAATGTTATGGGATAATTCAATATATTCCATTGTTTATAAATGTAACCTAATGTAAGGAATGTAAACTATATTAATACAAGTAATCTATGTAAGGATTTTGTTCCGGGGAAAGGAAATGAAGTTGGATCTAGAACTACAAATAAAGATAAACATATCAGAATTGTATTGGGATAGATGACTTATGTTATTTCCAATAACCTTACCTAAATATAGGATATTTCTGAACATAAAAATGGAGAAATAATGTCAAAATACTTCATGCATTATCACCCTCAATCAATTAATGGGAATTATCATCAATTTTTTATTGAGTAATGTATTAAGTCCTTATAGAAGAAATTATTTCTTTAGGAAATTTTGAAAGAGAAAATTTTATTATTGAAGTTCAGCATCTTAGTGTACATAATGAAAATGGGGGTTATTGATATAGAACACTAAAAATTTAGTGAAAGAAAATTGTATGGTATGGAAGACATTCATGGAGATATTATTTAAAAAATTATTTTTTTCCCTGAAAAATGTGCTAATATTAATAAGAAATTCCAAAATATTTGGAAAAATTAAAAATAAAAAATCTTAAATATTAATCTACCTTTATAAGGATATAATGACATTCTCAAAATTATGTATACCATCCAAGGAGTAAGGATGATCATTTCATGGGTGGGATAAGTACTATCCTTTGAAGTTAATCAATTTGTCTTAAAAATTTTGTATATGAGGATATAATATCAAGTTTCATAAATTAATGGAAATATTTGTTTGATTTTATTGCTTTTCTAGGAAATAAATAAGATGTGTGAGTTGGTGAGAACTCTATAAAAGGAATTACAGAAAAAGGGAAGAATGGAATGGGGTACTTTCTAAGGTGTAATAAATGGTGAAAGAAACACCATGTAATATGCTTAATGGGAATGGTATTTTTCTTCCACTGTGGAGAGATATTTAAATAGGCTCATAATTTCAAGGATATTATTAAATATTATAAAGATTAATGATTAAAACTATAATAAGATAAAGTATTATTCTAATAAATGTCTCAAGATTCAGTGGAATTTAACTCAAGAAAAATTCCAAAGGATTAATGATGATCTTATGTGATCAATTCCCTTGAAGTTGATGTTCTTAAATATATAGTGGAAATTACACTAATCATAGTTTTAAATTTAACATATTCATTATTTAATTCATGATTTTTATACTTTCTTATATCTTCCATATCTTCCTACATAATTTGATACTTCTGTAGCACCAAAAGAAGTGGGTTTTCAATCAAAACATCTAATTGGAATCTTACTAAAATAATGAAATGTTAGTAGTTCTCAATTATGTCACACAAACATTATATATATCTATATTTTACTGTTATAATTAACATTTACTATCATATAGTATTTGGTATGTATTGGATTTGAAATTATAATGAAAAAATTAACTCTTAAAAGAGGGAGATTTCAATTTACGAGTGACATATAGAATACCTTTTCTTTAGAGGGGAGAGTTCATAATTTGAATCTTCTTTGAATTAAACTCATGTATCTCTACATAATGAAATTATTAGAGAGGATGAAATAAAAAAAATTAACTATAAAGGTATAATTAGAATATAGGATGTACCTATTGTAAAATAATTTATTGACGTGTTTCCTGATGAACTACTCAGACACTCACTTAAGTATGAATTTGAGTTTTCTATTGTTCTTATTACTATTGAGAAACCTATTTATATGTCTCCTTATAGGAATTCCACAGTTTAATTAGTGGAATTAATGAATCAATTGACCGTGTTTTGGAACATGGAATTTATATTACCTAGTGTTTCACCAAAGGGTTCATTATTTATTTTTGTAATGAAAAAAGATGGTTCTATGAGGTTTGGCATTAATTATTGGGAAATTAATTCAATTAATATAAATAAAAAGTACCATATTCCCCACATTGATGAATTATTTGATCATATTGAAAGAGCACAATATTTATTAAAGATTGATCTTCATTATGGGATTAATCAACTACAGTTGAGGAAGGTAAATATTAAAAAGTTGAAATTTTATATGAGGTTTGGACATTAAAAATTAACCTTAATGTTATTTGGATTTACTAATGAACCATCTATTTTTATAGATATGATTAATAGAGTATTAAAGAATTATCTAAATTATTTAATGGTGGTAATTATTGATTATGTATTAATATAACCTAAAATATATTATTATAAAAAGATTAATTTTTTATTCATTCATAAGACTCTTAGAGAACATTTTTAATTTAGAAAATTACAAAATGTGAATATATGGTTCAAGAATATTCGTTTCATCAACATATTGTCTCAAATGATGTAATATTAGTAGCTACTTCAATAAAAAAGGTTGTGATGGATTGAAAAATTCCAATGAATATAACTAACATATGTAGTTTCCTTGTATTATCTGGCTACTATAAACTAAATTTAAAAAGAAATTATCTATTAGCTAACCTGTTAACCACGTTTATATATAAAGGGGATAAGTTCATATGGTGAAAATAATTTAAATAATTTTTTGAAGAATTAAATATTAGGTTACTCAATGAATACATATTGACATTTCCATTAGTATAGGATGGATTTGTGATATATATTGATACGTCAATTAATATAATTGGATCTTCCATTATACATAATGATAGTTTTTTCCCTATACATCTGGGTAGCTAAAGATTGATGAATAGAATTATCAAATCCATGATCTTGAGTTCGAAGCCATATTTTTTTATTAATGATATGGAGAAATTTCTTTTATAATAAAATATTTTAAATATAAAATGACCACAAAATTTTGAAATACATATTCTGAAAGAAAGGGATCTACTTGAGGAAAATGTTACGGTTAGAACAATTATAACTGATATCATTAAAACAATTTAATTCCGGATTTATTACATAAATATACCCTTAATACAATCCAAATATATTTTGTGGACTATTTTTTTTAGAAATTATATTCAATGAGGAGTAACTTGAAACATGGGTAAAAAATTATTTTTAAAAACTCCAAAACAATCCCATATATTCCATGGATCTTCTAATAATGCATTGGATAACTTGGGAACATATGTCAGAAATGGGTGATCTGTAATTCTATGTAAAGAAATAATAAAATAATGAGATGATAAAATTAATACATATTAGTAAAGAGGCATGTGAAGGTAATATAAAATGGTGAGAATAATAAACAAGAAAAAATCAAGATATATGACGATAACATCATTGAAATGTAAGAATGTGGGAAAAACATAAAACATTAAATCATAAAAATAATTCATGGATAACCACTAATAAATCATAGCAAAATGTGATTACTATAACCTCTAATGAACCATAAATAGTATCCCATGATCTAAAACATTACCCAATTCATTGGAGGACAATATAATTTTGGACCCATCAACCACATCCATATAAAGTTTATGCATTTGTAAGTCATAAGATCTTAGAATAGAATAATGTATTTAATATATTTTAATAACACAATTAAGAATTTTGGTTCACATACATTGTGGTCCTAAAACAGAGAATTATAGATACATCAAGGTGAATACCCTTTCGTGTAAATGGGGATGGGTATACACAATGCAAATTTTTTTCCGGGAAAATCATTGGATTATTTTGACAACATAACGGGTATACATAATAGTTCAAGGAAGGGTTTTTTGAGAGTGAAAGGTGGTATATCATTACCTGGGAATAATAAGGAAGGTAAAGTGATGTATAATAACATATTACAATATGTCCAATAGAAAATAAAAAGGTATAATACAAATAATTTACTTAGATAAATGCGATGAGGAAGAGAATCACATACCTTGTGAGGGTGATTCTAAAAGTTTGGTAGGAGTTTATTAAGATATTCAAAAAACACTGGGTTAGATCTAGAGAGGAATAAAAAGATTAAATTGGTGCATAATGGTTTTTTAGTGATGAGGATATGGAGTTTGGTGGGTTTTTATATAAAAAAAGAGGTAAATTCCTTATTAATATTCAAAATTAGGTTTTGGACACTATATAATATAATAATAAAACCCACAAACCATCCAATTGTATTTTCCCGTGGTTTTTGAAAAATAATAGTGTTTTTCAACATTTTACAACTCCATGAACTAAAGATGTTAAAATTTATAATTTACATATTTTAATAAATATAATTATTTACTTAAAAATAATTTTTTTAGGAAAATGACAAATTTATTACCCTTATAGGATTATATTGGAGTTAATTAAATTATATTATCATGTATATATAAATATTATTTAAAAAAAATTATTATATAAAAGTGATGTTGATTTAAATATTCTTCAATTTATCCCAAAGTCTTTTAAATCCATAAATTTTACAAAAATATAATTTTAGTTTCATCAAATCATTATATAATTTCCATCAACTCATATATAATTTTATATATAAGGTAATGATGAAAAATGTTAAACATAATAATTATTATACTAAAATAAAACATAAAATTCATATTACAAGGGGATAAATATATAACCTCTTAATAAACCCATGCATTCTCTAAGGGTATGGTGTGTGGTGGTGGTACTTTCTTAGGGTGGTTAAATGAATATGGTGTGGTTTACATTCATGATAAGCTTAAATTCATTCTTAAATATTTTTGTTCGTATTTTAGATCTTGATTTTTTTATTTGTATTTCTCAAGAGGAAATCCCAATGATATCATCTGCATTTGAAGATCCAATAATTGGGCTACATAGGGTATGATTCTATTTGTCGAAGCTATCTCTTCTTCTATACGAATTAATTAGACATTATAATAACCCTTAATATATAATAAACATAATGAACCTTATAAAATGGATATATTATTAATAGTTAAGATTCTTAAAATATTTTTAATCTGACTAGCTATGTTTTTTAATGGTCTAAATTAACAAAAATAGTGCATGAGTTATCTATAACTACATTACTTATTCATGATATTTTATTATTCAAAAATGGAGTTTTATTTATAAAATTTCTGGTACTCACATTCTTACCAACTTCAAAAAAAATTTCCTTGAATTTTAATTTCATACACTAATTCATATGAGGGTACTTCTATTCCATCACCTCTTCTAGTTTCCATTTTGTTTCCTCAATCATGTGGTACCACCATAGTACTTTAACAAGGTGAGTTTTATTGTTTCATAGAACCTTTCCTATGTGATCTATGATATTCACCAACTTCTTCACATATGAAATGTAATTCCCGGACCCCAGAATACAGGATCCGGTGCATTATTTTAATACATTGGTATGATTACAAGGAATCAATTCTTAAAGGACCGATCAGTTTAGTAGTCTTGGAAAATAGATTACATACATGAACGTTACATTACACATTAGAAAATAAAAGACAACATAAATTATACTTTGAGAACTCCATTAATCTCCTAGCTTAACCCTGTATATCATTCATAATACACTTCTTGGAATCTTAGTAAAACAAAACAAAATAAAGGGGTGAGCTCAGGTTCTCTGTAAGAGTAAAAAATACAGCAGAAGATAACATAAACATTAGGCATGGTGAATAATTGAAAACACATGCCTTAACAAATAATAGACATGAGGTCTTTATGGCAGGAATAGGAGCAAAGTAAATAATTCCATAATAAAACATAGTCATTGGGTATTCTACTAGTTGAATAACCACGTGCAATATCAATAGCTAATCTCATAATAATGGAATGCATAATGTCGGACATCATAACCACATAGTCAAGGCCTCATTCCAATACTACAAATTAGAGTTTTTCCAAGCCCTATGCCAAGATACTAATTTGTCTCATGAGACATACCAATCCATTGAGGAGCTATAGTAGGCTCCACCCATCACTTACTATGTCTAATGTATTCCTCAAATGAAAGGGTGAAACATAGTCAAAACATTTGTATTAAAACTAGCATACAAAATGTCAATACTTTAACCATAAACCATGAATGAAATAAAAATAGCACATCCACAGTCAACCGTAACACATTCAATACAATATATAAGATTGTATTATAATAAATCAACCTCAATTGAGAATAATTATGGATATTTACATAGATGAAAATAATCATCAAAACTATTTGAGAGAAATATTTTCCTTTTTCTTAAAAACATTTAAAAGTATCGCTATTTATCAAGAAGGCATTTAAAATAGATTTTTGAATCAAAGTGTCCCATACCACTTTGGAACTTTTAGAAGGAATTTAAATTTTAAAACATTCATATCCATATAAATAAATCCTTAAAACCATTTTTAAAACATGGAAATTAATAAGAGAGATTTAGAAGAATAAATCATTAAAACATTTAAAATGATATTTTAGTTAGAGTTCCTAACCAAAAGAGAGACACTTGAATACAAATAATTGTGTTATAAAAACATTATAATATCATGTGAATAAAGGTATTCATGATATACTATTACAAATAACATTATATACACCATATAAAAGTGAATTGGTGCATGATGTCGAAGAAGTCTCAATGGAATGTAAATTGAGATGAAATCCCTTATAAAGACCATATCCTTAGGTCAAGGATAAATAAATGAAATAATTATGTTTGAAAAATATAAATACACTCAATATGATTGGATATTTAGTGTAAATTAATCCGAGAACATTCACTCATATTCTTGTAAAAAACAACACCAATGTCTTGGATGATTAACTCAATGAATGGAAATTGAGTTAAGATTACTCTTATAAATTTTATATTGATAACTTGAGAATTTATCAATGAAGTGATTATGTGTATCAAAATTATATCCACACAAAGGGGTTGTAAATTACTACATAAGTAAATAAATAGTGATTTAACACATAATCTTGGAGTAAAACAATCGATGATGTTTGCGTAGAAAACAATTAGTAGAAATTCAAATTAGAAATTCCCTTACTGATTTGGTAACTTACGAAACATACACCCCATGAAAGAAGTATCATAAAATTAATATGTAAATACCCATAAATTGAATTATATTACACAATAAATACTATCATGGGCAGTACATACACTATACAAAAGGAAATAGTGGCAATATAGCACGAATCTCATGGGAATAAGAAGTGAGATGGAAACCCCTTACACGTTGTAATCAATCGAGTCATACGACCAAAAGTTTATAACCACCAAATGAATCATATAATACCATGAATATAAAGATAATAATGATAAAATATACCAAATATAAGTACACAATACACCACATGCAATAAATAAGTGGTGAACAATAGAAATATCACAGAATTAAAAGTGAGATAAGAAACCCCTTACATGTTGTAATCAATTGAGTCGTATGTCCATAAGATAATAACCACCAAATGAATCATAAAATAAAACAATTAAAAAAATCATGATAATATATATCAAATGGAAATTCACAATACAACACAAGCAATAAATAAGTGGTGAACAATGGAAATCTCCCAGAAATAAAAGTGAGATAAGAAACCCCTTACCTCAAGTCTAACTTGTCATGTATGTTCCTTGTTCTTACTAAATAATAAACATAAGTTAATTTATACATTATTAAGAATATTTTTCAAGTATATTATTGCTTTTATATCACTTATTAACTTTCTATAACAATTAGTTAATTATTTGAGTTCATATTGGATATTTTATCGATATTCGGAAATTAAGTAAAAAAAGAACTTATTATAATTACAATTTTCCCATGTGGTCAAAATTCCATTATCACTAGAATGATATACATGATTTAGATATCATATATATTTTATATATCCAGTATAAATATGTATTTATAATAGTACATATCATTTGTAGTTAAGAAATGAAATGCATTGTTCATGGAGACGGTAAGTCGTACGTACGCATGAACGCTACATTCATTTCTATTTTGTATTTTAATGGAATTAAAATGTAATTATACATAGGTATATTATAATTCCAGTATAATATAATATATAATATCATTAAATCCATTGTTTATACATCCCACACAAGTCATTAACGAGTCATATCACTTTGAGGGGGTGGTAGTCTGCACTTCCTCAAATGAAATTATCGTGTTTTGCCCATAATGGAAACCATAAAAGTATGATATAAATAGAAAGTACAGAAGCACAATGAAAACATAAACATAATATATATCATATAAAAATACATTTCCATCTTAATTTCCACCATGAGATGCGGTAGGAGATAATTGAACAATCATCATTTCGTGAGGCATTAGTTTGCCAACCACAGAAAAAGTATGTTCTTCACCCATTAGATGGAGGTGTGTGTAAGTGTAGTTAGAATACTTTTCATAAAAACATCTTATTATATTGAGTATACAGGTTTTTTTATTAAATTAAATGAATAAAAATAGTTTGGTGGTTTGTAGAAGTAAAACAAAACAATATAAAACAAAAGAATTGAAGAGAAACTGTTACCTTTAATTTGGGTGACTTCTTTTGGTTTGAACCAAAAGGACTTCTTAAAGTGACTTATGCATAAGTTAAGGATTCTATGTGTAATATAGGGATCTTTAGGGCTTATTTGGGCAGGGTTTGGACAATCCAATGGGCTTGAGAGCTGTGTGAAATGGGTTAGAAATGGTGTCCTTTTATAAGGGGGGAGGGGCTCTTTAGAAAAGTGTCAAAGTATTATTTTATTCTATAGTGATATTCGGTTTCTTAAGGACAAAAATTAATTAAATTAGAATATATATGACTCAAGGTAGAAATATAATCATCCAATAATAATTGGACAGGTTCTTGATATTGTTTTAATATTAATAATCTTATTTATTTAAATTATTTATTAATGAGGTAAATACTATAGCATTATTGTGTCATAAATTATTTAATTTATATGATGTCTAAAAATTATAAAAAAATTATGATAATGTATGAAATACTTTTATCTTTCCAAATAATTATAATAGTAGAAAATTTTACATATATAACACCATGTAAAAAGTGATATACTAAAAGATATTTGTTAATGTCATTTTTGTCTTTACTTTAGGTTAATTAAAATAAAGAGTCATTAACACGCTTAAGTGGCTCCATGGGGTCCCAAAATCGACACAAGGATGATAATGGTCGTACATGACTCATCCAATAAGGTTAGTACAAGTTTTAACATAATTTGGTATTATTATGATATTTGTTTTTCATTGAATTGCCCTATTTACCTTTAACCTCATTAAATAAAAGTCAAAAGTTACTATTCACCAAAACCATTTTCGTCATATTGAACCAAATTTTAGTTACTAATAACAACCAAGTATTTTGTATTTTCTTTATTCAATTCAAAGAAGCGTTAAAATTCTAATTAAATGAAAGAGTCAGTTTTTTAACTACAACTAAGTTGTTTTACTATTCATCAAAAATTGATGTTTTTCAGAAAAATACCAAAACTTCAGCCTAAGCTATATTTGATATTATAAATTAAAAAATGATATCTATTTTACCATATTCAAATCATATAATCTTCATTAATTAATTTAAAATTATTTTCTGTTGTCAAAACAAATAGCTTGTTTTTAAGAAACAATAACTGTCAAAAGATTGAAAGTTGTTTATGTATAATTTCAAAGTGAAATTAATTCCAATGAACAAAATTTGATTAAATGGTAAAAATACTATCTAATTATACTTCCAAACCATTCAAATGTATCATTGAACACTGTAATTTATTTTGATTAAAAAATTTGTTTTCGATTAAAATTTAGTATTTTTCATTACTCACCCAAATATGAAAGTTAACAGAAAAACACCAAAAATTTATTGAAACTAAATTTTTATTTCCTGATTCTAGATAAGAAGTTTATTTTGAAAAATTGAATATTTAAAAGTGTCATATATAGGTTTTAAAAAGGGTTCTCCATTAAAAGGTAGTAAAATTTCATTTTTTGAAAAACAATTTCTTTATCGGAAAAAAATGAATTTGTTCTTATATTATGACTATGAAACACATAATATGGATGTTAAAATTATATGGAATATATATAATTTAAATTTTAGTTAATACTATTCATAACTACTTTTGAACGGCTAGTTTGGTAAGTCGTTGTGCGCTCGAACTCGGTGTTGTGTGAGGTGAAAGATATTGAATTTAAAGAAAATTACTTACTATAAAATCTTGAGGTGTTAAATTCTTCCACCTTTTGGAAATTACATCCTTAAAATTTTAAAATTTTTCTTGGTAATTTCATTGAAATTCCCACATCAGAAAAAGAGTCAATAAAAATTTCACTTTAAAAGAAAGAAAGAGAAGTAAAAAGGTCACCTGAGATAACCCATACTAGGATTTCCATGAAGTAAAACATGGATATGGAAGATAAACTAAGTTTCAAGTTCTGATGGAGAGTGATAGAAATATTGATCAGAAGAAAGTAAATGATCTAAAAACCATAAACTTATGATGCCTTAAATAGTATTTGGTTCCCCAGTAGGAAAAGTAAACGAACAACATTTTTGTTTTAATTTCCTATTCATAATGTTGAGGAATTTATTTATGATATTGACTAAAAACAAAATGATATATACTTACTTTTTGAGTATATATTCGTCTTTTAATAAATATCTACCAATATCTCATCTTTTCTCCAAACGATGAGTATTCAAGATGACTTGGTCACACCTGAAGTGCTAAAATCAACTTTTAGAGAATCACATAATCCACAAAGGATGAACTACATATTCCTCTTGTCTTTATAGATTTAACCAAAATAAAATAGTTAGTACAAGGTCAGATAATTCCCAAAATGGATAGTCTTTTATAGAAACAAATTCAAATATTAATTTCTAAAATCAAACAAAGAATACCCAATTTTCAATAAAGACAATTCAATAAATAATTGTCCTTAAAATCCTTAAATATAATCCTAACTAATATTGAAAACTAAAACTCATAAGAATTTGGTTATGTAGTCTTCCATGTTAAATTGTATCTTAAAATATCATCGACTACTCTTAAAGTCACATACGTAAATGTAATTAACTTAATCACATATTTTCTATGATATGTTAATCATTTCCATAAATAACCGAAATGGCTATAAATCCATAATAAAAAAATTGAAAAATATCCACCATTACTCCTAAAATGGAATCCATAGTATTCTATTTTCCTTCAGCATATAGTGTTCCCAACATAGCGAACGTCGTTCAAAATAACATTTATCACTTAATCAGGAAATCTTTTTCCTATACTAAGTATATCCATTTGATAATACATAATGTCCGAAATCAACTTAATAAAATGATTTAACTATGATGAATTAGTCACGCTAACCAGGAACTTCATGTAGTCCAGTGGTAGGTGATAAATCCCCATCGCACTCTGGTTGTGGGTTTGATTCCCACATCTTTTTTTGACGCGATGGGTTATCACACGGTCTACATGTTGTCCTTTTTCAAAAACTATATTTTATAACATTACCAAAATGAGATAAATTCCTCAAAATAACCATAACATAATTTGACCACAAATGTTATCTCATACCACGAATCTTCATCCCTAAATTTTAAAACTTGTAATTTCCTCAAACTCAATGATCATATAAAACCAAATGCTCATTTATAACTATATCTACAATAGAAAAGATAATTCTTTGTTAAATATCATTTTCACATGATAAACAGCAGGGTTACAAATACAAGAGAAAAGTCGTCCAAAGTAATCCCATCAACAAAGAGCACTAATACTTTTAAACATCTCACCATCCATTTAGTTCTACATAGCTTCATCCATGACCAAGAAGATACCCTATAGAATAGGGCATTCACTCGAGTAATGGCCAAGTCCCCTACATTTACGGAAAATTACTGTAAATATATTCTTGGATCCATTTTTATTTTCTTCCATAGTTCTCTTCATTTTTTATCAGAAATTTTTTACTTTATGTCCTTTACCACATGTAAAGCATTTCTTTTTTCCATTGAGACACTTTCCTGGGTGTCTCCTTCCACATTTCATTCATTATGGAGGTTTAGGTTTCTTTTCCCCATGGTCTCCACTAATGTAGCTCTTATCATTCTTTGCCTTTCTCTTCTTTGTTGATTCCGATAGTTGGTTAATATATATTTTATTGATCATATTTTTGGAAAACTCATTCATCTTGAACACAATATCTTTTATACCTATCAACATTCCATTTTGTTATTAATTTCCACCATCGTTCCCTCCTTGTACATCATTCTCAAAGTTACTATGAATTCCTTGGAATCCAGCCATTGTCTAAAACCATAAAACATTGTGTGAGTAATAATAGTCATAAAATCTTTTGGAGAATATCATGACACCTAATTTTCAATTTAAAATAGATTAGGATTAACCAATGTCATTTATTCTCATATTATATTAAAATCCTTCAAATCTATTTGTAGAGAAAGTGTAAATTATCCTTAGCATTTCCTATGGGATTCTTGTAACCAAGAGTGTATCAAGACCCGTTGTCGTGTACCAGGATACCCCGGGTCAAGCCCCAAACTCCTTGTCGGAATTTTCACTCCTAGGTACATTTGTGCTAGAGCTACCCCTACCTGTTCATATCCAGACAGGGATGTATTTCTTAGAAAATACACATAATATCTACATTACCAAAATTCTAGGAAGTTCTTATATACTAATTCTCAAATTCTATCATAGGGTAATGGGCTCTAATCAGAGTTTATCTGAATCTAGTTTCCAAGGTTTATAATAAAATTCCTTTGATACCAACTGTAATGCCCCGACACCAAAATCCAGGAGTTGGTGTATTATTTTAATACATTGGAATGATTACAAGTAATCAAGTCCTAAAGGACCGATTAGTTTAGTAGTCTTGGAAAATAGATTACATACATGAACGATACATTACACATTAGAAAATAAAACACAACATAAATTGTCCATTGAGAACTCCATTAATCTCCTAGATTAACCCTACATATCAATCATAATACACTTCTTGGAATCCTTGGGAAATAAAACATAATAAAGGGGTGATCTCAGATGCTCAGTAAGAGTAAGCAATATAGCAGAAGATAACATAAACATTAGGCATGGTGAATAGTTTAAAACACATGCCTTAACAAAAAATAACAATAAGCTCTTTATGGCAGGAATATGAGATGAGTAAATAATTCCATAATAAAACATAGTCATGGGTATTCTACTAGTCTAATAACCACAAGCAATATCAATAGATAATCTCATAATGATGGAATGCATAATGTCAGACATCATAACCACATAGTCAAGACCTCATGCCCAGAATACAAATAAGATTTTTTTAAGGCCTTGTGCCAAGACACTAATTTTTCCCATGAGACTTACTGATGCATTGAGGAGCTATAGAGGGATCCACCTGTCACTTACTACGTCCAATTCATTCCTTATATGAAAAATTGAATCATAGTCTAAACATTCGTATTAAAAATAGCATACGAAATGTCAATACATTAACAATAAACCATGAATGGCATAAAAATAGAACATCCATAGTCAAACATAACTCATTCAATACAATATGTAAGACTGTATTATAATAAATCAACCTCAATTGAGAATAATGAAGGATATTTAAATAGATGAAAATAATAATCAATATTATTTAAGAGAAATATTTCCTTTTTTCTTGAAAACATTTAAAAGTCTCACTATTTATCAAGAAACAGTTTAAAATAGATTTTTGAATCAAAGTTTATCAAACCAATTTTAAACGTTTAAAAATAATTTTAATTTTAAAACATTAATATCCATATAAATAAACACTTAAACCCATTTTTAAGACATGTACATTAATAATAAATATTTAGAATAATAAATCTTTAAAACATTTAAAATGATATTTTAGTTAGAGTTACAAACAAAAAGAGAGACACCTGAATACAAATAATTTTGGTGTTCAAAACCTTATAATATCATGAGAATAAGGTATTCATGATATACTATGTCAAAGTACATTATATACACCATATAAAAGTTAATCGGTGCATAACGACAAATAAGTCTCAATGGAATGTAAATTGAGAAGAAATCCCTTATAAAGACTATATCCTTAGTTTAAGGATAAATCAATGAAATAATTATGTGTGAAAAATATAAATACACTCAATATGATTGGATATTTAGTTTAAATCAGTAATATGACATTCACACAGTCTTGTAAAAACAACACCAATGTCTTGGATGTTTAACTCAATGAATGGAAAATGAGTTAAGATTACTCTTATCATGTTTATATCGATAACATGAGAATTTATCAATGGAGTGATTATATATATAAAAAGTATATCCACACAATGGGGAGTGGAAATTACTACATAAGTAAATAAATAGTGATTTCACACATAATCTTGGAGTAAAACAATCAATGATGTTTGCAGAGAAACCAATGAGTGGAAATTGACATTATAAATTCCCTTAATAATTTGGTAACTTACGAAGCATACACCCCATGAAATAAGTATCATAAAATTAATATTTAAATACTGATAAATGGAATTATATTACACAATGAATATAATAATAGGTAGTACAAATACCACAGAAAAGGAAATAGTGGAAATATAGCATGAATCTCATAGGAATAAGAAGTGACATAAAAACCCCTTACACGTTGTAATCAATCGAGTCGTATGACCATAAGTTAATAACCGCCAAACTAATCATAGAAAACCATGAATATAAAGGGAATCATGATAATATATATCAAATGGAAGAACAAAATACACCACATGAAATAAATTAGTGGCAAACAATGGAAATCTCACGGAATTAAAAGTGAGATAAGAAACCCCTTACATGTTGTAATCAATCGAGTTGTATGACCAAAAGTTAATAACCACAAAATAAATCAAATAATATAATGATTATAAAGAGATTAATGATAATATATATCAAATGGAAGTAAAAAATACATCCCATGCAATAAATAAGTGGTGAATAATGGAAATCTCATTAAATTAAAAGTGAGATAAGAAACCCCTTACCTCAAGTATGACTTGTCTTGTATGTTCCTTGTTCTTCATAAATAATAAATATAAGTTAATTTCTACTTGATTAATAAAATTTTTCAAGTTTATTATTCCTTTTATATCACTTATTACCTTTCTATAACAATTAGTTAATTATTTGAGTTCATATTGGATATTTTATCGATGTTTCGAACTTGAGTAAAAATGAACTTATTATAATTACTATTTTTCCATGTGGTCAAACTTCCATTATCTCCAAAGAGATATAAATGATTTAGATATCATATATATATTATATATAGAGTATATATATGTATTTATAACAGTACATAACATTTGGAGATAAAAAATGAAATGCAGTGTTCATGGACACAGTAAGTCGTACGTAGGCATGAACACTGCTTTCATTTCTATTTTTTATTTTAATGGAATTAAAACATAATGATACATAGATATATTATAATTCCAGTATAATATAATATATATTATCATTAACTCCATAATTTATAAGTCCCACACAAGTCATCAACGATTCATATCATTTTGAGAGGGCGGTAGTCCGCACTTCCTCAAATGAAATTATCATGTTTTACCCATAATGGAAACCATAAAGGTATGATATAAATGGACAGTTCAGAAGCACAAAAAAAACAGAAACATAATATATATCAAATATAAATATATTTCTATCTTAATTTCCACCATGAGGCGTGGTAGGATATAATCGAACAATCATCATTTCGTGAGGTGTTAGTTTTTCAACCACAGAAACAGTATGTTCTTCACCCATTAGACGGAGGTGTGTGTAAGTGTAGTTTCAATACATTTCATAACAACATTCTAGAATATTGAGGATACTGGTGTTTTTATAAAAGTAAAGTCTTAATAAGAGTTTATGTTGGGTTGGAGAAGTAAAATAAAACAAAATAAAACAAAAGAATTTAAGAGAAAACGTTACCTTTAATTTGGGTGACTTCTTTTGGTTTGAACTGAAAGGACATCAAAAAAGGGAATTCTGACTAAGGAAAGGCTCCTAGGTGTAAGAGAGGGATCTTGAGGTCTTATTTAGACAGGGTTTGGATGATACAATGGGCTTGAGAGGTGTGTGGAATGGGTTAGAAGTGGTGTCCTTTTATAAGGGGGAGGAGGGGCTCTTTAGGAAAGTATGAAAGTATTATATTATCATATAGTGATATTCGATTTCTAAAGGTCCAAAACTAATTAAAGTCAAAGATAAGATGACTCATAGTCGAAGTAAAATCATCCAATAATAATTGGACATGCTTTGGATATTTGTTTAATATTAATAATCTTATTTATTTAAATCATTTATTAATGAGTTAATACTACATCATTATTGTGTCATAAATTATTTAATTTATTTGAAGTCTAAAAATTATAAAAAAATTACCATAATGTTGGAAATATGTTTGTATTTACAATTAATTTTTATAATATAAAATATGACTTATATAACCCCATGTAAAAATTTTATATACTAAAAGATATTTTTTAATGTCATTTTTGTCTTTACTTTAAGTTAATTAAAATAAAGTGTCATTATCACTCTTAAGTGGCTCTATGGGGTCTCAAAATCAACCCAAGGATGATCATGGTCGTCCATGATGTTGGGCAGAAAAGAAAGGAGAGTGATGGCAAGAGGGGGGTGAATTGCCTTTTAAAAAATAATTAACAATTTAAAATCAAAGTTAAAGTGCAGCGGAAATAAAAGAGGCAAGACACAAAACTTGATAACGGAGTTCGTCTTAAACCAAAGCCTACGTCTCCGCTCCCAACTCAACCATTGAGAGATTTACTACTGCTTGCTTTTTAATGGTTTTAGCAAGAAACCCACTAGACTTTAAGGTTAGTCTAGAACCTATTACAGCTTGCTTTTAATGGTTATGAAAGAACCCACTTGCTTTCAATGGTTGAGAAAGAACCCACTAGCCTTCTTACAGGTGAAGGCTAGATCACCTATGACTCAAGCCTTTTAAAGGGAAGGCTTGACTAACCTCTTCACACCTTGAAGGTGGTGTGAAAACCCAAATGAAAGGGAGGTGAGAGAAAGAGGGGTTTGTAGGCACAAACCCAAAATAAAGCTCAAAATGATAAAACAAGAAAAACCATAATAGGGGAAGCCTTGGGCACCAAAGGATTGATGAAGTTGATGAAGAGCACTCCCAAGCTTCTTTGGTGGTGCTCCTTGGATGTGGAAGTGAGTTGGAGCAAGTGGGGGTTCCTTGGAGGAATGCGCCGGAGGTTCGCCAAATGATCAAAAATGTTCCCGTGGGCTTCCGTGTGTTTCCGGGGCTTCCTAGTCCTTTATTTATAGAGGGGGAACCCTCAAATGGACTTTGGGGGTCTTCGGAGCCGTTGGAGAGGCCTTCGGAGCCGTTGGGAGTCAAGTGGACAAGTCTGGTCAAAGCCCAACGGCTAGTTTGACTGGCTCCACCGGATGACCGGTACAGAGCCACCGGTTGGCCGCTGCTTTGGAAAAGGGAGAGGGTTCGGGATCAGGCACCACCGGATGGCCGGTGAGGAGGCCACTGGTTGGCCGGTGCTGAGACAGTAGGTGTCACTATTTGTCTGGGTTCCACCGGCTGGCCGGTGGTGGGACACCGGTTGGCCGGTGGTCTGGACAGAGGGATTCCTTCTGTCCAGGCTCCATCGGTTGGCCGGTGGGACTGAAATCAGTCCACTTTGGCTTTCTTTCTTTCTTGGCCCAATTCCTTGGCAACTTGAAATCATGCCTATCATCCAAAAACACTTAAAACAAGATTAGATAAATAAGAGAGTGATTGTGATCATGAAAATTAAACCACGAGGGGTACGAGAGGTACAACAATCTCCCCCTATTTTGATGATCACAATCACCAAAACAGGCAATGCAAAAGACTGAAATGAAAGGCATGCTTTAAAGGATAAAAAGTAAAGCAAATCATGAGAGAAATATTTCTCCCCCAATCAACCAAGAATTTCTCCCCCTTTGTGATTATCAAAATAGCACGGGGCATAAAACTTGATTGAGGGAAAGTTTGAAAAACAAGATAGAGATTTTAAACCAATTGAAATTTTTGAAATTTGAATTGAAAGTTTTGAATTGAAAATTTTGAATTGAAAATTTGAGTGAAAGTTTTGAATTGAAAGTTTTGAAAATTTAAATTGAAAGTTTTGAATGTAAAGTAAAAAGTCTTAAATGATCCTAACTCCCCCTAAATAAAAACAACAAATTACCGGGGAGAGGTTTTTGAAACCGAGACAAATTTTGGTCCGGTGAGACTCTCTAAAAGGGATTTTTCAATCCACACTTGTCTAGTGGCGGGTCTTCTCCTATGAAATTCATCATTAAAGAAAATATTTTTGGGCCTTCCATACCGGGCATTTTTGCAATTGTACTCATAAATTAAGTGCCCGGGTTTTTTACAATAATTGCAAAATTTATATTGAGAGCTCCCCCTTACAAAAATAGTTGGGGAATGGGAAGAGGAAGCTTGCTTGGAATAGCCAAGCCCTTCGGTGGTTCTAGATATGCATTGGGAACCAAGTAATTTGGTCAAATTTTGTTCCCCTTGGGTGAACTTGGCAAGGGATTCCCTTAAATACTTGATTGTTGATTCCATAGACTCAACATCGGGAAGGTTTTGGATCTTTAGGGACAACTCCTCCTTTTCTTTAAGAAGTTGTTCCTTTTTGGAAGAAAGTTTTTTGAAATTCTTTTTTAAATCAACAAATTTGGAAGAAAGTTCGTGAAAACCTTCCTCCAATTGATCTCTAGCATGTTGGAGATCCTCATAGGATAAATGATTGAAAGAATTTGAAGAACTAGAGGATGAGGAGTCGGAAGAGGTTACCTCATGAAATGCCATTAGGAATTTTTTACCGTTGTCACTTGAGGAGGAGGAGGAGGAGGATGTGGAGCTATCACTCCATGTGGCCTTGAATGCCTTCTTCTTTTCCTTTTGTTTGGCCTTTTTCTTGTTGAGTGGACAATCGGGCTTGTAATGGCCTTTCTTGCCACACCCGTAACATGTTACCTCGGGCTCGGATTTTTGGTTGGGTTGAGCCTTGCGGGATTTCTTCTTCTTGTGCTTATTCATGAATTTGTGCATCTTGCGGGCAAGATTCTCCATTTCGGAATCGCCGCTTGAAGAGGATGAAGATGAGGAGGAGGATCTTTCTTCTTGTTGAACTTTGAAGGTGATGTTCTTTGGAACTTTGATCGGTTTTCCTTCCTTTTCATCTTGCCTCCTCATGGTGATCTCGTAGGTCATGAGGGATCCGATGAGCTCTTCGACCGGCATGTTCTTTATGTCTTTTGCTTCTTGGATTTCCATGACTTTTGGTGCCCATGAGCTTGGTAGGATCCAAAGGATCTTCTTGAACATCGTTTCTGCAGACACATCATCACCAAGGGACTTTCTCCCATTGCAAACGTCAGTAAAACGAGTAAACATATCAGTAATTGATTCATGTGGGTGCATAGTAAAAGACTCAAAATCTTGACGGTACATATCCAATCGAGTATCCATAACTTTGTTGGTCCCCTCATGGGTAACCTCCAATAGTTTCCAGATTTCATGAGATGAGGTGCATGTGGAAACTCGATTGAATTCATTACGATCAAGGCCGCAATGTAGAGCGTTCATGGATTTTCCATCAAGCTCGAAATTTTTAATATCGGCTTGAGTCCATTTGGATTCATCGGGAGAAGAGAGAGAATAACCATGCATGACAATTTTATAAATAGGATAACCTATACTTCTAAGAAAAGTGGTCATGCGGGTTTTCCAATAGGTATAGTCGGTTCCATCAAAGAATGGAGCACGACCCAATGAATAACCTTCGGGGGAGAAAGAAGATGAAGCCATCACAATGGATCTTGAATTTGAAACCGGTGAAGGTATTACTCAAATTTTTCCTCTGATACCAATTGTTGGGCGGAAAAGAAAGGAGAGTGATGGCAAGAGGGGGGGTGAATTGCCTTTTAAAAAGTAATTAACAATTTAAAATCAAAGTTAAAGTGCAACGGAAATAAAAGAGGCAAGACACAAAACTTGATAACGGAGTTCGGCTTAAACCAAAGCCTACGTCTCCGCTCCCAACTCAACCGTTGAGATATTTACTACCGCTTGCTTTTTAATGGTTTTAGCAAGAAACCCACTAGACTTTAAGGTTAGTCTAGAACCTATTACAGCTTGCTTTTAATGGTTATGCAAGAACCCACTTGCTTTCAATGGTTGAGCAAGAACCCACTAGCCTTCTTACAGGTGAAGGCTAGCTCACCTATGACTCAGGCCTTTTAAAGGGAAGTCTTGACTAACCTCTTCACACCTTGAAGGTGGTGTGAAAACCCAAATGAAAGGGAGGCGAGAGAAAGAGGGGTTTGTAGGCACAAACCCAAAATAAAGCTCAAAATGATAAAACAAGAAAAACCGTAATGGGGGAAGCCTTGGGCGCCAAAGGATTGATGAAGTTGATGAAGAGAGCTCCCAAGCTTCTTTGGTGGTGCTCCTTGGATGTGGAAGTGAGTTGGAGCAAGTGGGGGTTCCTTGGAGGAATGCGCCGGAGGTTCGCCAAATGATCAAAAATGTTCCTGTGGGCTTCCGTGTGTTTCTGGGGCTTCCTAGTCCTTTATTTATAGAGGGGGAACCCTCAAATGGCCTTTGGGGGTCTTCGGAGCCGTTGGAGAGGCATTCGGAGCCGTTGTGAGTCAAGTGGACAAGTCTGGTCAAAGCCCAACGGGTAGTTTGACTGGCTCCACCGGCTGACCGGTACAGAGCCACCGGTTGGCCGCTGCTTTGAAAAAGGCATAGGGTTCGGGCTCAGGCACCACCGGCTGGCCGGTGAGGAGGCCACTGGTTGGCCGGTGCTGAGACAGTAGGTGTCACTATTTGTCTGGGTTCCACCGGCTGGCCGGTGGTGGGACACCGGTTGGCCGGTGGTCTGGACAGAGGGATGCCTTCTGTCCAGGCTCCATCGGCTGGCCGGTGGTCATCCACCGGTTGGCCGGTGGGACTGAAATCATTCCACTTTGGCTTTCTTTCTTTCTTGGCCCAATTCCTTGGCAACTTGAAATCATGCCTATCATCCAAAAACACTTAAAACAAGATTAGATAAATAAGAGAGTGATTGTGATCATGAAAATTAAACCACGAGGGGTACGAGAGGTACAACACATGACTCATCCAATAATTTTAGGACAAGTGTTAAGGTAATTATTTATTATTATAGTATTTTTTACTTTGAATTACCATATTTACCTATAACCGTGGTAAATAAAAGTCAAAAGTTACTATTCAAAAAAAATTATTTTCATCTTATTGAACCAAATTTTACTTACTAATAACAACAATTTATGTCAGATTTTAAAAATTCGATCCAGAGAAGTGGTAAAATTCTATTTGAATGAAAAAGTCGGTTTTTTTAACTACTACTAAGTGGTTTTATTTTTCATCAAAAATTGATGTTTTTCAGAAAAATACCAAAACATCAGCCTAAGCTATATTTGATATTCTGAATTAAAAAATGATTCTTATTTTACCATATTCAAAACATAGAAGTTTCATTAGTTAATTTAAAATCATTTTCCATTGTCAAAACAAATATCGTGTTTTTAATAAACAATAACTATCAAAAGATTGACAGTTGTTTATGTATAATTTCAAAGTAAAATGAATTACAATGACCAAAAATGGATTAAATGGTAATAATATAATCTACTTATACTTCCAAACCATTAAAATTTATAGTTGAACACTATTAATTATTTTTATTTAAAAAGTTTTTTTCAATTAAAATTTAGTATTTTTCACTATTCACCTAAATATGAAAGTTACCAGAAAAACACCAAAAATTTATTGAAACTAAATTTTTATGCCCCGATTCTAAATAAGAAGTTTATTTTGTAAAATTAAATTTTTAAAAGTGTCAAATATTGGTTTTAAAAAAGGTTCACCATTAAAAGGTGGTAACATTTCATTTTTTTTAAATACATCATTTATCTAAAAAAATGAATTTGTTCTTATATTATGTCTAAGAAACACATAATATGGATGATAAAATTCTAGGGAATATATATAATTTAAAATTCAGTTAATACTATTTAGAAATACTTTTGAACAGCTAGTTTGGAAAGTCGTCATGCGCTCGAACTCGGTATTGTGTGAGGTGCAAGCTATTGAATTTAAAGAAAATGGTTTACTATGAAATCTTGGGGTGTTACATGCAATATCAATCTCCAAGGGTAGAACCTATGAATTCAATACATGTGAGGGGATAGTATGTACTTCCACAATATAGATACATGGAACAAATCATGTAAATTGGATATGTTATGTGGTAGTTCAAGTCGATAGGCCACAAATCTAGTGAGATCATGGTTCTCAAAAGTATCAATGTATCATGGATTAATCATTCTCTTATTCCCAAATCACATGGCTTTTTTCCACGGTGTTATACCATGAAACACCTTTTCTCTAACCTTAAAATCCATGATTCATTGATGAATCTCATTGTATATTTTCTGATGACTTTTCATAGTTTTAAAATGATGTATAATGATTTAAGAATTCTCTTTTATCTCTGTTTAGACCATGTTGGATGAAGGATTCCTTTAGATACTAAAATTAGTTTTTGGTGGTTTTTTCATCAATATTTATAATCAAATCACATTTTAATATATTATGATCATATGAAGTGGGTATCATAATCATCCAATCAAATTCATGTTTGATTAGAAAATCTATCCACCTCAGTTCGGGGAAGATTTAAGAGTGTAGTATTCGTTGAAATAACATTGTGTCCCAAATGAATTTCTTGATGGGTATTAAAAAATATATCAGATTCTTGATATATCAATACTAAATTTGAAAATTATTTGATGATTTATAAGTCTTAAAAATAATAAGATAATCAACACATGTGATGAAATATTTATCAATGGAAGGGGGAGAATATGTGTTTGTTACATTATGTCAGATGATTCTATATGGATCCTCGAGGTATTTCCATCAAATGCTCATGATACAAGGATTGTATTTAAAATTAAAGAGGATATAATTATTGTAGTGTTTCTGAAGTGTTGGTTTTATGATCCCTCATACTATCTAAGACACTAGATGAACCTTTCTAGAGGATCAATCATTAGGTATAAAGAATTTGCTACTAACATTAGTCCATCAAACAATGTGTGGCACTGATTCATCAAATAGGGTTTTAGTATCAAAATGGAATCAAGTATATTGTTCTATCAAAGAAATAATGGTTAATAAATTTATAATTGTTGTGACCAAATAATAATAAGTGTTTTAGAGACTGGTCTATCAGATGATATTGGAGATCGATCAACCTGATAATGTTTAATAATGTAGTCAACTAGTTTTATCAGAATGAGAATTCAGGTTGATTTGTTTTTTAGTTAGTCAAGATAAAAATAATTCATGATTTTTTTTCATAAAAAATCATTGATTTATTTTAGGTTCCTAAAGAATCAGTATAAAATGTGTGATGTAGATTCATCAGAAAGAAATAGAGACTGATTCATCAAATGCATACTAACACTGATATATCATTGTATGTTGGACATTATCAGATGTATTTTTTCATCATTCTGAGGAATTATTGAACAATTTAACCATATAAAAATTTTTAATATATTTTCAAAGGGTTTCCAGGGTATTGATATAATATTTAGATGTATCAATGATTTTCATGTGAAAAAAATGTGACTAAATTCTAGTGACGTTTCATAAATGTTTATGGAATAGTAGTTTCATGTATTTTAGTCAGTATGATGCATAAAAATGATAAATATTTAGTTCTTATGTGTTTTCAAGTGGACTAAGTGATTCTCTATGACCATATATTTACTTGTATTGAAGACTATATAGGAATAAAAAATATATCAGACATAGGAAAATTTAGTATGTTTGAATAAAGAAGAAGTTGTGAGAAGATATGAGAAGTTTCAAGAAGAATAAAGAAGATTAGATAAGCACTTAGTAGTAAAAGAAGAAGTTTTAATGAATGTGAATTTTGAGTTTTTGGTAATTTGTTTTAGCGGTAGTGTGTAATTGTTTTCTCTCCCTTTCCACTTTTGACTCCCCTATAAATAGAACAAAGTTTATTTTACTTTCTAGTTATGGATACATTTTTAACATGTTGAGAGAGAGTGAGAGAACATAATTTTTATGTATAGGTAATAAGATTCTAGAGAGTGTTTTCCTGAAGAATTTTTCTAGATAGAAGAAGAAGGAATAAGTTACTATATAAGACCAAACAATGAGACTGAAGTTTATAAGGAATGTAAGAAGTCATTCAGAATTTTTTCTAGATTATCTTCACTTATATATATTCATGACTTAATAATATGAAATAGTAATTATAATGAGCCATTAAACTGAGATTTAATATGATATCCAGAAAGGTTTTTTCTACCATCTATTGGTTATGAATGTGAAGAATTGTGTTGTGGTGAAATAGAAAAGTGGATGTTATTGAAGTAGTACAGTTAATTTTTTCAAACGAACTTGTGAAGGTTTCATAATTTGTTATAAAAACATGTTTTACAACATTCATGCTAGAAAAATAAAATTCACTCTTATGTTTATTATAGTGATACACAAATATAACGTTGTCTCCAAAAAAATTTATCCATATTGAATGATTATTTTATAGTGGATTGTGTGGTATTATATTATACAAAAAAAATTACATGGACTACATTCTATTGTTGAGCAGTGTACCTAATAAATACTTGTGTACCTATAGATGTTCTAATGTTTTGTTTTTAGTAGAGTGATAATTCTTTTATAATAGTTTATGGTTTTCACACAAGAAAGTTAACATAAAAAAAATTACCACTTATTAATTCCCTCCCCCTCCCAGTGATACATTGATCCTAGTTGGTCCTTTTCAAGTTTTATTAGTGTGAAGGTACCATTTATTTACTCTTTGATTACTTTTTTGAAGAGAATTTTTTATGGAGAATTTTAATTGTGTGAACATTATTGGTATCTCAATAATTTATGGAAAGAACTATCATATCTAGAAAGATAGAATGTTTCCACGTCTAATGATTCTTGTGTAAGATGCTTTGAATTCTACTGTAGATAGATTTATTATACTTGATAATAATTTTCCTCTAACATCTGTGGACTAAAATAATGTATAAAACTTCGAAATGGATATGATTTATTTACTGTTGTATCTTTATAAATGTGAATTACTTGTAGTAAAGGGTGTTTCTACTACAAAAGGCATCATAGAAAATTTGAAAAACATTTTTGAAGGCAATACAAGGTGAATAAATCCATGATAAAAATATATATATTGATGTATGAGGATAAAAAAATTGATGATTATGAATATTTTGGTAACTTATATTCAAGGGTAAATGATATTATAAGCACTATAAGATGTCCTGGAGAGAAGATGAAAGTTTCAACTATTATTGAAATTATATTGATAATTATTTCTAATAATATTGATTCTATAGTTTCATCTTTGGAAGATATAGATCATGAAACTCTATCTTTGGATGGCCTTCATAGTACTCTAAATACCTATGAAATGATAAGGGATAAATTCATCAATTAGAAAAAATGATTATAGTTAAATGTCCTTAATGTATTCCAAATAAGGTATGTCTGAGTAGATTCTTGAATAAGGTGGTGATTTTGAATCGAAAAATTAGGTTAGTAATAATCTTGATGAGTTCTTATCCATTTTTTCTAATAATGTGGAAATAGCTATAGGTGTGTACAAAGGGAATCTACCCCTAAAATTATTTGAATGTGGAAATGTTGGAAACATCATTAAAATTTTCCCCCAAAGATTTAATGAATATGATAGTGATAAAGATAATATAAGGACAAGAATATATTGGAATAATCAAGGAGAGAAAACAAAATCTTATTTAATAGGGAATGATAAAAGGTTATACAATCGAAAAGGACAATCATTTTTTCTAATGTTGATGATATGGACGACCATGATGTTGAGGCCAGAAACATTAATGATGTTTCTGGAAAAAATACATTCAATGAAAAAATTAATGATAAAAAGATTAGAATGATTATTTATGAATAAGAAGAGAATGTGTTTGAATTTCATCTGAAAATGGAGTTGAAATAATTTCTTAGAATGATTATAAGACATAAAATATAAAAAATAATCTGAAGAAAGAAATAACTAAAAAAAATAAATAATTCATTCCTAAAAAGATGGCTATTTTTCTAGAATATATTTATTTTTTTATGAAGTCTATTTAAAATTAAAATAATAAGAAGGAATATCTTCAATTAGAATTGATGTAATGGATAAAGAGTTAGAATGTGGTTAAAAAATGTCATCTAATATTGATAATGTATTTATAAGTTTCAATAACTTTATATACGATGTTGGTTAATATATATGGAAAGGGAAAACCTTTAAAATATCTAAAAAATTACATTCAATGGATGGAAAGAAATTTTAAAAATATCCTTAGAAGAAAGAGATTTGAAAAATCATGTCTGTGTACATTACCATAAAGTTGAAATTTTATATGTTTCTAAAAATTCTAATCCAAATACAAAATTTTCTACCACATATCATTTTGAGAAATTTAGGAAGAAACCTAAATTGAAGAATTAGTGTCCTGGTGATAACAGATTATTTTGGGATTAACAATGTTTTGATATTAAAGATAAAAAAAATTTGGAAAAAATGTTCACAATTTTAGACAATATGTACGTTATTGAACTAAATATTTTATCTATGGTTATTTCGAGTATTTTTTGATTTGGGAATTCAGAAATATGTGATGGTTTAACTAGAAAAATTTCAATTATCCAATGAGTTATAGAAGGAAATTTTCAAGGGGGATTAAACCCTATTAAATCAATAATTCTGATAATGATGTTTTAAAGGATGAAAATACATTCCAACCGTTGAAAAATGTTTGTGAAATAAGTAAAAAACCATTACATCTTGCAAAAGGAAGCCTTTTCTACTGGTTCAAAAAAATATTTATAAAAATTCTCAAGATTCGATTATGAATAAATAAAACTGGAAATAAAAATCTTCTGTTTTTAAAACCACTCTCAAAGATACTAAAGGAGAATGACCTTGTATTTTTGATAGTGGGTATTATTCTCATATGATGAGAGATTTTAAATTGTTGATAATGTGATGGATTTAAAATGACAAACAATGAAATTTGGAAATACGGAATCCCTAGAATCATAGGTGTTGGATCTACTATTATTAGGGAAGAAAATTTTAAATCAAAAAACACTTTGTTTTTTGATGGGTTGAAACACAACTTTTTATGTTTTCTAAAATAGTTCCATGAAGTAAATTATGTTTTTTTTTAAATAGCTTTGATGTGAATATGGTGGAATATATAATTGTTAGAACACAAGTAGAACTTGAAAAAGGGTACATGTTTCAAGTTGGTGAAGTACAGAATTCATGTTACTTAACCATTATGGAATAAAATCAGTTGTCGCATAAAAGGTTGGGACAATTTATAAGAGAAACATAATAAAGTTATCAAAGCAATATATTGTTTGTGATATTCCTTATATATCTGGAATAAGATATTGTTATTTCTTGATTTTTTGAAAAGGAAATATAATTGTATAATAATGTTTATATTATTTCAAATAAACTATTGGAACTTATTCACTGTGATATCTATGGTCCAATGAGGAAACAATAAACATTCAGAGATAAATACATCATTTCTGTCATTGATGGTTTCACTCGAACAACTTTTGTAATGTATCTAAAACATAAAATAGAAGCTCTAAACATGTTTAATAGGTTCAGGAGAATATATTAGATGGAATGTTGGTATTCTATGAATAAGTCAAGAATTTATAATGGTCGTGAGTAAAAGAATTATTATTTCAGAAGTTTTCTTGAAAACATGGAATTTGGAAAAAAAATTAGTACACCATAGACACCACAACAAAATGTTGATTTTGAAAGGAATATCATAAGTTTAGTTGAGATGATGAGTAAAATGTTAATTTAAACTAATAATTATCATTACATATATATGTAATACAAGAGTATAGTTATTTATATTCAGAATAGGTATTTCTATAGAACATGTTCTACTATGACTCTGTATGAATTTAGTTGTTATAAAACTACAAGTTTGATCAGATAAGAGTTCTTTGGAGTCCCAATATCATAATACATAAAGGTTTAAACCTTGGACTATATGATAAGATATGTAAATATGGAATATTTCTTGGCAGTTATCTGGTTAGAAGAGAATATATAAGTTTCAACAAATAGATTATAATAATACTTGATTCTTTGGATGGAAAAGTTCTTTAAAAAGCTAAGGAAGATGTTCCAAAAACACACACAGTTGAAAAAAATGAATAGGGTTAAATAATTATTATAAAAAACATGAAATGAATTCAAAATATTGATTAGTTATACAAGATAAAGAATCATACTCAGCTATTACCATTGATGATTAATAATTTCAGGATCTCATCCTAGGATGAGGAAACTGGGGTACGCTCAAAATATTATTGGTGATCAATATCAAAAGTTTCAAACAATATGAACATAAAAATTTGTTACACATACTTCAACATATATAAATGTTTATTTGAAAGATGATAATGAATCTTTTGAACATCCAGAATGGATTCAATCTGTGAATAAAGAGATAGATAATATTAAGGAACATTGATAAAATGGAACTCATACCTAAACCAAATGGAAGAAAATTTATTAGTACAAAGTGGATGTTAAAAAACCCGATAAATGAAGTTACTGATTTTATAAGAAACAAAGAAATTTTTGTTTTCAATGGTTACTTGTAAATTTAATGTATCGATTTTGATGATATTTTTTCTCCAGTGGTACAGTTAGAAAAATTGGATTCTTTATTGAAATAATTAAACAATTAAGTTATTAAAAATTTTATATGGATGTGAAATCATCATTTTTGAGTGTAAAACGTGAAGAAGAAGTTTATGTTTAAAAATAATTTTGTTTTGTTATTGGAAAAGATGAATGTCTTATGTGAAAACTAAATAAATCCTTGTATGGGATAAGACAAGATATGAAGGAATGGTATTCCAAATGGGATACATTCATAAGGATGACGAACTTCAATAAAAGAAGGGTTGATATTAATATATACATCAAATAATTTCAAGGTATTTCCCTAATTTTATTTTTTATTGATGGAATTATCTATTTTGGGAATGGTGAAAAAACTTTTTAAAGGTTTGTTGAATAAATTAATATTTTGTTTGAAATGTCTGTGCTTGGTGAAATAAAATACATTCTTTCTATACAAATCTCTTAGATAAAAAAATACATTTTTCTTTCTCAATAAAAGTATACTAAAGAAATTATTAATAATATTCACATATAATACTAAAAACCTATTTCTACACCTATTTCATTGGAAACCATGTTGAACAATGTTGAAGGAAAGTAATTTGACACTAATTATTTCCAGACGATGGATGGAATTTGTTTATATAATTTCCTCTAGACTATACATTGTTTATGTTGTTACATTATGTTTAAGATTCCAAATTACTCTAAAATAATCACATATATTGACTGGAAAATGGATTCTCTAATATTTAAATGGCATAAAATATTTTATAATTATTCATGATAGCTCAAGAAGAATTGAATGTTTTGGCTTTATAAATGTACAATGGGAATGAATTGTTGACGACAGAAGATCCACATTTGGTGGAGTTTTCTTTATAGGGAAAAGTTATATAAGTTGGTATACTATGAAAAAAACAATTAATCTTAGCACAGTTAAAGATATGTATATAACTTCCTCCTAAGATACAACAAAACTTATGTGGTTGAAGAATCAGTTATAAGACTTACTAGCTAAAGTGAAGTAACCTCTACTATTGGGTTGTGATAATTAGATTTCCATTAACCATATAAGAAATCCAATAAAAAATTATATTTCAAAAAATATTGTTATGAAATATCACTCCATCAAAGAGCTTGTGGAGAATAATGAAATCAATATGGGGTATATTCCTATATCATAACATGTTTCTAACACTTTTACAAAATCCCTACCAAAACGGAAATTTTTCAAACAGATGTTCAATATGGGTATCCATCCTCTTTCTCTTCAAGTTTTAGGTATGTTTTTATATCCCATATCTAATAATGTGTTTGGATAGCATTTTCAAAGGTGGATAATGAAGATGATTCATAATTCTATCCATTGATATGCTCTAAACCTTTTAAGGATGCATGAATTTAGGGGTCATTGTTGGTAACCTATGAACTCATCATTTAAGTGTGAGAACTATTCTAATGGTTTTTTGAAGTGTGTTTAGGAAACTTGTTATACTAAATTGGATAGTTTCTTGAAGTTATTTTAGATAAATTTTGAAATTATTAATGTTTCATGATAAATATTCTTACACTGATAGTTTTTAAAAGAATGGTTTTATTGTCAGTGGTTCTTATTTATCCCAAAAAGTACACTTATGTAGGATTAAAATTATTGATTAGTTATCTATATCATGAGGTTACAAAATTGAGTTATTTATGAATCTTGTTTAATAATAAAATCCAAAGGGTGGATTGTTGGGACCAAGTTGGCTGAAATTTTCCTTGGATTCTAAAAGAATTTTGTTCTTATACTTTTCAATTTTTTTATAATTGATAAAAATCAATTCACGTGGTAATTTTTGATGATTGGATTAAAGGAGTGTGATAATAAATCAATAGAATTAATGTTTTTTAATAAATTACATCAAATTCAGTTTTATGGTTTGGATAATTTTTTGGGGTGATGTTTTTTTTCATCCTCACATTATTTTCGAGATGAAGTTATTGATCTAAATAAAGAAATTTATCAGATTTACTATATCTCAATTCTAAATCTATCGATTATTTTCTATTATTTAAGCCTTAAATATCTTAATTTAATCAACAATAGTGATGATTTTTTTTTGAAATAAATAGGGATAATATTTTCTCGGTACATTTTTAAGAGGTTCATATACCAACCCTAATGTTATTAACATCATGAAGTCATGATACAATAACTCTTTTGTATAATAAAAGTGGATATGATGTTTAATGTGTTGTTCAAGTGTTGGTTGTTTGATTCATCAGACTATCTAATCCACTAGATAAACCCTTCTAGAGGATCAATCATCATAGAAGAAGAATTTTCTGCTGGCATTGATCCATCAGACAATGTGTGGAACCAATCCATTGGAGGAATTATAACAAAAATTCATTTTAAATGGTGTTGGTATCAAAAATACATCAGGTGAAAAGTTATTTAAAATGAAAAATGGTTGAGAAAGATAAAATTGTTGGGACCAATAAATGATAAGATTTTTAGAGACTATTATATTTGATGATATAGAGATTGATCATACTTATGATCTTCTAAAATGAACTCAATCATTTTTATAGAAATGAGAATTTAGGTTGATCTTGTTTTTAGTGGATCAAGAGAAAAAAACTCATGATTTTTTTCATTAAACAAAATATCTGATTTTTTTATGTTTTTCAAGCATCACTAGGAAAATGGCTGATGTCGATACATCGAAAGGAAATAGAGACATATCCATCATATCTATGTGAGACCAACAAATCATCAGATGTTGGACTACATCAGGTGCAATTTTCCATCTTTTTGAAGAATATTTGAATAGTTAAATTAAATAAGATTTTTTTTTTACTCATCTTCCAATGTTTTGTCAGGGGGTGCAAGAATATTTAGAGGATTCAATGATTTTTAAGGAAAAAAAAAAGAAAATAAACTGTAATGAAGGCACACCAATTTTTTTGGAAGAATTGTTTCTTGTATTTTAGCTAGTATGGGGCATTGAGATGATAAGTATTCCGTTCATATGTGTTTTCAAGTGGTTCAAGAGAATCTGAGTGACTATATGTTTCATCATAATGAATAATATATCATAATTCAAATTGAATTGGACTGAAGAAAAGTTAGTAATTTCAAATAGGGATAATCTTGTGATAATATTAGAGAATATTCCAAATGAATCAATAAGAGTTTAGAAGCACTGAAATATATAAATATGTAGTCAGAATGAATTTAAAATTTTAATTTCTAAAAAAAATTAACAGGAGAGTGAAATTTGTTTCCCACCCATACCACATTTGGATCTACTATTAATATAGGGAAGTACATTGTACTTCTTGATGATGAATAGATTTTTTAAAGGTGGATAAATTGAGAGAGTACTGAAGTTTTGAGTATAGAGAATAATATTTTGGGTAGAGTTTTCCTGAGCATATTTTTAGGATAGAGTAATAAGAAGTAAGAAGTTATCAGATCAGATTGGCCCACTAGATAGATGTTTCCAAGGAACATAAGATGTTTTTTAAGACTCTTTTTAGTCTATATTTTCTTATCTATTTTATATAATAAAGAACCAAACATTGGAATTGGACTAATCCATCAGACTGAGCTTTTTGTATGAAGTCCAAAAAAATTTCTTCTACCTACAGTAGGGTATCAATGTTAGGAATTTTGTTTCTTTGAATTACAGAAGTGGAAGTTATTGAAGTATAACATTTAATTGTTTTTAAACAATTAACTACGAATTATTTTTTAACATGTTACACATACTTATTTTACATCCTTCATGCTATAAGAAGTATATGCACTGTGGTATTGGTTATAGTACTACATAAGTGTAGGGGTGTTTCCTACTTGTTGTATCCATGTAAATGTATTCTTCTCTAGTGTATTTTTTGGTATTATATTATTTCCATACCTTTACAAGGACTATCTACTCTTATTGAAAAGTGAACATTGTAAATTCTATGGTTCTTATGGATGTGTCAATGATTTTTTTTGGAAAAGTTATAATTATTTAATAGGTGGTGAAGGTTGTTAAATAAGAAAGTTGGCATAAAAGAAAAAAATTATTACTGGTTCACCCCTCCCCCACTCAGTGATATAATTATCCTCATTGGTCATTTTCAATCACTTTAGTAAGAACATGTTACATAATATTTTCTATTAAACTTCATCCAAACATGTTATAGTCTAACACCTCATCCCATATAGAGCCTTAAAAGGTTCCATTTTATTTATAATATAGAAACACTTATTTTATGAGAACTCTAGAAAGGGAAGTTTTTTAACCAAACATCATTGGAAATCCATTAAACATGATATCATAATATCCTATAGAGTTTTAATGGTTATTTTATACTGACCATCCGTGTAAGGGTGATATCCACTTATAAAACCGATCTCTATATCAATCAATTTATTAATGCTTCTCTATAACCTCGAGGAAAACATATGATCCTGGTTTGATACAATAGAGAGTTGATCTTCATGTAGTCTTACCTCTTCCCTTTTGTATACCTATGTGACTTGGTCAAGAGATAAATATTCCTTCATAAAAATATAATTCCCTAACTTTGTAAAGTGATCGACTACTACCGAGAGGGAATCATTACCTTTGGATTTTATAGAGACTCCTATGATAAAATTCATGGTCATTTTTTCCATTTATATACTAGTATGGGAAATTGTTGCATCATACACTTAGACATATGTCATTTAGCTTTAACTTGTTAGGATACCAAGCCTCAAGATAGAAATTATGTAATGTACCTATTCATGTTATCTCAAGAGAATATTTTCTTCAGTTATCTACACTCTAAGTTATATATATATATATAGATAGATTGTTATGATATATGTGAATAATCTAGAATTTCTATTTTTAGTTCTAGTATTGATGGGACACATATCTGGGTTACAAAAAATATAACTCCATCTTAAAAAAATTTCAACTCTTAAATATTCACTACCTTTCTATGATTTTCTATTCATCTTTTGGGCCTCTTTAATATTATCAATAATGGATGGTTGAGCAGTTATTTATGAAAGGTATAATAAATACACTATTATTCCCATGTCCATCATTTTAATTTCCATAATGATTTGGTCATTTTCAATCCTCATCATGGAATGTGTGACAGGATCCTTTCTACTCAGAGCATCTAGCACTTTGTTTTCATTACCAATATAATAATGGATTGAAAAATAATAATCCTTGATCAACTCTAACCACATTCATTGGTTCATAATCATCACATGTTTTGTGAATATACACTTTAGTATTTTATGATCTTGTATATATGTGACAGTTCTCCCCAAGGATATAATTTTGTAAAAGTAATTAATGAAAATATCATAGTAGAAAATTCCATATTATGGGTTCGGTATTTCTACTCATGGGTTTTTAATATGTGAAATTATTAAGCTAAAACATTGTCATATTACATTAGTATATAAGAAAATAATTTTTTGTCATATCATTATAGATAAAAAATCCTTCCCTGCTGGTGGGTAATGTAAGAATAGGTGTTGTGATTAGTCTCTTATTTTACTTTTTAATTCTCTCCTCACATTCATTAGTCTATAAATACATAACTCCTTACCAAGTAAACTTGGTTACTGGGCCATAAAATCATGAATTTGTTTTCAAAAATTGTTGATAGTACTAATCTAATCTAAAGAAACTATGTCTCTCAATCATATTTATTGATCTAGGAAATCATTTAATGGCCTCTATATTTGAAGGATCCATATATTTTCCATTTATAGTGAAAATATTGCCTCAGAATGTTACATGGTCTATCCAAAACTAAAATTTACTATAATTCACATAAAAATTTCAATTTTAAAGGTCTTTATTACAATATTAAAATTCTCCATATGTTCCTCCTTAATTTTGGAGTAGATAATAATACCAACTATAATGACTGCCAAGAATTTATCAAGATAATCCCAAAAGACTCTATTCATTGTGTATGTAAAGACAATTGGATAAGTTTTTAGTCCAACTATAATCACAATGAACTTTAATTTCTTTTATCTTGCATTAAATGTTATCTTGGGCATATCCACCTTCTTCACTATTACATGATAATATCCCTACTAAATATCTACCTTAGAGAAGTATTGGGCTCCATGTAGTGGATCAAAAAAGTCATCAATCCATGAAATAGGATACTTTTTCTTTATAGTGGTCATGTTGTGCTCGTGATAATCAGTGTTGAGGTGTGTTGACCCATCCTTATTCTTGAATAATAGGACTGTCACACACTAAATTAAATCATATGGGTATATAAACCCTTTATAAAGATTATAATTTAGTTTTCCTTCATCTCTTCAAGTTAAATAGTGTTCATTATATATGGAGTCTTGAATATTGGAAATGATATGGGTATAAACTCAATTGAGAAGTCAAACTCATGGATTGGAGGATGACTAAGTGATTTTTTGGGAAACAAATTAGTATATTCACTTATAATGGGTATGTCTTCAAGGATGATTATTTCCTTATTATTAATCATTTGAGCTGGATATGTTTACTCATGAAGCAATAATATCCATGTCTGAGATGATGATTCCAAAGGATATTCATCCTTATCCTTTAACTTGTATAAAACCATAGTTTGATTCATGACATGGAGGTTCATTTACTTATCTTGAAAATTTATGTTGGATCCATATATGTAATGATGAACAATACCCATAATTTTATTAAATTTAACTAAATGTTGTATCACAAGGTTCACTAGGAAGTTCATCCTGTTAATATAGATAGGGGAGAAGTCATATTCATTATATGTAATAATTTCCAAATTTTTCACAAATAGATCTACTTCCATGTTTTGAGGTGGCTTTTTAATAGTTCAACTAAACATGCATGATATAAAAGAATGAATAGAACTAGAATAAAATACTATATTCACTATCCTTAAATGAATTACTAGCTACATGTCACCATATCATTATCAAGATCCACCTCAACAGTTGCTATAGAATAATGTCACCCTTTCTCTCTAGTACTTACTTGGTTTTTTCATTAGTTATCATTGAAAATTATTGTCTTAGTACGTTTATTTTAAAAGTTTCCTTATTCTGCATAGTTGGAAAATTGGAGATAAGGATACGGCTGACTATATTATTAATTTATTCCACCATCATGGTGAGTTTATCCAATAATATTTTCTTTCTAGGTTCAATTACTTACAAAACCTAGATAATTTCCTTGTCCCTTTCATGAAATTTCCATGATACTTCTTCCTAAAATTTTGTTAATTTGTATGTTGGACATTTTTTCTCTATGGTATTTCTTCATCTCTCCCCAATAATTAAACTCATTTTTCTCTTCTTGTCTCTTGACCCATGTGATCCTTGAGACTATATTATATATATATCATCATTGATGGGAAATTAAAAAATTCACTCATTTTTATTAAAATCTTTTTTCAGAACATATTTTAATATTATAGTTCAAGGGATTTATATTTAATATTATTGGGAGGTTGGGTGGTTTTCTATGTTCAAAGATTTAGAAAATCATTATTATGTTCTAAAGTTATATTTCAGACATAATATAATAAAAAAAATAACAAATCATAGTAGGGTTTTTTTCTACAAGGTTCTACTGAATATGATTGGATCTCAATATTTTAAATATAAAAAACTGAAAATATTAAAATAATAACATTGGTGATGTAAAAGTGAGTAGTCTCCATAAAGAATTGATTTTAAAATCATAAAATATGATGTAGGTTTTCCAGGATTGATTGAAGGTTTATAAAATAAATCAAATAAATTAAAAAATACATTATTTTAAAGGGTAAGTAAATATTTGTTCATAGATGCCATTTACATCATTTATTACATCACTTTTAAGCCATTATGTTTTCATAATATAGGCCGTATATTTCAGATGTAATTAATTATTACCAAAAAATTTATATCTCATAAAATTATTAAAAATTCACCGTTATATAATTTTTATATGCTGATTTAAAAATAATATTTATTTTATTAAAATATTTTTCTAAATATGAGAATTTAGAATTTTAAGTAATAATCTTTTTATATTGGGAAATACGTTTTTACAAAAATAATAATTTTCAAACCCTTATAATTAGTACATTGGACTTTATTAAATTATATTATAATTTTTTATATAAATATTATTTAATAATATTATTATATGAAAGTATTATTTATTTTTTATTTCATTAATTTATAAAAAATAATGACAAAACCAAATATTTTTCCAACATACAGTTTTTGTCCCTTCATATCAAAATCTATTTTTCATCCTATGATAAATAATTGTATAAAAAATTATTTATTAAATGTAATAAACATAATCATTATCTTATTATGAATAAAACAATGAAAATTATACTAATAGGTTCTAGATACATAATCACTTATTAAATTAGCATTCATCCAAAGGGTAACGTGTGTGATGGTTGTACATTCATAGGGTGGTTTGGAGAACATTGTTTTAGTCCTGATATTTATAAGCATGAACTTCTCTCATAAATGGTTTCACTAATGTTTTAGTTGTCTAATTTTATCTTGGGATTGGTTAAGTTAAAATCTCTATGATTCCACCTCCCTTGAAATCTACAACAATTTTTTTTCATATGGTATAATCCTAATGGTCAAAGCCATCACATAATCTATCTATGTCAATTTGACTTTATCATTAGACTTAATATATACTATCATTAATGATAAATGCAAATTGGATATATTATCGACAATTAATATGTTTAATGGTATTTTGAATATAACTAGATATATTTCATATCACTTCAAAATAATAATATTAGTGCATGTGTTCTTGATAACTACATTACTAAATAAGGTATTTATTCACTCAAAAATTGAATTCTTTTATAAATTTTCATATAATTACAATAACTACACTGTGATTATAATTTATCAGTACCATACCATCCTAGGAAATAAAATTCAGTAGATGATGTATTAATTATGACAGGAAATGGGGTTTTTACTAAAATGGGGATTATCAAAGATCCTATATTAATCAATTTAGTAAAATTTGATATGGGGTTATTAATAAAGTGGAAACAATACTTTTATTTTTAAGGATTTCAAAACCATACATTTATGATAAAATTAAAATTTTACATGTTGATGATCGGAATATTCAAAATAAAATATAATTTGTGAATTATGGGACGTTCGTAGACATTATCTATGAATATGGTATTTCAAAAATTTTAATGATTTTATGTGTTTCATATGTGCTTGAGATAGAGAAAGAGCTATTAGATGAATCTCAAACTGAAATTTATCTATAATCCATGGTATCACCATAATTTATTGTGATTTAATGGAACATTTTTGTACGATAATATGAAATAATAAAGTTAATATTATGTATCAAGAATCATGGTTTATCAATAGGTAATGGTTGAGATACAACATCCTAATGGATTCATGTATCCTATAACTATTCCTAAATGGAAATGGGTTGATATTACTAGATACATTATCATAACATCACTAAATATTCATAAAAATAATAATTCCATATGGATTATTATTGATTTCCTTACAAATTCAACACATTTCATCTCTATAATGGAAGATATGCCTCTTGAGTTCCTCATAAAACTCTATATTAACTACGTTATGAGTCTTCAAGGTGCACCTATTTTGAAAGTATCTTAACTTGATCCATGAATTAAATAAAAAATTCTACTGGATTATTATGGTGGATCTTGAAATGAAAATATTTTTCTCACCACCTATCATCCACAAATATATGGTCAATCTAAAAGGACAACACAAACATTATAAGATAATTTAAGGTCATGATATATTTACATTCCAGGTATGTTGGATTGATATTATAATTTGGTGGAATCTAAATATAATAATAGCTTATATACATGCATTAAAATTGAACCATATATGGCCTTTTATGAAAAGATGTGTCACAGTCCAACTTGTTAGTACTAAGTTGTTTAAAGGAAGCTCATAGGCTCAGAACCTATTAATGATACAATGATTAATTTTAAGACCATATAGAATCATATTAAGGCAACTCAACGTAAACAAAAAAGTTATATTTATAATCATATGAATGATTTATAATTCCATGTGGGACATCATATTTTCTGTATGGTTTATCCATTTAATGGTTTCATATGATTTGGATAGAAATCGAATCTAAGTCCTTGGTACATAAATCCTTTGAAATTCTGGAAGTAATTGTTTGTGTGCCATACTATTTGAAAATGCCACCTAGCCTCTTAAAATAACATGATGTGTTGCACATATATTTACTAAGTAAGTACATTCCAAAACCAATTAATGGGATTAAATAATAGAAAATATAATATGAATAGGATTTACCTTACTATGGAGATCATATCTTGATTGTTGACATCGGATAACTAGTTTTTTGGAATCAGACAACTCGAATTATAAAGTAACTTTGGGGAAATCATAAGAAAGAATAGGGAACCTAGGGAAATTAAGAATTTATGATGAAGATCTACCCACATTGTTTAATGAGGTTAAATTCTAAAAGCTTCAAGTATGAAATTTTTTATGGTAGAATGTGACACCTGAGCATCAATTATAGAAAGATTTATTTTCTCAAGTCATAATAGCACAATGCACACAACTTTAATAAATGATTTCATTAAAAAAAAGTAACATAAATTAATTAGAATTTTATTAAATTAGTATTAATTTTTAATTCATCATGTAAAAAAAATCTTTGGGTGATTTTTTTGATTTTTCGGAAATACTTGATTTTTGGTGAATAGTGAAAATTACACATTTCACACAAATCCTCACATTTATGAAATTATAATGATATGAGAATAAATTTAATGATAAGAAAAAAATTATATGAAAATATTTATTTATACTTTATTATAACTTATATAAAAATTTGTTTTGAATAGGGAAATATATGCCTAACATTTTAGAAAATCTATGTAATGTTTTTGTTCAAATAAAAAAAATATTTTTATATATGAAGTGTGATTTTATCATAAGAAATTATAAAAATAATTATTTATTTAAAATATTAAATATATTTATAGAATATTTATTAAATTAAATATTTTAATATTCATCTAATATTATTTACAAGTAATTAAATGAAAGTAAAATATCTTTTATGCTTAAAATAGATTTTTCTTAAAATACATTTCATTGGGTTTTGAATAGTTATTTTAAACTGAATTTCTACCAATTATAGATTCATAAAATTTTATAATGGATTAAATATTAATAATAATATTTTTTAAAATATTTTTTTGTTTTTAAATTATTTTGGCCTAATTAATATTGAAAATAGTATAAATTGTGTTACTAGGGTTACAGTTAAAACGGGTTTACCGGGGGTTAAACTAAACGATAACATAGAAAATGCCACATAAAAATGTATAATTGTTACTATTTGAAAATATTTAGACATTATCATATCCTATTCTATATTTTTTTCATTTGTATTAACTTTCAGATGAATGTTCCTTATATTGTTGAAATTTATTAATTAATTACATGTGTGTCCCTCCCTCGCTTATAAAATTACACAACTTCGCCTCCCTTATTAAAAGACATTTAGACCTCTAGCTATGAAAATACCCACCCAAAAAAATTCATTGATTTCATACCTTTATTATCATCCTTTTTTTATTCTATTAATTTTGTCCTATAAAGGCTTAAGGTGTCAGCCTAATGTGGTCTCTCAAAGAAGATGAAATCATCTTTACCATCACTTCCATATTTATTTAACATTATAATTGCACTAATTTATTGTAAAATTACTAAACTAATGAATCTATTATCATATATAAGTAAATGTGTTACTATGATTATGTTAAAACCTTTTTCCTCCAATTTTCCTACCTAGAGAAAACGAAAACATCACTCCTTCATAGGTAGAACATACTGTCTACAGATAGTAGTGTAATTCAATTTTCAACACCACTTTATATATATGGTTATAAATATTAAACAAATTATTATATATTATATTTATAACATAATTATTATTCTATAAGTAAAATATATAATTTATCTTTCCATCCACTCACTAGTAAAAAATGATAACATTTCTTATATGAATGTTTGTACTACCACCTCCATGAAATGGTGTGATTCATTTTACATGTATCCATTTAATATATGACAATAATTATGTATATAATGAATATATATGAAATTAATATAATCATTACAATTTTTATATAATGGAACCATTATAAAAATTCAAGGACTAAAACTACTTAACCAAAACATACATATAAAAAAATAGTTGACACCCAGAAACACCGATTTTGATAGATATTTATTAATAAAAATGTTTAGATATTATAATTTGATCAAATATGTTATTATAATTTTGTATATGGTTCTTATATAAAATTTTAATAATGTTAAATTTATTATAAATGAGCTCAAAATCACTTGCGAACCAATTTATTCCTAAGATAATGGTCTATTTCATGATATCATCATTAATAGTGATTTTTTTTATTATGTTTCTAACAGATTAATTATATGACCCTCTTATCTTAAAAAATATATATATTCCTCTCCTATATTTATTTCTATAAATTACAATTTATCCTTTCATTTTTCTCATTCAATGTATCCAATAGTCTAAATGGACATTTTTAAGAAATATCAACTTTTTGTTTTAATCAGTGAGGAATATTTTTCTTCCAAATCCTTTTTTTCTTTCAAATGTATTCAATAATGTTTTTACTATTATATAATGATTTCTTAAATCCATTTTTTCCCATATTTTAATTTTTATACAATGTTTTAAACATGATATTTTTTCTTTTTCTTAATGGGTCACTTTTCACCCATGGTGTGAATGTAATTGTTTTTTCACACTTATTTCATGAAAAATATTTCATGTCATCATGAATATTCATTTATTTTAATATTAAATTATATTTTTTATTATAATTCTTCAAATAAAATTTTATTCTTAATATTGTATAAATATTTCATTTTTTATATAAGTTCTTTCAAAATGAGAAATTTATTTTCCTCAATAAACATTCCAGTTATCTTTATAAAGTTATTCAACTATCCTTTGATGAATCTTGTAATTTAATAGGGATATACACTATTTATATGATCAACCACATACATTTTAATGTATAATGATAACCTTGTTCTATTTGTTAACTATGTAAAATATTAATGTTTAATATGATTGTTTTCTAATATAAATGTTTGTGTTATTCTTGTATTGAATTGTTATTAACATCATTCGTCAGATGAATGCATTTAACATAATATATTATGGGTGGTTCTCATTTTAACACCTCACAAAATTAGTGTGTCTCATATGAAAAATTAGTTAGTGTATTTGGTGTGTTCCTTACCAATTTCTTTATGATGTAATGTCACAATGTCATGCCTGTAATATTATAATGTTCGGTATTATACATTCATTCATTTTGAAACTATTTATTATTATCCATTTGATTAATAATATTTTTATTTCATCCAAGGATTTTGTCTCCTTTTATGATATATGATATATGGAATATTTTATTATTATTTATCTATATTATAATATTCATGCTCTTTTTTTAATAATAGGTTATAGTGTATGCTTTCCCTTACTGAGTATCTGATCTCACCACTTATTATGATTTCATTTCCATATGATACCAATCGGTGATCTAATAATGATATTAAGGGTTTAAAATAATAAATAATAATGGTATCAATGGAATTTTTTATTTCACATTTTGAGATATAACGTGAGAATCACATATGCATCTAGTCTCCCAATACTACTAAACTATTCTAGCCTTTGGGATGTGATCCCTTGTATTTTTAACTAATGTAATAAAATAATGCCTAGGTACAAGTTACTAGAGTAAGGGTGTTATATATCTAAAAATACTATAATTATTCTTCCAACACATGGATCTAGTATTTTCTATTTTTTTACAATATTTTTGGGAACTTAAATTGATCTTCCTATTGAAAATTTATACTTTTACATTGGTTTGTTTATTATAAGGTGTTAATATTTTATGATGGAATCCAAATTTCCTCAATAAATTATTCATTATTCCATATTAAAAATGAGACTTTTGATAAATAATTATTAATATAGTTATTAAAAATCTAAGAAGGATGTCATCTCTAATAAAAGTAGTAACAAAATTATCATCATCATGGTTTTGTCGATTTGGATTCCTTACATTTTGAATCACAATTCACTATAACAAAGATATAGTAATTTCAAAATTACATAATAAAGTTTCCTATAAAATCTATTCATTCAACATCAAAAAATTTAGTGCATTTCTTTTTTATTTAAACTATTTCAAGGAAACTGAAAATTTTCACATCTTTTAAAAAATTCAAGTGCATCTTTGAACAAACTAGGCTAAACATTTCATATTTGAACAAATTCTATGATTTCATTTGAGGTCTATAGTTTCCATAAAAATCTACAGTGTGAAATAACTAAAGAATATATTTAATTTCTCTTGAAGTAAATCATTTTTTACAACTTCATAATTATAAATTTTCTAGAGAAATAAATCTTCCAAAATATGAAATTTGGATTCTGATTTTAGTTTTTGAATTTGGGGTACATTAATGTGGGTTGGGACTAAGTAAATTACCAAATAGTTAACCTTATCAACATACCATGTAACATCTCCTTTAACCAAGTAGAGATGTTCCCCTTGAATGATATATTGGACTATTTTATAGGTGTAAATATCCAATTAATATGTATTAGGCATTCTAATCAAGTGATTCTTAACTTGGAACTCCACTAATTTCTTATATATTATTTCCATGTTGAGCACTTGAAGTAGTAGATTAAATATTATATGATAATTATTTTCATCTATATTTTTCAGAAAATATTTACGAGCTTCATGCATTGGAATTACATAAAAATATATCTAAGAAAATATGTTTGAATCTGTCCAATGAAGAGAAAACTTCTATAAAAAAAATTTCCATAGTTGTGTAGTTGAATTGGAAATCATCTATAGTTTTTGATAAATAATAAATGACTCTTGGTGTTCCCTAGGATCTCTGATAAAGAACTACTTTAACTTCTTTATTGGAATTATTATTAAGTATCTTGAATGGTAGTTCCCAGTTCGATGACTAAATTTTTAGTGGGGTTATCAATCTCCTCTTAAACCCCAAAAAGGATACACTTTAATAATCATTATAATAAAAATTATAATCTTTAAAAAGTAAATTATATAGAAGGAGATAAATCTTATTTAAATACATAATAAAACTTATATATAATTTCATATATCCTAAAAAGATCTAACAAGTTTCACACAAGTTGGGAAAAGAAAATAAGTTATGAATTCTATTATTGATTCAACAAAATAAATGATTTTTTTAAATGGTGTACATATGTAAAATTTATCTATCTTCCATGAAAATAATCTTTTCAAAATCCAAAAAAAAAATCATTTAAATATAAGTTTTTAGAATATTTTATTTATTTTCCAAAAAATGGTCTGAATATTTTCCACAAAATGTGAATTCATCCAAGAATTCATTCAATAAATCCTCCATGTAATCATAAAATATGAATACTATGAACATATAAAATGTACATATATCATTAAAAATCCAAATTCCATCCTCCTATATGAAAAAGATATTAATTGATAGGTATAGGTGGTATTATCTATAAATGGGTGCATAAAAATATTTTGAGAATCCATTCAAGAATAAATAATCATTCCTCTATACCAATATCTATAATATATTTTCCATAAATGGGATTAATAAATGATTTTGTTTATTTTCCTAATTTAACTCCATTTATTCTATACATAGTCTCTAGAAATTTATAATTCTTTCTAGGATTAATTGATTCTTCTCATTCATCATAGTAGTTAGGCCAATTTTCCTAGTAACATTATAGATGGGGCTGAAACACTATGAATCTAAAATGGAATGGATAATACATGATTCTAATATATTTTATAACTTCATATTCACTACCTTTATCAATATGGGGTTTATCCAAATATGAGGCTTCCTAATTAGAATGGAATTTCTCTCAAGTATACTTCTATGTGATAATTTCTATGGATTTATACCTATAATATAATGTAATATCCATCTTCTTTAATGTAAATTCAATCTCAACTATTCAATTATTTCATGGTCTTATTTTATAAATAGATTATTAGAAATTACCATTGGTAATTTTTATCCATCTATGAGTTTTTAATATTTCAAATTAATAGGAAGTGGATTTAATTAAAAAAAATTGGACTCTTAAGAGATGAAATTAAATTTTTGTTCCCCATTCTAAAATATTTAACATTAAATATATAAGAAAACATACAATCATAATCTTCATTAAATATACAATCATATTTATTAGAAAACATTGAAATTTACTCGTCAATAAATTTATAAACAACATTTATTGAATTTTTTATAGCCTTACCTTTCCTTGAATATTCTCTCCAAAAATATTTTCCCACAACTAAAAATTAAGAAATGGTACCTGAATCTACAAAGGTTTAATCCTATTTAAGGTGGGATATTCTAAAAATTAATGTTCATTTAAAGGGTTTCTCGTTGATTTAAAAAAATATAAAAGTGGAGAGTGTTTTTTATGAACTCTCTAGTGAGTTTTACTTCATGCACATTGATTATCATATTGGGTTTCTTTAAGAAATAACTCTCAAAAATTATTGGTGATTGTATTTCTTTCTCTATCCTAAATGTTAATCATATATAATCAAACTAGAAAACTAATTCATTGAATTTGAACAAACACATATTTAAAAAATCTCATTGGAAAAAAGGATATATTTTCGTGGTGTACCACCATTGCTATGGGAATAAAATTTCCCATATAAAAATAAGTAATCCCTGAGTGAGGAAACAAATTAATTGAATCAATTAGTTCATATATATCATCAAATAGTGTTAATGAGAAAATTGTGTGTGGAATAGAAAATATATCTAGATCTTAAAATTTTCTATGTAACTGGGGTGTTATAATGGAAGAGTCACTTCTTCCTATGTTGATCCTATAATTCCCTAGAATCCACCTCATCTTATTTCAATTATCATTGAGGATATATTTATTCTTCTTTAGGAAAAACTTTTGCATTCAAAATCGAGTGTGTTGATATCCAATTTAGAGAATGTTTCAACAGTTTCTTTTAAAAGTTTATCTTATTGAATATCCTTTTAATTTATAATTATTATTGGAAAGGGAGTGGTGAGTATTTATTCTCAAAATATTATATTTCCAGTTATTTTCATTAATATTTATCCTCAGTACATAATTTTAAACATCCTCTTTCATTTATTCTTCATGGGATATATTTCTAAAATCTACTGAAAATTTTCAGATTAAATTTATTCAATGGTGGGATTGTTTTGTTCAATATATACTATTTATAGTGGTTGAATATCACAAAAAATTCATATTTTTTCCTAATAAAACTATGTTTTGTGTTAGGATCTATTTGGGATGGTACTTTTCTTCAATTTATAGAAAATGTTTCAAGTATTTCTCTTCACACATTAATTTCCTTAGTAAACTCATTGAAATATATGTCTTGGTATTTATATATAGGATGTGTTCACAAGTGGATAGTTATTAATAAGGTCTCTTTTACTATACAGGATTTTTTTGGTGAGATGGTTAGTTATAGGTTTTTTTGTACTGTTGCAAGAAATGTGTTGGGTAATGGAATTATTGGTTCTGTTGTTGGTACAAGGGCTTTAGTTGAATCTAATACTGGTAGTGTGGTCTATATATATCTCTTTGCTTTCCCCATTAACACTAAACTCTATTATTTTTCCTCAAACCTTTATTTTTTTTAAAAAAAAATACCTCTATTGAATGGTTTTTATATAAATTTGCATTCCCTACACTTCAGCACACTGGCCAATGAAATAGGAATGTGAGAAGTGTAAACCACATACCTTAGTTAGTGCTTGTTTTACTCAAATTTATCTCAGATCTATCTATCTCACCAAAATAGACTAGTCTTCATGTAATGACTTTAATAATGGTGATGGATCATAAGTGATTACCGAATTAATACCTCTTTTTTTAGTACCTCTTATGCCAAAACTACTATGAGTTCTATGAAATCTTCTTATTCAGGGAACTCGATTTTGCAAGTGATTTTCAATCATGGATCCTATGGATAAGGCATCCAAAAAGTTTCAATCATTATTCAATAGGTCTTGTTAAAATAAAATAATGATGTTTTAATCCTCTATTTCATTATGTGGGAAGATGGCATATAGCATTTTGAATCTATCCATGTATTCTTAGAGAGTTTCTCTAGAATATTTTCTAAAAGAATAATCCCCCTTTAATAATTATTTTCTTTTATTGTATGGTAATAATCTCCAAAGAAAATATATATTCTTGTTATCCCAATCATGGATCTCTTTTCATTGTAAGATTTACAATGACTCCTTGGATGCTCTATCAAAAGAGAAAAATAAATTCCTATACTTGACATCTTCTTAATTTATTCCCATTAGCTTCATGGTGGATCAAACATAGGTGAAACCATTTATACATTTATCTAGGTCTTATCATACCAATACATAAAATTTAAAAAGTAGAAAAATTATTGAATCCTTCAATTAATAATCATTTTGTATGTACGTAATTGTATTATGTTTTTATTGATTAACAAATTGGTGTTCACACAAGCCTCTTAGGGCTTTCTCGGGGTTGTTAATCGTAATGGAAATATCATAATGAAAAAAATGAGCCTCACTTGAGTATAAAAGAGTTGTTTCTTAAAAATTGTTTCATAAACTAATGCTCTTAATTATAATTAGTATGGTTTCTTAATGGATATAGGGGGTAAGAATTTGTCTTATAAGTACTAGTCATGTAATTCTAAAGGTTATATTAAGAACTGACTCCCCGGAAATAAAACTATGTTTTGAAATGACCTATCATGGGGTATGAAAAAGATGCTATGTTAATTATATTAATAGTGGTTACCCTTGTATACCTCCAAATATGAGTGTTCAATAACATTTTATCAACTATTGGATCAAGAAAATGGGTTTTTTTGAGATGATTTTTTCTAAAACTAATGAAGGAAATAAATTAGTGATTTGAAAAACAACTAATAATGAGATTTTGATTAGGAATTTTTTAGTTTAACTTATTTCTATATTATCATAGTCCCCAATTTATCCACACATCTTCTACTAAGTAGGAAGGAGAGGGAATCAAAAATATATTTCTCTCTCCCCCTTTGACAGAATTGTGATGGTGAGAATATTATAACTGAAATCTCCACTTGGTCTACCCTCATACCTATGTGTACTTTTATTCTAGTGTATCAACCTAACAGACATATAAAATTCCTAATTGGGACTTCTTCTTCCTAAACACCCAAGATTTTTCACTACCACTTCTACACATGCTTACAATTGCTTAGCACTTCACCATTTAACTCTATTTTGTTCAGTATTATTTATACTAGAACTAGGTGCATGGATATCATGATCAAAAAAAAATTAAATAATTAATTAAAAAACTCAAACACCAAATATATTTTCACTTGATAATAAAAAATGTTATTGGAATATCAAAACTCGTTTAATAGAAAAGAGAAATAATTTTATTCCATCAGGTTCACACACTAAATCATTACAAAAGGATTAACCATTAATTCCCTGATCACTTATAGTTCAACCATATATTTTAAGGGTTGTATATGTGAAATGAGATTAATAATTAATTTTAATAATAAATATGAAAAATGAAGCATTAGGAAAATAATATCTAGTAATTGTATATCATCCAGTCAAGGGAAAATTCTCTCCTAAAATCCCACTTTTCTCCTTCATTTTCATCTATATTTATTCAAAAAATAACAATTTGAACAATAAATTCCATATTCAAAATATGGAGACTCCATAGACTATGAATGTAGGTATTCCTCTTCATTAAATCTTTCCATAGACTTATGGAATAATTTATCATTTAAACTTACTCATTAAAATATCTCAAAGGATCATGATTATGTTTCACTAAATTATCCAAGAATCCATATAATACACCATGTTTTTATGATCCTTTGTTATTAATATATTTTCATTAATTGATTTATTTCATTATAAGCTTCACCATGTTAATATTGTGTTACATTCAATATTGTCTTAGCTTATTTACATGCAACAATGAGTTTCTACAAAACAATCATTTAATTATTATACTTATCTAAAAGAGACAATTATAAACTATCCATTATAATAGTAGGTATGAAGAATATTAACTAAATAATGAAATTATGGTTTAAAAATAATTCATTTTTCTAATTATTTATATATTAAGGTAATACTCTTTTTAAAATAAAAGGAAATGGTTTTCTAGAAAATTATTTAAATGTTTACAAATGTGTTTTATAAAAATAAGTAAAAAAATAAATATTATTTGATATATTAATTAAATGTGTGTATATATATATATATTTATATATATTATTCAATATAATTTTTATAAATCATTTATTTACTTTCATACATTATAAAAGAACAAATCCAATTTTACACATAAAATAAGTCTTTTTCATAATACAGTTTTATCATCTTTTTATGGTGAACTTGTTTGAAATCTCGTTATCTAAACTTTTATAAATAATATTTGAAAAAATAATCTTCTTATTTTAAATATTGATATCAAAATTTTCTTTTGGTGAACTGTTTTTATTTTTTTGAGAAGTTTCGTGTTTTGATGAATAGTGAAAAATACTAAATTTTAATTTAAAAACTAATCTTTATTTTATTTTATTTATAGAGTTAAATTATATTTTGAATTGATATTATTTTATAATTAAATAAAATTTATACCATTTAATCTAATTTAAGCTATTGGAATTAATTTCACATTAAAATTGGATATAAATACTTCTCAATCTTTTGCACGTTTTTACTTTAGAAACTTGTTTTCTTGATCCATAAACAGTGTTGATTTTTAATAATTTTTTGAAAAACCTACATTTAAAATTATTAAAAATGAACTCCAAATGTGGAATAAAAATTTAAAAATTTGTAAATTTGTCATTTTTATTTTTGTACAATATGAATAGTAAGTTTAGTAATTTATATTACCACAGTTAAAGGTAAATCAGTTAATTAAGGGTGAAAATAATATTATAAATACTATAAAAATACATAAAAAATTAAAAATGTTTTTTTCAGAATATAATTATACTATTAACACATAATTATTGAAATTGAATAATTTAATGGACACTTTTCTTTGAAAATCACTTAAATTATATTAAACTCAAAAGGAGTGGCAAAATTTCACACTCTTGCTTTTAATATGTATAATATTTTTAATATAGGGTTGTATTAAAGATATTCACTAATATATATATTCCTGTGAAAAATAAAATTTTTATATAAATCATATAAATTTATTTTTTATTTTCAGTAAAGAAATATATAGAAAGAATAATTACACAATGATGATGTAGTAATTACGCAATTAATGAAAAAATAAAAAAATGATATTAGATATATTAAATGAAATATAATTTGATTTAATTAAGGTGATCCATGAATATTATAGGTGTATATGACATATTAGGGGTGGTTTAAATTAATTATTTCTAATTAATCTTAATCTATTTATTTTCATAATGTTAATGTTATGAATAGTGTCAAAACTGACACCTATGATATTTTATAAAAATAATATTTTAGCAAATTATTTAAAAATAATAAAATATCAAATTAGGACCATGATATTGTGTATGGTGTAAAATAATTAAATTTTCCATTTACAGCAAGATTTATACTTTATATGTAAAAAATAAATCCTCTAAATATTAAAAACATTTTAGCATTGTTAAAATTAAAATGGATTAACTATTAGTTAATCAAAATGAGAAGGTATGAAATGATACAAAAACATCTCTAAAATAAATTTATCTATTATATTAAGACCATATAATATCCAATATGTGATTAAATGTACTTTTGAGGTATTTTTAATATGATTGAATTCATTATAAATTAATATTTTGGGAAATTTAAAAATTTCCTCACCCTTCTCTTTTAAAAGGAAACATCTCCTTCTCCTATAATAACTCTTAATAACCTATTTGGTTCAGCCAAAATCTTCCTAAATATCTTCAAATAATACCTCTATTCATCCAATAATCCTTAATTTGGATTAAATCTAACCAAATAATTCCTTTTGTAGAAATCAATAGAAGATACCCAAAGAAGGGGTAACATTCATCAATGAATGTATTAGTTTTATTTCAAACCTAAAATCCTTAAAATATTTTCATTTAACATTTATATAAGAAACCCAATATCCTAAATATTTATATATGCTTTTATATTATGGTTTTTACCTACACTCAAACACACTTCCATCAAATGAGTAACAAACTTACCATTGCTGTGTACGATGATCTACTGCCTCACGAAATAATGTTTTTTGTTTTTCCTTTTACACCACTCATGGTTGGAAAATATGATGGAAATTTTTTTTATATGATATAAATGGTATTTTTTATTTATTTATACTTCTTTAAATATTATATTAAACATACCTAATGGATTTCCATTTTGTGGAAATATGATAAGTTCGTTTGTGGATGTGTGGATTACCACCTCCTAAGAGTGATGTGACTCATTAACAAATTACAAGTAATGTATTATAGATATATTTAGTGAAATTATTTGATATATATGAAATAATAATGATAAAAATATATATTATATACATATATATACAAATATGTCATTTATTTACTTTTTTTCAACACAACATGAAATGGAAGCAGCATTCATGCGTACATACGGTCTACCGTCTCCATAAACGGTGTAATTAATTTTCAATTTATATATTTTTTAGATAACCCAAAATACATATATAAGGAATATATATAATATTTAGATCTTTTTTTTTTGATTATGAAGATAATAAAATCATAATCTAATTATAAGGATCATGAATGAAAATCCAAAACTTGTACGAGAAACAAAACGGTTATTATCTGACACTGAACTTAAACAAGTAATTGTTAATAAGAGGGTAATAGAAATTAAAAATTAATTTATATATGAATGTGGTTACTTAATATTTGTATAATAAACATAAAATTATTATATTGGTGGTTTTCATAAGTATGATGAGATTCAAGACATAATATAATGGATTTAAGTTTCACTTTTGTTTCTATGAGACACATACCTTATAAACAACTTATTTCTTCTACTTGGTGTATATATTTCCCATGAATGTATTTTAAGAGTCTCATACTGACTATTATGGTGTTTTAATACCTAGATTATTTTATTTCTTTCATGGTGTGTAACGACCTGAATTCGGAGCCACTCAACTGGTGCCCCGTACCCGGTTCGGCACATGACCTCTAGTGCATTTCCCCAAATGCCAGAGGCTGCCGACTAGCAGCGAGGGCCTTGGTGAGTCATTGAGGAAACTTTTCCCTCATTTGGTAAAGTATACAAGGGAAAGGAAATAAAAGTAAATAGTGGAAGAAGTAAACAACATACAATAACTGAAACTAAATATCAGAAGCAATGAATATATAGTAATGATGATAATGATGCAGCAGGTACAAGTATCTAAGGAAAACAGCAAACACAACAACGTGCTGAAATACAACTAAGAAACAATGTATGAAAAGTAAACAGTAACTCCAGCAGCATCACAAGCCTAAGCTCGGTCCTATGCTCTCCAGCTCCAACCAGCAATCATATACCTGAAGTAGAGGGGCCACAGTTCTTATCCACACCTGCAACCATATAACCTGTTTGGGATGAAAAGCAGGACCCAAAAGGGGTGTGAGACTAAACCCAGTAGGCAACCACCACAAGTTATGTGCCCTAATGTCAGTGAGTAATATAGCAGAAGTAATGAAATTAAATTTAGTAATGAACTAGGAGTACATAAGTAAACAATCATACCAATTACCATTCACATTTATTTAACAACTAAACCATTCATTTAATTAAACAACCAAGGAATCTAGAAAATCTCTCTATTCCAAGGTAAATATGTAACACAGCAGGGATCAAAAGACTACCTAAACAAACAAGAAGGCCAATAAATCCAAGCTTGTGCTTTGGATTGGAAGACTCATCTAAACCAACTAAATAATCCACATTCACACTGACTCTCTAGGTGTCTCAACGAGTAGACCCCTATAGTCAAGTAAACATACAAAGGCACAGACACTCTGGGAAGAACTCATGTTGATTCCCCTATGGTCTTGAAACGATAGCTACAGACTCTCTAAAGAAGGTCTTACATATAATTACTCATGTGGTCTCGATAAGTGATTAAACTAAGGACACTCTTAGTAAGTACAAAGTACAATTCATGTAGGTCCTGCGTACGAAACTAATTCCAACAGAACCCCTAGGGAAGCACTAAATCGTCTATTCCCTCTTTGGTCTCCCGCACTAGGTTCTCATAGCCCTGATCGGTCCAGCCATGCGTAATTGACTGTCAGCAGCCCTAAGTAAGTTTAGTAACTACATGTATAAAAGCTACAATTCCTGAAAAGCATTAAAATAGTAGGCAACATATGCAATCCGTTTTACTAAGAAAACTAGCATTTGCAATAGGGTTTTCCTTGCAGGAAAACTGTGCCAAACGGTGATAAACATCCAAACAGGTATAACACCCATGGGGTGATCCTCAAACATGAAAACAAGCATATAATATTATCAATTATCCTTAATCTAATAAGAAATATAAGGCAATTAAACAATAGGACCAAAATCCCTAACTCGAGATACCTGAAATATGGAAATCCATCACTTTTGCGCAAAAACTCAAATACATTCAAATTAAGGAAACAAACCACCAACCTTGATCCTAAGAGGTCGATATACTTGAACCTCGGCCCATGAATTGGCTTAGAATGGAGTAGATCTATAAAAATTTCTAAAACGTTCAACCTACGATAACTCTCATAAGAGAAAGAATTAGGAAACATGGACAATGAAGAACCAATAACTCACCGCTATGATTATATTGCAACTGATGGTGTTATATTCGGATAACTGATGGTGGATCGGCAGATCGGAGAAGATTCGGCCTCCTCAAACGCTCTAGACGGAAATAGGAGAAGAAGAAGATGGAAATAGGGATTAGACGAGACCACAGTCTATTTAACAAAATAAAAAAAATACACGGTGTGTACTTCTACAGTACACTATATGTACATGCCTTTTCTGTACTCTCCTTTAGGCATACTTCAAGTCACTCTTACACGTCCGTGTGTGTGGCCATGACACGGCCAGCACACGGCTTCCAGTGGAATCTAAGTACACAGTGTGTACTCATAAAGTACATGGCGTGTACTCCAAAAATTTCTAGATTTTACTCTTTTTCTCAAAAACAACCATAAAAGGAAAAACATACCTAAAAAGAAGATTCGGGTTCTTACAAACTTCTCCCCTTAAAAAAATTTGTCCCCGAATTTTCCTAGAAAGGTGGAGAAGAAAAACCGAGAACAACTCTAGCCACTGTGATCGCATATTGGCCTCCCTTTCCCAAGTCTCGTCCTGTACACGGTCGTGCTACCATAGCACCCATACCAGAGGAACATACCAGCCACGAAGTACCTTTTCACGATGATAAAAAATCCGGATAGGATGCTCCTTGAATGATTCATCGTGCTCTAGCTCAACCTCCTCGGGTTGAAAAACATGAGACAGGTCTGAGAAATAGCATCGAAGCTGAGAAACATGGATGACATCGTGCATAGCCTGGTACCTCTGAGGTAATTGCAACCTATAAGAAACAAGCCTGAGACTCTCTAGAACCTCAAATGGCCCAACGTATCTCGGTGAAATCTTACCCTGTCTCCTGATCCTCTTGTGTCCCAACCTCGGGGTAACACGTATGAAAACATGATCTCCAGCCTTGAACTCCAAAGGTTGTCTCCGTTGATCAGCATAATATTTCTACAGATACTGTGAAGTATCCATCCTTTTCTGAATCAACTCCACCTATTCAGCGGTCTCCTGAACAAGACGAGGTCCCAGCATAGCTACAACTCTTGTCTCCAGCCAACACAAGGTTGATCAGCATGGTCTACCGTACAAAGCCTCGTAAGGTGCCATCTGAATAGTTTCTTGAAATCTATTATTGTAGGAAAACTCCACTAGAGGTATATGTCTCTCCCAAGAACCTCGAAAATCAAGGACATATGCTCCTAGCATGTCCTCTAGAACCTGAATCGTGTGCTCTGGTTGGCCATCTGTCTAGGGATGGTATGCTGTACTCTGAAGTACCTATGTACCCGAAGACTTCTGTAGCCCTTTCCAGAAATGTGATGTAAATCGGGAGTCCCTATCTGAAATGATAGTACTTGGAACCCCATTCCAGCGTACAATCTCATGGATGTACAACCGTCCAAGATCATCAACACTGAAGGTCTCCTTAATCGGTAAGAAGTGAGAAACCTTTGTGAGCCTGTCAATGACAACCCACACCGCGTCATTCCCCTAAGGTAATCTCGGTAACCCTGTCATGAAGTCCATCACGACATCATTCCACTTCCACTCGGGAATGGATAGCTTCAGTAAAATTCCTACTGGTCGCTGGTGCTACGCCTTCACCTGCTGACAGGTGGAACACCTCATGACAAAACCAACAACATCTCTCTTCATACCTGACCACCAATACTAGCGGTGGAGATCACGATACATCTTTGTGATGCCAGGATGAACTGTCCAGACTAAGGAATGATAGTCTCACATCAGCTCCTCGCGTATATCAGTTGGAACCCATACACATCCCTAGAAACACAAGATCTCACCCTCACCTATAGTCCATCCGGGAAGAGGGTCCTCTCCTGACACGCTTTCCCGTATGACTAGGCCTTCAGAATCTGATAGCCACCTCATTCAAACATGGTCAAGAAGGGTTGAGGTAACAGCTACAAAAGAAAGAAAAGTCTGACCCTAATTTTCATGCACCTCCAAATGAATTTCATAGAACAGATCCATAAGCTGTCACTCGATATTGGCCTCCTGAACTGCATGTATCTGCATCCTCCTGCTTAGTGTGTCTGCCACAGCGTTGCCTTTCCCTGGAGTATAAGCAAGCTCGAAATCGAAAGACTGTAGGTACTCAACCCACATACACTATCTCATATTCAACTCATGCTACTTAGAGATATACCTGAGTCTCTTGTGGTCATTACATACCAGAAAATGATCTCCCAGAAGATAATGTCTCCAACAACGCAAAGCATAAACAACTGCAGCCAACTCTAGGTCGTGAATAGGGTAGTTCCTCTCATGTGGCCTCAACTGCCGAGATCCATATGCAACAACATGATCCTCCTGCATAAGCACTGCTCCAAGCCCGATGCCAGATGCATCACAGAACACTGTATAACTCTTTCTCGACTCCGAAAAAACTAGAATGGGTGCTAAGTTCAATCTCCCCTTCAACTCTTGAAAGGATGAATCACAGGCTTCTGAGAAAAAATACTTCACCCCCTTCTTATTCATGCCCGTCAACGGAACTGCTAAGCATAAGAAGTCTTGTATAAACTGTCTGTTGTAACCATCCAGCCCTAAGAAACTTCGTACCTCAAAGACATTCTTCGGCTGCTCCCAGGTAACTACTGCTCTCACCTTCTCTAGGTCTACGGATACTCTTGTCTCTGAGATGACATGACCCATGAAGTGAATCTCTTCCATCCAAAAGTGGCATTTTGAGAGCCTAGCATATAACTGATGCTCCCTCAATTTACTCAAAATGATCTCAAGATGGGTAGCATGTTCGTGTCGAGTGTGAGAGTACACAAAGATATCATCCAAAAAAACAACCCCGAAAGAATCCAAGTAAGGATGGAAAAATCTGTTCATCAGCACCATGAAAACTTCTAGCACGTTCGTGAGACCGAACGACATAACCAAAAAACTCATACAGACCATACCTTCTTTGGAAGGCTGTAAGAGGTACATCAGATAGTCTGACACGCAACTGATGATAGCCGGATCTCAAGTCGATTTTCAAGAACACTCTGGCTCCTCGTAACTGATCAAAGAGATAATCTATCTGTGGCAATGGATATCAGTTCTTGACCATCAACTAGTTTATCTTCCAATAATACACACAAAGCCATAATGTATCATCCACCTTCTTTACAAACAGAATATGCGAACCCCAAGGAGAAGTAATGGGTCAGGTAAAACCCTTTGCCTAAAACTCCTCCAACTACTTCTTGAGCTCATGTAACTCAGGTGTAACCATCCTATAAGGACGTATGAATACTGATGCTACTCCTGGAATAAGATCAATAGAGAAGTCTACATCTCCCTCTGAAGGAAAACCTGAAAAGTCTTCTGGAAAGACATCTAGAAAGAGATCAACCCCTGGAGGAAAATCTATCTGAGAAGTCCCCTGGTCATCCAGATATAAGATAGAAATATGGGTTGTAACACCACCCAACCCATGATGCTCTGGTCCATCTCTTCTCGTCTAGACATCTCATTCTCCCTTGTAAAGAAATGATCTGCCCTCCGGTGATATGAAACTCACCCTACAGTGATAGAAATAGACAATGGCCTGGAATGGAACTAACCAGTCCTTCCCGAGAATGACATCATAGCCTGTCATCTCCAAAACATAGATATTCCACAAAAAAACACCCACCAATTTCTAGGGGCAGTCTAAGAACTGACGCACACTAGCAGTTCTAATTCCCAAGGGAGTGTCTAGCATCTTCATATCCTCAGAAGTATAAACAGTAAGTCTAAGGATTTCCATAGTATGAACATAAATAAAGCTACGAGAAGCTCCTGCATCGAAAAGTGCAGAGGAAAAAACTGAGGCTACTAAAATCATACCTCGAACTGTAGAAGGTCTAGGATCCTACTCCTGATGAATCTGCTCTACCGCAAAAGTCTAGACTGCACCGTGACCCTGTGTACCAGCTTGAGATCCTTGAGTTGACCCTCCCTGAGCCTAACCACTGTGTCCACGGCCTCTACCCTGGACTGAATGACCTGAAGAAATCCAGACCCTAGTCCGCTGTGGAATTGGTAATCCAACTCATGTACGTGGAGTCAAAACAGATCCTCCTTTACTAGACGCTGGAAGGAAAACCTTACAGAAACGTTGCAGATGACCCATCCTACCATAAGATCAGAACTCCACTGGGTCCCTTGGGCACTGACTCTTCTTACTCATGCTTCTTCCATGGTGATAGCACACCACATAGTTTCCAGAAGGAAGATCTCATCTACAAAAAGGAATACCTCGCTTCCTCGAGTCACCTCGTAAAGACTCTCAGTGGCGCTTCCTACTATCTATCTGAAATGAATCATCCCTAGATGCTAAACTGCCCTGGTCCACAGCTCTAGTCTCCCTCAGATTTCTCTCCCTGATAAGCGCCTGGTTGACAACTAGAGTAATATAAGTCAACTGGAAGATGTTAACCTGTGATCTGATGTCCAGTCTAAGGCCTTCCTCAAACGTCCTTGCTAAAAACAGCTCGTCATTCCCCAGAATGGGAGTGAAACTCTGTAACTCTGTGAAGCGAGAGGAATACTCCATAACTATGAGAGTATCTGGCTGCAGGTTCATGAACTCTCTAGATTTGTTAGCCCTCAGCATCACCGGGTAGAAGTAGTCGTAAAACGTATGCTGAAACTCGTCCCAAGCCATAGCATGTTGGCGCCCTGCCTTCGAAACCACATCCCACCATCTTTTTGAGGAATCTCACAGCATATAAGTTGTGAAATTTACTCTACTCTCCGGAGGTGTCTCCAGGTGCTCGAAGATGGATAGCATGGCTTCTATCCATGACTCCGCATCCTATGGCCCTCCATCCCCTGTGAACGTGGGAGGATGTTACTGCTGAAAAACTTGTGTCAGCTCTGCCATAGACAGGGCAGGATGCTGACCTCCCTAGAAGGTCTCCACGAATCTCATGAAAACCTCTCTGAAATTAGTGTCGACACCAGTGTCTGGAATCACTTCAGGTTCCATGTCTGGAATGACAGGCGGAACTACTAGTAGTCCCTAATCTGTTGTATCAGGCGTATGGTCACTGCCTGGTTCCTGACGTGCAGTGGGAGGACGTCTCAGTGTCATGACTCTGTAAGGTTAAAGCACACTTTATATCACATTCCTAGGGACTAAAAACTTGGATTGTAAGAAGGGAATAGGGAAAAAGGCATTCAAAAAAACAAAACATGACTACAATGAGTGTATAAGGACTACACGGTGTGTTTCCTTAACTCATTTACATGGGTGTGTACTCCTACCTAACTGGTCGTATAACACCCCAAATACACGGCGTATTGTCCTAAAACATGGTGTGTACTAGAATTATCTTCCCTTCTCGAGTCCTTCTACATGGTTAAGCCACACGGTTCTCCTAAGACAAAACTACATGGCATGTTCAAGGTATACACGATGTGTACTTAACAAGCTTCACCTGGACCGTGTTATTAGTGGCACGGCCTGTGTCCCTGGGTCACACTACATGGATTTTTTGAGAAGGAGACGGCATGTACTAAGAAGTCCTAATAGACCGTGTGGTTAGCTACACGGTCGGCTACATTTTTGACACTACACGGCATGTTTCAGGAGGACACTGTGTGTAAGAGAAATGATGACACCGACCTGTGTTGTTCGTGACATGGCTGGGTACCTAGATCAAACTACATAGTGTTTAAAATTCATACATGGAATGTACGTGAATAGATAAAACGACTTGTGATGTTCGTGACATGGCTGGGGTACCTATCTCATACTACATGGCGTGCTAAACTTGTACACGGTGTGTTCCTACAAGAGTTTTCACAACCCTATGTCCTTTCTCGCATGGTTAGTGACACAGATATAGACTACATGGCATGTATTCATAAAGTACATGCCATGTATTCTGGGTTTTTCCAGACAATAGCCTCATAACTGCACTGAATCCCAGAAAACACAGAGAAAAACAAGGATTAAGGTACCAAATTCCGATCCGTGAAGGCCCATACTCCCCGCGAATCAAAGTTTGGCATCTTTAACAATGCATATAACATGTAAACAGTATAAAAAACTCAAGATCCACAAAATTACAATCCTTGAGGGACAATAACACCTCTAAGACCAAAGTTTGGCATCCATGATAAAGAAGCTCTAAACAAATGATACCCTTTCAATATAGTAGTTATTATATCACAGTAGATATCACAACAACACGCATAGTCTATCACAATTTCTATCACAACATCATGCAACTTCAAATGAAATTTAGATGGTATGGAAAAATGCATGACATGTGATTTTCTAACAAGTTCCTATATAATGAATGAGATGGCATACCCTTATCTCATCGGGTTGTAACAAAATAGAACCACAATCATATAAACAATAACAACACAACACAAGTGCACCAACCAACGGTGAATTAAATTAAACCGTAACATTTAAAAAACTCAAAAAGTTTCAATATTTAAGGTAACCTAGATTTTTCCCTGTACACGGGTTCTAGAAATCCCGGGCACAGCTATTTACCATTTACCTATTCCGTCATATCCCTGTATAATGTCTCTAAACAGTAAGTCAATAGAAAATAATAGAACCCCCTTTGATGCCACTTTGTAATGACCCGAATCCGGAGACACTCAAATGGTGCCTCATACCTGGTTCTCCACATGACCTCAAGAACATTTCCCCAAATGCCAGAGTTAGGTGACTATCAGCAAGGGCCTTGGTGAGTCATAGGGTAAACTATTCCCTCATTTGGTAAGGTATACAAGGGAAAGGAAATAACAGACAATAGTGGAAGTAGTAAACAGCATACAATAACTAAAACTAAATAGCAGAAGCAATGAATATATAGTAATGACGATAATGATGTAGTAGGTACAAGTATTTAAGGAAAGTAGCAAACACAACAACGTGCTGAAATACAACTGAGAAACAATGTACGAAAATTAAACAGTAACTCCAGCAACATCGCAAGCTTAAGCCCGGTCCTATGATCTCCATCTCCAACCAGAAATCATGTACTTGAAGTAGAGGGGACACAGCCCCAATCCACACCTGCAACCATATAACCTATTTGGGCTGAAAATCAGGACCCAAACGAGGTGTCAGACTAAACCTAGTAGGCAACCACCACAAGATCTGTGCCCTACTATCAGGGAGTAATATAGCAGAAGTAATGAAAGTAAATGTAGTAATGAAGTAGGGGTACACAAGTAAACAATCCTATTAATTACCATTCACATTTATTTAACAATTAATTCATTCATTTAATTAAACAACCAAGGAATCTAGCAAAGCTATCTATTCTAAGGTAAATAGGTAACACAGCAGGCATCAAAAGACTGTATAAACAAACAAGTAGGCCAATAGATCCAAGCTTGTGCTTTGGCTTGGTAGACTCATCTAAACCAAACAAAAAATACACATTCACACCGACTCTCTGGGTGGCTCAACTAGAAGACCCCTATAGTCAGGTAAACATACAAAGGCACAGACACTCTGGGAAGCACTCATGTCAATTCCCCTGTGGTCTTGCAACGATAGCTATAGACTCTCTGAGGATGCTCTTATGTCTAATTCCTCCTGTGGTCTCGATATGTGCGTAAACTAAGGACACTCATAGGAAGAATAAAGTTCAATTATTGTAGGTACTGTGTATGAAACTAATTCCAACAGACCTTCTAGGGAAGAACTAAATAGTCTATTCCCTAATTGGTCTCCTACACTAGGTTCTCACAGCCCTAATCAGTCCAGTCATGCATAATCAATTGTCATAATCCCTAAGTAAATTTAGTAACTACTTGGCTAAAATCTATAATGCATGAAAAGCATTAAAACAGCTGGCAACACATGCAATCCGTTATAATAAGAAAACTAGCATTTTCAATTGGGTTGGCCTTGCAGGCAAACTGTGCCACACGATGATAAACATACAAACTGGGATAACACCCATGGGGTGATCCTCAAACATGCAAAAAAGAATATAATATTATCAATTAACCTTAAGCTAATAATAAATCTATGTAAATTAAACAATAGGACGAAAATCCCTAACCCAAGATACCCAAAACATGGGAATTCGGCACTTTTGCACAAAAACTCAAATACATTCAACGTAAGGCAACAAACCACCTACCTTGATACTAGGAGGTCGATATACTTGAACATCGTCCCATGAATTGGCATAGAACAGAGTAGATATGCAAAAATTTCTAAAATGTTAAACCTATAATAACTATCATAAGAGAAAGAATCTGGAAACATGGACAAATAAGAAAGAAGAACTCATCGCTGCGATTCTATTGAAATAGACGGTGTTCGATTCATATAACCAGTGACGGATCGGTGGATCGGAGAATATTCATCCTCCTCGGATGCTCTAGATGGAAATAGGTGAAGAAGAAGATGGAAATAGGGATTAGATGCAACCCCGGTCTGTTTAACGAAATAAAAAGAAAGTACACGGCGTGTACTTCTAGAGTACAAGGCGTGTAATTTCTTTTTTTGTACTCCGCTTTAGGCAGCCTCCAAGTCACCCTTATAGGGCCGTGTGTGTGGCCATGACATGGCCAGCACACAGCTTCCATTGGCATCGAATTACACAGCGTGTACTCATAAAGTACATGGTGTTTACTCCAAAAATTTCACGATTTTCCTCCTTTTATAAAAAATTACCAGAAAAGGAAAAACATACCTGAAAAAAAAGATATGGGTTCTTACATAGTGGATATGATTCTACTTATTATAATGTGATCTCATAAATATTTGAAATTTTATTCAATTTAAGTCTTTATTGGGGAATATCTATCATCTATTTCCATGTTTCTAAAAATTGTTTCATAAAATGTTATCACTATTATCCTATGGTTTTTAATGTCTTTTTTATCCATTTTTTCACTACACTATTTTAAAGGAATATTTTTTCATTCTCCAAACACAGTATATAGTGAATTTTCTAGAAAAAGTAAGAAAGGAATGTTTTTAACTTATATGGAATGAATGTAAATTCATTCCTTTAATATGCACTAATTATTTGAATTTTACCTTACCATGTTCTAGGGTTATTTTCTAATAAATATATTTCTATTAAAACTGAATGAAATTTTAACAATATAAAACTTTTTCAAAAAAAAGATATTTTCTACAGGAATTTTTTTCATGTGATATCTCAAAATTATTTTTCAAATAAGATAGTATTTTTTGTGTTACTTATTTTTTACTGGTGATATGATTATATTATACCATTCTAATTCATTATAATAATTATTTGTTTTTATTATGGAAAAATATTTATCAAACCCATTTCTTTATGGGGTTTGTTATGATTTAATGATGTTTATGAAACCCATTTCATTCCATGGGTTATAATATGACAAATTATTTATGTTTTTATGGAATTAATATGTATTCTTACCCTTATCTGAATGGTGTGACCTATATCCCGCTCTAATGAATTTGTTATGGATTTATATCTCATGAGATTGACATGGACATACCGGGGATTGAACTCTCTAAAAAAAAGGAATTTTCCACTTAGATGGTACTTGTAGTGAACCGTTACTAATAATATGGTCATGGGAATTACCCATGTCTGGAAAGATTCTATAGGGAGTGAACCCATACTACATAGATGGACTTCATAGTTATTCCTTCACAACTATGGAAATCCCTTGATATTCTAATGTATCTTCCACAATTTCATGCCTTATTCCTATGTTATTCTTTCATGTATTATGATCTTTATTACCTTATGATTCATGTCTTATGAACTACCAATATTTATGACATGATTCTTGTATGTGGTATTTGATATATAGGGTATGATCTTATAACATTATGATCCCTCCCTCATACCCTTTATGCTTATGCTTATGCTTACATATCACCTTTTATACCATTACTGAGCATCCAAGCTCACTATTTTCTTATGTTCCTTTTCCCGGTGTATAAGGAAAGGTTTTAAGTAGAAGTAATAAAGGGAGATATCATTGTGGGAAATATTGAAGATCATCTACTAGACTGGAAATTTTATGTTCCATGTTTCCAAAGTCACTAAATTAATACGGTCTTTGAGAGTTTGATAATATAATGTATAAAATGTTCAAAAAAATGATACAATGTCAATGTATGTGAACTTTGGGTTGTTATAATTATTATAAGAGAAATTTTTAAGTCAATAGTTGGAAATTAGGATAATAAAACATTATTGAGATCCTGAGAGGTATTTATAAGGATATGTTTATGGATATCTAAGGATAATTCTATGTATAGGTTACAATCCAAGAGATTTCATAATAATCATGAATAACCGAGGATTAAACCTATTGTGTCATAGATTGAAATATAATAAGTAATTTTCCTTTATTATGTTGTTATATCATTAAGATTAGTGTTTCTCAAACTATTCTTTCTAGTTTTAGTCAATTGATGGAACTCTAAGGAACCATGTAAATGATGACTGTGATGGGAAATGAAATGATTGTCCTCCTTGGAAATTGAATGTTATGGAATATGGAATGATAAACATCGTTTATATAACCACACAACCTTATCAAAAAAATAAGTCATGTTGGACATACAAATGACCAAATGAGGAAACAAGATTTTCTTAAATCCTTTTTAATGAAACACTCACCTTCCTTTAGTTGAATGAATGATCCACTTTTGGTGAGAAATGTATCTGTTAAATTGACATGATATTTTTCATTCTCCATTATTTAGATCAAGAAAAAGTTATGTTGGGAACTTATCACTTTGATGGTGAATTGAATCAGTGATGGAACATTATCAATAATGTGAGGAAACAAGATAAAATTGGATCCATGGATTTGGATGAGTTCAAGAACTAATTTTTTAGTAAGTAGTACTACAAAATATTTACTAGTTTCTATTAGGGATATATATCTTTTGGTAAAGTCACATTTTTTCAGTAAAAATTTTTACCAACACATATGTCCCTATCACTAAACTATCTATAAAAACTCTATCACTAGATTTTCATAGATAGATAAAATAGTTCTTTTGTTATTTTAATAATACCAACAAATAATATATATGTTTATTATAGTGTTTAAAAATATATTATTTTGGCATATTTTTCTATTATTAATAATATTACCAACATATAATATCTATTTATAAATTACATTTGAATAAAAATTATAAAAAAAATTCGAGTAAAATTTCATATCATATTTATTAATTTATCATATGTAATTCATCTATTTTAATTATTAAACTGATGATGATTTAAACTAATATTCAAACTTAGAAAACCAAATAATTTGATTAATAATTAAATTTAATAAAAAATGAAAAAAAATGCATGATCCATCCTACAATAAGATCCACCAGTACCAGTGATCCATCTATTCCCATACCTCATCCATGCACCAGTACTAGTAACCTAGCTCCAGCACCTATGACCCATTCATTCAATAGGACCCGTGAACCATCTACAGCTATAGTAATGGATTTAGCACACAAGAAAAAGTGACCCATCCATGCTCTATGACCAGAGATCTAGCTCCATCACCAATGATAAACCTCAATTAGTTGTTTTACCATAGCCTTCATCTCCAAGATCTCCACCACACATAACCCAAGAGAAAACAAAAAATGAGCCAACTCTATTACATGTGAGAAAAAAATTGATCCTACTCCATTAATAGTGAGAAACATTAATTCAATGTTATTACACACCATTCAAATCCAATATAAATATCACAATAAACCAAAAACCATACCCAAAAATCAGAGAAAACTATCTGGAAAAATTGAAACCGAATTATAAATAAATGGTAGTATAAAAAATCTTTCTAATAGCGATCCTTTTTTCATCATCCTTGTTTATATATCGATGAATTGAGAAAATTGTAGAAATTCTTAAAATTGGTAATTAAATAGTAAATTAGGTTGATCCAGTGAAAGCCTAATGAAAAAAACTAAACAAGTGGAATCTCAAAACAACTATGAAAAAAATAAAACTCACACTTTTTACATACTATTTTAAACCTAACTGTGACATGAATTGGTCACCCAATTCATTCCCCAAGAATATTTATTAAGATGAAATTTATACAATACATACATGAGGTGTAATGAGCTAACACCATGAGTTAATTTAGGGAGATTCATGTTCGGATTTCATAAAAAACACATACTAAAGATTCCATAGCATCTAACCAATCTGAAATCATTACATCTCTAGTTGTAAAAGTATGTGTGTTATGATACTCCATAAATTTCTTGAATAGATTCTTTTCTCCTATTTGTGAAGACTTTTGAGGATTGAACTATTTCACTTTATCTAACCATGAAAAATACTTAGGCCACTATTTTTAGATATTTGTTTCTCTAAAAATCTGAACATGTTAAGATTCATCAACCAGATAAACAGAGATATCATCAACCCCATAAAATATCAATCATAGTCAGGATGGATAAAAAGAATCACAAGTGATAGTACTTCCCATAAGAAACACTGCATGATAAAATGAAAACAGAAAGCCAACACACACCATGTGCATAACCTTGTTCAATATAATGATGTTGAAAGGAATTGAAGAAAAGTTATTTTGGTCAAAGATTAGAAACATTTTAATCCAGAGATGAATAATTAACAAAATGAACTAACGAAGGGTCAAGCGAAAATCATTACCAGAATCTGATGAATTTGGACATCACTATTCTATCAGAAAAACCATAAAAAACCAATCTTAAATGACCTATTAGATCAATAAAGCATATGTCACAAATTTTCAAGAATCATCATCTATCAAAATAGAATACAAGACTATCATAGAAAGTACCTTCAAATAGCCAATCAAGGGTCCAAAAGACAATATACTGGTGTAGGTAAAAAATAATAATGTATCTTTAATGGGTAAATTTTCTATAATTATAAATTTAACTTATATAGTGTGTTATTTAGCGGTTATCCTATATTGCAGCCACAAGTTGTACAAGTGTAGGTAAATTTGATTTTGTATTAATATATTGATGTTTTATGTATACTGTAATTTTTGGATTTTATAAAATGTATCCATACTTTATCCATTCTATTAGAGGCATAAAATATAGATTTATAGAATTTATTACTAACCTGAACATGATATAAAGATCTAAGGTAACTATTAACTATGAACTATAAAACCACCCTAAACATTTTAGCTTTGGGAATTCAAAAAATAATGGTAATTGATCTAGAGTTTAGAAAAACAGTATATAAATAAAATAATAACAATCTAAATAGGTTGATATTAGAGACCTCACTATTAAAAAATATAAACTAGTTAGTTTGACTCATCCTACCTTCTTATATAGAAGATTATCTAGAAGTCATAGTAGATATTAGGTAGGTATAATCCTTCCTAGATCTAGAAATTTTCTTCAGAATAGCAATGAAGTCCTCATCATCTTGCCCCTTTCACTTAGTAGATGCATCACTGTAATTATATCCACTCCTCTAAGCATTAACTTCTTTGAACCTCATCATGATAAGAGAGAATAATTTCATGTTGAGTACAAAAATCCATGACAACAAATTCCTGTTCAAAAAAAACTTCCTATTGCAACGACACTTTCTTCTTCATGTCCTCTCTAACACAAAAAACATGTATTGAATAAGAAGAAATAACACATGGAGACTTATAATCACACATAATTGAGCCCACTTGAAAACTATACTCATTAGGATGACACTTAGCATCATCAACCTCCTGCAGATGTGAAAAAGAAACAAAGAGGTTCCCTTGTTCCTAAATACAATACTTCCCAGCTCAAATTCCCAAAGTTAATCATGTCTTAGTATAAACTGATTTATAACTCATACCTTGGGAAGACTGAATATCCTTATCTGGTCTTAGGGTGTGTCTCTACTGACCCCTCACATTGTTCATTCTAAGGCCCTCAAGAAATAACCCAAAATCCATAGAGCCCTTCCCGAGAGTCTCCCACTCAGTACAATCCTCATGAGCCACAAAAGTCACGGGACATAGGCCCAACTGATATTGTGTAAGATCCTACCTGAGGAAATAAAACTAAAACCTAATGTTTTCCTATAAAAAATGATGCATAATGATAAATAAACCTAATCAACCACTCCCAGCACAAATTACCAAAATTGAGTAAAAACATGGCAAGGATGAAAAATACTATATCAATATAGAATGTATTTATAACACCAACAGGATATGAATTTATAGACATGATGAACTAAAATGAAATTATATACTACAAATGATAATGGATGGTGATTTGGGATCAAAAATAGAGAGGTGAAATGCAAGAGATAACCAATGAACAATCGATGTCAACATGGGAATATTTGTCATCCTATTGGAGGGTGATTCCGACAAGGGGATTTTATGCGAGGAATCTAGTCGAGAATTGGTAGGGGTTCAAATGATGATCTACATGGGTGATGCCAATAGAAAAAAGGGAGGGGTGTTCTTGCAAATATGTCACGATGAACGTTGGCCAGGAACGATAAAGGGGTTCTTGTGATGAGGTCCGTGAGGAATGTCATCCATGGGGAACTCTCACTGTGGGGAACTGAGAGGTAGGGTTGGGGGAGGGAGGTCATGGAGAATGACTGTGGGGTGGGGGTTCTTTTTGGTCATATTAGCTTTTTTTAAAATATATATACATATATATATATATAATGGAAAAAGTTATGAATTTATATAAAAAATATATTAAATAAGGATTTATGTGTGTATGTATGTATGTATCAATATATATATATATATATTATCAAAAAACATTACTAAATTTATGATATTTTAATTAATTATATATTCTTATTATCAAAATGATATGCTTGTAATGGGTAATGAAATATATATATATATATATTCAATTTTTCATAAAATCTTTTATATTAGGGAATAATTTTGTGGGAATGGATTTGTTTAATGGTAAAATATTTGTTCATAACAATAACTAATAACAACATATTCATTTATCAATAAATCATTTTTTGGTATTATTATGATAAGACAATAGAATTTTATGTTAGTAAATGATTTTTTGGTATTAAATTGCTAATATTAACACATATGTCTATTAGTAAAAATAATATTTGGTAGTTATAGTCAATATGAAAAAAAATTAATATATGTTAGAATTAATAATTTTTACCAGTAGATATATTATCTTTCGATATATTATTTGGTAAAGGTCACTTTCTTTAGTTTACATTCCCCTTATTATTCTTTCGAAAAGGGATATTTACGTTTCCCATATATCTCGTGGTTATTATAATAAAATAAGGATAAAATTAAAAAGAAACTGGAAAAACAATAGAGATAATAAGATTAGATTTACATTAAACTCAATGTGTGGAAGGGAACATGGAGGAAATTTTCTAGAGGTGACAGGTAATTGTTTTATGTGTGGGAAATAGGTCACTAATCATTTGATAGTTGAAGTAATGGGAAAAAAATAATTCTCCAAAGAGTGTGACTCTTATAATTTTTTGATTCAGTTTTATGGAGTTTGGGGATTACACTAAAAAGTTCCCTAATCCAAGGACTAATGTGGATGATAAGCCACAAAAACCTCTGGGGAAAAGGGAAAAAAGGGAATGATAATGCTATAATAATGCATGATATAAAACATGGTAATTCAGGAATGCATATCCTCCTCTCCTTTTTTGGGAATTCAATGTTCGATTTTGAATGAATAAACCCTATGAAAATCTTATTGTTCATCCATTAGTGTAATTTCATGTGATTGTCTACATGAATTTTAGAATAATTAAATTACATATTCTATCATTATAAGGATGAACCCAATATTCCAATGAAAATGTTTTTTATAACAAAAGAGCTTATATTAAGAATGAAGAAGCATGTGTGTATAAAATATTGTTTTACTGTAATTTAAGTTTACACCAAATTTCAAGATAATACATGATAATGGTATTCACATGTTTGTTGTGTGATAATTAAGAGATATATGAAGTTTTTATGGGGATTGACGATAATTTTATTTGTGAAATTTAGTAACCTAATATGTAATGTTTTGTATTTTAATCATTTGGAAAGTTCATAAGGGTAATCAATTATGAAATTATTTAAGTTTCACATTGGATGGTGTTTTAGTGATTAATGTTTTACTTAAACATATAATGATTTATGCATATTAGATAACTTATGCTAACCCTTTTTTATGATTACAAGAGATATAAGTAATCACTCGTCATCTGATTATAGATCTTATGATCCACTAGTTCTTCGTGAATTACCAATTCAACCTCATTTCTTGGAGTAAAACATGAAGCAAAAATTGATTAAGGAAAAAACGATAGGTGAGATCATGCTTACAAAAATAGAATGAAATAAAGTATATATTAATTTGAAAATTATTCAACATTAGGAAAAGTATCATGAAAAATATATATATCATTGTACCATCATTTTTTATGAATCAAATGGTCCATTAGATCAACACAGATTTATCATTTTGTGATGATCTAATTTATAATGGCTTTGTTCTCTAATACTCTCCATCCGAACTTCATAGTTGGAATTCTATTCAATTCCAATGTTTTCACTTTTCACTAATCCTAGTTATGCAGTGATCTTTGTCTTTTACATTTCCTCTATTTTTAGAGGAATTTTAATTGACCCTTTTTATGATGTGGGTTTCCCATAATGAAATTCTAAAATAACCTCCTTTAATTTTTGAAGTGGAATTTGAAATTTCAAGGACACAATTTCCTTTTTAAATTATTGATTGATTAGAATAGTAGCATATCCATTGGAACATACACCAAATAACTCTCATGTTCATGATGTTTTCCCTATATCACTTATGAGAATGTACATAGCTAATCCTTCACATGTATTAAAATTAGAGGTTGTACCGTGGGAGAAAGATCCTTCTTATGAAGAGAAACTAATAGAAATTTTCGAATATAGAGATAAAGTTCTACAAAAAAGGATCACTCACCTAGTTAATGTTTTGTGCAGAAAACCACTAGTTTGAAGAAGCTATGTGGTAACTTGAGGATATGATGAGGTAAAAGTATTCTCATTTGTTTGTATTATAATGAAAATTTTTAAGGGATAAATTCATTTTAAGGGGGGTAGATTGTGACACCCCATTTTTTTATAATCCTTGTTTTCAAATAAAATAAACTTATTTGATGTATTTAATTATAATCTACAACAAATTAAGCTTTCTCTACACGCAACACTGGATTAGATTCTGTTACACACATGACTAAGTTTCTATGAAACATCATTTTTATAATATACTTATTTAAAAGAGAAAATTATGACATCTCCATTAGAGTGGCATGTATGAATAGGATTAATTGAATTTTGAAATTATGGTTTACACATAATTCATTGAACAATTAATTATAAATCAATGTAAAACCCTTTTTAAATTAATTGAAAATGTTTTTTAAAACAATAATTTGAATGTGAAAAGGTGTGTTTTATATAAATGAATAAATAAATCCCCATTATTAGATTATTTTAATGAAATATATATATATATATATATTACATATTAAATATAATTTTTAACATTCTTCAAATGTGTTCTATAAACATGATATAAGAACAAATTCAATTTTACACATAAAAGAAGTGCTTTTCTGAAAATACAGTTTTCCACATTTTGATGGCGCACTTGTTTGAAATCTATTTATATACATATTTATAAATTCTATTTCAAAAAATAAACTTCTTATATTAAAATGTTATATCAAAATTTACTTTGGGCTTACTATTTTTATTTTTCTGTGAAATTTCATGTTTTGATGAATAATGACCAATACTGAATTTTAATTATATGAAAGTTATTTTTTATTGAAATGATAAGAGAATACCAACACATCAACCCTTAAAGGGGGAGAAATTGGTGTAGACCCAAGGAATCCCCTTGGACTACACTCTTGTAATCAACGGGAAGAGAGTCTAAACTATCAAATTTTAGCAGCTCCCCATCCTACCTATCCAACCTAGCCAATGTGTCCGCTGTGAAATTAGCTTCCCTCCAACTGTGATGGACCATACGCCCCTGATTGGTCTCCCCTTGGCATTGGTGAATAAGATAATTAATCCCCCAAGGGATCTCAGGGCATCCCTACAAAGCCCTCAGAAGGACATCGGTGTCGGATTCGATCTCAGCCACCCAAAAACCCCGTCTTCTGCAAACCATCAGCCCAGATAGAAGGTCTCGCACTTCCTCTTCTAATGAGTTGCTCGGACCATAAAAAGTGCTGAAACTAATATGAATCAAGCCCTAAGAGTCTCGTAGCACCCCATCGCCCCTCATGACCCCTTCTATAAAAGAGTCATCCACATTTAGTTTAAGGCCACTTATAGGGGGATACCATCGAGTCCAATGTCCACTCCCCCTGTTTGGATTATGGGGCCAATTGGTGATGTTGCGAATGGACATCGCAGCCTTCCCTCCTTTCACCAATGAGGGTAGCTCAGCGATGAGAGTTCTTAATCGCATATGCGTGAATGAAATAGAGAGAATAGATCATAGTCGAACACTATTACGAGCCTCCCAAATGGTCCAGCATATTGCCACAAAAATGATCGCCCGAGCGGAGCGCTCCAAAGTCCTCCTCTCGGTCCCGTGGAACCATGATGCAAGAAATCCCTGCCTGGAATTTGAATCTCTATCCATATCTGGGTGGGGGTGAACATGGACCATAAGTAAGAAGCCCAGTGGCTCTGGAAGAACAGATGCGACGTCGACTTTGTCCTTAGGTTCACACAGTAGTACCAGCGGGAGGCCATAGAGACTCCCTTTTTCTGGATGTTCTCTTCCATTGGAAGAGCCATATTTCTGATCCCCCAGATAAAGAAATTCAATTTCCTAGGGATCTCCTTACACCAAACCATTGGTTTCCACACATCTGTACACGCCTCCTCATAGAAGATTCCCATGTAGTCCCTTATGTTGAACCTGTCCTAACCTAATCTGGTGAAGTAGCAGATATCCGGTTCATCGCTCATGACAATATTTTCAAAGATGATCATCTGTTGAGGATTCAACACCGCCTGAATGAAGTCATACTGTGTCGTTGCCTCATTGAAAGAAATATCTGGAGCAGGGCAACCAGGGAATGCCATCCTTTCACCAGCCTATTCAGCTTCCCAGAAATTGATGTCTCCCCTTCCAATAACCCACCGTGTGTAATCACGCAGAACCTCGATGTGTGAAGCTGTGAAGCGTGCCAAAACCGTCATACCACATTGCCCACTCACTCCCTGTTGAGTGTTGTAGCATGCTTTAAAGAACTTTTCCCACAGAGATTACCCAGTAAGGACCTCCCAATCCAATCGATCTTGCATTCCCATGACAGTTTTGTTAATATCACGAAGACCCCCCCCCCCCCCTTCGGCGATAGGCGTTGCCAAGCACTGTTAAGAGGCCTAGTGAATTCGCCCAACCTGTGTCGCATCCCGAAGGAATGTGTTCAACATTCTGCCCATTTTTTTCAACCACAACTTTCGGAGGATTAATGATGGTGAAAATATGCATCAGAATAGATGTTAGTATGCTGTTGATAAACTTGACACATCCTCCAAATAAAATCAACCGATTCTTCCAGCTAAAAATCCTTCCCAGCAAACGATCCAGAATATCATCGATGTGTTGCTTCCTGATGCGGCCACACGAAATTGGAACACCGAGATACAGAATTGGGAATTACCACTATTGACAGCAAAGGATATCTTGAATACCTCTGCATCTTCTAGTTGAGCATTTTTTTTTTGAAATGAACGCATGACACTTCAAGGGATTGATACCTTGGAGGCTTAGACGACAGTATTTATCAAGGATCTCCATAAGGTGAAGAAGAGACCTATGTCTTCCATTCATGAAAATCAACACATCATCAGAAAACATGAGTTGGGAGATACTCTCTATACCCTAGCTACTACAAAAAGGATTCATTCATCCCTCCTCCAAACTGCAATTTAGGTTCTGTGACAATGCATCTTATGCCAAAATAAAAAGGGTAGGGGACTGCGGATTCCCTTGACGAACCCCCAAACCATTTTGAAATATCTGAACCACTTCCCCATTAGAGAGACTGATAGCCAGGGCGAGGAATAACACCTAAAACAAAGGTCACGAAACTCCTCCTGAAACCCTAACCTCCTCATAACCTGAATAATGAAGCTCCGTTCAGCATTGTCATAGGCCCGGTCCATGTAAACTTTGAAAATGACATTGGAACCCACTGACCGTCATTGGAGATCATTCACAAGCTCACTTCTAATTCCAACCACCCCATGGATACTTCACCCCTGAAAGAACCCAAGACGTTCCTTGGAAAATAGCTTTGGAATGAGTCCACTTAGCCTCCTTGCTATAACCATGGAAATAATCTTCTACGAAACGTTGCATAAGGAAATCGATCGGTATTGGCTTATGAGGGTCGGATTCTTAATCTTTTGAATGAGAACACCTCTCAAGGAATAGATCCATCTATTAAGACCCCCCCCCCCCCACCACCAAAGAAATACTGCACTGTCTCAACCACCCGTGGACCAACCAAATCCCAAGAAGCCACATAAAAGGAGACCAGAAAACCGTCCGGTCTAGGTGCACTGTCCTGTGGCATACTCGTGACCACCACTTTCACTTCACTCTCCGATGGTGAATTGGTTAGGAATCTGTTGTCTCCTTCCCTCACAAGTCGTGGAATCTTACCCAAGAAACCGTCCCCATCCTTTGCATCCCGTACAAAGTTGGACGAGGTCCCCCCCCCCCCCCCGACAGGAGGCCTTCGAAGTGATCCAAGGCCATTTTTCCAGTGATGTCCACACTTGACGTGAAGATCCCATTACCAAGGTTCAAATTGATCTTCGAAGTCCTCTTCTCCTTCATGCATGAGTGAAAGAAGATCGTATTGCGGTCTCCTTCTCTAAGCCATCTGACCCGTGAACGTTGCTTATATACTCTCTCAATTTTGAGAAGTTCTTCAGATAGCATAGCCCGCCTATCACAAAGGATCACAAAGGTGTTATCGTCCCAAGCGTTTTGGAGAGAATCCTCCAGCCTATCCACCTCATCCTGTATGTTGATAATCCCACCCTGCTCGTCTAGTCTATTCACCATCCAGTTTCAAATATCCTATTTATGTCGTTTGAGGCGATTCACCAAACCTCCCCATGACCTTCCACCATCCTCCTCCTACCAAGATTCTTCCAGTAACTACCTAAAGAAGACATCCCAATGCCACGTGTTGGAATAGCAAAAGGTAAGGTCGGCCACTGGACTATTCCTTATCTCTAAGTGAAGTGGTGCATGGTCTGAGAGCGAACGTGTGAGATGGGTAACCAATGTCTTTGAGAAAACATCCATTCCCTAAACATTCACTAGAAATCTATCCAAACGGCTCCAGATGCGGCTTGATCCCTTCCTATTGCTGCACCCCGTGAACCCGGAACCTGAGAAACCCAAGTCCAGGAGCTCTGTCGACGCCATGAAGCTCTGAAACTCTTGCATGCTTCCTTGGATGAATCTGGATCCTCCTTTTTTCTTTGATAACTCCTAAATTTCGTTGAAGTCACCCCCAACGAACCATGGCGTGGTACCGGTTTGTAGATCCTCCAGATGTCACCACAATTCCATCCTCCCAAGCAAAACTGTGCATACATAGACGAAAGAGAAAAGAACCTCACACCCTCTCAATCAGATTTTCGAATTAATGCATTGTGGCATGAGGCTCACAACATCTACTCCAATGTTCTTCTTCCAACAAATCCTAATATTCGAGAATAACCACCATAGAGAGAATTAGAAAAGGTCCTTTCGAACCATAGGGTTCAGTGAAAGCGGGAGAGGGAGAGGCGAAATCAAACCTGACTCCTTAGACTTGGATCGGGTGATCGGCCCTGCGGCCCCCAAAACGTGAGTGCCCAAACTAGTGTCTGCAAGACCTTCTTGAACCCATCATCTAAAACATCCAAGAGTGGTCCCCTTCTACCCGGTTGAACGCACGGGGACTCTGCTGCCATCTCGCCTTGCACTATAGATATCAGAAGAAGACGCTGAGGGGACTGGCGAGGTGTGTGCAACTCCTTCTCAACACCTTCAGAAGGACACCCAAGCCCCGTTAGCCCATCCGTTGGCTGCTTCTGGTTGCTCACCTGGGACTGATGGAGAAACTCCGATGAAAGTTGAGACGAGATGCAAAATGCCTGAGGTGGGGGAGGTAGAGATTTGGCTGGACTCAGCATCGAACCAGGCAAGCAAACGCCAGGATCCTGCCGGGGTGAAAAACTTCCCACAAGAGAAGGCCCGTCCGCGAAATCCCGTCCTGAATCATCTGAAATGGGTGACCAGGCGATCAGATCCACAGGGGCCTCTGGAGGATCCGTCACATCACCGGAGGTTTCATGGATTCCCCCTTGATTCTCCAACACCGGAACCTGACCCGTCAGAGACGAATTTGAAAATGAACCGGGGCACCCAACGGTAACCTCGTCTGACATCTTCCCCACCGAAACGGGTGGGCCATTACCCGGGACCCCGTCCGAACCAGAGCGCGACGGACCCGCCTCCCCCTGTCTCCTCCGGAAGATCGATTCCATATGACCATGCAGTCCGCAAGAGACACAAAACATGGGGAGCCTAGAGAAGAAAATCTGTTCCCGCCAACTGAAGCAGTCGCTCGTCTTAAGCATGGCCCGGGAGGAAAAGTGCAGACAGAAGGATGCCCTTGAGTGCTCAGAGACCGACACTGGACGAAGGAGCCCCCAAGATTCCACAAAGCTTCTGAAGCAACCCAGGGAGGGTCTGTTGCGGCCAAAGCGGGCCACCAGGAAGAGGTCGTGGAAGGAAGCCACCAATTGAAATTCAAGTGCCGAGGGCTCCACCACTGGGAAACCCTCCTCCTTCCTGGGATCCCTTGGAGCCATCGCAATCGGAGGGATACCGGAAGGCCTGCCGAAGAAGACGGCCTCCCAAAGGTTGGAGGCAACACCGACGATCCGCAAAGGACATCCTTGAACAAGGCCCTCATTTGCGCCTCTCCCAAAGACCACCCAAGGAGAAGATACTCTCACCACCGATGGAGAACAAAGACTGCCAGGCACTGGAGGAGCCACGGGCAGAGGGGGAGATGAGAGCGGATCTGAAGCCAAAGGATCATGACTTTTAATTCAAAAATACATTTTCTTCTAACATTTTTATATAGTTAAATTGTGTTTTGAAATTATTTTAAAGTATAATTAAATAAATTTTCTATCATTTAATCCAATTTACTTCCTTGGAATAAATTTCACAGTGAAATTTTGTATAGAAACATTTGAATTTTTTGGATGTTTTTACTTTAAAAACGTTTTCTCCCTATCCGTCAATAGGATTGATTTTTAATAAATTTCATAAATTTATGTTTATTGAATTATGAAAATTGTATTTTGTATTTGGAATCAAATGTTCCAAATTTATTAAATAGTTCCCTTTTATTTTTTACAACAAGAAAATGTCACGTTAATTATTTTTATTACCACAGTTAAGAGTAAAAAAATATTATAAATATTATAAAACTACATGAACACTTTACCAAATGTTTTTGGACGATGATAATTCTACCTACAACACATATGGATCTAAATTTAATAATTTAATGGACACTTGTCCTTGAAAATGTCTTAAATATTATCAAAACTCAAAGGGAGTGATAAAATGTCACACTCTTACTTTTATTATGTATAATATGTTTAATATGGGATTATATAGAATTTATTCTTGACAATATATATTACACTATAATACAAAATGTTTGTCTACATCATAGAATTTTATTTTTTAATTTTCGTGAAGAAATGGGTATCATAAATAATTTGAAAATGATTATGTAGTAATTACTCAATTAGTGAAACAATCAATTAAATGATATTAGAGATATTAAAATGTCACGACCCCCTCCCACCAAAGATGCCCCTCCTAAGCTGGCAATGGTGAAAGGGAGATAATGACCCCCGAGTCCCGCCTCCACTAGGCCCCGGGGTGGGGACTAGCACCAAGGGTATGAGTTTTCACAAATATGGGAGACATTACCCTTTTTATTATTTAGGATCGGGAAATAGGATGAGTCAACCACCAAAAAGGAAAAGAACAAGTGTATAGAAATAAACCCAAACCAAGTCCACATGCATGTTTAAACAATTTTATAACAAGGTACAAGTACAAGAAAGCTCAAAGTACAATACCAAAAGAAAACAAAGGTACAACAACATCAACAACTCCAACTATCCAACCAGTAGGGTCCCGCACGACCCTAGTAGTCCTCCTGGAAACCTGAAAGTAAACGTAGGGTGAGCATACCAGTATACTCAGTAGGGAAACCTAAAGCTCTCGTGCACAAGTGGGGAGACATCCTAATGTCCCGTGAGAACAACAGAAGAACCTAGTAAGGAATTCAATCCACCCAACCTCACCAGCCACACTCACCAAAAACACAATCACAACAGGTAGTAGTATATAAGAACAAGAGTATTGGGTACCCCTCACCATTTCCCTTTAGTTAGCTGCTCTTCCTAACGGCGAACGTCCTGACGCTGCCACACTCTCCCCGCCCACACACACCTGGGCCTCACAACCACGTATCCCGCCCGCACACACCTGGGCCTCATCCTGAAGATTCTTGGGAAAAAGTAAGCATGCCCGAAGTGTCTTGGGCCAAAACCACCCCAATCGAAACATACCCGAAGAGTCTTAGGTGTAAGGTCAGCTCAAGCCATCACAGCCTAGGGGAGAAGGAGCAGGAAGGAGCTAGTAACTAAGGGGAAAACACCATCTCCCATAAAATGGTAGTGTTCGGCACTAAGTGCTCAACATGGGTGAGGTGGGATAAAACACAAAATATAAATATATATATATATATATATATATGTATATGTATACCAAACACACAGCCCAACCTATGGCTTCTAAACAGAAAAACCGAGCACGTGCCTCGGAACTTCTACCACGAAGTATGCATACAACAAACAACCCCAACCCCATTTAGGTTTTCATGATTCAGCCGAAATAGTTTATTTAGTTCCTTAACTGCTGGGCAACTATCCACAACCAACCACATCGATCGTTCTTAAAACATATCCCTGCCATCCACAAATCAAGTTAGGAAAAACACAAGCAACACAACAAAACCCTTCTTATTAACCAACCAACCCCATTGATTATTAATCATGTTCTATTACCAAGACCCACTATTCATTATATCTTTCGCTTTTATTTATTATTCACAACCCATAGCCCGTTCACATTCAAACCCATCCCTGAAGCCCTGCTTCCAACCACCACAACCACACCGAAACCCATACAACATTATCCCTTTAATACCATTTATTGCAGCCTTGCTGCCTATCACCATCATAGCATTCACACCAACCCACAACCAAGTCAACCGCAACCCCACGGCTCACCTGTTCTACAACAACCCACAAAACACCCCCATCACATGCCACGTATCCAAGCCAACACCCACATGTTCATTATTCCATTTTGTTCAGCCGGGGTGATCACACAAGGGTTCTAGATTTTAAACAGCCAACTTTACGTGATTATCCAATTTCCACATTCCACAAAGTTTCCATCCATAAGAAAATATAGAAGGAGAGGTCAACATTTAATTGCGCAAGCAAATGCCCCCAAAGACCATGATTTTCAGTAGGTAGAAGCTCATTCAATTCATAACATAATATCACAGGATATAAAACAACAACAATCACAACTTCCCATCCCCGTTATATAAGCCAATTATTATCTTCATTAAACCGGTTTGACTGTGTTTCACGTAAACATGAGGAAACCCACCCCGAATGATGCACAAATTAGAGAGACGAAGGTAAAATCCCTACCTCAATAGGTTCTGATCACAACGCTCCCTCGGATCAACCTTAGAAGACGTCTGTCGGCATCCGTCACTTCTATCGGGTCCCGAAAAAACCTCCTCAAGTGGAAGTCAGAAAGTAAAGGATTAAGTAAAGACAAAAAAATCCAATCTCGGAAGTTCCGCCTCATCGTTAGGATCCTGTGGCCGCTGACGGATCGTAAATCGGAGCTCGGACGAAGAAGTTATGGAAAAAAGAGCCTTCGAGTCTCTTGGAAGAGCTCTGCTCAGAGCAGAGGGGAGGAGAGGGGTGAGTTGAAAGGAGGAGGGGACCCCTTTTTTTATAGGTGAGAAAAACAAAAGTACACGGCGTGTAATTTATTGTACATGGCGTGTACTCGGTTATTTCACACGGTCTCCACACAGCTTCCAACACAGCTCTGCGGCCGTTGACTGGTCAACACACGGTTTGAGGGTAACGCATACGCGGGGAGGGACTACACGGCGTGTAGTTTGGACACACGGCGTGTACCCATTTATTGCACATGGCAAGGACACGACTCCAACACGGCACACGTCCGTTGACTGGTAACGCGTGCGCGGAGAGAGACTACACGGCGTGTAGTATTGGACACACGGCGTGTACCCATCTATTGCACACGGCAAGGACACGACCTTCAGCACGGGGTATACCCGGCAAGGGGGTACACGACGTGTACTCAAACTACACGGTATGTAGCTTCAAAATTCTGGAAAGTGTGGGAAAAGTCCATTTTACCCTCCAAAACACTTCAAGACCCTCTTTTTGACAAAGGAATGGGCCGTAGAGGTCCGAGCCATTACATCAGATACCTCTTAAAACATTCTCGTCCCCGAGAATTCAAAACCAACCTAGAGGAACCCAACAAGATACCTCTTAGGGATCTTGTTATAATAGGAACCCAACCACCAACACTAATCATATGTGTTAGGAATTCCTTCTCCTATGTCGAGATATTATCCGCTTTAGGAGGCACTGACTCGCCTGTACGGGTTCAATCGCATCCTCATTAATGTGTCTCGATTAAGAATTGGGTCTTCCCACTTTCTTACATTAGGATTTTTTTTCAACTCACACTGCCCCCAACACCGCACAACCCACACACTGCCCGAACATGTGGTTTGGGGAAAATTCCTTTTCCTATGTCGAGATATTATCCTCTTTAGGCGACACTAACTCACCTGCACTGGTTCAATCGCATCTGCATTAATGCGTCTCGATTAAGGGTCATGTTTTTCCTTTTCCCCACACACTCGGACATGTCACACATTACCAGGGAACAAGGAACAAAAGGTCTCACAACTGAAAAGCCAAGAATTCCATAAATATCAAAGGTACAAAGTATAACATCAACACAAAGCTCAGAAGAACAAAGGAAAACACAAGTCAAAACAACTCCGGGTACTGAGCGTGCATCTGGGTCTCCCGCTCCCAAGTGCTCTCCTCGAGGCCGCCATGCCTCCACAACACATGAACCAACGAAATGGTTCATCCACGAAGCACCTTCTCTTTACGATCCTCGATTCTGACTGGTCGTTCCTCGAAGGTCACATTGTCTCCCATATCTAGCTCTCCCCAGTCGATAACGTGGGAGTCGTCATGTAAGTACCGACGAAGCTGGGAGACGTGGAAGAGGTCATGAACCTTCTCCAACTGAGGAGGCATGGCCAGCTGATATGCCACCTCGCCGACTCGCCTCAACACCTCAAAAGGTCCGATGAACCTAGGTGAGAGCTTGATCCCTTTCTCAAACCTCCTCTGCCCCCGTCGAGTGTAAACCTTAAAAAACACATGATCTCCCACCTCGAACTCCAAGGGACTTCTCCGACGATCAGCATAAGACTTCTATCGATCCCGATCCGCTTTCATCCTCTCATGTACAAGCTGGACTTTCTTTGTGGTGCTCTGAACTACCTATGGCCCAAGAGCACCTATCTCACCAACCTCTACCCAGCAAATGGGTGAACGACATGACCTTCCATACAAAGCCTCAAACGGTGTCATGCCAATAGTAGAGTGGAAGCTGTTGTTGTAGGCGAACTCTACTAAAGGCAAGTGTCGTACCCATGATCCTCCGAAATCCCGAACGCATGCTCGCAACATGTCCTCCAACGTCTGGATAGTACGCTCCGTCTGCCCATCGTTCTGGGGGTGGAAAGCAGTGTTAAGGCGTAGCTGGGTGCCGAAAGCATGCTGTAACCCCCTCCAGAATCGTGAGTTAAACTGAGTATCCTGATCTGAGACGATAGTCTTTGGGACTCCATGCAACCACACAACCTCATCTACGTACCTCTGTGCTAAGGTACTCACCAGGCCTGACTCCTTAGTTTCTAAGAAGTGAGATGATTTCGTCAGTCGATCCACCACTACCCAGATATCATCATAACCACCCTGAGCTCTTGGTAGTCCTGTGAAGAATTCCATTGAGATGTCATCCCACTTCCACTCAGGGACATCTAAAGGATGCAACAAACCACTGGGAACATGGTGCTCAGCCTTCACTTGCTGACACACTAGGCATTTAGCCACAAACTCCGCCACTTCCCGTTTCACCCCGGGCCACCAAAACTGATCCCTCAGGCCTCGGTACATTTTTGAAACTCCTAGATGTACCACCAAGGCTGAACTATGGAACTCATGGAGAACTCCCTCACGCATCGCCTCCGGAACAAACAACCTTCCATGGAAAAGCATCCAATGTCGGCTGTCCTCTGACCATCCCTCTGGAGCGTTTATCTGATCAACACGATCCCGCATTACTTCCACCTTGGATTCCCCCCACTGAGACTCTTCCACCTGCTGCAACAAGGAGGACTGCACCGTCATCTGGAACAAACAGCCTCTAACACCTTCTTCCCTTGCATCCAAGTGCAAGACAACCAACTCTCCCATCACTTTCCAAGCATCAGTGGATTCCCAAACCACCTCCTTATGCGACTTCCTGCTCAGGGAATCAGCCACAACGTTACCCTTACCTTTAGTGTAAGAGATCTAAAAATCATAGTCTTGGAGAAACTCGACCCATATCTGCTGCCGCAGGTTTAGGTCACCCTGAGAGAATATATAACGCAGGCTCTTGTGATCTGAGAAGACCAAAAAGCGCTCCCAAAAGAGGTAATGTTGCCACAAATTCAGTGTGAACACTACTGCTACAAGGTCCAAGTCATGGGTGGCATAGTTACGCTCGTGAGGGTGCAATTTCCTAGACCCATAACAAATCACTCCCTTCTTCTGCATCAGCACGCACCCCAGAACAAGGCCAAAAGAATCACAAAACACCTCATACAACAACCCTTCCTCTGGAAACCTGAGTACGGTATCACTGACCAACTTCTCTTTCTGGTAGTCGAAAGCATTATGGCACTGCTCGCTCCATAGAGAGACCTGATTCTTCCTAGCCAGAGCGGTCAAGGGAGAAGAAACTCGAGAGAAGTCCGAAACGAACCTCTGGTAGTAACCTGCTAACCCCAAGAAACTACAAACTTCTGCCACACTTTTGGGTGATTCCCAAGAAACAACTTCCTCCACCATTGACGGGTCCACTGACACTCCATGCTGAGACACCACGTGCCCAAGGAAGTGCACTTCTTGTGTCAAGAACTTACACTTCGACAATTTCCCGTAAAGCTGGTGGTGTAGAAGGACTTACAAGACTACCCTGAGATCCTCAACGTGCTCCTCCTATGATCTTGAGTAGATCAGGATGTCATTGATAAACCCAATGAAGAACTGGTCCAGAAACTCTCGGAAGAAAAAGTTCATAAGTCCCATGAACACAGCTGGTGCATTCGTAACTCCAAACGACATCACTACAGACTCGAAGTGCCCATACCTGCACCTTAAAGCCGTCTTCGAGATGTCACTGTCTTTTACCCTCAGCTGAAGATATCCCGATCATAGATAAATCTTGGAAAACCAACCTGCTCTCCTCAGCTAGTCGAAGAGATCATCTATCCTTGGGAGGGGGTAACGGTTCTTGACCGTTACTTGGTTCAACCTTCGGTAGTCTATGAAATGCCTGAGACCACCATCTGCCTTCTTCATGAACAAAACTGGAGCACCCCATGGTGACACGCTGGGTCGAACAAAACCCTTCTCCATTAGATTGTCAATCTAAATCCGCAACTCCCGCAACTTCGAAGGTGCCATCCGATAAGGGGCCATCGAAATCGGACAGGTACCAGGCTGTAAGTCTATCCCTAACTCAACATCACATCAGGGGGGGGGGGGGTAGAGTCACAACCTCCTCAGGAAAAACATCGAGGAACCCCCCAACAACCTTTGGGACATCCATCATCTCTGTATCAGCTGGAACCACTGATAACCCGCCTAATAAGGAAAGGAGAGGCTCCACACGCCAGATTCCCACCTGATAGCTCCTCTCAACAACAAAAGCTACTCGCTGCCCATCCACGTCGGAGAACACGACTCTTCTACGGAAGCAGTCAATAACGACACTAACAGAAAACAACCAGTCGATGCCTAGGATGATGTCGTATGGCTGCATCTATAACAGAAAAAGGTCCCCACTAGATCAATGTGGTCCAACGTCAGCCCACATTCCCGGAAAACACAAGATACGCTGGTCTGGCCTCCAACTGGTGTAATCAGTACCAGTGGTACAAAAAGTCTCTCTACGTCTAGTCCCAAAGAATGGGCTACACCAGGTGAAACAAAGTAGTGCGAAGCTCCTGAATCAAACAAAGCAGAAACAAGAGTGCTGAACAAACAAATCGTACCTCGTACCACCTCTGATCCTACTGGAGCTACCAACTCTGCTGCGTGCAACTGTCCACACCCAACTCCTATGCCTCTCGGATGTCTTCCACTTCCCCGACCACGCCCTGGTCAAGGCCCCTGAGGAGTACCCTGAGGTCGGCCTCCTCCTGCAAAGTCTGCCCTTGGAGGAGCATGGTCCTGCTGCTGCTAGAAGGGCCTCGCCGGAAACTGGTTCTACTGAGGTGGGAACTGAACCTTCCCACCTCCACCGTACTGAGCTCGGGTCGGGCACCGAATCTAAACATGCCTGAAACCTCCACAAGAAAAACACCTCAGTCCTGGGCTCATGGAAAAGGGACGAGGACCTGAAGATCTGAACTGGAACTGCGGGGGCCTGCTCCCCACTATCCTGAACCTGGAAGGTCCCGTCGCAGGAGACCTGCTGCTGACTGCCTTCCCCTTCGACGAACCTGGCTGGAACCCCTCACGTGGTGCACCTCCAAACGAGTGCATCCTCTCTACAACCTCTGCCTTCTTCTGTACTTCCAAGTACGTCGGAAGGGTGAAGGGGGCGACAACATATTGAAGCGAAGGGCGAAGCGCCTCCTCCAAACGTCTTGCCTGAGACTCCTCATCTGGAAAGAGATCCGGGGCAAAGTGCAGGAGATACTTGAACTTTATCCCCAGCTCTCTTACTGACATACTCCCCTACTGAAGGGAGAGTAACTCCTGCCGCTTCTCCGCCTTGATCATGGAAGAAAAGAATTCCTCTGGGATTTCCTTCTCAAAGTCAGCCCATGGAACCTCTGCCTCTATCCTCTCTCCGAGGTAGAGTGTCCACCACTATCGCACCGCTCCTCTCAGTTGACTGACTGCTAGGGGAACCCAGTACTCCCTCGGAGCATGGATGAAGGTAAAAGAAATCCCCAGCTCCTCAAGCCACCCCTCCATCTCTGTATCTGAAGTACTACCCTCGTACTTCTTGAGGGTCTGCCGTTGGAAAGAGTAGAGATTCTTCTGCCACTGGATATATTCCTCCTCTCAGTCAATCCTCAACTGATCGACTGCCTAAATCTGCTGGGTCTCGGCCGTCTGAGCCACCACGGGATGACATCCAGGTGCCATAGATGTACGATAGACAAGGATCTCCTAAGCCCAAGTAGTAAGGAAAAACTCAAGGTTTTATTTTATCATTTTATTTCAATTTCTTTCCCAGAACACCCAAATCAAGTAAAACACAATCATGATGATGCATATACCTTCCCTAGGGTCTCTACCCTGCAATCAATGTAGCCTCACTTGGTCGTTTGGTAGGCTCAGAGTCCTTGCATCGGATCACGGGGGGCCCTAAAATCCCGTCTCCTAGCCGGTCTTCCCTGGACTATGTCACGAACCAAGATTAACTAACATTGTCGCCCTACCATCCCATGAAATCCTCACTGTGCCTAACTCCAGAATTCATCCTATCTCTCAACCATCCCTCTGATACCATTCTTTCATGACCCCCTCCCACCAAAGATGCCCCTCCTAAGCTGGAAATGGTGAAAGGGAGATAATGACCCCCAAGTCCCGCCTCTAATAGGACCTGGGGTGGCAACTAGCACCAAGGGTATGAGTTTTCACAAATATGGGAGGCATTACCCTTTTTATTATTTAGGATCATAAAATAGGATGAGTCAACCACCAAAATGGAAAAGAACAAGTGTATAGAAATAAACCTAAACCAAGCCCACAGGCATGTTTAAACAATTTTATAACAAGGTACAAGTACAAGAAAGCTCAAAGTACAATACCAAAAGAAAACAAAGGTACAACAACAACAACAACTCTAACTATCCGACTAGTAGGGTCCCGCACGGCCCTGGTAGTCCTCTTGGAAACCTGAATGTAAACGTAGGGTGAGAATATAAGTATACTCAGTAGGGAAACCTAAAGCTCTCGTGCACAAGTGGGGAGACATCCTAATGTCCCGTGAGAACAACAGAAGAACCTAGCAAGGAATTCTATCCACCCAACCTCACCAGCCACACTCACCAAAAACATAATCACAAAAGGTAGTAGTATATAAGAACAAGAGTATTGGGTACCCCGCACCATTTTCCTTTAGTTAGCTGCTCTTCCTAACGGCAAACGTCCTGACGCTGCCACACTCTCCCCGCCCGCTCACACTTGGGCCTCACAACCACGTATCCCTCCCACACACACCTGGGCCTCACAACCACGTATCCCGCCCGCACACACTTGGGCCTCACAACCACCTATCCCGCCCGCACACACCTGGGCCTCACAACCACGTATCCCGCCCGCACACACCTGGGCCTCACAACCACGTATCCCGCCTGCACACACCTGGGCCTCACAACCACGTATCCCGCCCAAACACACCTGGGACTCACAACCACGTATCCCGCGAGCACACACCTGGGCCTCACAACCACGTATCCCGCCCTCACACACCTGAGCCTCACAACCACGTATCCTGCCCTTACACACCTGGGCCTCACAACCACATATCCTGCCCGTACACACCTGGGCCTCACAACCACGTATTCCTCCCTCGCACACCTGGGCCTCACAACCACGTATCCCGCCCGTACACACCAGGGCCTCACAACCACGTATCCCGCCCGGACACACCTGGGCCTTACAACCACGTATCCCGCCCGCACACACCTGGTCCTCACAACTAGGTATCCTGCCCACACACACATCGGCCTCACAACCACGTATCCCGCTCGCACACACATGGACCACATTCCGAAAATTCTTGGGAAAAAGTAAGCCTTCCCAAAGAGTCTTGGGCCAAAACCACCCCAATCAAAACCTACCCGAAGAGTCTTAGGTGTAAGGTCGCCTCAAGCCATCACAGCCTAGGGGAGAAGGAGCATGAAGGAGCTAGTAACTAAGGGAAAAAACCCTCTCCCATAAAATGGGAGTATTTGGAACTAAGTGCTCAACATGGGTGAGGTGTGATAAAACACAAAAGATACAGATATATATATGTATACCAAACACACAACCCAACCTATGGCTTCTAAACAGAAAAACTGAGCATGTGGCTCGACACTGCTACCACGAAGTATACATACAACAAACAACCCCAAACCCATTTAGGTTTTCATGTTTCAGCCGAAATATTTTATTTAGTTCCTTAACTACTGGGAAACTATCCACAACCAACCACATCGATCGTTCGTAAATCATATCCCTGCCATCCAAAAATCAAGTTAGGAAAAACACAAGCAGTACAGCAAAACCCTTCTTATTAACCAACCAACCCCATTGATTATTAATCCTGTTCTATTACCATGACCCACCATTCATTATCTCTGCCACTTTTATTTATTATTCACAACCCATAGCCCGTTCACATTCAAACCCATCCCTGCAGCCCCACTGCCAACCACCACAACCACAGTGAAACCCGTACAACATTATCCCTTTAATACCATTTATCGCAGCCCTGCTGCCCATCACCATCATAGCATTCACACCAACCCACAACCAAGTCAACCGCAACCCCGCTGCTCACCTGTTCTACAACATCCCACAAAACACCCCCATCACATGCCACATATCCAAGCCAACACCCACATGTTCATTATTCCATTTTGTTCACCGGGGTGATCAGACAAGGGTTCCAGATTTTAAACAGCCAACTTTACATGATTAACCAATTTCCACATTCCAAAAAGATTTCATACATAAGAAAATCTAGAAGGAGAGGGCAACATTTAATTGCGCAAGTAAAGGCCCCCAACGACCGTGATTTTCAGTAGGCAGAAGCTCATTCAATTCATAACATAATATCACAGGATATAAAGTAACAACAATCACAACTTCCCATCCCTATTATATAAGCCATTTATTATCTTCATTAAACCGGTTTGACTGTGTTTCATGTAAAAAAGAGGAAACCCACCCCAAATGATGCACAAATTAGAGAGACGAAGGTAAAATCCCTTCCTCAATAGGTTCTGATCACAACGCTCCCCCAGATTAACTTTAGAAGAAGTCCTTCGGCTTCCGTCACTTCTGTCGGGTCCTGGAAAAACCTCCTCGGGTGGAAGTTAGAAAGGAAAGGCTGAAGGAAAGACAACGAATCTAAGATCGGAAGTTCCATCTCGTCGTTACGATCCCGTGGCCACTGACAGATCATAAATCGGAGCTCGAAAGAAGAAGTTATGGAAGAAAGAGCCTTCGAGTCTCTTGGGAGAGCTCTGCTCAGAGGAGAGCGGAGGAGAGGGGTGAGTTGAAATGAGGAGGGGACCCCTCCTTTTATAGGTGAGAAAAGAAAAAGTACACAGCGTGTACTTTATTGTACATGGCATGTACTCGGTTATTTCACATGGTCTCCACGCGGATTCCAACACGGCTCCGCAACCATTGACTGGTCAATACACGGATTGAGGGTAACGCATACGCAGGGAGGGACTACACGACGTGTAGTTTGGACACACGACGTATACCCATTTATTGCACATGGCAGGGACATGGCTACAACATGGCACACGACCATTGACTGGTAACGCGTACGCGGAGAGAGACTACACGACGTGTAGTATTGGACACACGGCGTGTACCCATTTATTGCACACGACAAGGACACGACCTTCAACACGGGGTATACCTGGCAAGGGGGTACACGACGTGAACTCAAACTACACGGCGTGTAGTTTCAAAATTCTGGAAAGTGTGGGAAAAGTCCATTTTACCCTCCAGAACACTTCAAGACCCTCTTTTTGACAAAGGAGTGGGCCAGAGAGGTCCGAGCCATTACATAAAAGAAATATAATTTTACTTAATTATGGACATCAATGAATTTTAGAGGTGAATATGACATATTATGGGTGTATTAAATTAATTTTTTAATAAGTATTTCGATAATTATTTTTATAAAGTCAATGTTTTGAATAGTTTCAAAATTGACACTAATTATATTTTATGAAAATAATATTTTATTAAAAATATTTAAAAAAAATAAAAAATATTAAATAAAAAAAGGGTATATGATATGTTTGAAACAGTCTTAAATCTTAATTCATGGTCCTTTTTACACTTTATCAGTAAAAATTACATCCTCTCAATATTAAATACATTTTTATCATATAAATAATGAAAATAGATTAACTAAGGGTTAATCAAAATGATAAGGTTTAAAATGACATTAAAACAAGTATAAAATATATTTTTTTGATGATATTAAAACATTATAATAACTTATATTTAAAAAAATGGAATTTTTGAGGTATTTGGATTTTTATTTAATTTATTATAAATTAATCCTTTGAGAACTTCCAAAAATGCCACTCTACTCTATTAAAATAGGACACATCTCCTTCTCTTCTCTTCATAGTTCATGACATATTTTTTGCAAACAAAACTCCATTTAAATGACCTCCCATAATCCCTAAAATAATCATATAAGCCTTAATTTGGGTATAAATCCAACCAAATAAGTCCTTTTATTCAAATCAAAAGGAGATACCCAAAGAAGAGGAAACATTCATCAATGAAAAATTTCGTTTTATTTCATCCTTGAACCGAATAAATTATTTGTATTTAATGTTAATATAATAACCTCATTATCCTATGTATACTGATATATTGTTATATAAATTGTTTTACCTACACTCACACACACATCCATCAAATGGGTAATTAACTTACTGTTTTTAGGTACAGTGAAGTACTGCCTCACGAAACGATGTTGTTCGTTTTTCTTTTAGTTTCTCACATGGTTTGGAATTATGATGGAAACTCAGTTTTCATAACATATATACAGTTTTTATGATGTCTTTATACATATATAAATTTTATATAAAACATACCTTCATTATTACCATTTTTAAAAAATATCATAACTTCATTTGTGCACATGTGGACTACCACCTCCTCAAAGTGATGTGACTCATTTACACATTACATGGAATTTATTAAGGATGGGTTTTGTGAAATTATATGATATATATAAAATAATTATGCAACTAGAAAGATATTATATGAATATATATACATATATTTCATTTAATTACTTTATTTCAATACGATATGAAATGGAAGCAGGGTCTATGCATACGTACGACTTACTTTCTCCATGAACGATGTATTTCATTTTATATTTCTATATTTTATTGATAATAAAAAACGCATATATAATGAATATATGTTATATTTATATCATTTTTAATATTATTTAGATTCTGAAATCATAATCTAAGTATGTGGACCAATAATAAAAAGTCAAATCATGTACAAGAAACAAAGCAGTTGTTAATTGAAACCTAACATAAACATGGAATTGTTAATAAACCGGTAATATTATGTCATATGTAAGTAAAATATGGTATTATATATATGAATAAGGTTCTTTAATATATTATTAATAAACTTATATTTATTATAAAGGAGTTTTTCATGAGTACAATGATAGTAAAAACATATGGTAAGTGATTTATGTCTCACTTTTATTTCTACCGGACACATGCCTTACACACTACTTTTTTCTTCTATGTGGTGTATATACTACACATGAATGTCTTTTATGAGACTTATATTGTATATTTTTTTATTTTAATATCAAAATTATTTTATTTCATTATTTATTTCTTTGAGAATACATTTTTATTGATTATAATGCGACCAGATCAATATTTTTATTGTTTCATAATAAGTCTTTATTGGAAAATATTTTTCATTCATGTCCATGTTTTCTAAAATTTCCATAAAAATGTTCTTAATATTTTCATATGAATGTTTAAAGTCATTTTTACCAATTTTTTACTTTTTCTTACACTTTTTGAAATGAATAATTTTTCATTTTTCCAAATGATGTATTTTTTTTATTTTTCTAGAAAATGTACCAAAGAAATATATTTTTAACTTATATAGCTTGAATGAAATTTTCCACCATCATGAGGCCATAATTATATGAATTTTACTTTAAAATATTCTATGTTTATTTTAATATAAGAATTTTTCCTTTAAAACATCACATTATTTTAATAAAAAAACATTCCAAAAATATAAAGGATATATTACTTGAAAATTGTTTTGAAGAGATCTCTAAAAATTATTTTATATATAAGATAACATTATTTGACGTTACTTTTGTTTGAATGTGGATATTATTAAATGATAAAAATATTATTATTTCTAGAAATGGTTTATAATTATGGTGGAAAGATATTTATCAAACACATTTTGTTTTAATGGGTTATGTTATGGTTGAATTATGTTTATGAAACCCATTTCATTCCATTGGTTATCATATAGTGAATAATTTATGTTCCTGTGGGACACAAATTTATGGTTTTAATTATGTGATCTTTGGGACCAATATGTACCTCCAAAGTATTGGGTAATTTATTATATCTCATTTGATAGACATGGATGAAATATGGAGTTAAATCAGTTCAGTAAACGACTTTGTCCACTATGATGGTCTTGGTAGAGAACCTTGATTACTAAGATAGTCATGAGAGTTAACCATTACTACCAATATGGTATGGGTAGTGATCCCATACCATGTATATGGCCTTGGAAGTGATGCATTTACTACTATGTAAATTTTGTTATAAACTTCTCTGTCTACCACAATTTCATGTCCTGTTCCTTTGTCATTCTTCCGTGGCACGTGATCCCAATTCCATTATGAGTCATGTCTTATGATATACCAATATTTTCTCCATGATTCATGTCTATAATCTTGGATTTTTAGGTTATGATCTTATAACATTATGATCACATATTCATACCCTTTTTTTCATGATTATGCTGACATATATCCTTTTTTTACCCTTATTAAGCATTTGAGATCACCCTTTTCTTATGTTTCCTTTACTCGGGTAATAAGGAATGGTTTTATGTAGGATTACTAAAGGTAAAAGTATTTTTGGGAGGAATCAAAGATCATCTACAAAACTAGAAGTTTTATTCCATGTTTTTAATGGAACTAAACAAATATTGTATTTGGTCATGTGTTTGTATAATGTATAAAATATTCTTCAAAAATGATGAATTTTCAATGTATGTTAAGACTGGGTCATTATATTAAATTAAATAATTCTATAGAAATATCCATGTACATGGAATAAAGTATCTATTCCACATGGAACTTCCTTATTCCATTTATAACTCTCTTATTCTCTCAATCAATACACCATGGGAATATCCATGAAATAGTCTTTCATATTATTTCGTACATGATTTCATATTTTCTGAAATCCACACCAAAACAACAATAGTATATTCACTAGGGAATTGTACTATTATAATATTTTAGTGTCTTCATTATATTTAAACTCCTCCAATATCAAGGAATTTCTGCTTGATATATTCTTTGATTCTTAGCAACTAGGATCGTGATCATTTTGAGTGACCAAGATTTTTAATACCAAGATGAACATCACAAAATCACCATCCCATTTTTCTCTATAATTCATAAGAATTAATTTTTTGGAAACTCATTTATTAGCCTTAAATGGGTCTAAAAGATCTTTATACAACCATCAAGAAGTTTGAGTTACCTTTTTCCAGTGCCTTAATTTTAGTGTTACCTTTACATATCTCTCTAAATTGAAGGATGAAATATATATAGGAAGTTTTACTTAAAGATTTGTTATATTAATCTCTTTGAATTTAATTATGAATCTTACACATATAAAATTAATGGATCATCTACTTGTACCATCAACTAACCATGAAGTTTGAGGAAGGCATGGACGAGAACCCGTATGAAGTGATTGTCGAATGATTGATCGTGAAATTCTAGTCAATGGATCAACCATGAGGGTTAACTTAGTTGAACACTTGTAATATAGATAAGAAACTGCATGGGAGAAAAATTATCATAATGTTAAATTAAATTCTTCCATTTTTAGATTCAAACATGAATCCAAGAAAAAAGTAGAATTCATTTTGGATTTACCTAGTAATTTCATAATTATTTTGAATCAAAGAAAAATATAATAGAAATATATTGAGCTATGTGATTGAATATAGTGTAAATTATACGTAAATATGTTTTTGGTATGTTTATATGATTTTTTCATGCTTGGAAAGTTTTTATTGACTCATGAAATGGAATTGGATGTCACTATTGAGCAATTTTCAATGTTATAACACTATTGAAAGAGTATACTGATCATACATGACAAATGAAAGTGTTATAAAGGATACACATTTAATAAAATAAAATTAAATAAGGATTAAAGAACATGCAAAATATTGTTTGCATGGAATGAAGAAGAATTATTTAGAATAATAATTCCATTAAAATTGTTATGGAATTGGAATATATTATTTTCATAAAGAAGAATCATTGAATATTTTATTCAAAAAGAAGTCATAAATGAATGAGGATGTTGAAATTCAAAGTGGATGTGAAAAAAGATAAGTTGATATATATAATTCATTGAGAATAAGTGAGTAAGAAGAATAGTGGATTGGGATGAAGTTGGATTGAAGTTTTAATTCATGAGGGGTTTATTTCATTTGATTTTAAGATCATTATTAGTAGTTTTTAATAGATTACGTAATAAAAATACTTTCCATACCACAAGGAAACAAAAGACAACATGGCCTTGGGATCATGAGGAACCTATAGGTCAACCATGATTATGGAAACCAGCCAAGGAAGTCATATGGGCGGAAAAGGCAGGCCCATTTATATGTCCCGTTGAGGAGAGCGCAACATGCAGAGTGCATGGTAGGATTTTTGGTGCAGCTGTTAGGGGCATCACTGAAACATGGAGTTCAGGATTTCTAGCCGCTTGAGGAAGAATTTGTGTAATAAATTTTGGCCTTGGAATAGGAGGTCTTGATGTGGAAAAAATGGTTTATAAATAGTTCATCAACCTAAAAAATGATGGATATAACATGGGACATCCAATCCCTTAAATATTGTCACTAAGATTGATCTTGTAATCATCTTCCTGCTCCTCTGCAATCAAAATTTTTTTCTCAAGAAAGGTTACCCACCATTAATGAGCCGCGAATGAGCTTCCTTTAACCAAAAAATAAGACCATGATCACATTTAGGTGGATTTGTTTATGACCTTTGATCTTGGTGAGTTGCAATAACACTTTATGTTCAATATTCACGCATAAACATGGATGAATAGAAAAAATCATGTTGTCTTGTTAATCCCATGTAGATGATGTTTAAAATGGAAATAAAAATGAACATCAATGATCAAAATGAGTCATTCATGGAATTCACAGTGCATGCATGAGAATTTAAGGAAGATTCTACATTGTATGAGTATTAAAAAATATTTAGGTCACATGTTATCCATTTACATGTGATGAATGTGGACCATGAATCCTTAAAGTGTTTTAAATTAGTTTAATGCTTGAATTCATGCATGATATTCCATTTATATCATTATCCACCTGATGAAATAGGAATCCCTGAGTCTTTAAGAATTTTTAATATTCCATGAGAATGGAAAAGGAAACCCAAACCATTATGGTAGATGATATGCATGAATCTAATGTGAATCACTTATTTGAAATGCATGAAAGTATAGATGAGATTATACTTAAGCAAAGCTTCATGATAAGAAGAATACCACTCTAGTATTCTTTTCATGAGGAAATAAAAATACTCACTAATTTAGGTATTTATATGAAGCATGAATTATTAATAACCATTTGGGTATTTCTATGAGATGGAGGAAATAAATACCCATGGTTTAAGGGTTATTCAAATGAGATAAAATAATACCCACAAATAATGGGGAATTCACGATTGATAAATGAATAATACCAAAATTCATTTCGGTATTCATTTTGAGAAATATAATACCAATATTTGGGTATTATTATTTTAAGGGAGAAAATAATAAATTTTGTTATTTAATTACCATAATTAAATGAGTATTAAATTCATAATTTAAATCACACAATTATTGAGACCCATGCACCACATTGTTTTGTGTATAAATATGTGCATGCTGGTGATGGAAGTTTAACCAAAATTGCACGATCATTTTGAGAATCTTTATATCCATTGTGAAAGAAGAATTTTGTGGGTGATCCAAAGATCGTAAATTCATTAAGAATATGATTCCATATAACCATGTATTTGAATAATGAGAATTCATAACATTCCAGATCTGAATGGTGTTTATAGGAACAATAATATTGATCAAGTCATCTATTGATGACCTTGAAGATTTGAACACATATAAGGGATATTCATATTTCCTGTTGAGGAAGACTAAATATGGAGATCTTTCTATCTCTAGATCAACTGATGTGGAATCTTGTAGTTGGGTGTCTAACCAGTTATTGGAGGCTTGTAATTAGGTTTTCTAACCAATCAAATAAGTAGAGTAGTTTGGGTGTCTAACCTACTATTATGACAGAAATTCGGGTGTCTAAATAATTATTGAATTGGAGTGTATGACCATTTGTCTTCACCTATGTAGATAGTGAAGAGAATCCATGTTGGGGTGTCAAACCAACATGTAATGGAGTAGGCCTTTAATTTTTTATCCATATAAATTCGATGTGTTTCCCTCTCTTATTTTACTATTGTACAAAATATGAGATTGATATAAACTATTATGTGGATCAAGAACATTAAAATTTTCAAGAGGTTGAATTTAAAAATACATAAATTCATAAAACTAGGGGACCACTAATTCACCCCACCCCTATCAGTAGAACCTACCCTATCGTTGGTCTCCACAACTATCATCAGAAAATTCAGTCTATATAAGGATCCAAAAAATTTTAAAGATGGAATCTTATAAAGATTATAATGGCCTAATTTACCTTCATTCATGAAAATTCAAAAGGGGTTAAATTAAGATGAAAGGAAAACACCTTCTTAAGAATAATCCGATGAGTGGAGATAAAATAAACATCTTTTCCTTTCTTATGAATAAGATTATGTAAAATACATAATATATTTCATGTTCTAAAATTGAGGTTAAATATTAACCTAGTGTTATTTATTATTCTAACCCTCTTGTGGGAAAAGAATGAACTCTTTCATACTCTCACATAAATCTGAAAAATAAATGTGATTCTGGTGGTGAAGAGAAAACAACATCAAATTGTTATTCAAAGGAATGCTCATGGAATGAAAAAGAATATAAATGGAGAATCATGTAAGAAGTTTATTAATCAGTGGTGAAATATTTGACCTTGGAAAAGGAAAAATTGAGGAGACAATAATTGTCATTTAATCTCAACTCAAAGAAAATGGGAACCATGATAACATAGAAAAGTGATAAGGTGAAAAAGCATTCCCAAGAGATTATAGAACAAATTCCCATTAAAAAAGACCTAAAGAATAAATATATGAAAATAATATATCTTGAAGAGAATACAATCCCCTCCAAACAAAATTAATGTTCCTCTAAAAGCTATCTCAACATGTGAAGCAATAAAGAGAACCCCAAATCTAAAATTTTGGAATAATGTTTTAACCCATGAAAAATCTAGAAATATGATTCCACAATAGATGAATGAAAAAAAGTGTTTTTATTGTGGATGATTTGGGTACATCTTGTGTATATGTTTTAAAGAAAATAAGACCAAAGTGGTTAAAATAACTCCATTAGTGTCATTATCTCAATCGATGAAAGGCATATAAGGTATTAATTTTTTGGTCAATGTTTCAAATGTTTTTACCTCAGTCATATGGAGAAGAATTGAACTTGGAGGAATTCAGGGAAGGATATAGAATCTAATAGGGTTAACTCCACTCATATGACTTAGAAGGATATATTATTATCCTAATAAAGGCATATTAAACTATAAAACTAGCTTAATGTTTTTGAGAATGAAAATGATACCCAATAAAGGTTGTATCAAGCAACAAAATTGTATCACTCACATAAACTCTCTTGGTGGAAACTATAACAAATTTTAAAAGGGGTTTTTTCAGCTTTAAAGGGTGTAGAAAAATATATTCCACAAAAATAATATGTTTATGGGAAGAAAATATTTGAAAAATATTTTAATCATGTCAACAGGAAACAATCCATATCCCCTAATGATCTTGGAAAGAAGAAGAAATCAATAATGAGTGAAAACACTTACCTTGATTGTTTCCATTAAATAAATAAGAGGTTACTCCTTATTCCCTATTATTTTATGTGTTATGATCTAACATGTAGTGAATTTATTAATTGTTGTTCATCATGGTGTACATTGATTTCCATTATGATAGAGATGAGTTCATCCTTTGATGGGGAGGTTTTATGACACATGAGGTTTTCCAATCATAATCTCATCCCTTTATTCTGAATTGTATTAATAATATCAATTAAGGGGGAGTTATTGATCGATGATAAGTTGAGACAAACAGGGGTTATATCTTTTTTAACAAATATTTCTTATGTGTTTGTTGAATTATGCATAAGATTTATCATTTTTATTGAAAAATATAATTTCTAACAACCCCTCATATGAAATTTGAGGATTTTTACACATGGTTTAACAAGAATGTTAATTTATGGATTGCTTATCCAACCTTGACTCTAACTTTCTTGTTTTCTATATCGAGTTATCCTATATAGACTTAGAGTTGATTAACTAAAGGCTATTTTCTAGTAGAACCATGTGAGATCATCCACATATTTTAAGTGATCTTGAAATTTTTATATATGGTAGAACATCATGTTTTTTAAGACAAAAAAAATATTTGAATACCCCCACCCAAATTATCCTATGAATTAGACTATCAAATGGAGAAAAATTTTTGGTCACATATATTTATTTTTTACTTCCTAAAAATATATTGAAAAATAATTAAAAGGGGGAGATTATTATTCCATGTTATTTAAATTGTTTTTAATGATATTTCAATAAGTGTGTGGTGAGTTTGGATGAAGTTTTGATTCCAAAAAAATGTTATGAATAAATGAGATGGAATTGGATATCAAAAATTATAAAATCTCCATTTTATAACTCTAGTGATTTATTTTTCTGATATTACATGATAAATAAATGTATTTTAGAGGTTTCATAATATTTAAAAAATCATTGAATAATGTTTTAATAACATGAAAAATTAATCTTTCATGGAATGATGATGATTTTTTAGAAGAAAAATTCCATGAAAAATGATAAAGGATATGAAATATATTATTTTTTTGAAGAATTGTTTTTTATTTTTATATACAAAAATTAATTATAAATGCATGAGGATGTTGAAATTGATAGTTTCCATGAAAAAATAGGAGTTCATATATATTTTTCATGGTGAAAAAATGAGGATAAAGAATAGAGTTTTGAGAAGAATTTTTCTTTGAATTTTAATTGAGGATGGGATTTCTTCATTTGATACATAGGTTATTCAATATAGTTTTTAATGGAGCCTTAATAAAAAGAATTTCAAACCAATAATAAAACTAATTAAAACTTAACCATGGTCCCATTCAAGAATTGGGGTAAACTACACCTAAGGTAACAAGCCCAGGCTCACCCATGGGTGGAAACAATGATCCCATGTATAAGTCCCGTAAAAGAGAGTGTGACATGTATATCACATGGCCACAGTGGTGATGGAGCCATGAAGGGTGGAACAAAAGGAGTGGGGAATGGGATTTATGGCCACTTTAGTTAGTGGTTGGGTAATGAAATGTGGCCCTGATATAGGAGTTTCCGATGTTAGAAAAATGGTGCAGAAAATGTTCATCCACCTAAAAAAGTCATATATAACACGAGTTATCTGATCTTTTCGACATGGACCATCCGATTGAGCCCCTTATCATCATCTTCCTCATCTGTGATTGAGAGATTATGCTCGATTAGGGTAATATTCCATTGACGAGTTTCACCTAAGATTCCCTAGAGCAAACAGAAGACCATGATCTCATTTAGGTTCCCTCATTGATGTCCTTTGATCTAGGAGATATCCAAAAACATATTCTACTCAATATTCATCTATAAACATGAATGATTAGAATATATCCTATATACTAAATAATCCCACCTGGATAAAGTCAAAAACATCAAAATAAATGCAAAGGGAGATCAAAATGAGTCATTCATGTTTCATAACATTAAATTAATAAATATAGAATGAAGAGGCTAAATGAAATGGGTATTCAAAATAATAAAACAACATGAAATTCATTTATGCATGAAGAATATAGAAAATGAATCCATCAGGTTTTTTGATTGATTCTCATGCATCCATGAACGAATGATAATCCATGAAGCCTATTATCCATGTGATAAAATAAAAATCCCCAAGACATCATAAATTTTGAAGATTTCATGATAATGGAAAATGTAAACCCGAACCATTCGGGTAAGTGTTGTGAATGAAGACAGTGTGAATCACATACATGAAATCCATGAAAATAAGTATGATCCATAGCTTGATCAAATACTTGTGCAAAGAACAACATGCCTTGATAATTCATTTCACGAGGGAAAAAAATTATCACATATTTTGGTATTCAAATGATGCTTGAATAAATAATACCCATTTCGGTATCTCTGTGAGATGGAGGAAATACAAACCTATGGTTTAAGGGGTATTTAAATTAGTTAAAATAGTACCAAAAAATAATGGGGTATTCATGAATGTTAAAAGGAGAATCCACACATTCATTTGGGTATTTAATTTGATAAATAAAATACCCAAAATCATATATTATTGTTTAAAGGAATAAAATAATAAATTTGGTTATTTAATTTACACCTTTACCTGATAATTTAAAGGGATAATTTAATTTGTGAAATTATTGAGAACCATGTTCCATACTGTGTTTTATATGAATATGTTAATGTAGGTTATGGAAGATATGCCAAAATTTCATGATCAATTTGAGATTCCTTACATCTATTATGCAATAATAATTTTAAAGGTGATCCAAAGCTATTAAATTCTTGAAGAAGGTTATTTAATGTACCAAAGTAATTGAACAAGTACAATTCAAATCATTCAATATCTAAAAGGAGTTTTGAGGCCCAAAAATATTTATCATGTAATTTTTTGAAGACCATTATGATTTGTAAAAAAAATAAGGGACATAAAACCTTCTTATGGTGGAAGTATAAATGTGATTATCTTTCTACCATGAGATCAACTGAAGAGTAATCTTGTAGTAATGGTGTCTAATCAACAATTAGAGGCTTGTGATTGGGGTTTCTAACAAATCTGGGAAGAGGATCATTTAGGGTGTATAACCAACTATTTAGAGAGAAATTGGGGTGTCTATCCAATGGTGAAACTTGGGTTCTTAAGAAATTGTATTCCCTTGTGGAGATAGTGAAGAGAATCCCTGTTGGGGTGTATATCCAACATGGAAATGAGTAGACCGTTCATTAAAATACATTGTAAATATTGTGTGATAACATCCATTATTTTACTTTTTAACATGAGGTGAGATTGAGAGAAACTATTGAGTGGATCTATAACCATAACAAGTTCAAGTGGTTTATTTTAAAATGATCAAAATTAATAAAACAAGGGTATCATTTATTCACCCCCACCCCCACCCCCGCTCAGTGGAACCTAACCGGTCATTGGGACCTACAAAAACCAATTAATAATGTAATTATAGAATTAATATATATATATTCCATAATATAATCCAAAGTGAATAAATGAAATAAATTTATAAAATTTGATCCATTTCACAATTTTACTCTTAATAATTCCAAAAACTAAAAAATTTGATGTTATCATAAAATTTTAAAAAAATAGGGGGAAAAATCACAAAAAATCAATAATAATTTGCATGAAAATATTTATTATTATAGATCTCACACCTAGACATGTTACACACATAAGTAAAGAAATTATCATATATTACTAATCACTATATCATACCATTATTCTAAGATCAATTAGGGGGCCATACCTTTCCAAGGAATGTACCTTAAATATAAGGGGGTATTGACCTTTTCTGTTATAACCACCTAATAATTCTGTATATGATGGAGAAATAAAATTATTAGAAAAGGTTATACTCTTCACTAAAAACAATAAAATAATCTGCAAATAGGATCTAGAAATTAATAACCCAACTAGAAGCATCTTCACCTCACTAGAGTTGTAGAGAAGAACTCTTGTCTCATATAATAGCATATAGAAGACAAGGGTGGACTGTAATAAATGGGTATTGAATATAGATGATAAATATCACATATCATATGTGTATCACACAACATATGAATTGAACACCAATATATAGTAGAGAGATACTGGTACACTAAGTGCTCTTGTTATCATGCCAAAACCCCATCATTGGTCCTATGTAGCCAAATTCTGAAATATTCTTATCTCACCTTGTTGAAAGATTCATATGTATGAAACAACTATTCCAAAAAAAAATATTTATGAAAAAATACTCTCTATGGACTATTTAAATACCCAAAATTGATATTCATTGAAGAAGTAATGAAGAATACAAAGGGAAGTAACCTAAGAGAATGTTGCAGCCAATGAGGTGAAACACATGGTGTGTGGCTATAAAGTGTGTTCCCACATATAACACACTCTAGGTCGAGTTAGGGAAAGTCGACCCATTCACCTCACCTCACCATAGATCAGGTTGGGTCACTCACGCATATATATTGGGTCATGGGTTAGATCTGAACTAGTCATGACTAAATGTTTATCTAGTTGAACCAACCTAGGTGGTCATCCCATGACCCTACATAGTTAGGGCCAGTTTGACATGGTTCAGGCTAGTGGGACTTAGTCCCACCCATAATCCATGATTCCGTATATTCATTGTTTTTTTATCTATACGTGGTTAATGGTCGGGGCAATCCATGTCCTAAATGATCGTGATAGGCTAGCGGGTGTGCCGCCTATGTGTAACGTTATCCTTAGGACATGATCTACACTATTGTAATTTTTGAACCTTTATGGAACCACATATCTCCATAGTAGAATCCCAAGAGTTTATCTTTCCATCATAGATTATTATCCACTTCTCTACTATCTTCCACCTATACACAGAAGATGTTTGCATCGTTGGTTGGCCATATTCATGCGCACAGTTTCCATTTCACTCTTCCCTTCAAACTAGGTCACATTTTCTATTACTAAACCATTTTTTCACCCCACCACACAAGCTAGTTTCTCTTTCATTAATAAATCACATTTCCTCACTTTCATCTAATGTTAGTTATAGAGAATATCACATACATGGATGAGGGAAAAGAGAGGATGAATTGAGGTTGGATAATAGAGAGAGAAGATAAAGGGGATAAATATTACTAGTAAACCTCTAACGTTTTACACCACTATAACGAATGAAGATAGAAAAATAACGAAGAAAAGAATTTATGAAGAACTCATGAAGAGGAAGGGTTTATATTATCAAAAACTAGTAAAATCACAAAGAGTTAGGGATCCGAAGTATAGTTGGATCATATTCCCTATCGTTGTAGCAAATCAATTACACTAAATAATTCTAATAAATAATCAAAATGATATATCCTATAATAAATCCCACATACCTACATTGATTGATTATTGTAGACATTATGTGATCACATCATATGCCTTAGTCTTCATTATCACTTTCACTAAGAAGAACATGAAGTTCTTATTCCTCATTGGGCATGGATAAAATATTTCATCCACGGTGCAATCTTACTAACTGAGGGGTAACATAGTGTAAATAATTTTTCAATATTACTACCCAACTATAGAATGAATAAAATTAATGAGGAGGGAAATATTTACTTCATTAATTCCTATCTTAAATAACTAAATCACTTACCCTCATAAAAAAATGAAACCCTATCATAAATTTCTAGGATTTAATACTTTATTAATGGTTAAGGAATGGTAAAAGTATTCCAAAATCCCTAATTCCTTGTTATTTACAAGTGGATCCTTCATTACCTTTTCATATGAAATTTCATTACCAAATCACTATATTAAATATAAAATTAAATATTATTTTACTATCATTTGAATTTTAGTATATAAATTATTGTTCTGGAGGTTTAAATACTTCTCATGAAAAGTATATCTATTCTAAGAAAATATTACCATTTTTGATACAGATAAAGAGTTAGAATTTAATTATGAGACACTTTTTAAAGTAAAATTTTAATTCCTAAGAATACATGAACATTAGATAAATGTAATATTTTATATACATAATATATTTCTATTAATTCCTGGGAATGATAACAATTCTACTTCGGCTTAGCCTTGGGGTGAACACCACACCCCATAAAAAATATGACCATCATATAATTTTTTTGGTCATCTATATATTGGTAAATTTATCATTTTACCCCTTGAAAGGTCCTGGGACATGTTTACTCAAATCTGATTAAGTATCAATTGCATAAACTATTATGTCACTATATCCTCCCAACCTTAAAACATTTCATACTTGAATGGAAATGAATATATATCCTCAACAATTATTTTTTTCAAAACAAACTCATTTTGAAAACTACCAAATTTGCATGCACCTCCCTTATCTATAAACATATAAGATATAAAATAACTCATTACCCAACCACCTAGGAAGGAAAGATCCTCTAATTAAAACATTTTTCATCTCTAGTCATCATAAAGTATGGCATGTGAGGAAACACTCTATTTCTCTAGATGATTCTTTATAAGGATATATTTTTTGGGATTGTTTATATCCCTGTATTTAAATATAGTTTTATATAGTTATTACATGATAAAAAAACCTATCCAAAATACCCCTTAACATTTATCTCTTAACAAATATTATTCTCTAACACTGGGAGAGATATATGGTAGAATAATACTATATCCCCTTCTATCCTTCTCTAAAATAACTAATAACAAAGGCATGGCAACAAATGTCACTGACTTATGGAATCATTGTGTAATGGGAATTATTTACCATTATCTATAAAAATACTCATGGTAGTCTCCCATATGTATCTAAATATCTAAAATTCCTACACCAACATTCAATGATAACCTGGTTTTGTTTTCATCACTCTTACATGAAATCTACTGATTAGAACCTCAGGTAATACCTTAACCTCAATTAAACATCACAATATTGCACCACTACCAATAATCTTTCTCAATCCACTACCATTAAATGAATATAGTTCAAATAATTAATATGAACTTGTTCTATTATCTCAACACCCCAATAAAACAAATTCCCAATCCACAAAAATCTACAACCTCCTAAGAAATTTTTTCTCTCCATTACATAGACAGTGTATTCTAGTGATGGGTACACCCAAAAAGGGACCATTTTACATAACACATGTAGGGTAACACTACACTAATGTGGTCTTCACTTAGGATGGAAACTCGTATTTTTATATGAACACAAATAGAAGACCAGTCCCCAACTATGAAAGTGGATTAAATTCTCCCCAACCCTTCATCTCTAACTAATAAATTCATAAATTAAAATAAAACCACTAATTTGAATCACCATTGAAGTCCTAATCATATAAATGTGTGTGGGGACACTACTATAGATCAAATGTGAGAAATGACTCCCCAAGAAACATCAAATCACATTGTATCTAGCAACTCTTGGGCCTCCTACTCAAACCATTCATTGATTACTCTGGTGGAAGTTTCAACCACTACACCACTAGGTTCTAATAAATAGATAAAAACTCAACTTCATAATGGATAACCAGAAACCATGAATCTATAACTTACACTACTAGAGAAAACTACAAAAATTACAATATAATGGTAAGATAAGTAAAATTCCCCAAACATCAAACAAAATCTTCCATGAACCAAAAGGAGGAATCAATTAAAGTTCTATATAAATACTAAAATAGTTCCCATAATCACACTTATCAAGACCCAATAGTTTTCAATTGAATACAGGTTATTGCATATGCAAGTCACCTATTGAGGGAAAACTATGGGTCTTGTTTCAAAACCAATTATGCATTATTCTTTATTCACTAAAAGTTAGTTTATCATCATTGAATAGAGAAAAAAAATCCATATATACCATAATATGGGTATCTATATTCATCTCTAAAGGATTGTATCTACTCAACAAAACCATTAGGAGTAAATTATTGAGAAAAACATCAACAACCACTTATCTTCAAATTACATTTTTGACTCTATGATATTATAATGTTTAATATTTAATAATATTCTAAACTATTATTTTCTAATCTTATCCCTAAATATAATTATATCACTTCACTAGAAGTGGTGGGTGAATGATATTTTTTGTTAGTGGAAACTCTCTAGCTAAAAATGGTCTGGTTGTGGTTCCATTAAACTCTCTAATTTCTAAACACCTGATATAGAAATAATAATCAATGGATGCACCATCTAGTATGAGGATTCATAAAGAGATTTCATGAATCATATTCCAAATTCCTCCCACATAATTTTTTCTATATTCATCCATTGAATTCATATTATTACATTTCTGATAGTCATCACACATTACCTCACAAGAAATATCCAAATCTAGATTTCACGGGATTGGATCGATGAAACATTAATCTTCGACTTCCCTCACACCACTAGCTCATCCACCAAACAATTTCTTAACCAAAACCACTCCCTAATAAGACACCAAATTCAATAGGGTGATCACATATTTCTTAAGTTCAAAGCATAGAGGTATGTCCATGGAACTGATCATGTTCTCTTTAGGTGAAACGACTAACTACACCTATGACTATGGTTCATATTCTCCATGAATCATTCAGCTTCCAATTCCAATAGAGGGGACTCTGGCACGAGTGTTGTTTTTTTTAAAATAACCACAACTAGATAAATCATCCTATGGAGTACCTACCCAAACTACTTGTCCTGAAAATTCCACCACAAAATATTTATGAGGAACATATTAGAAGGTTTAGGGGAATTGAAACATACTCATAAATGGTTACACAACCTTGTGGAGTGTTCAATATCTCTTGATAAAACATCCTTCCAATACATAATCTCAAACTCCAACCATGTTAGAGTTCTCTCATTTCGAGTTTGAGAAAACGTCATCTGCTAATGGATCACTATGATGTATAGGAGTCTTGATACATGATTTGATATTTTTTAGTAAAAATGTAATCCATAATGAAATAAAAGTCTCAGACCCCATCCAGTCCTCTATTGTTTGACAATTTGGTTTCCCTTTCTACGTGAGGCCTCCTTTGTTGTAGAACATGTAGAGTATTGAACCTATTGGTGGTCTAATCCAAAAAATAAAAAACTGCTATCTTATCTACTACAAATATTAATATAAATTTATAAATGAGGAGATAAACTAATTCAGATCTTTTTGAAATTTTATATCTCACTTGAGTCTTGGAAATAATGCCCCATCTCTCACTAATTTTTGGTATGATGTCTGACTACATACATAGTCTTGTCATGACCCTTCCTATAAACAAAATTTGGTTATTAAGGGGTAAAATTCAAAATTAAATAGAATTAAATCATAGTTTTAGTGCATAACTAGATGATATGAAACATAACATACATGATGAATCCAATTTAATTAATATATGATCCATGTACCAAATTTCTTATACCCCACAATTATGTTCAGAGCTATTGATAAAATAATAGGTTATCAGATCCCTAGTGAAAGGGTACATCATATTCCACACCTACTCTAGTATGTAATCTAACAACCTGAGATTTTATTATATATTTTTCATTAAATAAATTTAATTTCTTTGATAGCTTTCTTTACATTAAAAAACAAGTACAAAGGATCCAGAATATACTATTGAATTTTTATTCATTAAATAGGATTATTATAACCAATCCATTATATTGGAAATATCAATAGGAATAAATCATTACAAAAAATGTTTATTGAGTATTTTTATAGTGAATATGTATTTATTGAATCATAATAAATAAGTACTCAATTTTAGCAATTTTTTTTTCTTAAAAAATATGTATTGTTTATAAATTATTTTTATTGGATTTCTTAAACACTCATTATAATTTATTTATTTAATTTTTAGAAAAATTATGCGAGAAAATTAACATCATTTTTAAATTCATAATTTCAATATTAACATAGGATTAATTATTGGTATTTTCTATAAAATGTTGATTTTTGGGTTAATAGTAGAAAATAATGATTTTTATGAAAATTTCCTTTTTATTCAAGTAATTAAAAAGTTACATTTTATATTAATTTGATTATAAATTTAATTAGTTTATTAATATTAGAAAAACAAAAATTAATTTCATTTTAATCAACTTTATTCTTAATTTTGGTATTATAATATTTTAATAAATTAAAACACATTTTTATAGAAAAAAGTTTTTGATTGGGTCTTTTGGGTTTATTTAAAAATAAATTTCTGACATATATAAATATTGAATTATATAAAATGTATTACATGTTTTTAATAATTTTAATTATCATTTTATAATATAGAAAACTTAATTTTTTTTAATTATGAATAGTAACTGAGGGAAAAATTCATTACTACAGTAGTGGTTAAAAGGAGTTAAACCAAATAGATAAGGATTAATGACCTAAAAACATGTATAATCCATATTTTATGAATATATTTCGGTTATATATAATCCTATTTTATTATCTTGATCCAATTTTTTACCGCTTGTCTTGATTAGTACAGTAATGTATTTTAATATTTTAAAAACTTCTATCTATGTCATCTCCCTCCCATGTAAAAGGACACCACCTATCCTCTATTACTCACAATTAGAGAGCCTATTTTATCAGATAATACTTACCCAAATACATTCCTACATACCTAACATTGTCTTATAATTCATTATTTGATCATAATGTTATCCCTCAATAACGTAAGGAGCAAGCTAAAGAAGGTTTCTCAAAGAAGATGAATAACTCTTAACAAAGTACTTTAAATTTTATTTCTTATTCCACCTTCTCAAAAACTATTTTATCCATATTAACATATTAAATAAAGTAATATAAATTTATATATATTTTTTATAATATTAATTTTATAACATCTATTCACCTCCTTCATAATAAAATTGGAAAACAAAGCATCATTTATTCATACATACAAGTTATCTCCTCGAGAAGAAATGTATTTTGGTTTTCATCACCATAATTCATGACTACTTATTATGATGGATTTAATGTTTATATATAATATCAATTTAATAATAATTCTTCTATACTATAATATCTTATCTAACTTCTTATATTTCCAACAGTTGTTAAATTATAATTTTGCTCGTGCATATGTGTGAATTACTACATCCACAAAGTAAAGTGATTCATTATTAATTTTTTCATTAATTGGAGGGTAATAAAGATATATTTATTGAAAATAAAAATATTTATTATATAATAATTATACTATAAAGTTTAATTATTTTTTAACTTTATTTTAGTCAATTGATTTAAAAGTGGGAACATCATTTATATATGTGTACAGGTTAACGTCTCCATGAAGTGATCTGATTCATCTTTCATCACCTCATTATATGAATTGTTATAAAAGTGTTTATAAGGATTAAATAATATCACAATTACATTAATAAAATTCTAGATATTATGGAACCATGATCTATGTATAATAATTTGAACTATTGAATCAAAAAATGCAGGAAAAACAAAATAGTTATCACCTGAAACAATTGTTTTAAAAAGGAATTGTTATTAAAAATGTGATAAGATATTATATGTAAATCATATGTGGTATGATATTTTTGAGTATGGTTTTTTAAAATATTCATAATAAATTTATCTTTATTATATGTTAATTTTGAATTTATATGAACTAGGACTATACTTGGAGTATGGGTTTATGTTATAATCTCATTTCTTTTTGGGATTGTCTGTCTAAATTTACATTGATGAAAATTATATTAATATTTTCCTTTAAACCAATTATATTTTATTCTTATATTTTTATTAAAGAAAATTTTATTAATTATTACCATTTTCTTATCTTTAGTACTCAAAATTATCAAAAATATTTTTTAAAATAAAATTTGACCTTATTTCCTTTTTCATCAATGAACATTATCTTATATACCCATGCTCTTCATAATTTTTTAAGTTAGTTTTTAACTATAATTGAAATATATTAAAATTTTCCATTTCATTTATATTTAATTTATTTAAATTATTTTTAAAAGGAATATATGTTAATAAAAAATTTTCTAAACATGTCATGGTTTAGTTTTCATAAAATTGTGAGTGGAATATTTTATTTAACATGTACGGTATTACTATATTTTCCCTCCATGTCGACTATTATTTACATTTAAGATTACATTAACTATTTTCATTGGTTCTTCTCAAATAAAATTATATTTTCAATATTTTTTAATTTTTTATTTTAATTTTACAAAATGAAAAATAATATTTTATCATGTTTTTAATGAAATTTTTGAATGAAATTTTAATGGTATTTTCTATCTATGTCAACCAACTTTATGGATTTTTATACATCACTGGGGATATGATCTTATGAAACCATCCACTTTATATATATGGATGGATTATAATGGTGATGTTTTAGTGATGATTATATAAAAAAAATTATTTCGAACTAGTAAACTAAATTATGATGGAACCTTTATTAAAATAATTTTTTTACAAAGGGTTATTCTATGATGAAATTATGACATGTTTATGAATCTCGTTCATTTTTTCATGTGTAATAATATGATTATATGATGATTTTTTTGACCTTTTGGAACACATATGTATAGTTTCTATTATGCTATGGGTGGGATTAGAAATATATATCACTCTACAGAATTAGGTAAAGAGGGATAACTCGTAAGATAATTATGTTGGGTGTGAAAATCATTTCATATTCACATAATTATGTATGGGCCTAGTTTTATGTCCATAAGTTAATACAAGGACCTTGTTTTATGTCCATAAGTTAATATGTGTACTTTGTTTCAGGCACATATGTTTATGGGAGGATCTAATTTCTTGTACGTAACATAAAGGGTGAACTAATTAAAATTTATACAAGTCCATAATGTTATAATATTATGTTTTTACACATTACTATATCTATGATATGATTTCATGGATCATGTTTAATCATTTTATAATTCCCTTATTCCATCTTATGATCATTGATTTATATATTTTATATTTACACTTACTATGAATATGAGCTCACCATTTCTTATGATTCCATTCTCCCCGAGTTAGGATGAAAACATTTAAGTATGGTATTTCTAAATAATTTAATATGATATAAAAACTTTCTAGCGGATATTAAAGATCCTTTATGAAATAATATGTTTATATATATAGTCTCTAAATACACCAAACCATTATGGTTATATTGAATGTATTATTTTTTTTGTATTGAATATTCATTTAAAATGGTTTAATATTTATTTATGATATACTTGGGTCACCTCGGTTGGTATCAGAGTAGGGTTAAGATATTTTTAGGGATTATGATTAGAACACATTTCAAAATACCCTAGGGATAAGTCTATGTATAGGATAAAATAATGAATCCTAATTAACTTATAGATTGTGTGTATTCCCAGAAAATTCATCCATGTTTAGTTAATAGAAATTGGATTTTGGATTGACATAGTTCCATCGAGTTGTAACAAATCTGAAAGGGAAATATTGGGTATTTACTCGATTATTATCATTTTAAGATTAGTGGGTCTATGAATAAACTCCAATATTGAATCTCTCAGGGGTTATGATTTGGTTAATTTATGTTATCTTTTTAAAACAATAAAAATGATTTCAAAAGATTATAATAATGGATGAACTCGGTAAAACATGAAGGTTTATTAGTTGACAAGAATATATAATAATGTATAATATCTTAGGAATTATTTCCATGAATATATGATTGTTCAGTTTGATTATCATATATTGAGACTTATAGTATGTTTTCTATTTTATCCCACAGGTTTAAGTAGTAGGAATCATTTTAAAAATGAATTAGATGTTCAATTATGTAACCATACACATAATAAATCAAATAGATTTTTACCTAGGATGTAATATGTTGTGACTATGGTTACTCAAGTTTCATAAGCTATGGGTGTTAATGCAGAAGATTTTGATCTTATAAATGCATCAAGGAGGGGGGATATTCCATTGAATAATTTATGAGACAACATCCACCATTTTTAAATGGGAATACTGATCCACAAGTTTCCTAACTATGGATTAACGTGATGTAAAAGATTTTTTTCCAATCCACGCTACTCCGACCATGAGAAATTTATCATAGTGATTTATCACCTAGAAGGTGAAGCCAATCCATGGTGAAGTCTTATCAATAATATAATGAATTCCAAAAAAATAAAATCAATGAAATGGGGGGAGTTTTAAAGAGTATTTCTCAACAATTACTTTCTATGAACACTTTATACTAAAATAGAGTGGGAATTTCTCTATTTGAAGTAGATAGATGATAAATCCATCAGTATCTATAAATCAAACATTGAATTATGATCAAGGAATGCTCCTTTTTTTATCATTGACCCATAAATAAATATTTATTGATTATTTTCAAGTTTTAAACAAAGTATTCAAAACACATTATCCATAAGGGAATTGTAATAAATGAATATATTTTTATATGTGCACTCAATGTGGTAATGGAAGATAGAAATTACTAATTTCAATGGTTTTGGTGATGATAAAAGAATATACAGTTTCATGGAAGATATGATGCTATGTCACATAGAGGGAAGAAGAATATTCAACATCATATGTTCTAAAAATGTAGGAAGGATCACTCAAGTAATTGTTTGAAATGAATTAAAAGTTGTTTCAAGTATGGGAGGATTAACCATCGAGAAAAATAATTTATTCATGATGTGAGTAAAAAATATAATTAAATGAATGGAGAAAAATATCATCCTCATATACTACAAATATTTTGGTGCCTTAGATGCAAGGATTTGTAGAATTATACAAACTAATTCCCAAATCCAAGGGATAATGAGGATAATAACCCTCAGTAACCTATGATGTCAGAGGAAAAATAGAAATCTCACACGATCATGGCTACTAAATTTGGTTATGAGAATAACATGGCGAAAGGAAGAATTATAATCCACACTAGATATGAAAATATTTTATTTTATTATGGATATACCCACACTTTTATGTCAATGTAATTTGCTTCAGGTATCATATTACCTCCTAATTGATTTTATAGTTGGTTAGTAGTTAAAACTCATAAAGGTATGATGAATTCATATAAAATATATAGCTCATATGTGATAGAAGTTTGTGGGAATTTTATTCTTTAAAATCTTATTATTCTTCCCATAAATGAATTTGACTTCATTTTGAGAATGGATTGAATCTATCATTATAGAGACCATATCAATTTCTAAGTAATGGAAGTTATATTTGATATTTTGAACTAACTTATGATCATTTATCAGTGTGAGGATGAACCTAAACTCCCAGTGTAAATTACTTCCATAATATGGGTTTACTCAAATGGTTGATGTGAAACACAACATTATGAATTTGAATATTTTTTGGGAATATCGTGATCTATTCCCTGAGGACATTCCTAGTATTCCCCTAAATCATGAATTTCAGTTATCAATATAAATCATTCATATTGATACACCTATTTCAAATAATCTATATAAAATTTCCCTTATTTATTTTTAATAATTGAAGAAAAATTCTATAGGAAGTTATATATGTTATTCATTTATACAAGTAATTCACCATGGGGTGTACCTACTATTTCTATTAAGAAAAATGATGGGTTAATAAATATTTGAATTGATTATTGGAAACATGAATGAATCTTTATTATGAAAAATTATCATCTACCCCATATCAATTAATTTTTTATGAATTTTTATATTCTCAATATATTTGAAAGATTGTTCTTCGATCTGGATATCATCAGATAAGGTTCAAGAAGGAGGATATACCCAATACATCTTTTTATAAGAGGATTTTTAATTATGAATTTATAGTAACTATATTTGGACTTACTAATTATACAACTATAATCATGGATTTAATGAATAAATTATTTATATAATACCTTCATTAGTTTTTGTTTGTCTTTATCAATGAAATTATTATATATGTAAAGATCAAGGAAGAGTATGAAGAATATTTAAGGATTGTGATGAAGACCCTGAGGAATCAAATTCAACATGAAGAAAATTTAAAGTCTGAATTTTGGATACAGACAGTCTAATTATTGGGTCATATAATTTCATGTAAGGGTATATCATTTGATCCTTTGAAGATGAATGTTATTGAAAAATGGACCAGATAAACCATTTTGACCGATATCTCTAGTTTTATTTGGATAGAAGGATATAACCAACACTTTTTGAGAAATTTTACATGTATATTAATTCCAATGACCATGTTAATGTGTAAGGGAGAGAAGTTATTATGGATAAATGAGCATGAGGAGAATTTAAAGGAATTAAAGAGAAGGTTCACTAGTTCACTTATGCTTACACTACCATATAGTCGAGAAAGAATTGTGATCTATTACGGCACATCGAAGTAGGGACTTGGATGAGTTCTAATGTTGGATTATATGAAGATATATTATGACTCTCTCTCTAATTGAAAATTTATGATAAATTTTACCAAACTCATTAGTTAGATCTATAAAAATAAATTCTTCCATTGAAAATATACTAGAATTATCATTACGGTGAAAAAATGTGATATATATATATATTGTTCATAATATTTTAAAGTATTTATTCAAATAGAAATTTTTATATATGATCCAAAGGATATGGTTTGAATTTATTAATTATTATGACATCCTAATAAACTACCATTCTATAAAGGTGAGAAAAGTGGATGATACTTTGAGTCAGAGGGACCATCATTATTTTTCAATGATGAGGAAAAAATAGATCCAGTATTTATGGTTTTTCATAATATGAAACTTTAAATCATGAAAAAAGTCATATTATATCTTTCTCATATGAATGTTTAACTATCCATGCTGGTGAGGATTTAATAGGCACAAAATGAGGATATAGAACTATACAAGTAGGTGATAAATATTATAAAGTTATACAAAGATTGTGATTAAATGATAAAGATCATAAATTTATAATGTAACCTATAAATAACCTAATTAAAGAAGGATATATTGGATAAATCTCACAATTCATCATTATTTATTCATTCTAGAAGTTCAAATATTTATAAATAAATGAAAGTGTATTTCTGGTGGGATAACATGAAAAAGGATATTGTAGAGAATTAAGCCATATTCATGTTATATTAGTAAGTTAAGGCTTTTAGATATAATTATAAGTGTATGTTACAAACACTACCCATAAAAGAGTGGAAATGGGAAAAATTTACCATGGATTTGTCATCGAACTCCATAAAATATAAAGGGAGAAATTCTATTTGGATTATATTCGATCCTCTTATGAATTCAAAAAATTTCATTATAATAATAGAATATTTATCTCTATATAATATTTTGAGGATATATATCATGGAAGTGGTAATATTTCATGTATCTCCACATTCTATTGTATCTCAAAAGGAAAAGAGTTTTACATTAATGTTTTATAGATTTCCACAACGAGCTATGAATATGGAGTTTAACTTTGGCACTGTATATCACAAACAAGTTTATGGTTAGTTCAAGAGGACTATTCAAACTATATAGTATATTTTATTATATTTTTATCTGGATTTAAAGTGTTTTTTGGACTAACACATTCCTTTTTTATAATTTTATTACAACAATAGCCTTCACTTGAGCATTCCAATGGATACTTTTGGATCCCTCTATGGAAAGAATTGAAGATCTTAAATGTACATGGATGAAATTAGTGAATAAAATATATTAAAATCTTATGTGTCTGAAGAAATGAAAAATAATTTTATATCCATTTAGCACCACATTGGGGCAGCTCAGAGTCGATAAAAACTTCAGTTGACAATCATCAGTGAGATATAGAGTTCAGTGTTTATAATAAGGTATTACTATGAATATATTTTTAGAAGAAGGTTATGAGGTTTGTAAGGAAGGAAAGTTTTTTCCTTATATATATAAATCCTTTAAAAATTCTTGATCATATAGTTATGGTTATTATCTGATATAGCTTCCACTGAATCTCTATCAAGTTTATGATGTGTTCAATGTATCCCTCGTAAGGAATCATATACCTGATCTATCACAAGTAATAAAGGTCATACCACTAAAACATGATCTATAATATGAGTAACAACTATTTGAGATTAATCATCAAATGGATAATGTACTATGAAACATGGAGACTCATTAGGTCGAACTTCTTTTATGAAACCATAAATTTGAGAAAGCTATATAGGAACTTGAGGTTGTGTTGTGGTAAAAGTATTGTCAATTAGTTTTATAAGAGTAATGGAATTTTGTGGGAAAAATAAAAACAAGGGTTTATAATGTAACATTGTGAGATTTTATGATATTTTTATCTTTAAGTGAATTCTATTTATTTGATAGATTTATTTACACACAACATCGCATTTAAACAAACTATAAAATACTATTTAATTATTATTATATTAATGTTAATATTATAACAAAGAAGTTAATGTTTTTTATTAATAGGAATAAAAAATAATGAAAATCATTTATAGTTTTTTCATATAGTGAATATGAATTGATTAATTCCTAACAAATATGCACAACATTTTTAGAACATTTAATTTATGCTTCAAAAATATGTTTTCTTAAAAAATTATTTTTATTATATTTTGAAAATGAAAATCATAATTCATTTATAACATGTTTAGAAATTTAAATTTAAGAAATTAATATATTATTTACATTTCTATTTAAATATTATTTTAGGGGGATTTTTTTGGATTTTTTAAAAACAAATTGGTTGAATACTAGAATATTATGATTTTTATAAAAAATGTATATTAATTTCATGTATTTTAAAACTTCCATATTTTTTGAATTGATTTTAAAATATATTTAGTTTATTTTTATAAAATTATAAAATTAAATTCATTAAAATTAACATTACGACAAATTTTGGTATAAAACATTTCTATACATAAAAACAAAATTTTCTTGAAAATAGTTCTTCATTGAATCTTTTAGGTTTATTTTTAAATGGTACATAACCAATTATTGATATTGAATTTTATAAAATGTGTCAAATTTTATGAATCCTACAAAATTATTATGCAATTATTTCAACTTAATTTTTTGTCATTATAAATTGTAACTAATATAAAATTTATTACTATAATAAAGGATGAAAGGGGTGAATGAGAGGTTAAACTAAATATATAAGGGTTAAAATTATATGAATATATAAATAAATCGTATTTTATTTATATATTTTGGTAATATTTCGTCCAATATTTGAAAATGATCCAATTAATATACATTTTTCTTAGTTAAGATAATGATATATTTTTTTTTTATTTTTGAAAAATTACAAGTGTGTCCTCTCTCTCTCCATTATGAAAGGATGACACCTCTCCTCTTTTTCTCAAAATTTTAGAGAATATTATGTCTCTCAATCCCTAAAAAACTACTTACATAAAATCCCTCCACAAATACTAGTGGTACCTTTTTATCATAATACCATTCTTCCAAGGATTATGGTGTATGTTGAAAGAGGGTTCTCAATGAATAACAATAACTCTTGTCCGAGTATATTCAATTTTATTTCTTCTTCCACCTTAAATAAAAAAAATTGTCGATTATAAAAAGATGAATCCATTATATTAAATAGAATTATATTTTATTATTTCAATGTATTAACCTTGATTAATCCCCTTCCCCATCAAATGGGAAATGATAGCATCATCTGTGCGTACATACAAACTACAACCTCTTAAAAAATGTATTTCATTTTTATCACAATCATACCTGATTGGTTATTGTGATGGAATTAATATTTATATATGGTATTTATGAAATTATTATGCTTTTATAATTATAATATCTTAACTACCTTCTTACCTTTCCATCTATTGTGAAATGATAATTTTTCTCGTGTGTATGTGTGGATTACCACATTCACGAATCGATGAGATTTGTTTTTCATTTCCAGTTTACATGGATATTAATAAGGAGAAACATAATAAAAATATATTACATTTATTATATAATAATTAATTTTTAATTGTTAATTATTATTTACAATTCTTTTATTCTATCCATCTATAAGTGAAAACCTAACTAGCGTGTAAGTACTGATTACCATCTCCATTAAGTGATATAATTCAATTTTCATCCAGAATTTATACAAATATGTATAAAATTATATATATAATGATTATATATGATATTAATTAGACAATTAACCATTTTATATGACATAACCATGATATATATACAAGTACCATAACATTTGAATCGAAACATACTTGAAAAATGAAAGAGTTATCACTCGGGATAGTACTTTTAATAAATAATTATTAATAAACAAGTAAAAAAGTTGTTATATTTAAATTTTGTACTATATGATAAGTATGAATTTGTTTTTTAATATACATATACTAAATATATAATAATTATATAGTATATTTTAATTCATATGAATCATGACTTGACTTTAGGTAGGGGCTCATGTTACAATTTCATTTCATTTTGGAATTATCTCGGCTAAATTTACATTTAAGGAAACTATATGGATCATATCCTTTAAATGAAACATATGTTATTATCCTCTAGTAATTCCTTGAATTTTTATGTATTATCACCTTTTTTGTATTTTGGTTACTTAAGATAATTGAGAAAATTATGATAAATAAAAGTTATTCTTATTTCATTTTGGTTGATGAACTTTTTATTCCATGTCCATTCCATTTAAAATTGTTTTATCTAAGTTTAAAGAAAATTTAATTTTTTAAAAAAGATCATTTTTAATTACCTTTTAATTTATGTAAATTTTTTTGAAAAGGAATCTTCTTAATGATATATTTTTGATGGATTTTTATTTTATTTTTTACAAAAGAATGAAAGGAATGTTTTCCTTTGACTTATACGACATAAATGGATTTTTCACAAGTAATGAACATTATTTGATTTGAATATTAACTTATAATTTTCCATGGATATTTTCAATGAAATTTTTTTAAAAAATATTCTAGAATTTTCTAATTAAAATTAAACCAAAGGAAAATAATATTTCTCATTGTTTCTAAGAAATGTTCAACTAAAATTATAATGACATTTTTCATCTATGTCAATATTCTTTAAGGATTGTTATGACTCACCAAAGATATGATATTATAATAACACCAACATTATCTTTCTATATATGTAGTTATGATGAAGATTTAAGGATGATTAAATTAAAAATTATTTATTCCTAAAAATTAATTATGTTTTGAATAACCCATTATGGATACTATTTCTTTTAAATATGTTATGATATGATGAAATGTTGAAACATTTATAATAATTGATTTTTTAAATGGGTTATCATACGATGATATGATTAATGGTTTATGATCTTGTGTAATGCATATTTATTGTTTTTATTATTTGATGTGTGGGTCCAGAATTATATATCCCTACAATGCCTTGGGTAAATATGGAAAACTCATGATATAACTATGTTATGTGTGAAACAGATTTCATTTTCAAAAAATTATGTATAAAACTAGTTTCATGTTCATAATTTAATATGTGGTCCTGGTTTCATGTGTATATTTTAATGCATAAACCCGATATCATTTCCATAAAATTATGATAGGACCTGGTTTCATTTCCTCAACATAAAGATTGAACTTATTACTATTTATACGTCTTAATTATGTTATAAATTATGTTTTTTAAAATTCTTTTGTTTGTTTGAAGGATACCCTAACCTCTCTTTATCGATTGTGGAGTTCAGTGAAGCTTTGACGCAACTTAATCCGACCCTGATTTCTAGATTTTCACAGTGATGGCCTTTAGTGGATGCCTTTGAAAGATTTGTTTCTAATACTTGGGATCATTAAGAAAGATCTAATGTTGGATGACTGGACAATCGAAATTTAATGACCTGCTTCACATCAAAGGAAGATCTGATACAAGGCTAGTCTCACATGCCTAAAAAATACTACGGGTCCCGCTTCTACCTTCACCGCTGGGCATACGATTTTCATATGAAGCAAGACACACCTTTGCTGGAAATTTGGGTTAGTTTCCCTAATCTTCCCCTTCAATTTCAAAACCCATCCATTATTTGGAAGATTACAAATCTAGTGGGTAGGTTGTTGTGCTCAGATAGCTGAACCACTGATATGTTCCATCCTTTTAACCCTTGGGTGTTTGTTGAAGTAGATGTGACAATAAAGTGTTCTAATTTTATTTGGAACGTAGTTGGAGAGGAATTTCGTTGTAGGCAGGGGTGGTGTTTGAATCTTGGGTTGATTTTTCCCTGATTTCAACCGATTGGGACATTCATTGGAGACCTGTAAAAGTGGGTCTAGATAGCAGGGTATGTCGAATGGTATGAGTGATGGAAATAGAACTGCTCATGGTGAGACACGGGTTGGGTTTGCTTATTCCCAGATGATGCAGGTGGCTTTGGGAAACAAGGGAAAGGGCCATGTTAGGAGAGAATTTCCTGGTCTGGATGCACACATGAATCTAGGAAGTTCCCTCCCAAGTAGTGGTAGCCAACCAGAGATCAAAAATTTGGATTCACAGGAGCCAGGGGGTTGGTAGTCTTTGGATTTTATGCTAAAACTACTATTGGCCTGACCTTGAGGAGGACCATTCAAAGTTGGAGGCTTGTACAGTGCCCCATGAACCAAAATTTGCTGATATGTTTCATAAACTGATGCATGAACTTAGAGGGAGTAATGTTATTGAGTCTTAGAGCTCAGTAAGTGAAAGTGAAAAGGCTCCTACTAGGGCTTCAATTGAAGTTCTAATTGATGAGGAGGATAATGGGATAAGGTAGGATGTAGCAATGACACCTGAACACAAGGAAGACAGGGTGGGATGGATGAAGGCTACAGGTGGGGTGAGATCAGGAGGAGTAATCCCAAAAGGATTCATTTTTCTATCGATTCGAGTGTCGTGAGGCTGGAGACCCACGTCAGGAACTATATGAATGTATTTTTGTTGTTAGGGAGGTTCCTTCAGCTGGTTTAGTCTTACAACCAACTATTGTTGATCACCCTATTGGCCACCAGTCAGTTGAGGTGAATGATCTTCACCTTGTTCATGTTGATGATGAGGCACCTCAAATTGGGAAAGGGTTGGGGGATTCTCTACAAAAGGGTGGCCCACCTCAGATATTCAATACACCAAATCCTACAAAGAGATTGATGTCATGGTTCAGGAATTTGAAGGTTACAGGGCCTCCAAGGATGGATGGAAGTTCACCAATGAAAAGAAGGATTACTCCTAAATCCCACCCCCAATGGAGACTAGGTCAGTAAGGAAAGCGAATCATATGGTTTTCTAGGGTATGTCAGGTGATTCTCTGGATAAATTCTTGGAATTTCTCATGAGCTTGGAAGATTAAGTGGCCGAATAGATTTTGTCCCTCAATGCTACTGAATACGAAGCCACTAAAATGACGGGGTGATCTTTAAGAATGAATCTCAATGAGGATCAATATGCATGGATGGACAAGAAAGATCTGATTTTGGTTTGGGGATTCAATAACGGGAAGATCATCCTTGAGGATCACATCCAGCACTGGGACAAGATGGCCTTTAGGTTCGAAGATCTTATAATTGATGAGCCAAACATGTAGGTAAATGATATCTCTTGGAAATTATTTATGGAGGTTGTCTTTGGTAGGCTGATATTAAAATAATTATGTTATATCCTTTTGTGGTTTAACTAAGGTTTCTCACTTTTTCTATAAAATCGTTTGATAAATAAAAAATTTACTTTTCCCTCAATTGATTGTGTATGACTTTATTATGTTATTCTCATGTTCTCATACCCTTATGGTTACTAATGATCATTTATTGATATCTCTTATGTTTAACCTTACTGGGATTCTGAGCTCACCCTTTATTATGTTTATATTTTCCCTAGGTAATGAAGAATTATTTTAAGTAGGAAATTTCTAAGGAATGTACTATGGTAGAAGAAATTTCTAAGAGATATTGAAGATATATTACGAAATAATATGTTTTTGTATATAGCCTCTAAATACACGTTTCATGTACGGTACTAGTGAATTAATAATTGTGTTGTGTATTATATATTCATCTAAAATGATGTAATATTTATGTATTGTATTCTTTGGTTTCCTCATCCTTGGTCTGATAACCAAACTCAAGTCCACTTTAACTTCATTTCCCTAATGTTCCAAAACCAATATTTATATAACTGTTATCTCCAAACACCATCCTTATGATAATCCTACATTGGGACCACTCTAACATGACTCATTATATCGATACCCCTCTTAGGTGGAAGTATGTTGGGAATTCCCCACCCCAAAATCCAACATATAATGGGGGAGGGGATAGTGGCTAGAATTTAGTAGGAATGTCTCATATATTGGGAGGAATTTTCCTAATAAACTATTATAAAATGAACACCACCAAAAAAGACGTAATAATTCAGAAAAGTTAAATAATAAAATTTTAATATATATATAATGCTTGAAACATGTGATAAGTTATGAAAAGGTAAATTGTTACATGAATCATAATCTGAAATGGGTAAGATATATGCCCAGAAGAACAAAAAGTAAAGTCCAACACAAGAAGATAATATGATGACTGCCTTGTAGCATTCTAGATATAAGAACATATGAGGATCAACTATATAATCTGCTAGTACTTTAAGCTCCATAAACACTAAATCCTCAAAGGTCTCCACTGCAAATCATTTTCAATTACACCATTCCATCTCAACATCCACAATTCCACCATTAAACCTTGTGTCGATTGTACATACATAACATGTGCTATAAATAACCCACACAAGGCTGAGTATAAACACACCTAGTATGATGCCTCAATACTAAAATGAAAAAAATAAAACAAGTCAATTCAAACCCAGTATAAAAATTATAATTGATGAAGATAGGGAAGAACTATCCGGATAGACTCAATCACAAGAATCCATATATACACTAATCATCCATAATAATATTAGCTCTAACCCATGAAGGTCTGAGTCTCAATAGAAACTAAGGATTCATGGAGAACTATAAGTCTATGAAATCTGAAGTTATTTTCCAAATTGTAAATCTCACCTAAAAATTTTACCTAGGGTACCTAAAGAATCACTACTCCCAATGAAGCTAATCTTCTCATCATTTCTTCTACACTTACAATGAAATCCACTTAGGAGAAGTTTCTCCTCTCTGTGGTAAGTTCATCAGTCATGAGATTACCAAAACTTATTTTTTTACTATATCATGCAATCATTTTCATAACAAAAATCGGCACACACTCCTTTATTTAGAATAAAAACTAGAAAAAAAGGGGTTGTTGGCCCCATATATCATAATATAGAGGAACTCACTTTAAGAGGGAGATACCATTACATAAGAAAAGGTTCTTCTCATTATTTCCCAATCAGGGGATAATATTTATATAGCCTTTAAAATAAAATAACCCAACTAGAAGACTCATAACCTTACTATATTCATAGAGATGAACTTGTTCCTCATTGAATAACATGAAAAAGATGACACTATAACTCAATAATTGTGTGTATAACACAAAAAAGGAATTATACCTGATGTTGGGATGTGAAACCAATTTTATGTCACCAAATCAAATACACAAAAATTTGGTCTGTAGAATTTGATCTACTTTGTTTGTAGTTAGTGGAAGTAGAACCACTTTATGAGTTAGTGAAACCACTATAAGTTTATATCTTTAAATGGATCAATGGATTCATGGAGGCCCAAAATTTCTGGAGTACAATTTTTTTAGGATGATGTTTTTATATGGGTTCACCAAGGGATGCAGTTGAGTTCAAAAGAGATATTTTAAATAAAAATTATATCAGAATATATAGAGTGGTTTGGATCTAATAAATCAATTTCAAGTTTTTAATCCTTTGTTATTATATATTTATTATATATTTTTCATTTATATATAATTCTTTAACTTCATATGAATATAAAGAAAGCGTCAGTGTTTCTCTTGTGGAAGCTGGACACACTGTCTAAAGCACACTAGTCCCTTGCATCCTTTCCTTTATTTATGTAATTATATTTTTTTCATTATATTAACTTTACATGGTTTTGTTTCAGTTGTGTGCAAGGGTCGAAATTGTTTGGTGAGTAGGGTATGAATACTTCTTACTTCTAGTACACTTATTTATGGGGGTACTTTCAGAGGATTGAATTTTACTAATTCGAGCCTCTGACATGTCAAATTGTAGTTTTATCAATATCATGAATCTGGTAAATTAACTATGTCCCACTTCTCAAAAAATTGTATCATAGTGAGGTTCAGTGATCGCTTAACACATGCAAGAGAAGATCTATTTTTTCACTCAATATTTCCTTGAAGATATTTTATTTTTTATTAGTATTTTTCTATTAAATTATGATACGTTGTCAGATAATTTTATATTCCAAGTAGATAAGTTTGATTATATATATTTCTTCTTTTGGAGAATACATATAAAGAATCATCGTATTTAAAATGACCAAGATATTTCATTAATTTTTGTGTATCATGAGAAAAGAGAGAAGGTGGAATGGGAATCATTAGATAGTAAGTTACAAGTGTTTATAATGATTTCTCTATCATGGAATGTTTCCTTTAACATACCTAAGGTGGATATTAGTGGAGATCTCATAAAAATTATAGTGGATATGTATGAGAAACCAATAAGACATAACAAAGTGTTCATGATATAGTTTTTTTAGCATAAGGTTATCATAAGAAATACCAGTTGCAGATCACATGAATAACATCAATATGGTTTGAGGGAAACTCAAATATGTGAAGGTAAAATTCATGAAATATGTTTGTTAACTCATAATATGAGCATTATTACCCAAAATCTGGGATGTTATGATAATTTTAATAGTAACTCCTTCAGAAATATGGATCTTGTATATGAGGATTTTCAGAAAAGGATTCTCAATGAGGAACTTATTTGAAGGGAAGTCCAAGAACCATACTGTAGTGCTCTTAATGATGAATAATTAATGTAGTACCCCTATAAGATATACTATATAAAACCATTATAAGAAAATTCTCTTGAAAGAAGCTAGAGTAAATTAGTCAGTTCTGGTCCAAAATGATGGAGTTGTAGTAAGAAATGACATATAAAAAATAATAATAGAAGTTTTAAGGAAAATTATTGAAGGTAATATACATATGAAAGTATAAATTACATTAATATTATGGAAGTTGTCAATAACCTTTTGATTAGTTTTAATATTATTGAAAAATCATGGGAGATTGGCTTTGGAGTAACCTTTTTCATTCAACTAGTGAACAATGATGCATGGTCAATTCTCTATCTAAGAAGTTTATTAAAGTTCATCTAGAAGATTATGAGGATGTAAAATATGTTGAAAAAGGATATTTAATGATCCAAATTAATAATAGAGTATTTATTTAATCTCATGTAAGTAAGACACATTCCTAGTATCAGGAAGAATCACATATTTGTAGGAAAACTTGATGGTTAGGGAAAGAAACACATTTGAACATGGAGTTTAGATAATTACTTAGGATACAAGGTATTTTTTTAGGATTAATGTATGGAACACTTTAATTGACTAAATGTTTTGATGGAAGTGCATTTTTCCAATGTATAACCTCTGATGAACCACCAGTTGTCCACGTCATGCTCAATCAACTTATTGAAAAGAAAATGAATGTTATAATAGTAAAATGAATATTGAATATAGATTCCATAGAAATTATTAAGTTTTAAATTTATGTGCTCTCAATATAGATATGGGTTTCTTTCAATTCATATGTATGGAATCCTATAGATTTTAAAATTGGAACTAGTTCTCTTGAATTTTGGGGACTTTCCCTTGTTTGGTCCACTAGAGGTGTCCCCTACTTTCGTAAATTCATCAAGGATTCCACTATAAAATATTAGATTTATTTTCTAAAGAATAATTCTGATGTTTTAGGATTTAATTTAATGTAAATTCTCTGTAAAAAAATAAATTTATTGGAATTTGAAATGTATTCATTTAGACAAGGGTGGTGAGTGCATCCAAAAAACCATCTATAAATTCTTCTAGAAGAAATGGAAAAGGAATATGATAGAAATTACTATAAGATCATAGAAAAATGGTGTGGCTAAAATATTGAATAAATAATTTAGTGATAAGATTCAAAGCATGAAGTTTCATAGTATAATTCCCAAGGTATTTTGGAGAGAGGTAGTTAACACAAAATCATATATTGTCAATATAATTCTGGAATCAATGGTTGGGTAATAACTTATAGAAGAGCTATGTTTGGGTAAATGACTAGATTTTTTCCATATTAATCTATCAATAATTATATCATATGTTTCCATTGAATATAAATATCAATACAATCTTGAGAAAAATCCTGAGAATGTTTTCTCATTTTCTATGGAGATTAAAATTTGGTTTTTTGGAGATGGGATGAAAAAAGAGTCAGCAAAACAAGATTCATGACATTCTATTAAATTAGAAGGTTCAATGGAAGTACTATAACATGATAGATAAATAATTAGAGTGAAATAAATCCATAATTAAAGTCTAATTTGAACTGAATAATAACACTAGAAAGAATAATGTTTAAGATAACGAAAGAACTAAATGTATGGGGGTAAGTTTAGGAGGTAAAATTCCAAAAAAGTTTAAGGATTCTTAAAGCTTGAGTTATATCATCGAAATATTGTTCATTATATTTTATAACAAAATATCCAATTCAGTGGATAAGATCAAATTGGATTATATGAATAGTTTAGAGGTTTAGTGATGATATAAAATTATTATTATAGTAAATGTAGGGGAAACCAAATTCTAAAAAGAAGAGATAACACCAAATGACACATATAGGTGAAGTAAGAAATAGATGAGTAAATTATTAATTTAAATCCAAAGAACTTGTGCATCAACTAATTTAAGAAAATTCAAACAAACACTTTAGAATATGTGGGTTTAGTTATTAATGTAAAGGTTAATATAAAGAAGCATTTCAAGGAACAATTAGTGTTTGGGTTATTTTAACAAAAGGAGGGAGTTGAATTCATGGAAATTTTATCACTAGAAGTTAAACATGAAACTATTAAGATAGTTTTGAGAATGGTGGAATCTAATGGTCTACAACTAGAACTGATGGGCTTAAATATGACATTACTTTATGTATATTTTGGGGAAGAAATGTTTCTTGGGGAAAATAATAGGTTTCATGGAATATAAGAACTATAATATGTTTTTTAAGTTGAATAAAATCCTATATAAAATGAAGGAATAACTAAGACAATAGAATTAGATGATTTATCGGTTAATTTTGGAAGAATTATTTGAAAGATGAAATGAAAATCATTGGTACTACTCGAATAAATGGGATGATGTGGGTATTCATCATAAATCTCTTATTTTTAGAATACTTGTTGTTGAAGGGTCTAAAGGATTCATAGATATATGATCTAAATTGTATGTTTTATATAAGATAAAAAATAAAATATCTTAAGCATTCCAATAAAATACTATGGACAAGAATTGAATGGGATAAAAAATATATAACGTTGGGGTTATCCTATAATAAATTCATCCATAAGATAATGTAATATTTTGGAATAGTTGGATATAATCCCATATCATCTCATCTTATTGAACACTATAAAGTAAATATATAGGATTCACCAATAACTAAATAATTGAATTAGTGTATGGATAACGTTTTGTTCTCATCAGTGGTAGGAATCCTGATGTACATTAGGATTTATTCTAGGTCATAAAATTATTTTTTCGGTGGAATTTGTAAGATGATGTATGTCAAACCCCGGAAGGGACCAGTGGGAAGTATTCAGGTGGATCATCTATAACGTAAAAATAATGGAATATTTTTCATTATGTTTTTAGGATGAATTTTCATTGTACATATTTGTTGATGCATGCTTCACTTTTAGATATTAATAAGAGAACAAATGGTATTGTGTTTACCTATAGAGAAACAGTGATAATTCATAAGTCATAGCTAAAAAGTATTGTTACATTAAGTATTTTAGAAGTAGAGTGTAACAACCCAAGTAAATAAAGAATATAAATTTTTTATATTTATCCATTTTTTTGAATAAAATGTTAATATTAATTTAAAGGGAACGCTATGCTCGATGGCGTACCCAATACGTAACAACGAGTTTCTTGGAAATCTTACGTTGCACTCTAATAATAAAATAATATTATTTTAAATGGTAGTTAATGCCTAGCCATTGTAATGGCAGGAATGAACAGAAATAACAAAAAAATGATTATATATGTTTGTCAAATATTTTTTCTTTTATCTAATACATGTTAGAGGCTTAAAATGGGAATGAATCCAATTTTAAGCGTAAATATTCTAATATTATTTAAAAGGTTGATTAACCGCCTTTTGATGGAGAAACCATTTTAAATCCACTTGTTGAAAATTTTATATGTTATATTGGACCAAATAAAATTCTTTTTTTAGAATCGGGACATCAAAATTTACATTGTATAAACTATTGGTATTTTTCAGTTAATGTTCTTTTTTTTGAAGTGTAAAATGCTGTATTTTAATTCAAAACCTCCTTTTAATAATATTTATTTATATGGATAGATTATCCTTTTATTTGGGTTTAAAGTGTAGTTAAAATATATTTTTACCATTTAATCCAATGGTGGTAATTGTAATTAATTTCACTTTGAAATTGGACATAAACAAGTGTCAATCTATTAATAGATATTGTTTCCTAAAAACACGTTATTTGTTTTGACATCGGGAATTAATTATAAAAATAATTAATGCAACTATTATGTTTTAAATTTGGTAAAATGGACATAATTTTTTAATTTGGAATATCAAATATAGCTTAGATTGAAGTTTTGGTATTTTTCTAAAAAACATCGATTTTTTATGAATAGTGAAACCACTAAGTGGTAGTTAAAAAACTGATTTTTTCATTTAAATGAAATTTTACCACCTCTGTAATTTTAATGTCAAAAATCCAACATACATCATTGTCATTAATAAGTAAAATGTTTTTCAATTGGATTAAGATAATTTTTTGGTGACTAGTAACTTTTAAGTTTTAATAATCGCGATTAAAGGTAATTAGTGTAATTTAAGGTAAAGATAATGTTATAATAATTTGAAATGACCATGACACCTGTACTACCCTTATTTGATGAGTCATGGCCGATCAAGACAATCCATGGGTCATCTTGGGGACCCCATGGAGCCACGTGGGTAAGAAAATGACATTAATAACTTTTTATATAATGTTAAAATAAAAATGTCACAAAAATGTATTATTTTACTAAAAAAAATTTTAAATGGGGTTATACAGGTCATATGTTTGACTATAAATATTAATTGGAAAGATAAAAATATTTCCTACATCATAGTAATTTTTTTATAATTTTTATACATTAAATAAATTAATTTATTTATGACACCATGATGATGCAGTGATTACCTCATTAATGAATGATTTAAATAAAATGAAAAGATAATGTAAAATATAAGACTTACACATGTCAAAAACCTATTGGATGGGTGGATTTAGAACCCTTTTAAACTTATCCTCTAAATATATAATTATTTTACCTTTGATATCCGAAAATCATTTTATAATAAAGTATCTTTTCAAGACTTTCCAAGAGTGCCCCTCCTCCCTCTTATAAAAGGCCCCCACCTTTACCACCTTACCCACACCTCTCAAGCCTTTGGCTCGACCAAAATCTACTCCTTTTGTCTCTAAACATCCCTATATTCATCCTAGAAGCCTTACCTTAGGCAGAAAGCTCTTCAAGAATCCCTTTTGGTTCAAACCAAGGGGAGTTACCCGATTTAAAGGTAAAGTCTTCTCTAATGTTCTTTTGATTTATTTTGCTTATCCAACCCCATAAACTATTTTTATTACTTTATTTTGTAACAAAACCAGTATATTGAATATAAAATTATGTTTTTATGATAAGTATTTGAGCTACACTTACACACACCTCCGTCTAATGGTTAAAGAACATACTATTTCCGTGGATGGCGAATTACGGCCTGACGAAACGATGATTGTTAATCTTATCCTACCACCTCTCATGGTGGCCATTATGATGGAAATATATTTATTTATGATATATATTATATTCATTTTCTCTCTATTCTTCTGTATTTTACATTTAAAACATACCTTTATGCTTTGCATGTTGTGCAAATGCGATAATTTCATTTGAGGAAGTGTGGACTACCGCCTCCTCAAGTGATGTGACTCCTTCATGAAATACATGGAATTTATAAAGAATTAAATTAATAAACTAATGGGACCTATATAACATATATATTATACTGTAATTATAATATATATATATATATATATATACCTCATTTAGTTTTAATTCCATTAATGTGACAAAGAAATGAATGTAGCGTTCATGCGTACGTACGGCCTACTGTCTCCATGAACAGTATATTTCATTTATTATCTACAAATTTTATGGAATAGTATAAAATGAATATATTATAGATATATATGATATTTAAATCATTAATAATATTCTAGAGATGGTGTAATTATAACTACATGGACAATTCTTTTCATACAAGTTCATTTTTGACTCCTGTACCGAACATCGACAAAAACGTCTAAGATGAAATCACATAATTAACTAATTATTATAACTTTATAATATGTGATATGAATTGAATAATAAACTTTAAAGTGGTTCCTTAATCAATTAATAATTTACCAAAGTATATTATTTAGTAATATAAAGAAACGAATAAGAGAAGTCGAACTTGAGGCAAGGGATCCTACCTCTCCCTTTCTTTTTAAGTACTCTATTTTATGTAATTTCTTTTAAGATCATATTTCTTATGTTTGGGGATGTTCTTTTATATTCTTCCTACTATAAGTTTTATATTCATATTATGAGATACCCTATTTTATCTCATAAATCAATTTTTGAAAGTTTTAAGTGGCGTCGTTAGGCTGCCGAGTTTTCGTAATGGATTTTTCATCTCACTTTTATTCCAGTGAGATTTATTCTAAAATTTCCACCATTTCCTTTTAGTGGTGTACGTACTAACAATTATTATACTCTTTGTAAAATATAATTTCGTTTATGGGTATTTACATCAATTTTTTATAGTCCTTCTTTCGTGGGGTGTACGTTTTGAAAATTACCCAAGCCGGTAAGGGAATCTTTCACTCTCCTATTTTTTAAAGACTTATTTTGTTATGTTTTTAATTTAAATCTTGTTGTGTTGGGATATGTTCTTATATATCCTTATTTCTATAAATATTATGTCCAAGTGATGATATACCCTTTTCTCTCTCATCAAATCATTTCCAGAATTTTAAAGTGACGTCGTTAGGCTGTCGAATTTCTGTAAGAGAACTTCTTAACCCAATTTCAATTCTTTGGGTCAAACCTATACTTCTTGATTATGTCATACTATTAATATGTGAGGATGACCTCTGATTTTTTTACACTTAATATCCTCTTATGTTAGGTGCATTTATATTTTCCACACATAATCATGTAATTGATTTATCCTTAATCTAAGGATACCGACTTTGTAAGGGACTTTGTATCAATCTCTTTTCATTGAGGAATATTTTGTTTTATACACAACTTTATTTTATATGGTGTATAAACCCCTTTGAATTTTAATTTTATTCAAAAGGAATCTTTTATCTACGAAGCGTTTTACTAAATGACAAAAAGTATGTTTTTTTAAAGTACGCGGTGACAACAACCTTTCCGCCGCCACGAGTATTATTTGATATTTGGCTTCCTTAACAAGATGTAATGTTTTTAAAAGGAAAATAAATACCATATACTCTTTTATGTATTTTGGTATTGAAAATGTTTTTGATAATGTTTTTATTATATCAATGTGTTGTATTGATGTCTTGTGATTGAAATGTGGAAATGTTATGTTTCCTTTATGCATGTTTTAAGTGTTATGATTATGTAATGGTTCTTGGGAATTGTTTATGAAGACGGGTGGTTCCGTGATAAACTAAGGGCGGGTGAGCCTGATATAGCTCTCCAATGCATTGGGTAACGTGAAGGGGTTAAACGCTAAGGTTTCTCTGAAGAGATTTAGGGAATATACTGTGATGAGTATTCCAAACGTAACCATGAGGGTTACTCCCTACGTAAGAATGTTATAAATTAATCAAGTTACCTTTATGTCTTATGATTTCTATGATTTATTACTAAATCTTATGATTTAATGAGTTATGTTAAAGTTCTTATGTTTTATGAGTAAAGTATGATTTCATTGATTCTTATGTATACATGGACTAATGTTTTCTCTCCGTATTGTTATAACCCTTACTGATCTTTTTATGCCTATCCCAAGTTTTTTTGAAATGTTTTTCATAGGACATAAAGTGGAATAGGGTCAAGGATGGGATCAAGGAAATGTTATGCTATCTAAAATAAGGAACTTGACATGACTCTTTTGTTCAAGAGTTTTTATTTTGTGAAAAAAATGAAAACTGAGTAGATGTGCCTACTTTGTAATCTTTGAGATGTAATAGTTAAGTCCTAATTCTCTAAAACTCTAAACCTGAAAAGATCATCAATGTGAATTATTCATTTAATTCAAGAATATTTATTATACATAAGGTCAGGTCCTTATAGTTAGTATCAGAGGTCGGTTTAGATAACTTTAGTGGTTAGAGTATTCTTTAAGCATAAGTGACATTACCATAATGTCTAGTATTTCAGAAAGAGTCATAGTTTTTAGATAAAGTGAATGAGTAAGTATATCTTAGTGTTTATCTTCCTCATTAGCACGTGATGATTTTGTTGATATACTCACACTGAAATTTTTGGTTTTAGTAAATGGATGGATCTAGTAGGCACCAAAGTGAAAATGGGTTTGAAGGAAATAGTGGTGGTTTTGTGATTAAGATACTGGATGAAATGGAGGATTCAATGAGGAATCTCATGGTTATTCTAAACCAACTATCACGGAGTCATGATTAACCACTCGAACCTTGGTGAGTTCTCTAATGCATCATGTACGAGAGAACCAAATTGATGTGGAAGTTCAGGTAATAATTATAAAGGTAACCATTAGGGTTTATATGATCCTTACTTTTGAGGTAATTATGGGTTACTATATGTTATGATGGAATATGAACGACATGAGATAAACTTGAGGTTAAATTATTTTATGGTTATTTTTGAAGATTTTATCTATTTTTGGAGAATGTTATAAAAATTATGTAGTTTTGGAAAAAGGACAACACGTATACCCTGTGACAACCTGTCGTGTCGGACGAAGCTGTGGGAATCAAACCCACGACCAAAGTGCAACTGGTATTTATCGCCTACCACTGAACTACGTGAAGTCCCTAGTTAGTTTGACAAATTATTTTTAGTTATATGATCTTATGAATCTAGAATAAGTTGATTTTGGGTTATCTTTGGAATTTATTAACCTATCATGGAGGATACATGATTAGTTTAATTACTTTTCAGTATGAGACTTTAAGAGTAACTGATGATTGGAGATAAATGTTAAGGTTTTTCTTAGAAGACTATGTGATTAAATCCTTCAGATATTTGGGTTCCATTCTTAGTTTTGATTACTTTGAAGAATTTTGTGGATAGATGTTTATTTAATGGTCGTTTTATAACTTTGGGTATTGTTTGAAAATTTTTGGAGATTGAGAATAGATTTTTTATATATAAAGGATTATCCTTTTAGGGTATTATCTGATCTTGTACTAACCTTTTTTAGTTTTTGTTTTATTTAAGGTCAAAAGACATGGGAAATATATAGTTCTCTTTTATGGATTAGGTGATTCTCAAGAAGTTTATTATATTACTCTTAATGTGAACAAGTCTTCCTAAATACTTGTCTTTTGGAGAAAATATGAGTTTCTGTAAGAAATATAGTAAAAGTTGAAAGTCAACATGACAAGTAAGTATGTTTCCTTATGATTTAGTTAAGCTCATTAATAAATTCCTCAATGAAAAGTAACTTAAAACTAAAATGTTGTCTGTTATCTTTTCCTACTGGGGAATCAAATACCATTTCACCCATCACAAGTTTGTGATTTTCTGGTGGTTAACTTTCTCCTAAACATGTTTTCTATCACTCTCCATCAGAACATGACCCTTTGTTTTTTTCCTTCCATATCCTTGTTTTCATGGAATCCTAGTATGGTTTAACTCGTGGGACCTTTGTATTTTTCTTTCTTTATTTTAATGTGATAGTTTTACTGACTCTTGTTCCGAAGTGGTACTTTAAATGAAGTTTATGAGCCCAATTTTAAAATTGTGAGGCCGCAATTCCCACAAGGGGGGAAGGATGTAACACCCCAGGTAAATAAAGAACATTACATTTTTATATTTATCCATATTTTTGAATAAAATGTTAATATTAATTTAAAGGGAACTCTATTCTCGATGGCGCACCCAATACGCAACAACGAGTTTCTTGGAAATCTTACGTTGCACTCTAATAATAAAATAATATTATTTTAAATTGTAGTTAACGCCAAGCCATTACAATGGAGGGAATGAACATAACTAACTACAAAATTATTATATATGTTTGTCAAATATTTTTTCTTTTATCCAATAAATGTTAGAGGCTTAAAATGCCAATGAATCCAATTTTAAGCATAAATATTCTAATATTCTTTAAAAGGTTGATTAACAGCCTTTTGATGGAGAACCCTTTTTAAATCCACTTTTTGACAATTTTATATGTTATATTGGACCAAATAAAATTCTTTTTTAGAATGGGGACATCAAAATTTACTTTGTATAATTTTTTTTATTTTTCTAATAAAGTTCATTTTTTTGAATAGTGTAAAATGATGTATTTTAATTCAAAACATCCTTTTAGTATAATTTATTTATATGGATATATTATATTTTTATTTGGGTTTAAAGTGTAGTTAAAATATATTTTTTCCATTTAATACAATGGTGGTAATTGGAGTTAATTTCACTTTGAAATTGGACATAAATGAGTGTCAATCTTTTGATAGATATTGCTTCTTAAAAACACATTATTTTTTTTGACAGTGGGAATTAATTATAAAAATAATTAATGAAACTTTTATGTTTTGAATTTGGTAAAATGGAAATATTTTTTTAATTTGTAATATAAAATATATATTAGAGTTAATTTTTGGTATTTTTATGAAAAACATCGATTTTTGATGAATAGTGAAACCACTAAGTGGTAGTTAAAAAACTGATTTTTCGTTTAAAATAAATTTTACCACCTCTGTAATTTTAATTTCAAAAATCCTACATAAATAATTGTAATTATGAATTAAAATGTGGTTCAATGGGATTAAAATAATTTTTTGGTGAATAGTAATTTTTAAGTTTTATTAATCGCGATTAAAGGTAATTAGTATAATTTAAGGTAAAGATAATGTTATAATAATATGAAATGACCTTGAAACATGTCCTAACATTATTGGATGCGTCATGGCAGACCAATAAAATCCATCGGTCAACTTGGGGACCCCATGGAGCCACTTGGGTAAGAAAATGACATTAATAACTTTTTATTTAAAGTTAAAATAAAAATGTCACAAACATGTATTATTTTACAAAAACAATTTTTAAATGGGGTTATAAAAGTAATATGTTTGAATATAAATATTAATTAGAAATATAAAAAGATTTAGTACATCATAGTATTTTTTTTATAATTTTTAGACATTAAATAAATTAATTTATTTATGACACCATGATGATGCAATGATTACCTCATTAATGAACGATTTAAATAAAATGAAAATATAATGTAAAATATAAGACTTACACTTGTCAAAAACTTATTGTATGAGTGGATTTAGAACCCTTATCACCTTATACTAGAAATATATAATTTTGGGACCTTTGATATCTGAAAATCATTTTATAATAAAGTATCTTTTCAAGACATTCCAAGAGTGCCCTTTCTCCCTCTTATAAAAGGCCCCCACCTCTACCACCTTACCCACACCTCTCAAGCCTTGGTCTCAACCAAACTATGCAAATTTTATCTCTCCACATCCCTCTCTTTATTATATAAGTCTTACCTTAGGAAGAAAGCTCTTCAAGAATCCCTTTTGGTTCAAACCAAGGGGAGTTACCCGATTTAAAGGTAAAGTCTTCTGTAGTGTTCTTTTGTTTTATTTTGCTTCTCCAACCTCCTAAACTATTTTTCTTCCTTTATTTTGTAACAACACCAGTTTATTAAATATACTAGGATGTTGTTATGATAATTATTCTAGCTACACTTACACACACCTCCGTCTAATGGTTAAAGAACATACTGTTTCTGTGGATGGCGAATTACTGCCTCACGAAACGATGATTGTTTTATCTTCTCCTACCACCTCTCATGGTGGACATTATGATGAAACTATATTTATTTATGATATATATTATATTTATTTACTCTCTATTCTTCTGTATTTTACATTTAAAACATACCTTTATGCTTTCCATGTTGTGCAAATGCGATAATTTCATTTGAGGAAGTGTGGACTACCGCCCCCTCAAGTGATGTGACTCGTTCATGTAATACATGGAATTTATAAAGAATGAAATTAATGAACTAATGTGACCTATATAACAAATATATTATACTGGAATTATAATATATATATATATATATATATATCTCATTTAGTTTTAATTCCATTAATGTGACAAAGAAATGAAAGTAGCGTTCATGCGTACGTACGACCTACCGTCTCCATGAACGGTGCATTTCATTTATTATCTCCAAATGTTATGGAATAGTATAAAATGAATATATAATAGATATATATGATATTTCAATCATTAATACTATTCTGGATATGGTGTAATTATAACTACATGGACAATTCTTTTCGAACAAGTTCATTTTTGACTCATGTACCGAACATCGACAAAAACGTCTGAGTTGAACTCATATAATTAACTAATTATTATAACATTATAATATGTGATATGAATTGAATAATAAACTTTAAATTAGGTCCTCAATAAATTACCAAAGTTTATTATTCAGTAATATAAAGAAACGAACAAGACAAGTCGGACTTGAGGTAAGGGATCCTACCTCTCTCTTTCTTTTTAAGTACTCTATTTTATGTCATTTCTTTTAAGCTCATATTTATTATGTTTGGGGATATTAATTTATATTAATCATACTGTAATTTTTATATTCATATTATTAGAGACCGTATTTTATCTCATAAATCAATTTTTATAAGTTTTAAGTGGCGCCGTTAGGCTGCCGAGTTTTCATAAGTGATTTTTCATCTCACTTTTATTCCTGTGAGATTTATGCTACATTTTCCACCATTTACTTTGAGTGGTGTATGTACTGCCCATTATTATACTCTTTGTGTAATATAATTTCATTTATGGGGATTTAAATCAATGTTTTATAGTCCTTCTTTCGTGGGGTGTATGTTTCGAAAGTTACCCAAGTCGGTAAGGAAATCTTTCACCCTCCTCTTTTTTAAAAGACTTATTTTTGTTAAGTGTTTTAATTTACATATTTTTGTGTTGGGATATGTTATTATATATATTTATTGCTATAAATGTTATGTCCAAATGATGAGATACCCTTTTCTCTCTCATCAACTCATTTCTTGAATTTTAAAGTGACGTCGTTTGGCTGTTGAGATTTTGTAAGGGAACTTCTTAACCAAATTTCAATTCTTTGGGTCAAACCTATAGTTCTTGATTATGTAGTACTATGAATATTTGTGGATGACCTCTGATTTTTTTACACTTAATATCCTCTTATGTTAGGTGTATTTATATTTTCCACACATAATCATGTAATTGATTTATCCTTAATCTAAGGATACCAACTTTGTAAGGGACTTTGTCTCAATCTCTTTTAGTTGAGGCATATTTTGTTTTCTACACAACTCTCTTTTATACGGTGTATAAACCCCTTTTAATTTTACTTTTATTCAAAAGGAATATTTTCTCTATGAAGCATATTACGAAATGACAAAAAATATGTTTTTTTAAAGTACACGGGGACAACCACCTTTCCGCCACCGTGAGTATTATTTGATATTTGGCTTCCTTAACAAGCTGTAATGTTTTTAAAAGGAAAATAAATACCATATACTTTTTTATGTATTTTTGGTATTGAAAATGTTTTTGAAAATGTTTTTATTATATCAATGTGTTGTATTGATGTCTTGTGATTAAAATGTGGAAATGTTATGTTTCCTTTATGCATGTTTTAAAGGTTATGATTATGTTATGGTTCTCAGGAATTATTTATGAAGATGGGTGGTTCCGTGATAAACTATGGGAGGGTGAGCCTAATATATCTCTCCAATGCATTGGGTAACACAAAGGGGTTAAACACTAAGGTTTCTCTAAATATATTTAGGGAATATACTATGATGAGTATTCCAAACGTAACCATGAGGGTTACTCCCTACATAAGAATGTTATGAATGCCTCAAGTTACCTTTACGTCTTATTATTTCTATGAGTTATTCCTAAATATTTTGATTTAATGAGTTATGTTAAAGTTCTTATGTTTTATGAGTAAAGTATGATTTCATTGATTCTTATGTATATATAGACTAATTTTTTCTCTCTGTATTGTTATAACCCTTATTGAGCTTTTTATGCTCATCCAGAGTTTTTTTGAAATGTTTTTCACAGGACATAAAGTGGAATAGGGTCATGGATGGGATCAAGGAAATGTTATGCTATCTAAAACAAGGAACTATACATGACTCTTTTGTTCAAGATTTTTTATTTTGTGAAAAAAATGGAAACTGAGTAGACGTGCCTACTTTGTAATCTTGGAGATGTAATAGTTAAGTCCTAATTATCTAAAACTCTAAACCTGAAAAGATCCTCAATGTGAATTATTAATTTAATTCAAGAATATTTATTGTACATAAGGTCGGGTCCTTATATAGTGTATGTGTTTTCAATGAAAACATGGAATGATTTAGTCTGGTTAATGCATTTTTTAAGGATTTTGGGAGAAGTCAAGATTGTGGATTTTCATCTTTTTTCAATCATAGTGGGATTTAGCCAGGATGAAATTAAATGCTCTATGGATGGACAGTACATAAAAACCTAAGGTAAACCTTCATTAGTATCTTGATCATGTATATTTTTTAGACCAACAGAAGATATTTAGTAGCTAAAATCTAGTGGATGTGTTCACAAAGGTGTTAGTTCAAGAAAATCTAATGTGGAAATGTGCCTTAAAGGGACGTGGGTGAATGAAATGGGAAGAAAGAAAATTTCATGGTATGTAAGGATAAGGAATGATGTTTTCTAAATATTTAGAGACCTTATAATGTTTTTTATTGGAATATTATTTATGTTGTAGTTTTTTGTGATGTAAATCCTTTTTCAGGTCACTAGATTTAGTTCACTGTATATTTTTTGGTAGAAGTTGATTAGCTAAATGTGATGTTAGCATAAGATGATCCTATCTAGGAGTTAGTGAAACCATTAAAAGTTAATATATTTTGATAGAGTGATAGAATCATGGAGTTTTATATAGTTCAGTGAATACATTTATTTATTGTGAATTTTCTTGAAGTGTTAACTATGTTATGTGGTAGAGGTCAAAAAAGAAACAAAAAATCACCAGTAAAATACCAAATAGGGGAATCTCTATGAAATTTGGAGTGTAGTGAAACATTGATGAAAAGATGAGAAATCTTATAAAAGGATGTAGGTATTTACCATCATAGTGAATGAGTGATATGAATAGTACACCTAGTGAATTCCTGATGGATTCAAATCTGAATAGTGATGTTGATATGATTAGTAAATTAGACAGTGTTAATATTATGTAATGAAATATTAATGGTGGGTTTTTAGTTCTATACAATTATTTTACTTACAATTAATATAAAAAAAATTCTCCCATGCAAGTAATACTCATTTTTTTCAAGCATGTAAATCCCTCTTGTTATTTACTTATTTTATGTACTTCAATTTCTCTTATTTTTGATTGTTTGAATGTGTGTGAGTATTTATCTCTTTGTTTCAAGGATAAATGTTAATTAGTAAGTATGGTATGAAGAAATCCGAAATCTTCTACACTTTTTCTAGGGAGGTACCATCTGGAGGATTGTATTCTACATTATAAAGAATTTAGTTTATAAAATCTTGGTGGATTCATGATTATTGTTTCATTATGCCATAGTGTATCACCTGCCAACAAATATAATATGAGTATTATACAACATTTTAGTATCATAAAATATATATGAGAGAGTTACTAGTCCCTATGACTATCACACCCAAACACCTTCATTGGCCCTATGATTCCAAATTAAAAAATATAAATATCTCTGTTCATAGATGGCCTCAGATAACTAGATATATTTCACCACATCAATCAGCAGAGGAAAAATTCCTATAATAGGCTATTTAATTGCATAAAATGGAAATTATGTGAAGAATTCATGATTATTCCATGAAGGTGTATCCTTAGACCATGTGAGAAAACCAAGGTGGAGCTTGTCGCATGCTATGATGAAGAATGTGAACCACACATGACTCACATGGGATCGATTTTAGTGGATATGATATAGAATCCTCACCTAACCACAAACTACATTGGAACATAGGTCAGGCCAACATCGGATGGTCCACATGGTCTATCCCACTTGATATACTGGGATACATTCCAAGGGACATTTTTAGCTAGGGAAGGTCTATTATGGTATAGGATAGTGGGACCTAGTCCCACATTCAGGCTATTTAGACAGATGATTTTACTAAGATTCACTATTTTATTTCACCCTTACATCGTTGTGTTAAACTATTTTTTATTATAAGTTTCAATTTTTATAAAAAATTTCACTTCATTATTGGATAAATTATTTTGTTTTTAACACTGTTTAAAATGGTAATTTCACTTGTTTTAATGATTTAATTATATTTAGAGGTGATTCAGAGGATCCAGAATGAATTTCAAGAAAATTGGCCCAAACTGCATAGGATCCGATGAACCCATGTGGAAAAAAATGCAAAATCATATTAATCAGTTCAACTAATTGGGTAGAAATATTCTCAGATGATCCAAATTTTTATGGGATACAACTCTTCTAAAATACTCATTCTCAATTCTTCTATTAAGGGGACCATCAGAACTGATCTTTCCATGAAAATGAATCTTCTTGAAGTCCAATATGGTGTTCTTTATTTTGACTATATCTATACATTTGGGCTTCCAAATGTTGCCAAAGCTTCATTGGAGATATTCAAGAGGTGAAGTAAAAAGATTTTAGTTTTGTCAAAAATGATATAGTACATTATGTATGATGAAAACCATGGGCTAATTGGTTTTACAAAATATGGGTTCCCCAAACCACCTTCCACTTCGCCAATAAATTGGTACCTTGGGCACCCCATTTGAATGATCAACTAGGAGGCAAAGTTCTGGAATATTTGAGACTCAATGAAATAATATATTCATTCTATAATCTATTTAGTCCCCTATCATCATACAGAGATCAATGATAAAGGTAAAGTTCCACCCGAGCCTCCTCCTCTTGATAGAAGGATAAAAAATGGAGGGTCATTTTGAGGAATCTACCCATACATGGGATAGAGTTCTGTACTTTTTATTCCAAGTTTTTTTATTTAATTTTTGTGTGAGTTATTTCACTTCTCTTTTATCTTAACACACTTCTACTCTGAATTCATTTATTTGGTTTGATTAAGTAAATTGTTTTTTATTTCAATATTGATTAGGCTGATAATTTTTTTGGGAATCTTAGGTTCTTATAATTATAAAACACAATAATACTATTTATCTCAAACATACTTGAGATATTAGTATTTTTTTCATAACCCTCACACTATAATTTAGATACAAACCTTGACAACATGATTTTTCTCTCAAGGGGTGGTTAATTATGCATTGTTTTAAGAGGTAAGAGTGGAATTATAATCTTGTAAACCCTCAACTAAAGGATTCCATTTAACCATGTGATATTTAAAAAAATAATTCAATATACTAAGTTAGCTTGAAATGAACACCTTCTCTTATAAATATGAAAACACAAGCTTCATTTCACAACTATTAAACTATTTAATTTATGTTATTTAATTTTAAAATCTATTTTCAAAAACACCTTACTTTTTAGTCTTTTTTATAAAAAATACTCACTTCAAACACAGAAATATTTTTTGAGAGATGACCTAGGGTCTTCACTATACTATAAATAAAATTGTAAAATATAATGAATTTGACATGACATGACAACATGATCAAATTTTGGCACCGTTTTCGGGGAGTGATTTGGTTTTTATTGTGTGTTAGTTTCTAAAAATATTTTGTCTATTATGTATAATTTTTTTCTTCTTTTCTTCCTTCATTTTTTATGTTGATTTATAAAATCTTCCTTTTATAGGCGTTTTTCATGAAATGATATTTATTAGGGGTAATAATTCATAAAAACATAAACCATAGAGGATCTTGTGTCATTAACACCAAGAACTACCAAATAATCCCTTGAGGGAGGATGCTAAAAACATTGACACTGCTCTTGATCCTTCTTGTTCTTCTTAAACCAACATAAAGATTAAAATATACATGCACAATATGGATGTAAATAACCATACATTAAAATAACTAACCTCTCTTGATGTATAAATTCATCCTAAGTAAACTAAAATATAATGTGTTGTGATATTTCAAAAACCCCTAATAACTGCAAGGAACCTCATTGAAAACATAGAGAATAACACTGAACAATTTGGTTCAGGGTCTAGTATACCCATCTATGGTGTTCATGAGTTAAAATGTTTTGAGTTTGAGAAGAATGTGTAGATAAATTTTTAATATCTCTTCTCCTCCAACATTTTATTTCCTAAGGTAAATCCTAATCTACACCTCACATCCATTGTGGTATTTATTTTACCAACACACACTATTATAAACAATGCCATAAATTGAGAGAAACATCTAAGAATTATGAGGAAATATTTCTATGCTACCCCTATAACTAATTCATTAGGAATGAACCATAAAATCTATCCAATACTATGTGTAATTATAGCCAAGCATATAGGTAAAAGGGTGTTCAAACCAATATCAACAACCATAGAACCCATTGGAAAAGAGTTGTCATCCACCACCACCACCCAGAAATCCTCAACCACCAAAATATCCATTCCAACAATCCCCTCAAAAACTAGAGCTTATCCTATAGAGATAATGAAAAATTGTTCTAAATAATAAACAATTCCAACAAACCACCTATGAAACTAGATGAGACCTAAAACCCCAATTACTCCAACTCCCTAAATTGGTGGGGAAAATCCAAAGTCATGTGTCAGGTAAACTACTCAGACAATCCCTATTTAACCCAATAGATAAGGTAAATGTTGGTTTTATAACCCTTATAAGTGGAACACAACTAATAAACCAAATGAGAACTCCATTATAGTCATCCCCTCCTGTGGAAACCAACATCCCAACTACTGAGAATGGTAAAGAAATAAAAATTCTTTTGATGATAAAAATACCACTAAAGGAAAAACTATTTCATTTGATGAGTCACAAAGATCAATAATTCATATTATATTTCCACAAAGGCCACCTAACCATGGAAACAAAAAAAACTGAACAAGATAATTAAATCATGGAAACTATCCAAAAAGTATAGGATAACATCCCCTTGATCAATGTCATGAAGAAAATTACACAATATGAAATGTTTTTAAAGAAAAATTTCACACACAAATGGAATTATTGAGGTGATTAAAAGGTGATATTGGGAAAAACATTGGCTTTGATTGATCAATCACTTATGACCAACTTCAAGGATCATGGAGAATCCTCAATTCCATTAACCATAGGGGAGTATTTCTTCTCCAATGATATTCTTGATTACTGTGATTCTATAATTGTGATGCCTCACTCCATTTTAATTTCATTACAGGTTGGATAATTGAATCCCACATGAATATTTTTTCGACTATCAAACTATAGTATAACACACCCCACTGGTGTGTTAGAGGATGTTCATGTGAGGAGGAAAAATTAAAATTTTCCTATTGATTTCTATGTGCTTAAAATGAAGGATCGTATGATGAATGGACATTCCCCAATTATATTTCAGAGGATTTTCTTAAAAAATTGAAAACTATAATTAATTCCCACAATGGTACAATGCCTATGGATTTTGGTGGTGACATTTTTGTAGGTTCTGGGTGCAGCAAAAGCACGTTGGTGGGTGTATCCCACTTTAATTTTAGCATTAAACAACGTTCAATACAAGATCCATCATGATATTAAAATTCTGGATCATCAGAATAGAATGAAGAACTAAAAAAGAAGAGGAGGGCCCTGGAACTATTGAGAGGATCATTATTGGTTATAATTAATTTAATTAATTGACCAGAATTACCTTGATGGAATTCTTTCTTCATTGATGTATCCGTTCATGATCGGATGTGATCTGTCGTTGCATCGTAGAATCCAAGTGTAGGATTCTTTATCAGTGATCCACACATGCTCCATCTATCTCTGGATGTCACCGAAGGGATCTCTGGGTGCTAGCGCAGAAGAACATTTGTCTGTGATGTCCGCCTTTGATCGCCTTGATTCGGTGGAAGTGGGTCTCTCTCTCATAGCTTTAGGGAATTCTTGATGGAAAAGCAATTATCTCTTGGCATGAGAGCTTTTCCAAATCCATTGTGCACAACCAAAAAAATGGCTAGACTAAATAAGAATAATGTAATTGAGATTTATAAAACTTAGTATAATAAAATGAATTAATTACCCGAAAGAATTTATTCATTTTGTTTAATTATTAGTAAGACCCTATGTCAAATAATAACAGTTGACTATTATTATTACTTGACATGCGCCCAGAAAATTACACCTAATATTTTTTAATTAAATAAATAATATTTTTTCTCACAAATCCCGAAAAAAAACTACATGTCATGTATATATTAATATACACGGTGTGTACTATTATTTTTTCCATTTAATTTATTTCATCCACCACATTTATTAGACCTTGAGTAATTTATATATATTTTATATATAAATGTAACTTCATTACTCACTAATAAATATATATTATTCCTCCCACAATATATTCTCTCGAATAACTAGTCTCTAAATAAATGAAATCAGACATCCTTGAATAATTATTAATCCAAAATCAGAAATATTCATTATTCAACTTGTTAAATTAATATTTAACTAAGATACTTGGACACACTTTGTGTGTGACCCCTTAGGCCTGCTTCTCAGTGGAATTAGGTGGATCCTACCTAAAGTCTAAGGTTAGCATCTAGAAACACACCATGGCACCCATAGAGAAATAATTAAACACCACAATGATGTGTTACCTCCTAAGAACGCTAATTGTGTAATGTAATACTTTTGTCTTGATATCTCTATTCAAGAGGGTTGCATGCTAGTGCCATCAACCCATGTGCTCGATTATTCTTTCTTTGAATTCCCAAAATTGAACTTGAATATACCTTACCATGGCCATGGATTTATATAGTCTATATCAATTCTATCAAAGGGCCTGAGATATCTACTTCCTTTATGGAACAGAATGGACAAATCCTTTCCCGCATTATTTATTAATGCAGTACTACTCATGATGCACCCAACGTATCCTAACATATTGCGAACAGTGTGTAATCGTAGTTTTGATTAATACATCTAAGTGCATGAGTTATAATACCCATTAATAATAATCTTATTGTCTAACGACTAATACAAACATCTGCAGATAGGAAAATCCAATGACACTATGAAATGTGGATTTCCTACTGGCCGGTCTTGTTCTCATAATATCCTCTTAGATATTACCCATGGCTCACACCATGAGAAGGTGCCTCAAAGTTTTATGAATCCTTGCCCATAATGGCCTATATTATTTTTTTACCTAAAATAACTTCATCCGGCCATAGAACATATATTCAATAACGGTGTTATGGCACTTCTGAGTTCTAATCATAGTAGGGATCCGCTATGTTTTATTAATGCAACAACTGTCCTTAAAACATTATCACATGAATTTTCACATAGAAGAATAATCAAGATGCGATCAGATATTTATTAATGAATAAATTACAAAGTAGTTGGTTTTGGGCCACCAACTCCAACAGACTCCCACTTGGACTAGAGCCAACAACTAACAACCTTTAACCCGCTAGCTCTCATATGATATTTATGCGTCTGATAAGATAGGCCTTTAGTCATGGGGTCCACCACGTTCTCTTCCATGGAAACTCTTCTCACTGCAAATTTACCCCTTTGATAGAAATCCCTCAAGAGGTGGTACTTACAGAGTATGTTCATTGTCCGTTGATGTGACCTTGGTTCTTTTTCAAGATCCACCACTACTGTATTATCACAATACACTGTGATAGGATATTTACTGATATGAACCACATCAAGCTCCTGGAAAAAGTTCTGAATCCATATGTCTTCCTTCGATGCATCATAATCCACAATATATTCAGACTCTACTGTAAAATCGGCGACAACTGGCTTCTTTGAACTCTTCCAGCTCACAGCTCCTCCATTGAGACAGAAAAAATATCCAGATTGCAACTTCAGATCATTCTGATCTGTCTAAAAACCAACATTAACATACCCTCTAATGACAATCTCCTTGTCTCCTCTAGACACTAAGAACACATCCTTAGTTCTTCTCAGATACTTAAGGATAGTCTAAACAGTAGTCCAGTGATGTTCTCTAGGATCGTCTTGATGTCTGCCTACCATGTTCAGTACATAGGAAACATCAAGCCTAGTACATAACATAGCATACATGATGGATTCTATAGTCGGAGAGTGTAAGATCTTACTCATTCTATCTTTCTTATTTTGTGTTTGACGACGCATTTTATTAGAAATATGCAAGCCATGTGACACTGGAACCAATCCCATCTTGGATTGTTCCATACTAAATATCTTTAGTATCTGGTCAATGTATGTACCCTGACTTAGTCCAAGAAATGTCTTGGATCTATCATGAATGAACATGATCCCTAGAATGAAGGCTGCTTCACCTAAGTCCTTCATGGAGAAACACTTGTTCAACTAGTTCTTAACTAATTGTAAGAATGGTACATAGTTTCCAATAAGCAATATGTCGTCAATATATACTACTAGGATAATGATCACATTCCCATTGAACATATTATAAACACATGGCTCACATTTGTTCTTAATGAATCCAAATTCCTTTATGGCTTCATCAAATCAAATTTTCCATGACCTGGAAGCTTTATTTAATCTGTAAATGGATTTCTGCAACTTGAAAACCCATTTGGCTTCACCTGGTGTCACAAACCCTTCTAGTTGTGTCATACAGATATCTTAGTGAAGGATCTCGTTAAGGAATGATTTTTTGACATCCATTTTCCAAATATCATATTCATGGTAAGATTCTATGGAAAGTAAGATTCTTTTGAATTTAAACATGGAAAATAGCGAGAAGGTTTCATCATAGTCAATTCCTTGATGCTGTCTGAATCCTTTAGCCACTAGACTTTCTTTATACGTGCTAACTTGACCTTCCATGTCCATTTTTTTTAAATACTCATTTGCATCCAACATGCTTTACATCAACTGGCTCATCGACCAGAACCCAGACATGGTTATGATACATGGAATCCATATCAGAATTCATAGCTTCTAGCCATCTTGCTACTTCTGAGCTTTCTACTGCTTCCTTGTAGGAGAGAGGTTCATTATTGTCCAAAAATAATGATTCACCATACTCGGTGACTAGGAAACCAAATCTCTCTGGTCCCCTTACCTCTCTAGAGCTCCTACGCAGTACTTGTGTTTCTAGAAACTCTTCCATGGGGACCTGTGGAACTTGTTCCTATACCAAATCTTGTGTATCATAAGCATCAACTTTGTTGAAGTCAATCTTTCTCCCACTACCCTTTTTGAGGATGTGATCTCTCTCATGAACTACGGCTTGTCTGGTGATAATAATTTTCTTGACTAAAGGGTTATATAGGTAATATCCTTTCATTTACTTGGGTTATCCTATAAAGGTACACCTTTTTCCCTGGGATGCTAGGTTGTTTCCTGAGAAGACCTTAACAAATTCCTCACATCCCCATACATGTGTGTGCGAAAAAATTGTTTTCTTTCCATTCCATAACATGGAGGGAATTCCATTTTACACCTTAGTTGGTACTCGGTTTAATGTGTATGCTGCAGTTTGTAATGCATATCCTCAAAAGGATAATAAATGATCTGCATGACTCATCATAAACCTCACCATGTCTAAAAAGGTGCGGTTAATCAATTCACTAACACTATTCCAATGTGGTGTATAATGACAAGTGAGCTAAGATAGAATCCCAGACTCCCGTAGAAGATCAAGGAACTCTTGGTTCTGATATTCTCTACCTCGATCTGATCGATGTTTCTTTATCTTCTTACCAAGATAATTTTCTACTTCATTCTTCAATTCAATAAATTTCTCTATGGACTCTAACTTATACCTCATTACATAGACATAGCCATATCTACTCAAATCATCAGTAAAAGTAAGGAAGTAATAATATCCACCTCTAGCATCTACAAGAAATGGACCACATACATCTGTGTGCACCAATCCTAGAAGCATTATGGCCCTTTAACCCTATCCACAGAAATGTGGCTTGTTCATTTTACCTTGAAAACAAACGTGACATATATCAAGTGGTTTTAGATTAGTAGAGTCTAAATAGCCATCTTGGTAGAGATTTTTCAAGAGCATCTCATTTACATGATCGAGACGGTGCTGCCAAAACTGGGTGATGTATGATTCATGTGAGTTTGTTTCATTATCGATTGGAAATACTTTGTTTTTTAATTTAATAGATACAAAAAATTATTTAATTGATTCATACCATAACATAAAATATTCTTATAAAATATATAACCCTTATTTCCAAACATAAAAAATAAATCCATCCATATCCAAACAAGATACAGAAATTATGTTCTTTGTAACACTACTCACATAATAAGAGTTATGTAAAACCAAAATCATCTCAATCAGCAATGAGAGGTGGTAATCGCCAATAGCCAATGCAGCCATCCTTACACCATTGGAAGCCCGAAGATCCACCTATCCTCTGGAAATCTTTCTAAATCTAATTGGTCCTGTATTTGAATACAGATGTGATCCCCACAAGATGTATCTAATACCCAATGTGTAGAAATAGAAAGATTTCACTCGATAATGAATGCACCATTATCATCCCCACACTTCTAGGTACAGTTTCTCTTCCAGTGGCCTTGCTTTCCACATGAAAAACACATCGCCTCCTATTCCTTTCTAGGCTTCTGGATCTTCCCCTTCTCATAGGGACGACGCTCGGGGGATTCAGACTGTTTATAAGTCTTTGCCCCCTTTGCCTTGTCCTTCCTTTTCTTATTCACCACAAGGATTGCAGGTTTGTCATGCCCCATGTCCTTATCTACCTGGAAAATTATGGTCAGAAGTTCTGATAGACACTTATCATTGTTTCTCATGTTGTAGTTGATAATAAATATAGAGAAGGTCTTGGGCAGTGGTGATAGGATGAGATCAGTACGCAACTCATCCAGGAATTTAATCCCTAATATGTCCAGGCATTCAATGGATCCAATAATCATGACTACATGAGGAACAGCTAGCACAGACTCTCCAAGATTAGTTTTAAAAAAATAATTGGATATCTCATATCTCTCTTGTGTCACTGTATCATGGTATAGATCCTTAAGGTGAGACATCATGATATACGCATCCATGTTTTCATGTTGCTTCATGTGATCATTAGACATGGCCGATAGCATAAAACATAGGACATCTATGGAATCATCCATATGTTTCACATTGAGAGATATTTCCTCATCACTAGACTCTTTTCCAAACTCAACTAGAATAAGCTCTTATAGCACATACAATTTCCTCTCGTGGCGAAGGATGACACGTAAACACCTCTGCCACTCCTGGAAATTGGTGCCGGTGAGAATGTTTTCCTTCTCAAGTATGGTTCAAAATGATATATTTGAAGATATTTTTCTTGTTGTTTCAACAAATTAATATTATCAAAGGGTTAGTACTTTATTATAAAACTAAGACAAATAAATAAATTAATACTTATTAGTCTCCCACTATTTTATCGAAATCCAATAACCCTCACTATTGCCTTTAGTATATTCTGTTTCTTGAACATTCTAGTGGGAAGGATCCATATTTCCATTCATTTTACCCCAAAAAGGGTTGGTCAAGAAACATGAAGGGTTTTAGGTAGGCATTCCAAAGGCCAACGACATTAACTTTTAGCTCCTTGATCTATTGAGTGGAATCCCTAATCCTGAAATCCTTTTATTTTGGATTTCTTCAGCCTTTGCCTCTTAGTCACACCAAGTCCTACTGTGGTAGTCAACCCTTGATGCGAAGCATGTCAAGTCAAGTAAAAACCTTGAATTATAATTCCCTTATAATTGACTGCACCCCAACTAGGGTTGGTAAAGCACTTTGCACTATGGTTCGATTCTAACAAAGATTATGGAAGGCTATACCGACTTAGTATTTCTTTGAGGGAATTTATAATTATACATAAATTTCCAATTTATTATCTTTTATTACATTCTTGTTAATATTAAGTGTGATATACTTAATTGATTAACCATGTCTAAGATAATATTTTACACATAAACTGGTCTTATTTTAGTTCCATCTTGAATGCTTGTTTAATTCATTAATTATGTAATCGTGACAACACAACCATAATAAATAAACTATGAAACTGATAGAAATAAAATAAATGGTATGATCATGAGTTTTTTCTATTGGTTAGTATATCTAAAGTTGATAAACTAACCCAAGACCTGGGGGAGAAATACCTTGAACCTTTCGGTTCATGTTTATTGCTTTCCACCTGTCCACCTTTGTATCTCCTTGGATTGGTTTCACCTTGGCTCCTGACTTGATCCACCTCCACTAGCTTGGGAGATCCATCCATTACATATGAATTTATCTCACACACATGTGAGGGGTAAAAGGTGGGTTTTACATAAATGAATACTTGGGTGCACATGACCTACATATTAATGAGGAGAAGTCTCACAAGTAATGATATCACATGTTTATTTATTCTATAATTTCATTTATTATTTCTATGACATGCTTTCGTGGATTATGTTCTTTATTTCCTTATGATTAATGTCATATAAACTGTCATTATTTATTCTATGATTCATGTTTATGATATTTGATATTCAGGGGATGATCTTATAGTTTATTTGACCATGTTCTCATACCCACTATGCTCATGTTTATGCTTACATGTCTCCCTTGTTTACCCTTACTGAGCATCTGAGCTCACACCTTTTTATATTTCCTTCCCCCATGTTAAGAATATGTGAAGTAAGCATGGTGTGTTTAAGAAGGGTTATTGTTTCCATGAACCTAGTGGGATATAATGTATCTCACATATGTACAAGTGATTATGTTTCCATGTTTCCAAAGGCACTATACAAATCACAGAATTTGGGCGTCTTTTTGTATAATGTTTAAGTATTCCAAAAAAGTAATGTAATTTCAATGTTTTAAAATAGAGGGTCATTATAGTTGGTATCTTCATAAATGTAGAGTAAAACTTTTGATACTAGTATGAGAAAACTTTTGTGATATCCTTAGGTATATTTCTAAGGATAAGTAAGATATGTCTCTATGAATAAGTATAAGGATGAGATAATGTTTAGGAAATTTTCCTGGAATTTTGGTGACAGATAAAGTGAGTGGATTCCTAGAAATAGATCCCTATATTGATACTAAAAGTGTATATTTATCTAAAACATATATATATAGCATTAAAAATCTAACAAGATGTTCTAGGCTAGAATAGAGGTAATCTGGTACATGATAATGGGTCTTGTTGTACACCTGGTTTGACACTCCCAGGGGATATGATTCAGGAATTTAAAATCTCTTAACAAACCATCATGAAGGATTTAAATACAATCTGGCTATGGGAAACATATGATGAACCTAGGGTATCATAGAGTAAATAAAGTGACATGATTTAGATATTCTATAAGAGATTATTTTTATGACAATGTGGTTTTCTGTTATGATTAGTAGTGCTCAAAGTATGCTTCTTGTTTTAGTAAATAGCAGGAACCAGAAGAAACATGAATAATGTTGAATGTGATGGAAGATTTTCATATGAGGAGTTGAGTGGGATGATCACTAGATTTAAAGATGTTGTGATTATAAATGATCAGTTTTCATGGATCATGATTATAAATGTTTACCTTAACCAACTCTCAGAATCACCAAGGAGGGGAAAGAAAGAGTTAACTGACAGTTCTGTTAAGGGACACCATAGAGGAAAGAAGATTTAGTTTCCTTTATATCATTAATTTGGAAAGAATCACCTACATGAATTTATTAGAGGAACAATATGATGTTTTTATTGTGGAAAATAAGAACAAAAAGTAAGTTATTTCAAGGGAAAAATGAAGAGTTCAATTAATGAAATGGATGTGAATGTTGGCCTCCCTAAGACACTACCATTGAGTAAGTGTTTTATGTGGGGTGAAATGGTCATTATTCATCCCAATGTACCAAGAGTAATGTTCCTGAAGTTAATCAGCAAGGTGGTTTGAGTGATGTTTATATTGGGGATGATGACGAGACTGTAGATGAAATTTTTAATGAATGAAGTGTTGTGTAATAGGATGAGGTAGTTGTGATAATGGAATAAGTATGAAGTGGTATAATCAATGTTTTGATGTATTTTTAATAATAAATTATTTTATATGAATGATGAAATATACAAGTATTGTTATACTTATTTTTTTGATCAGTATTTTTATGTTTATGTTGAATGATCATGATGGATTGATGAAGTGATTTAATGAAAATGTGATATTTTCACTAAGGGAATGCAACCCTTAATATATTAAGATAATGTTGTATAGATAAAGATATGAGGGATATGGATATGTAAATTGGATGATACTGGTTACCATGGAACTATGTAAGGACTTATTGATACGTGGTTTATGATATCACTTGTGAAGTTAACAACATTTTTAGATTTAAGTAATGCATCCAATATAAATTGAAATAAGGAAGCATGCATGTTTTCCAAGAGGATATATAGTAATTAAGGAAACGTTTTTATACATTGAGTTTGTATTGTAAACCATGGTTAAAAGTATATTTAGATATTAACCTTATTTCATGGATATCTATATTATATATTTTTGAAATTATATTAGTATGGTTTTATAAAAGGACATCGTGTATGTTGGGTGACAACCAATCAAGTCTTAAAAGGCCATGGGTCTTGAACCCATGTTCATAGGATGATAAGGGTTTCACACCTACAACTGGAATATGAGATGTCCTAGTTAATGTGTATTTTTTTGAGTAAATATTTATAATGAACAAGCAGTGTTACTTTTATAGATTAGTTCATGTAAATATTTAAGAGACAAATCGTTAGACTTTTCATTCTTTTAAGGGCCTTAAAATCCATTAAAAGTTAATTTTCATTATTTATGCATCAATGTTAGTTTTTGGACATTAATTCCATTAGGTAATGGATGTATTAGATTTTTTTTCAAAGAAAAATAGAAAAATGAAGTTTGGTTTATAGAAATCTATCAATAATTACTCAATGTTCTGAAAGTGATAAAAAAAATGTTGTCCAAATACCTTAATTTTTTTGAACCAATGGATTCTAAAATCATCATAGATTTATGACATTGAGACCTTCATCTTTCCTTTGATCATTCACATTTTTTTGATTGATAACCTCAATCACTCTCTATAAATATTTATGATTTTTATCCATGACCAATATTCACTCCCAACCTATGTTCTCTTATGTGGAAACCTAGTTATATGTTTCTTTGGATAATCATTATGGTTCCAAATTTTCATTTTTAAAGGAAATCATAGAATCCATTTTTATGATGTTGAATTATATAAATTAATATTTCAAGTATTAAACCTTTGATAACCCAAATTAATTTTGGGAGTGAAATTAATTTTAAGGGGTGTATAATGTACCACCCTATGATTGTGTGGAATATTTTTTTCGAATTAATTTATCTTTTCTATATTTTTTATTTCACATGACACAGAAAATAGTTCATTATATATATATATATATATATATATATATATACATACATACATATATACATATAAATATATATATAAACTAATTCAAACATTCGTTTCACATGAAATAATGACTTGGCTTGTGCTACCCGCAATACCAGATTGGAATATGTTACACGCAACACTGAGCTGGCATGCGATACACACAACACTATGTTTCTATGAAATATCTCTTTTTACTATTTTAATTATTTAAATATGATAATTATAACCTAGATGTTAAACATAGTTATATGAATTATATTATCTAATTTTCAAATATTTTTTATAATTGTTTTATATAAATTAAACATAGTGATAATGAAAGATATACTTTTGGTAATGTCTTTCTATTTCTAAAAATATTATTTTGAATACATAACATCCCTAGTTTTTATAGACCTACTTTCTTTAAAATTAAATAAAATATACATTTCACAATGCAATAATTCAAAAATTCTATTCAAACTAATCCAAAAATTCATATGTTACATTAAACACTAACTATTCATATTTTACACAAAACATTGAGTTGGTGTATGATACACGCAACAATAAGTTAGCCTACGATACCCAAAAAACTATGTTTCTAAGAAACATCACTTTCTTATTTAAATAAGATAATTATAACCTAGACATTAAAAATAGTCATATCAATTTAAATAACTAATTTTCAAATATTTTATATAATTTTTTTATATAATTAAAACATATTGATAATGAAAGATATGATTTATGGAAATGTCCTTCCATGTCTAAAAATATTATTTTTAATGTAATTATAATAAACTTAATTTTAGAAACATTTTGAAACATAATTTGATGAAATAAGCCTCATTTTTTAATTTATAATGTCAAAATTATCTTAGGGTGAAATTTTGGGATTTTTCTGAGAAGCCTCATTTTTTGGATGAATAGTGAAAAATAACGGTTTTGAATTCAAAACTACTTTTTTAATTTAATTTATTTATAAGTTTAGATATATTTTAATTAGATTTAAAAGTTTAACTAGATAATATTTTTATAATTTAATCCAATGTTGGTAATTGAAACTATTTTCATATATAATTGTACATAAATACTTAATAAACTTTTTATCTTTTTTACTATAAGAACCCACAATGTCGTCCTGATAATGAGATATTTTTTAAATTAATTTCTGACACTTATGTGATTAAAATTTGTATAAGTGGATTCAATATTTGGAATTAGGATAATTTATAATTTTTAATAAGTCTAACCCTATTTTTTACCAAAAATAATAGTAAAATGTATTAAAATTAATCATACCGGTTAAGGCCAAAATATGCATAATTAGAGACTAAACCATTACATTAAGGGCCCAAATGAACTAGAAACTTCTAAAAAATCCATTTGATGTCCATATATAGACCCTATAATCAATTATCTAGACCTTATACCATTATTGGATCCACTTAAAATATTAAAAATGTTGGTTGAATTCTCTCTTCAAATATTTACAAGAGTGTCACTCCTCCTCCACTATAAAAGTACACCACCTATACCCATTCATAACACCTCTCAAACATATTATGATAAAAAAAATCATGAAACATTTACTACTAAAAATCATATATTCTTCCTTTAAGACTACCTTTTGTTAGAATGCTTCTTAAGGAAGCCTTTTTGTATAGACCAAAAGGTGTTACCCGATTAAGAGGTAATGTCTTCTCTCAAGCTCCTTTTCATTATTTTTCTTCTTCACCCCCTAAAATATATATATTATATTATTTTGTGACAAAAATAGTATAATAATTATATTATTATGTTTTTTTTCAAATTTTTATACCTACACTTACACACGCCTCCATGTAATGGATATTGAACATACTATTTATTTGTATGGAGAACTACTACCTCATGCAACGATGATCATTTATTTACCCTTTACCACCAATAATTGTAGAAATTATTATGGAAAAAATATTTATATATGTCATATATTATATTTATTATTTATTTATGCTTCTTTATTCGTTTTATAGAACACATCTCTTCACATTCCATTTGTTGTTAATAAGGTGATCTTGTTTTAGGAATTGTGGACTATCGCCCCTTCACCATGAGGTGACTCATTCATACACCACATAGAATGTATTAAGGATGGATTTAATAAAATTATAGTATATATATGATATATTAATTATAATTTAATAATTATATACATATATATATTTCATTTACATACATTCATTCAATACAACAATAAAAACTGAAACAACGTTCATGCATACGTATGGCTTACCATCTCTGGGAACGGTGTATTAAATTTAGTAATCCTATAATATATAGATTATTATAATTCAAATATAATGGATATATATTATATTTATATTATTTTTTACATTCTATAATCTTGATATAAGTATAAGTACCAAAGATATTACAAATTAAAACACATGCTAAGAACAAAATGAATATTACCTTAAGTAAAACATTAACATAGGATCATTACCATGTGGGTAATATAAGATCATAACCAAACCAAAAATGGTATTATGTATAATAATTTTCTTCTTTAAAATATTCATAATAATCTTATATTTATTAAATAAGAATATTTTACAAGTACAGTGAGAGTCAAGACACAAGGTAAGAGGATTTCAACTCACATTTAATTTCTGTGAGAGAAAAGCTATGATATCACCTCTTTAATTTTGTTAAATGTATGTACTTACCTTGATTTTATTATATTTATATTATAATTAAATTTATGGGTATTCAAATTCCCATATTATGATATTTTTTTCTTGGGGGGTTTAAATTTCAAAAGTTACTAATTCAGTAAAATAGTCTTGTCTCAATTTTCCTTCATTGATATTCACATTTAGCTGTGCACCTAAATTATTTTTTGATGTGTATATACGTCTATTTTATTTTTAATATCATGAATATACTAATTTTAATGATATATTAACCTTAATGTCATTTCTTTCTTACAGGGACAGTATAATCCCAGGTTACCAAGTTATAAAAGTTTATTGATAATATCTCATATATTTCTGAGATTGTTTTTGTTTATGCTTCTCATAATGAAATACATTTATCCATCTCTCATGAATATTAATGATATTCCTTATACCTTTTTTATTGATGATATTCTATATTTTTAGTACCACTATTCCACTCATTTCTACTTAAGATAATTGTTTTATGTAAAATCTTTCCATCTCTCTATTTAGTCGAAAATCTATTGTATTCAAAAACCATGATTTCAAAAAAAATAAATAAAAAATGATCTAAAAAGATCCTTGAAGATATTGTTCAAGGAAAAATTATTTTAAAAATGTTTTATTGGTTTCAAATCACCATTTATAAGTTTTTAAATCTATTTTAAGATAAAAAATTACAATGTTTTTATGTTATAAAAATAATTTTTTTGAAAAAGAGAGGATATTTTCTTCAAAATATGTTTTTAAAAGATCATTAAAAATTAATTACCATATAATATAACATCCATTGGCGTTACCCATGAATTTATAGGTATATTATTCAATTTTTTCATTCATATTGTTTCATTTAATGTATTTTTTTGATGGCATGATTCTTATGAATCATTTATCTCTTTTGCGGGTTATATGATTTTGAAACCCATTTCCTTTCACAGGTTGTTCTTATGATGAAATGATTATGAAACCTATATATTTATATAGGTTATGATATGATTACATATTTATTATACGCATTTCATTTCATGGGTTATGATATGATTATTTATGATCTTTTGGAACAAGAATGTGTGATTTCATTATGTGATAGGTTGAACCTATATCTCCCTCCAATGCATTATTTAAGGATTTATATCTCATGAGAAAAACTAATATGATCTTTTGAGTGAACCTTTACTACTATGATGTCCATGGGAGTGAACCATAACTACTAAGATGGTATGGGGGGTGAACCCATACAACTATGATAGTCATGGGAGTGAACCAAAACTACTATGATGGTATAGGGAGTGAACCCATATTACGAAGACGGTCATGGAATTTAGTCCTTGGAAACAATGTAAATCATTGTTTGCTTATGTGTTTGAAACAATTCTATGTTTTATTCCTAAATTATCATTTCATGTATTATGATATTTCTTTAATTATGATTCATGTCTTATGAACATCCAATATTTATACCATGTTATCTATTATGGTCTTTGATATGCAGGGTATGATATGCTATTCTCATGATCATATTCTCATACCCTTTTTCTGATGTTTATGCTTATATGTATCCCTTGTTTACCCTTAGTGAGCATTTGATCTCACACATTTTATATTTCATTTCCCACAATTTATGATGATATTACTATGTTTGATATGTCTACAAAGAGTGATGGTCAAGAAGAACCTAGTGGGAGAAGATGTATCTCCCAAATGTACAGCTGTTTATGTTCCCATGTTTCCAAAGGCACTATATAAGTACAATATTCAAGAGTCTGTTTGCACAATGTTTTGTCTATTCTACAAAATTTATATAATGTTAATGTTTGAAACTCGAGGGTCTATATAGATGGTATAGAAAACATTAGTTAACCATTTGAAACTAGGATGAGAAAAACTTTTTGAAAACCCTAATGACGTGTCTAAGGATAAGTATAGGGATTTAATATTTAAAGTTTATCCAATTTTGGATTCAATGATATTTTCTTAAACAGAATCAGAACCTTGTTCAATTCGGACCATATTTCTGTACTCTCAAATGGCTCCCTAAAGGGGTACTTCAAATGTTCTAAGGGGGTCCGACAGGATGACCGTCTCTCTGCCATTGTTTTCTCCATTTCCAAAGATTATTTAAGCAGAATTATTTCACAAACAGTAGAAAAAGGTTACTTAAATCCGATATCTGCCTCCAGGAACCTGAATTCCCCCTCTTATCTTTTGTATGCGGATGACATAATCCACTTTTTGAAAGGGGACAAAAGGAATTTAAACAAGTTAACATCCATTCTCTCACACTATGAGTCAGTCTCTAGGAAACATATCAATTATAATAAATCCCATATTTACTTTGGAAAAGAGTTCCCCTCTAGCAGGAAAAGCAGGATCACAAACGATCTTGGCATCAAGGAAGGCACGTTTCCCTTTACTTATCTGGGAGTCCCTATGTTTTGGGTCAGACCTAAGGCTATTTATTTCTCTTCTATCATTGACCATACTCTTCGGAACCTATCCTCCTGGAAGGGGAAAAATATTTTTATGGATGGTAGGATTTTCTTGGTTAAATCCACAATTGTCTCAAAACTTGTCTACTATATGAGGATTTACAAATGGCCGGCTAGTATCCTAAAACACATTAATAATTCCATTAAAAACATTGTTTGGATAGAGAGTAATCTTGAAAGGAAAATGGTTACCATACCTTGTTCCACCTGTTGAAAACCCATTGATAAAGGTGGAATTGGCATAAACAACCTTACCTTCTTTAATGATTCCCTACAGGCCAAGCTGACGTGGAACCTTATTTGTAATAACTCGCCTGCCACTTATTTTCTTAGAGCTCGCTTTCTTGAAAAACTGAGGAACAAAAATTTTAATCATTACACGCCTTCTATTTGGCCTTCCATCAAATGTACGTTTAATGTTATTATGAAAAATTCTAGATGGATGGTCAATAAAGATTCCAATTTGAAATTTTGGCTGGACAATTGGATGGGCTCCCCCCTTATCTCTTTATTGTCACCTGATCACTCCCCCTTGAACATCAATGACAAAATAAAGAACACAATTCACTCACAAAATTACTATCTTCCCGATGAGATCAAGAGCATTATTGATTCCTATCCCTTCTCACGGAATGATGATTTTATCATATGGGAGCCTGTGCATAACGACATTCTGAACTCTAAAAGTTACTACAACTTATTTTTCAATAATGAAAAAAACTTTTTAAACTAGATCAAAAACATTAACAAAGCTTGGATAAAACCCTCGCGCTTTACTTTGATATGGTGTATTGTTCATGGTAAGATCCCCACTGACTCTTGTCTACAGGATTTCGGGGTCAACCTCTACTCTAAATGTTGTATGTGTAATCAACATAAGGAGGATATTAATCATCTCTTTCTGTCTTGTGATATGGCTTCTGCTCTTTGGAACCATGTATTTGACATCTTTGAATGCAGATGGTTGTTTTGGACTTCCATAACTTTGCAGCTTCAGAGATGCATGGAAATATCAGACTCTAAGAAAATCAAGAATCTATTTACGGTGGCTGTTGTAGAGATTCTACATGTGATCTGGTATGGAAGGAATGACTACATTTTTCATAAAAACTCATTTAATCTCAATGCAGGAAAAATGAGAATTCGCATTGCTATTCGAGAGGCTCCATCGATTCATAATGAACACTGGTCTAACTCTTTCAGAGACCTTGGGATCTTGAGGCGCATTGGAGTTGACGGGAAATTTCCTCACCCTAAATTTAAGATGGAAGTTTTTTGGAAACCCCTGCCTATGGGGTGGATCAAAATAAATGTGGACGGGGCCTCCAAAGGAAATCCTAGCCCAGCGGGTTGTGGTGGCATCTTTAGAAATCATTTGGATTAGATCCTTGGATGCTTCTACGACTCATACGGATTTTCCTCCTCCTTAGAAGCTGAGATGTGAAGTTTTATTCATGCTATCTAATTTTCTAAAGATCACAACAAGAAAAACATATGTATTGAGAGGGATTCCACTACCATAGTTCAAGCCATTTGGAAGGGTACAATTCATCTAGCTTGGAAACTCACTTCCCGCTGGATTGACTGCCTACATTCTCTCTCCTCCACCAGCTTTATTGCAATGCACACCTATAGAGAAGCTAACAGGATTGCTGATGGTCTGGAAAACATGGGTGTGGTGCATGCTATTACGTGGAGTGATGAACTCCACCCGAGCTGATTCCACTTTATATTCGAGATGTAAACAATATGCCTTCTTTTCGTCTGGTATAATCTGTTATTTTTTAATAAAACTTTTGGTTTGTCGTTTAAAATAAAAAATAAGTATAGGGATGATTCAAAGTATAAGAAATTGTCATGGAAGTTTGATGAAGGATAGAGTGAGTGGTTGCCTAGAAGTACTTCCATGTCATGATATTACAAGTGGATGTGGCTTTGGAATAGATGTACATAGGGGTAACATCTCTGATAAGATGTTCTGGGCTTGACTTGGGTTAATCTGGTACATGAAAACAAGCCTTAGTGCACACCCGGTTGAACACCACTGAGGGATATTCTTTGCAAAATCACAAACTCTTCCTGAACCATTATGAAGGATTTAAATATAAGTTGTCCACGAATAACATAGGTTAAACTAAGGTGTCATAGATTAAGTAATGTGTCATAAGTTATACATCCTAAAGGTGATTTTTCATGATTATGTGGTTCCTCATTATAATAAATCTTTCTTACTCTATGCTTTCATTTTAGTCAGTGAATGAAACCCAAAGAAACTGCATTAAAGGATATTTCAATGGAAAATGAAATGATTTTTCTCTTGAACAACTGAATGCTATGGGAGTTGGAATGAAAAACCTAGTTTCTATGCTCACACAACATTCTCAATCTATGAACTATAGTGTACTTCCAAATGAGAAAAAAGAAGGGAATGACATTTTGTTGAGTCTTTCATGAGGAAACACCCACCTTCTTTTAGAACATATCCAGATCTACCTATTGTTGAACAATGTATTAGTAGCATTGAAAATATATTCTCTATTATTCAGTGTTTTGATCATGAGTAAGTCATTCTGTCTATTTATCAGTTAGACGGTGAAGCAGATCGGTGGTGGACTCTAATCAAGTATAAGAAGAATCATGATGAGATTGAATCCATTATTCGGGATGAGTTCAAGAACATATTTTTCAATAAGTACTTTACTAGAATTATTTGTACCATGTTATAGAAATAGTTCATTGATTTGAAGAAAGTGGATGATGAGTATTTTGGTACCTAAAAGGATAATTTCATGAGAATTGAGATGTACTCTTCAGTAATTATCATCCAACATGAATGTAAAGTTGATAGTTTCTTTGGTGGATTAAATCCAAGTCTCAGAAGGGTGTTGTCCATAAGAGACATTAGAAGTTATGAAGAGATTGTCTGTTGTTAAAAAATAGTTTAAATGGAAGTAAGTTTCAAGTACCAATCTCATGACTTTGACAATAATATGAAAATGGAGTTTAAAAAGAACTCTAAAAACCATGGAGAAAAAAAGATGAACCTTCCATTCTGCTCTAAGTGGGGGACGAACCATAGTGTAAATTTACTTAAGGGTCATGATAAATGTTTTATGTGTGTAAAAGAAGGCTATTGGGAAATTGATTTCTGTGGTGACAGGAATATGTCCACTCAAAATGCTAAGGGGGAAATCCAACTAGAATGGACCTTCCATGACTCTGTACTACTAGTGTAAGGAGAATTGGAATTTTGCTAACTGCTGCCAAAACACAAGGGTTGGTGATGATGATCGATGTCAGCAATATCTTAAGCCAAGAGACATGGTGAAATCTCCGGAAATCTAAATATTTGATGAGGGGTACGATAACGACGTGATAAAAGGTACACTTAACATCCACTCTAGAACTAACAATGTCATCTTTTATTCAAGATATACCCACTTTTTCATATCTAAAGAAATTTATAATGGTGTTATGATTCCTCCAAAACAATTACATGTGAAATTAGTAGTGAAAACCCCTAATGGTACAATGATTGCATGTCATGTCTATTATTCCTCTCTGGTTGAAGTTTGTGGGAATGTGCTTCCTACAAATCATTTCATTCTTCTTTCGGTCAAATTTGATGTCATCCATGGAATGAATTGGCTTTCTTTGCATAAATCCCACATCAATTGTCAAGTAAAGGATGTTAGGTTTGATATTTCAAACCCTCCTATAATCATCCCTTAATGTAATGATATATCTGAACTACCTCTAGGGATTACAACCAATGTATGGGTCCCCATTTCCATTTAAAAGGGTTGTTTAACTCAAATGGTTGGGGAGAAGATTGAAATCGATGATATTCATGTTGTTCAGGATTTTTTTGTCTTTTCAGAAGAGTTTCCATGTTTTCCACAAAAACATGAAGTTGAGTTCTTGATAGATCATAGACATGGTTCCACACCAATTTCAAAGACTTTGTATTGAATGGCCCTGATTGAGTTATAGGAATTAAAGGCGCAACTCCAAGAAAACATTAATAAGTGATTCATTCGGCCAATTGTGTCACATTGGGGTGAACATGTTCTTTTTGTGAAAAAGAAAGATGGATCAATGTGACTCTTCATTGATTATTGGGAGGTAAACAATATCAAAATCAAGAACAAGTATCATATTCCTTGTATTGATGACTTTTTTGATCTACTTCACATAGATCAATAATTTTACAAGATTGACCTTCATTTTGGATATCATCAATTGAGGTTCAAGATGGAGGATATCCCCAAGATGGCATTCCAAACAAGGTATGGTCACTATGAATATATAATGATGCCTGCTGATATTACTAATGGCCCTACTCTCTTCATGGATTTAAGGAATATATTCTTTAGAGATTACCTCAACTAGTTTTTTGGGGTATTTATAGATGATATTCTGATCAATTCAAAGATGAAGGAAGAGCATGAAGATCATAGGATAATTGTTCTGAATACCCAAAGGAATGAGAACTTATATAAAAAATATACAAAGTGTGAGTTTTTTCTACAAAAGTTTTTATTTTTTCTGTTATATAATCTAAATATATTGTATAATAGTAAAACCATCAAATATAGAGGCTATTGAAAGTAGTCTTAGACCAACCACATTAACTTAGATCCATTGATTTCTTGGTTTGGATAGATAATATTGACTGTTTGTGTAGATTTTTTCACGAATATAAAATTATATATCCATGTTAATTTGGAAGGGTGTTATGCTCCTTCGGATAGATGAATTTGTGGGAAATTTCAAAAAAATAAAGAGAAGGTTTGTCAGTGAACCTGTTCTTATGTTACTATGTAGTTGAGAAGAGTATGTAATTTATAGTGATGCATACAATAAGGGATCAGGATGTTTTCTTATGAAAAATAACATGGTTATATCCTATGTGGAACAATAGTTCAATATAGATGATAAAAATTTCCCAACTCATGATTTCAAGTTAGCAGTGGTAATTTTTTCAATAAAGATATGGAGACATTTTCTTTATAGGAAAAAGTGTGATATATATACTGATCATAAAAGTCTTAAATATATAATCACATATAAGGAGTTGAACATGTGCCAATAATGATGGTTAGTGTTGGTAAAAAGTTATGACTGATCAATACATTACAAACCTAGGAAAGTGAACAAGGTGGATGATGCTTTGAGTCGAAAAGATCATGATAGCTTATCTAGGATGAGGGTCACAACATATCTAATATTTATTGATTTGTAAATGATGGATCTCAAAATCCTAAAGGAAGGGGAAAAATATTATCTTTATAAAATGATTGTTCAACTATATGTCCATGTGAAGATTAAGAAGGCATCAAAGTAAGATGAGGAGTACAAAATATATTTAGAAATGTTCTTGAGTTAATCCTTGATCAGGATGTAATGATAAGGTTCAAGAACCATGTTTATATTCCCTCCATGCCATATTTGAAGGAGTTGTTAGAGGAATCTTATAGTTATTCATTATCTATTCATCATGGAAGTATGAAGATGTATAGGGACATAAAAGAATACTTTTGGTGGGATACATTGAACAAAGATATTGTAGAGACTGTATCTTGGTGTTTGGTATGCCAATACTTTAAGGATAAAAGCAAAACGTCTAAAGGGATGTTGCATCCATTACCTATAATAGAGTTGAAATGGGATAACATCACTATGAATTTTTGTCATTAGAATACCAAAAACCTCTAAAAGGTTTAATTCTATATGAGTTTTAGTAGATCACCATACTAATTTTGCACACTTCATTTCAATTAGTGAAGATTTCTCTCTTGATCAGATTGAAAGAATATACATTATGGAAGCTATAAGGTTACATGGAGTACCACATTCTATGGTATCAGCTCAGGATATGACGTTAACCACAATTTTCATGATAATTCTTCATAAATAACTTGATATAGAATTGAGTTTCATCACAACTTATCATCCTCAAACAAATGGTCATTTTGAAATAACAATTCAAACCCTAGAGGATATATTGATATCTAGTTCTATAAATTTCAAAGGTTGTTGGGATAAACACCTTACTATAGTTAATTTTTCAAATAATAATATTTTTCAATCAATAATTCAGATAGATCCTTAGGAATCCCTCTATACAAAGAAATGTAGATCTCCAACGTGCTGGGATAAGGTTGGAGAAAGAAAACTATCAGGACAAGAGATCACTGAGGAAATGGTTGAGAAGGTTAGAACGATTCAACAACATATCAAGGTATCTCAAAGCCAAAATAAAAGTTATGCTGATAACTGTTAGCATTATCTATAATTTATAGTTGGTTAAAAGTAATTTCTAAGAATCTCACCTTGTAATATAGTAGTGATATTTTAAAAGAAAGTGAAATTAAGCCCTAGGTATATCGCCCCCTTTAAAATTATTGATTGTATTGGGACGTTAGCCTATCACCTGGAACATACACTAATCATATCTTAAGTACATGATGTGTTACATGTATCACACTTGAGAAATTATATACCTGACCCTTCTATGTATCCTTATTTGTTTACTCGAGTGATGAATTTCGAAGGAGAAAATCATTTTAAAGGGGATAGAATGTAACACCTCGAGTTTTTATAGACCTGTTTTTGGAATAAATTATAATTTTAATCTCGAAATAAACTATGTAAATGATTCATATCACACTAAAAAACACGTTTAATGTTATAGGAAACACTAAATTATCGTATGTTACAAGAAACACTGAGTTGGTGTACGATAAACACAACATTGAGTTGGCATAAGAAACACGCAACCCTGAGTTTTTAAAAAATTATTTTTTTGTTTAAATAATATTATAATAACCTAGATATTAAACATAGTTATAATAATAATAAATATCTTTAAAATATTTTCTACAATTGTTTGAAATTAATAAAACATATTGAAAATGAAATATATAATTTTTGTTAAAGTCCTTATATGTCAAAAAATACTATTTTTGATTTCCTTCTAATAAAATTAATTTTAGAAACCTTTAGAAATTAAATTTGATAGAAAACCTTATTTTTTAATAAATAATGTCTAAATTATCTTATGGTGAATTTTTTGGATTATTTAGAGAAACTTCATTTTTGGATGAATAGTGAAAAATACTTGTTTTTAATTTAAAACAGATGTTTAATTAAATTTACTTATAAGGATAAAATATATTTTAAATTTTTTTAAAAGTTGAAATAGTTAATATTTTTATCATGTAATACAATTTTTTTTTCATTGCAATCATTTCCACATTTAAATTGTACTTAAAGAATTAACCAATTTGTTTTCTTTTTACTATAAAAAACCCACAATGTTGTCTTGACAACCGATTTATTTTTATGATAATTTCTATCACTTCTCTGATCAGAATTTGGGAAAATGTATTCCATATTTTTAATCATAATAATTTATAATTTCTATTAATGTAAACTTTTTTTGTCCCATGATATTAGTAAAAGTCATTAAAATTAATCACAACACTTAAGTCCAAATTATGCTTAATTAGGGACTAAACCTAAAGATTAAGAGACCAAACAACCTAATAACTTTTACAACACCCATTGGTTGTAAATATTTAGACTCTACCATAAATTGGATATAACTTGGTCCATTATTAGATCAACTTTCAATATGAAAAAATGTGGGTGGAATTCTCTCTTTAAATATTTACAAGAGTGCCACTCATCATCCACTATAAAAGGACGCCACCTCTACCAATTCCTCACAACTCTCAAAACTATTAAGTTCAGAACATATCTAGCCATATAACCTCCCAAAAATACCCCCTTATAACTTTAAGCCTCTCTTTAATCAAAAATATTCTCACAAAATCCATTTTACATAAACCAAAAGTAGTTACCCGATTAAGAGGTAATGCCTTCTCTCAAGGTCCATTCCTTTATTTTCCATCCTCACACCTATACTCTATTTATTCTATTATTGAGTGAAAAATCCATTATAATAAATATACTAGGATGTTTTTATGTAAAGGTTTAGACCAACACTTACACAAACCTTTATCTAATGGATATCAAACATAATGTTTTTGTGTTTGGCGAACTACTAGCTCACGAAACAATGATTATTAATTTCTCATTTTCCACCAATCATGGAGGTCCATATGATAGAAAATATATTTACATATGTAATATATTATGTTTATTATGTATTTAATCTTCTTTATTCCTTTTATAACACACATCTCCTTACTTTCCATTTGGTTTAAATGTGAAAATCTAGTTTGAGGAAGTGTGGACTACCACCCCCTCAAAGTGAGGTGATTCATTCACACACCACATAGAATGTATTAAGGATGGATTTAATGAAATTATATGATATATATATATATATATATATTATATATTCATTATAATTTAATAATATATATATACATATTTTATTTACATGCTTTATTTCAATACGACAATAAAAACAGAAACATTGTTCTTTCATACGTATGGCTTATTGTGTCCATTAATAGTGTATTTATTTTTTTAATTCTATATAATATAGATTATTATAATACATATATACTATATATAACTCATATTTATATATTTTTTTAATTCTATAATCATGATATAATTATAAGGATGAAAGATAAAACAAATTAAGGCACATGCAATGAACAAAGTGAATATTAACCAAAGTGAATCTTTAACGTAGGATCTTTAACAAGCAGGTAATATAAGGTCATAACTAAACCAAATATGGTATTATGTATAATAATATTATTCTTTAAAATATTTATAATAATATTATATTAATTATACAAAATTCTTGTACGAGTATGGAGAGAGTCAAGATACAAGGTAAGGGGATTTCATCTCACTTTTAATTTCTGTGAGATACAAGCTATGGTCACCACTCTTTCCTTTTTTTATTGTGTATGTACTACACCTGATTTTATTATATGTATATTTTACTTAAATTTATGGGTATTCACATTCCAATTTAAGATCCTTATTTCATGGGTATTTAACTTTAAAAAATTATTATATCGGTAATACAATTTTTCTCAATTTACCTTCTTTGAGATTCATGTTTTTTATGCACCTAAATTGTTTTTTGAGGTGTATATAATTATATTTTAAATGTTATATCATTAATATCATTATTTTAATGATTTATTATGCTTTATTTAATTTAATTTTCTTAAATGTAGAGTATGATCCCATGTTACCAAGTAATAATAGATTATTGAAACAATCTCATAAATTTCTAAGGTTGTTTATGTTTATTCTTCCGCTGATGAAATATTACAACCCCTCAAAATATAATATTAAAAAATTTAATTATCTTCTATTTATTCATGATATCCTCTATTTTTATTAACATTTTTCACTTCTTTTACTTAAGATAATTAATTTTTAGGTAAAATCTGATCGTCTCTCTCTTTGGTCGGGAATCTGTTGTATTCAAAAACCATGCTTTTGAAAATGTTTTCAAAATGATTGTAAAATATCATTTAAGATAATTTCAAAAGAAAAATTATTTTAGAAATGTTTTATTGTTTTCAAATCTTCCTTTATAATTTTTCAATTCTATTTTCACAAAAAAAATCAAAAGTTTTATGTTATAAAAAGCATTTTTTAAAGAAGAATGGCTATTTTCAACATGAAATGTTTTTAAAAGACCATTTAAAATTATTTGCCTTCTAATATAATATCTATTGGTGTTACTAATGCCTTTATGGGTAAATTATTCAATGTTTCCATTCATATTATTTCTTTGAATTTATTTTTTTGATGGCTTGATTATTTTAAAGACTGTATCTCTTTCACATGTTATATGATTTTAAAACCACCTTATTTTCATGTGTTGTTATTATAATGAAATTATTATAAAACCTATATATTTTCATAGTTTATAATATATTTAAAATTTTATTATACCCAGTTAATTTCATGGGATATGACATTATTATTTATGATAGTGTGGAAGATATATGTATGATTTATTTTTGTTATGGGTGAGACATATATCTCCCTTAAATGCATTTTGTAAATATTTATATCTCATTATCTGAACTAATATGGTTTTGGGAGTGATCTTGGACTACTATGATGGCCATGGGAGTGAACCATGAGTACTAAGATGGTATGAGGAGTGAACTCATTCTACTATGATGGGCATGGGAGTGAACCATGACTACTATGATGGTATGGGGAGTGAACCCATATTACTAATATGGTATTGGGATAGATGCCTTGTCTAATATGGAAATCATCATATTCTTATGTGTTTTCCACACTTCCATGTTTTATTTCTATGTTATTCTTTCATGGATTATGCTATTTATTTCATTATGATTCATGTCTTATGAACTGCCAATCATTATGCCATGATCTTTATTATCATATTTGATATGCATTGTATGATCTTATATTTTCCTAATCACATTCTCATACCCTTATGATCTTGTTTATTCTTACACATCTCCCTTGTTTACCCTTACTGAGCATTTGAGATCACCCCGTTTTTTGTTTCCTTTCACCCAGGTTATGATGATATGTATTATGTTTGATATGTATATGAAGGGTTCTAGTCTAAAAGAACCAAGTGGTAGATGATTTATCTCACATAAGTACCACTGTTTATGTTCCCATGTTTCCAAAGTAACTATACTAGTGTGGCCTTCATGTGTCTGTTTGTGTGGTGTTTTTTGTATTCCACAAAATTTATGTAATGTTAATGCTTGAAAAGCGATGGTCCCTACACAATGGACTTCTAATATAATTAATTTTTAAACAATTTGGTAATTAAATATGATAAAATAAACTTAATTTTTTCATTTATAATATCTAAATTATCTTACAAGGGATTATTTGAATTTTCCTAAGAAACATCATTTTTGGACGAATACTGAAAATATTGAATTTTAATTCAAAACATATTTTTAATTTAGTTAATTTATACAATTAAAATATATTTTAATTTGATTTAAAAGATGAATTAGACAAAAAATTTATCAATAAATCCAATTTTGGTCATTTTAATAATTTCCACACTTAAATTGGAAATAAAAACATTGCAATCTTTTGATCATTTTTACATTAAAAACATGTAGTGTCATCCCGACAATGCAATTAAATTTTAATTAAATTTTCCACATCCGTGATAAGAATTTTTAAAAATATATTCCATATTTGTTATCAGAATGATTTATAATTTCTAAAAAAGTCATATTTGTTTTGACCAAAAATATTACTTAAAGTGATTAAAATTAATCACATCGGTTAAGGCCAAATTAATTTTAATTAGGGACTAAACCATAACATTAAGTTCCCAAATGACATAGAAACATACCAAAATCCAGTTTTCTAGAAAAGTTTAGAACCTATCATAAATTTTCTTTAACCTTTTACATTATTGGATACACATTCAAAATGAAAAATTTCGGTGGAATTATCCCTTAAAATATTTACAGGAGTGCCACTCCACCTTCACTATCAAAGGCCACCACCAATACCCATTCATCAAACGTATAAAACCTTTAATATTAGTCCATTATGTACAAAATAAACCTCCTAAAAATTCTATATTATACCTCTAAGTCTCCCTTTCAGTATAAAGACTCTCAAGGAATCCTTTTGGCATAAATAGAATGGAGTTACCTAATTAAGAGGTAACATCTTCTCTCAATCCCTTTCTTTTATTTTCCATCTCCAACCCCTAAAACACCCTTTATTACATTATTATGTGTAAAATCCATTATATTACATAAATTATGATGTTTTTTTGAAAATATTTATACTTACACTTACACACACCTCCATATAATGGATATCAAACAAACTGTTTCAATGTACGGCGAACTACTACCTCATGAAATGATGATTGATAATTAATGATTTAACACCTTTAAAAGAGGCCAATATGATAAACACTATATTTTAATATTTAATATAAGATATTTATTATGTATTTATGATTTTTTATTCTTTTTACAACACACATCTCATTAATTTCCATTTTGTGTTTATACAATAATATCGTTTGAGGAAATGTGGACTACCGCTCCCTCAAAGCAATGTGATTCGTTCACACACCACACGAAATGTATTAAGTATGGGTTTAGTGAACTTATATGATATATATATATATATATATGATATATTAATTCCACTATAATAATGATATATATATACATACATGTATATATATATATATATCATTTTCTTTTCTTCTTTCAATAGGACAATAAAGGCAATAACAACGTTCATGCGTACGTATGGATTACCGTCTTCATGAGCAATGTATTCTATTTCATACTACTATAATATATAGATTGTTATAATTCACATATACATGATATAACTCATATTTATATCATTTTTTAAATTATAGAATCATTATATAAGTATAAGAACTAATGATATAACAAATTAGGACACATGCAAAGAACAAAGCATATATTACCCGAAGTAAAGTCTTAAGATATGATCATTAATAAGAAGATAATATAAAGTTGTAATAAAACCATATATGTAATATATATAAGAATATTATTTTGTAAAATATTTCTAATAAACTTATATTTATTATACAGGAATATTTTAAGAGTACAGAGAGAGTCAAGACACAAGGTTTGGGGATTTCATCTCACTTTTAATTTCTGTGATATACATGATATGTTATCCACTATTTCCTTTTGTGTGGTGTATCTACTTAACATTACTTAATTCTTTGTATAATATAATTAAATTAATGGGTATTTACATTTCCATTTTATGATCATTCTTTCATGGGGTTTATGATTCAAAAGTAACCAAATCGGTAAAATGTTTGGTCTAAATTTTCCATCTTTGAGACTCAAGTTTTTTTATGCACCTAAAATCATTTTGAGGTTTATATACATCCATTTTACATGGTACATAATGAATTTAATTATTTAATTATATTTCAGGTTTCATTTAATTTCCATTTCATACATTGTGAGTTTGACCCCAGCTAACCAATTTGCAAGAGTTTACTCAAATAATCTCATAACTTTTTGAAATTGTTAATGATTATTCATATTTGATGAAATCATATAGTCCATATCATGTGGATATTCATGAGTTTCCTTATCCTATATTTTTTCAATATATCATCATGTGTTAGTGCCATTTTTTCTAATATTTGATACCTAAGGTAATTAAAAGAATATTTTTAGAAAAAATCTAACTGTATCTGTCTCTTCGGTTAAAAATCTATGTTTTATAAAAAGGGTTTCCAATAATATGATACTGTTATACTTAAAAAATTAAAATAAATTCCAAACCATTTGTATTTTACCAAATCTATTCAATGAAATATTCATATCTCTTTCCAAATAAGGAATCTTTCTATCCTTTTTACCGTGAAAAAAGAATTTTTGTTTTACCTTGTACGACATGTATGGATTTACCCACCATCATTTCATTTAATATTTCATTGGATTTTTAAAGGTTACACTTTAATAAAATGTTTTTAAATGTAATTTTTAGGTAAATATATTTTCAAAAAAAATAAATCTTATTTTATTTGTTTCCAAAGAAATTTATATTCAAAATTCCTTTAAGCCTTATTTAATAGATTTCAAATTATTTTCAATGTAATTATTTTTAATTCATTTTCAAGCTTCTAATATATATTTTCATGTAATTTTTTTTTCAAAATGATTTCAAAAATTATTATATTATTTTAATGTATTTTATATGAACTCTATTTTCATATGGTTTTATGTATTAAAAACATTTTTCAAAGAAGAAAGGATACTTTACTAAAGAAACTATATTGAATCTATGATTTCATCTATTGATGTTACTTATGCTTTTCTCGGAACTGTTCTAATGGTTCCATTCATATCCTTTACGTGAATGGGTTATTCTAATTTCTAGGGTCTTTATGAAATCAATTTCTCTTTTACAGGTTATATTTTAACGAAATTTGTTTCTCTTTCACAGGTTATATGTTTGTAGAACCCAGTTCTTTTCACGGGTTATGTTTATAATGATATGATTATGAAAACTGTATCTTTAAACTTGTTATAATATGTTTACCATTTTATGATACCCATTTTATTTCATGGGTTATTATATGTATATTTGTGATCTTGTGGACATGTATGTATGATTTAATTATGTGATGGGTGGGACATAAATCTGCCTCCATGCATTGGGTAAAAATTTATATATGATGAGGTAATAATGGGAATCAAGTCGATGGGCTTGATCCACTATGGGATGATATGGAAACCTGATCACTTAAAAATAAAGGATTGCATCTTGGGATGGTGGTGTGTCCCACCCAGTCGGTGTAGTAACCAAGAAGATAGACAATGGGGAAACCCGGTCTATTTGGGGTATTTGGTAACCCCAATACCTTAAAAGGAATGAATTTATACTGGGGATGGTGGTGTGTCCCGTACAGTCGGTGTAGTTCCCATGATGTGCGTAGATAATTTCTGGCAATGCATCTTGACTTATAGGGAATGATATCGCTTGTTTATTTATGCCACAATTTCATGTCTTATACCAATGATATGATTTCATGGATTATATTCTTTATTTACTTATGATTAATGTATTATAAAATTTCATGCTTTATGCCATGATTCATGTTTATGATCTTTGATATGAAGGGTATATTCTTCTAATGTTATGACGATGTTATCATACACCCTATTCTCATGTTTATGCTTACATTTCTACCTTTTTCACCCTCACTAAGAATTTGAGCACACCCATTTTTAGGTTTCCTTCCCCTAGGTAATGAAGATATGTAGTAAATATGATGTGTCAAAGACAGGTTCTAGTCATGAAGAACCTAGTGGTGGATGATGTATCTCACATATATACTAGTGTTTATGATTCCATGTTTCTAAGGGAACTATAGCAATCATAGTCAATGGGAATCTGTTTGTATAATGTTTAATTATTCCTCAAAAGTTATGCATTGTCATTGTTTGAAAAGTGTGGTTCGCTATAGATGACACATGTATGAATTTTTTTAATAAGATATCAGTTTATAAAGGGATTATATTAAATATTAGTGTTTTTGTCAGGTTTTTGTTTTCATAACATTAACTTATTTCTATATGCCTTCCTTGACATAATTTTAGACACAGGTCAGTGACTTTAGGTATGTTTACATAATAATGCAGAGAAGGATGAATTTATGTTCACACACAAAGTGTATATATAATATTCTTAAATTCAATTGAATTTAATATTATGTATAGATATTATTCTCTAATAGTATATATTACAATCCCTCAATTAAATTTCATCATATAAATTCAATCATGAGATATTCAATACTACAAATACAGCTTTTATCAGCGCTAAAAATGGCCTTTAACAGCACTAGAAAAATGCTATTAATGCCAACGAAGATAAAGGGGGGGGGGGTACCCTTTATCAATGATCCAAAAAGATTTGATAAAGACCCCTTTTATTAGTGCTCAAAAAAAGCGCTTATAAAAGGGGTCTTTTATCAGCACTAAAACAAAGTGATGATAAAAGGGTCCTTTATCAGCACTTTCTTTTTAGCACTGATAAAAGGGTCCTTTATCAGCTCTTTCTTTTTATCACTGATAAAAGACTCCTTTTATCAGTGCTATTTTAAAATCGCTGATAAAAGTTAAAAAAATAAAAAAATACTACCAATCAGGGGGGATATTATAGTGCATGAGCCCCCCTTTTATAGCACCTTTCTGCCCCCCTCCAGCGTCCGCATGCACAACTCCACCCTTTATCAGCGCTAGCCCTAGATTCACCCGTGCACGTGTGTCCCTGCCTCCACCCGGATTTGATCTCGAGACCTCCCCCCTGCTCTCCTGGACCCTTTGCCACTCCCCTATATTGATTTGTTCTCCTATTAGTGATATATCTATTTATTTATATATATATATATATATTTAGTTATATTTATTCGTATAGTAATATATATTTATATTAATATATATATTTATATTAATATAAATATATAGTTATATTAATATATATATAGTGATATTAATATATATATTTATAGTTATATCAATATATATATATGTAGTTATATTAATATATATATATATATAGTTAGATTAATATATAGGTATATAAATATTCATATATTTGTATTTTAAATAAAATGGATATTAGTTATTATTTGGATAAAGCAAATATATTTTATATGTAAATATATATTTTTTATTTATATTTATAATTAAATTTTTAGGTGTGAATATATAAAAAATATGTACATAGAGTTATATATTTGATTATAAATAGAAGTGCATTATAAAAAAAGATAAAATTTAAAAGGCATAATATCAATATAAATGTAATACCTTGGAATAAATTCAGTCCCCACCAAAAAAAGCCAATAATACCCCCTTAAACGAGGCTGAAAATCCACAAAATGTTAAAAAATCGGGGTACCCCGACTAAAAACTCAGTTTTGGAGGCCTTCTAGGAATTGTTTGGCCTCGAAAAAACCTTGACCGAGTACTCCCTAGTCATTTCTATGTAGATCTCATCACAAGCTTCGATTTGATATGAGGTAGAGCTCAAACGGACACCCGGATCAAAAGTTATGGCTGTTTGAAGTTTGAGTTGCGTTTTCAACATATTTTGGATCTTTTTTTAATTTTTTTTAATTTTTTTAGTCTTCAAATTTTTATTAACTGACTATTAATCCATAATAATTAGCAAATTATTAATTAAAAATATTTTTTTAAATTTTTTTATAAGCCATTTTCACTAAATATCTTATATATTACGTGTAACTGTTTATTTATACTTATCTACAATATATTTAAAATTATATATAAAAAACATATATTATATTTATATCAATATACCTATATTTATATATTTATATATTAATATATTTTTTTAATAATTTTTTTTGGAAGTAGACCCTTTTTCAGTGATTTTAAAAAAAGCACTCATAAAGACCCCCTCCTTTATCAGTGCTACTAAAAAAAGCACTGATAAAGGGGTACCCTTTAACAGCGCTAAAAAAAGTGATGTTAAAGGGGGTACCTTTATTAGCACTACAAAATGCGATCATAAATGGGTACTTTTATCAGCACTTTTTTAGCACTGATAAAGGTACCCTTTATCAGCGCTTTTTCTAGCACTGACAAATGTACCCCACTTTATCAGCACTTTTTCATTAGCGCTGATAAATGGTGGCGCTGGCCTTTCCCAGTTTTGTGGTAGTGATTTGAGTTTTGAATATATGAGTTGAATTTTATATCTTTCTAATTATTCATAAGGTAATAAATAAATATTTATTTATTAACTATTTAATCGATTAGATTTATCTATAAATACTTTTTTAGTTTTTAAAATTTTAATATAATATTTTTATTCATGGTTTTAGTGAATATAATATATATTCATTTATCAAATGAATAATAATTATTTGAATAGATATTTTATTATTCAATTTTTGAAATATTAATGAAAGGATTATTGGGTTATGTTAATGTCCTGAATAAAATGATAAAATTTATTTAATATTGTTTAAATAAAAATTAATTTATTTATTTAAAAAATGATATTAAATTAACTTTTATCATGGGTTATAATAATAGTAGTAATAATAATAATATAATTATAATTATAATTATAATAATTATTATTTTTCATGAGGATTACATAGAATAAAAAATTTGAATAATAGACTTCGTTAAATTATTAATATATTAACCATAATTATAAAATCAGTTTTATATCATTTTAGAGTTAGAAACTTATTATGCACAATTTAAATATATCTATAATTGTATCCATCCCTAGAGTCAATACTCCTTACATCCTCTATGTCAATAACATAAATAGAATAATTGAATATCATGTTAAGATTAATGATAATTTATTTGAAGGTCTAGGTTCCTCTATACATGTAGTAAGAAAAGGTGACTTAAAGAGAATATGTGGATACACCTATAGGAATCCATTCTAGATTCCCTACCATAACAATGACACAACAAGATAAGAAATGAAAATTGATCCAGAGTATTATCATCATTGAGGTAATTCATGTTTTAAATTATTTAGAACATAAATGTGAGAGATCCTCTCTAGAAGAGTTTGGGGTTGCAGTCATTAAGTAGTTATTATATATCCATCGAAATCAATAAAAAACAAAAATTAAACACCCTAACACTAAATTCTCTATATCATGGAAACTTTAAGTTGTATAAGAATGGTAAATTTTTTGTTTATATTATTTAAAATATATTTGATAAATTGCTTATTTTTTTGTAATTAATAATTTCCACTTTTTTATTAATCCAAAAGTTAGGATACAACATTTTTACAAGTTCCTATAACCAAGAAAAGCCCAAGACATGTGAAGAACACTCACTGATTCCATATGGAGGTGACAAGGTCACTACCCACATGGCATGGATATATCGAGTTTAGCATTAAATTACAAATCATGTACACATGGTCAACTCACACAATTTGTGCTCTGCATTGATCTAGGGTCTCCATGTGACTCGGTATGCAGTTTTGTTACATGATGTGCATTGAATTCCACTGTATAACTTGGTTTGATCGAAATTAAATGGTGTGTACCTAGTGTACATGTTTTGAAATCCTACACATTTCTAACCCAATGTAAATCGTGGAAGGATGGGTGGTCAATACAAAATGGAATTACACAATGTTTATTGACAGCCAGTCGAGTGATACAGCTAGATAAGGACTGAAAGGCATGTAATTGGATGTTCTTAACATATAACACATTAAAAAACATGAAATAAGAGAGTTTATTTTTTAATCACACCATTTGGATCAATAAACATGATAATGTAAGCAAGACAAAAACTACACAACACGTAGTTGTTTGTACACATTATATAACATGAATCATTCTACATCAGGTACACACAAAGTGTTTTCAGTATATATGTGAGTATAAACACATAATAATTAATAACGACTAAATTATGGAATTATACAACAATTAACAACTGTTTTCAACTTTTTGTACATCACAGACATTCTGATCAGTAAATGACAGATATATTATGACAAGTTGTGAGGTGATGCATGCCATGAAAACTATGTGGATTAAAATATAGAACTATTCAACATGTATATCATGAAATTTCATGTAGTAATACCTGTTATGTAAGTACATAGTACATTATGAGGACCATAAAAAAATGTGAGATACATGACATTTCAATTGAAATTAAACATCAGTTATGAATTAGATATCAGAAATAGATTTATTCTGGCACAGAAGGCACAAACTATATTGCCTCTTTATTGCACTTAATATTCTTAATTATTTTAAAATTAAAATAGTTAAATTTATTTAAAATAATATAGTATGAGAGTCTTAATATATCATAATTATTTTTTGGATATAACATTAAGATAAATAATTTGTAAACTAATTCATTCATTCATTATTGAATTGTAGAAAATTTATTATAACTATAATGGTTTCAAATGAATGTTAACAAGTCCAAATGTGTTTTAGTTTCATGTTGTGATGGATCATGATCTTGAACGTACTATGTCTGTATTGGATTTATTTATTTAATTTAAATATTTACTTCCTGATTTTATGTGATGATTTTTTATTAAATTAAAAATGTCGGTGGAATTCTCCCTTCAAATATTTACTAGAGTGGCACTCCAACTTAAATATAAAAGGCCACCACCTGTACCCATTCATCACACCGATAAAAAGTTTTTATTCATCCATTATGTAAAAAATAAACCTATAGACAATCCTAAATTAGTCCATGAAGTCTCCCTTTCGGTAGAAAGACTCTGAAGGAATCATTTTGGCAAAAACATAATGAAGTTACCTGATTGAGAGGTAACGTCCTCTCTCATGCCCTTTCTTTTATTTTCCTTATCCAAACCCTCAAACATCCTTTATTCCATTATTGTGTAAAAAACATAGTATATTACATATATTTGGATGTTTTTATGAAATTATTTATACTTAAAATTACTGACACCTCTAGGTAATGGATATCAAAAAAATTATTTCTTTGTACAGTGAACTACTGCCTCCCGAAATTATGATTGTTCATTTTTCATTTACCACCTATAAAGAGTCCAATATGATGGACACTCTATTTTAATATTTAATAAAAGATATTTATTATGTATTTATGATTTTTTATTCCTTTTACAACACACATCTCTTTAACTTCCATTTCATGTTAATACAATAATATTGTTTGTGGAAGTGTGGACTACCGCTCCCTCAAATCAATGTGATTCATTCACATACCACACAGAATGTATTAAGTATGGGTTTAGTGAACATATATTATATATATGATATATTCATGCCTCTATAACAATGATATATATATACATACATGTATATATATATCATTTTTATTTTTTCTTTCAATAGGACAATAAAAACAAAAAACAACGTTCATGCGTACGTATGGCTTACCGTCTCCATGAACAGTTTATTCAATTTCATACAACTATATTCTATATATTGTGATAATTAAAATATACGTGACATACCTGATATTTATATCATTTTTTACATTATTTAATCATGATATAAGTATAAGTACCGAAGGTATAACAAATTAAGACACATGAGAAGAACAAATAAAATTTTACCCGAAGTGAAGTCTTAACATATGATCATTAATAAGAAGCTAATATAAGGTCATAATAAAAACATATATGTAATAGATATAAGAATATTATTCTACAAAATATGTTTAATAAACTTATATTTATTATACATGAATATTTTAAGAGTATGGAGAGAGTCAAAACACAAGGTACGGGGATTTCATCTCACTTTTAATTTCCATGATATGCTTGATATGTTCTCCACTCTTTCCTTTTTGTGGTGTATATAAATAACATTAATTTATTCTATGTATAATATAATTAAATTAATGGGTATTCACATTTCTATTATATGATCATTCCTTCATGGGGTTTAATATTCAAAAGTAACCAAATCAGTAAAATGTTTTGTCTCAATTTTCCATCTTTGAGACTCAAGTTTTTTTATGCACCTAAAATCATTTTGAGGTGTATATAAATCCATTTTACATGGTATATATTTAATTTCCTTATTTAATTATATTTTAGGATTCATTTAATTTCCATTTCATACTTTTTGATTTTGACCCCAAGTAACTAATTTTTAATAGTTTACTCAAACAATCTAATCAATTTTTTAAATGGTTAATGATTCTACATCTTTGATGAAATCATATGATTCATATCCTATAGATATTCTTGAGTTTCATTATCCTCTCTTTTTTCAACATATCCTCATGTGTTATTGCAATTTTTTCTACTACTTGGTATCTAAGGTAATTAAGAAAATTTTTTTAAGAAAAATTTAACTGTATCTCTCTCTTTAGTCGGATATCTGTGTTTTCTAAAAAGGGTTTCCAAGAATATTATACTGTTATAATATAAACATTAAAATAAATTTTTTACCTTTTGTCTTTTACTAAATCTATTCAATGTAATATTCTTATCTATTTCAAAACAAAGATTCTTTCTAACCTTTTTTCCATACAAAAAGAATATTCTTTTTACCTCGTACGACATGTACATATTTACCCACCATCATTTCTTTGAATATTCCATTGGATTTTTAAATGTTACAATTTAATAGAATGTTTTAAAAGTAATTTTCAAGTAAATAGGATTGAAAAAAATATTCAATCTTCTTTTAGTTCTTTCCATATAAATTTATTTTCAAAATTTCTTCAAGCCTTATTTAAAAGTTTTCAAATTATATTAAATGTAATTATTTTTAAATCATTTTCAAGATTCCATCATATTCTTTAATGTAAAATGCTTTTCAAAATGATTTCCCAAATTTTTATATGATTTCAATGTATTTTCTAAGAAATCTATTTTCATATAGATTTATGTATTAGAAACATTTTTCAAAGAAGAAAGGATATTTTCCTCAAGAAAATTTTTTGAAATTTATTTCATAATTATTTTGAATCTAAGATTACATCTATTTCTGTTACTTATGACATTCTAGGAACTGGTCTAATGGTTCCATTCATATCTATTCTATGAATGAGTTATTCTTAATGTCATGGTCTTTATGAAATCAATTTCTCTTTTAAAGGTTATATTTTTACGAAATGTTTTTCTCTTTCACGGGTTATATATTTATAGAACACAATTCTTTTCACAGGTTATGTTTATAATGTGATGATAATGAAAACTATATCTTTCCACTTGTTATGGTATGATTACCAGTTTATGATACCAATTTAATTTCATTGGTTATGATATGTCTATTTATGATCTTGTGGACATGTACATATGATATAATTATGTGATGGGTGGGACCTATATCTCCCTCTATGAATTGGGTAAAAATTTATATCTGTTGAGGTAATAAGGGAAATCAAGTCGATGGGCTTGATCCACTATGGGATGATATGGAAACACGACCACTTAAAAATGATGGACTAAAGCTTAGGATGGTGGTGTGTCCCACCAAGTAGGTGTATCCACCAAGAAGATAGACAATGGGGAAACCCGATCCATTTGGGGAAGATGGGAACCCCAATACCTTACATGGAAATAATTTCTAATGGGGATGGTGGTGTGTCCATTCTAGTCGGTGCAGTTCCAATTACGTGCACAAATATGTTCTCGCAATGAATCTTGAATTATAGGTAATGATATTACATGTTTATTTATGCCACAATTTCATGTCTTATACCAAATGTATGATTTCATGGATTATATTATTTTTTACTTATGATTCATGTATTATAAACATTCATTATTTATGCCAAGATTCATGTTTATGATCTTTGATATGAAGGGTATATTTTTCTAATGTTTTGACCATGTTATCATACCCCCTATGCTCATGTTTATTCTTACATTTCTCCCTTTTTCACCCTTATAGATCATTTCAGATCACCCCTTTTTATGTTTCCTTCCCCCAGGTCATGAAGATATGTAGTAACTATGATGTGTCTAAGAGTTTTTATAGTCAGGAATAACCTAGCTGGAGATGATGTAGATCACATATATAAAATTGTTTATGTTTCCATGTTTCCAATGGAACTATACCAATCACGGTTATTTGATGTCTATTTGTATAATTTTTAATTATTCCACAAAAGTTATGCATTTTTTATGTTGGAAAAAAGAGGTTCTCTATAGATGACACATGTATGAATGTTTTCTAATAAGATATCAGTTTAAAAAGGGATTATATTAAATATTAGTGTATCTGTCAGGTTTTCATTTTCATGGCATTAACTTATTTCTATATGTGTTCGTTGACATGATTCTGGACACGGGTCATTGAATTTAGGTATGTTTACATAATACTATGGAGAAGGATGTATTTATGTTCACACACTAATTGTATATATAATATCCTTAAATTCAATTGAATTTAATATTATGTATAGATATTATTCTCTAATAGTATAAATTATAATCCAGCAATTAAATTTAATCATATAAATTCAATCATGAGATATTTGATTTTTGAATATATGAGTTGAATTTTATATCATTATAATTATTCACAAGGTAATAAATAAATATTTATTTATTTACTAGGTCATCAAATAGATTTATCTGTAAATAATTATTTTTGTTTTTTTAATTTTAAGATAATAATTTATTCACGAGTTTAGTGAATATAATATATATTCATTTATCAAATGAATATTAATTATTTGAATAAATATTTTATTATTAATTTTTTGAAATATTCATGAAAGGATTAATGGGTCATGTTAATTTCCCTGACTAAAATGATAAATTTTATTTAATATCATTTAAATAAAAATTAAATTATTTATTTAATAAATGATATTAAAATAAGATATTATCATGGGATATAATAATAATTGTAATAATAATAAAAATTTAATAATAATAATAATAATAATAATAATAATAATAATTATTATTATTTGGCATGAGGATTACATAGAATAAAATATGTGAATAACATCCTTTGTTAGATTATTAATCTATTAACCATAATTACAAAATCATTTTTATATCATTTTAGAGTGACCGACTTTATTGTGAATAATGTAAATATATCTATAATTGTCTCGATCCCTAGAGTCAACAGTCCTTACATCCTCCATCTTAAAAACCTAAATATAATTAGGTAATTTCATGTTAAGATTACTGATAATTTATTTGAAGTTCTAGGTTTCTCTATACTTATAGTAAGAAAATGTGATTTGAAGAGGATAAGTGGATACACCTAGAGGAATCCATTCTAGATTCCCTACCATAACAATGACACAACAAGATAAGAAATAAAAATTGATCTAGTGTATTATCATGCCTGAGGTAATTAATGGTTTAAATTATTTAGAACATAAATGTGAGAGATCGTCTCTTGGAGAGTTTGGGATTTCATTCATTAAGTTATTAATATATAGCCATCGAAATCAATAAAAAACAAAAATTAAGAATCCTACCACTACATTATCTATATGAAGGAACCTTTATGTTGTATAATAATGGTAACATTTTAATTGATAATTATTTATAAAATATTTTATTAATTTCTTATTTTTTTTTTCTTAATTTCCACTTTTTCATTAATACAATAGTTTAGATAACGCATTTTTATAAGTCCATATAGCCAAGAAAAGTCCAAGACATGTGAAGAACACTCAATGATTCCATATAGAGGTAATAAGGTAACTACCCACATGGAATGGATATATTGATTTTATAGTAAATTACACATCATGTACTCGTGGTAAACTTACACAATTTGTGCTCCACATTGATCTAGGATCTCCATGTGATTTGGTATGCAGTTTTATTACATGATGTGTGTTGATCTACAGTGTAGCACATGGTTTGATTGAAATTAAATAGCGTGTACCTGGTGTACATGTTTTGAAACCATACACAGTTTTGACCCCATGTAAATCATGGAAAGATGTGCGGTCAATACACAATAGCATCACAATGTGTATTGACAGCCAGTCGAGTGATGCAACTAGATAAGGACTAAAAGGCATGTAATTGGATGTTCTTATCATATAACACATTAAAAAACATGAAATATGAGTGTTTATTTTTTAATAACTCCATTTGGATCAATAAACATGGTAATTTAAGCAATACACAAACTACAAAACATGTAGTTGGCTATACACATCATATAACATGTAATATTCTATACCAGGTATACAATGTGTGTTTTTGGTATATATATGAGTATACAAATATAATAATTAATATTGGTTAAATTATGTAATAATAAAATAATTAACAATTGTTTTCAACTTTTTGTACATCACACACATTCGGAGTAGTAAATGTCACATATATTATGACATGTCATGAGGTCATGCATGCCATGAAAACTATGTGGGTTAACATACAGAACTATATAACATGTATATCATGGTATTTCTTGTAGGAATACTTGTTATGTAAGTACATAGTACATTATAAGGACCATAAAAAATGTGAGATACATGACATTTCAATTCAAATTAAACATCTTTTATTAATTAGATATCAGAAATAGATTTATTCGGGCACAGAAGGCACACACTATATATCCTCATTATTGATCTTAATATACTTAATTATTTTAAAATTAAATTTATTAAATTTATTTAAAATAATATAGGATGCGAGTATTAATATATTAGAAGTATTTTTGGGATATAACATTAAGATAAATTAATTTTAAACTAATTCATTCAGTCTTTCTTTATTTCTAGTAAATTTATCATAATTAGAATGGTTTGAAATGAATTTTAACAAGTCCAAATGTGTATTCATTTCATGTTGTGATGGATCAAGAGCTTGACCATCCTATGTATGTATTGGATTTATTTATTTAATTTAAATATTTAGTGCCTGGTTTTATGTGATAATTTTTTATCAAATTAAATATGATCATATACGAATCATCCCTCTCTCTTTTATTATGTAAGTGTATTGTTTTAGTTTTAAATAATTTTTATTATATACTATGTGTAATAATAATATAATTTATCTGTATAATTTAGAAAAAAATTGACTCATTTCTATGTTTGTAAATAAAATTTTGTACTTTTAAAAAGATAGAATATGTTATGGGTTTTAAAAATTGAATAATGGTATTTATGTAAAAGAATATGAAAATAAGGTCTTGTAAATAGATTATAAAATGAAGTTCAAAATGCCTATATCACACCTGGTTGTGGAATCAATGTCTTGGTCATGTGATCAGGATATGTTTGATAAAATTATATCATGACATTATTTAGAATCTTTCGAGTTGAAACCCATAGATATTCATCACACTTGTTTACAATTAAAAATTACTATGGCTATATTTCAATGAAAATGTGAAAGAGCCATATAGATTCTAGAATTAGTTTATAAAAATGTGTGTGCACCGTTTCTTATGGAATATGGAGGTGAATACTCTTACTTAATAATTATTTATGAAGATTTTAGTATATATATATATACCTATTGAGTTATAACTCTAATTCATTTGAGAAATATATGTAATACAAGATTACATTATAGATTTACCATGGTAATAAGATAAAAAAACTCTACTGATAATGGGGTGGGGAGTATCTTACACAAGATTCCATCAATTATTTAAAAGATTTAGGGATTCTATCCCAAATCACTCCACTTTATGAACCATATTAGAATGGTGATAGTCAAAGGAGGAACCATACCTTGTTGAACATGGTTATAATAATGATGATTTATGTATACCATCCATTATTAGTATAGGGATATGCATTACAGACTTCAATATATACATTATGCTGAGTGATAACTAAATATACAAGATTAATTACATATGTGTTCTTTTATTGAATGAAATATTATTTTATATATATTAATGTATGGGGATGAAAGACATTCTTAAAGGATAATCCTAGCTAAAAATTGGAATCATGTTTTATAAAGTGACTCTTTATATGGTATCCTAAGGAAACTAAAAAATATTATATATATATATATAATCCCTTGGATAAAAAGTTAATTGTAGATAGATGTACCACAGTTCTTGAAGGGTAACACATATCTATAATATATAGTTGGAGAAAGGTAGACTTTTATGGGTTTAATGCTCAATATGTACAAGATTTGTCATAGAAACAAATACCACAAGACCTAGTGGAAAATGTTGTTCTAGAAACATAATTACTTCATTGGAGCACCCGATAGGTTAGAGAACTGTTGAGGTATGGGTTTATTATCACAATGGATGGTGATAAATTATTAGTTGAAAATAATGAACCTATATTCAATAAGGATGAAAAAAGTATATCGTAAGTTACAAAGTGGAAGGTATGCATGAATACTAAAATGGATTACATGTACCAAATCCTATTTTGGGTATTGGTATATCCTCCAATGGATGTAAATTAACTATGGTGAAAATTAATATTCAAGAAGACACCAAGAATGGATAGTAAATTCAGTACCTACAAACCATGAATGGTGACCAAAAGGTTCAAGAAACGTCAGGACATATTGGGAAATTTAAAAAATTGAGGTAAAGTATATCTTCCTTAATGAAAATCTTATAAAATTTGTCTACATGACACAACTGTAATGATTCAAGACACCAAAGAATATCAATAAGTTGTAAATGTTCTAGAGATATATTTTATGGGTTGAAGTGAGAATCATGTTTATTGAACATTTTTTTGATGAATCTGTAAGATAATTTTATTTCATAAAGAGTGAAAGTGATATTTATGTATATAAGTGGTTTAGTGGAAGTGTAGTTGTTTTCCATTATGTATGTATTGATGAAATATTACTATAACACCCTTTAACACCCTAAGAGGGGAGGGGTGAATTAGAGTGACAATTTTTTCTATAATGTATAAATCGAAACACAACACATCGGTTTTTCTTGGTTCACCAATAAGGGATAGTCTAAGAATCATAATCTGATAGTGTAATAATCATACATAAAATCACAAATCATCACTAGTTATTATGAATTAAAATTGTGCATACATGGTCACATTGTTCCAAACACACTTCCTTTATAAGATTTTTTAGCACACTACATACCTAGGGTTAATTTCATCAACTCTGACTTTTAACCACTATGGGAGAAGTCTCACTTAGTTTATCAACTTGAAGGTCTCTACAATAGATTGGGAACATATGTATTTTCCCTTTATAATAATGAAACTCTACATTCACCATAGAGATAAATTTATGCACATGTATTCATTTATCATTCATATTAGATATTCAAAACTTTCCAGTCATGCAAGTCTCTCATTCGTTCACAACTCATGTGATTGCACATAACTATTGTGCTTTCACGCGAATCTTTCACTCGAGTGAAACATGTAATTCCACACAAATATTACACTTGTATGAAAATATTTCACTTTTCTGAAACCTTATCTTCTTTAATAGTTTAAAATTATATACCGTTCACAACTCTGATGTGCGCAACTCTGATTAGCACAACTCTTGTGTGTGAATCTTTGATGGGCGCAACTCTTTCATAAAGTAAAGTATCATGCACTTTATTTAGAGATTTTAGTTATGTAATAGAGGTACCTACCTATTAATGGATGTTTTTATCCCCATGTGAAACTCTATTGCATGATATCCAACTTTCATGCAATTTTTCATTTTTCTAAAATTCTATATTTTGTCATATCCTTTTGTGTGAAACTCTATTAATATTTCATGAGTTCTCACAACTCTGATGTTTAAAAAATTTCATATCTTGCTCAAAATACTTTCCTTATATTAATATCTATGTGATGGACCTAAAAGTTATTTTTTCTAAACTATAGATCCATCCATTAACCTTGTGTGTAACTATTGTATTTGGACAACAATATCTATATTTCCAAAGACAACACTCTCTATCAGACAAATTTTGGACCCCAAAATTATGAAAGAAATTGGAAAATTATACAAATTTCAATAATTATTCCACCTACACCATAAGATAAATTTTCTTGTGAACTCCTATGATCCACCCAATGAATATTGAAAATAAACACAACATAAAATCCTTTTACAACTATAAAAAACATTGGTTCCAATAATATATCCCTATGGGATTGTGTAAATATGTAGATAAATTCAATAGAACATCATCCTTGAAAAAAAATGACAGAGAAAGAAATAACTCATCCATCACTCAAATTCTACACAAGAAAAGCTCAGTGTTGAAAACAATAGTGGAAATATGGATTTTCATACCTCGAAAGACCACTGACCATTTCTTAAAACCTAACAGCAATCATTATTTTTTATTTTTCAATAAGAGTGTACAAAGTAAGAACAAAGAAACAAATTAAAAAATGATTCAAGAGATCATGGGATTATGATGTAAAAAAGACCAAGGCCATCCACTCAAACTAGGTTTACACTATTAAGAGGGAAGGAACAATGACCTAAGAAACAAGAAATCTACACACTTTGGATAGCATTGGATATGATAAAATTAGTTAATACACTCCCTTACTACAATGTTATAAAAATAAATATATTTGTTCATTATCCCCTTGAACCTGTGAATGGTATTTCCAATAGACCAGGGGGTAAGTCTAAGGCCACACAGAGCATTGTAAATAGTAATAGAATCAGTTTCCACAGCTACAAGGTTGATATTATGATGTATTCATAGAAGGAAACTGGTGACCATTTATAGAGACTCCACTTTAAGGGAATAACATATACCAATGAATCACAAAAATCAAGGACCATAGATCATGTTGTATCTTGGACAACCTCACAACCTCGTATAAGACCCAAGCTGAATGAACTGTATGTGTTCATCATTTGGCTAGCATGATGTGGGTACCAGTGAACCCATCTCCACATCATAGCACTGTGAGAATTTATTGGTGTGGGGGTTCCAATAAAGAGAGTCCTAAGATATGGGGATTCCACAAAATATTTACAAAGTCAAATTAAATTAGTCAATTCATTACTGGGTTTAATGATAACACAAGTTCTTGTACCATGTACTCCTTTGTGTTGAGCATCATTTAACTCTTTACAGATACATAAAAATTCTACCACAAAGATGATAAATCATTCTATTTAATTAGGTACATTGATCCCCGCACCCTATAACCTCCAATTGAGGAATGTTTTACTCAGGGACACTAGGGCAGAACTTCCAATTAAATAATTAAACTTGATCCACAAAAATATCCCCCAATCACTTTCAAAGAGTAGATGTTTGGTCTATTCAGTATATAGATCCTTGTATTATAGAAACTTTATGGAAATAATCACACCCATATGGTAGATTTTAACCTTAGTGGGTGGTGAATCGTTTCAACCTCACCACACAAAAAAATTGAACTTTGCCGATCTCTCTTTTTTCCAACACACTTAACTCTATTCATCAACATCATGGTCCAACATTTTTATTATATGAATTTATTTGGTTGAGAAGAAAGTTGATGAGGACCCCATGATGACATATATGTCAGGGATAGAGTTCAACTCTAGGATATCAATGATAGTCCATTGTTCCCTATCCAAGATAAAATTGATGAAGCTTGTTTGAGCACTTTCTTGCCTCACCAAATTATCTTCTTTTTTATTTTAAAATTTGGAGGGGTGGAAATCCAATACAAAGAAGTCATGGAGGCCTAAAATGGTGAAGCCTGAGGGTGTCCCCTCTAACTAGATTGTATCTTTAGAGGAAAAAAGGAACCCATGTAGGAATATAAGAAAATGGTCTGTCTTGAGAATCTTGGGAAGGAAAGATGTCAGTAACTTTGTTTCTCTCGTGATAGGTGTGAATCATATATGTGTGATTGTTGATGAACAATTTTCACCTACGAATGAGGTATTCAATTTAAAAAGGAGAAGTGAGAGAACCAAAAAGAGAGTTATAGATGATTTTGGAGTCTTTTTCCACCACATTAAGGTAAATGTTGATCTTCCTGCATAGGGAAAGACCTGCCAACAAAACCCAAGCCTCAGCCTAAAGGGAGTCACCGCTCTCGAAGAAGGATGTGAATGAAAAGACAACACCATCCCAGGATTCCCGAACCACACTGCCCACATGCATAGTACCTGGAAGTGATGTATGGAGTATAACATCAAGGAAATCCAATCTGTTTACCAAATAGTTATGCTTTCATATATTGATTTCTCCTCTATCCATGATCCATAGAGTGTGTTTGTGGAGATACAATAAATATGTTTGGATCATAAGCTAGGTAGAAGAAGGTATACCTATCTAACTACCCTTTTCAATCCCACACATGCCTACCTAAGCCTTCCTTAAAGCATCTTCCCCTTGAGAACCTCCCAATCCAATATATTATGGAGACCTTGAATTATTCCTAAGACACTTATAATGTTGATCCCACCCTTAAACAAAGGACTTTATAGCCTATCCAAAGCCTCCCAGTTGTGGTTACATTATAATTTTTAATCCCACAAGAATAAATACATAATGTTCTACATTCAAGAGATGACACCTTTCAGGACCTTGAGTAAGGAAATTTCATGCATTGGAATAGATGAGATCTTTCTATTGACCAATTTTATTCTTCCACCAAATAAAAAGAATTGATTTTCCAATTCAATATTTTTTTGTTATTTTATCAACCACCTTATAAAAGTAATAGATGTAGATATTTATTGGTAAGATGAGAGCACCTGAGTATTCAATGGGGAAGGTTCTTCTATTCATTCCCAAGACGGTTTTAAATGATCCTTCCAACCTTTCATAACACCTTATTTTAGTGAAGATATTTCCCTTATCCCTAAAGTCACATGGACACACTATTTAGTGTTTTCCTCTAGGATACGATTGATCTCCCAAATGGATCTATTAATTCCCTTTTCAAAAATAGTTGTGTCATTAGAAATCATAAGGTGTGATATATCACACGAATGGTGCATGGAATGATAAGGAAGTATATGTCCCACACCGATACATTTTTTAATATTCTGACTCATAGAGTCCTATGTGAGAATTAGTAAGGCGGGGGAGAGTGGGTCTTATTTCATTATACCCCAGATTGCCTTGAAAAATAGATAGTTCTTTTCCACTAAAAGAACAATATATATACAAGTAACTAAAGCACCAAAACAAGATATTGAAATTATATTTTTATATTTAGTGCTGAAAACAAAATCCCTATGGATCGTATCTCCCCTTGAGACCTCCTCAAGCAATATGAGGTGGAAAAACACCATGTTTTGACCATTGTTTCTCAAATATTGGTGTTTCCAAAGGAATTGAAAGGATGTAAGACACTTTATCATTAGTTCCAACATGATCCACTTTAGTCACACCGTGATCAATTTTTTTTTGATAAATTGGTATTTAATCTCAATATGTTTGGTATGAGAGTATTGAATCTGATTTTATTTAATGATCGATCATCCTATTTTTATTATAGATAATCACCATCAGTTGTTTCACGTTATCACCAATATCAATCAATTTTTTCTCTATCTATAATAGCTGAGGGCATGATATTGTTAGAGATATATACTCTACATCATCCACACCAAGATAATTTCTTTCTTCTTTCCTACCCAACCATCCCATCAATTTGTTTCTACTGAATAATGAACCCCCACACATGGAATTTTGATACACCACATATATTGTCCAAATAGCATCATAAAATGTAGATAATTCATTATCTCTTCCAACATAAAGGAATATACAAAAATTTATAGTACCCTAAATATACCTCTTCAATATTTTAATGGTTAAAAATGTTTTCCCTTCATATTACATTTCAATAGAGCCAATAAAAATGTTTCAAAAATGATATTTGGATGTGTTGCAGTCAAGTATTACCTGATTCCAATGATCCTTATCTATAAGGTGGTATCCAAAGTTTTCCTATCCTCGTGATTTCATAGTTTTTTGCCAACGACAACTAGATTTGACATTGTTTTGGATTCATGCATATTGAATTTATTTAGAATCTCTCTTGTAAACTTTTACTGAGAAATGAATATGTATTTATTCATTTTGAATCACCCACATCCCAAAAATGTAAATGAGTTAAAAAATCATGTACATTTAAAATTTTGATTTTGTATGAATAGAAAATTCTTTTACTGAGCCCTGTTTTCGACCACCAATTATCACCGACATGCACAAGAACAATTAATTTATAGCCTTATGAATTCTAAACATAGAGATTATGGAAAAAAACTCATCATTTAAATTGTTTATAATTTAGATAAGAACCTAGTCTAGAAAATCATTATCATGGTGACTTTTATAGACCATAAAGAGTCTTCGTTAGTCTATAAAACTTTGTTTTGTCATTATCAATCGTAAATTACATTGGTTTTTTGATGTATAATTATTCTTTAAAAAACAAAACTTAAGAATTCCATTTTAATGTCCATATGATAAACTTTATGACCTCATTGAATTTCCATGGAATGGAAGAGCCTAATTGACTCTAGTAGTGCTACAGGATAAAACATTTATTCAACAAAAATGCCTTTAATTTGTTCATTTCCTTTTAAAACCATAAAAGATTTATTTCTGGTAATATTTCTATGACCATATAATGTGTTTTTGAAGATACACTTTGTTCTAATCACATTGTGATTTTGTGGTCTCTTAATAAGATCTCATGTCTGATTCTTGTCAATTTGGTCCATTTTTTCATTAATGGCCTTAACCCATGATCCATCCTTTACTAATTCATCAAACAATGTTGGATCCACAATTGATAGGAGGGAATAATGTCCTTCATTAAATATTCTCCATATCTATATAGGTGTGGTCCAATCCCTAATGATTTTGGATTTATCAAAATTTTGTCTTCTATTTCTCATAGTAGGTTCTAGTATAGTTTCATTCAATATGATTTCTTCTTCCAATTATACTTTTGAATTTTCATCATTTTTATTTACTTGAATTCTTTTCAAGCCTTCCACAATTTATATATTTGATTCTATCCTTTTTCCACTTTCTTCTTCATATTCAATCACATCAATATATAAGCTCTTTGGGTTCTTCATTATTTTATCATCATTTATCTTGATATCATTTATTTTAAAAATATTTCCAAGATGATTATTGTATAATTTTTATGCATTTCTCTTTATTAATGAAGTGCCCAGATCAGTGTGAATCACTGAGAGGGGGAGGGGGTGAATCAGTGATCCCTTAAAACTTTTTACTAATTGATTCTTAATCAATTAAACCTCTATGGCTGGTTAAAGCCTCGATCCACTCTTCTTGTATCTCTCACCTTTCCACGAATGATGCAGTAAATGTAAAGGCACTGTACACAAGGATTTACAAGGTTCGGCACCAAAGGCCTACATCCTTGCCATGCTCTCCCAGCATGGATTCTCCATTATAACCTGTTAAAATTACAATGGTCGATACAGAGTCCCACTGTATCTCTCCTGAGTCCCACAGGAGGGTCTTTATACTGCGTCCCACAGTGTTACCAGAGTCCCACTGGCCTGCTCCAGAATCCCACTGAAGACTTCTTCTCCCTGAGTCCCACAGGGTCTTCTCTTGGCTCCTCGAGTCACACGAGTAGCTCTTCTTCACTTTAAGTTCTTCAAGTATCCTCAGCAGCCTGGGATAAAGGCTGCTGGCCTTGCTCTTCTTATGATCACTTGTGGTGAACAGGTCTTCTCGTCTTGCTCAGGATTTATCTCCTTCTTCTAAGGATGACCTGGCCTCTCTCCAATTACTGAATACTCAGACAATTGATGTCTTTAACTTCAGTCTGGTCCAGTCTCACTTCACTTCAACATCATGCACTGAGTGCATGGCAACTCTTCATCTTCATGCACTGATAGCATGAGTTCTCAAATCTCTTCAAGATCTTCAAGTCTTGGACTCCTCAGATGCACACCACTGATTTAGCAATGTTCACGTGTGCACGTGCATGCATGCATGCATGCACTCCCCTTCTTCTCTTCTTGGTGCAGTAAACCCTCAGAGGGTGTAATTCTTTTCAGCACACACCTACTTCTCAAACTTCACACACTTTATGCAATTTGTCTACACAAATAAATGTGTGTTCTTCTTTGTGTGGATGTCATCCCTTTTCTTCTTCTAAGTGTATACACACTTCTTAGTGCACACACCTAGGTTCGGCCTTCTTGTCTCTTTGCACACAAAACTTCTTCACTTTGGAACACACTTGAGCTTGGCCTTCACACTTCTTGTTGCACACTCTTAAATGGCCGTAGGGTGTTCCTCTTCAATTTTCACACACACACACTCAAGTGAGGTGTGGTCTTCACTTCACCCACACAAGGCTACGGCCTTTCACTTCCTTTGCACACAAGATTTATTCTTTTATTCTTCTTTGCACACACCCAAACTATCCTCGGCCTTCTTTTCAAATGCACACACACACAAAGTGTGGTGGCCTTCACTCTTCAAGAATGCACAAACAAATGCACTAAGGCCTTGGGTCTTCTTTGGTGCACACCCACTGCCGCCTTCTTGTAATTGCACACACAACCCGAACCCCTACTGCCTCAAGCAAGCCGTGCAAGAGGGTGCGGCCAATTCTTCTTCTCCCACTGCCGCATAGGTCTTCAAGATGCACAAGGGCATGCAAGGTGCGGCATATCTTCACTTCTTGTCCGCGCAAGCACAAGGCACAAGGATCACTTGGCCGCGCAAGTGAAACCTCCTCGGGTGCAAGGGGCAGCCGCGCAAGGCCTCAAGGAGGCAAGGCAGTCGCGGGCGCGCAAGCTCCTCCTACCGCGGAGCGTGCAAGTGCAACACCCGCGGGGTCTTCCTCCTGCCGCGCAAGGGTGCGGGCAGAGAGGGAACAAGCCTCGGGCGCGCAGAGTGTTGCGGCCACGAGGTCTTCCTGCCGTACAAAGGATTAGCACGCAGGGGACTTCCTTCCTTCTTTCGTGCAAGGAGTGCACAAAAGGAACTTAGCCGCGCAAGTATGCGCGGGGCTTCGGCTTCGCGAGGCACAAGGTGCAATCACGGGACTTCTCTCTTCAGAGGATCAGCAAGCATCTTCATGCCTCGGGTGCTCCTTTTATAGGCAGAGAAACGCTTCTAAACATCCGCGTGGTTTTAACTTCAAAATCCCGAAGATTTCGGATCTTTTAAAATCTTCAAAATCTTTATTTTTATCCTATGTTTCACACGGGATTCTTCCTTTATTTTTTCCTCTGCGTGCATGCGACTTTCAAACGCATGCATGGCTTCTTTCGGTCCAAACCATGCAAACCACCAACCACGTGGCCTCGGCAGCTTTGCTTGCCTCGGCCGTTCTTCGAATATCTCCATTTGTTGCATGCATGCATATTTTTATACATGAATGGGTTCGGTTTGGCCAGACGAGCACGAGGGAGCCTTCAGTTTCATCAGAGGTGGCCGGGAGCTCGAAAAACATCTCTCGGGTTGCTCCTGGTTCGACGGAGGCTCGCGGGAGGCTTCGGGGTGTCCTCGGCTCGAGCTCGAGGTGAAAGACGAGCCACGGCCGTCGGATCGAAGATTTGGACGGTCGCGATCAGGATGGGCCGCGGCGGATTAGATGGGCGGCTGAGATCTGGCGCGCGATCAATCGTGCGGCCAGGATGCGCTCCCGGGACTTTTTCCGCGTCCCACATCGAAACGGCGCGCTGGTTTTCCGCGGTTTATCAATATGCCGCTCCCTCAACCCCGCAATTGAATCTTCTCCCTCCACGGTGCCGCCCCGCACCGTGTTCTCCCTGCGGGCGCGCTCTGCGCCCACTCATGCCTCCTGCGGGCGCGCTCCTAGCGCCCACTATGCACCTCGGGCGCGCGGGTTTCACCACCGCGTGTCCTCGGAGGCTTACACACGTCCCTGCCGCCTTGTGCTTGCACCATGGGATCCCCCATGGGCGTGGCGCCTTCGGCCCGCAAGTGCCTTGGGGTTGAACCCGTGGGCTGGCCTTGGCTGGCCTATTTTTTGGCAAAGGACAGAATAAACACTTTGTTGAAAACAAAGTTCTCCCAATGTATAAATGCCAACCCAAGTTCTTCCAAGCCAAATGCCACTTCAAATTATTCTTCTCCATTTCTCCCATTTCTTTACTTCTTAAGAATTCCTTAATCCTCCTCAACATATAATCTTCACTTAGGATATGGAATTCAAAAGGTTTCTTCATCTTCAACCGAGCTCCTGAATCAAATATTTCTTCAATAAACTTCATTGATCTAATCAGAGATCAATTGGAACATCTTCTGATTCACATGCACTAAGTGATAGTGCATGGATTTCATTAAACCACTTCATCCACTTACAACTTATGGATGGATCACTTTCAACTCCTCATGCATTGTCACTACAATGCATGGTCTTCTAATCATGTTGTGACTTTGTATCATCTTGATACAAGTTCTATGAACTTAAAGAACAGCTCTACAATCGTCAGATGTCCATGGAGAATGTTTCAACCACAATTTCCAATACCACTTAGTGAATCTCCTAAGTGACATGCATCTTAGTACCATGGCCATTCTCCTTCACCACCAACACCATCACAACCTTTGTCATTCACATCTTGACAATTCTTGACATCCATTCATTCCAAGACAACTTCATGTCTCATTGAAAACAAATTAAACACAATACACTTCAATCTCCCTCTTTGTATTTGTTTTCAATACACCACTTCAGCACATATGAATGGGTCAATATGTGTGCCAATATTTTCTCCCCCTTATTGGAAATCAAATGCAAAGGTGTGGTGTGGTTCTCTTCCGGAAATATCTTCCTCCCATTGAAAAGTATCTTCTTGAAAAACACTAGGAGAGGGATGATGTCACATGTTCTCTTTAGCAAAGAACCTTTAGTAAATCAGCTCTAAGTCTACTTGGGCTATCCCGGTGTAGAAAACAAGAGTGATATGACCAAGTAATTCAAAGCTGTCCATAATTCTCTACACATGTGAGATCATGCTTAGGGGTTTGAAATTTTCAGATACTCAATGAATTGCTAAATCCTGCACATGCTTCACAAAACTCATTAGAAAGTTCAGTGCAAAGACAAAGCTCCCCCTTTCATCCATTTGTCTTCAATCCATACTCCCCCTTAATTGACAAGATAAACTCAATTAAGAAACAAGGGATGAAAGTATGATTGGAATACCTTCACTTTTCCCAAGATGATATTAAATCTTAGAATACCATCTTCTCCAGATTGGCTCCCCCTCAAGGGGTGCACTCCATTCTTTCCAAACCATCCTCCAGTTGAGAATGATCATCATCTTCAATTCCCTGCAATGTCAGCACATGTATATACCAAGAGTATAAGGGAATAAGATGGAACCTCCTTGGTTCATCAATGTGAACAACAAGGTTGAGAAGATTCTCTCAACCGAGATGTCCCATTTTCACCATTCTTCACACTTGCACATTTGATCTTCAATGATGTTTGTGCTGGTGTGGATCTCAATACATCTTCATGTGAAATATTTTTCTTCCCTTTTGCTTTAGCAATTGCCAGAGCTTCATCTTCAACTCTTTGTAGTTCTCTGGAAAGTTGCAACTGATGTGGCCATATGACAAGTAAATCATTTGGAAGAGTGGCCCCAGTTCTGGAAGTTCCACATGGTTCTTTTGATGCTGTCAAGCTACCTTTCTTAGGCAACTTGTTTTCAATCAATCCCTTCTGCTTCTTCTAGATTGATTGTCTGTTTGAGTCCAGTCTGCCTCTATTGAATTTCATGGCTTCTTTACAAAGATCCATTATATGCCCTTTCTTTCCACAGTAGAAGCATTTCTTCTTGGTGGTCCTTCTGGATGCATCACCCTTCTTGGATTTAGACTCCAAGGTCTTCTCTTCCTTTTTCATAATCTTCTTGGGAGCATCTTCAGCTTTCTTCTGCTTGCTTCCCAAGGATTCTTTCTGAGCCAGATTCAGTGATCTTCTCTTCTTTTTAGCTTTGGATATAGTTGGAGATTGACATGTATCTTTTTGACCACTTTTGCAATCATCCAAGATGTTGTCAAGTAATCCAAATCTATTTGCAGTAAACATATGTCTCTGGACCTGTGGATGCTGCTTCTTTTCTTCTGGCTTTCTCCCCCTTAGCATGGGCTTCCTTTGTGCTTTTACATTCAGTGGATTGTACCAACAATCCTTTGCACAGTGCCCATACTTGTTACAACACCAGCATTGTCCCACGAATCTTGACCTATTCAGTCCTTTTGATTGTAGGGTACTTTTCTTGACCTGTTGTGCTGTTTCAGGAGAGCTCTGCTTCTTTACTGTCTTCATCCATATTTGTTTGGAATTATTCTTCCATCCTGCACTTTTTGTGGAAACACAATTAGAAGCATCAGTACAAGATGGTATGGATGGTACCTTCTTTCTAGAAGATGTTGCACTTTTATTAGAGGATGTCTTTCTCTTAGAGTCATCCTGCTCAAAGATCATTTGAGTAGCAACATTTCTTCTTTCAGCTGACTGGGAGGCTTTGGCTTTGGGTGATTTCTGATTTTTCAATATCACCTCGAGTTCTATGCATTTCATATTGAGGGAGTTCTTCTCATCCTCAATAGTTCTTAGCTTTCCTTCCCATTTCTCTTCCAGCTGCTTTATCTGATCTTCATGCACCCTCTTCATTTCTTGCAATGAATTGTCCAGCTCCTTTACCAATTTGACTTTTTCTTCAAGTTGAGCATCTCTGACATTCATTGAAACTCTATGCAGCTTCTCCTGTGCATGGAACAATTCTTTGACCATTATCTTAAAGAATTCATTCTCAGAAAGGCTTCTTTGCAATTCTTCAGCAGTGTCTTCATATCTTTTACTGCAAAGAGATACTGTTTCATCTTTGGCATTTACCAGCTTTCTGAGAGTGTTGGTTATGCCAACCCTTTTATCCAATTGGACTTCCAGAGAATTGGCTTCATCTTCTAGCTGTAATTTTTCTTCTTGAAGATCAAGGAGGCCTGTAGCTATACACATTGACACTTCCTTGGGAACTGTCTTCTGAAGATATTTGAGTGCACTCTGAAGATCATTCATTGTTTCAACTTCATCACAGCTAGGACAGGCTTTCTTCATTTTCTTGGCCAGTTTCTTCTTTCTATTTTTCTGAGTCTTGACAGATATCTCCATTTGAGTCTGGTCACTCGTTTCCTCAAATCTGCACTTCATAAAGACTCCCTTGGATCTTTTAGAGGTAACCTCCCTCTGATACCAATTGAAGTGCCCAGATCAGTGTGAATCACTGAGAGGGGGAGGGGGTGAATCAGTGATCCCTTAAAACTTTTTACTAATTGATTCTTAATCAATTAAACCTCTATGGCTGGTTAAAGCCTCGATCCACTCTTCTTGTATCTCTCACCTTTCCACGAATGATGCAGTAAATGTAATGGCACTGGACACAAGGATTTACAAGGTTCGGCACCAAAGGCCTACATCCTTGCCATGCTCTCCCAGCATGGATTCTCCATTATAACCTGTTAAAATTACAATGGTCGATACAGAGTCCCACTGTATCTCTCCTGAGTCCCACAGGAGGGTCTTTATACTGCGTCCCACAGTGTTACCAGAGTCCCACTGGCCTGCTCGAGAATCCCACTGAAGACTTCTTCTCCCTGAGTCCCACAGGGTCTTCTCTTGGCTCCTCGAGTCACACGAGTAGCTCTTCTTCACTTTAAGTTCTTCAAGTATCCTCAGCAGCCTGGGATAAAGGCTGCTGGCCTTTCTCTTCTTCTGATCACTTGTGGTGAACAGGTCTTCTGGTCTTGCTCAGGATTTATCTCCTTCTTCTAAGGATGACCTGGCCTCTCTCCAATTACTGAATACTCAGACAATTGATGTCTTTAACTTCAGTCTGGTCCAGTCTCACTTCACTTCAACATCATGCACTGAGTGCATGGCAACTCTTCATCTTCATGCACTGATAGAATGGGTTCTCAAATATCTTCAAGATCTTCAAGTCTTGGACTCCTCAGATGCACACCACTGATTTAGCAATGTTCACGTGTGCACGTGCATGCATGCATGCATGCACTCCCCTTCTTCTCTTCATGGTGTAGTAAACCCTCAGAGGGTGTAATTCTTTTCAGCACACACCTACTTCTCAAACTTCACACACTTTATGCAATTTGTCTACACACATAAATGTGTGTTCTTCTTTGTGTGGATGTCATCCCTTTTCTTCTTCTAAGTGTATACACACTTCTTAGTGCACACACCTAGGTTCGGCCTTCTTGTCTCTTTGCACACAAAACTTCTTCACTTTGGCACACACTTGAGCTTGGCCTTCACACTTCTTGTTGCACACTCTTAAATGGCCGTAGGGTGTTCCTCTTCAATTTGCACACACACACACTCAAGTGAGGTGTGGTCTTCACTTCACCCACACAAGGCTACGGCCTTTCACTTCCTTTGCACACAAGATTTATTCTTTTATTCTTCTTTGAACACAACCAAACTATCCTCGGCCTTCTTTTCAAATGCACACACACACAAAGAGTGGTGGTCTTCACTCTTCAAGAATGCACACACAAATGCACTAAGGCCTCGGGTCTTCTTTGGTGCACACCCACTGCTGCCTTCTTGTAATTGCACACACAACCCGAACCCCTACTGCCTCAAGCAAGCCGTGCAAGAGGGTGCGGCCAATTATTCTTCTCCCACTGCCGCATAGGTCTTCAAGATGCACAAGGGCATGCAAGGTGCGGCATATCTTCACTTCTTGTCCGCGCAAGCACAAGGCACAAGGATCACTTGGCCGTGCAAGTGAAACCTCCTCGGGTGCAAGGGGCAGCCGCGCAAGGCCTCAAGGAGGCAAGGCAGTCGCGGGCGCGCAAGCTCCTCCTGCCGCGGGGCGTGCAAGTGCAACACCCGCGGGGTGTTCCTCCTGCCGCGCAAGGGTGCGGGCAGAGAGGGAACAAGCCTCGGGCGCGCAGAGTGTTGCGGCCACGAGGTCTTCCTGCCGCGCAAAGGATTAGCACGCAGGGGACTTCCTTCCTTCTTTCGTGCAAGGAGTGCACAAAAGGAACTTAGCCGCGCAAGTATGCGCGGGGCTTCGGCTTCGCGAGGCACAAGGTGCACTCACGGGACTTCTCTCTTCAGAGGATCAGCAAGCATCTTCATGCCTCGGGTGCTCCTTTTATAGGCAGAGAAACGCTTCTAAACATCCGCGTGGTTTTAACTTCAAAATCCCGAAGATTTCGGATCCTTTAAAATCTTCAAAATCTTTATTTTTATCCTATGTTTCACGCGGGATTCTTCCTTTATTTTTTCCTCTGCGTGCATGCGACTTTCAAACGCATGCATGGCTTCTTTCGGTCCAAACCATGCAAACCACCATCCACGTGGCCTCGGCAGCATTGCTTGCCTCAGCCGTTCTTCGAAGATCTCCATTTGTTGCATGCATGCATATTTTTATACATGAATGGGTTCGGTTTGGCCAGACGAGCACGAGGGAGCCTTCAGTTTCATCAGAGGTGGCCGGGAGCTCGAAAAACATCTCTCGGGTTGCTCCTGGTTCGACGGAGGCTCGCGGGAGGCTTCAGGGTGTCCTCGGCTCGAGCTCGAGGTGGAAGACGAGCCACGGCCGTCGGATCGAAGATTTGGACGGTCGCGATCAGGATGGGCCGCGGCGGATTAGATGGGCGGCCGAGATCTGGCGCGCGATCAATCGTGCGGCCAGGATGCGCTCCCGGGACTTTTTCCGCGTCCCACATCGAAACGGCGCGCTGGTTTTCCACGGTTTATCAATATGCCGCTCCCTCAACCCCGCAATTGAATCTTCTCCCTCCACGGTGCCGCCCCGCACCGTGTTCTCCCTACGGGCGCGCTCTACGCCCACTCATGCCTCCTGCGGGCGCGCTCCTAGCGCCCACTATGCACCTCGGGCACGCGGGTTTCACCACCGCGTGTCCTCGGAGGCTTACACACGTCCCTGCCGCCTTGTGCTTGCACCATTGGATCCCCCATGGGCGTGGCGCCTTCGGCCCGCAAGTGCCTTGGGGTTGAACCCGTGGGCTGGCCTTGGCTGACCTATTTTTTGGCAAAGGACAGAATAAACACTTTGTTGAAAACAAAGTTCTCCCAATGTATAAATGCCAACCCAAGTTCTTCCAAGCCAAATTCCACTTCAAATTATTCTTCTCCATTTCTCCCATTTCTTTACTTCTTAAGAATTCCTTAATCCTCCTCAACATATAATCTTCACTTAGGATATGGAATTCAAAAGGTTTCTTCATCTTCAACCGAGCTCCTGAATCAAATATTTCTTCAATAAACTTCATTGATCTAATCAGAGATCAATTGGAACATCTTCTGATTCACATGCACTAAGTGATAGTGCATGGACTTCATTAAACCACTTCATCCACTTACAACTTATGGATGGATCACTTTCAACTCCTCATGCATTGTCACTACAATGCATGGTCTTCTAATCATGTTGTGACTTTCTATCATCTTGAAAGAAGTTCTATGAACTTAAAGAACAGCTCTACAATCGTCAGATTTCCATGGAGAATGTTTCAACCACAATTTCCAATACCACTTAGTGAATCTCCTAAGTGACATGCATCTTAGTACCATGGCCATTCTCCTTCACCACCAACACCATCACAACCTTTGTCATTCACATCTTGACAATTATTGACATCCATTCATTCCAAGACAACTTCATGTCTCATTGACAACAAATGCAACACAATGCACTTCAATTAAGTATCTAAGAAATATTCCATCATTTGCATCATCACCATACTTTCATTTATTTTCCTTTTTTGTTTTGGATGAAACATTTACTTCCAAAAAAATGGAAACAATTTAGGGAGGAATTTATTCCATTCCATATCTCATATGTTTTCATTTACTCTCCTATAAAATCCTTCTTTAATTTTTAATGTATAATGTAAATCAAACATCCCCTTTATATTAATGACGTGAAAATAAATCTCTATCAGTATTGTTCTAGCCATATTATTTACCTATCAATTTAGGTGATTAACAACCCCATTTTTCTGATGTTTTATCACTAAAGACACCTCATTCTTTATCCATTTTTTTTCAAACTAATTTTCATATTCAACGGATGTGTATTCTATTCCATTGTAAGATCATAATATCTTAATTGTGCGGATAATTTCATTATCGACTCTTTAATGGTACCTCTTTATGAAAGAAAAAACATGCTATTAATTATTTATAAATATCCCAAAATCCATTATACTATATTCATCAATAAAAATAATTATTTTACACTCTCTATATATACGAAAAATAATTATAGGACCAAACATATTTGTTTAAATGAGATATAGTATATTTTATGCCCATTTTTTCTTCAACTGATACAAACTCTAGACCATCATTCCTTGCATGCAAGCATCACTTGTCTTTTCTTGAGCATACTTCATATTGATAATACTGAAAACATCCTATATCTAAGATTTGTGTTCTGTGATATATTGATTAACGTAACCCATCCTCAAATTCCATTTGTTTTTTATTCTTCAATTTTTAATAAATATGTGTTTTCATTATTTTTTACTTGATATAAATTTCCAATTATCATGTATTATTTAATGAGATAATTACCTATCAATCCTTTGATAGTTCACCAACTTTGATTAAATGTCACTACCAATCCTCACTCATAGATTTGACTAACAATTAAGAGATTGCGATGAAAACCTTCCATGTATAGAACTTCTGTTCAAATTATATCATCATTCTATTATTCTTTACATACACTCCCTTTGATCTTTAACACATTTTCATTATCTAATATCACTTTTACATCAACCCTTTTCTATACTTTTTTCAATAATTTTTCATAAAATGTCTTTTGGGATTATCATCCACTGTAAAAAATATTGGTGCAACTATTCTTTGTAGCTTTGAGAGTAATTTCTACCAGGTTGGATTTGTCAATCTTTTTTTTATCCTTCCATGATATACCAGATTTAGTAGAGTAAAAAGATCACATCCGAAATATCTTTTTAACATGATTCATTCTAATATTATTTTTTTAGTAGAATACCTATTTTCATTGGGAATTATTATGAGTTAGCTAGCATTGACCTATCTAGAAGTTTATTTGTTATTTTTCCCACATATCAACTTCATGTATTTAATATCTTTATATCCAAAGATTAAAAAGTGAAAAAAATATCCATAGAAATAATTTATTCTATATGATGAATTATATAGTCTCATTATTCTTTGTTAACTTCTTGGTGATTCCCTATTCTGATATCTCCTTAACTCTTCACAGTAAGACATAGTATGGCACAAAAATACATAGAATGGACAAATATTTAGAGGTAATAACTTCTCCCATCCATTCCTCTTTATGTCCCATTCATTTGTAATGGTATGTTTTTTTTCAAATATATCCATTATGGATGATTCAGTATTAGGTTTAAACATCTGGTTTTACATCCTCTAAAAAGTCATTATCATGTTTTTCTTATTTATAGATGATGCACATTATCTATATTTTTTCCAGATTTGAAGTCCCCATTTTTAGGTAAACTCTTTTGAGAATTCTGCATCATTTTTTATTTAATTTATACATTATAAAATTTCTTGAGGATTGAGTGGAAATGTGAACCGCTTTACTATAATGAAAGAAATCATATGAAATATTCCATTCACATATCTCTTTTCCCATCTTGAATTTTCTACTAACAAGAGAGAGAAATTCATCATCGAATTCATCTTCATCATCAATACCTTTTTCAATGTCAAAATTTTCCACGACTTCTAATTCTATTTCCTTTCGTTCTTGAATTTTTGTTTCTTATGATTTGATTATCATTTCATAATAAATTGAACTACTCATAAGATAATCAAGAGAAATATTATACATATCCATTTCCTCATGGGATAACATGTTTGGACTATACAAAAGTTGTAGCCTTCTCAATATTTTCTTCACAATGTCAATGCCCTTAATTTCTTCACCATATTTTCGAATTTATCTAAAAAATTCTATAGTTCTATTAAAAATATATATTCATTTTCATCTAAATACATTTTCAAATCCTCAAACTTATTATGAAAAATAATGCGTTTGGCCCACATATTTTTTCCCCTTTGTATAAATTTTTTATTTTCTCCCACAAGGACATGGTTATAGAGAAGATCATCACCCTCAAATATATTTGATCAAACAGAGTTGTAGTAAGAGAATTTTGAATATTGGAATCTATATCAATCATTTTGTTTTATATTTTATTCATAGAAATATTTTTTGTATCACTTTCTAGAATCCCTTGAACTATGACATAGAGAGCTTACATCCCAAGATACCATAGATGATATATCATTATATTCTTCCAAATCTAAAAGTTCCTTCCATAAAAGTGGGTAACTCCCCCAACATTAATAGATTTCTCCATGAGGACAATAATAGAGGACATATTTAACACTTATAACATGTACACATGGATGAAACTTGTAGGACCCTTGAACACCCTCAGTGGGGTGGGGTGAATTAGGGTGTCAAATTTTTCATTAAAATAGTCAAATCATATCCCCACATTGGTAGATACCTATTAAACATTTCTAATAGAATCAAGTAGTTATCAATCAACCAAATTTAGAAATAGAAAAAAACACTTTATTTTTAATTGGTTCACCACTAAGGGATATTCTATGGAGAATAAATCTATAGTGTGTTAGTTATACATAAATATAGTAAACATTACTTGGTATTGTGAATTACAGTTGTTCAGACATAGTCACTCAATAGCAGGAAAACTTCCCTTACAATAATTTTGGGATAGATCACTACATCCCTCAGATAAGTTATTTCAACTCCCCCTTGCTTACTACCTTGGTAAAAGTCTTAAAAAATTTATCAAACTGAAGGTAATTCCAACATATTGGCCACATATATATTTTTCCCTGATTAGCATGAGAATGTTCTTTAACTGTAGTCCTAAATTGATGCACTTTTATGCACTGATCAATCAAACCAGATGTTCAAATACTACTAGAAACATTAATATTTCATTTTCAGAAAACTCTTTCACTATAACTTGACTCTTGTTCTTATGTATAACTCTTTAAATTGAGAACAACATAATTTTCCTTAATAGGTACATGTTATATTCTTTTCAAAACTCTGATATGCACAACTTTGATGCACGTAACTCTATCGATTCTAACTATTATATGAAGTATAGGTTTTGAATATTCATTGATAAATATTGGAGTTGTATGTTGGTGGTACTCACCTATTTATACATAGTCTTCCCCTTGTTTTCAACTCTCTTGTGCGATATTCACCCTTTGTGAAACTTTCTTGTTCACTGAAGTTCAAAATTTCAAATTCCCCTTTTTCATGAAACTCTATCTATATTTCATGGGTGTAGGACACTATTATGCTCATTCTATTTCATATACTTTATAAAATAAATTCCTTGGATGAATTTTGATGCGATTGACCTGAATATTCTCTTTTCCACAGCTCTAGAGGCCTCTTTTACCCTTGTGAAAAACTATTTTATTTTCACAACAATATTTCCTTCTATAAAAACATATTTCTCAACCCTCAAATTTTGGGACCATAAAAATTTTAAAAACACTTTAAAAATATTCCACCTTAATCATAGAATCCACCTTCATCATAAGATCGCTTGTCTTATGAACTACTATGGTCAAACTTATGAGGAATGAAAATAAGAAAAACATAAAATCATTTTCATCTCTGAAGAACCTTGGTTCCAACAATTACTAATAAGAAACGAGACACCAATTAACATTAAATTAATATATTTTCAAATAATTGATTATCTATAAAAGAAATATGTAAAGAAGATTGCATAATAGGGATATAAATATATAAATACATATCTTATAGTCCTCTTGACTTAAGTAAAAGAATAAACATTTACAAGGTATTAAATAGATTCAATATGTAACAACCTAAGATAAGATTGTTCCCAATGTCACATGGTACACATATATATAGGAAAATCTATCTTTGAATTCATGAAGATAAATAAAGGATGAGAAAAATCCCTTACACTTATATGATTAGATCTATCATTTTTTTCATGTTATGTATTGGGGTTGATATTTCATATATATTCATCAAAGTAAGAAGATATCAACTATACCCTAAATAACCATATTGATCATCCATAAAAACTATCCTGAAGAACCTAATTCATATAAAGGATATGTTCTTGTTTTATGGAGGAGATAGGAAACTAGTCGTTTGAGGATAAAAACATGCTAACTACGAAAACTATAATAACTTTCTAAAATCATAATTGAGATATGTGTTTTTTCTTAATATTGGTGTGTTGAGATATAAGGGTACTAAGAATATAGTGGTTTTAAATTCTATTTTAGATTCTAAGGATATTCTGTCTTATTATATAGCTAAATAAGTAGTGTGTATATGTAACTTCATCAATGATCATGATTTTCTACTACGAAATAATGATGTTATCACTCTATATTGTGATAATTCTATATTATTGATTCTTTCCAAGGATCCTAATTCACATCAACAAATGAATCATACACTTTTTAAGTATCAACTCTTGATGTATTATTTTTAAAGGGGTAAATTCATAGTAAGAAAACTACCCACATAGGAAAATGTGGTAGACCCAACGACTAAATCTATATCTCACTTGAAGCAAGAGAATAATGTGATAGATGATGGTTTAAAATCAGTTTTTAGTTTACTCTAGTGTAAGTGGGATTATATTGGAGTTAATTAAATATAATCAACTAACCATATACTTTTTTATTACTAGAATATTAATAAATATCTTATCACATGATAATTGTTCTTCCACATATCATTATTGGTATAATTTCATTAGAGTATTTTTAACACAAAAAGGTTATAGAATTCCCTACAATAATGAAAAAAAATAAATGTATTGATAATAATATTAAACATATATTCTATGGTTAATGTATTTTTTAACGAAGAAATACTTGTTCCTTCAGAAAAGTTATAATTATGTAGCCATTTCAGAGTGAATCTGTGAAGAATGACAGAAAATCCCTCTAAGAGTCAGAATTGTGAAGCTCGCCTCCTTCATGAAAGATAAATGCTCACAATGATTTTGGGTCATGTATTGCCTTCCTGTGTACATAAAGGTATGATAGTAATCTCTGTACATTGTTAAGAATGAGTCATGGAGTTCCTTGGGGTCGTGTGGAGGGTTGACGATAAAATCTATATAGAGAAATTTTTACTCATGGTTCCCAATCCACTCACAAAGAATGTAAAGTTTTGAAAAAAATCCTCCAATCATTATGAAACCCACATTTAGATAAATAACCCGTTCATCCCATACTTTTTGTGATGTATGACCTTTAAACTTCTGATAAACACTCTAATCTCATGATGATCCTAATCATCATTAGTGAAAGAGAAAATGGATCCCCCAAGGTATCCATTCATTTTGAAACTACTCCCCTTGTGCTCTATAGAGCCTCCACCAAAAGTGGATATTCCTTTCATGAATACCCATTCCCATTGTGGAAGAATTAATCCCTTTGTGGAACATGGGGCTTTGTGAGGTGTATATCCTTTAGAAGTCCAACCCTATGGGAACCAAGACATCCCCCCAAGGTAGGGTTACCCTCTCTCACAAATATTACCCTATTTTGAACCCCCAGGCCTTAGCAAAGACCCTCTTCCATACTAACTATTACATAGAATCATAGGTACCCTAAGGATGTTTGGTTCAAAGAATAGGAACCCTAGTTTTGACCTCCATATTCACCACTCCTCTATGATAATTCCAACACCATATCCCACCTAATGATGCATGAGAAGATCCCTAGAAGTTGAATCATCAAGGGAAACTATGGAACTGTCTTTGTGAAGATTCATAATGTCTTATCTTCAAATCTCCTTGAATCAATCCCCCTTAAGGATTTAAACCATTTATATCTGAGTTGTATGGTGTTAAACAGGTAAGTGTAACATCCTAGTGGTATGATGTAAAACTGAATGAAAATTTCCTCAGCACATGACAAACAATTTTGATACTTCCCTATAAAAAAATACATAATTAGAAATGTAAAATCATCATGGGATTCCACCCTCTCCTACAATGGACTAAAAAACACCCTCAAATGGAAGATTCCACATGTAATACCTACACCATACCTCATCAAGACTCCTTTTGTGTAATGAAAATTATTAACACATGATGTTAAATTTCATTGATTGGTCTTGTCATATGACCTTAAACTACTACAATGAACTACATGGATTTTGATTCATACCATTAAAATGGGTTTGTAGGACACCTCCTTGAGGATAAATCCTAACATCGGTAAACTAACCAGGTGTGACATAATCCATCATAGGGATGAACCTCTGATATCTTCCCCCATGGGAAATTCTGATCCATTGGTAAACTATCAAGGTGTGACATGTTCTTGACTTGGGATTCACCTCACATATCTGCCTCTACTGGAAATTCTAATCCATCAGTAACTATCATATTTTGACATCATCCCTCCAATGGAAAAGCCTCCCAATTCCACATCCATGTGGTGTTCTAATCCCTCGGTAAACTATCCTAGTGTGATATATTCCATCTTAGGGACACACCTCCATGATATTCCACAACTATGAAATATGATACATTGATAGACTATCTATGTGTGACATCATCCCTCCTAGGGATTCACCTCACAAATCTAACTCTGTGGGGAACTTTGATCTATTTTAAACCTATCTATGTGTAACATGAACCTTCCAAGGGAAGAACCTCCCAGATCCACCTTCATGAGGTGTTCTAATCTATCAGTAATCTCATGTGTGACACCTTCCCTCATTGTGAAAAAATAGAATTATCTATCCCCAAAGGATGTTATTTCTATGACCCATAATTATCCACAATATGTTAAACCCATTCCTCTATCTTTATCAATATGACATTCTATTATATCTTCATAAGATATTGAACTTGTGACCTGATCTATAATATCTACCTCTATGAAATTAATATGGGATTTTTGATGTAAATATCCTTATAAGACATACAACCCTTTCATAAATTACAAATTTATGGACACATGATTCGTTGGGTTCCATAACTAAGATGCCTCATTTGAGATTCCCTCCTTAGAGGAATATTTATAGGTGACCAATGTACCCAATATCTAAACATGCACAGAGATACCCAATGTCAATACACTCTTGACCAATGGTTGTTTCCCTATTGAGACCAAAATTGCATAATTAACCAGCTTCCACATAGATACGACACTAAGAATGTGTTCTAAATATATGACTTGAATCTCTTAGAGAGACTCGGATTAAAAAATTGTCATCACAGAGGAATCTATGGATGGATGAACCACAATCCCATATTCCTATTTTGTTAAAAGAGCATAAATTGCTTATGAAAGTGATGAAATATTCCCAAATTTAGAAATTATGAATGTGGGGAAACAAAACATGTGTGATGTGAGGCCTGGTTAATATGTCATAAATAGAAATGGTGAACCCAATTTGTAACCCTTATCCTTCACATTGGGGACCAGTACCACCTAAGGAATCAGTGGATTAGAATCTAACCTGACTCAAAAATTTGGCATGAAGTACCACCATGAATATTGTGGGCTCATCATGAAAATCAACTATGAATTAGGGAAGATAGAAATGGAATTCATTAGTCTACAAAATCATCTCCATGGATTCACCTTTTTTCTTAGAATATTGGACGATGATGGTGCATTGACATTAATTTTCCTGTACCAGTATCGATGGTTGAATCTTCATGCCTTATAGGACTCAAGAATAAGAAATACAACAACTTGGTACTCGTAGAAACTAGGGTAGAAATAAAATTGTTGTGGAAATCCTGTACAACCATTCATTTTTAAGCCTCCCCCACCACACGAATTCAGCTTTTGAGTGCCCCTGCCACGTCTCACCCTCTGATATCAACTATAAGATGGTGATCGATTCCCTCACACTTTTGAATGAGTATAAATGGGTCAATAAAATTAGAGACAAGGACCACTAGGAACTAGAGACATTGTCACCACGCCGACACCACTGCCCCTGAGGGACACAAAGGGGGAACCCCCACCCCCACCCTCATTCCAACGATGAAACACTACAATAATATATATCTATAGTGATCTAATGATTCAATATAATATGATTAGTCAGTAGGGGTGATCGGGTATTGCATATAATTACTTCTTATATGGATCCACCTTGGAGTTCTCCCACTAGATCATATAAGAACAAGCACTAACCGGTCCCACATGACGAAGAGAAGGTGGACAATACCCCTACTCTATCAGCCCCATTCTAGTGTACTCAATCCCAAATATGGGGGTAGGCATAATACCGTTCCCAATAAGGAGAATATTTCATATCCCATATGGAACCTACCACCATATTCATTTACCACCATATCTTTACAAAATGTGAATAGGGATCCTTCTTCTCCCATTTGGAATCGATAACCCAACCCCCTCATAAGTAATTCTATATGACTCTATTAATCACGGGCACCACTGATTACCATTGCATACTATCCTTTAATGATTAAAATCAGTATGGAGGTCCTCCCCATGCTCACAATATCTAACTTGGAGGACCTCCCCATGCTCCAACTAATCAGTATGGAGGTCCTCCCCATGCCATTATCGATCAAAGCAGAGGTCCTCCCCACTGTTTCGACAAAAAGCATGGAGTCCATCCCCGTACACCCACCACTCATCATAAAGTCCCTACCTATGTTGTCAATAACTCATGTGGAGGTCCTTATCCCTCTATTGAATGTCACTAAAGAGGCCCTCCTAGTGTTCTTGTTAACCAAAGCAGAGGTACTCCTTTCTCCAACACCAAAAATCATAGAGGTCCTCCCCCTTACAAAAATGTACCCTACCCAAAACAACAATCCCATTATAATATGTTGAATGCCAACCATTATTGGAGGAACCATGTGAAGAACCACATCATCATTCACCTGGTTGATCTCTCATATTCTAAGGTTATAGAAGACTCAATGATGGATCTTTTACCACAACTATGAGAATCCTAGCAGGGGCATGAAAATTAATACATTACATCACGTAAAATGTTGTCCATAATATCCCTATATACCTATAATTTACCTTTTTATTATTTTCAAACACATTTGAGGAAAATATGATGAACTGAACATGAATTCCCACAAAACATCATGTACCAAAATAAATAGTGAAACCGTTAAAAATTAGTTTAAGCCCATGAGAAGAATTTTTATTATAATGATTCCATTTAAGGCCACTAACCATTTTCTCTAGGATATCCTTTATTAGATATTACAAAAAATAGTCCACCAAGTTATATGCTTGAATGATCTCTTCCACATTCATCTTCTTTTCATTGAATCCTCTTATCAGAATAATGTATTTTTTATTGATATAGTCAGAATACTCTTTATTTATGTCCAGTATTATTAATCTCTCATTAATTCATTCATCAAAATTCTTAGTTTTCTTAATTGGAAGGACCACATCAAAAATTTCTTCCCCTAAGTGGTTTATAAGTTCTCGTGTTGACCATCTATGACCCACTTCATTATCATCCTCTTCGTGCTGGTCCGCCAGCTTAATAAGTTCCTCACTAAACGAATGTACCTCCACCACAGAATCACACTTCATATGATTGGGACCTTCCATCAAAACATTTCTTTTCTCAAGTACCCTGAGAACTCCACCTTTATAAAACTTCTCCTTTGACAGGGAGACATTATCCATCTCCTTAATCTTCGATTTTCAGGCAGACTATATAGTCGTAGGATGTTATCAATTTCCACCAAGGTCTCGCAATGGAACCATATTATTCACCACTAGTTTCCTCCCCTATACCTCCACACAAGATGTTGGGGAGGTGTTAGCATTTGGTTTGATTCCATCAATTAGTGATCATTTGGTTGGTCCATAGATATTTGATGCTGCACTTTCACATGAGGTAGTGTTGAACACCCCATACTATAGAGATGAGATGATAATGTTGGCATCATTCAAGAGAGATGTCCTAGTATGCAGGGAAAATTTGACTCGTGTAGTGACTCCCCTCCTAGTAATCTTCCAGATTAATTGGTCAACATTAGTGTCTCCATCCATATCCTGAATAGAACTAATCAGTGGTTGGGTCGACTAAGATAATGACCCCTCCCCTGAGAAAGGGGGTCTTTGGGAGGCTTTTTCCACTGACCTGTTGTCTGTAGTGTTCTGGCCACCTGTAACTCTAGAATTTTACGTCTCTGACACCCTAAGAGAGGGATAGGTAATTTTTATCTTATATATTATTTGGATTATGTTTCACTAACCATGAGATCATCATATGACCTATCCAAGAATTCAGGGGCACCCTAAATCCATAGAGAAACAATACAGAAGGGTTGAGATCATGACACTCCTAGTGGATCATTTCCCTGGTTTATATGGTTACCCCCAAACCCTAAAATAGACCTATTTAAATATCATTATAGTGCTCCACTTAGTTAGGAATGAATACTCTATTTAGGTACATATCAAATATGGGGACAATATGCTACTCTCCACTTTAACCCCATCTTGTGATTCTCTAACCTATCTGCCAACAATGAGAGTTACCCTACAGGTAATGTCACAAAAAACATGATAATCCCTAAACTTATTAAGGAATATAGAGGAATGGGCACCAATGCAGAGTATGATAGGGAATACCCGCCTTGAGAGATAGCATATTTACAGGTAGACACTTCTACAAGTGTCTTCACATGTCATTATAAGAAGACACATGGACTAAGAGATCCCTTCAATGGAACATTTATTACTTTATATATGAATCTCAACAAGTTAAAGGGGAATATAAATCCCGCTATTAAATTCATGGTTATGTTAAAAAAATTTATGGGACATGTGGAAACCAACTTTTTCCTGCTACTTGAAGAGTATAAAAGGATCATAGCTGATCTCATTGTTGATTGGTTCCTGAATTTCCTAAGAGGTACCATACCTAATCTCATGGGGAATCAATTCCTAGTTTTCCAGATTCCCCAGATCGAGCTTGGTAGCCCTATGTAACTATTAATAGAAAATAATGGGGATATGTAAAATGACTAAGGTATGAGTCAAAAAAATTTATAGAGCAACGCGACACTCGCCTTGGGACCCTGGACAGACATCTTTCATAGTTGATAAACCTGATCCCTGAGTTAATTATCCTATAAATGCATTGTGGCCCTAGACTATTGATAATTTGACTTGATATCCACTCTATCTACTCACCTTGAATCTCTAGAAACCAGATATGAAGTGATACCTCTAGATATAAAGTCATACCTATCATGGGTGGACAACATCCAAGAACCACCAGAGTTTGGATCCTGTCATTTACTAGTTTAATGCGATGGGTGACCAGCTGCATCACATAGCCTGCATTTTTTAAATGTGTAGACCTATGTTGGAGAGCCTAGAATAGTAGGTGTATAACAAGATTTTGTGTTTCATGCAGACACCGGAAGGGCCTTTGTTTACCTGGTACAACCAACTTCATATAAGGTCCATTTCTATTTAAGAGGACCTTCAACAATAGTTCATATACCATTTAAACTCCACCATGAAAAAGACAAGTATTACTAAACTCTTAATGTGAAAACATAGTACTTATGAGGAATCCAGATACATTATCACTCAATGGAGAGGCCTCACATATTCGCTCACCATGTAGTTATCCCCAGAACAACTGATAAAGATGTGTGTGGGGAATGAAAAGACTAAACTGATACCTATCCTCATCACCTAGTACTACCGATGTAAACTCTATAGGTTCCCTATGAAGACTAAATGTCTAGAGTAATCCTTTCACTAGGATAACAAATTGTCTCACCTGTTACCCCTTACATCTCCCATGATAAGGCCTTACAATGTAGATATTTCCACCACCATGTGTGAAGTGGTCCTCGAGCCACTGGAGTTATCTTACCCATTTCCATAAGATCCTAACCAAGTTTAGTAGTATAAATAGGCATAGATTCTCCCAACACATAACCATCAGGAACCAACTAGCCAAGCACAAACGCTTATATGAGATATTGTGGATCCATCCCCCCCCGCCCCACGAAGTTCAGGATCCCAAAGCCTGTTTCCCAGACCAATTCCTTTAGTGATTAATAGGTCCTATGCAACTTATGATGTTTTTTAGAGAAGGTAATAATAAAATGTCAAAAATGAAAAACACCCCAGGAGGCTGGATTCATTGGATTCCCTATCCATTTTCAACACTACAGAATAAATAGAGACACCATCAAATAAGGATACGTGTTAAAAAATTGGCATAAGGACCGATTGAAACATCATTAGGTAAAGTGGGGTGACATGTTTTCATAGGTGATGTATATCTCTGCTAACCTCAAAAATTATATTGAAGGCTCTATTGAATGGAATAAGTCTTATAATTGTGGGATGCAGAAATATGAAGATGGGGAGGTTTGTAAAGAATCTTCTCGTGATGATGGTATCATTTATGCATCTTTGAGTAAGATCGAACCTCATGTGGTTACCATGCCACTTATGGGAACTACCTTAAAATCTAATTTATATTCTTCCAGGTCTTAAAATAAAAGGAACTGATGGATAATGGGAAACTAGAGTACCCCCTCTAGTGATGAAGCCATCTCACACTCTTGGTGACTTCATACACGTGTTGTTATGAGATACACCCAGAGTACATCTTGTTTAAGAATATTACATAGAGGATGAGTAGGATTATGCCTCTATGATTTTCATTATACTTTTAGACTGCTTCACAATGCCCTAAAGTGAGAAATTCTATTTATACCACACACGTTCTTCTTACCAATTCCATAAATGAAAAGTCAGTGGACACGCAAGTTTATAGAATTCATAAGCTAGTTCCACAAACCAAGGATTACATGATAGTAGACCAAACAACATGTTTTTCACATAGCTCAGTATAAATTTTACTCTCATTACACTTCATTAGGCATGCCTCCAAATCTGACCATGTTAGATGATTGAGAACCTAATCCTTGAGCACTCCCCGATTAATCGTGTCTAGCCAGAGCTAGGCCTCAGCCAATAGCTATATTTCCACAAATTGTTAATATTAGTCCATCCAATATGTAGAAGAGTATTGACAACACTAATCAAAACCCATATTTTCATCCTACAACACCTATTGTGCCCCTACCATGTAGTGACACTATAAAGGTAAAAATATTCCCTTGGCATAAATGTATGATGTGTTGAATCAACTCATTGGAATACCCATGAGAATTTCGAACCACGAGGCCCTCCACTTGTTAAAATAAAATTTTGAGGCCCTCCCATAATCAATGAAAATATCCCTCTAATTCAAAGTGTAGGCTACGACCATTGAGGGATATTTTGCATAAGAGGTTGAGAAAGAGGAATTCCAATCCATCATCTCATTATTTGGGGAATACAAATGCATCCTTATGAGGGGGATCATACGTCAGATGTACTTCACCAGTCAATTCAACTACATGGAAACATACCACTTCCTTCTAGATATAGGTTATGGGAAAAACCTCATACTAATCCAGATTCTCCACAATATGGGACTGATAGAAGATGTTTTGAATCCATCCAACCTAACAATTTTGTGTTATGATAAGAGAGATAAAAAATCATGTGGAATGCTTTGGATGAAAACCCAGATTGGTGGCTTGATATAAAGAACCAAATTCATGGTAGTATTGTAAGACACCACCTACAATGAACTTCTGGATTGACCTTGAATTCATCTTCATGTAGTGATCCCATCCTCATATCACTAGTGCCTCAAGTACTCTATTACTGGTCGAGTAGGGGTCCTCTAGGGAGATGCATCCCCCTTCGACTTCACTGAATCCCACTATCAAGATGTTTTATATTGAAATATATAGGGTAAGTAGGTTTATACTAATAGGTTTGAGCACATAATCTCCCCTAATGATCTGACATCCAATGCTATCAATCCGTGGGTAGACTTGAATAACACATTCATTCTACTGACTCATTAGGTAGTTGATACAACACTATACCTTGGATGTTTTTTTATCCAAGATAATGGGTTTTGAAAAACTAAAAATTAAGGAGCACTGATAGATTACCTCGTACTCCCAAATTTGATAGGCCCAGGTGATTCTATAATCCCCTATTCCTATGATATACCGAGAATTTCACCCTATGAAAACCAATCACTGGTAGTTCGATTTTATCCAATGAGAAAAGATGAATTGTTTAAGGATGACATGCCATAATTTCATTGAAACAAATCATGATCCTTGGTTCTAAATGGAATTATTTTGAGATCTTATGTCCCTATCGTGTCAGTAGAGAACTAACCCCAGAGCAAGGATTTTGTGTCCACCCAAGATAGCACTATTTCTTCAATTGATTTGATTATATTAGAAGATACACCTACTACCACTGATTCCCCTACCTTAGATGATGAATAACTTTGGCAATATTCTACTCCTTCATTTGAAGAGGGTGTCTCCACCACCTTTGATGAGATAACAAATGTGAACATCAGGACTGAAGAAGATCAAATTTACACACTAATTAGTGTGTAGATTCATCTAGTAATGAATAAATAGTATGTGGCTGTACTAAAATAGAAATATGGATATATGATGATATTATTGGTCTCTACCCTTAGTTTGATGTTTACTATATTGGCCTCTGGATAGTACATTATACGTTCAGGAAGTCTCCCAAAAAGATGCTTAACTCTCACTATGATATGGTCGAGGCTGAAGGTTATAAGATTATCAAAGAAAACTTCATCAGGAATGTCTATTAACTAAGATGGATATCCAACATAAAACTATTCATGAAGAATAATTTTTATATTAAAGTATTTATCAACATATGTGACCTCAACTTCCACTACCGTAAGGATGATTTTCCCCTTACAGTAATATATATTCTGATCGACAATACAACCGAGTGTTAGGAAACCTATTTTATAGATTTATATTCCTACTACAACAAAATCTAGATATACCTTGAATTTAAGGAGTTAATTTCCTATAGGAAACCATAGGGAATTTCTTTTTTCATGTGATTCCATTCAATTTGAAGAATGGTGGAGTTAATTATCTTCCATCCATGCACTAAATATTGAAACTGATTCTCAAGACATTGTTCAAATTCTACGTGGATGATTTTGTGGTCAAATATCACCATTTTTATGTCCATAAAAGGGTCTTAAGAATGTTTTTGGATTCTTCCACTCTTGATGAATATTCTTGGCTTCTTCATCTGATACAAAGGAATTGATATTTACACATAGAATATCAAGTCCATCTTCCAAATTACATGCCCAAGTAATCACTTAGAATTGAGATTCCTCTAATAATTTATCGCATATATGGATGAAAAGTGTAAGACCTTAGTGAGGCTCTCGATGAAAGGAACCATTTACCAGTGGGATATAGAGTGTGAGAATGCGTTTGAGGATATCGTGTAGTATCTTCTATAGCCTAATGTTTTGATGAAACCTGTCTTAGTGAAACCTATTGTATTCTCTGTGACCACCCGATAATTATCCCTCGGTGATCTTCTCACCCAGGGAAAATGAGTCTAGGAAAATAGTTTATATTATCTCAATCACATGATCTTCAATAAAGATACTAGATAATCCCTCATTCAGAAGAGCTACCTTACATTGGTTTCTACAGTGTAGAAGTTGCAACATTATCTATAGAATCATGAGATAAATATGGTGTTTTGAGTAGACCCGATGAAGTATATTCTTAATGTCCCCATGTTGATAGGATTATTGGAGCACTGGGTGGTAGTCATTTATAAATACATCCTCATATTTTTTCCAAAGATGGTCGTCAAAGGCTATTCACTAGCAGATTTAATGTCATTCCATACGACCCCTAAACAATTTCTCCTGGATATTGATTTCTTAGATGACACTATAATATTAGTGTATTAAGATACCCCATGTTGGAGGATTCATTTTGATTGTGCCTCCTAGATCCCAAATGGAAGAAGGCTCAAAAATCCAAATCTCAAAAGAGTCAGTCTATAGATCATCTTCATCACCCCAATATAGGTTGTCTTATGATACTCATTCTTACTATCAAAAGGCTGCACCAAAATAGAGGTAGAGTATAAAATTATCATCACTGGTCTCGAGCTGGACCTCAATATTTATTTTCCCCAGTTTCATTGGAAGGGTGACAATGAGTTAGTCATTGAACTAATAAATGGTGACTACATTGTTAGAAATAAAAAGGCTGTACCCATGCTAGATCATACTTGTCGGCTAACATCTTGGTTCTCATATCAGATAGAGGTGAATCGTGTCCCTCAATCACAGAATGTTTCAGTTGATTTAATGGAAATTTTGTATGTGTCTCTCATAAAACTGGGTCAAGATAACTTGACTGTCTATATAACACAAAGAAGGTTCATTTCCACAGAGATTTCAAATGATGTTTACATCCAATTTTTAAACTAACTATATGTTAGTGTTTCTATTCTAGGACCCTCAATCCCACCCCACAGAAGAGGAAATTCTTGATTGTAAAACTCCCCTTTTTTAGTATCTCCTAAATGAAATTATATAACAAGACTAAGATGAGTGTGAGTGGATCTGTCAACGTGCAACATAGTTTGACCTTTATAGTTGGACCAAACATGAGTAGACATTGTACAGACATAGGTTTGATTGGGTACTACTCTATTTCATGAAAGTATATGTGAATCCATATGTTATGATATAATTAAATGTCACTTCCTATGGTATCCACCATGTATGATTGAAGATCTCTCAAAAAATTCAGAGGTTATGCTATATCTGGACCATTATAGTCAATGACAACATCAAGTTCACCAAGAGGTATCATGCATGTTCAATCCATGCCAACTTTGTAGATCGACCGCGAGAGCTTATCCATACCACCAAGTATTATTAACCCTTTTTAGTATGGGTACATAACATCATGGGGACATATGCACCAACGAAGTATCAAAAGTGTAGGTTCATTATGACCATGAAATATTTCTTATCCAAGTGGGACGAATTGATTTCCCTCAAGGAAGTCAATGCCCATTTTTTGAATGAGTTTGTGATCTCCCACATCATCCACCAATTTGGATTTCCTCATGCCATTCTCACAAACAATTTCACCAATATCCAGGTTACCAATATGAATAAATTGTACACCATGTACAACATCTATTCTAACCATATATAGGGATATCATGTGTACAAAAATGGGAAGTTTGATGTGTTCAACATAGCCCTATTTAATATTCTGTATAAGATGGGTGGCTAGAATATGAAATGTTGGTCGAACAGGCTACCTGAAACCCTCCAGGATTATTGGACGACAACTCAAAATTCCACTGAGGGGACTCCATATTCATAATAGTAGAGAATTGAGGTATTATTTCCAATTTATGTTCATTTTTCTTTAATCAGAAGAGTTACCTATGACTAGAAGATTCCATATAGAATGGAATAATTCTCTTTTGGAAAGATGGTATCCCTTTAAGGGAACAATATCCATACCATGAATAATATTGATAGGCAATAGAAAAAGATAGTGATAGCTTTCAAAAAAAATAACAACCACTGATCCTTCCTCCTGGGTGATATGTTACTCACTCTAATAATTCATATGATACCCAAAAATAATCCAAAAAAGTTGGTTCCCAAGTACGAAGAACCTTACATCATTCATAAGGTTTATTCTAATGGATAAAAATTCTTCATCTCTATGAATATAGTTTTCATCACACCTCCCAAAAAATCCAAGTTTTTAAAGATGTACTTCATGTGAGGATCCACATTGGTCAAAGCTTTAGGACCTTAAACAAACATCATTCCTCCGGTATAAATTCTACAACCTAAAACTAAGAGTCAGGGTCTAAACAATATGACCATAAACTATTTCCATTTTTTTTTGAACAATATGACCATAAGATAGGATCCCAAGTCCAATCATCATAACCATAATCTATTTTTAGGTCATACTAGGAATTTGTTGTGTAACGATGGGTCTTCTTGGCCCTCAGTTCACACTGGGTTTTTTACTCACACACACTACCCATTCTTATTTAATACTCACCTATGGTCAGCGTAATATGACCTTAAACTATTTTCAACACCTATTACCTTTTTTTGGGTTCATTTGGGTCCTTATCCTACCTTAGTAACCCTATACATGAGAACATGTTTGAATCCCAATTTCTGATACACCACATTTATGTGCTTACATTTTTTGTGACATGTAACCTTTTGTGTTTAATTCCACATGGACAATTCACCCAATCCACCTATACACATCGATTCATTATTATTTTGTATTTATATCATCCTTAAAATCCAAATGCCCCCCCCAAAAGTTATTATTCCCAGCCAAAATGTCTCACCTCCCATCTTGGGAAAACATTGTGATGTATCTCTTGTGAAAAATAACGGTTTTCATATTTCGGACATGGTCAGCAGTTGATTATTAATTTTCTCATCCCATCAATGATTGATGGGGTTTTTGAACCTATGATTTTAATGTGGTTAACAATTGTTCTGTACCCTTAATTTGACCTCATTTTGTGGTCCAGATCTCGTATGTCTTGATTTAATTCATTTCTGCATCCCTATGTTTTGGTGGAGTTCCAACACCCTTGTTGTTTCCCCTTCGTTCATCTTTGATCATTGAGAAGGTAGGACAGTTTTATAAAGAAATTTTAAATATTTATTCTCCTTTCCACCGCTATGTTCTTCAATACTTTAGAGAAATCCCCACACAACTCCTTGTTTCCAACATCGAGCATGAATCACATGGGATTAGGAGTCATGGTATGATTTTTACTCATGTGGTCGAGCTACATAATGTTTTGATCCATGAAATACAACCTTAAACTATTTCAAGGGGTCCAATAATTATGACCATAAATTATCTTCATCCCTTATAGTCAATTTTTTTATGAATTTGAACTATAAATCCTAATCTCCTCAATGCATGATTTTAAAATTTGATATTACTCCTTATAAATCACAATGCCTTTTAAGTTGAGGTGGTTACCCTATAGAAAATCAAGATTACTCGTACTATAAGTATTAAAAAATTAAAAATATTACCCCCATATAAAATAGGGATTTTTCATATATTATATGATGAGAAAAATTAAACATCCTTAGAACATGATGTTAAAATTTATTTTTACCCCATTTAATAAGAATGGGATACCCCATGAAAATACTAGGATGCCTCAATTACCTCCCAAGAGTGGTTTTCCTCCAATTCATGTGTTAGTATCTTGTAACTCCATGTCTCATAACTACATGTGGATTGATTCCAATCCTCATGGGATACATAATGATTCGTAAAATTCCTGTCTCTAGGCCTTGCTACAATTTTATCAACACTTCGACCCCTATGATCCATTAATGATATAATAATCATGACTCTAACCTTTGTTTCATTTGTCTCAAGGTGTGTACATGATTCTTTATCCCCCTTGTATTCATTCATTTTTGATCTTATGTCTTCCATGCTACACAAATACCCTTGAGACCAATATCCTCCTAGTCCAAGCGTCATGACATTAAATTGTTTTCAACCCACTCTATGGTCAAATAATTATAGTCTTAAATTATATTCCATTTTTTCCTAGTAAATTTGTGGTATTTGGGTCTATATACCCTCCTTTAAAATTATTTTTTACATCTTTCAATATATTCAACACCATCAAAGAAAACACTTTTCCCCCGGTTCAGGCATCATGACTTTAAACAGTTTTCTATCAAATATTCCAAGCATTATGAATTTAAAATAGTTTAAATGGTTTCTTCCATATTACCTTAATCTATGTGAAATAAAAATTTGGATTGATTCATGTGGTTTAGGGAATCCTTGGCTTCATTCACATTGATTTCTATCTCTTCAAACTGTAAGAAAATTTTTGAATCCCCCCACCCAAGGTTCATGCATTATGATTTGGAACTATTTTTAATTGGGCCAATAATTATGAACCTAACCCAAGTGATTTAACCCCTACTACCATAACTATGTGTGGAATTATTCTCATCCTCATGTGATATGTAATAACACCTAGAAATTCTGGCTTTGGACCCTTCAGTAGATTCACTATGAAACTATATATTACCTACAATGCTATCTCACTAAAATTATCCCATGGGACACCATTTTAAGCATTGGCCAAAGCCCCATTAATTTTACTAGATCAATCAGTAGTATGATATTCCCTCATAGTCTAATATTGTAATGGAATAAATGGTGTTCTTGATACATGAACCCCATCAATTTTCTCATTGCATGACATTAAACTGTGATTTTACCCCATATAAAACCAAGATGCATCATAATGTGAGATATTTTACCCAATGTCAAATCAAGAAGACCCTTATGATGAATATAGGATGAAAAAATTTCATCAATCCATAATGTTAAACTAAGGTCTTTCCTCATATATAATCATGATTCCACTTAATGAGAGATTTTCTTACCCTTTATAAATTCAAGATGTCTCATACACTAATATGAGAAGATCAAATATCCTTGTTTCCAGAATCATTATCTTACCACGGTATGTTATAGAACTATATGTGGCTTAATTCCCATCCATATTTGATATGTTGTGATTCTTAGATATCTAATCCTAAACTCATCCCCTTCGATGACTTATTATGGGGCATTTCCTTCCCTAATGTCACACTTTCCACCCGGGGTATGGTTTTAAAAGTATTGTGTGGAAGAGGGACACTTCAACCCTCTATTCACATTGAGTTATCATTATTTTATCACAATAAATCCTCTTTCTGAAAACATGTTCTTCCCTTTGGTCAAATATATGGGACCTTAAACTATAAAATTCCCCTAAATTCCATGATCTATGACATTAAACTAGTTTTATCCCTAGTCTAAATTGTACAACACTAAGATTCCAAGCCCAACATCCTCAGCACATGATATTAAGCTATATCTTTACCCTATGAAAAAACATAGTACACCTCATATTGTAATTATGGAATGTTAGAGAGTACCCCATGTAAAATTAGGATGCCTCATTTTCTAATAAGGGTGATTCTGCGCCCTCACTAAAGATGAATTCATTCCACCGAAATCAATTTTCTACTAACCCACCTTCCAGAACTATATGAGGCTTCATTCCCATCCTCATGGGATATGTAGTGACACCCAAAAAATTTTATCTTTGGACTATCCATATCGTCATCTTGTTTCTTGGAGATTCCCCATTTCCAACCTTTCATTTTGTAGTTTCTCCAATTTGGATAACTTTCACCCTCTTAATCTAAATGTTATCCCTATAAAATTGGTCTCACACCACACTAGCTCACCTACCCTCATGGGTTCATTCCTTGAAGTATCTTTGACAGGAAAGAATGAATATATTGTTTCAAACTCATACAATTTTAGATTTGGAATTTGGTTACCCCATCTTTACCCATCATAGATACTGAACCTGTGTTTCAAACATGGTCGATAGTTTTTCCTTTTCACTGGTCATTCCCCTCTCTCACTATTCATGACTCAAATGTCGCAATCCCCCTCATGGGATTTGTTAGACTCTTTCTCAACTCGTTGATGTGTTCTCCCTACAGTGCAATTTGATCTCCATACCACTCCTTCTTTCTCACATTGAGCATGAATCATGCGGTATTAGGTGTTGGGAGAGTATTTTCCCCAAGAAAGGTTGATACACATGAGCACCCTATAGTCTGAACACTATGACCTCAAATAATGAGTCTACATCCGAAAATATTGATGTTAAGATATGTTTAAGTTATCTCTAGTAATATTTTGTGCAGTATAAGGCTCTTTATATCCCTCACTTTAGGTCAGGGTTTTCACTATGCCACACTACAAATATTCATTTGAGATACTGATTTTTGTTCCAAGATTTATGACCTTAAACTGAAATCGGTGGTCCAAGAAACATGACCCTAAACGTTGTGGGAGTTATCTTGAATCCATTTTCTATGACATCTAGAGGCCACCTTGGACCATCCATTAATGTCAGGTAACCTTATGTTGATGTTATTAATATTCCTTCAAAACACCCACATGGTCAAATCATTTATACCTTAAAATACTTTCTATGTTCCAAACTCTATGACCATAAACCAAGAGTATGGGTCCCACCATAATGACCTTGTACTCTTTGTATCATGCCCCTTATATTTCATGTATTATGAGGACTCCCATGGAACTCCTTTCACTTTGAGTTACAACACATTCATTCCATGACAAACAATTTAGGGTTAGCATTAGTTTGAACTCTATGACAATAAACTAAGAGTTAAGTTCCCATGATCCAAGATCAATGACCTTAATCTAGGAGTCCAAATACAAACATCATGACTTTAGACTATGTTTAGGAAACTTCATTAATGAGTGATCTAGCATAAGGACCTCCTTGGATCTCAGTTCATGTCATGTTTTCACTCTTCTATGCTATAAATATCACTTTTGGGGTGCCCACCCTATGGTCTAAGATCTAACACATTAAACTAAGAGTCATGGTCCAAGAATCACGAACATAACCTATATAAAATTCTACCCAGATCCCTTCTCTTAATATAGAGTCCTTAAATCTCCCTATTTCATATATTCCCCACTAGGTAGTTCCCCCATTATACTACCCTCAAACGCCTCTCTCCACCGTAGAAGGGTGGGAGACATTCACGTCAATTTGCAGAAGTCCTTTCAGATGATGTTAAACTGAAATTATACCATATGAAATGGACATGGGATTCCCTCTTAGCCTAACATGAGTATGAAAATATTGGGAACTCAGTACATAATCCCCTTACACCATATTCTAACACTATTTTGAACTATCTAATACATCATCATCACACGAAGTTAAACTGTGTGATACATTTTCCTAACTGAATGATGTTAAATTTTTTTTCTTCATCCTCATTGTATGACATTAAATTATGAGTCTATCATGATTATTTACTGATGTTAAACTACAAGGAATCTTAGACTCTTTCATGATAATATTTTCCCTTGGGTTTCGGTCATCGTCCACATTGTTTTTGTTCTTTGACCATCATTTGACATCTAAGATGACGTTCCCCTAGAAAAGAAGTTTGACCTTAATATAGTCAAATACACCTTCCCCAATGTGCTCAATGTCATGGTGGTGTAATTCTGGGAGGGTTAAAATAAATTCAAACATTCCATCACTTCATCTCTATGTTTTTTGTTTCCCCTTATTTGGATTATCATCCTCCTCCATGTCCAAACGGGCCCCCAACTAGAAATTGTTCATGGCCATAATGGCTCACCTACCATCCTAGGTATACACCCTAGAAGACTTTGGACGACATTTTCAAATATGTTCCACATTTTTAACATGTTCAAGTGTCACCATATATTTTTTTCCCTATCATTGATTGAATGATATAGATGTTGTATTTTGAAGATGGTTAGCAGATATCCTATATCGCCACATCACCACCTTTGTGTTCTAAAAACTAGGAATTGTAATTCATTCTCTTAATTACCAATTTTTCTATTAAAATTAAACCCCCCTTATGATACCCCATTCGTGCACTAGAACATGTTGTAAAATCAAGTCGGCTATTCAGATAGCCCCATTATCCAATTATAACCCCTCTTGGCACATACACTCTTGGTGGTTAGTTATAAAATCCAGTCATCGAGTGCTCAATGATTTTTTGACACTCCCATATGAATGAGAAATCAAATGGTCTTTCCTTGTTTCTTACATTGAGCATGAATCACATGAAATTTGGTATGGTTCATTAGTAATCTCATGAAAATTATTGAAGTGAGATAATAAATTAAAAGAAACATGTTCAATGAAACTCCCCAACCCTAGTTACTCTAAGTTGGTGCATTATTACATAACATTGGCATTATCACAAGAGATCATGTCCCTAAATACTAATTAGTTTAGTATCCTTTGAATTAATAGATACATAAATTAATTTTACATTACATTATAAAATGAAAAAAATAACATCATTGTGTCTCCATAGAACACACACATATCCCTTAGCCTATCCCTGATGGTCAATCAAAATATACTTCTTCACATCCTGTAAAAAATATAACATAAGAAAGGGGTGATATCATATGCTTAGTAAGGATAACAATATAGATGAAACATTCATAAATAAGCATAAACATTTAAGTAAATGTATTAGACTAAAACACAAACCTTTTAAATGTAAACTTCGGCCTAATATTTCAAAAATAAATAAAATAATGCCATTTACTTATACACATGGATATTCTACTAGTAGAATAATCACATGTAATATGAATAGATAATTTCATAATGATGGAATGCATAAGGACATACATCATAACCACATAGTCAAGGCCTATTTCAATGACTACAAATATGATTTTGTCACGTCTTTATGCCAAGACACTAGTCTGTCTCATGCGATCCACTGATGCATTGAGGGGCTATAGCACATCCTACCTGTCACTTACTAAGTCCAATTCATTCCTCATATGAAAAGGTTGAAACAAAACATAAAAATTCATTTTAAAACTAGAATACAAAATTTCAATACTTTAACCATAAATCATGAATGGTATAAAAATATCACATCTATAGAAAAACATATCACAAAACCATCAATACAATATGGAATATTGTATCATAATAAATCAATTTCAAACAAATGTAAAATCCAACGAAATATGTTGACATATATTAAATCAATCCAAAACTATTTGAGTGAAATATTTATTTATAAATAGAAATAATTTGAAAGTAAATAAAAACATTATTTTGAAAATATTCATATAATAATGTAAGGTAATATTAGAAGGTGTTATAATGGCGGAAAATAGATGCACTAGTCATATAAGTTAAAAGAACATTATTTCCTTAATTTGTCGAAAAGGTCATAAAGTACCTTGTTTAGAAAGAGACAGAAAGATTCATTTCAAAACATTTTATAAAAATTAAACCAAGGGTATAAATTAATTTAACCCATAGTCTAGTAAATAGTAAAAAATGTTTGGAAATACATTTTTAAGAAACACAGATGTGGCTGATGAAGAGGCCGCAGTAGATACTTACGTATTAATAACCTTAGATAACAAAGAGATTGTAAAATTAACCCTTACCTTGTACTATTAATTAGTCAAGGGTACTTTAACCTCCCGTATAATAGTGAAATCATTGTTATTAAATTAAACTAGAACTATATACATAAATATGATATCATATAAGATCTTCTAATATTACTTTGTTAATGATATTTTAGTAGTAACATTGTTTCAAGTGTTAACTGATTTATTTTCTTTTATATGTTTTGTTACTTAAGACATATTTTTTATGGATTAGATGTATTTTATTCATATAAATAGTTATATTAAGTTCTTAAAAATTATTTTTAGTCATTAAATACAAATTATTCTTGAATGGTTATGATGGGAATGAAATCTCATCGCGTTGTGGAGATGGTAAGTTGTACGTAATCACGAGTGACAATATAATTCTATTGATGGTGAAATCATATGTAATTGGATGGTATATTAAATAAAAATAATAATTAAAATGTTATATTTATTATTTACATAAATTATACTCATTATTATACCAATCCAAATAGTGAAGTGTTTAATAACAAACTACACCATGAAGTGGAGATGACAAGCCGTACGTACGCACGTATGGTGACTTTTTCATTCATAGGATGGATAGAATAATGAATATGGTTGTAACATATTTATAATAACATCAAAATATGTAGAAGGTACTAGATTAATTATTTTGTTATGTAAACAAAAAATAAAGTGTAAGTGGAGGAAGAAAAAACATTGAAAGAGGTGATGAAATAATTACCTCTTCTTCGGGTTCTTTCTTCTGATTTGAAAAAAATGGATCATTAGGTTAGATTTTTGATCAAATTATGGCCTCTAGGTTGAAGTTTTGGTAGTTTGGAAGATATGTTGATCAGTTTTTGGCTGATACAAATGGCTTTGGAGTTGTGAAATTAGGAGAAGGGGAAGTACAATTTTATAAGAGTGGTGAGGGTCACTTTAGGAAAAGCTTGAAATATTTTTTTATTATAAAACAATTTTTGAGATAGGATGGCTGAAAAAGGATTTATTTATAGTAAAAGGGGGTGATGGGTCAAAAAACTCTCAACCAATAGGTTTTAGACAAGTTTAGGTCACCATATTAACCTTATCTTTTAGTTTAAACTCTTAATAAATAGTTTAACTTTTACCATGTCTTCTTGTATTATTATAATAAATGGTTAATAAACTTACTATAAAATGTGAAGAGAACATAAAGTGGTTAATTAATGATATATATATCATTATATAAGTCTTTTGGCTGAACCTTATATTTTTAGGAATATTATATCATTTAATAATATAGTATTTGTTTTAAAAACTCGTTTATGTCAATTTTGACACTTTTTAGTATTTGGTTTTTGTGAGTGTTAACAAAAATTGATTAATTCGAAAAAAATACATTAAATCAACTATAACATTTCATATTAACTTATAAAATTCTTTTATTTCATCTAAAGTATCAATTTACATTTATTTTTATATTTATAATATTAATTATGTTAATCATTTATTAATTAGGTAATTACTGCCTCATCATTGTGTCATAAATAAATTTATTTATTTAATGTATAAAAACTATAAATAAACAACCATGATATATGAAATATTTTTATCTTTATAATTAATATTTATAGTCAAAATTATCTTACTTATAACCCTATATTAATAACATTTTAGTTATTAAACTTTGAATTTAACACTTTTAACTCTTCTTGAAATTAAATAAAAATAAATGTCCTAATCTAATCTAAGTGGATCTAAAAGGATTATATTTTATTACTAAGTTTTATTTTGGTTTAAATACACTTATACAATATTATTATGACTTGTTTAGGGTAATTATAGTATCATTTTTACCTTTAATTACCGTATTTAAGTTTAACCGTGGTAAATAAAATTCAAAAGTTACAATCCAAAAAAACTTATTTTCATCCTATTGAACTACATTTTACATACTAATGTCAACCATGTATCTTCGATTTTTGAAATTCAATTCACAGAATCATTAAAATTACGTTTTATACAAATTTACAAATGTGCCTAGATGTTGTGTAAAAGACGTTACAAAGTTCAATAAAATTTTATATATCTAATATTGTTATAAAATGACTCCAATGAATTAAATTGTACTAATACAAGTACTATGTATCTATTTTTAATTTAAAATATATTTAAATAATAAATATTTTTATTTAAAAAAAAATTGGTTTTAAACAATAACGTAGTGTTTTTCACTATCCATCAAAAAATGAATGTTTTCATAAAAATAAAAACAATTCACTATAAGAAAATTTTGAAATTATGAATCCAAAAATGAAGTCAATTTTGAAAAATAAAATTTAAAAATTTTCAAAAACTGGATATTACTATTCATAACTATGTTTTAAATAGCTAGTTTTATTGGTCGTGGCATGCTAGAACTCGATGTTGCATACAGTGCAAGCTATTGCATTATTCAAAGAAAAGTGTACTATGGAAGCTTGAGGTGTTATATTCTCCTCTCCGTCAAATAATTTCATCATCAAAATTTCTAGAATATTATAGCATAAAAATATTTGGTTGCTTCTTCATCATAATTTCCTCAAGTTCCCACATTGCCTCTTCCATTTTATGGTTTCTGTAAAGAACTTTTACTAGGAGAGTTTTAGTTTTTTCAACACTTGTTCTCTGGTGTCAAGAATCTTGATAGGCTCTTCACAATAAGAAAAATCGGGTTCTAGTTCTACATCTTAATAGGTGAGTACATGTGTTGGGTCAGACATGTATTTTATCAACAATGATACGTGGAACACATCATGAACATTTGAGAGACTTTGAGGTATTTTCAAATGATAAACTACAACTCCAATTAATTCTAGAATTTTGAAAGGTCTGATGTATGTGGGACATAATTTAACCTTATTATCGAATCGTATAACACCCTTCCATGGAGATACCTTCAAGAAAACATGATATCCTACTTGAAAATCAAAATCTATCCTTCTGTTATCGGCATATCTCTTTTTCCTACATTAACCTGCTTTTATGTGGGTTTGGATGATCTTTACCTTTTCTATTGTTTCCTCAATAAGTTCTGGGCCTATGAGTTTTCTTTCACCAACATCATCCCAACAAGTTGTTGTGTGACAACTCTTTCCAAATAATGCTTCTTATGGTGTCATTTGAATACTTGAATGAAAGATATTGTTATAAGAAAATTATACCAGAGGTAAAGACTGATCCCTCATACCTTGAAAGTCATGCGAGAAAGATCTCAACATGTATTCTAAGGTTTTAATAGTCTGTTCTGAGTGTCCATTGGTTTGAGGGTGGTAGGTAGTGGTTAAACGAAGTTCAGTATCTAGGGCATTCTGAGGACTTTTCCATAATTTTGATGTGAAACAGGGTTCACGATCAGAAACAATCGATAGGGGTACACCACGAAGTCTTACAACTTCATTAATATATAGTCTTGATAAACGTTCGAGTGGTAAATCTTATCTTATAAAAAGAAAAATTTCTGACTTAGTATAACGATCAACAATGACCCATATTGCATCATTCCTCCTAGGAGTCTTTGGTATCCCCATGACAAAGTCCATCATAATAGCATCCCATTTCCACTCAGGTATGGGAAGAGGATGCATGACTCCTGTAGGATGTCTTCTTACAGCCTTAACCTGTTGAAAAACCATACATCTTACACATAATCATCAATCAACCTTTTCATGTTATCCCACCAAAAGGTTTCCTTCAAATCTCTATACATCTTGTTCTACTAGGTTTTATAGAGAAATTAGTGCTATAATCATCATCTAACTATTCCATTTTTCGATCTCGTACATCACAAACACAAATTATTTTCCAAATTTTCAAAATTATATCTTTATATATGAAGTCGATCAATATCCCATTATTCACAGTTTTAATTTTCTTTTCAAACTCCTCATCATTAGTCTGAGATACTTTTATCCTTTCTAGTAAATAAGGTTTTGCAACCATTTAAAAAATTATTTATGTTTCACCTTCCATGATTATTCCCATATCCATATTTACTACATACATGAACACATGATCCATTTCAACTCTCATCTTGTTCAAAACACCATGACCCATTCTGCTCAAAGCATCTTCCATTTTATTTTCCTTCCCCGGCTGGTAGTGTATAGTGCAATCATAATCTTTTAGAAGTTCAACCCATAATATTTGCCTCATGTTGAGTTCATTCTATTAGAAAATATACTTCAAACTCTTGTGATCGGTATATATCTCACATTTCTCACCATAGAGATAGTGTCTCCATATCATCAAGGAAATGATTACAGCTGCTAACTCAATATCACGAGTAGGATTGTTTTTTTCTTGAATTCCTAGATGTCATGATTCATAGGAAATAACTATATTATTCTACATAATGACACAACCATTTCCTCTCTTTGAAGCATCACTATAAATAAAAAACCCATAATTCTCAAATTTTAGAGTCAATATAGGATCCTTGACTAATATTTTCTTCAATTCTTCAAAAAATTCTTCACCCAATTTTTTCCAAACATATTTAACCCCTTAACTTCTGAGCTTGGTTAATAGGTTAGCCAATCGAGAAATATTCTGCACAAAATGCCGTTAATATCTTCTAAACAAATAAAACTGAGTACCTAAGTTATACTCATCAGTGTTGGAAATTATTTTATTTCTCTTGTCTTAGAAGGATCAACAGAAATTCCATCCTTAGAGAAAATATTTCCATGAAAATAAATCTTCTAAAGCTAGAATTCACACTTTCTAACCTTCCCATATAATTCATTTCCTCTATGAGTTTTTAGAATAGTGCGCAAGTGATTTTCATGATCTTTATAGCTTTTGGAGTATACCAAGATATCATAAATAAATAACACTTCATAGTCATCAAGATATTCCTTGAAAAATCTATTCATTATATATATGAAAACATAGGGTGCATTAGTCAGTCCAAAAGACATTACTGTAAACTCGTAATACTAGCACCTGGTTCAAAATGCAGTATTTGGAATGTCTTCCTTTTTCATTCACAACTGATGTTATCTATATAGAAGGTCAATATATGAAAAATATTGATCTCTAGGAGGATGATCAGAGAAAATCAATTTGAGGTAGGGGTACTTGTTATTTATTGTTATAGTATTTATCTCCCAGTAGCCAATGCACAACCTCGTAGATCCTTCTTTTTTCTTAACAAAAAGAACATGGGCTCCACATGGAGAAAAACTAGGGCGAATACATCCTATATTACTCAATTCCTCTTGTTATTTCATTAGTTCCACTAATTCCACTATGGACATTGTATAAGGGGTCTTTGATATGGACCTTGAAATAGGAATTAAGTTAATAGAAAACTCAATTTGTCGTTCTAGAGGGTGTCTAGGTAAATCCTCTGGGAACACATCCACATATACTTTCACAATAGATAAATAATCTATTTGAATATTCTTTTCCTCACCCATAGTTATTTCACTACCTTCTTACCCAATAATTGAATTTAGTAGAGCTACTAGGGGTGGATCTTGATGAGAATCTGGTGGTGACGTTTCTTCTCTAAAGATAATGTGTTCCTTATCATCATAAAAAATTGTTACCTCCTTCTTCTTACAATAAATTTTCACATCATGGATCTAAATAAAATCCATACCAAGTATTATATCAAATACAATCATCGATATGATGATGAGATCAGAAGATAAATCATTTTATATGCCATAATGGTAATTGATTAAAAAAAATTGTTGAAATGATACTTCCCTTAGAAGTATTTAATGAAAACTCCTTTGTTAAATAAAATTGGAAATATATAATTTTCTTGGAAAACTGGGAAGATATGAAATAATTCAATGATCCATAATCAAATAAAGCATTACCTTTTTTGAGGAAATGATTAAAGTACCTGCCACCATGTCATTCAGATCTACAACCTCAGTAGTAGTGATCCCATAAGCTTGTCCTTACTCCCTTGGCCTTTTCTGAGGTAAGTTTCCCTGATTCTTTGGACAATCATTTGCATAATGCCCCATTTATCTACAATTGTAACATTCAATATTGACAGCCTCTTTCTTTCCCTTGAAATCACGATCTTGGTGGCCTTTTTCACCACACTTATAATAGACTCCCATTCCCTTCCAGCATGCACCGGGGTGTTTCTTCCCACATTTACTATAGGATGGAAATTTATCTTTTCCCTTATTCCCCTTATTTCCACTTCCAGAGTGTTCATAAAATCTCTTATACTCTTTCTTCACTTTAAATTCATAAGACTTAGAGAATTCCTTTTATGTCTTGATAGCACATGATACTATATCTTTGTAAGATGATAAGGATTATGAGACTAATGATTTATGGAGAAATGGTTTTAACCCATCCAATAATTGATCAATATTACTCCTTGTGTTACGAATATAATACTTAACATGCCTTGATAACCTTGAAATGTTAGTCTCATACTTTACGAAATTACCATCCTCTTTTTTCCTCAGACTCAGAAATTGTCTTTCCATATCCACTCGATGGTCATAAGAAAAGTATTTTTCTAATTAAAGATCATTAAACTCCATCCATTCCATATTTGATACTTCTTTATCATACTTTGTGTTTTGAATTAATGACCACCATTGATCAGTATTTCCCTTGAGGCGATAAACTTCCATGAAAAATTTTCCCTTTCGCTACTCCCTAAAGCATGAAATAATTTCTCTATGGAACTTATCCATTGCTAGGATACAAATGTATTTGTAGTCACATTTAATGTTGGTGGTTTTTGCCTCATGAACCGTTCTAACATTGACCCTCTGCATTATGGATCAGGGTGCTCCATACGGGTGAGGTTATTATTCATAACCTGAGTGAGTTTTCCCAGTATGGTTATAAGTTCTTCTACACCAATTTCATCACCAGCTCCACTATAATTATCTTGATTATGTGGTAAATCCCAACATGGATTATGTGCGTTGATACAGTTTCCAATTCTTCTAATAAGCTCCATTTATAACAATTAAATACACTATATTAGTTTATGAATCACAATACATAATTCAAAAATTGTAAAACACCTAACATAAATTGAATAGTTTATGCATATAATCCATAATCATAAAAAAAAATTCTTTGAGGAAGTATTTAATCATAAATCATTCATAATGGTTTGTGATAAAAATGTGAATTATCCTAAGAATATACCCTAGGAGTGTCGTAACCAATAATGTAGTAGGGCCCGTTGTCATGTACCAGGATACCCTAGGTCAAGCCCAAAACTCCTTGCCGGAGTTTTCACTCCTAGGTACATTTGTGCTATAGCTGCCTCTACCTTCTCATATCCAGACATGGATGTGTTTCTTGTAAAATACACAAAATATCTACATTTCCAAAATTCTAGGAAGTCATTCTATACGAATCCTCAATGTCTATCTTAGGGTAATGTTCTCTAATAATAGTTTTTATAAATCTAGATTCTAAGGTTTTTACTAAACATCCTATGATACCAAATATAATGTCCCGAAAAAAGTTACCTAGAGTCAGTGCAATATTACCTAACATTGGCATGATCACAAGAGATCATGTCCTGAAATATTTATTAGTTAAGTAGTCTTGGATGTACTAGATACAAATATAAGTTTTACATTACATTATAAAATGAAAAAAAGAACAACATTGTGTCTATGCAGAACAAAAAAATATCCTATAGCCTATCCCTGTAGGTGAGTCATAATATACTTCTTCACATCCTAGAAAAAATTAAACATAATAAAGGGGTGATATCAGATGCTTAATAAGGATAACAATATAAAGGAAACTTTCACAAATAAGCATAAACATTTAAGTAAGTATATATGACTAAACAAAATACTTTTAAACTTAAACTTCATCATAATATAGAAAAGATAAATCAAATAATTCCATTTACTTATTTTCATGGATATTATACTAGTCGGATAATCACATGTAATATAGCTAATTTCACATTGATGGAATGCATAATGTCGGTCATGATAACCACATTGTCAAGGCCTCATTCGAAGACTATGAATAAGAGTTTTCTCAAGGCCTTATGCCAAGACACTAGTTTGTCTCATGAGACCTACCGATACATTAAGGGGTGATAGCGGGCCCCATCCACCACTTACTATGTCTAATGCATACCCCATATGAAAAGGTTGAAACATAACATAAATATTCATATTAAAACTAGCATATGAAATGTCAATAATTTAACCATAAATCATGAATGGTATAGAAAAATCACATCCACAGTCAAACATATCACAAAACCTTCAATAAATTATGAAATTTTGTATCATAATAATTCAACTTAAAACAAATGTAAAATCCAACGAAGGATGCTGACATAGATGAAATCAATCCAAAAGTATTTGAGTGAAATATTTAATTCTACATTGAAATCATTCCAAATTAAAGAAAACATTTATTTTAAAAATACTCTAATAATATTTTAAGGGAATCTCCGAAGGTGTTGTAATAGTGAAAAATAGCCACACCCTCCGTATAAGTTAAAAACATTCTTTCCTTAATTTGTCAAAAATTTCATAAAGTACCTTGTTTGGAATGAAACAGAAGGATTCCTTTCAAACCATTTTATCAAAAGTCAAACAAGGGTATAAATGAATTTAACACATATTCTATTAAATATTAAAAAATTTTGGACATAAATTTTTAAGAAACAAGGATGTTGATGATAATGAGGTCCCAGTAGATACTTACATATTAACAACCTCGAACAAATAAAGAGATTGTAAAATTAACCCTTACCATGTACATTTACTTTGTCGTGGGTAATTTAACCTCTTGTATAATGGTGAAATAATATTTTTTGAATTAAAAAAGAACTACATACATAAATATGATATCATATATGATCTTCTAATATTACTTTTTTAAAGATATTTTAGTAGTATCATTTTTTTCGGGTGTTAACTGATTCATTTTTCATTATATGTTTTGTTTTGTAAGAAATGATTGATATGGATAGGATGTATTTTATTAATATCTAGTATGATATTAAGTTCTTAAAAATTATTTCTAATCATCAAATTAAAATAATTATTAAATGGTTATGATGGGGAACGAAATATCATCACGTCGTGGAGACAGTAAGCCGTACGTACGCATGAGCGACAATATCATTATATTGATGATAAAATAATATGTAATTGGATGGTATATTATATATACAGAATAATTAACATATTATTTTTATTTTTTAAATCAATTATACTCATTATTATACCCATCCAAATAATGATGTGTTTAATAACAAACTACACCACGAATTGGAGACGGTAAGTCGTACGTACACGCGTATGGTGACTTTTTCATTAATAGGATGTATGGAATAATTAATATGGTAATACCATATTTATAATAACATCACAGTATGTAGATGGTACTGGAGTCATTATTTTTTATGTAAACAACAAGGAAAGAGGAAGTGGAGGAAGAAAAGAACTTTGAAAGAGGTGATGAAATAATTAACTCTTCTTCGGGTTCTTCCTTTTGATTTGAACAAAAGGCATCCATAGGTTTGATTTATTATAAAAGTATGGCCTCTATGTTAAATTAAAGGTAGTTGGGAGGATATTTGAGCAGGGGTTTTCCAAGACAAATGGCGTTTGAGGTGTGAAATTTAGAGAAGATAATGTACCCTTTTATAAGAGAGGTGAGGGTCACTTTAGGAAATATTTGAAATATTATTTTATTATAAAATCATCATCAGTTTTAATGGATCCAAAAGGATTTAATTAGAGTCTAAGGTAGGTCTGGGTCAAAAACCTCTCAACCAAGAGGTTTTAGAAAAATTGAGGTCACCATATTAACCTTATCTTGTAGTTTAAACTCTTAGTTAAATTGTTTAACTTTTATCATGCCTTCTTATATTACTATAATAAATGGTTAATAAACATACTATAAGATTCCAAGTGAACCTAAAGTGGTTAATTAATGATATATCTATCATTATAAAAGCTTTTTGTCTGAATTTTATATTTTTAGGAATATTATATCATTTAATAATATAGTATTTGTTTTAAAAACTCATTTTTGTCAATTTTGACAATATTTAGTATATGGTTTTTGTGAGAGTTAAAAAAACTTGATTACATCAAAAAAATACATTAAATCTACCCTAACATGTCATATTCACCTATAAAATTATTGGATGGCATAAAAAGTCTCAATTTTTATTTATTTTGATATTTATAATATCGATTAAATTAATATTTAATTAATAAGTTAATTACTGCATCATCAATGTTTCATAAATATATTAAATTATTTAATGTCTAAAATTTTTAAATAAAATACCATGAAGTAGTAAATATTTTTTTATTTCTAATTCATATTTATAGTCTAAATTTTCTTATGAATAACCCTATATTAAATATGTTTTATTTATCAAAATTTGAATTTAACACTTTTAACTCTTTTTTTAATAAAATAATAATAAACGTTCTAATCTAATAAAAGTTAATAGAAAAGAATACTATTTTATTACTAAGGTTTATTTTGGTCGAAATACACTTATCCAATAGAATTAGGACATGTGTTAGGGTAATTATAATATTATTTTTAACTTTAATTACCCTATTTACTTTTAACCGTGGTAAATAAAATTCAAAAGTTACTATTCAGCAAAAATTATTTTCATCATATTGATGCAAATTTTACTTACGGTTTTCAAGAATGTCTCTGAGATTTTTTAAATTCAATTCACAGAAGTGGTGAAATTACATTTTATGCAAATTTGCAAATGTGCCTACAATGTGGGTAAAAGACGTTAAAAAGTTCAATAAAATTTTATATATCTATTCTTATTATAAAATTACTCCAATGAATTAGATTATATTAATATAGGTATTATGTATCTATTTCCACTTTAGAAAAATTTAAATAAAAATAATTATTATTTAAATAAAAATCGGTTTTAAATAATAACGTAGTGTTTTTCACTATTCATCAAAAATTGAATGCTTTCATAAAAATACAAAAAATACCCTAATATCATTCTGATATTTCCAATCCAAAAATGAATTCCATTTTAAAAAACAAAATTTAGAAAATTTCAAAAAGTTGGTATTACTATTCGTAACTACTTTTTAAACGGCTAGTTTGATTGGTCGTGGTGTGTTGGAACTCGATGTTGCGTACAACACAAACTATTGCATTATTCAAAGAGAAGAGTACCGTGGAAGCTTGGGGTGTTACATTCATGCATGTAGGAGTCTAAAAAAACTATCCAAGGTTTTAGAGATTCATCCACATATTAGATCTTCTCCTTTCTGAAATTACTCTAAAGGTCAGCCCTGAGGATTAGGTGTTCATGCTCTACCATGATTTACTGATTGAAATCTAGGGTTCACTTACACTTTCCATGTCTTCTGCCTCTTTTTCAGCTTTGTGGTGGACTTCTTCATCCCAAATTAATATTAGGTTCTTCTTGACCTAGTACTCAACTTCTTCATCTCGCATTCACATTTTTTTCCTCAAGTTCATTGGATCCATCAACATTTTTCGTCTTCCATGAAATGTCTAGAAACATACATTAATAATACACCAAATCAATTAGGAATCCCTAGTCATGTGCATGAAAATTTCTAGAGTCCACCCCACCATACCCTAGGCTAACTAGCCAATGGTGAATAGATCTCACCTGGTGTGAATAGTTGGCTATCTAGGTATGGGTGAAGAAGTTCAAAAAATACCTCCAAGACTTGTGATGAACGAATCAGTTCTCCTTGGTTCCGTCTGAGCTAAAAATACTCAATGTTTTCAGGTGGTGTAGGCTCGTTTTGTGGGAAGACCACTGACACCTCAGTGGTCAGATCATCCATGGGCATGTCCTCAGGCATGAGAAGATGGAAATAAGTTCCCATGAATGGATAATTTCATGTCCTATCACCTACAATAGAACCATCCACTACCCCATGTTGAACCTTTTAGGTGGATGTGACTATCACAACATCCTCAGTTACCCCTATTGGTAGCACAATTTGGGTCTCATCTCTCACAGCCACAACTGATGGAAATTGTAGGGATGTTGAATCCAACACAACATCCCCAACCAATCCAGCTTGTGGAACAATTTCCATTTCCAAAATTGTGGCCTCAAATCCAATATCCATATCCTAGAGTGCTTCTACAATAGGATCATCCACTTTAACACCTTCATCCATCCCTTTCATAGGCACTGTCTCGACCCCCTACATCTAGGGAATAGTCTCAGTGGTCCCTTCTAATGGAACCTCTATGGTTGGTCTAGCCTCTATGGAATCCCTAGACATTTATATTAAAGAATATCACTTTTTGTCACCACCTCATCCTATGTAATTGCTCACATAGATGTTGATGTTGGAATCTGAGCCCAAAATATAGTTTAAAATACCACTTTAAAATTGTAATCCAAAAATAGAAAGGATAATACTAAGAGACAATGGTGAAAAGGTGGAAAAGGCTTATGTGAGTAATATAATCTGATGAGGATCTCATACTTGTTCAAAGGTAATTACATTGGAAATAAAACCCCCTCATGGTTTCCACTTTATTCAAACGAACCGCTTCAAGTGATGATTGGATTCCCATAGCCAAAACATTAGGGATGTACCTCCTAATTTCTCCATGAGGGGTTGAAGCTCTCTATCCATCCATTTGTGGATTTCCACGAACCTCTCCCACTTTTGAGAACACTAATTCTAGAAAAAAAGAAGTAATCAGAAAACCAGTTTAAGGTTTGGGTGATATAAAAAACACACAAAAATATCATAGGGTTTAACTGATTGGTGTCAGGATTTCCATATCTATCCAAGTCTCAATAGGAATCTCTTCCTCATAATGATATTAATCCTTCTCCCTTGGCTACACCAGCATCAGTGTGACCCATAGAGACAACCAAAGTGGAATAGATTCCCAGAATCACCTTTTCCTAGTCGATCAAGAGAAATGTTTTTTCACGAGAGTATACCACATCATCAAGTTCCACCATATGTAGAATCACCTCAGCATGAGAGACATGGAAGCTATAACTTACATGACCCATCATGGTAGGGAATATCTCATCGATGGTGAGATACTTCCACACCCTCTGAGGGGGTGGTGATCTTCTTGTGATGTCCCAAACTCTCCCATGAATTGTGAAAGAAATTTTCATTGGGAACATTTGGGTGAAATATTTGATTCTCATAGCCTTAGAAATGAACTGTTGAGATCATCCTAGAGGGATTTCCTTCCTCCCATAACTGCTTTTCAAAGAGTGTTGAACCAGATTCTTCTGATCCAATCCCTATTACCTCTTCTTGTTCTAATAAAGGGACAGCCGGCTCCACAACCGCCATGGCTCTACCCATATGACCAAACCTTCCTCTAAGTCACAAATTTACCACTATATTCATTTTCCTCAAGGTTGTTGATCCCCTCCTTCATCGACCCGGGTGGTTTGATGTGTGACTTCCCTAGTATAGTAGCAACTAAACAGGTTACCTGAGTGAGGTTATCACATAACCTTAAGTGCATCTCCCTATACCCAAAGGCTTCAAACTAGAAGAACGTGCCTATAAAGATATGATGGGGATACTATACCTTCTTATTAGAGTTAGTACACAAAAAATAACATCAACATGTAAAATAATATAAAAGAACAATAAATAATCAACATGAAGAAAGATCTGATAAATAACCAAGTAGTACAAGCTATAACAATATTATGGATACCCTACATGTCTAGAAGTAATTAAAGTAAATTCCAATAAAAAACTACCATAAGATCCCAAACACATATACGAGCCTGAACTCAGTCCTAACCTACCATGCTCCAACCAATTTCCCATGCACAAACGCAACTCCATGTCTGTGTCCTAAACCTATACCAAATACAAGTAGCTTCTGCTCAGGTACCCAAGTTCCATGGAAGACCAAGTAGGGTGTGAGTAGAAACTATTAGGCCACCACCAATGGTGTCTAAATCATTAACCACTATATATAACTATGTATGGAAGATAATAAAAGGAAATAAATAAAAATGATATATGGAAATATGTTTCACATTTAAATAATCATTAATAAACTTTTATCCTCTTAGTTCCATAACATCTTCCTATCAACAAAAACTAACTCTAGTCATACCAGGGAATTAAGTTATAACCTATCGGGGGTCATAAACTTTTAATCACATTGAAATTCACTAAACAAAAATTATTAACAATCATTATAGTTTAATTTCGATAATCTATCCATGTAAATGTGTTTGGGAGGCATAGAGCCCCAACCTGACATCCCAAACCACACCATGTCCATATGTTGGGAAGAATAGATCCCCGGTCTGACATACCAACCATACATTACATAACACGATATTTTGAGGCTAAGTACTAGTAGTCTTATCAAATGAAACAATTATGGGCATAGAGCCTCAGTCTGAATCCCTAACCTATGCATTATTGAGGTGGGTTTTAGAGCCTCTGTCTAACGTAAAACCTAAAGTAAATACCCCACATACCCCCCATCCAAGTGAACATTATTCATTTACCATATCAAATTTTCTTTCATAATTAATACTAAAAATAGTTAAAAAATTCTTACTGTGGTTAATATTAAAAATAATTTACTATGTTGGTTATACTAAAGAGGTAAATAAAATAACAAGTTTAAAACATGTTTATTTTGAATGATATAGGTGATTAATTTTTTTTATATATTCTTTACTCATTTATTTTTCAAATTTTTAGGAACTTTTCTTGAGAGTTACTTCCAAGTATTTAATAGTTTTGATTATTTATAAGAATTCTACTCCTCCTCCCCTATAAAAGGGCACAAACTCTACTCTTTTTTCGACACTTAAAAAATATATTGGATCTAAAAATACCTACAAAAATAAATTATTTACATCCCTCTTAACATCCTATAATAATTTGTTTTTTTATAAAGACAATATTGGAATGCTTTAGGTAAAATCCAAATGAGGTGGAGAAGTGGTATGCTTCTTAACCAAGAAACATCGTTCTATTTATTCTTCCACCTCATAAAAATATTTATTATTAATTATGATATAATAAAATAATTATATCCCATATAATAATATTTTATTAACTTAATGTCCTAATCTATATCAATCTTCACTTCCATTAATAGGAAAATGAAACCATCGTTCGACTATACGATGGACTACTGCCTCGCAGACCAATGTAACTAATTTACCATCATTGAATCACATGAATATTTATGATTATATATTTAATTTTTATTTATTTAATTCTTTAATTATTAATAATTCTAAAAAATTTAATGTATCATATAATTTATAACCTTACCATCCATTTAAAATGATAACATTGTTCATGTATGTGATGAACTACTACCTCACGAAGCAATGTGATTTATTTTTTATTAAAAAATATTATTGAAGGTATATGTATATATATTTAATGAAATAAAATGATGTTTTTGATATAATTATCATTATGTAATTATAAAATATCCCTTATATTCTTTCCATCATTATTTTTGAAAAATAGAAGTGTTACTCATGTGTATGTATGACTTACAGTGTCCATGATTGTAACATTGTTATTTTTTTAAAAACATTATTCATTATTGGTTTTAAAATTATAATTTTTTTATAAAAATTATAATTATATCGTAATTATTATTTTGGATATGATTATTTAATATTCTTTTTGACCTTATTCAAATTTCTAAATTTATTTTGGACTTAGGGGTTGATCATCATCAAAACATTTTACTTGAACCTAAATGAAAAATTAATTGAATAAATCATCATAATTCAAAAATGGAATAATAAAATTGAAATGATTTCTAAAGAAATTAAATAATTAAAATAAGTTATTATTTAGGAATATAAATAATTCATGTGATGAATCGAGCTTGAGGCAAGGGATCTCTCTAAACCACCCTTTTTCTTCAAGTTATGACCAATTTCTCTCTAACTCCATTTATCCCTCTTTAAAGATATGAAATGATTATAAATTATGTATATATGTCACTCAAATAAATTCCTTGATTATTCACCATTACTTTGAAGTTTTAGTATATGAATTAGGTTAATTTTTCAAATGCAATCATTATAATGTTTTCATTGATTATGATATGACATAATATTACGTAACCAATTTTATTTTCATGGGTAATTATTATGTTATTTCATATGATTGAATTACTTTATGTGGAATGCATTAATCATGAACATTTTATGATGGGTGTACCCATATAACACTCTCATGCATTGGGTAATGTTATAGTCTCAAGAGACTCCATTTATGGGGTTAAAGAGTAAACCTAATCCATTATGGGACTTTTTCCACCATATGATATTGTGTAGGAAGTTATCCTTGACTCATGTTTATAACATGTTTTTTGTTACTAAAAAATTTCCTATATTATCATGATCTTATGATACCATGTTCATTATTTTAGGATTCCATGTGATTATTCATGAGACTTCTCTTTTATGGTATCATGTTATACCTTTGACTCACATTTAATGATTCCTAATCATGTTTTTTCCATTACTGGGATTTTTATCTCACCCATTTATTTTACGTAGACCCAAGTGTTGGTCGGAGTGGACACTCAAGAGGGGGGGGGGTGGTTAATTGAGTTCTAATTGAAATTTCTATTTAAAATCCTTTTCTGAAATCCCCCAATTTAACATACTAATTGAATTGTAGTGAATTTGAACTAAAGAAAACTTTCAGTTAGGTTCTCAAGGGATTGATTAATTCCCAGTTAATCTAATCAGAAGATCAAATTAGCTTTTGAAAATAACCTAATGATTTACAAATAATGCAAACACTTGATAATTCAATTATCATAGTAGCTTTAAAAACGGTTTAAATTTTAAAGCACTTAGCAGCGGAATGAAAAGCTTTTAGATAAAACTAAACAAAGCACAGAAGATATAACAAATAGGTTCAATATCAAGCTGAGACTTAGTCCTCTCAACAATTTATATAAATTTTATCCACAACCTGGATTGGGGTTCACAATAGTTTACAACTTTCCAGGTCAAAGACCTCTACCACAGTTCTACATGGGAAACAAAAACAACAGCAAATACAGCTGTCTAGGTGACACATGACCTCTACCACTATCCACAGTGGGAAATAGAAGATGTAAGGAGTTTGAATGAGGATTTACTGATCCTCTGGTTAAGGTTCATGAGACAGTGTATGTGTAAATTAAAACTGATGACACACACTTCTCATAATGTAAATAATAAATCACTGAGCAAGATATATAGTTTAGAATGGCTCTAGTGATTGCAATGTAGCTTTGGACTCCTTCTGATTGATCAAAAATGGTTCTCAGTCCTCTTCTCGTTTCTGTCTGGAAAACAGAGTGTCGTCTGCTTGACATCCAGGTTCAGAGACAGTGAAAATGTAGTCGATGAAGTTCTTCAAAATCCTCGTGAATGTAAAGAGATCTTCTTGAGTAAGCGTGAGTGTGTATGAGCTTCTGCGTCTTCTTGGTCGTGCATGTATATCGGTATGAGATCTTCTTGTGTATGTCACTTGTGGATCACTTCAGTATGTATGTTGTGTCTCTTGCAGCAATAGGGACTTCTTATATTTATGGCACGAGCTCCAGCAAAAGAAATAATTTCTTTTTGCAGGTACAAGGTATGGTTCCCTGAAATCCAACAACCTTCATAAAAAAATGGCAGAGCATTAAAATATACCTAATATGATCATTGGTTAGATTAAAAAAAGATAATGAAATTAAGGCAGCGTCGGATTCTATGGAATGGTAGCTTTGGATATCGGTAGTATTGTGTCATGGTAGGTCTTTGTATCGGAATCCTCTTGTATCGGCAACTTCTTGTGTAACAGAAGCCTTTCTATCGGTAGACTTCATGTATGTCGATAGACTTGATTGGTAACAGTAGACTTAATGTACCAGTGACCTTTCGTGTAACGGTATCCTTCATGTATAGTTAGCTTCCTTGGTGTATCGGTAGACTTACTTCGGTAACATGTCTGTAATGGTAGGCTTGCATAACGGTGACTTTTCTGTATTGGTGACCTTCATGTAATGGTAGACTTGTTGTACCGGTGTACTTGATGTATCAGTGACCTTATACATATCGGTGGATTTTACAAATCGGTAGATTTGTTCTGTAATGGTGACCACTTGTCTGTTTAAGCATTCTATTGGCATAATGGGTTATGTTAGATTATATATCCATCCAATAATCAAATTCTCTGAAGATAATGTAAATATTATTATATATGAATATGTGCATGGTGTAAAAAAATACTGAAATAAGTAATTAATAATTAATAAATATAGGGATTATCAAACTATAATTGAGCATAATTGGGATTATCAAAATATAATTGAGCATAATTGGGATTATCAAAATATAATTCAGCATAATTGGGATTATCAAAATATGAGTTCCACTAATTCTCCAGAGGGTTCAACAATCTCCCGCTTTTTGATAATAACAACTTATGCCAAAGTGTTATGAAAAAGAAAATGTTGTTAGAGGAAAAATTTAAAAACAAACTTTAAAAAAAAGTTCTCATTTTTCTCCCCCTTTGTGATTAATAAAAATAAGGGTAGAATCAGAGAAATGTAGAGACTAAACAAGAACAGATTACAAATACACATAGTAAAGTGGAGAATGTAAGAGTAAATTGCCATTAAATCACAAAAGGTACAAACTGATAAAGTCAGTATTACAAAAATACAAGTGAATCCTATAAAAAACATCTAGAATCACTCAATATTCCTCTTGAATAGGAGTATTTCCCTTAGGATCCGTAGAGGGTGTAGATTTAGATTGAGTAGATGGCTTGGGAATAGCTGAAAGAACAATTGGAGGGTCAACCAATGAAACTGCACCAGATCTGAAATATGTGCTCCTCTGTGGGATCAAAGGTGTCAAGATTTGAATAGCCTAAACTGGAGTTAACTGAGGTGTACTCCTAGAGGCAGAGGCAGGAAGAGCAGGAGGTACAATCACAGGTCTGGCATCCACATGCAAGAATGGTAGCAATAGGTTCCTGAAATCCATAATAATACTACCTCCTCTCTACATTTTTGACACAAAATCATCTCGATTTTCAATGAATTTATCCAAGGCAGGAGTTAGATCCCTGAGCTTACTAACCTGTTCTCTGAAATCTTGATTCACTGAAGGGAACATCATATTCTCTATCAAGAGCTTGAAATGGTTGGTCATTTGATGTTTGGTATAGACCTTCCCAAAGTAAGAATCCATTTTATTTTTAATGGCCTCTTGAGAAGCAGTAGCTGCCCGTAGGTGATCATGAACAAAACTTCTAACTTCTCTAGTGGTAGCAAGGATATGAGTATCTGAGATTCCACTGGTACTGGCCTTAGACAACTCTTCCTGGATCACAGTTCTGATCTGGTCAATGTTCACAGAGGAGCTGGATGAGGGAAGGGGTTTTACCAAGAAATCTACTGTCTCTTTGAAAGACTGTGTCAAATTACTAACCACTTTCTGAACAAGTGCATCTTTAATGTTCAAATGTTCTTTGACTGATGTCTTAAAAGCCTCAAATACTTCCACAAACTTCTTGACTACATATTTGATATATCTGATATTAGTATTCACTTGGTTTTGAGAACTGTTCATGGTAGTAAATGAAGCAATCGATTGTCTTAGAGCAACCATAGCTCCTGTCCAACTCTCAATTTGTGTATGGCATACTTTAACTTCATCCATCATTTCCTCCACTGGAATAGACACAAAAAATCCCAAGGATAGCTTTGGGGATTACTCCACACTCCTCATTTCATCAACCTGGATTTTCTTCAAATCTTTCACTGATTCTCTCAGTTCTTCTTTCATTTCAGCCTTTAATGACTCAAGGTCCTCCTTGGTTGCCAAATTTTCAGCCACAAGAGGTTGGATAACTGAATCCCTTTGGGTCTGGTCTTCCTCATCAGAATCTCCGTAATTGAGTCCAAGTACCATATATACTGGATCTGATGACCAAATTTCGATGTCATACAATGCAGAAACTGAACCAAGATGCTCCCCCTCACTTAGAGAATTCTCCTGAGGAATCTCCTCCAACTGTTCTGCTTGAGGTAACTCTACAACCTCCTCTGAAACTTCAGAAAATGCAATAACCATTTTCTCTGATAGTTCAATAGTAGGGTTAGTCCTATCCTTTTCTAAGTCATCAATGACTCTCTCATCAATGGAATTAGATGCCACTTCTGCTACCTGAATAGGCACAATCTTGTCTGTATTATCAATCAGAGGGCTCAAACTGAGCTCTTCTTCTTCATTTTCCTCATCATATACTTCAGCAGCAGCCTCCGTTTCTCCATGAAAAAGATGATCAAATTTGGTTGTCTCATCCTCTTCAGATGTATCCTTGACAACATTCTAATATTATTCTTCTTCTTCTTCTTCAGTGGACTCAGTATCATTGTCCTTCAGAACAGTTTCTCTCCTTGGTAGTTCTTTTGGAGGGCTAACTGCTCTATAGGAAATATTTTGATGCACAGGACTAGGAAGTAAATCTGGGTCTCCTCCTTCCTCAACTGACTTCTCTTCCTCCTCAGTTTCAGCCTCATTATCACTATAGACCTGTTCTAGCTCATCTGGTCCAAGACCAGGATCCCTCACATCCTTTGGTCTAGAAGTATGGTCCACAGGAGTGTACTTGTCAGAGACTTTACCTTCATCATTAACCCATGATTTCTTCCAAGGGATCCAGCTAACTTTCATATACTTACAAAAAGCCTTGGTGATGAAAAAATTATCCTTAACCACAACAGTTTCATCATGAGGTCCAGCTACCTCCTTTGCCTTCAACAAAATAGAAATCAACTTAGAAAAGAATAGTGCATTGGACCTGGACTTCGGTCTAGTCATATCCTCAATCCGAATCATTAGCAATCTAAACAAATTCACCTTTACTCCATGATTTAATAGATACAACAAGTAAATATCCTAAAATCTGAGGGTAGAAAAATCTCCTCTCCTTGGACTAATCACATGGTGAATGAACATAAAAATTAGTTTATCCTCCCCTATCATTTCTGCAGCAATGACAATTCTAGGAGTTCCACTTCCTATCAATTCTAACAAGGAATCCTCATATTTGAAAAATTCACTAGAAGTAGGTATGGATTTTGAATAAAATCCATAATCACCTCTATGCGAAACTGTAAGGTTATCATCCCATTCAACAGATGAAAACGAAAACTTTTGACCATTCACAAATGAAATCATCCTATTCTCCTCTTCTAAAGTCTCAAAATAGAAAAACTCATAGAACTCCTTTACCAGTACTAGATAATACGGTCCATTATTGTTCATGAATAATTCGATCCATCCTTGCTCTTGTAAAATCTTAAAAATGAAGTACTTACTTTCTAACAGCCATTCCGCACATAAATCCTTTTCAACTATAATTTCTCAGTTCAATAAATGCAGATTCACAGGATTCCTTCGAACAAAACCTCTACTGCTTCCACTAGCACTAACATTGGTTACTTTATACTTCTTATCTTGCAGCGCATAACTCCCTTCATCCACTGAGGGTCGCTTCACACGGGCCATTTCAGATTCTGAGGCTTAGGGTTTTGCGATCATGAAAGGTTTTAGGTGGGAGGGATTCGAACAGATGGGTTCACGGTGATTGAGTGATGTATAGAGTCAGGTTTAATATCATTTAGGATTAAAATAAAAAATAAATTTCATATTAAAAATGGTTTGAAGTCTTGGCCTTAATACGAAAAGTTTAAAACAACACGAGAGATGTACCGGTGAGGTGTCCTTAAACTGTGAGGTCTATCCTAACGGTGTGGTCTATCCTAACGGTGAGGTCTATCCAAACAGTGAGGTTTATCCTAACGGTTAGGTTTATCCTAATGGTGAGGTTTATCTTAATGGTGAGGTTTATCCTAACGGTGAGGTTTATCCTAACAGTGAGGTTTATCCTAACAGTGAGGTTTATCCTAACGGTGAGGTTTATCCTAACGGGTTTAAGAGTAAGTTATCATTCCTAATTCATGTCTAATGAAACTTAATCTTTCTAAACTTAATATCTTAGTGAAAATATCAGCTAATTGGAGTTCAGTGCCTATAAATTCAAGAGTTATATCACCTCTTTGATAATGATCTCTTAGAAAGTGGTGTCTAATATCAATGTGTTTGGTTATAGAGTGAGACATAGGGTTCTTTGAGATGTTGATCACACTAGTGTTGTCAAAGTTAATTGAAACATGTTTAAAATCAAATCCATATTCCAATAAAGTGTGTTTCATCCACATAATCTGTGCACAGTAACTACCAACAACTATATACTCTGCTTCAGCAGTAGATAATGCAACCGAGTTCTGTTTCTTACTTCACCATGATACTAGGGACATTCCAAGTAAATGACATGTTCCTAAAGTGCTCCTTCTATGTAACTTGCATCCAGCAAAGTCATCATCTGAATAACTTATTAAATCAAAGGATTTTCCTTTTGGGTAAACTAGTCCCAAATTAGCAGTATATTTAAGATATTTGAAAATCATTTTAACAGCAAGTAAGTGTGACTCTTTAGGGTTAGCTTGAAATCTAGCACACATACATACACTAAAAATAATATCAGGTCGACTAGCAGTAAGATAAAGTAAACTTCCAATCATACCTCTATAATTAGTTTGATCTACTAGTTTTCCAGTTTCATCAATATCTAATTTATAGGAGGTACTCATAGGTGTATAACTCCCCTTAATACTATCCAAATAAAAACATTTTAATAAATCCTTAGTATATTTACATTGATTTAAAATAATACCATCTTTAGTTTCAAAGATTTGAAATCCAAGAAAGTACTTATGCTCTCCCATTAAGCTCATTTCAAACTCATTTTTCATAACCTATGAAAATTCAGTACATAGAGAATTTTTAGAAGATCCAAAAATAATATCATCAACATATATATGTACTATTAAAACATCTTTTGAAATTCTTTTTATAAAAGGAGTGGGATCAGCAATTACTTTTGTAAATCCTTTTGAAATAAGAAATTTTGTAAGTCTTTCATACCAAGCTCTTGGAGCTTGTTTTAAACCATATAAAGCTTTAGTAAGTTTCAAAACATGATTTTGAAAGTGAGGATTTGAGAAACCAGGTGGTTGTTCTACAAAAACACCTTCAACAATGAAACCATCTAGAAAATAACATTTCACATCCATTTGATATAACTTGAAATTCAGATGTGATGCAAAGGCAAGTAAGATCCTAATTGCCTTTAATCTAGCTACAGGTGCAAAGGTTTCCTCATAGTCAATTCCTTTTTCTTGATTGTAACCTTGTGAAACTAGTCTAGCTTTGTTTCTAATGATGTTTCCAGATTCATAAACTTAGTTTCTAAACACCCACTTTGTACCTATGGTTAAAGTGTCTTTAGGTCTTTCTACTAATTCACAGACTTTATTTCTTTCAAATTGATTTAGTTCTTCTTGCATATCCATTACCCAAAATTCATCATTGATAGCATCATTGATATTTTTAGGTTATAACTGTGAAATAAAGGCTTGATGTTCAACTGGATTTCATAGATAATCTCTAGTCAGTGTTCCTATATCTAGATTACCTACAACAACATCTAAAGGATGGTTCTTTAGAGTCCAAGTTGGTTTCAAAAAGGTAGGGCTAGAGATTTCTGGTTTATCAATAGGTTGGGAATCAACAGAAGTATGTTCTGGAAAATTTCCAGAACTGGATGTTTTAACTATAGGTACTCTATATTTATCATTATGGTTTAAAACAGAGAGATCATCTTCAAGATTTTAAAGAGAGGTCTTAGGTTCATGTGGATCAGTTTCATAAAATTTTATGTGAACAGATTCCTCCACAAATTTGGTTCTCTTATTGAAAACTCTATAGGATTTACTAGAAATAGAGTAACCTAGGAAAATTCCTTCATCACTCTTGGATGCAAACTTTTCAAGATTATCTTTGGTATTAAGAATAATGACTTTGCAACCAAAAACTCTGAAGTAGTTAACCTTAGGTTTCCTATGGTTCCACAACTCATAAGGAGTCTTCTTAAGAGCAGGTCTGATCAAGACTCTATTGATAATATAACAAGCTGTATTGACAGCTTCAGCCCAAAAATTAATAGGTAGGTCATACTCATTGATCATGGTTCTGGAAATTTCCTGAAGGGTTTTATTCCTCCTTTCTACAACACCATTTTGCTGAGGTGTCCTAGGGGAAGAGAAATTATGACTATAGCCATTGTGTGAGCAGTAAGATTCAAACTCATGATTTTCAAACTCACGACCATGATCACTTCTCAAGGTTTTAATCTTAATTCCACTAAGGTTCTCTACAGACTTGGAATATTTAACAAAGTAATAACAAGCTTCAATTTTGTGAGCTAGAAAATATACCCAAGTATACCTAGAATAGTCATCTACTAGAACATAGACATAGTGCTTCCCATTTAAACTAGAAACTCTAGAAGGTCCAAACAGATCCATGTGAACCAACTCGAGAGGTTGAGAAGTTGACACTTATTTTGTTGATTTAAAAGAAACTTTATGTTGGTTTCCCTTTTGACAGAGATTACAAAATTTATCTGCTGGGAATTCAAGATTTGGTAGGTCTTTAACTAAGTTCTTCCTAGTAAGTTTTCTAAGTGAATGTACATTGCAATGTCCTAATCTTCTATGCCAAATCCAAGACTCTTTATGAAAATCATTTAAACAAGTAATATTTTGCATTGCTAAAGAATTTAAATCAACAGCATAAACATTTTCATTTCGCAAGGCATAAAATACTAAAGCATTTTTTGAATTAAAAACATTGCAAGAATCATTTTCAAATTTAACATAAAAACCATCATCACATAAATGATAAATACATAGTAAATTATACTTAAGTCCATCAACAAATAGAACTTTAGAAATTAATACTGAGTCAGTGTTACCATTCTGGCCAAAGCTGATGATTTTATCTTTAGAATTATCACCAAAGGTGACAAAACCACCATCAACTCTGACTAAGCTTTTAAAGCATGAGAAGTCTCTTGATATATGTCTTGAACATCCATAGTCCAAGTAACAAGTATTTCTATAGGAGATCTTTAAGTAGGTTCTCTCAGAAGTGTTTGTCATAAAACACATGTTTGCCTTATTTCTATTTTCAGTCTCAGAAGCTTCACATTCATTGGAGCTATCCTCAGAAGCACTCCATATAGACTTCGTGGCATTCTTATACTTATTATCTGTATACTCATATTTCTTCTTGTATTTCAGCTTTGGAAAGTCTGATTTTATATGTTCTTTTCTTTTGCATTCATAGCACACAACTTCATCAGATTTGTCATATTTCTTCCAGTCCTTTTTCTAGTGTCCCTTGTTGTCATACTTACCTTTTTAATTTGATTTTATGAAAAAATTATTCTTCCTATAAAACTTCTTAAATCTTCTGGCTATGTGAGCCATTTCTACATCACTGTCAGATGCACTTTCACTTTCTTCATAGCTTGAGCTATCACTTACAGCTTGAAGTTTCTCCTTATCCTTATTCTTTGAAGTAGATGTCTTGAAGGTAACTGACTTTTTTTTTGGTTCATCTTCTTCTTGTTTGTTTACCTTAAGTTCTTCTTCATACATCATCAACTTACCAACAAGTTCCTTGACTGGGAGTTCACCAATATCACAAGATTCTCTAATTGAAATAGAAGTGCCCCTCCATCTTTCAGGTATGAATCTCAATATTCTCATGATCTGCTCCATTGATGGAATATCCTTTCCCAGTGAGATCATTGTAGTGACAATTTTGTTAAACCTAAGATACATATCAGAAATGGGTTCATCAGGCTTCATTTTAAAATTATCATATTTAATAGTATAGGTGTTCAATCTCATTTCTTTAACATTAGTTGTTCCTTCATGAGAAACACTTAAAGTATCCCAAATTTCATATGCAGTCTTACAAGCAGATATTCTATTAAATTCCTCATCTCCTAAATCACAATACAGAGCATTCATAGCTTTGAAATTATTATTGTAAGCTATCTTAGTAGCTTCATTCCAAGTAGATCTAACAGTAGTGGGAATTTTATATACTATTATATGGCAGTCGAAATATCAAAAACCATTCTTTCTAAATGAATTTTAATCTTAATATTCCACTGAGCATAGTTTTTTCCATTAGAAAATGGTGGTCTATTAGTAGAAACGCCTTCAAGTCTGTTTTCTATGATAACTAGGTTAAAAAAAAATTAAAGAGAATTTTTTTTAGAAATAACAGAAATTTTAAGAACTTTAAAATACAACTAAAATCACAGTTGAAAAACATAGTACTTAAGAAAATATTTTAAAATCCTCTGATACCAAATTTTGGTCAGAGTGGAAACTCAAGATGGGGGGTGTGAATTGAGTTCCAATTAAAATTTCTATTTAAAATCCTTTTCTAAAATCCCCCAATTTAACATAATATTTGAATTGTAGTGAATTTGAACTAAATAAAACTTTCAGTTAGGTTCTCAAGGGATTGATTAATTCCTAATTAATCTAATCAGAAGATCATATTAGCTTTTGAAACTAACCTAATGATTTACAAATAATGAAAACACTTGCTAATTCAATTATCAGAGTAACTTTATTTTTTTTTTAAATTTTAAAGCACTTAGCAGCGGAATAAAAAGGTCTTAGATAAAACTAAACAAAGAAAAACAGATATAACCAAGAGGCTCGGTCTCAAGCTGAGACTTAGTCCTCTCAACAATTTATATAAATTTGATCCACACCCTGGATCGGGGTTCACAACAATTTACAACTGTCCAGGTCAAAGACCTCTACCCCGGTTCTACGTGGGAAACAAAACCAACAGCAAATACAGCCATCTAGATCACACATAACCTCTACCACTATCCACAGTGGGAAATAAAAGATGTTAGGAGTTTGAATGAGGATTTACAGATCCTCCAGTTAAGGTTCAGGAGATAGTGTATGTGTAAATGAAAACTGATGACACACACTGCTCGTAATGTAAATAATAAATCACTGAGCAAGATATAGAGTTTAGAATGGCTCTAGTGATTACAATGTAGCTCTGGACTCCTTCGGATTGATCAGAAATGGTTCTGAGACCTCTTCCGGTTTTTATCTGGAAAACAGAGTGTCGTCTGCTTAACATCTAGGTTCAGAGACAGTGAAAATGTAGCCGACGAAGTTCTTCAAAATCCTCGTGAATGTAAAGAGATCTTCTTGAGTAAGCGTGAGTGTGTATGAGTTTATGTGTCTTCTTGGTCATGCATGTATATCAGTATGAGCTCTTCTTTTGTATGTCACTTATGGATCACTTCTGTATGTATCTTGTGTCTCTTGCAGCAACAGGGACTTCTTATATTTATGGAACGAACTCCGGTAAAAGAAAAGATTTATTTTTGCAGGTACGAGGTACGGTTCCCTAACATCCAACAACCTTCATTAAATAAATGACATAGCATTAAAATATACCTAATATGACTGCTGGTTAGATGAAACAAAGATAAATAAATTAAGGCGGTGTTGGATTGCCTGGAACGGTAGCTTTGGATAGCGGTAGGATTGTGTCATGGTAAGTCTTTGTATCAGAATCCACTTGTATTGGTAACTTCTTGTGTAATGGTAGCCTTTCTATTAGTAGACTTCATGTCTGTCGATAGACTTGATCGGTAGTGGTAGACTTAATGTACTAGTCACCTTTCGTGTAACATTATCCTTCATGTACAGGTAGCTTCCTTGGTGTATCGTTAGACTTCCTTCGGTAACTTGTCTGTAACGGTAGGCTTGCATAATGGTGACTTGTCTATATCGGTGAACTTCACATAATGGTAGACTTGTTGTACAGGTGGACTTGATGTATCAATGACCTTATACATATTAGTGGACTTTACAAATCGGTAGCAATGTTCTGTAATGGTGACCACTTGTCTGTTTAAGCATTCTATTGGCAGAATGGGTTATGTTAGAATATATATCCATCCAGTAACCGAATTCTCTGAAGATAATGTAAATATTATTATATATGAATATGTGCATGGTGTAAAGAAATACTGAAATAAGTAATTAATCATTAATCAATATATGTATTATCAAACTATAATTGAGCATAATTGGGATTATCAAAATATAATTGAGCATAATTGGGATTATCAAAATATAATTGAGCATAATTGGGATTATCAAAATATGAGTTCAACTAATTCTCTAGAGGTTTCAACACCAAGGTTATCCTATTTTGTTTTAAGAGATCAAATGAATTTAAGAGCTCATTATGGAGAGTAAAATAATGATGTCATGTTTTGGTATACTTTTGATGTAATATGAACCTAGTATTCCAAATACACCAAGCCTCATGATTTTGGTATGTACTCATTGGATATTTATGTTTACAAATAATGTTCTAATATGGGTCAAAGGATTGGATCATTTTTATATGGGCCCAAAATTAGGTGTAATATCCAAAACCTACCTTCACATGAGTCACTTATCAGGTCGAACACCCTTAGGAAGAATTTTCATAAGCCCCATATGTATCATTTATATTCCTAGTAGGGATATGAGATACCTCCTTAAGTATAATACTCCACGATTACATTATTAATGATCTCATCCTTTTGATCCATTCTTTAGTTATGCACATTTTTAGGCCACCTATGCATAACCCCAACTCTTCCTAAACAAATGATATTCTCAGGAAGACAAACCTTCCTCAATTAGCTATATTCTATGTGATATATTATACGTCTATATGTCATATTACTTTTGATCCAACCATTAGACAAAGGGACATATTCCCTTTGATCCATTCTACCTAATATGTTCTAATTCCCTATTAGTTTGATCAAATCTTCTCCTATGTAGTTACTAAAAAATATGATGAACCACAAAGTACCATCCATAGATAAGTCTCATATAAACCATTGTTAGGAACCCTTCACTTAGTAGTCTTAGTTGTATTAATTTAAACAAAAATATATATTTCCTTAGTAAATAACATTAAACTACCTGGATGGGTCTGGTCACATGACATTATATCCAAACTCTGTTGGATTTGATTCCTATTAACTAAAATACATTAGATGTGTCCTATAGGTTTAATCCCAATAATACATTGTTCATTCATGAATTAACATGAGATTAACTTCACTTGGCCATGGTTTCATAGCCTTAAAAAATCCACATTAGTTCTTTTTGCATAACGTTAAAAGCTATGACATGCCCTATTAACCAGCACTGAACTACATGGGTTCAAAACCCATTCATAGGGATACATACTAATACCCTTTAATGGACCCGATACAAACCTCAAAAAACATAAAACCTACTTATATTGAAATAAATTATATATTTTCTCTCTATTTTTAATTAAACCATGGTACAATCACAAGTAAAATAAATACGGAGAACCTCTTATATATGTAGATGTAAAAATTGATTCTTGGTTTTGGTAAATTTCTTGTACAATGTTAACAAGAAGTAGTATTATTCTTGGGAAATATTCATAAACATATCATAAATCTTTAAGAGTGTCCTAGAGTAGGAAATAATTTCACCTAAAGGGGTGATGTGGGCCTGAAATCCCATCCTCTCAGCCAATGTGAAACCCAAAATATCATAGGTAAATTCCCATTGACTACTATCTTTTAGAATTATTGTATGCACCTAATTAATATGTCATAAGAATGTTGGAACCATTTTCGTTCTTTTCATGAATTGGAGTATGGTTTATGTTTGTTGTCAATCCTTTAGTGGAAGTTCAGAATGTGTGCTAGTAAAGTGATCATACAAAACAAGCAGATAATAGTATTGAAGGTGGCACTGCTTTCCAGTGTTTGCCAATTTTTTGGGCCCAAAAATCAACAAACGGAGAAAAGTGGTTTTGGAAAAGAGACTTGCGTGCCATTGTCTTGAAGGAGAAGAATCTTGCACACCATATTTTTTTCAGGATCAGGTCATGAAAATATGGCAAAGGGATAAGGGCGCCCAAGTTTTATGTTTGGTCATGCAAGTGACTTACACGGAAGAGACTTGTGTGCCAAAACGTGAGTACCAAGGGAAGACTTGCGCACTATCACACAAGGTATCCAAATGCCTATAAATAGAGGTTGACCCCTCCTCATTCGGCATGAAGTTCAGACTTAGAGAAAATCAGAGCTCCCATCACGAAGGTGTTGTGGTCATGCAAGTGATGGTGGGTCGTGCAAGTTGAGGTTGCGTGACAGTTGTTTGCTGCGTGTCCATGGTGTTTTGGGTGGGAAAGGGGTTGATTCACCCAAGTTTGGAGTTGGTGAAGAAGGTGTTGCGTAGGTGGTTTGGTGACACTTGCGCACCAGTATTTGAAGAAGCGCGATAGTTCAAAGTTGCATGCCAAAATTGGTTTGGGCGTAAAAGAGTGTGAGTCGCGCAAGTTTGGTGTTGAAGAAGTGAGAGTCGTGCAAGTGGTTGTGGTGGACTTGCGTGCTAGCTTTCGAACTTGCACACCGGCTTGGAGAAGCACTCCAGGTGTATTTGAATCCCTCTGGTCTTTTTAGAGCTTCACGAAAGATGTAAGATTGCACAATACCTTCGGTGCAAAGTGAGATTAGTATACGGGTGGAAGTTTGACTTCAATAGAACATATACATAGAATAGAGGATGTATTTATTAGAGAAAATGAAGAGACCTTCACATATATAAACTAGGTGGGACTTCACCAATGGCAGTGATCTAGGGGGAGTCAACAGCAGTGACCTGAGGGACACATTGTGCTATCCCTGAAATTTTGTAATGGCAGTGAGATTGGGACAGAGTGATTGTGCCCGAACCTTTGTCATCCAAAGATAGTGAAGTTTAGTGGAATTTGGTATGACCGACAACCTATCGACGTATACTCCTTGGATATAGCCCTTAGTATTGAACCAAGTAAAAAGTGTTGTGTCATATCTCTACATGTTAATGTTTTCTTTTTGATCATATTCATCATACAGGTTTAACAAGTTCCTACCAACGTGGGAACAAGATCCATCACATTAAAAGAAAAAGTTGTCACCCTAATTCAACCCTCCCCTCTCATGGTGTCCCGGGGTCCTACAAGTGTTATCAGAGGTAGGATACTGGTGTTGAATATGTCTTTTGTCATCATGGAGAATGGAGTCAATGTTAGGGGAGTCCCTCTCTTCGAAGGAAGTAATTTCCAGATCTGGAAGAATAGAATGAGATCTCATCTAAGATCCCTTGGACGGGAAGTCCTTTTTTCCACAATTCAAGGTATTCATGTTACTGATCCAAAAGGGCTGGCTATGACGGATGCCGATAGGAAAATTCTTGATGTTGATGATAAAGCGCAGAATACTCTCACCACAACCCTTTCTGATCAGATCTATCTAAAGGTAATGAGTTTCACCTAAGAAAATTCCATCTGGGAAAAACTTGAAATTATTTATGAAGTAGATAACAAAGTTAAGGAGGAAAAACTAAAAGTCCTACACAATAGTTTTGATGATCTGAAGATGCATCCTGATGAGAATTCAGGCTCTTTCTTCAATCGAATTACTGAAGTGGTTGGAGAAATTCGGGGTCTAGGTGAGTAAATAAAAGACATTGACATAGTAAAGAAAATATTAAGAAGGCTTCCACCCCTGTACAATGCAAATGTTTTAGCCCTTGGGGAAAGAGATCTTTCCATACTTTCTCTAGATGATCTATTGAGCAGCCTAGTGGCATATGAAATGAGAGTCAAACTAGAAGATGCTACTACACAAGTAAGCAAGGAAATGGCATTCAAATCCATAGAGAAACTGAAATTTTCAAATGATATTAGTGGTGAATACAATTAAGAAAAATAAATTATTTATCTCATTTCCAAGAAGTTCTAGAAGGGAAAAGGTAAATTCAAAGGGAAATTACCTCTAGCTTGCTATTGTTGGGGAAAAGTCAGGCACATTACTTCTCAGTGCTTAAGAAAGAACGATGATGATGGTAGTGATGCTGAAAAGATTGAGAAGCCTCAGAAAAGGGTTTTCACGAAAAGAGACTTTAAATCTAGAAAGAAAGTTCTGGAGAAGAGTTTTGTTTATGAAGAGGAAGATGATGATAATGAGTTCTCTGAAGAAGAAGAACCAGAGTTTAAAACTGGAAACCATACTTCCATGATGGCCACTTTTAAAAAATAAGAAGATACTGGTGGAAACAATCAGTTAAAAACTAGTGGAAATCACGAGTTTCAACTTAAGGATGTTTTTAGAAATCTTAAGATGAAATGTAAGAGTTTCAATAAGTGGAAATCAATTGTAGAGGAATCAAATGAAGATGTTGATCAGATTGAAGCAGAAATTGAATGACTAGAAGAATTTGTGAAAATATAGTCTAAAATCCTTGAAATCAATGGTGATGCAGTGGATCTGAAGCTGATAATTGAAGACCAGGGAAAGGTCATCAATGAACTCACATAAAGATTGGAAGAAAAAAACAAGGGTGCTGAGGGTGTTGAGGAGGAAGTTGTTACTCATAGGATTAAACAAGAGACTGAATTTATTTCAAAAGAATCAAGGAAGAAAATATAGTTTGTAAGGTTCTCAGATGCTGAGATGTTGGAGAGAGAAAAACATGGCTCTAATGGAGTTGAAAAGATTTTAAATGATCAAAGACCTTCCTGCATTGGAAATAATGGAATTGGTTGTGAGGCAGAATCATCAAATGCTACAAATAAAGGTGACCAAAACAAATCCAAGATGAAAGTGGGTGATGTGGGAAAGTCTTCTGATGTGATGAAACAAAAACCTCCCAATTCAATCTGAAAGAAGAAAATAAGATTATCCTCGAGCCTCGAGGAAAAAAGGATCCCTCATACTTTTATCCCACAGAAGAAGAAATGAGAATAAAAAGAAGTGATAAGACATTTCCTCTCATGAAGTGTTATTTCGGTGGATATTTGGGCCACAACATGTCTTATTGCAAAGAGGCAAGAAGCTATCTAAATGGAGAAGATATATGAGTTCAAAAAAGGATAAAGAATTCATATACTAATTCTTATAGAAGAAACAATTTCTATGGATATTTTTTTCTTTGTTCTAACTTTGGTCATAAGGTTGTTAATTGCAGGCAGAGAGGGGACATGGACACCTCATACCAAAGTTTGAGACAAGTCAAGTCTTGTTAGAAAGACAATGTTGCTCTTTCAAAAAGGTTTTCTCCTCTCAAAGAAGATTTCGACTATGAAGTACCTAGGTATATAGAAGAGATAATTGAAATGCCATCAGTGCTATATACTCAATCCAATGGCTCATGGAAATAAAGGAAGAAAATTGAGAAATCCAACCTTACAGAGGTGGCCCTAAAAGCTACAAAAATCAACTGTACCTTGATTCTGGATAGCGGTTGTTCATATCATATTATAGGTAATGTTGGCCTGTTAACAGATATCAAAAAGAAGGTTGATGGTACAGTGCAATTTGGTAATGATGGAGCTCTAAAAATCAAAGGCAATGGAAGTACTGAATTAGCTAATGGAGACTAAAGAAGACTAAAGTCCTTTATATAGATGGCCTAAATCATAATCTACTCTGCGTGAGTCAAATCTATGACTCAGGACTTATAGTTAATTTTAATCATAAATGCTGCACTATCAAGGGAAAGATAGTCAATTTACTTATGAAGGGATGCATAACAGAAGGCAACTTGTATCTGGTTGATAGTAAAGAAAATGTTTGTTACATGACTATTAAAGAAGAAAATAATATGTGGCATCAGAGACTGGGACACATCAATCAACAAGACATGGAGAAAATATCTAAATTGAGGATTGTCATGGACATTCCCAACCTGAAGCATGAATGTGAAAAGTCTTGTGATGCTTTCATTCATGGGAAGCTGGTCTGTAGTTCATATCGGCCAAAGAATAAAAGGGCATCTCATCTTCTTTATCTAATTCATACAAATTTATGCGGGCCGATTAATGTTGCTGGAACTCATGGATAAAGGTACTTTGTCCATTTCATAGATGATTACAGTAGAATGGCATGTGTAATGGTCATTCACAGGAAATGATAAGTGCTTGACTGCATGAAAACATATCAGTGAATTGCCGAGAATGATACTGGTCAAACAATAAATGTGTTGAGATCTGACAATGGAGGGGAATACATGTCCATTGAATTTGAAAATTACCAGTAGAAGCATGGGATACAACATGAGGTAGCTGCTATGAGAACTCCACAACAAAATGGAGTTGTTGAATGTAGTAATTGACAGGTGAATAACATGGAACGAACTATGCTGATTGAGAGTCGTATTCCAAGACATTACTGGAAAGATGTTGTTCAAGATGTAGTGTATATTCAAAATCGAACATGACATTATATGGGTGAGACGAAGACACCATATGAATTGTGGCATGGAAGGAAGCCCTCCTTGAAATACTTTCATGTTTTTGGAAGTAAATGCTACATCATAAAAAAATAAGGAAATCAAGGGAAGTACGGTGACAATGCAGATGAAGGAATTTTCATTGGATACTCAATGAACAACAAAGCCTACAAGTGTTTCAACAAGTGATTAGGAAGGATCGTGGAAAGTAGTGATGTTAAGATAATTGAAGAGAAAACCACAAATTCTTCAAGGATATCATATAATGATGTGATAGAAAGTGAAGAAGAAAGTGAATGTAGAGAAAATACAAATACAGAAATAAAAGAAGCTGTACAAAACACTCACCAGTCACATTAGGATGCTGACTCAGAAGAAGAATCTGAAGAAGAAACTATGGATGGAGATAATGCAACTAAACCAAACAGGAGAAATCATAGAGCTGAGATTTATCCATCTAACATAATTTGGGATAGGAGTGCACCCACTCAAATAAGGAGGATGAGGAATAACACACAATCTGCATTTCTGTCAGTTGAAGAGCCATCCTCATTTGAAGAAGTTGCAAAGGAAGAATCATGATTTAAATCCATGAATGAAGAGTTAGATCATATTGACAAGAATCTGACATGGGATCTTGTCCAAAGACCCAAAGGTCACAATGTTATTAGTACAAAAAGGAAATTCGAGAACAAGTTTGATGGGCATGGAAGTGTTATTAGAAACATGGCACGACTGGTATGTAAAGGATACTCCCAGATTGAAGGCATTGATGTTGAATAAACCTTTTCTCCAATGGATAGACTAGAGTCAATCAGGCTTTTCCTTTCCATGGAACTACAAAAAGTATATAAATTATATCAAATAGATGTCAAGACAGCATTCATGAATGGTGTACTCGATGGAGAAGTCTACATTGAACAACCAATGGGTTTTGTTCTTGGTACTGATGAAACAAAGGTCTGCAAACTGAAGAATACTCTATATGGTTTAAAGCAGGCACCACGAGCATGTTATTCCTGACTGGACTCATATCTCTAGAAGCTGTAAATCAAAAGAGCAGGAGTTTATAAAAATCTATATGTTAATAATTCCCCAAAATATTAGTTCATGGTTCTAGTCTACGTTGATGACATTATATTTGATGGAAGTAGGTAGATATCAGTGGACAAGTTTTCTAATCACATGAAATCAGAATTTGAAATGTCTATGATTGGGGAGCTCACATATTTCTTGGGGCTGTAGGGGATTCAAAGGAAGGATTACACTTTCATTTCTCAAGAAAATTATGCAAGAGAGATGCTGAAGAAGATTAACATGCATGACTCCAAACCAATGTCAACACCGATTGCAGTTGGAACCAAACTTGGAAAGCATGGGAATGGGGCATCTGTAGACCCCACTATGTACAAGAGGATAATTTGGAGTCTACTATACCTGATATCAACACGACCGGATATTGTCTTTGCAACCTATCTAGTGGCCCGCTTTCAGAGTAATCTAAAGGAGGAACATAAGACAACAGTAAAAAGAATCATGAGGTATATTCAAGGTACTCACATTTGTGGCTTATACTTTGCTACAGGAAGAGATAGCAAATTATCAGCATTTTCTGATGCTAACTGGGCTGGCGATGTAGTGGACAAAAAGTCCACCAGTGGTGGAGCATTCTATATAGGGAATAAATGTGTTGGCTAGTTGAGCAAGAAACAAGAATGTACTTCTCTTAGTACTGCTGAAGCAGTGTATATCTCTTCCACAAAGGCTTGCACTCAACTGCTATGGATGAAGCAACAACTAACATATATTGGTGATGAGGTGAAGCAACCAATGGTAATTTACTGTGATAACAAGATCGCAATTAGTCTTACGAAAAATCCTTTTCATCATTCTTGTACATAACATATTGAAATCAGGTATCACTTTATCAATGAAAAAGTTGATCAAGGAATGATTATAATGGATTATGTGGGAACTGATGAGAAAGTGGATGATATCCTGACCAAGACACTGTCAGCGGCTGTGTTTGAGAAGCATCAGTTTAACCTCAGTGTTTAGCCACCTCCCAGTTCATAAAGAGGTTACGCAATACCGCTCTCTCTAGTTATGTTAATTTTTTTTAATTTATTTATGGATGTGATGCAGGTTTGTGGGGGAGATACTATCTAGGGGGATTGTGGTTTGAGCTGAACAATGAACAATTACAGGTCTTTGGGATTATTATCAATGGGGGAGAAAGGAATAAATTTAGGCATGTAATGCTTCTATGACACATTTGATTCTGTGACATTTTGAGAATTTATTGTCGGTGAGAAGGATGAGAAGGAATACATTGGGCATGTAATGGTTCTGTGACACATTTTCTTCTGTGACACATTGATAATTCAGTGTCGGTGAGAAGGAATACATTAGAAATGTAATACTTCTGTGACACTGTAAGAGAATTTCTTGGGCATCATTGAGAATTCCAGAACACAGGAACCCAATTCATGTTTCCCCTCTTGTTTTCTACACCGATCATTGCTCACGTAGACTTAAAGTGTTGGCTAAGTTGGTTCTTGCGTTTTTGGTTTGCCTATGGCTGGTGCTCTATTGAATTTATTTACTGATTGCCAACAAACCCAAAGGGGGAGATTGTTGGAACCATTGTCAATATTTGCATGAATTGGAGTATGGTTTGTGTTTGTTTTCAATCCTTAGTGGAGGTTCAGAATGTGTTCCAGAAAATTGATCATACAGAATAGGTAGATAACAGCATTGAAGGTGGCACAATTTTCCAATGTTTGCCGATTTTTTTGGGCCTGAAAATTGACAAATGGAGAAAAGTGGTTTTGGAAAATATACTTGCATGCCGTTGTCTTGAAGGATAAAAAAATTTCACGCCATATGTTTTTCATGATTAGATCATGAAAATATGGCAAAGGGAGAAGGGCGCCCAAGTTTTATGTTTGGTCGCGCAAGTGACTTACACGGCAGAGACTTGCGCGCAAAAACTTGCACGCCGAGGGAATAATTCTGCGCCGTTGTGTAGGGTATCCAAATGACTATAAATAGAGGTGAACCCCTCCTCATTCAGTATGAATTTCAGACTTAGAGTAAATCAAATCTCCCGTCGCGCATGTGTTGTAGTCACGGAAGTGGTGGTGGGTTGTGCAAGTTGAAGTTGCGCGATAGTTGTTTGTTGCGCGTCCAAGGTGTTTTGGGTGAGAAAGGGGTTGAGTTGCCCAAGTTTGGAGTTGGTGAAGAAGGTGTCGTGTAGGTGGTTTGGTGACACTTGTGCACTAGGATTTAAAGAAGCACGACAGTTCAATTTTGCGTGCCAAAATCGGTGTGGGTGCAAAAGAGTGTGAGTCGCGCAAGTTTGGTGTTGAAGAAGTGAGAGTCATGAATGTGGTTGAGGTGGAATTGCACGCTGACTTTGAAACTTGTGCGCCGGATTGGAGAAGTACTATAGGTGTAGTTGAAGCATTCCGGTCTTTTTGGAGTGGCACGAAAGCTGGAAGATTGCCCAATACATTCAGTGCAAAGTGAGATTAGTCTACGGGTGGAAGTTGGACGTCAACAGAACATCTACATACAACAGAGGATGTATTAATTTGAGATAACGAAGAGACCTTCACATCTATAAATTGAGTGGGACTTCACCAAAGAAAGTGAGATAGGGGGAGTCAATGGGGGTGACCCGAGGGACGCAGTGAGCTATCCCTAAACCTTTGTAAAGGTAGTGAGCCTGGTACAGAGTGATTGTGCTCGAACCTTTGTAATCCACAGCTAGTGAAGTTTAGTAGAATTTGGTATGACCGAAAACCAGTCGGCTTATGCTCCTTGGACGTAGCCATTAGGGGTGAACCAACTAAAAAGTGTTGTGTCATATCTCTGCATGTGAATGTTTTCTTTCTGATCATATTCATCATACCAGTTTAACAATTTCCTACCAACGTGGGAAAAAGATCTATCACATTAAAAGAAAAATTTGTCACCTTGATTCACTCCTCCCCTCTCAGGGTGTCCCGGGGTCCTACAAAGCATAGGTGTGCATCAAAAAAATAGTGAACATGAATTTAAGCATTTAATCATTAAATATATAGATCAATTATTCTTTTCTTATGATGATGAATTGATAAATTTATTATTATTTATAGTTAATTATTTCAAGAACCACCTTTTAATCAATGTAATTACTCAGGATCATACTTCCACAAAATTCTAACACATTTCCCAGATATATGTATCATTTTCAATGATGGTTATAACACTAATTCCTTGGAGGATGTTTTCACCGACTCAACACCTCAAATTATAGTTGGAGAATATGCTGATATGGGAGTACTTAGTCAAAGGACCCATCAAAAAACTAAAGTCATTTCATGAAAATCATTACTAGATGAAGCTTTGTCAAACTTCCTACTATCTACAGGTTGTGGAAATGCATGTGGTACTGATGGTAACCTCTAATCACTTCAGGAGCCCATCCCTAGAGTAAAATAGTTCTGGTCTCCCTTACCTTGTGGAGGTGGAGGAGTTCATATATAGCCCAAATATTGTTCAGGAGTATCCAAAGAGGGATGCTATTAATTTTTATTGTTTTTTTCTACAGTGTGTGTCCCTAAACCCCTGATAAAAAATTTGGGGGCCACACTAGAGATTCTAGACTAATTTTTTTAGAAAAGGGAACCAAGTAAGATGTCTCACCAAGGGAGGCATACTATTTAGTCTAGGGAATAAGATAATATTCATGTTCTCACTAAATAACACCCTCATAATATCTCAATGTAATTAAAATAGCATAAAAATATTCCTTTTCACACCCACCAAGCCTATTAGCATACCTTGGTAGTGATAAAAATGGGTTACTAGTATATTCTAATGGTAGTATAAGAGAAGGCTCATATCCTTACCTCTATTTGGAATACTAACCAATATAATATGATGGATGAAGATAAGGATTATATCTATGATCCCCTCAATATTCAAAAATACATCTATATATTTCAATAGTGATTAATGATTAGGAAAAGGACGTTTTGTTTCTTTTTACCCAGGATGTTCTCTAAAATATTTCAACAACTACCGATGAGGCATGTTAGAATTTCTTGATGGTGAGAGAGAACTATGTGAATTTTTATACCCATACAAGAAATTATTTTCATAATATTCTACAAATAATAAAGGACTAAGTGTACATCCCTACCCTATCTTATGAATATCTTCTATAACACCCTGAGATTTTGGAATAATATTTTTCCCTAAATTAATATTATGTTCAATAACTTGCATGAAATGAAATACCAAACAAAAAATTAGTACCAAAATATTTGATTAACGTTATTAAAAACACTTATATGAATAATAAAATCTCTATAAACTATAATGTCTATTAACTAATCTAAAAATCTTAAATTTAGAGGGTATTTAATTAATGTGATTTAATATTTAAATGGGTTGTTTATTCTCAAATAACAATATAAAATATTAATTAAACAAATCAACCACCATAATAATATTATTATAATATCATAGAGTATTTATATATATGAAATAATATATTAAAATTCATTAAATTATAAATTATTATGAAATAAAAATGTGACAATAATTTTTTTAAAAATCCATTTTTCCAAAAAAAAGTTCTTTTTATATTTTGAATTTTCATTTAAAAGATAAATTTATAATTTTAATAATTGCAGTTTTATAAAATTAAATTAATTTTTTATAAAATAAAATAATTATCTTATGATCAATTTTTGGGATTTCTCTGAAATATTTTTTTATGTGAATTTTAAAAAAAATCACTTTTTACTAAAACTGTAAAATTTATGACTGTATCAAGAAGTATAGATAATTTTAAAAAATTTAATACATTTTTATTGAACAAAAAATTATTTATGGAGGGAAATTAAGAAAATTGAAATTACTATTTTGAATATATAAAACACATGTTTAGAATTTTGAAATTTACGAAACATTTTAATAATAAGAACTATTTTTACTCTTTCTCTTTTAATTAAGTTTTATCTAGGAGAAATTATTTTTTTAATTTATTTTAAAGTCACATAAATATCCTTTTTGTAATAATTAACCAATTAATTTCATTAAAATGAACAAGATATATAATTATTTTCTTAAAAATAACATTTATGCTTAAAAATACACTTTTTCTATAAATGAGTTCTAACACGTTACATAAGTTAATGTTAAAATTATTTTTTATTACAAATAGAAATTTCACTTGATAAATTTATTTTTATATTTGGAATTATTAGGTCCAATTTATATAATAAGTCCCATTTTAATTTTAGGAATTATAATTTAATTACATAGGTAATAACTGATTACTACGGTAACAAATGCTAAAAGTGATTATTTAAGAGTAAAATATTTAAATCATGTGTGAAAATTAATTTTTGATGGATTATAAACATTAAATACTCCCAAAAACATTATTTTCACATTATCTCTACTTTCCATGTTAAATGTGTTCTCTATTTTTATTAAAAATTTATATTTAAAAAAATTCCATTTTCTCTACCTACAATAGGAGATTAAAATCACCCAATTTATACACTCTTTAAAAAGAAATATCTCAACAATAAAAATTACCCTATACTCTCCTAAACCATATAAAAAATTATTATAATAATTTTTCTTTACAAAACACACGTATAAGGATCCTGATGTTGTTACCCTGAGCAGAACATCCAAAGGGGAGGTAATGTTCTCAACAGATCTCCATTAATTATTTTCTTATTATACTCACTCAAACCTATTATATCCATAAGATTTTAATAAAATAAGTTTTATAAATATGATTAAATATTATTACAAAAAATTAATTTCCATTTTATTTCTTCCTCCAAAACCATTTTAAAAATAATGATGACGTCATGTGTATGTGCAGACTACCGCCTCTGGGAATGACATGCTTCATTTTTCATCACTTCCGTAAATGGGTGGTTATATAAGTATATTTGAATTATTTAAATTATATTTTAAAAATAAATAATATTTTTGAATTATAAACTATTCCATACCAGCCTCTATATCTATGGAAAATGAACAATTTAGACCGTGCATACAAGTAGGCAACCACCTCTACAAAAGTGATGTATTCAGTTTTTTACTATAGTCTTATATTATTTATAAAAATGTTTTATAACAAGATTAAAAACCTTAAAAAATCTAAATAGTACCATTATGATTCATTAATAATGATATTATTCAAAAGGAATCAATTTCATAACAACAGAAACCTATATTATATCTTGTTCTTGTTCGGATCGGTTTCACCACCTAGATGAATAGTGTTATAAATTTATATCATGGGTAAATAAGGAAAAATGGGTATTTTTAATTTTAATATATTATATTAATAATTATTTTTTTCTATAATGGTAATGTAAATATCTAACCTATTATTAAGATTCCAACCCTCATTTATAAAAATTACTGAAACAAGCTCATCATTGACCTTGTGGTCCTGAATCATAAATAAAATACTTAGGAAATGAAATTAAAACATTATAAATAGTAATTAAACACAAATTAAAGTACCTATAATGATATCATAATGATGAAATTTTAATCTATTGAAAATAATATACACTACCATTATGACAATAGTACTAAATGAACAATTATAGCTAAAAACATCTGACGATGAAAAAAATATAAATAACTAAAATATTTTTAATAAATGAATATAAATGATGTTTATAAAGTTTATATTCATAACTAATTTTATTAAATAGGTTATAAATATATTTATTATTGTTATATATGATTTTAGAGAATGTTTTTCTAAGTGAGATTAAAGGTAAAGTTTTTTCTTAACTAAATTTTCATTCATTGAGTTGTGATTATTCTCATTGACATTTATTCTTATAAGTTGGGTATGTTCTACAATATATTTTTATAATGATTAATTTATAGATTATTTTATTTTAAATTAAATTTATATGATCTAAAATACTTTTAAAATTATACCTACTCCATGAATTATGATGTTCATAAGGGTTTATGCATCTCAATTTTTCATCATTGAGATATGATTATTAATCAGTATTTGTTCCCTTTTTGTGATCTGAATATTTAACTTGAATCATTTTTATAATAATTTTCATAAAATATAATTTATTTACAACCCCATATCATGTTCTACCTTTTATGTTCTTTTGATTGAAAAGATAACAAAGTCATAATTGATTTGTTGACTCAATATTCTTTCCATTTGGGTCTTAAACTATCTATGTTGACTATTATTTTATAAATTCTATTATTCTTCCATTTATCTATTATAAATGGTAAGTCCTCCTTTTCCCTTGGGTGATATTAATTATATAAATAAAATATTTCTTCATTGGTTGATTTATTATTAAAAGTAACACCATTGTTAGGATTAATATTTGTCCTTTCTAATTGTGTTTTCTCCTACATGTTTATATTTTCCCATTCCTCCAATGTTCACATTTCCTATTTAGGAACCCAAATATATATTATAACATTTTATCCTGATATTTATTCTTATAATTTTTTAAAATAAATTTGTATTATCCTTTTTAATGTTTTGGGTTTCAACAATGTTATTTTAAAATATTAAAAGGGATTTTCATTTATGCTCAAATTTCAAACCTAATTTAAAGAAACTTCCTTATTACTTATTTCATATCAATTATCACCCCTATTAAATGTTTTTCACTATGAATTTTTTATTAAACCCGATTTATTTTATGGAATCCCCTCCTAGTGAAATTATGGTTTAAAGTAAAATAATATGTGTGGTGCACTGACCTTGCACTCCCAAATCCAATGCTCATATACAAACACTTTACATAATTTCTTTAATACCCACTATAAAATCCAGGATATAAAAATCTATATTTCAAAGTAAATAACAAGTGTTGAATCTGTTATATCTGAAGGATACATTTAGTTTTGCATCATTAGATAATTATTACACATCATAAAGAATTAAACCAATGTTATTTATATTTAATAGATAATTATCCAATTATATACATCAGTAATTACTCTATAATGTGTCATTAACATCTCGCAAAAATACTTCCATGTATGTTACCCATATAAACATGTCACATGTACTATGTTTATTTATAACATGGGGAGTGAAAATATAATAAAGGGGTGAGATAAAATTTTCAGTGATGGAACATATAACTGAAGCAATCATGGAATAAACATGGAATAAATATTATAATGAGAATATGTAAACAACATGAAGCCATAATCAACATGAAATTCGGATCATGAAATATCTATGATAATAAATGAAAACATGGGTATGAAGAATAATAATCTCTTCCTAATGGATTGAATAATTTCATATATCAAAATTCTATTTTCACTGCCTTGTTCTGATATATTTAATTCTAATTGAGACTGCAATCAATACATATTGCTGAATTGGGAAGGTATACACTAAACATCCAAACCTATATTGTCTAATTTGATCTATTGAAATATTGAGGTGATATATAATTCCAAGCCCCAACCGTTACTTATTAAATCCAATTAATTAATGATAAGAGTCAAAAAGTGCTTTCTTACTATTCCTTAAGGATCCTTTGGCTAAATAGAAACTTTGTTATCTATATAATGAATAATATAGATATCAATAAATGATCAATCAAAGATAGAATCCTGTAATAATTTAGAATGTAAATAAATTTCACAATGTTAATAAATAGATAACATGATTAAACCCATCTTGAGAAATATTGTTCATGGTCAAGTAATAGATAGTCAACTTTCCAATAATCATCCTTATTGGGATAACAATAAATGAAATTCCAATAATTTTCCTCCATATAAATATAATTCAATATATTATAGTTAAATAGAATCTAATATAATTTATGTAAAATTTGATGTTCACACCATATAGAACAATGAGTATAAAGTTATGTCAATACTATAAAAAATTGATCATAATTCATCTGGAGAAAGCAAGTCGATAATTTCAAAAGAACATATCCTAAGATGTGAGAAATATTTTTCAAAGGGTTTTTGTGGTAGGAATGTATATCTTCATAAAATAATTATTGAATAAAAATAATACAACAAAAGTGTAGAATGTACAAAACTAATATTAAATATGTTTTAGTGAATGATCAAAACTCAATGAATCAAAATTGAGTAACCAAAAAATCATACTGAAAATGAAAAAAAAATAAATATCCACTTAGATAAAGAAACATTATTTGTCTAGTAAATCCCATGAAATACAAGGAATATGATAATAATATATCCATGGGTAGTAAATACACCATTTAAACTAAAGATATTGTAAAAAATCTATTACGACTCAATGAATTGGAATTGAGACCAAGAAAAATATCATCGCTAAAGTCACACTTTAATAAAACCCCTTGAATTATTGAACATGAAATTAAACTTAAGATACAATGATTAAAATAAAATTCATGATAAGATATATCAAATAGGTTATATAAAACTACCATATCCTCTTACACATATTATTCCATCATTTTAAGCATAATTATTCAAGAAATTAAAATCAAGAATGAAAAAGTATATGGTCTTTTGAAGACTAGGTACACAATTAGAAAACATGAAACAAAAATAAAAAATCTTTAATTAATATCCAAAATTATCTCCTAACATCCATTGAGGTCTTTGATATACATTGGATATCTTTGGGAATACATAGAAAGAAGGGATGAACTAAAAATACTATTATGGGAATAAACATTGGAATTAAACATAGCACTTGAGTTTGAGGGAATAACATGATTATATAAAATGAATTGAGCATGAATAAACATATGGTTTCATACATAAATAACAAGCAATAACTTGATCATGAAAATATATAAATGTGGAACCAACAAATATCATGACAAAAACATGGGTCAAGGAAAAATACAAAGACTATATCTCATGGTGGAAAGAGTCCCATAATGGATAAGGTTTACTCCATAATCACATAAAAACGTCTCTGGAGACTAAAAAATTACACAATACATTGGATTTATATCTATCCACACTAATCAAAACTTGTTAATGCATATGTGTGCCACATAAAGAAATCAAAAATTTGGAATTAACATAATAGTTTACCATTGAATAAAATGATTAATTAATCATGAAAGGGCGTATCATAATATTTTACATGAAATAAGGGATTTAATTAATAATTTATAATAATAATGGAATAATAGGCATTTATTATTATATATTATATCCAATTAAAGCGTAAACATGAGAAAATAGTGGCCAGGTCACATTGGAAATATGCCACTGAAGTGGGGTTTTAATGAAAAAGGTAGAATATTTAAAATGGGGTAAGAGTAAAATAATTAAAATAATACCAAAAGTTAACTAAAAGTTATTTTTTACATTATAAAATATTTTATATTTGAAAATATTTTAGGAATAAAAAATTTATGGAGTGTACTTAAAAAGGGGTAAGAAATAGAAATGTTCCCTTTAACCCGGTTTGCTTATAAAGAAGAATTTAGAACGTAACCATTTTAAATAAGTATTTACCTATCAAGGAAAGAATAATTGATCTTGATAAATATTTTTGGAAAATATACACACAATTTAGGATAATTATACAAGAATAATGAATAATTTTTTTTGGTAAAATAGAGAGAAAGTGTAACCCCATGGAAAAATGGATGTTCGGAGAGGTCCCTTACCTTATGTCTCAAAGTGTTCTGCACTTGAAATTAATTTCCTAGATAATTAAATTATATTAATTAATTAATTAAATACATATTCCACATATATTATATTTATTATAATTTTAGTATGTTCATTTTTGTCCCTTTTTATGAGTTATAATGTTTAATTTAATTGTTCTTAGAGAATTCATTTCAAAGTTCCATGGTCATTTAACTTGTCTATATTAATGAATATTCTTTTAACATCTGAATAGTACTCCGGAAGTAAAATTATATGGTTTTAATTTACATAAAAATGTTAAAAATGTTACATATATCTTGCATTACTTAAGGATGATTCATTTTATTAAATGTTAATGATAATTGTTTAGTTTAATTTGACGGTTTTTCTGACCATCACGAATTAATTTAATTTTATTTAAAATTAGGTCTATATATTAGTCCCAGGATATTAATTATTTATAAAATTCTTATTAAAACCTTATTTAACTATAATATTACATTTGTGACTATCCTTGAAGGAGGTGATGGAAATTGATAAATCATCATCCATAAAGGTGGTATAATGACATATTACGGATGATGTTTTCATTTTTACCAAAAAAATAGAGAAGGTATTATATAATGTATATTCCATTAACATAACAAAATTATAAATATATGTGAAACTAGAGTTATCATGTCACTTTATAGAGTGGGTGAGGATAACGTAGAAGAAATAATGAATTTAAAAGAGAAAGATGAGGGATTTTACATCTTGAATTTCACCAACTTGAGAACCTTATTAAGGTACATAGAATTGGTCTTTTTTTGATACAAAAAATTGCAAGAAATGGGTAAGTATATTGGTAAAAAAATTTGATAGAAAAATTTTAATCTCCATGTATTCTATGATGTGAAGATTGGGGGTATAACTTATAAGTGGAGGAGAGGGGTGTTGTTGAATATTATATTCATTAGTTAATTATTTGGGATAAAGACTATAAATATTATTGATTTTTGTGATTATATACAGTAACTAGTTTGTGTTATTTTTAATTAATAGATTCATACATCATTTATGACTCAAAAATTCATGTATTTGTCTTATAATGTTAAATACTAAAAATTAACATATTGCGTTATTCAGAAAAAAAATCCTATTTTAGAAAACCCCCCTGAAATTAACCATAACCATTTATCAATGTATATAATTCAAAAATAGAATCCATTTTATGAAAAAAAAATTCTAAATGTAATAAATTTATTTTTTAAATGAAATCATCATTTATTAAAATAATATAGATTTTAATATTATAATCGATTTTATGACCCTTTAAAAAAACATTGTCTCATAAAATTATATTATCATTAAAGTAAAACTTCTTATTAATTTATTAATTCATTTCACGTTAATAAATTTTATTATAAACTATTATATTTAATAGTGTGATTAAAACATTTTTGTTTTATAAAAATAATAATTAATTTATCTTTTTTAAAACATTTATTTACTTGTACCTTGACATAAATATATCATATTTTAATTTCACAAGATACCTAAACATTATAATTCAATTCCATATGTGAGGTTACTATTATAATAGTTAGATTATTATCCCTAACCATTATATTTATATTCCAATGATTATGTTTATAATAGTCATATGGGTTTCTTACTTCCTATAAATAACTCTTATTTTATTCATTATTCATTCACTTCTACTTTCTCTCAAGTTTATATATACATTCATCATAAAAAAGAATATTGTATTATTAGAATTATGATTTATTTATATATATTTGTCTGTGAGTGCATTCATTATGGTGGATCATGTAGATCAAAATTATCCTATTAATATTATTGTATTTTATATTTATTATAGTTCTATAATATTTGGATTTATTATTGGTTTGTTTGTTGAAAAATGTATCATTATACATTTATGAGAATAATGTTTTGTGGATTTCTTCTTGAAATGTTTGAGATTTATAAAAAATTAATATAATAATTCAAAATTTCTTGGATAAATTTCAGATTCATTACACAGTATATACACAATATAACTAAAATTATGTGTATAATAACAAACATGTCTCAAATAGAGGAATTCAAGATGAAACCCCCCGACCACATATTCTGACTTCTATGAATGTAATTTAATCGACTATTTCAAAAATATACATATCTTAATAACATAATTTATAATTTTTATCATATCTATTTTTATTCATAATTTTCATAAATAGTAATTATCTATATGGATTATTCTGATTTTCCACATCAGGTGTATGTAGTTTTGATCATTTGTAGTCATTTGATAATAGAAAATTTTTCTTTCATTATTTCTTCAAATTTTGTCATTACTATGTCATTAAACTCAATTCTATAGATTATTTGTAAATATTTATGATGTTCCTTTCATTAGCTTTAATTCTTTATACTTGAGGATGAAATCAATAACAAGACTGTTTCGGTGATTCTTGATGATCAGAGTGTGTTTTCTTAATTAATAAATAAAATATTCATATCCATTCGTGATATAAATTCATATCCATTCTCGATGGCGTTGCTGGTGATGGCGACGACGGACGCCGGTGATGCTCGCCGGCGATCCAGTGATGTGGCGCTCGAGGCGGTGCAGGCTCACGGCTCGAGGCGGTGCAGGCTCACGGCTCGAGGGTTTTGGTGATGATGGTGAATAGTTTGATGGGGACGTCGGTTCAGCAGACGAGGTGCTCTAGAATGCGTGATGGTGGATGGTGATGGGATTTACTGTTGAGGGTTCTCGTGGCTCGTGGTTTCCTCGGGTCCTGTAACTTTTTGAATTTTGAATTGTGTTGTTATGGTTACCGCTTACCCATAAAGCGGGTATTTTGAAAATCCAAAAAAAAGAGAATTTCCAGTTCAGTATTTAGTGTTTATTATTATGATATATCATAATTTTTAGTAATTTTAAAAATAATAAATTTGTGTAAGAACAATACACAATTTGAATAAATTATTATCCTCATAGTATGAATATTATAGATGAGAAAATTAACGATGATCATTTTGTTAATCATGTCATTAATAGGTTTTACAATTTTTCATAAAATAACATTAATTATATCATAAAGTTAATATTTATCATTTAATAACATCCTTAGATATAACATTTTAAGGTAGTAAAGAAAAAGGAAATGTGTTACGTCCTAGTGGCGATAGACCTCACAATGCACGAACAATGGTTTTTTTCAATGGATGGGGTATATGGGTAAACAATGATAATAAAATTAATATAGTAACATTAAAGTATATAAATGATACTAATATAATTATATTAGTGTGTATAGAAAAAATGTAAATAATGTAATTAAGAAGAAAACTATGTAGTTGATAATAATCTACATGATTACTTGAATTGCCCTTGGAAGAGTCCTTGGAAATGAAGGTCTTGTGAACACTAATGGTGACAAGAAAATTTTAAGATTGTAATAAGGTTATATTAGGAGAATATAAGTAGATCTTAAAGTGTAAATTCATAAGAAATGTTTTTTTAAGTGGCAGATATGTTACCCTTTTATAAGTGAAAGGAGGGGTAGTTTTGGGAGTAACTCTCACATTTTCATTAATGTATGGTTATTATTCATATATAAAAGGGATAATAATGGAAAAAAAGATTGTATAAAAACTATTTTAGGTCTAAAATCACCTCAAAGACTCCTTTTTTTTTAAAAATTAGTGCTTTACAGATTTTTATTACTTTATTCCTTTTACCCAAACTTACTTTTATCTCTATAATGAATTTTTATACCATATAAATTAATTTAAAATAAAAAATATTAAGAATGGACCATTAAAATAATTTTATAATTATAATTTAATATTTTAAAATCATTTCATTTAATAAAATTTCTAATTGTGTGAAAATTAATTTTTTTTATGAAATATAAACTTAATCGCATAAAAATAGTTTTTAAAGAAATAACATTTTTAGGTTTCATATTTATTTATAAGATAGAATTATCATATAAATTCATTTTAATTACATAAATTTAATTATTGATGAAAAATATGTGGCTTCAAAGGAAATATAAAACCAAATCTCCCTTAAAAAATACACAATTTAATGAAAATAACAAAATTGTTTTTATTTTTATGTAATATTTTAATTAGTTATAAAAATGCCTTTCATAGGTTTTATAAGTTCAAAGAATGTTTTTAAATGAATAATTTTATTCATAAATATCATATTTTGTTACTTAAAAGGTTTTATTAACTTATAGGTCATTTTTATATAATTGTAAATGCATGCGAGATACAAGTTTTCTGAAAGCTGTAATTTTTGAAAAAAATTATCATTTTCAAAAAAATGATAAAAAAATTCATACTAAGTAAATTATGATATAAAATACTAAAAAATAAGTTCATTTTTTTAATTTAAAATTTAAAATTATATAATTTCAATTTTTGAATAAAATCATAAAATTTGATTGTAACCCTATTTTAATTGGATATTGACATTTTCAAATATTAATTGTTTTTATTATTATTTAATATCATCTAAAAAAATTGTTGTTAACTAATAATTATTAAAAAACAAATTGTTTTATGAATAATGTTTTTCTTGACATATAAATCTGTATAATATAATATACAATTATTTAGAAAAATACTTCTCTAAATAATAAATTATCATATTAATCAATTTAAGTAAATCATTTGAATTTAATTCATACTTAAAATTAGTATTTATTCTATTTATACATATATTTCATAAATTGGGTACTCATGTTCAATACATAAAATTCAACGTCTAGGTTTTAATTTTAATACTGAATTTCTTTATTTAACTTAAATGTATCATAGTTACATTTACGTTCGATGTGGCATGTGGAGAAATATATTAAAAAATTACTCATTTAAAGGTAATCATATATTATAATTTTGTATTTATTACATTATAACTCCCTTAAAATAAATCTCATTCTCATAATTTGACTCATAAGGTAAGAGTAATTTCTATATGGAACTCTGAAAGTAAGTATCATGGGAGATCTCAAATAATGTGTGGTTTGTTTGTAATTTGGTGCATTACAATGGTTGCCCATGGTCGTATCTTAAATATTTATTACATAAAATATATTATTAAAGGTATTATGAAAATAAAAAATAAATAAACACACTAATTAAAAAGATGAGTGTTTAACATTTAAAAAATTTGAATTATTATGTTGTAAGTAGATTGTATTTAAAAAAAACTTATTTAGCAAAATGAAATAAGAAAATATTATTTTTAATTTTTTCAGAGGAAATATTCCAATTAAATATACCTAGAGACTTAATTATTAATAGTTATAATTAAAATAAAAATTAAATTAATTATGATCCCTCAATATTTTTACCCCTTAACCATTCGAGAATTTATTTCAACCCCATAGATGAAATGAATTAAATCCTAGGCTAACTTTAGAATGTGCTATCATAGAATCCTAATTTGATTGATGATATAAGGGTAGATTATGAATAGTGGTAAATTGGGTTCATTTAAATTATATAAAGTTGTAATAATTTATTTTTGTTATTTTATTTTGACTCTAGAAATTGATATCGTGTTGTTTTTTTACTGATTAAGATCACTATCTCATAATTCACAAATTGTCTGACCTCACGTGTTTTTGGTTAATTGTTCAATTACATTAGGGAATTTATTAAATTAATAAATAAATTCATGTATAATATATAATGAATTATAATAATCCCACAGATCCAAAAAAATAAAGTAATTAGTTTATAGTTAGATCAAATACTGTGAAAAACTGCTCCTCCAGGGGCGATATAGCCATCATATAAATGATTTTCAAGTTAATATCTATATAAAGGATGAAACCCAATATTGTTTCATCTAATAATTTTCATGTAAAATAATTATATATAATAATTAAATTTGGTAAAATAGATTAGAATGAGATAATTTACAATAAGAATAACAATGTTACAAAAAAATAAGTTCAAAACAAGGTCATTTTGAAGGAGATCATTGCTCGAGATAATCCATCCACCATTGGTGTATATAAATGTAAAAATGAACCTTATAATCTAATAAAAATCCTATAATACATGGATAACACCCTATAAATGAGAAAAAAAGTTTATAGTGTGAAGGGGATGCTAGGGTTTCAAGTCATTACAAGTGTGAATGGGAAATTCAGACAAATATTTTAATCCAATTTACACAAAATTATTGACCTCAAAAACATATGAACTAGATATCCATACCAAAGGATGATTTTTTCAGAACTAGGTCCTCTATATAAATTTTAAATTTGAGACTAATAAAAGACTGTATGTATAATATATGGATCAAATGGTGAAGTGGTGTCCAATTTGAATAATCTACTCCATCTTTGATATCATGTCCCATTTACTCCAATCAAATGAAATATCCATATCAGATAATCTCAATTAATGTTTTATCTAATTAAGTGAAGAATTATGTTACAACATTTTTATGATAAAAAAATAAATAGAATAATATTTACAATCAAAATACTACATATCACTTTAAAGGGTCAAAACTAGAATTTTCATCATATTTGGAAATGAGGGATCTAATCCCAAAAATTCCATAAAACATATTTAACATAATGTAAGGAAATTATTTCATTTATTATAAATATAATAATCAAAAAATTTTGTTTTAGAAAACTTGTAATTAACCATATATTTCTAGATGATCACGAGTTTATTTAGTATGTGGAATTAAATTAATCTATATGAAAAATTACTATAAGTTATTCATAAAGAGATAAACCCCATTCAAAACATCACATATAATTATAATAAGGTGTTTAGATCTATATACATATGTTATAACTCCCAAAAAACCCTAAAATGTATTTATAGGATAATCATACCACTATAGGGTTTTTATTTATAACTCAATATCCAATAGTTTGCGAATATTAAATGACATTAGACTCTTAATATATTTTGTGTGAAAACTCACTATAGGGTTCATTATTAGTAATTAAATAAGAATTTCATTATTCACAAGGTTTTTGGTGTCTATATCCCTCATTGTCCCTTTTATTGGAACTTGGAATGCATAATTCCCAACTCTATTTCAATTTAGTAAAAACTTTGTTTACCTACACTCTTTATCTTACAATTGTGGGTTTTCTGACCTTCAAATCCACACATATAGTATTTAACTATCCCATTAAGGAAATTTCCCCCATGTTTCATCCCACATTTTTAACATATAAAAAATTAAATATTTTTTCTTCTTTATATTTTTTTTGTTAATCTCTTATGAGAATCCTTTTTCATCATTACTGTGTTTTGTACATTGACTATTTTTACATTGTTAATCATATTTTGGGATAGATGGTTTGGAATAGTCACATTGGATCTCACTCCAAATCCAATTATATTTGGTTTTTCTCTTAGGTAACCTCCACATTTTCCATTTCACCCATGCTTCCTTCTAGTTCCATCTATCAATAAAAAAAGTTTAACATGAGTGATGATCATTATAATTGAGTTATCATAAATAACCACAGGAAAATTTAACCTCCATATGCCTCAATTTATAACACTATTAGGCAAGCCTATAGTTCATACAACTCAACTTGTATCCAACTTGGTTAAACTTATATCACTATAATTATAACAGACATCATTTTTTGTTTAACCTAGTTTAATTTGAGTTGAGATATCTCATATTTATTAACCTAATCCTCTAAATATAGTCCCCAAATTACCATTAAATTTTGTAAAATATTGTAATTCCAATAATAATTCAAATTTATGGTCCAAAATACAACTTATCCTTCCTCAAATGAAATTAATCATTCCTACAAACATATAACCATGTATATATATACGATATTAATTTACACTCAATTAAATACCTTTCCCATAACCTTTTATATCTTTAATAAATTAAACCAATATGAGATTATATATTCCTCCAAAAAATTAACTCTATCACTAACCCTAAAATGTTATTAACCACTAGTTTATAAGGTCACAAACTAGTCAGTATATATCATAATCCCAAAATTGAGATGAAATTATCCCAAAATATCCTAAAGCAATTTTCAATCCCAAGGTAACCAATTAATATCTAACTTATTTCATTAAAATCAAATGGCTTTTTATTATCTCTACATCATGTGTATATTAAACATAAGATTTATCCATACCTCAATAATTTTTTCTAAAATATTTATTCACAAAAAAATTATATCCTTGTTATAAAATAAATTTTCAGGATTTTTAGTACCATTTAATATATGTCAACATACTTTTACTATAAAACTACTAAATAATTATTATTATATGTTTCATATAATCCTCATAAATTTTATAATATACAGAAATGTTAACAATAAAAAAACTTCACTAATTAAAATATCTAATTCTATGAAGACTTAATTTATATTATGATAAAAACATCAATTCCTTATATAGGACTAATAAATTTACCTTTTTCACCATTATCGGAATATAATAATATTTCCCACCATTTAGGTATCATACCTTATTCCGTAATAGGACATAATAGTTTCTAGGTACATACCTTTCTCAAATTCCATTTCATGATCCATTTTAAACCAAATACTAAAACCAAAATCATTATGAAAATATCCAAAATATGAATATGGAAACATCAATATTAATTTTTATTCCCTTTTAACACATTTTTTATATATATGATACTTTTGTATAAAGCCATAAACCAATTATTCAATTATTGGTTATCCATGGTAATGTTTCTAATATGTTCTATAACGAAATTAGTTAAAATAATTAATAAATACTTTATCATTTTTGGAAATATAATTTTATTAACAAAATAATATCCCCTTAACTTTCTATATAGGTGAGTTATCTTAGGCCCACTCATCAGGTGTCAGAGTGTTGATTGAGTTAACTCTCAATAAACCCTTTTAGTGGTGATTACCCCTAGTTTCATCTCTACCATAGCCTCATCCATTTGAAAGTATAAAAATATGTATGTATTTATAGGAAAAACCACATAATCTCTACATTACTAAAACATTAGGACACTATCCAATGCATATATTTAAATATTAGGGTTTTTACTAAATTTCTCTCATCCAAATCCCCAAATAAAATGTGAATTATTACCATGTTATTAAATCATATACTATTCCTAAGGATTATCTATTATAATCAGCATTAACTAATAAAATATTAAATTATACTCTAGAGACATCTTAATCACCAAAGCCATTTAAACATTTCTTTAATACCAAATGTGACTACTCAGACCAACACTCCCAGATCCAGTTCTCATAGAAACATACTTTACATACTTTCTTTGATACCAACTATAAAAGCCTAGATATAACTATCCATAAATATAAAATTAATAATGATTATTGAGTATCTTATATCTGAATGATATTTTTAGGTTTATAGCTTTATACAACTCGTGTTATTTGTATCTAATGGACAATTTTCGCATTATATATGAAAAAACATAATGCATAATGAATCTACAATATCTTCCACAAATACTTCCACATGTTTTATCCTTATAAAGAAGTAAAATGTAATAAATTTCTTTATATCATGGGGAATGGAAACAAAATAACGGGTATTTCTAAAATGATCATTAAGGGAAAAATTTAACTAAAGTAATCGGAAAATAAACATGGCATAAATATTATGGTATGTATAGGTAAATAACATGAATCCATAATCATGAAGAAACTGGGAGCATGCTACATCGATGATAAAAAATTAAAATATGGATATTAATAATATTACTATTGTTCTAATGTAATTCATTATATCAGAAATCAAAAAATGTTATAAAAGTATTTTTCCAAAGAATTTATTTACCGTTGAGATCAAAGTCAATGAGTCTTGCTTAATTGGGAAGGCACACAACAAATACCCAAATGAAATTTCTCATTAAAACTTTTGATTCATCAATGGTATATATAATTATAGTCCCCACCCATCACCATATTATTTATAATTCATTAACCATAATTTTCAGCAAGACTTTTCATACATTTAACTAGGGAAACATTGGATGAATAAAAACCATGCTATCAATATAAAGAAGATTATGGAATATCAATACATGATCAACCTATATTGGAATCTAAAAATATTCCATAATTTCAATAATTTTCCTCATGTAAATAAATGGGTAACATGATAATAACCCATTCTATGAAAGAATGTAGATGGTCAAAAAATACATGGTAAACTTTCTATCAATCATCTGTATTTGGATAATAATACACTGTATAATAAAAATTCCCCCCCATATCAATAAAATATCAGACTTTCTAGGTGACCATCATTAAATCTGAGTTATTTAAAATTTTATGTTCACTCCATATAAACTAATGTGAATGTGTATAAGTCAATATTGGAATAACATAGTCATAATCCATTCATAGAAAGAAAGTGGTTGGTTTAAAAATAAAATATCCCAATAAGTGATAAATATATTCCAAAGGGTTTATGTGGTATGAATATATATCCATATAAAATGAAAATATAATACCACATTATACATTCAATGGGTATAATATACATATCTTATATGAAATAATATCAATGGAATGATCATAACACAGTGATTGAAAATTGAGTTACCAAAAAATATTTTTATTGGTAAAAAATTAATCAATATCCACTTGAAAGAGGAAACATGATTTGGTTTAAAAACTATATGAAATATAATTATCATGATAAAATTATATCCATGTTTATTTAATACACCATTCATAGAAAACATAGTTCCCAAAATGTATTATCTCTCAAAGAATAGGAATTGACACCAAGAAAATGTTGTGTCAGGAGTACTAATTTAATAAAACCCCCATGAAAGAGAGGGGTTTTAATAAAACATAAAATAAAAATATTTGAATATAATTTATGTTATTACATACCAAATAGGTAGTATATATATGACAAAAATGAAATTAGGTATATAATAACAAACATGTCTCATAGAGAGGAATTTGAGATGAAAAGCCTTACCTCTTATCCTGAATTTGATGTACGTTATTTAACTTCATGTATCACAAAAATAATTATCTTAATAAATTAATTTAAAACCTTAATAATATCCATATTAATTCACACTTTTAATAAATAAATATTATCTATATGAATTATTCTTATTTTATATATGAAGTGTTTGGTGTTATCATCATTCATACTAGTTTCATAATAATGGTGCTTGTTTCCATTATTATTTTAAAGTTACCATTAACAGCTCAGTAAAATTAAATATATGGATGATTTATAATTTTTTATTAGATTTAAAATTCATTTTCATTGTGCTTTAGTCTTTATTCTTGAATATGATATCAATAACAAGCATGTTTCGATGATTCTTGATTATTGAAGTGAATTTTCTTAATTAATGAATTTAATATTGATATAAAGTTAAAATAAACCAATAAAATTATTTTAATATTTATATAATATTATATAATTAAATAATTTATCATTTTCATTCATGATATAAATTCACATTATTGTTCAAGTAGATGGTTAAACCAACCCAAACATGAACCTACCACGATCAATAGATGATTATAAGGTTGTTTAGTTATAATATAAATATACCTGAAGCATAATGATATTTTTTAGTTATTATTAGTGTGATATATCATTATTTTAGGTAATTATAATAATAATTAATAGAGGTGAAAACGTTGTTCAATTTGAATAAAATATTATCCTTTTAGTACGATTATTTTAAACTATTGAATTAACAATGATTTTTTGTTGCTAATATTATTAATAGGTTCTCTAATTTGTCTTATAATAAAAATAATAATATAATAAAAATATAGCTATCCTTTAATACCATCCATATATCAATCCATTTATTTGGGTGAAGAAAAATAAAATAAAGTTATTTCCTAGAGGCGGCAGTCTACACAATGCATGAACGACAATTTTGTTTTTCTTAATAGACGGGGTATATGAATAAACAATGATAATAACATTGATATAGTAATATTGTAGTTTATAAGTGATTCTAATATTATTATATTAGTATGTATATAATAAATTTTAATGATTATAATTAAGAATAAAACTAAGTAGTTGATAATAATCACGCCAGGGACTTGAATTTCCTTTATAAGTATCTTTGTAAATTAAGGACTTATGCTATCAAATGGTAACCAAAATATTTTCAAATTTAAAGAAGATCATTTTGTTATAAAATTTATTTATTTTAAAATGGAAATTATAAGGAAAATCATGCCTTCAAGGGGTAGATATTTTACTCTTTTATAAGTGAAGGGGAGGGGAGTTTTGGGAGTAACCCTTACATTTTCAATAATGAAATGTTATTATTCACGATTCGAAGGACCAAAAAATGAAAAAGAATATAGGAAAATGATTTTGGTTATAAAATAAACTAAAATATAGTACTTTAGGAATATTTTATTTTTATATTGTTTTTTTAACTTTTTTTCTTTCTACCCAATCTTACTTTTACCTTGGTAATAAATTTTTAAACCAAAGTAATTAATTTTGAGGGGAAAGATTAAGATTGAGAATTTTATCTATATTGACATTTAAAATTTAAAAATTGGAAATAATTTTATCAAATAAAGTTTCTAATGTAGTGAAAACATAATTTTATAATAAATAAACTTAATAGTGTAAAAAATAGTTTTTTGATAAATAATATTTTGTAGTTTTATATTTACGTGTAAGGTGAAATTATCTTCTATAATGATTTTAATAACATAAATTTAATTATAATAAAGTAAATAAAGTATAATAGTCTTAAAAGGAATAATATAACATAATTTCTCTAGAAAATTCCTTGATTCAAATAAAATACCGAAATTGTTTTATATTAAAGTCTGATTTTAATTATGTATAAAAACGATTTTCATTTATTTTATATGTTAAAATAATTTTTAAAAATGTTTAATTATATTCCAAAAATTAATATTTTATTTCTTAATCATTATTATATATTTATATATAATTCTTATATAACGGTTAATCGATACAAATTACATGTTTCATGAAAATTGTTTTCTTTAAATGACCTTTTCTAAAATTGCTCAAAAATTTATAGGAAGTAAATTTTGATTTGACGGATTTAGAAATTATGTTAGTTTTTAATAATTAAAAAAATTTAAAATTTATTAATTATGTTTTTTAATGAAATCATTAAATATAATTGAAAAACTATTTTACTTGGAAAATGACATTTTCAAATTTTAATTGTTAGTATTCTTATTTCAACTCATTTAAAAACTAAATTAGTGTTGACTGAAAATTACCATTTTTATTGATAAAACACAAACAACAAACCACATTACGGTGGTCTAAAGTACTGCAAGACCAATGCATCATTGACAACAAATATCAACCCCTCACTAGGAAAGAAACCCAAGTCAGAGAAAGAAACATACCTCGATCTTGAGTTGACATAGGTGCCAAAAAAGCAGCCACCATATTACCCTCCTGCCAGGTGTGAGGGACCTCTACGTGAGCCCCCATTAACAGATTTCACCACGTGACTGTGTAATTAATAGCCCATAGAATACTTCCCTTGACCTATAGTGCGTTGTACAATACCTTGGAGGCTGTCTCCACCCGACCCAGGTGAAACTGCCTGAGCATGCACATATGCAAACCAGCAGAGAAGGCCAAGGATTCTGCCTATATTGCATCTCCTCTCCCGAGCCACCCTGCGAACGCAGCAATAACAGACCCTGACTGGTCATGGATGACACCCTCACTACAAATCTCCCCTGGGATCACCGACCCATCCATGTTGAGCTTGAGCCCCATGCTCGGAGGACTAATGTGAACCCAGCGACCCTGCCTTGAAGATCCATCCCGAAACACAATAGGGAGGTTGGAGGTGATCATGTGCATAGATGGCACATCACAACACTCGGGACACAACCTAACAAAATCTAGAAAATTATTCTTCATCATGAATAGAATTCTGACCAATGATCCAGAGGAGTTGTTGTGACGTCTGTAATTTCTTGATTTTCTTATCATCCAGCACCCTGAAATTAAAATGATAGTCCTAGATTTTCATTCAACTCCATGATTCTTAGCTCCCCTAAACCAGGCATTGAAAAAATCACCATTCGTCCCATCAAAACCGCTCCACCTGAAGGAGAACCCAACAGCCTGTCAAACACTCCTATCCCAATCATTGTCCAAAAAGAGATGCCCTAGTGACTCCGGATTGGATGACCTTCAACACTAGCACCTTGAGGCCATGTAAACTCCCATTCGCTGTAGGTTCTCATCCTAATGTAAGGCCCTATACCTCATTCACCATAATATAAAGTTAAATTTGGAAGGTATTTCATTTCACCACAAAACCTCCCCCCAAATATTGTTACCCGAGGTGACGCTTGCCACCCGAACATAGTCCTTGATGGAGAAAGAACCTGTCGCAGAGCCAGTGAAGAAAAGTATATCATCCTCATCATTAGAAACAATATTGTTGAAAAATTATAATTTTCCCTCATCCAGAACATCCTGAAAAAAACCTAGGGTGACTACTTGCCTCCTTAAAAGATATGTCCAGGGTGGGGTAGCTCGAAAACCATAGCTTACCCACCCCCACTCTTGTTTCCAAAAATTGATATTTCCCTTTCCCATGATCCATCGGGAATGTTGTTGTATATCATCAAGGAATGGATGGATTAGGTTCCAAATTCTAGAGGGTCGGATTCTTTAAGCATTCACATTCTTACCATAAACACCCTGCATTGTTCTAACCCAAAGAGACCTTCTCTCCATAGCTTCTCATTCTAGCTTCACATGTAACCCTTAAATGGTTGAGAAGACACTTCTCATATTAATGCACCCTTCCAATAGAGGTATGGCTAACCATTTTTCTGAGGCCCAATGGTGTCTACCTTCCAATTTTCCATCCCAAATGAAGGACACCATAATCATTTCCAGGTTGACATCCACACTCTTGGGGACCTTAAGAGTGGAGATTATATGCATATTGATGGAAACTAACACGTTGTTCACCAAAGTAATGCAACCTACGAAGGATAATAACTTGTTTTTCCGGTTATAAATGTTCCAAGTGATTTTGCCTATGAGTTTATCAAAATGGTTCACCCTAAGAGCAAGAGGGATGACTGGTGGTCCAAGATACTCCATGGTAAATGATACCCTACACATACTCAGACTAGCACACATGTCCCTCTCCCTACTCTCAGAGGTTTTCCTGGAAGTAAAGAAGAGACTCTCCTCTTTATTCACCACCTGACCACTCCACTTGCAGTAATACCTATGATTCCATTAAACCCCTACACTAACAAACTAAAACCATTGGTAAAAATAATAGTGCCATCCAGGAACATCAAGTGAGTGAATCCCCTTATGCCATGCCTATTATGATAGTTCATAATTGTAACCCTACTAAGACCCTGATTAATATATAGGCTGAAAGCATTTTGATCAAGAATGAATAAAGTAGGGGACAAAGGATCACCCTGCCTGAGGCCCCAGTAGGACTTAAAGAAACCAATATGTTTACCCATGAATGAAGTAGAGATCCATGCCAAACTAAAACAGCAGAAGAGAAGATCTCTGGTCCAATTATAAAACCCCATGCTAGTCAGGACTCTTAGGACAACGCCCCACTCCAACATGTCATAGGCTTTTTTCATGTCTAGTTTGACCACCAAATTAACCCCCAAAGGTTTTGTTATTTATTCCAATGATAATTTCATAAACCACTCTAATCGCCCCCTGAATTGACCTCCCTCTGATGAATCCATGCTGATCAGGGTTTATCCAGGAATCCAGATTTTCAGTTAGGCGGTTTTTAAGAATGCTAGCCAAAACCTTGTACGGATGATTACACATACTAATGGGATCGTATTGATCAATGGACTGGGGATTAATGACCTTGGGAATAAGAACCATTTTTGTTGCACATGATATACATGGTAAGTCCCCTCATTGAAAGAAATCATGGACAACACCAACCAGACCCCCCTTAAAAATGTCCTAGGTCGCCCTGTAAAATAATCCAGGAAAACCATCTGGCCCTGGTGCACTGTCCGGGTTCAGAGACCAAAAAACCTCTTGGACCTCAGCCTCCTATGGTGATCTCCTAAAACCTTCATCAATGACCTCATAAAATGTGCTTGGAATACCCTCAAAGATAGTATCAACTTCTCTTGGATAACCACCTGCCAGTACAGGGTTGGGAGCTGCCAGAAGAGCCTGAAGCGCTCCATTGACCATGGCCCCCACGTTATCAATATCAGAGGAGAAGGATCCATCCCCCCTTCGGATATTAGGCCCTTGAACATGACGACGTTCTTTGATGCAGGCATGGAAGTACCCCAAGTTTACTTCCCCCTCACATAGCCATTTAACCCGAGCTCCTTCCCTAGCGATCCTTTCCTGTTTTAGAAGGATATCTGCTAATTTATCTTTTTTAATCCTTAGATAAGAAAACATATTTTCATCCCAACCCTGTTCCAGGAAACCCTCCAGGTGATCCACCACCATACATAGCTTAGACACCTCTAGATCGCGAGCAAGAAATGTCTTCCTCCAGGTCTGAATACGAGTATTAATCCTCCTCAACTTTCTATGTATAACACTCCACTAGTTCCCATGGTGATGCAAGGCCCAAGCCTCCCAAACCACCTCAAATAATCCAGGTCCCTCAATCCATGACTTTGAAAACTTGGCATGATCCCCACTCAACACCCCTGCACAAATAATAATACGAATTAGAGAGTGATCAGACGGACCTCTGGTCAGGTGAAAGACCTTGGTGTCTATAAACATAGAAATTGTAGCATTATTCATCAAGAATCCATCAAGACAAGAGTATGAGCATCTCCCCTCACATTGATTATTACACTAGGTAAAGATAGTGCCCTCAAAACTGGCATCCATAAGAGAATTCCTTGCCATGAATGAGACAAAAACTTGGCTGACATTCCTAGGAAAGGCCCCGCCTCCTTTCTTCTCTTCTAGACTCGCAATGATGTTGAAATCGCCACCAACGAATCAAGGGGTACTTCCAGGATTAAAATCCTCTAGAACACTCCGTACGGCCTCCCTGCACTGAGCTATACACTTCGTATAGATGAAGGAGAAAAGGAACACATGAATCCCCACCATGATACTAGTATTCAAAGCTTGATCCGACGAACTCAGAAGATCAACACTAATATGATCCTTCCAAAAGATCCATATATGAGAGTTGGGAGGGTCCCCATGCAAGAAACCCCACATTCTAAGGCTAAAGGAATACTCCTGAATCTTTATAGAGGATTTTTTGGCTCCAGAATAGCCACCTATGAAACATGACTGTTACACATCTCACTAATGATAAAATATGTCTTGAACCTGGCTCCAAAGCCTCAGCCATTCCAAATAAGGAATCTAGACATAAATCTGATCGTGTCTGGATTTGGCCCCAGACCCCTTGCCTATATCATGAAGCAAAGATAAAGCACCTGTTTACTCCTATAGAATTACCATTGAATGAGTGAAACCCCCAGATTACACCTACGAGGACACTACCACTGGAAAAACCCCATTTCAGGTACGCTCCCTGTAACGAGATTCTAGAGACACAAAACATAGATTCCCCAACATACCCTGGTATGGTAGTGGGGATACTGCTGGAGAGCTTAGAGGAGATGGTGAAGAAGGTGAAGAGGTCAGAGGTGGGGGTGAGGAAACCACTGGACTGGATTCCCACAGTAAAGTGGGAAGACCTTCAGATGCTAGAAAAGCCTCTAGAGCACCCGAGTCAGAAGTCACCAAGGAGATGTCCGAAATGCGCACTGATATGGGAACCCAAATCTCTGTAAACCCATTCTGAAGGTTGATAACATTGCTAAAAGACACCCCCATGAGGGGAAGACCTTCCTCCGAAGACTTCACCATAGCTTCACTACTCAAACTTCAAAAAGTAGAAACTAAGGCACGGCTGAGAGGCACACACCTGCCATCCTTAGGAATGGAAGACGAAGCCTCAGAGGCCTGCACAGAGGAAATAGAAGGAACTCCTTCACTCCAAATTCTACCCTTCAGACTATCATGACGAAGTGAATGAAGCTTCTGAGCAGAGGACCCCAAAGTCTCTTGATGCATGACACCCTTCGATCAGGCCTTGAGAAAGACCTGCAAAGTATTCCCCGAGAGATGACAAGCGGAACAAAACCTAGGGAAGACTGGGTAAACCAGAGGTTGATGAATGTCATTATTCCCTTCAATTATGATCACATAATGCTTCTGAATTGGATGGGAAATATCCACCTCGATGCAGATCCTTGCAAGCGAAGCCTCCGCTAGACACAAGGTTCAATCATCGACACATAAGAACTTCCCAATGAATCCCCAATAACCTTAAGAAATTATTCATTCATGAGGGGAAGGGGTAGCCCTGGGAGTGAAACCCACACCACTGTGCTATAGCACTCCCTACCAAAATGTGCATCCATTGACCACTAAGAGAGGGAGAACCTCAAATACCCCATAGAACATGGACACTTGCTCCAAGCTGAAACAAAATCTTCCCTAGAATCCAGCACGATACAGAAATATTTTCGATCCAGAATAGACACCGAGGCTAGCAGATCTAAACCCCATATCATAAAAAAATATTCTATTTCATTATCTAAATGATCTTTTACCCATTTCATATAGCATTTAATATTTATTTTCTAACCCTTCTCATGAATATTTCTACATTTTAACTCCATGCTCATTTTCATTTCTTTATTTTTTAAATATGAACATACAATGTGATTTAATTCCATATTATATTGGGAATACATATTATATAGACTTAGATTATACTTTTATGTTAGATTATGAAACCCACTTTTTATCATCAGTTTTATCATGCCTATGTTTTAGGTAATGTTTATTTGACTAATGTTGAATATGTATGCATGTGCATATTATTATTTAAATTATGTGATGGGTGGGACCAGAATCATGTAGAATTATAATTACATGGGTAATGATTCCATATAATGAGATACAATTTGTGTCTAATGGGTATTCATCCTAACAAACTATGTTTTATTATCATGGAAGTGATCTTGAAATTATTCTTTTGATGTCATGATTTTTGTTTCTATCACATATTTATGATTCTATGAACTTATGATATCATTCCATTATTCCATATCTCCATTTTTATTTGACACTCGTATTCCATGGTATTGGTTTGTACATTTTATATTTCATGTTATTCTATCATGACTGTTTAAAAAGTATTATTATTCCAGGTTTTTTTAAATAATATATTTCCCCCTTATTATGTTTTCAAATATACATATGACATAAACCTAGATGAAATGTTGATAATTTTTAACTTACTAATTATTTTATCTCACTCATTTCATATGTTTTGATTCCACAGGTCATGAAGACAAATACAACATGTGAGGAGTCTAGAAGGGGGTCCATTGTTCTTCGATTATGAATAAATGTTCAAAAGTATTGTAAAATAAATTATATATATAGCTAGAAATAAAATAAAATTATCCATCCAATCTTGTGATTTTTGGATTATTATGAGATATAATGTTTAATTTATAAAAAATATATGTAATATATATATTTTTATATTAGGTCATCAAACATTATTTCACATCCAGAATTTATGGATTGTTTTTTCCACACCGGACCCAAACATTTGGGTCTATGATGCCTCTTCATTGGTATATCCCAATAATGATTAAATACCAAGAGAATGAATATATTCCTATTTATCTCAATATATATAACTACAACATGAATATTATTGATGTAATCAATGAGTTTCATCGTATCCCCACTCCTATTAACAAATCCCATCATTATGTCCCAATGAAAACTAAGAATCCTTCTTAGAGGGAAACTACACATGATGGAATTTTCCTACATTTAACAAAACCACATGTTATAAAGGTTCAACTGCATCCTCCTAGAAGATTACTTCAAGAAGGAAGTAACTCCAAAGAAATTTTATACCTGGGATCAATCCTATATTCATACCATTATCAACACTATTGTCCTTAAGAATTTTAAAAATATTTTCATAGTGGATTAAGGGTATTTTACCCCATAATAAATAGAATAATTTAACTATATTCTTAATGGACCTCCCCATGATTTCAAGATCAACTACTCTAGAGTTCCTCCTCCGAGAACCCACCATGGAGGTAATCTATGTAAAAATATAAAGACCAATCATGAAGTTCCTCCTTATGATTCCAATTATGGAGGTACTCTCAACAATATAAATTTAAACTAGTAGAGAGGCCCTCCCACTACAAACCACTCAATAGATGGTTACCATAGATGAACTCCCCATGTTATCCAAGCCAAAAACCATGGAGATCCACTCCATGGTGCTCAATGTGAAGGTACTCCCCATAATAACATATCTCCATGACAAGAACGTTCTCCCTATAATTAAAGTTTTTATGGTTTCCATCTTATCAATAGGAACATGAAAATTTTAGGTTGACTATATCCATTGTCTCATCATTAATCAGTGGTGTTTCATGCCTATTAGTAGGCATTTTAGTGTTGCGGTTTCCATATGTGCCTCCCCGATCCCTTATATATTTTGATTCAAATTAGGTGGTTCTAGATAATCTTACAACCCATGAAAAATTAATGGGAAAATAAAATATATGGTTTAATTAGTTAAATAAACCCCACTTTGAAGATAAAGATAATTTCATCACCATGTGTAAAGAGTTAGTCAAAAAAAGCATTATGGTCATGTTTTGGCTCATGGAAACTCTCTATTATGAAATCCTTGAGGTATTCGGGGAGGAATGGATACCACATATGTGTAAATATTTAAGGGTATCCCTCAAACCTTAAAAGTATAATTGCATGTCTTATGGGGAGTATCCTAATAACATTGAGACATTGAGTGAACTGTGACACTATGTTTACTTGGTCATCTTCTTTGTTTCTTAGTACACTATGTTAGGGAAGCATTATGACTACCTCTAATGTGCCTAACTAAAGAGAATGATGAAACTATAAAATATAATCACTTATTCTCCACCTAACATGTGTATCAATGGATGGGGTGAGTACGAAGATGTACACTTCACCTCGCTCATGGGCCAACAAGGTCCATCAAGAATGACATCTTGTAATTTCTTCACATCAAGCCAACAATCAAACCTCGGGTCTATATATGCTAGTTGATCCATCTAATTCAATCTCCCTATTCCAAAATCATAGAATCATCATACTAAATTAGAGATAACTATTGATATATTCATCCATTATGCTTCTATGAAGGTTGAAATGTCCTCTCACTTGATTTAGATGAAATATACAATTTCATAGAATCCATTGATAGTGAGTTTACCTCTTCCAAAATATGAAATGAATCCATCTTGTTCCTAAATAGAGGAATACAATTCAATAATTACATAGTATTAGGTTCCTCTATATCGTTATGGGAGTAACCCCAACCTACGTGGTTGAGAGAATTTCTACCCCCACTGATACCCATGGGATCATCAAATCTATAATGGGTCTAATAAATAATTGTAGAATAACCAATTAAGCCTTATATATTAGGTCTATATGAATTATTACTTCATCTTCCATAAAATAAATGAATATTCTCTAGGTGGGGAGGCTCTTCCCAGGAATATCCTTCGTAGTTTCTTCCACTATGTGATCCACCCTACTCCTTGGGGACACAATAAGTGTAATATATTGATAAATACCTTAATATCACCCTCCATAAACAACTACCAAAAGATAAATGGGTAGAACAATTGAATATTCTATGGGGATGTAAGTTGAAATGGTCCAATATGAAGTGAAATATCAATGAGTATTGTGATTTATCCCTCAATATGTATTTAGGGGGTGATAATTAACTCTATATCACAGATGAGGACATGATTCTAGCATATTTATATATTTTAAAGAATTTCATTAATGTAAACCCTTCAGAAAATATAGATCATAAAACCAACACAAAATAATTAAATGAATATGTATCCATTCAAAACATGGTTCACACTAAATTCATTAAAGAAGGTGTCCATACCCAACATTAGAGGTAGAGTCATGACTTGGGATCTCCTCTAAACATCCCAATGATACGTACTTGGAAATATTCAAGCAATGATAAAGGGATTGATGTGCAAACATATAAAAACCACCCACCACCTAAAGAAGCTAAATTCATTTCTACTGAGGAGAACCTAGCTAAAGATCAAATCAAGTTGGATGGATTGAGATGACTCAACCACAAATTAATTAGTGGTAATATTCTTGCTATGTTCAACCCCTAAACAGTGTCTCATGTCGATCCTCACATACATATATCAAAAGAAGTGTATTCTATGATAATTAGAGTAGATTCCAACCATTAAAAAAACATTGAGTCAATAAAACTTGTTTATCCAACTCTACTGGCCGAGAATTATCATGAATTATCTCCACTGAGGATGTATCCATATCCATAATAAGAAAGATACACAAGTCTAGCTCAAAAAATATATTATCAGAAAAAATAAGTGATCCGACCACATCAAGACCCACCCACAACCTCAACTTTTGAATCTACTCATTCTGTTGTTCGGTCATAACTCCTTGAATCTACTGAGTCCCTTACTTCTTAAATGATATTCATTGATGTAATTTGTACCTCAATGAAGATATAAAAGAAACCTTATCCAAAATGGATGAATTTTACACCTCCACCACCAAATTTCATAAATCTCAGCTACCCAATATTAAATGGAATTAGAGATCCAATGAAACACCACACACATTCTATTTCCCAATGCAGCCACATAATGGGAATTCCTAAGAAATAATAATTTGAAAATCTTAATTATATCATCCATACACTAGAGAGACCAGTATTTCTATAGTATAGAAATTTATTAGCTGGATCTATCCTTAATTTGTAATATTTCTAAAGGTATCCCCTTTACCAATTTAGTTCAACGCTAAAAAAATATAATTATCATTAACCTCTAAAACTACAAACTGTGTCAAAAGGTGAAGGTTTCATATTTCGTTTCTAGGAAGAAAGGGTTAACCTATTCAGTTAATATGAAACTTTTTAAAGATAAGTTTGATATTTTTAATGAAAATTTATTCAATGAGTTACACAAAATATTGATCTCTTTTAAGTTCCCAGGTTATTTCTGAGAGTTTCTTGTAGTCACATAATGATAATATCATTCCATTTAGATTTATAAGGATAATTCATAGTTCACAGAATGGGAAAAAGGGAAGAGTCCTAGCAGAGCTGAGACCATGAATCTTATTCTCAAACCAATAGTAATTCCTTCCCTATATCATAAGATCATAACATATCATGTGATGCCGAAATTTCCATCATAAGGAGAGGAATAAATAGAAAATTAGAACAAATTTAGATGATCGAAATAAAAAATTCAATTCATTTCCAAAAAGTAGGTTTTGGTAAACTTCATCACATCCATGGAAAAAAACCGGATCAAACTATCATAGATCACTAAAATATATGTAATTAAGGATAAATGATCATTCATACTGTGGTCCATGCCACTGGATGCTTATAGATAATATCCAATGATTCTTTTTCATCCTGGATAAACTTTATTAAATGGTTTATTATAGTTAGTTCAAGTTAGTAAAATTGAAATGAAAAGAATACATGACTTATTGATACCTCAACCAAAGAATGATATTAGAAAAATGTATCAGAAAAATTTATGATTTTTTTGTGATTTGATGAATAAGAATTTGGTATTCAATCACACCCCATTCTCAATTTTCAACTGAACTAGCTAGTAGGGACCCCAATTCACTCTATTAATTCACATATGAAATTTTCGTCACTACAATCTTCTAAAAGTTGGAATAACTTGAATCGAGAGAATAGTGCACAATGGGAATCACCCTTACTAGTACACAAGCCAGTATAGACCCTCTATAACTTCTTACCCACATTATTAAGCTAATGGGAACCACCCCACCAAATAATATTCCCATCTGATGAGAAATCATGGTATTACTCCATCAATATCATTAACCTGGCTTGACCCTTTGCTAATGAGTAAGATTCATATGAACCAGAGTTCCTTTCTAGTAATTGAGTAAGAGGATATAGATTTCAACATAGTTTAGGAATACAAGGTCATGGTGGAACTCAAAATTTGAGAACTATTTCTTCATAGGTTATATATACAACAAAAACTAAAAGATAGGAACTCCAACTAGTTCAATAGGAACATCAATCTGGTCTAGAATCATCTGGTGATCTTTTGGGCCTAATAATATTGGAAAATTAATTACTAGATGTGATCATTTCCATTATATATTAAGGTATGATAAGGCTAGTTCATCCTGATTCATAGATCATGAATATTTCCCCCAATTATAGTCAAGGGAAGAAACTGTCGGTATAATCAGCTTAGGCCTCTAAGCCCCAAGATAGAGAGTAACCTCAAGGTAAGAAGCACATGCCCTTGGTCCAAAAATATGACATATAAAAGTATCTATTTATTGTCATGGTAAAACATTCCATTATGTATACCCTAGATATTTCCATAAAATTAATGGTATCTATCATAAAATATCTCTTAATACGTTAAGAGTTTGAAGTATAATTCAATATAGTTGAGAAATATATTGTAGAGACCATCTTGGTTGAATATCATGCGGTCATTTACTTCACTAAACAAGACTGAGAATCTATTAGATAAAGACACATTATACCCTTCTATGTATCAATAAAACTCAATGATATTGACATCTTGCAAGATTTGGTGAACAATGTCTCTAAAATTAAACTCATACTAGTCCAGAACCTCCTCCGATTGGGCTATAGTGAAATTTAAATTTAAACTTTTTGACCTATTACTCCTAGGGTGTGATGAAAGTGAGTAGAAGACACATGGGAGAATAAAACTCATATCATGGTTTAGAGATAACATTTTAAACTCCAAATTTATATTGGTCCTGGAGGACATGGATTTTAACATATATCTTGGAGACTCATAGATCCATATCCACATGTTATTTCCCTCATCATATCATTTGTTGCTAAAATACTCTGCTAAAAGGTATATTGAAGAGTTTTATAGTGATAGTAAGACATTTTATTCCTAATAATACTAATATATAGATATATTTTTATTCAAAAGGGAGGGGAATTATCCTTTTGTAAATAACGCCATTCATATTACTAATTCTAATGGTCTAGAAATTTCTCCCATTAATATATAGTGAAAACCTAGTGAATACAACATGTTTTTAATCAAAAAAATTGTGGTTAACTCTTGATCTAGGTATTTATCATGTCATGTGGATTCCATTATATAATAAACCAAATAATCCCATCAATTTACTCTCATATTATAGTTAATAAGATGTCTCTATAGAGGAACAACTGCCAAGTAAAGAAAAATATTCCTAAAAATCCATTCATATCAATCCCACCCACAATATTCTTTTTTGACATATAGGTCTTACCAATATTCATCAAACTCATATGAGAATCTCTAAAAAACTATATATTAACCTTGAATGAAGAATAATAGAATGGGTTTTAGTCATATTTTCCCACAGCCTCATGGTATCAGTTTCTTCAAATGGGCTTATCCATTTAGAGGAAGGATTCTATTTCAATGGGAGTAATAATTCCCTCATATTATCTAATAGATCCCATAATTCCCATCCATATTCATCTTATGACATTAGTGAGGTATAAAAATAGGAATATTAATATCTTTAGGATGCCCCCACCAACATTAATGGTTGGTGTTTCAACCACCGTTGAGGAACTCAGACCAATTAATCTTGGTATGGAGGATGATTTGTGGCCTATATTTATCTTCAATGTCATGATCCTTAAGAAACATGACAAGTGAATATCCATTTTAAAACAAAATCCATATTTAGTTTCATAGAACAACATTGAGATTAATAGGTTAGATCCCCATGTTTCCACCAAAATTTGGGTTTATGAAATGATCACCATGGCTTTAAAATGGCAGCAAGGATAATGAATCTAGACAGTGCTACCAAGGAGGAATAAAAAGATTATATTATTATCAAATCCATCATTATTTAAGAATTTAAATACCCAAAATAGATCACTAACATCTTCCCATTCAATAAATATAATTGAAAAGTATTATTCTTTTTTGATTTCTTAGATATTAACAGTCACTGCACGAAGGATGATTTCCTTATACCAAACACATAATTAACTATTGATGTGATGGATGGATTAAAATCCTTCTCCCAATGAATAGATATTTGGGATGTAACCATATCAGGATGTACAATAACTATGAGTATACATCGACCATTATGGAACCCCAAGGGGTATACTTATATCATGAAATTTCCATGGTCTTAATGAATTATTTCTCAATATATCGTCATTACATATAAGCTATCTTAAATTTATTTTTGATTAAGACAATTTAATTCTATATGGATGATCAGATGGTTATATATCAATAATATTATGATCATATTGACAATATTGAAACATTTTTAAACAAAATATGATAACACAACATCAATGTAAATCCCATGAAATTTTATTTAGGGGTTACATTGTGGAACTTTTACAGATTTTTTGTATTCCATTGTATCATTAATGTTAATTCCAAAAAAGGACAAGGTGATGCATCAAATTCCATGTACTTAAAGCCTTAATGACTGGAGAAGACCCTAGAGGCATCTCACCTATATCAGGTACTTCATATCGAACCTCACCAGAATGTTTTTACCATTTACAAAGGTGATAAAGAAATGGGTTTCCTATTATTTGGATGAATATTATCAGATGTCCTTCAATGATCTGAAATAGTACATTATACATTCATCGATAATCATGCCACGTATATAAGGTAAGCCTCTTATCCTCTATACAAAAACCCTAGAATAATCACTTGGTTCCCTCCATTCTTATAAGAATAATACAGATAAGGAGAATAGTATATGTTATCTCAGTAGGACAATGTTAACTGTTGGAACCTAATAAAATAATGTTGATAAAAACTACCTTTTGTTTATTTTCACAATGAAAAACTTAATAAAACAATTCATCACCATAAGGTCCTTCTAATATATCTTTTCAATACACTAAAATAAATCAATGTTAATCCAATATTAACTAAGAATCTAGAAAGTTGTGGATAATTTTTCAGTAGTTTGATACTCAATTCATATCTCAGGGAGAAATTAAACTGAAGGAGTTAATTTATTTCTTTATAACCCAGACTATCCTAGAGAATTAACTAATGAATAAAAAACTATTTTATGGGGTGGTATTATCTTTCTATGGGGCCACCTAAGAAAGATAGATGTACATCAATAGTTCTTATAGAAGATATACTAATAGAAGAGATAACCTATAGAAAAATTGGGCTAGATTAGGGATTGAATTCATTTATCCAAATACAATTAAATCTACCTTACTCCTTGATGTTGTGAGTAGGATGCACCAACAATTAAATAATAAAAACACCTCATTAAAATTTTAGAACTGGCCCAATATATATAAGGGGTGATACCCAAATTCCTCTCAGATATAACATTATCTTATATTGCAAATTCAAAAACACCCAAGTAGATTCACTGGACAATACAACTGTGTTCTTAGAAGATCCATACCATGATGATATGATCATTCAAATTACACATCACAGGGCGATCTATTCATTTTTCAACAGTGGTATTGAAGAGATTAATGAATCCAGTATCACCCTCAATCAAGGAAAGAACATTTTTAACCAATAGATGGAAAATTCTGAAAGATTTATCCTATATTAAACTTTCAATAAAACAATATTCTCCCATTTTATTTTTTCAAGAAGAAACATATCCATATTTTGTTAGATAATTCTATCATTTATGATGTCCAAAATCTATAAAAAAATATCTATATGTGAGGTATTTAGTAAATCCTCCTCATGTGAATTGAAGTAGGAGAGATGATCATTATTATTTAAAAATTTCATGATGAAAACTATGGCTCCCACCTGTCAGGAACAACACACATTCATCATAATCATGAGACCTGAATATTTATAGTCATTAATGATGAAATACAACACGATTTTCACAAAGAATTTTCTTTCTTTCAAGATAAATAAAACTTCATCCATTTTCTCCTATAATTATTTCATAACACTAAATATTTTTTTTGTTTTCATATGGGGAATTGCTTTCATGGGGTAATATCCCTAATCTACATCCTGGTAGTTCAATTAGATACTTACTACAACTGATTTTCTCTCCATGTTGGTTGAGGTTATATCTTTCTAGGATGTTGGAATAAATTCTATCATTAACTTCATTATGTCTAATATCATTACTATATTTGGTGTCCCCCATGTAGTATTAACAAATAATGGAACCAAATATTTTTCATATGAATTCAAATGGTTATATCAAGAATAAAATATCCAATCCAACCAATTTTCCCCAATCATTCAAAGGTGAATGGATATATATCAACCATCAACAAAACTATTACTAATATCCTTGAAAAGATAGTTGAATAGGACATGAAATCTTGGTTAGACAAGCTCTTATATGATTTATGTGATTATCTCATCACAATATGTACTATCACATAGACACCCTTATATTTTCTAGTTGATAGGTTTAAGTAAGTCCTTACCATCGATATTAAACTAAATATTCTTTATATCAGCATCTGTAATTAGTTTTTTGAAGAAAAAAATTATAAGATCCTATTGGAAGAGCCAGATTAACTGGATGAGAAAATTTTATGTACACTGCACAACATTGATATCCATAATAATCATGTCACATGAGAATTAAATAATAAATTTCTCCTTCACTCATTAATCCAATGAGAATTGGTGCAAGCTCTGAGAACCATATGATACCGAGGAAGAAACCTCTAAAACTAGAGCTAAAATGAAAAAGTACTTAAAACATACATAAGGTCTACATTAATTAATCATATTATCTAATTATGGTGTATTTAGATCATATTTCACTCACTAATAATGTAACATTTCTCAATAATTACTTTTCATAGCTTCAAGTGAGGTTCTCAATATCCTAGAAGCAAGACATCAAACTACATAGCATAAATTATACACTGAATGATAATAAACTGCTTCAAATATTTCCCCACCACATGATATAAAACTATATAAAAACCCCCTAGATTCATGAATATAAAATTCATATCATATAATCGTTATCATAAAACTATAATTTGCATGGAATTTAGTCCATCCCATAAAACATTATACTTTTTAAAGTGGCCCATAATAAATGAACCAAAACAAATTAGTGGGCTCAATTTCATTTGACCTAAAGTCATAAATAATTCCCCTATATACATCTTGATCAAAATAGGATTATTACTTTCTATATGCATTAAATGGTTATTTTTATGCCAACCAACCAAAATTTCATGGATAACTTAAGTGATTACTAAAATTTCCCCTTATGAAAACCATGTGTCGATTAATTCCTATCATCAGAAGATACATAGTGATTCCAAGATCATTAATCTTGGGACTACCACAAATCCCATCAATATCTATCCTCTCCCATTGTATAGTATCTAAATTTATATCAGTAATTCTTGTAGTAGCATTGACTCTGGTATAACCTATAACTAATGAGAACTATGTGGGGCTTGATTCCTGCTACCTCATGATACAAAATGATGCCTAGATCTCTCATCCCAAACTCAGATGTAAATTCCATCTTCATTTCAGGCCACACATTGTGGATAGGAACTATACTAGCTCATTTCAAGTCTTCCCATGGTCATGAATTATGATGGGGGTACTTAAGTTTTTATTGTTGTTGTGATTCCATTCACATCAGGATTCCACTTTTCTCACACATTGATGTTTATTCACATTATTATCACTTCCCCTAACACATGAGTTACATATGTACATAGAACCAAATATAAACTATGTTTGGATTGATTCTTATTATTACAATATAAATAGTAATGTATATATATCATATCCTTGTGACAAATAAAAATCCCATCAATTTCATCCACCTATCCATACTAGAATGGGACTCTTCATTAACATCATGTTTTATCCAATAGCACATATACCGTGACTTTGTATGTACTATGTGTGACTCAATTCCTACTATTGAAGGATATGTAATAATTTCCATATTATTGGGCCCAATGACAAGTATAATCATAATCAAACCCCTGATTTATCTTAGAATCTAAATCTCACACATTTACAGTGGTTTCCACTCTGTAGTTTTAGTTCTAAGAGGAACCTACTTCATTTTTATCATGAGCGAAATAGGTACACAACCGTCTCTATAAAGGTCCTTTCCATGTGACCAAAAACGGAATGACAACCATGTACACACTTGGTGACTCTAAAATTATTAGAATTATTCCTCATTTTGAGACCTTATACTTTATAAAAAATTATTCCTAGTTACATGATTTCAATCTACATGAAATACGACCTCCTTTACAAAACCTTGAACTTCTTGGAGTGGCCTATAATATTTTACCCAACTTCCCTATATGAGATCCAAATTCATTTAATGGTTACTATTATATAGTCAGCATTCGTAAACCCACACTATAATAAACTTATAACATTCTATATATGAACTAGATCTGTATATAGGGTAAATTTTCCAAGAACTATGTGTAGTTTGATTCGTAACATTATAGGATACACAGTGACACACTAAGTCCTGGTTTTGGGCTATGCTGTAAATCCTATTGGCTTTACTCTGAGAACCCAAGATCTTATTCATTCACATTGGGTTGATTATAATAGCCTAGAACTAGAATGAATCCACCCATTATTCCATTACACTAAATTTATAACTATTAAAAGTCCTCATAAGAATTATGTGTGGCTCTATTTCAATTATCGCATGATATGTATTGATGTTTGAAATGTATATTTCATAACCATCCACATATCACTACATATATCCACTCCAAATTGACATGACAAAATATCTTAACCATGTTTACTTTTTGACTATAATTTTCCCATCACTTCTTGAATATCCCCTTCCCATAAACCGCACTTCATACCCTTATTGTTTTGAATCAAGATAAATATTTCATGGATATTGGTAAAGAGTGCATCAAAATCCACAGTAAAAATCCTATTACTAATGATATATTTTCAACCATATTGATCACTTCTATCCCAAACAATATTTCATATTGATGAGAAGAACCTATAACCCCATGTGCTCTTGAAAATACTGTTCTAGAATGCATCAATTGGATATTGATTAGTAGTCATCCTCATCATGTACCATTTTATCACTTCATGACTTAATAGCTTAGATTATGATTTATATAAATTCATCCCTTATTCAAAAGTTGTTATGGGACTCTAAATCATGATACCTATATTTATTTCAACACCCTCACTCACTTCACGATTCGACCATAATGACCATATACTATGTTATCCCATCAATGAGATAATTTATACTAGCATTAGACTCTACCTTCACATCGGGTTTACCTTACCTTTTTTGGATATAAAAACATTAACTTTTTGGTCCATGAATCATGAGAAAATATTGTTGCTAATTTTCTTGATTTTTTCTATATTAGTGACATTGGACTTCTATTCGCATCACTCCAACCTTTCCCTTACTACTAGGTAGACTGCATCATATTTTGGTAAAATTTTTATAACCTTAAACAACATCCATTGTTGGTCAAGGTCATAGGACCTTAAACGTAATCCCCAAAGGTCTAAATTGAACGACCCTTAAACTAAAAATGAATGAGTTATAAAGGATTTCTAGGTAGAAATTCCATAAAGGGTGGCCTTATCAATACTTAAGTCTCCATTTTCTATGAAATTCCCTTATATGGTTTAGGAAAAAGTTAGATCATAATATGAAAAAGGAACAACGCATATGTTTTTCAACCATATAGACAAAGATAAAGTCAATCTATTCTCACTAAACCCATTACTCTAGGAAAAAATTAAGTCAAACCTTTTGTCTTCTCTCCAGCATGTGTTCTCATATAATTTCAAGTTATATCCCTTAACCATGAAAATGTTTTCAATAAATTATGGTGTATATTTTAGTATTATATAAACCTTCTAATATATATATTTTTTACAAAACTACTTCATTCCTAATGTTTTTAAACTGTCACATACCACTGCTATAGAACATGCCTAGAAATTAAATTTTACAACACTAGAAAATTTTTGACTACTTGAGCGATGTTAAGAGACAATGAATTTTATCATCACTTAAATAGAGCTGGTAAAGGGTACATTTAGCAGTGCTAACAAAAGCACTGATAAATAGGACCTTTATCAGTTATTTTATAAGCACTGATGAAGGAATTTTTTTCTGTGCTGATAAATTTACCCTTTATCATCACTTTTAAAAGTTATGATACAATGTGATGTTATAATACACTGCATCACATCACAAGAAACACACAAGAAACACATCAAAAAACTAAATCACACAAAAAACACACCAAAATCACACCAGATGTTAATAAAAACATTTTACGATATAGGATTGAAATGAAATTATATTTTAAACAAAATAAAATAAAAAATTAAATTATAAACATTTCAATCATTTTTTATAAAATTACATAAAAAAATTACATACATTCAAAAACAATCCAAATTATACTGCAAATCACCCAAACATGGGACACAACAACATAGTGAATGTGTTTATGCTTCTTTCACAACAACTCAGCCAAAGAATATTCCCATTAAAACTTCTCAAAATTGTGATCCTTGGAGAATAGGACTCACTCTTGATCTATATATTAATACCCCCAATGAGAAGATATTATTTCAACAGATCTTGCGACACCACCTTTAGATAAAATGATGTCATATCTTTGATGTGTTCAACAAAATCCTTCACCACCATCTGACCTTGCTGGACACTCATGAGCCCTTCCATTTTTTTTTTCGTATTCACCTCTTCATGTATAAACCATAAGAAAAATAGGGACTTGAAATATCCCCACATTATCCCATATTTCATCATTGGTGGGGAAAATAACTTCCATTCTTCTATAGCTGGACCCCCAAGTAGACCTAGAATAGTACAAACTCTAACAGATTTGGGAGTTCCAAAGACAAGCTCAACTTCCTCAAGACACTTTTCTACCTATAAAAATCCTCAATTTCCATGGAAGATGGGAAGGAGTCGAGGATAACCATAAATAGGGTAATACCCACTATAAACTTTAGGGATCTTTCTGGGTGGCATATTCTGAATAACACAAAAATCATAAAATTAGGTTCATAATCAATATGAAACACAAAATAAAGGAACCTCTTGAAAAAAACTAGCTCAAAATCCAAATAAATTATTTAAACCAAGGATGATGAGTGAATATGAGGCTACTGTACCAAACAATAAGTTTATCTAAGTCATAAAGCTATATGAACTTCCTAAGAATTAGATTTCAAAATCTGGATTTATGGTTTTATTTCATTATATCTATGTTCTTCATTCTTAATTATGGTATATGGTTTTCCTATCAAAATTAAAATTAATATTTATTCTTAATATTAAATTAAAAATAATTTTTTCTGAGATATGGGATAGAGTTATTGTGTGACCTTATAGGAAAACTTCTCAGTTTGATTAGTATAAATTTCCTAATGTCTATGATTAAAATATATAAATACATTAAAATGGACATAGAGAAATAACATAATGTCACAATGATAATCATATCATATGAAAGCTTACAATTCAATGAAATGCCTTCATAATTATTTCTCATAATAAATGTTTCATTGTTTTGTTATTAACCAATATTATGGATTTATCTTTATTTGAATATATGATATGAACTCATCAATAAAATATGGTGGTTATGGATTTAATCAGACAATTCAATTTCAAACAAAAGGGTAAATACGTCATCATTCATAACATTAAAGAAAAAATTACTTCTCAAATTAGTCAATTAATTTCATATAACTTATGAAAAACATAATCTATCTTTACATTCCAAGGAAATATGATTCAACTATTTACATAAAAATTAAAATTTATGTTGATTATAATATACATCATTAATAAAATCCTATATATATTCAAATAAACACACACACACACACATATATATATATATTTAGAAATAACTAATGACACATATTATAATTAGAATTATTATTTTAGGGTCAGTACTCACAACCACCTTCTTGAGGATTACAAGGTTTAAAATTCATGAGAATAATTTTCTTGAACCTATATGCATTAAACACCTAATAGTCAAACATCATTTTTGTACAATCATAAAAAATAAATCTACATCACTGGATATATGTTTATGAATATTTCTATTACAATTCATGGATCACATTTAATTGGGTATGTCATATAACATTTTGATGTGATAGATATTCTAAAGACATTATAACATTAAGGTTACAAAGAAGAACACACATAATGTTATAAAATATTTATGAATATTTTTTTGATCAAATGTAAAAGTTTAGTTAGTTCTTGGTAAATAATTAATACCCATACAAGTAATGTTTTTTCAGAGGTGGCCTTAAGAAAATATGATTATATGGGTTTAAAATAAGTAAATAATGTGTCTGAAAGGTCTTTGTATCCATCAATGAATAGGGATTAAGATCAGCTAAGGTGGGAGACCCTAGAGGATAAAGTATTAATATATAATTTATAAATCGTTGTATAACTCTATATATAAGATAGTAGAGTTATATTTCTTTTGACCACATAAATGATCATTTAATAATGGGTAATCCTTGGTGAAATTTTATAATGTGGTGTTTTACATAATATAGTGAAACACATTCTTTAGGATTCTAATAGACTATATAAAATTTAATTCCTTATGTAAATGAGTGGTGTTTATGGAGGATAAATGGGTTTAAAGACAGTGTCTACAATAAAAATTATATATATATCACTCCACAAATAAATTACACAGTATAAACAAAAGGGTTCTTCATCAAGGTCATTAAGAAAACAATAAAAAATATTATTTGAGTTATTCATGGCCATGGAGAACATACAAAGGACTCCATCATATTTTTCATACACAATATAAATGACTACATATGGTGACTCATATCAAAATACATTATTTTTAATGATAATATCTTAATAATGTAATTAGTTTGGTCCTCTAGAGGAGTCACACTAGAAATGGCAAGGAGATGAGATGTTGGGTTAGTAACAGCATAGAAACGCAAAACAAGGAACCTAGAAAGATAAAACAATGATTTAGGAAATATAAAAAATAAAATAACTTGGATTATATTCTTGATTCATCTAATGGATTGTAGTGGAGTCTAGCTGACAGTAGAGGAGTTATATGAGAGATTTAGAATTGAGATTAATGAGTGTTGGTTAGGGTTTTTTAAAATAGATCGGTGACATTTTTAACAGCTCTTTTAGAAAATCACTGATAAATTTCCCTTTTATCATCATTAAATTGAGAAGAACTAATAAAAGTGATGTTTATTAGTGCTAAAAATAGCTGATATATCTCGATATTTATTATCTCTATGAAAATTACAATAAAAAACATTTTATCAGCACTAAATAAAGCTTTGATATAGTATCCATTTTATCAGCGCAAATCAAAAGTCACTGATATAGGGTATCCTTTATCTGTTCATTCATTTAGTGCTGAAATGCCCCCCCTTTATCAGTGCATACTTTAGAGCTGATAAAGATGGAATGACTCAGTGCATTTTTCTAGCACTTCTATATTTTGACACTGTTAATGGCTCGTTTTGTAGTATTGTACCTTTCATGTCTATCAGTAACAAGCACATTTGACTCAAAGGGAAACCTCTACTTGGTTATCATATTCCTGGATCTATATTTTGTACTTCCAACCAAAGGAATATTTTATTATAACTAAAAGGTTCCCTTACCTCATAGACCATTTAAAATTTATAGTAAAACCCATCATTTGAATTTTTTCAATGATTATCCTCTACATAATGGTTATATCCAATCATTCTTGATTCAAATGTCTTGAGTAATGATTTACACATTCTATAATCCAACTATTCAAGTTCATTCAAATACCCATGAAGTTACGTTTTTTTTCAACATACCCATTTTTAGAGAAAGATTTTGAAATCCTACTCTTTTACCATACATAGTCCTTTCCACATGACCTAAAAATCATGAAATGGTGGTCCTCTTCATATGACCTTCAAATTCACAAAACCTACGTCCATTATGAATGACTCTAAACTGCTTGGAATTGGTCCTCCTCACATGATCCTAAACATGATGTCAAGATGGTACTCATCATGAAACATTATACTACACAACATTGATGTACACATGGCATGACTCTAAATTGTTTACAATTGGTCCTCTTCATGTGTTCATAAATTTTATGACATGATAGTGTGGGAATCGAGACAATAAACTATATAAACTTATCCCTATTATTGTTTGTGGTGACATTGACCTCTCATTTATGTCATATTTTCCTCACTCATGTAAATTTTCATACAGTATCATATTTTTGTCATAGTTTTTTTACATTAAAAATTAGTTACAATGGTATGGATTTCACAACCTTAAATTAAGTAAGGAAAGATACATAGTAATATCCTAGTTGAAATCCCATAAATAGAGACCTGGGAAAAATCCATGTCTCTTATTTTTTTTAATGCACCACCCATAACTTATGGAAAATTTGAGCAATTGAAAAAAAGTAATGAAACATATCTTGATGATAACCTGCAAAGGGAAACTTGATCAAAATCTAAATTCCTAACCACTAAGCCTCCCTCATCAATGAATTAAGCAAAATTAGGGCTAAAAGGAAGATTCATAAAGAATATTTTTCCCACTATATTTCCCTATCACAATTCAATCCATGCTCACTGCGTCCCTTGACCTATGAAAATGGTATATCACCCCTATGTTTCTCACATATTGGATTATATACTTTTGATAATGGAAAAAAGATGTAATTGTAGGTTATTTTAGTCCATTTGAACATTTTAATCTTCATTCCAAAATACATCTACATGATTTTCATCACATTGACTCATCCAACTCTCCCATTTTTAAATGGAATAACCTTATCTTATAGTTATGTTAAATATACCACCATATCCAATACACCTATATCCATCTAAGATCACACATCAATGAAAAATTGCATCTTATATTTATGTGAACTAATACAATCTTATAGAAATGATATATATGGATATAGATATGGACATCGTATATCTGTATAAGTGTAGAAACTAATAGAAAACAAAATTTAGTTGTCCTTTATTTCAAAGACTCACCCCTTCTTTTGGTGATTGTATATATATCACCATATCCGACCCACCTATATCTATCTACGGGAACATGTGAAAGATATAATGGATTGATCTACATTTCATCATTAACATGAATATGTAGATATTATGATTAATTTTAAATATTAATATACAATGGTCAAGTGGATTAAGTTATGATAATATAACACTTTAACATTTTCATAGAAAATAACAAAAGAAATGTTGGAGCAATCATGGAGGTCAATGATTTAAAATTATTTTACATAAAAGGTTTTTTAATTTTTAAATAACAAGAATAGGAACACCCAAAAGATGGAATATCTATAATATTTTATGAAGAGGTGCATTATTGTCTATGCTCTACCATGGCTCGGTGTTCAATGATTAGCATTAAAGGTTTGTTAATATTGAAATGAAGTAAAACTAGCTCCATAGATTCAACTTCCTCAATAAGGAAGTATCAATTTTCACTCAAATTGGAATCTATTTCCCCCTCTTAAAATCTTTATGATTCCATATATGCTCTAATAATACTCCATTAGAAACACTCAATTGTTGATAAAGGTGGAAAAATAAAAATTTCCCATCATTTATCAGGTGTTTTTTTGTCTAACATAATCTCTATATAATGAGAAATTTCTTAAAATAATTTATATCTAAGTCCAATGAAATATGTATTTGGCTCCACTTGATAAAGACTTAGTTGGTACATCTTCTCCTACTCCCACCCACAAATGATGTATGTTATAGAAATTCATATGTTTGGTAATCTAACCCCATGTATCCAAAGATCATAAAAATGTGTCAAACATAGTTTAATTTCTTGTTTAAACTCTCTATATGGGTATTTTTACCTCCTGGATATCTTTCCATGAACATTTTCATGAGGTGCATCATGAATTAATAAATTGACAATTCGACTATGAATTGGTTACAAATATTGCAATATATTCTAGGATTAAGTCACTTAGGGAGATAATATTCTCATAACCCTTTAATTTCATTTGTGAAAGAATGATCCTAACCTCCATGCACTTTTATAGTTATAGTGTTCGAATGATGGTATTTTTAACTCATCATTCCACTCGTGAAGGTATTACAATAGGGATATAGAGGAATATACATAATATATGGTCTGTGTCAAAATATATTGAAGGTTTTATAGATATTATCATATTATACCTAGAGCTTTGGATTCATCAATAAAAATTATTTGGAGGTGCAACATGGTTGTTTTCATTGGTGGATGATCCTACATCTTCCATGGTTAAGACATTTCCCATACTTGGAATTCTATCATTTGGAAATACATAAAAATCATCACCTCCTTCCATGGTATAGTTGGGAAATAGGTCAAACCCCCACCCATAATGGATGCCTCTTCAATTTTTGGGGTATGTATGTCTTGATGAGGTGAACTATATAAGTGGCCTTCATGATCTGCTCCAAGTGGTTCAGGAAGATCTGCCCTTGATAGATCTCTAGCTATCAATTTTTCTACTAAAAAATGCATGTTGGGATGATTCACCCATTGTAAAAGTAACATGGAGACATTTGTTGAAGATGAAATGTAAGAGTTAGAGGTCTAAATTTGTATTCCAATATAAGAGAATAATCATACAATCAAAACTAGGGGAATCATATGCCCATATAGTTCCTTGCTGATGTTTTTGAACTATTCCAAAGAATTGAGGGTGTCCAGCAATGATAGAATATTCTCCACCATAACTACATCTTTGAAAATTTTTATGAACCATATCACGAGAAAAGGAGTGAGTGTAGTGATATGAATTGAAATAATTACTCTCAGGAATTATATATTAGCCTTATTTTCCTCCACCGGAATAAATGGTCTGAATAATCACTATTAATGTCTCTTCTCCCATTGGTGTGGCTCCTCCTCCAGTGGAGGCTTGCAGGACATCTTGAGGCTTCACTTCATCACCTTTCAAACTTAGCTCATGTCGATATTTTTCCAAAAAAGTTGGATTCCACACCCATTGAAATATAATTATTTTATTCATGTACATAAATTAGTTTATTATTAGATAATAACCTCTCTCTTCCATGTGAGGGTGTTGTGATAATCCAGGAGCACACAGGTGAACATGCCCAACTCAATGTGCTAAGGACATTGTGAATGAGGTAGTTGTGCACATAACTTGAGTAGAGTGAGTGAATTGAGTGAAAAGAGATTCAGAAGATAAATTTATTTATCAGGTCATGAGGGAGCACATAAGTGAAGTTCTCCACCACTATTTATAAAGGTATACTACATCCCATTCTAAGAATCCTATGCACATCACATGAACCCAGACCCTAGATACAAGCATGAATGGTGCATATGAGTATCTATTAAATTATTCTGAAACTTGAGAATTGAATCCATATTTTTTGTAGTGTTCATTAAAGAGTTATATTTACCTCATAATTGGATCCTCCTTGTTCAAATCAAATCCAAATTTTCATTGTAAATTTTTTGTATCTCCCTTTTAGAATAAATAATGAATCTGGATAAATGTAAAATTATTGGTTAAGGGGTGAATGAAACATAAATCCTTCAATATGCCTAGGTAATTTCTATTAATTACCCTTAAAACCCATTCTTCTACATTATCAGTTCCCCCCATACATATATTCCACATACAACCAACTTTATTGAATCATATTTACACCCTCATATTAAATTCTCAAGTCATTTCATGTGAAGAACATGGATCAAATAGTTCATAGGAGTAATTTTCCCACCTAACCATGTTCATTAGTCCTCCCTTGAATATAAAAATCCCCATTAATCCTATTTTGAGAGGAAATCACCCGAAAGGAATAATGATATGAATAGAGAGCACACTAGCACACACCCAAGTCTTACCATTTCATTTAGGTGACATTTAAAGTCAAAACTAATGGATAATATTGTAACAATAGTGTAATAATAATATTAATTTAGTTATCCAATGATGATAACACTAAGACATTCACAAAAATACCAATTCACATAACTTGAGAACTAGGTAAAAGGACCCCTTCCAATGTAGATTACACTACGGTGCCACATTCCTTGATCCCCTCAAGATTATGGTACTATGGTGACACATACCCAAGTAACATTTGGAGGTCCATACTAGGATGAAACCTAGATCCACACTCTATAATATGGATACACTCCCCCTAGTCCATATACAAGGGATAAGCTTCTACCCACCCTTTATTATAGGGGGATAATTCACCCAAATCTCTATAATGTGGCCACACTTCACCTAATATATCTACCAGGGTGACACTTTTCCATACCCTTCATATTAAGGTGTCACATTACACTATTCTATATGCAATAGAAACATTTCACTTAGTCCATCCATTAGGGTGACACTTCACCCAGGTACACCACTGTGGTGATACATCTCGCAAGGTATACCCTGGGGGGACTATTCACTCATACCCTATACTAGGATTCCTCTTTTCCCTAATCTAATTGTTGAATGGTTCCTTCCCCAGGTTTCATACCAGGGATCTATTTCACCCAGGTCCTTACATACAGATGACTACCTACGCAATCCTTCTCCATCACCTCTTATGGTACATGGAAGTGATATACACATTAGTATTCACCCATTATATTATTTATTCCATTGATTAGAGATATTTTTCCCCCTATAAGATACTTTTCCTAAGTATTAAACCCAAAATGATACGACCCACAGGGTAATCATAACCATGTATCCCCTTGATATTGAGGGTATCTATCATGAAGATATTGGTAAAACCACCCCCGATTCATGTCTCCAATCTTGGATTTCACATATCTTGAATATGGTAATTAGGAGAACCTAATAAACCTATTTATTCAACTTAATGATCCAAGGACTTATCATGGGCCTCCGATTAGGCATAATACCTAATAGATATTTTTCATTCACATATTTCATTAAATTTAATGAATTGATATATATATTAAAATTATTAATATTTAAAAATTTTAAATGATTTTATCTGTGTTTTTTATAGTAGGAACAACTGATATATTAAAAGGGAATGAAAATTGGTGAATATTGGAGAAAAAAGACCCTCCACGCTGTGAACAAATCTCACAATGTGACATCGGATTTTTGAGGATGTAGTAGAGTTGGAAAATAGGAGCATGAAAGTTTCAAATCTTGTATTCCATTTACACTATGTGATTTTTTTAGGATATGTTTTTTTAAGAGTTTCACTAATATTTAGAGTGACTAATTTCTTATAAAAAATTTGAATATTAAAGGTCATGTAATTTCTCGAAAGACCTAGTTAGAAGCCTTTGGCTGGATTGTTTAATGAAAATATTAAATATTTGACCTCAAGTGCCATAATGGATATTTTTTAACACCATTATAACTCCATTTAATGCAATATGAGCCCCCAAGAAGTCTATAGATAAGAGGATATGCTACCACTTGATGAATGATTCAGAGAGACTTCATTTCTAGGATCAAGGACATTTGCTGTCATGATGAATGAGATGAGATTTTATTTTTCTAACCCTCATGAAAATAATGAGGGGGTAGACCATGTGAAAATAAATTTGAATGATGGGGGATTTATTTTTTAAGGTATTTTATTTTTCAATTAAATTCATTTCGGTCTTTTTACAAACCTAATTTCTCATATCTCTTCTTCACTCAATAATTCATCACCATTGTGTGATCGGTGAGGGAGTGATAATTTCAACACATTGACTATAGAATGATTCATATCATAATTATTTGAGGGATTATTTTTTATGGTTATGTATGATTTCGAGTTACTAGGTTTATTAATACCTAAAGTTAGATGACCCTTTTTAAAAGGGGTCATCGATGATTTTTTGGTTTTTTACCATGACCATTGGATTCAACTAACTCGGTTTTTATATTTATGATTTCTTTCCCTTTATTCTATACCCTAATCAATCATGAACCCATATTTACAATTATTGAGAACATTTTTCTATTTTTATAAACTTGAAACCATTCAACAAATCTACATTCAATCAATTTGTTTGGGATTATTTCATAGAATATTTTTGGTTTATTTTATTAAATTAATAATTTCTCTAACCCTATCATTGTGGGTTCAACCTTGGACTTTCAATTCTTATATTACCCTGTATTTTAGTGATTATTTTAATTTTTTTTATATATTTATAAATTTGGTAAACCTATGGTAATTAATAACTCCCACATGGCTATCAAATTTTTGGAATTATTGTCCGGAATAGGAGAAAACAATTTATTAGTTGACTAATTTAGAAAAAACGTTTTTATCATCTTTTCTATTTGTTGTTTTCAGCTAGTATTTTTGTTCATTTATTTTTTTAATACTTTTTTTCCACACTATTTATTTTAGGTTGTTATCACAGGACTCTAGAGATAAGTGACTACCAAGGAGAGGATTTCCTTCTTGTTGGATGACACGTTGAAGATAATAAATGATGTTAAAATGATTAATAGTCACTCCAATGAGCACCCTAAATTGTACCCATGTTTTGAGTACATTGTACCACTTATCTTGGGGCCAGAATTCTATGAGGATCATCACAATCAAAGCAGGATAGATAATGAAGAAGAAATAAGTTCCACTTTCAATGCATATATTGGTGTTAACCACAATTACATGTATTTTATTGGTTTGTATAATGATGAATATGTTTTTGTTGTTCCCTAACTTGAGTGGGTTAAAGATCAATTAATAAATTTATAGAATGATGAAGAAAAAGATAACACATATGAAGAATAAACTTCATATGATGATATGAACCAAATGTTTCTTGCAAAACTGGGACAACATCCAAATGAAAAAGAAAAGGAAGATGAGTAGAGGGGGTAGGAGATGATAGCTACCACATTTATAAAAAAAAATTTAGAAAATTTAAGTGTGCCATAAGAATAAGAATAAGAACCTAATGCACCCTATGATGACTCTGTAGATGAACAAAAAAAAGTAGTAACAAAAGAATAAATTGAGGTGATGGCTGTGGAACCTAAACTAATCATTGATAAAATTCACCACATGTAGCCAGCCATTGAAAAATAATAATTTTACTAAGTCTAGATAGATACTGAAATATTATCAGTTATCCTCATGCTATTCATATTATGGTCACCACTTCTAAGATCCATTCTAGTTCCATTGAGGAAAATTAAATCTAAGTGGAGTGGTTTTCAAATCCATAATTGGGTGATCATGAGTAATTTATCTCTATATAGCCCTCTAATCAGATAAACCATGTATGGTTGAGTTAAATGAACATGAAAAAGGATCATATTTTGGGAGTAAACCCAATTTTAATCTCTTTCTAGGAAATTATATGTATTTTTTCTTAGCATTTAATTTTATTTTATGATTTAATCTAAATTCCCCTAATATTTTTATTTTTATTGAGAGAACCTATAATTTCACTTTTTTTATAAATTTTAAAGTCAATTAGAGGAACATGAATAAAGAAATAGGTTGAATGAAAAATGAAGAATAGATGTAGGAAAATTTCACATTTTGAACACCATTCACGTTGTGAAGACTAAAGAATACAAATTATGTAATAATTACATGTCATGAATCTGGTGTAGATAGAACCTATGTATCCAAATTTGAAGCTTAAATTTGAAACGGGAGTGATCATTTCAATTTTGTAATTTTATATTGTATTCTTTATATTTTAATAGTTATATAGATTTTAATTCAAATTTCATGACCATACACGATTATTACTTCACTCAACTGAACTATGAGATATAAACAGCCTAGGATAATTACGATTCCATGAAATTTATATGTAATTATAAATAAATTTGGATAAAAAAATGGGAAAAATAATTTGTAGAGACAGTCATGTGGATTAGGATTTAACAAATTGTGATTTTGTAAACATTTTAATCAATGTAAATGAATTTTTTCTAGGATTTGGACATGTTTTAAATTTGTGATATTTTCACTATTTAATTTAATTTTTCACATTCATTTCCATGAGTATTTTTCCCAACCATTAATCTCATTCCTCAGACATCCACAAAGACAATATTTTACATTCTTTATTTTATATATTTCATGAAAACCTTGGGCATTATTTATTTAAGAATATGATTTTAATATTATTTAATCTATTACTGAACAGAATGAATTTTAAATTGATTGAGGCATTCTTTTTGTGAGACCTTAAGCTAATACCCATATTAAATTAATCTTTTTTATCTATATAGAATCCATGAACATTCTTTTTAGGGTATGATCCTTATTATAAGCCTATTATATCAATTATTAACTTCCTCTAATTTTTTTTCTTAATATTTATAATAAAAACTGTGGGGGAGGAACTTTATTGGGTGCAACATGATATAATTCATTATATATATTTTTTTAATATCATTTTTTATTAAGATATTAACAGAGTCTATGAAATATTATATTTTCTTTTATTATTGAATTTTTTTTTCTGAAAATATTTAAATAAAAAATGAAACCCAAAAAAAATTGGGTTGTTCCTTGGGAGGATGAAAATTTACTATTTTCTAGACTAAAAATATTTTGATCGTATGTGGTTAGGTAGTTGATATGAGATTTTTCTAAATAATTCCTTTTAAAAAATAATGTGAAATATATAGAAAAAAATAGAAAGGCACGTTGATTCATTCATTGTGCTTATATATATCCTGGGACCACATTAAGCTTTTTAGCGGAGAGAGAACTGACATATGTATAGGGATATTTTCATTGATATTATATGTTGATATCATGAAAAATGATTTAGAATCAAAAATCCTTTTTAATATTTATTGTTTACATTATTTACCCACCTAACCTAATCCTCAGTTTCCTTTGATCCTAAATTGTAAAACCCTAATGATTAACTGTGATTATGTCTTTATATGGTGGAGATGTTATATGCCTTTCAAGATTATGGCGAGTTACCTTTTATTAAGGCATGTGCACCACTCTATTCATTTATATCCTTATGATGATAAGAAAAAAATAGAGTGAGGTAAATTAAAAATGGAATGTATATTAATAATGAATTGAAAAATGAAAATTGATGATTGAAAATAATTTTATTTTTCAAATAATAAATGTAAAATACTTGATTTACTTGTCTCTTTGAAAGTGTGGCATTGAAACATTTTCCTTTATGATGTTTGAACATTTATTTTCCCATTTTATAAATTTGTTTTATTGAAATTGAATTTGAAGCATGGTTAGGTGAATTTTCTTTGATGTATGTTGAGATTCCATCCTTTATAAAAATTATGAATTCAATTGAGGTGGTATTTGAAAAATGTATTTCATGCATATATTTTAGGGTATTTTAATTAATTGATTTCTATATTTAAATTATTACTCTTTCCTATATGTTAATGATTTAATATGATTTGTGTTTTATGTAATGAATAATAGATATATGAAAATAGAATGAAAATAGGTGAATATTGGAGAAAAAATACACTTCCTGTCATGAGCTTCACATACGGCGCAAAATTTGGTTTTTGAGGATGTAGTGTAGCTATAAAACAGGAGTGTGGAATTTACACGTCATGTATTCCCTTTACAAAACATGGGTCTTTTCAGGATATGTTTTTTGAAGACTTATGATGAAATTTAGGATGCCTTCTTCCACAGTGAAAATTTGAATATTACACATCTTGTAATTATTTAAACATCATATAATATCCCCACATACCCAGTTATCATCCTATTGTTGGATTTTTAATGAAAATTTTAAATATTGGACCTCGGGGCCTAAAATGGAGATTTTATAACACCATTATAAGGGAATTTAATGCTACATTGTCCCTAGTGAAGTGTATAAATAAGTGTCTTGTCTACCACTTGATACATCATTTAGAGAGCCTCTTCTACTATGATCAAGGACTACCACTGCCATCATGCATTAGATAGGATTATTAATTTTATACCCCCTCATGACTATCATGAGGGGGTATACATTGTGAAAATAAATTGTAATGATGGGGGACTGATTGTTTAAATTATTTTATTTTTAAATGTAATTCATTTGGGTCTTTTTCAAACATAATTTATCATATCTTTTCTTTTCTCTATCATTCCTAACCACTGTGTGATCAATGAGGGACTGATAATTTCTACACATTTACTAGAGAATGATTTTGACCATGATCATTGGATAGATTATTTTCTATGATTAAATATAGTTCCAAGTTACCATGTAAGTGAATACCCAATGTCATATGACCATTGTGAAAAGGGAACATTGATGACTTTGGGGTTGTCTATCATGACCATTGAATTCAAAAAACTCAATTATAAAAACTATGATTACCTTACCATTATTCTATACCCTAATAAAATATGAACCCAAATTTAAAATTTTGGAGCACATTTTTCTATTTTCTAAAAATCCAAACAATTCCTCATATCTTATTTCAATCAATTACTTTATGTTTCCATCGTAAAATAGTTTTAGTTAAATTTATTTAATTAATGATTTCCCCAAACCTATATATATAGCTTCATCATTGGAATTTCAATTACTATAATAAAATGTTGTTTAGTTATTTATTGGATTCCTGTTAGAAAATTTTAAATTCAGTCACCCTGTGGTAATTAACGATGTGAATTGGGTATGAATCCCCAAACCCTACCCTCACATCTGTCTCCTTCCAAGTCTAACACTATTGTGAAGAATGTTTATTCACCGCAAATGTATCATTATTTTTCATATGTGAGATATGATATTTATCCTTGGGTATAAGAACTAATCATTTCCTTATTAATGATCTTATCCTTCTGATCCATTAGTGATTCATAAACATATATGGGTTGCCCATGCGTAGGACTCAACTCTTCATCAATGGCCAATATTCCCTACGAGCCAACCCTTCCATAATGGGATAGATTCTTACAAGGTTATTCTACCTCATTAGTACATAATCCCTATGATCCAACCTTTACTCAATGGGTAATATTTATTATCATCCATTCTACCTCAATAAGTTGTATTCACTATTATTCTAACCATAACCAATCATGTTTACATACCAACAAACAAGATAAAAAAGGTATGACCATACATAAGTCTTATATCAATCATTCCTAGGTTCCCTTCACCTAGTAATCATAGCTATGTAACATTAAACTATATAGAATATGTACTTACTACACTATGTTAAACTATATTGATTGGTCTTATCACACAACCTTAAACTATGAAACCCTAACTACATTGGATTTGATTCCCATTGACCAGAATACATAGAATGCCTCCCTGAGGTTCAATTCCAACACCACATGAATCATAGATGAATGAACATAAAGGGAACATCACATTTCCATGGATTTATGACCATAAAGGCTTCCACATTGGTCCTTCCCACAAGACATTAAAAGGTATGACATGTTGTTTAAGCATCACTGAACTGTGTTGGTCCTAATTCCCTTCATAGAGATACATAGGAAGCTCAATTCCTTGTTTTGATCAAAACCTCACAACACATACCTCCTACCAATATGATGATTAATTCTATATTTCTCATCTGTGTTGAATTTAACCATAGTATAATCACAAGTAAAATAAATATGGATAACCCTTGATACAAATAGATTTTAAAATCAATGCATGGTTTCGGTAAATCTCTTTCTTAGTGGTAACTAGTTGTAATATTATTACTTGGAAGGTTTCAAAAAAATTGAAAAAATATTTAATAGTGTCCTAAAGTGGGAAATAAGCCCCCCCCAAGTGTGATATGAGATAGACCTCAAATCCCCTTGACTAATACACAAACCAAATCATCATTGGTAAATTCATGATAACCACCTTCCACTGGAATTCTAGTATTCGCTAACTCAAAAATTCCATGGGTGTAGGGGCATGTTGGAAAAATCCACAAGGTAATAAATATATATTTATTTATTCACCAAGGTAGTGGATTAATTAATATAAAAATATTTACTTAGTTATATTAATATGAAAATAAATATTTATTCATAAGTTTAGTGAATATGTTATTTATTTATTTATCTAATGAATACTATTCATTAATTTATTTATTTAATGAATAAATTTTATTTGAATAAATATTTTATCATTAATGGTCTAATAAATTTCTTGGGAGGATTAATGGGTTCATTCAATGGCATGTTGTAAATGATATATTTTATTTAATTTCACTAAAATAAATATTTATTCATATATTTAAGAAATGACATTTAAATAAGCATGTCTCGTAGAATATAATGATAGTATTATTATTATATTCTAACATGGGGAATAATTAGAATAATATTTTTGATAATGGTCCTTTATTCAATTAATAAAATTTTAACCCTAATTATAGAATCTATATTATATCATTTTTGAGTAAGAGACTTTTTTTGCACAACAAAAGCTATCTAAAATAATGTCAATACCAAGAGAGAATAATCCTTTTCTCCTCCCTCTAAATAACATAGATTGAACAAAATAACTCATTTTATTGATCTATTATAAATTACATGAAGAGTTAGTTTCCTCCATTATAGGACTCGTAATACCAAGAAATTTTTTCAAATATTCCTGAATAATGAGTGGATATACCTAGATAAATCCTAACATGGATTGTACACCACAATGACGACACCATAATAGTGTCAATATAAATTGATTGTGAATATTATCACATTTTAGGTAATTATTATTCCAAATTTCTTATAAAATAAATTGGAAATGTCCTCTCTAGAGGATTTTTTGGTTTTTCATTATTTTATTCAAATTTATCTATTGAAACTGATGAAAACCCAAATCTAGGCACCCACCCACTACATATATTATGTCTAAAAAGAGTCAATTGGTCCAAATTTTATTATCTTAAAATAATAAAAATTAAATTCTATATGATCTATAAAATTAAACTAAGAAAATAAATTCTTCCAATTCATAAACATTAAACATTTTTCATCCCAACCCCTCTCAGTATCGAAACTAAGATAGATTGCGTGATTCCATAATTTCACTGATTTATAAAAAAAATATAATTATGAGCTATTTTAAATTTTATGAGATTTTAAATTGAACATTATGTTTTTATTTTCTTTTATATATGTACAGTTGGCGTGTGTTGGTAGTCACTATGTGGAAAACCTTACTTCTAGGGGAGAACCATTAAAAAAACCTTAAACATAAGGGGAAACTATGTAAGGAAAATCCTGATTTTGATTTTTATATTTTATTTTGAGGTGTGTGGTTAGTAAATTATTAGGGGAAACCATGTGTCGTAACTTCAATTTTTGGAATTTAATCTTATATATGGGTTTTTCCTTTTCTTCGTTATTAGTGCATAGTCATGTGAGTTTTAGAATAAATATTGTGACAATTATCATATATGGGGTGTTCATATAGCATCTTTTTTATGGGTTTTAAATTGTTTTTAGAACTGTGTGGGATATACATGTGATGGGTGAAGCTTGATTCCAGTGGATACTACATGGTTGGTGCAAGGATTAGAAAACCATATAACCACACAGTGTGAGCTACCAAAAAATCTAAGTTGAAGTTCTTTTTATAACCTCGCCTGGTTTAACCTTAATTTGGACTAATTTTATTACTTATTCACAAGTTTGAACCTAATATGGATTTAAAGTTATCTTCTTTAATTCCCATCATTTCTTCAAATGCCCTCATAATAAGATTTCAACTGGATTTGGAAGGTAAGCCTACTCGTTTCCCTTCCATCTAAAAGTTCCTATAAATTCCTTCTTATATATAAAACCCTAGTGGAAATGTTGGTTGTAACTAGGGTTGTATATGGTTTTATCTTTGATATATGGTTATCAAAGGATTGTAGAGTTAATATATTTCTATGGTTTGTATTCCCCTATTTATGGAGAGTTGTTTTCAGTGATTGACGTTGGGGTTTTAATAAAAAAATTATTTGACATGACATGAAATTATAGTCCCTTCTAAATTATTTTTCATTCAAAGTTCAACCAATATGTGATTCCCTTGATGGGTTTCAAAAATGTTTCTTATGTTTTCTATACCTATCAAGGATAATTTTTTTTATGGATTTATAGTATTCATTTTAAACTAAGCGTCATGCTTTTTAGGTGTTTTTGAAAATGAAAATTACTATCTTTTAAAATTAATTTTATGATAAAAGAATATATTTGGATATCATAATTTTTTTTACAAATTTACCACATAATTTAAGGATTTTTTAAATTTAATAGGTGTTTTTTATTCACTCGTATGGGAGGATTTTTTTGTTTTTGAAGTGGTAAACTATGTTTGATTTTGAAAGGATGTCATATTACTAGGAATTAAATATATTTTTTTAAATACTCGTTAATCACTATATAAAATGAGTTTTCTTATTGACTTTACACCCTTATTATGATCCCCTTTTATTAAGTCTTTTATAATCTTTTGGCTAATTATGGGATGGGAAACTAATTATTATATTATACATATACATGGGAGAAAGAGGTTTTTTATTAATAGGGTGTTAGAGGTGAGTTGAGGTATATTTATTATCTTTTATTATTGATTTATATGATGATCATAGGTTTCCTAATTTCTCATCTCCACTTAGACTATTCCATGGGTGTCCTAGGAAACTAAGTGAGGGATCTAGTTTAAAACTTCTTTTTCAGATTGTTCATTTCCTAGTTTCCTAATTTAAAATGGTCTCTTACTATTAGAGGGACCCTCATGAAATTTATTTTGGTGTTTATCTGGTTTAGGAATATAATATATGGTGATATTTGATTCTATATGAATTTTTCTAATATAATCTCACATTGGAATCTATAGAGTTTCTCATGACTCTTATTAATTTGGATATGATGTAATATTATGGATTCCTATTGTATACTATATTTTCATTCCCTTATTATCAAATTTTATTAGTGGGTTCTTCTAAATTTTTTTTCTTATTTATATTACGCTTCATTGATATTAAAGTTCTTGTTGGATTTTATGACTATATTTTAGATTTGATATTAATTTTCAACTTGTTTCGAAAATATAAAATAATTTTGTTTGTTTTTTATTATAAATTTGGAATTTTAAACCTTATATATTTTTAACATATTTTTATTTTTAAAGATGTAGTCTAATCCCTTGGATGATAAAAAGGGAATTTAAATTGGATGATTTCATAGGATATTATTATATATTTCATGATTTTTAAATCATGGTTTTTAATCCATATAGATATTTTGTTTTTGATGAAATGTTATAACTTATAGAATTTTAAAAAAATTCAATACATTATACTTTTTCCATATACATTTTATTTATAAATCCTAATTTATAAAAAATGTTAAAACTAGCATTTATGAAATGTATTATAAAAGGAAGTTCCTTGAATTTTTGTTGAAATAATACTGAATATATTTATCTCACACTATTCATACACATACATATGTGTGAATAAATTTTCAGTTTTAATATTGGTGACTTGGTTTGACCTCATATTGGGTGTTGTTATTGTGGTTCATTGATGGTTGTTGTAGATCATCTGACTGACTGTGGTCATATATAGATGTTTGATTTGTGGCTTGATTCATTGGTTTATTTTTGGGACATTAATGTATCTGGTAATTTAGAAAACTGTTTATTTGTATTTATGGATTCATTATGCTGGGACCTCATTATATATTATATATTTTGTGTGTATGTTTAAAATTGAGTTTTGGATATTTATATTTATTATTCCATATTATTTTAACATAAATATTAAAAACAATTTATTTTATATATAAGGAAGTTCAATGTATGGATACCCCATAATGGATTCTAAAATGGATTATGATGCTTATTTTTATTATTATATGGAAGAAACATTACCACTTGGTTATAGTATGATTCCTTGGTGCTTTTTTTCAACACATGGTGATCGGGAGTTCCCTTCAAGCCACACTCTTAACTGTCTTGAGTAACATGACATGTTGAGTCAGCCTAGTTAACAATAAAATTCTATTAGAGAACACACTTCTTATTTGGGTGTGTAATGTTTGTATATAGATAAGAATATCTGAGAATTTTAGGTGGGACATTAGTTAGTTTATAATCACCACATTTTATGAAAAAAACGTGTTCCCATTGGTACTTGGGATTTGCCTCATGAATTTGAATTCCATTTTGATTATTTTCTTAATTTATTTTTAAATAAAATTGAAGTTTTTTTATTTCCATTGAGTTAAATCAAATAATTTAGGGGTTTCATTGAGTTTTTGCATGAAATTAGATAATAACCAATGCTATACTCTTAGCTTTCATGGAATAGAAATATGTGTAGAGCACGCACAAATCGTACAAGAAGCTTTACATAGTTTTTTTCATGGTTTTCCATACCATGAACAATTACTCATCCCACATAAATTTATATTTTAGACTCATTTTAATATATAATTACTCATAAAGTGGTTTCAATTTTTAAGATTTGAATCAAATATAATTTTTTTATGTGTGGATGTTATTTGGTTTTGTATTTTAAATTCAAGTTTTAGATGAAAATAGGAGTTCATGGAGTGTTTTGATTTTAAATCATGTTTGAGTGGATTATTTGTAAAGGATTTTGACTCTCACATCATGTTTTTAAAGTGTTTGGTCTTATGGTGAAAATCAAGAAGAGTTTTGAAATGAATGTTTAGTTTTTGTAAGTGATTTGAATTTCTTAGTTGGTAGGTTGGAATTTAAACTTTTGGTGAGGTTGTGAATTTCATTTTCCCTAGTTTTACTAATGGTTTGGATGGTTTTCAAAGTATGCATGATTTTATAATTTTTTTTAAAATTATTTATCAAATTATAGTGGTTTAATATAATTTTAATCTTTTTATAGTGTGATTTATTTTTGGTGAATTATTATTTTGGTTTGGTCACTTGGTTATGTTGGTATTGTTTGATTTGAGTTTTTAAGAATGAATTATTTGAGTTCATGTTCTATGTTATTTACAATATACATCTCATATAGGTATTCGTATAATTCTGAAAGTTTATCTTTTGGGATTATCCTTAATGTGATTCACTATGTTGTTGGAGTGTGTCCCTTTTGGTTGTTGACTCTACCCAAACTCTAAATAGTGTGGTGGATTTGATGCATTCTATTCATTTAGAACATATTTAAGATGTTTTAATCATATTAAATTTTATTTGTATGGTGAAAAATGTCATGTTGAGGTGATTGAGTAGTTATATATGACTAATGGAATATTAAATTCCCTAAAAACTCTTGATTCCTCGAAGGTTGGAGCAATTTTAGGACCATTTGAAGTAATGATCCCGGTGTGGTTGGAACCATTCTCCCTTCTTAGTTTCATGATGATATGTCTTGGGAATTATTCATGACTATACTAATTTATTGGAATTATCTTGAGAATATGAAGGTGGGAAAGGTATTTGAATTTATGAGCCTTCAATAAAATGATCTAAATAGAAAGGAGAATATCGATCAATTTTTAGAGTTAGTGTTTTTTTCTTCCAAGCTAGTCATTGATGACTCTTAAAAAATCAATTATTTAGAAGAGGTATTCACCCAGACCATGTATTATTTAGTGTTGAATTTTTTCTATAATATTATAATGATGTGATTGAAAGGGACTTATCAGTGGAATCTAATAAGATTAGATGACTAATTATGGAGGATTATTTAATTCCAATTAGTTGAGTTGATGAGGGTTATTCTTCTCTGAACCTTACTTCTTCTCATGAGAATGATATATCACTTATCTGTTTCTAGTGCGAGACACCTAAGAATTATAAACCCTATTTTTGAGATCTCTATTTTCCAATCTATGAGGTTTCCATTTAGTTTGTCATCAAAAAAATTAAAATGTGGTTTATCGATAAAAGAGAAAGGAAATTTTGATGAATTTTAGATTTAGATGACTACATGTTCTTTAGACTTTTTGTCGATGAGTTTATAGTAGGTTTATCTTGTGAGGTAAAAATCGATTAGTGTATTTCTTTAGGGTCACCTCATTTTACCTTTTCTATGTAATTTCATAATCATATGATTATCAGTTGTTAGTGTTGAATATTTTGGTTGTACTCATTCCTCTTTGATTTGTTTTTCCTCTTGAGGTCTATAGAAGATATTATCTATGTGGTGAGGTTTGGATTTTTATGAGTTGTTCATGAGAATCATTATATAAGTTCTTGGGTAAATATAATGATTTCTTCCCCAACTTATATTTTTCACTATTTAGTGCCTAATTTAAGATTCTTTCAGGTCCAATTTGGGCCACCGTTCTGCAGGAAAGGTCCCATTTTTTTTCCTTCCTCTTTGTGACCTAGGGTTAGATCCAATGTTATTAATATTTAAGTATTATTTGATTTGTTATATATCATTAACCCTTATTTTTTAGTATGTTTATGAATTTTGTGACCTTATATATGGTATTTTGGAGATCAATTGGGGGTTATGTTTCATTTTTGAGTAATGTATTCCTTTACAAAATTATAAACCGATTTCTTGATTGGTTGTTTATGATTAGTGTAGAATTATTATTTCTCTATTGATTTGATAGAAGATGTTTATTTTGGTCACATCCTTCTAGTAGAAATGTATATTCTTTTCTATTTCCATTTAATAAGAATTATAAATGGGGTGGACACTAATTACGGGACTCAATTTAATTTGGATTCATGTTATTGATTATGGTTTGAGGTAGGATTTAGGTTTTCTGATGATGTTAAGTATTTATTTTTTCTGATTTTATATAATCGAGTTTCTCTCTAGTTCTTTTCTCTTTCTAAACCTATTTGATTTTTTCAGAGCCTCATACCATGTTAGTTTGTATAGAAGTGGTGCGGGTGCGGGATTATTTTTCTGACTAGTAATACTAGAATTCATAGGATGTTATTTTGTTATATTTATCATTTATATACACTTAATTTGTTTATTTTATCAATTTACGATTGAACCCTTGATTGGGTAAATATTATTTTTTATTCATTGATTTCTATATTTCTAATAAATTTTCATGTGTAAAAAAGTTTCATGGTGGAGAGTATTATGATATCCCATATCACTATTCTAGAAAATATTTTTTCATTGCGATCTATTTTAAATTTTATGAGTTTAATTTAAAATTTTACTTTTCATGTTATTTTTCTCTTCTCTCAATTAGTGCATAGTTGGTAGTAATCATACAAAAAACCTTCTGTTTAGGTGAGGACACTATGGAAAACCTTATACTTAAAGGGAATCCCTATAAGTAGAGTCATATGGTTGGTTTTGGTAGTTATTTTTGAGGTTTATTTTTAGATAATGATTATGTAAAATCATGTGGCTTAGCTTTATGTTTGGGAAAAAATTCTTACATATGGATTTTTCCTATGGAACACAGTCATCATATAGCTACATGAGTTTTAGTGGAAACCTTGTGATGATTCTTATGTAATTGGTGTTCTTCCAATAACATGTGCATATTTTTCAGAACCATGTTGTATTATCATGTAATGGTAGTAGGATGAATCAAATAGAGGCTTTATGGTTTGTGCATGGATTGGTAAACTATGACTCCAAACCATGTGAGATGCCTAGAATTTTATGTTATGTATTTTATTATATACCTATACTTGATTTAACCATTATTTGGATGTTTTAAAATCCTTATTCACATTTCCAAAAATAAAATACTTCCCAAGAGAGTATATATGCATTTTCTCTTTGCATCTATGCCCTTCATCTTTGGAATTAAATTGGATTTTGAAGGTAAGAAAACTCAGTTCCTATTTATTATTCTGTATCTTTTGGTTTAATTATTTTCTACCAAACCTTAATGGACATATTGGTAAAAGCTATGGTTAAATATGGTTTAATATTATACATTTTATTATCTAGTGCTTGTAGATTTACTCTTCTTTTGTTCTTTTGTTTTCATCATCGAAGGAGAGCTGTTTTTGTTTATTGAGGTATATGTTACTGTGAAATTATTTTATTTGGTATGTCGTTAAGTGATTTGATTTCTAAATTCATTTTCTCTCAATTTTATATCAATATGTGATACCAATTATGGGTTTGAAAAAAAATTATAGTGTTTTATATGCCTAGAATGTATATTTCTAATGGATCATTAGTATTCGTTTTGAACTAAATTCCATGAATTCCATGTGTTTGTGAACTATATTTTGAGGATCCATTAAAATGAATTTTATGGTAGTAAAAGGGTTTTGGGATTTTTTATTTTAATGAGTATATATTGTGATTTAACTGTTTTTCAATGAAATAAGTGTTTTATTTTTAGTTGAATTCTATGGGAAAAAAGATTTATATTTAATTTGTTAAACCTTGTTTTTTAAATTGTTTCATTATAAGATGGAATTTAAATTTTGTTTTAATGTACCTATTGACACATTATAAAATGGGTTTTCTTGGTGACTTGGTACTGTTGTTATGAGACAAAATTATAATTTCCTGTATATGTGTTTTCTCTTTTATAGAAAGTGAAATAAATTGTTTTGTGATACTTATAAATTTGTGAAAGGGGTTGTTTCTTGATAAAGGGTTGCAAGTAAGATTTGTTTTTTCAATTTTGTATTATTTATGATTTGTATGAGGATTATATTACTAGGGATTTATCACCTCTAATTGAACTATGTCATGGGAACCTAGGATAACTAAGTGATGGGTCTAGTTTATGCATACTAGTAAATATTGTTCTCTAGATAGTTCCCTAATTTAGACTATGCTTTATCTATGGGAGTTCCCACTGTGATAGTGATTTATGTGTGCATCTCATTTACAAATTCAATATAGGCCAAAATTTGGTTCTTCTAAAATGTTTCTATGTTCAGCACATGTTAGGACCTAGCGAGGTTTCAATGATTCTTATTTATTTAGTGATGATGTTATCATAGGGATTCCTACTACATAGTTTATTTTCATCCTTCTATTCTCATCAAGGATTAGTGGAACTATCAACATTATTGTTACCCATTTATATTATTATTATCTAATATAATATTTCTCATTGGATGTTATGTCTTATTTATTGTATGGTTGAGATTACTTTTCAACTAGTTTTTAAACTGTTATTTTTCAAAAGTTTTCAAATAATGAAAATAGTTTGGTTAATTTTTTTAAAAACATATAATTACACCTATTCAAGTATTTAATTTTTTTATATATTTAATGATATGGTTTGAACCCTTTATTGGTAAAAAAAGTATTTTTTTTAATATTAATTTCAAAGGAAAGTTTGATTTGTTTCATGAATTTTAAATCATAGTTTTTATTCCATATATTGATTTTGATTTCCAAGAAAGGTTTTAGCTTATGGATTTGGAAAAAGTATTAATAAAATGTACTTGATTTTATTGTAGTTTTCATTTAGAATTAAATATAATTTATAAATTAAATTCAAAATATAATTTATGAATTTTTTTATAAAACGAATTATATACAATCATTAGTCAAATCATATGGGCATGTTTATCTCAAACCATACATGGATACCTTTGTGTGTGTGTGTAAATATCATGTTTAAATAAATATTCTAGGGTTTAATATTATATTACGTTTTTTTCATGTCATTTGTCATGGATTTTATAGACAAGGTGAGTTACCATGGTCACATGGAGATATTCAAGAAGTGGCTCGGGGCATTAGTTTATTTTTTGGATGTTCATGTATTAACTAATTCTGTGAACTGTTTATTTTTATTCTTGGTTTCCATTGTGTTGGGACAAGATTATTTAGTATAAATTTTTCTGTATGATCTAAAGATAGTTTTTTATTTTTATATTTATTATTCTAGTTTATTGTCTTCTTATTCTAATCCATTTTTTATATGCATGGAATTCAATGTATGGATTCCCCATTCCAGATTCAAAGTTGGAATCCAATAATTATTTATTGTTATTTTAGGGTTAAATTTCTCCCAATCGTTTAGAGTGTGATTCCATGGTGATTTTCACTGGCATGTGGTGATTGTAAATTCACTTCCATCCTTAACATGGATTGAACTAGGTGATGTAATCGGTCAAACCAAGTCGATTCATCATAGAAGGAATTAGTTTTTGGTTCTCTATTCATGTTAGATTAAATACACTTGTTCAATGTAAATTACCACTATTTTCAAATATTTATAACCCTAAACGCATATCAATTTTATCAGTTAATGTTTTGAAACCGTAAAAATTAAAAACTAATAAGTCTAATAAATAGAGACATAAACTACATGTATGTTTTTCCTCTTCCCAATCCTAGATTATATACATCAGTATTTGAATCATTATTAATGTCATATTATTTATGATTACATCAAATGAGTAAACCCACATTATGTTTGGAGCTCTATGACCCTAAACCAATATACATCCTATTATATAAATCCATGTGACTTTAAACTCAAGTTATACTTTAGTATGAGTGCTATGAATGTAAACAAGGAGCCACCCTCTTTATCAAATCAACATGAAATTAAAATCAATTCAAATTTGTTTTGACCTCTATAATATTAAATCAGGATCCACTTGCTTGGTCAAATAAGTGTTACCACAAAATCAATTCACATTATGGTCTGAGCTCTATAAGCCTAAACAAGGGGCCATCCTATTATTTAAAGCTATGTGATGTTAAAATACTTCCACATTATAGTGTAATATATAAGACCTTAAATCAGGAATCACCAAATGGTCAATGGTATCTAACAATAAACTCATGTGTTTCTGATTACAAATTAAAAGATCCAAAATTACACCATAGGAGACATAAAGGATTAAAACCCAAAAAGGTTGATGTGAGAAAAAGGTGATCCTTTAGATGATAAGACAGAATAATTATGAGCCTTTGTAAAAAATCATTTCACTTTAATATTCACAACATGTATTCATTTTGATGTCCAAAAAAGGAGTATAGTAACACATTCCCAGAGTACCCAACACCTCTTGAAACAAATCTTCCATTAAAAAAATTAAATTTTTTATTTTTAATACCTTTAGAATTTGAATCCTCCCTTGTCTAAAACACTGATACAAGATTATGATGATGGCACATACACCATATATATGGCCAAACTATACTCATCGAAGTTTATATGTTCCAGAACAAATCATATCATTTCATACCCAAACATATGAATCCTTGATCATGCAGATGAAACTGGTGGAGATATTCTTTAAATACTTGCACATTTGATGTGTACTTTTCTATATCATATGGTATGATATGGGTGTATCATAAGGTACTACTTACTTGTCCAACCATAGTGTATGACATAGAAAAATCATTGGGAATAGTGAATCATATTGAATGATTCCTATTATACCCATGTAATAAGGAAAAGGGAATGTTAATGAGTTAAAATTCATATATCATCCATGTAAGCTATCTATAACAAATTTTTCAAATGATATAATGTTTGGGAATTGAATTGGAAAAATAGTTACAAATATTTTGTAACCTCAAGTATTAATCATGGGTTTTTTAACATAGCAGTAAATGCATGAGAAGGCTCAAGAGTTTCCCATATCCTATATAATAAAGTGGTATCCATGATAATGGGTGTTTGATACTAGTTCAACAATTATATATATTCTCCCTCACTCTAGAATCTATTTTCCTTCTTCTCCCTTTCCTACTTGAGATACTAAAAACCCATTTTTTCAAGGAAGGACTTACCCAAGCATCATGGGATTAAAATTGATCTATGGATACACCTTACAATAATGTCTTTTGGTTATTTCTAGTTCTCTCCATTAAAAATAGATTAAGTAAATCCTCATCATTAAAGGTACATGATTTATCCATTTATTTTATACATTATTTTGTTTCAATGCATAAGGATCATTGGATTTTTGGTTTATAATGTATTTCTCTACTTAGAAAAAGTTTTTTCCTATCCTTAGAATCCTATAGGTGGTATCAAATCCTTTCCATGACTCATGATTCACTAATTCATTCTTAAAAAATCAAGAAGTTGTATAATATATTATAGTCATATTTGATATAATCAAATATTGTTTAGGTTTTTATTGCATCTTGTCTTTTGAAATGTGATATAGGATATTACATATAGAAACTCAATTGAAATCCTTTAGTTTTACATATATTGTAATGTACAATATAGGGTTCTTAGTCTGCGATATCAATATTCTGTGTTTGAAAAAAGAGATTATCATATCATCCTTAGGATATTAGAAATATCATACAATATTATTTCCCATATTTTACAAGATATGTCGCAATCATGGATTATCTATTATAAAAGATGATAAATAATAGTTAACTGTATAGATTATGATATAGAGGGTATTTTCAAAAATAATGTACATAAAAATTTATTTTTGAAAATTTTTAATAATAAATTGAATTATATGATTTATAAATTGTTTTTATACTATAGATAAATTTATTTTTAGATTTTGAATTTTGAAGTGCATATAAATTTTCATAATTATGAAATATTTATGATTAGTCATTAAATATTTATAAGAAACGTTTTTAAATAAATATTCTATAAATTAAATTCAAATATTTAATACCTTTTGAAATTATATGTAATGGATTATAATTTGGATATAAAATATTTATATAGAAATTATAAGATTAATTTATGAAATTAAAAAATACAGAATTAGGAAAAAAATAAAATATTTCAAATTTAAAATTTGAATTATTTATAATTATTTTATCTAAAATGTTCATATTAAAGGCCTTATTTAGGAAATTATTTAATATTTATCCGATTAATTATTGATTATTGTTATAATCTAGGTTTATATAATATTAAATATCTAATATATAGATTATAGAAATTGTTTATATAATAGATTTAGAATATAAAATATTTATATTTCATTCAAAATCATATGAAAACATAATATGAAGGATTTCATAATAGCTATAAATATATGAAAATTATATGTATTTAATTATGGAATGTTCATAATTCATGGCTAAATTATAAAGTGTATATAATTTCTTTATTTAAGAATTGTTCATAAATGTTTATCTAATATCTAAATTTATCAATTGTTCATTTATTTAGTTTATTCCTTAATTTATTCATGAATATAAATATATTATGATTTTTTATGAATTTAAGTTCTAAACTACTATAAGAAATTTTCATACATGCATATAATAAGTTACATACTAGGTACGTTAATTGATTTAGTTTTTTTATACATTAAATTTGGCTTATACTGTGTTGTGAGCATGAAATAACATGTTCATTATTATTTATACATATAATGTATTATAATTTTTATATAATTGGGGTCTCTCTTGAGTAATGTAACCTTATATAATGAGCTAAAATGGGTAATCATTTTTGTGGGACTATATTTAATAAAATTCATTATTAATTAAATGTAAAACATGACACCCTTCTGATAAAAGATACCAATATAGATAAAATGGAATCTTCATCATTTTACATGACATTTAGATCAATTTTATAAAAAATAATATTAATGGGAGAAACTTTCTTCAAATATATAGGTACTTAATAATTTTTCTTAAGTAAGTAAGAAAAAATCTATGTGTTGAAGTAACCCCTTTATGAGTAACTAAGTTTTTAATTTGTTCAAAAAGTGAATTTAGATTCTTATAAAGAGTAAAATTGGATTACATTTATATTTAAAAGGAATTAGATACTATATGGATATAGAAACTCTAGTCTACATTGATATACTCAATATGGTTGAGTGTTCCACTGACTTCTTGAGACTAAAGATAACCTTTAATGCTTGGTTCGGATGTTAAATCTACTCTAGAATAATTGATAGAATGGTTCTTAAAATTTGAATGAGTTCAAGAGATTTTTACCCTATTTTGGAAAAGTTTTGAAAATAACTAAAAATTAGAGGTTTTGTATGGGATTTGGTGTTATGTTGAGAGTACAAGTGGTAAAATTTCACTTCAGAAGAAGAAACATTAGTTCTAAAGTCCAATAATGTATCTTTAAATAGATATTCAAGGACATTATAACCTAATAGTTGTGTTAATAAGGAGTATAAATTATTCTATATGTTATCGAATTATTAAGAATACCTTATGTAGTTTGAGAAAATACTTAGAAAATCCATGTAAAGTATTAGTGTTATAGAAATTAATTATTCAATTTTTATGGGTATATGATACAAAATGTATACATTAAATTTTTTTAACTTACAGGAGTTTTAAATCAAGTAAATAATTTATAGATCATGTAGTTTTTTTAAGATGTTGATGAAAAGGTTTTCTAAATCTTGGAGTTGAATACAATGGACTATTCCAAATTAAATGGATCTAAATGAAAAATGTGTAAGGTTCTATCATTTTATAATAATATATGTTGTAATGATTGTTATAAAAAATATTACATTATTTTTTTGACACACATGGTTTATGATTCAATAAATTATATAATATGTTTGAAAATTATAAAATGCTAAAAAAATATCTAGAGTAAAATATTTTATCCAATTTATTTGTTCAACTATTATAGATATAACAGTACTACCCAACATTGAATATTTAAAATAAAAAATCTTTTTTTAGAAAACTTATCAAAATACAAAATATTATAATATATGATATGGATACAATAGTTTTTTATAAAAAAATTTAAACTAAAAAAATTAAATATATTTCTTAAAAAAAAATATGTTTGTGTATCTTAACATGGTATTCTGAAGAGAATATAGTTTCTAAGAAGTTAGTGTGAGTATAATTGATCTTTTTAAAAAATAAAGGATTAAACCAAAAAAAACTAAAAGTAAATATCATTTAATATCACAAAGGAGACTAAGATATGTTGTTAATGTGAAATGTAAAATTTACTTTTAGTTACCATAACAAGGAGAATGACCCTTTATATCCTAATGGTGTTAATGATATATCGGTAAAGAAAGAAATTAATATAAAGAGTGATATTTTTTTCCAATTGATCTTAAGGATATTTTTATGGAAACCTTTTAATAATGATGATGATGATGAACTTATAAAAACTTTTAAGTATACAAAATATATTATTAACATCCAAACATTTGATGTTGTGAAGTAAAGAAGTTTTAATACTTTGTTCATTGATTTTTTCATTAGGAATATTATTTATCTGTGTCTCACTATTATTAAAAAATTTCAATCATTTATGTTATTCATAAAATATTTTAGTGGGAGGTTTTTATGATATAGTTAAATAGATATGTTTTTAAAATTAAATAGATATCTAATGAGTTTAACAAAACCTTAAAATTGTAGAAAACATAATTTCAATCAGTAAGTATATCATAAAAGATATGCTTATATGGGATATTTTGTATGGTTTTGTAAAAATTATTAAAAGAGTTTGAGAATATAAAATTTATCATGTTATATAAAATGTATCCTCAATTTTGTCATTCATTTACATTGACTGCATATATTGCAGGAATTGAAATAATAATTCGAATTTGAAAGTATGAATTTGAGTTATCCCCAAATAATGTTCATCATGGAACATTATAGGTTGTGATGAAATGTTAAGGTTCACATAGGTAATATTTAATATAGTAGAATGAAATATGATCATGTGGTACAAAAAAAGTTTTGTGTGCAAGATGCCCCACCATTTATGCCACATGGAGTGTAATATACAATGCCTTTCGTATGATATGGGTAAATGTTTCATATTTAATCCATTTACCTGATGTTATAATGATAATTACCCTAAGAATCTTTATACTTTTATATATGTCTTACACAATCCATGAGGTCTCGATAATTAGGGGTTATTGGGTATGTTGCTAATCATTTCACTTGTTTAGGCTTAACCAAGATGGTATTTTTCCTCTCATATAATAAGTATTAATTTTTTCCCTTAGTTGAGATAGACCAAGCATGTGTAGGGATAAGCAAAGATTGGTTTCATGTTATGTGATTATCTATTTGGATAATGGGAATGTGATGTAATTAACCACATAGATGAATGACATGTGATTATTCATTGATTGGGTTAGTATATAATTATATAATAAAGCATGTATGAGTATGATATATTGTATTGATATACTTCATGCCCCATGGAAACTAGATATCTTGCAAAAACGTGTTATATGATTTTATATACTTTTTATGATGAATATGGGGTGGAAATAGGTATAGATGTAAATGTGTTTAATTGAAATAATGTTGGATCCCTTCATAGATCATGTATCACTAATGATTTTCAAGAGCCCTGTATTTTCTTACATTTATGAATTCATGTATTTATATTTTTTTAATGATAATATGGCCTATGGGATTATAATTTTATTTAACTAAATGAGAATTGAGTTTTAAAAACTCGGAGAGTTACTCAAACAGTGATTAGAGTTTATCCAAAAAGAGTATTAGATGATTATTTATATATTATTTTGTATGTTTTGAGATAAAAGGATATATATTATCATATTCTAAAAGTGTTTTTGAAGATATATAAATGGGAATTCTTTTCAATAGTTATTGTATATAATATAATATAAGGTTAAATAGTATAAATTATATTATAATTTAGAGAAATAGAGAAATTGATGGTGATATTCTCTAAATCCTTACACATTTGATGTGTACATTTCTATATTAAATGGTATGATATGGGTGCATCATAAGGATGTTATTCCTAGTCTATTCCTAATGTAAAACATAGAAAATTATAGGAAATAATTAATTGTATTATATGATTGGTATTACACATCATTATTGATCAAAGAAAATTGAATGTTATTGAGTTAATTTTTGGATATCCTTAATTTAAGATATCATTTTCTAATGTTTAATGCTACAAAACACGTGGGTATTTAATCGTCTGAGTAATTTTCTTGGAATTTTATAAAATAATCAGGTATTTTGTAACAAATGAGAAAATACTTTAGAAGTACTGTGTGTGTCCAATGTCTTATATAAAAGATCAATATCCATGATAATTGGTGAGTGATACTAGGGCAAGACTCCTAACAATTATATATCTACTTGGAATCTCTCTTCCTTATCCTCCATTTTCAATTCTAGGTACTAACATACCATGGTTTCAGGGATGGTCCTACTCGAGTGTTAAGTGATATAGATCTATCCCTAGATACGAATTAAATGGATGTGTCTTTTGGATGTTTTTATTAATCTTAATCAATAATAGATTGAAGAAAATACTAGTTGTTATCATGGTAACAGGTATATAGTTTCTTCATTTAGTTTATACATGGTTTTGAATTTAGTGCATTGGGATATTGGTAATTTTTTTAATATCTTATTCTACATATAATAATTTTAGTTCAATGCATAGAAACCCGTTTGAATAATATTCTTTAAATATAACAATATTATTCCCATTTAATCACACACATATTAGAGGAAATTGAACCTCATCATTTGTTTAATAGACCTAAACAGCTTATGCTGATCACACATATACCCCATATATATCTTTCCTCTACCCGTATGAGCACACACGTGTAGATGATAAGAATCCACTAAAAACACCACCTTTCACTCGAGTATGTTGAATTGTGATTTATAAGACCTCTTTTTCTACATGTTCAAGTGTATTTTAGTTACTTTCTACATTGATCATTGGGTATCTTCATAGTTCACCACAAAAAAATTTATATATTAAGTTATCAACCTATACCTTTTTTAAATTAATTGAATGGCTATAAAATTATTCTATCATAGGTCATATAATCTCTCATACTCATACCCACTCAATAAATAAATATATTTTTGTGATAGTGTGGTGAAAAAAGAGTGGTTTGAAAAGAAAAGAATCATATTCATTGATTTAAAAATAAAATGGGAAATGGATGGCCAAAACTCAAAAAATTTCTTCAAATTATAAAAAATCAACATAATTTGATAGAATTATGAAAAATGTTTCGTCATCTTAACACTATTTCCTTTATAAATCAGTACATAGAAACAATTTATACATGTAACCCCATCAGTTATAAATTCTTACTATCTACCTCATGTTGTAACTAAATATAGTGTACAAGAAGATTGGCCACTATCTTTATATTACTTTCCATCATCAAGGAGGCCTCTTAATGACTAACCTTAGTAGCTAAAAATTTATGTTATAACTGATCATTTATATTTGTCTCCTCAAATTTAATATCTTGGATTTGAGAACTTACATGATCTATATGCCTGATCTAATAAATAATTGATGCTAAAAATTTACTACATTATGCCATAACATCTAATTTAACAAGTTACTTTCATAATGATTATTTATATTATTAGGAATCTAATATATCATAAAGTATGCCACAGAAAATATGGTATTTTTACAATCCATTTCCAATATTTTTAAAAATATTTGGGGGTAAATCCCATCATATTTCATAAGTCCTTGAAAGGAGGCTTAATAATCAAGATATGAATAGTGTTTCATTACTTCCACCTAATAACTCACTATGTAGAAGTTACTTATATTTATAAATCAAATACTAATTAAGTATCAATATAATTAAAGTAATTGAAATCCTAGCATGAGGTTTTGGAATCATCACAGTGCTTATAGGTTCACTGAGTGATGTCTTTTCTAATAGATGAGCCACAACCTACTCTAACCCTAGAATTGTAGTACCCAATGATAGGGGACCATTCTAAATATTCCCCAATGAATCTATTTTTTTCTAGTAACATACATTATAAGTCCCTATTTAGTATCTATTCCTTATATAAACATATAGAATTACTAGGAAGTTTTTTATTAATGGCCACTAAAGATATGGTTATGGAGATGAAGGGTGGATTATTTTCACCTATACCTATTTCGATTAAGAATTATTCAAGTTAATCTAGGTTATAAAAACATTTTAATTCATTCTCATACCAATTCTAGGAGAATAAACATTAATTAAATTTAGAGAATATAGATATGGTTGATAGAGAATAAAAAAATTTAATTGATACATATTCTATCATTACTTGAATATTTTGACTAGGAACCTATATCTTGGTGAATGAGGGATTTTCACAAATTTGTAACAACCTGATAACTAGAAATACCAATCATGTATGAAATTTTAAAATAAATTATTTCATATCTCTTATTATTTAAAGATTCTAGTGACACATGATTTAGAACCGACTATAAAATTCAGTATAGAGATGGGTGAAAAATTCCCTCACCCACTGAAGATAGTGTATATATTTCATTAAAATTAGAAAAGTAGGCCTTTTAGTTTTTAAAAGTAAATAACCCTAATAGTTTAGTTTCCAATTCCTCTGACTATTTTATTCACGAAGGTGTTTCCATGGTATAAATAATTCCCTCAGAGTCAACTCTAACCTCAATTATGTCTCAATACATGTTTTACTTTATTGATCATATTGACAGTGAGATGGAAAAATCAAGTAATTAAGATAGTTTTGTGATAAAAAATATAGCTACACGAAACACTAAGATAAAAAAGGCATGATATAGCCTCTTATTTCTATGAGTTCCTTTATTTTTGTTAGTCTCCCTTTTATGAGGAGCTGATAGAATATTTCAGATCTAAACTTTTTGGTTCCTTCAAGAGATTTTAGACCCAATTTATTATGTATTACTCACTGTAAACTAATTATACCACCACATCTATATTTAGGTAATAGACATAAACCTCACTTTGATGATTTGGGAATTCAGCATCCACTGGGTCAATAATGATTCAATGTCCTCAAATATCCACCTCAAATTAAACGATGGACCAAAGGGTTTACTAAGATAGATCAACCATTCATGTCTTCCACTTTACACAAAAAACCAAGTAATTAGAATCTACATACATTTGAAATATTTCATTTTCATATGGTTGGAAATAGGTATAGAGATATATTTGTTTAATGGAGATCATGTTTGATCCCTTTATACTTTTTGTCTCACTAATTCTTTTCTAGAGGATTCCTTTTTCTTACATTTATGAATTAAAGAATCGATATTTTTTTCCATGCTAAAAAGGCCTATGGGATTGTAATTTTGGTAGAATAAATTGGTATTTATTTTTAAAACCTCTTAGAGATACACTAAAATTATTTATAGTTTATTCAAACGGAGTAATGGATGATTAGTCACAAAGTATTTTATATGATGTGATATACATGGAAATATATAATAGTATTCCAAAAGTGTTTTTGAAGATATCTAAATAAATTTTCTTTTAACAAGTTATTTTATTTGATATAATATAATGTGAAATGACATAAAATATATTAAGATTTTGTGAAATAGTGAAATTGATGGTGATATTCTCTAAATCCTTATTCAATTGATATGTACTTTTCTATATCATATGATATGATATGGGAGTATTATAAGGAAATTATAACTTGGCTAGTCATAATGTTGGATATATTAAAATCATAGGTAATAGTGAATTATATTATATGATTCATATTAAACCATATGATTGATCAAGGAAAATTGAAAGTGAATGAGTTAATTTTTATATATACTCTATTTAATAAAACATTTACTAATGTTTAATAATAAGAAACATCTGGGAATTGAATCACTTGAGTAAAGTTTTTATAACTCTATGAAATGATCATGTATTTAGTAACATATGAGAAAATTCGTGAGAAGGATTATGTGTATCATAAGAATTGTATAAAAAATAATTATTCATGAAAATGGATGTGTGATCTCAGTACAAGCCTCCTTCCAATCATATCTATCCCTAGAATACATCTTCTTTATCCTCCCTTTTTTTCATTCATGGTACTTGTATACCATGGTTGTGAGTAGGTTCCTACTCTAGTGTTAAGTGATATAGATATATACATGGATACACCTTATAGGGATGAGTCTATTTGATGTTCCTAGTGATCTTTATCAACAATATATTGACGATAAAAACATTAATTATCACGATGAAAGGTACATAGTATCTTCATTTAGTTTATACATGTTTTTAGATTTAGAGAATGGTGATCTTAGACTTGTAGTTTTTAATGGCTTATTGTAATTTGAATAATTATCATTGAACTATTAGAAGCTCGTATTAAGAATATACTATTTTAACAACTCTCTTATACCCATTTAAGAACACACATCTTGGAGGATATTGAACCAAATCCTTAGATTGATAGACCGATCCCAACTTGTGGTGACCACACTTATTCCCCATATACATCCTTCCTATACCCATATAAGTACAAACATATAGAAGATAATAAATCCCTAAAAACACAACCCCTCAATCAAGTATGTTGAATCATGATTTATAAGACGTTTTTTTCTTCAGGTTTAAGTAGATTTTAGTTACTTTTGAGCTTGAACCTTGGTATCTTTACAATACAATATAAAAATTGATATATAGAGATATAAATGTATACTATTTCTAAAGTAGTTGAATAGATAGAAATGTACTCTGTCCTAGTTCATACAATCAATAAAAATCTAAACCACTCATAAAATGCATAGATGTGTGTAATGGTGTGATGAAAAATGAAGGATTATAAAAAAAAGAATCATCTTCATTGATTTAAAGATAAAATGGGGAATGAATTCCCACAACTTCAGGAATATCATGAAATTATAATAAATTTACCTGATTGGATATAATTATGAAAAATGTTTCTCTATTATGAACACTAGGTAATTTATCCATCAGTACATAGAAATAATTTCTACATGTAACCTTGATAGTTATGAATTCTCAGTGTCTACCTCGTGTTTTACACAAATAGACTATACAACTAGGTTGGCCTCTCTCTTTATGTCACATTCCATCATCAAGGAGTCCAGTTCAAGCATAACCAAAGTAGATACTGATTTATGTTTTAATTTATTAATAATATTTATCTCCTTAGATTTAATGGAATTTATTTGAGAACTCAAATCCTTTATATTCACGATCTAACAAATAATTGAATATAAAACTTTACTAGATTAGGCCAAAAAATATACTTTAACAATGTTTATCCATCATTATTCTTTCTATTATCATGAATTTAGTATATAAAAAACATTTTTATGGAAAATATGGTAGTTGAACCCTCTAATTCCTTGGTTTTTAAAAATATTTGTGGATACATACCATCATATTTCCTAAGTTCCTTAAAGGAGACACAATAATCAAGATACAAATAGTGTTTCATTCCTTAAACCTAATCACCCAATATCTAGAATTTAACTTTGGTTATAAATAAAATACAACTCAATAATCAATATACTTAAAGTAATTTAAATACTAGCTTGTGGTTTGGGAATTAACACAGTTCTTGTTGGTGAAACGAGTGATGTACATTCTAAAAGATGAGCCACAACCTCCTCTAACCCTAGAATTGTAGTAACTAGGTATAGGGGATAATTATAAATATTTACTAATAAATCTATATTCTTATCTATTTACATGCATGAAAAGTCACTCTCTTGTATTTATTCCTTCTCACGACATACAGAATTGATAGGAATTATTTCATTGATGACCATTATAGATGTGGTTGAGGACTGGATGGATGGGGTATTTTCACCTATAACTATTTCAATTAATAACTATTCAAGTTTACCTAGGTTGTAATAAAGTTTTCATTCTTGTTCTGACTAATACTAGGAGAAGATACAATTATGAAATTATGAAAATATAGATATGGGTGAGAGAGAATAAAAATTCTTACTCCATACAGATTATATCATTATAAAAATGTTTTGACCTAGAACATATATCTTGGTTAAGAATGGATCCTCAAAAATGAAGAAGAACCTTGTTATTAGACAATCCATCCATATTAACAATTTAAAATAAAATCAATTCATAACTCTTGACCTTTACTGATGCCAGTGACACATTATTTAGAACCCACATAGAAATTCAACAAAGAGATTGGTAACAAATTACCTCACCAACTCATGATATTGAATTTTTTCCATTAAAAATGGAACGTTAGGCCTTTTTAGGTTGACATTGGAAATTCCCCTAATATTTTAGTTTCAAAATAATCTAACTATTTTATTCAGGAAGTGGTGGGCATGGTATAATTATGTCCCTTAGAGTCAACTTCAACCTTAGTTAGCTTCCAATCTATGTTTTACTTTGCAGATCATAGTGATAGTGAGACAGAACCCTCCATTAATTTAGATAGTTCAGTGATAAACAATGATAGGCACATGAAAAAATAAGATAAAATAAAATTACATAACCTCTTCCATCTATGAGTTTAATTCTTATTATGATTCACCCTTTCATCATGAGTTGATAAAATAATCAATATCTGAATTAGATAGTTCTTTCAAGAGAGTTTAGACAATTTTTATTATGTATTCCTCACTCCAGACTAACGGTGACACTAATTCTATCTTAAGGATTTAGACCCAAGCCACACTTTTATGGTTTTATAAGTCTTCATCCAATAGTTTGATATTGTTTTTATGTCCACAAATATCCACCTCTAATTAAACTTTTTTCTAGAGGTTTTCCTAATAATGATCATCAATTTATCAATTCCACATTCAATACACCACCAAGTAATTAGCATCTACAGACAAGACAAATGTTTTTTTCTAAAATCTAGGAGGATAAAACAAACCTGATAAACCTTATATGTTTATATGTTTGAGCCTATTTACCTTATAGGTGAACTTCTTATGTTTCTCGATAAATTTACTTAGTTACTAGCTGAGTATTTTAATTTTTGACTAAGTCTCTTCTTCTATTAGTTAAAGCTCTTCTCTAGTCATATATTTATCTGTTATTGGGCACTGAGCCTCTTACATTGATTGAATAAAATCTATTTATTTAATTTATGTACTCCTTAATTCATTAATATTTATGGGTACCTTAACCCTTTCCACCCTAGAGGATTATACAACATTATGAGATGATCAATTATTCTACCAAGGCACTATGTCCTTTAATATAGCATATAGATAAGCTTTAGTCCATGCTCAAATATTTTATTTACAAACCTTGATTGTAGAATCTGGGGAAGGTTAAGTAATTTTCATATATGAATCCACACACATCATGATTTTCTAGATCTCTAAAATTATAATAGGATACTTCTTGGCCCCTAACACAAAACTCAATGGTGGGCTTAGAATTTGTAAATAATGAATCTATAGTGAAAATGATAGGTTTCATGGGATTCATGACTAAATTGACTAAAAATATAGGCTTCCAACACACATCCATAAAAGGTCATAAAATATTACATCTCTTCATAGGTTCCCATGACCCCAAACGGGACCTCAAGATATGTTATAAAGATAAATTAGGTGAATTTACAATGTAGATCAATTATTTCTTTCCCATTCATTAATAGTGGAATTATTCTAGAAACACTCTATAAAATATTAAAACCCATGATATAAGAATGGAAATAAAATTCTAGAAATAATAATAGTTTAAATTCATTGTGGTCTATCCCCCATGAAATTTAGAATTGTCCCATGACTTATAAAGGTCCCTTCTCTTGATAGATTCTCTATGGTGTGCCTTAAATATTTCCCAAGACTAGTATATCTACATTAATATACTACCCCAACAAAATATAAGATCCCATGATGATATTTTTAAGATGAAGAACATGGTAAAAAACACAAGATGGTAACATGCACCCACTCATCCACATTGTAAGATATTTAAACTGGGGGAATTTTCTATCCATGCAAGTGTAGTTCCAAAAACTCTAGATTTAATAGTCACATTTTTTCAATGGTGGACTACTATTCTCTTTATCACCCATGTCCTTTCTATTTTCGAATCCACTTATCCTTATAAGCACTATATCATTACCATGATTCTTGGGGAAAATTTCAACCCACATGTTATGTGGAATGTTGATATGTGATCGGGGTTATTTCCTCGTAGTATTCTTTGTATTCCTAATTAATTTAAATTCAAAATTAAAGGAATTTTCTTTATTTATTTTAGTAAATAGTGCATATAATAACACATAACACATGATCCAAAATATGTGGACCCCTCTAACATAAAAAATATCCCATAAAGTTATTTTAGATTCTCTATTTAGCAAGTAAAATGTGTTGGTTCTTGGAATCCCATAGATCAATATGTTGTGAATAATGTCATTTGGTCAACATATAAATGATTAGGATGCCTATATCACCTCATATATTCTTGTATCCTTTAAATCTATCATTAATTAAAGGAAACTATAGTGGGATCAATATTTATAGCATCTTATAAATCCAGTACACATGTATAAATCCTATATAATTTTCTATCCATGTTAATGATAAAAGACTGCATGAAAAGGGATATAGGCATATCTCTGAGTTTTAGGCTCATGGCCTAAGACTAACCATCATTTTTCTTGGGATAATACTATAGTATGTACTCAGTCTTGGACTCAGAAACTCTATCATAGTGTCCATTGAATGAAATATTTTCTCCGGGTGGTATGATTACAGTGGTAAACCTGTTATACAATAAAATTCAATCTAGTGTGGGTACTATGGTGTCACCTGGGAGACCATACTCAAATATGGGTAAGTTTATATATAGTGGATATTACCTCGAAACCTAGTTCCAAACTGGTCTTCAAAAGCTGGATAATATAGAATTTCAGGGTCACATTGCCTTGGGTTAATCACTTCAAGCATGGATTCTCAACATTTATTTATAGCCTTGGAAGAATTTCAAGAAGATATAAAAATACATTTTCCTTCTAAAAAGATAAATCATGATAATTTTAGATGAATATGAAAGAATTTCAAAAATATAAAAAAACTATGTAACCCTTATATGGAATGTCTCTTCTAACACATGAGAATCAATTATAGTACGTGAAGATTATATTTTAATAAAGATATAAGACAATGAACATTTTGATATTTCATTGCATAAAAATTCAAAATTTATAGGATGAATATCAATTTTCATATTACAAGGTAAAAATAATCCAAGAATGAGTCTTTGAAATTTTACCTTAGAAATAATCTTTTATAAATAATTGAAAATTTAATATTTAACTATTATTAATTTTATTTAAAATAATGATATATAATATGTATAATTAACCATGTATTGACTATTAATTTCAAAGAAATAAATATAAGATCATTTAGAGGTAAAATGGATATTTTTTAGAAATCTATTTTTAAAATCATAATGTCTTTCCATTATAATTAATTAAAACAATATTTAATGATGAATGATTTAAATAATGTATATATTATATTTTTAACTATATGAATTTAAATACATATAATGATTATTATGTGTCATATAATTAATGTAATATCATATTATGATTGAAAAATTAATTTCTTGGAAAATGGTTTTTAACCAATTTTTCTGGTTTATTTTTAACTTAATTTTTTTAACTTCTATGAATTATGACTAATAAAATAGATTTAGAATTTGGAATTAATTATTAAAAGAACATCATTTTATCACTTCTTCAAAACTATTAGGACTATTATCTTGACAATACCGTACTAAATTATCTCCCCTATATCCTTATCCACTTTCTATAAATATTTTTCTTCCCAAAAGACCAACTCTAGGGTTCTTAATATGATATCCAAATGATGTTTTTCTAAGAGAATGAAATTCTCTTCATCAAGATCTTTATTTGTTACTTTTCCTTTTCCCATATTAAATTATTTACTAATAATTACAATATCATATCCAAATATATGAAATATACTATTATGTTATTATGTTTATTGAATAATATTTCTTCATCTCTTTCTCCATAAAATAGAAAACAAAACCATAATTTTCATGTACAACAGACTACCTCCTCGTGAACCAATATAATTTCTTTCCATCACTGAATCAAATGGATAGTAATAATTATTGAGATAATGAATATATATGATACTAATGACATAATATTTATTTTTTAAAATTATTATATCATCTCTTTAATTATGGTTTCACCCATTAAGAAAATGATAACGTGACTCATGTGTACGTACGACCCACTAACTCCACAAAGCGATGTGATTAAATTTACATGTCCAAATTTCAAAAATTATTATAAAATAGTACCTAATAAATAAATATGATAGTTATAACATTAATATAATTCTTGTTATTTTGGAACTATATCCTATCCATCAGAACCAAAACTTCCATGACAAAACACGCTTGAAAAAGAAAAGCAGTTGACACCTAAAATAATGGTAATAATGAAATATTATTATTTAATGGGTGATAAGATTATATAGTAGTATCATATATTATATTATATATATGAATATGGTGCTGATATAAATTTATAACATGTTCAAAACCATTATATAGGAGGTTAAATCACATTCCACTAAAGAGAAGCATGAGGTTAGGGATTTCTTCTCAATTTCGATTCCATTGACACATATTTGATATTATGACCCTATTTAATTTTGTGAATTATATATATTTACCCTATTATAGATTTAACATGAATAAATTTTTATTATTGATGATTAATGTTGAAGATAATATTTATTCTTTCAAGGGGTTATAATTTAAATGTTACCATAGAGGTAAGGATTTATTTTCCAATCTCATATTTTTTATTATTAACTTAATTTTAATTGAAGGGATATTATTATCCATCCTTCATAAAATTTATCTATTTTATTATCATATTTATATTTTATGATTATAATATTTTCATTAAAATTTCCTTTCTTTAAATCTTTAATTAGGAAAATAAATTTTAAAATAAAATCCAATTTTATTTTTCTTTTAAGTATATATATTTTTCTTCCATGACCATGTTTTTCAAAATTGTTTAAAAAAAGTTATTTTTATCTGTTCAAATTATTTGTAGTGGATATTTGACATTATACTATAATTTTTAAAATATATTAAAGGAATATTTCTAATTTTTTCCAAAAGGGTCATTTTTTTACTTCCATTACAAAAATTTAAAGGAATGTTTCATTTTAAGTTATACAGAGTTAATGGATTTTACTACCACCATGACCATTTTATAATATATAGATTCATATATAGGTTTCCAATGGTTTTAAAAATAAAACTATTTAAGAAAGCTTATTTTAATGTTTCTCTTATATTTTCTTTTATCCCCAAAAAGAGATGAATTTATCATAAAACATATATTAACTCTCAATAATTTTCTTGTTGTAAACTTTCTCATGATATAATCACTTTAATGTGATAGTTATAAAATTAAAACTATATTAAATATCTATATTATTTTTGTCATATAAATTATTATTGACTAAACGATATACCATTTCTACATAAGGTGTTTACTTTAAAAGTCGTTTGATTGAATGAGGAAATATTGATATTCGGTATTCTATTATCAATACAGATATTTATTGATAAGGAATATTATTTATGAATTAAATTGATCATTCACTTTATGAGGGATTCATTGAACATACAGTGATGAGTGGGACCTGACATTACACAGATCCGCAATGCATCAACAAGTCTAATGAGACAAACTTGTTGTCTAGATTAAATAGGTTTATGGTGTATACCTACCCATAAATTTAACTTTCTTTGAACAAGGATTTGATGGTATAATTATCATGATGTCTGAGACCATGATGTAAAATATTATGAATTTTATTAATTTTTTATTTAGTTATTATTATCCATAATATTATTTCACTAATATTATCCATGGATGTATTTCGTTCTCAGGTTAATGATTAAATGTCATGTGTTTTAAGTTATTTACCTTGCCATATTGATTATTCCTTATTTAATCATGATATATTTCACTGTAAATAACCATTTATAATAATTTGATATCACCCTAATTTTGTTTCATTTCCACATGATATGAAGAAAAATTCATCGAATGAGTTCTAAGGATCTTGAACTATTTCTTTTGTTATGATTTATATTTTATTCCTCATGTAAAATGTGTGCCATGTGCGTATTTATCCCTCCAAGACTACTAAAGTGATAGGTCCTTCAGTATTAGATCCTTTTTATTTATGCTAATGTAATAATTTAGACTCCAAATATAGGTTACTAGATTTGGGGTTGATGTAGTTGGTATCAAAGCAAGTTTAGTAGAAACCCTTCGCACAATATTTAGGAAAACATATATTTGGGAACATAGACCTATGAATTATTATTAGTATATATCTAGTTTTAGGATAATATAATAAAATTTTTGGTAAGGTAGATATTATGTAGTTTTCCAAATTATAACCTTTCTATATAGTACAATTGGATGTGGTTTTGGTACAAATTCATATTGGAGTAATTACTTCAAAAAGTGTAGTTCAAGTATATCTCAGCCATTATTCTGGTGCACACTGAGTTTTACCATGCTATAAACCTGATTTGACACTATCTATAGATATCATTTGGTTATTTAAAATTATCTTTACAATCCATTATGAAATATTTGAAAATATTTTTATGATTAATTGATATTCCCAAAGATACTAAGTTAATGTTTTTGAGATTAACAGTGTATAAATTTTAAATTTATGTTATGTTTTACAGAAGATTTAGAATTATATATATTGATTTAAAATTTATAATTTAATGAAATAATATATTCTATTCTATTGTTGAGAAATGGATCTTGGAAGAAATAATGGTGTTAACACTCCTGAACAAAATAGAAATTTACCAGTTTGGAATGTTAATAAAACTAGTGTTGGAGATGAGCTAATAATGACCATATTAGGGAATATGGAACAAGTTCTAACTAATAACTTATCATCTATAGATAAACATGATTTTCCTTGGTATATATCACCTATATTGGATCATTTCGTGTGATATAATCCCTTATATTTTAGTGGAACACTTATCTAGTTGTAGTTGAGTAATGGACTAAGTCCCTTGAAAAAATATTTTTTAACTTGGGATGTGATGAAAGGGAAATGATTATACTTTGATTATATTGTCTCAGAGGAAATTATGATCAATGGTGGTCATTGATCTAGAATACTTAGGAGGAAAAAAATAGAACACATTGAATGGAGAGATTTTAAAGTAAAATTCATTGAAAAACATTTTCCTAGTGAGTAATGAACTAAAATGAGGAGAAGTTTTCTTAGTTTAAAGGAACAAAAAAGAACAAAGTATTGAGGAATAATATGATACCATTAAAAGACTCTTCAGAGATGGCATTCATTACATACGTAATATGGAAACCAAGAATGACCATTTATTTGACTGGATTAAGCCAATGCTTCAAATGACACTAGTTTGTCAAAAAAATAATCATATAATGAAATAGGTTTATACACCATCAAAACATAGAAGGAATTTTATATATGATATATATTCAAGGGAAATAAATAGAATAAGTGGTAATCTAAATACTAAGAAATATGGAATGCTTCGATGAAGAATAATAAAATAAAGCAATTTCATTCATGTGAAAACTGTGGAAAGAAACATCCTAGAAAATTCTTGAAGGGAATGGGAGTTTGCTACAAGTGCAAAGATACTAATCATCTGAATAATTAATATAAGGGAAATATTGATAGTATTACTATTCAGTGCTTCAACAATAAATAATTTTGTTATTATTCAAACCCATGTCCCAATCATCAAGGGAACTTACCGTATAAGAGTTTAAGGAGATTATGACAAGATTATATGATCACTAAAGTTGAGGTTAAATTTCCTAGAGCTATGGTGGGGGATAATTTAATCACATATTCAAATTTGGATAATGATTTATTTGATTTTATATCCTCACACTCTCTTATATATTCTATGTTTTCTAAGTAAATTATATTTTTCCCTGTCACCTAAAGAAGGGAGTTTCATTCAAAAATCTTAGTGGAAATATGAATGCAATACGGATGTGTCAGTAAGTTCACATTATAACACATAAACATTTTCTTATTTTATAATTTTATTATTATATCTATAATATAATTTTATATAATTATTGGTATGGACAATCTATCAAAATATGATGCAAATTTTTTTTTGCAAAGAGATGTTAATTATGATTCATGATGAAGATGTGAAATTCCACATGTTTAGAGGGGAGAATTCATCATATGATACATGTATAGATCCACCTCTATTATCTATTCTAAATGATATTATTGGTGAAGAATAGAAAACGAAACATATGGATAGAAAAGGAAATATTCAAATTTAGGATGCACCTATTTTATAATAATACATTGATGTATTTCCTAGGGAATTACCTAGAAATCCACTAGAGTGTGATGTTGAATTTTCTATTAATTTAATCCCTGATGCAAGACCTATATCAAATACTCCCTATAGAATGGAAACTTTTAAATTAGAGTAGTTAAATAATCTACTAGAGGAGTTGTGTGATATGGTATTTATACTCCTAAGTGTTTCACCTCACGGAGACCCTATTTTTTTCATTAAGAAGAAAAATATATCTATCAAGTTTTGTATTGATTATAGGGAAATAAATGATTTTATGATAATGAAAAAGTATATTATTCTTTATATTATTGACCTGTACTATCCTTTTCATGGATTTAAATATTATTTATTGATTTAACTTTGACCTTGGTATCATCATTTGTGAGTAAAGATGGAATATATTCCATAGATACCATTTCAAATGAGTAATGGACATTACGAGATTACATTAATCATATTTGGAATGACTAACACGCCCTTGGTTTTTATAGATCTAATGAATATAGTATTCATGGAATATCATGATAACGTTTTCATGGAATCTACTAATGATATCATGGTGTATTTTCCATGATAATAACTTTTTGATCATTCTTGAAACTCTTATAATAAAAGTGTTTTATGGTAAATTTACCAAGTTTAAATTTTGTATTCAAAAAGATTATTTTTATGGGACATATTTCTCCAATGATAGAATCTTAGTTAATCCTAAAAACAGAAATGCAGTCAATGAATGGACTACACCAATGAACATAACCAATGTATTTAGTTTCATTGTTTTTTAGGTTATTATCACCAATTTTCTCAGGAATGTTCCCAATTCGCTAACCTGATCATTGAGCTCACACAAATAGGGGTTACATTCATTTTTAAAAATAATTGTAAAGAATGTTTTGATGAACGGAATATGATATTTTTCAATGCTATAATTTTAAAAATATTTTCATTAAATTATATATTTGAGATATATAGTGATGCATAAAATAAGGGACTTTGTTGTGTACCATTTCAGAATGATAAAGTTATTGTCTGTGAATCAAGGTATTCAAATAATCATGAACAAATCTATCAAAATCATGATCATGAGTTGGTAGACATAATATTTTCTTTAAATATATGGTGAAATTATCTTTATGTAAAATTGTGTGATATATGTACATACTATAAATCCTAAAATAAATCTTTTCATAGAAAGTGACCAACATAAGGAAAATTCAATTGACTGAGCTACTTATGGATTATGATTTCTCAATACACTACCACATATGGAATGAAAATAAGGTAACATATTCATTTATGAAGAAAGATCACAAACTTCTATCTAAAATTAGGACTATATGGATCTTATGTTAATATATCTAGTAATTATGGAAACATGAATTATTAATAATGAGGACATAACACTCATTTTTTAAAAGATTGTGAAACTATATTTATTGGAAAAGATTAAAATCTCTGAACCAGAGGGTGATGGTTTTCAATATAAAATTGAAGATGTGAATGATGGAAAATTGTATGAAATTTTATATGATGTTTTTATACTAAAAATGGTAAAGAGACTAAGTGTTCCATCTATACATGAGATAAAAAGAGAATTATTGAATGAGGTTCACTGGCTCAAATTTCTTGATACACCCTGGTAGAACCAAGATGTATTGGGATTTAAAGGAAAAATTTTTGTGGGATAATATGAGGACTGAAATTGCTGATTATTTATCAAGATTATTGGTTTATAAAAAAGTGAAGGAAGAGAGATAACATCCTAGAGGAGTCATGAAACCTATTACTATATGGAAATAAGATTACATCAGTATATACTTTTCACTGGATTAAAAAATACTCTCATAAATAATGATGTAGTATGGGTTATTTTTATGGTCATACCAAATCTACAAATTTCCTCACTATAAGAGATTATTTACCTCTCTATCACCTTGAATGGTTCTATATTAATTATGTTTACTATTCATTATTCACCTCTTTCAATTTTTTCTGATTTTGATCCATAGTATATATCAAAATTATAAAAAAATATTTTGAAGTCTCTTAATACTGAGATTTATTTGAGCACTGCATATCATCCTCAAAATCATGGGAAGTGTGAAAGGAATATTCAAGCATTGGAAGACATGTTGATGTCATGATCTCTTGTCTTTAAAGGTATATGGGATCAGTATTTATCATTTTTAGAGTTTTCCTATATCAATAGTTTCCATTCAAGTATTCAATTGCTGTCTTACCACTACTGGAATTCTTGGTATTTGTGATGGGTTATTTTCGACGGGATCCGATCGAAAATAATCTTTAGTGACGGGGTCCCGTCACAAATATCCCATTGTAGAAAATGTTGTCCCAAATACCATTATTCATGACGGGCACATCACAAATAATCGTATTTGCGACAGGAAACATCGCCGTCACAAATAAGTCTCCCATTATATATATTATATATACATAAACACTTTCACGATGGGCCCATCACAAATAGTTTTTGCGACGGGCCCTCATCCCGTCACAAATATATATATATATATATATATATATATATATATATAATTTTCTATGATAGGCCCATCGCAATAAAGTATTTGCAACGGGTAAGTAGTCCCGTCACAAAAATATTTTTAAAAATATTTAGTTAGACTATTGGGGACGGGGTCCCGTCGCAAAAGGTCCCATCGAAAATAGTAAATAAATTTATTAAAATTAATATTAATGAAAAAATAATATTACTATTATTAAAAAAATAAAAAATATTAAAATTCTCAACATTCGAAAAAAATAAAAAAAATCATAAAATATTATTATTATTATTATTATTAGTAAATAAAAAAACATTAAAAAATATAATACTAAAAAATATATTTAATAAAATAATATTAATATTATTAAAATAATAAAAAAATTAAAAAAATTAAAATTCTCTATATTCACAAAAAATATATAAAAAATAATAAATTATTAAAAATTAAATTATGTAATATTTACACTGATATAAAAGATTGAAAATTTAAATAATTCATTTTAGATTGTTAAATTCAAATGTTTGTAACATAAAAAAATATTTGGTGGAGGTGGAGGAGCTGAAGGAGCAGGTGGAGGAAACTCCATTTCTAAACTACGAGTAAGACGATGCGTGTACTCCATCTGCTCATGATGCTGCCACTACCATCAATGCGTCTCCTCCTCATGCTGATGTTGCTACCATCGACGCATCTGTTCCTCGTAATGCTGCTCTGATTGTTGCTTCCACCAACACATCTCTTCTTGCTGCTTCTGTAAAGTCTCTATAAGCTTAGACTGAGCTTGCAACTGCTCCTGATACTGTGAGCTAGAAGATGATACCTCTCCACGAGCTCCACTCGAGATGGATGTCAACATTGCAGCAGTACCATAATAATTACTAGGAGTCAAATAACAGCTGATACTAACTACTCTTCCCTTCTCAAAGCCATAATGAGTCGCCTGCATCCATGTTGTCTCATTTAAATGGTGAGCACTAGTCTGCTCAGTCATCTCGTCCTGACCCTCAGCCTGTGTCTGAGAGGTTGCAACCTCATATGACTCCTTCAATTCCAATTTGAAATTAAAATTGTGAAAATATTATATGCAGTTAATTTCCAAACTGACAAAATAATACTAACCACAATCTGACGCTGGTGATCACCTCTAATCTCTCCAGTGACTGGATCACTGTACATCCTCTGAAAAACTTCGAACTCCAAAATATCAGGATGCTCTACTGCCTACAAAAATATAAAATAAACTATTTGTATTTAAAGTTATATAAAATATTTAAAAAATATAATTACCAGATTCTTTCTATGAGAACTGAATGTACGGCTAGCAGCTCGATGTGTCACCTCTTGTCTCTCCCAGTTCTGTCGTCCCACTAAAGATCTCCTCTGAAATCCACCACCCAAATAGTGTAAACATAATCTATCCCAAACATGAGATGAAATGTACTCTGGTCGGTGGGCTCTACATGACTCATGAAATTCTGTCACTCCTGCTTTCTTAATGGCTTTCCTTCTCAAATTGTGAAAAACTGACAGAAACGGTCACACATAGAAACCTTCTATGCCGCGTGGATATCATCACGCATGCTATCATCGTTAAGATACCATAAACCATACAAATAATTTATAATATCAAGTTTTTAATAAAATAAATTTCAAAATAAATATTATTTATTTACTTATCAACCAATGATGGAATATGTCGCGTCGCACATCAACTACAATCTCTTCCCATGTGATATATGGCTGAGAAAAATAATTGTGCAAGATAGCGCTCCCCCGTCCAATAGCTACATGCGCAAAACTGTGGAAAGGAATAAATAATCAAACAATTAGAATATATATAAATAAATTAATGAAAGATAACTAAAATATATAGGTAACCATACCTCCGTGTGTGTGGATCGAAACCAATATGTGGACATCGCTCAGGGATAGGGTCAGGAATCATCAGTCATGCAAGACTGCGCCCCCTCCACATACCTCCTGAACCGCCAGTAGGTTGAGGGTCAGATGATCCAACAACCCCATCGTCCAAAGGTAGCTCAGCCTCCTCTAACTAACGTAATAGATCAGAGTCCATCTGAAACACAAAATTATTTTTGTTAGAAGATAGTTGAAAATAACTATTATATATATATATATTAGTTATGATTATAACTAGAATTTAACTATGTCAATGTTAATATTCATCCTCTTCTCCATAGCTGTCAATGTCAATTTTTTCATCTTCCTCCTCAGCATCATCAATATGCATATGAGTTTCAGTATTAGCATCTCTTTTCATTTCAAATTCATTTGTAACATCATTAACATCTTCATCACCATCGATATTTAATTTTGGTGTGTCATCATCGATATTCACATCTCTTTGTGAATCAGATGGATTTTGAGCAGTCTCTTGAAAAATTTCAATTCATTTCACTTCAACGGAACCACATTCATTTTCAGTAAACTGATTTTCCCAAGATTTCATTTTTTTATGCTCCACCAATCACTCATGTTTCTGGAAGTAGCACAGTACTTTTCATAATAAATTTGATGTGCCTGTTGATCCAGTCAAAATGGTTCATTTACTGCAAGAATACTTTTATTTTTAATATCAATGATTCCATGAGACGCATTAACACACAAGCCTCTCTCAGTATCCAACCACCAACATTTAAACATTGTTAGGTAATTATGTCCTAGATAACACAGCTCAATAATTTCATCCAAATGCCATAAAAGTAAACATAAGTTTCTCTGTGATGTGATCCTATCATGCAAACTCCACTATTCATTGTTTTTTTTGATTCCCCATATGCATGTGTATGAAATCGAAAACCATTCACCACATATGCATTATAAGATTTAACCATTTTGGATGGTGGGTTACTCAATATACACATTCGCTTATCAATTTTATCAAAATATTGGGACACCAGAAAATTTGTAAAACAATTATCAATATAATAAATAATAAACAGAATTGATATTAAACCTTCAATAGTTAATGTTACCAGTTTTTGAAACCATTGAGAAAATATTTTTTTTCTGCGTTCTTCAAGAGCAGATTCTGTAATTTGTGGAAGTTATTTCATGATATGATTATCATATTACATACAAATAAAATATGTTTAAATACTATAACGTAAATTATAGAATAATTGATAGAATCACTCACAGGACAAATGATGTCATTTCTTCACAGTTGAGAAGAACGTATGTATGAGCTCTGTGATGTTCATCATCTGAAAGTCATCGTTCATGAACTCCACCGAAACCAAGAATTGGCTGATTAAAAAATGTTAATTTTTTTTCCATTTCATCATTAACATTCCCCTCATTTCATCGAATGCGATTGTGTTTTGAGGGATATTGAGATTCAAAACAATGAGAGCAGAAAAAAGAAATTTCCTCTTGAAAATAAGCTTCAGCAATTGAGCCTTCAACTGATGCTTTGTTACATATTTTTTTCTTCAATTTCTACATGAATATCTAGAATGGGTACATCCATCAAAACTTTATTGGACCTCCACATTTAGCTTCATGTGGAAAATGTAATATCAGATGTTCCATTGAGTCAAATAAAGCCAGTGGAAATATATTTTTTCAGTTTACATATAATTACAGCAACATCTTTTCTAGTTTTCTTAGCACATCATAGTCTATTGTCGCTGCACAAATGTCTCAAAAAAATATGATATGTCTGTTATTGAATCCCAAATCATAGAATTCAACAAACCTCTGAATCCAATCGGCATAATTCTTTCCATTATAACATGAAAATCATGAATTTTTAATCCAGTAATATAACCATTCTTAACACATCTGCCCAAATTGGAAGTATAGCCATCTGGAAGACTCAAATCTACAATCCAGTGACAAAATAATAAGCGACTCTCTTTGGATAGTGTATAAGCTGCTTTTGGCTTCATTAACCTCTATGATCTGTCATTTTCAAATAGTTCAAGTTATGGTCGCCTAGAAATTTGGGAAAGATCTAATCGTGCCTTTACAATATCTTTTCTCTAGCCTTGTGTATCCAAAACTGTATGAAATAAATTACCAAAACAGTTCTTCTCAATATGCATAACATCCAACATGTGGAAGACCAACAAATCAGACCAATAAGGAAGATCCCAAAAAATGCTCAATTTTATCCAATTATGTTCTTTATCAAAGCCATGAATTTTCTATTGGTTTACTATTGGTCCAAATCTGATTGGGGGTAATTAAAATATAACTGATTTTAACTCTGTACCTGAGATCATATTTGGAGGTTCATCCCTTTTAATTGTACCTTTTCTGAAATGAGATTTGTTCCTCCAAAAAGGATGATCGGTTGGAAGAAATCTACGGTGACAATAAAAATAGCAAGGTTTCTTTCCATTGATGAGCATAAAGGATCTGTTTTCTTCCATAAATTAAGGACATGATTTCGGACCATGTGTACTCCAACCAGATAACATTCCATATGCCGGAAAGTCACTAATCGTCCACATCAATGCAACTTTTAATATGAAATTTTGTTTTGCAGCAACATCATAAGTATTAACACCATCAATCCAAAATGCATTTAACTCATCAATCAATGGTTTCAAATAAACATCAATATTCTTTTTCGGATGTCCTGGGATTAATAGAGTCAAAAAGATATAAGGATCCTTCATCAACATCCATGGAGGCAAATTGTATGGAGTTATAAAGACATGCCAACATGAATACTGAATACCATAAGAACCAAACAGACAGAAACCGTCAGTAGAAAGACCCAATCGCACATTTTGGGCTTCTATAGAAAAAGATCGATGCTGACAGTCAAAATTTTTCCATGAATCACCATCAGATAGATGATTCAAGCTTTTATCAGTTGAAATCTTGGTTTTGTGCCATGACATCATTGACGTTGTGTTCTAAGACATAACTAAACGCTGCAACCTTGGTGTAAGGGGGAAATATCTCAACTTTTTTACTGGAATTGATCTAGACTTCCCTGGTTGAGCTTCTTTATACCTCAATTGTCCACATGTGGGATAAATATACAATGACTCATTTTTTCAATAATATAAGATGAAATCATTTGGACATGCATGAATCTTCCGATAAATAAGGCCCAGATTACGAATCAGCCTCTTTCCCTCATTGTAATGTACAGGAAACACATTTCCTTCATTTAACAGTGTTTTAACCAAAGCAAATATCTGATAAAAATAGTTTTTTAACATTGCATTATCTGATTTAATAACCATAAATTTTGCAACTGATTCAAATTTTCTTATCTTGCTACTAGGATATAATGAATCCCCAACAGACCTCAACAACTTATAAAATTCAAATAGTGCCAACTTAGGAGTTAAATCAATATCATCATGAAATTCAGTTTGTTGCACAGATGGACCTGCAACATCATGTACTAAATTTTGAAACTGTGATAGATCTGAAATCAAGTTATTAGGATCTTCTCTGGAACTGCACTCACCGTGTTGATACCAAAAAACATAATCTAGTTGAAAACCAAACCGCAAGAGATGTCCCCCAAACTTCCCAAATGTTTCTAACGTTATCAGAGAACATTTTTTACAAAGACACTTAATTGTGCCTTCTGAATCATATTCTAGTTTTGATGATGGAAATTCTAAGAAAGATTCAACACCCTCAATATATACAGGATTTAAATCAGAACCATTTGGATTTCTACGGTGATTTATCCAAGCTCGATCATCTAATAAAGACTGATGTCGACTTCCTTGTTCCATATTTTTCTACATAAATTATAAAATCATCATTGTTTTTGGATAATTTGAAATTATAAAAACACTTTCTGAAAAAAGAAGATAAATAATTACAAATACTTAATAATTACCATTAATTAAGGGCGACACAATTTCCAGTGGATTGACGGCTACACTTTTGTCTGATGGCTCATTTAATTGCATCTTTCTCACATTAATTATTGCTAATTATTTCTAATTATTGCGAATTATTCCTAATTATTGTAAATTATTACAAATTATTACTAACTACTACAAATTGTTGTTAATTGTTACTAATTATTACTAATTCTTACTAATTATTACAATTTATTACTAATTATTACAATTTATTTCTAATTATTATTAATTATTACTAATTATTACTAATTTATCAATACTTAGAAAAATGAAAACTACTTGAATAATGAAAGGAAATTTTGTAATCATCATTGTGGAGATGATTAAAAATTTTCATTTCATTATCCAAGCAGATTTTGTTTAATAATTATTACTAATAAAAAAATATTATCAATATTTTAGAAAAAAACTATATTAATATTATTAAAAAAATAAAGAATTTATAAAATATTAAAATTATCAATATTCACAATAGACTTTGCTCTATTATTAACATGTTCAAATCTCAAAGGGTCGCCAATTGTGTGGTCATGTGCAATAACAAGTTTGTGTCAGCCATGTCCAATGTAAACTCTATAATTATACTTGCATGGTTGATCACCTCTCAAGTAGTGTTGTAATAGGACGACCAAAGTAATATCGTTCTCACCTCTAAAAATCCTCTCACATAGCCCTTTTCATAGATCATTCTTACTTAAAAATTTAAGGGGATATCAGTATCTTTCCCTTAAATTTTCAAGAAAGAATGGTCTATGTAAAGGGTCAGGTGAGATAATTCTTATTGATCAGAAGGGCATGACTTTAGTTGTCCTATTGCAACACTACTTGTGAGGTGATAAACCATGCAAAGAAAATTATATATTTTACATTGGACATAGCTGACACAAACATTTTATTGCGCATGACCTGATAATTGGAGACCCTTTTAGATTTGAACAAGTTAAGAATAGAGCAAATCATGTTGCGAATATTGATAATTTTAATATTTTATAAATTTTTTATTATTTTAATAATATTCATATTGTTTTTTCGTAAATATTGATAATATAATTTTTTTTATTAATAATTATTACTAATTATTACTAATTATTACTAATTATTACTAATTATTACTAATTATTACCAATTATTACTAATTCTTACCAATTATTACTAATTATTTCTAATTATTACTAACTATTACTAATTGTTACTAATTCTTACTAATTATTACTAATTATTACAAATTATTACTAATTATTACTAATTATTACTAATTATTACTAATTATATCTATTTATTACAAATTATTACTAATTATATCTATTTATTACAAAATATATCTATTTATTACTAATTATTACTAATTATTACTAATTATATCTATTTATTACTAATTATTACTAATTATATCTATTTATTACTAATTATTACTAATTATAACTAATTATAACTAATTATTACTAATTATTACGAATTATTACGAATTATTACTAATTATTACCAATTATTACTAATTGTTACTAATTATTACTAATTGTTACTAATTATTACTAATTGTTACTAATTATTACTAATTATTAATATTTTTTTACTAATTTTTACTAATTATTACTAATTATTACTAATTATTACTAATTATTACTAATTGTTAGTAATTATTACAAATTACTACAAATTATTACTAATTATATCTATTTATTACTTATTATTACTAATTATTACTTATTATATCTTTTTATTACTAATTATTACTAATTATAACTAATTATTACTAATTATTACTAATTATATCTATTTATTACTAATTATATCTATTTATTACAAATTATATATAATTATTACAAATTATTTCTATTTATTACAAATTATATCTATTTATTACAAATTATATCTATTTATTACAAATTATATCTATTTATTACAAATTATATCTATTTATTACAAATTATATCTATTTGTTACAAATTATATCTATTTATTACTATTTATATCTATTTGTTACTATTTATATCTATTTATTAATATTTATATCTATTTTTTATTTTTATATCAATTTATTACTATTTATATCTATTTATTACTAATTATATCTAATTATATCTATTTATTACGAGTTATATCTAATTATTACTAATTATATCTAATTATTACTAATTATATCTAATTATTACTAATTATATCTAATTATATCTATTTATTACTAATTAAATCTAATTAAATCTAATTATATCTATTTATTACTAATTATATCTATTCATTGCTAATTATATCTATTTATTGCTAATTATATCTATTTATTGCTAATTATATCTATTTATTCTTAATTATATCTATTTGTTACTAATTATATCTATTTATTATTAATTATATCTAATTATATCTAATTATTTATAATTATCACTAACAATATCAATTTCTTAGTAAACATAAATATTAATAAAAATCAATTGAAATCGAATTTAATTACAATTAATAATCAACAATTAATATTAACAGAAAAAAAAATATAAAATAAAATAAAATATAAATATCTTAAACATTGATATTCTAAAGGTATTGACGCCTTCCAATTGCTCTCGTCTAAAAAATTTCAACTAAAGTAAATTTCTTCCTTGAAACTGAAAAATGAAGAGAGTGGGAGAGGAATATCTGAGTGATTTGCAAAAAAAACGAGTGGGGGTATATATAGGTTAGATTAGTTGCGACGGGGTTATTTGCGATGGGTATCCCGTCGCAAATATCCTCGCCCGCATTAATTACTGTTGGCTGTTAAAAGGGTATTTGCGATGGGGCCCGTCGCAAATAGTTCCTGCCGACACTCTTTTTGCGATGAGATGACATTCCGTCACAAAAAGCTATTAACCACCGCAGGGTATTTGTGACTGGTACCGTCACAAATACTGTTGCGTGGTTTGGTGCACAAGCCGCACCAAACTATTTGCGACGGGAGACATCACCCCATCGTAAATAATATTCGCGCGGTTTGGCGCGCAAGGCGCGCCAAACTATTTGCGACGGGAGACGAAATCCCGTTGCAAATAATTGGTTATTTGAGACGGGCAATTTCCCCTTTGCAAATAACTTCCTGGATGGGTTATTTGCGACGGGGTTTATTCCCGTCGCAAACAACCCGTCGCAAATATTGATTTTTCCCGTAGTGTACGAAGCATTATGTGGAAAGATATTTAGTACTCCAACTTGTTGGGATAAAGTTGGTGAAAGGAAGATTATAGCCCATTATTGTGGAGACAATAAAAAATGTAAAGACTATTCAAACTCATATTAAAGTATCTCAAATTAGTAAAATGAGTTATGATGATAACTAATGGATTGAGTTGTAATTTCATGTGGGGGAACTATTTTCTTGAAAGTATCTCCATGGAAGGTTCTTATAATGTTCAGTAAAAATGGGAAACTAAGCCCTAGGTATATCAAACCTTTTGAAATTCTAGATATAATTATACTTGTGGCTTACCTATTTGAAATGTAACCAAGTCTTTATAAATTATATGATTTGTTCCAAATATCATTGTGAAGGAAGTATATGCCAGACCCAACTCATGTAATCACCTATGAAGAATTATATTTAGCACTCGATCTATTGTAATGTGATGATACTATCTTTAATATTGACAATATAGAGAAAATGTTGATGAATTTTAGTAATAAACTAGAAAAGGTACTTGGTAGAAATCAAAAAATGGAGGAATCAATCTAGGAACCAAAGGTTATTATAAAGAATAATCACTCTCAATTGTTTATAAAGTAATATCCATGAATATTTCGAGGAAGAAATCATTATAAAATAGAAGAATATAACACCTAATATTCAATTATATTAAGTAAATATTCTATCTTAATAAAACTATAATAGAATTCAAATTTTAATATTTCATGGCACAAATAATCTAATTTGATAGTATTAATATTAATTAGAAAATTACTAGGTCACATTAATCCAAGAATGAGTTTATGAAATTTTCCCTTAAAAATAAGCTTTTATGTATAATTGAAAATGCCTTATATAACTATTAATATTTTTTTATAATTATGTGTTATAATATATAGAATTTACCATTTATTTAATATAAATTTCATAGAAATAAATATAAGATCATTTGGATGTAAAGGGTGATTTTTTTAGATAACAATTTTTAAAAGCATGACAGATTTTCATTTTTTGTAATTAAAATAATATTTAGTGATTAATGATTTAAATTAAATATATAGATTATATATCTAAATATATGAATTTAAATCAATTTAATTAGTATTACTAGTCATATATTTAGTGAAATATCATCTCATCCTTGAAAAATGCATTTCTTGAAAAAATTGTTTTCAACATATTTTGTCGGATTATTTTTAAATTAAATTTAGAAGAATTTGTGAATTAAATTTCATAAAATGGTTCAATTATTTGGAATCAGAAAAATTAATTTCCATTAATAATTTTTTAATAATTTTTTTACAGTGAATAGTAAAAATATTAAAAATTAATTGATGTCAATAGGTTAAACTTGGTTTTCCAGGGGGATTAACCTAAAATGATATGGGATAAAATGACCTACAAACATACTAGAAACCCATTTTTTGTTGTATTTAGACCTTAAACATATCAAATTTTAATATTATCCATATTTGATCCATTTATCCATGAAATTTACTTTCTATTTTTTAAAACATTGAAAAACAATTAGTGTCTCACTCACCTCAATTATAAAAGGGAACCTCCTCCCCTCCAATATTAACACATATTAATCCTTTTACCTCAACCAAACCCAGAAAAAATATCTCTTAAAAATAATTATCTATGTTATAGAGTTTTTTTCTTCCCAAAAGACCAATCCTAGGGTTCTTAATAATATATCCAAAGAATGTTTTTCTAAGAGAAGGTAATCATCTTCTCCAAACTCTTTATTTTTTACTTTCCCTTTTACCACATTTGAAAATATATGAATAATTACAATATAATAAAATCATTATTTTACATATAATCATATTTTATTATGTTTATGTAATAATATTCATCCTTCTCCTTCTACATAAAATGTGAAACAAAACCATTATTTTTGTGTACGACATGCTACCACCTTGCGCACTAATGTAATTTTTTCCCATAATCAGCTCATATGTATAGTCATAATGATGGAAATAATCAATACATATGATAATTAGAACATAATATTGACTCTATAAAATTAATATTTCTTCCAATTCCTAACCCTTTCAACCATTAAGGAAATTATATCATCGCCCATCCATACCTATGACCTACCATCTCCCGGAACCAGTGTTATTCATTTTCCATTAAAAATTTTAAAGAATGATTCTAAAATTTTATCTAATGAATAAATATTATATTTATAATATTAATATTATTTTAGAGATTATAGAATAATATCTTATACATAAAAATTTGAACATCCATGACAAAACGTGCTTAAGAAAATGATACAGTTAACATCAGACACAATGGTAATAATGAAATATTTTTAACTAACTTGTGATTAGATTTTATAAGAGGATAATATATTTTATTATAAAAAAATAGTTCTATTATAAATTAATATCATGTGTAAACCCATTATACACTAGGTTATGGTATGGTTAACTAAATGGAAGCATGAGGTAAGGTATTTTGTCTCATTTTAGATTCTATTCAGACATATTTGATATTATACATCTATCTACTTTTATGTGACGTATATACATCTCATTTGATATATTTATAAAGAATAAATATTTATTAATAATTATTAATGTTTCAATTCAATTTTATACTTTCATGTGGGTTACAATTTAAATTTTATAAAAAATTTAAGGATTTACTTTACAGTCTTACCATTTTTAGGATTACCTTAAATTTCATTAAAGGACTATTTTAATCTATATTTCATAAAATCTACCTATTTTAATATCCACTATATATTAAAGGATATTCTATATTCTCTTCCAACTATTTCTCTCTTCGTAACCTTAATTAAGAAAAATAAATATTTAAAATGAAAACTGATTTTATTTCACTTTTAATCGGATATATTTTCCTTCCATGTCCATATTTTTAAAAAATGTTCTTGAAAAGTTATTAATATTTAATAAAATGATTTATTAATGATATTTTACGTTATCTATGAATTTTTAAAATGTTTTAGAGGAATATTTATAATTTTTTCTAAAAGGTTCATTTTTAACTTTTGTTGTAAAAAGTCAAAATGAATGTTTCATTTTAACGTTTATTTTATTAACAGAATTTACGACCACTATTACCATATTATAATATTTATATTATTCTATACATTTAAAAAAAAATTAAAACAGAAAATATTTTAATAAATATTTTTTAAATTTTCACTTATATGTTCTTTTATCCTCCAAAATACTTGAATTAATCACAAAACCTATTTTACATATCATTAATTCTGTGGTCATTAAATATATGTTGAAAATTTAACTTTATTGTGATCATTGAAAATTAAATTTCTCTTAAATATCCATTATATTTGAATCATGGATATGATTATTTCCTAAACCATTTATAATTTCTAAATATAGTGTTTAATTTTAAATTTCTACAATTTAAATGGAAAATTTATATATTCCATATTCTTCACTCAATATAATTTTTTTTGAAAAGGAATATTGGTTTTGAATTAAATTGATCATTAAATTTATGAGGAATTCATTGTAAATGCAGTGAAGGGTGGGGACCTAAATTATATAGCCCTTGGATTCATCAACACGTTTTATGAGATAAACCATTTGGCCAAATTAAAATAATATTTGTTGTATACCTACTCATTGATTAAAATATCTTGGAACAAGGATTTAACTGTATAGATATCATTATGTCTCATAAAATGATTTAAAATATTGTGGATTTCTAACATTGAGAACATGGTTATTATTATAAATAAAAACATTTCATTAATATTATCTATTGATTGATTTTCTACTGAAGTTATTGACAAAATGGAATGTGTTTTCACTTATTTACCATACCTTATTTATTATTCCTTATTTAATCATGATATATTCCATTGTATGTAACCCTTATTTTGAATTTGAGCTAAACTTTATTTTTTTCATTTCCCTTTTACATGAATAATAATTCTTTGAATGATTTCCAAGGATTTTTAACTTTTTTTTATATTTTATATTTTATTCTCTATGTAAAATGGGTACCATGTGTGTATCTGGTTCTCCAAGACTAAAAATATAATCAGTCCTTTAGGACTATATTTTTTATATCTATGACAATTTAATAATGTATACTCTATACATGGGTTACTGGAGTTTGGTTTTTACACCCTTCATGTAACCCATGTACTAATATAGTGAAACTTACCATTTATGAAAAAGAATGTGAATTTGTAAAGTGAGGAGGAGAAAAAAATCATATAAGCCTAGGATATTCTGAATGAGATAGAATTTATTTATTCTCCATGAGACTCTAAGGAACTTACCAAATGAGAGGTCTGTGTCTTTTTATAGGGACAGAAAGGTCAACACGTGTATTTATTTTACAAAAGTAAAGGAAAAAAACCCAAAAGATATTTATTTTCTTCATAATTTGATCTCTTTCATACCAAATAGATCTAATTATGAGGGTATAAATTTATAGAAACCTAAAAAACATGTATCTGTTATCACACACTTCAAATATAAATCTATATATGTTTGTGTGAATGGATAATCTTTTAGAAAATTACATCATATGTGGTCGTGAATCCCCCCTTGACAGGCTTACATGACCACAAATTCCCATTCACTAGCTTATAAAGATACATGACTCAATTCTTGGACATTTATTTCTCGATTTGACTATAAATACATTATTTTATCAATAATTTTTAGGATCATAAATTCTTTATAGAAATTTAAATCATTGCATCACTTACACAATTTGTGTCCTTAAGGGATCGCCAAAACACCACGGGTAAACCAATAAGAGGCATGTGATGGGATCCATGCTTGATATGACCCCTTCTCAACTCAAAATTAATATTCTTTCAACCCTAATGTGGCCCCAATATAATGTCCATCTTGTTTATTTGAACTAAATATATACCAATGTGATCTAGTCATCATGTAACCACCTTGTGAGGAAGAGAAAAGTTTTTTCCTAAGAAACACATACATACTTATGTCACATGTGACCATGTACCCTATACCTAGTAACTACACAATAACATACCTAACAGTGATCCCATTAATGACTATATTCCCTCAAACTAGTATATATGCATCAATTTATCCCCATTATGACATAGATATGATGATGATTTTTACTGACTGTATACCCCTACTGGCACACCTCTATGAACTCATGTTCCCCCTTATCAATCCCTATTCATGTTATTGTTTTTAAAATCCTATAAAAAGATAAGATGTTCATATACCCCTTGGTAATGTATATTAATCATACAATAAAATAACTTCTTTATGGTTCTCCTATTTATCTTACTCGATCTTGTGGTGTGGTCAATCGTGCACCAAATTGATAATAAAAATTCTTCATCTTAAATTATATGATTAATTCCCAATCACTCTAAACCTTATAGTGATTACTGAGGTAGTTTTTGTCCTTCTAAGTATTCCACCATTTTGTAGGCCCCATACTTTCCCTATATAATACATGATCTCATTTTATTTTTTCCCATCATTGGACCCCTTTATTAGTGTATATTATAATATTATTATCCCCTTACATTATAGAGTGTCTCTTTATCTAGGGATTCCAATTATTTATAAGCCTCACAACTTAACAGGTTTCATCTACTGGAAGAATCCATAAATAGTATCTCATGTATATGTAATACAATTAACACATTGTTAGGAATCTCCCTCATATTATACCTAGTCATATTATCCTAAACATTATGGAATGTTGGTTCTAATTATAAAAAAATAAAATACAAAAAAAAATCTACTTATAAAAAATTAAAATACTTCCCATTGGTACTAATTACAGGAACATAAAATGACAACATCATTCATTGGTTCACAACCTTAAAAGTCGCAAACTTTGTTCCTTATCACATTTCCATAAATGGTAAAACATTACCTATCTTATATTTTTTTAACTATAACCTCAAACTATAAGGGTTTTGATTACCTATACAAGAGATGTGTTAGAATCCATCTATGATCCCAAACCCAATACCATAGAAAATTACTCCTCCCCCCTAAACCATTAAAAACTACTACATAGTATTTAAATCTGATCACAACCCTTAATCCCTCCTAGATGACATGAAACTCTATCATAAAACATTTAATTCATCATGGGGGGGGGGCTTATATCTCAATATAACTCTGAAGACTTCTAAGACTACAAAAAAAATCCACCATAAACCATTATGTCTTTTTGCGGGAACTTAAATCTCAACATAACCATTAAGCCTGTATAGATAGAATTAAACTCATGTTTTTTATTATAAGCTTTCCTAGGGGACCTTAAATAAAAAATTATCTCTAAAGACTTCCTAAATAGAACAAAACTCTAATTTAACCTAAACACTCATTGGTAATGTTCTAGTGATGAGAAAGACCATGTTTTGTGATAAACATGAATATCAAACCCACACACCTTTTTATCTAGTTATAAATGTTTTCAAATTCTATTTTTTCCTTACTATGATATAATTAATCTCTATAGTGGCTTGCTATATAGATTTAAACTAAAGAGTGACCAAGAACATGTATCCTTAAATGTGATAATCATGTTATGATCTATGTTTCACTCATGAGACGATTTAAAATCATGAATTTTCACTCTAAATGCATAAAGTTTTTCAATCACTTTTATAATAGGTGCTTTCTCTACTTAGGTATAAAGTTATGTAAACAAAATTGTAAGTTAATTGGGTGGGATTTTATAAACATGAATTAAATATATAAGATAATATTCTACTAGAAATCAAGATCCTTTGTAAGTTGATTTAACCTCTCATATTCTTAGTTTCATAATGTACACCCCATTACAACCATGAAAATTATTTCTTAAAAGGGAGGATAATTAAAAGAAATTGATAAGGGGATGTAAAGGTCAAGATATAATACTGAAGGTTACAATTTCATAGGTATATGGTGTTAGAATAAAAAAATGACGGTATTATGTTTAATTTTATAGATATGACTGTCCATATCAATAATATATAGACCATTCACTATATTCCATATTACATATAAAATTTCATATGTATATATATATATAATATTATTATTAACATGTAATAAAAATATAATGTTGCATAATCAAGATATAGAAATAAAATTTTTATTTATATTTGGAACATAGTTGTAATTCTATAATACTAGAATTAATGAATTTTGTAGACTTTTATTATAAGTATTAACTTCTAATAGAGCAACTGTCACACCTAGTTTTTCATGTTTCGGGTTTGATCTAGTTATTTGGGGATCCTGGTCATTTATTGAAATTTGGGTGTCATGGGGGTTGAGATTTGAATTGTTTCCTTGTTTAGTGTGTGTCCCATGTTTTTCCTTGGTACGTGTTAGGATAAAGTGGCATGATGGAGTGTTTGTGACACCCACAGTGTCACTTCATTGTGTTTAAATCATTCAGGGATCATTGGGTGGGATTCCCTAGAGTTTGGGGTGTCAATTGAAGGTTTATTGGAAATTTTTGAGGTCTCGCATTTTGATGATAGTTTTCCCAAACCATTTAACTTAAATCTAAAAAGTTACAAAATCATTTTAGAATCCTCTACATGGTTTTCACATGGTTTGCAAAACTGTGTAGAAAAATTGTGCAGCCACTTATGGGATTAATAACATTTATCCTAACAAAACATTTTTGTGTGATTACACCTCTCAAATAGAGCCTTAACTATTGGATATAGATCAGAGGATCCTTCCACTTCTTTCTCATTCACCTTGTGCCTCTTTTAGTGAGATTTATTTCTAAAGGTTAGTGGTTCTTCTTAATTTCTTCATTAAACATTTCCCCTTCTTCTTCCCTTTTCCTTCTTCTTTCTTTTATTCTTGGATTTATCTTCTACTTTGGCCATTATTGACCAAGGGTTATTGTCTTACATGATTTTTTATTTTGTTTTTGTTCATTTAGGAATGATCTACTTATATTTTGGGTTAATAAACCCTCATCAGGTAATTATGGGTGTGCATTTCCATTCTTCCAAGGATTTGAGGTAAGATATCCCATAAAAATGCCTTTATAATTTAGGTTTCATTAGTTTATTTCTATTATTACCCTTATCTAAATTATATGTGCTGTTTTGAATCCTTTGGTTTCATTATTTTATGTGAAAATGATGGTTTATGCATTATTTTGTAAAAAATAGATTTGTTTTTATATATATGTGTACTCTCCTTATTTGATAAATTGTTTCATGATATTTCAAACCTTTTTAGTGGTATTTTGAACATGGTTTGGTAGCTTGAATAAATTAATGGCACACAATGGGTGTTGTATTCCCTTTTATGTGCTTAAAGTGAATTATTTTATTAAAAAGTGCATTCTATGTGCTCGGTAAATTTCCTGGTTGAATTATTTTGTGTTAAGTGAGGTTTAAAATGATTGGTTTGGTTTATAATCATATTTGTAGTATTAAAAAAATAGGGTATCTTATGTGGGTTCCAAGTTGGTTTTTGTTTTTATAAAGGTGTATTGGTTTTTAGGGTTTTTTGGCATGTGTTTCCAATGGAAGGATTATTTGGAAATTTTATAATAATGGTTGTGTATTGGATGTGAAATATGAATATTTTCAAGGTGTTTACCAATTTTTTGAATCTTAAAATGTTTTTTTCACCTATTTATGAAAATTCTTGTTTGTGGCTTTGATAAATGTCGGTTTGGTAAAATGAAAAAAGGCCCATTTGGTAGTTTTGTAAAAATTGTGAAATTATTAATTATGAAAACCTCCTATGGATGTTTCTCATGCCATGATTGTTTCTATATAATGGATAGGATGTCTTGGATTAGGAATCCTTGTGATCCATTATGAGAGTGCCTCGGGTTTGATTCTTGATGTTCTGATTGATTAATGGCATTAGATCGGTCCTTAGAGTGGCTCAGGGTGATTCCTATTGTGAATTATTATTATATATTTGTTGTTATTGGATTCTCAGTTGGTATCAGTTGTCTCACTCCCAGTAAATACTTAAGACATTGAAACCTAGCATATTGATAGAATGGTCTAAGAATGATTGTTGTACATGTAGGTTATGTTACTAACCAATGGCCTATAGTATGTTGATATATTTGGGTTTACTACTATGGGATATTCCCTCAGTCTATCCTGATAAAGGGTGGATGATCATATTAAGAATTTTGATTTCATCGTGTGTGACATGTCAATGGGTATAAAGTCTCAGGTATTGGTGTCTTCTGGATTGTTCTTGATCTCCAAGTTTCATCCATGTCTATTGGTTTTCATTTTCTTATTGTGATGAATGTGAAACTTCTATGTATATTTATATTTCCCTTGTTGAGTGATTACTGTGGTGCCTTCTTCTGTAATGTTTTCTTGGAAATTGATGAGATTATTTTAATAAGGTTTATGAAAATTGTTTTCAAGAAAATCTATTTATTCCCTTTGTGCACGTTGAAAAGGTAAACATCACATTCACCTTTAAGATTCTAATGTCTCACTAATCAAATGAATCTAGTTTTAGAAATAAATAAGGGCAATGACTTGTACTTGGTTTTTGAGTAAACTTGTAGAGAACATTACATTTATATATTATATTTCAAACTCTAATTGGATGTTTCTTTTATTTGAAAGGAATGTTCATTGGGAATAGTTTATCTGGCTAGCGTACTGAGTTTTAATACTCATTCCTATAGTTCTTTTCAGTTTTTATCCCTTATAAAGGATTCAGCTTGAGTTCGATCACCTTGAGCGAGTTGTGATCGCTGTGTTGGAGAGTGTACAGTGGGGTCACAGGGAGTTAGTTGGTTGTTAGGGTTTGTTGGTTGAGTTGTTTGGTTTAGTTGTACTTTTAGTTTCATGTACAAAAAATTTTCAGTTCAACATTTGTATAATTTTATTTTTGGGCTGCATGTTTCTTTCTAGCCTATATGAATCAAAAATTCCCTTCATTCCATTCCATGGATCAGCTCAGGTGCCCAGTTCAGGGTAGACCCAGGATGGTTCATGAAAAAATGGTATTAAATAAGGTCGTCTCTTAGAAGACCTTGATTTTTAGAGTGCCCTCTCTTATTTGAGTATTTCAATGTTGATAGATTAGGACTGTTGGGTCTTTATGGGTACGTGTGGGAATATCTTTGTCAAATCTTCCTCATTTTGACCCTTTATTTTTCATGGGATATTCATTTTTCTTAGTTTCTTAGTCATTAGGTGTAGTTTGATGTTGGGATACGATAAGGTGAGTTGTATTAATGGTCTATGTGATCTCGTTGGGCTTGGAAATCAAAGTGGATCCATGGCATAGTCCTATGAAGGGTCTCCATTTTGGTGGTGTGTTTGACATATGGCCACCAACCATATGGTCAACTCACCCATTGATACTAGTTCCCTATTGTGGGTCTCTTGTACCTTTCTTGAATTATGAAAATTATTTTTTCTATCCTTGTGTGATAAATGTGAAAATGTGTTTTAAAGGAATGGTTGGATTTTGAATAGTGTAAAATGGGTTTTCAAAATTTAATATAATAAAGGTTTTGGAATGTTCGGTTTTTGTGTAACAAATCTATTGGTAATGTGGATATGATTTAATGGGATTGGATTTTTTTTCCAAAATCTAAATTTATGGTTTACTAAATTGAAATGTTTTGAAAGAATTGATTATTTTAAATTGATTCTAAAGCATTGTTTTAAATGGGATTTGTTGGTATATTAAAAGGTGTTTCAATCTATTCAATTGGTTTTGCGAATCAGTTTTGTGTTGTTGGTGTTTTTCTTAAAAAGGATTTTGGCCTTTGTGGATATCGGACTAAGAAAAGAGACCTTGCTGAATTTTTGAAATGGAAAGGGTTTTTAATAAAATGTTTCTTGATGAAGTGTGGTATTTTGAGATGATTGAAGAATTTTTGATAAATAAGAAAATGGTTTTTGACTTGGGGGGTAGTGTGCCTTCTGAAAGTACGTGTTTTTTGAACTTGGTTGAATGATTTAGCTTGGAAAATGTTGATGTTTCTTTTACCCTTTAGTGTTTTCATGGGTACTCACATGCATACTTTTATATGAAATGTTGATGGATGTCTGGTATATCATGGTGTATGGGTGCCCAGGGTGGCATGAAAATGTTCATGTGAGTAAGACTTGATGAAACACAATTTGTGAGTGTAAAAAATAAATCCACCAAGTTTTTTGTTTTTAAAAATTGTTTTAAGATGAATGTTTATGGTGTTTTTGTAAACTGGTGTTTTTTTGGTTGCATTTTCATTCCATAGAAGTTTGGTTTTCTTGGTATGATTCTTCATGATCTGGAAGTGATCCTCGACATGTGTCTTGAGATGGAATATCACATGTGGATCTGTTTTAAATAAATATTAAGTGGGTTTCTAAAGAGGTGTTAGATGTCGTGATGTGGCCATGGATAGTTCTCCATTGGAAATTCTTCTAGTCGATCAACATAAGGATTCATTTCAAACATTAAATGTACCTATTCGAATGATTCCTCACCCATTTATTGGAATATAGAGTTATTCGGGATCAATTTAAAGTTCCTTCTAGTTACGGGGATTATATCGGTTGTGGTAGTGGTGCACGTTGATGTTGATGTGTTCAGTTGTGTTCCTTGTTCATTCATCTCCTCCTTCAATGTGAGTGATAATGATATTGTGTGTTCTAAATACCCTATTTTTTTGAAGGTGTGATGTTTGAGGAAGTGAGTTTCATGGTGTGTCACAATCTGTTGTTTTTATCCGAGAGTGTTATGCGGCCCCATGTGGAACTAAGGGAAAGAGTTCCTATTTGCGATTAGCAACTCCTAACTATGAGGTGGTAGATTCTTCAAACATCAGAGTTCCATCCATAGGTCCTGGATTGAAACTGGAATGTAGTCAAGAATCCCAATGATTTGAGAAGTCAGGTTAATTTTTCACCTCTTCCGTTGTGGTGAGGTAGTTTTAGTATTTCTATTGTTGGTCCTCTGTCAATGAAATATGTCCTCTAGTTTCAAAGAGTTTGGTTGACTTACCCCTCACTCAATGCCTGTGAATATGCCTTTTTAAATATAGGTTTACAATTAGTGTCTTTATGTGGACTAAACACATGATTCGGGTACAGTCTCAGTTTTATTTGTTCATATGAGTAATGTGTTGGGTAATATTAGATTGTGGTTTTAGTGGTCCAAGAATTGGTCCCCTTCCCTCCCTTCCCTTAGTGGAAGGGGTTTTTTATCCATGTAGAAAGTGTTGTCCTAGTTCTTATCCACTCTATTCAAGAGTGACTAGTTTAAATGTTCATACAATGTTCCTCTTAGCTTGGGTTAGTAGGTTTTTTTGGGAGTGTTTTGGAGGGAATTTTTAGGAGGTAATCGATCCTAGATGATTTTGAGTTCTCATTTGATCATTGGTTCTTAATTTTGGGGAGACCCACCATGGGTGTCGTGGAGTTTCCTCTTAAGAATTTTTCGAGTTCTAGTAATTTTCTTAATGGTGGGGAGTCTCTTCTAGCCTCCCCTGAAATCGTTGACTTACATGAGTGATACTTGGTTTGGGTTCTCATTGAGATCTTGGGAGGACCAACAATCTGGTTCTTGGCTTGGGTGTTGATATAATGTCTTGATCCTTCCTTTGATTCTTGAGAAGCTGTTGTGAGTTTTTGTATTGTTTCGAGAAAAAGATTTATGTTTTGTCTTTTGTGAGTAAATTTTTCGTTGATTAAGAGACTAGATCATGTTGATATGGAATCCTTAGGTGTTGATCAACCATATGGAAATTTTATTTCTTTTAAGGGGTGAAAAGCATTAATGGTGGGGATAATCGTCACAAATAGTTTTTCAAGTTTCAGTTTTGATCCAGTTTGTTGGGGATCTCGGTATTTTCTCAAGTTTTGGTTTTGATTATTATTTAATTTTGAATATTTTTCCTTGTTTATCCTTTTTCACATGTTTTCCCCTTGGTTAGTGTTGGGAGAAAGTGGCAAGGTGTATTTTTTTGACACCTAATGTGTCAGTATATTGTGTTTAAATCATTCAAGGATCATTGTGTGGGATTCCCTACTGTTTGTGGTGTCATTTGATGGTTTTTGGCCAATTTTATGGGTCGCATGGTTTGATCAGGGATTTCCCAAACTGTGCAAGTTAAATCTTCAAAGTTTAAAAAAATTCTAGAAGCATTCGCATGGATTGCGCACAGTTTACAAAACCATGCCGTAAAACCATTCTGCCAGTTACGAGCTTAATAAATTTTATCCTAAAAATCATTTTTGGGTGATTCTAACTCCCTAATGGAGACTTAACTATTGTATATTGACAATATGTGCGTCCACCTTCATTCTCTTTCGTTTTGGGCCACTTTTTGAAAGATTTCTTACCAAGCATTAGTGGTTCTTCTTAATTTCTCCATCAAATCTTTCTCCATACACTTTCCTCTTCCTCTTTTTCTCTTTTTTTGGTATTTATATTCTACCATGGTCATAATCGACTTAGGGTTATGGTTTTCCATGATTTTTTATGTTGTTTTTGTACATTTAGGGAATACATTCCTATATTTAGGTTTTATAAACCCTCATATGATGATTCTAGGTGGGTGTTTCCATTCCGCTAAGAATTTTAGGTAGGATATCCCATGCACTTGCCTTTATAATTTATGTTTCATCAATTTCTTATTGTTCTTACCTATATATATATATATATATTCTATGTTCTATTTTGAAAACTTTGTTTTAATTGTTTTATGTAAAAGTGATGGTTTATACCCTATTTTAATGAAATATATTGTTGTTTTGGTTACAAGTGTATTCTACTTATTTGAACATTTGTTTCATAATCTTTCGCACTTGGTTTGTGTTATTTAGAACATGATTAAATATATTGAATAAATTCATGGCATGAAATTTGTGTTTTGTTCCATGTTAACTGCATAAAGTGAACTATTTTGTTAAAAAGTGCATGCCATGTGCTCGGTAAATTACTCTATTGGATTTTATGTGTTAAGTGTTGTTTAAAATAATTGGTTTGGTTTGGTAAACATATTGGCTATTGTAAAACAATTTTTTGGGTTCTTTATATGGGTTCCATGCTGGTTATGGTTTTTATAAAGAAGGTTTATTGGTTTTTAGGGTGTTTTGGTGTGTGTTTTCAGTGGAAGGCCCATTTGGCACATATATAAAAAAGGTTCTATATTGGTTGTGCAATCTAAATATTTTAAATGTGGTTACCAATTTTTTTAATCTAAAATGGTTCATTTTAACCATTTTACTAAAATTGGTGTTTGTGGATTCAATAAATGTTCATTTGGTAAAATTCTAAAAGGCCTGTTTGGATGTTTTATAAAAATGGTGAATTTTTTTATTATGAAACCCTCCTCTAGATGTTTCTCATGTCATGCATGTGTTTATATAATGGATTCTATGTCTTGGATGTCAAATCCTTGTGATTCATTATGACTGTGCCTTGGGTTAGACTCATGTTGTTCGTTTTGATTAATGGCATGAGATCAATCCATAGAGTTGCTAAGGATGATGCATGTTGTGAATTATTATTATATATATGTTGTGATTGGATGCTCGGCTGGAATTAGTTGGCTCACCCCCCTTAAATACTTGAAACATGGGAACCTATCATATTGAGAGAATGGTCTATGAATGATTGATGTGTTAGTAGTTTATGATACTGACTAGTTTCCCATAGTAGGTAGATATATTTGGGCTTATTACTATGGGATTTTACCTCATTATATCCAATGAAAGTGTAGATGAGCATATTGAGCATTTTTATTTTATCATGTGTGGCATGTCAATGGGGGTGGAGTCTTTGGTATTGGTGACTTCTGTATTTTTCTTGATCTTCTTGGTTCACTCATGTCTATTAGATTTCAGTTTCTTACCATGATTAATGTGACACCTGTATTTATATTTACATCGCCATTACTGTGAGATTTATATGGTTTCTTCTTATTTAATTCTTTCATTCAAAGTGATGGTATGATTTTAATAAGGTTTATGAAAAAAAATTCATCAAAAGTTTTTTATTCTATTTGTGCAAGTTGAAAATGTAAACATCACTTTCCCATTTAAAATAATAATTTTTCACTAATGAAATGAATTTATATTTGGAAATAAATAAGGGCAATGAGTTCTACATTGTTTTTGAGTAAACTTGTCGAAAACCATACTTTTATATATTATTTTTCACATTTCAATCTAATGTTTCTTTTATTTTAAAGGTAGTTCATTGGGAATAGATTATCAGGTTATCCTACTGAGTTTTAGTACTCATTCTATAGTTGTTTTCTATTTTTATCCCTTTTACATTATTCATATTGAGTTTGATCACCTTGAGCGAGTTGTGAACATTTCTTGGAGAGTGAAAGCAGGGTTATATGGAGTTAGTTGGTTGTATGGTTTTATTGGTTAAGTTGTTTGGTTCATTTGTACTTTCATTTTCAAGTACAAATAATGTTCAGTTCAACTTTTGTATAAATGTCCTTTCAGATGTCTATTTCTTTCCACTCTTCAGTTATTGTTTATATTTGGGTTAAAAAATTCTCTTACTTTAATACGGTGATGCCCGAAACCATTTTATAGCCTATTGGGATCTAGAACACCCTTTGGGCCATGTCAAGGATCGAATCGGGTTCCACGTTCGGGGTTGGTCTGTGATGGTTCATGACCCAACTCTTTCCCCTTTTTAAATACAAAGATATATAACTCCTTTTGTCTTATGATTCTATGTTTATTATCCTAGATGTGTGATGAAAACCTAGGATCCTATAGAAAATAGTCATAATTTGATAAATTAGTTTCTGTAAACTTTACATCAATTTACTCTAAATGATTCTCCTTGATAACGCTTTATAACTTTAGATACCAATCTATTAGACATTAATTGAATGTAATAATAGATTTAAAAAATATCATTACATGGAATAATCGAAAATAAAACATATCTTTGGTGAGTATCATGTTTTATATCATTTTAAAAAAACTTTTATTAGATGTAACCCCATTATAAATAAAAATTCTATACATCATATCTATTTATTATGCTAATATTCGTCTTTCATCCTCAATTAACCTATCAAAGAAAACAATTTTGTCCATAAATATATCTAAAGTTACCACTAATCCAAAAAGTTGATTTTTGAAAATAATAAAAAATAGATTTGTAAAAAATCATATCATGTATGAATCATGGATATTTGGGTGGATAACACTCCTACTAATTCATCATTTGATTTATTCTAACAACATTTCTTAATGGACTAAACAATTATGGTCACCCACCTAAATGTAAACTAAATCTCACATCAAATAGGGGAACCTAAAAATTAAGGACATCTAATATTCTTTCCTTACCAAGGATAATTCATAAATAATCTAGTGGTTAGGGTCACCCATATGGAATGATAGATGTCTTGATAAGTTTATTATTTGCAAGGAATCGCATATTTTGTATTTCTAGGGTTTTTTAGTCTTTCTATTTCCATGTTCATTATATGAATATCATACATAACTATTTTATCACTTGAAATCATTACATCTTATTTAATCCCATTATGTATGCATGTTTCTAGAGATTTTTTTGAGTCATATAAAAATAAATAAATTAATATGATCCAAATATATTAGTGTACAAAACCTTTCGTAACTCAAGATTTACATTACTTACCCAATAATAAAATTTAATTATAATTGTACATTTCCCATATGCCACATATATAAGGTATATGAAACCCTTTAATACGAGTTCTTAAAATTATAAAAACCAAAATCATTCTAATTTAAATCATAGTTTGATGGATATAAATCCCAATTTTTTTTTAAAAAGGCCTAATTACACAGGATTATGAGAATTATGACCCAAAGTACCACTATAAAAGGATCAAAACTTAAAATAGTTCCCAATTCCAATTCAACTTTAACACCTTCTTGGAATAAATCATGGTCAACTAGTATTATTAAATAAAAAAATAAAAAAATAAATCATAGTCTTGGTAAAATAAACACTAACTATTTTATATTACACCTAGAATATTACTCATATATAGATGGATTGACAAGTATAAGTAATAGTTTAAACAATTCATATCTAAATAATACAACATTCAAAATATATAAAATTTATATACATGAATATGAATTTGATAAATAAATAATAAATTTGTATATTTAACATGAGATATAACAACTTTAGACAATACTGAATTCTATTAAAACAACTTTTGACACAATCTAAAGGCATATGGATTTATCATGGGCTAGAACAACATTTTTTTAAATATATTTAATTTTATAAAAAAATACTAACCACCATGATGTGGTTTCTCTACCCGATCCATTCTGAAAAAAATTACTCAACTATTCCATCTTGAATCATGAAGTAGTTTACAAGCATAAGACATTTTTTAGTCTATTGTTATAACATGAACCATGGAGATTATATATGTAACACCCCAAGCTTCCACAGTACGTTTCCCTTTGAATAATGTAATAGCTTGCATTGTACGCAACTTCGAGATTCTAACACACTATGACCAATCAAAATAGCCGTTATGAATAGGAATACTCACTTTTTGAAATTTTATCATTCAATATGGACTTCATTTTTGGATTCAGAATATCTAAATTATCCTAGGTTGAAATTTTGTTATTTTTCTGAAAACATTCAATTTTTGATGAATAGTGAAAATTAATAAATTTTAATTACAAACATCTTTTTTTATTGAAATAACTAACAGTGAAAAATTATGAATTTTAGTGGTTTTAAATTATATTTAGAATATAGTTTTACCATTTGATACAGTGTAGGTCATTAGACATAATTTCACATTTAAACCGGATATAAACAAGTGTCAATCTTTTGGTAGTTATTATTTTTTAAAAACACGATTTTTGTTTTGACAGCGGAATTAATTTTAAATTAATTTCTGCCACTTATGTATTTTGAATTTGGAAAAATGGATTCAATATTTGTAATCTAGATTTAAAAATTGTGTAAAAAGGTAACTCTTATTTTTAGACATTTTGAATAATTACTTCGGTAAATATTTTAGTTACCATGGTTAAAGGGGAAATCTTGTAACTAAGGGTAACAAAATAATATTAAAATAATATTAAATTACCCTAAACGTGTCTTAACCCTATTTTTGGACACATGTACAAACATTGACATCTTTGGGTTGATTTTGGGACCCCATGGAGCCACTTGTAAGTGATAATGACACTTTATATTAATTAAGTTAATGTAAATACAGAAATGACATAAGCATATATCTTTTAGAAAAACAATTTTAACATTGGTTTATATATGTTATATTTTTGAATATAAATATTCATTAGAAATATGAAAATATTTACTATATAATTGTATTTTATTTATATTTTTTATACATTTAATAATTAAATTTATTTATGACACAATAATGATGCGACATTTTCCATATTAATGAATGAATCAAATAATTGGTATTATAAATGTTAAAATAAATATAATTTGAAATTGTTGATGGCATAAACGAATTTTATTGGTTAATATGACATTTTAGGATAGCTTAAATGAATTTTTTTCGAATTAATAAAGTTTTTAAGACTAAAAAAAATCAATTTTTGAATAGTGTCAAAATTGACATAAATGAGTTTCTAAAACAAATATTATGTTATTAATTGACATTCTATTCCTAAAAATCTAATTTTTGTAAAAAGGACTTATATAATGATATTTGTATAATTAATGGACCAATTGAGGGTCTCTTTGAAGTATATAGTAAATTTATTAACCATATAATATATAAATTCTAAGTGACATGGTAAATGTCCAACTAATTAACTAAGAGTTAAAACTAAATGATAAGGGTAATAAAGTGCCCCAAACCTATTTACAACAATTTTGTTGAGTATTTTTTGACCTATACCCACCTTATAATTTTAATAATCTACTTTTAATCCATTATAAACTGAATATGAATTTATTATAAAATAATATTTTAAGTTTTTCCTAAGGTGCCCCTCACCCCTCTTATAAAAGGGAACTCCCCCTTCACTATAATTCACACCTTATAAGCCATTTTGCTAGGCCAAAACCTACAAAAATACCCTCTAAACTATACTCCCTTCAACCTAGAGGCCTTATTTTGATCATAATTCATCCTATGGAGCCCTTTTGATTAAATCAAAAGGAAGAACCCGAAGAAGAGGTAATGATTTCACCACCCTCTTTTAAGTTCCTTTCTTCATCCACATCCTTTTTCTTGGTTGTTTCCATTATAAAATAATATCTCCAGTATATTCTATATATTGTGATTTTATTATAATTATGGTAAACCAAATTCATTATTCTATCCACCCTTTGAATGGCATGTCAGCATACGTGTGTGCGTACGGCTCACCGTCTCCACGTCGTGGTGTAATTGTTATTCAATATATTATTATTTGGATGGGTATAATAATGATGTGTATTTGATGTAAATACAAAATATAACATGATAAGTATTATGTATATATGATATAACATCCAATTATATATTATTTTAATATCAAAATAATGATATTTGTTCCCGTGCGTATGTACTGATTACTGTCTCCACAATGCGATGAGATTCATTTCCATGTTCACCATTCATCGACAATTATAAAAATATATATTACTAATAAGTATGTAATATATGAAATTATAATTCTAATGTAGATATATATATTTTTATATATAAGTATTTATTTACTTACATATATCTTATTCACTTACTTCCATTCAATACTATATAAAAACGGAAACATCGTTTATGCGTACGTACGGACTACCGTTGCCATAAACGGTGTTTTCCATTTCATATATACGTCTATTATACATATTTATATTCTAAATATATATATTATATCAATCATGTTTTACATTCTGGATGTATTTAAATCATTATCTAAGTGATACAATCAAGAGTAACAAGTTAAAACACGTACGATAAAGAAAGCGATTATTACCCGAAATATTAATATAACATAGAAATTATTATTAAATGGATAGTATAAAGTCATAAATGAATAATTTATGATATAATAAATATTAATATGGTTCTGTTATTATTTAATATCATACTATAGTCTTCATACAAGAGGATAAACTTACCCACAACTAAAGGAAAGTGCAAGGTAAGGGGTTTTCATCTCACTCCTTATTCCCATGAGATTCATACCATATTGCCACTATTACCTTTTGTGTGGTGTATGTACTACCCATAATTGTATTCTTTGTGTAATAAACTTTAATTTATGTGTATTTACAAATTAATTGTATGATAACTCTTTCATGGGGTGTATGTTTCGTAAGTTACAAAATTAGTTAGGGTTAATTTCACAACCTCTTCATTATTCAAGGTTGTTTATATGTAATTATCTATTGGGACCTCTTTATCATTCACATCCATGTTTCATAATAATGTATTTCAAATAATTCTTACTATTTTATAGACTATGGGTTGAAGTAATTTATACCCTTTTTTGACTTTTTATAAGAAGTTTATAAAGGAATCTTTCTGTCATTTTCCAAACAGGGTCCTTTTTAACCTTTTCGACAAAACTAAGGTAAGAATGTCTTTTTTAACTTATATGGTGGGTGCGGATATTTTCTACCATTATAAAATCTTCAAATCTCCCCTTACAATCTTATAAGAATATTTTGAATGTAAATGTTTTATATTATAATTATGTGAATTTTAAATTATTTCAAAATGAATATTTTAAGAATTTGTGAAAGGTACTCTTTATCAAGATCTGAATTTTAGATGTTTTAAAGATTTGTATTTCTAAATATTTTTAATTAATGTCCATGTTTTCAAAATTATTTTAAGGATTTATTTATATGGACATGAATGTTTTGAAATGATATTTATTTTCAAAAGTTTCAAAGTGGTATGGGACACTTTGATTCAAAAATATCTTTTAAAATAATTCCTTTATAAACGTTTGACTTTTCAATGATTTCAAAAAAGAGATATTTCTATCAAATAGTTTTTATTTCATCAATGTCAACATCCTTCGATGGATTTTAAGCTTATTTTAAGTTGATTTATTATGATATAAAACTTCCATATTGTATTGACATTTTTGTGATATGTTTGATGTGGATGTGTTATTTTTATACCATTCATGGTTTATGGAGAAAGTATTGATATTTCGTATGCTAGTTTTAATACAAATGTTTATGTTATGTTTAAACCTGTTCATATGAGGAATTAATTTGACTTAATAAGTGACGGGTGGAGCCCGATACAGCTCCTCGATGCATCAGTAGGTCTCTTGAGACAAACTAGTGTCTTGGAACAAGGCCTTGACAAAATGTTATTTGTAGTCTTGGAACAAGGCCTTGACTATGTGGTTATGATAGTCTAACATTATGCATTCCATCATTATTAAAGTGGTTATTGATATTTCATGTGATTATTCGACTAGTATAATATCAATGTGAATAAGTAAATGGAATTATTTCATTTTATTTTTTCCATATTATGCTGAAGTTCAAGTTTAAAAGGATTTTCTTTTAGTTATACATTGCCTTAAATTTTTATGCCTATTTATGAAAGTTTCTGCTGTATTTTTATCCTTACTGAGCATCTGAGATCACCCCTTTCAATATTTTATTTTTCCCAGGATGTGAAGAAGTATTTTATGAATGACCTGTAGGGATAGTATGAGGGGATATGAAGATAAGATGTTGTTTTTTTTCACTTTATAATGTAATGTAAGACTTATAAATGTATATAGTGATTCCAAGGCTACTAAACTAATCGGCCCTTCAGGACTTGATTCCTTGTAATTGTGAAAATGTATTAAAATAATGCACCAACTCTGGGTAACTGGGGTCGGGGTGTTATAGTTGGTATCTGAGGGTGGTTTAGTATAAACCTTGGAATCTATATTTAGATAAACTCTAATTAGAGCACATATCACTAAGATAGACTTTGAGGATTAATAGAGAAGAATATCCTAGAATTTTCGTATTGTAGAGATTTTTTGAGTTTTCCGAGCAATACATCCCTGTCTGGATACGAGCAGGTAGAGGCAGCTTTGGCACAGATTTACCTAGGGGTAAAACCCAAAAACACCGCTTTGATCTAGACTCAAATGGGAACTGGTGCACGACAACGGACCTTGCTGCACTCTTGGTTACGACACTCCCATGGGATATGGTTAGGATAATTCTCATTTTCTTTACAAACTATTATGAAGGGTTTATGAGTATATACTTCCTCAAAGAAGACATTTTTATGATTATAGATTATATCCATAAACTGTTTAATTTATGTTATGTGTTTTACAATTTTGGGATTAGGCATTGCTATTCATAAACCAATCTAGTGTATTCCATTGTTTAGAAATGTCTCCCAGTAGAAGGAACGATTACTTTAGCAATATGCATGATCCAAAGAGTAAGAATGATCATATATTTCATGTTCTTAAGCTAGAATTTAGAAGTGAAATATTCTCTCACGTATTATCATCATATGAAGAAATAGTATTATGTGTTGATAAGAAAAGTAATGAATTCTGGGAGTCCTATAGCTTTGAAGGAAAGCCAGAGAAGGAAAGGATGGTAGAGAGAAGGAAAGATAAAGGGAATAAGGTAAAGAAGGATTTTCCCATATGTGATAACTGTGGAAATAATCACCTTGGAAAATACTTGAAGGTAATGGGAGTATGTTATAATTTTAGAGAAAAAGGACACCAAGTACATGAATGAAAGGGTAAGAAAAAGTTTCAAATGTACAATGCTTCATCTGTAAAGAGTTTGGACACTTTGCGAACCAATGTCCTAGTCATCAGACTATGCCGCAAATGATTCTATTAGATAATAATAAAGTTAGGATACTACCAAAGATGAAGAGAAATGACTAATGTTCTTATGTTGTTATTTTGGAATTATTTTGTTGAAGTGTTGTATCAATGATGTACTGGAAATAAATAAGGATTGTACAACAGTACTATTTCATTGAGGATTTGAGATTTTATGGTACAAAGAAAAGTGAAACTACAACAAGTTAATCTTTTTGGAAATTACATGGTTGAAGTAAAGATAAACCATAATATGGTCCTAATATTGATGTACTGATTTTGGAATAAGATTTGGTTGATTTGGGTAAATTATATTGGATATTCTTGACTTCCTTGAAACTGATTAAAGATTTGTATATTTTATCATTATAGGAGTTTACAACATTATTGGATGAATGAAGTATATCCAGTATTCTATAAGGATTGAGGGAGCATGAATGTAATCAATAAGGTTTTATGGTAATTCAGGATGTTTCAGTGTTTTAAAAGAATACACGATGAAGGTATTCAAATGCTATTATGGGGTAAAAAGGATCTACATTATGTTTAAAATTCATATAAATTTTGGACTGAGGGTTAATAGAAGTATTTTGGATAAGTATAAAGGTTGGAATGAATAATATTTTACATTGGACATTGTTGTTAAATTTATTTTTTGGATATTTGTAAAAAGGACAACACACATACCATGTGACAACCCGTCACGTCGGACAAAGCTACGGGAATCGAACCCACAAACATAGTGCAATTGGGATTTATTGCCTACCACTAGACTACATGAAGTCCCTGGAGTGTATAATGTAGTTTTATTTTTTTAAAAGTTCTGATAGATTAATTATAAATTTATTTTTGGAACCAGATACGGTTAGGATAAATAGAATATTTTGGAGTTCTATTACCTTTTGGAGTGAAAGATGAGTTTGTGCTAAAAATTTATTAAAGAATGAAAATCTACATGAAAAGTAAGTATATTTCCTTAAATTCTTAGTAAATATCATGAATAAATTCCTCAACATTATGAAAGGCAGCATAAAGCAAAAAAGTTGTCGGTTAACTTTTCCAACTGTGGAATCAAAGACTGTTTAACCAATCAAAAGTTTGTGATTTTATTATAGTTAACTTTATCTTAATCATGTTTTCTACAAATCTCCATCAGAACATGATGGTTTTCTTCTCCTTCATATCCATGTTTCCATAGAATCCTAGTCTGGGCTATCTCATGTGACCTTTGTACTTCTCTTTCTTTCTTTTAAAGTTATATTTTTGTTAACCCAATTTCTGATATCGGTTTTCCATAAAGGTATTTTCTATTTTCATCCTTTTATTTCTAAAGAACATTTTCAAATTGAGAGGAATAAATTTATTTAATGAGGGGAGAATTTAACACCCAAAGCTTCCACGGTACGTTTCCCTTTGAATAATTAAATAACTTTCATTGTACGCCACTTCGAGATTCAAACACACCGTGACCAATCAAAATAGCCATTATGAATAGTAATACCCACTTTTTAAAATTTTATCATTAAAAATGGACTTCATTTTTGGATTCTGAATATCAAAATTAGCCTAGGATGAAATTTTGGTATTTCTCTCAAAACATTCAATTTTTTATGAATAATGAAAATTACTAAATTTTAATTAAAAATAACCTTTTTAATCAAAATAATTAATACTAATAAATTTTGAATTTTAGGGGTTTTAAAGTATATTTATAATATAATTTTACCATTTAATAAAATTTTGGTCATTGGAAATAATTTCACATTTAAACCGAACACAAACAAGTGTCAATCTTTTAATAGTTATTATTTCCTAAAAACACGCTTTTTTGCTTTGACAGCGGGAATTAATTTTAAATTAATTTCTGCCACTTATGTGTTTTTAATTTGGAAAAATGTATTTAATATTTGGAATCAGGATGTCCAAATCCTATAAATAGGTTACTCTTATTTTTAGAAATTTTGAATAATTACTTCGGAAAATATTTTTTTACCATGGTTAAAGGGTAAATCCGGTAAATAAGGGTAATAAAATAATATTATAATAATATTAAATTACCATAAAACATGTCTTAACCCTATTTGTTGATACATTTATGACCATGTGAATCTTTGGGTCTATTTTTCGACCCCATGGATCCACTTGTAAGTGATAATGACACTTTATATTAATTAAGTTAAATTAAATACAAAAATGACATAAACATATATATTTTAGAAAAACAATTTTTACATAGGGATATATATGTTATATTTTCTAATATAAATATTAATTATAAAGATAAAACAATTTCATATATAATTGTATTTTATTTATAATTTTTAGACATTGAATAAGTAAATTTATTTATGTCAGAATAATGATGCAATATTTTCTCTATTAATGAAAGAATAAAATAATTGGTATTATTAATGTTAAAATAAATATAATTTGAACTTTTTGATGACATAAAATAATTTTATTAGTTAATATGACATGTTAGGATAGCTTAAATTAATTTTTTTCGCATTAATAAAGTTGTTAAGATTTTAACAAAAATCAATTATTAAATAGTGTCATAATTGACATAAATGAGTTTTTAAAACAAATATTATATTATTAATTGATATTATATTCCTGAAAATCAAAGGTTCGACCAAAATACTTAAATAATGATAGGTGTATCATTAATGGACCACTTTGGGGGTCTCTTGGAAGTATATAGTAATTTTATTAACCATATAATATAAAAATACTAAGTGACATGATAAATGTCCAACTAATTAACTAAGAGTTAAAACTAAAAGATACGGTAAATAATGTGACCCAAACCTGTCTAAACCTATTTTATGAGTTTGTTTCAAACTATCCATGACTTAGACTTTGAATAATCCAATTTGGAGCTATTAGAAACCTAATATGAATTTATTATAAAATTATATTTTATGATTTTCCTAAGGTGCCCTTCACCCCTCTTATAAAAGGGAACTCCCCCTTCACTATAATTCACACCTTCTAAGCCATTTTTATCGGCAAAACTCTGCCAAAATACCCTCTAATCTATCCTCAATTCAACCTAGAGGCCTTAGTTTGATAAAAAAATCCAACCTATGGAGCCCTTTTGATCAAATCAAAAGGAAGAACCTGAAGAAGAGGTAATGATTTCACCTCCCTCTTTCAAGTTCCTTTATTCTTCCACTTACTTTTTCAATGTTGTTTACATTATAAAATAATAACTCCAGTATATTATATATACTGTTATGTTATTATAAATATGGTACACCCAAATTCATTATTCTATCCACCCTTTGAATGGCATGTCACCATACGTGCGTACGTACGGCTTACTGTCTCGACGTTGTGGTGTAATTGTTATTCAATACATCATTATTTGTATGGGTATAATAATGATGTGTATTTGATGTAAATAATAAATATAACATGATAAGGATTCTGTATATATGATATAACAACAAATTATATATTATTTTAATATCAAAATCATGATATTTTTTCTCATGCATACGTACGGATTACGGTCTCCACGACGCGATGAGAGTCATTTCCAAGTTCACCATTCATCAACGATTATAAAAATATATATTACTAATAAGTATGTAATATATGACATGATAATGCTATTGGATATATATATAATTATATATATAAGTATTTATGTACTTACATATATCTTATTCACCTACTTCCGTTCAATACTATATAAAAATGGAAACAACGTTTATGCGTACGTACGTACTACCGTCTCCATAAACGGTGTTGTCCATTTCATATATATGTCTATTATACATATTTATATTCTAAATATATATGATATATAAATCATGTTTTATATTATTGAAGTATTTAAATCATTATATAAATTATACAATCAAGATTAACAAGTTAAAACACGCACAATAAAGAAAGCGATTATTACCCGAAATATTAATATAACATAGAAATTATTATTAAATGGATAGTATAAAGTCATAAATGAATAATTTATAATATCATAAATATTTATATGGTTATGGTTTTATTTAATAACATACTATAGTCTTTATACAGGTGTTTAAATGTACCCTCAACTAAAGGAAAGTGCAAGGTAAGGGGTTTTCATATCATTCCTTATTCCCGTGAGATTCGTACCATATTTCCACTATTACCTTTTGTTTGGTGTATGTACTACCCACAATTGTATTATTTGTGTAATACACTATAATTTATGTGTATTTACATATTTATTGTATGATACCTCTTTCATGGGATGTATGTTTCGTAAGTTACCAAATTGGTAAGGGTTAATTTCACAACCTCTTCATTATTCAAGGTTGTTTATATGTAATTATCTATTGGGACCTCTTTATCATTCACATCAATGTTTCTTAAAAATGTATTTCAATTAATTCTTACTATTTTACAAACTATGGTTTAAAGTCATTTATACCGTTTTTTGACTTTTTATAAGACGTTTATAAAGGAATCTTTCTATCATTTTCCAAACAAGGTCCTTTTTAACCATTTCGACAAAACTAAGTTAAGAATGTCTTATTTAACTTATACTACAGGTGAGGCTATTTTACACCGTTATAAAATCGTCAAATCATCCCTTACAAGATTATAAGAATATTTAGAAAGTAAATGTTTTATTTTATAATTATATGACTTTTAAATGATTTCAAAATGAATATTTTAAGAATTTGTGAAAGGTACTCTTTATCAAGATCTGAATTTTAAAAGTTTTAATGATTTATCTTTCTAAATATTTTTAATTAATGTCCATGTTTTCAAAATTATTTTAATGATTTATTTATATGGACTTGAATATTTTGAAATGATATTTCTTTTCAAAAGTTTCAAAGTGGTATGGGAAACATTGATTCAAAAATCTCCTTTAAATTAATTCCTTTATAAATGTGTGACTATTCAATGATTTTAAAAAAAGAGATATTTCTCTCAAATAGTTTTTGATTTCTTCTATGTCAACATCCTTTGATGGATTTTAAGCTTATTTGAAGTTGATTTATTATTATACAAAACAACCATGTTTTATTGAAGGTTTTGTGATATGTTTGATTGTGGATGTGTTATTTTTATATCATTCATAGTTTATGGAGAAAGTATTGACATTTTGTATGCTAGTTTTAATACGAATGTTTATGTTATGTTTAAACCTATTCGTATGAGGAATGAATTGGAATTAATAAGTGATGGGTTGAGCTCGCTACAGCTCCTCGATGCATCAGTAGGTCTTATGAGACAAACTAGTGTCATGGCACAAGGCCTTAACATAATCTTATTTATAGTCTTGGCACAAGGCCTTGACTATGTGGTAATGATAGTATATAATTATGTATTCCATCATTATAAAAGTGGTTATTGATATTGCATGTGATTATTCGACTACTATAATATCCATGTGAATTAGTAAATGACATTATTTCATTTTATTTTTGTAATATTATGCTGAAGTTCAAATTTAAAAGGCTTTGGTTTTATTTATACATTGTCTTAAATGTTTATGCCTATTTATGAAAGTTTCCTCTATATTATTATCCTTACAGATCATCTGAGATCACCCCTTTCAATGTTTTATTTTTCCCAGGATGTGAAGAAGTATTTTATGAATGACCTGCAGGGATAGTATGAGGGGATACAAAGACAAGATTTTGTTGTTGTTTTTTTCACTTTATTATGTAATGTAATAGTTTTGAAAATATCTAGCGATTCCAAGGCTATGAAACTAATCGGTCCTTAGGGATTTGATTCCTTATAATTATGCCAATGTATTAAAATAATGCACCGACTCTGGGTAACTGGGGTCAGGGAGTTACAATATATTTCCCACAATGTTTTTTTCATTACGTAAATCATATTTCTATAAATGATGATTTTTTAGTCAACAAACCATGATGTGTGAGTAGTAAAAAACGTAACATAATTTTTTTTTAGAAAACCACAATGTGTTTTTTGGAAACATTCCATTTTTATTTAATTTTTTTTATAAACAATGATTTTTTTTATAAACCATGAATTTTTTTATAAAAAATTATAAATCATGATGTGGTTTTATAAAATTAGTCATGGTTCTAAAAAATCCAAGCATTTTTTATTTGTTTAATTTTTATCTCAGTGATTCTTCACTGGAAATGGATACGATACCACTCATGGTTTTTGAGACATATTAATGACCATATGTATTAAATTAATACTCAAAACCTTTACACAATATCTATAGGGAGGGAATCAAAAAGAAGAACTAAAAACTATAAAATAATCGGTACCTTGTTATCAATGCCAAATTTTTACAAATAGTGATTTTAATGGAGTTCTATCAGATGAAACTAAGTGGTTATTAACTTAAAATTTCTCTACTGAACATTAGAATCACTAAACACTTTAGTAAAATACCTTTTATCTTATTATTTTTTAGGAACATCCTCAAGAATAGTGAATGAAGATAAGATATTAGAGAGATCTTTGGATTTGAGAATGGCCTCCAACATACTCAAATGATGTCTGTTGTCTCTAATTTATAGATATCTTTCAGGGAATGAAGTATATTGTTCGATTCTAACATTTCATTCATTTATTAAATAAAAAAATCTATAACACTACTATTATAAATCTTATGAAAACTACCCATTCAAGTGATCTGATTATTTAAATCCTTTAACAATTAATAAAGCATCTAGATGTCATCGTATTATATATCATAAGCCAAATAAGAAATGATAATCATGATAGTATTTTTGGTTAAATGATAACCAATATTATTCAATCTGAACACCATGATTTATTTTCAAGAACAATTATCAAATACAATCCATGGTGTGGTCACTCTCACCAGATCATTGTTTATAATATAGTGTAAATTTATAATAGCATCTAAATGAATAATTAAAGTCTAGGACCATGAAAATATAAGTTTATATTCTTATTGTATCATTTATGGTTCTATATTTTTTTATACAACTTCTTCACATTATTTTATATGACCTATGTAGTTGATTGGTTAATCTTGAAAATATAATTGATGCCTTATACCATGGAGATCACTATTCCTTTTGTAAATAAGAATGATTATGGGTTCAATGGTACAAAATGATATACTACACATCCAATAGACAAAGATTATGATCTTGGAATCTCATTGAGGTATTAATGATGTATTTAGTGATAGAGGCACTGACGTGGCCATACAGTGATGTAGGTAGATATATAGCCATGTGAATACATAAGGGAGTGATACAGGTAGTGACACTAATGCAACACAGGTCATTCCGGCCAAAAAATAGTGGGACATTAGGCTACGTATTTGGATTTCAATCTGTTTTTCCTTCATGTCTTGTAATGGGTTCCTCTTTATCCGAGTTAAATATGGGTTTTTCCTATGTTTATTAAAATAGGTAGTGACAATATTCCACTTTGAAAGAAGGGTCATGGGTTCAATTTTATTTCTTACACTATAATGATTGATGATTTTAAAAATAAATGGGAATTATTTATCCTTAACATGTATTCCTATGATATTATTTTCGGAATTGAATCAATGATTATCGGAAAAGATCATTTCAATTATTACCATTTTAAAGTGGTTTTTATATCGCCTTATTGGAGAACTCAAATATTTAAAGGTGAGTGGGATCCATGATCAAGAAGAGTAATAATATTCTCAAGGACATTTGGACCATCCCTTGTCAATTATTAAGACTATTTCTCTATTTTATATAAGTTAGTTTGAATAAATATAATTATCCATTGGTAAATAGATATCTAGAGGTTTTACCTAATTATTATTTTTAGATTACATTTAGATAGAGAAGTAGAGTTATTGATTTATTTACTCAAAATGATGATTTATATTTATTTACCCACATATCAAATGGAAATTTATGATCCAAATTAATTTAATATTCTAATTAATGATCATGAAATTGAGTGTTTTATTCACAAGAGGGTTTCATCTTGGGTAGCTCTATTTCTCTTTTCTAGGAAGAAAGATGTGATTATTTTACTTTTCATTTATTATTGAAATATTAACCAAGTAATTGTAAAGAATAAGTACCATTTACCAATAATATATGAATTATTTTATTAGAATAGAGGAGTCAGTTGGTTTTATAATGTTTACTATAGACCATGATTTCACCAGTTGAGGTTCAAAGAGTCTGTTATCCCTAAGAATATCTTTCTGAGATATTATAAGTAATAATACTATTTTGTAATACACTTTGGGATTATAAATTCCCACATGGTCTTTATGAAAATGATGAATCTCATATTCTATAGATAAGTTGATTCCATTTTCATGGTCTTTATGAATGATATAATTGTATATTCTTTTTTAAGTGAAGATAGTTAAGATTTTTTTGATGGAATAGGTATGTAAGGGGGTGAGGTTTAAATGGATCAATTAATTTTATTTTTCCTTTGATGAATTAAATAATATAATTTGGAATTTTCATCAAATGTGAAGGAATTTATTAAATTGATTAATAAAATTTTATAGGGTTGAGTGTTGGATAATAAAATTTAATGTATTCGATAAATTTTAATTAGTAGGGAGATTGTTAGTGAATTTTATTGTTATCTTGATGAAAATCATTATTTTAGGAAGAGGCTCATAATTCCTTTTTTCTTGATAGAGGAAGACATAAAAATTTACTATTATTCAAATTAGTTTATTCACCCACATGAAATAAATATATATCAAAAAACAATATTGATGGCTTAGAGTGAGGTATGGAATCACTGGTTTTTTGTCTTGTTGTCCAGATTACCAACAAGTGAAGACCAAAAATTAAAAGCCTATTGGTTTTTAAAAACACTTCTTATTCCTACTTGGAAATGGTATGGGGTATCTATAGATTATTTGATATAATTACCTCAATATCCTCATGGAATAAATGTTATATGAGTGCTTATTAATAAAAGAACTAAATCAGATAATTTTATTCCATTTAATGAGCATTTGATGGTAGAATATCTTAGAAAATTATAAATTTTGGAGTATTTTAAATTGAATAGAGTTCATTATTCTATAGTTTCTTACTGAGATCCATAATTTACCACTAAGTTTAAAATATTATTTAAGAATATATGGTCACTTAGTTAATGTTTGGTATAACATAACATCCTTTAATTGGTGGTTAGATGGAGAAATATATTCATGCTATTGAATTTATGTTTTATTATTGTGATTTGAATTTTGGAGGATCACTGGAGGACTATGTTTCTTTTATTGGGCAATAATATATAAATATATATATAAGGCTAACCAAAATGGTTTTATTTGAATATTTTTATGGTCAATCGCATTTTTCTACTTTGGGTTGGAATAAAGTGGATGAGTCATCACTTTTGGGACTCATAATTTTGCAGGAGACAACTGATAAAATCCAATTAATTTTAAAATTATTAATGAATACTAAAATTCACCAAAATTCATATATATATTTCTTTTTTTAGTTTCCTTGATCTAGTTCGCCTCCACTATTACTGAACTATGCACCACATGCCTCAAGTACATCTCTCTATATTTCATTTTCTTCAGACCAACAATAAGGGTTTATATATAAAGTGGGGGTACTATACACACATTTTTATACATAGACATAAATCATAATGGATGATATATGATCAACTATAATTATTGGAATAAAAAAATTAAATAGACATCATAGCTGCATTCCAACAAAAAACTAATAACAACTTCATGTTATAAAAAAATGTGTAGTACTAATGTCTTGTATTCATACATAAGAAATTGGATCCCCTCTAGGTATATCATATAGAAAATGTCCCAAAATTAATCAAAATATATGAGATATAAGAAAAAATAATCATGAGCCCATGTGCAGTCCCATATCCCAAGGCCTATCGAGATCCGTAGATCATTCATTGACATCAAGGCCCTTTACCCTACCTAGATCATGAACCATAAAGTCTAACTGGGTACTAGGGTTCTTATGTAGGGTTTGAGTACAACATTTTTAACCCACAACCAATAATTTCCCCAAACTTATCTAGCATAACCATGATCATGTACAATATGATATGATCTTAAATAAAAGTAGGGAAAATGTAAATAACAAAAAATCATTCCCACCCATGAGTACTGCAGTTTCACCATGTGTGATTAATTTTGACATTGACCGATGCTGATGCGTCTTTAAACATATCACATAACAGTCAACCAGGCATCACCTTTTAATTCATAAAAAATGGGAAAAACATCCCATCATAGTTTAATGACCAATAAATGTGAAATAGATCCCAAAAACATAACTAGAACAAAGATAATAACATCATTGTGAAAACATAATCATCAATACAAGTGTATAATTTCCTCATAATATAGTTATTTCTGTGGGATAAATTCCCCAATCCACTATATGCATGTATGAATCATGTTTTACCTATAACATAAATAGAGGGACTAATTTTCTTTATCCACAGTCATAAAATCAAGATTTAAATACATATCTAGTCTATGGACACACAACAAGATAGGTAATAATGTCTCGCTATCACTACTCTCATATAGTTTCCCCATCCACTTCCTTGGAAGCATATCTTCATAGGTAGTATGCCCAACTTCCATGGGTAGTAGTGGATAATTGGTAGTAGCATCCCATCCCCATCGTCATTATGGGAACATTAATTATCATTAGAAAATAATATCAAACATTAACAAACACTATAAATTGCAGAGTGTTCCTCATCATAAATAATATAATATAAATGGGCCTTATATCCCAAAAATAATCACCAATAAAATAAGGGCATATTATCCCACATTCATAAAAAAACATTGGTATAAAAATAGAGCATCGTAATGCATCATACATTTCAATAAAAATATGTGATGATTTTAGTGGGAAAACTCTGTTATCTATGTGATGTAATTTAGATATCCTTTTTAGAACTACATTTTTAGCTCAGAGAAATGAAATTTTTTTATGAAATGTTTCGATGACATCCAATGCCTTCTTATGTCGTTCTTCTAGGATGCATTGGTTAGGTGGATTATCATAAAGGGTTAGCTTATATTTAGTGAATTCATTAATTACATGTAAAGATATATCCTTAAAATTATCTTTGGGGAAAGATGTTGTATTAGACTCAAATTCCATAAAAAATTGTCCTCCCAATGTAATGTCAAAGAAAATTTTAAATTTTTGTAGAAACCGCTAATTTCTATATTTAATCTTCCTTAGCCAATTCCCCTAGATAAATTAACACCAAAACAATGTAAAAAATAACCCCTACAATGAAATCACATAATTTTATGTAATCAATGAAAATCGTCACTTTTAGTCAAGTTAAAATATTAATCTCAATATTCTATAAAAAAATAGAAAACTACATATGAACTGCTGAAATTACCAAAAAATCAATCAAAATACTATTAAAAATTAATTGAAAAATAATGGAAAATATATGAAAACCATATCCCCATACACTTGTGTGATTACTTTTCCTTAGGAAATTACTCTCAATTAAAATTCACATTCCTTTTCAGTTCAAATCAAAGTAATCCATTGATCAATGGAAGTTAAATGGTAATACATTAGTTGATCAAATATTTAAAGAGTACAAGTCTTATTAAATCTATTTTTCTTACATTTTTATCCATTTATAAATTTCACACTCCTTTTATATAACTAACGTAGTAACATTATACTTCATATTACCCTTGTTCAAAGAAAGAAAATTTTACCTTTTTGTTGTTTCCATGTCATGAAATTTGAAATTTTACTTATTGAGTGAGTACAACCCACCTGTAACTAAACCATCCCTTATAGTATACATCCACTAGGATTAATTTCAATAGTTAGTGCTTGATATTAGGGTATGTGTATATGGATATCATGTGGTCATTTTAATCTTATGGGTGGATTTTATTTTTTTACACACACACACACATGGTTCCAAACTATATTTGGGTTCATTTAAATAGATCCTAATTACTTATTTTAAACTAATTTATACAACATATAGAATTATTGTTTAATTTATATCTCTAAGGGATTAATTATTCATAGAAACCCAATAAACATTAATTGATTTCAACAATCTATTGAGAACGCGTCTCAATTCTTATTCTCCTAAATTCTATCATTTTAAACTCCAATGTAAAAATTATATCAATGAGTTTTAATGTTTCAAAGGAAATTTTTTCTCCAATAGAATTATCGATATAACCTCAAGTATGATTACTCACACACAACACATATATAAAATAACTACCCCCCTTGTGCACACTTTTTTAATGTTTATAAACAATAGGTAAAAATGGGAAATGTAATGATTTATATACAATGAAATTGAATATGAAATTAAGGTAATAATGGAATAATTCACTCCCATAAATCTATTTCCATTACAGGTTTATTGTATTCATTATTGTTTTTCCCCTATCTCTTTTCCAATCCTACAAATATCAAGGAAATACCAATGTTTTGAAATGTGAATTATTTTACAAAAAATAAAATCTAAACTAAAAATTAAAAACTTCATAATTATTATTTGGTTTCCTCCCAACCAACACTTGGATTATAGTCACCTATTCAAGATTTAATTAATAAACTATCACCAATCAAGTGTAGGTTTATTCCTAATAAAGAACAACCAGTAAAGGATTTATCCTAAACTCCTTGTAATGAAAATGAGCACAATATTCTCCCATAAATCTATGGAATAAAACCTTTATTCATAATTTATATATTACCCCTAAACTTACCCACTTCCATTGTAATGTAGTGGTAGTCCACCTCTTATATTATGCATGTAAGTTTAGATGGGTCCAAGAAGGGTGGTTGGGTGGTGGGGATGGCCTCCTCAATTCAATCATAATTTCAACTACATATTTTCACCTCCCTTTATGGATTTATTCTTCTATTATTCTCCTTAGATATCATTCCCCACAATATGGATTATTTTTTATCAATCAAATTCAAAAAATGGGTCTTCAATGTTCAAAAATATATTGTATATGTTATCTTATAGGTATTTCTAACCCATCTATTCCATTCTATACAAAACAAAAAAAAGTAAAATAAATATAGTGTAAAGGAAAAATAGAATAATATAAGAATGAAATGGTATTTATATAAGGATGGAAATGAATTCTAAAAAAGATTTAATAATGAAAATCATATTTTTTATAATTTATTTTTATATGTTTTTGGTAGTTTATCACCAAAAAACTTATAATTCCTACTCCTATCACATAAAATGGTGAACATTTAGGCGAGGGTTAATTTTACATGGAAAAAAAGACACCCTTAATTATATAAAGAACAATACCAGTGAGTATTGGTCATCTTCATAAAGAAAGTATAAAAATAATGAGTGAAAATGGTTGAGTGTTTTGAAGGATGTAGTAAAAATATAGATGTGTAAAAGGGAAGTTCAAGGATTTATGAGATGATAGAAAGGTGACGGTCACCATAATATTGGTGAGAATAACATTATCCTAGATTATATCTCTCACTATTTTATCTTCTTATCATATGGCTTCTACCTAAAACCTTTCATGGAATCACTGGTTGTGTGATCGAGCATCATTCCTCCCTCTCTATGTTTTCCACTCTTTTTTGACTCATAGTTATTCCATTTTAGGTTTTTGTATATGGTTTCCAAGTTTTCACCCATATCTTATTTTGTATTCTTTGGTCTACCTCCTCAAATATACTTATTTCATTACCCATCAAGAAAGACCCCATCATTGGTCAAACATTATGGTTCTTCATTTGTTTGGTATTACTCTAGTGGAAGATAGACTATTTTTAAATTATGGTTACACATTATTTTTGTGTTATTATTCATTAGTTGGTATTTTGGGTTGATGTTATTATCTCAGTGTTCTAAATAATTCTCACTTCTACCCTTTATATCTAAACCATCATGCATAACCTTAACTTGGTTGTTCATGATGGTGCTTTAGAGGATTAAGATAACGATGGGTGTTTGGTTGGTTGTGGTGTTTTCCCATAAATGTGTTTTCTTTTACTTTTTAAATATCTTGGATAACTCATCTTTTGACATTACTAGTGTCTCTTGGTCCCCTTAATTTCTTTATATCTACTGGTGTAAGCAACAATATCTACTGTCTTCATGCAATTTTAAATGATGGTTTGAATGTAATTTTGGGTGGTCTGGTTATCATCTAGTTTCATCTTAATATTTTAATATATTTATCTCTAGTGGTTATACATGATGGTATCGTCTTTTGGGGATATATTCATTTTCATTGTTTAGATTATATAGTTTATGGATTTTTTTGTAACTCTATGGTGAAAGGTTTTATGGTGGTTCTATATTTGATGTTTTTTCTAGATTAGGTGATGATGGAAATATGGTTTTTGGTTTTCATGATGGTGTTCTTCTCTAATTTTTTAGGTGGGATAACTAGTTTTAGTGATCTATAATTTTTTGAAATGGTGTTCAAGTGAGGATATGGGTTCTATGTTCAATTAAATGTGTGAGGATCAAGTTTAAGCTATTTGGATTGATGAATTTCATTCCAATTAGTTTGTTTCTAAATTTTTTTATATTGAATATAGTTTTTTATGGTTGTAGGTGATGGTTTGGATTCAGTTAATGTGTAGATTTTGTTTATGTGAGGATTCAAATTTATCCTAAAAAATATTTTTATGATAACAAAAAAATTGAATATTGATAGGTCACCCTAAAACATTAATACTATATTGTTGGATTCCATGGGAGTGGTTTTCACTTGTAGGGGATTTGAATCCAACCAAATCACCCCAAACTACATACTATTTGGGAAAATACTATATGAAACAATCCCAAATTTCTTATAAAAATATCTCTCAAGTCACTCCCTGGGCCTTCAAGATGTAAATATAAGTTCCCATGGGATTTCTTACCTACTCACAAGTAAAATCATTTACTTATCTCCCTCAGTCAGGTGTTTTATGACACTTTCATTCAATTTTGGAGATCTATTATAGTTTTCAATCTCAACTTTTGAGGTTTCCAGTCACCTAGAGTATAGGTTATCACACTTCTATACTACCCTTCCTCTTGGTCAAGTGTCCCAACATAAGATCCAATGGTGAGCTTTAACACTTTCCACCATACTCAAAACCTATTATGTTCAAATACCCACTATGTTTGTTGTAGAATAATTAGGTGGAATGGTGAAAATCATAAACACAAATATTTGTAATAGAAATAAATAGAAAAATAAATTAAAAATTCACTTAATTTATATAAATATTTGTAACCTGAGCTATAAAATAATAAAATATGTACAATTCAGAACATGGTATAAAATGGTTCAGTGAATAGATTAACTCTCACAAGCTCTTAGGGATCATAGGTCCACTCTTGCATTATTGTATTCCTCTCATATATCACCTCCATTGGTAATATACATAGATAATAATATTGTATTATATTTAATCCTATTATTGTATATGGATCAATCCCTATTTCTATATTTATTCCTCTACCTTTAATACATTTCATTCGTGTATAAACATTTGTGGCCATTCCATGTGGTAAATGAGGCTTGGATCACTTCCCTTGGAAATATAATTTCTATTATTGTTAATACTTGATTTCAACTCTTAATCCAATGATCTCCAATATCTCCCTCTCTTGTGGATCATCCTTTATGTGGAAATTTGTTTAATTATTTACCCAATTTTGTTAGGTGATCTGTGAAAGGGAATGGGTTTGGTCCTACGAGGATATGCATGTGTGCCACATAGAGTGGAGACAATATAAATGGGTATCAAATGTTATTATTGACCCTTAATTTATCTCTCTTTTCATTGATGATTATTTTCCAATAAAATGTTCATCGTGGGTTACTGAAGATTTTATTTCTATTTACTAGTCAATTTAAGATACATTTAAAGGAAACATAATCCTAGGGTGGATGTGATATGACATGTGATTCAATTATGGCATGTGAGGTTTTTTCACAACATATATTCAGACTGAGAATGGGTGCTTTGTTGAAGCATGAGGCTTCATTAGTTTTTGGAATAATGTGTGCCCTGGATACATGAATTTGTTGATGCTCTCTTATAGTATGTTCTTGATTCATAATGTGTTACAAAAATAGAGCATCACAACATAGAAAATGATTTAATATGAACTCATTATGTGTTGGGATTCCACACTATGTTGGGTGGGAAATTTACTCCCATGCTTCTTTGTAAAACTAAGTTGGAAACTCAATACAATGTAAAGATTTAATGTAGGACTGTGCTAGAAAAAAATGAATTCTCAAGGCCTTCCTCAAAGCTATGTTAATTAGGTGGCATATACCAAGGGGTTATTGTGGCTTCCTTTAGTACATAAATTCCAGGTAAAGATGTTGCCTTGACACTAAATTAGGGTGATCACATTGTCTTAATCTCCAATTAAAAAAATATATCCACCCAATGTAATGTCCAAGGTTACTTTGAATTCTTATAGAAACCATTGATTTCTTTATTTTATCATCTCCAAACCAATTCTATAATATTATCAGTTTTTTAAAATTCTTTTAAAATCCCCTTTTGGATATAGTCTTTAAGTTATCTTAATGAAAATATACCAATTTTTTAAAAAATATTTTTATGAATAAATGTGGTATAAGGAATATGTAATGGTAAATACTTTATAACTATACACAAGGTAGTTTTTAGGATTTTTTTAAGGGTAAATACTTGATTTTAATGGTTGTGTAAAGATGACTCTCTTCTTCAATGAGCTATATAAGGGTGAGATCTTATTTCAAAATGTTCTTTAAGGGAAAAACCTCACTACATAAGGGTAACTATAGTGCAATATAAAGGTAAGATAGATCATTCAAGCGTTGTGTATAGTTAACCTTATTTTGTCAAAGGTTACATAAGGGTAACGAATCCACTACGTAAAGGGATTTTGATCTACATAAGGGTATCTCATTGGTTTCAAAGGATGCATAAACATAATCCAATGTTTTTTAATGGTTATTATATTTTTCAAAGGATATTTATGGGAAACCCAATACCCTCAGGTGGAAGCTATGAGTTTTGTAATGTGAAAATCCTGATACCCTTACACAAATCTATTTTTAGGAAAAAAATATTTTAAAAACCTATTTTTCTCTCCTTTATCATATCAAACTTCTGATTTGGTTGAATAATTTTAAAATCCAAGAATCATTGGAATTAATTATTTTAACATTTAAAATTTCATAAATTTTTTTTGAATGTTTTAAATTCTCTTAAATTAAGAAATTATTACAGGACAAATTAAATGATGAATTTAATTTGAATATTTCAATGTTGTGAACCTGATTTTGAAATGATTTCTTCTAAAATACTGAAAGTTTTTCCCCATCTATTTTTATATTATCTTGAGTCTAAGAAACCCAAGAACCCATTATTCAGGATCTATAAGCCTTCTTCAAGTATCTATTGTTTCTCTTCTAGCTTCCAATAATGGAAAAACTCACCCTCTATCATCTATTATTTAGAGTAGTATTTCTCAAGGGATAAATTCTAAGTATCCTAATTTTTTTAAATTTTAAAATAAGATTTTATATGATTTATATGAAATTTTTGAAACATTCATAAAGGGGTTGAAAAAAAATCAAAGAATAATAATAAATAATTACCACATTATTATCGTAGATTATTCTAGAGAGATGGAATATTATCAAATGTGGTTTTATAATTATTCATTAAGGAATTAATGGTTTTCACATGCTAAGTATTAAAAAAATTCTAAATTATCTAGGAGAGAGATACTATTCTTTCATGTGTTGTTTGTATTTCCATATAAAATTAAATAATTTGAATTAGTTCAAGGAATCCTCAGTTAGTGTATTAAATAATGAACAAATGGATGTTATTTAAGTTATTATTCATGATGAACATTGATGTTGATATTGAAAACCTTAAAGTGGTAATTTCTTTACCATTTGGGAATCTTCTATACACTTGCTACCATGATATGATTGTTATGTTGGAATTACTTATTTTACCATGATTGATAATAATCACATTTGTTTGAATGTGTATTCCATGATACCCATATATGTTTTTTGATTCCATGGGTATGATTACATACCTTGTTAACCATTTTTGATTTTGATGAAATTTGCTTGTATGATGCTAATAGATTCCCATTATGACATGCTATATTTTTTCTGGAATGATTTACCCAGTTATTTATATTCCATGCCTTGGAGGTTTTTATTATTACATGGAATAGGTAGGAAATCATGAAAATATTATCCCTTAAAGGGTGATTGTGCGCGTCATGCAAATAAAATGATGATGGAATTCATCCCAGGGTAGGGGCATGATACCATGGAGTCCTTACTCAAGGAAGAAACATTAGGGGAATGATTTCCTAGAGGCCTAACTCAAGGTATATATGGAATATGATGGTTTGGAGGCTTGACTCATGATGGAGTTGGGGTCTGATGACTTGATGCCTAACCTATGATGGATCCAGGATATGATGGAATGGAGACTTGATCTGAATTGATGCCTTGAGAATTTCTAGTGACATGATTTTCATCCATATGGACAGTTTTTTATCACTTGGTATATCCTACGATTATCCTTCCAGTATGGAGATGAAATAGGTACATCATAGACCTATAGTGGACTTGTTAGTAAAATAGTTCTTGGTATATTATTGGTAATAATTTCTTACACATTTATTGTTATCTTGGAAAACACATGTTATATATTTTCATTTTTTATATGGATTAGTTGGTGGTTTTCATCTGGGATTTATTACTCACACCATACATGTGCATCTTGATGTTCTTGTAGACTTCGTGTATAGGGACCAAAGAAAGGGAAAATGTCCCTGGGTAGATAGTTGAGTTATATATCATAGAGTTGGTAGTGAGACTGGGGAAGACTCCATAGGATTTCAATTGTGTTAATTTATTTATCTTCTTGCACAAGTACTTCGATTTGTCTTTACATACATGGAGAGTGTTTATTGATTATATTTCATGTGTTCCATCAAACTATATTTTCTTCTACCTTATTTAATCTAATTTTCTATATTTATTTATATTACAGTTCAAGGTTATGATATTAACGTTATAGTCACCCCCTTGATAGTGTTCAGACCCTCTCTGCTAGTCAGTTGCCTTTTGTGTAAGGGGATATGTGCATTAAATTGTGTGGCTCACTATCTCATATTTAGTGGTTTAGGTTAGGGTGTTAAAAAATGGAATCAGATTCATGTTTCTATACTAAGACATGGTAGAATGAAGATAGGTTGTTAAGGACTTGGGAAAGAGATTTTCCATGTTCATGGCTAGCTCACATGTAACTGACATTCGAGTTACCTCTGATGGTATTATGGTTATTGTTTTATGACATTTTGAGTGTGTTTATGGATCATGAAACAAAATTTAAGATAATATTATATATATAAACGTTTTATGTTGCATACTAGTTCATTAATTTAATTCCTTGATTCATTATAATTATTTTTGGTATAGTTTTATTCATTGATTGTGCGATATATCTATTTTACATGCTATTCTAATATATCAATTGGAAATAATTAGTAGACCTGATCATGTTGTTATATTTTGAATATATATATGTGACTATGACTAACATACTGGGATAGAGGCCTTATTTTGTTCTAGGAGGGATATACCATGGGTATTGGGTATACTCTTAGGATAACCTTTATATGATCCCATAGACTGATTAGGATTTATTCTAATGAATTCAGTTTTTCTAATTGATTCATTCACATTTTAGAAGATTCCAACCCACAGGTGACTAATGGGACCACTAGTTTACTTGGTCCAGGATTCTCCTTGTCATGACCAATCCTTGGGGCCTGTGCCGTGACTACCCCAAGCCCTCCTTCCATAGGCCAGGGGCTGGTGACTAGCACCAAAGGCGTAAATCCCTATAACTAGGAAGGAATTTCCTTTATAAAACGTAAACACATTCAACCAGAGTACAAACAGAAGAAAACAGTAAGTAAAACTGAAAACAAAAGTAGTGCTGAAAGTAAAGGGGCCAGAAATACATGCCCAACTGTAAATTACAAGGTAAAAGACAAAATAGTTGGATGGTGGCAAGCTGCTCCTGGATCGTCCACCACGGATCCTACCTGAAGGGTAGGTACATATATCCTCATCAGTGCCCTCATCTGTCAACCTCCAATGGGTACCAAATCATCGTTAGGTCCACCTCTGGGTACCGAATCATTGTGAGGTCCACCTCTAGGTGTCGTCCAGTCCTCGTACACTCGGCCTCCGTCAGCGCTGTCCATCGTCTGCATCCAACACAACGAGGTGCGGGCATAGCTCGTGCAGGGGTGAGTATAACGATACTTAGTAGGGATCCCGATACCCTCAAGGTTTTACTAAATCCAACAAGGATAACCACAAATAAGGATCTCAACAGATAACCCTTACTTAGGTATATTCCCATACATATACCTAAGTTATCAAGTAACTCATCTCAATCATGAGGAAAACACAAAAGTAATTGACTGAGCTCAAACCAGGATTTTATTCATGATGTCAGAACCACGGCTATGGGAGAACTCCTCCTCTATCGATAACAGTATTCATGTCACAACTCCGAGGAGATACTCATTAACCTTAGACTGCTGAGGTACTCCTCCTGTCGAGTACCGCGGGTCAGCCACCTCACAAAGTAGTGCTCCCCCGCCATGGGTCTGCCACCTCACGCAGTAGTGCTGCCCCCACATAGCCTATAGAGGTACTCCTCCTGTCGAGTACCATAGGTCTACCACCTCACAAAGTAGTGCTCCTCCTCCATGGGTCTGCCACATCACTCAGTAGTTCTCCCCACTAGGCTAGTGAAGTCACTCCGAAACGAATCAGACAAGTAGTCATAAGGTTACAGTCAGCTACTAGGTCTTCGTACTCCGTGTGCTGGTCTCCAGGAGGATCCGCTCCACAAGATATTGGTTGATACTCCAAGTATCAAAAATTCCCACAAAGATGTATCTCAAAGGACTGCCCCATCATAGGGGTCTCAACGCAACAAACGGTGCGTCAATCAGACGCTCAGTCTGTGAGTTATTAGTCTTTTTGTCCCGGGGCCCCAGTTGGTTTCATGTATGAACCAAACCGTCTGTATCTCAATTGTACCCTGAACACCCGTGGGGTATACTCAAAAAACTATTTCTCAACGATGTTACCAACGCCGCTGACAGTTTATCAAACAGACATTCGATCTGAGAGTTATTGGCTTTTCCGTTCCAGGGGCCCGGTTGGTTTATAAGCTAATCTAACCCAACCATAATCCAACTGCATCCAAACCTCTAGTGTATTATTCCAAAATGACTATCTCATCAAGGGTAATCCAATGTAGTCAATTTCACGTCAATCGGACACCCGATCCTCAAGTTATAAGCATTTCCACTCTGAGGACCCATTTGGTTTCGAGTTCGAACAAACCCGGTCATAACCAAACATTGTCAAAACATTGAGTGTAATTTAATAAAATGACCTTCTCGATCCAAGGAATCCTACGCAACTTACAGTGCATTGATCGGAGGTCTGTAGCTCATGTTATGGGCGTTTAAATGAATCTGGTTTGAAAATAGGGGGTCTTGGCCCGGTCCGACCCGGCCCAACACCCCCTGAGCCGGCCCGAACCGGGTCGACCTGACCCGGGTCTGTGTCTGGCCTGGTAGGGCATGGCCTACCTCACGTGGCCCACCCCAGCCTGGCCGGGGGGCGCTGGTTCATCCAACTGGCTGAGCGTTTTTTGCGGAGCGGGGGGGGGGGGCACCCGTTGATTGGAACCGGCGGCGCGAGCTGGCGCCACCTCGCCGTCCCGGATTCTGCATAGCCACAGGGTCCGTCCCACTGCCGCCGCAGCTGTTTCTGCAGTGGGTTTTCTTCGATGGCGCACTTTGGCACCACCACCTCCAGGCGGTCAGCCGACACTGGCGACCCGCGCCGCCACGATGTTTCGCAGGCCTCTAGAGTCACTCTGGTGGTCCGTTTTAGCTCTCGTCTGCACCTACGACCTTCTCGGGTCGTGCTCTTCACTGCAATGGCATCAAATCATCGTTTCCCTTCTTTTCACCCATCGCCACGCAATCCGTGCATCAAGAACAAGTTGGCGGTGGATCCAGACTTGTTTTTTAGTCTGTTCCTACTGCATTAGTAGTTTGAATAATCACCAACAGAATAATCTTCCATGCTTGAGGGTATAAATCACATAAACGTAAACATGCAAAATCCCCCCTACCTTGATAAGATTGGTGGTAGCTGAGAATTGTGGATAACGGTGTCGATTCCTTCATCTTGGGAGTGCACCCGAAGAAGAAGTGGTGTCTCCTCACTTGACGCGGAGAAAAGAAAAGAATGTGCGTCGTTGATCTTCGTGGAATTAGCGTTCTTCGTCAAAGAGGAATCATTCTTCCTGGAAGGGTTGTGTTCTTAAACGATGGAGTAACTCTCTTCTTCTTTCACAAGATCTCTCTCTCAAATATTCCCCCAACACAACATGTGCCAACAAAATTAAAATAAGGCCTCCCCATATTTTAATAAACTTTCCAAGCATTCAAAATTCAAATCACTTCATTAATTAATTGAAGAGTTTGATTGCATTGATTAACATGTGTTGGAAAATAATAAAGAGGGAGAGATGGAGAGGAAGAGTTTAAACAATTTATGAGGAGTTTACAAATTAAAGAAGGGGGTTTTAAAAAGTCTAGGGGAAGGTGAATGGTTGGGTCTTTTATGGGCCCCACCATTCAAATATCCGCACATGGGAAGTTGGACGGTTAGGGGGCCCACTAAGAACTTCCCATTAGAGGGATTAAGTTCCAAAGATATAAAATAAAATTGTTCTACAATTTTATTTAACTTCTTAATTAAACTCCAATAATTAACTTCTCATCCTGTGCAAACGCAACTGCAGTAAAGGTCACCATAAGCAATTACCAACATTGTGAGTTCATCAGTGTCCTCAGATTTCAATTCCGAGAACCGGTTGAAAATATAGAAAAACCCGCTCGTTCGTTCACGGAACGTACCCGAGCTAAACATCAGAAAATTATTATAGGCACACTGGGCCTCGGAATCAGGTGCAGTAAGAAACTACGTACTCAAAAAATTACAAAGAAATTAAGGAAAAAAAATTCCTTGAAATTACGAGGTCTTTATATTACTCCCACCTCAGGTCTTCATGTCCCCGTAAAGCTTCAACACTCACTAGGTAAAACAAAAGAGGTACTGAGTATGCATCTGAGCCTCTCGATCCCATGTGCTCTCCTGGATGTTTCAGTGCTGCTAGCGAATGCAAACTAGAGAAATCGACTATCCACGTAGGACCCACTACTGTCAATCCTCGATCACCACCAGGACCTCCGCGAAAGTCACCTCGTTATCAAAGTCCAGCTCCCCATGGTCGATGATGCGTGATTGGTCGTGCACGTATCTCCTCAGCTGAGATGCGTGGAAGATGTCATGAACCGGGTTCAACTGAGGAGGAAGGGCCAGACGGTAATCCACCTCACCTACCCTACTGAGGACCTGGAATGGTCCGATGAATCATGGAGATAACTTTCCGCCTCGGCTAAATCTCCTTAGACCTTGTCGAGGTGAGACCCGTAAGAAGACGTGGTCATCGTCCTCGAACTATAGTGGCCTCCGTATTCTATTAGTGTAAAACTTATGTCTACTCTGTGCAGTCTTCATCCGCTCCTGGATGATCTGCACTTTCTCCATCGTATACTAAACCATCTCTGTTCCTATAAGAACTGCTATGATTTCTTCTTTGACGAGAAGAGAAATCTTGTCTCATCCCATGGATGAACCACTTTCTTTGCCTAATATACCCAATCATGACATGAACGGTACAATTCATGTCATGGATGATGTCGTAAGGCCTCGACGCTACTACCAAGAGATCCAAACGTCACTCTCACCTCCAAGGGTTGAGTCACACTATCGACATCAGTGTGTGGTCACTGGGTCTCCTCCAGTATGAATCTTGAAAGTAAGGGTCAAGTCAATAGTTTTATCCGAAACCTCTCAGTATCAACCGAAAAAAGGATAGGAACGAAAACTTCACAAGAACAATTGTCTTTTATAACTATAGGTCAAATTACAAATACACATAACAACCACAAACAACTACAACAAGGAAGCTTAGAAGCACCAAGAAAAAAAGGCCTCCATGCCTGGAAATAGTCCCGATCCTTTCCACCTGCTTCTGAAGTCCCATGGTTGTATGCTTCAGCTGCCTAAAGTTGTGATCTCCCTTGTCCATCTGCCCTCTGCGGTCGGGGTGGACCTCCGAGTGGTGGTGGTGCAACACCTCGAAGCATCATCCACCTCTAGCTGCATGGACAGATCCTCTGCCTCGTCCACCTTCACCCTACGGACTGTCTCGATCGAACCTCTGCCTATGCCTGGGAGGTCCTTCATCTATTTGCTGACCATCCGAGCGGTGAGTTAGACAGTCACGAGCCATGTGACCCTATCTTCCACATGTGTAACACAACATGGAAGGACTGGATCTATCTCTACCCTGGGTGCCTCGCACTACCGATCCTAAGTCGTGCGATCGACCACCAGTGGGCCTGGTCCTCTTAGACCTCTGCATCAGCTGTCTACTACCAGCTGAAGAAGAATCCTCTGCATGTCGACTAGTGGTGGGTTCCACTACTGGAGACTACTCAGTAAGGAAGCTCTCCATTAGGAGGGCTCACTCCAACACTCCCATCTACGTCAGGATGTTATGGGAGACAACTAAAGGTCTAATCTCTTTCCTGAGCCCCTGCTCGAAGGTCCAAGCCCTGAATAATGGGTCTCGTATCATATTAGTGGAGTAGAGAGAGAGAGGTCAGTGAACTTCGTTGAGTCCTGTGCCACCATTAAGCTAACCTTCTAAAGATGCAGTAGCTCCTGTATACGCACTGCTCGAAGGGTGGATGGTATAAACTCCACCCGTAACAAGCTCTCAAAGTATGTCCATAGAAGGGTCTCCCCATCATGCATCTGGAGCATCAGGCTCTACCATTTTCCTTCTGCGTCCTGAAGAAGGCTGGCAGCAAGGATCACCATAAAGTGTGCTGGTGTCCCTACTAGCCTGAAGACTCTCACCACAGCCTCCAGCCAATCCTCAGCCGCCTGTGGGTCCGTGTCGCCCCAGAACCTGGGTGGCCTCTGGTGCTAGAACTCGTGCAGCACGCTAAAGTGGAATGAATCACCGACTGCTGGGGTTGTGGGCATCGATGGCCCAACAGGTGGTAGTACCGCTGGTGCCTCTGCTGGTGCCTCAACTGGAAGAGGGCCCCGTTGTCACGAACCAAATCTGGTCACCGCCCAAACTGGTACCAAACCCAGCCCGTGACATGACCCGAAGGGCGTTCCCTATCCCCACGGGCTGGCACAAGTGCCCGGGTATCATTTATTTAGGTTTGGGAACGATTTACCCGAATATGAAGTCATAAACTATTAAAAACAATCAATAAACTGAATCTGAAAATTTATACCAAATGATGTTTAAACAAAAACCAGAACTGATTACATAGGTTTGGAGTCAATACAAAAGGTCCAAAGACACAATGGAATAGAAACAAAACAGCCCCACGGACTCCACATGACAAGGGGTCATCACCCCCAAGTCGTCTCCACTACTCCGCCCCAAGGATGAAGGACTAACACCCTGAACCGCCATCACCCTAAGCCTTTCCTTTACCTGGGTCAAAAAAAAGGTCTACTTACACCCAAGGGGTGTAAGTAGGGTGTGAGCCTAAGCCCAATAGGATACCACCCTATGATTCCAAGTTGCATGCAATACAAGGTGAAAAAGCAAGCAGTTTTAATATGCAATTAAAAGCGCTGAAAAATTCCACAAAATGAAACATTAAATTGAAGACATTTTTCAAGATAAAAATTTCAGAATGTTAAAAAATTTAAATAGGAATATTAGATACTGAATTATAATTCCAAATACACCAAAAAACAAGGGCAAATACCACAAATCTACTGAGCAACAAAGCCGGGAACACCCCTAGGCACTAGATAGTCTCAGGCCCCATGTACCTCGTACCTCAGTGTAATGTAACCATAGTAAAATCCTTTCTCGTGCACGAGCCACTAGTAGGGAACATAACCATAACCTAGTGGTCCCCAATCATCATCCACATAGTTTACTTAGAGTTGTCGTTATCCAAATGCTAAGTGAAATAGGGACAAAACTCATCCGGTCCACTAGCCGTACTAGTACAAATCTGCCCCACCTTGGTACCCGGGCTTCCCCCTTTGTGCTCAAACAGTTTCAGGATTTAACACACATCCATTTTAATGTAAAACACCACTACTGGTCACATACACCAAATACAGTAGCTATCTCATTTTATACCACTTAAAACACACAACAAACTCTTTGAATTTGAATAAATCAATTTCACAAAATCTCGTGTAGTTTTGCACACAAAGCCCCTTAAGAAACCAACTTGTACACGATGTTCTCAATTGTAATTTACCAAAATAGTAAAGGCAGCCCAATAAATATCAATTAAAACAACAAATCAATTTTTGGGCATCCTCATGTTAAACAAGAAGTGTTATCTTTGTAAAACCTTCATTTTCACACAAAAGTGGAACCAAAACTTCACTTTCTTTACAAACACAATTAAAACCCATTTTTTGCAGAAATTACCAAAGGGGATAAACATTATAAACAGTATTTTATGCCTTATTACAGATCAATAAAAACAACTAAGTATTTGTAGGGCATCCCCAAATAAACAAACAAAACACTTCTTTGGAAAACCCCCAATTTCACACCAAATTGGCATTTTAAATTCAATTGGAATGGAAACATAATTAGAACCAATTTTTTCAGCAATAATAAAATTATATAAATTTGAAAATATGATAAATACAGCATGCTAATACACAAAGATTTCATCAACATTGGAATCACCTACCAAATCAAATGAACCCATTGAATCCTTTGTGCGAAAACACAAACGCACCACCGCCGCACCTCAAGAAGGGTAGATCAAACCTAAAATAGAAAATTGGTGCAAGAAAACCCAAGGTTAAACCTTAGGTTTGAACCCCTACCCACTGGTCATTGTTCACTTCAATAAAAAGGGAGGAAACCCTAAAAAAAATAGAATGAAACCCTAATCAATTTGAAAGTAGAAAAGAAATGGACAAACTTACTTGAGAAATCTATAATGAATCTCCCCAAAACACCGGTATATGAAATTTAAAACGGCCAAAACTCAGGGGATGTTCTCACAAGAAGTATTAGGTCATTTAGTAATTGGAATGGAGGAAAAAAAGTATTAATTGAGAGAGTTATGATTGAATGAACATACCTCATCAAATCTGCCCTATTTTAGAAACCCTAAGCTGTTAGTCCCTAAATCGCGATCCTAAGAGCTCCAAAGAGGGGGGTAAAGAGGCTGTGGGAGCGTCTGGGTGTAATGGCCGTATATTAGGCTTGGAATCACCGAAAAAACGCAAATATTGAAAGAGATATTAAATAATTAAAATTTATTTTTAATGCAGAAAATGGGCTTTCGGGCAGGCCCAATTCCCTAACTAAAAACCCATATCCACCAGGATTATGGATTTATAAAGGCCCCAAATTTAAATGTGAGGTTAATATATCAGGGGAGAACAATTAGGAGTTGGAATGAGTGAAAAATATTAAAAATTGAAAAAGTTATAAATGAAACAAAATTTATTTTTAAATCTGGAATTGGGCTCGCAGTTTGGCCCAATTCATGAAAACTCACCTATTCTCAATAAAACCTTTGGAAACCACCAAAACAAATCATGAGTGGAAAATAAATTTAAAATAACCCTAAAATAGGTTACGTACGTGACAATTCTCCCCACCTTGAAAACTTTCCGCCCCGGAAAGTCATAGCAAGGTCAAAGCAACAACCAAACCCAACGGAGAAACCAATAGGTACACCCTTGCCAGGTTTCACCCCCAAAGGTCAAAACACCTCCAGTGATCAATGAAGGAAGGAATACTCTCACAAATCAAACCTACACCACTTTCCTAAAACCATCAAGAACATTCAGGCTTTATCCCAAATAAAAACTCCTCAAACACAATCTGAACAATACTCAAGCAATTCACCCAAACGAACAACAACTTTGAACAAGGTTACACTTACCTTACTTTAACTAAACCATTGGGTGCTCTCCGGTCCCAATGTTTACTCAAGAATGATGTTGGTAGCTAGATATATCTGAACGAGAATATCTACACCAAGCCAAGACCATGGAAAAATCTAAGTTACTGGTAAGGGGGGGACACAAATACGCTCCCCACCATAAGAGACAACCAATATTTTTTTTGAGACATAATCAAGAGACTAACAGGGGGAGGACTAAATGGACTCACCGGTACAAAAGATATACTTCCATCAGAAATTTACAAAAGAAATTATATAATACTCATAGTGGGTCTCCCCACCATAAGAACCAGTCATCTTAACCAACCAGCACTGGCTGGTAAAGAAAGACCCCAAAATTTAAAGAGTTGGGGCGACCAAATGGTTAGTTTGCATGGTTTGGGAAGCCATACACTAATAGTTGGGATCCTTCTTTCCGCATGGTTTTTTTGGGGCATGGTCACTATTATCCAAGTGAAAAATGTGTTCACAAACAGTGTAGACAACCAAAAGGGGGAGGTAATAACATTGGGTGATGACATGGGCACACGACCCTCCACCTATTTCCACCAAATGGGAACAATACAAGAAATATTATGACACCATAGGTTTAAACTCTTCCTATCTTTCATACTGCAGATTGGACTTTGTACAGGGGTTTAAACGACACTGGAGTTTCCCCTGACTATGCGCCATCTTCTCTCCGAGACCTATGGCTGGAGCTCAAAATATTGAAGCATCTTCGGCCACGCAGTTAGGCTGTTGAAACCCCTATGTGGAACTTCTTCTTTCGGTGCCACAAACAACTACACCGCATAACCCGATTGGTTCATCAAGACATAACACACTCCATAAACACACTTTACCAAAACCATACATTTCACTGAAACAAGGGATCATAAGATGCACACACATCGCACCTTGTTTCTTTGGGTGAGAAACAACAGATGGGAAGGACACGTATAAACACCTTCCTCTAAGATAGAGGAATTGATGTTTTTCCCAAGGGATACATACTCCCAACATAACATAGAACCTAAGAGGATAGTGTGACCTTGACCTTTATAGTCAAAAGAGCACACAACATCACAATGCGTCACCGAACATGACCCTTGTGATTGATAGAAATAATACATGGAACATGACCATATTCCAAGTCCCTAAACAACAGACAAGTCCAAAAAGTGGACACAATATCCTATCAGGACCAAAATCTCAAAATTGGTGGTTTAATAATAACTCTTGCTTCATGTAAACAATGAAGAACACAGAGGCCCTCTTAGACACCATCATGACACTCATCCACACTAACAAGCAAAGAACACTTCCACCTTCAATGAATCATGAAACTTAAGAAACCAAGGCCTCTTTCAACCTTCCACAAGAACTATCCCACTACAAGAGGATCTACAAATCAACTAAATGAATGGTTGTAGACTCAATCAATAATGATCTATAAAATATTCCTTATATTGATCAACTGGAAGATTTTCCAATGGAGAAACAATACGGGGTGCACTTCAGTTGTGCACTAACCCTAAATGGGGGCATACATTATCCAATGGGAGAACCCAAGGAAACAACCAAGACGGTTCATTGGTCAATAATATACCACAAACCAGATCCAAACACATGAAGGGAACCATCATAAAGGCGCCCCAAAATATTTTTCAAAAGAGACCACTAACTGTCCCTATAACACAACTTACTGACCAAACCCAAACCAAAAACACAGTTCAAACAGGAGGGGTTATTGGACAAAAAAAACATCCCACAAAAACAACATCTTCAAATACCCATAATACAAACCATCCCAAAACTATTCATCAAGACATCATGTTTTTATTTAAAACCATTTCTTTAAAAACAAGCGGTTCAGCGGTAAGAGTATCGACCAATGGTACCCCATGGGCCTCACACATGCATGTTTTTGTGCCACACCAGACACCCTCCTCATATCCGTCCCGGCACTCATCCATTCGTTCCATCAACCATCCATCATCCCATATAACCCCATGCATGTGGTCACTAATGAAAATACCAAAGGTTAAAACAACAATTCTTTCCACTTTTCAAAACCAAAACGGTTAACCAACGCATCTTTTTTTTCTCATAAACGCTAACCACGAGATCAAAATCCCAACTCACATCTTACAAAAATTTTCAGAAAGTCACAACCATTTAGAAAATAACTCACATTCAAGATATTCACATCAATTTCAAAACATCTCATCCCATTAAAACACAATCTGATTGTTTAGAAAACTCTATTGGAAACACTTTTCAAAACCAACTTTAATATAGTTCCTTCTTTCAAAAGAGGTGTAAGCACACCATTTTACATTTCAAAACAATTCTGAAAATTCAATTCCTCAATTTCATAAACCAAACCATTCCCTATTTATTTGAAAATCATTTCATTAAAACTTTACGCTTATTAAAACCAAGTCACAAGAAAACCAAAGTGCAAGGATTTCAAAACTAAAGCACAAAACAATCTGAGAGGAAACTAGTTTCAATGAGTGACTTGGAAATATGGTTGGCAGCCATATTCCAATCACTTCACTATCACAGAGTGTTTTAGGGAATATCCCCAGCTTCACATGGCTTGCCAGGCCCTGCGAGCTCACTGAGACCATTATCCCAACTCTCTTTTCATTTCCCCTAATCATCATCAAACCAAGAAAACCAAATGAATTAGATAAATCCCGACTTCCCATGGCGACTCGAATCCTGTCATGAGGTGTGGTGATCAGGAACACTTCCCATAACCGAACTACCAAGTCCCAACAATCGTAACTTTATACTATCCAGACTGTTCCCCAAATAACGTGACCCAAAGAGTTAACCAGAACCTCCTCTGATACCATTTTGTCACGAACCAAATCTGGTCGCCGCCCAAACCGGTACCAAACCCAGCCCGTGACATGACCCGAAGGGTGTTCCCTATCCCCACGGGTTGGAACAAGTGCCCGAGTATCATTTATTTAGGTTTGGGAACGATTTACCCGAATATGAAGTCATAAACCATTAAAAACAATCAATAAACTAAATCTGAAAATTTATACCAAATGATGTTTAAACAAAAACCAGAACTGAATACATAGGTTTAGAGTCAATACAAAAGGTCCAAAGACACAATGGAACAGAAACAAAACATCCCCATGGACTCCACATGACAAGGGGTCATCACCCCCAAGTCGTCTCCACTACTCCGCCCCAAGGATGAGGACTAACACCCTGAACCGCCATCACCATAAGCCTTTCCTTTACCTGGGTCAAAAAAAGGTCTACTTACACCCAAGGGGTGTAATTAGGGTGTGAGCCTAATCCCAATACGATACCACCCTATGATTCCAAGTTGCATGCAATACAAGGTGAAAAAGCAAGCAGTTTTAATATGCAATTAAAAGCGGTGAAAAATTCCACAAAATGAAACATTAAATTGAAAACATTTTTCAAGATAAAAATTTCAGAATGTTAACACATTTAAATAGGAATATTAGATACTGCATTATAATTCCAAATACACCAAAAAACAAGGGCAAATATTACAAATCTACTGAGCAACAAAACCGGGAACACCCCTAGGCACTAGATAGTCTCAGGCCCCATGTACCTCGTACCTCAGTGTAATGTAACCATAGTAAAATCCTTTCTCGTGCACGAGCCACTAGTAGGGAACATACCCATAACCTAGTGGTCCCCAATCATCATCCACATAGTTTAGTTAGAGTTGTCGTTATCCAAATGCTAAGTGAAACATGGACAAAACTCATCCGGTCCACTAGCCGTACTAGTACAAATCCGCCCCACCTAGGTACCCGGGCTTCCCCCTTTGTGCTCAAACAGTTTCAGGATTTAACACACATCCATTTTAATTTAAAACACCACTACTGGTCACATACACCAAATACAGTAGCTATCTCATTTTATACCACTTAAAACACACAACAAACTCTTTGAATTTAAATAAATCAATTTCACAAAATCTCGTGTAGTTTTGCACACAAAGCCCCTTAAGAAACCAACTTGTACACGATGTTCACAATTGTAAGTTACCAAAATAGTAAATTCAGCCCAATAAATATCAATTAAAACAAAAAATCAATTTTTGGGCATCCTCATGTTAAACAAGAAGTGTTATCTTTGTAAAACCTTCATTTTCACACAAAAGTGGAACCAAAACTTTACTTTCTTTACAAACACAATTAAAACCCATTTTTTTCAGCAATTACCAAGGGGATAAACATTATAAACAGTTTTTATGCCTTATTACAGATCAATAAAAACAACTAAGTATTTGTAGGGCATCCCCAAATAAACAAACAAAACACTTCTTTGGAAAACCCCCAATTTCACACCAAATTGGCATTTTAAATTCAATTGCAATGGAAACATCATTAGAACCAATTTTTTCAGCAATAATAAAATTATATAAATTTGAAAATATGATAAATACAGAATTCTAATACACAAAGATTTCATCAACATTGGAATCACCTACCAAATCAAATGAACCCATTGAATCCTTTGTGCGAAAACACAAACGCACCACCGCCGCACCTCAAGAAGGGTAGATCAAACCTAAAATAGAAAATTGGTGCAAGAAAACCCAAGGTTAAACCTTAGGTTTGAACCCCTACCCACTGGTCATTGTTCACTTCAATAAAAAGGGAGGAAACCCTAAAAAAAATAAAATGAAACCCTAATCAATTTGAAAGGAGAAAAGAAATGGACAAACTTACTTGAGAAATATAGAATGAATCTCCCCAAAACACCAGTATATGAAATTTAAAACGGCCAAAACTCAGGGTATGTTCTCACAAGAGGTATTAGGTCATTTAGGAATTGGAATGGAGGAAAACGAGTATGAATTGAGAGAGTTATGATTGAATGAACATACCTCATCAAATCTGCCCGATTTTAGAAACCCTAAGATGTTAGTCCCTATATCGCGATCCTACGAGCTCCAAAGAGGGGGGTAAAGAGGCTGGGGGAGCGGCTGGGTGTAATGGCCGTATTTTAGGCTTGGAATCACCGAAAAAACGCAAATATTGAAAGAGATATTAAAGAATTAATATTTATTTTTAATGCAGAAAATGGGCTTTCGGGCAGGCCCAATTCCCTAACTAAAAACCCATATCCACCAGGATTATGGATTTATAAAGGCCCCAAATTTAAATGTGAGGTTAATATATCATGGGAGAACAATTAGGAGTTGGAATGAGTAAAAAATATTAAAAATTGAAAAATTTATAAATGAAACAAAATTTATTTTTAAATCTGGAATTGGGCTCGCAGTTTGGCCCAATTCATGAAAACTCACCTATTCTCAATAAAACCTTTGGAAACCACCAAAACAAATCATGAGTGGAAAATAAATTTAAAATAACCCTAAAATAGGTTACTTACGTGACACCCGTACTGAGGCCTCGTCGCTCGTCAGGCTGTCAGTATGTACAACTATTGGGGCTTCAGTTGGTCATCTGTGAGGAGGCATCCTGAATGAATAGATGCAACATGGTAAAAAGACTATATCGGGTGAGCTGACCTGGTTTGAGCTGACTTAAAGAAAACTTTTGAAAACACACACATAATCTGTGTTTTTGTGCTCTGAGTCAGAAATCAGAAGTCAGGGTCTTGGTGTATGGATATGTCATCCGCCTGCACCAACACTGGACTAGCTGAACTGAAAACCACACTTAGTACCCTTGACACTATTTCTTCACAGAAAAGAATGATCAGAGTCCTAAGTTCTGTGGTAGAACCGACTCCTCTAATACCAAATTTTTACGACCCATCCTCAGGACCCATACTGTGACTACCCCAAGCCCGCCTTCCATAGGCCAAGGGATGGAAACTAGCACCAAAGGCGTAAATCCCTATAACTGGGAAGGAATTGCCTTTATAAAACGTAAACACATTCAACCAGAGTACAATAGGAAGAAAAAACTAAGTAAAACTGAAAACAAAAGTAGTTTTGAATGTAAAGGAGCCGGAAATACAAGCCCAACTGTAATGTACAAGGTAAAAGAAAAAACAGCTGGATGGTGGCAAGCAGCTCCTGGGTCCCCCACCACGGATCCTACCTGAAGGGTCGGTATAGATAGCCTCCTCAGTGCCCTCATCCGTCAACCTCCACTAGGTACCGACTCATCATGAGGTCCACCTCCAGGTACCGACTCGTCATGAGGTCCACCTCCAGGTGTCATCCAGTCCTCGTATAGTCAGCCTCCATTAGCACTGTTCGTCGTCTACATCCCACACAATGAGGTGCGGGCATAGCCCATGCAGGGGTGAGTATAACGATACTCAATAGGGACCCCAAGACCCTCATGGTCTCACTAAATCCAACAAGGATAACCACAAAGAAGGATCTCAATAGATAACCCTTACTTAGTTATATGCCCATACATATACCTAAATTATCAAGTAACCCATCTCAATCATGAGGAAAACACAAAGATAATTGACTGAGCTCAAACCAAGATTTTATTCATGATTTCGAAGCCATGGCTGCTGGAGAACTCCTCATCTGTCGAGCACAGTAGTCCTATCACGACTCTGAGGTACTACTCACTAACCTTATATTGCTGAGGTACTCCTCTTGTCGAGTACTGCAGGTCGGCCACCTCACAAAGTAGTGCTCCCACGCCATGAGTCATCCACCTCAGACATTAGTGCTCCCCCCTCGTAGCCAACAGAGGTACTCCTCCTGTCGAGTACCCTGGGTCTTCCACCTGACAAAGTAGTGCTCCTCCACCATGGGTCTGCCACCTCACTCAGTATTTCACCCCACTGGGCTAGTCAAGTCACTCCGAAACGAATCAAACAAGCAGTCATCAGGTTTCAGTCAGCTACTAGGTCTCTGTACTCCGTATGCTCATATCACGGAGGATCCGCTCCACGAGCTAGTGGTCGATACTCCATCTATCACAAAGTCCCACGTAGATGTATCTCAAAGGACCTCCTCGTCATAGGGGTTTCAATGCAACAGATGGTGCGTCAATCAGACGCCCGGTCTATGAGTTATTAGCCTTTTTGTCCCGGGGCCCTGGTTGGTTTCGTGTACAGACCAACCCAGCTGTATCTCAACTATAACCTGAACTCCCATGGGGTATACTCAAAGGAACCTTTTCTCAAAGATGTTACCAACGTCGTTGACTGTTCATCAAACGGACGTCCGGTTTGAGAGTTATTGGCTTTTTGGTTCTAGGGGCCCGGTTTGTTTATAAGTTAACCAACCCGACTGTACTCCAACTGCGTCCAAACCTCATGTGGAGTATGCCAAAATGAGAGTATCATCAAGAGTAATCTAATGTATTTGACGGCACATCAATCATACGCCCGATCCTCAAGTTATAAGTGTTTCCGCTCTGAGGGCCCTGTTGGTTTCAAGTTCAAACCAACCCGGCCGTACCCTTAATTTTCTAGAAAACTAGATTATAATATACATAAATTACCGTATCGATCCATGGAATCCTCCGCAACTGACGGTGTGTTGATCAGAGGTCCGTAGCTCAAGTTATGGGTGTTTAAATGAATCTGGTCTGAAAATAGGGGGCCTGGGCCCGATCCAACCCGGCCCAACACCCCCTAGGTCGGCCCAAACCGGGTCAACCCGACCTGGGTCCAGGTCCGGCCCACGACAGGGCACGACCCGACCCATCTTGGTGCGGCCCAGCCCATATGGACCGCCCCGGGCCGGCCGGGGGGGGGGGATGTCTTGGCCAACTGGCTGAGAATTTTGTGTGGAGCGGGGGGGGGGGGGGGGGGTTATTGGAACCGGCGGCGCCAACTGGCGTCGCCCCACTGTCCCAGATCCCACGTGGCCGTTCGGTCCATCGCACCACCGTCGGGGCTATTTCCGTGGTGGGTATTCCTCTAGCGGCGCGCTGGGGCACCGTCGCCGGCGACTCGTGCCGCCACGATGATCCACAAGCCACCAGAGTAACTCTGGTGGTCCGTTTTAGCTCTTGTATGCGCCTATGGAATTCTTGGGTCATGCTCTTCACTACAACGGCTTTAAATCACTGTTTCCCTTCCGTTCACCCATCTCCATGCAATCCGCGCATCAAGAAAAAGTTGACGGTGGGTCCGAACTTGTTTGTTAGTTTGTGCCCACCACGTTAGTAGTTTAAATAATCACCCAACAGAATAATCTTCCATTATTGAGGGTATAAATCACGTAAATGTAAATATAAACAATCCCCCCTACCTTGATAAGATTCGTGGTAGACGAGTGTCGTGGATGACAGTGTCGATTCCATCGTCGTCGAAGTGCACCCGAAGAAGAAGTGGTGTTTCCTCACTTTTCACGGAGAAACGAAAAGAATGCGCATCGTCGATCTTCATGGAATTAGCGTTCTTCATCGAAGAGGAATCGTTATTCATGGAAGGGTGGTGTTCTTCAACGAAGGAGGAACTCTCTTCTTCTTTCACAAGAGATCTCTCTCAAATATTCTCCCAACATAACATGTGCCAACAAAATTAAAATAAGGCTTCCCCTAATTTTAATAAACTTACCAAGAATTCAAAATTAAAATCACTTCATTAATTAATTGAATGGTTTGATTGCATTGATTAACATGTGTTGGCAAATAATAAAGAGGGAGAGAGGGAGAGGAAGAGTTTACACAATTTATGAGGAGTTTACAAATTAAAGAAGGCAGGTTAAAGGAGTTTAGGGGGAGGTGAAAGGTTAGGGATCGTGTGGGCCCCACCGTTCAAATATCCACACATGGGAAGTTGGATGGTTGTGGGATCCACCATCAACTTCCCATGGGAGGGATTAACTTACAAAGTTATAAAATAAAATTATTCTACAATTTTATTTAACTTCTTAATTAAACCCTAATAATTAACTTCTCCTCCCGTGCAAACACAATTGCGGTAAAGGTCCACCTAAGCAATTACCGGCATTGCGAGTTCATCGGTGCCCTCAGATTTCAATTTCTAGCACCGGTTAAAAAGATAGAAAAACCCACTCTTTCATTCACTGAATGTACCCGAGCTAAACTTCAAAAAATTATTCCGGGCACACCGGGCCTCAGAATAAGGTGCCGTCAGAAACTGCGTACTCGGAAAAATCCAAAAAAATTAAGAAAAAAAATTTCCTTGAAATATCTGGGTCTTTACACTTCTGTTAGGGATTACATCCACATTTTAACACCATAAGTTTTTGTGAATTTTTTTTCTAATAAATTTAATATTTTTGGATATTTATTATTTCAGGAAACACTAAAACTACCTTGTGTTATATGAAATCCAAGAATTATTTTTACCTTGTATACTACACTATGTAAATATTTAATCCTATAATACCCCCAATATAAGTTTTAGCAACACAGAAAACCACCTTGGCTTATGTTACATGCATCACAGACTTGGAGTGCACAACACACTACACCAACTTTGCGTGCATTCCACACAACAGTGAGTTCCTATGAAACAACATTTTATAGTTATAATTATTTAAACAAGATAATTATAAAATATAAATTAAATTTATTAATATTTATTGTAATAAAAACTTTTAAAATATTATTTACAATATGGATACTGAAAAATATAATTTTTTCTAAAGTCTTTAAATGTTTTAAAATACTATTTTCTCAAATGAACTGCTTTTCATGTCATTCTATAAAAAACAATAAAGTTAATTTTAGACACATTTAGAAATTGAATTTGATAAAATAAAATTCCTTTTTGAAATTTTAATGTCTAAATTATTTTAGGGTAAATATTTTAGATTTTTCTGAGAAACTTTATTTTTGGATGAATCGTGAAAAATACTAAATTTTAATCCAAACTGCTTTTTCATCTAATTTATTTATATAGTTAAATTATATTTTAATTTGGTTTTAAATTAAAATTAGATATATTATAAATATAATAATTCAATTTATTTCATTCAAATATTTTTATACTGAATTTATATATATAATCTTTACGAGTTTTTTAACATTCACACTTTAAAAAACATGCTTTCTCTCCATGTTTGTGAGATTAGCATAAAACTTAATTTTTCAGATTATGTAAATTTAATTTATAAAAATAGAAATAAAAATATGAAATAAATATTATATTTATATTCTAATAACATTAACTTCATTTTTGACCAAAAATATTAGTGAAAGTCATTTATATTAATTACTACAATTAAGGTAAAATTAATCTTAACAAGGGAATAAACCATAAACTTAATGGCCCAAATGACCTATATCGTTGTATAAAACACATTTTATGGACATTTTTTGGCCATAAAGCTTCCATTATTTATTTTTGTTTGTTTTTTGTGACTCTTTTAAGAAAAAAACAATGGAACACATAACTTGTTTTCAAAAACTCAAAATGTGTCCCCACCCTTCCCAATAAAATGTCACCGACTCCCCCCTTATTAACACCTCTAAAACCACTTAGGATCAGACAATATCTACCCAATAAACTTCCCAAAATACCTCCCTTACTCATTGAAGCCTCATATTTGGAAAAAATATATCCATGGAGGCCCTTTGGTGCAAACCAAAATGAGTAACCCAAAGAAGATGTAAGATCCTTCCTCAAGATCCCTTCTTTTATTTTCTTTCTACACCACGTCAATTTTTATTCTCCCATTCACACATAATAGAATCATATTCCATAATATATTGATATTTTTTAATATTAATGCTTCTAACTCCACTTACACACACATTCATCTTTTGTGTAATGACCTTACCATTCTTGTGTAAGGCGAACTACTGCCTCACAAAATGATGTTGTTTATTTTACATTTACCACCAATTATGGTTGGTAATTAGGAATGAAAATGTTTTATAAAATGATATTTATGATATTTATGATTTATATATACCTATATATTTTTTATATAAAGAATAAATTCATGTTTTCAATTTTTTGTAAAAATGATAACTTCATGGATAGAAGTTTGGACTGCCGCCTCCTCAAAGTAATCTGATTCACTCACACATTACATTGAATTTATTAAGGATGGGTTCAGTAAAATTATATGATATATATGACATAATAATTCTTCTATAATGATATTATATTAATATATATATATATTTAATTTCATTTACTATCTCTCATTCAATACACCATGAAAATGGAAACAACATTCATACGTATGTATGGCCTAACATCTCCATGAATGGTGTATTCCATTTCATATATATATCTTTTATATATTATTATAAATTTATTTAAAAAGAATATATATAAAATATAATTCACGTTTTACATTATTGAATTAAGTAAAACATGATTTAAGTAAGAGGATCAAGAATGAAAAGGATGAAAAGGTATGATGAACAAAGAGGTTATTACCTAAATTGTTATTTTAACATGGAATTATTAATAAGTTTGGAATAGAAGTTAATAAAATATTATTATATGTTATTAAATATATGCATATTTTTCTGTGATAAATTTTAATAAACTTATACCTAATATACATGAGGCTTTTACATGTACGAAGAATGTCAAGACACAAATTAGGGGAATTTCATCTCACCTTTTATTTCTATGAGATACATGCCTTATTCGTCATTCATTTATATTGTGTGGTGTATATAATAACCATTAATTTGTTTTATTATTATTATACTTAAATTTATAGGTATTTAAATATCCATTTTATGATATTTCTTTCATGAGTATTATGGTTAAAAAGTTACCAAATCGGTAAAGTATTTTTTTCTCAATTTTCCTTCTTTGAGACACATGTTGTGTTACAAGCCTATCTTATTTTATGAGGTGTATATAATCCCAATTTACATGTTATATCATGAATATAATTATTTTTAATGATATTTTACACACCATTTTATTTCATTTTCTTGCATGGGTAGTATGATTTAATGTTACCAAGTGGTAAGAGTATGTTAAAACAATCTCATCATTTGTTGTGATTGTTTATGATTATGCTTCCATTGAAAAAAATATTATGATCCATATCTCAAGAACTATTATTAATTTTCATAAACTCTAGTAATTTATGTTATATACAATTAATTTTACAATTGTTCCACTCTTTTTTACATAAGATGATCAATAAATTGTTTTAATAAAGTTCAACATTACCTCTCTCTTCTGTTGAAAATTTGTGTTCCTTAAAAACCATTCTTTAAAATGGTTTTAAAAAAATATTCTAACATAATACTATGATATTTAAAATAATTTTTACCTATTTCCTTTCTTTAAACCTAAAGGGTTTGAAAAAAATTAATCTTCTTGTATTTTTTAGGTCGAGGCACTTATCTAAACTTTTTAAGGTACAAAAGGAATGTTCGACATGTATAGATTTTTCCACTATCATGGATGACATTCCCTTGAATAAACTTATAAATGATTAAAAAGTTAATTTTATAAAATAAAAAGTTTTCATAATATTCATTGAATTATTTTTTATGGTTTTTCTCAATGATTTTTTTTTTCAAAAATGTTATATATTTAAAAAGTGTTTTTAAATGGTTTTCAAAGGGTCCTTTATATGTTTCAAAAGGTTATTCTCAAAGAAAATGATTGTTATGATTTTAGAAGTGAATTTCATAAGTTTTCAAAATATTTTAAAATAGAAATGTTTTAAAAATGTTTTCAAGATTCTATTATAATTTTTTAGGAAAAAAGGATTTTCAAAAAAAAATTCAATATTTTTTCTTAGTTTTCAAAGTGTTTTAAAGTAAATGGTTTTCAAAATATTTTTAATATTTCTATATAAAATTTCAAAGTGATTTCAAATAAATTTTTTTTTTTAAAAAATAATGTTTTATTTATTGGTTTTCAAATAATTTTCAAAGAAATGGTTTTCAAAACGTTTTCAAGATTTATTTATAAGTTTTCAAAGTGTTTTCAATGAAAAAAATTCTAAATTTATTAAGATTATTTTATAAAAAAAATAGATTTCAAAAATGTTTTCAAGATTAATTTATATGATTTCAAGGAAAAAAATTTCAAAAACCTTTTATTTTATAATTTTTCAAAGAAAAGTGTTTTCAAAATGATTTCAAGCCTTCTTTCATAGTTTTGAATGCATTTTCAAAGAAAATTGTTTTCTAAAGGTTTTATATTTTTAAAATAATTTTCAATGAAAAAATGATATTTTCCCTAAGAAATTTTTTAAAAGACCTTTCAAAATTATTTCACATCTAAGACGACATTCGTTGCAGTTACTCATGATTTTCTTGGAAATTATCAAAAGGATTCATTCAATTCTTTCTCTGAATGGTTTATGTTTTAATGGCATAACATTAATGAATCAAGTTTCTCTTTCATGGGTTGTAAGTTTACAAAATATGTTTCTTTTTCATGACTTCGATATCTATGGAACCCAAAAATTTTCATGATTATTCTTTGATGAAATGATTATGAAACCTATCTCCTTTCCACATGTTAGGATAAGATTACATGTTTATGATACATATTTCATTCCATAGGTTATTTTAGGATTAATTTTTTTTAATCTCATGAAAATGTATTTATGAATTCATTATGAGGTGGTTGGGACATATATTTCCCTATAAAATATAGGGTATATATTTATATATCATTATATAGAATAAGATGGTCTTGGGAGTGAACTTTGACTACTACGATGGTCATGGAAGTGAACTATAACTACCAATATGGTTTAGGGAGTGCACTAATACTACTAAGATAGACATGGGAGTGATCCATGACTACTAATATGTTATGGGGAGTGAACCGATAATACTAAGATGGCCTTGACATAAATTACTTGAATACTATGGAAATAATAATATATGCTTATGTGTTTTCCACAATTCCATTTTCTATTCCTATGTTATGATTTCATGTGTTGAGTTATTTGCTTAATTATGATTAATGTCTTAATAACTATTTATATTTATTCCATGATTCATGATTATGATCTTTGATTTATACATAATGGTCTTCTAATGTTATGATCATGTTATCATTCCCTTATTCTCAGGTTTATTTTTACATATCTCTCTTATTTACCCTTATTGAGAATTTGAGGTCACCCCTTTTTTGATTTCCTTCCCTTAGTTTTGAAGATGTATTCCTATAATGATATTTCTAATAGAGGTTACATTCCTGGAGAACCTAGTGGGAGATAATGTATATCACTCATTTACTAACGTTTATGTTTCCAAATTTCCTAAGAAAATAAGGTCTTTGGGTGTCTGTTTCAGTAATGTTTAAAGTATTATGCAAAATTTATTTAATGATAATGTATGAAAAGTGAGGGTTATTATAGTCGGTATTAGAGAGAATGATTATTCATCCTTTAGAAACTATGATAAAAAACCTTAGTGATATCTATAGGAATATTTCTAAGGGTATATATAGGGATATATTTAAGTATATGATTAAGTATGAGGAAAATTATAGGAAAATGTCCTAGAATATTGGTAAAGGATATAGTAAGTGGTTTCTTATAAATACATACATTTTTTGATACTAATAGTTGGCGTGGTTCTGGAACAAATTTAATTGGGAGTAATAACTTTGACAAGGTGTGTCAGGCCTGACTTGATATAACATAGTACATGAGAATGGGCCTTACTAAACACCTAGTTTGACACTCTCAAGGGATATGCATTTGAAATTTAAAAACACCTCACAAACCATCCTAAAGGATTTATAAATAAATTTTTTTATAAATAAACTATGATAAACATAAGTTGTAATAGATTAAAGAAGTATTTGTCATTATTCAAACATCCTATAATTGATTTTTCATGATTATGTGGTTTTTTCTATGATAAGTGTTTCTCACCATATGATTTCTAGTTTTAATCAATAGTGGGAACTTGGAAGAAATGGGTTAACATTGAATATTTCAAATTTGGAAGGTATGTGCATGATGAACATATATTTTCTAAGTGTAAATATCATAGAGTGAATTAGGAGGGTCCAAGAGTATTGGTTATACTACTGAAGATAAAGATGTCGTAAGTGACATGTGAAAGGTATGGTATGTTCTTATAGTATTATTTATATTAAACTTAAGAGGCATGATTTTTTTGAGATTTAAAAATCTTAATACAAGATTCATATTTGATATCATAGGAAAGGGGTATTAAGGGATAAGATGACGAATCCTGAGTAGTGGTTTAAGAATAATGTTGGATAATTGAAGTGTATATGTTTCAGATTTCAAAGAATATGTCATATGAATCATTAAAAATAAAAGTATTTTTAGTATAATTTTTTCATCATGGTTTTAAAGGATATTTTTAATGGTGATGTTGAGGAAGAAAAGTGATTTCATATAAAGGTTGTATTTAGATTAAGTGAAGCTAACACTTAATTTATTATTGATGTTGAGATAATGATGTTTGGATAATGATATGTTAGTTATGAATATGTAAACTAGATGATTTTGATTACCTGAAAACCGATAAAGTATTGGTTTAAAAAGTAGTATATGTAATCATGGATGAAGTTTACAACTACTTGGATTTAAGGAATATATCCAGTAATCTTTTTAATAAGGAAACATGTATGTTTCCCAAAATTAATTATAATAATTCAGGTTATTGCCATGTTTCAAGAGTGTATATGATCAGGGTATTAACATTTTTGGAATTTGAAAAGCAAGAGATGTTTTTTGATATATGTTGGATCAACTTTAAGCTGATTTTGTCACCTTCTTTCTAAATTTTTTGATTTTCATCTTTAAGAAGGGTTATAAGGTTATCTATTTATTGAAAGTTTATGTTAAACATCAGATAAATTTTTTTGAGATTAAATTACTATCACACCAGATGAGTATTCATTAATATTTAATAACCTTCTTTAAAAATCTTGTTTCTATGGTAATTTAAGGGATATGGGATGACTTATCATGGATCTCATTATCTATTAGTTCTTTAGGAATGAAACATTTACCTTATTTTTTTTAGAAATAGGTATAGTGCAAATTGGTCAAGACATTACCAAAGGGTGAGATTTTACTTATGAAAGGGAATAAAATCAATTAAGTATGAATTCTCATGAAAATTATTCAACTCTAGGGAAATAATCTTGAAAACTGAAAAGGTTATCCTAGTACCTTTTCCAATTAATTAAATAGTTCAATAGATCATCACGGATTTATAGATTTGTGATTGTTAACTTTATCTTGGCCAAGTTCTCTATCTCACTCCTCCAGAACTTTATAGTTATATTTCCACTTTTTTTCCCTGTTTTCACTTCCCACCTATGTTCTCCAACATTAAAACCTACTTATGTGTTACTTTGGGTAACTATTACGTTTCTAACCTTCTTTTTTAAAGAATGTTTTAGTGTTTGTTTTTATGATGTGGGTTTCTATGAAAAAGGAATTAAATTATTAAACCATTAATAACCTAAATAAATTTAGAATGTAAAATTCATTTTAAGGGGGGTAGAATGTAATTCCTTGAGTTTTTTTTTGAAAAATATTTTTTAAAATTAATTTAAATATATTTTTTATATTTTTCATTTAACACAACAATAAATATACCTTGTGTTATATGAAAAGACCAAGTTATTTTTTTCATATATGATACACCAAGTTAAGATTTGATTATATGATACCCCATGATAATCTTGAGCTACATGAGACAATAATGTAGATTGCATTACATGCAACACTGACTTGGCTTGTGCAACAAGAAACACTGACTTGGCGTGCATTACATGCAAAACTAATTTTCTGCAAAATATCACTTTAATATTATAATTATTTATAAGATATAATTATAATATAACCCTTAAATTTATTATTATTAATAATAATAAATACTTTTTAAATATTATTTATATTGGTGATAATAAAAATTATAATTTTTGGGAAAGTTTTAAATGTTAAAAAATAATACTTTCTCAAATAAATTGATTTTCATGTCCTTCTGTGAAAAATAATAAAATTAATTTTGAAAAAATTTATATATTTAATTTTATAAAGTAAAATTCAATTTTTAATTTAGAATTTATAAATTATCCTTGGGTGATGTTTTGGGATTTTTCTGAGAAACTTCATTTTATTATGAATAGTAAAAGATAAAGATTATAATTAAAAACTACTTTTTCATATAATTTATTTACTTAGTCTATTTATATTTTAAGTTGTTTTTAATCTCAATTTATATAAATTTTATATATTAATCCAATTTAGGTATTTCGAATATTTTTATATTGTGTTTAGATATAAAATCTTAACGTACTTTAGAACATTCTCACATTAAAAACCCGCTTTCTCGTCACATCTATGAGATTTTCATTAAACATATTTTTTCCTCTTCTATGAAATGAATTTAGAAAAGAAGAAATAATTTTTTTAATAATTATGATATTTATATTCTAATAGTATCAACTAAATTTTTTATAAGAAATATTAGTGAAAGTGACTCAGATTAATTATAGTGATTGAGGTAAAGTTAACCTTAAGAAGGGATTAAACCGTAGACTTGAGGGACCAAATGACCTATAATGTTATATAAGGATGATTTTATTTTCATAAATATTCCATTAATCTTAAATTATTGAGTTTGTTTTTTTATGATTTTTTCTAGGTAAAAACATGGGAATGCATAACTTGTTTTAAAAAATGTCAATTGTGTCCCCTACCTTCCCTATAAAAGGACCCCACTTCTCACCCTTCTTCACACATATCAAACCACTTAGGATAAGAAAATATATTCCCATTAAACTTCCCAAAATCCCTCAATTACTCCTTGAATCCTCCCTTTGTGCAGAAAGTAATCCAAGGAATCCCTTTGGTGTAAACCAAAAAGAGTTACCCAAAGAAGAGGAAATGTCCTTCCTCAAGCTCCATTCTATTATTTTCTTTCTGCACCAAATCAATTACTCCTTTTTAATGAGTATATATTATACAAAGTATAATTAATATAATTATATGTTGTCATGTTAATTTTTCTTCCTATACGTATACACACATCCATCTAATGGGTAACGAACGTATCGTTCTTCTGTACAGTGAACTACCGCCTTACGAAATGATGTTGTTCATCTTACCTTTACCACCTATTATGATTTTAATTAAGATGGTAACACTATTTTTATATGATATGTATTAAATTTATTATTTATTTATACTTTTTTATATATTATATAAATTCTACCTCTAGGCTTTCAAATTTTTTAATATGATAACTTTGTTTTTTAAAGTGTGGACTACCGCCTCCTCAAAGCGATGTGATTCACTCACAAACTACATGGAATGGATTAAGGATGGGTTTAGTAAAATTATATTATTTATTTGAAATAATAATTCCAATTTTATGATATTATTTACATATATATATATTTTTCATTTACTTTATTTCTTTAAATTGGAAATTAAAATGGAAACAATGTTCATGCGTACCTACGACCTACCATCTCCATGAATTGTGTATTCTATTTCATATATCTATATTTTCTATATTGTTATAAATGTTTATATACTAACTATATATGATTTATAATTCATTTTTTACATTATTTAATTAATTGAATCCTGATTTAAGTATGATTATCAAGAATGACAAGTCAAAATGCGTACAATTAACAAAGTGGTTATTACCTGAAACATTACATTAACATGGAATTATTAATAAATGGGTATTATAAGGTCATAAGGAAAATGGTAAATGGAATTAAATATATGAATATAGTTTTGTGATAAATTTATAATAAACTTGTACATATTGTACAGAATTATTTTTTGTAATTTTGAAAGTCAAGACACAAGGTAAGGGAATTTCATCTCACTTTTTATTTTCATGAGATACATGCGTTATTCATCACTAATTTATTTTTTTGGTTTATATAAATCCCATGAAATTATTATATTATTATTACACTTAAATTTATGAGTATTGACATATCCATTTATGATTTTTATTTCTTTGTTTTATGGTTTAAAATTTACCAAATCAGTAAAGTAATTTTGTCTCAATTTTCTTTCTTTGAGACACATTTTTTATTATGAACCTATGATCTTTTATGAGGTGTATATTATTTTAATTGACATGTTATATCATGAATCTCCTTATTTTTCATGATATTTTAGGATCTATTAAATTTTATTTTCTTACATGTGGAGTTTGATTCAAAGGTACCAAGTGGTAAGAGTTTAGTGAAACAATCTCATCATTTATTGAGATTATTTATTATTATGATTCCATTCATGAAATATTATGTTATATATCTCAATAAATCTTATAATTTTTATTACCCTCTGGTTATTCTTGTTATAGCCACATAATGGTTCCTTTTTTCCACTATTTGGTACATAATAAGATCAATAAACCGTTTTTAATAAAGCAAGACTTTACCTCCCTCTTTGGTCGAAAATTCATGTACCTTAAAAACCAGGTTTTTTAAAAGGTTTTTGAAAAAATACTATTACCCTTGATTTTTAAAATACATTTATATCCATGTTTTTTTAAGTAAAATAGTTTTTTTAAATTTAATCTTCTTCTTTTTTTTTCTAGATGAGGCACTTTTCTAGAAATTTTACTATACAAAAGGAATGTTCAAAATCTACAGATTTACCCTCCGTCCAGACCGACACTCCCTTGAAGCTTCCATTAATATATTAAAAATATAATTTTTAAAAAATAAAATTATTTCCTAATATTCAAAAAAAATTAAATAAATTTTCAATGAAAATGTTTTTCAATAAAAAAAATTTAAAAAGTGTTTTTAAATTATTTTCAAAACATATATTATATGTTTCAAAACGTTTTTTTCAAAGAAAATAATTTTGGTGATTTTAAAAGATTATTTTATAATTTCTTAAATTATTTTCAAATAAAAAGGTTTTTAAACTTTTTTCAATCTTATTTTATAATTTTTAAACAAAAATGGGTTTTCAAAACGTTTTCAAGAATTTTTTTATTTATTCATTGTTTTTTCAAAGAAATAGCTTCCAAAATGTTTTTAATATTTTCTTATAATTTTTCAATATGTTTGAAACGAAATTGATTTCAAAATGTTTTCAAGATTTATTTATAAAATTTCTAGGCATTTTCAGTGATAATGTTTTTTAAAATTCTTTAAAGATTATTTTATATATTTTCAAGTGAAAAAGTTTTCAAACATGTTTTCAATCTAATTTTATTTTATTTCAAGGAATTTTTTTTTCAAAATACTTTCATGATTTTGTAATAATTTTTCATGGAATGTTTTTTTTTTCAAAATGATTTCAAGCCTTATTTTTAAATTTTCAATGAATTTTCAAATAAAAATGTGTTCTAAATTATTTACATTTAAAAAATACTTTTCAAAGAAAAAATGAAATTTTCCTCAAGAAATGTTTTTAAAATATATTTAAAAATTATTTCCCATACAAGATGACATCCATTCTTATTACTCGTGAATTTATGGGAAATGATCCAAAGGTTGAGTTTAATTATTTCTCTGAATGGTTTATGTTTTAGTCACATAACATCCGTGAATCTCATTTCTCATTCACATGTTATATGTTTATAAAATATTTTTCTCTTTCATAGATTATATTTTTATAAAACTACTTCTCTTCAGGGGTTATTATTTAATGAAATAGTTATGAAACATGTATCTTTTCCATATGTTAGGATATTATTACATGTTTATGATACACATTTAATTTTTTGTCTTATTTTATGATTAATATTTATAATCTCATGGAACATGTATGTATGATTTCATTATGAGATTGGTGGGACATATATATCCCTCCAATACATTCGGTAAATATTTTTATCACATTAGATAGAAAAATATAGTCTTGGGAGTTAATGTTGACTTCTAAGATGGCCATGGGAGTTAACTAAGACTACCATGATTGTATGGGGAGTGAAATTATACTACTAATATGGCCATTTGAGTGAACCATGACTACCAAGATCATATGGGGAGTGAACCCATACTTGTAATATGGTCTTAGAAATAATTCCTTGACAACAATGGAAGTCATAATATATGCTTATATGTTTTCCACAACTCCATGTTTTATGCCTATGTTATGATTTCATGTGTTATGTTATTTACTTCATTATGATTCATGTGTTATGAACTACCAATATTTATTCTATAATTCATGATTATGATATTTTATATGTAGGGTTTGATATTATAGTGTTATTATCATGTTATCATGCCCTTATGATCATGTTTATGATTACATATCTACCATATTTTCCCTTCTTATGCTTATGATCTCACACATTTTTGTTCTTCCTTCCCTAGGTTATGATGATATATTCTAGGTATGAAATGTATAAGAGGGATGATAATCTTGTAGGAAATTATGGGATATAATGTATCTCACTCATGTACTATCATTTATGTTTCCATGTTTCCAAAGGCACTAAACTAATAAGATTTTTGGCCATCTATTTGGGTAATCTTTTAAGTATTTAGAAAAAGTTATATAATGTTAATATATGAAAAGCGTGGGTTGTTATACACATTTTAATACCTACTGTACAATAGGATGTGGGAGTGGATGCACTTACACCTGATTTGGTGGTGTAGGTAGTGGGATCACATCAGCTGGGATTTCTTCCACTTTTTCCTACCTAGGGTGGAGGGGCACTGAGGTCCATAATCAATTAGGCTATAGAATACTAGATCTCACATATACCAACCATTCTAGTTAATTGAGGTCCATAGGATGTAATAGACTTGATAGATATCATCAAGGGTGTACTTGACCTCATTGAGACACCAAAGGATAGAAAGGTGAAGCTGGAAATGTTCATACTAAAAGGACCCTACATGAGGTGGTGGGGTGTAATGGGATAAGATGGATAACATGAGGGTCTCATATAGGATTCTATTAAAAATCTATTATTTAGGAAATTATTTTCCAATAAGATGAATATATAATGAGAATATGAGTTCATGGATCTATATAAGGGTTCCAATATGGTATACACATACTTTACTCATTTTACTAAATTTTTATCCTTTCTTGGTCAAAAACAAGGCATTAGAAGCCACAAAGTTTTAAATTAGACTTAATACCAACATCAGGTGTTAGTTTAAGACCTTTGACCCATTGACATACCCAAAGGTTATGTATAAGGCATTGAATATTTATAAGGTACTAGAAGAGGATAGATAAATATGCCTTCTTTCACCTTTCAATGCTCAAGCGGTTGGACCTTCAACTACTACGATGAGTGTCATCTAGTAGTATGAAGAGGAAGACTAGGGACATTCAGTAGGGAAGTGGTATTCATGTGTAGAAAATAATAACAATTTATCCCCCTCAGTATGTGATCCATAGTTCTTAAACAATATAAATATCAAACAGTACAACTGATTCTATGCAGTGCCTCTGAGAAAGTGTCGACAATGTAGAAATATGGGGCACCTTTAGCAATTTTTTCACAGATATTTGTGTTCAGGCTTGCATAAGGTTTCAAGGATAACAAAGTTTGGGAACCATTGAACCATATTTTATCCTCAATAGTAGGATCTAATAATTATGACACTAGTGAGTCACATACCTCAGGGGTAGAGTCGCAGAGATGACGCAGACATAGTATATGTATTGGATCATACTCCTGTTGATGGTGGTGAGGGACCATCTATTATTAAATGTACTCTCTTGATCACTTCTATATTTACTACCACTATATTAAATAATAATTCTTCCCATTCATTTAGGTATTCACAATTTATTTTTTGACTTTACATACAATATATGTTATCTTTTGAGTTGATTTCCCTTGATACACACATTGGGCATGAAATTGGACCATCTTCAGTGATGCCCAGAGTTTTCTATAGTCATTTTTTAGTTATGAACATGTATTGTATTTCTCAATTCTATATATGAAAATATTCTATTTGATTCTTGTCTTCAACTATATATCCATTTTTCAAGCCGATATTTATCGCTATTAGATATGGTTGTAATTTATATCGCCCAATGGAAATAATCTCATGATGATCGGTGAGTGGGAGTTTGGAGAAGGTAGATTGGGACTAGAAATTATCTAGCTTTGGAATATTATAGCATAGATTATAGGTTTGTCTCTTTTAGTAGGATCATGGGTATCCCCCTCATATTTGTCTCCAGTTTTGGATATCTACCAAGATGTATTTTCAGATAAATTCACATGTATTCCACCTGATAGAGGATTTTAGTTCGAGTTAGAACTCATTCCAATAGCACAATCCATTTTGATACCCCATTATTGTATGGTGTCAGCTGAGTTAAAGGATCTCAAAGTATAGATCAAGGAATTATATTACAAGTTCTTTATTAGGATGAGTACATAATTATGGGTACACCTATTTTGTTCAAAAAAACACTGTATGGTATAATTTGAATCTTCATAGATTATTGGAAGTTGAATAAAGTTATTTTGAAGAATATATATACTTCTCCCAGGATCAAAGATCAATATGATCAGTTACAAGGAGCCCAATGGTTCTCTAAGATTGATCTTTGGTCAAGCTATCACCAGTTGTGAGTTAAAGATAAGGAAATCCTAAAGATAGTGTTTAAGAGTTGGTAGAGGCTATATGAGTACTTATTGATGCTATTTGTATTGAATAATTCATTTATAGTGTTCATGGGTCTCATAAAAAAGACATTCCATTGATATCTATACTCATTCATCATGGAATTAGTTGAAAACATCCTTATCTACTCACTGCCACCAGATAATCTTGTTGAAAACCTTGAGATAGTCTATAGTGAACTTCATGTGCATTAGCATTATGCCAAGCTATGGAAGTGAAACTTTTGAATTACTAAGGTAAGATTCACGGGGAAAGTTTTGTCTAAGATATGTACCTCTATGGAGCTGCATAAAGTTGAGGTATTGGTGTCTTTGACATAGCCCATAATGTCTTAGAGATCATAATCATTTTGTGTTTAGTCTGATATAAACAAAATTTTATCCAAGGATTTTCCAGTTTATTAACACCCATGATTATGATAACATAAAATAAAGTTAATTTCTAGTTGTCAGACTAGTATCAAGAGGAATTTCTTAGGTGAAGACGATATTGGATATGGATCTGGTGTAATACTACTTTGTGTAAGGATTGACTGTGTAGTTTTCTGTGATGCATCAGGTTTTAGTTTAGGAGAAATTTTGATGTAGTGGGATTGGGTAGTGGCTTATGGGTCACCTCATATGTGACCCCGTGAGTGGAACTGACCTACCTATAAAATATAGATATAAGTTTTATTATATTATTTGAATTGTTGGTGACACTATATATTCGGTAATAGGTTTTTTATCTACATGAAACACAAGAGCCTTTATTATATCTTCACACAGTGGGGCACAATTTGGGGAAGAGGTGATGGGTAGAGTATCTTTGGATTTCGACTTTAATATTGACTTTACTTCGGGTAAAGGTAACATCATTACAGATTATCTTAGTTGTAAGATGTAGGTATCTCATGAGCACGGTGAATGACCAATAAAGGAATATTGGTGCTTGATTAACTTGTTGGAAAACTGGAGGATGAATGTTTCTGAGGATCGTGTATTAATAAAATGTCATCCAATAGTGATCAAATTTTTCATAGTAGACTAGGTGGAGGCTAGTTAATAATCGAACATAGAATGTGTCATGATGAATGAATAGCTATCAGGTTGTGACCCAATTCCTTGGTGGTCATTGGATAGTGATGATGTGATCCAATTATATGTGAGTGTTATATATTCTACATCCCTCAGGGAAGATCAAAATAGATAATTCAATGCCTCAAAGTGGTTGGTTCATCTTTGAGAAACAATTATATATTGTAATTTTAGGAGGAATTCCTTGTGGATAGGGATGAAGAGGGGAATTACTAGATTCATTTCCTAGTTTCTTACCTTCCAAATGATAAATTTCAACCACTAGGGTCTAATTGGTTCTCTCCAGCCACTTCTTGTTCCCATGTTGAAGTGGGAGACTGTAATAATGGACATTATGATAGGGTTACTTAGGACACTGAGGAGTTGTGATAATGTTTGGGTGATTTTCAATTAGGTAATGAAAGTTTATTATTTTTTATCAATCTATGAGACACACTCAATAGTAAATCTAGGAAAATTTTATTTTTATTAGATAATATTATTGCTTGGAGTTTCCATGAGAATTGTATCTAATAGAGTTGTAGGATTTCTGTTGTGGTTTTGGAAGGGCTTACAAAAGTCCTTAGAGTATCAACTGAGATTGATTATAGGGTACTATACATAGAGTGATGGATGGATGGAGAGGAAGATTCATATATTCGAGGGTATTCTTCGAGCTTACATCCTAGACTTCAGTGGAGCATAGGATGATCATCTATCATTGGTTGAGTTTTCACACAATAATTATTTCCATTATTTTATTTGAATGGTAACTTATGAGGATATCTATGGTAGGTTATTTATTTTACTACATTATTGACATGATGATGGTGAAGAAGTAGTTATGGTGCTCATTATGGTATAGGATACCTCTGAGAGAGTACAACTGATTTTAAATAGGTTGATCAAAACTCATAATAGGAAAAGATCATGTTACAACCATAAGAGAATACCATTGAAGTTTTATGTTGGAAACCAGGTTTTTTAGAGTGTGACTCCTCAGTTAGGCCACCAATGTTTACATAATAAATAGGTGTTACCCCTATGATATATTGGACCCTTCAAAATCATTGAACGGGTTGGGATAATGGTGTACAATCCTGTTTTCTTTCTCACTACCAAGGTATGCTTGATGTGTTTCATGTGTCTCATCTTTATAGGTATAAGAATTATCTTATCTATATTACTAATTATGAGGATGTTGAGATGTATCCGGACACATCATAAATCGAATTTCTGGAATGAATTGTACACTAGAGTATGAGCATCCTATGAGGGAATAAAAAACCACTTTTTCGAATCCTAGGAAAGTATGGTCAGATCTAGGAGTAAACAAGGGAGTTTTAGTCTAATGTTCAAGATTAGTGGCCATATTTTATTTTAGAAATACTACTAGAACTAATTCTCCTGGATAAGAAATTATTAGGGGTGATGAATTATAATTTTTTTCGTTTTTTAAAATATTGAAAAAAAACCTTTTGATATAATCTATAATTTCTCATTGTAAAAAATTTGTAATTTTAAACTTTACTTTTACCCTTAATTTTAAAGGTTGTATAATAGTATCTCTCTTCTTTAATGAGTTTCATGAGGGTAAGGTCTTATTGAAAAAGGTTCTATAAGGGTAAACCATCATCACATAAGGGTAACTCTATCACTATATGAATGGAAGGGGGATTCTTTAATATCTGTGTAATGGTAACATTATTTTTCTATAGGTTCTGTAAGGGAAACCTTGCAATTGTGTAAGGGTAACTTGAGTAGTCTAAGGGTAGATCCTTGGTTTCAAATGATGTGTAAGGGTAATAAAGAGTTATGTAATGGTAACACCTATTTTTAAAGTATTTTTAAGGGTGACCGTTACCCTTATGAAATAGCTATAAGCTACGTAAGGGTAAAACCACGTTTCCCTTACACAATGCTATTTTGGGGAAAAAATTAAAACCCTATATTTATTTTTTACTTACCAAACTAAAAACTTGTTTTTGATCCTTTCACTAAGGACACAACTTCATCCTTACTTCTGTAAGTGATTCACTTGGTTTAAATATCCCCACATTCCCACTTTCTAAAGGCGGACATCTTTTATCACTTTCATCAGAAATGTATACTCCTTGATCAAAATAGGATGATAGGATGTCAGTTCCTTCTTCCAAGGATTCCTCCTTGGATATCATTTCCTTTTCTATATCCCCCTAAAATATTATGTCATGTTCATTAAAATCATTATTGGTTCCATTACAAGGTGCATGTTGGTTAATTATGTTGCTTATATCTTGACAAGGCAACGACCTTCAGTTTAGAGAGTAGTCACATTGGGTATCTCTGGGCATGTATAGCCATTGGGTATATTGGGAATCTATATATCTTCCTCTTTAAAGGGTATATCATATGAGTAATATTATGTATAGAAACCAAGGGGTATAATTTGGATCATGAGGTAGTTAACACCAGGTGTGTAAGTTCTCCATGTCTTTTTACCACAATCATCCCATTTTTATTGTATAGAGTAGTTGTTCTAGGTTAGGTCACATGTTTATTGTATTTTTGATATATTCCTAAGGATAAATTCTTATGGGGATTGGGAGATATCATTTTTAAATTCATTTGGGGACAAGTTGGGTGCAGGTTTAAAGTCTTGTACAGACAAGTTTGGTGCAATTTTAAAGTCTTACGGGGATAGGTTGGGTGTAGGTTTAACATTTTGTTGCGATAGGTTGGCTTTAGGTTTAATTTTTTTCAGGGATAGTGTGGGAAAAATTTAACATATTATGGGGATATTTTGGGTGCAGGATTAACATATTTTAGGGATAGTTTGGGTGTGGGTTTAATATATTGTGGGGACAGTTTGGGTTAATCAAAACACACTATGGAAGCGGATCACGTAGTTTCATCCCTAGGAGGGAAGATGTCACACATGGGTTGTGGATAGAAATGGCTCATGGAGGAATATATGATAGGCGTCCCCTATGATGTAAGATTCCACACATGGTTTTATAGATATTGGGATTAAACCTCAAGAAGTTGTCCCACATACCCTTTTCAAGAGATAGGGATCAAAACATACATAGTTTGATTCCTCAGTTTAAGGTTGTGTGATTGGATCAATCCAAGTAGTTTAATGTTGTGTGGTAAGGATTTTCATGTCATGAAATGAGCATATATGGAGGATGGTGTGGGAATTACATGAGGAAGGTACCCAATGTAAAAATCCATCCCATGATGGGGAAGAAGGCCTCATCCCATTTGAGTCATACATAGGGCATCATTTTTTATCAAACATGTAAGACTATAGTTTTATTTCAAGTTCTGAGGATGTTTTTCAGTAGTTTAACATCGTACGACTAGGATACAGATCTAGGTATTTTTACATCAAACATCTTATAAGTGGAAGGGTTTACTCTTCATGGGGTACCATGTCTAAGTGATAGGAATATATAGAAAAAGGATTATCAATCAATATATATGTATAGTTTCCCTTAATTATGACAACCCTAGGGCTTATGTGAACACCACTCATGCACCTTTAGGAGGGACATGATGTTGTAACTTCCATAAAATATTGTTCAATCAAGAGACTGATGTTATGGTCCCTCTGACTAGAATCAATGGTCATTAGGGTGCCTAATATTAGAAGAAAAAGTTAGGGTAATGGATATACTAGAGGCATAGGGAATGTTAGGTAGGGGATCAAGAAGTTTATTCGTGTAACTTTGTTGTTTTTCACACAAGAGTTCTGTGATCAAGGGGATCTAGCATAATGGAAAATGATGGATTCAAGTGTCATAGTTTTGCACAACTTTTCGAGCTGTGTGAAAATTAAGTTCGCACAAAGGTTGCTTCACTTTGTGCGAACATGACCATCCATAAGATTAGTTGCATGAGGGTCACTCTATCATCATAAAAATCATGTTTGGTCCCACATGAGGTATTGTTTTCAAATTTTATACTTTTAAGGGTCCATGATCACTTGTGCTGCATGTTTTTAGGGAAGATAGGGATTTTCATGCATCAAAGAGTCACTTCATATTTCTTAGAGCTTGCCCAAGCATCTCGGTGAACTTCAATTTATAGATAAAATCCATAGATATCAGCGCACAACACCTTGGGTGAAGAACTAAGTTTTGTTCTTCTTTTTCCTTTTCTGCGGGATCTCTACAACACAACATATCCAGTTTGACATCATATTTGGCATTCATATGGATGGTTTTACGTTGGGGTTTCATGCTACATAACTTTCTTGTGATCATGGGACTTGGGAACACACTCGAACTAAGGTACCTCCAAAAAACTTTTCATCACCTTTGTCATGAAATTCATTTTCATGAAAAACTATATCTCTGCATGTATTCACTAAATCTTGTGCACAATCTATTCATCATCCTTATAATGGTCATTCAATGTGGATCATGAGTTAGTTTTATCCAAATAATTCTTTTTAATGGTTTGATATGAGTTTTCAGTGTAAAATAAATCCCCCCCAGAATTTAAGGTTAAAGGGGTTAGAAAGATTGGGTTTTAATATAAATTTCAAATAGAGTGGTTCATTTCTATGATGGAATACAACTCTTGACCTTGGTTGAGCAGCTACATTGTGTGTTGCACAAAACCCATCAAGAAGAGACTATAAATAATACGGGGGACCCTTGTTTAGTACCTGACTTATTACAAAATAATTCCCTTCTCTCATGTTCATAACTCAATCTTTGAGTGAAAACCTGATCCCAAGCCACATCTTTTTCACAAGTCCATATTTTGTGGAAATAAATTCAAGTCCAAGGGGGCCATTATGGGAACTATATGAATGTTTTATGCCACATCGATCTTTGTGTGTCAAGGAACTGAATTTTTGTGAACTATCTTCAGAACTTCCAAAATATTATGAAATGTCCAACCAACTGAACTAGGTTGAGATGAAAAATGCTTTTTCTTATACCTAGAGGACTAAAATGGAAATAAACTCTAAGATCCCTCAAGCCATGATGGTTTCATCTAACAAAATGGCACTTTTTGATATGTTGATTGATTATCTGTGGAACTATCCATTGAGAAACCACCTCCCATTATATAATTTGGGGCTGATGGATGAGGTGGGAATCCTAGAAATTGAAGTCAACACACCACACTATTGGGTCACACATCAAAAAAATATCAACCACAAGAACTTCAACATTCAAAGCCACCCTTCTTGGTAGAATAGGTACATCACCATCTGCATGTTGAGTGGACATATGAGAACAGTTAGGGGGGAGAAACTAGAGGCTAAAGTGTTCCAAACATTCTAGGCCATTATTTTTTAGATTAGTACCTAGGACAATATAAAGATCCGGTATAAGGACTAGAATCTATGGGGAAGATTAAATTTCATCGATGAATGGGCCTGGGTGTATTGAGTATGCTTCACCTTCTTAGAATATAGTGTTTCTCTATGTCATATTGGTTTGTATGAGGCATTTTCAACGTCCCAATTCTATATGTATCTAAAAAAGAAGTGTTTCAAGAGATTTTCAACCGTTGTTCTCTAGATACCAACACTTTCCACCTTCACCATGATTAGGTGGTAATTATATTTTCGTATGTGCATTGCATCAGTGGAATCTCACTAAAAGGGTTCCAATAAGATTAGTTTCTCCCAATGTAGATCAACTAGAGTGACAAGCAGTAGACCCCTCTTTTAGCACAACACCTTTTGGATGCATTGAATAGAAAGATGAATTATGATCCCCATCTAATAAATACATAACATTAAAGATGTGGTTGGGAATGTTTTTTAAGAAGGATCCATCCTTGAAAATTTTAGGTTGGCTAAGGCAGTGTATAGTGGTTCCACATAGGAGGAGGTTGAGGTCGTACTGTCTAATTTTAGAGGTGGGTTAGGATGAGTAGTGGGGATACAACATGGTGTAGGTTTAGAAACTATTAGTCTATTACACCACATTCTTGTACACCTTTCTCAGTATATGGTTTCTTCTAGTTTGAGAGATGTGTGTGGGTCTAGGCCTAGGGATGCTAGTGATGGGAGTGGTTACGGTGTCCAATAACATGGTGAATCTATGGGTGATAATGTTTTCCCAAATCTACAACCAGTTTGTCCATGTGGGGTGGGATACATGTCCAAGAGGATTAGCAGCCTATTATAGTTACTTCAAGACTGGGTTTTATCATACTTTTGAAGATATAGGTTTTGGAACACCATCATCCTACCAAATTATGGTCTACAACCCACATTTCTTAATATCTTAGGGGTCCATCCAGTGATTCTCAGTGAGTCCTGGGATACAGTTAGCATAAGTGAATATTTGAACTTCAACTTCCACCCCTTCTCAACCCTTTTTCGTGTGATACTGGATGACATAAAAGATACACTAGAGTAGATAAAATACTTTTAGAACTCTAGGTTGGAGTGCTGGTGGCCATAATTGATGAAAGCACCTATTGTGATCCATACACTTTGTCTCAGTTCACCCATCAGTTTAGATTCATCCAGTAACCCACAAGGAGAGTCAACATGGGGTTCTGTGAAGAGAATAATTTATGTATCCACCATTAGTTGTATTGGATGCTTATTGTTGAGGGATTTAGAGAGATCATCATGCTACCATTGACCAATGTCAATGACTTCCTATCCTAAGTTTATGCTAAAAATTGGGTAGCAGCATACCCAAGCGTGATATTTCATTAATTCATATGGGTTATTGTAAAGAAAAACGTGGTTACAGAGTACCAATGTGGAAGGATCTATTCTTTATGAGGGGGGGAGAAAAGCGCTGAGGGAAGATTGGGTTGGACATACATTAGGGGTTTCTCAAGGTGTTGTTGCACCCCCACTGCCTAAAGGGGAGGGATCCCATATGTATTCAAGGAAGTTCGAAGGCGTCTCTCAGGATAGAGGCAGGAGATCCAGGGAGGTTTGGGGAAATAAACTATGGTATCTTATAAAGAAAATATCTGACAATATATTCCCTATGCTTATGGTAGCTTAGGGAATGTTGAAAATGATCATAATGGGGGAGAAGTTGTGGCAGATGATGACCTAGGATAGTATCAAGATAATAGGGGTGGGTTATTCTTGTATCACTTCCAAAGATCCCTTTCATATGAGGTACAAATGTAGATTTCTATGGATTCCTTCTCATGACAATGAGGGGATCCTGATCTTCCACTTGGCCTAGTGTAGGTAATGTCCAGTGTTGTGATAGAATATAAGGAGATTACACTTAAGGAATCAGCTAAGGAGGCATAGACTAATGATAAAATGCAAGGATCCAATTAAGGATAATCCTATGGTTTAGCTACTGAGAACTCGAGTCCTCAAGGGAGCAGTAAATTAACTCCTATGAAGGCTTTTGACATAGTTGAACTCTTTGATTTAAGCTTGTTACCTTTATTATATCTTATAGTAATAGGGATTTGTATTATGTCTGAGAAATATAAAAATGGACAAGGGATCCTTGTTGAAGGGGATGAGGGTTCTCTATTGGGTTCTAGAGAGAACACTATAGGGACCATGCCTAAGGTTTTTATTACCGGAGGACCTTTTGTGGAGGTTGGAGGGGCAGTATTAGAACCATTGGTCCTCCAAATCATTCATGGAGGACTATGCCCAGGCATCCCAACAGCGGGGTCAACATCGAGATATGAAGTTCTTTAGGGGTGGATCATTATCAATATCCCTCTACATAAACTGAAATCCAAATATAAATCCACCTATAAATTCTAAAACGTTCAATGAGATTTTAATTTTAAATCGTCAACGTGTTTTTTTGATGCACCTCCTACTCATCCAAAAATGGGGGGTTATGGTGCTGGTCATTGGGATTTTGACTGGTGTTGAGGGGTGTGATGTGGTGGAACTCCCCGTCAATGTTTTAGGACTATGTATCAATTGAACTCTCAACCTCTGAAAGTCATTCAGTTTCACACAATCTATGTTTTCCCAACATTTCATGATCAAATTGATTGATTTAATCTTATTCCAAGAAGTGATCGAAAGGGTTTGTTCCCAATAAGTGTATGTGACCAGGGGATCCAGGGAACCCTCCTTGACAGCTGCACCGGCCCTTGAGGAGCTAGTCATTCCATCTCATCCAGCCTTAATCTCGACTGAATATTCTGTTGCGGTCACAGGTGATTCTACTGAAGGGGTGTAACTCAAGGATAGTGGTAGTGATGCTACTGAGGAAGTGTCGGAAAAATATGGACATCCTCTTAACATAGATCCTGGCCCATCTGAGAGGATACCAGAGGAGTAACCACTTCCACTATTCTAATATATTTATCTAAATATGGGCCTACACAACCCGAGGATCTAGAAGACTCTAGGTCATATTTTTCTGAAAAGAATCACATCTCTTAGTGTATGGTCTGGAGGAGAATACAATGTTTCATCACCAATACCATAGATCCATGCCTAGTGATCCAAATGGGATATCTTATCCACTGGATGTGGAACCTAGGTTCTAGAGGGGTGGATGCTTATGCTCTCCATGTGCAAGTCCACAACTACCTTTCCAAGAAAGTGTATGTGGAGAGACAACATCTAGACATCGCATGACACAATGAGAAATATGATAGCACCAAGAAACACCATGAGACCAGAAAAGAAATTCAATGCCTGGTGGAGTAGGAGAATTAGCCCACAGACTTCCTCAATGCTAAATCGTAGGTTATCATCCAATCAAAGGCTCAACTAGTAATGGTTGACGATTAAGAGAATCATGCAGTATCTTAAATAGTTGATTACCAGGATGATTTGAAATGCATGTGGATCAGGTATGATGAGGATCATCCCATGGCTAAGGAGGAGGAAGTGGCACCCAGGAGGCTATAGTAGACTCTAGATTCCATTATTCATATTCTATCTTGGATAGAGCACTTAATCATTGGTAAGGAACCATAGGTCTATTTTTACTAAAACATAATAGAGGCTCTAATGTGTGGATTTCCCTCATCAACTATTTATGTTTTGGTGTTTTCAACTTCTTTCAATCATGGTCATATTTATTTTATCATATTTTATTATCACACTACAATCATACTTATGAAACAATGAATGATGAATCTGCAAGTTCACATAAGTCTTAATCGATGTGAGAAATAAGAGGAGACCATGTGATTTCTCCTTTATATGAGAGTTTCGGAAAAGTTTTCAGCACTAGGGGTCTATATTTGTTTACTGGCCACCATGAGTGTTCATGTTGAGAGATTATGTGGCCAGAGAATGGGGATCTCCGAATAGATAACTTATGTTTCCAACATGCGATAGTTCACTAATTGGTTAATGTAATTGATTTTTAATTTTACCTAAAAAAGTGGAATAAAGGGAATGAATCATGATGCCAAATATCTATAACACAAAGGGGAATCTTGATGATGGAGGATAACTGTTTACCATCATCGAAACACAACATCCATTATTTTTTCAAAGGATGGGGACAAACAAATGAGGGTTGACCACTGACCATGTTTGATATATGGGATCTATCTCAAATTGTTGTCCAAAGTCTTTTATCAGTTGAAGACAAGAATATAGGTGAGCCAATTTGGATAGGTACCATTATAATTAGGTGAACACATTAAAAAATGGTGAAATATGATTATCCAAATAAAGGGACAAGTGAATCATGTAATTAAAGTGACAGAATGTTTGAATAGAATTCAACCCTCTTGGAATATCTACATTATTCACATTGGTGTAGGTTCATTGATCTAAATAAATGTAAAACTCATATTTTATGGGGACTTTCATCGTGTATTCTGATTAAAGTTTTATGAACATGAATGATGTGGTAAGTTATTTGCATTGGAGGAAAGGGATTCTCAATAAAGAGTTTATGATGGCTCATAGTTTTACGTCATGGAATGAGGATAATAGACACACATTTTAATGACTTACTGTGAGGAAATTGTACATTCAATTTAATTTCATTCAATGAGGATATTGGACATGATGTTTAACATAATACAGTGATGATGATGTATCATATAGTTTAGCATCATATGATTGGGATGTTGGAATCGACGTGAATGGTACCCAACCATGCAGAGTTGAAGGTGACGTTGGAGGGTATCACAATGGGGGAACTCCATATAAAGAAATATAAGGAAAAAGGATCCTAGAAGACTATATTCCTATAGAAGTAATATAGGTTCATTTGCACACAATTTTAGGTCATGATGCTTAGACCATAGGGTGATTGTCCTAAAGGGACATGTGTTGCATAGAAGGGTGAAAAACTAACTTGAATAAGGGGAATATGAGGCCATTAAACCACAAAAAACATTCCCATAGAGGCTATCACACATTCTAAAGTCATGATTATTAGACTTGGAATCCTATTATAATACCATATAGTTGAGAACATGGGATCTTATCTCTTAGTTTATGGTTGTAGTGTTCAGACCAATGGGAACCCTGAAGTGTTTGGCATGGCATGAAGGAGTAGAAACCTAACATTAAGGGAGGTCCAAGAAGACTCATTACACTCAAAACATTTGGGGTAGGATGCGAAAAAATCATGTTCATGATGTTAGGACCCATGATCTTAGTTAAAGTTCATATATTTTTTACAAAAGGGGGGCGTTCCTTGAAGGAATATGTGTGACATCGAAAGGTGGTTAACTGTAGTAAATAATGGGGTCTTGGAGGCCACTAGATTCCACACAAAACTTTCCAAATAAAACTTTACTATACTTTAATTTCATGATTCTTCAACCATAACTAAACATCTCAAACAGATATGGTTAGTATAATGAATTGACAAACCCAGTGAGAATTGAGGGCCAAGGAGGCCCAACACCACACCTCATATTCCTCCTAGGATGACTTCAATATAGTTTAGAGTCATGATACTAGGACTTAGACTCCACATTTAACATCACATAGCTTGTACCATGGGCATGAATACCCCAAAATGACATGTTTAGAATGAAAAAGTGACCACCCAATGTGAAAGGATGGGCCGAGGAGGCCCTTAAACCACACAATACATTCCAGGGGTGATCTGCACACTGTTTAAAGTCGTGATGCTTATACTTGGGATATTAGTTTATGGTCATAGTGTTCAGACCAATGTTTCTTATGTGCCTCAACCTTGCTTTTGGAAAGCACCATATCGACTCATAATTGTTGGAACCACTTTGTGTATAGGTTTGTATTTGTTGTCAATAGTTGTTAATGGAATATCAAAATGAAAGAGATCAAGAAGTACTCCAATAAAATGGAGGAATGGAAGCTCACAATGAAGGAGATCATGAAGTACTCCGATGAAGTAGAGGAGTAGTGATTCAGAAAATTGTTGTGTTGATCGTATGTTCAAAGAACATGTGTCAAAGGTGATACATTGTTTACAACAATGAAGAATGTGAGGAGTAATCCATCAAAGGATTATTAAAGCAGGATGGTGTGTTTGGATGAAGACCATGTGATTCCTCTTTATTGCATAATCACCATGGGCTTTGATGAAGACCATGCAATTCCTCATTATTGCATGAGAACAATGGGTTTTGATGAAGACCATGCAATTACTCATGATTTCGTGAGAACCATGATAGAAACTTCTTGAAGGATTGAATCACATGGTTTGCTTGAAGTTGATCATGATGGTTGATGAAGGAGGCAATGTGCCAATGAGTTGACTTATGAAATGGCCATGCACATAACATTGTCATAGAAGATGATGGTACTAAAGTTGTTCCTTCAAAGAATGCATATCACAATAGTGGAGTTTGTGATAAAAGCAAAAGAGTTGCTGAAGGATAGAGATCACCAAGAAGAAGTGATGTTGAGGTAATCGTGCTTGTCGACAAAGCAAAAAAACGACATACAAATTTGTTGACAAAGGAGATTCCATGGTGACATGTCGAGTTCAAGAGTTGTGGTCAACGATTTATGTTTGATTCAAGAAAATCGACAGAGGAATGGATGATCTGAAGGTGGTACAAAAAGAGCAGATACAAGGTGGCGCCGTTTCCCAGTGTTTGCCAAATTTCAGGGCCTAAAAATCAACAAATGTAGAAGAGTAATTTTGGAAAAGGGACTTGCGCGCCATACTCTTGGAGGATAGGAAACTTGCGCGCCATATGTTTTTGAAGATCAGAGCATCAAAATATGGCAAAGGGATAAGGGCCGCGCAAGTTTTGGTGAGGTCGCGCAGGTGAATTATGTTCTGGGAAGAGACTTGCGCGCCGACGCCTTGAATGAATTATAACTTGCGCGCCTATGGTTTTTCGAGATCAGAAGATACAAATTTGTCAAAGGCAAGATGTTCGCGCAAGTTTGGATGTTGATCGCGCAAGTGCCTAGCAGGGGCCAAGACTTGCACGCCGATGGATGACTTGCGCGCCGCCGCACAGGGGGTCCAGTTTGCCTATAAATACTGGACCACCCCTCCTCATTTTGAACGGAGCTCAAAACTTTGAGATTGTTTGAGCTCTCGTCGCACAGGTGGCTGAGCCGCGCAAGTGGTAGTTGAGTCGCGCAAGTAGAGGTTGTGCGGAAACTGATGGTTGAGCGCCCCAGGTGATTTGGGCAAGGAAGGAAGTGAGTCGCACAGGTTTGAAGTTCAAGAAGACAGAGTCGCGCAGGTGCGGTGGTGACACTTGCGCTCCAGTTTATACTTGCGCGCCTAAGACTTGCGTGCCAGGGCAGACTTGCGCGCTGGGATTGAAAAGAAGAGCCAGATATTGTTAAAGCACGCCCGCCTTTCTAGAGATGCACAAGAGCTGAAATATTGCCTGATACTTCTGGTGCAAAGTGAGATTGAAGAAGAAATCTAAATGATACATGCATGATCTCATGCATACATGGAGAACTGATTCTGACAACACCGAGTAAGCTGAGCTTCATTAAGTAAGCAATCACATCAGTGATTGTGATTCAGGCAAACAAAGGCAAGGGGATCTAGTGCATTCATTCATTGCACTAAAGAAGAAGGATTGAACTAAAAGGAGCATCAAATCTGAACCCTGATGTAAGCAATGTCTCATGAATAATAGGAGCTAAATAACTTCAATGAACACCTATTGAAAAGACCTTCACGTCTATAAACTGAGTGGGACTTCACCAACGGTAGTGAGCTAGTGGGAGTCAACAGGAGTGACCCGAGGGATGCAGTGAGCTATCCCTAAACAATTGTAAAGGAAGTGAGCCTGGGACAGAGTGTCTGTACCCGAAAATTTTTAATCCGCAGCTAGTGAAGCATAGTGGATTTAGGTATGACCGAAAACCTGTCGGCGTATGCTCCTTGGACGTAGCCCATAGTGGTGAACCAAGTAAAAATAGTTGTGTCATCTCTCTGCATGTGAATGTTTAATTGATGTTCATATCCATCATACAGGTTTAAGTAGTTCCTACCAACGTGGGAACAAGATCCACAACTAAAAGAAGAAAAAGTGGCCACCCTGATTCACCCCTCTCATCTCAGGGTGTCCCGGGGTCCTACAAGTGGTATCAGAGGCAAAGGTTAATGTATGTTGGATATTCTACAGTAATTATATAGAGAAGAGTATTTGAGTTTCTTTCCTAAAGTCAACAATGAAGAGCAGTCTTGATGAAGTTTCTGAGCAGACGTCTACATCTTGCAAGACCATGACAAATAGGAAAAAGAAAGAGAAGAAGTAGCTAAAGAAGTCCCTCATATCCAAAGAAGATACAGTGTCTTGTTCTCCATGTCATTCCAAAAATGAAGAAACATCAGGCATGGAAAGTATCGAGCAGGTGACTCAGAATTCTTCTAGAGGAAAGGATGACACCCCCAATTCAAGCTTTAAAAAAAACTCAAAACATATCTACATGATATGCCTGAAGAAAGGGCTGCTATTATTTTTAGCCTATTTCATTCTATGCAGGTTGAGATCACTCGACTTGAAAGGGAAGCTGCCAATATGGAAGAGGGGTTGGAAAGAAAAGTTATGGAAAGTATGAAGCTCACCAAACAGGTGAAAGTCTTTGAAGAAAACGAGGCAGTCAATAAGACTCTAAAAGAAAGGATCCATGCACTTGATGCTGAGCTGAATAAGAGTAATGAATTCAAGAATTTTTGTTTGGAAGAAACATCCATTAAATTCAGGTAACTTGACTCTTTGTTACAAAACAAAGTTAATATGCATGAAGATGAGGTTGAAAGGTTGAAGAAGACTTGTGAAGAGAATATGATCACGATTGAAGATCAGAAGATCATCCTCAATATTGTGGGTCAAAAATTGGAAGCTCAGTTGACCAAGATTGATAACACACATATTGAGACTTCACAAAAGAATGAAATGAGTGATTCTTGCACTCAATGTTCGTTGGAGGAGTCTAAAGCAGAAATGCCTCTAACATGTGATAAGAAGATTATGACAACTCTTGATTATCCACATCAAGAATCAGTTGCTGCTGGTACTCAATGCTCACTGGAGGATTCTATTGTCAAAAGACCTCCAACATGTGATAAGAAGATCATGACTTCACTCTTTGATCTATCCCAAGCAACTGAGAAAGTGAAAGTACCATCCAAACCATCTTGTACTCATATTTCTAAATACACTCCTACAATCAGTGCAGATGGGAAGAAAAGTTCTAAACAAGTATGGATGAGGAATGGTGAGAAGACAAAACCTACCACCATGGCTAGGGTGGATGGGAAGAAGAAGGAAGAAGTGGGTTCCTTAAATAGAGCACAAAAGATTAAGCAGATGGCCCAACAACTTAATATAGAAGACACAAAGAAGAAAATATTTGTGGGTCAATGTTGGTGCTGCAACAGATTTGGGCACTGTGCACTGGATTGTCTTTATAATCCCTTCCATGGAAAAGCAAAAAAAATGCCTATATCAAAGAGAAGGAAGCCAGAGAAAAAGAAGCAACATCAGCAGGTCCAGAAGCATCTGTTTACTGCAAATAGATTTGGAATTCTTGAAAAACATCTGTGATGTATGCAACGGCAGCGGTCACAATGCAGGCACATGTCCATATCAACATGATTTCACTATTGAAAAGAAAAGAAGACCTCTGATTCCATCAAAGAATGAAGCAGAAACCTTGGGGAGAAATTAGAATAATGTTGTGAACACACATTTCCCCAAGAAGATCTCAAGTAGGGAAGCTGAGAAGACCCAAGATTTTAAATCCATGAAATTGAAGGGTCATTCATCCAAAAGAAACACTATATGGGATGAATCTTGGATGAACCCATGTGGAAGACCTAAACCAGCTGCAAAAGTTCAAAATGACATATTGGTCATCTGGCCAGAAGATTTGAAAAGAATAAAGAAACTTGAAGATGAGAAGGCCAAGGCTGGTGAAAAAGGAAAAGGAAAACTTTCACATGATGAAGACACAGTGCAGGAGAGATTGCAAACAAAGAGAAACACATGTGTCAAAGAAGTTCTGTGTGAGAGATGCAAGAAGTCTGGTCACATTGCAAAAGGTTTCCTAACCTTAATACAAGAGAAAGAAGCAGTCCTTAAGAGTAGTAAGAATGTATCATTCATGATGGCTAATAAGCAGAACAATTCTTCACACAAAGCAGAAGAGAATGTGAACAGAGCCATGCCACACTGACAGATGTCAGAACATATGTTCAAATGTGCAGGCATGAAGACTTGAGTGAATAGAGGAACTTGGTTGAGAAAAGAACCTCAACCAAGCAAGTCTTCTTGATGAAGCAAGAAGGAACCACCTTATTCCCGTAATCATTTGTGTATTGTATTTGTGCTAATAATGCAGGGAATTGAAGTTGAAGCATGCTCTCAGGGGGAGAACCTGAGAAGTAGAGAATGTTGTCAACTCTTGATAGCCAAGATGAAGAATTTTCCATCCTTAGTAGATTCTTCAATTTATATTCAAAGATTATGATAGTGAAGGATCACTCTTGATGAAGATGATGAGGAGTGTTTCCCTTGAGGGGGAGAAGAATGAAGAAGCTTCCATAATCACTATTTCAATCAATGTCAACTCCATCTATACTCAAAAGCAGTTACTCTGTGAATATCTTGAAGAACCCGCCAATGGGGAAGGTATGTCATTTCTCAATCACTATCCCTTGGTTACTCAGATCAATGATTATTTTACAAAGGGGGAGTAACTGAATTGATCAGTGACATAAAGAGAATGGAAGTGCCCCAAGGTCACTTATCCTTCCGATTGCACTTGAATGTTTTTGATCTATTTGCTGATGCGAGTGCAGGAGTTTCAGGTTGATTATTCTCTATCATAGGTTATCTTATTTTACCTGGAATTAAAGTGGTAAACCCTTGAAGACAAGATACATGAGTTATCATCTCATATTGGTATCATGATCTGTGGATAATGGACAGCCTTGTTGACTTAATCAAATCCTCTTGTTTTCTACATCGAGCATTGCTCAAGTAGACTTAGAGTGAAATGATTAATGAAACATTGCTTAAGTGTGGATTGATACCCTCCCTACCATGTGCTTTGCATTTCTTGTCAATAAGGGGGAGAGAAAGTGAAATGAACGTTTGAAAAGAAAATTTGATTGAATAGAAGATTCTCATTTTGACATTGAAAAATTCATTTCAGAAGATGTATAAGGTATTGACAACAAAATACAAAGGGGGAGATTGTTGGAACCACTTCGTGTATAGGTTTGTATTTGTTGTCAATAGTTGTCAATGGAATATCAAAATGAAAGAGATCAAGAAGTACTCCAATAAAATGGAGGAATGGAAGCTCACAATGAAGGAGATCATGAAGTACTCCGATGAAGTAGAGGAGTAGTGATTCAGACGATTGTTGGGCTGATCGTATGTTCAAAGAATATGTGTCAAAGTTGATACATTGTTTACAACAATGAAGAGTGTGAGGAGTAATCCATCCAAGGATGATTAAAGCAGGATGGTGTGTTTGGATGAAGACCATGCGATTCCTCTTTATTGCATAATAACCATGGGATTTGATGAAGACCATGCAATTCCTCATTATTGCATGAGAACAATGGGTTTTGATGAAGACCATGCAATTACTCATGATTGCGTGAGAACCATGATAGAGACTTATTGAAGGATTGAATCACATGGTTTGCATGAAGTTTATCATGACGGTTGATGAAGGAGGCAATGTGCCAATGAGTTGACTTATGAAATGGCCATGCACATCACATTGTCATAGAAGATGATGGAACTAAAGTTGTTCCTTCAAAGAATGCATATCACAATAGTGGAGTTTGTGATAAAAGCAAAAGAGTTGCTGAAGGATACAGATCACCAAGAAGAAGTGATGTTGAGGTGATCGTGCTTGTCGACAAAGCAAACAAAAGACATACAAATTTGTTGACAAAGGAGATTCCATGGTGACATGTAGAGTTCAAGAGTTGTGGTCAATGATCTATGTTTGATTAAAGAACATCGCAGAGGAATGGATGATCTGGAGGCGGTACTAAAAGAGCAGATACAAGGTGGAGCCGTTTCCCAGTGTTTGCCAAATTTCAGGGCTTAAAAATCAACAAATGAAGAAGAGTGATTTTGGAAAAGGGACTTGCGTGCCATACTCTTGGAGGATTGGAAACTTGCACGCCATATGTTTTTGAAGATCAGAGCATCAAAATATGGCAAAGGGATAAGGGCCGCGCAAGTTTTGGTGAGGTCGCGCAGGTGAATTATGTTCCGGGAAGAGACTTGCACGCTGACGCCTTGAATGCATTATAACTTGCGTGCCTATGGTTTTTCGAGATCATAAGATACAAATTTGGAAAAGGCAAGATGTTCGTGCAAGTTTGGATGTTGATTGCGCAAGTGCCTAGCAGGGGCCGAGACTTGCACGCCGATGGATGACTTGCGCGCCGCCGTGCAGGGGGTCCAGTTTTCCTATAAATACTGGACCACCCCTCCTCATTTTGAACGGAGCTCAAGACTTTGAGATTGTTTGAGCTCTCATCGCACAGGTGGTTGAGCCGCGCAAGTGGTAGTTGAGTCGTGCAAGTAGAGGTTGCGCGCCAATTGATGGTTGAGCGCCCCAGGTGATTTGGGCAAGGAAGGAAGGGAGTCGCGCAGGTTTGAAGTTCATGAAGACAGAGTCGCACAGGTGTGTTGGTGACACTTGCATGCCAGTTTATACTTGCGCGCCTAAGACTTGCGCGCCGGGGGAGACTTGCACGCTGGGCTTGAAAAGAAGAGCCAGATATTGTTAAAGCACGCCCGCCTTTCTGGAGCTGCACAAGAGCTAAAATATTGCCTGATACTTCTGGTGCAAAGTGATATTGAAGAAGAAATCTAAATGATACATGCATGATCTCATGCATACATGGAGAACTGGTTCTGACAACGCCGAGTAAGCTAATATTCATTATGTAAGCAATCTCATCAGTGATTGTGATTCAGGAAAACGAAGACAAGGGGATCTAGTGCATTCATTCATTGCACTAAAGAAGAAGGATTGAACTAAAAGGAGCATCAAATCTGAACCCTGATGCAAGCAAGGTCTCATGTAGAACAGGAGACGAAGAACTTCAATGCAAACCTATTGAAAAGACCTTCACGTCTATAAACTGAGTGGGACTTCACCAATGGCAGTGAGCCAGGGGGAGTCAACAGGAGTGACTCGAGGGATGCAGTGAGCTATCCCTGAACAATTGTAAAGGCAGTGAGCCTGGGACAGAGTGTCTATACCCGAACATTTGTAATCCGCAGCTAGTGAAGCATAGTGGATTTAGGTACGACCGACAACCTGTCGGCGTATGCTCCTTGGACGTAGCCCTTAGTGGTGAACTAAGTAAAAATAGGCGTGTCAACTCTCTGCATGTGAATGTTTAATTGCTGTTCATATCCATCATACAGGTTTAAGTAGTTCCTACCAACGTGGGAACAAGATCCACAACTAAAAGAAGAAAAAGTGGCCACCCTGATTCACCCCTCCCCTCTCAGGGTGTCTCGGGGTCCTACAATAATCACATAGGATCCATTATTAATGTGAGGAACAAGGAGTGGTATGGAGTTCATGTTTCTTGTAGGGGAGTAAACAATAAGGGGTTAATGTGACTGACAACCCCCAAGAGGTAAATTGTGAATTTAGATACATATATAGTAAGAGAGGGGGAACAAAAATAGATGAGAAACAAATTTAAACATTGTTCTAAACATAGGTTCCATACCTACATTGTTTAGAGATAGGTTGAACAAATGTTTGATCAAGTGTTGACCGAGTTCGAAATATAATATCCACTTTTTGTTTCCCAAGATCCTTCAAGGTGTGAAACAAGGATAGTAGGTGATCCAATGCGGCATGATACCATTCTATTTGGGAGCTTGTTCAAATCGGGAGGGTTAAAATTATCCAAATAAAAGAAACCATTAATCATTGATGTGGAAGGGGAGAGTTTCCAAGAAATAATTCGATGGGAGGGTTGGGCCTGAGATGAAATATTCTGGTGTCACTTCATATCACTTGAGGATGTGAATTAAGACACTTGTAGTTTTTGGAAACAATATGCTATGAGTATGATGTCCATTGAGTAACATCCTCTCTAGTGAGGGTGCTAAATCATCGCATATTAGAACATGAGGCATCATGGTTTTATGTGGCGTATTCCATCACATCCCATATTTATCATATTAGGAATCACAATTTCACATGGAAGAAAACCAATTGATCATCATCCCATACTTACTATATGGGTAATCCTATGTTTGTTTCACAGGGTAAGGCTGTAGTTTAATTTCGTTCACTATGGAAATTGGGATTGGTAGTTTAAGGTCATACAACTTAGACACTACTACAAAACAGACCTTTAATAGTGCTAAAAATTTCCTTTATTGGTTTTAGAGAATTGATGATTATCAGAGCATAATTAAAAGTCATAGGCTTTTACAATCCCTTCTAGAAGCATTAATAAATGACCTCATTTATCATAATTTTATAAAATATGATAATGAATCCCTTTATCAGTGCTGATAATGGATTCCTTTATTATCATTTCTACAAGTGTTTGTAATGGGGTTATTTATCAATGATTTTAAAAGAAATGGTAAAGAATCCATTAATCAAAACTTCTAGAATAACTAATTAAATATCATACTAAATTGTGTTGTAACTACACACAATATAACTAGAAACAACACCTAAAATTATAAAATTCATATAAAAATATAGAATTAAAATGAAATAAAATTTACCAAACAAATACATGAAATAAAAAATATTATAGATCAAAAGAACACACTTGTATAGAATAAAAAACCACCCCAACTAAAGAGAAACAACACACCAATATAAGAAAAAAATTCTAATTTTAGTAATAATATAAATAAATAAATCAAAAAGAAATTATTAATTTTAAACTAAACATTGATTCGTATGAGGAAAATTGTGTATCAGTCACCATTTCTTGTTAGTCTTGAAGAATCATATCTATGAAAATTATCTAAATAAGTATAAGAAACAAATTATAAAGAAATTAAATAAGTAATAGTATATTGAATGATGAGAAACATATCTAGGATTAGTTGCTCAGTTTTGGTGATGTGATGCACAATTTAGACTAAAATGACACTTATATATTGAAAAGAGGCACTTTGAGTCAGATAGGTCACATCATGCATCAGATTGAGGTTTTTCTAATTTATATTTGTCCCAAATGGTGTATGGATAATTTTCCAAAAGTACCAAAACAATCTGAATTATTTTCTTTAATTTTGAGAAATTCACTTCTGATTTTTACTAAAAAATTATTTTAAACTAGAAATATGCACTTTGAGTCGTGACAGTCTCATAGTGTGTTAGTTTTATGTGAGACTGATTCCTACATATTAAAAATTATTTATGAATTGTTTTCCTAAATTATCATAACAACATAAGAATGTTTTCTCAGTGTTTAGTGAGTGATAATTTTTTAATTTAATGTTGATTTTAAATTGATAATGGACACTTTGAGTAATGTTGGGAACATCGTGTATCTTATTTAGGTTTGAAGGATTCCAACACATTAAAAATTACTTATAGATCATTTTTATAATGTATCAGAACTATATAAATATTTTTTCTCAGTTTTGAGTATGACAGTTGTCCTTTTCACTAAAATTAATGTCAATTTTAAATAAAAAGAATGGTCTGGATTCATACCAAATTATGCCATGCATCGTATTATGGTGATGATGATTATTTCACATCCAAGTGACGTATTGATTATTTTCTTAAAGTATAAAAACAATTAGAATGTTTTTTCTTAGTTTTGAGAATGTCACTTGTTTTTTTGAATAAAATATTATTTAAAAATGTAAAAACACACCTTCGGTCATACCCGTCACATATTGGGTATGTTTTACATGAGACTAATTCCTACACATCACAAATTACTTATGAATGTTTTTCCTAATTATCAAGACAATCAAAGTGTGTTTTCTTAGTTTTTAGTGAGGGAAACTTTTTGAACTTAAATGTCAATTTTAAACTGATAAGAGATACTTTGAGTCATGTAAGTCACATTGTGTATCATATTGAGGTTAGGTTGATTCCTACATGTCAAAAATAAATTATGGATAATTTAAGCATAAAAATATTAAATTTTTTTCTCAATTTTAGGTATGTTTGTTTTTTAATTTTTACTATAATTAATTTAAATTTAAAAAATGGTACACTTGGATTCATACTGATCACATTGTGTGTCATATTGAGGTAATGATGATTCATAAACATTCCAAATGACTTTTGGATCATTTTCTTAAAGTATCAAAATAATATAAATACATTTTATTGTTTTTGAGTACATAACTTGTATTTTTTACTAAAATGTTCTTTTTAATGGGAAACACACACTTTGAGTCATACCAGTCATATCATATGTCATTTTGATGTGATAATGATTCCTATGCATAAAAAATAACTTATTAATTGTTTTTATAAATTAGAAATAAAATTCCATTTTCTTCTTGGTTTTCAATGAGTGACACTTTTTGAACCTAATTGTCAAATTTAAACTGATAACAAACATTTTGAGTCTTATGAGGAACATTAGGTGTCATATTGATGTGAGAATGAATCCTAAATGTCAAATATTACTTGTATATGGTTTTACAAAAGAATCTAAATAATATGGATTTTTTATTGGTTTTGAGTATGTTAGTTGTCTTTTATACTAAAATTCTTATCAATTTTTTTAATAAAAAGACACACCTCGAGTCATACTAATCATGTTGTGTGTTGGATATAGGTGAGGCAGATTTCTACATGTCCCAAATTACTTATGGATAATGTTATTAATTTATAAAACAATTATAATGCATTGTAACGACCCGTCCCCCGGGGCCAGTGCCATGACTACCCCAAGCCTGCCTTCTGTAGGCCAGGGGATGATGACTAGCACCAAAGGAGTATTCCCTAAAACTGGGAAGGAATTTCCTTTATAACCTGTAACACACACAACCAATCACACAACAAGATACAAACTCAAGTAAACTTAATAGTAAAAAAAGTGATTACAGTAAGTAAACGGGCCAGAATACAAGCCCAACTCGAAAAGTACAAGTACAAATGGAAAGAAAAAAAGGGCTGAAAGATGAATGGAAGCTTCGGGATTGTCCACCACGGATCCTACCTGAAAGGTAGGTACATATCACCTCCTCAACATTCCACATCTTCCCGTCTTCTCTGCGTACCGACATGTCATATGGTCCACCTCTGGGCACCATCTAGTCCTCTTACTCTCAGCCTCAGTCTGCGCTGTGCATCGTCTGCATTCAACACAACAAGGTGCAGGCATAGCCTGTGGAGGGTTGATTATAACTATACTCTGCAGGGACCCCGAGACCCTCAAGGTCTCACAAAAATCCACAATGGATAAACCACAAAGAGATGAAACATCTAATAACCCTACTTAGGTATATTCATATACATATACCTATGTTATCAAGTAAACACATCTCAATCATGAGAAAAACAAAGAGTCCAACTCAAAATTATGAAGCTCAACTATTCTAGGAAGGAATGTACCACACAGGTATAGACTCATCTCACACCAAGATTTATTCTAGGGGTAGTAACAAGTGACAACCCCAGTCACATCGTTGAACACTTCGACTACTAGAGAACTCCTCCTTTATTGAGTTTAGTGGGACTTCCGCATCACACAGAGGCACTCCCCACTATGGGTATGCCATGTCACACATAGGCGCTCCCCACTGGGCCTGTCAAGTCACTCTGAATCGAAAAGGTCAGCAGTCGTCAAGTCTCAGCCAGAAACTAGGTTCATGCACTATTCTCGCTCGTCTCTAGGAGAATCCGCTACACAAGCTACTGGTCGATAACCCAAATTCCACTAAGACCCAAAAAGAAATATTTCAAAGGTCTACCACATCAGCGGGGTCTCAACGCAATAGACAGAACATCAATCGGATGCCTGGTCTGTGAGTTATTAGCCTTTTAGTCCTGGGGCTCGGTTCGATTTGTGCTCGATCCAACCTGAATATACCCTAACATAATCAAAATCTCTAGTGGGGTATACTCAAAGTGTCTGTATAACTCCAATATTTCTATCGATGTAGACGGTTCATCAAATGGATGTCTGATTCCAAAGAAATGACCAAAAGAAAGTAAATGGGTCTTACTGGGACCGGGTTTGATCTGACACGGTCGGACCGACCCGGGGCCTGTGTCATCTCTACCCCAAGCCCACCTTCCATATTCTAGGAGCTTCTTCATCTAAAACAGGTTTCCATGATAGTAGCTTAGTACTCAGCGAGGTTTACTAACCTCTCATGCTACTCCACGAATATGGTGTGAGACCCATTCTTTAGGTCCCAGACCTTCGAGCAGCGGCTCAGGCGAGAGATCAAGGCTTTGATGATCTCACTCAGCATTCCAATGCAGGAAGGGGTGTTAGAGAGATCCCTCATAGTGGAGAGTTTTTTTTCGTAAATAGACACCAGCAATGAGACCTGCCACTGGACGACACATAGCGGAGTCTTCTATAGCTAGCAGCAGACAGATAGAGTCTACTGCGATGCATCAGGGACCAGACTCGGATGTGTCTTGATGCGGGAGAAAGACGTGATCACATATGTTTCTCAATAGCTAAGAAAACATGAGAATAACAACACTACCCATGACCTAGAGTTATCAGTAGTGGTCTTCGCCTTGAAGAAGTGGTGACATTACTTAATGTGAAAGCACTTTACAGTGTACTCTGATCACAAGAGTCTCAGGTATATCTTCTCTCAGAAGGATCTGAACCTAAGAAAATGATGTTGGCTTGAGTTACTTCAGGACTATGACTTCGATATATTCTATATGTTTGTGGAGTGGAACATTGTAGTAGATGCACTCAGTAAGAGGTCTGGTATACAGCTGCTAGGCGAGGTGACAGAGCAATTGGCTGCTTTACAGATATTGTTTGTTGATAGAGTTGGAGCATATTTTCTCAGTCTCTTACAGTCACTCCCCCACTTCATCAGTGAGTTAGGGAGGCACAATTTGGGGACGTTGACTGTGAGACATGACGTTCCCAGATATCCATAGGATAGGTACTTAATGGATTTTCTAAAGGTGTGGAGCACTTCATCCTCTTCAGAGAACGTACCAGGGTACCAGAGTCACTTTAGGAGGAAGTATTGAGGGAGTTCCACACTTCCCCTCTTGCGGTACATCTAGGAGTGGTGAAGATGTACCAAGACCTCCGATGATAGAACTGGTGGTCGGGAATGAGGAAAGAAGTAGCAGAGTTTGGCTCACAATGCCTCACTTTTTATCAAGTGAAGGCAGAGCATCAGGTACCAGATGGCTTGGATCAGCCTCTAAAGGTCCCATAGTGGAAGTGGTATTGGATATCAACAGACTTTGTGATGGGTCTTCCACATACATCTAGGGGTCATGACTAGATTTTGGTGATCATCGACCGACTCACCAAGTTTGTCGATGATCTACGGATTAGAGAACAGGGTTCGGTAGAGATCTTGGGAGGCCTCTATGTGTAAGGGATTGAGCGGCTACATGGAGTACCTTTGATGATTTTCTATGATCGTGATGCACGTTTTACTTCCTGGATATGTAAGGGGTTTCATTAGGCTTTCAGGAAGTATCTTTGTTTGAGCATCGTCTTCCATCCCCAGACGGATGACCAGACTGAGCGAACCATTCAAACCCTCCAGGACATGCTACATGCTTGTGTCCTTGACTTTAGTCACAGCTAGGAGGATTGCTTGACTTTGGTAGAGTTTGTGTACAACAACAGCTATCACTCCACCATTGGGATGACACCCTTTGAGGCATTGTACGGGCGACCATGTAGATCACCATTGTGCTGGACTGACCCAAAGGAGTCAGCACTAGTGGGACTAGAGATGGTACGGGCTACCACAGAGAAGGTGTAGATCATCCAGGAGTGGATGAAGACTATAAAGAGCAGGAAGAAGTCATATTCCAGCAAGAGACAGAGACCTATGGAGTTCAAGGATGGAGACCACATCTTTCTACAGGTCTCACCTCGATGAGGTTTGTGGAGATTTGACCGAGGTGGAAAGTTATCTCTGAGGTTTGTCAGGCCTTTTCAGGTCCTCATCTAGGTTGGTGAGGTGGAATACCATTTAGTTCTTCCACCTCAATTGCACTGGGTGCACGACGTCTTCCACATATCCCAGCCGAGGAGATATGTGCACGACCCTTCTCACATCATCGACCATGGAGATCTGCATGTCGATGATGGGGTGAATTTTACAGAGGATCCAGTTGAGATTGAGGATCGACAGAAGTGGTTCCCTAATGGATAGTTGATACCTCTAGTTCACATCTGATGGCATCATGAGAACCTCCAAGAGAGCACATGGGATCAGGAGGCTCAGATGCGTGCTCACTACCCCCACTTGTTTCCCTTAGTTTGAATTGTGGCTTACGGGGACGTAGAGACCTGAGGTGGGGAGAATGTAAAACCTATAATTTCCATGTAATTTGTTTTTAAATACATTGTAATTTTATGAGTCTGGAAAAATTAACGGTGCATGATTCCAAGGCCCGAAGTGCCCGTAATCAATTTCTAAACTTTTCATCGGGTATGTTCAGTAAATGTATGAGTGGTTTTTTATAACTTTTTAACCAGTTCTTGGAATTCAAATCTGAGGGCACCATTGAACTCGTAGTGCTGATATTCACTTAAAGGGACTTTCACCTCGATGACAGTTAGTCGAGGGTGAAAGTTAGATTTTGGGTTTTTCGTGGAAATAATAAAATAAAATAATCACATATATTATTTTATGTGTAGTAAACACTCCATGTGGAATTTGAGAAGTGGGGACCACCTAACCTTAACCCCCCATGAGTGGTTATGGTGGTGGGGACCACCCAAGTCTAACCTCTCGTGGGATGTTATGGTGGTGGGGACCACCCGAGTCCTAAATCTCTTGAATTTCCATCTTAATGAGGGAGAAACCTCTCAACTCCCTGATTAATGTGGAGGAGCCTATTGAATTCCTCCACATTAATTATTCCAACACACATAGTTTTAATATGCCAACCTATGTGATTAATTAAGCCAATTTGAAATTGTGCCAAAAATTAAAATAGGGGGAAACAAATTTTATTTTGGGTTGGCTATTTCTTTTGAGAGTATTCGTTGGAAAAGGGGAGTACTCTTTGTGGCAGAAAGCTTTCCAATGAAGAACTCTCCAACGACAAAGAACGTCAACCTCGACTTCGACCTTCTTCCTCGAGACATACTCTGACATAAGACGTATTCATCTATGATGAATTGACATCCGTACAACCTTCTCGCGCCAACGAGAATGAACAAACCGAGGTAGGGGTTTATTTCTATTTGATTATCACTTACCATGTTCTTCCATTCTAATTATAATGTGGCATTGGGAATAGAGACTGATGAGGGTTGTTGGGACTGATGTTTTAAAATATTTACCTTACACGTTCATGATTCATTCTTTGTGAAATGCTTTCTACCACTCTAAACGTGGAGGGTGCAGGCCAAACAAACATGGCTCAACCCTTCATCATTATTCTTTGGTGTAATCTTAAAAATGGAGTAAGGCGACCAAGGTGACGAAGTTCACCAAGGCAACGACGCCACCACCCATAGACTCCATGACCTGTGCTTCCCCCGTGGCGCTCCACCCTCCTGGATGAACCGGCCACGTGCCCCGGATTTGTGTCCCGAATGAGCTGCCCCGCGGTGCTCCGACCTCCCTACCGAACCAGCCCCGTACCCCGTGACACTCCAGTCTCCCGGCCAAACCGGCCTCGCACCTCCACTACTCCGGCCTTCTGGCCAAACCGGTCTCGCGCCCCTGCCCCTCACCCCTACGGCGCCCCAGCCTCTCGGCCGAACCAGCTCTGTCACCCCGGGCCAAGGCGCCCTCAACGTGGCCCTCCGAGCCTCCCTCGCCGCAGCCCTCTGAGCTGCATGATCCATGCCACCCATGGCCCTATGATCCATCCCGGTTGAGCCACTACACAGCCTCACGCCGTCCACGGCTGAGCCGCCCTCGCGGCGCCCCCTCGCGCCCTCACGGCCACCTGCAGCCCTTCGTGGCCCCTCACGGCCTGCTGGCCCAGACCCAGAAGGCCAAGCCACCCAGTAGGCTGGGCTGAACCAAACAGGATGGGTCGGACCCAATGGGTCAGGACAAGTCGACCCAAGCTGGGTCAGGCCAGGTCGAACCGGACCCGGGTTCACTACGACTCATTTATATTCTTTTTTCCATAACTTTGGCACCAATTGTCAGTTTGACGAACCGTTAGAGGCACTCGAAATAATGGAGAGAGATGGTCCCTTTGAGTATTCCCCATAAAAGTTTTGGGTATATTTACAGCATGATCGGCTTGGATTGAGCACGAATCCAACCGGGCCCTCGGAACTGAAAGGCTAATAACTCACAGACCAGGCGTTCGATTGACATGTCATCTATTGCGTTGAGACCCCTATGACATGGAGGACCCTTGAGGTACATCCTCGTGGGACTTCGTGGAAGATAGATTATCGACCAACAGCTTGGGGAGCAGATCCTCCCAGAGATGAACTAGCATAGTGTAGAAACCTAGTAGCTTGCTGAGACTTGACGACTGCTGACCTTTTCGACTCGGATTGACTTGACAGGCCTAGTGGGGAGCGCCTCTGTGTGATGTGGGAGACCCACAGTGGGGAGTGCCTATGTGTGATGTGGCAGACCCACATTACTCTATAGGATTAGTACCTCAGTAGGCTACGAGGGGGAGTGACTCTGTGTGATGCAGCAGACCCATGGTACTCGACATGAGGAGTACCTCAGCAAGTCACAATGGGGTGCACCTCGGTGTGACACGATAGACCCACGGTGGGGAGCACCTCTATGTGACGCGGCATACCCACATTACTCGACCGGAGGAGTACCTCAGTAGTCCAAGGTTAGTGGGAAGCTCCTCTGTGTGACGCAACATGCCAACTATACTCGATAGAGGAGGAGTCCTCTAGCAGCTAAAGTGTTCAACGATGTGACTAGGGATGTTACTTGTTACTACCCCTAGAATAAATCTTGGTGTGAGATGAGTTAGAACATCTGTCTGTCTATATGATTGAGAAGGATTACTTGCTAGCTTAGGTATATGTATGAGCATATACCTAAGTAGGGTTATTTGATGTTTTCATACTTTGTGATTTATCCCTGGGTGGATTTTGGGGGACCTTGAGGGTCTTGGGGTCCCAACTGATTATCATTATACTCACCCCTACACAGGATATTCCCACACCTTGTTGTGTTGGATTCAGACAACGGACAAAGCTGACTAAGGCTAAGAGTACCAGGACTCGATGGTGCCCGGAGGTGGACCATACGGAGAGTCGGTATGTAGAAAAGATGGGTGGATGTGAAGTGCTGAGGAGGCTATCTGTACCTACCCTTTATGTAGGAACCTCGGAGGATGACCAAGTAGCTACCATTTCTCTTTTTTCAGTTTTACTTATACCATTACTATTGGGCTTTTGTTCCAGCCCCTTTTACTTACTATACTCACATTGTTTACTATTTAGTTTACTGGAGTTCATATCTTGTTGTGTGCTTGGTTGTGTGTGTTACAAGTTATAAAGGCAATGCCCGACCGGGGTCAATGAGAGGATAGAATCGGGTGGCCCCCACCACCATAACCTTTCGACTCCCTCATTAAAGTAGAGGAGCCTCTTGACTTCCTCTACAGTAATTGTGCCAATGCACATACTTTTAATATGCCTACCTAGGTGATTAATTAACCCAATTTGAAATTGTGCCAACAATTAAAATTGGGGAAAACACATTTTAATTTGGGTTGGCTATTCTTTTGAGAGTATTCGTTGGAAAAGGGGAGATATCTTGGTGGGAGAAAACTATCTAATGAAGAATCCTCCACCAATGAAGAAAGTCGACCTCAACTTCGACCTTCTCCCTCAGGACTTCCTCTGATGTAGGACGTCTTCGTCTACTAAAAATCGATGTAGGTATATCCTTCTCGCACCAACGACAACGAACAACCTGAGGTAGGGGTTTATTCCTATTTGATTATCACTTCCCATGTTCTCCCCTTCTAATTATAATGTTGGATTGGGAATAGAGACAAGTGAGGGTTGTGGGAAATGATGTTTTAAAATATATTCTATACAATTTCATGCTTCGTACTTTGTGAACTGCTTGCTACCACTCTAAACACGGAGGGTGCGGGACAAAATAACATGTCCTGACCCCTCCATCATTCTTTTTTGGTGCACTTTTTGAAATGGAAAAAGGAGAAAAAGGCAACGACACCACTACTCGCTGCCTCCACGACCCGAGCCGACCCCGCGGCGCTCCGACCTCCTGGACGAACCGGTCGCGCGCCCTGACTCCGCGCCCTGGCCGAGCCGCCCCACGGCGCTCCGGCCACCCATCCTAACCAGCCCCGCACCTCTGCTGCTTTGGCCTTCCGGCCAAACCGGCCCCACACCCCCGTGACGCCCCAGCCTCCTGGCCAAACTGTCTCCACCACCCCGGGCCAAGCCGCCCTCTTCATGGCCCTCCAAGCTTCCCTCACTACAGTCCTCTGAGATGACCAAGCCGCACCACCCGTGGCCTAGTGAGAAATCCTAGACGAGCCGCTCCGCAACCTCACGTCACCCTCATCCGAACCTCTCCATGACCAAGACGCCCTCGTGGAACCCCTTCATGCTCTCGTGGACACCCAAGGCCCTCTGCGGCCCCTCTACGGCCTGCCGGGCCGGACCTAGCAGGTCGGGCAGCTCAGCCGGCTGGGCTGAACAAAAAGGGTCAGGCCGGACCCAATGGGTCTGGCCGGATCAACTCGAACCGGGTCGGTCTGTCCGGGTCGGGCCGGACCTGGGCCCATTACGAACCATTTACATTCTTGTGGCCATAACTTTGGCACTAGACATCCGTTTAACGAGCTGTCAACGACGCTAATAATCTTGGAGCCAGACGGTCCCCTTTGAGTATACCCCACAAAAGTTTTGGGTATAGTTGTGGTACTGTCAGGTTGCATCGAGCATGAATCCAACCAGGCCCTTGGAACTAAAACGCTAATAACTCACAGACTGAGTGTCTGAATGACATGAAATCTATTCTGTTGAAACCCCTATGATGTGGCGGACCTTTGAGATACTTCCTCATGGGACGTAATGGATGTTGGAGTATCGAGCAGTAGCTTGTGGAGAGGATCCTCCCAGAGACAAGTGAGCATAGTTTGGCAACCTTGTAGTTGACTGAGACTTGATGAAAACTGACCTTTTCTACTCGGAGTGACTTGATAGGCCCAGTGGGGAGCGCCTCTATGTGACGCGGCAGACCCACGGTGAGGATCGCCTCTATGTGATGCGGCAGACCCACGGTACTCGACAAGAGGAGTACCTTAGTAGGCTTTGAACAAGCGCGCCTTTGTGTGATGTGGCAGACCCACGGTACTTGACAGAAAGAGTACCTTAGCAAGTCACGAGGGGGAGTGCCTCTGTGTGACACGGTAGACCCACAATGGGGAGTGCCTCTATGGGACACCGCAGACCCACGGTACTCAACAGGAGGAGTACCTCAATAGTCTAAGGTTAGTGGGAAGTGCCTCTATGTGACGCGACAGGCCTAATATACTCGATAGAGGAGGATTCCTTTAGCACCTAAAGTGTTCGACGATGTGACTAGGGATGTTACTTGTTATTACCCCTAGAATAAATCATGGTGTGAGCTGAGTCAAAACCTCTGTGTTTATATATGATTGAGATGGATTACGTGATAACATAGGTATATGTATGGGCATATACATAAGTAGGGTTATATGTAGTTTTCTTAATTTGTGATTTATCCCTGGGTGGATTTTGTAAGAATATGAGGGTCTCTAGGTCCCTACTGAGTATCGTTATTCTCACCCCGGCATGGGCTATGCCCACACATCATTGTGTCTGATGCAGATGACGGAAAACATTGACTGAGGTTGAGAGTTAGAGGACTGGATGGTGCCCGGAGATGGACAACAAGGCGTGTCAGTACGGAGTGGAGATGGGTGGACGTGGAGTGCTGAGGAAGCAATATGTACCTGCCCTTCAGGTAGGGACCTCAGAGGATGACCCAGTAGTTTCCTTTACTCTTCCTGAATTTGTACTTGTACCTTTACTATTGGGATTGTATTCCAGCCCCTTTTACTTACTATACTCACTTTTTTTACTATTAAGTTCACTTGAGTTCATATCTTTCTATGTTCTTGGTTGTGTGTGTTACAGGTTATAAAGGCAATGCCTTCCCAGTTTTAGGGAATACGCCTTTGGTTCTTGTTTCCATCCCCTAGCCCATGGAATGCAGGCTTGGGGTAGTCATGGAACGGGCCCTGGGGGACGGGTCATGACTAATTACAAGTCCGCAAAAAAATTTGGCGTGTGATTCTGAGGCCCGGAATCAATTTCTAAACTTTTCTTCAGGTATGTTCAATAAATGTATGAGCGGGTTTTTATAACTTTTGAACTGGTGCTCAAAATTGAAATATGAGGTCACTATTGAACTCGCAGCACCGATATTCGCATTAAGGATACGTTCACCTCAATGACAGTTGGTTGAGGGTGAAATTTAGTTTTTGGGTTTTAAGTGAAAGAATAAAATAAAAATAAAATTGTGCAAACATTCTATTTTTTGTCGTTGTAACCACTCTGTATAGAAGTTGATAAGTCGGGACCACCAAGCCTTAACCCCCTATGAGAGGTTATGGTGGTGGGGACCACTCGAGTCTAACCTCCCATAGGAATTTATGGTTGTGGGGACCACCTGAGGCCTAAATCTCTTGAATTCCCCTCTTAATGAGGGAGAAACCTCTCAACTCCCTCATTAATGTGGAGGATCCTCTTGACTTCCTCCACATTAATTGTTCTAATGCACATTCATTTAATATGCCAACCTAGGTGATTAATAATCCCAATTTGAAATTGTGCCAAAAATTAAAATTTAGGGAAACACTTTTTATTTTGGGTTGGCTATTCTTTGGAGAGATTTCATTGGAAAGGGGAGAGCTCTTGGTGGGAGAAATATCTCCAACAAAGAACGCCAATGAAGAACTTCTTCCACGAAGAACGATCCACCAATGAAGAAGGCCGACATCAACTTCTTCCTTGGGACACCCTTCAAGGAGGAATATCTTCATCTTTGATGAACCGATGCAGAAGACTGAAATTGGAGGTGTGCGGTAGATGAGACAAACGTCGACATCTTCCCCTTCTTCCTCGCACCAACACCAACAACGAACAAGGTAGGGGTGATGTATCTTGGTAATTTAAAGAGAGTTATTAGCCACTTTATACCACTCTAATGCAGAGAGTGAAGGCCAGACAAACATGGTCCGTACTCTCCGCAATTTCTTGTGATAATTTTTGGAATTCTTCACGATAGAGGAGGAACAACTAACAATCACTATGGGGCACAAGAATGGAAGTCGGCACCACTGACGGCCGTGATGAAGACGATGGAGCAACGACACCCTCGAAAGCCATGGCCGCTGCGTGGCCAAACCCCCACGACCTTGTCGCACCGTCCCAGTTGAGCTGCCTAGGCTGAGCCTCCCCATGGCCAGACCACTTCCCTATGGCCGGATTGCCTCCCCACCCCAGTGCGGCAGTCCGACCGTGGGCGGACCACTCAGACACAAGAGGACATGCTACGTACTTGGGTCCTCGACATCGGTCACAGCTGGGAGGATCACTTGACTTTGGTAGAGTTTGCATAAAAAAATATTTATCACTCCACCATTGGGATGACACCTTTCGAGGCATGTTACGGGCGACCTTGCAGATCACCCTTGTGTTGTACTGGCCCAAGGGAGTCACCAGTTGTGGGACCAGAGATGGTATGGGATACCACAGAGAAGGTTCAGATCATCCATAAGTGGTTGAAGACTTCACAGAGAAGGTAGAAGTCTTATGCCAACAGGAGACGAAGACCTCTGGAGTTCGAGGATGGCGAACAAGTCTTTTTACGTGTCTCACCTCGACGAGGTTTGTGGAGATTTGGCTGAGGAAAAAACATATATCTGAGGTTCATCAGACCTTTTTCGGTCCTCAACAAGGTTGATGATGTGGGATACCATTTAGTTATTCCACCTTAGTTGCATCATGTGCACGACGTCTTCCACGTATCCCAACTGAGGAGATACATGCACGACCATTCTAATATCATCGACCATGGAAAGATGGACATCGACGATGGGGAGACTTTTACGGAGGTTCCAGATAAGATTGAGGATCAATAAGAGTGGGTCCTTCATGGATGGTTGATACCTATTGTATGCGTTCGCTGGCAGCATGGGAACCTCTAAGATAGAACATGGGAGTTGGATGCTCAGATTCATGCTCAGTACCCCCACTTGTTCCCTTAGTTTGATTTGTGCCTTATGGATACGTAGATCCCTGATGTGGGGAGAATGTAAAGAACCAGAATTTCCATGTAATTGTTTTTAAATATATGGGAATTTTACATGTCTGCAAAAATTGACAGAACATTATTCTGAGGCCCAGAGTGCCCGGGATCAATTTCTGAACTTTTCATTGGGTACGTTCAGTAAATGTACGAGCAGGTTTTTATAACTTTTGGACCACTTCTCAGAATTGAAATCTGAGAGCACCATTGAAATAATAGTGTTGATATTCTCTTAAAGAGGCATTCACCTCGATGGCAGCTAGTCGCGAGTGAAAGTTATTTTTTGGGTTTTTCATGGAAATAATAAAATAAAATAATCACATATTTTATTTTATTTGTTGTAACCACTCCATGTGGATGTTGAGAAGTGGGGACCACAAAACCATAACCTTCCTTGAGAGGTTATGGTGGTGGGGACCACCTGAGTCTAACCTCCCATGGAAATTTATGGTGGTTGGGACCGCCCGAGACCTAAATCTATTCAATTCCCCTCTTAATGAGGGAGAAACCTCTCAAATCCTTCATTAATGTGGAAGAGCCTCTTGACTTCCTCCACATTAATTGTGCCAATGCACAAAATTCTAATATTCCAACCTAGGTGACTAATTAACCCAATTTAAAATTGTTTCAATAATTAAAATTGGGGGAATCACTTTTTATTTTGGGTTGGCTATTCTTTTGAGAGTATTCATTAGCAAAGGGGAGAGCACTTGGTTGGATAATTCTCTCCAACGAAGAATGCTCCACCCACGAAGAACGTCGACCTCAACTTCAACCTTCTTCCTCGAGACTTCCTCCAACGTAGGACGTATTTATCTACCAAAAATCGACATCCGTACAATCTTCTCATGCCAACAACTATGAACAACCCGAGGTAGGGGTTTATTCCTATTTGATTATCACTTCCCATGTTCCCCCCTTCTAATTCTAATGTGGAATTGGGATTAGAGACTGACGAGGGATGTGGAAAATGATTTCTTAAAATATATTTCATACATGTTCATGCTTTGTTCTTTGTGAACAACTTTCTACCACTATAAATGTGGATGGTGCGGGCCAAACAAACATGGCCCAACCCCTCTGTCATTTGTCTTTGGTGTGCTCTTTGAAATGGAGAAAGGAGATGAAGGTGATGAAGGTGACGAAGGCAATGGCACTACCACCCGCGGCCTCCGCGACCTGTGCGTCCCCCACGGCGCTCCACCCTCCCGGCTGAACCGGCTGTGTACCCCAGCTCTGTGCCCCAGCTGAGCCACCCCACAAAATTTCAGTCTCCTAGGCGACCCAGCCCCGCACTATGTCGCTCCGGCCTTCCGGCCAAACCGGCCCCGTGGTCCGGGCACACACCCCTGTGGCGCCCCAGCCTCCTGGCCAAACCGGCTCCACAGCCCCGGGCCGAGCTGCCCTTACCACGGCCGTCCGAACTGCCCTCGTCGCGGCCCTATGAGCTACCCGAGTTGCGCCACTTGAGGCCCTGTGATCCGTCCCGGCCGATCCGCTCCACGGCCGAGCTGCCCTCATGGAACCCACTCGCACCCTCGAGGCCACCCATGACCCTCCACGGCCCCTCGCGACCCTCCACAACCCCTCATGGCCTACCGGGCCAGACCCAGCAGGTCGGGCTTGTAACGCCCCGACCCCTGAAGCCTAGAGTCGGTTCATTTTTATGTTTCAGGGCATGATCACAAAAGATCATGTCTCGAAAGACCGATTAGTTTAGTAGCCTTGGAAGTATTAGATATATTCATGAGGTTTACATTACATTATAAAACGAAAAACTACAACAACATTGTTTCCATAGACAACATTGAGATCCCAAAGAATATCCCTGTAGTTCAGTCATAATATACTTCTTCACAACCTGGGAAAAATAAAACATAGAAAGGGGTGAGCTTAGATTCTCATTAAGGATAACAATATAGCGGAAACTTTCAAAAATAACCATATACATTTAAGGAAATGTATAAAACTGAAACAATAGCCTTTTCAACATAAACTTCATCATAATATGGAAAATATAAATCAAAATAATGCCATTTACTTACCCACATGGATATTCTACTAGTTGAATAATCACATTCAATATCAATATCAACTTTTATAATGATAGAATGCATAATGACAGACTTTCAAAACCACATAGTCAAGGCCTTGGACCAAGACCACAAATAATATTTTTTCAAGGCCTTGTGCCAAGATACTAGTTTGTCTCATGAGACCTACTGATGCTTCATGGAGCTATAGCAGGCTCCACCCATCACTTACTAAGTCCAATTCATTACTCATATTAAAAGGTTTAAACATAACATAATCATTCGTATTAAAAAAAGAATATGAAATGTCAATACTTTATCCATAAACCATGAATGGTATAAAAAATAATACATCCACATTAAAACATATCACAAAACCTTCAATACAATATAGATGTTTTTTATCCTAATAAATCACTTCAAATAAGATTAAAATCCATCAAAGGATGTTGACATAGATGAAATCAAAAACTTTTTAGAGAAATATCTCTTCCTATTTTGAAATCACTTAAGAGTCACATAATTATAAAGAAAACATTTATTTTGAAAATATTCTTATAAGCTTGTACGGGAAGCTTTGATGATGTTATAATAGTAGAGAATAGTTGCACCCTTCGTATAAGTTAAAAAATACATTCTTACCTTAATTGTTTTGAAAAGGTTAAAAGGACCTTGTTTGGAAAACAATAGAAATATTACTTTATAAACATCTTATAAAAAGTTAAACAAGGGTATAAATGACTTTAAACCATTTTATATTTAATAGTAAAAATGTTTTGAAATATAGTTTTAAGAAACACGGATGTGGATGATAAAGAGGTCCCAGTAGATATTTACGTAAAAACAACCTTGGATAAGTAAATAGATTGTGAAATTAACCCTTACCTTGTACATTTCCTTGGTCGATGGTATGTTAACCTTATATATAATATTTAAATCATTGTTATTAAATTATAAAAGAACCATATACATAAATATGGTATCATATATGATCTTTCAATATTGCTTTGTTAATAATATTTTAGTATTATCGTCGTTTCAGGTGTTATCTGATTCATTTTCCTTTTATAATTTGTTACGTAAGTCATATTTGTTAAGGATAAGAGGTATTTTATCCATATCCAGTAATGATATTAATTTATTAATCATAATATTTAATTATCAAATGTAAATTATTCTTGACTGGTTTTTCTGGGGAAAGGAATCTCATCGCATTTGTGGGGAACGTAATCTGTACGTACGCATGACCGCTACTTCCATTTCATTTTTCATTTTAAAAGGAATAAAAACAAATGAAAATAGGTATATTATTATTCCAGTATAATATGATATTTTATATATGTTACTTCTGTTCATTAACACCATGTTTTATACGTTTAATGTATGGTATGAACGAGTCAATTTCACTTTGAGGGGGCGGTAGTCCGCACTTCATCAAATGAAATTATCTTATATATATACAACATGAAAAGAATAATGTTATGCTATAAAAGAGAATTATAGATGATTATAGATAAAATAAATATCATAAATATCATATTTAATTACAGTTCCATCATAATGGCCACCATAAGATGTGGTAGTAGAAGGTTGAACAATCATCTTTTCGTGAGGCAGTAGTTCACCATCCACAGAAACAGTATGTTCCTTACACACTAGAAGGAGGTGTGTGTAAGTGTAGATCAAATAATTCCCTTAAAAACAACCTAGTATATTGAGGATACTAGTTTTTTTGGAAAATAAAGGAACAAAGAGAGTTTATGTGGTTGTAGAAGTAAAATAAATGAATAGAACTTAAGAGAAGAAGTTACCTTTAAATCGGGTAACTCCCTTTGGTTTGAACCAAAAGGACCTCTTGAAGTGCCTTATGCCTAAGTTAAGGCTTCTAAGATGAAGATATGGATCTTGGGAGATTCTTTTAGTATATTTTGGACGATCCAAAGGGCTTGAGAAGTGTGAGAAGTGGGTAGGAAGTGAAAGATTTTTATAAGGGGGAGGAGGGGCTCTTTATGAAAGTTTGAAAATATTATTTTATTATATAATGATATTCGGTTTATAATGGTCCTAAACTCATTAAAGTTGAAGATAAGATGACTCATTATTGAAATGAAATCATCTAACAAGAATTGGATAGGTTTTGGATATTATTTTAGTCTTTATAATCTTATTTTTTTAAATCATTTATTAATGAGGTAAACATTACATCATTATTGTGTCAAAAATAATTTAATTTATTTGATGTCTAAAAATTATAAGAAAAATACCATGATGTAGGAAATTTTTTTATATTTATAATTAATATTTATAGTCTAAGATATAACTTATATAACCCTATGTAAAAATTGATTTACTAAAAGATATATGCTTATGTCATTTAAGTCTTTACTTTAAATTAATTAACATAAAGTGTCATTATCAATTACAAGTGGCTCCATTGGGTCCCAAAATCAACCCAAGGATGTACATGGTCATAAATATACCAGCCAATAGGTTTGGGACACATGTTAGGATAATTTAATATTATTATAATATTATTTTTTACCTTTATTTACCGGATTTACCCTTTAACCATGGTAAATAAAATATTTACCGAAAAAATTATGCATAATGTATAAAATTAAAAGTTACCTTTTACACAATTTGGATATCATGATTCCAAATATGGAATCCATTTTTCTAAATTAAAAACACAGAACAAGTAGAAATTAATTCAAAATTAATTCCAGTTGTCAAAACAAAATGCGTGTTTTTAAAAAATAATAACTATCAAAAGATTGACACTTGTTTATGTCCAGTTGAAATGTGAAATTACATACAATAACCCCCATTGGATTAAATGGTAAAAATATAATCTAATTTTACTTTAAAACCACTGAATAATATAATTTATCACTATAAATTATTTTGATAAAAAATTTGTTTTAATTAAAATTTAGTATTTTTCACTATTCATCAAAAATTGAAAGTTTTCAAAAAAATACCAAAAATTCAACCTAAGATATTTTTAATATTTTGAATCCAAAAATGAAGTCCAATTTGAATAATAAAATTTATAAATTTTCAAAAATTGGGTTTTACTATTCATAACGGGTACTTTGATTGGTCGTGGTGTGTTAGAATCTCAAAGTTGCATACAATGCAAGCTATTGCATTATTTAAAGGGAAACGTACCATGGAATATGTGGGTGTTACATTCTCCCCATATTCAAATAATTTCTCCCTTGAACTTTCTAGAATACTATCGCATAAAAAGATTTGGGTGGTTCTTCATCATAAGTTTCTCAGGTTCCCACGTTGCCTCTTCCATCTTATGGTTCCTCCATAGAACTTTTACCAGACGAGTTGTCTGGTTTCTCAATACTTTTTCTCTTATATCAAGAATATTGACAGGATCTTCTCAATAAGACAGATTGGGTTCCAGTTCTAATTCCTCATAGGTGAGTACATGTGTTGGGTCAGGCATGTATTTTCTCAATAGTGATACGTGGAACACATCGTGAACTTTGGAGAGACATGGAGGAATTTACAAAAGGTAAGCTTTAACCCCAATTCGTTCTATTATTTTGAAAGGTTTTATGTACCTGGGACTTAATTTTCCATTCTTACCGAAATGTATAACACCCTTCCATTGAGATACCTTCAAGAAAACATGATCTCCTACCTGAAATTCCAAATCCTTCCTTCGGTTATTGGCATAGCTCTTATTCCTACATTGAGGTGCTTTGATGTGGGTTTGGATTACCTTAATCTTTTCCATCATTTCCTCAACAAGTTCTTGGACAACAAGTTTTTTTTCACCAACATCATCCCAACAAGTTGGTGTGCGACATCTCTTTCTATATAACACTTCATATGGTGCCATATGAATATTGGAATGGAAGCTATTGTTATAGGAAAATTATACCAGAGGTAAATATTGATCCCACATACCTTGAAAGTCATGTGAGCAAGATCTCAACATGTATTCTATGGTTTGAATAGTTCATTCTGATTGTCCATCTATTTGAGGGTGGTAGGCAGTGCTCAAATGAAGTTCAGTATCAAAGGCTTTCTAAATACTTTTCTAGAATCTTGATGTAAAATGGGGATCATGATCAGAAACGATTGATAGTGTTACACCATGAAGTCTCACAACTTCATTAATATATAGTATTTCAGGACGTTCAAGTGGTATATCTTCTCTTATAGCATGAAAATGTGCTAACTTGGTAAGATGATCAATAATGAACCATATTGCATCGTTCCTTCTAAGAGTCTTTTGGTAGTCCCATGACAAAGTCCATCGTAATATTATCCAATTTCCACTCAGGTATGGAAAGAGGATGCATGACTCCTCCAGGATGTTTCCTTTTAGCTTTCACTTATTGAGAAACCATACACCTTGACCCAAAATCAGAAATCTCCCTCTTCATATTGTCCCACCAAAAATGTTCCTTCAAATCTCTATACATCTTACTGCTACTAGGGTGTATTGAGAAATTGGAACTATGAGCATCATCCAACAATTCCATTTTTAGATCAGGTATGTCAGGAACACAAAGTCTCTTCCCAATTTTCAAAATTCCATCTTCATACACAAAGTCACTCAATCTCCCACCGTTCACATCTTTAGTCTTCTTTTGAAACTCTTCATCATCTGTCTGAGAACTCTTTATCCTTTATAGTAAATATAGTTTGACAACCATTTAAAAAAGTATTGATGTTTCACATTCTATGGTTATCCCCATGTCTAACTTTACTGGATCCTTGTATATAGGATCCTTTTCAACTCTCATCATGTTCAGAACTCCGAGATCCTTTCTACTCAAATAATTTTCCACCTTATTTACCTTCATCGGGTGGTATTTAATTGTGCAATCATAATTATTGAGTTTTTTAAGCCATCTCCTTTGCCTCATATTGAGTTCTTTCTGTGAGAAAATATGCTTCAAACTCTTGTGATCGGTATATATCTCACATTTTTCACCATAAAGTTAATGTATCCATATATTCAAAGCAAAGATTACAGCTGCTAACTCAATATAATTATTAGGATATTTTTTCTCAGGAATTTTTTGATGTCATGATGCATAGGCAATAACCATATCATTCTGCATAAGGAAACAACAATGTCCTTTCTCTGATGCATCACTATAAATAATAATCCCATCATTCTCCGACGGTGGAGTCAAGATAGGATAATTGACTAATATTCACTTCAATTATTCAAAACATTCTTTAAAATCTTATTTCCAAACAAATTTAACCTCTTTACGTGTGATCTTAGTTAATGGGTTATCCAATCAGGCAAAATTCTGGAAGAAACGCTGATAACAACCTACTAAACTAATAAAATTGTGTAGCTCGGTTACACTCATTGGTGCTGGCCATTCTTGGATTGATCTTGTCTTAGAAGCATCAACAGATATTTCATCCTTAGAGACAATATGGCCAAGAACAGAAATCTCTTGATGCAAAAATTTACAATTTCTAAACATCCCATATAATTCATGTCTTCTATGAGTCTTTAGAAAAATACGCAAGTTATTTTCATGATCTTCATCACTTTTGAAGTATACCAAGATATCATCAATAAATACCACTAAAAAGTCATCAAGATATTCCTTGGAAACTCTATTCATTAGATCCATTAAGAAAGAGGGTGCATCAGTCAATCTAAAAGGCATTACTGTAAACTCATAATGCCCGTACCTGGTTCGAAAATGTTGTTTTTTGTAATGTCTTCCTTCTTCACACACAACTGATGATATCCTGGTCAAAGTTCACTATTTGAAAAGTATTGAGATCCATGAATTTAGTCAAATAAATCATCAATGAGAGGTAGGGTATACCTGTTCTTTATTGTTATAGCATTGATCTCCCTATAGTTAATGCACAACCTCATAGATCCATTTTTCTTCTTAACAAAAAGAATAGGGGCTCCCCATAGAGAAACACTAGGGTGAATAAATCCCTTATTACTTAATTCTAATAGTTGTTTCTTTAGTTCCACTAATTCCATATTGGAAATTCTATATGGGGTCTTTGATATGGGCCTTGAACTAGGAATTAAGTCAATGGAAACCTCAATTTCTTATTCTGAAGGATGTCCAGGTAAATCCTCTAGAAACACATCAATATATTCTTACACAATTGGTACATCCTATATTTGAATATTCCTTTTCTCACCCATAGTTATTTCATTCTATTACTCCCCAATAATTGAATTTAGTCGAGCTACTATGGGTGGATCTAGATAAAATTCAGATGGTGAAGTTTCTGCTCTAAAGATAAGGTACTCCTTATCATCATCATCAGAAATTGTAACCTCCTTATTCTTACAATAAATTTTCGCATCATGGCCCAAAAGCAAATCCATACCAAGGATTATATCAAATTCAGTCATGGGTCTGATGATGATATTAGCAGATAAATATCATTTATATGCCTTAATGGGAACTGATTCACAAAAATTTGTTGCAATGATACTTCCCTTAGGAGTTTTTACTGACAACTCCCTTGTTAAATCAAATTGGAAATATCTTATTTTATTAGAAAAATTGGAAGATATGAAACAATGCGATGATCCAAAATCAAATAAAGCATTGGATAAACATGAGGAAACCATTAAATTACCTTCCACCACATCTTTAGGAGTTCAACCTCATTAGTAGTGATAACATAAGCTTGGCCTTGATCCCTGGTCCTTTTCTGGGGTATGTTTCCTTGACGCTAAGGACATTAATTTGCATAATGTCCCCTTTATCTACAATTGTAGCATTAAACATCAACAACCTCTTTTTTCTCCTTGAAATCATGAGATTGGTGGACTTTTTCAACACACTTATAACAGACTCTTATTCCCTTCAGAAAAGTACCAGGGTGTTTCTTCCCACATTTACTATAGTATAGATATCCAACATTTCCCTTCATCCCCTTATTTCCATTTCTAGATTTTTCCGTAGATCTCTTCTTCTCTTTCTTTGCTTTAATGTCGTAAGACTTGGAGAATTATTTTTCTGTCTTGATAGAAAATGAGACAATATCGTCATACAGTGAGAAGGATTGTGAGACTAATTCTCAATGGAGAAATGGTATTAACCCATCAACGAAATGATCAATCTTACTTTTAGGGTTACTTATATAATCTATAACATGCCTCGCTAACCTTGTATTGTTAGCTTCATACTTTGCAACATTCTTATCCTCCTTTTGCCTCAGACTCAGAAATTGTATTCCCATATCCACTCGATGGTCATGAGGAAATTATTTCTCTAAGAAAATTTCTTTAAACTCCATCCATTCCATATTATATACTTCATCTTCTTCCTCTGTGTTTTGAATCAATGACCACCATTGATCAGTATCTCTAGTGAGGTGGTAAACTACCACAACAACTTTTTCTCTTTCGCTACTCCCCAAGGAATGGAATATTTTCTCTAAGTAATTTATCAATTTCTCAGATACAAGTGGATTTTTACCCCTAGTGAATGTTGGTGGTTGTTGCCTCATGAAGCGATATAACATTGATCTTCCACGCTGCAAATCCGAGTACTCCATACAGGTATGGTTATTATTTATAACCTGAGTGAGTTGTCCCAGTCTAGTGATATACTGATCAACACTAGGTATATCACTAGCTCTACTATAATTATCTTGAGAAGCAGGGAAATCCCTACATGGAGTGCGTGCATTGATACAGTTCTATTCCTTCCACTAGGTTCCATTTCTAGATAATGGCATACTCTATATTAGTTTATGAATTGCAATACATAAATCCAAACTTGTAAAACACTTAACATAAATTGAACAGTTTATGGATATAATCCATAATCATAAAAATGTTTTATTTGAATAAGTAAATACTCAAAAATCCTTCATAATGGTTTATAATTAAAATGAGAGTTATACTAAGCATATCCCCTGGGAGTGTCGTAACCAAGAGTGCATCAAGACCCTTTATCGTGGACCAGTTCTCATATGAGTCTAGATCAAAGCGGTGTTTTCGGGTTTTACCCCTAGGTACAACTATGCCAGATCCACCTCTACCTGCTCGTCTCCAGAAAGGGATGTATTGCTCAGAATACTCTCAAAATATCTACATTACCAAAATTCTAGGAAGTTCTTCTATACTAATCCTCAAAGTATATCTTAGGGTAATGTTCTCTAATCAGAGTTTATCTAAATCTAGTTTCCAAGGTCTGTACTAAACTTCCTCGGATACTAATTGTAACGCCCCGACCCCAGAAGCCCAGAGTCGTTGCATTATTACATATCATGGCATGATCACAAAAGATCATGTATCGAAAGACCGATTAGATTAGTAGCGATGGAAGTAATAGATACATTCATGAGGTTTACATTACATCATAAAATGGAAAACTACAACAACATTGTTTCCATAGAAAACATTGAGATCCCATAGACTATCCCTACAGTTCAGTCATAATATACTTCTTCGCATCCTGGGAAAAATAAAACATAGAAAGGGGTGAGCTCATATGCTCAGTAAGGATAACAATATAGCGGAAACTTTAATAAATAAGCATAAACATTTAAGGAAATGAATAAAACTGAAACAAAAGCCTTTTCAATATAAACTTCGTCATAATATGGAAAATATAAATCAAAATAATTCCATTACTTACTCACATGGATATTCTACTGGTCGAATAATCACATGCAATATCAATAGACACTTTCACAATGATGGAACACATAATTCCAGACTTTCATGACCACATAGTCAAGGCCTTGTGCCAAGACCACAAATAAGATTTTGTCAAGGCCATGTTCCAAGATACTAGATTATCTAATGAGACCTACTGATGCATGGAGGAGCTATAGTGGGATCCACTCATCACTTACTAAGTTCAATTCATTCCTCATATGAAAATGTTTAAACATAACATAAGCATTTGTATTAAAACTAGCATACGAAATGTCAATACTTTATCCATAAACCATGAATGGTATAAATAATAACACATCCATAGTCAAACATATCACAGAACCTTGAATACAATATTGAAGTTTTTTATCATAATAAATCACATCAAATAAGCTTAAAATCCATCAAAGGATGTTGACATATATTAAATCCAAACCTTTTTTCGAGAAATATCTCTTTCTATTTTGAAATCATTAAAGAGTCACATAATTATAAAGAAAACATTTATTTTGAAAATATTCTTATAAGCTTGCAAGGTAAGATTCAAACATATTATAACAGCGGAGAATAGCCACACCCCCCGTATAAGTTAAAAAAAGACATGCTAACCTTAATTTTGTCGAAAAGGATAAAAGGACCTTGTTTGGAAAATAGCAGAAATATTACTTTATAAAAATATTATAAAAAGTCAAACATGGGTATAAAAAACCATAAACCATTGTCTATTAAAAAGTAAAAATGTTTTGAAATACTGTTTTAAGAAACACGGATGTGGATGTTAAAGAGGTCCTAGTAGATACTTACGTAAAAACAACCTCGGATAAGTAAAGAGATTGTGAAATTAACTATTACCATGTACTTTTCCATAGTAAAGAGTACATTAACCCCATGTATAATAGTTAAATAATTATTATTAAATTATAAAAGAACCATATACATAATTATGGTATCATATATGATCTTTTAATATTTCTTTGTTAATTATATTTTTGTATTATTGTCGTTTCAGGTGTTAACTGATTTGTTTTCCTTTATATGATTTGTTACATAAGTCATGTTTGTTATGGATAGGATGTATCTTATCCATATAAAGTAATGATATTAGTTTCTTAATCATTATTTTTAATTATCAAATGAAAATTATTTTTGAATGGTTATGATGGGGAAATGAGTCTCATCGTGTTCGTGGAGACGGTAATTTGTATGTACGCATGAACACTACTTCCATTTCATTTTTCATTTTAAAAGGAATAAAAAACAAATGATACATAGGTATATTACTATTACAGTATAATATAATATTTTATATATGTTAATTATGTTCATTAACACCATATTTTATACGATTCATGTGTGGTATGAACGAGTCATATCAATTTGAGGGGGTGGTAGTCCGCACTTCCTCAAATGAAATTATCGTATATATATACAAAATGAAAAGAATAAAGGTATGATATAAAAGAGAATTAAAGATGTTTATAGATAAAATAAATATCATAAATATGATATTTAATTACAGTTCCAACATAATGTCCACCATAATAGGTGGTAGTAGAAGGTTGAACAATCATCGTTTTGTAAGACAATAGTTCGTTGTCCACAGAAACAATATTTTATTTACCCATTAGATGGAGGTGTGTTTAAGTGTAGTCAGAATCCTTCTCATAACAACATCCTAGTATATTAAGGATACTATTTTTGTTATAAAATAAAGTAAAAAATAGATTTTAGGGGGTTGGATAAGTAAAATAAAAGAAAAGAACATAAGAGAAGACGTTACCTTTAAATTGGGTACCTCCCTTTGGTTTGAATCAAAAGGACCTCTTGAAGTGCCTTATTCCTAAGTTAAGTCTTCTAGGATAAATATATGGATCATGGGAGGTTATTGGAGAAGATTTTGGACGATCCAAATGGCTTGATAATCTTGAGAAATGGGTAGGAAGTGATGATTTTTATAAGAGAGGGGAGGGGCTCTTTAGGAATGTTTGAAAATATTATTTTATTATATAATTTTATTAGGTTTATAAAGGTCCAAAACTCATTAACGTTGAATATAAGATGACTCATGATTGAAATGAAGTCATAAAATAAGAATTTGAGAGGTTTTGGATATTATTTTAGTCTTTATAATCTTATTTATTTAAATCATTTATTAATGAGGTAAACATTACATCATTATTGGGTCATAAATAATTTAATTTATTTGATGTCTAAAAATTATAAAAAAATACCATGATGTAGGAAATATTTTTATATTTATAATTAATATTTATAGTCTAACATATAACTTATATAACCCTATGTAAAAATTGATTTACTAGAAGATATATGCTTACATCATTTAAGTCTTTACTTTAAATTAATTAACATAAAGTGTCATTATCACTTACAAGTGGCTCCATGGGGTCCCAAAATTGACTCAATGATGCCCAAGGTCAGACATATATTAGAAAATAGGGTTGGGACACATGTTAGGGTAATTTAATATTATTATAATATTAATTTTTTCCTTTATTTATCAGATTTACCATTTAACCATGGTAAATAAAATATTTTTCAAAGTAATTATTCATAATGTATAAAAATAAAAGTTACCTATCTACAAAATTTGGAAATCATGATTCCAAATATGGAATCCATTTTTCCAAACTCAAAACACAAAAGTTACAGAAATTAATTTAAAATTAATTCTCGTTGTCAAAACAAAATGCGTGTTTTTAAGAAATAATAACTATCAAAAGATTGACACTTTTTTATGTCTAGTTAAAATGTGAAATTACATCCAATAACCACCATTGTATTAAATGGAAAAAATATAATCTTATTATACTTTAAAACCACGCAATAGTATAATTTACCACCATAAATTATTTTGATTAAAAAAGTTGTTTTAATTAAAATTTAGTATTTTTCACTGTTCAACAAAAATTGAAATTTTTTAGAAAAATACCAAAAATTCTCCCTAAGATAATTTTGATATTATGAATCCAAAAATAAAGTCCCATTTGAATAATAAAATTTTTACAATTTTAAAAAGTGGGTTTTACTATTCATAATGACTACATTGATTGGTCGCGGTGTGTTAGAATCTCAATGTTGCGTACAATGAAAGATATTGAATTATTCAAAGGGAAATGTACCGTGAAAACTTGGGGTGTTACAGGGATGAACCCAATAGGTCGGGGCGACCCGAACTGGGTTGGACTGGACCCAAGCCCACTACGACCCATTTACATTCTTTTGGCCATAACATTGGCACCAGACGTCTGTTTGATGAACCGTCAGTAGAGTCGGAAATCTTGGAGCGAGATGGTCCCTTTGATAATACCCCACAGGAGCGTTGGGTATAGTTGATGTATGGTTGGGTTAGATTGGGCACGAATTCAATTGGGCCCCCATAACTAAAAGGCTAATAACTCACAGACCAGGCATCCGATTGACCCACCTTCTATTGCGTTGAGACCCCAATGACGTGGCAGACCTTTGAGATACTTCCTAGTGGGACTTCATGGAAGTTGGAGTATTGAACAGTATCTTGTGGAGCAGATCCTTCTGGAGACGAGCGAGCATAGTGTGGGAACCTAGTAACTAGCTGAGACTTGACGACTGCCGACCATTTTGACTCGGAGTGACTTGATAGGCACAATGGGGTGTGCCTCTGTGTGACGCGGCATAACTATGGTGGGTAGAACCTCTATGTGACACGGCAAACCCATGGTACCCGACAGGAGGAGTACCTCAGTACGCTATGAGGGGGAGTTCCTCTGTGTGATGCGGTAGTCCCACGGTACTTGACAAGAGGAGTACCTCAGCAAATCATGAGGGAAAGAACCTCTGTGTGACGTGGCAGACCCATAGTGGGGATAACCCCTGTGTGACGCAGTACACCCATGGTACTCGACAGGAGGAGTACCTCCGCAGTCCAAGGATAGTGGGAAGTGCCTCTGTGTGACGCACCAGGCCCACTATACTCGATAGAGGAGGAGTCCTCTAGCAGCCGAAGTGTTAGACGATGTGACTGGGTATGTTACTTGTTACTACCCCTAGAATAAATCCGGTTGTGAGCTGTGTCAGAACCTATGTGTTTCTACATGATTGAGATAGATTACTTGATAACTTAGGTATATGTATGGGCATATATCTATGCAGGGTTATCTATTGTTTTCATACTTTATGATTTATCCCTGGGTGGATTTTGTGAGACCTTGAGGGTCTTGGGGTCCCTACTGAGTATCGTTATACTCACCCCTACATGTGCTATGCCCTTGCCTTTTTGTTTGGGATGCAGATGACGGATAGTGCTGGCTGAGTCTGAGAGAACCAAGACTGAACAGTACACGGAGGTGGACCATACAGCGAGTCGGTACACAGAAGAGATGGGTGGATGTGGAGTGCTGAGGAGGCTATCTGTACCTACCATTCAGATATGAACCTCAGAGGATGACCCAATAGCTACATTTTCTCTTTCTTCAGTTGTATTGTATTTCAGTTGTACTTTTATCTTATTTGTTGGGCTTGTATTCCGACCCCCTTTTCTTACTGTACTCACTTTGTTTACTATTCAGTTTACTAGAGTTTGTATCTTTCTGTGTGCTTGGTTGTGTGTGTTAAAAGTTATAATGGAAATTCCTTCCCAGTTTTAGGGAATATGCCTTTAGTTCTAGTCACCGGCCCCTAGCCTATAGAAGGTGGGTTTGGGGTAGTCACAGCACGTGCCCTGGGGGAAGGCACATGACAAATACCTAAGTAGGGTTATCTGTTGTTTTCATACTTTATGATTTATCCCTAGGTGTATTTTGTGATACCTTGAGGGTGTTGGGGTCCCTACTGAGTATCCTTATACTCACCAATACATGGACTATGCCCATATCTTGTTGTGTTGGTTGCAGATGACGGACAGCGTTGACTGAGGCTGAGAGTACCAGGACTGGACAGTTCCTAGAGTTGGACCATACGGCGAGCCGGTACGCAAAGGAGACAGGGGGAAGTGATGTGTTGAGAAGGCTATCTATACCTACCCTTCATATAGGAACCTCGGAGGATGACCCAGTGGCTTCCTTTTCCCTTTCTTTAGTTGTATTTTATTTCATTTGTACTTGTACATTTACTGTTGGGCTTGTATTATGGCTCCTTTTTCTTACTATACTCACTTTCATTACTATTCAGTTTATTGGAGTTCGTATCTTTCTATGTGCTTGGTTGTGTGTGTTACAGCTTATAAAGGCAATTCCTTCCCAGTTTTAAGGGATACGCCTTTTGTGCTAGTCGCCATCCCCTGGCCTATGGAAGGCGGGCTTGGGGTAGTCATGTCATGGGCCTCGGGGCGAGCTACGGCAGACCCACGGTACTCGACAGGAGGAGTACCTCTACAAGTCACTAGGGAGAGCACCTCTGTGTGACGCGGCAGACCCGCAATGGGGAGTGCCTATGTGTGATGTCGCAGACCCACGAAACTCGACAGGAGGAGTACCTCAGCAGTCAAAGGATAGTGGGAAGTACCTCTGTGTGACGTGGCAATCCCACGATACTCGATAGAGGAGGATTCCTCTGTTAGCCGAAGTGTTCAACGATGTGAGTGGGGATGTTACTTGTTACTACCCCTAGAATAAGTCTCGGTGTGAGTTGAGTTAGAACCTTTATTTTTCTACATGATTGAGATGGATTACTTGATAACTTAGGTATATGTATGGGCATATACCTAAGTAGGGTGATCGGTTGTTTTCATATTTTTTGACTTATCCCTGGGTGGATTTTGTGATACCTTGGGGGTCTTGTGGTCCCTACTGAGTATCATTATACCCACCCCTACACAGGCTATGCCTCCACCTTTTTGTGTTGGATGCAGACGATGAACAGTGATGACTGATGCCTCAGTGTAGGGCCCTCTTCCAGTAGAGGAATCAGTAGAAGAACCAGCGATACCATTACCCATTGGGCAACTGATGCCATTGGCCCCAGTAGAAGAGGGTTCATGTCGCTTTATCACATTACACAAGTTCCAGCGCTAGAGGCCACCCATGTTCCGGGGAGAGATGGACCCACAGGCAGCTGAGGATTGGTTGGAGGCTGTAGTGAGAGTTTTCCGACTGGTAGGGACACCAACCGACCTCATGGTTATCCTTGTTTCCAGACTTCTATAGGAAGTAATAGGAATATGATGGAGCTTTATGCTCCAAGTCCACGAAGAGGTGATGCTTCTCTGGGCAGACTTCAAGAGCTTGTTTCGGGTGGAGTTTGTCCTAGTGACTCTTCACGCAGTGTGCATAAAGGATCTACTTCATCTATAGAAGGGTACCATGACAATAGCTCAGTACTCAGCGAGGTTTACTGACCTCTCACGGTACTCCATAGATATGGTTCGGGACCCTTTCCTCAGGGCCCGGACCTTCGATCAGGGGCTTAGGTGAGAGATCAGGGCTTCGATGATCTCATTCAGCATCCCGACGTAGGTGGGGGTGTAAGAGTGAACCCTAATAGTGGAGTGTTTTCTTACTAAGAAGTCACCAGTAGCGAGACAAACAACTGGAAGACACGTAGTGGAGTCTTCTATAGCTGGCAGCAGACAGATGTCATAGAGGTCCAGGAGGACTATAACTATAGGTGGACAACCGCATGACTCATGATTGGTTGTGTGGGGAACCTGAGGCAGAACCGGTTAGGCAAGGATCATGCAGTGTTACTCATGTGGCGGGTAGGGTCACATTGCTTGTTACTACTGACCCGTCGTACGGATGATCAACAGACGGTCGAAGGACCGCCTAGGCAGAGATAGAGGTTCGACTGAGGAGGTCCTCAAGGAGCAGGTGGATGTGTTAAAGGAGCTGGTCGTGCAGCTGGCGGTGGGTGATGATTCGTGATGTTACCACCACCACCACTAGGAGGTCCACCTCGACCATAGGGAGTAGTTGGACATGGGAGAGCTCATCTCTAGATAGCTTATTCCTATGATCACGGTGCTCCGGATATGATATGAGGTATGATCTCTGTCTATTACACCATAGCTGCAGTACTTATGGACACAGGTTGCAGTCATTATTTTATTTCCACTACCCTCGTTCGGAGCTCGGAGATTCTGACAGAGCCGTTGGCTCAATCCTTATGGCTAGAGACTCCTATAAGTGCATATTCGACAATTATCCACTGGCGCCGGCAGTGCGAGCTTACTCTAGGAGGTGAGATCTTTGGCTGGGATCTACTAGTTGTAGCATCGAGGCCTTATGACGCCATCTTGAGTATGGACTGGATATCATCTATCCATGATCACATAGACAGTATTAGGCACAAGGTGGAGTGTTTCTCCAAGAATGGGACCAGGTTTACCTTCACTGGTGAGAAGGGAGCCTTTGCAGCACAAGATAGACTTACCCAGAGGAGGGGTCATCTGATTACACATCAGTTGGCTAGCCTTACCCTTGGAGTGGTTGAAGTGGAGAGTCTGAGTTATCCTGTAGTGGTGGACCAGTACACGGATGTCTTCCCTGATGATGTTTCAGATCTACCTTCTCGCAGAGAGTTGGACTTATACATTTACATGTTACTCGGGATGACACCGATATCTACACCAGTATATCAGATGGCTCCTGCAGAGCTTCGTGAGCTGTGGGTACAGCTTGAGGACTTACAGGTGAAGGGGTTCATCTGGCCTAGTGTTTCTCCCTTGGCAGCCCCGATTTTGTTCGCCAAGAAGGCGGATGGGAGCTTGGGTCTTTGTGTTGACTATCGGCACCTTAATCAGGTGACCGTGAAGAATAAGTACCCACTTATGAGGATTGAAGACCTCTTTGATCTGGTGAATGGAGCACGAGGGTTCTCAAATATAGACCTCAGGTCTGGCTATCGCCATCTCAAATTGTGAGATAATGATGTGTAGAAGACGGCTTCTAGATGTCGGTATGGCCATTACGCTTTCTTGGTTATGCCATTCGGATTGAACAATTCTCTAACAGTGTTCATGAGACTCATGAACATGATCTTTTAGCCATACCTTGATCAATTTTTCGTAGTCTTTATCAACGACATTTTGATCTACTTGACTATTGAGGAGGAGCATGCCTACAATTTACAGGTAGTACTAGACATACTCCAAGAGAACCATTTGTATGGTAGGCTCTCGAAGTTCCTTTTCTAGATCCAAGAGGTTCACTTTCAAGGACACGTCATCTTAGAGGCTGGAATTTCAGTGGATCTAGTGATGATTGAGGCGGTATATTCTTGGGAGCCACCCAAGAGTGTGACAAAGGCACAAAGTTTCCTAGAGTTGGCTGGATACTTCTAGAGATTCATACTAGATTTCTCTAGAGTTGCAGCACCACTTTAAGTATTGCCAAAGAATGGGAAACCCTTCATATGGTCATAGAGATGCCTGTAGGGCTTTCAGGATCTAAGTAAGAGGATTAATTGTGCCCCCATATTGAGGATTTCAGAGGAGGGTGTAGGGTACGTAGTCTACTGCGATGCATTAGGGACCGGACTCAGATGTGTCCTGATGCAGGAGCGATCAGTGATCGCATATGGTTCTCAACACCAGAGACAACACTAGCAGAACTACACTACCGATGAACTAAAGTTAGTAGCAGTGGTCTTCACCTTGAAGATGTGGTGACATTACTTGATGGGTCAGCACTTTACAGTGTACTTTGATCACAAGAGTCTCAGTTATATCTTCTCTCAGAAAGACCTAAACCTGAGACAATAACGTTGCCTTGGGTTCCTCTAGGACTATGAATTAGAGATATTATATACTTTAGGGAAGTAGAATGTTGTCGCGGATTCACTTAATAAGAGTTATGGTATATGTATGGGCATATACCTAAGTAGGGTTATCATTTTCCCTCTCTTTTTCGTTTATCCTTTGTGGATTTTATGAGAACTTGAGGGTCTCTGGGTCCCTACTGAGTATCGTTATACTCACCAGTGCATGGGCTTTTCCTACACCTTGTTGTGTTGGATGCAGACAACAGACAACACTGACTGAGGTTGAGAGTACCAGGACTGGACAGTGCCCAGAGGAGGACCATATGGTGTGTCGGTACGTAGAGGAGACGGGCGGAGGTGGAGTACTGAGGAGGTGAGTTGTACCTACCCATCAGGTAGGATCCGTGGTGGATGACCCATGAGTTTTTATTCACCTTTCATCCATTTTTTCCTTTCCAGTTGTACTTGTACTTTTCCAGTTGGGATTGTATTCTCGCCCGTTTACTTACTGTACTCACTTTTTTTGTTGTTCTATTTACTTGAGTTTGTATATTTTTGTGTGCTTGGTTGTGTATGTTATAAGTTATAATGGTAGTGCCTTTCCAATTTTAGGGAATACGCCTTTGGTGCTAGTCGCCAGCCCCTGGCCTACGGAAGGTGGGCTTGGGGTAGTCATGGCACGGGCCTCAGGGGACGGGTCGTGACAAATTGGTATCAGAGGAGTCAGTTCTATTATAGAACATAAGAATCTAATCAATTTAACGGTAATATTTTTAAGTGTGGTGACTGTGGTTATTAGTTTAGGAAATCCATTTTTGTTGCGGAGGTCGACGTATCCATACACCAGGACCCTGACTTCTGATTTTTGACTCTGTGCACGAACACACTTATTGCGTGTGTGTTTTGAAAAGTATTATTGTGTTTTCTTGAGTCAGATCACTAGGTATAACTTAATGACTGTGGATCTCCTGTTCCTTATCAGGATGCCACTGCATAGACTGCAAGATAATATTCTCAAGAGAGTACAGGATGATGGCCCACCGAGCAATGAGGCTCCGGTGTAGGGCCCTTATTTCTATGTTGGCACCCTCGGGTGGTGTACCAGTAGCAGCACCACCCGTTGGGAAGAAGATACCACCAGCCACACTGGTGGATGGTGCACGCTGACTGAGCGTGTTGCATGAGTTCCAACAGTAGAGGCCTCCGGGGTTTCGAGGTGAGACAGTTTCCCACGTAGCGGAGGACTGGCTAGAGGTTGTGGCTAGCATTTTTTTGCCTAGTTGGGACACCATCAGAGTAGATGGTGATCTTAAATACTAGTATTTTTAGTGAGTGACCATGGGGATGGTCTATATAGTGATGATGATTCGGTACATGTACCGTTTCTTGAGGTAGTACCTCTGGGTAGTGTGTCAGCTATATCATGGCTCGTTGGTCAGCAGTTACAACCGACGGTACATGTGGAGTACACATTTAGGCTTAATGCCTTAAATGAGTTTCAGCATCAGATAACCCTCATGTTCTGAGGCGAGCCCGACTCACAAGTGGCTGAAGACTAGCTTGAGGGGGTGGATGAGAGTTCTATATAGCTTCTACAGCTTCGGTGGGACGATATGTTGATAGCTCAGTATTCATTGAGGTGTACCAACCATTCCCAATACTTGATGAATAAGATATGATTAGTGCTTTATGGCTCGGACCACTGATCAAGGTGTGTTTAAGGACATCCAAGCTAACACTATTCCACTATGAATTCCTACTTATGTTAGGGTTCTAGAGATAACCTTTGTGGATGAATGTTCTTTGGATGAGTGGATACAGCTAGTAAGTGTTAGGGATAGATGAATCAGCATGGTAGAAGATGTGGAAGTAGAGCTAGGAGAGAATAATGAGGTGGTACACTATTCGACAGGTTACAAACACCCCTTTTTGTGGACCCCACCAGGCTCAGGGATATAGAGGACATGGGAAGGGAGTAGCTACATGCAATCAAGGAAGTGTGACCCAAGGGCTCTAGGAATGATTCTAGGTACAATCTATGTCTACTAATAACTTCTGTATCAATAGAAATAATTACCAATCATTTCTTACTTCCACGAATATTGTCCAAGACCAAGAGTTTCCAATTAAATCATTGACATGAACCTCACATCTGGAGATACCTTTGGGAGGAGACTCGTTAATCACACTTACACTGATGGTGCTATCTGACCCTTGAGGTGAGGGTTTCGGTTGGAACCTCTTAGTGGCAGCATCGAGGCCTTACGACGTTATTTTGGGTATGGAATGGGAATCCATAGTTCAAACTCATATTGATTGTATTAGGAAAGAAGGTTGTGGTTTATCTACAATTTTGGGATGAGGATTTCTTTAGTTGGTGAAAAAGGAAACCTAGGAAGCACAGGTTAAACTCAGAGGAGGGTGCAGTTGATCACTCTTGAGTTGTCCATCCTTACCCTTGGGGCACTAGGATTTTGAGGTTTTAGTTCCCAATAAAAGTGTCCATAGTTCCTCCATGACTATGACTTCAAGATATTATATACTCTTTGAAAGGATAACGTGGTAGCAAATGCACTTAGCAGGAGGTCTGGTCTACAGTTGCTGAGTGAGGCGATAGAGCAGCTAACTGTGTTTCATATATCCATTATGGATAAATATAGGAGAAAATTACCTCCAAAATATGAATTTCACTTCCCCAATTCTATAATGAATTCGGGAGCCACAGCTTGAGACATTGACTGTGAGGCTCGACATGCTCAAATATCCTCAGGATGATCTCCGAAAGACTTTATGAAGTTGGGGAGCATGTGATCCTCTTTAGAGGATGTACCATGGTACCAGTGTTTCTTCGGGAGGAAGTGATGAGGGAGTTCCACACATCCACTCTAGCGGTACATCTAGGAGTGGAGAAGATGTATGAGGAACTCTGATGAAAACATTGGTGGTCGGGAATGATGAAATTAGTAGTAGAGTTTTTCTCACAATTCCTCACTTGTGAGAAAGTGAAGGTGGAGCATCATGTATCAATAGTTTTGGTTCAGATTTTAGAGGTCCCAGAGTGGAAGTGGGATGGGATATCCATGGACTTAGTGAAATGAATTCCATGTACATCCCGAGGTCATGACTCTATCTGGGTGATCGTTGACCGACTCACCAAGTCAGCCCACTTCCTACCAATTAGAGAGAAGGGTTCAGTAGAGAGCATGGGATTCCTCTCTGTACTGGAGATTGTGTGGCTACATGGTGTACCATCAACTATTGTCTCCAATCAAGATGCATGTTTTACTTCCCAGCTATGGAAGGGATTGTAGGAGGCTTTCGGGACACATCTTCGTTTGAGCACCGCCTTCCATCCCCAGACGGATGGGCAGACTGAGTGGACCATTTAGAACCTTGGGGACATGTTTCATGCTTATTTACATGACTTCAGTCGCAGTTGGGAGGATCACTTTCCTTTGGTGGAGTTTTCATAAAACAACAGTTATCACTCCACCATTGCGATGGCACCTTTTGAGGCATTGTACGGGAAACCTTGCAGATCACCTTTGTGTTGGACCGACCCAGGGGAGTCAGCACTCATGGGACCAGAGATGGTATGAGCTACCACAAAGAAGGTGTAGATCATCCAGGAGAAGATGAAGACTCCACAGATCTGGCAGAAGTCTTATGCCGACAAAAGATAGAGACCTTTGGAGTTCGAGGAAGGCAACCACGTCTTTCAACGGGTCTCACCTCAATGAGGTTTGTAGAGATTTTGCCAAGGTGGCAAGTTATCTCTGAGGTTCATCGGACCTTTTCAGGACCTCAGTAGATTTGGTGAGGTGGCTTAACGCTTAGCTCTTCCACCTTAGTTTCCCTGGGTGCACGACTTCTTCCACGTATCCCAGCTAAGGAGATACGTGCATGACCCTTCTCACATCATCGACCATAGAGAGTTGGACGTCGACGATGGGGAGACATTTACGGAGGTTCCAATTGAAATTGAGGATCGACAGAAGCAGGTCCTTCATGGGCAGTCGATACCTGTTGTGCACATTTTTTAGAATAATGGTAACCTTCAGGAGAGCACATGGGAGAAGGAGTCTCAGATTCGTTCTCAGTACCCACATTTGTTTCCCTAGTTTTGATTTGTGGCTTACAAGGATGTAGGTCCCTGAGGTGGGGAGAATGTAAAGACCCAGGAAATTCTGTATAATTTTTTTTAATTATATGGAATTTTTCAATACTGTAAAATTTGACGGCATGCGATTCCGAGGCCCGAAGTGCCCAGAATGATCCGTCGAAGTTTTGTTAAGCATAAATTAATGCGCATAAGACGTTTTCCAAAAAAAGTGGAATAATTCTTAAATGGTTACTCAGATTAAAAAACTTAGGGTACTGTTGCGCTTAGTATGGTGGGTTTATCCTAGGCATGAAATAAGTTTAGTCGGCGCGGGCCTCCTCTGAAAAAATCCGAAAATAGCATAACCGTAAATAAAATTATTAAATAAAGTTATTTTTTTACAAATGCTTATAACTCAAAAACAGTAACTCGAATTAGAAATCTGAGACCACCACTAAACTTGTGAGGGTATTCTTTCTTTAGTAAGATACTAACATTGGCCGGCATGGGCCACCAGTGAATGTTAGTTTTTGGCCATGAATAAAATAATTAAGTGACAATTATTTTATTATAAAATTCATAACTTCTAAACGGTAACTCGGATTGAAAATCCGAAAGTACCTTTGGGTTCATTGGGGCGTGTTTCACTTCGGCAAAGCCTAACCTCGACCGGTGCGGGTCAAGGGAGGGTGTTATAATTTTCCCAATCTTTTTTTCAGGTACTTTCCGTAAACACGTGAGAGGTCTAATATAACTTTTGAACCAGTGCTCGGAATTGAAATATGAGTCCACCGTTGAACTCGTAGTGCCAATATTAACTTAAGGATATTTTCACCTCAACCACTGTATTTTGAAGGTGAAATATATTTTTTCACATTTTAATGGAATTAGAAATAAAATAAAATAATCTTTTATTTTATTTTTCTTAAAACCTCCCATGCAAATTTTATAATTGCAGGGACCACCTGAACTAAAACCCAATTTTTTAATTAATGATGGGGACCACCCAAACCATATTTAATGTGGGGAAAACCTTCTAAATTCAAATAATTTATTGTACCAACTCTCCAATTATTTATTTGAGCCAATTAATTTTTGTGCCAACGCAATGCAATTAGTTGCTCCATTTAATTGTGCCAACGTAAATTAAATGTTATGACCTTTCAAATACTATGTAACAACGTCATTGGAATTTAAGAAAGTTCTCATTAAATGAACCTTCATAAATTCTAGGATCGTTACTTACCCTCCCCCCTCTTCTATTTATATAGAGCTTGGGGGGAGGAATTGGCACGACATTCCCAAGCAACGAAGCTTTGATAAAGTGCCGCGATGCTCGACACTTAGAGTACGAAGTCGGTTCCAGTGGGTGGTGATGAGTGACTCCAAACCGAATAACTCTTTTGAATGATCTCCAATGATGAACTAAATGATGATCGAGGAAACCCCAGCTTCACCGACTTCATCTTTTCCTCTCCTCACCAACATCAATGAGTAATTGAACTAGGGGTTTATTTCTATATGATTATCACATGCCATGTTATTCCCCTATAATTGTTTTGTGGGAATGGGAATAGATATTGATGAGGGTTGTTGGGATTGGTGTTTTTATATATTCCTTGCATGTTCATGATTAAAGTTCTGTGAATTGCCTGATACCGCACAAATGCAGAGGGTGCGGGCAAAATAAACATGGCCCGACCCCTCTGTCATTCTTCTCTGGTGTATTCTTCACAATGAATGAAGGAAAAGAAGGCGACGAAGGCAATAGCGCCGCTACCCCACGGTCGGACCACCGCCTCACTTCCAAATAGCCACCACCTAGCTGATCTGCGCTGCTGTCCCCTGAGTCGCCGCTGTCCAGGTCGAGCTGAGTGATGTCGTCGAGCCGAGCCATGGCGTGGTGCCGAGCCGCCATCGCCGTTGTGCCAAGCCACTACACCGCACCGTGCCTAACCACAGTCACCATCGTCGCCATGCTGATCTACAAACACCATCGTGTCGGGCCGCCGCGCCGCCCCGGGCCAAACCGCAGACACGGCCTCACCGCTCCGTCCTATCCAAGCCACTCCAGCTGAGCCACCACACGACACCGAGCTGCTCCGGTCGAGACACCCTGCGGCACCAAACTACCCTGCCCATACCGCATCGTGACTGAGCCGCTCCGACCGAACCGCCTCATGGCCCCATGCTGCTCCGGCTGAGCTGCCCCACGGCCTCCGCCCTCCTTGCCGAACCCCCCTAGCCAAGCCGGGCTGTGGCCTCGCACCATCCGCGGCTGAACCCCGTGGCCCCTCGCAGCCCACCGGATCACCCCGCGGGCCGGGCCGCCTAGTACGGGCTAGGTCGGACCCACAGTACTTGAATGTTAGATTACCTCAGCAAGTCACAAGGGTGAACGCCTCTGTGTGATGTGGCAGGCCCACGGTGGGGAGCACCAATGTGTGATGGGGTAGACCCACATTACTCAACAGGATGAGTACCTCATCAATCCAAGTTAGTGGGAAGAACCTCTCTATGACACAGTAGGACTACTAAACACGATAGAGGAGGAGTTATCTAGAAGATGAAGTGTTTGACGATGTGACTGGGGATGTTACTTGTTACTACCACTATAATAGATCCTTATGTGAGTTGAGTCTGTACCTATGTGGTACTTTCCTTCATGGATTTTCTTCCTTCGTGGAAAATTTTAGCTTTGGACTTTTGAGTTGGACTCTGTGGTTTCCTCATGATTGAGATGTGTTTACTTGATAGCATAGGTATATATATGGGAATATAACTAAGTAGGGTTATCATTTGTTTCCTATATTTGTGGTTTATCCTTTGTGGATTTTGTGAGACCTAGAGGGTCTTGAGGTCCTTACTGAGTATCGTTATACTCACCCCTTCACAGGCTATGTCTGCACCTTGTTGTGTTGGATGCAGACGCTGGACAACACTAACCGAGGCTGAGAGTACTTGGACTGGATGGTGCCCGGAGGTGGACCATACGGCGTGTCGTTACACAGAAGAGGCGGGTGGACGTGGAGTGCTAAGGAGGTGATTTGTACCTACCCTTTAGGTAGGATCTGTGGTGGACGACCCAGGAGCTGCTATTCACCTTTCAGTCATTTTTTCCTTTCCTATTGTACTTGTACTTTTCCAGTTGGTCTTGTATTCTGGACCATTTACTTATTGTACCCACTTTTTTACTATTTATTTTACTTGAGTTCATATATTTTTTGTGTGCTTGGTTGTGTGTGTTACAGGTTGTAAAGGTAATGCCTTCCCAGTTTTAGGGAATACGGCTTCGGTGCTAGTCACCAGCCCCTGGTCTACAGAAGGCAGGCTTGGGGTAGTCACGACACGGGCCCGGGGGGATGGGTCGTGACATGCATTTTTCAGGTTTTCTGTACATAACTTATGTTTTTAACTAAAATGTAATTTTAAAATGGATACACGCACATGGAGTCATACCAGCCACATCATGTATCAGTTTTACATCAGATTTATTCATATACATAAAAAATGAATTATGAATCATTTTCAAAAAAAATTAAACCAATTTAAATGTGTTTTCTTCATTTTTTGTGAGTGGCACTTCTTGAACTAAATTGTCAATTTTAAACAGATTATAGAAACTTTGAGTCTTACTGGGAACACCGTGAATCAGATTGAGGTGATTCTAATTCCAAAAAAATATCAATGACTTAATGATAATTTTGATGATGTATAAAAACAATCTGATTCATTTTATCAATTTTTGAGCATGTTAGTGGCCCTTTTTACTAAAATTGATGTCAATTTTATATAAAAAGACACACATTGAGTCAAAAATTGTCATATCATGTGTTATATTTTGGTGATGATGATTTATAAATGTCAAAAATGAATTATGGTTCGTTTAAATAATTTATTAAAACGTTAAAAAAAATTCCTGGTATTGAATATGTCACTAGTGATTTTTACTAAAATGTCATTGTAAACTGGAAACAATCACTTTGAGTCATACTTGTCACATCATGTGTCATTGTGATGTAATATTTATTCATAAAAGTTACAAATTAAATTATAAATAATTTTTCTATTTTATCAAGACAATTTCAGTGCATTTTCATGGCTTTTAGTGAGTGCAATTTTTTAAACTTAAATTTAAATTTTAAAATAATAAGAGACACTTTGAGTTATACCAAGAAAATTCTATATCAGATTGAGATGAGGATGATTCCTACACCAAAATAATGAATTAGGGCCCATTTTCCTAAGGTATCATAAAATATGAATGTTTTTTTCTCATTTTTGAGTATTTTAGTTGACTTTTTTACTAAATAAGTTGTCAATTTTAGATAAAAAGATGCACTTGGAGTCATACAGATCACAAAATCCATTGTATAAAGGTTTGGATGATTTACACATGTCCCAAATGACATATGGATAATTTTGATAATCTATAAAAACAATCTTAATTATTTTTCTTGGTTTTGAGTATGTCACTTGTGTTTTTTTACTAAAATGTCATTTTATACTAAAAATGCATACATTTAGTCATACCGTCCACATCATGTGTCATTTGGATGTGAGACTAATTCCTAGGCATAAAAAATGGATTTTTAATCTTTGTACTAAATTATTAAGAAACTATTATCATGTTTTCTTGGTTTTTAGTAACACATTTTGAACTTTAATGTCCATTTTAAGCAGATAACAGAAACTTTTAATCATACGAGGCATGTTGTGCATCTTATTGAGGTTCAACTACTTCCTAAAAATCACAAATGAATTATGGATTATTTCACTAAAATATAAACCCAATATTATTTAATTTTATTAGTTTTAAGTGTGTGATGTGTTTTTTGAACTAAAATATAAATTATAAACTAAAATCATACAGTTTGAGTCTTATCGATCGCACCATGTGTCGGATTGAGATGTGAATTATTGAGTATGTTATGTGTGTTGAACATTCAACCATCTACACCAATCTATATAAGAAACAAATTTTCTATTTGGATGGAAGAAGAAACCCCATGATGCGTGAAATTCCTCATCTAAAAGCTTCATGCTCTCTCTCTTCTCACTTTTGCACATGATTGAAGGAAAAAAAATATAAATTACCAAAAGATATGTGAAAAAAATTATTATTAGATAAAAATTACGAAGAAATTAATGTAAAAATAGTAGATTAAATTGTGAGAAAATTAAAAAAAATAAGTGGTAAATTTTTTTGTTTTCTTGATGGTTGTATAAATTCTCGACCCATTTTCTTATTGTCGTTGTCTCATTTTCATCCTCAAAGTATAATCTCACATGAGAATGAGTAGCTTCAAATAAACCAACCCAAATTGAGAAAAATAATCCACATACAAAATAAAAAAATTCTAATGTTAGTAATACTATAAAGAAATAAATTAAAAATTAATATGAAATAATACATTAATAAAATGTCAATTTTAAACAAAAACCTCATAATTTGACACATACTGGGTACAATATGAATTTCTATAAGGTATGGTTGATTCCACCATGTATTTTAACCCAATGGTGCATTCAACACTCTGTTTAATCTATCATTATTGCATTTTGATAACCTATAATGTTTAATGAAATAAAGAATAAAAATAAAAATCCACTATCATGAGTGAATCATCCTTATTGAGTTCATGATCATAGTACAGTAGTGAATCATCCTTTTTGAATAAGTAATTTATTTCTATAAAACATTAATACTTAGTTGAAACATATTATCATTAATTGATCTAACTATAATAAATATTTACATATAAGTTTTTATGGAACACAATAAAATATATCTTTCCCTTTCATAATCCTGGTGAGTGAAAACTCCATGATAAACCATTTACCATATTTGATGGAAAAACATTAGTGTGACCCATTATGTATTTTCAAATGGTAGTAAACTCTATTATAAATTGTTTACCCCTTTTTGACAGTATTAAACATCAGTATAGACCTTTATAAAATCTAATTAAACCTATATTCTATTGCATCCATTAAGTTTTCATGGATTATGCTTTAGATTAGTATATCCTTTTAAATATTCTAAGTGATGATAAACAATAAAATAACATCATTATTATTTTTTCATCAAAATGGTAATATCCATATTATCGTTTATTTTTCATTAAGAATGGTGAAAAAAAATTATTTATGAACTTGTGAACATGGATAATTTTACATAATGAATATTCACATGAATAATTAATGTTATTTGTGTGTATTTCAAAATCATTTTTGATATTATATAACATATCTAATTGAATATTGAATATCATAAATGATTCCACCACTCCCCCCCTAAAGTGAAATCATTGTATTGTTCTGTTCTGAAAATCCATGATTCTATTGATGAAATTATTTATTTATTTATTTATTTAAGGGCTTTGGATCAAGATACTAGATTATTTTTCAAAGGGTATTCATTTGGATTTTTGGTGCTTCAAGATTTAATTTGAATCATGTATAAAATTTTTATGAATTTATTAATAAAGTAGTATCTTTTCATTTTATTCCATGTTACCTTTGACAACATCACTCCTCGATGACCACAATCTCTCAATACTATTTTTTCTACAATAATTCACTCATACACCTACTAGATTTTCTGGTTGATTACAAACATAGTTATTCAAAAAAATTACATAGATTATATACATGTTTGAAGATTTTATTGGTTTCGTATGACTCTCAAGTGACTATTGGATCCACCACTAATACCCTTTCTTGGAGAGTACAAAAGCCACGGGAAAGTGACTGCATCTATTTTTTGACAAGTTTTTTCATCATGATGGGTTTCTTTCACACTCCATTAATATTTTATAATACTTTTAATGTGATAAAATAAATTTTATCCTATCATAATCATTTTAAGAAAATTAGCGGCGTTTGTTTTGTTTTGAAAAAAAACCTCTACTTAAATTCCTCTACAAAATCACATAATCAAGTACTGAAAAACATTTCTTCAGTAAGTAACTTGAATCACTTGCACAGTGGATCTTATCTTAAAGGACACGTGTTTTGTGCCCTTTTCAACAATTTTTATAAAACACAACCATGTTATGATACCATTCTTCTCCATTTCCCAACAATTTTATTATTTTCAAACTATGACTTTGTCTCCAACTCCACCTCAGTCCCCACCTCTAGCTCCCCCTCCACCTTAGTCTCTGACTCCACCACGACCTCCAGATCTACCTCCTCCCTTACCTCTACCTCATTCTCTACCTCTTCCATTTAGCAAAAATATTACTGTTTATAGGTCAACACTTCTAAAAAAATTGATTTCCTACATTATACATATCCTTGAGAAACGTATCAAAAATAATATATAATCATTATGAAACTAATCATTAACAACAGAAATTTATTTCTAAGGTCATAGACCATTCTGGACCACAAACATAGAATTTAATCACATTTATATGTTGTTAGAAAACATTCTAACACCATTTACACTACTCACTCATCTCTAAAAAATACACTTCTTCTTTAGAGTATGAAGGTGTTCATAAATCATAGTAGCACTATGAAAATATAGACAAGAAAATGATTAATAAATATTTTTAATGAAATTATAATTACCTTAAGAAATTACCTATTTGGGGACTCTATTCTTTAGTTGGTTTATAATCTATCTCATAAATTTTTATACATAATATACACAATTGTTGTCATTTTCTTACTTTAGACAGTATAGAAACATTGAATAAAACAAGTAATTTTTTTTGAAATATGTTTTGATAGTTAAAAAATTATATATATACCTTAATGTGTTTTGATATGTAGTAATCTATAGGTTTTTTATTTTTAGACAACAAATTCATGCCATGATTTTTCCTATATTTAGATACCTCCCTATCAAAAAATTTGTTTTGTCAAAATCAAAACTAAAACAAATAATTCTACGTTTATCTATAAAATTTTGATTGTAGTTTATTAAAAATTTAAATTGAAATATTGTGTGGTCGATTTATTTGATATCCATGCATTATATATGAAAATTAATATATTTGGGGCATTCAGATTGACTAATAATAGTATCTAATGCTGCCTAAAAAAATAAATCTTGAAAATAATAGCAATATATTTTATGTGATTAGATTTTAGAGTTTTACTTCTTCATTTTAGGAATAAAAAGAGTCTGTTTTCTGTTATTTTTTTCTAAAAATGTTTGAGTAGCTCATCTCTATTATTCTCAATTTTTTCCTTATCCAAAGTATGTTTTTATATAGTGATACAGGGAATAAGGAATCTAAATAATTCTTAACATAGTTCTCCCTTTATATAGTAGTAATATAAATGACAATAGAAAATATGAATAGTTATTAACTTTAATAAACATGTTACATCACTATTTAGATAGATAAATTATGAAATTGTACCATTTTTATGTATTTACAACCGAGGCACCCATCCATTCATGCATGAGAATCTCATTTATACTCTCAAGACCAATAATGACTTTCATGAAAGTTCCATATATTTATTTTTCAAATGGAATGTAAGAAATATTTTCATTTTTAAATGTGGTCTCTATATAAAGTTATAATGATAATATATTTTTCATTGGAACTAGTTGGGTTGAGGTACTCCCAGAAGGTTGTTTTTATTTCTTGGTCGATTAACTAGATTGTCTTGATCTGGATTTTTGTTTCCACATAAATTTAACCATAAGTAATATCATACCTAAATTCAAACCATTTTTAATCAATTATTATAGGTTCTTCATTTGAAATGTCCTTAAATACATACCTTATTTATCTTTATAAAATTTTACATTCGTGCTTTGAAATTTTCAATAGAATCATTGATGATTATAATATTTAGATCATCAAGTGGAACATGAAATTTAGCATTCAAATCAAGAGATAACTCAACCCCCACCCCCTCTCATGTGATCTTTTGGGAGTTCTTTTTGTGTATCTAGTCTCCCAGTGTATTATTCATTGTACTCCTCACAACAAGGTGGTGTGTGGATGGTGAAAGATAGAAATCACACACAATTTAACCCTAAATAATTTTAGAAATATAAATTTATCGTAAGTTGTTTGATTAAAAAATAAGAGAAAGAGTAATGAAAAAATTTATTACCTTAGGTAAGGTATGTTTTTGAGGTGAATGGTTATCCTCAAATATAGTGGGGTTATTTGGTTCATGTGTAGCTCTTTGTTATACCATCGATTCACTTATATCATTTCTCTTACAATGGTCTTCCAAACCAAACCATAAAATAATATCTTGTAAAGCATCTATTTTTGCCTAAAATCATTTCACCAACTTATATGTATTTTATTGTGGATTTATCTTTTCAAAATACGTTTTAGGAGATACTAAAAAACCTAATCCTATAAAGCGACCATATTGTTTTGGCCACTTCAAAGCTACTAAAAGAATTTTTTTTATTTTTGTATGCTCACTACAAATTCTTATGTCTAAACTCTATAAAATTTAGAAAATAAATAGATATTTTTAGGTAATAATGTATACAGAATTAATAATTACTATTATATAATACTTACACATTTTTCTCACACTTTTTTGTGTTTTTATCACTAGTTTATCCTCTTAATTTATGTTAACCTCCTTATATATCCCTTAATGTGGGATGGAAGTGGCATTGGATTCTGATTCAACAATCTGCATATAAAAAAGGAAGATATGTCGTTTCATATCACATAAAACTATTATTTTTGATTTAAAATACAAAAAAAACTATTTTCTAGTGAGTTGTACCCCATTTTTTATTTGTGATAGGGGTACATTGGTTTTGATGCATGTTATTTATTTTAAAAAATATATTTATGTTTCATAAATTAACAATTTGTAATAAAATTGAATAAAATGAATTATTTAAAATAATATATAATCGACTCCAATGAAACTGAAATGATTTCTCATCATGATAACTGATGATAACATTCCATGTTTCTAACATTATAATATATTTATAACTAACTAGTTGGTGGGGATTTACTTTACCCTCATAATCCCCAAGATGAAACTTGGTAAGAAGAGTTTGGAAGACTCTATGGGCTTTTCCAGTGGCCATTTAAAAAAAATCATTACAAAAATATTCTAAAATAAATGAACTCTACAAGAAATAATGAAAATTTAATCAATGTTTCATTATATAATTTTTCAATAAAATAAAGAAATTATATCATAACATTACCATTATATCATTCCAAAGGGTTTCCATCGTAACAGGCTGAACGTGGAACCAAGAATCAATATCAATCATCACATTTATCCTCATTATGAAACCCAATATAACTAATGAACATTGACTTGATGGGGTTAATTGTTCAGCTATGTTTATTCAAACAAACCTCAATTTTAATAAACATAATTCATTCATTTATAATTTTATTCAAAACATTGATGTTGCTTCATGTTTTTTTTCATCAACATGATATTGATCCCCTAATAATTCTACAGCTTCAACATCAATAGTATGTTATTTATTGATATTGGTAAAATTGTTATGTTTAGAACAAATTTTCCTCTTGAGTACATAAATATTTAGTTTTTTTCGAATAATTATGATGTAAACACAGACAAAGTATTCAATAAGGGTTGTATGCATTCTCTATTGAAAACATGATGAAATAATCAACTTTGTCCACAGAATCTTTTGTAAAATGATTAGAATGAATCAATTTTCAAGGAAATGGGTTATTTAATTTAAGAAAATAATTCCTCTACAATGTTATGTGTTGTCCACTGAATTCATCCAATGTTGAAAGTTATAGAAAAATTTCATCCTCATCATCTTTTTCTGTTAAACAGTAATTGTTTAATTTTTTTTGTTGAGACTCATCATCCATCTATTTTTGAGATGAACCTATATTTCTTGAACTACTTTAAGAATTATTCATCCCAAAATGGGTACCAGTTATTATTTAAGATCACTACTGCTCATATTAGTTTTTAAAATATTGAATAGATGGGGGATGTGTCTCAACCAAAAAATAAAATAGTAATTGTTCAGGAGATGAAGCTACTGTGGATGAAAATCGTCTTCTTAAAACTTTTTAAATTACCACAACTTAATTTAAAATTTAAAATCTCATCTCAAAATTCTAAAAGGTCATTTACTTGACCATAAGAACATCAACTCATCCCCACTAAGCTGCACCGACTATAATATATGTTACTATTCATTTTCCCTCACATTTATCGCAAATATTAGAGCTTTATGACCACTGAGGATCATGTGTAGGGTTTATGTATAAAAATAAACTAGTAAATACTAATAGGGCCCTAAAATATACAACATTTCATATATTTGAGTATATATTTAAAGTGGTTACACTCAAAAATACACATGTATGTCAATTCATTGTGTACAATCTAGGAAAACATGATAATCCAATGTATCTACTTCATTTTATACTAGTGAACTATATTAATCATAAAATAAGTTTTTACCATGGTAGTTCCCTAAAATTAAAATAATTTATCTAATAAGAAGATAAAATTTGAATCATGGATGGAGAAAACATAATTTATCTCCCTCAGGAAATAACGACATCTCAAGTACCATGATATTCGACCTTAATCCCCTTACATCCATGACTATCCCTCAGGGATAACAATCACATGTACTTATTTAATCCAAATAATGAAATGAGTGTAACATAGAAATTTTTCAAAGGAAGTTAATTTGAAATATCATTAGGTCTTAACATAATTGGTTCCCTTAGGAAATCATGAAAAAATAGTTGCCATAATACATTAGTTATAATTAAATTTTAAAACCCCATAAAGAAGAAGAAACAACAACACAAATGTCAAATCACCCTCACCCTATCACGCAATGAATAACTAACATGTATATAGTAACTCACATTCTAAAAAACCATACCTATTCCTCACATAACACCCATCATATTCTAATATATGAAACTCAAAGATCTGTTATTTTAGGAATTGATCATATTTCTCAATGATCTCTCATTGGATAATCTCATAGTCCATAAGCCATAATTCATCACTCAACAGCTCAAATATCAAGACAAAGTAAGTTATATGATCAATCGCTACATATTACCCTTTATAGGTTATACCACTAGGTTTTAACGGACTATAAATAATTTTATACCACATATCTAATCACTATAACGGTGATCGAATAATCACTCCTAGAACAACACTACTGAATAATTTTTTTCATGAGATTGGGTGTGGTGATATGAAGACCACATAATTTGTGTTGAACATGTTATATATTTATGATTGGGTTATTTTGAAAAGTTTGTTAAACATGTTTACTTATTTTAAAATTATTTATTCTTTCAAATTAATGTTTGGATATCTGTTCTATAATTATTTAAATTATTTTATTTATATAAATTCATGCTCAGAAATTATATTAGCTCCAAATCATTTTAAAATCCATAAAGGAATATGGCTTCTATATGTTTGGCCTATAAAATAAGATCTACTCATATTAAAAACCACTGTTTTTTCTATATGTGGTTTCCAATCTAGATGCATTAAGTGAAACTATAAAATAGGGAACCAGATCAATCTATTTGTCCTAGTTTTATATATTCCAATTAGATTTTGATCTTCCAATGAAATCTCTTAGTCTGTCTCATGCAAGGGAATGATATATGATTTAATAAACAACCTAATACCTTATCTAATAAATTACCCACATTTTTATTTATAAATTCATTAATTAAACCACAAATTTTCAATAACCAATATACAATGGTGTATCAGTATAACCATATAAGTGTGTGATCATTGGTGTCTTCCCAATTACTAGTATTTATTATCAAAAATAATTTCTTCAATTTGATCAAACATATCAACTTCATAATCTTCATCATTAATAGATCTTGAATTCTACCCAATGTCACCATACTAAATCCAAGGAATGTAACATGTATAAAAACTATTTAAAATAAAATGATCATTAATTTCTATAATTTAAACTGTAGTATTTAAAAATTTCAACCCAAGATATAAAAATAGGTCATTTTTGTAACATTCTGTTCTGAAAATTCTAAAAAAAACATAAACACTTTTCTATATTCATCACATGTTCATAGTTTTTTAATTCAACTATGATTCATTATCATCTATAATAAGCTTGAAGTACAAAATATTTTAAAAAAATAAAATTTAATTTTATAAATAAAAATAAAATCATATAAATGAAAATATTTCACTAATAAAATAAAATCAATATATTTTTAAAAAATGTTTTAACTTATAATTATTCAATTATAATCCAATCATAAAATATTCCAAAAAAATAAATATTTACATTGATTTTAATATGTTTAACAAAAATAAAACTCAAATTTTATTTCATTTGATTATATAATTTGGTAATTACTATTTTCAAAACATATAAATAAATATAAATTATAAAATAACATAGGGAATAATTATTATATATAAAAATAATATTGATAGTGATAACGATCCAAAAGGAGGCATACAATTTCTTATATCATATTTGAAATGAAAATGTAACTTCATGTATTAATTATGAACTAGTATATACTATGAACATGATTAAATAAGGAGATAATTTGATTGTTATTATTTCTAATTATATTAAAAATAAATTTCAATCTTCTTATCCTTATCATATAATTGTATACTAATCAATATTAGTGTGCTCTGTGACTGTATATGATGTAAAAAGTTTCATTAGGGAAGTGATGACGTATTTTTATGAAATATTTATATTACCTCATGAGGTTTTAGTTGAAAACGTCCTAGGGTAATTGTATATAAATATTACACTATATAATCAAAAATAAATTGGAGATGACTCTAAAAAACTCTTATATTATTCTTATGTTATTTAAATTAAATTATAAACTAACTTCCCTAATACTAAAATTACACAATCAACACAATCAAATATTTCCTATTATGATCATTTGAATATATATTATCAATAATCCATATTCAAACTCCATAAAAAAGTATTCCTTAAAAACAACTGTTTTCAATTAAAGAAAACAACATTCATTAATCATCCAGACACTCATTGGGTATATTAAACAAACCTTACATGTTGTAAAAAGATTAATAAGTAACTAAAACATACTTTAAATGTTGTGAAAAAAATTAGAAGATTTACAAGACACTCATTAATCAAAAAACAATTCCTAAAATATAATACTAGTTAAATAATAATTCATGAAAATTTATCATATCTCAGTTGTCTTAACACTTATTAAATAGTCATTCATTCAAATATAACACCTACTAAACATACCTCATACATGAATTTATAAGTAAAAAACATGATTTATAACACCCATTCATCATATAACATACAAGAAAACCATAATCCCAAAACAAAAAAAATATCAAATAAACATACCACACATGTATCAAAAACAAAAACTAAGAGTAAATACCATGGAGAACTATCAAAGTAATGTAGTGGTAGGGGATGAAGAAAATGGGATGTTGATTATGAAGGTGGTGATGATGACAGTGATAACACTAATAGTGGCAAGATCTTTGAGTGAAGGTGGTGACTAGAATAGAAACAATGTGGAAGAATGGGAGAGACAAATCATGACTGGAGTTAGGGGAGAGTAGAAGTGGGATTTTTCATGGTTGAGGACACCATATTAATGCAAACTGTGGAACCCAAACAAGAAATAAACATGTGATGAGGAAGAAAAAATAACATACCTTTTATTCTAGCCTTGATTTGACCAAGAGAACATAGAGGAGGAGTACCGAAAACAAGGTAGTTCCACAAAAGTATGAGATTCATGACTGAATCAGTCGCGGTTAGGTTTTTTTTAAAAAAAGACCAGGGTGACTTTTATTAGATCTTCCAAAAAGTGTTGATAAAGATACATTTTATCAATACTAAATTAATAAGTACTGATAAAACAAATCTCTAGAAGTGATAAAACATTAATGCTGATAAATAATTTATAATTATAATTATAAATAAAAAAATTGTAAATATATTTATATAATTATTTAAGTCTATAATTATTTATTTATAATTATATAAATAATTTTTTAATATATATAATTTTTATTTATAATTATAAATATATAATTCTATAAATATAGAAAATATACATTTATAAGTGTATTTATAATTATTTATTTATAATTATAAATATATTTATATCATTATATATATTTGTATAACTATATATATATTTAATAAATATATATAAATATAAATACAGTAAATATATTCATTATTTAAATATATTTTTTATAATTTTAAAAATTATAAATATAAATATATATTAGGTGTTTGGGGGTACAATTACATTTAAACACACACACACACCACACAGAGGATATAAAGGCAAGCCTTACCCCCCCCAAGGGGATAACCCACCCATCAAGACTTAGTTATTCAGTACATGGCCCATATGCATAGTGGGAATGAAGCCCCTAATATAGCTTGTAGGCCCTAGGGGGCATTAAATCCCATTGCATGGCCCTGAATGCCCAAATTTTTGACTTAAAAGCCCTTTATTGAATAGTGATGCTACAACACCCACACTGCTACAATACATTCTATAGTGATGCCACTACTACAATTACTACTATAATTCCCACCACTGCTACTTCTACCATTGCTAATGTCTTGCTGTAGTATCGCTAAAGTCATACTATGTTAACATACTATAGTTCCATTATAGTACTTGTTACAGTGTTTCCACTGCTACAGTTCATTATATATATTTCTAAAATTATATATATATATATATATATATTAATTATATATAAATTTACATATAAATATAGTAAATATATTCATTATTTAAATATATTTATTATAATTTTATAATTATTTAATTATATAATTATTTATTTATTATATATACACACTTTTAAAAAAATAATATTTACATATTAATATCTTTATATATATTTATATTATTATATATATATATAATAAATAAATAAATATATAAATATAAATATATTAAATATATTAAATATATTCATTATTTAACTAAATTTATTATGATTTTATAATTATTTAAATATATATAATTATTTATTTATAATTATTTAAATAAGTTTTAATAAAATATATTTATTGTCACGACCCGCCCTCGGGGCCCGTGCCGTGACTACCCCAAGCCCGCCTTCCATAGGCCAGGGGCTGGCGACTAGCACCAAGGCGTAAAATCCCAGTAAAAAGGGAAGGCATTGCCTTAATAAAGTAAACAAGCACCTCAGAGTAACAAGCGGAAGTAAAGTAGTACACAAAACTAGAACAACTGTGCTGAAGTAAAGGGGCCGGAAATACAAGCCCAACTGTAAAGTAAAGTACAACTCGAAAGGGAAAACAGAAACTGAAAGTACAAGCGGCTCCTGGGACGTCCTCCTCGATTCCTACCTAAAGGGTAGGTACAGATGGCTCAGATCCTGGATCGTCCACCACGGATCCTACCTGAAGGGTAGGTACAGATAGCTCCACAACTCCTCGGGTCCAACTGTCCGCTCCGAGCACGTCCCGCTCAGTGGTCCTCCTCCGGGTACCGACCTACTCCGTAAGCCTCAACCGCAGTCAGCGCTGTCCGTCGTCTGCAACCAACATAACGAAGTGCGGGCATAGCCCGTGCAGGGGTGAGTAGAAGATACTCAGTAGGGACCCCGAGACCCCCCGAAGGTCTCCTGAAATCCACAAAGGATAAACCACAAGAAGATACAATCACAAAGTAACATCCAGTATTGATTAGGTATATGCCCATACATATACCTATGTCACTAATTTCCGTTCGGCTCCAACACCGAGCCCAAGAACAACCCAATCCACAAGAAGAGTAAACAGTAAATCCACACAGGATAACAGTACAAGTCCACACAGTTTATAACAAGTTTATGAAATCAACGGATAACCATTACCCAGGTATATGCCCATACATATACCTAAGTTATCATGCGACCCATCTCAATCATGAGGAAACATAAAGATCATTGACTCAGCTCAAACCAGGATTTTTATTATCGAAACCGTAACTACTGAAGAGCTCCGTCTCTAGAGTGTACAGTGGTCCTGTCACGACTCCGAGGTACTGCTCACTAACCTAAGACTGCTGAGGTACTCCTCCTGTCGAGTACTGCGGGTTTGCGTCCAACTACCGGGCGCTCCGTCCACTGAGGGACTGTCGCCAAATACTGGGCGCTCCCCAAATAGCCTACTGAGGTACTCCTCCTGTCGAGTACCGCGGGTTTGCTGCCAACTACCAGGCGCTCCGTCTGCCGTGGGTCTTCTGCCAACTACTGGGCGCTCCGTCCACTGGGCTAGTCGACTCACTCCAAGTCGAGTCGGTCAACCAGTCGTCAGGTCTCAGTCGGCTACATGGTCTCCGAACTCCACACGCACGTCTCCACCGTCGCGGGTCTGTCGCTATAACCAAGCACACACACTCCGTAGAGTATCGCGGGTCCGCCGCTACAACCAAGCGCTCCACCGCCAAGGGTCTGCTGCTGCATCCAAGCGCACCACCACTGTCAAGTACCACGGGTCCGCCGCTACGCCCAAGCGCTCCCCCGCCCGCTCGTCTCCGAGAGGGTCCACTCCACGAGCTACTGGTCGATACTCCAAGTATCTCAAAGTCCAACGAAGAAGTGCCACATACGTCCGCTTCGTCAAAGGAGTCTCAACGCAACAGACGGCGCGTCAATCGGACGCCCGGTCTGTGAGTTATTAGCTTTTTCGTTCCGAGGGCCCGGTTGGTTTCGTGAGCGAACCAAACCCGGCCATATCTCAACTGTATCCAAAACTCGGGCGGAGTATGTCAAAAGTTCCGTCTCACTTAGAGGATTCCATCAAAGTCGACGGCACGTCAATCGGACGTCCGGAACTCAAGATATGAGCATTTCCGCTCCGAGGGCCCGGTTGGTTTCGTGAACGAACCAACCCGGCCGTACTCCACCTGCGTCCAAACCTCGGGCGGAGTATACCAAAAGATCCGTCTCACTAAGAGGAACTTATCAGAACTGACGGCACGCCGTTCGGACGTCCGTAGCTCAAGATATGAGCGTTTCCGCTCCGAGGGCCCGGTTGGTTTCGTGTACGAACCAACCCGGCCGAACCCAAAGTAAACCGAAACCTTGAGTGCGATATACAGAAACGACTGTCTCGATCCAAGGATCGCGTTACCGCAGACGGTTCGTCATTCGGAGGTCCGAGGCTCAAGATACGGCCAAAAGACCGAGAGGATCCGAAAACGGGGGGTCCGGGTCCGGGCCGACCCGGCCCGACCCCCCCTGGGTCGGCCCGAACCGGGTCGAACCGACCCGGTTTTGGGTCGATCCGGCCCGGCGCGACCCGGCCCGGCCCGGCGGCCTGCCTGGCCGCGTGGCCGGAGGAAACTCGGCCGTCCGGCCGAGTGTGTGAAAAAAAGAGGGGCGGCGCGGCAATATGCCGCGCCCCTATTTTATTTAAACGGTCCCCACCGCACGTGGGGGCTGACTCAAGGAAGTACCAGGGGTTTCAAACCCCCGGATTAATTGGATCACGGCCGTCTTTGAGCCGGCCGTTTCATTTCATGCGGGACCTGCGGGTCCCGCTTCCCTTGAAGCCGGCGGCCGGCACGGCCGGCCGCTTCCATTCCTATGTCGCGGCCTGAAGGCCGCGGCTCTCCTGGTCGCCGGCGGCCGGCACGGCCGCCCCTGTTTTCTCCGCCGCGGCCGAAGTGCCGCGGCTCCTCCATTATCCAGCGCCGGCGAGGCCGGCGCCCCTGGCTGCTCCGCGGCGGCCGTAGGGCCGCGGCTGTTCTGATCTCCGGCGGCCGGCGAGGCCGGCCGCCCCTGGGTTCTCTGCCGCGGCTCTTCCGTTCTTCCACGGCCGGCGAGGGCGGCCGCCTCTTGGTGCTCCGCTGTGGCCGTCCGGCCGCGGTTCTTCGTCGTGACCCAAACCAGCCTTAAATAATTCTTTTCGCGCGGTGCAATGGTACCGCGTTACCCCGCTTCAATCCACAATAAAACTAAACCAAGATGGGAGAAGGATCGGCCGTGTTTGTGTGGTCCGGCCTCCTCCCGTTAGTTTGTTATCAAATGGCTTATAAATACATGAGGAATGTCAAATAAAATGTAAACAACGAACTCAAGAACCCCTACCTCAAATAACAACTCGACGTTCGTCAACGGCCGCGGGAGATGAGTGTCGCGGAAGTCGGACGTCACGGAGGTCGGTCGTCACGGAAGAAGATGTCGTCGGCATCGCGGTTATGGCGTCGCGGTAGACGGACGTGGGTTCGCCGCGAGAGGCACGTCGCGGAAAGTGCGTTGCGGCGTCGGACGTAGGTTCGCCGCGGAAAGCACGTCGCGGAAAGGATGCATTGCGGCGTTGTGGAGGAAATCCAACGCGTTGCAGTCTGATGTCGTGGAAGAAGGTCGTCGCGTTCTTCGTCGTGGAGGAAGAACTCACAAGAAGCCTCCCTCTTTTCCTCTACGCACAGCAAAACCCAAAACCAAAACAAAGGAAACTAAACCATGAATTAAATAGAAGGGTTTGGAATTTCAAAGGTTTGAAATCCAAACCACTTCATTTAATTCTCCTCATTTAAATCTTAAGTTATAACTTAAGTTTATTGAGTTTCCAACCTTAACTCCACATGACTCTTGAATTCCAAGAGTTTGAAAATAAAACTAACTCATGTAATAAATTACACAAGTTGTCAAATTAAATAAAGTGGAGTTTAATGAGGAGTTAGGAAAGTGAGGGGTTGGGTTCGTGTGGGTCCCACTCCACCTTATCCTCTCAAGGTTGGTTAACACTTGTGGGTCCCACCCCCAACTCCCTTACTTAGGATAAAACTACAATGTAGGAGAAATAAATAAAAATTGTTAAATTTTTTTTTCTAACATCCACAATTTTTTTATTATCTTCGTACGAGCAAACGCAACTCCGGAACTGATGTTCCTAAGCAATTACCAGCGCTGCGGTTCCAACGGTGCCCTCGGATTTCAATTCCGAGCACCGGATCAAAAGTTAGGAAAACCCGCTCGTTCGTTCACTGAACGTACCCGAGCCAAACTTCGGAAAATGATTCCGGGCACTCCGGGCCTCGGAATCAGGTGCCGTCTGAAACCGTGCTCTTGTAAAATTCCAAAGAAAATTAAGAAAAAATTTCCCTTGAATTTTACGGGTCTTTACATTACTCCCACCTCAGGGCTTTACGTCCCCGTAAAGCTTCAACTCACACTTAAGGGAAACAAGGTAGTACTGAGCACGCAACTGAGCTTTACGCTCCCATATGCTCACCTGAAGATCTCGTGCTACCCGAGAAGCACCCCAGAGGAAGCAACCGTTCACGTAGAACCTGCTCCTGTCGATCCTCGATATCTACTAGAACCTCTGTGCTTGTCGCCCTGTCATCGACGTCCAACTCCCCGGGGTCGATGACGTGTGAAGAAACATACACGTATCTCCACAGCTGTGACACGTGGTGGACATTATGCACCCGGTGAAACTGAGGTGGTAGGGTCAAGCGGTAAACCTCTTCGCCTACCCTGCTGAAGATCAAAAGGTCCATCGAACTTCGGAGATAACATGCCGCCTCAGCCACATCTCCGAAACCTCATCGGGGTGAGACCGTATAAGAACGTGTTCGTCACCCTCGAACTCAAGAGGTTTCCCTTTTTAGGTTAGAACCGAAACTCAAAACTCCTGCTGCCACAAGGGTAGGGTTGACCAACTCAAGAGTGATCGATCACACCCTCTTATGCCTTAGTTTAACATGTGCTGCCCAGGGTTTCCTTTTCGCCGACCAAGGAAAACCCATTACGACGTTTGCCTAAAACAGTCAACCGGGGTATGATTTGTGAATCAAAACCATACCCAGATCAACGTCGTAAGGCCTCTACGCTGCAACCAAGAGATTCCAACCGAAACTCTCGCCTCGAGGTCAAATCACACCATCGACGTAAGTGTGATTATCGAGTCTCCTCCCAAATGTATCTCCAGACGTGAGGGTCAAGTCTACGGCTTACCCGGAACCTCTAGGTCTGGGACATGATTCGTGGAAGGGTAGAATGATTGGTTCCTATGTCTATAGATATGGCAGCTCGTAGTAGACATAATTCGTACCCCGAATCATTCTTAGAGCTCCTGGGTCACACTCCTTGACCGCAATGCAGCTACTCTCCTCCCCATCCCTCCTGCTCCCTGAGCCTGGCGGGGACTACTAAGTCGGGTGGTCGTAACATGTCGAAATGTACACCACCACATGCTGCTCTCCAAGCTCCGCTTCCACGTCTTCTACCCTGCAGATTCATCTGTCCTTAGCACTTCCTCCTCCTAAAACATTTTACACGCCCGAGTCTCTGAGACTGGCGCTAGTTTCCTGCCTTTCACTGCTAACGTTCACAACCACAAAGGTTCTCTCTAGCATCCTAACATAGGTAGGAATGCATAGAGGAAAAGAAATGGTTCGGATGTCCTTTAGACACACTTCGCTCAGAAGTTCGAGTCTAAAGAACTGATCACAACGTAACCAACGAGTACCAAGATTGATTGGTAAGCCACGTTGAGTGCTCTGCTTCCGACATGTCGTACTGTCGAAGCTGTATTAGCTCCAGAAAACTCACAACCACCTCCTCAAGCCAGTCCTCAGCCGCCTACGAGTCAGGCTCACCTCGAAACTTGAGGGATATCTGGTGCTAAAACATATGTAAGGCACTAATCCTGTGAGTCTCTGCTACCGGTACCGCCGGTAGTGTCTGCTGACCAACAGGTAGTGACATAGCTGGCGCACTACCCGTAGGTACTATCCCAGGTATCGGTTCGCGTAACGAAGCCTCATTACTATAAGGACCAACCTCATGGTCACTCACTGGAAACAACAGGAGCTAAGATCATCATCCGCTCTACTAGTATCCAAGCTAGGCGTAGAACTCTAGCAACCGCTTCCATCCAGTCCACTACTGCCTGGGAAATCTGTCTCGCCTCGTATCCTCAGAGGCCTCTACTGCTGGAACTCGTGCATCGCGCTCTGCTAGCGTGCACCGTCAGCTAGTGGCATCTGCTGCCTAACGGGTGGTGGTGCTGCTGGTACACCACCCGAAGGTGCCAACACTGAAAAAGGGCCCTGCACTGGAGTCTCGCTGTTCGGTGCGCCATCATCGAGAACTCTCTCGGAACTCCAGCTAACTATCTGCAAGGTGACATCCTGAACAGTTGTGTCATGGTCAACGATTTATACCTGGTGAGCTGACCTGGTTTGAGCTGACTTTAAACCTTTTGGGAAACACACACGCAATCAGTGTTTTCATGCATTAAGTCGGAAATCAGAAGTCAGGGTCCTGGTGTACGGATACGTCGGCCGCCGCACCAACACTGGACTCCCTGGACTGATAACCACACTCAATACAGTAAACACTATTTCTTCACATAGAAAAAAGATCAGAGTCTGCGGTAGAACCGACCGCCTCTGATACCAATTTGTCACGACCCGCCCTCGGGGCCCGTGCCGTGACTACCCCAAGCCCGCCTTCCATAGGCCAGGGGCTGGCGACTAGAACCAAGGCGTAAAATCCCAGTAAAAAGGGAAGGCATTGCCTTAATAAAGTAAACAAGCACCTCAGAGTAACAAGCGGAAGTAAAGCAGTACACAAAACTAGAACAACTGTGCTGAAGTAAAGGGGCCGGAAATACAAGCCCAACTGTAAAGTAAAGTACAACTCGAAAGGGAAAACAGAAACTGAAAGTACAAGCGGCTCCTGGGACTTCCTCCTCGATTCCTACCTGAAGGGTAGGTACAGATGGCTCAGCTCCTGGATCGTCCACCACGGATCCTACCTGAAGGGTAGGTACAGATAGCTCCGCAACTCCTCGGGTCCAACTGTCCGCTCCGAGCACGTCCCGCTCAGTGGTCCTCCTCCGGGTACCGACCTACTCCGTAAGCCTCAACCGCAGTCAGCGCTGTCCGTCGTCTGCAACCAACACAACGAAGTGCGGGCATAGCCCGTGCAGGGGTGAGTATAAGATACTCAGTAGGGACCCCGAGACCCCCCGAAGGTCTCCTGAAATCCACAAAGGATAAACCACAAGAAGATACAATCACAAAGTAACATCCAGTATTGAATAGGTATATGCCCATACATATACCTATGTCACCAATTTCCGTTCGGCTCCAACACCGAGCCCAAGAACAACCCAATCCACAAGAAGAGTAAACAGTAAATCCACACAGGATAACAGTACAAGTCCACACAGTTTATAACAAGTTTATGAAATCAACGGATAACCATTACCCAGGTATATGCCCATACATATACCTAAGTTATCAAGCGACCCATCTCAATCATGAGGAAACACAAAGATCATTGACTCAGCTCAAACCAGGATTTTTATTATCGAAACCGTAACTACTGAAGAGCTCCGTCTCTAGAGTGTACAGTGGTCCTGTCACGACTCCGAGGTACTGCTCACTAACCTAAGACTGCTGAGGTACTCCTCCTGTCGAGTACTGCGGGTTTGCGGCCAACTACCGGGCGCTCCGTCCACTGAGGGTCTGTCGCCAAATACCGGGCGCTCCCCAAATAGCCTACTGAGGTACTCCTCCTGTCGAGTACCGCGGGTTTGCTGCCAACTACCAGGCGCTCCGTCCGCCGTGGGTCTCCTGCCAACTACTGGGCGCTCCGTCCACTGGGCTAGTCGACTCACTCCAAGTCGAGTCGGTCAAGCAGTCGTCAGGTCTCAGTCGGCTACATGGTCTCCGAACTCCGCACGCACGTCTCCACCGTCGCGGGTCTGTCGCTATAACCAAGCACACACACTCCGTAGAGTATCGCGGGTCCGCCGCTACAACCAAGCGCTCCACCGCCAAGGGTCTGCTGCTGCATCCAAGCGCACCACCACTGTCAAGTACCACGGGTCCGCCGCTACGCCCAAGCGCTCCCCCGCCCGCTCATCTCCGGGAGGGTCCACTCCACAAGCTACTGGTCGATACTCCAAGTATCTCAAAGTCCAACGAAGAAGTGCCACATACGTCCGCTTCGTCAAAGGAGTCTCAACGCAACAGACGGCGCGTCAATCGGACGCCCGGTCTGTGAGTTATTAGCTTTTTCGTTCCGAGGGCCCGGTTGGTTTCGTGAGCGAACCAAACCCGGCCATATCTCAACTGTATCCAAAACTCGGGCGGAGTATGTCAAAAGTTCCGTCTCACTTAGAGGATTCCATCAAAGTCGACGGCACGTCAATCGGACTTCCGGAACTCAAGATATGAGCGTTTCCGCTCCGAGGGCCCGGTTGGTTTCGTGAACGAACCAACCCGGCTGTACTCCACCTGTGTCCAAACCTCGGGCGGAGTATACCAAAAGATCCGTCTCACTAAGAGGAACTTATCAGAACTGACGGCACACCGTTCGGACGTCCGTAGCTCAAGATATGAGCGTTTCCGCTCCGAGGGCCCGGTTGGTTTCGTGTACGAACCAACCCGGCCGAACCCAAAGTAAACCGAAACCTTGAGTGCGATATACCGAAATGACTGTCTCGATCCAAGGATCGCGTTACCGCAGAGGGTTCGTCATTCGGAGGTCCGAGGCTCAAGATACGGCCAAAAGACCGAGACGATCCGAAAACGGGGGGTCCGGGTCCGGGCCGACCCGGCCCGACCCCCCCTGGGTCGGCCCGAACTGGGTCGACCCGACCCGGTTCCGGGTCGATCCGGCCCGGCGCGACCTGACCCGGTGGGCGCGACCCGGCCCGGCCCGGCGGCCTGCCTGGCCGCGTGGCCGGAGGAAACTCGGTCGTCCGGCCGAGTGTGTGAAAAAAAAGAGGGGCGACGCGGCAATATGCCGCGCCCCTATTTTATTTAAACGGACCCCACCGCACGTGGTGGCTGACTCAAGGAAGTACCGGGGGTTTCAAACCCCCGGATTAATTGGATCACGGCTGGATTTGAGCCGGCCGTTTCATTTCACGCGGGACCAGCGGGTCCCGCTTCCCTTGAAGCCGGCAGCCGGCACGGCCGGCCGCTTCCATTCCTATGCCGCGGCCTGAAGGCCGCGGCTCTCCTGGTCGCCGGCGGCCGGCACGGCCGCCCCTGTTTTCTCCGCCGCGGCCGAAGTGCCGCGGCTCCTCCATTCTCCAGCACCGGCGAGGCCGGCGCCCCTGGCTGCTCCGCCGCGGCCGTAGGGCCGCGGCTGTTCTGATCTCCGGCGGCCGGCGAGGCCGGCCGCCCCTGGGTTCTCTGCCGCGGCTCTTCCGTTCTTCCACGGCCGGCGAGGCCGGCCGCCTCTTGGTGCTCCGCTGTGGCCGTCCGGCCGCGGTTCTTCGTCGTGACCCAAACCGGCCTTAAATAATTCTTTTCGCGTGGTGCAATGGTACCGCGTTACCCCGCTTCAATCCACAATAAAACTAAACCAAGATGGGAGGAGGATCGGCCGTGTTTGTGTGGTCCGGCCTCCTCCCGTTAGTTTGTTATCAAATGGCTTATAAATACATGAGGAATGTCAAATAAAATGTAAACAACGAACTCAAGAACCCCTACCTCAAATAACAACTCGGCGTTCGTCAACGGCCGCGGGAGATGAGTGTCGCAGAAGTCGGACGTCACGGAGGTCGGTCGTCACGGAAGAAGATGTCGTCGACATCGCGGTTATGGAGTCGCGGTAGACTGACGTGGTTTCGCCGCGAGAGGCACGTCGCGGAAAGTGCGTTGCGGCGTCGGACGTAGGTTCGCCGCGGAAAGCACGTCGCGGAAAGGATGCATTGCGGCGTTGTGGAGGAAATCCAACGCGTTGCAGTCTGATGTCGTGGAAGAAGGTCGTCGCGTTCTTCGTCGTGGAAGAAGGTCGTCGCGTTCTTCGTCGTGGAGGAATAACTCACAAGAAGCCTCCCTCTTTTCCTCTACGCACAGCAAAACCCAAAACCAAAACAAAGGAAACTAAACCATGAATTAAATAGAAGGGTTTGGAATTTCAAAGGTTTGAAATCCAAACCACTTCATTTAATTCTCCTCATTTAAATCTTAAGTTATAACTTAAGTTTATTGAGTTTCCAACCTTAACTCCACATGACTCTTGAATTCCAAGAGTTTGAAAATAAAACTAACTCATGTAATAAATTACACAAGTTGTCAAATTAAATAAAGTGGAGTTTAATGAGGAGTTAGGAAAGTGAGGGGTTGGGTTCGTGTGGGTCCCACTCCACCTTATCCTCTCAAGGTTGGTTAACACTTGTGGGTCCCACCCCCAACTCCCTTACTTAGGATAAAACTACAATGTAGGAGAAATAAATAAAAATTGTTAAATTTTTATTTCTAACTTCCACAATTTTTTTATTATCTTCGTACGAGCAAACGCAACTCCGGAACTGATGTTCCTAAGCAATTACCAGCGCTGTGGTTCCAACGGTGCCCTCGGATTTCAATTCCGAGCACCGGATCAAAAGTTAGGAAAACCCGCTCGTTCGTTCACTGAACGTACCCGAGCCAAACTTCGGAAAATGATTCCGGGCACTCCGGGCCTCGGAATCAGGTGCCGTCTGAAACCGCGCTCTTGTAAAATTCCAAAGAAAATTAATAAAAAATTTCCCTTGAATTTTACGGGTCTTTACATTTATTTCTTTGTAATTATAAATATATAAATTTATAAATATTGTAAATATAAATTTATAAGTACATTTATTTATAATAACGTATTTAAAAATATATTTTTAGCATTATTAATAAATATACAATGTTAAATGCATATATCTGAAAATTGAGTGAATTTGAATAATTACAAATGTGTATACAATAAAAATATTAGAAAACTTAATAAGTTTTATTATTAAATATAAATTATTCAAAATATATTGATATATATTGAAGTGAGGATTAATACATATTTAAAATACTAAAACATAGTAAATACATATAAAAATATATATAATAGAAAATGATTAAATTCTATAAAAATATAAAAAATTTAAAAAATATAAAAAAAGAATAAATAATAACTACATGTAATTATTTTAAAAATAAAAAAAGAAAATCTACTAATTAAAAACATAATATATTAAATGTATCATGTTATATTGAAATTACAAAATGAATGATAAAATTTGAATAACTTATATAATTATTAGGTGTATGTGTTTCTATATAAGATTTCATTAATTATGTAAGTATTTTTGTGTGTCTTGTATATAAAAATGCATTACTTAAGTATATGTTTGTTAAATCACTGTAACACGCATTTGATATATGCTAAATTTAAAAACCAATCAATGTTCAATTATGTCCATTACTCAATATAATTTGTCACTATTTTTAATTAATATTGATTTTTAATTACAAACCATTTTTCACTAAATTTATGACTTATTTAATGTAAGAATAAATATATTTTCCTTATATAAATCATATCAAAAGAAATATTATATCTGTTGATATATATAGAAATATATGAATATATATCTATATTAAATGTATTAATGAATAACATTGTATAAAAACCATTAAAAGGAATAATACATTAATATGTTTTTAATTATTACATTTTATTAATTTTCTATATTTATTTTTATTATATATTATTTATTAATATTTATAACTAATATATATATATATATATTAAAATTGTTCTTTTTTAATAATAATTTTCTCCTTAATTAATTTTTTAATTTTTAATTTTTTATTTATTTGTTTAATTATAACTATTTTTTTATTTTTGTTGTTTTATTATTATAATTTATTCATTTTATATATATTTATTTAATATAAGACATATATTAATATTCATAATCTATATATATGCATATTAAATTTATTCATTTTTATCTATAATTATTTAATTAATAAAATGTCTAATATTTTTCATAATTTACAAATTTTAAATTTTTACTTGTTTAATTATTTCATTTTATTCATTTACATGTCTATATATTTAATATATACTATTTATTAATTTTTATAATTCATATATATCTATATTAAATTTATTCGTTTTTATCAATAATTATTTAATCCATAAAATTGTTAATATTTTTTAAAATTTACTCATATTTAATTTTTATTTGTTTAATTATTTCATTTTATTCAAGAACTTAATCATCGCTAAAAAATCTCTCATAAATGATACCTTTTATCATTTCTAAAAATAATGTGCTGATAAAATGTACCATTTTTCAATGCCAAAAAATGCCGATAATGTTTACCATTTATCAATGGTAAAAAGGCACTAATAAAGGGAATGGTTTATGAGTGCTTTATTTCATACTGATAAAAGGCACCATTATTAGTTATTTTTTATCACTGGTAAATTTTGGGGATGTTAAAGGTCTATTTTATAGTAGTGATTATGGATGCTGTTTGTTTAAGGTCATAGACTTTCTACTATAGGGGCAGTTGCCGGTTTAAGGTCGCATAACATTGAACAACAGGGGGAACATGTGTCCAAAAGGGGGATTGAGTGGCATAAAAATGTTGGAACCATGAACATTCACTACAAGAAATGGTGTTTGGTTTGTGTTTGTTTCCAATCGTCATTGGTAGTTCAGAATGTTTGTCAAGAAAAAGATCATGTTGTTTATGCAGACAACAGTATTGAAGGTGGCATTGTTTTGTTGTGTTTGCCAAATTTTTGGGTCTAAAAATAAAAAATGCAGAGAAGTGTGTTTGGAAAAAGAAGTTGTGCACAAGATTGTTGGTACTATGTAAACCTGGGCACAAAACATGATTTGGGATCAGAACATCAAAAAATAGCAAACACATGAGCTGTACGAAAAATATGGAGTTGTGCGCGGAAAACGATTATTTCACGAAAATAATTGCGCGTAGAATGACAGGTTTTGCACGACATGGGGGGTTTTGCGTGCGGGGTTTGGAGATGACTATAAATAATAGGTGACTCTCCTCATTTGGTAAGGTTGAATACCTAGAGAATATGTGAATGTTTATGCACGTAAAAGTTGTGCGAAAAGGTTGTTTCCCGAAAAAAGTAGTAGTTGCACGGAAAAGATGAAGTTGGGCGTAAAATTTGATGTTGCACGTAAAATTTGAAGTTGCACGCAAAATTTATAGTTGCACGCAAAAGTTAAAGTTGCCTGTAAAGGGTTTAGTTGTGTGAAATATTTTCCACATGAAAAGAAAATATTGCACACAAAAGTAAGAACTTGCCCGCACATGGTTGGTGTTGCGTGCAATTGTAAGTGTATACTAAATACATGTTCTAAATATATATTTTAGTGGTTCGGTGATTTCAATTTCGTAAATTTAGTACATCGATGCAAGTAGTGTCTCATGCTAAACAGATACAAAGACTTCAATGAAAATCTACTGCAGAGAACTTCACGTCGATAAACTGAGTTCGACTTCTCTCAAGGTAGTGATCTAGGGGGAGTAAACGGAAGTGATCTAAGGGATGCAGTAAGCTTTTCCTGAACCATTGTAAAGAAAATGTGCCTGGAATAGACTGTCTAAGATCGAACCTTGTAAACCATAAACTAGTGAAGATTAGTGTATTTTGTTACAACTGACACACTGTCAATTTATGCTCCATTGGTATAGCTTTTAGTGGTAAACCATTTAAAACCGTTGTGTGGTCTTCATATATGTGATTAGTTTCTTTCTGTTAACATCAGTCATACAGGTTTAATTAGTTCCTACAAAATTAGGAACATAATCCTTATTTTAAAATAAAAATATGACACCCTGATTCACCCCTCCCCTCTAAGGGTGTCCTGGGGTCCTATAAGTTGTATCAGAGCATAAAGGGTAATTTTTTATATCTATCTTATACCATCATGGATAATTTAGCAGTGTTAGGGGAGTATCCCTCTTTAATGGAAGTAATTTTCAGATTTGCAAGAATATAATGAGATATCATCTAAGATCCCTTATTATGGATGTCCTATTTTCCACTATGCAAGGTATACATGTTATTGATCCAACAGGGCTAGCTATGACTAATACATATAGGATATGTTTTTATACAGATGCTAAAGTGCAAAATTCACTCACCGTTGCACTTTCTGATTAAATCTATCTAAATATGGTGAGTTCCACCTCAGCAAAGTCAATGTGTGATAGACATGAAAATATTTATGAAGGAGATATCAAATTGATGGAAGAGAAACTACAAGTCCTGCACAATAGGTTTGATGATCTGAAGATACATCTTGATGAGAATGAAGACTCCTTCTTCAATCGAATTACTAAAGTAGTTAGAGGAATTCAGGGTCTAGGTGAAGAAATTAGAGATTTTAAAAGTGTAAAGAAAATACTATGAAGACTTCCACCCATGTACAATGCAAGGGTGTCACCCCTTGAGGAAATAGTTCTTTCCAAACTTTCTCTGGATGATCTGCTGAGCATCCTGGTGGAATATTAAGTGAGAGTCAAACTAAAAGATGCTACGAGATGAGTGAGAAATGAAATGGCATTCAAATCCATGGAGAAACTAAAAATTTCAAAATATAGTAGTGGTGAAGATGATGAGGAAAAATAAATTCATTATATCATTGATAAGAAGTTCCTAAAGGGAAAAGGGAAAATTAAAAGGCAAGTTACCTCGAGATTGCTTTTGTTGTGGCAAAGTTGGTCACATTACCTCTCAGTGCTTAAGAAAGATCTATGATGAAGTTAGTGAAGCTGAAAACATTTAGAAGCCTCAAAAAAGAATTTTTAAAAAGGTATACTTCAAATCTAGAAATAAATTACCGAATAAGAGTTTTTTATTTGAAGAGGAAGATAATGATAATGAATTCTGTGAAGAAGAAGATCCAGAATTTAAAATTGGAAACCATGCTTCCATGATAGACACTATTGAAAAATCCAAAGATAATGGTGGAAGCAATCAGTTGACAACTAGTAGATATCCCGAATTGTAACTTAAGGATGATTTTAGTAAGCTTAAGATTAAATGTAAGAGTTTAAATAAGTGTAAGTCAGTTTTAGAAGAATCATATGAATATTTTGATCAACTCAAATATGAAATTGAATGACTAGAAGAATTTGTGAAAGTACAGTCTAAAATCTTTTACGGAAATGATGATGTAGTGGATTTGAAGCTGGGAATTGAAGAAAGGGAAAAAAATTTAATGACCTCACCTCCAGACTAGAATAAATGTCTAAAACTGTTGAGGGTCTTGAGGAGGAAGTTGTTGCTCTTAAGAGTAAAACTGAAAATGAATCAACATCAAAATAATCAAGGAAGGAAATACAATTTGGAAGGTTCTTAGATGATGAGCTTGTTGGATAAAGAAAAACATGGCTCTAATAAAGTTCAAAAGATTTTGAATGATCAAAGACCCACATACTTGGGAAATATTGGAATCAGTTGTGTGGTAGAATCGTCAAATGATGCAAATAAAGGTGACCAAAATAAAATCAAGCTGAAAGTGGCTCATGTAGAAAAGTCACCTGAAATGGTGAAAAGGAAACCACCAATTCAATATAAATAAAGAACATAAGACTTTCATCGAGCCTCTATGAATAAGATCCACTCAAACTACTATCCCATAGAAGAAGAAATGAGGATAAATAGAAGTGAGAATACATTTCCTCTCATGAAGTGTCAATTCTATGGAAATTTGGGCCATACCAAGTCATATTATGAAGAGGAAAGAAGTTATATGAATGGAGAAGATATGGTAGTTTAAAAAATGAGAAAAATTCATATCTTATTTATTTTAGAAGAAACAATTTCTATGGATATTGTTTTCTTTGTTCTAACATTGGTCATAAGGTCGTTGATTGCAGGCAGAGTAGGGACTTGGACACCTCATACCGGAGTCTGATACAAGTCAAAGCTCTTCAACAACATAACACTGCTCTTATAAATAGGTTTTCTCCTGGAAGAATATTTATACTATGAAGAACCCATGTAAACAAAAGAGATAATTGAAATCACATCAGTGTTCTACACTAAATCCAATGTCTCATGGAAAGAAAAGAACAAAATTGAGAAATCCAGCCTTGTAGGGGTATCCCTCAAAGCTAAAAAAAGCAAAAGAACCTGGATTCTAGAGAGAAGTTTTCCATCTCATATGACAGGTAATGCAGGCCTGTTAATGGATGTAAAGTGGAGGGTTGAGTGAATAGTACGGTTTGGAAATGATGGAGCTATGAAAATTAAAGGCAGTGGAAGTACTGAACTAGCTAATGGAGAGATAATGAAAACTGAAGTTTTTTATCTATATGGCCTACATCATAATCTCCTCATTGTGAGTAAAATCTGTGACTCAGGACTTATAGTTACATTTAATTAGAAATGTTGCACTATCCAGGGAAAGACAAAAAAATCACTTATAAAGGGATGTAGAACATAAAGAAACCTATATCAGGTTGAAAGTAATGAAAACATTTTCTACCTGACTATTGATGAAGAAAATAACATGTGGCATCTGAGATTGGGGCACATCAATCAACAAGAAATTGAAACAAAATATCAAAACTGAGGATTCTCATAGGCATTCCCAAGCTGAAGTCTGAACACGAAAAGTCTTGTGATGTTTGCATTTAAGGGAAGCTATTCTGCAGTTCATATCATCCAAATAAGAAAAAGGCATCTGATCTTCTTGATCTTATTCGTACAGATGTATGTAGCCCGATAAATGATGTCGGCACTCATAGAGAAATGTACTTCATCCTTTTATTAGATTATTACAGTATAATGGCATGTGTAATGGTTATACACAGGAAACGACAAGTGCTTGACTGCATAAAAATATATCTACGAATTGTCGAGAATGATACTGGATGAACAATCAAAGTGTTGCGATCTGACAATGGAGGGGAATACACATCCATTTAATTTTAAAATTACCTAGAGAAGCATGGGATACAACATGAGGTATCTAATGTGATAACTCCATATAAAAATGGAGTTGTTGAGCGAAGGAATAGATAGGTGAACAACATGGAAAGAACTATGCTGATTGAGATTTGTATTCCATGACATTACTAGAAAGAGGTCATTCAAGTTGCAGTGTATATTCAAAATTTAATAGGTATTTATATGGTCGAGACAAAGACATCATATGTATTGTTTTATGGAAGGAATCCCTATTTGAAGTACTTTTGTGTTTTTGGATGTAAATGCTTCATTAAAAAAAAGAAGGAAATCAAGGGAGGTATGGTGACAAAAAAGATGTTGTAATTTTCCTTGGATACTTAATGAACAGCAATGCCTACAAGTGTTTCGACAAGCTCTTAGTAAGAATTGTGGAAATCATTGATGTTATGATCATTGAATAGAAAACCAAAAATGATTTAAGGATTTCATATGCTGATGTGATAGAAAATGAGGAAGAAAGTGAACAATAAATAAATGAAAATATAGAAATAGAGGAAGGTGTAAAAAAAACTCTGGAGTCACATCATAATCTTGACTCAGAATACAAATATTAAGAGGAAACCTTGGCTGGATAGAATGCAGTGGAATCTCAATGGAGAAATCAAAGAGCAGAAATTGATGAATCCAGAATTAATGGGGATTGGACTACACCCACACAAACAAGGATAATGAGGAATAACACACAATCTATATTTCTGTCTATTTTAGAACCATCCTTATTTGAAGAAGCTGCAAAGGATGAATTATGGGTGAAATCAATTAATGATGAGCAAGATCAGATTGACAAGAATCAAACATAAGATCTAGTCAAGATACCCAAAGGTCGCAATGTGATTGGTAGAAAGTGGATTTACAAGAACAAATTTTATGATCATGGAAGTGTTATAGAAAACAAGGCATGACTAGTATGTAAAGGATATTCACAGATTGAAGGTGTCGATGTTGAAGAAACCTTTGCACCAGTGGATAGACTGGAGTCCACCAGGCTTTTCCTAGCCATGGAAATCCAAATAGGATATAAATTATATCAAATGTATGTCAAGAAAACATTTATGAATGGTGTTCTCGAGGAAGAGGTCTACATTGAACATCCATTGGGTTTCCTTCTTAGTATTGATGAAACAAAGGTTTGTAAACTAAAGAAGGCCATCTATGGTTTAAAGAAGGCACCATGAGTATAGTATTAATGGCTATATTCTAATCTCAAGAATCCGAAATTCAAAATAGGAGGAGTAGATCACAATATATATGTGGAAAATTATCCAAAAGATCAGATCATGGTTCTCGTTTACGTTGATAAAATTAAATTTGGTGGTATCAAGAAGAAATCAGTGGATGAATTTTCCAATCACAAGAAATCAGAATTTGAAATGTCTATGGTTGTGGATCTCACATATTTCTTGAGGCTACAGGTGATTCCGAAGAAGTATTGCACTTTCATTTCTTTGGAAAAGTATGTCAGAGAGCTACTGAAGAAATTTAATATGCATGACTTCAAACTAATGTCAACTTTGATTGTGGTTGGAACCAAACATTGAAAGTGTGAGGATGCGAACTCTATAGATCCCAACATGTACATGATGATTATTGGAAGCTTACTATTCCTAACAAGGACACAACCTCATATTGTCTTTGCAACTTTCTTAGCAGCCTGATTTTAGAGTAATTTGAAGGATGAACATATGAAAACAGTAAAAAGAACTATGAGGTACATTCAAGGTACTCATAATTCTGGGTTATACATTTCTACAGGAAGGGGTAGTGAATTATTAGCATTTTTTATGCTAAATGGGCTGGAGATGTAGTGGACACAAAGTCCACCAATGGTAGAGAATTCTATATTGGGCATAAATGTGCTGGCTGGATGAGCAAGAAACATGAAATTACTTCTATTAGTACCACTGATGTTGAGTATATCTCCACTAGAAAGGCATGCAATCAACTATTAGGGACGAAGTAACAACTGGAAGATATTGGCGATGAGGTGAAATGACCAATGGTGATTTACTGTGATAATAAGAGCGCAATTGATCTTATGAATAATCTTGTTCATAATTCTTGTACAAAACATTTTGAAATCAGATATCAATTTATCAACGAAAAAGTTGAACAACGAGTGATTAAAATAGATCATGTGGGAACTGCGGAGAAAATGGTTGATATATTGACCAATCCATTTTCAACAGCTGTGTTTTAGAAACGGCAGTTGAACCTCTATGTTCAGCCACCTCCCAATGCGTTAGGAGGTTATGAAACTCCCCTCTCCCCAATTATGTTAACTGTTTTTAATCTATTTGTGGATGGGATGAAGGTTTATGGGGGAGACACTATCTAGGGGTGTTTTCAGATGTACAATGAACAAATAATTATCTTTTGGTTTATTGTAAATGGGGAAGAAGTAATAAATTCCTTATATGAAAGAAATGCAATGATTCTGTGACATGATGAGAATTCAGTGTTATATGAGGAGAATTCATTGTTAGGAAAAGAAGGAATACATTGAGGAAATGTAATGCTTCTGGGACATAGTAATAGAATTACCTGAGCATCATTAAGAATTCCAAAACATGGGAACCAAATTCAAGCTTCCTCTATTGTTTTCTACATATATCATTTCTCACGTAGACTTAGAGTGTTGGCTATGATGATTCTTGAGTTTTAGGTTTTTCTTGTGGTTGGAGCTCTAATGAATTTAACAGGTGATTTACAATAAACGCGAAGGGGTAGATTGTTTGAACCGTGGCCGTTCTCTGTAAGAAATGGGTTTTGTTTTGTGTTTTTTGTCAGCCCTCATTAGAAGTTTAGAATGTTTCCTAGGAAAATGATCATACAGTTCTGGTAGAAAAAATTATTGAAGGTGGTTTCATTTCCCATTGTTTTCCATATTTTTGGGCCTGAAAATTAGAAAATAAAGAAAAGTGTGTTTGTAAAAGGATGTTTCACGCAAGATTGTTGGTGTTATGGGAACTTGCGTGCAAAGAATGATTGGGGATTGGAATATCGAAAAATTTAAAAGGCATGGGATGCAAGAAAAATATGGAGTTGTGCATGGAAAACGATTATTGTGTGAAAAGAATTTCGCACAGAATGGAAGGTTTTGCACTACCCTGTGCGTTTTGCGCCTGGGGGTCGGTGACGCCAATAAATAAGAGGTGACCACCTCGTTCGAGATGGATGTAGACTTAGATAATATCTGAGTTCTGATGCATGTAAAAGTTGCGTGAAATGGTTGCTTCACAGAAAAGTAGTAGTTTTGTAAAAATGATGAAGTTGGACGTAAAAGATGATGTTGTGTGTAAAAGTTGAAGTTTCCCGCAAAAGTTAATGTTGCACGTAAAGGGTGTAGTTGTGCAAAATATTTTCCATGGGAAAAGGAAATCATCCACAGAAAAGTAAGAACTTTCATGTATAGGGTTGGTGTTGCAAACAATTGTCAGTGTAGACTGAATAAATGTTTTGAACATCCGTTTTAGTGGTTCAGTGCTTTCATGGTCCTCAATTCAGGACTTTTATGCAAGCGATGTCTCATGATGAATAAAGACAAAGACTTCAATGTAAATCTATTTAAGAGACATTCATGTTAATAAACTGAGTTTGAATTCTCTCAAGGCTGTGAGCTTGGGGGAGTGAACGAAAGTGATTTGAGGTACGTAGTGAGCCTTACCTGAACCATTGTAAAGGCAGTGTGCTTGGAATAGAGTGTCTGTGACCAAACCTTGTAATCCACAATCTAGTTTGAATACTAGTGGATTTTGGTATGACCGAAACACTATCAACGTATTCTCCTTGGACGCAGCCCTTAGTGGTGAACCATGTAAAGGTGTTGTTTGGTCTTCATGCATGTGATTATTTGTTTTCTGTTCTCGTTGGTCTTATAGGTTTAACGAGTTCCTACCAACATGGAAACAAGATCCTTATTTTAAAAGAAAAAATTTGACACCTGAATTCACCCCTCCCCTCTTAGGGTGTCCCGAGGTCCTATAAAAAAGAGTGATAACCGAATGTGAATGGAGGGTTGAGGGTACCCTCATCCACACAAAACTCAAAAAACCGTACCCCGGGTTGACATCATGACATTGGGGAAGGAAAGGTCTTATAGTAAGTCACTAAAGGGGTTCAAGCCTATGATGAGATATTCAAGCATCACTAAATATCTTATAAGGATAGTAATAAAGATGCATGTAGATTTAGAACATGACGTGGTAGGAGACCGACGCTCGAAGGGGATACCCTATCGAACGAGGACATATCATCTTCTTATATTAGGGTATGTGGCATCCTAAATTTACATGGGGTAAGGCCATTGTTTAACATCGTGTTATAAAAATGTTAGTGCTTTTTCATCCCATATTTTTTATATGGGGAATCTCACTTTCATATGAGGTAAATAATCTCTCATTAAGATTCATCCTGATTTTATACGAGGTAAGATCACAATTTGACAAAGGGCATTGAGGACATGGTGTGTGAGGCTTATGATTTGAGCTACTGGTTCTTTTCCTCCTCATGTTAGACCATGAGGGAATCTCATCTTGCTAAGGGGTCAAGGAAAATGAAGGGGTATTATACCTAAAATTGTGTCCAATGGTATATTTTTAGGTGGTAGAACCACTGGTAATAGGTTTTTTTGCAATGAATATATATTTTTTATCAAGGATAGAATGTCTAGGAATCACTAAATATCCTATGAAGATGGGTATTGAGCCACACATCATTCCAAAAAGAATGTATAGGCATAGGCTTTCTGGAACACTAGGGATAAAGGAAACCATAGAATTAGAGGTTAATGAACATAGTTTAGTGTCATAATGCATGGGCCAGGAATCCGATTTTGAGGTCATAGTAATTAGACAAATTAAAAATAGTTTACTGTCATCATGATTAGACCTATTGAAAATAGTTTTTAGTCATAATGCTTGGTCCATGGATGGAGTATTTTGAGGATGTTTGTGTAGTGAAACAGTGTTAAAACCATAAAGGAAGGGAGTCAAGGAGGCCCTACACCACATGAAGAGATCCTGAATCAAATGCACATATTTTAAGGTTTTATGGATTGAACCATAGAAGAATGTTTAAATTCATGGTGCTTGGACTATTGAAAAACATTATAAAATAGTGTAATGTTGGAATTCTTAGACTATGGAAACATCTATTTTATGGGTATTTTTATGGCTCAAAAAAGGTTGAACCTAACATAAAAGGAGGGAATTCATGACCATGTACCACACAAATACTAGGAAACAAAACAACCCATAATTTAATGTAATAAATCATGGAATATAAATAAGGTGGAAAACAGATTAATGTCATGATTCTTGTGCTGAGTGGGTGTTTGTCTCGAGGGTCTCAATGCAAAATGGAAGAGGAAAATCATGATGTTAAAGGTGATGATGTGGATCAATTTCCACAAACACACCTTGAGAAGAACCACATGTAGTTTAAGGTCATAATTCTTGGACCATGAATGGGGCCACAAGGCCAAATGGTAGGTTAATATGTGATTGGTACTGAAGATGAAAAGTTCGTGTGTCACTATGTATCCCTTAAGGATGAGAATCATGCCACAAGTAGTTATGAATAATGGCACAATATGTGAACAATGCTGTAATTGGGGAAATCCTCTCTGAAGAGTGAATCGTGTGATCAAGACATACGATAAGGATATAGTTTATCATCATGTAATGAGGATTTTTGTTTTCATTACTCTCATATCATATGAGGTATCCTGATTTCAGATGAGGTATGGTTTTTGATCATCTCATACTTATCACATGAGAATTTTAGCCATATATGGGATTGGATTTATTGGGTCATCCTATACATAATTCTTGAGGCATCCCTATTGTATATGGGGTATGATAATCTCTCATTAAGTGTAATCCCATATTTATATAGGGTAAGATAGCATTTTAACATCATGTGTTGAGGACGTTAGGCTTTTTAGATTAATGTCGTACAAATCAGACTACAGGGGTTACACATAGATAAAGATCATGATTTTTAGAACAATTACAAACTAGTTAAATTCATACATCCTTGACCATAAATATTAATTTATTTTCATAGAATATTCACTTTAACTCTTAGTTTATGGTCATAGATTTTGGTCCATAGGGTTATACTCAGGGAAAGCAATTATTGAGAAAGTTGGCATTGGTGGGAGGTGTGATATCCTCTCCATATATGGTGATCAAATAGTATGATCCATTGGAATAGACCTTGTGAACGATTTAACTTCCTTCCTATTTAGTCTCTAACATTGGTGGCTTCTTGCCCGATATCATCGTCTTTCTGAGAGCTAGTTACATATCACCTTGTAGAAAGGATAGGAGGTAAACCTTCTTATTGAGCACTCTCTTTATCCTATTTTGGTTCCTCTATAGATTGTGAAAGACATGGAACATATTCTCTATGAGGGATTCCAAATCCGTTAGATGGACTCCTTCCATTTGGTGTAGCGTATAGTAGTCATGGGAAACTATTCATAACTATAAAAATTGAAACTCTATTGGAAAGACTACCACTATTCCATGTACCAGGGAATATGGGGTCACCTGAGTATAATTATAAGTCATCTTCTGGTAGGTATAAAGGGAATTTGAGAGATTTTCCAATCAACTCTTCTTGTTCTGGACCACCCTTTTCTATATGATGTTAGAGACAATCTTTTTGAATGCCTCAATATATCCATTCACTTAATAATGGTAGTAGTAAGTATGGTTGGGCCAGACGTTGTACTTGGAATACAATGTATTTATCTCAGATGCCAGAAAGTGTGTGCTACATTCAGTGATAAAAAAATGATGAAATACAAATTGATGGATGATGTGGGAGTTCAATAACTAAATCATGGATTGGGATATTACTTCTTTAAGAGGAATTTCTTCTTCCCATTTGAAGAATAATTCTGTTATGGTCAGAATGAACTTGAACTGGTGAGAATTCACTGGAGGGAATGATCTTATAATGTTGAATCACCATAATAAAGAGGGACAATAATCCTTTGTGGCATGGATGAGATCCTTAAATCGATGCACAATGTTATCATGTATCTGAAACACATGAAACCTATTGGAGAAATCAATACATTTATGGACCATGGTGGTCGAGAAGTAGCCCAACATCTGAATCTAGTGGGAGAGCTTCAATCCTTCCATATGGGCACTACATGACCCAACATGGACATCCTTCATAACCTGGGGGGATCTTGTCTCCTTGGATACAATGGAGGATAATCCCTTCAAAACCATTTTTGTAGATGGTTTTCTCAAGGTTGGTCTCACTATTGAGGAAAAAATGTGTTGCACACCTATGGATACACACAGAGTCATCTTGGTTTAACGAGATAATTCCGCCATGGATATACTCAAATAGTTTTCCAATTGAGTGTTTCCTATCTTGTGGTGGTACATGAGTTTCATAGAATAAAATTACTAACAACTATTTGATTTACTTATTATTTTTCATCATCATGTGAAATGGTTGGATAAATGAACCCATGGTGTTTCACATGGATGATCATGTCATCTTGTTCAAGATCTGCTTGGCTTAAAAAATCTATGTCCAATGAAGATGAGTCACTTCTTCTTGAGTGGGAAACAAGGACATCGATTAAAGACTATGATCCAGTAGGGAAATGAGCTATTTCTTTCTAATTATATAGTAACCATTGATCTTTTTGGTGATTAATTTGTAGCCCCCCTTCACATGAAAGAGGGTAAAATCAATCTTAAGGTCTAAATCAAGACTAATAATGATATCCTGGTACTCTAACTCATTTTTTTGTAGCCTTATAACAACAAGAATGAATATGGAAAGATGGATTGTGCTGGGGTGATGAAGAAACTCTTTAGTCATACTCTTCTGATCTTGATATTGTTGATGCTTATATCAGTCAGGATTCTAGAGGCACCCAAAAATGAATCTTCCAATAGAGAATGTCCTGATACGCAGAGAGAATTGCCTCAATAGGGAAATCAATATCCAAATAAATTTATTTAGGGTCAATATGGGAAGCCAAAAAATCTACCTGTATCTGGCCTTTAACGGTCTTCTATAGAACAAACCAGATTTCAAACTACTAGAGGGTCACTACCCAGCATGCCATATATCCCTTCATCATAAAGAAATTTAGAATATACTTCAGTGGTTCTACTCTGGACACCTTCTATATCTCATGATGCCTCAAATAATTTCACAACATTTGAACGTTGAAAAACAGCATGAAGAATCTCTTCTCAATGGAAGAGTATCTAGTCTTTGTTTTGAGGAGAATACAATTGAGATAGTATAAACCTTTCTCTGTTATCTCATTGTTTTTCTAGTTTATAAGAGAACCAAGTGACTACTCTAGGGAGGTCACATAACGGATCATATTGTTATCCCAAAATGGGTGGCATTAGAACCAAAGGTTGTAGTAGTTACTACTTGATGTCCTCAAATATAGACTATAACTCCTCATCCCATTGGAAAATTGTTCCTTTCAACATAATACATTAGAAGGGATTACAATTTCTTGCCATATTTTTGATAAATTAGTGTATATAGGCTAAGTGGACTTAGAGGCCTCCCAACACCCATAGGTTTTTTGGGGGAGGCATCTGATTAATGGTCATGATCCTTTGTAGGATGATATAGATGCCTCTCTATCTTATGATGAGACTTATAAATTTCCCATAGGTAACCCCATATGTACACTTCGTGCGGTTTATATTAAAATTTAAATAGTGGAGGAAGCCAAACACTTTCTCAATATCCTCAAGATGATCTTGATGTTGGTAGGATTTGACAGCAAGTCATCCATGTATCATTCAACCAATGTCTCAAGAATATTCTTGAAGATGTCGGTATATACCAATAATAAGTTGCTACAATATTCTTCAGGACAAATGGAATCACATAATAGAAGAAATTACCTTGTGGTTCCCTAAATTTGGTGGAATTCTCATCCTTGGGATCCATATAGATCATATTGTATCTAGAGTATCCATCTATGAAAAAGGGTTCCTGGAATACTTTCATAGAATCAATCAAAAGATTTATCACTGTATGGAGAAAATAATCATTCATACAATGGTATTTTAGGTCCTATTAATCAATGAAAAATCTAATATTCCCATTATTTTTTCAGGCTAAGATGATTTTTTATCCACTTGGGGTATTTTAGTTCCCTAACAAAGTTGAATTTGATAATATTTTCAACCTTATCCTCAACCATATCACTATGGGAGGAGTATTTCATTATGAGAGGCTTCTTGAATTTGTCATGACTTAGTATGAGGCTAATATGGTTAACAATGACTTGAGTTTCTAGTCATGAAATCTTGTCATAGCTACATGAAAATTTGTCATGATGCTTGTTCAAGAAATCCAAATACCATTGTTTCTCCTTTGGATACATGTCTATATTGATCAGTGTTGGCTTCGAATCTTCCTCTGTTCAAAGGTTCACTTGGTTCAACTCATCAGGGGTGGTGGATACACCCTATTCAAATATAGGAGGGGAATATTCCAAATCCTATTCATTATCTATGATAGGAGAATCAGTGGGAGGTGGCGGTTCTTCCAGGCTAGCTGAATCAGGGTAACCATTGGTTCCTGCTTGGGAAAAATCAAAATTTTTGTTGAGGGGTCCCTGGTCTTCTAAAACTATAGTGATAGAAGTTATCAATTCAATTCCATCTAGACTTCTACCGTGTGTTCCATTCTTGATATCAAATCAATGGTGGTGAGTTGATTTTATTTGATTCAACCCTTGTTTTCATAACATGCATGAATGTCGCAAAATGGTGGTCATAGGGTGAAATTCTAGGTACTTCATGGGAGTAGGAACTTATGATATTACCTGACCCTATCCAGTGTAAGAGTAAATGTAATATGTGGGAATTAATTGTTTTCAAGGACACCAAAACCCTTTTTCTTATTGAAAACAAAGAAACCTCATAGGTCTACGGTTGTGGGATCCAACTAATGAATTGGGAGAACAAACACAAATTCCAATATTTTCCATGGATTGACTGTAGTGGCTATCAGATCATTAGGAGCATCAATATGTTCAAATTTATCATAATGAACATGATTCACCTCTATCTTATAGTAGCTAGAAACCAAATAGAAGGGTTTATAAGAATAAAAGGGGGATGCATCACCTTGAATCACCCCTACTCATCCATTAAGGGAGTACTTAAGGTATTGATGATATGAAGAGGGGACCACTCCAAAAAAATTAAGCTAGGGCCTACCCAATAACACATTGTAGGTGGTATCCTACGAGACCACCATAAATTCAGTTCTCTATATCAATCCACCAATTTGGGACTTTAGACAAACCTGACCATGTGGTTTCTGGTCACTCTTGTCATAAACCTAAATTTTCAAGTTGGAGGGAGTTATATTTACCTTTTTCATTCCTAGGTTAGAGAGAATCTAGGTCAGGATAAGAGTGATCCCAGAACTGGTGTCCATAATGAAGCAGATGATCTCCATTCCATTGAATAGATTAGTGATATATAGTGATCATATGTACCCATGAATTAGGATTACCTAATCATCCCTTGGAAATAAGATGATGGCTTGGCATTCCTGTTTCTCAACCTACTATTCATAGTAGGCCTCAGTGGAAGTGTTCTCAGATTCGAACTAGATATCAATTTTCAATGCTTCTACAAGTGCCTCATGCATTTCCTTTGATAATAAGAGGGCCTCGAGGATTGAAAGCCTCATGGGTATGCCATTTAGGTGCTTCAAAACATAGCACTTCTAAGTCCAGGGAATAATTTTACCCTAATAGGGTCACCCCTTGGTCGAGGGTGCAAAAGATGCTACTGATGAACCACTAGGGAATGAATAATATAAGAAATATTTTATTATTGACTAGTTGGGATGATCTAAACAAAATTTACCTGACTATCTGTTAGTTGAGGATATGATCTAGATTGATGAAACATGTCCTGGAATAGTTGAAACAACTGAGGAGGAATCCCTAACTGAGTGAAATGGGAGGATAGTTTATGAAAATCTCAATGAAAGACCTATTGTATGGTCTTAGTGGAATTAATGAATTGTGTCTATGCCATGGTCTAAGAAATATTTTCTGTGGTACCTCCTCAACATTTACTTCCATGGCGTCGGCTAGAGGCACATGAGGGGTTTTCATGGAATTCATCATTATTGATCATCATGAAGTGTTCTATTAGATCAATAGAGTTCATGGAGGCATAATCTTGCTCTATATCAGTGAGGTAGTCTATAATGGGATGTACTCTAGGTGCATATCCCAACTTGGGAGGCATAAATTCTTCCATTGTTTGAGATGTATTTGTCATAGTTGGGGGACTCTAATTTCCCATGTTCCATTGACACCAATTCTTCTAGGACTTTGAAGGTTGTGACATATATTTGGAGGTAGTGAACAAATGAGGTGCGACAACCAAAAGATGATTTGTTTTTATCAAAAGTGCATACAGGAAACCATGGGAATGAATGAAAACTTTGTGATCCAACCATTGATCATATATCTATTTTTCTTTGATAGAAGATTGTTATCATTCACTAGATTCTTTTTTGCCACAATCATGGTCAGCATAGACATGGGTCACCTAAGTCGGGACATCACCCAACTTGACCAAACAACAATCCACTTGGTTGTAGAGACAATATTTTAACATGTATCATTTTTTGATGGTGTGCCCAAGGATCATGTGGTATAGGAAGTGATCAGGGCGGCTAGTGATCTTATCCTCCTGGGGCCTTCTACATTCTATTAATTTCTGAATTCCCTTCTCCATAGAAAAAATTAAATAGTCTTGGACTTGTAAATCACTAAAGGAATAGGATATATTTATTCTTCTTGGAAAAGATTCTCAAGTATCATAGACTTAGTAGTGGTTAGAGAAACATTTTCACATCTAGGTGAATTATCTTGGTGAGGTATTGACTAATGATTATGTTCTTGGTAAGGCTTCACATGGTAGGGTGGCACTCGACAAGGTTCATCAGGAACAAGGGCAAATAACTCCACTAGCCCTAGGACCTTGGCACGCATAGAAGTGGTAGTATCTTCTTTTGTAGTTCTTCTCATGAGGGGTGGAAGGGGAATCGAGTGTGACTATTTTCTTCCTCTTCAAACATTGAAGAATATATTCTATCAAAATCAACATGTGTTGTATAAATGAGGATTGCATCACAGATTAGGTGGAAAGGTTGATGTCCTTAATGTTCATGATACCCTACTATAATGGAATATGATATGTGGTCATTATATGGTATATACAGATGGATTTTTTATGATGATGATATGGATATTGTATATGATATGTAGTTGAGATATGAAATAAGATGTCCTTCATCACAAATGTGGAAGGGATTGAGATAACGAGTACATTTATCATTGGAGAGTGAGATTGAAAAAGAAGAGAGGAAGTGGTAGTTGGGAACCTCATTGATATATTCTTATGATATTATGCTATTATAATTGGATGTGATATTATGTGAGAAATACTTGTTGAGGTTTTTTATTAGTTGACTAGGTAGGTTTTTGTTGATTCATTAGTTCATTCACTAAAGCAGAGTTTACTTCTTCCACATTTTCATGAGTGGACTTAAGCAGGATCCTACTGAGTATACTTGTATTCTCACCTCTATATATATAAAAATATTTTATTGTATTCTATGAGGGATTCGGTGAAAATTATAGATAGTTCTAAATTTAATTTTTTGGTTTATGTTGGAGTTTTGGGTAAAGGATTTTACGTTCACTATCTAATTTCTGAAGACTTTATTTGTGTATTCAATTTCCGGCATGATGGGATATCAGTTTTCATTTATATTATATAGTTAATTGATGATTTTATTTATGTATTATTGGGATTGATGAGTGGAATATCTTCATTTTATATGTCTATACCCTCAATGGTAGTCATTAACATGTGGCTTATTGGAGGAAAGCTTCAGGGGTCACACTCATCTTTACTACGGGCCTAAGATGGATTCCCATTGGGGTTAGTTCATGATATAACATAAATTATGTGTTGAAAACGAAAGAAAACACAATAAACATATCCAATTATTCTCTTCTCAAATTATTCTTATTCTACTTCTAACCTTTAAAAACTCCCCATGGTCTCTTAGGAACCTCCCAAAGGTCATAAACACTCTTAATACCACCATATTATTTATTTTGGGTCTTAAAAATATTCCCATTTTAATTGTTTTAAATAATTGAACATAAAAAACTTTTAAAAATAAACACACATAGAAATGAATAATTATTTAATAATATTAATCCTTCATGTGAATACTATGTGTCATAAACAAGAAAATTTAACAATAGTGTCACGTTATCCATTAAAGTGTCATAATTCCTCTTCTTTATTGAACTTAAAACCAACTAAGATAAACTACGTTAAATAAATTTTCATAAAATTAAAAAAAATTAATGTATGCATAATAAGTTCTTATATAAATTCTCAATAACCATGTTATAATAGTTCACAAATCCCACACACACACACACATGATGACTTTTAACTTTCCCCTTTAAAAGTTATCCATAAATATATACACCCTAAATAATACATAATTTCCCCATTAGGTTAAACACATATATTTGGATTCTCCATCAATATTATTTTTACCTACCTTTGAAAATATATTAATGGATAAAAATGTAGGGATTTATGTTGGGTTTCCCCCAATTATAAAAAAATATCCAAAGAATAAGTGAGGGAAAGGATTAGTTCACCATACCATTTACTTTTATGAGTGAAGGCTGATATTTCTGTATCAATATCCATGGCTCAATATTCAACTCCCCAATTTCATTTTCCATAATTTGTTCTAACACCCCATTCATAGAATTGATCCTCTCTTGATGATTAAAAGCTTATTTAACATCTATTTGATAAATACAAGATAATGATGAGGTATGTTTTGATGACCTCAAAGTTCTTCAATATGAAATGTTAGTCCTTATTCTATAATTATGTTTATGACCTACACTATATTTCACATCCCCATATGAGATGAAAAAAGTATCTCTTAATCACTTGAAATGGCTTAATAACTATATTCTATATGTTTTTCTTCTATGTTATATTGGAATGGATATGAAGAAACAAGAGGATGGTGAACTATGTCCTTTGAAAAACATTTGAATAATTTATGACTAGTCACCCTTTTCAACTTGTAAAGTTATTCAGTTCCCTTTTATTTAAATATGTTATGCTGTGTAACATAAGATAAAGTGACACCACAATTTTTATAGTGTATTAGGGCATAAAAATCCCCCAATCCACTCTTCCAACACACACTCCATGAGCTTGGTGATTTTATATTTAAGATCATTTTCCTAGGGATATAGAAATTTGAGTGTGAGAAAGTAAAACTTGTTACAAAATATTTTACAAGGATTTAAAATAGTATAATCAACAAAACACAGAACACTGAATAACCTAAGTGTTCAAAAAAAAATATTATCATTGGATGGAAAAATTATCATTAAAAGATGTTAGATATAGATGATGTAACTAAAAAATTAAGAAATAATTAGAGGAATAGATGAATAACCTCAAAGAGCTATCCTTTAAAATAATCTTCAAGTTGTAAAAGAGAATGTCTAGATAACACAATAGTATTAAATAAAATTATTTATAGTAGGAAGAAGAAAAAATAGTAAATTATAACATGTATGCATCTAAAGTGTTATACTGAAAAGTTTAAATGAACCATTGAAGATAACTCATAGATAATAACAATAGTAGTTATAGAAGACACAACAAAATCATCTGTAAATAGAAAATTATGATGTAATTTCAAAGAAAGAGATATTTCATTTTCCCGGAGCTTTATAAATATCTAATAATATCCTATCAGGTCATTGATACTCTCCTCTTTTTCTAAAATAAATCATTGAAAATAAATAAACATATCAAATTAAATCTGGTAAAACGTATCTAGAAAAAGTAATAGATAAACTATGATCTTCAAAATGCTCAGTGTATTTGAAATTTTAATTTTAATTAGCTAAGAAAAATCATAGCTTCTCTTCAAAAATAGAAATGAATTAATCTTTTGACGAAGATATTCTAAAATGAACTTTGAATCTCTTTATTGAGAAATTTACACTAGTAAAATCATAGCATAAATCTCAGAAATATTTATAAATCTAGAACCCACAAATGACTAGTTCAATTTGATAATTACTCTAAAATTATGGTTTTTGGTGTTCGGTTGATTCCAAATATAGAATTAAAAAAATTTGGAAAATGATACCAATGTTATGTTACTTATTATATCTTCATACCAAAGTTACATACTCAAATGTGAGTCTCCTTATCAAAAGTTGAGTCACAAACATATCATCCAGCTTAAACATGGAGTTCCAAATGTGACCTTGAGAACTAAAACATGACATTACTTATCAAAATTTAATTTCCCTATCAAAAAATTCAACTTAAAAATGGAGTTCCAAAAATAGGGTTGGATATCAATGTTAGGTTACAACATCACTTTCTGGACAATAATTCCAATCTTCTTGAAAGCATCCATAATACTCTTTAGAATAATATTTAATCTAAATAAAATTTTATTACAAAACTAAAAATCCTAAAATTAAAGAAAAATCCAAATAAAAATCCAAATAAAAATAAACATAAAATCCACTCAAACTGACTCCATTAGAAAAATAGATGAGGGTATTTGTGAGAATAAAAATCAATGAGAAATTAATGATAATTTATTGAATTAATATATATATACCCAAAAATAACTCCCTTTCTGATGATCACAAAACCCATATGAACATACACAAAAAAAAATATTGTTTTTATATTCCAAACAAAAAACATAAAAATATATTAATTAATTAAATATCAAAAATGTTAGTGTGTTGTGTTTATCCAAATTTCTCCCCCATTTTGTGAAATCAGATATAAAGTAAAAAAATGGATTAAATTTTTTTTAATTTAGTTTATAATTGTAAGATAATTTTATATAAGGCAAAATTAAGTTTATATAGAAAATGGATAGGCTTAGAAAAATAAAACAACCACACATAGAAAATAATGAAAATAAAAAATAAAAAAAAGTAAGTTCTTTTTATAAATCATCATATATAACAATAAAATTTATCTCAAGGATAAAAATATTAAGTTGTAGGGTGAGAAGAAGGATTGGTTTTAGGTTCTCAAAATGAAGATATTTTTTAGGTTAAAGAAACCACAGAGTGTTTTGTGCATAGCCTTTAGTGACACCATCAAATCCTTAAAATTTTCATTCATAGGGTCTTACCACTCTTTCATTATACACCTTGATTCTTAGATCATCTTCAACACTTAAACAAGATTCAACTTTAAAAAAATATGAATAGTCTCATCAGAATGTACATATATTTCCATCATTTATCCTAACCATTTGACAAAAAATATGACTCCCGGTTATATACAAGTAAACCATTAAACCAACTCCTTATGATTTTCCTGCATGGTGTATCGGGGAACATTATCTCACTAAAAACTTTAAATAATTTCATCCATGTTTTACTAGGATGAATAATTGAGGCTTAATATAATGTAGAGCCATAATTCCCCCCCTAAATAGGGTTATATCATGGATCCATCATTACATTGCATCAAGAATCTGAAGGTGGTCCTTTTTAACTAAACCGAAGAATTTTTGATGGAATCAAACAAAATGAGATGAGGAATTCTATTGTGGACCTATGGGATACACCATAATGTGGTTATCTAAATATTTTTTTTAATAGTGGAAGGATGGTAATTTGTCAGTTGGCCCCCCTTTAATTTTAGTGGAAAGTGGAATTTTGAGGATGACCATTTGGCTGACTCCTCTCCCTCTATCCATCTCATGAGATCCCCATTAGAAGTGGTTATCCTTTTATGTCATATGTTGGGTATGTTCCTCCCTCCTATTCCATTTGTTCTTATTTCTATTTATTTCTTTTTATTTGATTTGATTTTAGTTATGGTTTAGAGATTATTCTATTGGTCAATGGTGAAATCATAATGGTTTGATGGGGATATTGTGTTTATTTGTTAAAGGAAGTCCGATAAGGGTGAATTCTTGAAAATATATGTAGTTTCATTGTTGTAATGATGCCCAATGATTTTTTTTTTGTGATTATACCACTTATTTATTTAATTGGATAATTGATAATTTGGATTTTATGGTTTGACATAAGATCATAGGTGGGGGTACAAGACCAATTATGTAATTTATGGGCTTGGATGGTGATAATAAGAGCTTAGTGGGGATGATAAATCCATGTTCGATGTGGGTATTCCCTATAAAAAAATTTATTCTCCCTATTAATATTGATTTATTGTCTTCATGCATGTTTCATGGACTAGGTAAAGATATACAGACCTAGAGAACCCAAGATAAAGATATAACATGTTATTGATCCTTTAATGCTCAAGAAAGGTTCTCTTTTTCTCCTTTGGTATTTTTTAATTTCTCGATGACTATATCGCTAAGGGGAGAGAGTGTTAGTTGAGTTAATGATATCCCTTGGGAAAGTATGAGGATATAAGATATGATGTAGGTATCCTAGGTTAGTTTCATTGGGCTAGTTGGTTAGGCAATGAAGGCTTAGTCATAAAGGTATGGGTCATGTAACCTTATGTTTTATTCCTAGTAATAAGAACCCTCCTGATGGAAGACTAATAATTTATGTACACCAAGGTAAGGGAGATATTTTAGGTTTATATGGGGTGTAACGGAGAGGTTTTTCCTCTAGGTGATGGGCTAGAAGAATATTTTGGTAGTGATGTGAGATGGAACTTAGGTGAGGGTTGTAATTTGAAGTTGGGATGAGGATTGGACTGGTCTTTAATGATAGGTTCAAAACATGCCTACGAGATAAGGGAACACCTCAGGGTGTTGGAGGTGAGTTGGTGCCAGTGAGAAAAGATTGATATGGGTATGAAAGACCCCAATGGATTCCATTACAAGTGGTATGAGAATGTCAAGTGTACCAACGTAATGATATTGAGTTACCAAGATGATCTAGGGGTAGTTATCATGAGAGGATGGATGGATGTTGAGGCATGAATGAGATGAGGGGATAGGTATTACATGACTAGGACCCTGAGGTGAGTTGGTGATATTATAGGATGAGTTGTGTGACTTACATGTTGTTTAATACTTGTGATAGGTGATAGATCTCATCATGGATGATGATATTTCGTGAGGAATGGACTCACAATAAGTGATTAGGTGTTGTTTGGATGCAACCTTGAGTGAGAAGGTAGGGGTTGTGTCTAATGTCTGGGCATACCATGAGTGAGAAGGTATATATTGATACTTTATATGGAACATTCCTTGATTAAGACAGTTATGGTTGGGTTAATGGACTCATCTTCAGTGATTTTTTTTGAAAAGGGTATCCTTGAGTGAGATGGTCATTGTAGTTGTGATGTGATGTGAGATATGGATGATAAACCCTACATTGAGTGATAAGATAGTATTTATCAAATGGATATAGGGCCTTTCTTTAAGTAAAATGGTATAGGTTATAGATTAGTCGATGAACCACCTTAAGTGATGAGGGATGGTCTAGGAATTGGATATAGGACTCTACCATGTATTGTTGATTAGTGGTTAATGAATCAGTGAGACACCCTACCCTAAGTCTTCTAGTATTGGTTGGGTCACATGTATGATGGTATGAGGTTACTAGATTCTAGTATGGGGCCAATGTTGGTATGTTCAGGTGTCGTGGTGTCCTATTTAGCACACAAGGACTTGATGAGCCAGTAGCTATGATGGCCTAGTTATGGAATGAAATTTTAGGTGCTTATGTGCACTTGTTTTTTTCATTTACTTTCATTTTTTATACACATATATTATAGTGTTTACTAGGGGAACTTATTGACACCATATCAAGATGAATTTTTCATATACTATATAGTCACCTTGGTGTGCGTACCGACATTATATCTATTTTAAATATTTGATCATTAGATTTACAGTGTATTGTTCTAAATAAGCTTGATGATATTTTGAGACTAGGTTAGTAAGGATCAGGGATGGAACTAGAGCCTATTTTAATTTTTTTTATTTTCTAAATGTGATCAACCTAGTGGTTTTTTAGTTGTTGTATAACTATAAGTTTCTACATGGTACATTATTATATCATTTTATTTTATTGATTTATGAATACATTGATGTTTTATATTGATATTGATTAGTTATTTATGTAGATTAATTAGATTTTATTTAATGGTATAGTCTCCCCATTATATGATTTAGGAAATATACACTAGTTTTTAAACTCTATCATATTGGGAGGTGCACTTGAGGTCTTATGGTTCTCTTTTTAGGTTACTAGTGAGTGGTCTTTGTCTAGGTAATTATAGTAAGTGTACAGGTTTCATTGGTGAGAAATATAATTGGATGAATCATAGGTGTTTGGAGCATATTAATTCTCATTTGGATGAGTTTATATTGGGGTTAGTATTGGTTTAAGATATGGTTTTTCCATGATTTGTTAAATAGTTCCTTAATGTTTTTCTTGAATAAATTTTGACACGACTACCTCATCATGATAGCGAGTTTAGGACAGAGTTTTAATAGAGAATCTATTTAATCTCTATGTATCTATATAGGATGGAACCTTTTGAGTCACTAGAGCTATAGATTCAAATATGTAATATATTACAAAAGTGTTTCAGCTAGCTTAGTTTCTCACCTTGGGGTTCACCATTATTTTCTGCCAAGAAGTTGGATAGTATCATTCTATTGTGCATATGTTACCATCAATTGAATCAAGTGACAATGAAGAACCACTATCCCTTTTTGAGGATTTAGGATTTATCTATATAGTTGAAAGGATATAGCTAGTTCTCAATGTTCAATATGTAGATTACATATCATCAGATAAGGGTAAAGGAATAATATATCTCAAATAGTGGATTTAGGTGTCTTTACATACACTTTTATTTCATGGTAATGCCTTTTGGTTCTACAAATGACCCATATTTTTATCGGGTGGATGAAATTTGTGTTTTTGGGTTCCTAGATCAATTCATGGTATATTTTATCAATGGATTCTCATGTGTTTGGGTTCAAAGGAGGATCATTATGAGTATTTTAGGTTTGTTATAATGGGTATTTGACAATATCAAATCTATGGGAATTTGTTTATGTGAAATTTATAGGCATGATGGGTATATTTTCTTACACATGTTTTTTCATAACAGGGAGTGGTGGTTGATCCTTTGATTATTTAAGAAACTGTTTCTTATGTGACTTCCAATAATTTTTCATAATTTCACAATTTCATTTGTCTTATAATCTATTATCAATTGTTTGTGAAGTGTACTATGGGTTAAAGTTGTATTTTTTTTAATTAGACTTATTATCAATAATATTATCAATGTAATTATGTAAAGGTGAATTGATGGTTGATGGAGTGAGTATCCACCCACTGGCCATGAAGGAATATTAGAGGATGCACATGCACTTATGGATAATGAAATAATAAAGTAAAGGAAGGCTTCCCTATAATAGTTATCCAAAAAAATTTAATTGGAAATCTCTCAATATTGATGACTATATATTTGGTAACTATGGAAATGAAAAGTTATATTATGTTTGAAAATGAAATTCTATAACATGGTAATAATGGAGGAGCTGAGGTTGAAGGGGATCATTGTTGACTTGTACAATAAACAATGTAGATTTGTACCTAACAAAATAAAATATGATTAATGTATTAGGGAAAATGTGGATAAAGTTTGAAGAAACCATCCTTTGATGATCTAGAATAAATTATTTTAAAATTTGTGATTAAATAACCCTTAAATTAAGGTTTCTAAAAGTCTAATTCAAGGCTAGAATAAAAAGGTAATAAGATAATTGTAATACTTGAAACTGAGTATACATTCTACTAAGTTTATAGGATGAAATAAAAAAAGGTTTGGAATAATTGTAATAATTACCATAATTATTTTAAGTTGATCTATTTTTATTTTAAGGGGTTTTAATATGTCCATAGGTCATTTTTAGTGTCCTTTGAGCGATTATAAATTAATTTGAAGTAATTTGTAATTTTGAAGGAATTATAGAAAAATTGATAAGTCCTCAAGTAAGGGAATTTGACCTATGAAAAACCATGTAATAGGATTAATAACACAAATCCATATATATATTGGGATTAACCAATTATGCCATAAATGCTTGATTATCCATGTAAGAGTTTGATACCACATATACGGATCTATGTAAGGATAGAGTTTAAAGTAATGGGATCCACATGACATTTGAAAATCAACATAAACTGGTCCACATATGATTCATATATTTAAGGGGGTTCATAGTAGTGTGGTGGTCGACATATGGGGATCAAGAGATATAGATTGACATAAAGATATTGAAATTAGGTTATTTCTATTAACTCTCTTAGAATAATAAATAATTTCAAGATTTAATATTTTTTAGAGAAAATATGTTGTGATGATGATAAAACCATGTTCTCTTGTTCAAAGTATCATGATCCTTTGAAGATCTATGATCCAATATTTATTTGTGAAATATTTAATTATAATGAGATGAGGAGGATCCTTGATTTATCAAAGCTTTAATTTTCAAATAAAGATATTTGAAAACAAATTAGTGACAAAAAATGAAGAATCAAATATTTTGATTAAAATGTTGAAACATAGGGATTTAAATATCAAAAATTATTTATGATTCAAGTTATAAGTGGATAATAAAATAGTGTTGAGTTTCTATATGAGGTTGTAGGTTTAATCTGAATATATATGAACTTCCTAATAATATCTCATGCTATAAGATATATCCATGCCATAAGATGTTGTTTCATTATTTTTAATAAAGTTATGAAGAATATTAATTTTTGGTTATTGTGGAATGATTTTGATATGAATAAAAAAATTGGTTCAAATTTATAGAATTTTTGAGATATGATCGCTCGAGACAAAGTGGAAGAATAAAAATAAAATAGTATTTTTTGAAATAAATTGGAAACATCGATTTGGATTAATTTTGGGGGAAAACATGTAACTTCCCGATCTTGACATACATAGACAAAACATCATTTTTTAGGAATAAATAAAACATTACAAAAATAGACGCCCAAATACCGTATTAGTCTAGTTCCTTTTGAAACATAAAAACATGAACAATGGTACAAATGTGAGTTCCATTATCTCCCACTAGGTTCTTTCTAAACAAAACCCTTCTTAGAAACATCATACTTAATACATATCTTCATAACCTAGGGAAGGAAACATAAAAATGGGTGACCTCAGATGTTCAGTAAGGTTAAACAAGGGATATAGGTAAGCCTAAACTTGAGCATAGGATTATTAGAATGTGATTAAAAAATTTAAAGATCATACCCTTCAAATCAAAGATCATGAACATGAATCATGTAATAAATCTTGACAGTTCTATAAGAAATGAATCATAAGGAAATAAAGAACATAAGCAATAAAATCATAACAAATGAATAAAAAATTGAATTGTGGAAAACACATAAAAAATAATATTATTTTGATAGTAGACAATTTATTACTTCAAAAACCATCTTAGTAGTAAGGGTCCACTCCCCATACCATCTTGGTATTCATGGTTTACTCCCATGACCATCTTAGTAGCCTAAGTTCACTCATCATGTTGTCTTGGTAGTCCTGTTCACTCTTAATGCCATATTATTATTCAAGGTTCACTCCCAAGACCATATTAGTCTATATCATGAGATATAAATCATTACCCAATTCATTTGAGGGATATATAGGTCCTAACTATCATATAATGAAATCATACATACACGTGGCACAATATAATAAACAATCATATCATAACCCATGAAATGAAATGGTTGTCATAAACATGTAATCATATCATAACCTATAGAAAAGAGACAGGTTTCATAATCATTTAATCAAATACAAACCCCTGAAAATAACTGGGTTTCATATGTATATAACCTATAAAATAGAAAACGATTTCATAAACATCATTCCATAAATTGTAAACCATTCAGAGAAAGAATATGAATGGAATTATTGAATTATTTACCCAAAAAGGAATGAGTAACACCAATTGATGTTACCTTAGATGGGAAATAATTTTTAAAGATATTTTAGAAACACTTCATGAGAAAATTATCCTCTCTCCTTTGAAAAATTATTCTTAAAAATTAAATCCTTTTGAAAACCATTTCCATCCATAAAAACATGAAAAAATAAAAATGTTTCATTGGAAACATTTCAAAATCCTTTTTACTTTTAAAACCTATATAGGGTCGTTAAACATTTTGAAAACCACTTTTCCTTAAAAACTTATAAAAGAATCATTAGAACCATTTGAAAACCACTTCCTTTAAAAAAATTGAAAAATTATAAAGAAATATTGAAAATGATTTGAAAACCATTTCATTGAAAACCTATTTTAAAAAAATTATTAAAAATTAACCTCTTAAAAATATAAATGAAGCCTCAATGAAATTATTGTGGGTAAATCCATACATGTAGTACAAGATAAAAAGAACATCCCTTCTACATGGTAAAATTTTTAGAAAAGTTCCTCGACCATAAAATGACATGAAGATAATTTTTTAAAAAACATTTTTATTTAAAAGGTAAACAAGGTTAAAAATTTATTTTAAATATTTTAATAAAATAGAATAATAGTCTTTGTATCCTTTTTAGTAAACATAGTTTTGAAATAACACATATTTTTTATCAAATATAGAGGAAAGGTCATATTCTCTTAAGAACATTTTCTTAATAATATTAAGTACCAAAGAGTGGAAAAAATGGTACTAATAGTTAAAGAAATAAATACTAATAAAATTAGAAGAAAAGTAATTAATATTCTTTAATGATGGATCATAATATTTCATTAATGAAAATGTTATCATAAACAATCTCGATAAATTGTGAGATTGTTTCAATAAACTCTTACCAAATGGAAACTTTGAATCATACTCCACATATAAAAAGTGAAATTACATGGGGCATTACAATATAATGAAAATAATATGATTCATTTTATAACATTTGAAATGAAACTTATACACCAAATATAAAAATATTGGTGTATCACATGATATGTGTCTCAAAGAACGAAAATTGAGATAAAATTTACCTAACTGATTTGGTATCTTTTGAATCATTAACCTCATTATAAAAAGATAATAAAATAGTTACTTAAATACCCATATATTTATTTATAAGTTTCATATAATAAATTCATGGGATGTATATATACCACAAAAAATAATTGAATGGTGAATAAGGCATATATCACACAGAAATAAAGAGTGAGATGAAATTCCCCTACTTACTGTTAGATTTGTATCGTATGTATTTATATTCATGAATAATAAAATTATTCTAATTAATTAATTTCATCAGAACTTTTTTCAAGTTTATTATTACTTTTACTTCACTTGTTACAATGATTTATACAACTATATAAACAATTAATCTTAAACTGGGTGTTTTGACCAAATTCAGTTCATTTGTTAATAACGACTTTGGTTGGTCAAAAATGGTCCAAGGGGTCATTATATAAACATATATATAATAATAATAATGAAATAATTATCATATTTATAAATAAATAATACTTTTAAAACCAATCATTAAATATGTAAGTGAAAAATGGATCATAATTACAATCATGGGGAAGGTAGGTCGTACATACGCATGAGTAACATTCCCATTTCTCAATGATCGTTATGGAAAGAAGGTAAGTAACATTAATATTTTAAAAATGGTAATTATATAATATATAAAATATTATTTAATCATATATACTTATATATTTAGTTCTTGTGATATAAAATTAATCACATCATGTTAAGGAGGTAGTAGTCCACACGTCCACAAACGTTGTTATAACTATTTAAGTGTGTGAAAGGGTAATAAATAAAATGTTATGTATTATTTTTACAAAAATCTAATTATGTAATTAATATAAAATATATGTTTTTATGTCACATGTTTTTAATTAAAACCTTCCATTTTACATTTCATTTATCATGTGAATGAATCAGAACTCTTTCAGGGGGTGGTAGTCCACACTTCTACAAGTGAGGTCATCATGTTTACACATAATGGAAAGAGTAAATAAAGTTTTTATATAAGAATTAAATAAGTATAAAGAAATTATATATATTATATATATCATATATAAACATATTTTACATCATAATTACCAACATTTAATTTTGGTAATGTAAAAAATGGACAATCATCGTTTCACGAGGCGGTAGTTTGTCATAAATGAACGATAAGTTTGTTACCCATTAGATGGATGTGTGTGTAATTGTAGGTAGAAAAATTAATATGAAAATATATCAGTATATTTATGATACTAGGTTTTTCATATAAACATTAAATGTTGAGATTTTATGGGGTGGATAAATAAAATATAATAAAGGAACTTGAGGATGGATATTACCTCTTCTTTGCATAACTCCTTTTGGTTTTCACCAAAGGGATTTCTTGGATATTTTTTATATAAAAGATCTGATTCAACGAGAATGGGAGGTATTTTGGGGAGATATTTTTTCAGATATTTTTTTCGATCCAAAGAGGCTTGAGAGGTGTGACGAAGTGGGTAGAGAAGAGGCCTTTATAGTGGAGGAGGAGTGTCATTGTTGTTATATTTCAGAAAAGGGAAACCCCAAAAATATTTTTTTATTGAAAGTGGATACAATAATGGTAAAATGTTGATAAAATAGAGTATAGGTTCTAAATATGGAAATATAATATCTTTTGGACAATTTTTTAGGACATATTAGGCCTTATGTTTAGGGTTTAGTCCCTTGTTAAGCTTAATTTAATCTTATCATTGTAATTAATTTTAATTACCTACACTAATATTTTTGGTCAAAAAATAATTTTATCTCATTAGAAATTAGAAATTATAATTATTAAAAATATGGAATAAATTTTTCTAAATTCGAAACAAATAAGTGGTAGAAATATATTAAAATATAATCCCGCAGACGGAACAACAATGCAGGTTTTTAAAATACAAATGTTCGAAAGTTTTCTTTGTTTTTGCAGTCAATTTCATTCTGAAATTGATTCCAAAGACCTAAATTGGATTTTATAATAAAAATTTAATCTAATTATTCTTTAAAACAAACTTAAAATATAATTGAACTATGTAGATAAATTATATGAAAACACATTTTTGAATTAAAATTTAGTATATTTAACTATTCATTAAAAAAAACTTCACAGAAAAATACCAAAAATTAACCCTAAATTAATTTTTATTATTCTCATTCAGATATGAAGTTAATTTTGACATATGTTTTTTATAAAAGTTCCAAAATATATATTTAAAATATTTTCTCCATTAAAATGTTGTAAAATTTCCTTAATAAAATATTGGGTTTTATGTGTTAAATTTATTTTATTCTTATCTTATGATTATAAAATCTATTGGATGAATATCACAAATATTTATTTGTATATATAAAATATATATTAAATTAAAATTACTTATTAATTAAAATTAATTTTATTTATTATGATTAAAAAAAACTTTTTGGGCATAATAATAGATTTATGTAAAAATATTCACTTTACATTCAATTGGTTCATTATAACTAATGAATTAATATAATTGTTTTTGTAAACCCTCGATTTTCATAATTTAGATAATACCATTTGTTACCACAAACATAATGGCTAGGTTAAGTTTTAATATAAAAAATAATATTATTTTAATAATATATTATTGTTTGGTAAAACATGATCTTGTGTGTTATGCAAGCCATCAAGGAAAGTTAGTCTTGCCTGTAATGTATGCTAACTTCAGTGTTCTGTTTAGAGAAATATAACCTTTATATTGTGTTTAGTTATTTTTTAACATGGAATTTCATATAACATGATCCAAACATAGTTCTTTAATATATATAAATAACTATTTTCAATGATTTTTTTAAATGAAAATTATCATAAAGAATACATTATTTCAAAAATAATATTTCAAACAATATTGGGGTGTTACATTCTACCACCTTAAAATGTATTTCTCCATTATAATTAATCTAGGATATTATATGATTAATACATGAAATTTCCTTTCTTATAAACCCACATCATAAAAATGAAAACTAAAACTTCTTTATAAAAATGAAATTTGGAACCATAACAGTGACCCAAATTAACTCACAACTAGATTCGCACATAGGAGAACATGGGTGGGAAGTGAAAACATAGAAATGTAAGAGAAATGTAACCCTGATTTTCTAATGGATAGTGATAGAGAACAAGGTATAAATAATGTTAACAATCACAAAGCCTCAAATATATGATGAACTAAGGGACTATCTAATTCATCGAAAAGTAAGGTTCTAGGATATGATTTTTTGTTTCGAGATCATTTTTTCTAAAGCTAAAGAATTTTCATACAAAATATATTTTCATGATTTCAGGACATCCTCTCCCTTTGTTGTTCCCTGATCCACTTAACCTATTTTTTGAAAAAAGAAGGTGAATTTTTCATTCTTGAAGCTCTAAAATATCATTAGATCCATGATATACCATCCCATATGTCATCAGTTATCATCAACACAATATTTTCGTAATAGGTTATCAAATATGCATAAATCCTCGTATCGTGAGATAATACATTATTCTCACAAACTTCATCCAAATTTTAACTTAATCATTCCATAAATGGTTATCCTTTAACCCTTTTGAAAGATAAAATCCAAAACCTTAGAAAGAAGATAAAACAATTTGCATAACATTGATACCCTATATATCAAAAATTAGATATTGGTTGTCACATTCCAAACATTTGAATACCCTCATTATGTATTCTCTTGATGCATAGTAATAAAATGAATTACCATAAATACTTTTGGAAAAAATGATTTCTTCCTTATTGAAAAGGTCACTATATATATTATATAAATCCAAGAATTTTTAAACATCATCTACAATGACATAGACCACATTTTCAACCAATAAATAATCTGATTCATGATATTCAATTCTATCCAAATGACTTTATCCAAATCAATCACCTATTTATCCATAAAAAATACAATTTTCTCATAATCTTGATCACATTAATTATAACCTTTCCTCAATCAACATATCAATTTTTTAGATTGTCATCTCTATTAAATAAATACTTTTCAATCATTAATGAAAACTTATACTAAAAATACTTATATATTTTAAGATTTATATTACATAATCTTTGAATTCCAAAACATAAATACTTCATTCATCTAACATTATTCTTAAACCATTAATCCGGCTTCATCATCTTATTCCTTAATAAAACATTCAAAAAATCTGAAATATGAATCATTTATTAAGGTTCTTTAACCTATATTAAATCATTCTTTTTATAATTAATGTAACCAATACCGGAAGAACTTCAGATGCCTTTCACATGTTGTTTGTAGTCTCTTTATCTCTATATGTATAACCAATACTCATACCACCTTCCTGATTATATTTAAGATATTTTCACTTGGGAAATCAATTTTCATAATTACCATACTTTCCACATCTAAAACATTTAATGTTAACCATGTTTCTTCATGTCCTATTCATTAACTAAAACGAAAAATCATGGGGTCAGAAACATATATAATTGAATAAAACCACATAATTATGAAAAATTATTTATAGGTTGTCTAAATCATGACACATAACTTTTAATCAATGAAAAATTATGTTTATACAAGGTTTTTCATAGTCATAATTTATTTAAATCCTTCATAGTTGTTCGTGAAGTGTTTGTGAGTTTTCAAAGCATATCCCCTGGGAGTGTCCAACCAGGTGTGAAGCAAGACCCATTATTACATACCATATTACCCTATGTTAGGCCCAAAACATCATGTTAGAGTTTTTACCCCAAGGTAAATATATGACAGATTCAAATCCACTTTTATTATTTGGACAAGGATATATTTATAGAAAACCACTCATTATATACTTTACCATGATTCCAATATATTTAACTATAGTTTTCCTTATACTTATACTTATCCTTAGAAATTTATTTAGAGTTCTCATTATGTTTTTATCATCCTACTTTCTAAATGTTAACTAAAACTTCTTTCTAATACCAACTATAATGACTTGGTCTTGACATACATAGGCATTGCATCATTTTTGTGTAATACTTATAACATGACAAAAATAGATGCCCAATGACCATATTAGCCTACTGCCTTTGGAAACATGGAAACATGAGAACTAATACCTAAATGGGATATATTATCTCCCACTAGGTTCTTCTTGTCTAGAACCATTCTTAAATGCATCATGATTAATACATATCTTTATAACCTGTGGAAGTAAACATAAAAAGGGGTGAGCTCAGATGCTTGGTAAGGGTAAACAAGATAGACATGAAAGCATAAACATGAGAATAAGAGTATTAGAACATGATAAAAACATTATAAGATCATACTCTTCATATCAAAGATCATAAAAATGAATCATGGCATAAAGCATAACAGATCCAAAGACATGAATCATAAGAAAATAAAGAACATAATCCATAAAAGCATAACATATGAATAAAACATGGAATGTTTTCAAACACATAAGAATATAATATTATTTCTATAATATCTTTGTCATTACTTCCAAAACCATATTATTAGTATTATTTCACACACCATATCATCTTAGCAGTCATATTTTACTCCCATTTCCATTTTAGTAACAAGATTTAACTCCTCATACCATCTTTGTTGTCACAGTTTACTCACATGGAAATATTTGTAGTAAAGGTTCACTCCTATGATCATATTAGTCTATCTCATGAGATATAAGGTAGATATAGGTCCTACCCATCTCATAATAAAATAATACATACATGTTTCACAAGATCATAAAAAATCATATCATAAACCATGAAATTAAATCGGTGTCATAAAAATATAATCATATCTTAAGCTTTTGAAAAGATACAAGTTTCATAATCATTTCTTCAAAGCATAACCCAAAAAAGAAGCGGGTTTTATAAGAATATAACCCATATAATAGAAACAGATTTTGTAAAAATCAATCCATAAAATGCTAACAATTTAGAGAGATAATTTTAAAGTAAACATTGAATTTTTTCCCCATAAATGCATGATTAACACAAACGAATGCTACCTTAGATGGGAAATTATTTCGAAATAATTTTTAAAAACACTTCTTGAGTAAATTATAATTTCTCTTTTGAAAAATGCTTCTTAAAATGAAAAGCCTTTTGAAAACCATTTTCATCAAAATAGACTTCAAAATATATAAAGGATTAATTAAAACCATTTTAAAATCCTTTTCCATTGAATACTTGTAAAGGGCATTTAAACCCTTTTGAAAACCATTTTTACTTTAAAACATATTAAAGAATAATTAAAGCCTTTAGAAAACCACTTTCTTTGAAAAAAAACATTGAAATTTTATAAAGATAGATTCAAAACGATTTGAAAACATTTTCATTCAAAATTTATTTTAAATAATTTTCATAAAAAGTAACCCTTTAATCAAGAAATTTAATATTTAACTAAATTAATGTGATTAAATCAATACATGTTTTATGAGGTAAAAATAACATTCCTTTTAAATGGTAAAAATTTTAGAAAATTTGCTATACCGAAAAACAACAAGAAGATTCTTTTTTTAAAATATTTTCATTTAAAAGGTAAAAAGGGTAAAATGTCTTTTAAATATTATATGAGAATAATATAATATTCTTTGAAACCTTTGTAGAAAATATGTTTTTGAAGGAACATAGATTTCCGACCAATGAGAGAGGTAGGTTCATATTTTCATAAAAACATTTTATTAATTATATTATGTACCAAAGAGTAGAAAAATGGAACTAATACATAAAGAAATAAATACTAAACAAAAGAGAAAAAAAATCATCAGTTTTCATTAATGAGGGATCATAATATATCATTAATTAAAACATGATAAAAAATAATCATGATAAATGGTGAGATTGTTTCAATAAACCCTTACCACATGGTAACATAGAATCATAAACCCCATGTATTAAAATCAAAATACATTGAGCTTTAAAATATCTTGAAAATAATTAGATTCAAGTTATAACATGTCAAATTTATTTTATACAACTCATATTAAAATATAGGTGTATAACATGGCATGTGTCTCAATGAAGGAAAATTGAGACAAAAATTTCTTTACCGATTTGATAAATTTTTGAACATAAAAATCATGAAAGAAATATCATAAAATGGTAACATAAATACCCATGTATTTATTTATAATAGGTATATAATACATTCATGTGCAGTATATATACCACAAAAAAAATAATTGAGTGGTGAATAAGGCATGTATCTTATGGAAATAAAGAGTGGGATGAAATTCCTTTACATCATGTCTAACTTGTCTCATTTGTCATTATATTCCTAAATAATATACATGTATTAATTAATTAATTGTTTCAAAACATTTATCTTGTTTTTATTACTTTTAATTCACTTATTACCATGTTTTATAAAACTACATAAACAATTAAGTTTAAGCTTAGTGTTTTGACCAAATTCAGTTCATGTGTTAAAAATTATTATGGTTGGTCAAATATGGTCGAAGGTTTCATTATATAAAAATATTTAGAAAAATAATCATGAAATAATTTTCATATTTATACATTAATTATACTTTTAAAACCAATAAATAAATATGGTAGTGAATAATTAATCCACATTATAATCATAGGGATAGTATATCATATGTACGCATAAGTAATGTTCCCATTTCTTAATGATCGTTTTGGATAGAAGGTAAGTAACATTAATCATTAAATAATCATAGTTATATCATAAATAAAATATTTTTTATTAATATATACTTATATATATAATTCTTGTGATGTAAAATGGATCACATCACATCGAGTAGGCAGTAGTCTACACATCCACGAACGACATTATCACTTTTTAAGTGTGTGAAAGGGTAATACATAAAATGGTATATATTATATTTCTTGAAATTTAATTATCTAATTAATGTAATAAAGATTATTTTTATGTCAATTTTTTTTAATTAAAACCTTTCTTTATAAATTCCATGTATCATGTGAATGAATCACATCACTTTTAGGGGTGGTAGTTCACACTTCCACAAGTGATGTTATCATGTTTACACATAAGGGAAAGAATACATGAGTTTTTTATAATATAAATATAGAATAATAAAGACATTATATATATCATATATATAAAATGTAAAAATAATTTCCATCATAATACCCAACCTTTGAGGGTCGGAAAAGAAAAAATTAATAATCGCCATTTCGTGAGGCGGTAGTTCTACGTACACGAAGGGTAAGTTTGTCACCCATTATATGGAAATGTGTGTAATTTTAGGTCAAATAATAAATATGAAAACATATAATTATATTTAGTATACTACTTTTGTTATATAATCATGAAACAATGTGATTTAAGTGGGTTGATAAAGAAAATAAAAGAATGGATCTTGAGGGAGGATATTACCTCTTCTTTGGGTAAGTCTTTTTGGTTTTCACTAAAGGGCTTACGTAGATGGATTTATTCCCAAAGGGAAACTTCATGGAGGAAGTTAATGATTTTTAGAGCTATTTTTTTAATATTTTTCTAGATCCAATGTGTCTTGATAGGTGTGATGATTTGAGAGGATATGAGGCCTTTATAGTGGAGGAGGAGGGGCACTCTTGTAATATTATGGAAAACGTAAACCGCACCCACGTTTTTATTGCAAGTAAATCAAATAATTGTCAAAATTCTAGAAAATGGAGTATATGGTCAAAATATTTCCATCCCATAGCCGTTGGACAAGTTTGTAGGTCAAATCAAGCCATATGTTTAGATTTTACTCCCTTGTTAAACTTAATTTAATCTTAATCATTGTAATTAATTTTAATTAACTTCACTAATATTTTTGGTAAAAATCTAAGTTGATATTATTATACATTATAAATTATAATGATTCCAAATATGGAATCCATTTTTTCAATTCTAAACATGGAAGTGGAATAAATTAATTTAAAAATATAATCCCACAAATGGAACGACAATACATGTTTTTTAAGTCAAAACATTCAAATTTTTGTTTCATTTTTATAGTCAATTTAAAAGTGAAATTGATTCCGATAACCCAAATTTTATTGGTTCATAAAAACATAATATAATTAAATTTTAAAACAAACTTAAAATATAAATTAACTTTGTAAATAAATTATATGAAAAAGTATTTTTGAATTAAAATTCAATATTTTTAACAATTCAATAAAAACATAAAACTTCACAGAAAAATACCAAACATTCACCCTAAACTAATTTGTTTTATTCAATTTAAAATATTCATTTTATTTTGACCTATAATAATTATAAATTTTCCAAAATTTAAATTTAAAATCGGTTCTTCATTAAAAGGCGATAAAATTTCGTTAATAAAATATTAGGTTTTATGTGTTAGATTAGTTTTATTCTTATCGTATGGTTGTAAAATCTATTGGATGAATATAAAAACTCTCTACATGTATATATAACATATATATTACCTTTAAATTACTTATTAATTATAATTAATTTAATATATTATGATTAAAACAACTTTTTGATTATAATAAGAGTTTTCTATAAAAATATTCCATTTAAATTCAATTGGTTCACTTTAACTAATGAATTAATTTTATATTTGTGTAAACCATGGGTTTTCATATGTTATTTAATAATATTAATATCCTCAAAATTAATTTCTAGGTTGATTCTTAATATATTTATTATTCACATTTTAATAATATATTATTTTTTTGGTAAAACTCAGTCTTGTGTGTTATGCTAGTCGTCGAAGAAGGTCAGTCTTGTGCGTAAATTAAGCTAAACTCAGTGTTCCATATAAATAAATATAACCTTTATATTGCATTTATTTTATAATTAACATGGTATTTCATATAACACAGTCAAAACTTATTCCTTTAATTATATAAAATAACTATTTTTTAGTTTTTTGTGAAATGAAAAAATATCAAAAAGAATAAATTAATTCAAAAAAATAATCCATAAAATATCAGGGTGTTAAAAAAAACATGAAACCCATGAGAAAAGATATGCATATCATAGACAAGAAATTTGGGTCAAGACATAGGAATGTAGGTTTTTTCATGCATTATTTATTTTAAATATTTTCATTTATATAAATATAAAAGTAACCCAATAAATTTCATAAAGTCATATCTATAATTGAGCATTGAAAAAGAGAAAAATAAAATAGAATATAATATTAGTGTATGCATGTGTGGGTGTTAAACACTATTCAATGGAGTATAATGAGAGGAAGAAGAAGAACTATCATTGATAAGGATAAAGAACTTAAGCATTTCTTAAAGAAGAAAACATTATGGGGTTTTTAAATAGAAGAAAAATTAGGTGCATTATTCCTATAAGGTGATACTTGCTATCAGAAAGAGAAAATCCAAGTGTTCTGTGATTTTATTTCCAAGAAAAATTTTTATAGTTGTGTAGTTCATGTATTTTTTTATTAGAGTCTAATAAAATTTTCTATATCAAGAAAAATTGGTTAAAAACCCTAGTCTGGTGATCTCCATGTAAGATAACATAAAAATGTTTAAAATAATGAAGTTAAGAAATACTATAATTCTGGCATACCATACACCAAAGAAGTAACCACATACTCTTTAAACTCCGTCTCATGGGTTTGAGAGAGTTCACCAAAGTAGAAATGAGTAGAATCCCACCACTGTAGTTATCCATGAGCTAAACTGAATCATCAAACATTAGTATTGAATTCAACTTTTATACATAGTATGCAAGTACATATATTTGAAAAGGTGAAAAATAAAAGATGGATTTTTGTTATGGAGTGTCATCCAAAAATGAGGATCTAATATCTAATCCCACTTAGGTCATATGAAACTAGATTATATAGGAAATTAAAGATTCCCCTTGACTGTTGCCTCATATATTCATGTGTTGAAATGAATGAATAAATACCACAGAGGGTAGAAGTTTGTATCAATGCATCATATGACTTTACTCTCAATACATTTTATATATCATATGAAATAATTTCATTTAATGTTCAATTACCAAGGTGAAACCCAAAATGATAATTGTTTATCATTTTTATGAAATCAAATATTGGATAAAATAATATACCCTTATGTGCATGAAAATCATAATTTTCATGAAATATTAAATGAGTTGTATATATCAAATATATATAAGGCTTTTGGGGCATATCTCCATCAATCTCCCATTTACACTAAATCCAAAATACTTCTTTCCATTTCACCTTATATTGTATCATATACAATAACCTGTGAAACTAAATCCAAAAATTCTTTTGGATATATTCTATAACATTTTTGGAAATATTTAATTAAATTTAGCTTCTATCATATCAAATGAAATACCTTGTGAATACCCATCCAAAACAATTCTATATGAACACTAAAAAAATATATATAGTGGATCTCTAAGTCGAATTAAATCCTCACTCAATCAACCACAATGTTTGTCCATGTGTTCTTTTACAGTGTTGATAATAAGTAAGAATCTCTAAATCCATATATGTTCGAAAAAATATGCCTCTAGAAAAGTGTCAGTGCTACTCAATCTATAAATGGATCTATTATGATATCAATCAAACAAATATATCACTATAACTTTTTTCCACCAGTACACATTATATTCAAACATGAATTCTTATATTTTACATTTTTCCAAAACATCAACTGACCATGGGACATAGAACATGTCAATACCATATGGCCAATTCATTTGTTCTTGATCTACATAGTGTAGAATGATCTTATTTATGAATATATCACTTTTCATTAAAATTTTGGATAATCACATAACACTTACCTTATCTATATAGATATACATAATATTTCGGTTCAAATGTGAACTCCTAAATTCTATCTTAATCAAGGGACCTAATTTCATACTCATCATATGAGAGGAAAAATCTCATCTTGGTTAATCTCTAACCAATTACATGATCAAAAACATACAAAACCACCCCTATAATAACTTAGTTAGTATGTATAATTATATAGGTAGGGTATCAATGTATGAGTGTTATCATGCTAGGTATCTCACCAAACTCTAGTATTGGGGAATCAAATATGGTCCATGTACCACTAGTATATAGAATACATATGTATGAAACTCCATGTGGTATTCTTAGTATGTCATCCAGCATACACAAAGAATCATATTTATTGTTTTTTTCCTAATGGTCATATTATATATTTCTATGAAAGAATCATACTCATGATAACATTAACAATGAATCATAACCTATAATCCATTGAGATTATCATCGGTTAGGGATAAACAAAAATTCACACTTTGAGAAGTCAATTATCATTGTACTTCATAAAATGTATATCTATATATACATTTATGTATCAATCATGAAACAATGATAAAATTGTGGTCTCTTTTAATAAGATATATTTAAATATTCATAAACTATTTATGAATATTTAACAAAACTAATATAATCACTGGTTTTCCATTTCATATATGATAAAATTATAGATCATACTTATGTTTTCAACATTTTCTAGGTTTTGTTAACTTTTTTATATTATATCAAATTTCAATCACATCTCTATGTGACCCTATAATAAAACCCCCCACTAAAAACTTTACTAATAAACATCTATGAAGTAATCCAGTTTTAATAATGATGAGACTTATGAATCATATTCATAACTATTCAAATTATAGAACATATTCAATCTTCTTAACATTAGAACATAAAATTTCATGATGTCAACTTATTTTGTCTACTTTGAACTCTTTCTAAGTGCACCATCATCATCCTTGGAACCCTATTCCATCAAACATTGTCTTTTAAATAATATAACTAATTACCTTATTGTTTATCAATACATCCTAACTCTCTTAGGTAATTAAGTGAAATTAAATTAAAACATTAATTTTTGTAATTATTTATTTGTTAACATTGAACATATTTAAGTCCAAACATATTCCCACTATCCTCTTATATAATATATTTGCTCCATAATATCTTCCTACATTATACAAACCCTTTTATATTAATAAATAACATTTATTTGATTTAATTAGAAATATTACACAAATAACCTATATCATATATGGTATTATATGTGTTTGGAAAAAATTTATTTGAAAATAATACTTTTTAAAAATATACCATTGATGGATGAAAGGAACACATTCACATACAAATAGTAGATAAAATCTTCTATCCTAGATAAAAACTTTATCCATTATTAACACTTTATCCTAGATAAACACTTTTATTTGTTAAAAACTTTTATCCATATCTTATTCTAAAAACATTTTATAGAAATTAATGAATCACAAACCATGTGTATAAAATTAATCATATCATACTTGTTTACAAAAACTCCTTGTAATATAAAAACATCACTTATCTTATAAGGTAAATTAGAAGAAGATACACATCCTTTACTTATATTCATTTAATCTTGATAAAATCCTTAATAATTAAATACTTGATGTGGTAACTATTTACTTCATCTCATGAATATAAACCACAAGATCAATTGATTCTTAATTTGATATTGAACTCCTATATATTTACAAAACATTTTTAAAATATACATTCAATATCACATACTATTGAAAATAAAATAATTAATTTATATAACATCCATACTTAACATGGATATTCCATGGATTTTTACAAAATCCCTTAGGAATATCTTGGATATTATAATCATATTAAATTATTACTCTTCCTTTATGACAACCCTGGGTTTTAATGACCTTCATTAGCTTCTTGAAGAAGAATTGTAAAAATATTTAAACAAAATTTTCTTCTACCTATTTTAACGTTTAATAACTTTTACTGTCTAGACTATTCTTTATAACCTATTCGTCATATTCATAGATCATATATATTCCCAAAACATTAAAAATATTGGATAAAAATTATTTTAATTAAATAATTTTGTAGGAAAATTTCTATATATGAAAATAGGTTTAATTACTTAACTAAAACAATCCATCTTAGTACCCCATTAATTATTATTATAGAATTAAGAAAATCATAACTCTGTGTATCAAAAACATATTATCTCATTTTATTAAACAAAAACTTCGTTCATACTTTTACCAAGAAGTAAATTATAAAAAATACACATATTGTGGTATTTTTATCCAATGTTGAAGTATAAAATTTATCGATTAAGAAAATCCTTTACTCCATTACTTGAAAAAAAATTCAAGACTCATTTATTTTTATCTTATAACCTTGATTATATTCACAATACTTTATAAAATATACATTTGATATCATATATCTTTCAGAATAATAAAATTGATTTCAATAACCATTAAATATTTAAGTAAAAACATAGTCTCACAAAGTCATTTACAATATTCAATCGTATTGAATAAAATTTTACGTACCCAAACATATTGAGAATATGGGATTAAAATAATTGTTTTCCCAATATTTCATAAGAACTTTTATTAAGTTACCAGTCTAAGTGGTATTTTACATTTATTATCTCATTATCATGGATTAATTACAAAGTTTAGATTAATGATGATGGTGTATATTTATCGACAACAGAATCATTTATCAAATGATTATCATATTTTATTAACTATTTAATAAGGTATTATTTTAAAAGTTCTCCCACTAATATAATTACCCATTTGAAATTCAAATAAAATCCATTAGAAGTCTAAGATCCATATTTCACTATGTAATGAGTCTGTGAGGTAATTACTCAATTCCCTTAATTATTTAGGAAGGGAATCATAAAAAACACAATATTTTTGACCCTTGGATAGTTGATAGGATAAATATTTATCCAAATACATCATATAGATAAACTCAACTCTATTACTATAGTATCCTTCCTAAGGGTTTCTTAGTTTAGTGTAACATAAAATAATCTCCAAGGACATATCAATAAAAGACAATACTGTGGAACCCTACTAGGGAAGAGCATCACAAAAGATGATCTAATGTTATTTATCACTTTATTTTCTTACACAAGATAATTTGGGGTCACATTGTTAAGTTATAACCTACCCGATTGAATGATCAAGGTCTTGAAAACTGCTACATTGGAAGGAATATTACACTTAGTATTTTGAGGTAAGTTTAATCCCACCATATTATCTCATGTTATTACATTTTATGTATGAATTATTCTTTTTATTTTAGTTTTGAATATTATTCTTTCCACCTAATAAATATTTTCAAACCATATTTATGTTTAACCCATTAAAAAAACCATAAGATTATATTACTCACCCAAAAATAAAAGGAATACATATTCATACAAATCCAAATTCATCATATGAATAAGCTACAATAACAGTTCATGTAATGTTTTATAATTATATGATATTGAAAATAGATACATGAGTATGCATGGGGAGACAAATATCTAACCTCCTTCACCAAGCAAGACTTGGTATAAACCTCCATGTAGGTAGGTAGTAAGACCTCAAGTACCTCTACTTGGGGATAATTTACTCAATATAGAATAAAATTCCTCATAAATATAAAACCTAATATGTAAAAACTATATTCAATAACTAAATTTAAGATAATAAATTCAATTAAAAACATAGTTCAAGGTGGATGAAAAAAATAAACTCATTGTAGAGTCAATCCTATTAGGAAAATACAATGATCTATTTAGAAAAAGTTCAAAAATAAAACTAAATCATACACCATTCATCATGTAAAAAAATTATTAATCATTAATATTGAATGTAATAACCATTTTAAATAAAATAAAAAATCAAATATTTAAACATTATATAACCATTATTGAACTATGGCGATCTACTTTTTTATTTAATAAACCTTTCATTACATGTTTTGATATTTAACAAGGTAGAGTATCTTTTGATGTTTAGTGACTTGGAAATAGAAAAATAATACATAAAAAATAGGAAACATAAAATTTCTTCTAATATACATAAAACATTCTTCATAGATTCATCCTAAGTTACTTTCTCTACATCTAAAATACTAGGGACATACATCAATGAAAGGGTTGAGAAAAACGGCTAGCAAGGGAATAAACAAAGGACAAACTTAGAAAGTAAATAGGAGGAATATCAATAAGGACTTATCATATAAACATGATTCATATTATAATAAAAACAACATGAATCATAAATTGGAAATGTGGCTACAAAATAATCATTAGTGATTCATAAAATATCACCATAGCTCATCACTATGGTGGTAAAAAACATATTTCCAGGTATTTTAGCCAAGGTATCTTTTCCCAATGAATTGATATCTTTGGAGAAAATTACATCAGTTAAAAACATCACATTACCCAATTCATTAGAGTTCTATTAGGGTAAACCCTCCATATGCATAGATTCATGTGTAACACATATATCATAATGAAACATTTCATCAGTAACCTATAGAAAATATGTAATGGTTTTCATATAAAATCAATGAGTACATAAATGATTCAATACATGAACTTTTAATCAGTGTTAACCCATGAAAATATTATGTGGGTTTAATACATGTAAATACTATAATAAATAAATTATATTTATAACTAGATGAATTCCCAACGGTAGATAAGAGGATTGGGTATTAAAAATATAATAATATATCATGAAAAATAGATAAATTCATGAAATAATTTTTACTGCATAATGGTATACAATATAGACTAAAAAAGAAATAATTAGAGTGAATTGAAGTTTCACATTGGTATAACACCATTTTGGATGTAATGGGAATATTAAAAGATAAATAAAATATAGAGGCTTTGATATTGTTAGGACTCAAAAAAGGTACTTACATGAATGAGAAAGGGAGAAGAGGATAATTCCCTTACCATGAATAGTAACCTCTAAAATCTTGGAGAGGAAAACCATAAGACAAACAAAAATTTTGATGATTGAAGAGTGAGAAATGATAAAAAATCGTTGGGTGGTATATGTTTAGAGAAGTTAAAAATATTTTAGAAATAATATAAATATGGGTGGGTATATATACTTGAGGAAGGGTGGTGTTATGGGTTTAAATAATAATTATTTTTTAATTAAGTTTAAGTAATTGTGGGTGGAATTAATTCCAGTGATTTTTGATAACAATCGATGTTTTAAATGCTGGTTAAGTTTTTCCAATACATCAATCACCAATTTAAATGTATTCCATTTCTTAAATATATGTTTCTCAAGAATAATGATTAATAAATTTTAATATTACATGGGAAATCTAGTTTTTCCCTTCAATTTCACTTAAGTATTTGGTTTATGAAATTTTATTTCAGTCATCTTTTAATTTATGTGTGAATTATAATATATATATATATATATATCATTTACTTAATAAAAACTATATCCATATATTTAGGGGTGATAAGTACCCATGAAGTCAGTGTTGATTTAGATCCACCTGGATGGGTCCCACAATAGAAATCGGGTCATAACCTTTTTTCCCATTATTTTATTGGCCATAAATTTTTTAAAATGTTATATTAATTATTTTTTATCAATTAATGAAACTATTAGAACATATGTTTCTAACATTATTATGTTCAATAACATGTGTAAAATCAATCCATCGAGATTCAATGGAAATGCCAGGCTGAAAATATTTTCATCGATTATTTGACCATAAATCCTACAATAAATAGTTTCAGGAGCAGAAATATTTATGGTGGATGAGAAAGAAATAGGGGATAAGGTCCATAGAATTACACATTACAATGTTATACCATTAAGGTATTCACAAATTTGTGTACATTAGGTATATTGAATATAGACAGTTTTTGTAAATATAATTATTTTCTAAAATGATTCGGCCACAAGTTCTTCAATACATAGCCAAATAAACATTAATTTTAAAGGGGAAAATGTAGTTCACGAAATAAAAACATAATTAAATAAAAATTATTATTAATGGAAGATAATAAAATTCATTAATTTAAAACTCATAGTTTCATAATAAAATAATTAGGACTTAATTAATTTATATTATCACAGAAAAGTGTTTTTTATTATATTATGTATCTTATATTATACCACATTACTAATAAAAATAAAATAATATAATTTTTTTAGCATATATATATATATCATATATATATTAAGGTTCATATATTGTAATATATATATATATATATTCAAACATAAATTTTCATCATAAATAAAATATTAATTTGTAGTACAACCTTATAAAATATTTTTTTTGTATAATTACATTATTTATTAATTAAAGTATTTATATTTGAAAAAACTAGATCATTACATTATTTCCCCTTAAATAAATCACATCCTAAAAATTTCAACTCCAACTCCCCCTATATTGGGAAGGTCATCGTTGCATTGTTTATTGTGTTTATTATTTCCATGAGTCCTTTTATTCCATGCCTTTTTTATATGTAGAAAACCTGATTGAAAATTTTATTACTTATTGGAAATCTTATAATAACATATCTAAAGGAAATATTAATCCCAAAATTTTCTAATATCATGATTTATGGATGATATACTTAAATCTTGATAAATGTTTTACATTATCTTTATATACTTCATAATGTCTTGTAAAAGAATATTATTAACTAAATCATATCCCCTATGACTGTTAAACCAGGTGTGCAATAAGGATAATTTTCATACACCATTTCTTGATCGAGTCAAGCTCAATTTTGGGTTTTTAAGGTTTTTACCCCTAGGTACATCTGTTCTGGAGCCACATCCATTTATATTATCCAAACATGGATGTATTTTCTTAGAAACCACATACTCTATAATACACCAAAATACTTGTTTGTTTTCCAATATTTAGACTTATCCATAGGGTTTTTACTAATGTTTTATAATCCCAATTTATAAATATAACTAAACCAATATTTGATACCACTAATGGTGACTTGGATTTTTATTTCATAATCCTTTCATTACGTGGTACAAAATTTAACAACACAGAGGATGTTTTTTGGTTTATTATATTGTAAATAACAACATAATACTTAAAAAACATAATAAACATAAACATTATTCTAAAACACTTAAAATAATTTTATATTGGTTCATCATAAGTTACTTTTACTGCATCTAATATCCTAGGGACATGAATCAATGAAAGGGGTGAGTAAAAATCCTAGAAATGGAATAAAAATAGAGAACCATAGCATGTGACCAAGAGTCAAATCAATAAGGTGTAATGTAACACCCCGAGCTTCCACGATACACTTCTCATTCAATAATGCAATAGCTTGCATTGTACGCAACTTCGAGTTCTAAAACACCGCGACTAATCAAAGTAGCCATTTGGGATAGTAATAACCACTTTTTAAAATTATAGAAATTTGATATTTCAAAATGGACTTCATTTTTGGATTCGGAATATCGAAATTAGCCTATGTTGAATTTTTGGTATTTTTCTGAGAACTTCTAATTTTTTATGAATAGTGAAAAATACTTAAAGACAACTTTTTTAATCAAAATAATTTATAGTGATAAATTATACTATTTAGTGGTTTTAATGTATAATTAGAATATATTTTTACGATTTTATCCAATGGTGGTCATTAGAATTAATTTAACATTGAAATTGGACATAAACAATTGCCAATCTTTTGATATAAATTGTTTCTTAAAAACACGCTATTTGTTGTGACATCAGGAATTAATTATAAAATTAATTAATGCAACTTATATGTTTGGAATTTTGTAAAATAGAAATCATTTTTGAATTTGGAATATCAATTATAGCTTAAGGGGAAATTTTGGCATTGTTCTGAAAAACTTCAATTTTTGATGAATAGTGAAACCACTAAGTGGTAGTTAAATAAGTGATTTTTCGTTTAAATGAAATATTACCACTTCTGTGATTTGATTTTCAAAAATCTAACATAAATGGTTGTCATTAAGAAGTAAAATGTGGTTCAATGAGATTAAAATAATTTTTGGTGAATAGTAACTTTTAAGTTCTTAATCGCGATTAGAGGTAATTAGTGTAGTTTAAGGTAAAAATAATGTTTTAATAATATGAGATGAGCTTGACACATGTCCTACCATCATTGGATGTGCCATGGCCGACCAATAAAATCCATGGGTCAACTTGGAGACCCCATGGAGCCACTTTAGTTGGAAAATGACATAAATACCTTTTATTTAATGTTAAAGTAAAAAATGACACAAACATGAAATGTTTTACTAAAAAAATTTTTACATGTGGTTATACAGGTCATATTTTTGACTATAAATAGTCATTGGTAAGATAAAAAGATTTCCTACATCATAGTATTTTTTTTATAATTTTTAGACATTATAAAAAGTAAATGTTTTATGACACAATGATGATGCAGCGTTTACCTCATTAATTAACTATTTAAATAAAATGAAATGATAATGTAATATCTAAATCTTACACTTGTCAAAAACCTATTGGATAAGAATATTTCGAACCCTTATCACCTTATACTCGAAAAATATCATTGTGGGACCTTTAGAATCCGAAAAACATTTCAAAATAATGTAACATTTTAATCTTTCCAAAAGAGCCCCTCCTCCCCTCTTATAAAAGGCCCCCACCTATACAACCTTATTCACACTTTCAAGACTTTTGGATCGGTCAACCCTTGTCCAAATACTCTCCCAACTTATCTCTCTTCATCCTAGAAGCTTTACTTTAGTCAAAAATCCATCCTAAGAAGTCCTTTTGATCAAATCAAAAGGAAGAACCCGAAGAAGAGGTAACGTTTTCATCACCCTCTTTCAAGTTTCTTTCTTCTTCCACTCCATCTTTGTTTATTATTTCAATTATAAAATTATAAAATCCAGTATCTTCTATATAATGTGATGTTATGATAAATATGGAACAACCATATTCAGTATTCTACCCATCATTTGAATGACATGTCACCATACGTGCGTACGTACGGCTTACCGTCTCAACGTCGTGGTGTAATTGTTATTCAATATATTATTATTTAGATGGGTATAATAATGATATGTAATTCATGTAAATAATAAATATAACATGATAATTATTCTGTATATATTATATAATATCCAATTATATATTATTTTAATATCAAAATAATGATATTGTTGCTCGTGCGTACGTACGGACTACCGTCTCCACGAACGCGATGAGATTCATTCTCCGTCGTATCCATTCAAGTATAATTATCGTTTGATGATTTAAAAATAATGTTTAAGGACATGATATCATTATAGATATGAATAATATACAACCTATCCATGAAAAATACGACTTACGTAACAAAACATATAAAAGAAAACAAGTAAGTTAACACCCGAAACAACGATAAATCTAAGATATTATTAACAAAGAAATGTTAAAAGATAATATATGATATCATATGAATGTATATGATTCTTGTATAATTTAATAACAATTATTTCACCATTATACAAGAGGTTAACCTACCCCAACCAAGGAAAAGTACAAGGTAAGGGTTTACTTCACAACCTCTTCATTATCCAAGGTTGTTTATACATAATTATCTATTGGGACCTCGTTATCATCCACATCCATGTTTCTTAAAAATGTCTTTCAAACCATTTTTACTATTAAATGGAAAATGGGTTAAAGTCATTTATACCCTTATACGTTTTTGAAAGGAATCTTACCGTCATTTTCCAAACAATGTACTTTTTAACCTTTTTGACAAATTTATGGTAAGAATGTTTTTTTAACTTATACGGCGGGTGCGGCTATTTTCTGCCATTATAACTTCGTTGAAGCTTCCCTTACATGATTATAAGAATATTTTCAATGTAAATGTTTTATTATGGTACTTTTAAATGATTTCAAAAAAGAGAAATATTTCTCTCAAATAGCGTTGATTTCATCTATGTCAACATCCTTTGATGGGTTTTAAGTTTAATTGAAATTGATTTATGATACAAAACTTCCATTGAACATTTGGGATATATTTGACTGTCGATGTGTTATTTTTATACCATCCATAGTTTATGGAGAAATTGTTGACATTTCGTATTCTAGTTTTAATACGAATATTTATGTTATGTTTAAACCTATTCATATGAGGAATGTATTGGACTTAATAAGTGACGGGTGGAGCCCGCTATAGCTCCTCGATGCATCGGTAGGTCTCATGAGACAACTAGACATGGAATTGGCCGAGGCACTTTCCCAATTTGATTTATGGTTTTGGCCTAGGCCTTAATCATTTTAGACGTCTTGGCCGAGGCCTTGAAAAAATGTCTCAGAATGTCTGGCATTATACATTCCCTCATTATGAAAGTGGTTATTGATATTTCATGTGATTATTCGTCTAGTAGAATATCCATGTGAGTAAGTAATGGCATTATTTTATTTTAATTTTGCCATATTATGCTGAAGTTAAAGTTTAATAAGGCTTTTGTTTTAGTTATACATTGCCTTAAATGATTATGTTTTCTTATGAAAGTTTTTGCTATATTGTTATCCTTACGGAGCATTTGATCTCACCCCTTTCAATGTTTTGTTTTTCCCAGGATGTGAAGAAGTGTATTATGACTGACTTGCAAGAATAGTCAGTGAGGATATGAGTGTGGACTAAGGAGACCATGTTATTGTAGTTTTCATTTTGATGATGTAATGTAAAAAATTATGATTATGTTTAGTGTTTCCAAGGCTACTAAACTAATCGGTCTTTCGAGAATTGATCTTTTGTGATCATGCCAATGTTACGAAGTAATGCACCGACTCTGGGTAGCTGGGGTCGGGGCATTACAGTTGGTATCAGAGGTAGTTTAGTACTAACCTTGGAAGCTAGATTTAGATAAACTCTGATTAGAGCACATAGCCCGAAGAGAGACTTTGAGGATTAGTATAGAAGAACTTCCTAGAATTTTGGTATTGTAGAGATGTTGGGAGTTTTCCGAGCAATACATCCTTGTATGGATACGAGCAGGTAGAGGCGGCTCTGGCACAGATGTACCGAGGGGTAAAACCTGAAAACACCGCTTTGAGCTAGACTCGAACGGGAACTGGTGCACGACAACAGGCCTTGCTGCACTCTTGGTTACGACACTCCCGGGGGATATGCTTTGGATAATTCTCATTTTCTTTATAAACCACTATGAAGGGTTATGAGTATATACTTCCTCAAAGAAAACATTTTTATGGATTATATCCATAAATAGTTCAATTTATGTTAAGTATCTTACAAGTATGGAATTATGTATTTTGATTCATAAACTAATATAGTCTATGCCATTGTTTAGAAATGGTGCCTAGTGGAAGGAATGGAAACTGTATCAATGCATGCACTCCGTGTAGGGATTGCCCTCCTGCTCAAGATAATTATTGTGGAGCTGGAGATACAACTGGTGCTGATCAACTTATTACCATACTGGGACAACTCACTCAGGTTATGAATAATAACCTTACTCTTATGGAGCACCCTGATCCGCAACGTGGAGGATCAATGTTAGACGGCTTCATGAGGCAACAACCACCAACATTAAATGGGGGTACAAATCCATTAGTAGCTGAGCAATGGATAAACACCTTATAGAAAATATTCCACGCCTTGGGGAGTAGCGAAAGGGAGAAGGTTATCATGGCAGTTTACCGCCTCACTGGAGATGCTGATCAATGGTGGTCATTGATTCAAAATATAAAGGAAGATAAAGAAGTATCAAGTATGGAATGGAGAGAGTTCAAAGAGCTTTTCTTAGAAAAATACTTTCCACATGACCATCAAGCAGATATGGAAAGTCAATTTCTGAGTTTGAGGTAGAAGGAGGATGAGAATGTCGCAAAGTATGAGGCTAACATTACAAGGTTAGCGAGGCATGCTGCAGATTATATACGTGACCCGAGAAGTAAGATTGATCGTTTCTTTGATGGGTTAAAACTATTTCTCCGTCAAGCTCTAGTATCACAATCTTTCTCAACATACGAATATATAGTCTCATTTGCTATCAAGACAGAAAAGGAATTCTCTAAGTCTTTTGACAACAAAGTAAAGCAAGAGAAGAGGAGAAAGGTGGAACAAGAGACAGATAAAGGGAAAAAGGGAAAGAAGGATTTTCCATTATGTGATAATTGTGGGAGGAATCACCCTGGTACTTGCCTAAAAGGAATGGGAGTTTGTTATAAATGTGGAGAAAAAGGTCACCAAGCGCATGATTGCAAGGGAAAGAAAGAGGCTATCAATGTTGAATGCTACAATTGTAGGGAAATGGGGAATTATGCAAATGAATGTCCTAAGCGTCAGGGAAACTTACCTCAGAAAAGGCCAATGGATCAAGGACAATCTTATGCTGTTACTATAGTTAAAGTAGAATAACTAATGTATTGGTGCTTTTGGACTCATGGATTATATTCTGGTTATTAGAATAATGTGATATATATATATAAGGATTGTACTGCAGTACTTGTTAATTTCAGTAAGGTTTTAATATGGTGAAGGTAATTATATTTTTAGTATGTGACAATAAGAGAAACTTTACTTTGTTTAGGGAATCTGATAAATTGATTTTGGAATTAAGAGACCTTTTAGAGAAAGTTTGGACAGAGGTATTTTGGATAACTATAAAGGTTGGAGTGGATTATGTTGATCTTTGGATAGTATTGTTTAAGGTTAAACAATTTATGAAGATTATTTTTGGAATATTATAATACTATAGTTTTTGGAAAAGGACAACCTGCAGGGTGGGGCATAACCTGTCGCGTCGGACAAAGCTGCAGGAATCGAACCCACAACCATAGTGAGACATGCCTTTATTTCCTACCACTAGCCTACAGGAAGTCCCTGGTTGTTACAAAATAATTTTACTAATCTAAATGGTATGTTTTAACATTTGGAACCTTATACAATTAGGATAAGTATAATATTTTTGAGTTCTATTATCTTTTTGAGTGAAAGATGAGTTGAAGGTTGAAACTCTAATTGTCAAGCATAAATATATATATACCTATCTCTTATTCAATGAATAAATTAATTATTAAACTTTAGTAAAGGGATATTAAAACAAAAAATGTGTTATCCTAATACGTTATGTCTTTTTGAACTGATGATATTTTAAATCAACATAGATTGAAGGCTTTGAGGCCCTCAATTTGACAGTTGATTGTGATTGATGACCTCAATCACTCCCAACAAATATTTACATTTTTCCTCCAATTATATGTCTCTAATTGCCACCAATGCTCTCCTAATCGAGATCATAATTGGGTGGTGACATTTTCATTTCCCTTTCCCTCTTATTAAGGCTAAATTTTATTAATCTTATTTCCGATGTGGGTTTTCCACAAAGGTATTTTCTCTTTTCAACCTTTTATTTTCAAAGAAAAAAATTTCAAATTGTGAGGATGCAATTTATTGAAGGAGGGGAGAATGTAACACCCCGAGCTTCCACGATACGCTTCACATTCAATAATGCAATAGCTTGCATTGTACGCAACTTCGAGTTCGAAAACCCCACGACTAATCAAAGTAGTCGTTATGAATAGTAATAACCACTTTTAAACTTATAGAAATTTGATATTTTAAAATGGACATCATTTTTGGATTCGGAATATCGAAATTAGCCTATGTTGAATTTTTGGTATTTTTCTGAGAACTTCTAATTTTTTATGAATAGTGAAAAATACATAAAACCAAGTTTTTTAATCAAAATAATTTATAGTGATAAATTATACTATTTAGTGGTTTTAATGTATAATTAGAATATATTTTTACCATTTTAACCAATGGTGGTCATTATAATTAATTTAACATTTAAATTGGACATAAACAATTGCCAATCTTTTGATATAAATTGTTTCTTAAAAACACGCTATTTGTTGTGACAGCGGGAATTAATTATAAAATTAATTAATGAAACTTATATGTTTGGAATTTTGTAAAATAGACATCATTTTTGAATTCGGAATATCAATTATAGCTTAGGGTGAAATTTTGGCATTGTTCTGAAAAACTTCAATTTTTGATGAATAGTGAAACCACTAAGTGGTAGTTAAATAACTGATTTTTTCGTTCAAATGAAATATTACCACTTCTGTGATTTGATTTTCAAAAATCATACATACATGGTTGTCATTAAGAAGTAAAATGTGGTTCAATGAGATTAAAATAATTTTTGGTGAATAGTAAGTTTTAAGTTCTTAATCGCGATTAGAGGTAATTAGGGTAGTTTAAGGTAAAAATAATGTTTTAATAATATGAGATGAGCTTGACACATGTCCTACCATCATTGGATGTGCCATGGAAGACCAAGACAATCCATGGGTCATCTTGGGGACCCCATGGAGCCACTTTAGTTGGAAAATGACATAAATATCTTTTATTTAATGTTAAAGTAAAAAATGACACAAACATGAAATGTTTTACTAAAACAATTGTTACATGGGGATATACAAGTCATATTTTTTTTTACTATAAATAGTCATTGGAACGATAAAAAGATTTACTACATCATAGTATTTTTTTTATAATTTTTATACATTAAATAAATTAAATTATTTATGACACAATGATGATGAAGCGTTTACCTCATTAATTAACGATTTAAATAAAATGAAAAGATAATGTAATATCTAAGACTTACACTTGTCAAAAACCTATTAGATACGCATATTTTAAACCCTTATCATCTTATCCTCGAAATATATCATTGTGGGACCCTTAGAATCCGAAAATCATTTCAAAATAATGTAACATTTTAATCTTTCCAAAAGAGCCCCTCCTCTCCTCTTATAAAAGGCCCCCACCTATACCACCTTATTCACACTTTCAAGCCTTTTGGATCAGTCAACCTCTGGACAAATACTCTCCCAACTTCTCTCCCTTCATTCTAGAAGCTTTACTTTATTCAGAAAGCCATCCTAATGAGTCTTTTTGATCAAATCAAAAGGAAGAACCCGAAGAAGAGGTAACGTTTTCATCAGCCTCTTTCAAGTTTCTTTCTTCTTCCACTCCCTCTTCGTTTATTATTTCATTTCTAAAATTATAACTCCAGTATCTTCTATATACTGTGATGTTATGATAATTATGGAAGAACCATATTCAGTATTCTACCCATCATTTGAATGACATGTCACCATACGTGCGTACGTACGGCTTACCGTCTCCACATCGTGGTGTAATTGTTATTCAATATATTATTATTTAGATGGGTATAATAATGATATGTAATTCATGTAAATAATAAATATTAAATGATAATTATTCTGTATATATGATATACTATCCAATTATATATTATTTTAATATCAAAATAATGATATGGTCGCTCGTGTGTACGTACGGACTACCGTCTCCACGAACGCGATGAGATTCATTCTCCGTCGTATCCATTCAAGTATAATTATCATTTTATGATTTAAAAATAATGTTTAAGGAGATGATATCATTCTGGATATGAATAATATACAACCTATCCATGAAAAACACGACTTAAGTAACAAAAAATATAAAAGAAAATGAGTAAGTTAACACCCGAAACAACGATAAATCTCAGATATTATTAACAAAGTAATGTTAAAAGATCATATATGATATCATATGAATGTATATGATTCTTGTATAATTCAATAACAATTATTTCAACATTATACAGGAGGTTAACCTACCCCAACCAAGGAAAAGTACAAGGTAAGGGTTTACTTCACAACCTCTTCATTATCCAAGGTTGTTTATACATAATTATCTACTGGGACCTCGTTATCATCCACATCCATGTTTCTTAAAAATGTCTTTCAAAACATTTTTACTATTAAATGGAAAATAGGTTAAAGTCATTTTTACCCTTATACATTTTTGAAAGGAATCTTACCGTCATTTTCCAAACAATGTACTTTTTAACATTTTTGACAAATTTAAGGTAAGAATGTTTTTTTAACTTATACGGAGGGTGCGGCTATTTTCCGCCATTATAACTTCGTTGAAGCTTCCCTTACAAGCTTGTAAGAATATTTTCTAAGTAAATGTATTATTATGGTACTTTTAAATTATTTCAAAAAAGAGAGATATTTCTCTCAAATATCTTTGATTTCATCTATGTCAACATCCTTTGATGGGTTTTAAGTTTAATTGAAATTGATTTATGATACAAAACTTCCATTGAACATTTGTGATATATTTGACTGTGGATGTGTTATTTTTATACCATCCATAGTTTATTGAGAAATTGTTGACATTTCGTATGCTAGTTTTAATACGAATATTTATGTTATGTTTAAACCTATTCATATGAGGAATGTATTGGACTTAATAAGTGACGGGTGGAGCCCGCTATAGCTCCTCGATGCATCGGTAGGTCTCATGAGACAACTAGACGTGGAATTTTCCGAGGCCCTTTCCCAATTTGATTTATGGTTTTGGCCGAGGCCTTAATCATTTTAGACGTCTTTGCCGAGGCCTTGACAAAATGTCTCATAATGTCTGGCATTATACATTCCCTCATTATGAAAGTGGTTATTGATATTTCATGTGATTATTCGTCTAGTAGAATATCCATGTTAGTAAGTAATGGCATTATTTTATTTTACTTTTGCCATATTATGCTAAAGTTCAAGTTTAATAAGGCTTTTGTTTTAGTTATACATTTCCTTAAATGCTTATTTTTTCTTATGAAAGTTTCCTCTATATTTTTATCCTTACGGAGCATTTGAGCTCACCCCTTTCAATGTTTTGTTTTTCCCTGGATGTGAAGAAATGTATTATGACTGACTTGCAAGAATAGTCAGTGAGGATATGAGTGTGGACTAAGGAGACCATGTTGTTGTAGTTTTCATTTTGATGATGTAATGTAAAACTTATGATTATATCTAGTGTTTCCAAGGCTACTAAACTAATCGGCCTTTCGAGACTTGATCTTTTGTGATCATGCCAATGTTACGAAGTAATGCACCAACTCTGGGTAGCTGGGGTCGGGGCATTACATATGAACATAGCGAATATCATAATCAAAATAATTTAAATCATAACATGGAAGTGTGGCTATAACATAGTCATGATAAATTCATAAACATATCACCATAGCTCATCACTAGGGTGTCATGAATAATATTACCATAAATTTGTATAAGGAATATTTTCCCAATGCATTGGTCTCTTAGGAGTAACATACATGAGTTAACATTATAACTTTATCTAATTAATTAGAGCTCTATCAGGATACACCATTAATATGTAAAAATTCATCTGTTCCATATATATTATAATAAAACATTTCATTCAACCCATGTAAAATAGAGAATAGGTTTTTTTTAAAATCACTGAGTACATAAATGATTCAAGATGTGAACTTTTAATCATTTTTAACACACAAAAAGGGAATTTGGGATATATACATGTAAATAAAAAAATAAATATATTATTTTTACAACTAGGTGATTTACCATGGGTAAAGAAGAGGTTTGGGTATTCACAATATAATAATATTTCAAGGAAAAAGAAAAAAATCATGATCTGATTTTGGTTGTATAACGGTATACAACATGGATTATAAAAATTAATAATGATAGAGAATTTATACCTCCCATTAATGAAATTTCATTTTTGAAATTATGGGGAGATAAAAAGAGTAATAAAAGATAGATTCTTTGAAATTTATAAGACTCAATAAGGGAGGTAAAAGGATGAATAATGGAGAAGAGAATAATTACATTACCTTGAAGGATAACTTCCTAAATCGTTAAGAGGATAGCGTTATGACCAATAAAAATATTCATGATTTAAGATATAGTAATGGAAGAGAATAATTGGGAGGTATATTATGAGAGGATATTGAATAGGTATTGGGAGAATGGGAAGAGGGGTTTGGTATTTATACTTGAGGAGGGGTGGTGATCAGGGTTTAAATAATTATTATTTTTCCATTAAGGTCAGTCAATTTAAATAATTAATTCCCACATTTTTTATGAAACTAGATGTTTTTAATTCTGGTTAAGTTATTAAATATGTAAATAACCCATTTAATTTTATGTTATTTCTTAAATACATTTTTATCAAGAATAAGGGTTAATAAGTTTGAATATTTCATAGGAAATCTAATTTTTCCAATTCAATTTTACTCTATTATTTTTCTTATAGAATTTTATTTCATCCATATTTTAATTTTTGTGTGTATTATATACTAATTTATCGACATTTTTCATTGATATAATTAAATATAGATCTAAATTATTATGAGAGATAAGTGGACATGAATTCAATGTTGATGTTGATCAGACTAGATGGGTCTTTCCACATTAGTTTTGTCATATCATTTTTTTAGTATTATTTTATTAGCCAAAAATTTTTATATATATTAGATGACTTAAGTTTGATCATTTAATATAAATGGAGGAACAAATGATTCAAATTTTATCATGATCAAAAGTGTGTGTGAAGTCAATGGATCTATAATTGATGAATTTTCTAGGATGAAAATATTTTCATCAATAATTCTACCATAACTCAATGAAATTTTTATTTCAGATGTTTAAGACAAAGGGTAAGAATTTCATAGAATAAAATTTTCAAATAAACTTAAATTATGTTATTCAAAAATGTGTGGACATATGATACATTGAGTATGGACAGTCTGTCTACAAAGTATTGTTTTCTAAAATGATTTAGCCATAACGTCTTCAATACATAGCCAAATAAGATTAAAATTTTTAGTAGAAAATAGAATACAAGGAAAAACAACTTTCTTGAATGTAAAATATTTAGATTTTGTTATTTAATTATAAAAAAAATCATAATTTTTTTGTGGATATAATTTAAGAAAAGAAGATGTTTTATTAATTTCTAATAATTAATGTAATTAATGTAATGCTCAAAAGGTTCTTAATAAATTAATTAAGAGTTAATTAATTTATATCATCATATAAAATTGATTTTTCATATAGTATGTATCTTATATGATACTACATTACTAATAATAATAAATGAATATAATTTTTTAATCATATATATAACATATATATGTTAACATATATATATATATATATATATATATTCAAACATCAATTCTCATGATAAATAAAATTTTAATTAATAATACAACCTTATAAAATTTATTTTTATTTATAATTATATAATTTATTAAATAAAATATATATATTTGAAAATAAATTGGGTTTTTTTAACAATTCATAAATAATATCTAAATATAATTTTTTTATAATTTCATGTTTATTATTATAGAGATTTCATAATATTGAATATAAAAATTTTATATTCATTCCAATATTAATTCTTTCATATTAATCATCATATGAATTTTACATTTTAAATATATTATATTTTATGAATTATAAATTATTTATAATATAATTTCTATTATGTAAAAATTTTATATAATCTAAATATCTTTTATTTATTAATTATTTAAACCTTGATCATATCAATCATCAAAACACTTTTATTATGGCTCAAATAAAACCCAAATAAGTCCCCCTTTTTATTTTAAACAATTTAAAATAATTAATCATTCAAAATTCATAATTTAAATATAAAAAAATTATATTTTATTCTTTTTAATAATTTATAACCCTTTATAAATTATTTTTTATGATTTATATATCTTAATAAATTCTATATTATTTTAAATGTTATTTTAAATAATAACATTTAATAATTTAGAATGAAATGTTTCTTAAACATTTATTTATAAAAAAATTACTAATAATTAATTTATAAACCTTTTATAAATAAAAATATCCCAAAATGTCGTTTATAAAGATTTAGAAACATTTTATGAACCATTAAATTCATTTTAAATGTTAAAAATATTTTTTTTATGTTTTTCCTTACATAAGGACCCATTACTACTTAAGTGCATCCTTCCTTTATAATTATCCAAACACTTTGTGTAAGGGAAACTATCCTCAACCATTATACAAACATGAGTAAGACCTTTACATAGAGATAAATGAAAGTTATTGCATAAAGGATGTCACTAATTACCTTTACACATCTTAAATGAAATTTATTTTGAATGGGTAATGATGATATTACCATTACATGAACGCTTTATTTAAGGGTAGGTATTGATAAACCATTACGTGACCTTCAAAAACCTCTATGTAATGGGGATACCTTCATGTATCCAACTCGTGTAAGGGTATGAAAATAACATGAATGGGTAAATTTAGGTTACCCATATGTAGAAATATCTACATAAGGATAAGGAGAGATGACCTTAATGCAGACCACTATACAAAAGGGTAAATCCTTGGTTACCTTTACACAACCTAGCTACATAAGGGTAAAACTAATTTTACAGATTTTTGTAAAATAATTAAAATACTACTATATTGTTGGTTTATTCTTAATTTTTATAGAATGTTCCATAGATCTAGAACATAACCTACTCTAATACCATTGAATGTTTTTCTTATAATCCAATAAAATTTATCAGATCAAGCTGAAGAAATTAAAACCCATTGTTTCAGTATCTCTATGCAAGATAATATGAAACTACATAAAATACTAAAATTAATAAATAATATAAATCTATAATACCTTACACTGAAGAAGTCACTACATTATCTTTGATCTTTACCACATGGGTTTGGGAGAGATCACCAAAATATAAAGAAAAATCATCCCATCTTTGTATGTATCCGTGGGCTAAACTGAATCATCCAACATTCTAGTGGGATTCACCTTTTCTCAATGATATAATAGTACGTATATATTAAAATGAGAAATAAAAAATATACCATTTTTGTAACATCCCAAATAAATATAGGAATATGAGATTTTAGTTTTTATTAATATTTTTGAATTAAATATTAATTTTACATTAAAGGGGACTCTATGTTTGATTGCGTACTCATTATTCAACAACGGGTTTCTTTGAAATCTTACATTGCACACCAATAATATAATATTATTATTTTAAATTGTAGTTAACGCCAAGCCATTTTATTTGAAATAATGAATATAAATAACTAAAATATTATTATATATATTTTTTTAATGTTTTAACATTTATCAAATAAAAGTTAGAGGATTAAATTGTGAATGAATCCAACTTTAATCACAAATAGTCTAATATTCATTAAAAGGTCATTTTACCGACTTTTGATGGAGAACCCTTTTTAAATATAGTTTTTGTTACTTTTATATGTTATATTTGACAAAATAAAATTCTTCTTTAGAATTGGGACATTAAAATTTACTTTGGGTAAATTTTTTGTATTTTTTTGATAAAATTCATTTTTTTATAAATAGTGAAAAATACTGTATTTTAATTCAAATATTCCTGTTAATATAATTTATTTATATTGTTATAATATCATTTTAATTGGTTTTAAAGTGTAAATATATTATAGTTTACCATTTAATCAAATGGTGGTCATTGGAATTATTTTCACTTTGAAATTGGACTTAAACAAGTGTCAATATTTTGATTGATATTGTTTCTTAAAACACGCTATTTGTTTTGACAACAGGAATTAATTTTATATTAAATAATTAAACATCTATGTTTTTAATTTGGTAAAATATATATCATTTTTGAATTCAAAATATCAAATATATCTTAGGCTGAGTTTTTGGTATTTTTCTGAAAAACTTCAATTTTTTGATGAATAGTGAAACCACATAGTAGAAGTTAAAAAATAGATTTTTTTCATTTAAATGAAATTTTACTACTTCTGTGAATTGAATTTCAAAAATCCGATATACATGGTTGTTATTAGTAAGTAAAATGTGGTACAATTAGATGAGAATAATTTTTGGTGAATAGTAACTTTTGACTTTTATTTACCACAGTTAAATGTAAATAGGGTAATTCAAGGTAAAAGGAATATTATAATTATTACAAATTACCTTAACACTTTTCTTAACAATATTTTATGAGTAATGGCAGACCATGGGCATCCTTCGGTCGGTTTTGGGACCCCATGGAGCCACTTAAGTGTGATAATGACCCTTTATTTTAATTAACTTAAAGTAAAGACAAAAATGACACAAAAAAATATCTTTTAGTAAATTAATTTTTACATAGAGTTATATAAGTTATCTTTTCGACTATAAATATTCATTATAAATATAAAAAAATTTCCTAAATCATGGTTTTTTTAATTTTTAGACATCAAATAGATTATATTATTTATGACACAATATTGATGCAGTATTTACCTCATTAATAAATAATTTAAATCAATAATATTATAATGATTAAAATATTATAAAAAACCTGTCCAATTCTTATTGAATGATTTTATTTCAAATATTAGTCATCTTATCTTCAACTGTAATGATTTTTGGACCTTTCGAATCCTAAGATATGTTTATAATAAAATAATGTTTTCACAATTTCCTAAAGAGCCCCTCCTCTCCCTTATAAAAGGAGACCACTTCTAACCAATTACTCAGACCTCTCAATCCTTTTGGCTCGTCCAACCTATTCCCAATTAAGCTCCCTACATCCCTCTATTCCACAAAGAATCCTTTTCTTTAGGCAGAAGGAACTTCAAGAAGACCTTTTGGTTCAAACCAAAGGGAGTTACCCAAATTAAAGGTAACAGTTTCTCTTAAATTACTTTCTTTTATTTTACTTCTCCAACCCCCCCCCCCCTCCCCCAAACTCTTTTTATTCCTCTATTTTATAAAAAAACAATATCATCAATATACTAGGATGTTTTTATGAGAATTATTCGAACTACACTTAAACACACATCTATCTAATGGGTGAAGAACATAATGTTTCTGTGGAAGGAAAACTAACACCTCACAAAATGATGATTATTCAATTATCTCCTACCGCCTCTCATGGTGGCCATTAAGATGGAATTGTATTCATATATGATATATATTATGTTTATGTTTTCTTTATGCTTCGGTATTTTCAACTTATATAATACCTTTATTATTTCCATAGTGGGTAAATACAATAATCTCATTTGAGGAAGTGCGGACTACCACCCCCTAAAAGTAATATGACTCATTAATGTCTTATGTGGGACATACAAAGGATGGAGTTAATAATATTATATATATTATATTATACTGGAATTATAATATAACTATGTATCATTATGTTTAAATTCCATTATAGTCAGAAATAGAAATGAATGTAGCGTTCATGCGTACGTACGGCTTACCGTCTCCATGTACGGTGCATTTCATTTCTAAACTCCAAATGTTATTTACAATTATAAATACATGGAAATACTGGATATATATTATATATATAATATCTAAATGATGAATATCATTCTGGATATAATGAAATTTTGACCACATTAACAACATGTAATAATAAGAAGTTTATTTTTGTCTCAAATACCAAATATCGACAAAACAACCATTATTAACTTAAATGATTACATAATGTTTATAATATGGTCATAAGTGATATAAAAGGAATAATAAACATTATAATGGTTCTTAAGAAAGTATAAATTAACTTAATTTTATTATTCAGGAGATTAAAGAATGACCAAGTCAAGTCGGACACGAGGTAAGGGAACTTCTTAACCCAATTTCCGTTCTTTGGGTTGATCTTCTCTTTCTTGTTTATGTCGTTTTTTGATTATGTGATAAATTAATTTTAATTTATTTATACTTGATTTATGTGTTCTTATATTAAATATACATAGTCAATCTATTTTATTTACAAAATGACCTTTTTAAAAGACTTCGTCTCAATCTCCTTCCATTGAGGCATATTTTCATTTATACGCAACTTTCTTATATACGGTCTATAAACCCCAATGACTTTTAATTTTATTCAAAACGAATATTTTCCCAACAAATCATTTTACTAAAAAACAAAAAGTTTGTTTCTTTTTAACATACACGGTGACAACCACCTTTTCCACCACTGTGAGTATTATTTGATCTTTGGCTTCCTTAACAAGTCGTAATGTTTTTTAAAGAAAAATAAATATCATATAATATTTTACATATTTTGGTATTGAAAATGGTTTTGATAAAGGATTATTTTATATCAATATATTTAAATTATATATTGTGACTGAAATGGGGAAATGTTATAATTCCTTTATATTAGTTTTATGTGTAATGATTTTATAATGGTACTTGGACATTTGATGGGTGGTTACTTGATAAACCAAATGACGGGTGGTGTCATGAAAACCAGGATGGGTGGTTACGTTTTAACATCCAATGCATTGGGTATGGAAGTCTAACGTATGACTATTTCATTTAGTGATATGTGTGGAAGTCGACCGTATGGTTATTCTATTTTATGTATGTTTATGTCCCAAGTTTCATTTATATATTATGTGTTTTTTATATGGGTTTTATGGAAATATTTTAGTTACAATAGGGTAAGAAATGATATTTTATTCGTGAAGAGTATTTACTACTTCATAAAGGTGAAACATATTTCTTATGATACAGTATTCATGTTTTACTTGTTTTGAAAACTTAATAGTTTTCCTTCTAAGTGTATCCCTTACATAGCTTATTATGCTCATCCCATGTTTTTGAAATGTTTTTCACAGGACATAAAGTGGAATAGGGTCAAGGATGGGATCAAGGAAAATTCATTCTATCTAAAATATGGAACTGGATATGACACTTTTTTTCAAGAGTTTTTATTTATGAAAAAAATGAAAACTAAGTAGAAGTGTCTACTTTGTAAATCTTTTGAGTTATGATAGTTATGTCCTAATTATCTACAACTCTAAACCTGAAAAGATCTTCAATGTGAATTATTCATTTAATTCAATATTACATAATGTTTTAATGATGGGTCCTTATAGTTGGTATCAGAGGTCAGTTTAGACAACTTTAGAAGTTAGGATATTGTTAAATTAATGTCCATAAATTAATTTACGTTAATATTGAAATGATATAGCATTTATAGATTACCATGTTTCTTCGCCTAAGATATTTCTCTGTTGAGAATGGTTTTCCGTAGAGGAAACAGGGAATTTGTGATAGGAAGTCATACAGAGGGAAATGACCCTCCAAATCAGCATCATGAGATGGTTAGAATCTGAATTTAACAGTTTTTTTGCAGTGATGGATCAGTTGACTCAGGTGATAAATTGTGGTTGTGTTTATTGATGATATTTTGGTTTATTCCAAAAGTAAAGAGGAGAATGGAAGTCATTTAAGGGTTGTCTTTCAAACCTTAAAAGAAAAAAAACTGTTTGGGACATTCAGCAAGTATGATTTTTGGTTAAAAAAAATTTCATTCCTTGGTCACATTGTTTCAAAAAAAATGTCATAACTGTTGATCCTGCTAAAAAAAAAGTTGTTGAAGAATGGCCAAGACCCACAAATAAAAGTGAGATCCATAGATTTCATGGTTTGGCAGGTTATTACCAGAGGTTTGTTGAGAATTTTTTACGGTTATCTAGTCCAATGACTAAGTTAACTCAAAAAGGATATAAGTTTATCTGGACAAAATAATATGATGATTGTTTTCAGGAATTGAAAAAAAGACTGGTGAATGCTCTTGTTTTGGATTTACATTCCAGAAATAGTGAGTTTGTTATATACAGTGATGCTTTGTTGAAAGGACTTGGTTGTGCCCTTATACAGAATGATCAGGTAATTTCTTATGCTTCACGTCATTTGAATTCTCATGAGTTTGATTACCCAACACATGATTTGGAATTAGGTGTTGTTGTTTTTTATTTAAAAATTTTGATGCATAATTTGTATGGATTAAAGTGTGTAATATATATTGATCACAGAAGTTTAAAGTATATATTAACTCAGAAATAATTGAAAATGAGACAAAAGAGATGGCTGTAATTAATCAAGTATTATGATTGCACTATCCTATACCATCTGGGAAAGGCAAATAAAGTGGCTAATTCTTTGAGTTGAAAAAGTAATTCTTCGTTAACCATGTTACATTTGGAATGAGATCCTTTGGTTTTTTATTTGATTAACTTTGGAATAGAAGTTGTTGGTGTGAGAAATTCTTCTGTTTTGTTTCAGGTGTCAATAAGACCATCTTTATCAGACAAAATTAAGCAAGCACAGAAAGAAGATAGTGAGTTGCAGAAAAAGGTAGAGTTGGTTCAGAAGGGTAAGTTTCCTGAAGTTAATGTTGATAATGATTTTGTTTTGAGGTTTGGGAAAAGATTATGCATGACCTGTGATTCACAATTGAAGAATGAGTTGTTATGTGAAGCTCATAGTTCCCCATTTTCAGTTCATCCTGGTAGTACTAAGATGTACAGATATCTTCAGGAGTATTACTAGTGGGATGGAATGAAAATATATATTTCTGATTTTATTGTGAAGTGTTTGACTTGTCAGCAGGTTAAAGCAGAGCAACAATTACCGAAAGGGATGCTTCAGCCTTTACCAGTTCCAGAGTGGAAATGGGAAAATATATCCCTGGACTTTGTTGTGGGATTATCAAAGACATCTCGAGGTGACAATGCAATATGGGTTATTATTGATCTATTGACTAAATATGCTTATTTCCTTTCTATTCAATATAATTTGTCTCTAGATCAACTTTCTCGATTGTATGTTAAAGAGATAATGAGGTTTCACGGTGTTCCCCTCTCCATTGTATCTGATCATGATACCAATTTTACTTATATCTTTTCGAAAGGCCTTCATAAATCGTTTGGTACTAAATTAAATTTTAGTACAACTTTTCAACCTCAATCAGACAGGCAGTCAGAGAAAACAATTCAAACATTGGAAGATATGCTACGTGTTTGTTCAATGGATTACAAGGGACGTTTGGACCAAGATCTTTCTTTGGTTTAATTTTCTTATAATAATAGTTTTCATTCTAGTATACAGAAGGCTCCATTTGAGGCATTATAAGGGAATCGGTTTCGAACTCCAGCTTCTTTGGATGAAGTAGGTGAAAAGAAACTGATCGTACCAGATTTGGTAGAAGAGATGGAAGAGAAAGTGTAGTTGATTCAGAAGTACATGATAACAACTTAGAGTAGGCATAGAATTTTTGAGGATAACCTAAGGAAGGATCATTCTTTCGAGGTGGGTTATCATGTCTTTCTCGGAGTTTTTACAAGGAAATGTGTGATGCATTTTGGTAATGCGGGAATGTTGAGTCTGAGGATCATTGGACCTCATGAAATCCTAGAGAAAGTTGGATAAATTCCTTACAGAGTGTCTTTACCTCCAATTTTGTCCCAGGTATATAATTTTTTTCATGTTTCGATGTTGAGAAAGTATATTCTAGATCCATCTTAGGTTTTGAGCCCAGAGGTAGTCCAGATTTTTGATCGAAGAGAGAAATTGTTGCGGAACAAGGTAATTCACCAGGTAAAGGTTTTGTGGAAAAAATCATATGTTTTAAGAGGCAATGTGGGCATCTAAAATGCTATGAGGGATAAATACCCCCAATTATTTGATAAGTGAATAAAAATTGCGTGGACGCAATTCCCAAAATGTGGGAAGGATGTAACATCCCAGATAAATACAAAAATATGAAATATTCATATTTATTAAAATTTTTGAATTAAATATTAATTTTACTTTAAAGGGTATGTATTGTTCGATGGCGTACCCGATATGCAGCAATGGGTTTCATTGAAATCTTACATTGTACACTAATAATATAATATTATTATTTTAAATGTTAGTTAATCCCTAGTCGTTGTATTAGTGGGATTGAATAGAACTAACTACAATATGATTATATATGTTTTTTAAATATTTTTACATTTATCCAATAAATTTTAGTGGGTTAAAATTTGAATGAATCCAATTTTAAGCACAAATACTTTAACATTCATTAAAAGGTCGATTTACCACCTTTTGATGGTGAACCCTTTTTAAATATATTTTTTTCACTTTTATATGTTATATTTGAAAAACTAAAATTCTTCTTTATAATCAGGATGTCAAAATTTACTTTGGGTAAATTTCTGGTATTTTTATCATAAAATTCATTTTTTATGAATAGTGAAAAATATTGTATTTTAATTCAAATATTCCTTTTAATATAATTTTTTATAAGATTTTAATATGATTTTAATTGGTTTTAAAGTATAAATAGATTATTTTTTACCATTTAATCCAAATTTGGTCAATGTGATTATTTTCACTTTGAAATTTGACTTAAACAAATGTCAATCTTTTGATTGATACTTTTTCTTAAAAACACGCTATTTGTTCTGACAACAGTAATTAATTTTAAATTAAACAGTGTAACTTCTATGTTTTTAATTTTTTAAGATAGACATTATTTTTGAATTCAAAATATCAAATATATATTAGGCTGATTTTTTGGTATTTTTGAAAAACATTAATTTTTGTTGAATAGTGAAACCACTTAGTAGTAGTTAAAAAACCGACTTTTTCATTTAAATGAAATTTAACTGCTTCTGTGAATTGAATTTCAAAAATTCGACATACATGGTTCTTATTAGTAAGTAAAATGTGGTACAATGAGATGAAAATAATTTTTGATGAATTGTAACTTTTGATTTTTATTTACCGCAGTTAAAGGTACATAGGGTAATTTAAGGTAAAAAGAATATTATAATTATTTAAAACTACATTAACACTTATCCTAACCTTATTGGATGAGTCATGGACGACCATAGTAATCCTTCAGTTGATTTTGGGACCCCATAGAGCTACTTAAGAGTGATAATGAACCTTTATTTTAATTAACTTAAAGTAAAGACAAAAATGACACAAAAAAATATCTTCTAGAAAATTATTTTTTACATAGGGTTATATGAGTTAACTTTTCAACTATAAATATTCACTAGAAATATAAAAAGATTTACAACATCATTGTATTTTTTTTATAATTTTTAGAAAACAAATAAATTAAATTATTTATGACACAATAATGATGCAGTATTTACCTCATTAATAAATGATTTAAATAAATAAGATTGTAATGATTAAAATATTATAGAAAACCTGCCCAATTCAAATTGGATGATTTTATTTCGAAAATGAGTCATCTTATCTTCTAATTTAATTTTTTTGGAGCTTTTTAAACTGAAGATATGTTTATAATAATAAAAATGTTTTCACATTTTCCTAAAGAGCCCCACCTCTCCCTTTTAAAAGAAGACCACTTCTAACCAATTCCTCACACCTCTAAAGCCTTTTCGATCATCCAACCTCTACCCACATAAGCTACCTAAATCCCTCTGTTTCACCTAGAATCCTTAATTTAGGCATAAAGAACTTCAAGAAGTCCTGTTGGTTCAAACCAAAGGGAGTTGCCCAAATTAAAGGTAATGGTTTCTCTTAAATTGATTTCTTTTATTTTACTTCTCCAACCAATAAACTCTTTTAATTCCTTTCTTTTATAAAAACATCAGTATCCTCAATATACTAATATGTTGTTATGAAAATTATTCAAACTACACTTACACACACCTCTATCTAATGGGTGAAGAACATAATGTTTCTGTGTATACACCCATTTGACTTTTACTTTTATTCAAAAGGAATCTTTTCTCAACAAACCGTTTTACTAAATGACAAAAAATATGTTTCTTTTTAACATACATGGGGATAATGACCTTTTCTGCCACCATGAGTATTATTTGATCTTTGGCTTTCTTAACAAGCCGTAATGTTTTGAAAATGAAAATAAATATCATATACTTTTTTACGTATTTTGGAATTGAAAATGGTTTTGATAGAGGATTCATTTATGTCAATATATTTAAATGGTATATTGTGATTGAAATGTGGAAATTTAATAATTCCTTTATATTGGTTTTTTGTGTAATGATTTTATAATGGTACTTGAAAATTTAATGGGTGGTTACGTGATAAACTAAATAATGGGTGGTGCAGTGAAAACCAGGACTGGTGGTTACGTTACAACCTCCAATGCATTGGGTGTGGAAGTCAGTCGTATGGCTATTACATTAAGTGATATATGTGTAATTCAACCATATGGTTATTCCATTTATGTATGTTTATGTCCCCAGTAACCTTTATATGTTATGTGTTCTATATATGGGTTTTATGGTATTCTTTTAGTTACAAAAGGGTAAGCAATTATATTTTATTAAATGAAGAGTAATTGCTACTTCTAAAATGTGAGAAGTATTACTTATGATAAATTATTCATGGTTTACTTGTTGTTTTGAAAAATGAATAGTTTTCCTTCTTTGTGTAGACCTTACTGAGCTTTTTATGCTCATTCCATGTTTTTGAAATGTTTTTCACAAGACATAAAGTGGAATAGGGTCAACGATGAGATCCAGGAAAAGTTATTCGATCTAAAATATGGAACTAGATATGACCCTTTTTTTCATGATTTTTTATTTTATGAAAAAAATAGAAACTTATTAGAAGTGTATACTTTGTATATCCTTTGAGTTGTAATAGTTATGTCCTAATTCTATAAATCTTTAAACCTTAAAAGATCCTCAATGTGAATTATTCATTTAATTCAATATTATGTAATGTTTTCAGGCTGGTTCCTTATAATTTGGTTAGTAAGTATCGGCTAAGAATTAAAATCTAAGATCCACTCTCACTTTCTTTATATGGAAATAGATTATATAAGCAATCAATGATGCTCTATAATTTTTGTCTCATTTATTCATTTGTTAAAACATAAAAATTAATACTATGTTTAGTAAAAGTGTGTATGAATGTACAATATCCATTTAATCAATGTAAATTTAATATAAATTTGAAATTATTTCATTCAATGAAAGCTTACATTGGTGAAATACAAAATGATAATTTTTTCCCCATTTTTCACCAATCACATATTACATAAAATAATATACACTTATGTGTATGAAGGTAATAATTTTCATTAAATATTAACTTCCTTATATATAATATTATATATATATATAATTATTTTGGATATATCTTCATTATTTCTTTATATACTCACTAGGTAAAAATTTTTGGGGTTATGTTTCTTGGAGATTTATTTTTTGAAATCCAAAAAATAGATTTTTTGAAAGAACATGAAGTAAGGTTTTTAATCATTAATGATTTTAATGTATACATATTAAAAAATCATATAGGAACCCAGATATTATTTAGATTATTTCAAATAAATGTAACCTTTTTTGATATTTTTTATTTCATGTAACACTGAGTTAATCTTTCATTACACACAAAACTGAGTTTAAACTAAACGTGACATAGTATTATAATATTTTTATATGATAGTTATAAACTAGTTATTGGAATGGAGGGTATGAATAAGATTAACTAAATTTTGAAAATATATGGTTTACACATGTATATAAAATTAATTCTTGGGTGAACATTTAATTAAAAATTAAAATAAATGAAATATTTTTCTGAAAAAAACAAATTTTATGAAAACAAAAGTGTTTTACATTAAAAAATTAAATAAACCTATTTTGGTGAATTATTTTAAATAAATTTATATATTATATATTTAATAAATATTTTAAAATTCATCTTATAATTTTTCTAGATTAGAGATAAGAATAAATCATATTTTATTCTTAAAACAGTATTTTTTAAAAAATTAATTTTTTCGCCCTTTAACTTATTTATTTTTTTAAATAAACCTTTTATAAAATTTTGTTGAAAAAAAATTTAAATCATAATATCAAAATTATCATAGGGTTAATTTTTCATAATTTGTGAAAAAATTAATTTTTTGATGAATAGTGAACAATACTGAATTTTTATAGAAAAATACCTTTTTTTCTATTATTTAGAAATTAAAATTATATTTTAAATTATGTTTAAATTAAAATTAGTTAAATTATATATCTATTAATCCAATTTTGGTCATTTTAATCTTTTTAATATTGTATTTTCATATAGAAACATTATAAACCATTGAACATTTTCTCTTAGAAAACCCACTTTCTTATCGCGTCTATGGGATTTATTTTAAATTAAAATTTTCCATTTCTAAAAATTTAGATTTAAAAAAATGGATTATTTATTTTGAATCATACTAATTTATATTATATAATAAGTTCAACATAATTTTTGAATGAAATGAATATTGAAAAAATAATAATAATTGTCGCGGTTAAGGTAAAAATGGATTTTCTATGGGGTTAACCAAAAAGAGATTAGAGTTAAAATGACCTAATGTTTTTTATAAAATATAATTTATCGATATAGTTAGATCATATAATTAATAAATATATATAATAATGCATTTTGGATCTTTTTGTCATGATAATAACATGGGTACACCTTTTTCTTTTCAAAAAGGTATATGCGTGCCACTCACCTCACTTATAAAAGGCCACCCATCTCCACTCCTATTCACAACTTCAAAACCTTTTGGTTCAATGAATAAATTCCAAAAAAAATTAAAAAATTCTATCCTATAATCCTATAATCCTTTTTTTTGCAGAAAACCTAAAAATGATGGCTTTTGGAGCAAACCTAAGGACGTTTCCTGAAAAAGATGTAATATGTTTATAAGAATGTTTTTAATTTATTTCTTCCTCCACCTACATAGATTATTATTAAACCTTGATGATTTAATAACCCAAGTATATTAAATGTATTATATTATGTTATTTTAATATTATGACCTACAACCATCTCTACTTTCATAAAATGGGTTATGAAATCATCATTCGTGTGTACGACGAACTACTACCTCACGAACTGATTTAATTCGTTTTTACATTACCACATTTTGGGGTTGGGTATAATGATAAATATAAAGTATATAAATTATATTTATAACATAATTACAAATATTATTTCATTATACCATGTATATGTTTTTACTTTCCAATCATTAGGGGGATACAATAATGTTTCTCAGGTGTACGAAGGACTATCGCCTCACAAAGAGAAGTGATTCATTTCTCAACAATGCTTTATATGGGAGATAATAAAAATGGTGTTATTAAATATATGTGATATATATGAAATAATTAATATATTAATTAAATATTTATCATTATTAAAATATAATATATTATTTCATACCTTTTCCCTCACAGAAATATTATAACGCCGTTCAAGTACGTGTGGACTACCCCTTTCACCGAGCAATGTGACTATCTCTTTTCATCACAATACCACTTGGATGAAAAGTTTAAGTATATTTAATTAAATAATATTATATAATTATCATTATTTAAATATAAAATATTACTTACCAACTTTCTATAGTGATCAATGAAAAATTGAAATGTTGTTCATGCGTACATACAACCTACTTTCTCCGTGATCACTTCATACTTTATTTCTAAAAAAAATTCATTCATGATTGTTCATAAAATTATAATTTATATTTCAATATGAAAATTATTTCATGATTATTTCTTTGGATATGATGTAACCGTGATCTAATTAATAGTATCAAAAATAAAAAATAAAAACATATACAAAAAACAAAGTTATTATTGCCCAAAATGTGATTTTAACAAGGAATTGGTAGTAAGTGGGTAATAAATGGTCATAAGTAAATAATATATAGTATAATATTTATAATATGGTTCTATAATATATTTTTAATAAACATATATTTCTTATATATAATCTTAAAATGTGTATGAAATAATTAGAGACTTATGGTAAGAGTTTTACATTATCTCTTTTATTTCTGAGAGACATATACAAATTCACCCCTCATTTATTTGGTGTGGTGTATATACAAAACCTTTAACAAGTTATATCATGTATACCATCACTTTAATTATATTAAATGCTTCATTTAATGTTATTATTTAATGGGTCTTATGATTCAATGTTATAAAAGTTGTAATGTTTTATGTTATAATCTCATCTTTTATCAGGATTACTCATGATTATGCTTCCAATGATGAAATATTATTATATAAATCTCAAAAAACACACTTATTTACTTATCCAATATTTATTTCTACATAATACATTTTTTCTATTTTACACACTTTATGTAATTAATAGTTCAAAATAATGTTTTTAAGAAAAATAATCTTTATTTATCTCTTCAGTCAAAAACTCATTTTTCTTCCAAAACCAATGTTTTCAAAAAATATTTTCAAAAAAATAACACCCTACAAATTATTTATTAATAAAAGTTTTACCCATGTTTTACATTAAAAAATATTTTTAAGGTAAACATCATGTCTTTTTCTGAAAAATTGTCATTTTTATTTTATAAAAAATGTGAAATAAATATTTATTTTAATATGTATGAAATGAATATGAATTCCCACCATTATGGATAATATTCTCTATAAATATTTCTTTTTAGGTTTTCAATGTTATTTCCAAATAGAATGATTTTAAATTTTTTTATGTTTTAAAAAATATTCTCAAAATTGAAATGATATTTTACCCAAGAAATGTTTTAGAAAGTTTTTAAAGCTTCTATTCTAAGATTCAAATATTTTTAATGAAAATAACTTCCAAAAAAAGTATTAATTTTTAGTCTAAAAAAGGGATTTTCAAGGAAAAATTATTTTCCTGATGAAATTTTCCAAGTGAATTATCTTTCAAAATTATTTTCTATCAAATATGGCATACTTCAATGTGTATTTTCCTTTAATGGGGATATGATCCAAGGATACCAACATTATTATTTCTCTAAATGGTTATTATTTTGGATAGCAAGATGTTTGTGAAACCTATTTCACTTCCACGGGTTATTCCATGAAAAATTTATTATGAAACCCACTTCTTTTTCCATGGGTTATTATATGATGAAATTATTAGTAAACCTATCTGATTTCCATAGGTTATGAATTAATTAAATGTTTATTAAACCCATTTAATTTCATAGGTTTTGATAATATGACTGTTTTATAATCTTATGGCACACATATGTTTGGTTTCCATTATGTGAAGGTGGTAACTTTATATCTAAGGATAGTGGTTATGTTATAACCAATGATGGTGATTAAATTATAACCAAAGAATATTGGGACATGTATCTCTGTCCAATTTATTGGGTAAGGATTTATATCTCATGTTATAGACAAGATTGGAATAGAGACTAAACCCTTTTCAGTAAGAGACATTTTCCACTATCATGGTCTTAGGAGTGAAAATTGACCACTGATATTGTTTGGGAGGTGAATCCATTCCATAATTATATCCATATAAGTGATCCTTGACTACTATAGAAATGATTTTCTATGTTTATGTGTATGTCTCAATTCCATGTATTATGCCAATTTTATACTCTCATGACACATGTTAATTGATTTCTTTATGATTCTTGTTTTTGGAACAATCAATATTTATTCCATGACATAAGATTGTGATCTTTGATATGTAGGGTATGGTACTCAAATGTTATAATCATGTTATCATACCCTTATGTTCAGGGTTTTCTTATGTGTCTCCCTTGTTTACCATTATTGAGCATATGAGTTCATTCATTCTTAAATTTAATTTACCTAGGTTTTGACGAATATTTTTAATAATGGTATTATTGTGAAGAGTAAAAAATGAGAGGATATTTATGGGATATTTTTAATATTTTAACCAAATTAAAATAATATGTACCTAATATCCAAATACACAAAACTAGTATGGTCCTTAAGAATATTTTTGTGCAATGTATTGAATATTAATCTAAAAAATATAATATTTATGTATCAAAAGTCAGGATCATTATAATTTGTATCAGAAGAAAGTTTAGTTAACCTTGTTAATCTAGGAGAAGAAAACATTATTGATATTCCTAGGGATATTTATAAGGATATTTTTAGGGATGAATCTAATGAAAAATATATTTAATGAGTCAAAGTATAAGAAAATGTCCTATAATTTTGGTAAAGGATAGAGAAATTAGTTTTGAAGAAATTAAATCCATTTCTGGATACTACAAGTGGATTTCTATCTAGCATAGAGGTGCCTAGGGGTAATAAATCTGAAAATATAGCATTGAGATAGCCTATATCATCTCTTTTTGCATGATAATGGGACTTACTAAATGCCTGGTTTGACACTCCCGGGGGATATGCTTGAAATTCACAAACTATTTATGAACCCTCATGAAGGATTTAAATAATGATGACTATGAATGAACTTGGATAAACCTTAGGATTCCTCAATTAAAAAAGAAGGTTTCATGATTTAGGCATATTATAAGTGATTTTTTTCATGATTATGTTGTTTTCCATTATTATTAGCATTACTCACACAATGAATTTTGGTTTTAGTCAATGGAGGTAACTCGAATGAATTGGCATAACATTGAATGTGATAGGAAATATACTAATGATTGGATAAATGGGTTGATGATTGGAGTGAAGGATGTTGTAATTATTCCCAATAATCTATCATGAAACCTGATTAACAATATTCACCTTATCCAACACTCGGACTCACCTAATAATAGAAGGATAGAGTTTTCTGAGAGTTCAGTTAGTGGAGACCATGGAGGATAGAAGAACCAGTTTCTTATATATCGAAAATGTGGGAAGAATCAATTGAGTTAATGTCTCATAGGGATGAGATGATATTTTGGGGGTCGAAAATAATGACACAAATAAATTAACTACAAGGGAAAAAAGAAATGTTTGGTAAATATAATGGATGAGAATAATGGTCTCCCTAAGTTATCGTTGAATGTTTTAAATGTGGAATTTATGGGCATTGTGAAAATACATGTCCTATAGGGAAAACTCTGGAAGAGAAACAAAAAGGTTCTATGAGTAGTGGTTTTTCTATTATTCATGAAGTATAGTGACCCTATCCATTTACATAAGACATTACATGATTTTAATAATAATTATACATTAGATTACAAGACAAGGATCATGATTTCTAGTGTCTTTCAAGACTACGTACACAAAACTAAAAATATGAGACTAAAAAAACACTTCTTTATTTAATGTTAAAATTGTGATCCTAATTTTCATTTTTCTCAAACATATACATATGGTAACCTGGGGAAAACATGAACAATGGGATGAGCTAAAATCCCAGAAAGGGAATAACCACAAGAAAAATACATTAGCATATGGGATAGAAGGCATTAAATGATGATATAAAAAAGACATGTAACATAAATAATCATAACGTATAAACATGGAATCATTTAAAAATTGGGTCATAGTAATGTGGAAAAAATATAAAACATGAATTTAGTATGAGTCAAGGCTAACCTCCAAGATCATTTCCCATAGTAGCACAAGCCAAGGCTTACCACCAAGATCATTGCACATAGTAGCACAAGCCAATGATAACTCCCAAGACCATCGCAAAAAACGTCTCATAAAACTCAACTTTACCCAATGCATTAGATCACTATCTAGGTTCACCAATATTAAAATTTCATGAATATTTTTTCCAAATAAAGAATCATATATAATCAATCATACATAAACATAAGGGTTACCCATGGAAAGAATTTGGTACCTCAATCATGTCATAAAGCATAAAAATGGTCTTATCATAAAAGTGTTCATGAAAAAAAGGAACTAAAAAATACATGGAGAATCATAGGGGAAAATAGGAATGTATCATGGGAACTTATTTCAAGCAGAAGTGACAACATGTAAGAAAAGTATTTAAGAAATTTTAGCATCAAAACATTTTTTAGAGGTTTTAAGGAAAATACTATAGAGAATTTAAGAATAGAAAGGGGAATAATACTTTATACCAAACCAGAAGTAAAATAATATTGTTTTCATAATCAAAAAGACTAATTTTATAATGAAAATGGTGGATCAAAAAAAATATAGAGTGCACTTTAATTCAGATAAGATTTCGGGAAGTTCCCTTAAAATAGGTTTGTTTATTGGAAATTATTGAGGAGGGAATCACTTAAGATATGTATATAACAAAAATAGAATGATGGAAGGGTCATGATAAATGAATTTTTTACATGTAAACATCATTTAAAATATTAACATAAATATATCTGATAACATTATTTTTTTTGAAATAATCATAAGGCAACCCGAAGGAATAAAGGAGATTCAGGTAGAATTCATTACAGATTATCGGCATGGTATCGTGTGTACATGAGAGGGCTTAATGAGATATAAAGTGGTTTATCATCACTTATAAATCATGAGGTAAGTATGTGGAGGTGTTAAATTATACCTCATCATTATGAATTACATATATAATGGAATAACATAGAGAACATTCACGAATAAATGTGAAATGCAAAGGATCCCTTACCTTAAGTCTAATGATGTTCTCCACTTGTTGTTAATGACCTGAATAAAAAAAATTAGGTTTATTAATTAATAATTATATAAACTCTTATATATGTAAAATATTTATTATAACCTGTATATATTCATTTATAACTATTTTGTTTGGTTATAAGGTTCAATTTCATTGTTCGGGTCTGTTTGCTTTCTTGGTTTTAATGATGGTTCATGTTACAATAAACATGTATGGTGAAGGTGGTTTTCTAGAATTGAAGTTATATTGTATTATTGAATATCTAGAAGGTTACATGGTTAAATAATTAATTTGGTTTCTTTTAGATAATATGAATTTTTATATAAAACTTTAGTGACAACATTTTGGGTTAATTGGTGGGTTTTTACCACAAAGAGAACATTTTGTTTTATAAACCAAAATCATGTGTAAAAAAGGATTCTAGAACCATATATTAGGCATAATAAATATATTATGATCTGGTTCAACCAGGAAAATTGTTTCATGGTAATAATTGAAGATGATAAAGAAAATTGAAAACACATCGTTCTTGAATGTATTAAATTAACACAACTCGGATGGTGTCTTTATTACTAAAATAAAAGAAGATAAAAGGAGAGATGATAATAACATATTCCACTATCAAAAAAAATTCAAGTACGTGTAGGGTACTATATTTTTTATAACATTTGGATGCTAGGAGGTAAGGATAGAAAATAAAACAAATGAATTTGAAAGGAAAAAGTAAGAAAAGAAAAGAGGAATTCACCTCTTAATTCAAACTTCCTTGAGAGCCTCTTAAGGGTGGATTATTTGGTCTTTTGAGAAGAAAAAATACTTTTGGTCATTGGGGAGGATATTGAGGATAGATTTGGGAATAATAGAGGCAAGTAACATGTCTTTAAAGGAGTGATGAGAAGAGGTAAGGAGGGGTGGTATTTATAGTGGAGGAGAGGAGGGTTTTCATAATATTTAATTCCTTAGTTTATTACTTTCTATCAAGATAATAAATAGTGACGATTCCATGAAAACAAATAGTAATAAGTTCATGTGAGTTCAAACAAATTGGACTTACATTATAATATCATCATCAATGACTCAATAAATCCATTATTTAGCATTTATCATAAATTATCGTATTTTATTATTCATACAAAAATCAAGTAGTTTAGAAAAATACCAAAAATTCACCCTAACAATTTTTTGACATGTAGAATCCAAAAATGAAATCCATTTTTCAAAAATAATTTTCTAAATATGATAAATTTTATATTTATTTAAAATCATAATTTATTATAAAAACCCTTGTTTTAAAACATATTTACTTATTCCAAAATATAGGTACATCATACTTTCACTTAAATATTATTTATATAATACCATAGGTAAGGTTACTATTAATTAGGGTGTATCACTATTCATAAGGGTAACATTACAATTCATAAGGGTATGTTACTATTCACCAAAAATTAAGTTTGTCTTATTAGACTCCAAATAACTTATAGATCGCAACCGTGTATGTCAAATTTTCAAAATTCAAATCACAGATGTGACAAACTTATGTTTAAAGGTGACATAGCACTTATTAGTTAAATATGTTTTTATTTCATGTGATTATATGACATAATTATAAGAAGGAAAGTTTCATTTAAAACTTTTGGTTGTTACATCCCCCCCCCCCCTTGTGAAATTTCTCCCTCAAAATTTTGTTTTACATTCTAACCGATAAACAGGTGTGGGTACTTTTCCTTCATTGCCTCCTCCAGATCCCATGTTTCCTCTTCATACTTGTGTTTCCTCCAAAGTACATTGACCAGTTGAGTAGTCTTTTTACGTAGAAAATTATCTCTACGATCGAAGATCTTCGTTGGATACTCCTAGTAAGAAATATCATTCTCCAACTATAGCACCTATAAAGGGATTAAATGTGAAGGATCTGCTATATACTTCCTAAAGAAGGATACATGGAAGACATCATGTACTTTGTCCATCGTAGGATAAAGTTATAGTCGATAGGCTACAGCCCAGACATGATAAATAATCTTGAAGGGGCCGATGTACTTGAGACTTAACTTCCCTTTCATTCCAAACCTCATAACCTTCTTTCATAGAGATATGTGTAGAAATACCATGTATCCAACTTTGAACTCAAGGTCTCATCGACGATTGACTGCATAATACTTTTTTCAACTTTGGGATGCCTTGATGTGCTGCTGAATTTTTTCCAGCTTATCCACCATTTCTTTGACAATTTTAGGTCCTAGCAGCTTACACTCACCGACTTCATACCAACACATAGGTGTTCTGCACCTTTTCCCATAAAGGGATTCATATGGTTCCATTCGAATGCATGAGTAGAAACTATGGTTGTAGGAGAATTCAACCAGTGGAATATATTGGTCCCATCCTCCTGATAATTCCATTGAACATGATCTCAACATATCTTCTAGTGTATGTATAGTTCCCTCATATTTTCCATTAGTTTGGGGATGATAGGTTGTACTAATGTTTAGATCAGTTCATAGATAATGTTGGAGAGTTCTCCAAGACTTCGAGGTGAATCTCCAATCTATATAGGATAAAATATATAGTGGTACTACATGTATCCTTACCACTTATTTGATCTATATCTGTGAAATTTCATCCAATTAGAATTCCTCTTGAATTGTGATTAAGTGATCTGTCTTTGTAAGATGTTCCACAATAGCCCATATGGAATTGTTTCCTCTAGATTGCCTTGGAAGTCCAGTGAAAAAGTCCATGGTAATGTTCTCCCACATACATGTTTATATGGGTAGTAGTTGCATCATCCCATTAGAATTTTTCCTCTCAGCCTTCACATGATGACATACCATGCACTTTGATGTATATTTTGCAATATCTCTTTTCATATTGTCCCATGAAATGTTTTCTCAGAGATCTTGATACATCTTTGTTCTCCCCAGGTTAATAGAGAAGGTTGAGCTATGTGTGTCATTCAAAATCTCTTCCTTTATCTCTGGATCAGATGGTATACAAAAGAATGAACCACATCTTACAACTCCTTCCTCATTAATCATGAACTCAGAGGATTTCCTATTTCTAATGGCTTCCACCCTTTTCTGAATTTTAACATCTTTTTTTTAGAATCCTTTATTTTCACCATGATGGATAATTGGGAAATCATTTGAGAAAGGGTTGATGGTGTTCCTCCCTTAATGATTCCCATGTCCATCCTATTCAAATCTAAGAAGATCATATCCTTTTCAATTCTCATCGTTGACAAAGATGCAATATCCTTTCTACTTAGAGCATCTGCCACCTTATTTGCCTTATCAGGAGGGTAGTGGATTAACCAGTCATATTCCTTGATGATCTATATCCATCTTCACTAGTGCATACTATGATCTTTTTGTGTGAATATATATTTGATACTCTTGTGGTCAGTACATATCTCACACTTCTCCTCATAGAGATAATACAACAAAATATTTATCACAAATTTCACTATCGCCAACTGCAAATCATTCATAGGATAGTTTTTCTCATGGATTTTCAGCTACCTTGAGGAATAGGCTATCACATTATCATTTTTCATTACCACAAATACTAATCCCTTATTTGAAGAATCATTGTACACCACAAAGAGTTCTCCATTTGTTAGTAGTGTGACTATAGGTGCAGCGATAATCCTCTTTTTCAACTCCATGAAACAATATTAACATTCTTGAATCTAGACAAACTTTACTTCCCTATATGTCAGCTTGTTCATTGGGTTTGACAATCATGAAAATTTATTCACAAATCCTCAATAATTCCCAGATAAACCCAAAAATCTATGGATATCTATTACATATGTTGTCCTAGGCCACTCTTCAATCACCTTTGTCTTGGAAGGGTCCACAGATATCCCTTTACTGGTGATAACATGCCCTAATAATGATACTTCCCCCATCAAAAACTCACATTTACTATACCTTGCATACAAATTCTCTCTTTATAAGGTTTTTAACATGTATTCAAATACTCTTCATGTTCATCCTTTCTCTTGGAGTATATCCTAATATCGTTAATAAAGGCTACCACAAATTTTTTGAGGTAATCAATAAAGACTCTATTCATTAAATGCATGAAAATTGTTGGAGCACTCTTGTGTCCTAAGGGCATCACTATGAACTCATAGTATCCATACCTCATTCGAATGGAAGTATTGGGAATATCTTCCTTCCTCACCATTAATTGGTGATATCTTGACTTAAGGTCCACCTTAGAGAAATTACTGGCCCCATGAAGTTAATCAAACTAGTCATCTATCCGTGACAGGGGTACTTTTTCTTTATCATGATTTTATTGAGCTCATGATAATCAATGAAGAGGTGCATTGAACTATCCTTATTCTTAATGAAGAGGACTGGTTCACACTAAGGTGAATCAATCGGGAATATAAAACCCTTCTGTATATTCTCCTATAAATGCTTCTTCATCTCTTTTATCTCTATAGTGTCCATTCTATAAGGTATCTTTGAAATAGGAAAATATCCAAAAATAAGTTCAATTGAGATATCAACCTATCGATCAGTAGGAATACCAGGAAACTCTTCAGGGAATACATAAATGTAATCCCTCATGAAGGGCATGTCTTCAAGAATGAGTCTCTCCTTTGTCTCAATCATTTGAGCTAGAAATGTGTTGTAATATAGAATTAGTATCCACACTCGAGACACTGATTCTAAATCATATTCATCTTTCTCCTTAAACTTGTAAAGAATTGGAGGATGCTTAAGGATGTGAATAGTGAGATCCCTTTCCCAAAAATTGATGTTGGATTTGTATAAACATATCCAATCCATTCCCAATATAGTTTTGAACTCCACTAAAGAATGTATAACAAGATATTTTGGGATGAAATTTCCACAAACATTAACTGGGGAGGATTTATAAACCATGGACAAAATAATTTCCCCATTCTTTATTCTCATGGATAACTTATCCTCTAAATTTTGAGGTGTTGTTTGAATAGTTCTACTAAAATTTCAAGATATAAAAGAATGTGTAGAACCAGAATCAAATAGTATGTTTGATATTCTTGAAGGAATAACTAGAGTACCTGTCACCACATTTGTTTCCAGCTCCACCTCAATAGTAGAGATAGCATAATCCCTTTCTTGTTTTCTTGGAGGTTGTTGTTGATTTCCCTAGACAACCCTTGGCTTAAGGAAATTGTTTGCATAATGTCGATGTTCCTTGTATTTGTAACACTACACCACTACCTAAGTATTGATCTGAACCTTATTTTATTCTTCCAGACTTGCAGGATTCTTCATATCCCTTCAGTAGTTCATGTCCAGATGTCCCATTTTTCCACATTTGAAGAAATTATTGGTTCCCTTTAGACTGTTCCCAAGATGATTCTTCCCATAACTTTTACAAGTGGGATATTCATACTTCTTTCCATCATGGTAATTATTTTTTGAACAACCCATGTTGTTCTCCATTTTCTTATTCTTGTCACCGGGCCCATGAGACCCCTGAGAGTCACCAATCTCAATTTCAACCTTGAGGGCACAAAAAAATATCCTCATAATTGTTGAAGTCTCGAATCACCAACACCTTCCATTGAAACATCTTTATCCCTTTAAATAATTGATCTTCCTTACCTTTAGTGTTCATGAAAATTCCAACGGTGTACCTTGAAAGCCTTATAATGTTTTCTTCATATGCCCGGATGGACTCATCTTCCTTCTATTTGAGACTGAGGAACCCTGTTTCAATATTAAGATAGAGGGTTTGAGGAAACTCTTTATTGAAAAACATACAATTGAATTCCCCCCAATCCATGGAATCAATTTCCTCCTGGGGATTTGTATTCTTGATCAGTTTCCACCACTAATCAGATTCCCTATAAAAATAATAGACATCTAGTATTTCTTTCTCTTCTTTTGGGCACTGGATGATTGAAAATATATTTTCAATGGATTTAATCCACTGTTCCTCAGGGAGGGGATCAAAAGATCTGTTAAGCATGGGAGGTCATTTCTACATGAAGGATTCTATGGTAAATTTCTATTTCCTTGGAGGAGGAGGTAATTCCACATGATTAATGTTATTATTCATAACTTGAGCCGGTTGATCAAGTACTTTCATGAATTTTTGAGCACCCATTCCAATCATATCAGAAATATCAATAAGGAAGTATCTACATTTCCTATCACATTGGTTTTTGGAACGTGTTCTTATATTTCCCTCCATTAACTAAGAAAAAGAACGTACAATTAGAGGTCTTGAATACTTAGTTATTGATCATAAAAAAGAAAACTTTGAACATAAGAGGATAAACTTGTAAATGAGAAGTATATCCTAAATTGTGATTCCTTATATTTAAATCTCAGTTATCATTGATATATTTCATAGCATATATTATTATGGTTTTTTATTCCCTTAATAATGGTTTTTACTAAGAAAATGAATTTATCAAAGCATATCCCTCGAGAGTGTCAAAACAAGAGTGCAGTAAGGCTCATTGTCGTGTACTAAGATACCTCAGGTCAGGCCTGAAACTCCTTGTCGGAGTTTTCACTCATAGGTACATATGTACTATAGCTATCTACACCTATTTGTATCGAGAAAGTGATGAGTTTTCATGATAAACCACTTACTCTATACTTACCAAAATTTAAGGATTTTTTCTTATACTTAGTCCCATCCATAAGGTTCTTACTAAGGTGGTCTATTCTTAATATCCAAAATTAACTAAACCTCCCTCTGATACCAACTATAGCAACCCTATCCTTTTACATAATAAATTACATGATTTTATGCATAATTATACATCATAGTACAATCCAAGGATCATAAAGTCTAGTGTCTTTGAAGACTAGGTACATAAACCTAAAATCATATGACTTAAAAAATTCTTTATTTAATCATTAAATTGAGTTCCTAACATCCATTATGCTCAAACATCTGAATAGGGTGTCCTAGGGATAACCTGGTGAAAGGGATGAGCTGAAATCCCAGTAAGGGAATAACGATAAGAATAAATCATTAGCACAAGGGATAGAAGGCATGACATGATGATTTAAAAAAAATCCATGTAACATAAGGAATAATAACATATAAACATGAGATCATATAATCATGGAGTCATAGTAATGCGGAATAAACATAAAACATGAATTTATTATGAGTCAAGGCTAACCACCAAGACTGTTTCCCATAGTAGCATATCCAAGGCTAACCACCAAGACTGTTTCACATAGTCGTACTAGCCAAGGCTAACCGCTAAGACTGTCATACATAACGTCTCATGAGACTCAAGATTACCCAATGAATTGGAGTGCTATCTAGGTGAACCCATCTTAACTTTTCATTAATATGTTTTCTATATAAATAATCATATATAATCAATCTTACATTAACATAAGGGTTACCCCCAGAAATAATTGGGTACCTTAATCAAGTCATAAATTATAACAAATTTTGGCATAATAAAAGTTTCCATGAAATAAATGAACTAAAATATATATTTAAATTTCATAGATTAAAATAGGAAAGTATCATGGGAAGTTATTTCAAGCTGGAGTGACAACATGTAAGAAAATTATTTAAGAAATATTAGCACTAAAATATTTTTGAGAGCTTTTAAGGGAAATACTGTAAAGGCTTTGAAATAGAAAAAGGAAAAATACATTATACAAAACCAGAAGTGAACCCATAAGGTTTTCAAAATAAAAATTATTGATTTTATAATGACAATGGTGTATCAAATGAAAAGATATAGTGAACATGAAATTGGGTAAGAATTTCAGAGTTTCCCTTAAAATAGGTTTTCTTATCAGGAAGTATAGAGGAAGGAATCACTAAAAACATGTATATCCCAAAAAAGAGAGTGATGAAAGGGTATTGATAAATGAATTCTTTAAATGTAAACAAAATTTATAAGAATCACATAAATAGATAAGGTTGCTATATTTTTTATATAAATAACGATAAGAAAACCTGAAGGAATAAATGAGATTCAAGTAGAATTCTTTATGGATTATCGGTATGGTATTAGGTGTACATAAGAGGGATTAATGAGAGAGAAAAAGGTTTCTCATAACATATAAATACTTAGGGGATTAATGAGGAGATGTGTAATAATACCCCATTATTATGGATTACACATAAAATGGCATAACATAGCGAAAATTCTTGAATAAATGTGAAATGGAGAGGATCTCTTACATTAAGTCTGGTGGTGTTCTCCACTAGTTATTAATGTCCTAAATAAAAAAATTAGGTTTATTAATTAATAATTACAGAACCTCTAATATATGAAAAATATTTATTATAACATTTATAAGATCATTTATAACTATTTTTATTAGTTATGAGGTTTAATTTCATTGTTCGGGTCTGTTTTATTGCTTGGTTTTAATGATCGGTTCATGTTCGAATAAACATGTATGATGAAGGTGGTTGTCCATAATTGAAGTTATATTTTATTATTGAAAATCTATAAGGTTACATGGTTGGAAATTTTATTTGGTTACTTGAAGTTATGTTGAATCATTATATAAAACTTGAGTGACAACCTTTTGGGTTAATTGGTGGTTTTTTACCACAAAGAACATGTTTTGTTTTATAAACCAAAATCATGTGTAAAACAGGATTCCAGAACCATATATGGGGTATAATACATATATTATGGTCTGTTTAAACCATTAAAACGATTTCATGTCCATAATTGAAGATGGTAACAAAAATTCAAAACCCATCATCCTTGAATGTGGTAATTTAACAAATCTCGGATGATGTCATTACAACTAAAATAAAAGAAGATTAAATGGGAGATGATAATAACTTCTTCCATTATAAAAATAACATTATAGTACATATTAGGAATTGGAGTTTTCATAAAATTTGGACAATTAGAGTTAAGGATTGAAAATAAAACAAATGAACTTGATTTGAAAAATAAAGAAAAGAAAAAAAGAATTTACATCTTCATTCAAACATCTTGAGATCCAATTAAGGGGAGAGGATTTGGTGTTTTGAGGAGACCAAAGGATTTCTATGGGAGAGGAGATTGATAATATATTAGGTCTGAATATATTCAAGGAACAAGGATTGAGAAGAGTGAAGAGAATAGGTAATGATGGGTGGTATTTATAGTGCAGGAGAGGAGGGTTTTCATAATATTTAATTCCTTAGTTTATTATTTTCTCTCAAGACCATAAATAAGGATGATTACATGAGAAAAATATTAATAAGTGCATATGAGTTCGAACCAATTGGTCTTACAGTATAATATCATCATCAATGAGTTAATAAATCCATTATTTTGCATTTATCATAAATTATTGTATTTTACTATTCATAAAAAATTCAAGTATTTTAGAAAAATCCCAAAAATTCACCGTCACCATTTTTCAACCTGTAAAATCCAAAAATGAAATCCATTTTTCAAGAAAAATATTAATATGAATAATTTAATATTTAATTAAAATCTTAATTTACTCTAAAAACTAGTTTTAAAATATTTATTTACTTTTAAAAAATATAGGTACATCATACTTTCACTTAAATCTAATTTATATATTTTTATAGGTAATGTTACTACTACTTTGGGTGTATCAATATTAATAAGGGTAACATTAATATTCAGAAGGGTATGTTTCTATTCATAAAAAATTATGTTTGTCTTTTTAGACTCCAAATAACTTACTGATCACAACCGTGTATGTCAGATTTTCAAAATTCAAATCAGAAGTGAAAGACTTATGTATAAAGGTGACATAGAAGTATGTAGTTAATTATGTTGGGATTTAAAGTGACTATATAACATAATTATAAGATGTAAATTTCCATTGAAAACTTTGGGTCGTTACATAAAGAGACTACGAATGATATATGAAAAGAAAGAGGTATTAAGGAATGAGATGATGAATAATAGTTAACAGTTCAAGAAGGAAGTGGGATGATTAAAGTGATTATTTATTGGAATTCATGAATTAATTTATATGAATCATGAAATATATACGGATTTTTTAGTATAATTTTCTGTTATGTATTTTCAAATAATAAGTTGAATAGTACTAATGACCTAGAAATGAGAATTAATAGAAAGGTAATATTTAATGGAAAACACATGATTATGGGAAGATAACCCTTAATATGTTTCTAAGGTTAAGAAAATGGTCTTTAGTTTGGATAAAGAGATGATTCATTTGGGTAAAGTAAATTTTATAGTATTGATGACCTCAAAAATGATAAAGGAGTTTTTTGGCAAAGTGCTTCATGTTATAATTTATGGAGTATAAAAACATTATAGGATCTATGGAATATATTCAATAATATATGGTTTTGTTCAATTATTGATGAAACATGAATGTTTTTATTGAGTTTTTATGGTAATTTTGGTTACTACCAAGCTTCTGAAGAATATATAACCAAGGTATTCACATATTTGGCATGTCACCATTAAGAGTAGCTTAAGGATATTTTTAAGATTAGTGATAATTTTGGGAAATATAGGGAAATAATTTAAAAATTTGGAATTTCGGAAGGGTCATAAGGTAAGACATCTATGGAATGGTTTATGTTAAACTTTAGATGTGGTGTTAGATATTAATGTATAACTTAACCATATAAATATTTATCCATATTGCAATAAGTTTTAGATTTTTTTAACTATATATAGAAGGAATGACTTATCATTATTTTATAAATTTTTTTAGTGATTCGGACATGAAATAAAAATCATCTCTTATAGTAAGAGATGAAGTATAAATTGATCAAGGAAATACAAATGGTAAAATTATGCCTATGAAATAAAAAGATATCAAGTAAGTACATTTTTTTATTTTTTCAGTCTAGAAGGAAAAGGAATTCCCCAACATTTGGAAAAAGGTCTTGAAAAAATATATATATCCTATTATCATCATTTTCTATGATATCAATTATATTTTCTACATCTCTTTGGTTTATATATTTGTGGTTGTTAACTTTCTCCTATCCATGTTATTTATCACTCTTAATTAGTATTTGGGTGTCATTTTTATCTTCTATCTCCATGTTTTCACATCCTTACCATGTTCTCTTATTTTGGAAACCTTATATATTTTATTCTAGAATGTTTTTTCACATCCCTTTCTCTTTTCTAAAAGGATGTTTTATTAACCCATTTTATGATGTTGGATTCTATGATGGAATTTTCAAATGTCAAACCATTGATGACCAAGATGAATTTCAAGGGTGAAATTAATTTTAAGGGGGGTATAAGTTAACACTATGATATTTTGTAAAATATTTTTTTCTAAACAAACTTTTCCATATTTTTTATTACACATAACAATGAGTTTAGCTTTTGTTACACGTAAAAATTAGTTTAAAGAATCATGACATTGTATTAAAATATTATTATATAATAGATATAACCAAGATATTAGAATGGAAGATATAAATAATATTAAAAAAATTATGAAAATATATGGTTTATTTATGTATATAAAATGAATTATTTGGTAAACATTTTATTAAAAAATTAAAGAACTTTTTTTCTTAAAAAATATTTTTACGTAAACAAACATGTTTTACCTTAATAAATAAAATAATAAAAAAATTTTGAATGAATTTAATGAAATTGTTATATTATATATTTCATAGTATTTTTAACAATAATATCATATTTTTATATATAGGATATAGTAATCGATCCAATTTTATTCTTAAAAAATATATGTTTCTAAAAAACAATTTTATTGACTTTTTCATACTTATTTTTTTAAATTATTTATGAAACTTTTAGATAAATTATTTAATAAAAACATAAATAATTATTTAAATCACTATATAAAAATTATCCTTGGGTGAATTGTTGATAATTTTCTGAAAAGATTAATTTTGTAATGAATAGTGAAAAATATTGAATTTTAACTGAAAACTGCCTTTTCATTTAAATTATTTATGAAGATAAAATATATTTAAAATTAGTTTTAAAGTAAAATTATTTAAATTATATATCTATTAATCCAATTTATTTCATTGGATATTTTTCATATTGAATTTTTATATAAAAAAATTATAAATTGTCAACATTTTCTCTTTGGAAACTCGAATTCTCGTCTCGTCTGCAGGATTAATTTTAAATTAAATTATTCCACTTAGGTGAACTGAATTTGGAAAAATATATTACATATTAATATTAATCATAATATTTATTATATAATAAGTTCAAATTATTTTTTTATCAAAATGGAAAATTAAAACAATAAAAATTAATTACCACAATTAAGGTAAAAATGGGTTTACTGGGGGCATAAACTAATAAATAAAAAGGCTAAAATGACCTAAAAATGGGTATAAAATAAATATATGGACATATTCAGAACATAAGATGTCTAATTATATATATTAATTTATTTCAGATCCTTTTGACATGAGAAAAGCATGGTTATATGACTTTATTTTCAATAAATTTTTGGTGTTCCACTCACCTAACTTATAAAAGGCCACCCCCTATCCTCTCATATTAACACCTTAAAACCCTTTTGGTTAATAAACTACCAGACCATGTAAATTAAAAATTTCCCTAATATCATAATAGAATCATTATTTTTTTAATATATACAACCTCGTAAGGATTTGTTTTGCAAACCTACGGAGCTTACCAAAAGAAGAGGTAACATTTTCCAATGAAAGTTTTTATTTTATTTATTCCCACACCTCCTTAAATTATTATTAAAACATGATTATATAATAACATAACTATATTAAATATAATTATATGTTGTTATTTTAAGGTAATGACCTATATTTTTATCCACTTTTAACAAATGGGTTACGAAATTAGCATTCATGTGTATAATGGACTGCTGCCTCTCAAACTGATGTAATTCATTTTTTCATTACCAACACTCAAGGTTTGGTATTATAATGGATATAAAGTATATATATATAATTTATAACATATTTATATCTCTATAGTAACTATAGAATATATAACCTTTTTACTTTCCATTATGTATGGGTATATAATAATGTTTCATGTGTGTATAACAGACTACCACCTTACAAAGCTATGTGATTTGTTTTTCACCAACGCTTTGCATGGAAGACAATAAGGATAAATTTAATGAATATATGCTACCTAAATTACATGTTTATGATATTAATGACATATTTATCATTATATAAATATAATATATAATTTTATTTCTTACTTTTTTACTCACTGAAAGATGATAACGTCATTCGTCTACGTGTCATCAACCGCCTTCACGATGCGATGTTACTTTCTATTTTCATCACCAAACAACATGGATAATATGTATAAGTATATTTAAAGGAAAAATATAATATTATTATCATTCTATAAATATAAATTATTTCTTTCCTTCTTTCAGTAATGATTGTTGAAAAATGGAAATGTTTGTCATTTGTATATATAGCTTACCGTCTCCAAGATCATAGTGTACCTCATTTTCCAAAACCATATTTCATGATTGGAATTAAAATTATAATTTATTCATAAATATTATAAATATTATCATTATTATTCTGTATATTTTTTAACCCTTATCAAAGTAAGAAGACTGAAAATAAAAAATCAAAGCATATACCAAAAAAGTCGTTATTACCCGAAATGTGATTTTAACAAAGAATTGGTAATAAACTGGTAATAAATGGTCATAAGTAAGTCACATGAAATATTATATACATGAATATGGTTATATAATATATTTATAATATATTTATATTTATTATATAGTATTTTTTAATGCTTACGAAGTAATTTGGGGCTTAAGGTAAGGGTTTTATAGTATCTTTTATTTCTAGAAGATATGTGAAAATTCCCCACTAATTTATTTTGTGTGGTATATATACTACCCCATTGACATTTTATATCATTAATCCACTCCTTTCATGATATAAAAAAGTTTAATTTTATATTATTAATTAATTTTCCTTATGATTCAATGTTATTAAAGTGGTAACATTTTTTGTTACAATCTCATCATTTATCAGGATAGCCCATGTTTATTCTTCCAATAATGAAATATTATGATCTTACACTCATGAAAATGATATATTTTATTAAAATATGGTTGTTTCTATAGAATAAATCCTTTCCCTTCAATTTACACTCTTTATTAACTCAGGATTTCAAAATAAATATTTGAATAAAAATAATCTTTATTTCTCTCATCGGTCAAAAACTAATTTTTCTTCCAAAAATATTTTTTCAAAAAAAGAATTTCAATTTTTTTAACTCTTAGAATTATTTTGTATTGAATTTTTTACACATTTTTGAATTTTCTTAAAAAAATATTCAAATTAATCTTCATTCCTTTTTCAAAAAAATCTCATTTAGCTTTTAATAAAAAAAATAATGGAATAACTATTTTAACATGTATTACATGAATAAAAATTACCACTATTAAAAATAGTATTTAATAATAATATTAATTTATATGTTTTTAAGGTTATTTTCAAAGGAAAGTATTTTTAAACTATTTTATGTTTTTAAAAAAAGTAAATGTAGAAATGATATTTTTCATAAGAAATGTTTTAAATGATTTTTAAAGATTTTTTTATAAGTTTCAATTTTTGTTTTAAAATAAAATAATTTCATAAAAATTTTATAAACTTCTAGTTTTACAAAAAGGTGTTTTAAGAAAAAAAATCCTCAACAAATGTTCCAAGTGATTTATCATTCAAAATCATTTTCCATATAATATAACATCATTTGATGTACCTTTTACATTACTTGGGATATAATCCATGGATACCATTATTATTCTTTCTATGGATGGATTATTTCTATGATGAAAATATGTTTATAAAAACCATTTATATTCAATATGTTATACCATGATAAAATTCTTATGAAACCCACTTATTTTTTCATGGGTTATGCAATGATGGGATGACGAAATGAATATAAAACTTTACTCTTTTACCCAAGTTATGATATGGTAAACTATTTATGAATCCCATTTCATTTCATGGGTTATGATAAGATGAATATTTTATAATATTATATCATTAATGTGTATGATTTTCATTATGTGATGGTGGTTAGATGATAACTTGGGATGGTGGTTAGATTATAACCAAGGATGGTGGTTACATTATAAACAAAGACTAGTGGGACCCATATATCTCTCCAAAGAATTTTGAAAAGATTTATATCACATGAGATAGACACGATGGGAATCAGGATTGAACCTAGTTTAGTAAGTTGAATTTTCAACTATGATGGTCTTGGGAGTGAACCATTAATACTATGATAATTTGTGGAGTGAACCCATTCCACTATGATAGATTTGTAAATTATCCTTGATGATTGTGGAAATTATTTTCTATGTTTATATGTATGCCACAATTATATTTCTTATTCAAATCTTATGCTCTCATGGCTCATGTTCTTGGATTTCCTTAGGAGTCGTGTTTTATGAGCTCTCAATCATTATATCGTGACTCAATAATATGATATTTTATATATAGGTTATGGTTATCAAATGTAATGATCATGTTCTAACAACATTATTTTCTTGTTATTATTATGTATCTCCTTTTTTACCCTTACTGAGAATCTATTATCACCGTTTCTTATGTTTTCTTTCCCTAAGATATTAATAAAAATTTAAGTAGTGTATGTTTTTGAAGAGTAATTAAGGAGAAGATGTTTATGGTATATGTTTAAGAAATTTCACCAAATTAAAAGATTGTGTACCCAGTATCCAAAGACACTAAATATTACTTTCTTCAGGTTATTTTTTGTAATATATAATTAATTGTTTTCTAAAAAGATGTAATATCTTTGTATAAAAATCTAGGTTCATTATAGATGTCAAAGAACCTATGAGTTAAGGAAGTATACATAGTGATCTACTTCAAAAGAAATAAGTGTGGTGAATAATACTGGTGGGATACCAATATAAAGAACCAATAGAAGTAGGACAGTTCACTTGTGTAATATAGTGAACAAATCACCTATGTAATATAGTTATAGAGTGTAGGATAATCCATGTCATCACCACTTGTATTTATCATAAAATTATAGTGTAAAATATATGAATCATACATCCCCAAAATAGTAGAGAATGAGATTCTATGGAGGAGTTGAACCTTGTAAAACCCATGTTCCACATGTTACTACTTAACCTGTATTACATATTGGTGTGTGTATAAGTTTAAAAAATAAAGATCAATTTTCATTAAATGGAAACATAATTCCAAAGACCAAATGGTTTTGAGTTTATATAATGATTTTAAATTTGGTAAAAGGTTTACCACACCCAATTCACTACCCCCCCCCCCTCTTAGGTGTGTATGCAGTAGTTCCTTGGGAATATCAATTGGCATCATGGAAAAGGTTCCCAATGATTTTATATATTATAAAGACATAATTTTTTATTACTAATGCATGAAGTGAATATTTTAATATTGTTTACAAGTTCCTCGTATGGAATAAATTATAATCCATCCCTATCAAAAATGATTCATATGTTTCAACCAAAACTTTGAAAAATAGGAAGAAAATATGAAATTAATAAGAGAAATAAATAAAAGGTGTAGGAGGAACAACCACTATATAAAGTCAGTTAGAGTGGTAATAGTATTGATAAATATATTGACTATTATTACTTTAGTGAATATAGTAGAATCTGTGAAGAATATATTTTCAATTAATTACATATTAATTTTTATTTTGAAGTTTAAGAATATTTATATATATTTATTATATAATTTATCACATATATATTTTCATATATAAGGGATACCATGATGAGAAGTCATAGTTGGAGAAATAAACTAATTTAATGGAAGATGCATTAGTAATTAAGGTAAGAATTTTAAACACTTGCATAAAAATTGTAAAACCAAAATAAGAATCTATCCCACTTTATAATGAAATCTTTTATATGGATGTAAAATAATTAAAAAGGGTATTTTGTGAGAAATAATTACTTGAGAAAGTTATTAAATACGAAATCCATGAATTAGATAATTTATAAAAAAGTATCTATGATTGTAAAACAAGCACAACTAGAGGTCAATCTTGAGAGGACTAGATATGTGTATATTTATTTAAAAGAGGTTATTTAGGTGTATGAGGATTATGTAAATAAATGGAATACATATTTTTAAGATATTGTTATCACGCTTGAAGGACAAAATACATTCTTGATAAGAAATGTATTGATTTAGATATAAATCCAATAAATATGGAAGGTACCCCTGCCAAATATTTACAGTCTCATAGAAGAAAAATTGTTTCCAAAATTGTTTAGATAACATTTTGATTATATAAAGACTCAAAAATATAGAAACAATGTTTTGGAATAATTTCATGATTAATCCACAACCATATCAAGAAGAAGTAAACCCATTTTCCAGTTAATTTTGTGATCACTAATTCTATTTTTATGACTACTGTAGGGAAAATGTCAAAGAATATACAAATTCGAAAGGAGCAAAATGATAAAAAATCACAAAATTATCAGGGGTGAATGTAAATGTGTCTATGAAACTAATCCCCCCAAAAGGATTCCAAAAAATGGTGAAACTACTCAAAAATAGCAAGGTTCTAATTATATCCAGGATATACCTAAAGAGTAAAGGAAGAGATTTATTGTCCATTTATGGTGTTTTTGGAGGTTTGTATATACATCCATTGATTAATGGAATAAAATTTCCATAAATTTTAATTTTAAAGGTCCTAAATTAATGGTGTTACAAGTTGAAACTCAAATAAAACAATTTGGTTTAAAATAGGTTTCAAATAATTGGATACTTCTATCAATGGTAAACAAATTTGAATGTTTAGATTACTTTTATAATTTTGGAAAGATATATGGTCACTATTATGAAGGGATTTTTTACGTATCAACCTAATAAAATTCTCGTACTAATCAAAGGATGGAGCCCCAATAGCAGTTAAATAAATTAAATAAAAGAAACATGTATTCCTTAGAACAAAATCAAAAGAATGATGCTAAAAAATATACAAAATAAGAACATTAAAAATGGTATCAAATAAACTGGGAATAAATTCATCTATTATTTTAAAAGAGGCCACATCATAGACCATTAAAATATGACCATTAATCATAATAAACAATGGAAAAAATGAAATCAATAAGTAAATAGTTAATTTAAGAAATATATAGTAGGATTGGCATGGTTTTTGACACTCCTTGTAACACCTTGGCTTTTTATAAACTATTTTTTTGAACTAATTTAATCTTTTTAACCTTTTTTTTAAAAACACTATATATAGCTTGTGATATATGAAAGTGAATATTTATTCATTCTTTGTTTTCAAAACCATGTTGAGTTTACACTATACACAAAACTTATATTAGATTTTGGTACACACAATACTATGTTTGGCTTGTGTTACACACAATGTTATGTTCCATCAATAACATTTATTACACATAAGACCGGGTTTTAACAAACTCATATATACTTTTAGTATTATTATTAAAATATTATTATATTTATAAATTATCAATAGTTATGAATTAAATTAACTAAATTTTGAAAATATGGTTTACACAATTATCTAAAATGAATCCTTGGGATATCAATTATATACAAATGAAAGTATGAACATTTTTAAAATAAAGAAATTCATTTTCTAACAAAGATAGTTTTCAATGTAAAAACACATTTTCTCTCAATAACCTAAACAAACAACTTTTAATGAATTTTTTTAAAAAATTATATATTATAAATTCAACAAAATGTTTTTAGATTTATCCAATAAGTTTTTTAGTCATAAGATAATAATAAATCCAGTTTTAGTTATAAAAAACTGTATTATTCTAAAATCAGTTTTACCGCCTTTTAATGGAAGACTTATTTAAAAAAATTGAAACTTTTATATTTTTTATTTGAGAAAATAAAATTTATTTTTTTATCATAATATAACCATTTACTTTGGTTAAATATTTTGTATTTTTCTAAGAAGTTTTATTTTTTGATAACAAATGAAAAACACCAAATTTTAATTGAAAAATAATTATTTTTCCAATTAATTTATATAGTTAAATTTTATTTTTAATTAGTTTTAAATTATATTTATATAAATTATACATCTATTAATACAAAATTTTTCATTGGAATCGATTTTACATTGAAATTTTAAATAAAAATATTTCAAACTTTTTTAACATTCTCGCTTTAAAAACTCATTTTTTCAACTTATCTGTTCGATTATTTTAAATTAATTTCTGAAAATTATGTGATTGGTATTTGGTAAAATGTATTCCATATTTTGAATAATCATAATTCATAATTTATATTAATTTAAAATATGTTTTTACCAAAAATATTAGTGAAAGTAATTAAAATTAATTACGTTGATTAAGGTAAAAATAAGTTTACCTAGTGGTTAAACATAGAATTAAAGAGAAAAATAACCTAGACACATTTCCAAAATCCATTTTATGGAAATATTTCAACCATAACCTCCATTATTATGAAAATTATCTATTATTGGATACACATTATTTAAGAGATACCTATAAATAGTGTTTATATTTTATTATTTACATGAATTTCACTCCTACCTGTAAAAGGGCACACCCCCCCACCCCCTCACTTATTCAAACCTCTCATTACCTTCTCTCATCTAAAATATACCCAAAAAATCTCAAAAACATTCCTACCTTGATCCTAGAAGCATCTCTTTGGGCATAAATCCAACCAAGGGATCCCTTTGGTGCAAACCAAAAGTAGTTACCCAAATAAGAGGATGTTTGAATGTGTAAAGAGAAATTCATGTCTTAAGGTCAATGTTTTCTCCTCTCACTTTTATTTATATGTGATATATGCTATATTTACAACATTTTTGTGTGTGTATATACTGACCTATGACATGATATATCAATTATTTCATTTATTTCATGATATTAAATGTTTCATTTAATGTTATTCTTTCACAGATCACATGATTAAAACGTTATCAAGTAGTAAGGGGATTTATAGTCTCAATTTTATTTTCCATGAGACATAAGACATGTTTACCACCTATTTCTTATATTTTGTGCAAATACATCTAATGCTTTTATTTTATTATTATTATACTAATATGTATTTGGATTTATGTAATCATTTTAGTATCTCTTCTTCATGGGGTTTACAGTTCAAAAGTTACCAAAGCAATAAGGGAATTTTGTCTCAATTTTTCTTCTTTGAGATGTGTATTATGATATGCACCTATATTATTTTATGATGTGTATATACAATATTTTTGATATTTTATGTCCTGCATATCATAATTTTCATTAAATTTGAATCTTCATGTAATCTTATTCTTTCATAGGGATTAGGATTTAAAGTTACCAAAGTAGTAATAAAGTATTGTTACAATCTTGTCATTTATCATAGATTATTATGATTACGCTTCCATTTATGAAATATTATTATAAATCTCTAAAAAATACTCATTTATATTTTTATCCTTTTTTTCATGATATATTCAATTAATGGTACCATTTTTTCACCCTTTGGTACCTAAAATAATTAAGAAAATGTTTTTAAGGGAAAATGACTTTATCTCTCACTTCGATCAAAAATAGGTGTTCTTTCAAAAAAATATTTTCTAAAAATATTATATAATTGTTTTAAAATGATATTTTAAGATAATTTTACAGGAAAATATGTTTTATACTTTTTTATATTTAAAAAAAATTAAAACTTTTTTCAAAGATTATATTATAAGTTTTCAAGGATAATTTTAAAGAAAAATGTTTTTAAATTTTTTTCTGCTTTGAAAATAATTATTAAAAAAGGAAAGGTTATTTTCCTCAAGAAATGTTTTAAATGATATATTAGAATAATTTTCCATCTAAAATTACATTGGTTTATGTTACCTATGCCTTACTAGGTTTATAATGAAAGATTACCATTCATATTATTTCTCTAAATGGTTTATGTTTAAGTTGAAAAGTTGTTTTTGAAACCTATTCCTCTTCTATGGCATACACCACGTTCAAATTATTATAAAACCTACTCATTTTAATGGGTTGTTATATGATGAAATGATTATGAAATGTACCTATTTTCTATAGGTTATGACATGATGAAATGTTTAAGATACCCATTTAATTTCATGGGTTCTGATATGATGTTAATGAAACCTATCTATTTTTATAGGTCATGATATAATGAGTATCTTATTATCTTTTGGATCATGTATGTATGATTTTATTATGTGATGGGTGAGACTTATATCTCCCACTAATTCATCGGGTAATAGTAATTGTTTAATAATCTCAAATGGTATATTGGTGGGCATCTGAAGCTCGTAACAAGAGGGAATACAGGAGGTCATCCTTAGCACATAAAAAAGGGTATATGGGAGGACATACCAATACTAAAAAATAGGATATATGGGAGGGAATACTAAAAATATTACAAGATGGTATATGGGAGGTCATCCCTTGCCCATAACAAGAGGGTATACGAGAAGGAATCCCAAGTCTGTAACAAGAGGGTACAAGGGAGGGAATCTCAAGCTCATAACAAGAGGGTTCATAGGAGGGAATCCCTTATAAGGCCCCAGCATTAAACCTTACTTAATCTTGAGTTATTACAAGATTACACATTGAGGATCTTTTCAAGTTTAGATTTTTATAGAATTAGATCATAAAACATGCATTACATTCCACATTTAAACAAAGTCGTTACATAAAAGATAGTATTCATTTTTTTCCATCAACGGAAACATATTTAAAATAAAACATGGATTCTTTCATGACAATTCCTTGACGCTATCATCATATCATGTACCTTTCCCTTGACCTGTGAAAAACATTTCAAAAACATGGGATGAGCATAAAAAGCTCAGTAAGGGATATAAAAATATGGAAAGGAAACATGAGTTCATATATACATAAGAATGAAATCATACTTTACCCATAAAACATAGGCACTTTAACATACCTCATAAAATCATGAATAAATCATAGAAATCATAAGACATAAAAGGTAACTTGAGGCATTCATAACATTCTTACGTAGGGAGTAACCCTCTTGGTTACGTTTGGAATACCCACCACAGTATATTCCATAAATTTCTTCGGAGAAACACTAATGTTTCACTCCTTCGCATTACCCAATGCATTGGAGAGATATATCGGGTTCACCTGCAATTATTTTATCACGGAACCACCCGTCTTCATAAACAATGCCCAAGAACCATAACATAATCGTATCACATAAAACATGCATAAAGGAAACATAACATTTCCACCTTTCAATCACAAGATATCAATACAACACATTGATATAAAAACATTATGAAAACCATTTTCAATACCAAAATAAAAGAAAAGTAAAACATGGTATTTATTGTTCTTTTAAAAAAAAGGTATGTCTTGTAGAGGAAGCCAAAACTCAAATAATGGTCACGGTGGCAGACAAGTCATTGTCACCGCATACGTACGACAAAAACATTCCCTTTTTTTATTTAGTAAAATGCTTCATATAAAAAATATTCCTTTTGGATAAACGTAAAAGTCAAAGGGGTTTATACACCGTATAAAAGAGAGTTGTGTATAAAAAAAATATGCCTCAATGATAGGAGATTGAGACAAAGTCCCATACAAAGACGGTATCCTCGGATTAAGGATAAATCAGTTACATAATTATGTGTGACAAAAGAATACATGAAATATAAGTGGGTATTAAGTGTAAAACAATCATAGGACATTCACACATAATCATAGAATGACATATTCAAGGTGTACAAGTTTATCCCAAAGAATCAAAATTGGATAAAAGAGTTCCCTTTCAAGAATTCAATAGCCTAACGACGTCACTTCCAAATTCAGAAAAAGAGTTGATGAGAGATAAAAAGGGTATCTCATCACTTGGTCATAAAATTTACATCAATAAGGATATATAAGAACATATCCCAACATAATAGTATGTGAATTAAAAGACATAACAAAATAAGTCTTTTAAAAAGACGAGGGTGAAAGGTTCCCTTACCAACTTGGGTAACTTTCGAAATGTACACCCCATTGAAGAAGGGTCATACAATAAATATGTAAATACCCATAAATAAAATTATATTACACAAAGAGTATAATAATGGGAAGTATATAAACCACTCAATGGAAATGGTGGAAAATGTAACATAAATCTCACGGGACTAAAAGTGAGATGAAAAACCCCTTATGAAAACTCGGCAGCCTAACGACGCCACTTAAAACTTCCAAAATGGATTGATGAGAGAAAATAGGCTCTCTCATAATATGAACATAAAAAGTAAATTAGGAGTAATAAAAAATAACATCACAATAATAAGAAAGATGAGCTTAAAAGGAATGACATAAAAGTGTGTACTTAAAAAGAAAGAGAGGAGTAGGATCCCTTACCTCAAGTCCGACTTGTCTTGTTCGTTTCCTTATATTCCTAAATAATAAACATTGGTCAATTTAGAATTTCCTACGGACCTCCTTTAAAGATTATTATTCAGTTCATATCACATATTATAATGTTATAATAATTGTTTAATAATGTTAGTTCATATCAGACGTTTTTGTCGATGTTTGGTACATGAGTCAAAAATGAACTTGTTTAAAAAATGATTGCCCATGTAGTTATAAGTAAATAATTTCCAGAATAGTATTAATGATTAAAATATCATATATATCCAGTACATATTAATTTTATACTATTCCATATCATTTGGAGATAAAAAATGAAAAGAACTGTTCATGGAGACGGTAGGCCGTACGAACGCATGAACGCTACTTTCAATTTTTTTGTCATATTAATGGAATTAAAAATAAATGATATATATATATATATATTATAATTAAATTATAATATATATGTTATATAGGTCACATATGTTCATTAATTTCATTCTTTATACATTCTAGGTATTGCATGTACGAGTCACATCACTTGAGGGGGCGGTAGTCCACACTTCCTCATATGAAATTATCGCATTTACACAACATGAAAAGAATAAAGGTATGTTTTAAATATAAAATACAGAAGCATATAGTAAACATAAATACCATATATATCATATATAAAATACAGTGACATCATAATGGCCACCTTTAAAGGTGTAAAAAGAATATTGAACAATCATCGTTTCGTGAGGTAGAAAATCGCCAACCACAGAAACAATATGTTCTTTAACCATTAGACGAAGTTTTGTGTACTTTTATCTCTAATAATTCTTATAAAAACATCCTAGTATATTTAAGATACTGGAGTTGTTACAAAAGATATTAATAAAAAGAGTTTAGGGGGTTGGAGAAGCAAAATAAAACAAAAGGACTCAAGTGAAGACATTACCTTAAAATCGGGTAACTCCCTTTGGTTTGAGATCAAAAGATTCCTTGGGAAGACTTCTGCCCAAAGTGAGGCTTAAATGAGTTATATATGGATGTGGAGAGACAAAATGGGCAGGGGTTGGACGAGCCAAAGGCTCTGGAAGTGTGGGTAAGGAGGTAGATTTGGGGGCCTTTTATAAGAGGAGGGGAGGGTCACTCTTCGAAAGTAAGGAAATGTTACTTTATTTTAGAATGAGTTTCGGATTTTAATGGTCACACATTGTTGTGTTTCGAGGATAAGGTGATAAAGGTTCTAAATCCTCCCATCCAATAGGTTTTGGACATGTTTAGGTCATATAATTTAGATTATCTTTCCATTTTATTTCAATCGTTAAATAATGAGGTAATCGATGCATCATCATGGTGTCATAAATAATTTAATTTAGATAATGTCTAAAAATTATAAGAAAATACTATGATGTATTAAATATTTTTATATTTCCAATGAATATTTATAGTCAAAAATCTGACTTGTATAACCCCATGTAGAAATTGTTTTAGTAAAACATTTCATGTTTGTGTCATTTTTACTTTATCATTAAATAAAAAGTTATTTATGTCATTTCCCAACCAAAGTGGCTCCATGGGGTCCCCAAGTTGACCCTTGGATTATTTTGGTCGGACATGACACATATAATGTGGTTAGGACATTTTTAAAGCTCATCTCATATTATTAAAATATTATTTTTACCTTAAACTACACTAATTACCTCTAATCGCGATTAAAAACATAAAAGTTACTATTCACCAAAAAATTATTTTAATCCCAATGAACCAGATTTTACTTATTAACAAAAAACCATGTATGTCGGATTTTTTGAAATTCAAAACACAAAGGTGGAAAAATTTTATTTAAACGGAAAATCAGTTTTTATAAGTACCACTTAGTGGTTTCACTATTCATGAAAAATTGATGTTTTTCAAAAAATTACCAAAAATTCACCATAAGCTATATTTGATATTCCGAATTCAAAAATTATGTCTATTTTAAAAAATTCAAAACATATAGGTTTCATTAATTAATTTAATAATTAATTCCCACTGTCAAAACAAATAGCGTGTTTTTATGAAACAAAATGTATCAAAAGATTGACACTAGTTTAAGTCTGATTTCAATGTGAAATTAATTACAACAACCACTATTGGATTAAATGGTAAAAATATATTCTAATTTCACTTTAAAACCAATTCAAAAGATAATCTAATCATATAAATAAATTAGATCAAAAAGAGGTTTTGAATTAAAATACAACATTTTTTACTATTCATTAAAAAATGAACTTTATCGGAAAAATACCAAAAATTTTCACAAAGTAAATTTTGATGTCCTGATTCTAAAGAATAATTTTATTTTATCAAATATAACACATAAAATTTTAAAAAGTGGATTTAAAAGAGGTTCTCCATCAAAAGGCGGTTAATCGACCTTTTAATGAATATTATAATGTTTACGTTCAAAATTGGATTCATTCGCATTTTTAATCCTCTAACATTTATTGTAAAAAGTAAAAATATTTTACCAACATATATAATCATTTCTTAGTTTTTATGTTCATTCCCGCCATTACAATGGCTAGGGGTTAACTACTATTTAAAATAATATTATTTTATTATTAGAGTGCAACGTAAGATTCCCAAAAAACTCGTTGTTGCGTATTGGGTACGCCATCGAGCATAGCATCCCCTTTAAAGTAATATTAATATTTTATTCACAAATATGGATAAATATAAAAATGTGATATTCTTTATTTACATGGGGTGTTACATCCTTCCCCCCTTTTGGGAATTGCGTCCTCGCAATTTTAAAATTGAGCTTGGAAACATCCTTGAAAGTCCCACATCAGAACAAGTGTCGGTAAAACAATCACTTTAAAATAAATAACGATAAGTACAAAGGTCAGCTGAGTTAACCCATTCTCGGATTTCATGTAGGAAAATATGTACATAGAGGAGAAAACATATGGTCATGTTCTGATGGAGAGTGATAGAAAACATGTTCAGGAGAATGTTAACCAAAAGAAAATCACAAACCTGTGGTGGGTTAAACGTTATTCGATTCCCCAGCAGGAAAAGTTAATAGAAAACATTTTTGTTTTAAGTTGCTTTTTATTGAGGAATTTATTCATAAAGAAACATAATCACTTATCATGTTGACTTTCAACTTTTATTATATTCCTTACACAAACTCATATTTTCTCCAAAAGATGAGTATTTAGGAAGACTTGTTCACATTAAGAGTACTATAATCAACTTCTAGAGAATCACCTAATCCAAAAAAGAGAACTATATACTTCCCATGTCTTTAGACATTATCCAAAACCAAAACAAAAAAGGTTAGTACAAGATCAAATAATCCAGAAAAGGATAACCCTTTATAAATAGAAAATCTATTCTTAATCTCAAATATTTGTCCAACAAAACCCAAAGTTCAACTAGGACCATTCAATAAACAATTTGTCCTTAAAATTCTTCAAAGTAAACCAAACTAATATTGAAACCCAAATATTTGAAGGATTTAGTCACATAGTCTTCCATGTTAAATCGTATCATTTATCTCTAAACAACATCAGTTGCTCTTAATGTCTCGTATTGAAAAGTAATTAACCTAATCGCATATCCTCCATGACAGGTTAATAAATTTCCATAGATAAACCAAAATCAACTTACTCTTAATTCATAAAATCATCTAACTAAAAATAATCATTAAAACTATCCAGGGACTTCACGTAGTCTAGTGGTAGGCAATAAATACCAGTTGCACTTTGGTTGTGGGTTTGATTCCCGCAGCATTGTCCGACGCAACGGGTTGTCACACGGTCTGTGTGTTGTCCTTTTTATAAAACTCCAAAAATAACCCTAACATGTTTTAACCTCAATAGTTTCCTTATACCTCTCATTTTCATCCAAATTCGTTATGATCTCAACATCTTAATTATTGAAGACTTATTTCACCACCATAAGATAAAATAAAACGATTCCCAAAATGAATAACATCATACCTTGATCATGGCGTCCACTCGGTTTCATCGTCATCTTGCTCGCGTACGTAGAAGTCCCATGCATTACAACAATGATTTTGAGATCTTTAAAAATCATTTACTTCCTCCATCCAAATAAACCCTATACAACATGGGTCATATGGGTGTTCACAGAAAAACAGTTTTGGAAAATAATCATGTATGACATATAATTCCAAAACATCTGATAAAACAAGATTTCAATAAAATAGTCGGAGAGAATTTGAGTTGAAACTTTATATTATTGGTCATCTTAAAATACCATAAGTATGTGCTGAGAGACTATATTTTAAAAGAAACTATAAATAGGTTGTGCAAGGGTCTCCTTCCTCAGCACTATTTTAAAAATCATAATATGCTTCAAATTCTTGTGATAAGGTAAAATATTTGGAAATACCTTGATAATATTTACCTTTCTTGAAAATATGAGAATATTGTGAAAATAATATTTTTCTAAAAACAACCCATGATCCACGATGATAACGAGGTATAGTGGGGCTGTTTGATATCTCAAAAAACTGCTTGCAAGTGAGTTGTATGCTAGAAAAAGTTTCACAATCATCCGAACATGACTTTGCAATAATTATTGAAAGCATGTCATCAGGAAGAGATAGGAATGTCGTTTGAGATCCTTCTCCTTCCATTCGTAACCGACTTTACTTGACCTGAAAAAAGTTATAAAACAAGGATTTAACTGAAATAATAGATATAGGGATTAATCATGTATCTAAAAAAAACTCCTAATCCCTAAAGTTGTCAAAACCGACCTCTGATACCAACTATAGGGCCCCAGCCTTAAAACTTAATTAATATTTAGTTATTACAAGATTACACATTGAGGATCTTTTCAAGTTTAGAGTTTTAGAGAATTAGAACATAAAACATTCATTACATTACACATTTAAACAAAGTCATTACATAAAAGATAGTATTCATTTTTTCCCATCAACGGAAACATATTTAAAATAAAACATGGATTCATTCTTGACAATTCCTTGACACTATCATCATATCATATACCTTTCCCTTGACCTGTGAAAAACATTTCAAAAACATGGGATTATCATAAAAAGATCAGTAAGGTATATAAAAATATGTAAAGGAAACCTGAGTTCATATATACATAAGAATGAAATCATACTTTACCCATAAAACATAGGAACTTTAATATACCTCATCAAATCATGAATAAATCATAGAAATCATAAGACATAAAAGGTAACTTGAGGCATTCATAACATTCTTACGTAGGGAGTAACCCTCTTGGTTACGTTTTTAATACCCACCACAGTATATTCCCCAAATCTATTCGGAGAAACCTTAACGTTTCACTCATTCACGTTACCCAATGAATTGGAGAGCTATATCAGGCTCACCCTCCCTTAGTTTATCACGGAACCACCCATCTTCATAAAAAATGCCCAAGAACCATAACATAATCGTATTACATAAAACATTCATAAAGGAAACATAACATTTCCACCTTTCAATCACAAGATATCAATACAACACATTGATATAAAAACATTATGAAAACCATTTTCTGTACCAAAATAAAAGAAAAGTAAAACATGGTATTTATTTTTCTTTTAAAAAACGGTATGGCTTGTAGAGGAAGCCGAAACTCAAATAATGGTCACGGTGGCGGACAAGTCGTTGTCGCCGCATACGTACGACAAAAACATTCCCTTTTTTCATTTAGTAAAAAGCTTCATATAAAAAAGATTCCTTTTGGATAAACGTAAAAGTCAAAGGGTTTTATACACTGTATAAAATAGAGTTGTGTATAAAACAAAATATGCCTCAATGAAAGGAGATTTAGACGAAGTCCCATACAAAGACGGTATCATTGGATTAAGGATAAATCAGTTACATAATTATGTGTGACAAATGAATACACGAAATATAAGTGGGTATTAAGTGTAAAACAATCAGAGTACATTCACTCATAATCATAGAACGACATATTCAAGGAGTATAAGTTTATCCCAAAGAATCAAAATTTGGTTAAGGAGTTCCCTTGCAAAAATTCGACAGCCTAACAGCGTCACTTCCAAATTCAGAAAAAGAGGTGATGAGAGATAAAAATGGTATATCATCACTTGGTCATAAAATTTACATCAATAAGGATATATAATAACATATCCCAACATAATAGTATGTGAATTAAAAGACATAACAAAATAAGTCTTTTAAAAAGAGGAGGGTGAATGGTTCCCTTACCGACTTGGGTAACTTTCGAAACGTACACCCCATTAAAGAAGGGTCATACAATAAATATGTAAATACCCATAAATAAAATTATATTACACAAAGAGTATAATAATGGGAATTACATACACCACTCAAAGGAAATGGTGGAAAATGTAGCATAAATCTCACGGGACTAAAAGTGAGATGAAAAACCCCTTACGAAAACTCGGCAGCCTAACGACGCCACTTAAAACTTCTAAAATGGATTGATGAGAGAAAATAGGGTCTCTCATCATATGATCATAAAAATTACAGTAAGAGTAATATAAAATAACATCCCAATCATAATAAATATTATCTTAAAAGGAATGACATAAAAGAGTGTACTTAAAAAGAAAGAGAGGAGTAGGATCCCTTACCTCAAGTCCGACTTGTCTTGTTCGTTTCTTTATATTCCTGAATAATAAACTTTGGTCAACTTAGAATTTCCAACAAACCTTCTTTAAAGATTATTATTCAGTTCATATCACATATTATAATGTTATAATAATTGTTTAATAATGTTAGTTCATATCAGACGTTTTTGCCAATGTTTGGTACATGAGTCAAAAATGAACTTGTTTGAAAAATGATTTCCCATGTAGTTATAAGTAAATAATTTCCAAAATAGTATTAATGATTAAAATATCATATATATACATTACATATTCATTTTATACTATTCCATATCATTTGGAGATAAAAAACAAAAAGCCCCGTTCATGGAGACGGTAGGCCGTACGTACGCATGAACGCTACTTTCATTTTTTATCATATTAATGGAACTAAAAATAATATATATATATATATTATAATTAAATTATAATATATATGTTATATAGGTCACCTATTTTCATTAATTTCATTCTTTATACATTCCATGTATTGAATGTACGAGTCACATCACTTGAGGGGGCGGTAGTCCACACTTCCTCATATGAAATTATCGCATTTACACAACATGAAAAGAATAAAGGTATGTTTTAAATATAAAATAAAGAAGAATATGGTAGACATAAATACCATATATATCATATATAAAATACAGGGACATCATAATGGCCACCTTTAAAGGTGTTAAAATAATATTGAACAATCATTGTTTCGTGAGGCAGAAAATCGCCAACCACAGAAACAGTATGTTCTTTAACCATTAGACGAAGGTGTGTGTAAGTGTAGCTCTAATACTTCTTAAAAAACATCCTAGTATATTTATGATACTGGATTTTTTACAAAATTATTGAATAAAAAGAGTTTAGGGGGTTGGAGAAGCAAAATAAAACAAAAGGACTCAAGTGAAGACATTACCTTAAAATCGGGTAACTCCCTTTGGTTTGAGCTCAAAGGCTTCCTTGGGAAGACTTCTGCCCAAAGTGAGGCTTAAAGGAGATATATAGGGATTTTTAGAGACAAAATGGGCAGGGTTTGGCCGAGCCAACGGCTCTGGAAGTGTGGGTAAGGAGGTAGAGGTGGGGGCCTTTTATAAGAGGAGGGGAGGGGCACTCTTGGAAAGTAAGGAAATCTTACTTTATTTTAGAATGAGTTTCGGATTTTAATGGTCCCACATTGATGTGTTTCTAGGATAAGGTGATAAGGGTTATAAATCCTCCCATCTAATAGATTTTGTACATGTGTAGGTCTTAGAATTTACATTATCTTTCCATTTTATTTAAATCGTTAAATAGTGAGGTAATCGATGCATCATCATGGTGTCATATATAATTTAATTTAGATAATGTCTAAAAATTATAAAAATATACTATGATGTAGGAAATAGTTTTATATTTCCAATTAATATTTATAGTCAAAAATATGACTTGTATAACCCCATGTAAAAATTGGTTTAGTAAAACATCTCATGTTTGTTTCATTTTTACTTTATCATTAAATAAAAAGTTATTTATGTCATTTCCCAACCAAAGTGGATCCATGGGGTCCCCAAGTTGACCCATGGATTTTCTTGGTCGGACATGACACATCCAATGAGGGTAGGACATGTTTCAAGCTCATCACATATTATTAACACATTATTTTTACCTTAAACTACACTAATTACCTCTAATCGCGATTAAAAACATAAAAGTTCCTATTCAAGTAAAAAATTATTTTAATCCCAATGAACAAAATTTTACTTCTTAACGACAACCATGTATGTTTGATTTTTTGAAATTCAAAACACAAAGGTGGAAAATTTTCATTTAAATGGAAAATCAGTTTTTATAAGTACCACTTCGTGGTTTCACTATTCATCAAAAATTGAAGTTTTTCAGAAAATTACCAAAAATTCACCCTAAGCTATATTTGATATTCCGAATTCAAAAATTATTTCTATTTTACAAAATTCAAAACATATAAGTTGAATTAATTAATTTAATAATTAATTCCCGCTGTCAAAACAAATAGCGTGTTTTTATGAAACAAAATGTATCAAAAGATTGACACTAGTTTAAGTCTGATTTCAAAGTGAAATTAATTCCAACAACCACTATTGGATTAAATGGTAAAAATATATTCTAATTTCACTTTAAAACAAATTCAAAAGATAATCTAATCATATAAATAAATTATATTAAAAAGAGATTTTGAATTAAAATACAACATTTCTCACTATTCATTAAAAAAATGAACTTTATCGGAAAAATACCAAAAATTTACACAAAGTAAATTTTGATGTCCCGATTCTAAAGAAGAATTTTATTTTGTCAAATATAACACATAAAATTGTCAAAAAGTGGATTTAAAAGAGGTTCTCCATCAAAAGGCGGTTAATCGACCTTTTAAAGAATATTATAATGTTTACGCTTAAAATTGGATTCATACGCATTTTTAATCCTCTAACATTTATTGTAAAAAGTAAATTTTTTTGACAAACATATATAATCATTTTGTAGTTGTTCTGTTCATTCCCGCCATTACAACGGCTAGGCGTTAACTACTATTTAAAATAATATTATTTTATTATTAGAGTGCAATGTATGATTTCCAAGAAACTCGTTGTTGCATATTTGGTACGCCATCAAGCATAGAATCCCCTTTAAAGTAATATTAACATTTTATACACAAATATGGATAAATATAAAATTTTCATATTCTTTATTTACCTGGGGTGTTACATCCTTCCCCCCTTTTGGGAATTGTGTCCTCGCAATTTTAAAATTGAGCTTGGAAACATCCTTGAAAGTCCCACATCGGAACAAGAGTCGGTAAAAAATCACTTTAAAATAAAGAAAGATAAGTACAAAGGTCACCCGAGTTAACCCATTCTCGTATTCCATGTAGGAAAATATGTACATAGAGGAGAAAACATAGGGTCATGTTCTGATGGAGAGTGATAGAAAACATGTTTAGGAGAAAGTTAACCAAAAGAAAATCACGAACTTGTGGTGGGTTAAATGGTATTCGATTCCCCAGTAGGAAAAGTTAATAGACAAAATTTTTGTTTTAAGATACTTTTTATTGAGGAATTTATTCATAAGGAAACATAATCACTTATCATGTTGACTTTTAACTTTTATTAGATTCCTTACAAAAACTCATATTTTCTCCAAAAGATGAGTATTTAAGAAGACTAGTTCACATTAAGAGTACTATAATCAACTTATAGAGAATCACCTAATCCACAAAAGAGAACTATATACGTCCCATGTCTTTATACTTTATCCAAAACCAAAACCAAAAAGGTTAGTACAAGATCACATAATCCAGAAAAGGATAACCCTTTATAAAAAGAAAATCTATTCTTAATCTCACAAATTTGTCAAACAAAACCCAAAGTTCAACGAGGACCATTCGATAAACAATTTGTCCATAAAATTCTTCAAAGTAAACCAAACTAAGATTGAAACCCAAATATTTGAAGGATTTAGTCACATAGTCTTCCATGTTAAATTGTAACATTTATCTCTAAACAACATCAGTTACTCTTAATGTCTCGTATTGAAAAGTAATTAACGTAATCACATATCCTCCATGACAGGTTAATAAATTTTCATAGATAACCCAAAATCAAATTTCTCTTAATTCATAAAATCATCTAACTAAAAAGAATCAGTAAAACCATCCAGGGACTTCACGTAGTCCAGTGGTAGGCAATAAATACCAGTTGCACTTTGGTTGTGGGTTCGATTCCCGCAGCTTTGTCCGATGCAACGGGTTGTCACACGGTCTGCATGTTATCCTTTTTATAAAACTCCAAAAATAACCCTAACATGTTTTAACCACAATATTTTCCTTATACATCTCATTTTCATCCAAATTCGATCCGATCTCAACATATTAATTCTTGAAGTCTTATTTCACCACCATCAGATAAAATAAAACGATTCCCAAAATGAATATCATCATACCTTGATCATGGCGTCCACTCAGTTTCATCGTCATCTTGCTCACGTAGGTAGAAGTCCCATGCATTACAATAATTATTTAGAGATCTTTCAAAATCATTTGCTTCCTCCATCCAAATACACCTTGTACAACATGGGTCATATGGTTGTTCACAGAAAAACAGTATTGGAAAATAATCATGTATGATATATAATTACAAAACATCTGATAAAACATGATTTCTATAAAATAGTGGGATAGAATTTGAGTTGAAACTTTATATTATTGGTCCTTTTAAAATACCATAAGTATGTGCTGAGAGACTATATTTTAAAAGCAACTATAAATAGGTTGTGCAAGGGTCTCCTTCCTCAGCACCATTTTTAAAATCATAATATGCTTCAAATTCTTGTGATAAGGTAAAATATTTGAAAATACCTTGATAATATTTACCTTTCTTGAAAATATGAGAATATTTTGAAAATATTATTTGTCTAAAAACAACCCACGATCCAGAATGATAACGAGGTATAGCGGAGGTGTTTGATATCTCAAACAACTGCTTGCAAGTGAGTTGTATGCTAGAAAAAGTTTCAGAATCATCCGAACATGACTTTGCAATAATTATTGCAAGCCTATCATCAGGAAGAGATAGGAATGTCATTTGAGATCCTTCTCCTTCCATTCGTAACTGACATTACTTGACCTGAAAAAAGTTATAAAACAAGGATTTAACTGAAATAATAGATATAGGGACTAATCATGTGTCTAATAAAAACTCCTAATCCCTAAAGTTGTCTGAACCGACCTCTGATACCAACTATAAGGACCCAGCCTTAAACCTTACTTAATCTTGAGTTATTACAAGATTAAACGTTGAAGATCTTCTCAAGTTTAGAGTTTTAGAGAATTAGATCATAAAACTTGCATTACATTACCCATTTAAACAAAGTCATTACATAAAATATAGTATTCATTTTTTCCCATCAACGGAAACATATTTAAAATAAAAAATGGATTCTTTCTTGACAATTCCTTGACACTATCATCATATCATGTACCTTTCCCTTGACCTGTGAAAAACATTTCAAAAACTTGGGATGAGCATAAAAAGCTCAGTAAGGGATATAAAAATATGGAAAGGAAACATGAGTTCATATATACATAAGAATGAAATCATACTTTACCCATAAAACATAGGCACTTTAACATACCTCATCAAATCATGAATAAATCATAGAAATCATAAGACATAAAAGGTAACTTGAGGCATTCATAACATTCGTACGTAAGGAGTAACCCTTTTGGTTACGTTTGGAATACCCACCACAGTATATTCCCTAAATCTCTTCAGAGAAACCATAACATTTCACTCCTTCGCATTACCCAATGAATTGGAGAAATATATCGGGCTTAGCCGCCCATAGTTTATCATGGAACCACCCATCTTCATAAATAATGCCCAAGAACCATAACATAATCGTATTACATAAAACATGCATAAAGGAAACATAACATCTCCACCTTTCAATCACAAGATATCAATACAACACATTGATATAAAAACATTATGAAAACCATTTTCAATACCAAAATAAAAGAAAAGTAAAACATGGTATTTATTTTTCTTTTAAAAAAAGGTATGGCTTGTAGAGGAAGCCGAAACTCAAATAATGGTCATGGTGGCGGACAAGTCATTGTCACCACATACATACGACAAAAACATTCCCTTTTGTCGTTTAGTAAAACACTACATATAAAAAAGATTCCTTTTGGATAAACATAAAAGTCTAAGGGTTTTATACACTATATAAAATAGAGTTGTGTATAAAACAAAATATGCCTCAACGAAAGGAGATTGAGAAGAAGTCCCATACAAAGACGGTATCCTTGGATTAAGGATATATCAGTTACATAATTTTGTGTGACAAATGAATACACGAAATATAAGTGGGTATTAAGTGTAAACAAATCAGAGTAAATTCACAAATAATCATAGAACGACATATTCAAGGAGTACAAGTTTATCCCAAAGAATCAAAATTGGGTTAAGGAGTTCCCTTGCAAAAATTCGACAGCCTAACGATGTCACTTCCAAATTCAGAAAAAGAGTTGATGAGAGATAAAAAGGGTATCTCATCACTTGGTCATAAAATTTACATCAATAAGGATATATAAGAACATATCCCAACATAATTGTATGTGAATTAAAAGACATAACAAAATAAGTCTTTTAAAAAGAGGAGGGTAAAAGGTTCCCTTACCGACTTATTAACTTTTGAAATGTACACCCCATTAAAGAAGGGTCATACAATAAATATGTAAATACCAATAAATAAAATTATATTACACAAAGAGTATAATAATGGGAAGTACATACAGCTCTCAAAGGAAATGGTGTCAAATGTAGCATAAATCTCACGGGACTAAAAGTAAGATGAAAACCCCCTTATGAAAACTCGGCAGCCTAACAACGCCACTTAAAACTTCCAAAATGGATTGATGAGAGAAAATAGGGTCTCTCATCATATGATCATAAAAATTATAGTAGGATTAATATAAAATAAAATCCCAATCATAAGAAATATGATCTTAAAAGGAATGACATAAAAGAGTGTACTTAAAATGAAAGAGAGGAGTAGGATCCCTTACCTCAAGTCCGACTTGTCTTGTTCGTTTCTTTATATTACTGAATAACAAAATTTGGTCAATTTATAATATCCTACGGTCCTTTTTTAAAGATTATTATTCAGTTCATATCACATATTATAATGTTATAATAATTTATTAATAATGTTAGTTCATATCAGACGTTTTTGTCGATGTTTGGTACATTAGTCAAAAATGAACTTGTTTGAAAAATGATTTCCCATGTAGTTATAAGTAAATAATTTCCAGAATAGTATTAATGATTAAAATATAATATATATCCATTACATATTCATTTTATACTATTCCATATAATTTGGAGATAAAAAATGAAAAGAACCGTTCATGGAGACTGTAGGCCGTACGTACGCATGAACGCTACTTTTGTTTTTTTGTCATATTAATAGAATTAAAAATAAATGATATATATATATATCACATATGTTCATTAATTTAATTCTTTATACATTCCATGTATTTCATGTACGAGTCACATCACTTGAGGAGGTGGTAGTCCACACTTCCTCATATGAAATTATTTCATTTACACAACATGAAAAGAATAAAGGTATGTTTTAAATATAAAATAAAGAAGCATATAGTAAACATAAATAACATATATATCATATATAAAATATAGTGACATCATAATTTCCACCTTTAAAGGTGTTAAAAGAATATTGAACAATCATCGTTTTGTGAGGCAGAAAATTGCCAACCACAGAAACAGTATGTTCTTTAACCATTAGACGAAGGTGTGTGTAATTTTAGGTCGAATCCTTCTTATAAAAACATCCTAGTATATTGAAGATACTGGATTTGTTATAAAAGAAATAAATAAAAAGTGTTTAGGGGGTTGGAGAAGCAAAATAAAACAAAAGGACTCAAGTGAAGACATTACCTTAAAATTGGGTAACTCCCTTTGGTTTGAGCTCAAAGGCTTCCTTGGGAAGACTTATGACCAAAGTAAGGCTTCAAAGAGTTATAGAGGGATGTGGAAAGACAAAATGGGCAGGGTTTGGCCAAGCCAAAGGCCTTGGAAGTGATGGTAAGGAGGTAGAGGTGGGGGCCTTTTATAAGAGGAGGAGAGGGGCACTCTTGGAAAGTAAGGAAATGTTATTTTATTTTAGAATGCGTTTCGGATTTTAATGGTCCCACATTGATGTGTTTCGAGGATAAAGTGATAAGGGTTCGAAATACACCCATCCAATAGGTTTTGGACATGTGTAGGTTTTAGAATTTACAATATCATTCCATTTTATTTAAATCATTAAATAATGAGGTAATCGTTGCATCATCATGGTGTCATAAATAATGTAATTTAGATAATGTCTAAAAATTATAAAAAAGATACTATAATGTAGGAATTCTCTTTAGCTTTCCGATGAATATTTATAGTCAAAACTCTGACTTGTATAACCCCATGTAAAAAATTGTTTTATTAAAATATCTCATGTTTGTGTCATTTTTACTTTATCATTAAATAAAAAGTTATTTATGTCATTTCCCAACCAAAGTGGATCCATGGGGTCCCCAAGTTGACCCATGGATTTTCTTGGTCGGCCATGACACATCCAATTAGGTTAGGACATGTGTAAAGCTCATCTCATATTATTAAAACATTATTTTTACCTTAAACTACAATAATTACCTCTAATCGCGATTAAAAACATAAAAGTTACTATTCACCAAAAAATTAATTTAATCCAAATGAACCACATTTTACTTCTTAACGATAACCATGTATGTCAGATTTTTGAAATTCAGAACACAAAGGTGGAATAATTTCATTTAAACGGAAAAAAGGTTTTATAAGTACCACTTACTGGTTTCACTATTCATCAAAAATTGAAGTTTTTCAGAAAATTACCAAAAATTCACCCTAAGCTATATTTGATATTCCGAATTCAGAAATTATGTCTATTTTACAAAATTAGAAACATATAAGTTTCATTAATTAATTTAATAATTAATTACCGCTGTCAAAACAAATAGCGTGTTTTTATGAAACAAAATGTATCAAAAGATTGACACTAATTGAAGTTCGATTTCAAAGTGAAATTAATTCCAACGTCCACTATTGGATTAAATGGTAAAAATATATTCTAATTTCACTTTAAAACCAACTCAAAATATAATCTAATAATATAAATAAATTAGATAAAAAAGAGGTTTTGAATTAAAATGCAACATTTTTCACTATTCATTAAAAAAATGAACTTTATCAGAAAAATACAAAAAATTTACACAAAGTAAATTTTGATATCCCGATTCTAAAGAAGAATTTAATTTTGTCGATATAACACATAAAATTGTCAAAAAGTGGATTTAAAAGAGGTTCTCCATCAAAAGGCAGTTAATCGACCTTTTAAAAAATATTAGAATATTTACGCTTAAAATTGGATTCATTCACATTTTTAATCCTCTAACATTTATTGTAAAAAGTAAAAATATTTGACAAATATATATAATCATTTTGTAGTTGTTTTGTTCGTTCCCGCCATTATAATGGCTAGGCGTTAACTACTATTTAAAATAATATTATTTTATTATTAGAGTGCAACGTATGATTCTCAAGAAACTCGTTGTTGCATATTGGGTATGCCATCGAGCATAGAATCCCCTTTAAAGTAATATTAATATTTTATTCACAGCTATGGATAAATATAAAAATGTCTTATTCTTTATTTACCTGGGGTTTTACATCCCAAGATCTAAACAAGATGGCTCATGGCAGGCCATCCCAAGACTGAAGAAGTGACATGGGTGATTATCCCAATCCTGACATGTTATGAGGGTATTGGTCGGCAGCCTTGACATCATATTTCTTATTATTTTGTGTATGCCAAACTTCCATGTTTTATTCCTCTTTTATGATCTCATAGATTATGCTCTTGATTCTCTTACGATTCATGTCTTATATAATACCAGTATTTGTGCCATGAATCTGTATTATGATCTTTTATATGTAGGGTATGATCTTCTAATGTTTTGATCATGTTCTCATACCCTTATCCTCATGTTATAATTACATACCTCCCTTGTTTACCCTTAATGAAAAAATGATCTCACCCATTTATAATGTTTCTTTTCCCCTTGTTATGAAGAAATATTTTAAGTATTAGTAATATAGTAGAATATAATTAAGGGATATTTTGAAGATCTTTCACCAAGTTAGAAGAATATGTTTTTATGTTTCCAAATACACTATACTATTATGGTCCTATAGTATGTACTTGTGTAATGTAATGAATATTCATTGAAAATAATGTAGTATTCATGTATGTTAATTCTATATAGGTATACTCTCTATGGAGAATATAAATTTCCTTATAGGTTTTTAAAGTAAGGTAACCTGAAGGATGATAAAGAGGTGTGTGGAAGGTGAAAGTAGGTAGGAAACATGGCTGTTAGATGTATAACTATTTTTAATGGAAAAATTATGTACAAAGGAAAAGAACCTATGGATCCTGTTATTAATAAAACTATTGAGAAAAAGGAGTATTCATAAAATAATAAGACTAATTATGTTAGAAATTAGTGCTTGATTATAAGGCATGATCAGTTAGATTTGGCCAGGAATATAAAATGATAGGAAAAGAAGAAAAGTTTACTAAAATCTATAGTTAAGAGGGTTGTTATAGATAAAATAAATGTGAAATAAAGAGTAAAAACATGACTCCCAAAACCAAATAGAATTTAAAAATTAGAAGGAAATAAAGTATGGGGAGTTCTCAGGGAAGTGGATCCTCAAAGAAGATGTTTTTTGGGTTAATAAAAAATTCATATTCCTACATCTACAACTATGAAGATCATGAAGATACACCTTATTCCCATATCCTGATGATTGTTTTTTAAGAGATAATTAAAGGTGGATCATGATATAAGATAACTATTCTACGATATAATTTCTTAACACCTTAAAAAAAATATCATCCATCCTAATTAACATCAAGTGATATTCATCTTCCATTTGTATCAGACATCAACCGGTAACATAAATGCTTGAAAATAAGATGAACCAACCATGTTGAGGAATTTTAAGAGAATCCTTTGAGATGGATCTATAAAATAATTTGAATATTCCAGATATTCTTTATATGTCGGTAAATCTAGATTTAGGGGTAGAATTGAAGGAAAATGAAATTAGTGGTATGGTTTTCACTTTCTCATCACTGTTTTTTTATTTATTATATATGGTTATCAAGGGATTAATATTTATGAAATAGGGTAATAAATATAATTTCACTTGATGTTTTTTTGTGTTTTTATTTAAGTTAATCTTTTTTTAATGAAATTTCTAGAATATAAGTTTATACAACCCCAATGGAATATAATTTCAAAGTCAGTATCACATTTTGAGTATTTTATGGATATTTTTATTGTATAAAATAATCAATATTTTTTCTATATCAATTTTTCCCATGTATACTTTTAGTTTACTAGTTGTTGGAACATTTAAAAGAATCTGGTGATGTCACCCTTCTCTCATGGGCTAAATTGAGCATAGTGAAAGTGAAAGAACAAAAGGGGAGTGGATTTTTTTAAAGTTAAAAATATTATTTTCGTATGACAGAACCCTCCATAATAGTTTTTCTATTAATAAAGGGAATAAAACCTTTCCCCTTACATTTATTATCAATTAGGTGGAGAATAATTACATTTACTTATGGATTAAATTTGTAATTTTCAACAAATACAAAGGGGGGTATTGAAGTGCCTTCTAGTTTGAAGTTGTATATATTGTCGATTATATTTGTTTTTAAGAATATTTTAAATGTAATTATACAAAATTAATGTGATTTTTATTGAATGAGTATACACACACTAACCATGAAAGAATATTAGAGGCATCACATGAAATTTTTGGGTAATAGAATAAGAAAGAAATAGAAGGCAACCATTCAATATCTACATGGATAGACTCATGTGGGAATTCATCAAACATTATGATTTCTGAGAAAGTCCTTAAAAATGATAAGTTCTACCAGGAGTGAAAATCACTGTCTACAATATGTTTACAATTCATGAGTGGAGGTTGATGTAGTTAGCTATTTACCTGTACTGTACAACTAGTAGAGTTATACCTAAATGACTAAAAAGGCTAAAATGATTTAGATAAAATATAGTTCAAGTTATAAAAAGCCATCATTGGATATTCTAGCATGAATTCTTATGAAATTAGTGATGTGACCACTCCTAGATGAATTTTTTTAAGGATAAATTCACTGATATAGTGAAAAGGTAGTGTGAAAATTGTAATACACTAACTTGATTATACATACTGTAAATTTAATTGGAAGTATGCTAAAAATGATTGGAATTATCCTACTATTTCCTATAAGATACTACCCCTTTGATGAGGTGTTATTTTATTTTGTTTTTTAAAAGTAATTTTAATTTTTTTTTTGGAATTATTCTCATGAATTGAGAAGTTCATTGAAGCATTCTAGGGGCTCATAACTAGAAAATAATGAAAATGGTTTTTTATAGTACATGGATTATAGTTAGCGTATGGTTACTAACCATGCACCATGATTGTGTGACACAGTTGAAGAGGGAGAAAGATTTTAAAAAAAATATTAGGTGTCCTATAAACAATGTGTTCTTGGTACAGAGCCATTTTCATAGATTATTTAGGGTTTTCCAAAACATATGGTGGATCAAAAAACCATGCAGACTGTGATTGATTTAGATAGAGGAAGTCTCACTATTGGTGCACAATTTTTCAAACCATGATCCTCATTCAGATTAGAAAATTTACTAATTTTCTCACTAGAGATTATATATTTTCAAACCAATTTTCATCCTCATTTCACTCCCAGAATCCTAGCGTGAAAAAAAGATACCTCCTCTCCCAAGGGAAGTTCTCCATTGATTATAAGGCATTATAGGTGTCATTTGCATTAATTCAAATCCCTAGGAAATTATGTGATAATGATTCCTTTTATTATCTAAAATATTCATATCTTGGTTGCTTATATTATTCTATGTTCCATGATCCCTATTTACAGAGAGTTAATTACCTTTGTGATTGAGATCTTTTTATCTTAAATCAAGGGTCAATGTTGGGTGAATATTTTTTTATTAGCATAAGGTAAGTGTTATTGAATATATTTACTATAGTCTTGATGTTTTTCATGTGTATATGGTATGCACCCTTATGAAAATGGGTTGGGAATTTTCTTCCTTTATTAAGAATAATATATTCGGATTTAATTGATATTTTATACCCATTTATGGATCCCATTGCGTATATTTATGACTATGATACCAGGCCTACATCCACCCATGGGGTGTTCCACTCCCTTGAAAATGGTAAAGTGGTTTGTAAATGGTGAAATGGAGGGTTTTAATGATTAAATGAGTTAGAATTTCTGCATGGATTATTATCATGAAAAACGGAGTTCTTTGAATTAACTTACATATTTAATTAGATATGAATTTATAAATAATGAAATGGATAATGGTTAATGGTCCATGTTTAAATTATTATATAGTTTTGATGAACATTTGATGAATGTGATGTATGAATAAAATATGAAATTGTTGAATTTTGAAATTGGGTTAAAATGTATTGAGTATGTTATACCATATTGAATAATGTTTTGACATGAGGTATGTATTTGGACTAATTCTCTAGGCATCATTGAGGTTATCCATGTCTTGTTTTCTATACTGATGCTCTGGGAACTAATGCTTTAACATGATGTAGGTATTTGGACCGATGATAATCAATAGTTATAATTTTATTAATTTGAAAATGAATTCCCCGCGGTCATTTGATATATTTAATCCCTTCAAAATATGGTTAAAATGACTGACATGGTCCGAAGTCGGTTTGATTGGATCAATTGTTACTTGGAACCCTAGGGAAAATGAAGTTAATTTAATACTATTTATTACTAAACTTATTTACGTTTGTTTTCTTTTATATTATTACCATGTAAAAATATATTCACTATTATTAATATTTGATATTCCTTTAGACACTATTATTATTGGCCTACTGGTTTTTACTCACACCCTTCTCTAGCCACCTCAATGCTCAATCAGATTTCATAGTTATAGAACTAGATAAGGGAAAAGGCCTAGTGTTATATGGTTTATTTTGGATTTGGGATAAAGCCTGGATGAGGTGTTAGAAAATGTTTTTTGGATCCATTTTGGGGATTTTTAGTGTGTCATTATTTTGGTTTTAGTTTGATACATGACACTATTATGAAAAGGCATGCTTATTCTATTGGTTTGTGGAAATTTACCTAGTTTTTGGATTTTTTTATGTGATTTATGGTTACTTATGGAGATTTTTTCTAATTATTTATTATTATTTCTATTTTTTATTTACTCGGTTAAAGATGGTATAGTCTCCCCACAATATTAATTTGACCCCCTCTGCTAGTCAGCAGGCTCCGGCGTACGGTTAAGTGTGTCGAGGTCACGTAATGAACCATTTCAGTTAAAATTTCTAGTGATCCATATCGGGATGTTACAAAGTGGTATTATAAAAATTATTTTATATTTAATTACTATTTTGGATAGGTAGATAGTATACTAGGATTTTTTGGGCCTGGGTAATGAGCTCAAGTGTGGGAGTAGCTAAACCATGAGTTAGGTAAAATCCAATTCCTCATGGTGGGATTCTTGTTCTTGGTATTTTCTTGTTACATTTGGATTATATTTCACCTTGGTTAAATCACTTATCCTATAATGTTATTATTTTATAATATTTTCCTCATGGGATTTCATGGAATGAGGTTTTTCTATGCTGCATCGTTCTAATAATTCAAAGGTTTTTGTGAAATGTATCATATTACACACACAAGGGAAAGAAGTTTATGGTTGGGTTATGGAAAAAGAAATGATTTTATATTTATTTTTTGTTTTTTAAAAAATAGGTCCTAACAAAGAGGCTTCAAATGTGTTAAATTGAATGATATAAAAAGAAATGGTTAAAATGGAATATAATGAAAAACTTATAATTAGGAGAAATTTTTTTTCCATGAGTTTTCCAGTAACCTTGGATAGGGATGGTTTGGTGTAATGATGGTGTTGTTATTATAACCTTTTGGGATATTTTATATAGATTAGATTGATATAGCCAGTTGTGAGACCAATTTTATATGACCATGAAAATTATATGTAATGTTTCCTAATGTGTGTGTTTTTATTACAGAGGTATTCCTCTTTGAAGATGTTTTTCAATTGGAAAATAGAATGAAATTATTGATAATGAACCTATGTTACTGGGAAAAAATACCCTGTTGGTTATGGGTGATAGTATGAAAGACAATTTTTGTGGTAATTTCACCTACTTCATGAATTTTTTGGAGAGTGAACTAGTGTGGGTAGTACCGAGTATATATGACCTCACTATAGAGATCCAGCTACAACACCCTACAATTTTCACCATAAAGGGTGGGCCTAAGGTTGTTGGTTTCTATATTATATCTATCCAAATGATTATTTATCATTTAGAGACTTGTCTATATAAGAGGGTTTATGTTTTAAGTTTATATGTGGTGAGGACCGGTAAAATAACTGGTGGAATATTTAGGTCTGGGATGAGAAGCTAGAGGGAATGGATTCAAATGACTTATAAGAGATGTTCTTGGATCGTTTCAACCCAAAAACTCTAAGAAATTAGATGCATATATATTTTTTGCATTTGAATCAATGGAATTTGATAGTGTTATAATTTCTTGGTTTCTTCACCGACTTGTAGTGTTTTCCCCCAACATTTTTAGTAGATGATAAAACTAGAGAGAGAAATTTTTAGGATGGACTAAGATGTGAGGGAAAGTTACTAGTGAATATAATTACTTTTAATAAGTTCACTGAGGTGTAAATGAGGCTATAATTTATGAGGGTAACCTATAGGAGGCTTCTAGTGGTGGACTAGTAGTTTTAGTTAGGTGATTTGGTGGTATGTCCTCTATTAATAAGAAGCATCGTTATGAGAACATTTATCAAGGTGGTGGTGGGTAGATTATCTAAAGGAGATGATTGACCTCATGGAGTAATAAGAAAAGGTTTTTTTATCTTTATAGTGGGTTACGTCACATGTTTTGATAGATTCCTAAACCACTAGTGAAGTTTCAAGATTTCAGTAAGATGTGTAATGTACAGTGGTTCTATAGGAACCCTTAACATATGGGTAGTGACGAAGGAACTATACTAATAAAAAAACTAGATAGGTATCATTTATCTTGTATAATTCTAGTAGTTGTAGTTCTATAGGTCACACAGGATGGGGTGGGGATGCGTTACTCAAAGAAAATAGAGACTATATCAGTAGAGTATTTCAATGCATTAGACTCAGACAAGAGCTAGGTGTATAGGGATTGCTCAGTTGCAGGCAGTTCATCTTGTACCCATCGATAGAGAGGATGGACTGTTGACTGACCAAAGTATGATCCTAAAATATTCTATGTTTTCTAGTGATTTATTTGACAAATCATATTCCCATTATTTTATATCTACTTAGTTTTTGGGCAGTTGGAAACTTTCATTGGAGTTCTTATTTGGGGTTTTGTCGTTCAACGCACCCTTGGGGGTGTGATCAGAGGGCATCTATCTTTAAAAAGGGTGTGACCTAAAGGTTGGTGAGTAATTTTTCCTTTGTGATTTTTGTGTACTCAGGATATCATGTTTTGAGATAATATTGGTAATTGACTAGTGGGCTATGTATTAGTATCAAATTGGATGTTATCATCGATGGGTAACATTCAAGTCTCTTAAGGGTGACATCTATTTTCATCTCGAAGAATGGGATATGAAATAAAGACATATAGCGATAGTTCTTTAGTAATTGGGTGAGCTTACAATCCAGGTTGCAGGTCTTATTCTATATGAAAGGGGAGTGGAGAAATATTTCTTCCCTACTAAAGTTAATGAGTTTTAGGATGTGTTTTCGAAAGAGTTCATGGGGATTCCACCTAATATGTAAAATTATTTTATTATTGAGTTGATACACAAACTTAAGCAAGATTCCATTAAACATTATCAAATATAATATAGTAGATTAAAGATATTAATATTCAACTAGGGTAATTATTTTCCAATGGTTTTATATATGCAAGTAAATAACCTTAGCAATCCCAGTTTCTATTTACAAAGAAGGCTGATGTAACGTTGTACTTATGAATCGACTACATGATGTTAACCTGGATAATAGTTAATAACTGATATCCTATTCCACAGATTGATGATATTTTTTACTAGTAGTGTGGTGTCTACATATTCTATAATATTTATTTGAGATAGGGGTATCATCTACAAAGGGTAATAGCTTACGATATACCGTGGACTACTTTAAATATAAAATATATCTTGTATGATATCATTGTAATTTCATTTGGGCTGAAGAACACTCCTTCTATATTAATAGCCTTGATGAACTGCATATTTCACCAGTACATAGATTTGTTTGTGGTTTCCTTTGTTAATGTAATCTTAGTGTACTCTTAGACTTTATATGATCATGTCAAATATCATTACATCATCTTAAGTACACTAAGAGAGAATATTTTGTATGAAAATAAATCTAAGTATTAATTCTGCATCTAAAAGGCGCATTTCTTGGGTCACATCATCTTAGAATAAGGTGTGTTAATGGACACCAAGAAGGTCCAAGATGATGTTTCTTGGGAGACACCCAAAAATGTTTTCGATACCCTAATAATTTTGGGTTTAAGAGGTTATTAATAAAGGTTCATTAGATACTTTTCCCAATTAACAATGCCAATTTAAGGTTTCACCATGAATGTAATATAGTTTGAGTGGTTTGAGGAATGTGAGAATTATTTTTAGGAGTTAAATATGCATTGGACCACAAAACCAATTATGATATTTTACAAATCAGGTATGGAATATACTCTGTATTGTGATGCATCTATGATCTAACTTGGGGAAAATATTGATGCAAGTATATCAATTCAAGTCATGTGGATCATGAAAATTGAGGCCACATGAATAGTAATATCCTACACCTGATTTCAAGTTATCCATGTTAGTTCACCCCCTAAAATGTTGGTGTAATTCTCTCGATGGTGATAATTTTAATGTTTATAATGACCATAAAAGCCATAAATATATCTTTTATTATCATGATTTAAATCTCTAGAAATAGATATGAGTTGAGTATATTCAATATTTTAACTTTTCTCTAATTTTTATATTGATTAAAGTAAATAGTGTTCTAATTAATTGATCCAGAATACATATACATGAATAGATCATTCTTGTTCTGAGTGGAAGATGATGGCATTATTTTCTGAGATGGACAAAGGTGTTCAGGAAAAGTAGGAACTGATGAAACTTGAGGCTTTATTTGTTGTTCCCTCTATTTTGAGTCGGATCAAGAGTAAGTTGTATGAGGATCCATATTACCTAACGTTGAGGGGAAGCATTGATAGTGAGGATCGAACTCTTGACTAGAACATTATTTAGGATGATATTATTCATGTTCATGGCCTTCTTTGTGTGCCTACATGTATGTGGATGCAATTGATGTGTGATTTTCATGCTTTACAATGGTCGATGCACCCTAGTTTGACTAAAATTTACTGTGATATTCATCTATAGAATTAGTGGCCATGAATAAAAGAGGAGATCATAGGTTTTTTAACATGTTTCTACTCCTGTAAATTAGTGAAGGCTGAGAATTAGTGTCCTTATAGTATTTTACATCAATTTCTCATTCATAAATGGAATTCGGATGATGTTACGAGGGATTTCATGGTGGGTCTTCTAGGGACACCTTATAAGAGTGACATGATAAGGGTGATTATTGATCGATCAAAAAATGTAGCCCATTTTTTACTGATTTAGGATATATTCATCATTGATCGGTTGGGTGACTTATATATTCTAGAGATATTATGTTTTCATGTAAATCCAGAGATTATTATTTCATAACATTATCCATATTTTACATATAACTTATAGAAAGTTTTAAAAAAATCACTTGGTAATGAGGTTTTTTTAGTACATCTTACCACCTGTAGATGGATAGGAAATCATAACATATTATCATGGTGTTAGAGGACATTTTGAGACCATGTGTTCTATATTTTTATGTAACATGGGAGAATACCTTAATTCTTCTTGAGTTTTCCTTTAACAATAGTTATCAAGACACTGTTCAGATAGAGCCATATTTGTTTCTCGATGGTAGTCCATGAAGATTGATTTTGTGCTGGATGGAATATGGGGATTAAGATTTTTTGGGATCAAGTCTAGTATAGGATACCTTATAGTAGGTCCATATAATATTGAAGTATATAGATACAGACCATAGTCGATAACATTCATATACCGACCGATGCCATAAACCTCTTAAGTTTACAATGGGTGACCATGTGATCCTTTTTGTGTCACTTATAATAAGTCACTATCAGATTAGGAATAAGGGTATGTTAATGCCCATATATGTTGGGTTGTTTGAGAGAGAGGATCGGTTTGATAGAATATCAATTGGATCTTCTACAATGGTATATTACTATGCATGATGTGTTCCCTATGTCACATCTTTAGTAGTATCACCTTGAATATTCTAATGTGATTGACGTGGATGATGTTGATATCGAATCTAATGTGTCATTTGAGTAGCATATGATTCATGTTGTAGGTTACAGTGAGAAGACTCTTTGAGGTAAAATCATTCTATTAATCTGAATTTTGTGGTAACATTATTTATTTCATGAGGAAACTTGGGAGGGGGAAGCTAATATGTGAGCTCAGTGACATAACCATTTTAACTTATAGGCTTAGTGATGCTTGGTAATACAACTTAAGGAAGATCTGTCAAATTGTGGGTATATTTCAGGATCCTGACCCTTTGATGAGGTATGTTTCTATTTTACTTTTTGTTAAACTCCATTTAAATGGTTTCTAGAATGATTCTTCGAATTCGGTATGGTCACTAGATCATCATGGGGTATCGGGACATGAAAATATTGAAAATGGGGCCTTTCAACACATGGAACATGGTTAGTGCTAAACATTACCCATGATCATGTGGCATGGATGAATAAGGAGAATGATTTTAGAAACCTATATAGGTGGGTTGTAAACCTTTTAGGCTTAGTCTAGAGTCATTAAAATGATTTTGTATTGTTTTCTAAAACATATAGGTGGATCAACAAACTATGTGGATCATTCTTTCTTCATAAAAATGTGGTCGTATGGTTGTTTCATGATTTTCCAAACCATGAAACCTCATTAATGTAAAAGATTTAAAAATTTTCCACCTGATATTATATATCTTCACCCGATTTTCATCCTCATTTCACACCAAACATCCTGGGGTACAAACCAAGATCTCTAACCTCTCCCAAGGGTGGTTATACTTTGATTTTAAGGCATTTGAAGTGTTTTTTATTATGATTAAAATCCCTAAGTAAGAATATAAGTTACTTTCCTTTATTTTTTGGAAGATTCATATCTTGGATTCCCCTCTTCTTCATAGTCCCATAAACTCTATTTCTAAGGAGTTATTCACTTTTGGGATTGGGTTGATTTTTTCTTGAATCATGGGCCGATGTTAGATGAGTGTTTTACAATGAGAATAAAGTTGGTGGTCTACAAGATATTTCCCATAGTCTTGATCTATTTTGATATGTATGTGGCGTGTGACATTATTATAACATGCTATGAATTTTATTCCTTTATTAAGAATAATATATTTGGCTTTAATTGATATGTGAGACCCCTTCATGAATCACATTTAGTCTGTTGATGACTATAATACTATGTTTGTGGCAACCCATGGGGTCTGAAACTCCATTGAAATGGTAAAGTGGGTTTTAAATGGTGAAATTGAGGGTTTTTTATATTAGAATAGTTTGAATTGTGTCATGGACTGTTATCAAAAAATAAGGGGTTGTTGGACATAACTTTGGGATTTATTTATTTATAACATGATAAAGGATGAAATAGTAAATGGTTAAAGGGGATGTATAAATTTTCAAATGGTTTTGATGAACATTTATTTAATTTTTTATATTAATAAAATATTAAATGATAAATTGTGTAATTGGGTTAAAAGGCATTGAGTACCTTAGACCATAGTGAACAATGACTTGTGAAATGGAAATCCTTTATTTTTATAATGTGTTAAAAATGTAAATAATGATGAACCATGGTAAATGTGAATAATGGTATGGATTATGATGGTGTAGTAAGGCCCATCATCTTGGGGTTGGGAAAAACTAATTCTATGGGCACCACTAAGGTTATCCATATCTTGGTTTCTATAATTATACTTAAGGAACTAATGGTTAGACATGAGGTAGGTACTTGGAGTAATGATCCTCAATGATAAGAATTTATTTGATATAATAAATTAATACCCCTCTATGATTTTAGATATGTGATCCCTTTGGAATATGGTTCATATAACTGGCTTGGTTCGAAGTAGGTTTTATTGGCTCATATGTCACTTGGAACCTAAGGGCCAATGAGTTTAATTGAATATTGTTTATTACTAAACTTGATTACTTTTATTTTCTTAACTATTATTTCCTTGTACATATGAATTAACTTTTTTATATACTTGATATTTATTTAAACACCATTGTTGGTGGCCTACTGATTTTTACTCACACCCTACTTGGGCCATCATCAGTACCAAAACAGATTTCATGGCTGTAAGATTAGATAAGGGAAAAGGCCTTTTGTTAGAAGGATGGTTTGGGATTTGGGATGGATCATAGAAGAGGGGACTGAACATTATTTTGGGACCTATTTTAGGTATTTTGGGGGTGTATTTATTTTGGGATTCCTTTGACATGTGATACTATTATGACATGGAATGTTTACTATATTGGTTTCTAGTAATTTACCCAGTTTCTATTTTTTTATATGATATATGGTTATTGATAGATATTTTTTATCATTATTTCTTGTTATTTTTATTGTCTATTTACATTAGTAAATAGGTTATAGTCTCCCAATGCTCATTATTAGACCCTCACTTAAAGTCAGTATCATCTTCCATACATGGAGGCATGCTTAAGGTCACGCAATTAACCGGTTTAGCTACTAGTTGGAGTGAGATTAGTTGTGACATTATAGTTCCCATAATGATTTGATGTTGATCTAAAATGATTTTAAGTGGTTTAAAAATGGTAAGAAGTGATTTGAAATGGTTTTTAAGTAATTTTGAATTCATTTTATGTAATATGAAATTATGAAGTAATTATAGAGAAATTACCAAGTCCTCAAATAAGGGGATTCGGCATGTATAAAACAACGTAAAGGGATTTAAAATTTGGTTTTATCTTCACTTGGGGATTCACCAACTGGTTCATAATTTTAAGAGTAACCATGTCATATTCTAACACCACATATGTGGATCGATGATGAAATGACCTTTTTGGGATGTGCCTAACACTGATAGGGGGAAAATCGGTGTTGGTGTATTTTTAATCCAATTACCAATTTTATCTCTTTACCTCAATTAGGGTGTCTATACCTCTCTATGAATGGTTATGACTAGTACTTGGATTCTCTATTATAATTTAGTAATATTTTATAGCATTTTACATAGGGGAAAATCATTTCCCAAGTGTGAGACCCTATAATTTAGGAGGGGGAAATGAAATAATTCTTTTTCCCTGGACTGGTGATGACCTGGTCCAACTTGTAGCTCCTCACTTGTTCTTTATACTTCCTTTAAAGATAATATTCAGCTTCTTTGTTAAGGTACATTATAACACCAAGAAATTCTTCCACCAAATAAGACTTTTGTTGGATATCATAGTGAAAAATTGATCTTCTACTTCTTCACTTGTTACATTATCAATAGTAGGAAAGAAACCCTTCTTATTATTCCTATAAGAAAACAGTAAGTTTCACCTTATTTTTATTTAATTATTTGTAATGATATGAATAGTTTGTGAATGGATAAATAGAATTCTCACTGAAACAAATTATAATAAACTACTATAGATTTTTCTGACAACTTGTTCTTCTTCTAATGATCTTTGACACATAATTATATGAAATAGAGTAGTATTGTCTTGATCTCTTTATTATTTAATGAAAAACCAACTACCCTAAAAATAGATCTTCTTCCTAGATATAATTAAAAACCCTTTGTGATTATTGAAACATTGAAAGCTCATATCAGCTTAGCATCATCATAATTAAATCCATCCAGAATAACTAAATATTGATTGTCCATTGTCTTCTTCTTCTTAGTCTCTTCTTTGGTCAGAATTATATGAATATCGCTATAGATAGAAATATTACTTACTTAATACCCAATATGGATAAATTTTATTGTACCGATTCCTCTCTATTCTTATTAGTGTGGCCAACATTTATGAAATTTAATCACAAAAAACTGTCAATATTAATTTTTTTATACAAGAATGATCTTACACAAACTCATATTCTTTTATTCTTTATTTCTAACTCAATACTTGCATAGTTAATTTTTATTGCACATATTCATTTTTTTTATCTTTAAAATTTTATTTACTACGTATTCTGTTTGATTAAATATTTTGTTTATGCATGTTTATTTCTTTAATTCACATGCACACCATCAGTTAGTATGTATATATTGTCTATACAGTTCACTGTATATCTAATAATACAATAAATATCTTCCTCATGTTATCCTTGTGCAAGTAAAACTATGCAGTTAAATATATCCATTAAAAAAAATTTCTCAGTGTCAACCTTCTTGCATGTAAAAGTCATATGCACACACATCCTTTATGCAAACCCTTCACTCAAGTGACACTCAAGCATAGAGGTTCACTGTCTCTTCATTCTCACAACCAAAAGTTCATGGTATCAGCGTATCTTCTTTTATGTAAGATTGTATATGCATGTTCATTGTTATCCACACATATCTTAATCTTTTGGAGAACTATCTTCATGTAGCTCAGTGAGATAGTCTCACTATCACTATTTCATTGAACATGTCTATTTTCATATAGTCGTGAATGCACAAGCAATACATGACATCATGGGAATTTATTCATCATGTAAGCACTATGCGATTCTTTATCCATTTTGAGAAGGATATGAATAACACCCCACTTCACAATTCTAAGGAGGATCATGCAACTATTATATTTTTCATAAAAAATATTTAATATACTCTATTTAAAATAAAATTTAGTGCACTAAAAAAATGTGAACGACAAAAACTTTCTCAGCCTCGGTGCTTCTCCTTTTATTGGTATGGATCACCGCCTTTTCACTACTAAGATTCATTAGATAAAATCGGAAATTTTATGTTGTTCCTAATATAGAATCAAATATCCAAACATTTCAACTTGAATTATTCAAACTTATATATTGAAAAACATGGATTATTTTCTTCACGATGAGCTTCTCCTCATGGTTAGTGTACCATATGAATTTGATCATAAAACACATGCATTTTCATACCTCAAACTCATCTCTGAAGATCAATCATATGATAGCCTTTAAAATTTCATTTTTTACTTGGCCAAAAAATATTCATACTGATCATACAAATGAAGTTTCAGGATACATTCAATTGTGTTCTGTTTTCCAAGAAGATAATACTTCATGATCACCAATGCTTGGTTCCATCATTTGAGGTGTTTTGGAGAGCTCCAATGAACTACACTTTTAGAAAATTGTTGATATTCAATGAAGCAAAAGGTTGTATATGACATCCACATCTTGATCAAATGGATAAGAACTAATAAATCAAGCGGATAATAAAATGTTCATATATTTTAAAAATGGAGTAACATTAACGTGTGTCCTCCCATCCCAAATCACCCAATGCTTTAGTTGGTTGTTTATTTATTGAACAATCCATTATCACTAATTTATCAAGCTATAACTAATGTCAGCTCCCCGATACATAGCATGCCACATCTACATGATATGGGCCACACTATGTTGTCCATCGTCTTTTGTCTCAACATATACATGCCATTGGGCATTCATTCTTAGGTCCATATACAAGGTCCCACTCGCATCATGTGGTCATTATGCCTTCCCTCCTCTATCACCATGGATGGATATCCAATTTGAAGTATTCCAATGTGGTTGACCCCTTGGGTCCCAGAAATATGGTTTACATATCCTTGGTTAGAATGATAATGGTTATCCTAATTTTATTCTTACAATTAGAATAAAATCCAAGTTAAATAGTTATAATATAGCCTACTTATCCATTATCCTCAACTATTCCTGTCTCAATTAAGATTCACATAGAATTGAATGAACTTACTTTAATCTAAATTCTTATATTCTTTTTGGAATATAAATTTGAAAGATATATTCATCATGAAATCAAATTTCTTCACATATTCATAATTATTTTAAACAATGTGTCAACATTGACACAAGTTCTTTAAAAATCGAACCAGTTCAACAATAATCAGTGTTAATTGGATAATTATTCAGTCAAGACATCCAATGTAATTTAATTAATCCATAACAATTATCTAGGAATAACCTTTGAAACTCTATGTATTCAAACAATTTATATGTTTCTTCAAATTAAAAGACTTGGTCACATCATCCAAGCTCCATTAACATTGGGACTTCTTTATCATATTGGAATCCATTAAATATTCTTATTTCATTGAACAAAATTGAAAACCAATTACAATCATTGAAAACCAATATATCCCATTCACAAATTGGGATCTTCAATATCCCCCTTTTTATTTTTTTGGAAATACCTTCAAAGTTCAATCCAAATGAATGTGTCAATATGTGAATCATGATCAGTGCATACCTTTAATTTATCTCCCCTTATTAATAAGAAATCAAAACTTCATGGGGGAAAAGGGGTATCATATTATAATTAATCAATGATAAATTCATCATTACACTAAGCCTACTTGAGTCACGCACAGTTTAGAAAACAATAGAATTTTATTTACACAAAAAACATTCTCTTAACAAATTATCATGATACATCATGAAATTATAACTCATATAATTATATTGAAGGGTTTACCACTTTTATTATGGGTTAAATATACTCAATCTGGATATGAAACATTTATGTATAATCAAATTGAAACTCTTATACTCACTTAAATAAATATATCAAAAACAATCGAGTGAAACAAGAAGGATAAGTAGCCTTGGGTTACTTCCATTAAATCCATAATTTTTATGATGATTAATTCAATTACTGCCCATTTTTATTAAGTTTATTATTTTTGATAACCAACGATGAGATTTTAACTGATAAAAACCATTTCCAATGGCATGATCATTATGCACATTCCAAAATAATTAGATCCGATACCCATTTAAATAATGATTCTGGATGAAACTTTATCTTTCTTCATTTATCTCCCCCTTAAGAGAAACACTTCTCACCTTCTTCATAACAGTGGATATATTTAAGAATATATTTGAGGATGTTTCAAAATAGAGAACACACCAGAATGGATCTTTAACTTGTTACTATCCACATTTGACATCTTTACTATGAATGTTCTTCTTTAATACTTATTCTTAAGGATACAAGACATAATATCAGACCAAGATGATATTTTATTTATCCTTGTTGTCTAAGATAAGATAGAATTTTCTTCATCTTCATCCAAGATGTTCCTATAACAAAATTCTTTACATACCAAATTGAGGAATCATTCAAGGATGGTGAATTATTCGGATTTACTATTATGAATTGGTAGCACTCACTAATTCCTAGGTTCTCCTCCTGATAAATTGCATCACATTCAATTCCCTTAATTATAAGCACAGATAAAATATGTAAATATTTATGGTAATAAGGTGGATCATTCCATGATTATAAATTTTAATAGAAATGTTTGGATAGTTTTCTCAACCAAGTTTCTCTATTTACTCTAGTCTTCATGCTTATACATATGAACATCTATACTGATTAATGTTTGGGTAGCATGGATCTCCCCACATTCTATTCTATTTTGTGTAGAGAATTTTTCATATTAACAACCTTCATGGATGATACAATATTCTTCTTCTTAAGAACTTATTCTTGTTCTAGTAGAAAGGTTAAATAATATTTTTTAATATGACCTAATTTCATACATCTCTCACATATAAATTCATTGACACAAGTGGTTACTTTTATTATAAAACACTCATTCACATTGTTTATAACATGTGGGATCTTTTATTTTCTGTTTTCACTAGATGCAGCTTGTATATCTTCTCTCTTCCCCAATTTTTAAAATATTTTGGCAAGATAACTAGAATATCATTAAGAACCATGGTATCCAGTTTGGATCTTCCACATAGCTTCATCTAAGTTTCATCCTTCTTATCGGTTCTTTTGGATTCCATTCTTTTCAACCTCATGGATTTGGAATCCATGATCTTCTCAACTTCATAACATGAAATCTTCTTGGAAGAATTTATTTTCCCAATATTCTTATGATTTCTTCCCAATGTAGATTATTCATTTTTAGGTAGGTTATGTGGTCTTATTTTCTCATCAAATTTATATACATTTCATGATGAGAATGCACCAATATTATTACCACTACCATTACATACATTATAGATGCTTTCAATCTTTCCAAACAGTTTAAAGTATATATATATTTTTGAACATGTAAATGTTGCTTCTTCATATCTAGCTTGATCCCCCTTGATATTGGAATTATTTTTTCATTATAATTTAGAGTATTATACCAAAAGTCTTGTTAAAAATTCCTAAATCTATTACATCACCAACACTAACACAAAAACATCAATCTTTTGATTTCTTCTATATAATGTTTTTTAGGATTTATTCATAGCTTTTTTGGATATTAATTGGGAACTAGAATCCAATATCTTTTTATTATACATTTTAGTTATGGTGGTAGGTTTCTCATCACCTTTCTTCATAGATATTTTTCATATTTTTCCCAACTTTCACTATTTAGGAACACAGATTTAGAAACATAAATACAAGTTGGTACAGATGGTACCTCTTTCTTTACAACATCATGAGATAGATTATTAAAATATTTCATGGTTATCTTATCAAATTTAAGAGGTATTTAAACATTTTAATACTCCATTGAACATTTAGTAAAAGTATAAAATGTTTTCTTATTTTTTTGAATTCTCAATATATGTCTTCTCAAGATTGGCCAACTGAACTTCTAAATATAGAAATATCTTATTGAGGATGATTTTTTGATCTTTAATCATATTCAACTTCCCTTCAAAATATTTATTTATAAGTTCAACCTCATCATCATGCATCTTAACTTTTTTTTAAATCAAAGAGTCAATTACTTTTCTATTCATAGATATTACATCAAATTGTGAGTCCTTTAAATCAAGGTTGTTTTTCAATTTTTATTCAAGTACATGGATCTTTCTTCAATAGTCTTATTGACTCCCTCTTTCTCTTTAAATTATTTAATCCATTTTGAGGAAATTATTTCAAGTTTCCTATTTATTTTTTCAAAGGATCCAATATTTCTAGAGATCATTAAACATTCAGAAATATTTACAAGAAATACTTTCTCTCAAATATCAAATTATCCTTTCAGCTATGTGACATATTCATTGATAGAATGAATGACTCTATAAAGGGGAGACTATTTCTTTGGGAATACCATTTAGATTATCTTATAATCTATCAATTGATATTTCTTGAGATATTTTAGATTTATCATCATAACCACTTATGATAAGATATTTATTTTTAGGAAAAATTTCAAAGGTGCACATTCCTCGTGATCATTTCAATATCTTGATTTAATTTAGTTTGGAAGGTTTAACTTCTCCTAGGTGGGAACCTGAGACACTTTTTCATTACTTCCCAAGCCTGATATGTATTTCCAAGAAATTGAGATATGGATACATCCATTTCTTTTGATAAGAGGGACTTTTTCTTCATATTTATTTTCACTTTATTTCTCCTATTCATCTTGGCCTTGGTAGAAATAGCCTTCTTCTCAGAGATAAGAGAATTTTCACCAAAACTATACTTCATTGTTAACACAGTAAAGTAAATAAAATATTTAAAAGATAATAGCTTCAATATATAGAATCAAATAAAGGTGAACTTGGATCTAATACTACTTGAAAAATACAATTTTGGATATTACTAACATTGAGAAAAGGTGAATCAGTGTTGGAGAGTATTAAATCAAATTACAACTTTTATCCATTTACCACTTAAACATGTTAGGATCTTGATTCTATAATTCTCTTTTCCCTATTTCAAGTAAGTATATAAAAGAAACAAAATATTTCACAAGATATTTTGACATAGTTTTCTACATAATGAGAGTATCTAGTCTTTTCATTTATGGTTATGATGAGTAAATGGATTCTATACTATAATGTAGTATCAGTTTATAGTAGTTTGGATAGGGAACAATCCTTTTCCAAGTGTGAGTATTACACTTTTAGAGGGGGAAATGAAACAATTCTTCTTCCATAGACTAGTGATGACATGGTCCAACCTAAATCTACTCAGTCGTTCTTTATAATGATTTTAAAGATAGTATTCACTTTCTTTTTTAAGGAACTTTATAACAAAAATAATGTATTCCAATAGAATATACTTTTATTGGATTTCATAGGGAATATTTTATCTTCCACTCCTTCACTTTAAACTTTATCAACAGTAGGAAGAAACCCTTCTTCTTCTTCACAGAAGCACACTATAAGCTACACATTCTTTTTCTTCTATCAGTTAAAGTGATTTCAATGGGTTTTATACTGATAAAAAGAATTATCCCTAAAACAAATTATAATCAAGTGATATATATTCACTAGACAAATACTAATTCATCCTCTTATATTTAACACATAATGATATGAAATAATGTATTATTATCTTGATCTCTTTCTTCTTTAATACATAATAGACTACAATAAATTTTTTTCTTCTTACTAGATAGAATAGAAAACACTTTGTGATTATTGAGTCACTAAAAGCTCAATTCTTCTTAGCGTCATCACAATTAAATATGTCCTGAATAACTAAATATTGATTTTCCATTTTCTTCTTCTTCTTAGTCTCTTATTTAGTCAGAATTGTATGTATATCATTATAGAAATAAATATTTGACTTTCATGATACACAATATAAAGAAAATATTGTATCAGTTCCTCTTTATAGTTTTTGGTTCAACCAATATTTATGCAACTGAATCACAAAAAACTTTAAATATTAATTATTTTATGCATGAATGATCTTGCACAAACTCATGTTCTTTTTATCTTGAATTCTTAACTCAATACATGCATAGTGCATGTTCAATTCACATATCCATTTTTTATATTTACCATTTTATATTATATATATATATATTCTATTTAGTTAATCTTTCATGTATGCATGTTTATTTCTTCATGATAAATACACTACTTTGGGTTGTATGTATATTTCCTACACAGTTCATTGTTTAAATAATAATACCTGAATTCTCTTTTTCTTGTTATCCCCATACAAGAACAACTACACAGTTAATATTCTATGTGAAAAATATGTGCTAAATTTACACCTTATTTCATGCAACATTCATATGTACAGGCTGTCTTCATGAAAACCGTTTGTATAAATTATACTCAAGAACATTGTTTCAATGTCTATTTATTCACACAACACAGGTGGATAATATCAATGTATCTTCCTTTCATATAATATTTTATTCACATTTAATTATTCTTCACAATGATCATAATCTTGTGGAACACTCTCTTTATGTAACTCAGTGAGATGGTCTCACTATTTCTGGTTAGTGGAAAATATTTATTATCATGTAGTCGTGAAGGTGCAAGTAGTGAATAGTAACATGGGACTTTCTTCTTCATTCATGCACCACACAGTTCTTCATACTTTTCACAAAAAATATGTGGAACACCCCACTTCATGATTCTATGAAGGCTCTCAGAACTTTACTCCTTTGTGAGAAGAAGAAACATTCTTATCCCCAATGATTGTCCTTTTATATTTGTGTATTATCGCCTTTGAATTGCTGAGATTCACTGACTAAAATCCCAGATTTTATTCTTCGTTGAAGACCAATTCAATGATCTGAACATATAAACTTGAATTATTCAAATTTATAAGTCAAAAAACATGGCGTATTTTCTTCATAATGGGATTCTCCTCAAGGTTAGTGTATCATGTTCATGAGATCATAAAATTCATGCCTTTTAATGACTCAAACTCATCCATGAAGATTTAACTACATTTTTTATTCATCCAAAAAGATTTCATATTGATTATAAAAATGAAGTATCATGATACTTTAGATCATGTTTAGTTTTCCGATATGATAAAATGTCAGTATCACCAAATCTCAGTTTGATCATCATAGGCACGACTGATAGCTCTGATGAGCTGTACTGCTGGTGCACTGGTGCTCCTAGATGAAGTAGAAGGTGGGATATGATTTCTTAGGACTGATCGAATGATTAATATCTGAGAAATTGAGTGGATCCTGAAATGTACATATATTTTAAAGAGGTAGGAATAGAAACATTCTTCCTCCCATCCAATATCTCCCAGTGATTTAGTCAGGTGATTCATTTTTAAACAAAACATTCATGCTTCTTGTTCTAGTCAGAACTAGGGTTGAACTCGAATATACAACACACCATGTCCATACATACCATGCCACACTACCTAGTCCATGGGATTCTATCCCAACCTTTTCATGCCTTCAGGCATCCACTCTTTGGGTATTATAAATAGAAACACCCATATCATGTGGCTACTCTGACTTCCCTCCTATTCCGCCATGGTTAGTTGGACAAGTTGAAGTCTTCCCATGTGGTTGACCCCTCATGTACTAGAAATATAGTTGAGATCACCTTGGTTCTCGGGATAATGGTTGGACTAATTTTTTCTATCACTTAGAATAAAATATAAGTGAAATAGTCATCATATAGATGACTTATAATTTATTCTTAACCATTACTAATAAAATTAGGATGCATATGGAATTTCATTATATTCCATAAATTCATTTTCTTATGTTCTTTTTGGAATATAAATTCTAAAAAACAATTCATCATTAAATGACATTTCTTCTAATATTTTTCATTATTGAAAAAAATGTGTCACCATTGACACATGTTCTTCAAACATAGAACCATCTCAACAATCATCAGAGTAAAAATTCTATAGGAATCACTATTGAAACTCCAAATATTCAGAAAATTAATATTTTTAATCAAATTATAACACTTGAGAACACCATTCCAAGATCCATTAACTTTGGAACTTCTTCAACATATTGAAATCTATAAAATATTCTTATTTTATTTACCACTATTGAAAACCAATGACAATCATTGATGAAAAATACAACTCATAAAAAAAGTGGGATCTCCCATATCCCCCTTTGTATTTGTTGGTAATACCTTCAAACCTCTATCAAATTAATGATTCAATATGTGAATTATTATCACATATCTTCCCTTTACACTTCCAAACCTTTATTACACTTTAACTCCCCCATATTGACCAGAAATAAAAATGAAATTTGAAAACATGTATCAGTGAATACTTATTCAATGTGACATTAAGAATTTCACTCTAAGTCTACTTGATTCATGTTCAATATAGAAAATAAGAGGAATTTATTTATACGACAAAGTTTTCCCTTAACAACCCATCATGGTACCCCATTAAATGAGAACTCATATACCATTCCTCAAGGTATTCCCACTTTTATTATAGTTTAAAGATACTAAATTTGGAGATGAAACATTTATGAACAATCAAATTGAAACTACTGTAATGACTTCAAAAAATAGATAAAAAACATTAAAGTGAAAAAAAGTATAAGTGGCCTTGGGGAACTTCCATTAATTCAACATTTCTTATTCCATTGATTACTTTGATTACTCCTCCTTTGTATTAAATTAAATATTTTTTATAATGAAGGATGAGGGATTAAGAGAAACATATAGTTTATAATGAAATGATCTTCATGTACATCCCTGAGTTATTAGATTTGATACCAGTTGGAATAAGGATTCTGTAAGCAACTTGATGATAATTAATTTTTCTCCCCCTCAACAGAAAAACATGCCAACTTATTCATAATAGTGGATCTCTTTAGGAAGTGATTTCAAGATGTTCTAAAATAGAGAATACTTAAGAATATATCTTAAACTTGTGGATTTCTAGATATGATAACTTCACTAGTAATAGTCTTCTTCAATACTTATTCTTCAAGATACAAAATATAATAACAAACTAAGATGATATCTTTTTTATCCTTATTATATATGATATGATAGAAAATTCTTCATTTGCATCAAAGACGATCCTATATCATATTTTTATTTAAATTCCAAATTAATGAATCATTCAAGGATGGTGAATTCTTCATCTTTACTATCAAGTATTAACAGCACCCACTGTTTCTTAGGTTCCCCCCATAGGAACTTCCATAACCTTTAATTAGCTTAATTATAAGCGCAATTATAGCACACAAAGTCTTATATTAATATGATAGATCCCTCCTTGCTTATTAATTTAAACAGAAAGGTTGAGATAGTTTTCTCAACCATGTTTTTTCATTTACTCTAGTATTCATGCTTTCACATATGAACATATATTCAGATTTATGTTAAGAAAGAATGGATATCATAACATTCTCTTCTACTTTGTGTGGATAATTTTTCATCCAAACAGCCTTCATGGATTACACACTCTTCCTCCTCTTAAGTTCTTCTTCTTGTTATATTATAAAGGTTAAAAAAACTTTTTTAATATAACCTTCCTTCTTGCATCTCTCTCATAGAACTTCTTTGACATAAGAGTATCATTTTGTTAAAAAAAACTCTCATAAAATTATTCATTATCAAGTGGGATCTTTTTTCCCATTTTTCACTAGCCTTACCTTGTGCATATTCTATTTTTCTCAATATTTCCAAATCTTTTTTCCATATAAATAACTTATCATTAAGAACTTTTGTATAAATTTTAGATATTCCACATAAATTCTTATAAGAGGAATCATTATTATCAGTTCATTTGGAATCACTTATTTTGAACATCTAGGATTTAGAATCCAAGGTCTTCTTAGCTTCCTTACTTATAATGTTATTGGGAGATTTTCTATTCACAATATTCTTATGATTTCTTCCCAAGGTAGCTTCTCCATTACTAGCTAGGTTTTGTGGTCTTATTTTCTCTTTAAAATTTGATACAAGTCGATATGATCATACACCAATATTGTATTCACCTCCATTTCATACACTATATATAGATTCAATCTTTACAAATATATTTGAAATATATTTTTTTTTGAAATTTTGAATATAGCTTCTTCATCTCTGTCTTACTCCCCCCTTGACATGGGCCTTATTATTTATTTAGAATTTGAGGATTATACCAATAATCTTGTGCACAATGAATTAATTTTTTTCAGCACCATAATTGATCCAAAAACCTCGATTTTTTATTTTTTCTATATATTTTTTTTGGGTTTTCTTCATAGCATGTTGGGATCCTTATAGGTAAGTAGATTACCCACCCTTTTTTCTATGCACCATAGTCATGGTTGTACAAATTTAATTGCCTTTATTATCCATAATTAATTAGAATTTTTTCCCAACCTACATTATTCATGAACATAGATTTATAATTATTAATACAAGTTAGTATGGATGGTACCTCTTTCTTCATCGCTACTTGAGATAGATCATAAAAATATGTCATGATCTTATTATCGCATGTTATAGGTATTTTAACATTATAATCCTCGAGATACTAATGAGTATCAACAACAATTGTTTTCTTATTTTATGAATTCTTAATATATGTGTTATCAATATTGTATAATTTTACTTCCAAATCTAGATATTATTTATTGAGTATTATTTTTTAATTTTCAGTCATCATCATCTTCTGTTCACAACATTCCTTCATTTTTTCAACCTCATCTTCATGCAGCTTAAGTTGTTCTGAATCAAAGAGTCGTGTTCTTTACTCTTCATAAATGATACATAAAATTGTGAATCCTTGACATCAGTTTTGTTTTTAAATTTTTCTTTAATTTGATGGATCTATTCTTTAAGATTATTCTTAACTTCCACTTTATCTTCAGCTTATTTCATCCATTTTGATGAACTTATTTCAAGTTACCTCATTTTTCATCAAAGGATCCAGCATGTCTGTATAGATTTAACCATTCAAGAATTTTTCCTTTTAATCCCTTCTCCAAAACATAATTTTTTTCCATCCATTTGGATGTTATTTTCCTACATATATTGAATACCCCACAAACAAGAGAGACTATTTCTTTGGGAATACTATAAAAATATCCCTTAATCTATAAATAGATATCTATTGATAAATTTTAGACTTATGGACATAAAAAATTGTGCTAAGACCTTCATTTTGAGGAAAATTTTCAAAGGTGTTAATTAATACCTCTTAATCACTAGAATTTCATGATTCACATCTGTTAGGAAGGTTTTCCTTCTACTTGATGGAAACATGAGCCACCTACTCTTTTCTTTCCAAGCATGATATGTGCTCATTGTTTCCAGGGCATGGATATACTAACACTTCAACTTATTTAGATAATATAGACTTATTCCTCATCTTTTTTTCTATTTCTTTCGATTAATTCATCAGGGTCTTGGTAGAAATAGACTTATTCTCAGAGATAAATGAATCTTCACCAAAACTGCACTTCATTATTAACAGATGTTAGAAACTAAAATCTTTAAAATCAAATAGCTTCAATATATAGAATCTAATAGAGTTAAACCTATCTCGGATACCACTTTAAATGACCAATTTTGGATACTCCTAACACTACGAGGGGGAGAATTAGTGTTAGAGACTTTTTAATATAATTAAAAATTTATCCCATTACCTCTTAGACCTGTTAATATATCGATTCTATTGTTATATTCTCCCTTTATTATACAAGTATATGAAATTAGTAAAATATATCACAAGATATTTTTAACATTTTCACAACTCAATAAGAGTAGTTATTCCTATCATGTACGGTTTTGATCAGTACATAGATTATCCACTATAATAAAGTATCAGATTATAGTGGTGTGGCCAAGGAAAAATCCTAATCCAAGTGATATTTATATTTCAGGAATATAGTTTATGGTAATTTAATGTATTTATTTTTATATTTAATTAATGATTTTTTTAACTTTTTAATGATTTAACTTGTTTTATGTTTTATGGAAGGATGTATTGGATATTTGGAAAAGTATTAAAAGGAGAAACATTTAGGAGATACGCTGGATTTGTTAAGTATGTAGGGGAGCTATGGAATGGGGGAAGATAATTTACACACCATGTAAATACATTACAAGAAATGTGTTTTTTAGGAGAATTTATTTTTGAATAACTACTCCAAAATTTCTGATGCCTTATAATGTAGAGAAAATTAAAGGGTTACACTACGTATAAATTTTACATGTCACATAAATTTTAATGAACAAAACAATAAGGATGCTGGTGGGCGAGGGTTGATTAAAACCCTTATAAAAATATCCCCTCATCCATATAGCATAGAGGATCCATGATAGAGAGGTGCCTTGGTGGACATCTACAGAGATCAGAGAGACATTTTCAAGCCCCAATTCTATGTCTTTCTTCCCCAATATTATTCCTCGGGTATCCATGCTTCTTGTTCTCATTATGCCTAGCATGAGTGATTAGTTTTTTTGTGTTTGGTGATGTGATTGTAAGAGGATTTTATTCTTATGGATTATTTTTATTTCTTATTCTTTTTTTGGATTGTTGCAACATCATCTATCAATTCCAATTCATCTTATTTTCTTATTTCAAAACCATTACTTCATTCTTAGGAGGATCATTTCATTGCATTAATTAATTTTCCTATTTTTTGTATGAATATTATATAATCTAGGTTAATTATGTTTAAACAAGGTATTGGGTTGAATAGTTTTTTTATTTCACCTGGTAGATGAACATTCCAATGGTGAAATTGTAGGATTAATGTTGGATACCCACACCAAGGATCCATGCTAACCAAATTCTAAGACCAATCCTGATTAAACCCATAACCAATTTAATCCCTAGAACATGATCTTGAAAATCATGAACCTTAGCATGATTCTCCCCTGATATCAAACCAAATCTTTACTACATGTTATTTCATTCTATAAACAAACCAAAAAATTTCAATTTCAATTAATTTAATTAATTTTGAACATTTGGATCATCCATGTGAGTTTAAATACTTTATATGTTCAAGTACTATAGTTTTTGTAGTTTGTGAAATTCTTATAATTTATTGATTTTTTGTAGCCCTATAGGAAATTAACGACACTCTACAGGTAGTCACCATGTGTGATTCCATACACATTAGGATGGGGAAATGGAGGAGTTATTCCCTAGACTGGTGATGACATAGTCCAACTTACTCCTCCTCGATGGTTCTTTATAATTAATTTAAATAAAGTATTCACCTTCTTTGTTAACAAAATTTGTAACATCAAGAAATTATTCCACTAAAAGACACTTTTTTTGGATGTAACAATGAAATATTTATCTCCAACTTGTTCACTTGTGACTTGCTCAGCATCAGGAAAGAAACCCTTCTTGTTATTCCCAGTAGAAAACTATAAGCTAAAATTTCTTCTTCATCTATCAGTAATAATGATATGAATAGGTTTTTTACTGATAAAAAGAATTCTCTCTGACCTAAATGATAATAAACTAATATAGATTGTCCAAACAAATTCTTTTTTTTTCTTTGATCTTCAACACATAATTATGTGAAATAGATTAGTAGTGTCTTGATCCCTTTCTTCTTAAAAAAAACTACCCTAAAACTTATTATTCTTCCTGAATATAATAAAAAACCCTTTGTGATTATTAATATACTAAAATATCAGCTCAACTTAGCACCATCACAATTAAATATGGCCTGAATAATTGAATATTTTTTTCCAATGTCTTATTATTCTTAGTCTCTTCTTCAGTTAGAATTGTATTAATATCACTATAGGTAGGAACATCATACCTCCTCGACACACAATATCATAAAATGTTATTGTATTAGTTACTCTTTGTTCATACTGGGGCATCCAATATTTATATAACTGAATCACATAGAAATTTCAATATTAATTATTTTATATAAGAATTATCTTACACAAACTCTAATTATTTTATTTTTGAAATCTTAACTCAATACATTCATAGTTCATGTTTATTGAACATATCTGTTTTTTATTATTATCATTTTACATTATTTGTATTTTTTTAGTTAATATTTCATGTATTCATGTTTATTTAATCAATTCGCATGTACACCATCATCCAATATGTATATACTCTCATCATAGTTCAATTTTTACATAATAATACCGAAAATATCTTCCTCATATTGTCCTCATTAATGTACAACTACATAGTTAAAATTATTCATAAAATATATATTCTCAACGTCTACCTTATTGTGTAAAAAATTCATATTAACACACTAACATCATGAAAACCCATTACGCAAATAATACTCAAGTACATAGGTTCACTATCTATCCATTCATGCAACAAAAGTTCACGGTATAAATCTATCTTCATTCATGTAAGATTTTATATGTGGGTTAAATGTTTATCCCTATGATCTCAAGCTTTTTGAAAATTGATTTTTCATTACCAAAAGAGATGATATCACTATCACTAGTTCTCGAAAAATATTTTTCATCATGCATACATGATGGTGTAAGTAGTATTGACAACATGGGACTTTATTCTTCATGAAATAATTGCATATTTCTTTTTCATTCATGTAATTGATACATGGAACACCCCACATTATTATATAAAAAGTCTCATGAAACTTTTTTCATTCATATAATAATAAGATGGTAGATAATCTATTTTTATGAAAAATGAGATCTCTAAAAATATATGAGCAGTAGAAATTTCATTAGCCTCATTGATTCTCCTTTCATGGGCATAAATCACTGCCACTTCACCACTAATATTCATCAACTCAAACACCAAATTTTATGTTCTACTAAAGATAATTTTTATCATCAAAGGAGCGGTTGAGAACTATGATGAATAGAACTTCTAGTATACTGGAGATACTCGATGAAGAAGAAGGTGGGACATGATGTCCCTAACTTGATCAAACATCTGAGATCTACGTGATAAAATGACTCCAAATATGTCTGTATATTTTAAAGATGGAAGAATAGTAACGCACTTCATCTCATCCCACATCACCAAATGCTTTAGTTGGGTGGTTATTTATTAAATAATGGGTTCCACTTCTATAGATATTCCATTTAACAACAAGAAAAATGGAATTTAACAGCACTAAAAAACTGCTAAAGGGATTCCTTTATCTACGCTAAAAATGCACTAATAAAGGCACCCCTTTATCAGGGCTATTTTTAGCACCGATAAAGGCCCCATTCAGAATTGCACACTTACCCGATCCCCGTTCTGGGTAAGAATTAAAGGAATACCATTCCATGGGAGATCAACACATGTGATGAAAGAAATTGGTGACCGGATCGGTCACTTCCTAGAGTGGGATTTCTCGGACCCAATACAATGGGGCCCCTGGGTTCGAATATAGGCTGAGATCAATGTGTCTGAACCCTTAATGTGATGTATGTTCCTGAAAATTGATGATTCCAACACCTGGATCTCGTTCGAATTCGAAAAACTACCAATCTTCTACTTCCTTTGCGGACGTATCGGCCACATTGAGAAAGCGTGCGGGTCAAAGCCAGAGAATTCTGCCGAAAATATTACCCTACAATACGGTCCGTGGCTCCGGGCCAAAGCACATAGAGAGGCATATATCCCTGAGGCGGAGAGACAAATAGATCGGGACCGTCTCATTGCCGCCCATCTAAGGTGACCGGAATCTGGACAACCTTCCATTATAAGGATGGGACCACCTGTCTTCCCTAAAGAATCCCCAGCTGAGCTTAGGGGAAATGGAAACGCCTCCCAAGATATTATCGTCAGATGCAATGATGGGGCTCGGCAAGACAGTCACCTGATTCAGGAAAAGCTTCCGAGGCAGAAACATGTTTCCTTGGATCCGCCTGAAGCTGAGCAGAGTCCAAATCGGATCCCAACTGATGCCCTTCTGCAAGCTGATTCTGGGATGACTGAAGCCTCACCTTCAGGACATGTTACTCGTAGAACATGGAAAAGGGCACGCGGAGGTGGTAAAGGCGATTGCCCAGGGAATACCAAACCAGGAGATCTGAAACGGCAAAGCGAGTCCAGTGGTATGCACACCAGTCCTCCCAAAAGGAGGAAAGCATCAGGTACATCATTAACCCCACAAGAGACAAAGGCGGAGGTGGGTCAGGCCCGGCCCCGCCTAGAGCAATGATTTCTTTATGCTGGAACTGCCGTGGGCTTGGCAACCCACGAACGGTTCGTATGTTCCAGCGCCATTGCGCTCAATGTTGCCCTGATATGGTTTTCCTGTCCGAAACCATATTGGAAAACAAGGACATTACAAATCTTTCTTTAAAATGCGGTTTCCAGGGTTGTTTCCCGGTTCCCTGACAGGGTCATTCAGGGGGATTATGCCTTCTCTGGAAGGATAATGTCGATGTTAGGCTCCTATCTTTTTCCCAGCGCCACGTGGCTGCATCCATTTGTGATCCCCACAACCCCCCTGGACTTTTGTGGGCTTCTATGGCTGGCCCTCCCAGTCTGAAAAATGGAAATCTTGGGATCTTCTTTGCAAACTCCGTCGTGATCTGCCAAGCCCCATTCTGTTTGGAGGGGACTTTAACGAGATCCTTTTCCAGAAGCAGAAAAAAGGTGGAGCTATGCGCTCCTCCACGTCTATGTCTGATTTTAATGATTTTATCCTTAAGGCAGAGCTGATGGACCTGGGTTACACGGGTAATCCTTTCACATGGTTCCGAGGCAGATCTGATGGAAATCGAATCGCTGAACGTCAGGATAGATTCTTTGGCTCAATGGATTGGATGAACCTCTTCAAAATGTACCATATCAGACACCTCACGTTCAACTGCTCGGATCACTGCCCAATTGTCATTAACTGCACCCATAATGAGCACGTTACTAGTTCCAGGAAACCATTCAGATTCGAAAGCTTCTGGTCAAAAGATCCCGAGTGCGAGGCGGTTATCCGTTCAGGCTGGAAGAATGGGCAAGCTGATCTGAGAACCAACCTTCTCCGAGTAGCGTCTGATCTGAAGTCATGGAGCTACTCTAAATTCCGTCACCCGGACCGGCAATGCAATTTTCTTGAAAGGAAGATTGGTTATCTTCTTAGCAAACCCCCGTATAGCAGCATTCTCTCCAAAATTAGTGAAACCCAACGAGAGCTGGATGTTGCCCTGCGCAATAAGGAAGGGTATTGGGCTATGCGAGTGCGTGATATTCATATAGCATAAGGGGATGCTAATACCCTTTATTTCCACCAGAAGGGTATTGACTAGTTTTTTTATTTCACCTGGTAGATGAACATTCCAATGGTGAAATTGTAGGATTAATGTTGGATACCCACACCAAGGATCCATGCTAACCAAATTCTAAGACCATCCTGATTAAACCCATAACCAATTTAATCCCTAGAACATGATCTTGAAAATCATGAACCTTAGCATGATTCTCCCCTGATATCAAACCAAATCTTTACTACATGTTATTTCATTCTATAAACAAACCAAAAAATTTCAATTTCAATTAATTTAATTAATTTTGAACATTTGGATCATCCATGTGAGTTTAAATACTTTATATGTTCAAGTACTATATTTTTTGTAGTTTGTGAAATTCTTATAATTTATTGATTTTTTGTAGCCCTATAGGAAATTAACGACACTCTACAGGTAGTCACCATGTGTGATTCCATACACATCAGGATGGGGAAATGAAGGAGTTATTCCCTGGACTGGTGATGACATAGTCCAACTTACTCCTCTTCGATGGTTCTTTATAATTAATTTAAATAAAGTATTCACCTTCTTTGTTAACAAAATTTGTAACATCAAGAAATTATTCCACTAAAAGACACTTTTTTTGGATGTAACAATGAAATCTTTATCTCCAACTTGTTCACTTGTGACTTGCTCAGCATCAGGAAAGAAACCCTTCTTGTTATTCCCAGTAGAAAACTATAAGCTAAAATTTCTTCTTCATCTATCAGTAATAATGATATGAATAGGTTTTTTACTGATAAAAAGAATTATCTCTGACCTAAATGATAATAAACTAATATAGATTGTCCAAACAAATTCTTTTTTTTTCTTTGATCTTCAACACATAATTATATGAAATAGATTAGTAGTGTCTTGATCCCTTTCTTCTTAAAAAAAACTACCCTAAAACTTATTATTCTTCCTGAATAAAATAAAAAACCCTTTGTGATTATTAATATACTAAAATATCAGCTCAACTTAGCACCATCACAATTAAATATGGACTGAATAATTGAATATATTTTTTCCAATGTCTTATTATTCTTAGTCTCTTCTTCAGTTAGAATTGTATTAATATCACTATAGGTAGGAACTTCATACCTCATCGACACACAATATCATAAAATGTTATTGTATTAGTTACTCTTTGTTCATACTGGGGCATCCAATATTTATATAACTGAATCACATAGAAATTTCAATATTAATTATTTTATATAAGAATTATCTTACACAAACTCTGATTATTTTATTTTTGAAATATTAACTCAATACATTCATAGTTCATGTTTATTGAACATATCTATTTTTTATTATTATCATTTTACATTATTTGTATATTTTTAGTTAATATTTCATGTATTCATGTTTATTAAATCAATTCGCATGCACACCATCATCCAATATGTATATACTCTCATCATAGTTCATTTTTTACATAATAATACCCAAAATATCTTCCTCATATTGTCCTCATTAATGTACAACTACATAGTTAAAATTATTCATAAAATATATATTCTCAACGTCTACCTTATTGTGTAAAAAATTCATATGAACACACTAACATCATGAAAACCCATTACGCAAATAATACTCAAGTACATAGGTTCACTATATATCCATTCATGCAACAAAAGTTCAAGGTATAAATCTATCTTCATTCATGTAAGATTTTATATGTGGGTTAAATGTTTATCCCTATGATCTCAAGCTTTTTGAAAATTGATTTTTCATTACCAAAAGAGATGATATCACTATCACTAGTTCACTATCTATCCAGTGGTATGCACACCATTCCTCCCAAAAGGAGGAAAGCATCAGGTACGTCATTAACCCCACAAGAGAAAAAGGCGGAGGCGGGTCAGGCCCGGCCCCGCCTAGAGCAATGATTGCTTTATGCTGGAACTGTCGTGGGCTTGGAAACCCACGAACGGTTCGTATGTTCCAGCGCCATTGCGCTCAAAGTTGCCCTGATATGGTTTTCCTGTCTGAAACCATATTGGAAAACAAGGACATTACAAATCTTGATCTAAAATACGGTTTCCAGGGTTGTTTCCCGGTTCCCCGATAGGGTCATTCAGGGGGATTATTCCTTCTCTGGAAGGATAATGTCGATGTTAGGCTCCTATCTTTTTCCCAGCGCCACATGGCTGCATCCATTTGTGATCCCCACAACCCCCCCTGGACTTTTGTGGGCTTCTATGGCTGGCCCTCCTAGTCTGAAAAATGGAAATCTTGGGATCTTCTTTGCAAACTCCGTCGTGATCTGCCAAGCCCCATTCTGTTTGGAGGGGACTTTAACGAGATCCTTTTCCAGAAGGAGAAAAAAGGTGGAGCTATGCGCTCCTCCACGTCTATGTCTGATTTTAATGATGCTATCCTTAAGGAAGAGCTGATGGACCTGGGTTACACGGGTAATCCTTTCACATGGTTCCGAGGCAGATCTGATGGAAATCGAATCGTTGAACGTCTGGATAGATTCTTTGGCTCAATGGATTGGATGAACCTCTTCAAAATGTACCATATCAGACACCTCACGTTCAACTGCTCGGATCACTTCCCAATTGTCATTAACTGCACCCATAATGAGCATGTTACTAGTTCCAGGAAACCATTCAGATTCGAAAGCTTCTGGTCAAAAGATCCCGAGTGCGAGGCGGTTATCCGTTCAGGCTGGAAGAATGGGCAAGCTGATCTGGGAACCAACCTTCTCCGAGTAGCGTCTGATCTAAAGTCATGGAGCTACTCTAAATTCCGTCACCCGGACCGGCAATGCAATTTTCTTGAAAGGAAGATTGGCTATCTTCTTAGCAAACCCCCGTATAGCAGCATTCTCTCCAAAATTAGTGAAACCCAACGAGAGCTGGATGTTTCCCTGCGCAATAAGGAAGGGTATTGGGCTATGCGAGCGCGTGATATTCATATAGCAGAAGGGGATGCTAATACCCGTTATTTCCACCAGAAGGCTTCAGCAAGACGCCGAAAAAACTTTATTTCTGGCATTCTAAAATCAGTTGGTAGTAAAGTGTCTGACACAGGGGGAATCCAAGAAGCATTCCTGAGCTATTTTCAGAAGCTCTTCTCTGCAGGCCACTCTAACATTTCTCCCGAGATTGAGGACTGCATCAAACCCGTGATTTCTGACGATATGAATAGACAGCTTTCTAAAGATGTGACGAATGACGAGACTCTTAAGGCCTTAAAGAAAATCCACTCTACGAAGGCCCCGGGACCAGACGGATTCCACGCCCTCTTTTTCAAGAATTACTGGCACATCATTGGTCCAGACATATGCAATCTGATGCGGGATATTTGGGCAGGGAAAACGGACCTGTCTTCTCTTAATGAAACTATTCTTACCCTCATTCCCAAGATGAAAAATCCGCAAGGGGTTGCGGACTTTCGACCTATCAGTCTGTGCAATGTTTCGTATAAGATCTTTTCGAAGATCCTGGCGAATCGGTTGCGTCCTTCGCTTCCCGACGTCATTTCAGAGAACCAAAGAGCTTTTGTGGCAAAAAGGTTAATCACTGATAATGCCATTATTGCTCATGAAATTTTCCATTCCATGAAAACATGAACACGAGCAAAGAGAGGGATCATGGCTTGGAAATTGGATATGGCTAAGGCCTATGATAGAGTGGAATGGAACTTCCTCGAATTTGTGATGCTCAAGATGGGATTCTGCACCAAATGGATTGACATGATCATGCAATGCGTCTCGTCAGTATCCTTCTGTATTAATGTCAACGGGGTGCTCACCCGAGGCTTTTCCCCTTCCCATGGGCTTCGCCAGGGAGATCCTCTTTCACCCTTCCTCTTCATTTTTGTGGCTGATGTGTTTTCTAACCTCCTTTCCAGGGCAGCTTAGTTTTCCAAAATTCATGGGGCGAAAGCGTGCCGCAAGGGCCCTTCGATATCCCACCTCTTCTTCGCTGATGATTGCCTTCTATTTTCTCGAGCTAACCCTAATGAGTGTACTGCAATCTGCCAGGCGATACAACAGTATGAACGGGCTTCAGGACAAATGATCAACCAGAGTAAATCAGAAATTTCTTTCAGCTCTGGAGTCCCCCAGCCGAAAAGAGAAGATCTCTGCTCTTTAGCACGCATTCCTGGGGTCGATAAGCACCAGAAGTATCTTGGGCTCCCGACGGTGGTTGGACGGTCAAAGAAAGAAATCTGTTCAGCTATTGTGGATCGAATTGAAAGAAAAATACAAGGTTGGACCCCTAAAAAAATCTCCAAGGCCGGGAAGGAAATCCTCATCAAGGCGGCACTTCAATCTGTCCCCAGCTATTTGATGTCTATTTTTAAACTGCCTGATGTGGTGCTTTCAAAGATTCAATCTAGAACATCTAACTTCTGGTGGGGTCGAAAAGACGGAAAAAATAAAGTCCATTGGATCGCCTGGTCTGCTCTTTGCCAACCAAAATCTGAAGGCGGAATGGGATTCCGGGATCTTTATCTTTTTAATGATGCTTTGCTGGCTAAACAAGGTTGGCGTATGATTAATAACCCATCATCCCTATGCACGCGAGTTCTCCGGGCTAAATATTTCCCACATAAGGATTTCTTGGATTCCCATCTTGGCTATCGACCCAGTTTTCTCTGGAGAAGCATTTGGGGTGGTCGTAATCTTCTGAGTAAAGGACTAGGCTGGAGGATTGGGAATGGTTCAACGGTCAAGATTTGGACTGATCCCTGGCTTATTGATCAGGCAGGCACGAAGGCGTCATCCCCTATTTATCCAGGATCCGAACATGCCACAGTCTGTTGTCTTTTTGATGATCAAGGGGCGGGATGGTGTCTGGAAAAACTCTTCTCATGGTTTAATGAGAGGGATAGGAGAATCATTTTGGGTATCCCCTGTGTGCCAGACGCAGGGCCAGATCATCTCTACTGGACAAACGATAGCTCAGGAGAGTATACGGTGAAATCTGGTTACCGGCGAGCTCTTACTGCTCAAATTACAGAAGGAGATGCGAGGCCCTGGACATAATTTTGGAAGCTTAATGTTCCCCCTAAAGTTCGCTTTTTCTGGTGGCAGGTGTGTACCGGTATCCTTCCTACTAAGAGCCTCCTTGCCTACCGACACTTTTCAAACGACAACTCATGCCCTTTCTGCCCTTCTGTGACTGAATCCCCTCTCCATGCTCTTTTTCAATGTCCCGGGGCCCAGGAGGTTTGGAATGGCTGGGGATCAACTATAGAGCTGTCCCTGGACGCCGCCTCAGATCTTACCTCTCTCCTGCTGCGATGGTGCTCCACCTTTTCGCCGGCTAAAGCAGGCGCCCTGTGCATTTTGACTTGGATTATCTGGGATAGGCGGAACGAGGCCATTTTCAATCATTTCCGGAGGCCCCCCAGATTTTGGATTGACCGGGCAATGTCATGGATTGCGGTTTGGCAGAACCACCCTGAGAAACAAAGACTCTTCACCCCCTCTCCTCTTCCCCAACACTGGTACCCCCCACCGGAAGGGATTTTTAAGATCAATGTGGATGCCTCTCTCCCTAAGGATGGCCCAGTTGGACTAGGTTTACTGGCCCGAGACAACATGGGAAATCTTATCGCAGCCAAATACGAAGCACGTTATGCACTTTGGGAGCCCTCAGTCGCGGAGGCCGCCGCCATCCTTGCTGGGTTAAACTTCACAAAAGATCGCGGTTGGGATTCCATTCACATCGAATCCGATTGTCTCACTGTAATCAATGCCATCAATCTCACTAACGGCGGGCTTCAACCTTTCGGCCCCATTATCCGGTGTATTCACTCGCGGACACAAGGCTTCAATTCCTGCACTTTCTCATTTATTAAAAGGGAAGCGAATGAAGCCACTCACAAGATGGCGGGCATTGGCCCTCCTTACGAGGATTTGCTTTGGTTCAATCATTTTATATCGTGGTTATGCTGCTGTATTTCTGCTGATCTCCATCATTAATGGATCCGTCTTATTTTTGTCAAAAAAAAAAACAAAAAACAAAAAATAGAATTGATAATGTCCTAGCTTTCTGCCATGTGAGGTTAATATAACAGCACACCAAGAAAAAACTAGTAATTTCAAAAAATGATATTTACATTTAATTGACATAATGAATATAAATATTTCCTCCCATTGTATATACAAAAACCACTTATATATATATATTTCAAACAATTTTTTACATAATTACATTTAAAATTATCCAATAAAAATTTAAAAACATTAATTTTTAATATTTTGATGCCCTGTATCCCCTTTCATGAATTTCCACCCATGGTATCAGTTACCGAACAAATCATTTCAACCCATGCAGAAGATTATACCTATATAAGAAGACAAATATTATGTTAGTAATACACTTAAAAAAATAAATTAAACATTAATATGGAATAATACATCAATAAAATGTCAATTTCTTATAATACAAAGACACATTTGTATTTATACTGGTCATACCATGAGTTGTATTGAGGTGGGGTTGATTCTTACACATCACAAATTAGTTATCGAACATTTTCTTAAAATATCAATACAATATGAAAGTGTTTTATTGGTTTTGATTATGTCACTTTTTCATTTACTGAATTTAATGTCAATTTAAAATAATGACAAATTTAGAGTTATACCAGTCATACCAAGCAAAAAATTAAGATTCAGTTGATTCCTACCTACAAAAAGTTACTAATGTATTATTTTCCTAAAGTATCAAAAAAATCCAAATTAATTTCCTCAGTTTTCAATATGTTGGTTTTGTTTTTCACAAAAATTTCATTGAAAACTAGAAACATGCATTTTGAGTCATATCGATCACATTATGAATCAGTTTTACTTGATACTACTTAATACACATCAAAAAAATGACATATGAATCGATTTCTTAAATTATCAAGACAATCATAGTGCATTTTCATGGTTTTCAGTGAGTGATATGTTTTGAATCAAAATATCAATTTAAAATTGATAATAGAAACTTTTAGTCATATCAGTCACACTATGTGTTGGATTGAGGTGTGGTTGATTCCTACACTTCAAAAATTACTGATTGGTTGTTTTCCTAAGATATCAAAACTATCTGAATGAATTTTCTTAGTTTTCAGTTTGTTTCTTGTTCTGTTTACTTAAATTAATGTTAATTTTATATAAAAAGACACACTTGGAGTTATACCAGTCACACTGTGCATCGTATTGAGGTTTTATTGACTCCTACACTTCAAAAATCACTCAAGGATCATTTTCCAAAATTATCAAAACAATACAAATGTGTTTTATTGGTTTTTAGTTTGACACTTGTTCTATTTACTGAAATTAATGTCAATTTTAAATTAAATGAGACACTTTTCATTATACCAGCCACACTATGCATTATATTGCGGTGTGGTTGATTCTAACACATCACAAATAACATATAGATCATTTTCCTAAAGTATCAAAACAATATGAATGCAATTTATAGGTTTTCAGTATGCTAGTTTCTTTTACTAAAATGTCATTTCAAAATGGAAACACGTATTTTGAGTCATATTGGACACATTGTGTATTAGTTTGAAGTAAGACTACTTTATACATGTCAGAAGAGACTTATGAATAACTATCCTAAATTTTCAAGATAATAAGATCATGTTTTCTTAGTTTTCAGGTAGTGACACATTTTGAACTAAAATGCCATTTTTAAACTGATAATGAACACTTTTAGTCATACTGGTCAAACTACATGTTTGAATGAGGTTTGGTTGATTCTTACACATAAAGAGTAATGCATGGGTCATTTTCCTAAAATATCAAAACAATATGAATGTGTTTGATCGGTTTTTAGTATGTCACCATTTTTTTACTAAAATTAATGTCAATTTTAAATAAAAATACCCACTTGGAGTAATACTAGTTATTCCATGAATTTTCTTGAGGTTATGTTCACTCTTACACATCACAAATGACTCAAGTATCATTTTACTAAATTATCAAAACAATCTGAATGATTTTACTTGGTTTTCAGTATCTCACTTGAACTTTTTACTAAAATTAATGTCAATTTTTAAAAAATAGAGACACTTTGGGTTATACCTACCACACCATGCATCATATTGAGGTTAAGATGAGTTTTAATCATAAAAAATGACTTATAGATTATTTTCCTAAATTATCAAAACAATCTGAATATGTTTTCTTGGTTTCTGTTATGTCAATTGTGTTTTTTTACTAAAATGATATTTCAAACTGAAAACACACATTTTGAGTTATATCGGTTGCATAATGAATTTTTTTGATGTGAGACTACTTCATATATGTCTCAAATGACTTATGAAATTCTATCCTAAATTATCAAGAAAATCATAGCATGTTTTCTTGGTTTTTATTGAGTGATGCTTTTTGAACTAAAATATCAATTTTAAACTAATAACAAACACTTTTAGTAATACCAGTCACATCGTATATTGTATTGAGTTGTAGTTATTCTTACTTGTCACAAATGACTCATGGATTATTTACCTAAATTATAAATTAAATCCAAAAGTGTTTACTTGTTTTTTAGTTTTTCACTTGTCATTTTTACAAAAAACTTTTCCAATTTTAAATAAAAAGACCCACTTTGAGTTATATCAGCCACGCCATGCATCATATTGTGGTGTGGTTGATTATTAAATGTCTCAAATTAGATATAGATAGTTTTCATAAAGTATCAAAATAATATGAATGTGTTTTCTTAGTTTTCAATATGCCTATTTTGTTTTTTTACTAAAATGTTATTTCAAACTAGAAACATCTACTTTGAGTCTTAACGGTATCATCGTGCATCAGTTTGGGATAAAACAATTTCATACATTTCACTAATTTCATATAAATTGTTTTACAAAATTATCAAGAAAATTGGAGAATTTTCTCTAGGTTTTCATTGAGTGACATGTTTTGAACTGAAATGTAAATTTTAAACTGATATTGGAAACTTTTGGTCATAGCAGTCACACCATGCATCGAATTGAAGTGTGGTTGATTCTTACATGTCAAAAATGACTCATGGGTTATTTTCATAAAGTATCAAAACAATCTGAATGTGTTTTCTTGATTTTCAGTGTGTCACTTGTTATTTTTACTAAAATTAATTTTAATTTAAAATAAAAAGATGCACTTTGAGTTATATCTGCCACACCATGCATCATATTGAGGTTTGGTCAATTCCTACATGTTGAAAATGAATTATCAATCATTTTTTTAATTTATCAGAACAATCCGAATACATTTTCTCAATTTTCATTGTGTCGGTTGTTTTTTTTACAAAAATGTCAATTAAAACTAGAAACACGCATTTTGGGTCATATCGGACACATCGTGTGTCATTTTGATGTTTGAATACTTCATACACGTCAGAAATGACTTATGAATCATTTCCCTAACTTATCATGACAATCAAAGAATGTTTTCTTCGTTTTTATTGAATGACATGTTTTGAATTAAATATCAATTTTAAACTAATAATGGACCCTTTTAGTAATACTGGTCACACCATGTGTTGGATTGATTTTTGGTTGATTCCTACACATCACAAATGACTCAAGAATAATTATTATAAAGTATAAAAACAATCTAAATATGTTTTATTAGTTTTTTGTATGACACCAGTTATTTTTACTCATTGAAAATTTTAAATAAAAAGGGAAACTTGTATAATATTATGAAGAAAAATAGAGAATATTAAAAAAATCTTTATCTTCTCATCTAAATTTGAGTTTCAGCCTCGAAGTCCAATCTCTCACGAGGATGATCATCTTCAAAAAAACCACACCAACTTGAACAATTGAATACACATATATAAGAAAACAATTCTTATGTTAGTAATACTAAAAAGAAAAAAATTAAACATAAATATCAAACAATCCATTACTTTTATAGAAGTCACATTTTAATGTTATTTGTATACATTCTACGATATAGTATGATGCCCATTCATTTCTAGGAAAATGTATATTGTCTTCTAAATATGATTTTATTACAGTCATAATAGTTCTAAAAAAATATAAATACCCAAAGGATTAATAAATATTTTAAATGAAATCGTAAATGACATTGAAAATACGCTTTTAGGGATGTGTGTTTTTTGATGGAATATGATCTCTCTTATAAATTTAAAAACATAATAACCACAATATTTTCCATTTTTTGTTTCAGACACTGTAGAAACATAGAGGAAAATATGTAATTTTTTTATATGTGTTTTGATAGTGAAATATTATTATATATACCCTGATACTTATCCGGTTGTTGAAATTTTCAGGGTCCTTGTGTGCAAATATTATCTTCATTCCATGATTTAGATGATAATTACACACCGCCCAATAATACAAAAATATTTATTAAAACTTAATATATATTATATAAATTGAATTTTGGTTCTAAAATTTTGGATTTAGTGTATTAAAAATTGAAAACGTCATCATGTGTAGTCATTTTATTGTTAATCCATGCAGTGAATCTAGGAAATAAATATTTTAAGTATCCAAATTGAATGTAATAAGCCTCCAATGTTTCTTAAAAACACAAAAGGGAATAAGTAATGAAATAAATTAAAATATATTTTATATGATGAAATTTTATCACTTTACCCCTGCAATGTTGGTATTAAGAATTTTATGTCATCACCATGTATTCATTCAAATGATTTGGAAAGGTTTTCCACTATTTCATCAATTTTTTTGGATTCTATTTTTTTTTGTTCTGTAGAGGTGGCATGAGGAATAATGAGTCCCAAAAAATAATGTGTAAGTCCCTTCATTTTGTATTGACATATATGTCTTCAAAAAAATATGAAATGTATGTATTCATAATTAACATATTATATAATCTTTTGGAAAATTAAATCATGAAAACATACCCCATGTATACATTTACAATTGGGGATTCTAGTCATTCATAGTTGAGGATTTCATTTAAATTATCCAAACCACTAATGTAGTCATTACTTTCCTTTTCATACATTTTTTCTTCAAAATCAATTACATGAATACTACCACTTTGTAACATTACATCTGTATGAACCTTCAATGTTTGTAAATGTAGATATTCAATAGGACCAAGTGCATTCAGAAGATATTTTTGATCAATTGGTTGATCCTTTAGATGGTTTTGAGTCAACCATTCATTTCACTACTTCCCTTTGTTTGTATGAAATAAAATTCATAGGTTTATATATTTTATCTTCACTTGTTAAAGGTTTATCATGAAAAGTTGATTAGAAATGAATACCTCCTTGTCTAAATGTGTTTTTACAAGATTCCCGGTCCATGCAATGAATGTTCCAATAACATGGTTGATTGTATGAATATATTCTCCATCAAGTGGAACAGATAGCTTGATGTTAATATCATGAGCTACACAATGGTTGTTCTTGAGTTTCTTCTTCACTTTTCTTCCCCCTATAACATTTTCTAGTAAATGAGACTTCAAATGAAATTTTTCATCAAGGGAAACTATTCTACCTTTCATCTATGCCCCTTCTGTATCTTGATACTCTTATTCTTTTTTTCTAGAAATACGTTCAGGGTGTCACCCCAAAACCCACATGTGAGACATGGAAATACTTTTCTGGTCGATTCAAGGCCACCGATAGTAGTTGTTCATAAGATACAGGTGTTGTTGATTCATATGACTTTATCAGATAGAAAATATAAGAAAATAAGTATCCAGTGTTATGTAATATATCTTTAAAGTAAAAAAATTATTATGTCATACTTATACATATTTTTCACACTTTTGTGTGTTTTTATATATTATTATCTCATCTTTATTTACATGTTCCTCCTTCCATAGCACATGGCATGGGATGGAAGTGGTTTTCAATTTCAAGTCATAAATCTGTATATAAACAGAGGAACATAATTATGTTGTTGTTTTATGTCACATAAAAGTATTACAGTAGATTTAAAATACTTAACATTTTTTCAAGTGAAGTGTACCCCATCCTTACTTTACGTTAGGGGTAAATTGGTTTTTCTTCTCATTCCTTATTTCCAACACTCGGTTTTTGGTTCAAAAATAAAATATTGTCAATAAAATGGATGAATACACATATCATAAAACAATTTATTACTATCCATAATTTATGTAAAAATACACAATCACACTATGTTCGGTAAACTCATCCCATGATTTTTGGGTTATCATGTGTTCATAAACAAGTAATGGGTGTGGGTTTATTTTCCCTTCAGCGTCATTAAGATGATGTCTCGTTAGAATTTTATGAAAGCCTCCATGAAAAATTATAAAAATAATTAACACATATTTCTTATGAGAGTAATCTACTATAAATTCACATTGTAAGGGATGAGTAATAGTAAGTAAATGTTTCATTGTTTTAATTTTTAGTAAATAAATAAATGGTATCATAATGTTACCATAATCTCTTACCACATTAGGGTCTTAAGTGAGGGCAGAATATGGCTCCATGAATCTACATTAGTTGACACATGTTACTAAGTGAATATTCTAATATAACTACTAAAATTTTGTATCTTAGGGATAACATGATGGCGATATGATTTCCATCTAACCTCTTATATGATGACTTTCATTTTATCAATAATTATATTTTATAACACTATCAAACTATGGTGCTCCTGTTTCTTCTACATTGGCATCCCTTCATCGCCTACCATTTCCTTGGATTAAATTTCATCAATATGTTATTCCTCTGGAGAGGTAGCATATTCATGTAAAGATGGTCATTGTACCTATACACCAAGAGCATCAACATATTGATAAGCCTATTGTTACTTAGGATTGGGATCACCAACACGTGTAGAATTTTATTGTTCCTTTACACTACGAGCAACAAAAGGATGAGAGGCCATGTGTTCCTTGGGATTGGGAGAACCATAATGAAAAGAATTAATTATTTGTATAATTGGTTTAACAATTAATTTTGAGTACATAAATGCAGTAGAGAACAGATAATAACAATAGGTGACACTGTGTATATTACAAAAAAACCTGATTATTGAACTGTCATTTTTAAAGGCTGAAGGGATTTAACACCACTATATACTATCCAAATCCCTTCATTATGATCTCCTATTACATAAAAATTTTCATCTACATTGGGACGGCTTCAAAATGATTGTGGCATCCCAATGAAAGGGTCATCCTCAGTTGAATTTTCATCTAACCCTTTAGTGGTTTTGGATGATAACAGAACAATTAACCACTTTTTTGTGGGATCTGGAAAATTAAATACTTTTATTACCTATGATTACATTATATATGGTATGTATTTGTACCCTTCCTTGCTGAAATAACCATTCATGAATCCCAATTCATCTATTTTAATGGAAATCCTATAATCAACCAACTTACCTTAAAAAATCTGAACATTGAATGTGGTATAATCTGACTCCCATATTTTTTTGATGATACCAAAGTGTGATATATTCAAATTAATTAAATTTTTATCCCTAATACAAGAAACATGCATCACGTTAGACACAAGTGTAACTCAACTATTTTACAAGGTACTATATTCATCATGTTCATTTGTATAGAACATATAACCATTAATTAGATAACCATTTTAAGATAATAAATTTAAAATTGGTCATCCGGCTAGCCATCAAATTCATTCTGAAATTGAATCTCGATTTTCATCTAAATCCTTATAAATATAATCCTTATATGGGGAATCCTCCAAATTTTTATGAAAAATGTAAAGGTGGATCTGCTACTGAACTCTAATATTGATTGTGAAAATTCTCAACCAAAAATTCATTCACCCTCAAGCTTCCCAGTGTGAAGAGATTTCAGTAGAAGAATGCTTTCCACACTAGATAGGTATTTGGTACAGAATTCGAAAACTTCCCCAATAATATATCACTCCTCAATAAAACACTCTGTATGACTTCGGTTTTTGATATACCCTTTCAAAATCATCATATACCATTCAATGAGATATATCCATCTATAGTGTATAAGAACACATATTCTAATCTCTCTCCCAAATTGAACCATCATATCAAAGAATATTGGTGGGAAGAACATTTCCATTTCACATAATATGATGGGAAATTTTCATTCCATAATCAGTAATTTTGTCAGGTTTATAACTTTTATGCATATAGATTTGAATAATAAATAGATCTTGGTTAATGTATGATAGAAAATATTGGAAAAAATACAATGTAAAGATATAGGAATTAGATCATTCATCAAAACAGGGTAGTCATGTGCTTTTAGACCCTTTAACTTTAAATAATTCATTTAAATTATGTTCTTTATATTTTATGAATACCCCTCTATAAAATTTATATCGTTAAAGAAGTTTCATAACTGATATCTCTCTATCCTAGAAATAGTGTAAGTAGCTGGAGAAAGAAAAGTTCATTTTTCACACTTCACTGGTGCCAACATTTCTTGTATTCCCATGTCAACCATGTTAAACTTAGCCTTAATTATATTCGTTGTTTTTCTGGTTGAATTTAGAAACATGTTGATGATAGTATCATATACATTTTTTTTAACAGGCATAAGATCAAAAAAATTTCTGGCGTACAAACAATTTTTGTACGGTAATTCAAAAAATAATGATAAATTTTACCAATTGGTATTCTAAAGGATTTTCAAAAACGGTTTACCAAAAATAGTTTCCATTGATTGCCTATTAATGGAGATGGTGTGATACGTTCTTCTAAACATGAATCGAATGATGTATCCCAAGATTGATACCTATTCCCTCATGGTAGAAATATATGATCTCCTAGAAACATGGTCTTCAATGAATGTATCATCCTAATTGATTGTATACCTTGATCACAAATGGGACACCCTTGAGTTACTTTGATGATATATCCTAAAAAATTTCTATAAATTAGAAATTCATTTATTATCCTATAAAACATGGATCTCAATTTGAAATATTCATTTCTATAAGCATCATACAATATAACACCTGAATCTAAAAATAATTTCAAATCCTTGATGAATGGATCCAAATAAAAATTAATATCATTAATCAGTTTTTTGGTCCTAATATAAGCATAGATAACATGAACTATTTTGTTTCATGTATAAATGTAGTGGAAATTTATGATTTACCAACATTACCAGTCATGTACTGTGAGTGATTCTTTGAAAACCAAAAGGATTCAGTCTATCTATAGATAACACGAAATGAAGGTATTGTAGCTCGTTTCCAAATTCAGGATACTCATGATTAATTATCTTCCACTATAGAGAGTATGTCGGGTGACATAGTTTCCCATATTTAATTCTTGTATCTGTGTGCTATGTTAGTTACCCTGTAGCCTCCTCATTTCCATATAGGTACTTAAACCTAGGAATTATAGGTAAGTAACATAAAAATTTCATAGGACTAGATTCATCTTTCTTGTATCGATAAGAACCACACTTTGGGAATTTTGTAAGTGATTTTTGGTCCCTGTGAAATAGTATACAATCATTCGGGTAGGCATGTATTCTTTTATAGGTCATACCCTTTGAGTGTAGCATTTATTTGGTGTTGTTTGTTTAGCTCAGAAGATCATTATCATATGGGATCATGTGATTCAAGAGAGAAAGTAGTTTCATAAAATTGGCATCACTCCATCTGTTGCCTGGTTTCAAATTGAACAGCTTCAGTGTGACTGACAATACTGTATATTTAGTGAAACCAATATTCAATGGCATCTTTGCACAACTCTTTAACTTCTCAAACAATTTTTGGAAATCATGAATTTCATATTCAACTATCCTTGTAATTTCTTCAATACGATCTTCATCATCATTCACATTTGTAATCACATCCTCAATATGGTATTCTTTATTGTTCAAACTTGTAATCATATAAGATGATCCATAAAATGTAGTTTTATCCCATCCACTAGATACATTCACTTTTTTCCCAAGTTTATTACAAAATTTCTACCTTCTATCTATTCTTTGGCAGATAAAGTGTTCATCCAACTCCTCAAGAATAATTATTATTGAAAAATAAAAATGTAAACACCATAAAAGGACTTGAGAAGGGTCATATTCATGATATTTGACAAATATAATGAAATCTTTCTCTCCATCTTCATACTCTTTTTCTATAAGATTGGCATTAATCCATTATTTATTCATATCCATCCTATTTGAGTATGTAATATTAATATTTAACAAAATAAATATACAAAAGATGTTCAACTAGGGTCACCATCCAACTATATATCCCTCTCAAAATATCAAAAGGAAACAAAATAATCCAGAACAAATATGAACATATAAAATATAGGTGTGATCTAAATGTAAAGTAGGTCACTACTACCTACCAAATCTAAAATATAACTTTCATATTACATCCAAAAAAATATAGTTTCAAATACATTATAAAAATAATCATTTTCTATATATTTTTACCAAATAAGTAGTAAAACATAGAAGTGTCTTCACACCCATATTTTCATTAAATAAAAACAATCACTTGGAAAAACAATTCCCCATTCAATACCTCTTGGTCAAATAACTTTTTAAAAATATGACTTTAAATTATACCATAAAAAACCATTTTTGAAATAAAATTTAAAAACTCAAATATTTTTCCAAATATCATATAGTTTTCTAAAACATGTTTGAATCCCAACCATATCCATAAAACTAGGCATGGTGGCCTAAAACCCCATTTTAATAACTAACACATTCTTGGTGTTTCAAATAAAAACCATTCTAAAATTTCTAATTTGAGAAAACTACTCATTCTCATTATTAAAATAATTTGAAAACACTTCAAAATAATGCTTTCCTTTTTCCTTATTTAAAAAACTTTCACAATCCATTTTCAAAAAATCTGTAGTAGGTAGTATAGTAGTTACTGTAGTAGGCACTATAGCAGGCAATGTAGTAGGTACTATATCAGGCATTGTAGTGGGAATTGCTCGGTACTGTAGCAGCTGGACTATTCACCTGATTTGGGCTTTCGGGCCACCGGTTTGGGCCTATGGGTCTCAGTGCCTTTGTGCCATAAAGGCCTTCGGGCCATAGGGCCTTCGGGCCATTGAAGACCACGAAGTAGCCCAGTTCACACAAAGCAGGCCCCAGATGAGGATTAAAGCACCAGTAGCAGTCACCAGAAGCAGAGCTAACCGAATTGGAAGAATGAGAGGGTATGGCAACCGCCATCAGGACCAGGCACCGTGCAGCTTTGTACGGGGAAATGCTAGCTGATCAGCAATGTAGGTGGGGAGCTAAAGGAAATCAATGATGTAGAAGCTGGGGAGGGGCAGTTCCAGTGGGTTGGGCCTAAGGGTCATGTATTTGGCATGGTATGCCTCTGGGACTTCAGTTCATGTATTACGGGTCATTTCAGGCCTTGTACCTTGGGCCTACGGGTCATGTGCAGGTTCCCTTTCAACCCTTAAAAGGGGTATTATCTATAATAAAAATAAAAAAGGAGGCTTCCGGGCCATTCGGGCTATGTCGCACAACATGGGTAAAATTACAAGAAAGTATGTGCCAAAAAATAATATAAATATCATGGGATACAATAGAAGCAGAGAGATAAAACACCTAAACTATCATAAAAATAATTCTAGTTTCATAGACATCGTCACTAGGTTGTCTTGATAAAAGGACTTAAAGTGGAGATAAGGAAACTAGTTCATCACTACTAAACCTATTCAACCCCCATTAGTACCATAGAACTAGGTCGTAAATAGTAAACATCCCCACATTGGAACACAAAATACAATGGTCTGACAATAATCAAAGGTGATTAAGAGGGTATCAAAACTTTTATAAAAACTCATTTTTTATAAAATTTCAAATGGGCCTTCTCTTCTCAAAACATGCTTCAAATTACAATAAACTTTATCATTTATAAAAGTCATCCCAATCTACTCTTTGGAACAATTTTATCCAAAAACCTTTGAAACTCATATGGGAATTTACACTACCCTTGAAACGACCCTTGAAAAACATTCACAAACACAATAAGTTTAAAAATACAATCCACATCGGAAAATACAACCTTTAAAAACAATACATATCATTTATAAATATTAAAATCTTTAAATACCCCAATACATTGATATAAAAATGAACCATGGCTAAAAAAGTGGTTTTAAATATAGAACACAAGGGTTAACTCGACACTTAAAAAAATAAAACAACATTTTCCATCATTTTTTACACTTTCAAATCACCAAAACTCTTGGTTTTAAATCCAATTAAAACAAGAATAATTTTTAAAACATGAATTTAGTTATTACCACTGATTTGAAAATAAAGAATAATTCTTTTAAAAAACTATTTAGGGATTTTCTCAAACACATTTCAATGAATATCATTCCATAACAAGGGATAAAACCACTTGGAAAAAACCATACGGGCACTAATATAGGCATAAGTATAATAAGGAAAAACTTTTAAAACAAAAATAATTTAAGTGTAAATAAAATATGAAGGAGAAATAAAAATAAAGGGAACATGGTATATTAGAAACCTTGTAAAAATAAGATTATATAGTAAGGACTGAGAAGGAAACATCAAATCTAACCAAAGTATGTCTGTAAATGACACATAATCCCTTTATATAGAGGATGATCCATGGGATAGATTAAGAATAATATAAAAAGTTAATTTAAATGTACAATAAATAGTAAATCAAAATATTTTTTCTCAAAATATAGAAACATTAATACAAGAACTATTAATTACTTTTGCACTAAAACTTAAAATCTTTATAGAAATATTCAAAGAATTAAAATTTCATTACAAAACAACCAATATTAAATAATTCACCATAAAAAACATTTTGAAATTAATCCTCCATTAAATTCTCAAAATAAATGTGGTGAACAAGTATCAAATTAAAGACACACCACCCATGTATCATAATTAGAACAAAATATTTATAAGGTCGCATTTTTTATAATAAAGCTCATTAAAATTTACTTTTAAATCCATAAACAAAAACATTTAAACCAATCTCATTAAAAATAAATTTTTTTCAATGAAACCATAGAGAAATAAAGTTCTTTGATACTTCTTGGATAAAAATAAATAGAAATAATTAAAAACATAAAATTATTATTTTTTATGGTAAACAATACTCGTAACTTGATTCCCATAGAATAATTGAATATCTTTTTTGGATCACATTTAAAAAAATAATAGAAAATATTTACCATTGATAAAATACATTGGATGGGTATATAGGTTATGGGAGATGGAATATGGGTATAATTTAGATAAAAAAACCAAATTCTAGATACTTGGAAAAGGGTTGGGGAATTGATCCTTTATAGAAAACCTTAATTAATGTTTCATAATTAAATGTTATGTCTATAATTTCTAAATGAAATGTTTAATGTATAATATCTATACAGAGAGACTATTTCATGTATATCTCATCTTCTTATGTCATAAGATTTGATTTAATTTCATTTAAGGTGACTTCAATAAAATATAGATTCTCACCATTATTATTTTCTCACATTGCACTGCACAACATTATATAAACCTTATCTTGAAATCTCTAAATATCAAGATACCTAAATTGATTTATAGACTCGAACACCCCATAACCTTTTCACACCATGAAGATCAATATCCATCCAATATCTTATTTAATGTGACTTTATTTTTTTCTTATAAAATATTTAATAAGATTCCAAGTTTTTCAACTTGATGATAAATATAATGTAGGAATGAGTTCATGTCGACTCATTTCATGGGTTTAAAAACCAACCTAAACATATAGCTTCCTTTAATGTGATTTATAATATAGTAATTTTTAATCCTCATTTTGATTAGTAGCTTATGCAAGACAGATCATTTCATAACATAAAATCCTTTGACTTTGGATCTTGACATTTAAAACTATCAATTTCATTTCTCAGGTATGATTTTTTTCTTCCCCTTTAGGTCGTGAAAATTTATATTTATCTAACATATATTTTATTAATAATGGGTTAGATTCTGGGAATATAAAGTTATTTTCTTGAATAATTATTTTTCAATGTTATATTGAAGATAAATGAAAGTTAAAAAGAAGAAGTATTGCGTTTCAAAAACAGAGGAAGTGGTGGAACCAACACTTGAAGAATTTTTTAGGCTAAATCTAGAAGCAGAATAACATAAGATAATTGTTCAAATTCATGGAATATATATGAATCTTTTATCCTACAAAGCATATGTTTAAATGTGATAAAGAGAAAAATATTACATGATACAAAAATATTATTCATCATCAAAGAATCTTACCTTTCAAGAAGTGATGACTGTAGTGAGCAACGACGGTAGGGATCGACGATGATAGGGAGCAACGCCAGTAGGGATGGACGATGACAGTGTAGAGAGTGATAGATATGAGAGATGACAGAAAGGTAGGGAGCAATGGTGATGATGATAATGAAGGAAAAGGAGGGTGACAAGGCAGGGAGAGAAGGAGGCGAGGTAAGGAGAGATAGTGGTGGACCGGGGAGACAGTTCCGTGAAATCTTAAAGGCATGAGTGCGAAGGCTATGTTATGTTTATTTTTATAAGATCAGAGAAAACCATTATCAGTGCTTTCTAAAAATCACTGATAAAGGTATGTTTTATCCACACTAAAATTGAAAGCACTGATAGAGATGTATCTTTATCGATTCTAAAAAAGCATTAATAAAGATATAATGTTAATAAATTATTTATATTATTATATATATTTATAAAATAAAATATATAATAAATATATATTTATTATAAAATTATAATAATAGTATTAATTAAACTTATAATTTTATAAATATATTTAATTTATATATTTATTATAATTTCATAATTATTTAAATATATCTATATTTATATACCAAAAAAATTATAAATATTTGTATTTATTTATAAATATTTTTATATATTTAGAAATATATTTATTTAATTATATATATTTATAACATTATAAGTATAATAAATATATTTATTATAATTTTTTAACTATTTAAATATATATTTATTTATTTATAGTTATAAGTATAAATAAATATTTATTTATTTATAATTAAGAAATTATAGCAAATATATATTTATTTTTAGTTGTAATTATAAATATATTTATATATTCATTTAGATTATTATAAAATTTTAAGAATTATATTTATTATATTTACAATTTTATTAATATATACAATTAATATACTTATTATAATTTTATAATTATTTAAATATATCTATATTTATTTATAATTATAATTAAAAAAAAATTTATTTATTTATAAATTTTTTGTATATTTATAAGTATATTTATTTTATTATATATATTTATGACATCATAAGTATAATAAATATATTTATTATAATTTTTTAATTATTTATATAATTATATATTTATTTATAATTATAACTATTAGTATATATTTATTTACTTTTAACTAAAAAAATATAATAAATAAATATTTATTTATAGTTATAGTTATAAATATATATATATTTAAATAATTATAAAATTAAAACAAATATATTTTTTATATTTATAATTTTATAAATATATATATTTATTATATTTATTATAATTTTATAATTATATAAATATATCACTATTTATTTAGAATTATAATTATAAATATTTGGATTTATTTATAAATATTTGTATATATTGATATATATATATAATAAATTATATATATTTATTAATTTATAAGTATAATAAATATATTTATTGACATTTCATAATTTTTTACATAAATATATTTATAATTATAAGTATAAATAAATATATTTATAAATATTTGTAGATAATTTTATATATATATGTATAATATTATAATAGATTTACCTATTGTAATTTTATGATTATTTAAATACATTTATTATTTATAATTATAATTATAAATAAAATATGTAAAAAAATTTATTATATATAGTTAAAATATTATAATTATAAATATAATATAGATTTATTTATTATTTAAATATAATTTTTGTAATTTTATATGTATTTATGATAACATAATAGATTAATGGGTATAACATGAATGAATCATATACCTAGTAATGTATAGATCATAAAAAACGAGTCATCACATATATGGACAACATGAATAATTTTAAAGGTGCAATGTATAAATGAACATTCATGATAAATACATAACATATGTGCATAAATTATACTCAGACATAAATATATTTATTCAAAAAATTCATTGGAAACATATATTTATTTATTTATAATTATAATTATATATATATATATGTGTGTGTGTTTACAAATTATTTAAATATAATTATAAATATATAATTATAAATAAAATAAATATATTTATTATTTAATAAAATTTATTTAAATATGTGTTTATCTAATTATAATCTTATAAATACTTTTTTTAAATATTATTTATATTTAAATTATTAAAAAAAATTAATTATAAACAAGAATTTTTAGTTTAATGTATATAAAAAACATTATTTTTTGTATAAATATAATTATTTTATATAAATTAATAATATTTTTTATTAAAAACTATTATCATGGCTCATAATAGTGTTGATAAAAGCTAGTGCTTCCCTTGCACTTATTTACGATAGTGTTCCACTTCTTTATCAAGCATCCACCAGTGACGACACCTAAATACATAGCCAAGAAAACCCACCCAGGCCTGCCACCCTACATGGTCCACAATCTTCTGGCCCAACCTATTTGCACCTTCTGGCATGCAGGCTTTAGGCCTTATACATGGGCCCTCCCATATCATGTGGCCACTATACCTTCCCTCCTCTACCATCATGCCTGGATATCCAAGTTAATGTCTTCCCATGTTGTTGACACCTTGGGTCCAACAAATTTGGTTGAGATCTCCTTGGTTTATTGGCTAGTGGTTGGCCTAAATTTTTACCAATACATAGAATAAAATCATTGTAAAATAGTTATCTTATATCCAACTTATCAATTATCCTCAAAAATTCTTCATAAAATAAATATGTACAATGAATTTCATTCCCTTCCTTCAATTCCTATTTTTTTGGAATATAAATTCCAAATAACACTTCATCATAAAATCAAATTTCTTCTCATCTTCTTCATTATTGTAAAAAATGTGTCACCGTTGATACAAGTTCTTAGAATATAGAACCATTTCAATAATCATCTGAGTTACTAGGATAATTATTCAAGCATGAAATCCAATTTTATTTAATGAATCCATAACAATTATCTCGGAATAACCTTTAAAATTTAAAGTATTCAAACAATTTATATGTTTCTTCAAATTACAAGTCTTGAGAACATTATCCAATCTTTACTAACTTTGGAACCTCTTCATCATATTGACATCCATGAAATATTAAAATTTCATTAACCACCATTTACAATCAGTGACAATAATTGAAAACCAATACAACTCATACAAAAAGTGGGCTCTTACAATAAAAGGGAAAATAGTTTGGGATGATACTGAATCCATTTGATCATGTTTAAAAAGCATGAATATTTTAAGATCCATACTTCAAGATTGATTTGATAAATATTTATTGAGAAGGATATAAGAAGGATCACTGATTTATCAAAGCTGGGATTTACAATTTAGAATATTTGAAAATCATTTTGGTGATCACAAATGGAGAATAAAATTATTCTATGAATGTGATTAAATTATGTGATTTAAATATCACAAATTATTTCTAAATCTAGATATATGAATAGAAAAAGTGTGTTATGATTCTATTAGAGGTTGATGGTACATTTTTAATCTATACAAATTTTTTAAGGATCGCTCACATTATATGATGATGCTACTTTATTTTTAATACAGATATGAAGAATATTTAAATCATGCTATTGTGGAAAGATTTTGAGATAAATTAAACAACTCAAACCTAATATAGAAAATATGGGAGATCTGATGATGGGAGAAAAATATAAATTATCAAAATACATTGAAAAATAAAATTCTATTTTTTGTAAATAGAAAGGACACATGAGTTTACTATAATCATGGTGACAAAACTATGTGCTTCCCTTGATAAAAGATATGGAGATTGGTGGGGAGAAAAGTGGTGCATCGCCTGTTCATGAAATTTTTTTATTGTAAAATATATTATAAATATTTTCATTTATATTAATATTAAGGTGATCCAAAAAATTAATTGAATCTGCTTATATATCTAAGAATAAAAAAAATAAAATAAAAAATAAGATAAGAGTGTTGTATGTGTGCATGGGGGGTGACACACAACTATGAAGAGTGAATCAAGTGGAAGAATAAGAATGATCAAGGAAGAATATGATGAACCTAAACCAATCATGATGTATAAAAACTTCTTTTCTTTGATGAATTATAAGAAAAATAAGAAGAAGAAGAATAAGAAGAAGAAGCAATAGTTCTATAAGGTGTTGCATACTATGAGAAAGAGCTGACCCAAGTGTTTAGTACCTTTATTTCTAGGTAAGATTCTGAAGTAGTGTAGTTCATTGCATAATTACCAGGTATGATTTTATAGGGTTATGTTTCTTATATATTTAAGCTAAAATAAATAAATTAGATTCTATGAAATAAATTCAAGTAATTATATTAAAAAATATTGAGTTCCATTCATAGAACTTGAAAAAAATAAGGCTGTCAAAGACCCTCTTTGTTGATAAAGTGGATCTGATTTTGGATACAGTGACATACCTATGTAGACATGGTGATATACTTCAAAAGAAAGAATCATTGTAAAGAAAATTGGTGGGATTCCATTATAAATAACTTCAGGGAGATATACATTTCACTTGTGTAATATAGTGAACAAATCACCCATGTAATATGCTGAGAGGATATAGGATGATACCGACCCAACTAACCTTATATTGATGATAAAATTATAGTGGAAATTTTTTGACCCAAATATCCAAGGAACAATAATGATTTTGATTCCCATGAGGGGATGAACCTTTTAAAAACACATGTGACATACTTTACTACTTTACTTAGATTTCACATATGTAACACCTCAATATTTTGTGAGTTTTCTTAAAATTTAATTTAAACATTATGATATTTTTCATTTCATGAAACATTGAATATAGCTTGTGTTATATGAAAGCACCAATTCATTATTTATTTATATACAAAAAGTCAAGATTTAACTACATATGACACTAAGTTTAGCTTGCAATACAACAACATTATGTTTGGATTATGTTACACACAATGTTGAGTTCCTTCAATAACTTATATGACATGAAATACCCTTTTTTACCAAACTACAATATACTATTAATATTATAATTAAAATATTATTAAAGTTTTAAACTATCCATTGGAATGATTTTTATGAATAAGAATAATTAAATTATAATAATATGGTTTCAACATGTAAATAATAAGAATTATTTTGTGACCAACTAACTATAAATGAAAATAAAACCCTTTTGAAAATACGTATATTCTTTTGATGAAAAACTATATTTATGAAATAAACACATTTTAGCTCAATAAATTAATTTAAAAAAATTGATACATGATTTTAATGAAATATATATATTATAATCAATAAATAATTTAACTTGAATCTTATATTTTTTCAAGATAATAGATAAGAGTAAAATCAATTTTACCCATGAAGATATATATTTTTCTAAAATATAATTTTATCATCTATTAATGGAGCGCCTATTTTAAAAATATTTTTTGAAACTTTTATAATTGTTTTTTAAAAATAATCTTTATTTTAGAAATAGGAAAATAAAAATTATATTATGATGAATTTTTTTATTTTAATGAGAAGTTTTATTTTGGGATGAATGGTGAAAAAATACTGAATTTTAATTGAAAATAGGTTTTTCATATAATTTATTTACATTTTTTAATTATGTTTTACTTTAGTTTTAAAGAGTAATTTGATATATTATGCATAAATTAAAACAATTTAGTTCATTGGAATCAATTTCACAGTGAAATTGGGTATAAAAACATTTCATACGTTTGAACATTCTTACTTTAAAAACTCATTGTCTCATCCCGTCTAGAGGATTAATTTTAGATTATTTTATAAAAAAATCACCATAATTTAGAAAAGTGGATTCCATATTTTTAATTATACTAATTTAAAATTTATAATATGTTCAACTTATTTTTTTCCAAAAATATTAGTAAAATAAATTAAAATTTATTACAGTGATTACGGTAAAAATGAGTTTACTTAGTGGTTAACTCAAAACTTAAGGTGTAAAAATGGACCAAAACATGTCCAAAACACATTTTATAGCCATATGTAAACCTAAAACCATATATGATATACTTTTACATTTTTTTTAAACCTCTTGTTAGGTTAAAAAATGGATACACTTAACTTTCCTTTCAAAAATACCAAGTGTGTCATCTCTCTCCCTTATAAAAGGCCACCAACTGTGATCCAATATTCACACCTCTAAATAAATTTGAATATTCCAAAAACTATTAAAATATACTCCCAAATTACCTCCCTAAATCCTAGAAGCCTCAATGTTTTAATAGACACAACCAAGGAATACCTTTGGTGCAAACCAAATAGAGTTATCCAAAGAAGAGGTAACATCCTTCAACAAGCCCTTTTGTTTTATTTATTTATCCACTGTATAAATTCTTATTATTAAAAAATTATATAATAAACTCATTATATTTAATATGTTGAGGTGTTTTTATGTTTATTTTTCTTCCTACACTCACACACACTTCCATAAAATGGGATACAGAATAATCATTTGTGAGTGTGGCAGACAACCACTTCACGAACCGATATCATTCATTCTACCATTAACAGCTTTATAAGTTAAGATTAATGATGGAATTACAATTATTTATATCAAATATATTATATTTATTATTTATTTATGCTTAGTTAATTATTATATAACCCATACCCTCATGGTTTCCATTTTTTTGAAATATGAAAACTTCATTTATGGACGTGTAGACTATATTCTCCTCAAACTGATGTGATTCGTTCACGATATACACGAAATTTATTATGGATTATTTTAATAAAAATATGTGATATATATTACCTAATAATTCTAATATAAATATAATATAAATATATAATTTACTTTTCCTTCTTTAATAATACTTCAAGAAAATGAAAACAACGTCCATGCGCACATACGACATACCATCTCCATGAATGTTGTATTTCATTTAAAATTTATACATTTCATATATTATTATAAATAATGATACAATGAATATATATTATATTTAGTTCTTGTTTTATATTTTTTAAATAATTAAATCATGATCTAAGTAATATGATCATGAATAACAAGTCAAAACATATACAGAAAGAAAAGCGGTTATTACCCAAAATATAACATCAAAATGAATTATTAATAAACATCTAGTATAAAGTTATAATAAAATAATATACAGTGTGATATATAATAATATATTTTTGTGGTAAATATATAATAAACTTATAATTATTATAAATTATGTTTGAATGCGTACAAATAAAGTCAAGAAATAAGATAATGGTTTTCTCATCTCACTTTTATTTTGGTGATTTATATGCTATATTCACCACTTATTTTTGTTTTGTGTTGAATATACTGACCAATGACATGTCATATCATGAATTTAATTTATTTTTTGATATTAAAAGGTTCAATTGATTTTATTATTTTAGGTATCTCATTATTCAAAAGATACTCAAATAGTAAGGGGGTTTCTAGTCTCACTTCTATTTTTACGATACTTATGTCTTATTCGTCACTCGTTGATTTTTTGGGGTGTATATAATGCCCATTTATGTGTAATATGATCCTTGTCCTTAAATTTATTATTATTTACATATCAAATTTATTATATCTAATTTTTGTGGTTTATGATTCAAAAGTTACTAAATCAGTAAGTTAGTTTTGTCTCAATTTTTGTATTTCAGACGCTTGTTTTTTATGCACCTATATTATTTTACGAGGTGTATATACTATAATCTGACATGTTATATCATGGATATATTTAATTTAATGATATTTTATGCTTCATTTAATGTTATTTGTTCATGGATATTAGGATTCAAAGTTACCAAGGTGGTAAGAGTTTATTTCTAAAATCACATCGTTTATAGAGATTATTTTTTATTATGATTATATTTATGAAATATTATGATCCAACACTCAATAATTCTCATGAATATTCTTATAAAATTGTTATTCATGATATCATCAAGTAATTGTACCATTTTTACACTCTTTTATACTTATGATAATTAAGAAACAAAATTAATAAAACTCAACATTGTTTCTCCATTCGGTCAGAAATTTATTTTATTACAAAACCATATTTCCTAAACATGTTTTAAAAAAAATAGATGATATTTTAATATCATATTAGAGGAAAATGGTTTTAAAAGTGAGTTATGTTTTAAAAGTAAATTTTCAAATAAAACAATTTTAATGATTTCAATGATTCTTTTATATGTTATCAATGATATTTTCAAAAAAAGTTATTCAAAAATGTTTTATGTCTATGAAGTGTTTTAAATGATTTTAAAATCATCCTTTATATGTTTTAAAATTTTAATTTTCAAATAAAATGGTGTTCATAGTGTTTTTAAAAGATAATGTATTTTTTTTAAAAAAAAAATTAAAGATCTTTCAAAATTATTTTCCATCTAAGATGGTATCTATTGGTGTTAGTCATGCCTTATTTGGGATATGATCCAAGGGTTCTCATTCATATTATTTCTATGAATGGTTTATGTCTTTATTTCTTGAGGTTTATGAAACACATTTTCCTTTCACTAGATATATGTTTATGAAACTTATTTCTCTTCATGGGTTATATTCTAATGAAACCTGCTTATTTTCATGGGTTATGATTTGATGAAATGATTATGAAACTAGTCTCTTTTCCATATTTTAGGATATGATGACATGTTTTTGATACCCATTTAATTTAATGGGTTATGATATGATTGTTTATGATATTGTGTAAAACTTATGTATGATTTTATTATGATTTGGGTGGGACCTATATCTCCCTCCAATGAATTGGGAAATGATTTATATCTCATGAGATGGAATTGTATTGAATAAGGAGTAAACTAAATTCATTAAAGGAATTTTTCCACTAATTTGATCTTGGTAATGAACCTCGACTACTAAGATGATCTTGGGAGTGAATCTTGACTACTAATGTGGTATTGTGAGTGAAACACGACTACAAAGATGTTTTGGGGAGTGAACCCATTTTACTATTTGGAAAGGGTAGCGACTAGGGATGGTGATGTGTTCCACCCAGTAGGTTTAACCCCCATGATGTGTGTTGATAGGTTTAGGTAATGAGCCTTGACTTATAGGTAATGAATTTATATTATTATATGTCTTCAACAATTCCATTTATTATTCATATGTTATGATTTCATGATGTATGCTCTTGGTTCCCTTCTGATTCATGTCTTATGAACTGCCAATCTTTATTCCACGACTCATGTATATGATCTTTGATATGAAGGGTTTGATATTCATATGTTATTCTCATGATCCCATACCCTTATACTCATGTTATACTTGTGTATATCCTTTATTTACCCTTACTAAGAATCTTATATTAGTATTTATTATGTTTCCTTTTCCCAGGATATGAGGAAAGGTTTTAAGTAAGATTACTAAAGGGGAAGATATTTATAGGAGATATTGATGATCTTTCACCAAATTAGAAGAATGTGTCTCTATGTTTCCAAAGACATTAAACTATTACATTCCTTAGGATTTTACTTCTATAATGTGTTGAATATTCATCTAAAATGAAACAATATCAATGTATGTTAAGCTTGGGTGGTTACAATATAGTTTTCTGTGATAGGTTAAATAATAAAGATGTAATTTTATTAATCATAAATAGAGGTTGTAACACCAAACGGGCCATATTTTAAAACAATATGTATAATTTGGTAAAAAAATGACCATTGCTGATTCACCCTCCCCCCCCCCAGTGTGTTTTCATGAGTCCAATAGGACTATCAATTGGTATCAGATAAATGTTTCCCTCTTATTGGATCTATTTTCAAGACCATTTTTTTACATTAATACATGAAGTACATATTTAAAGATTTTTTAGAAGTTCATGATATGGAAAAATTAGAATTCTTCCCTATCAAAATTGATTTTAAGGTTTTTTTCAAAATTTTTCATATTAGCAGAAAAAACATCTAAGAATTTTATAAATAAATAAATTTTAATAGAGGAACAACAACTAGTGGAAGTTATTGTTAAGAGTATTGAATTTTTTTTAAGGTTATTCTTCTAGTAAATCATGTTTAAGTAATGAAGAAGATATATTCAAGCAATCAATCAGTAATATTTATTTTTTAGTTAAATACTTTCAAAAAAAGTTCCCCTAGATGTTACCACATATATTTTTTCATAAATCAGTGTAATTAATGATGAGAAGTCATCATCAGAGAATGAAATTTATGGAATTAAATATGTATTGGTAAAAAATGTAAGTGGTTGTAACTCTCATAAAACATATGAAATAAAAATATGAATCTATCACATGTTGAAATAAAATATTTTTTATGGATACTAAATAATTTTAAAGGATATTTTGATAAAAAATATTGTTTGAGAATGTTTCTAAAAAATATATCCATGCATTAGAGAAATTCCACAGTCTTTATAAATGTAAAAGATATTGAATTGGAGTTAAAAGAAAAGTGGATAAAATATGTGTATATTTCAATACATGAGGAAGGTAAAATGAATGAGGATTATTTAAAGAACTTGAAAATATATTTTTAAAACAGGTTAAATACATTTTTAACACCGAAAAAACATTCTTGAAATGAAATGTCTTGATTTATAGGTAAAGATGAGAAATCTGAAAAGTACCCATTAAAAATATTCACAATTTATTGGAAGAAAAGGCAATTCAAAAGATATTTCCAAATAGATTATTTATTATAATAATTATAAGAAAGGTAGAAAAAATAATTTTGAATCATCTCATTATCAATTTGGAGGTAGATAATGGAAGAAGGTAACCCACTCTTTAGTAAATTTGTGAGCACTAATTCTATTTTGACGACTGGTGAAGGAAAAAGGCCCAAAACAATATAAATATGGAAAGAAAAAAAGAAAATGAATTTTATACTTCATCAGGGGTTAATTTAGTAATTTTAATGAAATTATATCCCTAAAAGGATCCCAAAAGGGTGGTGAAACCACTCAAAAATATCAATGTTCTAATTCAATGTAGACAATGCATAAAGTGAAAAGGAAGAGGTTTGTTGGCCATTGTTGGTGATGTTGGAGGTTTGGAAATATGTTCATTGATTTTTGGAATAAAATGTAAGTAAAGATGAATTTTATTAGGCCTAAAGATAGGGGATAAAAACAAAAACTCCATTGAAACATTCTTTTTTGAAATAGTTTTTAAATAATGGAAAACATATGTCAATGAGAAACAAATTTTAAAGTTCGAAATTTTTTTGTGTGTTTGCAACATATATGGTCATTTTTATGAGTGTTGGTATATACCATCCCAACAAAACTATTATTATGATAAAATTTTTAGGCCACCACAACAAGACAATAAACAAAGATAAATAAACTAGTCTTCCTTGAGATTGATTCAAAAGAATAATATTAAACAAAATACACTAAAGAAGAACATTAAAAAGGGTGCCACACCAACTAGAAAGAAGTTGTTAAACTATGGTAAGAGATAACATATCATGGACCATTGTAATATAGAAATTATTCTCAATAAATAAAGGGGAAATATGAAATCAATAAGGAAATATTAAATCTAGGAAAGAAATTGTAATATTGGAATGGTTTTTGACACTCCTAGTGAATAATAAAAATTTCCTAAGAGGTTGTTAGAGAAAGGTAAAATAAACGATGATGAACATGTGTATGAAAGATGAAATTATGAAGGTTACATGGATATTATATGTATGAATATTTTTCTAGTTCAACTTATGAATAAATGAAAAGAACATATAAATCATAGTGTTAAGAAATATTTTGAGAAAAATGAGTCTACAAAAAATGAAAAGGCTAATTAAATAAAAAATGAGTTATTGATCATATGGCCTGATCAATTAGAATTATCCAAGGAGATGGATCAAGAGGAAAAAAAGTAATTTTATCAACATTATACCATTAAAAAGTTTGTTCAAGATAATAAGAAAAGTGAAATAAATAAGAAACCCATTTTTACAATAGTTGAACATATTTGAAAAATAAAATGTAAAGAATGATTGAAGAGTTATTAAATAAGAACATCCTTAAAGAAGAAGTTTTTTGGGTTGAGAAAAAATTCTCATCGTTGATTATATAACTAAGGATCTCATATATAGACACTTTATTCCCATATCATAGTAAACATACATTTTTGAATGAGGGAATCGAGTTTGAATCATGAAATAAGATATTTTTTGTATGTCGTAGTTTCTTAATAACTTGAATAAAGATCATCCATAATAATGAATTTAAAGTGGTATTCATATTTCAATTGGTATTATACATAAAACATTATCATATATACTTTAAAATAATAAGAACCAACCATATTGAGGATGTTTGAAGAGCATCCACTAACAGGGATCTATCATAGAAGTCCAAGCTAGTAGAGATTCAACATATTTTTCAAAATCTATAATTATGGGGATTATTAAAGGAAACTAAAATTTGAGGTATGATTTTCACTTTCACTGTATTGATTTTTATTGAATATTGTTATCAAGGGGGTCATAATCTAAAAACATAATTTAATGAACATACTTTCACTTGAAATGTTTTGATGTGTTTGTTTAAGTGAAGTTTTGATTGACGAAATTTCTTGAATATCAATTTTTACACCCCATTGAGAAGAGTATTTCATATTTTGAATCACATGTGAGTAGTTTATGGATAGATTTTAATTATAAATTAATAATTATTGTTTTCTACACTATGTTATCCAATGTACAATAATAGTTGATTAGTTATAGGATTAATTCTATGAAGCATGTGTTTTCTTGCTTATATCATAAAATAAATTGAGCACAGTGAATGTGAAATAATAAAAGGGGAGAATAAGTTTATTATATTTAAATATTTATTTAGAGAAGAGTGATCCCTCCCTTATATCCATGGTATCAATAAATGCAATAAAACCTTTAAATGTTTTTATATTTTTAATTAAGGTGAGAATAATTAATTTAATTATAGAGTTAATTTGGAATTGACAATGAATATAAAGGGTGAGATTGAAGTTCCATGTGGGATGGAGTCATGTTTTTTGTCAATTATATTTTTCATCAAGAAACTTTTCAACATAGTTAAGAAAATGTGAAGTGATGGGTGATGGATTGAGTATCCACCCACTGATCATAAAGGAACATGGGAGGTGTACCATAAAATTATGTGTAATGGAAGGATAAAGAAAAGGAAGACTCCCCTTGAATAGCTAGTTGTATGGATTCAAGTGGACAGTCCTCAAACATGATGATTGTTGATCTTGTCCTTATATAAATGAAAATTTCTAATAAGATTACAATTCATTGTCTAAAATATGGTAACAACGGAGGATCTAAGGTTGATGTAATTGTATGTTGACCCATACTGGACAACCAATAGGGATATACCTAAAAGGAAAAAATAGGTTCAATGTTTTAGAGAGAAGTTGTCTAAAGATAGAAGAAACCATCCTTGGATGGTCTAGGATGAAGGATATTGAAATTAGTAAAGAATTCACTCTTAGATTAAGGTTTTTGAAACATAAATTTAATTTTGGAATATGAAGGAAATGATATGGTTGAAATACTTGAATGTATGTATGCATGATATAATGTTCCTTGGATGTAATCCAAAAAGTTTTATAATTACTCTAATAATTACCATAATTGATTGAATATAATACTTGATGATTTTAAGTGGTAATATGATGGTTTGAAGTCATTTTTAATTATACCTAAATTCATTATAAATTAGTTCAAATAAATTTATAATTATAAAGGAATTCTATAAAAATGGATATATCCTCATGTTTCGGGATGCATCCTATATAGAACGAAATAAGGGGATTCACAACATCGATATGTTTATGTATGTGGATTCAATAACTGGGTCATTGATGTAAGAGTGACTATATGAGAGTATGAAAAAACATATGTATATTGACATAAGGATATATCTCTATGTAAGGGGATCCATATCACGTATGTGAATCGATGTAAAGGGATCCACATCTGAGTCATTGAGGTAAAGGGTTCCAAAATAGTTTGGGGGTCGATGTATGGGGATCCAAAGTTAGATATAGACATAAGTCGATTCACATACAAGGATTTCCTTTCATTTTAGCTGAAAAATATGTAATTTATAGATTTTATATTCTGAAGATAAAATCATTTTTGATGATGTTAAATACATTTACACATGTTTAGGACATCATAAATCATTAAAGACTCGTGATACAAACATTATTTGATAAAGATTTAATGATAAAGAGATAATGAGGATCATTGATTTATTAAATCTTGGATTTTCAAATGAGGATATTGGAAAATCATTTATGTGTTCAAAAATGGAGAATAAAATATATCGATGCAAGTTCTAAACTTTAATGTTTTAAATAGTAAAACATCTTTATGATTCAAGTTATATGAGGAGTAAAAAAGTGTATTTAATTTCAATTTGAGGTTAAAAGTTCAAGTTGAATCTGTATGGAGTTTCTAAGAATTTTTCACACTGTATGAGCTATCCATTCTACAGTGTTTTATTAACATATTTTTAATATACCTATAGATAATTTTTAAATATGGTTATTGTGTAAAGATTTTGAGATAAATAAAACAACTTGATATTACTATATAAAATCTAGGGGATTTGGTCGGTTGAGATAAAGAGGATGAATAAAAATGATATGAAAGGGAATAGTTTATTTTTTAAAATAATCTGGACATCTGTGGTTAGTTTAATTATGGGGAAAAAACCATGTGTTTCCCTTGATAAAATATATGGGTATCATGGAGAATAAATGTACGGTGTAGACTATGCATGAAATTTTTTTTCTTATATAATATCATAGAAATATTTCTAATTGTGGGGATTTAAAAATGATGTCACAAATTAAATGAGGTCTCCTTTAGAGCTAAGTATAAAAAAATATAAAAAAATATAGGAGAATATTATTACATACATGTGTGGGTGTGACACAACACTAAGGACGGTGAACTAAAAGGAAGAATAAGAACTCTCAAGGAAGAAACAAAAACCCAAACCTGTGATAAATTGGAAAACCTTTTATTTTTTTAATAAATGGAAGAATTAGTAGAACTTATTTTAGGTTTTTCATATTGTGATTAAGATTAGACCCATGATTTTGGTGATTTTATTTCCAGGAAAGATTTTGAAGTTTTCTGGTTCATTATATACTCTCGAGGTAATATTTTTTAGGGTTTTTTTTATTATATATTTGAGATTAGAAAATTATAAAATAGATTATGAGAAATAATTTTAATCAAGGATGTTGATATAGACCATTTTTTGTTCTTAGATCATGAAAAAAAAGTAATTTAAAACCCTTGGAGTTGAGAAAGAAAATTAGATTTTTGATGCAATTAAATCCTTGTGAATATTTAATGATATTCTTTATAACATGAGAAGAGTTTTGGATAAAACTGGTGGGATGCCATTATAAAAAACTTATATGAGTTGTACAATTCAATTTTTTAATATATTGAACAACTCACTATGTAATATGGTTACTGTTTATAGGAATATCCCTATGCAACTCCACTTGTATTAATAAAAAAATTATTATGGAAAATATGTGAGTTAAACATCCCAAGAATGGAAAAGGGTATGATTCCTGGAAGGGGGTAAACCTTTTTATAACACTTTTTTTCGTACTTTACTAGTTTACATTAATTTAATATAGGTATGTTTTATAGGTTAAAATAATATCCATTTGTTTTAACTTGAAATAATGGTTTAAAAACCAAAAGGGTTAATGTTTAATGGAAGATGTAGAATTTACTAAAAATTTGGGAATAATTGGTTTACTCCCCCCATGTGTGTATGCACTGGTCTACTAGGACTATCATTTTGTGTCTAAGATCCCTAAAATTGTTTCTCCTTTGATATCTTGGAATAGTAAGGATCTTACCTTTGTATAGATTGAGGAGTCTTAGGTGTTGTTTGAGTACCTAAAAAACTGATCACTGCTCAAGTTCATTAGTTCCCATGGGAAGGTTTCATGATTGATGTCTTTTATAATGCTCCTCATCTATTTTTGGATTTTTTTATTATATATAAGAGGGTGGTGGTATCCTATAGGTATATATATTTACATCCTCACGAATTTAGCTACACTACCCATGATCTCAAGCATACAATAGTGTTATTTTTCTTGATTACATGGTGGAACCATCTTATAGGAGGGAATGTTTTGTCATTACATATCATAATATCATGATGTATATTTTCTCCCAATGATATTTGAATCTATTTCAATGAAGTTGGATGAATTTATTGTGGTAATATGACTTTGATATATCCTAAACTCCATGGAAATTGAATGCAATATTTGATGCTTTGAGCACAAAGTCACATGGAGGTATTTCTTGAGAGTCTAAATATGTATTTAAGATGATGGTGGAGATTATAGCCTTACATATTGATATAGAGGAAGTTGGTATTATATGTTTCTTGTACGAAATGAAAATGAAATAATCCTTGATAAATTAGGTGGATGAGTTATAGTAATGAGATCCAAAGGTAGAGGTTCAGAAATATTTGGTCATCTATAGAGATTCTTATGAATTATGGTTAAAGTATAACATGTATAAATTGTTCTTAAATGTGAATAATTTATTTTTTTAGATGTTAAGGAGGTGGTTATCAATTAGTTTTATCTATTTCCAATAACATTGAATCCTAGTATATCTATGATGTATTATTCCTTAAGAAGTTAGTTTTGGTATCTAGGGATAAATTAGTCAGTGGTAGAGTTTGTTTCATGGTATCTGGTCTATCATGGTCTAGAGTATAATTATAATGTTCTAATAGGTATATTATAGAAATTAGATTTTACTTAGTGTAAGTGGGATGAAATTTGAATGTATTTAATTAACAATTTTCATCAATCTCAAGGATGATATGATTTCATCTAAGTGATTCAGATTGGTTAATGAAGACAGCTCATTGTTTTGGAAATTAGGGATTCCAGAATAGTGGATTCTTTATCGAGTATATATGTTGATGAGGGGGTGTGGTTTCATTGTGTTACATGGGAAATTATCTCTAATATTGATCTTGGTTTTACCTTGAATATGTGGAAGAGTATTAAATCTGCTTTTCGATCTAAATTATTTATTTGGAATATATTTAATACTTGAATAGATGATTAGATGAATTATATTATCTAGATACTTTAGAACATGTTTTATGCACATGTTTTATATTTTACAGGTTTTTGGGTGAAATTTTTTACTTTGATTGAGATCTCCTATAATAGAATCCATCACTCTTCCATTGGTATGGCTTTGATCGAAGTATTGTGGGAGGAATTGTAGATCTCCATTATTCTATACCATGGTTGGAGAGTCAGTGATTCTTAGACTTCATTTAGTGTCGATAAAATAGAGAAAGTATAGGTGATTCTTGAGTAGATGGAGGCTACCTAGGACCATTAAAATTATTATGTTGATCAAGGTATGAGACCTGTATAATTCAATGTTATTGATCATGTTTTTTATTATTCTCCTAATTATGGGTGATTGAGATTTGGGTGGGGCAATAATATTAATCATTGATTCATTATATCTTTCTTGGTTTTTGGTTCATGTTGGTCAGGTGGTGTGCCAGTTGATGCTTCCCTAATAGATTGATCATATCCATGAAAATTTTATATTTTATAGCTTCATTAGTATCTTCCTAATAATTATTAGGATATTTATTGGAGTGAGTTGGATGTTAATGATGATGTAACATTTTTGGAGCATCACATTGAGATTCAAGATCATCAATAGAAAGTTTATCATGCATGCATCATTCCTTTGGTTTGGGCCTTATATAGGCAAGAAGTCTTAGAGGAGTGTATGTGGGAATGTAATTCGCATATGTGTTATCGATTTCCTAAGTTTTTTAAAAATTTTATTCATGTTAATATAGTTATTTAGATTTAATTTTGATATTATTAAAATTATATCCTTTTCTTTTTTTGTAATTGTGCTTTTAGTGATGTCAAAGTCTCCATTTAAAAGGTGTCTCATGGGGTGCTTGGTTTTGTGGATATTTTTTTTCACTTCCTATGTTTTTCTATTATTCTCAAGTATGATAATATTTTAATAGTTATCTAATGTAGAGTACCGACCCTTATTTGGTCCACTACATTATGTTTTGGGGTGTCATAGGTGTTAGAGTATATATTGGAAGATGTTTGAAAGATAAAAGTTGTTTTAGGATTTTTACATGTAAAAATAGGCATGGTGGTCTTTTTTATATCATGGTGGATGATGTTTTTTGTCTAATATTACGTTTTGTTTGGAAGTTTTTTTTGGTTTTTAGATTTGAGGTGTGAAATAGGTGTTTTGGTATGGTTTATGTCATATTTGTCATATGTGGCATGAAGGTGTCCATTTTGGTGGTCGTGATAGGTAGGGGGAATCCCATTAAGAAAAAAAAGTAATGTTGAAATGTATCTTTTAGAGGTTTTTTGAGTAATTACATGTTAAAGATTATTCTTTACCATGGTCGAGTTATAAATATATCCTGGAAACATCCATTTTAGAAGAGTAATACACTGGTGTTTTAAGGATTTAATTTGGTTAGGAGGACGAAATGGTTATGGTCAAAGCCATTATGTCGTGGAAGTGGTCAAATCATCAATCATTTGGTGAAACTATTTGATGATTTAAGAGTGGTTTGACTATTTTATAGGAAATAAAACTGAAATCTCATTTGACTATGCTCATTTATTTCATTGTGTGGTCCTCACTATGTAATGGTAATGTCACCTAGATTTTTAATATAAACTTATCCCTCCTATTCCTACGGATCAATATTTTTGTTCTGCATAGAACCCTAAAGATTACTATGTATCATGTTTTATGGTCTTTGACACCTATGGTGCATTTTAGGACTTCTACTTCACATAATCCATATCTTCTTTATCAGAGGTTATCTTCCCTATCTTTTATTTTATTCCTTATCTCTTTAATTAGTTTATTCTATTTTTTCACTTCTTATAAGGTCATGGGAGGTGTTTTGGATTTGGTTTTTCTATTCTATGGTTATTAGACCCAAGGTTATCCAAAAATGAGATTCATATTATGTTTTTTCCAATCCATTAAAAGTTTCATGGAGGAGTTTTAAGTCTAAGGGATATGGTTTAAATTAAATAGAGAAATTTTCTGGTGTTTTCGAATTTCATGGGTGTGGAAAAAAATTAAGGAAAATTTTAATGTTTTTTTGGAGAAAAGGCATGGATTTCATGCTAGTTGGGGTGAAATCATGCTAGTTTGGATATAATTCATACACAGATCAAGTAGGGTTTCATTTTGAATTTTTTATTTGGTGAATTATGGTGTTTCATGTATGTCACATGCTAGTAGAGTAAGGCATTCCTCTGAAGTCATGCATTAGGGCAGAAGGGTGCCACCCACTTGTTTCACTCTAGTTGGATTGCACACTAGTCAAGGAATCTTACAAGGACAGCTAAGAAAAGAACAAGTCTTCCCCTATAAATACCATATTAACCCCTCATTTATAGTTAACATAAATTGGGAGGAGGATTAAGGACCCTCTCGACATGTAAATTATACCTGAGTGTAGTCATCTAGTTGAAGGGGACTTGACAATATCCATCTGGGTGAAGGAGAAGATCAAAGAAGGATGCATAAGCAATGTAGAGTGAAGAAGTTTGTGAAAAGTAATCTAAGTTAATCTTTTAATGGTGAAGTGACTTGAGAAAATTCTATTGAGCAAAGTGAGTTTTTTAACCCTATCAGAGTAAAGAGTGTTGCAAGAATGGGGTTGCACGAATGAACATGAGTAAACTAATATGGGCACGCCAAAGTATCATAAATGTTCTCGGTTGAATGAAGCTAGGAAAAGGGACTCAGGTGAGCTATGTTTGAGTGAAAATAGGATTGGGGGAGCTATATATGGGAAAATCTAGAGACATAGGCAATTATCCATTACTAATCAAATTTTTTCCATGGTAAAAAATTAAAGGGATGCTTTATTGAATAAAACATCGTTTTTAATGATACAATTATCAATCAAAATTCATTGAATTTTGTTTTTAGACATGAAATCATTAAACTAAGGAATACCTAATCAGAATTGGTAAGTTAGGAGCGGTCGATAGAAGTGATCTAAGTGTGTTATCCCTAAATTGATTCTAAATGAATTGATCCTGAAATAGAGTGGAATTAACAAAATATTATAATCCACCAAAAAAAGTGATGAATAATGGATTCTGGTATGACTAACATGTTATCAATGTATACTCCTTGGATTAACCCTTAGTGGTGAACCAAGTAATAATATGATGTGTTCTGTTTTAATTTCTACATTTTTAATTTTCATTAATGTTCAATCCAACTAGACATGGTTAAAAATATATTACCAACATGGAAAAAATAACCATAAAAAATGTCACCCTAATTCAACCCTCCCCTCTTAGGTTGTCCTGAGTTGCAAAAATTTGTATCATACCCACAATTATTGGTGTTAAATATATCAACAACAATTCCCTAAGATAGAGAATTTCATAAAAAATAAGGTATTTTCTATATTTTGTGGAATAATATATCATATTTAGAAAAAATTATGGGATCGAATCTTTGATCCCTTGGGTTAGAAGTTCATTTTTTCTACAATACATGGGATTCAAGTGATGTGATGGGACAGTCCACCATTGAAGCTAATAGAAAATGTCTAGATGTTGTGTTAAAGCTCGAAATGATTTATCTAGATCCCTATTCGATTAGATTTATATGAAAATGGTGAGTTTCTTGATTACAAATTCTATGTGGGATAAACTATAAAATATATATAATGGTGATAATAAGGAGGATGAGGCTATTATACAAGTCCTTCGTAGAAGATTTGATGATTTGAAAATATTTTTAGACAAACATTTCAATAGTTTATTTAATAAAATCACTAATTTTGTTAATCCTAATTGATCACATGGGGAAGAGATAAAGAATATTGGTACTGTAAATAACATATTTTGATGGATTATACCCCAAAATAATAAATAATTATCATATCTTGAAGACATGTATTTGTAAAATATATCTATGTAAGATCTATATAGTAGTTTGGTTGCTTAAGAGATGCAATTAAATTCAAATCAAACATCTTTCCATAGAAGTAAGTAAATAGAATTAAAATTCATGGATAATTTAAAAATCACAGAATATAGAAATAGATAAGAATATGTGTAAGATCATTTTTTTAACTTGTGTAAAGAAAGATCCAAATATGAAAAGGGATATTCAAAATAAATCTTCCCACAATATTCTTTTTATGTAGTAAAGTTGGGAACATTATTGAAAGATTCCTGAGAAAATATGATGATGAAGGTAATTCAAAAATATTATAGGGGGTTCCCTCCTAAAAATGGTCACCTAGAAAAAACTTTTAGAGGAAGATTTTTTTTAATAAAGAAGAATGTGATGATAAATAATATTTAGAGCAGGTGAAAATAGAGTTTATATTTTAAAAAAAATATTCCTTGTTGGTTACTATTGAGAAATAAGACTCTGAAATGAAAAAATAGAATAACTAAGGAGGTGTTGTCGATCTCTTCATGGAACTTAATAAATCTCTTAAATAACATGGTATTCCAAAAAAACAATAAAATGATTAATGGTTTTTGAAAGTATTCATTTGAATATGTGGATTAGATAGAAGATAAGATATATCAATTATAAGAAGATTTATAAGATCAATCATCCAGTCAGGATATCTCAGGATAAGTAATGGAACAAAAACATAAAATCTATGAACGGGATAAGGTTATTGATAACCTTAATACCATCCTTGAGGAGATATATAACATGGGTGAAGCTCTTAAATAATTAGTAGTTTGTCTATGAGTAATGTTTAAAACAAAGGTTAAGTCAAGTGATCAAAATAAGTTGTTACAATATAATATTTTTTGAGATGTAGATTTATTTGAAAGATACAAACAAATATTGGAATGAATTGAGACGATTCTAAAACATCAAAAACTTGTGTTCATGGGAAAAAGTGGAATGGGTGAAAATGTTGGGTCATCTAATGTTGCAATAGTGGAAACACTGAGCAAATTGTTGCGGGATCGTCGGGAGACACAACTATAGAAACGAGGAAAAATGAAAAGAATAAAAGCAAAGGAAACAATGATTTACGTGGTTCGGGAAAAATCCCTATGTCCATGGGAGAGGCATAATTTCACTATGATTCGGGAGCATGAAATTACAGAGGATTTCAATAATAAAACCCTGGCCCGAAATGGGCTACATATGAAAAAGACGGTCCACTGTTCTGAATAGCAGTCCGCGTTGCAACAGTGATCAGTGGCTCACTTTTTCAAAAGTGCTACAGTGTCTGTCGACTAGAAGTCAAAAGTGCTACAGTGAAGTTGACCCCAAAGTCCGCACCTCTACAGTGTCTGTCTGTGTCAGTTGGGCAACACCAATCCAACAATCTCCCACTTGTATCCTGATCCGTTGTACTGATATGATTCGATGCAACTGATGAATAAAACATACTTAATCTATGTTCTTCCTCTTTTTCACTCACCAGTGGCGTGCTTTCCATTCACAAATTCATGAAATACAAACTGTTTTCCTCTTGTGCTCCTAGAAGGTCCTCTATCATTCTGCCTCTCATCCTCTATTCATCAATGGAGACCAACAAGGGCATAGTAGTTCCTCAACTTCTGTATCACCATAGGCTTTGTCAACATGTCTACCAGATTGTTGGTTCCACAGATCTTCTACAAGGTCAGCAACCCATACTGTATCAAACCTCTGATGAAATGGTACTTCAACTGAATGTGCTTCGTCTGGGCATGAAACACTTGGTTATTGGCAAGATGTATAGCACTCTGACTGTCAAAGTGCAATACATTCTCCTCTTGCTTTCTTCCCAATTCATCCAAGAAGTTCTTCAGACAAACCATCTCTTTCCCATCTTGTGTTACAGTAATGTATTCTGCCTCTATGGTGGATAAATCCACCACCTTCTGCAATTGTGATATCCAACTTACCGTAGTTCCTCCACAGGTAAAAACATAACATGTGGTACTCCTCCTGCTATCAACATCTCCTCCAAGGTCAGCATCCACATACCCCTGTAATGAAGTTCCTTTCCCAAAGCACAGAGATACCTCCTTGCTGCCCTTCAAATAACACAGTATCCACTTCACAGCTTCCCAATGTTGCTTTCTAGGGTTAGCCATATACCTGCTCACAACTCCCACTGCATGAGTGATGTCAGGTCGAGTACAGACCATGGCATACATCAGGATTCCAACGGCTAATGCGTATGGAACATTTTCCATGTACTCCACCTCTTCTGTCATCTTCAGTGATTTCTCCTTTGATAGTTTGAAGTGGATCTCTGGGGGAACAGAGACTGTCTTTTCTTCCAGCATGCTGAGTCTTCTCAAAACCTTACCAATGTAAACACCATGTGAAAACATTAATTTTCCAGTTGTGCGGTCTCTCTTGATCTTCATTCCCAGGATCTTGCCAACTTCTCCAAGATCCTTCATTTGAAACTCCTCAGCTAACTTCCTTTTCAGATCATTAATCCTCTGCATACATGATCCTGCAATGAGCATGTCATCCACATACAGAATCAATATAATATATTCATCACCAAAAGACTTGATGTAGCAACACTGATCCATGACACATCGTTTATATTCATTTTTAGACATAAATGAATCAAACTTATTGTTCCACTGCCTCGGTGCCTGCTTCAGTCCATATAGGCTGTTCTAGAGTTTGCACACCAGGTCTTCCTTTCCAAACACTACATATCCCTCTGGCTGGTGGATGTAGATGTCCTCCTCTAGATCTCCAGGAAGGAAAGCAGTCTTGACATCAAGCTGCTCGAGATGCAAGTCTTCTGACGCCACATTGCTGAGAAGCACCCGGATGGTGGTAAGCTTTACTACTGGTGAGAATATTTCCGTGAAATCCACTCCCTCCTTCTGTTGGAAGACTTTCACCACTTTTCTTGCCTTGAACCTCCTCTTTCCATCATGCTCTTCCTTCACCCGGTAGACCCACTTGTTCTGTAATGCTTTCTTTCCTGCTGGCAGGGAAGTCATCTTCCAAGTGTTGTTGTCATGCAATGAGGAAATCTCCTCCTTCATTGCCAGCTCCCACTTGCTTGACTCCTTCAGCTGCATTGCACTGTCAAAGCATTCTGGTTCTCCACCTTCAATCAATAACAGATAATGCAATGATGGTGAATACCTCTGCACAGGCCTTCTCACCCTTGATGATCTCCTCAACTCCACTGGATTAGTAGGTTCCACCGGTTTAGATCTCTCAAGCTTAGGCACACCTTCAAGCTCCACTTGCTCTTTGAACTCTGATTCAATGTTCCCATTTTCATCGTAAGCTTCATGGAGACCTTTGTACATGACACCTTCATTGAATACCACATTCTGGCTCCTGATGACCATCTTCTGGTGATCATCCCAAAATCGGTAACCAAACTCATCAGCACCATAGCCAATAAAGAAACATGGCTTGGAAATAGCATCAAGCTTGTCCCTTGAGTTAGAATCAATGTGTACATAAGCTAAACCGCCAAAGACACTTAAATGTGAGAGTTTTACCTCCTTACCAGACCAGAGCTCCTCGGGTAGGCGTTCTCCCATTGGCACAGATGGACTCCTATTGATCAGATATGCTGCCATGTTCACTACATCAGCCCAGAAGGTTTTGGCCAACCCTGAGTGCAGCCTCATGCTCCTGGAACGTTCATTCAGTTTCATATTCATCCTATCTACCACACCGTTCTATTGTGGTGTTCCTGGGATTGTCTTCTCCCACCGAATTCCATTATCAGAACAAAATTCCCTGAATTCCTGACTGTCATACTCTCCACCATTGTCAGACCTCAAACATTTCTGCTTTTCTCCAGACTCGTTCTCCACTATGACTTTCCACTTCTGAAACATCTTGAACACATCAGATTTATTCTTCAGAAAGTAAACACATACCTTCCTTTTTGAGTCATCGATGAATGTCACATAATATTGTGACCCTCCGAGGGATGGTACTAGTGTAGGCCCCCAAACATTTGTATGCACTAGGTCCAGCTTTCCAGCCTTTGGTGTTCTGCCTCCTTTTGCAAAGGACACCTTCTTCTGCTTTCCAAAGATGAAATATTCAAATAAGCCTACTTCCACCAACTTCAGCTCTGGTAGCAACCCTTTTGTTGCCAGCACCATCATCCCCTTTTCACTCATGTGGCCGAGTCTGTAGTGCCACAGTTGAGAACCTCCGAAAGCTTCGAGTGATGCAGCCAAGTCTATGCATGTTTTTGTCATGTTGTACACGGTGCCATTCTTTGATCCCTGAGCTATGACCATAGCTCCTCGGGTGATCTTCCACGCACCACCAGTGAATGTGGTACTCAACCCTACATCATCAAGTTGTCCAACCGAAATAAGTTTTCTTCTCAAGCCAAGGATATACCTCACGTTTTCTAGAACCAGCAATCTCCCACTGTTGGTCTTGATCTGTGCATCTCCATTCCCCACAATCTGAAAGGGCTCATCATCAGCAATATTCACCTTGACAAAATTTCCAGAATTTTTTTTTTTTCAGGAAACCCTTCTCCGATGTACAATGGAAAGACGCCCCAGAGTCTAAAATCCAAGACTCCATCGGGCTATCCACGATGAGCAGTTGCACGTCATCAGTTCCTTCAGATACCGCGTTTGATCCACTGGTTTCAGGTCCCTTCCGGTTATCTCTGCACTCCTTCTTGACATGTCCTTTCTTCCCACATGTCCAGCAGGTAGGACCAGGCCCCTTTTCCTTGTCTCTACTCTTTCCTCTTGACTTTGATCGTCCTCTGCGATTGTCCTACTGTGGGTACCTTCCACTTCGTTCAACATTCAAAGCAGAACCAGAGAATCTGCTTTATTATCTTCTTTGAACATCCTCACTATGGATTAGGCCCCTTATATCTTTCAGAGCCATCTTCGTATTCCCCGAAGTGCTGCTCACAGCTGTTACAGTAGCTTCACAAATTTTAGGTAATGAAGATAATAAAACCAGGGCACATACCTCATCACCAAGATCAATGTCCACCGATGACAACTGACTTATGATGGTATTGAACTCATTGATATGATCTGGCACAGGTCTCCCTTCAACCATTTTCAGGTTGAACAATCGTCGTATCAAATGCACCTTGTTTGTCGCAAAAGCCTTCTCGTACATATTTGTGAGGGCTTTCATCAGGTCCACCATCATCTTCTCCTCTCTAATGTTAAATGCCACGTTTTTTTTCAACAACAAGCACACAACACCTAGAACCTGTCGATCCAGTATCTCCCACTCCGACTTCTCCATGTCCGCTGGCTTTACACCCAGAAGCGGCAAGTGTATCTTTTTCTGATAAAGATAATCCTCGATCTGCATCCTCTAGAAACTGAAATCAGTTCCATCGAAGCGATCAATATTTACTTTTCCTTCATCCAGATCCATCGTTGGAGAATTCTCAACTTCCCTCTGATACCAATTATTGCGGAATCGCCAGGAGACACAATGACCGAAACGAGGAAAAACGAAAAGAAACAAAGCAAAGGACACAACGATTTACATGGTTCAGGAAAAATCCCTACATCCATAAGAGAGGCAGAATTTCAGTATGATTCAGGAGCACAAAATTACAGAGGATTTCAGTAATAAAACCCTGGCCCGAAATGGGATACATATGAAGAAGATGGTCTAATGTTCCAAACAGTAGTCCGCATTGCAACAGTGATTGGCGGATCACTTTGTCAAAAGTGTTACAGTGTCTGTTGGCTAGAAGTCAAAAGTGCTATAGTGAAGTTGACCCTGAAGTCTGCACCTCTACAGTGTCTTTCGGTGTTGGTCAGTCAGCTCCGTGACAGTTGCTGGCCACAAGCACTTGGCCCAACCGGATCGGGCAACTCCAATCCAATACAAATAATATAAGAAGTTTGATTACATGGGAACCAACAATGATACAATAAACAATCTAATTATGACATCTGAGGATGATGGAAATTTAAATGCGTATAGTAGTACTCGATTTATAAATACTCATAAACAAGTAAGATATAATTTAAATGATATCAATAAGAGAATAGATATTAGTGAGAAAATGTTCCCAATTATGAAGTATTAGTTTTGTGTCTATCTAGGACACACCATGCCATGTTTTGAAGAAGAAAAAATTATGTTAGAGATGAAGATATCAGAAGTCTGTAAATAAAAATTTGAATGTGTCCTTTATCACCTGGAAGAAATTATTTCTATGGATATTGTTTTGGATGGTCTAATTTTGGACACAAAGTTGTTGATTTTAGACTTAAAGAGGTGGAAAGTATCATTATGGTGGTTAAAGACAAGTGAGTACAAAATAGATAATCTACATTAGATGAATAAGATGAGTATGAATACACTACTCATGCTGAAAAGTAACAAGAGAGGTCATCATATACCATAACCCAACATGGAATCTCATGTAAAGAAAATAAAAAGAGAGATAAGGAAAATATGGCTGAAATCATACTTAAGCCTATAAAGAACAGTAGAACATAGATACTTTATAGTGGGTGATCATCACACATGAATGGAAATGTTGATTTCTTGAAAAATATAAATGAAATAGCTGATAAAATAGTTCATTTCAATAATATAGGGGAATTAAAAATCAAAGAGAGTGGAAATACACATATTTTAGGTGGTGATATGGTTAGTACATAAGTGATCTATTTTGGAAGGTCTATGACATAACCTATTGAGTGGGATTCAACTCTTTCACTTTGTTCTTGAGGTAATGTTCAACCTAAAGGGGTGTCTGATAAAAATAAAAGTTGGAAATTCTCTTATAATATGAAGTATAAAACTACAATATTAATCAGGTAGACAGTCCTAAAAGTACATGTCTTCTTATAATAGGTTAAGAAAATAACTTATATCATTAGAGGTTAGGCCACATTTACCAATAGATCATAGAAATTTTTTCTAAAATAAAATCTTCAGTATAAATGTAGAACCTAAAGGGAGATAGAGAAAAGACATGTGATACGTGCATGTGAGTAAAAATACATTGAAATATTTATTGAATAAAAAAAAGGGATTCAAATTTTCTTGATCTAGTACAAACTAGCATGTGTGGGACAATGGTTCCACATGGTACACATTGAGAAAGGTATTTTATTTTTTTCTTTGGTTATTACATTAGAATGGAATTTTCTATATTTATGAAAAGAAATAGAAATTCCATGAAGTGCATGATGAGGTATCCAAGAAGATTTAAAAATGAGACTAATTGAACAATTGAACCATTATTCTCTCAAAATGCGATATAATGCACATATAATGAGTTTTATAACTAAATTAAAAACAATGGAATAAAATGTGAAGTTTCATGTGTAATAACTCCATAGTAGAATGGATTCATTGAATAGATGAATCAAATGGTGAACAATATATCCAAGACACAAATTATTAAATGTGTAATCCCTCACCACTATTGGAAAGTGGAACTAAATGTTCATTTTTAGACTAAAAACTATGTATTTTTCATAGATATAAAGGATATAACACCCATATAAATGTGTTATGAGAGGAATCCCTCCGTGAAAGATTTTTTTAAGAGTAGTTCTTATATCCAAAATAAATAAGGCAGTTGGTGCAAGTATGGTGATACAGCTGATAAAGAATATATTCTAGGATACTTAGTGAAGATAAAGTCTTATAAATTCTATAACAATAAGTTGAGGAAAATTATAGAGATAAATGACATCAGGTTCATTGAGAAAAGGGTGGCGAAGGATCCTATAAATCCAAAAATTGATGTATTATTTACATAAGAAGAGTAAAAAATGAAGTTGGTACAAATCTAGAAGTGATTTAGAGGTGTATGAATGATTATGACTCTAAGGATAATTTAGAGAAGGAAATAATCGCTAAAAAGGTGCAATTGGAACCCCAAATAATAATAAAAATAGTATAGGTGGATCCATATAACATAATTATAGATATATTTACAAAAAATCAAACACGGAGGATGAGGAATATAGAACATAATTCACTATTATCTATATTGTAACCAACTAAATTTGATGAATCATGAAAATATGAGTCCTGATCTACGACCATAAATAAGGAACTATATCAAATTGATAAGAACTTGACTTGGGAGATATTTCAAATTCCAAAAAATAAAAGTTTAATTGAAACAAAGTGCATATTCAAGAAAAAAGTTGATGAGCATGGAAATATGATCAGAAACAAGGCACACTTGGTTTGACAAGGATATACTTAGAATGATGGTGTTGGTATTGAAGAAATGTTTTTCTCCAATGGAAATACTAGAGTTAATTGGTCTCTTTCTAGATATAACAATTCTAAAAGGATTCCTAGTTTTTAAAATTGATGTCAAGGAAGTATTCATGAATGGTATTCTCAGTAAGGAATCCTATATGGAAAAATTTGTGGTCTTTTTGATTGAGAATAATGAAATTAATGTTTACATGTTAGATAAGGACATGTATGGACTGAATAAGGCCCTGGGAGCATTGTATTCTGGTATGGATTCATATTTTAAGAGTTTTTAATTCAAAAGGGGTGTTTTTGAACAAAATCTCTCTGTGAAGACATTCAAAGAAGAACAATTCATGGTGCTCGTATATGTGTATGATGTGATTTGTATTGGAATCAAGCATAGATATCTTGGAGAATTTTTTATTCTCGTGATATCATAATTTTAAATTTCCATGATTAGTGAAATCACATATTTTCTAAGACTATGGGTGTTTTAAAATAAATAGTACACTTTTGTCCCTCTGACTATGTATGTGAGAGAACTACTAAATAAATTTGACATGCATGATTCCAAACTTGTTTCAACTCAGATTGATGTTAGAACCAATCTTGTAAAACATGATAATAGAAAATATATAGATCATGACTTTTATATAATAATAATTGGAAGTCTACTATATCTGAAAATCAACTCATCCAAATAAATTTTTTTGCAACATTCTTAACAACCCATTTTTAGAGTAATCTGGAAGAACAATATCTTATAATGGTGAAATAAATCATGAGATACATCTATGGAAATATCATCCATAGGATCATCTATTATAGGGTAAAGGATCAAAAAACATTCAGCATTTTTTGATACAAATAGGTCTAGTGATGTAGAAGACCACAAGTCCATGAGTAGTGGTTTTTTTATTAGAAATAAATGTGTTGTCTGATTGAGTAAGATATGGTAGAGAATAACTCTTATCGAAGTTAATTCTAAATATATCTAATTGAACAATGTATGCACACAAATACTATTGATGAGATAATAGTTAGAGGATATTTTCAAATAATTGAATCATCCAATGGTGATCCTTTGTGGTAATAATAGTGTTATTGAGCTCATAGAAAGATCCATTAAGTACTCTTGTACCAAATACCTTAAATGTTTATATGAATTTATCAATGAAAAAGTGTATCAAGGTGTGGTAAAAATAACGTGTGTTGGGAATGATGAAAATGTGGAATATATCATGACCAAGTCATGAGCCACTTTGGTTTTTTTAGAAACATTGGTTGAACCTCGGTGTTCAAATACTCCCTCAGATTGAGGAGGTTCATAAATTCCCCCTCTCCTCATTTTCATCTAATTTTTTATTTAGTTTGATTCATGATTATAAGGTCACTATGAGATTACTGTCAAATGGGGAGAAATGACTATGAAAGTTAATAGAGAATGCCTTAAATTTGAGTGATCAAAAAGTTGTTTTAGAGAAAATTTATCACATTTATGGGAGTATATGGGATAAAAATCATGGGGAGATTTAATTGAGTTATGGACAATAGAGAGATATTTGGAATAAGGAATAGAATGAGGCATGCAATGATTTCTTGAAATCTTGTTTTCTACAATGATAAAATATCATGTAGACTTCAAGTGATGGATGAGTTATTTCACTACTATTAATAAGAAGTAATAATTCTGTGTTGAATTTAATTTCACTTTTAGTTTCCAAAAAAACCCTGATGGGAAGAATGTTAAAACCAAGGTTTTCTAAGTTGTAAATTGATGTTGTGTATACTATAAATCGATTTCTGATTTGATGAAGGATATTAAAGTCTGAAGGTGATGGTTTAAATTAAATGTAAATTTTTTCCAATGTTTCCAATTTTTTGGTGAAAAGTTGGAGTAAAGTTCAATGTTTTTTCCAGATCAATTGCATGGATTTCATGTTTTTCTGGGAGAATTTTTTATAGTCTATATATAATTCATTTTACAGTCATTATGTACGTCACTTAAAATTCATGCTTTGGTAGAGTAGTGCTTCATGTGCAAGTCACATATTGGTAGATCAAGTAACCACATGAAATTCATCACTAGTGGATTAAGGTATCACATTCTTTTTTGTTCACTAGTTGGGTTGTGCATTAGTCAAGGATCTTCATATGTAATGATGATAAAAAATGGGTATTTTTTTAATAAATATTGAACTAACCGCTACATTGGAGTAAGTAAAAAATTGGAACACTAATGTAACATCCCAAGTAAATAAAGAAATATGACATTTTCATATTTATTAATATTTTTGATTAAAATATTAATTTTACTTTAAAATGGATTCTATGTTCGATGGCGTACCTGATACCCAACAACAGGTTTCTTTGAAATCTTACGTTGGTCACTAATCATATAATATTATTATTTTAAATGGTAGTTAATGTCTAGCCATTGTATTGGCAGGAATGAATATAACTAACTAAAATATTATTATACATGTTTGTTAAATATTTTTACATTTATCCAATAAAAGTTAGAGGCTTAAAATGTGAATGAATCCAATTTTATGCACAAATACTCTAATATTTTTTAAAAGGTCGATTTAACACCTTTTGATGGTGAACCATTTTTAAATCTAGATTTTATCACTTTTATATTTCATATTTGTCAAAATCAAATCCTTCTTTAGATTCGGGACATCAAAATTTACTTTGGGGAAATTTTTGTATTTTTCTAAAAAAGCTCATTTTTAATGAATAATGAAAAATACTGTATTTTAATTCAAAACTACCTTTTAATCTAATTTATTTATATGGATATATTATGTTTTTAATTGTTTTTGAAGTTTAATTATAATATATTTTTACTATTTAATCCAATTTTGGTCATTGTAAGTAATTTCACTTTGAAATTGGACATAAACAAGTGTCAATCTTTTGATAGTTATTATTTCTAAAAAACAAGATTTTCTGTTTTGACAACGGGAATTAATTTTAAATTAATTTTTTCCACTTTATTTTTTGAAATTGGAAAATTTGATTCCATATTTTTAATCAGGAGGTACAAATTGTGTAAATAAGTAAATTTTATTTTTAGACCTTTTAAATATTTATTTTAGTAAATATTTTATTTACAATGGTTAAATGGTAAATTTGGTAAATAAGGGTAAACAATAATATTATAATAATATTAAATTATCCTAAAATGTGTCTTAATAATATTTTTTGATACATTTCCGAACAATGGAATCCTTGGGTCAATTTTGGGACCCCATAGAGCCACTTGGGAGTGATAATGACACTTTAATTTAATTAACATAAAGTAAAGGCAAAAATGGCATAAACAAATATATTTTAGTAAATCAATTTTTACATGGGGTTATATAAGTTATCTCTTCGACTATAAATATTAATTTGAAAGATAACAATATTTTATACATCATGGTAGTTTTTTTATACTTTTTAGACATCAAATAAATAAAATTACTTATGACAAAATAATGATGTAGTGTTTACCTTATTAATGAATGATTTAAATAAATAAGATTATAGAAATTAAAAAAATATCCAAAACTTTTACAATTCATTTTGGATGATTTTATTTCAAATATGATTCATCTTATCTTCTACATTAATGAGTTTTAGACCTTTAAAAACCGAAAATAATTATATAATAAAATAATATTTTCAAACTTCCCAAAAGAGCCCCTCCTCGCCCTTATAAAAATCCCTCACCTCTATCCCATTACTCACACATCTCAAACCCCTTGGATCATCCAAAATCTACCTAAAAAATCCTTAAATATCCATCTCTTTCTCCTATAAGCCTTACCTTAGGCATAAATAACTTCAAGTAAACCTTTTGGTTCAAACCAAAAGGAGTTACCCGATTTAAAGGTAACATCGTCTCTTAAGTTCTTTTCTTTTATTCTACTTTTCCAACCACATAAACTCTTTTTATTCATATATTTTATAACAACACCAGTATATTTAATATACTATGTTGTTTTTATAAGAATTATTCTAACTACACTTACACACACATCCATTTAATTGGTAAGGAACATACTGTTTCTGCGGATGACGAACTACTACCTCAAGAAACAATGATTATTCAAATATCTCCAACCACCTCTCATGGTGGACATTATGATGGAACTCTATTTATATATTATATATATTATGTTTATTTTTTCTTTATTCTTCTTTATTTTCCACTTATAGTATACATTAATGGTTTTAATAATGGGTAAATGCGATAATTTCATTTGAGAAAGTGTATACTATCGCCCCCTCAAAGTGATATGACTCGTTCATGCCTTACATGGAACATATAAATGGTAGAGTTAATGAAATTTTATATGATATTATACTTTAATTTTAATATACCTATGTATCATTAACTTTTCATTCCATTAAAATACTAAATAGAAATGAAATTACCATTCATGCGTACGTATGGCTTACCATCTACATGAACATTGCATTTCATTTCTTATATCCAAATGTTATGTACTGTAATAAATACATATAAATATATTGGATATATATGATATATATGATATCTAAATCGTGAATATCATTCTTTTTATTATGGAATTTTGACCACATGAACAACTTGTAATTATAAGAAGTTCATTTTTTACTCAAGTACAAAATATCGACAAAATGACCATTATTAATTTAAATGATTACATAATGTTTATAACATGGTAATAAGTGATATAAAATGAATAATTAACTTCCATATTTTCTTAATAAAGTATAAATTAACTTTAGTTTATTATTCAGGATATTAAATAACAAACTGGTCAAGTCGGACACGATGTAAGGGAATTCGTCTCAATCTCCTTTCATTGAGGCATCTTTTTATTTCTACATGGCTTTATTTTATATAGTGTATAAACCTCATTGAATTTTAATTTCATTCAAATGGAATATTTTCTCTATGAATAATTTTACTAAATGACAAAAAAAGAATTTTTCTTTTAATGTAAGTGGTGACAATGACCTTTTCCGCCATTGTGAGTATTATTTGATCTATGGATTCCTTAATAAATCGTAATGTTTTTTAAAAGAAAAATAAATACCACATACTATTTTTATTTATTTTGGTATTGAAAATTGTTTTGGTAATGGATTAATTATTTCAATATTTTGGAATGATATATTGTTTTTGCAATGTGGGAATGTTATATTTCCTTTATGGTTATGTTATATGTTGTGATTATGTTATGGTCCTTGAGAATTGTTCAGGTATACGAGTGGTTCCATTATAAACCTAGGGTGGGTGAGCTCGATATAGATCTCCAATGCATTGGGTAATGTGATGGAGGTAAACATGAATGCTTCTCATAAGATATTTAGGGAATATATGGTGATGGGTTTTTCAACATAACTCCCTATATATCTATGATAGCTACCATGTAAGTGTGATATAGATGTTACATATTATCATTATGATTTATGATTTCTATGTGTTATTCAAAAGTATTATGATATCATGAGGTATGTTAAAGAGATTATTTTATGCATGTATTAATGAATTAATATTTTCATTCTTTGTTTTATAACCCTTACTAAGATTTTTATGCTTATCCCAAGCTTTGAAATATTTCTCACAGGACTTAAAGATGAATATGGTCAACGATGGGATCAAGGGAAAGTAATGTTTTCTAAAACATGGAATTGGAAATGACTCTTTTTTAAGAGTTTTTATTTTATGGAAAAATGGAAACTAAGTAGAAGTTTCTACTTTGTAATTTTTTAAGATGTAATAGTTATGACCTAATTCTCTAAAACTCTAAACCTGAAAAGATCCTCAATGTGAATTATTAACTTAATTCAAGATTATGTAATGTTTAAGGTCGGGGTCTTATATTTGGTATCAGATGTCAGTTTAGATAACTTTAGAAGTTAGGGTATTGTTAAATTAGTGTCCATAAATTAATTTACGGAAAGGTTGAAATGATATAGCATTTACAGATTACCATGTTACTTCTCCTAATATATTTCTGTGTTCAGAATAGTTTTCTGCAGAGGAAACAGGGCAGCTATGATGGGACGACATCATGAAGAAGGCAACCTTCCAAATCAGCAAACCGAGATGGTCGTAATTAGAACTGAATAGTTTGTTATAGTGGAGGAACAGTTGACTTGAGACATAAATGGTGGTGGTATCCATGAATGAGATCATCCAGATCAACCATAGAGGAACATGTCAGCAGTGGAGCATTTCATGAGGCAACATCCCCCATTATTCAGAGTATCATCTGACCCTGTGCTAGTAGAAGGGTGGATTAAGGCACTATAACAGATTTTTTATGTCATGGGGTGATCAGAACATCACAAGGTTAGTCTTTTTGTTTACTATTTAGAAGGTGAAGACGATTAGTGGTGGTCGATGGTGAAAAATATCATGAATAATGAGGAGATTTATGCTCTTGATTTGGATGAAATCAAAGGTCTATTTCTTCAGAAATATTTTCCTAAGGTGGTTTGTCTTAGGATGGAAAAACAATTCCTAGAATTGAGGCAGGAGGATGACTCAGTAGAAACTTATAAAGAAAAATTCACTCAACTGGGAAGGTATTCTCTAAATTTCATATGAGATCTTGATAGTAAAATCAACCATTTTTACTCAGGCTTAAATCCAAAGTATTGAAGGGATTTATCTTCTCATGAGTTCAAACATTATGAAAAACTTGTTTGATGTTCATAGAAGGTGGAAATATAGTTTTTTGATAATCAGGTGTTCTTTGACAAACAACAGAATTAGATGTCGAGGTGGAAGATGATAGGGAAGAACTCTTCAAAAAAGTCTGATGGTAAGAAACTTAAGTTTATAGTTTGTGAAAATTATGGTAAAAAGCATGTTGGGGAATGTCTTTTGAATTCTGGTAAGTGTTACTAATGTGGTAAAATGGGACATAAGGCTTGTAATTACACTGAAAAAGATCAGTGTAATGGTAAGACAAAATTTGATTTACAGTCAGTAAAATGTTTTATGTGAAATGAAATGGGTCATTATGAAAATGAGTGTCCAATGATGAACTCAAATGAGGGAAAGAAGCCAGACTAAAAGTAGAAAGGGGTGGTGAAAAACTTTGAAACTACTTCAGTAGATGTTGTCCCATCAAATTAAGTAGTATCAAGTACATTGTTTGTTTGTTCAGATTATGCCAATGTGCATTGTCGGATTTAGGTTCTACACATTCTTTCATTTTTGAGATGTTTTCTAGTAAATTGGGAATTCCATCTCAAGATAATAATCCAGAACTTATGGTAAAAATTCCTGGAGGAAATTATGAGACAAAAGTAAATCATAATAACTTTACTATCCTTGTTTTCATTAATAATCTACCTAAAAACCTTATATTTTTGCCTCTAGTAGTTTTTGATGTTATTTTCGGTTTGAATTGGATTTTTGTTTGTCATGATTTGATTTACTGTAGAGTAAAAGAGGTTTCTTTTCAAAAAGAATTTCAGTTTGTGTACAAGAATGAACCCTTGATATTGATAACATATCAGGAAGCTGAGAAACTAGTAAAAGATGGAAATGAATGTTACCTTGCACGTATTGTTGAAAACAAAGGAACTGTTTAGGTTAATGATGTGTCGGTTTTAAATGAGTACCTTGATGTTTTTCCTAATGATTTTCCTAATATTATAACTAATCAAGAAGTTGAATTTACTGTTTACTTGGTTCTTGAGGCTAATCCAATTTCAAAACCCCCTTATCGAATGGCTCAAATTGAACTTTTAGAGTTAAAAAATGAATTACAAGAGTTATTAGATAATGGTTTCATTTGACCTAGCACATCACCATAGGGTTCACCTATCTTGTTTGTTAAAAATAAAGATGGTTCAATGAGACTTTAAATTGATTATAGATCATTGAATAACATCACTATTAAGAACAACTATCCTTTGCCTCATATCAATGATTTATTTGATCATCTCTAGGGAGCTCATTATTTTTATAAGATTGACTTTAGTTTGGGGTACCATCAGTTGAAAGTAAAGGAATAAGACATCTGAAGACCTCTTTTTTACTAGATATGGCCATTGTGAATTTGTAGTTATGCCTTTTGGGTTAACCAATTCACCTGTTGTATTCAGGGATCTTATGAATAGAATTTTTTGTGAATTTTTTGAAAATTTTGTGGTCATGTTTATTGATGATATTTTGGTTTATTCTAAATTCAAAGAGGAACAATAAATTCATTTAAGAGTTTTATTGAAAACCTTAAAAGAAAATAAACTATATGGGAAATTCAACAAGTTTGAGTTTTTGTTACAAAAAAATTCATTCCTTGGTAACATTGTTTTAAAAAATGGCATAACTGTTGATATTGCTAAAAAATATATGTTGAAGAATGGCCAAGACCCACAAATATAATCGAGATCTATAGTTTTCTTGTTTTCGTGGGTTATTACCGGAGGTTTTATGAAAATATTTCATAGAAATCTAGTCCGATTACTAAGTTAACTCGAATTGGTATTAAGTTCATATGGACAAAAGAATGTGATGATTGTTCTCATGAATTGAAAAGAGTATTGGTGAATGCTCCAATCATGGAACTGCCTTCCAGAAATGGTGAGTTTTTTATCTATAGTGATTCTTAGTTTAATGGACTTGGTTGTGTCCTAATGCAGAATGATCAGGTAATTTCTTATGCTTCACGTCAGTTGAAACCTCATGTGTTAAATTACCCTACACATTATTTGGAATTATATTATGTTGTTTTTTCTTTAAAAATTTGGCGACATCATTTGTAAGGAGTAAAATGTGAAATATATAATGACTATAAAAGTTTAAAGTATATATTAACTCAGAATGAATTGAAAATGAGATAGAGGAGATGGATGGAATTAATCAAGAATTATGATTGCATGATTCATTATAATCCAGGAAAGGAAAATAAAGTGGCTGATTCTTTGAGTCAAAAAAGTAATGCAACATTAACCTTGTTATATTTTGAACAAGATCCTTCGATTAAATATTTGATGACCTTTATCATAGAAGTTGTTGGGGCAAGTAATTCCTTTATTTTTTTTAGTTGTCCGTGAAATCATCTCTATCAGACAGAATTAAGAAATCCCAAAAGGAGGATAGTTTGTTACAGAAAAATGTAAAGTTGGTTTAGAAGGGTAAGTTTCCTGATTTTAACATTGATAATGATTGTGTTTTGAGTTTTGAGATATGATTATGTGTTCCTTGTGATTCACAGTTGAATAATGAGTTATTATGTGAAGCTTATAGTTCTCCGTTTTTATTTCATCCTAGCAGTACTAAGATATACAGAGATCTTCGGGAGTATTATTGGTGGGATAGAATGAAAAGAGATGTTACTGATTTTGCTATGAATTGTTTGACTTTTCAACAGGTTAAATCATAGAAGACGTTACCTAAAGGGATGATTCATTCTTTACCGGTTCCAGAGTGGAAATGTGAAAATATATCCATGGACTTCATTGTGGCATTACCAAAGACATTTCTAGGTAATAATTCAATCTGGGCCATTGATGATTGGTTGACTAAATCGACTCATTTCCATTCTATTCGAGATACTTTGTCTCAAGATAAACTTTCTCAGTTGTCTATTAAAGATATATTTAGGTTACGTGGAGTTCCCCTCTCTATTGTATCTGATCTTGATCATAGGTTTACTTCTAACTTTTTGAAAATCCTTCAGATGTTGTTGGGTACAGAATTAAATTTTACTACAGCTTTTCATCCTCAATTAGATGGGTAGTCAGAATGAAAAATTCACACCTTGGAGGATATGATACGTGATTTCTCGATGTATTATCAGGGAATTTGGGACCAACATCTTTCTTTGGTTGAATTTTCTTATAATAAAAGTTTTCATTCCAGTATACATATGGCTCCGTTTGAGGCATTATATAGAAAGCAGTGTCGAACTCCATCTTTTTGGGATGATGTAGAGGAAATGAATCTGAAGGGACCCAAATTGTTAGAAGAGATGGATGAGAAAGTTTAGTTGATTCAGAAGTACAAGAGAACATCTCAGAGTAGGAAGAAAAGTTATGCGGATAACTGGAGGAAAGATTTTTCATTCTAGATTGGTGATAATGTCTTTCTCAGAGTTTCTCCATGGAAAAGTGTGATGTGTTTTAGCAAGAAGGGAAAGATGAGTCTGAGGTTCATTAGACCCTATGAAATTCTGGATAAAGTTGGATCAGTTTCATAAAGAGTTGCTTTACCTCCAATTTTATCCCAGGTACACAATGTATTTCATGTTTCAATGTTGAGAAATTATATTCCATATCCATATCATGTTTTGAGACTAGAGGTAGTTTATTTGGAAGAGAATCTCCCTTGTGAGGAACAACCAGTCCATATTTTTGACCGATGAGAGAAAGTGTTGTGGAATAAGGTAATTCATCAGGTAAAGGTTTTTTGTAAAAACCATATGGTTGAAGAGACATCATGGGAATATGAAAAGTCTATGAGGGATAAATGCCCCCATCTATTTGATAAGTGAATAAAATTGTGAGGACGCAATTTCTGAAAGGGGGGAAGGATGTAACATCCTAGGTAAATAAGAAAATATGACATTTTCATATTTATTAATATTTGTGAGTTAAATATTAATTTTACTTTAAAAGGGATGATATGTTTTATGGCATACCTGATATGCAACAATGAGTTTTTTTGAAATCTTACGTTGTACACTAATAATATAATATTATTATCTTAAATGTTAGTTAATGCCTAGTCATTGTATTGGTGATAATGAATAGAAATAACTACAATATGATTATATATGTTTGTTAAATGTTTTTATATTTATCCAAATAAAGTTATAGGCTTAAAATGTTAATGAATCCAATTTTAAGGCCAAATACTCTAATATTCTTTAAAAGGTCGATTTACCACCTTTTGATGGAGAACCCCTTTTAAATCTATTTTATGTAACTTTTATATGTATATTTCAAAAAATAAAATCATTATTTATAATTGGGACATAAAATTTTACTTTGGATAAATTTTTGGTATTTTTCTGATAAAGTTCATTTTTTAATGAATAGTGAAAAATATTGTATTTTAATTCAAAATTGCCTTTTAATATAATTTATTTATATTGTTAGATTATATTTTTAATTGGTTTTAAAGTGTAATTATAATATATTTTTACCATTTAATCCAATTTTGGTCATCAGCAGTAATTTCACTTTGAAATTCAACATAAACAAGTGTTAATATTATGATAGTTATTATTTCTTGAAAACATTCTTTTTGTTTTGACAACGGAAATTAATTCTAAATTAACTTCTTCCACTTCTGTATTATGAATTTGGAAAAATTTATTTCATATTTAGAATCAAGAGATCCAAATTTTTTAAATAGTTAAATTTTATTTTTAGACATTTTAAATATTTACTTCAGTATATATTTTATTTACCATGGTTAAAGGGTAAATCTGGAAATAAGGGTAAAAAACAATATTATGATAATATCAAATTACCCCAAGATGAGTCCTAATACTATTTTTTGATAAATTTCCGACCAAGGGAATCCTTGGGTATATTTTGGGACCCCATGGAGCCACTTGGGAGTGATAATGAAACTTTATTTTAATTAACTTAATGTAAAGGCAAAAATGACATAAACGAATATCTTTTAGAAAAAAAAAATTTACATGTGATAATAAAATTTAACTCTTCGACTATAAATATTAATTTAAAATATAAAACGATTTCCTACATCATGGTAATTGTTTTATACTTTTTAGACATCAGGTAAATAAAATTATTTATGACACAATAATTTTGTAGTTTTTACCTCATTAAAGAATGATTTAAATAAATAAGATTATAAAAATTAAAAAAATATCCAAAACCCATCAAATTCCTATTATATGATTTTATTTCGAACATGATTCATCTTATCTACTACTTTAATGAGTCTTGGACCTTTAGAAATGGAATTTCATTATATAATAAAATAATATTTTCAAACATTCATAAAGATCCCCTCTTCCCCCTTATAAAAATCCCTCACCTATAACACATTATTCACACATCTAAAGCCCTTTTACTTGTCCAAACTCTGCCTAAATTATCTCTCAAGATCCCTCTCTTTATCCTATAAGCCTTACCTTAGGCAGAAGGCACTTCAAGTAAACCTTTTGGTCCAAACCAAAGTGAGTTACCCAATTTAAAGGTAGTGTCTTCTCTTAAGTGATTTTCTATTATTTTACTTATCCAACCCCCTTAAATATTTTTATTCCTTTATTTTATAACAACACCATTATACTCAGTATACTAGGTTTTTTTATGAGAATTATTAGAACTACACTTACACACACCTCCATCTAATGGGTAAAGAACATACTGTTTCTGTGGACGGTGAACTACTACATCACAAAACAATGATTGTTCAAATATCTCCAAACGCCTCACATGGTGGCTATTATGATGGAACTGTATTTATATATGATATATATTATGTTTAAGTTTTCTTTATGCTTATGTATTTTCCATTTATAGCAAAAATTTATGGTTTCAATAATGAGTAAATGTGATAATTTCATTTGAGGAAGTGCGGACTACCACCCCCTCAAAGTGATATGACACGTTCATGCCATACGTGGAACATAAAAAGGATAGATTTAATGAAATTATATATGATATTATTTTGTAATTATAACATACTTATGGGTCATTAATTTTTTATTCAATTAAAATATTAAATAGAAATGAAAGTAGCATTCATGCGTACGTACGGCTTACCGTCTCCATGAACGGTGCATTTCATTTCTTATCTCCAAATGTTATGTACTATTATAAATACATATATATACAAGATATATATGATATATATGATATATATGATATCTAAATCATGAATATCATTTTCTAGATAATGTAATTTTGACCACATCAATAACTTGTAATTATAAGAAGTTCATTTTTGACTCAAGTACCAAATATCGACAAAATGAAAATTATTAACTTAAATGATTATATAATGTTTATAACATGTTAATAAGTGATATAAAATGAATAATGAATTTGAAAAAGGTTCTTAAGAAATTAGATATTAACATTACTTTATTATTCAGGATATTAAAGAACGAACGGGTCAATTCGGACATGAGGTAAGGGACTTCGTCTCAATATCTTTTCATTGAGGCATCTTTTGATTTCTACATGACATTATTTTATACAGTGTATAAACCCCTCTAAATTTTAATTTCATTCAAATGTAATTTTTTATCTATTAATAATTTTACTAAACGTCAATAAAAAAAGAATGTTTCTTTTAACTTAAGTTGTATCAATGACATTTTTCACCTCTGCAAGTATTATTTGATCTATGACTTCCTTAACAAGCCATAATGTTTTTTAAAATAAAAAACAATACCATATACTCTTTTTACTTATTTTGGTATTGAAAATTGTTTTGAGAAAGGATTTATTATTTCAATATTTTGGAATGATATATTGTGTTTTCAATGTGGTAATGTTATATTTCCTTTATACTTATGTTGTGTGTTATGATTGTGTTATGTTTCTTGGTCATTGTTTACATATATTGGTGGTTCTATGATAAACCTTGGGCAGGTGAGCCTAAGATATCTCTCCAATGCATTGGGCAACGTAACGGAGGGAAACATGAATGTTTTTACTAAGAGATTTAGGGAATATAATGTGATGGGAATTCCAACGTAAATATTTATGTAGCTTTGATAGCTACAATGTAAGTATGATATTGATGCCACATGTTACCTTTATGATTTATGATTTCTATGTGTTATTCATAAATATTATGACTTCATGAGGTATGTTAAAGAGATTATTTTATGAATGCATTGGTGAACTAATATTTTCTTTGTTTTATAACCCTTATAGAGCTTTTTATGCTCATCCCATGTTTTGAAATGTTTTTCACAGGACATAAAGATGAATAGGGTCAAGGATGGGATCAAGGGAAAGTCATGCTATTTGAAACATGGAACTGGACATGACTCTTTTTTTAAGAGTTTTTATTTTATGAAAAAAATGGAAATTGATTAGAAGTGTCTACTTTTTTGTTTTCTGAGATGTAATTGTTATGACCTAATTCTCTAAAAATCTAAACCTTAAAAGATCCTCAATGTGAATTATTCACTTAATTCAAGATTTATTAATGTTTAAGGCTGGGGGCTTATAACTAAGGACCCTCTCGAAACATAAGGTATATGTAGGAACCATCTCTAGGGTGAAAAGAACATGATTAAAGCTATATGAGGAAATTGATAGAGTTAAAAAGGTAGCATGATCTTTTTATAGTAAAGGCAGTTTCACAAAGTAATATAAATTAACCTTAGATGGGTAAAGAGACTTTAGTTATCTCTCTTGAGTGAAGGGGGATGTTTGAACCTTACCAGATTGAAGAGGTTTACATGAAATACATTGTGTGAAAAAGATTGATTAAATTGATCTGAGTGAACCAAAGTATCATAATGTTTATTGGGAGAATGAAGTTGGGTAAAGGTACATGGGAAAGCTATACCTAGGTGAAGCAAGAGAACTAGGTGACCTATACCTAGGATAATCTAAGGACCTGGGTTAAGCTTTATACTTGAGGGAAGGGTGGACTTCATTTTATAATATAATGGATACTCTAGATAATCAATAACAATTTTTAAGTATGTAATTCCCAATAAATATTCATTCAAATTTGGAGCTTCTATTTAAGTATTTAAACTAATAAATATCCAATCTGAATTAGTGTGTAACTATAGATATGCAAAAAATATCTAAGGGTGGGATTTCACTATCCCTTATTTCATTATAAAGAAAGTAATCCTAGAATAGAGTGACCATATCCAATTATTATAATCCAAAGAACTAGTGAATCATAATGGATTTAGGTAACATCAAAACATCATCATTGTATTCTCCTTGTAGTATCCATTAGTGGATAACTATGTCAAAAAAATTATATATATATTTTTAATTTAGGAACTTATAATTATGGTGAATATTAAATTCAATCATATAGGTTTAATAAGTTCCTACCAAACTGAGTGCAATATCCATCAAGAGAAAAATATCACTGTTATGAAAACCTCCCATATTAGGGTGTCTTTAGTTATATTAATTGTTAAGGTATTGATAGATTTTGTTGTATCATATGTTTTTGAGGATTTATCTTAGGATCATGCTAGTTTTTGGTAATATTTATCTTTTTAGCCATATAAAGGTATTTTCAAATCATCATTTGAGTTAAGTTATTTAAAATCACTTTTCTATATTTTTTATAAAATATGGAATAATAATGCCTATTTTTTAAATTAGTATGTTGTTTTAGTTAATTTAATGAATATAATTAACTAGATTAAGGAAAATGAAAGGTTTTATTAAAATATAATATGATTTTTATGATTTACATTATATTTATTTTTCTGTTATATATTATATTTATATTAAAATAATGTTTTTATGGACCATTTTTATTTCTTATGGATATGATTTATCACATTATTAATTAGTTAAGTAACCTAATGATGGTAATAAAGAGGGATATGGAAATCTAGAATTAATGTTTGGTATTTATTATTAATAAAGTTGTCAATATGTATTGAAACATGAATAAATGTAGTTTGTTGAAGTTTTTTACTACTATTATTTTCATTATTTATATGGTAAGAGTGGTAATATGATGGTTGGATTATTTTGGTGGAAATGGGTTGATAAAATATTTTGTCACGGTATCTTGGTGTGGCTGATGTGAAATAGATTAGATGGTAGTGTTAATGTGGTGGAATTGATGTTATGGTTGTTTATGTAGTGATGTAGAGAGTTTTATTAGAGATTGTCTCATAATTGATAAAAAATATGGTATGATGCTAGAAAAATTGAAAGAATGAAATGATTAATTTAATGTGGTATGGATTTTGTTAAAAATTAGGTGTAATAATTAAAGAATAAATTAGTAAGTGATTGATAAGTTGTGAATAAATATATGATTGTTTATTAACCAATGAATGATAATAATATAAATGTAGTATAATCAGTTAAAATATAATGATATTAATAGGTTATAATTTTTTAATGTTTTATTGGATAAAACATAATGTGGGAATTGAATATAAATGTGGTTAATGGATGGTATAGATCTAACTAATATATTCTTATTGAATATAAGTGGTTGTTAAACTAAATCAATAATATTAAAGTGGTAATTAAAAGTATAAAATAATAAATAAGTGATGAATATAAAATGGCATGAAATATTTTGATGGGAGGTTTTATAGATGTTTTATGGTCATGGAGTTGTGTTAATGGATTTGGTTATTGGGGTGGATAGAGGTGGTAGTGATATTGTTATGTATTGGTGGTAATTGTGGTTGTAGTTTCATTGTACTAGGAAGTAAAACATTAGGTTGGTATTCTGTTCTATTAATATATATTCATTATAGTTATCCTATTTATTGTGCACCATTACCTGAGTCAAGTATTGTGATTCATGCCTATATTACGATTTTTGGTTCCTAGTATACCTCCAACATCCAAGGTAGAGGTGATATTGATGGATACTCCCCCTTCCACACTCTCTCTTCCTAACATAGTATGGGTTGTAATGCCTTGAGGTTATAGTATGTAATGATGTAGTTATTATATGGGTGAATGGAAGAAATGTACACGGGAGGAGGGAATGAAGTTGGTTTCATTTATGTTTATGTTCATGATTATAATGAAATATTTGTAGGTGGTAGAGATGTGTATATGTGTTGATGTGATATATAGTTATATTTATGTGTTTTTAGTTTTAATGTGATTATGTAGCTATATGGTTGTGGATATGAAAGTGATGGGTGCACGAGGATGTATGAGGTTGCGGAATGAGGGTGACTAATTCAGTGGCGAAGTGCGTGTGGGTTACCCTCTAACATTTTTTATTGATATTATGTTACCTTACTTTTGTGTATTTTTTGGTCAGTGATCCTTGGTGAGAATGGAAAATTAGTACACATTGATAGGAAAATGATTTGGTTTTGTTTTTTATTCACTAAGGAATTTTTACGTTCCTTTTAAATATTAATGACAGGTTTTGGGGAGTATCTTCTTGAGTGTACTTGTATTCTCACCCCTGCTATATATATACTATTTTTGTAGGTCTACAGGATAAAATTGGTGAACGGACTGGGAATTACTAGTTCATATTGTGGAGTAATCTAGTGTTGATGGGGTCATTTCTAGAAGAGTTTCTTATTTTTGGTATTCAATTAAAAACATTTATTTATGTATAACATTGCATTCATTTTTTGGATTGTATTTATTTTATATTATAGATTTTATTAGTGGTTTATTATATAATGTTCCATGTATTTATGAGGATAATGCAACACATTTTAGTGTTATACAATCTCTATATTAATCATCAACCTATGACCTATTTGAGGAAGGATTTAGTAGACATAATTGTCTTCACTTTCATCCCATGAGTGGTTTCATTGGGTACAGATCATGAAAAATGTAGAGTGTGTGCTGATATGATCATATCAAACACTAGAAAAATAGTTCCATAGAGTTAAATTCATTTATCATCTCTTATAACCTATAGGTTTAGTCCATGGTGGGAATGTTCGTTATGTAATGACATTTTATTCTCTTATTTTTTACTTTATATTGTTGTGTATATATATTTTGTTTTAATACTATTATTATTAATGTATATTGTTTTCAAATTGTTTTTTCTTATTTAAATATTTATGGAAAACTTATTGTTGTTTTAAAACTTTTAATTCATTATTATTAAACAAATATGTATTGTTTTTTTAAAGAAAATATATATAATCTGTAGAGATATCATACTATATTTTTACTCACTTTATACTCACACACTTACATGTGTATGTAGATTTGATAATCCAGGACATGGGTAATGGGAAGATTCCACGTTCCTTTAGTGATAGACCATAATTTATTATATGTAATTGTAGAGTAGGGTGACATGTGATAGCTAACCATGTGTCCTATGAAAATGGAGTTCTAGTTTAAATTTTTTCAGTGTATTAAAATTTTATATAGGATATAAAAGTATAGAAGGAAAATTATGACATTTTTATGTTATCTTTTTGGTTACTTACATGATTTTTGATAAAAAAATAAATAAATCATAATATTTTTATAATGTAAATTTTAACCTTCTCATTCATTCATGATTGTTTCAAATTTAACATGAGAGTTGAATGATAAATAACCCATTAATGATAAATCTCAAAGTTATCTTTAATAGATGATTGTCATGGAAATGTATGGGTTTTGATAATATGTTGATATTATCATGAGTAATGGATTGTATAAAAATATAAAATTTTTACTATATGGTGTAATTATGGAATGTAGTTAGGATTTAATCGCATGCTTATATAACATGGAATGTCATACATAATGGAATTGTTGTTATTGGGGTATATATTTCATATTAATCCCCATTATCTGAGGTTAATATGGTATCTAATATCAAACATGTTTGAGTTTGTGTTCTATAACCAACTATTTTTTACTTTGGATTAAATGTTTATTCGAAGATTTGAATATTAATTAAACATATTATTATATAATGATTATTGTTCTACATGACATTAATATAATAATGTCCAAGAGTATATGTCACTTTGATGGGGTTATAGAAATTCCATGCTATGATGAGAACATATAAATTTCATTATGATATTCTTAAATATAGTTATATAGTAAGATAAAATACTATGATATAAAACATATCATTTTGACTATCAAGTGAGAGTACTCATAAGAAGATGATACTTATTCTCATGAAGTTACCACTTGATATTCTTCATGATGGGTAATTATGAGAATAGACCAACCTATATGAATTCCACATGTTTATTTTTCATCAGATATTCCTATTTTCAACTGTTTTTAATGGTCCTTAGACTTTAAGATTATTATTAATGCATGTTATGACTTGTACACTTAGATTTATTTCATAAACCATGATGATACATTTCATGTAAAATCTTGATATGTTGGGTGCATCACGAGTGATGTGTTATTATTTAACAATTTGAGTAAGGATTTATCCCTTCCATCCTTATGTGAGATGATTTCTCAACCCTTTTATTTAAATTGAACTATCACATTGAATTAAATGGGCATGGGGTAATGATGACTTTATTTTACATACTCAAATAAATACATATCAAGCATATAGGATAGTGAAATTGGCGTGGAACCTACTTTGTGAGATATTGTGACAAATTGATTATATTATATACTTATAATTCATGTGTGGCTATAAATTTTGCGAGATTAACTTCTTTATTTTATTTTCCTTTACCCCTTATGAGATAGTAAACATGGACTATTGGCAAGGCCACCAAATGCTATTGAGAAATAATACTAGAGGGTTACACAGTATATGTTTTTTTTATCTCAATTAAATCTTATTTGAATTTAATTATTTGAAAAAATATTATTCACAAGGCCTAAGAATAATTTTCTACAATATTTATTGATCACAAATATTTGCAATGTAATATATTATTTTTTACTCATTAATTAATAATTTTTTAATTTTTTGAATGATTGATAAATATTTATTCACCATACTATGAATAGAATATTTATTTTATTTATTAAATATTTAATAAATATTTATTTTCTAGACTGTGGATATAGTATTTATTTTTTAATAAATTTTTTTCTGATAAATGTTAGGGAAAATAAGATGACCAAGATCAGGTTTGGTGATAATTACTAATTTGAAGTCCAGTAATATAATATTTATCATTACTCAAAATATAACACACTATAAAATAATGTTACTATTAATATATATCATGTGGTTAAATAGGTATATTATATTATTTAAAGTTCTTTGTGTATTTAAATAATGTTTTAAACTAAACTATACCTCTATAAATAGATTTGTATGCCTATTATGTAGGTTTAATTGATAATTTAGATTCATTGTGCACAATATACTTCTCACTATATTCATACTCCTCTATTCCTCCCTAAAATGAGAAGATCAAGAGAGAATATTTGAAGCCTAAAATATCTTGTAGCAATCAAGATGAAAAACACAAGAAGTTTGATTTGTCATGCTAGCACCTAGTATTCCATCGGTGTTGTTAAGTTATCAAAGTAACGTGTGAGGATCAATGCTAGAGGGATTATACACTTGGATCCTATAAATACAATGAAGGTAATTCGAAAAAGTCATTTTTGGATGATCAACAACATCAACGAAGAAATATCCACAGAAGAGGTATTATTTCTTCATATTTATTTAAATTATTTATAAATTTATGTGTAAAGATCCTATCTCAGGTTTTTGGGTTTCTATTCCAATATTTTATGGGAAAAAACTATTGGTCTTGATTTTTACATCTTGCACAATTTGATAATGATCTATCAAACCCAAAAACACATTAATGGTTATTCACCCACCAACCGTTTCTGTTGTGATTAGAGCCTTCTAATTCCATCATAGAGATCATATTTTAAATTTATAATTATTTATCTGATTTTTTTAGATTATGTACAATAGTGTTTAAACCCTTTATTTCCATAATATTTTTTATTTAATATGATGTTTAATTAATATGATTTCAACATTTTAATTTCATTGTTCAAGAATTATGATTTCTAAAATTCTAAGAATATATGAAGAATGATCAAATATGTAATCATCCATGTACCCTAGTTCACTACACATGGACGTGTTGCAACATACATGTCACACCGATCAGTTAATACATGCAGTGCATTTATCGCACACCATGAATAAACTAGGCCAACCTAGCATACTGTTTTTCAGATTACACAACATGTGGCTAGTATACACATTGTCTAATATACACATTATAACAAAAAAAATACTCTAACTATGTTTTAAAATATAGAGTTTTAAACCGTATGAGACTAAAATATTGGAACATTAATGAAACAGATGATGTGTATTCAGTATACATGATGTGTAATTCATTAATTCCCACATCTGAAAACCATAATGAGTTAAACAATGAAATACATGGACACCAAAATGTGGATAACGTGGACTGTAACTAATTTGTACATGCCATGTCATCCGATCAAGGTACATGTCAAATCCCCAGGTATTTATTCTAGACACACAACAACTAGAACACATGGAATGTATCACTTCAGTATATGACATGTAATATGGATGAGGTACATAATGATGCCCCGTTAATTTATCTTCAATACATGGAAATCAAGGTACATGGTGTGTGGATCATTATTACACACAATTTAGTCCCCCAATAAAAGATATAATTAAATTAAATTAAATTAATTAATTTCATCATTAAAATATAATTATAATGATTGAAACTAGATTTGTTTGACTATGTAATAATGATTTTTAAGAATTAAAAATGATCAATTTATTTATTGAAATTATCTTTATTTATTAGTCATACGAGTTTTATTTTCAATGAATGAATTTATGATAGGAATATCCAAGAGAATTTGGATGGTTATTAAAGAAGAAGGTAATTGATTAATTAATTAATTAATTAATATAGGTGTTTTCATCATAATAATAAATAATAAATTTATATAAATGTTATCTAGTTTATTTTTTTTGTTCTTATTTAATTTGTATGTCACATCATCAGCTTGACCAAGACATGTGAATGTGTTGGTTTTATTTAATTTTCTTTATTACATGGTTTTGAAATTATTTAATTTAAAATTTAATATGATGGCATGTGTGTCATCCAACCATCCTTTATTATATAGTACATGTATGTCCAGGGTGATTTATATAATTCCCCTTAACCAATAATTTAGTTCCATTACTTTCATATGAGTTATAAATACATGTAAGAAAAGGGGTCTTCAGCACCAATAATAGTTTTTTCAAGAGCCGCTCAAGAGCTATACCATTTATTGTGTTGCATTGTGTATTATGCTAAGAGATGTTCTTATGCAGGGAGAAGGAATACTTGTGTACGAGTCTCGACAGTTGAGGACACATGAGAGGAACTACATGACACACGATCTCGAGTTGGATGTAGTCATTCATGCTTTATACTTTTGGAGGCATTATCTTCTAGGAGATCATTTTGTGGTTTTCACTGACCACAAAAGTCTCAAGTACATCTTCACTCAGCATGACCTGAATTTCAGATGGAGAAGGTGGGTTGAGTACCTTCAGTCTTTTGACTTTGACCATGAAAATATTCCTGGGAAGGGCAACGCAGTGGCTGATTCCCTAAGCAGGAGGACTTAGATACAGGAAATTCAGGAGGCCAGTAGTGAGTGGAAGCTTATGGATCTGTTCTCTAATAGACCATAGTTGAGGATTAGATATTCCATTTATAGGGATGCGTATGTGTGTCAGCAGGCATATGTGAGGAGTTGATGCAAGAATTTCATTCCCGAATTTGGGCAGTTCATCCTGGAGTCACCAAGATTTATCGATATCTACGCCATTAGTATTGGTGGACAAGTATCGATATCTACTCCATTAGTATTTATCGATATCATCGACCAGCAGGGATTTTTCAGCAGTTACTCTTTCCTGAGTGGAAGTGGAATAGCGTTGCGACAGATTTCGTGACCGGTTTTATGAGGTCTCCTCAAGGGAATGATACAATATGGTTTGTCATTTATAGACTCACGATGGTTGTTCACTTCTTTGTGATCAAGGAGACCTTTAGCGTTGATGATCTGGGATGCTTTTTAAATCATAGAGATTATACATCTACATGGGGTTCTATACTCCATTATTTCAGACATAGATGCATGTTTTACTTCTCGGGTATGGAAGGGGCTTCAGAAGGCTATGGGTACATAGGTACTCTTGATTAAATCTTAGCATCCCCAGACAGATGGCCTGTTTGAGCATATGATTCAGGTTCTTGAGGACATTCTCCGATCATGCATTCTTTATTTTGGAGGTTCTTAGGAGAAACATTTACCTCTTGCGGAGTTTGCCTACAATAATAGTTTTCAAACAACTATTCAGATGGAACCTTATGAGGCTTTGTAAGGCAGGCCATGCCGGTCACCCTTATGTTGGATGGAGGTAGGAGAGGTAGCTATGATGGGACCTCACCTTGTCCAGGAGACCACAGAGCAGATAGAGTTGATTTGGAAGAGGATGGCTACTGCACAGTCACGACCAAAGTCTTATGCTGATTGACAGAGACAACCTCTGGAGTTCTAGGTCAGAGATCAAGTTTTCCTATGTTTCACACTGAGGATGGGACACAGGAGGATTATGATAAAGGGTAAGCTTTTGCCGAGGTACGTCAGGCCGTTTGAGGTGTTGCGGAGAGTTGGGCTGGTGGCCTGTCAGTTGAGGTTACCTCAGAGGTACCGGGCTATGCACAACATCTTCCACATTTCTCGGCTTCGACGTTACTTCTCAGACTTGTCTCATGTTTTTCAACCCGAGGAGGTTGAGTTAGAGTTGGATGTCTCATTCGATGAGCATCCTATCTGGATTGTTGACCAAAGTACAATGTTTATCCGTGGTTGGTATGTTCCTATAGTACGAGTACTATGTCAGCATGGGCGAGTACAGGATGAGACTTGGGAGAGGGAGGTCAATGTATGATCAAAATGGTCATAGTTGTTCAAGAATTCTTCTTCTATGCCTTGCTAGGGAAATTTGAGGATGAATTTCTTTAAGGGGGGAAGTTTGTAAGAACCCGGATCTTCTTTTCAGGTATTTTTCCCTTTTTCTAGTGTTTTTGAGAAAAAAGACGAATTTTGGAAAATTTTTGAAGTACACGCACGTGTACTTCATGATTATACGTCGTGTACTCAGTTACCGCAGGTATCTGGATGTTGGCCATGTACGGGCCATGCACATGGCCGTGTGTGGTGATCTGGAGGTCGCCTAATGCGGGGCCCGGTAAGGGAAATTACATGTTGTATACATCAAAAGTACACACCGTGTACTTTCTTTTTTATCATTAAATGTACCAGGGTCGTGTCTAATAGATAAAACTATCTTCTTCTCGACCTAGTTCATCCGAGAGCACTCGTACGACCATGATCCTTCTCTAAGCCCTCGAGCGAGCATCCATCCTCTGATTCGACCGTTGTTGATTGAGTTGGAGTTGCATCGGTGAGTTCTCTCTTCTACTATAACACTATCCTTTGATTTATCCACTCTTGTGAGTTTTTCTCAGTTGAAAATTTTAAATGTTTTTGTAGATATATGGTGTTTCTGGGAGCTTTAAGGCTTGAGGTTAACTTATATTGATCTTCCAACAACGAGGTAGGTGGATTGTGCCTTTCTGTTGAAATTATTTGAGTATTATGTTCAATTTTTACCAATACCATTGAATAGGGTATTGTGTGTTTACCATTTTAACCCTATAAATTTCCTTCCATGCTTTTATGCTTGTGTAGAGGTTATTTGATTGTGAATATGGTTGATTTCTATACTTTAGAAGTGTTTTCCATGCATGTTCCGTTTATGGCTGTTTGTGCTGCTTAGCCTGTTAGGCTGCCTTGCCTCTTTTCCATGCCTAGTGCTGATAGGATGGAGTGAGTGTATTTCTGACATGTTGTTATGTTGTAGACTATTTATCCAAGTATTCCTTAAGGTTTACTTTGGACTTATTACATTTCTATGATCATTTGACTTATATAGGTCCGTGAGAACCTGGTGTAGTATACTATAAGGTGAATATACCATGTGAGCTTCCTTAGAGAGTCTTTAATAACTTTTGACTATAAGATGAATTGACCATGTGAGATTCTTCAGAGAGTCTTTAATTGGCTTAGACTATAAGTGGAATTGACCATGTGAGCTTCCTCAGAGATACTTTTATCACTTTTGACTATATAGGTAATTGACTGAGAGTGCTTCCTTAGAGAGTCTTTTGTTATATCCTTATAACTGAACCAGAGGGGATATGTTGTGTGTACTTTCCAGAGGGTTACCATTGTGCTTAGCTACAAGTTTGTCTTGTTTATATTGAACCAGAGTGGTTATACTGTGAGTAAAGCCCAAAGGGTTACCTTCTTTGATTATATGTTTACATTCTATGTTATATTGATTGCTTTGGACTGTAGGAATGGTTGTTGTTGAGTACTTCCTTGTTTACTACTATTTTTTACTTCTTGTCTTCCATATATATTCAATGACTATTAGGAACATATCATTAGGTGCTTACCTATTTGAATTTAGTCTCACACCCTATTTGGGTCATTCTTTTGGGCGCAAATAAATTATATTGTTGCATGTATAGATAAGGGAAAGCACCCTTCTACTTTAGGAAATTGATGTTGTAGAGCTGGAGAGCATGGGACCAAGTTGAGGCTTGTGATGTTGTGGAGTTTATTTGTTTTATTTTGTTCTTTATTGTAGTATGGTTTTTATTCTATCATTGTGGTTTGTGTGGCTTCTTTCCTAGACATATGTACCATGCATCATTTATATATGTGATCTAGATGTTTCTTCATCAGACTTCTGTTGTTACTATTGTTTGGATTATTGTAGATTCTGCTATTTTATATATATTTCTACTTCGAATATGTTACTATTCCAATTAGGTCATATTTTAGTCACTATCACACCCAAGTCCATTGCTGCTAGTCGGTAGCCTCTGGCATTTGGGGAAATACGCTTGAGGCCATGTGACCAACCAGGTACGGGGTGCCTCTAGGTGGCTTCTAGAATCGGGATGTTATAGTTCCATATGGAACTAGTATGAAACCAATCCATGTGATATATAGGTGGATGTGTGGAATGATGCAATTTGTGCCAAGACTGGTAAAATGAGTTTTTCCCTATGGGAATGGGATGATTTATTGTCCGCTCGATAAATCAACTCTTACATAAGCTCATGATCTGGTTATTTATTTATTTTTTTATTCCCATCTTATGAATAATTTATTTTATGGATATAATACCATGATCACATAAATAAATATACTAATATGGAAATATGGAATGTAAATAAATGGATTATTTGTAAATATTTTTATCAAAACATGTTTAATCACTTAATTAAAATATACTTGATATTAAAAATACATGTAAATGATAAAACAATAAATCTTTATGCATAATAAACCAAATTCCCTCAAGTTAATATTAATTGATTAATCCTTCCATAATATTAATTAAGATGAACCCATTGTTAAAGTGTTGTTTCAGCCATCGTAAGGCGAAATTTTAATTATCAAAAAATATTAACTAAGATAGTGGGTCAACATAACCAAATTTGTATTGGGTTTAATGGCCTATGTTTTTCTAATAAAAATTTAGAGATAAGTGTTAATGAAATCCCATTTAGGATTTCTAGACTTGAGAGTACACTCAATGGATTAAGGAACCTCCATTTTTTAGTTGTAAAGACCATCTACCAAAATACTTATAAATTTCATGTCTTGTATCTGGATTAGAATAAAGTAAATATAGATCATTTGTACTAGAATTTATTGAGTGATGGAATATTCCGAATTCAATGGTGGAATTATTTGTGACTTTATAAAATAGTGTGAGACTTAATAAAATTAAATTTATTGTGTCTCACATAAATTATGATCAAGTGAAGTGATAATAATATATTTTTTATTATAGAATAATGGAACGTTCTTCATCCCCATTATCCCTATGATCAATATTGGATAAAGACCATATCCTTACTCGTAGTAACTTCTTGGTACGGTTAAAATTATTACATGATGTGTTATGAAATTAATGGAAATAATACATGCTAGAATCCTTATTGTCTGGTCTTTATGTAAATGAGGTGAGTGATAAAGAATTCATTGTCTATGAGTGACACATTTGGCATTCATTGTTTAATGATTTCATCCATTTCTAGGGAAATAATGAAGTATCATGAAGACATGGATCTTATAGAATTCTCTATAATATTCATAGTCTATATCTAGATAGAGAAATATAGGAACAATTTGAGATATCCAAGGCACTCTTTTAGACTATGATTATAGAAGTTACACTAGTTGCGCTATATATAGCCAAAACCATATTCTACATTAAGAACCTATAGGTTATAGTGTTTAAATTTCAAAAATAATTGTGCCCTGATATCATTATTATGTCACCACTTTGAGATTATCTAGATTTTTTATTAATTTTAACATGAACAACATAGAGAAGTCTCTTCCAGATCTTCACACAATGCTTCTCCAAGTTGATAGGGATAAGCATGAAAAACCTTCCATCCTTGTGGTTAATAAAAGTAAATGTTGGGAGAAGATATCTAAGATGAAATCTTATTCACAAATCTATTCCAAGAAAATAATGATCAAGGGTAATGTAAGAGATATGGATGTTATCTATTTCATGTGTTCCAAGAAGTGGCACTGGAAGAAAAACTGTGCCCAGGAAAAGAAGAAAGGGGAAGATTCAAGTTAATTTTTTATTGATTGTAATTTATCATTTTATAAAAATTTGTTATTAGATATAGAATATAGTTCCCACATATGTAGTCAAATACATGAACCAAGTAGATTCTGGAAGATTACATGAGCTTATGTAGATCTAAGAGCATCCAATAAAACCTGAATTTCTCTTATGGACATTTGATAATACCACCTTACATTGCCAATGGGAATTATCATGGTTTTAAAATGTGTTCATTATGTCCCATATTTTATAAAAAAAAATAATTCTATATCCAAACTTGATACAAATGGGGTTATATTAAAATTTTAGAATAAATGTTGCTTCTTTTATAAGTAAATCTTTTATTATTGTAAGTCACATTTAACTAATAGTCTTTATGTATTGGATTAAAATAACTAAGTAATATAGATAGATAAAAAACCAATTCACATGACTCATATAACTCCCAACTAATTCATCACTTTTTAGATCAGATAAATGAAAACAATTTGAAAAAATTACACCAAGATTGATATTTAGATTCTTTTTAACTAAAACAACTTGGTCAATGTCATGCATGTTTACAAGAAAAAAATGATGAATGCATAATTTAGTAGAAAAGGAAAAAGGGACAAATAGATTCTTGAATTAGTTCATATCGATGTGTGTGAACTATTTCCAATTAAAGGAAGGGGTGCGTACTCATACTTAATAACTTTTAGTAATGGTATAAGTATATATGGATATGTCTACATAATTATGTATATGTTAGATTCCTTTAACATGTTCATGTAATACAAGAATTAAGGTGAGAACCATATTCGTAAGAATATTAAGAAACTCATCTTAGACCATATTGGATAATATCATATTCAATAAATCATTGATTATTTATGGGATTTTTGGATTCTATCTCAACTCACTCGTCCCTATACACATTAGTGGAATGGTGTGTAAATGAAAGGATGAACCACATCCTATTAGACATGGTGATATCAATGTTGAGTCATACGATTATTTCATTCTCCTTTTGGGGAAATTCCTTATAAACAAAATTAAACATACTAAAATGAGTGCCAACTGTAGTGGAAAATGATATTATATACCAATTTTGGAGTGGAAATAATCCTTTATTGTCATACTTACATGCATGGTGATGTAAAGAATTATTTAAGGATTCTTAAGGTGAAAAAATTATACCTTGAAGAACAAAGTGTATATTGAAGGATATTCCATGGAAACAAGGAGATACTAACTATACAACCATTAAAATAAAATGGTATTGGTTGATAGATGTCCCACATTCTTTGAGAAGGCTCATATCTCTGAAATAGATGGTGGAAGTGAGATAGACCTCAATAAAGTCTAGGATTCAGATATAAAATAGTTTTAATAGGAATAAATTCCACAAATCATCATAGAAAAAGAAGTTATAGAGATTCAATTACTTTGTTGGAGTAAAAGAGAGGTTATTGAACTAAAATTGTGTTTTTTTCTAGTCACTAAGGATAGTGATTCAATATTAGTAGATAATAATGATCATGTGACCTACAAGGAAGCAGTAAGTGGCTTATATGTTTCCAAATGGAATGTAGTAATGAATTATAAAATGGATTCTATATACCAAACCCAAGTATGGATTTTGGTAGTTTCTCAAGTGGATATAAATCACATTGGTTGTAAATGGTTATCCAAGAAGAAACTAGACGTGGTTGGAAAATTTAGTACTTATAAGGAATAATTGGTTACAAAAGGGTTCAAATAACATCAAGGAATAGACTACAATGAAACCTTTTTATTAGGTTCTATGATGAAATCCATCATAATTATACATTCCATTATGGATTTCCATGACTATGATTTTTGAGAAATGGATGTCCAAATAGCCTTCATTAATGTGAATATTCAAGAAGATTTCTAATTAAAACTATATAAAGGGTTTTTGAATCCAACGGATTCTAACAAGGCAATGAAATTATAAATATGCAATTATGGATTAAAACAAGAACTTGGTCTTGGGAAATTCAGTTTGATAAATCTATAATGAAATTTAGATTCATAAAGAATGAATGTGAGACTTATATCAGTAAGTGGTTTAGTGGGAGTGCAATTATTTTCTTAATACTATTTCTGGATGACATATAAATTATTGGAAATGAAATAATAGTCCTGTAGTTTGTTAATCATAGTTTAATAAATACTTCTCTATGAAGTATTTAGGTGAAGCGTCATATATTCTTAGGATTATGATTCATTATTATAGATCCAAGAACCTACTCGGTCTAAGTCAAAGTACAAATATTAAAAAGATACAAAATAGATTCAGTATAAAACAATATAAGAGGGTATTGTTACAAAATCCATATGGAATTCATCTTTCCATGAAAACATGTCCTCGTACACAAGATTAAATACATATAATGGAAATGATTATATACGCATCAGTGATTGGGTTAGTCATGTATGATATACAATGACCTATGATATATATTGCATATGCCTTGAGTGCAATATAAATATCTCAAGATGACCTGAGTGAATTCCATTGGATGGTGGTCATGATTATCTCAAAGTATCTGAGGAGGACTAAGTATATGTTCCTGGTCTATGGAGGAGATGAGGATCCAGTCATCATAGGATATGCATATTCTATCTTTAAACTAGATCAAGATGATATGAAATCATAGATTGGATACATCTTCACTCTCAATGGAGGTTTTGTGAGTTGTAATGTATCAAAAATAGTCAAGGTTAGATTCTGCAATAGTTTTTGAGTATATTGAGGCTTATGAGGTAACTAAAGAATAATTTTGGATATGAAACTCCGTTCAATATATTTATTTTTTTTCCTAGTAGTAATGATCCTATCACACTCTATTATGATAGTAATATATTGGTGGATCTCAAAAAGGAGTAAAAGTCACCTCATAAGATAAAGTATATACTTTAGAAGTATCATCTATTGATGGATTTTTCTCATAGAGATGAAGTCACAGTGTGTACAATATCCACATAAGACAACATGGTAGACCCCTTTACGAAATACTTAAGTTAGAAGAGAAATTATCATTATGTGATGTCTAGATTTCTATAATTCATAAGAATTTCAAAACCCACTTGCCTAAATCCTTAACTAAATCCTAAACTTTTGCTGACATATAATGATCGGGAATGCACTTTAAGCCTTGTGGTATACTACATCAAGTGTTGAGATAGAATACTTGGGTTAGTATGTTGTAGTAGGATTAACCCTTATATATAAAAATTATCTATATACTTTAAATGGTTGAGGAATATAAAATTTATTATATTCTTTTTCATTCATGAATGTTGAAATAGTAATATGAGAGTCGAATTATTAATAACCCTTTAGAGATAAATTACTATGTTGTCCTTAAAATATTTTTTCCATGGAAAGGCATGGGCTTTGATAATATATTGATATTATCATGAGTAAAGGCTTGTATATAAATATAAAATATTACCTATGAGACATAAGTATGGATTATGGTCTGGATTAACTTAATTGAGTATATTACAAGGAATTTCATATATAATGGAATTAGTATGCCTGGGGTTTAAATTTCATATTAATCCCCATTATGTGTGGTTAATGAGGTATATAATATTGAACATTCATACTTCAAAATATTTTTTACACTGACCTTGATGTTGGTTCAATCAAAGGGTAGATAGTTATATTATTGATCCAATGGTTATTTTTACTTAACCAAAATGCAATTTTTCCTCATGTGTGATGGGTATGTCATATGGGCTATGAATTGAGTAATATTGCAGAATTTTATGACCATACCAAGATGATTTAAATTTTATGTGATCGTCTACATGGAGGAATAATGTTTTATGTATTGATTAGTTTTAAAAATTCTTAACATATCGAATCGAGAATGGATAAGTTAACTTATATGATATTTTCATGTTCCATGTCTCATGGCTATACTCAATGTCATGGAAAAAGGGATTATATGGTTTCATATGATGTATGCAAAAATATCTAGTTGATGATTTCATAGAGATACATGTATTTGATAGATTTCATGCCATATTTCTTTCTATCTAGATAAGTAATAATGTTTTTTAGAGATTACTCTTTGATTATGATTATGTATTCAAAATCCATAATCATTTTAAATTATATGATGTCCCACAGGGTAACACAAAAAGACTTTGATTGAGGATTTAATTTCAGTATATAATTTTTTTCTAGATTTGAGAGATTTTATGATTTCTTATCTAAAATAGTTTATAGAATATCCAAAAGATTTGTTTTTATTGTTTCAAAAGTTGTTATATATTATATTAGATAATATATTCATAAATTCTATGAGCCTTCAGTGAATGTGGAAGATTGATGGAAAAGTTCACTAAACCTCACATCACATCAAGTGATATGGGTTATATCCATATATTTAATATGCATATATTTTGTGATATATATATTTTTTATTGGTGTGATATATATTTGATATAAAACATATCATAAAGATGAATCATGTTTTCTATCATTCATATATATAACAAATTATTTAATGATGTTCCATAAAAGTTTAAAAAATATTATTTTAATTGTTTAAATTTTTAATAGTCAATATAAACATGAGTTCCAAATCTCTTTTATTTTCTAAAATCCACTTTATAGGTTAGTTGTAACCGCACAGTACTTAATTCAAACACATAAAAATTCCAATCTTCACCAAACGTAAAACAAAAAAACCAGATTCCAAAAAATAGTAGCAACCCGGTAGTAGACATCCCATTGTTCCATCATTCCATCTCCATCCGCAACCAAAGTCACCTGCTTGAGAACAACTTAAAATTTTTGACATTCGGATTGAAAATAAACACCATCATACCACATCATTTGAAGAAGGTCCTCATGCCATGCACCTTGACAAAGTTAAATATCTAACACTAAACCCTAGGCCTCGATCCGGGGGCACTAATGTCAGGCGTCGGCACCACCATCATCGGTCGCCCCTCACCCCCGGCGTCGATAACCGCCGAAGCATTCAAAATGAAAAAGAAACATGCAACCCTCAACACCTCTGTCATCGAGAAAGAAACCATCATACAAAAATCATCCTGAGAACTACATCGTTGCTACCATAAAGTATCAAACCAAAAAATCACAAACTTCACCGCATAACACAGAACAGAATCATCAATGAAACAAGGGAGAAAAATGGATCCATTCATAAAAGAAACACCATCTACCGCCAAATAACACATCCCAAAACCACTTATATACCAATTCTCCAGATCCGACAAGGAGAGGAGAAGAGGAACTTGGGGTCAGAGTAGGGATTTGAGCAGCAGAGACAACCCACTCTCGGAAAGCCAAACCAGAACCAAGAAACACTTAACCCCATCGACTGAAGACAACAAACATCATATGGGAACCACCACATCCCAGAGTGAAGACAGCAGTGGATGAGCCTCTTGGAACACCATCAATTGATCAAACGCACTTCCCAAAGCCTCTATGAAACCGCCGCCACTGACCGACTTGGAGAGCGAAGAAGGAACCAGAATCCAGAGCAACGTTTAAATCGGAGTAGGGTCTCAATAGAGAAGCGCGTCCATGACTGGCCACCAACCTCGAAACTGGGAGTGAAGAAAGCATGAGTAGACGAAACCAGGAGTTCCATGAGGCTCATCGACCGCCAAATCGTGAAACCCAAAACCTATTTATACCATAGCTCAAAATCCGACCGGGAGAGGTTCTGAGGAACAAGAGGGCATAGCCGCAGAATAAGCGTTCGAGAGCAACAAAAAAAGATGCCCATCATCAAAATCCCATGAGCACGAGAGGAAAATTATGTCGACCCAAAAGACCAAAGAAGTCGCACAGAAGAAACAATGAAAGAGGAGGTGAGAGAAAGGGAGGAAAAAAGAAGAGGAATAAGAATGGCGCAGGACGCGCCAGAAACACTGACTCGAAGGGTTTCAGAAGAAACCCTAGGCAGAGCCATGGAAGAGAGGAGAACCAGGAGACAAGGGATACATTTTTGCACAACACATCGTATATAAACATGAGTTACGAATTTTATAATAGTATGTTATAAAAAATTAATTGTACCACCTTAACACCATTGAGTATTCAAGAAATTATTATTATCCTAGAGAATGCTTTATCTATTAAAGAAGGGAATTAAAATAAGATCCATTACACTATCATGATGTAAGGTAACATGATCTAGTAGTACCTTTCTTGGATTAAACTGTCTCTTCAATCTTTATCTTATACCCATGGAGCTACAAGAATGTCATGAAGATCATGGGAGTTCCTATAGATATGATCCATGATTCATATAACCACTATACTATTAATGAGATCAAAATTATACATTTTTCACTATTTTTCAATGTATTAAATCCCCATAATTTAAGATTTTTTAGGTAATTAATCAAATTTTTTAGTTTTTAAGAGAATAATTGATATTAATTTTAATTTGATTAATATTTTAATTTTAATTGTTTTGCTTATTTTTAATTTATTTGAACATAATGCTACATTTATTTTTGTGTGTTTTGATATTATGGTGAATGAAATCAAATCATGTAATATTAAAATGAACTATTTCATGGCCATGTAATATTAACACTTCACACACATATGATTAAATGAAAAATTGAACCTAGCGTGTATGAATAAATTTTAAATAACATATGAATAAGTTATTGACCATGTATGATTAAATTCCAAGTAAGTTTAAAAAAATATGTTCCTCGCACATGGGAATAGGGAAAGACACAAGATAAGGGGAGTCTCGGGGACACAAGAACAAAAGAAAAAATAGGCAAGATAATAAATAAGATGGAATCACTAAACGGTGGTGCCTAGGTAGTATGGGGAAATATCTCATGAATAGTGTTACCAACTACCCAAAATTATATACCATGTGGTTTCCTAGTACTATTTCTAATGTGGGACAAGTGATGTTTTTATGGTATGTGAAAATGTATAAGCAATGTCTTCTCTATCTACAGGTCACACTAGAACCACCCCTTCTCTACCACACCCTAAAACGTGATCCTTCCCACTAGTGAATTAATAAAACCGATTTTTAAAGGCTCAGTAAGGATTCATTTTTATCCATAAGAATCAAGAAAAGTCACATATACCATTATAAGTAGATGCATCCACCATGAAATACACTATGATCTATATGTATGAAGTTCATTAAAGGAGTGTGGTATGAATTCTAGGTGTCGATCATCAAATACATAGAAATATTTTGGATCATTGGAAATAAAAGTGACATTCACCTATGATTATGAGTTGGATATACTAAAGCTACAAGAGGAAACTCAAACTCCATGGAAGCTATAGTAAGATGAATTCGAGACCCATGTGTAATCATCACCCAAATTATTATCTATATAGAGTCCATATATGGTATCCAAAGTTGAATGAAGATATTATATATAGTTTATTTAGTCTTATAAATATTATTTAAAGCCTCATTGTAAAAGTCTCATGTTTCACTCATAATTAGTTGGATTTATTTTCATTTTTATTTCTAAATTTTATTATCTTGTTATACATATAGTTCTCTCTTTCCTCTCTTTCAATACACCATTGTAACATCTTATCTACTCCAAGAAGGATATATAACTTGAGGTTTATGCCAAGTGGGGAATCCAAATATATCTAGAGTCTATGTATATTTTTTTTGGATTTTCTATTTAAAGATTAAAGTATCTATGGGAGATAAGGTTTTGGGGTGGGTGACAAGATTTCACATTTCCTATTCTCCCATTTTCTTTCACAAGATTACAATATATTTTTCTCTCTCCCTCAACTTCAATCACTAGTAAACAATGGAATCAATATCTTGGGTTTCTTGTGAACACATGGTCATATTCTATTGAGGTTTTGATGGAGTACTCCTAGTTAAGGTTTTTTCCTCCCATTGTTCTTTAAAATAATGGTGGGCAGTGCACTTAGGGGTCCCTATGTGTATTTTTCATTCATACATTGAGTGTATTTTGTGTGACTATGTAAATTGGGATATTTCATGTGAGTTTTAATAGGAAATAAGTTTTTAAAGAGATGATTAAGAAAAATTTAGGTTGAATCTGTGAGTACTTCCCTTTTTAAAATCATCTCATTTTAATTTGAATTTATTTTCTATTTATTTTATTTCAATTTATTTTTATTTCAAAAACTCTTAATATTTAGGTTTTATATATTTATATATTTTTTATATTTACTTAAATGGGAAGAAAAAACTATTGGTGTTTTATTGTGGTCCTCTTGATATTGAACCTAGAGTTTACACTATATTTAAAATTCTAGATTAAAAATAAAAAAAATAAATACTATTGATGTGGAATCAAAATAAAACACCACATAAAAAATTTTCATTATTGAAAGGGAGTCCAAAACCACTTTAATATTAATTTACTCTAGATTGTTAAAATATAAAAAACTAACACAAAAAACTTTAAAAATAATTGTTCAATGATGAAAATACATATGCACAGATTAAATAATAGATGTTTGATAATGTTAATGAGTATGTATGATAAATACAATGGTGAAAAATACAACAAGTAAATAAGGAACTCAAATATCAATGAAATACCATTGACATGTTTAAAGAAAAAAAATCTAAAATTTCCTCAATACTCCAAAAGTTTCAAGGACAAATGGAGGAACAAAAAAACCTACGAAAAAGGAAGATGTTGTTGTTCCACGTATGTTTTATATAAAGGAACCAATAAAGGTTGATATTATATTTGTTTACAATTTACTATAAAGGTATATATTATATTTTAATTTTGTTTTGTTTTAATATTTTTGAAATTGAATTGTGAACTCAATACTCATTTTAATTTCTTAAGATATAATTTAGATGCCTCTAATGGAATATGAAGAAAAAACGGAACACATATTGAAGAACATATGAATATTTCATAAGTTATTGAATATTATTTAATCTGAAAATGAAAATATTAGTCTAAGTCTCCTCATACAATGACCACGCTATATTAAGACCACATCTTCATAGATGAATCCAAACAATATATGGTGGTTGATTGTTGCATTGTGAATGAGGTTTGGTGTTGAAGTAAATAGGATGTTTCTAGTGGGAACACATTTTTAGAAAATCAAATAGTAAGAATAAAAGGTGTAATTTTCTATTACGTAATCACCATACCCCTTTATACTAGGGATGTGCGTTAAAAATATGTTAATATCGATTGTAAAAATAGTAGTGACCATATAGGGTTTAATACTCGGGGTTACATTAGTTTAAAATTTATTTATTTTTTATTTATTTTAATTTTTGTCTACTTACTTTAGTTATTTTCTTTTATTGGTTTGAGGAATTGTAATGGTTGGATCTTTTATTAAAGACCATAAGGAGTTCTTTTCCACCTCATCAGAATAAGTCAAGTCATATTTATCCTCCCTAAACATTTTATTTACATTTCTAATGCCAAATTTTTCTATTAATGCATACACACACTTATTATTTAAAATAGATATAGTATAAATTGTATGTTTTGGGGAATTATTCAACCATATGTTTAGGTGTTTTTATTTTTTATTATGTTTCTCTTTATTTTTTAGCATTTTATTATTTTTAAACACTTTAAGATAAAATTAATATTTAATTTTTTTTCTTCTAAGATATTTTGTGTTATATATTTCATCATTATGATCCTTAAATTCTTTAAATTATAGATGATATGTACTAGTTTTAATTGGTTTGGATTCTCAATCATTTTCATGTTTTTAAATAGAATATTGAAATCCAAACCCATAAGTGACTAACCCAAATTTTAATCCTCATCCAGGGAGGGTTTTAATCCAATTTGATGTATTCTTCCTAATACCCTCATTTTATTAAGAGAAAATTATATTTTTTATGATAACTAAAACATGTGATTATTCTCTTTGAAAATATTTGATTGTATGAATTTTTATTAAAATCATTGAGGCTTTTCCTTGGATAACCCACATTTAACCTTGAGACCTACCTTTACATCAACCTTTGTTAAAACATTAGATTATCATGAATGGTCATACATATTAAATACACATTATAATCCTATTTTTCCCTTACCATTATTCACTTAAAATAAATTTTCATGGTTATTTAAATTATTAGTGTTGGGTAAGGTTATTTTATGTGTTTTCTTTGGGAGGCATTTCCTTATTATGCGAATGTGAGGTTGGTGCCCTCGTTTAGGGTAATATAGAACTGTAAAGAAATTTAATTAGTCATTTATTCATTTTATTTTATCATTATAATCCCATTCTCCTTGAAAAAAATATATTAATAAAATTATGTAAAAATGGAAAATAGAAAATGTATACATTTGGAAAAAACAAGCATATATTAAAAAACAAAAGGGGGGTAAGGATTAAATTTTTCATTATGCTTAATTTTATGATTCATGATGCACATTAGAAATGAAAGGTATTGATATGGGATAAATTTTAAATGGAATTAAGTGAGTAAAATTTCATCACTTTACTTGAATAAACATTTAATGTATTAAAATTAAAAACCTTTACTTTATAGAATTTGTTTTTAAATACTTACCCACCAACCATAATCCATTGAAAAAACTCTTTCAAAGGCCTCATAATTGATTTCATTTTTATTGTATCACATTATAGTGATATTAAAATTTTACAATATTATTCTGATACATACAATTCCCAAATATGATCCAAACTCTATAAATATTAAGTCTCTTGAGTGAAGAGTGGAAATGTATTTTCCAGAGAGGTGGGTAAGAAAATTGGAATGGATAGATATAAAAATTTGAATTTATTATGGATGGAATATATTATTTCATTGAAAATAATTCATAAAATAGAAATGAATAATTATATTTACTAAAATTTTAAAAATCCTACTCCATTGGTTTTAGTTATAATTTGGACTTGGATCAAGATTTTTTTCTACAGTGAAAAAAAGTAAGTGTTGGGGGTGATGAGATCCATGTTTTGATATATTTTTATTGGGACCAAGGTGAACTAATTCACCCTAAAGGTGGGTCTAATCATGGTGTTTTCAAATTAAAACACCTTAACATGATCACGTTCTCCCCATTATTTAATATTTTTCCCTTGTTTAAAGGAACACATTCAATATCATAGTTTGTCATCATTGATCACATCAAATTTCAAGAAAGAATATAGAATTGAAAGAACAAAATGCACGTTAATATTTTAATTAGGTACCATGCACTATGATACATCCAAATATAACATATTAATGATGTATCAATGTGCCAGAATCCATTGTACTCACTTTTAGTGGATACATGTTTTTTTCACAGTCATTTCCTACTATGGTGCACTGCCTTTACAACCTACATTATAGAATGATATTTGAGTCAATCATAGATACCCAAAATATAGAATAATATAATTTTAAAATATCTTGATGTTCATACCTAGATCTTCAAAAAAATTCTCAAAATAAGGAATTATTATAGAATAGTCCCCCAGTTGTGGTGTGGCCTCATATTTCAAAATCTTCCATGAGTTCAAGCCATTATACCAAAATCATTATCCTTATGAAGTAACAAAAATTTTGTGATGTGACCATTTCTTACTCTTATCTAAGTTTTAGTGATCTGTAATATGGTGTTCTTTTTTTGTCTTTTCAATCCATAATTTACTCTTATATAGATTGAGTTTACTCCTATGCAAGAATAGTTGTGGTATGGTCTCTTCCTTCATGGTGTATTACCTCTAAGATATCATAACAGTAGAACAAAAAAAATTCTATGTCCAAGTGTTGTGGCTGGATATTGTCCTTGTAATCCTCAATTTACCATTTTATAATATTTCACAGCCTTGACTTATTCTTATGAATAAACTATAATGGTGTGTCAACTAGTTCTACAGAATAATTCTCATCCAGCTCCATATTCATTATTTTATCTTTAACCACATTTATGGTGTGATATATACTCTTATAGTGTGAGCTCTCTATAATTAATATTATGAACAATAATATTATTCTTAGATGACATCCATTATAGCATGAGGCACTCCATTATATAATTATATTTTCTTCCTTTAATAAAAAACACCATTCATGCACCAACTGCTTCCACTGTTATATTAAGCCAGAATAGACAATGTTATGCCCATCATAACTTCAATAAATTCTAGATTTAGTATCACACTCCAAGTATTTATCACTACTCCAATTCATGATCTAATATAAACCATATCCTTTATATATATATATATATATATATATATATATATATATATATATTCAGAAATATCAAGATGTATCTTCATGTAAACTACCATTTATCCACTTTAAGGGATTATATAGTTCCACTCTATATATATCATGGTAATATTCAACCATCCTAACCTTAAATTTCCATGTTTATCAATATTATTATTCCTTTACCATATTAGGCTCCCATGTATGGTATGAAATTCCATATTTATTCATGTATCAGCATGCTCCAGTTATTCTTATATCAACCTCCATTAACTGTTAATATATCCAATATTTATTATCAATAAATCAAATATTTATTATCAATAAATCCAACACATAACCTTATAGTTGTGATATAATTTTCCTTTGGATTATTTTGAAAATACTACCATAAATTCTACTCCAATATTTAATTCTAAATTCTTTAAAATAATTTAACGATTTATGGGGAAATCTTCTCAGTATCCCTTTTTAAATATAATTAAAAGGGTCCTTTTATCTATATTTTTCTCTTCATTATCTCACCCTATGTCTATGAAAAGTATAAAGCTGGCATTACGAAATATTCTTATTTATATTCTCTATATTTTCCATTAATTTATCACCTTCTTCATCTCTAAACTTCATTGGGGTATTTTTATCATAGATTGCCTCCATTTTCAGAAGAAGAAAAACAGACACCAGATTTTTAGGTAAGTGTAATTTCTTGTTGGTACTAGCTCAATAAATAATATTCCTCAACTAAATATATATATATATAAAGTAATCTCCCTTTTTTAGACACACCAATGATACATAAAATTCTAGCCTCTTTTCTTGAATAAATATTTAAGAGAGTTAAAACTCCCCTTTTATCAAGAATCTTCTTATTATCCCTTTTTATACTAGTCATTGACATCAAAAATTTATAGGCTCTATCAACCACTTTAAAGTTAGATTCAAAATCCTTAGGCTCTTTAAATAAATATTAACACTTCCACCTCTTAAACCTTTGTCTCTATTTACCATTTATATCATTTTTAGTACAAGCCTTATAATTTACATCTTTTTTATCTTTTGAAAACATATATTATCTACCCACATATTGAGTAATATTTATAACATTCACTGATACCACTTGATGGAAATTATTTCATGATTTTCTCTTAGGCATAAAAATTTTTCACCTATTTCTATATTCTCCCAAATATTACAATGAGTGGATTTACCACTTAGCAAATAGTCCTTAACAAGTCATCTATGCCTACTGAGTCCAAACTCGATGTGGGAAATAATATTTTAAGTCAAAAACATTAATTATTTACATGTCACTCACCTAATTCCTTAAACTTATTAAATTTGAGAAATTTATTTATTTTTAACATCTAACTCCATGTGATCCCAATTACACTTACACAGTAATTTCAACGAATAAGAAATAATTCATAAAGTGTGTGAGTCTTACCACATTTTGTAACAATTTATATCATATATTGATGTAAAATAATGATACCATATGATATTCATAATCATAATTCAACACAGGGTATTTCCTCTATTCCATATGAGTTAATCAACCATTGAAAATTTAGTATGAGTCTCCCTCTAAATTCCTTTAGCTCAGTCATTACTAATAACTAATGGTACCTTTTATTGATATACACCATGATATTAAACTTTCAATAAAATTTATTACTATAAAAAACAATTAGATGATAATTCTATATTATAAAATACATATAAAACATTAATTCCTCCACGAATTTCATTGCTTATTAATCAAGTTATATTCTACTTTCTTTTAAGGTTAGATAACACTAGATGTGTTAATATATCAATTTTTTTATTAGTTTGGTCTTGATACAATTTGAAAACACATATATGGATTTAACACCACTTGAATTTATATTTTGGATTAATACCAATTGAAATTAAAAAAATTCCAAGGTATCACTTGAATTGATCTAATCCTTCTTGAAATTTCATATTGTTATTTTAAATCATTTGTGCATACTCTGATGCCACTTTCTTCATGTGTCTCCTTTCAACACAAACACCCCATGGTTTGTATATCCCCCTTAACCCACACCACATTATCAAAAAATAGAAATAACAAATTACATGGGGGGATACGTACTTACTGGTTATCATCAAGTAAAGGAATTTGGTTAGTAATGATGAACAAACCCTTTATTTATAACTTGCTTCCGAGACTTATTAGTGGTTATAATTTTAACACCACTTGTACACATTTTATTTTTGATAGTTTCTTTATAATATTCCAACTTACAAAGCTTTTTAGTTAACTCCATTGTGATACTATTAAAACTGGTACAATTTTCTTCCACTAATATTTGTATCTTTCCTTGTATTGGTATTTATGAGACCACTTAGGCATTCTTCATGATTATCCACTTAAACTTCTAATAGAATCAATATATTTTTACTTGGTGATTCTTTCTTCACATGTATATATTTATTTCTCACCATTTTGGTATCTTCTTTCATCTTACTCCATGTTTTATTTTTTTCCCTTTAATGAAATTCATTGTATAAAACTTTTCAATGTTCATGGTGCACCTTTAACATCCTTACATATTTTTTTTCTTTAAACCCAATGAACCTACTCCTCAGTGAGATATATTAAGGTTATTTCCATTCATACATCCTCATTGATAAGGTAATGAGGGTTCTCCTCTTAGCATTACCTTAATGTTTCTTGCTACATTTCATTTCCCTATATCCATGGTTATAAAATAAATAACATATACCATTAAAAACATACCTCATATAACCATGCCTCAGTTGAGATATTATAGCAATATATTCTCTTCCCTCAGTGAGAACTTTGGATTTTAGACACAAATATATGGTGTTCCCCATTATTCCGTAATAGTATCATCCAATAAATTCCTTCCTTTTTGGTCATTCCCTTTCAGTTTTATCTTTAAATTTAGATCTCCTTTTTTATTATATATTTTCACCTTTATATACTTCACTTGATATGGCTACTTTCGGAGGAATATTCTTCTGAGAGGTTTTCAACCTTACTTCAAGCTCCTTCATCTACCCATACTTCTCCACTAATTTATTTTCCATATAATCTATCCTCAGACATTCTTTCTACCTATATTTGATTATATCTTTACATTTTTTTGATAGGTATCAATTTTTCTTTGATATCATTCTTCATGAACATTTTTTCTTATAATTGGCATTAAGTTCCTCTGAGTAAATTGATTTACAATTTTATCTTCAAACCCATTCTTTCAATGGATTCCAATTAGGCCAACTCCTCTTTTTCAACCAATTATTCTTCAATTCCAATTCTATTATGAACACATGGTCCACTTTATGTATAATCATCAACTAATCTAAATATTTTTATAAGTATTAGATATCTCCTTGATTTTTAAAGGAACTTATTATGGATAGATAACTCTTTGAAGGTTCCTCTTCTTCCCATAAATCCTCATTCAGTTCCTACTCCATGGTGGGTTCTAATTTTCTAAATTGAAAAGAATATTCTAAAAAAATTAATCTTAGACTAAAAAATGGAATCAAAATTTATCACTTTTATTGGAGATTCCATATTTTAATTAGTATCCTTATTTTTATTCTTTTTCCTCATTCCTTTTGACATAAGGATATTTTCTATTGATTTCTCCAATGATATTTCATCACCAATAAATTTTCACTCTTCTATTAAGTTAGACTCCAAAAAAATAGATCACACTAATTTTACATATATCTCTTCTAAAACCATCCAAATATCAAAATAACTAGAATAATTATTGTATTTTATGAATACCTTTCTAGAGTTACCTCTGTTAAAAAAAATTTATGTCTTCACATCACAATATCATTCATTATACTTTCTCAAATTAGCATATTGTTGTAAATGCTCCAGCATCACATCACCACTAACTTGTAGAAACCAATGCATCTCTTTTTACCGACTATAAAATTTAGTAACACTAAAAATTGTAGGGTTTTTAAAATATTTCTTATGTGTAAAAAATCCAAAAAAAATCAAGATTGAACTCCAAATACATAAACATTAAGGTCTTACCGAAATTATTAGGACCAAGTTGAACAAAAACACCTAGAGATAGGGGTGAATCATGGTGTTATTGAATTAATTTTTTTTACCTTGATCACATTTTCCACTTTATCAAATCTTATTACCTCATTTTAAGGAACATGTTCAATCTCACAAACCATTTTCATCGATAAAAATGATTGTCAAACAATAATGTAGAATTTAAATCACACAAGGAACATAAGGATTTTACTTGGTTTACTTGCACTAATTTACATCATCATCATCGTCATCTAGATTTTTATTAAGAAAATGTGCCAATGAGGGCTCGAGGGATATGGATACGGGGGTTGAAAATGTTGAAGTCCAAGGGAATCCCCTCAGATAATGTCTGTTCCTGCTGGAGTCAAGCTATGAAGGTCGTGTATGAAGAGACTCTTCGTTCCATGAATGTCATAGGAGGAAAAAAATATTTCGCCTTGTTACCCTCCCATAAGGTGTGGGATATGTTGATGTTGTCTTCAAGGAGATCATGGCATTTCCGGATATTGTACTCTATAGACCATGGGGTGTCACCCACACCCTTGAGGGAATTATGAACGATGATAGAATCTATTTCAGCCTCTGTAAGAATGATCCCCTTCTGCCGGAAAACTGAGAGGCCCACGAGCATGGTGTTTGCCTCTGCGATAAGTGACGAGTCGTTGCCAAAGTGAATGGAGAAGGCCAGAATGACTAAACCAATGGAGTTGTGGATCATCCCTCCACTGCGCATGAGCCCCGCAACACATGACACGTCGATGTTGAGCTTGAGGTCTTATGGCGGGGGTTGCCACCTGACCCACCAGCCAGCTGAGTTACAAATGGTGAAAGCTTGTTCATGTGGATAGTGCATGATTCGTTGCATAGTGGGGGAATCCCTTCTGATGTTCATTGCTCTAAAAAGTTCAAGTAGAAGGTTTTGGTTCTGATCGCTATCACATGGCCGGAGGTGGACACCCCATCATGAAGAATATTGTTCCTTTCCTGCCAAATACACCAACAGCCTGCTTGGAGAACCATTGCTCGAGATTTCCCCTCCGGCCTTTGGAGCCCCGATCCATAGAGACAGTGTACAAGGAAGGGTTCAACTGCCATTCCAGGAACCAAAATACCAGTAAAGTCACCAAAACTAGACCAGAGGACTTTTTCCCAGTCACTTTCGAAAAACATATGGTCTGTCCCCTCCTCCTTATGCTCCTTATAGAAGACACAGCGGGAGGCCATGTACACGCCACATCACTTGATGTTATCGTCTGTGGGGAGGGATCTATGGTGTATCCTCCACTTGATTAAGTTAAGCTTCATTGGAATGGCATGATACCACAGAATGCCATTCCATTCGTCCTCCTCCCCCTGCATGTTGGCGATACAGCGGTAATCCTTAGGCGAGAAGGATCTAGAAAAGGACTGTTTGAAGACACATCAGTCTGGATGCGAAGACATAAAGATGAGATGGAATGTGTCCATTTGGTCTTTATTAAGTACAACATTGATGAAGGATAGATAACTGTTGGACTTTTTAAAGTGGATTCTTGTGGCTGGGAAACTTGGGTATCTGATAATTCCCCAGCACTAGTTGTCATGCCAGATGGAAATATCCCATGTTCTAACAATCCATCGGGAGTGGTTCTTAAAGAAAGGTGGTAAGGGGTGGGATCTCACCTCAGAAGGGAGAGGTGTGGTAGACCCTGTCAACCCCAACCTTGTCATAACAGGTGTTCATGGATCTTCCCCATAGGGTACGGTTTTCCAGAACCTCCCAAGGCAGTTTTTCATGCTTGCATGCCATTGCATCTTTCAGGCTTCGAACTTTGATACCATCATCATTGATAGGTCTTTCTAGCTTCCCCAAGTAGTCTCAATTCCTCCTTCCCTCGGACTGAGGATCCCAAATGAACCCAACAAATATTTTTTCCATGCGCCGAATGACCCCCTAGGGAACCTTGATTCCAGAGAGGGCGTGGATAGGGGTTTCCGGGAGAACGTTGTTGATCAAGGAGATCCTTCCACTGAAGGACAAATATTTATTCTTCCAATTAATAACCCTTTACATGATCCTGGTGACGATGGGGTCAAGATCCCGAATGTGCAGAGGCTTTGGGGAGATCAGAGCGCCCAAATACATTAGTGGGAGGTTGCCTTTTTTTAATACCCAGCGAGAGGCTCGCTCTGAGGATGTGCTATTTAGTGCAGTGTTTTGATATGAGTATGGTTCTCATACTCTTGTTGGCATGTTTTCCACTCCAAAAGTAGTAAACCTACAACACTCTACACAGGCCCCGTACTGATCTGCTTGGCGGGTTGGTGAAGAGAATTGAATCATCCACGAACATGATGCGTGATATGGAGGGAAGGCTCATCCTCCTGCGAAAGGGGAGGATATTTCCCTTGATGATGTAGTGATGAATGAGTCTGATTAGTACATCATGTGTGATGATAAAAATACACATGGAGATAGGGTCCCCTTGTAGAAGACCTCGTGTGGATTTGAAGAAGCCGAAGGTTTGCCCCATTAGTGAGATCACCAACCATCCTGAACTGAAACACCGGAAAATTAGTTCGACGTTCGAGGAGGATAGACCCATACCTAAAAAGACCTTGTTGATGAATCCCCACTCCACATGATCATAGGACTTGTTCATGTTGAGATTGATCGCCAAATTAGAGTCGTGGGATTTGAAGTGAAGATCCCTGATCATTTCATGGGCCAAGCTGATTTCCACCTTGATGGAACTCCCTCACACGAAGTCATGCTACTTCATTGAGATCCATGTAGGTATATGGGTCGATAACCTAGCATTAATGATACATGCTAGGATTTTATATGGTCCATTACACATGCTAATTGGGAGCAAGTGCTCCACAATGGTAGGGGATCTAGACTTGGGAATGAGAACCACCATGGTAGCACTTGTAACTCGATGTAAGGAACCACCCCTGAAAAAACCCTGAGTTGATGCAATGAGGTTGACCATCACAGTGTCCCATGAGGCCCTATAGAAGGCTAATGGGAACCCGTTAGGACCTGTCATGCTCTTCGGGTTCAGACTCTGCATGGCTCTTCAGATCTCTTCCTCCTACGGCATGGCACTTAGTGAGTCATTATCACGGCCTGATAGGATGGGCTGAATAACATCAAAGATCTATCTATCATCACCATTGTACCCACTGTGAAAGGTTAAATTTGGCCCTATAAGTAGGTTGCGGAAGTGGGCATTAGAAAGATCCCCCCCCCCCACCTCCCTATCATCTGAGTAGGATCCATCCCCCAGAACAATGTTCAGCATTGTCTGCCTCTTTCATTCCTTGATACACACATAGAAGTAGGAAGTGTTCTTATCCCCCTCTCTAATACATTTTATCCTAGAATCCTCCCTTTCCTTTAAATCTTTTCTCAAAATCATGTCAAAAATAAGCTCTTTCTTTCTCACTAGCTCCTCAAAGGATCGATCGTCCCAGTTCTCTTCGAGTTTCCTCTTGATTCGATCGACGTCCTGCTTCACTACTTCTAGGTCCCTGACTGAAGTCGGGGGGTATAGAGACCATACTTGGAGCCTCTTAATAAGATGAATAAGTTTGTTGTGGATGGCTGACCACGTGTGACCCTGCGTTGGAATGTCCCAGTAGGCATTAACCTGCTCATTATAGCCAGGGGTGTTCACCCAATGTTGATAGAAGTGGAAGCGAGGGGGATGCTCCTGACCAGAGTTTAAGGTGATCAATAGAGGGGAGTGATCTAAGACTCCACACGCGAAATGGGACACCCGGGAACCAGCAAACATTGAGAGAGTAGACAAGTTCCTCAGGCATCTGTCCAACCGACTCCACGATCGGTGTGCACCTCGTTGGTTGTTGCACCAGGTAAACTGGTCACCCGTGATTTAGAGATCCATGAGGCCCATTCCTACCATGAAATGGGAGAAGGAAAGACTATTCATACGATTTTAAGGGCCTCTTACCTTCATTTTTTTTGGCTCTGCAACAACATTTATGTCCCCCGTACAAACCAAGGAAGGTTTCTGGGGTTGAAGCCATTGAGAGCACTCCATAGGGACTCTCGCTGGAGGTGGTCGCAGCTTCCGTAGACAAAGGATACAATGAAGTTTTGGTTTCCAGAAAAGACCTTAATAGTTATGTATTGGTCCCCAACCTCTATAAACTCCACTGTGCAACTAAGATGCCAGAAGATCCAGATGTGTTTGTTCTATGGGTCTGCTTGCATGGATCCATGCAATTTGAGCTTCCTGGAAACCTTATTGATCCTGCCTAGCTGTTTCTTGTTCTCCAGAATAGACACCATACATATTTTGTGATTAGAGATTTCTGATGCCAAGTAGTCCATTTTAACATGGGATCCAATGCCGCGGGCCATCCAAATGAGTAGGGGATTCATTTGGGGAAGAGTTGTCTAGGACTGGCCCCAGACTGCATGGCCTTCTCAAAGAGGGAGGATGATCATCCCTTAAGTTTCCTGAACTTATATCTTGTTCACACGCTACTTCCAAAAGGCTCTGATCCTGTGGGAGGAGACTCGGGCTATTAAGGGGAGCCCCAACGTCTCCCCCTATATGCTGGGCATGAAAGGTTATCCCCCTTTGATCCATTTTGTTTCCCTTTCTGGTCTTTCCCACCTAGGATCAGGTTGTGGATGGTGATCACAAGCAGAGGAGAGCCTTCAAAGGAGTATCCCGATGGAACAATCAATAATGACTGACCCTCTGTGTTAAGGGCGCTTCGGGCCAGGGGAGTGACAAGGATAATGGGTTCAGTAGACCCTATAAAAGGACTGGGGAGAAGATAGGGGAGACAACCTTGGCCAAGGACAAGCTCCGCGGAACATAGGCCACCATATCCCAACATTCCTCACTACTAGGCACCATTGTGGGATCAGATACGGGAGATTGGTTGGATGCCACTTGAGGGGCAAGAGATGGCTTGGGAGACATTCTTATAGGGGTAGGCCCCTCGGGAACTCTTGGTGCTGTGTTATCAAGAACTAGACATCGCCCACCAACCTGCCGGAGGTGCCTACATGCCTGCATAGAGAGTCCATGAATATTGAGGTGCGATCATTCCTTACTCTTCTCTAAGTCTCATAAATCTACAGTATGGAATTCATGTTTCGATGTGGAACTCATGAAGTAACTCTTACATAGATTGAGTTTACACCTACATAATATCGATTATAGTGTGTTCTCTTCCTTCATAGTGTAGTGCCTTTTAAATATACAAAATTTAGAAAAGCAAATATCTATAGTCAGGAATTGTAGTGTGATGGTGCCTTTATAATCCTCACCTAATCATTTTTTATCTTACATATCCTTCAATTAAATCTTATGCATGATCTGTTTTGGTGTGTCACCCAGTTCTACATAAACACTAGTAAGGTAAGACCAAATTTAGCAATATTTATTTTAGAGGGGTTTTAAAATCCAACTAATTTCATATTAAATTTTCCATCCTATTTTTTTTAAATCCCCTAATCCATCCCCCCCCCCCACACACACACACAAATCTCTGATCATATTAGATATTCTCAAAATATAGAGCTTTCATATGAAATTCATGTGTGACACTCAAGAATTTACACTTGCATATCTTGGGTTTACTCCTACACAGGACTAGTTAGAGTGTGGTCTCTTCCTTAAAAATGTAGTGCCTCTTAAATATCCATATAGTATCATACCAAATATCTACATTCAGGTATTTTGGCGAGATAATGTCCCTATTAACCTCACATGTAAATCCCTTATCCTATTAGATCTTCCCAAAATATGGATCTATTGTGCTGTGGTCCTATAGTTATTGTTTGGCCTTAAATTTATGAATATTTTATGTGTTCAATTCACTATTCCAAAATTTTGATCCTTATGACACAACCAAAACATTGAGGTGTGATCATTCCTTACTATTATCCAAGTCTTGCAAAGCTATAGTGCGGAATTCTCATTGCAGTATGGCACTCAAGAATTTACACTTACATAGCATGAGATTACTCCTACACAAGACTGGTTATAGTGCAGTCTCTTCCATTATAGTGTAGTGCCTCTTAAATATCCAAATGGTGACAACCCAAATATATAAATTCAAGAATTATGGTATGATCATGTCCTTTTAATCCTTAACTCTTCATTTTTCAATCTTTTGTATCCTTGAATTAAATCTTTCAAATGATATATTGTGGTGTGTGGATTGATCATGTCACTACAATCCTCACCTCATCATTTTTTAATATTTAATATCATATAATTAAATATCATGCATGATCTATTGTGGCATGTCATCCAGTTCCATATAACCATTGGTAAGGTAAGACAGAATTAAGTGATAGTAATTTTAAAAGGGGTTTAAACCCCCACTAATTTTGTCCAAAAAATTTCCATCCTATTTTTTTCAGTCCCCCACTTCCCACCACCCATAAATTTATTATCATATTAGATCCTATAAAAATATTGATCTGTTTTTTTATTGTCCTCTAGTTGTGGTGTGGCCTCATATTTCTGAATATTTCCAGTGTTCAATTCATTCTGCTTGAATTTTGATCCTTTTGGCATAGCAATAATATTGAGTTGTGATCATTGCTTACTCTTCTCTAAGTCACATATATTTGTAGTATTTAATTATAATTGTATTGTGGAACTCAAGAAGTTACTCTTACATAGCTGGAGTTTACTCCTACACAATACTGGTTACAGTGTGGTCACTTCCTTTATAGTGCAGTGCCTATTGAATATCCAAAAATTATCACACCAAATATCTACAATCATGAATTATGGGGATATTATGTCCCTAAAATCCTCACCTCATCATTTTTTAATATTATATATCCTTGAATTAAATATTATGCATGATTTTTTTTGGTGTGTCACCCAAGTCCACATAACCGCTTGTAAGGTAAGACCAAATTTGGCAATTGTTATTTTATAGGGGGTTTGAACCCCCACTAATTCCATCTTAAATTTTCTATCTTATTTTTTTTAAATACCCTACTTCCCCAACCAATAAATACATGATTCTACTAGATCTTCTAAAAATATGATGTTTTTTGTGGTGTGGTACCCTAGTTGTGGTGGGGACTCAATTTTCTAAATATTTTTTGTGTTCAATCCATTATACCAAAGAAATTGATCCTTGTAACACACCCAAAATATTGAGGAGTGATCATTAATTACTCATCTCCAAGTATCACAGATCTATAGTGTGGAATTTTCATTGTAGTGCAGTACTCAGGAAGTTATTATTACATAGCTTGAGTTTACTCTTACATAGGACTAGTAAAGGTGTTGTCTCTTCCTTCACAGTTTAGTGCCACCTAAATATCCAAACAGTTCACACCAAATATCTATAATTGGGAACTATGAAATGATCATGTTATTATAATCCTCACTCATAAATACATAATACTATTATATCTTTTCAAAGTATAGTGTTCTTTTGGTGTGGTCCTCTAGTTGTGGTGTGGCCTCATTTTCTGGTTTTTTTCAAGTGTTCAATCCATTCTACCAAGATTTTAATCCTTCTAACACAACTAAAATATTGATGTTTGATCATTCCTTATTTTTATCCAAGTCTTAAATAGTTATATTATTATATTCTCATTAGATCTTGAAACTCAAGAAGTTTCTCTTACATAGCTTTAGTTTACTCCTACATAATATTGTATACAGTGTGCTCTCTTTATTCACAATGTAGTTCCTCTAAAATATATAAATAGTAGCACACCAAATATCTATATTTGATCATTGTAGCATGATCAAGTCCATGCAACCCTCATCCATAAATCCTTGATCCTATTAGATATTCTCAACATATAGATATGTTTTGGTGTGGTCCTCTAGTTGTAGTGTGACATCATATTTCCAAATATTCTAGGTGTTCAATCTATTCAAACAAAATTATGATCCATATGAAAAAACCAGAATATTATGGTGTGATAATTCCTTACTCTTCTCCAAGTCTCATAGAGTACCAGTATGGAATTTATATTGTAGTGTGGCACTCAAGAAGTTACTCTTACATAGCCTGAGTTTACTCCTACACAAGACTGGTTATAGTGTGGTCTCTTCCTTCATAATGTAATTCCTCTTAAAAATTAAAATACTATCACACTAAAATATCTACAGTTGAGAATTGTTTCATGATAATTTCTCTACAATCCTGTTGATTCTCCTTTTCATTACATTGTTTAATGGAATGGAAAGGGAAATGACTTAGCACAAATTGATTCATCCTATGAAGAAAACATCAAAAATTGACAAAGGCATGAACAAGGAGTCTAATACCTTTGGGTCGGGAAAGTTCCCTCACTGTCGCGCAAGTACACTTGTGTGCCGCCTAATGGTCGTGCTAGTGACTTGCCCACCCTCTTTGAAAACCTCCCATGGTCTTCTCCAGCCTATAAATACCCCTGGTGGGCCCCCCATTTATAGAGGATTTTTTCCAGAATTCAGATATAGAGCTCTGAACTTCCATGTCTCTTCTTAAAGTCTTCTGAATGATTCTATGGTAATTTTTTACCTAGAATGGAAGTTATAAACAAGAGGAATAAGGTACAAGTGTTAGAATTCACTAACACTTGCGCGCCTAAGTGTTTTACCCTTAAGGGAAATGGACACACTTGCACGCCTCCTTACCTACTCATTAAAACTTGCACGCCACTCTTCTGGAAGTACCTCGGGATAAATCTAAAGGCATTGATCAAGGATCGCCCAAGTATTACCCTACTGGTTAAAAATCGCGCAAGTACCCATGTGTCGCGTAGGTATACCTGCACGACCGGGACTTGTGCGCCCACACAGTACCTATGTGCCTGCCAGGACTTGCGCGCCCTTCTATTTTTTGGGTTCCCTTCCTACCCATTTAACCCCTCTTATGTCATTCCACCTTTCCTATTCAAGATTCAGTGTTCAAGACAATCTTCAAAGCCATTTATGGCATGTTTTCTTGATTGAATTTTTTGTTTGAAAGGAATTCTGTGGAACATCTCTCAAAACCTAGTGATTTACACATCTTTATGTCACTAAAATTAGATATTTCATTCATTCAACCTCATCCTTTAAGATGAGAGAACCCTATTCATGGGCCTCCTTTTCAGGAGTAAGCCCCAGTCATAATTCCCCTTAACCTGGGCCTCCTTTTCAAGAGTAAGCCCCAGTCCAAGTTCTCATAATTGGGCATCCTCTTCAAGAATAATCCCCAAGTCCCCTAATTTGGGAATCCTCCTCAGGAGTAAGCCCCACGTCCTCATTAATATGGGCATCCTCCTTAGGAGTATGCCCCAAACTTAATTCTCTTAACCTGGGCCTCCTTTTCAGGAGTAAGCCCCAGTCTCAAATATGGGCATCCTCCTTAGGATTAAGCCCCAAGTCCCGTAATTTTCAAATCCCTTTAATCTGGGCCTCATTTTCAAGAGTAATCCCCAATCATAAATCCTCTTAACCCAGACCTCCTTTTCAGGAGTAAGCCCCAGTCCATGTTCTCATAATTGGGAATCCTATTCAAGAGTAATCCCCAAGTCCCTTAATTTGGGCATCCTCCTTAGGAGTAAGCCCCAAGTCCTCATTAATCTGGGCATCCTCCTAAGGAGTAAGCCCCAACCATAATTATTCTAGCATGGGCCTCCTTTTCAAGAGTAAGCTCTAGTCTCAAATATGGGCATCCTCCTTAAGAGTAAGCCCCAAGTCCCTTAATTTTAAAATCCCTTTAACCTAGGCCTCCTTTTCAGGAGTAATCCCCAGTCATAATTTCCTTAACCTAGGCTTCCTTTTCAGGAGTAAACCCCAATCTTAAAGTTCCCAAATATGGGCATCCTCCTCAGGAGTAATCCCCAACCATGGTTCTCTTAACCTGGGCTTCCTTTTCAAGAGTAAACCCCTATCTTAATGTTCCCAAATATGGGCATCCTCTTCAGGAGTAAGCCCCAACCATGGTTCTCTTAACCTGGGCATCCTTTTCAGAAGTAAACCCCAGTCATAATTTCTCTTAACCAGTCTTAATTTAGTTTTTGATTTAGGCTTCCTTCTCAGGAGTAAAACCCAATCATAAGTCCCCTTCTAACTTGGGAATCTTCCTTAGGAGTAACCCTAAGATTAGAGTATCCAAATCTCCATGAAGCACATATACCTTTATGGACCATGTTCATGGATTTCTTCCCTGATGTAATTCTTAATCTTCATCTGTTTGGGCAGTCATACATACTTAATCCCTACATCATTTCTTATGATTGCATCTTTCATGGTACAATTGTATGGTTTTACCAATACCTCTTGTTTCTCACACCAAGCATGACTCATGTGAGCTTAGAGTGTAAAAGTAATTATGAAATCTTTCCTTGACCCATCAATCATAAACATCAAACTCTCTTATTCGAACTACGTGGGATCTGATTCCTTTTCTAAATAAAGGATACATAGGTAGCCCATCTGCGGGTACAATCCCAACACTGAAATAATCCATGTCCTCATGAATGACAATAAACTTCAAGTGCCTCACTGAGTGGCTTTAAAACTAGTATGGTCATCATAATGACCAAGAGACTTTTATGTATTTAAGGATACCGTTGACTAATAATCTCTAACAAATACAGATGATTCTCTATCGATGAAGAACCTCAAATACATATAAAAGATTCTCTAAATTTCTTTCATATTTAATCATTGATTTTCAGATCTAAAGGAAAGCTCATTTTATACTTGGTAATGTAATAAGTATTCATGGACATAACTTAAATCTATAAAGAGAGTCCTGGAGTAGACAATAATTCCCCTCAAAAAGGTGTGATGAGTCCGACCTCCCATCCTTTCGACCAATGAAACTTTCTAAGCCTCATCAGTCCACAACTAATGAGCTCCTACATTTGGAAAGTAGGTCTAAATGGATATGGAATCATTGGATGTTTCCGGTTCTACGAACAAACCCATTAGAAACTGCTTGTAATGTTTGAATATTAAATCAATGAGATCATCCCCAATTCCAGAGGAAACAAAAAAATAGTGAACCTGATGTGAATCCTTAACCAAGTTAAAATGATTCTTTTCTTATTTGTTATGCCCCTATTTAAACTCAATGATAGGGATAACAAAGCAATTAATAACAAATTTTCTCATCCAAAAGATGGAGTGGCCGGACTTATCTTGATTATGTCTGTTATATCAAACAGTCACTCTTTTCCAAGATCTTATGCATTTCAAAAATGGCTTCTCTTAAGTTCGCACCAGTGAATATGTCTGCTGTGAAAACTTATGATACAAATGCCACTGCTGCTACTCCTGCTAGATCGTCGTCCACTCTAAGGATGACATCACATACTCAGTGTCTTCAACGTTGGGTATCAAATGCGCTGGTTGAGGAGTACTGTCAACACGGTACCATTCCAACTCTGGAGGATGCTCGGCAAGCCCTCTAAGTGAACAATTCAACATGGTTTTCCGGACAGCGAAGACCACCGATCAAGAAGCAGGCGGTGCTGACCACCATCTCCAACCGTTTCAGGTCGTTAACCCCGAAATTCAATCACCATTAACTCCCATACTCTGAAGAGGTGAATGAATAAGTCCCTTAGGTCCTTAATTCAAGGAGACATGAGTCCTTCCCGAGGGCTCCCACCAACAATCGCCGCCAGACTCATGCGGTAGCGCCCCCTCAACATGACAAGGGTATTGACTCCAGGCGTTCGGCTCAGGTTCCTCGAACCCGAGTAGGCAAGACGAATCGCCTGAGGCAAAATCCGGTCAACAGTGAGCAGGTTCTCATCTCTGCGATCTCCAGAGAATTCCACCAACCTAACTTGGTGGAAAGTAATGGTCGGGCACACACACCCATCCATTTTAATTCAAATGTCCAGTAGAATCGTCAGGAAGCATCACGCCAATCCCTCCAGGAAATTCTGGCGGAGTACTATAGGCAGGAACATACACCTATTTATACATCATCAGCTAGTTAGTAGGCTTGTCTAACTACATATGATGGAGCTCGTCAACCACGTTCGGAAAAGTGTAATCATCAGGCACATACACTTGCTAGTATTGATCAAGACTACCAACAATCTCGCTTGGTAGCACTCGGAGAAGTCAGTCGGAAAGCTCCGGTGACAAATATGAGGTAGACTCAACTCTCTACCCCCATACATGAGTCCTGTCAGGATTCACTGACAGGAAAAGGGGGAAAAGAGCAGGCACACTCACCTACTCCAAGCATGAAATGGAGGTATATCCCCACTCCGACAGATAAATTCACCAAGTAAATTCTATCAATGGTGAAAGAGCAGCAGAAAATCATTGCTCATATTCTGGATGCCTTCCAGGATATTATAACAGCATCAGTAGCATCTCAGGGAAAGACACATAAATCTATCCCTACCAGTGGAGTGACACATCAATAGTTCACTCCGGAACAGACACACACATCTGTTCCAATCCAAGATGGTTGTGGGTCATACTCCCCCATATCATACGAACAACCAAGTCAGGAACATACACCTGATTTGAGTAGAGATCGTCAGCCTAACCTAGCCATCCCTCCTGATCTGGTACATACACCTGCTCAGAGTAGCCACTTTCGTCAACAAGTGGTTTCCAAGGTGAGTAAGAAGGCGTCTAAGAAGAATACCCGCCCAACACAGTCAAGAGATCAATATCCAATCTGTAACAAGTCCTTTCTTGATACTGGAGTTCTTGAAGCCCTCAGACAGTTACCTATTAGAATCCAAGATTTTACTGCCTCATTTCCCAATAGTGGGAACATTAATTCTGAAGGTCTTCAACAGAAACTTCCTCAGGAAGGCTTGCTTCATGACAGTTCAGTCTATCTCGAAGTTTCATCTTCAGATGAGAGCCACAGGAACCCTCTGTGTGGTCAGAAGATCAAGGAGCAAGAGATCTCATCTTTTTCTGTAACCCACCATGGTGGTCCTCCCCATGATGATGCATTTCTCTACGAAATTCCTCTCCACATTAGTGATGCACGTTTCTCAAAAAATTCTCTATTTGACAATGTAGTGCCCAGAAATCCCTCTTATATTGAGGCACATGAAAATATGAAACCAGTCATGTCTGATTCTTCATCACTAGTAGGTGAAATACTTTCTCAATCAAAAGATAGCCCAGGGTGTAGGTCATTCTCCGAACCACCGCTAAGTAATGAATCTTCTAGTTTAATCAGTGATTTCTCTACCAATCTTGTTGAATCCGATGAAGCAACAAGGAAACACCAGCTCTGGTCAAATCAGGTAGAAGAATCTTCATTGAATGATAAAGATGAAATTTTGAACATGAGAAAACAACTTGTGAAAGGTGAATTTCCAGACATGTTTTGTCCTCTGGCTGACTCTCAGTATGAAATTCTAGAGACGTTGATGGAAAAATGGAATTCATGATATTCGTCTCAACATATGGAAAACTCTTTGTCAGTTGAAAAAGAAAGTATTATCTTATGATGAATATGAAAATCATGTTAAGATAATAGAAGGTTTACAATGTCATATTGATTTGGAATCTCTATCAGTCTCTCGATATCCGAAGGCTGAAAAGCAGCAGAGATCCCTTCAACGTTCATGCATTGGCACACTAAGAAGATTGCACCAGTTAATTTCCAATGCCCCATCTTGTACTCATGTCAGAGGATGGGGTGTTCATGGAGCACTACATTTCACTGTGCTCTCCAATCAGCAAAGCTCGCCGAAAATGGTCTCATGTAATGTTATTGCCCGTGGTCAGCCACAGTCAATGGGTTTTGTTTTTAATCAAAAGCTTTCCCAAGAACATGCCTCAACTAGTTCTTCTCAAAATCAGGAATACAGAGAACAATTTGTTGAATTACTCCTGAATCAGGCAAACAAGAATATTGAACAAGCCTCCCGTATGGAGCAAGCACATCATCAAGTAGCAGAAGTGTCAGAAATCATCCAACGGTCTTTTGAACTATGTGATAAAAGTGGATGTTGATTGATGCATCTAGCTAATTTTTGTACTAAGGTCTGCAAGATCAGGAGAGATTTTAAGAAAGTCTTTGACATAGCATGTCAAGAACCACCCCAACTTCCATACTAGGGACTCTTTTAACCCAACCCTCGTAATCAACAAATAGGATTCGAGGAGTTGAGCAAGGATAGTAGGAACAGCCCTAGTCCACTAGACTGGGGACTTTTTTAAATCCTCAATCCCTCCCCCAGAGAATGTCAGTCTTCTCTCAATTGGGGAAGAAGCCTCAATAGGAACGAAGAGCCAAATTATCAAGAGATTCTCTCCAAATTACGATTCGCCAAGAAGTTACTATGGGATCAAATCAACAAAAGTCAATGTCTCATAAAATACATGGAAGAAGACAATATCACCGGAATTCAGATAGAAGGGATGCAATGCATTATGCATCAATTAATTTCATTAATGCCATTATTGCTTATCCACCAGATGAGGCTCACTTAGAGGGATTATATGAAGAGGTTCCTGCTCAAGAAGTTGTCCGCACAAACACAAATGAAGAAGGTGTGTGTACACTAAATAAAAGGATTACTCAGAACTTAGGTAATCTTTCAATTAACCCACTTCCCCCTCTCCAAAAGGTGTCCAATAAGGGGAAAGGAAAGAACCAGGTTATATACCCTTCCTCTGGAGAAGGCCAATCGTTCTCACTAGAGAAAAGTTTTATGCAACCAGAGGAAGAAATGAAGAAATTAAGAAGGATGAATGCAGAACTACTTCAAGGTAGTCTTCCTCTTAAGAGTTCTAGAGTCAGTCAGCCAAGGGATTTTTTTGCAGCTACTGAGATGGATCCAGAATATCATCTTCTATCATTACACCCTCACAGGTCTAATCCTACGAGTCAAGTGCAACAACAATCGGTGGTGCTACCATCAGTTACAGTACCAGCCACCATACCTGTCCAGACTCCAATTATTACACCTTCCCAAGTCCAAGTTCAACCAGATGTTTCTCAAAAGTTAATAACTACCATTGAGTCATTAACAGCTCAGTTAGATACTATGGAAGGGAATCGTGCACAGGTTCAACCAGAAAAGAGAGCTTACCCTGAATGGGTAGATTCAATCCCCCCCATCAAGTTTTGGGCAATGGATCAGGCGATCCTGAAAAAAATTTGACGCATTACGTGTCTTGTTGCGATCCTATGATGAGAAATATGGAACAAAAAGAAGCAGTGAGTCTCAGATGCTTCGTGCGAACCTTTCAAGGACCCTCTTTCGTTTGGTATATAAGCTTGTAATCCCAGTCAATTACCGGATGGGAGGATCTTCGCCAAAAATTACTTCTCCAATTCAGCTCAACATTTCCAAAGACAATAGTTTTTTATCTTACCAACTTTAAGAAAAGGGAGAATGAAAGGGTCTCATATTTTACTGCTTGGTTGAAGGGATTAACATATTCCCTAAGATTAGCACTCCCTCAAGAAGAATTTTTGCCAATCTGTGTCGAAAATTTGTGTGATGAGTTGTGCACACCCTTGATCCCTGTGAAATACACAGGAGGGTTTCGAGACCTTACTTCAATCGCTCAAAAGGTTGAAGATTATCTTATAAATTTTAAGGATAAATCTTGTATTATTCCATCAGGCCCAGGAAGGAGAATGGGTAAAGCAGAGACTGCTACAGTTATGCTTAAACAAGAACTTCTACCTACTTCTACTTCAAAACCTTCATCTTCTCGAAGGGATCCACCTCATGAGCACGAACAATAGAGGTTGTTTCGTCAAGATGATCAAAGATATCAAAGACTAAAACAATTTGAGGATTTGAAAATAAAATTTTACTCTTTATGAAATGAACAAGTTCTTGGTTATTTCATTTCGGCTCTAGAAAATAATTTTGTTCAATTGCCAAGGCCCAAGAGGCCAAACAAGGAAGGAGATGAAGACTGTCCCAACTATTGCTCATTTCATCAAATGTTGGGGCATCCCATTTAGGAGTGTTTTATTTTCAAGGACCTCCTGCAAAAAATGGTCAAGTTGGGATAAGTTAAACTGAAAGGTTCTTCAGCTCAGATAGCATGTGTTACTGCTACAGTTCCAGAGGAGGAAGACGAGTGGCATGAATATGAGAACAAAAATGCACAAAATTATGATGATTGGATGGTCATAAAGACAATCAATCGAACTCATACTATTTTATGAAAACAATTTAAGAAACCAATTGTGACTTCTGCCATGAATGCCATAAAAAACCCACTTCATCAAAGGGAAAATCCTCAAAGAAATTTCATAATTCAAAGAAAGAGGAATAATTAGAAGAAGATGAATATGTATCAAAACCTAAGTTATCTTTGACTTTGGTAGATTTTATGTCATCTGATTCAAAGCCACGAGCACCGTCCCACCAAATGGTATAGCCTAAATTGCCTAGTCAGGCAGATTATTCATCGGATGAAGAGTTAATATTTGGTTCTGTTAATATGAATCATTTAATAGATCCTTATGTCAGTCGTAGTTTCAATTTTGATGAGCCTGAATTCCCTCTATCAAACAGAGGAATTAGAGGAAGTTCCAGGGGTCTGAGATACAAAGGAAGATGTGGATACCCCAGAAGTCACTATTCCAATTCTACCCCTGCTAGAACTGTGTACGCAGCAGAAACTCATGTTAGAGCCCTTCAACGAGCTCAGCAAGAACAAGAAAGTTCTTCCACCAATAGAAAATTCAGTCATGGCCCAGTTATTCTAGAGGATCGGTTGGGGGTTCCACCTTTATCCTCTCAACAAGTAAATGGATCTAATCGGTCTAATCTTCCAAAACCAGGAATATTGCCAATTCCTATCCCGAAACAAGATGCATCAAATTCCAAAGCATAAACTTCCAAGGAACCTGCTAAACCACATGTTCCTGTTGGGAAACACATATCTCTGGATCAAAAGTATGATGTATTGAAACACCTGGCCCAAGTACCTTCCAATTTATCAATTCTGGATGCTTTAAATCTGTCAAAAGATCTTTAGGAGGCACTCATCAAGGCTTTGTCAAGTCCTCAAGAGTTTGAAACTAAAATTATTGTGGCTGAAGTCTACCATACAGATAATAATCCTAAAAAATTCCATTTAGTAATATCTTTTACTGATAAAGATGAAGATGATGTTGTTCATGTACATATTAGACCTTTGTACTTTTCTAGAAAGGTCAATGGCATAGACATCCAAAGAGAATTCATTGATAATGGTTCAAGAGTCAACCTCATGCTCATTCGTACACTTAGTCGATTGGGCCTCATGGAATCTGATTTATCTCCTCCAACTATGATGTTACAAGGATATGATAAAAATGAACAAGAACCACTGGGTGAGATTATACTCAGAACTTAGTTTGGATATCTTGTATCCAATTCAGATTTCATGGTTGTTGATCAGGACTCATCCTTCAACATATTGCTTGGAAGACCCTGGCTACATCAACATGCAGATATCCCTTCATCATACCATCAATGTCTCAAATATTGTTTCGATGGTCAAGTAGGGACATTTTATAGTTATAAGTACCTATTCAAGACATGTGAATCTCAACACATTGAGGCGGAAATCTACCACATGAAGGGAAAGGAGGAATCCAAAACAAAGGAGATTACTAAAGTTAATGCTCTGTATGGTTTGGAAAAGATTATAGTAAACCCATTAGAACATGTGAGTAGAGATTATGTGTTTCCTATCAGTCAAATTGATAGAATAGACCCAAATCCAAATACTCTTATGGAAAGATCCATAATGTCAATTATGGCAATCGAGCCAGACATCATGGGATAAATTGGTGATCCACTAGGCAATGATGAAAGCTCAAATTGAGATGTCTTCATTTCATCTGCTAAAATCCAAAAAGTCTATAATTCGCCAACTAGGCCAGAAGAAGTTATAGCAATACCAGAGGTGAATGATGATGTTGATTCTCAATCTATCATCTTCTCTTTATTACCCAAGGAAGACCCTTCATGATCAATTGGGTTGGAAATAGAAGCTTCGTCTTCAAGATGTGTAAATTTTATCGTCTCTTCTGATCATGAAAATTATGCTTCATCATCTACTATGCAAGTAGAAATAGAAGAAATAACACATGTTGAAGAAAAGGAGGAAGATATCATAGATGCTCCTCCAGAATTTGAAGAGGGTATCTTTACTACCATAGATGAACTCAAAGAAATAAATCTGTGTACAAAAGAAGATCCACGCTCCACTTTAATTATTGCGGCTATGACTCTTGAAGAGCAAGAGATGTATATTTTTTTTCTAATGAAAAATCGGGATATATTGGCTTGTAACTATACAGATATTCCAGGGCTTGATCTTGATTTTTCTACTCATCATTTGGTTTTACCAGAAGAACATCAAGGATTTAAACAAGCTGCAAGAAGAACACACCCAACCTATACTTCCAAAATTGAATCTGAAGTGGATAAGCTTATCAAAGCTAACTTCATCATATAAGTTCAATATCTCAAGTGGTTGGAAAATATTATCCCAGTGAAAAAGAAGAATGGGAAAATTAGAGTTTTCATTGATTTCAGATATCTTAATCGACATTGTCCTAAGAATGATTTTCCAGTTCCTATTACAGAACTTTTAATTGATGCAACAGCTGGATATGAAGCACTTTCCTTAATGGATATATATTCCAGATATAATCAAATTCAAATGGCTCTAGAAGATGAGGAATCTACAGCTTTCAGAGCCCCTCAAGGTGTGTTTGGCTATCAGGTAATGCACTATGGCCTAAAGAATACAGGCACAACATATCAGCGTGCCATGAATCGTATCTTCAAACCCTTTTTGGGGAAGTTTGTTGAATGTTATGTGGATGATTTTGTGGTCAAATACAAACAATGTTCTAATCACTTGGCTGATTTTGAAGTCATATTCCACAAACATCAGCAACATAATTTGAATATGAACCCCTTAAAATGTGCTTTTGGGGTAACCTCTGGGGAATTTCTTGGCTTTTTTATACGCCATCGTGGTATCGAAGTCGATCCTGAGAAGACAAATTCAATCCTTGGTATGTCACCTCCTAAAAATTTGAAATAATTGAGAGGTCTTCAAGGAAACTTAGCCTATATTCGAAGTTTCATCGCCAATTTGGCAGGAAAAATCTTACCCCTTACCAAATTGATGAAGAAGGGAGTCACCTACTAGTGGACTGAAGAATGTCAAGAAGCATTCGATATTCTCAAGAAGTATCTCTTGAGTTCACCAGTGTTAATGCCACCTATTGAAGGAAGACCACTTATCCTCTATGTAATAGCTCTAGAGTGATCATGGGGTTCTTTTGTTGCTCAGAAGAATGATGATGGCACTGAAAACAACCTCTACTATCTTAGTCGGGCTATGCTTGAGGCAGAAACCTGGTATTCAAATATTGAGAAGTGATTATTAGAATTAATCTTTACAGTTCAGAAGTTGAGACACTACCTGCAACATCACAAGGTGAAATTGGTATCTTGCAATAACCCGCTCAAATTCATCCTTAGTCGTCCAATGCTTATAGGACATCTGGCAAGGTGGGCAGTTATTTTGCAGCAGTTAGACATTTAGTATGTGTTTCAAAAGGAAATAAAAGGCCAAGCTCTGGCTGATTTCCTGGATGAACACCCTTAAGTAGAAGACACATCTTCAGATATTGAGCTCCCTGATGAAGAAGTCTTCTTTATTGAAGATAGTCCTCAAACATGGGAAATGTACTTTGATTTCAAAAGTCCAACAGGGAGGAAAATGAAAAATCCTAAATTCAACAAGGTTGGTTTAGGAATTGTGCTCATTTATCTAGAAAATGTCATGTTACCTTATTCCTTCTCATTGTTTGGAGGTGGTCAAATAATGAATTGGAATACCAAGCTCTCATCGCAGGCTTGGAGTTGGCGCTTCAAGCACAATTGAATCACTTAAAGGTGAAAGGTGATTCAGACCTGGTAATCAAACAAGTCATTGGGGATTATGCAATCAGAAATAAAGAACTAATACCTTTGTATGATTACGTCAGAGAGTTAATGGTGGAATTCCCTTCGGAACCGAAATTTTCTTATGTCCCAAGATCACTAAATGCCCAAGCTGATGCACTGGATAATATAGCCACAGCTCTGGAAGATCCAAATCGGGATGAGACAACCATCAGTATTGCCCACTGTCATAAAATTTCACCTTATGTTCAAACCATAACAGAAGAGATCAATGAAATTAGTCTCATTCCGGAACCATATGGTCATACTACATGATAGATGACACCTATCAGGGAATATCTTCAAAATAGAACACATCCACCTGATAGAGCCGGGAAAGAACAAATCCGGCAACGTGTGCTCAATTTTACACTTTATGATGGCACAGATCACCTAGAGAAAATTCTCTACAAGCGTGGTTTTGATGGAGTTCTCTTCAAATGCATTGATGGTGAAGAGACAATGGTTGTCATGAAAGAAGTGCATGTAGGAGTCTGTGGTGACCACCAGTCTGGACATAGACTGTCTGATCAGATTCGAAGGCTTGGATACTTTTGGCCTTCAATGATACAAGATTGTGTTGATTTCAAAAAGAAGTGTCATTCATGCCAAGTACATTCCAACATCATTCATCAACCTCCATAGTTTCGTCATACAGCTAAATACTCTTTGTCATTTTCCACATGGGGAATGGATGTGGTGGGACCCTATCCTTTAGCTACGGCCAAGCAGTTTAAGTATATTCTTACTGCTACTGACTTCTTTTCCAAATGGGAAGAGGCAATACCTTTCAAAGAAGTTAGTTCTAAATGCATTGTTAGCTTCATCAAGTCAAACATCATTACCAGATTTGGTGTCCCTCATACCATATTGACGGACAATGGCACCAACTTCTGTTCATCCGAGGTGAAGAAGTTGTATCAAGAATACAACATCTAGTCCAACCATTCATCTCGGAATTATGCAGTGTCAAATGGCTAGATAGAAGCCTTCAACAAGACTCTGTCAAATATATTTCAAAAGATGGTGGATAAAGATAAAAGGTCATGGTCTGATAAAATATTTCATGCTTTATAGGCTTATCGAACTACCACCCACCCTACAACGCGGTCAACTCCATATTCATTGGTATATGGAACGGAAGTAGTCTTTCCAATTGAGGTTCAACTTCCCTCGCTCAGAGTAGCTATTTGTGATCAGTAATCTACAGATGAACAATCTCAAAAGCGATTGGATGAATTGGAATGGTTAGATGAGAATAGATTGTGCACCCTGCACCACTTGAAAGTATACCAGAATAGAATTGCATGAGATTTCAACAAAAAATTTCTTCTTCATTCATTTGTTCAGGGAGAATTGGTATTAGTTCTCAGAACTCCAATGATACTAGGAAAGAAACCACTTAAACATGAACCAAAGTGGGAAGGACCTTATTCAATACAGAAGGTCTACTCCAATGGAGAATATTCCTTAATATCAATGGATGGAGAACTCATCACTACTCCGACCAATTCCAGATTTCTGAAGAAGTATTTTGTATAAACACAAAATACATTGTTACGGTCCATACATATGACTTTAAACTATTTGTATCACCATCTAGAGTCCATGCATATGACTTTAAACTATTTTCATTTCTTTCGTCCAACATGATGTTAAATTGTAATGTCCTAGCTACATGATGCTAAACTGTATATAAGTTCCTTACGTCCAGCAAGATGTTAAACTGCATAATCAAGAGTCCATGCATATGACTTTAAACTATTTGCATTTCTTTCTCCCAACATGACGTTAAACTGTAACTTCCTAGCTACATGACACTAAACTGTATAGAAGATCCTTACATCCAAAAATACATTAAACTGCATAATGAATGGTCTATTCATATGGCCTTAAACTATTGTCACTTACGTCCAACATGACGTTAAACTGTATCATCCGTTTTTCATCCAACATGACGTTAAATAGTGTACTCTTTTGTCCTTACTGCATGACATTAAAATGAACAGTCCCCCTTTCATCCAACATGACGTTAAACTATATTGTCCCCATCATCCTAGCTACATGATGTTAAACGGTAAAAAAGTCCTTTAATATGTCCTACATGACATTAAAATGTACTTTGTCCCTGCTACATGACATTAAACTGTGCAGCACCAATAGTCCAAACTGCAAGACTTTAAACTGTATAGTCCCTTCATATGTCCTACATGACATTAAACTGTGCATCGTTAGGTTTGTTGCTACCTCCTGTTTCTCACACTAAGTATGACTCACATGAGATTAGAGAAAACTTCAACCATAACACTCTCTCTAGGCTACTAACCATGTGTAAGTCCAAACACTATTTTTTAGGTCGTTGTTCCCAAGAACAAATTGATCACTAATTCATTTTTTAATTGAACTACGCGGACTTTGATCCTTGACTTCTAGGCTGGGTACGTAGGCAACCTCCTGAGGTTCAAACCCAAAACGAATCTCTTCACATCGGTTCACCTCCATCTCATATGATGTTGATTCATGAAACCACCCCCATAATCAATATCTTTACATTGGTTCACTTTCATCCTTGCAATATGACGTTAAACTATACATCACTTTTTGTCCAGTATGATAATAAACTATAACATTCTTTGATACCCTCACGTGAGAGGTAATCGTTATTTACATTGATTTTCAATCATGTTTCATTCCAAAGACTACGTGCATACATGGAAATGCTCGAACCTTTTATCTTGGGTTAAACCATCATTGCACTAAATTCCCCTTTCACCCTTCACATGTACGAACCAAATTTTTACATAGGGTATTTCTAGAACTACGTGGTCTTGATTCCCATCCTCATGGGATACGTAGGAACATTGGAGTGTCCCTCGAATCCAGTCCCAAATCTTTTGGGCCTAACCCCAAATTCCACTTTCAGTCCCTTGACTGAAAAGTCCGCATGAAAACACACATTGTGTATTTCTTATAATGGTCCGAGCTCTATGACCCTAAACTAATATCTCCCATACTCTAGTCCCACACAACATTAAACTGTATTTCAAGAACTATGTATGGCTTTATTCCCATCCTTATGGGATACGTAGTGAAGTCCAGTATTTCAATTCAGGACCCAGCCACAACATGACTATGGTTAGCATTGATCTGTATATCTCTGTATACATTGGAAAATACCCATATTTATGTGTCATAATCCTAACCTTAAATATTTTCAGATCTTCACAACCCTTTTCTTGACTTCTGGTCACAAAATGTCCAATTTCAGAGAGTTCTTTTGCTTGAATATGCAGCACGTGCCCTTAGGCGGCCTTGCATAAACAATCTACATAACAGACTTGTCATTCAAAAGATACTATTATTCAACTATTCAGCCAATGCCCTTAGCCGGCCCTGCATAATTCAACCCCCTAATGGGTTGTTAAATAATGGTTACTTCATTATTGGGAAGAAAACCTCTTTTTTCCTTATTGGTCCTATTAAAAATATGTAAGGATCTAAAAAAAATAGTCATCCTTAACATATTTGTTTCATGTCCAATTTCATGATCTGAAAGTATTCAAGTCTATGGTTTATATTTCTCTTCCCTACATTTGGGTCATACCTTCGTAGGAGTGACATTCATCCAGTTCTTGGATAATCTTGTTTGGAAATATCTTCTCCATATTCTAGTACCTCTCTCCATACAGAAAACTATATGCTCTGGAAAATTTGAATCCTCGTAAACTTCCACTAGCTTTTTAGCAGTAGAAAAGTAAATTTCTGAGAGTTCTTTTGCCTAAATATGAAGCACGTGCCCTTAGGCGGCCTTGCATAAATAGTCTACATTACCGACTTGTCATCCAAAAGATACTATTATTTGACTATGTAGCCAATACCCTTAGGCGGCCCTGAATAATTCAACCCCCTAACAGGTTTGTTAAATAATGGTAACTTCATTCTTGGGAACTACTTCATCTAATTCCTTTTAGATCTTTTTTGTATCATTCCTCATATTCAAAATTTCTTAAGTCATAGTTTACATTTTTTCCTTCATACATGAGTGTGGTAATATGTTTTCAAAAAAAATCAAGGAATTGAGTCAATTTTTAATCCATTCAGTCAAAGATATTTCGACCTTAAACATTAGCCTTTTTATACCCGATGTGCATGACTTTAAACTGCCCACAAAAGACAAGGGAACTCTTAATAAAAGTCAAGTTCCAGCTCACTAAACATAAATTTTGTATGATTTAGGTAATATTGATCCATTAAAAGATTGAAAGTTTGTAGGGTTATTTATAATAATCCTAGTAAAAATCAAAATATGCTTACTAGGACCATTGGCTAAGGTAAAATTTAAAGCAGGTAGCAGGATAATACGTGCACAAGTGATTGAAGATGAAAGAATTCATTCCATTTGATGCACAATAATTAGAAGGACATCCATAGATTGGAGTCTCTTCTCTTTTCTAATAAATTACAAGAGGCTGTCAACATAAGTCTTCATTTGATGAACAGAATCCCGAGCTTCATCAGCAGCTACTTGAAGCTCATGAACCCGACCAACTTCAATCTTTTTGGCCTGATGGAGTGCTTTCTTGGCATCTGCAATGGCCTTCATACCATGCGTTTGAGATCCCTCCAGTGAATTATTGAGTCGGTCAAGTTCCCAGTAACAGCGTCTAAATTTTGCTAAAGGTGCATTTGCTGGACGACTTTATCTTTGATCTTATGCTTCAGCTCCTTCCTCTTGGCAGCATAGTCATCCTCAGCTCAGGATACCGCAGCCTCAAATTCACTAATATTGGCTAACAGTTTCACCCTGGTCAGATCTTTGTGACACATTTTCTCCTGCTCGCTCCTAAAAATGACATGTTTCACCGCAGCATGGATCTTTTCATATCAAAAACCACCAAGTCCCAATATGAAAAATATGGATGAAATCTAGGGAATCTTCGATGGCAGATCCTCTAGAGGCACTTCAGATATGATTTTCCATATGTTCTTCCATGCCTTGCGTCGTGAAAATTGGAATGCCTTTTGAACTTCCAGGTCTGACTCAGCATCACTGTCACAGGAGGGAGTATAATCTGGGATTAATGCACTTAGGGATGTGGCCTATTCTGCTCCTTCCCCCCTGACCTGAGCTTCTTCACTTTAAATTTCCATTGGGGCAGAGGCTGAGGCCTCACCTCCAGATTTAGCCACTACAATTAATGGCCTTGCATAATTAATTGAAATCTTTGGTTAGTTTCAAAGGATAATAAATGAATCAGTTGTCTTGAAAATTAAGCACAATCACAAATATTGTTATTCCTTACCCAATGGTAGATCAGAAACCTGAGAAGGTTCCTCCCCATCTTTCCTATCTTCGACAGGATTTTCAAGATGAGTTTGAGGAAGCTCTATTGGGTTCATCTCCACTTGTGCTAATGTCTCTACAATGGTAGGGTTTTCTATAACCCCTTCATGCATGGGTAGTTCAATAGCTTGCTCAGAAAAAACTGCATATTTGAACCAATCATGATTAGACATGTAATAAGAAGTTATTCTTAATAGGATGAAGGATAACACTCACGTCCATAATCTTATAAATTACATAGCAATTTAACATGATTTATAAAATCTTCGAAAGATGTGCCAAGTTCCATCATTTCATCTAATGTCATCTCAGAATCCTGGTTAGTCTCACCAGTGGGAGCATTCGATGTGTCTTCTTGGTGACCTTCATCTTGCGGTCCTTGACCCTAGATAGCATATTCGGATAAAATCGTGGCATCAGTTGCAATAGCTGCCAAAATCACTAATGCAGGGGTTAAACCTAAAGTATCATAGAATGGAAGTTGGTAGATGTTTTATTCAACATTTTATGAAGCATTGTTAACTTAACAGAAGCGGGTTCTTCTCTTCTTTCAACAGCAGCAGGAGGGATACTAGTAACAGATGCTGGCTCTTTTTCAGGAGCAGCCAAGTTATTCTGAATTTGTGATTGTTCCACAGAACCCTCCATGGTCCTCATAAGAGGATCAGTCCTCTCCCTCAGAGGGGAAATTGAATAAGCCCCTAAAATACCAAGGAAAATGAGTAATATTTTTCATGATTTAAAATTCATGATTATCCGAAGGACTTACCACTACTGATGAAGCGTTTAGTTGTGGACTTCTCCATCTGATGCCTTTGCTTCTTTGGCTTTTTGGGAGTGTCAGCAGTCTCCATTATAGGTACCTAGATGGGAGAATGGAAATCCATGTCCAACTCCTCATTCATGGCCTACTATCCTAGAGATATCTCACCCGACTCGCGAGGAGATTCAGCAGAATCCCTGATGGAAGTACCACCAGGGCTATACTGTGGTGAAGGAACCTCCTTAGTTTCTTTCTTTTCATGCTAAAAGATGAAGAAAATAACTTCCTTGAGTAAAAAAGCTTAGACTGAAATCAAGTTTCAAAGAAAATAAGGAATGAAAACTTACATCTTCAGGGGTCATGTAATTGTGCCACTCCTCATCAGTCCCCTCAGTGGTGCCATGATCTATCATTTCCTTCACCCGCTTGGTGAAAGGAATAGAATCATCAGTGGCATATATGAGCATTTCCAACTCTCTGATATAAGCTCTCACTTCATTGGGGATATCTTCAAAATTAATATCAGTAGAAGCGAGAAGAGTCCCTATTCTAGGGAGTTTCAGCCCCTCACATAAATCCAATCAGGCAGTTTCAATACCACAGTATAAACTCTACCATGTCTGGACAGCCTCTGGTTGTAGATATTCAGTGCGTGTACTTGAATGCTGCAAGGAAGTTCCTACAATCTTCAACTTCAATTTCTTCCGAGATCCTGCAACTACAGATAGAGAATAAGAAAATAAGACTTATTGCTTTATAAAGTAGTAATAATTAAATTACCCCAATGAAGTAACTCACCTAGAGTTGATGGAGTGGGTATTTTTATTTTGAATGGAGGATTATATCAGGCACGAGGCCACTTTTCCACTTGTTGTGCCTCATCATCCCCATCAAGGGAATTTGGTGAATCAGTCCTAGAGGAGGAATCTGGAGAATCAGCTTCAGGTGGGGAAGCATCACCTTCATGAGGAAGGGTTTCTTACTCTACAGTCCTATTCCTTTTCCCCACCTGATAAACCGGTTGATTCAGCACCCCTTTAGGGTATTATTCTATCCAGTGCTCGGCATTCCATGTAGTCAAGTTATGTGCTGCTCTTTCAACTGGTAGATCAAATATCACCCCAGTCTTCTCCCTAGATGTCAGTAACCATAGTTGCCGAGCAACCATTGGATGTTGCTATAACCTGACATGTAAAGGGGAGATATAGCAATCTATTACAAACACATGAATTGGAATAAAATTCAATATGGAGCATAGGCCTCACATATAATCTCTCCGTCAATCCTGGCGACCAGCACACCATCTCTGCTGGCCAGCATGTATGCCCCCAAATCCAAGTGGGATGTTCCATCATCAAAAAACCACCCGGTTGGTGGATTTCCATAGGGAAAGAAGTTGAATTACTTAAACATTATTATCCTCACTTTCATGTCATAGGCATTAAGATCTAATGGAGCAATTTCAGAGAATGCTTGCACTGATGGCCTGAAGGAACTTCCAGGAATTTGTACTCCATTATGTAAATTATAAGTCCGGAAGTGAGTGGATATCCATCCCCATAAAACATGGAATGGTCCCACTATTCTCAGAGGATATTTAACCATCAATACATGAAGTAAACTCCTGTGAATCTTTTCTACAATGTGGGTAGCCAACCCAACCATTTTTCCCTCATCCAACTATGTCGCAATAACGAAGGTCCCTGGCCTGACGCCTCCCTCCGAGTCCCTAAATGGAAAGAGATAAATGCTGAGCCACAAATCCAGGAAGCCCGCCAGATGAGTCTTCTTTGGTATCCTTCGATTAATCTCATATACCCATTTCTAAAACTCTCCTGCTTCTAGAGTTGGCCAGAATGTGCCAGGAGAACCCCGCTTCTCAGTTTTTGGGCAGCTGTTAGGATGGGTGGGCCTCTTATCCTTGGATTTCATTTTCTTGGATCCTTTCTCCTTCGGATCCTTCTCCATTGGCTTCTTATCTTTCTTCTCAATAAGAAATATATTCATCCACACATCCGGATTAATATCCTTTCTAGAATGAGTTAAGGAGGTCTCTGAACTCTTGAGCCTGTGGAATATTTTAAATAATTCTCGAGCCAAAGCAGGAGTCTTCTCTGAATCATTACAAGTCACCTTGGGAGGAATGAATTCATCATACATGTTGCTCAAAATTGGATCCCCTGAGATCCGGTGGACATCCCACAGACTTATGCCTACTTCTCCATGAGTCAGATGGAAATAATTGGTTTCTGGGCTCCAATGGATGAGTATCTCCAGCACGAAGCTATCATGTCTGTAAACATAAATTTTCCCAACCTAGACTGCTTCGTATATCACAACTCCTTTCAGATATTCAACAAACTCTGCATAGGTTTGTCATACCTAGTATGCCCACATCCAAGTTGGCTTTACACCTCCCCCAGGATAGAATTCCCAACTTCTCTTCCAGCATTTCGATTGATCCATCTAAGCGTTTTGGAAGATTGAGGGATGACAATGTGGTTGCATCTCAGGATTATGAGGTTTCAGATATGGCGTACAAGGGCTGTGATGCATCATATGGGCCTTCTCCACTATTCCAACATTTATAAATCCTCCTCCACATGAGATATTTTCTGAGGAAAAGTTTTTGTAATTCTGAAACCACGAAAATGGGAGATAGTTCTTTGCTTTTGGAATAGTGACTTCTCGTAGATGACTATAACCGTAAAAAGGCATATAAGTGTTTTGAGGGAAATCAAAGTGATATTTCTTCAGATACTTGGCCAAATCTGGAAGAGTGCTATCACAGACAGTATAATAATCGTGGCCAATGATGTTCATCATATCATCAAGACGTTTTCTTTCTAGTTCATCATCTGTTCTGATTCTCTTGGGAGCCATTGAATCTACACAAAAGTTGAATAAATTAACTCTTAAATAGGTTTATTTTTCATAAAATTTGTGAAGGGATTCGAAAAAATGGAAAAGGCATTAAGGCACGCAAGTATAATCTTGGCATGCAAGTGTGGATGTGTCATGCAGGTGTTAATATGTCACGCAAGTTTTTGGCACGCAGGTATCACCGTGCAAGTCTAGATACCTTGACACCAGCACAACAGCGAAGAAAAGATGAAAAAAAAAGAGCAACTTGCGCGGCGAAGGTGACCTACGCGGAGGGAGCTTGAAAATCCTAGATTTGATGTGATGCGTTCCCAATGAGTGCATATATATAGGCCAGTCCAGCCACCTGTGCGCCTACAGCTAGTGTGCTCCAGCCCTACGTGACTCTCACCTGCACGACGAGTGCTGCACGTTGAACACTTACGCACCTCTTTCCCTTTGGTTTTCTTCTTTTCCTCAGAGTCACATCCTTATTCTTTCAGATCCAACTTTGAGGGGGGACTTTTTTAATGCTCCCTTTCGTCACAATGTCTAAAAGAATGGAAAGGTAAATGACTTAGCCCAAATTGATTCATCCTTTGAAGAAAAAATCAAAAATCGACAAAGTCATGAACAAGGAGTCAAATACCTTTGGGTTGCGCAAGTTCCCTCACTGTCATGGAAGTACACTTGCATACCGCCTAATGGTCGTGCAAGTGACTTGTGCACCCTCTTTGAAAACCGCCTAGGGTCTTCTCCAACCTATAAATACCCCCGGTGGGCTCTCCATTTATAGAGGATTTTTTCCAGAATTCAAATACAGAGCTCTGAACACCCAAGTCTCTTCTTCAAGTCTTCCGAACACTTCTAAGGTAATTATTTACCTAGAATGGAAGATATAAACAAGATGAATAAGGTCTATGTGTTATAATTCACTAAAACTTGCACGCCTAAGTGTTTTACCCTTAAGGGAAATGGACACACTTGCGCGCCTCCTTACCTACTCTTTGAAACTTGTGTGACACTCTTCTGGAAGTACCTCGGGATAATTCTAAGGCCTTTGATCAAGGATCGCCCAAGTATTACCCTACTGGTTAACAATCGTGCAAGTAACCATGTGTCGCGCAGGTATACCTGCGCAACTAGGACTTGCGCGCCCACGTAGTACCTGCGCACCTTCCAGGACTTGCACGCCCTTCTATATTTTGGGTTCCCTTCCTGCTCATTTAACCCCTCTTATGTCATTCCACCTTTCCTATTCAAGATTCAGTCTTCAAGACACTCTTCAAATCCATTAATGGCATGTTTTCTTTATTGACTTCCTTATCTGAAAGGAATTCCGTGGAACATCTCTCAAAACCTAGTGATTTACACATCTTTATGTCACTAAAATTAGAGATTTCATTCATTCAACCTCATCCTTTAAGATGAGAGAACCCTATTTATGGGCCTCCTTTTCATGAGTAAGCCCCATTCATAATTCACCTTAACATGGGCCTTCTTTTCAGGTGTAAGCCCCAGTCCAAGTTCTCATAATTGGGAATCCTCTTCAGGAGTAATCCCCAAGTCCCCTAATTTGGACATACTCCTCAGGAGTAAGCCCCAAGTACTCATTAATCTAGGCTTCCTCCTTAGGAGTAAGCCTCAACCATAATTCTCTTAACCTGGGCCTCCTTTTCCGGAGTAATCCCCAGTCTAAAATATGGGCATCCTCCTTAGGAGTAAGCCCCAAGTCCCATAATTTTGAAATCCCTTTAACGTGGGCCACCTCTTTAGGAGTAATCCCCAATCATAATTCCCCTTTACCTGGTCCTCCTTTTCAGGAGTAAGCCCCAGTCCATGTTTTCATAATTGGGCATCCTCTTCAGGAGTAAGCCAAAAGTCCCCTAATTTGGGCATCCTCCTCATGAGTAAGCTCCATGTCCTCATTAATCTGGGCATACTCTTTAGGAGTAATCCCCAACTATAATTCTCTTAACCTGGTCCTCCTTTTCAAGAGTAATCCCCAGTCTCAAAAATGGGCATCCTCTTCAGGAGTAAGCCCCAAGTCCCTTAATTTTCAAATCCCTTTAACTTGGTACTCCTTTTCAAGAGTAAGCCCCAGTCATAATTCCCTTAACCTAGGCTTCCTTTTTAGGAGTAAACCCCAGTCTTAAATTTCCCAAATATGGGCCTCCTCCTCAAGAGTATGCCCCAACCATGGTTCTCTTAACCTGGAATTTATTTTTCGGGAGTAAACCCCGGTCTTAAAGTTCCCAAATATGGGCATCCTCCTCAGGAGTAAGCCCCAACCATGGTTCTCTTAACTTGGGATTCTTTTTCAAGAGTAAAGCCTAGTCTTAATTTCTCTTAACTAGTCTTAATTTACTTTTTGATTTGGGCTTCCATCTCTGGAGTAAAACCCAATCATAAGTCCTCTCCTAACTTGGGCATCTTCCTTAGGAGTAAGCCCCAAGATTAGAGTATCCAAATCTCCATGAAGCACATATACCTTTATAGACCATGTTCCTGGATTTCTTCCCTGAAGTAAATCTTAATATTCATCTGTTTGGGCAGTCATACATACATATGCCCCACATCATTTCTTATGATTGCATCTTTCATGGCACAATTGTCTAGTTTTACCAATACCTCTTGTTTCCCACACTGAGCATGACTCACATGAGATTAGAGTTTAAAAGTAATTATGACATCGTTCTTTGAGCCATCAATCATAAACATCATACTCCCTTATTCGAACTATGTGGGTTATAATTCCTTTTTTAAACAAAGGATCCGTAGGTAGCCCATCTGCGGGTACGGTCTCAACACTGAAATAATCCATGTCCTCCTGAATGACAATAAACTTCAAGTGCCTCACTAAGTGGCTTTAAAACCAGTATGGTCATCATAATGACCAAGAGACGTTTATGTATTTAAGGATACCATCAACTAAGAATCTCTAACAAATACAGATGATCTTCTATCGATGAAGAAACTTGAATACATATAAAAGATTCTCTAAATTTCATTCATATTTAATCATTGATTGTCCGATCTAAAGGAAAGCTCATTTTATACTTGGTAATGTAATTAGGATTCACGAACATAACTTAAATCTATAAAGAGAGTCCTGGAGTAGAAAATAATTCCCCTCAAAAAGGTGTGATGAGTCCGACCTCCCATCCTCTCATCCAATGCAAATTCCTAAGCCTCATTAGTCCACAACTAATGAGTGCCTACCTTTGGAAAGTAGGCCCAAATGGATATGGAATCATTGGAAGTTTCCTGTTCTATGAACAAACCCGTTAGAAACCGCTTGGAATGTTTGAATCTTAAATCAACGAGATCATCCCCAATTCTAGAGGAAACAAATCCTCACCTCGTACTTTTTAAATCTTTTGTATCCTTGTATTCAATCTTATGCCAAATCCATTGTGGAATTTATCACGATCATTCCCCTAAAATCCTCACCTCATTGTTTTTAATCTTCTAATCCTTGAATTAAATCTTATGCATGGTCTGTTGTGGTGTTCCACACAGTTCCACATAACTACTTGTAAGGTAATACTGGATTTAGAGATGTTTATTTAGAGGGGATATAAACCCCCGCTGATTTTTTCTTAAATTTTCCATCCTGTTTTTTAATCTGCCACTTCCCCCAACCTATAAATCCCTTTCCTCCTACATATTTTTTAAAAATCACCCCAACACATTGTGTGGTCCACCAACTCCAAACCCGTGTTATCCTCCACACCCCAATACCCCCCAATGCATGGGTGTGTGCCCCCCTCCCCCTCTATTTATAAAATTCCTACTAAATGGAGGTTTGAACCCAAGATTGGCCGAATGTAAACCCAAACCCCCACCATCATTGCAAATAAAATCTTCTTTATTTTATGTACATGTTTATATCATATATATATAATATATATATATATATATATTTACATATATAAATATATATTTATACATATATTTATAAATATAATATATTTGGGTGTGTGTGTATTTATGTTTTTATATAATATTTGTATATATAATATAATTATAATATATATATATATAATTATTTTTATATACATATATGTGTGTGCGATAACAATAATATTATTATTACACCTATTTTTAAAACTATAAAAAATATATACTGGTATTATAAATACTATACATTTCTTTTAGGGTTTATATCATACATATGTTATATTAAATACATTTATATTATATATTCATTTATTCAATTGTATAAATTTATATTATATCATGTATACAAATATATGCATACACACAAAATTAAATACATTCATATAATTGGAAATATATAATATAATTAAATAATATAATATGTATTTACTATATTACTTTATAATGAATATAGTATCTCACAATATATATAATATAACCTATATAATTTAATTATATATAATATATATATATTATATATAATAAATATTTACAATATAATATATATAATTTAATTATATAATATATTTAATTTATATTTATATTTAACTTTTTCTATATTATATATATTTATATGAATAATATAATATAAATATATTTACACAAAAATATATAATAAAAATATTTTCTATATAATATATGTATAATATAAATCATAATATAAATTTATTTAATAAATTTATAGTATTTATAAAACCATATATAATTTTTATATATTTGGATAAATATATTTATAATTACATATATATTATGTATACCAATATTAATATATGTCTAAATTTTTGTTTATATGTATAAGTATTTATTTAATGTATTTATATAATGCCTTTATATATATGTGTGTGTCTTTATAATGTATTTAAATTCATTTATATAATTTTTTATGTAATATATACACATATATATAAATACATGCGCACGAACACATATATATTATAAAATTTTATTTTTTTAAACAAAAATAAAAACACTCACATAGATTAAAAAATTGTTTTTAAATACATTTATATCTTGTATTTTAATTATAGTTATATATATATTGATTTTTTTGTTAAGAAATTAGTGTAGTTCAGAACCCCCTCTAATTTATGAAATTATAGGGTGTTTTGAACCCCTTCTAATTTAATAAATTATAGGGGGTTTGGAACCCCTTATAATTTATGGGATTGGAAGGGGTTATAAACCCACACTATTTTCTTAAGAAAACTTCATATCATATATACATATATAGAACCTCTAAAATCGAACCAAATATATATTATATATATATAACACCTCTAAAATCCATCCGAATATATAGCACTGTTAATTATTAAATTAGGGGTTTTTTTGCACAACCACCTATAAAATACAATAGAATATTTAAAAAATAATTTTTAAAATTTTATAGGGGGTTTTGAACTCTCTTTATTTTATTAAAAAATCCATAATATATATATAGTGCCTCTAAAATACAACCAAATACAATATATATATATACATATGAAATGTAAGGACCCTAACCCCATTTTCTTAGAACTGATGCCTTATATTAATACATTGGTATGTTTATAAGGTCGTTCCATCCCAAAGTACTGAATATTTTAGTATTTTTTGGAAAACCATATACAAACATATGATTTACATTCCAACTTGAAAGATAAAATAGCATTATAACACCATTGGAAACACCCATAAACTCTTAGATTATTCTTGTAAGAAATTCATAATAATGTTCATCTTTTCATCCTGGGGAAAAAAATATGAGAAATGGGTGAGCTTGGATGCTCAGTAAGGGTAAGTAATGAAACAGAAGTTATCATAAACATAAACATTAGGCATGGGGGATAACTAAAAACACATGACTTTAAAAAATAAACTTTATCATAATATGGCAGGAATTAAAGCTGATTACATAAAACCATATAAATGATAATAATATAATGAAACATAACCATGTATATTATACTAGTCAAATAGTCACATGATTTATCAATTACTATTATCATAATGAGGGAATTCATAATGTTGGATATCTGAAACATATTTTTAAGGTCTCAGCCACGATGTCCGAAAATACTAGGGTAAGGCCTCAGCCAAAACCCAATTCGGTTTTGTCTCATGATACCTACCGATTCATCAAGGGTCTATATAGGTCCCCGCACATCACTTTATAATTCCAATCCATTCCTCATGTGAATGGGTATAAACATAAACAACATGAACATATGAAATGTAAATAACTTTCCCTAATCTGTAATCATAATCCCTAACCAATCTGAGTAGCATCGTGAAGGGTATCAAGATATCACATCCATAGTCAAAATAGTCATAAACCACTTCATTAATAAGATATAAATCGAAATAAAGCATAAAATTCAAAATAGGTGTTTAAATAGATGAAAATACTCTAATAATATCATTGATTAATTCTTGAAAAAATACCTCTTTTACTTTTCAAAGAAGAGTTCTTTTCAAAAAATCATTTTTATTTTTCATAATTGTTTGTATAAAACAAGTGTAGAAATAGTATAGTTTTTCATGAAAAAATTAGTTATTTTAGAACAATAATTCTGTCTTAAAATAGATTATGGGTGGTACTTGAAAATGGATAAGAATTTAGGATGTTCTCTTTAATCGGGCTTGCGTATCAGGAAGGATTGAGAAAGATCCTTATAAAACATGTAACTCCCCATAAAATAAATAAGTATTATGATTGGTACACATATATAGAACATTAAAACATAATTTAATTGGATTATATAAGAATAATAAATAATTTCATTAGGGTAAAGAGAGATAAAGTTTAATCTCGAATGAAAAATGGAGGTTTGGGTAAAAACCCTTACCTTATGTCTGAAAGTGTTCTTCACTTGTCCTTAACATCCTAGATAATAAAATTAAATACATTCATTAATTAATTAATAAGCTTATATACATGTATTTGACTTATTATAATTTTATTAAGTTCATTTATGGCCTTTTGATGAGTTATAAGTTATAATTTTATTTCTCTGGAGCGTTGGTTTCCTTGGTTTTCACGATCGGTATACTTGTGTATGAGTATGGAAGTTCATGTGGAATGGGTATAATTATCTAAAATTAAATTTATATTATATTTATGAACATAAAAAATTTAAATGGTTATATATAATTTTTTTTACGTATTATGAGGATGATTCATTAGATAAGACATTTAGTGGTAATCATTTACATTATTACAATGGTTATTGATCAAAACAAACTCATTTTGTTTTATCATGTAATATTAAATAAATATGTTACTTACAGAACATAGTAATGATCATAATTTATATAAAATGTTATTTTTTAACCATTAAAATGGTATCATGACCATCCTTTAAGAATAAATTGGTGAACTAATGTTCATCATCCATGAAGGTTGTAAATTGGCACTTTTCAGATGATGATTTTCTTTTTAAAATAAAACATGGAGAATAAAGATATTGATGATGGTTCTTAAATTAACATGATATAATTCAAGTATATAAATGATTATATATTTTTTCTCTCATTTTGATAGAGTACTTAAGGATAGAATAATAAAAGAAAAAACTTGAAAAGAAAATTAAAGGAAAAGAAGAGGATTTTACCTCATGAACCCTCCTTGAGAATCTCCTTAAGAGAATTGATTTTGGTCTTATGTTGAGACTAAGAGATTGTGGATGTGGGATAGGATATTAGGAAGATATTTTTCATTAAAATTTACAATGCTCAAAACATTTAAGGTGCGAGGATAAGGGGTGGTGAGGGGTAGTATTTATAGTGGAGGAGAGGGGTGAATTCGCATTATTTTATTCATTGTTTGATTATTTTGCTCAAGAAAACCAATAGTGTAGATTCTTGTCACTATATATAGTAATAAGTGCTTGTGAGGTTGAACCAATGGTGCTTACATCATCCAAACATCACCTATGACTCAATAAGTCATTTTTTTATCATTTACCTAAAATTGTCGTATTTTACTATTCATAAAAAATTCAATATTTTAGAAAAATCCCAAAAATTCACTCTAATAATTTTTAAATGTGTTGAATTAAAAAATGAACACCATTTTAAGAAAATAATTTTCTATATATTTAAATTTTAATTTTAAATTAAAATAATCATTTACTTGAAAATATAGTTTTTAAAATTAAAAGTGATTTTATAACACCTTGAAAATTGAACTATATTCTTATTAAATTATCCTACAATCATAGGACACAAAATATTTATTCAATAATAAATTTTATGAAAATAAATTCTTCTTTAATTGAATTTATTAATTATAAAATTTTAATTTAATATTTATTATTCAAAAAAATACCAACACTTAATTATTAATTTTTAAATATTCACTTACTTATACCATGATATAATTATATCATACTTTCATTTATAAGATGCATAAATTTTATTTTTTACTTTCATGAGTGAGGATATACTTCATTTGAACGATTTACTATTCATAAGCGTCATATTACTATTCATAAGGGTACATTACTATTCCAAAGATTCAAGTTTCTATTCATGAAAAATGTAAGTTGATCCTATCAGACTGTAAATATCTTACTGATCGAAACCGTTTAGGTATGTTTTTCAAAATTCAAAACGCAGAAGTGGAAAAATTATGTTTAATGGTTATGTTATGACTATATCTTATAAATAAAAAAGTTTTCTTTCATATAAACTCATTGTTTTGTGCATTTCATTTTATATTAAATTTATTTGTAAATCCTTGGGGTGTTACATTCTCCCCTCCTTCAAAAAATTATTCCTCAAAATTACCAGAATGATACCACATAAAAAATTGGTTAGGTCTTCAACATAAATTCCTCAGCCTCCCACATCACCTCTGCAATTTTTTTTTTCAAAGTACCTTTACCAGCAGAGTCATTAGATTACTCAACACCTATGATTTAGTGTCTAGAATCCAGATAGGCTCTTCATAGTAAGATAAGTCATTTTCCAATTCTATTCCTTTATAAGTGAGTACATGCATTCGGTATGGAATGTACTTCCTTAATAAAGAGATGTGGAACACATTGTGTACCATAGAAAGGATAGATGACATTGGCAGACAATAACCCACAACTTCGATTTTATCCAGTATTTCAAAAGGACCAATGTATATGGAACTTAGTTTCCCTTTCTTCCCAAATTTTATTATACCCTTCCATGGAGATACTTTCATGAAAACATGATTTCCCACTTGAAATTCCAAATTCTTCCTTCGATTATCATCAAAGAAATTTTTCTTGGTTTGAGCTACTTTGATATGGGTTTGAATAGTCTTTACCTTTACTGTTGTTTTATCTACAAGCTTCAGGTCTACAATCATCCTTTCACCAACTTCATCCCAACATGTTGGTGTATGAAATCTCTTTCCATACAACGCTTCATATGGTTCCATTTGAATACTTGAATGGAAACTATTATTATAGGAAAACACTACCAAAGGTAAATACTAATTCCACATACCTTTAAAATCAAGTTTAAATGATCTCAACATGTATTCTAAAGTTCGGATCATCCTTTTTGACTGCCCATCAGTTTGAGGGTCATAAGCAGTACTCAAATGAGACTCAGTATCCAAAGATTTCTGAATAATTTCCCATAATTTTGATGTATATCCTAGATAATGATCTAAAAATATTGATTAAGGTTCTCCATGAAGTCTTGAAACTTTATTAATATATTTTTTTTCAAGGAAGTCTAGTGGAAAATACTCCCTTAGAGTGAGGAAATGTGCATATTTGGTATGTCTGTCAATAATCACCCATATTGCATCATTCTTTCTTGGGGTTTTTTGATCCATTATCAAAATACATAGGGATTTCATCCCATTACCATGTAGGAATAGGTAGAGATTACATGACACCTCTTGGATATTTTCTTTCATTCTTCACCTTTTGACAGACTAAACAACTTGATACATAATCAGCAATTTCTTGATTCATATTATCCCACCGGAAATGTTCCTTCAAATCTCTATACATCATAGTGCCACCATGGTGTATAGAGAAATTTGAGATATGGGAATCATCCAATAACTCTCTTTTTATCTTCAGTATAGAGGTAACTCATAGCCTCCTCCCAAATTTCATAATATCATTTTCATACATGAGGTATATCAACTTCCAATCATTCACAACATTATTTTTCATTTGAATATTCTCATCATCAAGATGATAAATTTGAATTATTTCTAATAAATATGGTTCAGAAACCAATTGAAAAAGTTATTGATGTTTCACCTTCTTTGATAATTCTCATATCCATCTTTACTAAATCCATGAACTCATGATCCCCTTCAATACTCATTTTTTTAGAACTCCAAGATCATGCCTGCTCAATGCATCATCCACTTTATTTTCCTTCCATAGGTGGTATTGTAGGGAACAACCATAATATTTGAGTAGCTTGAGCCATCACATTTACCTCAAGTTGATTTATTTCTGTTATAAGATATATTTCAAGCACTTGTGATCAGTATATATCTCAAATATCCCACCATAGATATAATGTATTCATATCTTCATGGGAAAGGTTATAGATACTAACTCAAGATCAGGAATGGGATAGTTTTGTTAATGAGTTTTTAATTTCATTTATGCATATGAAATAACTCTATCGTTCTATATAAGGACACATCCAAGTCCTTTCTTTGATACATTACTATAAACCACAAATACACCATTTCTCGAAGGTAGAGTCAAGATCGGAGCATTCACTATTCTACACTTCAATTATTCAATACAATTTTCACATTATTTTGTCCATACAAACTTAACCCCTTTATGTGTAAGCTTGGTTAATTGGTAATCTAATTGGGATAATTTCTAAACAAAATTCTGATAATAACTTGCTAAAACAATAAAACTGCATACCTCGTTTATGTTATTTGTTGTAGGACATTCTTGAACTGCTTTTGTCTTCAGATGATAAACTAATATTACATCCTTAGAGACAATATTTACAATAAAAGAAATTGTTTGAAGCCAAAATTAACACTTGTTAATATTCCCATATAACTCGTTTCTTCTAAGACTCTTCAGAACAATGCACAAGTGGCTCTCATGATCTTTGTAGATTTTAGATTATACCATGATATCATCAATAAAAACCACAAAAAATTCATCAAGATATTACATGAAAAATCTATTTATTAGATACATGAAAACAAAGGGTGCATTATTCGGTCCAAAAGGAATTACTGTAAACTCATAATTCCCATACCTTGTTTGAAATGCTTTCTTTGGAATATCTTCCTTCATCACATGCAACTGATGAAATCCAGATCAAAGGTAAATCTTCAAAAAATATTGGGTTCCATGAAGTTGATCAAATAAATAATTAATGTGAGGAAGTAGATACTTGTTTTTTTATCATTATAGCTTTGATTTCTCTATAGTCAATATAGAACCTCATGGATCTATTTTTTTTTACAAAGTTAATAGTATATACAAATGGAGAAACACTAGGGCAAATAAATCATTTATCACTCAATTTATCTAGTTTTTTCTTGATCTCTACTGATTCCACTATGTCTATTATATAATGATTCTTTGATATAGTCCTTGCACTAGGAATTAAATTAATAGAAAACTCAATTTCTCTCTCTATAGCATGTCTAGTTAAATCATTTGGAAATACATCAATGTATTCATTCAAAATAGGTACATCCTCAATTTTAAGATTCCTTTCCCTGCCCATAGATATTATATTCTATTCCTCCTTAAGAATTGAATTCAGTAGAGCTACTAGATGTGTATCTAGATAATAATTAGATAGTTATTTTTCTTCTCTAAATATAAGGGATTCTACACCTTCCTCAAAAATTGTAATTTACTTCTTATTGCAAAAGATTTTCGCATCTTATTTTGAAATCCAATCCATAACAAGGATTATTTCAAAGTATACCATAGTTATGATGAAAAAATTATTAGATAAATCATGTTTATATTCCACAATGAGAACTATCTAACACATATTTATTATATTGAGACTTCCCTTAGGGGTTTTTATTGACAACTCCCTTATTAAGGAGAATTAGAAAATATCTAATTTGTAATGAAAAATAAAAATATATAAAGGAATGTGATGATCCATAATCATATAAATCATTATCCATTTCTGAGGTAATGATTATAGTACCTTCCACCACATTATTAGGAACATCAACCTCGATAGTGTGATCGTATAAGAGTTTCCTTTATCCTGTGGCCTTTTCTAAGGAAATTTTCTTTGATGATTCAAAAAATCATTTTTATACTGTCCCATCTCCCTAAAATTTTAGAATTTCACATTATTAGCTTCTTTATTTCCCTTATAATCATGATCTTGGTCTCCTTTTCTCTACACTTGTAACAAACAACTTTTTCTTTTAAGTAAGCTCATGGGTACTTCTTTCCACAATTATAACATGATGGAGAAATCCCTTTTTAGTCCTCCCTTTATCAGTTATTTCATCCACCACCCTATTCTTCTCTTGCTTTCCCTTAAAGTCATAAGACTTAGAGATTTCTTTTTTTGTCTTGATAGAACAAGATACTATATCTTCGTATGATAAGAATGTTTTGAAAACTAGTTCCCATCAGAGGAATGGTTTTAATCCATCAAAGAATTAATCAATATTACTCCTCAGATTATGTATATAGTCTACGACATGCCTTGATAACCTTGTAAGGTTGGATTCATACTTGGTAACAATATCATCCTCTTTCTGCCTCAAATTCAAGAATTGCCTTTCTATACACCCTTATTGTTCATGAGGAAAATATTTTTCTTGGAAAATTTACTTAAAATCCTACCATTACATTTATTTTATTTATTCCTCCTCCTTTGTGTTTTGAATTAATGACCACTAATGATCTACATCTGCTGAGAGATAATAAACTACCATGATATCCTTCTCCCTTTCTTCACTTCCGAAAGTGAGAAATATCTTCTCTAAATAACTTATCCACTGCTCTACTATAAATGGTTTTGTATTCCCATTAAATTATGGAGGTTGTTGTCTCATAAATTGATCTAACATTTCTTCTCCACATTCTGGATTAGGATTCTTCAAACATGTAAGATTATTGTTCATAACCTGATTCAGTTTCCCCAGTATAGTTATAAGTTTCTCACCACCATTTGCAACTCTAGAACTAACATCATTATCGTGCATGGGGGGGACCTACTTGGGATATGTACATTCATGGAGTTTCCATTCCTTTCACTAGGAACCATTTCTAAATACTTAAATACACTAAATTGGGTAATGAATCATAATGTATAATGTCAAACTAGTAAAATAGATTACATAAATTATAATTTTATTCATGTATAATTTCATAATCATAAGAATGGTTTCTTTGGGGACATATTTACAAATAAAACCTTCATCATGGTTTCTAAATAAAATGTGAATTATTTCAAGAATATCCCTCAGTATTTTCAATCCAAGTGCATAGTTAGACCCATTGTTGTGTTCCAGGTTACCTTGAGTCAGTCCCGAAACACCTTGTCGAAGTTGTAACTCCTTGGTACATCTGTGTGAGAATCACGTCTAATTGTAGTATCCCAATAGGGATTTATTTTCTAGAAATATCCAAATAATTTATACCTTACCAAAATTATATTATGTTCTTGTATTGTTGTCCTCAAAGTATATCTTAGGGTTTTGTTCCCAAATCTATATTTTCTATATCTAGTTTCCAAGGTTTCTACTAAAATTGCTCTGATACCAGCTGTAAAGACTATAACTGTAGTTTCCCAGTACTACCACCTTATATTAATACATTGGTATGTTTACAAGTATGTCACATCCCAAAGTACCTAATATTTTAGTAGTTTTTTAAAACTAGATACAAACACAAGATTTACATTACAACTTGAAAGAAAAAACAACATTGCAACTCCATTGGAAAAACCCATAAACTATTAGATTATTCCTACAAGTCATTCATAATAATATTAATCTTTTAATCCTAGGGAAAAATAAAACACAATAAATGGGTGAGATTATATTCTCAATAAGGGTAAGTAATAAAGTGGAAGTTATTATAAACATAAACATTAGGCATGCTGAATAAATAAAATCATGTGCCTTTAAAAACAAACTTGAGCATAATATGGAAGGAATGAAAGATGATTTTATAAAGCCATATAAATGATCATTAGAGAATGAATATTTACAATGTATATTATACAAGTCGGATAATAACATGGTTTATCAATTACTATTATCATAATGAGGGAATACATAATGCCAGACATCTAAAACATATTATCAAGACCTCAACCAAGACGTCTGAAAATACTAGGGTAAGGCCTTTTCCAAAACCAAATTCTATTTTGTCTCATGAGACCTACCAATGAATCGAGGGGATATATAGGTCCCCACCTATCACATTATATTTCAAATTCATTCCTCATATGAATGGGAATACACATAAACAACATGAACATATGAAATGTAAATAACATTCCCCAATCTATAATCATAATCACTAACCAATCTGAGTAACATGGTGAATGTTATCAATATAGCACATCCATAGTCAAACCTATCCTAAAAAATTTAATAATAATATATAATTCTCAATAAATCATAAAATTCAATATAAGTATTGAAATAGATGAAAATAATCTAATAAAATCATTGATAAATTCATGAGAGAAATACCTCTTTTACTTTACAAAGAATAGTTCTTTTTTAAAAAATAATTTTTATGTTTCATAATTTTTTTTATAAAACTAGTAATGAAAAAATATAGTTTTTCATGACAAAATTATTGATTTTAAAAAAATGGTGTCTTATAACAGAATATGGGTGGTACTTGAAAAAGGATAAGAAATCGAGATGTTCCAATTAATTGATGTTGTGTATTGGGAAGGATTGAGAAAGATCCTTATTAAATACGTAAATCTCTATAAAATAAAGAATGGTTGTGATTGGTACACATATATAGTTTAAGGTAACAGATCCAAGTTGATTGGCCCTTTGTGTGTTTTCTAAGATTGAAGTTCTTAGAGGTGGATTAGAAGAAGTTTGGAGAAGTTTGATTAAGTAAAAACTGGAAGGAGGGGATTACACATCATGTAATAGCATTACACAACAGGACATCCTATTTCATGGGTTATCTTGGAAAGCTTCATGAAAAGCAAGCTTTTTACATGGTGTGAAAGAGAGATTCACAGCATAAAATACTCCATGGTTTGAAAAATAAAATAATGCATTTATGTGACGCATTTTTCATCAGAACTCGACCTCAAGCCATTACATGACGTGAAATGGGATTACACAACATGTAATTTCCCGACGCTATATGTTTTATGTTTTTTTATAGTTTCTTGGGTTTTTTCAAACCTATGGATACAACATCTCTCCCTCGACCCCAAGCGACCTGACAAGCCACTCTTCAGAATGTTGGGGATTCCTTCATTGAGGAATGATCCCTCTCTCCCTCCTTCAATCCATAGCAATACACCTTCCATCTAAGGTATGAACTACCTTAGTTATTGTGATTTCTTTGATTTTTTTTCCACTCTTTTCTCCTTTCCATATTATGGTTCATGATCTCTAGGTTTCTAATAGAGTTTTCTTGGTGGTTGGTTGGTGCGGTTGTGTCGTGGTGTCCTTAGGTGGATGAAGTTGTTACGGGAGAGGTGATCATGATTTTTTGCCTTAATCCAATATCATGTGAAGAACATCAAAAACCTTTTGAGGAAAGGGATTTGATTATTCTCTATTTACTTTCATGAAATCATAGAGATATTGTGATTTATCCCCTTGGATCTCAATGAAATTGACCTAATTAATTATATGAATCTTATTAAATAAATTGGTATCGATCATATGTTTTTACTTTATGTCGTGATAACGGTTTGACTCTTTTTTTCTAGATAGTGTGATATCTATGGTTTGATTGATTTAGCATGTATTTTCTGATGGAAATTGTTAAATAACATAAATCTAGAATTAATTGATAACTAATTGGATAAAAGATAAAGAGGCGTGCTTAATGAATCTGGTTGTTGTTATTATAATTTGATGATAATCAAATCGATGCAAGTGAGAATGGTTAATTGAATTGGTTGATGAACCCGAAGTATGTGATTTCTTATTGATAAGAGAGTTAAAGTAATAATAAATTAATTGTTTAATTAATCGGGTGATATTTTATGATAGCTTGTTTCTTAGGTTTCCTGTAGTTTGAACCTATGAATAATGAATTGGTTAATTCAAGATATAATAGGAATCGGTTGTGTGATAAAGTTCATGCATTTATCAAGCATGAGATTCCCAATTTCATGTAAGGGACAAGTGTGTTTTTCTTTGGAGTCATGGGAGATCATTGTGTGTGAAGTTTGGTTGCCTTATTTTAGGGATGGGAGCTCATTGATGTTTTTCATACTTATTATTATGTGCTTTGGAAACTAGACTTGTGGTTCTAGGGGAAGGGAGTCCCAAATGCGAGGTGAGCATGGGATAACTGATCATGGAGAGTTTTTGTGGTATGTGGGGCCAAGGAGTCCTAGTGGTTGTGGAAGCATTTGATTCCTATAATGGCGAGATACATTGGTTTATGCATGTGGGTGTCGGGGAGGACACCAGGGGTGATGGAACAATTTCATGTTGGGCATACCCGTTGATGGGAAAGTGGTTGTTGTTGAATATGTTATTTTTTATCGGATTTATTTTCCGCACTGTTTGAGGCTAACAGTATTTCTTAGCCTCCTTCCAAAAGAATTCAAGATGCACAGGGTATTCCATGTGCTTTTCATGTTTTACTTCTCAATGATTGATGCATCTACGCTCTTAATATAGGTGGAAAAGACTTGATGGTTAGCTCATTTACTCACCGTGTTGATCCCCTTGCGGTTATTAGATTAGAATTATTTTCTAGAATTCCTGGGAATATAGGGAATGTAAAATTTGTTAAATAAATGAATAAATAATGTTTAACCCACGGGTTTGGAGCTTGATGGGTGGCAATGATGAGTTTGTGATTCTGAGAACACATGGACTCGGTTTTGGTTATTCCTGGATGGCATGGATCTTGGTTGGAATTTTAATGGAATGTGATGTGTAAAAATGATAATGGTTAATTAATGGTTCAATAATTAATTAAAAAAAGTTCAACTGATTAAAAAGGTTTAATGTAACTTAATGTTTCTATTTAAATGGTTGTGTGTTTATAGGATATCTCATCTTAGTAGTGGCATTCAGGAGTCTGAGAGACATTTGTTGTAGTTGAGTCTAAGACTAGCTTATTCATGTAGTGTGGTTGTGAGATATATTATATTCTATACTTTTTGTGTTTCTATAAACTACCCCACCCAATCGGTTAGGGAAACTGACACCTCATGGATTCTGATACCTTGGGGAATGTTTTCCCCAACATCCCAATGAGAGGATGGATGGTTTATTATCCCCTTTGGACCTACTCTCTTCTCTTGGTGGTTACTTATACTAGTATTCACAGTGGTTCGTTATCCCTATATATGTGTGTAGAGGGATATAATGGCTTGTGGTTATTCATGAACATATATTTTGGATATACTTTCCTACGGAATACTATAGGTGTTACATGTATAAGTTTTTATGGCTTGAAGATCCTTACTCGTTGTATGGGTTGTGATGGCTTGAGGTATAATACCTGACATATGATACATGTTATGTGAGCTATGGTGGATCTAGAAAACTACCTAGTTACTTTGGTTATGTGGATGTGGTGGTGGTGTGTTGTATTAGGTGTTGGTTGTGGTGCTTCACCCAGGAGTCTTTGGGCTAGCCTTTTTGGAGAGAGATTCATGGGATATGTGATGTTAGGGAAAAGTGGAAAACTAGTAGGGAAGTGGTAGCAGGGTACCCTTAATATTCTTTATTATATTATATAATCTTGTATGCCATACTTGGTGAGAGTAACGATGGTGAGGCTAGGAACAGTATATACCTCTTTAGGTGATGATTTAGTTTGACTTGTTGTTCACTATGATTTATCATACTTTATTTACTTTTGCATGAGAGGATTCATGTAAGATCCTATTGAGTATACATTTATACTCACCCTATGTTATATAAACTATTTTTTAGGTCACTTGTATTAGGTTGGTGATCAGGCTGGTTACTACTAGCTTTGGGGTTTTTGTAGAAGTTGTTTGTGCTTCGTGGTCCCTATCATTTTACTTTATTTTGGTACCTGTAGTTTTCCATTTCTTTTGTAGTAGTTCTTTCATGATATTACATATGTTCACTTTGGTTTCTTTTAATTTGTAGTCTGAGTAGGAGTTGGTTGGTGTCTATCTTATCCCTCTCTTTAGCATGTGTTCTCTTAGAGGTCAATCCCTCTCATTCGTGTGTTTACTATACCCTCAGTGCTTGTCTCAAATTGGGCCCTATTAAAGGTGAGACTCGGGGGGTCATTATCTCTTTTCTCACATTATCATACCATGAGGGTTAAACATTGTGGGGAGGAGGTTGTGAGAGAGTGGTATCAAATTCTTGATTGAGGGATAGGATGGAATTTGAAGTTAGGAACAGGTGATGTTGTATGGGTTGGTAGGGAAACAATGTCAGTCATGTTCAGCAAGAGCTATAAACACCAGAGACTGGCTGAGACACAGGTATTTAGGCCCCCCTATGATCTGATTGATAGACCGTTAAGTTTATAATGGATACAAAATGAGGTGATAATTTTTGTAGGGTAGAGACCTATAAAAGGATCATGCATCATTCTTCTTTTCACATGTGTTTTATTGGGTAGGCCATGGGATAGGTTAGCCTAAAATTAATAAAATAAAACAATTATGTAATGTTAAAGTCTTCCATATTCTAGGTTTAGGATATCTAAATGTTTTTTCTTTTACAAGTATGGATCCATGTCAACATCCACATCTAGTTTGCATGGATGATGTTCAGCAGGTTGTTCCAGTGAACTGTTACCAATTAGAGGTTTACGATGATGACACATGGAGGATAACCCTTTGAATGTTTCAGCACGAGAGTCTGCAGAAGTATGAGGGATATATTTCATATATAGTCACATAATACTGGATGGAGGAGGCTAAGATAGCTTTCAATTGGATCTGTGCTTAGAAGGAGCACTGGGAATCATTGGTTGTGATGAAGATTCTTGGGGAAGTAAGAAATTGGTGGTTCTTGTTCCTCAGGGATCGCGAGGATTCAACAATCACGTGGGATAAGTTATGAGAGTAGTTTAGAGAAGAGTTTATTTCTTTGAATGTAGAGGTGGCCAATCGCTAGGACCTGCTTAACCTTCAGAAGGGATTATCTTGTGTGAGAGAGTTTGCAATCCATTTTAGGTACAATTTATGATATGCTTCAGACCTATTTTCAGATGAGGAGTCTAGGGTTAGAAATTTCAAGGAGGCTTCACATCCAGAGATAGAATTCCATGTCACCCTATTTATGTGGAAGACATATCTTGAGGTGATGGTGGGGAAAGAGGTCATTGAGATAATGTTATCTCAGATTGGATTTTCATGAGTGGGGAGTCATCAGGTTTCTTCATGAATCAGAGCTATGGTCTGGGTTCCTAGTTTTTAGTGCAGAAGAGTTTCAGTTTGGATGGGGGTAGGTCCCTACCCTCAGAAACTCATTTCTCCGAGGGAAGAAGCTCTTATGAATATTCTAAGGGATCATGAATTTTTTTTATTTTGGAGGCCGATGTCATAAGTAGTGATATTGCCTAACCCTTACGAGGAGTTAGCGTGTGTCAGGTGTTCTGCTTCGGGTTCCTCCATTGAGGCAGTTCTATTCAAGGTAGCAGTAGTAAGTTACACTAGTTCTGGATCAGCAGAGAGCAAATGGGGTGGGTAGAGGATAGTCCTGGGACTCTCCTTATCCTTAGATATTAGATAGATTCCATGGAGGTGGTCTCCATTAGGTTTAGGGAGGGTGTGGAGAAGGTATTGGTCAGCAACATGGGTTAGCGTTGCCATCTCCTGATGAGAAAAACATTGATCGATGTAACATTTTCATGTATTCTACTTGGGTGCATGCCTTGTTTGATTCAGGAGTGATGCACTCCTATATATCACATACCCTTTTCCATGATTCATGAATTGAGGTAAAAAGGATTCCAGTGCCCTTGGCATTGACTACACCAGTTGGAGGCCAAGATGATTTTTTTGAAGTATGTAGATACTGTGAGATAGTACTCGGGAAACACAGATCTTGAGGATATTTATTATATTTAAGGATAAAACCATAAGATTTTATCCTTGGAATATATTTATTGTATTTTTTAGGCTATTGTGGATTTATTTAGGAGTCAGGTGGTGTTCTTTGATGCTGATAGAGATCCAGCAGTGTTTGTTCGCGAGTGAGACCCTTGGATGGGTAAGAGGCGTGTTTCATCCTTCTGATACTTGATGGTTGAGCTAATGTTGTGTTCTTCAGTGGTTCAATAGTCATTGTTTCCTAGGGTCATATAAGAGTACCATGATGCCTTTCCAAAATAGGTTGTTGTGTTACCCCCTCAATGAGAGATCGAGTTTGGGATGGAGCTACCTCTAGGCACGTATCCTATCTCGATGTCTCCATATAGAATGGTTCCTTTTGAGTTTCGATAACTATGAATATAGCTCGATGGTCTGTTATAGTGAATTTTTGTTCAGCCAATTATGTCACCATGGGGTGAACTAGTTCTATTCATGAATAAGGCTGATGTCGGTTTATGGTTTTTTGTCGATTATCATCACTTGAATGGAGTGACAATAAATAACCGCTCTCTTCTTCCACAGTTTGATGATTTATTCAACAAACTAAAGGGTGAAAGTTGGTTCTCAAAGATATAAATGTAGTCAAGATATAATTATATGTGTTTGAAGGATGAGGATATCCCAAAGACTGATTCTGTTGTTGTCATGGGCATTACAAGTTCGTTGTGATGATGTTTGGTGTGATGAATGCTCCAGATATGTTCATGGGGTTGATGAATGTTGTTTTTTGTGAGTTCCTGTATAAGTTCATGGTGGTTTTAATCAATTAAATCATTGTGTACTACACATACAAGGAAGATCATGTAGAGTATCTGCATGACATTTTGGGAGTTCTTCATCAATAGCAGCTATTTGGGAAGTTGTTGAAATGAGAGTTTCGGGCTTGAGAAGTCCATTTCATGGGGAATGTTGTATCCCAATAGGGAGTAGTTGTGGATCTATCAAATATATAAGCATTTGTGTCTTTGGAATCCCCCAAAACAATGGTAGAATTGAAAAGTTTCCTTGGTCTTTTATGATATTTTAGGAGGTTCGTAGTAGATTTCTCTCGAGTTTTGAATCCTTTAATAGTGTTGACCATAATGGATCAGGTGTTTGTGTTCACTAATTTGTGTTAGGAATCTTTCAATTATCTGAAGGAGAAGTTGATCACTACTCCAATTCTTTGTCTTCCAGTAATAGGAGTTCAGTTTGAGGTTTTCTATGATGCTTTGCGTCTGTGGTTATGTTGTATTTTAATGTAGCATATATTTGTCTTTTCTTATAGGTCTCGACAGTTACATTCCCATGAGTGCAACTTTTACACCCACGATATTGATTTTGTGACAGCAGTGTTTTTCCTGAATTTTTGGAGACATTACATCATCGATGATTTCTTTGTGGTCTTCACCAATCATAAAATCCTAAGGAATGTTTTCTCCCAGTGTGACTTGAACTTGACACAGTGTTGGTGGATAGAGTTCTTACAGGATTACGACTTCAAAATTTCATAAACAAATTTAAAGGGGAATTTTGTAGCAGATGCATTGAGTAAGAAGTCGCATAGTGATATAGTGTTTGAATCGGGTGATCCTAGAGGGTGATGGAATAACTCTCAGCATTACATCTTGATATGGGAGAATTTAGGGGAAGAGGTTGTCTTTTTAGATGATGGTGCATTATATCTAGTTCAACATATAGAATAGTCCCAGTTGGGGAATCTTGAGGTGGAGTTCTGGAGAGACATATTTTTTTATGGTGAGCCCCTAATGTTTGGTCTTATGATTAACAACACTAGGTGTTGTTTCAGGGAAGGATATTTATTCCATTTTCAATGCGTGATATGGTTCTCAGAGAGTTCCATAGTTCACCCCTAGAGATACATCCTAGTATGAAAAATATGTACATGTAACACCCCAAGCTTCTATGGTACGTTTCCCTTCGAATAATGCGATAGCGTGTGTTGTACGCAACCTCGAGTTCTAACACACACCACAACAAATTAAACTAGCCGTTGTGAATAGTAATACCTAATTTTTGAAATCATATATATTTTATATTTTAAAATGGACTTCATTTTTGGACTCGGAATATCGAATTTAGCCTAAGGTGAAATTTTGGTACTTTTCGGATAACTTTCATATTTTGATGAATAGTGAAAATTACTAAATTTTAATTAAAAACAACTTTTTTAATCAAAATAATTAATAGTGATAAATTGTGATTTTGAGTGGTTTTAAAGTATATTTAGAATATATTTTTACCATTTAATATAATGTTGGTCATTGGACATAATTTTACAATTAAACCGAACATAAACAAGTGTCAATCTTTTGATAGTTATTACCTCTTAAAAACACGCTTTTTGTTTTGACAGCGGGAATTAATTTTAAATTAATTTCTGCCACTTCTGTGTTTTGAATTTAGGAAAATGGATTCCATATTTGGAATCAGGATGTCCAAATTATGTAAATAGGTAACTTTTATTTTTACACATTTTGAATAATTACTGTGGTAAATATTTTATTTACCATAGTTAAAGGGTAAATCCGGTAAATAAGGGTTAAACAAATAATATTATAATAATACAAAATTACCCTAAAACGTGTCCTAACCTTATTGGTGTACACATACCCGACCATGGGCATCCTTGGGTCAATTTGGGGACCCCTTGGAGCCACTTTTATGTGGTAGGGACACATTATATTAATAAAGTTAAAATAAAAATAAAAATGGCATAAGCTTACATCTTTTAGAAGAACAATTTTTACATAGGGTTATACATGTTGGATTTTCGATTATAAATATTCATTAGAAATCTAAAAAGATTTCCTACATAATGATATTTTATTTATAATTTTTAGACATTAAATAATTTATTTAATTTATGACACAATGATGATGCAGTAATTACTATAATAGTGAAAAATTAAAATAATTGATATTATAAATACCCAAATAAATATAATATGAAACTTTTAATGAATTAAACTAATTTTATAGGATAATATGATATATTAGGATTGATTTAATTGACTTTTTTCGAAGTAATCAATCTGTTATGAGTTTCACAAAAATCAACTATTGAATAGTGTCAAAATTGACATAAAAGAGTTCTTAAAACAAATATTATATTATTAATTGATATTAAATTCCTAAAAATCTAAGGTTCGGCCAAGAGACTTATATTATGATAGTTTAATCATTAATGGACCACTTGGGGGTCTCTTGGATGTATATAGTAAGTTTATTAACCATATTATATAAAAATACAAAGAGACATTGTAAAAGTGAAACTAATTAACTTAGAGTTAATACTTAAAGATAAGGTTAATATAAGTACCCAAACCTGTCTAAATTCTATTGGATGAGTTGTTTTCGACCTATCCCCACCTCATCCTTTGAATATTAAACTTTGGAGCCTTTGGAAACCGAATATGAATTTATTATAAATTAATATTTCTAGCTTTTCCAAAGGTGCCCCTCACCCCTCTTATAAAAGGGCACTCCTCCTTCTCTTTTCCTCACACCTCTCAAGCCACTTGGCTCGTCCAAACTCTGCCCAACTAATCTCCCCACATCCCTCTCCTCCTCCTTGAAGCTTCCTCTTAGGCAGAAAGCATTTCAAGAAGTCCTTTGGTTCCAACCAAAGTGAGTTACCTAAATTAAAGGTAACATTTTCTCTTAAAGTATTTTCATTTATTTTGCTTCTCCAACCCCCAAAATCTTTTTATTTCCTTTCTTTTGTAACAACAACAGTATCCTAAATATACTAGGATGTTGTTATAAGAAGGATTCAAACTATACATACACACAACTCCATCTAATGGATGATGAACATAATGTTTCTGTGCATGGCAAACTAACGCCTAACGAAACGATGATTGTTCAAATACATCTTACCACCTCTCATGGTGGCCATTATGATGGCACTGTAATTAAATATGATATTAATGATATATATTTTATATATAAGCTTCTGTAATTCCATTTTATTTCATACCATTATTCGTTTCATGTTGTATATACATACGATAATTTCATTTGAGGAAGTGCGGACTACCGCCCCCTTAAAATGATATGACTCGTTCATACCACACATGGAACGTATAAAGGATGGTGTTAATGAACTTAAGTAACATATATAAAATATTATATTATACAGGAATAGTAATATACCTATGTATCATTTGGATTTGATTCTTTTAAAATGAAAATTAAATGGAAGTAGCGTTCGTGCGTACGTACGGACTACCGTCTCCACGAACGCGATAAGATTCATTCTCCATCATATCCATTCAAGTATTATTCTCATTTTAGGGTTAAAAATAATGTTAATATCATTCTGATTATGAATAAGATATAATCTATCCATTACAAACATGTCTTACGTAACCAAACATTTAAGAAGAACGAATCGATTATCACCCGAAACGACGATAATACTAAGATATTATTAATAAAGCAATGTTAAAAGATCATATATGATATCATATTAATGTATATGATTCTTGTATAATTTAATAACAATTATTTCACCATTATACAGGAGGTTAACCTACCCCAACAAAGGAAAAGTACAAGGTAAGGGTTATTTCACAATCTCTTCTTTATCCGAGGTTGTTTATACGTAATAATCTACTGGGATCTCGTTATCGTCCACATCCATGTTTCTTCAAAATATATTTCAAAACATTTTTACTATTTACAAGAATATGGGTTAAAGTCATTTATACCCTTGTTTGACTTTTTTTATAAGAGGTTTATAAAGGAATCTTTCCGTCGTTTTCAAAACAAGGTCCTTTTTAACCTTTTCGACATAATTGAGGTAAGAATGTTTTTTTTAACTTATACGGCGGGTGCGGTTATTTTCCGCCGTTATAAAATCATCGAAGCTTTCCATACAAGCTTATAAGAATATTTTCAAAGAAAATGTTTTATTTTATATGGATCTTAAATGATTTCAAAATAAAAGGAGATACTTCTTTAAAAAGAATTTTGATTTCATCTATGTCAACATCCTTTGATGGATTTTAAGATTATTCGAAGTTGATTTATTATGATACAAAACTTCTATATTGTATTGAACGTTTTGTGATATGTTTGACTGTGGATGTGCTATTTTTATACCATTCATAGTTTATGGTGAAATTATTGACATTTCGTATGCTAGTTTTTATACGAATGTTTATGTTATGTTTAAACCTTTTCATATGGGAATGCATTGGACTTAATAAGTGACGGGTGGAGCCCGCTATAGCTCCTCGATGCATCGGTAGGTCTCATGAGACAAACTAGTGTCTTGGCACAAGGCCTTGACAAAATCTTATTTGTAGTCTTGGCACGAGGCCTTGGCTATGTGGTTATGATAGTCTGGCATTATGCATTCCAACATTATGAAAGTGGTTATTGATATTTCATGTGATTATTCGATTAGTAGAATATCCATGTGAAAAAGTAAATGGCATTATTTCATTTTACTTTTGCCATACTATGTTGAAGTTCAATTTTAAAAGGCTTTTGTTTTAGTAATTCATTGCCTTAAATGTTTATGCTTATTTTGAATGTTCCGCTATATTGTTATCCTTACTGGGCATTTGAGCTCACCCCTTTTTTATGTTTTATTTTTCCCAGGTAGTGAAGAAGTAAATTATGATTGACTTGCAGGGATATTATGGGTTTATAGTGTGGACGTTGGAAACATTATGTTGTTGTAGTAGTTTTTCATTTCATGATGTAATGTAAAACTTATGAATATATCTAGTGTTTCCAAGGCTACTAAACTAATCGGTCTTTCGGGATTTGATCTTTCTTGTGATCATGCCAATGTTACGAAGTAATGTACCGACTCTGGGTAGCTGGGGTCGGGGCGTTACAGTTGGTATCAGAGGGAGGTTAGTACAAACCTTGGAGACTAGATTTAGATAAACTCTGATTAGAGCACGTAGACCTAAGATGAACATTGAGGATTAGTATAGAAGAACTTCCTAGAATTTTGGTATTGTAGAGATTTTGTGAGTTTTCCGAGCAATACATCCCTGTCTGGATACGAGCAGGTAGAGGCGGCTCTGGCACATATGTACCTAGGGGTAAAACCCGAAAACACCGCTTTGAGCTAGACTCGAATGGGAACTGGTGCACGACAACGGGCCTTGCTGCACTCTTGGTTACGACACTCCCGGGGGATATGCTTAGGATAACTCTCACTATCTTTACAAATCATTATGAAGGGTTTATGAGTATATACTTCCTCAAAGAAAACATTTTTATGATTATGGATTATATCCATAAATAGTTCAATTTATGTTAAGTGTTTTATAAGTATGGGATTATGTATTTTGATTCATAAACTGATCTAGTTTATGCCATTGTTTAGAAATGGCGCCTAGTGGAAGAAATGGAAACCGTATCAATGCACACACTCCATGTAGGGATTGCCCTCCTGCTCAAGATAATTATAGTGGGGCTGGTGATGCAACTGGTGCCGATCAGCTAATCACCATACTGGGACAACTTACTCAGGTTATGAATAATAACCTTACCCGTATGGAGCACCCTGATCCACAGCGTGGAGGATCAATGTTAGATCGATTCATGAGGCAACAACCACCAACGTTCAATGGGAATACAAATCCCTTAGTAGCTGAGCAATGGATATTTTCCCTAGAGAAAATATTTTAGGCTTTGGGGAGCAGTGAAAGGGAAAGGTTGAATATCCATCTTGTGGTAAATGCGGGAAGAAACATCCTGGTAATTGCTTGAAGGGAATGGGAGTCTGTTACAAGTGTGGTGAAAAAGGCCACCAAGCTCATGATTGCAAGGGGAAGAAGGAAGCTACCAACGTTCAGTGCTACAATTGCAGGGAGATGGGGCATTATGCAAATGCATGTCCTAAGCGTCAGGAGAACTTACCTCAGAAAAGGCCAAGGGATCAAGGCCAGGCTTATGCTATCACTACTGCTGAGGTAGAAGCTCCGAAAGACGTGGTGGCAGGTAATTTAATGGTTTCCTCAAGTTTAGCAAATGCATTATTTGATTCTGGATCATCGCATTGTTTCATATCTTCCCAGTTTGCTAAGAAAATTAGATATTTCCAATTTGATTTAATAAGGGAGTTGTCAGTTAAAACTCCTAAGGGAAGTATCGTTGCAACAAAGTTTTGTGAATCAGTCCCCATTAGAGCACATAAATTTTCTTTATCTGCTGACCTCATCGTCATACCTATGATTGAGTTTGATATAATCCTCGGTATGGACTGGATTTCGGACTATGATGCGAAGATTTATTGTAAGAAGAAAGAGGTTACGATTCTTGATGATAATAATAAGGAGCACCTTATTTTTAGAGCAGAATCGTCACCACCTAATTCTTATTTAGATCCACCCCCTGTAGCTCAACTTAATTCAATTATCGGGGAGGAAGAGAATGAAATAACTGTCGGTGAGGAAAGGAATGTTAAAATAGAGGATGTACCTGTTGTGAAAGAATTTGTAGATGTATTTCCGGAAGATTTACCTGGACATCCTCCAGAACGAGAAGTTGAGTTTTCTATTGATTTGATTCCTGGATCAAGGCCTATATCGAAGACCCCTTATAGAATGGCCACTGTAGAGCTAGTCGAACTAAAGAAACAACTAGAGGAATTGAGTAATAAGGGATTTATTCGCCCTAGTGTTTCTCCATGGGGAGCCCCTGTTCTTTTTGTTAAAAAGAAAGATGGATCTATGAGGTTATGTATCGATTACAGGGAGATCAATGCTATAACGATAAAGAACAAGTATCCCCTACCTCGTATTGATGATTTATTTGACCAACTTCATGGAGATCAATACTTTTCAAAGATTGACCTTCGATATGGATACCATCAGTTGTGTGTGAAGAAGGAAGACATTCCGAAAACAGCATTTCGAACCAGGTACGGGCATTACGAGTTTACTGTAATGTCGTTTGGATTGACTAATGCACCCTCTGTATTCATGGATCTGATGAATAGAGTTTTCAAGGAGTATCTCGATGAATTTGTGGTGGTATTTATTGATGATATCTTGGTATACTCCAAAACCTACGAAGATCATGAAAATCACTTGCGCATTATCTTGAAGACTCTGAGGAGGCATGAATTATATGGAAAGTTTAGCAAGTGTGAATTCTGGCTTCAGGAGATTTCTTTTCTTGGCCATATTGTCTCTAAAGATGGAATCTCTGTTGATCCTTCTAAGACCAAGGCAATCCAATAATGGCCAGCACCTACGAGTATAACTGAGGTACGTAGTTTTATTGGTTTGGCAGGTTATTATCGACGTTTCGTCCAGAATTTTGCCCGATTGGCTAACCCATTAACGAAGCTCACACGTAAAGGGGTTAAATTTGTTTGGACAAAAGAGTGTGAAGAATGTTTCGAAGAACTGAAGAGAAGATTAGTCAATGCTCCTATATTGACTCTACCATCAGGGAATGATGGGTTCGTTATTTATAGTGATGCATCAAAGAAAGGACTTGGCTGTGTCCTTATGCAGAATGATAGAGTTATTGCCTATGCATCACGACAGTTGAAAATTCATGAACAAAACTATCCTACTCATGATCTCGAGTTAGCAGCAGTGATCTTTGCTTTGAAAATATGGAGGCACTACCTCTATGGTGAAAAATGTGAGATTTATACTGATCACAAGAGTTTGAAGTATATTTTCTCACAAAAAGAACTCAACATGAGGAAAAGGAGATGGCTTGAATTACTCAAGGATTATGATTGTACGATACACTACCACCCAGGGAAGGTAAACAAGGTGGAAAATGCTTTGAGTAGAAAAGACCATGGAGTTTTGAACAATATGAGAATTGAAAGGGATCCAATTTTCATGGAGCTAGTGAAGATGGACATGGGAATAACCAGGGAAGGTGAAACATCAATGCTTTTTCAAATGGTTGCCAAACCATCTTTACTAGAAAGGATTAAGAGTTCTCAGACTGATGATGAAGAATTCCAAAAGAAGATTAAAGCTGTGAATGATGGGAGATTGAGAGACTTTGCGTATGAAGGTGGAATTTTGAAATTCGGGAAGAGACTTTGTGTTCCCAATATACCTGATCTAAAAAGGGAATTGCTGGATGATGCTCATAGTTTCAATTTCTCTATACACCCTGGGAGCACCAAAATGTATAGAGATTTGAAGGAACATTTTTGGTGGGACAACATGAAGAGGGAGATTGCTGATTTTGTGTCAAGATGTATGGTTTGTCAACAAGTGAAAGCTGGAAGGCAACAGCCTGGAGGAGTCATGCAACCTCTTCCCATACCAGAGTGGAAATGGGACAATATTACGATGGACTTTGTCATGGGGCTACCAAAGACTCCTAGAAGGAACGATGCAATATGGGTTATTGTCGATCGTCTTACCAAGTCAGCACATTTTCTTGCTATAAGAGAAGATCTACCTCTGGAACGTCTAGCAAGACTATATATTAATGAAGTTGTGAGACTTCATGGAGTACCCTTATCAATTGTTTCTGATCGTGATCCCCGTTTTACTTCAAGATTCTGGAAAAGTCTTCAGAAATCCCTGGATACTGAACTTCATTTGAGCACTTCTTACCACCCTCAGACAGACGGACAATCAGAACGGACTATTCAAACCTTAGAAGACATGTTGAGATCTTGCTCACTTGATTTTCAGGGTATGTGGGATCAATATTTACCTCTGGTAGAATTTTCCTATAACAATAGCTTCCATTCGAGTATTCAGATGGCACCATATGAAGCGTTATACGGAAAGAGATGTCGTACACCAACCTGTTGGGATGACGTTGGTGAAAGAAAACTTGTAGGCCCAGAACTGGTGGAGGAAACGGTGGAAAAGGTGAAAGTAATCCAAAATCACATCAAAGCAGCTCAAAGTAGGCAGAAGAGCTATGCCGATAACCGAAGGAAGGATTTGGAATTTCAAGTCGGTGATCATGTTTTCCTGAAGGTATCTCCGTGGAAGGGAGTCATACGTTTTGGTAAGAAAGGCAAATTGAGTCCCAGGTACATCGGACCTTTCGAAATTCTAGAACGAATTGGGGCTGTAGCTTACCGATTGGCAATGCCGCCAAGTCTCTCCAAAGTTCACGATGTGTTCCACGTATCTCTGTTGAGAAAATACATGCCTGACCCAACGCATGTACTCACCTCTGAGGAATTAGAACTGGAACCCGATTTGTCTTATTGCGAAGAGCCCGTCAGGATTATTGATACAAGAGAACAAGTACTGAGAAACCGGACGACGCGTCTGGTAAAAGTTTTGTGGAGAAACCATAAGATGGAAGAGGCAACGTGGGAACCCGAGGAACTTATGATAAAGAACCACCCGAGTCTTTTTATGCATTAATACCCTAGAAATTGCGAGGACGCAATTATTTGAAGGAGGGGAGAATGTAACACCCCAAGCTTCTATGGTACGTTTCCCTTCGAATAATGCGATAGCGTGTGTTGTACGCAACCTCGAGTTCTAACACACACCACAACTAATTAAACTAGCCGTTGTGAATAGTAATACCTAATTTTTGAAATCATATATATTTTATATTTTAAAATGGACTTCATTTTTGGACTCGGAATATCGAATTTAGCCTAAGGTGAAATTTTGGTACTTTTCGGATAACTTTCATATTTTGATGAATAGTGAAAATTACTAAATTTTAATTAAAAACAACTTTTTTAATCAAAATAATTAATAGTGATAAATTGTGATTTTGAGTGGTTTTAAAGTATATTTAGAATATATTTTTACCATTTAATATAATTTTGGTCATTGGACATAATTTTACAATTAAACCGAACATAAACAAGTGTCAATCTTTTGATAGTTATTACCTCTTAAAAACACGCTTTTTGTTTTGACAGCGGGAATTAATTTTAAATTAATTTCTGCCACTTCTGTGTTTTGAATTTAGGAAAATGGATTCCATATTTGGAATCAGGATGTCCAAATTATGTAAATAGGTAACTTTTATTTTTACACATTTTGAATAATTACTGTGGTAAATATTTTATTTACCATAGTTAAAGGGTAAATCCGGTAAATAAGGGTTAAAAAAATAATATTATAATAATACAAAATTACCCTAAAACGTGTCCTAACCTTATTGGTGTACACATACCCGACCATGGGCATCCTTGGGTCAATTTGGGGACCCCTTGGAGCTACTTGTATGTGGTAGGGACACATTATATTAATAAAGTTAAAATAAAAATAAAAATGGCATAAGCTTACATCTTTTAGAAGACCAATTTTTACATAGGGTTATACATGTTGGATTTTCGATTATAAATATTCATTAGAAAGCTAAAAGGATTTCCTACATAATGATATTTTATTTATAATTTTTAGACATTAAATAATTTATTTAATTTATGACACAATGATGATGCAGTAATTACTATAATAGTGAAAAATTAAAATAATTGATATTATAAATACCCAAATAAATATAATATGAAACTTTTAATGAATTAAACAAATTTTCTAGGATAATATGATATATTAGGATTGATTTAATTGACTTTGTTCGAAGTAATCAATCTGTTATGAGTTTCACAAAAATCAACTATTGAATAGTGTCAAAATTGACATAAAAGAGTTCTTAAAACAAATATTATATTATTAATTGATATTAAATTCCTAAAAATCTAAGGTTCGGCCAAGAGACTTATATTATGATAGGTTAATAATTAATGGACCACTGGGGGGTCGCTTGGATGTATATAGTAAGTTTATTAACCATATTATATAAAAATACAAAGAGACATTGTAAAAGTGAAACCAATTAACTTAGAGTTAATACTTAAAGATAAGGTTAATATAAGTAGCCAAACCTGTCTAAATTCTATTGTATGAGTTGTTTTCGACCTATCCCCACCTCATCCTTTGAATAGTCAACTTTGGAGCCTTTGGAAACCGAATATGAATTTATTATAAATTAATATTTCTAGCTTTTCCAAAGGTGCCCCTCACCCCTCTTATAAAAGGGAACTCCTCCTTCTCTTTTCCTCACACCTCTCAAGCCACCTGGCTCATCCAAACTCTGCCCAACTAAGCTCCCCACATCCCTCTCCTCCTCCTTGAAGCTTCTCCTTAGGCAGAAAGCATTTCAAGAAGTCCTTTGGTTCCAACCAAAGTGAGTTACCTAAATTAAAGGTAACATTTTCTCTTAAAGTATTTTCATTTATTTTGCTTCTCCAACCCCCAAAATCTTTTTATTTCCTTTCTTTTGTAACAACACCAGTATCCTAAATATACTAGGATGTTGTTATAAGAAGGATTCAAACTACACATACACACAACTCCATCTAATGGATGATGAACATAATGTTTCTGTGGATGGAAAACTAACGCCTCACGAAACGATGATTGTTCAAATACATCTTACCACCTATCATGGTGGCCATTATGATGGCACTGTAATTAAATATGATATTAATGATATATATTTTATATATAAGCTTCTGTAATTCCATTTTATTTCATACCATTATTCGTTTCATGTTGTATATACATACGATAATTTTATTTGAGGAAGTGCGGACTACCGCCCCCTTAAAATGATATGACTCGTTCATACCACACATGGAACGTATAAAGGATGGTGTTAATGAACTTAAGTAACATATATAAAATATTATATTATACAGGAATAGTAATATACCTATGTATCATTTGGATTTGATTCTTTTAAAATGAAAATTAAATGGAAGTAGCGTTCGTGCGTACGTACGGACTACCGTCTCCACGAACGCGATAAGATTCATTCTCCATCATATCCATTCAAGTATTATTCTCATTTTAGGGTTAAAAATAATGTTAATATCATTCTGATTATGAATAAGATATAATCTATCCATTACAAACATGTCTTATGTAACCAAACATTTAAGAAGAACGAATCGATTATCACCCGAAACGACGATAATACTAAGATATTATTAATAAAGCAATGTTAAAAGATCATATATGATATCATATTAATGTATATGATTCTTGTATAATTTAATAACAATTATTTCACCATTATACAGGAGGTTAAACTACCCCAACAAAGGAAAAGTACAAGGTAAGGGTTATTTCACAATCTCTTCTTTATCCGAGGTTGTTTATACGTAATAATCTACTGGGATCTCGTTATCATCCACATCCATGTTTCTTCAAAATATATTTCAAAACATTTTTACTATTTACAAGAATATGGGTTAAAGTCATTTATACCCTTGTTTTACTTTTTTTATAAGAGGTTTATAAAGGAATCTTTCCGTCGTTTTCAAAACAAGGTCATTTTTAACCTTTTCGACAGAATTGAGGTAAGAATGTTTTTTTTAACTTATACGGCGGGTGCGGTTATTTTCCGCCGTTATAAAATCGTCGAAGCTTTCCATACAAGCTTATAAGAATATTTTCAAAGAAAATGTTTTATTTTATATGGATCTTAAATGATTTCAAAATAAAAGGAGATACTTCTTTAAAAAGAATTTTGATTTCATCTATGTCAACATCCTTTGAGGGATTTTAAGATTATTCGAAGTTGATTTATTATGATACAAAACTTCTATATTGTATTGAACGTTTTGTGATATGTTTGACTGTGGATGTGCTATTTTTATACCATTCATAGTTTATGGTGAAATTATTGAAATTTCGTATGCTAGTTTTAATACGAATGTTTATGTTATGTTTAAACCTTTTCATATGGGAATGCATTGGACTTAATAAGTGACGGGTGGAGCCCGCTATAGCTCCTCGATGCATCGGTAGGTCTCATGAGACAAACTAGTGTCTTTGCACAAGGCCTTGACAAAATCTTATTTGTAGTCTTGGCACGAGGCCTTGGCTATGTGGTTATGATAGTCTGGCATTATGTATTCCAACATTATGAAAGTGGTTATTGATATTGCATGTGATTATTCGATTAGTAGAATATCCATGTGAAAAAGTAAATGGCATTATTTCATTTTACTTTTGCCATACTATGTTGAAGTTCAATTTTAAAAGGCTTTTGTTTTAGTAATTCATTGCCTTAAATGTTTATGCTTATTTTGAATGTTCCGCTATATTGTTATCCTTACTGGGCATTTGAGCTCACCCCTTTTTTATGTTTTATTTTTCCCAGGTAGTGAAGAAGTAAATTATGATTGACTTGCAGGGATATTATGGGTTTATAGTGTGGACGTTGGAAACATTATGTTGTTGTAGTAGTTTTTCATTTTATGATGTAATGTAAAACTTATGAATATATCTAGTGTTTCCAAGGCTACTAAACTAATCGGTCTTTCAGGATTTGATCTTTCTTGTGATCATGGCAATGTTATGTAATTAATGCACCGACTCTGGGTAACTGGGGTCGGGGCGTTACAGTACATATCCTTGAGAATTTTTTTTGACCAAGGTTGAAGAATGTAGTTGCAGATTTTGTGTCTCAATGCTTGTTCTTCTAGAAGTTAAAGGTTGAGCACCATGTTCCTAGGGGTTTTCTCTAGCTATTAGATGTTCCTCAGTTTAATTGGGAGGACATATCGATAGAATTTTTTACTGGTTTACCTCAGGCTCAAGAAGTCTATGACGCTACATGGGTAGTAGTGGATTGTTTGAAAAAATAATCCCACTTCATAAAAATCAAAGAGTCAATCTCAGTGGAGGTTTTATTGAGATAGTATCTGGAGGAGGTGGTGAGACTCAACAGAGTTCCGAGGACGACTATTTCTGATTGAGATTCTCATTTTACCTCTAGAGTGTGGAGAGGTGTAACGACCCAAAATTTTTTTAATAAAAATTCCTATTGATATATTTAAATGTCTTATTAAGTAAAATGGTTATATAAAACATATGCACTTCCTTGGTATTATGATTTTAGATTTTAAAGTATTGTTAAGAAATTTTATCGTTTATAATATAGTCATTGAATAGTGATCACATGATTAGTATAAATATATAGCTTTAAAAAATCCAATTTACTCAGATATAGGAAGTGATGGACGCATCTAGTAGAATTGTTCCATACGAATCCCATTTTTCAAAGAATGGAAAGGAGGTAGATTCACTAGTATTCACTCTTGACCAAGCCCAAGTCGAGCTTCAACACGTTATGCTTGAACAGAATCACCTATAGGAGAAGTTGAAGTTAATAGAGATTACCACTCGAGTGATGTTATCTGAGCCACCCCAAGAGTCTACCATCAATGCACACCATACCCTCAGGACTTATGTGGGTGTTATAAGGGGTTATTTAATAATAACCTAGCACTATGATTATGTACATTATTTTTGTGTAAAAAATATACATTCATTTTATCATTGTTACTTTGTAAATAGTTTTTGAAGCACAAATAGTATTTTTAGTTAATATGAAATTAAGAAATCTATTTTGATGAATTAATGTATTTTTGGAATTAAATAATGTTTTAATAAAATATTATTATTATTAAATTTATTTTTATTAAATATAAATGATCATAAAATTTTTATGAATAAAATTTGAATTTTTATTAATGTTTGAAAACGGTTTTTTTCAAAACCCATGAATTTTCAATAAATGTCAATTTTTATTTTTGAAGTAAAAATTCACATATTTAGAAAATTATTTAGATAAAATGGATATTTTTTGGAATTAGGATGTCAATATTATCCAATGGTGAATTTCTCATAATTTTCTGAGATAGTCAAATTTTTGGGTAAAAATTAAATACTGTTTAAATATATAATGTGTTTTATGAAATCATAATGACACAATAGTGATGTAATAAAATACTATAAAATGTATTTTCGGCCAATATATGTTTTAAATTTAAAATAATGTGATTTTAGATTTGTTTGATTTATTTTACAAAGCCTTAGTGGACCCTCTAAAACTTATAAAACATTTTAACATTTTAAAATGATTTCCTTGAAAATGTGACTCACCTCCACATAAGAAAGACTAATACATTAATAATTTTGGCCATTTTCATTATAAAATAATATTTTCCACTCACCTTTGGAAAAAAAACATGGGCAAAAACCATGGGATGGTATGTTGTTTTATTAGTTTAATGTGTAGTGTTCAAAACCTAAATAATAAAGAATTCCATCTCATTTCCTATATAAACTCACTCAATCTCGCACTTCTCTTCACTCAAACCATTTGTATCTAGACCTAAATCTACCCTCCTTTCTCTATAATCCTAGAAAGTCACCCCAAGATCCCAATAATCCTCTCTGAATCCTCTTCCAAGCCTTTGGGATCACACTTCCAAGTAAGGGATTTCTTCCTTTCTCATTTCTGTCCAAATTTCATTATGTTGGTATATCCTTTTATTTTCAATTAAAAATGTTGTTTTATGATTTTACACCTCCAACATACTTCCCTACTTATGTTTTAATAATGATAGACCTCTTTTTTTCTCATTAGTTCCTCCCATGTACACCTGTTACCATGCCGAAATTCCGTAAGAAATTTCTCTCTTCTCATTCACATTCAAGTAATTGTTCTATATTATAAATCTCAATTACATTAGACATGTTGGTATATTATGTTCCATGACCACCTTACTTTCAATTTAATTTATAAATGATGAGATAACCCTTTCTCTCTCATCAACCCATTTTATGATTTCTATTTGACATTGTTATGCTGTCGAAGTTACACCAAAATTTCCATGCCAAAATCATCATGTAAGTGAATACCATAACCATTTCTCTATCAAGGGTATTCACCTTTATGAACACGTACTTTTTGATTAAGAACATACATTTATGTATTCCACATATTTTATTCATGAAATAAATTATAATGTTTAATGAATATATGGTGTATGACCCATGTGGCACACTTATGCATGAAATGAAATGTTTATAAAGGGTGTGCCATGATAGCACTCAAATGCATTGGGTAAAGATAAGTATCATGATACGAAAAGTGAAATGAGGGTTTAATCATGATAATTCAAGTGAAATGAGGGTTTACTCATTATAATATAAGTGCAATGAGGGTTTACTCATGTTCCATGTGCAATGAGCCTTCGTTCCTGTTGATATCATGTTAATTGTTGTTTCCTCATTTCAATGTTATGATAATCATGCTATATCATGCCTTTATATTCATGTTTTTATTATGCTCCATTGATATTGCTATTTCCTTACATGTATTGTGTTCTTAATTTTATGCCTTGTTTACTCCCTTACTGGGCTTTACAGCTAACCATTTTCACTTGATTGTCCTCAGGTTATCCCATTCAATGCTAGGTACAAGAGAATTTTTTGGTCATATAAGGGAAGTTTTTAATAAAGATATTGTTTTTATGTCTTAATTTGTCATTTAATTTCCCTAATTTCACAAGACACTAGACCTCTTGATACTCAGAGTTCTCTTAAGTGAAAGTTTATGTAATAAACTATGTTAATGTGTGTAATAAATATTGGAGTTGTTATAGTTGGTATCAGAGGATAGGTTTAGTTATTTATGGGATTAAGATTAGAAAACCCCAGTGAAAGCCTTAGGGATAATACTAAGTAAAATAAAGACATCCCTATATTTCGGTGAGTAATGAGTATGTTATTTATCAGGAAAATACATCCCTATCTGGATATGATAAGGTAGAGGTGTCTCTGGAATAGATGTATCTAGGGGTAAAACCTGAAAACGTAGCTTTGAGCTAGACACGAATTGGAACTAGTGCACTACAATGTGCCTTACTGAACTCTTGGTTACAACACTCCTGAGGGATATGATTTGGTAAATTCATAAGATTAGTATGAAACATTATTAAAGGAATAAAAGAAATTCCCATAAGAATATATGTTTGGAAGTAGATCGTGGATAACATAAAGTGAAGCCTATAAATTCATAAGTTAATAAAATAAATGTAATATTTCCATTTTTGTCTTTGGATTCCCCATTATTTATTACCCCTAACTTTCCATTTATTCCAGAAAATGGTCGGTAATAGGAGTACTTGTGCTAACAACCGATGTGAAGATCAATGTGATGATTGTTCGAATGAGATTCCCTATCCGATTGGATTGGGAATCAAAAACTTTTCCATGATACTCTCCTGGTTAACTCAAGTTTTGAATAGAAACATGGGTCAAGAGAAATTTCCAACCCCCTTAAAAAAGAAAAATCCACAGTCAATAGATTCATGAGACAAAGGCATCCTACTTTTAATGGATCATCTAATCCCTTAATCGTCGTACAATGGATCAACTCCATTGAAAATATCTTATCCATCCTTCAGTGTTCCAAACTAGAGAAGCTTCTTCTGGATGCTTATCTTATGTAGGGTGAAACTGATCAATGGTGGACATTGATTAAAAATATGAATCTTGAGTAATAGATCGAGGTGTTGGAATGGAATTATTTCTGGAAAAAAAATTGATGAAATTTTTTCATGCACCCTCCAACTTAAGATGGAAAGGGACTTTCTTTCCCTCAAGCAAAAATACAATGAATCCATCGAAGTGTACAAGGAAAACTTGACAATGCTTTCATGATACGCCTCTGAATTTTTCTTTAGCCCTGAGTGCAAGGTTGAACACTTCTTTGGTGGGTTGAAAACTAACCCACAGAAATACCTAGTGATCCCTGACTTCGATAGATATAAGTAAATTGTTTTATATGACCTCAAAGTCAAAATAGAGATCATAAAATCTTAGGGGTATCATGGGGATAAGAAGCGTAATGTGGATTTTAATTCTGGTTATCTGATGGATAAATACAACATTGCTAAGAAAACCCATCACCCCACATGCCAAAGGTGTGGAAAGAAGAACCCCATAAATTTCCTAAAGGGGATGAGAAAATGCTTTAGGTGTGGAATAGAAGGGAACCTAGCCATTAACTGTCGAGAAAATAAACGTGTGGCTGCAAAAAAGGAGAGGAATGCTCCATTCGACCCTCAATGCATTGCTCATTACTTCAACTGCAAATAACTAAGGAACTTTGAACACAAGTTCCCTAAGCCAAGTGTTTTTTAGGCAACCAACAACCTCCAAGGTAGCAAGGATGATCTTTATTCATAACTACCATCGAAGAAACCCCCAACAAAAAAGTGGTGACAGGTACTCTAGTTATTCATTCAAGAATATAGAACGTCCTTTTTTATTCTGTTTCTATGCATTCTTTTATATCCCGAAATTTTAGTAGAACAATCCCAACATCAACACAAATTATGGTAGTAGAGATTTCGGTGAGAACATCAAATGGAGAAATCATTACAACCCTTGAATATAACTCCTCCCCTGTCACAATTTGTAGATTGAAATTCCCGGTGAACTTCATCATACTCCCTATAGTGGAATTTGATGCAATTCTTGGCATGGATTGGCTTTCTCAATATAGAGCCAACATAAATTTACATGAGAGGGAAATCACTCTATATGGAGAATCGACCCCCGATTCTGTACAAGTGCAAAGAAGAGGATGAATCTTCTTTAGCACCATCATATCAAGAATGGATATTACTACCCCATGAGAATTCATATCTTCCTAAGATGATTGAGTCTAAGGAAGAAACCATCCTTGAATACATGCCTATTTTGAGGGAATTTGCTGAAGTGTTTCCTGAGGAATTTTTTGGTCTTCCTCTTAGAAGAGATATTGAATTCTAAATTGATATTATACATGGGTAATTGATAATATCCAAGACTAAATACAAAATGGTTATTGTGGAGTGTGATGCGCTGAAAAAACAACTACATGATAATTTAGATAAAGGGTTTATACGCCCAAGTAATTCACCATGGGGTGCACCAGTCCTCTTCGTCAAGAAGAAGGATGGGTCAATGCACGTTTTCATTGATTATCGTGAGCTCAACAAAATCATGATAAAGAACTACTATCCTCTTCCAAGAATTGATGGATTGTCCGATCAGTTATGTAGAGAAAAATACTGCTCCAAGGTGGATATAATGTCAGGATATTATCATATAAGGGTGAAGAAGTTGGATATCTCCAAGGCTGATTTTCGTATAAAATACGAGCACTATGAATTCATAGTAATGCATTTAGGACTCACTAATGCTCCATCAATCTTCATGTGCTTGATTAATAGTGTCTTTAGAGATTACCTCAACAAATTTGTGGTAGTATTTATAGATGATATTCTAATATACTCCAAAACCAAGGAGGATCATGAAAAGAATCTAAGAACTATACTAGAGATCTTTAGAAAGGAGAACCTCTATGAAAAGTATAGAAAGTGTGAGTTCTAGTTGAAGGATATCTCATTATTGAGTCATATCATCATAAGAAATGGGATTTCTATGGATCCCTCCAAGACAACTACAATTGAGGGATGTTTGAGGCCAAAATTGGTAATGGATATCTATAACATCATGGGGTTAGCTGGATATTATCGTTGATTTGTTAGAAACTTCTCATGATTGTCCAACCCTCTTACCAAGATAACTCATAAGGGAGTAAATTTTTCTTGGATTTATGAATGTGAAGATAGCTTCGAGGAGTTGAAAAAGAGGCTTATCACTCCACTCATACTCACACTACCCAGAAGTGGAGAACTTTTTGTGGTATTTATGGATGCTTTGAAGAAGGGAATGGGCTGTGTGTTGATGAAAAATGACAAAGTCATTGCCTATGCTTCAAGGAAATTGAATTTTCATGAGAAATAATATTCATCACATGATCTGTAGTTGGATACAGTAATATTTGCTTTAAAATTTTGGTGACATTACCTCTTTGGGGAGAAGTGTAAAATATATACAGATCACAAAAGCCTCAAGTATATATTTACACAGAAAGAGTTGAATATTTTCTAATTGATATGGTTAGATCTGATCAAATACTATGACTACTCAATCCATTACCACCTTGGGAAAGTGAACATGGTGGAAGATGCTCTATGTAGAAAGGACCTAGTGATTCTATCATTGATGAGAATTGAAAAGGATCCAATCGTCTTAGATTTTATAAAGATGGACCTAGGAATCATAAAGAAGGGAACATCATCAATCCTTTCACAAATGATTTCTCAACCATCTATTTTAGAAAGGATAAAGGATGCTCAAAAGGATGATGTGGAAATTCAGAAGAAAGTGGAAACTATCAAAAAATGGAAATCCTCGTAGTTAAATGTTAATGAAGAAGGGATTGTGAGATTTGGGTCAAGACTTCATTTTCCTTCAAATCAAGAGTTAAAGAAAGAACTTTTCGATGATGCATATAGCTCAAATTTCTCCATTCACCCAGGAATCACAAAGATGTATCAAGATCTCTGAAAGCTTTATTGGTGGGATAACATGAAGAAAGAGATCGTTGATTATACATAAAAGTGTCTGGTTTGTCAGCATGTGAAGGGTGAGAGGTAGAAGTATAAGGGGATGATGCAACCATTACCCACACCAATGTGGAAATGGGAGAACATCACCATGGACATTGTCACCGGACTTCCGAATACATCCAAAATAAATAATGCTATATGGGTTGTTTTGGATCGTCTTACAATGATTGTACACTTCATTGCAATTCAAGAGTATTTATGATTGAATAAAATAGCATGGATATACATCAGATAAGTGGTTAGGCTGCATGGAGTACCACTATCGATTGTATTTGATCATGATCCAAGATTTACCTCTAAGTTCTAGAAGATTCTTCAACATGCTCTGAATAATGAGCTGAACTTCAGTACGTTTTATCATTCTCAAACTAATGGCCAATCTGAGAGGACTATCTAAACACTTGAGGAAATGTTGAGATCATGATCAGTGGACTTGAAATTACGATGGGAACAACATATTCCTTGTGTTGAGTTCTCTTACAATAACAGTTTCCTCTCAGGCATCCAAATGGAACCTTATGAAGCCCTATATGGGAAGAGGTACAGAACACTGGCATGTTGGGATGATGTTGGGGAGAGAAAACTCCTAGGTCCAGAAATGGTCTAAGAAATGGTGGATAAGGTTAAAACCATCCATCATCACATTAAAACTGTTCAGAGTTGGCAAAAGATCTATGCTAATAGTCATCCATGAGACCTAGAGTCTGATGTCGGATACATGGTATTCCTCTGCATATCACCGTGGAAGAGGTTTATGAGATTTGGGAAGAAGGGAAAGCTTATTCCAAGGTACATCGGCCCTTTTAGGATCTTTGATCACATTAGAGAAGTGGCATATCGACTAGCACTCCCACCGAACCTATATCAAGTACATGATTGATTCCATGTATCACTCTTCAGTAAGTACATACATGACCCATCTTATGTACTCAATCCAGAGGTGGTACTATTAAATAATGACCTCTCCTATGAAGAGAATCTGGTGAAGATATTAGATCAGGAAAACATTCTACAAAATAATACAATGCCCCTCATCAAGGTGTTGTGGAAAAACCACAAGTTTGAAGAGGCAACATGGGAATCAGAGGAAGTGATGAATCAGAGTTACCCACATTTGTTTTAGTGTGGAAAAAAATTGAGGATGAAATTTCTTAAGGGGGGAAGATTGTAACGACCAAAAATTTTATTAATGAAAATTCCTCTGGATCTATTTAAATGTCTTATTATATAAAATGGTTAAATAAAACATATAAAATTATTTGGTTCTATGTTTTTGGATTTTAATGTGCCGTTAAGAAATGTTATCATTTCTAATATAGCTATTAAGTAATGATCACATGATTAGTATAAATATAGGGATTTAACAAATCAAATTTACTCAAACAAAGGAAATGATGGCCTCATCCAGTAGAATTACTCCATAAAAAGCCCATTTGTTGGATCTTGTAAAGGAGGTAGCGTCACTGGGCTTCACTCTAGAACAAGACCAAACTGATATTCAACACGTTATTCTTGAATGGAATCACCTATGGGAGAAGTGGAAGTTAATAGATATTATCACACGATCGACGTTATCGGAGCCACCCAAAGATTCTTTCACCATCTTACACCTTACCCTTAGGTCTTATATGAATTTTATAAGTGTTTATGTAACAAGATCCTTGCACTATGATTATGTACATTATTTTTGTAAAAATAATATATATTCATTTTATCATTGTTACTTTGTAAATAGTTTTTGAATCACAAATAGTATTTTTAGTTAATATTCAATTAAGAAATTTATTTTTATGAATTAATGGATTTTTGTAATTAAATAATATTTTAATAAAATATTATTATTACTAAATTAAATTTTATTAAATATAAATGATCGTATAATATTTATGAATACATTTTCAATTTTTATTAAGGTTTGAATGTTGTTTTTGTCAAAACCCATGAATTTTCAATAAAAGTCAATTTTTATTTTAGAAGTGAAAATGCACATATTTAGAAAATTATTTAGATAAAATGAACATTATTTTTTGAATCAGGACTCCAAAATTATCCAACATTTAATTTTTCATAATTTTCTGATACAGTCGAATTTTTGGATAAAAATTAAATACCGTTTAAATATATTATGTGTTTTATGAAATCATAATGACCCAATAGATATATAAAAAAATACTATAAAATGTATGTTTGTAAAATATATGATTTACGTTTAAAATAATGTGATTTTATATTTGTTTAATTTATTTTACAAATCCTTAGTGGACCCTCCAAGACATATAAAACATTTTAACATTTTAAAATGATTTCCTTCAAAGTGTGACTCACCACCACATAAGAAAGGATAATATTTTAATATTTTCATTTATTTTCCTTATAAAATAATTTTTTCCACTCCCCTTTGGAAAAAACAATGGGATGGTTTTTGGTTTTTATTAGTTTAATGTGTAGTGTTCAAAAACTAAATAATAAAGAATCCCCTCTCCTTTCCTATATAAACCCACTCTATCTCCCACTTCTCTTAACTCAAACCATTTAGATCTTGACCAAAATCCAACCTCATATCTCTAGAATCATCCCAAGGTTCCCCAAGCTCCCATGAATCCTCTCTCAAGCCTCTTCCAAGCCTTTGGGGTCACACTCCCAAGTAAGGTATTACTTCCTTTCTCATTTTTGTCCAAATTTTGTTACGTTGTTATAATCATTTATTTTCAATTAAAAATGTTGGCGTATGATTTATCACCTCCGACATACTTCCTTCCTTATGTTTAAATGATGAGAGTTGTTTTTATATCCCATTAATTCCTCCCATGTACATCTGTTACCATATCGAAATTCTATAAGGAATTTCTCTCTTCTCATTCACATTCAAGAAATTATTTTGTATTATGAATCTATATTCCATTACACGTGATGTGATATTATGTTACATGACCCCCTTACTTTCCATTTAATGTATAAATGATGAGAGATCTCTTTCTCTCTCATCAGCCAATTTTACCATTTCTATTTGACGTCGGTATGCTACTGAAGTTACACCAAATTTTCCAGGCCAAAATCATCATATAAGTGAATACCTTACCCATTTCCCTATCAAGGGTATTCACCTTTATGAACATGTAATTTTTGATTTTGGTCTTACATTTATGTATTAAATGTCTTTTATTCATGGAATAAATTATGATTTTTAATGAATCTATGTTGTATGATCCATTTGGAACACTTATGCATGAAATGAAATTTTTATAAAGGGTGTGCCCTAATAGCGTTCCAATGCATTGGGTAAATATTAGTATCCTAATACGTCAAGTTCAATGTGTTTTTACTCATGATAATACATGTTTAATGAGTTTTTACTCATGCTCCATGTGCAATGATCCTTGGATCATGCTAATATCATGTTAATTTTTGTTTCCACATTTCCATGTTATGATAATCATGTTATGTCATGCCTTTATGTTCATATTTCTCTTATGCTCCATTGATATTCCTATTGCCTAAAATGTATTGTATTCTTCATGTTATTCTTTATTTACTGCCTTACTAGGATTTATATCTCAGCCTTTTCACATGCATGTCCTCATGTTAACCCATGAAATGTTAAGTATAAGGTAATGTTGTGGTCATGTATTGGATGTTTTCAATAAAGATTTTGTTTTTTATGTCTTCTGCTTTCATGTAATGTCCCTAATTTCACAATAAACTATACCTCTTGGTCCTTAGAGTTGAATTAAGTGCAATTTTATCTAATAAATTATGTTAATGTGTGTAATAAAGAGTAGTGTTGTTATAAGAGGCCTCCAAAATGATTTTGGTTCTTAGCTATTTTTTAGAACTACTTTTCATCCACATACAAATGATCAGACAGAACGTACCATCCAGAATCTTAGAGACATGTTGCACTCTTGTGTCATGGATTTTTGGGGTTCTTGGATGAGGCATCTTCCTTTGGTAGTGTTCACTTACAACAATAGTTTTTACTTCACTATTAACATGGTGACATTTGAATCCTTGTATGGAAGAACTTGTCGTTCTCCATTGTGTTGGACTAGGGTCGGAGAGTCAGCAATTCTCAGGACGAAACCGGTACACAATACGATAAATATGGTTTAGGTGATTCATGAGAAGATGAAGGTATCACATGATCATCATAGTTCCTTTTCTGATTTTAGGAGGAGACCTCTAGAGTTTGACATTGGGGATCATGGGTTTCTGAAGGTGACTCTCTATCATGGGAAACAATGGTTTGGTTTTTTGGAGCAATATTTCTACTCAGTTTATTGGGCCTTTCAAGGTTTTTCCTCGTGTTAGAGCTATGAAATATTGAGTATCACTCCCCCCATAGATGAGATAGATAAATGATATTTTTCACGTGTCACAGCTCTTTAGTTATCTTTATGATGACTCTCACATCATTGATTGGGGTCAGATCAATGTTGAAAATGATGCGACCTTCAGCGAGTGGCCTGTAGAGATCCAGGATTTCTAGGAGAAGGTGTTTCATAGGCATGCTATCCCATTGGTTTGTTTCATGGGGAGGTACTGTATCATGGAGGAGAGTACTTGGGAATGTGAGTCATAGATACGTGCTCAGTACCCCGAGATGTTTTATGTTTATCTCTTCTCTTGTAATGTTATTCATTTGGTGATTGTAGAACCTTTCTGTTATGAGATGGATTTATCTTGTTTTTTGTTGTGGTTTTCTCTATTTTGAGAGGTATCTCCATTGGGATAGTTTTTAGGAGCTGGTTGTTGTTGTTGAATAGTTTTTCACTTGTTCTTATAGTGAAGTAATCGATCTTTTGTGGTAGAGAGATCCTTGGGAGTTATCCCACAAGGTGGTTGTTCAAAATATTCCTTTTTGTTTCCCCTTTGGGTTGGTTTTTGGATTCTTGAATATGATAATGTTTTGAGAGGTATATGATGTAAGGACTCGGATCTGCGTGGATCGAACCTTTGTTTGTTTTCAAAGATCGAAGTGATTGGAGGTGGCTCAGTAGAAGTTTATAGAAGTTATGTTAAGTAAAAGCTGAAAAGAAAAGATTAAATGTCATGTAATAGCGTTACATGATGTGACATCCTATTTCACATCTTGACCTGGAAAGATTTACAAAATACAGACTTTTTACATGTCATGAAAGAGGGATTCATGGCCTGAAATACTTCGGGGTTTGAAAAATAAAATAAAGCATTGAGGTGATGAATTTTTTCCACAGAACATGACCTCGAGACATTACATGATATGAAAGGGGGTTAAATTTCATGTAATTCCCCGATGCTGTATGTTTTATGTGTTTTTCCAGCCACTTAGGTTTTGTCAAACCTATTGCTGCAGCATCTCTCCCTTGACCCTAGGCAACCCGACAACCCTCTCTTCAGCATTTCGGGGATAGTTTCATCAAGGAATGATTCTTATCTCCCTTCTTTGATTTGTAGTGATCTGTATTCCATTTAACATATGATCTACCTCTTTTCTTGTGGTTTCATCGATCTATTTCATTCCATTTCTCCTTACTATGTGATGGAGCATGATCTCCATGTTTCTAATGGAATCTTCTTAGTGGTTGGTTGGTGTGGTTGTGTCGTGGAATCCTTGGGTAGATTCAATTGTTGCGAGAGAGGTGACAGTGATCTTTTTCTTTGATCTATTCTCATGTGAAGAACATCAATGAACTTTTGAGATAGGGGGTTTTCTGTTACTTTATTTACATACATGAAATCATAGATCTAGCATGATCTATCCCCTTGTATCGTAATAAAATTGACCTAATTAATTATATAAACCATGTTTTGTAAATTGGTATCGATCTTATGTTGTTGTTTCATACTATGATATCTATTATTTTCTTAATTTAGCATGTAATTATTGATAGAAATTTGTATAGAGCATAAATCTTAAATTAATTGATAATTAATTGGATAAATGATAGTGAGGAATGTTAAATTAATATGTTTGTTGTTGTTGTAAATTGATTATAATTAAAATGATGCAAGTGAGAATGTTTAATTTAATTGGTTAATGATCCTGAAGCATGTTGTCACTTATTGGTAAGAGAGTTAAAGGCATGATAAATTAATTGTTTAATTAATTTGATGATAGATTTTGATGTCTTTTTTCTTAGGTTTTCTGTAGTTTGAACCAATGAATAATGAATTGATTAATTCAATATGGAATAAGAATCAGTTGTGTGATAAATTTAATTCCTTTAGTAGGCCTGAGTTTCCTGCTTTTTTGTAAGGGTTTAGTTACTTATTCTTTAAATCTATGAGAGATCATTATTTTGTAAGGTTGGATGCCTTGTTTTAGGTCCAAGATCCCATTGTTGTTTGTTCCCGCTTCATGTGATGTTCATTAGATACAAGACTTGTGGTTGTGGGGGTAGGGAGGCCCAGATGTGATGGGAGTCTGGGATGGCTAAGCCTGGAGGGTTTTGTGGTATGTGGGGACTGGTAGGCCCAGTGGTTGTGGTAGTAGTTGATTCCTTGAGTGGCGAGATGCATAGTTTTATACATGTGGGTGTTGTGGAGGATACCAAGGATGATGGAATGGGTTGAATCTAGGCTTACCTGTTGATGTGAAAGTGCTTTCTGTTGAATCTATTGTTTATTTATCTGCTTTACTTTCCTCACTTCTTGAGGTAGACGATCTTTCTTACCATCCTTATAAAAGAGTTAATGATGCACGGGGTATGCCATGTGCTTTCTGTGTATATATTATCTAGGATATATTGGTCTACAATCCTGTTATATGTGGAAAATACTTGACGGGTAGCTCATCTACTCACAGTGTTAAGCCCCTTTTGTTTGGTAGCTTAGAATGCTTTTATATAATGCCTGGGGATATGAAAAATGGTAAAGTTGTTAAATAATTTAATAAATGTTGTTTAACCCATGGGGTTAGTGCTTGCTGGGATGCAATGCTGAGGTTGTGATTCTGAGAAGTCGTAGAATCAGTTTTGGTCATTCCTGGAGGGCATGGATCTTGGATGGAATGTTAATGGAATGTGATGTGGAAAATGATAATGGTTAATTAATGGTTAAATAATTAATTAACATAAAGAGAAACTGATGAAAAGGTGATAAATTAATTTAATATAGCTCTTCAAATGGTGGTGTGATTATTGGATATCTAGTCCTAATACTGGCAGCTGGGAGTCTGAGAGACGTTAGCTACAGTTGAGTCTAAGACTAGGATATGTCCATAGTGTGGTTGTGAGATATATTATATTCTATACTTTTTGTGTTTTTATACGCTACCCCACCCTGTCGATTAGGGAAACTGATACCCTAGGGATTCTATGCCCTAGGGGTGTTTTCCCCAAAATCCTGATGGGAGGATGTACAGATAACTACCCACTTTGGCCCTGCACTCTACTCTTGGTGGTTACTTGTGCTGGTATGAATGATAGTTATTTTTCCCAATATATATGTATAGAGGGTTGTAATAGCTATTGGTTATTCATACACATATAATCTAGATATATTTTCATATGGACTACTATAGGTGTAACATATATAGGCTGTGATAACTTGAGGATCCATACTCGGTGTATGGGTTGTGATGGATTGAGGTATAATACTCGACGTATGATACACCTTATGTGAGTTGTGGTGTCTCCTGGAGACTACCTAGTTACATTGGTTATCTAGATGTGGTGGTCTTGTGTTTCACGAGGTGTGGGTTGTGGTTCTTGTCCCAGGTGTCTTTGGGATAGCCTTTTTGGAGAGAGATTCTTAAGACGTGCGATATTGGGGAAAAGTGGAAAACTAGTGGAGAAGTGGTAGTGGGGTACCCTTGATATTATTTATTATATTATATACTCTTGTATGCGATAATTGGTGAGAGTATCCATGGCAATTCTGGGAACATTGTATATCTATTTACGTGATGATTTAGTTTCACTTTTTGTTCATCGTGCTTTAGCATGCTTTCGTTACTTTTGAATGAGAGGGTATGGGGATGATCCAACCAAGTATACTATTACACTCACCCTACATTATATAAACTATTTTTCAGGTTTCATTGAGTATTTTTGAGATCATACTGGTCACTACTATCTTGGGGTTTTTGCAGGACCTGTTTGGGCTTCGTGGTCGCTGATGTTTTACTTTATTTTGGTACTTGTTGTTTTCCATTTCAATTTTAGTAGTTCTTGCATGACATTACATATGTGAAATTGGATTTATTTTACATTTTTATTTTGGGGAGGATTAGGTTGGTGTCTATATTATCTCTCTATTTTTCATGTGTTCTCTTAGAGGGTAATTCCTCCTATCTTTCTGTTTATTATACCCTCGGTTCTAGTCACCAACCCAGAGCCTACTGGAGACAGGACTTAGGGGTTATTATATCTATTCTCACATTGTCAGCCCATGATGGGTACACTTTGTGGGGAGGGGTTCATGACATATAGAACATTAAAAATAATGTATTAGGATTCAATAATAATAATTAAGAATTTTATTGGGGTGAAAAGAGAGAAAGAGTAATCCCAAATAAAAAATAGATGTTCGGGGAGAAACCCTTACCATATGTTCGAATGTGTTCTACACTTGACCTAAATATCATGGATAATAGAATTAAATCCATTAATTAATTAATTAATAACCTTTTATACATGTATTTTATTTATTATAATTTTATTAAGTTCATTTATGAACTTTTTGAGGAGTTATAAGATATAATTTTATTGTTCTCGAGCATTTGTTTCCTTGGTTTTCATGATCTGTATACTTGTATATGAGTATGGAAATCCATGTGCAATGGGTATAATTATACAGAATTAAATTTATATGATATTTATGAACATAAATAAGTGTAAATGGTTATTATAAGGCCCCAGCTTTAAAAATTACTTAATCTTGAGTTATTACAAGATTATACATTGAGGATCTTTTCTGGTTTAGAGTTTTAGAGAATTAGATCATAAATCATGCATTTCATTCCACATTTCAACTAGGTGGTTACATAAAAGACAATATTCATTTTTCTCATCAAAAGAGACATATTTAAAATAAAACATGGATTATTTCTTGACACTTCCTTGACACTATCATCACATCATGTACTTTTCCCTTGACCTGTGAAAAACATTTCAAAAACATGGGATGAGCATAAAAAGCTCAGTAAGGGATATAAAAGAATGGAATGAAAACATTAGTCCATGTATACATAAGAATTGATGAAATCATACTTTACTCATAAAACATAAACACTTTATAATACCTCATGAAATCATAATATTTAGGAATAAATCATAGAAAACATAATACATAAAGGTAACTTGAGGCATTCATAACATTCTTACGTAGGGAGTAACCCTCATGGTTACGTTTGCAATACCCATCACAGTATATTACCTAAATATCTTCAGATAAACCTTAGAGTTTAACTCCTTCACGTTACCCAATGCATTGGAGAGCTATATCAGGCTCACCCGCCCTTACTTTATCATGGAACCACCCATCTTCATAAACAATTCCCAAGAACCATAACATAATCATATTACATAAAACATGCATAAAGGAAACATAACATTCCCACGTTTCAATCACAAGATATCAATAATACATTGATATAATAAAAACATTATCAAAACCATTTTCAATACCAAAATAAAATAAAAGTAAAACACGTTATTTATTTTTCATTTAAAAAAAGTTATGGCTTGTAGAGGAAGCCAAAACTCAAATAATGGTCGCGACGGTGGAGAAGTCGTTGTCACTGCATACGTATGATAAAAACATTCCATTTTTTCGTTTAGTAAAACACTTCGTATAAAAAATATTCCTTTTTAATAAACTTAAAAGTCAAGGGTGTTTATACACCGTGTAAAATAAAGTTGTGTATAAAACAAAATATGCCTCAATGAAAGGAGATTAAGACGAAGTCCCTTACCTCATATCCGACTTGAATCGATCATTCTTTAATCTCATGAATAATAAACATGGGTTAATTTCTAATTTCTTAAGAACATTTTTCAAGTTAATTATTCCTTTTATATCACTTAATACCATGTTATGAACACTATATAATTATTTAAGTTAGTAACGGTCGTTTTGTTGATCATTGCTACTTGAGTCAAAAATAAACTCCTTATAATTACAAGTTGTTCATGTGGTAAAATATCCATTATATCCAGAATTATATTCATGATGTAGATATAATATATATCATATATATCCATTATATACATGCATTTATAATATTACATAACATTTAGAGGTAATAAATTAAACGCACCGTTCATGGAGACGGTAAGCTATACGCATGCATGAACGCTACTTTCATTTATATTTCATATTTAATGGAATGAAATCATAATTATATAAAGTTATATTATAATTCTAGTATAATATCATATATAATATCATTAAATCCATCCTTTATACATCCCACATATGGCATTATCGAATCAAATCACTTTGAGGGGGTGATAGTCTGCACTTCCTAAAATGAAGATATCGCGTTTACCCATAATGGAAACCATAAAGGTATGTCATAAATGAAAAATACAGATGAATAAGGAAAACATAAACATAATATATATCATATATAAATAGAGTGACATCTTAATGGCCACCATGAAAGGTGTTAAAATAAGATTGAACAATCATCGTTTCGTGAGGAAGAACTTCGCCATCCACAGAAACAGTATGTTCTTTAACCATTGTACAGAGCTGTGTGTAAGTGTAGATAGAATCCTTCATATAAAAACATCCTAGTATATTGAAGATAATTTTTTTGTTACAAAAGAAAGGAATAAAAAGAGTTTAGGGGATTGGAGAAGCAAAATAAAACAAAAGAACACAAGTGAAGACATTACCTTTAAATCGGGTAACTCCTCTTGGTTTGAACCAAAAGGTTTTCTTGAAGAGATTTATGCCTATGGTAAGGCTTCTATGATGCAGAGAGGAATGTGGAGAGATAAAATGAGGAAAGATTGGCTGAGCCAATGGCTTAAGAGGTGTGGTAAGGAGGTAGATATAACGACCCATACTTTACGTACATTGTTATTACTTCAGAATTGAAGCACACTTATTACAACATATAACAAAACCAAGAAAGGACCGTATAGGTATGGTGTCTTTAGAAACTGGGAAACATAAACAACTGGTTCATAAAGCATCTACTTTGCCTCCCATTTATTTCATCATATCTAGAGTCCCTTTTTGGCATATTCTACTTAATAACTTTCTTCCTAACCTGGGGAAATAAAACATACAAAAGGGTGAGCTCAAATGCTCAATAAGGGTAAACAAAAGAAATATCAATCACATCATATACATAAGCACATAACTTTTGGAAATCTTAACCTGCAAAAGAGATCATAATTTCATAACATGGGATAAATCATAATAGTGAAATGTAATCCCAATAATCGTAACTTAAAACATGAAACTTTGTGGAATACACACATAATCATAGAGAATCATTTCTTATTAGTCAATACTCATTTCCAAGACTATCTTAGTGGACAAAGTCCATTTCTGAACCGAGTTCACTCCTCGTTTCAGTCCTGTTTCACTGAACCGGTATAACCTACCGTTCCAGCCATGTCTATCTCATGAGATATAAAATCTTTACCCAATTCATTGGTGGGAGATATAGGTCCCACCCATCCCATAATGATACCATTCTTATGTGTGCCACAAAATCATAAACCATACATCATAGCATAACCCATGTAATAAAAATGGGAATCTTAAACATCATGACATCATAAAACAATTAATATAAGATAAAGGAATTCATAAAAATATTTCCATCACAACATAATCAAATCCATGTAATAATAGGGATAAAAATAGAACCCTTTATTATCTTATATGAAAAATAATTTTGATAATACACTTGAACTCCATTCTTGAGGAGAATATCCTTTCTACTTCAAAAACACTTTTCCTTTCTTAACATGTCATAAAATTCTAAACTAAAAGATTTTAATTTAAGATAAACTTGAAAATTTGTAAAGGAAGCTTCCTGGAAATAATGTTTTAAAAATCCATTCATGCCGTATAAGTTTAAAAAAACATTCTTCATACTTTTGTCGGAAAAGTCAAAAAGTACCTTGTACGAAAAATGACAAAAGATTCCATTCATATCCTTTACTAAAAACTCACTGAAGGGTAAAATTGGATTTAAACAATTATAGGTGGATGGAAATAATATTACATATTGTGGAAACATGGATGTGGATGATAAAATACACCCCAGTAAATACTAAAGTATACACAATCTCAGATAAAAAATGAGATTGTGATATTTCCCTTATCTTAGGTCCGATATGCTTTGTACGTGTCTGAACCTCCTGTATAATGATTTAAATAATGTTATTGACTACTTCCAGAATAATAATTATTTTTATGATATCATATATGGTCATATTCTTAGCTTCTTAGTAGTAATATTTCATTGCTACATGTTATTCGAATGTTTATAACTTTTTGTTCTTATGCGTGTTTTGTCGAATAAATTCTTATTCTTCTCTTTAGGTTTTAGATACCACATTTCCATAATGGTATTAGTGTAATATATATCATATTAATTCATTAAATTCATTTCTATAATCATTATGAAATTAATATCATGTAGAACGAGTCGCATCACATCGTGGAGACAGTATTTCGTACGTACGCACGAGTGATGATATCATTCCTATGATCGTGAAATTGTATTGGAGTGAATGTATACTATTTCATAATCAGTATCACTTTATAATAGTCATATATAGTCATTATTTACACCATTATACCCATCCAAGTAAGGTGGTGGTGGAAAATAGATTACACCACGGCGTGGAGATGGTATTCCGTACGTACACACGCGCGATGATTTCTTTTTCCGTAGGATGGATAGATGGTGAAATAGGGTTTTCTCATACTTATAATAACATATCAGTATATGAGTGATACTTATGTTATTACTTCCTAATGAAACAACTAAATTATAATAAGTGGAAGAAGAAATAAAGATGAAAGAATCGGTAATGGACATTACCTCTTCTTTGAAGTGCTTCTTTGAGACCTTCTTTTAGGGAACTAATATTAGTCTTTTAAGAAGACCAGGACCTCTATGAGGTCTCTAGGGAAGTGGATAGGATGAATTTTCAGGGTTTGGACGATCTTGAAGGCTCAAAGTGGTGTGAGGAAGAGGAGGAGGAGGTTCCCTTTTATAAGGGAGGAGAGGGGCTCCTTTGGAAAAACTAAAAATATTATTTTATTATAAAGTCAAGTTCGGTTTTAAATAGCTCCAAATTGATTTTTTTCTAAGCTAAGATGGGGATGGGTCGAAAGACTCTCATCCAATAGAATTTATACAAGTTTATCTTCCTATTTTATCCTTATCATTTAGATTTAACATTAAGTTAAATAATTTTACTTTTACCGTGTCTTCTTGTGTTCTTATACTATAAGGTTAATAAACATACTATAAAAATCCAAACGAACCCCAAGTTGTTTATTATTAATATATATAACCTTATCTAAGTCATTGGGTCAAACCTTAGATTTTTAGGAATAAAATAACAATTAATAATATAATATTTGTTTTAAAAACTATTTTATGTCAATTTTCACTCTATTTAGTAATTCATTTTTTTTAAAGATCATAACAGAATGATTAGTTCAAAAACAGATAATTAAATCAATAATAACATGTCATATTAACCTATAAAATTATTGTAATTCATAAAAAGTATCAAATTACATTTATTTGGGTACTTATAACATCAATTATGTCAACATTTCATTAATAAGATAATTACTGCATCATCATTATGTCATAAATAAATTATATTATTTAATGTCTAAAAATTACAAATAAAATATAATTATGTAAGAAATAGTTTTAGATTTCTAATGAATATTTATAGTCGAATGTATCTTATGTATAACCCCATATTAAAAATGATTTACTTATTAATCTTTGATTTTAGCTATTTTAACCCTTCTTTAAATAAATTAATAATAAATGTCCTAATGTAATCCAAGTGGGCCTAAATGGTCATATTGTATTCCTAAGGTTGTTTTTGGTCGAATTACACTTGTCCAATAGAATTAGGACATGTGTTAGGGTAATAATAATATCATTTTTACCCTTAATTACCCTATTTACTTTTAACCGTGGTAAAAAAAAGTAAAAAGTTACTATTCACCAAAAATTATTTTCATCTCATTGAACCACATTTTACTTATTGACATCAACTGTGTCTCTCGGTTTTTCGAAATTCCACTCACAGAAGCGGTAAAATTATGTTTTATGAAAAAAATCAGTTTTTTAACTACCACATAGTGGTTTCACTATTCATCAAAAATTGAAAGATTTCAGAAAAATACCAAAATTTCACCCTAGGCTAATTTCGATATTCCGAATCCAAAAATGAACTCCATTTTGAAAAATAAAATTTATAAAATTTCAAAAAGTGGTTTTTACTATTCATAATGGCTAGTTTTATTAATATTTTAATAGCATATCATTGTTTAGTGAAACGCAGTATTGCGTACGACACAAGCTATCGAGGAAGGTCGCGATTTCGTGTAAAGCAAGCCAAGAAAGTGTTGTGTGTAGAAAAAGATTCCTTTGATGATTTATATAACATAAAAGTCTCAGGTGTTACATTCTATCCCCATTAAAATGAATTTCGCCCTCGAAATTCATCACTTTGTAACAAACAGATGAGGATACCTCTCCCTCATCATATCCTCAAGCTCCAATGTAGCTTCTTCTAATTGGTGGTTCCTCCATAAAACATTCACCAAGTGAGTGGTCTTGTTTCGTAGGACTTTTTCACTACGATCCCGAATCTCTATCGGTTGTTCTTCATAAGAAAGATCTTCCTCCAGCGGTACAACTCTTGAGCTGAGTACATGTGAAGGATCAGGTATGTACTTTCTCAGGAGAGATACATGGAACACATCGTGAACTTGAGAGAGATTCGGTGGAAACGCCAATCGGTAAGCTACCTTACCAACACGATATAGTATTTCAAAAGGACCGATATATCTAGGGCTCAACTTCCCCTTCCTGCCAAATCTCATGACTCTCTTCCAGGGAGATATTTGTAAGAACACTTTATCACCCACTTCAAACTGTAGGTCTTTTCTTCGGTTTTCGGCATAACATTTCTGTCGACTCTGAGCTGATCTTATGTGTTGCTGGATAGATCTGACCTTTTCTTCCATTTCATCAACGAGATCATGTACTAATAGCTTTCTTTCCCCAAATTCATCCCAGAAAGTTGGAGTCCTGCATTTCTTTCCATAGAGAGCTTCATAAGGAGCCATCTGAATACTGGATTAAAAGCTATTATTATAAGAAAATTCCACCAAAGGTAGGTGTTGATCCCAACCACCTTTGAAATCCATATAGCAAGCTCTCAACATATCTTCTAGAGTTTGAATTTTTCTCTTAGACTGACCGTCTGTCTGAGGATGATAATCAGTGCTAAAACTCAACTCTGTATCCAGATTATGCTGAAGACTTCGCCAGAACTTTGAGGTAAATCTCGGATCCCAATCAGATATAATAGAAAGTGGTACTCCATGCAATCTTACCACTTCCTTTACATATATCCTGTCAAGATGATCCAGAGAGAAATCCTCTCTAATAGCAATGAAGTGTGCAAACTTGGTAAGACGATCAACTATGACCCAGATAGCATTATTGCCTTTGGATGTTTTAGGAAGTCCTGTGACAAAGTCCATAGTGATGTTTTCCCATTTCCATTTAGGTATGGGTAATGGCTGTAACATCCCCTTATACTTCTATCTCTCAGCTTTAACTTGCTGACAAACCAAGCATCGAGAGACATATTCAGCAACATCCCTTTTCATGTCATCCCACCAGAAGTACTCTTTCAGGTCCCTATACATCTTCATGCATCCAGGATGAATAGAGAATAAAGACCTATGAGCCTCATCTAGCAGCTCCTTCTTTAATTTGGGGATGGGAGGAACACAAACCCGATTCCTGAACTTTATTATCCCATCACAATCAAGGTTGAATTCAGGAACATTTCTCACCTTCTTTTGTAACTAGACATCTTCTTTCTATGCCTCTTTAATCTTCACATGTATAGATGGTTGAACATTCATTTGAGAAAGATAAGATTTTTCCCCTTCCATTATAATTCCAAGATCCATCCTTTGTAAATCCATAAATATTGGATCTTTTATGATCCTCAACATGGATAAACTGGCATGGTCTTGTCGACTTAATGCATCTGCCACCTTGTTTGCTTTCCCAGGGTGGTAATGGATTGAGCAGTCATAATCCTTAATCAGCTCCAACCATCTTCTTTGACGCATATTCAGCTCCTTTTGTGTGAAAATATACTTTAAACTTTTATGATCAGTATAAATGTCACACCTTTCTCCATAAATATAATGCCTCCAAATCTTTAATGCAAAGATTACCACAGCTAACTCGAAATCATGTGTTGGGTAATTTTGCTCATGGATTTTCAACTGTCGTGAGGCATAAGCTATCGCCATATCATTTTTCATAAGAACACACCCCAATCCTTTATTGGATGCATCAATATAGATCACAAACCTTTCTCGACTACAAGGTAGTGTGAGCACAGGTGCACTGGATAACCTTCTTTTCAACTCCTTGAAATTCTCTTCAAATTCTTCTATCCAAACAAACTTAACTCCTTTCCGAGTCAACCTGGTGAGTGGATTAGATAATCGTGAAAAATATTTCACAAAACATCGATAATATCCAGACAAACCAAGAAAACATCAAATCTCAGTTACTGTTGTTGGTCTCAACCATCTTTCGATAACCTCTGGTTTTGCTGGAACCACAGATATCCCCTCTTTTGAGATTATGTGACCCAAAAATGAAACTTTTTTAATCCAAAATTCACACTTGGTAAATTTGGCATAAAGCTTCTCCATTCTCAGGGTCTTCAATATAACTCTCAAGTGATCTTCATGTTCTTCCTTGCTCTTTGAATAGACAAGAATATCGTCTATAAAGACTACCACAAACTGATCAAGATAGTCTCTAAAGACTCTATTCATCAGATCTATGAAGATAGAAGGGGCATTAGTAAGACCAAATGGCATCACTATAAATTCTTAGTGTCCATACCTTGTACGGAAAGCCGTCTTTGGTATATCCTCCCTTTTGACCCTTAATTGATGATACCCTGATCGAAGATCAATCTTGGAAAAGTATTGAGCTCCGCGTAGTTGGTCAAATAGGTCATCAATGCGCGGGAGAGGATATTTGTTCTTGATAGTGATCTTGTTAAGTTCTCGATAATCAATACAGAGTCTCATTGATCCATCTTTCTTCTTAACAAACAGAACAGGTGCTCCCCAAGGTGACGCACTAGGGCGTATGAACCCCTTATCAAGATTCTCTTGGAGTTGCTTCTTCAATTCCTGCAACTCAATTGGGGCCATTCTATAAGGTGTCTTTGAAATAGGCAAAGCACCCGGTACGAGTTCTATTGAAAACTCAACATCACGATTTGGTGGAAGACCTGGTAATTATTTCGGAAAGACATCATCAAACTCCCGTACAATGGGAATATTCTTAATCGTGAGTTTCTCACCAACCATTTGAGATAAATAACCTTCATTTAGTGAAATCAATACCCATAAAATGGAAGAAATTTCCACTGGAAGGTTATGTTCATCCTTGCATCGATAGACGATCATAGATTGATCTGGAATATGAAATGTAACTTCCCTTCTTTGGAAATTGATATGAGCTCCATGTAGAGAAAGCCAATACATGCCAAGAATCACATCAAATTCCACTATAGGAAGGATCAAAAGATTTTTAGGAAGCACTTTCCCCCAAACTTCAATTGGAGAAGAATTATAAACTTTTGATGCGACTGTTGTTCCATTAGGTGTTGTCACAGCTAACTCAACATCTAATTGTTGAGGTAATACGGTGATACCCTTAGAAAATTCTTCAGAAATAAAGGATTGGGTGGATCCAGAATCAAATAAAACATTTTCTACTTTAGAGTGGATGGTAAGTGTACCTTTCACCACATCGTTATCGTACTCCACATCACTGATAGAAATTGCATGTGACTTTCCTTTGTCTTTAGACTTAAGAGTTTGTTGACGTCGACCATCATCATCAACCCTTGGATTAGGGAATTTATTGGCATAATGTCCCATTTTCTTGCTCTTGAAACATTGAAGTGTAGTAGGTTCATTCTGTGTATCCCTTCCTTTGTTTGCATCATTAGACATCTTCTTCCCATCATCACGGCATTCAAATGCCCGATGACCTTCCTTTCCACATTTGAAACATTTACTTGTCCCTTTAAGACAACTCCCTCCCTGTTTCTTTCCACACTTTGAGCATAAGGGAAAGCTCATCTTCTTTTCAGTGTGCTCTTTAGATTTTCCTTTTAATTCCTTTTTCCTTCACTTATCAAACCCATATGACTGATGGGTTACTCTAATATCCATCTCAACTTTGAGAGCACATCGAACGATTTCTTCATAGCTATTGAAGTCCCTTATGGCTAAGGCCCTTCGAAGACTTGGTTTTAAGCTACTAAAGAATTGATTGATCTTACTCTCAGGTTGGATAATAATACCAGAAGTGTACCTTGAAAGTCTTGTAAAATTTGCTTCATAGCTACCAACAGATTCATCATCCTTTTGCTTCAGTTCAAGAAACTCTTTCTCCATCTTTGTTCGGAGAATACGAGGGAAGTACTTATTGAAAAATAAGTTCTTGAACTCGTCCCATTCCATGGACTCAATTTCATCCCTTTGCCTCGTATTCTAAATAAAATTCCACCATTGATCAGTATCACCTTCCAAACGATACACTGCTAAGATGACTTTATCATGCTCAGAACATTGAAGAACTGAAAATATCTTTTCAGTAGTACCAATCCGTTGTTTAGTAACTAATGGATCAGTAGACCCGATGAATGAAGGTGGACTCTATCTCATGAAGGATTCAACAAAATGTTTCTCCTTCCTTTGCTCGTTTGGAAGTCCTGCATGATTCATAGCTTGAGAAAGTTGTGTGATCATGGATATAAGATTTTGCATTCCAGCTCCCAAAACGTTTGGTTGCTCAGGGGGACAATCATTGCATTGCCCGTCGCATTCCGCATTAACACGGTTCCTTCTGGTTCCATCCATTGACTAAAACCAAGAAGAATAGTGTGAGAAACACTAATTATAATAGGAAAACCACATAATAAAGAGTAATATTGCACACTTAAGGTCTTATCCTAGGTTATTCATGGCCATTTCTAAAACACTAAGATTTTGTTCTATGCTTAGACTTATCCTTAGGGTTCTTACTAAGGCTTTGACATCCTAGTTTCCAAAGGTTGACTATACCTTTCCTCTGATACCAACTATAACGACCCATACTTTACATACATTGTTATTACTTTAGAATTGAAGCACACTTATTACAACATATAACAAAACCAAGAAAGGGCCGTATAGGTATAGTGTCTTTAGAAACTGGGAAACATAAACAACAGGTTCATAAAGCATATACTTTGCCTCCCATTTATTTCATCATATCTAGAGTCCCTTTTTGGCATATTCTACTTAATAACCTTCTTCCTAGCCTGGGGAAATAAAACATACAAAAGGGTGAGCTCAAATGCTCAGTAAGGGTAAATAAAAGAAATATCAATCACATCATATACATAAGCACATAACTTTTAGAAATCTTAACCTGCAAAAGAGATCATAATTTCATAACATGGGATAAATCATAGTAATGAAATGTAATCCCAATAATCGTAACTTAAAACATGAAACATTGTATCATACACACATAATCATAGAGAATCATTTCTTATTAGTTAAGACTCATTGCCAAGACTATCTTAGTGGACAAAGTCCATTTCTAAATCGAGTTCACTCCTCGTTTCAGTCCTGTTTCAATAAACCGGTATAACCAACCGTTCCAGCCATGTCTATATCATGAGACATAAAATCTTTACCCAATTCATTGGAGGGAGATATAGGTCCCACCCATATCATAATGATACCATTCTTATGTGTGCCACAAAATCATAAACCATACATCATAGCATAACCCATGTAATAAAAATGGGAATCTTAAACATCATGACATCATAAAACAATTCATATAAGATAAAGGAATTCATAAAAATATTTCCATCACAACATAATCAAATCCATGTAATAATAGGGATAAAAACATAACCCTTTATTATCTTATATAGAAAATAATTTTGATAAAACACTTGAACTCCATTCTTGAGGAAAATATCCTTTCTACTTCAAAAACACTTTTCCTTTCTTAACATGTCATAAAATTCTAAACTAAACGAATTTGATTAAAAATAAATTTGAAAACTTGTAAAGGAAGCTTCTTGGAAATAATGTTTTAAAAATCCATTCATGCTGTATAAGTTTAAAAAAAACATTCTTCGTACTTTTGTCAGAAAAGTCAAAAACTACCTCGTACAAAAAACGACAAAAGATTCCATTCATATCCTTTACTAAAAACTCACTGAAGGGTAAATTTGGATTTAAACAATTTTAGGTGGATGTAAATAATATTACATATTGAGGAAACATGGATTTGGATTATAAAATACACCCCATTAAATACTAAAGTATAAAAAATCTCGGATAAAAATGAGATTGTGATATTTCCCTTACCTTAGGTCCGATATGCTTTGTACCTGTCTGAACCTCCAGTATAATGATTTAAATAATGTTATTGACTGATTCCATAATCATACTTATTTTTATGATATCATATATGGTCATATTCTTAGCTTCTTAGTAGTAATATTTCATTGCTACTTGTTATTCGGGTGTTTATAACTTTTTGTTCTTATGCGTGTTTTGTCGAATAAATTCTTATTCTTCTCTTTAGGTTATAGATACCTCATTTCCAGAATGGTATTAGTGTAATATATATCATATTAATTCATTCAATTCATTTGTATAATCATTATTAAATGAAGATCATGTAGAACGAGTCGCATCACATCGTGGAGACGGTATTCCGTACGTACACACGAGTGATGATATCGTTCCTATGATCGTGGAATTGTATTGGAGTGTATGTATACTATTTAAGAATCAGTATCACTTTATAATAGTAATATATAGTAATTATTTACACCATTATGCCCATCCAAGTAAGGTGGTGGTGGAAAATAGATTACACCACGGCGTGGAGACGGTATTCCGTACGTACGTACGCGCGGTGATTTCTTTTTCTGTAGGATGGATAGATGGTGAAATAGGGTTGTTTCATACTTATAATAACATATAATTATATGAGTGATACTGATGTTATTACTTCATAATGAAACAACTAAATAAGAATAAGTGGAAGAAGAAATAAAGATGAAAGAATCGGTAACGGACATTACCTCTTCTTTGAAGTGCTTCTTTGATACCTTCTTTTAAGGCACTAAAATTGGTCTTTTAAGAAGACCATGACCTCTAGGATGTATCTAGGTAAGTGGATAGGATGAATTGGAAGAGGTTGGCCGAGCTTTAAGGCTCAAAGTGGTGTGAGGAAGAGGGGGAGGAGGTTCCCTTTTATAAGTGAGGAGAGGGGCTCCTTTGGAAAAACTAAAAATATTATTTTATTATAAATTCAAGTTCGGTTTTAAATAGCTCCAAATTGATTTATTTAGAAGCTAAGGTGGGTATGGGTAGAAATACTCTCACAAAATAGAATTTAGATAAGTTTAAGTTCCTATTTTATCCTTATCATTTAGATTTAACATTAAGTTAAATAATTTTACTTTTACCGTGTCTTCTTGTGTTCTTATACTATAAGGTTAATAAACTTACTATAACAAGCCAAACGAACCCCAAGTTGGTTATTATTAATATATATAACCTTATCTAAGTCATTTGTCCGATCCTTAGATTTTTAGGAATAAAATAACAATTAATAATATAATATTTGTTTTAAAAACTATTTTATGTCAATTTTGACTCTATTTAGTAATTGATTTTTTGTAAAGATCATAACAGAATGATTAGTTCGAAAAAAGTTAATTAAATAAATACTAACATGTCATATTAACCAATAAAATTAGTGTAATTCATAAAAAGTCTCATATTACATTTATTTGGGTACTTATAATATCAATTATGTCAATATTTTATTAATAGGATAATTACTGCATCATCATTGTGTCATAAATAAATTAAATAATTTAATGTCTAAAAATTACAAATAAAATACCATTATGTAGGAAATCTTTTTAGATTTATAATTAATATTTATAGTCGAATTTATCTTATGTATAACCCCATATTAAAAATGATTTACTTATTAAACTTTGATTTTAACTATTTTAACCCTTCTTTAAATAAATTAATAATAAATGTCCTAATCTAATCCAAGTGAGCCTAAATGGTCTTATTTTATTCCTAAGGTTGTTTTTGGCCGAATTACACTTGTCAAATAGAATTAGGACATGTGTTAGGATAATAATAATATCATTTTTACCCTAAATTACCCTATTTACTTTTAACCGTGGTAAAAAAAAGTAAAAAGATACTATTCACCAAAAATTATTTTCATCTCATTGAACCACATTTTACTTACTGACATCAACCATGTCTCTCGGATTTTTGAAATTCCACTCACAGAAGCGGTAAAATTAAGTTTTATGAAAAAAAATCAGTTTTTTAACTACCACTTAGTGGTTTCACTATTCATCAAAAATTGAAAGTTTTCAGAAAAATACCAAAATTTTACCCTAGGCTAATTTAGATATTCTGAATCCAAAAATGAAGTCCATTTTGAAAAACAAAATTTTTAAAATTTCAAAAAGTGGTTATTACTATTCATAACGTCTAGTTTTAATAATATTTTAATAGCATATCATTGTTTAGTTAAACTCGGTATTGCGTACGACACAAGCTATCGAGGAAGGTCACGATTTTGTGTAAGGAAATACAAGCAAGTTTTGTGTGTAGAAAAAGATTCCTTTGATGATTTATATAACATAAAAGTCTCGGGTGTTACAGTAGAGGTGGGGGCCTTTTATAAGAGCGAGGAGGGGCACTCTTGGAAAGGCAAGAAATGTTACTTTATATTGAAATGAGTTTCGAATTTTAAAGGACCCAAATTGATATATTTTGAGGATAAGGTGATAAGGGTTCAAAATATACTCATCCAATAGGTTTTTATCTAGTTAATTTCTTAGATTTTACATTATCTTTTCATTTTATTTAAATCATTCATTAATGAGGTAATCATTGCATCATCATGGTGTCATAAAACATTTAATTTATTTAATGTCTAAAAATTATAAAAAAATACTATGATGTAGGAAATAATTTTATCATTCCAATTACTATTTATAGTCCAAGATATAATTTATGTAGAAAAAATTAAAATTGTTTTAATTAGGTGTTACATACTTTTGTGATATTCTCCTTTCTTTAAAAATAAAATGATAAAGTGTCACTATCCCTCAAAAGTGATTACATGGGGTCCCTAATTTTGGTACAAAGAATCACATGGTCATACATGACACAAAAAGTATAATTAGGACACATTTTGGGGTGATTTGTTATTATTATTATATTATTTTATTACTCTTAACTACCCGATTACTAATTAATCGTGATAATTAACGATAATTACCGTCATTACTATTCATAATGTCCAAAAACAAGACCTTTTGATTCAAAATATGGAATCCCTTTTACCAAATTCCAAACACAGAAATTGCAATAATTAATTTAAAAATAATTCTAGTTGTCAAAACAAATAGCGGGTTTTTTTAAACAATATTAATGAAAAGTTTTGCACTTGTTTATGCCCAGTTCCAAAGTGAAACTAATTATAATGACCAAAATTGGATTAAATGGTAAAAATATATTCTAATTAAATTTTAAAACCAATTAAAAGGACAATATATCTAGATAATTAAATTAGATGAAAAGGCAGTTTTGAAGTAAAATGCAGTATTTGTCACTATTCATTAAAAAATGAACATTGTCAGAAAAATACCAAACAATTTATCCAAAGTAAATTTCAATGTCCCAATACTAAAGAATAAGTTTATTTTGAAAAATAGATCATATAAAATTGTCAAAAGATATATTTAAAAATGGTTCTCCATCAAAAGGCTGTAAAACAATCTTTTAAAAATATTAGAGAATTCTATGTTTAAGATTGGATTTATTCTCATTTTAAGCCTTTAAAATAGTATATAATTCATAAATAGACATAGATATGAAAATCCATAATTCTTTACTTAATTGGGATGTCACATATTTCTCTCCTTTATAAAATTGTGTCCCCACAATTTATTTACTTATCGAATAAGTGGGGGTATTTATCCCTCATTGTATTTTTAGATTCCCATGTTGCCTCTTCAATCATGTGGTGTTTTCACAAAACCTTTACATGATGAATATCCTTATTCCGTAACAATTTCTCCTTGTGTTCAAGAATCTGGACAGGTTGTTCCTCATAAGATAGATTCTCTTCCAGCTGAACTACCTCTGGACTCAAAACATGCGATGGATCTGGCATGTACTTACTTAACATTGAAACATGAAAAACATTGTGTACCTGAGATAAAATCGGAGGTAAAGCCACTCGGTATGCAACTGATCCAAATCTCTTCATAATTTTATATGGTAAAACGAACCTTGGACTCATCTTTCCTTTCTTACCAAATCGCATCACACTTTTCCAAGATGAAACTTTGAGAAAAACATGATCACCTACCTCAAAAAAGAGATCCTTCCTCCTGTTGTCCGCATAACTTTTCTACCCGCTCTGAGTTGTTCTCATGTGTTTCTATATCAGCTAAAACTTTTCTGCCAAATCTTCTACCAATTCTGGTCCCATAAACTTCTTTTCACCCACTTCATCCCAAAAAGCTGCAGTTTGATACCACTTCCCATATAATGCCTCAAATGGTTCCATCTATATACTAGAATGAAAACTGTTACTATAAGAAAACTCTACCAAAGAAATATTTTGGTCTCAACTTCCCTGATAATCCATCGAACAAGCACATAGCATATCCTCCAAAGTCTGAATTGTTTATTCTGACTGCCCAACTGATTGAGGATGAAAAGCTGTACTAAAATTTAATTCAGTACCCAATGACTTCTGAAGGCCTTTCCAAAAGTTAAAAGTAAACCTGGGATAACGATCAGATATAATGGAGAGGGGAACTCCATGTAACCTGACTATATCTTTAAGATAAAAATGAGAATGTTGATCTAGGGAAAATGTATCTCTTATAGCAAGGAAATGAGAAGATTTAGTCAAGCGATCAACAATAACCCAGATTTCATTATTACCTCGAGGTGTCTTCGGCAATCCAACACCGAAGTCCATGGATATATTCTCCCATTTCCACTCTAGTACTGGTAAAGGTTGAAGCATCCCTTTCGGTAACTGTCGCTCTGCTTTAACTTGTTGACAAGTCAAACACTTCACAGTAAAATCAGCAATATCTCTTTTCATTCCATCCCACCAGTAATACTCCTGAATATCTATATACATCTTAGTACTGCCAGGATGAACTGAAAACGGAGAACTATGAGCTTCACATAACAACTCTCTCTTCAACTGTGAATCACAAGGCACACACAATCTCTTCCCAAATCTCAAAATACAATCATTATCAATGTTTAATTCAGGCAACATACCCTTCTGAACTAGCTCTACCTTTTTCTAAAACTCACTTTCTTGCTTCTGTGCTTGCTTAATTCTGTCTGATAGAGAAGATTTCACTAATACCTGAAACAAAATAGAAGAACATCCTGCACCAACAACTTCTATGATAAATTTCATCAAATCCTTAACCAAAGGATCATGCTCCAAACATTACATGGTTAATGAGGAATTACTTTTTCGACTCAAAGCATCAGTCACTTTATTTGCTTTTCCCAAATGGTATTGAATTGTACAATCATAATCCTTGATTAATTCCAGCCATCTTCTCTGTCTCATGTTCAATTCTTTCTGAGTGAATATATACTTTAATCTTTTTTGATCATTATATATTTTACAATTTACACCATACAAATGATGCCTCCAAATTTTTAAAGCAAAAACAATAGAAGCTAATTACAAATCATGTGTAGGGTAATTACCTCATGAGTTTTCAACTGTCATGAAGTATAAGCAATTACCTGATCATTCTGTATTAGAACTCAACAAAGTCCTTTCAATTAAGCATCATTGTAGATAACAAACTCACCATTCCTAGAAGGTAGTGCCAAAACTGGAGCATTCACCAATCTTCTTTTCAATTCCTAAAAACAATCATTACATTATTTTTTCCAGATAAACTTGACACCCTTCTGAGTAAGATTATTCATTGGAATAGATAACCGTGAAAAATTTCTAACAAACCTTCGGTAATAGCCTACCAAACCAAGAAAAATACAAATTTCAATTACATTTGTGGGTCCTTCCATTCTTCAACAGCCTTTGTTTTTACAGGATCAACAATTATTCCATCTTTAGAAACAATGTGACCAAGAAAATAAATTTTTTGCAACCAAAACTCACACTTGCTAAATTTCCCATACAATTTATTTTCTTTTAAGGTATGCAAAATAACCCTTAAATGACTTTCAGGCTCCTATTTACTTTTAGAAAATACCAAAATATCATTAATGAAAACAACTACAAACTTATCCAAGAACTCATGGAAAATTATATTCATAAGGTCCATGAATACAGCAGGTACATTGCATAGCCCAAAAGGCATTACTACAAATTCATAATGGCCATATCTCGTACGAAACAAGGTCTTCAGAACATCTACTTCCTTTACCATCAACTGATGGTACCCCGATCTCAAGTCAATCTTTGAAAAATACTGAGATCCCTAAAGCTGATCAAAAAAATCATCAATATGAGGCAAAGGATATTTGTTCTTAACAGTGATGTTATTCAAGGCTCTATTATCAATGCAAAGTCTCATAGAACCATCTTTCTTTTTAAAAAAAAAGACAGGATCACCCCATGGTGATGTGCTAGGTCGAATGAAACCTTTCTCTAATAAATCTTGCAATTAATCCTTCAACTCTAAAAGTTTAATTTGAGCCATTCGATTAGGGGTTTTTGAAATTGGATTAGCATCAAGAACTAAGTCAATAGTAAATTCAACTTCCCGATCTGGTATTATTCTAGGAAACTCATCAGGAAAACATCAGGATACTCATTTACCACTGGAACATCATTAATCTGAACAGTTCTTTTGTTTTCAACAATATGTGCAAGGTAACATTCATTTCCATCTTTTACAAGTTTCTCAGCCTCTTGATATGTTATCAACATAAAGGGTTCATTTTTGTACACAAACTAAAAGTCTTTCTGAAAAGAAACTTCTCTAGCTCTATAATAAATGTTAGCATGGTAAACATAGAGCCAATCCATACCCGGGATAATATCAAACTCTACTAGAGGTAAAACAATAAGGTTTTCAAGCAGGTTCCTTCCACAGATAATGATAGGAAGATTCTTATAAATTCTTTTGCCTCAAAATTTCCCCTAGGTGTTTTTACCACAAGTTCAAGAGTCATTTCTTGAGATGGAATTCCAAATTTACTAGAAATTTTTTCAGATATTAAAGAATGTGTAGTCCTCGAATCAAACAACACATTGGCATAATTTGAGAAAACAAACAATGTACCTGATACCGCTTCATTTGATGGCCTAACATCTGCTGAATTAGTTGCAAAGGATTTCACCACTCCTTTTTGCTTTTAGTTTGACTGCTTCACATTATTTGATCTCTTTTTCGAACACTCGTTTTCATAATGACCCATCTCATTGCACTTGAAACATTTCACTAAATGTAAATCAAATTTAATCTTACCATCACCCTGATCTTTTTTAGTGCAATCACGAGCCTTATGTCCCATATTACCACAGCAGTAGCACTTTGAGGAATTTAGAAGACATTCCCCATCATGCCTTTTACCACATTTATCACAAACTGGAAACTTAGTTTTCTTACCATCAAACCTTTTTGAAGAATTCTTCCCTTTCTCCAACCACCAAGGTCTCTTCTTATGTTGGTTGTTATAGAATACTTGATCATCGGAAAACTCCATTTCCACCTTCTCAGCACATCTAAAAAGCTTTTCATAACTCTTGAACTCGCGAGAAGCTAAAGCCCTTCGATATTTTGGCTTTAATCCTAAGTAAAAATGGTTGATTTTACTATCAAGGTCTTGGATTAAATTTGGAGCATACCTTGCCATTCAAGTGAACCTTTCTTCATAAGCAGCCACTGAGTCGTCCTCTTGCCTCAATTCCAAGAATTGGTTTTCCATCCTAAGTCAAACAGCCTTAGGAAAATACTTCTCAAGAAACATACCTTTGAATTCATCCCAGTCGAGAGCATCAATCTCATTAGCATCCCTGATATTTTTAACCATCGACCACCACTGATCTTCTTCACCCTCCAAACGGTAAACAGCAAGACTAACCTTTTGATTGTTTGAACACCCCATGACATCGAAAATATTCTCCAATGCTTTAATCCACCCTTCTGCTAGCACAGGGTCAGATGATCCTCTGAATGACGGGGGATGTTGCCTCATGAAATGTTCCACCACTGACATGTTCCTTTGTAGTTGATCTGGCTGATTTTGTGCATGGATACCAACAAAATTTATCGCTTGAGTCAACTTCACCATTACTACAACAAACAGTTCAGTTCCAATTTCGACCATCTCAGGATGCTGATTCGGAAGGTCATTTCTTTCTGTATTCCTTCCTAGCACTGCTTCCCTATTCCCTCTGTGGAAAACCATTCTGAACAAACTTGTCTTAGATGAAGAAACATGGTAATATTCAAATGCTATATCATTTCAATTTTACCATAAAAAAAATATTTTTTGAGAATCATTTAATAGAATTATAACTTTTAAAGTTATCTAAACCTCCCTTTGATACCAAATATAAGGCCCTAGCCTTAAACATTACATAATCTTGAGTTATTACAAGATTACACATTGAGGATCTTTTCAGGTTTAGATTTTTAGAGAATTAGATCATAAGTCATGCATTTCATTCCACATTTCAACTAGGTGGTCACAAAAAGGTAGTATTAATTTTTCTCATCAAAGGAGACATATTTAAAATAAAACATGGATTCTTTATTAACAATTCCTTGACACTATCATCACATCATGCCCTTGACCTGTGAAAAACATTTCAAAAACATGGTATGAGCATAAAAATCTCAGTAAGGGATATAAAAGTACATAATGAAAACATTAGTCCATGTATATATAAGAATTGATGAAATCATACTTTACTCATAAAACATAAGCACTTTATCATACCTCATGAAATCATAAGATCTATGAATAACTCATATAAAAAAATACATAAAGGTAACTTGAGGCATTCATAACATTCTTACATATGGAGTAACCCTCATGGTTACATTTGGAATACCCATCACAGTATATTCCATAAATTTCTTCGTAGAAACCTTAGAGTTTAACTCCTTCGTGTTGCCCAATGCATTGGAGAGCTATATCGGGCTCACCCACCCTTATTTTAGCACATAACCACCCATCTTCATAAACAATTACCAAGAACCATAACATAATTGTATCACATAAAACATGCATAAAGGAAACATAACATTCCCACATTTCAATAAAAAGATATCAATAAAACATTGATATAATAAAAACATTATCAAAACCATTCTCAATACCATAATAAAAGATAATTAAAACATGGTATTTATTTTTCATTTAAAAAAAGTTATGGCTTGTAGAGGAAGCCAAACTCAAATAATGGTCACGGTGGCGGAGAAGTCGTTGTCGCCGCGTACGTATGAAAAAAACATTCCCTTTTGTCAATTAGTAAAATGTTTTGTATAAAAAAGATTCATTTTTAATAAATGTAAAAGTCAAATGGGTTTATACACCATATAAAAGAATGTTGTTTATGAAACAAAATATGCCTCAATGAAAGGAGATTGAGACGAAGTCCCTTACCTCGTATCTGACTTGACTCGATCGTTCTTTAATATCATGAATAATAAACTTGAGTTAATTTATACTTTCTTAAGAAACATTTTCAAGTTAATTATTCCTTTTATATCACTTATTACCATGTTATGAAATCTATGTAATTATTTAAGTTAGTAACGGTCATTTTTTTCGATCATTGGTACTTGAGTCAAAAATAAACTCCTTATAATTACAAGTTTTTCATGTGGTAAAATATCCATTATATCCAAAATTATATTCATGACGTATATATCATACATATAATATATATCCAGTATATACATGCATTTATAATATTACATAACATTTAGAGGTAAGAAATTAAATGCACTGTTCATGAAGACGGTAAGTCGTACGTACGCATGAACGCTACTTTAATTTCTATTTCGTATTTAATGGAATGAAATAATAATGATATAAATGTATATTATAATTCCAGTATAATATCATATATAATATCATTAAATCCATCCTTTATACATCCCACATATGTCATTAATGAATCAAATCACTTTGAGGGGGCGGTAGTCCGCACTTCCTAAAATGAAGATATCATGTTTACCCATAATGGAAACCATAAAGGTATGCCATAAATGAAAAATATAGAAGATTAAGGGAAACATAAACATAATATATATAATATATTAATATATTTAAATCTTAATGGCCACCATGAATGGTGTTAAAAGAATATTGAACAATCATCGTTTTGTGAGGCAGAAATTCGTCATCCACATAAACAGAATGTTATTTAACCATTAGACGGAGGTGTGTGTAAAGGTATTTCAAATAAATCACACAAAAACATCCTAGTATTTTGAAGATACTGTTTTTGTTACAAAATAAATGAATAAAAGGAATTTAGGGGGTTGGAGAAGCAAAATAAAACAAGAGAACACAAGTGAAGACATTACCTTTAAATCGGGTAACTCCTCTTGGTTTGAACCAAAAGGGTTTCTTGAATAGATTTATGCCTGAGTTAAGGCTTCTAGGATGAATATAGGGATGTGGAGAGATATAATGAGGAGATATTGTCCGATCCAATGTCTTGAGATTTGTGGGTAAGAAGTTAGAGGTGGGGACCTTTTATAAGAGGGAGGAGGGACACTCATAGAAAGTCAAGAAAGGTTACTTTATATTGAAATGATTTTCGGATTTTAAAGGTCCCACATTGATATATTTCAAGGATAAGGTGATAATGGTTCGAAATATACTCATACAATAGGTTTTTTACAAGTATAAGTCTTAGATTTGACATTATATTTTCATTTTATTTAAATCATTCATTAATGAGGTAATCGTTGTATCATCTTGGTGTCATAAAGATTTAATTTATTTAATGTCTAAAAATTATTAAAAAATACTATGATTTAGGAAATAGTTTTATATTTCCAATGAATATTTATAGTCCAAGATATCATTTATTTTGACAAAATTAAAATTGTTTTACTTAGGTGTTATATACCTTTGTGATATTCTCCTTTCTTTAAAAATAAAATGATAAAGTGTCACTATCACTCAAAAGTTATTCCATGGGGTCCCTAAGTTTGTCAAAATACATCCCATGGTCAGCAATGACACATCCAATATCATTAGGAAACATTTTATGGTCAATTGCTATTATTATGATATTATTTTATTACCCTTAACTACCCGATTACTAATTAATCCCGATAATTAAAGATAATTACCGTCATTACTATTCATAATGTCTAAAAACAAAAGAGTCTTAATTATGTAATTTTGACCTTCTGATTCCAAATATGGAATCCATTTTACCAAATTACAAACACATAAATTTCAATAATTAATTTAAAAATAATTCCCGTTGTCAAAACAAATAGCGGGTTTTTTTGAAACAATATCTATGAAAAGTTTGGCACTTGTTTATGCCCAATTACAAAGTGAAACTAATTATAATGACCACCATTAGATTAAATGGTAAAAATATTTTCTAATTAAACTTTAAAACCAATTATAAGGATAATCTATCTATATAATTAAATTAGATGAAAAAGAAGTTTTGAAGTAAAATGCAGTATTTTTCACTATTTATTAAAAAATGAACATTGTTAGAAAAATACCAAAAATTTATCCAAAGTAAATTTAAATGTCCCAATACTAAAGAATAAGTTTATTTTGATGAATATAGATTATGAAATTGTCAAAATATAGATTTAAAAATGGTTCACCATCAAAAGGCTGTAAAACAATCTTTTAAAAATATTAGAGAATTCTATGTTTAAGATTTGATTTATTCTCATTTTAAGCCTTTAAAACACTATATAATTCATAAATAGACATAGATTTGAAAATAAATAATTCTTTACATACTTTTAATTTTACAGTTATATATAACATTTTTTATATAGTATGAGTATGAATCATTAGATAATACATTTAGTGATAATTGTTTACATTATTACGGCAGTTATTGATCATAACAAACTCATTTTGTTTTATCATTTAATATTATGTAAATATGTTACTTGAAAAAAAATAAAGGTTGTAATAAATATATTAGAGTCTGGTTTAACCATTAAAAATGGTATCATGTCCATCCTTGAATAATAAATTGATGAATGAAAGTTCGTCATCCACGAAGGTTGTAAATCAACACCTCTTGGATGATGATTTCATTTTTAAAATAAAAGAGGGAGAGTAAGGAGATTGATGATGGTTCTTTCATTAACGTGATATAATTTTAGTATATCAATGATATTGGTGTTTTCATGCTCATTTTTAAAGAGTAGGTGATGAGATAATAATAAAATAAAAAACATGAAAAGAAAATAAAAGGGAAAGGAAAAGGATTTTACCTCTTGAGTAATCCTCCTTGAGAATCTCTTTAAGCGGATTGATTTTTTTCTTATGATGAGACCAATATCTTCGGGACGTGGGGGAGGATCTTGGAAAGAGTATGGGGCAAAAATTTTACAAGGATAAAATCTTTTAAGGTGTGAGGATAATGGGTGGTGAGGGGTGGTATTTATATTGGATGAGAGGGGTGACTTCTCATTATTTTATTTACTATTTTATTGTTTTGCCCAAGACAACAAATAGTGTTGATTATTGTGACTATATATAGTAATAATCGTTGATGATTTCAAACCAAGGGTGCTTACATCATCCAAACATCACCTATGACTCAATAAATCATGTATTTTTCATTTATTAGAAATTATTGTATTTTATTACTCACCAAAAATTCAAGTATTTTAGAAAAATCCAAAAAAATCACCCTAAACATTTCTCGATGTGTAAAATTTAAAAATGAACTCCATTTAATGAAAATAATTTTCTATATATGAGAAATTTTATTTTTAATCAAAATCATCATTTACTTGAAAATATTGTTTTTAAAATTAAAAATGATTTTATAACACCCTAAAAATTAACCAATTTCTTGTTAAATTATCCTAAAATAATAGGTAAACAAAATATTGATTTATGAATAAATTTTATGAAAATTAATATTCCTTTAAATCAATTTATTAATTATAAAATTTTAATGAAAAAATTATTATTCACAAAAATACCAACACTTAATTATTAATTTTTAAATATTCACTTACTTATATTATGATAAAATTATATCATACTTTCATTTATAAGATGCTTAAATTTTATTTATACTTTTATGAGTGAGGTTACTAATCATTTGGAAGATTTACTATTCATAAGGGTCATATTACTACTCATAAGGGTACATTACTATTCTAAAGGGTCAAGTTATTATTCCCCAAAAATGTAACTTGACCTTATCAGACTCTAAATATATTACTGATCGCAAATGTGTATGTCCATTTTACAAAATTCAAAAAACATAAGCGGAAAAATTATGTTTAACAGCTAGGTTATAACTATCTCTTATAAATAACAAAGTGTTGTTTCATATAGACTCGGTGTTTCATGCATTTCATTATATATCAAATTTATTTATAAATACTTGGGGTGTTACATTCATCCCTCCCTCAAAAATTTCATTCTTGAAATCACCAAAAGGTTACCTCATAAAAATATTTCAGTAGGTCTTCATCATAAGTTTCTCATGCTCCCACATTACCTCTTCAATTTTATGATTTTTCCAAAGTACCTTTACCATCCAAGTAATTTTATTCCTCAACACATGTTCTTTAGTGTCCATAATCTGGATAGGATCATCCCAATAAGATAATTTAGGTTCCAATTCTATTAATTCAGAGTTGAGGATATGTGATGGGTCTATCATATACTTACATAATAAGGAGATGTTGAACACATTTTGTACCTTATAAAGGCTAGGATGCATTTTCAAATGATAAACCATGACTCTAATTATCTCAAGTATTTCAAAATGAATAATTTACATGGGGCTCATTTTCCCTTTCTTCCTAAATCTTATTACACCATTCCATAGAGATACTTTCAAGAAAATGTGATCTCCCACTTTAAATTATAAATCCTTCCTTCGATTATCAGTATAGATCTTGTGCCTACTTTGAGATACATTGATACTGGTTTGAATTGTCTTTACTTTTGTTTTTGTTTACTCTACAAGATCTGGGCCTACAAGCTTCCTTTAACCAACTTCATCCCAATATGTTGGTGTATGAAATATATTTCCATACAAAACTTCTTATGGTGTCATTTGAATACTTAAATGGAAACTATTAATTTAGGTAAACTCTGCTAAAAGTAAATATTGATCCCACATACCTTGAAAATCATTTGATCACAATATCAACATGTATTCTAATGTTTGGGTCATCCTTTTTTACTGCCCTTCAATTTGAGGGTGATAAGCAGAACTCAAATGAAGATCAGTATCCAAATCTTTCTGAAGACTTTTCTAGAATTATTATGTAAATCATGGATCATGATCAGACCCAATTGAGAGAGGTTATAAAAAAAATCTTATAGCTTCATTAATATAGAGTCACACAGGGTGGTCCAGTGGAAAATCGTCCCTTATAGTGGGGAAATGTGAAGAATTGGTAAGTTGATCAATAATAACCCATATTCCATCATTCCATCATGGGGTTTTTAGAATCCAGTTAAAAACTCTATAGTGATGTAATCCCATTTCAATGTAGGAATAGATGGGGGTTGCATGACACCTCTAGGATGTTGTCTTTTAGCCTTTACCTTTTGAAAAACTAAACATCTTGATACATAATAAGCAATTTCCTACTTCATATTATCCCAGCAGAAATGTTCCTTAAAATATCTATACATATTAGTGCTACAAGGTTTTATATATAAATTCAAGTTGTAGGAATCATCTAGTAACTCTCTGTTTATCTTCTGTATAGAGGGAAAACATAGACTCCTCTGAAATTTCATAATTCCATATTCATACATGAAGTCTTCCATATTCCTATCATTCACGACATTAATTTTCTTTTAATGATTCTCTTTATCAAGCTGAGAAATTTTAATCCTTTCTAATAAATATGGTTGGGAAACAACTTGAAAAAATAATGATGTTTCAACTTCTTTTATAATTATCATATTCATATTTACTAGATCCATCAACACAGGATCCCCTTCAATCCTTATTTTGTTTAGAACTCCATGATCATTCCTGTTCAATGCATCTGCCACCTTATTTTCCTTACATGTGTAGTAGTGTATCGAAAAATCATAATCCTTGATTAGATCAAGCCATCACATTTTCCTCATGTTGATTTCTTTATATGAGAAGATATATTTCAAGCTCTTATGATCTGTATATATCTCACATCTCTCACCATAGAGATAATGACTCCATATCTTCAGGGAAAATATTAAAGCTTTTAACTCAAGATCATGAGTCCAGTATTTCTTTTCATGAGTTTTTAATTGCCTTGATGCATATGAAATAACTCTATAATTATTCATAATTACACAGCCAAGTCCTTTCTTTGATGCATCATAATAAATCACAAACCCACCATTTTCCAATGGTAGACTCAATATCAGATAATTCACTAATCTCCTCTTTAATTATTCAAAACATTCTTTACGTTAATTTTTCCATTTGAACTTTACCCATTTATGTGTAATCTTGGTTAACGGGTTATCTAATCAAGTGAAGTTATGAATGAAATGTCGGTTATAACCTATTAAACCAATAAAACTATGTACCTTGGTTATGTTCATAGGTGTAGGTCATTCCTAAAATTCCATTGTATTCACAAGATCAACTAAGATTCCATCCTAAGAGAAAATATGTCCAAGAAAGTAAACTGTTTGAAGCTAGAATTCACACTTTCTAAACTTCCCATATAATTCATTTCTCCTAATATTCTTTTGAACAATTCACAAGTGGTTCGCGTGATCTTCAAATCTTTTGGATTATACCAAGTTATCATCAATAAATTCCACAAGAAAGTCATCATGATATTCCTTGAAAACTCTATGAATTATATATATATAAATAGAGGGTGAATTGGTTGATCCAAAAAGAATTTTTGTAAACTCATAAGGCCCATACCTAGTTCAAAATGTTGTCTTTAAAATATCTTCCTTCCTCACACACAACTGATGATATGCAGATGCAATTTCAATCTTCGAAAAATGTTGGGATACTTGAAGTTGATCAAAAAAATCTTCAATGTGAGGAAGGGGATAATTGTTCTTTATCTTAATAGCATTGATTTATCTATAGTCAATATATAGCCTCATAGATCTGTCTTTATTCTTGATAAAGAGAACAGGAGATCCCCATGGAGAAATACTATAGTGAATAAACAATTTATCATTCAATTCCTCTAGTTGTTTCTTTATCTACAATAATTCCACTATGGTCATTCTATAATGATTATTTGATATAGGCCTTGAACCATGAATAAATCAACAGAAAACTCAATTTCCCACTTTGGAGGATGTCCACATAAATACTTTGGAAATACATAAATATATTCTTTCATAATAGTTACATCCTCAATTTTTTGATTTCTTTCCTTGCCCGTAGATATTCCATTCTCTTCCACCCTAATAATTGAATTAAGTGGATATACTGGGTATGGATCAAGATAATAATCAAATGGTTATGTTTTCACTCAAAAGATAAGGAATTCTACACCTTCCTCACAAATTTTAATTTACTTCTTCTTATAATATATTTTCACATCATAATTTGAAATCCAATCCATACCAAAGATTGTGTCAAAGTCGACCATAGGTATGATGTTAAAATCAATAGATAAATCATATTTATATGACATAATGGGAATTTTATGTCACATATTTTTTTCAATGATACTTCCCTTAAGGGTTTTGACTGACAACTCCCCTATTAAGGAGAATTATAAATAACTAATTTTTAAGGAAAACTGGGAAGATCTAAAGGAATGTGATCATCCAGAATCAAATGAAGCATTGTATAAGTTTGAGGAAATGATTATAGTACCTATCATCACATCATTAGGAGCTCCAACCTTAGAAGTTGTGATCACAAAAGATTTTCCTTTATCTCATGGCCTTTTCTGAGGAAAGTTTCCTTGATTCTTCAGAAAATAATTTTCATAGTGTATCATCTCCCTAAAATTATAGCATTGAACATTGGTGGTTTATTTCTTTCCTTTGTAATCACAATCTTGGTGTCCTTCTTATCCACATTTGTAATAGACTCTTTCTCATTTTAAGAAGGCTTTGTGGTGTTTCCTTTCACAAGTATCACATGTTGGAAAACATCCTTTTTTATTCTTCCCTTTTTCTATTCTTTCCTCTACCACCCTATTCTTCTCTTGCTTTCCCTTAAAGTCATAATACTAATAAAATTATTTTTATGTATTAATAAAACACGAGACTATATCTTCTTATGATGAGAAATTTCGGGAAACCAGTTCCCTTTGGAGGAATGGTTTTAATCCCTCAAAGAATCGATTAATCTTGCTCCTTAGATTACGTATGTAGTCCGTGGAATTCCTTGATAGAATTTTAAAGTTGTATTAATACTTGGAAACATTATCATCCTACCTATACCATATATTCAAGATTTTACTTTCCATATCCACTTTTATTTCATGAGGAAAATATTTTTCTAGAAAAAATGTGGGTTTGGGTAGAATCCCTTCTGAGTTTGTAATCAATCGAATCATATGCCCAAAAATTAATAATAATAAAATGATATATTTAATATTGTGAAATTAATGAGATTCATGATATGATACAACAATGGGTAGCATACATACAACCTACATAAGAAATATTGTTGAATAAGAAATATCTCACAAAAATGGAAGTGAGATGATAAAACCCTTACTTTATGTCCCAATGAGTTCTGCACATAACCATAAGATCCTGGAATATGAAATTAGATTCATTAATAATTTAATTCAGAACCTATTATGAATGTATATTGTTTATTATAATTTTATTAAGTTCATTTGTATCCTTTTTTATAAGTTATAAGATTGAATTCAGCCGTTTTGGAGTGTTCGTTTACTTGATTTTCATCATTGGTTCGATTGATTATAAGTAATGGAGTTCATGTAAAATGAGAATAATTCACCAAATTGTAATTAAATATTATTAATTATAAATCATAATTTTAATTGGTATTATGTATTATTATTTTCATGTATGTGTATGAATCATTATATAACACGTTAATTATGATAGTTTATCTTTATTTTAGCGGTTTTTCGTTCACAATGAACTAGTTTTATTATATTATTTAATATTATGTATACATAATAGTTATAGAAAATTAAATAAGATATAAAAAATTTTCTATAATCTGGTTCAACCATAAAAATGTTTTCATGAATATCCTTGAAGGATAAATTGAAGTACGAAAGTTTGTCATCCAGGAAGGTTGTAAATACGCACCTCCCGGATGTGGATTTCATTTTTAAAATAAAAGAGAGAGAGTAAGTAGATTGATGATGGATCATACATTATCAAGATATAATTACAGTATATTGATTATACTAGAGTTATTGTGGTCATTTGGATAGATAAATTTAGGGGCGGATAAGAAAACAAAATTAAATTAAATTAAATTAAATGAAAAAAGGAAGAGGATTTACCTCTTTAATTATCCTCCTTGAGATCCTCCTTAGGGAATTGGGTTTTGTTATTTTGGAAATAATAATAGCTCATTAAAATGGGATAGGGACTAGGGAATAGCATTTTGGAAGAATTCTTACAAGCTTCAAATCATAGAGGAGTGAGGAGAAGATGGGGTGAGGGGTGGTTCTTATAGTGGATGAGAGGGGTGGTTTCTCATTATTTTATTTATTATTTAATTATTTTGATAAAGATAAGAAATAGTGCTGATTCATGTAAATAAATATATTAATGAGTTCACTTGAGTTGAAACCAATGGTTCTTACATCATCTAAACATCATCCATGTCTCTTTAATTCATGTATTTAGCATTTATCGTAAATTATCGTATTTTACTATTCACCGAAAAATCAAGTATTTTAGAAAAATCTATAAAATTCACCCTAACAATTTTTCAATGTGTAGAATTTAAAAAATTAACTCCATATTATGAAAATAATTTTCTAAATATGAGAAATTTAATTTTTATTTAAAATCACCATTTTCTCAAAAAAAAAAATAATAACTAATTTTATAATAACCTAAAAAATTGAAAATGGTCTCATTAAATTATCCTAAAATCATTGGACAAAAAATATTGATTTATGACTACATTTTATGAAAATTAATTATCTTTTAAATAAATTTATTAATTATAAAATTGTAACTAAATATTTATTACCCGTAAAAATATCAACACTTAATTAATAATTTTTTTAAACATTCATTTACCTATACTATGATATAATTATATCATAATTCAATTTATATGGTGCCTAAATTTTATTTATATATTTATGAGTGAGTTTACTATTCATTTGGATGATCTAAAATTCATATGGTTATATTACTACTCATAAGGGAACATTACTATTCCAAAGGGTCAATTTACTATTCACAAATGAATTAAGCTGATCCTATCAGATTCTAAATATCTTACCAATCACAACCGTGTATGTCCATTTTTCAAAATTCAATTCATAGACGTGAAAATTTTATTTTTAATGCTAATCCCTCAAGTGTGGTAGAAAGGCGGGTAAAAAGAACGTTCAGAATTTTAATAGGTTTTTATATCTAATTTCAATATTTATAAAATAATTCCAACAATCCACATTGGATTAATATATATATATATAACTGATATATTGTCACATTAATAATCAATTTAAATTATAATAATTATTTAAAATAAAATCCTAGTTTTTAACTACAATTAAGTATTTTTTTTACTATTTATCAAAAAATGAAACTTCTACGAAAAATAATAAAAATTCACTTTAAAATAATTTTGACATTAAAATTTCAAAAAAAATATTTTACCTAAAATTATATATTTTAATATAAATTTGTTTCATTTATGAGAAATAATTATAAATAAAATTTAATAGTAGTTATTGCTATTCATATTACTATATTTAATGGATAGGTTATAACTATCTTGTTTAAATAGTTATAATAACAAAGTATTGTTTTGTAGAGACTCGGTTTTGTGTGAATTACATTATATGTTAAATTTATTTGTAAATCCTTGGGGTGTTACATTCTACCCTCCTTAAATAAATCGTTTCCTCACAATTTGAAACTGCACTTCAAAAATTAAAGGTTGATACTTGAAAATTCCCTTATGGGAAACCCAAATAAAAAATAAGGTTAATAAAACATCCTAATAATAATAGGGAAAGGTGAATTCATAGGTTACCAAAAAACTACGCATTCAAATTGGATAACATTAGTGCAAAGAGAAAATATAGACATTGAAGAATAATTTAACCATAATGTTCTGATAGATAGTGATAGAAGAAACGGTCATTAGAAAGTTAATCATTACAAAAACATAAATCTTGTGATCGGTTAAAATACCATTGATATATTAGTAAGTAAAGTTAACAGATAACATTTTTGTTTCAAAATACTTTCTTAGGGTTAAAGGATCCTTTAATATCTAGATAATCACTTGAAAAAATAAAACTTCTTGATTACTTTCCATGTCATAATAATAATATCATCCTTCGGTTGTGCTTAGATCTATTTTCACTTCATTCCTTATACTTGGAAATGAATGTTCAAGATGAATTTTTCATGCCTGAATAATTTGAATCAACTTCTATGGATCATATATTCTACAAAAGTATAATTATCTATTCTTCTTGAATTTATACGTTAACCAAATCCAAAATGATTAGGATAAGATAAGATAATTCACCTTTGTATGAAAAAAAAATTTGAAATCTATAAAACTAAAAGTTCAACATAGATCATTTTTTAAATTACTATCATTCCTAAAAAAATATTCTAGACTATGACCCCAAAATGAGAAGGATTTATTCATATAGTCTTCCAAATGACATTGATAACTCTTAATTTCTTATACCAAAAATTTAATTTCCCATATCACACAATCATTGAGATATTCTAGACATTTCCATAAATAACCTAGATCACCATAAGTACACAATAATATTTTACTCCAAAATACAATTCATCCTTTATTCTTCAAAATATTATATTTACCAAAATCTTATATCATTCCCATAATTGTGAAAATCTTCTGAAATAACATTGATCACTTAATCACAAAATCATTTTCTGATCCCAAAGCTATCTATTTGACAAAAAAATATCTAAAATCAAAATAACCTTTATTCATTATATGTTTTAACTAGAAATTCATGATAACTAGGACTTCATGTAGACTAGTGGTAGGAGCTTTACCCTTTTCACCCTTAGGTTGCAGGTACAAACATCGTGGCCTTACCAAACACGAAGGGTTGCTACCCTGAATGTGGGTTGTCCTTTATCAAAAATCATATATATTCCAAAATAAATATGATGGATTTCCCTGAAATAAGTTCAATCACTAAACATTATTTTAAATAGAATTTTTAATAAAATATCAATACATAAATACATCATACATATATTTCCAAAGAGGGCCTTCCATGGTCTAGATTTTATCCTATAGAATATGGTATTGACTTGGGTAATTCCCAGATCCTCTACATTTAAGGAAAATAACTATAAATGGATTCTTAGGATAAATTTTATTTACTTTCATTGTACTCTTAATTTTTACTCGGTAATTATTTTCTTTATGTCCTCTCCCACTCATAAAGTATTTCTTTGTTCCTTTTAGACACTTTCTCAGGTGTCTCGTTCCACATTTTTTGCATGATGGGGATCGATACTTCTTTAATCTATGGTATCCACCACTATAAATCTTATCAAACCCCATTATTCTCTTCTTGGGTGGGTTTAAGAGTTTGTTAAGGTATATGTTGTTAATAATATTTCGAGAAAAATGAGTAAGAATGAACATGATATCTTTCACTCCAATAAACATCCCATTTGTTTTCTCATCACCAACACCTTATCCATCATTTTCAATGTTAACATGACTCCTTCAGGTTCCATACCTTGAATAAATCCTGAAATAATAGTGTGAGTAACAATAATCATAGTGATAAAAATGTATAATCATTTATAGAATATCCTGACACCATTTTTTTAACCTAAAACATATTATGTTTAACCTAGGTTATTAATTTTCATTATATATTCAAATCCATAATAATGGTTTGTAATGAAAATGTGAATTATCATAAGAATACCCTGAGGAGTGTCAAAACAGGTGTGCCATAAGGCCCGTTGTCATGTACTAGGTTACCCTAAGTTAGGCCTAGGACACATTGTCAGAGTTGTTAACCCTAGGTACCTCTGTTCCAAAACCATTTCCACTTGTAGTATCTAGGAATGGATGTATTTTTAGGAAGATCCACACAATCTCTACCTTAACAAAATTCTTGGATGTTCTTGTGTTCTTAGCCTCAAATTCCATCTTAGGGTTTTGTTCGTTAATATACATTTTCTAAATCCGGTTTCAAGGATTATACTAAATATCCTATTATACTACCTATGAGGACCCCAAACCCATTAGCCTAGAGATGGTGCCTTACTTCATTACATTGGAATACAAATAAGGAAGACACATCCTGAAGGACTGAAGAGTTTAGCATTTTGGAAAACTAGATTACATATATGAGCTTTACATTACAAAATGAAATCAAGTACAACATATCAACTTAGTTTTAATCTCACATAAACTCCTAGATTATCCCTTCAGTCCATTCATAATACACATCTTTACATATTGGGTAAAAATAAAAAATAATAATGGGATGATCTCATATACTCGGTAAGGGTAATAAATATAGCGGAAGCATAAATAAACAATAAGTCATAGTGAATGACTTAAAATAGATGCCATTAAAAGTAAGATTGAGCATAATATAGAAGAAATATAAAATGATTGAACAATTCCATAAAAATACTTAACCATAGATATTCTACTAGTAAAATAATCAAATGCACTATCAATTACTAGTTTTATAATGAGTGAATTAATAATGTGGAACATCATAAACATACTGTCAAGGAATTGGCCTAGACGTCTAAAAATAATAGGGTAAGGCTTCAACCAATAGCCAATTTTTTATTATCTCATGATACCTACCAATACATAGAGCATCTATAGTGGGACCCACTAATCACTTACTAAGTCCAATACACTCCTCATATAAAAAGGGTGAATAATAAACAACATAAACGTTATCATTTAAAAACTAGCATACAAAATGGGAATACTTTAACCATAAACCATGAATAGTATCAAATATCACATCTATAGTCAAATTAATCATAAAACCTTCAACATCATATGGTAGATGGTATCATAAGAGATGAATCTCAATTAATCACAAGATTCAATAAAGAAATTTGATATAGCTAAAGAAACTTTTAAATGAGACCACTGAAAAATTCTTGAGGAAACAATATTCTAATATTCCAAAGTGTCTCATACCACTTTCAAACACTCAAATAATAATCCATTAGAATATCATGAGAATAAAAATACTCTTTATATGATATATCAAACTTAAGTACATACACAACACATAAGGAATAAGTGGCGAACAAGTCATATATCTCAATGTAGTAAAAGTGTGATGAGAAAATCGTTTTTACTTTGGAAAGAATAGTTCTTTTGGAAACTTATTTGTATTTGTCATATAATCATATATTAAAAATTTATATCCAAGAAAATAAAAGGTAAGGACAATTAATTTATATTTTAAGCATAAATTATGTACCACTGAAGTGAAATCAAGTAAAAAGAGTTTTTAAAAAACCATAGAAATAAAACATTTTAGTGCGGTTTAAAGAAAATGTTAAAGGGATTTTAAATCAAAAATGTTTTTTTTCATAAAACCAGAAATTAACCAAGATATATTTTCATGATTAAATTTATTTTTTTATTAAAACAATTATCGCTCAAAATAGATTATATAGTGCATTTGAAAATGGGTAAAAATTCGATAAATTTCCTTGAATCAGACTTGTTTATCGAGAAGAATTGAGATGGGAACCATTTTAAAACATGTATATCCCCATAAAATAAGAATGACAAGATCTAGATATATACGTTTGTAATATATAAAAATGATTTAGAATAAATTTACAAAAATAAATAATCATTTTATTTGAGTAAAGGTAGAGGAAGATTAACCCGAAGGAAAAACGGGGGTTCAGGTAGATTTACTTACTAGTTTGTAATCAATCGAATCATATGCCCCAAAATTAATAATCATCGAATGATATATTGAATACCTTGAAAATAAATAGATTCGTGATATGATACAAAAATATATAGTATACATACATCATACATAATAAATGGTGGTGAATAAGGAATATCTCACAAAAATGGAAGTGAGATGAGAAAACCCTTACCTTATATACAAATGAGTTTGGAATGTAACCTTAAAGTCTTGTAATATGAAATTAAACACACTAATAATTTAATTAAGAACCTATGAGACATGTATATAGTTTATTATAATTTTATTAAGTTCATTTATGGCCTTTTTCATAAGTTACAATATTGAATTCGGTCTTTCCATAGTGTTTGTTTACTTAATTTTCATGATCAATTCACTTAATTATAAGTAATGGAATGCATGTAAAATGGATATAATTCTCTAGAATTGGAATTAAATATTATTAATTAACAATTATAAGTTTAATTTATATTATTTATTGTTATTTTCCCATGTATGATGATAAATCATTAGATAACATGTTAATGATAATCATTTAGCTCCATTTTAGACGTTTTTCGATCACAACAAACTAGTTTTGTTCAATTATTTAATATCATGTATATATAATAGTTATAGAGCATTAAATAATATATAATACATATTTTATAATTTTTTTCAACCATAAAAATAGTTTCATGACCATAATTGAAGGAGAAAATGAAGAACGAAAGTTCCTCATCCATGAAGGTTTTAAACTGGTACCTCTGAGACGATGATTTCGTTTTTAAAATAAAATAGAGAGAGAGTAAGAAAATTAATTATATATATTTAATTAAAATGAAATAATTACAGTATATAGATGATACTAGAGTTATCATGATCATTTGGATAGAGGAGGTGATGAAAATGATGGGGATTTCCCTCTTAAATTATCATCCTTGAGAACCTCCTTCAGAAATGGGGTTTTAACCTTTTGGAAAAACCATGACCTCTTGGAAATGGGGGAGCGAGTATGGAAGAGTATTTGGGAATAATTTTGAAAATATTAATGGATTATAGGTGTTAGGATAATTGGGGTGGTGATTGGTTTTTATTGTGGAGGATAGGGGTGATTTCTCATTATTTTATTATTTTTCTCAGGACAAGCAATAGTGTCGATTATTATTACTAAATACAGTAATGAGTGCATATGAGTTCGAAAAAATTGTACTTAAATCAGTAAAATAGAATCCATGACTCTATGCTTCATGTATTTATAATTTATTGTAAATTATCATATTTTACTATTCACCAAAAATTCACGTATTTTGGAAATATATTTAAAATTACCCCTCACTTTTTATCCCATGTACAATTCAAAAATGATCTCCATATTGAAAAATAATTTTCTAAATATTATAGGTTTTATTTTTACTTAAAATATCCATTTAATCGAGAAATACAATAACTAATTTTATAATACATTGAAAAATTAACTAAGGTTTCATTAATTTATCCTAAAATCATAGAAAAAAAACATTTATTTATGAATACATTTTATCAAAATGAATTATCTTTTATATAAATTTTTTAATTATAAAATTGTAATTAAATATTTTTGAACTAATCGTGTTTTAATGTTGAAAAATCATGTTTATCATATCACAAATCATGTTTGGATATTGTGGGTTTCTTTATGGTTTAATGATTAGAACTCATGGTCTAAACTCTCCCAAGATCCTGATTTAGAATCTCACAAATCATGTTTGAATCTTGTAAACTATGTTTGATCTTGTTATATTATGTTTTATTATATTAATGCTTAAGTCCAACCCATTCTGTGTGCATTAATTATTAATACAGTTTACAGATATTTTTCTATGTATGATAAACCATAAGTCTACCTCCAGTTCCAAATTTTGGTAAAGTCCCTAACACCGTAACCCAAACATTGTGACTCAAACACTGTAACCTAGACACCGAGACTCAAACACAGTAACCAAGACACTATGACTCAGACACCGTAACCTAGAAAACGTGACCCTGACACTATAACCGGTTCCATATTTTATAAATTATGTGACACTGGTTCCTTGATACCATCTCCAAGACATCACAACAAGACATCGTTCAGAATTTTAACAAAGGGATAGAAACCATTACCTAAGACACTGTGATCCTGAGACCACATTTGAGTTACTAGTTCCACATCTAAATGCAACTATATCAAGGTGAATACTTCACTACTACTGTCTCACCTCTCAAAGGAAAAGGAGAATACTTCATTTCCAATAACTCCATTCCAAGACAAACTATGACATTGTTCTATACTTAACCATTTTTTGTCTTTTCAAATTTAATTTAAAAGTTATTTCTAATGGTAATATTTGAGTCATTTAATGACACTGACATAATTAATGATTTTTTTTTTATAAATTTCACCTGATAGTATAAGTTATGAGGTGTAGAAATAATGATCCATATTGGCTCCAACACATGCACTCGAAATAAAAAAGAAAAGTGTGGAACTGGATCACAAGAGAGTTCGAGAAGTTGAATGCATGCTTAATAGAGTAGAACACATACCCTCAAGAACATATGAATAACTCTTGATTCCTGATGACTATACTATTGTATATCAGAACCTCAAACATCCTCGTAGCAAAAACTCTAAGAAGAACAAGAGCTACAAAATCACATCTCATCAAACGAGAAACTAAATCACGAGACTCATGATACTCTATTTCTTCAAGAGGACTCGAAAATCACATATTCTACATCATATAAGTCCAAAACTACATATAACAACACTCAGAGCATTTATAAAACTTTCTCATCATCTTTTCTATATTGTGTACAATTTTTATCACTTTTTGAGCAGTGTGTGTATCTATATTAAAACACACATTGTCTCCTATATTAAACTAAATGATATAAGATAACCTCAATCAAATATCTTTATATACTTTGTTTCACACATGTATAACTATGGAAGAGGTCGTGTGTGACCTGGTTGTCAGTTTTCCCACATAGAATAGTGGAGGAGGTCTTGTGACCTGATCATTCATGTGTATTGTTTCTAACCCTGATCCAAGGTGTGGATAAAAGCTCTCTCTATATATTTCTTGGTCATAGGTTCCCACCAAGTGTAGTATATTAGGTCTTGAGTTGAGACTAAACCACTTGTTTTATCCACTGTGTTTTTCAATTTTAGTCATTATCTATTTTAATTCATTGTTCAGAAAACTAGATTTTACTTTGATAGTTAGTCTTGGACATGAGTTATAATAGTTTTTCCTTATTAGAGTAGTTTCAAAAGTAGTATCAATATCTCATATTGATATCACTAATAATTAATCAATCTTCTTAGAATCTATTTAAACAGTCGAACTATTATAATTTTATTTCCTTGATTAACTAGATTGTTTTAGTTTTAATTAGGGAAATTATTTTAAGAAATAGTTTTAACAAAAATTGTTATACAAACTCAATTAACCCCCTCTTGAGTATCCTACTCCGACCAACATTTTGTATCAGAGGAGTTTTAAAAATCCCTATTTTCAAAATTTTAAATTATAAATCTGTTTAAATTATTTTCAAATGGGATTTTAGTTATGTATTTTAAATGTCTTTAAATTACTATTATTTCTAAATTTATAGTTCTTTAGTATCCTGTTAATTTATCATGGATAATAGATTTGAAGGATCTTTTACCAACATACCTCCATTATTTAATGGAAAATATTATGCACAGTGGAAAATTAAAATGAAAATGCACTTAGAAAGTATTGGTTTTGTGGTTTGGTCTTAAATTATAGATGAGTATTAGATTCCTAATACTGATAGGCACACTTGGGATAACCCAATTAAGGCTTATTATAACAATAATTTCAAATCCATGAATGAATTATACTTTTCTTTAGGAGATGAAGAGTTTAACAAAATTTATGCATGTATAAAAGCCTAGGAAATTTGGGATAGTTTTTCCGTTTCACATGAAGGAACCTCTAGTGTAAAGGAAATGAGACTTACCACATATATTATTAAATATGATAACTTTAAAATAAAGACTAATGAGCCTATTTCAGACATGTATCTCAGGTTTAATGAAAATTTTAATATAATGTTATCTTTGGGAAGAGATGTTATAGCCAAGGAGAAAATTATGAGAATACTCAGACGCTTACCAGATGTATGGAGAGGGACTTATGTCTCAATTAGATAATATTGTGATATTAGAAAGCTACCATTCAAGGAGATGAATGGAAAGTTGATAACGTATGAGGAATAATTAAAATTCAACAAAGAAGATGAAGATGAACCCTAATATAAATTTGTGGCATTCAAAACTACTACCTCTAAAAATAAGGAAAATGGGAAATTATAATCCTCTAAAGATAGTTCCAATAGTGAAAAATAATCATGAGATAGTGATGAGAAAATGGCTCATTTAGCTAGACTATTTAATAAGTTGTATAGAAGAAATAAATTTTTTATAAAGCCTAACTTCAAAGGAATATATGTTCACAAGGGAAATTGGAAGAAGGATTGAAAAAGGTGTGGAAAATCTGATGAAATAATCTGCTAATAATGTAATAGAAAAGGACATGTAATGGATGATTTTCCTAAGATAAAATATAATACGAGGTATGAGGACAAACATAGAATGTATAAGAATGCCATGAAGGCAACTTGGAGTGATTCTGATGATAGTTCAAGTGACTCAGAGTCTTCAAATTATGAGAAGGCTGACAAAGACAATATGTGTTTTATGATAGAAATATGAGGTAATCTAAGAATATTATGTATATATAATTTATGTTTCTAGATATGAATCTGACCATGAGGAAATTATGACTAGTGTGGAAATGTTTGAATACTTCCAAATGCTACAAGACACTTTTAATGAGCTAAAAGATAAATAAAAGTCTTTAAAGAAACAACATGTCTTTACCACTACTATTAAATTTTATCTACATATAGAGAATGAGAAAAATGTTCAATTACTCAAAGACAACAATGAACATAAGTTATCTAATGAGAAATTCAAAAAGAACCTAGAGAAATTTACCATTGGAAAAAATAATATAACACAGATTCTTGGTAAAAAAATTGCCCTAGGTACACTACTGGTATAGTATACCAACCTGGAAAAAGAAATCTCACCAAAAACAAGTTTGTAACTAAATCTGGAAAATCTATTTTTCTACCTAAAAGTGAAAATTCTACTTCTAGTTCTAGTTCTGGAAAATCTTTTACTACTTCATGTTTTTCTGGACCTAATAAAGTCTATTTCTCGAATATGTTACATAATTATTATGGGAGATCCATGAAGAATATGTGGGTTCCTAAACCACTAATTACTAATGTTACTGGACCAAAACATATCTGTGTACCAAAATCTATTTTTGTTTGATTATTTTATAGGAGTGGTTTTTGAAGATATCTTGTAAAATCTTATGGTACTTGGAGTATGGATATTCAAGACACATGAAAAGAGATTACTCATGCTTCAATAATTTAATAATTATTGATGGTGGGAATGTCACTTTTAGTGGCAATTCTAAAGGAAAAATAATTGTATTAGGCTAGATTGGAAACTCTAACTCTATTTTAATTTCAAAAGTACTTTTTTTATGGATTTAAATATAATCTTATTATTATTTCACAACTATGTAATGATGTATTTCATGTTAAATTTTAAAATTTTGCTTACAATGTTTTTAGCTCTAAAAATGAACTATTATTTTCTTCTTTTAGAAATAAAAATGTTTATGCTGTTAATATAGATTATTTAGTTTCTCAAAATGTTTCACACTTAAATGTATTTCACAAAGAGTCTTGGATTTGGCATTGAACATTAGGACACTATAATATAAACTCTATTATAAATCATACTAGAAAACTTTTAGTCATGGACCTACCCAAACTTTAATTTCCAAATAACAAATTCGGCAATCCATATTAAATGGGTAAGCAACACAAAATATCTTTAAAACTAAAAAAATAAGTTTCAACTTCTCAACATCTTGAGTTTCTTCTCATGTATTTTTTGGTGCCATCTAGACTTTCTAGTTTAAATGGTAAGCAATGTGTTTATATTCTTTTAGATGAATACTCTAGGTATACTTGTAATTTCTTCTTGGATCACAAAAGTGAAGCATGATCTCATTTTACTAATTATTCTAGGACTGTAGAAAATATTAGTGGAATTGGGATAAAATCTCTATAAGTGACCACAATTTTGAGTTTTAAAACCAATTGTTTGAATACTTTTTCTCACCAAATGGTTATAGTCCTAACTTCTATACCCCTAGAACACCTCAAAAAATGGATTTGTAGAAATAAGAAATATAAATTTACAAGAAATTTCTAGAACCTTTCTTAGTGAGTATGACTTACCTATTTACTTTTTCACAAAATCTATCAATACAACATGCTAAATTTTCCATAGATTCTTAGTTAGACCAATTCTTAAAAGAACTCCCTATGGGTTGTGAAATATAGAAAACCCAAGGTTAATTACTTCAAAGTCTTTTATTGAAAATTATATATTCTTCATAATAAGGATAATCATGATAAATGTTCCTCCATGATTGATGAAGGTATTTTTCTAAGATATTAAATATCTAGTAAATCCTATAGAGTCTTTAACAAATGAACCAAATGTGTAGAAGAATCTATGCATGTCAAATTTCATGAAACAGATCCACATGAACCTAATACTTCCCTAGAGAAACTTGAGGATGATATGTCCAATATGGACATTAGTGATAAATATTCTGACCATTTTAAAAAAGAAATATGTTAAAACTTCTAGTTCTGGAAATTATCCAGATTCAAACCATAATGAACCTGAACCTATTAAAGAACATGAAATCATTAGTCCTTCTTTTTCTAGAGATTTTAGAACACTTAAAAACCATCCTTTAGATGTTGTTGTCATAGATTTAGATAAAGGAACGCATACTAGAGATTCTATTAAAAATCAGGTTGAACATCAAGCTTTCTTATCATAACATGAACCTAAAAACATCAATGATGCTATCAATGGTGAATTTTGGGTAATTGCTATGAAATATGAGCTAAATTAGTTTGAAAGGAATAAAGTTTGGAAACTTGTGAATAGACCCAAAGACACATTGACCATAGGCACTAAATTTGGTTTTTAGGAACAAAGTAGATGAAGTCGGTAACATAGTTAGAAATAAAGCTATATTGGTTGCACAAGGTTATAGTCAAGAAAAAGGAATTGAATATGAAGAGACCTTTGCACCAATAACTATACTTGAATCCATTAGAATATTTCTTGCATATGTAGCACAAATAAATTTCAAACTTTATCAAATGGATGTTATGAGTGAATTTATAAATGGTTATATAGTTGAAGATGTTTTTATTGAACAACCCCCTGGTATTACAATCCCTCACTTTCAAAATAATTTATTTAAATTAACAAAATATTTATATGGTTTAAAACAAGTTCCAAGATCTTGGTATGATAGATTAAGTAGTTTTATTATTTCCAAAGGTTTTACAAAAGGTATAGATGATCCTACTCTTTTTATAAAACGAATTTATAAGGATGTTTTAGTTGTTCAAGTCTATGTTGATGATATTATTTTTGGATCTTCAAAAAATTATATATGTACTAATTTTTAAAAGATGATGAAAAATAAATTTCAAATGAGTTTAATGGGTGAACTAAATTTCTTTCCTAGCTTTCAAATCTTTCAAAATAAAGAAGGTTTTATTTTAAATCAAATAAAATATACAAAAGATCTTCTAAAATGTTTTGTCTTGGATAGCAATAAAAGTAGTGATACTAAAATGAGTACTACCTATAATTTGGATCTTGATGAAAATGGAAGATTTGTTGATCAAACCACTTATAGAGGAATGATTGGAAGCTTACTCTACTTAACTACTAGTCAAAATGATATTATGTTTAGTGTTTGAATGTGTGCACAATTTCAAGAAAACCCCAAAGAGTCTCATTTAAATGCTGTTAAAAGTATTTTCAAATGACTGAAACATACAACCAATTTAGGAATTTTTTATCCTAGAAGATAATCATTTGACTTAGTAATCTATTCAGATGCTAATTTTGGTGGTTGTAAGTTAGATAGAAAAATCACCTATGGAACATGTCACTTTTTAGGAAAGTATCTAGTATCATGGTGTAGTAAGAAAAAAAATTATGTTGCATTATCTACTGCTAAAGATAAATACATAGTTGTTGCTAGTTGTTATGCCTAAATTTTTTGGATGAAACACACATTACTAGACTATGGATATCAATTTATACATGTACCTATAAACTATGAAAATACAAGTGCTATAAACATTTAAAATAATTGTGTTTAACATTCTATAACAAAGAATATTGATGTAAGACATCACTTTTTGAGAGATCATTATCAAAAGGGTGGTATCAATTTGGAATTCATTGGCACTAAACATTAGCTTATTGATATATTCACTAAGACATTAAATTCTGAAAGAATAAATTACATCATACATGAGTTAGGGATGATAAACCTCAATCGAATAGTTTATTCTTTCATAGTTCACCGTTTAATTATTCACAGTTTCCCAAGTGACTATCTCACACTTATGATCTCACAGTTAATGTCACTCACTCACTGTCGCATACTTGTTGTCTTAATAGATATGGTCACATCATTTGGAGTCACACCGTAATGCTAACATTATGACAACCTGTTCTGATCTCATGGTAATGACTTAGATTTTTATTTTTATAATTTCCTTTCCCATATCATTGTATTGATTATTTTATTATTTTTATGTTGTATATTAATTTATGGCATTTAAAATCCCTAAATGATAAAAACCTAATATTTTCAAATCTTCTCTTCACTCGATATCTCTTCTCTTTAAACCGAAACACTTATCTCTAAAAATATTTTCCCTCTTTCAACCCATCATCTTTCTCAAACCCACATTGGATTCCTAGAATGAAGCATCTATCTTCATCAACTACAAAGAAGAACAGGTCTTAGAAGAAAGTGAAAAAGGCTCCAAAAACAGTGCTTGAGGGATCACTGAATCCATAAATTGTTGATAGAATAGTAGTGCCAATGAAAGAAGTCTGTTTGAAGTGGTTATTGAAAATTAAGTCACTTGTTTTTAATGTACTGTGAGAACAGGGGCGGATGGACTGGTTTACAAAAGATAATAAAATGATTTATCCAAAGCATGTTTCAAAATTTTATCAGTATGTTTTATAAGGACCCAGCTTTAAAAAATTGTATAATCTTGAATTAAATGAATAATTCACATTGAGGATCTTTTCAGGTTTAGAGTTTTAGAGAGTTAGGCCATAAGTATTACATTACATCTCAAAAATTACAAGTTAGACACTTCTACTCAGTTTCCATTTTTTTCATAAAATAAAAACTCTTGAAAAAAAGGGTCATGTCCAGTTCCATGTTTTAGACAACATAACTTTCCCTTGATCCCATCCTTGACCCTATTCACTATAAGTCCTGTGAAAAACATTCCAAAACTTGGGATGAGCATAAAAAGCTCCTTAAGGGTTATAAAACAAAGAAATAAAACATTAGTTCATTAATAAATACATAATATAAGCTCTTTAACATACCCCATTAAATCATAAGATTTATGAATAACACAGATAAATCCTAAATCATAAAGGTAATTTTTGGCTTCCATATCATACCTACATTGTAGCTATCATAGAGACATAGGGAGTAACGTTGGAATACCCATCACAGTATATCCCATAAATCTCTTAGGAGAAACATCTACGTTTACCTCCGTCACATTACCCAATGCATTGGAGAGCTATCTCGGGATCACCCACATTAGGTTTATCATGGAATCACCCCTATACGTAACAATTTCCAAGAACTATAAAATAATCACAACACATAACATAAGAATAAATGAAAGATAACATTCCCACATTGAAAAAACAACATAACAGTTTAAGATATTTAAATAATAAATCCTTTATAAAAACCATTTTCAATACCAAAATATATAAAAAGAGTATATGGTATTTATTTTTCTATTGAAAACATTATGTCTTGTTATGGAATCCATAGATTTAATAATACTCACGGCGGCAGAAAACGTCTTTGTCATCGCTTACATTAAAAAAAAGCATTCCTTTTTGTTGTTTAGTAAAACGCTTCATAGAGAAAAGATTCCCTTTGAATGAAATTAAATTTAAACGGGGTTTATACATTTAATAAAATAAATTCATATAGAAATAAAAATATGCCTCAATGAAAGTAGATTGAGAAGAAGACTCTTACATTGTGTTCGACTTGACTCGATTGTTCATTAATCTTCTTTAAATAGGGTAACTCCTTTTGGATTGAACCAAAAGGACCTCTTGAAGTGCCTTCTGCCTACAGTAAGCCTTCTAGGAGGAGGAGAGGGATGTAAGGAGATTAATTGGATAGAGGTTGAATGATCCAAGAGGCTTTAGAGGTGTGAGTAATTGGTTATAAGTGAGGGATTTTTATAAGGGGGAGGAGGGGCTCTTTAGGAAAGTGTGAAAATATAATTTTATTATAAACTAATATTCAGTTTAAAAAGTTCCAAAACACATTAAAGTGGAAGATAAGATGACTCATATTTGAAATAAAATCATAAAATAAGTATTGGATAGGTTTTGGATATTTTTTGAATATTTATAATCTTATTTATTTAAATCATTTATTAATGAGGTAAACACTACATCATTATTATGTCATAAATAATTTTATTTATTTGATGTATAAAAAATATAAAAAAAATACCATGATTTAGAAAATGCTTTTATATTTCTAATGAATATTTATAGTGGAAGAGATAACTTAAATAACCCCATGTAAAAATTAATTTACTAAAATATATTTGTTTATGTCATTTTTGCCTTTGCTTTAAGTCAATTAAAATAAAGTATCATTATCACTCCCAAGTGACTCTATGGGGTTCCAAAATCGACCCAATGATACCCTCAGTCGGATAGGTGTCAAAAAATAGGATTAGGACACGTTTATGGGTAATTTTACATTATTACAATATTATTGTTTACCCTTATTTACCTGATTTACCCTTTAACCATGGTAAATAAATTATTTACTGAAGTAAATATTTAAAATGTCTAAAAATAAAAGTTACCTATTTAAAAAATTTGGACCTCCTGATTCAAAATATAAAATTAATTGTTCCAAATTCAAAACATATAAGTGGAAGAATTTAATTTAAAATTAATTCCCGTTGTTAAAACAAAAAAGCGTGTTTTTAAGTAATAATAACTATCAAAAGATTGACACTTGTTTATGTCCAATTTCAAATTGAAATTACATAAATGACAAAAATTGGATTATATGGTAGAAATATATTCTAATTACACTTCAAAAATAATTAAAAAGGTAATATAACCATATAAATAAATTTTATTAAAAGGCAGTTTTTAATTAAAATACAGTATTTTTCACTATTCATTAAAAAATGAATTTTATCAGAAAAATACCAAAAATTTACCTAAAGGAAATTTTTATATCCTGATTATAAATAAGGATTTTATTTTGTCAAATATAACATATAAAAGTGGCCAAAACCAGATTTAAAGAGGGTTTTCCATCAAAAGGTAGTAAATTGACCTTTTAATGAATATTAGAGTATTTATACTTAAAATTAGATTCATTAATATTTTAAGCTTCTAAACTTTATTGGATAAATGTAAAAACATTTAAAAACATATATAATCATATTTTAGTTAGTTCTATTCATTTCCTCCAATACATTGGCTAGGCATTAACTACAATTTAAAATAATATTGTTATATTATTAGTGTGCAATGTAAGATTTCAAAGAAACTTATTGTTGCGTATCGGGTATGCCATCAAACATAGCATACCCTTTAAACTAAAATTAATATTTTATTCACAAATATTAATAAATATAAAAATGTATTATTCTTTATTTACTCAGGATGTTACATCCTTCTCCCCTTTTGAGAATTGTGTCCTCGCAATTTTATTCACTTATCAAATAAGTGGGGGTATTTATCCGTCATAGCATTTTCATATTCCTACATTTCCTCTTCAACCATATGGATTTTCCAAAAAACCATCACCTGATGAATTACCTTATTCTGCAACACTTTCTCTCTTTGGTCAAGAATCTGGACTAGTTATTCCTCATAAGAGAGATTCTCTGCCAACCGAACTACCTCTAGACTCAAAACATGAGATGGATCTGGCCAATACTTCCTCAACATTGAAACATGAAAAATATTGTGTACCTGAGATAGAAATGTAGGTAAATCTACTCTTTATGAAACTGATTCAACTTTCTCCAGGATTTCATAGGGTCCAATGAACCTCAGAATCAGCTTTCCCTTCTTACCAAAATGCATCACACTTTTCCATGGAGAGACTTTGAGAAAAACATGATCACCAACCTCGATAGATAGATCCTTCCTCTGGTTATCTGCATAACTTTTTTGCATGCTCTTAGCTATTCTCATGTGTTTCTAAATCAACTGAACCTTTTCTACCATTTCTTCTACCAATTCTAGTCCCATCAGTTTCCTTTCACCTACTTCATCCCAAAAAGATGGAGTTCGACACTGCTTCCCATATAATGTCTCAAATAGAGCCATTTGTATAATAGAATGAAAACATTTATTATAAGTAAATTCATACAAAAAAATATGTTGGTTCTAACTTCCCTAGTAATATAGTGAACAAGAAAGTATCATATCCTTCAATGTCTGAATTTTTCATTCTGACTGACCATCTAATTAAGGATGAAAAGCTCTACTAAAATTCAATCCAGTACCCAATGACTTCTGAAGGCCTTTCCAAAATTTTGAATTAAACCTGGGTTCACAATCAAATACAATAGAGAGGGGAGCACCATGAAACCAGACTATCTCTTTAACATTCAACTATGAAAGTTGATCTAGAGACAAATTATCTCTAATAGGAAGGAAATGAGCTGATTTAGTCAATATATCAACAATAACCCAGATTGCATTGTTACCTCAAGATGTTTTTGGTAATCCCCAAAAGAAGTACATGAATATTTTTCCCATTTTCACTCTGGAACTGGTAAAGGCTGAAGAATCCCTTTCGGTAACTTCCACTCTGCATTAACCTACTGACAAGTCAAACACTTCACAGTAAAATTAGCAATATCTCTTTTCATTCTATCCCACCAGTAATACGCTTGAAGATATCTATACATCTTAGTACTTCCAGGATGAACTGAAAAAAAAAGAACTATGAGCTTCACATAATAACTATTTATTCAACTATGAATCACAATTCATGCATAATCTCTTCTCTATCCTCAATACACAATCATTATCAGCATTAAAATCAACCAACTTACCATTCTGAACCAACTCTATCTTTTTCCGCAACTCGTAGTCTTCCTTCTGCGCTTGTTTAATTCTGTTTGAGAGAGATGATTCACTGACACCTGAAACAAAATAGAGGAATTTCTTGCACCAAAAAGTTTTATTCCAAATTTCATCAAATCAAAAACCAAAGGATCTCATCCCAAATGTAGCATGGTTAATTAAGCATTACTTTTTCAACTCAAAACATCAGCATCTTTATTTGATTTTCCTAGATGGTAATGAATTGTAAAATCATAATATTTAATTAATTACAGCCATCTCCTCTGTCTCATGTTCAATTCTTTCTAAGTGAATATATACTTTAAACTTTTGTGTTTAGTATGTATTTCACATTTTACTCCATACAGATGATGTCTCAAAATTTTTAAATCAAAAAACAACAGTAGCTAATTCCAAATCATGTGTAGGGTAATTTAACTCATGAGGTTTCAACTGATGTGAAAAATAAGCAATTACTTGATCATTCTACATTAGGATAGAACCAAGTCCCTTCAACGAAGCATCACTATAGATAACAAACTTACCATTTCTGGAAGGCAATTCCCAAACAGGAGCATTCAACAATCTTCTTTTCAATTCCTGAAAACAATCATCACATTCTTGTGTCCAAATAAACTTTACACCTTTTAGATTTAACTTAGTAATTATACTAGATAATTGTGCAAAATTATCAATAAACCTCAAGTAATAACCTTCCAATAAAAAAACTATGGATCTCAGTTATATTATTGGGTCTTGTCCATTATTCAACAACTTTTATTTTAGCAGGATCAACAGTTATGCCATTTTTTGGAACAATATGACCAAGGAATAAAATTTGTTAAAACCAAAACTCACACTTTCTGAATTTCCCAAATAGTTTCTTTTCTTTTATGGTTTTCAAAACAACCCTTAAATGAATTTCATGATCCTTTTTACATTTAGAATAAACCAAACTATAATCAATGAATACAACCACAAACTTATAAAAGAACTCATGGAATATTCTATTCATAAGATCCATGAATACAGCAGGTGCATTGGTTAACCCAAAAGGCATAACTACAAATTTATAATGGCCATATCTAGTATGAAATGTGGTCTTCAGAATGTCTGCTTCTATTACTTTCAACCGATGGTACCCTGACCTCAAATAAATCTATGAAAAATACTGATATCCCTGTATATGATCAAACAAATCATCGATATGAGGCAATGGATACTTATTCTTAACAGTGATGTTATTCAATGCTCTATAATCAATGCAAAGTCTCATTGAACAATATTTCTTTTAAAAAAAGATAGATTCACCCCATGGTGATGTGCTAGGTCGAATGAAACATTTATCTAATAACTCCTAAAATTGCTTCTTTAACTCTAAAATTTCAATTTGAGCCATTCGATAAGGGGGTTTTCAAATTGAATTAGCATTAGAAACTAAGTCAACAGTAAATTCAAATTCCTGATCAGGTATAATACCAAGAAAATCCTCATGAAAAACATCATGGTACTAATTTACAACTGGAACATCATTAACCTGAACAGTTCCTTTGTTTTCAAAAATATTTTCAAGGTAACATTCATTTCCTTCTTTTACTAGTTTCTCAACTTCTTGATATGTTATCAAAATCAAGGATCCATTCTTGTACACAAACTGAAAATCTTTCTGAAAAGAAACCTCTTTAGCTCTGCAGTCAATCTTAGCATGATAAATTGAAAGCCAATCCATACCCCAAATAACATCAAACTCTACTAGATGCAAAACAATAAGGTCTACAGGTAGATTTTTTCCACACACAAGGATATTAAGGTTCTTATAATTTATTTTTGTCTCAACGTTTCCTCCCGATGTTTTTAACAAAAGTTAATGATTCATAACTTGAAATGGAATTCCCAATTTACTAGAAAAATTATCTAAAATGAAAGAATGTGTTGACCCTGAATCAAACAACACATTGGCATAATCTGAACAAACAAACCGTGTACCTGATACTACTTAATTTTATAGACCAACATCTGTTGAAGTAGTTGCAAAGGATTTCACCACCCCTTTCTGCTTATAGTCTAGCAGCTTTCCTTTGGTTGAGTTCTTTTCTAAACACTCATTGTCATAATGACCCATTTAATTGCACTTAAAACATCTTACTGATTGTAAATCAGATTTTGTCTTACCATTACCCTGATCTTTTTTAGTGCAATTACGAGCCTTATATCCCATTTTACCACATCGGTAGCACTTACCAGAATTCAAAAGACATTCCCCATCCTAATTTTTACCATAATTTTCACAAACTGTAAACTTAAGTTTCTTACCATCAGACTTTCTTGAAGAGTTCTTCTCTTTCACCTACCACCTCGACCTCTTATTCTGTTATTTTTTAAAGAATATTTGATCATCAGAAAACTCCATTTAATCCTTATCCACACATTAAACAAGTTTTTCGTAACTTTTAAACTCATGAGAATCCAAATCCCTTTGATAATTTGGCTTTAATCCTAAGTATAAATGGTTGATTTTACTATCAAGATATCGTATGAAATTTATAGCAAACCTTGCCAGTCAAATGAATTTTTCATTATAAGTAGCCACTACGTCATCCTCCTACATCAATTCCAAGAATATTTTTTTCATCCTAAGAAGAACCACCTTAGGAAAATATTTCTAAAGAAACATACCTTTGAAATCATCTGAATCAAGTGTATCAATCTCCTCACTATCCCTGATATTTTTCACCATCGACCACCACTAATTAGCTTCACCTTCAAAATGGTAAGCAGCAAGGTTAACCTTTTGAGGTTCTGAACATCCCATGACATCAAAAATCATTTCTAGTGATTTAATCCACCCTTCTACTAGCACAAGGTCAGATGATCCTCTAAATGATGGGGGATGTTGCGTCATGAAATGCTCTACTACTAACATGTTCCTCTTTGGTTGATCTGGTTGATCTCATGCATAAATACCACCACCATTTATAGCCTGATTCAACATTTCCATCACTGCAACAAGATGTTCAGTTCTGATTCCAACAATCATGGGTTGCTAATTTGGAAGTTTTTCTTCCTCCTAATGTCATCCCGTCATATCTGCCCAGTTACATCTACAAAAAACCATTCTGAACACAAAAATATCTTAGGCGAAGCAACATCGTAATCTGTAAATTCTATTTCATTTCAATTTTAACATAAATTAATTTATGGATATTAATTTAAGAATATCCTAACTTCTAATGTTTTCTAAACCGACCTTTGATACCAACTATAAGGACTCATCTTTAAAAGATTACATAATCTTGAATTAAAAGAATAATTCACATTGAGGATCATTTCAGGTTTATATTTTTAGAGAGTTAGGCTATAACTATTACATTACATCTCAAATATTACAAAGTAGACACTTCAACTTAGTTTCCATTTTTTCATAAAATAAAAACTCTTGAAAAGAAGAGTCATGTCCAGTTCCATGTTTTAGTCAGCATGACATTCCCTCGATCTCATCCTTGACCCTATTCACTATAAGTCCTATGAAAAACATTTCAAAACTTGGGATGAGCATAAAAAGCTCAGTAAAGGTTATAAAACAAAGAAATAAAACATTATTTCATCAATACATACATAACATAAGCTCTTTAACATACCCCATGAAATCATAAGATTTATGAATAAAACAAAGAAATCATAAATCATAACGGTAACTTGTGGCATACATATCATACATACATTGTAGCTATCACAGCTACATAGGGAGTTATGTTGGAATAACCATCACAGTATATCCCCTAAATCTCTTAGGAGAAACATCCATGTTTACCTCCGTCATGTTACCCAATGCATTAGAGAGCTATCTCGGGCTCACCCTCCCTAGGTTTATCACAGAACCACCCATATACTTAACAATTCCCAATAACCATAACATAATGATAACACATAACATAAGCATAAAGGAAAGATAACATTCCCACATTTCAATAACAATATAAAATTTTAAGATATTGAAATAATAAAATCATTCTAAAAACTATTTTCAATGCCAAAATACATAAAAAGTTTATATGGTATTTATTTTTCTTTTGAGAACATTACATATTGTTAAGGAATATATAGATCAAATAATACTCATGTTGGCAGAAAAGGTCATTGTCACTGCTTACGTTAAAAAAGAAACATTCATTTCTGTCATTTAGTAAAACGCTTCAAAGAGAAAAGATTCCCTTTGAATGAAATTAAAAGTCAAAGGGGTTTATAAACCATATAAAATAATTTCATGTAGAAATAAAAAGATACCTCAATGAATGGAGATTTATAATAAGTCACTTACCTCATGTTTGACTTCACTCGATTGTTCTTTAATCTCCTTAAAATCATGTAACTCCCTTTGGATTGAACCAAAAAGACCTCTTGAAGTGCCTTATTCCTAATTTAAGGCTTCTAAGAGGAGGAAAGGGTTGTAGGGATCCTAATTGTGAAGATTTTGGATGAGCCAAGGGGCTTGAGAGGTGTGAAGAATTGGTTAGAAGTGAGGGATTTTTATAAGGGGGAGGAGGGGCTCTTTAGGAAAGTGTGAAAATATTATTTTATTATAAACTTATCTTCAGTTTCAAAAGGTCCAAAACACCTTAATGTTGAAGATAATATGACTCATATTCTAAATAAAAGCATCCAATAATAATTGGATAAGTTTTGGATATTGTTTTAATATTTATAATCTTATTTATTTAAATCATTTATTAATGAGGTAAACACTACATTATTGTGTCATAAATAATTTTATTTATTTGATGTATAAAAATTATAAAAAAAACATCAATGATTTTGGAAATCGTTTTCTCTTTATAATTAATATTTATAGTCGAAGAGATAACTTAAATAAAATTATGTAAAAAATAATTTACTAAAAGATATTTTTTTATGTCATTTTTTCCTTTACTTTAAGTTAATTAAAATAAAGTGTCATTATCACTCCCAAGTGAATACATGGGGTTCTAAAATAAACCCAAGGATGATCATGGTCATATATGTTTCAAAAAATAATACTAGCACACATTTATGGGTAATTTTATATTATTATAATATTATTTTTTACCCTTATTTACCTGATTTACCCTTTAACCACGGTAAATAAAATACTTACTGAAGTAAATATTTAAAATGTCTAAAAATAAAATTTACCTACTTACAAAATTTGGACCTCTTGATTCCAAATATGGAATCTATTTTTCAAATTTCAAAGCATAGAAGTGACAAAAATTAATTTAAAATTAATTCCCGTCGTTAAAACAAAAAGTGTGTTTTTATGAAATAATATCTATCAAAATATTGACACTTGTTTATTTCCAATTTCAAAGTAAAATTACTTACAATGACCAAAATTGTAATAAATGGTAAATATATATTCTAATTACACTTTAAAACCAATTAAATAGGTAATATAACCATATAAATGAATTATATTAAAATGCAATTTTGAAATAAAATGCAGAATTTTCACTATTCATTAAAAATGATTTTTAGCAGAAAAATACAAACAATTTACCCAAAGTAAATTTTTATATCCCAATTCTAAAGAAGGATTTTATTTTTTTCAAATAGAACATATAAAAGTGACCAAAACTATATTTAAAGAGGGTTTCCATCAAAAGGTAGTAAATTGACATTTTAATGAATATTAGATTATTTATGCTTAAAATTAGTTTAATTAACATTTTAAGATTCTAACCTTTATTGGATAAATTTAAAAACATTTAAAAAACATATATAATCATATTTTTGTTAGTTCTATTCATTTCTTCCAATACAATGACTAGTCGTTAACTACCATTTAAAATAATATTATTATATTATTAGTATGCAACGTAAGATTTCAAAGAAACTCATTGTTGCATATCGGGTACGCCAACGAACATAGAATCCCCTTTAAAGTAAAATTAATATTTTATTCAAAAATATTAATAAATATGAAAATGTATTATTCTTTATTTACCTATGATGTTACATGTTCAGTTCTCGTTCAACTCTGAAGATGATTTCATTGTAATAAGTTGGGTAAAAGGTAAAATATGTACCTTTTCTTTGAGGCTATGGGCTGCCTGCATAGAAATACCTCGTGAAAGAATTTTTGAGGATTATCAAATAGTTCCTCCTCCTCCTACTGATGTGTTTATCCTATAAGAGGCTCTTGGTAGTCTAACTATAAATAATAAGAAGAGAAGTGAAATTGCATCTGAGATTGATGGTGAGACATTGCTATTATTTAAGTTTATTCAAAATATTATTTTTCCATGAAAACTATATTTTGATACCCCTAATTATTAAGATGTATTCTTCATACATCTTATGAATAATGAAAATAAGATCAATCTGTGTAAGTATGTTATACTTCATATGTGTGAAATGATCAAGATAACTTCGAAATCCACTTCTTTGTTTTTTTCAAGGTTAATTTCTTCCTTATTGATTTCAAAGGGAGTAGTTGGTCCAAATGAAGAATTAAATGAAGATTATGAGTTTTCCATCTCAAAAGATACAATCATTAGGACGAAAATTATCTAGAATAATTGGAAAAAGTCTTGGTTATAAGACAATGAAGTATTGAATGAGAAGTTCAATCCAATTGAGAATCCTTTAAGACTTAAGAACAAATCTGACCCTGGTTTGGAACCATATGAATTATTTGAATAATCAAGTGAAGAAGTAGAATATGTAGATAATTCACCTATGGAAGGAGTTTTCTTAAACAAGGAATATAGTGGCCTACCTATAACACAAAAATTAATTTAAGAAGAGATAGTTGCTGGAAAAATTGTTTCTGAAAAGGGACGAGCTACTGGTGTGGAAGAAAAAGTTATTCTGGAGGAACATTTAGAAGTGCATGTTGTTGAAAAATAGCCTACTGTTGAAGAATACATTATTGTTGAGATAGGACCTACTACTGTGGAAAAGTCATAAGAAGAATTTGAACCTGAAATAATCATATCTACTAAGGAAAGAATGGAACAATCCTTTAAGATATATAGAAAAGTGATGGGTGAGCTTAACAGTGATGAGAATTTGGAAATGGGTCAAGATATTTATTCTCTTAGTCCCAGAAGAGATTCACCTATTAAGGGGGAGAAGCACCCTAGTTTAGAAAGTGTTCAAGTTCCCAATCCTGCTGACCAAAGCTCTGTGGAAACCTGGTATAGGTTTTCCATTTATTTTGATATGGATAATACCCAAGAGGCCTCATTAAAAGGCATAAATCTTTCCACTGTGTTTCAATTGAAACCAATTTCTACCATAGAAGTAACCTCTTCTAAGGATCCTAAACCTGTTTTAGTTCCTATTTCTAAATCTACTCAATAATCTTCTAATTTTGTGAGTCACAGTGATATGAAAATTTTTGGAAACACCTTGTTATCTATATTTTAGAATATCATTATGTCACAACCTGCCCCTATGACTAATCTTTGTGAAAGAGCTGTTTCCTTGCTGTTAGAGAAAATCATATGGTAGATTCAACTAAAGATGCTTCATGAAATTCAAGAAGGAATGAGAACAAATAGTTGAGTGACGAGGTTAAGTGTCTAAAATATATGGTTGAATATATACTAAAAGTCATGAAAACTGGTCAAGCTCCTATTGTTCATCCTATTGAGGAAGTTGGTGATCAACTCCCATAGAAGGTCGTATCTATGATTTAACCAACTCTAGCTAAAACATATGAAAAAGTGCATGAGAGAAACACTAATATAGTCAGTAAGATGTGTGCGCTAGTGGTTGGGATTAACTAGCTGACTGATGAATATAAGGGATGTACACAAAAAGTTTTAAATCAACTTAAGTCTCTAACCTCTGCTGTTATAGCTTCAACTACCTCTGGATAGTCATCTCAGCCTATTGATAGTAAACAGATCAAAACTATTTTTAAAGAAGAACTTATGTCGGTATTGAACGGTATTGATAAGGAAGGTTTATCTGCTATCTTAAAGAATAGTGACCTAGTGATTGATTTGGTAAGGATTCATTCAAATATTTCCAATGATGCTCAAGAATAAATCTATATGAAAGTAGACTTATACTTCAATAGAATTTATTCTAAGCATGATCTGACCAATCATTTCAAGTACCTTGTAGATAAGTTAAAAATTACTCCTGCCACTCAAGATTTCAAGACACAAGTTCAGAAGCTAAAGGACATCATTCCCCTGTTGGAAAAGTTTTTTTAGGACAAGGATTACTTTGAGAAGGATATGTAGTATAAAGGTGAGATTATTACTGACTTCATTAAGTTGTTGAAGCCTTATATACCTGTGAAAAGCACTGCCATTGTGGCTCCTGTAGCTTCCCCTTTGCGGCCTGGTTTAACCCCTTCCTCCTCCACTACCTTTTCTCTTACTACCATGTCTGCATCTCAGTCTCTGAGATAGATCATACATATTATTAGTGAACAACACCTACCTCAGTCTTCAACCAAACCAACTCTTTATCCCTGTATTTTTGAATGAGTTCCTATTCCTTCTCTCACAATTGGATCAATCCCTTTTACCGCATCTACTTATTCTCCTTTGGCTCCTCCTGATGTTTCTACCAAATGAAAATAGAATAATGTTGGCTCTGAAGAGAGGTTAATGATGTATTTTGACAGGGATTAATTGAATGTTGCGTTATTCTTGTAATGAACTTTATATTTTTATCCAATAAAGTGTGAAATATTATTGTTTATTTTCTTCCATAGCTTTATTCAATATTTATTTTATTTTTATTTTTCACTTTTTGATTATCCCAAAATGGGGAGAAATAAGAAAATGAATTATGAAAATATATGGCTAATAAAAATCCATGATTTGTAATCATAAAAACAGGGGATATTGATGGTCTCCTCATGTTTTAATGCTAACGAATCATTTTTATCATATCACAAATCCTATTTGGAGATTTTTGGTTTCCTTATGGTTTAAAGCCTACAAATCATGGTCTGAACTCTCCCAAGATCCTGATTTAGAATCTCACAAATCTTGTTTGAATCTTGTAAACTATGTTTGATCTTGTTCTATTATGTTTTATTTTACTAATGCTTAAGTCTAATCCATTTTTTTGTGTATTAATTATTAATATAGTTTACAGTTATTTATCTAAGTTTGAGAAACTATAATTCTTCCACCGGTTCCAATTTTTGGCAAAGTCCCTGACACTGAAACCCAGACACTGTGACTCAGACACCATAACCCAGACACTGTGACTCAGACACCATAACCTAGACACCGTAACACAGACACCATGAATCTGACACTATAACTAGTTCCAGATTTCATAAATCATGTGACACCAGTTCCTTACTACCATATCCAAGACATCATAATAAGACATTGTTAAAATTTTTGACAAAGGGATAGACACTATTACTTAATACATTGTGATCCTAACACCACATTTATGCTACCGGATCCAGATCTCAATGCAACTATGTCACCATGACTGTCTCACTGTGACTGTATCACTACTAAAAGGAAAAGGAGAAGATTCCATTTTTAGTGACACTATTTCAATAAAAACTATGACATATTTCCATACATAACCATTTTTCTGTATTTTCCAATTTAATTTAAAAGTTATTTCTAAAGGTCATATTTGAGTCATTTAATTACACTGACATAATTAATGATTTTTTTATAGACATGTCACCTAATAGTATGAGGTATGAGGCGTAGAAATCATGATCCATGTCAGCTCCATCACATGCACTTGAAATAAAAATTAAAAGTGTGGCACTAAAGCACAAGGGAGTTCGTGAATTTGAATGCATGCAAAATAGAGCAGAACACATACACTGAATAAGCTAAATAATTAACATAATTTTATTATTCTAGAATATAAAGACACAAGTGACAAGTCAGACTCAAGGTAATGGCACATGAGACTCAGCCTAGTTGGTGAGGACACTTTAAGTGCATTTAGACGACCTGTGATCAAATTCAGGCAGAGGCTAATTTCCAAGATATTGTTGGAGTACTATAGCAGGTACTGTAGTAAGTATTCTAGTAGGTACTGTGTAGTACTGTAGCAGGGACTATAGCAGGCACTGTTTGGCACTGTAGTAGTCAGGAATATTCCTCCGTTTGGTCCTTCGGGCCACTGATTTGGTCCCCGAGTCCTTTAAGGCCTTCGGGTCAATAAGGCCTTCAGGCCACCTCAAGGCCTTCGGGCCACCTTAAGTGCAGATGCAAACCAAACAACCTACAAGGAACCAGCTTCATAAGGAGGATTAGGAAGGAGCTTTCAACATAGAAAAAGATAAACAGATTGAAAGAATGAGAGGGTATGGCATCTGCCATCGGTACAAGCCTGTGCATTCACGGGAAGGCATATCCGAACAGCCATGTAAAGGTGGAGAGATGATTTCACGATGAAGATTTTGGGGAGGATAAGTTATGTGTTTCTAGTTTGGGTTGTATGTAATGTTTGTAGCATACGGACAATGAATTTCTCTAAGGCCTATGGGCCATGTAATAATAATGCCTACATGCCTTGTAAGGGTTCCACCTCACCCCTTGAAAGGTGGATTATCAAAAATCAATAAAAATGAATGTCTTAGGGCCATTTGATTGATGGAATTGAGGTAATGGATTCTTGTCTCACTTTTCTTTCTGTGAGGCCTTTTTCATTTTCACCACTAACTTATTTGGGTGGTGTATCTATTGATACTTTTGATATATTATATCATGAATCCTTTTATCTTTATGTGTTTAGGTTTTTACTTTGAATTATCTCATCCAAGGGGTTTAAAAATAAAAATTACCAATAGGTAAAATTTATCTTACAATATCACTTTCTTTTGTGATTATAAACATTCTCCTAAAGAAATCACTTTAGCTTAATCATTTTTCATTGAAAATTACACTTATTTGTGATATACATATTATTTTATAATGGATATGATTATTTTTTAATTGTATACCATATTTATATATGATGATTAATTTGAAAGTTATTTGATTAAATTTGGAAATATTGATAAATCTATAACTTTAATAAATGTAGATATTTGATGATAAGGCACATTTTTTATTAATTATATTGATTATTCAATATATGAGGAATGATTTGGACTAGAAGATGTGGGAGAGGCCTAGTTATAGATATCGCCTTGAATCATTAGTAGTCTCATGGGATGACTCAATTGGACAAATCAAAGTAGTTTAAACAATATTAAGAATATATATTAAAGGTATATAGTTCATGTTCCAGATATATAACATCTAATATTAAATCATTTCCTTTATTCATAATTCATTTTAGTTATTATCTAGAGGATTTTCGCTATGACAAAATCTAGGGATGCATTTTATTTCACTATTGATTAAAGAGAATCTGTTTCAGTTATTTACCTTGTCGTATTGTTTATTCCTTATCCAGTTATTTGAATGGCATGTGTTCATTGTTATTTACCTTTACATGTTGATTTATATTCATTAATTCATGATATCTTCCACTATACTTAACCTTTACAAGGAATTTGATCTCACCCTTATATTGTTTCTTTTCCCCATGTTATGAAGAAGAGGTCTCTGAATGATTTTTAAAGGGTTCATTTTATTATAATTTGTTATGTATTGTTTTTTATGTTATTTTCCAAATGTTAAATGGGTATTATGTATTTATCTAGTTTTCAAATTTTCTAAATAGATCGGTCCTTTGGGATTTGAATCGTGTATCAATGCTAATGTAATAAAGTAAGGCATTAGCTCTGAGCTACTGGGGTCGGGGTGTTGCATAAGTAATATGATATATATGATATTATGATTATTCTGGAATGATAAAATAATACTAACCTTATTTATGTAATTTTTGTTGATAAATGAAATGTTACTCATTCGAATGTATGGACTATCATCTCCATGGTGGTAATGTAGTTCATTTTTCATAATCGTTCTTAATGGATGGATTAAAATGTAAAATTAATGTATAATAATGATAATTATTTCATTATTATTATTCTTAATATGATGGAATGACGACCTTTTGATAATAGTCAACTTACTGAATCTATTTTTGAATTATGAAACAAATATCTTTTAATCAACTGAAGAGAATTTAATTAATTAAAAAAATTAAATATAGCATGGTAAGAGATAAAATAAAAGTAATAAAAAATATGATTTTTTTTAAAATAAATAAATAAATAATCTAATATTACTATTCAGTAAGATAAACAATGTACATGGTAAGTCAAACTCAAGGTTAGGGACTTTCTTTTAGAAATCATCTTTTAATTTTTCTTTTAAAACTCGCTTCTTCCTCTATATCCATTTGATTGTTTTATAAAAAAATTTTAAATATGATTTTTAATATTCTTATATTATTTTTTAAATTCATTTTTACTTATTTTCTACTTTTAAAAAATAGTTTTAAAGGAATATTTTTCTTCAAATGAGGTACTTTGTGACTTTTCTGACAAAAATATGGAAGGAATATTTTTTTAACTTATATGGCATGAGCTGAATTTTCCACCATCATGAATAATACTTTATTTTAATCTTCCTCTAAAATTTTACATGTTTATTTTTGAATAAAAAATTTCCCTTTGTAAGTACTTATCTTTCCTTAAAATAGGTGATTTAAATATGTAAATGTAATTTTCCTTAAGAATGTCTTTATGATTAAAGATTTCATGATTAATGGTAATTTTATGGATCTTGGGATTTTTTATGATTATGTTTGGTTTCGTTATAAACCAATTATCGGTGGATAGGTTATTAACTAATAACGGGTGGTTTCAAGATAAACTAAGGAGGGGTGGTTATGTTATAACCTCCAATACATTAGGTATGGAAGTCGACCGTATGGTTATTCTATATGTGATACATAGTTAACCAATTAAATTTATACTAAATGATAATGGGATTATACTATTATGGTTATTCTAATATAAACTATAATGGTTAATCATAAGTAGTTATGATGGTTACTTGATGGAAATATATAGAAGTTAACCATGAAGGTCTTCCATGAATATCTGTGGTGGTTACTCCAATGATTCCCCAAGTTTCCAACATGTTTTATCTATGTTATCTATGGGGTTTAAAAGTTTTCTTTGATGAAAAGTGTTTGTTTTTATTATAAAAGTGATTTATTAAAAAATTAAAGAATAATGTGATAAATGTATGTATATTATGTATTTTCATTTTTTCCACTTGACTAATGGTTTTTTATCTTTTTATGTCCCTTCATAATATTTTTGTACTCATCCCATGATTTTAAATGTTTTTCATAAGGATGTAACGGTGACTAAGGACAAGAAAATTGTTAAAATAAATTATTTAAAGATGTGTCATGAGTAGATAACATGTTTTCTTATGTTTTTTCTTGTGGGAAAAATGGATACTGAGTATCAATGTCCACTAATAATTTATGGGTTTATTATGTAAGACTTTTTCCTAATTATCTACAACTCTAAACCTAAAAGATCATTGGGAGTGAAAAAAAGATAATTCTAGTATAAAGTCACTATAATATGTAATGTTTAAGGTCATGTTCTTATAGTTGATATCATATCAAGGTTTAGAAAGCTTTTTAGATGAGGATATTTTCATGTGAGGTTCTGTTAATAATTTTAGACACAATCATGTGTTTACAAGTTTAAGGTTGATTATAAGTTCAAAGTCTTAGACACCCATTTTGTGGTTTAAAGTGATGGATTTAGAGGGGATTAATTATATATTTTGAAATTTGATTTTGAATCATAAATGGATTAGGTATAAATAATTTAAAGTTTAAAGTATTATGTAATTTCTAAGGGTATTGTATTTTCAAGGAACATTTCCATTTTAATATGTAATAATTAATTTCATGTTTTAATGATGTTCTTTATGAAGATTAAGGATTGTTTATCTAGGTGGAAGGAAATAGATATTTCACAACCATATTATCCCTTCCATATGATTTTATTATCATTATTATTTTTAAAATATTAATCAAATTATTTTGATAGATTTACAGGTATTCAAATCACCTGCAAGAAACTATTTAACTTATCTAAAGCCTTTTTATTTCTCAAAAAAAATTATGGGTCGTGGTATATTATTCATTTGATTTCAAAATATCAACTCTACCAACTATCTCAAAAGGGGTAATTCTAAAAATGATGTGACTATTTACTTTCTACAATATGGGTATCATGTCAGAAGATAAAGGGGATATGAAAAAAATCTTTATGTAAGGATTTATGGTATAAATTATTTTCTTATATTATAAGTATGAAATATGTTTGGGCTGATATTTGTGTATCATATAAATAAATTTAATATATTTGATTGTAAGAATGATTTATTAAGTAATAATATGATTAATCATGGTTAAATGTTTAAGAAGGAAGTTTAATGAAATATATATTTGTGTATCGAGTTTTCAAAATTATGACATAATGGTATTTTAAAAATATTATTGGAATCATGAATCACTGAAGGATTTTTCAATCATATTTTTTTGTCATAAATTTGGAAACATATTCTAGATAGAATCAATACTATTTAAAAGTCGTTTAGTGAAATGGTGATTATTTTTAAGAGACATTTATTGAGTTTTTATAGATATTTTAGGTATATGTAACCCTTAAGTTTATGATATGAAAAAATTTATTTGCGGAAAAATGTCTTTACTTTTGGTGGAAATAAGTTTAAAGGTATTGGTAGCCTTTATGGTTTATAAAATCACTAATTTTGAGGTAATTATGGGTTTTTAAAATTTGGGAGCATATTTTTATTGGATATTACTATTGAATTTTAGAGATTAAAAGTAGTTTTTCTTTATTTTATGGTTTATTCCTCATTTTAATTATCTTATCACGTGCCAACCATTTTGGTTTTGGTTAATGTAAAAATATAGAAGGAATATATTGTTATTATTTTATGGATTTTATTTATCCATTTAAGTTGATTCTAATGATTCAATCATGAAAAATTCATCTTAAATACTCATTATTTGGAGACAAAGATGAGATTGTGGTGAAAATGTATTAAAGGATTAAACTCTACTTGTCAAGTAAGTATATTTCCATATTTTCTCAATAAATAAAGTAAAATAATTCCACAAATATAGGAAAATGATTTTGGAACAAAAAGGTTATCTATTTATTTTTCTTCTTGAGAAATCAATGGTCTTTTAACCCATCATTGATTTACAGTTTTGTGATGGTTAACTATCTCATGACCATATTGTCTATTACTCTCCAGCAGTACTTAGAAGTTATTTTTATCTTCTATATCCATGTTTTCACTTCCAACTTATGTTCTCTAATATGGAAACCTACTATTTTTTATTCCTAATGACCTTCATAACATCATTTCTCTCATTTCAAGAGGAAGTTTTATTAACTTTATTTATGATGTGGGATTCAAGAAATGTATTTTTAAAAGTAAAAACCTTGGTTTTTGATCCCGAAATCAAATTGTAAGGACAAAATATGTAAAAAGGGATAGAATTTAAAAAACTAGGTAGTTATATAATAAATAATTTAAATATTTATTAGTATTCTTGAATTATTTTGTTATATTCATTATAAATATATTAAATTATTATTAAAATAAAAATTGAAATGGTTTTATTAAACTCATTTCATATAAGATTTTATTTAAATGATTAATTTTAAAATAATATATTTTAAATTTGAAAAAATTAATTTTCATTTTTAAATTCAACATTTCAAAATTATCCCTTGATGATTTTTTTAGAATTTTCTAAAAATAATAATTTTTTAAGGAATAGTGAAAAATACTATTTTTATTGAAACTATATTTTATTTTAAAGTATTTACAGAGTAAAATTGTTTTTTGGAATAATTTTATGTTTTTTTAATTTATTTTTATTTAAAATAATAAAATTATGGTTTTTAAAATACATTTTATACTTTCATTAATATAAAACATTTTATATTTAAAAAGGGAATTTTTCTGAACAAAAAAATCATTGTATTTTATTAATTTAATTTTAAATTAAATTATAAAACTTCTACTTTTTAAATTTTGATAAATTTATTCCATATTTGGAATCCCTGGTTCCAAATTTGTTAAATATTTCTCTTTAATTTTTTGTTAATTTGAATAGTAAACTATTAATTTTATTACCACAGTAAAGGGTAAATCGGGTAATTTAGGATACAAATAAAATTATATGTACCATCATATGACACATAAAACTTTAATAAATATTATTATATGATTATATAAATACTATAATCATACCATGTTTTAATTTATGTCATTTTCAGGCCACATGGATGAGATTATGACCTTTATAATATTTTATTTAAAGAAAAGTTAAACATGCCACACTCTTGTTTTTAATAAGTGTAATATTTTTAATATTATGTTATCTAGAAAATATTTTAAACTATAAATATTATTTTGAAATATAAAATATTTATCTTTATATTTTAATTTATTTTTAAATTTTAGTGAATGAATAATTAAATTAAATATTTGCACATCATTGATAGAGTAATTATTCAATTAACGGACAAGACAAATAAATGATATTAAAAATATAAAAATTAATATACCCTGTGATAATTAATGTAATTAATGAATTTTATAGATAAATTTTACAGGTTAGGGATATGTTAAAATAATTGCTTCTAGTTTTATGTTTATATTGATATTATTAAAGTCAATGTAATTAATAGTTCTAAAAATAGACATTCTGGTTATTTTATAATAAATAATATTTTATTAAATGATATAAAATGAGTAAAATAGTGTAAGGTTTAAAATATCAACCATGATCCATTTATGGGTTTTTTTAAAATTTTATATTAAATATTTTAACTCAAAAAGAGTAAAAATTCATGTTATCATGGTAAGAGTTAAAGGGGTTAAATAGGGATTAAAACCAAAATATATGGGTAGAAATATGGTCAAAGCTTGTCTAATTTTTATTTTTTGAGGTTATTTAGACCCATACTCATTTTATATTAAAAATAAATCACTTTTAATCCTTTTTAAATTGAAAATTTATTTATATTAATTTAATATTTTGATAAATTCCAAGAGTACCTCTCCCCTCTCTGATAAAAGGGAACCTCTTCTTCTCATTAATTCACACTTCAAAGCCCATTGTTTGACCAAAACATACCCAAATACCTTAATATAATCCCAAAAATCATTCTAGAGGTCTTTTTTAGGCATAATAAAAATATTATATGGCTTAATGTGTTAATAAAAAGAGGTTTTTAAAAGAATAGGTATAGTTTTCAACCACATGTTTTAGTTTTGTGTGCGTATGTGTGGACTACCACCTCTACTAAGTGATGTGATTTATTTTTCATCACCACATTATATAGATGATATATATATATATTAAATATTAATATGATATTTATGATAATATTAGATTATGGAAATATAAAATAACACATTCCCTCTTTCTATAAAGATTGTTGATAAATGGAAATTTTATTCACAGGTACGTACGGCCTATTGTCTACATGATGGTAACGTAGCTAATTTTTCATAACCATATTTAATGGATGGATTTAAAATTATAGGTGATATATAATAATGATTATTATTTTATGATTATTAATCTGGAGATGATTTAATGATTTCCTTTTCTACCATTGTCAACATACTGAATCCATTTTGGACTTATGAAATAAATATCATTAAATCAACAGATGTAAATTTAATTAATTAAATAATTAAATATATAATGGTATAAGATAAAATAAAAGGAATAAAAACATGAAAATTTTATTAAAAAATTATATAATTAACCTATTTTTATTATTTAGGAAGATAAAGAACATACGTGATGATTTCGACTCAAGGTAAGGGTCATTCTTTTAAAAATCGTCTTTTAAAGTTTCCTTTAAAACCATATTTTTCTTCAATATCCATCTTATTGTTTTCTAAAAATGTTTTAAATATGGTTCTTATTATTTCTCTATTATTTTCTAACTCTATTTTTACCAATTTTTTCCTTTTTATAAAATTGTTTGAATTTTTTTTTTGTCATTTTCAAAACGATGTATTTGTGACTTTTCAAAAAAAAATATGATAGGAATGTTTTTATTAACTAATAAAGAATGAGAATCCTTTTCTTCCATCATGAATAATATTTTTTTTAATCTTATTTTATAGGTTTACATGGTTATTTTTCAAAAACAAACCCTTTATATGTGTTCATTTTTTCTAAAAATAAGTGATTTCAATATGAAAAGGTTATTTTTATTAAGAATGTTTTTATGGTGAAAGATTTCGTGATTTATGATTATGTTATGGTTCTTGGGAATTTTTATTATGATGGTTTGTTATTTTATAAACCAAGGATGGGTGATTATGTTATTAACCATAGACAAGTGATTATGTGATAAACCAAGGATGGGTGGTTACGTTATAACCACCAATGCATTAGGTATGGAAGTCAACCATATGATTTTTCCATATATGAGACAAAGTTAACCGATTAGTTTTCTATTAAAAATAATGGTAATATAATGAAATAGTTATTCCAAGATTAACTATTATGTTTAATCATTAGTAGTTGTGATGGTTACATTAAGGTAATGTAAGGAAGTTGACAATGAAGGTATTTCTATGAGTAGCTATTGTGGTTACCCCAATGATGCCCTGGGTTTCCAATATTTTTTATCTATGTTTGCTATGGGTTTTACAAGTTTTATTTGAGAAAAATTTTTATTTTTATTATTTAAGTTATTTATTACATAATCTCAAATAATAACGTGATTAAAGTATTTAGATTATGGATTTTCATGTTTTTCACATGACTAATGGTTTTCCTTATTTTATATGTCCCTTACTAAGATTTTTGTGCTCATCCAATAGTTTAAAATGATATTAAAAAGGATTTAATGATGTTTAAGTACAAGGATGATTTCAAGATCAAATTGGTGAAGATATTTCATGAAAATAAAACATGTTTTTTTAGTTTTGTTTGGTTTTAAAAATGGATATTGAGTATAAGTGTCCACTAGTAATATATGGGTTTACTATGTAAGAGTTTATCATAATTCCCTAAAACACTAAACCTAAAAGATTATTGGGAACCAAATAAATATAAATCTAGTCTAAATTCACTATAATATGTAATGTTTAAGGTCGGGTCCTAATATTATACTTGGGTCATGGGAGGTTTTTTTTTGTGGATCACTCTTATTAATGATTAAAAAGGAATTCAATTGCTCATGGAAATTTTATATAACTCTAAAACATTTTCACACCAATAATTATTTTGAGAGGGTGAAAAACATTGATGTCACATTCATAAAGACATAATAATCGGGAAATGATAGAAATATTTATAAGAAATGATCAATATTTTTGGATCTTCTATATTGGGCATATCATGAGATCAAACATAACATTGATGTCATGCATGCGTTGAATAATATATGTGATAGATTGATTGGAACATTTTTAGATATTAAAGGAAAGATTAAGGATGATTTGAATGAAATATTAGACTTACTCTAAATGGGAATATGTTTGGAGTTAAATCCCACTTCTAATGGAAGATGAACATACCTACCTCCAAATTGTCATACATTATCCAATTTGGAGAAAATTAGTTTCTGTCAGTGTATCCCTGGTATCAAAGTTCCACAAGGTTAGTCATTAAATGTAAAAAAAGTTATGTCACTAAAATATTTAACAGGAATGAAATATTATGATTTTGAAGACATGATGGGACTTGAATCAAATGAAAAATTATCTCATTGGTGCCCTTGAGATTTTCTCTACGATCTCTCTCTCTCTCTCTCCCTCTCTCCTACAATGGTTGTTCTACCTCTGAAAACCCATCCTAGAGAAAATAATTAGCCTTTTCATCCCCTACAGGTTGCTTGTGCTTTGACTTCAGCTAGAGATTCGGGCCCCCGGTCCATAAAAGATACATTATCTAGGTTTTTTGGATTGGTTTTGGACACCTTGTTGCTCACTCTCCCAATGTCTACTTCCCATATATGTGCAGATAGGTTAGATAGTTTTCTAGTAGTGTATTTTTTGATGGGTGAACTCAATAAATCTATAGTTTACCATAACTTATCATTGGTGGTGACGTTTTGATGTGATAATCCCCTATTACTTTATTTAGAAATTCACTACTAGAAATCTGACTTTTCCCAATGATTCTATACCAACAGTTTGTAAAAACCATTGGGAAAAGTCCACTTTGTGGCCACCTTTCCCAACGGTTTGGCCAAACTGTTGGGAAAGCCATACCCTTTCCCAACAGTTTTCCAAAACCATTGGGAAAGGTCCCCTATAAATCAACCTTCAACCCAAAATAAATTCCAAAATCAAGAACTATACCAACGGTTTTCAAAACCGCTGGTATAGGTCTTGAGAATTTTTATAATATCTTCTTACTGAGACCATTATATAAATCAAAATTTAAAATAATTATAAAAATACATATATATATTTATGTAACTATGTTCACAAAAGTCATTTTAGGTTAGTGGTTAATTCATTCAATGATATACTAGGGGTCCTGGGATCAAATCCCAGCGAATATTTTTTTTTGAAATACATATACCAACGGTTCCATAACCGTTGGTATAGATTTTCATATTACTTATACCAACGGTTTTCAAAACCATTGGTATAGGTCTATACCAACGGTTTTTGAAAAATCGTTGGTATAGACCTATCCCAACGGCTTACTTGTAAATGGTTCTCCAAACCGTTTCTATAGGCTATACCAACAGTTTGGAGGCCTATACCAACGATTCTCCTGGGGTCTTCATCAGTGGGCTACCATGTTGGCCATCTCTAGATATTCCTTCTGTATAAACCTCTTCTCCTGGGATGATTTCATGAAAGATTGTTCTAGAAAATAATATCATTGTGGATCATGGATATTCTTGTTATCTATGTGGTCCTGGAACTCACATCTTGGTTTGGAATCCAGACATATAGCAGTTTCAGTTAGACTCTTAGGTCTCCCTCTCCCACTCTAGAATCCCTCAATGATTTTTTTGGTGGGTAATGTTATTGGGAATTTTTTTATTCACCTAAAAGGAAATTCTCTTCCTAAAATTGGTTTCATACCTCAGTATTTGTGTGTAGTTAGACATGGCCTAGCCTCTTCCACTAATGGTTCTAATTTGCGCTGGGTTGGATTTCCACAGGTGGAAAAATCTTTTTTACCTGGTACTCCTTCGTTTTTATGTTCACTGTTTTGGGTAAGGCCATTCACTGGATGCTTTCAGGTGCAAGATTTTTTCTACAAGGAAGGATGACCTGACATTAGATCATCCTAATCCCTTGGATTCTGGTGTGGGAAAGGGTGAATCTAGGACTCATGTGGCTTCTCCTTCCAATCTATTTTTGGTGGTATCTTCCTTAGGTCCTCTAGAGGTTTGGCATGAGGGAACAAATTTGAATTTGGAATATGGGATCTATGTGCTGGGTTTTCCTTCCATAAAGGCTCATTCGGTGTCAGAAATGGTTCAAACCAAAATATTTGTTTTTATAGTATTGTCCCTTCCTAAGTCACCCACTGATGGGTTTAATATTTTGAATTTCCCATACTTGGAGGCTCCTTCTTTTTTCCCTCCACCTGTTTCCCCCTCAACCAGTATTCATTTTCTATATTCTTCTAGTTTTTGTTCTTTGGTTCCCTTGGCTAGTATGGGTGGTAGAATTTCTGATTTTCATAGACCTTATATCCCCCTATCAAGATCATCTCAATCATGTAGTATGACTATGGTTTGGTTCATTTTATCTTGTATCCAGATAATCTCCCTGGATCGTCATAGATGGATAAGTCAAAAGATCCAAACATGATAGGATTGATGTTTAGACCTATGGATACCAGTGAGTCTCTAATATTGGTGGTTCCCTCCTACTATAAAGAGTCCATAGGATACAAGTAATTATTAACTCCTTCAAATTTTGGATTTATTACTCAGGCTAGAGAAAAATAATCCATTCTTACCATTACGTTGAATAAATCTGTGTTTCTATCAAGGATTTATTTATTAGGGTTCAAGGCCACCAATACTAATATTTAATGGTTTTGGTTATGATTTGTAATGTTATAGGTTTGGGTTTTTGAGCTAAAGGTGTGTTCATCTTCGATAAATCTCGCCATCAATAGGTGGATGTTCTTGCAATTCTAGAGCCAAAGTAAAGGTTGGAACTACTCCTAGTTTCTGCAAAGAATCTAGGTTTCTCAGAATTCATTCATGCAAGTGCATGGAGTGAGTATAGTTTGGTCTTCTAGAATCATATTATCCAGGTGGATTATATGTATTCTTCATATCAAAATCTTACTACAAAAGTTTAGTTACGAGATAATTCATTTTTCTTTAATTTTTTTATTCCAAATGTGAACTTTCCTTGAGAAATTCTCTCTAATAGAACCTGTCTAGTTTAAATGTAGGAGGATATGCCTGGTTTTTAGGGTATTTTAATATCATTTCAAATGTAACTGAGAAAAATGACAGGGAGATAATTTTAGACCAGCCATGTAGGAGTTCAGATATTTCATGTCTGATTTGGGTTTGATGGATCTCATATTTTCAGGTTAGAGATACACTTTGTGTAATAATCGCAAAGGGAGTCAACATATTTGGTGTCTTCTACAAGTTTCTTATCTAATATATAAGGTATTTATTTTTTTATCATACCTTGGTCACTCATATTCCTTGATCTCTATTAGTGGTGATTATCAGAAAGGATATTGGTAGCTCAAAACGTTTTGCATTCCCTCATAGTTGGACACATATGGATGGTTTCCTTCAGGTGGTTGAGGACTCTTGGAACCATCCCACCTTTAGGCCACCCTAGACTGGGTTATTTATGCAACTCAAGTGGTTAAGGAAAGAGATGAATCAGTGGGTCTTGAACAGGAATGATAATAATTCCATCTTAGATGGGATTCAAAAGGAGATCTATAGACTGGAAGAAAGGCTATAACAATATTAGGATGAATACATCTTCATAGACCGTCTATTAAACAAAATGAATTAGAAATTAAAATGATTGAGTTAGAAACATTTTTTTGAGAGAATAAGAGATTTGTGGCTAAAATATGGTGAATGAAATATGGCCTTTTTTAGGAGTACATTAAGGAAAATAATTCTTCATGGAAAATTAATCTAAAGCTTCAAGTGGGTCATATACGGAATACATTGATGTTACTGGGAGAATAGACCCAGATCATTTTGAGAGGATTTTATCATACCCAAGGAGCTCAAATGATCATAGGTAGGAGTACCTGGAAGAAAAAGGTTTCATGAAAAGTTTAAATAGTCTAGTTGATCTGGAAAGTAATGAGATTCTTAAGAAGGTTTTGAGAGAGGAGATAAATGAGACCAGTTTCAGCATGAACCCAAATAGTGAAAAAGGTCTTGATGGGTTTCCTAGTTCTTTCTTCATGGATTCCTAGGAAATCATCAAGGAATATATCAGTGAATCAATTTCTGACATCTTTAAAGGTGGGTTATTACCAAGGGTACTCTGCACTTCAAGAGTGATTATTATACCAAAGGTGAATCATCCCAATTCCATTAATTAATATTATCATATATTATTATGTAAATTTTTTTATAAAATTATTTCTGGACTTATAAATAATAGGTTATGTTATATAATACCCAGACTTATTTTTGGAGAACGACATGGGTTCATCAATGGAAGAAACATACAAGGTCTGGTAGGTATTATAAAAGAATTTTTAGAGGACCTTAATAGGAAGTCTATTTGTTCTAATATCATTATAAAAGGTTACATTGAAAAATCCTATGATAAACTTGAATGGATCTTTATTATCTATATTATGAGAAATCATGGCTTCAAATAATGGGTTTGTGACTTTCTCTTGTGATGGTACTCCTATCATTGGATCTCCATCTCACTCATGGGGAAGTCTTTTGAATTTTTTAAGACAACTCATGGTCTCCGAAAAGGTTATATGATATCTCCCTATCTATTTATTCTATCCCAAGAGTTTCTCACTAGGAATCTCAAATGAAGTCTATAGTAGGGATCCATCATAACTTATAAAGACATATCAGGTAATAGACTCATTTCACACTTGAAATTTTCTAATGATGTTATATTCTTTATAAATGGTAGGAAAAGTTCCATTCAGGGATTAAATAGAAAAAAGGCTTAATAAATAAAAGATCTATGTTTATATTTCCAACAAATGTTTAAATAGGCATTGTCCTTATATTCAAAGTAAGCTTGGTATGTAGAGACTAGATCTCCCTATGATCTACCTAGGACCTCCTCTTTCAAATATCAGAATTAAGAAGACATTGTTTGAGTAAATTTTTAACCACATCAAGGGGTGAATTCCTAACTTGAAAACCTACTTTTTGTCATTAGATGTTCATATCACATTGGTTAATACTGTTCTAACCACAATTCTGATGAACATTTTGTCAATAATTAAGGATCCAAAAGGGACTATTGAGTGCTTGGAAATAATTTTAATAGGTTTTATATGGTATTATAATTAGAAAGGAAAGTGACATTAGGATTCTTAGAAGAGACATGCTAATCCCACTAATGAAGGTGGTGTTAACTTACATAATGTGGAGGAAACCATGAAAAGTTTTCAGCCTAAATTAGTGTATAGATCCTTGAAGGAACCTCACTTTGAGTAATATTTATAAGAAAATGATATGGTGATGATTGGATTACGTGGTTTGGAACCTTCAGGAGAGCTTCAGATGTTAAAAGGAACATGTTTTCTCCTCTGGAGGATTTAGAAGGTTCAATTAGGTGGGTGGTGGGTGATGGCGCTATCAACTATTGGAAGGCAAACTGGGCTGTTAAGACTCTTTACATTCTATGGTGCTTAGTCCCTAAAATATCCTTCAGAGAATCAAGATTATTTATAACTTCATTCATACTACACTTGAACCTTATCAAAGTCATATCTTTGATAATATCAACTAGAATAATGATCTTGATAAATTTATTTTTTTAGTCTCCTCCTCTGGGAAATTTAACTCCAGGGAATTCTATGAGATAAACATGATAGAATTGGAAATATTTTAGGATCCAAAGATATGGTTTAAATAAATTCCATCTAAAATTAATTTCTTGGTGTGGCACCTAAGAAATGGTGCACCACCTACTGATGAAAACATGTAGAAGAAGGTGATACAAATGGTGTCTCAATGTTGGTGCTGCTCTACTTCAAGCTATGAAACTATTCTACATATGTTCGTCAGAGGAGACTCAACTTAATGTATTCAGGATCTTCGTTTCCACTTCATGGATCTTGATATATTTAGGGATGGAATTTTTGAGCTCAAGAGGACTTAGTTCTAAGGTAGAGATATTAGCAGGATTGAGGTGAAGGCTCGTAGCATGGACTTCTATTCAGGTTTCTATATCATCTAGGAGGGTAGAAATAATGATAGAGAAGGGTGTGCTTACTCCATCCATTTCATGAAAATTCAAGTGAAAACTATTGTTTCTAATTTAGGGGATCTCATCCCTAGTGGGGTTTCCTCATCCTTGCTATGAATAGTCCTTCCAAGGGTGGTGGTGATGATGTGGATAGATCGGAAGAATAATCTGGGGACAGGGATTAAAGAGAAGTGTCCATCATCCGGGTTGAACCTTAGCATAGATGGGTCATGCAAGGAAGGGACCATGAGGGGGAATTCCTTGTCTAGGATGATAAAGGTCTTGTTTTATTTGGATTAATCTCCTTCAACGGCACAGGTATCTCCCTAGAAGTGGAACCAAGGGACATGGATAGTGGCCTCTATCTATGTAGGAACTTAAATTTCAGCATTATAGTGGTGGAATCAGATTTGAAAATTTTAGTTGTGTTACTTCAAGTAAAATAAAAACCACCTTGGTATTTGAGTTATTTAAATATTAAGTGTAAGGATTTTTTGAACCCGGGCTTTATGGTTAGGCATACTTGGAGAGAGGGTAACTTTTCTGCTAATCCGCTAGCCAACCAGGCAGATCCTAGTGAGCATACTGTCTTATATCTATGTACTTATACCCTTCCAAATTATTATATTCTCATTTTTAGGGGTTATGATTTAGTTCTTCATCGCTACCAGAACCCATGATTTTTTTCATGTTTTGTGGGGTCGTTTTCCCCTTTTTCCTAATGAAAAAAATTTACTTTTTATCTAAGTTACAAGGAAAAATATCTTACTAGTTTCATTGTGTAGAATATTTCCCATACTTTTCAAAATTACTATCATGAAGGTGTATTATTTTTTCAATTAAATTTTTAACAAGGTGATTGATCTAAATTCATTGAAAAATATGGAGAACGATGTAGTTTCTATAATTTTTCAACTGGAAATGTATTTTTAACCATATTTTTTTATATCATAGGGCATTAAATGGTTTATTTGGTGTGAGAAATAAATCATTCAGGAATTTTATATCTATGTTGTATGTATCATTTTTGAAGGTATATAAATACATTGAAGGGATATATTGAGAATACATATCAACTTGAAGCCTCCATTATTGGGAAGTATATTTCTGAGGAGGTTATAGAGTTTTTTATAAACTAGTTTTATTTAGTGGAGAATATAATTTTGTCTATATCTCACCATGAATGAGTTAATTAATGGGTGGAAATAAGATTAACTATCTCGCACAACATCATTGATTCCACATGGCTATGATTAGATTAGAAATTTATATTAACCCAACTATCATGACTACAAAGGCACATATAATAGTGGAAGTATGGGGTCAAACCCATAGGGAGAATATGGAAATAGTTTATGCCTTAGAAATATAAACCTCAAATTTGATTCCTCACACAATTCTAAGAGGATAAGATTTAAGGTAAGAAGATTTATTTAAACTTTAGTTGATGGAATAAGGGTTTGGGATCAATTTTAGGGATCATACACATAGGATATCCCTAATTCTAACAAGGTAAGGTCTATTAGGTTAGACTACATAGTTTTTTAAGAATTTCCAATTTAAATTTGGTCTTGAAAATTAAATCTACCCATATTGGAATCCCCTCTTTGGTCCAAATGTGGTTCTTAGTCCAGATGTATTAGGTGCAACTACAAAAGTAGAAAATGTATCCAATTATTAGTCCCAGTTTTCTTCATTCAAATTAGTTCAAGATCTTTTCCTTATAATCTCATGTTATGGATCATGTATGTTAATAGAGTATGATTTTATTATCAACCTAATTCCACATTAAATAAATGAAAAAAGTTCAGATTTAGAGATTCGTAAAATAATTTATCACCCTATTCTTGATCCCTAGCCCTATGCGGATTATCCACGCATGGAAAAAATAGTATTAAACATTAAAATAATCAATATAGTTGATTCATACATTGATTCAGTGTAATAATCAAATAACTCAATTAAAATGGTTGTTGGATGAATGTAAGTTGGAAAAAAAACTATGATACTAGAAGAAACAATTATTGTATCATGGTAGTTAAATAAAAAAGGAAACAAACCACATAAAAATAGAAAAATAAAATCAAAACTAGTTTAAATGGAATAATAATATAAATCCTTGAATTAAAATTAAATAATAATGAAGAAAAAGAATATAAAAATAGAGAAAAGGGAGAATCCATTGAAATATTTGGCCTCTTGGAATTAAATATTCTGAATAATCATAAAGTTTAACCATGTTTAACCCCATAAGCCTTATTGAGTTACTCTATGATTAGTTATTTTATGTTGTAAGATTTTATTTTATGCTTTAAGTGACATCTTTATGGTCTCTGGTGCTTTTATATCTCTTTGATTTAAGGTTTAAAAAAAATTATCATTGTTTTCTAGTCTTGATAGTTTTAAGGTGTAAATATGAATTTATTCTATAAATTCTTCTTTACCTATAAGTTTTTATGTCTTGAATGGATTTTATATCTTCGGTCTTTGTTTGCCCTAACATGTTGTATTTATGCTATAAAATGGTTTTTACAGTGTAAATAGTATAAAATTGAAAACTTTTGCAGCAACAAACCCTTTAAATGCAAGATTTAATTTTCTATAAAACCCAACCAAATACCAAAATGTTTTGTATAAAACTTGTTAAAATCCCAAAAAATGATTCCAATATATATATAATTCAATATTATTGAATTTCACAAAACATGAACAATTATTTTTTCCTTAAGAAAAAAATCCTCTCAAAAAGGATTCCAAAGAAAAAAAATATTAATAGGAAACATGCATTATAGCCAAGAAAATAAAATAAAGTGTTAGTAGAAAATGATAGTCCTCCAAGATCACCCCTAAAAAGAAAATTAGTCAAGCCTCATAATCAAGTTCTTTATTCAAATCCTGTTTTCCTATAATTACAATTTATTTAACTGTTCCTTAGAAGCTATAACCATTTTTTAATTTACCTCATCATGAATTTTCTCTCATAAATCAATGTAAAATAAAACTGTAGTTATACTCATAGATTTAATACATGTTTCTTACCACAAGATTGGATTGGTTCTAATATCTCTGCTCTGAAAAGAAAAACAACACAATTAATCATGATGACATTAACATTAAGTTTCAAATAAATATAAGGCTAAGGGAAGGTGGGTGAATGATAAAAATAAAGATGAAAAAGGAGGGTAAACTCTAAATTATAATTCATGATAACAAATAATAGTGTAATAAATAACCTCCTCCAAATATTAGCATCTCCACACTCTCATAAGATCATGTCGGCTCCATGGATGTGTCATAAAAGTGAAATGAAATTATCGTGATTATATATTTTTTTCTAAATTAATTTTTAAAATAGATCTCACATCCACCACCTGACCACACATGATCCACCATGAGATTCATCGGTCAAGTGATGATAATTTTTGACCTTCCTAAAATAGAATACTTTTTTTAGAAATGGGATAATCATGAAAGTACCTAAAAAGTAACAATAGATCACATCCATTAGATCAGGTGAGAATGTCACCACACATATCCTTGGTAATAAACATCTTTTTTCCATCATAAATGACCATTACCACACACTTATTTAAGTGAAAATCATTAAATCATACCAAAGAGTATGTTGGGAAGGGATAAAATGGGCATGTAACTTAGCTCAAACCTAACAAGGTCACCCATGTATTCTATGGTCTTAAGAAGGAAAAATGTACAAGTTGGTCTCGGGAAAAATAGATCAATAATAAAAATTCCTCAATCATCTTAAAAATGTATTTTTTTATTCATATCTGCAATAAGATTCTGATGAATGTTCTGATAGGTTTTCATGCCCCAAGTATCTCTCGAGAAATATTCTCAAAAAATAATGGGAAAAATTAGGTTTAGAATCCTATCAAGAATGGAAATACATTTAAAAGGATAAATAAATTTTTGGCATAGTGTCAGTAATAATTCAATAAATAAAAATTGTAGGGATTTAGAATCATAATTATATTAATCAACTCATTACTTATTATATCATTATAATCAGTAATAAATAATATATTTTAATAATTTCCATCAAAACTTCTCTTTTATTTACATCTGTACAATGAGATTTCATGTTAAATAATTTTTCTAATGGAAAATGTATCCTACACTAATGATAATAAGAAATAATTTAGGTATATATGCAATATAGCTCAAGAATGATCCCCCCACACACACACTTAAATTGAAATAGTTTCTATGTTGTTTTTGTAAGTGATGTGGGAGAGATAGTAATGATAGCATAAAAAAGTGAAATGGAAAAAATGAAATAAGTATAGGTAATTATGATCTCATTGTTCTAAATTTCATCCCATGGGTAAAATGATATAGTTTTATGTAAAACCGGACTACCTGCAAAATTTTTATAATGAAAGTATACCTGCATTAGATAAATGATCGGTTCAAAGGATATAGACAATATGAAATAAATAAATGTGAAGGTGTGGTTAAAATGTATATTATCTCAAATATATGTTCATGGATAATTCAAAAAATTAAATAAAAAATAAACTACTTGTTAGAAACCCCTATAAAAATAAAAGAAAATACCTAAAAAACTTAGCAATGACTGAAAAAATCAATATATGGGTTACCTCTCATAAAGTTCTCAGATAATGTCATCACCCAGATGAATGGACAAAGATCAATTAGATTAGTCCATTATGTCATTTGTCCTCAGCCACTTACAGGAACTAGAGGTGGTGTCTTCTAGATCTAGTGGTCTCTTGGGAGGATTCACCACCTCATAAATAGCCTAACCAAACCTATCATGTGGAAGATGGAGTATCCATGTAGTTCTTGGATGGAGCTCTTCTGGTAGTCCCTATAACATGGATGCATAAGGAAATACCTTATGGGGAAGCCTATATGGTATCCTAACAGTTCCATCATAAGTGATAGAAGAGTCATATGATATAATTATAGAATACTGAATATACAAGTAATATGTATTGTGTAATAGATCAATTTTCAGACAAAAATTGTGTATCACATCCATTATATAATGTAAATGATACAAGCATGGATATGGAATATAGGTAATATAGAAATACACCCATAAAGATAAAAATAGGGGTAGGTTACACTGGTGGTAAGTAAGTAAAGAGGTAAGAATCTTCATGAGCATCGTTGGTGGTCCCTTCTATAAATATGGGTGGCTGGATCTGCCCTGACATGTCAATATGAACAATAGTGGTGAGGGAAAGTGACTTAACCACTGTAATAGGTGTCATGGTGTTGGCAGTGGCCTCGATCATCATGGTTTCTAGCAAGCTGTTGATCTGTAATGAGGTCGTATATCTAGTAGATGGATCAATAAAAGGCACCTTGGATGTGATAAGAAGAGCAGGGATCTTTCCTCATCGAGTGTTCTCTACAAAGAATTCATATTGGGAAGAAGGGTTAGTGATCTATGGAGGAATATTGAATGATGTGGTCAAAGGTGTGATGGTATATGGGGTGGGAATTAAGCCCAAAGATCCCCCCACAACATTAGTATGAGGTGGATAGATGTAGAGGTTGTAGTGGGGAAGAGAAAGGTAATTGTGTAGGCTCATCAAACAGAATTAAAAAGTGATGGCATATCTATCCCTGGTTCTCCACAATGATCTTTATAATTTCATCATATTTACGGATCACCTCACAAAGATCTAAAGGATCCTGAATAGGATAAAATAAATTGATTACTTAGTTCTAGAAGATATGAGGTGATCATCGGGAATAGAAGGGGCATCTTAAGTATTAGGAGTAGTGTCCTCATTGATGGTATCAACATACTCAGGATCCCAATCATAGTTATTTCACACCTTCTAAAGTAGCCCCATCTTATTGATAATATGGAGTTTCATGGACTACATCCATCCTAAATATTATAGCAGCTAGGAGATGTCTAATATTCCTAGGTTCATGTTAAGATGGGTGATGAATGATTCTCCCATAAGTGTGTTCCTTAACCTTCTAGCCTAACTCTCATAATAAAACAAAACCTAGATGTCTATGTCCACCATGGGGGAACCCATATACATGGAGAGAATTTGCACATCTATCTTTATCACATCTATGTGGGAGTCACTCCAATTTATCTAGGAATAAGATAAATCCTGGTGGATAATCCTCAGAGTGTCACCCTTTAATTTTGTTCTCTTTGTGGTGGAAGGATCATGAATGCTGGTAGGATTATGGGCTATCTACATCTAACTATTTAGATTATCATTCTTATTCTAATTGAGATGCATGGTAGTATAAGTGGGAGAGGTAGAAAAGTTAGATGAATAAATTCCTAGGATAATTCTAAACTCTCCTAGTGTAAGTTCCCAATCCCAGCCTCCTAGCTGGAAGGTAATGTGAATGATATGCAGCTCAAAAGTGGTTAGGAACTCCATAAAGAACTCTAAATATATCTCCTCACAGGTATCAACATTGTGAGTGTGGTTCATCCATCCTAGGGCCTCCATGACTTTCTCTTCTAGGGTGATCTTGTGCAATATGGTCAAATCCAACATTTTTTGTGTGAAACATCTTGGCCTGTAAATGGGCTAAGAAAACCTGAAGCTTCTAGTCCACAAACTGAATATATGGATGGATTTCAATATTAGAAGAAACACCCAATGAGTGGTGAGGTTTGGATTTCAAACCAAACTAGAAGGGGCTGAATGTGGGGCGGAATCCTCTAATGATGACAGTGAAGGATAAGGTGGAGTCAGTGCCCAGTTTGAACATATGGCTTTGAGAGGCCATAATCCTTAACCCATGCACTTTGAATGGGGAATTCTTCCACCCTTAGTATGAATCGTGATGTAAATAGGTAAGTAGAAGATAAAAAATGAGGATAATAGATGTAAGGGGGTATAAAAAATGAATAAGGGGAGGTGTATTCATGTAGTTGACGAATGTTAGGGGAGGAAGGAGGAGTGGTGCGGGAAAGATGGAGGGGAAGAGGGTGGAATGGTGGTGGTCATAAACCCTAGAATTATAGGTTAAGTAAGTGAAACTTGAATCTTATGGGATAAATATATTATTTACATCATTAATTTTATAGATATTTGATTGTTTAAACCATGAAATTTTACAATGTAAAATGGAATTTTACACCATAAATTATTAATTATTGTTTTTTAGTGGAAACTTAGAACTAGTCTATCAATAGTTATTAGACTAAGCTTCAACGATACTAACCTACCTAAAGAGAACAATCTGGGGTTTTCTCTTATTCATAACTTCATTTGAATTCAAGAGATGAACATTATCCTGAATCAAGTGAATTTTAAATACATGACATGCTCTTCGTGAAATGGATTTTGTTAAATTTTTAATCATATTACACTGACTTTAGAAGGTGCTCTATTTACTAATTTAATCTCTATATTTTCATATGATAAGAATTTAATAATCTCAAATAGAATCGAACTTTGAGTTTTCAATTTTCTAGGAAATAATTTCAAGTGTGAATTGAATAATTTAACTTTGTCCCCTGGTGTGAATACCCATCATTTGATGCATTGTTCATTCCACTTCTTTGTTTTCTCCTTATAAATTTTATCATTATTGTAAGAGTATCTTATGATTTCCTAGACCTCATCCAATTGTATCAATATGTGTTTCCTTGATTTTTGTGCATCCAAGTTTAACTTTTGAATTTCCTAGTGTGATTGGTTTTCTAATTCCAAGTATTGATGATAGGGTTTTCCATACACAAGTTCAAAAGGAGTTTTTTAATGGGTGTTTTTAGTAGTTATATACACCCCATTAAGTTTGGTAATCCAAACTTTACTATTTTTATTGAATTTATTTTCAAAAAATTGTTTAATGTTATGATTAGAAAGTACCCCCTACCCACTACTTTTAATGTTATAAGGACTTTCAATATTATATAAAATAACTTACTTTTAAATAAGTTATTTTATGAAAGTATTATTGAATTTCATTCCCTAATCACTAATGAGTAATCAGGGAAATCCAAATTGGAAAAATGTGTTTTTCTTCATAACTTGAAACATGGATTTGTTCCTGTCAAAGATGGTAGATTCTGCTTCTTCACAATTTGAAATGTAGTCCACACTAACCAAAATGTATATCATTACATGGTAATTGGTAAATAGTTTCATGAAATCAATGCCACAAACATCAAATATTTCCACTTATAGGATGGCATTAGTAGGAATTTTATTATGTTTTTTGATTGTGCCTACCCACTGGCACGGATCACTACTTTGGAAAAAAAACTTTTACATCCTAATGAAGTGTGGGACAAAAGAATATAATCTGAAGAATTTTATCCATTGTTCACTCAGACCCATGATGAATTCTTGTCAGTGACATATGAAATAACTCTATCACAGTTTGAATTTCTTTATCTAGAATGAAGTGCCACATTAAAACATCAACAAAACATTTGAATAGCATTGGATCATCGAAATATTAGTGTGATACCTATAAAAGAAATTTCTTCCATTATTGAAAATTGAATTCTAATATAAGGTCTCTATGGCAAAGTACTTTTCTATATCTGAAAACCATGGTTATGCTTGCACATCCACATTAAAGAGTGTCTCATTAGGGAATTCTTCTTCAATTCTTATCCCTTAGTTATCCTCAATATTAGGAAGATGAAGTCTATACTGATTTTAAAAAATAGAATTCTCATCCCCTTTCATATCTTTTATGGCTATATTAAACTCTTATAACAGTAGAATCCATTATATCATCATTGATTTGAAATACTTTTTATTTAGAAGGTATTTCAATGTTGCATGATCAGTGTAAACCACAACTCAAGAGAGCACAATGTATGACCTAGATTCATCAAATGAAAAAAAATATTTTCATATTCCCTTTATCTATTATTGTATAATTAGTTTGATCACTATTGAGAGTATGGAGAGAATAATATATGGAATAAAACATATTTATAACCCACTATCCTAAAATAGAACCTGTATAAAATTCACTATCATCACATATAAGTTTGAAGTCTTTGTCCCAATCTGACGTGACAATGACAGGAGTGGCCAACAAGTTGTTTTTTAGAGCATCAAAGGCCTTTCAAAATTATTCACTAAATTAAATAGGAATGTCCTTAGATAATAGGTATGTCAATGGTTGGGATATTTGTGAAATGTCTTTAATAAACTGATGATAGAACAAAGCATGGCCCATAAAACTCCTTATGACCTTCACACTTGTGGATTGAGGTACCTCTTTTATAATTTTTTATCTTCACTAGGTTTACTTTTCTATTATGATTTAAAATTTAATGCTTGAAGAATATGTCTCCTTGGACTGTAAAAAATAATTTTTCATGATTAATTACAAGATATTTCTCTTCATGGCATTGCAACACCAGTTCTAAATTCCTCATACAAGCTTAGAAGGATCATCCATAGATGTAAAAATAATCCGTGATGATTTCTAATAGATCCTCCACTATATCATTAAATATATGTGTCATAAAACATTTGAATTTTTTCAGTGCATTATACATTCCAAATTTCATTCTTAGATAGGATAAGGTTCCAAATAGAAAAATGAACATTACTTTTGAATAATAAACTGGGTCAATAGTAATTTGGTTATATCCTGAATATCCATCTAGGAAATAATATAATTAATTCCCAACTAATCTCTCAATAATCTGATCCATTAATTGGATAGGAATGTGATCCTTCTAGGTAGTATTATTAAGGTTTCTATAGTCGATAAAAAATCACCATCTGATAATGATCTGAGTTCAGATTAATTCATTTTCATATTTCTAATTACAGTCAAACCTCCCTTCTCAAGTACTACTTATAATGTGATCACCCACTCATTATCTGATTTGGATAAAATGATCCCAGTATTAATAATTTTAAGAACCACCATTTGAAAAATTCTTTCATAAGAGGGGTAATTAACCTTTGAGGTTGTTGTTTTGGTTTTTTTCCTTCCTCCAATAGAATTTTATGAGTATAGATCTTGGGTATTATACCCTAAATATCTACTACACTATAAGAAATTGATTTTTTTTTCCATTTAAATACTCTTATTAGTTTCACTTATTACTCTTGATTCAATTTCAAGATTATGATTACCATATATGCATATTTAGTCTCTAATAATGAGTATTTAAGTGTGTTCAGTATAAGTTTTAATTCTGATATTGGTGGATTAATAATTAAGGGTGTGAACTATGGAAAGGAATCTATATTCAGTGGTTCAATGTATTTTACCTCCTCATATTAACTACCATTGTCTTCTTTAGGGGATAGGATCTCTTTATCATCTTCAAGATCCATGAAATCCTCTTTTTGATCAATCAAAAAAATGGATTGATAATCAAATGAGTCACAACTTTTATTGGAATTCTTTACTATATCAAAAACAACATTTTCTTCACCAACTATAAAGAGAATTATACCTTGGTTCACATCAATTAAAGCTTTAATAGTGGTGAGAAATCGTCACCCTAAAATTATGGGGACATATCCTTCTACCTCCATATCTATGATAAGAAAATTAGCATGGAATATGAATTCCACAACATTAAAGAAGAATCCCTCAAGAATTCCCCAAGGATAATTGACATATCAATCGGTGAACCGAAGTTCAAGTTGCATCAGTTTCAGGTACTTGAGACCCAATTCTCAAAAGTCACTCATTAGCATGACATTTATACTTTCTCTAAGATCACATAAGGATTTTCCAGAATTACTCATTCCTATAGTGAAAGGGATTGAGAAACTAATATGATTTATCATATTTGTTGGGACCATTGTTTCGCATCTATAGATCATTATTAATTCAAGTAAATAATGGCCAAGTCTTCCATATTTCTCTTATTGGAGATAAGATCCATAATAATTTATCATAAATAGATATCTAGGAAATGGATTTTGCAAAGGGGATATTGATGTGAGGTTGCTTAAACATATCTAGAAATTTATCGTACAAAGCATTTATCTTTCTTTGTCTCAATCTGTTTGGGAATAGAAGAGGGGAGTCTGTGTGGTGGTGATTCCACATAGACATCTTCTTTGGTGATTTTTTATTAAAATTGATTGTTTTCCCTTGGCACTATTTCCAAAGTTTTTTATTTACCATCTTTGAATTTTATCTCATTGTTGTCTTTGTCAATGAATTTTGCTCATGATTTAGGTTCTTCTATCGTCTTTTCTGAAGGTTCTGGGCATAGTGAAAGCATGGTTGGGCCGACTCCCAACTTTGATTTTTACCATGATAAATGATTATTCTAGAATCAATACTATGATGAATAGTAGGCTCCATGGAATAGAATCAAAGATTTAGATAAAGAAGAAAGAGGCCAAAAACCATTAGAGAGGATCTTAAACATCATGTTTATAATTAATTTAATTAATTTCATAAAGAAAATAATACATGGATCTTCGGTATTTTATTAGTTGATGATATTGATCATCCAGAATGACCCTTCCAGATTATTTTATTGTGCTTGCAAGGATCCAAACTAGAATCCCTCTAGCAGTGATCTACACTTGCTTTGATGGTATCTAATCGACACCACTCATTCTCTGGGTGCTAGCACAGTGAAGCGAGTGTCTTGTATCAGTCGTTCTTGATCGTTTGTTCTTCGGCCTTGAAGAATGTCTCTTCTTATTGAGAGTGGTGGGAAGAGGATTCAAGAGAGAAATTGTTTAGCTAAAAAATTCTCAATTCACCGGGTGTGCAGTTTGATACATGGCACAACATATGTATGTATCTATTTATTGACATGGGGATTCAGTTACAATATTTAATTGCATAACAATAATTAAATACATTCATTACCTTATAGAAAACCCATGATATTAATAATAATGCCATGTCATTATTTATGTTTCTCCAAATTTTAAAAAACAGAATTATATATAAAATTACGTGTCATAAAATAACAGTAATGTTATTTTAATTTGTGCCAACTAGTTGAATAATTATTTATCATCTTGAAAATAATTAATTTACTACAGGATTGGCTTTGGTCCTCTCTGACTCCACATACATTTATTGAACACCCAAATAAATAAATAAATAAATTATTCTCTTAAAAAAAATATTTTATTTAAAAACTAGTAAATAAATATTTATTAAATACTCAATAAAAAAATATTTTACCCACAATCTGGTGAATAAATATTTATTTTATTTATGAAATCATGTTAACTTGAATAAAATTATTCCCTTGTCCTGAGAATAATATTTATTAATTAAATTCAAATCGAATTTAACCAAGACCACCAGAAACACTTACTTTGTGACCCACTGGGATTCTTTCTCATTGGCATTAGACAGGCTTGCCTAAAGACCAAGGGTACAATTTAGCAATGGGTCAAGGCACCAAAGAGAAATAACTTAAAGTTTCAACAACGACATACACATAAAAACTCCCAATGTGTAATATAATCCCTTTGTTGCAATATCTCATCAAGCAGGTTTTATGATAGTGTCATCAAATTTTATGCTTGATACGTCATTCATTGCCTACCTGAAATAAACTCGTCATTACACCATGGCCATGGAATTTTGTGCAACGGTTCTATTTCCATCAAAGGGTAGAGATATCAACTTCCATAAATGAAAGGAACAAATCCTTTCTCGACTTTTCAATTACTAACATCCCACTCGTGACACACCCACCATACCATACTTCCCGCCAACTGTCTGTGTGACAGTTTTCCTCAGTAAATCAAAGTGTGCAAGTTGTGACATGTATTAATGATGATATTAAAGTCTAAGGATCACTACACATGCTTACAGATAGAAATATTTAATGAAACCAAAACATGCAGAATACCTACTGCCAGGTCTGTTCTCATAATCACATGTCTTGGAGATTACTAAGTGTGAACTTCATGAGAGGAAGTCTCATCTTCATAAAAGTACTCATGCCTTACGGTATACATGATATGTTTCCATCATAGTATGTCATCCAACTATAGAACTATAGTTAAGAATATTGTTATAGAATTTCAAGGTTCTCATCATAGTGGGGAACTATCATGACCTTATCAATGCAACAAATACTCTAAGAAATTATTACATCATACTCATGTAGAATAATGAACAATATGTAATAAGATGTTTAAGATTTAAATACATTAAATATAAATGTAATCAAAGTGAAACCAGTTTTTTCTAAGACACCAACTCTTATAAACTCCCACTTGGACTAGAGCCAACTGCCTATGACTTTCAGTCCCCTAGACCTCACATGGTGATCATGTTTTTGTTGAGTCAAGGCTTTAGTCAAGGGGTCTGCCACGTCGTCTTCCATGGAAATACTTCTCACTATAACTTCACCTCTATAAGAAAAATACCTCAAGAGATGATACTTACGAAGTATGTTCTTCATCTGATGATGTAACCTTGGCTCATTTGCGAGATCCACCATTGTAGTATTATCACAGTACAGTGTGATGGGATCTTTACTGCTAGGTATCACATCCAGCTCCTAGATGAAGCTTTGCATCCAAAAAACTTCTTTAGCTGCCTCATAAGCTATGATATACTTGAACTCTGTTGTAGAATTTGTGACCACACTCTTCTTTGATCTCTTCCAGCTCACTACACCTCCATTCAAAGTAAATATGTATCCCGCTTGTGACTTCATGTCATCTTTATTAGTCTAGAAACTATAATTTTCATATCCTTTGATGACTAGTTCATCATCTCCTCCATAAACTAGGAACATATCCTTAGTATGCCTCAGATAATTTAGGATAGTCTTGACTGCCATCCAATGGTTGTCACCTGGGTCAGCTTGATATCTGCCTACCACACTCAATGCATAGGCGATATCCAGCCTAGTACATAACATGGCACACATAACTGACCCAATCACTGATGTGTATGGATTACTTGACATTATCTTTCTTTCCTCATGTGTCTAAGGACACATTTTCTTGGAAATATGAATGTCATGTGATGCTGGAAACATTCCCTTCTAGGATTGTTCTATACTGAATTTCTTTAGTATCTTATAAATTTGTGTACTTTGACTTAGACCCAACAATCTCTTGGATCTATCATGATGGATCTTGATCCCAAGAATATATACATCCTTGACTAAGTCCTTAATGGAGAAGAATTGATTCAACAAAGCCTTAACAGACTGTAAGACTGGTATCTTGTTTCCATAAGTAATATGTCATCAACATATACTATTAGGAAAACGACTGCACTCCCAGTAAACAGTTTTTAGACACAATGCTAACATTCATTCTTGATAAAACCAAATTTCGTTATGGCTTCATAAAAACTAATTTTCTATGACCTGGATGCTTTCTTTAATCAATAAATGGATTTATAAAACTTTAATACCTTATTGGATTCCTTTTGAGTCATAAACCCTTCAGGGTGTGTCATGTAGACAACTTCCTAAAGGTTCCCGTTAAGGAAGGTTATTTTGACATCCATTTTCTAAATCTCATAGTCATGGTAAGTAGACATGTCCAATATAATTTTGATGGATTTTAGCATTGCAACTGGTGAAAAGGGTTCATTGTAGTCAATTCATTAACGTTGTTTGAACCCTTTAGCAACTAGTTGTGCCTTATAGGTACTGAATTTTCCTTCCAGGTCCAGTTTCTTCTTGAATACCCATTTTCAACCGATAATCTTTACATCAACTAGAGGATTTAAAAAAATCCAAAATTGGTTTTGGTACATGGAATATATTTTATAATTCATGGATTAGTTCCACTTGGACACATTTATTCCACTTACTGCTTCCTTGTAGGATAGAGGATCATTATTATCAACTGATAATGAGTCACCATCCTCGGTAACTAGAAAATTGTACCATTCTAGTTCCCTAACCTCTCTTTTACTCCAACACATCTCTTGTGTCTCTAGAATAGTTCTTTCTTCCATGAGGCTTTGTGGAAACTATTCCTATACCAATTCTTGTGTACATTGAGCCTCAACATCATCGAAGTCTATCTCGCTCCCATTATCTCTTTTGGAGATGTGCTTCCTATCAAGGAATATGGCATGTCTTTCCACAATAAACTTTTTGTATGAGGGGTTGTATAGGTAATATCCTATTATTTCCTTGGTGTATCCTATAAAGGTACACTTTGTACCTCGGGGTGAATGTTTGTTACCTAAAGAGGCCTTAACAAACACTTTGCTTCCCCACACATGTAAATTCGATAATATGGATGTATTTCCACTCCATAACTCATATGGAATACCATTTATCAATTTAGTTGGTACTTTATTTAGTATGTGTGCCACTGTTTGTAACTCATATCCCCAAAAGGATAATAGATGACTTTCATAACTCATCATTGATCTCACCATGTTCAGCAGGGTGTTGTTCTTCCTTTCTATCACACCATTCCACTGGGGCGTGTATGTAGGAGTGAGTTGGGATAAGATCACAAACTTACGTAAGTAATCGATGAAGTATTTCTTAAGATATTCTCCACCTCGGTCTGAGCGTAGTTTCTTAATATTCTTACCAAGATGGTTCTGAACTTCATTCTTATATTCATTGAACTTATCAAAATAATCCTACTTATACCTCATTAAGTAGATATATTTGTATCTATTAAAATCATCAGTAAAAGTTATGATGTATGAGTACCCTCCACTTTATTAAACTGAAAATGGTCCACACACATTAGTATGAATCAATTCAAGAAGTTATTTAGCCCTTTCACCTTTCCCACTAAATGGGGCTTTGGTCATTTCTTCTTATAAACATGCATGACATACACCAAGTGGTTTTAGTTTGAAAGAATCTAAATATCCATCTTGTTGTAACTTTATCAATCATTTCTCATTTACATGACCTAGCTAGGGATGCCAAAGTTGGGTGTGGTATGAGTCATGTGAAGTATATTTGTTATCGATTTCCATTACTTGGTTTGTGTAATCCAACATGTAAAGATTGTTTTATAAATGTTCCCTACAAAAACAAATGATGTCTTTGTAAAAGAAGCAACATTCATTTCCAAACATGAAAAAAATACATCTTTATCTAATTTGGATAAAGAAATAACGTTTTTAGTAATATATGGAACATAATAGAAACCCTTTAACACCAAGGTCATCCCATTTGGCAACGTGAGGTGGTAGTCCCCAACAGCTACAATAGTAAGTCTAGCTCCATTGGCTGCTCGTAGATCTACCTCCCCTCAGTCAATCTTCTTGAATCTACTTGGTTCCTATATTTGGATACATATATGAGAACCACAAGTTGTATCTAATAATCAATTTGTAGAAATAGATAGATTTCATTCAATAACAAACACACCTAAATCTTCCCCTTGCTTCTTAGTTTGGGTGTAATTCTTCTTCTAGTGGCCCTTCCTGCCACATGTGAAACAAACAGCCTCTTGTTCTCTTGTCTCCCCTTGGATCTTCCTTTTCTTGGAAGGACTTGAAGAGGCTTTGGGATTAAATCTCTTCGACTTCCCTTTCATCTTATTCACTATAAGGACAGAAGGATTTTCGCACTTTATATCTTTGTCCACTAGGAAAATGAGGATAAGAATATTAGATAGATACTTCTCAATATTGTTCATATTTAAATTGAAAAAAGTTAGATAATATCTGAAGGAGTGATGATAGAATGAGATCAATGCCTAGTTCTTTGAAGAGTTTAAACCCCAGAACCTCCAGGCTATCAATGTAGCCTATGAGCTTGACTACATGAAGCCCATCTGGGCCACCTTCTCCTAGATTACTCTAAAATAGTGCCTTAGTGATCTAAAACCTTTTCTGTTATTCTCTCTCCTGGTAATGACCATGGAGGTTCTCGATCATGCTATAAGAATCCATGTTTTCATGAGACTTCATGATCTCACTAGACATTAATGATAACATCAAACATTGAACATCAACCACATTTTTCATATGTTTCTCATAGACTAGGAAATACTTATCACTCGCCTCTTTGGCAGGTAGATCAGGTAATGTTGACCCGAGCATGTAATACTTCTATCCATGGTGTAGGATAACCCGAAGTCATCTAAATCATTCTTGGAAGTTACTGGCAGTGAAGATGTTGTCTTTATCTATAATTGATCATAGGTATTGCGTGTTTGACAAGCTTGTCATTTTTATTCTACAATTGAAAAGAGCAGATCATTAGTACTTTTTTAATTACATTTTATGAGAAATAATAAATTGTATTAAGTCTCCCACTATTTTATCAAGTCTCATTGACCCTCACCATTGAACTTGGAATATCTAGTTTCCATGACATTCATAACCCCAAAAAGGTTTGGTCAAGCTATTAGAAGGTGTTTAAGTAGGTAAGTCTTTTCCAAATATGGGCTTTTAGCTCTTTTATTTGTTGATTCGACTCCCCAATCCTGAAATCATAACTTTGGATTTCCTCAAATCTTGCCTCAAATATTACACCAAGTCTATCAAGGGCTACTCCTCTTAATGTTATATGGTTAAGTCAACTTGAAACCTTTCATAAGGGATTCCTATATAAAATTAAGTTTCCCAACAAGGGTTGGCCAAACACATGGTTTTATTGAGTTTTTACCTTAATAAAGTAATGGAAGGCATTGTCTGACTTAGTATTTTATTTGAGGGATTTTTATCTCTTATGCATGAACTGATTATTATCATTATCAGATTCTTGTTAATATTAAGTGGAACTTACTTAAGTGATTAACCATTTCTTGATAATATTTACGTATAAGTCTGGTTTATTTTTGTTCCATCTTGTATGCTTGTTTAATTCATTAATTATGTGATCGTGACAACACATCCATAATGATAAACCATGAAACTGAAAGAAATAAAATAAAGGTCATGATCATGATCTTTTCTAATTTTTAGTTTATATAGTGGTTGATAAACTAACCCTGACCTAGGGGAGAAACGTATTGAACCTTTTGGGTTCGTGTTTATAGCTTTCCACCTGTCCACCTCTTTATCTATTGGGATTGGTTTCATCTCGGCTCCATATTGAACCACCTCCACAAGCTTGGTAGTTCCATCCATTACATATGCCTTTTTTATCTCACATATAGGTGAGGGGTAAAAAGGGGTTTCACATAAAAGAAACCTTGGGCATGTAGGCCTTATATTTTAATGTGGAGAGGCTCACAGGCCAACAAATTTAATTTATATAAATAAATTAAGAGAAACCATCCACGTAAAAAGGTATTAGTTTAGCTCATGATTATCCATTCACGCAACAATATTTACACATAAATAAAACTAGCATTAAATTCATTAATCATTCTTGTTTAAGATAAATCACACTTGAATTAAATAATTATCATATTTAATTAATCAATCCTATTATATTAAACCCTTTTCTGAATTCCCTTGAGATTATAATCCATCATAATTTTAAACAAATAAATTCATTTAAAATTATCTTTGTACGTAACTTGTACCTTGGAGGAAACTCGGTAAATTCCTATTCATAACTACCCAATGAGTAGAAATGAACATTACACAGATGTTAAATTAAACACATATATATAAAACACCTATCACGTGTTGTGCCTCACCTTTACACCTACACAATGGTATACCTATCTAGGTTTTGTATAATATAAATGTAAATTTTAATAAATCTATGTAATTTGGATGAGTACACGGCCTGTAGTTCCAACTACATGGTGTGTACTCTTTTTCACCGTCCATCCTAAGTACATTCCCGGTGGAATAGCATGTGAGTGTAATTTGAAAATCTTCAGAGTATACGGTGTGTCCAGTGGGATACACACCATGTAGTTCCTTATTACATGGTATCCAGATGGGAAAGTCATGTACGGGGTACACGGTCCAACCCTAACCCGAAGGGACTACACATTTTATCCAGATGGACACAAGGTGTGTAATCTGGAAACTACATTCCACATGTTCCCGGTCAACATACAGAGTCATTAAGACTTAGACAAACTCCAATGACATGGCTTGGTTTGGAAGACCGGACCTAGTGTATTGAACCTTGGCTACATAGCGTGTACTGCCGAATACACATCGTGTGTTCTAGTGTTGTACATCCAGGAACCATTGGCACCTCCTAATGAGATCCTCTATTTTATTTTAATCAAAATTAAAAGGAAAGATTGTTTTTCTAAGGTGAACGAGAAACAAAAGCGGAGGAACAGATCTCGAGATTCAGGAATGTAGAACGATTAACTGGAATTGGAACAACTAAATTATTAAATGCGTTAATCATCAAAGAAATATTTAAATAATTATAAACTATGATGTAACCGCTCGGATACCACTTGAAGGTTCTGGGTGCAGTAGAAGCATGGTTGGGCTGGCACCCAATTTTGATTTTTACCATTATCAATGATTATTCTGGGATCAATACAACAATGAACTCCATTCTCTGTGGAATAGAATCAAAGATTTATATAACGAATTAAGAGGCTCGAAACCTTTATAAAGGATCTTACAAATCATGTTTATAATTAATTTAATTAATTTCATAAAGAAAATAATACCTGGATCTTTGGTATTTTTTTCATTGATGGTTTTGATCATCCAGAATGACCCTTCTGGATTATCTTGTTGTGCTTGCAAGGATCCAAACAATAATCCCTCTGGTAGTGATCCACACATGCTCTAATGGCCTCCGATCGACATTGCTCATTCTCTAGGTGCTACCGTGGCGAAGTGAGTGTATTGTGTCGGTTGTTCTTGATCGATTTTTTTCATCCATGAAGAATGTATCTCGTTCTTGAGATGTGTAGGAAGAGGATAAGAGAGAAATATTTTAACTCAACAATTATCAATTCACCGGGTGTGTGGTTCAGTACATGGAACAATAGACGTATGTGTCTATTTATGGAGATAGGGCTTTAATTACAATATTTAATTGCATAATAGTAATTAAATACATTCATAACCTTAGAGAAAACCCATGATATTAATAATAATATTGTGTCATTATTTATGGTGTGCCAACTTGCACAAAACGGGATTATAAATAAAATTATGCATCACAAAATAATAGCAGTATTATTTTAATATATTCCAACTAGTTAAATAATTATTTATCATCTTGCAAATAATAATTTTACTACTAGACTGGCTTTGGTCCTCTCTAACTCTACTTCCATTTATTGAACACCTGAATAAATGAATAAATAATTTATTCTCTAAGTTAAATATTTTATTTACAAACTAGTAAATAAATATTGATTAAATATTCATTAAAATAAATAAATATATTTTACCCACAATCCGGTGAATAAATATTTATTTAATTTATGAAATCATTTTAACTTGAATAATATTATTCAATTGTCTTGAGAATAATATTAATTAATTAAATTCAAATAAAATTTAACAGAGACCACCAAAAACAGTTAGTGTGTGACCCTCTAGGATTCTTTCTCATTGGCACCAGGCAGGATTTCCTAAAGTCTAAGAGTACTATTTAGCAACGGTTTATGGAACCCAATATAAAGAACATAAATTCGTAACAATGACATCCATATTTGAATTCTCACTATGTAATATAATCCCTTTGTCATAATATCTCATCAAGAAGGTTTCATGATAGTGTCATCAATTTTTATGCTTGATACGTTGTTCTTTAAATACCTGAAATAAACTTATCATTACACCATGGAAATGGAATTTTGTGTGATGGTTCTATTTAAATTATAGGGCCAAGATATCAAATTCCATAAATGGAAGGGACAAATTCTTCCTCAACTTATCCATTAATAACATGCCACTTGTGACACACCCAATATACCCTACATCCCACCAACTTTCGGCATGATGGTTTTTGTTAGTAAATCAAAGTGTACGAGTCGTGACACGTATTAATGATAATCTTAAAGTATATGGATCATTACACATGCTCAAAGATTGAAATATCTGATGACACCAAAACACGCAAAATTCCTACTGGCAGGTCTATTCTTATAATCTCTTGTTGTGAAGACTACCAAGTGAGAACTTTGTGAGAGGAAGTCTCATCTTCTTATGAGTACTCACACTTTATAATCTACATGCTATGTGCCCCTCATAGTATGTCATCCAACCATAGAACTATAGGTAAGAATATTGTTATAGCATTTCAAGGTTCTCATCATAGTGGGGAACTGCCATAACCTTATCAATGCAACAAATACTCTAGGAAATTATTACATCATAGTCATGAAGAACAATGAACAATATATAATATGTGTTTAATATTTAAATACATTAAATATCCATTTAATCAAAGTACAACCAGTTGGTTCTAGGACACCAACTCTTATATTTTCCTAACCTTTTCTTTCATATTTAAAGTCCATCTATTTTCCACTATGAAGAACTATATCCTTAGCCTCCTATTTTGGTTGTGTATTAGTATTATCTAATAGTGTACCCAGTAATTGGTCTGATAGATTCTTAAGAGATATTTCCTACATGGCGCTCAAGGTTGCAGTGACTAGATTTTTGATTTTTCATCTTTGTCTCTTACATAGTCATTCACTTTTCCACTTTTTGAATAAGTAATATGATTAGATTTTCTAGATTATATAATTGAGGTGGTGATTTTGTCTATATAGGGAGAGATTTCGAAAATTGTTTCAGATGAGGTTATGGAAACTGCTGAGACCTAGGGGAAAAGGCTGTTATTAAGAGGGTTTTTTTATTCAAGGATATTGGTTATTTGCTAATTACCCATGTGGTCCCAGATTCTAGGGTAGTTATTAACCAATCATTTGTTCAAAATAACCTTGATTCTATTAGTGATTCTACTGAATTGGTATTTCATGATTATATGAATATTGGTATTTTTGTGGTTATTGATTTTAATTCACATAATTACAATATTGATTTTGATGTTCCTATATTCCCTCTTACAATTATTAATATAGGTTTGGGCCTCCACACATCTCATAGGATTATACTTTCATAACATTCATAGTTGTTGGTGTTTGGGGTTGAGGTAGCTAAAAAATCTACAGCTTTTTCATAAGGGATTCAACTTGGGAGACAAGGTGAGTGTTTTCTTCCACTTGGTGAATTCTACATTGAGGAGGTCCTCGATTGCTCTGTCAAAGACTAACATTATGTGATATCTCATATTAAAGGGATATCTATACTTCTAGTGTATTAATCATGATTCTTTCATCAGTAGTGGCATATAACACAGTTCTTATAATAGGTTTTAGGCCCAGATAAAAGGTTTTAAGCTGTATGAATACATCAATTTTGTGATGCAGGTGATTTTAAGTTAGTTTCTTAAAATGGTCCCAAGCCTCCCAGGCTAATTCACCACCTTCTTGGGATAATTTTTATATGTAATTATACAGCTTCTAGGTACGTATGGAAGGAAAGTACCAGTCAAATAATTTCTTATCTAAATCATCCTAAGTCATAATAGACTTGGGACCTTGTATTTTAGGAAAATACCTTGCTTTTTGTGTAAGGGGAAGGGAAATACCCTAAGCCGAATAGCATTTGAAGACACACCTTGATTTCTGAAGGTGTTGAAAACGTGTAAAAAGTTTGGAATATGTTTTCATTGATATTCACTCTAAATTACACTAGATTTTCATGTGTTCTGGTTCATATGAATGATCCCATGTTTTATTTTGAATGTATGTTTTTAGCTGGGGGTTGAACAATGTTGAGCACAACCCCACTGATATATGGTAAGCTATAGTCCATGATGGTTCCATCCAGTAGATGTTTCACTCCCTACTATTCAAACATCACATAATAGGTATTCTTTGGATTATGATCCATACTATTATTAAATCCTCCATGTTTGATAGATGAAATCAAAAATGTATCCCTCAATTTTGGGTTTGAATTCCAAAGTTTCAAAATATTACAGGATCCTTGAACAAGTCAGACGAGCCTGTCTCACACAACATAGAAGTAGTAAAAAATCCACATGTTAAAGTTGTAAAAATAAATGAGTAGGAGAATATGTGTGAGAAATCCATGGTTCATACCGAATGTCACTGTACCGAAGAAAAGTTGGGTAAATTCTCACTGGAATGTAAGGTTAATAGAAAGTAGTGTTCACTAGAAGTAGGGTTTATAAACATAAGGTTCATTACCAACATATCGTAGGGTTCATTTAAAATGTATGGTTCTTATACCATAATTTTTTTTATCAAAAATAGGGTTCTTAAAATCCATAGTATGGTTCATTTCATCCAATGTATTATAGATAAACCATAATTTTATATTAAAAGTAGGGTTAAAATAATCCTTCAATAAACGAGACAGCTTGCTTTTACAAACTTAAATGATTTTTTATATCCCTTTAAAAGCTTATTAAGCCTTTGTCATAGAAGACTTATATTTATGAAATATTAATATATTTCTAATGAATAAATAATATAATAAATATTACTTCTACATATCCTAATATGTTCAAAAAAATCCACAACATTCTAGAAAAATGGACATTCTTAAAATTGATCATAGAAATTCGAAAAATTTAATAACCATACAAACGGTCTTTTTGAACTTCTATGTAAACAGATGAAATCAAGATAAAATTATTGTACTTACATCTCATCAGGTTTCAAGTAAATCATATATCTATAGAACTTTTATTAAATCAAATACCATATATTTTCAAATATGTTCACTATAGAGTTGTGAAAATGTTGCACCGACTTCGGTGATTTTTTAGAGTACCAAAACAGCCTTCTTATAATTCCACATAAACTAATGAATTTTAGATAAATCCATTAAATATCCAATGGTATAAGGATCATGCGAATCCATTCACTATATATTGATAGATAATCAAAATTCAGAGGTGAGTTTAAGCAGGAAATTGCAATGTCACTTTAAGAGCGTGTAACTGTTTTGGTGAATTTTGCCACCACAAAACAACTAAATTTGATTTTAACATTAACAGATGAAATAAATATATTATTATTATCTTTATAAATTATCAAAATATATAATAATATGATCACTATTTCTTCATATATAAAATAAATATTATGACATATTACATCTGAAACACTTAATAAATTTATTTGAAAACAAGGAATGATGGGTTGAAGTAATTATCAAAACTAAAACAATATGAGAATGAAAATGAGACACTCAAAATTTTCACCCTTTCTGATAAATAAAAAATCCTAATTCTCTACCAACATTTTCTCTCCCTTTTGTAAGGATAAAAAATGTGAGTTCTTAGGTATATTAAATAATACAATATATTTACCCAGTTTTATAATCAATGGGAATTTGAAATTTAATTAGCAGTATCAAAAAATATTTAAAATTTAAAATAAAATATTTCCTTCCCATTTTGAAAAATATCAAAAAGATGAGTTATTGAGAATGATATTAAATATACATTCTGAATACATGCAGTAATATAAATTCCCCCTAAATTCATGCTTCCTTTAAAAATATAAAAATATATAATCAAGGATCCATGAAAAAATATATAATATTATTAATTGAATATAAAGGATTCACAATAAATTTATTAAACCATTTAATTTATTCCATGATAATAAAACATATTAAATCATGAAAAATATACAAAATAAATCCTCATAAGACATGACATATTTGTAAAATATATTCAAGGAATTAAATAAAATAATTTCAAGGAATTTTAATTAAATGAAATTATTTTTAAATAATTTGAAAAAAATATTTAAAAATGTCTTTTTTCACTTGTTATAAATGACCAAAACATTTTAATCTAATAATTTATCATATATAGTAATAGTTTAATTTTTCACATGGAATTAATTTAAATATTAATACATTAAACACATGCTTATAAGAAAGATAACCATATAAAAAATATTAATCGGATGTTTGATGGTCATTGGTTAATAAAATAAATCAATGAATTAATTCATATATTAATATAATAGAGTGTGAAAAATATTTAAAAGTTTAATCATAAGAGTATTTAAATGTAGAGGATTGAAAGATTAAAAAAATATCCCCTATATAAAAGAGTTACTGCATTTAAATCGAATATTAAAATGAAAATAAAATACTTCCTGGATTAACCATTACATATATAATGAAGTTTCAATTTAAAATAATAAGAAATAGAAATATAATAAATTTATATAATTTTAAATCATCCACTTAAATATGTAACAATATATTCTAGTGGAACATACCTTAAAAATATAAAATACAAGTATCTTTTGGTACTCATATGCTCTTGGGTCTGGTAGTGTTAGAAATTAAAGACTTAGGCAACCTAACTTATTTATTTTGATCAAAAAATTTATAATTAAATCTAGATAATTCCTTTGAATAATGAACATTCTTGACACCACAAATTTTAGGATTTCAAAAATAACAGTCATTAGCATAATTTTCATTAATACCATAATAAAAACATTTAATTGTAGAAATTATTTTTCTGTTTGAATTGGGAAAAAAATAATTCTTATATAATTTTGGTTTTTCTTCATTACTACCAATACAGATTTTTCCTTTCTGAATTTTTTTTACCATGAATTTTATTCTATTAATTATCTCCCTTAATATGCATACTATAATCTTTCTTTAAATTGTTAACTTCATCCAACAATTGTTTAATTTTAGTTTCATGCAGATCATAAGAAATGTTAGACTAATTTGATCTGAAATCTGCAATTTGTTTTGAAAAACATTCATTATCATATAAAAAAACATAATAATATTTTATAAGTTTTCTATGAACTTTCTTTAAGGAATAAAATTTCTCTTAAAGAATAGAATAATAATTATCACATCCATCATTATAAAAATTATATGAATCATAATTTTCATAGTAAGATGATTGTACCTCAGTAGTGTGACCCATAAGACTTATATTTACCTTTTTATTTTATTTCTCAACTCTAAAGTTTTTAGTAGATTAATTGATTTAATTTAAATGACTATAATTATAATATTCATCCATTGAAAATTTTAGTGTAGTATAGAAATATTATTTTTAGTTTCTGCTTGCAACTCAACTTCGCACATCTCAATCAACTACTTTAATACCTAATTTGTTTCTAAAATTAGAGTTTCCGAGGTAGAAACATCATTGAAAACTTCAATCAATTTGTTAGTTCCTTCATAATTCATTGTTATTTTTTCCACATCTCATTGATAGTATCACATTGAGAAATTTGATTAAATACGTTAATACCAAGACCGCATATAATTTCATTCATCCCTCTTTAATTAATATCATATTCATCTTCATTAACATCATCCCACAATTTTGTTTCTCTAGGGATTTCATAAGGTTCAAACGTCTTCATATAAACTTTCAAAATAATATTCTTTAAATAGATATACATGCGAGCTTTCTAGTATTCATAATTATCACCATTAAAATATAGAGCATGGATCATCAACATACCTTCTATAAGATCGTCCATTTATATTTTTCTTTATCTATATCTTTAACACAATCTTGTTAGAGCCAAATAGAATCTTTAATATTCCAAAATATCTCAAACTTTGGTATTACTAGTTAGGTATTTGATAGAAACAAATGAATTTTCAAGGATTTCCAAAATGAGAAATATTTATATAGAGAACTTCCTCTGATACCACTTGTTGGCATTGAGTAGAAATAGATTTCCAAAATAAGAAATATCTCCATTAGAGTCCAACCTTTGATACCACTTGTTCTGTGAGAATGGTTTTGATAAAGACACAAGATGGGGTGAATTATATCCTTTTGAAAAACCTAAAAATATTTAAACATCCCTCTTGAAATGAAGTGATCATATTCGTCTCTCTTAAAGTTGAGAGAGAAGTGAAAATAAATAAATGAAAAGAACACAGTGATGTATAGTGGTTCAGGCACATAAATCCCTTATCCCACTCCACATATGATCTACTCCATGAGCTTGGTGATTTTCACTAGTAGGTCCTCTTATTTGGAGATCTCTATAACTAAGTGCAGGCAGTTGACACCTCACAAGCCTTTTGAAGTGCCTTGTAGTTCTTTCATAGGGAATCAAAATATCCACATCTTAGTCTAAGAATCTGACCATCCATCATGACTGAGTTAGATAAGACGATACTCCAAATAAAATATACGAGATGTGGTTATTTATGAAACAAGTCTATCTCATAGTTAAAGAAATAATTGACAGATACCGATGATATTCAATAATAAAAGAAGCATCATAAAATGAATCATCAATTTCTAGTATGCTTCTTATTCTTCTTTAAATAGTAGAAAATAATGTTTTTCTTCATTGTCACAAGTGGTCTCCTTCTTCTTGTTCTTTATAAAGTGATAAAATATTGGATATACAATGTATTTTGATTCTCTCTTCAAAATTTCCAGTAACATTAATGAAAATATTTTAACACTTTATTTTCATTAGATTTTTCACTTTTCCAGTCTTCTTAATATATTTTCTTTTCCTAATATATATATATATAATAAATATCCAGTAGTAACCAATATCATCTCCCTTTGGATATTCAAAATAAATAGAGTCAATACCCTTCATAAATATCCCAATAATATCATAACACCATTTCTTCTTTATTCATATAGAATAAATCTCTAATAAAAGAATTCAATATAAGTTGAATAAATATTCTGGTGAAATATCAAGAATAATAGTAGATTTTAATGATTTGAAACTCCAATTTAAATACATTTAAACATCTTTAAACTTATTCAAAATTGTTCTTGAAAACTAGAATCAAAATCCGAATGTAAGTTCAAATATTTGAATATGAATAAATTTGTGTCCACTAAATTTTGGTGGAAAATGATGTTAGAATAAACTAGATATTTTTATTTCTAAATACTGGACTAAAATTAGTGCAATATCATTGGCTATAATCCTTTGAATTTATTATAATTTATCCATATGATAAACCATTTATATTCTTCCATATAAAAATATAGCAGATAAAGATATTAAGAAAAATATAAAACAGAGTATTGTAACCTAATTTGGAAATGTTTAGAATATTATATATTCTCATATTTATAATAATTGATATTCTCATCACCTCCCTATATCCACACTAAAATATTTATTCAAACATAAAAATATGGATACATCAATTTCATACTAATCTGAATATTGTAGTGTTTACCATCTTTAGTTTCTAGTTATATTTCTAAAGATGTAGGTGATGTATTTTGCATGAAGCGAACTGCAATAGTGTACAAAAAATACCATTTTATTTTTCATCATACATCTTTATATATTTCATCATACATATGATCAAATTATTGTGTACATCATCTCATGAATGTTACAGTGTGATATAATAATTCAGCATATATCATTTTCCTGATTTGAGGTATTGTTCATCTTCATCATGCTTCAGTTCATATATCAGACAAAAATGGCGTTCTTGAGAGGATGAAGAATTATTAATAACTATAAATCATATATACTGATATTGTATATTAGTTTTATTAATATCAAGTAGATTTAAATCTCTATTTTTTCTTTACATAACAAATAACAATTTCAGTATATAATCTACAACACACAGGATGAAGATGTCATCCATCATTTTAGATTTGTTCAAGATTCAAATGGAATAAAAATATCCATCCGAATAAAACATTGCAGAAGAATAAAAGTAAGGTACATTTTCACTGGAATGTAGGGTTCACTAAAAGTATGGTTCATGAACATAGGACTCATTAGCAACGTAACATAGCGTTCATTTCAAACATATGGTCCTTATACCATACTTTTGTATCAAAATTAGGGTTCCTTAAAAGTGGAGTATGGTTCATTGAATCCAAAGTAGAGATGATGAACCATAATTTTGTATTAAAAGTAGGGTTTCACTATTTATAAAGTAGTCTTGAAATAATCCTTTAGAAAACTGGACAGCTTTCATTTAGAGACTTCAATGATTTTTTAGGTCCCTTTAACACCATATTCATCCTTAGATGTAAAATACTTGTATTTATTAAATGTTATTATATTTATAAATTATTGGGAATCTAATTAATTTAAATTATACATATCTTGATATCTTCAAAAAAAATATACGTAATAACATTCTGGAAAAACAATTGTTCTTAAAAATCATCACAGAACTTTGAACAATTTAATGACCATCCAAACGACATTTTTAGAATTCTATGTAAACTTATGAAATAAATATAAAATTCTTGTATTTATATACCATCATGTTTTAAGTGATTATTATATATATATATAACTAGTAGTGAATCAAATACTATAGCTTTTCAAATCTATTCATCGTAGAGTTGTGAAATTGTTTCAATAACTTCGGTAATTTTTTAGAGTACCAAAAAAGTTTTTTCTGATTTTCATATAAACTAATTAAGTTTATATAAATACCTTATATATCAAATGATATAATAATCACATGAATATTTTCACTATATATTGATATATAATCAAAATTCATAGGTTAATGTAAGCTAAAAGTTTCAATGTCACTTGAACATCTTTTAAATGCTTTGGTGAATTTTTGCACCATCGAAACAACAAATTTGGATTTTAACATTAACAGATTAAATAAATATGATATTATTATATTTACAATGGAAAAAACTCTGTAAGAATCTAATAAGTATTGATTTAAATATAAAATAAATATGGTGACATACTAAATCTGAAACACTTAACAAATTTATTAGAAAACAAAGAATGATGGGTTGAAGTAATTATCAAAACTAAATCAAGATGAGAATAAAAAGGAGTCACTCGATAAAGGTGTATTCCTCAGTAGTGTGATCTATATTTTATCCATATATCACAAAGTCCCTACACATCATTAAATAAAATTAAAATACATGATAAATATTATGACATTTAAAAACAATTACTATTTTATTTGAAATCAACAGTATAAAAAATTCTTTCTGTACATTAATTTGATTACATTTTTGAACATCATTTTTCTTAGTTTGAATGTATATAATATCTTAAAAAATTATAGTTTTTCTATAAGTATGATTAATGAGTTCCAAATATAAAATTTTTGTGATGGTATGAAATTAAAAAATTATGAAATAATTCAATAACCTTACAATCCACACTCAAGTATAATTAGAAAATCAAGCGAGTTTTGGATAAAACAAACCTTAAATTATTATATATTATTCCACAATATTGATAACAATAAGAATATCCCATCATTATAGTTTTTCAAGAATGAATTAAAATTATATGATAAATACAAAAAAAACATGTTTAATGTAAAAATTATTAAACTAAACTTGAGAGATGGTGAAAATTACCCATGACTGGTGAGAAAGGGGGTCTATGAAGTGGTCCACTGGTAGGAGAAAAAAGGATTTTTAGGGGTAAAGTACAGTAAGAGATACCATGAGGTTGAGAATGAGGGATCGGGAGTAGCGGTGATGGCTTAGTGGCTCAGTAGAAAGGGCTCAACAGTGAGGGCTCAAGGATAGATATGGATTGATGGTAGGGGATGGGGTTAGAGGGGGAAAGGGGAAAAGTGAGACTATAATTCTAATGGAGATGGTAAGGGAGAGAGCAGCAGTGAAGAGGGACCAGTGGCTCAGCAAAAATGGGTAAAGGGAGCAGTAGTGATGGATTAGGGAGGGGTATAAAGGTCTCAGGGTGGGCACAAAGAGGGCTCGAGGAGTGGAGGAGGCATAGTGAATAGTGGCCCAATGAGGGCGGAGAGGGGTAAGGGAGGGCTCTTGGAGTGGTGGCTGTGAGGGTTCAAGGAGTGGAATTTAGGGCTTAATTTATAAGCGATGGAAAGGGGGAAATGTGAGTAGTGTTGAAGAGTAAAGGGTGTGTTGGTGAGGGATTAAGGGAGAATGAGGGCTCTAGTGAGAAAGGTATTAGGGGGTGAAAGGTTCCTTTTTATTATCTGAGAAAGAAATTTTAACGTTTTTAAAAAACCGCTGCTAAAATATTTAAAAGAAATTAGTAGTTGTTTCATAAACTGCCACTAATAAACCACTATTAAACATTTTTTGGTGTAGTGTGTATAATAGAGGAAGTATAGGGTAAAACCCAAAGGGAGATGATGTAAATGTCTTGTGAACTAGCAATTATAACCTTGAAGTGGATTACTAACATGATTCTAAGATGTTAGGATTTAATCTAATCATATTTATTTAAACTTCAGTTGATGGAAGAAGGGTTTATTATCAATTTTAGGGAGAATACATAGAGTATATCACTAATTATAATAAGGTTGGGTCTATTGGATTAGACCATGTAATTGTTCAAAAATTTCCAATTTATCTTTAGTCTAGAAAATTGGATCTACCCAGATTGAAAACCACTCCTTGGTACATATGTGGTTGTCAGCCTAGATGCATTAGGTGAAACTAAAAAAGTAGAAAACATATAAAAATATTTATCCTGGTTTGGGTCATTTTAATTAGGTTGGGGTCCTTCCCTTACAATCTCATAGTTTGGATCATTCAAGGGAATGCGATATGATTTTATTATCAACATAATACCTCAACCAATAAATTAACCAAGTTTATATTTAGATATTCATTAATTAATTTATATCCCTACATTAGATCCATCACTTGAGGTAGATTATCCATGCATGGAAAGAGTATTATTAAACATCAAAATAATCAATGCAATTGAATTAGACATACATTCAATGTAATAATCAAAGAACTCAATTGAAATGAAAGTTAGATGAACGTAAGTAGGAAACGAACTACGGTAGTGGAAGAAACAATGATAGTATCATAGTAGTTGAATAATAAAGAAAACATTCCATGTTAAAATAGAAAAATAAATCAAAATTTTTTAAAATGGAACCACCATAGAAACATTAGAATGAAAACAAAAGAAGAAGAAAGCAAAAAAACTTAAAAAAAGAAAATGGTGAATCCCTTGAAATGTATGATCTCTTATAATTAAATAGGCCATAGAATATTATGGAGTAAACATGTTTTATGTCATAATTATTCTTAAGTTACTCTCTTCTTGGTACTTTTACGTCGTAATCTTTGTTTTTATGTTGTAAGTGAAAGTGTTGTGGTCTCTGGTTCTTTTATATCTTTATGATTTATGCTTTGAATGAAATTTGCGAGGTCATAAAGCCTCAGGAGTTTTATGATGTAATATTTATTTAAACCATAAATTCTTCTTCATATAGAAGTTTTTATGGATTTAGTGGATCTTATAGCCTGGGTCTCTGGTAGTCCTGACTTGAGGGATTTATGCCCTCAACTGGTTTTTATGGTTCAAATAGTCTAACGTTTTAGAATTTTGTAGCAATATCCCCTTTTCAAGGGAAGATCTAATTTTCTACAAAAACCAACCAAAACAATAATACCTTTTTATAAAATATGTTTAAATCCCAAAAAAATGATTCCAATATATATATATATATATTTATTTATTTATTTATTTATTTATAATTTCATATTATCACGGATCTGTGGTTTAAAGATAAAATCGTTGACAGGTGAACAAATAAAGAAAATAAATTTATACATTTTGAATAACAAAGATGATTTCCATCCACATATAACATTCCATATTAATGTGTTAAATAAATTTTCTCCAAAGAAGAAATATACGTATATTTTTAATGAGCATGACAAAAAAACATTTCTATGGTTTAAAAAGATTTTTCATGGTAGATTATATGCATCAAAAAAATTGAGATGGTTCACAGGTGGCCTAAGATTAAATTTGAGAACATGGTATAGGAATGAAATTAATGAATATACATTTAAAACCAAATATCAGAAAAATATAAGCATGTCTTAGAATAGTAATGTGTTGGTATTTTTGGAAGAAATGAATTTCTTGAGTGCCAAATAAAACATCCCAATCTCTACCTTAAGTGAATATTACAAAGTCCTTAAATAAATATGGGAGGTTGATTAAATTAAATATTGAGTTCTAGTGTTTAATTGAAAATGGGTTATCGGTGATAATAGTGTCAGACATGGTGAATTCAATATGATTCTAGTTAGTCTAAGTATATTTGAATACACAACTAATACTTTTATCATGGAAACATATGTAAAAAAAATTATATTCTTGATCTATCAAATGTAGAGTGGTATATCATTTTTTGAGGAGAAACAGTATTTTGGTGATTAAAAACTTAATAATGATGATGATTTAAAGTATATCACTACTTCAATGGAAATATTATTATAGAATATTCATGACCACATCATAGGCATGGTTTGTGCCATATAGAATGATCATAAGAAAGGAATATGGGAAAATAATCCTTTATTAATTTCTTGATATTAAAGGTAATAGATATTTATTTTTTATTTAGATTTTAAAATTTCATAAAATTTTTGATATATTATAATTATTTTTTTTACTAAAATCACATATTTTATCAAATATTATAAATTTTTTATTTATATTATTTTAGTATAGTTTGAATCATTTTTCAAATATTCAATTTTATATATAACTGTTGGTTTTGAATTAATTTTTACTTAATATTTTTTTCTTATGCCTATATCATTTATGTTTCATAAATATTATTTGTAATATATTAAAATTATTAACTACTAATGAATAATATAAAGAATATTTTCAGTATTATTTTTAACATTTTTTTTAATTACTCTAACGAATATGATAAAGAGTGGTTTGTTTAGTATTATATTTTTTTGTTTGTATCATTTTAAAAATTTATTCAAATTTTTATATAGCTATTGGATTTTTATAATATTTTTTAAATAAATCCTTCGTTATTATTATTTCATCTCTCATTAATGTTTCTAGAATTTTAAATAACTACTTTAAAAAATATGAATAATTTTCTTAATTTAGTTTAATTTTTGTTGGACCATTTTTCATTTTTTATTTAATTGTATTTGTAATAGTTGCATTTTCATATTTTTGTACCAATTTTTTGTTAATTTATTTTTTAGGATAATGTTATATCAAACATCTGAGCCTCTTTGTGCTTCTGGAGAAGACCGTACATATACTTGTATTGAGGAGACTTCTCATCCTTCTCAATGACAGCCATATACTTCCACAGGGGTAAAGAAGGATTCCAGTGTCTGTAACCATGGTAGAACACATTTACCAAAATTATCAACTTCTTATATCCAGGACTAGAGGATATCTATTGATTTTGAAGATATGATCTTCCTAGGATCCCAAATTCAATATAATTTAAGATTTTTATTTCAATGCAATCTCAATAAAAGGTTATTACTTTTATTTATTATTGTAAAAGTATCAACAAAATGAAAATATATCAATCATGGGAGATAGTTTTGGTAAGTTTTTTTATTATTTTACTTATCATGTTTTTTTTACTAAATAATTGTTTTTTCCCTTATTATCATATGAAATATGATATAACTAACACTATAGAAGTCATGAAGAAAATTTTAGCTTTGGTTGTTGGAAGATGAAGATATTTTAAATCAAACCTCACACCAAGTATCATTTTTGGGGATATAAAAGATAAAAAAACCATGTGATATATATCCTTTTATATATGAAGATATATAGAGGTGGTTTGATGAAATTTTAAGACAAGAATCGTTTTTTGTAAGTGAAATGTTACCTTTTATATATATTTTTATATTAATAATCATTTTAATGATTTTTATATTCTTAATTTACAAAAAATGAGAAGATCTCTTCAGGATATACATTCCAAAAACATATACCCTCATAATTTATCTCATAAAGGGTATACATTATTGGAAGAACAAATGATTTCTAAAAAATAAAAAAATGATATTTGATTCTTCAAGATTCATAGGGGTTTCCACCCAGCTAGATAGGAAAAATGGAAGAGGTCCTGAATCATCAAAAAGGGACAATATCTTATGGAATATTTGAGGGTTGTACTTGAGAGGATTATAATAAGTTATTTAATTTATTTATGTTAATTTTGTTCTTTATATATAGTGATTCACAAATGAATTTTTCAAATATTCCATATAAGAATCTGTTAGGGAGCAGATCAAATAGGGGACCTTAATACCTAAGGGTAGGAATGATATTTAACAAATTGCATTGAGAAAGATCAGACACTCAGGTTGTGTATGAGGATAGGAAATATTCATATTGGTAAGAAAAGTGTTTGTTCATTCTGGAGATTCTTAAAAGAAGGAAGTATATAAGGTAAAAAATAGAAGATTTATAAGCTAAAGTTTGGAAGATGGGTGAGACGATGGAGGAAAGGATTAGAGCTTCAATATATTTGATGTTTTCATATATACAAAGATAGTTTCAAGCAATATATCATACTCCACCTCTGCCTAAAGATCCCACCACTTCACCTCCTCTTACTTATCCAAATCCTACACATCCTCCTCTATAACTTCTCATCTATTTGGAGTTATATTATGAGGATCCCCGACATCATATTGTTGCATATAGGATTATATATTATATTAGTGATATCATTCATCATCAACAAATAGAATGGGGCATCTTGGGGTCATCATGCAGGATATTATAGATAGATAGGAAATAATACTATTTCCTACAGATGGGTTTACTACATTTGGACAAAGTATTGTCCATTTTTTAATTTTCCATCTATACTTGTCTGAAAAATTACAACCGAGGTATGTATAGATTATATATTTTATTTCATATTAGTGTTAAATTTTCTTTAATATTTTAAAATTTATATATTTATATATTTTATTATGGTAATACTTTAAAGGTAAATACATATTGTATAAACAGAATCAAGTAAATCATGTTATGACTTTAGATGGTACTTTTTATAGAATTTATAGTTTGTCAACATATTCATCTTTTTTATTGGGTGTTTATGAAATTCCTATTTTATGCTAAAATTTTTGCATGTTTGATGACTTTGATGACTTTAAAGATTGGTATCCTAGATCTTTTAATTGGAGATTTTTTTTGCAGCAACATGATGCAAGACTTTTCCATGTAAGTTAATTATCATAATTCTTTCAATTCGTTTAATTTATAGAAAATTAATACTTATGTTTTTTTTTATTATGTATCTTTATAAAAATCTTATCTAATATGATATGAAATTGGTATATATATTTTGAGACCCGAAATTCTTTTCACCAATATCAATGATAATGAAAGATATCGAAAGAATAATATATATTTTGTAAATATTTCAAAATAATATAATTCAGAGTTGGATTATTCCTTATATTGAAGAATATGGAACATATATTTCATAAAGTTTTTTTCCACAATCTAAATTACCTCTCACATTATATTTGTTTATATTACTATCCATTAGATGTTGTGTTTTTTTTTTAGAAAAGAAGATTGTTTACTGATTATACTCTCTATGTGGTGAAATGTGAGAAAATTTTAGTAATGTATTGAACATGTAAGTTTTATTATTCTAATAATTTTATATTATAAGACCTTTTAACTTTATTTCATGAATATAATTTTCAAATAAGGCATGGTATTAATTTAGAGATATAGTAGGAAATATGAGTGAAAATATTTCTCTCTCATTTATAATTACTGTATTCCGGTTTTAAGTACATAAAATGACATTTTGGATTGAAAAAATCTTTTTAAAAAATAATCTTCAAGGAGTAAAGGAATGTGGATATTATTTTCTAATATTTATGTTTGAAATAATTTCAACCAAGATAGTTACAAAATTACACAAGGGTAGATTTTATTATAAACTTTCCTTTAATTTATCTTATAATTAGATTTATAACGCATGTTAAAATGCTTCTTTTTAATTTGTGGAGTCTTGATCACCCTCAACCTTATACTAACCAAGAGTTAAATCACATAAAAAGATAATGAGTGTTTTATTTCACAAGTTTTATTATGTTTTATTATATTTTTAAATTATATTTTAAATTTTAAATTTCAAATTGTAAAGTTAAAATGATTTGAATTTTTGACGTTTTTTCTAGTTTTTTGTGTTTTTGTTTTCTATTTATGGTTTTATTTTTATATAGTTAGGCTCCAATATTTGAATTCAATATGAAAAAAAATCATTTTTCACATTCTTTATTATATAACTGAAAAAGAAATTTAAGAAAAAAAATTTCACATTGGTTATACAATAAGTGACATGATGAAGGATTTTTCATATCCATTATTATATAATAGATGTGAAAAAACCCTTCCCATTATATAGTTTTAGACTGATTTCAATGGTTGTTTTTTAAAAAACAATGAGAAATATGGTTTTTTACATCAGATAACAATAACCAACATAAAAAACATATTTACAACATCACTTTCAATAATTTAGCAAGGTAACCAATGTTAAAAACCCAAAAACGATGTGGAAAAACCTATTTTTCACTATTTTGTTTTGAAAATCATGTTTAATATCTTTGAAACTATACATATTGAGAAGAAAACACAAAATGATTTGGATCCTGAAAATAAGGTTCTTTTTAAATTCCTTTGAACCGTTATAACCAAAAGAGTTAAGGAATATGAGGAGGTTCTTTACCAAGATATGTATCTCTTATATTTTTTATTGAATGAAAAGAGAATCATTTTTCAAGGTAAATATTAGGATATATTCACCACTTTAGTTGAGGGAGTAAGAAATTTAATTACTATCCTTTTATAAGAATGTTGATTATTTTGTTTCAGAAAAGAGATATGGAGTTAAAAGAGATGGAATCCATGAAGTGTCATCATTTGAATTTGATGAAAACTAGTGTCATGAGAAAAATAGGTTAGGTTTGGAATATTCTATTGAATAATATAAGTTAAATTAAAAAGAAATATCAAAAAAGTGATGAAAAATCAATTAAAGGAGAAGAATAAGATTCTATTACAACTATTGAGGGTGGAATATTAGATATTAATAATTTTATACTTTGATGGGGGTCTAAAAGAGAGTCTATAGAATCTTAATTTAATGAAAAAATCATTTATAATGTTTTCTTATAGTTTTAGTGTAGAGACCGATGTGAATTGAAAAATTTATACTGATCAATATAAAGATGAATTCGTTAGTGAACCTAATGAAATAAATTATATTATAGGATAATTTGAAGCTAGAGTTAAATTTTAAAGGATAGATATGGTTTTTTATCAATAAATTGTCAATTCCAATATAGAGATTGTTGTTGTGGGGGAAACTTCTAATCTAAAATAAAAACATTTTTTGGAATATGAAGATATAGATTATATTAATTTTACTGCAATACAAAGAGAGAAGGTAGTATTATATGAAGAAATTCACTTTCTGATAACTAAAAAAGAAGAATATAATATATTTTAAGAGAATTTTAAATAATTAAACTCTTGTGTTTTCTTAAAGTTTCATCATTTTAAATATGAAGTTATAGTTTCAAAATATGTTTCGAAAGATTCTAGAACTGAATTAAAATAATGAAAGTAGAATATTGTTTCTAAAAAAGATTTTGATTCCCTTAAATCTTCAATAGTTTAAAAAGATGATTTTATTTATCTTAAGGAAATATTGAAAGATCAATAAAATGTAATGAAATATACTCATCCCATTCATAAAGGAATAGATGAATCTTCAAAGAATGATCTTGGAGAATTGATGCACACTCAATTCGAGTTGCTAAAGGAAAGACAACTTATTAATATATGTATTCTAGTTTCTATTTTTATGGTGATAAAGTTCATAAAGGATCATTTTGTTATAATAAATTCAAATTTTGATCTATCTCTAGTAAATGAGAGGATTTATAATTTGAAATTTGATATTTCTACATTGGATAAATTCTAGGATTTTAGAAGTGATCCACTTTCTGAAACCAAGAAATTTAAAACCAAATAAATTAGTTCTAAAATTTCTATGATAATTATAGGTTGTACTACTGTGTTTGTAAAATTTTAGAGTCATGTCCATAAAAAATTTTATCAGAATCATGTAAATATAAAATCTATAAAACATTATTTAATAACATTTAAATTGATTTTGAAATAAAATATTTCATCATTGAAGAAAACATTATAGAAATATATTGAAGAATCTTGAAGTACATGAATATTGTTAAATATTAGGAAGAACCTTTGAATACAAATTTCCAATTTTTAATAGATGGATATTAAAATATTATGGAAAATATTAAAGATTTATATTAATATAAATATAATTCATTTGAAAAATAAATAAAAACATATAAATTTGAAGAAACAAGAGTCTTAGAAAAGTAAAGAAGATTTAAAAAAACACTATTATTGATGATGTTTCTGCTACACATAATTTGTTTGGGTACACTTTAAATATATTGAAAATACTATTAGAATGACATTCAATAACTTCAAAACAAATGTATGATTTTAGATAGAGGATGAAAAATGAAAAATCAATGAAAAAAATAATCTATAAAATATATGACCATACTAAAAGTAGTTTATATAATATGTTGGAAAAGATCACAAATAGATGGGAATACAAGATTGATAGTTTTTATGCTGATTCAGTTGGAATAGAAGATATGAAATAAATAAATAAAAGACTATGAAAATTTTCTTAGAAAATATTGTTAATTACTACCAATTTATAATAAAGATAAAATCATCTCAAGGTTGTATAATTTTGTAAAGGCATTGTATGAGATCACAGGAAAATAAATTTTGTGTACTATTCCACCTAATATGTTTCCTACTTAAAGATCTCAATTGAAGAAGGTTTATGAATCCCACTAGTTATTTCATAAATGTGCAATGGAGAATCCTAATTTTCAATGGACAAGGGATTTTTCAATATTCATACACCCTTAAACATCTTTATATGACTTACCATTCATGAATCTTGTTGCACCTACCCCTCAACCAAGATTTACAGTTTCCTCCTCTAAACCTTTGAAATTTTGGTCTGGATAGTAAAAGTACACACTAGATAAAATATATAAAGGATATCATATTAATGTAAAAATATTTAAAATATTGAGAAGGGATAGTGATAAACCAATTTGAGTTTCAGGAAAGCAATCTAGTTCTTCAACATCATAACCTAAACCTTTTACCCAAGACAATATACTTTTCTGAGGAGAAAGAAACTTTAAAAAATGATAACCCAAAACCTTCTAATCATAAAACACAAACATATCTTGAATCAAAATTATTATATGTTTTTTGTGTTTAATGTTTTTATTTGATTAAATCCTCTATTTATATTTTAGTTATCGTTCTCTAATACAAGTTAATATCTAATTCATATTATATTCAATACTATATTATTGCAATTTCATTTTGTGTGCAAAATTGATTGTGTTATATTTCTATTTTAACATTCTTTTTCATATCATGAAAAGGGGGTAATGAGATTATAATGTGGATACTAGCACAATATTTTACTCTATTTTTTATTTTTCTTAATCTATAAAAATCAATTTTTTAAATTTTCAGATTTTGTGGTCAAAAGGGGGGAGATTATTAAAGATGTTTTTGTGCTCCAAAAAAATATCATATATTCTAAGTTATGATTTTCAAAAAATACCTTGTTTCTTTCTAATGACTCTAATTTAAGTGATTTTAAAGTTATTTAATAATATTTTAAATTGTTTCTCAATGTGGAATTATAATATAAGTTATAATATTTATGTTGAATTTTTTTTCTAATTACACAATATTATATATAGAGAAGTTAATCTTATGTTTGAATTGAATATTAGAAGTAAATATTATATTTTAGGATATTTCAAAATATTATATCTTATGTATTCAATGAAGTTTAATATTTATTCTTGCATATGGAAATTTAACAAAGGAATTTATCTTACATATTCAAATATTCCCTCTTTTGTATCAAAGTTACAGAGTATGATACTTTATCTATGAATAGATATATCTTATGTATATAATTAAAGTTACAAGTGACTCTTATGTATTCATGTTTTAGATCATTCATATTGAAGCATATTTAAAATTTGGTTAAGTAATGAGTATTATGTATGAATCATATTTTAGAGTGATTCTTATGTATATGTTGTGAATAAAATTTTCATTCTTACATATTAATTGGAAAGAACAAATGTATTATTACATATACACTATAATAAGATAAAATTATACTTACATATGATTTTCAACCATTTAAATTTAAATATATTTTCTGATAGATTTTTGGATGCTAATTTATAAGAGATTTATATAATTTTGAAAATATTTTCCATAAAATCTATAACTATTTAATGTAAGGATGATAGAGATTAATTTAAGATTTTTTCAAGGAATACCCTAGTATTTTTAAAAGGTATAAATATTCCTACTTTTAAAGATAAAATCAAGGAATTGTTTGACTTATCATATTTTAATTAATTATCCAACAAAAAAGAAAGCAATATATGCAACTTTCAGTAAATTCAAAACATAGGTTTTTGGAGTGAAAATTTTAATGCTTTTAAAATAATTAGTGTTTCACTATTGTATTTGTTGATTGCTGAGAAAGGTTATATGGTTTCAATTATTATAATTTTTCTCTATAACTTGAAATTTTAAACAAAAAATAAGAAGTAATGAATTGTTATTGTTTCATGTTCACAAAAGAATCAAGAATTGGAAATAGATATTTTCAAAGCTATAATTTGGAGACATATTCTTTCTACAAATAATATTATGATACTTTTAGTTGTAGATATTTACATAGGTATTTGTTGTGAGTTTCAATGATCTATATTGTTTCTACTCATTTTTTATTTTTTACACTTTTAGTGTTAAGTGTGTGTGTGAGATCGGGGATAGGTATTTTTATTTTTGTAAGAGGGATATCCCAATTGAAAGGTCTTATAAAATGTACTAAGTTTCAACCAATTACACTTATTTGTGAGATCCTTAATAAAAGGATATTAATAAAATAACCTAACCTATATTGGATATTGTTGGTGTGGAGTACGGGAAGTTTAATGAAAACCTTAAATCGTTATAAAAGTTAGTTGTGTCCTATATTTTTTTCTTTATTTCTACTGAAATATTTAATCTGAATAGGAGGAAAACCAAGAGATTTATTTTAATATGGATGTTTTGAAAGGTAAAATTTATTATAGGTGGTATTTAAGAACTCAATTCACCCCCTCTTGAGCCATTATTATCAACAAATGGGGAAAATGAAATCATTACATTTTAACATAATAAAAAATATACACCCTCCTATAAATTTCACAATAATAGAGATTCATGAATAATAATAAAAATTACCTGAGTAAAAGATATGCTAAATGAAATATCCCATAATTTTGGATTCATTACACTTAAAATTAAATGACTGTAGTAAAACATAGGTAGATATCAAACCATTTTCTTCCTAACTAGCTAACTCAACCATTATCTCACTTTTAATGGAAACTCTTAACAAACTTAAGTACGGATCATTGACTTATAATAAATCTAGATTATGCTGGGAGGAGATAATATCCTTACGAAAACTTGATGAAAGTTATGAAAATTTATGCTAGCTAAGCATTGTCACATTTTTTTATAAAGATTCATCCCATGTGTTTTGGAAAGTAAGATCCAGGAAACTTCCTCTTCAATATTTTAGAAACCTTGTAACATTTTGAAAACATTTCTTGACATTAAATTTTTATAAATTAAATCATGTAAATTGAGTAATATCACATAAACATAATCAAATCTTATGGAACTTAATAATCCAAATCAATAAGTTATTAATTAGAGACTTATATAAGTAATAAATAATGAACATATGATTAATAAGTCACTCATAGAGGAACAATACACTATTAAGTAATAAATTCCAAAAAAGAACATGAAAATATGTGATCAATGAAAAATAAAATATAAATATTTAGATCATGATGGATTCTATGTGTTTAAATTGGATATTAATATAAATAAAAAATACTTTACAAAAACCAACTTTTTATAGGGTTTTGAAAAGATGTTTTAAAGGAAACATGTTTTAAAAAATCCATTAAATAGGATCTTTCAAAATACTCTTTAAAAATATTTAACATGTAATGAGAAAATAAAAATGGAAACCATTTTTTCATAATTATGATAATAGTTGATTGAAATTTATTATTACTAGATTAGAAAATAAGTGGACATCATGTTCTAGGCATAGTTTAGGAATTCACTCAAAGGTTTTAGACCTCATACCATATCCATTTGAAACCTTGTTCAACCCAATGATCACCAATCAAACCCTAAACCCCATTACAAAAAAAATCCAAGACCAAAAGAATTAAATAAATCAATTACCATAATCAAAGAAGACTAAACCTCAAGGAAAGCCTAGGTAAAATACTCTAAAAATACATAAGATCACAATGACAAAAATCCTCAAATAAAACAACCTATTCATCTTCTAATTTCATCCAAAAATCATAAAAACCTTAGGATAAACCATAAAAAAGTATCTTTCCACAAAAATAGTTGTAGATGAAGTGTAGAGAAACCAAATGAACTTCTTTTATCCACGATAATACAACACCTCCATTTTAGATGAATTCCACCATGCTCTGATGAAATTAATTCTCAATCCCTAACCTAGGAGGTGTGGAATCATAAAATAAGAATGGAAGAGATGATAGGAGGGATATAGAGGAGGATTAAATTATATTTAGTATTAAAAACTCCCCTTTAATCATCCTTGAACCAAGAGGCAAGAAGAGAGGAGGAGAAAAATAAGAGCATATTCAAGAGGGGATCTCGGCTGGATTAAAGAAACTAAGTTAAAAGGAGGAAAAATGAGGGTTAAAAGTATTTTAAAGAAAAATAATAAATTATCCATTTAAATAAAGGATAATTTAAGTGACCATGTACTTGTAATGGGCCACTAGGTGCCTTTTATAACCTCTAAGACACCAGGCCTTATTCCAATCTCACTAAGTATTCGGTGCCACGAAATGGGTACTTGATGCTACCCACAATTATAGGATTACTAGTTCACCACCTTATACCTAAACTAAAATCCTAAACTCTCAAATTCACCTCAAACCGTTATCAAAAACACCTAAACTTTTATCCCGACCACCATAATATGTGACTGTGTCCCAAAATAAAATAAAAACCTTGAAACAAAACCAAAAAATCAAATAATCCCACATTTTAATAATTTAAATCTCTAATTTAAATCAATAATAATATCTTGATCCATATAATTAGGAAATGATTCACTATAAACTCCCACAAAATGATTTCTCATCCCTAACAAGTTTTAGGAGACACTCACCCAAATACTCACTATTTTACTAAATACCTTAACTCAAAGTCAACTCTCCAATGCATTCATTAAATAATCCACTACATATATAATACATACCTTATAAATTCAGTTCAAATCACCCATAACCAAAAGAATATAATACATATGATCCATACTAATATAAAATATACTAACACACATACCAAATTCTCACCATGCTTCTGATGCGTAATTCTTAGAATCAAAATGAATCACAATCCATCCCAATGTATCAATTTATACTTACTAAATGATCATAATAATCAAAATATATGTTGATTTATCTATCATACTAAAGATAACAAATACCAAAAAAACCCTCTCTCTTATGGAACTCTCTATAATAAGATTCACCTAGGGTCTACTACACCTTATCTTCCAATGAATTCTTATTTATCAAAATTGTTCACTTCTCAAAAGTTTTACAAAAAACCATCTTTAATTTCAAAATATCATATCAACTCATTTTCAACATACCAAATTATAATAAAAAATTTCTATTTTATAAGATATACTCACCCATAACCATTTTACACTAAAAAACAAACTTTATTTCAAAAGTTTAAGCTCAACTCATTCTCAAAAGCACCAGTCTTGAAAATTTTAGATCATTTATAATTTAATTAGAGAAGTCATTTTTTATTTAAAGCATGAAGTCATCAAACTATTTTTTTTCATCAAACATCACTTCATCTCTAATCCAAAATATAAATTGAACTTTTAAAATAAAAAGTTATAAAACATTTTGATAGAAAGTTCCATCCCAGAACAAATTCAAATTTTAGGTTCTATTAATAAAACACAAATCCCATTTTAAACATTATCATACCAATACTATGACTAAATCATTTCCTCTTCCAAACCTTCTTTACTTGATAACCTTAATAGGTTCTTCAGGACTAATTATATGTGATATTACATGTTTCATATAATCATAGCAAGAAAATAGTAAATATAATTCTTGGTAATTTTATATCAAAATAATTTTTCATAGCATGTAAGAAAATATCTAAAAAGTATAATTACAATTAGTAAAATATTAAACTTAAATATATGTTACATGCTTTGGAATAGAACATAAATATAAAACAAATAGTATACTTAGGTACACAAATTATTTAATAGTTCTAATACATGTTATAAAATAATGAATGGAAGGAATGATCATAAATATGGATCATATAAGTTTCTATAATAGAAAACTAAATTTTTATCATAGTAGTTTCTATAATATATGATAAATAGAAAAGTAGAGACAACATTATTTCCATTAATAACTAAATACAAACAAGTAACATGATCAAAAATATATATTATAAATAAATCTTAATAATGCGTCACTAATAGATATTTTTCAATTATCATAAAAATAAACATATATGTGAGTGACTTTAATTAATTAAATATTAACTTATAAGGTATGCAGTAAAAACTATTTATTTCATTAACTACTATTTAATTAATTAAGGCCATTCATATATATTTATTATAATGAAACCAAGATTCATAAACTCCAATGTTCCACTGGACCATATGATGCATGAATACACAAGGAATTTGGATTTTTGTTGAGCCATATACCACTACATGATTTTCATCCAATCATGCTAGAGATATTACAAGAAAACCCCCACCCAGATCCATAATGCATGCTCATACATATACATCCCCTATTAATTTTAGATTCCACTATAAAGTGGTTTATCAATTCTATTTATGTGCTACTTATCAATTTATAATATTCCTAGATCTTATTTAAGAAAAATGAAAAATCCAATAATCCCAACATCACTTGAATACTACTTGAAGAAACCCTAACCCAGAACCAAGAAACCACAACCTTGTGAGTTTTCCCTAATCCTCAAGGACTAGAAACTAGCACTACATGTATCAATATGATAATGGGAAACAATATTCTTAATTTGTAACTTGATAAATCATGATTAGACCCTCCCTTGGAACCAACATAACTCATCCATACAATGGATGCCCCTAAAAGTAAACATCAACCTGAATAATAGAATAATAATATAAAAAGAATAAAAACACTTCAATATGAAAGAAATAAAAACCAAACATGGTGAAATACAAAGTATAAAATAATTCATACAAGTTTATATATCTAAATGAGCTCTAATATATGTAAAACAAAAACTTAAGAGGTGATATTTTAAATAGGTCCTAAAATCACATGTTAAAAACTATAACACCAACCAAAAAGCTAAACCCACCCATATGCATGAACATAAAACAAACTCATGAATTTCTAGTAGTTAACCATGTACCTATTGTACCTAAAATGTAGTAAATGAAGATTAATGTCCATTGAGGTGTCCATTCAAGGTGTGTGCATGAATACTTGGCCGGGAACTACTGAAAATTTCTCAACTATACAATAAAAAACAAAATATATTCTTGTATATATCTACTTAGTTATATAAATATAACAAACCAGCATTACAAACAGTCATTAATCAAACCATATAAGTAATAATCCGTGAAGTAATTTATAAACTAACACTAGTTATATCACATAATTACTAATATTAGGGGGATTCATACCTTTCATAACTTCTCCAAGCCTCACCTTGGGATATGAGACAAACTATGAAGGGAAATCAATAATCTCATTCTAGTGGGTATATTACAAATAAACAAATGATATTGTTATAGGTTATTCTAGTTGAGTATACAAAGTATATAAAAATATTTCCCATAACATATGGGAAAAGGGAAGGGGTTAGACAAAGTCAAGGAATCATAGCTCATCCCACTCCATTGGACTTATTCACCATATTAGGAGTACCTTCTCATGATAATCATATTAAAATATACTAAAACACACTCTAATTATTGAATTAAATAATTATTATACAATCCAATAGGTTACTAAAGTGGAACTATTCCATTTAAACATAATAAACACTATACCCCTTCATATAAACTTCACAATAACATATATTCATTTATAATCAAACAAACCCATGGGTATAATATTTGATAAGGAAACACTAACATCATGATATATTCATTACACTTAATATCATTAATATATGGCTATAAAATCACATAAATCATTCATATATAAGATTGTTAAAGAATTCTAGCATTAAAAATGAAGACCAAATAAGGCATTCAGTAAGGAATAGTGTATAACAAAGATAAAAGAAAGTATATAATCAAGTATAAGTTAAATTTTAACCAATAAATATTCATTAAGGTAAAAATAATTCATGTAGTGTCCAAGGTGCGGATTTACGACACCCATATGGAGTGGTAATAATTCTTAATTTAAGTGGTCAACCATTTTAAAATGTCATTTTAGGAAAGATTTATCATGTTTTGGGAAATTAACTCTTCAAGAAATGTATAAAATCATTTTAATCAGAAATATATTTTAGTAGAAAATTTTCATTTTAAAATAATGAAAAAAATTAATTGATTATAATTCTGCAAATAAGATTTCAAATCATTTCCTTCCAACTTAACTAACTCGTCCATTATCTCACCATCAATACAAACACTTGACCAAGGTTAAGTATGGATCATTGACTTATAATCCAAGGGTGAGAGGAATTTATCTCCTTTTTCAAACACGATAAAAGTCACAAAAAAGGTATGTTAATCGTAGTTACAAACTTTTGTTTAAAAGTTTCATCTTATATGTTTTTGGAAAAAATATAGTTGAATAACTCCCCCTTAAACATTTTATATACCTTGTAATGTTTTGAAAGAATTTATTTAAATGGAATTTTTTATAAATGAAAGAATGTAAAATGATGAAGATAATAATACCATCAAAAAATTTATGTAATTTAAGAATCGAAATCAATAATACATGCTTGATGGACTTATATAAGTAAAAAATAATGAATATATGATTAACAAGTCAATCGTGGAAGAATAATGAATTCTCAAGTACTAAATTGCAGATAATAACAAGAAATGATGACACAAATAATCAATAAAGTCTATCCTTTTAGAATATGATATATTCTATGTATTTAAATTTGATATTAACATAAACAGTAAATATTTTACTAAAACTAACTTTTCGCAGGGTTTAGTAATAAGGTTTTAAAGTAAAATTATTTAAAAAATATTAATATATAATTTCTTGAAAACTCATCTTTGAAATTATTTATCATGTTATATAAAATTACAATTGGAAACCATTTATTTGTAATTCAGGAAATAATTTATCCAAGATTATTATTTCTAGTTGAGAAAACAAGAGCAGGCATATTCCGTGAATATCTCAGGAATTCACCAAAAGTGTTTAGACCACCTAAAAAATCCATTGGTGAGTTATTACATCCTAATGATCACCAAGAAACCTATAAAATCCATTATAAAAATTTCCATGACCAAAATAATCAAATAAATTTATTACCATAATAAAAGTATATGAAACCTTAAGGAAAACCAAGGAAAATAAATCTTAAAATCCACCTAACATCATAATGACCAAAAATCCCAACTAAAATATCCTAGTCATCTTCTAATTTCATCCAAAAACTATAAAAACCCTATGATAAACCCTCTTAAAGTTACTTACCACAACAATTTTGATAAATGAAATATATAAGATCCATATAAACATCATTTATACATGATAAGACAAGCCCCTCCTTTTAGGATGAATTCAACTATGCTCTGGTGGAATTCATTCTCAATCCATAACCTGGGAGATGAGGAATCAAAAAATAAGGATGGATTATGGGTGAGGATCATAAGAACCCAGATCTTCTTTTCAGGTATGTTTTCCTTTTTCTAGTTTTTTTTAGGAAAAGAGGAGTTTCTGGAAATTTCTTAAGTACACGTCGTGTACTTTATGAGTACACATCGTGTACTCGGTTACCTTAGGTAGCCGGGTGCTGGTCGTGTAATGTCCATACACACGGTCGTGGGTGGTAAACTAGAGACTACCTAATGCGGGGCCAGTAAGGGAAAGTACACACCATGTACTTTCTTTTTTTCATTAAATGTACCGAGGTCACGTCTAACGGATAGAACTGTCTCCTTCTAGGTCTGGTTCATCCGAGAGAGACCATACGAATGTGATCTTTCCCTGAGCCCCTCATCGATCATCCGATATCATATTTTACCTCCATCTATTTAATTGGGATCGCCTCGGTAATATCTTCCTTCTTCTAGATCTTCGTTTCCTAATTCCTCCTCTTTCAATAGTTATCCTCAGTTGAGAATTTTGTATGTTTTTGTAGATCTATGGTGTTTTAAGGCGATTCAAGGCCTGATATTCAATTATATCTATCTCCCAACACTGAGGTAGGTGGTATGTGTCTTTCTGTTGAGATTCTTTGAGTTATATGTGCAAATTTTCCAATACCCTTGAACGGGGTATTGCCCATTTACTATTTTAGCCCTGATAATTGCCTATTATGCTTATATGCTTGAGTAGAGTTTATTTAATTATGAATAGGGTTAATTTTTATGCTTTGGAAGTGTTTGCCCATGCATGTTCTGTTTACGACCGTTTGGTCTTGCTTAGCCTTTTAGGCTACCTTGTCTGTTTCCTATGCCTAGTGTTGTAGGATGAAGTGTTTGTTTTTCTGATATGTTGTTATGTTGTAGACTTTTTTCCAAGTATTTCTTGAGGTTTACTTTGGTTTATATGATCTATTGTACTTTTTGACTTACACAAGGCAATGAGAACCTGGTGTAGTAGACCATATGGATAATGTATGTAAGGGATTCTCCATAGTGTCTATTTTACTATTACGATGTGAGACCATAGGGGGAATTTATGTAAGTGCTTCCTCAGAGTGTCTGTAGTACCTCGACACGATAAATAGGGGGAATGAGTCATAAGTGCTTCCCCAGAGCACCATTAGTTACCTATATGAGACAATAGGATGAATTGGCAGTGAGTGCTTCCTCATAGAGTCTATGCTTAAGTTGAACCATAGGGATTAGACTATGTGTACTTCCCAGAGGGTTGCTTGTACTTGTTTAGTTGAACAAGAGGGGTTAGGCTGTGAGTACTTCCAAGAGGGTTACCAATGTGTTTATCTTCTTTCTTGTGTCGTTTGGTTGAACCAGAGGGGTGAGGCTATGAGTACTTCCTAGAGGGTTACTTGCTTTGATTAGCTATTGATTGTATATGAAATCGAATGCTTTGAAACTGTGGATTGTTACTGCTGAGTAATTCCTTGTTTACTTCTTCCTTTTTAATTATTACCTGTTATATACTCACTAAATGTTAGGAACAGATATTTTGGTGGTTTCCTACTGGGATTTAGTCTCAAACCCTATTTGGGTCAGGCTTTTGGTCCCAAATAGATTATATTTCTACAAGTATATATAAGGGAATACGTTCATCTACTTTAGGTACTTGACTTCTTTGGAGCTGGAGATCATGGGACCAAATTGAGCCTTGTGATGCTGAGGATCTATTTCTTATTTTTCTTTGTACTTGGTTTATTAATGTATTCCAATATTGTTACTTGTTTGTCCGTTTTCCTATACATATGTATCATGCATCATTTATATATGTTCTCCAGTTATTCATTTATTTAGACTTTTGCTGTTTACTATTGTATGGAATTATTAATGCTTTAATTATTGTATGTATGTTTACTTATGTTGTGTTACTCTGTCAATGAGGGCATAGTTCCCCCACTATCACACTCAAGGCTCTCGTTGCTAGTTGTTAGCCTATGGAATTTAGGGAAATGCGCTTAAGACCATGTGATCAACCGGGTATAGGGAGCCTCTGGGTAGCTTCCGGAACTGGAACAATACAAAGTGGTATCAGAGGGTTTTCTTTTCTTCTTGACTTATTTTTTGGAGCCTATAGACAGGGATAGGATGGAATAGGTAATTAGTAATAATCTGTGTCTGGGAGTAGCTAACCCGTGTATAGGTAAAAGCTAATTTACCTCGATTATTGCAATTTTCTGTATTGCAATTTTATAGTTGATTTGATTTGACCTTTGGGTGATTCACATGTATTGTGTTGTTATCATTGATGTTATTGAGGTTCTATTTCTGTTGAAACCTGTTGAGATGAGGGTATGCCATATCATGCATCATATAGGCACTTTCTAGAGATCACATGTCATGCATTCTTTCCATTCCATTTAGGGTGAATTAGAGGTTTCATGTTGTTGTGATAGATTTTATGCTAGATATTCATGTTGTTGTGATAGATGTCTTGATAGAATAACTACTTTAGATAGAGTATTGCTCTACGTAAGGATCTGTTTGAATAAACATCAAACATTGCTTCTTGAGGTGTTATAGGCCCTCATGGACGGGAATTTAGTGGATCATTGCACTGTTTTCCTTATTTTTAACATGTATAAGATGTCAAGATTTGATTCCTGGGAAGTATGGGCCCTCATGGATCGAAATTTGGCACCTTAATGTTCCTTTTCAGTGTTTTTTGGGCTTTCGAAGTAGTTTCTAAGGCTTACTGTCCGGAAAAAACCCAGAATACACAACGTGTAATGATGAATACACACCATGTGTTCTTCTATTCAAGAATAAAATGTTTTTCTTAAGTACACACTGTGTACTGTATGTACACGCCGTGTAGGCTCTAACCGTGTCACTGACTGTGTGGGCAGAGACACAGGGTTGTGAAAATCTTGCTGGAACATGCCGTGTATAGTATATACATGTCGTGTTTTGGATACCATGTGTATACCCATGTGACTAATGGCACAGATGGATGAAACTTATGAGATACACACCATGTCAAAATTGAACACGTCGTGTAGTGTAACTCGAGTATCCATCCGTGTAACGAACAACACAGGTCGGGTAAATCCTTCAAGTACATGTTGTGTCCACCTGGAACATGTCGTGTAGAGTGATCCGTGTAGCCGGTTGTGTAACTAACAACACGGGTTGTTGAAGCTTGTCTAGTACACATCGTGTCTGGCAGGAACATTCCATATAGTCTTGTTTTAAGAGAACCGTGTGGGTTAGTCGTGTAGAAGAACTCGGGTAGGGGAAAAGGATTTGAGTACACACTGTGTGTTAGGACAACATGTCGTGTGTTTGGGGTGTTACACGACTAGTGTTGGAAGGAGTACACGCCTATGTGATGGCTTAAGGGAACATACTCTTTAGTTATTATAAATGATGTGTATCCATGTTTTGAAAAACTTTTAGGCTTTCTTTATCCTATTCACTTCTTACACTTATAGTTTTCAGTCCTTGATAATATTGATCTAAGGTGTGCACTTGACCTTGCAGAGTCATGCCACTGAGATGTCCTCCGGTTGTACGCTAGTTACAGGGTGGTGATCAGAAACTATACATGGATGATCAGGGACTACCATCAGATCCTTCAGTTGTGCCAATCTTAGCACCAGCCATCATTCCAGACCCAGGTTTTGATGCACATTTCTAAGGGGTATTTACAAGGTTTATATAGACATTCCAAGGTGTATCGCATACTTCCACGTATATGGCAGAGTTGATGTGGGTTTTCCAGTAGTAGTATCCTCCCACCTTCACAGGATATAGGGGACCTTAGGCTGCAGATTCATGGTTGGAAGCCATGCTTTTTATTTTTGAGCATCTGTAGATGCCTCCAGAGAGGCTGGTGAAGTTTTCTACGTATATGCTTCGGGATTTCTCCAAGATATGGTGGGATGTGATCTCATGGGTAGGACACCAGTAGGTTATGGTGTGGGATGAGTTTCAGAGTGCCTTCTATGACTACTTCTATTCAGAGACTTTGAGGGCTGATTGAGCCTGAGAGTTCATGAGTCTAAAATAGGGTACTCTTTCTGTTATGGAGTATTCATCTCGCTTCATAGAGCTGCAGTTCTTCATACCTATCCTAGGAGGTGATGAGTTATTCGTGTAGAGGAAGTTTGAGGATTGTCTTAGGCACGACATCTGATCTTAGGTGAACATCTTCCGGTTGACTTCCATCACTTCTATAGTCAATCAGGAACTTATCACGAAGCACAATTTGAGGGATTCTGGAGTTGTGACCTAGGGTAGATCAGCATCCGGGGTTAGTATCCCTCCTACTAACAGCAGGAAGCGCCACAGGGAGTATTCATGTGGTTATCCAAGGAGGTGAGACACTTCTTCTGGTAGCTAGTTGGTATACTACCAGTGTGGAAAGAGCGGGCATATGAGGCCACATTTCCCAAGATACCTAGTGTAGTGCCGATCATGTGGCAAGATGGGTCATCTTTAGTGATTCTGTAAAATATTCTCACCAATAGCTGGTGACGGGGGTTATTCTATGACTTCTTGTTTAGGAGAAGTGCCACCAGTTTCTCACCAGTATGGTAAGTGGAGTTATTCTGACCGTTCAGGACAAGGTGGAGGTCGCGGTCGTGGTAGTCAGTTGCCAGGATTTCAGTGACAACAGGGTGTATCAACTTAGAGTGGTCAGGTAGGGTCACAGGGCTACGGTGTAGGTCAGACTTTTTTAGTGGAGCACGCCCATTAGTAGTAGGATCCTGGACCCTCTACAGTTCGAGGTACGATTCTAGTTTCCTCAGTTTTATATTTTTCTCTTTTCGATACAGGGGATTCCCATAGCTTTATATTTTTTGCTGTTATGGATAGCCTTGGGCTCTGTATCTTTTCTTTTTCTGATATCATGATTCTAGACACTCTGTTGGGGACTAGAACGACAAGTTTACATCAGATCAAGGAGTTACCTCTTGAGGTTAGTGGGTTTCACTTCTTATGGGACCTCTATGTCGTAGAGATGATGATCTATGATGTCATTCTCAGAAGGGTCTAGTTAGTTCCCTTCCAGGATGTCGTCGACATTTATCATCGTAGGGTGAGTTTCACATCACTAGAGGACAGATCGTTTCTTCATAAAGGAGATTGGGATGTCCAGGCGAGTAGAGAGAGACCCGAGCATTATGGATTGGGAGGAGTTACAACCCAGATTTCTAGTCTATATCTGAATGACCAGGGAAATTCACAGATGGACTTTTATCCAGTGGTGGGTTGTTTTATGTATTTCTTTTCAGATGACTTTTCAAGTTTTCCTCCAGAGTAAGAGGTGGATTTTCTATTGAGCGTGTCCTTGGAGCGGCACTGGTGTCTATTTTTCTTTATAGGATAGCTACACCAGAGTTACAAGAGCTCAAGAAGAAGTTTGAGGAGTTGCAGGAAAAGGGTTTCATCCGACCCAGTACTTCTCCTTGGGGTTCTCCTATCCTGTTTGAAAATAAGGTGGATGATACCCTCATAATTTTTGTGGATTATCAGAAGTTGAACTAGTTGACAGTCAAGAACCAATATCCCTTACTGAGGATTGATGATCCCTTTGATCATATTCAAGGATCCTAAGTGTTCTTGAAGATTGACTTGAGATTTGATTATCATCAGTTGCATGTTAAACCAACTGATATACCTCTTACAGCCTTCTGGAGCAGGTATGGTCTCTAAGAGAATGTGGTTATGACGTTCGGTCTCACGAACCCACCTACAGTCTTCATGGAACTGATGAACCAAGTGTTTCATCCATACTTTAATTCTTTCATGGTAGTCTTCGTGGACGATATCTTGGTTTACTCTAACACCTGACACAACCATGCCACACATCTTGAGATCATTTTGAGTACACTCAAAGAGCATCAATTATATGCTAAACTATTGAAATACCACTTTTTGATGGACTAGATTCACCTCTTGGTCATGTTATCTCAGACACAGGAGTATCAGTAGACCCAGAGAAAGTAATGGAAGTAGTTTCTTGGGAGCATCCGAAGAACTTCTTTGAGGTACGGAGTTTTCTAGGGCTGTCTGGATACTACAAACGTTTTATATAGGACTTTTAATGCTTGGAAGTTCCACTAAAGGGCCTGACTAAGAAGGTTGTAAAGTTATTGTGAGTCAGACTTTCAGGAGCAGAAAGTGAGGTTGACTTCAGCACTGATACTAGTATTTCTAGATTCGGGAAAAATCTATATTTTTTACGATGATACATTAGGTATCGGTCTGGGAGTTGTGCTTATGAAGGGAGAAAGAGTCTTTGTGTACGAGTCTCGATAGTTGAGGCCACATGATAGGAACTACCCGACGCACAATCTCTAGTTGGCTGAAGTTGTTCATGCTTTATGTTGTTGGAGAAATTATCTTCTCAAAGATTATTTTGTGTTTTTCACCAACCAAAAAAGTCTCAAGTATATATTCACATAGTGCAACCTGAATTTAAGACAGTGAAGGTGGGTTGAGTACCATCAGTCTTTTCACTTTGAGATTTCCTATTCTCTTGGGAAAGGAAACACAGTGGCTGATGTGCTGAGCAGGAGAACTCAAATACAGGCAGTTCAGAAGGATAATAGTGAGTGAAAGCTTATGGATTTGTTCTTTGAGATTCATTTGGAGGTGCACAATAGACAGGGGCAGAAGTTTCTATCTTCTATAGTTGTTACCTCTACTCTTCTTGATTGGGTTATAATGAGGCTGCTATCAGATTCTGAAGGCCTAGTCTTACGGGAGAGTGTGTCAGAAGAGGACCCTATTCCTGTATGGACCATAGGTGAGGATGAGATCTTTTGTTTCCAGGGTCGCATATGGGTGTTAGCAGACATATGTGAGGAGTTGATGCAGGACTATCATTCCACAGTTTGGGCAGTTCATCCTGGTGTCACCAAGATGTATCATGATCAACACCGTTAATATTGGTGGCCAGGTATGAAGAGATATGTTGCTGGTTTTGTCATGAGATGTTCCACCTATCAGTAGGTGAAGGAAGAGCATCAACGACCAGCAGGGATTTTTCAGTAGTTACCCATTCTTGAGTGGAAGTGTAATGATGTCGTGATAGATTTCGTGACCGGTTTACCGAGGTCGCCTCAAGGGAATGGTGAGGTTTGGTTTGTTGTTGACAGACTCATGAAGGTTGCTCAGTTTTTACTAATTATGGTGAACTTCAATGTTTATGAGATGGAAAGGTTGTACATCCATGATATTGTACATTTACATGGAGTTCCACACTTCATTGTTTAAAACAGGGATTCATGTTTTACTTCTCGGGTCTGGAAGGGGATTCAGAAGGCTTTGGGTATATGGGTACTTTTGTGTACAGCATATCATCCCCAGACAGATATCCAGTCCAAGCATATGATTCAGGTGCTTGAGGACATGCTTCGAGCATGCATTCTGGATTTTGGAGGTTCTTGGGAGAAGAACATACCTCTTGTGGAGTTTTCCTACAATAATAGTTCTCAAGAAACTATTCAGATGGCACCTTATGAGGCTTTGTATGGTAGGCCATGTCGATCACCCTTATGTTGGCTGGAGGCAGGAGAGGCATCTATGCAGGGACCTCATCTTGTCTAGGAGACCACATAGCTGAAAGAGTTGATTCAAAAGAGGATGGCTACTAAGTAGTCGCGACATAGGACTAATGTTGATCGATGGGGATGACCTCTGGAGTTTGAGGTTGGAGATCAGGTTGTCTTACATGTCACACCAAGTTTGGGACACATAAGGATTAGGAGACAAGGTAAGATTTCACTAAGGTGCGTCGGGGTCGTCTGAGGTGTTGGAGAGAGTTGGTCAGGTTTCCTATCGGTTGCAGTTGCCTCAGAGGTACCAGGATATGCATGACATCTTCCATGTTTCTCAGCTCCAACGTTACTTCTTAGACCCGTCTCATGTTTTTCAAACCGAGGAGGTTGAGTTAGAGGTGGATTCATCGTTCGAAGAGCATCCTATTTGAATTTTTGATCACAGTGTGAAGGTTCTATGTGGATGGTATGTTCCTCTGGTACGATTGTTATGGTAGCATGGGCAAGTACAGGATGAGACTTGGGAGAGGGAGGACGATGTACAATCACAGTTGTTGGAGTTGTTCGAGGATTCTTCTTCTACGCCATGCTAGGGAAATTAAGGGTTGAATTTATTTAAGGGGAAAGTTTGTAAGAACCCGGATCTTCTTTTAAGGTATATTTTCCTTTTTTTGGTGTTTTTATGGAAAATATGAGTTTCTAGATATTTCTTAAGTACATGTCATTTACATTATGAGTACACGTTGTGTACTCGGTTACCGTGGGTATCCAGGTGCTAGCTGTATAATGGCCATGTACACAGCCATGTGTGGTGACCTGGAGACCGCCTAATATAGGGGCCGGTAAGGGAAAGTACACGCCATGTACTTATAAAGTGAACACCATGTACTTTATTTTTTTCATTAAACGTATCGGGGTCGCATTTGACAGATATAACCATCTCTTTCTAAGTCTGGTTCATTCGAGAGAGACCGTACGACAGCGATCTTTCCCCAAGCCCCCGATCGAGCATCTTTCTCCGATTTGACCGCCATCAATTTTGTTGGGATCACCTCAGTAATATCTTCCTTCTTATAAATCTTTGTTTCCTGATTCCTCCTATTTCAATAGTTATCCTTGGTTGAGAGTTTTGTGATAGTTTTGTAGATCTGCGGCGTTCCAAGGTGATTCAATGCATGATATTAAATTATATCAATCTCACAATGCCGAGGTAGGTGGTTTGTGACTTTTAGTTGAATGTCTTTGAGTTATATGTACAAATTTCTCAATACCATTGAACAGGGTATTGTGTGTTTACTGTTTTAGCCATGATAATTTCATACTATGCTTGTATTCTTGAGTAGAGGTTATTTGATTGTGAATAGGGTTAATTTCTATTCTTTGGAAGTGTTTGCCCATGCATGTTCTATTTACGAATGGTTGGTCCTTTTTAGTCTATTAGTCTACCTTGCCTATTTCCCATGCCTAGTGTTGTAGGATGGAGTGTTTGTTTTTCTAACATGTTGTTATGCTGTAGACTATTAGCCAAGTGGTTCTTGAGGTTTACTTTGGCCGATACTCTTTGCTATACTTTTTGACTTACACAGGGCCATGAGAACCTGGTGTAGTATACCATAAGGAGAATAGATGTAAGGGATTCTCTAGAGTGTCTATTTTACTGTTATGATGCGAGACCATAGGGGTAATTGATGTAAGCGCTTCCTTAGAGTGTATGTAGTTCCTCGATGTGGGCCACCGGGGGAATGAGATGTAAGTGCTTCCCCATATCACCTTTAGTTACTGATACGAGACTATAGAAGGAATTTACCATGAGTGCTCTCTTAGAGAGTCTATGCTTAAGCTGAACCAGAGGGGTTAGACTTTGTGTAGTTCCCAAAGGGTTTCTTGTACTTGTTTGGTTGAACCAGAGGGGTTAGGCTGTGAGTACTTCCCAGATGGTTACCATTGTGTTTATCTTCTTACTTGTGTTGTTTGGTTAAACCATAGGGGTGAGTCTATGAGTACTTCCCAGAGGGTTACCTACTTTGATTAGCCATTGCTTGTATATGAAACTGAATGCTTTGAAACTATGGATAGTTATTACTGAGTACTTCCTTGTTTACTACTTCCTTTTTACTTATTACCTGTTATATACTCACTGACTATTAGGCACAAATCTTTTAGTGGTTGCCTAGTGATATTTAGTCTCAGACCCTGTTTGGGTCATGCTTTTGGTCCCAAAAAGATTATATTGCTGTAGTTATAGGTAAGGGAAAGCGCCCTTCTACTTCAGGTACTTGACTTCTTTGGATCTGGAGAGCATGGGACCAAGATGAGGCATGTGATGCTGAGGAGTTGTTTCTTGTTTTTCTTTGTACTTGTTTTATTACTGTATTCTAGCGCTATGACTTGTTGGGATGTTTTCCTAGACATATGTATCATGAATCATTTATATATGTGCTCCAGTTGATCATTTCTTTAGTCTTCCGCTGTTTATTGTTGTATGAAATTATTAATGCTTCTTCTATTGTATGTTTGTTTACTTCCACTGTGAAACTCTTCCAATGAGGGCATAGTTTTCCCAATATCACACCCAATTCCCTTGCTTCTAGTCGGCAGCCTCTGGAGTTCGAAGAAATGTGCTTGAGGTTATGTGACCAACTGGGTATGGGGCACCTCTGGGTGGCTTCCGGAACTGGGATGTTACAAGGAGGATGATAGAGAAGGATTAACATATATTTAGTATGAAAAAGATGATGGGTTTCAATGGGGATAACATTTATCCACACCCAATGTAATAATTACCAACAAAAACATAAACCATAGGATCTTCCACACATAATGGATTGAATAAATAATGAATAAAATAGTGTACAATTCACCTTTAATGATAAAATTTGTAGAACCTTGTTCTATAGGCTTGAATGAGATCAAGAAATTTAAGAAATCCATACTCCTAGGGTGTCCAAAGGTCACATAAATCTATCAACACATGGTAAATATCTCTATTTATTCATGGTTTTCTAGAACCATTGGTTAAATTATAGATATAATTTAGAGATAAAGAATTTTTTTTCTTTGAATATTTGTAATAATCTCACCCGTTTAATAAGGATCAAACCATATTATATAGGTATCAAATAACCAAACATTCAACCTATATTAATTTGAGTCTTTCAAAAAATTCTCAAATGTTTCAACTCCTTTACAATGTTTTTTTAACACCCACATTTATTTTTGATGTTTGAACCCTTCAGTAAGACTTTCAAACTCCCCAGTTTCATAATCGCATGATAAATAACCAAATATGATAGTTATTAGAATGGAAGATAAAATTAAACTACTCATTAATGTATAGAATGATAATTCCATAAATAAGAATCATGGTATATAGTGTATTTTCAATATTTCATGAAGTTCCTTAAGACCGACCACAACATAGACTATGTCATGGTTGAGCTCATTTTAGTGCATATTTCCATCAATCTCCCACTTGCACTAAAAACATCATAGATCATATCATATATAATAATTTGTAAAACTATATCCCAAACTCCTTTTGGATATTTTTAAAACTCATTTTGTAAAAATTATCATACATTTTCAACACATGTTACATCATATGTAAAAATTTATGAAAAACCATCTATAACTTATTCCAGATATCCTTAAAAAAATTTGGGGAAGCACTCAAAGTTTTATAAACATTATCATCATTTGTACAACCAAAAATTGTGACCCCATAGTCATTTATATCATTAAAAACAATCAAGGATTAATCAATACATAAAAGTAAGAAAATAGTAGCCTCTAGCAATGCATCAATGTTAATCAACTACAATGGGATCTAGCATGATCTCTATCAAACACATGTATATCTATAATTGTTTCCAAAAAGTGTATCATATAAAAGTATGCATTTTCATATGATACCTTTGTATAATACATCAATTAAACATCATACATGGATTATGTTAATCTCATATAGCTACCCATATGTTCTTGATTCTTTGGGTATAGACTGGTTAGAGTGATAAACATATCTCATGTCATACACACTCATGGATGAGCACATAACATGCCCCTCTTCCAATAAATAAACATATCAGATTACTCATCTAGTTATGTTCGTAAAATCCTTCAATATATCCCAATTGAGGGCATATGTATCTTAATTGTCATACAAGAGGACACAATCTTATGCTGATAAAATTCAACTATTGTCATGATCAACAATATCTCCAACGACACCTGATTATCTCAGTAATGAGGATGGCATGATAAATATATCAATTTATGAAGTTTCTCATGTTAGGTATCTTATAGAAATCCCAATACGAAACATTCAACCCCAATATACAAAATACAGAGTGTAGGATACAGCATGTTACATACTTAGTGAGTCATCCAACACACAAAACTCTTTTTTGTGCCTTATGGGTATATTTTGTATCTTTATATGAAATATTACCTTTTTATCATCAACATTTCATCATAATGTATAATACTTCATTATGAACATTGGTGAAGGAATAATCAAATTCATGACTTCACTTCATGTATTGGATACAACCAACATAAATGAGTGATTAAGAAAACATAGCCTTTATATAACATGATATATTTTGTATTCTTAAAAAACCTTTAATAATATACTAAAAACCCATACATAACCACTATTCTCATATATAATATGAAAGACTATCAGAATGCCTTATTTATACTGTGTTTTAGGTTTTTGTTACATACATTACATCTCTATGTAATTCCTATCACATATCTATGTGACAATCTGATAAATCCATACCACTAAACTCATTTAGTAAGTAACATTTATAAAGAATTTTTTTTTGAATAATAGTGATTCTTGGAAATAATATTCCAAATTTTCAACCGCTTAAACATAGTATTCAAGCTTTTTTACTTCACAAAATCAAATATCACGATGTTAATAACTTTTACTTTCTACTTAGAAATCTTTTTATGTTCATCATCATCATTATTCTTGGATTTTTTTTATCCAAAATTTTTCTTTGATATCATTTGGTAAAAAAATATAAATCTTTAAATTAATATATTTCTTTACCAACACATACTATATTCCTTTAGGATATAAAAACACATTCACTTTATTACATTATCTAAATGTATCACTTTTCAATTGTCCTTACCTAAATCCCCTAAACATATTTTTAGGGTATTGAGTGAAATTCACTTTGTGATGGGAAATAACACTTATTTTATTTAGTGTGAATATTTAACAAATAAAATATTATCATCGATATATTATATGGTACTCTATGTGCTTGGAGTATTATTCTGAAAAAAGAGTTCATTATTTAAAATATACCATTGAAAATAGTGGGGACTCTTTCCCATATATTTTAACAAATAACTCAGATAAACACTTTTATCTTAAATAAAACATGTTTATCTTTATCTTATTTTCAAACATGTTATAGAAATAGATAAAAACATAACCATTTGTATTGAAATATCATCTTATCTATTATGAATAGTCATTGTTTACAATAACACCTCTTATCATTTAAGAGGAAAATAAGATGAAAATAAACAATAATTATTCTAAACTATATATTTTGAAGTAATCCACCAAATTCAACACCTAGATATATAAACTCTTGTATAATCATTATAATGTGCACTTTAAGCTCTATCCATAATTATTTTTAAGTCCAATATATTTAAAAACTTATGAAATATACAATTTGTATCATATACCCCTAAAAATATAAGATTAATTTTTATAACACCATGCAAAATGTGGAATCTCCAGTAGGTTTCTTTCAACCCTTAAGGTGATCTGAGAAATTCAACATCTAACAACCCAACTTACTACAATAGAAACATTCCCCTTCTTTCTTAATTCCACCATTCGGTTTCAAAGGATTTGATTGGATATTGGAAGATCCAATATAAGACTTTCCAACAAATCTTTTCTTATTATAGTTTAAACATTTACCCCTTTTAATATCAACATATAACTTGATATTGGACCTCCCATGTACTTCTTAGTTATCCTTAACATTTTGAGTAGTTAGAGTAAACTTTTTTGAGTTCATTTATATAGTAATTTATAATGAACTAACAAAACCTTTCTGGTAAAGATTATTGAATGAAATCAATATATAGATCATGATCTATAGGATACTCTCTCCTCTACCATCCATTTACATACCCAATCATATTGATTACATTACTTGAGACTTAAGTACCTTATATCATCATATGCTAAAATATTGTTGAAAAACATTATATCTTTCATGACTTTCTTTCTCCTGATATAGCCTTTTAAAGTTATCAATCATCTCATAAGAATCTATGGTTTCATGTTTCTTCTAGATTTTGGGCTATATAGAGACATGTATAAATTTATATTCATCAATAGAATCCCTCTTATGTTTATAATAAATAGAATTCCCCTCTTGACTAGATTTTTTAGATGGTGTTTCCTTAGGAGTTGGTTTCTCTAACACATAGAGTTTTTATTATTACTTGAAAACTATTCTCAAATTTTTGTACCAATATAAGAAGTTTCTTCTAATAATGTTATCCTTTTAAAGGATTGATCAAAAATTCATGTCTAGTGATTATGATTCAATTTTATCCATAATATCAGATTTTATCAAATAAGTATAATGTTTTACATTTATTCAAAAAAGAATTCTATTTAATGCACTCCCACTAAAATGATAACTCATTTTTAATATTTATTATATCAATTAGTGGTTAAAGATCCATATTTAACTAAGAAATGATTATGTATTAGAATTCCTCTCACCACTTAGTTATTTAGGTTGGCCATTATGTCAATAATATCATATATGACTCTGGGATGGTTGAGTGAGAACCTCTTTTCCCAATACATCATATGGATAAACATAACACTAGTCCTATTGTATTATTCTCAAGGGTTTATTATCTAATGATAACCTAAATAAAACACACACAAAAAGGAACCTAACTCTTAATTTCACCCCATTACATGTTTTCCTTTCATAAGATAATCTATAGGTAGTAAGATTTGGCATGGAACTACACGGATAAATGATTTAGGTCTTGAAAAGTATTTTAGTTAGAATAAATTTGACACATAGTATTTTTATATAGGATTTAATTTCTCAATATTATCTCATATTCCCTTTACATGTATACATTTTTCTAATGAATTAGTTTGGAATACTTATTCCTTCTGCCAAATCAATATGTTTAAACTATATTGATATGTAACACTTTACCCAACTCATAGTTTCCGTTTTTAACCCAAATTAAAATCCAACTGTATTAACATATATCTAAATGCATCACATGAATAATGTATATGAATCCCTTTCATGTAAAGTCTTGGAATAATATGAAACCAAAAATCCCCATAAGAGTAATCATGGAGTGATACGTTGTCAATCCCCACTTTTCTAAACTAGGTATAAGCCTCTAGGCTAGTGTGCAATCTAACGCAAAGACCCTCTTCCCATAGTTATTTACTCAATAGAAATTTATATTCCATAAAAATTATAACACCTAATATTTATAAATTATAATTAACTACTTAATTTAAGCTCATAGATTAATATAATCCAAAGTAAAGGTAGAGGAAAACTAAACCAATTGTTATATCTAGCATGTAATTCCTTAAATGCATGTATGATAATTTAAATAATTAATTTAAAAACTTTTAAACTAAATCATACACCATAATTAATAACATAACATTTATATTCCTGAATAATAAAGTTGGGAATAAAATTAATAAATGAAAAATTCATAAATATAAACATGAGAAACATTTATGAATAATGCATAAATAATTTATAATTTTTTTTTTAATTTGATCATGAATAAAAATTAACATTTTACTTTTATCTGATATGATATTTTCATATTATCATTTACTTGGTTGTAATAGGAACTCTGTTATATTCTAAAATATGTGATATTTTATGATTGGTTTTATTAATGAATAAAAAACATTTCATATTTTATGTAAAACTTTACATAAATTAAATGTCACATATTTAATTTTATTTCAAAAATTGATAATATAATCCAAAAAATATTTTGAAATGGTTTAAATAATTATTATTTTTCAAAAGGACTTATTATAAACATGTTATATTTATATTTATTCATTATTTATAAATAAATATTAACACTTTTACACATTTCTTCAATTTTATTTATAAAAACATTATAAAAAATTCACCACATAAATCCTATTTAAACATATATTACATGAACTAATTTTTTTGGTTTAGCTTAAATTCCCTTCCCCATGGTCCTACACTAATAAATGTTTTTTATATTTTTAACAAAAATAATTTTTCTTTAAAATATTACTCAAAATAGTTTTCTCCATGATGTGGCCATCCCCATGGTGACAACTCTGGCCTAGTGAAAACCACAGTTATTTTAGAATTAGAAACAAGCCATTTTTGTTAAGGATATAGCATGGTAAATCCCCAGGTGATGACCCTTTCCATAGGAATCACCGCATCTATTTTGGAGTATGTTCGGGATAATCCAAACCACTTTGGACATACTATTTTACTTGGTCAAGGCATTTCGATCATATCGTTATAGGTTGTCATTTTTCCTTGTTATACCATTTTGTTGAGGGATTAAAAATCCTCAAAATGAAATGGATATACCCACTATGTTATGGTTTTTCCTCATAGTGAAGGTCATCAGGGAATACTAAACCACTAACTATGGCGTAGAGGTATCTCCTTATGATTTTATTATTATTTTATTTTTACATGTGTAACGATTGTTTCAGAGGGACTATGGAATGGTATCACTAAATAAAGAATATAAACTCCTACTTTTCATTACTCTTATGTTGTTCTCCTTTAATTTAAAGAAGTAAAATAGAAATTTTATCACTATGATATTCCATGGTACTTAGAGAACTCATTTTATATCTGCATAATATTTTTAAATGATCAATAAAAATGTGTTATATATAACTCTGATACCACTGATATATCTTAGTGGGTATAACATTTATCCAAACATATTAGAATAAGGAAACTAAAACCTAAATAATAGGGATCTCCCCATGTATTGGATTAAATAAATAATGAATAAAATAATATACCTTTCACCTTTAATGATCCTACCTGTAGAATCTTATCACAGAAGATTGAAAATGATCACCAAGAAGGTTAAAAGAATCTATCCTCCCAGGGTTTTCATAAATCACATGAATCTATCAATGCTTAAGAATAATATATATGTATCTATAGTTTTATATAACCATTGGTTAAAATATAGATATAATTTTGAGATAAATAATTTTATCATTAAAGAGTTCTAATGATAACCCTTCTTGTATAAGGATTGAACTATCTTATATAGGCATCACAGAACCAATTTTTTTTCCTATATTAATTTGACTATTTTGAAAATTATTAAATATTTCAACTCCTTTGAAATGTTTGGTTTAATCCACACATTGATTGTTTACATTTAATCAATAATAAAAGACTTTCAAACTCCATAAATTCATCATAAAATAATGAATAATTGAATTTGATAGCTTTTTGAATGAAAAATTGAAGAAACTAGCTCATTATCCTGTGGAGCGATAATTTCATACATAATAACCTCAACATAATGACTTTTAATTGTGTTGTAGAGCTCATTAGGATAGTACATGTCATAAACTATGATATAGGTGATCCTATTTTAGGGAATATTTCCATAACAAATCCCCTTGAATCATCCTTGAACCAAGAGGTAAGAAGAAGGCGAAGAGAAAAACAAGAGGATCACTAAGAGGGGCGCTCAGTTATGTTGGGGTGAGTGATGTTGAATGAGATCCAAATGAGGGTTAAAGGGATTTTTAAGGAAAATACCAAATTTATTATTTTAAAAAATAATACCTAATACTAAATGGTACTTGATGGAACCTCCAGGCCACTGAACCATTTTTCCAAACTCACCGAGCACCCAGTACCTCCCACAAGGTGCCCGATGCTATCTACAATTCTATGAATTTAGGTTCCACCACCTAAATATTTCCCTAAACACAAAAATACACCTCAACCCATAATTAAAAATAGTTATAAATTCATCATTGACCTCATGAATCAGTTTTTGTGTCCAAAAATAAAATATAAACCTTGGTATGAAACAATAAAATAAAATAAGCCCATATTTTCAACATTAAGAACACTAATTTAAATTTATAATAATATATTAATCCATAAAAGTGGTACATAGTTCACTGATATTTTATTCCACACACTATAACATGAGATTGGATACTTATGACTAACTCAAACCAATTCTAGGGACTCATTCAAGATATATAATCATCCAAAAGAATCAACTAAAGTCATATATTCCATTATAATTATATGTATATCCCATGTAATTCATTAAGAACCATATGTATGGACTTTATTGAAGTAACTTGTTATAAATTAAATGTGGTTAATATCCAATCCAAATGAATATTTTGGATCATGAGAAATTAAATCTACATGTACCTGAGCTTATGAGCTGGCTATAACAAAGTTACAAGAGGAGACTCAAATTCCTCATAAGCTCTGATAAGATGAAGTTGAGGACCACATGTGATCTTCACTAAATATATTATTTACATTAATTCCATATAATGAATCTAAATCTGAATAAATATGTTATGGATAGTATATTTTTTATCATAAATACAGTTTAAAGTATCATTTTAATGGGTTCCCATTTCACTCAGAATTAGCTTATATTTCTTTTCGTTTTACATTTCTTCATTTAATTATATTATTATACATATATTTTATGCTTTCCTATCATCCTATTCACTATTTAAACCTATAAACTCACTTATGAAAGAGAGTTAACCTGAGGGTGCTTCCAGGGAGGAAACCAAATTTGTTCAGACTGGGGTTATAGTTTAGTCAAGTCAAGTCGAGTATCTCAGTACTCAAGCTCAAGATCAATACCTGAATTTGATGCTCGATCTTAGATATATTCTCAACTGAGTAATAATTTATTAGCTAAATCTTGACTCATGATCAATCCAACTTCTCTATTAGACTTGAATCAGTTCTATTTCAATTATTTACCACAATTTTAATTATAATATCCTATTTGAATTTAAACTCGAGCTTGAATTTGTACACATGATCTAAAACTAGATCTTGAATATGAATACATATATTTTAAATAAAAATAAAATATTAATATATTTAATAATTTATTAGGATCTCAAGGTACTTGATTGTATTATTTTAAATCTCAAACTCAGATCGATTAAGTACTATAGTAGTTCAAGATGGCCTTGAAAAAATGGAGAAAAATTTGAGTATTTGTTGAGATGAGACTGAGTATCTTGTGAGTGCCTCAAACTTATTTTTATACCTAGTTCAAATTATCTACTATAGGAATTTAAATTCTATGTTTGAATATTTAAGGATCTGAGGGAGATATTGTATTGTGGTGGGTAACAAGACTTTACATTTATTTTTCTCTCATTTTTATTCACACTATTATAATCCATTTTTTCTCTCTCAATCTTCTTATGTTCCTGGTATATGGTTGAAATAGTAGCTTGAGTGTTGTTTAGATATGTGATCATGCTCCATTGAGGTAGTGATAGATAACTCTTTATTAAGTAATTTCCTTCTTATTACTCTTGTAGATAGTGGTGGGTGGTGCATTTTGGGGTCCCTAGGTGTATTATCTATTCATACATTTAGTACATTATGAGAATATATATACATTTGGATAAGGATAGTTGGTTGGAATAAGGAAATAATATTAAAAGAGATAATTAATGAACATTTATAAAAAATCTGGGAGAAAGTATTTTATTCTTAACATCATCTCATTTTCATTTTCATTTTTTTTCATTTCTTTTATTTACATTTATTTACATTGCATTATACCCTCCTGTTTTTTCACATTTTTTTAAACTTTATTAAATAAGTAACAATAATATCAGTGTGTGATCGTGGGTCTCAATGAGATTGGAATTAAGGTGTTTACTATATTTCATATTTTAGGTTAATAATAAGAAATTAAATTCTTTTGATGTGGATTCATGATGAATCCCCTAAAGGGTTTTTTGGAGTCTAATAACAATTATCAGATGATGAAAAATTGGTTTAAATCCTTGTCTGAGTATCTCCCATGAAAAAAAATATAAAACTATACATAATAATGAAATAAATAACAGTATAAAACGTATCATACACTAATGATCATATACATACTTTGGTCTTAATCTGGTATACTTGATAAATATCACCACAATAGTAGCCAAATGAAATCCTCTCTCCTCAGGTATTCACAAGATGATCTAAATCTTCCATTATATGGATGGGATTCACCATTTCTCTATGGTATGATAGTACCTCTAATGTAAATGAGGATGATGAAGAGATATTTGAGGTATATAGATGTCCATTCAAGCAACAATCATGCATAAACACACTCGCTACTTCTATAATATGACAGTATTATATAGGCTACTTAAGGTTATCCTCAACATCATTCATTCACTCATGCATTGAAATAAATGAGTTAAATGTTATGTCAAGTTCATGTATTGCATACATGTATACATATTCTCTCTACTATTTCATCTCATGAAATGTCTCATTAATGATAACTTATCTGGGAAACTACATTGAATGATAACCATTATCATTTTGTTTCATATACAGTTGTATGTAATGATAAACCCTATTTTTTTGAAAATTATAATTTACATGCAATAAAATATAGCTCATAAATATATTATATAAAAATATAACTTTTGGTAATATCTCATTCAATATCCCACTTTCACTAATTCCTAGTAGAATTTGTGTCATTTCAACTTATATTGTATCATATATAATAACTTTTGAAACTATATCTAAAACTCCTTTTGGATATTTTCCAAAACACTTTTGAAAAGAAATCATTAATTTCACCTTGTATCACATCATATGTAATACCATTTTAATACCCATCCAAAATGATTTTGGAATACTATCATTAATTTCACCTTGTATCACATCATATGTAATAACTAGTGAATACCCATCTAAAACACTTTTGGATTGACTATAAAACACTTTAGAGTAACTCTCTAAGTCAAACTCAATCATCATTTAGTCAACCAAAAAGTGTGACCTCATAGATCTTTATAGAATTTAAAATAAATAAGAATATTCATATACATAAATATAAGTAATGAGATAGCTCTATAAAATAATAAATGATACTTGAGATATAAACATATCTAGAAAGATCTCCATCAAACATATGTATCTATATATCTATGTCCACAAGTATGCATCATATAAAAATATAAATTCTCATATTTTCTCTTTGTATAAGACACCAAGTGGCCATGGGACACAAAACATGTCAATATCATATTTCCAACTCATATGTTCTCAATTCTTTGAGTGTATACTGATCTGGTCAATGAATACATTACATATCATCTATCCTTATAGATAAGCATGTCATATATCCCTTATTTAGATTGATATACAATATCTAGGTATTTTTGTGCAGTCCAATGATCTATCTCAATCTAGATCCCATATGTTAAACTTGTCATATGAGAGGAAACATCTCATCTTGGTTAATCTCCAACTAATAACATGATCAACAACATGTCCAACCACCCTTGTATTAGCTCAGTCAATATGTAGACTTGTGTAAGTAGGGTATTAGAGTATGAAGGTTATCATGTTAGGTATAACTCTAACCTTATCTAATAGGGACTCAAATATGATTCATTCACCCCTAGTATACCAAATACAACTGTATGAAACTCCATGTGGTGTATCTAGTAGGAAATTTAGCATACACAAAGAATATTATTATTATTTTTGTTCCTTATGAGCATATTTTGTATCTCTATACAAAAATCCTACTCATGTTAACCTTAACATATTGTCCTAAACTATAATACTTCATGATGAAAATCGATTAGGGTTAAACACAAAGCCATAATTTGGGAGGTCGATTATCATTACAATTCACGAAATGTATATTAATATATACATTTATGTATATAACATGGAATAATTATAAAATGGAGGTTTCCTTTAATATGATACATTTTAATATTTCCAAAATATTTATGAATATTTAAAAAACCCAACCCAAGCACAAATTTATCATATCTTATATGATAAACTACCATATTAACCTTATGTTTGTTACAATTTCTTGTTTTTTTAACACATTACATCATATTTAATCCATGTCACTTATCTATGTGACTATCTGATAAAATACTCACACTAAGGCTTTTATTAATAAACTTCTATAAATAAATCTAGTTTGAATAATGGTGAGTCTTAGGAATCATATTCCTAATTGTTCAACTTCTTGAACATATTAAAACTTCTTAACTTTACACCATCAAATATTATAATATAAATTTTATTCTCTATTTTATAACTCTTTTCCAAGTTCATCATCATTTCTCTTTGAACTATATGTCATTAAACTTTTTTCCTTAAATAAATTTAACTTTTTACATTATTGTTTACTAACCCTATTAAACTATTTTAAGATAAATTGAAATTACATTAATATGGTAACTAAAGGAATTATTTAGATTTATATTTACCAGCAAACCCTAAACTATTTTAATATATAAAGTGCAATTCATTTTAACTTTTGAATGGTATAATCCTTCAAGAAATAGTTTCTTTCACTTTTCCTGATAAATAAATGAAACTATTTTCATTTTTATTTATTGTCATATATCCTAAACTATTTTAGGATATTAAGTGGAAATCACTTTAACATAATATTAGTTCAATCCTTTTAAAATTATTTAAGTCCAAACATACTCCCATAATCCTCTTAGAAACTATATTATTTTTATATATTTTTCTAAGATTCAACACAAAAAAAAATTAGGAAATAAGAATTATTTCCTTTTATTAGGAACATTCAACCAATAAACTATTGTTTCCATATCATATATAGTATTCAATGTGTTTGGAACATTTTCATTTTAAAAGAAGACTTTATTAAAATATTCCATGGGTGGGAGGTGGGATCAAATTCTCTTTTTTTAACGAATAGTTGGATAAACACTTTTATCTATATTATCTTCTTTGAACATTTTATAGAACCTGATGAATCATAAACCATGTGTATACAATTAATCATCACATGTTGTTCATAATAATTCTTTATTATTAAACATATTCTATTATCACATAAGATAAAGTAGATAAAGATACACATATTTTACTGAGATTAATTTGGTCTTGATAAAATCATTTACATTTAAATCCTCAATGTAGTAACTATTTACTTTATATCATGAATATAAACTACAAGTTAAATCAATTAGTCATTTAATTTTGAACTCTTATAAATTTAAAAAAAAATTGTAGAATATGAATTAATTATCACATGGCCTTAAAAATTGAAGAATTAATTTCTATAACATCTATAACTGATATGGTAATTCTATGGAGTTTCACAAAAACCTTTAGATATTTCATTGATAATCTAATCATGGCTTCTTGAAGGAAAATTATTGAACTTTTCAACCAACTTTTCTTCTTTTGGTTTTTATTTTTACCTATTAGCAATATCAACACAACACTAATATCTCAACATCATATGTCCAATTTAGTTATCCTCAATGCTTTGAGAATATCAGGTAAAATTTTCTTGAATACATTCATATTGTTGAAGAAATTCCATATATGATAATATGAATAATTACTTAACTAGAAAAAACCAGTAATCTCTTTAAATCATGTTATATAATTAAACCCTATACATGAATTGGGCATATTATTCTACATGTATTAAAAAACTCCCATATAATTTCATTTAAGAAACTCGTATTTATAAGATCTTCTCAATATATAAGTGAGATAGAAAAATACACATCTTATTACATGTTTATCCAAGATTAAAGTGTCCAAGTTATCAATACAGCAACTCCTTTTCTCCATTACTTGAAATCCAACTTCAATCTCCAGTATTCAATTTTTTTCTCATCTTCTAACCTTTATGTATATTTAAAAAAATTTAAAATATATATATTATTACAAATATCTGGTAGAAAAATATAATTGATTTTTTATAACTGATAAAGTTTTAAGGAAACCTTTAGTCTCATTGAGTCATCAATATTTTCAATCACATTGAATATCATTTTACATGTCCAATAATATTGAGTATATGAAACTGATATTACTTAAATAATTTTTATATAATTCTTTATAAACCTTAAATTAATCACACTATGATTCCATATGAATTTGTAATCACTTGTTGAATAATTTCGGCAGTTGGTTACTCAAAAAAAATCTATTCTGATGAATATAATTTTCCATAATAATTTTTATTAAATCAACAAAAAATATTTAATAATTTTTCTTAAATTACCAGTATTAGGAGTTTTACATATTAAGATTCTCTTTTCAAGTATTAATCACAAATTTTATCTTGATAAGGATGATGATATTATCTATAACATAAGTTTTTATCAGATGAGTATCAAATTTTATAACCATTCAATAAATACTTTTAATAAATGGTCTCCCACTGAAATTATAAACCCTTTTAAAATACATCATTACCATTAGTGGAATGAGATCCATATTTTACTAATCCCTATGTTAATTTAGTGATTCTACTATCATTTAGCTATTTAGGTATGACATTATCTCAACCACAATAGTTGTGACTCTTAGATAGTTGAGTGGACAACTCTTTTTCTAATCCATCATATGGAAAAACTCAACTTCATTCCCCCAGTAATATAATCTTATTAGGTTATACCATCTAGTGTAACCCACAAAAAATCTAAAAATAAGGAAATAATGGACTATCTAGGGGAACCTAGGTTTAGCATGACTTACCCATCAGGACAATCCATGGTCACTTATTACTTTCTTAACTTATACAAGATAATCTAGAGGCATCTAACTTTAGCATGAACAACCTGGTTGAATAATCAAGGTATTTAAAAGTTCCATTTTAGAAGTAATCTCATACTTATTAGTTGAAGTGTATTTTAATATCACTATATAATAATATTTTATTCTCTTTTATGATTTAATTCTTTAAATAATTTAGTTTTGAATCTTATTCCCTCCACCAAATCAATATATTGATGTCATATTCATGTATAACTCTTTACACAACCCATAATGTTTTGTTACTGACCCAAAAATAAAATTCCAGTATATTAATACATATTTGAATGCATCACATGTATACGGTACATGAAAACTTCATGTAAAGGTTCAGAATTATATGAGATTGACAATATCCACAAGAGTAATCCTAGAGCGACAGATGTGTAGAGCCCAAAACCAGATTGACCACTGGGATGGGAGGGGTGAATAGGTGGTTAATTTTTATGAATTATATTTATTTAGAATTCAATCTCTTGAAATTGTTAAATTTATTGATCCACTCAATATTATCTCTCAATATCACCCTATGTTCAGTTGTAATAATAGAGAGAGCAACACACAAAATTTACAAGGTTCAGAAAAAACCTACTCCTTACTATAGTTGGTTATTCACCTTGTTTAAAGATTCTTAACTATTAAAAAAGTGATTAAAATGATCCCAACACCAATTGAGAAACTACTCTTGCTTTTAGATCCAACTAAAATACTTCTTCTCTGGATCCAACCAAGCGAATCCTTTTTTTCTAACTCCAATCAAAATAATTCTTGCTCTAAATCTAACTAAGAGAATATTTCTACTCCTATAACCAACCATAATACTTCACCTACTCCTAGAACCAAACATAAGAATTCACATTTGTTCAAGGATTGATCCATTATAGAATTATCTATTTATATTACTCCACAATTTCACTGAATCTAACTTTCTCATATACCTATTCAAGTACCTTCAACAGCCACTAGTCAGGTTAGTTGGTCTTGCTAAATTATCTAATCATCTATAATTACTAGTTTCCTTAATACAAAAAATACTTGGGAAATTATTTCTTATTATTTAAGTTTTGAACTAACTAAATGTTTGTAATAAGTGCACACACTCTTTAATATTATTTTATGAAAGAATAATCTTTCACAATATCAATTTATTTTGTTCTTGACTTCTCAATCTTCATGCATGTGTGATAAAATGCATGTTCTTCTCACTTTGTAAACCCTTACACATATATGTTCCTTGATATTATTTTATGTGCAATATCAACTATTATTTATCTTGATTGGTTCATCTCAAAATATTACACATGCATATATTTTATCCATGTGAATGCTTTGTCTACTGTTCACTTCTACCTTCCTTATGCACTACTTATTTGTGTAACAAGTTTAGATATTACAATGTTCTCAAGTTCCTTCATGAAATCCCAAATGATTGTGTCCAAGATTCTTCTTCCTTTCATAAAATGATGTAAGTCATTGTTTTTCTTCTTCTTCATTAGAAACAGTGTGTAATTATATAATATCTTGAGGTTTTCTCAAATGATTCATGCGAGTTGGGGAGGTTATTCATAGTGGTATCACGTTCCCAAAGGGATTCATGGAATAAGTTATTTAGTAATCCTTCGAGTGTGTTAGACATAAGTTGAAAGACACATGTTATCCTCTTCTCTTTGGGAAAGCATAGAGTGCTTCACAGAAACCCCTCCTCACGAAACTATGTTTCAAAAATTCTCTATTTTTCTTTATAAAAATGAGATCTCCCAATATTAGTAGAAATACAATCACCCTAAATGTATCATTATTTATAGGTAAAGCTTAATTTTTCTACACAACCTTTACTCCAAGAATAAGGTCACGTTGGAGAATACGGATGATATATCGTGTTGTGGAGTAATTTTAAATCCCCAAATATATTGATATTTAAATATATAATGAGAGTTTACTTATTATGTGATTATTAAAATCAAGGAATCACATTATTATTGATACACATCTCCTATCATTCATGTGATGAATATCACATAAATCAACTCATCCACCAATACTACCATAAAAAAACTTCATCCTGATTTCTTTATTTGACAATGGCTCAAGCATTGTACAAAATATTTCATTTACATAATATATTGTGTGAAATAATATCTAGTGCTAATTCTTCTCAATATCTAAAGAATATATCAATTATGAACATGTATTTTTTTCATGTAATATCTTAGCATGCATAACTTCGGTCAATAGAATCTCTCAGTATTGAAATGTGGAGGAAGACTGCGGCTCGATCGAACGGCCTAGATTCATGCGATCGGATGACGATCATTATTTGTGTATCATTAAAGGTAGACCTACATTATATTTCACCTCATCATCCCACATAAAAAAACAGGTGTCTAGGTTCTTCCTTATTAATCAATTATTGTTGAAACACCCTCATGATGATAGAGGGGGATTATCACCCGCATACACCGCACTACATGCCACATGGACTGTGTCGTACCTGTACTCGCCCATCAACATATCCTAGTCCATCTGTATGTGCCTACACTCGGGTGTGCTTCTGCAGGCCTATACATGGTCCACTCACCTTCCTCCTTACTAAATGGGTAAGTTTGTTCCCAATTGTGGTTGAGAAATGATCCCATAATGCTTGGACAAGTTGGTTAGCCTAGTTGTCTTGGTTGGACATATTTTTTATATAAGGACCTTTCATAAAATACTTAGAATACATTTCAAATAAAGAATATAAATACAATACTTCTCAAAAATTATTATTCAAATAAAAATCATGAAAAATATACTTTATTTTTCATGGACTACTTTTTTTAACTCATGCAATAAAAGAACTATTGAATAACCTTCACTTCTTTATCCATTATTACAAATAAGGTATCCCCATTAACTTGTGTATTATAACATTAATATCATCTTAAAAAATCATCATAATTTACTAGGAGAATTACTCAAGCATGGAATCCAATGTCATTAATTGAATCTATAATAATTCTCTTATAATCACTTCTTTATCCAACAACTCACCAAACATATATTGACACTTCATTGAAAATAAATGAAACACTAGTCCTAATAAGATAGTAAAGATCAATAAATTTATTATATAGGTAACTGGCCTCCAATTTAGTAGGTAGTATGACACTGTAACACTGTAATATTTTTATGAAATGGATTTTTTTAAATAGTTTGATTTATTTTAGGTCTTTCATTACATGCAACATTGACTTAGCTTGTGTTACATTTAACACTGATTTTATAGGAATCATAATTTAATTATTATAATTATTTAAATATGAAAATTATAACCTAGATGTTAGAATGGAATGTATGAATAGTATTAACTGAATTATAAAAATATGATTTACACATGTAAAACCCTTTTAAAATTAAAAGGAAATCGTTTTCTGAAAAACTATTCAACCGGTCACAAGTGTGTTTTATACCAATAAAATAAAAAAATCAATATTATTGGAATATATTAATGAAATATATATATATATATATATATATTATTCAATATAATTTTTAACATTCATCTTATGTGTTTTCTAGGCATAAAAAATCCAGATTTATACTTAAAAAATGTATTTTTCTAAAAGAAGTTTTAATACCTTTTAAAGGAGAACTTGTTTTAAAACTATGTTTTGAAAATTCTATAAATTATATTTGAAAAATTAAACATCTAGTTTGAAATTGGGATATCAAAATTTACTTTGGTTTAATTTTTGGTATTTTTCTGATATGTTTTATGTTTTAATGAATAGTGAAAAATTCTAAATTTTAATTGAAAACAACATTTTCATCTAAATAATTAATGGTGTTAAATTATATTTTTTATTGGTTTTAAGTTAAAATAATATAAATTTTATATCATTAAATAAAATTTAGGTCATTGAAATCAATTTCACATTAATTTTGATATAAAAACATTTCAATCTTTTGAACGTTTTCACTTCAAAAACCTTTTTTCTCGTTTTGTCAATAGGATTAATTTTAAATTAAATTTATCTCATTATATATTCTCAAATTTGAAAATTGGATTACATATTTTTAATAAGAAGGTTTAAATTTAGTAAATATTTCCCTTTTATTTTTTATGAATAGTATCTTTATTAATTTTTTTAATTATCACAGTTGAGGGTAAATCGGGTAATTAAGAGTAAAAATAATATTATAAAGACTAGAAAATTACAGTAAAACTTGTAATAATTTTATTGGATGATTTATTATAGACCAAAATTATACTTGATATTATTTTATTACCTCGTAGATCCACTTATATTACTTTAATACCTTTATAGTATTTTATTTTAAATAAAAGTCAAAGATATCATACTTATGTTTTAATAACTATAACATTTTTAATATATGGTTATTTAGAAATTAACTTTGACTATAAATAGTAATTTTAAATCTAAAATATTTATCTACATAATTTAAATTTATTTATAATTTTTATGTGATAAAATAATTTCCTTAAATAATGATACAATGATGATGTAGTAATTGTTTAATTGAAGAAAATATCAAATAAATGATATTAAAAATATTAAAATCAATATAATTTGAGATAATTAATGTCATACATGAATTTTATAGTTTATTTTTATATATTAGTGATGTTTTATAATAATTTTCTGAAATTTATCTTATTTTTAAGATATTTTTAGAAAATCAAGTAATGAATAATGTCAAAATTGATATTAATGATATTTTAAAATAAATAACAATTTATTAAATGATATAAAATTCATAAAAAATATATAAATCATCCAAATGATTGGTATACTATCTAAAATTTCATAAATGATCCATTTATGATTCTTTTTTCATTTTATAGTAACTATATTAACTTTCAAAGAGTAAAAATGCATGTAGTCATAGAAACTATCAAAGACATTAAATAAGGGTTAAAACCAAAAGTTATGGATTAAAAAATAATAAAAACATGTATAGATTTAATTTTATGAATTTATTTCCTCCTAAAATAATACTATATTCAAAATATATAATTTTATAGGTATTTTATTAATAATTAATTTATTTTAAATTAATCTTTTCAGAAATTCCAAAAGTGTCCCTCTCGTCTCTTATAAAAGGGAACTTCTTATTATCTTTTATTCATACATAAAAACCTATTTGGTTCGAAACAAAATCTATCTAAATTTACTATAATCATCCCTAATTTCATCCTTCAATCCTTACTTTGGGGAGAAATCCAACTAAGGAAGTCATTTTTGTGAAAATCAAAAGGAGATACCTAAAGAAGAGGTAACATTCATCAACGAACATTTTTGTTTTATTTATTCCTTAAACCACTTAAATTATTTTTATTTAATGATTATATAATAACCTAATTATCTTAAATATACTAATATATTGGTTTGTTAATTTTAAAACCTAAAAATTCACACACATCCATCAAATGGGATATGAAATCATCATTCGTGTGTATGGATGACTACCACCTCAAGAACCGATGTTGTACATTCATCCATTACCACCTTTCAATGTTTAGATAATTGATGAATTTATTTTTTGATATATTATATATATTATATTTTTTATTTTATTATGATTTTTTAATTGTTATATCATAAATACCTTTATTTTTACCATTTTGAGGGAATACGATAATGTCATTCATGTGTACGGTAAACTATCATCTCTTGAAGTGATGTGATTCATTCACACATTACAAGGAATATATTAGGAATTTTTTATTAAACATATGTAATATATATGATATAAAAATTATTCACAAATTATAATATATCGTATACTTTTCTTTCTTTTAAACCGACAAGAAAATGAAAATAGTGCTCATGCGTATGTATGGTCTACCCTCTCCATGAATGGTGTATTTTATTTTCTTACTATAAATTTTATAAATCCCCATATATACATATTTGATGAATATATATTATATTTATTTCAAGTTTATAATTATTTTCATTATGAAATCATGATCTAGTTAAGAGGAGCAATAATAACAAGTTAAAAAATATATGAAAAACAAAGTGGTAATTACCTGAAACATAACTTTAACATGGAATTTTTTATAATAGAGTAATATAAATTTATAAGTAAATAATATATGGTATTATTTATATTTTAATATGGATTATTTTTTAGATTTAAAATAAAATTATATTTATTATACATGAGGTTTGAACTTATATAAAGGAAGTTAAGACTTAAGGTATGGGGATTTCTAGTATCACTTTTATTTCTCCAAGACTTATGTAATCCTCACAAATTGTTTCTTTTCTATAGTGTATATACTACCCATGAATGTAATATATGATAATTATCCTTAAATTTTTGATTATCTACAAATATATTTAATTATATCTCTTTCATGGGGTTTATGGTTCAAAAGTTACCAAATCGGTACGAGAATTTTGCCTCAATTTCCCTTCTTTGTGACACATGTATTATTATGCACCTATATTCTTTTATGAGGTTTATATAATACCCTTTGTAATGTTTTATCATGAATATCATTATTTTCATGATATTATAATTTTCATTTAATGTTATTCTATCTTCCGTAGAAAATTTTTGCCCTTTAAATTCATTGTTTTTTAAAAATGTTTTAAAAGTATTTTAAATGATATTTTATGAATTTTTAAGTGAAAAGGATTTTAAAATATTTTTAAAATAATTTTAAAATGTTCCTTTATAATTTATCAAGATTATTTTCAATGAAAAATTCTTTCTAAATTTTTTATTATTTAAAAATAATTTTTCTAAGATAAAGGGATATTTTCCAAAAGAATTATTTCAAAGAGTCTTTCAAAACTATTTTATATATATGATAACAATACTTGATGTTACTACTAATTTATTGGGGTTATAATTCAAGGATTATATCATTATTCTTTTTATTCTTATTTTATGTTTATGATGAATGATTTATGTTCTTATGTTATACATATGTATGGTTTTTATTATTTGATGGGTGGGACCTATATCTCTCTCCAATGAATTGGGTAATAATAAATGTTCTATGAGAACAAAGGTTACATAGGAGGTTTTCCTAATACTAAAACAAGAGGTTACATCGTAGGCCATACTAATAACACAATAATAGGGTACATTAGAGGTCGTTATAATCCTGAAACTAGAAGGTACACAGGAGGTCATCCCAATCCTGAAGCAGGTATACATGTGATTATGACTATAAATGTCTTTATAGGTATCATTAACATAATATTTTCTAAGCTTATGTATATGTCAAAAATTCCATCTCTTATTTATATTTTATGTTTTAATGGTTTATTCTTTTGACTACCTTATGATTCATGTCTTATGAACTACCAACCTTTATGCCATGACTCGTGTATATGATCTTCAAACACTGAGTATGATCTTCAAATGTTATGATTATATTCTCATGTTCTTATATTCATATTATTCTTATGTATCTCCCTTTTTTCCATTAATGAGCATATAATCTCACTCTTTTTTATGTTTCTTTTCTCAGGGATAGGAAGAAAGGTATTAAGTATGATATGTCAAAAAAGGATACTAGTTATAAAGTAATAGGTGGGAGAATATGTAGATTTATTATAAACTAGTTGTTTATGTTTAAAAGTTTCTAAATAAACTAAACTAATATGGTATTTGGGAATGTGTTTGTGTAATGTATTATATGTTCCTAAAAATTGATGTAATTTCTATGTACATTAAGCTTTGGTTGTTATAGTTTTTATCAATGAAAAGGTTTAGTTAACCATTAAAAACTAGGATAATAAAACCTTAGTAAGATCCATATGGATAAGTCTAAGTATAGGTTAAAATCATATAATTTTGGTAAAAATCAAAAATAACCTATATTTAAACCTAATATTTCATATATTAAAATTTTATAAGAACTTTCCCTTAACTATGTTGTTTTATGAATATGATTAGTGTTTCTCACGCTATGTTTTTTGGTTTTAGTCAATGGATATAATTTAAAGTAACTATATTAATGAGGAATGAAATAGAAAATGAAATGACAACCCTCTTACAAAACTGATTTTTATATAATATAGAATGAGAAACCTCTTTGTTATGACCACACTGATGTGTCGGAAGAAACAAGGGGAAAGATGGCAAGAGGGGGGGTGAATTGCCTTTTAAAAAAATGATTAAAAATTTAAAATCAAAGTAAAGAATGCAGCGGAAAGTAAAGAGGCAAGACACACGAAATTGATAACGGAGTTCGGCCAAAACCCGGCCTACGTCTCCGCTCCCAACTCAACCGTTGAGAGATTCCTACCGCTTGCTTTTCAATGGTTTTAGCAAGAAACCCACTAGGCTTTGAGGTAGCACTAGGACCTATTACAACTTGCTTTTATTGGTTGAGCAAGAACCCACTTGCTTTCAATGGTTTAGCAAGAACCCACTAGCCTTTTTAACGGGTGAAGGCTAGCTCACCGTGTCTCAAGCTTTTTAAAGGAAAAGCTTGTGAACCTCTTGTCACACCTTAGTGGTGATGTGAAACCCAAAGAAAAGAGGGGATGAGAAAATTGGGAGTTTGTAGGCACAAACTCAAAGTTAAGCTCAAAATAAATAAAACACGAAAAACCGTGATTGGGAAGACTTGAGCGCCAATTGGATGATGGAGTTGATGTAGCGTGCTTTCCCAAGCTTCTTGAGTGGTGCTCTTGGATGTGGAAATGGATGGAGCACTTGGGGTTCTCTTGGAACAATCCGCCGGAGCTTCGCCAAAATGATCAACAATGTGTCCGGTGGCTTGGGTGACGTTCCGGGGCTTCCTAGGCCTTTATTTATAGGCTAGGAACCTTCAAGTATCCGTTGGAGGGCTTTGGAGCCGTTGGAAAAGGCCTCGGAGCCGTTGGAGGCCAAAAAGGAGTTGACTGGTCAAAGCCAACGGCTAGTTTGACTGGTCTACCGGCTGGCCGGTGAGGGGCCACCGGCTGGCCGGTGCCTTGGAGAAGGGAAAATTGTTCTGCCCAGGAGCCACCGGCTGGCCGGTGCTGAGGCCACCGGCTGGCCGGTGGTGAGACAGTAGGTCTCACTGTTGGGGCTGGAAGCCACCGGCTGGCCGGTGCTGAGGCCACCGGCTGGCCGGTGGGGAGGCAGTGGCTCCCTCTTGATTGCAGGTGCCACCGGCTGGCCGCTGGTGTGCCACCGGCTGGCCGGTGGTCTGGACAGAAGGATTCCTTCTGTCCAGGCTCCACCGGTTGGCCGGTGGACTGAATTTCAGTCCACTTTTCCTTCTTTCTTTCTTGGCCCAATTCCTTGGCCACCTGATTTGATTCCTATCAACCAAAAACACTTGAAAGAGGATTAGATAAATATGAGGGTGATTGTGATCATGAAAATAAAACCTTGAGGGGTTCGAGAGGTACAACAATCTCCCCCTATTTTGATGATCACAATCACCGAAACAAACAATGTAAAATACTGAGATTAAAGGCAATGCAAAGCATGATGAAAAAGGATTCTCCCCCAATCAATCAAGAAATTTCTCCCCCTTTGTGATTATCAAAATAGAATGGGGCATAAAACTTGATTGAGGGATATTTTGAAAATCAAGATTTGAGATTTGAAAATCAATTGAAATTTTGGAAATTGAAAGAAAGAAAAAATTGAATAACAGTTTGAATTGAAAGTTTTAAATCAAAAACAAATTGAAATTTGAATGTTGAAACCAAATGAAATTTTTGAAATGAAAAATTCGAATTGAATATTTTGAAATGAAAATTTTGATACCAAGTGTTGAAATTGAAGGTTGGAATCGAAAATTTTGAAATTACAATAACGCTTAAAAGATCCTAACTCCCCCTAAATAAAAACAACAAATCACCGGGGAGAGGGATTTTGAAAAGAAACAATTTTAGGTCCGGAGAGACTTGCCAAAAGAGATTTTTCAATCCATACTTGTTTCATGGCGGGTCTTCTCCTATAGAATTCATCCGAAAAGAAAAAACTTTTGGGTTGACCATACCGGGCATTTTTACAATTGCACTCATAGATTAAGTGCCCGGGTTTTTTACAATAATTGCAAAATTTGTATTGGGAGCTCCCCCTAACAAAAACAGTGGGTGCATGGGAGGAGGAAGCTTGGTTGGTATAGCCAAGTCCATTGGTTGTTCGGGAAACGCGTTGGGAACCAAGTATATTGTTCAAATTTTGTTCCCCTTGGGTGAACTTGGCTAGAGTCTCCCTTAGGTCTTTGATGGTTGATTCCAAGGAATCAACATCGGGGAGGTTTTGGATTTTTAGGGTCAACTCCTCCTTCTCTTTGAGAAGTTGTTCTTTTTCGGAGGAGAGTTTTTTGAAAGACTTTTTTAAAGCAACAAATTTTGAAGAAAGCTCATGAAAACCATTTTCAAGTTGATCTCTAGCATGTGAGAGTTCTTCATAAGATAAATGACTTAAAGAATTTGAATTTGAAGAACAAGAGGAGGAGGAATCGGAAGAAGTTACCTCATGGAATGCCATTAGGCATTTGTTACCGTTGTCGCTCGAGGAGGAGGAGGAGGATGATGAGGAGTCACTCCATGTGGCCTTGAGGACCTTTTTCTTTCCTTTCTCCTTGTGCGTGGCCCGTTTCTTGTTGAGTGGGCAATCGGGCTTGTAATGGCCCTTTTCGCCGCACCCGTAGCATTTTACCTTGGGCTCGGATCTTGCGGTGGGTTCTTGCTTTCGCGCCTTGCGAGATTTCTTCTTCTTGTGCTTCTTCATGAATTTTTGCATTTGGCGGGCGAGATTCTCCATTTCCGAGTCGCCGCTTGAAGAAGATGAAGATGAGGAAGATGAGGATGAGGAGGAGCTTACTTCTTTTTGTACCTTGAGGGCGATGTTCTTTGGTGTCTTGATTGGCGTGCCCTCCTTTTGAGCTTGCCTCCTCATTGTGATCTCATATGTCATTAGGGATCCGATGAGCTCCTCTACCGGCATATTTTTGACGTCCTTAGCTTCTTGGATCGTCGTCACCTTTGGTGCCCATGAGCTCGGAAGGACCCATAGAATCTTCTTGACCATCGTCTCGGCTGAAACATCATCACCAAGAGATTTTCTACCATTGCAAACGTCAGTGAAGCGTGTAAACATTTCAGAAATAGACTCATTTGGATGCATTGAAAAAGATTCAAAGTCTTGTCTATACATATCTAACAGAGTATCTTTAACTTTGTTAGTGCCCTCATGGGTCACTTCCAATAGTTTCCAAATATCATGAGATGAGGTGCAAGTGGAAACTCGGTTAAATTCATTTCGGTCAAGGCCGCAATGAAGAGCATTCATGGCTTTGCCATCTAGCTCAAAATTTCTAATGTCGGCTTGGGTCCATTTGGATTCGTCGGGGGTAGACAAAGTGTAACCTTGCATGACAATTTTATAAATGGGATACCCTATACTTCTAAGAAAAGTAGTCATGCGGGTTTTCCAATAATTATAGTCGGACCCATCAAAAAATGGAGCCCGACCCAAAGAGTAGCCCTCGGGAGCGAAAGAGGTTGATGCCATCTTAATGGATCTTTGAATTTGAAACCGTTTAGGGAATTATTCAAATTACCCCTCTGATACCAATTGATGTGTCGGAAGAAACAAGGGGAAAGATGGCAAGAGGGGGGGTGAATTGCCTTTTAAAAAAATGATTAACAATTTAAAATCAAAGTAAAGAATGCAGCGGAAAGTAAAGAGGCAAGACACACGAAATTGATAACGGAGTTCGGCCAAAACCCGGCCTACGTCTCCGCTCCCAACTCAACCGTTGAGAGATTCCTACCGCTTGCTTTTCAATGGTTTTAGCAAGAAACCCACTAGGCTTTGAGGTAGCACTAGGACCTATTACAGCTTGCTTTTATTGGTTGAGCAAGAACCCACTTGCTTTCAATGGTTTAGCAAGAACCCACTAGCCTTTTTAACGGGTGAAGGCTAGCTCACCGTGTCTCAAGCTTTTTAAAGGAAAAGCTTGTGAACCTCTTGTCACACCTTAGTGGTGATGTGAAACCCAAAGAAAAGAGGGGATGAGAAAATTGGGAGTTTGTAGGCACAAACTCAAAGTTAAGCTCAAAATAAATAAAACACGAAAAACCGTGATTGGGAAGACTTGAGCGCCAATTGGATGATGGAGTTGATGTAGCGTGCTTTCCCAAGCTTCTTGAGTGGTGCTCTTGGATGTGGAAATGGATGGAGCACTTGGGGTTCTCTTGGAACAATCCGCCGGAGCTTCGCCAAAATGATCAACAATGTGTCCGGTGGCTTGGGTGACGTTCCGGGGCTTCCTAGGCCTTTATTTATAGGCTAGGAACCTTCAAGTATCCGTTGGAGGGCTTTGGAGCCGTTGGAAAAGGCCTCGGAGCCGTTGGAGGCCAAAAAGGAGTTGACTGGTCAAAGCCAACGGCTAGTTTGACTGGTCTACCGGCTGGCCGGTGAGGGGCCACCGGCTGGCCGGTGCCTTGGAGAAGGGAAAATTGTTCTGCCCAGGAGCCACCGGCTGGCCGGTGCTGAGGCCACCGGCTGGCCGGTGGTGAGACAGTAGGTCTCACTGTTGGGGCTGGAAGCCACCGGCTGGCCGGTGCTGAGGCCACCGGCTGGCCGGTGGGGAGGCAGTGGCTCCCTCTTGATTGCAGGTGCCACCGGCTGGCCGCTGGTGTTCCACCGGCTGGCCGGTGGTCTGGACAGAAGGATTCCTTCTGTCCAGGCTCCACCGGCCGACCGGTGGTGAAGCCACCGGTTGGCCGGTGGACTGAATTTCAGTCCACTTTGCCTTCTTTCTTTCTTGGCCCAATTCCTTGGCCACCTGATTTGATTCCTATCAACCAAAAACACTTGAAAGAGGATTAGATAAATATGAGGGTGATTGTGATCATGAAAATAAAACCTTGAGGGGTTCGAGAGGTACAACACACACAACCTTATCAACCAATGAATTATTCTGAGCTTTTAAATGACCAAAGGAAGGAATAATTTATTCTTTAATAATTCTTATGTAAACATATACCTTCTTTTAGTTGAACTACCAATCTACTAGTTTATGAGAAATGGATCTGTATCACTTAAAAGATATTTTTCATTATCCATTATTCAGAATGAAAAAAAAGTTAAGTTGGGCGCATATCGATTAGAATGTGGATCAAATTAGAGGTGTAAATTTATCAGTAATATGAGGAAATAAGATAAAATTGACTCCATATATTAGGATGAGTTCAATAACTTATTTTCAGTAAGTACCTTACTCATATTCTTCTTATAAAAATTTAGATTGATGTTTCTCATAAATCTCATAGTTATGATAATAAATAAGGATATAATTCAAAGGAAACTCTAAAAACTATGAAGAGAATAATATTAGATTTAATTTATGCTTAAAGTGTGGAAAGAAATATAGAGGAAATTTTTTTAATGGTACTAGTAAATTTTTTAAGTGTAGGAAAGAATTTCATCAGGAATTTGAATGTTGAAGTAGTGGGAATAAAGAGAAATATCCAAATAGTGATCCTCTTGCAATTTAGTGCTTCAATTACAAGGATTTTGGTAATTAGGTTAACAAGTTCCCTAATATAAGGACTAATTTATATGGTAAGACACAAAAACCATTGAGGAAAAAGGAAAAAAGGGAAATTTTATTCTATTATAATGTATGAAGTGATCCATGATAATTAAGGAATACTTATCCTACTCTCCTAAGTTGGGAATTTCATTTTTCAATTTGTATGAATAAACACTATGAAAATATTATTGTCCATTTGTTAGTGAAATTTAATGTGATTATCTAGTTGGATTATGGAATAATAAAGTCACATATTATATTGGTTAAATGATTAACCCAATCTTTCCATTAAAATGTTTTTTTATATAAGAAAAGATCTTATATAAGGAATGAAGAAGAATTTTTGTATCCAATATGGTTTTATATAATACATGATTAAGTTATTCACATGTATGGTATGTGGAAATCAAGAGATACTTTATGATATTTGTGGGATTATTGTTAATATTATTTTGATAAAATATAGTAACCATATTTATAAACTTTTAATGTTGAAATTGTTATAAGGTTAACCATTTATTAAAAGGTTTATGTTGAACATCAAATGGGGTTTTTGAGATTAATTTTTTAATTAACCATATAAATATTTATGAGTATTAGATAACTTGTGGTAACAATTTTGTTATGATGATAACTAAAAATAGAAGTAATTATTTTTCATCATATTATGGATCTTATAATCCACTAGTTTAGCTGGTATTACAATTTAAAATTTATTTCTTAGAGTAAGAAATAAAGAAGATATTGATCAAGGCACAACCAAAGAGTGAAATTGTACATATGATATGAAACAAAGTAAGTATTTATTATTAATTGAATTTAAATGAAATTTTATCCTATTATGATAATTTATGATGATAGAAATGGTCTTTTTCAGAACAATTTGGTCTATGGTTTTTTGGTCATTAACCTTCTAATTACCATATTCTTTATCACTCTCCATCAAAACATGATAGTTATTTTTCTCTTATATGTCCATGTTTTAACTTTACACCCATTTTCTTATATGTGTAAACCTATTTATGAGTTAATTTGGGTAACCTTTATGTTTCCTACTTTCCCTTTCAAAAAGGAAGTTTTAGTATTCATTTTTATGATGTGGGTTTATATGAAATTAACTTTTATGTATCAAAACATTGATAAACCTAATGAATTTTGATGGTGAAATTAATTTTGAGGGGGTTATAATGTAACATCCCAATATTTTTATGAAATATAGTTTTTTAAAATAATTTTAATTTATTTGATGTCTTGTGTTACACGCAACACCATCTTAGCTTGTGTTACACGCAAAACTAAGTTTATATGAAACATTATTTTATTATTATAATTATTCAAAAAATATAATTAAAATGTAGAATTTATAATGGAAGGTATGAATATGACTATTTGGATTATGAAAGTATGGTCTACACATGTAAAACCCTTTTGAAATTAAAAAGGAAATATTTTTTCTTAAAAACTATTTAAATGCACACAAGTATGTTTTATAACAATAAAATAAAAAATAACTATTATTGGATTATATTAATGAAATATATATATATATATATATTCACTCTAATGTTTAAAATTTATCTTATGTTTTTTCTATACATGATATAAAAATAAATCCAATTTTATAATAAAAAACATTATTTTTTTAAAAGATGTTGTATTGCCTTTTAATGGCATACTTGTTCTAAAAATAAATTTTGAAACTTTAGAAATTATATTCAAAAAAATAAAAATATTATTTAAAAATAGGATATAAAATTTTAATTTGGTCTAGTTTTTGGTATTTTTCTGATAAGATTTATATTTTGATGAATAGTGAAAATACTGGATTTTAATTGAAAACTACTTATTTATCTAAATAATTAAGTGTAAATTTGTATTTTTGATTGGTTTTATGTTATAACTAGATTAATATTATATCATTTAATCCAATTTAGGTCATTGTAATCAATTTTATTCTATATTTTGATATAAAAACATTTCAATCTTTCGAATTTTTTCACTTTAAAAACTCATTTTCTCGTTATGTCAATAGGATTAATTTAAAATTAATTATAATAAATTATTTGTTTTGAATTTTAAAAAATTTATTCCATAATTTTTAATTATAAGGTCTATATTTAGTAAATAGGTCCCTTTTAATTTTTATTAATAGTAACTTCAGTAAAAAAATATTATTACAACAGTTAAGGGTAAATCGAGTAACTAAGGGTAAAAATAATATTATAAATATTGTAAAATTACTGTAACACTTGTCATAATTTTATTGGATTAGTTATTTTTGACCGCAATCATCCTTGAGACTATTTTATAACCTCTTGGAGCCACTTATATGACTTTAATCCCTCTATTGTATTTTATTTTAAAGAAAAGTCAAAGATGTCATATTTATGTTTTAATAACAATAACACTTTTAATATAGGGTTATTTAGAAGATATATTAAACTATAAATATTAATTTGAAATATGAAATATTTATCTACATCATGGTAATTTATTTATAATTTCTATGTGATAAAATAATTAACTTAAATACTGACAAAATGGTGATTCATTAATTGTTTAATTAAAGGAAATATGAAATTAATGATATTAAAAATATTAAAATAAATATAATATGAGATAATAAATTTCATACACAAATTTAATATATTATTTTGATATTTTAGTGATTTTCTATAAAAATGGGTTCAAATTTATCGTGTTTTTATGATAGTTTTAAAAAGTCAATTAATGAATTGTGTCAAAATTGACAATAATGATATTTTAAAAATAAATAATATTTTATTAAATTATATATAATTAATAAAAATATAAAATTAATCCAACTTATTGGGATAAGGTTTAAAATCTCATCAATAATTTATTTATGGTTAGAATGAAATTTTATAGTAATTATATTAACCTTCAAAATGTAAAAACACATGTTGTCACAACAAGAGTTAAAGAGGTTAAATAAGGGTTAAATCCAAAATATAAGGATTAAAAAATAGTAAAAACAAGTATAATTATAAATTTCTGAATTTATTTCAACTCAAAACCATCCTATCTTATAAATAAATTAGTTTTGAAGTATTTTTATTGATAATGAATTTATTATAAATTAATCTTTTGAGAAATTTCAAAAGTGTCTCTCCCCTCTTATAAAAGGGAGCCTCTTATATTTTATTCACACATAAAACATATTTGTTTTGTCCAAAATCTGTCTAAATATCATCCCAAATTCCCTATATTCATTCTATAATCCTTCCTTTGGTCATAAAATAAACCATGGAAGTCCTTTGGTGAAAATCAAAAGGAGATACCTGAAGAAGAGGTAATGTTCATCAACTAACGTTTTTATATTATTTCTTCCTTAAACCCATTAAATTATTTTATTTAATTTTTATATAATAACCTCAGTATCTTCAATATACTTATATAATTTCATTTTAATCTTATGACCTTCAAATTCACATGCATCCATCAAATGGGATATGCAATCATAGTTTGTGTGTATGTCGGACTACCGCCTCCTGAACTGATGTCATTTTTTGTTCCATTACCACCTTTCAAGGATGTGAATAATGATGGATTTGGGTTTTATATATTATATATATTATTTTTATGATTATATTATTATTTTCTAAATTTTTATATCACATATACCTTCCTGATTTTTATTTTTTGGAAATACGATAACATCGTTCGTGTGTACGAAGAACTACCGCCTCGCGAAGTGATGTGATTCATTCACAAATTAAATTTAATATATTAATAATGGTTTTATTAAACATATGTGATATATATGACATAAAAAATATTGTATAATGATAATATATCATATAATTTTCTTTCTTTTATCTTGATAAGAAAATGAAAATAGCATTTTTGTGTACGTACGGCCTACCGTCTCCATGAACGACATATTTTATTTTTTAACTATAAATTTTATGAATCACCATTAATACATATATTATGAATATATATGATATTTATGTAATTTTTATAACTCTATAGAAGATTAAATTAGGACCTAAGTAAGAGTAACAAAAATAAAAATTCAAAATATGTACAAAAAACAAAACAGTTAGTACTCGAAACATAACTTTAACAAGAAATTATTAATAATAGAGTAATGATAGAGTTAATATTTTCATTATTATTTATATGTTTCTCAATGATTTAATCCCTCCCAATTATTCAATCTGAGTGTATTTGCATCATTTAGGTGTTTTTGGGCTTAAATGTCAAAATGGGGTAATTCTATAAAATTGTCAGTTTTATATAGCTTCTGTTTTTCGGGAATAACTTTTATAATATGGGTCCAATTGAAGTGAATAATTTTTTTTAGTATTCCTATACTTGTGGGATTCAAATGTTCCTTCTGTACCAAGACCCAATTCGAAACCCAATGGTACATAAAATTCAATCAAGTGGAGAAATCAGTTTGGCAGGCAGAATGGACTCCACTTCATTAAATATAGAATATCTCCTTCAGACGACCTTATAATGATGTTCTTCCAGCTGGTATCGACAGAGGACTTCCAAATTACGGTTCACATTAAATTTCATAAATTATTTAGCTCATTAATGCATCCTTTTGGCGCGTCCAAATGGAGTGGGTGAAACAGTGTTTGGAGGCCAGAAAAGTAATGGTAATTGATTCAGACATGTCTTTCTTTACACTTGTAAAATGACTCTAAAATTTTGAGGGTAGATAGAAAACATCATTTCCAACATTCTATAAGAAGGGACCTCAGTGAGTTTTGGCCGGATGTTGGTCAGAATAGAGGAAAACTTCTGGAGAACAAAATCTGGATCATCAAATTTTCTGTTCTTTGTTTTCTCTCTTTTGTCCTTCTTAGTTTTGTAATGAATTATTATTTCCCCTTAGTCATAATCACCCTTACCATGGTGGGGTAAAATATGTGTGATTGTGGAAGGGGAGGTCTTCCATGTTGTATTTCATGAGTTCCTTCTCTTAATGTTTTAAAATCCTCTTCGCTTCTGTGAATCAGTTTCAATTTCTTATAATAGTTTTTATTATCATGTACGATTGTATCTGATTTTAGATTCTGTTGTTAATTTATATTTGGTAAATGATAAATATCTCCCTCCACTAGGTTCTGGTTTATAAATGATGGAATAGACCAGGACCTGGTGGTGAAGTACTTGGTGATCACCGGTACGTGTGTGAGGAGTAGTGAATGTTCTTGATTACTTGGGATAAACAAGACCCGATTGGGAATTGCCTAAGATAATAGGGAGTATTTTATACAACTCTATTACACATCGGAAGGAGAGTAGACCAACCTAAGATTTTAGTAAGGTTTATTCTCATATTTTTAATTGACCAAGGGAGTGAGAAGAAATGATTGTGTATTCTCACTCTTAACGGTTTAGCATAAGAGAATTGGATAAATTGGAATTATGATAGAATTACAAATGGAGAACCAACTCTGACCTAATCACCCTTATTATATAATAGTTTCAATCACTTGATTTTTTAATTTTTTCTCCATATTTTTCTTAAATTTCCTTCCTTTGTTTAGTTTCTTTCTTTCATTTTCAAAAATCAATCAAATTCAGAAAAACAACAACACTTTTTGATCTTATTTTAAGGTGACAGCTTAATTGTTGTGCACTCCTCTCTGGAGAAAACCTAGGATAATCACTCTACTACATTTTACCTTAGGTTACTTTTGTTTTTGTCACATTTCACTACAGGCACGTGTCAAAACTTGGCACTATTTCCAGGGAGGTAGCGCCAGCATTTATTTTCTTTTCTTTCCTTTCTCTTTTCAACTTTTCTCTTCAAAATTGCATGACTCGAACCTCAAAAACTAAACCTTTACCCCTAGATCCTGAAATTGAAAGAACCTTGTTGAATAGAAATAGAAACATTAATTTTTAATTTTAATTTGAGGAATTTTCCCTTGCAGACTCAAGTGAAACTTCTAGTGTTCACTCAGAGCCTGTCATCATGGCTGAAAATCAAAACCAAACACTTAAAGACCTTTGTGCACCACAATTCCTTAATCAAAACAATCAACTTTCCATTCCAATGTTAAAAAATGATTTTAAAATGAAACTTAACATTATTCCTTTGCTTCCAAAGTTTCATGGTTTAGCAGGTGAAGATCCAAACAAACACATTAAAGAGTTCACACATGTTTGCTCAACTTTCAGACCCCATGGAATTACCGAGGAGCAAGTAAAATGGAAGGCATTTCTGTTTTCATTGGATGGAGCTGATAAAGAATGGTTGTACGGCCTACAACCAGGAGATGTACATGACTGTAATGACCTGGTAAAATGTTTTATGAAAATATTCTTCCCCACCACTAGAAGCATATCCATTCGGAAGGAAATCTACGCCATACGACAATCATCTGGAGAAACCATTTACGAGTACTCGGAGAGATTTAAGAAGCTATGTGCCAGTTGTCCACATTAATCCATTGAGGAACGCCACTTTCTTGTCTTATTCTATCAAGGACTACTGGATAATGACAGAAACCTTCTTGATGCATCATCTAGAGGTGCCCTGATTGAAAAGTCACCAGAAGTTGCCAAGGGCTTGATTGAGAAGATTTCCGAAAACTCGCAGCAATTTGGAACAAGAGGTATTGGAACAAGTGGTATTCATGAGGTACACACTTCTCATCCATCACCCTTATTAGAAACTAAGATTGAAGAGCTAACTAGTATGGTGATGCAGATGGCCTTGAAGCAAGTTAGTGACCAACAAGCGCCAGAGAAGGTATGTGGTTTATGCTCATCACCTGATCATTTTACTGACCAATGTTCTGAAATATAGTGAATGGAAACATGTGCAGCAGCCTTTCATCCAAGACAGTTCCAAAAAAATCAAGGATGGAGAGATCCTAACCAAGTCCAATATGGGTTTGGAAATCAGCAGAATCAAGGTGACCCACGTACCAAAACCAGTTTCAAAACCAACCACCATTCCAAAATCGATTCCAGAACCCACCACCATTTCAACAAAAGCAGTCTTATAACCAGCCTTCATTCCAAAAACCACCCACTTTCCAAAGACCCTATGAGCAGCCATCCACCAGTTCACAACCTTCAATTCAAATCCAGCATCAAAAATCTGGGTTTGAGGGGTTGAAGGACACCATTAAATATTTTTCCAATAAGCTTGAAAGTCTCATGGACTTTCTGACCAAAAATCCAGTTAAAGTCCCTTCTCAAATAGTTCCAAACCCAAAAGATAATTTTAGTATTATAACTACAAGAAGTGGAAAATAACTCCAACCACCATCCACCATTGAACCTGAAACAAGAAAAACTGATCTGGGTGAGAATGAAGTTTGAAATGATGAGAGTTCTATGAAAATGCAATGGAAAGAAGATAAGAAAGAGGATGATGATAATGATAGGCCAAAAACCAAGAAAAAAGAAACACCATTTCAAAGGAAAAAAAGGGAGAATAAAGATATACCACCACCATTTCCATCAAGGATGATTGAATCAAAGAGGTTACAAGAAGAAGCACTACAAAAAGAAATTCTGGACACCTTCCAAAAAGTGGAAATCAACATACATCTGCTTGAAGCACTCAAAAAAATTCCAAAGTATGCTAAATTTTTGAAGGATATTTGCACCAAGAAGAGAAGAATTCAAGGGAATGAAAGGATCAATTTTTTAATAAGTGTATCGGCCCTTATCACACCACAATTGCCAACCAAATGTCATAATCCAAGGACGTTTTCTATTCCATTCACCATTGGTTCATTAAATTTCCCTAATTCTTTGTACGATTTAGGTGCATCAATTAATGTATTGCCTCACTCAGTATATACTTCTTTTCAGATGGGAGACTTGAAGCCCACAAGAGTGGTGGTCCAGCTTGCAAATAGATCCATAGTTTTCCCAACAGGAGTTCTAGAGGATGTCCTGGTAAAAGTCAAAGATCTTTTATTCCCTGCTAACTTTTATTTGTTAAATATGGAAGATGATAGGATCCCATCACACTCACCCATCATTTTTGGGAGACCTTTCATGAAGATATCCAAAACCATTATCAATGTCCATGAAGGGACACTTACCATGGAGTTTGGAGACAGCACCGTCCACTTCAATATTTTTGAATCCATGAGGCACCCATTAGATGATCATTCACTCTTCGCACTCTCCCATGAAGATGGAATAAAACCAATTGAAGAATCAGGTATGTTTCATGAATTTTTATCATTAGGAGATAATTTTTTCATTAAAGATATCACTAAACATATGGATTCCCAAACTCTTGGAGATTCTGATTTCCTGTTGGAAGAAGAGGTAAAATATGATTTCTTTGATAATTTGTTAAATGATGATGAAGATGATATGATTTATTTTATGCATGATTTCAAACCATTGGAAGTGCATAAGCTCAATTTAGTTTCATCCCTTGAGCATCCTCTTGATCTAGAATTAAAACCACTCCCCAGTGATTTAAAATATGTTTACCTTATGGATGGAGAGAAATTACCAGTAATAATTGATAATAATCTATCTAAAACTCAAGAAAAATCATTGATTGAGATTTTGAGAGAGAATTTCCAAGAAATAGGGTGGATCTTAGGTGATATCCCAGGAATAAACACAAAATTTTTCTGACATCGAATTTTTCTTGAGGGAGATTCCAAACCTGTCTGAAAACCCCAAAGGAGGCTGAACCCTACCCTGATAGAGGTTGTGAAAAAAGAGATTGAGAATTTATTAGAAGCTGGGATCATCTATCTCATATCAGATTCACAATGGGTTAGCCCCATCCATGTAGTCCCAAAGAAAACTGGCCTAACCATTGTGAGGAATGAAAAGAATGAATTAATCCCTGTAAGAATTCATAATAGCTGGAGAGTGTGCATAGATTTTAGGAAGTTGAATCAGGTCACTCAAAAAGATCATCTTCCTATCCCTTTCATTGACCAAATGCTAGAGAGATTGGTGGGGAGAACTCATTATTGCTTTTTGGATGGATTTTCAGGTTATTTTCAGGTACCCATTGCTCCCGAGGATCAAGAGAAGACTATATTTACTTGTCCTTTCGGCACTTTTTCATACAAAAGGATGCCATTTGGATTTTTTAATGCTCCAGGTACATTTTAGAGGTGTATGGTAAGTATATTTTCGGATCACATTGAAGATTGCTTTGAGGTTTTCTTGGATTAATTCACAGTTTTTAGTAATTCGTTTGACCATTGTTTGAAAAATCTGGAAAAAGTTTTGAAAACTTGCATTGAAAAGAACCTTGTTTTGAATTTTGAAAAGTGTCATTTTATGGTTGAGAGAGGAACTAACCTTGGGCATGTCATTTCGCAGAAATTCATTGAGGTTGATAAATCAAAAATTGAAGTGATAAATTCTTTTCCTTACCCAACTTGTGTGAAACATGTTAGATCATTTTTAGGACATGCATGATTCTACAGGAGGTTTATAAAATATTTCAGTAATATTTCTCTACCTCTCTCTAGATTACTTTTGAAAGATGCTGATTTTTATTTCAACGGTTTATGTAGGGAATCATTTGATGAGTTGAATAAGAGATTGATTACACCACCAGTGATGCAGCCACCAAATTGGGAAGAACCATTTAAGCTACTTTGTGATGCTTCAAACCAAGCAGTTAGAGCTGTCCTTTCTCATTGAATTAAGGGTAGGCCACAATTCATTGCATATTCCTCAAAAACCTTAGATACCGCCCAATTCAACTACACAACAATAGAAAAAGAGTTTTTAGCAGTTTTGTTTGCTTTAGAAAGATTTAGGTCGTATCTGCTTGGAACTAAAGTCATTGTTTTTTCTGATCATGCAGCTCTTAGGTACTTGATGAAGAAGGATGAAGCAAACCCGAGGATAGTGAGATGGACGCTACTACTACAGGAGTTCAACATAGAAATCAAAGATAAAATGGGATCTGAGAACCAAGTGGTTGATCACTTAAGTAGACTACCCAACACCACTGAAGTTGAAATTCCAGACACTGAACCACTAAATGATCACCTTCCAGGAGAGCAGTTGTACTTGATTGAAGGAGAAGTACCTTGGTATGCTGACATGGTCAATTATATGGTAACATCTCAGGTCCCATCTCATTTAAATTCTCACAAAATTCACAAATTGAAATCTGAATCTAAATATTACATCTGGGATGATCCATTTCTTTGGAAGATTTGTAATGACTAAATGATCAGAAGATGTTTGCCTAAAAATGAAATTGAATTAGTCTTTAGTTTTTGTCACACATTATCTTGTGGAGGCCACTTTGGACCTTAAAGGACAGTGAGGAAGGTTTTAGAATCTAGACTTTATTGGCCAACAATTTTCAAAGATTCTCATAAATTTTGTAAACGGTGTGAAAAATGTCAGTTTACAGGAAATATTTCAAAGAGACAAGAAATTCCCCGAAATCCACTTAATTTTTGGGAAATATTTTAAGTTTGGGGGATAGATTTTATGGGCCCTTTTCCCAATGTCATTTGGAAATTCTTATATTCTTTTTGCTGTTGATTATGTTTCCAAATGGGTGGAAGAAAAAGCCACCAGAACTGACAATGCAAAAGTTCTTTGTGATTTTGTTAGGGCTAACATATTTTGTAGGTTTGGAGTTCCTAGAGCCATCATTAGTGATCAAGTGACTCACTTTTTTAATTGGATAATGGCGGCTTTGTTGAAAAAGTATGGGGTGCATCATAAAACATAAACTCCCTATCATCCATAGACTAATGGGAAAGCTGAAGTGTCCAATAGGGAAATCAAAGGAATTTTGGAAAAGACTGTTAATCCAAATAGGAAGGATTGGAGCCAAAGTTTAGAAGACACATTATGGGATTACAGGACAACCTACAAAACTCCAATTAGAATGAGTCCATATAGGCTGATTTATGGGAAAAGTTGTCACCTACCTGTGGAATTGGAACACAAGGCATACTAGACTGTGAGGAAGATGCATCTGGATCTTGAAAGTGTTAGGAAAGAGAGAATATTGCAATTACAAGAGTTTGAAGAAATTCGAAGGGAATCATTTGAAAATTCCAGGATTTACAAAGAGAGAACAAGAGTGTCTCATGACAAACTGATCCAACCAAAGGAATTTCATCCAAGAGACTAAGTGTTGCTATTAAATTCAAGACTCAAGATGATGCCAGGTAAACTTTGTTCTAGGTGGGAAGGTCCATTTAAAGTTACTCATGTATATCATTTTGGTGCTTTTCAGATTTTGAAGGATGGAGTGAAGGATCCATTCACTGTTAATGGGCACAGATTGAAGAAATTCCTTGGGACCATGCCATCAGAGCCAATAGAGGATATCATACTCCTCCAACCTGTCTATCAATAAAATCCATCAGTTCTTACCTCTCCTTTATATTTTCATGATTTGTGTGATTCAATTTCCAATATTCTTACATGTTAATTACATTTGAATGCATTGTGGACACTGCATCATTTAAGTGTGGGGGAGGGAACCTTTGTAGTGTAGTATTTTTATGTGTTGTTTGTTTTCCTATTTGTTTTAAAAAAACATGTGAGTGTTTAAAATTTTGTGTGTCCCGTGAGGCTTCTGAACCTATTATTTTCATATTCTTTACATTCACCTCACTTCTTGACAGAACCAAATCATGCTTGATATAACCAGAATTTGATTTATTCCTGTCAAAACTTGAGGGTTTGAGGTACTTTTGTTTTAAATGATTGAGGAATTTCTTTGGTTTGAAAGCCCCCTTTTCAAGATAATCCCTTTCATAATGGCCTACCTTGAACATTTAATCCTTGTATCCCATAGAATCCATGAACATCCTGTTAGGTTAGCCACATTACAAGCCAATATTCCCTATCCAACCTTCTCTTGAAGCGAAATTACATGATCTATTTGAACATAAGTGTGGGGGGAAGATGTCTTGTATTGTACTAACTTTTTTTTGGGATACTTTGGGTGAAAAAAGTTGAACATATGTTATTTCTGCAAAAAAAATCATTCTCCTGAAAGCTATGCCTTTTCTGGAGCTTTCATAATGAGAGAAGCTATGCCTTTCAGAGCTTCTAATGTAAAAAGGAAGTTGTGCCTTTTCTGGAGCTTTCATGAAATATTATATTTGAGAAGATTGAAATGTTTGATGCTGAAATGATTTAATATGAGAACATTCCTTGATATTCCATGGAGAAGGATTATATTTTCTTCTAAGGGGAGTGAAGACAAGACCATATTTTTGTGAAAATTAGAGTAATTCAATTTTGCTTCAAAAAGAGCCAGGCCCTCTTTATTCAGCCTTAGAATTTTCACATATAAATACTATCAACCTAAAGCCTCAAAACAACCTTAACAAGTCCTCATGATAAACATATGTCTTTGACTCACATCGGGTGGAGATGTAGGAATTTATCAAGCCTATGGTGACCCTTGTATGAGTTTGGATGAGAAAGACATTGTCAAATAATTGAAATTTGTGTAATGGGAGATAATGAAAGTTAGGTAAGTGTTTTGTGTGCATGGGAGGATAAATGAAGAGTAAATTTATTGAATTATCCTAAATTAAGAACATGAAATAATAGAGTTTGAGGAGGCATGATATATTTTGTTTCTTGTTTTCAAATTGGTGGATCCCATGGATATGTGTTTTGAATTTACTTTGAATTTATTTTGATTCTGACTTGTCCAGGAGTCCAAGTGATAAGTGTGGGGGAATTGATAGAGTTAATATATTCATTATTATTTATATTTTTCTAAATGATTTAATCCCTCCCAATTATTCAATGTGAGTGTATTTTCATTATTTAGGTGTTTTTGGGCTTAAATGTGAAAATGCGGTAATTCTGTAAAATTTTCATTTTTATATAGCTTTGGTTTTTTGGGAATAACTTTTATAATATGGCTCAAATTGATGTGAATACTTTTTTTTAGGATTCCTATACTTGTGGGATTCAAATGTTCCTTCTGGACCAAGACCCAATTCGAAACCCAATGGTATATACAATTCAATCAAGTGGAGAAATCAGTTTGGCAGGCAGAATGGACCCCACTTCATTAAATATGGAATATCTCCTTCATCCGACCATATAATGAGGTGCTTCCAGCTGGTATAGACAGAGGCATTCAAAAGGATGGTTCAAATTAAATTTCATAAATTATTGATCTCATTAATTCATCCTTGTGGCGCATCCAAATAGAGTGGTTGAAACAGTGTTTGGAGGCCAGAAAAATAATGGTAATTGATTCGGCCATATATTTATTTAAACCTGTCCAATGACTCTCAAATTTGTAGGTTCAATAGAAGCCTTCATTTAAAATATTATATAATAAGGGACCTCAGTTAGTTTCGGCCGTCTGGTGGGCATAACAGAGGAGAACTTCTGGAGAATAGAATCTGGAGCATCAAATTTTCTATTCTTTGTTTTCTCTCTTTTGTTCTTCTTAGTTTTGTAATGAATTCTTATTTCCCCTTAGTCACAATTACTCTTACCATGGTGGGGTAAACTTCTGTGTGATTGGGTAAGGGGAGGTTTTCTATGTTGTATTTCATTATTTCCTTCTCTTAATGTTTTAAAATCCTCTTCTCTTCTGTGAATCAGTTTCAATTTCCTATAACAGTTTTTATTATCATGTACGATTGTATCTGATTTTAGATTCTATTTTTCATTTATATTTAGTCAATGATAAATATCTCCCTCCACTAGGTTCTGGTTTATAAACTATGGAATAGATCGGGACTTAGTGGTGAAGTACTCAGTGATCACCGGTACGTGTGTGAGGAGTAGTGAATGTTCTTGATTAATAGGGATAAACAAGACCTGATTGGGAATTTCCTAAGATAATTGGGAGTATTTTCTACAACTCTATTACACATTGGAAGGAGATTAGACCAACCTAAGATTTTTGTAAGGTTTATTCTCACATTTTTAATTGACCAAGGGAGTGAGAAGAAATGATTGTGGATTCTCACTCTTAACAGTTTAGCAGAAGAGAATTGGATAAATTGGAACTATGATAGAATTACAAATGGAGAACCAACTCTGACCTAATCACCCTTCTTATATAATAGTTTCAATCTCTTGATTTTTTAAGTTGTTCTCAATATTTTTCTTAAATTTCCTTCCTTTATTTAGTTTCTTCCTTTCCTTTTCAAAAATCAATCAAATTCAGAAAAACAACCACACTTTTTGATCTTATTTTAAGGTGATAGCTTAATTGTTGTGCACTCCTCTCTGGAGACAACCTAGGATAATCACTCTACTAAATTTTACATTAGGTTAAATTTTTTTTCACACCCCACGACAGGCACGTTTCAAGTAATATAAAGTTATAATTAAATAATATAAGGTATTATATATATGAATATGTTTATTTTTTATATTTATAATAAACTGATATATATTATATTGTTGGTTTTAATGTATATGAAGGAATTCAGTAATTAATGTAAGGGGACTTCTAGTCTCGCTTTTATTTCTAGGAGACTTATTCCATATTCATCTCTCGTTTCTTTTGTATGGTGTATATACTAAAAATTAATTTAATATATGATATATATCCTTAAATTTATGGTTATTTACATATCCATTTTTAATCTCTCTTTCACAGGGTTTACGGTTCAAAAGTTACAAAATCATTAATGGTGTTTTGTCTCAATTTTCCTTCTTTGAGACATATGTTATGTTATGCACCTATATTCTTTTATGATGTTTATATAATACCCTTTGACATGTTGTATCATAAATATCCTTATTTTTATGATATTATAAATTTCATGTAATGTTATTATTTCTTTGTTTGAAAATATTTTCCCCTTTAATTCAATGTTTTCTAAAAATGTTTTAAAAGTGTTTTAAATTAACTTCTATGAATTTTTATAGGAAAAGGATTTTAAAATATATTTAAAATAATTTTCAAATATTCCATTATAATATCTAAAGTTTTGTTTTAATGAAAAAAGTTTTCTAAATGTTATATAATTTGAAAATAATTTTTTAAATCAGAAAGGATGTTTTCCTCAAGAATTATTTCAAATAATCTTTCAAAACTATTTTCCATCTCTGATAACATTATTTGATGTTACTTATGATTTATTGGGGTTATGATTCAAGGATTATATCCTTTTTCTTTCTATGTTTAGTTTATTTTTAAGATTAATGGTTTATGTTCTTATGGCACACATATATATGGTTTTATTTATTTAAAGGGTGGGATCTATATCTCCCTCCAATGAATTGGGTAGTAATAAATATTCTATGAGCTCAAAGGGTACACAAGAGGTCATCCTAATACTATAATAAGAGGATACAATGGAGGTCATCCTAATCCTGCAATAAGAGGGTACACAAGAGGTCATCCTAATCCTGAAACTAGATGGTACATGGAAGGTCATCACAAACCCAAAGCAAGTACATGGTTGATTAGACTAATCCTAACATACTATGAATGTTTTGGTCGGGATAATTGACATAAGATTTTATAAGATTGTGTGTATGACACAAATTCTATGTATTGTTTCTAGGTTATTGTTTCATGGTTTATGATTTTGAATACCTTATGATTCGTGTCTTATAAACTACCAACCTTTATGTTATAACTCATGTATATAATGTTCAATATCCAGGGTATGATCTTAAATGTTATGATTATGTTTTCATACCCTTATATTCATATTATGCTTATGTATCTCCCTTATTTACTCATACTGAGAAACTTAGCTCACCTTTTCTTGTGTTTCTTTTCCTCGGGATACAAATAAATGTATTGAGTATAATATTTTCTAAAGGGTTCTAGTTATGAAGAAATAGGAGGTAGAAGACATAGATGCAATATGAACTAGTTGTTTGTGTTTAAAAGTTTCCAAAAGAACTAAACTAATATGCTATTTCGGTGTGTGTTTATGTAATGTATGAAATTTTCCACAAAAATAATGGAATGTCTATGTATGTTAATCCTGGTTCGTTAGAGTTGGTACTAGAGAAAAGGTTTATTTAACCTCTGGAAACAAGGATGAGAAAACCTTACTAAGATACCTAATGATAAGTCTAAGTATTGGTTACAATCCTAGAATTTTGGTAAAGATCATGAATAACCTAGAATTAAATCTAAGGTGTCATGGATTGAAATTTTATAAGAAATTTCCCTTGACTATGTGGTTTTACAACTATGATTAGTGTTTTTTATGCTATGTTTTCTAGTTTTAGTCAATGGTTGGAACCCAAAGGAACCATGTTAATGAAAAATGCAATGGAAAATGTAACTATAACCCTCCTAAGAAATTGAATTTTATGGAATATGGAATAAAAAACCTCATTTCTATAACCACACAACCTTATCAATCCATGAATCAGGATGAGCTTCCAAATGACAAAATGGGGGAACAAAGATTTATTGAATTTTTATTAAGGAAATTTCCACCTTCTTTTAGTGGAATGACTAGTACACTAGTTGATGAGAAATGGATCTGTATCACTAAAAATATATTTTTCATTTTTTGTTGTTCAGAACGTAAAAAACTTAATTTGGGCACATATCGCTTGCAAGGTGAAGAAAATAAGTGGTTGAACATTATCAAGAATATGATGCACCAAGATAAAATTTACTCCATGGATTGGGATGAGTTCAAGAACTTATTTTTTAGTAATTAAATTCCTCTCATTCTTCTTATAAAAATGGGGATTTAATTTTCTCATCAATCTCATGGTTATGATAAGAAGAGAAGTATAGAATTCAAATTAAACTCTAAAAACTATGGAGAGAATAATATTAGATTTACTTTATGCTCAAAGTGTCAAAGGGAAAATGGATGAAATTTTATTAAGGGGGCTGTTAAATTTTTTCAAGTGTGGTAAAGAATGTCATCAGTCATTTTACTACCAATGTAATGGGAATAATGAGAAATCTCTAAAGAGTGCAGCTCCCAAAATTCAGTGTTTCAATTGCAATGAGTTGGGTCATTATGTTAACAAGTGCCCTGAACCAAGGACTAATGTGGACCGTAATCTATAGAAACCTCTGAAGACAAAGGAAAAAGGGAGAGATTATGAAATTACAATGGATTAAGTGATCTATGGTAATTGGGAAATATTTATCCTCCTCTCCTTAGTTGGGAATTTCATGTCTAAATTTGTATGAATTAACCCTATGAAAATCTTATTTTTCATCTGTTAGTAAAATTTTATGTGATTATCTACTTGGATTCTAGAATAATGAAATCATATATTATATTTGTACAAGTATGAACCTAATATTTCCATGAAAATGTTTTTTATATAATAAAAGATCTTCTATAAGGAATGAATAATCATGTGTGTAATAGATATGGTTTTTTAGAATAAATGATGAAGTTATTCACATTTTTGGTATGTGTAATTCAATAAGTACTTTTTGATATTTTGGAGATTAATGTTAAGTTTATTTTGAGAAAATTTAATAACATTTTTTATAAATTGTGAATGTTTAATGGGTTATAAGGTTAACCATTTATAAAAAGTTTTGTGTTGACCTTTGAATGAGGTTTTAGTGATTAAGGTTTTACATTACCATATGAAGATTTAGGAATATTAGATAACATGTCCTAACCATATTTTTTTGATGATAACTAGAAACATAAGGAATGACCTTCCATCCTATTATGGATATTTTAATCCCCTAGTTCTATAGGTATTACAATTTTGACTTCATTTATTAGAGTAAGAAATAAAGTAGAGATTGAGAAAATAACAACCGAAGAGTGAGATTATATTTATGAGATGAAATCAAGTAAGTATTTATTCAAAATTGATTTTGAAATAAAATTTTATCCTATTATCATCATTTATGATTATATCAATGACCTTTTTTAGATCTTTTTAGTCATTTTTTTTTGTGTTCATTAACCTTTTAATGAATGTATTCTCTATCCCTATTAATCAGAACTTGATAGTTATAATTTACCTCTATGTCTTCTTTCCACTTTCAACCTAAATGTAGAAACCTAGTTATGATTTACTTTGTGTAACCATTAAGTTTCTAACTTTCACTTTTTAAAATGAAGTTTTAGTATTCATTTTTATGATGTGGGTTTCTATGAAAGTAACTCTCATGTATCAAATCATTGATAACCTTAATGAATTTCAAGGGAAAAAACATTTTAAGGGGTATATAATGTAAATCCCTGATTTTTTTATAAAATATGTTTTTTAAAAATAATTTGATTTCTTTGATGTATTGCGCTACATGAAACACTGTCTTAGCTTAGGTTACATGAAAAACTAAGTTTCTATGAAACATTATTTTATTAATATAATTATTTAAAAAATAAAATTATAAACCATACCTTATAATTGAGGGTATTAATAGGATAAACTAAATTATGAAATTTTATTTTACACATGTAAAACCATTTTCAAATTAAAAGGAAATCATTTTCTGAAAAACTATTTAAATGCAAACAAGTGTGTTTTATACCAATAAAATAAACAAATAAATCTAGTTGAATTATATTAATGAACTATATATATATTTATATAATATTAAATATAATTTTCAACATTCATTATATGTGTTTTCTAGGCATGATAATAAAATAAATCCAATTTTATGCTTAAAACTGTTTTTTTTCAAAGAAGTTTTATCACCTTTTAATGGTGAACATATTTTAAAACTAAATTTTGAAAATATTATAAATTATATTTTAAAAAATAAACTTCTTATTTTAAATCAATATAAAAAACTTAATTTGGTTTAATTTTTTTTATTTTCTGATAAGTTTCATGTTTTGATGAGTAGAAAAAATACTAAATTTTAATTGAAAATAGGTTTTTCTTATAAATAATTTATAGTGTTAAATTATATTTTTTATTTGTTTAAAAGTAAAATTAGATAAATTTTATATCATTAAATAAAATTTAGGTAATTTTAATAAATTTTACATTGGATTTTGATATAAAAACATTTCTATTTTTTCAATGTTTTCACTTTTAAAACTAGTTTTCTCATTCCGTCAACAAGATTAATTTTAAATTAATTTCACCCAATTTTGTGTTTTGAATTTTTCAAAAATAGATTCCATTTTTTGAAATCATGTTGTAAAAATTTATTAAATATTTTAATCTTATTTTTTATGAATAGTAACTTTAGTAAAAACAATTATTACCACGATTAAGGGTAAATCGCATAGCTAAGGGTAAAAATAATATTATAAATATTGTAAAATCACCCTAACACTAGTCATAATTTTATTTTATAAAATATTTTAATCAAAAATCATACTTGGGTTGATTTTATGTCCTCTTGGTGCCACTTGGATGACTTTAATCCCTTTATATTATTATATTTTAAAGAAAAGTCAAAGATATCGTACTTATATTTTAATAACTATAACATTTTTAATATAAGGTTATTTAGAAGATATATGTGAATATAAATAGTAATTTTAATCATAAAATATTTATATACATCCTGGTAATTTATTTATAATTTTTATTTTAAAAAATAATTGCCTTAAATGTTGATAAATTGATGATGTAGTAATTGTTTATTTAATGGATATATCAAATAAATGATATTAAAAATATTAAAATAAATATAATTTTAGATAATTAATGTCATCCAAAAATTTTAAATATTACTTTGATATTTTATTGATGTGTTAGAATAATTTCGTTGAATTTATATTATTGTTATGAAATTTTTAAAAAGTCATGTAATGAATAGTGTCAAATTGACATTAGTGATATTATAAATAAATAATATTTCATTAATTGATATAAATTTCATAAAAATATAAAATTCATCCAAATTATTTTTATAAGGTTTAAAATGCCATAAATTATAAATTTATTGTTAGTTTGAAATTTTATAGTAACTATATTCACCTTCAAAGAGTAAAAACACATGTTTTCACGATAAGAGTTAAAGAGGTTAAATAAGGGTTCAATCCAAAAGATAAGGATTAAAAAATAGTAAAAACAAGTATAATTTTAATTTAATTTATTTATTTAGACCCAATATAATCCTATATTCTAAATAAATCAATTTGGTGGTAATTTAATTGATAATAAATTTATTATAAATTAATCTTATGAGAAATTTCAAAAGTGCCCCTCCCCTCAGTTATAAAAAGGGAATTTATTATTCTCTTTTCTTCACACTTAAAAACCTATTTGGTTCATCCAAAATCTATAAAAATATCCTGATAAATTCCCTCCCTTCATCCTATAATCCTTCCTTTTTTCATAAATCCAATTAAGGAAGTTGTTTTGTGCAAATCAATAGAAGATACCCGAAGAAGAGGTAACGTTCATCAATGAACATTTTTGATTTATTTATTCATTAAACACATTCAATTATATTTATATAATGTTTATATAAAAATATAATTATCTTAAATATATTAATATTTTGTTATGTTATGGATTCAACCTACAAATTTACACACATCCGTCAAATTGGATATGTAATCATCGTTCATGTGTACGCCAGATTATCGCCTCGCGAACCGATGTAATTAATTCTTCAATTACCACTTTTTCAAGGTTTGGAATACTAATGGATTTATATTTTATATATGATATATATTATTTTTATGATTTTATTATGATTCTTTAATTTTTTATATCACACATAAATTCATGATTTCCATTTTGTGGGAATGCGATGACGTCATTCGTGTGTACGGAAAACTAACACCTCGCATAGTGATGTGGTTCATCCACACATTACATGGAATATATTAAAAATGGTTTTAATAAACATACATGATATATATGACATAAATATGATTATTTATTGATAATATATCATATAATATTTTTTCTTTTAACCTGACAATAAAATGGAAACATAGTTCATACGTACTTATGGCCTATCGTCTCCATGAACAGTGTATTTTATTTTCTAACTCTAAATTTTATGAATCACCATAAATATATATATGATCAAAATATATGATATTTATGTAATTTTTATAACTCTATATATTATTACATCATGATATATGTAAGAGTATGAATAATAACAAGTCAAAACCTGTAAGAAAAACAAAACAGTTATTACCTAAAACACAACTTTTACATGGGATTGTTAGTAAGGGAGTAATATAAAGTCATAAGTAAATAATATATGGTATTATATATATTAATATGGTTTAGTGGTAGATTTATAATAAAATTATATTTATTATACTATAGGTTTGACTGTATACGAATGAAGAGAACACTTAAGGTAATGGGATTTCTAGTCTCACTTTTATTTCTATGAGAGTTATGCCATATTCATCACTCATTTATTTTTTGTGGTGTATATACTGAACATTATTTTAATATATGATCCCAGTACTTGAATTTATGGGTATTTACATATCTATATTATGATCTCTCTTTCATGGAGTTTACGGTTCAAAAGTTACCAAATCGATGAGGGAATTTTGTCTCAATTTTCCTTTGTGACGCATGTTTTGTTATGCACCTATATTCTTTTACAAGGTTTATATAATACCCTTTTACATGTTGTATAATTAATATACTTATTTTAATGATATTATAAGTTTCATATAATGTTATTCTCTCTTATTTCAGAAATATATTCCCCTTTAATTCAATGATTTTTAAAAATGTTTTAAAAGTGTTTTAAATGACATTTTATGAATTTTTAAGGAAAAAAGGATTTTAATAGATGCTTAAAATAATTTTTGAATTTTGATTTATAGGTTTTTAAGGTTATTTTCAATGAAAAGATTTTTATAAATGTTTAATGATTTAAAAAGAATTTTTCAAAGTGGAAATGATAATTTTCCCAAGAATTATTTCAAATTGTCTTTCAAAACCATTTTCTATCTATGATAATATTATTTGATGTTACTTATGATTTATTAGGGTTATGATTCAAGGATTTTATACTCATTAATTCTATGTGTATTTTGTGTTTATTATGAATGATTTATGTTTTTGTGGTACACATGTATATGGTTTTCATTATTTGATAGGTGGGACCTATATATCTATCCAATGCATTGGGTAATGATAAATGTTCTATGAGATCAAAGAGTACATGAGGGTTCATCCTAATCCTAAAACTAGAAGGTACATAGTATTCCATCCTAATCCCAAAGTAGGTACATGAGTGATTAGCCTAACCCTAAAATACTATGAATGTATTAGTAGGTATCATTAACATAAGGTTTTCTAGGATTATGTGTATGCCAAAAATTCCATGTCTTATATATATGTTATGTTTAAACATCTTATTCTTTGACTCCCTTGTGATTATTGTCTTATAAACTACCAACATTTAGGACATCACTCATGTATATGATCTTTTATATGTAGGGTATGATCTTCAAATGTTATTCTAACATTCTCATTTCCTTATATTCATATTATTCTTATGTATATCCCTTTTTTACCCCTAATGAGAATCTATTCTAACACTTTATTATGTTTCTTTTCCCCAGGATATGAAGAAAGTTATTGAGTATGATATGTTAAAAAGGGTTCTAGTTATGAAGAAATAGGTGGGATAAGATGTAGGTGTATTATGAACCAATTGTTTATGTTTTTAAGTTTCTAAAGGAACTAAACTAATATGGTATTTGGGTGTTTTTTTTTGTGTGTAATGTATGAAATGTTCTACAAAAATGATTCAATGTCTATGTACGTTAAGTCTGGGACATTATAGACCCCAAGTCCCTCTACCTAGGGATACTTTATTTAAGAGAGAATCCAATTAATCATAACTCTAACACCTAATATGCACGAACTATATTCTACAACTAAATTCAAGTTAATATCTTCAATTACAAACCATGTTCAAGGTGGATGAAAAACTAAATTCATTATAGAGTCATTCCTAGCATGAAAATACAAGGCTATATCCTATAATCAATTTATCATATAAATTTTTGCATATATACATTTATAATATAATCAATACATTATTATGAATAAATCATGGAATAGCCTTTAAATAAATAAACAATTCAAATATTTAAACATGACATAAACATTTACGAACAATTAATAAATAAAAGCTAATTATAAAACCTTTTATAATTTCAACTTTAACATTATAGACATTCCATAATTTTGAATTTAAACATTTTATATTCATTCTAATATGAACGCTTTCATATTTATCATTATATGGTATTTCCATTTTAAATATATGAATTATAAACTATTTAAAATTCAATTTATATTATTTAATTGGTTTACATAATCTAAATATCATATACTTAATCATTATTTAAACTTTTATCATATCAATTATCAAAATACTTTTTGATTTGCCTTAAATAATGTCCAAATAAAGCCCCTTTTTATTTTTAATGGTTCAAAATAATTAATTATTAATAATTCATAATTTAAATATAAATATTTTATATTTTGGACTTATTTCATAATTTGTAACCCTTTATAAATTTTCAATTATGATTTCTAAAAAACACTTGTATTTCTATATCATAATTCATGCCATATAATTTGTTTAAAATGTATTTAAATATTAACATTTAATATTTGGGAATAAAATGTTTCACAAACATTTATTTAATTAATTTTAAACCATTTATATTTAATAAATTAATTTAAAAATTTATTATAAATTAAATATTCCCAAAATACCTTTTATAATGATTTATAAACATTTTATAAACCATTAAAACCATTTAGGATTTTAAAAACAATTTTTAAAAAATTTAATGTTTATCCTTATACAGAATACATATTCTGTGTGAGGTTATACACCCTCTACCCTTACATAGTCATTGTACAAGGGTAATATGATTTCGGAGCCCTTTCATATAGGTAACATATTGGTTACCTTTACACAAACCATATTCCTAAAGGTAACACCTTAGTTACCTATGTGTATATGCATTTCACATAAGGTTAATTGACTGATTAACTTTACATAACCCATTTAAAATCATAACTATCGTTAAAGAGCCCTTACTTTGTGTAAAGATTAGTTGTGATGACCCTTAAATAGACCAATCTATATAATGGTAATGTGATATAACCCTTATGCATACCATCCAATGTAAGGGAAAATTATTGGTTACCCTTATACATCTCATACGTGTGAGGGTAAGGATTTGGTTACCTTTAAATAGCTTAGTTATGAAAAGTTAAACCATTTATGAAGCTAGGTTTTTAGAAACTTGAAACATTTCTCGGTTTTTCATTTCTTATTTATTTCAATGCAAGATCTCATACTAATTAAGCATGGATTCAATTTGATGACACTAAATGTCTTTTTTAGGGTATAATAACAATTATCGGATGAAGAAAAGGTACTTTAAACCCTTTAATGAGGATCTCCCATGCAAAGAAATATGAAACTGTGCCTGGTACTAAAATTAAAACCACTATAAAACATACCATACATCGATGAGAATTTTCAACCTTTGGTTCTTATCAGGTATTCTCAAAAAATATCACCTCAAGAGAAACCAAATGACATCCTCTCTCTTCAGGTATCCACAGACCGATCTGAATCAACCATCATATAGATGGGATTCACCATTTCAACATAGTATACTAATACCTCTAATGAAAAGAAGGAAGATAAATAAGCTTCAGGGTACAGGGAGGTTTGTGGAGTGTCCAGTGAATTTCATTTGTTTTCAATAAGTGTTTGGTATAATATTTAAATATGTTTTTAGGTTTTTAATGTGATGATTGAATTTGTTATCTTAAGTTTAGAATGCATATGTCATTAGTTGTTTGAAGTTTCACAATTTTTACAATACTATAAGTAGATTCCATACAAGAAAAATTGTGTTTAATTTTCATGAGGTTTTGAGTATGGTTGTGTTGGAATATTTGAGTATGGTTGGATTTGGAATATTTTAATTTTTTAGCATTTGATAAAAAAATTATTCAGCCACACAAGCTAGCTGAGGGACCTATGCCACTACTTAGGTGGGTAGGTGCAACCGCAAATAAATAGTGTAGTGGTAGGAGGTAGGCATAGCATGCCACTAAAGGGTATGGGAACAACAGTGGAGAGACACCATATAGGGAAGTACAGTGGTGGATAAGGGAACTAGCATTGTGTGGTGTCAGTAGGAGTAGTGAACTTTTGGAAACCATTTCTGTTGGGCTATTGATGCACCCAAAATTATAAAGGAGCATAGAAAATCCTACTATTTCGATGTGGGAATCAATTTTGTGGATATTTTTCATCCAATATTAAAAAAATGGAAATAGTTATAGTCATCTGATCCATTTAATCAAAGTCATCTTATCAAAGTTGTATTGTCTTCTTCATCAAGCCTTGACGGAGGTCTTCTCTTCACTGGGATCTCCATGCAGCCACATCAACAGATGATTGAACTGTAGCTTTCGGGCTCCATTTCTTAATTATTATGATTCCAATATGATTGAAATCACATGAAGACCTTTTTTCATGTATTTATGAATATAAAAATGATGAGATGAAATGTGTATAAAATATTATTTTTCTGATGACGGTGATTTTTGTGATTGCGGAGCATTAGGTATGGCATTGTGTTCTTGAGCTGAGGCAGTACGCACGAGCTAGGTTAGTGGAATAGTTTCCTATAAATACCCTAGTAGAGAAAATTTGTAATGTGTATATTATCTCACATCCAAGATTGTTTCTTGAGAGATAAACATAGCTGAGAGAGAGCTCTAATTTCATAGGATGATCCCATGAATTCGTGTTGTTTGATAGCATGAAGATGATGATTTTTTGAGTTTCCATGATACTATTTTGCAAAGAATATAGAATAACCACATACAATGGTATTACATGAAGGAGAAAGAATCACTAAAAACTATTTTGGTTTGTGAATAAGAAGTAGTTTACCATGAGTGTTTGACCTGTGCTTAACACACTTGGGTTACTTTGTAATGATTTGATGGGTAAAGAAAATAGGATAGTGCTACAAGCGTCTCCTTTGGCTTCTGTAAAGTACATTGAGATTATGAAAAACTAGTTTCTATATTCATAATTTTTTTAAGTAGAAGGAGACACCACATATACTTTTATGTGAAGAAGATTTTAATAAGTGGAGTCATGTTTATTGTGTTATGCGATGAGTTTGAGAACTATTAATGAAATAGTCTCTATGAATATACAGTGACTAATATGAAGGTATTTTGGTTTCATATTTTTATTACATAAATTTACTATGTATTCTAGATTAGTTTTTGAGTTCTTGTGAATTTATTACTCAAAATCACATTGGCTTCAAAAGTGTTATGTGAAGAAACAACAAGGACAAATTAAGAAGGTTGTATTCTTACACAAAGCATGCTATGAATAACGTGTGTGTATATCTATGTATTCTCACATATACATTCTATTTCACACTTAAGAAGGAATTGAGGTAGTTTGTTTGAAGGAAATTTGTGCGAAGATGTTTTTCAAATAGGAAGAATACATTTTCCAAGGCAATATTGAAGCATATTTGAGACAGTGTATTTGTGGTTGTATAATTCAACATTTTCATGTACTTGATATAACACATGAATAGTAAAGTAATTATATTTTTCATTTTCATTATTTCATGAAATAAATAATTCCAGGAATTTTTTATACTTGCATAAATATTGAGATATCCATGCATTTATGTTTATACATGTAGATTGTTTAGATGCACATGCAATTTATTTTTCATAATCATAGTGCAATGTTTTGAGACTAAATTTGGAACATAATTTCCATTAGTGATTTAGAAAGAATTCATATCTGATTTTTCAGTGTTCAGTTAGGTTGGGTCTTCAGTAGAAGAAATAATTCTTTCCCGAGAAGTGTTGTACTAAGGCTTATGATTATATAAAGTGGTCATATATTATTTGATCAAGTCTATCATTGGTGAAAAGTTACTTGATGGTGTACAAAAACTAGTGTGATCCAACAATATTATGAAGGAGGATCATTCGTTGATCTTTCTATAGTGGATCAAACCATCTAAATTTGATTCATACAGCTGGGGGGTCTAACAGTTGCTAAATATTTTGATTATAAGGTCTAAGAAATCACTATGAAGAAGGTGAAGTTGGGGAGTCTAACCTACTGTTTATGGTTGATTGGAATTGGGGGGGTAATCAATTTGTAATTGGGGGGTCTAACCAATTACAATTGTACTAACATTAGGATTTAGTGAATAATCCTAATTGGGGGATTCTAACGAACATAGCAAGGAGTAAGTATTTGTACCAAACCTTGTAAATCCATGAATGTTGTTTTTTCTTTGTTATTATTAATTTTAGGGGGGGTTGAGTATAAAATATGATGGATTAAGACAATAATTAGTCACAGAGGTTGAATCAAGTAAAAAATAATAATTTGTCAAAACAATGTGCCATTGATTCACCCCACTCTCAGTGGTACCTTATCAGTCCTCAGACACTACAATTGGTATCAGAGTACAAGGTACACTCTATAGATCTAGAAATTTTTCTAAGAAATGGATAATTTGAATTTAGTGAATAGTCGAGGAATTCCTACTTTTGGTGGCATGAACTATCACAACTGGAGTAATAGGATGCTTCCTTATCTTCTATCTCTTGGACTTGAAGTGAGAGATGCATCAACAGTGGGTTGCCCACCTGTTAATGAGGATGTTTCTATGGATCAAGATGATAATATAAATCTAGAAGTTTATGGAAAGGCTTAGAATACAATATTTATGTCTTTATTAGAAAATTTATACACTAAAGTGGTGGGTCACTAAACTATTTAGGAGATATGGGATAAACTGAGAAGCAGTTGTGAATAAAATCATAAAGTTAAAGAAGGCAAGTTTAAAATCTATAGAAATTAGTTCTAATATATAAAAAATGGTTTATTATGAATGTATTGATGAATACTTTATAAGATTAAATGATATTTTCAGCAGTATCAGAGGTTTTGGAGAGAAGATGGATCATTCTACTATTGTGAAGAAGCTTATGAGAAATTTCTTTGATATATTCGACTCAAATATTTCATCACTGGAAGAGAGATAAGATCTTTCATTATATGAGCTTGAAAATACTCTCAAATATTATGAAATGAGAAAAGTGTCAGCATTCAAGAAAAAGGAAAGAGTTGAGATGGCCTTTGAATCCATGATAAAAGGTAAAACTAAAATCAAATAAGAACCAAAATCAAGTGATTCTGAGGATGAAGAAGCTGAATAGGAATTCAATCAAATGATATTATTGTTTTTAAGAATGTTCCAAAGGGTAAGATGGAAAGGAAATAACAAAAAAACAACCAAAGTACTATAATTTTCACAATAATGGTCATTTTTCTGGTAACTATTCAAAGAATAAGGCTGATGACACTGACTCAGATGAAGAGGATAAAAAATATCAAATAAAATTAGAAGAAGTTTAATTAGATGTTTACTTCAGATAATAAAAATATGATGAGTGGAGAAATGGATAAATTTACAAATCAAGTAGTGAGTTAGAAGATGAAATATATTATAATAATCAAATAAGCTTTATGGGTAAATTCAATAAATCTATAGACTCATTTGAAGGTGATGAAGGTGATGATATAACTGATTTAGAATTGTTGGTAAAAGAAAATCTAGAATCTTCTCTTATGTACAATATACAACATAAGAAGGAAAATAAAAAACTAAAGAAATAAATTGATAAGATATCCTTTGAAAATAAACATGTTAGGAAAGAGGATATTCATCTTAATGAAACAAGAGAAAATAAGATGAAGATAACTGATCTAGAAGGAAAGCTGAAAAATATGAGAAAGAAAGGTATTGACAAGGAATAATTAATATTTGTTTAAGAGAATAAAAAAATCATTTGAAACTAGATAAATTTTAGAATATTTTGAATTATCTTGAAAAAAAAGTTATTGATAAAGAGGAATAATTATTTGAGACACAATCTATGTTCCTTGTATCTCAAAGTGAGTTGAAGAGGATGAAATAATACTTCACTAAAGCTGTTGAGATTAAGTGTGAATCTTCAAAATATATTAAGAATAATGGATCATAAAAAAATTTTGATTCTAAACCAAATGAATTTAAATCCATCCAAATTTAAATTTTTATTATTAATCCACTTTAAGGGTAAGTGGGAAACCATGGTTCGCATCACAAAAGCCACTACATGCTGAAAGATCTCACAAAATTATTAATCAAAAGACTAAGATTACTTGATACATATTCTCTATATAGATCCCAGTGCAGAGTACCAACTTGAGTGTCTGGATCCTCCCTAATAAGTACTTCGAGGTGAGAACCCATTCTATCCATTGTCTGAATGAATTCCTCCACTGTGACTTTGCCTCGGTTGAAGCCTTGGACTATGATTCAATCTTGCTTATTTATCCACGCTTCTTGATCCTTTTTGGCCTCAACCTTCAACCCTCTTTCATAAATTCTTAAAATATACTCATTTGATACATTTTGCTGAAGGAATTTTTCAATCATCTCTTCCTTAGAGTGGCATATGAGCCTCAGGTAGCCCCTACCTCTTCTTCCATCACTCTTGGTTCTCCACTTGGACCCCCACTTTCCTCATCTTGAAGGCCTTTTATTTCCTTACTTCCTCCTTTCTTGGATGAGATAGTTTCCATCAGTTTTGGAAAGTGAGAATAGTTTTTGAATCCCTTAGGTTTTTTTCCCTGGACCACAATACATTTCCTGGTGTCATTCTTTCCTTTTTTCCCCTTCTTCCTTATTGGGATTTAGGGACCTTTCCCTTGGAAATGGTCCCAACTATCCCCTGAGAGTTGGCTAAAACTATCATCACCCGAATCATCATCATCATGTGTCAATGTTTGTTCTTGAGCTTCCAGACCTTCAAAATGATTTTTTAACTCAACCCCCGGACCTTCATGGAGAGGCCTCGACCTGCCCGGATAGTCCACCTTTCCTACTTTAACCTCCATTCCATTCTTCTTCTTCTTCCCCTAACTACCAGACTTCTAAAAGGATAAGTACTTAGGGATGGGGGTGTTCGGGTCTAAGGGACCCAAGGCGCTAACCCCATCCTACCTCCCTTGTCCATGGTAAGAGTCTGTAGATGCAAGTAAAAAATAATTCCCCTACATAGGCGTTACTAATTACTCAGCCTCCTTTCTGCATTAACCCTCAGGAAAAACACTACCCAGAACCGGACATGTGGGATGCTCATATACTTTACCCTTTAATTGATATTGAATGTTATTTTCCTCCCATTACCAACCTTGGGGACTCCCAGGGCCATGGACATCGCTGACTGACTTCGCCCCACCATCATCAATATTGCTGATTGAGTATGGATACTCAACCACATCTACATGCATGGACACCTATTTATCCATTTCTTCCACCTTTGATGCCTCCACTCCACCCTCCAATAGAGGACAGATCCCCAGATCATGTCTTAAGAAGGCTAGGACATCCATGACCCAGGGCTTAAGAACTCTGATCTCAACATCCATCACTGCAACTAGAACCACCGAAGTTGACACTGCATAAGTTGGCCCTCCGAGGAATTACCTTCTGGATCAGAAAAACCAGCACTAACAGACTTATGGACCACAACGGGGTCAACCTGGACCTAATAGCCTTATGGATGGGGGTTCAACATTCAATGATCTATTTTTCCATGATAGAATCCAAGGACTGGATGTCCTAACCATTGATAACCTGAACAATACGATGGCCAAGACTTGAACACCACCCGTTGTTTCCATCTAAATTCTTCACCAACCAAAATCCAAATCTAATCTTTAGGAGAATTTAAAACATCACACTCACCACAAACACGAGGGTTTAAAAGGGAGGAAAACTACGGAAGTCCCACTATCTGAACACAACAATCGACTAACCAAGTTCCCTAACATGCTTATAATAGAAGGATTCTGAAAAGGAAGCGAAAAATATGGGAAACTTACCCACACCACCATCATCGACTCTTCTCGATTCATGTTGAACTAGAAGAACCAGTGAAGGAGGTAAAATCTACATTCGTTGAGAGCTTGGGGAGCACTGGACCAAGACTCAATAAGATCAACCTTTGAAGAAAATAGTACCATCAAATGTCTCTAGTCGAGCAGACTAACCACCGCATGGTCTTGAAGCCCCTATGATTCAAACACGAATCTGTAAAAGGCATCAACTGAAAGAAGGAGGCCACTAAAACGAGCAACCAACATCATCCTGAAGAGATCTGAAGAAGCATTGAATTCATTTGTGGAAATCACAAGCTGGGGTGAACCCTTGTGGAGGTTGGGAACCTTCAGGCATAGAGAAATCACCAGGAAAGGAGGGAGGAGATCAGGGTTGGTGAAGGGGAGAAAGATTTGAAAGTTTCTCCCTCCCTCCTATAGATAGGGAGGGTTCGGCGCATCGGGTATCACCGATAGGGATCCTCCATTATCTTCACTCCAAGAATTGGCACTTCCTAAATGAATTTCAATGTATATTAGGTATTTCTATGAATGCATATTTTAAAGACAAGACTGGATCCAACCGAAAAAAAAAAAGAAAAAATGAGAAATTTTCTTCCATAAAGAAAGAGTGTATTAATTTAGTCATAAGGTTTCCTCCTAAGAAAATACATCCAAAATCTGTGAAAAAACAATAACTACAATCTTTATAGCTAAATCACAATCATTCTAGAAGATCAAGGTTTAGATGATACTGTTTTTGTTGTGGATTTTTTGGTCATAAAGCTTATTCATGCTGGTATAACATGTCTCTATTAAGGAGAAGGCATGAATCAAGGGGTAACAATGTTGAGAAAATGAGATTATATTATCAGGAAGAGAATCATGTGATCAATGATTCATCTAAACTGTCAATGAAAAACTTATATAAATTCATGAATTAAGTTTGTGGTAGATGTGGTCAAGAAGTTCACAAATATGAGAAACGAAGATTTTGTTTATCAAATGAGATTTTTCATAGTGAAAATGAGAAGATAAGTCAAATAGTGAAGAAAGCTATAGTCACCAGTGAATTGTGTGAGAAGCTAATACAATTTGAAAAGGATCATATGTTTTATAAAGAAAAAGAAAATAAAGTAGTGACAATTGAAGAATTTAAATATGATGATGAGTCATCTATAAATGATGACTTGAAAATTTAAAAGTGTGAAAGGTGTGAACAAATTATCCATTACATAGAACATTGGAGAATACTCCTAATATCCCAATAGATGAAGGAGAACTCTTCCAAATCTGATTTTAAAAAAAAATCAAGTTTGAGAGGCAACTCTCAGCCTGAGTTCTATTCCTAAGAAACAAATAGGTTCCTCATTATTCCCTTATATAAATTATTTTGTATTAAAATTTAGAGAATTTAAATAGATATAGTCATCCCTTGAGGTGGAGAATAGATTATTTTAAGCTGTCAAATATTCACAATCTTGTGAAAATGATGATCAATATCAAATATATAATCTGAATATTTTTGAAAAAATATTATCTTAAGAGAGTTGATATTCAACTAAAAAATGGGAGCTATATGTTTTTTACTTGAACCTTCTGATATGTTTATTGATATGTGTGTAGGAAATTTCTTAATAATATTTCTCAAATATCCCCTATAATGAAGCTATTGAAAAAAGTCTGATAATGGTATCACATTATAAAATTTGAATATCCTTGATGCTTAGGTGACATTACTCTTGTTTACTACACCAGTATTTCCAATGTATACTTAGAGTTAATTAACTAAAAGATCATTTATTTTGTTGATTTTGGTTCCATTATTTGAAAAGAAATTGAAGTATAGTAAAAGTTGGTTGAAGTTTGAACTCCTAAATATACCTTTGTATTCATTTATAATAAGTGAGAGAAATAAAAAACATATTGACATATAAGTATTGAAAACAAATAAAAAATAGGAGATTTAAGTGTCTAGTGAATTTATTTTTTTGTCAATAAGTGTTGGGGAGAAGATTTTAATATCTTTTGAGGTTTTTAATGTGATGATTACAGAGTTGGTCTTAAGTTCATAAGACACGTGTCATTGATTGGTTGAAGTGACACAATGTTTACAATAGTATAAGAAGATTCAATGCAAGCAAAATTATTTTTATTTTGCATGAGGTTTTGAGTATGGCTATGTTGGAATATTTGAGTATGGTTGGATTTGGAATATTTGAGTTATTTTTTTGGTTTCCCTTTGATAAAAACTTATCCTACCACACAAGCCATCTAAGGGACCCACACCAAAACTGAGGTGGGAAGGTGCAAACTCAAATGGATAGCATGAAAGAAGGAGGCATGCATAGAACACCACTAAAGGTCATAAGAACAATAGTGGTGAGATACCATGTAGGCCAGCATAGTGGTGGAGTAGGGCATCAGCCTGATGCATTGCTTGTGGGAGTAGTGAGCATTTGGTAACCATTTCTATCAAGATGTTGATACACCTTGTATAATAAAGGAGAAAATAAAATCCTGTCATTCTGATGTGGGAATCAATTTGACAGATATTGTTCATCATCTATTAAAAATAAAAAAATAACTATGGTCATCCAATATATTTAATCAAAACCATCTGATCGAAGCCATATCATCCTCTTCATCAATCCTCAACAGAGGGATTTTATTCACCAAGATCTCTATACAGCCATGTCAACATATGATCAAACTGTATCTTCCAAGCTCCATTTCTTCATTTTTTATGATTCCAATCTGATCGAAATCACATGTAGATATTTTTTCATGTATTTATGAAGATTAAAATGATGAGATTTAATGTGTAGAAAATATTTTTCTCCAATGACAGTGATTTCTATGATCGCAAATCGTGAGGTAAGGCATTGTGTGCTTGAGTTAAGGTTGTACGCATGAGATAGGTTGATGGAATAGTTTCCTATAAATACCTTGGTTGAGCTCATTTTTCATGTGTAGATTATATCACATTTGATATCATTTCTTGAGAGACAAATAAAGATGCGAGAGAGCTCTGATTTCACAAGATGATCCCTTATGTTCAAATTGTGCAATCTCATGAAGATGATGTTTGTTTGAGTTCCCATGAACCAGTTTTTTGAAAAATATAAAAGAACCACATACACTATTATTACATGAAGGAGACAGAAGTACTGAGAAATATTTTGGTGCATGGATAAGAAGGATTTTACCATGACTATTCTACCTATTCTTTATACATTTGGATTTCTTTACAAATATCTGATCTGCAAAGAAAATAGGATAGTGCTACAAGCGCCTCATTTGGATTTTGTGAAGTACATTGAGATTCTGTAAACCATTGTTTATATTTATACTATGTTTTTTCAATATAAAAGGAAACACCATGTATAGTATTACATGAAGAGTATTTTCTTAATTGGAGTCTTATGTATTTTGCTACATAATGAGTTTGAGAACTATGAATGAAATGATCTCCATGAGTGAAGGGAGATTATTATAAAGATATTTTGGTTTCATATTTTATTTATGTGAATTTATTATGGATTCATTGGTATTTTTTGAGTTCTGTTGAAGTTATTACATAGAATCACATTGGCTTCACATGTGTTGTGAAAAGAAACATTAAGGAAATATTGATAAGGTTGTATTCTTATGAAAAGAATTCTTTGAATAACGTGTGTGTGTGTTTTTTTATGCTCATATATACATTCCAATGCATACTTAATAAGAAATTGAGGAAGTGTGTTTGAATGAAATTTGTTTAATGGTTTTTTTCAAGTAGGCATTATACATTTTATAAGGAAATGTTGAAGCATATTTGAGACAATTTATATGTGGTTTCATAATTCAAAATTCACATGCACTTGATATAACACATTCAAAGTAAAGTAAAGAGATTTTGCATTTTCATTATTGTACAAACTAAAGATGGTTGTGCATTTTTTATAATTGAATGAAGTGTGATACATTCATGCATTTATGTTCCTCTATAAATATTGTATATATGCACATGAAATTTATTTTTCATAATCAATTTTTAGTGTTTTGAGACTGGAGTTGGGATAGAATTTCCATTAGAGATTCAAAAAGAATTCATATCCAAGTTTTCAGTGTTCATTGAGGTCAAGTCTTCACCAGAATAAATAATTCATTCTCTAGTAGTGTTGTATTGAGGTAGCTAATTATATACCATGATCAAATATTAATTGATATAGTCCAGCATTAGTGAAAAGGTAATGTAATTTGTACACAATCCAGTGTGATCCAACAAGCTTGTGGAGGAGGATCTTAAATTTATCTTTCTACAATGGATAAAACCATATAAAGTATAAGCCTACAGCTAAGGGTCTAACTAGTTGCTGAATATTTTGATTGGGGGACCTAACCAATCACTGTGAAGAATGTGTAGTTTTTAGTTCTAACCAACTATTGAAGGCTGATTAGAACTGGGGGTATAACTAGTTTGTAATTGCGGGGTCTAACCAATTACCATTGTAATCACCTTCTAGTTTAGTGAATAATTGGTGTTGGGGATCTAACCAACATGGAAATGAGTAATTATTTGTACCGAACCTTGTAAATCTCTATGTGTTGTGATTTATTTGTTTTTATTACTTGTAGGGTGAGGCTGATTATTAAATATAAGTGATCAAGACTTTAATCAGTCATAGAGGTTGAATCAAGTGAAAAATATTTTTTAAAAATAGTGTACCACCGATTCAAACCCCTCTCAGTGGTATCTTACTCATCCATGGACACTAAAGTTCATCCAAGTAATAATTTTTCACACACACACTCACTACCACCATCATATAACAGTATTATATTGGAAATTGGAGACACTCCTCAACATATTGCATTCAATCATGCATTGAAACTTAAGAGTTAAATGCAATGATTGAATCATGTATCACATACGTGAATACATATTCTCCCTACAATTTCATCTAATGAAACATATCATTAATCATAACTTATATGGAATAATTTATTTAATGATAATTATTATCATTTAGTCACATAAAAAACTTTATGTAATGATACACCCTACTTTGCATGAAAATCATAATTTACATGCATTTCAATTTAGCTTATAAATATATCATATACAAATATGACTTTATGTAATATACCCTTCTTCCCCATCTATTAACTATCTATAAAGTTAAGGGACTATTGGGTTTTGTTGAGTGATCATCATAAAATTCATAAAAGATGCGGTTTCAATTAGTAGGGTAAATGCACACAGATATATTTTATATTCTTCATTTATTCTTCTAAATCCGCTACTTAAAGATCTTGGTCCCTGAGTTTTTATTTTGTCACTGCATTTAGACTTTTCAAGATTCATAAAAACTCCTTCCAAATTCCACCTTACAAAAACTATGAACATGACCAATTAAATTGAGTCACATCATATCATAATATATTATTATTGTGTATAATATCACATACCCTAGAGTTTCTTATTATTTATTTCATTTCAAGACCATTCAAATATTACATCCAATTGTCTATGGTACCACTATTAAGTTTTGTAACATCTTTTATACCTCAAAAATAACAACAAAACAAAAAAATCCAAACCATAAAATTTATTTTTAGAAAAATCAATCTTGTATAATCAAATAAATGATGCAAAACTTATGATACACATATTTCGAAAATTATATCATGTGTTTAGTGAAAAATTAAAGAATTAGACAACATATATTTTTAATTTAAAGCGGTTTGTTGTGTTAAAAACTCTTTAATTGGGGGGGGGGGGTTCTTCAGTTAGTGAGTTCTTGTAACCTTCACATGTTATGATGTAAAAATCAATTCACCATATATAACGTTTCCATGATTAGTGTAGAAGACTTTATGTGGTACAAAAATTATCAAGAGTTGCGGATCAATAAATTTAAGTTATATACTTTGTAATGTTTTTTCACCTACTTTTGAAACTTCAAGTGGATATTGAATTTTATAACTTCTATTAAATTATATTTTTAACTCTTTGTCATGTCATCTTATGATGTGTAAACCATTTTGATAGCTAAGGTGGAGAGAATTGAATCAAAAATAAGAAATGAGTATTGAATACTATATGTAACACCATCATTATTTAACTCATTTATAGCTCTAGTGTATTACATGAGATTATTAAAATCATTTCAACACTTGAATCATAACAATTCAATTATATCACATGCATGATAAGAACTCCATTGTTAAACTTTCTTAACTCAAAACAATATCAAGGCGATCACCATCACAATTTTTTTCCCTCGTAGTGTAATCATGTACAAAAGATATTAAAACAACATTTTTTTATATGAGCTAATGGTCATCAATGTGATAAATTATCCTAAAAGATAACCAATTCAGTCACTTTGAAATATGACTAGAGTGTTATGAATGGGTTTTTAAACTAAATAAAATTTTTGTGGGGAATTAATGAGTTCAATGGTAAATTATTAGTTCAATTATATGTCTCAAGATAGTTATTCTCGTGATCAAGGATATTGGATCATAGGGTGATCATGTTCACAATTAAAGAGGGTTGATACATCAATAAAATCACGCTATAATGATATGATATCATAGATTAAAAAAAATTATTTAATAAAATTATGCAATCTATATATGAAGATAATTCCATCCATATGTCACTCCCTCCATCAATTATTTCTATCTAAAATGAACTCCTCCTTACCCATTGCATTTTTCCACCTCAATATTTTTAGACAGGAAGTTATAAATCATAAATACCTCTTTTTATCCCCCCCTCTCTAGTATTCCCTCTCCTCTTATCATCCTCACCTATACATCCCTTCTTCTACCTCCCCAACCTCCTACCTCAACCTTCATATATACTCCTTTACCTCCACTCAATTGGACTCATAATAAATATATCCTTTTTTAGAACCATTACTCCTTGACTCATTTTATGAATTCTATGTTCCATCTTTCCAATTTTTAGCACTCCTCCACATCTCACTAATTGGTGGTCCATGACTCTCCAATTTAATTGGAATGTGGTGAGGTTTATTTGAATGATGATGATGTTGTTTCCACAAATCTATCTTCGATTTTTGTAGCTAGGGTTTAGGTTTCTATAGATAGTGACTTTTATATGACCATAATTTTTATTATATATGATTTACTCTCATCTAAAGACTTATAGGAAACTATAAGTTGAAAACATCTTAACTATGATGGTTCTACTTGCTCACATTTCCTCGGATTTCTACCACTGGGTAGGGTTTCTTTGATTATAGATCCTTATCCTCCTCCAATATTCATTACCTAAGATTTATTAGCTTCAATTTCTTGTCTTATTTATTGTTATATTTTTCTTGGTTAAGGTTTATTTGTATTTAATTATTACATCTATTATGGTTTCTTTTAATTATTATCTGATTTTCATTGGGTTTTATTGTTTCATTAATTTACTCTTTCCTTAATCCCTTGCAGCAGTCCCATTGTCTAGTGGAAGTAGTCACCCAACCACGACACATAATTTCTCTTATTTGGTTAGAATAATTTACTTTAGTAATCTGATAACATGTTCTTATTTTATTTTAGTAATCTAATATCATTTTTTTCAACGTAGTATTTTATTTTTTCTACTATATTTATTTTATTTATCCCAATGCATACTATATTATTTTATTTTGGTAATACTAATTCATCAAACCATTTTTTTGTATTTTTTAAAATCCACTTTGAGGTTTAGTGGGAACCAAATATTCCAAAAAAACACCAACATAGATCCAAATTCAAAATTAAAAATTCAAACAAGGTTCAACCAAAATTTTTGATTTCAAAAACTACCTCTTGCAACAAGGTCTGACACGAGTCACTTAACACATTATCATTTCCATAAACAATTATCCATCATCATCATTACATTAACATCATCAATATCCAATGGTCATAACCCGCACTTCCACTGGAAAAACTCATCATCAACACCTAATCAACACCAGTTCAGATAGTCGGAACAAAGAAGACCCTCAACCATTCCATTGTCAAAAAATCATTGTTGTCATCATGATCCAACACCAAATTCCCAAATTACAACAATGAAAAATAAGAATAATAGTTAGTATACCAGAATAAATTCATATCCCATGAACATCTCACACAACAGACAACGAATGAGGACCACCAAAGCTCGGATTAAAGCCTTCCTTGGATGCACCTCCTGGAACCCCAGTGACCGATCAAACCACACTTACCAAAACATCCATGAGACAATCTAAGTAGACCAATAGGGATAGAAACAGAGTAAACAAAATCTAGAAAAGTGTTTGAATCTATTTAGGGACTCAATAGAGAATATCATCCTTGACTGAGCTTCCAAATACTACGGCTGAATCCACCGCCATGCGAATAACACACCTGAAACAACACCAAAGGAACATCACCTCCATCAAGAAAGAACTGAGATAGGGAGAGATTGGATGCAATATTAGAACATGAGAAACCTACACAGCTCAACCCACACATCCCTAATCTCCTTGAGAAAACTAGAACACTAGACCAGAGTGGGGTCAGAAATGCAGCTACCAACAGAAAAGAGTAGGGGAAGAGAAAACAAGGCTTTAATAAGGGTAAAGTACACAAAAGTGGACTTTGATGCATATGTTATTAGATATTATGTTATAGAAACATTTTTTTACTTTTTATTACATGTATATTAAAATATTTGAATATTAATAAAACATCTTATTGTATATTTTTCATCATTCTGAATGACTTTCATGCAATAATGTCCTAGATTATTTGTCACATTAATAAGGTTATAGCAGTTCCCCACTATGATGAGAACCTTAAAATGTCAGGATGACATTCCTAAATATAGTGATATAGTCGGATAACATACAATTATGGGACACATATAATGTATACTGTTGGTTGTGAGTACTCATAAGCAGATGAGACTTCTTCTTATGAAATTCAAACTTTGTAGTCTCCAAGATAGGAGGTTATAAGAATAAACCCACCTATTGGAATTATGAATGTTTATATTTATAGGATATTCCTATCTAAGAGTATGTGTAATAGTACTTAGACTTTAATATTATTGTTAATGATTTTATAACTTAACACTTATATGTATTTCATAAACATTAACAATATAGTTCATGGTAAAGTTGTATACATTGGGTGTGTCACGAGTGATGTGTTGATAATTAATAAGTCAGGGAAATATTTTTCATTTCTATCTCTATAAAATATGATATCTTATCCATTTAATTAAATACAACCATCACATTAAATTACATATTCAGGGTGTAATGATGAGTTTATTTTAGATAGTCAAAGAAAGACGTATCAAGCACATAGGTTGATTACAAATATGTGAAACCTTCCTGATGAGATATTATGATAAAGGAATTATATTAAAGAGTAATAATTCATGTGTGGTTATCGATGTTGTGAAATTAACTTCTTTCTATTGGATTACTTGACCCATTTCTAGATAGTAATCTTGGACTTCAGGAAAGTTCACCTAATTCCAATGAGAAAGAATCCTAGAGGGTAACATAATAATTATTTTTGTTGATCTCAATTAAATGCTACTTGTATTTAATTATTGGAATAAATATTATTCTCAATACCAAGGAATAATTTTATTCAGGATTTATTTATCTCAAATATTCATAAGGTAACAAATAATTATTTATTCATTAAAAATAATTTATTTAATTTCATGAATATTAAATAAATATTTATATTCCATATTATGAATAAAATATTTTTTTTATTTATTGAATATTTATTTATGAAGAAATGTTTAATTAAATATTTATTTATGTATTCGATGAATGCAAAGGAGGATTGTCAGACCAAGATCATGTATGGTGATAAATATTAATTTACAAGTTGGTAAAATAATATTTATCATTGTGTCAGTTAGAATGAGTCATAAAATAATAATATTATCATTATTATATGGCATGGGGTAAGATAAATTTTATTATATTATTTAAGGTTTATTGTGCAATTAAATAATATTTTAACCTAAATCTTAACTATATAAATAGATTTTTTATGTCTATTGTGAAGGATTAATCGATAATTGTGAACCATTATAGATAGTGGACTTCTCTCTAAACTCCTCCTAGTCTCTTCCTATCAAGAAAGAGAAGATCAAGAGAGAATCCTTCAAGCCCAAAGTATCTTGTAGTAATAAAGATGAAAAACACAAGATAATGAATCTGTCACGCTAAGACCTGATGTTCGATTGGTGATTGTTCAGATATTAAAGGACTATGTGTAGATAACTACTAGAGGGGCTATACTTTGGGTCCTCCCTACATAACAAATTTAATCTGAAAAGTTTTTTGAATGATCTACATCTTCATCAAAGAAAGATCTTAAGACATGGTCTTATTTATTTAGATCTAATATAAATTAATTTTAAATTAAACATGAAAAACACCCTCTCTGGGTTCTGGGATTTTCAAAGTAAATATTTGATAGAAACATTATATTGGTCATGAAATTTACATCTTGCACCATTGGAAAATGATCCATTGAATCTGAAAATAAACTTTATGGTTTTTCTCCCACTAGGTACTTATGGTGTGCCAAAAACCTACTAGTGGTATCAGAGGGATCATGTTTTGAATTTATAATTATTTATTTTACTATTGATCTATATGCACAATAGTGGTGAGATCATTCATTTGAAAATTATTTATTCTTTAAATTTAATGTTTAATTAACATATCTTAGAAATTTTAATATATGTAATTCAAGATTCATAGTTCTTAAGGCCTAATAATAGATGAATAATGATAATAGTTTTCATTGGGAAGTTCTAAGTGTAACATCATAGCCCAACTCACTCTAACTAGTAGTTGAACTGGTTCATCACATGACCTCAAGAGCACCTCCCCGTATGCTAGAGGCTTCCAAATATCAGTGATGGTCTAATGAATAACATGGGGGTATGAAGATAGGATGATTTTCACCTATTGACCATTCAAATTTATGGTTCTCTACTAATGTGTAGAGCAGCACTCTGATCGAATCCTCAGTGATGGTACTATGTTTTGAAGTCAAATGTTTCTTATTGATTTGTATTTTGAATGGGGGTTTGTTTGAAAATATTAATTTAATTGATTTGTAGATAAATTTAAATTTAATAATTTGATAAATATTAGGCTTAGTTAATCATTGGGTATTTAATATTATGTCATCCTTGAGCTTTCTGTGATATTGAATTAAATTAACACCCACTTCACAAGTATATTTTGATCAAAATTCCCAATTATTGAGGAACTAATCCAAGACTTAACTTAACTAGGGATATAATATCAATCAATAATTATTTATGGTAGTGTATTTATGGTTCCAATAATCCATGTAATCCACATGTTAAACAAAACATTTCATTAATCCATGACATTTTAAGATTAATATACACAACGTTGATATTTAATGAGCAAGAGATCTCAAGCACATAACATCCCCAAATTATGACTCACCCAAATGTATGATTTACTCATACATTGAGATAATTATTAAACTATATTATAATTTTTAGGGTGTTGAGATAAAAATAGAATAAAAATAATGGGACAATATAAGAGTATTGTGCTAAACACACACACGAACGATGAAGAAAATTAAACACAAACTTATGATTGAATGAGAAAGAGAAAGAAGGGAATAGATTTCAAATTTATTTAAAAAATATTAAGAACATTAATATTAAACTATAAGTGTTTTATGATAATAATTTATGATGAATATACTTTCATTAATATTTAAACAAAACTACAACACAAACAGTTATGAGATTACAAATGAAAATGAACGGAAAAAACCATTAAAAAAAGAAAAGAGGAAATATATATCAAGTATAAACTTTAGTTTAATAGGTAATACTAGAAGTTTTTAAAGTATATGTTCATTCCAATGTATCCTCTTATGCTCTGAAATTCCAAACCCTTTCAAAGAAAATAGGGGGATGAATTTATAGCCCAACGTGGTGGACTGTTTGCTTTCCAAAACCGCCCCTCAAGTTGGCTCAACCATTTGAACATTTATAAATCCTAATCTAGAGATATATTAATCTTTAAAGTTTTATATATTTTTGTTGAAATTTTACCCTCAAAATTTGGATTCCATTGGTCTTTTGTAGCCAATGTTAAGTCTATTTTCCTAAACCATGTGTTGTCCAATTTTGAGTCAAGTATTTCCATGGTCTAAATGAGAATGAATTTATGTATATGAAGATTTCATAAAATACAATAAATTTATTATAAAAACATCGTAAACTTAATATTTTATTTCACACCATAAAATTTAATCTCAATTGGTCGATTATATAGGGATAAAATTCAATAAATGTGGGTTGTTTTTAATTCCCAGAAAGAATTGTGGGATATATTTCAAAGCATCAGTTGGGCCCCTTTGTGGTTCATTTTTTCCTTAAAATCTTTATCCAAGATTTTTTGGGATATTAAATAACATATTCTAGAGGTTCATCAAATTTGGGCTTCTAGATTGATCCCAAAAATTATGTCTTCATGGATGGTCCAGTTTTCATCACAGATTGGGTGGGCCTTCTTGTGTGGTCTATATGTCCCTTTATATGGCCGAATTGGCCAAATATCCAGTTTAATAATTTGTATAACATTTAATTTTAAACCCTAAAAAATAATAACAACACAATTTTTATTAGTAGGGTGAGAGTTATGATTAAAATAGTAAACTGACTTGAATCTAGATTAATTCAAATAAATCTCAAAAAATATATTTAATATTAAAACATAGATATTTCACACCAATAATGCACGTTTACTTGAAATTTACTAAATGGAGTAGAAAAAAGGTTATTAATAAATTAATAGCATCAAATAACATATACTTAGGCTTGTTCATGTCCTCATGTACAATAAATGAAAAAACATAACAAATTTATTTTCAATCACCAAAAAATATTAGAATTTTTTTTCACTAATCAGAAGTTTAGAATAGTTCACTCATCCATAAATAATTACACCAAAATTTATTATAGTGATAATGTGTAAAAAACAATTAATTTTTCATATTAAAAATTTGTATTGGAAAATGTGGTCACTCATAACTCACTCCTCTCAAGTTGATAAAAATTTATTTATGGTGGTTCACTCATTCACTGAACATAAGTGAAAATATTTGAGTTTTAAAAATCTATAAACTTCCATTAAATATTATAAATTTCACAAGAATCAACAGGTATTTTTTAGGGGGGGTTAGTGACTATGGAATGGTAGGAATATAATGTACAAAAGAGAGGAAAAGAGGATTAAAACACCAATATAGAAAAACAATGCACAATTTTTTAAATAATACATAGAAGAAAATGGAAATAAATATTTACAAGGGAATGATTATGTGAAGAAATAAACAAAAGAGGAAGAAAACTAGAAGAGGATGAAAGAAAAATTAAATCTATAAAAAACAAAAAAATATCTCAAAGACACAATAAAACATGATGTAAGTGTTCCTTTTTTTAGAAGTTAAACTTGGAACAAATCTCACACTCATCTCTCAGACCATGTTTTGTTATCTCTTGTATCTAATTGTAATGGTTATAATAAGACCAAAGGTTGAGAAAAGAGTGATTTTTGACCATCTAAGACACAACCCATTCTTTTTTTCTTTTTTTCCTTTCTTTTATTTTTTCCATTTTTTGAACACTTTTCAATATCATCTATACAAGATATCATAAATATAAATACATTCCTAAAACTCACTGAATGAAAACCTCTCACCAACAATTAATTTGTATCTTTACCTCAAGCATATGATGACACATTGAAAATCAAGGAAATGGTACCCAAAATGAAATACATTCCACCAAACTTAAATTTCAATAGACTGTGCGATGAAAATCCATGTAGATGTTGGGTGGGGTAGGGTTTTGGGCTTGTAATGTGGCTATTATGAAAAATGTTTTCATAGGATTAAAGGGGATTTCAAAAGGAGAGTCATTGTAAGTGTAATGGGAAGATAGTTTTTATTTTTTATTCTAATGGGGTTTAGAAAATGATTCTATAATATTAATTTATTCAAAAGTGGGAAATTCATCTTGAAGGTCTAAAAACTCAAGACACACAATCAAGGGTGAAAAAATACAATATGAAAAATGGACATAGGTGAACTTGGAATGAAAGATAAATTTGTTCCTCGCAGTTGGGGAAGAATCATTTTACAAATCAAAAATTGAACATTCAAAATTTATTGGTCTTAACATAAAATTATTTACCCAAGTTGATGATGAAAACACAAAAATGTTTGAGATGAAAGCAATAATTTTAAATTTTCCAAATGGTTGGAAAAATTTTGAAAATTTAATGGTGAGTAATTATGAATCTTTTTATTTATTTATTTTTATTTTTGTAGTTTTTTTTTAGTTTTTTTAGTTTTTATGAAAAAACATACCCACATAAAAGAAAGGGGGAAAAGGGGTTTGATGGAGATAGTGGTAAGAAAAGTGAAAATGATAGAGGAAGAAGAATAATGAGATAAATAAAGAGAGGAAGATGGGGAATAAGACAGGGAGAGGGTGTTAAAGGGAACTAGGTTCCCCATATTTTAGATTTGGTGGGTCATCGTCTCCATCCAGTGGTCATTTAGTAGAATTTGATGTGGTTCCTGGGGAATGTGTTCCCTCTGGTGATGCTGTAGAAAATTTACATTAACTATAAAATAAAAAACATTATTAATTTAATTAAAAACTAAAAATAAATTGAAATTTCATAAAAGTAAAAGAAAACTTGAGTTTCCTTCCAAAAAAACACTAAATTTATTTTTTCTACATCTGGGTAATTGTAGTGAACTACCCATAGTCCTATTGTGGTTACCATATTTTCTCAACTACATATTGATTCTAGAAAAACTTCTCTTTGGGAGGCCAGATTGTTCATTGGATAATTTTTTCTCCTACTTTTTGATGCTCTTGTAATTCAATGGTTTTGGAAAGGGAATTTGGATATCCTCCCTTTGCTCTTAAACTTAATGAATGATACTATACACAAATTGAGGGTTTTCTATGCCTGGAAATTCCAAAAGATGTTTCAATTATGATGGTATATATGTGAGTTTCAGATAACACTAAATCAGAGTATGAGATCCTAGTTGTTTTAAACTCGTTTTTTTCATCGCATTCCAATGTGAAGTAATGAGGATCAAAGGAGACGTGATACTCAATAGATTTTTCCAAATCATTAATATCAATGTTTTTTTTTCAAAGAGTGTTCAATTTTTACCTCACCAGTGATCACTTTATTAATAATGGAACAAATATCTCAAACATCACTGTCATTGGGACAAGATAAGCCCTCAGTTTAGGGTTCACTTGAATTATAAGAGAGTTTTTAGAATCATGTATATGTAATGATGAATGTTGGATAATTTGATTTCAATCAATAAAAGAGCATGGTTTTTCATTTTCCTCATTATCTTATAAGTTTGAGTAGTGTATATCATAGGTGAGATAGTATTCCAAAAAGTTTTCAAGATCCATTAGATCGATGGATTTTACATGTGAAAGGTTAACAATAACTTCTCCATTTATGACTTCGTTAATGAGGATGAAAATTTTACAAAATCCTCTATCATTATAACATGAAGAACATGATGGATCAGGGTTCAACATACACTCATATATACTTTAATAAGAATGGATAAATAATACATATCAATTCTCAGATGGGTATCAAATGGCTTGAAAATATTTAACTTGGCCAGTTGATCACAAAATTATATGGATAAGATATGGGCACGGGCATCAATTTTGGTTTAGGATTTCTTGAGGAATGGTATTCCTAGAATTAGAGGAGATTGGTAGTAATTTGTCTCACCTTCCATGTTAAATACATAAAAATCAGCTAGGAAGATAAGATCATTAACTTGATTAAGGACATCCTCGATTATTCCATCAGGAATGAAAGTGATTTGATTGGGTAACTGGACGATAACACTCATTGGGTGAAAAGGGACCTCGACCAAGGTTAGAGAAGATAGATTTGGGAATGAAATTGATTTAGGTTCCTAGGTCTATGAGCTCATCATCAAAGTTATAACTCCCTATTTTTCATGTAATCGTAAAGGTACCTAGATATTTGTACTTCATGGGTATGGAATGTTGGGTTGAAACATTTTAAATGGTCTTAAGTTTTCTTATATGGGTGTATAATTTCTTAATAAACTTTTCATACCTAGAGATTAGTTTTATGGAATCTAAGAGGGTAATGTTTTATTTAACACGTCTAAACTTTTCAATCATTTCATAATTAGATTCAAAGGAATTATTTGGCTTAGAAATGGCTTGAGGAAAAGGAATTGGGTTTTTTAGAGGGATAGAAGGAGGTGAGGGAGTGGATTCAGGTTTCTTTTCTAACCTTTTATTTTTTTATTTTTCAATATCAATATTTAAATTGGATTTAGAACATTCATCATGAGAAATACTGATTTTATTTCCCAATCTAAGTGAAATTTCACTTACATTAAGGGTTAAGAAATGGTTGAGTTGGGTGTTGGGAGGAATTGGATTGTTGTTTCTAGATGAGGTGGGATGAAAGTTGAACAATTTGGTTTTCAATATTTTTAATTATTTAATGGATTAAGGAGGTAAGATATTACACAACACTTTCCCATGGTTTCTTGGAAGAAGTGTATTGTCCCTAATTGAGATTGAATTGATTATGGTTATTGGTAAATCAATTATATTGGGTTGGGAATTGGGAAGGATCACTAGGATAATGGAATATAAGATGATTAGAATTAGGATTTCTCCTTTTATGTTGAGGAATAAAAGTATAATGTTGTTTGAAGTTACCAAAAACTTAAACATATTGGAATTGGTTTGGATTTTGAGGACGGAACTGAGGGGGATGAGAGATGTGATTACCATACCTCAAGCTAGGGTTATAGGTAGAAGAGAAGGGATCAAATTGAGGTTGGGTGAAGTTTCTAATGAACTATCCTGATTTTTTTGGGATGGTGTTCCACTCAACATATGTTGCATTAAGCTCCATTGGACTAGAAGAATTAGATAGATCATCTTAAAGCTATGGACATGTGTCGATTGGATGAGCTGGTGATCTACAGATTCCACAATTTTTGATAGGTCTAAGGAATATGTATTATGGATAAGATGAGGTTGGATATTTGGTAGCCAAAACTAGTTGTATCACAAGACCTATAATTTCACTCATCCACTTGTTCATCTTATTGGACTCTATGGATTGATTCTCTTGGACTTGTTTAACTTTATCATGAGCTCGAGTATGGAATTTTTGTGAGTTTTCAACCATGTTTCTTATGAGATTTTGTGCAGCTGTAGGAGTTTTGTTAATAAGATCACTGCCACTTGCTTCATCTATGAGAGTTTTCTCCATATCCAATAACTCATCATAGAAGTATTGGATCAATATTTGGTTAGGGATTTTGTGGTGTGGGAGAGTTTCTACAAGATTTTTAAACCTTTCCCAATACTCATGGAGTGATTCATTAGGGAATTTATGGATACCACTTATTTTCTTTAGGGTATAAGTAGTTCTAGAAGTAGGTAAGAATTTATCTAAAATGATATACTTCATGTAAATCCATGAGTTTATAGAACCAATAGGTAGGTAGTAGATTCCTGAATTACTAGAGTCATCTAGGGATAAAGGGAATGTGGGGAGTTTGATTTATTCTTCAGAAATCCCTTGAGGATTCATGGTAGATAACACCACTTTTAACTCTTTTAGGTGAATATGTGGATCCTCATCAGCTATCCCATGAGAATGATGTATAAGATGAATCAAACTTTATTTGATTTTGAAATCCTCTTCAATGTTTGGATATTGAATACCAAGGGGTTGTTATTTCAAATCAAGGGAAGTGAGTTCATTAAGGTTTTCTTCCCCAGTATTGTATATATTTAGTTCAATTTGATAGGAAATGAATGGATCTTGGGTGATTTTATTATCCCTAATGTTCCTCCTAAGTCAGCAAAGAGTTCCCTCAATTTCCGGATCAATGAAAAACTAATGGATTGTTTGGGAGGATACGAGGAATTTAGAGATGTTTGTAAATGATGTGTAAGGTTGTTTTTTATTTTTATTTTTGTTTATGATTTTTATGGGAATCCAATTTTTTCTTTGGGTTTTTTTCCAAATTTTTTTACTTTTTTTCTTTTTTTTTTGGTTTTTTTATAAAAAAAAATGATCGACTATTAATTCTACCATCACTGACAATGGAAATATTTTAATCATGGATGATTGTTTCCTATAAACTATTCAAAGTTCCAGTTATCTTCTAATGTGTATAGCGGTACTCGGGTTGAATAATAGGTGATGGTACTATTTTTTGCAGTCAATTATTTTTTATTGATTTTATTTTGAATGGGGTTTTTTTATGGAGCTTAATTAATTTAACTAATGGATGAATTATGATTTAATAATTTTATTAATATTTGGGTGATTTCATTATTAGGGATTTAATCTTTTGATATCTTGATATTTTCATGATATTTTATTAAATTAACACCCACTTCACATGATGATTTTGATCATAAATCCCAAGTGTTAAGGATTTAGTCCAAGCATTAGCTTAATGAGGGTTCTAATATAAATAAATACTTGTTTATGGTAGTTTATTAATAGTTCCAATAATCCATATAATCCACACATTAAAAAAATATTTCATTAATCCATGACATTTTAAGTTTAAAATGCACAGTGTTAACCAAAAGAATATTTAATGAAAAAAATATCTCAATCACTTAACATACAAAAATTATGACTCACCCTAATGGATGATTTAATCATAAATTTAGATGGATATTAATATAGATTATTATTTTTATGGTGTCAATTTATAAATATAATAAAAAAATGGTACAAGATAAGTGTAGTGAACCAAACACACACACGAATGATAAAGAAAATTAAACATGAATATTTTATTAAATGAGAAATAGAAAGAAGGGAATGGTTTTAAAATTTATTTTAAGAAATTTAATCACATTAATAGTAAACTATAGAATTTGGATGAGAATAATATATGATTAAGATACTTTCATTGATATTTAAACAAAATTACAACACAAACAGTTTTGAGATTACAAATGAAAGAGAACGGAAAAGAATATGAAAACAAAGAGTGGAGGAAAGGTATCTAAAGTAGAAACTTAGATTTATAAGTTACTCCTAGACCTTTATAAACTCTATGGTCTTTAAAATGTATCATATTATTCTCTAAAATTAAAACTCTTTTCATAAATAATAGGGGGTGTATTTATAGCCCAAGGTGGTGGACTGTTTGCCTTCCAAAATTGCCTCTCAAGTTGGCTCAACAATTTATCCCTTTAGAAAGCCTAATTTGGATATATCTTCTTATTGAAAGTTTTATGTGTAGATTTTTATAGTTCACCCTCTATATTTGGTGGTCATTAGACTTTTTTTACTAATTTTATGGCTATTTTCCTAAACCATGTGTTTCAATATAGTTTTGAGTTAAGTTTTTCCATGGTCTAAATGAGAATGCATTTATGTCTATGAAGATGTCCTAAAATCTGAACCATTTATTCTAAAAAATCGGGAACCTACATCTTGTATTTCTCACAAAAAAATTTAAGCACAATTGGTTGACTGGATTGGGATAAAAGAAAATAAAGGTGTGTTGTTTTTAATTCATAGATAGAATTATTGGATAAACTTTAAAGCATCAGTTGGGCCCTTTTGTGTACTTAAATTTTTTTTCCAAGATGTGTTGGGATATTCAATAAAATATTCTTGAGTTTCATAAAATTTAGGCTTCTGTATTGATCCCATAAATTTTATCTTCATAGATTGTCTGGTTTTCATCATAGATTTGGTGGGATTTCATATGCGGTCCATATGTCCCTTTAGATTTCCAAATTATCCAAATCACCAATTTAATAATTTTTATCTCATTGAATTGGAGACCTTAAAAAATAATAATAAAAGAATTTAGATAAGTAAAGTGATAGTTTTGATTAAAATAATAAATTTACTTGAATGTGGATTAATTTAAATAATGATCAAAAATTATATTTAGTATTAAAACATGGGTATTTCACACCAATTTGGAATTTTTACTTGAAAATCACTAAAGGGGTAGAAAAAAAGTTATTAATAAATGAATAACATCAAGAGGATATACCTTCTTTATTAGAGTAAAGAGATAAAAATCATAAGAAATCATAAGAAATGATATTCAGGAATAACCATACAGCACATAAAAAATTCCAAAAGATGGGTAAATGCCCACAAACCAATATAGTAAACATGTCAATTCATACTAGTGTCAAGTGTCAAAAGAAACCCAAAATAAAGACACACTAAAAATACCCAAAACAGGAACCAAAAACGCGCTTGATCCCCTTACTAAAATAATGAATTAAAACATAGATCATGATATGAAACAATACTCTAAGTCACCCTATGAAACCATACAATCTAGTTAACACACAATTAACCCAACTTATTGGCAGTAAAAGTATCTCAAATCGATAATAAATGGTATACCTTTTCTAATTTATCAACAATCACCCATATCATGTCCTTATTCTAAGTTGTCATCGATAGACCCACCAAAAAGTCCATGGTAACATCATCCCATTTCCATTATATAATAGGAAATAGTTTTAAAATACCAGTAGACCATTGATACTTATCCTTCACCTGCTGATAGGTGTACCATTGTGTAATAAAACCTACAACTTCCTTCTTCATTCCTGAACACCAATACTTTCTACGAAGATCATGGTACATTTTGGTCAAACTACTGTACACCACCCACTTCAAAGCATGAAAATCATGTATCAAATCCACATGCATAAAAGTAGGTATGCAGATCTATCCATGAACATGAATAATATCATCCTCATCGATGGTTTGGTTGAGAGGTAGCTCCCCACCGTTAAAGTTGTCCCTTGATATTAGGCACTCTTTATCCTCTATATACTCTAGATCCATCTCAAAAGAGAGGGTATAATAGATAAGGACATAAGGTTAATTTTTTCCTACTCCTCTTAAACACTAATATATATATTTTAAAACAAGGCTATCATCCTCCACTCAAAACTAAACTTCTGAACTGCCTAAGTCTATGCCTTCTAACTCAAAGCATCAGAAACATCATTACCTTTCATCATTGTATAGGCTAGATCAAATATGAAATATTTCATATACTCAAACCATATCCACTGTTGGAGATTTATATCATATTTATAAAGTATATACTTAAGGATATTATGATCTATGTAAATAGTAAATATCACACCAAAGATAGAATTCCACCAAAATTTTAAGTCATGAACTACCATGGAAAACTCAAGATCATGTGTAGGATAGTTATATACATGTGGAATTTACTTTAATAATTCATATTCCATAACTCAATCTCCCTACATCAACACTACCCCAATTCTGATCAAGGTTGCATCAAAATACAAGTTATTCTTCTTACCCAATTCAGATAAGATAGGAATTGATGTTCTGGTCAAACACATCTTCAATTCCTAGAAAACATTCTCACGTGATTTAGACCATTAAAAATTAATGCCCTTATTTGTTGGGCCTAAGAGTGGTGATGCAAAGTGATAAAGTTTATTGGTGAAACCTTTATAAGTAACCCACTAAACCCAAAAAAGCTTCAGATATCAAAAAAAATCTTAGGTTTCTCTTAATAAACAACTGCTCGGACCTTCTTGGGGTTTATTGACACAGCTTTTTCTGAGATTCTGTGAACCAAGAAATATAAATTTTTTATCCAAAAATGACACTTATATGGCTTGGAGTATTTTCTATTCTCTCTCAGTGTGCTCAATATGATGTCAAGATGTTTGGCATGATCGTCCCAATTCTGGGAGTACAATAAGATTTCATTAACAAAGATAAAAAAATTGATCCAAGTATGGGTGAAATATTAGGTTAATAAAGGAAATAAATATAGAATGATCATTCCTCAACCCAAATGGCATCATGACAAACTCATACCGGTCATACCTGCTTCCGAAGGTAGTATGTGGTATATTAGTAGGTCTCACCCTTAGCTGATGATACCCTAACTAAAAATAAATCATAGATAACACACAATCACCCCTCAACCAGAAAAAAGTATCATCAATACATAGAATAGGATATCAGTTCTTAATTTCCATCTGGTTCATATTTCGGTAATCGATACACAAGCGTAACATTCAGACAAACTTCTTAGAAAAAAGAACTAGAGATCCCTAAGGAAAAATACTCAGACTAATAAACTATTTAACCTCTAGTTTCTCTAGCTAAGTATAAAGATATTTAATATCTACTAGTTCTATTCTATAAGGTGGAATGGAAATTGGCTGAACTTCAGGCATAATCTTGATAGTAAACTCAATTAATACATCAGGTGGAAACTCTGAGAACTCTATAGAAAACATTTCATCAAACTAATCCCCTACAGGGAGGAAGAAATCAATCTCTATTCCCCCATCCTCTAGAAATAGACTCACAACATGGGTTGTGATATCACCTAGTTACTAACAAACTTTCCCTGCATAGTCTTCTTGAATATCTCATTCCCCATGATGAACATAGATGTCACCTTTAGGAGAGGTGGAATCCACTCTCTTATAGTAACAATCAATGTGGGGTTGATACAAAACAAACCATTCCATAACTATTATTGGGTAAAAACATAAAATTTCAATCATATTCAAATCCCAAAGGAAATAGTACTCACCAAATTCAAGGGAATTACCTTTATAAAGATAGATGCCCTCTGATCACACCCCCAATAGTGTGTCGATTGATATAACCCCAAACATGAACTCCACCACTAGAAATAAATCATTCACAATTCAAGAAGTTATAAAATAATATGAATCGCCTAAATAAAATAAACCACCATCAATCATAGAAGCTGCAAGAATCATACCTCAAGTAGATGAATATCCAACCTCACTATTGATAGGTGTAGGATGAACTACATGCAATTGACCAATCCCTCTATCTTGAACTCATGTATGAGTCCCATGTGTTGCACTGCTCTGCTGATACAAATTTTATTTCCCTAAATTACCTCTTCTCCCACATCAAATGGTATGTCTAGTAGAACTCCAACTCACAGATTGATACGGGGTAGAAGATCGTATGTCAGTTAGTATAGGTCCTTCATCAATACCCATCTGTCGAGGGTTTATATAGAACCAATTTATGTGTCTCATCTTATCTCAAGATCAGTACTGCACTAGTGGTCGATGACACTTACCACCCATGTGACTTCGCTTATTGCACTAATAGAAAAACATTGAATCACTAACCTGAGAGTATAATCATATTCTCTAGCTACTATGCCTTCCACCACCTTAGTGAAAGTTCTCATAACGACTCTTCATACTATCGAAGGATATACCCATATATCACCCAGTTAAAACTATATAACCACCACTAGAAGCCTCATTCAGGTTACCATTGGGAATGAGAGCCTAATTTACCACCTCCTCGAACTTCTTTAAATGGAATATATTTACCAGTGAATTTATATCACAAATAATTCCATCCTAAAAATGTTTCGATCTAGCTACCTCATCTTCTACCAATGTTGGTGAAAAAATTACAAGTCAGTGAGGCAATCAACAAAATCTAGAAATGATATATTCCCATGGGTCAAAAACATAAACTCTGAAGCTCTCTCCAGCCATAATGTTTCTAGGTATAAATGCTCCAATAAATTCTCCTAGAAGCCCTTCTAAGCCATTCCCTCTAGTTGTTCATCCTGAACCTTCATATCCCACCAGCGCTTCATTGGTCCACAAATAATATAAGTTTTCATCCTAACCTCTTCTCCAAAGCAGTCTCCAAGTGATCCAGAATTGTTTGGATAGGCTCAATCTAGAACTCAGCTGCCTTACCCACTCTAGAAAACATCAGAGGATGTTGTATCTATAACTCCCTAGTTAGGTCAAACATACTCGATATATCCAGCCAAACTACATAAATCAATTCAAATTATCACAAAACTATTCTTCTTCCCTATCACCTAAAACCAAAGGGGTGTTGGTTTCACTACTAGAGGTGAATTCTTAGAAATTTCCTCATGTCTCCCTACCAGCAAACGACATCATGGAGGCATCCCTATATAATGAAAAACACACATCTTAGGTGACATAACATATCATTTCCAAAATTATAGAAATATGGGGGGGTTTAAAACTAGAAATATCAAGATACACCATAAACATTATCTCAATGATCATAACCACAACACCATCATCACACCCAATCATCTCCATCCAAGTTCACAGGCTAACTTAGTGTAAACAAACTTAAATTTTTAAACCTGTCATTTGACACCATTTTTACCATTTAAATATACATATATCAATTTAAAAATAGTTACAAACTATTTATTAAGCACCATTTCTTTAAAACCATAAAATAAATAGGAAAAATATTTCATTTCTCACAAACCAACTGTAGCCTATTTTTTTATGTGTCTAACGTGATGCATGTCATAAAAATTTCTGAGCGTCTAGAATGATGCATAAATACACAGATATCATTCCATTTTTCCCCTAAGTAAAACCTCATAAAACAATAAAATCAAAAAATAAGTGATTCATATAAGGTAAAATAACATTTCAAATCTAAAAAATAAAACATCAAGAACAACAATCCCACCCTGGGAACTTGGGTTTTCCCCAGCCATGGGTTAGATACTCTCATGCATGAGCTCATAACCAAGGCCCGAAACATCCTATTATCATATCTACCTTTCCAAAATATTAAGAAGATAGAAAGTAAATCCCCTATAATAACACTTTGTAACATCCTAACCTGACTCACTCTGACTAAAAGCCAAACTGGTTTTTCACATGACCTTAGGCATGACTACCTATATACCAGAGGTTTTCAATTAGCAACAAGGGTCTAATGAAGAACATTGGGTGGTTATACACAAATTATTAAAGTAAATAAATATTATAAATAATAATAAATAATGAGAAACAATATTTATCAATAAATATACATCATATAAAAAATCCCCAAAGTTGGGTAAATGCCCACAAACCAATACAGTAAACATGTCATGTCATACTAGTGTTAAGGGTCAAAAGAAACCCAAAATAAAGACACATTAAAAATCCCAAAAATGTGTCCTTAAAACATGCATTTTCCCCTTATCCAAACTCCATACCAAGTCCCAATCAATCATCTAACATAGTTTCATTTCCCTTATCCAGACCTGCATCCATAAAATATACTCAGGTGTCAAGGGTGGCCTGAAAAGGTTCTGAGTACAACTCAGTAGGCCACCACCAATGGTGTCTAAAATTGTGTATATATATGTATAAGTAAATAATGATAGACAAGTAAATAAATAAAAAAAAACATGTTTCATAAAATAATAGTGTCCAAATAACCTCATTGGACCTCAGGTTCCATGTGACACATGAGCCAATCATACCTACTTTGATCCATTTCGATCATCTAAAAACACACCATAGGGGTTACACGTTAAGTTATAGAAGGGTGTTCATTAATCAATTCAATTTAAGGTATCGAGGAGCATAAGTTAAACTACCTACATCATGTTAGTCTATAGTTATAGAGACTTCTATCAGGACTATCCTAAGGATGAGGAACCTCGATCCATATCCTAACCCATAAAAATATTCACATTTTCCCAGGTTCATCAAAATTTACCTTTTAAGACACATTAATAAAAAGTGTTTGCCTTTTTAACATATCGTTATTCTCATGGCCTATTAAATTCATCACTTTTGAATCAATCTCATAGTTAAACCACTTTAACATTTATTCATATAACATAACCATTTAATGTACTTTAAAACCATTTAAAAACATCAAAAAGTATCTTTTTCATTTACCACTTCTTCCCCTTTTTCATAACACAAAAAGTTTGTTTTTTAGGTTAATCCAAACAACCCCTTATGCCATGATAATATGCCCAACAATAAGTTCAACTATTTTAAATCTCATAAACCCTATATTTCATCATTTACAACTCACTTTACCATTTTCAAGGGATTGGAACACCCCATGGGTTACCATAGGACCAATATCATAATATTCAATGGACCCAAAAGGATCCATAAAGGGTCTACCACAAAATTTAAAATCCTAATTTAACATTTTTAAGAAAAGAAGAAAGTACACAGCATGTTGGTGGAATTGAAAAAACCACATACACATGAACAACATCAAGACTATGATAAATATATTATAGAATACCCATCTTAGGTTTGTAGACAAACACTCATCTAGGCTTGGGTTTGATTCTAGCTAAAACGGATACAATCACAAAAGAAAATAACTTCCTAGAAATAGGGCTCATGATACTTTGAAGAAGAGGGGAAACCTATCTATGAATATTCTGGGAAATAGAAAGAAATGGACTCATATACTTAATTGGATCTTCTAACCATAATAAAAGAAACCTAAAATTCCTTAGAATCGAAGGGGATACACCCTTGAAAGAGAAGGGGTCTTTTCATTTGCATGATAGGATATTGGGAGTGGAATTATGAGTAAATTGGGTGTAAATGATATAGTCTTAGTAGAGAAAATTGTAAATTATCCACTTTTAATGAGGTGCATAGTTTGGTTGCATGGTTTGGAAAACCGTACATCAACCTTGTGACTTACTTTGTCCGAAGAGGGCATGGGCCGCATGGTTTTTTAGTCCATCCGAACAATTTGAAAAAACCTTGTGTAATCCATGTGAATGGATTTAGACCAAGACTTCATGGTTTCCAAGCCACCTCGCATGGTTTTTAAAACTGTGTTCCCCCTAAATCCATGTCACATAGTCATGGGGTATGGTTAGCACTAAAAATACTCTAACAATGCACTGTGTATTGTAACTCCATTTTACCTTTTTCTGAGTCTAGAACCCTTGGGACGCTCTTGAGACCTTTTCTACTCCTAGGAAGCATTCTAAAGGACATTAAAATGAGTTCAACCAAAAAATAAAATAGAAACATTACTCGTTAAAGGGTCGGGGTATTACACTAACAATTCTGGCTAGTAGACTAGATTACATAGTGTGTAGTCAGAGTACATGTAGTGTACCCAAGTTCACTGTACCTAGACATGTAATGAGATAAACAGAACTCCAAGTAGTAATAACACATGATGAATTTTTTTACACTACATATTGACTAGTCCAATTTAGCACGTGACTTGTCAGAATACATGGCATGTATCTATCATTCATTTCATGTAATATACATTATATAATAGTGAAATTTGGGCTAACCATGTCATCAAATACGTGGTTTTTAACCATGTGAGACTGATATTATAGAAAATTAATTAGATGCACAATGTTTAGTCATTGTACACAGCATGTAACACATTATTTCTTATGTATGAAGAACACACTGAGTCCCTCGGCATGTTATGAAAATACACAGCTAACAGAACACATGACGTGTAGCAGGAGTATATGTCGTGTGGTCCTAAATCTGAAGAATATATTGATTCCTTTGATGGGTTACATAGAAACATGACAAGCAGAACACATAGTGTGTAGTTGGTTATTACACGTTGTTTAGTATGGTCAAGGTACACACTGAAGCCATATGAATTTATCTCAGGTAACAAAAATAAAGGTATAAGGTATATAGCTCATTGGTATACATCATGTAGTATCCCAATAAATGATAAAATTTTAATTACATTAAAATGATTAATTATGACATTAAAACCTAATTACATTGTTGGCACCATATGTGTTTGATTATTGAATCATTGTTTTGAAGAATTAATAAATGCTCAATTAATTTATTATAATTATATGTAATCATTGGTCATGTTGTTTATTTTCTATAAATGCATTTTTGATCGGTATCTCCAAGATACTTTATATGATTATTAAGATAAAATTGAATTAATTAATTAATTAATACATGCATTTTTATCTTAACAATAAAGAATAAATATAAGTGAATGTTAACCAATATACTTTTTCATATTCATTACAGGTGTATGGTTGATCATGATCTTGACCAAGACCTGTGTATGTGTTGGTTTTATTTAATTTAATTTATTTCTTGGTTTTGAAATTGATTTATATTAAATTAAATATTATATTATATGAGTCATCTCTCACTCCTTTATTGTGTAGGACTTGTGTATCCATGTTGATTTATGTAATTCCCATTAACCAATATTTTGGTTCCCATAAATTGTGTGTGAGTTATAAATACATGTAATAAAATAAGTATCTCAAATCAGGTTAAGGAAGTTTAAGATGGAACCAAGATGATGTCAACCCAGGTGATACATGAGGGGACAGGTAGAATGCTGCAACTCATGCCAAGATCATCATAATGAGTTTTTCCCTAGGTCATAGGTTGATTTATTTTCCTCTCAATAAATCAATCTTTAGATTAGATCATGATCGGTTCATTTAGTTATTTATTTATTTCTATCTTATGCATTATTTATTTTATAGATGCAATACTACGATCACATAAATAAATGGACTAATGTAAAAATATAGAATTTAAATAAATTGATTATGTGTAAATGTTTTATCAAAACATGGTTAATCACTTATGTAAAATCCATATAATATTAACAAGATATGTAATGGATAAAACAAGAAATATTTATTCATAATAAAATAAAATCCATTAAGTTAATATTAAGTCACTAAACCTTCTATCGTCTGTATTAATATGAACTCATTGTTAAAGTGTTAGCTTAGCCTATGTCAGTGGCACTTTTTAATTATTGGGAAGTTTTGGTTAAACTTAACCAAATCTATATTGGGTTTAATGTTCTCCATATATCTAATTATAATTTGGAGGAAAGTGTTGAATAAATCCTAGTTAGGATTTATGTATTGGGGATTCCACTCAATACATCATGGAGCTTCTAATATTCAATTGTCAAGACCGCCTACCTAAATACTTTATTATAATTTAAATGGCCTATATCTAGATTATAAAAAAGGAAATATGGATTTTTCTACTTGAATTTATTGAGTGATAGGACATTTCGAGTTTAATGGTGAGGGTTGTTGAGACTTGATATAATAACGGGAGACTTAATAAAATTAAATTCATTATATCTCACATAAATTCTAATCAAGTGAATTACTAATAATATGATCTTTTATAATTAAAGGATAATAGAAATTTCATCATCCACCATATCCCTAAGATCAATATTTTAGAAATACCATATTCTTATTAGAAATAACTTCTATGAATTGTTCAGACGCCTATAGGTTGTGTTGTGCTATAAACATAAATCTTACAAGTTAGAATACTCACTACCTGGTCCACCTGCAAAGGAGGCAAGTGATGAAGAGTTCATTATCTATGATTAACACATGTGTGATGCAGTCGGCATTCAGTGTTTAATTATTTCTTCCATATCTAGTGAACTCATGAATTCTAATGAATACATGGATTCTTGTAGCATGCTTCAACATCTTTTTGGTCTATATTGAGAGATAGATAGATAAGAATAGTTTAAAATATACAAGGTTCTCTTTCATAGTATGCTTTAAGAAGGTTTACTAGCTAGATCTCACATAGTCAAACTCATTGGCTACATTGAGCGCCTATAGGTTCCAGGTTTAAATTTCCTAAAGAACTATGCACTGATCTCATTTTAGAATCACTCCCTCTGATATTCTTCATCTTTATTTTTAATTTCAAAATGAATAACATTGAGAAGTCTTACATAGATCTTCGTACACTACTTCTCCAAGTTGACAATGATATGAAGTATGAAAATCCTTATATCCTTATGGTGAATAAAAGTAAAGTTCAAGAGAAGAGATCTAAATATAAAGCTTCCTCAAAATTCCCTTCCAATAAGAGAAGGATCAAGTGACAAGAAAGGGAATAAGATAATTCATGTTTTTCATGTGGCAAGAAGGGAAACTAGAAGAAAAATTTCATTTAGGAAAATAAGAAAGGGGAAACTTCAGGTGCATTTATTATCGATTTAAATCTATCTATTTCTATAAATTGGTTATTAGATATAGAATATGGTGATCACATATATATTCAAATATAGGAACTAAGTATATTCTATAAGATTATCCAATAGGAGATAGATCTATGAGCATCCAATGAATCTAGACTTGTTTTAATGGATATTGGGGACTACCAGCTTACATTTCTAAGGAATTATCTTGGTTTTAAAAGATTTTTATTATCCATCATATATTTCCAAAAACGTTACTTATGTATCCAGACTTGATACAGATGGATTTATTTTCAATTTTGGGAATATATGTTGATTATTTTATAAGTATAACATGTTTTATGGTAATGAACATTTAAATAATGGTATTTATGTGTTGGATTACATGAATTAAGTAATGGAAATCGATAATGAAACTAATTCACATGACTCATACCACACCCAGCTATGGAATCACTAAATAGGTCATGTAAGAGTGAAGTATTTGACAAAATTACACCAAGATGGATATTTAGATTCCTTTGAGCTAAAATCACTTGGTTTGTTCCACACATGTTTATAAAAAATAATGACTAATTCTTTATTTAGTGGAAAAGGGTGAAAGTTTCAAAGATATTCTTGGATTAGTTTATACCAATATCTATAGACCATTTCCAGTTAAATCAAGGTTTGGGTACTCAAAAATCATAAATTTTAATGATGATTTTAGTATATATGGATATATATACTTAATTAGGTATAAGTAAGATTCCTTCTATAGATTCAAAGAATGAAATAATGAAGTTGAGAACTATATTAGAAATAATATTAAGAAACTCCACTTAGACCATGGTGGAGAATATCGTAATCAAGACTTCGTTGATTATTTATGGGAGTTTTTTATTATATTATAACTCCCTCCTCTTTATACACCTCAGTGGAATGGTGTAAGTGAAAGGAGGAACCACACCCCGCTATACATGGTGAGATCAATGATGAGTTAGGCGAGTCTTCCATTATCCAATTGGGCATATGCATTACAAATAGTAGCATACATACTAAACTGAGTTCTAACTAAAGTGTAAGATGGTATTACATACCAATTGTGGAGTATAAAGAAACCTCTTTTGTCATACTTATATGTGTGTGGATGTGAATCATTTGTTAAGCCATCTTCAGGTAATAAACTTTCACCTTAAGGCACAAAGTGTATCTATATAGGATATCCCATGGAAACAAGAGGATAATACTTATAAAACCCTTCAGATAAAAATTATGTGGTTTAAAAACATCCCACATTCCATGATAAGGATTATATCTCTAAAAGTGATAGTGGTAGAAAGATATAATTCATTGAATTTTATGATCAAGATACACAATAGTTAGCACAGAAACAAATTCCACAAATCCCCATGGAAGATAATGTTCCAGAGACACTAGTACTATATAGGAGTACAAGATAGGTTAGAGTACCAAAAAAATATGGTTTTCTAGTAACTAAATATGGTGACTCATTATTCTTAGACAATAAGGGTCATGTAACATACAAGTAAATAGTAAGTTTCATAGATTTTGTTAAGTGGAAAGATGTTATGAATTCTAAAATGGATTATATATACCAAAACCAAGTATGGATTTTGGTAGATCCTCTAATGGATATAAATTCATTTGATTATAAATAGTTATTTAAGAATAAATTGGACATTGATGGATAAGTCAACACTTATAGGGAATGACTGGTTGAAAAATGTTTCAAATTACATCCAGGCATAGACTATGACTAAAACTTTTCACCAGTTTCAATGCTGAAATCCATTATAATTCTACTTTAAATTATTGCATACCAAGACTATGTTATTTGGAAAATGGATGTAAAAATATCCCTCCTCATTGGTAACCTTCAGAAATATGTCTATACGATACAACCTAAAGGTTTTGTGACCCCAAAGGATTCCAACAAGGTATGTAAATTAAAAATATCCATTTATGGTTTAAAATAAGAATTTAGTTCATGGAACATTTGATTTGATGAATCCATAGAAGAATTTAGTTTCATAAAGAAAAAATGTGATCCTTGTGTCTGTAAGATGTTTAGTGGGAGTGTGTTCATTTTCTTAATAGTATATATCAATTAAATACCACTTACTAAAAATGAAGTTTTGATCTTGTGGTCTATTAAAGTCTGGTCAAATAGATGCTTCTTCGTGAAGGATTTAGGCAAATCATTATATATTATCAGGATCCGGATCCATTAAGATTGATCCAAGAGGTTGGTCGGTCAATGTTAGGGTATATATATTGACAAGATACTGAAGAGATACAGTATGGAAGAATCTAAGATGGTATTTTTTCTAATATAACATCACATTAATCTTTTCAAGAAATTTTGTCCTTAGACACATGATGAAATAAATATAATGTCAAGGATTCCATATGCACAAATAATTGGTTAATTCATGTATTATATGTTATATAATAGGAAAAATTTTACCTATTCCTTGAGTGTGATGGAGAGATATCAAGTTGACCCAAGTGATCTTCATTGGTTAGCAGTCAAGACTATCCTTAAGTATATGAATCATACTAAAGATATGTTCTTATTATATAGAGTATATGAGGAACTGGTCTTCATAGGATATGAATGTGCTAGTTTCCAAACAGATCAGGATGATTTGGAATTACAGACGGGATACATATTCACTCTCAAGGAGGTGATGTGAGCTAGAAGAACTCAAAATAATCCATACTTGTAGATTCTGTAGAAGAGTATGAGTATATTGTGACTTTTGAGGTATCTAACTAATAATTTTGGATACATAAATTAATCCAAGAGCTTGACATAGTTCCTAGTAGTAAAGATCTTATCACACTCTATTATGATAATAATGCAGTGATGACCCTTGCAAATTAGCCAAGGTCACATTAGGGGGAGAAGCATATACTTCAAAAGAATCATATCTTGAGATATTTTTTTCAAAGAGGTGAAATCATAGTGAGAATAATATACATGTAAGGAAATTCAGTATACCCCTTGAGTAAATCCTTAACTCAGCAAAAACATTGTCATAAAGTGAGGTCTAGTGGACTGAAAGTCATAGGTAGTTGGATCTAGTCCAAATGGGAGTATGTTGGAGTTGGTATTCTAAAACCACCTATTTTTAATTTATATTATATATATATTAAAATATTTATATATTAATAAAACATCTTGTTACATATTGTTCATTATTCTGCATGACTTTAATTTAACAATGTCTGAGAGTATTTGTCACATTGATAAGGTCATATTAGTTCTCTGGTATGATGAGAACCTTGAAATTGCATGATGATATTTTTAAATATAGTAATACAATCAGATAACATACTATGATAGGACACATAGAATGTTGATTTTCAGGTGAATTTACTCATAACAAGATGAGACTTCTTCACATAAAGTCTGCATTTAGTAATTTCTAAGATGAGAGGTTATGAGAATAGACCCACATGTAATAATTCCACATGTTTATGCTTCATCAAATATTACTTTCTGTGAGAATGTATAATCGCCCTTAAACTTTGTGATTATTATTAATGCATGTTACGACTTACAAACTTAGATGTATTTTGTAAACCTTGATGATATAGTTCATGGAGAAGTTAGATGCATCAGGTGTGTAATGAGAGATGTGTTTTTTATTAATAAGTCTATGAAGTATGTTTCCCTTCCATATATATATAATATGATATATTTTCCCTTTTATTGAAATAGAACTGTCCAATTAAATTTCATGGTCAAGGTGTAATGGAAAGTTTATTTTAGATAGTCAAAGAAAGATGTATCAAACACAAAGGTTGATAACAAATATGTGAAACCTTCTTAAAGATATATTTTGACAAATATATTATGTTACATAGTAATCATTCATGTGTGGTTGTCGAGGTTGAGACATTAAATTCTTTCTCTTGGGTTCCTCGACTCCTTACTAGATAGTAATCATGAACTTTAGTCAAGTGCACCTAATGCCAAAGAGAAAGAATCCTAGAGGGTCACACAATAAGTATTTCCATTGATCTTAATTAAATTATATTTCAAATTAATTTTTGGATAGATATATTATTCTCAGTAAAATAATTAATTTTATCTGGGATTTATTGATCACAAATATTCACATGGTAATAAATAATTATTGATTCCTTAATAAATAATTTATTTAATTGTGTGAATAATAAATAAATATTCATTTTCCAGATTGTGAATAAAATATTTATTTTATTTATTGAATATATATTTATGAATAAATATTTAATTAAATATTTATTAGCGTATTCGATAAATTCTGTAACAACCCAAACATTTGTTAATGAAAATCCCTCTTGATTTAATTAAATGTCTTAATATGTGAAATGGTTATAAAACATATGAAATTATTCTGTTTTATATTTTTGGATTTTAAAATACTATTAAGAATTGTGACCTTTTATAATATAGTTGTTGAATAGTGATCACATGATTAGTATAAATATAGGGCTTTAACAAATCCAATTTACTCAGACAAAGGAAGCGATAGCCTCATCCAGTAGGCTTGACCTTTATGAAGCCTATTTATCAGATCTCATAAAGGAGTTTGAATCTTTAGGATTTTCTCTTGACCAAGCCCAATCCAATCTTGAATATGTTAAGCTCGACCAGAATCGCCTACGGGAGAAGTGGAAGTTGATAGAGATTACCACTCAAGCGATGTTATTCGAGCCACCCCAAGAGTCTGTCACCATCACGCACCTTACCCTAAGGTCTTATGTGAGTGTTTTAAGGGTTTATGTAACAAGACCCTAGTACTATAATTATGTACATTACATTTGTATATAATAATGAATATACTTTTATTTTATTATTGTTACTTTGTAAATAGTTTTTAAAGCACAAATAGCATTTTTAGTTAATATTCAACTAAGAAATCTATTTTTGATGAATTAATGGATTTTTGTATTAAATAATATTTTAATAAAATATTATTATTATTATTAAATTGATTTCTATCAAATATAAATTATCATATAATTTTATGAAAGCAATTTTAATTTTTATTAAGGTTTGAAATCCATTTTTGTCAAAACCCATGAATTTTCGATAAATGTAAGTTTTTATTTGAAAAGTTAAAATTAACATTTATAAAATTATTTAAATAAAATGAATATTATTTCTAGAATTAGGATGTTGAAATTATCCAACGGTTAATTTTTCATAATTTTCTGAGACAGTCAAATTTTTGGGTAAAAATTAAATACCGTTTAAATATATAATGTGTTTTATGACACCATAATGACCCAATAGTGATGTAATAAAATACTATAAACTTTATGTTCAGAAAATATATGTTTTACCATTAAAATAATGTGATTTTGGGTTTGTTTTATTTATTTTACAAAGCTTTAGTGGACCCTTCAAGACTTATAAAACATTTATTCTTTTTAAATTGTTTTCATTGAGAGTGTGACTCACCTCCACATAAACAACCCTATTATTTTAAGAAGTTTGGCCATTGGACTTATAAAATATTTTTTTCCACTCCAATTTCGAAAAAACCATGGGATGGTTTGTGTTTTTGATTATTTTAATGTGAGGTGTCCCAAACCAAAATAATAAACAATTCCCTCTCCTTTCTTATATAAACCCACCCAAGATCCCACTTCCTCTTCACTTAAAGCCTTTGGATTTTTTAAAAACTATACCCTTCTCTATCTATAATCCTCTCAAGGTGACCTTAATCCTCCCAAGGTCCTGACCTTCAGGCTTCCGAAGTTACTCTTCAAGGTAATGGATCCTTTCACCCACCTCTTTTAAGTCATGACTTCCTTTATGTTATGTCTTCTAGTTTCCATTTTATTATATGGGGGTATGTTATTATATATCATTATTAATATAAATTTTATGTTCAAATTATTATATAACCTTTATTCTCTAATCAATTTCTTTTCTGAATTGTTAAGTGACGTTGTTAGGATGCCGAATTTTCGTAAAAGAATTCTCATTTTCTCTTTTCCGTCAAGTTTCATTTTCATATGGTATTTCCTTAAAATAACCATAGAATGATCTTATTTCTTTTTATTACTACTTTATAATGAGTTATTTATGAGTGGGTTACCCTTTTACCCTCCCTTTTTAATGTTTTCTAAAATGATGTTATGTAGCTGTTATGCTGCTGAAATTTCATCTCAAAATTTCTCTCTCTTTCTCTCAAGAAATTATCTTGTTTTATTTATGTGAATAACCAGACCTATTTTGTTTTTTTGGGTGATAATAAATACAAAAAAATGATATATTTGATTCTATAATTGACATACATATAACCCTCACTCCCTTTTCATGGGTTATAAATGACATAACGATCTTATTTTTAAAGCACTTTTAAAATGTCGTGATTTTGAAATAAAACCCATTTCTTTTATTCTCTATGAGTTATTTATGAAATGTTTGATTATGATCTATGTGGATAACATGAAAGTAATGGAATATTAATTGTGTGTCCTGATAGCACTCCAATGCATTTGTTAAATAATTAATCTCTAGAGATGACAAGTTTCACGATACCTTGGTGAATAACCTTGGTAATTTTTTTATGACACCTTAGGGTTGAACCTTGGGGATATGTTCATGAATGTCTAAATGAAATGTTTTAGCCACATATTCAAGTTATTTTTCAAGTTATTTTTGTTATGATATGCCTATAATTCAATTTCTCATGTCTTTATGTTTTTTATCAAGTTCTTATTGATATCACAAGTAAATTGATTCCATTACTTTCCTTATTGGGCCTTCTGCTCACCCTTTCCTATGATGTATGAATCCATGTTATAAGATGAAGTAATTGTACTTAGGATGAACCTATTATGAATTCTTAAAAGTGGATTATAATAATTTTTTATGTTGTTTTAATGTATTATGTTCCTGATTTCCAAGACACTGGACTTTAAAGATCCTATGTTTGTAAAATGTAATGAAAAGTTATGTAATAAAAAGGCGGGATCCAACAGTTGGTATCAAATGATAGTTTAGTTATTTATGGAAATTAGGCTATGAAAAATTTAGGAAGAACCTTGTAGAAAATTTTAAATATAATAAAACTTCCTGGTATTTTGGTGAGTATTGAGTAAGTGGCTTATAAAACAAATACATCCCTGTTTGGATATGAGTAGGTAGAGGCAACTCTGGTACAGATGTACATAGGGGTAAAACCCAAATACACCACTTTGATCTAGACTAAAATGGGAACTGGGGCACGACAATGGGCCTTGATTCACTCGTGGTTATGACACTATGGGGGTATATGTTTGGTTAATCACAAGATTTTTTATGAATCATTATGAAGGAATTATAGAGAAATGTAATTGTTTAAGCATGAAGTTTTAAGACATAAAATACTTTATAGTTAAAATATTTTTAAGTGAAATAATTTTCTCACTAAGGTTTTATTATTTTAGAAAATGGCGGGAAATATAAGGAATCGTGAAAATGGTGACCGCAATGGACCATGCATTGATGACCCTCTAATATAATCTGGAATGGAAACATCCATGAGAGTGATGAACCAACTGACTCAAGTTATGGGAAATAACATGAATCAAGCTGAGAGACTAATCTCACCGTGAAGGGAACAAATTTCTGTTGAATCCTTTATGCATCAACGACCACAAACCTACAGATGGGTTTACTACAGTTGGACAAAGTATTGTCCATTTTTTAATTTTCCATCTATACTTGTCTGAAAAATTACAACCGAGGTATGTATAGATTATATATTTTATTTAATATTAGTGTTAAATTTTCTTTAATATTTTAAAATTTATATATTTATATATTTTATTATGGTAATACTTTAAAGGTAAATACATATTATATAAACAAAATCAAGTAAATCATGTTATGACTTTAGATGGTACTTTTTATAGAATTTATAGTTTGTGAACATATTCATCTTTGTTATTGGGTGTTTATGAAATTCCTATTTTATGATAAAATTTTTGCATGTTTGATGACTTTGATGACTTTAAAGATTGGTATCCTAGATCTTTTAATTGGAGATTTTTTGTGCAGCAACATGATGCAAGACTTTTCCATGTAAGTTAATTATCATAATTCTTTCAGTTCGTTTAATTTATAGAAAATTAATACTTATGTTTTTTTGTATTATGTATCTTTATAAAACTTTTATCTAATATGATATGAAATTGGTATATATATTTTGAGACCCGAAATTTATTTCACCAATATCAATGATAATGAAAGATATCGAAAGAATAATATATATTTTGGAAATATTTCAAAATAATATAATTCAGAGTTGGATTATTTCTTATATTGAAGAATATGGAACATATATTTCATAAAGTTTTTTTTCCACAATCTAAATTACCTCTCACATTATATTTTTTTATATTACTATCCATTAGATGTTGTGTTTTTTTTTCAGAAAAGAAGATTGTTTACTGATTATACTCTATATGTGGTGAAATGTGAGAAAATTTTAGTAATGTATTGAACATGTAAGTTTTATTATTCTAATAATTTTATATTATAAGACCTTTTAACTTTATTTCATGAATATAATTTTCAAATAAGGCATGGTATTAATTTAGAGATATAGTAGGAAATATGAGTGAAAAGATTTCTCTCTCATTTATAATTACTGTATTCTGGTTGTAAGTACATAAAATGACATTTTGGATTGAAAAAATATTTTTAAAAAATAATCTTCAAGGAGTAAAGGAATGTGGATATTATATTCTAATATTTATGTTTGAAATAATTTCAACCAAGATAGTTACAAAATTACACAAGGGTATATTTTATTATAAACATTCCTTTAATTTATCTTATAATTAGATTTATAACGCATGCTAAAATGCTTCTTTTTAATTTGTGGAGTTTTGATCACCCTCACCCTTATACTAACCAAGAGTTAAATCACATAAAAAAGATAATGAGTGTTTTATTTCACAAGTTTTATTATGTTTTATTATATTTTTAAATTATATTTTAAATTTTAAATTTCAAATTGTAAAGTTAAAATGATTTGAATTTTTGACGTTTTTTCTAGTTATTTGTGTTTTTGTTTTCTATTTATGGTTTTATTTTTATATAGTTAGGCTCCTATATTTGAATTCAATATGAAAAAAAATCATTTTTCACATTCTTTATTATATAACTGAAAAATAAATTTAAGAAAAAAATGTTCACATTGGTTATACAATAAGTGACATGATAAAGGATTTTTCATATCCATTATTATATAATAGATGTGAAAAACCCCTTCCCGTTATATAGTTTTATACTGATTTCAATGGTTTTTTTTAAAAAAAAACAATGAGAAATATGGTCTTTTACATCAGATAACAATAACCAATATAAAAAACATATTTACAACATCACTTTCAATAATTTAGCAAGGTAACCAACGTTAAAAACCCAAAAACGATGTGGAAAACCCTATTTTTCACTAGTTTGTTTTGAAAATCATGTTTAATATCTTTGAAACTATACATATTGAGAAGAAAACACAAAATGATTTGGATCCTGAAAATAAGGTTCTTTTTAAATTCCTTTGAACCGTTATAACCAAAAGAGTTAGGGAATATGAGGAGGTTCTTTACAAAGATATGTATCTCTTATATTTTTTATTGAATGAAAAGAGAATCATTTTTCAAGGTAAATATTAGGATATATTCACCACTTTAGTTGAGGGAGTAAGAAATTTAATTACTATCCTTTTATAAGAATGTTGATTATTTTGTTTTAGAAAAGAGATATGGAGTTAAAAGAGATGGAATCCATGAAGTGTCATCATTTGAATTTGATGAAAACTGGTGTCATGAGAAAATTAGGTTAGGTTTGGAATATTCTATTGAATAATATAAGTTAAATTAAAAATAAATATCAAAAAAGTGATGAAGAATCAATTAAAGGAGAATAATAAAATTCTATTACAACTATTGAGGGCGGAATCTTAGATATTAATAATTCTATACTTTGATGGGGGTCTAAAAGAGAGTCTATAGAATCTAGATTTAATGAAAAAATCATTTATAATGTTTTTTTATAGTTTTAGTGTAGAGACCGATGTGAATTGCAAAATTTATACTGATCAATATAAAGATGAAGTCGTTAGTGAACCTATTGAAATAAATTATATTATAGGATAATTTGAAGGTAGAGTTAAATTTTAAAGGATAGATACGGTTTTTTATCAAGAAATTGTCAATTCCAATATAGAGATTGTTGTTGTGGGGGAAAATTATAATCTAAAATAAAAACATGTTTTGGAATATGAAGATATATATTATATTAATGTTACTGCAATACAAAGAGAGAAGGTAGTATTATATGAAGAAATTCACTTTCTGATAACTAAAAAAGAAGAATATAATATATTTTAAGAGAATTTTAAATAATTAAACTCTTGTGTTTTCTTAAAGTGTCATCAGTTTAAATATGAAGTTATAGTTTCAAAATATGTTTTGAAAGATTCTAGAACTGAATTAAAATAATGAAAGTAGAATATTGTTTCTAAAAAAGATTTTGATTCCCTTAAATCTTCAATAGTTTCAAAAGATGATTTTATTTATCTTAAGGAAATATTGAAAGATCAATAAAATGTAATGAAATATACTCATCCCATTCATAAAGGAATAGATGAATCTTCAAAGAATGATCTTGGAGAATTGATGCACACTCAATTCGAGTTGCTAAAGGAAAGACAACTTATTAATATATGTATTCTAGTTTCTATTTTGAAGGTGATAAAGTTCATAAAGGATCATTTTGTTATAATAAATTCAAATTTTGATCTATCTCTAGTAAATGAGAGGATTTATAATTTGAAATTTGATATTTCTACATTGGATAAATTGTAGGATTTTAGAAGTGATCCACTTTCTGAAACCAAGAAATTTAAAACCAAATAAATTAGTTCTAAAATTTCTATGATAATTATAGGTTGTACTACTGTGTTTGTAAAATTTTAGAGTCATGTCCATCAAAAATTTTATCAGAATCATGAAAATATAAAATCTATAAAACATTATTTAATAACATTTCAATTGATTTTGAAATAAAATATTTCATCATTGAAGAAAACTTTATAGAAATATATTGAAGAATCTTGAAGTACATGAACATTGTTAAATATTGGGAAGAACCTTTGAATACAAATTTCCAATTTTTAATAGATGGATATTAAAATATTATGGAAAATATTAAAGATTTATATTAATATAAATATAATTCATTTGAAAAATAAATACAAACATATAAATTTGAAGAAACAAGAGTCTTAGAAAAGTAAAGAAGATTTAAAAAAAACACTATTATTGATGATGTTTCTGCTACACATAATTTGTTTGGGTACACTTTAAATATATTGAAAATACTATTAGAATGACATTCAATAACTTCAAAACAAATGTATGATTTTAGATAGAGGATGAAAAATGAAAAATCAATGAAAAAAATCATCTATAAAATATATCACCATACTAAAAGTAGTTTTATAATATGTGGGAAAAGATCACAAATAGATGGGAATACAAGATTGATAGTTTTTATGCTGATTCAGTTGGAATAGAAGATATGAAATAAATAAAAAAAGACAATGAAAATTTTCTTAGAAAATATTGTTAATTACTACCAATTTATAATAAAGATAAAATCGTCTCAAGGTTGTATAATTTTGTAAAGGCATTGTATGAGATCACAGGAAAATAAATTTTGTGTACTATTCCACCTAATATGTTTCCTACTTAAAGATCTCAATTGAAGAAGGTTTATGAATCCCACTAGTTATTTCATAAATGTGCAATGGATAATCCTAATTTTCAATGGACAAGGGATTTTTCAATATTCATACACCCTTAAACATCTTTATATGACTTACCATTCATGAATCTTGTTGCACCTACCCCTCAACCAAGATTTACAGTTTTTTCCTCTAAACCTTTGAAATTTTGGTCTGGATAGTAAAAGTACACACTAGATAAAATATATAAAGGATATCATATTAATGTAAAAATATTTAAAATATTGAGAAGGGATAGTGATAAACCAATTTGAGTTTCAGGAAAGCAATCTAGTTCTTCAACATCATAACCTAAACCTTTTACCCAAGACAATATACTTTTCTAAGGAGAAAGAAACTTTAAAAAATGCTAACCCAAAACCTTCTAATCATAAAACACAACCATATCTTGAATCAAAATTATTATATGTTTTTTGTGTTTAATGTTTTTATTTTATTAAATCCTCTATTTATATTTTAGTTATCGTTCTCTAATACAGGTTAATATCTAATTCATATTATATTCAATACTATATTATTGCAATTTAATTTTGTGTGCAAAATTGATTGTGTTATATTTCTCTTTTAACATTCTTTTTCATATCATTAAAAGGGGGTAATGAGATTATAATGTGGATACTAGCACAATATTTTACTCTATTTTTTATTTTTCTTAATCTATAAAAATCAATTTTTTAAATTTTCAGATTTTGTGGTCAAAAGGGGGGAGATTATTAAAGATGTTTTTGTGCTCCAAAAAAATCTCATATATTCTAAGTTATGATTTTAACAAAATCCCTTGTTTCTTTCTAATGACTCTAATTTAAGTGATTTTAAAGTTATTTAATAATATTTTAAATTGTTTCTCAATGTGGAATTATAATATAAGTTATAATATTTATGTTGAATTTTTTTTCTAAGTACACAATATTATATATAGAGAAGTTAATCTTATGTTTGAAGTGAATATTAGAAGTAAATATTATATTTTAGGATATTTCAAAATATTATATCTTATGTATTCAATGAAGTTTAATATTTATTCTTGCATATGGAAATTTAACAAAGGAATTTATCTTACATATTCAAATATTCCCTCTTTTGTATCAAAGTTACAGAGTATGATAATTTATCTATGAATAGATATATCTTATGTATATAATTAAAGTTACAAGTGACTCTTATGTATTCATGTTTTAGATCATTCATATTGAAGCATATTTAAAATTTGGTTAAGTAATGAGTATTATGTATGAATCATATTTTAGAGTGATTCTTATGTATATGTTGTGAATAAAATTTTCATTCTTACAAGTTAATTGGAAAGAATAAATGTATTATTACATATACACTATAATAATATAAAATTATACTTACATATGATATTCAACCATTTAAATTTAAATATATTTTCTGATAGATTTTTGGATGCTAATTTATAAGAGATTTATTTAATTTTGAAAATATTTTCCATAAAATCTATAACTATTTAATGTAAGGATGATAGAGATTAATTTAAGATTTTTTCAAGGAATACCCTAGTATTTTTAAAAGGTATAAATATTCCTACTTTTAAAGATAAAATCAAGTAATTGTTTGACTTATCATATTTTAATTAATTATCCAACAAAAAAGAAAGCAATATATGCAACTTTCAGTAAATTCAAAACATAGGTTTTTGGAGTGAAAATTTTAATGCTTTTAAAATAATTAGTGTTTCACTATTGTATTTGTTGATTGCTGAGAAAGGTTATATGGTTTCAATTATTATATTTTTGCTCTATAACTTTAAAGTTTAAACAAAAAATAAGAAGTAATGAATTGTTATTGTTTCATGTTCACAAAAGAATCAAGAATTGGAAATAGATATTTTCAAAGCTATAATTTGGAGACATATTCTTTCTATAAATAATATTATGATACTTTTAGTTGTAGATATTTACATAGGTATTTTTTGTGAGTTTCAATGATCTATATTGTTTCTACTCATGTTTTATTTTTTACACTTTTAGTGTTAAGTGTGTGTGTGAGATCAGGGATAGGTATTTTTATTTTTGTAAGAGGGATATCCCAATTGAAAGGTCTTATAAAATGTACTAAGTTTCAACCAATTACACTTAGTTGTGAGATCCTTAATAAGAGGATATTAATAAAATAACCTAACCTATATTGGATATTGGTGGTGTGGAGTACGGGAAGTTTAATGAAAACCTTAAATCGTTATAAAAGTTAGTTGTGTCCTATATTTTTTTCTTTATTTCTACTGAAATATTTATTCTGAATAGGAGGAAAACCAAGAGATTTATTTTAATATGGATGTTTTGAAAGGTAAAATTTATTGTAGGTGGTATTTAAGAACTCAATTCACCCCCTCTTGAGCCATTATTATCAACAAATGGGGAAAATGAAATCATTACATTTTGACATAATAAAAAATATACACCCTCCTATAAATTTCACAATAATAGAGATTCATGAATAATAATAAAAATTACCTGAGTAAAAGATATGCTAAATGAAATATCCCATAATTTTGGATTCATTACACTTAAAATTAAACGACTGTAGTAAAACATAGGTAGATATCAAACCATTTTCTTCCTAACTAGCTAACTCAACCATTATCTCACTTTTAATGGAAACTCTTAACAAACTTAAGTACAGATCATTGACTTATAATAAATCTAGATTATGCTGGGAGGAGATAATATCCTTACGAAAACTTGATGAAATGTATGAAAATGTATGCTAGCTAAGCATTGTCAGATTTTTTTATAAAGATTCATCCCATGTGTTTTGGAAAGTAAGATCCAGGAAACTTACTCTTCAATATTTTAAAAACCTTGTAACATTTTGAAAACATTTCTTGACATTAAATTTTTATAAATTAAATCATGTAAATTGAGTAATATCACATAACCATAATCAAATCTTATGGAACTTAATAATCCAAATCAATAAGTTATTAATTAGAGACTTATATAAGTAATAAAGAATGAACATATGATTAATAAGTCACTCATAGAGGAACAATACACTATTAAGTAATAAATTACAAAAAAGAACATGAAAATATGTGATCAATGACAAATAAAATATAAATATTTAGATCATGATGGATTCTATGTGTTTAAATTTGATATTAATATAAATAAAAAATACTTTACAAAAACCAACTTTTTATAGGGTTTTGAAAAGATGTTTTAAAGGAAACATGTTTTAAAAAATCCATTACATAGGATCTTTCAAAATACTCTTTAAAAATATTTAACATGTAATGAGAAAATAAAAATGGAAACCATTTTTTCATAATTATGATAATAGTTGATTGAAATTTATTATTACTAGTTTATAAAATAAGTGGACATCATGTTCTAGGCATAGTTTAGGAATTCACTCAAAGGTTTTAGACCTCATACCATATCCATTTGAAACCTTATTCAACCCAATGATCACCAATAAAACCCTAAACCCCATTACAAAAAAATACAAGACCAAAAGAATTAAATAAATCAATTACCATAATCAAAGAAGACTAAACCTCAAGGAAAGCCTAGGTAAAATACTCTAAAAAAATACTTAAGATCACAATGACAAAAATCCTCAAATAAAACAACCTATTCATCTTCTAATTTCATTCAAAAATCATAAAAACCTTAGGATAAACCATAAAAAATTATCTTTCCACAAAAATAGTTGTAGATTAAGTGTAGAGAAACCAAATGAACTTCTTTTATCCACGATAAGACAACACCTCCATTTTAGATGAATTCCACCATGCTCTGATGAAATTAATTCTCAATCCCTAACCTAGGAGGTGTGGAATCATAAAATAGGAATGGAAGAGATGATAGGAGGGATATAGAGGAGGATTAAATTATATTTAGTATGAAAAACTCCCCTTTAATCATCCTTGAACCAATAGGCAAGAAGAGAGGAGGAGAAAAATAAGAGCATATTCAAGAGGGGCTCTCAGCTGGATTAAAAAAACTAAGTTAAAAGGAGGAAAAATGAGGGTTAAAAGTATTTTAAAGAAAAATAATAAATTATCCATTTAAATAAAGGATAATTGAAGTGACCATGTACTTGTAATGGGCCACTAGGTGCCTTTTATAACCTCTAAGACACCAGGCCTTATTCCAATCTCACTAAGTATTCGGTGCCACCAAATGGGTACTTGATGCTACCCACAATTATAGGACTACTAGTTCACCACCTTATACCTAAACTAAACTCCTAAACTCTGAAATTCACCTCAAACCATTATTAAAAACACCTAAAATTTTATCCCGACCACCATAATATGTGACTGTGTCCCAAAATAAAATAAAAACCTTGAAACAAAACCAAAAAATCAAATAATCCCACATTTTAATAATTTAAATCTCTAATTTAAATCAATAATAATATCTTGATCCATATAAGTAGGAAATGATTCACTATAAACTCCCACAAAATGACTTCTCATCCCTAACAAGTTTTAGGAGACACTCACCCAAATACTCACTATTTTACTAAATACCTTAGCTCAATGTCAACTCTCCAATACATTCATTAAATAATCCACTACATTTATAATACATACCTTGTAAATTCAGATCAAATAACCCATAACCAAAAGAATATAATACATATGATCCATACTAATATAAAATATACTAACACACATACCAAATTCTCACCATGCTTCTGATGCGTAATTCTTAGAATCAAAATGAATCACAATTCACCCCAATGTATCAATTTATACTTACAAAATGATCATAATAATCAAAATATATGTTGATTTATCTATCATCCTAAAGATACAAAATACAAAAAAACCCTCTCTCTTATGGAACTCTCTATAATAAGATTCACCTAGGGTCTACTACACCTTATCTGCCAATGAATTCTTGTTTATCAAAATTGTTCACTTGTCAAAAGTTTTACAAAAAACCATCTTTAATTTCAAAATATCATATCAACTCATTTTCAACATACCAAATTATAATAAAAAAATTATATTTTATAATATATACTCACCCATCACCATTTTCCACTAAAAAACAAACTTTATTTCAAAAGTTTAAGCTCAACTCATTCTCAAAAGCACCAGTCTTGAAAATTTTAGATCATTTATAATTTAATTAGAGGAGTCATTTTTTATTTAAAGCATGAAGTCATAAAACTATTTTTTTTCATCAAACATCACTTCATCTCTAATCCAAAATAGAAATTGAACTTTTAAAATAAAAAGTTATAAAACATTTTGATAGAAAGTTCCATCCCAGAAAAAATTCAAATTTTAGGTTCTATTAATAAAACACAAATCCCATTTTAAACATTAGCATACCAATAATATGACTAAATCATTTCCTCTTCCAAACCTTCTTTACTTGATAACCTTAATAGGTTCCTCAGGACTAATTATATGTGATATTACATGTTTCATATAATCATAGCAAGAAAATAGTAAATATAATTCTTGGTAATTTTATATCAAAATAATTTTTCATAGCATGTAAGAAAATATCTAAAAAGTATAATTACAATTAGTAAAATATTAAACATAAATATATGTTACATGCTTTGGAATAGAACATAAATATAAAACAAATAGTATACTTAGGTACACAAATTATTTAATAGTTCTAAGACATGTTATAAAATAATGAATGGAAGGAATGGTCATAAATATGGATCATATAAGTTTCTATAATAGAAAACTAAATTTTTATCATAGTAGTTTCTATAATATATGATAAATAGAAAAGTAGAGACAACATGATTTCCATTAATAAATAAATACAAACAAGTAACATGATCAAAAATATATATTATAAATAAATCTTAATAATGCGTCACTAATAGATATTTTTCAATTATCATAAAAATAAACATATATGTGAGTGACTTTAATTAATTAAATATTAACTTATAAGGTATGCAGTAAAAACTATTTATTTCATTAACTACTATTTAATTAATTAAGGCCATTCATATATATTTATTATAATGAAACCAAGATGCATAAACTCCAATGTTCCACTGGACCATATGATGCATGAATACACAAGGAATTTGGATTTTTGTTGAGCCCTATACCACTACATGATTTTCATCCAATCATGCTAGAGATATTACAAGAAAACCCCCACCCAGAGCCATAATGCCTGCTCATACATATACATCCCCTATTAATTTTAGATTCCACTATAAAGTGGTTTATCAATTCTATTTATGTGCTACTTATCAATTTATAATATTCCTAGATATTATTTAAGAAAAATGAAAAATACAATAATCCCAACATCACTTGAATACTACTTGAAGAAACCCTAACCCAGAACCAAGAAACCACAACCTTGTGAGTTTTCCCTAATCCTCAAGGACTAGAAACTAGCACTACATGTATCAATATGATAATGGTAAACAACCTTCTTAATTTGTAACTTGATAAATCATGATTAGACCCTCCCTTGGAACCAACATAACTCATCCATACAATGGATGTCCCTAAAAGTAAACATCAACCTGAATAATAGAATAATAATATAAAAAGAATAAAAACACTTCAATATGAAAGAAATCAAAACCAAAAATGGTGAAATACAAAGTATAAAATAATTCATACAAGTTTATATATCTAAATGAGCTCTAATATATGTAAAAAAAACTGAAGAGGTGATATTTTAAATAGGTCCTAAAATCACATGTCAAAAACTATAACACCAACCTAAAAGCTAAACCCACCCATATGCATGAACATAAAACAAACTCATGAATTTCTAGTAGTTAACCATGTACCTATTGTACCTAAAATGTAGTAAATGAAGATTCATGTCCATTGAGGTGTCCATTAAAGGTGTGTGCATGAATACTTGGCCGGGAACTACTGAAAATTTCTCAACTATACAATAAAAAACAAAATATATTCTTGTATATATCTACTTAGTTATATAAATATAACAATCCAGCATTACAAACAGTCATTAATCAAACCATATAAGTAATAATCCTTGAAGTAATTTATAGACTAACACTAGTTATATCACATAATTACTAATATTAGGGGGATTCATACCTTTCATAACTTCTCCAAGCCTCACCTTGGGATATGAGACAAACTATGAAGGGAAATCAAGAATCTCATTCTAGTGGGTCCATTACAAGTAAACAAATGATATTGTTATAGGTTATTCTAGTTGAGTATACAAATTATATAAAAATATTTCCCATAACATATGGGAAAAGGGAAGGGGTTAGACAAAGTCAAGGAATCATAGCTCATCCCACTCCATTGGACTTATTCACCATATTAGGAGTACCTTCTCATGATAATCATATTAAAATATACTAAAAAACACTCTAATTATTGAATTAAATTATTATTATACAATCCAATAGGTTACTAAAGTGGAACTATTCCATTTAAACATAATAAACACTATACCCCTTCATATAAACTTCACAATAACATATATTCATTTATAATCAAACAAACCCATGGGTATAATATTTGATAAGGAAACACTAACATCATGATATATTCATTACACTTAATATCATTAATATATGGCTATAAAATCACATAAATCGTTCATATATAAGATTGTTAAAGAATTCTAGCATTAAAAATGAAGACCAAATAAGGCATTCAGTAAGGAATAGTGTGTAACAAAGATAAAAGAAAGTATATAATCAAGTATAAGTTAAATTTTAACCAATAAATATTCATTAAAGTAAAAATAATTCATGTAGTGTCCAAGGTGCGGATTTACAACACCCATATGGAGTGGTAATAATTCTTAATTTAAGTGGTCAACCATTTTAAAATGTCATTTTAGGAAAGATTGATCATGTTTTGGGAAATTAACTCTTCAAGAAATGTATAAAATCATTTTAATCAAAAATATATTTTAGTAGAAAATTTTCATTTTAAAATAATGAAAAAAATTAATTGATTATAATTCTGCAAATAAGAATTCAAATCATTTCCTTCCAACTTAACTAACTCGTCCATTATCTCACCATCAATACAAACACTTGACCAAGGTTAAGTATGGATCATTGACTTATAATCCAAGGGTGAGAGGAATTTATCTCCTTTTTAAAACATGATAAAAGTCACAAAAAAGGTATGTTAATCGTAGTTACAAACTTTTGTTTAAAAGGTTCATCTTATATGTTTTTGGAAAAAATAGTTGAATAACTCCCCCTTAAACATTTTATAAACCTTGTAATGTTTTGAAAGAATTTATTTAAATGGAATTTTTTATAAATGAAAGAATGTAAAATGATGAAGATAATAATACCATCAAAAAAATTTATGTAATTTAAGAATCGAAATCAATAATACAAGCTTTATGGAGTTATATAAGTAAAAAATAATGAATATATGATTAACAAGTCAATCGTGGAAGAATAATGAATTCTCAAGTACTAAATTCCAGATAATAATAAGAAATGATGACACAAATAATCAATAAAGTCTATCCTTTTATAATATGATATATTCTATGTATTTAAATTTGATATTAACATAAACAGTAAATATTTTACTAAAACTAACTTTTCACAGGGTTTAGTAATAAGGTTCTAAAGTAAAATTATTTAAAAAATATTAATATATAATTTCTTGAAAACTCATATTTGAAATTATTTATCATGTTATATAAAATTACAATTGGAAACCATTTATTTGTAATTCAGAAAATAATTTATCCAAGTTTATTATTTCTAGTTGAGAAAACAAGAGCAGGCATATTCCGTGAATATCTCAGGAATTCACCAAAAGTGTTTAGACCACCTAAAAAATCCATTGGTGAGTTATTAATTCCTAATGATCACCAAGAAACCTATAAAATCCATTATAAAAATTTCCATGACCAAAATAATCAAATAAATTTATTACCATAATAAAAGTATATGAAACCTTAAGGAAAAACAAGGAAAATAAATCTTAAAATCCACCTAACATCATAATAACCAAAAATCCCAACTAAAATATCCTAGTCATCTTTTAATTTCATCCAAAAACTATAAAAACCCTATGATAAACCCTCTTAAAGTTACTTACCACAAAAATTGTGATAAATGAAATATATAAGATCCATATAAACATCATTTATACATGATAAGACAAGCCCCTCCATTTAGGATGAATTCAACTATGATTTGGTGGAATTCATTCTCAATCCATAACCTGGGAGATGAGGAATCAAAAAATAAGGATGGATTATGGGTGAGGATCATAAGAACCCAGATCTTCTTTTCAGGTATGTTTTCCTTTTTCTAGTTTTTTTAGGAAAAGAGGAGTTTCTGGAAATTTCTTAAGTACACATCGTGTACTCGGTTACCGTAGGTAGCTGGGTGTTGGTCGTGTAATGGCCATGCACACGGCCGTGGGTGGTGACCTAGAGACTACCTAATGCGGGGCCAGTAAGGGAAAGTATACACCATGTACTTTTTTTTCATTAAATGTACCGAGGTCACGTCTAACGGATAGAACTATCTCCTTCTAGGCCTGGTTCATCCGAGAGAGACCATACGAATGTGATCTTTCCCTGAGACCCTGATCGATCATCCGATATCATATTTTACCTCCATATATTTCATTGGGATCGCCTTGGTAATCTCTTCCTTCTTCTAGATCTTCGTTTCCTGATTCCTCCTCTTTCAATAGTTATCCTCAGTTGAGAATTTTGTACGTTTTTGTAGATCTATGGTGTTTTAAGGTGATTCAAGGCCTGATATTCAATTATATCAATCTCCCAACACTGAGGTAGGTGGTATGTGTATTTCTGTTGAGGTTCTTTGAGTTATATGTGCAAATTTTCCAATACCCTTGAACGGGGTATTGCCCATTTACTATCTTTGCCCTGATAATTGCCTATTATGCTTATATGCTTGAGTAGAGTTTATTTAATTATGAATAGGGTTAATTGTTATGCTTTGGAAGTGTTTGCCCATGCATGTTCTGTTTACGACCATTTGGTCCTGCTTAGCCTTTTAGGCTACCTTGTCTGTTTCCTATGCCTAGTGTTGTAGGATGAAGTGTTTGTTTTTCTGACATGCTGTTATGTTGTAGACTTTTTGCCAAGTATTTCTTGAGGTTTACTTTGGTTTATATGATCTATTGTACTTTTTGACTTACACAGGGCAATGAGAACCTGGTGTAGTAGACCATATGGATAATGGATGTAAGGGCTTCTCCATAGTGTCTATTTTACTATTACGATGTGAGACCATAGGGGGAATTTATGTAAGTGCTTCCTCAGAGTGTCTGTAGTACCTCGACATGATAAATAGGGGGAATGAGTCATAAGTGCTTCCCCAGAGCGCCTTTAGTTACCTATATGAGACAATAGGATGAATTGGTAGTGAGTGCTTCCTCATCGAGTCTATGCTTATGTTGAACCATAGGGATTAGACTATGTGTACTTCCCAGAGGGTTGCTTGTACTTGTTTGGTTGAACCAGAGGGGTTAGGCTGTGAGTACTTCCAAGAGGGTTACCAATGTGTTTATCTTATTTCTTGTGTCATTTGGTTGAACCATAGGGGTGAGGCTATGAGTACTTCCCAGAGGGTTACTTGCTTTGATTACCTGTTGATTGTATATGAAATCGAATGCTTTGAAACTGTGGATTGTTACTGCTGAGTAATTCCTTGTTTACTTCTTCCTTTTTAATTATTACCTGTTATATACTCACTAAATGTTAGGAACAGATATTTTGGTGGTTGCCTACTGGGATTTAGTCTCAAACCCTATTTGGGTCAGGCTTTTGGGCCCAAATAGATTATATTTCTACAAGTATATATAAGGGAAGACGTCCATCTACTTCTGGTACTTGACTTCTTTGGAGCTGGAGATCATGGGACCAAATTGAGCCTTGTGATGCTGAGGATCTATTTCTTATTTTTCTTTTTACTTGGTTTATTAATGTATTCCAATATTGTGACTTGTTTGGCCGTTTTCCTATACATATGTATCATGCATCATTTATATATGTTCTCCAGTTATTCATTTCTTTAGACTTTTGCTATTTACTATCATATGGAATTATTAATTCTTTAATTATTGTATGTATGTTTACTTATGTTGTGTTACTCTGTCAATGAGGGCATAGTTTCCCCACTATCACACTCAAGGCTCTCGCTGCTATTTGTTAGCCTATGGAATTCAGGGAAATGCGCTTAAGACCATGTGATCAACTGGGTATAGGGAGCCTCTGGGTGGCTTCCGGAACTGGAACGTTACAAAGTGGTATCAGAGGGATTTCTTTTCCTCTTGACTCATTGTTTGGAGCCTATAGTCAGGGATAGGATGGAATAGGTAATTAGTAATAATCTGTGTCCGGGAGTAGCTAACTCGTGTATAGGTAAAAGCTAATTTACCTCGATTATTGCAATTTTCTGTTTTGCAATTTTATAGTTGATTTGATTTCACCTTGGGGTGATTCACATGTATTGTGTTGTTATCATTGATGTTATTAAGGTTCTATTTCTGTTTCAACCCGGTGAGATGAGGGTATGCCATATCATGCATCATATAGGCACTTTCTAGAGATCACATGTCATGCATTCTTTCCATTCCATTTAGGGTGAATTAGCGGTTTCATGTTGTTGGGATAGATTTTATGCTAGATATTCATGTTGTTGTGATAGATGTCTTGATAGAATAACTACTTTAGATAGAGTATTTCTTTACGTAAGGATCTGTTTGAATAAACACCAAACATTGCTTCTTGAGGTGTTATAGGCCCTCATGGACGGGAATTTAGTGGATCATTGCACTGGTTTCCTTTTTTTTAACATGTATAAGATGTCAAGATTTGATTCCTGGGGAGTATGGGCCCTCATGGATCGAAATTTGGCACCTTAATGTTCCTTTTCAGTGTTTTTTGGGCTTTCGAAGTAGTTTCTGAGGCTTACTGTCCAGAAAAAACCCAGAATACACAACATGTAATGATGAATACACACCATGTGTTCTTCTGTTCAAGAATAAAATGTTTTTCTTAAGTACACACCATGTATTGTATGTACACACCGTGTAGGCTCTAACCGTGTCACTGACTGTGTGGGCAGAGACACAGGGTTGTGAAAATCTTGCTGGAACATGCCGTGTATAGTATATACATGTCGTGTTTTGGAGACCATGTGTATACCCATGTGACTAATGACACAGATGGATGAAACTTATGAGATACACACTGTGTCAAAATTGAACACGTCGTGTAGTGTAACTCGAGTATCCATCCGTGTAACGAACAACACAGGTCGGGTAAATCCTTCAAGTATATGTTGTGTCCACCTGGAACATGTCGTGTAGAGTGATCCGTGTAGCCGGTTGTGTAACTAACAACACGGGTTGTTGAAGCTTGTCTAGTACACATCGTGTCTGGCAGGAACATTCCATATAGTCTTGTTTTAAGAGAACCGTGTGGGTTAGTCGTGTAGAAGAACTCGGGTAGGGGAAAAGGATTCGAGTACACACCGTGTGTTAGGACAACATGTCGTGTGTTTGGGGTGTTACACGACTAGTGGTGGAAGGAGTACACGCATATGTCATGGCTTAAGGGAACATGCTCTTTAGTCATTATAAATGATGTGTATCCATGTTTTGAAAAACTTTTAGGCTTTCTTTATCCTATTCACTTCTTACACTTATAGTTTTCAGTCCTTGATAATATTGATCTAAGGTGTGCGCTTGACCTTGCAGAGTCATGCCATCGAGATGTCCTCCGGTTGTATGCTAGTTACAGGGTGGTGATCAGACACTAGACATGGATGATCAGGGACTACCATCAGATCCTTCAGTTGTGCCAATCTTAGCACCAGCCATCATTCCAGACCCAGGTTTTGATGCACATTTCTAAGGGGTATTTACAAGGTTTATATAGACATTCCAAGGTGTATCGCATCCTTCCACGTATATGGCAGAGTTGACGTGGGTTTTCCAGTAGTAGCATCCTCCCACCTTCATAGGATATAGGGGACCTTAGGCTGCAAAGTCATGGTTGGAAGCCATGCTTTTTATTTTTGAGCATCTGTAGATGCCTCCAGAGAGGCTGGTGAAGTTTGCTACGTATATGCTTCAGGATTTCTCCAAGATATGGTGGGATGTGATCTCACGGGTAGGACGCCAGTATTTTATGGTGTGGGTTGAGTTTCAGAGTGCCTTCTATGACTACTTATATTCAGAGACTTTGAGGGCTGATTGAGCCTGAGAGTTCATGAGTCTAAAATAGGGTACTCTTTCTGTTATGGAGTATTCATCTCGCTTCACAGAGCTGCAGTTCTTCATACCTATCCTAGGAGGTGATGAGTTATTCGTGGAGAGGAAGTTTGAGGATTGTCTTAGGCATGACATCTGATCTTAGGTGAACATCTTCCGGTTGACTTCCATCACTTCTATAGTCAATCAGGAACTTATCACGAAGCACAATTTGAGGGATTCTGGAGTTGTGACCTAGGGTAGATCAGCATCCGGGGTTAGTATCCCTCCTACTAACAGCAGGAAGCGCCAGAGGGAGTATTCATGTGGTTATCCAAGGAGGTGAGACACTTTTTCTGGTAGCTAGTTGGTATACTACCAGTGCGGAAAGAGCGGGCATATGAGGCCACATTTCCCAAGAGACCTAGTGGAGTTCCGATCATGTGGCAAGATGGGTCATCTTTAGTGATTCTGTAAAATCTTCTCACCAATAGCTGGTGACAGGGGTTATTCTATGACTTCTTGTTTAGGAGAAGTGCCACCAGTTTCTCACCAGTCTGGTAAGTGGAGTTATTCTAACTGTTCAGGACAAGGTGGAAGCCGCGGTTGTGGTAGTCAGTTGCCAGGATTTCAGTGACAACAGGGTGTATCAACTTAGAGTGGTCAGGTAGGGTCACAGGGCTACGGTGTAGGTCAGACTTTTTTAGTGGAGCAGGCCCATCAGTAGTAGGATCCTGGACCCTCTACAGTTCGAGGTACGATTCTAGTTTCCTCAGTTTTAGATTTTTCTCTTTTCGATACAGGGGATTCCCATAGCTTTATATTTTTTGCTGTTATGGATAGCCTTGGGCTCTGTATCTTTTCTTTTTCTGATATCATGATTCTAGACACTCTGTTGGGGACTAGAATGGCAAGTTTACATCAGATCAAGGAGTTACCTCTTGAGGTTAGTGGGTGTCACTTCTTATGGTACCTCTATGTCGTAGAGATGATGAGCTATGATGTCATTCTCAGAAGGGTCTAGTTAGTTCCCTTCCAGGATGTCGTCGACAGTTATCATCGTAGGGTGAGTTTCACATCACTAGAGGGCAGATCGTTTCTTCATAAGGGAGATTGGGATGTCCAGGCGAGTAGAGAGAGACCCGAGCATTATGGATTGGGAGGAGTTACAACCCAGATTTCTAGTCTATATCTGAATGACCAGGGAAATTCACAGATGGACTTTTCTCCAGTGGTGGGTTGTTTTAGGTATTTCTTTTCAGATGAATTTTCAATTTTTCCTCTAGAGTAAGAGGTGGACTTTTCTATTGAGCGTGTTCTTGGAGCGGCACTAGTGTCCATTTTTCATTATAGGATAGCTACACCAGAGTTACAAGAGCTCAAGAAGAAGTTTGAGGAGTTGCAGGCAAAGGGTTTCATCCGACCCAGTACTTCTCCTTGGGGTTCTCCTATCCTGTTTGAAAATAAGGTGGACGATACCCTCATAATTTGTGTGGATTATCAGAAGTTGAACTAGTTGACAGTCAAGAACCAATATCCCTTGCTGAGGATTGATGATCCCTTTGATCATATTCAAGGAGACTGAGTGTTCTTAATGATTGACTTGAGATTCGATTATCATCAGTTGCATGTTAAACCAACTGATATACCTCTTACAGCCTTCTGGAGCAGGTATGGTCTCTAAGAGAATGTGGTTATGTCGTTCGGTCTCACGAACCCACCTACAGTCTTCATGGAACTGATGAACCAAGTGTTTCATCCATACTTTAATTCTTTCATGGTAGTCTTCGTGGACGATATCTTGGTTTACTCTCACACCTGACACAACCATGCCACACATCTTGAGATCGTTTTGAGTACACTCAAAGAGCATCAATTATATGCTAATCTCTTGAAATACCACTTTTTTATGGACTAGATTCACCTCTTGGTCATGTTATCTCAGACATAGGAGTATCAGTAGACCCAGAGAAAGTACTGGCAGTAGTTTCTTTGGAGCATCCGAAGAACTTCTTTGAGGTACGGAGTTTTCTAGGGCTGTCTGGATACTACAAACGTTTTATATAGGACTTTTAATGCTTGGAAGTTCCACTAAAGGGACTGACTAAGAAGGTTGTAAAGTTCTTGTGAGTCAGACTTTCAGGAGCAGAAAGTGAGGTTGACTTCAGCACTGATACTAGTATTTCTAGATTCGGGAAAAATCTATATTTTTTACGATGATACATTAGGTATCGGGCTGGGAGTTGTGCTTATGAAGGGAGAAAGAGTCTTTGTGTACGAGTCTCGATAGTTGCGGACACATGATAGGAACTACCCGATGCACAATCTCTAGTTGGCTGCAGTTGTTCATGCTTTATGTTTTTGGAGAAATTATCTTCTCAGAGATTATTTTTTTTTTTTCACCAACCAAAAAAGTCTCAAGTATATCTTCACATAGTGCAACCTGAATTTGAGACAGTGAAGGTGGGTTGAGTACCATCAGTCTTTTCACTTTGAGCTTTCCTATTCTCTTGGGAAAGGCAACACAGTGGCTGATGTGCTGAGCAGGAGAACTCAAATACAGGCAGTTCAGGAGGCCAGTAGTGAGTGACAGCTTATGGATTTGTTCTTTGAGATTCATTTGGAGGTGCACAATAGACAGGGGCAGAATTTTCTATCTTCTATAGCTGTTACCTCTACTCTTCTTGATCGGGTTATAATGAGGCTGCTATTAGATTCTGAAGGCCTAGTCCTACGGGAGAGTGTGTCAGAAGAGGACCCTATTTCTGGATGGACCATAGGTGAGGATGAGATCTTTTGTTTCCAGGGTCGCATATGGGTGTTAGCAGACATATGTGAGGAGTTGATGCAGGACTTTCATTCCACAGTTTGGGAAGTTCATCCTGGTGTCACCAAGATGTATCGTGATCAACACCGTTAGTATTGGTGGCCAGGTATGAAGAGATATGTTACTGGTTTTGTCATGAGATGTTCCACCTATCAGTAGGTGAAGGAAGAGCATAAACGACCAGCAGGGATTTTTCAGTTGTTGCCCATTCTTGAGTGGAAGTGTAATGATGTCGTGATAGATTTCGTGACCGGTTTACCGAGGTCGCCTCAAGGGAATGGTGAGGTTTGGTTTGTTGTTGACAGACTCATGAAGGTTGCTCACTTCTTACTGATTATGGTGACCTTCAGTGTTTATGAGATGGGAAGGTTGTACATCCATGATATTGTACATTTACATGGAGTTCCACACTTCATTGTTTCAAACAGGGATTCATGTTTTACTTCTCGGGTCTGGAAGGGGCTTCAGAAGGCTTTGGGTATATGGGTACTTTTGAGTACAGAATATCATCCCCAGACAGATATCCAGTCCAAGCATATGATTCAGGTGCTTGAGGACATGCTTCGAGCATGCATTCTGGATTTTGGAGGTTCTTGGGAGAAGAACATACCTCTTGTGGAGTTTTTCTACAATAATAGTTCTCAAGAAACTATTCAGATGGCACCTTATGAGGCTTTGTATGGTAGGTCATGCCGATCACCCTTATGTCGGCTGGAGGCAGGAGAGGCATCTATGCAGGGACCTCATCTTGTCTAGGAGACCACATAGATGAAAGAGTTGATTCAAAAGAGGATGGCTACTACGTAGTCGCGACATAGGACTAATGTTGATCGATGGAGATGACCTCTGGAGTTTGAGGTTGGAGATCAGGTTGTCCTACATGTCACACCGAGTTTGGGACACATAAGGATTAGGAGACAAGGTAAGCTTTCACTAAGGTGCGTCGGGGTCGTTTGAGGTGTTGGAGAGAGTTGGTCCGGTTTCCTATCGGTTGCAGTTGCCTCAGAGGTATCAGGATATGCATGACATCTTCCATGTTTCTCAGCTCCAACGTTACTTCTTAGACCCGTCTCATGTTTTTCAAACCGAGGAGGTTGAGTTAGAGGTGGATTCCTCGTTCGAAGAGCATCCTATTTGAATTTTTGATCACAGTGTGAAGGTTCTCTATGGATGGTATGTTCCTCTGGTACGATTGTTATGGTAGCATGGGCGAGTACAGGATGAGACTTGGGAGAGGGAGGACGATGTACAATCACAGTTGTTGGAGCTATTCGAGGATTCTTCTTCTACGCCATGCTAGGGAAATTAAGGGTTGAATTTCTTTAAGGGGAAAGTTTGTAAGAACCCGGATCTTCTTTTAAGGTATATTTTCCTTTTTTTGGTGTTTTTATGGAAAATATGAGTTTCTAGATATTTCTTAAGTACATGTCATTTACTTTATGAGTACACATTGTGTACTCGGTTACTGTGGGTAGCCAGGTGCTAGCTGTGAAATGGCCATGCACACAGCCATGTGTGGTGACCTGGAGACCGCCTAATACAGGGGTCGGTAAGGGAAAGTACACGCCATGTACTTATAAAGTGCACACCATGTACTTTATTTTTTTCATTAAACGTATCGGGGTCGCATTTGACAGACATAACCATCTCTTTCTATGTCTGGTTCATTCGAGAGAGACCGTACGACAGCGATCTTTCCCCAAGCCCCCGATCGAGCATCTGATCTCCGATTTGACCGCCATCAATTTTGTTGGGATCACCTCAGTAATATCTTCCTTCTTATAAATCTTTGTTTCCTGATTCCTCTTATTTCAATAGTTATCCTTGGTTGAGAGTTTTTTGTTTGTTTTGTAGATCTGCAGCGTTCCAAGGTGATTCAATGCCTGATATTCAATTATATCAATCTCACAATGCCGAGGTAGGTGGTTTGTGACTTTTCGTTGAATTTCTTTGAGTTATATGTACAAATTTCTCAATACCCTTGAACGGGGTATTGTGTGTTTACTGTTTTAGCCATGATAATTTCCTACTATGCTTGTATTCTTGAGTAGAGGTTATTTGATTGTGAATAGGGTTAATTGCTATTCTTTGGAAGTGTTTTCCCATGCATGTTCTATTTACGACTGGTTGGTCCTTCTTAGTATATTAGTCTACCTTGCCTATTTCCCATGCCTAGTGTTGTAGGATGGAGTGTTTGTTTTTCTAACATGTTGTTATGCTGTAGACTATTAGCCAAGTGGTTCTTGAGGTTTACTTTGGCCGATACTCTTTGTTATACTTTTTGACTTACACAGGGCCGTGAGAACCTGGTGTAGTAGACCATAAGAAGAATAGACGTAAGGGCTTCTCCAGAGTGTCTATTTTACTGTTATGATGCGAGACCATAGGGGTAATTGATGTAAGTGCTTCCTTAGAGTGTATGTAGTTCCTCGATGTGGGCCACAGGGGGAATGAGACGTAAGTGCTTCCCCAGATCACCTTTAGTTACTGATACGAGACTATAGAAGGAATTTACCATGAGTGCTTTCTTAAAGAGTCAGTGCTTAAGCTGAACCAGATGGGTTAGACTTTGTGTAGTTCCCAAAGGGTTTCTTGTACTTGTTTGGTTGAACCAGAGGGGTTAGGCTGTGAGTACTTCCCAGAGGGTTACCATTGTGTTTAGCTTCTTACTTGTGTTGTTTGGTTAAACCATAGGGGTGAGTCTATGAGTACTTCCCAGAGGGTTACCTACTTTGATTAGCCATTGCTTGTATATGAAACTGAATGCTTTGAAACTATAGATCGTTATTACTGAGTACTTCCTTGTTTACTACTTCCTTTTTACTTATTACCTGTTATATACTCACTAACTATTAGGCACATATCTTTTAGTGGTTGCCTACTGATATTTAGTCTCAGAACCTATTTGGGTCATGCTTTTGGTCCCAAAAAGATTATATTGTTGTAGTTATAGGTAAGGGAAAGCGCCCTTCTACTTCAGGTACTTGACTTCTTTGGATCTGGAGAGCATGGGACCAAGATGAGGCATGTGATGCTGAGGAGTTGTTTCTTGTTTTTCTTTGTACTTGTTTTATTACTGTATTCTAGCACTGTGACTTATTGGGATGTTTTCCTAGACATATGTATCATGCATCATTTATATATGTGCTCCAGTTGATCATTTCTTTAGTCTTCCGCTGTTTATTGTTGTATGAAATTATTAATGCTTCTGCTATTGTATGTTTGTTTACTTCCACTGTGAAACTCTTCCAATGAGGGCATAGTTTTCTCAATATCACAGCCAATGCCCTTGCTTCTAGTCGGTAGCCTCTAGAGTTCGGAGAAATGTGCTTGAGGTTATGTGACCAACTGGGTATGGGGCACCTCTGGGTGGCTTCCGGAACTGGGATGTTACAAGGAGGATGATAGAGAAGGATTAACATATATTTAGTATGAAAAAAGATGATGGGTTTCAATGGGGATAACATTTATCCACACCCAATGTAATAATTACCAACAAAAACATAAACCATAGGATCTTCCACACATAATGGATTGAATAAATAATGAATAAAATAGTGTACAATTCACCTTTAATGATAAAATTTGTAGAACCTTGTCATATAGGCTTGAATGAGATCAAGAAATTTAAGAAATCCATACTCCTAGGGTGTCCAAAGGTCACATAAATCTATCAACACATGGTAAATATCTCTATTTATTCATGGTTTTCTAGAACCATTGGTTAAATTATAGATATAATTTAGAGATAAAGAATTTTTTTTCTTTGAATATTTGTAATAATCTCACCCCTTTAATAAGGATCAAACCATATTATATAGGTATCAAATAACCAAACATTCAACCTATATTAATTTGAGTCTTTAAAAAAATTCTCAAATGTTTCAACTCCTTTACAATGTTTTTTTTAACACCCAAATTTATTTTTGATGTTTGAACCCTTCAGTAAGACTTTCAAACTCCCCAGTTTCATAATCGCATGATAAATAACCAAATATGATAGTTATTGGAATGGAAGATAAAATTAAACTACTCATTAATGTATGGAATGATAATTCCATAAATAAGAATCATGGTATATAGTGTATTTTCAATATTTCATGAAGTTCCTTAGGACCGACCACAACATAGACTATGTCATGGTTGAGCTCATTTTAGTGCATATTTCCATCAATCTCCCACTTGCACTAAAAACATCATAGATCATATCATATATAATAATTTGTAAAACTATATCCCAAACTCCCTTTGGATATTTTTAAAACTCATTTTGTAAAAATTATCATACATTTTCAACACATGTTACATCATATGTAAAAATTTATGAAAAACCATCTATAACTTATTCCAGATATCCTCAAAAAAAATTGGGGTAGCACTCAAAGTTTTATAAACATTATCATCATTCGTACAACCAAAAATTGTGACCCCATAGTCATTTATATCATTAAAAACAATCAAGGATTAATCAATACATAAAAGTAAGAAAATAGTAGCCTCTAGCAATGCATCAATGTTAATCAACTACAATGGGATCTGGCATGATCTCTATCAAACACATGTATATCTATAATTGTTTCCAAAAAGTGTATCATATAAAAGTATGAATTTTCATATGATACCTTTGTATAATACATCAATTAAACAACATACATGGATTATGTTAATCTCATATATCTACCCATATGTTCTTGATTCTTTGGGTATAGACTGGTTAGAGTGATAAACATATCTCATGTCATACACACTCATGGATGAGCACATAACATGCCCCTCTTCCAATAAATAAACATATCAGATTACTCATCTAGTTATGTTCGTACAATCCTTCAATATATCTCAATTGAGGGCATATGTATCTTAATCGTCATACAAGAGGACACAATCTTATGCTGATAAAATTCGACTATTGTCATGATCAACAATATCTCCAACGACACCTGATTATCTCAGTAATGAGGATGGCATGATAAATATATCAATTTATGAAGTTTCTCATGTTAGGTATCTTATAGAAATCCCAATACGAAACATTCACCCCCAATATAGAAAATACAGAGTGTAGGATACACTATGTTACATACTTAGTGAGTCATCCAACACACAAAACTCTTTTTTGTGCCTTATGGGTATATTTTGTATCTTTATATGAAATATTACCTTTTTATCATCAACATTTCATCATAATGTATAATACTTCATTATGAACATTGGTGAAGGAATACTCAAATTCATGACTTCACTTTATGTATTGGATACAACCAACATAAATGAGTGATTAAGAAAACATAGCCTTTATATAACATGATATATTTTGTATTCTTAAAAAACCTTTAATAATATACTAAAAACCCATACATAACCACTATTCTCATATATAATATGAAAGACTATCAGAATGCCTTATTTATACTGTGTTTTAGGTTTTTGTTACATACATTACATCTCTATGTAATTCCTATCACATATCTATGTGATAATCTGATAAATCAATACCACTAAACTCATTTAGTAAGTAACATTTATAAAGAATTTTTTTTTGAATAATAGTGATTCTTGGAAATAATATTCCAAATTTTCAACCGCTTAAACATATTATTCAAGATTTTTTACTTCACAAAATCAAATATCACAATGTTAATAACTTTTACTTTCTACTTAGAAATCTTTCTATGTTCATCATCATCATTATTCTTGGATTTTTTTTATCCAAAATTTTTCTTTGATATCATTTGGTAAAAAAATATAAATCTTTAAATTAATATATTTCTTTACCAACACATACTATATTCCTTTAGGATATAAAAACACATTCACTTTATTACAATATCTAAATTTATCACTTTACATTTGTCTTTACCTAAATCCCCTAAACATATTTTTAGGGTATTGAGTGAAATTCACTTTGTGATGGGAAATAACACTTATTTTATTTAGTGTGAATATTTAACAAATAAAATATTATCATCGATATATTATATGGTACTCTATGTGCTTGGAGTATTATTCTGAAAAAAGAGTTCATTATTTAAAATATACCATTGAAAATAGTGGGGACTCTTTCCCTTATATTTTAACAAATAACTCAGATAAACACTTTTATCTTAAATAAAACATGTTTATCTTTATCTTATTTTCAAACATGTTATATAAATAGATCAAAACATAACCATGTGTATTGAAATATCATCTTATCTATTATGAATAGTCATTGTTTACAATAACACCTCTTATCATTTAAGTGGAAAATAAGATGAAAATAAACAATAATTATTCTAAACTATATATTTTGAAGTAATCCACCAAATTCAACACCTAGATATATAAACTCTTTTAGAATCATTATAATGTGCACTTTAAGCTCTATCCATAATTATTTTTAAGTCCAATATATTTAAAAACTTATGAAATATACAATTTGTATCATATACCCATAAAAATATAAGATTAATTTTTATAACATCATGTATAATGTGGAATCTCCAGTAGGTTTCTTTCAACCCTTAAGGTGATCTGAGAAATTCAACATCTAACAACCCAACTTACTACAATAGAAACATTCCCCTTCTTTCTTAATTCCACCATTCGGTTTCGAAGGATTTGATTGGATATTGGAAGATCCAATATAAGACTTTCCAACAAATCTTTTCTTATTATAGTTTAAACATTTAACCCTTTTAATATCAACATATAACTTGATATTGGACCTCCCATTTACTTCTTAGTTATCCTTAACATTTTGAGTAGTTAGAGTAAACTTTTTTGAGTTCATTTATATAGTAATTTATAATGAACTACCAAAACCTTTCTGGTAAAGATTATTGAATGAAATCAATATATATATCATGATCTATAAGATACTCTCTCCTCTACCATCCATTTACATACCCAATCATATTGATTACATTACTTGAGACTTAAGTACCTTATATCATCATATGCTAAAATATTGTTAAAAAACATTTTATCTTTCATGACTTTCTTTCTCCTGATATAGCCTTTTAAAGTTATCAATCATCTCATAAGAATCTATGGTTTCATGTTTCTTCTAGATTTTGGGCTATATAGAGACCTGTATAAATTTATATGCATCAATAGAATCCCTCTTATGTTTATAATAAATAGAATTCCCCTCTTGACTAGATTTTTTAGATGGTGTTTCCTTAGGAGTTGGTTTCTCTAACACATAGAGTTTTTATTATTACTTGAAAACTATTCTCAAATTTTTGTACCAACATAAGAAGCTTCTTCTAATAATATTATCCTTTTAAAGGATTGATCACAAATTCATGTCTAGTGATTATGATTCAATTTTATCCATAATATCAGATTTTATCAAATAAGTATAATGTTTTACATTTATTCAAAAAGGAATTCTATTTAATGCACTCCCACTAAAATGATAACTCATTTTTAATATTTATTATATCAATTAGTGGTTAAAGATCAATATTTAACTAAGAAATGATTATGTATTAGAATTCCTCTCACCACTTAGTTATTTAGGTTGGCCATTATGTCAATAATATCATATATGACTCTGGGATGGTTGAGTGAGAACCTCTTTTCCCAATACATCATATGGATAAACATAACACTAGTCCTATTGTATTATTCTCAAGGGTTTATTATCTAATGATAACCTAAATAAAACACACACAAAAAGGAACCTAAATCTTAATTTCACCTCATTACATGTTTTCCTTTCATAAGATAATCTATAGGTAGTAAGATTTGGCATGGAACTACACGGATAAATGATTTAGGTCTTGAAAATTATTTTAGTTAGAATAAATTTGACACATAGTATTTTTATATAGGATTTAATTTCTCAATATTATCTCATATTCCCTTTACATGTATGCATTTTTCTAATGAATTAGTTTGGAATACTTATTCCTTCTACCAAATCAATATGTTTAAACTATATTGATATGTAACACTTTACCCAACTCATAGTTTCCGTTTTTAACCCAAATTAAAATCCAACTGTATTAACATATATCTAAATGCATCACATGAATAATGTATATGAATACCTTTCATGTAAAGTCTTGGAATAATATGAAACCAACAATCCCCATAAGAGTAATCATGGAGTGATACGTTGTCAATCCCCACTTTTCTAAACAAGGTATAAGCCTCTAGGCTAGTGTGCAATCTAACGCAAAGACCCTCTACCCATAGTTATTTACTCAATAGAAATTTATATTCCATAAAAATTATAACACCTAATATTTATAAATTATAATTAACTACTTAATTTAAGCTCATAGATTAATATAATCCAAAGTAAAGGTAGAAGAAAACTAAACCAATTGTTATATCTAGCATGTAATTCATTAAATTCATGTATGATAATTTAAATAATTAATTTAAAAACTTTTAAACTAAATCATACACCATAATTCATAACATAACATTTATATTCCTGAATAATAAAGTTGGGAATAAAATTAATAAATGAAAAATTCATAAATATAAACATGAGAAACATTTATGAATAATGCATAAATAATTTATAATTTTTTTTTAATTTTATCATGAATAAACATTAACAATTTACTTTTATCTGATATGATATTTTCATATTATCATTTACTTGGTTGTAATAGGAACTCTGTTATATTCTAAAATATGTGATATTTTATGATTGGTTTTATTAATGAATAAAAAACATTTCATATTTTATGTAAAACTTTACATAAATTAAATGTCACATATTTCATTTTATTTGAAAAATTGATAATATAATCCAAAAAATATTTTGAAATGGTTTAAATAATTATTATTTTTCAAAAGGACTTATTATAAACATGTTATATTTATATTTATTCATTATTTATAAATAAATATTAACACTTTTACACATTTCTTCATTTTTATTTATAAAAACATTATAAAAAATTCACCACATAAATCCTATTTAAACATATATTACATAAACTAATTTTTTTGGTTTAGCTTAAATTCCCTTCCCCATGGTCCTACACTAATAAATGTTTTTTATATTTTTAACAAAAATAATTTTTCTTAAAAATTTTACTCAAAATAGTTTTCACCATGATGTGTCCATCCCCATGGTGACAACTCTGGCCTAGTGAAGACCACAGTTATTTTAGAATTAGAAACAAGCCATTTTTGTTAAGGATATAGCATGGTAAATCCCCAAGTGATGACCCTTTCCATAGGAATCACCGCATCTATTTTGGAGTATGTTCGGGATAATCCAACCCATTTTGGACATACTAGTTTACTTGGTCAAGGCGTTTCGATCATGTCATTATAGGTTGTCATTTTTCCTTGTTATACCATTTTGTTGAGGGATTAAAAATCCTCAAAATGAAATGGATATACCCACTATGTTATGGTTTTTCCTCATAGTGAAGGTCATCAGGGAATACTAAACCACTAACTATGGCATAGAGGTATCTCTTTATGATTTTATTATTATTTTATTTTTACATGTGTAACGATTGTTTCAGATGGACTATGGAATGGTATCACTAAATGAAGAATATAAACTCCTACTTTTCATTACTCTTATGTTGTTCTCCTTTAATTTAAAGAAGTAAAATAGAAATTTTATCACTATGATATTCCATGGTACTTAGAGAACTCATTTTATATCTTCATAATATTTTTAAATGATCAATAAAAATGTGTTAGATATAACTCTGATACCACTGATATATCTTAGTGGGTATAACATTTATCCAAACATATTAGAATAAAGAAACTAAAACCTAAATAATAGGGATCTCCCCATGTACTGGATTAAATAAATAATGAATAAAATAATGTACCTTTCACCTTTAATGATCCTACCTGTAGAATCTTATCACACAAGATTTAAAATGATCACCAAGAAGGTTAAAAGAATCTATCCTCCCAGGGTTTTCATAAATCACATGAATCTATCAATGCTTAAGAAGAATATTTATGTATCTATAGTTTTATATAACCATTGGTAAAAATATAGATATAATTTTGAGATAAATAATTTTATCATTAAAGAGTTATAATGATAACCCTTCTTGTATAAGGATTGAACTATATTATATAGGCATCACAGAACCAAATTTTTTTCCTATATTAATTTGACTATTTTGCAAATTATTAAATATTTCAACTCCTTTGAAATGTTTGGTTTAATCCACACATTTATTGTTTACATTTAATCAATAATGAAATACTTTCAAACTCCATAAATTCATCATAAAATAATTAATAATTGGATTTGATAGCTTTTTGAATGAAAAATTGAAGAAACTAGCTCATTATCCTGTGGAGCGATAATTTAATACATTATAACCTCAACATAATTACTTTTAATTGTGTTGTAGAGCTCATTAGGATAGTACATGTCATAAACTATGATATAGGTGATCCTATTTTAGGGAATATTTCCATAACAAATCCCCTTGAATCATCCTTGAACCAAGAGGTAAGAAGAAGGGGAAGAGAAAAAAAAGAGGATCACTAAGAGGGGTGCTCTGTTAGGTTGGTGTGAGTGATGTTGAATGAGATCCAAATGAGGGTTAAAGGGATTTTTAAGTAAAATACCAAATTTATTATTTTAAAAAATAATACCTAAAACTAAATGGTACTTGATGGAACCTCCAGGCCACTGAACCATTTTTCCAAGCTCACCGAGCACCCAGTACCTCCCACAAGGTGCCCGATTCTATCTACAATTCTATGAATTTAGGTTCCACCACCTAAATCTTTCCCTAAACACAAAAATACACCTCAACCCATAATTAAAAATAGTTATAAATTCATCATTGACCTCATGAATCAGTTTTTGTGTCCAAAAATAAAATATAAACCTTGGTATGAAACAATAAAATAAAATAAGCCCATATTTTCAACATTAAGAACACTAATTTAAATTTATAATAATATATTAATCCATAAAAGTGGTACATAGTTCACTGATATTTATTTCCACACACTATAACATGATATTGGATACCTATGACTCACTAAAACCAATTCTAGGGACTCATTCAAGATATATAATCATCCAAAAGAATCAACCAAAGTCATATATTCCATTATAATTATATGTATATACCATGTAATTCATTAAGAACCATATGTATGGACTTTATTGAAGTAACTTGTTATAAATTAAATGTGGTTAATATCCAATCCAAATGAATATTTTGGATCATGAGAAATTAAATCTACATGTACCTGAGCTTATGAGCTGGCTATAACAAAGTTACAAGAGGAGACTCAAATTCCTCATAAGCTCTGATAAGATGAAGTTGGGGACCACATGTGATCTTCAATAAATATATTATTTACATTAATTCCATATAATTAATCTAAATATGAATAAATATGTTATGGATAGTATATTTTTTATCATAAATACAGTTTAAAGTATCATTTTAATGGGTTCCCATTTCACTCAGGATTAGCTTATATTTCTTTTCGTTTTACATGTCTTCATTTAATTATATTATTATACATATATTTTATGCTTTCCTATCATCCTATTCACTATTTAAACCTATAAACTCACTTATGAAAGAGAGTTAACCTGAGGGTGCTTCTAGGGAGGAAACCAAATTTGTTCAGACTGGGGTTATAGTTTAGTCAAGTCAAGTCGAGTATCTCAGTACTCAAGCTCAAGATCAATACCTGAATTTGATGCTCGATCTTAGATAGATTCTCAACTGAGTAATAATTTCTTAGCTAAATCTTGAATCATGATCAATCCAGCTGCTCTATTAGACTTGAATCAGTTATATTTCAATTATTTACCACAATTTTAATTATAATATCCTATTTGAATTTAAACTCGAGCTTGAATTTGTACACATGATCTAAAACTAGATCTTGAATATGAATACATATATTTTAAATAAAAATAAAATATTAATATATTTAATAATTTATTAGGATCTCAAGGTACTTGATTGTATTATTTTAAATCTCAAACTCAGATCGATTAAGTACGATAGTAGTTCAAGATGGCCTTGAAAAAAATGGAGAAAAATTTGAGTATTTTTTGAGATGAGACTGAGTATCTTATGAGTGCCTCAAACTTATTTTTATACCTAATTCAAATTATCTACTATCGGCAATTAAATTCTATGTTTGAATATTTAAGGATCTGAGGGAGATATTGTATTGTGGTGGGTAACAAGACTTTACATTTATTTTTCTCTCATTTTCATTCACACTATTATAATCCATTTTTTCTCTCTCAATCTTCTTATGTTCCTGGTATATGGTTGAAATAGTAGCTTGAGTGTTGTTTAGATATGTGATCATGCTCCATTGAGGTAGTGATAGATAACTCTTTATTAAGTAATTTCCCTCTTATTACTCTTGTAGATAGTGGTGGGTGGTGCATTTTGGGGTCCCTAGGTGTATTATCTATTCATACATTTAGTACATTATGAGAATATATATACATTTGGATAAGGATAGTTGGTTGGAATAAGGAAATAATATTAAAAGAGATAATTAATGAAAATTTATAAAAAATCTAGGAGAAAGTATTTTATTCTTAACATCATCTCATTTTCATTTTCATTTTTTTTCATTTATTTTATTTACATTTATTTACATTGCATTATACCCTCCTGTTTTTTCACATTTTTTTAAACTTTGTTAAATAAGTGACAATAATATCAGTGTGTGATCGTGGGTCTCCATGAGATTGGAATTAAGGTGTTTACTATATTTCATATTTTAGGTTAATAATAAGAAATTAAATTCTTTTGATGTGGATTCATGATGAATCCCCTAAAGGGTTTTTTGGAGTCTAATAACAATTATCAGATGATGAAAAACTGGTTTAAATCCTTGTTTGAGTATCTCCCATGAAAAAAAATATAAAACTATACATAATAATGAAATAAATAACACTATAAAACGTATCATACACTAATGATAATATACATACTTTGGTCTTAATCTGGTATGCTTGATAAATATCACCACAAGAGTAGCCAAATGAAATCCTCTCTCCTCAGGTATTCACAATATGATCTAAATCTTCCATTATATGGATGGGATTCACCATTTCTCTATGGTATGATAGTACCTCTAATGTAAATGAGGATGATAAAGAGATATTTGAGGTATATAGAAGTCCATTCAAGCAACAATCATGCATAAACACACTCACTACTTCTATAATATGACAGTATTATATAGGCTACTGAAGGTTATCCTCAACATCATTCATTCACTCATGCATTGAAATAAATGAGTTAAATGTTATGTCAAGTTCATGTATTGCATACATGTATACATATTCTCTCTACGGTTTCATCTCATGAAATGTCTCATTAATGATAACTTATCTGGGAAACTACATTGAATGATAACCATTATCATTTTGTTTCATATACAGCTGTATGTAATGATAAACCCTGTTTTTTTGAAAATTATAATTTACATGAAATAAAATATATCTCATAAATATATTATATAAAAATATAACTTTTGGTAATATCTCATTAAATATCCCACTTTCACTAAATCCTAGTAGAATTTGTGTCATTTCAACTTATATTGTATCATATATAATAACTTTTGAAACTATATCTAAAACTCCTTTTGAATATTTTCCAAAACACTTTTGAAAATAAATCATTAATTTCACCTTGTATCACATCATATGTAATACCATTTTAATACCCATCCAAAATGATTTTGTAATACTATAATTAATTTCACCTTGTATCACATCATATGTAATAACTTGTGAATACCCATCTAAAACACTTTTGGATTGACTATAAAACACTTTAGAGTAACTCTCTGAGTCAAACTCAATCATCATTTAGTCAACCAAAAAGTGTGACCTCATAGATCTTTATAGAATTTAAAATAAATAAGAATATTCATATACATAAATATAAGTAATGAGATAGCTCTATAAAATAATAAATGATACTCGAGCTATAAACATATCTAGAAAGATCTCCATCAAACATATGTTTCTATATATCTATGTCCACTAGTATGCATCATATAAAAATATACATTCTCATATTTTCTCTTTGTATAAGACACCAAGTGGCCATGGGACACAAAACATGTCAATATCATATTTCCAACTCATATGTTCTCAATTCTTTGAGTGTATACTGATTTGATCAATGAATACATTACATATCATCTATCCTTGTAGATAAGCACGTCATATGTCCCTTATTTAGATTGATATATAATATCTAGGTGTTTTTGTGCAGTCCAATGATCTATCTCAATCTAGATCCCATATGTTAAACTTGTCATATGAGAGGAAACATATCATCTTGGTTAATCTCCAACTAATAACATGATCAACAACATGTCCAACCACCCTTGTTTAGCTCAGTCAATATGTAGACTTGTGTAAGTAGGGTATTAGAGTATGAAGGTTATCATGTTAGGTATAACTCTAACCTTAGCTAATAGGGACTCAAATATGATTCATTCACCCCTAGTATACCAAATACAACTGTATGAAACTCCATGTGGTATATCTAGTAGGAAATTTATCATACACAAAGAATATTATTATTATTTTTGTTCCTTATGAGCATATTTTGTATCTCTATACAAAAATCCTACTCATGTTAACCTTAACATATTGTCCTAAACTATAATACTTCATGATGAACATCGATTAGGGTTAAACACAAAACCATAATTTGGGAGGTCGATTATCATTACAATTCACGAAATGTATATTAATATATACATTTATGTATATAACATGGAATAATTATAAAATGGAGGTTTCCTTTAATATGATACATTTTAATATTTCCAAAATATTTATGAATATTTAAAAAAACCCAACCCAAGCACAAATTTATCATATCTTATATGATAAACTACCATATTAATCTTATGGTTGTTACAATTTCTTGGTTTTTTAACACATTACATCATATTTAATCCATGTCACTTATCTATGTGACTATCTAATAAAATCCTCACACTAAGGCTTTTATTAATAAACTTCTATAAATAAATCTAGTTTGAATAATGGTGAGTCTTAGGAATCATATTCCTAATTGTTCAACTTCTTGAACATATTAAAACTTCTTAACTTTACACCATCAAATGTTATAATATAAATTTTATTCTCTATTTTATAACTCTTTTCCAAGTTCATCAGCATTTCTCTTTGAACTATATGTCATTAAACTTTTTTCCTTAAATAAATTTAACTTTTTACATTATTGTTTACTAACCCTATTAAACTATTTTAAGATAAATTGAAATTACATTAATATGGTAACTAAAGAAATTATTTAGATTTATATTTACCAGCATACCCTATACTCTTTTAATATATAAAGTGCAATTCATTTTAACTTTTGAATGGTATAATCCTTCAAGAAATAGTTTCTTTCACTTTTCCTGATAAATAAATGAAACTATTTTCATTTTTATTTATTTTCATATATCCTAAACTATTTTAGGATATTAAGTGGAAATAAATTTAACTTAATATTAGTGAAATCCTTTTAAAATTATTTAAGTCCAAACATACTCCCATAATCCTCTTAGAAACTATATTATTTTTATATATTTTTCTAAGATTCAACACAAACAAATTTTTTTAGGAAATAAGAATTATTTCCTTTTATTAAGAACATTTAACCAATAAACTATTGTTTCCATATCATATATAGTATTCAATGTGTTTGGAAAATTTTCATTTTAAAAGAAGACTTTATTAAAATATTCCATGGGTGGGAGGTGGGATCAAATTCTCTTTTTTTAATGAATAGTTGGATAAACACTTTTATCTATATTATCTTCTTTGAACATGTTATAGAACCTGATGAATCATAAACCATGTGTATACAATTAATCATCACATGTTGTTCATAATAATTCTTTATTATCAACCATGTTCTATTATCACATAAGATAAAGTAGATAAAGATACACATCTTTTACTTAGATTAATTTGGTCTTGATAAAATCATTTACATTTAAATCCTCAATGTAGTAACTATTTACTTTATATCATGAATATAAACTAAAAGTTAAATCAATTAGTCATTTAATTTTTAAATCTTATAAATTTAAAAAAAATTGTAGAATATGAATTAATTATCACATGCCCTTAAAAATTGAAGAATTAATTTCTATTACATCTATAACTGATATGGGAATTCTATGGAGTTTCACAAACACCTTTAGATATATCATTGATAATCTAATCATGGCTTCTTGAAGGAACATTATTGAACTTTTCAACCAAATTTTCTTCTTTTGGTTTTTATTTTTACCTATTAGCACTATCAACACAACACTAATATCTCAACATCATATGTCCAATTTAGTTATCCTCAACGCTTTGAGAATATCAGGTAAAATTTTCTTGAATACATTTATATTGTTGAAGAAATTCCATATATGATAATATGAATAATTACTTAACTAGAAAAAACCAGTAATCTCTTTAAATCATGTTATATAATTAAACCCTATACATGAATTGGGAATATTATTCTACATGTATTAAAAAACTCCCATATAATTTCATTTAAGAAACTCGTATTTATAAGATCTTCTCAATATCTAAGTGACATAGAAAAATACACATCTTATTACATGTTTATCCAAGATTAAAGTGTCCAAGTTATCAATACAGCAAATCCTTTTCTCCATTACTTGAAATCCAACTTCAATCTCCAGTATTCAATTTTTTTCTCATCTTCTAACCTTTATGTATATTTAAAAAAAATTAAAAAATATATATGATTACATATATCTGGTAGAAAAATATAATTGATTTTTTATAACTGATAATGTTTTAAGGAAACCTTTAGTCTCATTGAGTCATCAATATTTTCAATCACATTGAATATCATTTTACATGTCCAATAATATTGAGTATATGAAACTGATATTACTTAAAGAATTTTTATATAATTCTTTATAAACCTTAAATTAATCAAACTATGCTTCCATATGAATTTGTAATCACTTGTTGAATAATTTCGGCAGTTGGTTACTCAAAAAGGATCTATTCTGATGAATATAATTTTCCATAATAATTTTTATTAAATCAACAAAAAATATTTAATAATTTTTCTTAAATTACCAGTATTAGGAGTTTTACATATTAATATTCTCTTTGCAAGTATTAATCACAAATTTTATCTTTATAAGGATGATGATATTATCTATAACATAAGTTTTTATCAGATGAGTATCAAATTTTATAACCATTCAATAAATACTTTTAATAAATGGTCTCCCACTGAAATTATAAACCCTTTTAAAATACATCATAACCATTAGTTGAATGAGATCCATATTTTACTAATCCCTATGTTAATTTAGTGATTCTACTATCATTTAGCTATTTAGGTATGACATTATCCCAACCACAATAGTTGTAACTCTTGTATAGTTGAGTGGACAACTCTTTTTTTAATCCATCATATGGAAAAACTCAACTTCATTCCCCCAGTAATATAATATTATTAGGTTATACCATCTAGTGTAACCCACAAAAAATCTAAAAATAAGGAAATAATGGACTATCTAGGGGAACCTAGGTTTATCATGACTTACCCATCAGGACAATCCATGGTCACTTATTACTTTCTTAACTTATACAAGATAATCTAGAGGCATCTAACTTTAGCATGAACAACCTGGTTGAATGATCAAGGTATTTAAAAGTTCCATTTTAGAAGTAATATCATACTTATTAGTTGAAGTGTATTTTAATATCACTATATAATAATATTTTATTCCCTTTTATGATTGAATTCTTTAAGTAATTTAGTTTTGAATCTTATTCCCTCCACCAAATCAATATGTTGATGTCATATTGATGTATAACTCTTTACACAACCCATAATGTTTTGTTACTCACCCAAAAATAAAATTCAAGTATATTAATACATATTTGAATGCATAACATGTATAAGGAACATGAAAACTTCATGTAATGGTTCAGAATTATATGAGATTCACAATATCCACAAGAGTAATCCTAGAGCGACAGATGTGTAGAGCCCCAAACCAGATTGACCACTGGGATGGGAGGGGTGAATAGGTGGTTAATTTTTATGAATTATATTTATTTAGAATTCAATCTCTTGAAATTGTTAAATTTATTGATCCGCTCAATATTATCTCTCAATATCACCCTATGTTCAGTTGTAATAATAGAGAGAGCAACACACAAGATTTACAAGGTTCAGAAAAAACCTACTCCTTACTATAGTTGGTTATTCACCTTGGTTAAGGATTCTTAACTATTAAAAAAGTGATTAAAATGATCCCAACACCAATTGAGAAACTACTCTTGCTTTTAGATTCAACTAAAATACTTCTTCTCTGAATCCAACCAAGCGACTCCTTTTTTTCTAACTCCAATCAAAATAATTCTTGCTCTAAATCTAACTAAGAGAATATTTTTACTCCTATAACCAACCATAAGACTTCACCTACTCCTAGAACCAACCATTAGAATTCACATTTGTTCAAGGATTGATCCATTATAGAATTATCTATTTATATTACTCCACAATTTCACTGGATCTAACTTTCTCATATACCTATTCAAGTACCTTCAACAACCACTAGTCAGGTTAGTTGGTCTTGCTAAATTATCTAATCATCTATAATTACTAGTTGCCTTAATACAAAAAATACTTGGGAAATTATTTATTATTATTTAAGTCTTGAACTAACTAAATGTGTGTAATAAGTGCACACACTCTTTAATATTATTTTATGAAAGAATAATCTTTCACAATATCAATTTATTTTGTTCTTGACTTCTCAATCTTCATGCATGTGTGATAAAATGCATTTTCTTCTCACTTTGTAAACCCTTACACGTATATGTTCCTTGATATTATTTTATGTGAAATATCAACTATTATTTATCTTGATTGGTTCATCTCAAAATATTACACATGCATATATTTTATCCATGTGAATGCATTGTCTACTGTTCACTTCTACCTTCCTTATGCACTACTTATTTGTGTAACAAGTTTAGATATTACAATGTTTTCAAGTTCCTTCATGCAATCCCAAATGAGTGTGTCCAAGATTCTTCTTCCTTTCATAAAATGATGTAAGTCATTGTTTTTCTTCTTCTTCATTAGACACAGTGTGTAATTATATAATATCTTGAGGTTTTCTCAAATGATTCATGCGAGTTGGGGAGGTTATTCAAAGTGGTATCACGTTCCCAAACGGATTCATGGAATAAGTTATTTAGTAATCATTCGAGTGTGTTAGACATAAGTTGAAAGACACATGTTATCCTCTTCTCTTTGGGAAAGCATAGAGTGCTTCACAGAAACTCCTCCCCACGAAACTATGTTTCAAAAATTCTCTATTTTTCTTTATAAAAATGAGATCTCCCAATATTAGTAGAAATACAATCACCCTAAATGTATCATTATTTATAGGAGAAGATTAATTTTTCTACACAACCTTTACTCCGAGAATAAGGTCACGTTGGAGAATACAGATGATATATCGTGTTGAGGAGTAATTTTAAATCCCCAAATAAATTGATATTTAAATATATAATGAGAGTTTCCTTATTATGTGTTGATTAGAATCAAGGCATCACATTATTCTTGATACACATATCCTATCATTCATGTGATGAATATCACATAAATCAACTCATCCACCAATACTACCATAAAAAAACTTCATCCTGATTTCTTTATTTGACAATGGCTCAAGCATTGTACAAAATATTTCATGTACATAATATATTGTGTGAAATAATATCTAGTGCTAATTCTTCTCAATATCTAAAGAATATATCAATTATGAACATGTATTTTTTTCATGTAATATCTTAGCATGCATAACTTCGGTCAATAGAATCTCTCAGTATTGAAATGTGCAGGAAGACTGCGGCTCGATCGAACGGCCTAGATTCGTTCGATCGGACGACGATCATTATTTATGTATCATTAAAGGTAGACATAAATTATATTTCACCTCATCATCCCACATAAAAAAACAGGTGTCTAGGTTCTTCCGTATTAATCAGTTAGTGTTGAAACACCCTCATGATGATAGAGGGGGATTATCACCCGCATACACCGCACTACATGCCACATGGACTGTGTCGTACCTGTACTCTCCCATCAACATATCCTAGTCCATCTGTATGTGCCTACACTCGGGTGTGCTTCTACAGGCCTATACATGGTCCACTCACCTTCCTCCTTACTAAATGGGTAAGTTTGTTCCCAGTTGTGGTTGAGAAATGATCCCATAATGCTTGGACAAGTTGGTTAGCCTAGTTGTCTTGGTTTGACATATTTTTTATATAAGGACCTTTCATAAAATACTTAGAATACATTTCAAATAAAGAATATAAATCCAATACTTCTCAAAAATTATTATTCAAATAAAAATCATGAAAAATATACTTTATTTTTCATGGACTACTTTTTTTAACTCATGCAATAAAATAACTATTGAATAACCTTCACTTATTTCTCCATTATTACAAATAAGGTATCCCCATTAACATGTGTATTATAACATTAATATAATCTTAAAAAATCATCATAATTTACTAGGAGAATTACTCAAGCATGGAATCCAATGTCATTAATTAAATCTATAATAATTCTCTTATAATCACTTCTTTATCCAACAACTCACCAAACATATATTGACACTTCATTGAAAATAAATGAAACATTAGTCCTAATAAGATAGTAAAGATCAATAAATTTATTATATAGGTAATTGGCCTCCAATTTAGTAAGTATTCTGACACTGTAACACTGTAAGATTTTTATGAAATGGATTTTTTTAAATAGTTTGATTTATTTTAGGTCTTTCATTACATGCAACATTGACTTAGCTTGCGTTACATTTAACACTGAGTTTATAGGAATCATAATTTAATTATTATAATTATTTAAATATGAAAATTATAACCTAGATGTTAGAATGGAATGTATGAATAGTATTAACTGAATTATAAAAATATGATGTACACATGTAAAACCCTTTTAAAATTAAAAGGAAATCGTTTTCTGAAAAACTATTTAACTGGACACAAGAGTGTTTTATATCAATAAAATAAAAAAATCAATATTATTGGAATATATTAATGAAATATATATATATATATATATATATATATATATATTATTCAATATAATTTTTAACATTCATCTTATGTGTTTTCTAGGCATAAAAAATCCAGATTTATGCTTAAAAAATGTATTTTTCTAAAAGAAGTTTTAATACCTTTTAAAGGAGCACTTGTTTTAAAACTATGTTTTGAAAATTTTATAAATTATATTTGAAAAAATAAACATCTAGTTTGAAATTGGGATATCAAAATTTACTTCGGTTTAATTTTTGGTATTTTTCTGATATGTTTTATGTTTTAATGAATAGTGAAAAATTCTAAATTTTAATTGAAAACAACATTTTCATCTAAATAATTAATGGTGTTAAATTATATTGTTGAGTGGTTTTAAGTTATAATAATATAAATTTTATATCATTAAATACAATTTAGGTCATTGAAATCAATTTCACATTAATTTTGATATAAAAACATTTCAATCTTTTGAACGTTTTCACTTCAAAAAACTTTTTTCTCATTTTGTCAATAGGATTAATTTTAAGTTAAATTTATCTCATTATATATTCTCAAATTTAAAAAATGGATTACATATTTTTAATAAGAAGGTTTAAATTTAGTAAATAGTTCCATTTTATTTTTTATGAATAGTATCCTTATTAATTTTTTTAATTATCACAGTTGAGGGTAAATCGGGTAATTAAGAGTAAAAATAATATTATAAAGACTAGAAAATTACCGTAAAACTTGTAATAATTTTATTGGATGATTTATTATAGACCAAAATTATACTTGATATTATTTTATTACCTCGTAGATCCACTTATATTACTTTAATACCTTTATAGTATTTTATTTTAAATAAAAGTCAAAGATATCATACTTATGTTTTAATAACTATAACATTTTTAATATATGGTTATTTAGAAATTAACTTTGACTATAAATAGTAATTTTAAATCTAAAATATTTATCTACATAATTTAAATTTATTTATAATTTTTATGTGATAAAATAATTTCCTTAAATAATGATACAATGATGATGTAGTAATTGTTTAATTAAATAAAATATCAAATAAATGATATTAAAAATATTAAAATCAATATAATTTGAGATAATTAATGTCATACATGAATTTTATAGTTTATTTTTATATATTAGTGATGTTTTATAATAAGTTTCTGAAATTTATCTTATTTTTATGATATTTTTAAAAAATCAAGTAATGAATAATGTCAAAATTGATATTAATGATATTTTAAAATAAATAACAATTTATTAAATAATATAAAATTCATAAAAAATATATAAATCATCCAAATGATTGGTATACAGTCTAAAATTTCATAAATGATCCATTTATGATTCTTTTTTCATTTTATAGTAACTATATTAACTTTCAAAGAGTAAAAATGCATGTAGTCATAGAAACTATAAAAGACATTAAATAAGGGTTAAAACCAAAAGTTATGGATTAAAAAATAATAAAAACATGTATAGATTTAATTTTATGAATTTATTTCCTCCTAAAATAATCCTATATTCAAAATATATAATTTTATAGGTATTTTATTAATAATTAATTTATTTTAAATTAATCTTTTGAGAAATTCCAAAAGTGTCCCTCCCATCTCTTATAAAAGGGAACTTCTTATTATCTTTTATTCATACATAAAAACCTATTTGGTTCAAAACAAAATCTATCCAAATTTACTATAAACATCCCTACTTTCATCCTTAAATCCTTACTTTGGGGAGAAATCCAACCAAGGAAGTCATTTTTGTGAAAATCAAAAGGAGATACCTAAAGAAGAGGTAACATTCATCAACGAACATTTTTGTTTTATTTATTCCTTAAACCACTTAAATTATTTTTATTTAATGATTATATAATAACCTAATTATCTTAAATATACTAATATATTGGTTTGTTAATTTTAAAACCTAAAAATTCACACACATCCATCAAATGGGATATGCAATCATCATTCGTGTGTACGGATGACTACCACCTCACGAACCGATGTTGTACATTCATCCATTACCACCTTTCAATGTTTAGATAATTGATTGATTTATTTTTTGATATATTATATATATTATATTTTTAATTTTATTATGATTTTTTAATTGTTATATCATAAATACCTTTATTTTTTTCATTTTGAGGGAATACGATAACGTCATTCATGTGTACGGTAAACTATCATCTCTTGAAGTGATGTGATTCATTCACACATTACAAGGAATATATTAAGAATTTTTTATTAAACATATGTAATATATATGATATAAAAATTATTCACAAATTATAATATATCGTATACTTTTCTTTCTTTTAAACCGACAAGAAAATGAAAATAGTGCTCATGCGTATGTATGGTCTACCCTCTCCATGAATGGTGTATTTTATTTTCTTAATATAAATTTTATAAATCCCCATATATATATATTTGATGAATATATATTATATTTATTTCAAGTTTATAATTATTGTCATTATGAAATCATGATCTAATTAAGATAAGCAATAATAACAAGTTAAAAAATATATGAAAAACAAAGTGGTAATTACCTGAAACATAACTTTAACATGGAATTGTTTATAATAGAGTAATATAAATTTATAAGTAAATAATATATGGTATTATTTATATTTTAATATGGATTATTTTTTATATTTAAAATAAAATTATATTTATTATACATGAGGTTTGAACTTATATAAAGGAAGTTAAGACTTAAGGTAAGGGGATTTCTAGTCTCACTTTTATTTCTCCAAGACCTATGTAATCCTCACAAATTGTTTCTTTTCTATAGTGTATATACTACCCATGAATGTAATATATGATAATTATCCTTAAATTTTTGATTATCTACAAATATATTTAATTATATCTCTTTCATGGGGTTTATGGTTCAAAAGTTACCAAATCGGTACGAGAATTTTGCCTCAATTTCCCTTCTTTGTGACACATGTCTTATTATGCACCTATATTATTTTATGAGGTTTATATAATACCCTTTGTAATGTTTTATCATGAATATCATTATTTTCATGATATTATAATTTTGATATAATGTTATTCTATCTTCCGTCGAAAATTTATGCCCTTTAAATTCAATGTTTTTTAAAAATGTTTTAAAAGTATTTTAAATGATATTTTATGAATTTTTAAGTGAAAAGGATTTTAAAATATTTTTAAAATAATTTTAAAATATTCCTTTATAATTTTTCAAGATTATTTTCAATGAAAAATTCTTTCTAAATTTTTTATGATTTAAAAATAATTTTTCTAAGATAAAGGGATATTTTCCAAAAGATTTATTTCAAAGAGTCTTTCAAAACTATTTTATATATATGATAACAATAATTGATGTTACTACTAATTTATTGGGGTTATAATTCAAGGATTATATCATTATTCTTTTTATTCTTATTTTATGTTTATGATGAATGAATTATGTTCTTGTGTTATACATATGTATGGTTTTTATTATTTGATGGGTGGGACCTATATCTCTCTCCAATGAATTGGGTAATAATAAATGTTCTATGAGAACAAAGGTTACATAGGAGGTTTTCCTAATACTAAAACAAGAGGTTACATCGTAGGCCATCCTAATAACACAATAATAGGGTACATGATAGGTCGTTATAATCCTGAAACTAGAAGGTACACAGGAGGTCATCCCAATCCTGAAGCAGGTATACAGGTGATTATGACTATAAATGTCTTTATAGGTATCATTAACATAATATTTTCTAAGCTTATGTATATGTCAAAAATTCCATCTCTTATTTATATTTTATGTTTTAATGGTTTATTCTTTTGACTACCTTATGATTCATGTCTTATGAACCACCAACCTTTATGCCATGACTCGTGTATATGATCTTCAAACACTGAGTATGATCTTCAAATGTTATGATTATATTCTCATGTTCTTATATTCATATTATTCTTATGTATCTCCCTTTTTTCCATTAATGAGCATATAATCTCACTCTTTTTTATGTTTCTTTTCTCAGGGATAGGAAGAAAGGTATTAAGTATGATATGTCAAAAAAGGATACTAGTTATAAAGTAATAGGTGGGAGAATATGTAGATTTATTATAAACTAGTTGTTTATGTTTAAAAGTTTCTAAATAAACTAAACTAATATGGTATTTGGGAATGTGTTTGTGTAATGTATTATATGTTCCTAAAAATTGATGTAATTTCTATGTACGTTAAGCTTTGGTTGTTATAGTTGTTATCAATGAAAAGGTTTAGTTAACCTTTAAAAACTAGGATAACAAAACCTTAGTAAGATCCATATGGATAAGTCTAAGTATAGGTTAAAATCATATAATTTTGGTAAAAATCAGAAATAACCTATATTTAAACCTAATATTTCATATATTAAAATTTTATAAGAACTTTCCCTTAACTATGTTGTTTTATGAATATGATTATTGTTTCTCACGCTATGTTTTTTGGTTTTAGTCAATGGATATAATTTAAAGTGACTATGTTAATGAGGAATGAAATAGAAAATGAAATGACAACCCTCTTACAAAACTGAATTTTATATAATATAGAATGAGAAACCTCTTTGTTATGACCACACAACCTTATCAACCAATGAATTATTCTGAGCTTTTAAATGACGAAAGGAAGGAATAATTTATTCTTTAATAATTCTTATGTAAATATCTACCTTCTTTTAGTTGAACTACCAATCTACTAGTTTATGAGAAATGGATCTGTATCACTTAAAAGATATTTTTCATTATCCATTGTTCAGAATGAAAAAAAAGTTAAGTTGGGCGCATATCGATTAGAATGTTGATCAAATTAGAGGTGTAAATTTATCAGTAATATGAGGAAATAAGATAAAATTGACTCCATATATTAGGATGAGTTCAATAACTTATTTTCAGTAAGTACCTTACTCATATTCTTCTTATAAAAATTTAGATTTATGTTTCTCATAAATCTCATGGTTATGATAATAAATAAGGATATAATTCAAAGGAAACTCTAAAAACTATGAAGAGAATAATATTAGATTTAATTTATGCTCAAAGTGTGGAAGGAAATATAGAGGAAATTTTTTTAATGGTACTAGTAAATTTTTTAAGTGTAGGAAAGAATTTCATCAGGAATTTGAATGTTGAAGTAATGGGAATAAAGAGAAATATCCAAATAGTGATCCTCTTGCAATTTAGTGCTTCAATTACAAGGATTTTGGTAATTAGGTTAACAAGTTCCCTAATATAAGGACTAATTTATATGGTAAGACACAAAAACCATTGAGGAAAAAGGAAAAAAGGGAAATTTTATTCTATTATAATGTATGAAGTGGTCCATGATAATTAAGGAATACTTATCCTACTCTCCTAAGTTGGGAATTTCATTTTTCAATTTGTATGAATAAACACTATGAAAATATTATTGTACATTTGTTAGTGAAATTTAATGTGATTATCTACTTGGATTATGGAATAATAAAGTCACATATTCTATTGGTTAAATGATTAACCCAATCTTTCCATGAAAATGTTTTTTTATATAAGAAAAGATCTTATATAAGGAATGAAGAAGAATGTGTGTATCCAATATGGTTTTATATAATACATGATTAAGTTATTCACATGTATGGTATGTGGAAATCAAGAGATACTTTATGATATTTGTGGGATTATTGTTAAGCTTATTTTGATAAAATTTAGTAACCATATTTATAAACTTTTAATGTTGAAAGTGTTATAAGGTTAACCATTTATTAAAAGGTTTATGTTGAACATCAAATGGGGTTTTTGAGATTAATTTTTTAATTAACCATATAAATATTTATGAGTATTAGATAACTTGTGGTAACAATTTTTTTATGATGATAACTAAAAATAGAAGTAATTATTTTTCATCATATTATGGATCTTATAATCCACTAGTTTAGCTGGTATTACAATTTCAAATTTATTTCTTAGAGTAATAAATAAAGCAGATATTGATCAAGGCACAACCAAAGAGTGAAATTGTACATATGATATGAAACAAAGTAAGTATTTATTATTAATTGAATTTAAATGAAATTTTATCCTATTATGATAATTTATGATGATATCAATGGTCTTTTTCAGAACAATTTGGTCTATGGTTTTTTGGTCATTAACCTTCTAATTACCATATTCTTTATCACTCTCCATCAAAACATGATAATTATTTTTCTCTTATATGTCCATGTTTTAACTTTACACCCATGTTCTTATATGTGTAAACCTATTTATGAGTTAATTTGGGTAACCTTTATGTTTCCTACTTTCCCTTTCAAAAAGGAAGTTTTAGTATTCATTTTTATGATGTGGGTTTATATGAAATTAACTTTTATGTATCAAAACATTGATAAACCTAATGAATTTTGATGGTGAAATTAATTTTAAGGGGGTTATAATGTAACATCCCAATATTTTTATGAAATATAATTTTTTAAAATAATTTAATTTATTTGATGTCTTGTGTTACACGCAACACCATCTTAGCTTGTGTTACATGCAAAAATAAGTTTCTATGAAACATCATTTTATTATTATAATTATTCAAAAAATATAATTAAAATGTAGAATTTAAAATGGAAGGTATGAATAGGATTATCTGGATTATGAAAGTATGGTCTACACATGTAAAACCCTTTTGAAATTAAAAAGGAAATATTTTTTCTTAAAAACTATTTAAATGCACACAAGTATGTTTTATAACAATAAAATAAAAAATAACTATTATTGGATTATATTAATGAAATATATATATATATATATATTCACTCTAATGTTTAAAATTTATCTTATGTTTTTTCTATAGATGATATAAAAATAAATCCAATTTTATAATTAGAAACATTATTTTTTTAAAAGAAGTTGTATTGCCTTTTAATGGCATACTTATTTTAAAACTAAATTTTGAAACTTTATAAATTATATTTTAAAAAATAAAAATATTATTTAAAAATAGGATATAAAATTTTAATTTGGTCTAGTTTTTGGTATTTTTCTGATAAGATTTATATTTTGATGAATAGTGAAAATACTGGATTTTAATTGAAAACTACTTATTTATCTAAATAATTAAGTGTAAATTTGTATTTTTTATTGGTTTTATGTTATAAATAGATTAATATTATATCATTTAATCCAATTTAGGTCATTGTAATCAATTTTATTCTATATTTTGATATAAAAACATTTCAATCTTTCGAATTTTTTCACTTTAAAAACTCATTTTCTCGTTATGTCAATAGGATTAATTTAAAATTAATTATAATAAATTATTTGTTTTTAATTTTAAAAAATTTATTCCATAATTTTTAATTATAAGGTGTATATTTAGTAAATAGGTCCCTTTTAATTTTTATTAATAGTAACTTCAGTAAAAAAATATTATTACAACAGTTAAGGGTAAATCGAGTAACTAAGGGTAAAAATAATATTATAAATATTGTAAAATTACCGTAACACTTGTCATAATTTTATTGGATTAGTTATTTTGGACTGAAATCATCCTTGAGACTATTTTATAACCTCTTGGGGCCACTTATATGACTTTAATCCTTCTATTGTATTTTATTTTAAAGAAAAGTCAAAGATGTCATATTTATGTTTTGATAACAATAACACTTTTAATATAGGGTTATTTAGAAGATATATTAAACTATAAATATTAATTTGAAATATGAAATATTTGTCTACATCATGGTAATTTATTTATAATTTCTATGTGATAAAATAATTAACTTAAATACTGACAAAATGGTGATTCATTAATTGTTTAATTAAAGGAAATATAAAATTAATGATATTAAAAATATTAAAATAAATATAATTTGAGATAATTAATTTCATCCACAAATTTAATAGATTATTTTGATAGTTTAGTGATTTTCTATAAAAATGGGTTCAAATTTATCGTGTTGTTATGATAGTTTTAAAAAGTCAATTAATGAATTGTGTCAAAATTGACAATAATGATATTTTAAAAATAAAAAATATTTCATTAAATTATATATAATTAATAAAAATATAAAATTAATCCAACTTATTGGGATAAAGTTTAAAATCTCATCAATAATTTATTTATGGTTAGAATGAAATTTTATAGTAATTATATTAACCTTCAAAATGTAAAAACACATGTTGTCACAACAAGAGTTAAAGAGGTTAAATAAGGGTTAAATCCAAAATATAAGGATTAAAAAATAGTAAAAACATGTATAATTATAAATTTCTGAATTTATTTCAACTAAAAACCATCATATCTTATAAATAAATTAGTTTTGAAGTATTTTTATTGATAATGAATTTATTATAAATTAATCTTTTGAGAAATTTCAAAAGTGTCTCTCCCCTCTTATAAAAGGGAGCCTCTTATATTTTATTCACACATAAAACATATTTGGTTTGTCCAAAATCTGTCTAAATATCATCCCAAATTCCCTATATTAATTCTATAATCCTTCCTTTGGTCATAAAATAAACCATGGAAGTCCTTTTGTGAAAATCAAAAGGAGATACCTGAAGAAGAGGTAACGTTCATCAACTAACATTTTTATTTTATTTCTTCCTTAAACCCATTAAATTATTTTATTTAATTTTTATATAATAACCTAATTATCTTTAATATACTTATATATTTTCATTTTAATCTTATGACCTTCAAATTCACATGCATCCATCAAATGGGATATGCAATCATAGTTTGTGTGTATGTCGGACTACCGCCTCCTAAACTGATGTCATTTGTTGTTCCATTACCACCTTTCAAGGATGTGAATAATGATGGATTTGTATTTTATATATTATATATATTATTTTTATGATTATATTATTATTTTCTAAATTTTTATATCACATATACCTTCCTGATTTTTATTTTTTGGAAATACGATAACATCGTTCGTGTGTACGAAGAACTACCGCCTCGCGAAGTGATGTGATTCATTCACAAATTAAATGTAATATATTAAGAATGGTTTTATTAAACATATGTGATATATATGACATAAAAAATATTGTATAATGATAATATATCATATAATTTTCTTTCTTTTATCCTGATAAGAAAATGAAAATAGCATTTTGGTGTACGTACAGCCTACCGTCTCCATGAACGACATATTTTATTTTTTAACAATAAATTTTATGAATCACCATTAATACATATATTATGAACATATATGATATTTATGTAATTTTTATAACTCTAGAGAAGATTAAATCAGGATCTAAGTAAGAGTAACAAAAATAAAAATTCAAAACATGTACAAAAAACAAAACAGTTAGTACTCGAAACATAAATTTAACAAGAAATTATTAATAATAGAGTAATGATAGAGTTAATATTTTCATTATTATTTATATGTTTCTCAAAGATTTAATCCCTCCCAATTATTCAATCTGAGTGTATTTGCATCATTTAGGTGTTTTTGGGCTTAAATGTGAAAATGGGGTAATTCTGTAAAATTGTCAGTTTTATATAGCTTCTGTTTTTCGGGAATAACTTTTATAATATGGGTCCAATTGAAGTGAATAATTTTTTTTAGTATTCCTATACTTGTGGTATTCAAATGTTCCTTCTGTACCAAGACCCAATTCGAAACCCAATGGTACATAAAATTCAATCAAGTGGAGAAATCAGTTTGGCAGGAAGAATGGACCCCACTTCATTAAATATAGAATATCTCCTTCAGACGACCTTATAACGAGGTTCTTCCAGCTGTTATCGACAGAGGACTTCCAAATTACAGTTCACATTAAATTTCATAAATTATTGAGCTCATTAATTCATCCTTTTGGCGCGTCCAAATGGAGTGGGTGAAACAGTGTTTGGAGTCCAGAAAAGTAATGGTCATTGATTCAGACATATCTTTCTTTACACTTGTAAAATGACTCTAAAATTTTGAGGGTAGATAGAAAACGTCATTTCCAACATTATATAAGAAGTTACCTCAGTGAGTTTCGGCCGGATGTTGGTCAGAATAGAGGAAAACTTCTGGAGAACAGAATCTGGATCATCAAATTTTCTGTTCTTTGTTTTCTCTCTTTTGTTCTTCTTAGTTTTGTAATGAATTCTTCTTTCCCCTTAGTCACAATTACCCTTACCATGGTGGGGTAAAATATGTGTGATTGTGGAAGGGGAGGTCTTCCATGTTGTATTTCATGAGTTCCTTCTCTTAATGTTTTAAAATACTCTTCTCTTCTGTGAATCAGTTTCAATTTCTTATAATAGTTTTTATTATCATGTACGATTGTATCTGATTTTAGATTCTGTTGTTAATTTATATTTGGTAAATGATCAATATCTCCCTCCACTAGGTTCTGGTTTAGAAACGACGGAATAGACCAGGACCTAGTGGTTAAGTACTTGGTGATCACCGGTACGTGTGTGAGGAGTAGTGAATGTTCTTGATTACTTGGGATAAACAAGACCCGATTGGGAATTGCCTAAGATAATTGGGAGTATTTTCTACAAATATATTACACATTGGAAGGAGAGTAGACCAACCTAAGATTTTAGTAAGGTTTATTCTCATATTTTTAATTGACCAAGGGAGTGAGAAGAAATGATTGTGTATTCTCACTCTTAACGGTTTAGCATAAGAGAATTGGATAAATTGGAACTATGATAGAATTACAAATGGAGAACCAACTCTGACCTAATCACCCTTCTTATATAATAGTTTCAATCACTTGATTTGTTAAGTTTTTCTCAATATTTTTCTTAAATTTCCTTCCTTTGTTTCGTTTCTTTCTTTCATTTTCAAAAATCAATCAAATTCAGAAAAACAACCACACTTTTTGATCTTATTTTAAGGTGACAGCTTAATTGTTGTGCACTCCTCTCTGGAGAAAACCTAGGATAATCACTCTACTACATTTTACCTTAGGTTAATTTTGTTTTTGTCACATTTCACGATAGGCACGTGTCAAAACTTGGCACTATTTCCAGGGAGGTAGCGCCAGTATTTATTTTCTTTTCTTTCCTTTCTCTTTTCAACTTTTCTCTTCAAAATTGCATGACTCGAACCTCAAAAACTGAACCTTTACCCTTAGATCCTGAAATTGAAAGAACCTTGTTGAATGGATGTAGAAACATTAATTTGTAATTTGAATTTGAGGAAGTTTCCCTTGCAGACTCAAGTGAAACTTCTAGTGTTCACTCAGAGCCTGTCATCATGGCTGAAAATCAAAACCAAACACTTAAAGACCTTTGTGCACCACAATTCCTTAATCAAAACAATCAACTTTCCATTCCAGTGTTACAAAATGATTTTTAAATGAAACTTAACATGATTCATTTGCTTCCAAAGTTTCATGGTTTAGCAGGTGAAGATCCAAACAAACACATTAAAGAGTTCACACATGTTTGCTTAACTTTCAGACCCCATGGAATTACCGAGGAGCAAGTAAAGTGGAAGGCATTTCTGTTTTCATTGGATGGAGCTGATAAAGAATGGTTGTACGGCCTATAACCAGGAGATGTACATGACTGTAATGACCTGGTAAGATGTTTTATGAAAATATTCTTCCCCACCTCTAGAAGCACATCCATTCGGAAGGAAATCTACGCCATACGACAATCATCTGGAGAAACCCTTTACGAGTACTTGGAGAGATTTAAGAAGTTATGTGCCAGTTGTCCACATTAATCCATTGAGGAACACCACTTTCTTGTCTTATTCTATCAAGGACTACTGGATAATGACAGAAACCTTCTTGATGCATCATCTAGAGGTGCCCTGATTGAAAAGTCACCAAAAGTTGCCAAGGGCTTGATTGAGAAGATTTCCCAAAACTCACAGCAATTTGGAACAAGAGGTATTGGAACAAGAGGTATTCATGAGGTACACACCTCTCATCCATCACCCTTATTAGAAACTAAGATTGAAGAGCTAACTATTATGGTGATGCAGATGGCCTTGAAGCAAGTTAGTGACCAACAAGCGCCAGATAAGGTATGTGGTTTATGCTCATCACCTGATCATTTTCCTGACCAATGTTCTGAAATACAGGGAATGGAAACATGTGCAGCAGCCTTTCAGCCAAGACAGTTCCAAAAAAATCAAGGATGGAGAGATCCTAACAAAGTCCAATATGGGTTTGGAAATCAGCAGAATCAAGGTGACCCCCATACCAAAACCAGTTTCAAAACCAACCACCATTCCAAAATCGATTCTAGAACCCACCACCATTTCAACAAAAGCAGTCTTATAACCAGCCTTCATTCCAAAAACCACCCACTTTCCAAAGACCCTATGAGCAGCCATCCACCAGTTCACAACCTTCAATTCAAATCCAGCATCAAAAATCTAAGTTTGAGGGGTTGAAGGACACCATTAAATATTTTTCCAATAAGCTTGAAAGTCTCATGGAATTTCTGACCAAAAATCCAGGTAAAGTCCCTTCTCAAATAGTCCCAAACCCAAAAGATAATTTTAGTATTATAACTACAAGAAGTGGAAAAGAACTCCAACCACCATCCACCATTGAACCTGAAACAAGAAAAACTGATCTAGGTGAGAATGAAGTTTGAAATGATGAGAGTTCTATGAAAATGCAATGGGAAGAAGATAAGAAAGAGGAGGATGATAATGATAGTCCAAAAACCAAGAAACAAGAAACACCATTTCAAAGGCAACAAAGGGAGAAGAAAGATATACCACCACCATTTCCATCAAGGATGATTGAATCAAAGAGGTTACAAGAAGAAGCACTACAAAAAGAAATTCTGGACACCTTCCAAAAAGTGGAAATCAACATACATCTGCTTGAATCACTCAAACAAATTACAAAGTATGCTAAATTTTTGAAGGATATTTGCACCAAGAAGAGTAGAATTCAAGGGAATGAAAGGATCAATTTGGTAATAAGTGTATCGGCCCTTATCACACCGCAATTTCCAACCAAATGTTATAATCCAAGGACGTTTTCTATTCCATGCACCATTGGTTCATTAAATTTCCCTAATGTTTTGTATGAGTTAGGTGCATCAATTAATTTATTGCCTCACTCAGTATATACTTCTTTTCAGATGGGAGACTTGAAGCTCATAAGAGTGGTGGTCCAGCTTGCAAATAGATCCATAGTTTTCCCAACAGGAGTTCTAGAGGATGTCCGGGTAAAAGTCAAAGATCTTTTATTCCCTGCTAACTTTTATGTGTTAAATATGGAAGATGATAGGATCCCATCACACTCACCCATCATTTTTGGGAGACCTTTCTTGAAGATATCCAAAACCGTTATCAATGTCCATGAAGGGACACTTACCATGGAGTTTGGAGACAGCACCGTCCACTTCAATATTTTTGAATCCATGAGGCACCCATTAGATGATCATTCAATCTTCTCACTCTCCCATGAAGATGGAATAAAACCAATTGAAGAATCAGGTATGTTTCATGAATTTTTATCATTAGGAGATAATTTTTTCATTAAAGATATCACTAAACATATGGATTCCCAAACTCTTGGAGATTCTGATTTCCTGTTGGAAGAAGAGGTAAAATATGATTTCTTTTATAATTTGTTAAATGATGATGAATATGATATGATTTATTTTATGCAGGATTTCAAACCATTGGAAGTGAAGAAGCTCAATTTAGTTTCATCCCTTGATCATCCTCCTGATCTATAATTAAAACCACTCCCCAGTGATTTAAAATATGTTTACCTTATGGAGGGAGAGAAATTACCAGTAATAATTGATAATAATCTATCTAAAACTCAAGAAAAATAATTGATTGAGATTTTGAGAGAGAATGTCCAAGAAATAGGGTGGAGCTTAGGTGATATCCCAGGAATAAACCCAAAAATTTGCTCACATCGAATTTTTCTTGAGGGAGATTCCAAACCTGTCTGACAACCCCAAAGGAGGCTGAACCCTACCCTGATGGAGGTTGTGAAAAAAGAGATTGAGAATTTATTAGAAGCTAGGATCATCTATCTCATATCAGATTCACAATGGGTTATCCCCATCCATGTAGTCCCAAAGAAAACTGGCCTAACCATTGTGAGGAATGAAAAGAATGAATTAATCCCTGTAAGAATTCAGAATAGCTGGAGAGTGTGCATAGATTTTAGGAATTTGAATCAGGTCACTCAAAAAGATCATCTTCCTATCCCTTTAATTGACCAAATGCTAGAGAGATTGGTGGGGAGAACTCATTATTGCTTTTTGGATGGATTTTCGGGTTATTTTCAGGTACCCATTGCTCCCGAGGATCAAGAGAAGACTATATTTACTTGTCCTTTCGGCACTTTTTCATACAAAAGGATGCCATTTGGATTTTTTAATGCTCCAGGTACATTTCAGAGGTGTATGGTAAGTATATTTTCAGATCACATTGAAGATTTCTTTGAGGTTTTCTTGGATTAATTCACAGTTTTTAGAAATTCGTTTGACTATTGTTTGAAAAATCTGGAAAAAGTTTTCAAAACTTGCATTGAAAAGAACCTTGTTTTGAATTTTGAAAAGTGTCATTTTATGGTTGAGAGAGGAACTGTACTTGGTCATGTCATTTCACAGAAAGTCATTGAGGTTGATAAATCAAAAATTGAAGTGATAAATTCTTTTCCTTACCCAACTTGTGTGAAACATGTTAGATCATTTTTAGGACATGCAAGATTCTACAGGAGGTTTATAAAATATTTCAGTAAGATTTCTCTACCTCTCTCTAGATTACTTTTGAAAGATGCTGATTTTTATTTCAACGGTTTATGTAGGGAATTATTTGATGAGTTGAATAAGAGATTGATTACACCACCAGTGATGCAGCCACCAAATTGGGAAGAACCATTTAAGCTACTTTGTGATGCTTCAAACCAAGAAGTTGGAGATGTCCTTTCTCATTGAATTGAGGGTAGGCCACAAGTCATTGCATATTCCTCAAAAACCTTAGATACAGCCCAATTCAACTACACAACAACAGAAAAAGAGTTTTTAGCAGTTTTTTTTGCTTTAGAAATATTTAGATTGTATCTGCTTGGAACTAAAGTCATTGTTTTTTCTGATCATACAGCTCTTAGGTACTTGATGAAGAAGGATGAAGAAAAACCGAGGATAGTGAGATGGATTCTACTACTACAGGAGTTCAACATAGAAGTCAAAGATAAAATGGGATCTGAGAACCAAGTGGCTGATCACTTAAGTAGACTACCCAACACCACTGAAGTTGAAATTCCAGACACTGAACCACTAAATGATCACCTTCCAGGAGAGCAGTTGTACTTGATTAAAGGAGAAGTACCTTGGTATGCTGACATGGTCAATTATATGGTAACATCTCAGGTCCCATCTCATTTAAATTCTCACCAAATTCACAAATTGAAATCTGAATCTAAATATTACATCTGGGATGATCTATTTCTTTGGAAGATTTGTAATGACTAAATGATCAGAAGATGTTTTCCTAAAAATGAAATTTAATCAGTCTTTAGGTTTTGTCACACATTATCTTGTGGAGTCCACTTTGGACCTTAAAGGACAGCGAGGAAGGTTTTAGAATCTGGACTTTATTGGCCAACAATTTTCAAAGTTTCTCATAAATTTTGTAAACGGTGTGAAAAATGTCAGTTTACAGGAAATATTTCAAAGAGACAAGAAATGACCCAAAATCCACTTAATTTTTGGGAAATATTTTAAGTTTGGGGGATAGATTTTATGGGCCCTTTTCCCAATGTCATTTGGAAATTCTTATATTCTTCTTGCTGTTGATTATGTTTCCAAATGGGTGGAAGAAAAAGCCACTAGAACAGACAATGCAAAAGTTGTTTGTGATTTTGTTAGGGCTAACATATTTTGTAGGTTTGGAGTTACTAGAGCCATCATTAGTGATCAAGGGACTCACTTTTTTAATTGGATAATGGTGGCTTTGTTGAAAAAGTATGGGGTGCATCATAAAACATAAACTCCCTATCATCCATAGACTAATGGGAAAGCTGAAGTGTCCAATAGGGAAATCAAAGGAATTTTGGAAAAGACTGTTAATCCAAATAGGAAGGATTGGAGCCAAAGGTTAGAAGACACATTATGGGCTTACAGGACAACCTACAAAACTCCAATTAGAATGAGTCCATATAGGCTGATTTATGGGAAAAGTTGTCACCTACCTGTGGAATTGGAACACAAGGCATACTAGGCTGTGAGGAAGATGCATCTGGATCTTGAAAGTGCTGGGAAAGAGAGAATATTGCAATTACAAGAGTTTGAAGAAATTCGAAGGGAAGCATTTGAAAATTCAAGGATTTACAAAGAGAGAACAAGAGTGTCTCATGACAAACTGATCCAACCAAAGGACTTTCATCCAAGAGACTAAGTGTTGCTATTCAATTCAAGACTCAAGATGATTCCAGGTAAACTTTTTTCTAGGTGGGAAGGTCCATTTATAGTTACTCATGTATATCATTTTGGTGCTTTGCAGATTGTGAAGGATGGAGTGAAGGATCCATTCACTGTTAATGGGCACAGATTGAAGAAATTCCTTGGGACCGTGCCATCAGAGCCAATAGAGGATATCATACTCCTCTAACCTGTTTATCAATAAACTCCATCAGTTCTTACCTCTCCTTTATATTTTCATGATTTTTGTGATTCAATTTCCAATATTCTTACATGTTAATTACATTTGAATGCATTGTGGACACTGCATCATTTAAGTGTGGGGGAGGGAACCTTTGTAGTGTAGTATTTTTATGTGTTGTTTGTTTTCCTATTTTTTTTAAAAAAACATGTGAGTGTTTAAAATTTTGTGTGTCCCGTGAGGCTTTTGAACCTATTATTTTCATATTATTTACATTCACCTCACTTCTTGAGAGAACCAAATCATGCTTGATTTAACCAGAATTTGATTTATTCCTGTCAAAACTTGAGGGTTTGAGGTACTTGTGTTTTAAATGATTGAGGAATTTATTTGGTTTAAAAGCCCCCTTTTCAAGATAATCCCTTTCATAATGGCCTACCTTGAACATTTAATCCTTGTAGCCCATAGAATCCATGAACATCCTGTTAGGTTAGCCACATTACAAGCCAATATTCCCTATCCAACCTTCTCTTGAAGTGAAATTACATGATCTATTTGAACATAAGTGTGGGGGGAAGATGTCTCGTATTGTACTACCTTTTTTTGGGGATACTTTGGGTGAAAAAAGTTGAACATATGTTATTTCTGCAAAAAAATCATTCTGCTGAAAGCTATGCCTTTTCTGGAGCTTTCATAATGAGAGAAGCTATGCCTTTCAGAGCTTCTAATGTAAAAAGGAAGTTGTGCCTTTTCTGGAACTTTCATGAAATATTATATTTGAGAAGATTGAAATGTTTGATGCTGAAATGATGAAATATGAGAACATTCCTTGATATTCCATGGATAAGGATTATATTTTCTTCTAAGGGGAGTGAATACAATACCATATTTTTGTGAAAATTAGAGTAATGCAATTTTGCTTCAAAAAGAGCCAGGCCCTCTTTATTCAGCCTCAGAATTTTCACATATAAATCCTATAAACCTAAAGCCTCAAAACAACCTTAAAAAGTCCTCATGATAAACATATATCTTTGACTCACATCGGGTGGAGATGTAGGAATTTATCAAGCCTATGGTGACCCTTGTATGAGTTTGGATGAGAAAGACATTGTCAAATAATTGAAATTTGTGTAATGGGAGATAATGAAAGTTAGGTAAGTGTTTTGTGTGCATGGGAGGATAAATGAAGAGTAAATTTATTGAATTATCCTAAATTAAGAACATGAAATAATAGAGTTTGAGGAGGCATGATATATTTTGTTTCTTGTTTTCAAATTGGTGGATCCCATGGATATGTGTTTTGAATTTACTTTGAATTTATTTTGATTCTGACTTGTCCAGAAGTCCAAGTGATAAGTGTGGGGGAATTAATAGAGTTAATATTTTCATTATTATTTATATTTTTCTCAATGATTTAATCCCTCCCAATTATTCAATGTGAGTGTATTTTCATTATTTAGGTGTTTTTGGGCTTAAATGTGAAAATGCGGTAATTCTGTAAAATTTTAATTTTTATATAGCTTTGGTTTTTTGGGAATAACTTTTATAATATGGCTCCAATTGATGTGAATACTTTGTTTTAGGATTCCTATACTTGTGGGATTCAAATGTTCCTTCTGGACTAAGACCCAATTCGAAACCCAATGGTATATACAATTCAATCAAGTGGAGAAATCAGTTTGGCAGGCAGAATGGACCTCACTTCATTAAATATGGAATATCTCCTTCATCCGACCTTATAATGAGGTGATTCTAGCTGGTATAGACAGAGGCCTTCAAAAGGACGGTTCAAATTAAATTTCATAAATTATTGTGCTCATTAATTCATCCTTGTGGCGCATCCAAATAGAGTGGTTGAAACAGTGTTTGGAGGCCAGAAAAATAATGGTAATTGATTCGGCCATATATTTATTTAAACCTGTCCAATGACTCTCAAATTTTTAGGTTCAATAGAAGCCTTCATTTAATACATTATATAATAAGGGACCTCAGTGAGTTTCGGTCGTCTGGTGGTCATAACAGAGGAGATCTTCTGGAGAATAGAATCTGGAGCATCAAATTTTTTGTTCTTTGTTTTCTCTCGTTTGTTCTTCTTAGTTTTGTAATGAATTCTTATTTCCCCTTAGTCACAATTACTCTTACCATGGTGGGGTAAACTTCTGTGTGATTGGGTAAGGGTAGGTTTTCTATGTTGTATTTCATTATTTCCTTCTCTTAATGTTTTAAAATCCTCTTCTCTTCTGTGAATTAGTTTCAATTTCCTATAACAGTTTTTATTATCATGTACGATTGTATCTGATTTTAGATTCTGTTTTTCATTTATATTTAGTCAATACTCAATATCTCCCTCCACTATGTTCTAGTTTATAAACTATGGAATAGATCGGGACTTAGTGGTGAAGTACTCGGTGATCACCGGTACGTGTGTGAGGAGTAGTGAATGTTCTTGATTAATAGGGATAAATAAGACCCGATAGGGAATTGCCTAAGATAATTAGGAGTATTTTCTACAACTCTATTACACATTGGAAGGAGATTAGACCAACCTAAGATTTTTGTAAGGTTTATTCTCACATTTTTAATTGACCAAGGGAGTGAGAAGAAATGATTGTGGATTCTCACTCTTAACAGTTTAGCAGAAGAGAATTGGATAAATTGGAACTATGATAGAATTAAAAATGGAGAACCGACTCTGGCCTAATCACCCTTCTTATATAATAGATTCAATCACTTGATTTTTTAATTTGTTCTCAATATTTTTCTTAAATTTCCTTCCTTTATTTAGTTTCTTCCTTTCCTTTTCAAAAATCAATCAAATTCAGAAAAACAACCACACTTTTTGATCTTATTTTAAGGTGATAGCTTAATTGTTGTGCACTCCTCTCTGGAGACAACCTAGGATAATCACTCTACTAAATTTTACCTTAGGTTACATTTTTTTTTCACACCCCAAGACAGGCACGTTTCAAGTAATATAAAGTTATAATTAAATAATATAAGGTATTATATATATGAATATGTTTTTTTATTTATAATAAACTGATATATATTATATTGTTGGTTTTAATGTATATGAAGGAATTCAGTAATTAATGTAAGGGGACTTCTAGTCTCGCTTTTATTTCTAGGATACTTATTCCATATTCATCTCTCGTTTTTTTTTATGGTGTATATACTAAACATTAATTTAATATATGATATATATCCTTAAATTTATGGTCATTTACATATCCATTTTTTATCTCTCTTTCACAGGGTTTATGGTTCAAAAGTTACAAAATCATTAATGGTGTTTTGTCTCAATTTTCCTTCTTTGAGACACATGTTATGTTATGCACCTATATTCTTTTATGATGTTTATATAATACCCTTTGACATGTTGTATCATAAATATCCTTATTTTTATGATATTATAAATTTCATGTAATGTTATTATTTATTTGTTTGAAAATATTTTCCCCTTTAATTCAATGTTTTCTAAAAATATTTTAAAAGTGTTTTAAATTAACATCTATGAATTTTTATAGGAAAAGGATTTTAAAATATATTTAAAATAATTTTCAAATATTCCATTATAAGATCTAAAGTTTTGTTTTAATGAAAAAAGTTTTCTAAATGTTATATGATTTGAAAATAATTTTTTAAATCAGAAAGGATGTTTTCCTCAATAATTATTTTAAATGATCTTTCAAAACTATTTTCCATCTCTGATAACATTATTTGATGTTACTTATGATTTATTGGGGTTATGATTCAAGGATTATATCCTTTTTCTTTCTATGGTTAGTTTATTTTTATGATTAATGATTTATGTTCTTATGGCACACATATATATGGTTTTATTTATTTAAAGGGTGGGATCTATATCTCCCTCCAATGAATTGGGTAGTAATAAATATTATATGAGCTCAAAGGGTACACAGGAAGTCATCCTAATACTATAATAAGAGGATACAATGGAGGTTATCCTAATCCTACAATAAGAGGGTACACAAGAGGTCATCCTAATCCTGAAACTAGATGGTACATGGGAGGTCATCACAAACCCAAAGCAAGTACATGGGTGATTAGACTAATACTAACATACTATGAATGTTTTGGTCGGGATAATTGACATAAGATTTTATAAGATTGTGTGTATGACACAAATTCTATGTATTGTTTCTAGGTTATTGTTTCATGGTTTATGATTTTGAATCCCTTATGATTCATGTCTTATAAACTACCAACCTTTATGTTATAACTCATGTATATAATGTTCAATATCCAGGGTATGATCTTAAATGTTATGATTATGTTTTCATACCCTTATATTCATATTATGCTTATGTATCTCCCTTATTTACTCATAATGAGAAACTTAGCTCACCTTTTCTTGTGTTTCTTTTCCCTGGGATACAAATAAATGTATTAAGTATAATATTTTCTAAAGGGTTCTAGTTATGAATAAATAGGAGGTAGAAGACGTAGATGCAATATGAACTAGTTGTTTGTGTTTAAAAGTTTCCAAAAGAACTAAACTAATATGCTATTTCGGTGTGTGTTTGTGTAATTTATGAAATTTTCCAAAAAAATAATGGAATTTCTATGTATGTTAATCCTGGTTCGTTAGAGTTGGTACCAGAGCAAAGGTTTATTTAACCTCTGGAAACAAGGATGAGAAAACCTTACTAAGATACCTAATGATAAGTCTAAGTATTGGTTACAATCCTAGAATTTTGGTAAAGATCATGAATAACCTAGAATTAAATCTAAGGTGTCATGGATTGAAATTTTATAAGAAATTTCCCTTGACTATGTGGTTTTACAACTATGATTAGTGTTTTTTATGCTATGTTTTCTATTTTTAGTCAATGGTTGGAACCCAAAGGAACCATGTTAATGAAAAATGAAATGGAAAATGTAACTATAACCTTCCTAAGAAATTGAATTTTATGGAATATGGAATAAAAACCGCATTTCTATAACCACACAACCTTATCAATCCATGAATCAGGATGAGCTTCCAAATGACCAAATGGGGGAACAAAGATTTATTGAATTTTTATTAAGGAAATTTCCACCTTCTTTTAGTGGAATGACTAGTACACTAGTTGATGAGAAATGGATCTGTATCACTAAAAATATATTTTTCATTTTTTGTTGTTCAGAACGTAAAAAACTTAATTTGGGCACATATCGCTTGCAAGGTGAAGAAAATAAGTGGTTGAACATTATCAAGAATATGATGCACCAAGATAAAATTTACTCCATGGATTGGTATGAGTTCAAGAACTTATTTTTTAGTAATTAAATTCCTCTCATTCTTCTTATAAAAATGGGGATTTAATTTTCTCATCAATCTCATGGTTATGATAAGAAGAGAATTATAGAATTCAAATTAAACTCTAAAAACTATGGAGAGAATAATATTAGATTTACTTTATGCTCAAAGTGTCAAAGGTAACATGGATGAAATTTTATTAAGGGGGCTGTTAAATTTTTTCAAGTGTGGTAAAGAATGTCATCAGTCATTTTACTACCAATGTAATGGGAATAATGAGAAATCTCTAAAGAGTGCAGCTCCCAAAATTCAGTGTTTCAATTGCAATGAGTTGGGTCATTATGTTAACAAGTGCCCTGAACCAAGGACTAATGTGGACCGTAATCTATAAAAACCTCTGAAGACAAAGGAAAAAGGGAGAGATTATGAAATTATAATGGATTAAGTGATCTATGGTAATTGGGAAATATTTATCCTCCTCTCCTTAGTTGGGAATTTCATGTCTAAATTTGTATGAATTAACCTTATGAAAATATTATTTTTCATCCGTTAGTAAAATTTTATGTGATTATCTACTTGGATTCTAGAATAATGAAATCATATATTATATTTGTACAAGTATGAACCTAATATTTCCATGAAAATGTTTTTTATATAATAAAAGATCTTCTATAAGGAATGAATAATCATGTGTGTAATAGATATGGTTTTTTAGAATAAATGATGAAGTTATTCACATTTTTGGTATGTGTAATTCAATAAGTACTTTATGATATTTCGGAGATTAATGTTAAGTTTATTTTGAGAAAATTTAATAACATTTTTTATAAATTGTGAATGTTTAATGGGTTATAAGGTTAACCATTTATAAAAAGTTTTGTGTTGACCTTTGAATGAGGTTTTAGTGATTAAGGTTTTACTTTACCATATGAAGATTTAGGAATATTAGATAACATGTCCTAACCATATTTTTATGATGATAACTAGAAACATAAGGAATGGCCTTCCATCCTATTATGGATATTTTAATCCCCTAGTTCTATAGGTATTACAATTTTGACTTCATTTATTAGAGTAAGAAATAAAGTAGAGATTGAGAAAATAACAACCGAAGAGTGAGATTATATTTATGAGATGAAATCAAGTAAGTATTTATTCAAAATTGATTTTGAAATAAAATTTTATCCTATTATCATCATTTATGATTATATCAATGACCTTTTTTAGATCTATTTAGTCATTTTTTTTGTGTTCATTAACCTTTTAATGAACGTATTCTCTATCCCTCTTAATCAGAACTTGATAGTTATAATTTACTTCTATGTCTTCTTTCCACTTTCAACCTAAATTTGGAAACCTAGTTATGATTTACTTTGTGTAACCATTAAGTTTCTAACTTTCACTTTTTAAAATTAAGTTTTAGTATTCATTTTTATGATGTGGGATTCTATGAAAGTAACTTTCATGTATCAAATCTTTTATAACCTTAATGAATTTCAAGGGAAAAACATTTTAAGGGGTATATAATGTAAATCCCTGAGTTTTTTATAAAATATGTTTTTTAAAAATAATTTGATTTCTTCGATGTATTGCGCTACATGCAACACTGTCTTAGCTTAGGTTACATGAAAAACTAAGTTTATATGAAACATTATTTTATTAATATAATTATTTAAAAAATAAAATTATAAAACATACCTTATAATTGAGGGTATTAATAGGATAAACTAAATTATGAAATTATATTTTACACATGTAAAACCATTTTCAAATTAAAAGGAAATCATTTTCTGAAAAACTATTTAAATGCAAACAAGTGTGTTTTATACCAATAAAATAAACAAATAAATCTATTTGAATTATATTAATGAACTATATATATATAATATTAAATATAATTTTCAACATTCATTATATGTGTTTTCTGGGCATGATAATAAAATAAATGCAATTTTATGCTTAAAACTATTTTTTTTAAAAGAAGTTTTATCACCTTTTAATGGTGCACATATTTTAAAACTAAATTTTGAAAATTTTATAAATTATATTTGAAAAAATAAACTTCTTATTTTAAATCAACATAAAAAAATTTATTTGGTTTAATTTTTTTTATTTTCTAATAAGTTTCATGTTTTGATGAGTAGAAAAAAATACTAAATTTTAATTGAAAATAGGTTTTTATTATAAATAATTTATAGTGTTAAATTATATTTTTTATTTGTTTAAAAGTAAAATTATATAAATTTTATATCATTAAATAAAATTTAGGTAATTTTAATAAATTTTACATTGGATTTTGATATAAAAACATTTATATTTTTTCAATGTTTTCACTTTTAAAACTAGTTTTCTCATTCCGTCAACAAGATTAATTTTAAATTAATTTCACCCAATTTTGTGTTTTGAATTTTGAAAAAATAGATTCCATTTTTGAAATCATGTTGTAAAAATTTATTAAATATTTGAATCTTATTTTTTACGAATAGTAACTTTAGTAAAAACAATTATTACCACGATTAAGGGTAAATCGCATAGCTAAGGGTAAAAATAATATTACAAATATTGTAAAATCACCCTAACACTAGTCATAATTTTATTTTATAAAATATTTTAATCAAAAATCATCCTTGGGTTGATTTTATGGCCTCTTGGTGCCACTTGGATGACTTTAATCCCTTTATATTATTATATTTTAAAGAAAAGTCAAAGATGTCGTACTTATATTTTAATAACTATAACATTTTTAATATAAGGTTATTTAGAAGATATATGTGAATATAAATAGTAATTTTAATCATAAAATATTTATATACATCCTGGTAATTTATTTATAATTTTTATTTTAAAAAATAATTGCCTTAAATGTTGATAAATTGATGATGTAGTAATTGTTTATTTATTGGATATATCAAATAAATGATATTAAAAATATTAAAATAAATATAATTTTAGATAATTAATGTCATCCAAAAACTTTAAATATTACTTTGATATTTTATTGATGTGTTAGAATAATTTCGTTGAATTTATATTATTGTTATGAAATTTTTAAAAAGTCATGTAATGAATAGAGTCAAATTGACATTAGTGATATTATAAATAAATAATATTTCATTAATTGATATAAATTTCATAAAAATATAAAATTCATCCAAATTATTTTTATAAGGTTTAAAATGTCATAAATTATAAATTTATTGTTAGTTTGAAATTTTATAGTAACTATATTCACCTTCAAAGAGTAAAAACACATGTTTTCACGATAAGAGTTAAAGAGGTTAAATAAGGGTTAAATCCAAAAGATAAGGATTAAAAAATAGTAAAAACAAGTATAATTTTAATTTAATTAATTTATTTCGACCCAATATAATCCTATATTCTAAATAAATCAGTTTGGTGGTAATTTAATTGATAATAAATTTATTATAAATTAATCTTATGAGAAATTTCAAAAGTGCCCCTCTCCTCAGTTATAAAAGGGAATTTATTATTCTCTTTTATTCACACTTAAAAACCTATTTGGTTCATCCAAAATCTATAAAAATATCCTAATAAATTCCCTCCCTTCATCCTATAATCCTTCCTTTTTTCATAAATCCAATTAAGGAAGTTGTTTTGTGCAAATCAAAAGAAGATACCCGAAGAAGAGGTAACGTTCGTCAACGAACATTTTTGTTTTATTTATTCATTAAACACATTCAATTATATATATATAATTTTTATATAAAAATATAATTATCTTAAATATATTAATATTTTGTTATGTTATGGATTCAACCTACAAATTTACACACATCCATCAAATTGGATATGTAATCATCGTTCATGTGTATGCCAGATTATCACCTCGCGAACCGATGTAATTAATTCTTCAATTACCACTTTTTCAAGGTTTGGAATACTAATGGATTTATATTTTATATATGATATATATTATTTTTATGATTTTATTATGATTCTTTAATTTTTTATATCACACATAAATTCATGATTTCCATTTTGTGGGAATGCGATAACGTCATTCGTGTGTACGGAAAACTACCACCTCGCATAGTGATGTGGTTCATCCACACATTACATGGAATATATTAATAATGGTTTTAATAAAAATACATGATATATATGACATAAAAATGATTATTTAATGATAATATATCATATAATTTTTTTTCTTTTAACCTGACAATAAAATGGAAACATAGTTCATACGTACTTATGGCCTATCGTCTCCATGGACAGTGTATTTTATTTTCTAACTCTAAATTTTATGAATCACCATAAATATATATATGATCAAAATATATGATATTTATGTAATTTTTATAAATCTATATATTATTACATCGTGATATATGTAAGAGGATGAATAATAACAAGTCAAAACCTATAAGAAAAACAAAATAGTTATTACCTAAAACACAACTTTTACATGGGATTGTTAATAAGGGAGTAATATAAAGTCATAAGTAAATAATATATGGTATTATATATATTAATATGGTCTAGTGGTAGATTTATAATAAAATTATATTTATTATACTATAGGTTTGACCGTATACGAATGAAGAGAACACTTAAGGTAATGGGATTTCTAGTCTCACTTTTATTTCTATGAGAGTTATGCCATATTCATCACTCATTTATTTTGTGTGGTGTATATACTGAACATTATTTTAATATATGATCCCAGTACTTGAATTTATGGGTATTTAAATATCTATATTATGATCTCTCTTTCATGGAGTTTATGGTTCAAAAGTTACCAAATCGATGAGGGAATTTTGTCTCAATTTTCCTTTGTGACGCATGTTTTGTTATGCACCTATATTCTTTTACAAGGTTTATATACTACCCTTTTACATGTTGTATAATTAATATACTTATTTTAATGATATTATAATTTTCATATAATGTTATTCTCTCTTATTTCATAAATATATTCCCCTTTAATTCAATGATTTTTAAAAATGTTTTAAAAGTGTTTTAAATGACATTTTATGAATTTTTAAGGAAAAAAGGATTTTCAAAGATGCTTAAAATAATTTTTGAATTTTAATTTATAGGTTTTTAAGGTTATTTTCAATGAAAAGATTTTTATAAATGTTTTATGATTTAAAAAGAATTTTTCAAAGTGGAAAGGATAATTTTCCCTAGAATTATTTCAAATTGTATTTCAAAACCATTTTCTATCTATGATAATATTATTTGATGTTACTTATGATTTATTAGGGTTATGATTCAAGGATTTTATACTCATTAATTCTATGTGTATTTTGTGTTTATGATGAATTATTTATGTTTTTGTGGTACACATTTATATGGTTTTCATTATTTGATAGGTGGGACCTATATATCTATCCAATGCATTGGGTAATGATAAATGTTCTATGAGATCAAAGAGTACATGAGGGTTCATCCTAATCCTAAAATAAGAGGTTACAAAGGAGTTCATCCTAACCCCCGCAACAATATATTGCACAATAGGTCATCCTAATCCTAAAACAAGAAGGTACACAGTATTCCATCCTAATCCCAAAGTAGGTACATGAGTGATTAGCCTAACCCTAAAATACTATGAATGTATTAGTAGGTATCATTAACATAAGGTTTTCTAGGATTATGTGTATGCCAAAAATTCCATGTCTTATATATATGATATGTTTAAACATCTTATGCTTTGACTCCCTTGTGATTCTTGTCTTATAAACTACCAACCTTTAGGACATCACTCATGTATATGATCTTTTATATGTAGGGTATGATCTTCAAATGTTATTATAACATTCTCATTTCCTTATATTCATATTATTCTTATGTATATCCCTTTTTTACGCCTAATGATAATCTATTCTAAAACTTTATTATGTTTCTTTTCCCCAGGATATGAAGAAATTTATTGAGTATGATATGTTAAAAAGGGTTCTAGTTATGAAGAAATAGGTAGGAGAAGATGTAGGTGTATTATGAACCAATTGTTTATGTTTTTAAGTTTCTAAAGGAACTAAACTAATATGGTATTTTGGTGTTTTTTTTTGTGTGTAATGTATGAAATGTTCTACAAAAATGATTCAATGTCTATGTACGTTAAGTCTGGGACATTATAGACCCCAATTCCCTCTACCTAGGGATACTTTATTTAAGAGAGAATCCAATTAATCATAACTCTAACACCTAATATGCACGAACTATATTCTACAACTAAATTCAAGTTAATATCTTCAATTACAAACCATGTTCAAGGTGGATGAAAAACTAAATTCGTTATAGAGTCATTCCTAGCATGAAAATACAAGGCTATATCCTATAATCAATTTATCATATAAATTTTTGCATATATACATTTATAATATAATCAATACATTATTATGAATAAATCATGGAATAGCCATTAAATAAATAAACAATTCAAATATTTAAACATGACATAAAAATTTATGAACAATTAATAAATAAAAGCTAATTATAAAACCTTTTATAATTTCAACTTTAACATTATAGACATTCCATAATTTTGAATTTAAACATTTTATATTCATTCTAATATGAACTCTTTCATATTTATCATTATATGGTATTTCCATTTTAAATATATGAATTATAAACTATTTAAAATTCAATTTATATTATTTAATTGGTTTACATAATCTAAATATCATATACTTAATCATTATTTAAACTTTTATCATATCAATTATCAAAATACTTTTTGATGTGCCTTAAATAATGTCCAAATAAAGCCCCTTTTTATTTTTAATGGTTCAAAATAATTAATTATTAATAATTCATAATTTAAATATAAATATTTTATATTTTGGACTTATTTCATAATTTGTAACCCTTCATAAATTTTCACTTATGATTTCTAAAAAACACTTGTATTTCTATATCATAATTCATGCCATATAATTTGTTTAAAATGTATTTAGATATTAACATTTAATATTTGGGAATAAAATGTTTCACAAACATTTATTTAATTAATTTTAAACCATTTATATTTAATAAATTAATTTAAAAATTTATTATAAATTAAATATTCCCAAAATACCTTTTATAATGATTTATAAACATTTTATAAACCATTAAAACCATTTAGGATTTTAAAAACAATTTTTAAAAAATTTAATGTTTATCCTTATACAGAATCCATATTCTGTGTGAGGTTATACACCCTCTACCCTTACATAGTCATTGTACAAGGGTAATATGATTCCAGAGCCCTTGCATATAGGTAACATATTGGTTACCTTTACACAAACCATATTCCTAAAGGTAAAACCTTAGTTACCTATGTGTATATGCATTTCACATAAGGTTAAGTGACTGATTAACTTTACATTACCCATTTAAAATCATAACTATCGTTAAAGAGCCCTTACTTTGTGTAAAGATTAGTTGGGATGACCCTTAAATAGACCAATCTATATAATGGTAATGTGATATGACCCTTATGCATACCAATCTATGTAAGGGAAAAGTATTGGTTACCCTTATACATCTCATACGTGTGAGGGTAAGGATTTGGTTACCTTTAAATAGCTTAGTTATGAAAAGTTAAACCATTTATGAAGCTAAGTTTTTAGAAACTTGAAACATTTCTCGGTTTTTCATTTCTTATTTATTTCAATTCAAGATCTCATACTAATTAAGCATGGATTCAATTTTATGACACTAAAGGTCTTTTTTAGGGTATAATAACAATTATCGGATGAAGAAAAAGTACTTTAAACCCTTTAATGAGGATCTCCCATGCAAAGAAATATGAAACTGTGCCTGGTACTGAAATTAAAACCACTATAAAACATACCATACATCGATGAGAATTTTCAACCTTTGGTTCTTATCAGGTATTCTCAAAAAATATCACCTCAAGAGAAACCAAATGACATCCTCTCTCTTCAGGTATCCACAGACCGATCTGAATCAACCATCATATAGATGGGATTCACCATTTCAACATAGTATACTAATACCTCTAATGAAAAGAAGGAAGATAAATAAGCTTCAGGGTACAGGGAGGTTTGTGAAGTGTCCAGTGAATTTCATTTGTTTTCAATAAGTGTTTGGTATAATATTTAAATATGTTTTTAGGTTTTTAATGTGATGATTGAATTTGTTATCTTAAGTTTAGAATGCATATGTCATTAGTTGTTTGAAGTTTCACAATTTTTACAATACTATAAGTAGATTCCATACAAGAAAAATTGTGTTTAATTTTCATGAGGTTTTGAGTATGGTTGTGTTGGAATATTTGAGTATGGTTGGATTTGGAATATTTTAATTTTTTAGCCTTTGATAAAAAAATTATTCAGCCACACAAGCTAGCTGAGGGACCTATGCCACTGCTTAGGTGGGTAGGTGCAACCTCAAATAAATAGTGTAGTGGTAGGAGGTAGGCATAGCATGCCACTAAAGGGTATGGGAACAACAGTGGAGAGACACCATATAGGTAAGTACAGTGTTGGATAAGGGAACTAGCATTGTGTGGTGTCAGTAGGAGTAGTGAACTTTTGGAAACCATTTCTGTTGGGCTATTGATGCACCCAAAATTATAAAGGAGCAAAGAAAATCCTACTATTTCGATGTGGGAATCAATTTTGTGGATATTTTTCATCCAATATTAAAAAAATGGAAATAGTTATAGTCATATGATCCATTTAATCAAAGTCATCTTATCAAAGTTGTATTGTATTCTTCATCAAGCCTTGACGGAGGTCTTCTCTTCACTGGGATCTCCATGCAGCCACATCAACAGATGATTGAACTGTAGCTTTCGGGCTCCATTTCTTCATTATTATGATTCCAATATGATTGAAATCACATGAATACCTTTTTTCATGTATTTATGAATATCAAAATGATGAGATGAAATGTGTATAAAATATTATTTTTCTGATGACGGTGATTTTTGTGATTGCGGAGCATTAGGTATGGCATTGTGTTCTTGAGCTGAGGCAGTACGCATGAGCTAGGTTAGTGGAATAGTTTCCTATAAATACCCTAGTAGAGAAAATTTGTAATGTGTATATTATCTCACATCCAAGATTGTTTTTTGAGAGATAAACATAGCTGAGAGAGAGCTCTAATTTCATAGGATGATCCCATGAATTCGTGTTGTTTGATAGCATGAAGATGAGGATTTTTTGAGTTTCCATGATACTATTTTGAAAAGAATATAGAATAACCACATACAATGGTATTACATGAAGGAGAAAGAATCACTAAAAACTATTTTGGTTTGTGAATAAGAAGTAGTTTACCATGAGTTTTTGACCTGTGCTTAACACACTTGGGTTACTTTGTAATGATCTGATGGGTAAAGAAAATAGGATAGTGATACAAGCGTCTCCTTTGGCTTCTGTAAAGTACATTTAGATTATGAAAAACTAGTTTCTATATTCATAATTTTTTTTAAGTAGAAGGAGACACCACATATACTTTTATGTGAAGAAGATTTTAATAAGTGGAGTCATGTTTATTGTGTTATGCGATGAGTTTGAGAACTATGAATGAAATAATCTCTATGAATATACAGTGACTAATATGAAGGTATTTTGGTTTCATATTTTTATTACATAAATTTACTATGTATTCTAGATTAGTTTTTGAGTTCTTGTGAATTTATTACTCAAAATCACATTGGCTTCAAAAGTGTTATGTGAAGAAACAACAAGGACAGATTAAGAAGGTTGTATTCTTACACAAAGCATGCTATGAATAACATGTGTTTATATCAATGTATTCTCACATATACATTCTATTTCACACTTAAGAAGGAATTGAGGTAGTTTGTTTGAAGGAAATTTGTGCGAAGATGTTTTTCCAATAGGAAGAATACATTTTCCAAGGCAATATTGAAGCATATTTGAGACAGTGTATTTGTGGTTGTATAATTCAACATTTTCACGTACTTGATATAACACATGAATAGTAAAGTAATTATATTTTTCATTTTCATTATTTCATGAAATAAATAATTCCATGCATTTTTTATACTTGCATAAATATTGAGATATCCATGCATTTATGTTTATACATGTAGATTGTTTAGATGCACATGCAATTTATTTTTCATAATCATAGTGCAATGTTTTGAGACTAAATTTGGAACATAATTTCCATTAGTGATTTAGAAAGAATTCATATCTGATTTTTCAGTGTTCAGTTAGGTTGGGTCTTCAGTAGAAGAAATAATTCTTTCCCGAGAAGTGTTGTACTAAGGCTTATGATTATATAAAGTGGTCATATATTATTTGATCAAGTCTATCATTGGTGAAACGTTACTTGATGGTGTACACAAACTAGTGTGATCCAACAATATTATGAAGGAGGATCATTCATTGATCTTTCTATAGTGGATCAAACCATCTAAATTTGATTCATACAGCTGGGGGGTCTAACAGTTGCTAAATATTTTGATTATAAGGTCTAAGAAATCACTATGAAGAAGGTGAAGTTGGGGAGTCTAACCTACTGTTTATGGTTGATTGGAATTGGGGGGGTAATCAATTTGTAATTGGGGGGTCTAACCAATTACAATTGTACTAACATTAGGATTTAGTGAATAATCCTTATTGGGGGATTCTAACGAACATAGCAAGGAGTAAGTATTTGTACCAAACCTTGTAAATCCATGAATGTTTTTTTTTCTTTGTTATTATTAATTTTAGGGGGGGTTGAGTATTAAATATGATGGATTAAGACAATAATTAGTCACCGAGGTTGAATCAAGTAAAAAAAATAATTTGTAAAAACAATGTGCCATTGATTCACCCCACTCTCAGTGGTACCTTATCAGTCCTCAGACACTACAATTGGTATCAGAGTACAAGGTACACTCTATATATCTAGAAATTTTTCTAAGAAATGGATAATTTGAATTTAGTGAATAGTCGAGGAATTCCTACTTTTGGTGGCATGAACTATCACAACTGGAGTAATAGGATTCTTCCTTACCTTCTATCTCTTGGACTTGAAGTGAGAGATGCATCAACAGTGGGTTTCCCACCTATTAATGAGGATGTTTCTATGGATCAAGATGATAATATAAATCTAGAAGTTTATGGAAAGGCTTAGAATACAATATTTATGTCTTTATTAGAAAATTTATACACTAAAGTGGTGGGTCACTAAACTATTTAGGAGATATGCGATAAACTGAGAAGTAGTTGTGAATAAAATCATAAAGTTAAAGAAGGCAAGTTGAAAATCTATAGAAATTAGTTCTAATATATAAAAAATGGTTGATTATGAATTTATTGATGAATACTTTATAAGATTAAATGATATTTTCAGCAGTATCAGAGGTTTTGGAGAGAAGATGGATGATTCTACTATTGTGAAGAAGCTTATGAGAAATTTCTTTGATATATTCAACTCAAATATTTCATCACTGGAAGAGAGATAAGATCTTTCATTATATGAGCTTGAAAATACTCTCAAATATTATGAAATGAGAAAAGTTTCATCATTCAAGAAAAAGGAAAGAGTTGAGATGGCCTTTGAATCCATGATAAAAGGTAAAACTAAAATCAAATAAGAACCAAAATCAAGTGATTCTGAGGATGAAGAAGCTGAATAGGAATTCAATCAAATGATATTATTGTTTTTAAGAATGTTCCAAAGGGTAAGATGGAAAGGAAATAACAAAAAAACAACCAAAGTACTATAATTTTCACAATAATGGTCATTTTTCTGGTAACTATTCAAAGAATAAGGCTAATGACACTGACTCATATGAAGAGGATAAAAAATATCAAATAAAATTAGAAGAAGTGTAATTAGATATTTACTTCTGATAATAAAAATATAATGAGTGGAGAAATGGATAAATTTACAAATCATGTAGTGAGTTAGAAGATGAAATATATTCTAATAATAAAATAAGATTTATGGGTAAATTCAATAAATCTATAGACTCATTTGAAGGTGATGAAGGTGATGATAGAACTGATTTAGAATTGATGGTAAAAGAAAATCTAGAATCTTCTCTTATGTACAATATACAACACAAGAAGGAAAATAAAAAACTAAAGAAATAAATTGATAAGATATCCTTTTAAAATAAACATGTTAGGAAAGAGGATATTCATATTAATGAAACAAGAGAAAATAAGATGAAGATAACTGATCTAGATGGAAAGATGAAAAATATGAGAAAGAAAGATCTTGACAAGGAATAATTAATATTTGTTTAAGAGAATAAAAAAATCATTTGAAATTAGATAAATTTGAGAAGATTTTTAATTATCTTGAAAAAAAAGTTATTGATAAAGAGGAATAATTATTTGAGACACAATCTATGTTCCTTGTATCTCAAAGTGAGTTGAAGAGGATGAAATAATACTTCACTAAAGCTGTTGAGATTAAGTGTGAATCTTCAAAATATATTAATAATAATGGATCATAGAAAAATTTTGATTCTAAACCAAATGAATTTAAATCCATCCAAATTTAAATTTTTATTATTAATCCACTTTAAGGGTAAGTGGGAAACCATGGTTCGCATCACAAAATCCACTACATGCTGAAAGATCTCACAAAATTATTAAACACAAGACTAAGATTACTTGATACATATTCTCTATAGAGATCCCAGTGCAGAGTACCAACTTGAGTGTCTGGATCCTCCCTAATAAGTACTTCGAGGTGAGAACCCATTCTATCCATTGTCTGAATGAATTCCTCCACTGTGACTTTGCCTCGGTTGAAGCCTTGGACTATGATTCAATCTTGCTTATTTATCCACGCTTCTTGATCCTTTTTGGCCTCAACCTTCAACCCTCTTTCATAAATTCTTAAAATCTACTCATTTGATACATTTTGCTGAAGGAATTTTTCAATCATCTCTTCCTTAGAGTGGCATATGAGCCTCAGGTAGCCCCTACCTCTTCTTCCATCACTCTTGGTTCTCCACTTGGACCCCCACTTTCCTCATCTTGAAGACCTTTTATTTCCTTACTTCCTCCTTTCTTGGCTGAGATAGTTTCCATTAGTTTTGGAAAGTGATAATAGTATTTGAATCCCTTAGGTTTTTTTCCCTGGACCACAATGCATTTCCTGGTGTCATTCTTTCCTTTTTCCCCCTTCTTCCTTATTGGGATGTAGGGACCTTTCCCTTGGAAATGGTCCAACTATCCCCTGAGATTTGGCTAAAACTATCATCACCCGAATCATCATCATCATGTGTCAATGTTTGTTCTTGAGCTGCCAGACCTTCAAAATGATTTTTTAACTCAACCCTCGGACCTTCATGGAGAGGCCTCGACCTGCCCGGATAGTCCACCTTTCCTACTTTAACCTCAATTCCATTCTTCTTCTTCCCCTCACTACCAGACTTCTAAAAGGATAAGTACTTAGGGATGGGGGTGTTCGGGTCTAAGGGACCTAAGGCGCTAACCCCATCCTACCTCCCTTGTCCATGGTAAGAGTCTGTAGATGCAAGTAAAAAATAATTCCCCTACATAGGCGTTACTAATTACTCAGCCTCCTTTCTGCATTAACCCTCAGGAAAAACACTACCCAGAACCGGACATGTGGGATGCTCATATACTTTACCCTTTAATTGATATTGAATGTTATTTTCCTCCCATTACCAACCTTGGGGACTCCCAGGGCCATGGACATCGCTGACTGACTTCGCCCCACCATCATCAATATTGCTGATTGAGTCTGGATACTCAACCACATCCACATGCAAGGAAACCTATTTATCCATTTCTTCCACCTTTTATGCCCCCACTCCACCCTCCTATAGAGGACAGATCCCCAGATCATGTCTTAACCAGGCTAGGACATCCATGACCCAGGGCTTAAGAACTCTGATCTCAACATCCATCACTGCAACTAGAACCACCGAAGTTGACACTGCATAAGTTGGCCCTCCGAGGAATTACCTTCCTGATCAGAAAAACCAGCACTAACAGACTTCTGGACCACAACGGGGTCAACCTGGACCTAATAGCCTTATGGATGGGGTTTCAACATTCAATGATCTATTTTTCCATGATAGAATCCAAGGACTGGATGTCCTAACCATTGACAACCTGAACAATACGATGGCCAAGACTTGAACACCACCCATTGTTTCCATCTAAATTCTTCACCAACCAAAATCCAAATCTAATCTTTATGAGAATTTAAAACTTCACACTCAACACAAACACGAGGGTTTAAAAGGGAGGAAAACTACGGAAGTCCCACTATCTGAACACAACAATCGACTGACCAAGTTCCCTAACATGCTTATAATAGAAGGATTCTGAAAAGGAAGCGAAAAATATGGGAAACTTACCTACACCACCATCATCGACTCTTCTCGATTCATGTTGAACTAGAAGAACCAGTGAAGGAGGTAAAATCTACATTCTTTGGGAGCTTAGGGAGCACTGGACCAAGACTCAATAAGATCAACCTTTGAAGAAAATAGTACCATCAAATGTCTCTAGTCGAGCAGACTAACCATCGCATGGTCTTGAAGCCCCTATGATTCAAACACGAATCTGTAAAAGGCATCAACTGAAGGAAGGAGGCCACTAAAACGAGCAACCAACATCATCCTGAAGAGATATGAAGAAGCATTGAATTCATTTGTGGAAATCACAAGCTGGGGTGAACCCTTGTGGAGGTTGGGAACCTTCAGGCATAGAGAAATCACCAGGAAAGGAGGGAGGAGATCAGGGTTGGTGAAGGGGAGAAAGCTTTGAAAGTTTCTACCTACCTCCTATAGATAGGGAGGGGTCGGCGCATCGGGTATCACCGATAGGGATCCTCCATCATCTTCACTCCGAGAATTGGCACGTCCTAAATGAATCTCAATGTATATTTGGTATTTCTATGAATGCATATTTTAAAGACAAGACTGGATCCAACCGAAAAAAAAAGAAAAAATGAGAAATTTTCTTCCATAAAGAAAGAGTGTATTAATTTAGTCATAAGGTTTCCTCCTAAGAAAATACATCCACAATCTGTGAAAAAACAATAACTACAATCTTTATAGCTAAATCACAATCATTCTGGAAGATCAAGGTTTAGATGATACTGTTTTTGTTGTGGATTTTTTGGTCATAAAGCTTATTCATGCTGGTATAACATGTCTCTATTAAGGAGAAGGCATGAATCAAGGGGTAACAATGTTGAGAAAATGAGATTATATTATCAGGAAGATAATCATGTGATCAATGATTCATCTAAACTGTCAATGAAAAACTTATATAAATTCATGAATTAAGTTTGTGGTAGATGTGGTGAAGAAGTTCACAAAGATGAGAAACGAAGATTTTGTTTATCAAATGAGATTTTTCATAGTGAAAATGAGAAGATAAGTCAAATAGTGAAAAAATCTATAGTCACCAGTGAATTGTGTGAGAAGCTAATACAATTTGAAAAGGATCGTATGTTTTTTAAAGAAAAATAAAATAAAGTAGTGACAATTGAAGAATTTAAAGATGATGATGAGTCATCTATAAATGATGACTTGAAAATTTAGAAGTGTGAAAGGTGTGAACAAATTATTCATTACATAGAACATTGGAGAATACTCCTAATATCCCAATAGATGAAGGAGAACTCTTTCAAATCTGATTTTAAAAAAAAGAAAGAAAAATCAAGTTTGAGAGGCAACTCTCAGCCTGAGTTCTATTCCTAAGAAACAAACAGGTTCCTCATTATGCCCTTATATAAATTATTTTGTATTAACATTTAGAGAATTTAAATAGATATAGTCATCCCTTGAGGTGGAGAATAGATTATTTTAAGCTATCAAATATTCACAATCTTGTGAAAATGATGATCAATATCAAATATATAATCTGAATATTTTTGAAAAAATATTATCTTAAGAGAGTTGATATTCAACTAAAAAATGGGAGCTATATGTTTTTTTACTTGAACCTTCTGATGTGTTTATTGATATGTGTGTAGGAAATTTCTTAATAATATTTCTCAAATATCCCCTATAATGAAGCTGTTGAAAAAAGTCTGATAATGGTATCACATTATAAAATTTGAATATCCTTGATTCTTAGGTGACATTACTCTTGTTTTCTACACCAGTATTTCCCATGTATACTTAGAGTTAATTAACTAAAAGATCATTTATTTTGTTGATTTTGGTTCCATTATTTGAAAATAAATTGAAGTATAGTAAAAGTTGGTTGAAGTTTGAACTCCTAAATATACCTTTGTATTCATTTATAATAAGTGAGAGAAATAAAAAAACATATTGACATATAAGTATTGAAAAAAAAATAAAAAATAGGAGATTTAAGTGTCTAGTGAATTTATTGTTTTGTCAATAAGTGTTGGGGAGAATATTTTAATATGTTTTGAGGTTTTTAATGTGATGATTACAGAGTTGGTCTTAAGTTCATAAGACACATGTCATTGATTGGTTGAAGTGACACAATGTTTACAATAGTATAAGAAGATTCAATGCAAGCAAAATTATTTTTATTTTTCATGAGGTTTTGAGTATGGCTATGTTGGAATATTTGAGTATGGTTGGATTTTGAATATTTGAGTTATTTTTTTGGTTTCCCTTTGATAAAAACTTATCCTGTCACACAAGCCATCTAAGGGACCCACACCACAACTGAGGTGGGAAGGTGCAAACTGAAATGGATAGCATGGAAGAAGGAGGCATGCATAGAACACCACTAAAGGTCATAAGAACAATAGTGGTGAGATACCATGTAGGCCAGCATAGTGGTGGAGTAGGGCATCATCCTGATGCATTGCTTGTGGGAGTAGTGAGCATTTGGTAACCATTTCTATCAAGATTTTGATACGCCTTGTATAATAAAGGAGAAAATAAAATCCTGTCATTCTGATGTGGGAATCAATTTGATAGATATTGTTCATCATCTATTAAAAACACAAAAATAACTATGGTCATCCAATATATTTAATCAAAACCATCTGATCGAAGCCATATCATCCTCTTCATCAATCCTCAACAGAGGGATTTTATTCACCAAGATCTATATACAGCCATGTCAACATATGATCAAACTGTATCTTCTAAGCTCCATTTCTTCATTTTTTATGATTCCAATCTGATCGAAATCACATGTAGATATTTTTTCATGTATTTATGAAGATTAAAATGATGAGATTTAATGTGTAGAAAATATTTTTTCTCCAATGACAGTGATTTATATGATCGCAAATCGTGAGGTAAGGCATTGTGTGCTTGAGTTAAGGTTGTACGCATGAGCTAGGTTGATGGAATAGTTTCCTATAAATACCTTGGTTGAGTTCATTTTTCATGTGTAGATTATATCACATTTGATATCATTTCTTGAGAGACAAATAAAGATGCGAGAGAGCTCTGATTTCACAAGATGATCCCTTATGTTCAAATTGTGCAATCTCATGAAGATGATGTTTGTTTGAGTTTCCATGAACCAGTGTTTTGAAAAATATAAAAGAACCACATACACTAGTATTACATGAAGGAGACAGAAGTACTGGGAAATATTTTGGTTCATGGATAAGAAGGATTTTACCATGACTATTCTACATTTTCTTTATACATTTGTATTTCTTTACAAATATCTGATCTGCAAAGTAAATAGGATAGTGCTACAAGCGCCTCATTTGGATTTCGTGAAGTACATTGAGATTCTGTAAACCATTGTTTATATTTATACTATGTTTTTTCAATGTAAAAGGAAACACCATGTATAGTATTACATGAATAGTATTTTCTTAATTGGAGTCTTATGTATTTTGCTACACAATGAGTTTGAGAACTATGAATGAAATGATCTCCATGAGTGAAGGGAGATTATTATAAAGATATTTTGGTTTCATATTTTATTTATGTGAATTTATTATGGATTCATTGGTATTTTTTGAGTTCTGTTGAAGGTATTACATAGAATCACATTGGCTTCACATGTGTTGTGAAAATAAACAATAAGGAAATATTGACAAGGTTGTATTCTTATGAAAAGAATTCTTTGAATAATGTGTGTGTGTGTTTTTTTTATGCTCATATATACATTCCAATGCACACTTAATAAGAAATTGAGGAAGTGTGTTTGAATGAAATTTGTTTAATGGTTTTTTTCAAGTAGGCATTATACATTTTATAAGGCAATGTTGAAGTATATTTGAGACAATTTATATGTGGTTTCATAATTCAAAATTCACATGCACTTGATATAACACATTCAAAGTACAGTAAAGAGATTGTGCATTTTCATTATTGTACAAACTAAAGATGGTTGTGCATTTTTTATAATTGAATGAAGTGTGATACATTCATGAATTTATGTTCCTCTATAAAGATTGTATATATGCACATGAAATTTATTTTTCATAATCAATTTTTAGTGTTTTGAGACTGGAGTTGGGATAGAATTTCCATTAGAGATTCAAAAAGAATTCATATCCAAGTTTTCAGTGTTCATTGAGGTCAAGTCTTCACCAGAATAAATAATTCTTTCTCTAGTAGTGTTGTACTGAGGTAGATAATTATATACCATGATCAAATATTAATTGATATAGTCCAGCATTAGTGAAAAGGTAATGGAATTTTTACACAAGCCAGTGTGATCCAACAAGCTTGTGGAGGAGGATCTTAAATTTATCTTTCTACAATGGATAAAAACATCTAAAGTATAAGCCTACAGCTAAGGGTCTAACTAGTTGCTGAAGATTTTGATTGGGGGACCTAACCAATCACTGTGAAGAATGTGTAGTTTGTTGTTCTAACCAACTATTGAAGGCTGATTAGAACTGGGGGTATAACTAGTTTGTAATTGCGGGGTCTAACCAATTACCATTGTAATCACCTTCTAGTTTAGTGAATAATTGGTTTTGGGGATCTAACCAACATGGTAATGAGTAATTATTTGTACCGAACCTTGTAAATCCCTATGTGTTGGGATTTATTTGTTTTTATTACTTGTAGGGTGAGGCTGATTATTAAATATAAGTGATCAAGACTTTAATCAGTCATAGAGGTTGAATCAAGTGAAAAATATTTTTTAAAAATAGTGTACCACTGATTCAAACCCCTATCAGTGGTATCTTACTCATCCATGGACACTAAAGTTCATCCAAGTAATAATTTTGCACACACACACTCACTATCACCATCATATAACAATATTATATTGGAAATTGGAGACACTCCTCAATATATTGCATTCAATCATGCATTGAAACTTAAGAGTTAAATGCAATGATTGAATCATGTATCACATACGTGAATACATATTCTCCCTACAATTTCATCTAATGAAACATATCATTAATCATAACTTATATGGAATAATTTATTTAATGATAATTATTATCATTTAGTCACATAAAAAACTTTATGTAACGATACACCCTACTTTGCATGAAAATCATAATTTACATGCATTTCAATTTAGCTTATAAATATATCATATACAAATATGACTTTATGTAATATACCCTTCTTCCCCATCTATTAACTATCTATAAAGTTAAGGGACTATTGGGTTTTATTGAGTGATCATCATAAAATTCATAAAAGATGCGGTTTCAATTAGTAGGGTAAATGCACACAGATATATTTTATATTCTTCATTTATTATTCTAAATCCGCTACTTAAAGATCTTGGTCCCTGAGTTTTTATTTTGTCGCTGCATTTAGACTTTTCAAGAGTCATAAAAACTCCTTCAAAATTCCACCTTACAAAAACTATGAACATGACCAATTAAATTGAGTCACATCATATCATAATATATTATTATTGTGTATAATATCACATACCCTATAGTTTCTTCTTATTTATTTCATTTCAAGACCATTCAAATATTACATCCAATTGTCTATGGTACCACTATTAAGTTTTTTAACATCTTTTATACCTCAAAAATAACAACAACAAAAAAATCCAAACCATAAAATTTATTTTTAGAAAAATCAATCTTGTATAATCAAATAAATGATGCAACACTTATGATACACATCTTTCGAAAATTATATCATGTGTTTAGTGAAAAATTAAAGAATTAGTCAACATATATTTTTAATTTAAAGTGGTTTGTTGTGTTAAAAACTCTTTAATTGGGGGGGGGGGGGTTCTTCAGTTAGGGAGTTCTTGTAACCTTCACAAGTTATGATGTAAAAATCAATTCACCATATATAACGTTTCCATGATTAGTGTAGAAGACTTTATGTGGTACAAAAATTCTCAAGAGTTGCGGATCAATAAATTTAAGTTATATACTTTGTAATGTTTTTTCACCTACTTTTGAAACTTCAAGTGGATATTGAATTTTATAACTTCTATTAAATTATATTTTTAACTCTTTGTCATGTCATCTTATGATGTGTAAACCACTTTGATAGCTAAGGTGGAGAGAATTGAATAAAAATTAGCAATGAGTATTGAATACTATATGTAACACCATCATTGTTTAACTCATTTATAGCTCTAGTGTATTACATGAGATTATTAAAATCATTTCAACACTTGAATCATAACAATTCAATTATATCACATGCATGATAAGAACTCCATTGTTAAACTTGCTTAACTCGAAAAAATATCAAGGCGATCACCATCACAATTTTTTTCCCTCGTAGTGTAATCATGTACAAAAGATATTAAAACAACATTTTTTTATATGAGCTAATGGTCATCAATGTGATACATTATCCTAAAAGATAACCAATTCAGTCACTTTGAAATATGACTAGAGTGTTATGAATGGGTTTTTAAACTAAATAAAATTTTTGTGGGGAATTAATGAGTTCAATGGTAAACTATTAGTTCAATTAGATGTCTCGAGATAGTTATTCTCGTGATCAAGGATATTGGATCATAGGGTGATCATGTTTAAAATTCAAGAGGGTTGATACATCAATAAAATCACGCTATAATGGTATGATATCATAGATTAAAAAAAATTATTTAATAAAATTATGCAATCTATATATGAAGATAATTCCATCCATATGTCACTCCCTCCATCAATTATTTATATCTAAAATGAACTCCTCCTTACCCATTGCGTTTTTCCACCTCAATATTTTTAGAGAGGAAGTTATAAATCATAAATACCTCTATTTATCCCCCCTCTCTAGTATTCCCTCTCCTCTTATCATCCTCACCTCTACATCCCTTCTTCTACCTCCCCAACCTCCTACATCAACCTTCATATATACTCCTCTACCTCCACTCAATTGGACTCATAATAAATATATCCTTTTTTAGAACCATTACTCCTTGACTCATTTTATGAATTCTATGTTCCATATTTCCAATTTTTAGCACTCCTCCACATCTCACTAATTGGTGGTCCATGACTCTCCAATTTAATTGGAATGTGGTGAGGTTTATTTGAATGATGATGATGTTGTTTCCACAAATCTATCTTTGATTTTTGTAGCTAGGGTTTAGGTTTCTATAGATATTGACTTTTATATAACCATAATTTTGATTATATATGATTTACTCTAATCTAAAGACTTATAGGAAACTATAAGTTGAAAACATCTTAACTATGATGGTTCTACTTGCTCACATTTCCTTGGATTTCTACCACTGGGTAGGGTTTCTTTGATTACAGATCCTTATCCTCCTCCAATTTTCATTACCTAAGATTTATTAGCTTCAATTTCTTGTCTTATTTATTGTTATATTTTTCTTGGTTAAGGTTTATTTGTATTTAATTATTACATCTATTATGGTTTCTTTTATTTATTATCTGATTTTCATTGGGTTTTATTGATTCATTAATTTACTCTTTCCTTAATCCCTTGCAGCAGTCCCATTGTCTAGTGGAAGTAGTCACCCAACCACGACACATAATTTCTCTTATTTGGTTAGAATAATTTATTTTAGTAATCTGATAACATGTTCTTATTTTATTTTAGTAATCTACTATCATTTTTTTCAACGTAGTATTTTATTTTTTCTATTATATTTATTTTATTTATCCCAATGCATACTATATTATTTTATTTTGGTAATACTAATTCCTCAAACCATTTTTTTGTATTTTTTAAAATCCACTTTGAGGTTTAGTGGGAACCAAAGATTCCAAAAAAAACACCAACATAGATCCAAATTCAAAATTAAAAATTCAAACAAGGTTCAACCAAAATTTTTGATTTCAAAAACTACCTCTTGCAACAAGGTCTGACTCAAGTCACTTAACACATTATCATTTCCATCAACAATTATCCATAATCATCATTACATTAACATCATCAATAGCCAATGGTCATAACCCGCACTTCCACTGGAAAAACTCATCATCAACACCTAATCAACACCAGTTCAGATAGTCGGAACAAAGAAGACCCTCAACCATTCCATTGTCAAAAAATCATTGTTGGCATCATGATACAACACCAAATTCCCAAATTACAACAATGAAAAATAATAATAATAGTTAGTATACCAGAATAAATTCATATCCCATGAACATCTCACACAACAGACAACGAATGAGGACCACCAAAGCTCGGATTAAAGCCTGCCTTGGATGCACCTCCTGGAACCCCAGTGACCGATCAAACCACACTTACCAAAACCTCCATGAGACCATCTAAGTAGACCAATAGGGATAGAAACAGAGTAACCAAAATCTAGAAAAGTGTTTGAATCTATCTAGGGACTCAATAGAGAATATCATCCTTGACTGAGCTGCCAAATCCTACAGTTGAATCCACCGCCATGCGAATAACACACCTGAAACAACACCAAAGGAACAACACCTCCATCAAGAAAGAACTGAGATAGGGAGAGATTGGATGAAATATTAGAACATGAGAAACCTACACAGCTCAACCCACACATCCCTAATCTCCTTGAGAAAACTAGAACACTAGACCAGAGTGGGGTCAGAAATGCAGCTACCAACAGAAAAGAGTAGGGGAAGAGAAAACAAGGCTTTAATAAGGGTAAAGTACACAAAAGTGGACTTTTATGCATATGTTATTTGATATTATGTTATAGAAACAATTTTTTACTTTTTATTACATGTATATTAAAATATTTGAATATTAATAAAACATCTTATTGTATATTTTTCATCATTCTGAATGACTTTCATGCAATAATGTCCTAGATTATTTGTCGCATTGATAAGGTTACAGCAGTTCCCCACTATGATGAGAACCTTAAAATGTCAGGATGACATTCCTAAATATAGTGATATAGTTGGATAGCATACAATTATGGGACACATATAATGTATACTGTTGGTTGTGAGTACTCATAAGCAGATGAGACTTCTTCTTATGAAATTCACACTTTGTAGTCTCCAAGACAGGAGGTTATAAGAATAAACCCACCTATAGGAATTATGAATGTTTATATTTATAGGATATTCCTATCTAAGAGTATGTGTAATAGTACTTAGACTTTAATATTATTGTTAATGATTTTATAACTTAACACTTATATGTATTTCATAAACATTAATAATATAGTTCATGGTAAAGTTGGATACATTGGGTGTGTCATGAGTGATGTGTTGATAATTAATAAGTCAGGGAAATATTTTTCATTTCTATCTCTATAAAATATGATATCTTATACATTTAATTAAATACAATCATCACATTAAATTACATATTCAGGGTGTAATGATGAGTTTATTTTAGATAGTCAAGGAAAGACGTATCAAGCACATAGGTTGATTACAAATATGTGAAACCTTCCTGATGAGATATTATGATAAAGGAATTATATTAAATAGTAATAATTCATGTGTGGTTATAGATGTTGTGAAATTAACTTCTTTCTATTGGATTACTTGACCCATTTCTAGATAGTAATCTTGGACTTCAGGAAAGTTCACCTAATTCCAATGAGAAAGAATCCTAGAGGGTAACATAATAATTATTTTTGTTGATCTCAATTATATGCTACTTGTATTTAATTATTGGAATAAATATTATTCTCAATACCAAGGAATAATTTTATTCAGGATTTATTTATCTCAAATATTCAAAAGGTAACAAATAATTATTTATTCATTAAAAATAATTTATTTAATTTTATGAATATTAAATAAATATTTATATTCCATATTATGAATAAAATATTTTTTTTATTTATTGAATATTTATTTATGAAGAAATGTTTAATTAAATATTTATTTATGTATTCGATGAATGCAAAGGAGGATTATCGGACAAAGATCATGTATGGTGATAAATATTAATTTACAAGTTGGTAAAATAATATTTATCATTGTGTCAGTTAGAATGAGTCATAAAATAATAATATTATCATTATTATATGGCATGGGGTAAGATAAATTTTATTATATTATTTAAGGTTCATTGTGTAATTAAATAATATTTTAACCTAAATCATAACTATATAAATAGATTTTTTATGTCTATTGTGAAGGATTAATCGATAATTGTGAACCATTACAGACAGTGGACTTCTCTCTAAATTCCTCCTAGTCTCTTCCTCTCAAGAAAGAGAAGATCAAGAGAGAATCCTTCAAGCCCGAAGTATCTTGTAGTAATAAAGATGAAAAACAAAAGATAATGAATCTGTCACGCTAGGACCTGATGTTCGATTGGTGATTGTTCAGATATTAAAGGACTATGTGTAGATAACTACTAGAGGGGCTATACTTTGGGTCCTCCCTACATAACAAATTTAATCTGAAAAGCTTTTTGAATGATCAACATCTTCACCAAAGAAAGATCGTAAGACATGGTCTTATTTATTTAGATCTAATATAAATTAATTTTAAATTAAACATGAAAAACATCCTCTCTGGGTTCTGGGATTTTCAAAGTAAATATTTGATAGAAAAATTATATTGGTCATGAAATTTACATCTTGCACCATTGGAAAATGATCCATTGAATCTGAAAATAAACTTTATGGTTTTTCTCCCACTAGGTACTTATGGTGTGCCAAAAACCTACAAGTGGTATTAGAGGGATCATGTTTTGAATTTATAATTATTTATTTTACTATTGATCTATATGCACAATAGTGGTTAGATCATTCATTTGAAAATTATTTATTCTTTAAATTTGATGTTTAATTAACATATCTTAGAAATTTTAATATATGTAATTCAAGATTCATAGTTCTTAAGGCCTAATAATAGATGAATAATGACAATAGTTTTCATTGGGAAGTTCTAAGTGTAACATCACCGCCCAACTCACTCTAACTAGTAGTTGAACTGGTTCATCACATGACCTCAAGAGCACCTCCTCGTACGCTAGAGGCTTCCAAATATCAGTGATGGTCTAATTAATAACATGGGGGTGTGAAGATAGGATGATTGTCACCTATCGACCATTCAAATTTATGGTGCTCTACTAATGTGTATAGCAGCACTCTGATCGAATCCTCAGTGATGGTACTATGTTTTGAAGTCAAATGTTTCTTATTGATTTGTATTTTGAATGGGGGTTTGTTTGAAAATATTAATTTAATTGATTTGTAGATGAATTTAAATTTAATAATTTGATAAATATTAGGCTTAGTTAATCATTGGGTATTTAATATTATGTCATCCTTGAGCTTTCTGTGATATTGCATTAAATTAACACCCACTTCACAGGACTATTTTGATCAAAATTCCCAAGTATTGAGGAACTAATCCAAGACTTAACTTAACTAGGGATATAATATCAATCAATAATTATTTATGGTAGTGTATTTATGGTTCCAATAATCCATTTAATCCACATGTTAAACAAAACATTTCATTAATCCATGACATTTTAAGATTAATATACACAACGTTGATATTTAATGAGAAAGAGATCTCAAGCACATAACATCCCCAAATTATGACTCACCCAAATGTATGATTTACTCATACATTGAGATATTTATTAAACTATATTATAATTTTTAGGGTGTTGAGTTAAAAATATAATAAAAATAATGGGACAATATAAGAGTATTGTGCTAAACACACACACGAACGATGAAGAAAATTAAACACAAACTTATGATTGAATGAGAAAGAGAAAGAAGGGAATGGATTTAAATTTTATTTAAAAAATATTAAGAACATTAATATTAAACTATAGATGTTTTATGATAATAATTTATGATGAATATACTTTCATTAATATTTAAACAAAACTACAACACAAACAGTTATGAGATTACAAATGAAAATGAACTGAAAAAAACATTAAAAAAAGAAAGGAGGAAATATATATCAAGTATAAACTTTAGTTTAATAGGTCATACTAGAAGTTTTTAAAGTATATGTTCATTCCAATGTATCCTCTTATGCTCTGAAATTCCAAACCCTTTCAAAGAAAATAGGGGGATGAATTTATAGCCCAAGGTGGTGGACTGTTTGCTTTCCAAAATCGCCCCTCAAGTTGGCTCAGCCATTTGAACATTTATAAATCCTAATCTAGATATATATTAATCTTTAAAGTTTTATATATTTTTTTTGAAAGTTTACCCTAAAAATTTGGATTCCATTGGACTTTTGTAGCCAATGTTATGTCTATTTTCTTAAACCATGTGTTGTCCAATTTTGAGTCAAGTATTTCCATGGTCTAAATGAGAATGAATTTATGTATATAAAGATTTCATAAAATACAATAAATTTATTATAAAAATGTCGTAAACTAAATATTTTATTTCACCCCATAAAATTTAATCTCAATTGGTCGATTATATAGGGATAAAATTCAATAAATGTGGGTTGTTTTTAATTCCCAGAAAGAATTGTGGGATATATTTCAAAGCATCAGTTGGGCCCCTTTGTGGTTCATTTTGTCCTTAAAATATTTATCCAAGCTTTTTTGGGATATTAAATAATATATTCTAGAGTTTCATCAAATTTGGGCTTCTAGATTGATCCCAAAAATTATATCTTCATGGATGGTCCAGTTTTCATCACAGATTGGGTGGGCCTTCTTGTGTGGTCTATATGTCCCTTTATATGGCCGAATTGGCCAAATATCCAGTTTAATAATTTGTATAACATTTAATTTTAAACCCTAAAAAATAAGAACAACACAATTTTTATTATTAGGGTGAGAGTTATGATTAAAATAGTAAACTGGCTTGAATCTAGAGTAATTCAAATAAAGCTCAAAAAATATATTTAATATTAAAACATAGATATTTCACACCAATAATGCACTTTTACTTGAAATTTACTAAATGGAGTAGAAAAAAGTTTATTAATAAATGAATAGAATCAAATAACATATACTTAGGCTTGTTCATTTCCTCATGTACAATAAATGAAAAAACATATCAAAATTATTTTCAATCACCAACAAATATTAGAATTTTTTTTCATTAATCGGAAGTTTAGAATAGTTCACTCATCCATAAATAATTACACCACAATTTTTTATAGTGATAATGTGTAAAAAACAATTAATTTTTCATATTAAAAATTTGTATTGGAAAATGTGGTCAATCATAACTCACTCCTCTCAAGTTGATAAAAATTTATTTATGGTGGTTCACTCATTCACTGAACATAAGTGAAAATATTTGAGTTTTAAAAATCTATAAACTTCCATTACATATTATAAATTTCACAAGAATCAACAGGTATTTTTTAGGGGGGTTAGTGACTACGGAATGGTAGGAATATAATGTACAAAAGAGAGGAAAAGAGGGTTAAAACACCAATATAGAAAAACAATGCACAATTTTTTAAATAATACATAGAAGAAAATGGAAACAAATATTTACAAGGGAACGATTATGTGAAGAAATAAACAAAAGAGGAAGAAAACTAGAAGAGGATGAAAGAAAAATTAAATCTATAAAAAACAAAAAAATATCTCAAAGACACAATAAAACATGATGTAAGTGTTCCTTTTTTTAGAAGTTAAACTTGGAACAAATATCACACTCATCTCTCAGACCATGTTTTGTTATCTCTTGTATCTAATTGTAATGGTTATAATAAGACCAAAGGTTGAGAAAAGAGTGATTTTTGACCATCTAAGACACAACCCATTCTTTTTTTCTTTTTTTCCTTTCATTTATTTTTTTCCATTTTTTGAACACTTTTCAATATCATCTATACAAGATATCATAAATATAAATACATTCCTAAATCTCACTGAATGAAAACATCTCACCAACAATTAATTTGTATCTTTACCTCAAGCATATGATGACACATTGAAAATCAAGGAAATGGTACCCAAAATGAAATACATTCCACCAAACTTAAATTTCAATAGACTGTGCAATGAAAATCCATGTAGATGTTGGGTGGGGTAGGGTTTTGGGCTTGTAATGTGGCTATTATGAAAAATGTTTTCATAGGATTAAAGGGGATTTCAAAAGGAGAGTCAATGTAAGTGTAATGGGAAGATATTTTTTATTTTTTATTCTCATGGGGTTTAGAAAATGATTCTATAATATTAATTTATTCAAAAGTAGGAAATTCATCTTGAAGGTCTAAAAACTCAAGACACACAATCAAGGGTGAAAAAATACAATATGAAAAATGGACATAGGTGAACTTGGAATGAAAGATAAATTTGTTCCTCGTAGTTGGGGAAGAATCATTTTACAAATCCAAATTTGAACATTCAAAATTTATTGGTCTTAACATAAAATTATTTACCCAAGTTGATGATGAAAACACAAAAATGTTTGAGATGAAAGCAAGACTTTTAAATTTTCCAAATGGTTGGAAAAATTTTGAAAATTTAATGGTGAGTAATTATGAATCTTTTTATTTATTTATTTTTTATTTTTGTAGTTTTTTTTAATTTTTTTAGTTTTTATGAAAAAACATACCCACATAAAAGAAAGAGGGAAAAGGGGTTTGATGGAGATAGTGGTAAGAAAAGTGAAAATGATAGAGGAAGAAGAATAATGAGATAAATAAAGAGAGGAAGAGGGGGAATAAGACATGGAGAGGGTGTTAAAGGGAACTAGGTTCCCCATATTTTAGATTTGGTGGGTCATCGTCTCCATCCAGTGGTCATTTAGTAGAAGTTGATGTGGTTCCTGGGGAATGTGTTCCCTCTAGTGATGCTGTAGGAAATTTACATTAACTATAAAATAAAAAACATTATTAATTTAATTAAAAACTAAAAATAAATTGAAATTTCATAAAAGTAAAGGAAAACTTGGGTTTCCTTCTAAAAAACACTGAATTTATTTTTTCTACATCTAGGTAATTGTAGTGAACTACCCATAGTCCTATAGTGGTTACCATATTTTCTCAAATACATATTTATTCTAGAAAAACTTCTCTTTGGGAGGCTAGATTGTTCATTGGATAATTTTTTTTTCTTACTTTTTGATTCTCTTGTAATTCAATGGTTTTGGAAAGGGAATTTGGGTATCCTCCCTTTTCTCTTAAACTTAATGAATGATACTATACACAAATTGAGGGTTTTCTATTCCTGGAAATTACAAAATATGTTTCAATTATGATGGTATATATGTGAGTTTCAGATAACACTAAATCAGAGTATGAGATCCTAGTTGTTTTAAACTCATTTTTTTAATCGCATTCCAATGTGAAGTAATGAGGATCAAAGGAGACGTGATACTCAATAGATTTTTCCAAATCATTAATATCAATGTTTTTTTTCAAAGAGTGTTCAATTTTTACCTCACCAGTGATCACTTTATTAATAATGGAACAAATATCTCAAACATCACTGTCATTGGGACAAGATAAGCCCTCAGTTTAGAATTCACTTGACTTATAAGAGAGTTTTTAGAATCATGTATATGTAATGATGAATGTTGGATAATTTGATTTCAATCAATAAAAGATCATGGTTTTTAATTTTCCTCATTATCTTCTAAGTTCGAGTAGTGTATATCATAGGTGAGATAGTATTCCAAAAAGTTTTCAAGATCCATTAGATCGATGGAGTTTACATGTGAAAGGTTAACAATAACTTCTCCATTTATGACTTCGTTAATGAGGATGAAAATTTTACAAAATCCTCTATCATTATAACATGAAGAACATGATGGATCAGGGTTCAACATACACTCATATATACTTTAATAAGAATGGATAAATAATACATATCAATTCTCATATGGGTATCACATGGCTTGAATATATTTAACTTGGCCAGTTGATCACAAAATTATATGGATAAGATATGGGCATGGACATCAATTTTGGTTTAAGATTTCTTGAGGAATGGTATTCCTAGAATTAGAGGAGATTGGTAGTAATTTGTCTCACCTTCCATGTTAAAGACATAAAAATCAGCTAGGAAGATAAGATCATTAACTTGATTAAGGACATCCTCGATTATTCCATCAGGAATGAAAGTGATTTGATTGGGTAACTGGATGATAACACTCATTGGGTGAAAAGGGACCTCGACCAAGGTTAGAGAAGATAGATTTGGGAATGAAATTGATTTAGGTTCCTAGGTCTATGAGCTCATCATCAAAGTTATAACTCCCTATTTTTCATGGAATCGTAAAGGTACCTAGATATTTGTACTTCATGGGTATGGAATGTTGGGTTGAAACATTTTAAATAGTCTTAAGATTTCTTATATGGGTGTATAATTTCATAATAAACTTTTCATACCTAGAGATTAGTTTTATGGCCTCTAAGAGGGTAATGTTTTATTTAACACGTCTAAACTTTTCAATCATTTCATAATTAGATTCAAAGGGATTATTTGGCTTAGAAATGGCTTGAGGAAAAGGAATTGGGTTTTTTAGAGGGATAGAAGGAGGCGAGGGAGTGGATTCAGGTTTCTTTTCTAACCTTTTATTTTTTTTTATTTTTCAATATCAATATTTAAATTATATTTAGAACATTCATCATGAGAAATACTGATTTTATCTCCCGATCTAAGTGAAATTTCACTTACATTACGGGTTAAGAAATGGTTGAGTTGGGTGTTGGGAGGAATTGGATAGTTGTTTCTAGATGAGGTGGGATGAAAGTTGACCAATTTGGTTTTCAATATTTTTAATTATTTAATGGATTAAGGAGGTAAGATATTACACAACACTTTCCCATGGTTTCTTGGAAGAAGTGTATTGTCCCTAATTGAGATTGAATTGATTATGGTTATTGGGAAATCAATTATATTGGGTTGGGAATTGGGAAGGATCACTAGGATAATGGAATATAAGATGATTAGAATTAGGATTTATCCTTTGATGTTGAGGAATAAAAGTATAATGTTGTTTGAAGTTACCAAAAACTTAAACATATTGGAATTGGTTTGGATTTTGAGGACGGAACTGAGGGGGATGAGAGATGTGATTACCATACCTCAAGCTAGGGTTGTAGGTAGAAGAGAAGGGATCAAATTGAGTTTGGGTGAAGTTTCTAAAGAACTATCCTGATTTTTTTGGGATGGTGTTCCACTCAACATATGTTGCATTAAGCTCTATTGGACTAGAAGAATTAGATAGATCATCTTAAAGCTATGGACATGTGTCGATTGGATGAGCTGGTGATCTGCAGATTCCACAATTTTTGATAGGTCTAAGGAATATGTATTATGGATAAGATGAGGTTGGATATTTGGTAGCCACAACTAGTTGTATCACAAGACCTATAATTTCACTCATCCACTCGTTCATCTTACTGGACTCTATGGATTGATTCTATTGGACTTGTTTAACTTTATCATGAGCTCGATTATGGAATTTTTGTGAGTTTTCAACCATGTTTCTTATGAGATTTTGTGCAGTTGTAGGAGTTTTGTTAATAAGATCACTGCCACTTGCTTCATCTATGAGAGTTTTCTCCATAGCCAATAACTCATCATAGAAGTATTGGATCAATATTTGGTTAGGGATTTTGTGGTGTGGGAGAGTTTCTACAAGATTTTTAAACCTTTCCCAATACTCATGGAGTGATTCATTAGGGAATTTATGGATACCACTTATTTTCTTTAGGGTATAAGTAGTTCTAGAAGTAGGTAAGAATTTATCTAAAAGGATATAATTCATGTAAATCCATGAGTTTATAGAACCAATAGGTAGGTAGTAGATTCATGAATTAGTAGAGTCATCTAGGGATAAAGGGAATGTTGGGAGTTTGATTTATTCTTCAGAAATCCCTTGAGGATTCATGGTAGATAAAACCACTTTTAACTCTTTTAGGTGAATATGTGGATCCTCATCAGCTATCCCATGAGAATGATGTATAAGATGAATCAAACTTTATTTGAGTTTGAAATCCTCCTCAATGTTTGGATATTGAATACCAAGGGGTTATTATTTCAAATCAAGGTAAGTGAGTTCGTTAAGGTTTTCTTCCCCAGTATTGTCCATATTTAGTTCAATTTGATAAGAAATGAATGGATCTTGGGTGATTTTATTATCCCTAATGTTCCTCCTAAGTCAGCAAAGAGTTCCCTCAATTTCCGGATCAATGAAAAACTAATGGATTGTTTGGGAGGATACGAGGAATTTAGAGATGTTTGTAAATGATGTGTAAGGTTGTTTTTTATTTTTATTTTTGTTTATGATTTTTATGGGAATCCAAGTTTTTCTTTGGTTTTTTTTCCAAATTTTTTTACTTTTTTTCTTTTTTTTTTGGTTTTTTTATAGAAAACAAAAATGATCGACTATTAATTCTACCATCACTGACAATGGAAATATTTTAAGCATGGATGATTGTTTCCTATAAACTATTCAAAGTTCCAGTGATCTTCTAATGTGTATAGCGGTACTCGGGTTGAATAATCGGTGATGGTACTATTTTTTGCAGTCAATTATTTTTTATTGATTTTATTTTGAATGGGGGTTTTTTTATGGAGCTTAATTAATTTAACTAATGGATGAATTATGATTTAATAATTTGATTAATATTTGGGTTATTTCATTATTAGGGATTTAATCTTGTGATATCTTGATATTTTCATGATATTTTATTAAATTAACACCCACTTCACATGATGTTTTTGATCAGAATTCCCAAGTGTTAAAGATTTAGTCCAAGCATTAGCTTAATGAGGGTTCTAATATAAATAAATACATGTTTATGGTAGTTTATTAATAGTTCCAATAATACATATAATCCACACATTAAAAAAAATATTTCATTAATCCATGACATTTTAAGTTTAAAATGCACAATGTTAACCAAAAGAATATTTAATGAAAAAAATATCTCAATCACTTAACATCCAAAAATTATGACTCACCCTAATGGATGATTTAATCATAAATTTAGATGGATATTAATATAGATTATGATTTTTATGGTGTCAATTTATAAATATAATAAAAAAATGGTACAAGATAAGTGTAGTGCACCAAACACACACACGAATGATAAAGAAAATTAAACATGAATATTTTATTAAATGAGAAATATAAAGAAGGGAATGGTTTTAAAATTGATTTTAATAAATTTAATCACATTAATAGTAAACTATAGAATTTGGATGAGAATAATATATGATTAAGATACTTTCATTGATATTTAAACAAAATTACAACACAAACAGTTTTGAGATTACAAATGAAAGAGAAAGGAAAAGAATATTAAAACAAAGAGTGGAGGAAAGGTATCTAAAGTAGAAACTTAGATTTATAAGTTACTCCTAGACCTTTATAAACTCTGTGGTCTTTAAAATTTATCATATTATTCTCTAAAATTACAACTCTTTTCATAAATAATAGGGGGTGTATTTATAGCCAAGGTGGTGGACTGTTTGCCTTCCAAAATTGCCTCTCAAGTTGGCTCAACAATTTATCCCTTTAGAAATCCTAATTTGGATATATCTTCTTATTGAAAGTTTTATATGTAGATTTTTATAGTTCACCCTCTATATTTGGTGGTCATTAGACTTTTTTTACTAATTTTATGGATATTTTCCTAAACCATGTGTTGTTATATAGTTTTGAGTTAAGTTTTTCCGTGGTCTAAATGAGAATGCATTTATGTCTATGAAGATGTCCTAAAATCTGACCCATTTATTCTAAAAAATCGGGAACCTACATCTTGTATTTCTCACCACAAAATTTAAGCACAATTGGTTGACTGGATTGGGATAAAAGACAATAAAGGTGTGTTGTTTTTAATTCTTAGATAGAATTATTGGATAAACTTTAAAGCATCAGTTGGGCCCTTTTGTGTACTTAAATTTTTTTTCCAAGATGTGTTGGGATATTCAATAAAATATTCTTGAGTTTCATCAAATTTAGGCTTCTGTATTGATCCCATAAATTTTATCTTCATGGATTGTCTGGTTTTCATCATAGATTTGGTGGGATTTCATATGCGGTCCATATGTCCCTTTAGATTTCCAAATTATCCAAATCAACAATTTAATAATTTTTATCTCATTGAATTGGAGACCTTAAAAAATAATAATAAAAGAATTTAGATAAGTAAAGTGATAGTTTTGATTAAAATAATAAATTTACTTGAATGTGGATTAATTTAAATAATGATCAAAAATTATATTTAGTATTAAAACATGGGTATTTCACACCAATTTGGAATTTTTACTTGAAAATCACTAAAGGGGTAGAAAAAAAGTTATTAATGAATGAATAAAATCAAGAGGATATACCTTCTTTATTAGATTAAAGAGATAAAAAATCATAAGAAATTATGAGAAATGATATTTAGGAATAACCATACGGCACATAAAAAATTCCAAAAGATGGGTAAATGCCCACAAACCAATATAGTAAACATGTCAATTCATACTAGTGTCAAGTGTCAAAAGAAACCCAAAATAAAGACACACTAAAAATACCCAAAACAGGTACCAAAAACGCGCTTGATCCCCTTACTAAAATCATGAATTAAAACATAGATCATGATATGAAACAATACTCTAAGTCACCCTATGAAAACATACAATCTAGTTAACACACAATTAACCCAACTTATTGACAGTAAAAGTATCTCAAATCGATAATAAATGGTATACCTTTTCTAATTTATCAACAATCACCCATATCATGTCCTTATTCTAAGTTGTCATCGATATACCCCCCAAAAAGTCCATGGTAAAATCATCCCATTTCCATTATATAATAGGAAATAGTTTTAAAATACCAGTAGACCATTGATACTTAGCATTCACCTGCTGATAGGTGTACCATTGTGTAATAAAACCTACAACTTCCTTCTTCATTCCTGAACACCAATACTTTCTACGAAGATCATGGTACATTTTGGTCAAACTACTGTACACCACCCACTTCAAAGCATGAAAATCATGTATCAAATCCACATGCATAAAAGTAGGTATGCAGATCTATCCATGAACATGAATAATATCATCCTCATCGATGGTCTGGTTGAGAGGTAGCTCCCCACCGTTAAAGTTGTCCCTCGATGTTAGGCACTCTTTATCCTCTATATACTCTAGATCAAGCTCAAAACAGAGGGTATAATAGATAAGGACATAAGGTTAATTTTTTCCTACTCCTCTTAAACACTAATATGTATCTTTTAAAACAAGGCTATCATCCTCCACTCAAAACTAAACTTCTGAACTGCCTAAGTCTATGCCTTCTAACTCAAAGCATCAGAAACATCATTACCTTTCATCATTTTATAGGCTATATCAAAGTTGAAATATTTCATATACTCAAACCATATCCACTGTTGGAGATTTATATCATATTTATAAAGTATATACTTAAGTATATTATGATCTATGTAAATAGTAAATATCACACCAAAGATATAATCCCACCAAAATTTTAAGTCATGAACTACCATGGAAAACTCAAGATCATGTGTAGGATAGTTATATACATGTGGAATTTACTTTAATAATTCCTATTCCATAACTCAATCTCCCTACATCAACACTACCCCAATTCTGATCAAGGTTGCATCAAAATACAAGTTATACTTCTTACCCAATTCAGATATGATAGGAATTGATGTTCTGGTCAAACACATCTTCAATTCCTAGAAAACATTCTCACATGCTTTAGACAATTCAAAATTAATGCCCTTATTTGTTGGGCCTAAGAGTGGTGATACCAAGTGATAAAATTTCTTGGTGAAACCTTTATAAGTAACCCACTAAACCCAAAAAAGCTTCAGATATCAAAAAAATCTTAGGTTTCTCTTAATAAACAACTGCTCGGACCTTCTTGGGGTTTACTGACACATCTTTTTCTGAGATTATGTGAACCAAGAAATATAAATTTTTTATCCAAAAATGACACTTATATGTCTTGGAGTATATTCTATTCTCTCTCAGTGTGCTCAATATGATGTCAAGATGTTTGGCATGATCATCCCAATTTTGGGAGTACAATAAGATGTCATTAACAAAGATAAAAAAATTGATCCAAGTATGGGTGAAATATTAGTTTCATAAAGGAAATAAATATAGAATGATCATTCCTCAACCCAAATGGCATCATGACAAACTCATACCGGTCATACCTGCTTCTGAAGGTAGTATGTGGTATATTAGTAGGTCTCACCCTTAGCTGATGATACCCTAACTACAAATAAATCATAGATAACACACAATCACCCCTCAACCAGAAAAAAGTATCATCAATACATAGAATAGGATATCAGTTCTTAATTTCCATCTGGTTCATATTTCGGTAATCGATACACAAGCGCAACATTCGGACAAACTTCTTAGAAAAAAGAACTAGAGATCCCTAAGGAAAAATACTCAGACTAATAAACTATTTAACCTCTAGTTTCTCTAGCTAAGTATAAAGATATTTAATCTTTGCTAGTTCTATTCTATAAAGTGGAATGGAAATTGGCTGAACTTCAGGCATAATCTTGATAGTAAACTCAATTTATACATTAGGTGGAAAATCTGAGAACTCTATAGGAAACATTTCATCAAACTAATCCCCTACAGGGAGGAAGAAGTCAATCTCTATTCCCCCATCCTCTATAAATAGACTCACAACATGGGTTGTGATCTCACCTAGTTACTAACGAACTGTCCCTGCATAGTCTTCTTGAATATCTCATTCCCCATGATGAACATAGATGTCACCTTCAGGAGAGGTGGAATCCACTCTCCTATAGTAACAATCAATGTGGGATTGATACAAAACAAACCATTCCATAACTATTATTGGGTAAAAACATAAAATTTCAATCATATTCAAATCCCAAAGGAAATAGTACTCACCAAATTCAAGGGAATTCCCTTTATAAAGATAGATGCCCTCTTATCACACCCCCAATAGTGTGTCGATTGATATAACCCCAAACATGAACTCCACCACTAGAAATAAATCATTCACAATTCAAGAAGTTATAAAATAATATGAATCGCCTAAATAAAATAAACCACCATCAATCATAGAAGATGCAATAATCATACCTCAAGTAGATGAATATCCAACCTCACTATTGATAGGTGTAGGATGAACTACATGCAATTGACCAATCCCTCTATCTTGAACTCATGTATGAGTCCCATGTGTTGCACTGCTCTGCTGATACAAATTTTCTTTCCCTAAATTACCTCTTCTCCCACATCAAATAGTATGTCTAGTAGAACTCCAACTCACAGATTGATACGGGGTAGAAGATCTTATGTCAGTTAGTATAGGTCCTTCATCAATACCCATCTGTCGAGGGTTTATATGGAACCAATTTATGTGTCTCATCTTATCTCAAGATCAGTACTGCACTAGTGGTCGATGACACTTACCACCCATGTGACTTCACTTGTTGCACTAATAGAAAAACATTGAATCACTAACCTGAGAGTATAATCCTATTCTCTAGCTACTATGCCTTCCACCACCTTAGTGAAAGTTCTCATAACGACTCTTCATACTATCGAAGGATATACCCATATATCACCCAGTTAAAACTATATAACCACCACTAGAAGCCTCATTCAGGTTCCCATTGGGAATGAGAGCCTAATTTACCACCTCCCCGAACTTCTTTAAATGGAATATATTTACCAGTGAATTTATATCACATCTAATTCCATCCTAAAAATGTTTCGATCTAGCTACCTCATCTTCTACCAATGTTTGTGAAAAAATTACAAGTCAGTGAGGCAATCAACAAAATCTAGCAATGATATATTCCCATGGGTCAAAAACATAAACTCTGAAGCTCTCTCCAGCCATAATGTTTCTAGGTATAAATGCTCCAATAAATTCTCCTAGAAGCCCTTCTAAGCCATTCCCTCTAGTTGTTCATCCTGAACCTGCATATCCCACCAGCGCTTCATTGGTCCACAAATAATATAAGTTTTCATCCTAACCTCTTCTCCAAAGGAGTCTCCAAGTGATCCAGAATTGTTTGGATAGGCTCAATCTAGAACTCAGCTGCCTTACCCACTCTAGAAAACATCAGAGGATGTTGTATCTATAACTCCCTAGTTAGGTCAAACATACTCGATATATCTATCCAAACTACATAAATCAATTCAAATTATCACAGAACTATTCTTCTTCCCTATCACCTAAAACCAAAGGGGTGTTGGTTTCACTACTAGAGGTGAATTCTTAGAAATTTCCTCATGTCGCCCTACCAGCAAACGGCATCATGGAGGCATCCCTATATAATGAAAAACACACATCTTAGGTGACATAACATATCATTTCCAAAATTATAGAAATATGGGGGGGGTTAAAACTAGAAATATCAAGCTACACCATAAACATTATCTCAATGATCATAACCACAACACCATCATCACACCCAATCATCCCCATCCAAGTTCACAGGCTAACTTAGTGTAAACAAACTTAAATTTTTAAACCTGTCATTTGACACCATTTTTACCATTTAAATATACATATATCAATTTAAAAATAGTTACAAACTATTTATTAAGCACCATTTCTTTAAAACCATAAAATAAATAGGAAAAATATTTCATTTCTCACAAACCAACTGTAGCCTATTTTTTATGTGTCTAACGTGATGCATGTCATAAAAATTTATGAGCATCTAGAATGATGCATAAATACACAGATATCATTCCATTTTTCCCCTAAGTAAAACCTCATAAAACAATAAAATCAAAAAATAAGTGATTCATATAAGGTAAAATAACATTTGAAATATAAAAAATAAAACATCAAGAACAACAATCCCACCCTGGGAACTTGGGTTTTCCCCAGCCATGGGTTAGATACTCTCATGCATGAGCTCATAACCAAGGCCCGAAACATCCTATTATCATATCTACCTTTCCAAAATAGTAAGAAGATAGAAAGTAAATCCCCTATAATAACACTTTGTAACATCCTAACCTGACTCACTCTGACTAGAATCCAAACTGGTTTTTCACATGACCTTAGGCATGACTACCTATATACCAGAGGTTTTCAATTAGCAACAAGGGTCTAATGAAGAAAATTGGGTGGTTATACACAAATTATTAGAGTAAATAAATGTTATAAATAATAATAAATAATGAGAAACAATATTTATCAATAAATATACATCATATAAAAAATCCCCAAAGTTGGGTAAATGCCCACAAACCAATACAGTAAACATGTCATGTCATACTAGTGTTAAGGGTCAAAAGAAACCCAAAATAAAGACACATTAAAAATCCCAAAAATGTGTCCTAAAAACATGCATTTTCCCCTTATCCAAACTCCATACCAAGTCCCAATCAATCATCTGACATAGTTTCATTTCCCTTATCCAGACCTGCATCCATAAAATATACTCAGGTGTCAAGGGTGACCTGAAAAAGGTCTGAGTACAACTCAGTAGGCCACCACCAATGGTGTCTAAAATTGTGTATATATATGTATAGGTAAATAATGATAGACAAGTAAATAAATAAAAAAACATGTTTCATAAAATAATAGTGTCCAAATAACCTCATTGGACCTCAGGTTCCATGTGACACATGAGCCAATCATACCTACTTTGATCCATGTCGATCATCTAAAAACACACCATAGGGGTTACACGTTAAGTTATAGAAGGGTGTTCATTAATCAATTCAATTTAAGGTATCGAGGAGCATAAGTTAAACTACCTACATCATGTTAGTCTTTAGTTATAGAGACTTCTATTAGGACTATCCTAAGGATGAGGAACCTCGATCCATATCCTAACCCATAAAAATATTCACATTTTCCCAGGTTCATCAAAATTTACCTTTCAAGACACATTAACAACAAGTGTTTTCCTTTTTAACTTATTGTTATTCTCATGGCCTATTAAATTCATCACTTTTGAATCAATCTCATAGTTAAACCACTTTAACATTTATTCATATAACATAACCATTTAATGTACTTTAAACCCATTTAAAAACATCAAAAAGTATCTTTTTTCATTTACCACTTCTTCCCCTTTTTCATAACACAAAAAGTTTGTTTTTTATGTTAATCCAAACAACCCCTTATGCCATGATAATATTCCCAACAATAAGTTCAACTATTTTAAATATCATAAACCCTATATTTCATCATTTACAACTCACTTTACCATTTTCAAGGGATTGGAACACCCCATGGGTTACCATAGGACCAATATCATAATATTCAATGGACCCAAAAGGATCCATAAAGGGTCTACCACAAAATTTAAAATCCTAATTTAACATTTTTAAGAAAAGAAGAAAGTACACAGCATGTTGGTGGAATTGAAAAAACCACATACACATGAACAACATCAAGACTATGATAAATATATTATAGAATACCCATCTTAGGTTTGTAGACAAACACTCATCTAGGCTTGGGTTTGATTCTAGCTAAAACGGATACAATCACAAAAGAAAATAACTCCCTAGAAATAGGGCTCATGAGACTTTGAAGAAGAGGGGAAACCTATCTATGAATATTCTGGGAAATAGAATGAAATGGACTCATATACTTAATTGGATCTTCTAACCATAATAAAAGAAACCTAAAATTCCTTAGAATCGAAGGGGATACACCCTTGAAAGAGAAGGGGTCTTTTCATTTGCATGATAGGATATTGGGAGTGGAATTATGAGTAAATTGGGTGTAAATTCTATAGTCTTAGTAGAGAAAATTGTAAATTATCCACTTTTAATGAGGTGCATAGATTGGTTGCATGGTTTGGAAAACTGTACATCAACCTTGTGACTTACTCTGTCCGAAGAGGGCATGGGCCGCATGGTTTTTTAGTCCATCCAAACAATTTGAAAAAACCTTGTGTAATCCATGTGAATGGATTTAGACCAAGACTTCATGGTTTCCAAGCCACCTCGCATGGTTTTTAAAACTGTGTTCCCCCTAAATCCATGTCACATAGGCATGGGGTATGGTTAGCACTAAAAATACTCTAACAATGCACTGTGTACTGTAACTCCATTTTACCTTTTTCTGAGTCTAGAACCCTTGGGATGCTCTTGAGACCTTTTTTACTCCTAGGAAGCATTCTAAAGGACATTAAAATGAGTTCAACCAAAAAATAAAATAGAAACATTACTCATTAAAGGGTCGGGGTCTTACACTAACAATTCTGGCTAGTAGACTAGATTACATAGTGTGTAGTCAGAGTACATGTAGTGTACCCAAGTTCACTGTACCTAGACATGTAATGAGATAAACAGAACTCCAAGTAGTAATAACACATGATGCATTTTTTTACACTACATATTGACTAGTACAATTTAGCACGTGACTTGTCAGAATACATGGCATGTATCTATCATTCATTACATGTAATATACATTGTATAATAGTGAAATTTGGGCTAACCATGTCATCAAATACATGGTTTTTAACCATGTGAGACTGATATTATAGAAAATTAATTAGATGCACAATGTTTAGTCATTGTACACAGCATGTAACACATTATTTCTTATGTATGAAGAACACACTGAGTCCCTCGGCATGTTATGCAAATACACAGCTAACAGAACACATGACGTGTAGTAGGAGTATATGTCGTGTGGTCCTAAATCTGAAGAATATATTGATTCCTTTGATGGGTTACATAGAAACATGACAAGCAGAACACATAGTGTGTAGTTGGTTAGTACACGTTGTTTAGTATGGTCAAGGTACACACTGAAGCCATATGAATTTATCTCAGGTACACAAAAATAAAGGTATAAGGTATATATCTCATTGGTATACATCATGTAGTATCCCAATAAATGATAAAATTTAAATTACATTAAAATGATTAATTATGACATTAAAACCTAATTACATTGTTGGCACCATATGTGTTTGATTATCGAATCATAGTTTTGAAGAATTAATAAATGCTCAATTAATTTATTATAATTATATGTAATCATTGGTCATGCTGTTTATTTTCTATGAATGCATTTTTGATGGGTATCTCCAAGATACTTTATATGATTATTAAGATAAAATTGAATTAATTAATTAATTAATACATGCATGTTTATCTTAACAATAAAGAATAAATAGAAGTGAATGTTAACCAATATACTTTTTCATATTCATTACAGGTGTATGGTTGATCATGATCTTGACCAAGACCTGTGTATGTGTTAGTTTTATTTAATTTAATTTGTTTCGTGGTTTTGAAATTGATTTATATTAAATTAAATATTATATTATATGATTCATCTCTCACTCCTTTATTGTGTAGGACTTGTGTATCCATGTTGATTTATGTAATTCCGATTAACCAATATTTTGGTTCCCATAAATTGTGTGTGAGTTATAAATACATGTAATAAAATAAGTATCTCAAATCAGGTGAAGGAAGTTTAAGATGGAACCAAGATGATGTCAACCCAGGTGATACATGAGTGGACAGGTAGAATGCTGCAACTCATGCCAAGATCATCATAATGAGTTTTTCCCTAGGTCATAGGTTGATTTATTTTCCTCTCAATAAATAAATCTTTAGATTAGATCATGATCGGGTCATTTAGTTATTTATTTATTTCTATCTTATGCATTATTTATTTTATAGATGAAATACTACGATCACATAAATAAATGGACTAATGTAAAAATATAGAATTTAAATAAATTGGTTATGTGTAAATGTTTTATCAAAACATGGTTAATCACTTACGTAAAATCCACATAATATTAACAAGATATGTAATGGATAAAACAAGAGATATTTATTCATAATAAAATAAAATACATTAAGTTAATATTAAGTCACTAAACCTTCCATCATCTGTATTAATATGAACTCATTGTTAAAGTGTTATCTTAGCCTATGTCAGTGGCACTTTTTAATTATTGGGAAGTTTTGGTTAAACTTAACCAAATCTATATTGGGTTTAATGTTCTACATATATCTAATAAAAATTTGGAGGAAAGTGTTGAATAAATCCTAGTTAGGATTTATGTATTGGGGATTCCACTCAATACATCATGGAGATTCTAATATTCAATTGTCAAGACCGCCTACCTAAATACTTTATTATAATTTAAAAGTCCTATATCTAGATTATAAAAAAGGAAATATGGATTTTTCTACTTGAATTTATTGAGTGATAGGACATTTCGATTTCAATGGTGAGGGTTGTTGAGACTTGATATAATAGCGGGAGACTTAATAAAATTAAATTCATTATGTCTCACATAAATTCTAATCAAGTGAATTACTAATAATATGATCTTTTATAATTAAAGGATAATGTAAATTTCATCATCCACCATATCCCTAAGATCAATATTTTAGAAATACCATATTCTTATTAGAAATAACTTCTATGAATTGTTCAGATGCCTATAGGTTGTGTTGTGCTATAAACATAAATCTTACAAGTTAGAATCCTCACTACCTGGTCCACCTGCAAAGGAGGCAAGTGATGAAGAGTTCATTATCTATGATTAACACATGTGTGATGCAGTCGGCGTTCAGTGTTTAATTATTTCTTCCATATCTAGTGAACTCATGAATTCTAATGAATACATGGATTCTTGTAGCATGCTTCAACATCTTTTTCGTCTATATCGAGAGATAGATAGATAAGAATAGTTTAAAATATACAAGGTTATCTTACATAGTATGCTTTAAGAAGGTTTACTAGCTAGATCTCACATAGTCAAACTCATTGACTACATTGAGCGCCTATAGGTTCTAGGTTTAAATTTCCTAAAGAACTATGCACTGATCTCATTTTGGAATCACTCCCTCTGATATTCTTCATCTTTATTTTTAATTTCAAAATGAATAACATTGAGAAGTCTTGCATAGATATTCTTACACTACTTCTCCAAGTTGACAATGATATGAAGCATGAAAATCCTTATATCCTTATGGTGAATAAAAGTAAAGTTCAAGAGAAGAGATCTAAATCTAAAGCTTCTTCACAATTCCCTTCCAATAAGAGAAGGATCAGGTGACAAGAAAGGGAATAAGATAATTCATGTTTTTCATGTGGCAAGAAGGGAAACTAGAAGAAAAATTTCATTCAGGAAAATAAGAAAGGGGAAACTTCAGGTGCATTTATTATCGATTTAAATCTATCTATTTCTATAAATTGGTTATTAGATATAGAATATGGTGATCACATATATATTCAAATATAGGAACTAAGTATATTCTATAATATTATCCAATAGGAGATAGATCTATGAGCATCCAATGAAGCTAGACTTGTTTTAATGGATATTGGGGACTACCAACTTATATTTCTAAGGAATGATCTTGGTCTTAAAAGATTTTTATTATCCATCATATATTTCCAAAAACGTTACTTATGTATCCAGACTTGATACAGATGGATTTATTTTCAATTTTGGGAATATATGTTGATTGTTTTATAAGGATAACATGTTTTATGGTAAGGAACATTTAAATAATGGTATTTATGTGTTGGATTACATGAATTAAGTAATGGAAATCGATAATGAAACTAATTCACATGACTCATACCACACCCAGCTATGGAATCACTAAATAGGTCATGTAAGGGTGAAGTATTTGAAAAAATTACACCAAGATGGATATTTAGATTCCTTTGAGCTAAAACCACTTGGTTTGTTCCACACATGTTTATAAAAAATAATGACTAATTCTTTATTTAGTGGAAAAGGGTGAAAGTTTCAAAGATATTCTTGGATTAGTTTATACCAATATCTATAGACCATTTCCAGTTAAATCAAGGTTTGGGTACTCAAAATTCATAATTTTTAATGATGATTTTAGTATATATGGATATATATACTTAATTAGGTATAAGTAATATTCCTTCTATAGATTCAAAGAATGAAATAATGAAGTTGAGAACTATATTAGAAATAATATTAAGAAACTCCACTTAGACCATGGTGGAGAATATCGTAATCAAGACTTAGTTGATTATTTATGGGAGTTTTTTATTATATTATAACTCCCTCCTCTTTATACACCTCAGTGGAATGGTGTAAGTGAAAGGAGGAACCACACCCTACTATACATGGTGAGATCAATGATGAGTTAGGCGAGTCTTCCATTATCCAATTGGGCATATGCATTACAAATAGCAGCATACATACTAAACTGAGTTCTAACTAAAGTGTAAGATGGTATTACATACCAATTGTGGAGTATAAAGAAACCTCTTTTGTCATACTTATATGTGTGTGGATGTGAATCATTTGTTAAGCCATCTTCAGGTAATAAACTTTCACCTTAAGGCACAAAGTGTATCTATATAGGTTATCCCATGGAAATAAGAGGATAATACTTATAAAACCCTTCAGATAAAAATTATGTGGTTTAAAAACATCCCACATTCCATGATAAGGATTATATCTCTAAAAGTGATAGTGGTAGAAAGATATAATTCATTGAATTTTATGATCAAGATACACAATAGTTAGCACAGGAAAAAATTCCACAAATCCCCATGGAAGAGAATGTTCCAGAGACACTAGTACTATATAGGAGTACAAGATAGGTTAGAGTACCAAAAAAATATGGTTTTCTAGTAACTAAATATGGTGACTCATTATTCTTAGACAATAAGGGTCATGTAACATACAAGTAAATAGTAAGTGTCATAGATTTTGTTAAGTGGAAAGATGTTATGAATTCTAAAATGGATTATATATACCAAAACCAAGTATGGATTTTGGTAGATCCTCTAATGGATATAAATTCAGTTGATTATAAATAGTTATTTAAGAATAAATTGGACATTGATGGATAATTCAACACTTATAGGGAATGACTGGTTGAAAATGTTTCAAATTACATCCAGGCATAGACTATGACTAAAACTTTTCACCAGTTTCAATGCTGAAATCCATTATAATTCTACTTTAAATTATTGCATACCAAGACTATGTTATTTGGAAAATGGATGTAAAAATATCCTTCCTTATTGGTAACCTTCATAAATATGTCTATACGATACAACCTAAAGGTTTTGTGACCCCAAAGGATTCCAACAAGGTATGTAAATTAAAAATATCCATTTATGGTTTAAAATAAGAATTTAGTTCATGGAACATTTGATTTGATGAATCCATAGAAGAATTTAGTTTCATAAAGAAAAAATGTGATCCTTGTGTCTGTAAGAAGTTTAGTGGGAGTGTGTTCATTTTCTTAATAGTATATATCAATTAAATACCACTTACTAAAAATAAAGTTTTGATCTTGTGGTCTATTAAAGTCTGGTCAAATAGATGATTCTTCGTGAAGGATTTAGGAGAATCATTATATATTATCAGGATCCGGATCCATTACGATTGATCCAAGAGGTTGGTCGGTCAATGTTAGGGTATATATATTGACAAGATACTGAAGAGATACAGTATGGAAGAATCTAATAGGGTATTTTTTCTAATATAACATCACATTAATCTTTTCAAGAAATTGTGTCCTTAGACACATGATGAAATACATATAATGTCAAGGATTCCATATGCACAAATAATTGGTTAATTCATGTATTATATGTTATATAATAGGAAAAATTTTACCTATTCCTTGAGTGTGATGGAGAGATATCAAGTTGACCCAAGTGATCTTCATTGGTTAGCAGTCAAGACTATCCTTAAGTATATGAATCATACTTAAGATATGTTCTTATTATATAGAGTATATGAGGAAATGGTCTTCATAGGATATGAATGTGCTAGTTTCCAAACAGATCAAGATGATTTGGAATTACAGACGGGCTACATCTTCACTCTCAAGGAGGTGATGTGAGCTGGAAGAACTCAAAATAATCCATACTTGTAGATTCTATATAAGAGTCTGAGTATATTGTGACTTTTGAGGTATCTAACTAATAATTTTGGATACATAACTTAATCCAAGATCTTGACATGGTTTCTAGTAGTAAAGATCTTATCACACTCTATTATGATAATAATGCAGTGATGACCCTTGCAAATTAGCCAAGGTCAAATTAGGGGGAGAAGCATATACTTCAAAAGAATCATATCTTGAGATATTTTTTTCAAAGAGGTGAAATCATAGTGAGAATAATATACATGTAAGGAAATTCGGTATACCCCTTGAGTAAATCCTTAACTCAGCAAAAACATTATCATAAAGTGAGGTCTAGTGGACTGAAAGTCATAGGTAGTTGGATCTAGTCCAAATGGGAGTCTGTTGGAGTTGGTATTCTAAAACCACCTATTTTTAATTTATATTATATGTATATTAAAATATTTATATATTAATAAAACATCTTGTTACATATTGTTCATTATTCTGCATGACTTTAATTTAACAATGTCTTAGAGTATTTGTCACATTGATAAGGTCATATTAGTTCTCTGGTATGATGAGAACCTTGAAATGGCATGATGATATTTTTAAATATAGTAATACAATCAGCTAAAATACTATGATAGGACACATAGAATGTTGATTTTCAGGTGAATTTACTCATAACAAGATGAGACTTCTTCACATAAAGTCTGCATTTAGTAATTTCTAAGATGAGAGGTTATGAGAATAGACCCACATGTAATAATTCCACATGTTTATGCTTCATCAAATATTACTATCTGTGAGAATGTATAATGGACCTTAAACTTTGTGATTATTATTAATGCATGTTACGACTTGCAAACTTAGATGTATTTTGTAAACCTTGATGATATAGTTCATGGAGAAGTTAGATTCATCAGGTGTGTAATGAGAGATGTGTTTTTTATTAATAAGTCTATGAAGTATGTTTCCCTTCCATATATATATAATATGATATATTTTCCCTTTTATTGAAATAGAACTGTCCAATTAAATTTCATGGTCAAGGTGTAATGGAAAGTTTATTTTAGATAGTCAAAGAAAGACGTATCAAACACAAAGGTTGATAACAAATATGTGAAACCTGCTTGAAGATATATTTTGACAAATATATTATGTTACATAGTAATCATTCATGTGTGGTTGTTGAGGTTGAGACACTAAATTCTTTCTCTTGGGTTCCTCGACTCCTTACTAGATAGTAATCATGAACTTTAGTAAAGTGCACCTAATGCCAATGAGAAATAATCCTAGAGGGTCACACAATAAGTATTTCCCTTGATCTTAATTAAATCTTATTTCAAATTAATTTTTGGATAGATATATTATTCTCAGTAAAATAATTAATTTTATCTGGGATTTATTGATCACAAATATTCACATGGTAATAAATAATTATTGATTCCTTAATAAATAATTTATTTAATTGTGTGAATAATAAATAAATATTCATTTTCCAGATTGTGAATAAAATATTTATTTTATTTATTGAATATATATTTATGAATAAATATTTAATTAAATATTTATTAGCGTATTCGATAAATGCTGTAACAACCCAAACATTTGTTAATGAAAATCCCTCTTGATTTAATTAAATGTCTTAATATGTGAAATGGTTATACAACATATGAAATTATTTTGTTTTATATTTTTGGATTTTAAAATACTATTAAGAATTGTGACCTTTGCTAATATAGTTGTTGAATAGTGATCACATGATTAGTATAAATATAGGGATTTAACAAATCCAATTTACTCAGACAAAGGAAGCGATGGCCTCATCCAGTAGGCTTGACCTTTATGAAGCCTATTTATCAGAGCTCATAAAGGAGTTTGAATCTTTAGGATTTTCTCTTGACCAAGCCCAATCCAATCTTGAATATGTTAAGCTCGAGAAGAATCTCCTACGGGAGAAGTTGAAGTTGATAGAGATTACCACTCAAGTGATGTTATTCGAGCCACCCCAAGAGTCTGTCACCATCACGCACCTTACCCTAAGGTCTTATGTGAGTGTTTTAAGGGTTTATGTAACAAGACCCTAGTATTATAATTATGTACATTATATTTGTATATAATAATGAATATACTTTTATTTTATTATTGTTACTTTGTAAATAGTTTTTAAAGCACAAATAGCATTTTTAGTTAATATTCAACTAAGAAATATATTTTTGATGAATTAATGGATTTTTGTATTAAATAATATTTTAATAAAATATTATTATTATTATTAAATTAATTTCTATCAAATATAAATTATCATATAATTTTATGAAAGCAATTGTAATTTTTATTAAGGTTTGAAATCCATTTTTGTCAAAACCCATGAATTTTCGATAAATGTAAGTTTTTATTTGAAAAGTTAAAATTAAAATTTATAAAATTATTTAAATAAAATTAATATTATTTCTGGAATTAGGATGTTGAAATTATCCAATGGTGAATTTTTCATAATTTTCTGAGACAGTCAAAATTTTGGGTAAAAATTAAATACCGTTTAAATATATAATGTGTTTTATGACACCATAATGACCCAATAGTGATGTAATAAAATACGATAAACTTTATGTTCAGAAAATATATGTCTTACCATTAAAATAATGTGATTTTGGGTTTGTTTGACTTATTTTACAAAGCTTTAGTGGACCCTTCAAGACTTATAAAACATTTTTTCTTTTTAAATTGTTTTCATTGAGAGTGTGACTCACCTCCACATAAACAACCCTATTATTTTAAGAAGTTTTGCCATTGGACTTATAAAATATTTTTTTCCACTCCACTTTAGAAAAAACCATGGGATGGTTTGTGTTTTTGATTAGTTTAATGTGAGGTGTCCCAAACCAATATAATAAACAATTCCCTCTCCTTTCCTATATAAACCCACCCAAGATCCCACTTCCTCTTCACTCAAAGCCTTTGGATTTTTTAAAAAATATACCCTTCTCTATCTATAATCCTCTCAAGGTCACCTTAATCCTCTCAAGGTCCTGACCTTCAGGCTTCCAAAGTTACTCTTCAAGGTAATGGATCCTTTCACCCACCTCTTTTAAGTCATGACTTCCTTTATGTTGTGTCTTCTAGTTTCCATTTTATTATATGGGGGTATGTTATTCTATATCATTATTACTATAAATTTTATGTTCAAATTATGATATAACCTTTATTCTCTAATCAATTTCTTTTCTGAATTGTTAAGTGACGTTGTTAGGCTGCCAAATTTTCGTAAAAGAAATCTCATTTTCTCTTTTCCGTCAAGTTTCATTTTCATATGGTATTTCCTTAAAATAACAATACAATGATCTTATTTCTTTTTATTACTACTTTATAATGAGTTATTTATGAGTGGGTTACCCTTTTACCCTCCCTTTTTAATGTTTTCTAAAATGATGTTATGTAGCTGTTATGCTGCTGAAATTTCATCTCAAAATTTCTCTCTCTTTCTCTCAAGAAATTATCTTGTTTTATTTATGTGAATAACCAGACCTATTTTGTTTTTTTGGGTGATAATAAATACAAAAAAATTGATATATTTGATTCTATAATTGACATACATATAACCCTCACTCCCTTTTCATGGGTTATAAATGACATAACGATCTTATTTTTAAAGCACTTTTAAAATGTCGCGATTTTGAAATAAAACCCATTTCTTTTATTCTCTATGAGTTATTTATGAAATGTTTGATTATGATATATGTGGATAACATGAATGTAATGGAATATTAATTGTGTGTCCTGATACCACTCCAATGCATTAGTTAAATAATTAATCTCTAGAGATGACAAGTTTCACGATACCTTGGTGAATAACCTTGGTAATTATTTTATGACACCTCAGGGTTGAACCTTGGGGACATGTTCATGAATGTCTAAATGAAATGTTGTAGCCACATATTCAAGTTGTTTTTCAAGTTGTTTTTGTTATGATATGCCTATAATTCAATTTCTCATGTCTTTATGTTTTTTATCAAGTTCTTATTGATATCACAAGTAAATTGATTCCATTACTTTCCTTACTGGGCCTTCTGCTCACCCTTTCCTATGATGTATGCAATCATGTTATAAGATGCAGTAATTGTACTTAGGATGAACCTATGATGAATACTTAAAAGTGGATTATAATAATTTTTTATGTTGTTTTAATGTATTATGTTCCTGATTTCCAAGACACTGGACTTTAAAGATCCTATGTTTGTAAAATGTAATGAAAAGTTATGTAATAAAAAGGCGAGATCCAACAGTTGGTATCAAAGGATAGTTTAGTTATTTATGGAAATTAGGCTATGAAAACTTTAGGAAGAACCTTGTAGAAAATTTTAAATATAATAAAACTTCCTGGTATTTTGGTGAGTATTGAGTAAGTGGCTTATCAAACAAATACATCCCTGTTTGGATATGAGTAGGTAGAGGCAGCTCTGGTACAAATGTACATAGGGGTAAAACCCAAAAACACCACTTTGATCTAGACTCAAATGGGAACTGGGGCACGACAATGGTCCTTGATTCACTTGTGGTTATGAAACTCTGGGGGGATATGTTTGGTTAATCACAAGATTTTTTATGAATCATTATGAAGGAATTATAGAGAAATGTAATTGTTTAAGCATGAAGTTTTAAGACATAAAATACTTTATAGTTAAAATATTTTTAAGTGAAATAATTTTCTCACTAAGGTTTTATTATTTTAGAAAATGGCGGGAAATAGAAGGAACCGTGAAAATGGTGACCGCAATGGACCATGCGTTGACGACCCTCTAATATAATCTGGAATGGAAACATCCATGCGAGTGATGAACCAACTGACTCAAGTTATGGGAAATAACATGAATCAAGCTGAGAGACTAATCTCACCATGAAGGGAACAAATTTCTGTTGAATCCTTTATGTATCAACGACCACAAACCTTCAGTGGATTGACCGACCCATTGATTGTCGAATAGTGGATCAGCTCTATCGAGAAAATCTTTTTTGTGCTCTGCTGTTCTGAACAAGAAAAGGTTACCCTGGTTGTTTATCGCTTATAAGGAGAAGCTAAACAGTGGTGGGAACTGATTAAAAACACAAGGCCAAGAGTGGAAGTTGAATCTATAGAGTGGGAAGAGTTCAGAGTGATATTCTTCTACAAGTGTTTCCCTCGATCTATGAGAACAAGAATGTAGAAGGAGTTTCTCGAGTTGAAGCAGAAGGAGAATGAATCTATGGGAAACTATGATATGAACTTCACAAGGCTTTCATGTTACACCTATAGCTTTTTCATGGATCCAAATGGCAAGGTTGATAGATTTTTCGGTGGACTGAGACCTCATCTATGGAAGAATCTAGCCAACCGAGACTATGATGGCTATGAGGAGATTGTGCGGAGTGTGATGAAAGTTGAGCTGGAGTTTGGTGAGACGCAGTAGTATCATAAATAAAACGACAAGAAGAGATCGATGGAGCCCAGCTTAGGTAGGACCTTTGATCAGGGAAGAGGAGGCAAGCAAGTGCAAGTTCCCACCTGTAATAAATGTGGGAAGAAGCATTCGGGGAACTTCCTGCTTAGGAGCGGGAAATGCTACAAGTGTGGAAGAGATGGCCATATTGTGAGGAATTGTTGTAGTGAGGTGAAACCTCAACTTCCAAACACTAACGACAAGGGGAAGATAGTGCATACCCTACCTAATGTCCAATGATTTAACAAATCCAATTTACTCAGACAAAGGAAGTGATGGCCTCATCCAGTAGGCTTGCCCCATATGAAGCCCATTTATCAGAGCTCATAACGGATGTTGCATCTTTGGGCTTCTCTCTTGACCAAGAATAAGCTAATATTTAATATGTTAATCTCGATCATAACCGCCTACGGGATAAGTGCAAGTTGATAGAGATTACCACTCGAGCAATGTTATCTGAGCCACCGCAAGAGTCTGTCACCATCGCACACCTTACCCTAAGGTCTTATGCAGGTGTTTTAAGGGGTTATATAACAATACCCTAGTACTATGATTATGTACATTATTTTTTTATATAATAATGAATATAATTTCATTTTATTATTTTTACTTTGTAAATATTTTTTAAAGCACTAATAGTATTTTTAGTTAATATTCAACTAAGAAATCTATTTTGATGAATTAATGGATTTTTGAATTAAATAATATTATAATAAAATATAATTATTATTATTATTAAATTAATTTTTATTAAATATAAATGATCTTAAAATTTTATGAATGCAATTGTAATTTTTATTAAGGTTTGAAAGCCATTTTTTTCAAAACCCATGAATTTTTTATAAATTTTGGGTTTTATTTTAAAATTAAAATTAACGTTTAGAAAATTATTAAGATAAAATGAATATTATTTTTGGAATCAGAATGTTTAAATTATCCAATGGTGAATTTTTCATAATTTTCTGAGACAGTCAAATTTTTGGGTAAAAATTAAATACCATTTAAATATATAATATGTTTTATGATATCATAATGACCCAATAGTGATGTAATAAAATACTATAAACTTTATTTTTGGACAAAATATGTTTTACCATTATAATAATGTAATTTTGGGTTTGTTTGATTTATTTTACAATGCTTTAGTGGACCCTTCAAGACTTACAAAACATTTTGAGTTTTTAAATTATTTTCCTTGAGAGTGTGACTCACCTCCACATAAGAAACCCTATTATTTTAAGATGTTCGGCCATTGGACTTATAAAATATTGTTTTTCACTCCACTTTGGAAAAAACCATGGGCAAAAAACATGGTTTAGTTTGGGTTTTTGATTAGTTTAATGTGAGGTGTCCAAAACCTAAATAATAAACAATTCCCTCTCCTTTCCTATATAAACCCATCAAATCTCCCACTTAATCTTCACTCAATGCCTTTTTATTTCGTCCAAACTCTTCCCTCCTCTTTCAAAAATCCTCCCAATGTGCCTTGAATCCTCCCAAGGTTCTGAACTTCAAGCTTCTGAAGTTACTCTTCAAGGTAATGGATTATTTCACCCCCCCCCCTCTTTTAAGTCATGAATTCCTTTATGTTATGTCTTCTAGTTTCCATTTTATTATATGGGGGTATGTTCTTCTATATCATTATTACTATCCATTTCATGTCCAAATGATGATATACTCTTTATTATCTCATAAAATTATTTTCTTAATTGTTAATTGGTGTCATTAGGCTGTCGAGTTTTCGTAAAAGAAATCACATCTTCTCTTTTCCTTCGTGTTTCATTTTCATATGGTATTTCCTTCAAATAACCATAAAATGATCTTATTTATTTTTATTTTGTACCCCTACTGTATAATGAGTTATTTAGTAGTGGGTTAACCTTTTACCCTCTCTTTTTAATGTTTTCTAAAATGATGTTATGTAGCTGTTATGTTGTAGAAATTTCGTCTCAAAATTTCTCTCTCTTTCTCTCAAGAAATTCTCTTGTTTTATTTATGTGAATACCCAAACCAATTTATTTTTTCTGGGTGATCATAAATTTAAAAAAATGATATATTTTATTCTAGAATTGACATACATATAACCCTCACTCCCTTTCCATGTGTTATAAATGACATAACGATCTTATTTTTAAAGAACTTTTAAAATGTCACGATTTTGAAATGAAACCCATTTCTTTTATTCTCTATGGGTTATTTATGAAATGTTTGATTGTGATATATATTCCTCACATAAAATTAAATAAATATTAACTATTTGCCCTAATAGCATTCCAATTTATTGGGTAAAGAATTAATCTCTAGAGATGAAAAGTTTCACGATACCTTGGTGAATAACCTTGGTAATTTTTTTATGACACCTCAGGGTTAAACCTTGGTGATATGTTCATTAATGTCTAAATGAAATTTTGTAGCCACATATTCAAGTTATGTTTCAAGTTTTTTTCATTATGATATGCCTATACTTCCATTTATCATTTCTTTATATTTTTTTATCAAGTTCTTATTGATATCACAAGTAAACTGATTCCCTTACTTTCTTTATTGGGCATTATTCTCACCCTTTCCTTTGATGTATCTCTCTAGGTTATAAGATGCAGTAATTTTACTTAGGATGAACCTATGATGAAGCCTTAAAAGTGGATTAAAATAATTTTTTATGTTGTTTTCATGTATTATGTTTCTTGATTTCCAAAACATTAGACTTTAAATATCCTCTATTTGTAAAATGTAATGAAAATTTATGTAATAAAAAGGTGGGATGCCAGAAATGATAAGAAGGATGAGTGAATAAAGATAATGTACAGTGATAAATATTAATTTACAAGCAAATTATATAATATTTATCATTTCATCAATTAGCACAAGATATAAAATATTATTATTATTATTATTATTATTATTATTATTATTATTATTATATGTAATGGGGTAAGATATGGTTTATTATATTATTTAAGGGTCATTTTTCAATTAAATAATATTTTAACCTAAACTCTAACTCTATAAATATGTTGTTATGTCTATTGTGTAGGATTAATTGAGAATAAAGAATCATTACGCATAGCATACTTCTCTCTAGATTCTTCCTTCTCTCTTCCTCTCAAGAATGAGAAGATCAATAGATAATACTTCAAGCCTAAAAGATCCTATAGATATAAAGGAGAACAACACATGATGATTGGCCCATTGTGAAAGCACCAAATGTTCTATTGGTGATTGTTCAGAGATCAAATGGCACTAATACAAAATTAAATTTTGGAGGTGTTATATACTGGTGACCACCTATGGAGGCCGCTTCACTTAAAAAATTAAGTTATCACCCCATCCACCACCCCATATCCCCCACCTTACTCCCCCCCCCCCCCTCTATTTGTCAACAATTCAGGCCAATCTCACCACTTCAACCACCCTCATTTTCTATGGTGTTATCCACCCCCATTTTCTTTACACTAGATCCTCAATTAGTATCCAAATTTGTGAACTAAACCTATTTTCAATATTTATTCTTGATTCATTGAAAAAACTCTCTATTTTATGGGTTTCAAAATTTTCATCAGTAGATTCTATAGAAAAAAATATTTTATTTCCCACCTTCTCCCTATATTTGGTGTAATTTGAGACTATGGATTACAAAATTACTCTTATACCCATGTACATTTTATTAATTAAAATGGACTCAAGTACTTATTCAAGGAAAATTGATTTTTTTTTCAATTTTATCATCTGGTTTTCTCACCATCGTATGCGTTATGAAAACACAATTGTTTTTCTTATAGATCTATCATATAGTTTGTACGAATCACATGAACTCTCTCGCATATGTAGTATACTATATAAAATCATTTTTAGAACTCATTTCCACACTATTTATAGTACTCATGTTGTAAAATGATTATTACAATATTTAAAATTTGATATATATACAATTAATAGTGAATACAACATTGTATTATATTTATAATGTTTCAGAATAATGTCATAACTCATTGTTTACACACTCTGTGCAATCCATATTATGTTTCATTATCTACACTAGACACCAGTTCATGTGTCCATATAGCGTTTGACACCAATTCATGATGGGTGAGGAAGAAAACATACCTCATAAAGATTATATTCTTGACTCAATATGCAGAATCATGTGACATTGTGTTAATCTTTTCACTATAGTATATTTCTTCTTGCAGTGTTTAACAAGGAGTAAATTCACTCCATGTTTTTTTTTAACTATGCGACACGGACAGTGTAAAATCTATAATCAGTCTATTTCTATATCATTGTTCATATTTTGTATGTTGTGTTCAAAATAAATATGAGGATAGATTTTATTTTAAACTATAGAGGGAAGCACAATAATATAAAATGTTTTCTTCTGTTGTGATTATCTGTTTTCTATATATTTTTCATATTTAGATTTTATTCATTTTTAGTATAATTTTTTTACTCATATTATCATTTTATAATTAATAATAATTACTAATAAAGCTATGTGAATTAGTTTTAAATTTTTCTATTTAGGAACTATATGGGAATAGTTTTTTTAACTATGAAAGATATTTACTAAATAGGTAAATGATATTTTCATTCTCATATTTCTATCTAAACCTGGAATCCTATGATTTTATATCAAGAAATATGCACGTGATCAGAAGATATTATAGTTAATTACAAGGGAACATATTTTTGATTTCGTTGTTGTAATTTGATCAAATTTCTCTACATAACTCATTCAAAAAATTCCTCTGGAATAAACAATATCATTATAGATTATTCAAGAGATATAATACCACTTATTGGAAATTCTAGTGAGGTTGGGATATTTTTTACACTATTTATTATCATAACTTATGAATATTTGGAAAGGATAATATATATAGACCGAAGATTTATGGTATTATGATATTCCTTCTAAATATAGTTTTTTAGGATGACATGTCATTATTGGTAGATTTCCCATGACTAATAAATTCAGCTTATAGGAATCAATATAAACTTTGCATGCCATTGTTATAGTAACCCAGCTTAGAGGCATCAATCTAATCCTGCCTCCCCTGCATCTTCTCTAATCCCCTCCACCTATATCTCCACCTTCATATTCCTTTATACCACTGTTATTTGACTATTATTTATTTTATAACTTTTTTCTTCATTCATAAAAATTTAATCACCAATATGTGATCCCATTCTGATTCATATAGTTTGTTTCATGTGTGTTGTGTTTTTTGTATGTTTAACACATGTTTTATGTATTCTTCTTTAACATACAGGGAATGTTATGCATTGATTAAGAATAGAATATTGTATTTTTCATATATATTATGCATTAAATTTGAACTGTATGTTCTCTTTTTTGTATTTATCTTCCTTAACATCATACAAACTAAGTTATACTCTTTACAAAATCATTACAAAGATGTCAATGAGTATAATCTATAGATATCCAAGTTCAAAGGAAGCCAGGTTAGAATGAATACTAACCATATAGTTTCAAAAATCTATGGATCATACAGGTTCCTAGAAACTAACAACCAATATTAGTCTTTGTTTTTATATCCTCTAAATGTACTAATTCCCATTATTATTTCTCGGAAAGAGAGATAACTTTGTATAATAACATTCACTTAAAAGGATCATGTCAAACTCCACTATTAACTATATCTTTAAGTGGTTTGTTATAATTATTTGTTTAATTCATATTATATTATATAACCAATTGACATTTATTAATTACTTAATTGATGTATAAATTATTTTTTTTAGATAATATTGGACTCCAAAATTTGAGCTCCAGAAGACTTGTTCACAGGCCGCCTATTGGGATTATAATAAAAACATCAATAAATATCATAAAATCTACTATGAAATGGTAAGAATATTATTTCTAATAATTTTTTAATTTTTTAACATCAATAATATAAAATTTTGTTTTCTTAACAACAAAAGTACAAAGGTATGTGCATTTATAATAACTTTACTAGTCACTAATATGCCACTTGTAAAAGTATTAATAACCATAACATATAGTAGTGGTTAATGAATCTCAATATTGACACAACATCTATGAGCGACCTTTTTTAATTATTACTAAAACATTTTTCCTTCTATATTTCTAAAAAATTGAAAATGATTCTTTTATTATTACCATACTTATGTATATCCTTAATATTTTTTCCACTAAATTTACTAGATGGAACATATACTACTGGCCTACCCTCTCCTGACTCAATTTCAAATATGAATCATACCAATCATATTACATTGGGAAGACATTTCGTATCAAATCAACATGTAATTTCACTTCAACTATTTACCTTTACATGATATCTACTTTATAGAATTTCATAGGTTAGTTTTATACCCTTATGTAGGTTAGATTTTGACCTTATCCTTGGGAAATAAATGAGTTACCTTAACACAACTTTTGAATTCATAGTCACTTCAATTTCAATTTTACATTATTACCATTTCTTAATAATGGTAAAATCATTTATTTAGGGATAAAAACTTACCAAAAAATATACAATTCATATGAAATCATAGGAAAATGATATTTAAGTCATTTAAAATCTATAGTAATAATCATCATGTCTATTGGTTACCAAAATTGCTCGATATATTCAAAAGTGTGTTTTATCCCTTTGATTTAGAGTTAAGTGAAAAATCACATAAAATGGTTAAATACCAAGAAAATGCACTTTGATCGACATAAAATCATAGTAGAATGACCATAGAGTTTTTTTACCTTTAGGAATTGACACCACATCCATCGGATACTCGCATCATCCGGTATGATGGAAAACGATGGGTAAAATTGTTTACTATTATTAAAATGGAATATCTTCTGTTAGAGGGTCAAAATAAGAAAAAAACTACTGATTAACGTGAAAATTTATGAAAAAAATTCTCAAATCATTTGTGATCTATTGGAATCAACCATGCGTCAATATGATTCTTAAATTGATCAGTATGGCTTAAGGTATGATTTGACATTATTACATTTTTTGTAATAATAGACAAATAATATGTGTAGGGGTCAAAATCGACCAAATAAGCTTTGATTGATATGAAATATTAGAACAATAATATTTAATTCATTTAAAATCTATAGGGATCAATGAAACATCGATCAGATACTTAAATTTCACAGTATTATCAAAAATGGTGTTTGTCCCTCAAATTTAGAATTAAGTGTAAAATCATGTAAAAGGGACCAATACTAAGAAAATACAGTAGGATTTATATGAAATCATGGTATAATGATCATGAATTTGTTTTTTATCTTTAGAAATAAATGTCTCATCCATCATATGCTCGTGTCGCATCCATCAGATGCTCGTGTCGCTTGATATGATGGGAAATGATGGGTAATGTTGTTTAGTTTTATTAAAATGGTATATCCCTTGTCAGGGAGGTCAAAACAAGAAAAAAAATATTGACGTGAAAATATAGAATAATAATTCTCTAATAATTTTTGATCTATTGGAATCAACTTATTGCCAATATGACGCCTGAATTGATCAGTATGACTTAACGTATGATTTGAAATTTTTATCATCTTTGTAATAATGGGAAAATCATGTGATTAGGGGTAAAAATAGACCAAAAGGGCACCAATTAAAATTTTAGGTAAAATATCTTTAAGTAATTTAAAATTTGTAGGAATAATTGGCACGTGGATTGGATACCTGAATTGCGTGATATGATCAAAAGTGGTGTTTGTCCCTCAGATTTGGAGTTCAGGGACAGATCATGTAATTGGGGTTAATATAAATAAAAAACACTTGCATTGATATGAAATTGTGGGATAATGGTCATAATTCCATTTTTGATCTGTAGGAGTCAACGCCACATCCATCGGATGCTTGTGTCTCCCAGTATGATGGAAAATGATGAGTAATATTGTATGGTGTTATTAAAATGAAATATCTCCTGTTAGGTTTTCAAAATAGAAAAACAATTTTTGATTGGTGTCTAAATCTAGGAGAAAATTCCACAAATCACATGTGATCTATTGGAATTAACCACACATCAATTTAATGTCTGGATTGGTTGATACAATTAAAAGTTCATTTTTACATTTATTATCATCTTGTAATAATGGAAAAATCATATGTGTATGGGTCAAAACTGACCAAACAAGCTCTAATTGACATGAAATATTATAAAAATTATCTGTAAGTCATTTAAAATCTATAGAAATCATCAAAACATGGATCATATACCCTAATTTCTCAATATTATTGAAAGTGATGTTTCTTTCATGGATTTGGAGTTAAGTGTAAAATCACCAAAAAGGGGTCAATATCAAAAAAACACACTTGGGTTGACATGAAATAATGATATAATTATAAATGAGTTATTTTTTATCTGTAATAATCAATTTCATATCCATTGGATACTCGTGTTTCCCTATATGATGAAAAACAATGGGTAATGTTATTTAGTGTTATTAAAATGACATATCTTGTGTCTATGGGTAAAAATGATATAAAAAATTATTATTGACATGAAAATATAGGAAAACATTCCTCGAATCATATTTGATCTATTTGAATCAATCTCATGTAAATTCGATGTCTGGATTGGTTGGTACAATTTAATGAACATTTTCACATTTATTACCATTTCTATAAGAATGGGAAAATAATGTGTGTAGGGGTCAAAAGTGACAAAATGAGCTCCTATTGACATGAAATCTTTGGAAAATAATATTTAAATCATTTAAAATTTATATTAATCATAGAAATATGGATCATATTCCTAAATTTCTTGGTATGATCGAAAGTTTCGTTTGTCCCATGGATTTGGAGTTAAGTGAAAAATCACATAAAATGGGACAATACCAAGAAAAATCACTTGTATTGATATGAAATCATGGAATACTGATCATTTTTCTATTTTTTATTTGTAATAATTAGGTCCACATCCATCGGATGCTCGTGTCACCTGATATGATGGAAAACGATGGGCAACATTGTGAAGTGTTATTAAAATGAAATATCTCCCGTCAGAGAGTCAAAAATGAGAGAACAACTTTTGATTAACGTACAAAGCTAGGAAAATATTCCTTAAATCATATGTTATCTAGTGGAATCAAACGTGTGTCAATATGATCCCCATATTATTTGGTACAATTAAAATTTCATTTTCACATTTATTATCATTTTTGTAATAATGGGAAAATCATGTGTGAATGGGTCAAAACTAACCAAACAAGCTCTAATTAACATAAAATATGTGGAAAACTATCTTTAAGCCATTTAAAATCTATAGGAATCATCAGTATATGAGTGCATGAAGTGTTTAATATGATTGAAAGTGAAGTTTATCCCTCACATTTGGAGTCAAGTGACAAATCACATAAAAGGATACAATACCTAGAAAAAACACTTGGATTGACATGAAATCATGGGATAATGATGATCGATATGTTTTTGATATGTAGGTTTTGACGCTGCATCCATCAAACTCTCTTATCACCCAGTCTGATGGAAAATTATGGGTAACATTTTCTAGTGTTATTAAAATGACATATCTTCTATTAGGGGGTCAAAATAAGAAAATAACTTTTTATTGACAAGAAAAGTTGGTAGAACATTCCTCAAATCATATGTGATATATTATAATCAATCATGTTTCAATGTGATGTCTAGATTTATTGTTATGTGGTAAACTTTGTTTTCAACTTTAATAATCATCGCTTAACTAATAAATAGTGTAATCAGATATTTTAGATTAGCTTTACCTCATTTCTATTTTTAAGATGTTGTGTGTATGTAACACTTCATAAATTTATTTGGTTGTTTTATATATATTAACTAAATAAATTTGATTTTAATTTTAAATATATTAATTTTTATTTAATTTTTTTAATTGTTTTTTGTGTCATATTTGTAAGTAGATTAAGACAGAATATTGGAAGGATCTATAGCTGTTTGGATTTCTAGTTTTTTCTGGATCCCAGATTTTTTTCCAGATTACTAGTTATTTATTTATTGTATTTATTATTTGGTGTGTCTTAAAAATTAAAATTTTATAATAAAAAATTACATACTAGTGACCTCCTTCTACGGTACCTCTATTATGAGGCTTTACAGCTGCCTATGGTGATCGCTAAATATTTACCTGGAAACCACCACCATGGTCATCTTAAGACCTCCTATAGCGACCACCAATGGAGGTTGCTTTTTCCTTTTAGCGATGGGGAAACTATAATCACTAAAATAGGTCGAATAATGGTCTCTAAATCCCTTTACCGACCACTTTTTACGATCAAATAATGGTCACTAAATCCCTTTACCGACTACTTTTTTTGGTCTCTAAAATTCAAATTTTTAGTAGTGGGACCACATGTGGATCACAACTAGAGAGACTCTATTTAGGGTCCTCCCTATGCAATGAAGGTTAATCTAAAATGGGTTTTATAAAATCAACATATTCATTGAAAAAATGACCTAAGACCACGTATTCTTTCTTCAGATCTAATATAAATTAATTATAAATTTAATATGCATAAGGTCCTCTCTAGGTTCCATGTTTTTCTAGGTCAACATTAAATGAAAAAAAATTGGTCATGATGTTTGTGTCTTGTAGAATTGAAATATGATCTATCAAATTTGAAAACAATATTTATGGTCTTTTTCCACTATGTGCTTCCACTACGCTTGAAACATACATATGTTAATCGATTTCATCAAATAAATGTCCAAACCATAAAAAAAACTATAATAGGGATTTTCATGCTTCTTGTAACACTTTTAATTTCATGGATCGTTCTATAGTGATTTCCTATGAATATGTATTTTGATGTTGTCTTATGAGATTAGAATTAACATATTTTGAGGTTTTTCCATTATACCAGGCTTATTAGTTTTTTTTCTTGTTTTTTGTATTTAACTTTTTAAACATTATTTCTCATCTCTTCAATGTTATTGATTCTAATTCTATTTTCCAGGCCCTAATACAATATTTTTTTATCTTTATGTTTGTAGTATGTTAGAAAATACAAATGAATAAAAATATTTTCAAAATATGATAAAAATATTGGAAACCTAAGATTGATACTTATCTAATATCTTGGAAGAAAAAAATAATTTCCATCACAAAAAAAAATAATATTTTCAATATTATAAAGTTAGAAAAAATAAGATTTCAAATAGGTATGTTTGATTTTTTCATTCATTTAATTATATTCATTCAAATATTTTTATTATCAAACTAAACCTAAATATGGATTCATTATTGAAAGGTACATGTGATTATTACTTATCCCTTTTATAAACTTCAAGTGATATATTCAATATATGCAATAATTATTATAATTTTTCTATAAATTTGATTATTTATTACATATTCTACAATCTGAATTCCATTTATATCCACATTATCTTAATGTTTCTATATTTTTCATGTATGATTTATGTGTTGTATATGTTTTTTATAAACATTATATACATGCATGTATTATGAAAAATGTTATTCAAAAATATTTTATTGCAATCCTTATTTAACCACAAGACATCAACACCCTACCACCCACAAAAAATGGTCAATATAGAGTTTTAAATAAATAAATAAATGGGATCCTAGAGAAAACTATTAAACCAAACATGAAATATTGGATACAAAGGTTGGGAAACAAATTATTTGATTATAAGATAATATATAAAAGACCCATTGGAATGAGTCTATACATGTTCATTTATAGGAAGAGTTATCACCTGCCTATAGAGTTAGAGAACAAATCCCACTAGGTAGTTAGGGAGATGAATCTAGATCTAAAAAAAGTTGGAAAAGTGAGAAAAATATATTTTTAGTTCCTTAAAGAAATTAGGATAGAAGCTTTAATGAATTTGTTAATTTAAAAATAAATAAGTAGAGTTTCCCATGATAAACTGATCCACTATAAAGACTTCCATCCAAGATTCCAAGTGTTTATTTACAGCTCAAGAATCAAATTTATGTCATGTAAGATTAATTCTAGATTGTAAGGTCCTTTTATAGTCACTCATGTATATCCTTTTAGTTTTTTATAGGTTATTAAAGAAGGATACAATAACCCATTTACTATTAATGGTCATAGGATGAAAACAAATTATAGAAATCTTCCCTAGGAACTGGTACAGGAGATCACACTCCTCTACCCTATTTATCATTTCGAACCATCAGGTTGTGCCTTTACTTACCACTTTATTTACCACTATGTTGAAATTAAAATTTATTTAAATTACTAAAACTATTAGAATACATTGATGTCACTAACTCAATTAAGTTTTATGGAGGGAAAGTTTTTAGTTAAGAATGTTTCAAATTTTTCTTTTTATTTCTCAAATTTTTTTGTTTTTTAAAAAAAATGTCTTTCATTTTCATTTCTAGAACAATTTGAAACTAGATAATCTCATTTTAAACACACTTGAAAATTTTGAATCCATGCCAATGTTTGGAAAATGATTTGACCCATCAACTTAACTTAGGTGAATGCTGAAATAGACTTGTTTTCAAATTCTAAGTCATTGGAGTTCATGAAAATACCATTTATTTTTTAATCTATTTCCATGAAATATTGCCTTACATTTAAAACACTTATATTAGGGGATGTAAACCCATTTTAACATATTCAGTATAGTTCTTAGTTTCTTGAGATAACCAATTAATGTTTGAATAACTATAACTTGCTGAGTAATATAGCAAAAAATCTAATATCATTGAGGAGCTTGTGTTATAAATGATCAAGGCATTATTTTCAATAAAAATCACTTTTCTCAAATAACTTCTATCTTCTAGACTACCTTGACATTTAATCATTTTAACACTTCAAACCCATAAATGACCTTAGTAGGAAACCAAATTATAATTCATTTATCCCTTTCCAATCTGTTCTATAAGTAATTTCATTATTATAGTTGAACTAAAGTGTGTGGGGAGAAGGTGAGTAGTACACTATCATGGAAAGATCTATCTGAGCTATTATTGCATCTATTTTTCAACTATTATGGGAATAAAATCATTATGAAAAGATAGGAGGGTGTAAAAAGTATCATTATTATAAGGTAGGGGCCACTCCACTTTTGATTATAAAAGGGGTTCCTCTCTTTCCTTCCAAAATACAAAAATTGAACTAAATTCCAGATCTGAAAATATAAAACAATGATGTTGGAAATGAAGGGAATATTGAATAAAATGTTTTTTTATATAATGCAATTTAAACTACCTAAAATAAATCAATAGGTTTTTTAGATGTGTATTTTTTGTAAAGGTGAGTGAGGATCACACCATTCTTGAGTATAAACTATCTTCATGCATTTTACTTCATCTTGGAGCTTAACTCTCCTCATTATGCTCATGATATTTTAAAATTTAAAACCTAAAAACCCTTATCCACATAATAAACTTGAAAATTCATCATTATATTCACAAATACTTGAATAATTGGGTGAATATGGAGAAATTCATCAATCCTATGGTAGCCCTTGCATGAACTTGGAATGAGAAAAACTTTTCATTAAATTCATACTTGAGTGGTGAGTGAAATAATTATAGAATGGTAGGTATAATTAAGCATGGGAGGATGAAATAAGTGGAAATGAATTAAATTAACTTCATGAAGTAAATAAGGAAATTAATTATTCAAGATAAAATTTAAAATCATGGTGTTAAAAAGTAAATTCACATTGTCTAGTGTTAGAATTTTTCTTTGCCAATATTTTTGAAGTTCACTTGTCCATAAGTCCATGGGTTGAGTGTAGGGGAATCGATAGAGATAATTTATTCATTATATTTTGTTTATTTTCAATTCATGTTATTCCTTCATATTTATTAATTCAATTAATTCTAGGTAGTTTTATAATTAAAGTGTATGTCCATTAGATGTTTGTGAATATTGTTTAAAATAGAAAAATTTTGAATTTAGATGGTTTATTTAAATTCTAAAATAAAATTAATGGTTTTATTTTGATTATCTTTGGTTTAAATGTTTTAAGAATGTGTAAATAGATATTGATTGGAAAAGTAAAAGTATTGAAGCTCATAAGGTTGGATCAAGGATCTCTTAAGGTTGATGAAGTCCCTTGTAAGGTTTATGTGAACTTCTCATAAGGTTGGGATAGACTTAGTATGATGCATGTAAGGTTGAGATATCCACTTAAGGTCAAAACAAGGAGCTAATAAGGTTGTTACAAATACATTATAATGTCGATACAATCCATCATAGGGTTGGTATGAGGACCTCGTAAGGTTGAAGTGGAAATTTTAATGTTTATCTTGTGAGGGTGATAGACTTCATAAGGTTCAAGACTTTGAAAAATTCATAAGATAAAGGATGTTTCAAGGAGAGTTTATATGGTTATCCTATACCTAAAACTAAATCTCAATAGTTTCACATCATCATTCATGCACCCAACCACAATGTCCATGTGTGTTGTGAAATTAATTTCAACTATGGAAACATGAAATGAAAAATGAGGATTTTATAGTGGACCAAATCGCACATAAGGAAGGTGATCATGGGGGGAAAGTAAATAGTATAGGATTTTGAAAGAGAAATGATACCAAAGGTTTCACCAAAAATCGATAAAAAGGGGAATGGGTTTTAAGAGAATGGGGGTTTAACTCGTAGGGATTCTATGATTTTTTTATGTTTTTCATTATTCTTATTTTCATTCTACTAAATTTTTTATTCTTCCTCCATCACCACTATCACCTCTTGCATGGGGGAAAATCATACTATTGATCGGGGAAGGTAAATATATCAATTTTAATGCTTTAGTGTCAACCTTTATGACTAAAACTCTCTTTTATGTTAATTGGTTTTAGAGTTTAGTAATATTTCTTAATATTAGATTCCATTATATTTTATTTAATTTTGTTTATTTCATGATTCCATTGGTTTATGAAAATTTATCTACTTCAACTCAACTTAATATATATATATATATATAATTGAATAAAAAGGTTTGGGTGGTGAAGATCTTAGATATTGTTGGCCCGTATGTGAAGTTATTAGAACATTCTTAGGTGACTCAGGAAACAGAAAACCCAATTGGGTCTTTCCTGAGCAAAATAAGAGTGGGTTGTTGTATCAATTTATAAACAATGAATGAGGGTAGACTAATATAATATCTCATTTAATTCAATCCCCACCCAATCCATTCCACCATGAGTGAGAGTTGAAACTATTGTGAAATCTCTCACTTCTCATTTAAAAAGAATAAAAGTAAAATAATTCAAAACAATGATAGAATTATAATTTAAAATATATCCCAGAACCTTTACCCTTTAATATTTTGATTTCAATCTCCTGGTTTAATTTTTCTTTCAGTCAAATAATTTAAAACCACCAATTTTCACTCTAATAAAAGTGACAATTAATTTGATCACCCCTCTCTGGATACAACCCTAGGTTTCCACTAGACTACATTTTAACCTAGGAAATAAACATATTTTTCACACCACCTAATAAGAAGTTGTCACCCATGCATGGGAAGTGGTAAGACCATGAGAAAATATAATGATTAGGGACACATGGTAAGGGGACACACTGGAAAGATAACGTAAGGGTAAGTATCACCTAAAGGTGACGCCTTGGTAGTTTGAGGTGGTGTCACTCAATAATGCTACCACATTCCAAGTCTTATAAACTACACAGTTGTCTAATCCTATTTATGATATGGGATAGTTTTTTCTATAATTCACGAAAATTCATGAGTTGCATCTTCTATGCTTGTGGGTTACAATAAAACCACATATTCTCTTTCATGCACTACAATAAGAGTCATATCACATAAAACTCACTAAAACCAATTCTAGGGGACTCAGGAATGATCTATAATCATCCATAAGAATCAATAAAATTCATGAACTACTAGAAACAAGTTTTAAAACCTTGGGAATGGTGACTTTGGGCTTATCGCATTGGTAGTAGCCTTGTGTTATATTTCCATAGGCATATATTCCCATTGTGATAGGGTATCAGTATGAGGAGATAATTCTATGGGAATATATGCACATGGTAGTAGGTTTTCAATATGAGAGGATGTGGCCACAGAAATATATTCCCATAGTGGGAGGTTCTTCCCACATTGAAATTATTTTCACATGCCCACCTACTTCGATGGGCTTCCAGCCCATGGATATAGCCCTGTCCTAGGTTCATTTTCCAATAGTGATGGATGCCATCATAAGTACACACCTCCACCATTCAAGCCACTATGATACTTACATATAGATTTCATTTAAGGAGTGTGTTTTTAGTTATATATAGAAATAATCTAATCTGAATAAATATTTTGGATCATGGGAAATAAATGGGACATGTATTGGAGCTTATGAGATGGTTATACTGAAGCTATAAGAGGAAACTCAAAATCTCTGGAAGATTATAGAATATAAACATGATACCCACATTTAATCATCAATAAAATTATTATTAATGTGGAATTCATCCTTGGAAACTAAAGAAGAGTGAAGAGATTCCAAACTGTTCACTTGTACTTATAAATACAGACTAAAGTATCATTATAAAGGTGTAATGATTCATTTATGATTATCTAATATTTATTTTCATTTTATGTTTTTCTATTTAATTATATTATAATACATACATCTTATTCTCTACTCTTTTCATATTCACCATTTTAACCTCTTATCTCCCCCATAAATGATATCTAACCTGATGGTGCTCGTAGGGGAGGAAACCAAATGTCTCTAGAGTCTCCACATATTTCCATTTCCATCTATATTCAAAGATTAAAGTATCTAAGGGGTGAAGTGTTAGGGTGGGTGACAAGGCTTTATATTTATTCTTCTCTCATTTTAATTCACACTATTATAAACAATTTTTTCTTCCTCTGCTTGAGTTACTATTATACAATGGAATTAATTGATTGGGTATTTTATAAATGCACGGTCATGATCCATTGAGGTGGTGATGGAACACTCATAGTTGAGTTGTTTCCCTCTCATTATTCTTAGTGGAATTGGTGGGTATTTCACATATGGATCCTTAGGTGTATTTTTCATTCATACATTGAGTGTAGTGTGGGTGTGTCTATACATTAGGATATGGAAAGATAGTTAGAATAGGTAAGACACTTTTAAAGTGACAATAACAAAACCTTTAGATTAAATTTGAGAGTACTTTCTTTCTTCATAACATCACCTCATATTCATTTTTATTTTTTTCATTTTATTTTTATGTTCATTTCTATACAGATAATAAACCTCTCTTATGTTTTTTATTTTTTTCACATTATTTTAGAGTTTAATTAAATAAGTTACATAAAATTAGTGTGTGATTGTGGATATCCTTGAGATCAACCCTAGGGTGAGAACTATATTGAATATTTTAGCTAATAAATAATAAATTAAATTCTATTGACATGGATTTGTGTCAAAAATATGTCCATTAATTTGGAACCATTTTCAAGGATTGAACTTGTCCCACTCACATGATACGCAGGTATATTCACCGCTATGAATAAACTACCACCCATATATGATTAAAGTAGCTTTATTTGTAGTAGTTTTAGTTTTTAATATAGTTAATATATTTTTTTGTTCATTTTATATTTTTTTATTTTCCCCATGTAGCTCTTTTCCTCTATAGTTATGCAAGGAAACCCCATTATTTTGTGATCCTAGGATGGAGAACAAAATAGTGGATGAAAATAAACCATAAAACTTCCCAATCCCATTTTAAATTTGGGACAAGAGATTTTTATATAGTTCATGAAAGTGAATGAGAAATTTATTTTCTTCCTCTAGGTCACACTAGTGAAACCAATTCTATAGATACCATGACTTGGATACCTAAATAGTACATGAACTAGGATGCCACCACCCTAAGAGAATTCCCCATTCCCCAGGGGCTCGTGACTAACACTATGGGACTCAACATGCTAGTGGAAAATGATTTTCCCAATGTTTTACTTGATAATTCATGAATAGAATATCCCATGGAACTGGAATGACCTATCCATATATTGGATGTCCCCAAAAGTAAATATCAACTAGAATAACAAAATATTAATATAATAGGAATAAAAAAACTTTTTTATGGATGAAATAAAAAAACAAAAAATGTGAAACCAAATATATAAAACATTTCATAGAATGTGACATAGCCACAAAAGTATTAATATATGTAAAACCCAAAAATAGAATAGGTGATATGCCAAATGGGACCTCCAACCACATGCCATTAGCTCTAATGGTGATGTGAAACCTAAACCCACTCATATAAAACACACATCCAACAAACCCATGAATATCCATCAGCTAACAATGTACTTACTGCACCTTGAAATAAAATAAATGAAGTTGCATGTACACTGACATGTTCATGTATGGTGTGAGCATAATTACTTAGTAGGGTGCCACCAATTATTCCTAAACTTAATAGTGAATAAACAGGTGTATACATGTACATGTCTACTCATTTATATAAATATAAAAATATATAATTATATAAAGTCATCAGTAAAATTATGGAATAAATAATCATTAAATATATTTATAAACTAACACTAGTTATAACACACAACTTCCTACATCAAAAGGATTCATACCCATCATACCTACTTCAAGCCTCAACTCAAGATCTGAGATAAATTGGGCTAGGAAATCAAGTATCTTATCCTAGTGAGACTTATTACAAGGAAATAAATGAGCCTATTACAAGGTAGTCAGTGTGAAATTCCTATCCTAGAAGGAAAGGGAATAGTTTATATAAAGTAGGGAAAATCCATTCCCAACACTTAGGAGGAAAAGTAAGGTATTATAAAAATTCAGAGCATCACAGCTTGTCCTACTCCATTGGACATGTTCTCTATATGAGAAGTACCTAGTCATGATAAACGTAATAGAATAATGCAGTTCACACTATCATGTGTACATTCAATGAATATAATATGAATCAATAGGTTACTAAAGTAAAACCTGTTAAATACGTTTTTGTGGTCCAATATACTCTTATATATTAAAGTTTTGATTACACAAAATTCCTTGTTTTTTTCAAATGAAATTAATTTAAGTGGGTTTCATGTTATGTATTAATATTTTAAATATTATCTTAATATGAAATTATTATTATAATTTATCATATTTAAGTTGAAGAACGTTTTATAAGTATAAAATATTACATATATAGAAGTTACTCTTATATTTGAAATGAATATTTTAAGTTAATCTTGTATTCTAAAAAATTTTAAAGTACGATATATTAAATATACAATGAAGTTTAAAGTTTATTATTGTATATAGAAATTTAGAAAAGAAAATATTTTATATATTCAATTATTCTCTCTTCCACATAAAAGTGACAAAGTATAATATTTTATATATGAATAGATTTGTATTACATATGTAATAGAATTTATGAGTGGCTCTTACATATTCAAGTTATAAGTTACTCTTACACATTCATGGGGATGTGGGTAGAATGACGCAGGAATGATAATGCACGGGGATTTTGGGCAATGTTATAGGCTTCATGACCACTGGGTATATGATCCATGTACTAAATAAATAAGGCATGATGGGTTTGGTTATCCCATTAGGGGGTCTATGTCCTACCTTTCTAGCCTATGTGTGTGGTATGTGTGTGTTTGAGTGTAATTGTACCCCTAATAACCTAATATATATATATATATATATATTAAGATTGATTATTATGTATATACTATGAAGAAAATTCCCATTCTTACATATTCACTATGAAGAAGAATTTATTCGTACGTATGCACTATAAGGATGAAAAGTTATTTTTACATATGAATTTTATTTAAGATTTTTTATGATAGATTTGTGGATGCTAATTTATATAATATTTATACAACTCTAAAACGGTTCTTTTATAAAAACCATGACTATTTAAAGTAAGGATTACCAAGATCAATTTAATATTTCTTCAAATAAGACCAAATTATTTCCAATGGGTATAAATTTTACTACTTTCAGGGATAAAATTGATGAAGTTATTGACTCATTGAATTTTATTTAATAATGAAATGGAAAAGAAATAAATATATACAACTCTCAAGAAATTAAAAACTTGGTTTTATGTAGTGAAAATTATAACTCTTATAAAATAAATATGGTTTTTACGATCATACTACTGATCACTCTATAAGGTTATACAATTTAAATTATCATTTTAATACACTAAAATTCGAAATATTGAAATAAATAAGGAATAATTTATTGATTCCATATGTTCACTAAGTAATCTACAATTGAAAAAGGATATTTTAATATCTATACTTTGGAAATATATTATTTATCTAGAGAATATTTTTATACTATCAGTTCTAGATCTAGACATAATATTGTGCTACTGAGTTTCAATAATCTACATATGTTCTACTAAATTTCTATTTTTCACACTTCTAATGTTAATTGTGTGTGGGATACCAAGTATATGTCTTATTTTTTATAAGAGGTAGATTCTGGTTGAAATATCATGTAACCTATACTAAGTGTTAGTTAATTTCACTTAGTTGTGGGATCCCTAGGAAAATGATCTAAATAAAATCACCATATATGCATTAGGTATTGGTGTAGTGAAGTAGGGGAAATTTCTTGAAAACCCAAAACCATAATAAAAACATATTGTGCCTTATTTTTTCTTTTATGTATTTCTATTAAAATATCTAATCTTATGAGGAGGATGGAATAAGATATCAATTTTTAATAGAGAAGTTTTGAAAGGTTAAATTAATTGGAGGTGAAATTTAAGAACTTAATTCACATCCCTCTTGAGTAATTGTTATAAAAAAAATAGGACAACACTTGGTATCGATGCAAAGACTTTGAGTTATCTACACTTAGCAGTTGAAGTTTAATGATTTATTCTTTTATTTCTACAAAGTTTAATCTGAGAAGAGGTATATCAATGATAAGATCACCTTATTTTAAAAGTGGTTATTATGGATACTATAAAATTATAATTATTTTCTATCTATAGAATCTTGGATTTAAATTTTATATAAATTTTGTTAAACCTTACAAACAATCTTTTGGTGAACCTGAATTATGAAGTATTGATCAAGAGGCATATTATAATCTAAATTAAAAAATAATTAATGTTATTGCTTATGCTTTCAATTGAGTTTCTCAATGTGTTACTACTTATGATATGTGGGGAAAAAATTTCTTATGAATCTATTGATAATGTGATATAGTTAAAGTACAATGCTACTAAATTAAAGTTTAACACTTTTAAAATGTTTGATGGTGTATAGGCCTAGTTTTTCCTTATAAGACTTTGAAATATTTCTATATATATTTCTATAACTAGGTAATTAGATGGTGTGCGATTCTGAGGCCTAGTGTTCCCGGAATTAATTTCATAAAAATATTAAATATAGTTTATATTAAACATATAGTGATTATTAAATAAAATGAGATAAATCTTAAATGAAAGATAATATCAGAAATCTAAGACCACAATCAAGTATATAATGCAGTTTTTACCCTATACAAGGCCTAAAATGGTTCGGTGTGGGGCGTTCAGATCCCTCACGCATTGGTAGTACATTCAGTGGGTTTAAATAATTTAATAAATTAATTAATTAGACTCATTTGACCTAAATTGTTCCTATAAATACATCATAATGGGGGATTTTCCAGGGTTAGCCTTATAATCTTGGAATCTCCAATGACACTTTATTTTCTCTTTCTATTGGTAGATCATATCATATAATGATGAAACACTAAATTTTATCATATCAGGATGCAGTGAATGCAATGATCCCTTTTATTCATTGGAGAGTACATTCTTCATCAATGAATAGTCCAAAATCATGGTAGGACTCTTCATTTTGTGATTTACACCATTTTATTATATTAATTGATCTAATCCATCCTTGTTCTTCGATCTGTGATAATTATGGAAAATTCCATGCACCCATGTATTGAAATCTTATTTTTTTATTGGTTTCTAACCCCAGATCACTGTTCTCGATCATTGGCCAAGAACGCTTGTCCAATGATCATATAAACCTTTTTTATGGGGATTGTATCCCATTTGTATTCATGTTCATCACAATTGGGACCTCGCAATCCCATTTCAACATTGAAGAGCGGTATCGAGCCTGATTGGAGCCCTAAAACCACGATGGATCGAGAAACAAAGAACTTATCGATGAAGTTTGGTGAGATATGGGATTTTTTCAAGGTATGGGAGATCGTTTTGATGATGAGAGTATGAATACACGGTAGTGGAAGGCATGATGGTGTGCGGTTCATGCAACAAACCACCGATAGATGAACGGAGGCCTATTTCTGGCGAACGATGGATGGAAACTATGATTTTAGGCTAGATCCATGATTTTTAGGTGGAGATAGAACAGGATATGAAGTCTAGAGACTTGATATGAGGAACTGGAAGAAAATATTAAGATATATAAAATCTAGAGAAAAACTAACTACTTTCCATGTACAATTATGAACACACAGTGTGTATCCCTTCAGTGGTGGTGGCTAGGGTTTTGGAAAACTTAAGTATGACACAGTGTGTGTCCCTCCTACACATTGTGTACCCCTTCCCCAGTTGTACATCCCATGTGGAGGATCACATAGGTAGGAACCTATGTGGAATTACATGACCAGGTAAACAGTCATGTACCCTAGTACATAGACACAGAGTCAATACATAGACACATGGTCTGGTACACGGACATGAGGTCTAGTACACTGACATGGGGTCCAATACATGGAAACTACCAATAAAATACATCCCAATCCTAGTAATCATAGACATGTTGTATAGTACACCCAAATGGTATGTCCTATTACATGGGATGGGAGTCATGTGTCAGCTAGGGACACGACCAGGCAGAGGAGCAGGACCACATGTCATGTGGGTACCCTCACACACCGTGTACCCCTTGACCTCTTTTGATTAATCTTAAATCATTGGTATCTCCTTGGTTTGAACACATATTTTGGAACACAAGTAGCCTGTCTTGATTTTTTTCACATAGAATGTGATGGTTCCCTCCATTGTGGATTTAAATATGTGATGTGGAATGTTCCCGGAATGATGTCTGGTTAGGTAATTCCCAATGATAGAAGTGATCATGTAGGATCACTAGGACCTTTCCAAGTGGTACCCTCCAGCAGGGATGGGTATTAGAGTTCCTTGATGAACTTTTTGAGTGGTACGCTCCATCAAGGATGGGAATTGGAGTTCTTTGATGAACTTTTTGAGTGGTACCCTCCAGTGGGTTTGGGAAGTGGAGTTCATCAATGCTTTCTGAGTTGTTCACTCCAACAGGGATGGGCAGTGGAGTTCCTTGATGATTACTAATTTAACCCTCCAGTAGGATGGAAATTCAATCCATCTATAGTTATTATATGGGACCCCCCATCAGCATTGGTTTGGGTCCTATGTGGATACTTTCCGAGTGGTACCCTCCAGTAGAAATAGGTAGTGGAATTCCTCGATGACTATCGAGCATTATTGTCATGCATGGTTGGGCGGTAGATTTCCTTGATGACTATCAAAGTGGTACCCTCCTATTATACTAGGGAATGGGTTCCCTGACTAGAGTTTGTGTCCCGTAAAATATGTTACATAGTTCCGAGGCATGGATGGACTTGGATGGTTACTTTTGGTAAGATGAGTGTGATGATAGGCATCATTGATGTACTTTTGGAACTGTTGGTTACACTTCTTCCTAGGCTGAGATTTGAGATGGAGATACCCTTACTCTCTCATTTGGGATTATTTTACCTGATCATATATAAATTCTTCTGTATTCACTCCTTGTATTTGTTTACTCTCCTTCCAGGAGAGGCAAAGACACGTGGGGTATGCCACATGATTTTTGTTTTTAGCTTCTCATGGTTTGATGAGTCTACTCTTCTATAATAGGTGGTGAAGACTTAATGTGTAGTTTATCTACTCACTATGTTGAGCCCCTTGTGCTTGGATGAGGTTACTTTAACTTTTGGTTTGGGTTGATCTTTTCTCTTTGACTTTATATGGTATATACTATATTTATATTCCTGTTATATCTCTTATTACTCCCCCTTTATTATTTAGGTATTCCTACTAGGTATGTATATACTCAACCCTACATGGCCTTTTCCCACACATTTCGTGTCTTATACAGATGAAGAACAGGTCGATGGTGACTTTAGAGGAGCTTAGGGATATCTGGTACTTTAGACTGCATATTATGGTCTCAACTTGGGATTTAGGAGTTGGGATCTCTCAGAAGTTTACTTTTCTAGTTTTTTTAGGTTGGGACATATTTTTGGTTGGTCATGTATTTTTTCCCTTTATATTTTAGTTTCCACTGTCATACTCATGTAAACTATAGAGGTTATGCATTCTTAGTTTACTTTCTAGCTGTGTTGCATCTTTTACTCTTTCCCTCTAAAATTTTTCATCGATATGGATATGTGTGTGTATAGGTACTTAAGAAAATGACTCCCCATGTTAGTTATGCCTTCATCACTAGTCGTCAGCTCATTTCCTATGGAGGTGGGCTTGGGGTAGTTCTGGCTCGATCCCCAAAATGGGTTTTTTCTTGATAAATTGGTATCAAAATTGGTTCAATCCTTGGGAGGTCATTCGAAAAAATACCCTTATAGAGATTTGGTTGGGTTTAGGTCAACAATTTAAAAGTGTCTCGAGTTCGGATCTCTGGATAGGGAGTCCAGTGATGGTACAGGCGGCTGACGTATCCATTCACCAGAACCTTGACTACCTACTTTTTGACTCAACATACAGATACATTTGTTTTATTGATCAATTTTACATCCATCATATAGGATTGAGTATTTGATTTTCCTTCTTGAGTCAGCTCCCCATTGTTGTTATATATATGTGTGTTTGTGTGTGTGTGTTCTCATCTGACCATTGTATATCTTGATAAATATCAGGATACCTTTTGGATGAAAGTTATCCAATATACTAGTTTTAGGTCATGATAATGATTTGATGAGTGATGAGGACTCGGTTCAGGGTCCATCCCATGAGCCCCTTCCTCTAGGTGGGTAGGTATTTGTACCTCCATTTGTTGAGTAATGGATCATTTCAATAGAGCAGGCTGAGGATGTGCACAATATTAACACACTATGTGATTTCTAGTGCCATAGAATACTAAGGTTTCATGGTGATCCAGATCCTCATGTAGTGGAGAATTTTCTAGATTCAATGGTTCATATCTTCAGGCTTATTCAGACCCTGACGGATCAGTTGATTGAAATAGAATCTAGCATCTTCTACAGAGTAGTTGGTCATTGGTGGATCCTCATTACATATATGCACTATGATCTGACACTCTCATGGCCAGACTTCCATCAATTGTTCCATGAGGATTAATACCCCTCCTGCTTGCACTCATTCTAGATCTATGTGCTTCTCGAGATACTGTAAGGAGGGATAGTGGTGGATGAGTATGCATCAAGGTTTAAAGACCTTACCTGATACTCCCTTGATGTAATATTTGATGGATACTTCCAAGCATAAAAGTTTGATAAGGGACTCTGCATATAAGCTTTGTGCCAGTGTAGTTCTCTTGTGCATCCTCACCTATGTCATGGTGTTGGAGCAGACACTAGGGACAGAGAGCTTTCTGTTAGAGGTACTCTATGTGGTTGGGGCTGGTAGTGCGCATCATAGAGCTAAGTCATATGTGATAGCTAGCAGTCTCTAGTTGGTGGTACCTTAATACAAAAACTTATTCATGAGCAGACTCAGGTGCATGGTCATACAGTACAAAGGCATCACAAAGAACCAGGGCATCATTGAGAGGGGAGGTATTTATCTTGTGATGGGTGAGGTCACGTAGCGTGAGACAACCAGACATATTGAGAAACATAGGTAGATAGTTAATGGACCGCCATGGAAGATGCAATGCTATTATTAGAGATCTCCTAGGTGAGGATAAGGTGATCCCTAGGGAGGAAGAGCTAAAAAAGGAGAAGGAGAAGTTATGGGTGTTGGGAGATGTTATGAGATCCTTCTAATGGCACCACTAGGTGTCTCACATCAGGCTCAAGGAGCTGGCAAATAGGGTCATAGAAATCTTCATGTTTTAGAGTTTTATGATCCCACAGTGCATGAGATGATTAGAGGTATGATATATGTTTTTTCTAATATTTATTCTGTACTAGTGTACATAGGTTCCAACCATTTATTTATCTCTATACTCCTAGTGTGAGAGATAGAGCTCTCAGTTGAGGTGCTAGACCAGCAGCTTCATCTTGAGGTTCCTACAGGGAACACTTCTTTTGTATATTTTATCTTCCGGTAGTGTAAGATATCACATGGTGGATAGAGGTTCATGTGGGACCTCTTGTTAATCATGATGGAACACTATGATGTCATATTGGGTATGGATTAGTTGTTTATGTTCTAAGCCCAGATTTACTATCACCACAAACACGTTAGATGCCTACGCACTGAAGGGATGAGATTATCCTTTTCTGATGAGAGAGATCTCATGTCAAGGCAAGTAGGTTCTAAAAGAAGGACACAATAAAGAACAGGTACCCCTTTATGAGGATTAAATACCTATTTGATGAGTTTTAAGAACAATATGGTTTTCAAATATTGATCTTAGGTCCAGCTACCACAAATTGAGGGTTCATGGGGCTAATATTCCAAATTTGTCATTCTGATGTTGCTATGGATACTATGAGTTCCTAATGATTCCATTTGGTGTGACGAATGCCCCATCATGTTTATGGATTTGATGAATCAGGTATTCCAGTTGTACTTGGACCAGTTTTTTATTGTCTTCATTAATGGCATGCTCATCTACTCTAAATAAGATGAAGGACATGTAGATGACTTAAGTATGGTCCTAGATTTTCTTTGAGAGCACCAACTTTATAGAAAGTTCTCGAACTGCAAGTTCTGGATTCATGAGATTCACTTTATGGGGCATGTAATTTACGATCATGGTTTAGCCATATGCCTAATAAAGATCTATGTAGTGCGTTCTTAGGATCCATCCAATAGCGTTTCAAAGGTGCAAAGCTTGCTTGGATTTTCAGGGTACTATAGGATGTTTATGGAAGACTTCTATAGAATCGCATCCCCTTTAACTGCTCAAACATAGAAAGGGAATCTATTTACCTGGTTTGAGAAGTTTTAGAGGGACTTTGAGTATTTGAGGCTGAGTTAGATGAGTGATCCAGTGTTGATACTACCAAAGGAAGGTATAGAGTTTGTAGTGTATTATTATGCGTTAGGAGATGGACTCAGTTGTGTGTTGATGTAGCAGTAGGCAGTTATCCCATACGGGTCAAGGAAGTTGAGATATCATGAGAAGAACTATGTAACTTGTGACCTAGAGATAGCATTAGTATTCTTCACCCTAAGGATATGGAGGAACTACCTTCTAGTACCACTAGAGGCTCAAGTATGTCTTCACGCAGAGAGACTTGAACCTGATACAACATCACTGGTTAGATTTTCTGCAATACTATGACTTAGAGATAGACTATACTATAGGGAAGGGAAACATTGTAGCATATTCCATTAGTATTAAGTCCTAGGATCACTTATTGTAAGAGGTTTTAGAGTAGTTTTCCTCTTTGCAGCTGACTACGGTAGAGTAGGAGGGTATAGTTTTTTACAGTTGATGGTGTTGAATTCTCCACTTATTGAGAATGTGAGAGAGTCCCATATAGAAGACATTGACTATGAGGTCTTTCATAATCATATATCCACAAGTGACTCACTATATGGATATTATAAAGGAGGGAATCACATCATCTTGTTCCAGGGGTGGACAGCAGTTCCAATCACGATACGGAAGGAGGTGATATGAGAGTTCCACACTTCTCCCCTAGATGTGCATCCTAGTGTGGTAAATATGTACAAAGACATTAAATGGTATTTTTTGTCCAATGTGAAATGAAGTGTGGCTGAGCTCATCTCTGGGTACCTTACTTGTCCGCAGGTGAAAGATGAGCACCATGTTCTGGCAGGTTTGTTCCATCCCCTCGATATCCTAGAGTATAAATGGGATGGAATATCCATGAAATTTTTTATAAGGATTTCATGCATAGATAAGGTCCATGGAACCATCTGGGTGATAGTTGACCAACTCATGAATTCGGCGTACTTCCTTTACACCAGGGATCAGAGTTTGGTGGAGAGTTTTGGGAAGTTGTACATATGTGATATTGTTTACCTTCTTGGGGTTCCCTTGACGATTGTCATTGATCATGGCATGCAGTTTATGTTATGATTATATAGAGGCATGTAGGAGGCATTAGGGACCCAAATGAGAATGATTATAGCCTTTCACCCCCAAACTTATGGGAATACTCAGTGCACTATATAGGTGTTGGAGGATATGCTGAGGTCTTTCATGTTAGACTTTTACTGGAGATGGGAGAATCACCTTCCCTTGGTAGAGTTTGCATACAATAATAGATACCACTCTACCATCCGCATGGAACCTTTTGAGGTCCTGTAAAGGAGACCCTACAGGTCACCCTTTTATTGGATAAAGATCGATAAGACATCTCTTGTGGTCCCATAGATGGTGCAGGTGATAACAGAAAAGTTCTAGTCCATCCATGAGTATATGAGGACAACCCGTGATAGAAAAAAATCCTATGAAGATCTATATCATAGGCCCTTTTATTTTGAGTATGGAGACCATGTTTTCCTGAGAGTCTCTCCGTGATGAAGATTATAGAGGTTTTTCAAAGGAGGAAAGCTATCCCTGGGGTTCATCAGGTCATTCAAGATCATATAGAGGGTTGGAAAGGTATTTTACTACCTATCCCTTCCCCCATAGCTAGAGCGGATTCATGAAATATTCTATGTGTTGTAGCTGAGGAGATATGTTCATGACCCTATGTACATTACTGACTGGGGAAATCTAGACATCGAGGATGGAGCCACCTTTATAGAGAACCTAGTGGCGATCAAGGATCGATAGGATGGGACCCTATATAGATGAAATATCCCCTTGTTCAATGTGTTGTGGTGGCACATCAACATGCAGGAGAGTTCTGGGGAGCAAGATATCCAAGTACGGGCTCAGTATCTCATGTTTTTTATTTATTTTTACTTTTTGGGGATGAAAATATATAAGGAGAGAATGATGCAGAGACTCAGTTTTTTCCTTGTAAGACATTGAAATATTTCTATATATATTTCCAGAGCAAGGTTATGAAATAAAGTGCAATTTAGAAATATAGTGTTCCCATAATTAATTTTATAAAAATTTTAAATATATTTTATATTAAATTCATGTATCTTTCTAAAGAAAATGGGAAAAAACTTAAATAGAATCTTAGATCAGAAATATGAGACCATGGTTGAGTCTAAAATGTAGGTTTTACCCTAGGTGAGACCTAAAATGGGTTGGCACAGGGCCTTTGTATCCTTATCTCATTGGAGGTAAGTTCAATGGTTTAATTAATTTATTAAATTAATTAGTTAAATTCATTTGACCTAAACTGTTCCTACAAATAAATCACATTGGCATATTGGTCAGGGTTAGCCTCATAATATTGGAATCGCTAATGATGTTGTCTTTCCTCCTTCTGTTGGTGGAACGCATCAGACGACGATGAAATGCCAGATAAGATCATATTAGGATGAAGTGAATGCAAAGATCCCTATTCCTCATTGGAAAGAGAATTATTCATTAATTAATGATCCAAAATCTAGGTAGGAATCATCATTTGGTGATCTATTCCCTTTGATTAGATTTATTTTTCATATCCATATTTGTACTTGGATTTGTACTAATTGTGGCCAATTGAATGCTCATGTGTATTTAAATATTAATTTCTTTTATTGGTTTCTAACCAAAGATCACTGTTCTTGATTTTTGTCCAAGATTTATTGTCCAAAAATAATCTAAACCTTTTTTATGGTGTTTTTATCCCATTTCTTATTCACATTCATCATCGGTAGAACCCCGTGGTCCCAGTTCAACATTTTTATGTGGTACCAAGTCCGATCAAACCCCTAAAACAACGAGGGATCAAGAAAAAAATCACATATCAACAAAATATGGTCAAATATAGTATTTTGGTGAGGCATGGGAGATCATTTTTAAGATAGGAGTATGAATCCATGGTATTGGAAGTCATGGTGGCATGCAGTTTGTGCGATGAACCCCCAACAGACGAATGAAGGCCAATTTTTTGTGAAAAATGGCTGAAAACTATGATATTCATCCAAATACATGAGTTTCGGGTTGAGATAGCACTGGATATAAATCGGTGACGCTTGATTTGAGGTTTTGAAAGTGGATCTGAAGATCTCTAAAATCTGGCAAAAATATGACTACACATCGTATACATGGATAAACACATGGCATGTAGCCCTTCAGCAGTAGAGGATATAATTCTAGGAAAACTAATGATGACACGGTGTGTATCCCTCAGACACACCATGTACCCCTTCCCCATTTGTACAACCCATGTGGAGTATCAGACGGGTGAGAACCCATGTGGAAGTACACATCCAGGTACATGGTTGTGTACCTGAGTACACAGACATAAATTCTAGTGCAAAAACACAGGGTATGGTACATAGACACAGGGTCTGGTACACATAAACAGGGTCCAGTACATGGATACGGGGTCCAGTACATGGATACGGGGTCCAGTAGATGGACATAGACAACAAGATATGACCCATCCCTAGTTAACATGGACACGCCATGTAGTCCACCTACACAGTGTGTACTGTTACATGGGATGGGAGTTGTGTGTCGGACAAGGACACGACCAGGAGGTGGATCAGGACCACACTCTGTGTGGGTCCCCTCACATGCTTTTTACCCCTTTAACTCTTTTTAGGAATCTTAAATTGTCTATATCTCCATCATTTGAACTCGGATTTTGGTCTACGAGTAGTCTATCCTGGGTTTTTTTCATGTAGAACATGATGGTTCCCTCTATTGTGTCTTTTGAGATACTATGTGAAATGTTCTGGTCATCAATCCTAGTTAATAAATACCTTATGATTGCAGTGATCATGTAGGGTCACTGGGACCTTTATGAGCGGTACCCTCCAGCAGAGTTGGGTAGTAGAGTTCCTCGATAACCTTTTTGATTGGTACCCTTCAGTAGGGTTGGGAAGTGGGGTCCCTTAATGATCTTTCTAAGCAGTACCCTCCTGTGGGATTGGGTAGTGGAGTTCCTCGATGTTTTTTGAGTGGTACCCTCTAGAAGTTTTGGGAATTGGAGGTCCTTAATGATTACTGAGTTGACCCTCCAGTAGATCTGGATAGTGGATTCCTCGATGGTTACTAGAGTGGGACCCCCCATCACTATGGATGTAGGTATTCTATGGATACTTTTCAATTAGTACCCTATAGTAGAGCTCATCGGTGGAATTCCTCAATGACAATCATACAGTACCCTCCATTAGGGTTGAGTAGTGGATTTCCTCGATGACTATCAGAGTGGGAACCTCATGTTGTACCAGGACATGGGTTCTCTACCTAGAGTTTGTGGCCCCTCGACTGTGTGGCACAATGATGAGGCATGGATGGACTTGGACAGTTACTTCCCATCAGACACATGATATTTTGGGAATTATTGATGGAATTTTGGAACTATCGTATACTATTATTCTTGGGTTTATCTCTGATATGGAGATCACCTTACTCTCTAAGTTTTTCTTCTTTTACCTGAGCATATATATATTACTCTGTATCCACTCCTTGGATTTGGTTACTCTCCTTCCAAGAGAGTAAAATATGTGTAGGGTATGCCACATGCTTTACATGTTTATATTATCATGGTTGGATGAGTCTACCCTCCTGCTATATTTGGAAAAGACTCAATTTGTAGTTCATATACTCATTGTGTTGATCCCATTATTCTTTGATGATGTTACTTTCACTTTTGTTTTGGGCTAAGTTGTTCTCTTTAAGTGTATCTTGAGTCTACTTTCTTTATATTCCTATTGTATCTCTTAATACTCCTCCTTTATCTTTCGGGGGTTTCTACTAGGTATGTATATACTCATACCTGTATGGGCTTTTCCCGCATGCTTCATGTCTTATGAAGATGAAAAATAGGTCGGTAGTGGATTTAGAGGAGGTTAGGTATACCTGGTACTTTAGACCGTGTATGGCGGTCACATCTTGGGATTCAGGATATGGGGTCACTTAGTGGTTTAATTTTCCATTTTTTTAGGTTGTCACATATTTCTAGTTGGTCGTGTATTTTTTCCCTTCACATTTTAGTTTGCATTTTCTTAATCTTGTACACCATAGAGGTTATGCATGATTGGTTTAATTTATAGATATATTGCATATTTTACTCTTTCCCTATACAATTTTGAATCGAGATGGTTGTGTGTGTGAATAAAGGTACTTAGGCAAAGTCCTCCCCATGTTATTTATTCCTTCAGTGTTGGTCTCCAGCCCTTGGCCTATGGAGGCGGGCTTGGGGTAGTTGCGGATTGAGCCCCGACCTAGGTCAGGTCTTAACAGATGGAGAAATTATCACTCAGATGAATGGAATATTAACCAAGATAGTAAATTATGTCATTATTTTAGGATTTTTAGTACTGGGATCAGAACAAGATTTAAAAGTTCTAAGATTTTTACCAGATATATGGAGAGGTATATCTATAGAAAATAGATATTCTACATAAGTTGAATATCTAAAAATGAAAAATCTGATTGTAACACTTATTATGTATGAAGCTAAAATAAACTTCAAATCCAATGATCATAAGTTTATAAAGAAGGATAATTCTTATTTCATAGTTACTACTTCAAAGGATTTTAAAACGTCAAAGAAATATATTTTAGATTATCTGATGAATAAGGATAATATAGTTTAAATTTTGGAGGTGAACTTTCTCAACTTGTTGTAAGATCCAAAAAATTAAACAAGTGGATTTAGAAATTCCTTTTAAAAGTTTTAAAGTAGTGATGGAAATTTAAAGGAGGTTAGATACTGTGAATGCAAGAAGCGTGGTCATATCAATCATGAATACCCTCAACTCAAAGATAATAATAAATACAAAAAAGAAGTTTTATAGAAAATTTGACTACAAGAAGAAGGAAAATAAAATTATAAAAGTTACAATGAGTGTTTTTTTAGTATTATGGTAATGAATCTCATTCTTACTTTGAATTTGAGAAATCAAACCAAAAATCGAATATGTGGTTTATAGCTCAAAATTAAGAGGTGAAATCATTATAATCACCTATATATAAATCTAAAAATTATTCTTTTGATGAGATTAATGAGAATTGTTCCATACTTAAATATAAATATAATTATTTAAAAAAAATCATAAGTCACTTAAGAAATATTATGATTCAATTATTATTAAAAAAGATACTATGTCTAATCAGTTTCTATAATTAAAATATAAATTTTATAAATTTGAATCATCATGTGCTATGTATAATGGAAGATTTAATAATTTTTTAACTAAAATTAAGACTTTTAAATCGGGTGATAGTAAATCTACTCAAGGGGAGGAATACCTCAATAAGATTCTAGGAAGTCAAAATCATGCTAAAGGTAAACAAGAACTATGAATTAATGTCCAAAATACAAAGATTTATAGAAACTAATTTTTTCTCAGTTCAAATGGAAAAGGCATGTCATGTTGTTGGTTTTCACTATGTTGTTTTGAAACATTATGTTAATGATTTCTTCTTTAAATTTCCTATAAATATTTGTTTTAAATATGCATTCATTTTAAACATTAATCAAATTTTAAGGCTATAATTTCTGATCGAAGAAAACAAATTGGTTATCTGAGTCTTTAATTTATAACATAGCTAGACCAAAAAGTATATGGGTACAAAACATCTATTTGTTTATTGGAAATACAAAATATATCATCATAAACAAATTCTTATTTCTTAAAGGGTTAATGTAAAATCTAATAAGTATTTATCAACTTTTTAATGATGGTTATTTAGTGGATTTTTATAATAATTATTATTTAGATTATAAGGATGAAGCCCTTAGATTTAAAGTACATGGAATTGAGAATGTCTATAATTTAGATATTTATTATTTATTTAGACAAAATGTAAACTATTTTGAAATCTAAAATTAATAAATCTTGGATCTATCATAAAATAATTAAAATTTTAGTGTTTGTTCTTTAAGGAAGTTGGTTTAGAAGAATTTAATTTTGTATTTTACTTACCTAAATTTTGATGAAAATATAAAATGTGATGCATGTCAAATGGAAAATAAAAATAGATATTATTTGAAATCAATCAATGAATTTTATATTTCGAAACATTTAGAACTTATCCACATGGATTTTTTTGATCTTCTAGAACAAAAAACATTCAAGGTAATTCTTTTTTTTTATTGATTTCCTTTTCTAAATATACCTAGGTTTACTTTTAAAGGCTTAAAAGTTATGCTTGTGTTGTTCTCATAAATTTATAAAAACTTTTTCATAAGTAAAAATATATCAAGATAATTTCATTGAGAAGTGTCCATAGAGGAGGATTTTAAAGTAATGAGTTTAACTCATTTTTTTCAAATCTTGGTATTAAACATAAATCTTCTACCCCTATAACACTCCAACAGAATGGTGTTATTAAAAGGATGAATATAACTTTGTAAGAAATTTATAAAACCATGTTATGTGAATATAATTTTCCTTATATCTTGAATACTAAGTAAAATATTTATACATTTGATTCAAAAGTTGATAAAGTAATATTTATTGGTTATTTTAATACTTTTAAATCTTATAGAGTTTCAATAAAAAGTTAAGGATAATTGAAGAATCAATTCATGTGAATTTTTATGAAAGAAACCCATTTGATCATAAGAAAATTTACATTCATGGGATTGATGATACAAGGAATAAAATGAGATGTGATACTCATATAAACACTAAAAATAATGATTATAAGGAACATGTTCATGTAAAAACAAACCTTGGAAAGTTAGAAACTAAAGAAACTGAGAGTGTGATGCTGAGATAGCCAAAAACCATAAAATTCAATCCCTTGAAAACTATTATTAGTGGTTTATATGAAGGTATTATAACTATATGAAGTGATAGAAATATTATTGACTTTTAAGATTTTATTTCAGGTCTTAAACCTAAGACGATATTGTAATCCTTGAGTGATGAAATTTGAGTTTTATTAATATAACAAGAGTAAAACCAATTTAAGAGAAACAAATTTTGAGAATTAGTCAATAGACCACCTGATTATCTCATTATAGGTACTAAGTATGTTTGTATAAATAATAAATATGGTCAATGAGTTATCACAAGGAATAAAGCTAGGTTAATGGTTAATGATTACAATCAAGAGGAAGGTGTAGATTATGAAGTGGTCATTTCTTCTATATATATATTAGAATCCATTAGAATTATCTTATCCTATGCATCAAATATGAATTTTAAACTTTTTTAGGTGGATGTTAAATCTACTTTTTAAAATGGTTTTATTCTGGAGAAATTTTATGTTGAACAGCCTCCTAGTTTTTTTAAAAAAAATTGTGATTTTTTTTTAAAACTTACCAAATATTTATATGGTCTTAAATGGGTACTTAGATATTTTTATGATAATATTAGTTCTTTTATTTCATCAAATGGTTTTTTATAGGATTGGAATATCCTAAAATATTAAATAAAATGTTATATATATATATATATATTTTCAAATCAAATATATTTTAATAATGTTCTTTTTTATTCAAAAAAACAAAAAATATTATAATGAATTTTATAAACTCATGAAACAAGTGTTTGAAATGATCATGATGGGTGATTTGAACTTTTTTTATTGGTTTTCAAATATTTCATAAGGACTTTGGGGGTGTTTTAACTCAAAGAAATTATCTATATAACATACTGAAAAATTTTGAACTTGAAAACATTAAATATTATGAAACTCTTATGAGTTATAATTTTAAACTTGGTATGGATAAAGCTGGGAAACTAGTGTATACCAATTTATATAGAGTAATAATTGGGATTTTTTATATCTTACTACAATTAGACTAGACTTTATGTTTTTTGTATATCTCTATACTAGATTTCAAGTTAATCCTAAGTAATCTCATCTAAAATATACCAAAAGGATTTTAAGGTATCTTAAAGGTTAAATTTTTCTTTCTTTATTGTTTCCTAAATCCTCTATATTTTATTCAATATTATATTTTGATGCAGAATTTGGAGGTATAGTATTATATATTAAGATTACCTCAAGAACCTTCCATTTCTTAGGAAATTCTTTAGTTTCTTAGACTAGTAAGACACAACATTTTATTCCCTATCTATTATAGAATCTAGGTATGTTATAGCTAGTATTTATTATTCTCAAGTGTTATAAATGAAACACACTTTGAAGGATTTTGGTTTCAATTTTGAATATTTTCAAATCAAATGTGATAAAAAAAAGTTCTACCAACATTTCTAAAAATCCAATAAGCCATTAGAGAACTAAGCACATCTATATTAGGCATAATTTCTTGAGAGATCATACAAAAAAAGTTGATATTTATCTTGATTTTATTCACACCGAACATCAATTGGATAATATATTCAATAATACCCCTAATTCTAATAATTTGTATTTTATTAGGAGTGAGATGGGTTTCTTTGAATTTAAGTGAGTTTTTTTTGTCTTTGTTTTTCTGTTGGATTTATATTTCTTAATCTTTTTTATGTTTTCTACTAGAGTTTTTAGTTATGTTTATTGTTATTATTTCTTACATATTAACTTTTTAATCCTATATAATGTAATATGTAATATTAAATTATATAAAACACTTGATATGTAATATCAATTATTGATACTTAAAATCAATCACATGATATATAATATCAATCTTTTGATAAGTAATCTCATATTTCTATTACATAATATTAACTTTAAATGTACATGTTTTTATTTTTCTTAATATTATGTTTTAATGTTTTTTTCTTACATGTCAACATCTAGTTGAGTGAAATTTTTTATTATTTTTGTTTTATTGTTTTGTTTAAACATTTTATATTTTGTTTTGAAATAAAAATTTAGTTAAATCCTTTGAACTCTTGCTCTCAAATCCAAAAAATAAAACCTCAAACCTTATAATCAAATCATGGAAATGATAAAGAGATCATATGTTAGTTCTTCTAGACAATCAAATAAGGCAAAGATAGGTGGTAAAAAAAGAAAAGCTCTACCTGGAAATCTATTTATTTATCATGGTTAAGTCAAAAAATATGGTTTTATAGAAAGTATTAAGTTTTCAAAGTTTGGATTTTGTTTTCAATGCTAATATAGAGTTTTTCTATTAAAATGAAGTTTGAGAATTATATGGGAATGCTCATTTGGTTTTCAGAATTTCTAGGGATTCAGTTTCATCAAAAGTTAATGGAAAGGGGTTTATATTTACTTATATATAGTTAATTGATATATTTCATTATACCCATGTGGGAAGTTATCTATTCAGTTAGTCCTTAGTCGATGATAGAGATATTACATCCACCAGTACAAAATAAATTTAAAATGGTGCATTTTTCACATCATTTATTTATAACTGATGTTATAAATAATTTTCCACATTGGTTATAAAATAACGAATGTGAAAAATATGAGGCATTTTTTTATGTCTATCATTTAATAACTGATGTTGAAAACTAATTTTTCAACATCAGATATTTAATAAACTATATGAAAACCCTTTAATAATTTTATGAAATTTTGGGACAAGTTACTTTATATTCATTCATTATCATGAAAATGGTTGATTTTCTATCACATGGTGAACCTTAACCCTTATTTCTTAGGTCTAGTGGACTTGAATCTCTTTTAATTGTCCTTAACCATTATCTTCCACCCTTATCCATCGTTGGTTGCCTATTTTGAGCATTATGTTATATATTTCTGTTATCTTCACCTTTTTATTCATTTCCATTTTGATATATCTATTTGTGGTTTGTATTTATTATTCCAACTTTATATGCATCCAAGGAATTTTTAAATTAATGAATGTTTTTTTGGTCTTGTTTGATTGAATGATCTATGTCACCTATTATATTTGACATATCTTTATTATTTTTATTTTTGGTTTAATTTATTCATGAATATAAGGTTTTTCTAATTGATGAATGAACGTTTTGAGATTAAGGTTTGATTAAATGATTATTTAATGAGTCAGAGTTATAAATAATGTTAATTTACTTATTAATAGGTATCTAAGGTATGTTTTTTTCTGCATTGTGAATGATTGTTTTGAAGGTATAATGGATTATGGAGTTTGAATGTGGTGTATTGATAATATATATTTATATAATCATGATAATTGACCAATTTTATTATGATAGGATTTTTATTTAAATTTTATTTGTATGGAATCTATTTTTGGTGATCCTGATGAGTATGTTTTTTTAATCACCCTTGCAAGTCAAATTTGTCAAAAGTTTATGCATGTATTTATATAATTTATCATGTTATGTAATTCATTTTTTATCACTTTATAATATTTTTTCAATTGTATTATCATGTTTATTTATTTACTTTGAAAACCATAAATATATAATTATGAAATTACATGATAAAAATAAGCAATAATTTTGTTTTATTTGTGTTCAACCATTTAAAATAAATGTTAATGTTTCTATACCATTTTAAAAAAATACAAAATAATGATAATTAAATATGTTTGAAGTGAAACCTTTTTTTATAAAATATGTCTTCATTCTTTTATTTGTGAACTGTTTTATATTGTTTGTATTATTATTTATAATAGTAAATTTGAAATTAAATTTCAAAATATAATAAATTATTTTTAATTCTTGATATTTTTTATAGATAATAATGATTCAAAGTTGGATTATTGTACTGTGAATAAGTGATAAATATAAGAAGTTATTGATGCTTTTTTGGAATTTTCAAAATGAAATATTCCAAATAATGACCTATTGTTCTATCCATGATTGAAATATTTAAATATTAAAATGTTGAAAAGAATAGAAATCAAATATCATTTAATTTTTCATGGTTTTAATATATATTGTAGCCCTTGGATTTGGTATAGTGAATCTATTCAGAATTCAAGATCCATTGATGATGATGATTTTCAATATGATAAGTTTGATCAAATTGAAGAAATGATTTGTGATATTGAAGTAATGGTAATTTGGAAAATCACCAATAATTGAGCATCTATATAGTGATGCTAAAAACCAATTGTATCTGATTTTTATTGAATTTATTACTTTATCAATGGTGTTAATATTGATTAAATTGAAGGAAAAAATGGATATAGTGGCAATAGTTTTGTAGAGTTACTATAGATATTAAAAGACAAACTTTATAAAGACAATGATCTTGCATATTCACATTATATTGTGAATAGAATATTATGCTCGATGGGTTTGGGGTATAAGAAGATATTTGACTTACCAGATGACTCTGTTCTATATAGGAAAGAATAAAAAGGTCTTTCAGAGTGTCCTAAATATTGGACATCATGATATCAATTGAAATAAAAATCACTAAATGATTTTGCAGTTACAAAGGCTCCTGTCAAGAAAATTTGGTATCTTACTATAATTCATTGTTTGAAACATTTATTTATAAATTAAAATTATACAAAAAGGATAATATATCATACATATGAGTGAATATATAATGAAAAATTGTTTCATTTATCTGATTGTCCACAGTGGAAGAAAAATGATCAAAATTTTACTTTATTTGGAAATGAAGTTAGAAATATCAAAAGTTGTTTGTGCACAAATGGAATGAATCCATATCAAAGACTTAGTAGAAAACATAGTTCATGGAATTTTTATTGGTAATTTATAACTTATCCCTTTAATTTTTTATAAATTGAAAATATATCATGTTGAGTTTAAGGATTTCTAGACCAAACATCCTAGAAATGATATTGATGTTTTCTTATCACGATTAATTGATTATTTGAAAATTTTATCAGAGGAAGATATTAGATTGTATGATTATTATAAAATGTAACATTTTCAACTACATGAAATGATTTTGTTCACTAAAAATTACTTCCTGTCATATACAATTTTTCTACGATATTGTGTTAAGGGGCATAAATCTTGTCCAATTTGTGAAGAATAAACTTTATATTATCAACAACAACATGGGAGAAAAATAGTATATATAACAACCCAGGTAATAATGGAATAAATAATTTTAATATTTATTGGTATTCCAAAATTATGTATTTATATTAATTATAAATATATTAATTAATTCTTAAAATTAAAAAAATGGTTTTATTAAACTAATTTATTATAATATTTTATTTAAAAGATGAATTTTAAAATTATAGAATTTTAATTTGAAAAAATAAATTTTATTTTTAAAATTTAATATTTCAAAATTATCTTAGGATAAATTTTTGATAATTTTCTTAAAATAATGATTTATCAAGGAAAAGTGAAAAATATAGTTTTTATTGAAAACTGTATTTTATTTTAAAGTATTAACAAGGTTAAATTATGTTTTGGATTAGTTTTAAATTTTAATTATTTAAATTTAATTTAAAATAATAAAATTATGGTTTTTAAATGGATTTTATACTTGAATTTAGTATAAAAAAATTTATATTTAAAAAGGTAATCTTTCCGAAAAACTCTTTTTTATTTCATTTTTTCAGTTTAATTTTAAAATATATTCTGAAGCTTCTATGTTTTTAATTTTTTTTTTATAAAATCCCCTATTTGGAATTAGTGGATAGAAAATTAGTAAATAGTTACCTTTAATTATTGGTCAATACAAATAGTAAATATAGTAATTTTATTACCACGTTAAAGGGTAAATCGAGTAATTTGGGTTATAAATAAAATGATAATAACTATTGAATGACAAAAAAAATTGACTAAATCATATTGGATGAGTATATATCTACCATATTCATATATAAGTACATTTTGTGTCTCTTTTGGTCCACATGTAAGATATTATCACCTTTATGATATTTTATTTAAAGAATATTCAAACATATCATGCTCTTGTTTTTAATAAGTGTAATATTTTTAATATTATGTTATCTAGAAGATATGTTCAAATATAAATATTATTTTTAAATATAAAAAAATTTATATTCATCATGTTAACTTATTTTTAATTTTTTAGAGAAGAAATAATTACTGTAAATTTTTGCACAACGCTAATAAAATAGTTATTCAATTAATAGAAAATTCAAATAAATGATATTAAAAATATTAAAAGTAATATACTTTGTGATATTTAATGTAACACGCTAAATTTATAGAATAATTTTATATGTTATGTATATTTGAAAATATTTTTTAGAATTTTAATTTTTATATTTATATTATTAAAGTCAAAGTAATGAATAGTTATAAAAATTGACATTATAGATATTTTATAATAAATAATATTTTATTAAACGATATAAAATTCCTAAAAAACTTATATAAAAAAACATGACTAGGATAAAGTCTAAAATATCAAACATGGTCCATTTATGGGTATTTATTCATTTTATAGTAAATATATAAACCCAAAAATTGTAAAAATCTATGTTGTCACAGTAAGAGTTAAATGGGTTAAATAGGGGTTAAAATGAAAAGATAAGGGTATAAACGAAGTCAAAGCTTGAATAGTTTTTATTTTATCAGGGTATTTATAATCTTAATCATATTATATTATAAATAAATCACTTTTGATATATTTTGAAATGAAAATTAATTTATATTAATTTAATATTTTTAGAAATTCCAAGATTATCCCTCCCCTCTCTTATATAAAGTCACTACTTATTCTCATTTATTCACACTTAAAACTCATTTTTTATGGACAATAACTACCAAATACCTTTATAAGATCCCTAACCTCATTCTATAGGTATTGTTTTAGGAATAATATCAATATTATATGTCTTAAGGTGTTAAAAAAGGGGGTTTTCCAAAGAAGAGGTATAGTTTTCAATTGCATGTTTTAGTTTTGTTTATTCTTCCAACTCCTAAAAAAATTCTTAAACCATGATATAATAATAATAGTATAATATATATAATTATATTTTATTATGTTAATATAATAACCTATATCCATATCCTCTTCCATCAAATGGGAAACAAAATTGTTATTAATGTGTAAGGTGGACTACCACCTCACGAATCGATATAATTTGTTTTCCATCACCATCCCTCGAAACTGGTTATAATGATGGAATTAATTTTTATTTTTAATATTAATTAAATTTTTATAATTTTGAAAATATAATATATCATTTAACTTATCACCTTTCGAAACATGAAAAAATTATAACATCGTTCATGCGTACATATGAATTATCACCTCTACTAAGCGATGTGGTTCATTTTTCATCACCAAATCACATTAAGGATATATATAAGTATATTTTAATAAGTTGTAACACCAAAATACTTTAAAATATTTCAATTTTATAATAAAATTAAATTTTTTACAATATTTGTTTATACAAAACACCATGTTAATCTTATGTTACACACAACACTGAGTTTTCTTGTGTTACACCCAAGACCAAGTTTTACCACCTTTTAATAGAGCACCTATTTTAAAACTAAATTTTAACACTTTTATAAACTTTATTTGTAAAAATAAACTCAATTTTTGAATATTTAATTTCAAAAATATTTTATGGTGAATTTTTGTTATTTTTCTGAGAAGTTTCATTTTTTGATGAATAGTGAAAAATACTGCATTTTAGTTAAAAACTGATTTTTCGTTTAAATAATTATTAATGTTAAATTATAATTTAAATTAGTTTTAAAGTAAAAAATAGGTCAATTATAAATATATAAAACCAATTTAGGTCATTTGGATATTTTTTATATTTAATTTATATATAAAAACATAATGAACTTTTTGAACATTTTCACTTTAAAACCATGTTTTATCACCGCATCTGTGGGATTAGCTTTAAATTTAATTTTGACACTTATGTTAATTAAATTTGTAAAAATAGTTATACAAAGTTATAATTAGTATAATATTTATATTCTAATTAGTTCAACTTAATTTTTGACTAAAAATATTAGTGAAAGTGATTAAAATTAATTGCAGCGATTAAGGTAAAATTAAGCTTAATGAGGGACTAAAACTTAAAATTAAGGGGAAAATGACATAGATGATTTTAAAAAATCCATTTTAAACCCATATTTAGACAATATAAACTCTTTTTTATATTTTTATGAGTTATTAGAACACATTTTCTTGAAAGTGACCCATATAATAAGTTCAGCAAATAAAAAGACAAAAAATGTACGTTCCCTGATTTTAATTCGTATAAAGATTTGGAGTATGGAAGAAGCTACATAGTTTCCATTATAAAAATTATATTTAAATTTAAATTATTTTTTATTATCTTTATAATTTAACTTTAATTTTTAGAGATGATATAATTACATTAAACACTTAAGAAACGTCAATGCAATGATTATTTAGTTAATGATTAAATAAAATAAATGATGCTAAAAACATTAAAAGTAAAGTAAATTTAATGCATTAGTGTGTTAAATTATTTTTTTAGATGAATATATCATGTTACACAAATGTGAACTTAATATATTTTAATTATAATATTGTTTTTATATTTTGAATTAAAATAAATAAATAATGTTAAAATTAATATTAATGTTATTTTCTAATAAATAATATTTTATTAAATGATTTAAAATTAATAAAGATACTGTATTATTCCAAGTAATTTTTAAGTGTTACTAAATATCAAATATTTCCCATTCATGGACCAATTTATCTTTTATAATTAATTTATTGACCCATATATAGTAAAAGCATTGTTAGCACGGTTCGGGTTAAAGCAGTGTTTTTGCGCTTTACATACGCTTGTTTTAAAATCAATCTCAAACACACGTGGGATCATTATTTTATAAATTAGATATAATATTTATAAATTGGTTCTATATTTTTTAATAAATCTCACTTTAATTTAGTCTTAATGGTTAAATTTCTTGGGATAGAAAACTAGTTACTTTAATAAAAAACAAAAATGTTAAAAGTGGGGAAACTTAGAAGTTAAGGAACAAAATTATAAAAATGCACATATTTTTGTGTGTTAGAGATTTTTATCGACTATAATTTCACTTTATTCCATTATTTGTAATTATTTTAGGCACATGAGGTAAGGTAGACCTCTCAATAGTGCTTAAGTTTTTATATTTACAAGAATGTCACTCCCCCTCCACTATAAAAAGGCACTCACCCATCCCACTTCATCACACCAATAAATCCATTTGGATCATCCAACACCTAAAAAAATATATCCCCAACATACCTAACCTAAACCTATAATCCTTAACTTGGTTAGAAAGAAATCTAAGAAAGTTATTTGGTGAAAACCAAAATGTGTTACCTGAAAAAGAGGTAACATTCTTCAATGATCACTTTTGGTTTATTTATTTAGGAAATCATTCAATTATTTTTATTCCATGATTATATAATAACATTTGTATCCTAAATATACTGATATTTTTTTATTCTAAGTGTTATTCCTATACCTAAAAACACTTCCATCAAATGGGTAACTAATTTACTATTCGTGTGTATGGCGAATTACTGCCACGGGTAACGATGTCATTCGTTTTTCTTTTACCGCCTCTCATAGTTGGGAATTATGATAGACACACTATTTTTATATGATATTTATGATATATATGTTGTATTAATACTTCTATAATTTTTATATAACACGTACCGTCATTCTTTTTATTTTTTTTAAATATGATAACATCATTTGTGGACGTGTGGACTACCACCTCCTTAAAACATTGTGATACGTTCACACATTACATGGAATGTATTAAGGATAGGTTTAATTAAAAATATGTGACATTCACAACATATATATTATATTCATGACATAATCACCTTTCTGTAAATATAATATATCATTTTCTTTATTACATTTTTCACGCACTAAAAAAGTGATAACATCGTTCGTGGACGTGGGGACTACCACCTACTCGACACGATGTGATTCCTTTTACATCATAATATATATATATATATATATATAAGTATATATGATTAAATAAAATTTTATTTGTTATATAATGATCATTTTTTAAAGATAAAATGTTACTTACCGTCTTTTCATAATGATCATTGAAAAATGGGAACATTACTCATGTGTACATATGGCCTACCGTCTCTATGATTGTAACATTGGTTCATTTTTCATAACCATCTAGCATAATTGATTTTAAAATTATAATTTATGTATAAATATGATAATTATTTCATGATTATTATTCTTGATATGTTTATATAATGTCTCCTTGGACTATAGTCGACCCGCCAAAGTTATTTTTAACACATGAACCGAATTTGGTCAAAACGCCCAACATAAAATTAATTATTTAATTAGTTGTATAAAACATTGTAAAAATAAAATTAATAATAAACTTTAAAATTTTCTAAAGAAATTAAATAATTAACATAATTTTATTATTCTATAATATAAATACACATGTGAAAAGTTAGACTCAAGGTAAGGTATTCTTGTCTCATTTTTCTATCTATATGGCATACACCATTTTCAACACTTAATTATTTTGAGTGGTGTATCTGCTACCCATTTTGATATATTATATCATGAATCCTTTTATCTTCAAGGTACTTAATTTTTTTACTTTGAATTATCACATCAAAGGGGTATTAACTTGAAAATTACCAACTGGTAAAAGTTATCTTATAATATCACTTTCTTTTGTGATTTTTAACTTTCTCTTAAAACAATAACTTTTTCATAATCATTGTTCATCAGAAATTATAATTATTTGTGATATCCATATTTTCATATAATGGATATGATTATTTTCAAAACTGTATATCATATTTGAATATGCTATTTACTTTGAAAGTTATTTTATTAACTTTGGAAATATTGATAATTTTGTATCTTTATTCAATATAGATATTTGATGGTAAGGCACATTGTTTATTAATTAAATTGATTATTCGATATATGAGGAATTATTTGGACTATAAGACACTGGTGGGACTCGGATATAGATATACCCTTAATGCATCGGTAGTCTCATGAGATGAATCACTTGGCCAAATCAGAGTAGTTTAAACTATCTTGAGAATAGATCTTGATAGTATAGTGGTTCATGTGCCAGATACATGACATCCAATATTAAAGAATTTCATTAATTCATAATTCATTTTAGTTTTTATCCAGAGTATTTTCACTATGAAAAAATATATATGGATGAATTTAATTTTTAGACAATTGATTAAATGGAATTTATTTTAGTTGTTTACCTTTCCATATTATGCATGCCTTATCCACTTATTTGAATGACATGTGTTCTTAGTTATTTACCTTTATATATATATATATTTATTTTCATTGATTCATGATATAGTCCACTGTACATAAACCTTACTGAGCATTTTATCTCACCCTTATTTTTTTTCCTTTCCCCATGTTATGAATAAGATATATTTGAATGAGTTTTCAAGGATGCAGTTTATTAGTATTTATTATGTTTTATATTTTCTTTTATTTTCCCAATGTAAAATGGGTATCATGTATTTATCTGGTTTCCAAAACTGCTAAACTGATCAGTCCTTTGGGATTTTAATCATGTATATATACTAATGTAATAAATTAAGGCACCATATTTAGGCTATTAGGTTTTGGGCATTAGAGTTGGTATCAGAGCAAGATTAGTAGAAATATTAGAAACTAGATTTATGAAATATATATTAGGGAAGATAACCCTATGATAGACGTTGATGATAATTATAGAATAATGTCCTAAAAAACCATGGTTATGATTTTTAGATTAAATACACATAAATTTTTTAATTTATGTTAAGTATCTCACTCGTTTTGGGATTATACATTATTTTTTATAGTTTTATGATCTAATATAGTGTATACCATTATTTTAAAATGGAATATGGAAGGAAGAAGGGTATCAATACTCATGGCCAATATAGAGGTTTCCCTGTTGATAAATCTAATATAGCTGGTATTATAATTGAGCATGTTATGAATATATTAGGGTAGCTTAATCATGTTTTGAAAAATAACCATCCTGGATGGAGAAACATATTCCACAATAAGGTTCTTATATGTTGGATTGCTTTACGCAATAGAGGCCCCCATCATTTAGTGGGACGACTGATCCAATGGTGGTTGAGTAATGGATTAATTATTTAGAGAATATATTTATGGAATTGGGATATAGTGAAAAGAAAAAGGTTAAAATTACAGTGTATAGCATCAATGGTGATATTGATCAATGGTGTTCATTATTCTAGAATAATAGGGAGGAAGAGGAAATATAACTCATGGAATCAAAAAAATTTAAGGATACATTCTTTGAAAAATATTTCCCTCATAAGCAAAAAAAACTGAGATACAGATAAAGTTCCTTGGTTTAAAGAAAAAAGAGTAAGGAAGTGTTGTGAAGTATGAAGATATATTTATAAAGATAAAAAATTATTCTATGAATTTCATACACAACACATAATTAAAAATTGACCATTTCTTTGAAAGACTTAATCCAAGTATCCAAAGGCCACTAGTTTCTCCAACTTTTTATTCATATGAAGAAATATTTTTATGTTCCATGAAAATAGATAAATAATTCTCAAGATCTAACTTATTCAAGGGAAGCTAAGAAAATAAGAGGATGTGAAATAAAAAGAATGATAAACGGAACAAGCGAAAGAAGGATTTTCCCACATGTGATAAATATGGAAAGAATAACCTTGGTAAAAACTTTAAGGGAATGGGAGTTTGTTTTAAGTGTGGAGATAAGGGTCACCATGATAAAGAATGAAAAGGTAAGAATAAAAAGACTACTATTTAGTGTTAAAGCTACATGGATACGGGTCACTATGAAAATTAATTCCCTAAGAATCAAGGGAATATACCTTAGAAGAAGCTAAGAGATCAAGATCAAGATTATGTTATTGAAATAGCTGAAGTGGAATGATTAATTTTCTTCTATATTTAGATCCTTGAATAATTTTTTAAAAGTATTTTATTGATTATATCCTAGTTATAAGTATTATGGAATGTATAAGGATTGTATTACAATAATTTTTCATCAAGTATTTAAATTATTGTGTTGATTGGTACTGATAACCAAGAAATGTGATTCAGTAGAAAGTTGAAATTTTTAGAAAACATGTGGTTGATGGAAAGATAATCCATAATATATTCCTAATGTTGAGGTAATGACATTTAGACAAAGAGATGATTCATATGGATAAAGTAAATTGGATACTAGTAACTGCATTAGAACTGATTCTAATCTATTGGATCATAATCTTATGGAAAGGTTAACCATTTAAGAAATGGTTTAAGTTGATCTATGGATGAAGTTTTATAGATTATTGTATTATGTCACCATTTGATGGAACATGTTCTAAGAAAACAAGTAGAAATAGTTTAATTCATGACCAAATCATAAGATTGTTCTTATATAAATGTATCAAGAAAGTTAATTTACTTATATTCTTAAAGAATTAAATAATTCCTCAACTCTTGTAAAAATGTTCTTCAAAAATGTTATCTTATTATAATCATTTTTTATGATATTAATGACCATTATTCACACCTTTGGTTTATGGTTTTGTGGTCAACAACTTTATCATGAACATGTTCTTTATCACCCTCCATCAAAACTTGATAATTAGATTTCTCTTCTATATCCATATTTTCACTAATGTTCTCCTATTCTAAAGACTAGTTTTGTCGTGACCTTTGCATTTACTTTTCCCTCTTATTAATAGGATGTGTTGTTAACCTTATTTACAATGTGAGTTTTTCAATAATAGTATTTTCAAATATCAATCCCTCAATTACTGAGATCAAGTTTAAATTGTGAGGGTGAAATTTAATTAAGGTTGGGAGAATGTAACACCCCAAGACAATAAAATATTTTCATTTTAGAATAAAATTAATTTTTTTCTATATTTATTTATATTAAACACCATGTTAAGCTTAAGATACACACAATACAAAGTTAGCTTGCATTATAGGAAAGATTTAGTTTTACCGCCTTTTAATAGTGAACATATTTTAAAACTAAATTTTGAAAATTTTATAAATTTTATTTGTCAAAATGAATTTCATTTTTTAATAACTAATGTCAAAATTATCTTATGGTTAATTTTTTGTATTTTTTTGAAAAGTTTCATTTTTTTATGAATGGTGAAAAATACTACATTTTAGTTGAAAACTACCTTTTCATTTAAATAAATATTAATGTTAAACTATATTTTAAATTGGTTTTAAACTCATAATTTATCAATTATACATATATTAATCCAATTTAGGTCATTGGTATAATATTTTTATTTAATCTATATACAAAAACTTAATGATATATTGAACATTTTCACTTTAAAAATTAGTTTTCTCGCCACATCTGCGGAATTAGATTTAAATTTAATTCTGTAACTTATGTGAATTGAATTTTTAAAAATGTATATACACATTTTTAATCAGTATAATATTTATTGTCTAATATGATCAAATAAATTTTTTACCAAAAATATTATTGAAAGTGATTAAAATTAATTACATTGATTAAAGTAAAATTAATCTTAACAAGGGACTAAACCTTAAACTTAATGGCCAAAATGACCTATACACTAATACAAAATCCATTGGATGCCAATATTTAGAAAATATCCTATATTTTCTCTAATTTTATGATTTATTGGGACACATGTTAATGAAATAGACCCATGTAATAAGTTAAGCAAATAAAAAGACAAAAAAATACTTTCCTTGATTTTAATTCCTATAAAGCTTTGTGGTATGGAAGAAGCTACATAGTTTCAATTATAAACATTATTTTTAAATTTAAATGATTTTTTCTTATCATTATAATTTAACTTTAATTTTTAGAGATGATATAATTACATTAAACGCTTAATAAATGCCAACATAGTGATTATTTAGTTAATAATTAAATAAAATAAATGATGCTAAAAACTTTAAAAGTAACGTAAATTTAATGAATTATTGTGTTCTATTATTTTTAGAGATGAATATATCATGTTAAATGGATTTGAACTTAATATATTTAAATTCCAAAATTGTTTTATATTTTTTAATTAAAATTAAATAAATATTGTCAAATTTAATATTAATTTTATTTTACAATAAATGATATTTTATTAAATGATTTAAAATTAATAAAAAATATATATTATTAAAAGTGATTTTAGTTGTTAATAAATATCAAATATGGCTCATTCATGGTCCAATTTATCTTTTATAATTAACATATTGACACATAGATAGTAAGAACATTGTTACCATGGTTCGGGTTAAAGTAGTGTTTTTTCACGTTACATACGCTTATTTTAAAATTAATTTCCAACACACATGGGATTATTATTTTATAAATTATATAAAATATTTAGAATTCATTGGGTCTATATTTTATAATAAATTTCACTTTAATTTAATCTTTATGGTTAAATTACTTAGGATAGAAAACTAGTTACTTTCATAAAAAAACAAAATGTTAAAAGTGGGGAAACATAGAAGTTAAAGAAAAAAATTATAAAAATTTACTTATTTTTGTATTTTGGAGGTTTTTATTGACCATAATTTCCATTTAATATATTATTAACCAATTTTAAAGGCACATGAGGCAAGGTAGACCTCCCAATAGTGCTTTCCTTTTTATATTTATAAGAATTCCACTCCACCTTTTCTATAAAAATCCACTCACCCCTCCCACTTCATAACACCTATAAATCAATTGGGATAATCCTAACCCTACCCAAATAGATCCCCAACATACCTTCCCTCAATCTAAAAGTCTTACTTTGTGCAGAAAGAAATCCAAGGAATTCCTTTGGTGAAAACCAAAAGGAGTTACCCAAAAAATAGGTAACATTCTTCAATGATCATTTTTATTTTATTTCTTTATAAAACAATTAAATTATTTTTATTACATGATTATATAATAAAATTAATATCCTAAATATACTAATATGTTTTTATGTTAAATTTTTGACCTATACCTATACACACTTCCATCAAATGGGCAATAAATTTATCGTTCATGTGTACAACAGACTACCATCTTGCATAATGATGTTATTCGTTTTTTCCTTTAACACCTCTCATTTTTGGGAATTATGATGGAAAAACTATTTTTATATGATATATATGTGAAATTTATTTTTTCATACTTTTTTAATTGTTATATAACACATACCTTTATGCTTTCAATTTTTTTAAAGACGATAACATCATTTGTGGACGTGTTGACTATCACCTCCTAAAAGCAATGTGATACATTCACACATTACATAGAATGTATTAAGTATGGGTTTAATTGAAAATATTTCAAATAAAAAATATATGTGATATTCAAGAAATAATTACCTTTTTGTAAATATAATATATCATTTTCTTTATTACCTTTTTCATACACTAAAAAAAGTGATAATGTCATTCGTGGACGTGTGGACTACCAACTATTTGACATGATGTGATTTATTTTACATCACAATAATTAAATATATAATTATATGTGATTAAATAACATTGTATTTATGATATAATTATCATTCTATAGAGATAAAATTTTACTTGTCTTCTTTCAATAATTATTGTTGAAAAATGGGAATGTTACTCATACATGCGTACGGGCTACCGTCTCTATGATTGTAACGTTGGTACATTTTTCGTAACCATATTTCATGATTGGTTTTAAAAGTATAATTTATGTACAAATATTATAATTATTCTATTATTATTATTCTTGATATGGTTATATAATGACCCCTTTGGCCATAGTCGGCCCGCCAAAGTTGTTTTTTGACACATGAACCGAATTTGGTCAAAACACCTGATGTAAACTTAATTGTTTAAATAGTTGTACAAAAAATTTTAATAAGTGAAATAAAATTAATAATAAACTTTAAAAGGGTTATAAATTAATTAAATAATTAACATAATTTTATTATTTAGGAATATAAAGACACGTGTGACAAGTCAAACTCAAGTTAAGGGATTCTTTTCTCACTTTTATTTCCATGAGGCATACACCATTTTCACCACTTACTTCTTTTGAGTGGTTAATCTACTAAAAAATTTTAAATATTATATCATTAATCCTTTTATCTTCATGGTATTTAATTTTTTACTTTGAATTATCTCATCCAAGGGGTTTTAATTTTAAAATTACCAACTAGTAAAAGTTATCTTACAATCTCACTTTCTTTTCTGATTGTTAACTTTATCTTAAAAAAATCACTTTGTCATAATAATTGTTCATTGAAAATTATAATTCTTTGTGATATCCATGTTCTTTTATAATATAAATTCTTATTTCATAAACTGTATACCATATTTACATACGGTGTTTACTTTTAAAGTTATTTGAATAACTTTTGAAATATTGATAAATCCATATCTTCATTCAATATAAATATTTTATGATAAGGCACATTATTTATTAATTAAATCAATTATTATATATATTAGGAATGCTTAGGACCGAAATTCATAAGTGGGGAACATTTATAGATATCCCTTTGATGCATCAGTAGTCTCATGGGATGATCATTTGGCCAAATCAGAGTAGTTTAAACTATATTAATATTATATCATAATAGTATAGAGTTCATATAATTGATATATGGAATCTAATATTAAAGCATTAACTTCGTTCAGAATTAATTTCAGTTATTATCAAGAAGATTTTCACTATGACAAAATCTATGGATGCATTTTATTTTCAGACTATTGATTAAATGGCATGTGTTTCAATTATTTTCATTACCATATGTTCTATTCCTTATCAAGTTATTTTAATGGAATGTGTTCTCAATTATTTACCTTTCCATGTTGATTTATTTTCATTAATTCATGATAACTTCCACTATACTTAAACCTTAATGATAATTTGAGTTCCCCCTTATTTTTTTCCTTTCCCTAGGTTATAAAGAAGAGATCTTTTAATGAGTTTTCAAGGATAGATTGTATTATCATTTTTTTGTATTATTTTTTATTTTCTTTTCCCATTGTAAAATGGGTATCATGTATTTATCTGGTTTCCAAAACTACTAAATTGATCAGTCCTTTGGGATTTGAATCTTGTATCTATGCCAATGTAATAAATTAAATCACTATCTCGGGGCAATTGGGTTCAGGGAGTTACATAAGTAATATGATATTTATGATATAATGATTATTCTGGAAAGATGAAATAATATTTACCTTCTTTCTATAATGATCGTTGATAAATGGATATGTTACTCATGCATTTTTACGACCTACCGTCTCCATGATTATAATGTAGTTCATTTTTCGTAAACATATTTAATAGATGGATTAAAAAGTTTAATTGATGTATAATAATGATAATTATTTCATTACTATTATTTTATATATGATGTAATGATAACCTTTTGACCATAGTCAACTTACTAAATCCAATTTGTACTTATGAAAAAAATATTATCAAATCAACCGATATGGATTTAATTAATTAAATAATTTAATATATCATGGTAAGATATAAAATAAAATGAATAATAAATATGAAAAATGATTTTAAATAAATAAATAAATAGATATATTTATTATTTATGAAGATAAACAACATACGTGACGAGTCAGAATTAAGGTAAGGGGATTTCTTTTAAAAATCATCTTTTAAAGTTTCTCTTAAAACTCTATTTTTCTTATATATCCATATGATTGTTTCTAAAAGTGTTTTAAATATGGTTTTTAATATTCTTATATTATTTTTTAAATTCATTTTTACCAATTTTTTACTTTAAAAAATGGTTTGAATGGAATCTTTTTTCGTTTTCCAAATGAGGTACTTTGTGACTTTTCCCACAATAATATGAAAGGAATGTTTTTTTAACTTATACAGAATGAGTGGAATTTTCCACCATCATGACTAATATTTTATTCGAATCATACTTTAAAATTTTACATGGTAATTTTTCAATAAAAAGGCTTCCTTTGTATGTGGGATGTTTTTATGAAAATAAGTGATTTAAAAATGTAAATGTTATTTTACTTAAGAATTTTTGTATGATTCAAGATTTCATGATGTATAGTTATTTTATGGTTATTTGGAATTGTTACAATGATGGGTGATTATGTTATAAACCAAGTATTGGTGCTTAGGTTATTAACCAATGAAGGGTGGTTCCATGGTAAACCAAAGAGGGGTTGTTATGTTATAACCTCCAATGTGTTGGGTGTGGAAGTTGACTGTATATTTATTCTATATATGATACAGAGTTAAATGATTAGGTTTATACTAAAATATAATGGGAATATAATATTATGTTTATTATAATATTAATTGTGATATTTAATCATGAGTAGTTGTGAAGTTTACTCGAAGGTAATGTACGGAAGTTAACTATGAAGGTCTTCCATGAATAGTTGTGGTCATTACTCCAATGATGCCCCAAGTCTCAAACATGTTTTATCTATGTTTTCTATGGTTTTTAAAAGTTTTATTTTAGAAAAATCCTGTGTTTTTTATATAACTGATGTATTACATGATATTAAAGAATAATGTGATAAATTTATGTATATTATGGATTTTTATTTTTTTCACTAGACTAATGGTTTTCTTTATTTTTATGTATCTTACTAAGATTTTTGTTCTAATCCCATATTTTTAAAAAAATTATAGGGATTTAATGATGACTAAGGACAAGGATGAGGTCAATATCAAATTTATGAAGATGTTTTATGAAAAGAAAACATGTTTTTTTAAGTTTTTTTTGTGCGAAAAATGGATAGTGAGTATAAGTGTCCAATAATAAAGTATGGTTTTACTATGTAAGAGTTTTTCCTAATTCTCTAGAACTCTAAACCTAAAATATCTTTGGAAGTGAAAGAAAAAAATTCTACTATAAAGTCACTAAAATATGTAATGTTTAATGTCATGTCCTTACATTTGATATCAGATCAGAGTTTATAAATCTTTAGAGATTAGGATATTTTCATGTGAGGTTTTATTAAGAGTTTTAAACACCATTATGGGTTTAGAAGTTTAAGGTTGATTATAAGTTCAAAGTCTTAGACACCCCTTTTTTGGTTTAAAGTGATGGATTTAGAGGGGATTAATTATATTTTTTGAAATTGGATTTAGAAGGGTAAATGGCTTAGGTATAAATAATTTAAAGGTTAAAGTATTATGTAATTTATAAGGGTATTGTATTTTCAAGGAACACTTCCATTTTAACATGCAATAATTCACTTCATCTTTTAACGGTGTTATTTTTTATATATTAAGTATTTTTTATCGATATGTAAGGAAAGATATCTTTCAAAACCTTCTTATCCATTCCATATGATTTTATTATCATTATTATTTCAAATTATTATTTAAATTATTTTGACATCTTTCTAAGTATTCAAATCACTTGAAAGAAATTGTTTAGCTAATTTAACTCCTTTCCATTTCTTGAAAAAGAATTATAGGTCATGATATATTTTTCATTTGATTTCAAAATATAAACTATACCAAATATCTCAAAAATGGAAATTCAATAAATTAAATGTCCATTTACTTTCTGGAATATGGGCATAATGTCTGAAGATAAAGGGCATATCAAATAAATCCTGATGTATTGATTTAAGGTATAAATTATTTTCTTATTTTATAAATATGAAATATGTTTGGGTAGATATTTATGAACCATAGAGATATAATTAATATATTTCATTCTATGAATGATGTATTAAGGAATAATATAATGAATCATGGTTAATGGTTTAAGAAGTAAGTTGAATGAAATAGGTGTTTATGTATCAAGTTTTAAAAATTATGATATAGTGGTATTTTATAAATATTATTAGAATCATGAAATACCTGAGGATTTTTATATATTAGGTTTTGTTTTTAAAAATTTGCAAACACATTCTAGATAGAATCTATACCATTGAAAAGTGGTGTAGTGAAAAGGTGTTAATTTTTAAGAGACATTTATTGAGTTTTGATAAATGTTTGAGGTACATGTAACCATTAATTTTATGATATGAAAAAGGTTATTTGAGAAAAAATGCCTTTACTTTTGGTGTACATAAGTTTAAAGGTATTGGTATCCTTTATGGTTTATATGATTTCTGATTTTGAAGTAATTATGGGTTTTTAAAATTTAGGAACATATGTTTTATTGGATATTACTATTTAATTTTAAAGATTAAAATTAGTTTTTATTCATTTTAAGGTTTATTAATTTTTAGAATTATCTTCTCATGTGCTTACCATTTTGGTTTTGTTTAATTTCTAAATATTGGAGGAATATATTTTTATTATTTTATGTATTTTTTTTATTTATTGAAGTATATTCTAATGCTTCAAGCATGAAAAAATCATCTTAAATACTCATTATTTGTAGCCAAAAATTATATTGTGGTGAAATTTTATTAAAGGATGAAACTCTACTTATCAAGTAGGAATATTTCCATATTTTCTTACACTAGGAAGTATAATAATTCCTAAAATCTAGTAAAATTATTTTAGAATAAAAAAATTATCCATTTATTTTTATTACTGAGAAATCAATGGTCTTTTAACTCATCACAGATTTATGTTTTTGTAATGGTTAAATTTCTCATGACCATGTTCTCTATCACTCTTCATTAGTACTTGGGAGTTAGTTTTCTCTTCCATATTCAAGTTTTCACTTACCAATTATGTTCTATAACTTGGAAAAATGCTATGTGTTATTCCATATAACCTTCATAACTTCCTTTCTCTAATTTTAAGAGGAAGTTTTATTAACCTTATTTGCGATGTGGGATTTGAACAAAGGTATTTTAAAAATTCAAAACATTGATCCCTGATTCAAATTGTGCGGAAAAATTTTATAAAAGGTGGGATAATTTAATAACCCAGGTAATTATAGAACAAATAATTTTAATATTTATTATTATTCCTGAATTATGTATTTATATTCATTATAAATATTTTAAGTAATTCTTAAAATCAAAAAGAATATGGTTTTATTAAACTTATTTCATATAAGATTTTATTTAAAAGTTATATTTTAAAATTATATATTTTAAATTTGAAATTTTTAATTTAATTTTTAAATTAATCATTTCAAAATTATCTTATGATGAATTTTTGAGAATTTTTTAAAAATATTGATTTTTCAAGGAATAGGGAAAATACTATTTTTATTTAAATTGTATTTTATATTAAATTATTTATAAGGTAAAATTATGTTTTGGATTAGTTTAAAGTTTTCATTTATTTATTTTTATTTAAAATGATACAATTATGGTTTTTGAAATATATTTTATACTTAAATTTAGTATAAAACATTTTATATTTAAAACGGTCATTTTTTGGAAATTTGTTTTTCATCGCATTTTGTCGGTTTAATTTTAAATTAAATTCTGAAACATCTATGTTTTGAATTTTGAAAAAAATATTCAATATTTTAAATCAATTGACCCAAATTTATTAAATATTTCCCTTCAATTTTTTTCAATATGAATAATAAACTTAGTAATTTTATTACCACAGTAAAGGGTAAATCGAGTAATTTAGGTTACAAAAAAATGATAAGAACCATTAAATGACCCAAAAAACTTGACTAAATATTATTTTGTGAGTATATCTCTACCATAATAATACTAGGGTATAATTAATGTATTTTTGGGTCCATATGGAGAAGATTATGACCTTTATAATGTTTTATTTAAAGAAAAGCCAAACATATCACACTCTTTTTTAATAAGTGTAATATTTTTAATATTATGTTATATTGAGGATATGTTAAACTATAAATATTATTTTAAAATATAAAATATTTATCTTTATCATGGTAATTTATTCTTATTTTTTAGTGAATGATTAATTACATTAAATGTTTTCACAACGCTAATAGAGTAATTATTCAATTAATGGAAAATCCAAATAAATAATATTAAAAATATTAAAAGTAATATAATCTCTGATAATTAATGTAATTCAGGAAATTTATAGATATATGTTATAGGTTTGTGATATTTTAAAATAATTTTTTTGAATTTTAAGTGTTATATTGATATTATTAAAGTCAAAGTAATGAATAGTTCTAAAAATTGACATTATGGATATTTTATAATAAATAATATTTTATTAAATTATATAAAATTTCTAAAAATTGTAAAAAGTTTAAAATATTAACCATGGTCCATTTATGGGTATTTTTTTATTTTATAGTAACTATATTAACCATAAAATAATAAAAATTTATGTTGTCACGGTAAGAGTTAAAGGGGTTAAATAGAGGTTAAAACCAAAATATAAGGGTATAAATATAGTCAAATCTCATATAATTTTTATTTTATCAGGTTATTTAGACCCATAATCATCTTATATTCAAAATAAATCACTTTGGATCAATTTTTAATTGAAAATTAATTTATATTAATTTAATATATTGAGAAATTCCAAGAGTGTCCCTCCCCTCTCTTATAAAAGGTAACCTATTCTTCTCATTTATTCACACTTAAAATCCCATTTGGTTTGTAAAATACCTAAAAATACCTTAATATAATCCCTAAAATCATTCTATAGGTATTTATTTAGGAATAATACCAATATTATATGGTTTAAGGTGTTTTGAAAAGGAGGTTTTCCAAAGAAGATTTATAGTTTTCAACTGCATGTTATAGTTTTGTATCTTCTTCTACCTCCTTAAAATATTATTAAATCCTGATAGAATAATAACACCATTATAATACATATATATATATATATGTTATTATGTTAAAATAATAATCTATATACATATCCTCTTCTATCAAATGGTAAACTAAACTGTCATGTGTATAGTGGACTACCACCTCGTAAACTAATGTCATTCATTTTCCATCACCATCTCTCAAGATTGGTTATAATTATAGAATTAATGTTTATATATTATATTCATTAAATATTTATAATTATTAAAAGATAATATATCATTTAAATTCTTACCTTTCCATTCATATAAAATTAATAACATCATTTGTGTGTATGTGTGGACTACCACCTCCACTAAGCAATGTGATTCATTTTTCATCACCACATCACATGGATGATATATATAAGTATATTTTTAGTATTAATATGATATTTCTGATATTATTACATTATGTAAGGATAAATTATACTTAACTTATTTCCATAATGATTGTTGATCAATGGAAATGTTATTCATGCGTACGTACGGCATACCATCTTCATGATTGTAACGTAGTTCATTTTTCATAACCATATTTAATGGATGTATTTAAAAGTATAATTGATATTTAATAATTATAATTATTTCATGATAATTAGTCTTGATATGATTTAATGATTACCTTTTTATCATATTCAACTTACCAAAACCATTTTGGACTTATGAAATCAATATCATCAAATCAACCAATGTGAATTTAATTAATTAAATAATTAAATATATCATGGTAAGAGATAAAATAAAAGTAATAATAAACATTAAAAGAGTTATTTAAAAATTAAATAATTAACCTATGTTTATTATTTATAAATATAAATAACGTACGAGACAATTCAAACTCAAGGTAAGGGACTTTCTTTTAAAAATCATCTTTCAAAGTTTCCATTAAAACTCTATTTTTCTTCAATATCCATGTGATTGTTATCTAGAAATTTTTTAAATATAGTTATTATTATTCATATATGATTTTTTAAAGTTATATTTACCCATTTTTTTATTTTTATAAAATGGTTTGAAAGGAATTTTTTGTCATTTTCCAAACAAGGTACTTTGTGAATTTTCTGATAAAAATACGAAAGGAATTTTTTTATTAACTTATATAGAATGATCATCCTTTTCTTTTATAATGAATAATATTTTCTTTGAATCTTCCTTTATAATTTATATGGTTATTTTTCAATAAAATTATTCCCTTTTCATGTGCTCAGTTTTTTAAAAAATAAGTGATTTCAAAATGAAAAGGTTATTTTCCTTAAGAAGGTTTTTATGATGCAAGCTTACATGATTTATGATTATGGTATGGTTCTTGGGAATTTTTAGGATGATGTTTGGTTCTATTATAAAACAATGATGTATGATTATGTTATTAACCAATGAAAAGTGGTTCTGTGATAAACCAAGGATGGGTGGTTACATTATAACCATCAATGCATTGGGTATGGAAGTTGACCGTACAGTTATTACATATATTATATGGACTTAAACAATTAGGTTTATCGTAAAAGATAATGGTAATATAGTATAATGTTTATTCTAAGATTAATTGTGATGGTTAATCATGAGTAGTTGTGATGGTTACTATAAGGTAATTTATAGAAGTTAACTGTGAATGTCTTCCATGAGTAGTTATGGTGGTTACTCCAATGATGCCCCAAGTTTGCAACATTTTTTATCTATGTTTTCTATGGGTTTTAAATTTTTTATTTGAGAAAAAGTTTATTTTTTTCTTATATAAGTGATTTATTACATAAGATTAAAGAATAATGTGATAAAGGTATTTATATTATGTATTTTTATGTTTTCACTAGACAAATATTTTTCATTCTTTTTATGTCCCTTTCTGAGATTTTTGTGCACATCCCATGTTTTTAAAATGTTTTCATAGGGATTTAATGATGAGTAAGGAAACGTATGACGTCAAGATCATATTTTTGAAGATATTTCATGAAAATAAAACATGTTTTTTTAAGTTTTTTTTGGTTGTAAAAATGGATATTGAGTATAAGTGTCCACTAGTAATATATGGGTTTATTATGTAAGAGTTTGTCATAATTATATAAAATTATAAACCTAAAAGATATTTGGGAACCAAATAATGAGAATTATAGTCTAAATTCACTATAATATTTAATGTTTAAGGTTAGTTACTTATATTATACATGGTTCATGGGAGGTTTTTATATATATGGATCACTCTTATTAATTATTAAAAAAGGAATTCAACTTCTCATGGGATTTTTATATTACTCCCAAACCTTTTTCCACTGATAAATATTTTAAGAGGGTGTAAAACATTGATGTCACATTCAAAAAGATAGAAAAATTTTTTAATGATATAAATATTTGGAGGAAACTATGAATACTTTTTTATCTTCCATATTAGAGATAGCATGAGATCAAACATAATATTGATTTAATGCATGCAGAGAATAATATATGTGATAGATTGATTTGAACATTTTTAGATATTAAAGGAAAGATTAAAGATGGTTTTAATGCAAGATTATACTTACTCTCAGTGGGAATAATTTTGGAGTTAACTCTCACTCCTAATGTAATATGAACATGAATACCTCTAGATTATCATACTTTATCCAATAGGGAGAAAATTAGTTTTTGTTAGTGTCTCTATGGTATCAAAGTGCCACAAGGTTATTCTTAAAATGTAAAACATTTTGTTTCAATAAAATATTTATAGTTTAAAGGCATGAAATATCATGATTTTCAAGTCATTATGGGATTTGAATAAAATGAAAAATTGTCATATTTATGCCCTCAATATTCTATCTAATATCTCACTCATTATCTCTTATGACAGTTGTTCTGCCTCTGGCAGCCCCTCATGGAGAAAATATTATGACATTTCCTCTTGGAGAAATGCTTCTTCCTTGTGATCCCCTACTGCGTGATGATGCTTCGACCTTGGATGGAACTTTAGGAAAAGGGACCTTCAATGATGCTTTAGCTGGGTTGTTTGGATTGGTTCTGGCCACCTTGTTACGCACTCCCCTGGTGTCTTTTGCCCTTAGATGTGCAGATAGGGTGGATGGTTTTCGTTAGGGTATTTCTCAATGGGTAAACCCAGTTAATCTATGGCCTACCATATCTTATATTTTGTGATGATGTTTGGTCATGATAATCCCCTTATTTATTTCTTTAGAAACTTTATTAACTCCTAGGTTCTTCATCAGTAGGCTACCATATCAACCATCTCTAGATCTACCTTCAAAAAACACCTCTTCTCTTGAGATTATTTCATAAAATCTTGGTCCAAGTAATATCATCGTTGTGGATCATAGAGGTTCTCATTATCTATGTTGTCCTAGAACTCATATCTTGGTTTAGAATCCATTCGTGTATCATTTTGGGTTAGACTCCCAGGTTTCCCTCTCCCACTCTAGAATCCCTCAATGCATCGTTTGGTGGGTAATGTTACTAGGAATTTTCTCTACACCAATCAGGAAACTCTCTACCTATAGTCGAAGTCACCCCACCCCCCATATATATGGAGTTAGACATGGTGGATCCTCTTACACAAAGGGTTTTGATTCCGACTGGGTTGGATTTCCACTGGTGGAAAAATATTTTTTACCAGGTACCTCCACATTTCTATATTTACTATTATAGGTAAGGACATTCGGTGGATGTTGGAATGTGAAATCTTTTAGATACTTGGAAGGTTGATATATCCTTAGATAATCCTAATCCATTTTCTTCTAGTGTGGGAAAGGGCGAATCTGGGCTTCAAGTAGCCTCTCCTCCAGATTTGGTCCTAGCAGCATCTTCCTTGGGTCCTCAGGAGGTCTAGCGTAGGGGACCAAATTTGAATTTGTCTTCTAAGTTCCACACACTGGGTTTTCCTTCCATAAAGAATCCTGTGATGTCAAACTTTGTTCATACCTTGACTATTGACTCACTAGTGTTGTCCCTTTTGAAGTTTCTTGCTGATGGGTTGAAGATTTTGAATCTCTCGTACTCAGAGGCTCTTGTATTTTTCCCTCCACCAGTTTCCCCCTCTACTGGGGTTTATTTTCCAGCTTCTTCTAGTTTTTTTCGCCGAAACCCTTGACTATTATGGTTAGTAGCTTGTATTATTTTTCATTGACCTTGGATCCCCCTATTTAGATAAATGCGATCGCGGAGGATACCTCTGGTTTGGTTCAGTTACTCTTAGAGGAGGATAATTCCCCTATCTCAGTTGGAAGATTCAAGATTCATCAGATTGACATTTAGACCTATGGATACCAGTGAGTCTCTGATTTCATTGGTTACCACCTGTTATAAAGTGGTTGTAGGAGACAATTCATGCTCATCTCCTTCAACTTTTAGAAGTTTTACTTGGGATAGATCGAAATAATTCCTTCCTACCAATGCATTAAACAAATTTTTGTCCTTCTTAGGGATTTATTCCTTAGGATTCAACGACACCAATACCAATATTTAATGGTTTCTGTTATGATTTGGAATGATATAGGTTTTTTTTCAAGCTAAAAGTGTGTTCATCTTCAATGAGTCTCACCATCAATAGGTGGATGTTCTTGAAATTCTAGAGCCAAAGAAAAGGTTGGAACTACTTCTGGTTATTATGAAGCATCTAGATTTCTAAAAATTCATGCATGTAAGTGCATGAAGTGAGCACATTTGGTTCTTCTAGAATCATATTGTCTTGGTGGATTATATGTATTCTTATTATCAACATCTTAATACAAAGGATTCATTAAGAGATAAGTCATTTGTCTTTACTTTTTTTATGCCAAATCTGAACTTTCCTTGAGAGATTCTCTTTTGCAGAACCTTTCTATCTTCAATGTAGGAGTATATGTATGATTTTTATGAGGGTATTTTAATAAAATATTGGATTTAACTAAGAAAAAAGTAGGTGATATCATTCTAGACCATCCATGTAGTATTTTATAGATTTCAATTCTGATTCAGGTTTGATGGATCTCTAATTCTTGGGATCTAGATACACTTGGTTTAATAATCGCAAAGAGAGTCAATGTATTTGGTTTTATATAGATACGTTCTCATCTAATATACATGGTATTTATTTTTTTCCTCATACCTTGGTCACTCATCTTTCTCGATCTCTTTCAGACCATACTCCCTTAGTGGTGAATATCAGAAAGGATATTGGTAGCTCAAAACTTTTTTCTTCTCTCATAGTTGGATACTAATGGAGGGTTTCCTTCAGCTGGTCAAGGACTCTAGGAACCAACCTACCTCTGGTTCCCCCTATACTAGGTTATTTGTGTCACTCAATTGGTTAAGGAAGGATATGCATCAGTGGGTATTGAATAGACCAAATAATAATTCCAACTTAGATGGGATTCAAAAGTAGATCGATATACTGGAAAAAATGCTACAACAATATTGGTATGAATACATATTCATAGAACCATCTATTAAAAAATGAATTTTAAGTTAAAATTATTGAGTTAGAAAGGTCCTTCCATGAGAGATCAAGATATTTTTTGGCTAAAATAGGGTGACCAAAATATGGCCTTTTTCAAGGCATGCATTAAGGAAAATAAGGTTTCATGGAAAATTAATCTAAATCTTAAAGATGGTTCATATATGGATGACATTGATATTTCTAGGATAATGGCCCTGGATCATTTTGAGAGTCTTTTAGCAAGCCTAGGGATCTATGATTACAATAGGTATGAGTCCCTGGAAGAAAAAGGTTTCATGCAAAGCGTACCAATTCTGGTTGATCTGGAAAGTAATGAGATGCTTGAGATGATTCCAAGAGAGGAGGAGATAAAAGATACTATTTATAGCATGAACTTGGATAGTGCGATAGGTCCTAATGGGTTCCCTGGTTCCTTTTTAATGGATTCTTGGGAAATCATCAAGAAGAAAATTATGGAATCAATTTATGGATTCTTCAAAGGTTTTTTCTACCAAGGTTGGTATGTACTTCAAGAGTTATTCTTATACCAAAGGTGAATATTACTAATGCCATTAATTAATATTGTCCCATATTCTTGTGAAACTTTGTTTATAAAATTCTTTCCATACTTATAAATATGAGGTTAAGTTGTATCATACCAAGACTTGTTTATGAAGAATGGAATTGCTTCATCAAAGGAAGAAACATACAAGGTGTGGTGGGGATTTTGAAAGAATTGTTAAATGAAATTAGTAGAAATGATATTGGTTCTAATATCATTACTAAATGTGACATTGAAAAATCCTATGATAAAATTGAATGGATCTTTATTATCTATATTATGAGAAATGTTGGCTTTAAAGAATGGGTTTTTGACTTTCTCTTCAGATGATACTCCTCTCCTTGGATCTCCATCTCACTCATGGGGAAGTGTTTTTGATTTTTTAAGATATTTTTTGGTCTCAAAAAATGTGATCTGGTATCTCATAATATATCCATTCTATCCTAAGAGGCTCTCATTAGGAATCTAAAATGTAGTCTGTAAGAGGGATCCATCCTATCTTATAGAGACAAATCAGGTAACAGTTTTATTTCACACTTGATGTTTGTTGATGATGTTATTTATTTATGAATGGAAGGAAAAGTTTCATTCAAGGATTGAACAATATATTGGAGATCTATAGAAAACTTAGCAAACAAGTACTTAATAAGTACAAGAGTTGTGTTTATATTTCCAAAAAAAAATTAAATAGGTGTTGTCGTTTTATTCAAAGTAAAATTGGTATGTAGAGAAAGGGTCTCCATATGGCCTACCTGGGATATCCTCTTTAAAATGTAAGAATTAAGAATACCTTATTTTAGGACATTTTTAAATGCATCACGGGGTGAATTATCGACTGGAAAAAAAACTTTTTGTTGTTCAAAGATCATATCACATTGTTGAATAATGTGATAACCTTTATTCCCATGAAAATGTTTTCATTAAGGCTCCAAATGGAATTATTAATCGGTTATAAATACTTTTAACATGTTTTATATGGGATGATAATCATAAATTAAAGTTTCATTGGGATTCTTGGAAAATGTTGGCTAATCCCATTGGTGAAGGTGGTGTCAAATTACGTAATGTGGAAGAAACCATGCAAAGTTTGTAGGCTAAATTAGCCTAGAGATCCTTAAAAGGACCTCACTATGGGTAATGTTTATGAGTAAATGGTATGGGGATGACTGGAGTAAGTGGGACAGAACCTCAGGGATAGTATTAGGTCTTTCAAGGAACATGTATTCTCATCTTGAGGATTTTGAATGTGTGGTCAGGTGGGTGGTGGGAAATGGAGCTATCAATTATTGGAAGGAAAACTAGTCTAGTAATCCTCTTTACTTTCAAGGGTGTCCAGTTACTAAAATAACCTATAGAGAAACAAGCTTATTTCCTGACTTCATCCATACTATACTTGACCCTCATAAAAGGCTAATCTTTGATAATATCATCCTAAATATTGAGCCTGATAAATTCATTTTTTGGGCTCCTCCTCTGGGAAATTAAACTCTAAGGAATTCTGGGAGATGAAACATGAGAGAATTGTAAATGATGTTTGGGATCCAATTATCTAGTGTAAATACATTCCATCCAAAATGAATTTCTTGGTGTGTAACCTAAGGAATTTTCCACCACCTACTGAAAAAAACATACAGAAGAAGGGGATTCGGCTGGCATCTCGATGCTGGTGTTGCTCTACTCTAATCCATGAAACTATTATTCATCTTTTCATTAGAAGAGACTCATGTCAATGTATCTGGGATCATATTTCCCACTTCATGGGTCTTGATATCTGTAGGTATGGGATTTTTGAGCTCATAGAGACTTGGTTTCAAGGCAACAATATTAGCGGGATTGAGGTGAAGGCTCGTAGCATGGCCTTCAATGCAGGTTGCTGGATTATCTGGGAGGGAAAAAATAAATATATATAAGGGAGTGATAACTCCATCCATTTCATGAAAATTCAGGTGAAATCAGTTATGTCTGAGTTAGGGGATCTAATCCATAGTGGGGGATCCTCAACCTCGCTATAGAGAATCCTTCGAAGGGTGATGGTGATGATGCAGACAGATGAATGGAATAATCTAGGTATGTGGATTAAATGGAAGGCTTCATCATCCGGATTGAAGCTTAACATGGGTGGTTTATGCATGGAAGGGACTATGACGGGGGGAATCCTTGTCTATGATGATAGAGGTTTTGTTCTGTTTGGAATCATCTCCTTCTACATCATAGGTAGATCCTTGTAAGTGGAAGAAAGGTCCATAGATAGTGGCCACTATCAGTGTAGGCACTTAAATTTTATCATTATAGAGGTGGAATTGGATACGAAAATTTTAGTTGGGTTGCTTCATGGAAAATTGAACCCACATTGGGATTTGTCTTATTTAATTGGTAAGTGTAAGGATTTTTTTTAACCAGGTCATTATGGTCAACCATTCTTGGAGAGAGGGTAACTTTTCTACTGATGTGATAACCAACAAGACTAATCCTAGTGATCGTATTATCTTATATCTATGTCTTTGTTCCCTTCAAAATGATTGTAAGCTCATTGTTAGGGGTGATGATTTAGGTCTTCATCACTATCGGGCCCCATGACTTGTTTCCTTTTTTGGGACTTTTGTTTACTTTTTTTCTTAATAAAAAAAATTAATTTTCATTCAAGTCATGATGCAACATCTCCTTCCAGTTTATTTGTGTGGAATATTTCCCATCCATGTTAGAATGACTATCATGAAGGTGTATTATTTTTTTAATTTGATTTTTAACAAGGTGATTGATCTGAATTCATCAATTTCGAGAATGATGTAGTTTCTATAATTTTTCAACTGGAAATGTATATTTCTCCATATTTTTTTTGATAATATAAGGAATTTAATGGTTTATTTGGTGTGATAAATAAGGCTTTGAAGAACTTTATATCTTTGTTGGATGTATCATTTTGGAAGGTATATGAAGATATTGAAGGGATATATTGAGAATCCATATCAACCTGAAGCCTCCATTATTGAGAAGTATATTTCTGATGAGGTTATATAGTTTTGTAAAAACTACTTATATTTATTGGAGCACGTCAATTTGTCTATATCACACCATGAATGAGTCAATTACAGGGTGAAAGGGGATTGACTAGCCTACATAGTTTAATTGATTCCACATGGGTGTGATTAGATTAGAAATTTATATTAACCCAACTATCATGACTATGAAGATATGTAGAACAGTGGAAGTCTAGGTTCAAACCAGTAGAGAGAAGATGAAAATGGCTTGTGACCTAGAAATTTGAAACTCAAATTTTATTCCTCACATGATTCTTGGAGGTTAATATTTAATCTAAGTAGATTTATTTAAACTTTATTTGATGGAATAAGGTTTTGGGATCAATTTTGGGGGCCTATACATAGGATATCCCTAATTCTAAGAATTTTAGGCCTATTATCTTAGACCATATAGCTGTTTAATAGTAACCAATTTATCTTTTCTTCAAAAAATTAGATCTACCCAGATTGGCAACCACACATTATTCCAAATGTGGTTTCTAGTCTAGATGCATTAGGTGTAACTACAAAATCAAAAAATGGATCAAATTATTGGTCAAAATTTGGTTTATTCTAATTAGTTCAGGATCCTTCCCTTATAATCTCCTGGTCTGAATCATGCAAGTTAATGGAATATGATTTTATTATCAACCTAATTTTTCATCCAATAAATTAAAAAAGTTTATATTTAGAGATTCATTGAAGAATTTCTCACCCTATTCTTGATCCCTATCCCAATGAGGATTAACCACACATAGAAACAGTAGTATTAAACATAAATATAATCAATGAAATTGAGTCAGACATGGATTCAATGTAATAATAAAAAAACTCAATTGAAATGGTAGTTGAATTAATGTAAGTAGGAAAAAATATGATATTAGAAGAAACAGTGATCTTATCATGGTAGTTGAAGAATAAAGGAAGAAAACCACATTAAAATAGAAAAAGGAAATACAAAATTGTTCAAATGGAACCATAGTATAAATACTAGAATGAAAATGAAATAATAACAGAGAAAATGAACATAAAAACAGAGAAAAGGGTGAATCTCTTGAAATTTTTGGCCCCTTGGAATTAAATAGTCTAAATAATCATACAGTGTAACCATTTTTAACCCCACAGGTCTTCTTGAGTTACTCTTTACTCAATGATTTTATGTTTTAATATATTATTTTATGCTTTAAGTGATAGCTTTGTGGTATCTTGGGCTTTTATACCTCTGTTATTTAATATTTGAACAAAATTTATAGGGTCTTTGGCCCTGATAGTTTTATGGTGTAAATATGTATTTATGATGGAAAATATTTTTTGTATATAACATTTTATGGCTTGAATGGGATTTACATCCTGGGTCTCTAGTTGTCCTGACTCGAGGGATTTATTCCATTAACTAGTTTGTATGGCATAAATAGTCTAAAATTTCAAATTTTTGCATCAATATCCCCTTTAAAATATAAGCTCGAATTTTCTATAAAACCCAACCAAATACCACAATTTCTTTGTATAAAACATGTTCAATCCCAAAAAATGGTTCCAATATATATGTATATATATATATATATATATAATTTAAGATTATAAAATTCCCTCATACTTAAACAATTGTTTTTCCTTAAGAAAAAAACATCTCAACAAGGATTCCAAATAAAACAATTTTTAATAGGAAACATGCATTATAACCAAGAAAATAAAACAAACTGTTAGTAGAAAATGTTAGTTCTCCAAGATCACCCCTACAAATAAAATCAATAATGCCTCATTATAAAGTTGTTTATCCAAATCCCTTTTTCCTTTAATTTCAATTTATTTATCTGTTCCTTAGAAGCTATACCCATGTTATAATTTACCTCATCATGAATTTTCTCTCATGACTCAAGGTAAAATGAAACTAGAGTAATGATCATACCTTGAATACTTGTTTCTAACCAAAGTCTTTCATTGATTCTAACATCTCGACTCTAAAAAGACAAAGAACACAATTAATCATGATGACTTTAACATTAAGTTTCAAATGAATCTAAGAATGAGGGTGGGTGGATGAATGGTAAAAACAAATCTCAAAAAGGATGGTAAACTCTATAGTATAATGCATGATAATCATAAATAGTGTAATAAATAACCTACTCAAAAAAGTATCACATTCACACTCCCAAAATCTCAAGGTATTTCCATGGATGTGTCATAAAAGTGTAATGAAAGTATCATGAATATATTTTTTTCTAAAGTTATTTTTAGGATAGATCTCACATCCACCAACTGACCACATACGATCCTTTGTGAGATTCATCATTCTTGTGGTGGATATTTTTTGTCTTCCTAATACAGAACCCTTTTTTAGAAATAGGATAGTCGTGAAAGTACCTCAAACGTAACCATGGACCACATCCATTAGATCAGGTGAAAATGTAATTGAACATCTCCTTAGTAACAAGAATCCCAATAAAACATATTTATTTAAGTAAAAATCATGAAATCATACCAAATATTAGGGTGGTAAGGGATAAATGGGATTTTAACTTAGCTTAATCCTAACAAGGTCACCCATGGATTCTACGGGCTTAAAAAGGAAAAATGTACAAGTGGGTATTGGGAAAAATAGCTCAATAATAAAAATTCCTTAATAATATTAATAATTTATTTGTTCATTAATATCCCAATATAATTCCAATGTAATTTCTAATAGGTTTACATACCTGAAGTATCTCTCAAGAAATATGCTCAAAAATAATGGGAAAGAGTAGGTCTAGAATCCTCTTGGGAATGGAAATACATATAAAAGGGGAAATAACTTAGGTAATAGTCACTAGTAATAATTCAATCAATAAAAATTTTAGTAATTCGGAATTGGAATTAAATTACTGAACTCATAAATCATGCTAAAATTGTAAGTAGTAATAAATAATAGATTTTATCAATTTCCATCAAAACTTTCTCTTTTATTTACATGGGTGAAATGACATTTCAAGTTAAATCATGTTTCTAATGGAAAATGTATCTTAAACTAATTATAATAGGGAAAAATCAAGGCTTATATGAAATATATCTTAATAATGATCCCCCACCACACACACACACACTTAAATTGAAATAGTGTCTGCATTGTTTTGGGAAGTTATGAGGGGGAGATAGCAATGAAATAATACAAAAGTAAAATAGAAAGAATGAAATGAGTTTATGGAATCGTGATATCCTTGTTCTAAATTTCATTCCATGAGGAAAATTCTAGAGGTTTCTTTAAAACCGGTCTACCTTCAAAAATGTTAGAATAAAAGTATAACTGTACTAGATAAATGATCAATTCAAAGGATTAGATAATATGAAAGCAATAAAGGGGTAGGTGTTGTCAATAATGGATATTATCTCAAATATAAGTGCATATATAAAAATATAAATCTAATAAAAAATAAACTACTTATTATAAAAACCAATAAAAAGAAAATAAAATACCTACACAAACTTAGAAAAGACTCAAAAAATCAAAATATGGGTTGCCTTGTTGGGACCACTTTGTGTATGAAGTTGTATTTGTTGTCAATAGTGGTCAATACTGGTCAAAATGAAGAACGAGATCCAAATTTCATGTAAAAATTAAATGAGGATGATTAAAGGATGTGTGCATGGATAATTGATCAATTCTTTATGGTGTAAAATCATATGATTATTTCACTGATCCTAAGTTTAGAATACATGTATCAAATGTGATATATTATTTACAATAATGAATATGGTTTAAGTATCATACATATGAGGATTATTTAATTGATTTGTAATTCATCATCCATGTGATAAGTTCTTTGTAATTTATACTCTAAAAATATTAGAATAAGAATAGGAATTAAGGGTCATGCAATGTTTCATTATTTCAAGAAAATCATGGAAGATGATTTGTATGAAAGAAAACTAGATGATGCTTTGATGATTTGTATTTCCAAAATATCATAATTTTGGAGAAATTATGATGAAATATTTATGATGGAAAGGGGGATAAAATTTGATGCCAATCATATTCAGTTTTGGTTGGAAAGAATGATGTTGCTGGAAGATAGAGAAGTTGCAGTATTTTCCATTGAAAATATAATGATGCTAAAGGTGTTTGATTAAAGAAAATATATCACGAAATATATGGTTTGTGATGAAATCAGTTTTTTATTGATTAATCCAGATGACAATGAAGCATCATTGGTGTTATTGTTAAATCATATTTTAAGGTGGCGTCGTTTTCCAGTGTTTTCTAAATTTTTGGGGCTCAAAATTAGGAGATGGAGAAATTTTATTTTGGAAAATAATGTTTCACGTAAGTTTAAATATGGATTGGTAGGTTGCACGCAAGTGGAGTTCCAAGATTCAAACATCAAAATCTTGAAAAGTAAAGACTCTCATGAAAGATTGGTTTTTTCACACAAGATTGAAGGGATTTTGGAATGTTGTGTGCAAGGCATGATTCAAGGTCAGAACATCAAAAAATGGAAAAGGAATTAAGTGAACGAAAGATTAAATAAGTGCATGAAATATGAGGTAGGTGCTAAAGAGACTTATGCACCTAATGCAACGTCAAATGGGGTTTTGTACGATGCATTAGGATCTTGCGTAACATGTCAAGGTTTTTGCACGTGGGGGTTGGTGATGCCTATAAATAAGAGGTGAACCCCTATCATTTGAGAATATAAACACTTAGAGAAATATCAAGCTCTTAATCATAGAAGAATTTTAAGTAAAGGAAGTTGCGTGAAAGAAATAGAGTTGTGCGTAAGAAGGAGAAGTTTCACACAATAAGAGAGTTTTGTGCAAGATTGAAGTTGTGTGCAAGAGGTGTTTCACAACAAAAGTTAAATCTTACATGCGAGGCATGAAAGTTGTGCACGAGTCACCAAAAAGTGGTGCGTGAAATATTTTCATCCCACATCTCTTTGACAAGTGTTCATCACTCTCTAAGTGGCTTCATTAAGAAGAGATTCTTGTGGACCATTCCAGTTTCACAAAGAAGAACTGCACATCTTGTGCGTAGAAGAACTATGCACCTCTTGCATGAAGAAGAAGAAGAAGAACACAAACCCTCGATTGGGTGATCCTGTTTATGCGTTAAAGCTATACTGTTAGCAGGTATGTTGTTTGTGTGAAGAAGAACCATACATGAAACAAAGCTCATATCTGTAAAAAGGAAGGAAGTATACTGATACACTCATGTGTTGGTATTCATATTTTAAGAAAGTGGTTAAGATACTACTTCACTATTCCATATTATATTGTGTCAAAGAAGAAGAAGAGAGTATACAATCTATATTTAGTTATTCAGTCCATAACAACTGTGATGATGCTAAGATGAGATGGTATTCATTGATTTGATAATCACAAAGGGAAATTGTGATTCTAGAAAGAATAATAAGTTTTAGTGTAGCTGGTTTTTCACTGAAGAAAAAGGAGAAGAAGATTGTGTAGCTTTCTGGTTTGTTGCTGGGAAGAAGAAGAGGGTTACTTGTATGCTGCTAAGAAAGTGACAAGTAAAGAGTGGAAGATTAAGCATCAGTGTGACATCCAACATGTCTCAACAGGTGTAAGACTCTATTAGTGTGACAAACCCTTATCAATAGAGAGAAGACTATCTTTAGATGCAGTATAAAAAACCAGTGAGGAGCTGCAAGTTGGACTAGGTCGTCACCAGTTCAAGAAGAGGATTTTTTCCCTACCACCTCCAAAGTATAGGGACCCACACTTTCTAGAGGATTGTTTCCCTATCCAATCCACTATAACATTTATCACATTATAGTGGATAATCCATGCACTAGTCATTCCCATGCATGAAAATGATGTAGGTGGTCTTATTGATTAGTGAACCTTGTAAAAATATTGTGTGTATATTTTTACTAATTTTTAGTATTACATGCGATAGGGAAAAGATAATAATAGAATCAAGATCCTTACAAGTCAATAGGTACAGGGATAAAAATTTGGAATTGGTTTAAAAAGTCCCCAACACTAATTCACCCTCAGTCTCAATGTTAAGCATATCCCAAACTAGTCCTCTCAATTGGTATCAGAGCCAAGCACACCTCTGTTGGATTCTCTATAGTGAAGTTATTCTCTTCCAAAGAGTAGAGTTTCTTTCCTGATTAATCAATTAAGTGTTGTTTCATTGAAGATTTAGTTCTCTCTGAGTATAAGACCATATCTACCATGACCATGATGAATAGGAAAAAGAAAGAGAAGAGAATGTTGAAAAAGAAGTCCCTCTTATCTAAAGAAGAGGAAGTATTTGGTTCTCCATACCTTGCTAATAGTGAAGACACATCAGACTTGGAAAGTAATTAACAGGTGAATCAAGTTCCCACCAAGAATATAGATAACCTTCCTACCTCAAGTTATTAGTAGGTATGTGTTAGTACATTTGGAAATTATTCTCATGATGAAAATGCAATCACAAGTGGTGATGATAAATATAAAAATTCTCAAGAGTTATTAGTTGATAGATTAAAAATGATTATTCATAATATTCCGGAAGAAATTTTCCCCCTTGTTTGTGGAGTATATCAATATATTCAAGAAGATATCACCCAGCTGGAAGAATAAAATTATGTTTTAGAGTAGGGCTTGCAAGAAAAAATTTATGAATGTTTAAAGCTCTCCAAACATGTTGGAGCCTTTGAAGAAACAAAGATGGAAATTTAAATTAGTTAATCAAAATGGCTCAAAGATGTTGAAGACAAATAGATATTTGATAAGAATTTTGAATAATATATCCATGAACTTTAAGATAAATTGATGAAGATCATTGAAGTCAAGGGTTTATACTTAGAAGAAAATTCCAAGAAGATCAATGAACTTGACTCTTTATTACAAAACAAAGTTCTAATGCATTAAGAGGAAGTTGAAAGATTAAAGAAATATTGTGAAGATAAGATGAATATGATTGAAGATCAAAAAATCATCCTTAATATGAAATTTCTCTAAATGGAAGCTTAGTTGGCCAAACTTGAGAAGACACATATTGAGACCTCACAAAAGATTGAAATAGTTACTACTGGTACTCAATTTTAATTGGATGATTCTAAGGGTGAAATAACTCCAACATGTGATAAGAATATCATGACTTCATTCGATGATATATCACAAGTATCTAAGAAATAACAGGTACCATCCATACCATCTTGTACTAATGTTTCTAAATTTGTTTCTACAAAAAGTATAGGGTGGGAAAAAAATTATAAACAAGTATGGATGATGAAAAGTGATTAGATACCTACCACCATGGCTAGGGTGTATAGGAAGAATAATGTGGAAGGTGGTTCCCCACATATAGCACAAACAATCATGAATAATGCCCAACAACCTTATACAAAAGATATCAATAAGTCAGAATTTGTGGGTTAATGTTGGTGATGCAACAGATTTGGGCATTGTGCATTAAATTTTTGGTAAAATCCTAAAAATATTAAAGAAAAAAGGAATCTCATCTCAAGGGGGAGAAATATAGAGAGGAAGAAGCAACATCCACATATCTAGAATCATCTGTATACTATAAACAGATTTGGAAAGCTTGATAACATCTATGATATATTCATTAGAAGTGGTCACAAGGTTGGTACATGTTCATCTCAATAGTTACTCAAAGATGATAAGAAAAGAAGATCATATAATCTAGCTAAGACATAAGAATCATCCTTGGGAAGTAGTCAGAATAATATTGTAAAAAATAATTCTCCTAAGAAGATTCCAAGAAGTAAAGGTGAGAATACCTTGGATTATAAATCCAATAAGGTTAAGGGTAGTGTATCTAAAATAAATCCTAATAAGGATGTCACTCAAAAGAATCCATGTTTAAGATCCAATCTTGATTCCTTAATTCATAATGACCTATTGGTTATATGGCTAGAAGACTCAGAAAGAATGATAAAAATAAAATATGCACAAGCTAAGGATAGTGCAATAGGAAGTAAGAAGATTCCACATTAAGATAAAGAGGTCATGTGTGTAAGGTGTAACAAGGCTAGACACACTGTTAAAATTTTCATTTCATTTATTCTAGACCAAGAAGAATTCTTCATGAAGATGAAAGGTGCATGAGGAGATTCTAGTGCTTTGAAAGCTCTTAAATAAAGAAGGACCACACACAAAGAAATGGAAGAAATATTAATATCCACACAACCACAATCAGAATTGAATATCAAATATGAAATTGTGAAGAGTAGACCAAATAGAGAATCTTGGTTGAGAAAATCATCTCAACCTTGTTGTTTACATTGATGAAGTAAGGAGGATATACCTTATTCTCTTAAATTTTTGTGTATTTTATTTGATCTGATAATACAGGGAATTGAAGGTGAAGTAATTTCTCAGGGGGAGAAATGGATAATTAGTGGTGATAATTATTCCCTTGAGGGGGAGACAAGTGAAAAATATACTAGAGTCATTATCTTAATTGGTACCAACATCAGTTGGTATCAAATTCAGTTAATCTAGAAATTTATTAAAGAACATGTCATTGGAAAATCCTAGAATGAAAGTGGAAAATCCTTGAAGATAAGTATGTGAGTTCTCATCTCATGAGGTATCATGATCAGTGGATAATGGACAGATTTTTTGTCTAAATCAAATCCTCTTTTTTTTCTACACCGAGAATCGCTCAAATAGACTTATAGTGAAATGATTGATGGAACATTGTGTGAGTATGTACTGATATATTCTCCCATGAACTTTATATTTCTTGTCAATAAGGGAGAGAGAATGTGAAATTAAAGTGTAAAAATTGAAAGGTATAGTGAGATAAAGAAGTAAAGGGGATAGATAAGATTCACATTTTGATATTGACACATTCATTTGGATATAACTTTGAAGTATTTTCAACAAATAAAAGGGGGAGATTATTGGGACCACTTTGTGTATGAAGTTTTATTTTTTTTTCAACAATTATCAATACTAGTCAAAATGAATAAGGAGCTCCAAAGTTCATGTCAACACTAAAGTAGAATGATTGAAGTAATTGTGCATGTTGAATTGATTAATTCTTTATGGTGTAAAATTAGACGATTGTTTCATTTATCCTAAGTTCAGAATACATGTATCAAATGTGATACATTGTTTACAACAATGAAAATGGTTGAAATATCATCCATGTGAGGATGATTTAAGTGATTTGTAATTCATCATCCATGTGAGAATTTCTTTGGAATTAATACTCCAAAAATATTAGAAGAAGAAGAGGAATTAAGGGTCATGCAATATTTTATTGTTTCAAGAAATCCATGGAAACTGATTTATATGAAAGAAAACCAGAAGATGATTTGTTGATTTTTATTTCCAAAATATCATAAGTTTGAAGAACTTTTGATGCAAGACTTATAAAGGAAAGGGATAGAAAATTTTATGCCAATCATATTCAGTTTCGGTTGGAATGAATAATGTTGCTGGAAGATAGATAAGTTGCAGTACTTTCCATTGAAAATATAACAATGCTAAGGGTGTTCAATCAAAGACAATATATCATGAAAGATATGGTTCATGATGAAATTAGTCATTTTTTGATTAATTCAGATGAAAATGAAGCATCATTGGTATTCTTACTGAAGCATATTTTAAGGTGGTATCGTTTTCTAGTGTTTGAAAAAATTTTGGGGATCAAAATCAGGAGATAGAGAAATTTTCTTTTGGAAAAGAATGTTGCACGTAAGTTTGAAGAAGGTTTGGTATATTGCATTCAACTGGAGTTACAAGATTCAAACATCAAAATCTTGAAAAGGAAATACTCACATGAAAGATTATTTTTTGTGTGCAAGATTAAAGGTAGTTTGGAATGCTGCACGCAAGGCATGATTCAAGGTCGTGACATCGAAAAATGGAAAAGGCATGAAGGGAGCAAAAGATTCAAAAAGTGTAAGAAAGATAAGGTTGGTGTGAAAGATACTTACATGCCTAATGCGATGTCAAATGGTTTTTTGCGTGATGTTTCAGGATCTTGCGCGATGTGTCAGGGTTTTTGCACACGGGGGTCGGTGATACCTATAAATAATAGGTGACCCTCTCTCATTTGAGAAGATTGACACTTAGAGAGATCTTGAGCTCTGAAGTGTAGAAAAATTTTAATTAAAGGGAGTTGCGTGAAATAAATAGATTTGTGAATAATGAGGATAAGTTGCATGCAAGAAGAGATTTGTGTGTAAGATTGAAGTTGCACTAAAGAGGTGTTTTTCGAAAAAAGTTAAATCTTGCGTGCGAGGCATGAATGTTGTGCACAAGTCACCAAAAATTTGTGTGAAAAATATTGCTATCCCATAGGCCTTTGATAAGTTCTAAGCACTCTCGAATCGGTTTTGTGAAGAAGAGATTCTTGTGGACCATTTTGGTTGCATGAAGAAGAACCGCACATCTTGTGAGTAGAAGAACCATGCACCTCTTTCATGAATAAGAAGAAGAACACAAACCCTTGGTTGGGTTCTCCTATTTACGCGTTAAATCTATATTGTTAGCAGGGATGTTGTTTGTGTGAAGAAGAACCATACGTGCAACAAAACTCATATCTTCACAAAGTAAATAAGTATACTGATACACTCATGTGTTGGTATTGATATTTGAAGAAAGATATTAAGACATTACTGCACTATTCCATATTATATTGTGTCAAAGAATAAGAAGAGAGTGTTCAGTCTATATTCAGTTATTTAGGCCATAAAAACTATGATGATGCTAAGCTGATCTGGTCTTCATTGATCTGATAATCACAAAAGAAAATTGTGATTATAGTAAGAAGAAGAAGAAGTTTCAGTGCAGGTGGTTTTGTATTGAAAAAAGAAGGAGGAGAAGATTGTGCATCTTTCAGGTTTGCTGCTGGGAAGAAGAAGAGGGTAACCTACATGCTGCTAAGCAAGTAACAAGTAAAGATTGGAAGATCAAGCAGCAGTGTGGCATCCAATAAGTATCAATAGATATAAGACTCTATTAGTGTTACAAACCCTTATCAACAGGGAGAAAACTATCTTCATGGGTAGTATAAAGAACTAGCAAGGAGCTACAAGTTGGACTAGGTTATCACCAGTTCAGGAAGAGGGTCATTTCCCTTACCCCTCCAAAGTTTAGGGAACCACACTGACCATAGGATTGTTTCCCTGGCCAATCCACTGTAATAGTTATCATATTATAGTGAAGAATCCATCCACTGGTCATTCCCATGCAAGGTAAGGATGTAGCTGCTCTTATTTTCTAGTGAACCTTGTAAAAATATCATGTTTATATTTTTACTAATTTCTAGTATTTCATGTGATAGGGAAAAGAGAATAAGAGAATCAAGATCCTAAAAGGTCAATAGGTATAGGGATAAAAGGTTTTAATTGGTTTAAAAATTCCTAAAAATGATTCACCCCCCTCTCAGTGTTAGTTATATCCCAAACTGGTCCTCTCATGCCTCCCATGAAGTGATAAAAAACGTCATCATCAAGATGAATGTAAAAATATCAATCAAAGTAGTCTATCATATCAGTTATCCTTAGCCTTTTATGGGAACTAGAGTTTGTTTCCTCTAGATCTAGTGGTCTCTTGGGAGGATTCACCACCTCATAAATGGCCTGACCAAACCTCTCATGTGGGAGATGGAGCATCTATGTAGGTCTTGGATGGAGCTCTTATGGTGGTCTTTTATCGTGGCTACATAAGGAAATAGCTCATGGGGAAGTCTATATGGTAGCCTAGCAGTTCCATCATAAGTGACAAAAGAAGTATATGATCTAATCATCGCATACTAAATGTGCAAGTAATATGAATAGTGTAATAGAGCCATTTTTAGACAAAAATTGTGTATTCATTCAATTATATAATTTAAATGATACAACTAGGGATAAGGAATATAGGGAATATATAAATACACCCATAAAGATACAAATAGGTGATGGGTACATGGGGGAAACTAATTAAAGAGGGAAGAATATTTTTCAGCATCATCGGTGGTCCCCTCTCTAATGATGGGTGGTTGGATCTACCATTCCATGTCAATATGGGCAACAGTGGTGGGGAAAAGTGACTCAACCACTGTAATGGGTGTCATGGTGATGGAAGTGGTCTCTGTTATCATGGATTCTAGAAAGGTTTTGATCCATAATGAGGCCATATATCTGGTAGATGGATCGATAAAAGGCATCTCAGATGTGGTTGGTAAATAAGGGATCTTTCCTCATTGAGTGTGCTCTACCAAGAAGTCTTGTTGGGTAGTAGGGTTGGTGATCTTGGGAGGAATCTTGAAAAAGGTGGTAGAAGGTGTGATAGTATATGGGGTGGGAATGGATCCAAAAGATGGCCCAATAACATTAGGATGGGGGTGGATAGATATAGAGGTTGGGGTGGGGAAGAGGAAGGTAACTATATAGGCTCATCAAATGGAACTCTAGAGTGATAGCATATATATAACGACTCATACTTTACATACATTGATATTAATTCAAAATTTAATTATATTTATTACAACATGTCAAAAAACCATAATAGGATTGTATAGGTATAGTGTCTTTAGAAACTAGAAAACAAAAATAATTGGTCCATAAAACATCTACATTATCTCCCTTTTATTTCATAGTAACTGGACTCCTTTTTGGCATATCATACTTAATACCCTTCTTCCTGACCTGGGGAAAAGAAACATACAAAAGGGTGAGCTAAAATTCTCAGTAAGGGTAAATAAAGGAAATATTAATCATATATAACATTTTAAAATCTTATCCTGCATGTAAGAGATCATAATATCATGGCATAGGATAAATCATAGAAGTGCAATGTAATCCTAATAATCATAACATAAGACATGAAACTTTGTGCCATACACATATAAGAATAGAAAATCATTTCATATTATTCAAGGCTCATTTCCAAGACCATCATAGAAGACAAAGTCCATTACTGAACCGAGTTCACTCCTCATCCTATCCCTGTATCACTAAACCGGATTAACTTGTCATTCCAGCTATGTCTATCTCATGAGATATAAATCTTTACCCAATTCATTTTAGGGAGATATAGGTCCCACCCATATCGTAATTAAACCATTATTATGTGTTCCAAAAAAACATAAATCATTCATCAAAGCATAACCCATGTAATAAAATAGGGTTCTTAAACATAACCTTATGTCATCTTAGATGGAAAATAATTTTGATAAAACACTTGAACTTAATTCTTGAAGAAAATATCCTTTCTTCTTTAAAATGTTTTCTTTTCTCAAAATGTTGTACAACATTAAAAGAAAAGAATTTAGTTGAAAATACACGTGTAATCTTGTATAAGAAGATTCATGGAAATATGGCATTATGAATATGTAAAAACTCATTAATTCCGTATAAGTTAAAAAACATTCTCCTCGTACTTTTGCTGGAAAAGTCAAAAGGTACTTCGTATGGTAAACGTAAGAAAGATTCCTTAAAAACCATGTTGTAAAAGTAAAAAATGGATAAAAATTAATTTAAACATACATAGAATAATAGTAAATATTTTATGAGAATATTCTTATAAAACATGGAAATGGATGATAAATATACCCCTAGTAAATACTAACGCATAAACAATCTTAGACAAAAATGAGATTTACAAAGTTATCCCTTACCTTATGTCTGATATGCTTCCTATGTATCAGAACCTCCTGTATAATGATTTAAATAATGTTACTTATTTATTACAGAATCATAACCATTATTATGATAACATTTATGATCATATTTTTGTTTGTTTGTTAGTAACATTTCATTGTTACTTGTTATTCGTGTATTAACTGCTTTACGTTCTTATGTATATTTTGTCAGATATGTTCTTATTCCTCTTTTTTTGTTATAGTTATATAATTTAAAGTATGTTATTAGTATAATATATATCATATTTATTCATTCAATTCATTTATATAATCATGTTATAATGAAGATTATGTAGAATGAATCACATCGCACTGTGGAGACGGTAAGTCGTACGTACGCACGAGCAATGATATTGTTCCCATAATTATTGAATAGCATTGAAGTTTCTAATGTATAGTATCTCAGAATTAGTATCATGTTATAATAATAATATATATTTATTATTTACACCATTATACCCATCCAAGTAAGGTGGTGGTGAAAAACAGATCACACCACGGTGTGGAGATGGTAATTTGTACGAACGCACGTGTGGTGATTTCATTTTTTGTAGGATGGATAGAAGGTGAAATAGGGTTGTTTAATCATTATAATAAAATATCAGTATATGAGTGATACTGATTTTATTACTTTATAATGAAACAACTAAATAAGAGGAAGTCGAAGAAGAAAGAAATTTGAAAGAATCGATAGAAGAGATTACGTCTTCCCCAACATGCCTCCTTTAAGTTTCCTCTTAAGGCACTAGAGTTGATCTTTTGAGAAGACCATAACCTCTAGAATGTAACTAGGGAATTTTAGAATATAAATGGACATGTTTTTTCTGAGCTTGAATTCTCAAAATGGAGTGAAGAGGAAAGGGAGGAGGTTCCCTTTTATAAGAGAGGAGAAGGTCACTTTAAGAAACTCTCCAAATATTAATTTATTATAAATTCAATTTCGACTAAAAATGGTCCAAAACTTATTTAATTCAAATATAAGATGATTTTGGTTTGAATACCCCTCATACAATAATATTTATACAAGTTTAGATTGTTTTTTATCCTTATCTGTTTAGTTTAACCCTTATTTTACCCTTTTTATTCTTACCATGATATCATGTTATTTACACATTTTGGGTTAATGTAATTACCATATCATGTCAAATGACCAAAAAAAGTTATTTATGACATATTTGTACTTATATAAACCATTTTTCCAAATATTATATTTTTAGGAATTTAATATCATTTAATAAACTATTTTATGTTTTAAGTTATGAATTGTGTCAATTTTGGACACTATTCGTACTTGACTTTTTTTAAAATTCATAAAAACTTTATTACTTCAAAAATAAGGCATTAGATCAAAGATAATATGTCAATTTTTTCCATAAAATTATTGTATGACATCAAAATAACCAAATTACATTTGTTTTAATATTTATAAATTCATTTATTTAAATCTTTCATTAATAAGGTAATTACTACATCATATTTGTGTCATAAATAAAACTATTTATATAATCTATAAAAATTATAAATAAAATAACATGATGTAGTAAATTGTTTTAGATTTATAATTACTATTTATAATTATATATATTGGTTATATAACCCTATATTAAAATCTATTTATTAAAAGATATATGTTTTGGTTATAATTATCTTTACTTTAAATTAATTCTTATAAAATGTCATTTTCACATCCATGTGAATCTATGGGGTCCACAAATAGACCCAAGGATTCCCATGGTCGGAAATATTTCATCCAATAGGATTATAACATGTTTTAGGGTAGTATTATATTATTAAATTATTATTTTTTTACACTTATTTACCAGATTTACCCTTTAACCATGGTAAATAAAATAATTACTGAAGTTACTATTCATAATGTCCAAAACTAAAAGGTACCTACTCACGCAATTTGGACCTTCTGATTCCAAATATGGAATAAATTTTTCCAAATTCAAAACACATAATTTGCAGTAATTGATTTAAAATTAATCTCGTTGTTGAAATGAGAATACGGGTTTTAAAAGTTAAAACATTGCAAAAGATTAAAATGTTTTTACCTATTAATTCAATGTAAGATTAATGATAATGAAATACATTATATTAAATGGTAAAAACATATTCTATTTATACTTTAAACCCATTCAATGTTATAATTTAATCATATAAATTTTCTTGATGAAAAAAGTTGTTTTTAATTAATATTTAGTGTATTTTTACTATTCATCAAAACATGAAAGTTATCAGATAAATATCAGAAATTTATCCAAAGTAAATTTTTATATCCCACTTCAAAATAACATGTTTATGTTTTCATATATAAATTATTAATGTTTTAAAATCCTAATTTAAAATGGGTTCTCCATTCAAAGGTATAAAATTAACCCTTTTAAAAAAAATAGGTTCTTATACATAAAATAGGTTTTTATTCATACCTTATGACTAAAATATCAACTGGATGAATATAAAAAAAATATTTTATTAATTATATAACAAATATATCTCATTAAAATCATTAATAAATGTAATTCAATCAAAAAATACAAATTTCTATTTGATATATATTTTTCATAAATAATTAATACCCAATGAATTTATAATGCATTTTCATAAGTTAGTTACAATTATTCCCGTTAATCTAAGGGCTAGGCTATAATGGTAATTTTATATTAAGGTAATCTCATGGTTCTTTTAAACTCACTATTGTGTGCAAAGAAAGCTAATTAAGGATAAAAAATATTTAAAGAAAATATTTCATAAAAACATCCGGGTGTTACATTCTACCCCCCCCCCCCAAACTAAATTTCACCCTCAAAATTCATCACTTAGTAACAAACAAATTAGGATACCTCTCCCTCATCATATCATAAAGTTCCCATGTATCTTCTTTAAATTTGTGGTTCCTCTATAAAACTTTAACCAAGAGAGTGGTCTTGTTTCGTAGAAATTTTTCGCTACGATCCAAAATCTTTATTGGTAGTTCTTTATAAGAAAGATCTTTCTCCAACGGTATGACTTCTGAGCTTAGTACATGTGAAGGATCAAGTATGTACTTTCTTAGGAGAGATACATGGAACACACCATGAACTTGAGAGAGATTCTGTGGAAGCACCAATCGTTAAGCTACCTTCCCAACACGATCCAGTATTTCAAAAGGACCAATATACCTGGGGCTTAGCTTTACCTTCTTTCAAAATCTCATTACTCTCTTCCAGTGAGATATTCATAAGAACACCTTATCACTCAATTAAAACTCTAGGTATTTTCTTCGATTTTCAGCATAACTTTTTTTGTCGACTATGAGCTTCTCTTATGTGTTGTTGAATATATTGGACCTTTTTTGCTCTTTAATCAACAAGATCAAGTCCTAATAGCTTTCTTTCCCCAACTCCATCCCAGCAAGTTGGAGTTCTACAATTCTTTCCATATAGGTCTTCATAATAATACATCTAAATACTAGAGTGAAATCTATTATTGTAAGAAAATTCCACCAATGGTAGGTGTTTATCCCAACCACCTTTGAAATCCATAGAGCAAGCTCTCAACATTTCTTCCAGAGTTTGAATTTTCCAATCAGAATGATCATCTGTCTGAGGATGATAAGTAGTTCTAAAACTTAACTCTATATCCAGATCATGCTTGTAGAGACCCAAAGCTTGACTTAGACAGACATTACATTACTTTTGCGGAATACTTAGTACATAACAAAAAAACACACACACAAGGACCGTAATAGTTTAGTGTCTTTGGAAACTCGGAATATAATCTTCTAATCGTGGTGAAAGATCATCAACATCTCCCATAAAGATCTTCCTTTTTTTTACCTAAAACATTTCTTTATATCCTGGAGAAAAGAAAACATAAAAGGGTGAGCTCAAATTCTCAGTAAGGGTAAACAAAAGAAATATCAATCACATTATATTCATAAGAACATAACATTTTGGAAATCTTAACCTGCAAAAGAGAGCATAATTTCATAACATGGGATAAATCATAGTAGTGAAATGAAATCCCAATAATCATAACATAAAACATTAAACTTTGTGGAATACACAAATAATCATAGAGAATCATATCTTATTAGTCAAGACTCATTTCCAAGACTATCTTAGTGGACAAAGTCCATTTCTGAACCGAGTCACCCTCATTTCAGTCATGTTTCACTGAACCGGTATAACCTACCGTTCCAGCCATGTCTATCTCATGAGATATAAAATCTTTACCCAATGCATTGGAGGGACATATAGGTCCCACCCATCTCATAATGAAACCATTCTTATGTGTTCCACAAAATCATAAATCATACATCATTGCATAACCCATGTAATAAAAACGGGAATCTTAAACATCATGACATCATAAAACAATTCATATAGGATAAAGGAATTCATAAAAATATTTCCATCACAACATAATCAAATCCATGTAATAATAGGGATATAAATAGAACCCTTTATTATCTTAGATGGAAAATAATTTTGATAAAACACTTGAACTCCATTCTTGAGGAAAATATCCTTTCTACTTCAAAAATACTTTTCCTTTCTTAACATGTCATACAATTCTAAACTAAAAGAATTTGATTAAAAATAAACTTGAAAACTTTTAAAGGAAGATTCCTGGAAATAATGTTTTAAAAATACATTCATGTCGTATAAGTTAAAAAAACATTCTTCTCATACTTTTTGCAGAAAAGTCAAAAAGTACCTCGTACGAAAAACGACAAAAGATTCCTTTCATATCTTTTACTAAAAAATCACTGAAGGGTAAAATTTGATATAAACTATTATAGAAGGATATAAATATTACATATTGAGGAAACATGGATGTGGATGATAAAATACACCCCAGTAAATACCAAAGTATAAACAATCTCGGATCGAAATGAGATTGTGATATTTTCCCTTACCTTAGGTCTGATTTGCTTCGTAAGTGTCCGAACCTCCTCTTCTTTGAAGCGCCTCTTTGAGATCTCCTTTTAGGGCACTAAAATTGGTCTTTGAGGAAGACCAGAACCTCTAGGATGTTTCTAGGGAAGTGTAGAAGGTAATTTTGCAGGGTTTGGCCGAGCTTTAAGGCTTAAAGTGGTGTGAGGAAGAGAGGGAGGAGGTGCCCTTTTATAAGGGAGGGGAGGGGCACCTTTGGAATAACTAAAACTATTATTTTATTATAAAGTCAAATTCGGTTTTAAATAGCTCAAAATTGATTAATTTATAATATAAGGTGGGTATGGGTCTAAATCATCTCATCCAATAGAATTTAGACAATTTTAGGTTCCTATTTTAACCTTATCATTTAGATTTAACATTAAGTAAAATAATTTTACTTTTACCGTGTCTTCTTGTGTTCTTATACTATAAGGTTAATAAACTTACTATAAGAAGCCAAACAAACCCCAAGTTGTTTATTATTAATATATATAACTTTATCTAAGTCATTTGGCCAAACCTTAGATTTTTAGGAATAAAATAACAATTAATAATATAATATTTGTTTTAAAAACTATTTTATGTCAATTTTGACACAATTTTGTAATTGATTTTTATGAAAATCATAACAGAATGATTAGTTCGAACAAAGTAAATTAAATCAATAATAATATGTCATATTAACCTATAAAATTATTTTATTTCATAAAAAGTCTGAAATTACATTTATTTGCGTAGTTATAACATCAATTATGTCAATATTTCATTAATAAGATAATTACTGCATCATCTTTGTGTCATAAATAAATTAGATTATTTAATGTCTAAAAATTAAAAATAAAATACCATTATGTAGGAAATTTTTTTATCTTTTTAATGACTATTTATAGTAGAATTTATCTTATGTATAACCCTATATTAAAAATGATTTACTTATTAAACTTTGATTTTAACTATTTTAACCCTTCTTTAAATAAATTAATAATAAATGTCCTAATCTAATCCAAGTGGGCCTAAATGGTCATATTTTATTCCTAAGGTTGTTTTTAGTCGAATTACTCTTATCCAATATAATTAGGACATGTGTTAGGGTAATAATAATATCATTTTTACCCTTAATTACCCTATTTACTTTTAACCGTGGTAAAAAAAAGTAAAAAGTTACTATTCACCAAAAATTATTTTCATCTCACTGAACCACATTTTACTTACTGACATCAACCGTGTCTCTCGGATTTTTTAAATTCCACTCACAGAAGTGGTAAAATTATGTTTTATGAAAAATTCATTTTTCTTAACTACCACTTAGTGGTTTCACTATTCATCAAAAAATGAAAGTTTCCAGAAAAATACCAAAAATTAGGCCTAAGCTATATTTGGTATTATGAGATCAAAAATGATGTCTATTTTTCCAAATTCAAAACATATCATTTGCATTAGTTAATTTAAAAATTAATTCCCATCGTCAAAACAAATAGCGTGTTCTTAAGAGATAATAACTGTCAAAAGATTGACACTTGTTTATGTCTGGTTTAAATGTGAAATTACATCCAATGAACAACATTGTATTAAATTGTAAAAATATATTCTAAATATACTTTAAAACCACTCAAATTAATAATTTATCACTATTAATTATTTCAATTAAAAAGGTTGTTTTTAATTAAAATTTAGTAATTTTCACTATTCATCAGAAAATGAAAGTTATCCGAAAAGTACCAAAATTTCACCCTAAGCTAATTTTGATATTAAGAATCCAAAAATGAATTCCATTTTGAAAAATAAAATTTCAAAAATTTCAAAAATTGGTTATTACTATTCATAACGGCTAGTTTTAATAATATTTTAATAGCATATTGTTGTTTAGTGAAACTCGTTATTGCGTACTACACACACTATCGAGGAAGGTCGCGATTACGTGTAATGCAAGGCAATTCAAGGATGCATGTTGTGCAAGCTCCTTTTGGTGTAGCGTACAACACAAGACATTAATGAAATTAAAAAGAATATTTTTCATAAAATCTCGGGTTGTTACATTCTACCCCCCTTAAAATAAATTTCGCCCTCAAAATTCATCGGGGTTATAAATGGTTTACTATTTTAAAGTTTCTTTAATAGAAACCCACATCATAAAAAGGAATACCAAAACCAATCTTTAAAAACAAAAGTATGAAACGTAATGTTTACCCAAATAAACTAATCACTGGGTTTCCACATAGGTGAAAATATGGATATGGAAGAGAAATCTAACCATCATGTTCTGATGGAGAGTGGTTGAGAACATGGCTATGGAAAATCCAGCAATCACAAAGCCATAAATTTGTGATGATCTAAGGTACCATCTGATTCATCAGATATAAGAGCACTAGGACAACATTTTTGGTTTTCAAGATCATTTCCCTAAAGTTGATGAAATTGGAATTAGAAGAAATACTTTCGTGATTTTGGTATAGTCTCACCGTTTGTCATTCTTTGGACAATTTCCACTTCATCTCTTAAAGAAATGAACTTGAATTTTTCATTCGTAATGTGTTAGCAGATCATGTGATATAATGATGGGTCCTTCCATCTGTCTCAAGCAAAAGGTTAGAAAAGTTATCAAAAAATACATAAGTCCATCTATAGTGAGATTAATCATATATGGTTCCTAAAATGGACTTATACTTCATATATCATACTGCTTAATATAATAAAACTAGTTTCTACTAAACAGGGACTTCCTGCAGCCCAGTGGTAGGCGATAAAGGCCAGTCGCACTTCGGTTGTGGGTTAGATTCCCACAGCCTTGTCCGACGCGATGGGTTGTATCCCGTCCTGCAGGTTTTCCTTTTTCTAAAGCTATATTACCATAACATCCCATCAATAATATCAAAAAAGTTTTATCCTTAAACAATACTAACTTATGTCCAACATAATCCATTCTAATATTTAGGCTTATCTAAAATACTTCGGTCCAAGCTCATAGTATAAAGAAAATGATCATGTGAATGCCATCATTTATCCCCCATATATCATAAGATATATCTTGTTGGTCAAATTACAAACATGTGAATATCTTAATCATGTATTATCCATTGAACCTTAGTGAATTCATGAATGCAGTTAAAAGTTAACACTTTCCACATACCAAAATCCTCAAAATTCTATATCCTCAAACCGTGATATCACTTAGTCAATCATGAGCTCATGAATACTGTCAAACATTTCATTTTTTTTTCTTATCCCTTCATTATGAGCATATCATCTACATTCCAAAAATATCTGAATAACCTTTCATGTATACTGGTACCATTAATCATACACTTTCAAAACTCAAGGAAAGACAACAGTGTAACAATCCTTAGATGTCTCTTTATTCTATAGTACCATGAGATTACTTATACAACATTACACATGATAAACATGTAATCATTCCACTACATTCTTAAACCATTGATCGAGCTTCAATAATTCGTTCATCTCACATATCATTTGTAGTCTCTTCATCATCATCAAAATAAATACGACCTATACGACCATACTGATTCTCTTCATGAGACTTTCCCTTAGGGCATTGGTTTGCATAATGCCCGTACATTCCACATCTAAAACATTTAACCATTGTTGATGTCGTAGCAATACCATTATCCACATCCCTAGTGTTAACTGAACCTTTTCCTTTGCACTTACTGGCTTTGTGTCCCTCTTTTCCACACCCAAAGCATCTTCCAGTTCCTTTGAAACATTCTCCTTGATGCCTCTTCCCACATGATTTACATAGGGGAAATTGAACTTTCTTTCCTCTATAACCATCATGAAACTCCATCTTTCTCTTATTAGCCGAGTCAGGAAACTTACCAAATTTTACTTTATTGATCATATTATGAGATTGCTGATTCGACATAATAATGATTTTTGGACTTCCAAATCCCATTTCATTTGGTTTCTCATGAAGAATATCATTCCATTGTCCATCATATCCTCCATTATCGTGAATCATCTTGTTTCCAGCCATTTTCTAAAACCCAAAAAGAATAGTGTGAGAGGAAAAAATCATAATAAATGGGGAGTAACTTCAATATCTAACATCTTTGGTTTAATCTAATATCGTTACCATAGTTCTAGGACTATATCCTATATGTATACTTATCCTTAGGGACATCCCTAGACATACCTTATAAATATCTCTAGGGATCTCACTAACGTTTTCGCATCTTAGTTTCCAAAGGTTGACTAAACCTTTCCCCTGATACCAACTGTAGAGACCTGAAGCTTGACGTACATAGACATTACATTACTTTTGCGTAATACTTAGTACATAACAAAAAAACACACACACAAGGACGGTAATAGTTTAGTGTCTTTGGAAACTCAGAATATAATCTTCTAATCGTGGTGAAAGATCTTCAACATCTCCCGTAAAGATCTTCCTTTTTTTACCCAAAACTTCTCTTTATATCCTGGGGAAAAGAAAACATAAAAGGGTGAGCTCAAATGCTCAGTAAGGGTAAAAAAAAGAAATATCAATCACATCATATTCATAAGAACATAACATTTTGGAAATCTTAACCTGCAAAAGAGAGCATAATTTCATAACATGGGATAAATCATAATAGTGAAATGAAATCCCAATAATCATAACTTAAAACATGAAACTTTGTGGCATACACACATAATCATATAGAATCATATATTATTAGTCAAGACTCATTTCCAAGACTATCTTAGTGGACAAAGTCCATTTCTGAACCGAGTCACCCTCGTTTCAGTCCTGTTTCACTGAACCGGTATAACCTACCGTTCCAGCCATGTTTGTCTCATGAGATATAATATCTTTACCCAATGCATTGGAGGGAGATATAGGTCCCACCCATATCATAATGAAACCATTCTTATGTGTGCCACAAAATCATAAATCATACATCATTGCATAACCCATGTAATAAAAATGGGAATCTTAAACATCATGACATCATAAAACAATTCATATAGGATAAAGGAATTCATAAAAATATTTCCATCACAACATAATCAAATCCATGTAATAATAGGGATAGAAACAGAACCCTTAATTATCTTAGATGGAAAATAATTTTGATAAAACACTTGAACTCCATTCTTGAGGAAAATATCCTTTCTACTTCAAAAATATATTTCCTTTCTTAACATGTCATACAATTCTAAACTAAAAGAAGTTGATTAAAAATAAACTTGAAAACTTGTAAAGGAAGATTCTTGGAAATAATGTTTTAAAAATCCATTCATGTCGTATAAGTTAAAAAAACATTCTTCTCGTACTTTTTTCGGAAAAGTCAAAAAGTACCTCGTACGAAAAACGACAAAAGATTCCTTTCATATCTTTTACTAAAAAATCACCGAAGGGTAAAATTTGATATAAACTATTGTAGAAGGATATAAATATTACATATTGAGGAAAAATGGATGTGGATGATAAAATACACCCTAGTAAATACCAAAGTATAAACAATCTCGGATCAAAATGAGATTGTGATATTTTCCCTTACCTTAGGACCGATTTGCTTCGTAAGTGTCTGAACCTCCTCTTCTTTGAAGCGCCTCTTTGAGATCTCCTTTTAGGGCACTAAAATTGGTCTTTGAGGAAGCCCAGAACCTCTAGGATGTTTATAGGGAAGTGGAGAAGGGAATTTGGCAGGGTTTGACTGAGCTTGAAGGCTCAAAGTGGTGTGAGGAAGAGAGGGAGGAGGTGCCCTTTTATAAGGTTGGAGAGGGGCACCTTTTGAATAACTAAAACTATTATTTTATTATAAAGTAAAATTCGGTTTTAAATAGCTCCAAATTGATTAATTTCGAAGATAAGGTGTGGATGGGTCGAAATCCTCTCATCCAATAGAATTTAGTCAAGTTTAGGTTCCTATTTTAACCTTATCATTTATATTTAACATTAAGTAAAATAATTTTACTTTTACCGTGTCTTCTTGTGTTCTTATACTATAAGGTTAATAAACTTACTATAAGAAGCCAAAAAAACCCCAAGTTGTTTATTATTAATATATATAACCTTATATAAGTCATTTGGCTGAACCTTATATTTTTAGGAATAAAATAACAATTAATAATATAATATTTTTTTTAAAAACTACTTTATGTCAATTTTGACACTATTTTGTAATTGATTTTTGTGAAAATCATAACAGAATGATTAGTTCGAAAAAAGTAAATTATATCATTAATAATATGTCATATTAACCTAGAAAATTATTTTATTTCATAAAAAGTCTGAAATTACATTTATTTGGGTATTTATAACATCAATTATGTCAATATTTCATTAATAAGATAATTACTACATCATCTTTGTGTCATAAATAAGTTAAATTGTTTAATGTCTAAAAATTACAAATAAAATACCATTATGTAGGAAATATTTTTAGCTTTATAATGACTATTTATAGTCTAATTTATCCTATGTATAACCCTATATTAAAAATGATTTACTTATTAAACTTTGATTTTAACTATTTTAACCCTTCTTTAAATAAATTAATAATAAATGTCCTAATCTAATCCAAGTGGGCCTAAATGGTCATATTTTATTCCTAAGGTTTTTTTTGGTCGAATTACTCTTATCCAATATAATTAGGACATGTGTTAGGGTAATAATAATATCATTTTTACCCTTAATTACCCTATTTACTTTTAACCGTGGTAAAAAAAAGTAAAAAGTTATTATTCACCAAAAATTATTTTCATCTCATTGAACCACATTTTACTTACTGACATAAACCGTGTCTCTTGGATTTTTGAAATTCCATTCAAAGAAGCGGTAAAATTATGTTTTATGAAAAATTCATTTTTCTTAACTACCACTTAGTGGTTTCACTATTCATCAAAAAATGAAAGTTTCCAGAAAAATACCAAAAATTAGGCCTAAGCTATATTTGGTATTATGAGCTCAAAAATGATGTCTATTTTACCAAATTCAAAACATATCAGTTGCATTAATTAATTTAAAAATTAATTCCTGTCGTCAAAACAAATAGCGTGTTTTTAAGAGATAATAACTATCAAAAGATTGACACTTGTTTATGTCTGGTTTAAATGTGAAATTACATCCATTAAACAACATTGTATTAAATTATAAAGATATATTCTAAATATACTTTAAAACCACTCAAATTAATAATTTATCACAATTAATTATTTCGATTAAAAAGGTTGTTTTTAATTAAAATTTAGTAATTCTCACTATTCATCAGAAAATGAAAGTTATCCGAAAAGTACCAAAATTTCACCCTAAGATAATTTCGATATTACGAATCCAAAAATGAATTCCATTTTGAAAAATAAAATTTACAAAATTTCAAAAAGTGGTTATTACTATTCATAACGGCTAGTTTTAATAATATTTTAATAGCATATTGTTTTTTCGTGAAACTCGTTATTGCGTACTACACACGCTATTGAGGAAGGTCGCGATTGCATGTAATGAAAGGCAAGTCAAGGATACGTGTTTTGCAAGATCCTTTTGGTGTAGCGTACAACAGAAGACATTAATGAAATTAAAAAGAATATTTTTCATAAAATCTCGGGTTGTTACAATGCTGAAGACTTTTCCAGAACTTTGAGGTAAACCTTGGATCCCGATCAGATATAATGAAAAGTGGTACTCCATGCAAACTTACCACTTTCTTTACATATATTCGGGCAAGCTGATCAAGAGAGAAATCATCTCTAACAACAATGAAGTGTGTCGACTTTATAAGGTGATCAACTATACCCTATATAGCATTATTTCCTTTACATTTTTTGGAAATTCCGATGACAAAGTTCATAGTAATGTTTTCCCATTTCTATTCTGGTATGGGTAATGGTTGTAACATCCCCTTAGACTTTTGTCTCTCATCCTTAACTTACTGATAAACCAAACATCAAGAGACATATTCGGTGACATCTCTTTTCATTCCATCCTACTAGAAGTACTCTTTCGATTCCCTGTATATCTTTGTGCTTCTATGGTGAAGAGAGAATGAAGAACTATGAGCCTCATCCAATATCTCTTTCTTTAATTCTGGTATGGGAGGAATACAAATCTGGTTCCTAAACCTTATTATTTCATCACAATCAAGGTTGAATTCAAGAACATTTATCACCTTCTTTTGTAACTCTACATCTTCCTTCTATGCCTCTTTAATATTCACTTGAATGGATGGTTGAACATTCACTTCAGGAAGATAATATTTCTCCCCTTCCATTATAATTTCATGATTCGTCCTTTGAAAATCTATAAATATTGGATCTTTTGTGATCCTCATCATGGATAAGCTAGTATGGTCTTGTCAACTTAATGTATATGCCACCTTGTTTGCTTTCCCAGGGTGGTAATGTATTGAGCAGTCATAATCTTTAATCAAATCCAACCATCTTCTTTGGCGCATATTCATCTCCTTTTGTGTGAAAATATACTTTAAAATTTTATGATCAGTATAAATATTACACCTTTCACCATAAATATAATGAATCTATATATTTAATGCAAATATTACCATAGCTAACTCCAAATCATGAGTTGGGTAATTTTTCTCAGGAACTTTCAACTATCGTGAGGCATAAGCTATCACCATATCATTTTTCATGAGAACACACCCTATCCCCTTCTTGTTTTCATTACTGTAGATCACAAACCTTTCTCCACTATAAGGTAGTGTGATCAAAGGTGCACTGGCTAACCTTATTTTTTGCTCCTTGAAATTCTCTTCACAATCCTTCATCCAAAATAACTTAACTCCTTTTCGAGTCAACTTGGTGAGTGGATTATATAATCATGAAAAATCTTTCACAAAATGTAGATAATATCTATCCAAACTAAGAAAACTTCAAATATCAGTTATTGTTGTTGGTCTCAACCATCTTTCAATAACCTCTGTTTTTGCTGGATCCATAGATATCCCCTATCTTGAGATTATGTGGCCCAAAAATGAAACTTTTTGAAGCCAAAATTCACACTTGGTAAATTTAGCATAAAGCTTTTCCTTTCTTAGGGTCTTTAATAAAATTCTCAAGTGGTCTTCATGTTATTCCTTGCTCTTTGAATAGACAAGAATATCATCTATAAAGACTAACACAAACTGATCAAGATAATCTCTAAAGACTCTATTCATTAGATCCATGAAGATAGTAGGGGAATTAGTAAAACCAAAATGTGTCACTATAAATTTATAGTGTAGATACCTTGTATGGAATTCCATATTTGGTATATCCTCGTTTTTTACCCTTAATTGATGATATCCTGAACGAAGATCAATCTTGGAAAAGTATTGATCTCCATGTAGTTGGTCAAATAATTCATCAATGTGGGGAAGAGGATATTTGTACTTGATAATGATCTTGTTAAGTTCTCTATAATCAATACAGAGTCTTATTAATCCATCTTTCTTCTTAACAAATAGGACAGGTTCTCCCCAAGGTGACGCATTAGGGTGTATGAATCCTTTATCAAGATTCTCTTGGATTTTCTTCTTCAATTCCTACCACTCATTTGGGGCCACTCTATAAGGTTTATTTAAAATAGGCATGGAACTCGGTATGAGTTCAATTGAAAAATCAACTCCACGCTTTGGTGGAAGACCTAGCAATTCCTCTGGAAAGACATCATAAAACTCCCATACAGTGGGAATATTCTTAATTGTGAGTTTCTCCCCAACCATTTAAGATAAATAAACTTCATTTATTGGAATCAATATCCATAAGATGGAAGAAATTTCCACTGGAAGGTTATATTCATCCTTGCACCGATAGATGATCATAGATCGATTTGGAATATAAAATGTGGCTTCCCTTCTTTGGAAATTAATATGAGCTTCATATAAATAAATCCAATCCATTCCAATAATCACATAAAATTACACTATAGGAAGAATCAAAAGATTTTTAGGAATAAATTTCCCACAAACTTCAATTAGAGAAGAATTATAAACTTTTGATGCGACCGTTGTGCCATTAGGAGTTGTCACAGCTAACACAACATCTAATTGTTGAGGTAATACAGTGATAACCTTATAAATTTTTTCAAAAATAAAAGATTGGGTGGATCCAGAATAAATTAAAACATTTTCTACTTTAGAGTGGATGGTAAGTGTACCTTTCACCACTTCATTATCATACTCTATGTCAACGATAGTAATTTCATGTTACTTTAATTTGTATTTAGCCTTAGGAGTTTTTTGACATCGATAATCATCAATAACCCTTGCATTAGGGCATTGATCCACATAATTCCCCATTTCCTTGTACTTGTAACATTGAAGTGTAGGAGGTGCATTCTGTGTAGCCTTTTCTTTGTTCACATCATTAGACATATTTTTTCCATCACTTTGGCATTCAATTGTCGATGACCTTCTTTTACACACTTAGAAAATTTACTAGTCCCTTTAAGACAATTCCATCCATGTTTCTTTCCACACTTAGCATAAGGTAAAACTCATATTCTTTTCAGTGTGGTCTTTATATTTTCCTTTGAATTCCATTTTCCTCCTCTTATCAAACCCATATGACTGATGGGTTACTCCAATCACCATCTCAACCTTGAGATCACATCAAACAATTTCTTTATAGCTACTAAAGTCCCTTATGGCTAATGCCTTTTGTAGACTTGGTTTTAAGCCACTAAAGAATCGATCAATCTTACTCTCGGGTTAGAAAATAATTCCATAAGCGTACCTTGAAAGTCTTGTAAAATTTTTTTTGTAGCTACCAACGAATTAATCATCCTTTTTCTTAAGTTCAAGGAACTCCTTCTCCATCTTTGTTCAAAAAATATGAGGAAATTACTTATTGAAAAATAAGTTATTAAACTCATCCCATTCCATGGACTCAATTTCGACTCTTTGACTCGTATTTTTTATAATATTCCACAACTGATCATCTTCACCTTCCAAATGATATAATGCTAAGATGAATTTATCATGTTCAAAACATTGTAGAATTAAAAAAAAATCTTTTCAGTGGTAATTATCCATTATTCATACACTAATGTATCATAAGACTCGCTGAATGAAGGTGAACGCTGCCTCATGAAGGATTCGACAGAATTTTTCTCCTTTGTTTGTTTGGAAGTCCTGCATGATTCATATCTTGAGAAAGTTGGTGAGCATGGCTACAATATTATGAATTCCATCTCCCATAACATTTGGTTTCTTAGGGGGACAATCATTTCATTGTTCATCGCATTCATCATTAATGTGGTTCCTTCAGGTTCCATCCATTGACTAAAATCAAGAATCATAGTGTGAGCAACACTAATCATAACAGGAAAACCAAATAATCAAGAATAATATTTAAATTTAGGACACTTTAGGTTTTATCCTAGGTTATTCATGGTCATTTCTAAAACACTAGGATTGTATCCTATACTTAGACATATCCTTATGGTTCTTACTAAGGTTTTCTCATTCTAGTTTCTAAAGGTTAACTATAAATTTACTCTGATACCAACTATAACGACCCATAATTTACATAAATTGATATTACTTCAAAATTGAAGTATATTTATTATAAAATTTCACAAAACAATAACAGGACCGTATAGCTATAGTGTCTTTAGAAACTGGGAAACATAAACAACTAGTTCATAAAACATCTACATTGTATCTCGTTTATTTCATCATAACTAGACTCCTTCTTGGTATATCATACTTAATACCCTTCTTCCTAACCTGGGGAAAAGAAACATAAAAAATGGTGAGCTCAAATGCTCAGTAAGGGTAAACAAAGGAAATATCAATCATATATAACATTTGAAAATCTTATTCTCCATATAAGAGATCATAATATCATGTCATGGGATAAATCATATAAGTGAAATGTAATCCCAATAATCCTAACATAAGACATGAAACTTTGTATCATACACACATAAGCATAGAAAATCATTTCATATTAGTCGGGGCTCATTTCCAAGACCATCATAGAAGACAAAGTCCATTACTGAACTGAGTTCACTCCCCGTTTCAGCCCTATATCACTAAACCGGATTAACTTGTCGTTTCATCCATGTATATCTCATGAGATATAAATCTTTACACAGTGAATTGGAGGGAGATATAGGTTACACAAATCTCATAATGAAACCATTCTTATGTGTGCCACAAAAACATAAATCATTCATCATAGCATAACCCATGTAATAAAATGGGGTTCTTAAACATCATGTTATCATAACATAATCCATATAAGATAAATGGACTTCATAAAAATAATTCCACCATAAAAGTAATCAAATAAAAGTAATAATAGTGATAGAACCATAACCCTATGTTATCTTATATGGAAAATAATTTTGATAACACTCTTGAACTTAGTTCTTGAGGAAAATATCCTTTCCTCTTCAAAACGTTTTCTTTTCTCAAAATGTCGTGAAAATTTAAAAGAAATAATTTAGTTGAAAATAAAATTGTAATCATGTAGAGTAAGATTAATGTAAATAAGGCATTATGAATATGTAAAAACTAGTTAATTCTGTATAAGTTAAAAAACATTATCCTCATACTTTTACCGGAAAAGTCAAAAAGTACCTCGTATGGTAAACGTAAGAAAGATTCCTTCCAACCCATGTTGTAAAAGTCAAAATGGGTAAAAATGACTTTAAACATACATAGAATAATAGTAAATATTTTATGAAAATATTCTTATAAAACATGGAAATGGATGATAAATATACCCCCAGTAAATACTTACGTATAAACAAACTCAGATAAAAACGAGATTTCCAAAGTTATCCCTTACCTTAGGTCCGAAATGATTTGTATGTATCTGAACCTCTTGTGTAATGATTTAAATAATTTTAATTATTTATTACAAAATCATAATCATTTTTATGATAACATTTATGATCATATTTTCATCTGTTTGTTAGTAACATTTCATTGTTACTCGTTATTCGGGTATTAACTGCTTTACGTTCTTATGTATGTTTTGTCGGATAAGTTATTATTCCTATTTTTGTGTTATAGTTATATAATTTAAAGCATGGTATTATTATAATATATATAATATTTATTCATTCAATTCATTTATATAATCAGGCTTTAATGAAGATTATTTAGAACGAATCACATCGCACCATGGAGACGGTAAGTCGTATGTACGTAGGAGCGACGACATCATTCCCATAATTGTTGAATAGTATTTAATTGGATGGTATATAGTATCTCAGAATTATTATAATGTTATAATAATCATATATAGTTATTATTTACACCATTATACCCGTCCAAGTAAGGTGTTGGTGAAAAACATATCACACTACGATGTGGAGATCGTAAGCCGTACATATGCACGTGCGGTGATTTCATTTTTTATATGATGGATAGAAGGTGAAATATGGTTGTTTAATCTTTATAATAATATATCAGTATATTAGTTATACTTATGTTATTACTTTATAATTAAATAACTAAATAAGAGTAAGTAGAAGAAGAAAGAAATTTGAAAGAATCAATAGAAGAGATTACCTCTTCCTCGATGTGCCTCCTTTAAATTTCCTCTTAAGACACTAGAGTTGGTATTTTGAGAAGAACAGAACCTCTAGAATGTAACTAGTGAAGTTTATAAGAGAAATGGGTAGATTGTTTTCAAGCTTGAAGTCTCAAAATGTATTGAATAGGAGATGGAGGAGGTTCCCTTTTATAAGAGAGGAGAAGGGAACTTTAGGAAACTCTCAAAATATTAATTTATTATAAATTCAATTTTGACTAAAAATAGTCCATAACTTATTTAATTAGAATATATTATGATTTTTTTTCGAATACCCATCATAAAATAATATTTATACAAGTTTAAAATATTTTTTATCCTTATCTTTTTTGTTTAACCCTTGTTTTACTCTTTTTAATCTTAGCGTGATATCATGTTATTTATACATTGTGGGTTAATGTAATTACCATATCATATAAAACGACCCAAAAAAGTTATTTATGACATATTTTGACTTATATCAACCATTTTTTCTGAATCTTATATTTTTAGGAATTTAATATCATTTAATAAACTATTTTATGTTTTAAGTTATGAATTGTGTCAATTTTGGACACTGTTCATACTTGAATTTTTTAAAAATTCATAAAAACTTTATTCCTTATAAAGTAAGGAATTATCTCAAATATAATATGTCAATTTTATCCATAAAATTCTTGTATGACATCAAAATAACCAAATTATATTTTTTTAATATTTATAAATTCATTTATTTAAATCTTTCATTAATGAGGTAATCATTACATCATATTTGTGTCATAAATAAAACTATTTATATAATCTCTAAAAATTATAAATAAAATACCATGATGTATGAAATATTTTTATATTTATAATTATTATTTATAATCATAAAGATAAATTATATAACCCTATGTTAAAATTGATTTAGTAAAAGATATATGTTTAGCTTATAATTATCTTTACTTTAAATTAATTCTTATAAAATGTCATTTTCACATCCATGTGAATCCATGGGGTCCCCAAATCGACCCAACAATGACCATGGTTGGAAATATTTCATCCAATAGTATTAGGACGCATTTTAGGGTAGTATTATATTATTAAATTATTATTTTTTACCCTTATTTACCATATTTACCCTTTAACCATGGTGAATAAAATAATTATTGAAGTTACTATTCATAATGTCCAAAAAAAAAACCTATCCACACAATTTGAAACTTATGATTCCAAATATGGAATTCATTTTTCCAAATTCAAAATACAAAAGTTACAGTAATTTATTTAAAATTAATCTTGTTGTTGAAATGAGAATACGGGTTTTAAAAGTAAAAACATTACAAAAGATTGAAATGTTTTTACCTATGAATTCAATGTAAGATTAATGATAATGACATAAATTATATTAAATGGTAAAAATATATTCTATTTATTCTTTAAAACCATTCAATTAATCATATAAATTATCTTGATTAAAAAATTTGTTTTTAATTAAAATTTAGCGTATCTTTACTATTCATCAAAACATGAAAGTTATCATAAAAATATTAGAAATTTATCTAAAGTAAATTTTCATATAGTTCTTCAAAATAACATGTTTATTATGTTATATATAAATTATTAATTTTTCAAAATACTAATTTAAAATGTGTTCTCCATTCAAAGGTATAAAATTAACCCTTTTAAAAAAATAGGTTCTTATACATAAAATATGGTTTTATTCATACCTTATGACTAAAATATCAATTGGATGAATATAAAAAAATATTTTATTAATTATGTAAAAAAATATATATCATTAATATCATTACCAAATGTAATTCACTCAAAAAAATACAAATATCTAATTGATTTATATTTTTCATAAATAATTAATAGCCAATGAATTCATATTGTATTTTTATATGTTAGTTATAATTATTCCTGCTAACCTAATGGCTAGGATATAATGATAATTTTATATTAAGGTCATCTATGAGTTCGTTTAAACTCACAATTGTGGGAAAAGCAAGCTACTGAAGGATAAAAAAATATTTAAAGAAAATATTTCATAAAAACATCTTAGTGTTACAATATACATCCCTAGTTATTTATAATTCTCTGGATAATGTCATTGAGTATATGGATCTCCTCCCAAATATCTGAAGGAGCAGGGATAGGCTAAGAATAAACTTGTGCCTCAGTTCTCGAAGTTATGAGCTGATCAGTAAGAAAGGAAGGGGCGGATAAATTAGTAAGAGTAGGGTTCTTGTTGATAGCCTCAATGTAATCAGGTGCCTAATCATAGTGATTTCCCACCTTCTGAATTATCCCCTTCTTATAGAGAATGAGGAGGTCCATGGACTACATCTAGCTTAAATATGAGTGCAGTTGGGAGCTGTCTAATATTCCTAGGTTCATGGATAGATGGGTGATGAATAATTCACCCATAATATTGTCACATCGCCTTCTAACCTAACTCTCATAATACAACACAAATTGGCGGGCCATGTCCACCACGGGGGTTCCCATGTCCATAGAGAGAATTTCCACCTCTATATTTATGAAAACTCTTTGGGAGTCACCCCATTATAGCTATTAATAATCTAAATCATGGTGGATAATCCTCAAAGCATCACCCTTCAATTGGGTTCTCTTGGAAATTTAAGGATCATGAATGCTAGTGGGATTACGGAATATTTATGCCTAGTTCTTCAGTGTATCAGTCTTATTCAGATTGAGATGCATGGAAGAATAATAGGGATAGGTAGAAAGGTTATATGAATAAATGTCTAGGCCAATCCCAAACTCTCCTAGTGTAAGTTCCCAATCCTGACCTCCCAGTCACAAGGTGACATGAATGATATCCAGCTCGAACATGGTCAATAACTTCGTAAAGAGCTATCAATATATCTCCCCACATACCTCAACAATGTGAGAGTGGTTCATCCATCTAAGGGCCTCCATGACTTCCTCTTCTATGAGGATCTTGTGCAGTATGTTCAAATCCAACATTTTTTTTGTGTAAAACAGCTTGGCCTATAAATGGGCCAAGCATACCTGAAGCTGCAAGTCCTCAAACTGAATATAGGGATGGATTTGAGCATGATAAGAAGAACCCTATGAGTGGTGGGATTTGGACAACAAAGCCAAACTATTAGAGGATGAATGTGGGGAAAATTCCTTTGATCATGGTGGTTAAAGATAAGTTGTAGTCGGTTCCTGGTTCGAACATATGGCTTTAGGAGGCCACGATCCCTAACCCATGCTCTTTGAAGGGAGAAGGCTTACACCCTTAATACACACCATAATGTAAAGAGGTAAGTAGGAGATAATAAATTTTGAGAATGCATGGATGAGGGGAATATAAGAGTAAGGAGGGGATGTTTATTTGAGATGTAGTTTAAGAAGGTGAGGGGAGGAAGGAAAAGCAATGAAGGAGAGAAGGAGGGAAAGAGGGTGGAATGACAGTGGTCGTAAACCCTAACCTTATGGGTTAAGTAAGTAGACCTTGAAACTAATGGAATAAATGTAGTATTTAAATCATAATTTGTACATAGATTTTACTTTTTAAACCATGAAATTTAATGGAGTAAAATGTAATTTTACACCATAAATTATTTTTATTGTTTTTAGTGGAAACTCAGAACTAGTCCATTGATAGTGATCAGACTAATCTTCAATGATCCTAACCTACCTAAAGAAAAAAAATAAAGTTTTATTCCCATTTGAAACTTCATTTGAAGTTGAGATCTAGGCATCATATTGAATCAATTGAATTTTACATACATGAAACACTTTTCTTGAAATGTATTTTGGTAAATTTTTAATCATTTCCAATTACTTTAAAGAGTGGTATATTTCCTCATTTATTCTCTATATTTTTATATGAGAATACTTTAACAATCTCAAATGGAATCAAACTTCAGTATTTCAGTTTTATAGGGAATAATTTCAAGTGTTAATTGAATAATATAACTTTACCCATCATGTGATGCATTGTTCATGCCATTGCTTTGTTTTCTCCTTATAAATTTTAGCATTCTTGTAATATTCTATTATGATTTCCCCCATCCCATTAAATTATATCAATATGTGTTTCCTAGATTTTTGTTCATCTAAGTTTAAATTTTTAATTTCCTAGTATGAGTGGTGTTATAATTCCAATGAAAGATGATAGGGTTTTCTATAGACAAGTTGAAAAGGAGCTTTATAAATGGGTGTTTTGTAGGTATTTCGATACACCCAAAGTGGTTCATCAAGTTTTATAATCCAATCTTTACTATTTGTATTGATTTTTTTCAAAATTTGTTTAATCTTCTAATTAGAAAGTTACACCTACCCACTAGTTTAAAGGTGGTAAGGAGTGTCAGTATTATATCAAATATCATACTTTTCAAGAATTCATTTTAGGAAAGTATTATTTAAGTTCATTCCCCAATAACTAATGAGTAATCAGGGAAATCCAAATTGTAAAATAGATGTTTTTATTTATAAATTGCATCATTAATTTATTCATGTCAAGGATGGTAGATTCTGTTTCTACCCACTTTGAAATGTATTCCACACCGACCAAAATGTAAAAAATTCCATGGTAATTGGTAAACAGGACCATGAAATAAATACCCTAAACATAAAATATTTCCACTTCTAGGATGGGATTTATGGTAATTTAATTATTTTTTTATATTGTGACTTACCGCTGGCATTGATCACTACTTTGGAAAAAACTTCTTACATCCTGATGAAGTGAGGGCCAAAAGAATCTAATCTGAAGAATCTTAGCCAATGTATGCCCATACCCATGATGAATTCCAGATTGTGACATATGAAATAAATCTATAACACTTTGAATTTCCCTCTCTAGAATGTAGTGTCACATTAAACCATCAACACAACATTTTAATAGTAGTGGTTCATCATAATAGTGGTGTGAAACATATAAAAGAAATTTCTTCTATTATTAAAAGGAAAATATGGATATAAGGTCCCTATGGATAGGTAGTTTTCTATATCTGGAAACCACTATTATTATTACACATCCACATTAAAGAGTGTCTCATCAGGTAAGTCATCTTCAATTCTTATCCCTTCATTATCCTTAATATTGAGAAGTTGAAGTTTATAATGATAGTCAGAAATAACATTCATAGTCCCTTTCATGTCTTTGATGAATATATCAAACTCTTATAGTATCAGGATCCATATTATCATCCTTGATTTTAAATCCTTTTTATTCATAAGATATTTCAATGTTTCATGATCAGTGTAAACTATAACTCTGAAGAGCACGAGGTCTGGCCTAAATTTTTCAAATGAAAAAATTACTACCAGAAGCTCTTTATCTATGGTAGTATAATTAGTTTGAACATTATTGAGAGTATAAAGAGAATAATAAATGGAATAAAATATATTTATAAAATATTTTCATAAAATAAAACTCACAACAAAGTCACTAGAACCACATATAATCTCGAATTCTTTGTCCCAATCTGAAGTGACAATGATAGAAATGTCCACCAAGTTTTTTTTTGAGCATCAAAGGCCCATAGAAATTATTCACTGAATTAAAAAGGAATGTATTTATACATTAGGTGTTCCAATGGTTGGTCTATTTGTGAAAATTATTTAATAAAATGATGATAAAACCCAGAGTGTCCTAGAAAACTTCTTATTCTCTTCATAGTTGTGGGTTCAGGTACCTCTTTTGTAACTATAATCTTCACTGGGTCAACTTTTATGTTATTCTTTTAAATTTTATGCTTGAGGAATATGACACCTTGGACCATGAAATAGAATTTTTCCCAATTCATTACTATATATTTCTCTTCACAACATTGCAACACCAATTCCAAATTCCTCACACAAGCCTCAAAGGATCATCTATACACGAAAAAATCATCCATGAAAATTTATAATAGCTCTTTCACCATATCTTAAAAGATGTGTGCCATGAACTATTGGAAAATTTTGGTGCATTATATATTCCAAATGACATTCATCGATAGGAGAATGTTCTAAATAGAAATTTGAACATTGTTTTTTAATAATCAACTTGATCAACAGTGATTTGGTTATATCTGTAATATTTATCTAAAAAATAATATAATTAATTCCCAATTAATCTATCAAGCATATTATCCATGAATGCAAGAGTAAATTGATACTTCCTGTTTTTAGTGTTAAGGTTTCTATAGTCGATACAAACTCACCATCCAATAATGGTTCGAGTTGGGGTTAATTCATTTTTATTGTTTCTAATTACATTCAAGCCTCCCTACTTTAGAACTACTTGTAATGGGATCACTCACTCATTATTTGATATAGAGAAAATGATCCCAGTATCAATAATTTTAAGAATTTCCTTTTGAGCAATTATTTCATAGGAGGGGTGAGTCACCTCTGAGGTTGAATTTTTGGTTTTGTGCCTTCCTCTAATATAATTTTATGAGTATATATCTTGGGGATGATCCCTTAAATGTCTACTAAACTCCAAGAAATTTAATTTTTGTGCATCTTAAAGACTCTTATCAGTTTCACTTCTTACTCTTGATTCAATTACAAGATTATTACTACCAGTGATGCATATTTATTCTTTAAGAATTAGTATTTAAGTGTGTTCGATGTAGGTTTTAATTATAATGTCGTTGGATTAATAATTGAGGGTGTGAACTATATAAAGGAATATCTCATCAGTGGTTCGATGTGTTTTACCTCCTCATATTCACTACCATTGTCTTCTTCAGGTAATAGGATCTCTTTCTCATCTTCAAGATCCATGGAATTATCTTTTTCATCAATTAGAAAAATATATTAATAATCAAATGATTCACCACTTTTCTTGGAATATTTTACTAGATTGGAAACTACCTTTTCTTCACTAACTCTGAAGATCATTCTACCTTGGTTCTCATCAATTAAATCTTTACTAGTGGTGAGAAATGGTCACCCTATAATTATACGGACATATACTTCTTCCTCCATATCTATGATAATAAAATTAGCATGGAATATGAATTTTACAACCTTAATTACTACATCCTCAAGAATTCCCCAAGGATAATTGATAGATCAATCAGTGAGCTGAAGTGCTACTTGTATCAGTTTCAGGTACTTGAGCCCCAATTCTCATAAGGCACTTATTAGAATGAAATTTATACTTTCTCTAATATCACATAAGGATTTTCTAGAATTGATTTTTTCTATGGTGCGGGGGATCAATAAACTAATAGGATATCTCATATTTATTGGGATTTTTATTGAACAAATATAGACCATTATTTATTCAAGAAAATAATGTCCAAGCCTTCCATATTTCTCTTATTGGAGCGAAGATCCTTTAAGAATTTAACATAAATAGATATCTGGTAAATGAATTTTGCAAAGGGGATATTGATGTGGGGTTTCTTAAACATATTTAGAAATTTCTTATACTAACCCTCTATCTTTCCTTGTCTCGTTATATTTGGGAATATAAGAGGGGGTATGTATGCTGGTGATGCCACATTGACATATTCTTTGGTTATTTTCTCTTAAACTTGATTTTTTCACTTGGATCTATTTCCATAGTTTTAAATTTACCATATTTGTATATGCTCTCATTGCTATATTTTTTGATGATTGTTGTACATGATTTAGGTTCTTCTATCCTCTATTCCTAACATTTTCATTCCTACTAAAATTTAATCTCTTTACCACTTTGAAGAACTATAGACTAATCCTCCTCTCTTGGGTGTGTCTTAGTACTATTGAGTAGTGTACCTAGTAATCGGTCTAATGGAATCTTAAGAGATATTCCCTACTTAGTGCTCAAGGTTGTGGAGAGTAGATCATAGATTTTTCATCTATGTCTATTGTGTAGTCAATCATTGTTCCACTTTTTGAACAACTTTAATGATTAGGTTTTTTAATTTCAACTATTGAGGTGGTGCTTGTAGTTATCTAGGAGGAGATTTCTTAAATTGTTGCTGATGAGGTTATGGAAGCTATTGAGACATAGGGGAAAAGTTTTTTATTGGGAGGGTTTTTGTGTTCAAGGAGTTTGGTTCTCCAGTGGGTACCCGGGTGGTCCCTGATTCCATGGTAGGGATTAACCAATCATCTGTTGACAATAAACGTGGTTTAGTTATTTCTACTATTTAATTGATATTTCTTGGTAATACGACTTCTGGTATTGTTGTGGTTTTTTATTGTAATTAACTTAATTACAATATTTATTTTTATATTCCTCTATTCCCACATGGAATTCCTAATATAGGTTTGGGCCTCCACACATCATACAGGATTGGACTTCTATAACTTTCCTAGGTGGTGGTGTTTGGGGTTAAGGTAGCTGAAAGTTTTATATCTTTTTTATAAGGGATTCAACATAGGCTATAAGGCCAGTTTTTTCTTACACTTTGTGAATTCTGTATCGAGGAGGTCATTGATTGCTCTTCCAAATACTAGAATTATGTGATATCTCATCTAAAAGGGCTCTCTATTTATAGTGTCTTAATCAAGAGTCTATCATAAGTAGTGTAATCTAACACAGTTCATGTAACATGTTGTAGGCCCTGATAAAAGGTTTGAATCTGTATAAATACATCAATTTTGTGATGTGATCACTTTTAGGTTAGTTCCTTAAAACGGTCCCAAGCCTCCTGGGCTAAATCACCATATTCTTAGGAGAGGTTTTGTATTTCATTTTCCACATTCTAGGTATGTATGGGTATAAATTACCTATTAAATAATTTCTTATATAAATCATACCAAGTAGTAATATACTCCAGAGCTTGGATTTTAAGACAATCCTTGGATTTGTTGTGTAAGGAGAAGTGAAATACCCTAATCTTGATAGTATCTGAAGATACACCTTTATTTATGAAGGTGTTAAAAACATGTAAAAAGTTTGGAATATGTTCATGTGGATCTTCGCTCTGAATTATGCTAAATTTCCATGTGTTCTAGTTCATATGAATGAGTCCATGTTTGATTTTGAATGTAAGTTCCTGGATGGGGGGCTGAACAATTTTGAGAACAAAACCACTGATAGATGGTAATCCATAGTCCATGACGGTGCCCTCTGGAAAAGTTTTCACTCCCTTCTATTCAAATTCCACATAATGGGAATTCTATGGATTGTGATCCATAAGATTATTACAGTCATTCATGTTTGATTAATGACATGAAAAAAGGTGCCTCTCAATTTTGGGTTTGAATTCCAGAGGTTCGCGATATTCTAGGCTCCTTGAAAGAGTCAGAGGGGCTTGGCTCACTCAACCCAAATGGAGAATTAAATCCACATGTGAAAGTTTTAAAAATAAATGGTAAGTGGAAAAGGATTGAGGTAAGCCTAGGTTCGTACTGAAGGTCACTGTACCAAAGAGAAAAACTTCTTCCCTAGCAACGGCGCTAAAATTTGACTAGCACATGCAACACCGTTGATTCTTAACATACATTATTATATTATAAATTTATATTAACCCAAATAGCATTACTATAAAGGTATATCACTAAAACATAATTGGGTACTAATGGAAGGTTTTTTTAGTTTTTCAACGGTTTAAACAGACGCCAAATGGTTCCACGATGATTTTTTTTAAAACCTTCATTAAATTTGTTTTCAGTATCCAACTAGTGTCATTATAAGGCCCCAGCCTTAAACCTTACTTAATCTTGAGTTATTACAAGATTACACATTAAGGATCTTTTCAGGTTTAGAGTTTTAGAGAATTAGATCATAAAACTTGCATTGCATTCCATATATAAACAAAGTGGTTACATAAAGATAGTATTCTTCTTTCCCATCAATGGAAACATATTTAAAAATAAACATGGATTCTTTCTTGACACTTCCTTGACACTATCATCATATCATGTACCTTTCCCTTGACCTGTGAAAAACATTTCAAAAAAACTTGGGATGAGTATAAAAAGCTCAGTAAGGGATGTAAAAAATATATGGAAAGGAAACATGGGTACATATATACATAAGAATGAAATCATACTTTACCCATAAAACATAAGAACTTTAACATACCTCATCAAATCATGAATAAAACATAGAAATCATAAGACATAAAGATAACTTGAGGCATTCATAACATTCTTACGTAGGGAGTAACCCTCTTGGTTACGTTTGGAATACCCATCACAGTATATTCCCTAAATCTCTTCAGAGAAACCTTAACGTTTCACTCCTTCACGTTACCCAATGCATTGTAGAGCTATATCGGGCTCACTCGCCCTTAGTTTATCACATAACCACCCGTCTTCATAATAATGCCCAAGAACCTCAACATAATCGTATCACATAAAACATGCATATAGGAAACATAACATTTCCACCTTTCAATCACAAGATATCAATACAACACATTGATATAAAAACATTATGAAAACCATTTTCAATACCAAAATAAAAGAAAAGTAAAACATGGTATTTATTTTTCTTTTAAAAAGAAGGTATGGCTTGTAGAGGAAGCTGAAACTCAAATAATGGTCACGGCGGCGGAGAAGTCGTTATTGCCGCATACGTATGACAAAAACATTCCCTTTTGTCGTTTAGTAAAACGCTTCATATAAAAAAATATTCCTTTTACATAAACGTAAAAGTTAAAGGGGTTTATACACCGTATAAAAGAAGGTTGAGTATAAAACAAAATATGCCTCAATGAAAGGAGATTGAGACGAAGTCCCATACCTCGGGACCGACTTGACTCGATCGTTCTTTAATGTCCTGAATAATAAACTTGAGTTAATTTCTACTTGCTTAAGAACCTTTTTTAAGTTCATTATTCCTTTTATATCACTTATTTCCATGTCATGAACACTATGTAATTATTTAAGTTAATAACGGTCGTTTTAACGATCATTGGTACTTGAGTCAAAAATAAACCCTTTATAATTACAAGTTGTTCATGTATACATTATATATAGAATTATAATCATGATTTATATATCATATATATCCAGTATATACATGAATTTATAATATTACATAATCATTTAGAGGTAAGAAATGAAATGCACCGTTCATGGAGACGGTAAGCCGTACGTACGCATGAACGCTACTTTCATTTCTATTTCGTATTTTATAGAATGGAATCATAATGATATAAAAGTATATTATAATTCCAGTATAATATCATATATAATATCATAGTTTCATCCTTTATATGTCCCACATATGGTATTTAACGAATCAAATCACTTTGAGGGGGCGGTAGTCTGCACTTCCTTAAATGAAGATATCGCGTTTACCCATAATGGGAACCATAAAGGTATGCCAAAAATGAAAAATACAGAAGATTAAGGAAAACATAAACATATTATATATCATATATAAATATAGTGTCATCTTAATGGCCACCTTTTAAGGTGTTAAAAGAATGTTGAACAATCATCGTTTCGGGAGGCAGAAATTCACCATCCACAGAAACAGTATGTTCTTTAACAATTAGATGTAGGTGTGTGTAAGTATAGATCGAATACTTCTTATAACAAAATCCTATTATATTTAAGATACTGGATTTGTTACAAAAGAAATTAATAAAAAGAGTTTAGGGGATTGGAGAAGAAAAATAAAACAAAAGGACTCAAGTGAATACATTACCTTAAAATCGGGTAACTCCCTTTGGTTTGTGCTCAAAGGCTTCCTTCGTAAGACTTCTGCCCAAATTGAGGCTTCAAGGAGTAAGAGATGTAAGTGGAGAGACAAAATGGGCAGGGGTTGGCCGAGCCAAAGGCTTTGGAAGTGTGGGTAAGGAGGTAGAGGTGGGGGCCTTTTATAAGAGGAGAGGAGGGGCACTCTTGGAAAGTAAAGAATTGTTACTTTATTTTCAAATGGGTTTCAGATTTTAAAGGTATAACATTGATATAATTCGAGGCTAAGGTGATAAGGGTTCAAAATATACCCACCCAATAGGTTTTGGACATGTTTAGGTCTTAGATTTTACATTATCTTTCCATTTTATTTAAATCGTCAAATAATGATGTCATCGCTGCATCATTATGATGTCATAAATAATTTAATTTATTTAATGTCTAAAAATTATAAAAAAAATACTATGATGTAGAAAATATTTTTAGATTTCCAATGACTATTTATAGTCCAAAAGTTCAGTTATTTAGACAAAATTAAAAATATTTTACTTAGGTGATACATTCTTTGTTACATTTAACATTCTTTAAAAAATAAAAAGATAAAAAGTCACTTTCTCACAAAAGTGATTTCATGGGGCCCCCAAGTTTGGGACAAGGCATCCCATGGTCGGCCATGAGACAACCAGTAACCTTAGGACACATTTTGGTGTCATTTTGTATTATTATGATATTATTTTATTATCCTTAACTACCCGATTACTCATTAATCAAGATAATTAAAGATAATTACCGTCGTTACTATTCATAATGTCCAAAAACAAAAGAGTCTTAATTAAATAATTTGGACCTTATGATTCCAAATATGTAATCCATTTTACCAAATTCCAAACACATAAATTGCAATAATTGATTTAAAAATAATTCTCGTTGTCAAAACAAATAGCGGGTTTTTTTTAAACAATATCTATGAAAAGTTTGGCATTAGTTTATGAACAATTCAAAAGTAAAATTAATCCTAATGACCACCATTGGATTAAATGGTAAAAATATATTCATATTACACTTTAAGACCAATTAAAAAGATAATATAACCATATAATTAAATTAAATGAAAAAGCAGTTTTGATGTAAAATGCAGTATTTTCCACTATTCATAAAAAAATGAACATTGTCAGAAAAATACCAAAAATTTATCCAATGTAAATTTCAATGTCCCAATCATAATTAATATGTTTATTTTGACAAATATAGATTATAAAATTGTCAAAAGTTTGATTTAAAAAGGGTTTTCCATCAAAAGGCAGTAAAACAATCTTTTAAGAATATTAGTGTATTCCATGCTTAAGATTGGATTTATTTTCATTTTAAGACTCTAAAACACTATCTAATTCATTAATAGACATAGATAAAAATATCTATTATTCATTACTTACTTGGGATGTTACATCCTTCCCCCCTTTAGAAAATTGCGTCCCTGCAATTTATTTACTTATCAAATAAATGGGGATACTTATCCCTCATTGCATTTTCAGATTCCCATGTTGCCTCTTCCATCATGTGGATTTTCCACAAAAACTTTACCTGATTAATCACCTTATTCCATAACACTTGCTCCCTGTGGTCAAGAATATGGACCGGTTGTTCCTCATAAGATAGGTTCTCTTCCAGATGAACTACCTCTGGACTCAAAACATGAGATGGATCTGGCATGTACTTTCTCAGCATCGAAACATGAAAAACATTGTGTACCTGAGATAAACTCGGAGGTAAAGCCACTCGGTAAGCAACTGATCCAACTCTCTTCAGAATTTGATATGGTCCAATGAACCTTGGACTCGGCTTTCCTTTCTTACCAAATCGCATCACACTTTTCCATGGTGATACTTTGAGAAAAACATGATCACCTACCTCAAAAGAGAGATCCTTCCTCTTGTTGTCCGCATAACTATTCTGCCAACTCTGAGCTATTCTCATGTGCTTCTCAATCAGCTGAACTTTGTCTACCATCTCTTCTACCAATTATGGTCCCATCAACTTTCTTTCACCCACTTCATCCCAGAAAGCTGGAGTTCGACACCGCTTTCCATATAATGCCTGAAATGGTGCCATCTGTATACTAGAATGAAAAATGTTATTATATGAAAATTCAACCAAAGAAAGATGTTGGTCCCAACTTCCCTGATAATCCATCGAACAAGCTCATAGCATATCCTCCAAGGTCTGAATTGTTCGTTCTGACTGCCCATCTGATTGAGGATGAAAAGGTGTACTAAAATTTAATTCAGTACCCAACGACTTTTGAAGGCCTTTCCAAAAGTTAGAAGTGAACCTGGGATCACGGTCAGATACAATGGAGAGAGGAACTCCATGTAACCTGACTTTCTCTTTAAGATAAAAACAGGAAAGTTGATCTAGGGATAAAGTATCTCGTATAGCAAGGAAATGGGCATATTTAGTCAAGCGATCAACAATAACCCAGATTGCATTATTACCTTGAGATGTCTTCGGTAATCCCACAACAAAGTCCATGGATATATTCTCCCATTTCCACTCTGGCACTGGTAAAGGCTGAAGCATCCCTTTCGACAACTGACGCTCTGCTTCAACCTTCTGACAAGTCAAACACTTCACAGTAAAATCAGCAATATCTCTTTTCATTCCATCCCACCAGTAATACTCCCGAAGATCTCTATACATCTTAGTACTGCCTGGATGAACTGAAAACGGAGAACTATGAGCTTCACATAACAATTCTCTCTTCAACTGTGAATCACAAGGCACACACAATCTCTTCCCAAATCTCAAAACACAATCATTATCAATGTTGAATTCAGGAAACTTACCTTTCTGAACCAGCTCTACCTTTTTCTGCAACTCACTGTCTTGCTTCTGTGCTTTCTTGATTCTATCTGATAGAGATGAGCTCACTGATACCTTAAACAAAACAGAAGAACTTCCTGCACCAACAACTTCTATGCCAAAGTTCATCAAATCCTTAACCAAAGGATCACGTTCCAAATGCAACATGGTTAATGAAGCATTACTTTTTCGACTCAAAGCATCAGCCACTTTATTTGCTTTTCCCAGATGGTAATGAATTGTGCAATCATAGTCCTTGATTAATTCTAGCCATCTCCTTTGTCTCATGTTCAACTCTTTCTGAGTGAATATATACTTTAAACTTTTGTGATCGGTATATATTTCACACTTTACTCCATACAAATGATGCCTCCAAATTTTTAAAGAAAAAACAACTGCAGCTAATTCCAAATCATGTGTAGGGTAATTTACCTCATGAGTTTTCAACTGACGTGAAGCATAAGCAATTACCTGATTATTCTGCATTAGGACACAACCAAGTCCTTTTAATGAAGTGTCACTGTATATAACAAACTCACCATTCCTGGAAGGTAGTGCCAAAACTGGAGCATTCACCAATCTTCTTTTCAATTCCTGAAAACAATCATCACATTCTTTTGTCCAGATAGACTTAACACCCTTCTGAGTTAGCTTAGTCATTGGACTAGATAACCGTGAAAAAATTTGAACAAACCTTCAGTAATAGCCTGCCAAACCATGGAAACTACGAATCTATGTTACATTTGTGGGTCTTGGCCATTCTTCAATAACCTTTGTTCTTGCAGGATCAACAGTTATCCCATCTTTAGAAACAATATGACCAAGGAAAGAAATTTGTTGCAACCAAAACTCACACTTTATGAATTTCCCATATAATTTATTTTCTTTCAAGGTTTGAAAAATGACCCTTAAATGCCTTTCATGTTCTTCTTTATTTTAGAAAACACCAAAATATCATCAATGAAAACCACCACAAACTTATCCAAGAACTCATGGAAAATTCTATTCATTAAGTCCATGAATATAGCAGGTGCATTAGTTATCCCAAAAGGCATTACTACAAATTCATAATGGCCATATATTGTACGAAACGCAGTCTTCGGAACATCTTCTTCCCTTACCTTCAGCTGATGGTACCCCGATCTCAGGTCAATCTTTGAAAAAAAACTGAGCTCCCTAGAGATGATCAAACAAATCATCAATATAAGGCAAAGGATATTTGTTCTTAACAGTGATATTATTCAAGGCTCTATAATCAATGCAAAGTCTCATAGAACCATCTTTCTTTTTAACAAACAAGACAGGAGCACCCCATGGTGATGTGCTAGGTCGAATGAAACCTTTATCTAATAACTCCTGCAATTGTTTCTTTAACTCTAAAAGTTCAACTTGAGCCATTTGATACGGGGGTTTTGAAATTGGCTTAGCATCAGGAACTAAGTCAATAGTAAACTCAACTTCCCGATCTGGTATTATTCCAGGCAACTCATCAGGAAAAACATCAGGATACTCATTTACCACTGGCACATCATTAATCTGAACAGTTCCTTTATTTTCAACGATGTGTGCAAGGTAACATTCATTTCCATCTTTTAAAAGTTTCTTGGCCTCTTGATATGTTATCAACAGTAAGGGTTCATTCTTGTACACAAACTGAAAGTCTTTCTGAAAAGAAACTTCTTTAGCTCTACAGTCAATCTTAGCATGGTAAATAGAGAGCCAATCCATACCCAGGATAACATCAAACTCTACTAGAGGTAGAACAATAAGGTTTGAAAGTAGGTTCTTTCCATATATAAGGATAGGAAGATTCTTATAAATTCTTTTTGCCTCAAAATTTCCCCCAGGTGTTTTTACCACAAGTTCAGGAGTCATTTCTTGAGATGGTATTCCCATTTTACTAGAAAAGTTTTTAGAGATGAAGGAATGTGTAGACCCCGAATCAAACAACACACTGGCATAATCTGAAAAAACAAACAAAGTACCTGATACAACCTAATTTGATGGCCAGACATCTGCTGAAGTAGTTGCAAAGGATTTCACCACCCCTTTCTGCTTGTAGTCTAACTGCTTCCCATCACTCAATCTCTTTGTCGGACACTCGTTTGCATATTGACCCATCTCATTGCACTTATAACATTTTACTAACTGTATTTCAAATTTAGTCTTACCATCAACCTAATCTTTTTCAGTACAATCACGAGCCTTATATCCCATCTTACCACATCAGTAGCACTTTCCAGAATTTAGAAGACATTCCCTAGCATGCCTTTTACCACATTTATCACAAACTGGAAACTTAGTTTTCTTACCATCAGACCTTTTTGAAGAATTCTTCCCTTTCTCCTACCACCTCGACTTCTTCTTCTGCTGGTTGTTATAGAACACTTGATCATCGGAAAACTCCATTTCCACCTTCTCAGCACATCGAACAAGATTTTCATAACATTTAAATTCACAAGAAGCTAATGCCCTTCAATATTTTGGATTTAATCCTGAGTAAAAATGATTGATTTTACTATCAAGGTCTCGGATAAAATTTGGAGCATACCTTGCCAATCGAGTGAACCTTTATTCATAGGCAGCCACTGAGTCTTCCCCTTGCCTCAATTCCAAGAATTGATTTTCCATCCTAAGTCGAACAGCCTTAGGAAAATACTTCTCAAGAAACATACCTTTGAATTCATCCCAGTCAATAGCATCAATCTCATCGGCATCCCTGATATTTTTAACCATAGACCACCACTGATCTGCCTCACCCTCCAAACGGTAAATAGCAAGACTAACCTTTTGATTGTATGAACACCCCATGGCATCGAAAATCTTCTCCAGTTCTTTAATCCACCCTTCAGCTAACACAGGGTCAGATGATCCTCTGAATGATGGGGGATGTTGCCTCATGAAATGTTCCACCACTGACATGTTCCTCTGTGGTTGATCTGGATGATCTCGTGCATGGATACCACCACCATTTATCGCTTGAGTCAATTTCGGCATTACTGCAAAAAACTATTTAGTTCCAATTCTGACCATCTCGGTATGCTGATTCGGAAGGTTATTTCCTTCTATATGCCTTCCTAGCACTGTTTCCCTATTTCCTCTATGGAAAACCATTCTAAACAAACATGTCTTAGATGAAGCAACGTGGTAATCTTCAAATGCTATATCATTTCAAAAAAATATTTTTTGGATAATCATTTAATAGAATTATAACTCCTAAAGTTATCTAAACCGACCTCTGAAACCAACTATAAGGCCCCAACCTTAAACCTTACTTAATCTTGAGTTATTACAAGATTACACATTAAGGATCTTTTCGGGTTTAGAGTTTTAGAGAATTAGATCATAAAACTTGCATTGCATTCCACATATAAACAAAGTGGTTACATAAAGATATTATTCTTCTTTCCCATCAATGGAAACATATTTAAAAATAAACATGGATTCTTTCTTGACACTTCCTTGACACTATCATCATATCATGTACCTTTCCCTTGACCTGTGAAAAACATTTCAAAAAAACATGGGATGAGCATAAAAAGCTCAGTAAGGGATATAAAAAATATTTGGAAAGGAAACATGGGTACATATATACATAAGAATGAAATCATACTTTACCCATAAAACATAAGCACTTTAACATAACTCATCAAATCATGAATAAAACATAGAAATCATAAGACATAAAGGTAACTTGAGGCATTCATAACATTCTTACGTAGGGAGTAACCCTCTTGGTTACGTTTGGAATACCCATTACAGTATATTCCCTAAATCTCTTCGGAGAAACCTTAACGTTTCACTCCTTCGCGTTACCCAATGCATTGGAGAGCTATATCGGGCTCACCCGCCCTTAGTTTATCACATAACCACCCGTCTTCATAATAATTCCCAAGAACCTCAACATAATCGTATCATGTAAAACATGCATATAGGAAACATAACATTTCCACATTTCAATCACAAGATATCAATACAACACGTTGATATAAAAACATTATGAAAACCATTTTCAATACCAAAATAAAGGAAAAGTAAAACATGGTATTTATTTTTCTTTTAAAAAGAAGGTATGGCTTGTAGAGGGAGCTGAAACTCAAATAATGGTCACGGCGGCGGAGAAGTCGTTGCCGCCGCATACGTACGACAAAAACATTCCCTTTTGTCGTTTAGTAAAACGCTTCGTATAAAAAAAGATTTATTTTAGATAAACGTAAAAGTTAAAGGGGTTTATACACCGTATAAAAGAAGGTTGAGTATAAAACAAAATATGCCTCAATGAAAGGAGATTGAGAGGAAGTCCCATACCTTGGGTCCGACTTGACTCGATCGTTCTTTAATGTCCTGAATAATAAACTTGAGTTAATTTCTACTTTCTTAAGAACCTTTTTTAAGTTCATTATTTCTTTTATATCACTTATTTCCATGTCATGAACACTATGTAATTATTTAAGTTAATAACGGTCGTTTTAACGATCATTGGTACTTGAGTCAAAAATAAACCCTTTATAATTACAAGTTGTTCATGTATACATTATATATAGAATTATAATCATGATGTATATATCATATATATCCAGTATATACATGAATTTATAATATTACATAATCATTTAGAGGTAAGAAATGAAATGCACCGTTCATGGAGACGGTAAGTCGTATATACGCATGAACGCTACTTTCATTTCTATTTCGTATTTTATAAAATTGAATAATAATGATATAAAGGTATATTATAATTCCAGTATAATATCATATATAATATCATAGTTCCATCCTTTATACATCCCACATATGGTATTTAACGAATCAAATCACTTTGAGGGGGCGGTAGTCCGCACTTCCTTAAATGAAGATATCGCGTTTACCCATAATGGGAACCATAAAGGTATGCCCAAAATGAAAAATACAGAAGCTTAAGGAAAACATAAACATATTATATATCATATATAAATATATTTTCATCTTAATGGACACCTTTTAAGGCATTAAAAGAATGTTGAACAATCATCGTTTCGGGAAGCAGAAATTCACCATCCACGGAAACAGTATGTTCTTTAACCATTAGATGTAGGTGTGTGTAAGTATATCTAGAAGACTTCTGATAAAAAAATCCTATTATATTGAAGATACTGGATTTTTTATAAAAGAAATGAATAAAAATAGTTTAGGGGGTTGGAGAAGAAAAATAAAACAAAAGGACTCAAGTTAATACATTACCTTAAAATCGGGTAACTCCCTTTGGTTTGAGCTCAAAGGCTTCCTTGGGAAGACTTATGCCCAAATTGAGGCTTCAAGGAGTAAGAGGGTGAAGTGAAGAGACAAAATGGGCAGGGGTTGGCCAAGCCAAAGGCTTTGGAAGTGTGGGTAAGGAGGTAGAGGTGGGGGCCTTTTATAAGAGGAGAGGAGGGGCACTCTTGGAAAGTAAAGAAATGTTACTTTATTTTCAAATGGGTTTCAGATTTTAAAGGTCCCACATTGATATAATTCGAGGATAAGGTGATAAGGGTTCAAAATATACCCACCCAATAGGTTTTGGACATGTGTAGGTCTTAGATTTTACATTATCTTTCCATTTTATTTAAATCATCAAATAATGATGTCATCGTTGCATCATTATGATGTCAAAAATAATTTAATTTTTTTAATGTCTAAAAATTATAAAAAAAATACTATGATGTAGAAAATCTTTTTATATTTCCAATGACTATTTATAGTCCAAAATATCAGTTATTTAGACAAAATTAAAAATATTTTACTTAGGTGATACATTCTTTGTTACATTTAACATTCTTTAAAAAATAAAAAGATAAAAAGTCACTTTCTCACAAAAGTGATTTCATGGGGCCCCCAAGTTTGGGACAAGGAATCCCATGGTCGGACATGAGACAAACAGTAGACTTAGGACACATTTTGGTGTCATTTTTTATTATTATGATATTATTTTATTATCCTTAACTACCTGATTACTCATTAATCAAGATAATTAAAGATAATTACCGTCGTTACTATTCATAATGTCTGAAAACAAAAGAGTCTTAATTACATAATTTGGAACTTCTGATTCCAAATATGTAATCCATTTTACCAAATTCCAAAAACATAAATTGCAATAATTGATTTAAAAATAATTCTCGTTGTCAAAACAAATAGCGGGTTTTTTTGAAACAATATCTATAAAAAGTTTGGCATTAGTTTATGACCAATTCCAAAGTGAAATTAATCATAATGACCACCATTAGATTAAATGGTAAAAATATATTCATATTACACATTAAAACCAATTAAAAAGATAATCTAACCATATAATTAAATTAAATTAAAAAGCAGTTTTGATGTAAAATGCAGTATTTTTCACTATTCATAAAAAAATGAACATTGTCAGAAAAATACCAAAAAATTATCCAATGTAAATTTCAATGTCCCAATCATAATTAATATGTTTATTTTGACAAATATAGATTATAAAATTTTCAAAAGTTTGATTTAAAAATAGTTTTCCATCAAAAGGCAGTAAAACAATCTTTTAAGAATATTAGTGTATTTCATGCTTAAGATTGGATTTATTTTCATTTTAAGCCTCTAAAACACTATCTAATTCATTAGTAGACATAGATAAAAATATCTATTATTCATTACTTACTTGGGATGTTACATCCTTCCCCCCTTTAGAAAATTGTGTCCCTGCAATTTATTTACTTATCAAATAAATGGGGGTACTTATCCCTCATTGCATTTTCAGATTCCCATGTTGCCTCTTCCGTCATGTGGTTTTTCCACAAAAACTTTACCTGATTAATCAATTTATTCCGTAACACTTTCTCCCTATGGTCAAGAATATGGACCGGTTGTTCCTCATAAGATAGGTTCTCTTCCAACTGAACTACCTCTGGACTCAAAACATGAGATGGATCTGGCATGTACTTTCTCAGCATCGAAACATGAAAAACATTGTGTACCTAAGATAAACTCGGAGGTAAAGCCACTCGGTAAGCAACTGATCCAAATCTCTCCATAATTTGATATGGTCCAATGAACCTTGGACTCAGCTTTCCTTTCTTACCAAATCGCATCACACTATTCCATGGTGATACTTTGAGAAAAACATGATCACCTACCTCAAAAGAGAGATCCTTCCTCCTGTTGTCCGCATAACGCTTCTACCTACTCTGAGCTGTTCTCATGTGCTTCTGAATCAGCTGAACTTTTTCTACCATCTCTTCTACCAATTCTGGTCCCATCAACGTCCTTTCACCCACTTCATCCCAGAAAGCTAGAGTTCGACACCGCTTCCCATATAATGCCTGAAATGGTTCCATCTGTATACTAGAATGAAAAATGTTATTAAATGAAAATTCAACCAAAGAAAGATGTTGGTCCCAGCTTCCCTGATAATCCATCGAACAAGCTCATAGCATATCCTCCAAGGTCTGAATTGTTCGTTCTGACTTCCCATCTGATTGAGGATGAAAAGTTGTACTAAAATTTAATTCAGTACCCAACGACTTTTGAAGGCCTTTCCAAAATTTAGAAGTGAACCTGGGATCACGGTCAGATACAATGGAGAGAGGAACTCCATGTAACCTGACTATCTCTTTAAGATACCAACAGGAAAGTTGATCTAGGGATAAAGTATCTCGTATAGCAAGGAAATGAGCATATTTAGTCAAGCGATCAACAATAACCCAGATTGCATTATTACCTCGAGATGTCTTCGGTAATCCCACAACAAAGTCCATGGATATATTCTCCCATTTCCACTCTAGAACTGGTAAAGGATGAAGCATCCCTTTCGGTAACTGACGCTCTTCTTCAACCTACTGACAAGTCAAACACTTCACAGTAAAATCAGCAATATCTCTTTTCATTCCATCCCACCAGTAATACTCCCGAAGATCTCTATACATCTTAGTACTGCCTGGATGAACTGAAAACGGAGAACTATGAGCTTCACATAACAACTCTCTCTTCAACTGTGAATCACAAGGCACACAAAATCTCTTCCCAAACCTCAAAACACAATCATTATCAATGTTGAATTTAGGAAACTTACCTTTCTGAACCAGCTCTACCTTTTTCTGCAACTCACTGTCTTGCTTCTGTGCTTGCTTGATTCTATCTGATAGAGATGATCTCACTGATACCTGAAACAAAACAGAAGAACTTCCTGCACCAAAAACTTCTATGCCAAAGTTCATCAAATCCTTAACCAAAGGATCACGTTCCAAACGCAACATGGTTAATGAAGCATTACGTTTTTGACTGAAAAAATCAGCCACTTTATTTTCTTTTCCCAGATAGTAATGAATTGTACAATCATAATCCTTGATTAATTCTAGCCATCTCCTTTGTCTCATGTTCAACTCTTTCTGAGTGAATATATACTTTAAACTTTTGTGATCGGTATATATTTCACACTTTACTCCATACAAATGATGCCTCCAAATTTTTAAAGAAAAAACAACTGCAGCTAATTCCAAATCATGTGTAGGGTAATTTACCTCATGAGTTTTCAACTGACATGAAGCATAAGCAATTACCTGATTATTCTGCATTAGGACACAACCAAGTCCTTTCAATGAAGCGTCACTGTATATAAAAAACTCACCATTCCTGGAAGGTAGTGCCAAAACTGGAGCATTCACCAATCTTCTTTTCAATTCCAAAAAACAATCATCACATTCTTTTGTCCAGATAGACTTAACACCCTTCCGAGTTATCTTAGTCATTAGACTAGATAACCGTGAAAAATTTCTAACAAACCTTCGGTAATAGCCTTCCAAACCAAGGAAACTACGAATCTCTGTTACATTTGTGGGTCTTGGCCATTCTTCAACAACCTTTGTTTTTGCAGGATCAACAGTTATCCCATCTTTAGAAACAATATGACCAAGGAAAGAAATTTGTTGCAACCAAAACTCACACTTGCTGAAATTCCCATACAATTTCTTTTCTTTCAAGGTTTGCAAAATGACCCTTAAATGTCTTTCATGTTCTTCTTTATTTTAGAAAACACCAAAATATCATCAATGAAAACCACCACAAATTTATCTAAGAACTCATGGAAAATTCTATTCATTAAGTCCATGAATACAGCAGGTGCATTAGTTAGCCCAAAAGGCATTATTACAAATTCATAATGGCCATATCTTGTACGAAACGCAGTCTTCGGAACATCTGCTTCCCTTACCTTCAGCTGATGGTACCCCGATCTCAGGTCAATCTTTGAAAAAAACTGAGCTCCCTGGAGCTGATCAAACAAATCATCGATATGAGGCAAAGGATATTTGTTCTTAACAGTGATATTATTCAAGGCTCTATAATCAATGCAAGGTCTCATAGAACCATCTTTCTTTTTAACAAACAAGACTGGAGCACCCCAGGGTGATGTGCTAGGTCGAATGAAACCTTTATCTAATAACTACTGCAATTGTTTCTTTAACTCTAAAAGTTCAACTTGATCCATTCGATAAGGGGGTTTTGAAATTGGAATAGCATCAGGAACTAAGTCAATAGTAAACTCAACTTCCCAATCTGGGATTATTCCAGGAAACTCATCAGGAAAAACATCAGGATACTCATTTACCACTAGCACATCATTAATCTGAACAGTTCCTTTATTTTCAACGATGTGTGCAAGGTAACATTCATTTCCATCTTTTAAAAGTTTCTCGGCCTCTTGATATGTTATCAAAAGTAAGGGTTCATTCTTGTACACAAACTGAAAGTCTTTCTGAAAAGAAACGTCTTTAGCTCTACAGTCAATCTTAGCATGGTAAATAGAGAGCCAATCCATACCCAGGATAACATCAAACTCTACTAGAGGTAGAATAATAAGGTTTGCAAGTAGGTTCTTTCCATATATAAGGATAGGAAGATTCTTATAAATTCTTTTTTCCTCAAAATTTCCCCCAGGTGTTTTTACCACAATTTCAGGAGTCATTTCTTGAGATGGTATTCCCATTTTACTAGAAAAGTTTTCAAAGATGAAGGAATGTGTAGACCCCGAATCAAACAACACACTAGAATAATCTGAAAAAACAAACAAAGTACCTGATACAACTTCATTTGATGGCCCGACATCTGCTGAAGTAGTTGCAAAGGATTTCACCACCCCTTTCTGCTTGTAGTCTAACTGCTTCCCATCACTCAAGCTCTTTGTCGGACACTCGTTTGCATATTGACCCATCTCATTGCACTTATAACATTTTACTAACTGTAAATCAAATTTAGTCTTACCATCAACCTGATCTTTTTCAGTACAATCACGAGCCTTATATCCCATCTTACCACATCAGTAGCACTTTCCAGAATTCAGAAGACATTCCCTAGCATGCCTTTTACCACATTTATCACAAACTGGAAACATAGTTTTCTTACCATCAGACCTTTTTGAAGAATTCTTCCCTTTCTCCTGCCACCTCAATCTCTTCTTCTGCTGGTTGTTATAGAACACTTGATCATCAGCAAACTCCATTTCCACCTTCTCAGCACATCGAACAAGCTTTTCATAACTTTTAAATTCACGAGAAGCTAATGTCTTTCGATATTTTGGCTTTAATCCTGAGTAAAAATGATTGATTTTACTATCAAGGTCTCGGATAAAATTTGGAGCATACCTTGCCAATCGAGTGAACCTTTCTTCATAGGCAGCCACTGAGTCTTCCCCTTGCCTCAATTCCAAGAATTGATTTTCCATCCTAAGTCGAACAGCCTTAGGAAAATACTTCTCAAGAAACATACCTTTGAATTCATCCCAGTCAATAGCATCAATCTCATCGGCATCCCTGATATTTTTAACCATAGACCACCACTGATCTGCCTCACCCTCCAAACGGTAAATAGCAAGACTAACCTTTTGATTGTCTGAACACCCCATGACATCGAAAATCTTCTCCAGTTCTTTAATACACCCTTCAGCTAACACAGGGTCATATTATCCTCTGAATGATGGGGGATGTTGCCTCATGAAATGTTCCACCACTGACATGTTCCTCTGCGGTTGATCTGGATGATCTCGTGCATGGATACCACCACCATTTATCGCTTGAGTCAACTGCGTCATTACTGCAACAAACTGTTCAGTTCCAATTCTGACCATCTCGAGATGCTGATTCGGAAGGTTATTTCCTTCTGTATACCTTCCTAGCACTGCTTCCCTGTTTCCTCTACGGAAAACCATTCTGAACAAACATGTCTTAGATGAAGCAACATGGTAATCTTCAAATGCTATATCATTTCAAAAAAATATTTTTTGGATAATCATTAAACAGAATTCTAACTCCTAAAGTTATCTAAACCGACCTCTAATACCAACTATAAGGCCCCAGCCTTAAACCTTACTTAATCTTGAGTTATTACAAGATTACACATTGAGGATCTTTTTGGGTTTAGAGTTTTAGATAATTAGATCATAAGACTTGCATTGCATTCCACATATAAACAAAGTGGCTACATAAAGATAGTATTCTTCTTTCCCATCAATGGAAACATATTTAAAAATAAACATGGATTCTTTCTTGACACTTCCTTGACACTATCATCATATCATGTACCTTTCTCTTGACCTGTGAAAAACATTTCAAAAAAACTTGGGATAAGCATAAAAAGCTCAGTAAGGGATATAAAAAATATATGTAAAGGAAACATGGGTACATATATACATAAGAATGAAATCATACTTTACCCATAAAACATAAGCACTTTAACATACCTCATCAAATCATGAATAAAACATATAAATCATAAGACATAAAGGTAACTTGAGGCATTCATAACATTCTTACGTAGGGAGTAACCCTCTTGGTTACGTTTGGAATACCCATCACAGTATATTCCCTAAATCTCTTCGGAGAAACCTTAACGTTTCACTCATTCACGTTACCCAATGCATTGGAGAGCTATATCGGGCTCACCCGCCCTTAGTTTATCACAGAACCACCCGTCTTCATAATAATGCCCAAGAACCTCAACATAATCGTATCACATAAAACATGCATATAGGAAAAATAACATTTCCACCTTTCAATCACAAGATATCAATACAACACATTGATATAAAAACATTATGAAAACCATTTTCAATACCAAAATAAAAGAAAAGTAAAACATGGTATTTATTTTTCTTTTAAAAGGAAGGTATGGCTTGTAGAGGAAGCTGAAACTCAAATAATGGTCACAGCGGCGGAGAAGTCGTTGTCGTCGCATACGTACAACAAAAACATTCCATTTTGTCATTTAGTAAAACGCTTCGTATAAAAAAGGATTCCTTTTAGATAAACGTAAAAGTCAAAGGGGTTTATACACCATATAAAAGAAGGTTGAGTATAAAACAAAATATGCCTCAATGAAAGGAGATTGAGACGAAGTCCCATACCTCGGGTCCGACTTGACTCGATCGTTCTTTAATATCCTGAATAATAAACTTGAGTTAATTTATACTTGCTTAAGAACCTTTCTTAAGTTCATTATTCCTTTCATATCACTTATTTCCATGTCATGAACACTATATAATTATTTAAGTTAATAACGGTCATTTTAACGATCATTGGTACTTGAGTCAAAAATAAACCCTTTATAATTACAAGTTGTTCATGTATCCATTATATATAAAATTATAATAATGATTTATATATCATATATATCCAGTATATACATGAATTTATAATATTACATAATCATTTAGAGGTAAGAAATGAAATGCACCGTTCATGGAGACGGTAAGCCGTACGTACGCATGAACGCTACTTTCATTTCTATTTCGTATTTTATAGAATGGAATCATAATGATATAAAGGTATATTATAATTACAGTATAATATCATATATAATATCATAGTTACATCCTTTATACGTCCCACATATGGTATTTAACGAATCAAATCACTTTGAGGGGGCGGTAGTCCGCACTTCCTTAAATGAAGATATCGCGTTTACCCATAATGGGAACCATAAAGGTATGCCCAAAATGAAAAATACATAAGCATAAGGAAAACATAAACATATTATATAACATATATAAATATAGTGTCATCTTAATGGCCACCTTTTAAGGTGTTAAAAGAATGTTGAACAATCATCGTTTCGGGAGGCAGAAATTCACCATCCACGGAAACAGTATGTTCTTTAACCATTAGATGTTGGTGTGTGTAAGTATAGCTCCAATCCTTCTTATAAAAAAATCCTATTATATTGAAGATACTGTATTTGTTACAAAAGAAATGAATAAAAAGAGTTTAGGGGGTTGGAGAAGAAAAATAAAACAAAAGGACTCAAGTGAATACATTACCTTAAAATCGGGTAACTCCCTTTGGTTTGAGCTCAAAGGCTTCCTTGGGAAGAGTTCTGCCCAAATTGAGGCTTCAAGGAGTAAGAGAGGGAAGTGGAGAGAAAAAATGGGCAGGGTTTGGCCGAGCCAAAGGCTTTGGAAGTGTGGGTAAGGAGGTAGAGGTTGGGGCCTTTTATAAGAGGAGAGGAGGGGCACTCTTGGAAAGTAAAGAAATGTTACTTTATTTTCAAATGGGTTTCAGATTTTAATGGTCCCAAATTGATATAATTAGAGGATAAGGTGATAAGGGTTCAAAATATACCCACCCAATAGGTTTTGGACCTGTTTAGGTCTTAGATTTTACATTATCTTTCCATTTTATTTAAATCGTCAAATAATGATGTCATCGCTGCATCATTATGATGTCATAAATAATTTAATTTATTTAATATCTAAAAATTATAAAAAAAATACTATGATATAGAAAATATTTTTAGATTTTCAATGACTATTTATATTCCAAAATATCGGTTATTTAGACAAAATTAAAAATATTTTACTTAGGTGATACATTCTTTGTTACATTTAACATTCTTTAAAAAATAAAAAGATAAAAAGTCACTTTCTCACAAAAGTGATTTCATGGGGCCCCCAAGTTTGGAACAAGGCATCCCATGGTCTTCCATGAGACAACCAGTAGCCTTAGGACACATTTTGGTGTCATTTTTTATTATTATGATATTATTTTATTATCCTTAACTACCCGATTACTCATTAATCAAGATAATTAAAGATAATTACCGTCGTTACAATTCATAATGTCCAAAAACAAAAGAGTCTTAATTACATAAGTTGGACCTTATGATACCAAATATGTAATCCATTTTACCAAATTCCAAACACATAAATTGCAATAATTGATTTAAAAATAATTCTCGTTGTCAAAACAAATAGCAGGTATTTTTGATACAATATCTATGAAAAGTTTGGCATTAGTTTATGACCAATTCCGAAGTGAAATTAATCCTAATGACCACCATTGGATTAAATGATAAAAATATATTCAGATTACACTTTAAGACCAATTAAAAAGATAATCTAACCATATAATTAAATTAAATGGAAAAGCAGTTTTGATGTAAAATGCAGTATTTTTCACTTTTTATAAAAAAATGAACATTGTCAGAAAAATACCAAAAATTTATCCAATGTAAATTTCAATGTCCCAATAATAATTAATATGTTTATTTTGACAAATATAGATTATAAAATTGTCAAAAGTTTGATTTAAAAACGGTTTTCCATCAAAAGGCAGTAAAACAATTTTTTAAGAATATTAGTGTATTCCATGCTTAAGATTGGATTTATTTTCATTTTAAGCCTCTAAAACACTATCTATTTCATTAATAGACATAGATAAAAATATCTATTATTCATTACTTACTTGTGATGTTACATCCTTCCCCCCTTTAGAAAATTGCGTCCCTGTAATTTATTTACTTATCAAATAAATGGGGGTACTTATCTCTCATTGCATTTTAAGATTCTCATGTTGCCTCTTCCATCATATGGTTTTTCCACAAAAACTTTACCTGATTAATCACCTTATTTCGTAACACTTGCTCCCTGTGGTCAAGAATATGGACCGGTTGTTCCTCATAAGATAGGTTCTCTTCCAGCTGAACTACCTCTGGACTCAAAACATGAGATGGATCTGGCATGTACTTTCTCAGCATCGAAACATGAAAAACATTGTGTACCTGAGATAAACTCGAAGGTAAAGCCACTCGGTAAGAAACTGATCCAACTCTCTCCAGAAATTGATACGGTCCAATGAACCTTGGGCTCAGCTTTCCTTTCTTACCAAATCGCATCACACTTTTCCATGGTGATACTTTGAGAAAAACATGATCACCTACCTCAAAAGAGAGATCCTTCCTCCTGTTGTCCGCATAACTCTTCTGACTACTCTGAGATGTTCTCATGTACTTCTGAATCAGCTGAACTTTTTCTGCCATCTCTTCTACCAATTCTGGTCCCATCAACTTCCTTTCACCCACTTCATCCCAGAAAGCTGGAGTTCGACACCGCTTCCCATATAATGCCTGAAATGGTGCCATCTGTATACTAGAATGAAAACTATTATTATATGAAAATTCAACCAAAGAAAGATGTTGGTCCCAACTTCCCTGATAATCCATCGAACAAGCTCATAGCATATCCTCCAAGGTCTGAATTTTTCATTCTGACTGCCCATCTGATTGATTATGAAAAGCTGTACTAAAATTTAATTCAGTACCCAACGACTTTTGAAGGCCTTTCCAAAAGTTAGAAGTGAACCTGGGATCACGGTCAGATACAATGGAGAGAGGAACTCCATGTAACCTAACTATCTCTTTAAGATACAAACAGGAAAGTTGATCTAGGGATAAAGTATCTCGTATAGCAAGGAAATGAGCAGATTTAGTCAAGCGATCAACAATAACCTAGATTGCATTATTACCTCGAGATGTATTCGGTAATCCCACAACAAAGTCCATGGATATATTCACCCATTTCCACTCTGGCACTGGTAAAGGCTGAAGCATCCCTTTCGGTAACTGACGCTCTGCTTCAACATGCTGACAAGTCAAACACTTCACAGTAAAATCAGCAATATATCTTTTTATTCCATCCCACCAGTAATACTACCGAAGATCTCTATACATCTTAGTACTGCCTGGATGAACTGAAAACGGAGAACTATGAGCTTTACATAACAACTCTCTCTTCAACTGTGAATCACAAGGCACACACAATCTCTTCCCAAATCTCAAAACACAATCATTATCAATGTTGAATTCAGGCAACTTTCCTTTCTAAACCACCTCTAGCTTTTTCTGCAACTCACTGTCTTGCTTCTATGCTTGCTTGATTCTATATGATAGAGATGATCTCACTGATACCTGAAACAAAACAGAAGAACTTCCTGCACCAACAACTTCTATGCCAAAGTTCATCAAATACTTAACCAAAGGATCACGTTCCAAACGCAACATGGTTAATGATGCATTAATTTTTTGACTCAAAGCATCAGCCACTTTATTTGCTTTTCCCATATGGTAATGAATTGTACCTTCATAATCTTTGATTAATTCTAGCCATCTCCTTTGTCTCATGTTCAACTCTTTCTGAGTGAATATATACTTTAAACTTTTGTGATCGGTATATATTTCACACTTTACTCCACACAAATGATGCCTTCAAATTTTTAAAGAAAAAACAACTGTAGCTAATTCCAAATCATGTGTAGGGTAATTTACCTCATGAGTTTTCAACTGACGTGAAGCATAAGCAATTACCTGATTATTCTGCATTAGGACGCAACCAAGTCCTTTCAATGAAGTGTCACTGTATATAACAAACTCACCATTCCTGGAAGGTAGTGCCAAAACTGGAGCATTCACCAATCTTCTTTTGAATTCCTGAAAACAATCATCGCATTCTTTTGTCCAGATATACTTAACACCCTTCCGAGTTAGCTTAGTCATTGGAATAGATAACCGTGAAAAATTTCTAACAAACCTTCAGTAATAGCCAGCCAAACCAAGGAAACTACGAATCTCTGTTACATTTGTGGGTCTTGGCCATTCTTCAACAACCTTTGTTTTTGCAGGATCAACAGTTATCCCATATTTAAAAACAATATGACCAAGGAAAGAAATTTTTTGCAACCAAAACTCACACTTTCTGAATTTCCCATACAATTTCTTTTCTTTCAAGGTTTTCAAAATGACCCTTAAATGTCTTTCATGTTCTTCTTTATTTTAGAAAACACCAAAATATCATCAATGAAAACCACCACAAACTTATCCAAGAACTCATGGAAAATTCTATTCATTAAGTCCATGAATACAGCAGGTGCATTAGTTATCCCAAAAGGCATTACTACAAATTCATAATGGCCATATCTTGTACAAAACGCAGTCTTCGAAACATCTGCTTCCCTTACCTTTAGCTGATGGTACCCTGATCTCAGGTCAATCTTTGAAAAAAACTGAGCTCCCTGGAGCTGATCAAACAAATCATCGATATGAGTCAATGGATATTTGTTCTTAACAGTGATATTATTCAAGGCTCTATAATCAATGCAAAGTCTCATAGAACCATCTTTCTTTTTAACAAACAAGACAGGAGCACCCTATGGTGATGTGCTAGGTCGAATGAAACCTTTATCTAATAACTCCTGCAATTGTTTCTTTAACTCTAAAAGTTCAACTTGAGCCATTCGATAAGCGGGTTTTGAAATTGGATTAGCATCAGGAACTAAGTCAATAGTAAACTCAACTTCCCGATCTGGTATTATTCCAGGAAACTCATCAGGAAAAACATCAGGATACTCATTTACCACTGGCACATCATTAATCTAAACAGTTCCTTTATTTTCAACGACGTGTTCAAGGTAACATTCATTTCCATATTTTAAAATTTTCTTGGCCTCTTGATATGTTATCAACAGTAAGGGTTCATTCTTGTACACAAACTGAAAGTCTTTCTGAAAAGAAACTTCTTTAGCTCTACAGTCAATCTTAGCATGGTAAAAAGAGAGCCAATCCATACCCAGGATAACATCAAACTCTACTAGAGGTAGAACAATAAGGTTTGCAAGTAGGTTTTTTCCATATATAAGGATAGGAAGATTCTTATAAATTATTTTTGCCTCAAAATTTCCCCCAGGTGTTTTTACCACAAGTTCAGGAGTCATTTCTTGAGATGGTATTCCCATTTTACTAGAAAATTTTTCAGAGATGAAGGAATGTGTAGACCCCGAATCAAACAACACACTGGCATAATCTGAAAAAACAAACAAAGTACCTGATATAACTTTATTTGATGTCCCGACATCTACTGAAGTAGTTGCAAAGGATTTCACCACCCCTTTCTGCTTGTAGTCTAACTGCTTCCCATCACTCAAGCTCTTTGTCGGACACTCGTTTGCATATTGACCCATCTCATTGCATTTATAACATTTTACTAACTGTAAATCAAATTTAGTCTTACCATCAACCTGATCTTTTTCAGTACAATCATGAGCCTTATATCGCATCTTACCGCATCGGTAGCACTTTCCAGAATTCAGAAGACATTCCCTAGCATGCCTTTTACCACATTTATCACAAACTGGAAACTTAGTTTTCTTACCATCAGACCTTTTTGAAGAATTCTTCCCTTTCTCCTGCCACCTCGATCTCTTCTTCTGCTGGTTGTTATAAAACACTTGATCATCGGCAAACTCCATTTACACCTTCTCAGCACATCGAACAAGCTTTTCATAACTTTTAAATTCACGAGAAGATAATGTCCTTCGATATTTTGGCTTTAATCTTGAGTAAAAACGATTGATTTTACTATCAAGGTCTCGGATAAAATTTGGAGCATACCTTGCCAATCGAGTGAACCTTTCTTCATAGGCAGCCACTGAGTCTTCCCCTTGCCTCAATTCCAAGAATTGATTTTCCATCCTAAGTCGAATATCCTTAGGAAAATACTTCTCAAGAAATATAACTTTGAATTAAACCTAGTCAATAGCATCAATCTCATCGGAATCCCTGATATTTTTAACCATAGACCACCACTGATCTGCCTCACCCTCCAAACGGTAAATAGAAAGACTAACCTTTTGATTGTCTGAACACCCCATGACATCGAAAATCTTCTCCAGTGCTTTAATCCACCCTTCAGCTAACACAGGGTCAGATGATCCTCTGAATGATGGGGGATGTTGCCTCATGAAATGTTCCACCACTGACATGTTCCTCTGCGGTTGATCTGGATGATCTCGCGCATGGATACCACCACCATTTATTGCTTGAGTCAACTCCGCCATTACTGCAAAAAATTGTTCAGTTCCAATTCCGACCATCTCTGGATGCTGATTCAGAAGGTTATTTCCTTTTGTATGCCTTCCTAGCACTGCTTCCCTGTTTCCTCTACGGAAAACCATTCTGAACAAACATGTCTTAGATGAAGCAACATGGTAATCTTCAAATGCTATATCATTTCAAAAAAATATTTTTTGGATAATCATTTAACAGAATTATAACTCCTAAAGTTATCTAAACCGACCTCTGATACCAACTATAAGGCCCCAGCCTTAATGCTTACTTAATCTTTAGTTATTACAAGATTACACATTGAGGATCTTTTCAGGTTTAGAGTTTTAGAGAATTAGATCATAAAACTTGCATTGCATTCAGCATATAAACAAAGTGGTTACATAAATATAGTATTCTTCTTTCCCATCAATGGAAACATATTTAAAAATAAACATGGATTCTTTCTTGACACTTCCTTGACACTATCATCATATCATGTACCTTTTCCTTGACCTGTGAAAAACATTTCAAAAAAACTTGGGATGAGCATAAAAAGCTCAGTAAGGGATATAAAAAATATATCGAAAGGAAACATGGGTACATATATACATAATAATGAAATAATAATTTACCCATAAAACATAAGCACTTTAACATACCTCATCAAATCATGAATAAAACATAGAAATCATAAGACATAAAGGTAACTTAAGGCATTCATAACATTCTTACGTAGGGAGTAACCCTCTTGGTTACGTTTGGAATACCCATCACAGTATATTCCCTAAATCTCTTTGGAGAAACCTTAACATTTCACTCCTTTGCGTTACCCAATGAATTGGAGAGCTATATCGGGCTCACCTGCCCTTAGTTTATCATGGAACCACCCGTCTTCATAATAATGCCCAAGAACCTCAACATAATCGTATCACATAAAACATGCATATAGGAAACATAACATTTCCACCTTTCAATCACAAGATATCAATACAACACATTGATATAAAAACATTATGAAAACCATTTTCAATACCAAAATAAAATAAAATTAAAACATGGTATTTATTTTTCTTTTAAAAAGAAGGTATGGCTTGTAGAGGAAGCTGAAACTCAAATAATGGTCACGGTGGCGAAGAAGTCGTTGTCACCGCATACGTACGACAAAAACATTCCCTTTTGTCGTTTAGTAAAAGGCTTCGTATAAAAAAATATTCCTTTTGGATAAACGTAAAAGTCAAAGGGGTTTATACACCGTATAAAAGAAGGTTGAGTATAAAACAAAATATGCCTCAATGAAAGGAGATTGAGACGAAGTCCCATACCTCAGGTCCGACTTGACTCGATCGTTCTTTACTGTACTGAATAATAAACTTGAGTTAATTTCTAATTGCTTAAGAACCTTTTTTAAGTTCATTATTCCTTTTATATCACTTATTTCCATGTCATGAACACTATGTAATTATTTAAGTTAATAACGGTCGTTTTAATGATCATTGGTACTTGAGTCAAAAATAAACCCTTTATAATTACAATTTGTTCATGTATCAATTATATCTTGAATTATAATCATGATGTATATATCATATATATCCAGTATATACATGAATTTATAATATTACATAATCATTTATAGGTAAGAAATTAAATGCACCGTTCATGGAGACGGTAAGTCGTACGTACGCATGAACCCTACTTTCATTTCTATTTCGTATTTTATAGAATGGAATCATAATGATATAAAGGTATATTATAATTCTAGTATAATATCATATATAATATCATAGTTCCATATTTTATACGTCCCACATATGGTATTTAACGAATCAAATCACTTTAAGGGGGCGGTAGTCCGCACTTCCTTAAATGAAGATATCGCGTTTACCCATAATGGGAACCATAAAGGTATGCCCAAAATGAAAAATACAGAAGCTTAAGGAAAACATAAACATATTATATATCATATATAAATATTGTGTCATCTTAATGGCCACCTTTTAAGGTGTTAAAAGAATGTTGAACAATCGTCGTTTCAGGAGGCAGAAATTCACCATCCACGGAAACAGTATGTTCTTTAACCATTAGATGTTGGTGTGTGTTAGTGTAGCTCGAATCCTTCTTATAACAACATCATAGTATATTTAAGATACTGTATTTGTTACAAAATAAATGAATAAAAAGATTTTAGGGGGTTGGAGAAGAAAAATAAAACAAAAGGACTCAAGTGAATACATTACCTTAAAATCGGGTAACTCCCTTTGGTTTGAGCTCAAAGGCTTCCTTGGGAAGACTTCTGCCCAAAGTGAGGCTTCAAGGAGTAAGAGAGGGAAGTGGAGAGACAAAATGAGTAGGGTTTGGCCGAGCCAAATGCTTTGGAAGTGTGGGTAAGGAGGTAGAGGTGGGGGGATTTTATAAGAGGAGAGGAGGGGCACTCTTGGAAAGTAAAGAAATGTTACTTTATTTTCAAATGGGTTTCGGATTTTAAAGGTCCCACATTGATATAATTAGAGGATAAGGTGATAAGGGTTAGAAATATACCCATCCAATAGGTTTTGGACATGTTTAGGTCTTATATTTTACATTATCTTTCCATTTTATTTAAATCATCAAATAATGATGTCATCGCTGCATCATTATGATGTCATAAATAATTTAATTTATTTAATGTCTAAAAATTATAAAAAAAAATACTATGATGTAGAAAAACTTTTTATATTTCCAATGACTATTTATAGTCCAAAAGATCAGTTATGTAGACAAAATTAAAAATATTTTACTTAGGTGGTACATTCTTTGTTACATTTAACATTCTTTATAAAATAAAAAGATAAAAAGTCACTTTCTCACAAAAGTGATTTCATGGGGCCCCCAAGTTTGGCACAAGGCATCCCATGGTCGTCCATGAGACAACCAGTTGCCTTAGGACACATTTTGGTGTCATTTTTTATTATTATGATATTATTTTATTATCCTTAACTCCCCGTTTACTCATTAATCAAGATAATTAAAGATAATTATCGTCGTTACTATTCATAATGTCCAAAAACAAAAGAGTATTAATTACATAATTTGGACCTTATGATTACAAATATGTAATCCATTTTACCAAATTCCAAACACATAAATTGCAATAATTGATTTAAAAATAATTCCCGTTGTCAAAACAAATAGCGGGTTTTTTTGAAACAATATCTATGAAAAGTTTGGAATTAGTTTATGGCCAATTCCAAAGTGAAATTAATACTAATGACCACCATTGGATTAAATGGTAAAAATATATTCAGATTAAACTTTAAGACCAATTAAAAAGATAATCTAACCATATAATTAAATTAAATGAAAAAGCAGTTTTGATGTAAAATGCAGTATTTTTCACTATTCATAAAAAAATGAACATTGTCAGAAAAATACCAAAAATTTATCCAATGTAAATTTCAATGTCCCAATCATAATTAATATGTTTATTTTGAAAAATATAGATTATAAAATTGTCAAAATTTTGATTTAAAAAGGGTTTCCATCAAAAGGCAGTAAAACAATCTTTTAAGAATATTAGTGTATTCCATGCTTAAGATTGGATTTATTTTCATTTTAAGCCTCTAAAACACTATCTAATTCATTAATAGACATAGATAAAAATATCTATTATTCATTACTTACTTGGGATGTTACAGTCATTTTCACCCGTTTAGAGACCGTTTTTGGGAATTTTCATGAAACAATATTTAGCTATAGTTATTTCAATTTTTAGCGGAGGTTTTATCTCTCAAAACTAGAGAGGGTTTCATGGAAGATAAAACCACCACTATGTACAATAATATATAGAGGTGGTTTAAACCACTATTAAATTTTTTTACTATATATAGCGGTGGTTTAAACCACCACTATATATTTCTATTAAAAAATATGTAGAAACTGAATCCCTATAGAAAAAAATATACAATAGCCATAAAAATAAATATTATTCATTTGATAAAATTATAAAACCTTTAATTACAAATGATTACAATAACCATAAACAAATCATGATGGTGGTGGATAATACATGGAAACAAAATATAATCATATTGATATTCTAAAAAGAATAAGAGGCCAACAATAAATGGATATTTAATTAAAACATAATGAAAACTTGAGAAAAATGTATGCCAGATTCAAATATATAAATTTATAGAACTGATAATGAATTCTTCTATATAAATAATTATAATTGGAAGTGTGAATAAACAATAACAAAATGAAGAGTGTTATGATAGGCTTAACCAAGTATGTGATATTAGTAAATAGAAACCCATGTTTACAAAGATAAAAACCCAAATCAAATAAAGATACATTAAAATATAAGCAACGTTAAATAATTATAAGGTTAGTAATAAAAGATAAAATCAATGGATTATAAATATCATAAAGAAATATCAAATAAAAATGAATGAAATTCATTATCAAAACACCAAAATCAACCACTAAATTCAATAAAAAAGTACCTATAAAATCAGCACACGCAAAACCCCATCAAGTTTCCACTTTATCCATGATTACATATAACCACATTTAATAATATTACCACATCATTTCATACCACCACATAATAAAATAACCCCTCCATATATATAGAACCACACACTTCATTTCACAACATCACTACCTCAGCATATCCATTTCCACCTCTTTTACATTTCCACCACACATCCTCAAAAATCATTACCACGTCATCACCAAAAAACTTCCAACGCACCAAAAATTAAAAAATAACATGAAATAAATTACTCTAGTAATTTTCCCATAACAAGGCCCCTAAATAACAATAAAAAATAAACTAATCCACCATAATATCATTGATCATTCCTCTATTGATCCCTAAAATATTTCACACCTCACTATAAGATAATAAAATTTCCACCACAACCCCACTTCCATTTTGGAAACCACATAACACCCCTAATACAAAAAAATAACAATGATAACATGATAAAAAATGGATATAACCCAAAACATAGACACCCATGACTTACTTATAACCTCATCATTATATGGGCCAACCTAACTCTCCATCCTAAAATGAGCCTACTAAAATCCCTGATTTCATCACATTAATCATAAATTTCTCATCCCAACTCTAATATAACATTTAAGAAAAGGATACAAATATTACACTTTCTCATGAATCTCCCATCACCAAAAACATCCCGTTGACCATAACAACATCACATTAGTAGGATACCAACCACCCCATATTTCTTTCTTTTACCACACTTTTCCACAATATTAAGATATAACAACACCACTTATATTAGTCTCAATAGAATTAAGGAAAGAAAATAACTTCCCAAAACAAACCCCCAAGAAGATATTCCCACCATCCATTACAATTCAACACCAACTCTTGACTTCCTAAGATAATTCCCATCCATTTTCTCCACCAAAAGAAAAGGATAAAAGTCACCAAACTATAATGGAATAATTTACATGGAATCATTTAAAAAATAACCCAAAAGAGACTAAGAATGATGAGTATAAGGGAAAATTTAGAATAAAACATAGAAAATCAACCAAACATATAGATTTCATGTAATGTAAGAGAAATACAGATATCCCCAACCTCAAACCACAACATGGTTTCTCAATCACCATATCATTATGTTAGTCTGTCATGAGTTTTGTTACACAACACCATCATCTAATACAAAGTCATGCCTCATCACTATCTGATGAACTAAGATTGAAATTGTCTCTATCTTCATCTCCACTCTCTACTATCGGCTCCTATATGAAAATTTGATTGAAAATTAAATAGTACTATGTATTTAAATTTTAACTTAAAACAAATAAAATTTTTTGTACTAAATTATTGTAAAATTGTATGATTTACCTGCTCACTCAAACCATTTATTGATGCAATATAATTGGGGAAACATCTATTCATCTTATGATATAATTCGACCAATTCTTTTCATAAAAGTACTGAATTGTGATTTGAATTGAAATAAAATTCTTTTAGGCATATTAAGGTAGGGAGTAACTACAACCAGGATTAAATGTTGTTGAAATACTCAATAACCTACAAAAGACCTCTGATAGTAATACCCATCTTGCACATACGACCAAGATGTTCCTTCCCAAGGACCTGACCAACTGGATTATCCTAGGAGACCGAGAAGGACTGCACAGGATTGGCATCCCATTGTTCTTTTATTTTTACCTATAAATCAAATATCAGTCAAATTTAAAGCAATACATATTAACAAAGTGACAACTGATAATAATTTATTACATTGACAAATGAATTCATACCCGAACTTCTATGCTAATATCATTCACATAACTTCAATATGATTTCATATAAACATCCAACAAAAGTTACATCCAAGTGATTAGCTTCCCTAAATTATTTATCTACATTAAAAAATATAAATAAATAATTTAATATATGAAACATATAATTTTATCTTATAAATATTTAAAATAAGAAAAATATTACCATAGTCGATCTGTTTATTGAAAAACTCTTTGAATTAGAAGTGTGGGGAATGATTTGTTTAACTTAACTTGATACATTTTTTCTTGAAACTTACTAAAGTAAATAACATGTAATTTAGTATTAATGTATGAAATGTCATCTACTTATCATATTCATGTATATATGTAAAATAAGATTAATATACTAATATTTTTTTTAATACCTTGTCCTTCTCATGGAGATGGATATCAACAAATACCTTCCACTACTCTCTAGGTAACCTTAAAGTACCTTATCATACTACCATTGAGTGGCCAATGATGTATCATTGAATTCATTACATAATATTCATTTAAAATATTTCCATTTCTTACCCAAATTTTTTGATGTCCTTTTTCATGCAATAAGATCAAAAATGGTAAAGTGTAATAACATTTGTACAAATAGATTCATTTTTAAAATATTCAAATTTAATTAAATAATAGAATTCAATTGAGTCATAATGTGTTAAAATTACCTTTTTATAGGAATCAAATACTTCATTCTTCCAAGATTGAGGCATATGGATCTAATTAGAATATGTAATTGGAAGGGTAACTAGATAAACCACCAAATGGATTAGAATTTGTCCAAAATAATCTCATAGAATCATATTTGGGGACCCCATAACAATAAAATGTGACAAATATCTTAAATCTATTCAGATTATAAACATTCGAACTATTAATATTTGTCTCAGTAGTAAAATGGTTTCCATATTTTATGAAAAAAAATAGTTATTAGTATAAAAAAAGTGAAATGAATTTATTCACATTAAAATTTATACCTATAACTTTCACCCTCCAATATCCTCATGAAGAAACATGAGTGACCACTGGTTCCCTTACTATAGAGTCGCTGCATTCTAGACCTACCAAATTGGGAGGAAGTTTTCTAGATGTTGATGTGAGGGAGATGTAGGGTGTTCCATACATTGACGAGAGGGATATAGATGGTATAGAAGATACTAGAGGGGGGAGATGGAGGGCGTCCCAAATGCTATAGGAAGGGAGCTGAGGGGTTATTAAGTAACACTGATGACGTTTGTATGGTTGGGGGGACATCAACTGGGAGTCTACTGGGATCAATGAATGGATTCTTCCTTGTAATTAATATCATTTAAACAAGTAAAAATAATTTTATAACATATATTTCAAAATATTAATGTTGAAAAAGAAATTCGGAAATGATAAAAGATTCACAATAGTGAAAAAAATAATATACAAAGGTATGATAATAATTGACTACACATACAAACAAATATAATATTTACTTTTTCAAAATTAAACAACTCAAGCATAAAAATAAATTTAAATATTATAACAAATCCATAGTACTATAAATGAATAACGTATAACATAAGTGGTTGATAAGTTAATTGATGACTGCATATACAATCATTTTGTCCTTCAATAATGTCATTATCCTACTCCATCATTACTTTATATGCTTCATCCACCTTTGTAAGACTAATATTTTCAATATCATGATGGAAAAATAATTCAATTTCTTTTTGTTTAAGGGATTCAATGATAGAGGTCAAATCTTCCACTTCATCATTCATATCATACAAGTCTCTTTGTTTTATGTGAACAACTACACTCCACCCTTCATCCATGACATCTTCTACATAATATACCATTTTCTCTTAGAATAATAAGATATACAAATCTTATAATTTATGGTCACCAACATCCATCAAGAGAGATAAGTTCATAGAATTAAATTGCAAGGAATCTCTTTTAATATACCTGGTAATATCGAACCACTTAAATTTGAATAAAACAACTAAAAAATGACCATGGTGGTTTAATTTAATGATATCAATCAAATTTTCATAGTATCCCAATTCAGAAACTATAAATATACCATTATTTTGTGATTTTAAACCCTCTTCATAATAGAAAATATGAAATTTAAAGTCATTCACATTGTAAACATCAAATGTTTTATCCTATTTTAGAGGACTATGATCTAGAAACTTCAAATATTTTGACAACTCAACTTGGGAATCAGTATTCATGATCTATAAAAAGTAATATACATTATTAGATTTAAAAAATATATGTTTCAACCTAATATCCGTGTTGATTTCAATATTTATGAACTTACATAACGTCCAAACCATTCTATAAGCACTTTATTAAAAGATTTTGTTATATATTTCTCATTTCATGTTTGAATTCTCATGCATATCTTTTTTTGTATCCTAATCACTTCAATAAATAGGTCTATAATTTCACTATTTAGTAGTACATATCTATGTGCCTGTAATAATTCTATTTTTATTAGTGTAATATTTGAGATCCTCCCAACTAATCGGAAAATAGTAGGAAATATTTTTTATTTCTCATGTAGTTGAGATTGAGTTGATATGTAATTAACACATCCAACTTGATTGAATATTGTCTCAATATCATCCAAGTATCTAAAACAAAAGGTAATACACTCCTATGCTAAATAGTTTTTAGAAATAGAGCCTTCAGGTTGAGATTTATTTTTCATGTATGATTTTAAATGACCAAGGTATCTGTGAAATAAAATAAATAAAACATAGTTATGTATTTAATGAAGTGTAAATAATGGTTTACTTAAGATGAAAAACATATAAATAAATTACCTATCAATTTGATACACCCATTGATAATGTATGGGACCTCCCAATTTAGTTTCCTCAATTAATGCACAGTTAAATACATCATTAAAGTAAATAATGATGAGGGAAAGATCATATACATTTCACAAAGTATCAGTAAAAATCTATCCTAAAGGTTTTCAATCTCAGTTAGTTGTAGAGTTTTATTATATATTTGTCTAAAGAATATACAGCATTGGAGTACAACTATAGTAACCTTTTCAGGTAACAATATATATGCAATGTTAATGATAGTAACTATTGTAACAGAATATTTGAATCATGAATTTTAAATCTATGTAACCTACAATGATTTAAGTCAACACACCTTGATATGTTACTTTAATTCCCATTAGATACTTTCATATGTTTTAAAATTCGAAGGAATATATATTTATCCCTATTTTTCATTGAAAAGATTTTCTAGATCATACTTTCTATTATCATATGTACATAGATCATGCTTTATATTCATTATTTGTAAGTCCTTCTATGTATTGAGATGGTCCTTCAATTTTCCAATCTCATTAAGTAATGTGAAGATCAAATTGTCACAAAAATTATTCTTAATATGCATAATATCAAGATTATGACGTGACAAATTAAATTCCCAATATAGAAGTTTGAAGAATATACTTTTTTATTCCACTATTTCATTTATATTTCAAATGATGATGCACTTTGAACATGTTTCCCGCTATAATTCAAATGATGCACCTTCCTATATTATGTTTCAATATTTCCTAGTTGTACCAATATTTTATAACCTATCAACAACTTTGGAGGTGGTCTATGATCAATAGGCCCATTGAATTTTGACTTGTTTAACACAAATCTATGATATGCATTGAGAAATATTTGATAACACAAGAAGAACCATTTTTTACTATAAGGTAGTCATTCGTGCTCAAAAATCAAAGTTACAAATAGGACAAACCAAACCCATGTAATTATTCCAACCATATAAGTTCCCAAGTCCAAAGAAGTCACTATAATGGTCCACATTATAAAATCATGCATTTTGAACATTGTTCTAGAAGATATATCATATGTCTCAGCATTTTTTCTCCATAACTCCTACAAACCTTCAATTATAGGCTACAATCATACATAAATATTATTTTTATACATTTTATTCCAAGAATAATCATTGAAATGATAAGAGGAATTTGTTTCATACATATCCATGGCGGTAGATTGTAAAGGATAAAAACAATCACCAAAATAATATAATTGATACTCAAAGTCCCAAATGGGTTGAATACATCGATATCCAATCCCAATCACACATTCCTATGATTAGATGAGAAATATGGATGTAATGAATCAAAAGTATTCCACTATTTTGAATCTATTGGATATCTCATTAACCCATCATTGTTATTATCTATATAATGTCACTTCGTGTGATCGATAGTTTTTGATAACATGAATAATATTTTCAATCAAGGTTTTAAAGGGAAATAACACTAAACCTTTTTGAATGTTTTCTTTTTCTTATTTTTTATAGTATTATATTGATTCATACTTCCAACATCACCCATTGACTATCATCTAGTAGACAAACATTTTTTTCAATCTTTTCTACTTAAATCCTCTCCCCATAAAGAATAAAATCATTGGGAAAAGAATGTATTTTTTTATAATTTATACCAAAGTTGTTAACAAATTTTTTCATATCATAAAAAAGACTCAGGGATCTTAGCTTCAGTAAATGAATCATGAAAAAATTCTAATATCATGGATATCACCTTATTTATAATTACACATAGGCATTTGATATGGTATAACTTTAGTATAAAAGAAAATTTTAATATTTCAGACATCCACCATATGACTCTTGATTTCCATCATCAACTAAATCATGAAATGAATTTTTCTATTCCATAAAGTTCTCTCTTTCATTAGTCTTTGAAACATCAAGAGGAGAATCCAATTATATGTTATGATCTTGATCTAGTTATCCTATAGTCCCAAAAATGTTATTTATCAAGTTACTATTTGTATCACCCTCAATTTGTCATTTTGATATGATTTGAATCTGATGATGTTGACTTGTAATAGTGAAAGCATCATTTATAAGGTTTTTTATTTTATTTTCTATTGTCAAAAAATTTGGGAGATCATTTTGTTGACTAACATCAATCCACAGACTTTCTGTAATTTTCTATTCTCTGAGTCAAATCCAACATAAATATTGAGTAGGTAATTAGTTCAATATCAAGTGCTCATAAACTTCATTTCTCTTCAAACATCTTCAAAATTTATATTTAGGACATGTGTAATTTCCTGAAATTCCATGTAATTTTTTTTTAAATTATACGGGATTATTTCAAGGCCATGTACTCTGACAGCACTTTATTCTGAGGCTCGGTGATCCCAGAATAAGTGTTTTGAATTTTTCATTAAGTTTATTTAAAATAGAGCACGTGCGCGGTTTTTGAAACTTTTAAACAGGTGCCTAAATTTAAAATCTGAGGGTACTATCACATCCAAAATGAAGACTTTACCTAGAAAAGGACTTAACCTCAACCGGCACGGGTCAAGGGAAAAGGATAGTTTTGTACTTTTTAAGAAAAATAAAATTAAATATTTTTATGAAAAGAAAAAGATAAACCTTAAAGTTTATTTTATTTGAAATTCGAATTTTGTTGCAACGTAACAGTGTTGCAACCCAGGCATAACCAAAACACTTTTACATAAATGAAACAGTGTAACGACGTTGCAATGCAACGTAACAGAAATTCTGAAATGTTTTTTCTTCTTTTAATGGTTTAGTTGAGGATGGATCATTGGAATGATCTAGGACATCTCTGAACCCTTGGATATTTGGCATTGGTGAGCAAAGATTTACAAACGTCCTCTAATGATAGATTGTGGAGTGACGAACGTAGCGGCGTGATCTTCACTAAAGAACGATCCAATGTCGAGGTAGGGGTTTATTATTGATGAAATTGTTTCCCCATTCTTTCTTTATAAACAACAAACATGGATCAACCCACTAACAGGTTGATCCACATGTCGCTTGTTCTTGTGTAAGGGTTACTTGATCTTTGGGTTTTTGATTCGGGGTTATACTTGATAGAATCTTAAAACCTCCCTAAACTTTTTTTAAACACTAACACGGAGGGATCAGGCCGACACGAATAAGGCATGGATCCCTCCATTGTGAGCGTTCTTGTGTTCTTTGTGACTGAACTCCCAAATTGATGGCAAGACAACTTTGAGATCATAGTAGTGACGGCGATGATCTGAGGATCCTGAATACATTCGCAGATCAGAAAATAGACCCCCAAAGCAGAACTGGTGGCCCGAGGAAGAGACCATTGGAGCGCACCGATGGTGCAGCACGGTGGCAGACAAAGCCCGAAGCAGGGGGCCATGGGCGGCGCATAGGGGTCACGGTTCAACAGTCGCAGCGGTGCGGGAAGACGGCATGCCACGGCAGTAAGGTGGAACGTGGCATCGACCGTGGGCGGTGGATCAGGCTACCGACAACGGCCGATGGCGGAGAGCCACACCGCATCACATGGCTGGAGGTTCGTGGTCCACCTAGACTATGGGGTAGAGGGAGACGTAGCATGCCCACCATGTCTCAGCCGAATCAGATCGGCCTGCTCATAGTAGGTCAAGCGGGAGTAGGTGGTCCGGACCCGTAGCAGCCCAGTGGGCAGGACCCGTAGCAGCCCGGCGGGCCAGACCCCCATGCTAGACCTTCAGCCCAACCAGTCTAGGCCGAGCCCATCAGTTTGTGTCAATCCGACTGGGTCAGGTCGGTCTGACCGGTGCGGATTAGACCCAAACCCTACTGGCCCCTTTTTCAGTAAAATGGACATAACTTCCAAACCGTACCTCTGATTGATGATCCGTTTATGGCTTTGGGATCCTCACAATGAGGTGGTCCTTTTGACATACTCTAAGTGAGTTTATATGAATATTGAGTTATAACTAATGTCTTGATAAGTATATTCTCCTGGAATCAATCATGCTACAAGCAAAAATCCTGCGGCTTGCTATAACGAGAAGGAAGTGATGAGCGGAGCTCAGAGGCCCAGTATCCGAGCGGACCTCAGTGAACTTAGTGTAACCAAGCGAACCTTAGTAGCACAATAGATGATTAGACCTTAGTGGATCGATAGATGATAGAACCTCATTGGCTCGACAGATGATTGGAACTCAGTGACCTGACAGACGAGCGGACCTCAGTGGCCCAGCAGACGAGCGGACCTCATTGTCCTGGCAGATGAGCGGAACTCAGTGGCCTGGTAGCCGAGCGGAACTCAGTGGCCCGGCAGACGAGCGGAACTTAGTAGCCCGACAGACCTTAGTAACTCATTGGGGATGAGTCCCTCAGTAGTAGAATATGTTCATATTTACAACTGATAATCTTGCTTTCTATAATTTAGGTTATACCTGTGTGAGCTAACAATTCTTAGTGTGTACTTTTCCTTTGTGGTCTTTCTTTGTGGTTTGGGATCCCTACTGAGTATTGCGTTACTCACCCCTAAATGGTCTTTGCTCATATGTGTCATATCTTGTGTAGATGACTGATTCTTTGAGAAAGACCTTGGTGGTCTAGGACCAAGCGGTGCCCAGTGAGATCGGATTGGCGAGACGTACTCCTACAACTTCTGGAAGCTACTCTATATCAACCCTTCAAGTAGGGTTTTCTTCAGACAGGTTATCAGAGACCTTTTACTCCCTTGTTTACTGCTTTTATTTTGTTGGGTTTTTATTCTTTCCCATTTTACTTACAAATTTTACTTATATATTCAGTGGTTGTCTTAGTGGCATGCATGTTTTCCTTTTCAATGTTTCAGGTAGGGGGTTGTGAGTGTGCATGTGTACAGGTACTCATAAAATTCCTCCCACTTGTAGGATAAAACCTTCAGTGCTAGTTTCTAGCCCCTGTCCTTTGGGAGGTGGGATTGGGGTAGTCACGTCATGGGCCCCGGGGGGATGGGTCATGACAAATTGGTATTAGAGGTGGTTGGTTCTACCTTAAAGACCAAGATTTTATGGTTTTGTTTGGGGGAAACAATGTTAAATGTTTCAAGTTGTACTTTTAGGCTCAGGGAGTCCATTGTTGGTGCGGTAGTTGACGTATCCATACACCAGAACCCTAAATTATACTTTTCGACTTAGTACATAAAACCACTAGTTGCATGCATCGTATAGGATTTTGAGTTTTTCCTCGTGTCCTTCTTGAGTCAGCTCACCAGGTATAACCTATTGACTGTGGTTCATCTTGATCTATTTTAGGATGCTGCCATACAAATAGCCAGTGAAGATTCCATTGTGTGACTATGAGGATGGTACACCAAATGATGAGGTATTCGTATAGGGACCAGTACTGGATATGGCCCCACTGGGAGGTGCATTAATGTTTCCACCACTCGTTGGTCAGCAGTTTCTACCGACGCTATCAGTAGAGGATGCACGTAGGATCAGTGCCTTACATGAGTTCCAGAGGCAGATACCTCCCAAGTTCTGGGGTGAGACTGACCCCCATGTGGTAGAGGATTGGCTCGAGATGATTACACGAGTTTCCCATCTGGTGAGGACGCCTCTCGACTAGATGGTGATCTTAGTCGCAAGCCTTATTCAGATATCGGAAGGGAGATGGTGTATCTTGATGATCCAGACACACGACAAGGCGACCCTCACCTGGACTGACTTTGAGTGCCTCTTCAGAGAGGATTTCTTTCTAGAAACATTGCGCTCATCACGCATATAGGATCTACTACACCTATAGTAGGGTGGCATGACAGTAGCGGAGTACTCAGTGATATTCACTAATATTTCTCGCTACTCCACAAACATGGTGTGATACCTATTCTTCAGGAATTGATCTTTTGATTAAGGATTATTCTAGGAGATTAGGTCATCCATGGTATCTCTTAGCATCCCTACTCAGGTTGGGGTGTTGGATTGATCCCTACTCGTGGAGAGCTTCCTAGCAAAGCAGGTGCCAGCAGTAGGTGCTACTAGTAGACCCCGGGTGGTGGAGTCTTCAGCTGTGGGTAGAAGGAAGTTGACATGGGGGCCTAAGTGGGCCATGAATTTCTGGGTATGATCCTAGGATGCAGGATCAGTGGTGCAAGACCCCCAGGGCAAAGGGAGTCATCAGTGGTGTAGGTTGTGCTACTCATGTGGTGGGCAGGGGAACATGGCTTGTGATTTCCTGAATCGCTGCACAAATGACTTACAGACGGTCAAAGGACCAATGAGGTAGAGGCAAAGGTTCAAGAAGTGTGGTCCCCAAGGTGGCCGACATGGTAGTGAAGTCGGAAGAGTAGTAGGCATTGGACGGAGGTTCAATGTGCTACCGCCACCACGCCCGGGTGGTCCACCATGGGCTTCGGGAGCTTGTGGACAGGGGAAAGACCATCTACAGGTGATAGAGTCCTATGAACACAGAACTCCAGGGATTATTATAGGTGTGATCTGTGTCTTCTCCACCTTATTTTAAGTTATTATAGACATACGTGTCAGTAACTCTTTCCTTACCATGAACCTTGTTCGGAGCTTGGAGATTCTAGTGGAGCCTTTGGCTCGATCCTTATGATAAGATACTCCTACGAGAAAGGATTCGATGATTAGACACTGGTGCCAATAGTGTGAGATTTCTCTAGTAGGTGGGATATTTGGCTAGGATCTCCTAGTAGCGGTGTCGAGGCCTTATGATGTTATCTTGGGTATGGACTGGTTATCCACAGTTCATGCTTAGATCGACTATATTAGGTGTAGAGTGTTTTGTGTCTGTGAGGATGGGACCAAGTCTTCCTTCATCAGTGAGAAGGGATCCCTTGCAGCAGTGGATGGACTTTCTCGAAGGAGTATGCATCTAATCACTCACCAGTTGGCTAGCCTCACCCTCAGTGTGGTGGAAGAGAAGATTCCTCACTTTACCATTGTGGTGGATGAGTATGAAGACATTTTCCTGAGGATGTTTTGGGATTACCCCCTCATAGGTATATTGACTTCTACATTGATATATACCTTGGGACAGAACTGATATACACACCATCATATCGTATGGCTCCCACGGAGCTTCGTGAGTTGAGGGTACAACTGAAGGATTTGTAGAGGAAGGGCTTCGTGAGGCCTAGTGTTTCACCATGGGAATCCCCAGTATTGTTTTCCAAGAAGGTATATGGGAGTTTAATGTTGTGTGTGGACTTTTGGTTCTTGAACCAGGTGACTGTGAAGAAAAATTATCCACTTCTGAGGATTGATGACCTCTTCGATCAACAGAAGGGAGTGAGATGGTTCTCAAAGATAGACCTCAGATCATTCTATCATCAGTTTTGTGTACGGTGTGAGGATATACCGAAGACAGCCTTCAGATGTATTTATGGACACTCTGAGTTCTTGGTGATTTCTTTCAGAATAACCAATTCCCTAGCAGTGTTCATGGGACCCATGAACAATATCTTCTAACCTTACCTTGACTGATTCATCATGGTCTTCATTGATGACATTTTGGTGTACTCAGTGTCTGAGGAGGAGCACACTACACACCTTTGGATAGTACTGGATACACTTTGAGAGCACCATATTTATGGGAAGCTCTATAAGTGTTAGTTTTGGATTCGTTAATTCCAATTTATGGGACACATCATTTCAAAGGCTGGAGTTATAGTGGATCCAGCAATGATGGAGGCAGTGCTTTCTTAGGAGCCACCTAGGAGTGTGATTCAGGTATGGAGTTTCTTGGGTTTGGTTGGGTACTACCGAAGTTTTGTGCCTGAATTTTCTAGGGTAGCAGCACCCTTATCAAATTTTCCATGAAAGGGACAGCCCTTCATGTAGACAGAGAAGTGCCAACAAAGTTTCCAGGAGTTGAGATAGAGACTGACAAGTGCCCCCGTTGTGAGACTACTAGAGGAGGGATTTGGGTATGTGGTATTCTGAAACACATCAGGGACCAGACTGGGTTATGTCCTAATATAGGGGAAAGAATTGATTTCCTACAGTTCACAATAGTTGAGGCTTCACAATCAGAGCTATACGACCCACGTCCTGGATCTAGTAGTAGTGATCTTTTCTTTGAAGATGTGGTGGTACTACTTGATGGGTGAGTGGTTTACCATATACTACAACCAAAAAAGTATCAGGTATATCTTCTCTTATAATGACCTGAATTTGAGGTAGCAATGGTGGCTAGAGTTCCTCCATCACTATGACTTTTATATAGTTTGTACTCCTGGTAAGGGGGATGTGGTAGCGGATGTGCTCAGCAGGAGATCCGGTTTTCAGTTGTTGAGTAAGGAATTGGAGTAGTTATTCTCAATGTATATATCCTTCATTTATAGAGATGGAGCATCTCATATTCATTCAATGGTTGTCACTCCCCCACTCTTACAGTGAGTTAGGGAGGTACAGCTTGTGGATATTGACTGTGAGGCCCGACGTGCTCAGTTATCCTTAGGACAAGCTCCTTGTGGATATTTTATAGGTGGGGACCACAACATCCTTTTTAGAGGGTGCACCATTGTGCCAGTGGCATCGCGTGAGAAGGTTCTAAGGGAGTTCCACACCTCCCCTTTAGCAATACATACAAGAGTGGAAAAGATATATCGGAACCCCTAACGTCAATACTGGTGGTCGGGGATGAAGAAGGTAGTGGTAGAGTTCATTTCGCGATGCTTCACTTATCAGCAAGTGAAGGTAGAGTATCAAGTTCTAGAAAGCTTGACTCATCCACTTGAGGTGCCAGAGTGGAAGTGGGATGGTATTTTTATGGACTTTGTGACAGGTTTACCCCGCACATCTAGGGGGCATGATGCCATCCAGGTGATTGTTGACTGACTCACCAAGTCGGCCCAGTTCCTACCCATCTGGGAGTAGGGTTCAGTAGAGAGATTATAACGCCTCTATATGCAGGAGATAGTTTAACTCCATGAGGTCCTGTCAATGATAGTCTCAGATCAAGACACATGCTTTACATCCCGGTTGTGGAAGGGATTATAGGAGGCATTCGGGACTCAGCTTCTCTTGAGCACAAATTTCCACCCTCAAATAGATGGTTAGATAGAGAGGACTATCTAGGTTTTAGAGGATATGCTTCATGATTTCATCTTGGACTTTGGTTTCATTTGGTAGGATCACCCACCACTGGTGGATTTATCATACAACAACAGTTATCACTCCTCTATTGGTATGGAACTGTTCGAGGTGTTGTATAGGAGACTATGCAGATCATTATTATGATTGAAAAACCTAGGGGAGTCAGCACTCATGGGTCTAAAGTTGGTATGGGATACCACTGAGAAGTTGTAGGTTATCCAGGAGCATATTAGTACTTCACAAATTAGACAAAAATCTTATACCAAATGGAGATGGAGGCCCTTGGAGTTTGAGGAGGGAGACCATGTGTTCCTCTGGGTCTCACCCCAATAGGGGTTGCGGAGATTTGGCTAGGGTATCAAGTTGTCTCTGAGATTCATCAGCCCTTTATAGATTCTAAGAAGAGTTTGAGAGGTGTATTACAACTTATCACTTCTCCCATATATGCACTTGGTGCATAATTTCTTCCATGTAACACAGTTGAGGAGGTATGTGCACAATCCATCGCACGTTATCGACTAGGGCGAGTTGTATATTGACGATGGGGTGACATTTTCCAAGTCTCTGATAGAGATTAAAGGTCAAAATGAGTGGATCCTTCATGGATGGTTGATTCCTCTAGTGAGAGTTCAGTGGCAACATGGGAATCTCTAGGAGAGAACTTGAGAGCAGGAGGCTCAGATCCATGCTTAGTACCCCCATTTGTTTGTTTAGCCCTTATTTTGGATTATGAGGACATAAATCCCTAAAGGTGGGGGTAATGTAATGTCTTGTCATTCTGTGTAATTTTTTTAAATTATATGGGATTATTTTGAGGCCACGCGCTCATACGTCACTTGATTCTGAGGCCTGGTGAGCCCCGAATAAGTGTTTGAACTTTTCTTTAAGTTTATTTAAAATAGTGCACATGCATGGTTTTTACAACTTCTAAACAAGTGCCCATATTAAAAATATGAGGGCACTGTCACATCCATAATGACAACTTTACCTAAAAATGACTTAACCTCGACCAGTGTGGGTCAAGGGAAAAAGTTAGTTTTTTGAATTTTTAAGAAAAATAAAATAAAAGATTTTTCTTAAGGGAAACAAAATAAACCTTAAAGTTTATTTTATTTGAAATTCAAATTTCATTTCAACATAATGGCATTGCAACCCGAGTGTAACCAAAACGTTATTTCATAAATGAAACAGCATAACGATGCTGCAACACAACATGACAGAAACGCTGAAACGTGTTTTCTTCTTTTAATGGTTTAGCTGAGGAAGGATCATTGGCATGATCCAAGACCACTCTAAACTCTTGTATATTTGGTGTTGGTGTGAGAATATCGACAAATGGCTTCCAATGATGGATTGTGGAGTGACGAATGAAGTGGTACAATCTTCACCAATGAATGATCTGACTTCAAGGTAGGGGTTTGTTCTTTAAAAAATTCTTTCCCAATTCTTTCTTTCTAAATAATGAATGTGGATAAACCCACTAACAGGTTGATCTGTGGGTCATTTATTCTTGTGGGAGATTTACTTGATCTTGGGTTTTCTGATTTGGGGTTATACTTGATAGAATCTTAAAAACTCCCCCAACTTGTTTTAAACTCTAATGCAGAGGGATTGGGACAACAAAAACAAAGCATGGATCCCTCCATTATGGGATTTATTGTGTTCTTCGTGACTGAACCCTTGGATTGATGGCAAGAAAACTTTGAGCACATAATAGTTATGGTGATGATCTGAGGATCACGAATATGCTCACGGATCAAAAAATGGACCCCCGAAGTATACCTGGTGGCCTACGGAAGATAACATCGGTGTGCCATAGTGGTAGACAAAGCCTGTGGTAGGGGGCCTCGGGCGGCGCACATGGGTCGCAACTCAACGTTCGTGGTGGTGCGAGAAGGCGGCATGTCGTGGCGGTGAGGTGGCCAGCAGCATCAACCATGGGTGGTGGATCAGGCCGACGACAATGGTCAGCAGTGGAGATATGAGTGGAAGTAGAAAGCTACACCATTTCATGTGGTTGGAGGGCCACAGTTCACCTGGTCCACGGTGGTGGACCCCATGTGGTGGAGGGGAATGTGGTACGCCCGCCGCATATCAGCTAGAGCAGGCCGGCCCACTCACAGCGGCCAAGCAGGAGGAGGTGGGCCAGACCTGGTCAAACCCAGGTCGGGTCGGACCCAGGTTGAGTTGGTGGACCCAGGTTGGGTCGATGGACCCCGGACTGGGTCGGGTCAGGCTGGCCCGATTGGGTCGGACCGGACCCAAACCTAACCAGCCCCTTTTTAGTAAAGCGGACATAACTTCCAAACTTTACGTCTGATTGACGAGTCGTTTATAGGATTAGGACCCTCACGATGATGTGGTCCTTTTGAAATACTTCAAGTGAGTTTTTGTGGAGGTTGAGTTATAACCTATGGCTTTGGGTTTAGATTCTCTCATAATCAAGCATACTATGAGTGGAAATCCTATGGTTGGCCACGATGAGAAGGAAGTGATGAGCAGACCTCAGTGGCCCAATAGCCGAGCGAACCTCTGTGGCCCGGTAGACAAGAAGACCTCAGTGGCCTAACAGACCTCAGTGACTCATCGGGGATAATTCCCTCAGCAGTACAAGATTTTCATCTTTATGACGGATAATCATTCTTTATATACTTTTGGTTATACCTATGTGAGCTAACAATTCTTAGTATGTACTTTTCCTTTGTGGTCTTTCTTTGTGGTTTGGGGTCCCTACTGACTATTGTGTTACTCACCCCTACACGACCTTCACCCACACGTGTCGTGTCTTTTACAGATGACCAATGCTTTGATAGAGACCTTGGAGGTCCAGGACCAGGCGGTGCCCAGTGATATCGGACAGGTGAGGCGTATTCCTATGGCTTCAAGCAGCTACTATACACCTACCCTTCAAGTAGGGGTTTCTGCGGATGGATTATCAGAGACCTTGTACTCCCTTATTTACATCTTTTATTTTGTTGGGTTTATATTCTAGCCCATTTTACTTACAGTTTTTACTTCTACATTCAGTGGTTGTCTTAGTGGCATGCATGTTTTCCTTTTCAGCATTATGGGCTAGGGTTGTGGGTGTGTGTGTGTGTACTGGTACTCGGAAAATGTCTCTCACTTGCAGGATAAAACCTTTGGGGCTAGTCTCCAGACCCTGGCCTTTGGGAAGTGGGCTTGGGGTAGTCACTACACGAGCCTCGGGGGGATGGTTCGTGATAGCATGGGTATCTTATTATCCCATCAACAAATCAAGTGGAAATTAAAAAATCTAAAAACTCCTCCAAACCTTTAGCAAACTAAAGTTGTTGTGTCAGAATGGCTACAATGAAGGAACGAGAGGGGGTAAATTATGTCCATTTTAAAAGTTTGACAATATTAAAATGTCTCTCTTGAAATGAATTGATCCTTTTTTCCTCTCTTAAAGTCGAGAGAGTAGCGGAAATAAATAGAGGAAAAGAAAATAGCAATTTATAGTGGTTCAGGGTACAAAAATACCCTAGTCCACTCCACCAATTCTCTACTCCATGAGCTTGGTGATTTTCACTATTAGGTCCTCTTATCTAGATACCTTTGCAACTGAGTGCTTGCATTAGACACCTTACAAGGCTTTTATAGTGTCTTTTAGTTTTTTATAGGGAACTGAAATATCCACAGCTTAGTCCGAGAAGATGACACTCCATCATGACTCCATCTTAGTAGCTGATACTATAAATAAAATAGATGAGTTGAAGTTTTTTGTGAAATAGGTTTAGATCACAGTTTCAGAAGAAACTGATTGTTGTAGATGATCTTCAATAATGCACAACAGAAACAATAAAATAATATTTAAAGACTAGTAGGCTTTTTCTTCTTCTTTAAATAGCAGGAAATAATGTTTTTCTTATTTGGAACAAGATGTATCCTTCTTATTATTCTTCATACAGTGAGAGAATAATGGATATACAAATTATTTGTATTCACTCTTCAAAATTTCGAAAATTATAAATAAAAATATTTTAGCACTTTATTTTCATCAGAGTTTTCACATCTCCACTCTTCTTTGTATATTTTCTTTTCCTGCCACCAAAGAAATATATATATATAGAGAGAGAGAGAGAGATAGAGGTAGAGAATAAATATTCATCATTAATTTCTCTCCTCTTCCTTCTAATATTCAAAATAAATAGATTCAATAGTCTTCATAAATATCCCAATAATATTATAGCATTTTTGCCTCTTTATTCCTATAGAATAAATCTCTAATAAAAGTATTCAATATAAGTTGAATAAATATTCTAGTAAAATCTCCAGAATAATAGAAGAATTGAATGATTTAAAACTCTCATTTAAATCCATTAAAATCTCTTTTAACTTAGTCAAAACAGTTCCTTAAAACTAGCAGTAAAATCCGAAAGTAAATTCAAATATTTGAATTTGAATAACTATGTGTCCTCTGACTTTGCTGGAAAAATGATGTTAGAATAAAATATAAATTTTTCTCTCTAAATACTAGACTAAAATATTTGAAATATCTTTGACTATAATCTTTTGTTTTTATTAAAATTTATCCAGCTAATAAACCACTGATATTCATCTAGATAAAAATGGAGCCCATAGAAATACCAAGAAACATATAAAACAGAGTATCATAACCTAATTTGGAAATATTAAAAATATTGGAGATTCTCATATTTAAAATAACTAATAATCTCATAATCTCCCTATATCTATGCTATAATATTTCTTTAAACTTAAATAATATAGACACATTTCTTTCAAACTAATCTGAATATTATAGCTCTTACCATCTTGAGTTTCTAGTTATGTTGCTAAAGATGTAGATGATGTATTCACATGAAGCGAACTGCGGTAGTGTACAGTAAAAACCATTCTATTTTTCAGAATATAGATTTTTATATTTCATCATACAACATATCAAGTACTTGTGCACAACATCTCATGAATGTTGTATCATTTCAAAATAATTCATCATATATCATTTTCCATATTTGAGGTATTGTTCATATTCATCGTGCTTCAGTTAATGCAGTGAAAAAAAATGGTGTTCTTGAGAGGATGAAATGTTATGAAGAATTGTATCATATATGTGCTAATATTGTATGTTAGTTGAAAAAATATACAGTAGATTTAAAGATCTATTTTTTCTTCACATAACATATCACCATTTTAGCATATAATCTAATGCAGTTAGGATGAATATATCGTCCAAAATTTCAAATTTTTTCAAGAATAAAATAAAAGAAAAATATCCAAAATAATAAAACATTATAGAATTAGAAAACTAGAGTACATTCTCACTGGAATATAGGGTTCACTGAAAGTAGAATTCACTAAAAGTAGGGTTCATGAACGTGAGGTTCATTACCAACATACAATAGGGTTCATTTCAAACATATGGTTCTTATACCATACTTTTTTATCAAAAGTAGGGTTTTTGAAAAGTATCATATGGTTTATTTAATCCAAAGTAGGGTAGATGAACCATACTTTTGTATTAAAATTAGGGTTTCACTATTCTGAAATTAGGGTTGAAATAATCCTTCAGAAAACTAGATAGCTTGCATTTAGAGGCTTTAATGATTTTTTAGATCCCTTTAACAGATAATTAATCCTTTGGCATAGAAGACTTATATTTAGGAAATATTAAGATATTTATAACAGATTAATAATCGAATCAATCTAACTTATAGAGCTCCTGATATGTTCAAAAAGTAATAACATTCTAGAAAAATGGTAGTTTTGAAAAATCATCGTAGAAATTATAACAATTTAATGACCATACAAAATGACCTTGTTGGACTTCTATGTAAACTGATGAAATAAATATAAACTTATTTTCTTTCCATACCATTAGGTTTCAAGTGAATTTTGTATATGTAGAACTTGTAGCAAATCAAATATTATATCTTTTATAGTGTTGTGAAACTACTGCAACAACTTCGGTGATTTTTTAGAGTACCAAAACAGCCTTTTCAGACTTCCACATAAACTAATGAGGTTTAAATAAATCCATTATATATCCAATGGTATGAGGATCACATGAATATTTTAACTATATATTGATATATAATCAAAATTTAGAGGTGGATTTAAGTGAAAAATTGTAATTTCACTTGAACATCTTATAACTGCTTTGGTGAATTTTTTCACCATCGAAACAACTGAATTGGATTTTGACATTAACAGATAAAATAAATATAATCCTCTTATTATTCTAATGGAAAAAACTTTATAAGAATAAAATCTCTATTTTTTCAGATATAAAATAAATATTTTGTCATACTAAATCTAAAACACTTAACAAATTTATTAGAAAACAAAGAATGATGAGTTGAAGTAATTATTAAAAATAAATCAATATGAGAATGAGAAGGATCCACTCAACATTCTCCCCCTTTTTTGTAATTACAAAACCCTAATTCTCTACAAAGCTTTTCTCCCCCTTATTGTAAGGATCAAAAAGATGAGTTCTTGAGTATATTAAATAATACAATATATTTACCCCATTTTATAAAGAATGGGAATTTGAAATTTAAATAGTAGTATCAAAAATATTTAAAATTTTAAATTCAATATTTTCTTCCCATTTTTTAAAATATAAAAAAGATGAGTTATTGAGAATGATATACAATATATATTCTGAATACTTGTTGTAATATAAACTCCCCCTAAATTCATGATTCCTTTAAAAAGATAAAAATATATAATCAAGGAGCTATGAAAATATATATAATAGTATTAAATGAATAGAAAGGGTTCAAAATAAATGTATTAAACAATTTAATTCATTCCATGATAATAAAACATTTAAACACATGACAAATATTTAAAATAACTTCCCTTAAGACATAACATAATTGTAAAAGATATTCAAGGAATTAAATAAAATATTTTCATTGAATTTTAAGTAAATGAAAATATTTTCAAAGAATTTAAAATAAAGGATTTAAAAATGACTTTTTTCACATGTTATAAATAACTATAAAATTTTAATCTAATAATTTACCACATATAGTAATAATTTAATTTCACACATGCAATTAATTTAAATAGTGATACATTAAACAACTACTTACAAGAAATATAACCATTTATAAAAAATCTTAAGAGGATGTTCGATGGTCATTGGTTAATAAAATAAATCAATGAATTAATTCATCTGATAATATAATAGAGTGTGTAAATGATTTAATGGTTTAAGCATAAGAGTAATTAAATATAGAGAAGTAAAATATTATAAAAAATTTCTCCCCTGTATAAAATAATTAGTGCATTTAAATCGAATATTAAAATGAAAATAAAATACTTCCTGGATTAATCGTTCTAGATCTAATGAAGATTTAATTTTAAAGAGTAAGAAATAGAAATATATTAAATTTCTATAATTTTAAAGCAACCACTTAATGATGTAACAATTAATTATAGTGGATTATACCTACAAAATATCAAATACAAGTTTCTTTTGGTACACATATGATCTTGGGTCTAGTAGTGTTATAAATTAAAGACAAATGTTAACAAACTTGTTTATTTTGATCAAAAAAATTATAATTAAAGCTGGATAATTCCTTTGAATGATGAACAGTCTTGACACCAAAAAATTTAGAATTTATAAAAGAAAATTCATTAGCATAATGCCCGTTAATACCATAATAAAAACATTTAACAGTATACATTCTTTTCTGTTTGAACTAGGAACAAAATAATTATTGTATAATTTTGGTTTTTCTACATTACTAAAAATACTGAGTTTTACTTTGTGAATTTTTTTTTACCAAGAATTTGATTCTACTAATTCTCCCCCTTAATAAGCATACTAGAAGATTTATTTAAATTATAAACTTCATCCAACAATTCTTTCATCTTAGTTTCAGGCAGATCACAAGAAATGTTATAAAAATTTGATCTTAAATATAAAATCTATTTTTATAAACTTTAATTATAAATTGAATTAGAATTATAAGATTTTTTAAGTTTTATATGCTCTTTATTTAAGAATTCAAATTTCTATTGAAGAATAAAACAATATTTATCACGTTCATCATAAGGAAAATTTTATGAATCAGAATTTTTAGATTAATATGATTATACATCATTAGTGTGATCCATAAGACTTATATTTACCATTTTATTTTCTTTCTTAGCTTTAGAGTTTTTATTTGATTAATTACTGGAATCCAAATGACTATAATCAGAAAATTCATCCATTGAAACTTTGAGTGAAGAATTTTACTCTTTGATAAAAATATGATTTTTAGTTTTTTCTTGCAACTCAACTTCACACATATTAATCAACTCCTTTAATGTCTGATTTGTTTCTGAAGTTAGAGTTCCCAAGGAAGCAACATCATTGAAAAAATCTATCAATTTATTAGTTCCTTCATAAGTAATTATGATTGTTTTCTATATATCATAGGTAGTATCACATTTAGAAACATGATTAAATACATCAATACCAAAACCGCATATAATTTCATGCATCGCTCTTGAATTAATATCATATTCAAATTTATTCACATAATCACACTTTTCTGGTTCTTTTGGGATTTCATAAGGTTTGACAACCTTTATATAAACTTTGAAACCAATATTTGTTAAATAGATAGTCCTGAAAGCTTTCCATCATTCATAATTATCACTATTAAAATAAAGAGCACGGATCATCGATATACCTTCTCTAAGATCATCCATTCAGATTTTTCTTCATCTGAATATTTAACTCTGGCTTGTTAGATCCAAATGGAATCTTTAATAGTCAAAAAGATCCCAAAATTTGATATTACTAGTTAGCTATCAGATAAAAACAAAATAATTTTCAAGGATTTCTAAAATGAGAAATATTTATATAGATCACTTCCTCTGATAATGATTGTTGGTTTCAAGTAGAAATATATTTCCAAAATGAGAAATATCTTTAATAGAGTTCAACCTCTGATACCACTTGTTGTGTTATAATGGTTATTATTAAGACACAAGAGAGGGTGAATTGTGTCCTTTTAAAAAATTGACAATATTAAAACGTCCCTCTTGAAATTAAATAATCACTTTCTTCTCTCTTAAAGTTGAGAAATCATTGAAAATAAATAAATGAAAATAACACAGTGATGTATAGTGGTTCAGGGCATAGAAATCTCTTATTCCACAACACCAATTCTATAATCTATGATATTGGTGATTTTCACTAGTATATCATCTTATCTAGAGATCTCTATAACAGAATATAGGTATTTGACACCTTACAAGGATTTTTCAGTGCCTTCTGGTTCTTTTATAGGGAACCAAAATATCCATAGCTTAGTTCTAGAAGCTAACCCTCCACCATAACTAATTCTGAGCAGCTGATACTTAAAAGAAAATAGATGAGATAAAGTTTTTTGTAAAATAGGTTTAGCTCACAGTTACAACTGCAACTAACAGATGTAGATAATCTTCAATAATGCACAGAAATAGAAGTAAAATAATATTTAAATTCTAGAAGTCTTCTTATTCTTCTTTAAATAATAGAGAATAATGTTTTTCTTCTTTATTGTAGGTTTTATCCTTATTCTTGTTCATTGTACAATGAGAGAATAATAGATATACAAAGTATTTTGATTCTCTCTTCAAAATGATGAACAGTAGAAATGAAAATATTTCATCATTTTATTTTCATCAGATTTTTCACATCTTCACTTTTCTTTATATATTTTCTTTTCCTGCCAAAGCGATATATATATATATATAGAGAGAGAGAGAATAAATATCCAACAGTAACTACTCTCCTCTTCCTTTAAATATTCAAAATAAATAGATTCGGTATCATTTATAAATATCTCAAGAATATTAGAGCATTGTTTCCTCTTTATTCCTATAGAATAAATCTCTAATAAAAGTATTCAATATGAGTTGAATAAATCTTCTGGTAAAATCTCTAGAATAATATCAGTGTTGAATGATTTAAAACTCTTATTTAAATCTATTTAAACCTCTTTAAACTTAGTCTAAACAGTTCCGGAAAACTAGTAGCATAATCTGAATGTAAATTCAAATATTTGAATTTGAATAACTTTGTATCCTCTAACTTAAGTGGAAAAATAACATTATAATAAACTAGAATTTTTTTCACTAAATACTGAACCAAAATCATTGCAATATATTTTATTATAATCCTTTATATTTACTAGAATTTATCTAGCTGATAAACCATTGATATTCATCCAAATAAAAACTCAGTAGCTAGAAATTCCAGGAAACATATAAAATAGAGTATCGTAACCTACTTTGGAAATATTCATAATATTAGACATTCTCATATTTCTAATAACTAATAATCTCATCACCTCCCTATATCAACACTGTAATATTTCTTCAAACTTAAATAATATAGAGACGTCACTTTCATACTAATCTGAATATTATATTGCTTTCCATCTTGAGTTTATAGTTATATTGCTAAAGATGTAGATTGTGTATTCACATGAAGTGATCTGAATTAGTTTATAGAAAAAAACATTCTATTTTTTAGCATATAGCTTTCTTTTTTTTAAGAACTGTAGAGACATGAGCTGGTTTCCCAGTTCATGACTCAAGATTTCTATATTTCAATATATAATAGATCAAGTTCTTGTGTACAGCATCTCATGAATGTTGCATCATTTCAGAATAATTCAATATATATCATTTTTCAGATTTTAGGTATTGTTCATATTCATCTTTCTTCATTTCATGCAGCAAACAAAAATGGTGTTCTTGAGAGGATGAATCATTATGAATAATTGTATAGAATACGTGATGATATTGGATGTTAGTTACAGCAATATATAGTAGATTTAAATCTCCATTTTTTCTTCACATAACAAATCACCATTTCAGCATATAATCTGCAGCACACAGGATGAATATGTCGTCCAGAATTTCAGATTTGTACAGTCTTCAAATGGAAGAAAAATATCCATCATAATAAAACTTTATAGTATTAAAAAAGTAGGATACATTCTCACTAGAATATAGGGTTCACTGAAATTATGGTTCACTAAAAGCAGTGTTTATGAACGTAGTGTTGGAACCACTTTATGTATAGGTTTGTATTTGTTGTCAATAGTTGTCAATGGAATATCAAAATGAAAGAGATCAAGAAGTACTCCAATAAAATGGAGGAATGGAAGCTCACAATGAAGGAGATCATGAAGTAATCTGATCAAGTAGAGGAGTAGTGATTCAGACGATTGTTGTGATGATCGTATGTTGAATGAACATGTGTCAAAGGTGATACATTATTTACAACAATGAAGAATGTGAGGAGTAATCCATCCAAGGATGATTAGGATGGTGTTTTTGGATGAAGACCATGCAATTACTCATGATTGCGTGAGAACCATGCTAGAGACTTCTTGACGGATTAAATCACATGGTTTGCATGAATTTGATCATGACAGTTGATGAAGGAGGCAATGTGCCAATGAGTTGAATTATGAAATGGCCATTCACATCACATTGTCATAGAAGATTATGGTACTAAAGTTGTTCCTTCAAAGAATACATATCACAATAGTGGAGTTTGTGATAAAATCAAAAGAGTTGCTGAAGGATACAGATCACCAAGAAGAATTGTTGTTGAGGTGATCGTGCTTGTTGACAAAGCAAACAAACGACATACAAATTTGTTTACAAAGGATATTCCATGGTGACATGTCAAGTTCAAGATTTGTGGTCACCGATCTATGTTGGATTCAAGAACTTCAACAGAGGAATGGATGATCTGGAGACGGTACAAAAAGAGCAGATACAAGGTGGCGTCGTTTTCCAGTGTTTGCCAGATTTCAGGGCCTCAAAATCAACAAATGAAGAAGAGTGATTTTGGAAAAGGGACTTGCGCGCCATACTATTGGAGGATAGGAAACTTGCGTGCCATATGTTTTTGAAGATCAGATCATCAAAATATGGCAAAGGGATAAGGGTCGTGCAAGTTTTGCTGAGGTCACGCAGGTGAATTATGTGTCGGGAAGAGACTTGCGCGCCGACGCCTTGAATGCATTATAACTTGCGCGCCTATGGTTTTTCGAGATCAGAAGATCCAAATTTGGCAAAGGCAAGATGTTCGCGCAAGTTTGGATGTTGATCGCGCAAGTGCCTAGCAGGGGCCAAGACTTGCGCGCCAATGGATGACGTGCGCGCCGCCGCGCAGGGGGTCCAGTTTGCCTATAAATACTGGACCACCCCTCCTCATTTCTTACGGAGCTCAAGACTTTGAGATTGTTCTAGCTCTCATCGCGCAGGTGGTTGAGCCGCACAAGTGGTAGTTGGGTCACGCAAGTAGAGGTTGCGCGCCAACTGATGGTTGAGCGCCCCAGGTGATTTTGGCAAGGAAGGAAGTGAGTCGCGCAGGTTTGAAGTTCAAGAAGACAGAGTCGCGCAGGTGCTTTGGTGACACTGGTGCGCCAGGTTATACTTGCGCGCCTAAGACTTGCGCGCCAGATGGAGACTTGCATGTCGGACTTGAAAAGGAGAGCCAAATATTGTTGAAGCATGCCCGCCTTTATGGAGCTACACAAGAGCTAAAGATTGCCTGATACTTTCGGTGCAAAGCGAGATTAAAGAAGAAATCTAAATGATACATGCATGATCTCATGCATACATGGTGAATTGATTGTGAAGAATTCCGAGTAAGTTGAACATCATTTATTGAGAAATCACATAAGTGATTGTGATTTAGGCAAACGAAGAAAAGGGGATCTAGTGCATTCAGGCATTTCACTAAGGAAGAAAGATCGAACTATAAAGAGCATCAACTCTGAACTCTGATGCAAGAAAAGTCTCATGCTGAACAGGAGACAAAGAACATCAATGCACATTTATTGAAGAGACATTCACGTCTATAAACTGAGTGAGACTTCACCAACGGTAGTGAGCCAGGGGGAGTCAACGGGAGTGACCCGAGGGACGCAGTGAGCTATCCCTGAACAATTGTAAAGGCAGTGAGCCTGGGACAGAGTGTCTGTACCCGAACATTTGTAATCCGCAACTAGTGAAGCATAGTGTATTTTGGTACGATCGAAAACCTGTCGGCGTATGCTCCTTGGACGTAGCCCTTAGTGGTGAACCAAGTAAAAATAGTTGTGTCATCTCTCTGCATGTGAATGTTTAATTGCTGATCATATCCATCATACAGGTTTAAGTAGTTCCTACCAACGTGGGAACAAGATCCACAACTAAAAGAAGAAAAATTTGCCACCCTGATTCACCCCTCCCCTCTCAGGGTGTCCCGGGGTCCTACACGTAGATATCAATAACAACATAGTGTAGGGTTCATTTCAAATATATGTTTGTTATACCATACTTTTGTATCAAAATTAAATTTTTTGAAAAGTGTAGTATGGTTCATTTAATCCAATATAGAGTTAATGAACCATACTTTTGTATTAAAATTAGGGTTGAAATAATCCTTAAGAAAACTGGACATCTTGAATTTAAAGACTTCAATGATTTTTTAGTTCCCTTTAACAGAAGATGCATCCTTTGTTATAGAATACTTATATTTATTAAATGTCAATATCTTTATAAAGGATAAATAATACAATCAATTTGATTTCTATAGCTCTTGATATCTTTGAAAAATATAATCAATAACATTCTATAAAAACATTAGTTCTGAAAAAATCAATGCATTAATTAGAAAAATTGAATGACTATCCAAATGACCATTGTGGACTTCTACGTAAACTGATGAAATAAATATAAACTTCTTTTATTTTTGTAACATCAGGTTTTAAGTGATTTTGATATCTGTAGAACCTATAGTAAATAAAATACTATAGCTTTTCAAATATGTTCACTGTAGAGTTGTGAAACTGTTGTAGCAACTTTGGTGATTTTTTAGAGTATACAAATTTCTTTTTAGACTTCCACATAAAGTAATTAAGTTTAAATAAATCCCTTATCTATAATAGTACAAGTATAATGTGAATCTGTTCACTTTATATTGATATATAATCAAAATTTAGAGGTGACTTTAAGTTGAAAATGGAAATGTCACTTGAATAACTTTTAATTACTACAGTGAAATTTTTCCCTGTCGAAACAAATAAATTTAATTTCGAAATTAAAAGATAAAATAAAGATAATATTATTATATTTCCAATAGAATAGACTCTGTAATAATCCAATAACTATTACTTTGTATATAAAAAAATTATATGAAATCCTAAATCTAAAACACTTAATAAATTTATTAGAAAACAAAGAATGCTGGGTTGAAGTAATTATCAAAAATAAATCAAGATGATAATGAAAAGAATCCACTCAACAAAGGTGTGTTTCTTAATAATTTTATCCATCTTTTATTTATATATCACAAAGTTCCTACACTTTATTAAATAAAATTAAAACATATAATAAATATTATGACATTTAAAAAACAATTACTAATTTGTTTGAAATCAACAGCATGAAAAAAAATTATGTGGATTAATTTGATTATGTTTTTTAACAAAATAATTTTTCTTAGATTTTAATTTGAATGTATATAATCCATAAAAAAATTATAGTTTTTTCATAAGTATGTTTAATGATTTGAAAATGTAAAATGGATGTGATCGTATGACATTAAAAAATTATCAAATAATTCAATAACCTTACAATCCACACTCAAGTATAATTATAAAATCAAGTGAGTTTTGGATAAAACCAACCTTCAATTTTTATACATTATTCCATAATATCAATAATGAAAGAAATATCCCATCATTATAGTTTTGAAAGAATGAATTAAAATTAGAGGATAAAGACACACAAAACACATTGAATGTAAAAAATATTAAACTAAAATGGAGAGATTATGAAAATTACCCCTAACCGGTGAGAAAGGGGGTGATGAAGTAGTGCACTGGTAGGGGATGAAGGATATTGAGGGGAAAATACATCAAGGGAGACCATGAGGTTGAGAATGAGGGCTCGAGAGCAGTGGTGAGGGCTTGGTGGCTCAGTGGAAAGGGATCAGTGATGAGGGCTCGGGGATGGAGATGGATCGATGGTAGGGGATGGGGGTTGGAGGGGGAAAGGGGGGAAAGGGAGAATTTGAGGCCAGGGAAGAGGGAAAGGGAGAGAACAGCGATGATGAGGGATCAGTGGCTCAATAGAAAGGGAGAAATGGGAGCAACGGTGAGGGCTCAGGGAGGGGTGTCAAGGGATCAGGGAGGGCACATATAGGTCTTGGGGAGGGGAGGAGGCTTAGCAAATGGTATCTCGAGGAGGGTAGTGAGGTATCGGGGAGGGATCGGTTGAGGAGTGTTGGAAAGGGGGAAAGGCAAGTATTGGTGAGGAGGAAATGGGGGCAGTGAGGGCTTAGGGGAGGAGGGATTGGGGATAATGGGATCAGTGGGGGTGAAAAGTGCCTTTTATTATTTGGAAAAAAATTGGGATCATTTTTAAAAAACTACTGCTAAAATATTTCAATTTTTTAGCGGTGGTTTCATAAACTTCCCCTAATAAACTTTCATTAAACATTTTTTTGGTGTAGTGTGTATAAAAGTGTAAGTCTACGGTGAAACCCATAGGGAGAATATGGAAATGGCTTGTAAAATAGCAATTTGAACCTTAAAGTAGATTCATTACATGATTCTAAGAGGTTGGGATTTAAGATAATCAGATTGATTTAAACATTAGTTGATGGAAGATGGGTTTAGGATCAATTTTAGGGAGCATACACATAGGATATCCCTAATTATAGTAAGGGTGGGTCTATTGTATTAGATTGTGTAGTTGTTCAAAATTTTACAATTTAACTTTGGTCTAGAAAATCAAATCTACCTAAATTGGAAAGCACTCTTAGTTATATATGTGGTTTCCAGTCTAGATGCATTATGTGCAACTACAAAAGAGGAAAAGAGATCAAACTATTGATCATAGTTTGGTTCCTTATAATTAGGTTAGGATCCTTCCCTTTAAATCTCATACTATAGATCATATAAGGGAATGGGATATTATTTTATTATCAACCTAATTCCTCATCTAATAAATTAACCAAGTTTATATTTAGAGATTCATTAAAGAATTAATATCCGAGCTCTTGATCCCTCACCCTGGGTGGATTATCCACACATGGAAACGGTAGTATTAAACGTGAAAATAATCAATGAAATTGGAGTAGACAAAGATTCAATGTAATAATAAAATAACTTAATTGAAATTAAAGTTTAATGAACGTAAGTAGGAAAAAAATGCGATATTAGAAGAAATAATTATAGTATTATGGTAGTTGAAGAAGAAAGGAAATATACCATGTTAAAATAGAAAAATAAAAAAATTGTTCAAACAAAACCACAATAAAAACATTAGAATGAAAACAAAATAAGAAGAAATAAATAGAAAATAAAAAATAGAGAAAAGGGTGAATCTATTGAAATGTATGATCTCCTGGAATTAAATAGGCCAAAGAATCTTATGGTCTAAACATGTTTTATATCATAATTATTATTGTTTTACTCTCTACTTGGTACTTTTACACTATAAGATTTTATTTTATGTTGTAATTGAAATCATTACGGTCTCTAGTGCTTTTATATATTCATGATTTATGGTTTGAATGAAATCTATGAGGTAATCGTTCCTATATAATTTTATGAAATAAATCTATAATTACACTGTAAATTCTTCTTTATATGGAACTTTTTATGGATTGAATTGATCTTAAAGTCTAGGTCTCCAGTTGGCCTGACTCGAGGGATTTATGCCCTAAACTGGTTTTTATGGCACAAATAGTCTAAAGTTGTAGACTTTTGCAACAAAAACCCCTTTTTAATGAAAGATCTAATTTTCTACAAAAACAAACCAAAACCACAATATCTTTGTATAAAACATGTTCAAATCCAAAAAAAATGATTCCAATATATGTATAATTTAATCCTATCTGGGAGTCATTTGAAGATAAAATCGTTGATAGGTGAACAAATAAAGAAGATCCATTTATTCATCTTGAATAACATAGATGATGTTTATCCATATATAACATTCCATATTAATGTGTTAATGAAATGTTATCCAAAGAAGAAATATATGTAGATTTTTAATAATCATGACCAAACTTTTTTCCCAGGGTTTAAAGAGATTATCCATGGTAGATTAGATGCATTAAAAACATTGATATGGTAAGCTGATGGGCTAAGTTTAAATTTGATAACATTGTATAGGTATGACATTAATAGATATACATTTCATACCAAATACTAGGGAAATAGAAGCATGGTTTAGAATAGTAATGTATTGGTGTTCATAGAAGCAATGTATTTTTTGAGTTCCAAATAAAAAAATCAATCTCTATATCAAGTGCATATTACAAAGTCCTTATAGAAATATGGGAGACTGATTACATTAAATTTTAAGTAATATTGTTTAAATACAAATGGTTTATCAGTAACAATGGTGTTAGACATGATGAATTCAATACGATTCTAGTTAATCTAAGTATATTGGAATTCAAAACTAATCCTTTTATCATGGAAACACATGTAAAACAAATTTTTTATGTTCTTGATCCATCAAATGTGGAGTGGTCTGCCATTTTATGAGGAAAAACAGTATTTTGGTGATGAAAAACTTAATGATGATGCTAATTTATATGATATCACTACTTCAATGGAAATATAATCATAGAATATTCATGACCACATTGTAGGAATGGTTTGTTCCATATATAATGATCATGGGGAAGGAATATGGGAAAATAATCCTTTATTAATTTTTTAATATTAAAGGTAACATATATTTATTTATTATTTACCTTTTAAATTTTCATAAAATGTTAGATTTATTAGATTTATTTTTTTACTTAAAACACATGTTTTTAAAAATATTATAAATTATTTTTTTAGATTATTTTTTTTTGTATCATTTTTCAATTATTAAATTTTATATATAACTATTTTTTTATTAATTTTTACTTAAGATTTTTTTTCTTGTATTTATATTATTTTATGTTTCATAAATATTATCAGTATTATTTTAAGATTGTTAACTGCTAATGAATAATATAAAGAATATTCTTAGCATTTTTTTAACATTTTTATTAACTACTCTAATGAATATGATAAATAGTGCTTTTTTGTATTATATTGTTTTTTTGTATCATTTTAAAAATTTATTCAAATTTGTATATAACTATTGGATTTGTATAATCTTTTAGATAATTTTTCCCATTTTTTATCATTTTATCTCTCATTAATGTTTTTAGCATTTTAGATAATTGTTTTATCAAATATGAATAAAAATTTGTTTAATTTAGTTTAATTTTTATTGGATAATTTTCATTTTTTATTTAATTTTATATGTAATAGTTGGTTTTTTATATTTTTGTACTAGTTTTTTGTTAAGTTAATTATTAGGATAATGTAATATCAAACATCTGATCCACCTTGTGCTTCTGGGGAGGACCGTACATATAATTCTATTGAGGAGCCTCCTCATCCTTCTCCATGGGATCCATATACTTCCACAGGGGTGGAGAAGGCTTCCAAGGGTCATAAACATGGTATCGCATGTCTACCAAAATTATCAGTTTCTTATAGCCAAGACTAGAGGGTATCTACCAAATTATTGCAATGAAATCTCAATAAAAAATTATTATTTTTATTTGTTATTGTAAAAGTATAGAAAAAGAGATAATATCTCAATCATGGGAGACAATTTTGGTAAGTTAATTTGTTATTATTTTACTTATCATGAAATATTTTTTCAAAATATAGGCGTTTACCTTATTATTCGATGACCTATGATATACCTAACACTAGATAATTTAGGAAGAAATGTTTGGATTTTTCTATTGGGATATGTAGGGATTTTAAATCAACTATCACACCAAGTTTCATTTTTTGGGAAATAAAAGATAAAAAACCATGTGATATATATCATTTTCTAGATGAATATACATGGAGGTGTTTTGTTGAAAGTAGAAGATAAGAATCATTTTTGTTAAGTGAAATGTTACTTTTTAGATGTTTTTTATATTAATGTAATTTTAATGATTTTTATATTCTTAATTTATAACAATTTAGAATATCTCGTTATGATATCCAATACAAAAATGTATACCCTAATAATTTATCATATGGAGAGTATACTTTATAAGAAGAACAATTGATGTCTAAAAATTCAAAAAATGAGAGCTAAGTCTTCAAGCTCTATAAAGGTTTTCCCCTAGCTAGACATGAAAAATGGAAGAGATCCCGAATGATCAAAAAGGTATAATATCTTACGAAATATTTGAGTGTTGTAGCTGAGAGGAGTATAAGAAGTTATTTAATTTATTTAAGTTAATTTATATCTTTATATATTGTGATTCACTAATTAATTTTTAAAATATTCTATACAAGAATATCTTGGGGAGTAGAGCACATAGGGGACCTTCATACTTGAGGGTAGGAATAATATTTTACATAATTCATTGACAAAGATCGGACACTTGGGTTGCATATGAGGATAGGAAATAGGTTTATCACTAAAAAAACTGTTTAGTCATTCTCGAGCTTCTTAAAAGGAGGATGTATATAAAGGAAAAAATAGAATCTTTAGAAGATAAAGTTTAGAAGATGGGTGAGATGATGGAAGAAAGTCTTAGGGATTCTATATAGTCGATGTTTTCATATATAAAAATATATTTTCAATATATATATTGTACTCCACCACCTCCACATACAGATCCCACTCCTCCAACTCCTCTTACGTATCCAACTCCTACACATCCTCCTCTATAGATTATTATCTATTTTGAGTTATATTTTTAGGATAATTAACATCATATTGTTGCATATGGTATTATATATTATAATAGTGATATTATTCATCATCAATAAATAGAATGGGGAAGCTTAGGGTCATCGTGAAAGATATTATAGATAGATCGGAAAGATTACCATAACCTACAGATGAAGTTACTACAGTTGAAAAAAGTATCGACCATTTTTTAGTTTGGCCATCTAGACTTTTCTGATAAATTAAAACTGAGGTATATATAGATTATATATTTTATTTCATATCGGTGTTAAATTTTATTTAATATTTTAAAATTTATATATTTATCTATTTTTTTATGGGAATACTTAAAGTTAAATACATATTGTATAGACAGAAACAAGTAAATCCTATTATGACTTTAGATACTACTTTTTAGGGAATTGATAGATTATCAATATATACATCTTTGTTATTGGGTGTTTATGAGATTCTAGTTTATGCTAACATTTGTGGGTGAGAAATGACTATGATGATTTTAAAGATTTATATCATAGAGCTTGTAATTGGATATATTTTTTTCATCAACATGACGCAAGTCTTTTCCATGTAAGTTAATTATCATATTTCTTTCAGTTCTTTTAATTTATTTAAAATTAATACTTATGTTTGTTTTGTATTAGGTATATTTATAAAATTTGTGTCTAGTATGATATTAAATTGGTATATGGATTTTTGGACCCATAATTTATTTCACCAATATAAATGATAATTAAATATACAGAAATAACAATATATATTACTGAAAGATTACAAAATACTATAATTCAGTGTTGGATTCTTCCTTATATTTAAGAATATAGAACATATATTTTGTTAAGTGTTATTTCCCAAAACTGAATTTCCTCTCACATTATATTTTTTTTATATTAGCTTCCATTGGATATTGTGTTTTTTTTTCAAAAGAGAAGACTGGTTACTGGTTATGCTCTATACGTGGTGACATGCGAGAAAATTTTAGCAATGTATTAAACATGTAAGTTTGATATTTTAAAAAATTTATATTATAAAAACTTTTAATTTTATTTCATACATATCATTTTCAAACAAGTCACGGGATTACTTTAGAGATACAATAGGAAACAGGAGTGAAAAATTTTCTCTCTCATTTATAATCACTATATTTTGGCTGTAAGTACTTAAAATGGTATTTTGGATTGAAAAATTGTTTTGAAATATAATTTTCATCTTTAAGGAGTAAAGTAATGTGGATATTATATTCTAAGATTTATTTTTGAAAAAATTTCAACCAGGATAGGTACAAAATTCCACCAGGGTATATTTTATTATAACCTTTCCTTTAATTTATCTTATAATTATATTGATAATACATGTTAAATGCTTCTTTTTAATTTGTGGTTTTTCGATGACCCTCACCCTTATACTGAACAAAATTTAAATCACCTAAAAATAATGGGTGGTTTATTTCAAAATTTTTATTGGGTTTTAGTTTATTTGTAATATATATTTTGAAGTTTAAATTTCAAATTATAAAGTTAAAATGATTTGAATTTGTGATGTTATTTTCTGGTTGTTTGTGTTGTTGTTTTCTATTTATGGTTTTGTTGTTGTATAGTTGGGATCTTATATTTTAATTCAATATAAAAATAATAACTTTTCACATTGGTTATTGTATAATCATAAAAACAAAAAAATCACATTGGTTATACAACAACTGACATGATAAAGTATCTTTCACGTCCATTTTTCTATAATTGATGTGAAAACCCCTTCCCATTCTATATTTTTTCACTGATTTCTATGATAGTTTTTTAAAAACCAATGAGAAATATATTTTTTTACGTCAGTTAACAATAATCGACATGAAAAACATATTTAAAACATCACTTTTAATAACGTCGCAAGGTAATCAATGTTAAAAACCTAAAAACCCATTGTGGAAAAACCTATTTTGAACTAGTGAATTGTAAAAATCATGTTTTATCTCTTTGAAACTATAAATATTGATAAGAAATCACTAAATTATTTGGATCCTGAAAATAAGGTTTTTTTAAATTCAATCGAACTATTATAACCCAAAGAGTTAGGGAATTTTGAGGAGGTTCTTTACCAAGATATGTATCTATTATATTTTTTATTAAATGAGAAGAGAATCAATTTTTCATTGTACATATTAAGATATATACACCACTTTAGTTTAGGGAGGAAGAAATTGAATTTCTAACCTTTTAGAAGAATGTTTACTCTTTTTTTTGAGAAAAGAGATATAGAGTTAAATGAGTTGGAATACTTGAAGTGTCGTCATCTTAATTTGATGATAACTAGTGTTGTGAAGAAAATAGGGTATTTTTAGAGTATTACATTGAATAAGCTAAGTTCAATTAAGAATAATGATTGAAAAACTAATGAAGAATCAAATGAAGGAGATGAATAAGAGTCTCTTACAAATATTTATGGGGGAATCTTAGATGTTAATAAGTCTTTACTATTAAGGGGGTCTAAAAGAGAGTCCATAGAATCTAAATTTAATAAAAATCATTTATAAAGGTTTTTTTCATAGTTTTAGTGTAGATAATGATGTGAATGCCAATGTTGATACAAATAAAGATGAGGATCAAGTATTTAGTGAACCTACTGAAATAAATTTTGTTATAGAATAATTTGATTCTAGAGTTAAAGTTACAAGGATAGCTGAAGTGTTTTATTAGAAATTGTGAATTACAATACAGAGATTATTGTTGTAGAGGAAACTTCTGATCTAAATTAAAAAAAATAGAATATGAAGATATATATTATGTTGATGTTACTTCAATACAAAGAGAAAAAAGTAGTATAATATGAGTAAATTCACTCTCCAATAGCTGAAAAAGAATAATATCATATATTTTAAGATAATATGAAATAATTAACCTCTTGTGTTTTATTATAGTTTCATCAATTGAAATATGAAATTACAGTTTCAAAATCAGTTTTGAAATAAACTAAAACTAAATTGAAATAATGAAATCTAATATTTTTTCTAAAAATGATTTTTATTCCCTAAAATCTTCAATAATTTCAAAAGAATGTTTTATTAAGCTTAAAGAAATATTGAAAGCTCAAGAAAATGCGATGAAACATACTCATCCCATTCAGGAAAGCATGGATGAATATTAAAAGAATGATCTTGGAGAACTGATGCACACTCAATCCAATTTGCTAAAGGAAAGACAACTTATTAAGATATCTATTCCAGTTTCTATTTCAAAGGAGATAAAATTCATAAAAGAACAGTTGGTTATAATAAATTCAAATTTTTATCTAGTTGTGGTAAATGATAGGATTTATAATTTTTAAGTTAATACAATTAATTTGTAAAAATTTTAGGACTTCAGAAGATATATAATTACCAAATCCAAGAAAGTAATAACCAAGGAAATTAATTCTAAAAATTATATTATAATCATGGGTTGTATTACTGAGTTTTAAAAAATTTAGAGTCAAGTAAATCAAAAATTTGATCAAAATCATGAAAATATAAAAGTTGTAAAAACATTATTTAATGACTTTTCAATAGAGGTTGAAAACAATCTTTCATCACTAAAGATAACTTTATATAAAAATCTTAAATAATCTCAAAGTACATTGATATTATTAAAGAGTTTGAAGAACCTTTGAATACAAATTTCCAATTTTTAATAGATGGATCTAAAAATGATTATGGAAAATATTAAAGATTTATATTCTTATGAATATAATTCCTTTGAAAAATAAATAGAAAGATATAAATTTAAAGAAAAAAAAGTTCTAGAAAAGTAAATAAGATTGTTTTTTACAAAGACACTACTATTAATGCAGTTGTTACTGTAGCTCAAGTGTTTGGGTGCACTTTAAATCTGTTGAAACAACTGTTAGAAGATCATTCAATCACTTCAAAACAAATGGATGATTTTATATAGATCATATAAAATAAAAAAAATCATCTATAGAATATATCACCATACTAAAAAGAGTTTAAATAATATATTGGAAAAGATCACAAACAAATGGGAATACAAGATTGATAGTTTTTATGTTGATTTAGTTGGAATAGAAGATATAAAATAAATTCATAAATGCTAAGACAATTTTCTGATAAAAGGTTTTGAAGTATTTCCTTAGTATAAAAAAGATTAAATTATCTCAAGGTTGGATAATTTTCACAAGGCACTATATGAGATCACAAGAAAATAAAGTTTGGGTACTATTCCTCCCAATAATCTCCCTATTTCAAGAGCTCAATTAAAGAAGGTTTATGAAGATCACTGGTTATTTAATGAATTTGAAATGGAAAATACTGATTTTAAGTAGAGAAGAGATGTGTCAATAGTTAGACACCCTCCAAAATCTTTATATGACTTACCATTCATGAATCTTATTGCACCTAACCCTGAACCAAGTTTTGCAGCTGCCACCTTTAAACCTTTGAAATTTTGGAATGGATAGAAAATGTATACACTAGAGAAAATGTAGAAAGGATCTCATATTAATGTAAAAATATTAAAAATATTGAGAAGTGATATTGATAAACCTATTAGAGTTATAGGAAAGTAATCCAGTTATTCAGCATCATCACTTAAACCTTTTACCCAAGCCAGTATACTTTTTGAGGAGAAAGAAAATTTTAAACATGCTAACCCAAAACCTTCTGATCATACAACACAATTGGATATTGAAAAAAAAGTATTATATATTTGGTGTGTTTAATTTTTTTATTTGATTAAATACTATGTTCATATTTTAGTTATTATTCTTTAATACAAGTTAATGCCTAATTCATATTATATTCAATACTATATTATAGAAGTTTAATTTTGTGTACAAAATTTATTATGTTATATTTATCTTTTAAATTTATTTTTGATATCATAAAAATGGGGATAATGAGAGGATAATGAAGATAATACCACAAAATTTTACTCTACTTATTTATTTTTCTTAATCTATAAAAATTAATTTTTTAAATTTGCAGATTTTTTGGTCAAAAAAGGGGGAGATTATTTAAAAAATTTGTGCTCCAATGCACTCTCATATATTTTAAGTTTTGATGATCACAAAATCCCTTTTTCTAATGACTCTAATTTAAGTGATTTTTAGGTTATTTAATAATATTTTAAATATTTTCTCAATGTGAAATTATTATTATAAGTTATTATATTTAAGTTGAAGAAAATGTTCTAAGTACATATTATTATGTATATAGTTTTTCCTCGTATGTTTGAAGTGAATATTAGAAGTTAATATTATATTATAATAAATTTTAAAATATTATATCTTAATTATTCAATGAGGTTTAAAGTTTATTATTATATAAGGAAATTTCACAAAGGAATGTATCTTACATATAAAAATATTTTCTCTTATGTATCAAAGTTATAGAGTATGAGACTTTATCTATGAATAGATCTCTCTTACGTATGTAATTAATATTTCAATTGAATCTTATATATTCAACTTTTAGATCATACATATTGAATTCTATTTAAAATTTGATTAAGTAATGAGTAGTATGTATGAATTATATTTTATAGTGATTCTTATGTATATGTTGTGAATAAAATTTTCATTATTATATATTCATTGTGAAGAATAAATATATTCTTACATATATAGTATAAGGAAGAAAAAATATTCTTACATATGATGTTCTGTCATTCAAATTTCAAGATATTTTCTGATATATTTATGGACACAAATTTATAGAATATTTATTTAATTTTGAAAATATTTTTCATAAAATCCATAATTATTTAATAGAAGGATGATTGAGATTAATTTAAGATTTTTTCAAGGAAGACCAAAGTATTTCTAACAGGTGTGAAGATTCCTAATTTCAAAGAGAAAATCAAGTAATTTGTTGACTCTTCATATTTTAATTAATAATAATAAAAAGAAATATATAAAAAAATTAGGAATTTCAAAACATAGTTTTCTAGAGTTAAAATTCTAACTCTTTTAAAATAATTAGTATTTTACTATTGTATTATTGATCATTGAGCAAGGTTATATGGTTTTAATTATTATTATTTTTCTTTATAATTTTAAATGTTAAACAAAAATAAGAATGAATGATTTATTATTGTTTCATGTTCACTAAAGAATCAACAATTGGAAAAAGGATGTTTTCAAAGCTATACTTTGGAGGCATATTATTTATCTAGAGAATATTATGCTACTATTAGTTATAGATCTTGACATAATTATGTTATGTGAGATTCAATGATCTATATTGTTAATGCTCATTTTTTATTTTGTACTCTTTTAGTGTTAAGTGTGTGAGAGAGATCGAGGATAGGTATTGTTATTTTTGTAAGAGGGGTGTCCTGATTGAAATCTCATATAAAATGTACTAAGTGTCAGTTATTTACACTTATTTGTGAGATCCTTAAGAAGAGGATGTGAATAAAACCACATGTACTGCATTGGATGTTGGTGGGGTGGAGTAAGGGAAGTTTCATGAAAACCCTAAAACATTATAAAATTTATTTGTGTCCTTTAATTTTCCATTTATTTCTACTATAATATTTAATCTAAATAGGAGTAAAAACCAAGAGATTTATTTTAAGAGGGAAGTTTTAAAAGGTTAAATTTATTATAGGTGAAATTTAAGAATTCAATCCACCCCACCCCACCCCCACCCTATTGAGTCGTTATTATAAATAAATTAGGACAATGAAATCATTACATTTTAATACAATAAACAATATACCCCTTCCTATAAATTTCACAATAATATAGATTTATGTATAATCAAATAATCCTAGGAGTATAAGATATGCTAAAGTAAATCTCCCATCCTGATGGATTCATTACAGTTAAAATTAAATGACTATAATAAAACATAAATATAAAATTATATGAATCATTCACATATAAGATAGTCCAAGCATGTCAGTATTATAAATGGAGACCAAACAAGGAACTAGTAAGGTATAGGTAATAACTATTTTACATTAATGGTAAAAAAAGTATATAATCAAGTATGGATTTAGTTATGACCAACATGTATTCATTTCAGCCTAAAAATGTATAAAGAGTGACTGAGATACTGATTTAAGACACCCATAATGAGAGATAAGAATTCTCAGTTTAATTGGTCTTCAATGTAAAAAATTCATTTTAGGCAAGATTGTTCATGTTTTGGTAAATGTTTATTTTAAGAAAAGTATGAAATAATTAGAGGTGAAAAGTATATTTTAGGAAAATCCCTATGTTTTTAAAGAATGAAAACAAGTGATTAGCGCCCAATAAATTTAGAAATCAAATCATTTCCTTCCCACCTTGTTAACTCATCCATTATCTCACCACCGATGAAAATTCTTAACCAACTTAAGTATGGATCATTGACTTATAATCTATCTAGGCTATGGTGGTAGGAGGTAATATCCTTATAAAAACTTGACAAAAGGTGTGGAAATGTATGCTTTAGATAAGCATTGTCACAAAAACAATTAAAAGGTTTGTCCTATATGTTTTAGAAAGTAAGATCTAAAAAACTTCCTCTTCAACATTTTAGAAACATTGTAACATTTTTAAAACATTTATAAACATTAAATTTTGATAAATTAAAGCATGTAAATCAAGGAAGATCACAAGACCATCACCAAATCTTATGAAACTTAATAATCCAATTTAATAAGTCATTATTTAAAAGCTTATATAAGTAAGTAATAATGAACATATGATTAATAATTAACTCATAAAAGAACAATACATTATCAAGTAATAAATTCCACATAAGAACATGAAAATAAGTGATAAATAATAAATATAATCTAAATTTTAAGAGCATGATGGATTCTATGTGTTTAAATTGGATATTTATATAAATAAAAAAATACAAAAACCAAATTTTCATAGGGTTTTGAAATAAGGTTTTAAAGGAAACAAGTTTTAAAAAATCCATTATATAAGCTCTTTAAAAATACTCTTTAAAAATATTTAACATGTAATGAGAAAATACCATTAGAAACCATTTTTCTATAATTTTAAAAATATTTGATCCAACTTTATTATTACTCGTTGAGAAAATAAGTGGAGGGCATGTTCCAGGAAAAGTCTATGAATTCACTCAAAGGGATGAGACCACCTACCATAGCCATTTTAAATATTTTTCATCATAATGATCACCATTCAAACCCTAAAACCCATTACACAAAATTTAAAGACCAAAATAATTAAATAAATCAATTTCCATAATCAAATAATACTAAACCTCAAGGAAATCCTAAGTAGAAAACTCTTAAAATCTAATCAAGATCATAATGGACAAAATACCCAAATAAAACAACCTATTTATCTTACAATTTCATCTAAATATCATAAAAACCATAGTATAAACCCTCCTAAAGTATCTTACCACAAAAAAAAGTTGCATATGAAGAATAAAAAAACCCATATGAACTTCCTTTATCCATGATAATACAATCCCCTCCATTTTGGATGAATTCCACCATGATCCAGTGAAATTAATTCTCAATACCTAACCTCGGAGGTGTGGAATCAAAAAATAAGGTTGTAAGAGAGGAGAGGAGTTAAATTAAGGAGGATTACCTTAGATTAAGTATGAAAAACTCCCCTTTAATAATCTGTGAACCAAGAGGTAAGAATAGGGGAAGAGAAAAATAATAGTATATCCAATCGGGGCTCTCAGTTGGATTAAGGCAACTGAGCTCAAAGGAGGAAAAAATGAGGTTTAAAAGGATTTTAAAGAAAAATAATGAATTATTCATTTAAATAAATGAGTCTTGAAGTGACCAAGTACCCATTATAGACCACTAGGTTCCTATTAAAACTTCTAAGACACTAATCCCTGTGCTAAGATCACCAAGTATTCGGTGCCACCCAATGGGTACTCAATGTTGCTTATAATTATAGGATTACGGGTGCCACCACCTTATACCTAAATTAAAATCCTGATCTCTTGAAGTCACCTCAAAACATTCTTAAAAACACTTAAAAAATTATCCTCAACCACCAAAATCTATGACTGTGTCCCAAAATAAAAGAAAAACCTTGAAACAAAATCAAAAAAACAAATAATCACACATTTAAATCATTTAAATATCTAATTTAAATCCATAATAATACCTTAATCCATATAATAATGAAATGAGTATCTACAAACTCCCCACAATATGACTTCTCATCCCTAAGAAGTTTGAGGAGACACTCACCCAAATACTCACTATTTTACTAAATACCTTAACTCAAAGCCAACTCTCTAATACTTTCACTAAATAATACACTACATATATAATACATAACTTAAAAATTCAGTTAAAATCACCCAAAACCATAATAATATAATAAATATGATCTATACTAATAGAAAACATACTAACACAGGTACTAAATTCTTACCGTGCTTCTTATGAGTAATTTTTATAATCAAAATGAATCATAATTCACCCCAATATATCAATTTATACTTACTAGAAGATCCTAATACTCAAAAGATATGATTATTTATCTATCATAATAAAGATACCAACTACAAAAATACCCTCTATCTTATGGTGGTCTATATAATAAGATTCACCTATGGTCTGCTACACCTTCTCTGCCACTAAATTCTAGTTTATTAAAAGTGTTCACTTGTCAAAAAATTTACAAAAAAACATCTTTCATTTCAAAATTAACATATAAACTCATTTTCAAGATACCAAATTCTAAGAAAAACTTTATAGTTTATAATAGATACTCACTAATCACCAGTTTCCACTAAAAACAAACTTTATTTTAAATGTTCAATCTCAACACATTCTCAAAAGCACCAGACTTTACAAATTCATACCATTTATAATTTAATTTGAAGAGTCACTTTTTATTTAAATCATGAAGTCATAAAACTATTTTTTTCATCAAACATCGCTTCATCTCTAAAACAAAATAGAAATTATACTTTTAAAACAAAAATTTATAAAATAGATTGACACCTAGTTCCATACCAGTCCAAATTCAAATTTGAGGTTCTATTAATAAAACACCACTTCCCTTTTAAACATTAGCATACCAATACTATGACTAAATCATTTCCTCTTCCAATACATCTCTACTTTATAACCTTAATAGGTTACTCATAACTATTCATATGGGATATTACATGTTTCATATAATCATAGCAAGAAAATAGTAAATAGTATGCTTGAGAATTGTATTTCAAAAATAATTTTTGATAGCATGTTAGAAAACAAATAACAAGTAGAATTAAAATCAGTAAAATATTAAACATAAATATAGGTTACATGCTTTGAAATAAAACATAAATATAAAATAAACAGCATAATTAGGTACAAAAATTATTTAACAATTCTAAATCACATTATCAAACAATGAATAGATTGCATGCTCATAAATTTGGATTATAATAGTTTCTATAATATATGATAAATAGAAAACTAGAGACAACATTCTTTGCAGGAAGAACTAAATAGAAACAATTAAAATTCTAAAAAAAAATATACTATAAAACAATATTAATAATGCGTCACTAACATATATTTTTCAATCATCATCAACATAAAAATATATGTCAGTGGATTTAATTAATTAAATATTAACATATAAGTTATATAGGAAAAACTATTTATTTCATTAAATAATATTTAATTAATTAAGTTTTTATATATATATTGATTATAATATAACCATGATTCATTTACCCTAATGTTCCACTAGACCATATTATGCATGAATCCATAAGGAATTTGGTTTTTGGTTGATCCCTATTCTACTACTCGATTTTTATCTAGTCGTGCTAGAGATGTTCCAAGAAAACCCTTATCCAGATCTATGATGCCTACTCATACCTATACATCCCTTATTAATTTGAGCTTCTATATAAAGTGGTTTATCAATCCTATTTATGTGCTACTTATCAAGTTCTAATAGTCCTAGATCCTATTTAAGAAAAATGAAAAATCCATTAATCCCAACATCACTTTGATACCACTTGTAGAAACCCTAACCCAAATACCTGAACAGTACTTGAACCAAGAAACCATAACCCTGTGACTTTTCCCCAATCCCCAGGGACTGGAAACTAGCACTACATGTCTAAATATTCCAATGGGAAACAACCTAACTACTATTTAACTTGATAAATCATGATTAGACTCTCCCTTGGAACCAACATGACTTATCCATATATTGGATATCCCTAAAAGTAAACATCAACCTGAATAAAAAATAATAATATAAAAAGAATGAAAATACTTCAATATAAATTCAATAAAAACCAAACAAGGTTCAAACCAAAGTATAAAATAAATCATAGAAGTTTACATAGCTAAATAAGGCCTAATAAAAGTAAAACCAAAAAAATGGAGGTGATATTCTAAATAGGTCCTCAAATAACATATCAGAAACTATAACACCAACTTGAAACCTAAACCCACTCATATGAATGCACATCTAACAAACCCATGAACATCCATCAGCTAACCATATACCTATTGTACGTAAAATTTAGTAAATGAAGTTTTATGTCCACTGAGGTGTCCATTAAAGGTGTGTGCATGAATACTCAGTAAGGAACTACCAATAATATCTCAACTATAAAATGAATAAAAAAATATATGCATGCATATGTCTACTTATTTATATAAATATAACAAAACATCATTATAAATAGTCATTAATCAAACCATATAAGTAATAATCCTTGAATTAATTTATAAACTAACACTAGTTATAGCACATAACTCCTAATATTAGGATGATACATACCTATCACAACTGATTTAAGCCTCATCTTGGGATATGATACAAACTAGGAAGGGAAATCAAGTAGCTCATTCTAGTGGGTCCATTACAAAGAAACAAATGATATTGTTATAGGGAATTCTGGGTGAGTATACAAAGTAGGAAAAAATCTTTCCCATCACTTAGGGGAAAAGGGAAGTTGTTAGACAAAGTAAAGGCATCATAGCTCATCCCACTCCATTGGAATTATTCACCATATGAGGAGTAACTTCTCGTGATAAGTATAATAAAATAGACTAAACCACACTCTCATTCTTACATTCAATGAATATCATATGAATCAATAGGTCACTAAAGTGGGACCATGCCATTTTAACATAATAAACAGTATACCCCTTCCTATAAACTTCTCAATAATATATATTCATTTATAATCAAAAAAACCCATGAGTATAAGATATGATAAAGGAACACTCCCATAATTATAGATTCATTACACTTAATAGGAAAAAAATTACTAGAAAATCACATGAATTAGTCACATATAATATGGTTAAAGAATTCCAGTATGAAAAATGGAGACCAAATAAGGCATTAAGTAAGGAATAGTCTATACCAATGATAAAAAAAGTATATAATCAAGTATAAATTTAATTATGAACAAAACCTATTCATTACAGTCCAAATAATGTATAAAGAGTGACCAAGGTACTGATTTATGACACCCATGAGGAGCGGTAATAATTTTTAATTTAAGTGGTATTCTATTTTAAAATGTCATTTTAGGAAAGATTGATTTTTGGGAAGTCACGCTTCAAGAAACATATGAAATAGTTTGAATTAAAAATATATTTTAGGGGAAAACTCTTTTTAAATAATTAAAACAAGGTAAGTTATTAGAGTTCTAATAAAAAGAAATCAAGTCATTTTCTTCCTACTTGACTAACTTGTTCATTATCTCAAAACTGATATAAACTCTTGAACAAGGTTAAGTATGGATCATTGACTTCTAATCCATTTATTTTATGGTGGTATGAATTTATATCTTTCATAAAACATGATAAAAGTCACAAAAATGTATTCTCATCATAGTCACAAACTTTTGTTTAAAAGTTTCATCTCATATGTTTTGGAAAAAAAATTAAATAACTTCCCCTTCAGCATTTTAGAAACCTTGTAATGTTTTGAAATAATTTATAGGCATGCAATTTTTTTTAAATGAAATCATGTAAAATGAGGAATATAATAACACCATCACCAAATTTTATGTAATTTAATAATCCAAATCAATAAGACATTCTTGGTGGACTTATATAAGTAAAAAAATATTGAACATATGATTAACAAGTCAATCATGGAAGAAAAATGCATTATCAAGTAATAAAATTCATATAAGAACATAAAAAGATGATATGGGTAATCAATAAAATATATCCTTTTAGAATATAATATATTATATTTATTTAAATTAGATATTAACATAAATAGTAAATATTTTACTAAAACTAACTTTTCACAGGGTTTGGTAAGAAGGTTTAAAAGTAAAATTATTTTTAAAAAATAATATATAAGTTCTTGAAAAATCCTCTTTAAAAGTCTTTAACATGTTATATAAAAATACCATTGAAAACCATTTGTTTTTAATTTAGGAAATAATTGATCCAAGTTTGTTATTTCTAGTTGAGAAAACAAGAGCAGGCATGTTCCAAGCATATCTCGGGAATTCACCCAAAGGGTTGAAACCACCTACCAAATCCATTGGTGAGATTTTCCATCCCAATTATCACCAAGAATACTATAAAATACATTATAAAAAATTTCATGACCAAACTAATCAAATAAATTAATTACCATAATCAAAGAAGATGAAACCTTAAGGAAAACCTAGGAAAATAACTCTTAAAATCCACCCAATATCATAATGACCAAAAACCCCATCTAAAATAACCTAGTCAACTTCCAATTTCATCCAAAAACCATAAAAACCCTAATATAAACCCTCATAAAGTCACTTAACACAAAAATTGTGACAAATTAAAAATATATTATCCATATCAACTTCCTTTATACATGATATGACAAGCCCCTACATTTAGGATGAATTCTACTATGCTTTAGTATAAATCATTCTCAATACTTAACCTTGGAGATGAGGAATCAAAAAATAAGGATGGATGATTGGTGAGGAGGATTATAGAGAAGGATTAACTTATATTGAGTATGAAAAACATGATGGGTTTCATTGGGGATAACATTTATCAAAACCTAATGGAATAATAACCAACCAAAACTTAAACCATAGGATCTTACACACATAATGGATTAAATAAATAATGAAGAAAATAGTGTACAATTCACCTTTAATGATAGGGTTTGTAGAACCTTATCATATAGGATTGAAATAGATCACCAAGAATCAATTTAAGGACACCTTCCTCCTAGGGTGTCCATGGATCACATGAATCTCTCAACACTTGGGAAATATCTCTCTTTATTCATGGTTTTCTAGAACCTTTGGTTAAAGTATGGAGATAATTTAGAGATAAAAAAATCTTTGAAGATTTGCAACAATCTCACCCCTTGCATGAGGATCAAACCATATTATATAGGTATCAAATAACCAATAATTCAGCCTATATTAATATGAGTGTTTCACAAAATTATCAAAACTTTAAACTCCTTTGAGATTTTTGGTTTAATACCCACATTGATTTTTGATGTTTAATTTATAATCACATGATTAATAACTAAATATGATAGTTATTAGAATGAAATATCAAAGGAACTTTCTCATTAATATAAGGAATGATAATTTTATAAAAAATCATCATGGTATAATGGATTTTCAATATGTCATGAAGTTCATTAGGACTGACCACAGCATAGACTATTTCATGGTTGAGCTTATTTTAGAGCATATTTCCATTAATCTTCCACCTACACTAAAAATATCATAGATCGTATCATATATAACAATTTGTAAAACTATATCCAAAACTAATTTTGGATATTTTTAAAACTCATTTTTGAAAAATTATCATATATTTTCAACACATGTTACATCATATGTAACAAATTATGAAAACCCATCTAGAAATTATTCCAGATATCCCCCAAAACATTTTTGGGGTAGCACTCAAAGTTTTATAAACTTGATCCTCATTTGAACAACCATAAAATGTGACTCCATAGGCATTTATAGAATTGAAAACAATTATTGATTCCTCAATCCATAAAAGTAATAAAATAGTAGCCTCTAGAAATGCATCGATGTTAATCAAGCTACAGTGGGATATAACATGATCTTTATCAAACACATGTATCTTTATAATTATGTCCACCAAGTGTATCATATACAAGTATGCATTTTCATATGATCCATGTTGGACTCCTTATGTTTTAAGAATGTCTTAATGATCATAAATCTTATTTAATCATGTATTAATGATTCCAACTCTTATTCATTATAGATCATGTGTATTTATGTTTAAAGTTTTCTCATGCTTTAAGAAGAGCCATGCAAGATCTTAATTGCACTATATTCAGTTTACTTACTTTATACTATCTTTAATCTACTCTTAGATTACCTTATTTGACAAATACTTAAGTCTAATCCTTTCTATTATTATCTTTATTTAAGTATTCACATAGTTACTTTGGAAAGTATAAGACACCGTGAGTCTACCACTGGCTATGCATTTATGACACCGTGAAGCCAGACGCCGTGAAGCCAAACACTATGAAGCCAGACACCATGACCCTAAGACACCATGACCCTAAGACACCGTGAACAAGGCACCATGACCCTGAGACACTGTGAACTAGACATCGTGAACAAGACACCGTGACTGTGAGACACCGTGACACTCAGACACCATGATCAACCTAGATACCATGTGAAGAAGACATTGTTTCCATGACTTATTGTGACATCATTTCTTAAACTTTTCTGTCACTTTTCAATTTAATTTCTAACGGTAATATTTGATGACTTTAATTCACTGACATAATTAATGTTTCATTATATACATATCATCAGACAGTATGAGGTACAAGGTGTAGAACACATACAACCTGTCGGATCCAACACATGCATTCCAAGTTAAAAATGAAGTGTAACCAAGAATCATAGAGAGCGTGATATAGAAACAAAAGGTAAGGCGGTGAGTAAAAGAACGATTAACATACTTGGAATAAGTTTTAGAAGAAAGGCACACTGCATGAAACTTGACACGGATGAATATACAAATCATATTTGAAGCCTAAAAAACATCTTCACTTGACCGAACCTCATGGAGAACACAATCAGAATCGCGACACTCTGTTTTCCACACAACTTCCAGAAAAGGACTCAAAGCTTCATCTGATTCAATCCAAAAGAGTCCAGAACTGCATTTACATCACACAAGAGCATTCTAAACTCATCTTTATATTCATCCTCGACTGTGATTATCCTTTTCATTACATTACGAGTAGTGTGCTCTTCTCTATGTTTGAACACACACTAACTCCTAGGCAGAACTAGAGGATTTCTAAATCCTCACTCAATCTTTCATTTACACTCTTGTATCCCAGTGTGGATAGTGGTAGAGGTCTGAGGACCTGGATAGCCTATGAGATGTTGTTATTATTACTTTCCCACATAGAACTGTGGTAGAGGTCTGAGGACTCGGACAGTCTGAGTACTATTGTAAACCCCGATCCAAGGTGTGGATCAAAGTTTTATATAAACTGTTTGAGAGGACTAATTCTCAGCTTGATATTGAACCTCTTGGTTAAAACTGATGTGCATGTTTATTTTAGTTAAAACTATTTTGAATATTCCGCTGTTAAGTACTTTAAATATAAATCTATTTAAAATTACTCTAATAGTTAAACTATCAAGTGTTTGTATTTATTTTAAAACAGTAGGTTAGTTTCAAAAGCTAATATAATCTTTAGATTAGATTAACTAAGAACTAATCAATCTCTTGAGAACCTAACTGACCCTTTACTATATTGAAAATTCACTACAGTTTAGCTTGTTATTTAAATTGGGGGATTTCAATATAAATATTTTAAACAGAAATTTTTAATTGGAACTCAATTCACCCCCTATTGAGTATCCACTCCAACCAAAATTTTGTATCAGAGTTTTTTTAAAAGGTTTTCAAAACTCTCTGTTTGTGAAAAGTTTTCAACTGTGATTTTAGTTGTATCTTAAAGATCTCAAAATTTATATTATTTATAAATTTTATATCTTTAAATATATTTTCTAAAATCTTATTATGGATAATAGACTAGAAGGTGTATCTACCAATAGGCCACCCTTCTTTAATGGTGTAAATTATGACCAATGGAAAATCAAAATGAAAATTCATTTAGAAAGTATGGGATTTGACATTTGGACTACTATAGAGACTCAGTATAAGATTCCAGAAACTGTTAGAACTACTTGGGATGAACCTATTAAAGATGCTTACAATAATAATTGTAAAGTAATGAATTCCCTGTATTGTGCTTTATGAGATGATTAATTTAACCAAATATCTGATTGTAAAATTACTTTTTAAATTTGGGATACTTTAGTTGTTTCCCATGAGGGAACAACCAATGTTAAAGAAATTAGACTAAATACATACACTATTAAGTATGATAACTTTAAAATGAAATCTGATGAATCTATTTCTGATATATATCTCAGGTTTAATGAGATATTTAATACAATGAGCTCACTGGGAAAAGTTGTTCCAGCAAAGGAGCAAATCATGAGAATACTCAGATGCTTTCCAGAAATATGGATAGGCACATCAATTTCAATTAGAGAACCATGTGACATTGGAATGCTACCTATCAAGGAGATGATTGTAAAGTTGATTATATATGAGGAATAATTGAAAGTAAACAAAGAAGAAGATGATGAACCAAGAAAGAAATCAGTAGCCTTCAATACCTCTTCTTCAAAAATCAAGGACAAAGAGAAAATTCAAGCTTCAAGTGATAGTTCAAGTAGTGAAGAAAGTGTATCTGACAGTGATGCTGAAATGGCTCAGATATCTAGACAATTTAAGAAGTTTTATAGGAAAAATAAGTTTTTTAGAAAATCAAATTACAAGGTAAAGTATGAAAATAAAGGTCATTGGAAGAAGGATTGGAAAAGGACTGATAAAAGTGATGATATAGTCTGATTTGAATGCAATAGGAAAGGACATGTGAAAGCCGACTGTCTGAAGTTAAAGTACAAGAAGAAATATGAGTACAAGGACAAAAAATACAAGAAAGGTATTAAAGTAACCTGGAGTGCTTTAGAAGATAGTTCATGTGATTCTGATTCCACTCAGGATGAAAAATATTAAAAATATAATATGTGTTTCATGACAAACACATCTGAGGTAACATTGGATACTCCTGCTTTAAACTCTTATTATTCTTGAGATGATTCTGATTCTGATGCTGAAAACCTGTCTAGTGAAGAATTATTTGTTTATTGTAATATGCTAGAAGATACCTGCAATGAGCTGAAATATAAGTATAAATCCTTAAAGAAACAGCATGCTTTAACTAGCACTGTCAAATCTGTACTAGAAGTAGAAAAGGAAAAGAATGCTCAACTACTCAAAGAGAATACTCAACTAAAATTGTCTAATGAGAAACTCAGGAAAGATTTAGAAAAATTTATTAATTGAAAGGACACTCTTACACAAATTCTTGGAAAACAAGTAGCACCAAAATATACTACTGGTTTAGGCTATCAGCCTGGACAAAGATAGATTACAAAGAATAGATTTATTCCTAAATCTGGACAATATGCTGCTAGTTCCAGTTTTGAAAATTCTTATCTCTCAACTAGCTACTCACATAGTTATAGATCAAAAAAAGTTTATCTTTCAAAATCTTTTAAAACTATTGATTATATGAAACTCATTAGACAAATCTGGGTACCAAAAGTTTATCTTGCTAACCTGTCTGGACCCAAGAAAATCTGGGTACCAAAATCATTTTCTATCTAAAATTGTGTTGTAGAAAACATGCTTAAAAAGTTATTATAGGAAGACAAGGTACTTTGACAGTAGATGTTCAAGACACATGATATGAGACTTTTCATGCTTCAAAAGCTTAATCAAAGTTGATGGAGGATATGTCACCTTTGGTGATAACTCAAAAGGAAAGATCATCGGCTTAGGTTAGATTGGTAACACTAATTCAATCTTAATATCTAAAGTTTTATTTGTTGATGGAATAAATTATAATCTGTTAAGCATTTCTCAATTGTGTGATGATGGTTTCAATGTTAAATTTGAAAATGATGCCTGCAATGTATTTGATTCTAAAAATATTTTGGTATTTACTGCACTGAGAAAAAAAATGTTTATATTGTAGATTTTAATTCTTTAGCTAAATAGAATATTACCTATTTAAATGTCTTTCACAAAGAATATTGGATTTGGAATAGAATATTAGGACACTATAATATACACTCACTTAGAAAACTGACTAGGAAGAACTTATTTAGAGACCTACCTAAACTTGAACTCCTAGATGAAAAAGTTTGTAATCTCTATCAAAAGGGAAAGCAACATAAAGTTTCTTTTAAATCAAAGAAATAAGTTTCTACTTCTCAACCTCTCAAGTTGGTTCACATGGATTTATTTGGACCATCTAGAGTTTCTAGTTTAAATGGGAAGCACTATATCTAGGTTCTTATAGATGACTTTTCTAGATACACTTGGGTATATTTTCTATCTCGCAAAAGTGAAGTATGTTCTTACTTTATTAAATATTCCAAGTCTTTAGAAAACCTTAGTAGACTTAGGATCAAGACCCTGAGAAGTGATCATGGTCGTGAATTTGAAAATCAAGAGTTTGAATCTTATTGCTCACATAATAGCTATAGTCACAACTTCTCTACTCCTAGAACACCTCAACAGAATGGTGTAGTAGAGATAATAAAAAGGACTCTTAAAGAGATTTCTAGGACAATGCTCAATGAATATGATTTACCAATTTACTTTTGGGCTGAAGCTGTTAATAAAGCTTGTTACATTATCAATAGAGTCTTGATTAATCCAATTCTTAAAAATACCCCTTATGAACTTTGGAACAATAGGAAGCCTGAGGTTAAATACTTTATAGTTTTTGGTTGCAAAGTATTTATCCTTAATACTAAATATAATCTTGACAAATTTGCTTCTAAAAGTGATGAAGGAATTTTCCTAGGTTACTCAATATCAAGTAAAGCCTATAGAGTATTCAATAAGAGAACCAAATGTGTGGAAGAATCTGTACACATAAAATTTTATGAAACTAATCCACATGAACCTAAGACCCCTCTTTAAAATCTTGAAGAATATATGTCCATTCTAAACCTTAATGACAAAAACAGTGAACCTACTGTTAAGACAACCAGTTCTGAAAATGTTCTAGAATCTTCTTCTGTTGAACCCGAACCTATAAATGAACCTGAAATCTCTATACCTATCTTTTCTAGACCAACTAGGACCCTTAAAACCCATACTTTATATGTTGTAGTAGGAGATTTAGATAGAGGGACACAAACTAGAGCTTCTCTAAGAAATCAGGTTGAACATTAATCTTTTCTTTCATAGCTTGAACCTAAAAATATCAATGATGCAATCAATGATGAATTTTGGGTAATGGATATGCAGGAATAATTAAATCAATTTGAAAGAAATAAAGTCTGGGAATTAGTATATAGACCTAAGGACACTTTGACCATAGGCACTAAATGGGTCTTTAGGAATAAAGTTGATGAAGCTGGTAACATAGTTAGAAACAAGGCTAGACTTGTTGCACAAGGCTATAGTAAAGAAGAAGGAATTGACTATGAAGAGACCTTTGTACCAGTAGCCATACTTAAAGCTATCAGAATCCTACTTGCCTATGCTGCACATCTGAATTTCAAACTATATCAAATGGATGTTAAGAGTGCATTCTTAAATGGGTATATAGCTGAGGATGTTTTTGTTGAACAACCCCCTGGATTTACAAACACTCATTTTCCAAATCATATTTTTAAACTATCAAAATCTTTATATGATTTAAAGCAAGCTCCAAGATCTTGGTATGACAGATTAAGTTATTTTCTTATTTCTAAAGGATTTGCAAAAGGAATAGTTGATCCTACTCTTTTTATAAAATGAATTTCTAATGATGTTTTAGTTGTTCAAATTTATGTAGATGACATTAGTTTTAGATCTTTGAAAAATTCTTTATGTGTTGATTTTTCTAAAATGATGCAAAATGAATTTGAAATGAGTTTAATGGAAGAACTCAAATATTTTTTTGGATTTAAAGTTTTTCAAAATGAAAATGGTATTATTTTAAATCAAAGTAAATATAAAAAGTATCTTCTAAAACGTTTTGGATTGGATAGCACTAGAAGTAGTGACACTCCCATGAGCACCACTTGTAAGTTGGATCTTGATGAAGATAGAAAATCTGTTGATCAAACCACATATAGAGGAATGATTGGAAGTTTACTTTACTTAACTACTAGTCCTCCTGACATTATGTTCAGTGTGTGTATGTGTTCTCATTTTCAAGCAAACCCTAAGGAATCTCATTTAAATGTTATAAAGATAATTTTCAAATACCTCAAGCATACACCCAATCTAGGACTGTTTTATCCTAAAGGACAAACATTTGAGTTAGTTAGTTATTCTGATGCTGAATTTGGTGGCTGTAAGTTAGATAGAAAAAGCACCTCTGGAACATGTCACATTTTAGGAAAGTCACTAGTATCATGGTGTAGTAAGAAACAAAATTTTGTTGCATTATCTACTGCAGAAGCTGAATACATAGTTGTTGGCAGTTTTTGTGCACAAATTTTGTGGATGAAACACACATTACTAGATTATGGATATCAATTCAGACATGTACCTATAAATTTTGACAACACAAGTGCTATTAACATCTCAAAGAATCATATTTCACATTCTAGGAATAATCATATTGATGTAAGACATCACTTTTTGAGAGATCATTATCAAAAAGGTGATATCACTTTGGAATTCATTGGTACTAAATATCAACTTGTTGATATATTCACTAAACCATTAAATTCGGAGAGAATAGACTACATCATACATGAACTAGGCATGATAAATCTCAAATATATACCTTACTTGTTACTGTTTCAGGTCTCACTATGTGATATATTACTGTGTTATACTTTACTATTTCATGATTACGGTTTCTTAGTTACTGTCTTTCATGTTTACTGTATCACCATAAATTTTTATGTTTACGGTCTCACCATTATCATTTTGTACTTACGGTCTAACATTTACTGTCTCATCGTAATACGCACTGAAAAGCTCACTCATGGATTCACCATGAAACTCACTCACTGTCTCACCGTAACGACCGCTCACTGTCTCACTGTAAAAATCCTTTTTATCTTTTTTTTAACCCTTATCGTAGTAATTATTATTTCACCTCTTATTTTCCCGCGTTTTTATTTTAGCAATGTTTGGTATTCCTAAATGATAAAACAAAGCAAGTATCACTAGATTCTTCACTTCAGGTTTCTTCTACCTACTCTCTTCAAACCCTTCTTTATCCTTGAAACCTTTCTCTCACTCGAACCATCAGTGAATGCCAAGGATGAAGCATCCGTCATCATCAACACCTAAGAAGCACAGCTCGAAGAAGAAGAAGATTGCACCTAAGATGACACCTGAAGGGCCTTTAAATCTGAATCTGGTAAACCGTAGTGTTGTACCTGAGAAATAAATTTTCCCCAAGTGGATTCTATCTAGTAAGTCACTGGTACTGAAAGAGTTAGAACAACAAGGTTGTTTGGAATGGTTCTCGAAGTATGATAGACCCATCTATCCTAGGTTATTGGCTCAATTTTACCAGTACGTTCAATTCTCATTTGATTCTGATGAAAGTTATGTTGTAAGAAGCTGGTTCAATGGCCAGAGATGTTCTTTCTCTTTGAGGTTATAGGAGGCATGTCGTAGGATACCTCATGAGAGAATTTGTGATGATTATCAAAGAGTACCTCCACCATCAACCGATTTCTTTGATTTAGAAGATGCTTTAAAAACCCTAACTGGAAATGGAACCCAGAGAAGAGCCATCACTGTTGAATTAGATAGAGAAACAAGTCTTCTGTTTAAGTTTGTACAGAATTTGGTAAGTCCAAGAAAAGGTGATTTTTCTATGTTAAAGTATCAAGATGTATTTTTGATTCACCTCATGAAAAATGGACATAAGATCAACTTGTGAAAGTATATCATACACCACATGTGTGAGTTGATCAAAGTCACATCCAAGTCCACTTCTCTGCTCTACTCTCAGCTTATATCATCCATGATTCTTGAAAAAGGTGTGTTTGGACCTAATGAGGAAGTAATTATGGACTATAAATATTGTCTCTCAAAAGCTACCATCACGAGAATGAAGATAAATGGGAATCCTTGGAAAAGGGAATGGGTGGAAGACAATGAAAATGTTTATGATAAATTAAATCTTGTGGATTATCCCTCAAGGCCGAAGGATATTTCTGATCCTGGTTTGGAACCATATGAGCTTGTTGAGTATTCTGAAGAAGAGGAAGAATATGTTTTAGTGCCACTTAAGGAGGTTGTTGTTGTTGAGGAAGATGGAACTTCTATTTCTCATGAAGTTATTGAAGAAGAAGTTCATGATCCTGAAGAAGCTGTTAGTTTGAAAACTCAACCTGAGGCTGTAACAAAATTAGTTGCCAAAGACTCAGAAAAGAATGCCTTGGAAGAACCTACGATAGAAGAGCCTACAATAGAAGATCCTATAGTGGAAGAGTTACCTATTCTAAAAGAGGTAAATCTTGAGGAACTCCCTGTGGAACAATCTGTTCCTGAAATCATACCCTATTCTAAAGAATGGATGGAGATAGATTTTCAGCTGGCTATACAGGAAATGAGTGAGGAACTTAGAGCTAAGACTGTGGATTTATACCAAGCTCTTGATCCTCTCAGTCCTGAGAAGGAGGCACCTGTTGAGGGGGAGAAAACCCCAAATTTTGAATCTTCTGAAGCCTCACATCTAACTGAGTTAAGTCCTATAGACATTCAGTTTAAATTTCCTAGTTTCTATGATGTGAGTGAGTCTCAGCAGGTTATAGCAACCAGAATTGATATTTCCTCCCTATTTTAGTTGAACTAAATCACAAACTTTGCAACTGAGAAGGAACATGAACCTGATCCTGTAACAGTTCCTACTCCTAAACCCTTATCTGAACAGCCATATTTTGTGAGTAAGGATGATCTGAAGGAATTTAGAGATAATCTCTTATCTGGAGTTGAGAAACTCATGAATACCTAACCTTTTCCTGTGATGAATTTAAGTGAGAGAGATGCCTCACTATTATTGGAGAAGATAATTTGGAAAATACAAACTAAGATGCTCCATGAGATTCAAGAGGTAAGAGTTGAAAATATATTGCTCAGTAATGAAGTTAAGTCCCTAAGAAGTATGGTTGAAGACATGCAGAAGGAGCTGTATTCGAGATCTGAATCTGTTGCTCCTCCTATAGAATATGTTGCTCCTCAAATATCACAACTTGTTGTCTCAGATTCAACCTTATCTTGCATCCTTAGATGAAAATATTTCTAAAATGAATAAGAAAATTGTGAAATAAATGAAATATCTTGTTGCCAACCTCAATAAACTCACTAATGAGTACACAGGATGTCTTCAAATGGTGCTGAATCAACTAAAATCCCTGACCAAAGCTATCAAATCATCTAATCAATCCTCTACACCATCATTGGATAGTGATCTGCTCAGATCTGTAGTTAAAGAAGAGATTTAGAATGTCTTCAGTGGCTTTAATGCAGCTTCTTTATCTGAAGTAGTCAAAAATAGTGATAGAGTTCTTGACTTAGTAAAAATCCACTCCAAGATTACTAATGATGCTCGACAATAGATTGCCAAGAAAGTGGATTTATACTTCAATAGAATTTTCTCCAAGACTGATATGACAAATATTTTCAAGTACCTTGTAGAAAATCTGTGGATTCCTCCTATGATTCAAGCTTTCAAGAACCAAGTCTAGAAACTCACAGAGTTTACTCGTTTGTTGGACAAGTTTATGGAGAACAAGGAAGATTTTGAGAAAGACATGCAGTATGGTGGAGAGATCATTATAGATTTCATCAAACTCCTCCGGGCCTATCTTCATGTTTAGAGTACAGCCATTGTTTCTCCAGCGACTGCACCTCTCATACCTAGGCTGCCTACCTTGACCTTTGCACTACCTTCAACCACCATGTCTATCGGACAAGCACTCAGTCAGATCAGGCCTGTGATTCTTGATCAGCAACTGTCTAGATCTTCTACTGCTCCTACCTTGGCTCCCTCAGTATTTTAAGCCCTTCATTTACCCTCTTTGTCAACCACATATATGCCTTCTTCTACCTCAACCACTGCACTTATGGCTTCCCCTTTTTCTACTGCAAAAGTCAAAGAGAAGGCCAGCACTTGAAGAAGAATAGTGTTTACTCTTTTTTGATAGGGATGATATTGTTTTTGTATTGATCTTGTGTATTATCCCTTATTTGCTATTAATGGAATATGAACCTTTTTTCCCTCTCTTAGTTCATCTTTTTGATAACCCCAAAAGGGGGATAAGTTTCTATATATTATGTTAGCAATTTATCTTTATAATTGAATCCTATATAATCTTTAACTATATATGATTTGTGATCATCAAAAGGGGGGGTATTGTTGGACTCCTCATGTTTTAAGCATTTTTTAATGATCACAAATCTTATTTAATCATGTATTAATGATTCCAACTCTTATTCAATCTAGATCATGTGTATTTATGTTTAAATTTTTCTCATGCTTTAAGAAGATCCATGCAAGATCTTAATTGCTCTATATTCAGTTTACTTACTTTATACTCTCATTAATCTACTCTTAGATTACCTTCTTTAAAAAATACTTAAGTCTAATCCTTTCTATTATTATATTTATTTAAGTCTGCACATAGTTACTTTGGAAAGTCTAAGACACCGTGAGTCTGCCACTGGCTATGAATTTATGACACCGTGAAGCCAAACACTGTGAAGCCAGACACCGTGAAGCCAAACACCATGACCCTAAGACACCGTGACCTTGAGACACTATGAACAAGACACTGTGACCCTGAGACACCGTGAACCAGACACCGTGAACAAGACACCATGACTGTGAGACACTATGACACTCAGACACGGTGATCAACCTAGACACCGTGTTAAAGAGACACTATTTACATGACTTACTGTGACACCATTTCTTAAACTATTCTATCGCTTTTCAATTTAATTTCTAATGGTCATATTTTATGACTTTAATGCACTGAAATAATTAATGTTTCATTGTAGACATATCATCAGACAGTACGAGGTACGAGGTGTAGAACACATGCACCCTATCGTCTCCAACACATTCATTCCAAGTTAAAAATGAAGTGTAACCAAGAATCATAGAGAGAATGATACAGAAAAAAAAGGTAAGGTAGTGAGGATAATAACGAGGAATATACTTGGAGGAATTTTCATAAGAAAGGAACATTGTATGCAACCTGACACGGCTGAACATACAGAGCATATTTGAAGCCTAAAGAACATATTCACTCGACTAAACCTCATGGAGAACACAAGCAGAATCGCGACACTCTGCTTTCCACACAACTTCCAGAAAAGGACTCAAAGCTTCATCTGATTCAATCCAAAGGAGTCCAGAACTATACTGACATCACACAAGATCATTCTAAACACATATTTATATTCTTGCTCGACTGTGATTATCCTTTTCTTTACATTACGAGTAGTGTGTGCTTCTCTCTGTTTGAACACACACTAACTCCTAAGCAGAACTGGAGGATTTCTAAATCCTCACTCAATCTTTCCCTTACACTCTTGTATCCCATTGTGGATAGTGCTATAGGTCTAAGTACCTGGACAGCCTGTGAGCTATTATTATTATTGCTTTCCCACGTAGAATTGTGGTAGAGGTCTGAGGACCCGGATAGTCTGAGTACTATTGTAAACCCCGATCCAGGGTGTGGATTGAAGTTTTATATAAACTATTTGAGAGGACTAAGTCTCAGCTTGAGACTGAAGCTCTTGGTTAAAACTGATGTGCATGTTTATTTTAGTTAAAACTATTTTTAATATTCCACTGCTAAGTACTTTAAATATAAATCTATTTAAAATTACTCTGATAGTTAAACTAGCAAGTGTTTGTATTTATTGTAAACTAGTAGGTTAGTTTCAAAATCTAATCTAATCTTCAGATTAGATTAACTGAGAACTAATAAATCTCTTGAGAACCTAACTGAACCTTTACTGTATTGAAAATTCACTATATTTTAGCTTGTTATTTAAATTGGGGGATTTCAATATAAATATTTTAAACATAAATTTTTAATTGGAACTCAATTCACCCCCCTCTTGAGTATCCACTCTGACCAACAATCCCTTTGTCTAAGACATCAAGTAAACATGAGACATGTAGTATGTTAATATCATATAGCTACCCATATTTTATTGATTATATGGGTATATACTAGCTACATTGATAAACATATCTCATTTCATTCATCCTAATGGATGAGCACATAACATTTCCCCCATCCAATAGATAAACACGTCATATTCCTCATCTAGGTATGTTTGTACACTCCAGTATATCTCAATTGAGGGCCCATGTGTCATACTCATAATACGATAGGAAAAAATATTATCTTCATTAAACTCAACCATTTTCATGATCAGAAACATGTCCAACCACACCTGATTAGCTTAGTAATGAGTCTGGCATTAGAAACATATCAAATTATGAATTTTATCATTCTAGGTATCTCATAGAAATCCCAATATGAAACATGCATCCCTAATATACAAAAGACAGAGTCTATGATACTCCATGTTGCATACTTAATGAGTCATCCAACACACGAAACTCCTTTTGTGCCTTATGGGTATATTTTTTATCTCTATATAAAATATTACCTTTGTTATCCTTAACATTTCATCACAATTTATAATACTTCATGATGAACATTGGTTAGGGAAAACTTAAAGTCATGATTTGATAAGTTAATTATCATTTCACTTCATGTATCAGATACAACCAACATGAATGAATGGTTAATAAAAGATAGCCTTTATATAACATGATATATTTCATATTATTAAAACAACTTTAAGAATATACTAACAAAACCATACATAAGCACTATTCTCATATCTTATATGAAAGACTATCATAACGCCTTATGTCTGCTATGTTTTTTGGTTTTGTTAAATACATTACATCTCTATGTAATTCCTATCACATATTTATGTGACCATATGATAAATCCCTCCCACTAAACTCATTTAGTGAGTAACATTTATAAAGAAATTTTTTTGGAATAAAATTGATACTTGGAAATCATATTCCAAATTTTCAAATCCTTAAACATATTATTAAAACTTATTTACTTCACAACATCAAATATCAAAATTTTAATAACTTCTATTGTTTACTTAGAACTCTTTTTAAGTTCATCATCATCATATTTCTTGGAATTTTTTTATCCAATTTTTTCCTTTGATATCATTTGGTAACAAAATACAACTCTTTATATTAATATATTTCTTTACCAGCACATCCTAAATTCCTTTAGGTTATAAAGTGAAATTCACTTTATTATAGTAACTAAATGTATCACTTTAAATTTATCTTCACCTAAATAACCTAAACATATTTTTAGGGTATTAAGTGACATTCACTTTATGTTGTGAAATAACACTTATTTAATTTAGTGGTAATATTTAATAAATAAACTATTATCATCCATATCTTATATGGTACTCTATATTCTTGGAGCATTATTCTGAAAAAAAAAATTATTATTTAAAATATAACATTGAAAATGTTAGGGACTCTTTCCCTTATATTTGAACAAATAACTCAGATAAACTCTTTTATCCTAGATAAAACATTTTTATCTTTATCTTATTTTCAAACATCTTATAGAAATGGATCAAAACATAACCATGTGTATTGAAATATCATCTTCTCTATTTTGAACAATCATTGATTACAATAACTCCTATTAACATTTAAGAGGAAAAAAAGATGAAAATACACAATAATTATTCTAACCTATAGATTTTTGAAGTAATCCACCAAATTCAACACCTAGATATAGAAAACCCTTGTTTAATAATTATAATGTGTACTTTAATCTCTATCCATAAATTTTTTTAAGTCCTATATATTTATAATACTTGTGAAATATACAGTTGGTATCATATACCCCTCAAAATCTAAGATTTATTTTTATAACATCATGCCTGATGTGGATTATTTACTGGGTTTCTTTCAACCCTTCAGGTAATTTGTGAAATTCCACCTCCAAGAACCCAACTTACCACAATATAAACATTACCCTTCATTCTTAATTCCATCCTTAAGTTTCAAAGGCTTTGATTGGATATTAGAAGACCCACTATTATAATTTCCAAAAAATATTTTCTTCTTATGGTTTAAACGTTTACCCCTTGTACTATCAACATAGAACTTGATCTTGGACCTACCATGTCCTTATTAGTTATCCTTAACATTTTGAGTAGTTATAGTGAACTTTTTTGAGTTCATTTATATTTTAATTTACAATTAACTACTAAAATCTTTTTGGGAAAGATTATTGAATTAAATAAATAGCCAGATCATGATATAGAGGAGACTCTATACTCTCAATTAATTTACATACCTAACCATATTGATTGAATTACTTGATAATTAAGTACCTTATATCATCATATACTGAAATATTGTTTAAAAATTTATATCTTTCATGTCTTTCTTTCTCCTGATATAGACTTTTAAAGTTATAAATCATCTCATAACAATCCATGGTTTCGTGTTTCTTATAGATTTTGGTCTTTATAGAGACAATTATGAATATAGATACATCAAGATAATCCCTCTTATGTTTATAATAAATATTCTTACCCTCTTGAATATATTTTTTAGATGGTGTTTCCTTAGTAGTTGGTTTCTTTAACACATAGAATTGTTGTTCTTGCTTGAGAACTATTATAAAGTTTTTGTACCAATATAATAAGTTTCTTACATTAATATTATCCTTTTAAAGGATTGGTCACAAAGTCATGTTTGGTGATTATGATTTCATTTTATCTATAATGTTATATTTTATCAAATGAGTATCATGTTTTACATTTATTCAACAAGTAATTCTATTGAATGTTCTCCCACTAAAATGATAACTCGTTTTTAATATTTATCATATAAATTAGTGGTTCAAGATCCATATTTAACTAAGTAGTGATTGTGTATTATCATTTCTCTCACCAATTGATATTTAGGTATTCCATCATGTCAATTATATCATATATGACTCTTGGATGGTTGAGTGGGAACCTCCCAAACCAATACATCATATGGATAAAATTAACACTAAATCACTTATATTATTCTCAAGAGTTTATTATCTAATAATAATCTAAATAAAACACAAAAAATGGGGCACTTAACTCTTAAGTTCACCTAATTACATGTTTTCCTTGCATAATATAGTCTATAGGCAGTAATATTTGGCATGGAACTACACGGTTGAATGATTTAGATATTGAAAAGTGTTTTCTTTAGAAGAAATCTAACAATTAGTGTTTTTAAAGAGGATTTAATTTCACCATATTATCTCATGATATTCCCTTTAGATGTATGCATTTTTATTATTAATTTTTTTGGAATCCTTCTTCCTTCCTCCAAATTAATATGTTTAAACCATATTGATGTGTAGCACTTTACACAACTCATAGTTTTCATTGCTAAACCAAATTAAAATCCAACTATATTAACATATATCTAAATATATCACATGAATAAGGTACATGAAACCCTTTTAGGTAAAGTCTTGGAATCATATGAAATAAAAAATCCTCACAATATTAAGCATGGAGTGATAAGCTGTCAATCCCCACTTTTCTTAATAGGGAATAAGCCTCCAGACTAGTAAGCAATCTAACCCAAATACCCTCTAACTGTAGTTATTTACTCAATAGAACTTCAAATTCCATAACAATTGTAACACATAATATGTATAAACTATAATTAAATACTTAATTTAAGCTCATGACTTAATATTATCCAAAGTTAAGGTAAAAGAAAACTAAACCAATTATTATATCTAGTAAGTAACTCCTTAAATGCATGTATGATAATTTAAACACTTTTAAACTAAATCATACACCATAATTCATAACATAAAATTTATATTCATGAATAATAAATCTAGGAATAAAATAAATAAATGAACAATTCTTAAATATAAACATGAGATAAACATTTATGAATAATTCATAAATAAATTATAAACAATTTATAATTTGGGCATGAATAAACATTAAAATTTTAGTTTTATCCAATATGAACTTTTCATATTATCATTTACATGGTTTTAATATAAACTCCTTTATATTATAAAATTTTTGATATTTTATGATCAGTTTAATTAATGAATAATAAACATTTCATATTTTATGTAAACATTTTACATAAATTAAATGTCACATATTTGATTTTATTTAAACCATCGATCATATCATCCAAAAAATATTTTGAAATAGTTTAAATAATTATTATTTTTAAAATAAGGCCTTAATATAAACATTTTATATTTACATTTATGAATAATTTATAAATAAATATGAACACCTTTACACTTTTCCTCATTTTAATTTGTAAAAACTTTATAAAAAATTCACCACATAAATCCTCTTTAAATCTATATTACATATACCAAAATGTTTTTGGTTCATCTTAAATCCCCATCCCCCTGGTCCTACACTGATAAAGGTTTTTTATAATTTTAACAAAAATAATTTTTCTTTAACATTTTACTCAAAATAGTTTTCACCACGGCGTGGTATTACCCATGGTGGCAACTCTAGACTAGTGAAGACCATGGTTGTTTTAGAATTAAAATCAGGCCTTTTGGTTAAGGATATAGTGTAGTGACTCCCCAAGTGATAACCCATTCCATATGAAGTTCCATAGGTATTTTGGAGTACATTTTGGATAATACAAACCATTTTGTCCATACTATTTTACTTGGTCAAGGAATTTCGAACATGTTGTTTTAGGGTGTCATTTTGCCTGGGTAGACCATTTTGGTAAGGGATTCAAAAGTCTAAAAATGAAATTGATATAACCACTATGTCATAGTTTTCCTCATGGTTAAGGTCTTCATGGAATAGTGAACCACTAACCATGGCGTAGAGGTATCATCTTATAAAACTTTTTTATGATTTTATTTTTACACATGTAACGACTGTTTCATAAGAACTATGGCATGGTATCACTAAAAAAAGAATAGAAACACCTAATTTTTATTATTATTATGTTTTGGTCCTTTTATTTTAATAACCAAAATGGAAATTTTTCACTAGGATATTCCATGGTACTTGGTGAACTCATTTTATATTTCATAACAATTTTAAATGATAAATACAAATTTAGTGGATATAACTCTGATACCACTGATGGATTTTAGTGGGGATAAAATTTATCCAAACATATTAGAATAAAAAAAACTAAAACCTAAATAATTGGGATCTTCCCATGTATTTTATTGAATAAAGAATGAATAAAATAGTGTACCTTTCACCTTTTATGATTCAATCTATAGAATCTTATCACAAAAGATTGAACAAGAACACCAACAAGGTCAAAGGAATTCTTCCTCCTAGAGTTTCCAAATATCACATGAATCTCTTAACACTCAAAAATTATCTCCATATATCCATATTTTTCTAAAACCTTTGGTTAAAATATAGAGAGAATCAAGAGATAAATAATTTTATCTTTAAAGAGTTCTAATGATCACCCTTCTTGCATAAGGATTGAACTATATTATATAAGCATCATAGAACCAAATGTTCAGCCTGTATTCATTTGATCATTTCACAAAATGATTAAATATTTCAACTCCTTTGAAATGTTTAATTTAATCCACACATTTATTGCTTAACATTTAATTAATCATGAAAATCTTTCAAACTCCATAAATTCATCATCACATGATGAATAATTGAATTTGGTAGCTTTTTGAATGAAAAATCAAAGAAACCAGATCATTGTCATGTGGAACTATAATTTCATACATAATAACCTTGACATAATGACTTTTCACTATGTTTTAGAGCTCATTAGGATAGTCTGTGGCATAGACTATGCTATCGGTGATCCTATTTTTGTGCATATTTCCATAAAAATCCCCTTGAATCATCCATAAACCAAGAGGTAAGAATAAGGGGGAGAGAAAAACAAGAGGATCACGAAGAGGGGTGCTTGGTTAGGTTTGGGTGAGTGATGTTTAAGGAGGTAAAATGAGGGTTAAATTAATTTTGAAGAAAAATATCAAATTTATTTTTTTAAAAAAATAATACCTAAAACTATATGGTACTTTATGGAACCACTAGGACACCAGGACCTTTTTCCAAACTCATCAAGCACCTGGTACCTCCCATTGGGTAATCAGTATTGTCTGTAGTTATAGGAATGTAAGTGAAACCACATCGATCCTTCCCTAAACTCACAAAGACACCTAAAAACATAATTAAAAATAGTTAAAAAATCATCATTTACCAAATGAATATGTTTTTGTGTCCCAAAATCAAAGATGACCCTTGATAAGAAATAATAAAATCAAATAATATTGTATTTTCATCATTCAAATCTCTAATTTAAATTCATAATAATATATTAATCCATAAAGGTGGTACATAGTTCACTAATATTATTCTAAACACACTATAACATGATCCCAGATATATTTTGGATCATGGGAAATAGATTATGAGCTGGCTATACCAAAGCTACAAGAGGATACTAAAATTCCTCAAAAGCTCCTAGAAGATGAAGTTGATACCCACATGTGATCATCACCGGATATGTTATCTATATGGAATCTATCTAAGGAATATAAATATTAATGAATAGATTCTATATAGTTTATTTGTCCTTATAAATACAGTTTAAAGCATTATTTTAAAGGCTTCCCATTTCACTCGGTATTAGCTTATATTTCTTTTTGGCTTCCATTTCTTCATTCTATTTTATTATTATACATATAGTTTATGATTTCTTATCATCTTATTCATCATTTCAACCCTTCATCTTCCTTATGAATATGAGTTAGCCCGAGAGATCTTCTGGGGGAGGAAACCAAATGTATTTAGAGTGGGTTTGTAATTGAGTCGATTCGAGTTGAGTATCTCAGTACTCAAGATCAAGATCAGTACTTAAATTTGATGCTTGATATCATATTGATTCTCAATAGGTATTAATTTACTAGATAAATCTTAACTCATTATCGATCAAGATACTTTATTAGGCTTGAGTTGGTTCAACTAAAATACTTTACCTTAATTTTAATTATAATATCCTGCTAAGATTTTAACTCAAGCTTGAATTTTTACAGTTGATCGAAAACTAGAACTTGAAAATAAATACAAATTTGTTAAATAAAAAAATATTAAAATATTTAATAATTTATTAGTCTCACAAGGTAACTTATTAGTTTATTTTAATTCTCAAACTCAAATTGATTTAGTACTATAGTAGTTCGAGATGGACTCGAAAAAAAATGAGATGAATTTGAGTATTTGCTGATATGAGACTGAGTAGCTTTCAAGCACCTTGAACTTATTTATATCCCTACTCAAAATTCTCCACATATAGTCATTTAACTTATCATTTTTAAGATTTAAGGATATGAGGGAGATAAATTGTTGGGGTGGGTAATAAGACTTCACATTTCTTCTTCTCTAATTTTCTTTCACACTATTACAATCCATTTTTTCTATCTCCCTCTTATTGAGTTACTAGTATACGGTTGAAATAGTAGCTTGGGTGTTGTGAGGATATGTGATTATGGTCTATTGAGGCAGTGATGGATCACTCTTGATTTATTCATTTCCCTCTTATTACTCTTGGAGACAGTAGTGGGTGGTTCATTTAGGGGTTCATGGGTGCATTATTCATTCATACATTTAGTACATTATGAGCATTTATATAGTTTTGGATATGGATATTGGGTTAGAATAAGGAAATCATATTCAAAGAGATAATGAAGGAACATTTATATTAAGTCTGGGAGAACTTATTTTCTTCTTAACATCATCTCATTTGTAGTTTCATTTCTTTTCCATTTCTTTTATTTTAATTTATTTACATTTCATTATACCCTCCTATTTTTTTACATTCTTTTATACTTAATTAAATAATTGACAATAAGATTAGTTTGTGATTGTGGGTCTCTTTGAGATTGGCATTAAGGTGTTCACTATATTTCATATTTTAGGTTAATAATAAGAAATTAAATTATTTTTATGTGGAGACATGAAGAAGCACCTGAAGGGTTTTGTTAGAGTCTAATAATAATTATCAGATGGAGTGGAAGTGGTATAAACCCTTATTTGGGGATCTCCCATGCAAATAAATATGAAACTGTGCATAATAATGAAATAAATATCACTATAAAACATATCATGCATTTATGATCATCTTTATCATTTATTCTTTATCTGGTATGATTGATAAATATCACCACAAGAGTATCCAAATGAAATCATCTATCCTAGTGTATCCACAAGCTGATCTAAATCATCCATAATATGGATGGGATTCACCATTTCTATATGGTATGATAGTACCTATAATTTAAATAAGGATGATGAAGAGATATTTTAGATCTATATAATTTCAATCAAGCAACAAACATTCATACACACACACACTACTTCCATCATATGATAGTATTATATAGGCTACTGAATGTGTTCCTCAACATCTTTCATTCACTCGTACATTGAAATTCATGAGTTAAATTTTATGTCTAGTTCATGTATCACATACATGTATACATATTATCCCTACTATTTCATCTCATGAAATGGATCATTAATGATAACTTATGTGTGAGACTTCATTGAATGATAACTATTATCATTTGGTCACATATACATCTATATGTAATGATAAACCCTATTTTTCATGATAATAATAATTTAGATGCAATACAATTTAGCTCATAAATATATCATATAAAAATATATATTTAGGGAATATCTACTTCAATATCCCACTTTTAATAAATCCTAGTATAATTTGGGTCATTTCACCTTATATTGTATCATATACAATAACTTGTGAAGTCATATCCAAAACTCCTTTTGGGTATTTTATAAAATTATTTTAGAAATCTATCATTAATTTCACCTTATATCACATCATATGTAATGCCTTTTGAATACCCATCCAAAAAAAATTTGGAACGCTATCATTAATTTCACCTTGTATCACAACATATGAAATAAATTGTGAATACCCATCAAAAACACTTTTTGATTAACTCTAAAACACTTTTAGAGTAACTCTATGAGTAAATATCAATACTCATTCAGTCAATAAAAAAGTGTGACCCCATGGACCTTTATATCATTGAAAAAAATATGAATATCCATATCTATATATATAAGCAATGAGCGGCCTCTAGAAAAGCATTAATGCTATTCAAGATATAAATTGATCTGGCATGATCTCCATCAAACACATGTATCTATATATTTGTGTCCACCAGTCTATATCATATGAAAACATGAATTCTCATATTTTCTCTTTGTTTAAGACATCAAGTGACCATGGGACATGAAACATGTCAATCTCATATTGTCAACTCATATTTTCTCAATTATTTTAGTGTATACTGATTCGATCAATGAATAAATTACATATCATCCATACTTATAGATAAACACACCACATGTCCCTTATCTAGATAGATATACAATATCTAGGTGCGACTGCACAGCCCCATGATCTATCTCAATCTAGGCCCTATATGTCAAACTTGTCATGTGAGAGGAAAGATCATATCTTGGTTAAGATCCAACTGACAACATGATCAGCAACATGCCCAACCACCCTCGTATTAGCTAAGTCAATATGTAGAATTTTCTAAGTAGGGTATTAGAGTATTAAGGTTTAAATGTTAGGTATCTATCCAAAATCAGCTAATAGGGACTCAAATATGATTCATTCACCCCTAGTATACCAAATAAATCTATATGAAACTCCATATGGTATACCTAGTAGGCCATCTAGCACACATAAAGAATATTATTCTTTATTTTGTGCCTCATTAGCATATTATGTATCTCTATACAGAATCCTACTCATGCTAACCTTAACATATTTTCATAATCTATAATACTTCATGATGAATGTCGATTAGGGATAAACTCAAAGTCATACTTAGAGGGGTTAATTATCATTACACTTCATGAAATGTATATCTATATATACATTTATGTAGACAACATGGAATAATGATAAAATATAGGTTGCCTTTAATATGATACATTTTAATATTCTTAAAATATTTAAGAATATTTAACAAACCCAACATAAGCACTGGTTTATCATATCATATATGATAAACTACTAGATCAACCTTATGTTTGTTGTAATTTATGGGTTTGTTAACACATTTCATCATATGTAATCCATGTCACATATCTATGTGACTGTCTGATAAAATCCTCATACTAAATATTTTAGTGAGAAACATCTATGAAGAAATCCAATTTGAATAATGGTGAGGCTTAGCAATCATAATCCTAATTTTTCAACTTCTTGAACATATTTAAACTTCTTAACTTCACACCAACAAATGTTATAATGTCAATTTTTGTTGTCTACTCCGTAATTCTTTCCAAGTTCATCATCATTATCCTTTGAACCATATTTCATCAAACTTTTTTCCTTAAATAAATATAACTATTTATATTATTGTTTACTAGCCCTCCTAAACTGTTTTAGGATAAATTTAAATTACTTTAATATGGTAACTAAAGTAGTTATTTACATTTTTATTTACCATCATAACCTAAACTCTTTTAGTGTATCAATTGTAATTCATTTTCCATTTTAATGGTATAATGGATGGGATGTGGGAACACATTCTCTTATTTTTTTAACAAATAGTTGGATAAACACTTTTATCTATATATTCTTCTTTAAACATGTTATAGAACCTGATGAATCATAAACCATGTGTATACAAGTAATCATCACATGTTGTTTATAATAATTATTTATTATCGAACATATTCTATTATCGCATAAGAGAGATTAGATAAAGATAAACACCTTTTACTTAGATTCATTTGAGCTTGATAAAATCATTTACATTCAAATCCTCAATGTAGTAACTATTTACTTCATCTCATGAATATAAACTACAGGTTCAATAAATTCTTCCTTTAATTTTGAACTCCTGTATATTTACAACACTTTGTAAAATATGCATTCAATATCACATATACTTAAAAATTGAATAATTAATTTCTACAACATCCATAACTGACATGGTCATTCCATGGAGTTTCACAAACACCTTCAGATATATATTTGATAATCCAATCATGGATTCTTGAAGAAACATTGTTGAACTTTTCAAAAAAAAATTCTTCTTTTGGTTTATATTTTTACCCATTATTACTATAAACATAGAACTAATATCTTGTCATCATATGTCCAGTTCAGTTATCCTCAACTCTTTGAGAATATCATGTAAACTTTTATTAAATCCATTCATATTGTCGAAAAAATTCCATAAATGATAATAGGATGAATTCCTTGACTAGAAAAAACCATTTTAGTCTCTTTAAATCATGTTATATAATTAAACCCAATACATGAATTGGGTATATTATTCTACATGTATTAAAAAACTCCCATATAATTTCATTTAAGAAACTAGTATTCATAGGATCTTATCAATAGCTAAGTGAGATAAAAAAATACATGTATTATGACAATTTTATCCAAGATTAAAGTTTCCAAGTTATCAATGTAGCAACTACTTTGATCCGTTACTTGAAATCCAACTTCAAACTCTAGTCTTTATTTTTTTCACATCTTCTAACCTTTCTGTATATTTAAAAAAAATAAAAATATAGTTGATAACATATATCTATTAGAAAAATATAATTGAATTCTATAACCAATAAAGTTTTAAGGAAACCTTTAATCTCAACGAGTCATCAATATATTCAATCGCATTGAATATCATTTGAAATGTCCAATCATATTGAGTATATGTAACTAATATTCCTTAAATCATTTTCATATAATGCCTTTTAAACATTAAATGAATCATATTATGCTTCCATAAGCATCGAGATTAACTTGTTGAATAATTTCAGCACTTGGTTACTCAAAAAGGATCTATTTTGATGCATAGAATTTTCCATAAGAATTTTTCTTAAATTACCAAAATTTATTTAACAAATTTTCTTAAATTTCTATTAATAGGAGTTTCACATATTAAGATTCTCCTTTCTAGGATTAATCACAAAGTTTAAATTGAAAATGATGATGATATTATCTACAATAGAAGTTTTTATCAGATGAGTATCAAATTTTATAACCATTCAATAAATAATTTTATTAAATGGGCTCCCATTAAAATGATGACCCATTTTAAAATCTATCATATCAATTAGTGGGATGAGATCCATATTTTACTAATCACTGGGTTAATTTATTAATTCTCCCATCATTTATCTATTTAGGTATGACATTATCCCAATCACAACAGTTGTGACTCTTAGATAGTTGAGTGGACAATTCTTTTTCTAATCCTTCATATAGATAAACTCAACTTCGTTCCCCAGTAACCTAATCCTATTAGGGTCCCCTGCCTAGTGTAGCCCACAAAAAATTCCAAAAATAAGGTAATAAGGGACTATCTAGGGCCACCCAGCTTTAGCGTGACTTACCCAGCAGTAAAATCCATGGACACTTATTACTTTCTTACCTTACACAAGATAATATAGAGGCACCCGACTTTAGCATGACCAACCTAGTTGGATGATCAAGGTCTTTAAAAGTTCCATTTTAGAAGTAATCTCGCACTTAGTATTTGAATTTTATTTTAATATCACCATCTAATCTTATGTTATTCCCTTTTATATAAGCATGATTTAAGTAATTTATTTTTGAATATTATTCCCCCAACCAAAACAATATGTTCAAACCATATTGATATGTAACTCTTTACACAACCCATAATTTTGTATTACTCACCCAAAAATAGAAGTCTAGTATATTCATACATATTTTAATGTATCACATGTATAAGGTACATGAACACTTCATGTAAAGGTTTAGAATTATATGGTATTAACAATCTCTACATGATTAATCCTAGATCGACAGATGTATAGATCCCCAGAGTAGATTGACCACTGATAGGGTAGGGGTGAATCAGTGGTTTCTTTTTATGAATTCCATTTATTTCGAATTCAACCTCCTAAACTTGTTAAAGTTCTTGATCCACTAAATATTATCTCTCAACATCACCTTATGTTCAGTTGTAATAATGGAGAGAAAAACACATAGGATTTACAAGGTTCAGAAAAATCCCACTCCTTGCTATAGTTGTTTATTCACCTCAATTACAGATTCTTTACTATCAAACAAGTGATTACACTACTCCTATCACCAATTGAGAAAATTTTCTTACTTTTAAATCCAAATAAAAGACTAATGATCTGGCTCCAACCAAGATACTCTTTTTACTTCCATCTCTGATCAAAATAATTCTTTATCTAGGTCTAACCAAGAGACTCCATATACTCCCGGAACTAACCAAAAGACTTCACCTACTCCCAGAACCATCCAAAAGACTTCACACTTGTTCAATACTTGATCCACTATAGGATTATTTGTTGAAATTACTCCACTATATCGCTGAATCTGGCATGATCATGTACCTATTCAAGTACCTTCAATATCCATTGGGTAGGTATGTTGGTCTTGCTCAATTATCTAATCACATGTAATGACTAGTTTCATTAATGCAACAAATGTTTGGGAAATTATTTCTTATGATTGAAGTCTCGACCACACTTAATTTATGTAAGAGTTACGCACAAAATTCAATATTATTCTATCAAATAATAATAATGCACAATATAAATTCACTTTGTTCTTTAATTCTCAATCTTTATGCATGTGAGATACAATTCATGGTCTTCTCACTTTGTAAACCCTTGCACATATATGTTCCTTTCTATTATTTTATGTGAAATATCAACTTTTATTTATTTTTATTGGGTTATCTCAAAATATTATACATGCATGTATTTTATGCATGAGCATGCAATGTCCACTATTCACTTCTACCTTCCTTGTGCACTAATTCCTCACATAACAAGTTCATATATCACACTATTTTTAAGTTCCTTCATGCAAACCAAAATGAGTGTGTCCAAGCTTCTTCTTCCTTTTACACAAAGGTGTATGTCATTTTTTTTCTTCTTCTTCACAAGACACAGTGTGTAAGTATACACTATCTTGAGGTTGTCTCAAATTATTCATGCAAGCTAGGGAGGTCATGTGTAGTGGTATCGTCTTCCCAAATGGATTTTTGGAGCAAGTTCTTCATGAATCCTTAGAGTGTGTTAGACATAAGTTGAAAGACCCACAATATCTTATTCTATTTGCGCAAGCAGAGAGTGCTTCGTGGAAACTTCTCCTCATGAAACTGTGTTTTATGAATTCTTTACTTTTATTTATAAAAATGAGATATATCAATATTGGTATAAACCATATCAGCATCAATGTATCATTATTTATAGGAAAAGCTTCATTGCCTCACACAACCTTTACTCCAAGAATAATGTCGCATCAAGGAATCTGAATGATATATCATGTCGAGACATAATTTTAAAGCCTACAAGATATTTATATTTAAATATAAAATTCTATTTTCCTTTTTATGTGATGCTAAGAATAAAGTAATCGCATTCTCTATGGTCTAATTCTCCTATCGTGCATGAGATGATGCTCGCATGCATCAACTCATGCACCAACACTTCCACAAACAATATTCATGTTGATTTCTTTGTTCGACAGTGGATCAATCTTTGTATGAAATCTTTTATGCGCATAATATAATATGTGCATAAAGATTTGGTGCTAATTATTCTCAAGATATTGAGAATATATCAATTATAAACTTAGATTTTTTTCATGGAATCTCTCAGCATGCAAAACTCTAGTGAATAGAAGCTCTCAGTATCAAGAGGTGGAGGAAGACTATGGTTCGATCAAACAACCTAGATCCATACGATCAGATGACAATCATTCTTCATGTATCATTAAAGTTAGATTTATAGTGTTGCGCACCTCATCATACTAAATTGACCTTTCATGCAGCTAGGGTCTTCCTTATTAATAAATTAGCATTGAAACACCCTCAAGCTAACAACGGAGGATCAGCGCCCACATACACCACATTGTACGCCACATGGACTATGTCATACCTATGCAAGACCACCGACATATCCTAACCCATATGCATGCACCTACACCTAGGTGAACTCCTGCAGGCCTATTCATAGCCCACTCACCTTCTTCCATACTAGCTAGGTAGGCTGGTTCCCAATTGTGGTTGATCAATGCTCCCATAATTCTTGGATGAGTTGGCTAGCCTAGTTGGCTTAGTTGGCCATATTTTTTGTATAAGAACCTTGCATAAAATAGTTAGAATATATTCCAAGTAAATAATATAAATCCAATACCTCTCAAAAAATCTTCTTCAAATATAAATCATGCAAAATATGCTTTATTTTTCATGGACTACTTAATAAAACTCATGTGATAATAAAAATATTGCATAACCTTCACTTATTTCTCCATTATTGCAAATAATGTATCCTACTTAACACATGTATTAGAACATTAATATAAGCTTCAAAAATAATCATAATTTACTAGTAGAATTACTCAATCATGGAATCCAATGTCATTAATTGAATCCATAACAATTCTATAGGCATCACCGCTTCATCCAACAACTCACCAAACATATATTGACACTTCATTGAGAACAAATGCAACACTAGTTTGAAAAAAATGGTTAAGATCATTAAATTTCCTAGATAAGGAATAGGCCTCATCTGACACAATAATAACCTGAGATTTTTATGAAATATATTTTTTAAAAATAATTTGATTTCTTTGACGTCTTATATTACACTCAACACCTACTTAGCATTTGTTACATTCAACACTGAGTTTATAAGAAAAATTATTTTATTATTATAATTATTTAAATAAAAAAAATTATAACCTATTTGTTAGAATGGAAGGTATGAACAGGATCCACTAAATTATGAAATTATTATTTACACATATAAAACCCTTTTGAAATTAAAAAGAAATATTTTTCTGAAAAACTATTTAAATGCACACAAGTGTGTATTATACCAATAAAAAAAATATATTATTGGATTATATTAATGAAAACTATATATAAAATATTCAATATAATGTTTAACATTAATATTATGTGTTTTCTAGACATAATAAAAAAATAAATCCAGTTTAATACTTAAAACTATATTTTCTAAAAGCATTTTTAACATCTTTTAAAGAAGCACTTATTTTAAAACTTAAATTTGACACTTTTATAAATTATATTTGAAAAAGAAACTTATAATTTGAAATTGGGATATAAAAATTTGCTTTGGTTTAATTTTAGAATTTTTTTTAATAAGTTTCATGTTTTAATGAATAGTGAAAAATACTAAATTTTAATTGAAAACAGTTTTTTCATCTAAATAATTTATAGTGTTAAATTATATTTTTGATTGGTTTTAAAGTATAATTAGATCAATTTTATATCATTTAATCCAATTTATGTCATTGGAATAAATTTAACATTGGATTTGTATTTAAAAACATTTCAATCTTTTGAATATTTTAACTTTAAGAACCATTTTTCTCGTTTCGTTAATGGGATTAATTTTAAATTAATATTAACCAATTATATATTTTGAATTTTGAAAAATATATTCCATATTTGGAATCATAATATTCAAATTTAATAAATTTTTCCCTTTTATTTTTTATGAATAGAAACTTTAGTAAAAAAATTACCACGGTTAAAGGTAAATTAGGTAATTAAGGGTAAAAATAATATTATAAATATTGGAAAATTACCCTAAAACTTGTCCTAATTTTATTTTATGAGTTATTTTCAAAACAAATCATAATTGGTCCTATTTTATGACCTCTTGGAGCCACTTGGATGACTTTAATTCCTTTATAGTATTTTATTTTAAATAAAATCCTAAGATTTCATACTTTTGTTTTAATAACTATAACATTTTTATTATAAAGTTGTTTAGAAAGTATCTTTGACTATAAATATTAATTTGAAAGATAAAATATTTATATAAATCATGGAAATTTATTTATAATTTTTATATTATAAAATAATTACCTTAAATGATGACATAATGATGATGTAGTAATTGTTTAATTAAATGAAATATCAAATAAATGATATTAAAAATATTAAAATAAATATAATTTGAGATAATTAATGTCATACATAAATTTTATAGTTTATTTTGATATCTTAGAGATGTTTTGGAAAAAAATTAGAATTTATCTTGTTTTTATGATATTCTTAAAAAGTCAAGTAATGAATAGTTCCAAAATTAACATTAATGATATTTTAAAATAAATAATACTTAATTAAATGATATAAAATTCAAAAAAATATAAAAACGTTAAAATTATTGGTATAAGTAATAAAATTTCATCAATGGTCCATTTTTGGTTCATTTGTCATTTTATAGTAACTATATTAACTTTCAAAGAGTAAAAACACATGTTGTCATGGTAAGAGTTAAAGAGGTTAAATAAGGGTTAAAGCCAAAAGATATGGATTAAAAAATAGTAAAAACATATATAATTTTAATTAGATGAATTTATTTGGACCCAAAATCATTCCATATTCAAAATAAATAATTTTAAAGGTATTTTATTAATAATTAATTTATAATAAATTAATCTTTTGAGAAATTCTAAAAGTGTCCCTCTCCTATCTTATAAAAGGGAATTTCTTCTTCTCTTTTATTCAAAATTAAAAAACTATTTTTTGTCTAAAATCTATCCAAATATCCTCCAAACATCCCTAAATTCATCCTATAATCCTTAATTTGGGTATAAATTCAACCAAGGAAGTCCTTTTGTGCAAATCAAAAGGAGATACCCAAAGAAGTGGTAACATTCATCAACAAACATTTTTGTTTTATTTATTCCTTAAACCCCTTCAATTATTTTTATTTAATTTTAATATAATAATATTAGTATATTAAATATACTTATATTTTGTTATGTTATTGTTAAAACCTACAAATTCACACACATCCATCAAATGGGGTATGTAATCATCATTCATGTGTACGGTAGACAATCGTCACGTGAACTGATGTTGTTCGTTCTTCTATTACCACCTTTTAAGGTTGGGAATAAAGATGGATTTATATTTTATATATGATATATATTATTTTTATGATTTTATTATGATTTTTTAATTGTTATATCACACATACCTTTATGCTTTCCATTTTTTGGGGAATACGATAACTTCATCCATGTGTACAACAGACTATTGTCTCATGAATCAATGTGATTCATTCACACATTACAAGGAATCTATTAATAATGATTTTAATAAAAATATATGATATATATGACATAAAAATTATTATATAACTATAATATATCATATATTTTATTTCTCTTTTAACTCGATAAGAAAATGAAAACATCGTTCATGCGTACGCACGGCCTACCCTCTCCGTGAATGGTGTATTTTATTTTCTAACTCTAAATTTTATGAATCACCATAAATACATATATTATGAATAAATATATGATATTTATTTCATGTTTATAATTATTTAGATTATTAAATCATTATCTAATTAAGAGGACCAAGAATAACAAGTCAATAAATGTATGAAAAATAAAGTGGAAATTACCCGAAACATAACTTTAACATAGAATTGTTAATAAGTGGGTAATATAAAGTCATAAGTAAATAATATATGGCATTATATATATTAATATGGAATATTTTTTAGATTTATAATAAACTTAAATTTATTATACATGATTTTTGAACCTATACAAAGTTATTCAAGATTTAAGGTAAGGGGATTTATAGTCTCACTTTTATTTCTGTAAGACTTATGTCATATTCACCACTAATTTATTTTGTGTAGTGTATATACATACCATTAATGTAATATATGATACTTATCCTTAAATTTATGTATATTTATATATCTATTTTATGATCTCTCTTTCATGGGGCTTATGGTTAAAAAGTTACCAAATCAGTAAGGGAATTTTGTCTCAATTTTCCTTCTTTGAGACACGTGTTATGTTATGAACTAATATTATTTTACAAGGTGTGTATACTACCCTTTAACATATTATATCCTGAATCTCATTTTTTTCATGATATTATAAGTTTCATTTAATGTTATTCTCTCTTCGGTCAGAAATATGTTCCCCTTCAATTCAATGTTTTATAAAAATGTTTTAAAAGTATTTTAAATGATATTTTATGCATTTTTAAGGAAAAAGTATTTTCAAATATGTTTAAAATAATTTTAAAATATTCCTTAATAATTTTTAAAAAATATTTTTAATTAAAATGGTTTTTTTAATTTTTTATGATTTAAAAATAATTTTTCAAAGTGAAAAGGATATTTTCCTCAAGAATTATTTTAAAGGATCTTTCAAAACCATTTTATATCTATGATAACATTATTTGATGTTATTTATGCTTTATTGGGGTTATGATTCAAAGATTATATCATTATTATTTCTATGGTTATTTTTTGTTTATGATGAATGATTTATGTTCTTATCGTACACATATGTATGGTTTTCATTATTTGATGGGTGGGGGATATATCTATCTATAATGAATTGAGTAATGATAAATGTTCTATGAGCTTAAAGGGTACACAGGAGTTTATCATAATACTGCAACAAGAGTGTACATGGGAGATAATCCTAAGACCACAACAAGAGGGTACACAAGAGGTCATCATAATCCCAAAACAAGAAGGTGTGTGGGAGGTCATTCCAAGCCCGAAGCAGGTACATTAGTGATTATCCTAACCCTAATATACTATGAATGTCTTGGTAGGTATTATTGACATGTTATTTTCTAATATTATGTGTATGAACTAAATTACATGTATTATTTCTATGTTATGCTTTCATGGTTTATTATTTTGACTCCCTTATGATTCATGTATTATGAACTACCAACCTTTATGCCATGACTCATGTATATGATCTTTGATGTGCAGGGTATGATCTTAAAATGTTATGCTTACGTTCACATACCCTTATATTCATATTATGATTACATATCTCCCTTTTTTACCCTTAATGAGCATATAATCTCACCCTTTCTTATATTTCTTTTCCCCAGGATAGGAAGAAAGGTATTAAGTATTATATGTCAAAAAGGGTTCTAGTTATGAAGAAATAGGAGGGATAAGATGTGGATATATTATAAACCAATTGTTTATATTTCCAAGTTTATAAAGGAACTAAACTAATATGGTCTTTGGGTGTGTGTTTGAGTAATGTATGAAATGTTCCTCAAAATTATGTAATGTTTATGAACATTAAGCCTGGGTCATTATAGTTGGTATCAGAGCAAAGGATTAGTTAACCTTTAGAAATTAGGATGAGAAAACCTTAGTAATATCCCTATGGATAAGTATAAGTATAGGTTACAATCCTATAATTTTGGTAACAATCATGAATAACCTATATTTAAACCTAAGGTATCATAGATTGAAATTTTATAAGAAATTTCCCTTGACTATGTGGTTTCACAACTATGATTAATGTTCCACACCGCTATGTTTTCTGGTTTTAGTCAATGTCTGGAACCCAAAGTAATTTTGTAAATAAGGAATGAAATGGAAAATGTAATGATAACCCTCTTGTGCAATTGAATGTTACGGATGATAGAATAAGAAACCTTGTTGTTATGACCTCACAAACTTATTAAGCCACGAATCATACTGACCTTACAAAATAATAAAGGAGGGAATAATGTTTTATTGAATCCTTCTTATGGAAACATCCACCTTATTTTAGTTGAACAATCAGTCCAATAGTTTCTGAGAAATGGATCTGTATCACTGAAAAGACATTTTTCATTCTTCATTGTTTATAATGTAAAAAAAGTTAAGTTGGGAACTTATCACTTGGAAGGTGAAGAAAATAAGTGGTGGAACTTTATCAAGAATACAATTCAATAAGATAAAATTGACTCAATGGATTGGGATGAATTCAAGAACTAATTTTTTAGTAATTACCTTCCTCGTATTCTTCTTAAAAAAATTGAGATTGAAGTTTCTCATCAATCTCATGGTTATGAGAATAAAAGAAGGATATAATTCAAAGAAAACTCTAAAAACTATGGAAAGAAGAATATTAGATTTACTTTATGCTCAAAGTGTGTAATGGAACATAGAAGAAATTGTTTTAATGGTACTGGTAAATATTTTAAGTGTGGGAAAAAAGGTCATCAGGAATTTGAATTTCAAGTTATGGGAATAAATAGGAAGCTCCAAAGAGTGAACCTCCCACAATTTAGTGTTTCAATTGCAAGGAGTTTGGGAATTATGCTAACAAGTGACCTAATCTAAGGACTAATGTGGATGGAAATCCACAAAAACCTCTAAGGAAAAAGGAAAAAGGGAAATATTATGCTATCATAATGTATGAAGTTATCCATGATAATTAGAGAATACTTATCATACTCTCCTTATTTGGTAATTTCATGTCTGAATTTGTATGAATTAACTCTATGAAAATCTTATTGTTCATTTGTTAATGAAATTTCAAGTGATTATATACTTGGATTATGGAATAATGAAATCACATATTCTATTGGTACAAGGATTAACCTAATATTTCCATGAAAATTATTTTTTATATAAGAAAAAATCTTATATAAAGAATGAATAATCATGTGTATATTCAATATGGTTTTACTAAATATATGATGAAGGTATTAACATGTTTGGTATGTGGAAATAAATAAATACTTTATGATATTTGGGGGATTAATGTTATGTTGATTTTGATAAATTTTAGTAACCTTATTTATAAATTTTGAATATTGAAAGTGTTATAAGGTTAACCATTTATGAAAAGGTTTATATTGACCTTTGAATGAGGTTTTAGTGATTAATGTTTTACTTAAAAATATGAAGATTTATGAAAATTAGATAACATATGGTTACTATTTTGTAATGATGATAACTATAAATAGAATGAATCAATTATCATCTTATTATGAATCTTATAATCCACTAGTTATGCTAGTACTACAATTTTAACTTCATTTCTTGGAGTAAGAAATGAAGCAGAGATTGATCAAGGCATAACCAAAGAGTGAGATTTTACATATGAGATGAAATCAAGTAATTCATTATTCTAAATTTATTTTGAAATAAATTTTTTTTCTATTAACATCATTTATGATGATAACAATGAATTTTTTTATAACTATTTGTTCCATAATTTTTTAGTCTTTAACCTTATAATGACCATAGTCTCTATCACACTCCATCAGAACTTGATAGTTAGTTTTCACTAATATATCCATGTTTTAACTTGACACCCATGTTCTTCTATGTGTAAACCTAGTTATGAGTTACTTTGGGTAATCATTAATTTTCCAACTTTCCCTTTTTAAGAGAAAGTTTAAGTATTTATTTTTACAATGTGGGTTTCTATGAAAGTAACTTTCATGTATCAAAACTTTGATGAACCCAATGAACCTCAAGGGAGAAATTAATTTTATTGGGGGAATAATGTAACACCCCAATATTTTTATGAAATTTATTTTTTTAGAATAATTTTATTTCTTTGATGTCTTGTGTTACACACAACACCAGTTTAGCTTGCGTTACACGCAACATTGAGTTGTTATGAAACATCATTTTATTATTATAATTATTTAAACAAGAAAATTATTAACAATCAGTTAGAATGTAAAATATGAATAGGATTAACAGAATTATTAAAGTAAGGCTTACACATGTAGAACCATTTTGAAATTAAAAGGAAATATTTTTTTTTGAAAAACTATTTAAATTTACACGAGTGTGTTTTATACCAATAAAATAAACAAATCACTCATATTATATTATATTAATGATATATATATATATATATATATATATAATTCACTATAATGTTTAACATTCATTCTATGTTTTTTCTATACATGATATAAAAATAAATCCAGTTTTATACTTAAAAATTGTATTTTTCTAAAAGTAGTTTTATCGCCTTTTAATGGCGCACTTGTTTTAAAAATAAATTGTGACACTTTTATAAATTATATTTGACAAAAAAATTATTCTTTGAAAATGGGATATCAAAATTTAATTTGTTTGAGTTTTTTGTATTTTTCTGATAAGTTTGATGTTTTGATGAATAGTGAAAATATTGAATTTTAATTGAAAACTGCTTATTTGTCTAAATAATTTATAATGTTAAATTATATTTTTTATTTGTTTTAAGGTATAATTAGATAAATTTTATATCATTTAACATAATTTAGGTCATTGTAATTAATTTCATATTGTATTTTTATATAAAAACATTTCAATCTTTCGAACGTTTTCACTTTAAAAACTCATTTTCTCGTTCTGTCAACACGATTAATTTAAAATTAATTTTACCCAATTATGTGTTTTGAATTTTAAAAAAATGGATTCCATATTTGTAATAATAAGTTCCGGATTTATTAAATATGTCCTTTTATTTTTTTTATGAATAGTAACTTTATTAAAAAAAATATTACCACGATTAAGGGTAAATCGTGTAATTAAGGGTAAAAATAATATTATAAATATTGGAAAATTACTCTAACACTTGTCATAATTTTATTGGATAATTTATTTTCAAACAAAATCATCCTTGGGCCTATTTTATAACCTCTTGGATCCATTTGGGTGAATTTAATCCCTTTATAGTATTTTATTTTAAAGAAAAGTCAAAGATTTCATACTTATGTTTTAATAACTATAACACTTTTAATATAGGGTTATTTAGAATATATATTTGACTATAAATAAAAATTTATAATATAAAATATTTATATACATCATGGTAATTTATTTATAATTTCTATGTGATAAAATAATTACCTTAAATGCTGAAAAATGATGATGTAATAATTGTTTAATTAAAGGAAATATCAAATAAATGATGTTAAAAATATTAAAATAAATATAATTTGAGATAATTAATATAATCCACGAATTTTATAGAGTAATTTAATATGTTAGTTATTTTTTATAATAATTGTTTATAATTTATTGTGTTGTTATGATATTTTTAAAAAGTTAAGTAATGAATAGTGTCAAAATTGACAATAATGATATTTTAAAATAAATAATATTTTATTAAATTATATAAAATTCATAAAAATATAAATTTAATAAAAATTATTGGATAATGTTTAAAATTTCATCAATAATTCATTTATGGTTATTTTGGTATTTTATAGTAACTATACTAACCTCCAAAGATTAAAAACACATGTTGTCACACTAAGAGTTAAAGAGTTTAAATAAGGGTTGAATCCAAAATATAAGGATTAAAAAATAGTCAAAAAATGTATAATTTTAATTCTATGAATTTATTTTTACCCAAAATAATCCTATATTCTAAATAAATCAGTTTTGAGGTATTTTTATTGATAATGAATTTATGATAAATTAATCTTTTGAGAAATTCTAAAAGAGTTTGTCCCCTCTCTTATAAAAGGGCACCTATTATTATTTTTTATTCACACTTAAAATCCTATTTGGTTTGGAATAAATCTATATAAATCTCCTCCCAGGTTCCCTATATTCATCCTAGAAGCCTTCCTTTTGGCATAAATCTAACCAAGGAAGTCCTTTTGTGAAAATCAAAAGGTGATACCTGAAGGTAACATTCATCAATGAACGTTTTTGTTTTATTTATTATTTAAATTCCTCAAATTATTTTTATTTCATGTTTATATAATAACCTAAATATATTAAATATACTGATATTTTTTTTACGACCTAAAACTCCACACACATCCATCAAATGGGATACACAATCATCGTTCGTGTGTACAGCAGACTACCGCCTCACAAACCGATGTTGTTTATTCTTACATTACCACCTTTAAAGGTTGGGAATAATTATTGATTTAAATTTTATATATTATATATATTATTTTTATGATTTTATTATGAATTTTTAATTATTATATCACACATACCTTCATGTTTTCCATTTTGTGGGAATATGATAACGTCGTTCATGTGTACAGTGGACTATCATCTTTCAAAGCGATGTGATCCATTCACACGTTACATGTAATGTATTAAGAATGTTTTTAATAAACATATGTGATATATATGACATAAAAATGACTCTTTAATGATAATATATCATATAATTTTCTTTCTTTTAACCTAACAAGAAAATGAATACAATGTTCATACATACGTACGGCCTACCATCTCCATGAATGGTGTATTTTATTTTTAACTATAAATTTTATGAATCACCATAAATAAATATATGCTGAAAATATATGATATTTATGTCATGGTTATAACTCTAGAGATTATGAAATCATTATCTAAGTAAGATGACTAAGAATAATAATTCAAAACATATACGAAAAACAAAACAGTTATTACCCAAAAGATAACTTTAACATGGAATTGTTAATAAGAAAGTAATATAAAGTCATAAGTAAATAATATATGGTATCATATATATGAATATGGTTTTGAGGAATATGTATAATAAATTAATATTTATCATACTGTATATTTGACTGTATATGAAGGATGATAATACTTAAGGTAAGAGGATTTCTAATATCACTTTTATTTATGTGAGACTTATGTTGTATTCACCACTCATTTATTTTTTGTGGTGTATATACTGAAAATTATTGCAAATATTATGCATTTACTTAAATTTATGTTTATTTAAATATCTATTTTATGATATCTCTTTCATGGGGTTTAAGGTTTGAAAGTTACCAAATCGGTAAGGGGATTTTATCTCAATTTTCCTTTTTTGAGACACATGTTATGTTATGAACCTATATTCTTTTACAAGGTGTATATATTACCCTTTGACATGTCATATCATGAATATACTTCTTTTCATGATATTATAAGTTTCATTTAATTTTATTCTCTCTTTTTTTAAAAATTTGGGCCCCTTCAATTCAATGTTTTCTAAAAATGTTTTGAAAGTGTTTTAAATGATCTTTTATTCATTTTTAAGGAAAAATGATTTTCAAAGATGTTTAAAATAATTTTCAAAGATTTAATTATAAATTATCGAGGTTTTTTTCAATGAAAAATGTTTTCTAAATGTTTTATGATTTAAAAATAATTTTTTAAATTATAAAGGATATTTTCCTCAATAATTATTTCAAATGATCTTTCAAAACTATTTTCCAACTATGATAACATTATTTGACATTACTTATGCTTTATTGGGGTTATTATTAATGGATTATATCCTTATTATTTCAATGGTTATTTTATGTTTATGATGAAGGATTTATGTTCTTGTGTCACACATATGTATGGTTTTCATTATTTGAAGGGTGGGACCTATATCTCCCTCCAATTAATTAGGTAATGATAAATGTTCTATGAGATCAAAGAGTACACAGAAGGTCATCCTAGTCTTGAAAAAAGTGGGTACATAGGAGTTCATTCTAAACCCACAATAAGAGGGTATATAGGAGCTCATCCTAAGCCTGAAACTAGATGGCATATGGTCGGTCATCCCAAACCTGAAGTAGGTACATAGGTGATTAGCCTAAGCCTGACATATTATGAATGTCTTGGTAGGTATAATTGATATAAGATTTTCTAAGCTTGTGTATATGACACAAATTCCATGTCTTATTTATATGTTATGATTTCATGGTTTATTCTTTTTAATCCCTTAGTACTCATGTCTTATGAACTACCAACCTTTATGCCATGACTTATGTATATGATATTTGATATGCAGGGTATGATCTTCAAATGTTATATTTATGTTCTCATACCCTTATATTCATATTATTCTTATGTGTCTCCCTTGTTTACCCTTACTGGGCATCTTATCTCACCCTTTATTATGTTTCTTTTCCCAGGGATATTAAGAAAGGTATTAATTATGATATGTTATAAATGGTTCTAATTATGAAGAAATATGTAGGAGAATATGTATATGTAATATGAACTAGTTGTTTGTGCTTCTAAGTTTCCAAAGACACTAAACTAATACGGTCTTTGGGCATGTGTTTATGTAATGTAAGAAATGTTCTAAAAAAATAATGTAATGTCTATGTATGTTAAGCCTGTGTCATTATAGTTGGTATTAGAGAAAATGTTTAGTTAACCTTTGAAAACTAGGATGAGAAAACCTTAGTAAGATCCCTAAGGATGAGTCTAAGTATAGGTTACAATCCTATAAATTTGGTAATGATCATGAATAACCTATAATAAAACCTAAGGTTTCATATATTGAAATTTTATAAGAAATTTCCCTTGACTATATGGTTTTACGACTATGATTAGTGTTTTTTTACGCTATGTTTTCTAGTTTTAGTCAATGGATAGAACCCAAAGAAACTATGTTAATGATGAATGTAATGTAAAATGAAATGATAACCATCTCGAGCAATCAAATTTTATGGAATATTGAATAAAAAACCTTATTTCTATGACCACACAACCTTATCAATCCATGAATCATGTTGAGCTTCAAAATGACCAAAGTAGGGAACTAAATTTTATTGAATACTTCTTAAGGAAACGTCCATCTTATTTTAGTGTAATGATTGATCCACTAGTTGTTGAGAAATGGATCTATACCCCTAAAATGATATTTTTCATTCTCCGGTATTCAAAATATGAAAAAGTTAAGTTGGGAACTTATCACTTGGAAGGTGAATATAATCAACAGTGGAACTTTATTAAGAATATTAGGAAACAAGATAAAATTCACTCCATGTATTTGTATGAGTTCAAGAACTTATTTTTCATTAATTCCTTTCCTCGTATTCTTCTTACAAAAATGGATATTTAAGTTTCTCATCAATCTCGTGGTTATGATATGAAAAGAAGGATATAATTCAAAGGAAAATATAAAAACTATGGATAGAAGAATATTATATTTACTTTATGCTCAAAGTGTGGAAGGGAACATGGAGGAAATTATCTTAAGTGGACTGGTAAATGTTTTAAGTGTCAGGAAGAAGTTAATCGGTCATTTGACTACCGAAGTAATGGGAATAAATAAAAAGCTCCAAAGAGTGCACCTGTAACACCCCAGGTAAATAAAGAATATGAAATTTTTATATTTATCCCTATTTTTGGAAAAAATGTCAATATTAATTTAAATGGAACGCTATACTCGATGGCTTACCCAATACGCAACAATGAGTTCCTTTGAAATCATACGTTGCACTCTAATAATAAAATAATATTATTTTAAATGTTAGTTAATGCCTAGCTGTTGTATTGACAGGAATGAATATAAATAACTAAAATATGATTAAATATGTTTTTTAAATGTTTTTACACTTATCCAATAAAAGATAAAGGCTTAAAATACAAAAAGAATTCAATTTTAGGCGTATATGCCCTAGTTTTCACTAAAGGTTCACTTATCGCCTTTTGATGGCGAACCATCATTAAATATAGTTTTTTTCACTCTTATACAGTCTATTGGACCAAATAAAACTCTTCTTAAGAATCGGTACATCAAAATTTACTTTGTGTAAATTTTTGGTATCTTTCCGATAAAGTTCATTTTTTTAATGAATAGTGTAAAATGTTGTATTTTAATTCAAAACCTCTTTTAATATAATTTATTTATATGATTAGATTATCTTTTGAATTGTTTTTAAAGTGAAATTAGAATATATTTTTACCATTAAATCCAATAGTGGTCGTTGAATTAATTTCACTTTGAAATCAGACTTAAACTAGTGTCAATCTTTTGATACTTATTGTTTCATAAAAACACGCTATTTGCTCTGACAGCGGGAATTAATTATTAAATTAATTAATGTGACTTATATGTTTTGAATTTTGTAAAATAGACTTCATTTTTGAATTCGGAATATCAAATATAGCTTAGGGTGAATTTTTGGGATTTTTCTGAAAAACTTCAATTTTTGATGAATAGTGAAACCACTAAGTGGTACTTATAAAAACTGATTTTTCCGTTTAAATGAAATTTTGCCATCTTTGTGTTTTGAATTTCAAAAATCTGACATACATGGTTGTCATTAAGAAGTAAAATATGGTTCAATGGGATAAAAATAAATTTTCTGGTGAATAGTAACTTATTAAGTTTTAATCGCGATTAGAGGTAATTAGTGTAGTTTATGGTAAGAATAATGTTTTAATAAAATGAAATGACCTAGAAACATGTCCTACCCTCATTGGATGTGTCATGGCCTACCAGTAAAATCCATGGGTCAACTTGGGGGCCCCATGGAGCCACTTTGGTTGGAAAATGACATAAATATCTTTTTATTTAATGTTAAAGTAAAAATGACACAAACATGAGATGTTTCACTAAAACAATTTTTACATGGGATTATACAAGTCATATTTTTGACTATAAATAGTAATTGGAAAGATAAAAATATTTCCTACATCATAGTATTTTTTTTATAATTTTTAGACGTTAAATAAATTAAATTATTTATGACATCATGATGATGCAGCGATGACCTCATTATTTAACGATTTAAACAAAATGGAAAGATAATGTAATATCTAAGACCTAAACATGTCCAAAACCTATTGTATGAGTGGATTTAGAACCCTTATCACCTTATCCTAGAAATAAATCAATTTGGGACCTTTAAAATCCGAAACTCTTTTGAAAATAAAGTAACATTTTTTAACTTTACAAGAGTGCCCCTCCTCTCCTCTTATAAAAGGCCCCCACCTATACCTCCTTACCCACACTTCCAAACCCTTTGGCTCGGCCAACCCCTGCCCATTTTGTCTCTCCACATCCCTATATGACTCCTTGAAGCCTGAATTTGGGCAGAAGTCTTCCCAAGGAAGCCTTTGAGCTCAAACCAAAGGGAGTTACCCGATTTTAAGGTAATGTCTTCACTTGTGTCCTTTTGTTTTATTTTTCTTCTCCAACCCCCTAAAATCTTTTTATTCATTTATTTTGTAACAAATACAGTATCTTAAATATACTAGGATGTTGTTATAAGAATTATTCTAGCTACACTTACACACACCTACATCTAATGGTTAAAGAACATACTGTTTTTGTGGATGGCGAATTTCGGCCTCACGAAACGATGATTGTTCAACATTCTTCTAACACCTTCAAAGGTGGCCATTAAGATGACACTATATTTATATATGATATCTAATATGTTTATGTTTTACTTAAGCTTCTGTATTTTTCATTTATGGCATACCTTTATGGTTTCCATTATGGGTAAACGTGATATCTTCATTTAAGGAAGTACGGACTACCGCCCCCTCAAAGTGATTTGATTCGTTAATACCATATGTGGTACGTATAAAGGATATATTTAATGATATTATATATGATACCAAACTGGAATTAAAATAATATTATGTATCATTATGTTTTAATTCCATTAAATATGAAATAGAAATGGAAGTAGCGTTCATGCGTACGTACGGCTTACCGTCTCCATGAACGGTACATTTCATTTCTTATCTCAAAATGTTATGTAATATTATAAGTACATATATATAATGGATATATATGTAATATATTACATCTAAATTATAGATATCATTCTGTAATTATAACATATATATATCTCTCTCATTTTGTTTTAATTCCATTAATATGACAAAAAATGAAAGTAGTGTTCATGCGTACGTACGGCCTACCGTCTCCATGAACGGTGCTTTTCGTTTTTTATCTCCAAATGATATGGAATAGTATAAAATGAATATTTACTGGATATATATTATATTTTAATCATTAATACTATTCTGTAAATTATTTACTTATAACTATATGGGCAATCTTTTTTCAAACAAGTTCATTTTTGACTCATGTACCAAACATCGGCAAAAACGTCTAATATGAACTAACATTATTAAACAATTGATATAACATTATAATATGTGATATGAACTGAATAATAATCTCTAAAGGAGGTACTTAGGAAATTATTAATTGACCAAAGTTTATTATTCAGGAATATAAAGAAACGAACAAGACAAGTTGGACTTGAGGTAAGGGATCCTACTCCTCTCTTTCTTTTTAAGTACACTCTTTTATGTCATTCCTTTTAAAGATCATATTTCTTGTTATTGGGATGTTCTTTTATATTACTATTAATGTAATTTTTATTTTCATATGATGAGAGACCCTATTCTCTCTCATCAGTCCATTTTGGAAGTTTTGAGTGGCGCCGTTAGGCTGCCGAATTTTCGTAAGAGATCTATCCTCTCTCTTTCTTTTTAAGTACTCTCTTTTATGTCACTTCTTTTAAGCTCTTATTTGTTATTTTGGGGGATGTTATTTTATATTCCTCTTTCTGTAAACTTTATGTTAATATGATGAGAGACCCTATTTGATCTCATCAATCCATTTTTGGAAGTTTTATGTGGCGTCGTTAGGCTGCCGAGTTTTTGTAAGGGATTTTTCATCTCACTTTTATTCCCGTGAGATTTATGCTACATTTGCCATAATTTCCTTTGAGTGGTGTATGTACTGCCCATTATTTTACTCATTGTTTAATATAATTTCTTTTATGAGTATTTACATCAATGTTGTATTGTCCTTCTTTCACGAGGTGTATGTTTCGAAAGATACCCATGTCGGTAAGGGAACCTTTCACCCTCCTCTTTTTAAAAGACTTCATTTGTTGGGTCTTTTAATTTACATATTTTTATGTTGGGATATGTTCTCATATATCCTTATTGATGTAAATTTTATGTCCAAGTGATGAGATACCCTTTTTTTATCTCTCATCAACTCATTTTGATGTGACGTCGTTAGGCTGTCAAGGGAACTACTTAACCCAATTTAGATTTCTTTGGGTTCAACATGTAGTTATTGAATATTTCATCCTTTGAATATGTGTGAATGACCTTTGATTATTTTACACTTAATATCCACTTATATTTGGTGTATTCGTTTGTCACACATAATTATGTAATTGATTTATCCTTAAACCAAGGATATCGTCTTTGTAAGGGACTTCGTCTCAATCTCCTTTCATTCAGGCATATTCTGTTTTATACACAACCTTCTTTTATACGGTGTATAAACCCCTTTGACTTTTAAGTTTATTCAAAAGGAATCTTTTCTATATGAAGTGTTTATTAAACGACAAAAGGGAATGTTTTTGTCGTATGTATGCGGCGACAACGACTTCTCCACTGTCGTGACCATTATTTGAGTTTCGGCTTCCTCTACAAGCCATACCTTCTTTTTTAAAAGAAAAATAAATACCATGTTTTACTTTTCTTTTCTTTTGGTATTGAAAATGGTTTTCATAATGTTTTTATATCAATGTGTTGTATTGATATCTTGTGATTGAAAGGTGGAAATGTTATGTTTCCTTTATGAATGTTTTATGTGATACGATTATGTTGATGTTCTTGGGCATTATTATGAATACGGGTGGTTCTGTGATAAACTAAGGGCGGGTGAGCCCGATATAGCTCTCCAATGCATTGGGTAACGTGAAGGAGTGAAACGTTAAGGTTTCTCCGAAGAGATTTAGGGAATATATTGTGGTGGGTATTCCAAACGTAACCAAGAGGGTTACTCCCTACGTAAGAATGTTATGAATGCCTCAAGTTACCTTTTATGTCTTATGATTTCTATGATTTATTCATGATTTTATGAGGTATGTTAAAGTGCCTATGTTTTATGGGTAAAGTATGATTTCATTCTTATGTATATATGAACTCATGTTTCCTTTCCATATTTTTATAACCCTTACTGAGCTTTTTATGCTCATCCCAAGTTTTTGAAATGTTTTTCACAGGTCAAGGGAAAGGTACATGATGTGATGATAGTGTCAAGGATGTGTCAAGAAAGAATCCATGTTTTATTTTAAATATTTTTCCATTGATGGGAATAATGAATACTGTCTTTTATGTAACCACTTTGTTTAAATGTGGAATGTAATGCAAGTTTCATGATCTAATTATCTAAAACTCTAAACCTGAAAAGATCCTCAATGTGTAATCTTGTAATAACTCAATATTAAGTAAGGTTTAAGGTTGGGGCCTTATAGTTGGTATCAAAGGTCGGTTTAGATAACTTTAGAGGTTAGGGTATTCTTTAAGCATAAGTGGCATTACCATATTGGCTAGGATTTTAGAAAGTGCCATAGTTTTTAGATAAAGTGAATGAGTAAGTATATCTTAGTGTTTATCTTACTCATTAGTGCATGATGGTTATGTTGATATACTCACACTGACCTTTTTGGTTTTAGTAAATGGCTAGATCTAGTAGGCACCAAAGTGACAATTGGTTTGAAGGAAATTGTGGTGGTTCTCTGATTAAGAGACTGGATGAAATGGGGTATTCAATGAGGAAACTCGTGGTTGTTCTAAACTAACTATCAAGGAGTCATGATCAACCACTTGAACCTTGGTATGTTCTATAATGCATCATGTACGAGATGACCAATCGATGTGGAAGTTCAAGTAATAATTATAAAGGTAACCATTATGGTTTATATGATCCTTAATTTTGAGGTAATTATGGGTTATTATATGTTATGATGGAAAATGAAAGGCATGAGATAAAATTGAGGTTAAAATATGTTATGTTTATTTTTGAAGATTTTATCTCGTTTTGGGAAATGTTTTGAGAATTATATAGTTTTGGAAAAAGGACAACACGCAGACCGTGTGACAACCCGTCGCGTCGGACAAAGCTGCGGGAATCGAACCCACAACCAAAGTGCGACTGGTATTTATCGCCTACCACTGGACTACGTGAAGTCCCTGGTTAGTTCGACTGATTCTTTTTTAGTTAGATGATTTTATGAATTAAGAGTAAGTTTATTTTGGGTTATTTATGAAAATGATTAACCTATCATGGAGGATATGTGATTAGGTTAATTACTTTTCAATACGAGACTTTAGGAGCAACTGATGTTGTTTGGAGATAAATGTTACGATTTAACTTGGAAGACTATGTGACTAAATCCTTAAAATATTTGGGTTTCAATCTTAGATTGGTTTACTTTGAATAATTTTATGGAAAAATTGTTTATCGGATGGTCCTCGTTGAACTTTGTGTTTTTTTGGACAAATTTTGGAGATTAAGCATAGATTTTATTTTTAAAGGGTTATCCTTTTATGGATTATCTGACCTTGTACTAACCTTTTTGGTTTTGGTTTTGGTTAAGGTCTAAAGATATGGGAAGTATATAGTTCTATTTGGTGGATTAGGTGATTCTCTATAAGTTGATTATAGTACTCTTAATGTGAACAAGTCTTCCTAAATACTCGTCTTTTGGAGAAAATATGAGTTTGTGTAAGGAATCTAATAAAAGTTTAAAGTCAACATGATAAGTGATTATGTTTCCTTATGAATAAATTCCTCAATAAAAATTAACTTAAAACAATAATGTTGTCTATTAACTTTTCCTATTGGGGAATCGAATACTGTTTAACCAATCACAAGTTTGTGATTTTCTTGTGGTTAACTTTCTCCTAAACATGTTTTCTATCACTCTCCATCAGAACATGACCCTTTGCTTTTTCTTCCATGTCCATGTTTTTCTACATGGAATCCTAGTATGGGTTAACTCAGGTGACCTCTGTACTTATCTTCCTTTATTTTAAAGTGATTGTTTTACCGACTCTTGTTCCGATGTGGGACTTTCAAGGATGTTTTCGAGCCCAATTTTAAAATTGCGAGGACACAATTCACAAAAGGGGGGAAGGATGTAACACCCCAGGTAAATAAAGAATATGAAATTTTTATATTTATCCCTATTTTTGGAAAAAATGTCAATATTAATTTAATTGGAACGCTATGCTCGATGGCTTACCCAATACTCAACAACGAGTTCCTTTGAAATCATACGTTGCACTCTAATAATAAAATAATATTATTTTAAATGTTAGTTAACGCCTAGTTGTTGTATTGACAGTAATGAATACAAATAACTAAAATATGATTATATATGTTTTTTAAATGTTTTTACATTTATCCAATAAAAGATAAAGGCTTAAAATACGGAAAGAATTCAATTTTAGGCGTATATGCCCTAGTTTTCACTAAAGGTTCAATTATCGCCTTTTGATGGAGAACTGTCATTAAATATAGTTTTGTTCACTCTTATACATTCTATTGGACCAAATAAAACTCTTATTAAGAATCGGGACATCAAAATTTACTTTGTGTAAATTTTTGGTATCTTTCCGATAAAGTTCATTTTTTTAATGAATAGTATAAAATGTTGTATTTTAATTCAAAACCTCTTTTTAATATAATTTATTTATATGATTATATTATCTTTTGAATTGGTTTTAAAGTGAAATTAGAATATATTTTTACCATTAAATCAAATAGTGGTAGTTGGAATTAATTTCACTTTGAAATCAGACTTAAACTAGTGTCAATCTTTTGATACTTATTGTTTCATAAAAACACGCTATTTGCTCTTACAGCGGGAATTAATTATTAAATTAATTAATGTGACTTATATGTTTTGAATTTTGTAAAATAGACTTCATTTTTGAATTCGGGATATCAAATATATCTTAGGGTGAATTTTTGGGATTTTTCTGAAAAACTTCAATTTTTTGATGAATAGTGAAACCACTAAGTGGTAATTATAAAAACTGATTTTTCCGTTTAAATGAAAATTTTCCATCTTTGTGTTTTGAATTCCAAAAATCCGACATACATGGTTTTCATTAATAAGTAAAATATGGTTCAATGGGATAAAAATATTTTTTTTGTGAATAGTAACTTATTAAGTTTTAATCCCGATTAGAGGTAATTAGTGTAGTTTATGGTAAGAATAATGTTTTAATAAAATAAAATGACCTAGAAACATGTCCTACCCTCATTGGATGTGTCATGGACGACCATGAAAATCCATGGGTCAACTTGGGGGCCCCATGGAGCCACTTTGGTTGGAAAATGACATAAATATCTTTTTATTTAATGTTAAAGTAAAAATGACACAAACATGAGATGTTTTACTAAAACAATTTTTACATGGGGTTATACAAGTCATATTTTTTACTATAAATATTCATTGGAAATCTAAAAATATTTCCTACATAATAGTATTTTTTTTATAATTTTTAGACATTAAATAAATTAAATTATTTATGACATCATGATGATGCAGCGATGACCTCATTATTTAACGATTTAAACAAAATGGAAAGATAATGTAATATCTAAGACCTACACATGTCCAAAACCTATTGTATGAGTGGATTTAGAACCCTTATCGCCTTATACTCTAAATACATCAATGTGGGACCTTTAAAATCCGAAACTCTTTTGAAAATAAAGTAACATTTTGTAACTTTACAAGAGTGCCCCTCCTCTCCTCTTATAAAAGGCCCCCAACTCTACCTCCTTACCCACACTTCCAAAGCCTTTGGCTCGGCCAACCCCTACCCATTTTGTCTCTCCACATCCCTCTATAACTCCTTGAATCCTCACTTTGGGCATAAGTCTTCCCAAGGAAGCCTTTGAGCTCAAACCAAAGGGAGTTACCCGATTTTAAGGTAATGTCTTCACTTGTGTCCTTTTGTTTTATTTTTCTTCTCCAACCCCCTAAACTCTTTTTATTAATTTATTTTGTAACAAATCCAGTATCTTAAATATACTACGATGTTGTTATAAGAATGATTCGAGCTACAATTACACACACCTACATCTAATGGTTAAAGAACATATTGTTTCTGTGGATGGCGAATTTCTGCCTCACGAAACGATGATTGTTCAACATTCTTCTAACACCTTCAAAGGTGGCCATTAAGATGACACTATAGTTATATATGATATCTAATATGTTTATGTTTTAATTAAGCTTCTGTATTTTTCATTTATGGCATACCTTTATGGTTTCCATTATGGGTAAACACGATATCTTTATTTAAGGAAGTGCGGACTACCGCCCCCTCAAAGTGATTTGATTCGTTAATACCATATGTGGTACTTATAAAGGATATATTTAATGATATTATATATGATACCATACTAGAATTAAAATAATATTATGTATCATTATGTTTTAATTCCATTAAATATGAAATAGAAATGGAAGTAGCGTTCATGCGTACGTACGGCTTACCGTTTCCATGAACGGTACATTTCATTTCTTATCTCAAAATGTTATGTAATATTATAAGTACATATATATAATGGATATATATGTAATATATTACATCTAAATTATGGATATCATTCTGGAATTATAACATATATATATCTCTCTCATTTTGTTTTAATTCCATTAATATGACAAAAAATGAAAGTAGCGTTCATGCGTACGTACGGCCTACCATCTCCATGAACGGTGCTTTTCGTTTTATATCTCCAAATGATATGGAATAGTATAAAATTAATATTTACTGTATATATATGATATTTTAATCATTAATACTATTCTGGAAATTATTTACTGATAACTACATGGGAAATCTTTTTTCAAACAAGTTCATTTTTGACTCATGTACCAAACATCGGCAAAAACGTCTGACATGAACTAACATTATTAAACAATTATTATAACATTATAATATGTGATATTAACTGAATAATAATCTCTAAAGGAGTTACTTAGGCAATTATTAATTGACCAAAGTTTATTATTCAGGAATATAAAGAAACGAACAAGACAAGTTGGACTTGAGGTAAGGGATCCTACTCCTCTCTTTCTTTTTAAGTACACTCTTTTATGTCATTCCTTTTAAAGATCATATTTCTTGTTATTGGGACGTTCTTTTATATTACTCTTACTGTAATTTTTATGTTCATATGATGAGATACTCTATTCTCTCTCATCAATCCATTTTGAAAGTTTTGAGTGGCGCCGTTAGGCTGCCGAATTTTCGTAAGAGATCTATCATCTCTCTTTCTTTTTAAGTACTCTCTTTTATGTCACTTCTTTTAAGCTCTTCTTTGTTATGTTGGGGGATGTTATTTTATATTCCTATTTCTTTAAACTTTATGTTAATATGATGAGAGACCCTATTTTATCTCATCAATCCATTTTTGGAAGTTTTATGTGGCGTCGTTAGGCTGCCGAGTTTTCGTAAGGGATTTTTCATCTCACTTTTATTCCCATGAGATTTATGCTACATTTGCCATAATTTATTTTGAGTGGTGTATGTACTTCCCATTATTTTACTCATTGTGTAATATACTTTATTTTATGAGTATTTACATCAACGTTGTATTGTCCTTCTTTCACGAGGTGTATGTTTCGAAAGATACCCATGTCGGTAAGGGAACCTTTCACCCTCCTCTTTTTAAAAGACTTCTTTTGTTGGGTCTTTTAATTTACATATTGTTATGTTGGGATATGTTCTCATATATCCTTATTGATATAAATTTTATGTCCAAGTGATGAGATACCCATTTTTTTATCTCTCATCAACTCATTTTGATGTGACGTTGTTAGGCTGTCAAGGGAACTTCTTAACCCAATTTCGATTTCTTTGGGTTCAACGTGTAGTTATTGAATATGTCATCCTTTGAATATGTGTGAATGACCTTTGATTATTTTAAACTTAATATCCACTTATATTTGGTATATTCTTTTGTCACACATAATTATGTAATTGATTTATCCTTAAACCAAGGATACCGTCTTTGTAAGGGACTTCATCTCAATCTCCTTTCATTGAGGCAATTCTGTTTTATACACAACCTTCTTTTATACGGTGTATAAACCCCTTTGACTTTTAAGTTTATTCAAAAGTAATATTTTTTATACGAAGTTTTTATTAAATGACAAAAGGGAATGTTTTTGTTGTATGTATGTGGCGACAACGACTTCTCCGCCGTCGTGACCATTATTTGAGTTTAGGCTTCCTCTACAAGCCATACCTTCTTTTTTAAAAGAAAAATAAATAACATGTTTTAATTTTCTTTTATTTTGGTATTGAAAATGGTTTTCATAATTTTTTTATATCAATGTGTTGTATTGATATCTTGTGATTGAAAGGTGGAAATGTTATGTTTCCTTTATGCATGTTTTATGTGATACGATTATGTTGTGGTTTTTGGGCATTATTATGAATACGGGTGGTTCTGTGATAAACTAAGGGCGGGTGAGCCCGATATAGCTCTCCAATGAATTGGGTAACGTGAAGGAGTGAAACGTTAAGGTTTCTCCGAAGAGATTTAGGGAATATACTATGGTGGGTATTCCAAACGTAACCAAGAGGGTTACTCCCTACGTAAGAATGTTATGAATGCCTCAAGTTACCTTTTATGTCTTATGATTTCTATGATTTATTCATGATTTGATGAGGTATGTTAAAGTGCCTATGTTTTATGGGTAAAGTATGATTTCATTCTTATGTATATATGAACTCATGTTTCCTTTCCATATTTTTATAACCCTTACTGATCTTTTTATGCTCATCCCAAGTTTTTGAAATGTTTTTCACAGGTCAAGGGAAAGGTACATGATGTGATGATAGTGTCAAGGATGTGTCAAGAAAGAATCCATGTTTTATTTTAAATATGTTTCCGTTGATGGGAAGAATGAATACTGTCTTTTATGTAAACACTTTGTTTAAATGTGGAATGTAATGCAAGTTTCATGATATAATTCTCTAAAACTCTAAACCTAAAAAGATAATCAATGTGTAATCTTGTAATAACTCAAGATTAAGTAAGGTTTAAGGCTGGGGCCTTATAGCACCTCCTGGAATTCAGTGTTTCAATTGCAAGGAGTTTGTGCATTATGCTAAAAATTACCCTAATCTAAGGACTAATGTGGATGGTTGGCCACAAAAACCACTGAGTTAAAAGGACAAAGGGAAATATTATGCTATCAAAATGTATTAAGTGATCCCTGATAATTGGGGAATACTTATCCTCCTCTCCTTATTTGGGAATTTCATTTTTGAATGTGTATGAATTAACCCTATAAAAATCTTATTTTACATACATTAGTGAAATTTTATGTGATTATATACTTGGATTATAGAATAATAAAATCACATATTCTATTGGTATAATTATGAACTCAATCTTTCCATGAAAACATTTTTTTACATAAGAAAAGAGATTATATAAGGAATGAAGAAGCATGTGTGTAATAAATATGGTTTTACAGAATACATGATTAAGGTATTCACATGTTTGGTATGTGGAAATCAAGATATGATTTATGATATTTGGGGATTAATGTTAGGTTTATTTTTAGAAAATTTAATAAACTTTTTTATAAATTTTAATGTCGAAAGGATTATAAGGTTAACCATTTATGAAAGGTTTTATATTGACCTTTGAATGAGGTTTTAGTGATTAATATTTTACTTAACAATATTAATATTTAGGTGTATTAGATAACCTTCACTAACCATCTTGTTATGATGATAAATAAAAATAGAATTATGACTTGTCATCCTATTATGGATCTTGTAATCCCCTAATTCTGTAGGTATTACAATTGCAACTTCTTTTTTTAGAGTAAGAAATGAATAGAAGATTAATCAAGTCACAACCAAATAGTGAGATTGTACTTATGAGATGAAATAAATTAATTATTTATTCTCAATTTATTTTGAAGAAAAAATCTTCTTATCGTCATTTATGATGATAACAATGACTTTTTTCAGACCTATTTGTTTAATGGTTTTGTATTCATTAACCTTCTAATGTCCATATTCTCTATCATTATCTATCAGAACTTAATAGTTAGTTTTCACTTATATGTCCATGTTTTTACTTAACACCTAAATATTGAAACCTAGTTATGAGTTACTTTGGGTAACTATTAATTTTCCAACTTTCCCTTTTTAAAAGAAAGTTTTAGTATTTATTTTTACGATGTGGGTTTCTATGAAAGTAACTTTCATGTATTAAAACTTGGATGACCCTAACTAATTTTGAGAAAAAAAATCATTTTAATGGGGGTATAATGCAACAAATTGAGATTTTTATGAAATATTTTTTAAAAATAATTTTATTTCTTTGATTTCTTGTGTTACACGCAACACCAGCTTAGCTTGGGTTACACGCAACACTGAGTTTCTATGAAACATCATTTTATTATTATAATTATTTAAAATAATAAAAATTATAACCAAGTAATTAGAATGGCAGGTAAGAACAATATTAACTGAATTATGAAATTATGGTTTACACATGTAAAACCCTTTTTCAAATTAAAAGGAAATATTTTTCTGAAAAACTATTTAAATGCACACAAGTGTGTTTTATACCAATAAAAAAATAACTATTATTGAATTATATTAATGAAATATATATATATATAATATTTAATATAATTTTTAACATTCATCCTAGGTGTTTTCTAGACATAATATAAAATTAAATCTAGTTTTATGCTTAAAAACTATATTTTTCTAAAAGTAGTTTTATCGCCTTTTAATGGAGCACTTATTTTAAAACTAGATTTTGAAAATTTTATTAATTCTATTTGAAAAAATAAAATTATTGTTTTAAATAGGGATATAAAAATTTATTTTGATTGAATTTTTGGTATTTTTCTGATAAGTTTCATGTTTTGATGAATAGCGAAAAATATTGAATTTTAATTGAAAACAAATTTTTCATATCAATAATTTATAGTGTTAAATTAAACTTTTGATTAATTTTAAAGTATAATTAAATCAATTTTATATCATTTAATCCAATTTATGTCATTTTAATCAATTTTACATTGGATTTGGATATAAAAACATTTCAATTTTTTGAATGTTTCACTTTAAAAACTTATTTTCTTATTTCGTCAATGAGATTACTTTTAAATTAATTTTATCCAATTTTATATTTTGAATTTTTTAAAAATAGATTCAATATTTTAAATCATAATGTAAAAAATTTATTAAATTTTTACCTTTTATTTTATGAATAGTAACTTTAGTAAATTTTTTATTACCACGATTAAGGGTAAATCAGGTAATTAAGGGTAAAAATAATATTATAAATATTAGAAAATTACCTTGAAACCAATCATAATTTTATTTGATGAGTTATTTTCATCCAAAATCTTCCTTTTGACTATTTTATGACCTATTTGAGCCACTTGGATGACTTTAATCCATTTATAGTATTTTATTTTAAATAAAAGTCAAAGTTGTCATGCTTATGTTTTAATAACTATAATATTTTTAATATAGGGTTATTTATAAGATATATTAGACTATAAATATTAATTTGAAATATAAAATATTTATCTACATCATGGTAATTTATTTATAATTTTTATGTGATAAAATAATTTCCTTAAATGCTGACAAATTGATAATGCGGAAATTGTTTAATTAAATGAAATATCAAATAAATGATATTAAAAATATTAAAATAAATATAATTTGAGATAATTAATGTCATAAAAAAAATTATAGATGAATTTTATATTTTACTAATGTTTTATAATAATTTTTTCAAAATTATCTTATTTTTATGACATTTTTAAAAAGTTAAGTAATGAATAGTGTCGAAATTAACATTAATGATATTTTAAAATAAATAATATTTTATTAAGTGATATAAATTTCAAAAAAATATAAAATTCGTCCAAATTATTTTAATAAGGTTTAAAAGTTCATAAATTAAATATTTTTTGTTCTTTATACATTTTATAATAACTATATTAACCTTCAAAGAGTAAAAAACACACGCTGTCACGGTAAGAGTTAAAAAGGTTAAATAAGGGTTAAAGCCAAAAGATAAAGATTAAAAAATAGTAAAAACATGTATAATTTTAATTGGATGAATTTATTTCGACAAAATATCATCATATATTCTAAATAAATCAGTTTTAAGGTATTTGGATTGATAATAAATTTATTATAAATTAATCTTTTGTCAAATTCCAAAAGTACCCCTCCCCTCTATTATAAAAGGGAACTTCTTATTCTCTTTTATTAACACTTAAAAACTTATTTTTTGGAAAAAAATATATCCAAAGATCCTCCCAACTTCCCTACCTTCATTCTATAATCCTTACTTTGGGTAGAAAGCCAACCAATGAAGTCCTTTCATGCAAATCAAAAGGAGATACCTGAAAAGGAGGTAACATTCATCAATGAATGTTTTTGTTTTATTTATTCCTTAAACACATTCAATTATATTTATTTAATTTTTATATAATAACATAGGTATATTAAATATAATAAGATGTTTTTATGTTAATTTTGTGACCTAAAACTTTACACACATCCATCAAATGGCATATGCAATCATTGTTCGTGTGTAAGGCATAATATCGCCTCATGAACTGATGTTGTTCGTTCTTCCATTACCACCTTTAAAGGTTGGTAATAATGATGGATATGTATTTATATATGATATATATTATTTTTATGATGTTATTATTATTATTTAATTTTTATATCACACATAAATTCATCTTTTCTATTTTGTGGGAATACGATAATGTTGTTCATGTATACGGCTGACTACCACCTCACATAGCGATGTGATTCATTCACACGTTACATAGAATTTATTAATAATGGTTTTAATAAAAATATGTGATATATATGACATAAAAATTATTATTTAATGAAAATATATCATATAATTTTCTTTATTTTAACCTGATAATAAAATGAAAACAGTGTTCATGCGTACGTACGACCTACCATCTCCATGAACGGTGTATTTCATTTTCTAACTCTAAATTTTATAAAACACCATAAATAAATATATGATGAATATATATGATATTTAAGTAATTTTTATAATTCTTTAGATTATTAAATCATGATCTAAGTAAGAGTACCAATAATAACAAGTCAAAACATGTACGAAAAACAAAACGGTTATTACTCGAAACATAACTTTAACATGGAATCTTTAATAAATGGGTAATATAACATCATAAGTAAATAATATATGGTATTATATATATGAATATGGTTATATGGTAGATTTATAATAAAATTATATTTATTATACAGTAGGTTTTAACGTATATAAAGGAAGTCAAGACTTAAGGTAAGGGGATTTCTAGTATCACTTTTATTTCTACGAGACTTATGCCATATTCACCACTCATTTATTTTTTTAGGTGTATATAATACCCATGAATATAATATATAATTATTATCCATAAATTTATGGTTATTTACATATTCATTTGATGATCTCTCTTTCATGGGGTTCAAGTTTCAAAAGTTACCAAATCGGTAAGGGAATTTTGTCTCAATTTTCCTTCTTTGAGACACATGTTATATTATAAAGCTATATTATTTTACGAGGTGTATATACTACCCTTTGAAATTTTGTATCATGAATATCCTTATTTTCATGATATTATAAGTTTCATGTAATTTTATTCTCTCTTTATTCAGAAATTTTTTCCCCTTGAATTCAATGTTTTCTAAAATTGTTTTAAAAGTGTTTTAAATGATATTTTATGTATTTTTAAGGAAAAAGGATATTCAAAGATGTTTAAAATAATTTTAAAATCTTAATTGATATTTTTTTAAGGTTATTTTCAATGAAAAAGGTTTTCTAAATGTTTTATGATTTAAAAATCATTTTTCAAATCTGAAAGTATATTTTCCTCAAGAATTATTTCAAATGATTTTTCAAAACCATTTTCCATATATGATAACATTATTTGATGTTACTTATTATTTATTAGATTTATGATTCAAGTATTATATCCTTATTCTTTATATGGTTATTTTATTTTTATTATGAATGATTTATGTTTTTGTAGCACACATATGTATAGTTTTCATTATTTGATGGGTGAGGCATGTATCTCCCTCCAATGCATTAAGTAATGATAAATGCTATTTGAGATCAAAGGGTACATGGGGGTCATCTTAATCCTAAAAAAAGATGGTACACATAAGGTCATCATAATCTCACAAAAAGAGGGTACATGGGAGTTCATCCTAAGCCCAAAACTATAAGGTACATGGGAGGTCATCCCAATCCCAAATCTGGTACACAAGTGATTAACCTAACCCTAACATATTATGAATGTCTTGGTAGGTATCATTGACATAAGTTTTTTTAGGATTATATGTATGCCATAAATTCCATGTATTATTTATATCTTATTCTTTCATGGTTTATTCTCTTGACTCCCTTATGATTCATGTCTTATGAACTACCAACCTTTATACCATGACTCATGTATATGATCTTCAATATGAAGGGTATGATCTTCAAATGTTATGTTTACATTATCATATCCTTGTATTCATATTATGCTTACGTGTCTCCCTTTTTTACCCTTAATGGTCATTTAATATCACCCTTTCTTATGTTTCTTTTCCCTAGAATATGAATAAAGGTATTGGGTATGATATGTCAAAAAGGGTTCTAATTATGAATAAATAGGCGGGAGAAGACGTAGATGTATTATGAACCAGTTTTTTATGTTTCCAAGTTTCCAAAGGTACTAAACTAATATGTTCTTTGGGCGTGTGTTTGTGTAATGTATTAAATGTTCCACAAAAATGATGCAATGTCTATGTACGTTAAGTCTGGGTCATTGTAGACCCTAAGTCCCTCTACCTAGGGATACTTTATTCAAGAGAGAGTCGGATTCATCATAACTTTATCACCTAATATGAATGAACTATACTCTACAACTAAATTCAAGTTAATAGCTCCAATTACAAATTCAGGTCAAGGTGGATGAAAAACTAAATTCATTATAGAGTCATTCCCAGTATGAAAATTCAAGTCTCTATCCTATAAGCAATTTATCATAGAAATTTTGGCATATATAAATTCCTAATATAAAGAATACATTGTTATGAATAAAATAGGGGAAAACTTTAAATAAATAAACAGTTTAAATATTTAAACATGAGGTAAACATTTATGAATAATTCATAAATAAAAGCTAACTATAAACCTTTTTATAATTTTATCTTTAACATTATAGACATTCCATAATTTTGAATATAAACATTTTATATTCATTATAATATAAACTCTTTCATATTTATCATTATAAGGTATTTCCATTTTAAATATATTATATTTTATGAATTATAAACTATTTGAAATCCAATTTATATTATGTAAATAGTTTACATAATCTAAATATTATATACTTAATCATTATTTAAACTTTGATCATATCAATCATCAAAACACTTTTTGATGTGGCTTAAATAATTTTCAAATAAGGTCCCTTTTTATTTTGAACTGCTCAAAATAATTAATTGTGAATAAATCATAATTTAAATATAAATATTTTATATTTTGGCCTTATTTCATAATTTATAACCCTTTATAAATTATCACTTCTGATTTCTAAAAAACACTCTTATTTCTATATCATAAGTCCTGCCATATAATTTTTTTAAAATGTATTTAAATATTAACATTTAATATTTTGGAATAAAATGTTTCATAATCATTTATTTAATTAATTTTAAACCATTTATATTTAATTAATTAATTTATAAATTTCTCATAAACTAAATATTCCCAAAATACCTTATATAATAATTTATAAACATTTTATAAACCATTAAAACCATTTAATTTTAAAAAAAAACTTTCATGTTTATCTTTATGTAGAATCCATATTCTGCATGAGGGTATACACCCTCTACCCTTACACAGACAATGTGCAAGGGTAATCTAATTTTGTATCCCTCGTGTATAGGTAACCTATTGGTTACCTTTACACAAACCATATTCCTAAAGGTAATGCCTTGGTTACCTTTGCGTAGATGCATTTCATGTAAGGGTAAGTGACTAATTACCTTTATGTAACCCATTTAAAATCACAACTACCTTTAAACAACCCTTGATTCACGTAAAGATAAATTGTGATGACCCTTACATAGACTAATCTCCATGAGGGTAAGGTGAGATAACCCTTATGGAAACCACTCTATATAAGGGAAATGTCTTGGTTACCCTTACACATCTCATCTGTATAAGGGTAAGGACTTCGTTACCTTCACATAGCTCAACTATGCAAAGTTAAACCATTTATAAAGTCGAGTTTGTAGAAACAAAAAACATTGCTCTGATTTTTATTTCTTCTTCATTTCAATGTAATATCACATAAAAATTAATCATGGATTCAATTTGATACCATTAAATGGTTTTATTAGGGTATAATAACAATTATCAGATGAAGCAGAAGTAGTTTAAACCCTTGTATGGGGATCTCCCATGCAATGAAATATGAAAATGTGCATAATACTGAAATTAAAACCACTGTAAAACATATCATACATCAATTATCATTTTCAACCTTTAGTTATTGTTAGTTATTATTGATAAATATCACCTCAAGAGAAACCAAATAATATCCTCTCTCCTCGGGTATCCATAGACTAATCTGAATCATCCATCATATAGATGGGATTCACCATTTCTCTATAGTATACTAATACCTCTAATGAAAAGGAAGAAGATAAATAATCTTCAGGGCCTATGGAGGTTCATGAAGTGTCTAGTGAATTGAATTTGTTTCCAATAAGTGTTTGGGTGAATATTTAAATTTGTTTTGAGGTTTTTAATGTGATGATTGCAGAGCTGGTCTTAAGTTCATAAGATATATTTCATTGGTTGTTTGAAGTGACATAATGTTTACAAAAATCTAAGAAGAGTACATGAAAGAAAAATTGTGTTTATTTTTTATGAGGTTTTGAGTATGGTTATGTTAGAATATTTGAGTATGGTTGTATTTAGCATATTTGAATTTTTTTTGGATTTGATAAAAAATTAATCAGCCACACAAGCCAGCTGAGGGACCCGCGCCACTGCTGAGGTGGGCAGGTGCAACCTCAAATGGCCAGTGTGGTGGAAAAAGTCATGCATAGCATGCCACTAAAGGGTATGGGAATAATATTGGTGAGCCACCATATGGAGATGCACGGTGGCGAAGCAGGGAACTAACATGATGCGATGCCAGTGAGAGTAGTGAGCATTTGGTAACCATTTCTATTGGGTTGTTGATGCACCCTATATTATAAAGGAGCAAAGAAAATCCTGTTGTTTTGATGTGGGAATTAGTTTTTTGTATATTGTTCATATTCTATTAAAAACAAAGAAATAACTATGGTTATTCGATATGTTTAATCAAATTCAACTGATCGAATCCACATCTTCTTCTTCATCAATCCATGATGGTGGACTTTTGTTCACTGGGGTCTCTATGAAGCCACATCGACAGATGATCTAACCATAACTTCCAATATCCATTTCTTCATTCTGATGATTCTAATCTAATCAAAATCACATGAAGATATTTTTTCATGTATTTATAAAGATCAAAATGATGATATTAAATGTGATGAAAATATTGTTTTTCCAATGATGGTGATTTTTGTGATTATGAATAATAAGGTAAGGCATTGTGTACTTGAGATGAGGCAGTATACACGAGCTAGGTCAATGTAAGAGTTACCTATAAATACCTCAGTTGAGCTCATTTGTTTTTTGCAGCTTATCTCACATCCGAGAGCATTTATTGATATATAAATAGAGTCAAGTGAGAGCTATGATTTTGCAAGATGATCCCATGTGTTTAATTTGTGTGATTGTATGAAGATGATGTTTGTTTGAGTTTCCATGAACCTATTTTGTGAAGAATATAGAAGAACTATGTACACTAGTATTACGTGAAGGAGAAAGAAGCGCTGAGAACTATTATGGTTCACAAAGAATAAGGATCTTACCACAAGTGTTTGACCTATACTTAACACACTCATATTACTTTGTGAAGATCTGATCTACAAAGAAAATAGAATAGCACTATAAGAGTCTCATTTGGATTTTTCAAAGTACATTGAGATTCTATAAACTAGTGTTTATATTCATACTGTGTTTTGAGAAGTAGAAGTAGAAACCACATATATTGTTATGTGAAGAATATTTTCAAAAGTGAAGTCCCATGTATTTTGTTACACGATGAGTTTGAGAACTATTCATGAAATGATCTCCATACGTGAAGGGTGATTAATATGAAGATATTGTGGTTTCATATTTGCATTACGTAAATTTAATATAGATTTGAAAGTATTTTTTTAGTTCTTGTGAAGGTATTATATAGACTCACATTGGCTTCACAAGTGTTTTGAAAAGAAACAACAAGGACATATTGAGAAGGTTGTATGCTTACGCAAAGTATGTTGTGAATAACTTGTATGTATGTTTGTGTATGCTCATACGTACATGTTAATGAACACTTAAGAAGGAATTGAGGAAGTGTGTTTGAAGGAGATTTGTGTGAAGGTGTTTTTCAAGTGGGAAGTATACATTTTTCAAGGTAATGTTGAAGCATATTTAAGATAGAGTATATGTGGTTTTATAATTCAACATTTTCATGCACTTGATATAATGCATGAAAAAAGATTGTGTAATTTCATTATTTCACAAAATAAAGAAGGTCATTCATTGTTTATAATTTCATGAAGAGTGATACATCCATGCATTTATATTTCTACATGAACATGTAATTTATTGTTCATAATCAGTGTGAAGTGTTTTAAGACTGAAGACAAGAAATAATTTACATTAGTAATTCATAAGGAATTCATATCCAAGTTTTTAGTGTTCAGTAAGGTAGGGTCTTCAGCAGAAGAAAGAATTATTGACTGAGTAGTGTTGTACTGAATGAGCTGGTTATATACAGTGATCAGATATTATTTAAGAAAGTCTAGCATCAATAAAAAGGTACTTGAATGTGTACACAAGTCAGTGTGATCCAACAAGCTTTTGGAGTATGATCTTTAATTGATCTTTCTATAGTGGATCAAACCATTTGAAGTTGAATCCTACAGCTAGGGGGTATAACCAGTTGCTAAAGATTGTGATTGGGGGGTCTAACCAATCACTATGAAGAAGATGAAGTTGGGGGGTCTAACCAACTGTTGAATGTTTATTAGAACTGGGGGTATAACCAGTTTATAATTGGGGGGTCTAACCAATTACTATTGTAATCACCTTCTTATTTAGTGAAGAATTCATATCGGGGGGTCTAACCAACATGACAAAAAGTGGGTATTTGTACCGAACCTTATAAATCCTCATGTGTTGTGATTTCTTTGTTATTATTACCTGTAGGGTGAGGCTGAGTATTAAAGATGATGGATCGAGACTTTAATTATTGCAGAGGTAGAATCAAGTGAAAAAGAATTTGTAAAAACAATGTACTACTGATTCACCCCACTCTTAGTGGTGCCTTACCAATCATTACACTACAATTGGTATTAGATTGTAAGTTACCCTTTATAGATCTAGAAATTTTTCTAAGAAATGGAGAATTTGAATTTAGTGAATAGTTAATGAATCCCTACTTTTGATGGCATAAACTATCATAGTTGTAGGAATAATATGCTTCCTTACCTTCTGTCTCTTGGCCTGGAAGTGAGAGATGCATCAACAGTGGGTTTCCCACCTATTAATGAAGATGTTTCTATAACTCAAGATGATGATATAAATCTATAATTTTATTGAAAGGCTTATAATAAAATCTTGATGGATTTATTAGAAAAGGTATACACCAAAGTGACAGGTCTCCAAACCGCTAAGGAGATCTAGGATAAACTGAGAAGCAGTTATGAAGAAAATATTAAAGTAAAAGAAACCAAGTTTAAAATATGGATAAGCAAGTTTGAAGATATCAAAATAGTTTATGATGAAATTATTGATGACTACTTTACAAGAGTAAATGATATTTTCAGAAATATCAGAGATTTTGGAGAGAATATGGATGATTCTACTATTGTAAAGAATCTTATGAGAAATTTACCAGATAGATTCGACTCAAAGATTTTATCACTATAATATATATAAGATCTTTCATGGTACTTACTTAAAAATACTCTCAAATCTTATGAAATGAGAAAAGTGATAGCATTCAATAAAAAGTCAAGAGATAAGATGGACTTTGAATCCATGATAAAAGGTAAAAAAAATCAAAGAAGAAAAAAATTAAGTGATTATAAGGATGAAGAAGTTGAACATGACTTCAATCAAATGATGTCCTTATTTTCAAGAATTTTCAAAATGGGTAGAGGGAAAGGAAATAGAAAACAACCACCAAAGTTCTAGAATTTTCACAATAGTGGTCATTTTGTTGGTAACTGTCCAAATAAGAAGGTTGATAACACTAACTCAGATGAAGAGGATAAGAAATATAAAAAAAAGGAAGTGGAAGAAGCATAATAAGATTTTTACTTCTGAGAATAGAAATATGATGAGTTGAGAAATGGATGAATTTACACCATCAAGTAGTGAGTCAGAAGATTGAATATATTATAATAATCAAATGTCCTTTATGGGTAAATTCAAGAAATCTAAAGACTCATTTGAAGGTGATAAAGGTAATGAGAGAACTGATTTATAATGGATGTTAAAAGAAAATATAGAAGATACTCTTATGGACAATATGAAACTCAATAAGGAAAAGAAAAAATTGAATGATTAAATTGACAAGATCTCCTTTGAAAATAAACATGTCAAGAACTAGGATATTCATATTAATGAAATAAGATAAAATAAGATGAAGATGGTTGAGCTAGAATGAAAGCTAAAAACTATTGGAAAGGAAGATATTGATAAGGAATAATCAACATTTGTTGAAGAGAATAAACAAAATCATTTGAAACTAGCTGAATTTGAGAAGATGGTGAATTATCTTGAAGAAAAACTTTTTGAGAAAGAGGAATAATTATCTAAGGAACAATCTATATGTCGTGTAGCTCAAAGTGGGTTGAAGAAGATGAAAGAAGACTTCACCAAATCTATTGATAAAAAGTGTGAATCTTCAAAAGATGCTGAGAATAAGTGCTTGTAGAAAAAGGTTGATTCTAAACCAAATGAATCTCAATGTATATTTGGTATTTCTAGAAATGCAGGTTTGAAAGATAAGATTGGATCCAACTAAACCAAAAGAACAAATGGGAAAATGTATTCCATAAATAAAGAGTGTATTAGTTCAATCAGAAGGTTTATCCCTAAGAAGATACATCCAAAATCAGTAAAAAAGAAACAACTACAATCTTCATATCTGAATCACTATCATTCTAGAAGATCAAGGTTCAGAGGTTATTTTTGGTGTTGTGTATTTTTTTTCCATAAAGCTTATTCATGCTGTTATAACATTTCACTACCAAGGAGAAGTCATGAATCAAGGGAGAGTAATGTTGAGTAGATGAGATTAGGTTATCAATAATAGAATCATGTGATCAAGACTTCATATAAACTGTCAATGAAGAACTTATATGAATTCATAAATAAATTTCGTGGTAGATGTGGTCAACAAGGTCACAAATATGAGAAATGAAGAGTTTGTTTATCAAGTGATATTTCTCATAGTGAAAATGAGAAGAGAAGTCAAATATTAAAGAAATTTATAGTCACCAGTGAATTGTGTGAGAAGCTGAAACAATTTCAAAAGGATCATAAGTTTTTCAAAGAAAAATAAAATCAAGTAGTGATGATTGAAGAATTTAAAGATGATGAGGAGTCATCTAAAAATGATGAATTGAAAATTCCAAAGTGTGAAAGGTGTGAACAAATTGGGAATGAAACTAAACATTTCATAATACTCCCAATAGCCCAAGAGATAAAAGAGAACTCTTCCAAATCTAATTTGAAAAGGAAGAAGGAAAAAATCAATTTTGAGAGGAAACTCTCTACCTGAGTTCTATTTCTAATAAAAAAACATGTTCCTCCTTATTCCCTTATATAAATGATTTTGTACTAACATTCAGGGGATTTAAGGATATATATGCATCCCTTGAGGGGGAGCATAAATGATTTCAATTTGTCAAATATTTACAATCTTGTGAAAATGATAATCACTCTCAAATTTTAAATCTAAATATTTTTAAAAAACTATTATCTTAAAAGAGTTTATATTCAGCTGAAAAAAGGGAGAGCTATATTTTTTTTGCACTTAAACTTTATGATGTGTTTGTTGAGATGTGTGCTAGAAATTTCTTAACAATATTGCTTAAATATCATCTATAATGAAGTTTTTTAAACAAGGTTGATAATGGTATCACATTATAGAATTTTAATATCCTTTAGGCTTAGGTGATATCACTCTTGTTTTCTACATTAGGCATGCCCATGTAGACTTAAGTTAATTAACTAAAAGCTCATTGATTTTGCTGAGTGTGGTTTCATTATTTGAAAATAAACTAAAGTGGAGGAGAATTTGGTTGAAGTTTGAACTCCTAAATATACTTTTGTATTCATTTCTAATAAGGGATAGAAATAATAACAAACATATTGACATATAAGTATTGATAACAAATACAAAGGTAGAGATTGAAGTGTCCAGTGAATTGTATTTGTTGTCAATAAGTGTTTGGAATAATATTTCAATATGTTTTGAGGATTTTAATGAGATGATTCTAGATCTAGTCTTAAGTTCAGAAGACATGTGTCATTGGTTATTTGAAGTGACACAATTTTTACAATAGTATAAGAAGATTCAATGCAAGAAAAATTATGTTTATTTTGCATGAGGGTTTGAGTATAGTTGTGTTGGAATATTTAAGCATGGATGAATTTGGAATATTTGAGTTTTTTTTGCCTTTGATAAAAAATTATCTAGCCACACAATCCACTTGAGGGACTCGCGCCACTGCTGAGGTGAGCTGGTGCAACCTCGAATGGCCAACATAGCAGTAGGAGGCATCCATAGCGCGCCACTAAAGGGCATGGGAATAACAGCGACAAGCCACTATGTGGGGCGGTATGGCAGCAGAGCAGGGTGTTGGCATGGTACAATTCCTGTGGGAGTAGTGAGCATTCAGTGACCATTTCTTTTAGGTTGTTGATGTTCCTTATATTATAAAGGATCAAATAAAATCTTATCGTTCCGATGTGGGAATAAATTTTGTAGATACTATTCATCCACTATTAAAAACACAGAAAGAACTATGGTCATCCAATATATTTAATCAAATCCATCTGGTTGAAACCTTGTCATCTTCTTCATTAAGCCTCAATGGAGGGCTTCTATTCACAAGGATCTCCATGCAGCCATGTCGACAGGTGATCAAACCAAAGCTTCCGAGCTCCATTTATTCATTCTAATGATTCCAATATGATAAAAATCACATGCATATATTTTTTATGTATTTATGAAGATCAAAACGATGAGATGAAATGTGTAGAAAATATTATTTTTTTGATGATAATGATTTTCATGATTGTGAAGCATGAGGTAAGGCATTGTGTGCTTGAGATGAGGCGGTACACATGAGCCTAGTGGAATAGTTGCCTATAAATACCTAGGTTGAGCTCATTTTTCGTGTGTAGCTTATATCACATCTAAGAGAATTTATTTAGAGAGAAATAATTCTGAGAGAGATCTTTGATTTCATAAGATTATCCCATGTGTTTGAGTTGTGTGATCTCATGAATATTATTTTTGTTTGAGTTTCCACAAACCTGTTTTTCAAAGAATATAGAAGAACTATGTACAATGGTATTATGTGAAGGAGACAGAAGCACCAAAAACTATTCTGGTTTGTGAAGAATGAGGATTTTACCATGAGTGTTCAACCTATGCTTAACACACTAGGATTGATTTACGAAGATCTGATCTGCAAAGAAAATAGGATAGTGCTACAAGTGTCTCCTTTGGCTTCCATGAAACACATTGAGATTTCACAAAAAAGTTTTTATATCCATACTATGTTTTTTGAAGTAGAAGGATACACCATGTATACTGTTATGTGAAGAATATTTTCAAAAGTTAAGTCCTGTGTATTTTTCTACGCGATGAGTTTGAGAACTATGAATGAAATTATCTACATGTGTGAAGGGTAATTGGTATGAAGATATTGTGGTTTCATATTTGTATTATGTGAATTTATTATGGATTCATGGGTATTGTTTGAGTTCTTGTGAAGGTATTACATAGACTCACATTGGCTTCACAATTGTTGTGCAAAGAAATAGCAAGGACAGATTGAGAAGGTTGTATGCATATACAAAGCATGTTGTGAATAATGTATGTGTATGTTTGTTTATGCTCATACATACATGCCAATGCACACTTAATAAGGAATTGAGGTATTGTGTTTGAAGGAAATTTGTGTGAAGGTGTTTTTCAAGTAGGAACTATAAATTTTTCAAGGAAATGTTGAATCATATTTGAAACAATTTATATATGGTTTCATAATTCAACATTTTCATGCACTTGATATAACACATAAAAAGTAAATTAAGGAGATTTTTCATTTTAATTATTACACAAAATAAATAAGGTCGTGCATTGTTTTTACTTGCATGAAGAGTGATACATCCAAGCATTTATGTTCCTTCATGAAGATTATTTAGATGCACATGTAATTTATTTTTCATAATCAATGTGCAGTGTTTTGAGACTGAAGGACATAATTTCCATTAATGATTCAGAAAGAATTCATATCTGAGTTTTAAGTGTTCGGTGAAGTTGGGTCTTCAGTAAAAGAAAGAATTCTTTACAAAGCAATGTTTTACTAAGGCAGCTAATTATATACCATGATCAAATATTATTTGATAAATTCCATCATTATTCAAAAGGTAATTGAAGTAGTACACAATATAGTGTGATCCAACAAGATTGCGGAGGAGGATCTTCAATTGATCTTTCTATAGTGGATAAAACCATTTGAAGTTGAATCCTACAGCTATGGGCCTAACTAGTTTCTAATGATTGTGATTGGTGGGTCTAAGAAATCACTATGAAGAAGGTACATTTGGGGAGTATAACCAACAATTGAAGGCTGATTGGAATTGGGGGTATAACCAGTTTGTAATTGGGGGGTCTAACCAATTACTGTTGTAATCACCTTCTAGTTTAGTGAAGAATATGTGTTGGGGGTCTAACCAACATGGAAATGAGTAAGTATTTGTACCACACCTTGTAAATCAATGTGTGTAGTGATTTATTTGTTATTATTACCTATAGGATGAGGTTGAGTATTAAAGATGAGGGATCAAAACTTTAATCAGTCACATAGGTTGAATAAAGTGAAAATGAATTTTTAAAAATAGTGTACCGTTGATTCAATCCCCTCTCAGTGGTACCTTACCAATTGTTGGACACTATAGTTTGGCCAAGAAATAATCATGCACACACACACTCACTATTACCATCATATGACAATATTATATAGGAAATTGAAGACACTCCTCAATAACTTGAATTCACTCATGAATTGAAATATATGAGTTAATTTCAATGGTTGATTCATGTATCACATACATGAATACATATTCTACCTACCATTTCATCTCATGAAATAGATCTTTGATGATAGCTTATGTTGAAGACTTTATTGAATGGTAACCATTATCATTCAGTCGCATAAAAACTTTATGTAACAATACACCCTATTTTGCATGAAAATCATAATTTACATGCATTGAAATTTAGATTATAAATATATCATATACAAATATGACATTAGGGAATATATCCTTCTGCCCCATCTATTAACTATCTATGAAGTTAAGGGACTGTTTGGTGTTATTGAGTGATCATCATCAAATTCATAAAAGATACAGTTTGAATTGGTAGGGTAAATGCACGTGCATATATTTTATATTCTTTATTTATTATTACAAATCCACAACTTGAAGATCTTGTTCCTTGAGTTTTTATTTTTACACTACATTTAGACTTTTCAAGGGTCATCAAAACTCCTTTATAATTTCACCTTAAAAAATAAGAACACACCCAATTAAATTGAGTCACACCATATCATAACATATGATTATTATGTAGCATATCACATACCCTAGAGTTTATTATTATTTATTTCATTTCAATACCATTCCAATATTCCATTAAATTAGATATGGTACTACAATTGAGTTTTGTAACATCTTGTATACCTCAAAAATAAAAAATAAAAAATCCAAACCATAAAATTTTTTGATAGAGAAATCAAGCTAGTATAATAAAATAAATGATTTAACACTTATGATACACCTGTTTCGAAACTTTTATCCTGTGTGAACAATTAAAGAATAAATCAATGGATTTTTTTTAATTTTAAGTGGTTCATTGTGTTAACAACTCTTTAATCAGAGGGATGCTTCATTTAGGGAGTTCTTGTAAACTTCACATGTTATGAAGTAAAGCTTGGTTCACCATATATAATGCTTCCATGATTAATGTAGAAGAATCTAGGTGGTACAAAAATTCTCAAGAGTTATGGATCAATTAAGTTAAGTGATATACTTTTTAATGTTTTGTTCTCCTAATTTTGAAACTTCAAGTGGATATTGAATTTTCTAACTTCTATTCAATTATATTTTTAACTCTTTGACACATCATCTTATGATGTGTAAACCATTTTGATAGCTAAGGTGGAGTGAATTGAATCATAAATAAGTAGTGAGTATTGTATACTACATGCAACACCTTAATTGTACAAATCATTTATAAATCTAGTGTATTACATGATGTTATTAAAATCATTTCAACTCTTGAATCATAATAATTAAATTATAGCACATGAATGATAAAAACTCCATTGTTAAACTTGTATGAATTGAAACAATATCAAGGTGAGCATCATCAATTAATTTTTTTCCCTTGTAGTGTAATCAAGGACAAAACATATTAAAACAACATGTATTGATATGTGAGAATATTCATCAATGTGATAAATGATCTTAAAAGGTAACTAATTAAGTCACTTTGAAATATGAATAAAGTGTTATGAAAAGATTTTTAAACTGAAAGAAAATGTGGGGAACTAATGAGTTCAATGGTGGAATATTAGTATAGTAGGGTGTCTTAAGATAGTTATTCACATGACCGGGGATATTGTATTACAAGATGATCATGTTCAAAATTCAAGAGGGTCAACACATCAATCAAATCACAGTATAATGGTATGTTATCATAGAATAAAATTTGTTTATTTAATAAAATTATTCCATCTGTATATATACTAATCTTAAAGAAAATTATGTCCATATGTCACTCCCTCCTTAAATTATTTCCCTCCAAAATAAACTCCTCCTTTATTTGTTTATTTAATAAATTATTCCTCATTTATTTCTGAGGTGTTTTACCCCCTAGATATTTTTATATTGGCATTTATCCATCTTATATGCCTATCTTTATCTCCCTCACTGGTCTTCCCTCTCCTCCTCTCCTCCTCTCCTCTACATCCTCACTTCCACCTCCCCAACATACCACCTCATCCTCCTTGTATACTCCTCTACCTCCACTCAATTGGCCTCATAATAAAGATATCATTTTTTGAATGAAAAATACCTTTAAAAGAAGTCATAGATGTGAAAATTATCCCCACCATAAATCTTTCTGCCCTCAGAAAGCCACAGCAAGACCTAAAGCAAAAAACCAAACCCAATAGAAAGGTCTAAATGGACTCCTTTGCCAAGTTTTGCCGCCATCGAAAAGGCTAAGATATCTCTAATTGATCAATCAAGGAAGAAATACTCTACTAATCCAAAACTTACACCACTTTCATATAACGATCAAGCACATTCCAAATTCATCCCAAATAAAACACCTCAAACACCATCTGAACAAGACTCAAGTTGTTTACCCAAATGAACAACAACATCGAACAAGGTTACACTGACCTTACTTTAAATAAACTATTGGGTAATATCCAATCCCAACATTTACCCAATGAGGATATTGGTAGTTATATAGCTCCGAATGATACTACCTACCACTAAGCCAAGACCAAGGACAAAACCGAGTTACTAATATAGGGAGATACAAATGGGCTCCCCACTGTAAGAGACAACTTAAATTTTCCCAAGACGGAATCGGGACACTAAAAGGGGGAGGCCCGAACGGACTCCCCAACATAAGGGGTAGAATCTCATTATATTTTTTCAAAAGAACTTACATGAGACTCATAGTGGGTATCCCCACTATAAGAACCAACTATCTAAACCGAATAACATGGTCCAACACGAAAAGACCCCAAAACATAAAGAGTTGGTATAGTCGCACGGTTAGTCCGCACGGTTTGGGAAACTGTGCGCTAATCGTGCAGAGAATTCTGTCCAAATGGGAAACTTCTCATGCTTACATGGTCTAAGGCACATGGACATGTGGTATCTACTGTCTCTTATCGCATGGTTCCCTAGGTCGGCGCATGTTTACTACTAACCGTTCACAAACTGTGCGCTTTAATATGCCTAGACCAAATTTCCAACTTTTCTCCAAAAACTTAAATGAAACCAAAGGATAAAAGTATGAAATCAGGCTACAACATGGAAACGAGGTCCTCCCACATCTACCACCAAAGAGGAATAACTGGAACAAGATGATGACACGAGAGGTTTAAACTATTCCCATATTTCATTTTGAGGATAGAAATTTGTACAAGGGTTTGAACAACCCTGGGATTTCCCCTGACTACATATCAACTTCACTCTGAGACCTATAGCCAGAGCTCAAATGATTGAAGAATCTTTGGCCTCGTAGTTAGGCTTTGGAAACCCCCTGAACGGAACTTCTTCTTCTGGTGATACAAAAAAAAACTACACCGCAACCCCTGATGGGTTTACCAAGACATAACACATTCCAAAACTCACTTTACCAAAACCTGATATTTCACTGAAGCAAGTGATTCAAAGACACACACACATCACCCCTTATTTCCTCGGATGAGAAACGTAAATAGGAGAGGATATATAGAAACACATTCCTCCAAAAAAAAGATATCAAGATCTCCTGAAAGGAGACACACTTATGACAAAACAAATATTCACAAAAGATTATACAACTTCACCTTTACAATCAAACGATCACGCCACATCACAACATGTCACCGAACATGGCCAATGCGACTGATAGAAACAATACATGGAGGGGGGACTTATACAACATCTCCAAACATCACAGAATTCTAGAAAGTGTCCATAACAGCCTCTCATGACCAGATTTCACACACTGGTGGTTGAATGTGAACTCCTGCTTCTAAGAGACTATGAAGGACCTAGAGGCCCTCTTAGGCACCATCCAAGAACTCATCCACACTAACAACCCCAGACCACTTCCACCTTAGACGAATCAGGTAACTTAAGATACTAAGGTTTATTTAAACCTTCCACAAGCACTCTCCCTCTACAAGAGGATCCTTAAAACGAAGAAATGAAAAGGTTGTAGACTCAATATACAAATATCAAGAAAAATATTCCTTATATTGATCAAATGAATAATTTTCCAATGGTGAAACAATCCAGGTTGCACTTCAATCGTACACTAACCCTTAATGGGGGCTTACCTTATCCAAAGAGAGAACCCAAGGACCCAACCAATATGGTCCATTGGTCAAAATGTGCCAAAAACCAGAACTGAACACATGAGGGGAACCATTGCAAATGCTTCCTGAAACATCTCTTAGAATAGATCACTAACCACCCCTTCAACACAGCTTACTAACCAAACACAAACCTAAAACACCATTCAATAAGAGGGGTTCTTGGACTCAAAACTTCCCACAACAAAAACATTTCCAAAAACACATAAAACACACCATACCAAATCATTCATCAATACATCATGTTTTCCTTTAAAAACATTTATTTGAAGAAAAAAACGGTCCAGCGGTTAGCGTATCCACCAATAGTACCCCATGGTCCTCACATATGCATGTTTCTATACCACACCGGGCACCCTCCTCATATCAATCCTAGCACTCATCTAGATGTTCCATTAACCATACATAATCATATATAACCCCATGAATGTGGTCTCTCATGGAGATACCAAGGGTTAAAACAAAAAATCCTTCCACTTTTCAAAACCAAAACAATCAACCAATATTTCCTTTTTTCTAAAAACCGCTAACCACGAGATCAAAATCCCAGTTTACATCTTACAAAACTTTTTAGAAATAAACACAACCATTAAAATAAGAACTCACTTTCAAGTTATTCACATCAATTTCAAAACATCTCATCCCATTAAAACACCTTTCAACGGTTTATAAAACTCTATTGGAAACACTTTTTCAAAACCAACTTTAATATAGTTCCTACTTTCAAAATAGGTGTAAGCACACAATTTTCCATTTCAAGAGAATTATTAAAATTAAGTTCCACCATTTCATAAATCAATCCATTCCATGTTTATTAGAAAACTATTTATCAAAACTTTACACTTCTTAAAACCATGAAATTCTTCCTTGAAAACCGAACTTCCATGATTTCAAAACTAAAGGACACAAGACAATGTGAGGGGAAACTAGCTTCGGTGGGTGACTTGGAAATATGGTTGGTGGCCATATTCTAATCACTTCACCATCACATAGAGTGTTCTAGGGAAATATCACTATCTCCACATGGATTTCTAAGCCCTGCGATCTCACTAAGACCATTAACCCAACTCTCTTTTCATTTCCCCTAATCATCATCAAACCAAGAAAACCAAAGGACTTAGATAAGTCCCAACTCCCCTAGTGACTTGAATCCCATCATGAGGTGTGGTGATCAGGTACACTACCCATAAATGGAATGCCAAGTCCCGAAAATCCTAACTCTATACTATCCCGATTGTTCCCCAAATAACATGACCCAAGGAGTTAACCTGAACCTTCTTTGATACCATTTTGTCATGAACCAGATCAGTTCACCATTAAAACTAGCACCCGACCTGGCCCGTGGAAAGGCCCGAAGGGCATTCCCAATCCCCACGGGCTGGCACAAGTTCCAAGGTATCATAAAATAAAAATTAGGAATGATTTTCTTGAGTTTATAAACATTAAACAACAAACAAATTCAATATGACAAATCTGGATTTTTTGAAACAAACCATCTTTTCCAAAAAAACAGAATTGAATTACATATTTTAAAACAATTATAAAAGACTAAAACAACTATAGAAATCCAAAATGGATAGCCTAAGAACCATTATCATAGCAAGAGGCACTGCCCTCAAGCTATCTTCATAAGACATCACCTTGAAGGACCTGCTAGAATTCCAAACCACTGGCACTAAAAACTGTACCCAAACCTGTAACAGAAATAACCGAGTATACTTACACCCAAAGGTGTAAGTAGGGTGTGATCAAAATCCTAGTATGATACCATCACTAAGAGATTCCATGTGATAAACATTTAGAGACGAAAATCATGCAAGTTTTTCAAAACATGAAATGCTATTCTAAAAGATGCACCTTTAAATAAAAGCAGTTTTCAAGTGGGCTATTTTAAAGAATCAAAAATTTTGAAAGAAATAGAAAAGCCATTAAATTTTTTCATCCAATCATATTGTATGCCGATGGTAAGCACAAATCATCTAATGATCACAAGTAATAGGAAATAACCCCTAGGCACAAACTCGTTGTGGGTCCCAGGTACCTCGTATCTCAGTGAAAGTAACCATCACAATATATATTCTTGTGCACGATCCACTAGTAGGGAACATAACCATAACCTAGTGGTCCCACATCATCATCATCATAGTTTATTTAGTGTTTTAAGTATAAATATTTTTACATGAAACTGAGGCCAAACACCACGGGATCACTAGCATACTAGTACATGTCCACCCACCTAGATACACGGGTTTCCCTCTTGTGCTCAAACAAGTTCAACAAGCCAAGAAAAATATTTTGCACATGAAAATACCACTTCCACATAACACATTAACCAAACCAACCCCACGTATATCACACAATTCGCATCATCCCCCTTTTATTCAAATTGGTTTTGAAATCCAACTCACACCAAAATAGCCTATAACACATTTTGCATATCTTTCACAATTCAAAAAATACTTTAAAAAATTTATAAAATCTCTTCCAAGATGCTAAAAATTACATAACAACTCACTCACATGTTACATAATACCCTTTTTATAAGCAAATTCCATTTTTCACATCACACTCACACAAAATAGCCCGAAAACACGTTTTGCACCCACATCACAATTTCATAAATCACCTCGACAAGTTACCAAACATTACCAAAATGTTTGACATAAAAACTAACCAATTTGTCTTTCAAAAACTCATTTTAAGAACATACTACTACCAAAATAGTACATAATAATCCTTTTCACACTTTTTTCACTCATTAAATCATTTACACTTTTCATAAAACCAACCCAAGGGGTATAACTATGTTTTTTCCACAAAACCCATTTCCAAATCCTCTTTCAAATCCAAAATCACACCAATACCAATCCAAAATATAATTGAAATCCCTAGAGATATTTATTTATCCACTCTCAAGAATTATAAAATCACCTCAAATAATACCACAAAATATGCACATGAAAAACACGCATTTTCATAAAACGCTTTCAAGAGGTATTACATGGTTTCACACATAAAACTCATTAAAAACCCTCTTTAAAACCCAAAATAACACCAATACCCTACCAAATTAGAATTTTCAACCCAAACAACATTTACTAAACCACTTTCATATGTTAGAGAATAACCCAAATAATACCACAAGGGTTTTACATGGAAATACACCCAATTTAAATCAAAATGCAACTATAGAATTAAATGCTTAACCAAATCTAGAAAAAATAGTTTTAACACCACAAATAACATATAAGGAACTTGAAAAATCAGTAAAAAACAAACTAACTCATCAAGAAATGGTTACACATGGAATCACCTACCTTTTGAGTCAAACCCCTTGAATCTTGGTGAAAAACCTCAACCGCACCTCCACCGCACCAAAAAGGAGATAAATCCAACCATATACCACAAAATTTGACCAAAAATACAACAAATAAAACCCTAGGTTCAAACCCTAACTTCTGTAAATTTTAGAACTTCATGAAAGAGGGAGGAAACCCTAAGGAAAATGGAAGAAACCAAGAAGGAATCACTTACCTTGAACAATCTTGAAGAAATCACCCCAAATCCACCAATGGTTGAATATCCAAGCAACCAAAACTGATGTGTAGGCTCGAATGAGGCTGATTAGGTTAAGTGGGGACTGAAATGGGGTATAAAGAGTAAAAATTGAAAGATTTATGAAAGAATCAAATTACCTTATCAAATCTGGATGATTTGAGAAACCCTGAGAAGTTTCACCATAATCTGTGATCCAAATGAGCTCCAAAGCATAAAAATAGAAAATGAGAGTGAGACTAGGATTTTTGGATTTGTGTGGGGGTGGAATCACCAATAAACAGTAAAAAATGAATGAGATATTGAAAAATTAAAAAAACAATTTTAAGTAGAAAATGGGCTTACGGGCTGGCTCAAAACTGTAATTAAAAACCCAAATCCATCATTATTATAGATTCCTATGGAGTCCAAATTGATATTTTGGTTTTAATATACCATATGATTCCAATTGGTAAGTATAATGGGTGTAAAATTTTGAAAAATAAAGGAGTTGTAAAAGAAACAAAATTTATTTTTAAATATGGAAATGGGATCACGGTATGGCCCAAATTTTGAAAACCCACAATTTCCACCAAAATGCATGGGAAACCCCCAAATAAAATTAAGAATGGAAATTGGATGAAAAATACCATTAAAATAAGTCATTTATGTGACACATATACTCAGCCCATATCCACCGTTGAAGATTTGGATCATATTGAGAAAAGATATACTTAAGGATCTTATGGTCGGTATAAATAGTAAATATCTTGTCAAGGAGATAATTCCACCAAAATTTTAAGGTGCGAACTACCATGGATAACTCAAGACCATGTTTAGGATATTTATATTCATGTTGAATCAACTTTCGAAATTCATATTTTATAACTCGATCTCCCTACATCAACACTACCCCAAGTTTGATCAGGGACACATCAAAATACAAGGTATACTCCTTACCCAATTCGAATAATATTAGAATTGATGTTGTGGTCAAACACCTCTTCAATTCTTGGAAATAATTCTCACATGCTTCAGACTATTCAAAATTAATTCCATTCTTGGTCAGTCCTAAGTGTGGTGATGCCAAGTGTGAAAAATCCCTGGTGAAACCTTCAAAAGTGACCCACTAAACCCAAAAAGCTTCGGATATCAAAAACATTCATAGGTTTCTCCTAATAAAAACCCACTCATACCTTCTTGGGGTCCACTAACACACCTTCTTATGAGATTATTTTACCCAAAAAAATACACCTTGTTGATCCAAAAATGACACTTATATAGCTCGGTGTATAGCCTATGCTCTCTTAATGTACTCAAGATGATGTCAAGATGTTTGGCATAATCGTCAAAAGTTTGGGAGTACAATAAGATGTCATAAACAAAGATAACCAAAATTGATCTAAGTATGGGTGAAATATTCGGTTCATCAAGTAAATAAATATAGCATGAGTGCTCATCATCCCAAACGATATCATGATAAACTCATACAAGTCATGCCATTATCTGAAGGTAGTATGTGGTATATAAGAAGGTCTCACCCTTAGCTGATAATACCCTGAACACAAATCAATCTCGGAGAACAAACAATAACCCCTCAACCAGTCAAAAATATCATCAATACATGTAATAGTTTATTGGTTCTTAATTTTCATCTAGTTTCGATTTCAGTAATTGACACACAAGTGCAACATTTTATCGGCCTTCTTAGAAAAAAGAACCAGAGATCCCCAAGGTGACATACTTGGACTAATAAACTCTTTATCCTCTAATTCCTCTAGATAAGTCTTAAACTCTTAAATCTCTGCTAGTTCCATTTTATAAGGAGGAATGGAAACTGGTTCAGCTTTAGGCATCACCTTAATAGTAAACTCAATTTATCTCTCAGGTGGAAACTCTAAGAACTCCTTTGGAAACATGTACTAAAATTGATCCACTATAGGAGGTAATAAATCATGATCTACTCCCCCATCCTCTAGAAATATACTCGCAACATGGGTTATGATCTCACCCAATTACTAATGAATTGGACCTGCATAGCCTACTTGAATATCCTATTCCTCATAATGAACATAGATGTCACCTTTAGGAGATGTGAAAATCACTCTCCTATGGTAAAAATCAATGTGGGATTGATATTAAACCAAACATTCCATACCTAGTATTAGTTAAAAAAATAACATATCAATCATGTACAAATCCCAAAGGAAATTGTACTCACCAACCTCAAGGGAATTCCCTTTATATAAGACAGATTTCCTCTAATCGCACCCATGATAGCGTGTCAATCGACATAACCCCCAACATGAAATCCACCACCAAAACTAAATCATTAAAAAGTCAATAAGATATAAAAGAATATGAATCTCCTATATCAAATAAATCACCATCAAGTATAGAAGCTACAAGAATCATACCACAGGAAGTTAATGATCTAACCTTGCTATCGACGGGTGTAGGATGAACTACATGCAACTGACCTGTCCCGCTATCTTGAACTCATGTATGAGTCCCTTGTGTTGTATTGATCTACTGATACGAACACTCTTTCCCTGAATTAACTCATCTCCCACATCGACTGGTGTGTCTAGTAGAACTCTAAATCACATATTGATATAGGGTAGAAGATCATTTATCAGTTATCTATATTAGTATAGGTCCTTCATAACTACCCATCCATAGAGGGTTCCTGTAGAACCTCTATAAGTGTCTCATCTTATCACAAGATCAGTAATCCAATGGTGGTTGAGGACACTTTCCACACATGTGACCCAGCCTGTCGTACTGATATAAAAATACTGAATCACTACCCTAAGAGTTTAATCCTCTTCCCTGGCTACTATGCTCGCCACCACCTTAGTGAAAGTTCTCATAACGATGCTTTCTACTATTGAAGTTCATACCCCCAGATCACCCAACTGAAACTATCTAACCACTACAAGAAGCATCCTTCAGGTTCTCCTTGGGAATGAGAGCCTAATTTACTACCTCAGCATACTTCTTCAAATGAAATATATTTAACAGTGACTTGATCTCACATTTAAGTCCATCCTAAAAATGTTTCTCTCTAGCTGCCTCATATCCTACCAATTTTGGGGTAAAAAATTGTAGGTGAGTGAAGAGGTCAGCATAATCTATCACTAATATATTCCCTTGGTTCAAACACATAAACTCTTTATCTATTTCTTTTCTTAAAGTTTATGGGTATAAATGCTCCAAGAAATTCTCATAGAAGTCCTTATAAGTAATTCCATCTAACTATTCATCCTAAACTAGCATATCCCACCAGTGCTTCATTGGTCCTCACAACATATATGTTTATATCCTAACCTATTCTCCAAAGGAGTCTCCAAGTGATCCAGAATTGTTTGTATAGACTTAATATAGGAATCAACTACCTCAAGACCACCCACTCCGACAAACATCGGAGGATGTTTCAGCTGTAACACCCTAGTCAGGTCAAACATACTCGACACAACCTTCCCCAGGTCTCTTTCTATAAACTGCCTAAAGCGATTGAAATTTTCACAGAACTATTCTTCTACCCTAACACCCGAAACCAAAGGAGGTGTTGGTTCTGCTACTAGAGGCGCATTCTTAGCAATTTCCTCATGTCACCCCACCAGCAAACGTCGCCATGGATGCATCCCTATAAAATAAAAAACACATATCTTAGGACACATAACATATCATTTCCACGATTACATAGATATGGGGGTTTCACAACCAGAAATATCAAACTACGACAGTCATAACCACGACACTGTCATCATACCCAATCATACCCATCCAAGGTCACTAGTTAACTCTGGGTAAAAAAACCTAAAATTTTAAACCTTTAATTTAACACCATTTTAACCATTTCAATAAACATATATCAATTTATAAATAGTTACAACCTATTTATTAGGCACTATTTCTTTAAAACCATAAAAGAAACAGAAAAACATTTCATTTCCCACAACCCAACCATAGCCTATTTTTTTTGTGTCTAACATGATGCGTGTCACAAAAAATCTTAAATACATGAAATGATGCATACATACACAAATATCATTAGTAATGTGAAACTGACTGGTCAGGGTGGGGCGGGCCAAGACCGTGCGGGTTTGAGCCCGCAAGGGTTTGTCCACAAAATCTCGCATATAATGCGAATAAAAAAATCCAAGTTTGCCTCGCCCCGCATAAGCACATGGGTTGCCTGCGGGCTACCCGAATTTTTAAAAAAATATTATTTATAATCATTTAAATATTGTATTTTTTTCTCATTATTAATTTTAGTTGTTGGGATAAGTATGCATTTACAATAGCTAGAGTTTTAAGAGATGTGATGGAATATTTTTCTATGGGTTAATGGTGTCATGTGCTGATGCTAATGTGGTGGTGAACTATTGAAATTCAAAGTAGGTGAGTGATCAATGAGGGGAGAAAAATGATGATGTTGATTGTTTGGTGATGTGAATGGCTAGACCTATGAATAAATGATGAAACTTCAAGCAATTATTGGTTTCAGAGAAGTTTATTAGGGTCTTATGAGTTCCTTTCATGTTTTTTTAATAACAAAATAAAATTAAGTAATAACAAAATTAAATTAGTCCAAAAAAATATTATAATTATAATAACTCTTTTAGAATTGAAACCAAGTGCATGAGAGATGAGTTCATTTTTTCGAGAGGTGGGATGACACACCATGTGAATATGGTTAATAATTACTATATAAATATTACAATATCATATTAAAACAATAAATATAGACCTATTTAAAATTCACGTGTAAATGAATGGTGAATCAGTATGACCATTACGGTGAGAAATCATATGTCATGGTTTAATCATGTTTTAAAAAAAATAAAATGAAAAAGAAGCATATATTGTAAAAAAAATTAAATTAGGCCCACAGGTCAGCCCGCACCCACACAGGCTCAACCCGCATTGGACTGTGCTCTTAGTGGTCAAAATTTTTAGGCCCGCCCCGCCCCATATTTTCCCCATACCCGCAAAGCCTATGGGCCATGGGCCCGTTTTGAATCACTAGATCTCATTACATGTTTTCCCACAAGTAAAACCTCAAAAAAAATAACATCAAACAACAAGTGATTCACCCAAGGTAAAATAACATTTTAAATATAACAATCAAACATCAAGAACAATAATCCCACCCTAAGAACTTGGGTTTTCTCCTACACATAGGTTAAATACTCTCATGCACGAGCTCATAACCGAGGCCCAACACATCCTAGTATCTTATCTACCTTTCCAAAATAGTGATACAATAGAAAATAAATCCCCTATAATACAAATTTGTAACTTCTTGGCCTGAATCACTATGACTAGTAGCCAAACCGGTTTATCACATGACCTTAGGCATGCCTACCTGTCCGCCAAAGTTTTCCAATTAGCAACAAGGGTATAATAAAGAACGTGGGGTGGATATACCCTAATTATTAGAGTAAATGAATGGTATAAATAATAAGAAATCATGATAAATAATATTCATCAATAACCATACAACACATAATAGAATCCCCAAATCTAGGTAAATACCCATAAACTAATATAGTAAACATGTCATGTCATACTAGTATCAGGGGTTAAAAGAAACCCAAAATAAATACACAATGAAAATCCCAAAAATGAGTCAAAAAAATATGCATGGTCCCTTTATATACACTCCATCCCAAGTCCCAATTAGTCATCTAACATAGGATCTTTGCCCTTATCCAGACTTGCATCCATGAAATCTGTTTGGATGCTAACGGCAGCCCAAGAAAGGTGTGAGTAAAACTCAGTAGGCCACCACTATGGTGTCTAAAGAAATATTCATTCTAAAAATTTTTGTGTATGGGTGTATAAGGAAATAATGATAGACAAGGCAATAAATGAAAAACATGTTTCATAAAACAACAGTATCCAATTAACCTCATTGACCCTCAGGTTCCAAGTGACACCCGAGTCAATCAAACCTACTTTGACTCATATCGATCATCTAAAAAATATACCATAGGGGTTACACTTTAAGTCATAGTGGGGTGTTCATTAATAAATTCAATTCAAGGTATCAAGGAGCATCATTCAAACTATCTACATCATGTAAACCTTTAGTTCTAGGAACATCATTCAGGACTAGCCTAGGGATAAGGAACCTCAGTCCATATCCTAACCCATAAAAATATTCACATTTTCAAATATTCATCACCTCAACACACATTAACAACAAGGTCTCACCTTTTTCACTTATCATTATTCTCATGGTCTATTAGATTCATCCATTTTAACCCAATATCATAGTTAAACCAATTTAACATTTATTCATATAACACAGCCATTGAATGTTCTTTAAAAATATTTAATAACATGAACAAGTCCCTTTTTTCATTTACCACTCCTTCCCCTTTTTCATAGAACAACACATTTTGTTTTTCAAGTTAATCTAAACAACCACTTATGCCATGATAATATTCCTAACAACAAGTTCCACTAGTTTAAATCTCATAAACCCTCTATTTAATCACTTACAACCCACTTTACCATTTTCAAGGGATTGGAACACCCCACAGGTTACCATAGGACCAGTCTCATAATCTTCAATGGACCCGAAGGGATCCATGAAGGGTCTACCACACAATAAAAAATAAATAGATTTTTTCAACAGTGGTATATTTTTTGGTAAAAGTGAAATTTCTGTTGGTAAATCATTTTACCAACAAAAATTGTACTCTCACTAAATTGTTGGTAAAAACTATGTCGCTAAATGTTATTGCGACAGATAAAATAGTTCTGTTGGAATTATAATAATACCAACAGATAATGTATATGTTGGTCAAAATGTTTAGCTATAGATTAATACGAAAAATTTATATGTTGGTAATATTATCAACATTTATCTTTTCATTTATTATAAGCAATACCAATGACTAATATATATTTTTAAATTATATTTTGAATAAAATATTATATGTGAGTATTCCAATGTTTGTTGCTAAAATTTTATATTATATTTATTAATATAATTATATATAATATAATTATTATATTTATTATATAATAATTATAAAATTAGCTTATATGAACATTTAAAACTACATAAAGATCTAAGAAACATGTTCCAAATATAATTAAATTTATTCAAACTTCAAGAAACTTTACATGAAACTCCAAACTCACACACATGATTTTTCATTCCATGTTCCACATAAGAAGTGGGTCCTTGTATGTAGTAATAATCCACTGTGACATCTTCTGCTCAGGCTTAACAACACCACTTATGAGTCTCTATTGCGACATCTTCTTCACTGTGACATCTTCTGCTCATGCTTGACAACACCACCGATGAGTCTCTGCTGTGACATATTCTCCTCAACCATGACATATTCTGCTCAGGCTTGAAAACACCACCCATGAGTCTCCACTATGACATCTTCTTCTCAGGCTTGACAACTTCTTCTCAGGATTGAAAACACCACCCATGAGTCTTTGCTATGAAATCTTCTACCAAGGCTTGACATCTTCTATTCAGGCTTGACATCTTCTGCTCAAGCTTGACTAAACCACCCAAGATTCTTTGATATGACATCTTTCGCTAAGGTTTGACAACTTTATCTTAGGATTGATAACACCACCCATTAGTATCTATTGTGACATCTTCTACTCATGCTTGACAACTTCACAAAAGATCAATGATGCTCCCAAACTAGTACCTTAATTAATCCTAACAACAAATCCTTGTTTCATGTATTACTGGTCACGTGGTAGAAGATTTGAAGGTGCAACATAACATTTTCCTGACCTAAAATAAAGAAACTTGTAAAGGTTCAATTCCATTATCAATCTAAATTCCTAGTAAATCCTTCATTCACATGAAATATGAGTTAATCATTATAAAAACTTACCCATAAAAGAACATATAAGAAAATGAAAACATGAAATAAGAATTAATTTATGTTTTCTTACCAAATGGTTATACGAAATGAAAATCTAAGAGTGACACAAATAATAAATAAAACAAGAAAAAAATACAAAATAGGACAAAAACATTACAGGTGGAACAAAATCTTGAAATACACTTCATTCACCAAAATCACCATCAATTGTTCTTATAAAGATATCCAATTTAGTGCTTTAAGTTCTCAGATGAATTGGTTGTTGCTATTGTGGTGGGGTATATACATACAGTTCACCCACTCATACATGAACTAGCCACAATTCCCTGTAGTCTTTTAGGGGCATCTACTTGAAACAACACAACACAAAAAAATAAAAAGTCACAAAATTAGAATAATGGAAAAGTAAAAATGGCTCTTGTATAAAATTAGAATGAAGAAGGGTTCACTTGAGTAATGCCATACCAAACAATGGAAACAAATTCTAGATTTAGAGAACTTTGGATGTTCTTCCATGATTCAGAGATTCACACCCACATCACATAGAAAATTAAAATATTGGAACTTGAATTAGATGAAATTCTAAATAAAACCTTTTCTCACATAAGAAAAATTATCGAATCAAGACACCGTTCTTTTTCAAACTCGCAAAGTTCATGGCCATGATTCCTTTTGTACATGTTAAAATTTTCCTACACCACAAAAAATAGAACCCTACAAAGAAATTTATAATACAGGACTCCAATAATATAATTATCTACATCAACATCATTCTCCCCACTCTCAACTATACAAAACACTCTATAAAGCTAGATTAGAGTGAGAATATGTTTTCAATATTACCAAATTCCCATAATATATGCCCAAAATAAAAAAAATCATCTATATATTGGATAATATAATGTCTTATGAGGTCTAATAATGATAATAAATGATATAGAAACATCACAATAAGAAAAACCCACTCGACAACAATCAGTTGTAGCATCATCCGGGTTTGAAAATTGCTTCTATAATCATAAACACACCAGTAATTATCCTTAAGGACTCTTAGACATGTGAATCTGGGAATAATGTGTGCCTTGATAATATCCAATCATCAAAGGTTATAGCTAACATAATTTTCACTAAAAGGGGTTTATAATCATTTGAAAGCCTATAAGAAAATCTCTTAAGGATGAAATTGTATTGCTTAAAAATATTACAATGTATATCGATGTTAATGATCATATTTTAATGTTTGGACTAGTGAAGAGTCACATGGATACACAACTTACTAGCCAATTCTGGGATCAAATATCAGATTTACCACTTGATGCTGCAATAATAGTTGGTGTAGACCTTGATCAAGGTTTGAAATAGGTTTATATTAAGTATATAAAGGTTGAAAAAGTCCTTGGAGGCCAATTATAGGATTCCAAGGTTCTTAAAGGTGTAATGTTCTACAAATACTTTGTTACCCATGGAAAAATGAGAAAATGGATGTAAACCCCTGAATCATTCTTCTTTATTGTCCTCTAGAGTACAAGAATTGGGAGAACAAAACAAATGTATAGTTGGTGAGAGAAGATGATTGGGGAGTATGAAAAATGAAAAAGTACATTGATAATCTTTACATATAGATATAAAAGTTCAAACCTGATTTAGTTATAACCAAGAGAGGGCTAAGTGATTTGGAATGCCATTACTTAAGAAAATCTGGACTCAGTGCCGTTATATGATTAAGAAAATAAGACAAAATGGTAGTGAAAGCTTATATAATAGTTTTTGTAAATAGACCCAATGAACATCAGGAATCCTATGTGGGAACAAAATATAGGATTTTTTAGGTCAAGAGAATCAATTATGAGTTTAAACTTTTATCATGGAGTGTTTGGATCCAAAATTTTGCACCGTTCTACAAAGGGGTTCTAAAAAGGATCTTCTAAATAAAGTGTAAATGAATTTTCATGTTGTTATACCCTAAGAAGAAATATTATCAAGAATAAAAAGTTGATACCTGGTGGTATTTCTACTGGGATTACCATGTCTTCCACTTTGAAGTATAAGAGCTCGTCAATTGAAGGCATTGAGAAGTATGATAACCCTGCTTTTATTACAACCTTAAACATGATTTATTACATAAACTATTCACTTGATACAACATGAAATATCGGGAGGTCTAGTGTCTTTAGGGATTAGGATCATTACATAACAACTTAAAACATGAAATACAACATCTTTATTGAAAACTTCCTTTACATGACCACTACATTCCCTTGTACTTAGCATTGCATGGGATAACCTGAGGACATGCATAAGAAAAGGGTGATCTATAAAGCCCAGTAAGGGAATAAACATGGAATACATGAGGAGTACAATACATGTTAGACAATAGGCATATCAATAGAGTACAAGAGAATCATGGACATAAAGACATGATAAAGCATGATAATCATAACATGGAAATGTGGCAACAACACTTAACATGGAATTAGCATGAGCCAAGGCTCATTGCACATAAAGCACGAGTAAACCCTCGTTGCACTTGAATTAGCATGAGTCAACACTCATTTCACATGATGTATCATGATACTATACTTTACCCAATGCATTGGAGTGCTATAAGAATGCACCCTTCTTAAACATTTCATTTCATGCATAAGTGTCCCACATGGATCATAAAACATGGATTCATTAAACATAATCATTTATTCCATGATAAAGGAATGTGGAATTCACACTTGAAACTTTATAATCAATAAGTAAATTTGCATAAAGGTGAATACCCTTGATGGAGAAATGGGCATGGTATTCATTACACAATGGCATTGGCTTAGAAAATCGGTGCGATTTCAGCAGTGTAATGACGTGACATAAGAATTCATAAAAAATGGTTTATGAGAGAGAAAGGGGTGCCTCATCATATATACATGAAATGGACAGTAAGGGGGTCATATAGATACATGTCCCAACAATTATAATGTAATTTAGATTCATGATACAAAAGTATTGCTTGATTGTAAATGAGGAGAGAGAAGTTCCTTTCGGAATTTCGGCATAGTAAAGGGTGTACATGGGAGGCATTTAATGAGAGAGAAAAGGGTATCCCATCATTCAAAAAATAAGAGGGAAGTATGGGGGAGGTGTGAAACCATACCCCAACATTCATAATTTAAATTAAAAGGGAAAACAACTTAAAGAAAATTGAAGAAAAATGAGAAAGGAAGAAAAAACCCTTACTTGGAAGTGTGCTTCCAAAGGCTAGAGAGAGGCTTCTTGGGAGCTTGGGGCACCTTGGGAGGATTCTGGAGAGAGTAGTTCAAAGGTTGGAAGAACTCAAAAGGCTTTGATTGAGGAGGAAGTGGGAGCTTGGGTGGGTTTATATAGGAAAGGTGAGTGAATTCTTTATTATTTAGGTTTGGGACCCCTTATATTAAATTAATCCAAACCACAAACCATCCCATGGTTTTTTCCCATGGTTTTTGGAAAAGGGAAGAGGAAAAAAATATTTTATAAGGACAAAGTCTGAACTTCTTAAAATAATGGGGTTGCTTATGTGGAGGTGAGTCACACTCCTATGAAAAATAATTTAAAAAGACAAGATGTTTAATAAGTCGTGAGGGGTCCATTAATGTTTTGTAAAAGTCAAACAAACCCAAAATAAAATTATTTTAATGAAAAAACATATATTTTCTGAACATAAAGATTATAGTATTTTATTGCATCACTATTGGGTCATTATGATGTCATAAAACACATTATATATTTAAACGGTATTTAATTTTTACCCAAAAAATTGACTGTCTCAGAAAATTTCACCGTTAGATAATTTCGACATCCTGATTCCAGAAATAACATTTATTTAATCTAAATAATTTTCTAAATATGTTAATTTTCACTTTTAAAATAAAAACTGACATTAATCGAAAATTCACAGGTTTTGACAAAAATGGCTTTCAAACCTTAATAAAAATTACAATTGAATTCATAAAATTATAAGATCATTTATATTTAATAAAAAATAATTTAATAATAATAATAATATTTTATTAAAATATAATTTAATTAAAAAATCCCTTAATTTAATAAAATAGAATTCTTAATTAAATAATAACTAAAAACAATATTTGTACTTTAAAAACTATTTACAATGTATCAATAATGACAAGAAGTTATATTCATTATTATATATAAAAAAATAATATACATGAACATATTACTAGTGATTTGTTACATAACCCCTTAAAATAGCCGCATAAGACCTAAGGGTAAGGTGTGCGATGATGACAGACTCTTGGGGTGGTTCAGATAACATCGCTCGAGTGGTAATCTCTATCAACTTCCACTTTTCCCGTATATGGTCCCATTAGAGCTTGAGATGATGAAGCTCAGCTTGGGCTTGGTCAAGAGCGAAGCCCAAGGACGCCACCTCTTTTCTGAGCTCTGACAAATGGGCTTCGTACGGAGCAATTCTAATGGATGAGGTCATCGCTTCTTTTGTCTGAGTAAATTAGATTTGTTAAATCTCTATATTTATACTAATCATGTGATCACTGTTCAATAGCTATAAATGTAATAGTTACAAATCTTAACATAAAACCAATGAATTTGACATTTTATATAAATGTTTTATATAAAGAGACATTTAACTAGATCAATATGGATTTCCATTAATGAAACTTTGGGTCGTTACAATATTCCCCCTTAAGAAATTTAGCCCTCGAAATTTCATTTTCCCACACTAAAACAGATGTGGGTAACTCAGCTTCATCATTTCCTCCGATTCCCAAGTCGCTTTTTCAAACTTGTGGTTTCGCCACAACACCTTGACGAGGGGCATTGTCTTATTTCATAGAACTTTTTCTCTATGATCTAAGATCTTCATTGGTTGCTCCTCATAAGAAAGATCATCCTCCAATTGTACCACCTCAGAAGAGAGTACATGTGAAGGGTTTGGTATGTACTTCCTTAAGAGGGATACATGAAAGACATCATGTACTTTGGCCATGGTAGGTGGAAGTGCTAGTCGATAGGCCACAGCCCCAACACGATCAAGAATCTCGAAGGGGACGATGTACCTTGGACTTAACTTCCCTTTCTTTCCAAACCTCATGACCTTCTTCCACGGAGATATGCGTAGAAAAACCATGTCTCCAACTTTAAACTCAAGGTCTCGTTGACGATTATCTACATAACTCTTCTGTCGACTCTAGGCTACCTTGATATGCTACTGAATGGTTTTCACCTTCTCCACCATTTCCTCGACCATTTCTGGTCCAAGTAGCTTACGTTCACAGACCTCATCCCAACACGCTGGTGTTCTTCACCTTTTCCCATAAAGGGATTCATATGGTTCCATTTGGATGCTCGAGTAGAAATTGTTATTATAAGAGAACTCAACCAGAGGAAGATGTTGATCCCATCCTACTTTAAAGCCCATTGAGCATGCTCTCAACATGTCTTCAAGTGTTTGGATAGTCCGCTCGGATTGGACATCAGTTTGAGGATGATAGGCTATACTGAAGTTTAGTTCAGTATTCAGAGCATGTTGAAGACTCTTCCAAAACTTAGAGGTGAATCTTGGATCTCGGTCAGACACAATTGATAGTGGCACTCCATGCAGCCTTACCACTTCCCTGATATATATCTGTGCCAGTTAATCCAATGATAAATCCTCATAAATAGCAATGAAGTGTGCAGTCTTTGTAAGACAATCCATAACAACCCAGATTGCATTGTTGCCTTTGGATGTCCTCGAAATTCCGGTGACAAAGTCCATGGTGATGTTCTCCCATTTCCATTCTGGTATGGGCAATGGTTTCATCATCCCCTTAGACTTCTGCCTCTCTGCCTTCACTTGCTGGCACACTAGGAACTTTGATGTATATTCATCGATCTCCTTTTTCATATTATCCCACCAAAAGTTTTCTCAGATATCTCGATACATATTTGTTCTCCCTAGGTGAATAGAGAAATTTGAACTATGTGCATCATCCAAAAGTTCCTTCTTTAGCTCCGGACTTAATGGAACACATAGTCTTTTCCCAAATCGCACAATTACTTCTTCATTAACATTAAACTCCGAGGATTTCCCCTTTTTGATAGCTTCCACTTTTTCTTGAATTCCCACATCATCCTTTTGATCATCCTTTAACCTTTCCAAAAGATACGGTTGAGAAATCATTTGTGAAAGGATTGATGATGTTCCCTTCTTTATGATTCTTATGTCCATATTCTTCAAGTCTAAGAAGATTGGATCCCTCTCAATTCTCGTCATTGATAGAATCGTTGGGTCCTTTCTACTTCGGGCATCTTCCACCTTGTTTTCTTTCCCAGGGTGGTAATGTATTGAACAGTCATAATCCTTGATGAGCTCTATCCATCTTCTCTGGTGCATATTAAGCTCTTTCTGTGTGAATATATATTTAAGACTCTTGTGGTCAGTATATATCTCACATTTCTCCCCATAGAGATAATGCCGCCAGATTTTCAAGGAAAAGATCACCACCGCCAACTCCAGATCATGCATTGGATAGTTTCACTCATGGATTTTCAACTGACTTGAGGCATAGGATATCACTTTATCATTCTGCATCAGCACAAATCCTAAACCCTTCTTTGAAGCATCACTGAATACCACAAAAATTTCCCCACTTGTGGGTAAAGTGAGCACGGGCGTAGTGATAAGGCTCCTTTTCAACTCCTTGAAGATTTCTTCACATTCATCACTCCAATCAAACTTTACTCCCTTTCAAGTTAGCTTGGTAAGAGGTTTGGACAATCGTGATAAATTTCTCACAAATCGTTGATAATATCTAGCTAACCCCAAGAAGCTACGGATATCTGTTACCGACGTTGGCCTTGGTCACCCCTCAATTGCATCTATGTTGGAGGGATCCATAGATATACTATTTCTTGTGATGATATGGCTCAAGAATGAGACTTCCTTCAACCAGAACTCACACTTACTGTACTTTTCATAGATCTTCTCCTTGTGCAAAGTCTCCAGTACAGTTCTTAAATTCTCCTCATGATCCTCCTTGGTTTTGGAGTATATTATAATATTATCTATAAAGACTACCAAAAAATTTTCTAGGTAATCTCTAAAGACTTTATTCATCAAGTCCATGAATATTGCTGGAGAATTGGTGAGTTTGAAAGGCATTAATATGAATTCATAGTGCCCGTATCTTGTACGAAAAGCAGTCTTGGGGACATCTTCCTTCTTCAACCTTACTTGATAATATCCCGACCACAAATCTACCTTGGAGAAGTATTGTGCTCCACGCAGTTGATCGAACAATTCATCGATCCGTGGTAGAGGATACTTGCTCTTTATCGTGATTTTGTTAAGTTTACTATAATTGATGCAAATCTGCATTAACCCATCCTTCTTCTTGACAAAGAGGACTGGTGCACCCCAGGGTGAAGCACTTGGGCATATAAACCCTTTATACAGATTCTTCTGTAGTTGTTTCTTCAGCTCTTCAAGTTCTATGATAGCCATTCTATATGGAGTATTGGATATTGGTATCACCCCTGGTATAAGTTCAATTGAGAATTCAACATCTCTTCTAGGAGAAAGACCAGGCATTTCCTCGGAAAACACTTCAGCAAATTCTCTCACAATAGGTATTTATTCGAGGATGGTTTCTTCCTTGGACTTAATCATCTGAGCCAGATACACGTTCTCATAGGGAAGTAATATCCATGCTTGAGATGATGGATCTAAAGGAGATTCATCTTCCTCCTTACACTTGTAAAGAATCAGTGGTCGATTCTCCAAATGGAGTGTGATTTCCCTCTCCCGATAATTTATGTTGGCTCTATATAAGGAAAGTCAATCTATGCCAAGAATTGCATCAAATTTCACCAGAGGGAGTATGAAGAGGTTCATTGGGAAATTCAATCCATATATTATAACAGGGAAAGACTTATATTCATGGGATGCAATGATTGCCCCATTTTTCATACTCACCGACATCTTCACTTCCATGATTTTTGGTGGTGTTGGGATTGTTCTACTAAACTTTTGAGATATAAAAGAATGCGTAGAACCTGAATTAAAAAGTATGTTCACTATTCTTGACTGAATAACTAGCGTACCTGTCACCACTTCGTTGTCGGGGTTCGCTTTGAAAGAAGTGATGGCAAAATCTCTTCCTTGTTGCCTTGGAGGTTGTTGGTTGCCTCCTAAAACCCTTGGTTTAGGGCACTGATTTGAAAAATGCCTTGGTTCTTTGCAGTTTTACCAATGAACAACGCGTTGAGGTTCGAACGGAGCGTTCCTCTCCTCTGTCGCAGCCACGGGTCTTTCTTGCCGACAGTTAACAGCTAGGTTCTCTTCTCTTCCACACCTAAAGCATTTCCTCGTCCCCTTGAGGCAATTTACAGGGTGCTTCTTTCCGCACTTTTGGCAAGTGTGGTGCTGGATCTTCTTAGAACCGTTGGATTTATCCATCGGACCGCCAGTATTGAAGTCCACCTTACGCTTCTTGTCCCCATGATACCCCTGTGATTCCCCGGTCTCCATTTCGACCTTGAGGGTACATCAGACAATTTCCTCATAGCTGTCAAAGTCACGGATCGCTAATGCTTTCCGCAGGCTAGGCTTCAGCCCACCAAAGAAGCGGTCAACCTTGAATTTGGTGGTAATGACAAAGCCGAAAGCGTATCGTGCAAGCCTTGTGAAGTTTTCCTTGTAAGCTCCAATAGATTCTTCTTCTTTTTGTTTGAGGGAAAGGAAGTCCCTTTCCATCTTAAACCAGAGGGTGCGTAGAAAATATTTATCGAAAAACATCTTCTGGAAATCCTTCCATTCCAACTCCTCGATCTCCTCCTCAAGCTTCGTATTTTTTATCAACGTCCACCATTGATCAGCTTCACCCTCCATATGATAATCCATTAAGAAAACCTTCTCTTGTTCAGAACATTGAAGTATGAAGAAGATCTTTTCAATGGAGTTGATCCATTGTTCATCGATCATGGAATCGGATGATCCACTAAAAGTAGGAGGCCTTTGTCTCATGAAGCTGTCGATAGCAAATTTTTCCTTCTTAGGGGGGTTTGGACGTTCCTCTTGACCCGTGTTTCTATTCAAATATTGAGTTAGTTGAGAGAGAAGCATGAAAAAGTTCACGATTCCCGCTCCCATTGGATTGGGCATCTCATTAGTACAGTCATCACACTGATCTTCACACTAGTTGTTAGCCCGAGTCCTCCTATTACCGGCCATTGGCTGTAATAAAAGGAAAGTTAGGGGGTAACACATAAAGGTTAATCCAAAGAAAAAAGTTTATGACTTAAAAATAAACTTTTATTTCCTTAACTCATGAGTCTATAGGCTTCAACCTAGGCTTTTCATGATCTACTTTCTAACATATATTCTTAGGGGAATATTTTTTAATTCCCTTAATAAGGGTTAATACTAAGCTTGTGAATTTATCAAAACATATACCCTAGGAGTGTCGTAACCAAGAGTGTAGCAAGGCCCGTTATCGTGCACCAGTTCTTGTTCGAGTCTATCTCAAAGCAGTGTTTTCGGGTTTTACCCATAGGATACATCTGTGTCAGAGCCGCCTCTACCTGCTTGTATCCAGATAAAGATGTATTTGCTTGATAAACCACTTACTCTGTAATTACCAAAACTTAGGGATGTTTTTATTATACTTAATCTTTTCTCTAAGGATTTACTAGGGTTTTCTAATCCTAATCCCAAAAATAACTAAACCTATCCTCGGATACCAACTATGACAACCCTGCTTTTATTACAAACTTAAACATGATTTATTACATAAACTATTCACTTGATACAACATGGAATATTGAGATATCTAGTGTCTTTGGGGATTAGGATCATTACATAACAACTTAAAACATGAAATACAACATCTTTATTGAAAACTTCCTTTACATGACCACTACATTCCCTCGTATTTAGCATTGCATGGGATAACCCGAGGACATGCATAAGAAAAGGGTGATCTATAAAGCCCAGTAAGGGAATAAACATGGAATAAATGAGGAGTAAAATACATGTTAGACAATAGGCATATCAATAGAGCACAAGAGAATCATGTACATAAAGGCATGATAAAGCATGATAATCATAACATAGAAATGTGGCAACAACACTTAACATGGAATTAGCATGAGCCAAGGCTCATTGCACATAGAGCATGAGTAAATCCTCATTGCACATAAAGCATGATTAAACCCTTGTTGCACTTGAATTATCATGACTCAACACTCATTGCACATGAATTATCATGATACTGTACTTTACCCAATGCATTGGAGCGCTATAAGGGCGCACCCTTCTTAAACATTTCATTTCATGTATAAGTGTGTCACACAGATCATAAAACATGGATTCATTAAACATAATCATTTATTCCACGATAAAGGAATGTGGAATTCATACCTGAAACTTTATAATCAATAAGTAAATGTGCATAAAGTTAAATACCCTTGATGGAGAAATGGGCATGGTATTCACTACACAATGGCATTGGCTTAGAAAATCGGTGCGATTTCGGTAGCGTAACGGCGTGACATAAGAATTCATAAAAAATGGTTGATGAGAGAGAAAGGGGTGCCTAATCATATCTACATGAAATAGACAGTAAGGGGGAGATATAGATACATTTCCCAACAATTTTAATGGAATTTAGATTCATGATACAAAAGTATTGCTTGATTGTAAACGAGGAGAGAGAAGTTCCTTTCGGAATTTCGGCATAGTAACGGGTGTACATGGGAGGAATTTAATGAGAGATAAAGGGGTCTCCCATCATTAAAACAATAAGAGGGAAGTATGGGGGAGTTTTGAAACCGTACTCCAACATTCATACTTGAAATTAAAAGGGCAAAACAACTTAAAGAAAATTGGACAAAAATGAGAAAGGAAGAAAAAAACCCTTACTTGGAAGTGTACTTCCAAAGGCTAGAGAGAGGCTTTAGAGAGGATTATTGGGAGATTGGGGCACCTTGGGAGGATTATAGAGAGAGTAGGTAAGAGTTTTTACAAACTCCAATGGCTTTGAGTGAGGAGGAAGTGGGAGCTTGGGTGGGTTTATATAGGAAAGGTGAGTGAATTCTTTATTATTTAGGTTTGGGACCCCTTATATTAAATTAATCCAAACCACAAACCATCCCATGGTTTTTGCCCATGGTTTTTGTAAAAGTGAAGAGGAAAACAATATTTTATAAGTACAAAGTCCTAACTTCTTAAAATAATGGGGTTTATTATGTGGAGGTGAGTCACACTCCCATGAAAAATAATTTAAAAAGACAAGATGTTTAATAAGTCTTGAGGGGTCCATTAATGCTTTGTAAAATAAATCAAACAAACCCAAAATCACATTATTTTAATGAAAAAACATATATTGGCCGAAAATAAAGCTTATAGTATTTTATTACATCACTATTGGGTCATTATGATGTCATAAAACACATTATATATTTAAACGGTATTTAATTTTTACCCAAAAATTTGACTGTCTCAGAAAATTATGAAAAATTCACCATTGGATAATTTCAATATCTTGATTCCAGAAATAACATTTATTTTATCTAAATAATTTTCAAAATATGTTAATTTTCACTTTTAAAATAAAAACCGACATTTATCGAAAATTCACGGGTTTGACAAAAATGGCTTTCAAACCTTAATAAAAATTACAATTGCATTCATAAAATTATAAGATCATTTATATTTAATAAAAATTAATTTAATAATAATAATAATATTTTATTAAAATATAATTTAATTCAAAAATACCTTAATTTAATAAAATATAATTCTTAATTAAATAATAACTAAAAACACTATTTGTACTTTAAAAGCTATTTATAATGTATCAATAATGACAAGAAGGTATATTCATTATTATATACAAAAAATATATACATGAACATATTACTAGCGATTTGTTATATAACCCCTTAAAACAGCCACATAAGACCTAAGGGTAAGGTGTGCGATGGTGACAGACTCTTGGGGTGGCTCAGATAACATCGCTCGAGTGGTAATCTCTATCAAATTCCACTTTTCCCGTAGACGGTCACATTCAAGCTTGACATGATGAATCTCAGCTTGGGATTTGTCAAGAGCGAAGCTCAAGGACGCCACCTATTTTCCAAGCTTCGATAAATGGGCTTCGTACGAAACAATTCTACTGGATGAGGCCATCTCTTATTTTGTCTGAGTAAATTGGATTTGTTAAAGCCCTATATTTATACTAATCATGTGATCACTGTTCAATGGCTATAAATGTAACGGTCACAAATATTAAAATAAAATCAAAGAAGTTGACATTTTATATAAAAAAATTACATAAAGAGACATTTAACTAGATCAAGAGGGATTTACATTAATGAAACTTTGGGTCATTACAAGAAGTGTCCTTACGAAGCTGCTACTATTTCTTTTGAGGCATTACCCGGAACCCTAGCATAAAAAAGTGGTGTTAATGTGATTAGTCTATGATTTCTCTACAAGTAAAGCATGAAAAAGGTGAAAATACATGGATTGAAAAATATGGGAGTACAATTGTCATTTTTGACATGAAAGAACACAAGATATGGTATGCTTATAACCTAAAGGTGCAAAAGATATGGGATTCCTGCATGTAAAAGCTATTAAAAACTAGATGGAAAATAACAATTACAGGATAGACTTGAATAACATAGTACTTAACAGGTGATTGTAGTGAATAGGATCCTTAAAGTTTCTAATTCTAGGAAACCATAACACAAATATAGAATCATCAAAAAACACCATGAATAACATCATATAGGACATTTTGTATCATCCTTGAATTCCTGTCATCAAAAGGCCATCAAACTAACTCTCCTCCAGGATCTACATCACTTAAATGACCACCTATGATGAACTGTGCATAAAATCCCCAATTCCTATAAGCACACATGAAAATGAGATAAAAATCTCCTACAAAAAAATAACTAAAACAAATAAAATAGAACCAAAGAAAAAAGGTGTGCCCATACTCATCTGCTCATCAAACATCTGTAGAGAATATGATTTCATCAGCCTCGATGCCCCACCATAATGTAACATAATTAACAAGCATGAGAAATCATAATAGAACCAAAAAAAAAGGAATGAACATGAATAAAACTTCAACAACCCAAAACAAAACTGGAATGAAACAAAAAGTAAAAAACATAAAAATCTAAATCACTATTAAGATTCCCATATATGAAAACTAGAGGAGATGTAACTTCTTTTACATCAATAGAATTTTGAATACATGTTCCTCACCATGAAATTACCTAGAAGAGAATAAAAATCCAGCCCAGAATCACTTCCATCTTAATTTTTCAGTGTCTTCTTTTTGAGTCAAAATCTTGTGAACTAGATACAAGCAAAGACTGGCCATATAGCGTCAGGAATTCTATCCAAAAGAACAAATGAAAAGTTTGAATTTCAACACAAATCTAAACCAAAACAAGAATATCTTGAACATGAACACCATCATATAGTTAGTCAGAATCATCTCATTCAAAATCTATTTGAGACAAAAAACAAAACCTTTAAAAAACACTAGCTCCATCACATCCCCCGACCAAATGCATTGTGTAAAACAAAAAAATAGAAACCCAAAAGCCTGAACTGACCTACCCACCCTTCACTGACAGGGATCATAAGCATGAAGAATCATCTCATTCATGTTGGATCAAGATGGAAAGACCAACGCCGCCCTAGGCCGGGAGGTCTATCTTTAAGACCCAGTGGGACTGTCGGAGAATACATCTGAATCCACCCTTAATGACAAGGAAATTGAAACTAATTGAATCATAAATAGGCATAACTCAAAGAGAAATAGAGAAAAGGAAGATCAAATATAGCTGAGGGTTGATTCAAAATTATGGGAAAGAAACCCTAAAAAGAAAACACTAAAAGAAATCTAAAAAACACCAAAATCAACATATGAGACTGACCCTGCATAGCATCACAGGCACGAATAAGAATGAATCACCCAACGTGAGCAAAGAGAGAACCAAGGAAAAGGTGTAAAGAAGTGGGTGAGAGAGCCTTTCCTGGGGATAACGACGATGAACCGGGTTTGTGAGTGAGCAGAGATCGCCGGTGTGGAGGTGGTGGGTGACAAAGAAGTTGGGAGAAAGGAGGTGCAGGGAAGACATAGGGATTGGGAATACATTTTTCATTTTTTTCGTTATATTTTTTTGATTTTTTTCTAAATATTCAATTCGGATAAAATTTAGTCGAAAGGTAATTTTAATTATATTTCAAAAATAATATATATTGTATAAATTTTATTATTACAAATATTTTATTGTCAATAAAAATAATTTTTTTGTAATATTTTATTGTTCCAAAAATTGTTGATTTTATTTTGTTTCAAATATTTGAAATATTTTATTGTTAATAAAAAAAATGTTTGATTAACTTATAAATTGTACTTATAATCAATTTTGTTTTTGTTAATAGCAATTTAATTTTTTTTAAAAATAGTTTACTAATAGTAACAACAATTTTTGTTGTTAAATTATTTGTTTGTATTGAGTAAATAATAGCTATAGATTTATGTGTTGGAAAAAAAATTCCAGTAATAATGAATAATAATAACAAATTGATTTGTTGGCAAAAAAATTGTTGATATTAATGTTATAAAGTAACAAATTAAATTTTTGGTAAAAATATTTGTTGGTATTAAACATTAATAGCAACAGATATATATATGTTGGTAAAAATAAATATTGGTACTAAAATTAAATATTAAAAAAAATTAATATCTAATGGAATTGTTCATTTTTAAAAACATATATATTATCTGTTGGTATAAGTTATTTTTTTATAGTGACAACATTTAAAATCCTAGTTTAACATCTTTAAGAAAAGGAGAAAGTGCACAGCATGTTGGTGAAATTGTACAAACCACATACACATGAACAACATCAAGAATATGAGAAATAGCTTATAGAACACACACCTTAGGTTCGTCGACAAACACTTATCTGACCTTGGGCTTTGATTCAAGATAAAATGACTACAATCATAAAAGAGAAGATCACCCAAGAAATAGGGCTCATGGGACTTAGAAGAATATGGGAAACCAAGCTGTGAATATTCTAGGAAATATAAGGAAATAGACTAAAATATACTCATAGACTTACTTGGGTCTTCAAATCGCAATAAACAAAACCTCAAATTTCTTAGAATTGAAGGGGATACACCCTTGGGAGAAGAGGGAGCTTTTGATTTGCATACTAGGATACTGGGAGTGGAATGAGGAGAAAAATTGGGTGGAAAAGATGTAAACTCAAGAGAGAAATGGTAAATTGTCCACTTTTAATAAGGTACATAGTTTAGTCACATTTTTTGGAAAACCATATGCCTACCGTGTGACCTCCTCTATCCAAAGCGGACACGGGCCGCATAGTTTTCTAGGCCACCCGCATAGTTTGAAAAACCATGCAGAATCCATGTGAATGGATCTGGACCAAGACTTCATGGTTTCCAAGCCACATTGCATGGTTTTTAAAACTTTGTTCCCCCTAAATCCATGTCGCACAATCATGGTGTACAGTTAGCACTAACCATGATCTAACCATGTTCCATGCACTGTAACTCATTTTCCCTTTTTCAAAGTCCTGAACCCTCAAGACGCTCTCATGACCTTCTCTACTTCTAGGAATCATTCCATAGGCCATTAAAATGAGTTCAACCAAATAATAAAATAGCAACATACCTCGTCAAAGGGTCAGGATCTTACACTAACAATTTTGGCCAGTAGACTAGATTACACAGTGTGTAGTCAGAGTACATGTAGTGTACCCAAGTTTACTACACCTATAAATGTCATGGGATACACAACATGCCAAGTAGTAATAACACATGATGTATTTGTTGTATACTGCATTTTGACCAGTCCAATTTAGCACATGATTTGTTAGATTACATGACATGTAGCTAGCATACATGTCATGTATTCTACAGGGTATAACAGTGAAATCCACGCTAACTGTGTGGTAAAATACATGGTTTATAACCATTTGAGACTAGAATTCTAGAAAATTAATGAGATACATAATGTGTAGTCATTGTACATGATATGTAACTCATTATTTCCTATGTCTGAAGAACACACCGAGTCCCTCGACATGTTAGGTGGATACACAACTAAAAAAACACACAATGTGTAGCTGGAGTATATGTCATGTGGTCCTAAATCTGAAGAATATGTTGATTCCTTCAATGGGTTACATAGAAACATGAAAAACAGAACACATGGTGTGTAACTAGTTAGTACACACTGTGTAGTATGGTAAAGGTACACACCAAAGCCCTAGGAATTTATCTCGGGTACACAACAATCAAGGTGTAATGCATGTAGCTCATTGGTATATGTCATGTAGTATCCCAATAAAGGATAGAATTTAAAATTACATTAAAATTATTAATCATGACATTAAAACCTAATTACATTGTTGGCACTAGATGTGTTTGATTATGTAATCGATGTTTTGAAGAATTAATAAATGCTCAATTAATTTATTATAATTATTTGTAATCATTGGTCATGTTGTTTATTTTCCATGAATTCATTTATGATGGGTATCTCCAAGAGACTTCGTATGATTATTTAGATAAAAGGGAATTAATTAATTAATTAATTAATACAAGCATGTTTATCTTAATAATAAAGAATAAATAAAATTGAATGTTGACCAATATACTTTTGCATATTCATTGCATGTGTATGGTCGATCATGATCTTGACCAAGACCTTTGTATATGTTGGTTTAATTTAATTTAACTTGTTTCATGGTTTTGAAATTGTTTTATATTAAATTAAATATGATGGTATTTGTGTCATCTCTCATTCCTTTATTTTCTAGGACTTGCATATCCATATTGATTTATGTAATTCCCCTTAACTAATATTTCAGTTCTCCTCACATACATGTGAGTTATAAATACATGTAATAAAATGAGTATCTCAAAGCGTGTGGAGGTGGTTCAAGATGGAACCAAGATTATGTCAACCCAGGTGACACATGAGTGGACAAGTAGAATGCTGCAACTCATGCCAAGATCAACATAATGATTTTTTTCCCTAGGTCATAGGTTGATTTGTTGTACGCTCAATAAATCAATAATTAGATAACCACATGATCAGGTCATTTATTTATTTATTTATTTATGTCTTATGTGTTATTTATTTTATAGATGCAAGACCATGATCACATAAATAAATGGACTAATATAAAAAGATGGAATTTAAATAAATAGATTATGCGTAAATGTTTTATCAAAACACGGTTAATAACTTAAGTAAAATCCACTTAATATTAACAAGATTTGTAAGGGATAAAATAAGAAATATTTATTCATAATAAAATAAAAACCCTTAAGTTAATATTATGTCATTAATCCTTCCATCATATGTATTAATATGTAATCGTAGTTAAAGTTTCGATTCGGCTTACATCAGTGGCACTTTTTAATTATCAAGAAGTCTTAACTAAGATAGTGGATTAACTTAACCAAATATTTATTGGGTTTAATGGCCTATATCTGTCTAATAAAAATTTGGAGGTAAGTGTTTAAGAAATCCCAATTAGGATTTATGGATTGGGGATTCCACTCAACACATCATAGAGCTTCCAGTTTTTAGTTGGTAAGACCGCCTACCTAAATACTTTCTTATAATTTCCATTGCCTGTATCTTGATTATAAGAAAGCAAATATGGATCTTTTCCATAAGAATTTATTGAGTGAAAGGACATTTTGAGTTCAATGGTGAGGTTCATTAAGACTTTGTAAAATAGTGGGAGACTTAATAAAATTAAATTCATTATGTCTCACATAAATTATAATCAAGTGAAGTACTAATAGTATACTCTTTTATAATTGTAGAATAGTGGAAATTTCATCATCCAACTTATCCCTATGATCAATATTTGAGAAATTTCATATTCTTATTTTAAATAACTTTTTAGAATGGTTTAGACACATACAGGTTGTGTTGTGATATAAACAAAAAAACTTACATGTTAAAATACTCACTACATGATCCACCTATAAAGGAGGTGAGTAGTGAAGAGTTTGTTGTCTATGATAAACACTTGTGTGACATATTCATTGTTCATTGTTTAATGATTTCATCCATATATAGTGCACTCGTGAATTCTAATGAATACATGGATTCTTATAACATGATCCAACATTTGTGTGGTCTATATCAGGAGAGACCTAGATAATAATAGTTTAAGATATACAAGGTGCTCTTTCATATTAAGCTTGGAGATTGTTCACTATCTAGACCTCACGTAGTTAAACTCATTGTCTACATTGAGTTCCTAGAGGTTATAGGTTTAAATTTCCTAAAGAACTGCACATCAATCTCATTCTTGCATCACTCCCTCTAATCTTCTTCAGCTTTGTTGTTAATTTCAATATGAACAACATTGAGAAGTCTTTACCAGATCTTATTACACTACTTCTCCAAGTTGAAAATGATATGAAGTGTGAAAATCCTTACATCCTTATGGTGAATAAAATGAAAGGTCAGGCGAAGAGCTCTAAATATAAAGCTTCTTCACAATACCCTTCCAATAAGAGAAGGATCAAGAGAAAAGCAAGGGAGCAAGATGATTCATGTTTTTCATGTGGAAAGAAGGGTCACTGGAAGAAAAATTGCAACCAGGAAAAGAAACAAGGGGAAGCTCCATGTGCATTTGTTATCAATTTAAATATATCTATTTCTATAAATTGGGTATTATATGTAGCATATGGTGCTCACATATGTATTCAAATACAAGAACTAAGTATATTCTAGAAGATTAGATGAGGGGAGATAAATCTATGATAATCCAATAGATATAGACTTATTATCATGGCTATTGGGGACTACCAACTTATGTTTCTGATAGGAATGATCTTATTTTTAAAATACTGTTATTATGTGTCATCTATTTCCAAAAACATTAATTATGTATCCAAACTTGATACGGATAGATTTATTTTTAAATTTGGGAATAGGTGTTGATTAATTTATAAGGATAACATTTTTTATGGTAAGGTTCATTTAAATAATGGTATTTATGTGTTGGATTACATGAATAAAGTAATGGAAATCAATAATGAAACTACTTCACATGACTCATACCACACCAAACTATAGCATCACTGGATAGGTCATGTAAGCAAAAAGTATTTGACAAAATTACGCCAAGATGGATATTTAGATTCCTTTGAGCTAAAACCACTTGGTTTGTGCCACACATGTTTACAAGGAAGAATGATTAATTCCTTATTTAGTAGAAAAGTTTAAAGGGCTGAAGAGATTCTTAGATTAGTTTATATCGATGTGTGTGGACCATTTCCAGTTAAATCAAGGGGTGGGTACTTAGAATTCATAATTTTTACTAATGATTTAAGCATATATATATATATATATACCTACTTAATGAGGTATAAGTTAGATTCCTTTGATATATTCGAGGAATGAAATAATGAATTTGAGAACCAACTTAGTAAGAAGATTAAGAAACTCCACTTAGACCATGGTGGGGAATATCTTAATCAAGACTTCATTGATTATTTACAGAAGTTTGTGATTCTATTACAAATCCCTCCTCATTATACACCTCAGTGTAATAGTTTAAGCGAAAGGAGGAACCATGCCCTTCTAGATATGGTGAGACCAATGACGAGTCATGCAATTCTTCCATTATCCTTTTGGGGATAGACATTACAAATAGCAGCATACATACTAAAATGAGTGCCAACTAAAGTGGAATATGGTATTCTATACCAATTTTGGAGTATAAATAAACCTTTGTTGTCATACTTTTATGTGTGGGGATGTGAAACATTTGTTAAGGCCTCTTCAGGTAACAAACTTTCACCTCGAGGCACAAAGTGTATCTTTATAGGATATACCATGGAAACAAGGAGATACTAATTATACAAACCTTCATGTAAAAAGGTTGTGGTTGAAAAACATCCCACATTCCATGAGAAGGATCATGTCTCTAAAATTGATAGTGGGAAGGAGATAAAATTCATTTAATTCTAGGCTCAAGATACACAATATTTTTCATAGGAACAAATTACACAAATCCCTATAGAAGAGAATGTTCCAGAGACATAAGTACCATGTAGGAGTATAAGAGGGGTTAAATAACCAAAATAATATGTTTTCTAGTAACTGAGGATAGTGACTCATTATTAGTAGATAATAATGATCATGTAATATACAAGTAAGTAGTAAGTGGCATATATGTTATAAGTGGTAAGAATCTATGAATTCTGAAATGGATTCCATGTACCAAAACCATGTCTAGATTTTGGAAGATCCTCCAATGGATGTAAATACCATTGATTATAAATGGGTATTTAAGAAAAAATTGGGCATTGATGTACATGTTAGTACTTAAAAGGAATGACTGGTTGTAAAAGGTTTCAAGCGATATCAAGTCATGGACTATGACTAAAACTTTTAACCATTTACAATGTTGAAATCCATTAGAATTCTACTTGCCATTGTGGATTACCATGACTATGTTATTTGTAAAATGGATGTTAAAATAACCTTCCTTAATGGGAACCTTCAGGAAGATTTCTATACGACACATCCTGAAGGGTTTGTGACTCCAAAGTATGCCAACAAAATATGTAAATTGCAAAGATCCATTTATGGTTTAAAACAAGCATTTAGGTCATGGAACATTCGATTTGATGAATCCATAGTGGAATTTAGTTTCATAAAGAAAAAATTTGATCCTTGTGTATGTAAGCGGTTTAGTGGGAGTGTGGTTGTTTTCTTAATAGTATGTGTCAATGAAATACTACTTATTTGAAATAAAGTTCCAGTATTGTAGTCTGTTAAAGCATGGATGAATAAATGCTTCTCTATGAAGGATTTCGGTGAAGCATCATATATTCTCAGGATAAAGATCCATTGTGATAGATCTAAGAGGCTGCTCAATCTAATTCAGGGTATATATATTAACAAGATACTGAAGAGATATAGTATGGAACAATCTAACAGGGTATTTTTGCCAATATCACATTACATTCATCTTTTTTGGAAAATGTGTCCTCAGACACATGAGGAAAGACATAGAATATCAAGGATTCCATATACACCAACAATTTATTCATTCATGTATTATATGTTATATATTAGGCTAAATGTCACTTATGCCTTGAGTGTGATAGGAAGATATCAAGCTGACCCAAGTGACCATCATTGGTTGGCAGTCAAGACTATCCTTAAGTATCTGAGGTATACTAAAGATATGTTCTTGTTCTATGGAGGAGATGAGGAAATAGTTATCATGGGATATGAATATGCTAGTTTCCAAATATATCTAGATGATTTGGAATTATATATGGGTTGCATATTCACTCTCAATGGAGGTTCTGTGAGCTGGAAGAGCTCAAAATAAGTCATGGTTTCATATTATATAGTAGAGTCTGAGTATATTGTGACTTCTAAGGCAGCTAAATAAGTAGTTTGGATATGTAACTTAATCTAAGAGCTTGACATGTCACCTATAAGTAGAGATTATATCACACTTTATTGTGATAATACTACAACGACGACCCTTGTAAATGAGCCAAGGTCACATCAGCGGACAAAGCATATGCTTTAGAAGTATCATCTCTTAAGAGATTTTTCTCAAAGAGGTGACATCATAGTGAAAAGAATATCCACATAAGGCAACTTGGTAGACCCCTTGACTAAATCCTTAACTCAACAGAAACATGATCATCATGTGAGGTTTAGAGGACTGAAAGTCATAGGTAGTTGGCTCTAGTCCAAATGGGAGTTTGTTAGAGTTGGTGTTCTAAAACCAACTATTTTTACTTTGTATTATATGTATATTTTATGATTTATATATTAATAAAACATTTTATTACATGTTGTTCATTGTTCTACATGACTTTAATATAATAATGTCTGAGAGTATTTGTCACATTAATAAGGTCATAGTAGTTCTCTACTATGATAAGAACCTTGAAATGTCATGATGATATTCTTAAATATAGTTATATAGTCAAATAAAATACTATGATAGGACACATATAATTTTGATTGTCAGGTGAAAGTACTCATAAGCATATGATACTTATTTACATGAAGTTCACACTTAGTAATTTCTAAGATGAGAGGTTATGAGAACAGACTCGCATGTAAGAATTCCACATGTTTATGTGTCATCAGATATTCCTATATACAAGCATGTGTAATAGTCCTTAAACTTTGATATTATTATTAATGCATGTTACGACTCACACACTTAGATGTATTTCGTAAACCTTGATGATATAGTTCATGGAGAAGTTGGATATGTTGGGTGTGTCGTGAGTGATGTGTTGTTTATTAATAAGTAGATGAAGGATTTGTCCCTTCCATATCTATATAAGATGATATCTTGGACCTTCGATTGAAATAGAACTGCCACATTAAATTTCATGGACAAAGAGTAATAACAAGTTTATTTCAGATAGTCAAAGAAAGACGTATCAAACACATAGGTTGATAACACAAATGTGTAACCTGCTCGATGATATATTGTGAAAAAGGGATTATGTTACACAGTAAGCGTTCATGTGTGGTTTTCAATGTTGTGACATTAACTTCTTTTTATTAGGTACCTTGACTCGTTGTTGTACATTAATTATGAACTTTATTCAAGCGCACATAATGCCAACAAGAAAGAATCCTAGAGGGTCACACACTAAGTATTTCTATGGATCTCAATTAAATTATATTTAAATTTAATTATTGGATATATATATTATTATCAGGATCAGGAAATAATTTTATTCGGGATTTATTGATCACAAATATTCACAAGTTAATAAATAATTATTGATGCCTTAATAAATAATTTATTTAATTATGTGAATAATAAATAAACACTACAAAAAAATTGGGTGATTAGAGGGGGTTTTTTAGAGGGGGTTATGAACAACCCCCTCTAAATTCATTTTCTATATAATTAGAGGGGTTTATACACAATCCCTTTTAATCATTGAATTTAGAGGGGGTTATAAACCCCCTCTAAATTCATTTTTTGTATAAATTAGATGGAAATATGTGTGACCCTCACTAATCATCAAATTTAGAGTGGGTTAAGAACCCCCTATAATTTCTTAAATTAGTGGGGATTGTAAACTCCCTCTAAATGTTTTAACATTACTTTTTTAACATCCGATGGGATTTTACAGGGGGTTTCAACATCCTCTAATTTAATAAAATATTGGGGGTTCATAACTGCTCATAATCAATGAGATTAGTGGTGGTTCACAACCTCCTCTAATATCTTAAATTAGTGGGGGTTCAAAACCCCCTCTAATGTCTTAAATTATAGGGGGTTCAAAACCCCCTCTAATGTCTTAAATTAGAGGGGTTTGAAAACCCCCTCTAATGTCTTAATTTAGAGGGGGTTGAAAACCCCCTCTAATGTCTTTAAATTAGAGGGGGTTCAAAACCCCCTCTAATGTCTTAATTTAGAGGGGGTTATGAACCCCCACTATTAAAAGAACAAAATCCATAATATATTTATATATATATAATTAAAACAATATATATAAATGTATTTGAAAATATTATATGAACATATTATATAGAATATTTATATGATTGTATTTAATTGTACTTATATGTATACATAAATATAATTGCATAATTTTATGTACATTAATATATATTTATTTATATATATTGTATTTCATATAATATTTATTATGTATAATATAAAATCATAAACATGTTATATAAATATATACATAAATATAATTTATTTAAAAAAACATATCATATAAAAACCCAAGATTTTAGTTTTTATAATTTATATTTTAATAATAATGAATATATTTTAAATAATTTGTTTATTCTTTTATATTTTATATAATTAATATTATATAATGTACAATTTATACAAATAAATATATATTAATGTACACAATATTATAGAATTGTATTTATTGAAAATACATATATATTAATGTATATAATATTATACAATTATATTTATTAAAATACATGAATATTAATGTGTATAATAATAAATATATGTATTGAAATAAATTATATAAATATTTGAATAATTTGTATTTCATATAACATTATATAAATATTTGTTTAAATTTTATTTCACATATAATATTTGTATAAATTGTATTTCATATATATGTATTTCATATAATATTAATTATATATAATATTATACAATTTATACAAATAAATATATATTAATGTACATAATAATAAATATATGTATTGAAATATATTATATAAATATATTTTTAAAGACATTATATAAATATATTAAATAAATTATTTACATATATTATATAAATATGTATTTATGTATATAAAAATTTGCATAAATATATTTATAAATATTTAAATATATGTGTATACACATAAAATAAATAGAATTATAAAATATATTTACTAAAATTTTTGTAAATACACATACAAAATATATAGTTTATATAAATGTATGAATTTAATATAATATAAATGTATTATAATATAAATACATAAATTCATAATATAAAAATGTATATATTAATTTATATATATATATGTTATATATTTATACGTATTTAAATATTTATTCAAATGATATTTATTTAAATTAAATTATTAATATCTATTAATATAATAATGTGAAAATAAAACACATAAAATGATATGGCTTAGTGGCAGAGGAGTTATGTAAAGAAGTCGTTGGTCCCTCGATCGAAACTGCTAGTTACATTTTAAAAATTGTGTACTGTGTGTGGGGATTTAAAAATTAAGAACCGGATGGAAGAAGGGCTGGGGATAAGAGGATGGAAGGACGGAGGGTGCATCCGTGGAGGTGGGGTCTGTTGTGGGATGTACTGGATGGAGGGGGGCATGTGAGGGGTTATATGGGAACTGGAGGGGGGCATGTAAGGGGTTATACGGGAACTGGAGGGGAGCGTGGAGAGCGTGCGGGTGATACGGGAACTGGGGTGGGGGCATGTGAAGGGTTATACGAGAACTGGAGTGGAGCATGGAGAGTGTGTGGGTGATACGGGAACTGGGGTGGGGGTGGGGAATGTGAGGTGATATGGGAACTGGAGTCCCGCGTGGAGAGCGTGCGGGTGATACCCGCCCCTAAAGTAATCACCATTAAGGGTGGTTTGAATTTCCCCTAAATCTCTACATTAGAGGCGGTTTAGGTTATAATTGCCCCTAATGGATGTGTTTTTTGGAAAAATCAGATCAACATTAGAGGGGGTTTAACCACCCCCCCCCCCCTCTAATTGTCGCTACAGTTAGCATGAATGTACCAGCGCTTACCCAAAATTGCCTCTAATGACAGGAACTGGAGGGGAGGCATGTGAGGGGTTATATGGGAACTTTAGGGGAGCATGGAGAGTATGCAGGTGATACGAGAACTAGGGTGGGGGGCATGTGAGGGGTTATGTGGGAACTAGATGGGAGCGTGGAGAGCATGTGGGTGATATGGGAACTGGGGTGGGGCGGGGAATGTGAGGTGATACAGGAACTGGAGTCTCGTGTGGAGAGTGTGTGGGTGATATCCGCCCCTAAAGTAATCACCATTAAGGGTGGTTTGAACTACCCCTAAATCTCTCTATTAGAGTCAGTTTAGGTTATAACCACCCCTAATGGATGTGTTTTTTGGAAAAATCATATCAACATTAGAGGGGGTTTAAACCCCCTCTAATGTAACCACCACTACAGTTAGCATAAATGTACCATCACTTACCCAAAACCGCTTCTAATGATAGTAGGCTGGCACATTAGTGTCAGTTCCTCATAACCACCACTAATGTCTTTAAAAGGGGTTATAACCTCTTCTAATGTAAAAAATAACCCCCTCTAAACCGGTCTTTTTTTGTAGTGAAATTTTTATTTTCTAATTTGTGAATAAAATGTTTATTTTATTAATTGATTATATATTTATGAATAAATATTTAATATAATATTTATTAGGGTTTTCAATAAATGTTGAGGAGGATGAGCGAACCAAGATCATGTCTGGTGATAAATATTAATTTACAAGCTAAGAATATAATATTTATCATTACACTGATTAGCACAAGCCATAAAATAATAATAATATTATTATTATTATTATATGGCATGGGGTAAGATAAGGTTGATTGTATTATTTAAGGATCATTGTACAATTAAATGATATTTTAACCTAAACTCTAACTCTATAAATAGATTGTTATGTGTATTGTGTAGGGTTAACTGAGAATTGAGAATCATTACGCACAAAAGACTTTTCTCTAGATTCTTCCCCCTCTCTTCCTCTCAAGTGAGATAAGATCAATAGAAAATCCTTTAAGCCTAAAGGATCCTATAGTGATCTATGTGAACAATACATTATGATTGGTCTATTACGCAAGCACCCAGTGTTCTATTGGTGATTGTTCGGAGATCAAATGACACAACTAAAAAATTGTGTTTTGGAGGTGTTGTATGCGAGTGGCTGCCTATGGAGGTCATTGCACTTAAAAAACTAACCTAACACCCCCACCCCACCCCACTCCCCTCACTCCCCCACCTTTATCCCCCTATAGTTGTCATCAATCCAGGTCAATCCCACCACTACGGCCGCCCCCATTTTCTCGGGTCTCCGACGCCCCCATTTTCTCTACACTAGATCCTCCCTTAGTCTTCATATTTATGAGTTAAACCTATTTTCAATATTTATTCTTTATTCATTGAAAAAAACTCTCTATTTTAAGGGTTTCATGATTTTCATCGTTATATTCTATAGAAAAATCTTTTATTTCCCAACATCTCTCTACATTTGGTGTAATTTGAGACTGTGGATTACAAAATCACTCTTATACCCATGCACATTTTATCAATTAAAATGGTCTCAAGTACTGCTTTAAGGAAAATTGAAATTGTTTTTAATTTTATTATCTGGTTTTCTCACCTTTATATGCGATATGAAAACTCAACTCTTTTGTCTTGCATAGCTAGCATGTAGTTTTTACAAATTGCATGAACTCTCTAACATATATAGTCTACTATATGAAATCATTTTTAGAACTCATTGTCACACTATTTATAGTACTCATGTTGTAAAACGAGTATTACAATATTCTACATTTGATATTTATGATTTAGAGTGAATAAAACGTTGTATTATATTTCTAATTTACAGAATAATGTCAGGAATCATCACTCACACACTCTATGCAGTCCACATTATGTATCATAATCTGCACTAGAAACCAGTTCATGCATCCATACAGTGTTTGACACCAATTCATGATGGGTGAGGAAGACAACGCACCTCATGAAAATTATATTCTTGTATTAACATGAAAAATCATGTGACATTGTGTTTATCTTAGCACCATAATATATTTCTTCATGAAGTGTTTAACAAGGAGTAAATTCACTCCATATTGTTTTTTTATTTGTGCGACACGGACAGTGTAAAATCTATAATCAATCTATTTCTACATCTTTGTTCATATTTTTTACATCATGTTCAAAATAAATATGAGGATAAATTTTATTTTAAACTATAGAGGGGAACACAATACTATAAAATGTTCACTTCTTCCATGACTCTCTATTTTCCATATAATTTTCAAATTTATATTTTCTTCATGTTTAGTATAATTTATTTTACTTGTATTGTCATTTTATAATTAATTATAATTACTAAAAAAGTTGTGTGAATTAGTTTAAAAGTATTTGATTCAGGAACTGCATGGGAATAGTTTTTTTTAACTATACAAGATATTTACTAAATAGGTAAATTATATTTCCATGCTCATATTTCTATCTAACCATGGAATCCTATGATTTTCTATCAAGAAATATACATGTGATCAGAATATATTTTAGTTAATTACAAGGGAACAAATTATTGGTTTCATTATTGTAATTTGATCAAATAGCTCTATGCAACTCATTTGAAAAAGCCTCTAGAATATACAATATCATTATATATTATTAGAGAGAGAGAATACCACTGATTGGAAATTCCAATAGGGTTGGTCTATTTTTAACACTATTGATTATCATAAACTCATGAATATTTTTAAAGGGTAATATATATTGACCAAATATTTATGGAATTCTGATATTTCTTCTAAATATGGTTTTTTAGGATGGAATATCAACATTATAAGATTACCCATGAATAATAAATTTGTCTTAGAGTCATAAATCTAAACATTTCATTGTTAGAGTTGGTTTCCTGAGAACCAACTGTTTTTACTTTGATTACATAAATGTACACTTATTATATATTGTTCATTGTTCTGCATGACTATAATATAAAAATGTCCTAGAATATTTGTTGTATTAATAAGGTCATGGAAGATCCCTACTATGATGAGACCCTTGAAATTCTATAACAATATTCTTAAATAAAGTTCTACAGTTGGATGACATACTATGATAGGACACATAGTATACAGACCGTCATGTGCGAGTACTCGTAAGAAAACGAGACTCTCTCTCATGGAGTTCGCACTTAGTAATCTCCAAGATGGGAGATTATAAGAACATACCTGCCAGTAGTAATTCTGCATATATTGATATCATCGAACATTGCTATCTACGAGTGTGTGTAATGGTCCTTAGACTGGAATATTATCATTAACTCATGTCATGACTCACGCACTTAGATTTGCTGACGAAAACCGTCACGAAGATAGTTGGCGGGAAGTAGGGTACGTTGGGTGCATCCTGAATGACATGTTGTTAATGGATAAGTCGAGGAAGGATTTGTACCTTCCATATTTATGGAAGTGTATATATTGGGCCCTTTGATTGAAATATAACTGTTGCCCAAATTCCATGGTCATGGTGTCACGACGAGTTTATTTCTGGAAGTTAAAGAATGGAGGATCAAGCATATAGGTTTATGACACTGTCATGAAACTTGCTTGATGAGATATTGAGACAAATGGATTAAATTACACTATAAGTGTTCGTATGAGGTGACACATCAATGCAATGTCAACTTTTTTCTCTTGGGTGCCTTGACCCATTTCTAGATAGTAATCTTGGACTTTAGGCAAGCCTGCCTATTGCCAACGAGAAAGAGTCCTAGAGGATCACACACTAAGTGTATCCAAGTATCTCAATTAGAATAAAGATTATTCTTGTATGTGGTTTAATAATTATTCAAGGAAGCCTAAATAGTTTTAATTTTGGAGTAAGAATAAAATGAAAACAAGATATACACGCCATGTACACACCATGTAGTTTTCATTTTGGAAAGGAAATGAAAAACAAGTACACGCCGTGTAGTTTTTCCAGTCAAGATTTTGAGTAAATAATATTTTTTTATTAAATGATATTTATTATAATCAGCGTGGGCGCATGTCAAGGAATTAGTGATTCGACATGGGGGTTTTCAATAAGAGTTAATGAAATAAATAAAACATGTAACACGTTTATTTATTGTCATAACTCTATAACCTCAAACCTGATTATAAATATCCCCACAACCCCAACACTCTTCCCTAATCGTTGTGCACAGCAATTCTGGAGAATTCTCTCAAGGATGAAAGAACTCCTTCCTCCAAGAACCCTCTCAAGACCGAGAGAGATCCTCCTCCATTGGATCAAGGCGATCTAAGGCGGACAACGCAAGCAAAGGCTTCTCCATGCTAGCACCCAGAGATTCCTTTGGTGACGTCCAGAGATACGTGGTGCACGTTTGGATCACCACTAGAGGAAGTCTACACTTGGCTTCTGCGATGCAACGACGAATCACATCAGAACGTGATCAGAAATATCAACGAAGAAAGAAAGTCATAAAAGGTACTTCTTGTCAATTAATTAAATTAATTATAATCAACCTATGGTGATCCTTTTTTGTGGTTCTAGGACTATTCTTCTACTTTGTCTATTTTTGTGATTCGATCCTTGGAGTTTGGTGTTTATCGTCGTATTGATCCTGTATTGATCATTACTAATGACAAAAATCCAAGTGAGAACATCCACCCACGAGCTTCCATTGTGCCTGGGACAGTCAAGTGGTATCAGAGCGGTCACAATATTGATTATAGTTATTTAATTTTCATTGATAATTTACGCATTTATATTTGATTCAATTCAAGATAAATCGTTCTATAAAACTAAATGAACGAGATCTGTTGTTCCTCCTTTGTTTCTCGATTCACATCACAGAAATGACCTTTTAATTTTAATTTTGATTAAAATAAAAATGAGGAACTCATCTAGAGGAGCCGCTCATTTTTTCTGTACAATACAAGAATACACGGCATGTAGTGAGAACTACACACCGTGTACTTAGGTTCAACGAACCGGTACTGGTCTACCAAACCACGCCATGTGAATTGAGCATACCTAAGTTTTTAATACACTGTGTTGACCAGAACTGAATGGCGCGTGGAAACCAGAATACACGGCATGTATGTTGAATCAACACGCTATGTAGTCCGATTCGTCCAAGGTGAAACCATATACAAGGAGAAGTCATGTACTGGATGCATGGTGTTGCCAGGCTGGTAACTGCGTAACAAGGAAGCACACGCCGTGTTAGATTAATCTACACGCCGTATACTCCAAAATTTCCAAAGTACAAAAAACATGCCAAATCCCCTAGAGTGTACTTTGGATAAAGGGTGAAAACAAATACACGCTGTGTAATATAGCCTACACGTCGTGTACTTTCCAGAAATGGAATTTCACCAGGTTTCCTCTAAAGTACAAAGACCCGTACAAGGAATATGGATGAGAAGAATCTCAAGGAAATTTAGAAAGGAATTTAAGACAAAGAATTGATTAATTATAAGATCATAATTAATTTAATTCAAGCACGACTTATCTTTAATAAAATAATGATTAAAAGAATTTGAATACTAAATATGCGTAAATGTAGTTGCATACTATGGATGATCATGAGCTAGACCAAAGACCCTTTGTGTGTGTGTGGTTTCATTTAAATTTATTTAATTTAAATTCGTTGGCCTATGAGCCTTCTTCCAATAAAATGTAGGACCTGCGTGCCCATGGTTTCTTTAATGTAAACCCCGTGTAATGGATGATATCCCAAGACAGAGGAGACGGTTCAAAATCCGAAGCTAAGGTGAAACCAAGCCAAGAAGATATAAAGATGGACAGGTGGGAGCTGCAAAACACGAACCATCGGGTTCAAGGTGTTTTTCCATAGGTCAGGGTTAGCTTATCAAAACCACTAGATAAGATAACCAATAAAAGCTCATGATCATGCCATCTTATTTTATTTTTGTCTGATTGCATGGTTTATTTATTATGTATGTGTTGTCGTGATCACATAGTTAATGAAATAAACAAGCATGAAAAGATGGAATAAAATAAAAACCAGACTATGCGTAAACATTATCAAAAAATGGTTAATCACTTAAGCAAGCATCACTTAATATTAATAAGCATGTGATAATGCGAAACTACACATAAAGGATTAAAATCCCTCAAATACCATATTATGTCAGACCAAGCCTTTTGTTAATTGATTAAGGGCAAGACTCAATAAAACTATGTGTTTGACCAACCCTTGTTGGGACACTTACTTTTATAAAGGAAGCTATTATGAAAGTTTTGGGTTGAATTAAACATTTTACATCAAGAAGAGTATCTCTTGCTAGACTTGTTGTAAAATAGAGGCAAGTGTTGAGTAAATCCAAGTCAGGATTTCAGGATTGGGGAGTCCACTCAATAGATCAAGGAACTGTAAGCTCACAGTTGGCAAAGACCTTCCTACCTAAATACCTTATAATAGCTTAATCAACCCTTGTTGGGGTTATCCAAAGGGGAATATGGATCCTTGCCACTAGAATGTCATGGAAACTGGACATTCTGAGTTCAATGGTGAGGGCCATTGAGAATTGATGAAATAGTGGGATACTTAATAAAATTTATTATTTATCATAAAATGTAATCAAGAAAGTACTAATAAATCTACTCTTTTAATTTGTATAATCAATATGAAAAAGTCATCAACCACATTTTCTCTTCGATTAATTCTAGATAAAGACAATATCCTCACTGGCAGTAACTTTTAGGAATGGTTTAGGCACCTTCGGGTTATCCTACGCTATGAACGAAAGTTTTACGTGCTGGAGTCCTCACTTCCTGATTCACCTTCCCAAGGGGTGAGTGATGAAGATTTCCTATTCTATGATCAACATTTGAATGATTCACTCGATGTTCAATGTTTGATGTTGTCATCAATTTCTAGTGATCTCATGAAGTCTCATGAAGACATGGATTCCTATAGCATGCTCGAGCACCTCTGTGGTCTATACCAGGAGAGAGCAAGACATGAAAGGTTTGAGATCTCCAAGGCTCTATTTCAGAGAAAGCTTGGAGAGGGTGCCCCAGCTGGGCCTCATGTAGTCAAGCTCATTGGCTACATTGAGAGCTTGGAGGTTCTAGGGTTTAAACTCCCCGAAGAACTGGGTACTGATATCATTCTTACATCACTTCCCCAGAGATTCTCTAACTTTGTTGTAAATTTCAACATTAAAAACATTGAGAAGTATCTATCTAATCTTCTTATCCTCATTTGCCAAGTGGACAATAATATGAAGTGTGAAAAGCCTTCTATACTTATGGTGAATAGAAGGAAAGGGAAGGTGAAGAGATTTAAGCCCAAAGCTTCTTCAAGGCCTTCCAAGAAAAGGAAGATCAAAGGGGAGGCAAGAGAACATGAGGCTGTTTGTTTCGCATGTGGCAAGAAGGGCCACTGGAAGAAAAACTGCACCCAGCCAAGGAAGTAAGGGAAAGATTCAGGTGCGTTTGTTATCTAATGCAATCTATCTATTTCTAACAATTAGGTATTAGATACTGCTTGTGGTGCTCATATCTTTATCCAAATACAGGAACCAAGTAGATTCAAAAAGATTGACCGAGGTGAGGTGTATCTACGAGCAGCCAACAGAGCCAGACTCGCTGTTGTAGCTGTCGGAGACTACCACCTCACATTGCCTACTGGGATGGTCATGGTATTAAAGGGATGTTATTATGTACCCTCTATAACCAAAAACATTATTCCAGTATCCAGATTAGATACTGATGGATTCATATTCAAGTTTGGAAATAAATTTTGCTACTTTTATAAAGATATCATTTGTTTTGGTAGGGCACGTTTATATAACAGCCTTTATGTGTTAGACTATACAAACCAAGTAATGGCAATCGATGACAAAGTTAATTCGCATGACTCATACCACACCCAACTTTGGCATCACCAGCTAGGTCATGTAAATGAGAAACGTTTGACAAAATTACATCAATATGGGTATTTAGATTCTTTTGAACTAAAACCACTTGGTGTATGTCATGCGTGTCTATAAGGCAAAATGACCAAAGCCCCGTTTAGTGGGAAAGGTGAAAGGGCTAAATAGCTTCTAGAATTAGTTCACACAGATGTGTGTGGACCATTTCCAGTTGAATCAAGGGGTGGGTTCTTATACTTCATAACTTTTATAGATGATTTTAGTAGATATGGATATATTTACTTAATAAGGTATAAGTCATATTATTTTGATCAGTTTAAAGAATAAAAGAATTAAGTTGAGAACCATCTTGGTAAGAAGATTAAGAAACTTCTCTCAGACAGAGGAGGATAATGTCTTAATCAGGACTTCATTGATTTCTTATGGGAGTATGGGATTCTATCTCAACTCACTCCTACTTACACGCCTCAGTGTAATGGTGTAATTGAAAGTAGGAACTGTACCCTATTGGACATGGTGAGATCAATGATGATTCATGTGATTCTTCCATTATCCTTTTGGGGATATGCATTACAAACAGCAGCACACATAATAAACCAAGTACCAACTAAATCGATAAATGGTATTTCATATGATTTATGGAGTGGATGAAAATCCATGTTATCAAATTTACATGTGTGGGGTAGCGAAGCATTTGTTAAGGCCTCTTCAGGTAACAAAATTTCACCCCGAGGCACAAAGTGTATATTTATAGGATATCCCAAGGAAACAAGGATATATTACCTATACAACCCCTCAGACAAAAAGGTTATAGTGGAAAGACACGCCATATTCCTTGAGAGGGAGCACATCTCCAAAAGAGATAGTGTGAGCGATATAGAATTCGATGAAGTAGAGGCTCAAGATACACATGAGTTGGTACAAGAACAGATTCCACAGAGCCCCGTGGAAGAACAATTTGTTCCAGAGACACAAGAATTGTGTAGGAGCATGAGAGAGGTGAGAGAACCAGAACGATATGTTTTTCTTGTCACCGAGGATGGTGACTCATTATTGGTTGACAATGATGATCATATTACCTAAAAGGAAGCAGTTGAAGGCACAGACGTTTCCAAGTGGCAAGAATCCATGAATTCTGAAATGGATTCCATGTACCAAAATCAAGTCTATATTTTGGTAGATCCTTCAGTTGATGTAAATCCTATTGGTAATAAATGGGTATTCAAGAAGAAACTAGACATGGAGGGGAAAGTCAGCACCTACAAGGCATGACTGGTTGCAAAAGGTTTTAGACAGCATCAAGGAATTGACTATGATGAAACCTTCTCACCGGTTGCAATACTGAAGTCCATCAGAATCCTATTGGCCATTTCTTCTTACCATGACTATGAAATTTGGTAAATGGATGTCAAAACATCTTTCCTTAATGGGAACCTCCAGGAAGATGTCTACATGACACAACCTGAAGGGTTTGTGACTCCAAAGGATGCCAACAAGGTATGCAAGTTTCAGAAATCCATTTATGGATTAAAGCAAGCATCAAGGTCATGGAACATTCATTTTGATGAAACTGTTATGGAATTTGGATTTGTTAAAAATGAATGTGAGTCTTGTGTCTACAAAAGGTTTAGTGGAAGTGCAGTCGTTTTCCTAATAGTATATGTTGATGACATATTGCTAATTGGAAACGAAGTACCTGTCTTACAGTTAGTTAAGGCATGGTTTCATAAATGCTTATCCATGAAAGACTTGGGCGAGGCGGCATATATTCTTGGGATCAAGATCCATCATGATAGATCCAAGAGAATGTTGGGCCTAAGTCAAAGTACATACATTGACAAGATACTGAAGAGATTCAGTATGGAACAGTCCAAGAGGGGATTGTTGCCAATGTCACATGGCATTCATCTTTCCAAGAAAATGTGTCCTCAGACACAAGAGGAAATAAAGAGGATGGCAAGGATCCCTTATACATCCGTGATTGGGTCAGTCATGTATTTTATGCTATGTACGAGGCTAGATGTTGCTTACGCATTAAGTGTGGTAGGCAGATATCAAGCTGATCCAGGAGACTTCCATTGGATAGCAGTCAAGACTATCCTTAAGTATCTGAGGCGTACTAAGGATATGTTCCTGGTTTATGGAGGAGATGAGGAACTAGTCATCAGAGGACATATAGATGCTAGTTTCCAGACTGATCAAGATGACATGAAGTCGCATACTGGATACATCTTCAGTTTGAATGGAGGTGTAGTGAGCTGAAAGAGCTCAAAACAAAGTGTGGTGGCAGATTCTACAGCAGAGTCTGAGTATATCGTAGCTTCTGAGGCAGCTAAAGAAGCAGTATGGATGTGAAGCTTCATCCAAGAGCTGGATGTTGTACCGAGCAGTAAAGATCATATCACACTCTATTGTGATAATACTGCAGCGGTGGAACTTGCAAAAGATCCAAGGTCACATCAGCGGACAAAGCACATACTTCGGAAGTATCATCTCTTGAGGGATTTTTTTTAGAGAGGTGAAGTTGCAGTGAGCAGTATTTCCACGGAAGACAACGTGGCGGACCCATTGACTAAATCCTTGACTCAGTAGAAACATGATCATCATGTGAGGTCTAGCGGACTAAAAGTCGCAGGCAGTTGGCTCTAGTCCAAGTGGGAGTTTGTAAGGGTTGGTGTCCTCAGAACCAACTGTTTTGTACTTTGATTACATGAATGTTCACTTATTATATATTGTTCATTGTTCTGCATGACTATAATATAATAATGTCCTGGAATATTTGTTGCATTAATAAGGTCATAGCAGATCCCCGCTATGATGAGAACCTTGAAATGCTATAACAATATTCTTAAATAAAGTTCTGCGGTTGGATGACATACTATGATAGGACACATAGTATACAGACTGTCATGTGCGAGTACTCGTAAGAAGATGAGACTCTCTCTCATAGAGTTCGCACTTGGTAATCTCCAAGATGGGAGATTATGAGAACAGACCCGCCAGTAGTAATTCCGCATGTCTTGGTGTCATCGGATATTGCTATCTGCGAGCGTGTGTAAAGGTCCTTAGACTGGAAGATTATCATTAACTCATGTCATGACTCATGCACTTAGATTTACTGACGAAAACCGTCACGCAGACAATTGGCAGGAAGTAGGGTACGTTGGGTGTGTCACGAGTGACATGTTGTTAATGGATAAGTCGAGGAAGGATTTGTACCTTCCATTTATGGAAGTTGATATCTCGGCCCTTTGATTGAAATAGAATTGTCGCATTAAATTCCATAGCCATGGTGTAAATGACGAGTTGATTTCAGGTAGTCAAAGAATGACGGATCAAGCATATAGGTTTATGACACTTCCATGAAACCTGATTGATGAGATATTGAGACAAAGGGATTAAATTACACAGTAAGCGTTTGTATGAGGTGATACGTAAATGCGGCGTCAACTTCTTTCTCTCGGGTGCCTTGACCCATTGCTAGACAGTAATCTTGGACTTTAGGCAAGCCTGCCTAATGCCAATGAGAAAGAGGACTAGAGGGCCACGCACTAAGTGTATCCAAGTATCTCAAGTTGAATAAAGATTATTCCCGTATGTGGTTTAATAATTATTCAAGGAAGCCTAAGATGTTTTAAATGATGGAGGGAAAAAATAAAATAAAACAAGTACACGCCATGTATTATTAAATGCACACGCCGTGTAGTTTTATTTTGGAAAGGAAATGAATAAATGAAAACAAGATATACACGTCGTGTACATTTAATGTACACGCCGTGTAGTTTTCAATGAAAAAAAAGTACACGCCGTGTATTTATTATTACACACCATGTGGTTTTTTAGTCGGGATTTTGAGGATATAATATCGTTTTATTAAATGATATTTATTGTAATCAGCGTGAGCGCATGTTAAGGAATTAATTATTCGACATGGAGGTTTTCAATAAGAGTTAATGAAATAAATGAAATGCGTAATGCATTTATTTATTGTCATAACTCTACAACCTCAAACTCGATTATAAATATCCTCACAACCCCAACTCTTTTCCTACACAAGAGAATCGTTGTGCACAACATCTCTGGAGAATTATTTCAAGGCCGAAAGAACCTCTTCCTCCAAGAACACTCTCAAGACCGAGAGAGATCCTCTTCCATCGGATCAAGACGATCTAAGGCGGACAACAAAAGAAAAGGATTCTCCACACTAGCACCCGGAGAATCCTTTGGCGACATCCAAAGATACGAGGTACACGTGTGGATCACCGCTAGAGGGAGTCTACACTTGGCTTCTGCGACGCAACGACGGATCACATTGACACCGTGATCGAGAACATCAATGAAGAAAGAACACCCAAAATGTATTTCTTTATAATTAATTAAATTAATTATAATCAACATGTAACGATCCTTGTTTGTGGTTCCAGGACAAACCATCTTCTTTGTCTTTTTCTGTGATTCGATCCGTGGAGACGGGCGTTTATCGTCGTATTGATCCCGGATTGATCATTTTTAATGACAAAAATCCAAGTGGGCACATCCACCCACGCGCTTCCACTGCGCCTGGAACCTTCAAATGGTATCAGAGTGAGGTTACAATGTTGATTATAGTTATTTAATTTTTGTTGATAAATTACGCATTCATATTTTATTCAATTCGAAATAAATCGTTCTATAAATATGAATTAACGAGATCTATTCTTCCTCCTTTGTTTCTCGATTCATATCACAGAAATGACCTTTTAATTTTAATTTTTGATTAAAATAAAAATGAGGAACTCATCCGAAGGAGCCGCTCTTTCTGTCTGTACAACACGGGATTACACAGCATGTAATTAAAACTACACACCGTGTACTTAGGTTCAATGAACCGGCACTGGTCCGCCAAACCACGCCATGTGAATTGATTATGCCTAAGTTTTAATCACGCCGTGTTGACCAGAATTGAACGGCACATGGAAACCGAAATACACGGCATGTATGTTGGAACAACACGCCGTGTAGTCCGTTCCGACCCAGGTGAAACCGTGTACAAAGATAAGCCGCGTACCGCGTACACAGGATCGCCAGGCTGGTTACCGCGTAACAAGGAAGTAAACGCCATGTATGATTCATCTACACGCCGTGTACTCTAAAATTTCCAAAGTACAGAAAACACGCCAAAGCCCCGGCGTGTACTTTGGATAAAGGGTGAAAAGAAAAATACACACTGTGTAATTATAAACTACATGCCATGTACTTTCCAGAAATGGAATTTCACCAGGTTTCCTCCAATGTAAAAAGACCCATACAAGGAATATGGATGAGAATAATCTCAAGGAAATTCAGAAAGGAATTTAAGATAAAAAAATTGATTAATTATAAGATCATAATTAATTGAATTTGAGCGCGTCTTATCTTAAATAAAAGAACGATTAAAAGAATTTGAATTCTAAATATGCGTAAATGTCGTTGCATACTATGGATGATCATGATCTAGACCAAAGACCCTTTGTATGTGTATGGTTTCATTTAAATTTATTTAATTAAATTTTTTGGCCTGCGAGCCTTCTTCCAATAAAATGTAGGGCCTACGTGCCCATGGTTTATTTAATGTAAACCCATGTAATGGAGCATCTCCCAAGCAAGAGGAGATGGTTCAAATCTCGAAGCCAATGAGAAACCAACGCAAGAAGATACAAAGGTGAACAGGTGGGAGCTGCAAAACACGAACCATCAGGTTCAAGGTGTTTTCCCTAGGTCAGGGTTAGCTTATCAAAACCACTAGATAAGCTAACCAAATAGAATCTCATGATCATGTCATCTTATTTTATTTCTGTCTGATTGCATGGTTTATTTATTATGTATGTGTTTTTGCGATCACATAATTAATAAAATGAATAAGCATGCAAAGATGTAATAAAATAAAAACTGGACTATGTGTAAACATTATCGGAACATGGTTAATCACTTAAGTAAGCATCACTTAATATTAACAAGCATGTGATAATGCAAAAATACGCATAAAGAATAAAATCCCTCAAATACCATATTAAGTCAGACCAAGCCTTCCGTTACTTGATTAAGGGAAAGACTCAATAAAACTATGTGTTTGACCAACCCTTGTTGGGACACTTACTTTTATAAAGGAAGCCCTTATGAAAGGTTTAGGGTTGACTTAACCATATTATATCAAGAGAAGTATCCCTTTCTAGACTTGATGTAATATTAGAGGCAAGAGTTGAGGAAATCCAAGTCAGAATTTCAAGATTGGGGAGTCCACTCAACAGATCAAGGAACTGTAAGCTCACAGTTGGCAAAGACCTGCCTACCTAAATACCTTCAAATAGCTTGACCAACCCTTGTTGGGGTTATGCGAAGGTAAATATGGATCTTTGCCACTAGAATGTCAAAGCAACTGGACATTCCGAGTTCAATGGTGAGGGCCATTGGGACTTGATAAAATAGTGGGAGAATTAATAAAATTTATTATTTCTCATAAAATGTAATCAAGAAAGTACTAATAAATCTGCTCTTTTAAATTTTAGAATCAAGATGACAAACTCATCAACCACTTTTTCTCTGCAATCAATTCTGGATAAAGACAACATCCTCATCGGTAGTAACTTTCAAGAATGGTTTAGGCACCTTCGGGTTATCCTAAGCCATGAACGAAAGTTTTACGTGCTGGAGTCCTCACTTCCTGATTCCCCTGCCCCAGGGGCGAGTGATGAAGATTTACTAGTCTATGATCAACATTTGAACGATGCACTCAACGTTCAATGTTTGATGTTATCATCAATGTCTAGTGAGCTCATGAAGTCTCATGAAGACATGGATGTCTATAGCATGCTCAAGCATCTCCGTGGTCTATACTAGGAGAGAGCAAGACAGGAAAGGTTTGAGATCTCCAAAGCACTATTTCAGAGCAATCTTGAAGAGGGTGCCCCAGCCGGGCCTCATGTAGTCAAGCTCATTGGCTACATTGAGCGCTTGGAGGTTCTAGGGTTTAAACTCCCTGAAGAACTGGGTACCGATCTCATTCTTGCATCACTCCCCCAGAGCTTCTCAAACTTTGTTGTGAACTTCAATATGAACAACATTGAGAAGTCTTTGTCTGATATTCTCATCCTCATTCGCCAAGTGGACACTGACATGAAGCGTGAAAAGCCTTCTGTCCTCATGGTGAATAAAAGGAAAAGGAAGGTGAAGAGATTTAATCCCAAATCTTCTTTAAGGCCTTCCAAGAAAAGGAAGATCAAAGGGGAGGCAAAGGAACAGGATGTTGTTTGTTTTGCATGTGGAAAGAAGGGCCACTGGAAGAAAAACTGCACCCAGCCAAGGAAGAAAGGGTAAGCTTCAAGTGCGTTTGTTATCGAATGCAATCTATCTGTTTCTACTAATTTGGTATTAGATACTACTTGTGGTGCTCACATCTATATCCAAATACAGGAACCAAGTAGATTCAGGAAGATTGATCGAGGGGAGGTAGATCTACGAGCAGCCAACGGAGCCAGACTCGCTGCTGTAGCTATCGGAGACTACCACCTCACATTGCCTACTGGGATGGTCTTGGTATTAAAGGGATGTTATTATGTGCCTTCTATTACTAAAAACATTATTTCAATATCTAGATTAGATACTGATGGATTCATATTCAAGTTTGTAAATGAATGTTGCTACTTTTATAAAGATAGAATTTGTTTTGGTAGGGCACATTTATATAACGGCCTTTATGTGTTATACTACAGAAACCAAGTAATGGAAATCGATAACAAAGTTAATTCACATGACTCATACCACACCAAACTTTGGCATCACCGGCTAGGTCATGTCAATGAGAAACGTTTGACAAAATTACATCAAGATGGGTATTTAGATTCTTTCGAACTAAAACCAATTGGTGTATGTCATGCGTGTCTACAAGGCAAAATGACCAAAGCCCCATTTAGTGGGAAAGGTTAAAGAGCTAAAGAGATTCTGGAATTAGTTCACACAGATGTGTGTGGACCATTTCCAGTTGAAGCAAGGGGTGGGTTCTCATACTTTATAACTTTTACTGATGATTTTAGTAGATATGGATATATCTATTTAATGAGGTATAAGTCAAATTCTTTTGATTAGTTCAAAGAATACAAGAATGAAGTTGAGAACCAGCTTGGTAAGAAGATTAAGAAAATCCGCTCAGACAGAGGAGGAGAATATCTTAATCAGGACTTCATTGATTTCTTATAGGAGTTTGGGATTCTATCTCAACTCACTCCTTACACACCGCAGTGGAATGGTGTAAGTGAAAGGAGGAACCGAACCCTGTTGGACATGGTGAGATCAATGATGAGTCATGAGAGTCTTCCATTATCCTTTTGGGGATATGCATTACAAACAACAGCGCACATACTAAACCAAGTACCAACTAAATTGATAAATGGTATTCCATACAAGTTATGGAGTGGACGCAAAGCCATGTTATCGAATTTACATGTGTGGGGTAACGAAGCATTTGTTAAGGCCTCTTCAGGTAACAAACTTGCACCTCGAGGCACAAATTGTATCTTTATAGGATATCTCAAGGAAACAAGGGGATATTACCTATACAACCCCTCAGAAAAAAAGGTTATAGTGGCAAGACACTCCATATTCCTTGAGAGGGAGCACATCTCCAAAAGAGATAGTGGGAGAAAGATAGACTTCGATGAAGTCGAGGCTCAAGATACACATGAGTTGGTACAAGAACAGATTCCACAGAGCCCCGTGGAAGAACAATCTGTTCCAGAGACACAAGAACTGCGTAGGAGCACGAGAGAGGTGAGAGAACCAGAATGATATGGTTTTCTTGTCACTAAGGATGGTAACTCATTATTGGTTGACAATAATGATCCTCTTACCTACAAGGAAGCAGTTGAAGGCACAGATGTTTCCAAGTGGCAAGAAGCCATGAATTCTGAAATGGATTCCATATACCAAAACCAAGTCTGGATTTTGGTAGATCCTCCAGTTGATGTAAAGCCTATTGTTAATAAATGGGTATTCAAGAAGAAACTGGATATGGAGGGGCAAGTCAACACCTACAAGGAATGACTAGTTGCAAAAGGTTTTAGACAGCGTCAAGGAATTGACTATGATGAAACCTTTTCACCGGTTGCAATGCTGAAGTCCAACAGAATCCTATTGGCCATTGCTGCTTACCATGACTATGAAATTTGGAAAATGGATGTCAAAACAGATTTCCTTAACGGGAACCTCCAGGAAGATGTCTACATGACACAACCTGAAGGGTTTGTGACTCCAAAGGATGCCAACAAGGTATGCAAGTTACAGAAATCCATTTATGGATTAAATCAAGCATCAAGGTCATGGAACATTCATTTTGATGAAGCTATTACGGGATTTGGCTTTGTTAAAAATGAATGTGAGCCTTGTGTCTACAAAAGGTTTAGTGTAAGTGCAGTCGTTTTCCTAATAGTATATGTTGATGACATATTGCTAATTGGAAATGAAGTACCTGTCTTACAGTCAGTTAAGGCATGGTTGCATAAATGCTTCTCCATGAAATACTTGGGAGAGGAGGCATATATTATTGGGATCAAGATCCATCGTGATAGATCCAAGAGAATGCTGGGCCTAAGTCAAAGTACATACATTGACAAGATACTGAAGAGATTCAGTATGGAACAGTCCAAGAGGGGATTGTTGCCAGTGTCACGTGGCATTCATCTTTCCAAGAAAATGTGTCCTCAGACACATGAGGAAAGAAAGAGGATGGTAAGGATCCATTACGCATCTGCGATTGGGTTAGTCATGTATGTTATGCTATGTACGAGGCTAGATGTTGCATACACATTAAGTGTGGTAGGCAGATATCAAGCTGATCCAGGAGACCGCCATTGGATGGCAGTCAAGACTATCCTTAAGTATCTGAGGCGTACTAAGGATATGTTCCTGGTTTATGGAGGAGATGAGGAACTAGTCATCAGATGACATGTAAATGCTAGTTTCCAGACTGATCAAGATGACATGAAGTCGCAGACTAGATACATCTTCAGTTTGAATGGAGGTGTAGTGAGCTAGAAGATCTCAAAACAAAGTTTGGTGGAAGATTCTACAGCGGAGTCTGAGTATATCGCAGCTTCTGAGGCAGCTAAAGAAGCAGTATGGATGTGAAGCTTCGTCCAAGAACTGGATGTTGTACCGAGCAGTAAAGATCCTATCACACTCTATTGTGATAATACTGCAGCGGTGGCACTTGCAAAAGAGCCAAGGTCACATCAGCGGACAAAGCACATACTTTGGAAGTATCATCTCTTGAGGGATTTTTCTCAGAGAGGTGAAGTTGCAGTGAGCAGTATTTCCACGGAAGACAACATGACAGACCCATTGACTAAAGCCTTGACTCAGTAGAAACATGATCATCATGTGAGGTCTAGCGGACTAAAAGTCGCAGGCAGTTGTCTCTAGTCCAAGTGGTAGTTTGTAAGGGTTGGTGTCCTCAAAACCAACTGTTTTGTACTTTGATTACATGAATGTTCACTTATTATATATTGTTCATTGTTCTTCTTGACTATAATATAATAATGTCCTGGAATATTTGTTGCATTAATAAGGTCATAGCAGATCCCCGCTATGATGAGAACCTTGAAATGCTATAATAATATTCTTAAATAAAGTTCTGTGGTTGGATGACATACTATGATAGGACACATAGTATACAGACCGTCATGTGCGAGTACTCGTAAGAAGATGAGACTCTCTCTCATGGAGTTTGCACTTGGTAATCTCCAAGATGGGAGATTATGAGAACAGACCCGCCAGTATTAATTCCGCATATCTTAGTGTCATCGGATATTGCTCTCTGCGAGCGTGTGTAATGGTCCTTAGACTGGAAGATTGTCATTAACTCATGTCATGACTCGCGCACTTAGATTTACTGACGAAAACCGTCATGCAAACAGTTGGCGGGAAGTAGGGTACGTTGGGTGCGTCACGAGTGACATGTTGTTAATGGATAAGTCGAGGAAGGATTTGTCCCTTCCATTTATGGAAGTTGATATCTCGACCCTTTGATTGAAATAGAATTGTCGCATTAAATTCCATGGCCATGGTGTAAACGAAGAGTTTATTTCACGTAGTCAAATAATGACGGATCAAGCATATAGGTTTATGACACTTCCATGAAACCTGCTTGATGAGATATTGAGACAAAGGGATTAAATTACACAGTAAGCGTTCGTATGAGGTGATACGTCAATGCGGCGTCAACTTCTTTCTCTTGGGTGCCTTGACCCGTTGCTAGACAGTAATCTTGGACTTTAGGCAAGCCTGCCTAATGCCAACGAGAAAGAGGCCTAGAGGGTCACACCCTAAGTGTATCCAAGTATCTCGAGTTGAATAAAGATTATTCCCATACGTGGTTTAATAATTATTCAAGGAAGCCTAAGATGTTTTAAATGATGGAGGGAAAAAATAAAATAAAACAAGTACACGCCGTATATTATTAAATGTACACACCGTGTAGTTTTATTTTGGAAAGGAAATGAATAAATGAAAACAAGATATACATGCCATGTACATTTAATGTACACGCCGTGTAGTTTTCAATGAAAAACAAGTACACACTGTGTATTTATTATTACACGCCGTGTGGTTTTTCAGTCGGGATTTTGAGGATATAATATCGTTTTATTAAATGATATTTATTGTAATCAGCGTGAGCGCATGTCAATGAATTAATTATTTGACATGGGGGTTTTCAATAAGAGTTAATGAAATAAATGAAACGCATAATGCATTTATTTATTGTCATAACTCTATAACCTCAAACTCGATTATAAATATCCTCACAACCCCAACTCTTTTCCTACACAAGAGAATCATTGTGCACAACATCTCTGGAGAATTCTTTCAAGGCCAAAAGAACCTCTTCCTCCAAGAACGCTCTCAAGACCAAGAGAGATCCTCTTCCATCAGATCAAGACAATCTAAGGTGGACAACGCAAGCAAAGTCTTCTCCATGCTAGCACCCGGAGAATCCTTTGGCGACGTCCAGAGATACGAGGTACACGTGTAGATCACCGCTAGAGGGAGTATACACTTGGATTCTGCGATGAAACGATGGATCACATTGACACCGTGTTCGAGAACATCAACGAAGAAAGAACACCCAAAAGGTATTTCTTTATAATTAATTAAATTAATTATAATCAACCTATAACGATCCTTGTTTGTGGTTCCGGGACAAACCATCTTCTTCGTATTTTTCTATGATTCGATCCGTGGAGACTGGCGTTTATCATCGTATTGATCCCGGATTGATCATTGCTAATGACAAAAAGCCAAGTGGGCACATCCACCCACGTGCTTCTGCTGCGCCCGGAACCTTCATCTCTCTCATGGAGTTCGCACTTGGTAATCTCTAAGATGGGAGATTATGAGAACAGACCCGCCAGTAGTAATTCTGCATGTCTTGGTATCATCGGACATCGCTATCTATGAGCATGTGTAATGGTCCTTAGACTGGAAGATTGTCATTAACTCATTTCATGACACACGCACTTAGATTTGCTGACAAAAACTATCACGAAGATAGTTGGTGGGAAGTAGGGTACGTTGGGTGTGTCACGAATGACATGTTGTTAATGGATAAGTCGAGGAAGGATTTTTCCCTTCTATATTTATGGAAGTAGGTATATCAGGCCCTTTGATTGAAATATAACTTTTTCCCAAATTCCATGGCCATGGTGTCACGACGAGTTCATTTCTGGAAGTCAAAGAATGACAGATCAAGCATGTAGGTTTATGACACTACCATGAAACCCGCTTGATGAGATATTGAGACAAAGAGATTAAATTACATGGTAAGCATTCGTATGAGGTGACATGTCAATGTGGCTTCAACTTCTTTCTCTTGGGTGCCTTGACCCGTTGTTAGATAGTAATATTGGACTTTAGGCAAGCCCGCCTAATGCCAATGAGAAAGAGGCCGAGAGGGTCACACACTAAGTGTATCCAAGTATCTCAAGTAGAATAAAGATTATTCTCATATGTGGTTTAATAATTATTCATGGAAGCCTAAATCATTTTAATGTTGGAGGAAGAATAAAATGAAAACAAGATATACATGTCGTGTACACGCCGTGTAGTTTTCATTTTGGAAAGGAAATGAAAAACAAGTACACACTGTGTATTAATGATTACATGTCGTGTAGTTTTTCCAGTCGGTATTTTGAGGAAATAATATTGTTTTATTAAATGATATTTATTATAATCAATGTGGGAGCATGTCAAGGAATTAATGATTCGACATGGGGGTTTTCAATAAGAGTTAATGAAATAAATAAAATGCGTAATGCCTTTATATATTATCATAACTCTATAACCTCAAACCTGATTATAAATATCCTCACAACCCCAACATTCTTCCCTAATCATTGTGCACAACAATTTTGGAGAATTCTCTCAAAGCTGAAAGAACTCCTTCCTCCAAGAATGCTCTCAAGACCGAGAGAGATCCTCCTCCATCGGATCAAGGAGATCTAAGGCGGACAACGCAAGTAAAGGATTCTCTATGATTTCACCTAGAGATTCTTTTGGTGACGTCCAAAGATATGTGGTGCATGTGTGGATCACTACTAGAGGAAGTCTTCACTTGGATTCTGTGACGCAACAACGAATCACATCAGAACATGATCAGAAATATCAATGAAGAAAGAACGCCATAAAAGGTACTTCTTTTCAATTAATTAAATTAATTATAATCAACCTATGATGATCCTCCTTTGTGGTTCCAGGACTATTCTTTTTCTTTCTCTATTTCTGTGATTCGATCCATAGAGTCTGGTGTTTATCATTGTATTTATCCCAGATTGATCATTGCTAATGACAAAAAGCCAAGTGGGCACATCCACCCACGAGCTTCTGTTGCACCCGGGACCTTCAAGATTACCCAAATATTTATGGAATTCTTATATTTCTTCTAAATATGGTTTTTTAGGATGGAATATTGACATTAAAAGATTACCCATGAATAATAAATTCATCTTAGAGTCATCAATCTAAACATCGCATGCCTTTGTTATAGTAACTCATCTTAGAGGCATCAATATAATCCCGCCTCTTGTGCATCTTTTTCTCCTACCCTCCACTTGTATCTTCACCTTCATATGACTTTTACCACTATTATTTAACTATTATTTATTTTATAACTACTGTCATGAACCAGCCCGAGTCAACCCTGAACCGATCACCCAGGCCAGCCCGCGACAAGTCCCGAGAGGCGTTCTCGATCCTCTCGGGATGGTGACAAGCACTGAGGGCATCAATAGAGTACACAAGGGAACTATTTCTCCCAAATATAAACAATCAAACAAATAGTGTAAAGAAACGGACAACCCAAAATACATTTACAAAAAACATTGAACTGAACATTATTTGTACAAGAAACCGAAAGTACAACTAAACCAACAACTCAACTGACCAAACCTGACAACCAACTAACTCTATGTGACCCCAATGGTCACTCTCCAAGAAAATGATCACACGTTTCCCAAGGTGATCGAACTCAAGTTGTAACCTGCACAAGGGCTAAAAATAGAAGAATACTATAGGCATGAGTATTAAAACTCAGTAGGTTAGCCCGATATTCTATTCCCAATGCACTTCCTTTAAAATAAAATAAACATCAATTTCAAGTTTTAAATACAAGATATAAAATTATGTTTTTAAAATGAGTTTCCATTCTATAATAACTATCAGACAAAAACTTGCATGTTTTATAAACAAGAATACTAGTAACAATTTTTCAAAGAGGTGCAACTTCAAAATGAAAATAGTTTTCAAGAGGGCTGCTTTAAATAATGTAGACTTTTAAATAAATCACACAAGCTACTGAATTTACCAACCAAACACATTTTATGCCGACGATGAGTACAAAATAGCCAATGAGCACAAGTCACGGGAACACCCCTAGACACTAGTTAGTTGTGAGCCCCAGGTACCTCGTATCTCGGTGAAGGTAACTATAATAAATATTTGTTCTCATGCACATGAGCCACTAGTAGGGATCATACCCACAACCTAGTGTTCCTCCAACGACATCATCATAATAGTTTAGTTAGTGTTGTCATCGTCAAACTTGCTACGTGAAACAGGGGTCAAACCTCACGGGATCACTAGCATACTAGTACACGTCCGCCCACCTAGATATCCGGGTTTTCCCTTTTTGTACTCAAACAAGTTACGCATCTATAAAATACTATTTTCTCATGAATATTCCATTTAAAAATCATACACACATCAAATAGGACACACACATGTCTCACATTTCATTCACAGATCAATAAACCACCTAAATTTTCATAAAACAATTTTAAGAAGTATAACGAGGCCTTACACATAAAATCCATTCAAAAATGATCTTTTAAGGAAAAAATCCCATAAATACCATATCATCCCATATTTGGCAGCCCCAAAACCAATTAATAAATCAATTTCATGAACCATAAAATGTCCCCAAAAGATAGAACATGAAATACACATGGAAACCATTTTTATAGGGAAAAAAATGTCAAATAGGCCTTTAAGCCTTTCTAAAAACTAACATTTGACAAAGGTATGCATTTCACTTTTATTAAGGAGGTATATACACACCATTTAAATCAGAAAACCACTTTAGTAAAACTCTTAAAACACTCAAGTTACATATTCAAAACACAACCATTTTCGTAAGGATGTAAAACGGGCCATTTTTCGGCCACTCGGGCCAAAACATGTTGTAAACCAAAACCCATTTGTTTGGAAAACCAAATACACATTGGAAAGAAATTTAAGAACCAAAAATACCATTTTTAATTCTCCCAATAAATTTATAAATCCAAAAAAATAATTTTTAAATCACACTTAACACATAAAATCCAACCGGGCAATTTACCGAACACATGACATGCACTTTTAAACAAAACAATTTATTTTAAGCACTTAACATGGAATAAAACACCAATTTCATGCCATATTTTATTCAAGCTACTGGAACATGTTTAAAATACCAAAAACCAGGTTCTAACCCTCACAAACCAGGTGTGAAAGATAATGGAACATTTAAACAAACACTTGATGTGCACTTTTATGACAAAACAACACTACCTTTCACAAAACAAAGCTTAAAACCCCATTTTTCACACCAAGAAAATTATCCAAAGTCTAAAAACAGTAATAAAAATATATATCAGGTGTGAAAAATAAGAAAATGATGAAACTTAAATGATAAAGGAAAGTGAAAGGGATATCCTTCCTCAAAACCTTAGCGTAATGGAAATGCACACCCAATATCACCATCTGACGGTTTATAAACCCTAAACCTATGATGACCAGCCCCAAAAAAACAAAACCCCAATAAAAAATCATGTTATAATAGAACCCTAGGTTGATCATAACTAGAGGATAATATAAAACCAAGAAATAATGAAAGGAGGAAGAAGAGAGAGGATAAATGAGAAGGAATCTCACCTTAGAAACCAGAAAACTCTTCGCCTTCTCTTAGATATGCACCCATAGAGGAAAGATAATGGATTGAAACTACTTGGATAGGATCCTAAGTTATGGAAGAACTAGGGGAATAATATTTTTGGAAAAAATAGAAAAAATTGAATGATTTATTAATGAGACAAAATACCTTTGGCAAATCTGAATGATTTGAGAACCATTGAGAATATTTGCCCTAATCCGTGACAAGATGAGATCCAAAGAGATAAAATGGAACATGGGAGTGATACTATGGTTCTTTTCCCTCAGTGGGATGTGGAATCACTGAAAATTATAAAAAATGAATAAGATATAAAAGAAACAATTTATTTTTTTTAAATTGGAAATGGGCCCTCAGGCTGGCCCAGTACCTGAATAAATAACTCAAATTCACCATGCTTATGAATTTATAAGGGGTACAAAAGAATATGGGAGTTTTAATATGTTAGTGGAGGCAAAGTTTAAAGTGTAATGAGTGAAAATGTTGAAAAAATAAGGAGTTATAAAAGAAAAAAAATTGGTTTTTAAATCTGGAAATGATCTCACGGTTGGCCCAAATCATGAAGTAACCACCCTTTCTCCAAAAACTCCTAAACAATCAATGGGGAACCCAAATTAGGGTGATTATAAATATATGAAACTTTAAAAATCAACATTAATCTTACTCAAGATTCAAGAAAAGGATCAGGATTTCCAATGAACTGGATCAAAACAAAGACATGAAAAACCGGGAGTGACAATTCTTCCCACCATTAAAGTTTTCCACCCCCGGAAAGCCACAAAACATTCCGACTGATTGATTAACACCTAAGGATTCCTTATCAATATATTCCAGACTCTGAATCCAATGACATGTCATACACCTTTAATGGAACTTAAGTATCTTACCTCAACCAAAACACTAACTCTCAACCACTTCCTGAGATTCAACTGAAAGATCGAGTCACTACCTCCACAACCAAACCAAGAACTCGGTTGTTGGTCCTTCTACCAATGAACCCAAAAATCACCCAAACCAAAGAGAACTAACAAAAACCAAAGATTATAGGGGATTACAGAATGGAATCCCTATAATTAATAAACAACTATCACTAGATAAGTTATTATGAGGAAAAATCAATGAGACTCGTGGTGGATCTCCCCACCATTAGAACCCAACTAGTAACGAACAAACAATAATTCAACATTAACTAGAATTAGGCCTCACTTTCACAATTCCACCAAAACTCTCCCAAAACAACCTAACAACCCAAGTTAAGAGGGTTGTAACATAAACATTTAAACCACCCACTCCCGAATAAAGGGTAAAAGAACTAGGCCAACACTTTCGGCACAAATCAAAACCCCCACCACTCGGGGTAGGGAGGGAAGGGGACCCAATCATTGGGCCACTAAAACCACAAAAGAAATAGATGAACCACCAAAAACCCTCCACCTATGAATAGTTAATACCAAGACTTCACCCGGTTTACACAGGCGGTCCGCACAAGGACATTGATCAAAAACCCACATCCATGAAGGCATAACCATAGACATTGTGTGAGGGGTAACTCCACCACGCTCATTATGACAAGAGGAAATTCAAAGTGATGAGGAACCACAATAGAGTAGAAACTACCTTACCAAAATGGTGGAGGCATGAGCCTTTTCGATCACTCCACACCTATGGTGATTTCCTAACTGCGTGAAAAGCTTCACTCTGAGGCCTGTGGCTGGAGCCCTGATTCTTGAAGCATTTGTTGCACCGCAGTCAGGTGTTAAGGATCACACCACTCAAAAAAACTCACTTTCTCAACAAAACACCTTAATCTAAATAGGAACTCATATATACATATCAAAATTATATCTCACTCTGAATGAGGAGAAAAATGGACAAGGAATACAGCGAAATACATCAACATCACCAAACACAGGTGTTATGTTCGAAAGAATTATCACGACTTGGAAGCACTTTAAATCGACCCCAAACAGCTCTCTATTCCAACAAACGGGTTGAGGCATCATCAAAAGAGGTGGATTTAACATTTGAATTGAATCCTTAGGTTGATCAATAGGAAATATTTCCAATGGAGAACTATCCATGACCACATCACAACATCCAACACATCTATAGAAACCCACTAAACATTACTTCAAAACCGAGCCACCAACAAGATCTCATCTCAAGACACAATAAGAGTATGACTTCTAGATCACAAGGAAGCATACTAAATAAAAACTCTTCTAATACATAGAAAAAACTGGCCACATAACCATAAGTTTATAAACAAATGCCATAATTTTTCAACTCAAAACACTTTTGAAAAACAAACTAACTTGGTGGGTTTCCACATTCACCAATGGTGTTTCATCAAGTCTCACCCAAATGCACATTTCCATTCCACCCCAGGCACCCAACCACCATGACATATAGGTCATACTTCTAGATATCAATAAAACCATGCATGTGAGCACCCATGATAACACCAAAGGCTAAAAAACAACATCATTCCAAAAATCGTGTACCTTCAAAAGGAACACCTACCACCAAGTCCAAAACCCTTTTCATATTTCTCAAAACAAACCAAACTTCATCAAGAACCATTTTCTTAAAAACCTAACCCTTTTAATTTTTACAACTTTCAAAACAACCAAGCTACTCCAAACAACCCCTTCCCATTTTCTAAAATTCAGAAAGGTATCTTTTCATAATCTGATAAACATTGAGACCAATACCCTTTCTAAGAAAACACCAACTGCTAAAAACCAATTTCCAAAACCATTTCATCATATTCAAACACTTTTCAACATCCCAAAACACCCCATTTAAAATGAAGATTAATAATCACCTTAAAATGATTCACACTTTCAAAACATTTTATTCCAACAAAATACAAGTTTAGATTAGGGATAATCCAATCCCATTAAGTCATTTCCACTTCCTCCTATTTTTTTCACAAAATCACATCATTCCACAACCATTCTTATATTTAATTTTTGAAAACCCTTTTTTCCACTTTTCAAAATCCAATCCTTCCTTTAAAACCCATTTCCAAAATTCTCACACAAGGATTTTAAAAACAAAAAATCAGAATTAAAGAAAGGTCCAAGAGACCCAAAAAAGGGAACTAGTGTCGGTGGGTGACTTGACCATATGGTTGGCGGCCATATGTCAAACACAACACCAACACAGAGATAATTATTAGGACCATGCCCCAGTTCCACGTGGATTTCCAGGCCCTATGAGCTCACAAAGTCCATTAGTCAGACTCCCCTTATCATATCCCAACCCCAAACAATCAACAAGAACAAAGGACACTAATAAAACTAGACTTCCTGTGGAAACCTGAGGATCAGAACGAGCAAGAGTTCACAACGCTCTTCCCACACTTACCCCTAAAGTCCCAAAAATTCTACTCCATCTACCTTGACATACCCCCAAATAACAAGGGAACTCTAAAAAGAAAGGTCTGCTAAGAGCCGACCTCCTTTGATACTATTTTGTCATGAACCAGCCCGAGTCGACCCTAAACCGGTCACCCAGGCCAGCCCGCGACAAGTCCCGAGAGGCGTTCCCGATCCTCCCGGGATGGTGATAATCACCGAGGGAATCAATAGAGTACACAAGGGAACGATTTCTACCAAATATAAACAATCAAACAAACAGTGGAAAGAAACGGACATCCCAAAATACATTTACAAAAAAAAGTGAACTGAACATTATTTGCACAATAAACCGAAAGTACAATTAAACCAACAACTCAACTGACCAAAACTGACAACCAACTAAATCCATGTGACTCCACTGGTCACTATCCAACAAAATGATCACACATCACCCAAGGTGGTCGAACTCAAGCTGCAACCTGTAAAAGGGTTAAAAATAGAAGAAGACTATAGGCATGAGTATTAAAACTCAGTAGGTTAGCCCGATATTCTATTCCCAAATCACTTCCTTTAAAATAAAATAAAAAACAATTTCAAGTTTTAAATACAATATATAAAATTATATTTTTTAAATGAGGTTCCATTCTATAATAATTATCAGACAAAAACTTGCATATTTTATAAACAATAATGCTAGTAACAATTTTTCAAAGAGGTGCAACTTCAAAATCAAAATATTTTTCAAGAGGAATGCTTTAAAGAATGTACACTTTTAAATAAATCACACGCACTTATAAATTTACCAAAAAAACACATTGCATGACGACGGTGAGTACAAAATAGCAAATGATCACAAGTAACAGGAATACCCTTAGGCACTAGTTAGTTGTGATCCCTAGGTACCTCGTATCTCGGTGAAGGTAACCATAATAAATATTTATTCTTGTGAACACGAGCCACTAGTAGAGAGCATAACCATAACCTAGTGGTCCTCTAACAATATCATCATCATAGTTTAGTTAGTTTTTTCATCATCAAACTTGCTACATGAAACATGGACCAAACCCCACGGGATTACTAACATACTAGTACACATCTACCCACCTATATACCTGAGTTTTTAATTTTTGTGGTCAAACAAGTTACACATATATAAAATACCACTTTCTCATAAATATTTCATTTAAAAATCATACACACATCAAACAGGCCACACACATGTCTCACATTTCTTTCACAGATCAATAAACCACCTAAATTTTCATAAAGCAATTTCAAGAAGTATAATGAGGCCTTGCACATAAATTCCATTCAAAAATGATATTTAAGGCCAAAAATCCATAAATACCATATCAACCCAGATTTGGAAGCCCCAAGACCAATTAATAAATCAATTTCATGAACTATAAAATGGGCCCAAAAAATAGAACATGGAATACACATGGAAACCATTTTTATAGGGGGAAAATGCCAAACGGGCCTTTAAGCCTTTCTCAAAACTAACATTTGACAAAGGTATGCATTTCACTTTTATTAAGGAGGTATATACACACCATTTAAAGCAGCAAAATACTTTTATAAATCCCTTAAAACACTCAAGTTACATATTCAAAACACAATCATTTTCATAAGGATGTGAAACGGTCTATTTTTCGGCCACTCGGGCCAAAACATGTTGTAAACCAAAACCCATTTGTTTGTAAAACCAAAAACACATTAGAAAGACATTGAAGTACCCAAAATAACATTTTTAATTCTTCCAATGAATTTATAAATCCAAACAAATAATTTTTAAATCACACTTAACACATAAAATCCAACCAGACAATTTACCGAACACATGACATGCACTTTCAAACAAAACAATTTATTTTAAGAACTTGACAAGGAATAAAACACCAACTGCATGCCATATTTTATTCAAGATACTGTAACATGTTAAAAATACCATAAAACAGGTTCTAAATCTCATAAACCAGGTGTGAAATATAACAGAACATTTAAACAAACACTTGGTGTGCACTTTTATGACAAAACAACACTACCTTTCACAAAAAAAGCTTAAAAAACCATTTTGCACACCAAGAAAATTATAAAAAGGCTGAAAAAAGTAATAAAAATATATATCAGATGTGAAAAATAATAAAATGATGAAACTTAAATGATAAAGGCAAGTGCAAGGGATATCCTACCTCAAAACCTTGGTGTAATGGAAACGCACACCCCATATCACCATTTGAGGGTTTATAAACCCTAAACCTATGATGACCAGCTCCAAACGAACAAAAACCCCATAAAAATCATGGTATAACAGAACCCTAGGTCTATCATGACTAGAGTAGAATATAAAACCAAGAAATAATGAAAGGAGGAAGAAGAGGGAGGAGAAATGAGAAGGAATCGCACCTTGGAAACCAGGAAACTCTTCGTCTTCCCTTAGATATGTACCCATAGAGGAAAGGTAATGGATTGAAACTCCTTGGAGAGGCTACTAAGTTCTGGAAGAACTAGGGGAAGAATATTTTTGGCAAAAATAGAACTAATTGAATGATTTATTAATGAGACAAAATACCTTTGGCAAATCTGTATGATTTGACAACCATTGAGAATATTTGCCCCAATCCATGACAAGATGAGATCCAAAGAGATAAAATAGAGAATGGGGGTTCTAATATGGTTCTTTTACCTCATTGGGAGGTGGAATAACCTAAAATTATAAAAAAAAAAGATATAAAATAAACAAATTATTTTTTTAAAACTAGAAATGGGCCCTCGGGCTGGCCCGATACCTGAATAAATAACTCAAATTCGCAATGCTTATGAATTTATAAGAGGTCAAAAAGGATATGGAAGTTTTAATATGTCAGTGTAGGCCAAGTTTGAAGTGTAATGAGTGAAAAATGTTGAAAATTAAGGAGTTATAAAAGAAATAAATTTTGTTTTTAAATATGGAAATGAGCTCACGGTTGGCCCAAATCATGAAGTAACCACCATTTCTCCAAAAACTCCTAAACAAGAAATGGGGAACCCAAATTAGGGTGATTATACATAGATGAAACTTCAAAAATCAACATTAATCTCACCCAATACCTAATAAAAGTATTGGGATTTTCAATAAATCGGATCAAAACAAAGACATGAAAAATTGGGCGTGACTACCTTCTTCATTCATAAAAATTTAATCACATATCTATGATCCCATTTTGATGCATGTGGTTGTTTTAATATGTGTTGTGTTTTTAGTATGTTCAAAATATGTGTTATTTATTCTTCTTTAACATATAGGGAATTTTATGCATTTATTAAGAATATAATATTGTATTTTCATGTATATTATGAATTAAATGTGAACTACATATTCTATTTTTTGTATTTTTCTTCCTTAACATCATAAAAACTGAGTTGTACTCTTTAAAAAATCATTAAGAAGATGTTAATGAGTATAATAAATGTATATCCAAGTTCAAAGGAAGCCAGGTTAGAATTAAGACTAACCATGTAGCATTGGAAATCTATGGCTCATATAGGTTTCTAGAAATTAACTACTAATATTAGTCTGCGTTCTTCCAGCCTCTAAATGAACTAATTCCCATTATTATTTCTTAGAAAGAGATATAACGTCATATAATAACATTGACTTAAAAGGAACAATCCAAACTCTACTATTAACAATATGTTTAAATGGTTTGTTAGAATGAATTGTTCAATTCATATTATCTTATATATATTGTTAACATTTACTAATTACTTCATTTATGTATAAATTCTTTTTTTGTGTTTTAGATAATATTGAACTCCAAATTTTGAGCACAAAAAAGAATTGTTTGCACACCATGTACTGAGATTAAAATAAAACATTAGTCAGCGTCATAAAATCTATCGTTCAATGGAAATAATATTTCTATTAACTTTAATTCTCTAACACCGATAATCTAAAATATTTTTTTCTTAACAACAAACATACAAAGGTATGTGAATTTATAATAACTTTGTTGTCCATTAATAATCCACCTATAAAAGTATTAACAACCACAATATATGATAGTGGTCAATGAATCTCAATATTGACACAATATCCATGCACGAGATTTTTTTCATTATTACTAAAACTGTTTTCCTTTTATTTTTATGAACCATTGGAAGTGATTATTTCATTACTACCTTATGTCTATCCTTAATGTTTTTTTCCACTAACTTCACTAGGTAGAGCATATACTATTGGCCAACCCTCTCCTGTCTCAATTTCAAATGTGACTCCTACCAAGCATATTACATCGAGAAGATATTTCATATCAAATCAACATATTGTTTCCCTTCAAAATCTTTAAGTTAATCACTCTTATAACTTGAAATAATATCATGATATGAATCCTTTACTATTATTATCTTATATAGATTAACTAAGGATTCAAGATATATGATTCAAAATTACCAAGATGTAATGGCAATTTGTAATTGGGCAGGGTATCCAGATTTTTTTATTATATTCACTTGTAATCCGAACTGGATTGAAATTTCTAGGTATATCAAAGAACGCAAATTTTTCCATTGGATTGTCCACAAGTACTATCTAGAGTGTTCAACATAAAGGTTAACCAACTAATGAAAGATTTGCAATAAAAATGTATCTTTGGAACCTGTTGTGCTGGGTATTCCTTTCAATCCCCTTTCTATTTTTTTACTGTGAGGAAATTTTTTATTTTTTATTTTGCTTTCAACTATTATTCATTCTTCCATTATGATGCAGTTATTTGTATTATAGAATTCCAAAAATGAGGATTGTTTTATGTACATAAACTTATTAAAATTTGTTTACATACTTATTATATTAGTTTGATGTTTCTTATTGTAGGATAACACGTGTACATATTTGGGTACATGCTTTTTATATTAGTTTGTCACATGTACATATTCATTCAAAAAATGAGGTTTTCCGCATGTACATATTCATTATTCTAGATTTTTTGTTTCCCATTAAAATTTGTTTGTATACTTCTTATATTAGTTTGATGTTTCTTATTTTAGGTTGACATGTGTTCTGGAACTTCCCTTTCTAGTACTGGTAAAACTACTACCAACACAAATTCAGATGAACCAATACAAACAACTATAGTACTAAAATATCCTTTAAGCACCTTTGATTAGTTCAAAATTCACGGTGCTCTATATTTAACATATATTATCATAGGTTGATGCTTTTTCATGAACTTAGTAAAGGTGGAGAATAAGAAACTTCCTATGTATGCATCGCAACACCTATGGTACTAACTTCTCCAATAATATACATTTTTTGAATTATGTAGCCAATATTTTATCGCATCTGATGGATATATCTATGATGCAAAATTTAAAACATTTCATCATTGAAAGATTGAGTTTTTATAGTGTTATTTTTCAAAAATGTATCTTCCTAATAGAATAATGCCAAATACTTCAATTGAGTCCTTTCATACCTACCTTTTTGCCTTACCCCCATCCCTGCACCTTCTATTCAATAATTTTAATTACTTATTTATGTTATTTTGTATTCATAGTAGACCAATATAAATATATTTTTGTGATGTTATTTTGAAAATTTTTCTATTAAAATATTGTATATATAGAAATTTAAGGTTTCCCTTAAGTAACTAATTGCTTACCCTTACGTAGGTACTTTATACCCTTATGTAGGTTTGTTTTCAAACTGTTTTCCTTTACACAACATCTACTTTATACCCTTACATGGGTTAGTTTTATACCCTTATGTAGGTTAGATTTTTACCTTTATCTTAAGAAAGAAATTAGTTAACTTGATGCAACTTTTGAATTCATAGTCCCTTCAATTTCAATTTGACATTATTACCATTTTTGTAATAATGGGAAAATCATGCGTGTAGAGATCAAAACTTACCAAACAAACTCTGATTCACATGAAATCTTAGTACAATGATCTTTAACTCATTTAAAAACTATATGAATCATCGATACATCGATTGGATACCCATATTGCTTGATATGTTTGATAGTGGGTTTTATCCCTCAAATTTAGGGTTAAGTGGAAAATCAAGTAAAAGGGTCAAATACTAAGAAAATGAACTTGGATTGACATAAAATCATGGTATAATGATCATAAAGTCGTTTTTTATCAGTAGGAATCAATGATGCATCCATTGGATGCTCACGTTGCCCGATATGATGGAAAACAACGAGTAACATTGTTTAGTTTTATTAAAATGTCATATCTTCTATCAGAGGGTCAAAAATGAGAAAATAGCCTCTGATTGATGTGAAAAGTTAGGAAAACATTTCTCAAATCATTTGTGATATTTTGGATTCAACTGTGCATCATTTTGATGCCTAAATTGATCAGTATTTCTTAAGGTGTGATTTGACATTATTACAATTTTTGTAATAATAGAAAAATCATATATTTAGGGGTCAAAATCAACCAAACGAGCTCTGATTGACATGAAATAATAGAATATTTATATTTAAGTCATTTAAAATTTATAGTTTTCATCAAAACATCGATCAGATACCTGAATTGCACGGTATGATTGAAAGTGGTTTTTGTCCCTCGAATTTTGAGTTAAGTGACAAATCACGTAAAAGGGACCAATACTAGGAAAACACATTTTAATTGACATTAAATCATATTAGAATGATCATGAAGTTGTTTTTTATCTTTAGGAATCAATGTCACATCCATCAGATGCTCGTGTCACCTGATATGATGGAAAAAGACGGGTAACATTGTCTAGTTTTATTAAAATTGTATATCTCCCATCAGGGGGTCGAAAATAAGAAAATGAATTCTGATTGATGTAAAAATATATAATAATATTCCTCCAATAATTTTTGATGTGTTGGAATCAACTAATCACTAATATGATGTCCTGATTGATCGGTATGACTTAAGGTATGATTTGACATTATTGCCATTTTTTGTAAAAATGGGTAAATCATGTGTGTAGGGGTCAAAACAGACCAAACGAGCTCCAATTGATATGAAATTTCAGAGTAAAGATATTTAAGTCGTTTAAGATCTGTAAGAGTCATCGGCACATGAATTGGATACCTGAATTGCTCGGTATGATCAAAAGTGGTGTTTGTCTCTCAGATTTGGAGTTAAGGGACAAATCACGTAATAGGGGCTAATACTAAGAAAAACACTTTGACATGAGATTGTGGGATAATTATCATTGTTCCATTTTTGATCTATAGGAGTCAATGACACATCCATAAAATGCTTGCATCGGCCAGTATGATGGAAAATGATGGGTAATGTTGTCTGGTGTTATTAAAATGGCATATCTCATATCAGGTGGTCAAAATGAGAAACGATTTTTGATCGGCGTGCAAAACTAGGAGAACATTCCTCGAATCACGTGTGATCTACTATAATTAATCTCACATCAATATGATGTCTGGATTTGTCGGTATAATTAAAAGTTCATTTTCACATTTATTATCATTTTTGTAATAATGGACAAATCATATGTGTAGGGGTCAAAATTGACCAAATAAGCTCTGATTAACATGAAATCTTATAACAATGATCTTTAAGTCATTTAAAATCTGTAGGAATCATCTACACATAGATCGGATACCTAAATTGCATGGTATGATCGAAAGTGACATTTGTTTCTCATATCCAAAGTTAAGTGGAAAATCATGTAAAAGGGGGTCAATATCAAGACAACACACATGGATTAACATGAAATAATGAGAGAATGGTCACTTAGTCATTTTTTATCTGTAGGAATCAATGTTGCATCCATTGGATACTCATGTTTCCTGGTATGATGAAAAATGAAGGGTAACATTGTCTAGTGTTATTAAAATGACATATCTCCTATCAAGGGGTCAAAATGAGCAAAAAACTTATGATTGGTGTAAGAAGATAGGATAAAATTCCTTGAATCATATGTGATCTGTTGAAATCAATCGCATGTCAATCCAATATCCAGATTGGTCTGTATAATTTAATGTACATTTTCACATTTATTATCATTTTTATAATAATGGGAAAATCATGTGTGTATGGGTCAAAACTGACTAAACGAGCTCTGATTGACATGAAATCTTAAGAAAATGATCTTTTAAGACATTTAAAATCTATCTGAATCATCGAAACATGGATCATATTCCTGAATTGTTTGGTATGATTGAAAGTGTTGTTTGTCCCATAGATTTGGAGTTAAGTGAAAAATCATGTAAAAGATGTCAATATCAAGAAAATGCACTTGGATTGATATGAAACCATGGAAGATCGATCATCATGCCATTTTTTATCTGTAGGGATCAACAACGCATCCATAGAATCCTCGTGTCACCCGGTATGATGGAAAATGATGGACAACATTGTCTAGTGTTATTAAAATGACTTATCTCCCATTAGAGTGTCAAAAATGAGCAAATGACTTCTAATTAATGTGTAAAGCTAGGAAAATATTCCTCAAATCATATGTAATCTATTGGAATCAACTACGAGTCAATCTAATTCCCATATTGGTTGGTACAATTAGAAGTTAATTTTCACATTTATTATCACTTTTGTAATAATGGGCAAATCACATGTGTAGGGGTCAAAACTGACCAAACGAGCTTCGATTGACATAAAATCTAAGGATAATGATCTTTGAGTATTTAAAATCTATAGTAATCATCATCATATGGATTGAATACCTGAATTATTCGATATATATGATCAAAAGTGGCGTTTGTCCCTCAGATTTGGAGTTAAGTGACAAATCACGTAAAAGAGGCTAATACCAAGCAAACACATTTGGATTGAAATGAATCATGGGAGAATGATCACCGAGCCATTTTTGATATATAGTAATTGAGGTCGTATCCATTATATGTTCGTGTCACTTGGTATGATTGAAAATGACGGGTAACGTTGTCTAGTGTTATTAAAATAACACATCTCCTGTTAGAGGGTCAAAAATAAGCAAACAACTTTTGATTGACATGCATAGTTGAAAGAACATTCCTTGAATCATATGTGATCTATTATAATCAACTGTGTGTCAATATGATGTCTGGATTGATCGGTATGTGGCAAACTTCATTTTCAACTTTAATAATCATTGCTTAACTGATAGATAGTGTAATAGGATATTTCAGATTAGATTTTCCTCATTTATGTATTTATGATGTTGTATGTATGCAGCACTGCATAAAGTGCTTTGATTATTTTATATATATTAACTTTATAAATTTTATTTTAATGTTAAATATATTAATTTGTATTTACTTTGTTTAATTGTTTTTTTTATGTCGTATCTATAGGTTGATTAAGACAGAAGATTGGAAGGATCTGTAGCTATTTGGATTATTGGTTTTGTCTAGATTACTGGTTTTGTCTGGATCACTAGTTTTTTATTTGTTGTCTTTGTTATTTGGTGGGTGTTAAAATGTGAAATTAAAAAAAAATGAAAACCAGCGACTGCCTGTGGAAATTGCTACTACTTTTTTATTTTGGGACCATTATCAACCACTACCACGGTTGTCTGGGGACCCCCTATAGCGACCACCAAAAGCGATAGAATAACAGTCGCTAGAGCCCTTTACTGACTGCTTTTGGTAGTTTCTAAAATTAAAATTTTTAGTAGTGAGACAACGTGTGGATCACTACTAGAGATACTCTATTTTGGGTTCTCCATGCACAATGAAGGTTAATCCAAAAAGGGTTTCAGTTGATCAACATCTTCATCGAAAAAAGATCCCAAGACCATTGGTCATGACATTTTCATCTTGCACAATTGACGAATGATCCATCGAATTCGACAATAATCTTTATGGTTTTTTCCCACCATGCGCTTCCACTACACTTAGAACATACATATGTTAATCGATTTCATCAAATAAATTTCCAAAACCAGAAACAAAAATCTACCAGGGTTTTTCTGTGCTTCTTGGAACACTTTTCACTGCATGGGTCATTCTATAGCTATTCCTTGTGAGTATGTCTTTTGATGTTGTCCTATGGGATTAAAATTAACAAATGTTGAGGCTTTTCTATCGTCTTGTACTTATTAGTTTTTGTTGTTGTTGTTTGTATTTAACTTTTTAAACTTTATTTCTCATATGTTCAATGGTATTGATGTTAATTCTATTTCACAAGCCCTCATACAATATGTTTTGATCATTATGTTGGTAGTATGTTAGAAAATACAAAGGAATAAATATATTTTCAACATTTTCTAAAAATGATGGCAACCTAAGATTGATACTTCTCTAATATTATGAAAGAAACTTTTAATTTCCCATCACAAAAAAATAATATTTCAATATTATCAAGATTGAAAAAATAAGATTTCAATATTATTAAGATCAAAAAAATAAGATTTCAAATAGGAATGTTTGATTTTTTTCATGAATTTAATTATATTCATTCAAATATTTTTATTAGCAAACTAAACCTAACCAAGGATTCATTCTTGAAAGGGACATGTAATTATTGCTTAGCCCTTTTAAAACGTCGAGTGATATATTTAGTATATACAATAATCATTATAAGTTTTATGTATATTTGATTATTTATTACTTATTCTATAATCTAAATTCCATCTATATCCACATTATCTTAATGTTTCTATATTTTTCATGTATGCTTTATGTGTTGTGTATGTTGTGTATATGCATTATATACATACATGTATTATGCAAAATGATATTCAAAAATATGTAACGGCAGTCCTTATTGCACACTTCCAAATTTGTCAATTCACGAATGTTTTAATATATACCTCCAGACTATGGGTGCAATTACAGTTCTTCTTTTTAAGAAACAAGTGATTAAGTTCTAACAAAAGGTGAATTTTAAATCCAAGATAATTTCATTTAGGTAACGTCTTTTATTATATAATATAATACTATATCTTATTTGTAAATGATACCAAACCTACAATTTTCTACAACAAATAACAAGTTTGAATTATTGTTTGAACTGAATATTATGATGTTTAAAGCGGTGATTTTATCATTGAAAATCTCAAGATACTACAGTTGGAATTATCATCAAGCCTTTGAAAAAACACCAACATAATTTTATTCATTTCAAATGACGTTGTTGGTGTGTAATTTATTCTTTATGCTCAAAATGTTTATAATCCTTTTCATTTAACATGTCATTTTATTAGTTTTCATATATTTTTTTATCATTCTATTTTCATTTAGCTTGATTTCAACTATTCAACAATTTTATTATTATTTTCAGTATTAAATCCGACTTCCATGATTCCATAATTCAATAACTTATATCTATTAACATTAATTTTCAATGTCTGGTAACATTTTTTTTATGGTTCTGTATATCTATATTTTATTTCATATTTAATAAAATAAACTAATGTCATGCGGACGCATGGAAAAATAATAGTTTAATGTATTTGTTGAGTTTATTTTTATATATTTGAAATTGGAATGAAAATTTCAAAATTATCCAAGAAATGTGATATCCATAACTATACTAAAGCTTGTACATTTCCAGTATACGTGTCACCACCAGGAATTTTTTACTACTGTGGCTTCCTCCCCAGTATTTCTGTTCCTCCCGATTCTCACATCCCTCTCTCCCCGACTCTGCATCTCCCTCCCTCCCTGACTTTGTTGCCTCTGACTAGGGCTTTATCCGCATCACATTTGTCTCTACCTCCTCCACCATATTGGACTCGAATTCCGCCTTCGACTGAGTATCAGCCTTCGCCCCCACTTTAGCCTCCTCCCTCGCATCGGACTCCACCTTCTCCTCCTCCTCTGTATTAGACTCCACGTCCGCATCAGCCTCCCCCTCCACCTCTGACTCAGCCTCCGACTTTGCCTCCTCCTCTTCCTATGCATCAACCTCCTCCTCCTCCTCCACATCGGCCTCCTCCTCCACCTCCTCCTCTGGCATCATCATCTGCCTCCTCCTCCGACATCTACTTCCTTGATGATTATCTATAAGTTGATTCCTTTTGACATATCATCTATGACATTTCATCCCATCTCTAATTTCATTTTCATCTGCATCTGTTTGGAATTTTTTACTTCACATCAGGCTTTATCAGTTTCAAATCCTTTTTTTCACGAACCTGTCCTTCATCTATCAACAATATCATTCTTATCCTTTTAGAATTTTCAGCTTTGCATGTTCATATTAGTGAGGAACGTCTTGGGTAAATCCCAAATCGGCATCCCTGCTTCAGGACATCAATTCCTTCAAACCCAATCCCACGTCCCTGCTTCATGATATCCAAGTTTGAATCTGCGAGAAACATATGGTATGTCTAATTGTGTTATTTATTGCTTCATATTCACATAGTTAGATCCATATTTACATATTTATAAAAATAGTGTAGGTTTTATGAATCTCTTTTTATAATCTGTGTTAAGTTATTTTTAGGTTCAGGTATGTTTCATTGCAATCCCTTGTGTAATAGATACTATCATCATTTTTTGGTTACCGGGTTTGAATAATTTATATGCATGCTCATCCCTATGGACCATTTTAAAAATCAATCTGTCGCAAGTGCTTGTCATTATGCTTAATGAGATAGTACCATTTATATGCATGCTCATCCCTATGGACCATTTTAAAAATCAATATGTTCACAAGTGCCTGTCATTATGCTTAATGAGATCGTACACGCTCAAACATGGAGTCAAATATATTGCGAGGATACTTGTAAACAGTCAATTCCAGTCATAGCTACATGGAAATTTAATGAAAGAATGTAACTGATTTTGTTTGTTTTTGTGGTTATCTATATGTTTCATTACATCTGCCTTTTTATTTTGACAAAAATTGACTTCGTTATTTCATATATCATAATAGGAGGGTTATCCATTTTTAAATTCCAGGGCTGTTGGAAAAACTTAGGTTGTGACATTCAAAAAGTTCTATTTTATATATTTACATTTTATCTATATTTCTGCAATTGGATTTTCTCACTATAATTTGTTTTATGAAATTCATCGTTTTTTGTCCTCTATTTTTCCATTACAGCTATTTTGATGGGAAAATAACTAGGTATTTGAGCTTTGATTACCATACTGGTCTCTCAAACCATAAAGAGTTGATGAGTTTAGACTATTACCATATATGAACAATTTAATATCAAATTGTGTACATATTTCTAATTTGAAAAGTTGTTTTATTTTATATTAAATCACTACTACAAATATGGCTTTTATCAGCACTAAAAATGGCATTTAACAGCGCTAGAAAAAGCGCTATTAATGTTGGCGAAGATAAAGGGGGGGTCCCCTTTATCAGCGCTCCAAAAAGCGCTGATAAAGACCCCTTTTATCAGCGCTTTTTTTAGAGCTGATAAAAATTAAAAAATAAATAAATAAAAAATAAAAATAAAAAAAAAACTACTGCCAATCTCGGGGGGGGGACTTTTTACAGCACTTGAGCCCCCCCCCCCTTATCAGCGCTTTCCCACACCTCCAGCGCCCGCTCGCACCGCCTACACCCTTTATCAGCACTAGCCCTCTAAATCACCCTTGTGCGCGTGCCCCTGCCTCCACCCGGATTTGATCTCAAGACCTCCCCTATGCACCTAAAGCCTTTGCCACTCCCCTAGATTGATTTGTTCTCTTATTTATGATATATCTATTTATATATATATATATATATTTAGTTATATTTATTCATATAGTAATATATATTTATATTAATATATATAGTTATATTAATATATATATTTATAGTTATATTAATATATATATATAGTTATATAGTTATATTAATATATATATATTTATATTAATATATAGTAGTTATATAAATATTCATATATTGGTATTTTAAATAAAATGGATATTAGTTATTATTTAGATAAAGTTGATATATTTTATATGTAAATATGTTTAATTATTTATTTAAAAAATTTAATTTATAGGTGTGAATATATAAAAAATATGTACATATAGTTATATATTTGATTATAAATAGCAGTGCATTATAAAAAACAATAAAATTTCAAAGAAATAATATCAATATGAATGTAATAACTTGGAATAAATTCAATCCCCACCAAAAAAATCCAATAATACCCCCTTAAACGAGGCTGAAAATCCACAAAATGTTAAAAAATCGGGGTACCCCGACTAAAAACTCAGTTTTAGAGGCTTTCTGGGCCTCTTTCAGCCTTGAAAAACCCTTGACCAGGGTTTTTCTTAATTAAAGTGACGTAGAGCTCGTCACAGGCTTCGATTTGATATGTGGTAGAGCTCAAACGGACACTCGGATCAAAAGTTATCACTACTGGAAAACTAACCTTTACCAACGGTTTGGAGAACCGTAGCCAAGTAAGCCATTGGGATAGATCTATACCAACAGTTTTCCAAAAACCGTTGGTATAGGTAATATGAAATCTATACCAACGGTAATGGAACCGTTGGTATATAAATTCCAAAAATAAAACATCCGCTGGGATTTGATCCCAGGACCCCTCGTTTATCATTGAACGACTCAACCACTAACCTAACATGACTTTTGTGATCATAATTACATAAATATATATATGTATTCTCATAAATATTTTAAATTTTGATTTATATAATGTTCTCGGTACGAAGGTCCGATAAAAAATGAAAGTACCTATACCAACGGTTTTAACAACCGTTGGTATAGGTCTTTGGTTGAGATTTTCATTCTGTGGTGGATGTTGAATTTTGTCCCACTTTTCCCAACGGTTTGGCCAAACCGTTGGGAAAAGTCCCGAAATATGCCACTTTTCCCAACGGTTTGGCCGAACCGTTGGGATAGGTCTACCTTTCCCAATGGTTTGGCCAAACCGTTGGGAAAAGTGGCCAATTTGGGGGCCTTTCCCAACGGTTTGGCCAAACTGTTGGGAAAGGGGACCTATACCAACGGTTTTTGCAAACTGTTGGTATAGAAGCGTTGGGAAAGATCTAATTTCCAGTAGTGTATGGTCGTTTGAAGTTTGAGTTGCGTTTTCAAGATATTTTGGATCTTTTTTTTATTTTTTTTTATTTTTTTAGTCTTAAAATTGTTATTAAATAAATATTACTCCATAATAATTAGAAAATTATTAATTAAAAATATTTTTTTTAATTTTTTTATAAGCCATTTTCACTAAATATCTTATATATTAAGTATAATAAGTGTAAATGTATAGTTATACTCATCTAAAATATATTTAAAAATTATATATTATATTTATATCAATATAACAATATTGATATAATTATATATTAATATATTATTTTTAATTATTTTTTTTTTGAAGTTGAACCCTTTATCAGCGCTACTAAAAAAATCACTGATAAAGGGGTCTCCTTTATCAGTGTTAAAAAAAGCGCTGATATAGGGGTGGAGCTGGCCTTGCTCAGTTTTGTGGTAGTGAATTAAACACTTTTGGTTATTTTATCTGATATGTGATATTCTTTTTCATCATAGATCATACAACAATCAACGTGTACCTTCTTCAAACAGACTCATGATCCATAATATCAACGGTGAACATTAACTAAAAGAACAATTTCAGTATATTTTTCATAAATTTCCACTATCTTGAAGGTTATATTTTTTTCAATGATTATATGTAATTGTTATTTAATATTACTCTCACTTTAATGCTTAATTATTATTCCATATTGTTTATTCAACCAATAACTCTCTCAATATAAGTTCCCTTTATTGTTGATTTATTTCCACAAAAAATTGTTTTCTTTTCTGATATTATGGGATTTTTTTCTTGCAATTTCATGTATTTGATTCTTCTTTCATTTGAGATTTATTTTACTTATAATTCTTTAGTAGGATCTCTTACTAGAGTGAACAACAATGCTATAGTGTGAATTTATTATATTTTGTAAATTATGTTAGGTTTCACTTTTCTGCATACAATTTTTTGTGCTCTAATTACTTCTCACACCAATTGATCATTGATAAAAATAATATTTAGGTATGATTACTAATTTTTAATTCATGTTTTTTTAATTAGTTCCTCAAAACTGACATCAATTCCACTATGATATGAATTTCTTTTTATTGGTATTCAATTTTACGCCTTAACATTTCTTAGCTATGACATGTATTTTGATTATGTGATATGGTAAATATGAGAAAACTTTAAAATAATGAGTTCATAAATCTAATACTTAGTCAATACAGTCGGCCAAAAAATATGAAAATAGAAATAATAAAATGAAAAATCAATGGATTTATAGGACCGTAGCTTAACATGGGTGAATGACACTAGAGATGAGTGCAGCGAATGGTTCCTCAACATCTCCTTGATCCTTTCCTCCCAAGAGCTATGAGTTCTTGATCTGATATCCATCTAAATGAACATTACTCTCTTTATCTCTTCAGATTGTGAAACATGTTATTACGACTCTCATGCTTCATTTGGCTCATGTTATTCTCGTAATGTAGGTTTAGCTGATATACCTTTAGAAGAAGAACACATAAGTTTTGAACATGAAATTTAGTGGGTTGTGTTTCATTTTATTTGATTAATTCCAGAGGATTAGGAGTTCCCACACCCCTTTTATATCTCTCCTTTTCAATGGAAATAAACAAAAAGTACTCACTTTTCAGTAGCTTGTCCTTTATCAAAGGAGTTAATATTTTGGTTTTAAATCATTTGTTCTGTATGAAATTGTTTATCTCATGTTCCATTTGTTATGGTAGTTTTGTATTCTGATCTAAAAGCATTCAACACACATGAGGCTACTAATTAGGTGGATTACCCTTTTATTTTAGCATTATATTGCTTCTCTAGTTTATTGTGAGTGGTTTGCAGAATCTGTTCATTTTGTTACCATATAATTTCAAGAGTATTAATGTAGTACCCCCGGTTTCTGGTATTTAACCCTTACTTGATGCTTTTCATGGTTATAAAGTTAAGGGTGTTTAATGAGAGAGTTGGGAGAACTTGGAATGAAGTTTTGAGGCAAAGGGGAAGTCGCACGGGTGGCGCATGGTTTTTCTAACCATGCGGCCAAACCGTGCGTAGTTGACACTTTTGAGGTTGTAGCTCCTGCACGGTTGGAGCACAGTTCGAGGAGGTCATGCGAGGAGGTCGTGTGAGGGTCTGTTGAGGTAGTGCCTAGCACACGGTTAGCGCACGATTTGTCAAACCATGCAGGCACTTAAATGAGATCCTAAAAAATGGGTCTCACATGTTTTTGCCTCTAAAAGGCTCATTTTTTTTCTCCTAAGTAGCCATAACTTGGGATCACTCTCCCTTGAAGGTAGGAGAACCTCTCCCAAGCATTTTGGAGGTGATTTGAAGGCTTCCCTTGGCGAATCGAAGCCGGATTCTTGTGGTATGTGATCGTTCTTGTTCGTTCTTGTTCGGTTCCTTAGATCTACTTAGATTCACTTCTCCTCTTCTCTCGGTTTCTTAGATATACGCCCTTTATGGGTAGATCTAAGTGTGTGGATGACAATTTTGATGACTTTCGGTCTTGGTCTTGTTAGGAGAAGATATCTAAGGTAGGTTCCTAGAGAATCGACCCAGTTTTCTTAAACGTTCTTCGTTTGTTGTGGTTTTCGTCGAAACCTTTGAGGTAAGAGGCTTCTTTCTCGACTCCACTTAGTAGAACTAATTGTATTAATTTAAAATTGTATGTGTGGTGTTGAATTTATTGTGTTTTGGTTGTTAAAAACTTTTTGAAAACCTTCTTTAGTGATGGTTGTGAAATCTGGAAGATTGGAGATTTTGAATGAGTGCTTTGGTTCTTGATTTTAAAATGTGGATTTTAAAAGGGGGATTTTCCTAGATTTTTGGCACACGATTGGTATTATATGTTTTAAATAAAAGGAGAGAGTTTTATTTAAATTAAAAGCTGCTTTGAAATTGGTTGTGCTTTGGGTTTCAATAAAAGTTCAGTTTTATTGAAATGGTTTTGACAGAAATGGTTTGGCATTGGAATGGTTTTGACAGAAATGGTTTTCAATAAAAAGGTGATTTTATTGAAAGGTTTGTTTTGGATTGATCATTGGGAATATGTGTTGTGTGTTCATGTTGCATATACGGATCTTGGTTGAAATATGACCTTCTGCTCGGTGCCAAAGGTTTAATGGTGCATGGGAATTTCATACACAGGGCTTGGTTGAAATATGACCTTGTGCTCGGTGCCAAAGGGTTAATAGCACATGGGAAACAATTACCTTGTGATGACTTGGTAGATCGACGAGAAACCACTCATGAGTATGGAACTGTCATAACGTAGCATGCATGGTTGGTTTCATGGGTTTGAGGAATGGTTGAGTATGCTGATAAAGGGATATTGTGAAATGGTTGTAAAGATTGTTTAGTTATTTTTCTGAAAAATATATATTGCTGGTAAAATTGGTTTCAATTGCACTTGTATGCTTTTGGTATAAATGGTTTGGAAACTTGTTTATATTTGGTTATAAACTGTTTTGGTAAAAAAAAATTATATAAACTATTTTATATAAATGTGACTAACTTTTCTATCCTAGTGGCGTGAGTAGGGAAGTCATTGGGGAAAACCTACTGAGTTTTATACTCACCCCTGCTTTGGCACTTTGGTGCTTTTGCAGATGTTATTTTTCGGTGGGAAAAGGTAACGTTTCCCATTTTTTTAGCACTACCTCATGATGATTTGGGTTGTTCGGTGATTGTGGAGCTTGGAGCTTGTGAAGTATGGAGTCTTGGTGTCTTTTGAGAGTCTTTAGTTTTTTATCCTCTATGTACATTGGTACTTGATTATTCTTCTATCGTTGCATACTTTGATATGGTTTTGAGATACATGAAGATGTTGGGTTGTCTTTCATTCGTTCATGCATCATATAGTGAATGTTTGGTTATGGTTGGTTGGTTTATTGGTTTATTTCTTAAAGGGTAAATTGTACCCCACTTGTATTTGAAACCCTTTGGAATTTATTTCCAGCCTTTGGCATCTTGGGGATGTCTCTTAAGGCCTAGTAATGAATCGTTGTACTCTCAAACCAATGATAATTGGCGGGTCATTACAAATAGTATCAGTCTGGTCCTTCCTTTGTGGTACAAATCATCAGTGTTCTTGGTCTTGGAGTTGAAATTCTTTCTTGTCTATTCCTTGGGTCGAAATCTTAGATAGGAGTAGGATTGTCGGAACTTTAAATGTATAGTATAAAAAGATGTAGCTAACCCGTTTATGTTGAACTTCAAGTTACCAAGGTGTTGGGTACATAAGTGTTTTGGATACACTTCTAGAATGTTGGAAATCTCATTGTCATGGGTTTAGCCAATGAGATGAGCATGACATGCATTGTATAGGGATAACTTCCCACTAGGATTTCATGTCTCATTGTGAGGAATGATTTATGATTTTTTGCAAGGTGCAATTTTTTTTTGAAAAATTCAAAAATTGTTTTCAAATGAAAGATTTTGAAAAGAGGATATTTGGTGTATTTTTAAAATGGTTTGATTTTAAAAAAGCATGTTGAATGTTTTCAAAAATGGTTGAACATGGAAAAATGTCGTTTTGAAAACAATGTTGTGATAGTTGATGTGATAGAATTTGAAATGTTAAGCCATCAGTTGCTAGAGAGTGAGAATGACAGAGTTTGTTGTTGGTTTAGAAAATGGCACTGGGTAGGTGTTGTAGAGACCGATCGGAAGTGGCCGATGAGAACGTGGTTCCACCTGAGCCCCAGGTGAACCAGAAGTTAGTCCAGAGCATAGTGCAAGCTTTCCAAGCTGTGGGAAGTGTGAATAGAGCAGAAGAGCCAAAGCATGTTGATTATGCGGCTCAGTTTCAAAAGCAGGATCCACCCATCTTTAGGGGTGATTCGGACCTGAAAAGGGCAGAGGAGTGGTTTTCCAGAATGGATATAATTTACGAATTCTTGGGGATTCCAGTAGAGTTGAAAGTAAATCTAGCAATGTATAATCTAGAGGATCTTTCTCTTCAGTGGTAGGAGTTGGTAGTCCAAGCGGAAACGGACCAGGGTATGATGTGGGATGGTTTTGAGTAATTGTTTAATAAAAAATTCTACCCACATACGTTCATAATTCAACACACAACTGATTTCTTCAGTCTAAAGAAAGAGCATATGTCTGTGATGGAGTATGCAGCTAAGTTTATGAGCTTAGTGCGGTTTGCACTTGAGGTGGCGGGTAGCACGTCATTGAAGGCAAGGATCATCGAAGTGGGGTTAAGACAAGAGATCTGTTCAAAAATAGCAGTGTTGTGTATCAGTGATTATACATAGATGGTGAATCGAGAATCGATGGCTGGGCGGGATCTATTGGGAGCTTCGGGTGGAGGAAGAATGGTGGTAACCATGGGGAATAGTGGGAACTCTAACGCTGGGTTCAAGCAGAGGAGGGACACTTATTCCCAGGGCGGGAGTATGGAACATAATCCTACGTTAGGGCAATAAAGAGCATAGTGTTTCAACCAAGGCGTTGTTCGGAGCCGAGCAGGTTGGGGTGGATGATCAGTCGGGACCATCCACGGTGCGAGATACTATTCTTTTAAATTCTACCTTGATGCAAGTGTTGTTTGATACGGGTGATTCACACTCTTTTATTGTTGCACGTGTGGTTGAGTTGTTGGGTTTAAGGGTAGAAATAATGCCTTCGGTTTTGAAACCTCAAACTCCTCTGGGTCGAATAGAGTGTCGAGCCTTCTTGTGTAGAGCATGTTGTATCGTTGTGGGAAAGGTTGAGCTAATGTGGAATTTATCAGTGCTTGAGATGGATGGGTATGATGTAATCCTGGGAATGGATTGGTCAGTGGCGTTTAAGGCTCACATCGACTGTAATGCGTGAATAATGGCTTTTACGATACACGATGGTGTTATACATCTCTTTAGATGAGAGAGGCATGAAAGGCAGGGTGGAATGGGTTTGTTGGCACTAGTAGTGGGAACGTTATCATATCAGTTGGAAGTGTTGTCGTTGGAATCGGTAGAGGGTGTTGAGAAGAGTGTTCTTCCAGCAATGGTGGATCAGTTCATGGATGCTTTTCCCGAAGAATTCTCTGGGTTACCTCCTGTAAGAGAAGTGGAGTTTACAATTGATCTCCTTCCGGGGACCAGTCATATCTCACTTCTGTCTTACCGAATGGCACCAACAGAGTTACGAGAATTGAAAGTGCAGTTAGAGGAGCTAGAAATCAAGGGTTTCATTTGACTAAGTGTGTCTCCATGGGCAGCACCGATTTTATTTGTGAAGAAGGTAGATGGAATTGGAAGTTCGCCTTACATCAGTACCAATATTGGTTTGGCTAGAACCAGGAAAAGGGTACGTGGTGTATTATGATGCATCGAGATCAGGGTTGGAGTGTGTTATCATACAAAGGAATCATGTGGTTGTGTATGGCTCACGATAGTTGAGGGTGCATGAGAAGAACTACCCAAATCATGATTTGGAATTGGCATCAGTGGTCCATGCTTTGAAAGTGTGGCATCATTATCTCTTTGGTGAGAAATTTACTGTGTTTACAGATCACAAAATCTTGAAACACGTTTTCTCATAGCGAGACTTAAATCTGAGGCAAAGGAGATGGATGGAGTATCTCCAGATGTTTGACTTTGACTTGATGTATACACCAGGAAAAAGATAATTCAGTGGCAGATGCATTGAATATAAATTCATATGCTCGATTGGAAAAAGAAGCTTCAGATGAATTACAGTTGATGACAGTCATAGCCAACTTGCACATGGAATGTGAAGATTGAGGTGATGTTGCAGTTTTCTTTTCAGCTACGCTTGTTCCTGATTTGGTAAAAATGGTCAAAGAGGCACAAACATCTAATGCAGAATGTTTGGTAATGAGTTCAAAACTCAATGGTGGGGATACCATTGAGGGCTGAAAACTTGATGGGAGTTCAGTTTTGCGATTTAGATATTGGATAGTTGTACCTATGGCTTTTCAGAAACAACTCCTTTATGCTTACCACCATTCGAGATGAGTTATACATCCAGGTATATAGAAGATGTATAAGGCGTTGAAGGCACAATTTTGGTGGAGTGACATGAAAAGAAAGGTGGTCGAGTTCATCTTGCGATGTTTAACTTGTCAAGAATTTGAGGTAGAGCATTAGAGACCAGCAGAAATGTTGCAGTCTTTACTTATCCCGGTGTGGAAATGGGAGCAGATAATGATGGATTTTGTTACAGGTCTTCCAAGAACGGTTTGGAAACACGATGTCATATGGGTGATAGTGGATTGACTTACCAAGTTGGCCCATTTCATCCCTATTCGTGAAAATCATACAGTGGATGATCTTTTAAAAATCTATATCTGAGAAGTGGTAAAGAGGCATGGTGTACCAGTGTCGATAATCTTAAATAGAGATCTGAGGTTCACATCTCATTTCTGGAAATCATTACAGCAATCCCTTGGGACTCAGTTGACTATGAGCACCGCATATAATCCTCAAACAGATGGGAAATTTGAGGGGATGATACAAACATTGGAAGATATGTTGCGGGCTTGTGTAATGGATTTTGGTGGCTCATGGGAGGACCATATACCCTTAGTGTAGTTCTCATACAATAACAGCTATCAAGCCTCGATACGCATGGCTCTGTTTGAAGCATTGTATGGGCATCCTTGTCGTTCTCCACTATGTTGGATGGAAACGGGTGAAACTTCACTAGTCGAGCCAAGTCTTGTCCAAGAAACAATAGAGAAGATCCAGTTGATTAGAAAGAGGATGGAGATATCTCAGAATCATCAGGAATCTTATGCAAATCATCCTCTAAGACCGTTGTCCTTGGTTGTGGGTGATCATGTCTTCTTGAGGATCTCTCTAAGGCTTTGACATCGTCATTTCGGGAAGCGGGGCAAGTTATCTCCCAGATGCATGGGCCCTTTTGAGATACTAGAACGGGTTGGAGAGGTGGCATATCAGTTGGAATTACCACCACGATTTAGTTTGGTGCATAATGTGTTCCATGTATCCCAGTTAAAAAAGTATCACCTTGATCCTGACCATGTGATCAGATGGGATCACATTGAGCTAGAACTAGATGCATCACTGGTACATATTTCAGTGTAGATCATGGATAGATAAGAGATATTCTTGCATGGGAAAAGCGTCGGCCTAGTGCGGGTTTTATGGCAACATGGTCAGATTCAAGAAGAGACTTGGGAACGTGAGAAGGAAATGAAAGAGTAGTGGTTGGTACTATTTTTTTTGGCTAGCAATGGTTGTCTACTTTCCGAGGGCGGAAAAACCAATGGTGGGGAGAATGTAATACCCCCAGTTTCTATTATGTAACCCTTACTTGATGCTTTTCATGGTTATAAAGTTAAGGGTGTTGAATGAGAGAGTTGGGAGAACTTGGAATGAAGTTTTGAGGCAAAGGGGAAGTCACACGGGCGGCACACGGTTTGTCTAACCATGCGGCCAAACCATGCATAGTTGACACTTTTAAGGTAGTATCTCCCGCACGGTTGGAGCACGGTTCGAGGAGGTCGTTCGAGGAGGTTGTGCGAGGGTCTTCCAAGGCAGTGGCTAACGCACGGTTAGTGCACGGTTTGTCAAACCGTGTGAACTAACCATGTGAGCACTTAAATGAGATCATAAAAAAGTGGATCTCACACGTTTTTACCTCTAAATGGCTTGTTTTCCCTCCCAAGTGGCCATAACTCGGGATCACTCTCCCTTGAAGGTAGGAGAACCTCTCCCAAGCATTTTGGAGGTGATCTGAAGGCTTCCCTTGGCGAATCGAAGCTAGATTCTTGTGGTATGTGATCGTTCTTCTTCGTTCTTATTCGGTTCCTTAGATCTACTTAGATCTACTTATCTTCTTCTCTCGGTTTCTTAGATATACACCCGTTATGGGTAGATCTAAGTGTGTGGATGACAAGTTTGATGAGTTTTGGTCTTGGTCTTGTTAGGAGAAGAGATCTAAGGCGGGTTCCTGGAGAATCAACTCGGTTTTCTTGAACGTTCTTCATTCGTTGTGGTTTTAATCAAAACCTTTAAGGTAGGAGGCTTCTTTCTTGACTCCACTTATTAGAAATAATTGGTTTACTTTGAAATTGTATGTGTGGTTTTGAATTGATTGTGTTTTGGTTGTTGAAAACTTGTTGAAAACCTTCTTGAGTGATGGTTGTGAAATCTGGAAAATTGAAGATTTTGAATGAGTGCTTTGGTTATTGATTTTAAAATTTGTATTTTAAAAGGGTATTTTCCTGGATTGTTGGCACATGATTGGGATTAGATGTTTTCAATAAAAGTAGAAAGTTTTATTGAAATTAAATGTTTCTTTGAAATTGGTTATGCTTTGGGTTTCAATAAAAGTTCAGTTTTATTGAAATGGTTTTGACGAAAATGGTTTGGCATTGGAATGGTTTTGACGGAAATGGTTTTCAGTAAAAAGGTGTTTTTATTGAAAGGTTTTTTTGGATTGATCGTTGGAAATATGTGGTGTGTGTTCATGTTGCATATACGGGGCTTGGTTGAAATATGACCTTGTGCTCGGTGCCAATGGTTTAATGGAACATGGGAATTTCATACACGGGGCTTGGTTGAAATATGACCTTGTGCTTGGTGCCAAAGGGTTAATGACACATGAGAAACAATTACCTTGTGAGGACTTGGTAGATCAATGAGAAACCACTCATGAGTATGGAACTGTCATAATGTAGCATGCATGGTTGGTTGCATGGGTTTGAGGAATGGTTGAGTATGCTGATAAAGGGATATTGTGAAATGGTTGTAAATATTGTTTAGTTATTTTTATGGAAAATATATTGCTGAGAAAATTGGTTTCAATTGCACTTTTATGCTTTTGGTATAAATGGTTTGGAAACTTGTTTATATTTGGTTATAAACTGTTTTGGTAAATTGTTTTATATAAACTATTTTATATAAATGTGACTAACTTTTCTATCCTAGTGGTGTGAGTAGGGAATTCATTAGGGAAAACCTACTGAGTTTTATACTCACCCTTGCTTTGGAACTTTGGTGCTTTTGCAGATGCTATTTTCTAGGACAGGGGCAAAGGTAACGTTTCCTGTGTTTTTAGCACTACCTCATGATGATTTGGGTTGTTCGGTGATTGTGGAGCTTGGAGCTTATGGAGCATGGAGTCTTGGTGTCTTTTGAGAGTCTTGAGTTGTTTATTTGCTGTGTACTTTGGTACTTGGTTATTCTTCCGTTGTTGCATACTTTGATATGGTTTTGAGATACATGAAGATGTTGGGTTGTCTTTCATTCGTTCATGCATCATATAGTGAATGTTTGGTTATGGTTGGTTGGTTTATTGGTTTATTTATTAAAGGGTAAATCGCCCCCCACTTTTATTTGAAACCCTTTGACATTTATTGCCAGCCTTTGGTGTCTTGGGGATGTCGCTTAAGGCCTAGTAATGACTCGTTGTACTCTCAAGCCAATGAGAATTGGTGGGTCATTACAATTAAGCTAATAGGTCGTATAGTGATTTTGTGTTTTAAGGAATCTGTTCATTTTATTAAACGCTTTTAATAGGTACATTATACACTACTGCATTCTTTTGATCTGATACATTTTATTCAATTTTCCTGTCATTTTTCTTTAGTCAACATCTTATCTTACTAACATACCTACTGTTTCAGAAAGCATTAGATATATAAAAGCACAAGGTACTGCTTTAGAAAAGAAAGTTAGAGTTTAAAACAATATTCCTAACATACCTATCTTTATTTATTCTTTAACAGTTTGATTTAATTTTCTCTATTTCTTTTTCTGATTCATTTTAGTTTTTCATGTTTTCAAGACATCAAGAAAAAATGGTTGGAAAATCAAACATTGAATCTTTGGGTTTAGATGACATTGGTCAAAAACAGATTTGATGATTTGGTTATTTGTAATATTTTTTTGCAACATGATTGTTTCACAAAAATAGTCATCATTCATATTAGAACATAAAGAATTATGAACATCAACATCATATTACTTGCATGAACTGTTTCTCCTTACCCCATTCACATAGGCCACTATGGGGGTCCCTGGAGATAGGCATGTGAGGTGTCCATGCATGTGATGTAATGCACTTAGGGTAGTCTGGTTAATGAAATTCACCTAATATGTGTCTCTTAATGCAGTTCTCCTAAAATGGTTTTCCTGATTCAATTCACTTAAATTAGTTTGTTTAATGTTGTTTCCTTAGAACCATTCATATTTCAACCTTTTATAAGTAGAAATTACCTGTGAATCTCTATTTATGGCTTGGATGGACTTTGTCTCCTAGCATCCCTAACTCTCTATGTGTATCTTTTTGAAGGGACCTATCAATGTATCACATACCTGAGCCTTGGTGAGATCGCCTGGGGACCTAGAGAAAGACAACATGATTCGTAATGTAGGCACACTACTTAGACGAACAGATTTTTCTTAGGATTTCATGTCAATGTACCATGTGCCTAAACTTTATTGCATACTAAGAAAGTTGAGATTTCAAAGTGCCTTTGCCTAAGGGTAGGTAAGTAGAACAAGATCACCCTCTAGAAGGATCCTGTCAACATATCACATAACTAGGTTAGGTGACATGGGATATGGATTTATCAATGATGTTGTAGATGATTCAGGTGAACACGTGATCAGCCGAGATACACTTAAGTGATTCTTTCACTATTGTGCTTAACAAGACAGATGGCCTATGTGGCCAAGTGATCATACCGGGGACTTTAGTTTATGAAGGGATTTGCAAGGCAAGTGAATCTATTATCTTATTAGTTTCCACCTGGAATGATTTTTCAATGTGTGGCGTGCCTTATCCCTTCACATACCAAGTGAGGGGAGCTTTGTGATTCTTAGGTGATCACATTTGATGGGATTACACTTTTATATAAAGTTGAATTTTGATGTGTTTTAATATCTTGTGAGCATCAACAAATGCCCCCACCCCCATTGGAATCATTTTTTGATTAGGATGAAGAGGACTCAATTTAGAGGTAATGAAGGTAGACCGCTTACCCATCATGTTGTCCACACAAGGAGATAGGTGATGCACCTAGAAAACTCGTTTGTTTTCAGTATAATCATATAAATAGTGGTGGGGGTCCCTTTATTCATTTCTTTACTGACTTCTGAAGACTCATGCAACCAGAGTGTATCACCTTCCTTAGTTATCCTACCTTTCATTGTCTACCTATGTTTAACTAATAGTGATCTCCAAACATACTGTTATATGTTTCCAAATAGTGTGTCCTGTGAACTAACCATATTGCTGAATGGATACAGAAGCATCATAGGATGTCCTATGAACCAACCAAACAGGGTGTCCTTGGAACCAACCATACATGACACCCTATGAACCAACCTACTTATCTTTAACTAATAGAGACAGAAGCATCATAGGGTGTCCTGTGAACCAACCATACTGCTGTAGGATAACCAAGGAAGGTGATACACTCTGGTTTGGTAATAGGGAACCAATCATACTATTGTATCAAGAAGCATCATAGGGTGTATTGTGAAAACAGTTCAACATTGGGTAGCATTATCAAACAAACAGGTTATTATGATGGCTATTTGTTGATTTACACCCCACTCTCCCAAGTGGAGGAACATCGGGAGGTAGAACTAGAGGTCTACAGCTATGTTTCATGCTTATGCTTAGATTTTCTAGTATACTGGATTACATTTTCCAAAATACTAATTATACTTTATAGTACTTTAATGTAATGTTATACTCATTTTTAGGTTCATACTTCTTACATCACTGCTTATGTTTTACTATATACTACTTTTTCTTACATTACTTCTTTTGTTTCATGTTATATTTTCAAGTTGACAGGCTGTATACTGATTATGCATTCCAATTTTTAATATTTTTTCGATGCGATACATTACATTACATTTTCCAAAACTGCATTTCACTTTAAAAAATTCATATATTCTTAATATGCAATTCAATTTGCAGGACTGATGAAGATTTATCACATTGAGAGAGATGTTTATTTGGAGTCTTCCACTTGAAGAAACATTGTTGAATGACATTTTTCTTTCGGTGTCAACATGAAGAAACTGAATTCCAGAATGTAGAAAACAAGACCCAACTAGTGCTTGAGAGCTGTTCAGATCAGAGTATCCACCATCCACCAATAATCATAACTTGCGAAGACACCTGGGGGGTGAGGGCTGGGATGAGCGCATAAGGAAATGAAACCCTTGGGAATACCAGTAGATCTATAATGACCTAGCCAGATTAATTCTAATTTTTTTTAAAAATATATATATAGTATAATATTTGTTGATCACTTAATTTGCAGTTTTGTGGTCATAGTTGTAATAGTTCATCCAAACTTTAGGAATATTACTTTCACTACTGGAAAAACTGCCTATACCCACGGTTCAAAACCGTGGGTATAGCCCCCAAAACTGTGGGTATAGCCTATACCCACGGTTTTGGGAACCGTGGGCTGGAACGGCGTCGGTATAGGTCCCCAACCTATACCCACGGTTTTCCAAAACTGTGGGTATAGGTGTCCTGCCACCGTGTCACCGAAACATTTCCAATTTCCACGGTGTCAACAGCTTTTACCCACGGTTTCAAAACCGTGGGTATAGGTCCTAAAATAATGCAGGCGCCGAGTTTCGATCCCGCAACCTCTTTACTGCAAACACTGCATCTAACCACTACCCTAACATCACTTATATGTATATATATATATATATATAGTTAAATATAGTTATAAAAACCGTGGGTATAGAGGGAAGAACCGTGGGTATAGGGTTCCCGCCAAAAAAAATTTCCTTCCCGCGGAAAAAAAAAATCCCCGCGCACACAAAAGTGACCTATACCCACGATTTTTCATAACCGTGGGTATAGGTATTTTAGCCCAGACCTATCCCCACGGTTTTCCCCAAAACCATGGGGATAGGTACCCCTATACCCAAGGTTTTGGGAAACCGTGGGTATAGGTCACTTTTCAGGACCTATCCCCATGGTTTTGGAAAATCGTGGGGATAGACCCCCCTATACCCACGGTTTTAGAAAACCATGGGTATAGGTCTTGAAAATTCACCTATACCCACAGTTTTCCAAAACCATGGGCATAGGGGGGTCTATCCCCACAGTTTTGGGGAAAATCGTGGGTATAGGTCCATTTTCCAGTAGTCTTTTGAAATTATTCTAAGACTTCCATTCCCACACCAGTGATCTTTATTGATACTTGAATTGTTTTGATTGCGGTTTTCAATTTTTTTCAAATATCATATCATGAAAACTACTCAACTATTTGTTTATACAAATTTCATGCAGTTTTCTTTTGATCACAGGTTTCAATGAAGATGGGTAAGGGGAAGATGCCTGATCGTTCTGCTCAATAACGACGAGTAGAGGAAGATCAGATGCTGTGGAGTTTCATCTATGGCCTCAAAATCTCAAGAACCACATTTTATTCTTTGAGTCAACCATTGTTAATATACCTATGGGTAGAATTTTGATAGAGCTCTTCGTTGAAATTTCCCCTAAATCTATAGAAAATTTCACGCAGTTCTGCGAGTAGAGGAAGATCAAATGCTATGGAGTTTCATCTATGGCCACAGAATCTCAAGAACCACATATTCTTTGAGGTAACCATTGTTAATATACCTATGGGTAGAATCTGGATAGAGCTCTTCGTCGAAATTTCCCCTAAATATATAGAAACTTTCATGCAGTTCTATACTGGATAATAAGAAAAGAAGTCTTACCTATTGGTTACAAGGGATATCAAACAAATTGGTCCCAATCTCTTATCAATGGAAAATAGTGGAGGTAATGGGTGTGAGTTATTTGTAACATGTGTGATGTTTGATTGTCTTGAAAACAATCATGTGGTATTCGGGTGGAATGTGCTTGGTGATGGTCCGTTGGTGGTGAGGAAGACTGATGATGCAGCCACCAGAACCAACAGTCGGCCTAAATTTGTGTTATTTTTCAATGTGGTTAAATGTAAATCCCAATTCCATTGACCTTCTGTTGTAGCCATTGTACATTTTCTTTCACTTCATGCTTGACTAATTACAAATCGGTAATATTATTTCATTTTATCAATTCCTCTTATCTATTGTGATAATCCTATGATATTTTTAGGTTGTGATGATATCAAGCTATAGGTTTCAATGTTGGATCCAGTTTCTATTGAATGTTGCTATTTTTAACTACTTCATATTTTATTCCCAATATGTAAAATTGAACTAAAACAAACTAGTTATTCTAAGTTGGACATTACAGTATTTTTTTATGAATAATTTGTTTTGAATGATCCATGATATTGAAAGCTTCAATGCCTTGATTCCTTTTCCAGAGATGCCATTAAACAATGTGGAATAGTAAAATTAATATATGTGTACCCTATAAGTTGATTATATCATATCATTGACTTTATTTCATTTTTATAACTTTTATATGATTGGGAATGATTTTATTGAAATGTGTTGGAGGCTCAAGATGTGGTGAGTTGATACTGTATATGGTCTAAAGTATGATATTGTGCGAAATGGTGTGGAAATGACATCTTGGCACCTATGATGAGATCAAGAATGTACATGTGGTAGTGGGAAGTCCCAAGTTAAAATGTTAAAATAGTTTTTGATGAATCTATATTTGTGTAATCTCTATCATCACCACTTATTCTCTATATAGCTTAATGTATGAATTTATTTTTCAGTATGAATATTCAAATATGCACTAATTTTTTAGAATGCATTGTCAGTTTTCACTTAGAGAAAATAAGTGTTACATGAATACAATATGCATTTCATTATGCATTTATTTTACCCTATGTGTTACCTATATGCACTTATTTTATAGGAATGCATATTAGAAATGTGTGACAAGTAACAATAGGAATGAGTTTTGACATTTTCATCTAAGGCTCATCAAACATCTCAAATTGATAATTCATCAGTTAAAATAAATATCAATGGAGATTTAGAAATAGATCCAATCATATGAAACTTTTCATTAATTCAAACTAAATGATAAAAAAATAACAGTTTAGATACCTAACGTTGGTGGTGGGTTGAAAATGGTTTATCCTATTTTTTACAAATTTCCATATTCTGTTAGAATCTTTTAACCCCTATGAAATTTAACACCTATTGATGGTTAGGTAATATGCATATATTTACTGTTTTTCAGAGAATATGTCTACATGTGCATTTATTTCTAAGGAATTCCTCAAAAAAAAACTTCTCATTATAACCATAGCTTTGCATCATGTTTTACATGCATGTCATGAGTCAAACAGGTTCCATAGTGTGACATAGAGTATATGCAATACCTATTTTTCCAAGACCTTCTTGAAGTATTTCATTACATTTACAACCCATAAAACCAAGAATATATCTCCATCCACTCAATATAAAATCATAAAATTCATATATGTATTTAAGATAATCCTCACGATCTCATTCCCTATTTTAGCTAAACATTAAAGATTTCAATGAAACTGTCGCCATGAATTCTAACATTTCAATATTTGAATGCCTTATCAAAAAAAATATACTAACACTTCAGGTATGCATTATTTATGTTCAAACAACACTTCAGGTATGCATTATTGATTAGTCACTGAAAGTGGCTAATATTAATTGTTAATATCTTTATATTCATTGTTCCAAAGTCCATAAACATTGTTTTTAGTGCATTACATAAATAGAACTTCATTTCTCATCAAAAATGCAATTCATGTTTAAAATGCAAATTTGGGCCCAATCATTCATTTGTTTGTTGACAATATTATATTCATTTTCTGAATTTAAAATTTTGGTATATGATTGATCACTTTTTTTGGAACATTTTATCTTTTAGGTCTGCTGGATGAATCCCAAAGTAAGATGGAGAATTTTGCGCCTGAAGACAGAAACTTGCTGGAAAAAGCATAATGGGTCTAAGGCCCATCAAACAAATGTGGGGCCCAGAAACCAAGCCCAATGAAGCTCAAATTTATACAGTAGAAAGATAAAAATATGAGGATCATTTTATTCAACTGTGGCCGGAGCTAATTCTGATGTTTTCATGATGATAAAGGGATCTGAAGTTGAGATTTAAATGGTGGACTCGTCATTAATGCACAGAAATCCGTCCCACCATTTCAACCATAACTTCCAAACGGATGAGCCAAATTTCCTGAAATTTTGAGAGCTTCTATAAGACACATGAACGAAGACATTTCTCGTATACAACCCCTCCGGATTCGGCCTTCTTCAATTTCTAATTCACACGTCAATATGGTGGACGAATCTGGACAGTTTTCCGGGTCAAATTCAAAACATCAATTTCCTTTTGATTATTCACCCTCCATTTGACTCTATTAATTGTTGGGGGTGAATTAATTGTTGGGGGATGTACCTAAGGCTCCTAATATGCCTATATAAGGAGCTGGTGGTGAAGGGAATAATCATCTAACATTTTTCTTTGAATCCATATTTTCCTTTCAATTGTAATTTTCTGCTTTCATTTTGTAATCGTATCGTCAATTTTTCCCATGTAAGTTTTTCTTTCACGTTGAGTATCTTAATAAAATTTGTTCTTCTTCTTTATTTTTTTCTTTTTATTTTATTCACACGTTGATACCGTTGAATCTAGGTGTGAATTTATTCACACCCGCACTTGTGAATTCATCACACAACGGTGGAGTGTTCATTTTGATTAATGTTTTTCTTCTTCAATCCCGCTTCTTTAAGTCAACTACCCGCTTCCATTGATAGAATAGCATCAATGGAGGGCTAAACTTTTATGGGTTGATCCTAGGGAGTTGCATGGGTTGGATTGAATGTTATTTGATGTTCTTAAATTCTTAAACTTGTTCTTTATTTTAAGAGTTCCTTTCTTTGATTTATCTTCTTCTTTGTCTTCACCGACTTTAACGACGACACATTTTAAGTGCTAGTACGATCCAATTCCTTGGAGTGCTCATTTAATTGATCCTCTAAGTGAATTGGTGATTAGACTTGAAATTGTGTATGGATTAAATCGAAGAATGATATTGAGGAATTATTTCATTTAATGGATACATCTTGAACCGATGAACAGAAAATCAAATGAAAAACAAATACATCCAATCAAGCCCAAGAGACAACCTAGGATCAACTCACATTAATTAGTTGTTTTAATTCAAATAATTTTATTGGTTTTGTTCTTTAATTTAAATAAATATTTCTTTAAATCAATCAACACCATAGTTGGCCACTTCATAGCCAATCCCGCATCTAATCAAAGTGTCTCAAGGTTTCTTCTTCGGTCCCTGTGGATTCGACCCCTACATGTACTACATCGACCGCTTTTACCAGTAGGGTAAATTTGGGCGCAACCAATTATTTATGTTCACACATCACTTCAGCTAAGATGGTCTTTATCAGGCCTACAATGGAGAGTCATGTATGGATCACACATCACTTCATGTATGCATTATTTATGTTCTTCATTCCTATTATTTAAATTATGAAATATTTTAGAAATATTCATTTTGGATTTACAAGTAAAATTTTCCATAACCATTGTTGAAAATTCTGTTGATTATATGCTTTCTTTTTTTAAATCTATGTCTATCACTCGATGTTGAACAGAAGACAGACGACGAGGCTTTAACAATGGTGATATTGAGATTGGGAGTTCTAGTGTGGTGAGGGATCTAGGGGTGTGAAGCATTTTCATGCATTAGTGTATCTGGTTGGTTCTTCTTGGGGTTCTGGTGGCGTGACTTTGACTGGCCTCCAATGAGTTCATCCACATCCCCTTCACGAGCTTCATATTTGGTTTTCATAATAGCATTGATCAATGGTTAAACTTTGATTTTTCATTTACAGTAGGTTGAAGGAGAAACTCATGTACCAACTATGGAGATGTGACACCATGGGGGCTCATGGTCACTTAATTGTATGTGGGGTGATCTTATGTTGGGTTAGGACCACACAGGCATGGTCACTTCAAATGTTTGCTATTTTTAGAGATATTTTATTACTATTACTTATTCTTACAAACATCTCGAGTTTATCAACAATTATATTTTAATATAGATTTTTATATCATTTCAATCCTACATTATTCACTTTGCCAACAACATATTCATACATTATATAATGTATGCAATTATAGTATGATTCCTTATATTTTTAGTTTAGTATTTCTCTCATACCTCTTCTACATTAACAAATTCCATAGTGTTATGCATATAGTATGCATACATTTTTTGAAGTCACGTACACTAGTATGCATACTTTATACATACATTGATTTAATTTTTATGAACCTATATACAATAATTCACATCTATAATTATATAGAATGATTCCACCTACATGTGTCACCACTTTTCGACACTTAATTTCCACGTGTCATGAGAATCCCACTCATTTAATTTCTTCTTCATCCAATTTTCTCACTCTCTCTGAACCAGTGACACATATTTCATAGATCATCTACATAATTTTTTGATATTATGTATGAAAATTTGTAATTAAGGTTGTACAAATGCACGTATTGGTACTAGTTTCAGAAAAAAAAAATGAAAATAAACGAGCAGCGTGGAGCGACGGAAGGCTGCGACAACCGAGCACGCAAGGGTGGTTTGCGAGGGGAGAGTTGGGATGGGACCCCTGACGTCGATCCTCCGCCCCTCCTCCCCGCCCCTCCTCCCCACCATAAATTCCCCCACTCGCAGCTTTGTCTCGCTCTCCCTTCACCCGTTCTTTCTTGGCATCGTTTGATTGATCTTTTCCGTTCACCGCGTTGTTCGCCTCCCGTCATCCTCACCCGCTTCGCTTCTCCTGTGGACGACAGCAGAGGTGCGTTTCTGTTTCCGATCTTGAACCCCTGCTACTCGCCGCGTTCACTTACGATCGAGGGTGCTTTTATGCCCCCGATCTCTCCGGATGCTCTTATTTGGCGCGTCAGCTTTGTCTCAGGTTTTGTTTAATAGCCTTTGCATCGTAGTTTTGAGGAGCTTTGTGCGCCTCCGTGGAAGGGGTGGGTGGTTGTTGCCCAATTCTTTTTGAAAACCCCTAATTTTGACGAGGCGCTCGTTTTGGTCTTCATTCACCTTGAAAGTGCGTGGTGGATCTATCAAACGAACGAATACTGTGGATCCGGGGATTTTGTTTATCTTGACAGCGTTTCGGAAGCACTGCTGTATTTTTTGTGTTCGATGACGTCAGCACAGTTGTTCTACGTAGTGGAATTTATCTGAAAAGTTTATCCAGACGATATTAATTCATTTCTCCCATTTAATTGGGTTTAAGACCTGTTTGTTATATTAATTCATTCCCCCCCTTTAGCTTTCAAAGACTAGTGTTGTTAGAGTTGGTTTTCAGCTGAACCTTTGGCTCTCAGTTGCCCTGGCTTCTTGAAACTGTGATTGAGCCCTGCATTGTTGAAATCATTTTCCTGTTTGCTTTAAAAAAACTTTGTTTGAATTCAGTCCACTCACTCTTTAGAGTATGTTACTCAAAGATTTTTCAAGGATTTACTTTGTTCAGTCTGCTGCATATTGAGCCTACCTCTTGTTTCAGTTGGAGAAACCTTATATTTGATGCAAATACCCTCCCATACCCAATATGATTCTTGTTTGTTACCCTGCCCAATTTACTGGTTCTTTCAAAGAGTTTCTCATTTTTTCAGCTGGTTTTCTGCCCAATCAACTTATCTCGAATCTTTCACTAGTACCTGTTGCTTGTCCATAGGATATATGAATCAAGTAGCCTGTTGAGATCGTGCCCCCCCCCCCCCCCCCCCCCCCCCCCGTATTTTTTCTTCCATTTTTTTAAGGCTTACTCTGCAGGCTTTGAGAATGTCGACTCCTTCAAGGAAGCGGCTGATGAGGGATTTTAAGAGATTGCAGCAAGATCCTCCTGCAGGCATCAGTGGTGCTCCCCAAGACAACAATATAATGCTTTGGAATGCTGTTATATTTGGGTATGTCAAGCGAGATTAAAATTTGTTTGCTTTGTCTTAATATTTTTAGTGGTGTCCTTTTCCAAGTTAGATTTAAGTGTTTGATGTTTGCGATTAGATGTCCTTATGGATACTTTATTGGTTTAATTGCAGTCCAGATGACACCCCTTGGGATGGAGGTGAGTCTAATATCAAATCCATTTTGATGTGTATTGAATTGCAGTCACGTCTAGATGTTTTTTCACTGAATTTGAAGCTTGGCACTGTTGTTGAAAACATACTTATCCATACGTTTTCTCAGCTGGAGTGTACTATTATTTATCCAATTTAATTATAATGTTGGCAAAATGTCTTTTTCTTTCCTTGGCCACAATATATCATATGGACTTTCACATTCTGTCTTTTTATGTCCTTGCTTAATGCTTGCTTTCACTGCACACATGTTTTTCATACTTCTTATTCGACCTCACTGATATTCAGTTCAGTTTGTGACTGAAATATATGTTGCATTTTTGAACTGCAGATGATGTGACAAGAAGGATTGGTTTTAGATATTGTTCAATCTGACTCCTCTGCTATTTTTATGCGACATGATATGTAAATAGACATTTTTACCAATCAAAAAGTAGTTCATTAAATTTTAGGTTGTTTATTTTATGTTATACTGTAGTTTTAAGTTTTTCTTGGATTTTTGGCTTGGGGAAGCCTTGTTTAACATTTATGCATTTTATCTTATTACCATTTGTGCCAAAATGGCTGCTTGAGATATTTTAGATGGCTGTTCTATATTTTTGGTGCTGTTGTTCGTGTTGTCAATACATACATTCCTTGAACAATTACAACGCCATTGAACTAATTTGTTTTTACGATAAATGCTATTTTGACATGATTCATGAGGATGAAATATTGTCCCATGTTTTGATGTGCTTGATGTTCAACTTGAATTGCTATGCTGGTATTATGTCTTCTATCCTTCAGGTACGTTTAAATTGACCCTTCAGTTTTCAGAGGATTACCCAAACAAGCCACCAACTGTGCGCTTTGTGTCACGAATGTTCCATCCAAATAGTAAGCTGCGGCTTATAATCTTTTGTCTTTTGTTTTCTGAGCTTGTTTTCATTTCTATGTGTCTTTTGACGTGACTGAGTAAACTTTTTTGTATCATATATGTCGTTATATTTATGATTTGTGTGACAAATGTTGCATCCAAATAGTTGGATGCAACTTAGAATAATCATTTGTCTTTTGTTTTCTGAGCTTGTTTTCATTTCTACGTGTCTTTTGACGTGACCGAGTAAACTTTTTTTTTTCATATATGTTGGTATATTTATGATTTGTGTGACAAATGTTGCATCCAAATAGTTGGATGCAACTTAGAAGCACATTACTTATCTATCTTTGGCAATCTTCCCCTCATATGGTTATCCTTGTCAATCTGCACAGATGACACATTACATTAATCCTTTGAAATTAGGACATGGACCGGAGGGGATGCCGTAATGGAGTATAAGCTATTTTTGAATTGATTCCCAGTTAAAAAATATTTACTTATTGTTGGAACATGCAAGAAAGAAGTGTTATTAAAATTTTCTGTTTGTTTTTGACTCCATCGCCATCTTTAAGTTCTTTCTCTTCCATATTTTTCAGTTTATGCTGATGGAAGCATATGTTTGGACATTCTACAAAATCAGTGGAGTCCGATATATGACGTTGCTGCAATCCTCACCTCTATCCAGGTATTGGATCAGATTTTCAACGTCCTTTTACAGAACGAAAGCACAAATAAAAGTGCCGTTCTTTTCTCATTTATCCCTGTTCTTCTTTTCTCATTTATCACTGTTCTAATTGTATCGCCTGAGTCTGGTTTGGATATTTTCTACCCAGTGTTACAGAATGTCGTCTTCTGTTATTCAGTTATCTTCCTAAAATCATCCATGGATTTTATCCATTGTGGTTGCACATTCCCCTAATTAAGCATGGTGGTTACATTTCCATTGGAATTTTGGGGTGCTTTTGGTACATGGAATCATTTTCTATTTTCATTTTCCAAGTGTTATAAAATGTGTTAGAAAATGTTTTCGAGATTGAGTGAAAATACAAAAACAAAAAACAAAAAAATTCATGTGAGTATTTTTTAAGTATTTTCATCTTTTAGAGAAAATGAAAATTCATTTTTTTTTGTTTCCAAAAAACTTGTTATATTTTTTATTTTTTAAGTAGTGTTTTTCATTTGAATAATCTGTTATATTTTTAAATGTATTTTTATAAAATAAAAATAAAGAATGTTTTCTTATACCAAACATGCCCAAGTTATCATTATGTGATACTCTCTCTAAGCAAGTGACTTAAAAGCAGGGTGTGCTGCATTTTCCAAAAAAAGTAATAGAAAATGATAAGTAGTGTACAGTTGGGTGGAAACTCAGTCACCCTCATACTCCCAATATCTCTGCCATCTGTTTGATTTAGGGCATGACTTACTTTGCCAAGTGATCAAGGGTCTGATCTAACTAAGTTCAGCACGGTCCAAGTATAAGAAAATCTAAGGTCTTGACAATATTGGTATTAGAGCTTGGGTTGAAGGCTTCGTCACATAGGTTCCTTGTGCGTGTAGTGAAGGGGGAGGGAGACCCAAACTCCTCATGATGGGAAGAAAGGTTGAGGTTCTAGTAGGAATCATTACATATGGCTTTGCGGAAGGCAAATGGGGTGGAGGGGGGCCTCAAAGAACTTGTGTCACATACCCTGGATTAGTTGGGAAATTCAAGGACAGATGTGGATCTGTGTCTCGATGCTGTTGTGGAGCAACTGATTGAGTCCATGCATATGCTGAGGGCCAAGGTAATGGATGCCATTACTGCCATGCGAGGTCAACCCAATTCTTTGAAGTTCTAGTTTGGACTGGCAAGCTCAGACACCACTAATCATCAACTTAGGTGCTGTAAGGGAAGTGAGGCTAAACCTCTGAATGAGTTCATGTCGTTGCATGATGTTAAAGTAGTGGATGATTTCTTTTGGCAAATGGAACTCTATGTTGATGGACTGAGGCTTATTGATGAGAAGGCCAAGGTGCACACTGCTTTCTTATTCTTGGTTGACAATGCTATGTTGCGATAGAGAAGGAATGGAGGAGTCTTTGCATCTTTGTCACATGAGAAAAGGGAATTAAATAAGCAATTTTATCTTGATAATTTTGTCTATGTTGGTAGGAAAAAGTTAGCCAATTTGAACACGGAGCAAGGAAATTTCTAGCCACACACCATTTCGAAAGGAGTGGTATTAGTTAGTGGAAACATGCCAAGTCATATTGGAGCTCAGTTCAACCCATGGTATCTAATAAGACTGGCTTTTGGGTTGCTCCCCCGCAAAGCAGTGCAAGTATGTCTCAAGGCAGCGGTTGGCGACAATCATTTGTCTGTTTGGGGGTGGTATTCAGAACTGAACTTCAGTTTGGTGCCATGAGTTTAACTATTTATGTAGAAATTACCGAAAAAAAGGGTCTTGATCATTGATGATGGAAGCTTGCACACCATGCACGCGAACCACCTCTCGTAGAAAAATAGCTGCCACTGAACTTGATGTAAATGGATTCTGGGCATATTTGGAGAGTCGATCGACTACAGCCAGAATCACATTGAACCCTTTGGATTTCGACACCCCTGAAATAAAATCCATGGAATTATCCACCCACACCACTGTCGGTATGTTAAACGGTTGTAACAAACCTGCTGGAGGCAGAGTAGAATATTTGAAGCGTTAGAAAACCTCACATTGCTAAACGTAGTCCCGCACATGCTTCTTCTTGCCAACCTGGTATAAATTCGTAGCCAACTTCTGAAAAGTTCTATAGTATCCTGAATGCCCCCCTCGAGGAGTAGCATGAAATTCTTCTAGCAATTTAGGCATCAAATGAGAAGAAGCTGGGATCGCCAACCTCACCTTGTATTGCAGTATACCTTGGGTTTAAGTAAATCCTTGATAAGAGTTGTGCCCAACCTACATTGCTTGAATCACCTTACTGAGGTAAAGATCCCAAGGTAGATCTTTAGTCAAGTTGCCACCATCCTCTCAGGAGGTATTCAACTGTAGTAGCTGAATGTCGAGTGTGTCTACCCTCCGAGAGAGTGGATCAACCTGCCAGACTTGTACTGTACATCGAATTGATATCCGGACAGTTCAATGATCCAATATTGCTGATCAACAGTAGTGATCCGTTGTAAATACTTTAGGCTCTGATGATCCGAAAAAACTATGAAAGACTACCCCAACAGATAAAGATGCTAGTGCTGGATGACCATCACTAAAGCCACGACTTGTTTTCCATAGGTGGACTTGGATAGGCTCCTCTCGGCCAAAGTTGCATTGAAAAAAGCCATGGGTCGCCGATCTTGCTTAAGAACGACTCCCACTCCTTGCCTTGAGGCGTGGCACTCGACTTCAAATGCTTTGGAATAATTTGGGAGGGTCAGAACTGGTGCCTCCATCATCAGTTGTTTCAATTGTTGGAAAGCCTGCTGAGTGTCACTTGTCCACTTGAAACCATCTTTGCCAGTCAAAGCTGTGAGTGGTTGAGCCACAACCCCATACCCTCATATGAATTTCCTGTAGTAACCAGTAAGGCCAAGAAAACCTTGTACCCCTTTCACCGTTACAAGTCGCGGCTAGTCGAGGAAAACTTGTATTTTGGTGGGTTTCATGGAGACTCTTGCTGAAGAAATGAGATGGCCCGAATATTCAACTTGTTGCCCAAAAAGGCATCTCTTGTTGTTGGAGAAAAATTGATTGTCTAAGAGAACATGGAGGACAATTTTTGAGTGGTGCAAGTTAGTCTCCCTCCCAATTGCAACTGTAAACCAAAATTTTGTCAAAGAAAATTAGGATGAATGGCATCACCAAATACTCATACACGCCACCATGGGCCAAAAAGTTGTTTTGGCCACATCCTCTTCTCTCATTCTAATATGATGATAACCAACTTTGTAGTTAGTCGCTCCATTTAACTCATCCAATAATTCCTCTTATCGCAGGAATTAGAAATTTATCAGGTTTGGTTACCTTATTTAAAGACCTGTAATCCACATATAAACGCCAGGAGCCATCCTTCTTTCCAACCATCAACACCGGGCTGGAATAGGCGCTGGAGGTGGGTCGAATGATGCCTCGTTCTAACATGCCTTGCACTTGTCTTTTTATTTCATCCTTTTGGAAATGCAGGTAACGATATGGTCGTTGGCCTTAGCTCTCGGAGCCAAATTTATCACATGGTCCCTCTGTCGCCTTGGGGGTAAACCTTTGGGTTCAACAAACACATCATTGAAGTTCTGCATCACCGTTTGCCATCCCTGGTGATGCCAGACAGTTAAGGGAATTGCCTCCCTGCTCGATTTGCCCCCCATAATCTGTTGACACTTGCCTTTCTGTCCCAGCTCGTATGCGCGTTTGTCTAATGTTGTTACAACTTGACCACTGTGACCTGCGCCACAAAGGACATATTCTTGCCCCTCAAGGGTACGTTGCCACAACTATTCACAGTATGAGGTCTAAACTTCTGGACATGAGCTGCGATCAAACAAGTATACGCTCCCATGGTTAACATTAATTTTGGAAATGCCCCCAAAGACTCCATTTTATGCCCATCATTGAGTTTAACATTCATTCTTCTAGAATCAGAAACAATTAGTCTGATAGGTGCTGACAGTGAAACAAAGAAATTCTATTCATATCAACTATTAAAAAAAAGGGTACAACCGCGAAAGCGGCACACACGAAGAAAATACAGTAAACCCGCTGGCCCGGGGACTTGACCCCGCGACCTCGCTCCCAACCCCTTCCCACCCTGACCACCCCAACCGAGCGCGGGGGGCCTATTACAAAGGGAAGGAATTACAACATACTCAATTACAGAGAGAGAAAAAGAAAGGAAGAAGAAAAGAGGGAAAGAGAAGATTCTTGGATGGCGCTGTTCCCTAGGCCGATGACCTAACCCACCTCCCTCAGCCGTTGCTTAAATTAATTCTAACAAAATATGTATCCCCCTCTAATTGTTGGGCCCCACCTTTATAATATTCCCCTAACATCTCAACAACTCCACTAAGGAATTACTCCCCTGCCCTCGACCGTTAAGGAATGTACTCTCCCATACAGTTGCACGCCAACCTTGCGTAAGGGTCTTGTTACTGCTACGCATGGGTCATGGGGAGGGGTGACGGTGTGTAAGGGTCATGGGGAGGGGGTTGATGGTGTGTAAGGGTCATGGGGAAGGGGGTGCTCTTGCGGAAGGGTCATGAAATTCCATGAACCTTTCATTGCCTTCCCCTTGAAATTCCACCTTGTCCTCAAGGTGGTAATCTTCCAAGTTGACTTCTCAATCGTACGATCCATCATTCTCTGGTCCCACCATTGGTTCCCGCTCCTCCCCACTTAGTGGCTTGATGCTCCCATACCATCAGCTTGAATCCCTTCGCAATACATCGATGTTTCAGACTAAATTTTTGTCCAAACATAGCACAAACCCTTCATTTTTCAGTTCTCAAATTCCTCTTTGGACAAACTTCGGACTCCCCTCTGCCGAGGTGCATTGTCTCCTCCATTGAAAACACCAATTCTTAGGGATCAATTGGCGTGAGAGAGAAAATAGTAGGTACTTCTATTAACAACAAAATTGCAGAAGAAAAAAGAGGAATATGGAGAAAAATGAGGAATATGAAGGAGAAGAAGAGGAAAAATAGAAGTAGAAGAAGATCCTTTTGGAGACACTGCAACCTCGAGGTCGTGGCTTAACCCATCGTCCAGTTATCCCTGAAGCAATTCCAATTTGGCGGAGCACAAGTTTCACTGTATTGAGATTCCAGCTCCTCCCTTGGCTGCTAAAAACAATCCTCTTTTTTCGGGTTCAGGTTGTTGAAGTATTCCCGTGGACAACAACTTGCTTTCTACTCTCCTAAATAGAGTCATGAGGCTCGCCTTGCTTGGCGGCTCATGAGTCATAACCGTGCTTCCAATCTTTGGTTTAAACCCTTCAATAAACAGACTTTTGTATCGGGCCTCAGAAAGGTCGGGAATTTGTAAGGCAATGCTTTCAAATTCGTCAATATTCATCCACTATTCTATCTCGTTGTAAGTCCTTCAAACAAATCATTGGGTCTTCCTCTGTTGCGACGCTATATCTACTGAGTAGCTCCTCCTTGAACTGCTTCCATGAAAGTTGCGGCTGAACCGACTTCAGAGAAATTATCCAATACGAGTCAGTCTTTCCATACTCAGCTGCGCCAACGACACTTTGAACTCTTCATGCGTGTGGTAGATGGATTTTTTTTTCCAGTGTGGGTGATCCAAGTAATCAGACCCTCACCGGCGAAATCAAGCATTTCCACCAGTCTAGTCAATGTCCTGCTTAGCTCCACTTCACAATGCGCTCACCCTTGTTGGCCGCCAGTGTCTCGGTCAACGATCAGTGTCCACAACATTAATGTTTAAACTGATTCCTCCCTCTATGATATTTGATTTCCCTTTTTCTGTTTTATGATTCAGTTCTGTCTAATTTGTTCTTTGCTGAGCTAACATCACCATTAATTCTTGCATTTGATTATGGAGCCGCTGCTCAGCCTCTAGCTCGCAACTCCTCTGAAGTGTCAAGGCCAACTATTCTGTTCTCCACTCGAGCTAAAGTCGAGCTAGAGTTCGCGTTTACTGCACCACACCAACCAGGATTGCCTGCTTGAGGTGGTGCTGATGCCTCCGCTTCGTCCAACGTTGCTCTCCAGCGTAGCTCTCCCGAGTTCGTATCCTGTGTAGCTCTCTCAACGAGAGCGCCAATTGATAGGTGCTAAAGGTGAAACATGGGAAATCTATTCATATTAACTATTACAAAAGGAAGGAATTACAGTAGACTAGACTACGAAGAATGTTGGAGAAAGAGAAAAGAAGGAAGAAAAGAGGGAAAGAGAAGATCCCTGGATGGTGCCTCACCTTGGGCCGATGGCCTAACCCACCTCTCTCAGCCGCTGCTGAAATCAATTCTACCTTTATAATATCCCCTTAACAGCTCAATAACACTACTAAGGAATTACTCCCCTACCCTTGACCGTTAGGGAATGTACTCCCCCATACAGCTACATGTCAGCCTTGCGTAAGGGTCTTGTTGCTGCTACCTAAGGGTCATGGGGAGGGGTGTTGGTGCGTATGGGTTATGGGGATGGGGTGTTGGTGTGTAAGGGTCATGGAGAAGGGGGTTCTGGTGCGTAAGGGTCATGAAATTCCATGATCCTATCATAGTTCGTGTAACTTAACCAACCTTGAGGCGATGAAATTGCGGGAGGCTCCACTGTCAAACAAAACCAATATACGAGTCCCTCCCACACAGTCTTCGATTTTCGTGGTAGTCATCACACCATTTTTTTTGTTTTTGTACGTTGTGAAAAGTTCCTAGGCTCTTAAACTCTACCACCTTTCACTCAACTTCATGTCGTTCTTCCACCATTTTTGGCTACACCTCGTCTTCCCACACTTGCTCCTTGTTTTCAGGATTCACTTCATCTTCTCTTAACAACATCATCACTATCTTCGGGTCAGAGCATTTATGCATGGGACTGTAAGGCATGCTGCTGCAGAAGCACAACCCCTTCTCTCTACTGTCTTCACACTCTTGGTTCGTCAAATGGTGAACTCCCTTTCCACCAGTTGAGCTTTGATTTGACATCTCCAGGTTGCCCACTCGGAATTCCCTCATTTTTTAACAGGTTGAGGTGCAAAACCAGTTTGCTGCTGTGTCCCATGTCGTATTGAGGGTTTCCAAATCTCCTCACCCCCGTAGGTCTGCGGTGCTCCGTGGAATAACGTCCCTACACCCTTTCTGACAACTGATGAGCTAGCCGCATCATCTGCAGCCGAGTATTGTGAATGTGGACCCAACTGCAGATTTCTTCTCACAAGCCATGGAGGAAATAGTCGACATATTGCGATTCTGGCTGGTGAAGAATAAGAGACACCAAATATTCAAAGTGTTTAATATACTCTTGAATGGATCCCCTTTGCTGGATTGTCAACTCTTCATACAAATTTTGAATTTCTAATCTGTGGAAATGCTCCATCAGCTCCTCTTTGAACACCTGCTAGGTTAACTCCAAATGCACCTCTTCCAAAGCGGTGAACCAGTGGATTGCAACTCCTTCCATATTGACCCGTGCGAGCTGATCCTTTGTCTCCTCTCCTGTCTGGTGGATTTGGAAATAAAGCTTTGCGCTGATCCAACCCCGTGGATCCTTGTTGTCGAAGACTGGTAGTTCCACCTGTCGAACGACCGACTGGGCATTAGTGGTGTTGTAAGTCGCAGCTGCCATCCCGATCACTCCTCCCTCCGGTTTGTCGCTGATGCTGACTCCAAACGAGCACGTACCAGATTCCTCTATTAGTTTTGATTGCTGCTCATCGTCTTCCAATGGCATTTTTTCCATACGGCGCGCCAGACTCGTCATGGTTTTTCGAAATTCCCTAAGATTCCCAAGATCCTTCATCTCCTTTGAAAAAGAATCCACCGTCGTCACTAGGATTGTCACTAACGCTTCCAGGCGTTCCATGTGCTGATATATTCCTTCTAGACGAGTTTGGAGCCATGTTTCCATCGTCATGTTCCCCTCCAGTTTGAGAATGATCCGGTAGGTCGGGCCAAAAGTGATAGATCACCAAGCGCAACTTAGTCTGCAAAGAGTGGACTGCTGTGTTTGTATTGCAAGCGTACATATTGGAATTACAGTGGGGGGAAGAGAAGATGAACAAGAAGAGGTATACGAGAGGGGACGCTTCACACTCTCCTGCCCTAGACACGAAACGACCAAAGTCCCAATAGAAAAATATTCCTTGCCCAAAACTCTCTCCCGTCCCACTTGTAGCATTCCGTTATACCTCCACGTGGCCGAACTAATTATCCCCTTCCACTCCCTCCTGTTAATCCTCCCTCCCTCTTGGAATAGACTTTCCACGCACTAGAGTCATCTTGGGTTCTATTACTCGCCGCACCTTGAAGAGCTATCTTGTCTGCAAGATTGAAGGAAGGAAATTGGTTGTGGAGAATGAACCCATCCTCTTAGGCGGCCTCCACCGCTGGGCACCCGGTCCACTGAATTAAGTATTGAGGATGAGGAATGCCCTCTTTGAGGTGAAGTCGCCGAGACAAGACTTCCAGCGGTTTCGGGGAATTGAAAAAATCACTGTCCAGCTCTGCCGACAATGTAGGGTGGATTGTCCGAGAGCCAACATCTTTCTTGAATTGGGTCACATGAAAGACCAGATGAATTTTGGTGGAAGATGAGAAGGCAAGGTTGTATGCCACTGGTCCAATACGCTTCAGGATGGGAAATGGTTTTTGATGAATCCGCTGGGCAAGCGTCTGCTGCCTATGGGGCCAAAATTTCACAAAAACCTGACCTCCCACTTGTAACGAGACATGACGCCTATGGTGATCAACTTGCTGCTTCATGCAGTCTTGGAACCACGCCAAATGATGTCAGAGTTGTTGTAAGGCCTCGTCTCGCTCCATCTAAGCTCGGGCCACAATTGTTGCGCGAATTTCAACGGGAAGGAAACCAAAAATGGTGGGTAGTTTCTGGCCATACACCACTTCGAAAGGAGTGGTATCAATGGAAACATGCCATGTTGTATAGTAGCTTAGTTCAGCCAATGGTATCCTATAATACCGGCTTTTGGGTTGCTCCCCCTCAAAGCAGTGCATGTATGTCTCAATGCTGCAGTGGGTGACTTTCGTTTGTCCATTTGTTTTGGGGAGGTATGCAAAATTGAATTTCAGTTTGGTGCAATGGTGTTCAAATTGTTCTGTCTAGAAATTACCCTGAAAAACAGGGTCTTGGTCACTTACGATAGAAGCCTACACACCATGCAAGCGATCCACCTCTTGTAGAAAAACAGTTGCCACAAAACTTGTTGTAAATGGATGCTTTAACAATAGTAAATGGGCATATTTGGAAAGTCAATCGACTAATACCTTGATCACATTGAACTCTCTGGATTTCGGCAACCCTGAAATGAAATCCATGGAAATGTCCTCCCACACCACTGTCGGTATGTCTAACGGTTGTAACAAACCCGCATGAGACAAAGTTGAGTATTTAAAGTGCTGACTGTTAGGTGTGTGGGGTTGTCCAGGTGTGTTCCTCTGTGAGCGGTTGAGAGTGGTAATAACTATCAAAGGGCAGAATTGTATTTTTGTTAGACATCTTCCTACCGGTTAGATTACCTCTATTGCTCGACCTCCTATTATTCACGCTTACTAGGAGGGGTACTTTGGGCAATACACTTAGTTAACTTTGGTTAACTACCTACTTAAAGGCAATCTGGGGAGAGTACGTGGTATCGGGCTCATTCGGGAGATACGATCGGGACGCTGCTGGAGCAGCTGGCTAGAAGGAGAGGGCTACCTCCTACGGAACATATTTTCTTTTTTCATTGTACATAGAGAAAAGCAGTAGATTTTCCTTCAGCATTCACTGTAATTGACTATTCCTCTCAAATATAGTAATTCTTGGAGAATACGAGCTACTGGAAATCACCTAAATCGGTTAGATCGTTCATGAATAAAACTCTTATAATTTTTCTTTGAGTTCAATGTCCAAACAACTTTGGCGACTCCGCTGGGGAACCAAAGAAAGATGAATCTTTTTTTGCACGAACTGGATGAAGACTTTGGCAGAGAGAAGTTTGAGTTTGAATCAGAGAGGTAAAAACTGAATAAAAAAATCTGGATGCAGACAAGAATGGAGAATCGTGTAGCTACAGTTGAGTCAGTAGTGGAGACGTTTCAGCGGACGATGGCGACAATGTAGGAAAGCTTTAGACATGTTGGCTCGCGGACAGATAGAGAGCCAACTTATGACGTAGCAGTCCGAGGAACGTCTTAGCCAACGTATGCGGGGTATGGAGGATCAGACGATGGAGAGGATGAAGGATATCGAGTTACAATTGGGACCTGGTACCAAAAAAAAAATAACGGAGAAGGTTGTTTCGTCGGGTTCGGGAGACGTTGGCCTATTGGGAAATGAATTTAGATAAGGAACTGAGAGCAATTTGATTTCGGAAGATTCGATTCTTGCGGACGGCGTGCGAAATGCCACACGAAGGGTGGAACTGCCATCTTTTACAGGAGAAGATCCTTTCAGATGGATTTCGAAGGCACACATATTTTTTGATCAACCGAACTCAAGAGGAAATGAAACTTCATCTTGAGCAGCTGTGCATGGAAAAGACAACTTTGTATTGGTTTTTTGTCCTGACATGGAGCAACTCCTAGAGCAACTTGGGAGAAGTTCAAGTCGGCCTTATCGGGCATGATTTGATTAGGTTTCTCAAGACTTTGCGGCAGTCTGGGACAATGGCTGAATATATCGAAGATTTTAAGCAGGTAGCTTTTAGAATACTAGCTTTTCCTGAAGCTTGGTATGTGAGTTTGTTTATGGGAGGATTACAGCCAGAAATCGAGAATCGTGTGTCGACACATGAACCTGTAAATAAAATCAGGTTGCACACCTTGTCCAGAAAAATAGAACAGGAACTGGTGGGAAAAGGGATATTGTGGAATGTATGTGGGCGACTGCCGCCACCATTAGCCCCTCAAAACCTGAATGTTGGAACGGTGAACTCTCAGAATAACAGGCCAATGCTCAATCAGAATAAAAGGGAAGAGGAACTCAAGAAGGCAGTTGGCGACGACTGGTGGACAGGTGTGAGGGCAATTAGTAGACAAGCGTGTGAGGAGAGAAGGCGAAAGGGTCTCTGTTTTTTCTGTGGATAGACTTTCGGACATATGCGTCGGTGTCCTGACAAGCATCTGCGTATTGTTGTGTGGGAATACGGTGAACCATTTGAGGAAGCGGCAGAAGAAAATGATACTAGACTGGAACCGGAGCAAGGGGGTATGCAGAGTGAAACGAACGAGACTCGGCAAGAAAATCAGATGGGAGAGACAGTAGAATTCCGAAGCATGGGTGTAGTGAGGGCAGAATCAATGTTCTTTGCTGGAAATATTTCAGGAGTTACTGTTTTAGTCCTTATTGATAGTGGTGTGAGTCACGACTTTATCTCAAAGACATTTATTAAAATGGTGTCGCTGGAGGTTGAACTGATCAAGCTGTTTGGAATCAGGCTTGGAGATGGATACCGAGTAACATCACAGGGTGTCTGCAAAGAAGTAACAGTTTGCCTGGAGTTTTTTGTTTTTTCTGTTGAAGCTTTCGTTTTGATACATGGGGGCTGGAAATGGCCCTCTACATGCAGTGGTTAAAGAGCTTGGGAAACGTATTAACTAATTGGTGTGACAAAACTATGGAATTTTTCTGGAAAGGAGTAAGAGATAAAACTGTAGGGGGTGCTGGAAAACCTGGGGACTTCTGCAGATTTGCAGCAGAATACCCCAAGAGGGAGTATTGGTTTTGGAAGTCTGAATTTGGCGGGCTCAATTATTTTTGCCAAAGACAGAAAGTGTACATGAGCAGGAAAATACACAAAGGCAGCTGGAGCCAGTGAAACAGAAGTTCCAAAAAATATTTGAAGAGCCACAAGGATTAACACCAAGGCGGATGACGGATCATGCTATTACCTTGGAAGAGGGGGCAAAACAGGTGAATATACAACCTTATAAACTGACACACTATCTTAAGGATGAAGTGGAAAGAAAGGTGGCAGAGCTGTTGGCTAATGGTTTAATACGAAATAGTAACAGTCCATATGCGAGCTTGATTATTCTTGTAAAAAAAAAGATGGAGGATGGCGCATGTGTTTGGAATATCGGGCATTAAACAAGCTGACAATACCTGACAGATTTTTGATTTCGGTAATAGAAGAATTGTTGGATGAGTTGTGTGGAGCTTGATATTTTACAAAGATTGACTTAAAATCAGGGTTTCATCAGATTTGGGTTAGGGCAGGAGATGAGAATAAAACCGCTTTTAGAACCCATGAGGGGCATCATGAATATCTAGTAATGCTATTTGAACTTATGAACGCTCCGACGACCTTCCAATCAACTATGAACCAAGTGTTTTAAGGAATTATTGCGAAGGTATGCATTAGTATTCTTTGATGATATACTAGTATATAGTAGAACTTGGGCCGAACATCTAAAACACCTTGAAACTGTATCCTACTTACTGCAGGAAAACCGACTGCATGCTAACCAGAAAAAAGTCATTTTGCCCAGCAAGCAGTTGAATATTTGGGGCATATAATTACTTGTGATGGGGTGACAATGGATCCTAAAAAAATAGTGCGTTCTGTGATGGTTGAGACCTCAAAATGCCAAAGGAGTATGGGGATTTTTGGGGCTTACTGAGTACTATAGGAAATTTGTTGTTGGATATGGTAAGATTGCAAAGCCACTTACTGAATTGACCAAGAAGGATGAGTTTCTATGAAATTCAGCAACTGAACAAACGTTTGAAACACTTGAACACTGTTTGGTTTCAGCACCAACTTTGGCTTTATCGGATTTTCGAAAACCATTTATTGTGGAATGTGATGCTTCCGGAAGAGGCATTGGGGCAGTTTTGATGCAGGCTGGCTGCCCGATAGCCTATTACAATAAGGCTTTGCAGAAACTCACTTATCCAAGTCCGTGTATGAAAAAGAGGTGATGACACTCGTTTTGACTGTTAATCATTGGAAGCAGTATTTGATTGACCAACATTTTACAATTTTTATAGATCACAAGGCACTAAAACATCTTCTCAGTCAGCGATATCATATAGCAGACCAACAATGTTGGCAATCTAAACTGCTTGGTTTGGACTTTGAAGTGGTCTACAAGTCAGGGAAAACAAATCAGGCAGTAGATTCTCTGTCACGGTAGGTTGCTGGACATTTGGTGGTGGAAAACGGAGAAAAATATTTGGGTTCTACTTTTTCTCTGAACCATTCTGGTTAGAGGCAGATGTTGTGCGGGTGAGCTGCAAAAGGATTCAGAGCTCGTTGGAGTGATAGCGGCCCTAAAGTAGCACTGAAGCAGCAACCTGATTCCAAGCTTGGTTCTGTATACAAAGATGGGCTGCTGTTTTTTAAGGGAAAAATGTTGCTATCTCGGCAGTCCAGTTTGATTCCCAAATTCTTACATTACTTTCACACTTCAGTTGTTGTGGGGACATGCTGGGTTTTTGAAGACTTATAAGAGGCTGGCAGCGAGATTGTTTTGGAAAAGAATGACTCAATGTATTGCACAATTTATTCGGGAGTGTGATACTTGTCAACAACAAAAATATCTTGCCATGTCGCCAACCAGATTATTACAATTGTTGCCTTTACCATACCTTATTTGGAATGAAATTTCCATGGATTTTCTTTCCGATCTGCCTAGATCTCTTGGGTATGATGTGATACTAGTTGTTGTTGATCGGTTGTCAAAATATGCACATTTTTTGATGCTGCGACGTCCTTACACGGCCAAAGAGGTAGCCGAACTATTTGTCAAGGAGATTGTTCGATTGCATGGAACACCAACGTCCGTCCTTAGTGATCGAGATCCAATTTTTGTAAGTAGTTTTTGGAAAGAGCTTTCTCGTTTGGAAGGAACAACTTTGAAGATGAGTTCCTCATACTATCCCCAGACGGATGGACAAACGAAAGTTGTTAATAGATGTTTGAGAACTTGAGGTGTTTTGCTTTGGAGCGGCCACGTACTTGGGCTCAATGGATTCCTTGGGCAGAATTTTATTACAATACTGCCACACATACGTCTTCCAAGATGACACCATTTGAGGTTGTATATGGCCGCAAACCTCCTTCAATTTTGTGGTTTGTTGAAGGGGATACACCAGTAGAAGCTATCCTTACGGATCAGGACAATGTTCTAGACCAGCTTTGGCATAACCTTCACCGTGCTCAGCAGCTGATGGTTCGGTTTTCCATTAGGCACCGGTGAGGAGAATTTCCAGGTAGGTGATTCAATGTTCGTCAAACTCAGACTCAATATCCGGACATCAAAATCTAAAAAGGTTTGTCCTAAACTGGCTGCACGATACTATGCGCCTTATTTGATTGAAACTTGCCTGGGACCTATTGCTTACTGACTAAAACTGCCTGAAACAGCACGAATACATCCCGTATTTCACGTCTCGCAGTTGAAACGGGCTATTGGTGCTGCTAATGTTCCGACCAACCTTTCAGATTCTTGGGGAACTGACTTGCCTACAATTGCTTATACCTGCTGAAGTTCTTGCTGTCAAAACCGTACCTGGATGTTCGCAAGGCCTTTGGCTCAAGTGCAGGGTTAACTTGCTGAAGAATCTACATGGGAAGATGCTATGCAGATCCATTCCCAATTTCCTGATCTTCACCTTGGGGACAATGTGCCATTTAAGGAGGGGGAAAATGTTAGACATCCTCCTGCCGGTCATATTACCTCTATTGCTCGACCTCCTATTATTCACACTTATCAGTGTAAGAGGGGTACTTTGGGCAATACATTTAGTTAACTTTGGTTAACTATCTTCTTAAAGGCAGTCTGGGGAAAGTACGCGGTATTAGGCTCATTCAGGAGATACGATCGGGACGCTGTTGGAGCAGCTGGCTAGAAGGAGAGGGCTACCTCCTACGGAACATATTTTCTTTTTTCATTGTACATAGAGAATAGCAGTAGATTCTCCTTCAACATTCACTGTAATTGACGATTCCTCTCAAATACAGTAATTCTTGGAGAATATGAGCTACTGGAAATCTCCTAAACTGGTTAGATCGTTCGTAAATAAAACTCTTATAATTTTTCTTTGAGTTCAATGTCCTAACAATTTTGGCATTTAGCTGGTTGGGGCTGGTTAAAGCTAGTAAGGGGGTTTGGTTGGCGGGTTATAAATAGGGGAGTAGGAAGAGGGGGAGGGATGGCGAATCATTTCTTGTATCTTTAGCTGGATGCTGCTGGAGTCGGTCCTTGGGAGGTCTCGGCTGGCCCATCGGGAAGAGTGGTCTTCTTCACGTCAGGAACTTCTTTTTCCTCATCTCTTCTTCTTCCTTTGTAACTCCTCTTCCAGTTCTGTTTATCAACTAAAATACAATGTTAGTGGCTGTTTTCTTCTTCTCTCACTCTCTTTTGTCCTAACATTTTGGCGACTCCGCTGGGGAATTTGATTGCTAGGGAAGCGCGACCTCTGCAGAGAGAGAACACTGTGCGTGCTGTGTGGACGAACAAAGATCATTGATCGGACGAACGAGTAGCAAAGCTGTGATCGTTGGAAAAAATATTGATGCACATGAAATTCACTCTCTATTACCTAACCTCTTGAGCAATCTATTGTGAGATGTGTATGCTGTTGGGAGATGCGCAGGTTGTGTTGCCGTTCGTTGCTTGACAAGAGGAGCGTGGTAAACTTTGGGATGGAGCCTCAAACGTTTTCAGAAGCCTTTTCAAGGAGACAGGCGGAGTTCGAGACGCTGTTACAGTTTGTCTTAGAGGAACAAAAGAAGGTTTCCGCTCAAACAGGGTGTTCAATTTATTATGGATAGTTGGCGCGTGGGCAATGGTGGCAAGGGCAAGTACAATTGTGCTCAAATGAGGATAAAATTTCTCTTAAGGTTTCGAGATTTGGAGCTGACAAAGGGGTTACGTCGATGGAACGGTACTTTGTGGCTAGAAAACAGAGCCATTCAGCTGCAACATGCTCCGTTGGAAGCGATGTCATAAATGTAGATTACTGGAGGAAACAGGAGGCGAGCCCTACGCTTGACGACATGACACCTGTCGACGGAATGAGGAGTATAGTAGCATGAGTCGTGCTGTTCGATTTTTCTGGCGAGGATCCGCTTGGTAGGATCACATCAGCAGAGGCGTATTTTAAGGAGAATCGGACGTCGGAAGATATGAAGCTACATTATGCGCAACTTTGCATGGTTGGTACTGTTCTAAACTGGTTTTTGTGCTGACACAATGTTACCCCGAGCTCAACATGGGAATTGTTTAAGCCAACTCTTTTAGAGAGGCACTGGAAGTTGACTAAGAGGGGTCTTAACTGTGGAATTCAAAGGTGTTGCGACAAATTGGATATGTGAAGGAGCAGTCTGCCTCCATTTCGGAACAACTAGGGGTTGTAATTCATTTTCTGAATTTAGGTGAGGATGAACTAGAAAGGAGTGTCGTGGAGCGGATTGAGACGCTGCTTGAACAGACCAAAGAGATTGGAGTTTTAATTTCTTGTTTGGAAAGGCGGGAGAGGATAGATATAGTGGTCTAGCCTGATCTTGTTCCGAGTTTGGATCCTCTTGCAGTGGGAGAAGCATGTCCGAGTGTTTTGCCCATCGTACCTGTGTGGCGAGAGAACGAATTGGCAGTGCATCTAATGGATGTTTGAGCGACGCAGGAGCTTTTCCAATAGGTTATGCGAACACAACCGCAAGAGATGACACCTCTTAATCATGTGGAGGAAAGGCCGACTATTTTGAGCAGTGTGGACCGACTAGCGTTTGGTTTTGAACATGAGAAACAAATTGAAGAGGCAGTGTTGAGGTGGAAGAAGCAACATTAGGCTCAATGGGTTTCCAGAATGATTGAGAAAAGGTCGGATGTGATAAGCGTGAGGAGCTAGTTGATTACAAAGTTTTTTGGCTGGAAGGGGGAAAATTAGAAGAGTTGCCAAGTGTAGTTTCTTCCGTTGGTGTCAGAGGGGTTGAGGTTCCAGTGCCACTGCTCTGGATGGAGCTTTCTCACTTACCAAATACTATTGCAAATGAGAGAGTTCAAGACTGGGTGCTCAGCAACACTGAGGCCTTTTTGATTGGCAACCAACTCCCATTTGGTGCTGGCTGAAGTGTGTAAAGTGGTCGATTGGCCTGTTGGAGCTCTTGATGCCCTCAATTGTTTATACTATGAAGTTTGTTCTGCCTGAGTGACTCAACCTGTCGGAGATGAGTGGTTTTTTGGTCTTGAAAAATGGTTTCCTAATATGGAGAGGACACACACCCATCCCTCTTGCTACTTTGACAGTTTTTGGTTGGAGGAATTCCATTATAGAGGGAACTCCCTGGTGGTAGAGCAGTAGTGGTAGAGCTGTATGAACTTGTTAGCAGTGCCTTTATTTTATTTGGGAACTGTGCTGTGGTTCTGAAGTGGGGCTGGACAAGCAGGAGCTGAGTATGGTGTTGGATGACATACATGCAGATTTGTGAGGTTACAAATCACAACCAAACACATTTGTTGCATTGGGGCAACCTGTTAAATTGATTGTTTCAAGCAGGGAAGAAACTGCAGTTGACAAACCTTGGACATTCTCGACGCAAAGAAATGAGAATGGACTTTGGGGATGAAGTGAGGTTGGCATGAAAAAAATGTCACATCAAGCTCATGGAGCGGGAGATGTTCTACTCTCAATGGCAACATTTAGTCGCAGAAGTGTGGGCTGGTTTGCAGAGGACAAATAGCTCTGGAATTCCTTTGATACCCTGCCCCAACTACTTGTGTGGGAGTGGTTGCAGGGTGATGAAAAGAGAACCGTGTTATTTAATCCTAATGGGAGTATGTGTGTACCCATGACTCCTGAGCAATAGATGGAAGAACAATTCACAAGCTTTTTCTGCTATATGGACTGTTCCTGAATGCCAGAAGTGTGTTTGCACAACAGTGACTGAGTGTCTCTTGACTGTTCATAAAGAGGAGGTGATGGTTGCAATGATTGTGGGTGAGGCGTCTCCTGGGCTTCCTTTGGGCGTTGCCAGATTCGATCTTTGCGGCCCCATGGCGTTCCGTAGGGATAGGGTTGGCAGAAGTGGGCATGATTCTACCTTAGTAATGGAGTGCTCGGTTGTGGTTGTGGCAGCGGAGCCGAATTCATTCGGTGGCTGTGTTCTGGTTTCATATTGGGCCATAATTAGTCCTCTCTTGACTGTTCATAAAGAGGAGGTGATGGTTGCAATGATTGTGGGTGAGGCGTCTTCTGGACTTTGGGCGTTGCCAGATTCGATCTTTGTGGTCCCAAGGCGTTCCATAGGGACATGGTTGGCAGAAGTGGGCATGATTCTACCTTAGTAATGGAGTGCTAGGTTGTGGTTGTGGCAGCAGAGCCGAATTCATTCGGTGGATGTGTTCTGGTCTCATGCCATAATTAATTCTCAAGGCCTGTTGGAGATGGGGTGTTCGGGCAAGCATGCTGGCAGCTCGGAGTATAACTGTTTTGAAGCCTTTTGACATAGAGTTTGGTTTGCTATGGAGTAGGCTTAGGCTCAAGGTTTTACTCGGATTTTGTGAGTGTTCCCTTCCGCGGAGCCGCATTAGTTTTTTGTTTTCTGTAATCGCTGAGGGGACTTGTACTAGAATCACTATCCACCTTGAAAGAAGTTTCAATCAGGATCCACCTTGAGGACAAGGTGGTTTTAAAGTAGGGGGGAAATGTTAGGTAGGTGTGAGGGGTTGTCCAAGCGTGTTCCTCTGTGAGTTGCTGAGAGTGGTAATAACCATCAAAGGGCAGAATTGCATTCTGGCATTTAGTTGGGGCTTATTAAAGCTAGCAGGGGGTTGTTTTGTTTGGAGGCTCATAAATAAGGGAGTAGGAAGTGGGGGAGGGACTATGAATCATTTCTTGTATCTTTAGCTGGATGCTGCTAGTGCTGGTCCCCAGGAGGTCTCGACGGGCTCATCGGGAAGAGTGGTCTTCTTCACGTTGGGAACTTCTTCCTCCTCGTCTCTTCTCCTCCTTTGTAACTCTTTCAGTTCTGTTCAACAACTAAAATACTGTGTTAATGACTATTTTCTTATCTCTCACACACTCTCTTTTGTCCTAACATTGACAAACCTCACATTGCTGAATGTAGTCCCGCACATGCTTCTTCGTTCCAACCCGGTATAAGTTTGCCACGAACTTTTGAAAAGTTCTATAGTATCCTTAATCCCCCCCTTGAGGAGTAGCGTGGAATTTTTCAAAGCAATTTAGGCACCCAATGAGATGATGCTGGGATCGCCACCCTCCCCTTGTATTGTAGTTTACCATGGGTTTAAGAAAATTCCAGATAAGAGTTGTGCCCAACCTGTATTGCTTGAATCACGTTATTGAGGTAAGGATCCTTGGGTACATCTTTGGTCAAGTTGCCATCGTCTTCCCAAATGAGACTCGATTGTAGTAGCTGAAGTTTGAGTTTGTTCCCCCTTTGAGAGAGTGCATCGGTTGCTGCATTTTTTCCGTTGGGCTTGTACTTCACATCAAATTGATATCCCAACAGTTTAGTGACCCAACATTGATGATCAACAATAGTGATTCATTGTTGCAATAAATACTTTAGAACCGGTGCCTCTGTCATCAGTTGTTTCAATTGTTGGGAAGCCCGCTGAGCGTCACTTGTCCACTTGAAACCATCTTTGTGTGGGTCAAAGCTGTGGGTGGTTGAACCACTATCCCACACCCCCATATGAATTTCCTGTAGTAACCAGTAATGCCAAGAAAACTTTGTATTGCTTTCATTGTTACAGGTTGCGGCTAGTCGAGGGCAGCGTGTATTTTGGCAGGTTGCATGGAGACTCCTGCCCAAATGAGATTACCCAAATCTTCACCTTCTTGTTGGCCAAAAAGGCATTTCTTGTTGTTGGTGAAAAACTGATTGTTACTTGAAGGACAGTTTCTAAGTGGTGCAAGTGAGTCTCCCAATTGCAGATGTAAACCAAATTGTTGTTAAAGAATATTATGACGAACTTACGGAGTAGGGGTCAAAATAAATCATTCATGGAGGCCTAGAAAGTGGATGGGGCATTGGTGAGGCTGAATGTCATCACCAAATACTCGGTCACTATGGGTCTGAAAAGATGTTTTGGCCAAATCCTCTTGTCTCATTCTAATATGATGATAATCAACTTTGTGGTAGCTTGGAAAAATAAGTCGCTCCATTTAACTCATCCAATAATTCCTCTGTCACTTGAATTAGAAATTTGTCAGGTTTGGTTACCTTATTTAAAGACTTGTAATCCACTCCTAAACATCAGGAGCCATTCTTCTTTCTAACCAACAACACTAGGTTGGAATAGGTGCTCGAGTTGGGTCGAATGATGGCTCGTTCTAACATGTCTTGCACTTGTCTTTCGATTTCATCCTTCTGGAAATACGGGTAGCGGCTGCACTGTAATTGAGCCCTGGCCCGAAGACATCATTGAAGTCGCAACACTGTTTGCAGTCCCTGGTATTGCCAGGCAGCCAAGGGAATTGCCTCCCCTTTCGACTTGCCCCTACTATCCGTCGATGCTGCCTTTCTGGTCCATCTCGTATGCCCGCCTGTCCAATGTTGTTGCAGCTTGATTACTCTGACTTGCGCCACAGAGGACACATTCCCGCCCCTCTGCTATAAATTTCATCATCCCTGCCATCCAATTAATTTTAACCTCCCCAAGGGTACGTAGCCATGTTATTCCCAGCATTAGGTCCAAACCTCCGAACATGAGCTGTGATGGGAGAAGTATATGTCCCCATGGTTAACATCAATTTCTGACATGCCCCCAAAGACTCCATTTTTTGCCCATCGTCGAGTTTAACATTCATTCTTCTAGAATCAGAAACAGTTAGTCCGAGTAACTTGACCAACTTTGGGGCGATGATTGTGGGAGGTTCCACTGTCAAGCAGAACTAATATGGGAATCCCTCCCACACAACCTTCAATTTACATAGAAGTCATCATGCCATTTTTTTGTTTTTGTGCATCGTGAAAAGTCCCGAGGCTTTGAAACTCCACCACCTCACACTCAATGTCCTCTTGTTTTTCCACCATTTCTGGCTCCACCTCGTCTTCCCACGTTGGATCCTTGTTTTCAAGATTCACTTCATCTTCTCCTATCAGCACCACCCTCATCTTCGGGTCAAAGCATTTATGCATGAGACTGTAAGGCATGTTGCTGCAGAAGTACAACCCCTTCTCGCTCCTGTCCTCTTACTCCTGGTTTGTCAAATGGGAATTTCCCTATTTTTTTAATAGGTCATGGTGCGAAACCAGTTTGTTGTTGTGTCCCTTAACCGCATCGAGGGCTGCTGAATATCCTCACCCTCTTAAGTCTGTGTATTGCTCTGCGGAATGGCATCCCTACACCCTTCTTAACAGCTAGCTCTACATGACGCGCCAATCGCATCACCCACAACCGAGTCTTAGGATTTTGAATGTGGACCTAACTACAAATTTTTTCTCGCAAGCCATGGAGAAAATAGCTGACATATTGTGATTCCGGTTGGTGAGAAATAAGAGATGTTGAATATTTGAAGTGTTGATCCCCTTTGCTGGATTGTTGCTAACTCTTCATATGGATTTTGAATTTCTAATACGTTGAAACGCTCCATCAGCCCCCTTTTGAACACATGTCGGTTGGCTTCAGATGCACCTCTTCCAAAACAGTGAACCAATGGATTGCAACTCCTTCCATACTTGAGCAAGCGGGACCTTTGTCTCTTCTGCTATCTGTTGGATAAATAAATCTCTATGCGGGTGATCCAGTCTCGTGGATCCTTGCCGTCGAATGGTAGCTCCACCCATCAAACGACCTATCAATGGTGCTTGAAGTCGTAGCTGCTACCCCGATTGCACCTCCCTTCGCTTTGTCGCTAATGTCGACTCCAGACGAGCGCATACCGGATTCCTCCATTAGTTCGGATTGCCGCTCGTCGTCTTGCAGTGACATTTTTTCCATACGGCGTGCCACACGTCATGGTTTTCTGAAATTCTCCAAGATTCCCAAGATCCTTCATCTCCTTTGAAAAAGAATCCACCGTCATCACGAGTCTTTTCACTAAACGCTTATAGGCATTCCATGCGCTGATCCATTCCTGCCAGATGAGTTTGGAGCCTCGTTTCCATCATTATGTTCCCCTTCTTCGGTTTGAGAATGATTCTGCTGGTCGGACCAAAAAGTGATGGATTACCAAGCGCAACTCAGTCCACAAAGTGGAGTGCTGTGTTTGTATTGCAAGCGTACGTACCAGAATTATAGACGAGGGGGAGAAGAGAATATGAACAGGTAGAGATACACGAGAGGGGGTGCTTCCCACTCCTGCCCAAGCCAAAATGGCTGAAGTCCCAACAAAAAAAATATTCCCTGCACGAAACTTCCTCCCGTGCCTCTTGTAGCATTCCGTTATACTCCCAACGTGGACGAACTAATTATTCCGTTCCACGCGCCCGAGTCTTCTCGGGTTCTATTACTCACTGCACCCTGAAGAGCGCAGTCTTTTCCTCAAGATTGAAGTAAGGAAATTGGTTGCGGAGAATGAACCAATCCTCCCAGTTGGCCTCATCTGTTGGATGCTCGGTCCGCTGAATTAAGTATCGAGGATGGGGAATGCCGTCTTTGAGGTGAAGTCGGTGATACATCACTTCCTGCGGTTTTGGGGAATCGGAAAAATCACTGTCTCGCTCTGCTAACAAAGTAGGATGGATTGTCTGGGAGTTGAAGGCTTTCTTGAACTGGGACACATGAAAGACCAGATGAATTCTGGTGGAAGATGGCAAGTTAAGGTGGTATGCCATTGGTCCAATATGCTTTAGGATAGGAAATGGTCCTTAAAATTGTGGACTCATCCGCCGGGCAAGCTTCTGTTGCCTATGGGGCCGGAGGTTCACAAAAACCTGACCCCCCACTTGAAGCGAGACGTGGAGCCTGTGGCGATCAGCTTGCTGCTTCATGTAGTTTTGTGACCGTGTCAAATGACGTCGAAGCTGTTGTAAGGCCTCATCTCGCTCCCCCAGAGCTAGGGCCACAGTTGCTACGCGAATTTCAGAGGGAAGGAAACTAAAAATGGTGGGTAGTTTCGGTAAGGACTAGTTTGGGATATGCCTAACACTGAGGGGGGGGGGGTGAATCAGTGTTTGTGACTTTTAATCCAATTGTGACTTTTTATCCCCGTACTTCTTAGACTTGTTAGGATCTTAATTCTCTTATTCCCTTCTCTGTCGTATGCAAGTATATGAAAGCAGCAAAGATAACACACAATATTTTTAAAAGATTCACTAAATAAGAGTAGCCATTCCTTGGCATGGTTTGAAAATAATCCCGACCACACAACCACTAGAAAACAATCCTTTGTATGTGGTTACAACGAGTAGGATATATCCTTACACTCGTGTGACACTATGAAAACAATCCAATAGCGCGTGTTTTACACCACCTGGCTGGATCTTTATACTGCCTCCCAAGACAGTCCTTTTCCTTGTTGATAAGGGTTTGTAACACCAAGAAAGTCCTCCACCCGTTGAGTTCTATCCGATGTCACTGTTCTTCTTTGTTCTTCCACAACCTTCTTCTTCACTTTGTTACTTGCACAACAACATGCAAGCAACTCCTCTTATCTCTTCCCAACAACAAACGTGATAAATGCACAATTTCCTCCTTCCATTAGTCACAACATTATGGATGTGTTGTGGACTGATAAACACTGGATTTTCTTTGATCAAAATTATAATGAACAAATATCAATTTGGTCGGTCACTTCCTCTTCTCCCTTTGATCCGTGACACACAAATATATGCATTAGTGTATAACAGTGTTTTGATCTCTCTTTCTTCTTCAGTGGAAAACCAACTGCACTAAATCACCTTCTAATAATGCTAGAATCACAAAACTCCTTTGTGATTATTAAAACAATAATGATCAGCTCAACACAGTATCATCACAATTCGATTCTTCTTCTTGATAAACAATATCATCAGTGAATGTAGTATCAGTTCTCTTCCTCGTATTGCTAGTTTGCGGAAATTGCTTTTACAAACTCTTGTAGTTCTTTTGCGAACTTGCTTGTACCCTTTGCGAACTGTCCTGTATCCTTTGCGAACTGTCTTCCCTTCGCAAACTATTCCCGTGAATTGTTGCGGTGAACTGTCGCCGCAAACTGCCTTGCATCGTGTGGCATGAGTGCTTTGCGAACCACCTCTTCTTCCGCGGACTTGGCTCTGTTTCGTAGATGGCCTTTTCACCCGCATACCATCCCTCCTTCGCGAATGACTTTTTATTCCGCGAACCGTCCCTTCACTTCGCAAACAACTAATGTCCCACGTATTGTCGATGCTCCGCGGACCACCCTTGCTCCGTGGACTGCCTTTTCTTTCGCGTACTGCTTCTTCCTCCGCGGACTGACTTCGCTTCTGCGGACTGTCTCTTCTTCCGCAGACAACTTCATCCTTCGCGGAATCTTTCCTCCATTAACTACATCTCTTTCGCCGAATTTCTTCCTCGAGAACTCTTTTGGATTTGGCCGAATTCTTCCACCAACAATTATCTCTTCTAATAAAATTCGCCGTACTTAATGATGAGATTAGGGTCCATTATATAGGCAAATAAATATGCAAATCCCGCTAATATGATTTACCGCAATTTTCAATGTGGTACAGTCTTCATCGCGGACAATGCTCTTCCCGCAAACCATTTTTCCCTTCGTAGTCCGCGTAGCGCCTTCTCCTCCTGCGAGCCGTTTTTCCTTCCACGGTCGCATAGCGCCTTTCTTTCCTCGCGGCGTCCAATCTCTTCCGCAAACAAATCGCCGCCTCTCATCTGCAAACGACACAACTTCCGCGTACCGTAAGTCTTCCCGGGAACCGCAAGCCTTCCTCAAACAATTTTCCTTACGAGTACCGCGCTTCGCGGCCGCATAACATTGCTTGCGGAATCCTTTTCTTAATTTCCTTCGCCGTTCCGCGTACCTCATATGCGGTTCGCGAATTGTCCTTCGCGGTCCATGAACTATGCTTCGCGGAAATCCTTTGCCAAAAAAACAAAACTTCCGATTTTTTAGGCTCAAAAATTTGGCAAACACTGGGAAACGACGTCACTTAAAATATCTGCTTCGACAAGAACACCCATGCTGCTTAGCTGTCATCTGGCTTATTCGACAATCAACTGCTTTCATCACGAAGCTTATCTGTCGTGATATATAGTCTTTGATCGATCACCTTTAGCATTGTCATATTTTATAAGGAAAGTATAACAACATAATTCTTTCCAATCAAACCTGAATAGGATTGACAACACCTTTACTCCCTCTTTCCTTCATAAGCCTTGCATCACAAGTTCTTCAAACAACTTATGATATTTGAAAAATACAAACCAACAAAGCATTGTCATATTTTTCTAGGATAATTATTCAACCATGACATCCAATGTCATCAAATGAATCCATAATAATTCTCCAGGCATCACCTTGAAACTCGAAGTCTTCAAACCATTCACATGTTTCTTGGAATATCAAGACTTGAAGACTTCATCTAAGCTGCATTAATTTTGGAACTTCATCATCATATTGAAATTAATGTAATCTTCCTATTGCATTGATTATCATTGTCCACCAATAACAATCATTTGTCAACAAATACAATTCATACACAAAGTGAGATCTTCGGTTTCCACACACCACTTCGAAAGGAGTGGTATTAGTGGAAACATGCCAAGCCGTATAATAGCTTAGTTCAACCCATGGTATCCAATAAGACCAGCTTTAGAGTTGCTCCCCCCGCAAAGCAACGCAAGTATGTCTCAAGACAGCGGTTGACGACTTCCGTTTGTACATCTGTTTGGGGGTGATATGCAGAATTAAATTTCAGTTTGGTGCCATGGAGTTCAAAGAGTTTTCTCCAGAAATTACCTAGGTCGCTCTTCTTTGTGCGTCAGCCTCCTCGTGCGATACCCTCCAGCCGTCGCCACTCACTGGTTAACGTCCTCCCCCTGTTGTGCATCCCTCCCTGTCGCGCATCCCTCGTCGGTGCTTCTATCCATCGGCCACCCCCTGCTCGGCGCTTCCCTGCTGGTGAAATCTAACTTCGATGCCCCCTCTCTTCGTCTTCCAGTAGTTGAGGCCCCACTTTCCCCGCACCAGACGTGCACCCCGGTGGCGATCTCATAGCGAATGACCCCCTGTACCTTGCGTAACTGCACTACTGTTGCACAAGTCTTCCTGGCCGACGCCCACATCCGGTAGCTCCTCTAGGTGTGCCTGGCCTGGCCTCGTTCCTGCAACTGCGTGCATCTGCCTTCGCGTGCCCCGACTAGACGAATCCGCCGAGACCTTGCGTGCCACTCCCGTTGTCTCCCCCATGCTGTGTAGGTTTTGTCAAAAGATTTAGCTTTGTCTAGTCCCCTCTCCGCCCATTATGCCTTGCCGCACCATTTATGTACTCCGACTATTCCTCTCAGACATCCGATCATGGTGTTGTTCCTGCATGCTTGGATGATCTCGATCCGGCTATTCCTGCCAAGGCTCGATCCGGCCATTGTCCTCCCACTCTTGGTTCGTCAAATGGTGAGCTCCTTTTCCCCCGTTGAGCTTTGATTTGGCATCTCCAGGTTGTCCCCCCCCCCCCCCCCCCCCGGAATCCCTCCATTTTTTAGGTCGAGGTGTGAAACCAGTCTGCTGCTGTGTCCCTTGTTGTATTGAGGGCTGCCAAGGCTCCCCATCCCCATAGGTCCGCAGTACTCCTCCGTGGAATGGCGTCCCTACACCCTTCCTAACAGCTAGTTCCACATGATGCGCCAACTGCATCACCTGCGGCTGAGTCCCAGGATTGTGAATGCGGACCGAACTGAGGATTTCTTCTCGCAAGCCATTGAGGAAATAGCCGACATATTGTGATTCCGGTTGGCGTGGAATAAGAGGATGCTAGATATTCAAAGTGTTCAATATACTCTTGAACGGATCCCTTCTGCTGGATTGTCGCCAACTCTTCGTATGGATTTTGAATTTCTAATCCATTGAAACGCTTCACCAGCTCCTCTTTGAACAGCTCTGCCAGGTTAGCTCCGGATGCACCTCTTCCAAAACAGTGAACCAGTGAATTGCAACTCCTTTCAGATATAATGCTCTGCTTGGGTGATCCAACCTCATGGATCCTTGCCGTTGAAGACTGGTATCTCCATCCATCGAATGGCCAGCTGGGCATCAGTGCTGCCATCCCGATGGCATGCTAATGCCAACTGCAGATGTGCGCATACCAGATTCCTTCATTAGTTCCAATTGCTGCGTGCCATCTTGCGAAGGCATTTTTTCCATACGGCTCGCCAGACTCGTCATGGTTTTCTGAAATTCCTCAAGATTCCCAAGATCCTTCATCTCCTTCAAAAAAGAATTCATTGTTGTTGCCAAGCTTGTCACTTATGCTTTCGGGTGTTCCATGCGCGGATCCACTCCTTCCAGATGAGTTTGGAGCCGTGTTTCCATCGTCATTGATCCACTTCTTCCAGATGAGTTTGGAGCCGTGTTTCCATCGTCATGTTCCCCTCAAGTTTGAGAATGATCTGGCAGGTCGGACCAAAAGTGATAGATCACCAAGTGCATCTCAGTCCACAAAGTGTGGACTGCTGTATTTGTGTTGCAAGTGTACGTACCAGAATCACAGAGTGGGAGAAGAGAAGATGAACAAGAAGAGATACACAAGAGGGGGTGCTTCCCACTCTCCTGCTCAAGCTGAAACTACTGAATTCCCAACAGGAAAATATTCCCTGCCTGAAACTCTCTCTCCTGTGCCACTTATAGCATTCTGTTATGCCTCCCACGCGACCGAACCAATCATCCCCTTTCACTCCCTCCAGTGGGTCCCTCCTGGAATAGGTTTTCCACGCGGCAGAGCGATCTTGGGTTTTATTAGATAGTCTTCAAGGTTGGGCCAGACATGAATTGCAAAGGCGAGGTGAAAGAAGCCATCCTCATTGACTATGGGGGCTTTCCATGGCAGAAGTCCATAAACTAAGCCATGATAACGGTTAAGGAGACAAAAGGATGAAGAACATGCCGAAGGGGATTGCAAGTCCTTAAGAGGCCTCGTGAGGAGTTTGGAAACACTATGCAAGGAAATCATGCCTAAGTGAGGCTGAATTTCTTTATTTTTAGAGAAAGATCGTGGATAAGCAGGTGATACAAATTTCTAACTGTCAGGATAACAGTAAGATTTCCTCGGTTAAGGCTTGTTTAACAGCCTCTTTCGAACTGGAGCATATATATTTATCATGCCCAGCTTGCTACATAAAAGTTTCACCCATGCCCCCAAAATCCCTTTGGTAAACATGTTGGCCAATTGCACTGCAGTTCGCAGCCAGAAGTAAGATTCTTCTTTTCATAATTTTCCTGGGCAAGTCGACGGTCAATCGCAGCGTGCTTTGTCTGTTAAGGGAAAACTGGGAAAACTGGATTTGAAACAATCTTGATTGCTTGATTGTCTCACCATATGTGTTCATACTTTTGGATAGGATGACCAATCTCATGCAATCGATGTGTCCATAAGATCTGAAATACGTCAGGTGAATGAAATATGTCACTCTTTGCAGGAAGAGATTTTTTGCTTGACTCGAGGGGAGTATCAATACATGTTTTCCCCGAGATAATAAAAATCCCTTTTTAGCATCTAGATACTTCAATTTTTACGGCGTTGGTGATGCATTGTGTTGAGGTTTTGACTCCTGCTTATTGTGACAGTCATTGCTGTGTGATCCGAACCCGAACTCTCCTGCAAATTCGGAAGCTGCACGCATGTTCAGCGAGAACAAGCGGGAGTACAACAGGAGAGTGCGCGAGATTGTGGAGCAGAGTTGGACGGCCGACTGATCCCACGGTATGGTTTGCAGACTTAATAATGACTGTTTGCGAACGAGTGCTTTTCATTTTCCTTTCATAAAAAATGTCTATAAGGTATGCTTGTTTGTAACCACTAGTCTCCTCACCTTGATTCTTTTTTTTTCTTGGCATTGAAGTGGGTTACAAATAAATTTGTTGAGTGAAATTTGTTAGGAACAATAATATTTTAATTTTTAATTGGATCTAGTTTCTATTTTATTTTGAGAAATATCTAAGATCTTTAATGTTCATGCGTGCATTGTGCATGCTACGTGTGACGCCTAAGCAGATAATAATCGGAGTCCTGCTGTTGCGCCTTTCATCTTTTTTGTTCACTATCCTTTCGGACTACAGTTAGTACTGCATTGATAATGGAGTTTATCTGCTCACCTATCTGATCTGATTTCTCATAACAAATCAGATTCTATTAATCTTGTGGACTACAGTTTTTGTCAATATTTTTTCATATTCATATTCTTTTAGTGAAAAATGTAATGAAGAAATCAAATCAAGACCAAATAGGGGTGTGCAGGATTAACCGATTGATCTGATTTAAACCTATAAAATTCAATTTAAATCAATTAATATGTTCAAGCTGGTTAAGAATTGTATAATTTTGTTTTTTAGTTCGGTTTGATTTTTGAACCTTAATAACACCATCATAGAATGAAGTCAAGCAGAAAACCGGAGGACACCATTGGTAATGTTACCCCAAGGAGTCCCCACTGTGGGAGGAGACGATTAAAACTGTAAGGGGACGAGCCACCATCGCCTTCCTTTATATAGGGTGTCTGTATCCCTTTTTGTTAAAAAACGAACTAAGGATGGGACAATGATCTTTAATGACACTTTCCTTCCTATTAAAGTAAATATTGCGGATTTGAGGTGTTCAAGAGTGAGTGAGGGGTAAATAGTGAAAGTGGAGAAGAGATTTTGCTCAAATTTCAATGAAGGGAATGAATCACGTCGTGACCAATGATGCTGTGCCATGATTGGTTGGTTAAAAGAAAGAGTTATCGCAATTTGGTGTGTTGTGCCGTGGTTAGTGAGGTCACAACATGAGGTAATGTGTTGCAACATGGAGCTTGAACCATGAAATTTTATTCTCTTTGGATGGTTGAGGTTTGGTCGTTGTGCCGTGGTATCCTGTATTGTGACGTGAAGGCTTGGGTTTCACCGTGAAGACCTTGGTTTGGGTTGTGATTGATTGAGTGTTGTCCGAATTGGATCAAAGCAATCCTCCTCTCAGAGTACTCACACTCTAAGCTAACAATGCCGCCTTCCCCACTCGGTTCTTGGATTAATTGATTAGTTAGGTATTCAAAGTCATGTTTAAACATAGCCATTTTAATCCATGCATTGATTGTGCTCTGGAAAGAGTTGGCTAGTTCTTACTTTAATTAAGCTTACTCCCTCGACTTACAGTGGTCATGTGAATAAGAGGAGACTAAGATTAAGAAAATTAGAGTTCAACGTAAAAACACACTTAATATCAGAACAATTTTCCTTCACTAGGTGCAATCCTCCATCCTTACATGCTTGGCACAAGATGAGTTTAACCCCTCATGCTAATCATGAGGGAATATGGAAAAAATAAGAAACCTACAACAGTAGCAGCAGCTGCAGGACTCCACCACAACTTCCGTTCTCTTTTATTATCATTGAGAGTATTTCGCTCTTTGCTTTTCAAATTTGAATCCATATCTCCAGCTGTATCTTTCCCGATGCTTGATCGGGTCTTTCTCTAATCCCCATGAGGGTCTTCCTCATATTATTTACAGCATGGCCCGGTCTTCCTTGTTTAATGGAGTCCTTCAAGCACCTTGGAGATAGGCGAGTAACCCTTGTCTAACTTTATGTTTAAAACTTCCTCTGAGACAGCCTGTGCAACCGTGTGGAAAGCCTGAAAAAATCAGGGTTTTGAATTTTGAAATAGTGCACAACGGTGTGGGCAGCTCCTTGCGGCACTACCACGCATGGCATTGCATGGCTGCAGTGCAACCTTCTCCTCCACGACCACAACCTTTTTCGCATTTTTCTCCAAAATATGCCCACTGCCATTTGAGCAGCCTCCACAATGCAGTGAAGTGCCTACGGTGCAGCGTAATCATTCTTCCTTTTCTTCAAGCTGGCCAGGATGCAGTGCTTTCGACGACGCTGTAGAGTTCTCGGTCTTAGTGGCCATGGTGCAGTTGACAGAGCCACGACACCATATTTTTCTTCATCAATGGTCCATACAGAGCCGCGACACAACATATGGTGCAACACTTTTTCTTCATTCCATCCTTGAAGAGTCCTTATGCTACATAGCCATGGGTGCGGCGTAGGGAGGCTCGAAAAACTAGTGGCGTTCCAAGCTCTATCATCAACCATGGCGATATTATGGTGTAACAACGATGAGCTATGATGCAGTGCGAATGGAGGGAGTGTTCGACAAAGATGACGCAAAGCTAAGGTCACTAGTACAATTATAATCTTTAGCGGCCGCCAAAAGCCGTCGCTAAAGGTCTATAGTGGCCGCCTAGCGTCCGCCAAACGGCGGCCGCTTTTGCCCCGTCGCTGTTGCTATCAGCGTCCGCCATTTGGCGGACGCTGTAGGCAAGCCGGGATAGGCTTCAGCGGTCGCTGTAGCCCGGACCTGTAGCGGCTGCCAAATGGCGGCCGCTAGAAGTCCCATCGAAACACCTATAGCGGCCGCCATATGGCAGCCGCTATAGGCGTCCATGGAAACACCTATAGCGGCTGCCAAATGGCGGCCGCTATAGAATTTTAATTTCTTTTAAAAAATTTCAATTACACATTAATATACCCCCAAATAAATCTCGGCAGTCATCTTCCAAGCTCCACATCAATCATCACATATAACTGCATAACAAAATTTAATAACAAAATTAGTACCAAATAAAACCTAGAAAACAAATTAACATATTTAAATTCAAACTTACTGTAACAGATCTAAAGTATTTGATTTTCAAAATATATTCATAATTTTGATTACCATTTTAAAAATTTAAAATCATTAATTCTATGGTTCTAATTAGATTGTTGTCCTGTGATTTCAGGTCAATCCGATGTCGTCCGCTATAAATTTGACCGTTAGACGCCCGTTTTGGCCGTTTATGACACCAGAACGGCGTTCCCGGTCACCGTGGGCACACGGCACGTCCGATTGACGTGCCGTCTGCTCGACCACATCACAATTCACTCACCCTTTGATGTCGTCTGATTTCAGGACATTCGGACTTCGTTCGGCCCGTTTGGACCCCCCCACGCGGGTTTATGAAGCGCGCACAACACTTAAAGAACGCATACTGAGCCCTATCGCGCAGACCGCACGTCCGATTGACGTGCCGTCTGCGCGTACACGTCACGAATAATAATTAGATTGTTGTCCTGTGATTTCAGGTCAATCCGATGTCGTCCGTTATGAGTTTGACCGTTAGACGCCCGTTTTGGCCGTTTATGACACTAGAACGACGTTCCCGGTCACCGCGGGCACACAACATGTCCGATTGATGTGCCGTCTGCTCGACCACATCACAATTCACTCACCCTTTGATGTTGTCTGATTTCAGGACATTCAGACTTCGTTCGGCCCGTTTGGACCCCCCACGCGGGTTTATGAAGCGCGCACAACACTTAAAAAACTCATACTGAGCCCTACCGCGCAGACCGCACGTCCGATTGACGTGCCGTCTGCGCGTACACGTCACGAATAATAATTAGACTGTTGTCCTCTGATTTCAGGTCAATCCGATGTCGTACGCTATGAGTTTTACCGTTAGACGCCCGTTTTGGCCGTTTATGACACCAGAACGGCGTTCCCGGTCACCGCGGGCACACGGCACGTCCGATTGACGTGCCGTTTGCTCGACCACATCACAATTCACTCACCCTTTGATGTTGTCTGATTTCAGGACATTCAGACTTTGTTCGGCCCGTTTGGACCCCCCCACGCGCGTTTATGAAGCGCGCCCAACACTTAAAGAACGCATACTGAGCCCTACCGCGCATACCGCACGTCTGATTGACGTGCCATCTGCGCGTACATGTCACAAATAATAATTAGACTGTTGTCCTGTGATTTCAGGTCAATCCGATGTCGTCCGCTATGAGTTTGACTGTTAAACGCCCGTTTTGGCCGTTTATGACACCAGAACGGCGTTCCCGGTCACCGTAGACACACAACACGTCCGATTGACGTGCCGTCTGCTCGACCGCATCACAATTCACTCACCCTTTGATGTCGTCTGATTTCAGGCCATTTAGACTTCGTTCGGCCTGTTTGGACCCCCCACGCGCGTTTATGAAGCGCGCACAACACTTAAAGAACGCATACTGAGCCATACCGCGCAGACCGCACGTCCGATTGACGTGCCGTCTGCGCGTACACGTCACGGATAATAATTAGATTGTTGTCCTGTGATTTCAGGTCAATCCGATGTCGTCCGCTATGAGTTTGATCGTTAGATGCCCGTTTTGGCCGTTTATGACACCAGAACGGCGTTCCCGGTCACCGCGGACACACGGCACGTCCGATTGACGTGCCGTCTGCTCGACCACATCACAATTCACTCACCCTTTGATGTCGTCTGATTTCAGGACATTCGGACTTCGTTCGGCCCATTTGGACCCCCCACGCGGGTTTATGAAGCGCGCACAGCACTTAAAGAACGCATACTGAGCCCTACCGCGCAGACCGCACGTCCGATTGACGTGCCGTTTGCGCGTACACGTCACGAATAATAATTAGATTGTTGTCCTGTGATTTCAGGTCAATCCGATGTCGTCCGTTATGAGTTTGACCGTTAGACGTCCGTTTTGGCCGTTTATGACACTAGAACGGCGTTCCCGGTCACCGCAGGCACACGACATGTCCGATTGATGTGCCGTCTGCTCGACCACATCACAATTCACTCACCCTTTGATGTTGTTTGATTTCAGGACATTCAGACTTCGTTCGGCCCGTTTGGACCCCCCACGCACAACACTTAAAAAACGCATACTGAGCCCTACCGCGCAGACCGCACGTCCGATTGACGTGCCGTCTGCGCGTACACGTCACGAATAATAATTAGATTGTTGTCCTGTGATTTCAGGTCAATCCGATGTCGTACGCTATGAGTTTGACCGTTAGACGCCCGTTTTGGCCGTTTATGACACCAGAACGGCGTTCTCGGTCACCGCGGGCACACGACACGTCCGATTGACGTGCCGTTTGCTCGACCACATCACAATTCACTCACCCTTTGATGTTGTCTGATTTCAGGACATTCCGACTTTGTTCGGCCCGTTTGGACCCCCCCACGCGCGTTTATGAAGCGCGCCCAACACTTAAAAACGCATACTGAGCCCTACCGCGCATACCGCACGTCTGATTGACGTGTCGTTTGCGCGTACATGTCACAAATAATAATTAGATTGTTGTCCTGTGATTTCAGGTCAATCCGATGTCGTCCGCTACGAGTTTGACCGTTAGACGCCCATTTTGGCCGTTTATGACACCAGAACGGCGTTCCCGGTCACCGTAGACACACAACACGTCCGATTGACGTGCCGTCTGCTCGACCGCATCACAATTCACTCACCCTTTGATGTCGTCTGATTTCAGGCCATTTAGACTTCGTTCGGCCTGTTTGGACCCCCCACGCGCGTTTATGAAGCGCACACAACACTTAAAGAACGCATACTGAGCCATACCGCGCATACCGCACATCCGATTGACGTGCCGTCTGCGCGTACACGTCACGAATAATAATTAGATTGTTGTCCTGCGATTTCAGGTCAATCCGATGTCGTCCGTTATGAGTTTGACCGTTAGACGTCTGTTTTGGCCGTTTATGACACCAGAACGGCGTTCCCGGTCACCGCGGGCACACAGCACGTCCGATTGACATGCCCTCTGGTCGACCACATCACAATTCACTTACCCTTTGATGTCGTCTGATTTCAGGCCATTCGGACTTCGTTCGGCCCGTTTGGACCCCCCACGCGCGTTTATGAAGCGCGCACAACACTTAAAGAACGCATACTCAGCCCGTTTGGACCCCCCACGCGCGTTTATGAATCGCGCGCAACACTTAAAGAACGCATACTCAGCCGTACTGCGCACACCGCACGTCCGATTGACGTGCTGTCCACGCGTACACGTCACGAATAATAATTAGTTTGTTGTCCTACGATTTCAGGTCAATCCGATGTCGTTCGCTATGAGTTTGACCGTTAGACGTCCGTTTTGACCGTTTATGACACCAGAAAGGCGTTCCCGGTCACCGCGGGCACACGGCACGCCCGATTGACGTGCCGTCTGCTCGACCACATCACAATTCACTCACTCTTTGATGTCGTATGATTTCAGGCCATTTGGACTTTGTTCGGCCCGTTTGGACCCTCCCACGCGCGTTTATGAAGCGCGCCCAACACTTAAAGAACGCATACTGAGCCCTACCGCATAGACCGCATGTCCGATTGACGTGCCGTCTGCGCGTACATGTCACGAATAATAATTAGATTGTTGTCCTGTGATTTCAGGTCAATCCGATGTCGTCCGCTATGAGTTTGACCGTTAGACGCCCGTTTTGGCTGTTTATGAGACCAGAACGACGTTCCCGGTCACCGCGGACACACGACACGTCTGATTGACATGCCGTCTGCTCGACTACATCACAATTCATTCACCCTTTGATGTCGTCTGATTTCAGGCCATTTAGACTTTGTTCGGCCCGTTTGGACCCCCCACGCGCGTTTATGAAGCGCGCACAACACTTAAAGAACGCATACTGAGCCCTACCGCGCAGATCGCACGTCCGATTGACGTGCCGTCTGCGCGTACACGTTACGAATAATAATTAGATTATTGTCCTGTGATTTCAGGTCAATCCGATGTCGTTCGCTATGAGTTTGATCGTTAGATGCCCGTTTTGGCCGTTTATGACACCAAAACGGCGTTCTCGGTCACCGCGGACACACGGCACGTCCGATTGACGTGCCGTTTGCTCGACCACATCACAATTCACTCACCCTTTGATGTCGTATGATTTCAGGACATTCGGACTTCGTTCGGCCCGTTTGGACCCCCCACGCGCATTTATGAAGCACGCGCAACACTTAAAGAACGCATACTGAGCCCTACCGCGCAGACCGCACGTCCGATTGACGTGCCGTCTGCGCGTACACGTCATGAATAATAATTAGATTGTTGTCCTGTGATTTTAGGTCAATCCGATGTCGTCCGCTATGAGTTTGACTGTTAGACGCCCATTTTGGCCGTTTATGACACCAGAACGACGTTCCCGGTCACCGCGGGCACACGACACGTTCGATTGACGTGCCGTCTGTTCGACCACATCACAATTCACTCACCCTTTGATGTCGTCTGATTTCAGGACATTTGGACTTCGTTCGGCCTGTTTGGACCCCCCAGGCGCGTTTATGAAGCGCGCACAACACTTAAAGAACGCATACTGAGCCGTACCGCGCACACCGCACGTCCGATTGACGTGCCGTCTGCGCGTACACGTCACAATTCACTCACCCTAAAAAGATACAAATATCGAAAGAGTTCTTGGGCTTCTCCCAAGAAACAGCTGCCTGAAGTTTCTCTCCATCCACTGACACACCTTCCTCTGAGATTATTTGACCCAATAACTATACCTATATAATCAATACAAAACTGACATATATATAGCTTGACGTATAGTCAATAAGTGTAATCTGTATGATGTCAAGATGTTGGGTATGATTATCATCAGTCTTGGAGTGCACGAAGATGTCATCGACAAATACTAAAACAAACTAATCTAGGTAAAAAAGGAAAATTATATTCATCAAGGATATAAAAAATTCTAAAGAATTCATCAACACAAATGAAATTACCTAATGCATGGGGTTCATTCTCATCCGGATCACCAATATCACTGTGATGTCCACCAGATGTATTCGGAGCCTACAATATATTTCAATATTATGTATCTTAAACATATCAATAAAATTCAATCTGAGTATGGTTTGTTTTATTGTTTACCTGTGGCGCCACTTGTTGCGTCGTCATTTCATCGATACGTGATGACATCTGTGACAACCTCTCCTCATACTTTGCACGTAACTGCTGAAACTGTGAATCAAAATTGCGCTGCATATCGTTTGAAGAGATATTTATTTGCACATTTTTTGCATGGACAACTAATCATATCGCTTGGAAATTTGTTGGTGAAATCCATAAATCGCTTAATCCCCTCATAATATTCAGCTGAAAATCTATCTTGTATATCAATCCAACTCCTATCCATATCTGTATTTAATAGAAATCAAAAGTGAAATATCTTATTTAAATTTTAAAAAAACACATATCATTAAAATTTAAAAACCAAATTTTAAAAGGATAAAAAACATTACCTGCGGAGGACTCGACCGCGGGTAACGGGGCGTGACTCAATTGCGGATCCATGACGGCGCAGTGACTTAACGACAGAGGTTCGACGGCTGGACTCGAAAGAAGCGGAACCGTTGGACGAAGCGTGGAGGGTTCTACACGGCGGGGCACAATGGACCGGAAGGGTCCAACGGAGGCAGGACTTGCCGGAGGGATGCAACGGGGCCGGGAGGGGACGACGATGGCGAGACTGTCCAAAGGTGCAGTGCGGGCAGGGGTGGGGGTTGCCGGGTCGCGGGGGTGTCGGGGTCACGGGGACGCAGCGCGGAGGCAAGGCGGTGGGGGTCGTCGGGGTGCAGCGCGGGCAGGGGGTTGCTGGATCTCGGGGGTGTCGGGGTCACGGGGGTGCAACGTGGAGGCAAGGCAGCGGGGGTCGCCGAGGTTGCGGGTGGCGCAACACGGAGGCAAGGGGGTGGGGATCGCCGGGGGTCGGGGTTGCTGGGGGTTGCCGAGGTCGCCGGGAGGTTGGGGGTCGGGGTCGACGGGGGTCGGGGTTGCCGGGGTCGCCGGCGGTCAGGGGTCGGGGTCGCCGAGGGTCGGGGAGGGGTCGCTGGGGGTCAGGGAGGGGTCGTCGGGGGTCGGGCTCGCCGGGGTTCGGGGTCGCCGGGTCGGGGTCGCGGGGTCGGGGAAGGGTGGGTCGCGGGGTCGGGGAGGGGAGGGAGGGGAAAATGTAGGGTTTTGGGTATTAAAGTGCAGCGACCGCCATTTGGCGGCTGCTGTTGATAGTATTAGAGGCCGCCAAATGGCGGCCGCTATAAGTGCCCCGCCTCGAAAACCAGAAATTCCAGTAGTGGGTGAAATGTGAGCATTTTGGCAAGTGCCCAGTATCTGCGTAAACTCCCGCATCCCGGTGAAGCTTTCCTCCCGCCGCTGTGTGGACACGTGCCCCACATACCGACGTGGTCCTGTCCCAGTGCTCTACTGCCTTCTGCCGCCCGTGTAGGTCTTCCTCGTGGGATTGCTTGGCCGACCGACAAAATCCCCTACACTGAAACCATGTTTATCCTCAAGTTTGCATCTCAACTATGAATTTAAAAGGACTGCCCCATTCTACCCAACTATGAATTTAAAAGGACCGCCCCATTCTACCAATATTAAAACAATTATGAATGGGGGGGGGATTCTCAAGTGCCACATAAAGAAAATGATTTCAATTTATCACAAGACATAATGCATTTGAAATTTCCCAATAAAAATGGCGGGGCTTCTCATCTCTTTCATTCAAGTCTTTCAATTCATCATCATTAACATGTTAAGTTGTGATCTACCTCACCATTCTTTTATTCTCAAACCACTAAAGGTGAAATGAATATGTAGGTTTCCTCATACCTTGAGTACATGCACCAAATATATGAATTTGAAAGTGATATACATTCTCCATTTAGTAGAGAGACAAATATCACTAAAAATCAAGTGCATGTTGAATTAGGATCATATAATTTTGAGGCTCAAGGATGGCATGAAATTGATGAATAAAAATTAAGCTTAAAATGGAGGTTAAGATATAAGTGTTAAAGATATAAGCTTAATGATGTTGATGTTGGGTTGAAGCATTGTCTCGTTTTGTTCTGGGTTGTAACCCCCTTGACTCTTGATTTTGTTAATGTATTGATGTCCTTGAAGTCTTGGTTTTCTCCCCCTTTACCCTTAAAAGGGGGTTTATCTAAAATCAATAAAAATTTCGGCCTTCAGGCCATTCAGTCAATGACATTCTCTTAAAAAAGTGACAATTTTCCCCACTTTTCAAGCTCAAGTAAGACGATGATCAAAATAAGCACAAAGAATGAGCTACCCCCCTTCATAACTTATTTTTTTTTTGTTTTTCTTTATTATTTTTTCTAGAGGGGTGAACAATAAAAACAATGAAGTATGACATACCTTATTCCCAAAGTCTAATGAGATACCTATAACATATTCTATCAAAGTAACTAAACACTTTTTTACCATGAAATCCCTCTTTCCCTACACCTGAACTTCGAACATCATGTAAAAAATTAGAGTAAGGGTAGAAATGGATAAATTGGCTTTAAATGTGGCAATTATTATCAAAGGCCATTCATGGTTTCTAAAGGATAAAAGGAGGATAAATGTTAGGTAGTTCTCAAAGAAAATGGCTAAATAAAAAAAAAGCCTTGATTATTTTTATAGTGAATTTGTACAATCATTGTTTCGACAAGTTCAAAATCAAATCCTAATAGGTGACATGTTCCAAGTTCTCTCAAGAAATTTATTAAGAAAGATTATCTTGGGAACAAGAGCATGTAATTAAAATACGATCACTCATGACATGTGTCATAACAATAAATCAATCAACATGAAGTTCCAAAAATCAAAACATGAAAGTTGGAGGGGAATTTCCAGCAACATGTGACAAGCATGATTCAGTGATTTCAAATTCCCATGTCACTCTAATCATCCAATTCCCCATTTTACTCATTTAATTTTATCAATATGAAAATTAAAACATGACATCTTGGGTTCCTAAAAAATCCTAAATGTCATTGATCAAAAAGTAAACACTAATCTAAGTGTGGGCATGCATTTTTTTCTTTTAAACTCAACAATTAGATCCTGAAAAAAACGGGGGAGTGCAATTAAATGCTGAAATTTAAAGCTTACTCACCTTTTAATTAAAGCTCTTCTTTTGTTCCCTTTGCTTGCTACAGCAGGTCCTTGCACCTTTAATCTTCATGGAATTGAAAATCTAAGGAAAACAGTGAATGTGTAAGGGGATGCACTCCTAAATTGGTTCTTAAAATAGAAACGAAATTAAAAAATTATAAAAAATGTGGGTTGCCTCCCAAAATTGATTTGTTTATTCTCGCTTAGCTCGACCTTCTCTCTCCCCGTCAAGTGATCAAAGGTAGGAAGGAGGTTACCTAGTTCAAACCCACAAATGGTCGAAGTTGTGATTCTTGCATGTAGATGAGCCCTCTCTTTTTCAAAAACCAACTTTACCCCTCTATCTAAAAAATTCTCAATCTTCATGGGCCCAATCCATCGGGTTCTGGCCCTTTTTGAATAATCAAATGGTAGATCACACTAACTGCCCAAACTTGTTGACCCTCTTTGAACTCTCCTTAACCTTGTCTCAATTGTCTCCAGATTTTTCCAGCAACTTTTTTCTTTTCCTATTTTTAGCCTTTTCTTTCAGCTTCACAGTATCCAACTCAGCTCTTCTCTCAAGGATAACAATGTCCTCCACTTCCAGCAACTAATCGTCTCTCAACTCTTAACTATTTTTTCTTGATTTTTCATCACCCGATGAATGTTGAATTTCACCTCTTCTCCAACAACTCTAAAACACAAGTTTCCATTTTTAACATCAATCAATTCCCTTCCCATTTCCAGGAAGGGTCTTCCCAAAATAATTAGGGTCTTCTCTTCGTCTATGTCCAGCACCAAAGAATCCACTGGGAAGTAGAACTTGTCTACCTTGACAATGACATCCTCAAGTAGTCCTTGGGGACGTCTCACTGTTGTGTATGCCAACATAATCCTAACTTGATTTGGATTTATTTCTCTTAAACCCATGCTCTTGAATGTTTCATATGACATAATGTTTACACTTGCACCTAAATCACACAAATCATCACCAAACATATTAGAACCTGTTGGGGCGTAGAGGAGGTGCGTGGCACCCAAAAACACACAACAACAGAGAAAAACAGAAGAACACAAGAATTTAACGTGGTTTGGCTCTATGCCTACATCCACGGGAGAAACAAGTTTCTCTATTCTCTTCTCTCTGGATAAAACTCAGAGGATCACAAGGATTACACCACACACCAGATTCATAGTATACAATGGGATTTTCATCCCGTTTTATAGAGGAACCAAAACTAAACTGTTTTCTCCCGATTGGTGGGTAGTTCAGCTACCCTTGAGAATTCCTCCACCGCGTCGGCTGCCCACCGTGTCTGCTGCCCACCATGGAAGACCTCTCCTGCAACCGTCGGGTTTGATTGTCGCCTTCAACGACTTCCTCCTTGCAAAAAATCTACCCCATATTGGGAGTGACCCCCACAAATCTCCCCCTCACGACCAATTTGCATCTTCCTCTTTAACTTTCTTCTTCCCAGCAACGTAACGTTTGTACTCTCCACAGTCACTTTTATAGTGACCCTTTTTCTTGCACCAGAAACACGTGATTTCGCTAGGATCACGTCCCCTCAACTTTGGCCGCCATTCTTTACCTCCTGACTTCCGATGTCGGCTCCTCTCACGTTGATCATCTCGCATCGCCATGATTTGCTCGCCTGAATACATCACGGGTCTCCAGAATGCCTCCGAATCTTGAAGCGACGCTATCACCTCGTCCAGCTTCAATGTCTCCTTCCCCACGAGCAATGCAGTTACAAGCCCATCAAATGATATTGGTAGTGATGACAAAAGCAAAAGTGCTTTGTCTTCCTCTCCAACCTTCACACCGAGCCCCAATAACTGCGTCAGGATCTTGTTGAATTCATTGGTATGATCCAACAAATTTGCTCCCTCATCCATTCGCAACTGGTACAATTTCTTCCTCATGAATAATTTGTTGGTGAGCGACTTCGCCATATATCGCTGCTCTAACTTCTTCCAAATCTCCTTCAGTGAGACCTCGTCCAACACCGATTATTTTACCTCATTCGCCAGACACAGTCGAATTGTGATGACGACCCGCATCTCGAGCTCTTCCCAATCATCGACACTGATTGTCTCGGGCTTTTCTCCGATCAACGGTCTGATCATGCCCTACTGCACCAAAAGATCTTTCACCGTGCTTGACCACAAGTTGAAATTGTTTCGACCATCAAACTTCTCGATCTCAAATCTTGGTAGTGCTCCGTCACCGGCCATCGTCGTTGTCAAAAAACGCGATCACCACGTCGATGCCGCACCCTTTTGAAACCAAATTACGGAGTGCGAATTTTGAAAAAATAATCATATGGATGCGTCCGGAACAGTTGAAATAGTCGGAATCGACTCCTGGATCGCCAAAAACGGACACCAATTGACTGAGATATGGTCAAAACACGTTCAACGGTCCAGATCGTCCACTAATGTGGCACTGGCGTGCTGCTGACGTGGCACGTCGGAGTTCCTGTCGGAATCTCGCCGGAATTGTCTATGGCGGTGTGAACAATACCGGCTTCTCCGCCACGGGGTTACTATTCACCCGTGAGTTTGACCAAAGTTTGACCGAGCCTATCTCCTTCGTTTCAGCTCCGTTTTCAATGCCGCTTGCACCGTTAGAATCATCTCGTCGTCCTCTTCACGGATCTGGCCTCGGAAAAAATTTCTGACCACTTTCAATTTTCCGGCCACCGAAAAAATCGTCGTTGCCTTGCCGGTTCAACTCTGATTGCTCCGACTCACCTCTAATACCACTTTGTTGGGGCGCAGCGGAGGTGTGTGACAACAGAAACACACAAAACAGAAGCAAAATGGAGCAACACAAATTTTTTAACGTGGTTCGACTTTGAGACCTACATCCACGGGAGAAACATGAGCTTTTCTCTATTATCACTCTCTCCGGATAATCACAGAGGATCACACAAGGATTACACCACACACCAGATTCACAGTATACAAACAATGGGATTTTCATCCCGTTTTACAGAGGAACCAAAACTAAACTGTTTTCTCCTAGTTGGTGGGTAGTTCAGCTACCCTTGAGAATTCCTCCACCGCGTCGGCTGCCCACTGCGTCGGCTGCCCACCATGGAAGACCTCTCTTGCAGCCGCTGGGTTTGATTGCCGCCTTCAACGACTTCCTCCCCTGCAAAAAATTCACCCCATATTGGGAGTGACCCCCACAGAACCAATGTCCATGGGAATGAAAAAACTACCTGGATCGTTTTGTTTCTTCGGTAGGATCCTTGATACCACAACCGAGAAATCTCCCATAAATGGGATGGTTCCCAATTCCTCAATTTTTCTTTTGTCCATCACTAATTCCTTTATAAACTTGGCATAGGTAAGCATGTTCGCAATCGCCTCATCAAATAGAATGTTGATGTGCAACTTTTTGAACATCTACAGAAACTTCCCCCTCTTCTCATCGAATTTTTATTGCCTTAATTGCTTCGTAAATAGTGGTGGTGGAGCTTCTTGATCATACTTATCAACTTCCTTCCCTCTTTCTTATCTTTCTTGCACTGGTTGTTGTCTTTCCACTAGTTGTTCTTCAATATGTTTTCAGTTTGTTTTCCAATTTTTTCATTAACTTCTTGGGTTTTCTTTCCACTCTTTAGAGTGATGAATTTGATCCCACCATGTCTTAGAACTTCTGTATCACCTGGTAGGAATACTCTTAGCTCTCTTTCAATCGTTCAACAATCTACCCAACTTGGATCTCCAAGTTCCTCATGGAAGCCCATTGGTTTTTTGAGTCGTTTCTCAATTCCTAAATGACTGCACTTGATTCTTAGAGCATGCTGTCAACTCCTTCAGGGAAGCTCCTGGTGTGGTCATGAAACTCACTAGGGTGTCTTCCAAAGAGTGAAATTGACTTGTGAGTGTTGGGCCTTGATGTTGGGGATGAAAACCCTATTGTCTTGGTTGGAAAACCTGGCCTTAAGCTTGATTCTATTGTTGTTGTTGTTGTGGCTATTGTGGCCTCCATCCCTGTGCATAATTTTATCTATTAAAATCAATGTAATTGACATCTTCATAATTTATTCCTTGGGGGCTAGTGATTAATCATCATTTCATTCAAGTTTCTTTGACATTTCATTCATTTGGGTGGCAACCTAGCTGTTTTTCACCATGTGCACTCCTTGCACTGCCTTCCCTTGATTTGGTTTCCATTGGAAACTATTGTTGGACATTTTTTTCCAACAATTCATAACTCTCTCCGATGACTTCCTCATGAGGGAACCTCCAATAGCCGCATCAACAATTGACCTATTACCCTACGATAAACCTTTGTAAAACATTTTTATTAGCAACCACATTTCGATGCCATGATGAGGAAATCATCTTATCAAACTTTTGAATCTTTCCCATGAACTATATAATAATTCTTCAGTAAATTGTTCAAAATTCAAAATACTTACCTGCAAATCCATTTATTTTGAAGGCGGAAAAACCTTGTTAAGAATTTCCCTACCAATTCCTCCCAAGTTGTAATTGAGTATGGTGGTAGGTTCTGAATCCACTCGTGATTTGTCCTTTAATGAAAATCTGAACAGGTGCAATCTCACAACATCGCTTGGGATGTTATTGAATTGAAACATATTGCATAATTCCAAGAAACTCCCAATATGACAATTGGGGTCTTCATGTTGCAGCCCAACAAATTGAATGAAATGGGTGATCATTTGGATGACTGCTGACTTTATTTTGAAGTGATGAGTAGCTATTGGCAGGACTAAGATACTCAGATGAACACCCCATGTTTGAGGGTCTTCCATAGTTAAAAAGCGCTTGCATCCTCTGATTTTCGCCTTGGATCTCTTGCACTTCTCCTTATGTAACTCCTTGTAATGCACCTAGCCAACCCCTTGAATTTCTTCTCCTCTAGCCATGGTGCTCGCGTCTTCTTATTTTGTGTTCTGTTTTTGATTCCTTATTGTTATTTTGATCTTAGGATCGAAAGGTGGGTCTCCTTGTTGCTTCTCTCTTGTGGAGTACTTGTGAGAAGAGTTTGATCCTGAAACCACACCATAAGAATACCAAGTGTAAAAGATGAAAAAGGTAAAAAACAAAATGGGAAATTCCTAAAAACTTTAATCATTACTAACTATTGTTCCTCAACAACGATGCCAGTTTTGACGTCGCTTGAGAGTGTCGTTATTTCTCTCAGGAAATATCAAAGAATCAATTTACATTCTTGACTATCACTAACTAATTTAAAACGTAGTACATTGGAGATTAAGGTTGATCCATTGGGAACAATGTATAAATTAACTAAAATGTTTTAGGAAAACTTAAATCAAGAAAGGAAGAAGATTGGTTTGGGTTTTGATTGACTGATATGAAATGTACCAAGAAATTAATTCAAGATTCATGCCCCTAGAGAAGTAAAAAATTCATGGTGATTGAGTGATGTTAGAATTGGATCAAAGCAAGCCTCCTTTCAGAGTACTCACACTGTAAGCTAACAATCCCCCCTTCCACTCTCAATTCTTGGTTTAATTGATTATTTAGGTATTTAAAACCATTTTTAAACATATCCATTTAAATCCATGCATTGATTTTGCTATGGAAATAGGTGTGCACCCCATGTATAACGTTCTTTTTAAAATTTCCTCTGAGATAGCCTGTGTAACCATGTGGAAAGCCAGAAAAAATCAGGGTTTTGAATTTTGAAATAGTGTACAACGGTGTGGGTAGCTCCTTATGTTGTAGCCATGAATGACATTGCATGGTTGCGGTGCAACCTTCTCCTCCACAGCTGAATCCCTTGTCCTCACATTTCTCTCCAAAATATTCCCACTACCATTTGAGCACCCTCCACTGCGCAGTGAAATGCTTACGGTGCAATGTAATCATTCTTCCTTTTCTTCAAGCCAACCACAATACAATGCTTTTGATGATGCTTTAGCATCCTCCTCCTTTTTCTCAGTCTTAGTGACCACGATGCAGTGGAAAAAGAAACAAAACAACATATTTTTCTTTATCAATGGGATACAAAGATCCACGACACAACACAATATCCATAGTGCAACACCTTTTCTTCATTCCATCCTTCAAAGGTCCCTACGCCGTATAGCCATGGTTGCAGCATAGAGAAGTATCAAAAACCCAGTGGCATTCCAAGCTCTCTCATCGACCATGGCGGTATTATGGTGCAACAACGACGAGCTATGGCATAGTACGACTGGAAGGAGTGTTCAACGAAGATGACATGAAGCCGGGGTGAATCATCTACGTTTTGGAACGTGCACAATACCCACGTAAACCCCCACACCCCACATTAGTTTTACGGAGCAGCTGTGCTTTACTATAAATGAATACTTGTCCCCTTAGCGCTTCGAAAAGTCGGATGGGGGCCGAAGGACTTGTGCCGCTGTGGACCGCCCCATCCCGATGAAGCTTTCCTCCCTCCACTGTCTGGAAAATGGTCCACAAGCTGACACACTCCTATGCCCATCCTCTGTTACCTTCTGCTACTCGTGCAGGCCTTCCCCATGGGTCTACTTAGCCGACCGACCCTCCTTTGTGTCGACTATGTGGCTTGCAGCCCATAGGTTGAGGGCTAGCATGGGTTGGCCTATTTTTTTTGGATATCCCCCTCCTCCTTTACCATTCCAACCTACAATTCGTACACAAAAATACTAAAAATTATAAAACCAAGTAAAACATGTATTTATTATCTTTTTATTTCTTTTTTCTTTAATTTCATGAAAAGAAAAAAATTCCCAAAAAACGAGTTTTATTAATTTAAACATGGATATTAATCAATTATAATCAATGGCATTAATGAATTAAAAATTTCAAATTTATGCATAGAAAACTAACTCATCATAAATGAAAAGAAATGTAGGAATGGTAAGTGATGATGTGAAAGAAGGGATGGAATTAAAAAACAGAATGATGGAAATCAATTAAGTGAAAAATGATTGACACTTGAATGATTGAATTAAATGATGTGGTAATAATGAGGCAATTACTGGAATTAAATGTGATATAATGAATGAAACATGGATGGTAATCAATAAATGTGAACTAGTAAAGAATTGAGAAAATGAGAGGTTGTGTGGATGTTGTGTGGCTATTATGTGGTGATGGTAGGGATGATATGTGTTGTGTTTAGGGATGATAAAAATCATTGATGTGGGGTGGCAGTGATGAAGTGACTCGTGAAAATCAAAGTATTTACCCTTAGGTTGGGTTTGTGTGATTTGGTATATTCATTGTATTTTTTATTATTTCTTATGCACCACCACTCGAGTCGGGTAATGCGATCAACACCCTTATGAGGTTTTGGGTTTCAGGTGTACCCCTAACATCCAAGATGGAGGTGATACAAATGACTTTCCCCCTTCCCCGCTCTCTATTTCAGATGTAGTATGGGTTGTGATGGATCAAGGATATGGTATGCTACAATGTAATGGTGATGTGATGATAACGAGACAGTGATGTGGTTGAGAAGATGAGGCATACATGTAACACCCTTGAATTTTTTAAGGTATATTAATTTAAGTTTTTGTATACCTCAAATGGTGTTTTTGAGCCTTGGGATGGTTAATTTTGTGGTGTTTTCCTTTGTGAATTACTGAGAGACCTTCGAGGGTCTCGGGGTCCCCTACTAGGTATTGTTATACTCACCCCTGCACGGGCTCCACCCGCACGTGTGTGTCTGGTGCAGACTACTGACGCTCCGAGGAAGACTTTGGAGGTTCAGGACTTGGTGGAGCTTGGTGTGACGGGAGAAGTTGAGATCCTCTTCTTCAACTTCAGACTTACAGCTGCTACCCTCCAGGTAGAGCTGCAGGGAAGATATGATAGCTGTTTACCTTCTTTTCAGTTTCTAGGGCTTGTATTGCGGCCCACTGTTTTCAGTTTACAGTTGTACTTTTGGTTGTACTTTACTCACATGGTTATACCTTATTTTTGTTTGTTGCTTACTTTAGTTTACTTTTTCAAGTGTGTACAGATCTCTAAGGTAATGCCTTCCCTGTTTGGGAAAATCCTTCAGGTGCTAGTCACCAACCCCGGGCCTATGGAAGACGGGTTTGGGGTAGTCACGTTCGGGCCCCGTGGGATGGGTCGTGACAAAGTGGTATCAAAGGGCAGTCGATTATACCAGAAGAATTAAGAGTCTACTTTTAATGAGGCAATGATGTAAAGTTTCTTGAGTTTGGTTTTCAGTACAAGGAGTCTAGTATTGGTGCGGCGACCGATGTATCCATACACCAGGACCCTGAATTCTGTTTTCCGACTCGGTACATGAAAACACTGGTTGCTAGTGTTTTGAAAAGTTTTTTTGATCTTTCTTAAGTCAGCTCACCAGGTATAACTTATTGACTGTGGAACATCTGTTTCTTACAGGATGCCTCCACGAAGACATCTAGCCAGGATTCTAGTTAGAGATTGTGACAGTGGCCCACCAAGCAACGAGGCGTTGGTACATGGACCACTCACAGTGATTGCACCTTTGGGTGGTGTACCAGTAGCACCACCACCCGTTGAGAAACAGATGCTACCAGTGGATCATGCACATCGGCTGAACTTATTGCATGAGTTCTAGAGACAGAGGCCTCTGAGGTTTCGAGGCGATACAGACCCCCAGACAGCAGAAGACTGGCTTGAGACGGTTTTGCGGGTCTTTCGCTTAATAGAGACACCTGCCGAGCAGATGACGATCTTGGTTGCTATCCTTCTTCAAGGCTCGGAAGGACGATGGTGGAGCTCGACGCTCCAGGTGCATGAGGAGACGACCCTCACCTGACCGGACTTTGAGAGCCTTTTCAGGGTGGAGTTCGTGCTAGCGACACTATGCTCTGTGCGTATTTAGGAGCTGCTGCATGTGCAGCAGGGCAACCAGACTGTGGCTCAGTACTCGACAAAATTTACTGACCTCTCCTGATACTCCACTAACATGGTATGGGACCCTTACTTCAGGGCCCAGTCCTTTGACCAGGGGCTTCGACGAGAGATCAGAGCTGCAACAGTTTCTCTCAGCACCCCGACGCAGGTTGGGGTGCTAGAGCGAGCTTTGTTTATAGAGAACTTCCTTGTCGAGCAGACACCGATAGTGAGAGCCCCTACCAGATGATAGGTAGCAGAGTCATCTACAGCTGACAGTAGACAGACGACGCAGAAGCCCAAGCGGGTTATACCTTCCAGAGGGCGACCCGGAGACGCAGGGTCAGAGGTGCGAGGCTCAAGAGGCCGAGGGAGTTACCAGTGAGGCATGATCTATTTTTCCTGTAGGGGATAGGGTCATAGAGCTCGTGACTGTCCAAATCCCTGCGTGGATGATCGATAGACGATGGAGGGGCCATCGAGATAGCGGCAACAACAGGATCATGAGCGTCAACCAGGCGGCAGACGAGGTTAGGGAGCAGGACGTGCAATGATAGGTGGTCGGGGTCACCAGAAACTACCACCACTACCCCCAAGTAGTCCGCCACAAGCTCAGGGAGCAGGTGGACGGGGACAGGCCTAGCTACAGGCAGTAGAGGCTCACGATCTTGACATCCCTGAGATGATATGAGGTACGATTTGTATCTTCTCTACTTTAGCAGCAGTGCTTATCGACATCGGTGCTAGCCTTTCTTTCCTTGCCGCGGACTTAGTTCGGGACTTTGAGATTCTGACTGAGCTTTTAGCTCAACCTTTACATTTGGATACTCCTACAAGAGGAGATTCAGCGGTCACACACTGGTGTCGACAGTGTGATCTTACTCTTGGAGGAGAGAGTTTCAGATGAGATCTTTTAGTAGCAGCATTGAAGCCCTATGACATCATTATAGGCATGGACTGGCTATCAGTAGTTCACGCACATATTGACTGCTTGAGACGTACATAGCGATGTACGCGTAGGGATGGAGGCCAATTTTCCTTTGTTGGTGAGAAGGAAAACAGAGAAACACGAGATGGACTTACGCTCAGGAGGGTACAACCAATTACATATCAGCTGGCTTGCATGACCTTCGACATGGTGAATGAGGCGAGTCCACGGTTTCCAGCAGTGGTGGACGAGTATGAGGACGTCTTTCCAAAATATGTCCCAAGACTACCTCCTCGTAGAGAGGTAGATTTCCACATTGACTTGTACCCGAGAACATCACTGATATCTACACCAGCATATCGGATGACCCCTGCGGAGCTCTAGGAGCTGAGGGTACAGTTGGAGGAATTACAGTGGAAGAGATTCGTAAGGACCAGTGTTTATCCATGGGCATCCCCGGTGTTGTTTGCCAAGAAGGTAGACGGAAGTTTGAGGCTATGCGTGGACTTTCAGAGCCTAAACCAGGTGACCGTGCAGAACAAGTATCCTCTGCCGAGGATTGATGATTTGTTTGATCAGTTGAAAGGAGAGAAGTGGTTCTCAAAGATAGACCTCAGATTAGGCTATCATCAGCTCAGGGTATGAGATGAAGACGTACCAAAGACAGCCTTCAGATGTCGGTATGGCCATTACGAGTTCTTGGTGATACCTTTCGGCATGACCAATGCTCCAGCAGTGTTCATAGGACTCATGAACATGATCTTCCAGCTATACCTCGATCGCTTCGTGGTGGTCTTCATCGACGACATCTTGGTGTACTCAGTGTCTGAGGAAGAGCACGTTGTACACTTGAGGATAGTTTTGGACACACTCTGGGAGCACCAATTATATGGGGAGCTCTCGAAGTGTGAGTTCTGGATACGGAAGGTCCACTTCTTGGGACACGTCATCTCAGAGGCTGGAGTTGCAGTGAATCCAGTGAAGATCGAGACAATACTTTCTTAGGAGCCACCCAGGAGTGTTACTGAGGTGCGGAGCTTCCTTGGATTACCAAACTACCATCGGAGGTTCGTACCCGATTTTTCTAGAGTAGAAGCACCTATGACTGCCTTGACGAAGAAGGGGAAATCCTTCCTGTGGTCAGAGACATGACAACAGAGCTTTCAACAACTGAGGCAGAGCTTGACCCGTGCTCCCATCCTGAGGTTGTCGGAGGAGGGCACTGACTACGTGGTTTACTATGATGCATCAGGGACCAGACTTGGTTGCATCATGATGCAGGATGATGCCGTGATTGCTTATTGCTCACGATAGATGAGACCTCATGAGTAGAATTATGCGACTCACGACTTGGAGTTGGCAGCAGTAGTCTTCGCACTGAAGATGCGGCGACACTACTTGATGGTCGAGCAGTTCATTGTTTACTCAGACCACAAGAGTCTTAGATATATCTTCACACAGAAAGATCTGAATATGAGAGAACGACGTTGGCTAGAGTTCCTCTAGGACTATGACCTTGAGATAGTCTATACTCCTGGGAAGGGGAACGTAGTGGCAGATGCACTTAGCCGAAGATCGAGTTCGCAACTATTGAATGAGGATTCAGAGCAATTAGCCTCGCTTCAGATATCCTACATAGATAGAGATGAGACAGTCTACCTCCAGTCAATGGTAGTTTCCCCTCCACTCCTTCAGCGAGTCAGGGAGGCGCAACTCAGAGACAGTAGCTGCGAGACTACACATGCTCAGATATCCTCAGGCCATGCACCTGACGGATATTCTGAAGGTGGGGAGCACACTATCCTTTCAGAGGACGTGCAGTTGTACCAGTGACACTATGAGAGGAGGTGATGAGGGAGTTCCATACATCCCCATTAGCAGTACATCCGGGTGTGATGAAGATGTATTAAGACCTCCGACGTCAGTACTGGTGTCCAGGGATGAAGAAAGCTGTGGCGGAGTATGTTTCTAGATGCCTCACTTACCAGCAAGTGAAGGCTGAGCACCAGGTACCACCAGGCTTGACCCAACCCCTCGAGATACCAGAGTGGAAGTGGGAAGGGATATCGATGGACTTCGTGACGGGGTTACCACATACACCCATAGGGCACGATACCATCTGGGTGATCGTTGACCGACTCACCAAGTCGGCCCACTTCCTTGCTATTCGAGAGAAGGGTTTGGTAGAGAGCTTGGGACGTCTCTACATTCAGGAGATCGTGCGACTTCACGGGGTGCCTTCGACAATAGTCTCAGACCGTGATGCACGCTTCACAATCCAGTTGTGGAAATGATTGCAGGATGATTTTGGGACTCAACTTCACTTGAGCACAACTTTTCACCCGCAAACAGATGGTCAGACTAAGCGGACCATCCAGACCATGGAGGACATGCTTCATGCATGTGTCCTAGATTTTGTTCGTAGTTGGGAGGACCACCTACCCTTGGTGGAGTTCACGTATAACAACAGCTATCACTCCACCATTGGTATGGACCCTTTTGAGGCGTTGTACGAACGACCGTACAGATCGGCCTTGTGCTGGACAGATCCAGGAGAGCCAGCACTCGTGGGACCAGAGATGGTACAAGATACCACTAAGAAGGTGCAGGTCATTTGAGAGCAGATGAAGACTGCACATGGCCGATAGAAGTTCTATATTGATAGGAAACAAAGACCACTAGATTTCTAGGAGGGGGACCATGTATTCTTGCGAGTCTCCCCTCAACGAGGACTACAAAGATTTGGACGAGGTAGAAAACTCTCACCAAGGTTTATCGTACCATTCCTGATACTTCGGAGAATTGGCGAGGTGACGCACCTCTTGGAACTGCCACCACAGTTGGAGAGGGTGCACGACGTTTTCCATGTATCCCAGCTGATGATATATGTGCATGACCGATCTCACGTCATCGACCATGGAGAGCTGGAGATTGACGACAGGGCGACTTTTGCGGAGTACTCAGTGGAAATAGAGGATCAACAGGAGCAGATCCTTCATGGGCGGTCGATACCTCTAGTGTGCATTTTGTGGAAGCACGAGAATCTCTAGGAGAGAACATGAGAGCGAGAGGCTCATATGCGTGCCCAGTACCCCTCTTTGTTTGTGTAGCCTTGTTTGGATTTTGGGGGCGTAAAGCCCTAAGGTGGGGAGAATGTAAAGACCTGAAAATTCCATGTATTTTGAAAATTATTTGGGATTTTTATGAGTCTGCAAAAATTGACAGCATGAAATTACGAGGCTCGGTGTGCCCTAAATGAATTTTTGAATTTTTTTTGGGTACGTTCAGTAGACGCACATGCGACGTTTTCTATCTTTTGAACCGGTGCTCAGATTAAAAATCTGAGGGCACCGTTGAATCCGCAGTGCTGAGATTCGCTTAAGGGAAGCTTCACTTCGACCATAGTTGGTTGGGAGAAAAAGATAGTTTTTTGCGACTTTTAAAGAAATAATAAAATAACATAAATTGTTATTTTATTTCTTTTTCTTTTTCCTACAACCTGTTGAGCGGCGGTGGTGGGGACCACATAGGTGGTCAAACCTTTAATTATTGGGTGTTAATTGCACGGTTATACTTTGGTTGCGTAACCACCCCTTACGTCAATTAATGAGGCACTTTAATTTTGTCAATTAATGAGGCATATTAATTACGTCAATTAATGAACCTCATTAATTCCTCAAGGCGTTACTCGCCTTTCCCCCTCATATTTAAATGGAGCTTGGGGTGGGGTTTTGACACGACTTCATCAAGTGAGGAAACCCTGACGAAGTGACACCACGCCTTCCACCGACAGAGAACGGAGGATTGACGACGCCCGTTGTAGGATCGATCCGAAGGTCGATGGATGACGAATGCCAACGCACGCGAACCTTCTCCTTCATCCGCAATACCCTCGAACGTTGAAGCACCACCATCCGTGAAGTCCCCAACGAATCACGAGGCAGGGGCTGTCTTTTAATTCAAGAATTTCCCTCGATTCTATTCCTCATTCTTGTATTTTGTGGGAGGTTGTTGTGGGGGATTTGAATGAGGTTCAAAATTATTAAAATGTGATGAATAATTACCTCCCTATTGTTATAAATCTAACGCAGAGGGCACGAGCCAAACGAACAAGGCCCAGACCCTCCACCGCTTGTTTTTTTTATTGCGTTCTTTGGGGACGATTTTCCCAATTCGATGGAAATGTGAGACAGAGGGTCATGCTGTGATGGAGGCAGTCCGGGAGGCTCGTAGGTGCAGACGAGAATGAAAATGGAGCTTCGGAGCATCGTCGAAGCCCCGCAGAAGCTCCGTCGGTGCAACACCAACGACTGGTGCTCGCCGACCGCGAAGGAGCGCGGTGCCGCAGGGTCGGATAGGCGGCCGACAGTGGGGCCAATCGCGGGGGTAGAGGCGGCGCGCCGTTGCGCGCCACGTTGAAGGAGAGCCGCGACTCAAATCCATGAAGAGCTGGCAGGGACCCGCCTCCTGCGGGTGACAAGGCGACGCCACCTGGTGTCACCCTTAATGGTGTCAAATGGCTCCATTGAGCCGTTCAAATGTGGTAGACCGTGCGTCCCGCGTGGGGCGCACCAGCAGGCCAGGCCGCGGCCCAGCGGGCCGAGCCTGCCGCGGCCGAGCCCAACCGGGTCGGCCCAAACCGGTTCGGGCTGGGCCGGGTTACACCCAGACCGGGCGTCTGGTTGACGCGCCGTCTGTTTCATTGGAACCCTCATGACGCGACGAATCATCGGGTTACTTATTCGTGGGACTTAGTACCAGTTGAAATATGACCGATGACTTGAGGAGCGGTTCTCCTAGAATCAAGCGTGCTATGAGCGAGAATCCAGTGGCTAGCTGTGACATGAAGAAGAAGAGAGACCAATACGGGTCAACATTAGAAACTCCAAAGTGGGATGATCTAGTTGTACGACTAATCATCCCTGCCTCTATACCAGTGACCAATACGGGTCAGCACCAGCGACCAATACGGGTCAGCATCTAGCGACCAATACGGGTCAACATATAGTGACCTATACGGGTCAGCAATAGAGTTACTACGGATAGGATGATCTGGTTTTACGACTAGTCATCCATATCCCAGTAACCTTGAAGTTATACCATTTGAGTGAGCTATGTCTTTTGCTTTGTGCTTCATGATTTAGATCATACTTGTGATATTACCTTTATGGTATTTCTTGTGGTGTTTTTCTTTGTGGATTAATGAGAGACCTTTGGGGGTCTCGGGGTCCCCTATTGGGTATTGTTATACTCACCCCTGCACGGGCTCCACCCGCACATGTGTGTCTGGTGCAAACTACTGACGCTCTGAGGCAGACTTTGGAGGTTCGGGACTTGGTGGATCTTGGTGCGACGGGAGCAGTCGAGATCCTCTTCTTTGACTTCAGACTTACAGCTGCTACCCTCCAGGTAGAGCTCCAGGGCAGATGCGACAACTGTTTACCTTGTTTTCAGTTTATAGGGATTGTATTCCGGCCCACTATTTTCATTTTATAGTTGTACTTATGGTTGTACTTTACTCTCGTAGTTATACCTTACTTTTGTTGGTTGTTCACTTTAGTTTTCCTTTTTGAGTGTGTACAGCTCTCTAAGGCAATGCCTTCCCTGTTCGGGAAAAGCCTTCAGGTGCTAGTCACCAGCCCCTGGCCTATGGAAGATGGGCTTGGGGTAGTCACGTCCAGGCCCCGTGGGGTGGGTCGTGATAGTATACAGTCATTCGTCCATGTGTGTATTCTTTCAAAGATCATACCCATCAAGCGTAGCATTTTTTTGACGTCGTATGTTCAGATCGGGAGCTCATTATCTTTTGGGATCATGTCATTCAAGAGAGAAAGTAATTCTGTAAAATTGGTGTCACTACATCCGTTGACTACTTTCAAATTATACAGCTTTAGTACGACTGACAATGCTGTATATTTAGTGCAACCATCATAGAATAATGTCTTTACACAACTCTTTAACTGCTCAAACAATTTTGGAAAATCACAAAGTTCATCTTCAACTATCCTTTTCATTTCCTTAATACGATCTTCATCATCATGCACATCTGTAATCACATCCTCGATACAGTTTTCTTTATTTTCCACGCTTGTAATCATATCAAATGATCCATAAAACGTAGTGTTATCTTAGTCACTAGCTACATTCGCTTTTCCCCGTGTTTATTCCAACATTTATAACTTCGATCCATTACATAACAGATTAAGTGTTCTTCCAAATCCTCTAGACTAACTTGTCTTAAATAACAACAACGTAAACACGAACAAAGGATTTGAGAAGGATCATATACATGATCTTTTTCAAAGATGAACTCTTTCACTCTATCTTCATACTCTTTTGTTAGACGATTGACATCCATCCATTCTTTATTCATATCCATCCTATTTGATTTAGTGATATTATTATTTAACAAAATAAATACACAAAACTTTGATATAAAAATTAACCAAGTCTAAAAAAGTTAGACTTTAAATCTCCTTTGAAAACTATTTATAAAATCATAGTTGAAATCCCATTAAAAAACCAACCATTTACACAAATTGCTCTTTAAAATAACAAACCCTTTTTAAAATAAACCTATTAGTTCCAAACATCCTTTCTCAAAACCCCATTTCTTTTTTTAAACCATTTTAAAATAATTTAAAACCAAAAAAGGGTATGTTGAACACATATAATTTTTTAAGAAACAATTCAAAACACTTGAATCATTTTAAAAGTGAACCCCTAACAAAATCAATAGATGTCATTGTCACTTCCCTCTATCTAGCCAATGCAAATCATTGATGGACACACACCTTATATGTCTCATGACACCCCCTATTTAGCTCTGATCAATAGTTTTCAGTGTTCCACCCACCAACCTTATGGACTGGCCAACCCATCACTAGTGGGTGAACTCCTTTTTCGGTGTTCCGACCCCCCACTAGCTACTCAAAAACCATATTCACATTTAAATTTATGATTAAAGATTAACACCATCACACTCACCCGTGAACATAGCAACTTGCTAACTTATTCACACGTATTATTATGAGTAGAGTTTAACGCAATCACACTCACACTTTTTGAACCTATAGACTTACTAACCTATTCAAATAACATTTATATATCATTATATATAATCTTTTACCCAATACATTGGTGGGAAATATAGGTACTACCCATCTCATAATACATAAATTTGTTTGCCACTTGAAAATCAAACATTCATTATCTCATAAAGAACCCATATCAACTGGAGAAAATAAATTCACAATGAAGAAGGGAACCATGTGATCAAGGAACAATATAATAGTAAATAAAATCAATATTAATAGTTACACTAATAAAACAAGCATAAGGGGGATGTAATCAATATAATAATTTAATCCTCTATATAGAACCACTGATCAAGGAACAAAATGTCATGGGATATACCCTAGGTACTAGTGTGTGATGATCCAAAATGACACTATAGCTACATAGACTAACATCTGATATATGTTTCATCCAACAATAACACGATCCACCCAATTAAACCATACTTAACTCATCATAATGGAACCTTCCCACTATCCTTGTCTTAAACACAACTAGGGGGACCATAGAAGTGTGTGTACCAACTAGGTAGCATGAATCAAGACCTCCTACCTAGACACCCAAGTTACCATAAACCAACAACCATGGAGGTGAGAAAGAAAACAAGATAATTACCAAAAAAAATGTCTCGCACCTCACCTCCAACACCATCACATATAACATCCCCTTTTCACATCATAAATTCATCATATAAATAATCAATAACCCATAACCGGTGAAACAAGTATTGGGGAAATCATTGAGGGTCACATGAGAAATAAACCATTTACTTTTTAAAGTGAAAAATGGGTCTTCACATGAAAACCAACTTAGTATGTAGAGTCTCACTCCCCTTCTTTAAAGTCTCATCATTTCAATGAATTTGGAAGCACTTGAAAAAAAATCCCTTTTTCTTTCCAAAACATTCTCCAAGCACATGGAAAATTCCTTTGAAAAACCAAAAAAGGAATAATAACTAAATTTACTATAAAAAACATTTCAATGACCTTATTAAACTTTTCAAATATGCTTTTCATGAGAATTAATCTAATTTAAAAATAGTACATGAAATTCTTATGAAAAACCCCTTATGCCAAGCCTAGAATTTAAGGAAGAAATTTATAATTTCACCCAAGAAGCTATACATTACTATAATTTAATTGAAAATAAATTTATAAAGTATACACATTCCATGAATTATAAAATAAATGAAGAGAAAAGAAACACCTACTTTAAACCAAATGGTAACCAATACACAACATGTCACCTTCCATGGAAAACACTCAAAAAACCTAAAGCCCTAAATCCTCATGAAAAATGAATTTCAGTTCCAAGAGAAGGAGAACCCTATGGGAAATAGAGAAGATAAGAGGGATGGGGGAGATAAAGGAGAAAGAGTGGGAAGAATGCTTGAAATGGAAAAATAATTGTTTTCTTAAATAATTCAAAAAAAAAAAACCACATAACACGAACTTAAGAGATCATAGAATATTATAATTCTCATTTTCCAAAATAAATCATATCATAATAATATATAAATTGTGACTAAAATATCACTACATGGAAAACAATCATAAGAAGATAAATATAAGTGAAAATACAAACCTTTTCACAATAATTTTTTAAAACATTGAAGTGAAAATTATATGTAATTTTTTTTGAAGGGAAATACATTACTATTGATAACATTATTATAAATATTTCTTAATAAAAAGTTATTAAATAGACACAAAAGTTTTAAAAATGAGAAGTAAAAATACTTTAAAAATGTTTACTTTTAACAAAATCCTTAATAATTCAAACTTGAAAAAGACATAATGTATTCATGGGGAAAGGCCTATGTAATGTGGTAAATAAGATACCCCTAAGTCATAATGTTATAGGTGTCTGAGACAATCAGTTCGTTTGGGGAATCTATGACCTATCAAGGGATGAGTAGTGTGGTGATGAAATCCAAGTTTGGAAATTCATTGTGGGTGTTATCTCATCATGATAGTTTGTAATTTGAGTAATGATTAGTTTTGGTTCATGAAAATCTTATAATTTTTTTGGTCACTAACAAGCCCATGTGAGGATGTCGAGAGTCAAACTGTAAGAGTCATGTCTGGGTAAGTGGATGGGTCCTTGAGTTATTCCATTGGGTTCAGTGATGTGAGCATGTATGGGAGTTGTTGGCAATGATTGTGAGTGTCAATATTCAGCTGACAATGAGATATGTTCATGCTTATGTTTTGGTAGTGATGGAATTTCTTAGTGCACATTAGGATTGGTGTGTAGGTGAACTTAACCTGTAGGTAGAGGTGGTTGGTTTTGTGTGCGTGCATAAGTGGCTGAGTTGCACTGGTAGATGATAGATACTCATGTAATGGTATCGATTAGAGGAGATCAAGAATGAATCAATGATTTCAACCTATAGATCGAGGCTTGAGTTGTTAGGGGAACTTGGTGATGGGAGCTAGTATGGTTTGTCACTTAGTTCATGGGTTGAATCATGTGAAAAATCATAATGAAGTTTTATTTAGACATTTACACTTGGGAAAGTAAGAAAACTTGTTATTATTTAGACATCATTTGAGAAACATATACTATAACTTATTTATTGGATTGAAAATGTATTGAGAAGGAAGACAGTTCCTAACATTTGATTTTTTTGAATCGTGGGCGTATTCAAGAAGAATATTGGAATTAGGAGTTTGATGCGTAGGCTCAGTGGCCCAAGATGGTCGAGCAAGACCTCTAGAGACACTTCTCAAGGATGATAAGTCCTTATAGGGGGAGATTGTAATGGAATCTGACTTCCTAGGTGTTTTATTTCTTATTTTCAGCCTTTATTTTAAGTTATTTTAGTTATTATCTTTTAGGGAGAAATCATTCCCATAGTTATGTATGTCGATACCACTTTGGTTATCCCCAACCCATGGTGATCTGGAACGGGCTTCGGGCCTTGTATCAATCCATCTAGGGTGACATGTCATGTCAACTCGTGTTAGGTTGTTACATATATTCACTTGAATACTTCTCAGAATAAAAATTTTCATCACCATCTGAATCTCATTCTCTTCTAAAACTAGAGGCTCAAGCTTAATTTGCTACATGGTGTGGTACTCTTTATTATAGATTGTAATTTTTAACCTCAAAATTTCATAGCTCACATAGAAAAAACATGTTATGTATAATATATCATAATTATCCTTTTACTAGAACATGAACACATGACTTTCTCCATCATAGTGTGTTCACATGGACTCCAAGTATACTTAATCATTCATACTGAGATGTCCTATATGTCATGGAAATCACAAAGTAGGTAGAACCACCAAGGTCTTCTTAAGCCACTTCACAAAATGTATACACTCCCCATGACATGAATAACTATTACACATTGTACATAGATAAACAATGGGATAAATAAACGATAAAGATAAGAATATAAATCTCAAAATAAGTAGTAGATTATCTAGTAACCCATTGTCCCCCAGGTTCTAAGGAGACACCCAGTCCAACCAACATGCATTGATTTAATTCAGTCATCTGAGTCATAAAATAGGGGTAAAACATGACTTAAATCATGGAAGGGATTCTCATCCATTATCTGACTCATAAAAGAATAAAACATCAACCTGGTTCCCTACACCTCAGATGTAGGATGCCATTTCAAACAATGAGAACCATACATGATAAATTTTTTTCATGAATACCTAGTCCATCACTTACTCATAATTTAAAACAATATTTCTCAGAGCATTAGTCCAAAACCAACTCATACATTTAAACAATAGTGCATGGGGAATTAGTTCAGCACCTTAAACCATAGATATGGAGCATCAGTCCACAATCCATACCCATATGGTATACCATCATGCCTAAAGAGTCAATCTGGAACTCAAACCGTAGATAATATTATCATCACCCAGATAATTAGTCTGATGGCTAGTCCATAGTATACTACCCATGTCTGGAGCATCAGTCCAGCACATAACCCATATAGTTTACTACCAATTCCTAGTGCATCAGTCTAACTCTTAACCCATTCATCATTTCTCAAAATACTAAGGTTTAACATCATGACCTTATAAAGAATTAAAAAAACAACAAACAATCTCTTTAGAAGCTGTTTTCATTTACTAATGACCTTATTAACCTTTAACACCAAAATAAGGCCAAATCCTTTCTTTCCATCAAAACCATTAAAAGAATCATCAAGGAATTTCACCAATGGGGAAACCAAACACCCATTTTAAATCAACATTTTAAATCCATTTATAAACAACTTTTTATAAATCACTAGGAGCTCAACACCTAATTTTAAAACATGAACCTTTTAAAAAAAACCTAATTGCTTCCCAAAACCACCCAAAACTCTACCAACCTTCTCTATGACATCATATTATCTTTTGTAAGTACCTTACACATTGGTACATGTGACCTTCATGTATCACTATAAGGTTCTACATACTTTTCTATTTCATTTAAAATGTGGCCTGCATAATTTTATATATACAGGGATTATTATGCATTTTTCATTTTTCTAGGAACACTACTCATGGTGTAATACTTATACTCATTCCATGGTATTTTCTACAACTTCTGAAATTTATCAAATAAACTCCATCCAACTCAACTACATTATCAAAATTCTAGAATTATTATTTTGAACATCTTCATCCCCTCTTATAGAATAACTTCTAAAAAATATCAAATACTTCTTTTATAATTACTTTTAGAACAACCATATATCATTCCATACATCTACTTCTAGAACAATATCCAATAACCAATCATGTGTTGATAATAAATCCAACACCAATAATCAACATATGTTGAAAACAAATTTATCACTATCCATGATTATAAAACATAGTTTTATTACATTTTTCCCAATAAATCTATCACCAAAATGTTACCAATAAATCTAATACTAACCGATATTTAATAAATCCAATACTAACACATTTCCAATAAATTCAATACAAACAACAATTCTCAATTAAATCCTGAAAATCTCCCCCTATTAATTATTTGGCACCACTATCATGAATCCAAAACATCATCACATCATGCTTCCTACTCCACATTTAAGGGACCAATAGATTCATGGATTCATCATGATTCATACTACCCATTTCACAAAAAATCCAAAGAAAACACTCTTCATCAAAGAAAAATATAGTCTTTGATAGATCCTCTACCTTATGAGAGTTGTGGAGAAGGAGAGGCATGATAGAGGAGACCCACTGGTGGAGGAGAGGCGCGGCAGAGGAGAGCCACACGACGAAGCACGGTTCGTAGTGGCAGATGAGTCGATGGCTGAGGAGGAGGAGGAGGTAGGAGAGGAGGTAGGAGAGGAGGGAGGAGAGTAGGGAGGAGAGGAGGAAGGAGAGGCGATGGCATGGATCAGCTTCTGCAAGATCTTGAGGGGTACGAGGAAGGAGGAGAAAGTTAGGGTTTATTTATAAAAATCGGTGACACTTTTATCAACGCTAGATAAAAAGCGCTGATAAAAGTATGTTTTATCAGTGCTAAAATTGAAAGCGCTGATAAAACATGACTTTATCAGTGCTTTTTAATTAGAGATGATAAAACATACCATTTATTCATAATTATAAAATTATAACCAATATATTTATTACTTTTATAATTTTATAAATATATATAATTAATATATTTATTATAATTTAATAATTTAAATTATAATTAAATATATATATATATTTATGTTTGTGTTTGTGTATAAATTATAATTAAATATATATATAATTTTATAATTTAAGTTATAATTAAATATATATATAAATATAAATTCATTTATTTTTTTTAAATTTTAATTTCATAAGTATTTAAATAAATAAATATATATATATATGTGTGTGTGTGTGTGTGTGTGTCTGTGTCTGTGTATATATTCATTAAAGACATATATTTATAAATAAATATATTCAAAAGGTATTCATAAATATATATTTATCATTTAAAAAAAATATTTTGTAATTTTATAATTATTTAAACATATTTATATTTAATTAGTTATATGTAATTATAATTATATATAATATATTTAAAAATAAATAATTATATATAACTAAATATTTATATTTTTAAATATAATAAATACATTTATTGTTTATTTAAATATATTTATCGTGATTTTAATTATTTATGAGAAGATAAAGTTTCATATATATAGGAAATGAATGAATACACCAAGTATATATAGTACTATAGTATATATGACCAACATTAGGGTAAACAATGAACATATATTCACGAGAATTACGTACGCATCAATTGACACATTCATTTGGAAACATAAATATATATATATATATATATATATATATATAATAAGTATTTGTATATATATATATATTAAAAAGTATTTATATATAATATTATAAACATATAGTATGATAAATATATAATAAAGATATAACTAAAACTAATAAACACAATAAACATAAATAAAACATAAACATAATAAACATAATAAACATAATAAACACGCATTTTTTATTTAATGTATACATATAAACATTATTTTTGAATATAATTAAAATATTTTTATATAAATTAATAATATTTTCTATTAAAAACTTTTATCTGTGCTAATATTAACACTGATAAAGGGTAGATTTATCAACGCTTTTTCTAGTGCTAATAAAAATCCCCCTTTTATCAGCGCTTTCTGATTAGCGCTGATAAAACTTGAGCGCTTCCCTTGCCCGCATTTGTGGTAGTGACTCTTGATGAATCTTGATGTTGGAATTAACACATTTGAGGTATGAAGTTCCTTACCATGTTGATCCCTTGTATAAAGTTGTTACCTTAATATTGATCACATGTGTGTGCATGTGTAGCCCATGATACCCATGTTTAATATTGATTTCATGTGTGTGCATGTGTAGCCCATGAGACCGTGCTTGATTATGATCACATGTGCATGTGCATGTGTGGCTACTGAGACCCATGCTTGATATGATATGTTGCACCTATATGTGTTATGCTCTATTGTGTGTGAATGTATGGCCTATGGATATTTTACTTCTAGTAGTGACAGGTGGACTGTTGTGTATTGGTTAGCCCTTAGAGGGGGAGCATGTGTGACATGTGATGATGATGATGATGAATCGAGACACATGGACAGGGTGCGTTTGACTTGAGGCCTGAACCATGGTAGCGGAGGGATACAATGAACTTGTGGCCCGACTCAAGGCAGAGATGGGGTATGATGGCCATGTGGTCTGACCCGTGACTGATACAAAGCTCAATGACCTTGTGGCCTGACTCTCAACTTGTTGGACTTGTGGCTTCTTAGGGATATATGTGGTGGCCCCGTGTGTAACATTCCATCACGATTTCAGGTATTCCCTTGCTTGTGTTTTTATTTTTGTTCTTAGTTTTGAGTTTACTAGAAAAAATGTCCTGTTTACTGCTTGCTGGGCATTTACACATCGTGTAATGGTCATCGAGAAGATGCCATGAAACAGGTTTAGGGCGTGTAAGGTTTATGCATCGTGTAAATGGTTCACGTCCTGTAATGGCTAAAATCGGGTTTTTTTATTAAAAATTCAAGGTGTTTTTCATCATTTTCATCCTTCGTGGAATACATGACGTGTAATGGGATTACATTCCATGTAAATATCACAAGATGTGGTTTTTAGGGTGCCTTGTGAGTGATTTTCATTTCATTCAACTGTGAAACCTCCCTCTCTTGATTCATAGCTCACCCTAGGTGATTTTGGAGATCTATGCTCCTTCCAAATCATTTATTCAGTGATCAATCATTAGGGTTATTATAGTGCACCTCTCCGGGTAATCATTCCTTATGGTTCTTTGTTCCTTTGGTCATGGACACTATGCTGGTTGCGTTTTTTATTCGGATTTGTTATCAGATGGAGTTTTCTATCAATCCTTTACAGTTTCTTATCATTCCTTGTCTTTCGAAGGCTGATCTCTTGGTTTCAAATCACCATTGTCAAAGGTGGCTAGGTTTATACCGTTTTGAGGTAGTTGTTTATATACAATGGGTTAATTCAATGAATTGATTATCATTCTTGATAAATTCCTTTGGGTTGTTCATTGAATTAAAGTGATTTATGGTTTCAAGGGATTTCTTGGAAAGGTAAATGTTTTTAACGGAGTTTTCTTTAAAAATATATCTATTTTGATTCAAAAATGTGGTTTTTAAACACCGAAGCCAATGGAATTGGATTTTAAAAATGTTTTATAAATGGAGAGCATGATTTTGAAAATGTATTTGACAACATTGGCACTTTGGGAACCTTGGGTGCATCGAGAAATAGATGTAGGAAACCTTAGTGTATGTGGAACCACTAGTGGTTGTTTTGTTGATATCGATAGACTATATAAGGAATCAATATCGGTTGGATCCAACATTTGACCTGGTTTAGGTCTCTTTTTATGTCTAGTATGTATTTTTCCATAGGTTAGATCCCAAATGATAGTGTTCTTGTTCATTTTTGGATTTTTTTTCGCATGATGGGGTTTTATCACGAATTGTTGCTTACAAGTTTTTATATGAGGTTGTATCATATGACATCACATAATGGTATTTCATGGATATGTGTTTACTTGATTACATTCTAATACATGGATATGAATTCCCATTTTATCACTTCTACTTCTCATATTTCTGTTCTTGATAATTTAAAAGTCTTTTATGAAAACCAAAGGGAAAATGATTTACAAGTGGATTTGGGATTTCTAAAAAATGATTTGAAAAAATGTTTTGTTTTAAAAGCTATGACTGTTGCATTCTTGATATTAGACCTTGTATAGAATCTGTGGTGGTATTCTACTAGGATTTATGCTCACTCCCTACTTTTTCTTTGATTGGTTATAGATTTTGCATTAAAATATTTAGGTAAAGGTAAGGGAATCTTTTAGTGGATTCTCTTGCGGTTGCTGCCTTCGGTTCAGATTAGTTTGGAGGTGACTATTGGTCTCATGGAGACTTGTTGGTCTTATTTTATTTATACTTTTTGGTTTAGCCAGTTTTTCTTTTATTGTATGGATCTGGTTGTATATTTTTATTTTGTATAGTACTCTGGTTGTATGTCATGTTTAGTTATATTCAAGACTTGTTCTATTGTCTTACTTCATTCACAATGTGATGGACGACTTGGGTGTATGGTTTGGTTGACCCGGGTTGTTCTATTACAATTTGGTATCAGAGGAGGAATCAACCTGAAGTGATTTAACACTACTTGATTTTGGTTATGTGTCTTGGGTAGATACGAGTTAGGACTATCAAAATTCTGATAGTAAGTGTGGAAAAGGGGCCTGGCCAGCTCACTTCCATGACTGAACCCGAGTTATTATAGGTGTTCATGGAATTTGTACCAGGTTTGAGACTTGGGATTTGAGTTCATTTGAATGAACTTTATGAGAAGATTATTTAAATTGACCTATTAATTTTTAAGTAATTTCTTAATTTGGTAGAATTCATAATTTCTTTAAATTCTTGTTGTTTTAAATGATTGGTTTTGAATTATGGAAGTGGTATAAAGATTTTGGAGTGTTCTCATGATCTAATTGTTTATTGTCTTGCGTTTATTAGACAATGTATCTAAGAATATCTTTTCAAAATATGAGAGTGGAAGTTGCGAGACAGGATTTGCAGGAAAATCATCTGGTGGACCCTTATTTGGTAGAATCTATTATCCGCACTATTCAGACTCTGGGTCAAGAAGGTATTGGGTACCCAATATGTGTGGTGGATCATAGATCCTAGTTTACTAAGCAACGTCCACCCATCTTCTGTGGTGATAAGGCCCCCCAAGAATCTAAGAAGTGGCTTAAGTGGATTGAGAGGATCTCCAACTTCTTGAAGAATCCTGAAGACTCTAAGGTCAGTTTTTCCATATATATGCTCGAGGGACTAGGAAGGAGATGACGAGACTCCATTGTCAAAGTTAAGTTGAATGAGTAACTTACCTAGAATTCATTCAAGAAAATATTTAATCAGTAGTTTTACCCTAAGATGTTACGTGCGGAAAAGACCCGAGAGTTTCTAACCTTGGAGTAGGGGGAACACATTGTTCTGGAGTATTCTACCTATTGTGCTGAGTTGTTTTATATGGAACCAGAGCTTTTTACTAATGAGAACTTAAAGGATTAGAGGTTTGAGTTGGTATTGATGCCAGATATTAGATTGATGTTTATTCTTATGTGCCTTTCGACCTTTGTGGAGGTAGTTGAAAAAGAATCTTTGGCTGAGGCAGACATAGCTGGAAAAATAGGTTTGGGTGGAGCTTCATTTGGTGCAGTTATTAGCTAGGGTGTATCTTCTTTCTAGAAAAGGAAGCGAAAATGTAGTCAGTTTTCTTCGGGACTAGTTTTAGGGGCTTTATCAAGACAATAATAGATTGTTTACTATTAGTGTGGGTGGCCTAGTCATACCAAGTCTAATTGTGAATAGGCTCAAAAGACTTTTCATCTTTGTGGATGAGCAGACCATCTGAAACATTTTTTTGTGACAAGATATCCTAGGGTAATAAAGCAGGGTCCACATTCACCAAGGGTTCACAGGTTTATACTGATGCTTCCAAGGGTGGTAGGTCCTATCCTCAAACTAAGGGGATATTCATGTGGATAATAAATATTAGGGAGTATATACAACTGGATGTCTTTATGTAGTGGAGCATGCACCAGAGGAATCTAAAGTAAGGCCTACTATAGTTAGAGGTATGATATTTATTTAGTCTTCTATAGTACTAGCTTTTTTTGATACAGGTGATACTCATTATTTTATATTTTTAAAGTTAGTTGATGTGTTTGGATTTCATTTAGAGCTTATTCCATACTTTTTGGATCTTTCCATGACTTTAGGAAAGAGGTATGAACAAGTTTATAAGTTCCCTATGTGTCGAGGGATGGCAACTGACTTTGAGGTGGTATGGTACTCTTTAGTTCTTGATATTGACATATTCTACTTGATTATTAGCATGGATTGGATGACCAGTGTTAAGGCCCAAATAGAATATTATCACCACCGAGTTTAGTTCTTATCTTCTGATGGGGTCACTCATGTTTTCTAGGGTGAGTGAGACTCTAGATCAAGAAGGGAAAGTCCTCTTATTTCTTATGCTGGGGCAATCTTACACCAGTAGTTAGAGATGTTTCTTGATGTAGTTGACCCTTTCTTAGGTAGTCAACTTCCTAAAATGTTGAGTGCATACCTTGAGGTCTTTCTAGATGATTTTTATGGTTTTCCACCATAGATAGAGGTCGAGTTTACTATTTACCTACTCCTTGGTATGATGCCCATTTCTATTCCATCTTATCGAATGACACCTGCTAAGTTGGTGGAACTTAAGTTCCAACTTGAGGACCTAGAAGCTAAAGGATTTATTCATCCTAGAATTTCACCATGGGATTCACCCGTCCTCTTTTCTAAGAAGTTAAACAAGAGCCTCAAATTTTTTATTAACTATCAGAAGTTGAATCAGGTGATTGTTAAGAAGAAATATCCTTTACTAAGGATTGATGGCCTTTTTGACCAGCTTTGAGGGGCATGTTGGTTTTCAAAGATTAACCTTTGGTCAGGGTACCACCAATTAAGAGTTCAAGAGGAGGATATACCTAAGACAATGTTTAAGAGCTAGTATGGGCATTTTGAGTTTCTAGTTATGGAATTCGGTCTTACTAACACTCCTGTGGTATTTGTGGATTTGATGAACTAGATCTTTCATCAGTTCTTAGAATATTTTTTTGTTGTGTTTATGGATTATATTTTGGTGTACTCCAATTTAGAGGAGGATCACATGGACCATTTGGATATCATTCTTCAAACCTTGAAAGAACATCATCTATATGGTAATCTTTCCAAAATCAGAGTTTTAGATCTGGGAAGTGAAATTTCTAGGGCATGTGATATATAAGAGGGGTGTCTCAGTGGATCCTGAAAATATATAGGATGTTATGTCCTAAGAGTATCCTAAAAATGTGTTTGAGATTCAAAGATTCTTGGGTTTGGTTGGTTACTATAGATGGTTTGTTCATGATTTCTCCAAGATCACATCTTTGATGAAAACTTTAACCCGTAAGGGTGTATGGTTTGAATGGAATGAAAATTGTTAGAGATCTTTTGAGGATATAAAAGTGAGGTTGACTTCAACACCAATTTTGATTCTTTCGGAACAAGGTTCATGTTATGATTTTTCTGTGATTCTTTTGGTATGAGTTTGGGATGTAACTTTATGTAGGGGAAACAAATTATGTCCTATGGCTCATGCTAGTTACACTCTCATGATAAGAACTATCCTACTCACATTTTTGAGTTGGTAATGGTTATGTATGCACTCAAAATGTGACGAAACTACCTCTTTGGGGAGTAGTTTACTATTTATTATGATAATAAGATCTTGAAATATATTTTTAATCAGATATATTTAAACTTGTGATAGATATACTAAAAGGAATATCTTCAGAATTTTTATTTTGATATTGCGTACACCCATTGGAAGGGAAATGTGGTTGCCGATGTGTTAAGCAAAAAATTTATGACACAAGTCGTGAAGGAATTAGTTAAGGAGTAATATCTTATGAGTTTATTTAATGAGATGAGATTGGTATTAAAAGTGATTGTTGGATAGGTGTTCTTGGATTCTATGAAAGATAACTCATCTTTTGATGAGTGCGTTCAGCTCGAGCAGGTGACAGAAACTAAATGCCAATGCTTTGGTAAAATCCTTTATAGTGGGGAGACCTTAGGTGAGTGGTCTCAGTCTCCCAATGGCGATTTATGATTCCTTTTTAGGTTGGTTATTTCATTTCCCCTAAGGTAGGAGTTTATGAATAGTAGACATCGGTCTTGTTGGTTCGTTCACCCTAGGGATACCAAGATGTATCACAACTTGAGACATCAGTATTTGTGGCCAGGGATGAGGCAATCGATTGTGGATTTTGTATCGCAATGTCTTACTTGTCAGAGAATTAAGGTGGAACACCAAAGACCCATGGGTTTGTTACATCCCTTACCCATTACGGTATGGAAATGAGATGAGTTTTCAATGGATTTCATCATTGGTTTGCCATAGAATCATAGTGGTAAGGATACAATTTGGGTGATCATTGATTGAATCATGAAATCGACACATTTCCTCCCTATCAAGGAGATGATGAAGGTGAAAAAACTTGGTTACTTGTATATATGAGAGATTGCGAGACTTCCTGGGGTTCCCTCCGTGGTTGTATTTGATGAGGAAGCAATGGCCTTATTTTTTTTAAGTCTAGGAATTTGAGGGATTTATGGGGGTAGAAAACATTTATGATGGGGATATTGTAACACCCCTTAATTCTTTTTTAGGTACTCCCTTGATTATGTTTTGATTTTTGTTCTTGGTTTTGACTTTACTATAAAAACTGGGCTGTTTTCTACCTACTGGATATTTTCACATCGTGTAATGGGATTACATGACGTGTAATGGTTTTTGGGAAGATTCCATGAAACAGGTTTAGGGTGTGAAAGTTTTACACACCGTGTAAAGGGTTCACATTATGTAATGGCTAAAATTAAGTTTTTTAAAAAGGTGACATATTTTTTAGCATTTTCATCCTTCGTGGAATAAACAACATGTAATGTGATTACACGCCATGTAAATATTGTGAGATGTATTTTTTAGGGTGTTGTACGAGTGATTTTTATTCCATTCAACCATGAAATTTCCCTCTCTCAACCCAAAGATCACCCTTGGAGATTTTGGAGATCTCTTCCCATTCCAAATCATTTTTTCAATGATCGATCATCAGGGTTATTGCGGTGTGCCTCTCTGGGTAAGTGTTCCTTTGGTCATGTCCACCGTGTTGGATGTGTTTTTTGTTCAGATTCATGATCAGATGGTGTTTTCTATCGATCCTTTGCAGTTTTTTATCATGCCCTGTCTTTCAAAGGATGATCTCTTGGTTTCCAATCACCATTGTCGAAGGTGGCTAGGTTTATACTATTTTGTGGTAGATGTTTCTATACAATGTGTTAATTTGATGAATTTATTATCATTATTGATAAATTAATTTGGGTTTTTCATTGAATTGAAGTGATTTATGGTTTTAAGGGATTTCTTGGAAAGGTAAATGTTTATAATGGGATTTTCTTTAAAAATAGATTTTTTTTTATTCAGAAATGGGGTTTTCAAACACCAAAGCTAATTGGATTGGCTTTGAAAAATGTTTTAAAAATGGTGAGTATTGATTTGAAAATGTATTTTAAAAGCTTGTATCTTTGGGAAACTTGGGTGTGTTAGGAAATAGACATAGAAAACCATAGTGTGTGTGGAACCACTAGTAGTTGTTTTGTTGATATCGACAGACTGTGATAGGACTCAATATTAGTTGGATCCAACGTTTGACCCAATTTAAGTATCTTTTTAGGTATAATATGTATTTTACCATAGGCTAGATCCAAAATGATGGAGTTCTTGGTCATTTGAGGTTTTTTATTGCATGATGGTTTTTTTATCATGGATTCTTGCTCCAGGTTTTTATATGAGGTTTCATCGCATGACATCGCATGATGATATTTCATGGATATGTGTTTACTTTCTTAACTTATGATTCCTGGATATAATTTCCTATTTTATCACTTATACTTGTCATATTTATCGCTTTGTGAATATGAAATGATTTTATGAAAACTAAATGGAAAATTATTTACAAGTGGATTTGGGATTTATGAAAGATGATTTGTAAAACTATTTTTTTTAAAAGCTAGAACTATTTCATTCTTGATATTAGAACTTGTATAGAATCTATGGTGGTATCCTACTAGGATTTATTCTCACACTCTAATTTTTACTTTGGGATGTTTTAGATGTTATATTACAGGATTTAGGTAAAGGGAAATAAATCTTGTAGCATGATGGATTCTCTTGCTGTTTCTACCTTTAGTTTGAGTTATTTTGGAGGTGACTATTGCTCACATGGAGACTTATTGATCTTGTTTTATTCATAATTTTTAGTTTAGCCATTTTTATTGGATTTTATGGATATGGTTGTATATTTTTCTTATGAATAGTACCCTAGTTGTATGTTGTGTTTTTTTTATATTCAAAACTTGTTCTGTTGTCTTGATTCACCTCACCACATGATGGATAAATTGGGTGTATGGTTTGGTTGACCTAGGTTGGTCTATTACATTATGGCTAACCATGTTAATGAATTCTTTTATGACCTTCCTTCTGGATTGGATCCTAAGCAGGTACAGTTGGGGTTCATAGAAGCTTGGTTAGCACACGACTACTCGGTACATGATTACTACTAATATTAAATTTTTATTTCCAAAAGAACTTTTGAGGAAAAGTGGGAAAAAATACAATTCAAGGCTGAAAGCTTTAGGCACAATAAGAAATCACAAATTCATTAATAGTGAGACTAAAAATATTGGAATTGCTTACCTGATATAGAATACACCTGTTATGCATGTGAACTTATGTTAAGGATGCATTGGTGGTGTCTTAAAGAGTTTATAATCACACCCTAAATGGGAATCTCGATGCTCCTGCATAATTCATGATCAGGGATCCATAAAAGGGAAAGATCCTAATGACCCAAAGCTAAGGAGATGAATATTGATTTTTGGAGGTAGTACCAAGATGGAATCTGGATGGGTGCCGTAACATATTATTTATTTTTCTATTTTTTATTTATACCCTGGTTTGACCTGCCACTTTCAGGGTCCTTGGTTTATTACCTTGTATTAATTGAGATACATTCCATGTCACATGTTAAAGCATTATTATTATTTTAGTTCCATTGTTCCTTTATATTATATTTTTTTTTCTTGATATGATTTTGATACATGGATTTTGATATTGAGGATATAACCCACCCACTACACTGTTCATACCCTCACCGATAGTCAATAACCTGTTGTGTACTGGGAGGAACACATGTGGTCATGTGGCACTCTAGACCAAACTGAGTGATTCAAGTTGAGGCATTAAAAAGTGGTATCAAATGAGTTTTTACTTTTCTTTTCTTCTGGATTATGTTTGGGGAAAGGTAGAAAGGAGTTAGGATGTATAGAAATTGGGTAGGGGAGTCACGTGAGTGTCTAGCTAGCTCTTATGTGATGAACCTTTGAGTTACCGGTGATGAGACTGCTATTACAGTTGTGGTTTTATAGTTTCATGCTGATCTTGAGTATGCTGTGTTATGATGGTTTATGGGATTTGGGTGCATTCATGCATCATGACTAGAAACATAAGATCACATGTGATATATACCCATTTCTTTTGTGACTAATGTGAAGGTACGAAGAACTAGGCTTGAGCCTTGGATAATAATAGGAGGGTTATGCCTTATCATTGTGGGTATCCTCTTAGGATATGTCTCATTTATAAATCCATTATGTGTGCCTTTAAATTTCTTGAGTTGATATCTTAAGTAATCTACTATAGGCATTCTAAGCATACATTTAACATTACAGAGAATGTTTTTTAGAAGACATCTGATAGGACTATCAAAGGAAACATGCCATAATGATCCTACAAGGGATAATTCCCCTATTCCACTAGAAGTCATACATGAGAATGAAACTAAGCATGCTCATATACCTTATCTAGTGGTATAGGTAGCGGAATTGATACAACCCAATTTTTTTTCTTAGTGTCTATTCAAGGTGAATGATTTCTTAGGACATTGGTCGATTATCCTCAAGACTTCCATCTCTAGAATCCTATATCCTTCCAAGGAAATGGAGGCCCTTATGATGCTAAGGTCTAGATATATGTCATCAAGGGGATATTTGAGCTAGTGGAGTTTATGGTGTATTGACAGGTAAATCTAACTTCTTTAATGCTTTAGGGACCCGCCAGGTGGTGGTGGGGTGTCATAAACCAAGCAGGAAGACATAAGGGTCTTACATGGGTGAACTTCAAGGAAATTTTATTCAAGGAGTTATTTTTATATATGATGAAGTTAGATTGTGTTTAGGAATTTATGTAGCTTTAGTAGGGACCAATGTTGGTTTATGTGATGCACTCATATTTTCATTTAAAAATTTGAACAATTTTTAATAATTTTAAAAGGATTTTAATGAATATTCTCATTTATTTAAATGTTTTAATAAAATATAGTAATTTATAATTGAATAATTAAAATGGATAAAAATGGATAGAAGTACTAAATTCTAGAAGTTTGATTATTTTTATGATTTTCTGTTGGTATTTCACTAAGTATTTTAAACACATTTCAAGTAAAAAATAGGGCCAACCTAAGCTATCCCTCAACCATGCATGTAAGATAGCCACCTAGCCAACCTATAGGGTTGGTTGGCCAAGACATCCCATTGGGAGAGTCTGCTTGAGTGAAAAATGGGTGTGAGTTGCATAGGGAGGAGCCTACGTAGTGTTTGGGCCAAGGCCTATGTGGGCTACGCATGAAGGTGTGACCCATTTTTTATGTGTTCATTATGTTGTGGAATCCCATCCCCGCAGTAGGGTTCTGAGCCGTCGAAGCCAAAAATTGATATTTAAATAAGCAATTTTCCTCTTGAAAATTTGATGTGGGACAAGAATTACAGTGGTATTGTTCATCATTTAGAAAAACGACACTACTCCACCTCATCCACTAGAATTAATGTGAGAAATTCATGTGGAAAAGAAATCCATTTAAAAAAATAAAATCACCGACACCTGTACATAAGATTTACCCAAAGATGAATATATGAGGATTTTTGAGAAGATAAAAGGCATATTATTTCTCTCTTCAAATTCAAAAGGAAATATTCTCATATATTTAAAGAAATATGCCTTGACCATGCTGATCCTACATAGTTCCAAGAGAATAATTTTATAGTCAGATATTAAATACCTGATATTTGTGAGGTTGCTACTCTATGAATTTAGAATTCCTGACATATTTTCAAATTCAATGTGAGATTTAAAACATTCCAAATTTGACCTAATATGAATGAAGATATGGGAGATATACAAAACGAGGGAATATGGCTACTCCTCTATCTATAAATACAAGGGTTCTACTGCTAGATCAAAGGATCGTGAGTGGAATGCTATCATTTCCATGCTCTATTTTCTTTTTATTTTCTACAGTAGTTTTATTTTAGTTTGTTTTATTTTATGAAACTTCATTCATTCTATTAATAACAAGTTTTCTATTTTGTTTCTTTCACTATAATTATCACTTTTTCTATCATTATCTCTCTCTCTCTCCCATTCTCTTATTCTCTTTTTCTTCCATTATGACCTCTTGCACTCGATAATGAGTGACTAATATAAGGATTGGACTCAAGGAGGATAAGTGTTTATTGAATTATGATTTTTAATTATTAAATGTTTTAAATAAATTTTTGTTGGATGAGGGTGAAGTGTATGGGTGTGGTGATTTACCACCATGAAACGAATCTTGAATTCAATTTTATTATTTTATTTGAAATTTTTTCCTCCTTTCCATTGAACACAATCTCATCACAAGATAGAGTTGATCCATTCAATGGATGAAATGACATATGTTGGATCTAGGTCCTAAAATATGGCACACTCTTTATTGAGGTGTGTTATCAACCTTGATTATAGGAGGAGGTAGAGTTAATATTGTCTAGGAATTTGATATTTCACAACCAATAAATAAGAGGAAAGTAATCCAAGAGTGATATTTCATAAATATGTTATCAAACTAAATTTAAAACAAAAAATATAAATAATGATAGAACCTGAATCCAAATGATTGGTGCAATTACTTTACCTATTCTATCTTTCATTGCATGTTAGTTTAGATTTTCATTCTTTTATTTCATTTAATTTTTATTTTTTTAGAAAATAAAAAAAGTAGTTTAGGTGAATTTAATTAGTAAGTGAATAACTATGAAGCTCCTCAAGTGACATAAACCTGGTCAGTTATTGTATTTCACTAGAAAATTATAAATATTATCTTTTTCCACACCCCACAATAGGTGCACGTTAAAACTTGTCATTATTTCCAGGGAGCCAAACAATTGTTTATTTGTTTTTTATTTTTCACATGGTAGATAGTTTTTTTTAAATTTATTTTATAAAAACAAAACCTAAAAAATATATTTTTCCATGATGCATAAAAAATTACCATATATTATGCATGGAATAATTACTCTCAGGCGCAGGACTAAGATTAAGTGTTTCAAACTGCTGAGAAATTCCTCTAACAGAGGGCTAAAAATCTCACTTATTTGGACAAGATAATGTAAAATGGCTAATATATAGGTATGGAATTTCAAGAATTGGAAAAGATGGTTAATAAAGTTCAAACCAACTAAAAAAAACTGAAGTCCAAAGAGGAAGAACCACTAGAGTTGGCCAATTTTTCTAAAGAGGTCCAGGAAGTTGAGGCTGCACTTGAGGAGTATCCACAACCCAACCATCTGGAGAATCAAATCAAAACCGACCATGAAGAGTTAGATTGGATTCATGATGATAAATACTTTCCTTCTATGCTATATGTATGGAATCAATAATTTTTGGACAATTTATATAATGAGTATGAGGTACAACATGATCTTCCCATTCCTTATAAAGTAGAAGAGACAACACCATTGCATATCACTCTAGCATTAGAAGATGAAAAACCACCCAAGTGGTGGAGTTTAAAGAAAATATGGGGGAGTTTGACCACTTGCCTCTATCTAGTGAGATCCAACTCTAGGAGACTCTTACCACTAAATAAGATATTGAAGTTGATCCAAATCAAGGATATGAACCTTTCCTAAACACTATATTTTTTGATTTTATTAAATTTAATTTGAGCTTAATTCCCTACTACTTTGAATTTATATATTCATCCAACCCTTGTTTTTTCTTGAAGTAAGATGAAGAAGAATTACATGAACCTATTGAGAAACACATGGAACATCCAACACAATTTGAACATGCATTAGAGGAAGACCATGAGGAAATCAAAGTGACATTTCTAGAGGAAGAAATGGCACAAGATTCTCACCATGAAAGGGAGGATTTTAATATTTATTATTTATTTTTAAATTCTGTTCAATTGGTACTAAATTCTAACTCTACCTTTGAATATTCAATTCATACAACCCATATTGAAAAATCACTTGAAAAGCAAGAGGAAGTTGCATAAGTAGCAACCAAGAAGAAGGATGATCCATACTTCATCCTACCCTTCCATGCAATCTGTACCTTATTTCTAAGGGGATGGATTTGGTGTACACTATCCATGGACTCCTCACCACCAACAAAGAAGAAGTACAAGATGGGAAAATCCACATGTGGTGGTTCAAGTCCAAGAAGATCCACTCACTGATGAATTATGGATGATAACTGGTACTTACCTTTTGGTGGTAGTAAAAATCCCGAGCCCACTTGGGGGTTAAGCTAAGATTTTTCACTCTAATTTATTTCTATGAATTTTCAATTTAACTCTTAGGATTAGTTTAGTATTCATCCCAATCACTTATTCTTTTTGGACTTTAATGAAATGATGCTTACGCTTAATTGATTGATTTTATTTTATAGGTTCATGATGGTATAAGGCAACCCCTAAATATCAAGGATAAGAGTGGACTAAATCTACATTAGAATAGGGAGTTTATTATTACATTATTTATATTTTAAACCCCTACATATTTCTAATTTTTTTAAACTGTAAATTATAACAACTATGTAAAACTGAAAATTGTGTGACCATACTTAGACTTTCTTGATTTACTTGACTTATCTAAGAGACATGAGTTTCTTAGGAACCCTTTGATTCCATGTTTTAGATTTCAATGATAATGAGATTGAATTAGTAAGGTGAAAAATTAAATTATTAGAGTAAATCATGGATATTGAATTGATGACTCATGATTTGAGGGAATTGGTTGAGTCATGTAGATGAAATTTCCTTACCATTTTAACACTTTTCATTTATAAAATTTATGTGAATTGATTTTTTATTGTTATTCATGACATTAGTGATTATCCCAAATTATATGTTCCATTCTTGAGAGTATTTCTAGACTAATTTCTTTCTATTATATCTTGATCATATTTATTGAGTGATCTTGGGGCATGTCACCCTCTAGAACTTTCATTGGAACTTTTCAAAGCTATGGAAGTGCAAAAGAACATTTAACATGATATGGTAATTTTTATTGATAAGGCCTTATCATTGATACCACCTTTTACATTTATCCTTGTTTATCCCATAGAGACCAAGAATGAAATTTTTAGGAATGATACATATTTCAGTCCATTTATATATATTCCCACCCTCCTCTTAGTATTTTTCAGGATATTTTAAAGTTTAAGTGTGGGGGTGAGGGAATTCATGGTGGAAGGATGCAATACATTATAAAGAAGAAGTATGGGGGTGCTACTCTGGGTATTGATAAAGGTTTATGATTCATTTATTATACTTTTTTATTTTACCTTCTAAAAAAATGAAAAAAAGAATGGGTTGTGGCTTGGGAAAATAAAAAATCATATTTATTAGACCTATGATTTTTATTATACATGGTTAGGTTGTGGATGTGAGGTTTTTCTCATGAATAACATTCAAAAAAGTAAAAAAAATATGAAAACGTAGTTTGAAAAAAAAGAATAAAAAATGAAAAAAGTAGAGAAAATTAAATAAGATTCAATTAATTCATTATGCTATCATTAATCATGACCTTACTTTGAATTTTGGGAATTGCGTGTTGTCATTTTGAAGGGGGAATTCCATTGAGCTTTTGCTTTTGATACCATGATTTATACTTTAGAGAGAAACCTTATCTTTGATTCTTAAAGTTTTTTCACATCAATTTCTACCAATCTTAAGACTCAAAGTCATTATATCCTTAATTGAAAATTACTCATGATTTTATGTGTTTTTTGTCTTTACAAAGTGGAGAAATTAGAGCCTTTTCAAGACTATGGAAAAGGAGCATGTTCTTATGACATTAACATAACTCTAATTGAATTTTTATCATGAGTAATGAGAGAAAAAGATTAAAAGTGAGGTAGATCATGATTTGGCATGTTTAATAATAATGAATTGAGAATATTTAATTAATGAAAGAAGTAGTTCCACCAATTTCAAAAAGGGAGAAAGTAAAATACTTGGATTGATTGATCTTTTCAAAAGTGTGAAATTAAGTTGATATTTTGTGTGGAACTTGAAAATTTGATTTAAAATTGATAACCATTTTATTTAATTGGTTTGAGATTTGAATATTTGTGACATGGTGTTTATTTTTAATTAAATTTTGAGATTCAATGCTTGAGGACAAGAATAGTTCAAGTGTGGGGGTATTTGATGCACTCACATTTTCATGCAAAAAATTTGAACAATTTTTAATAATTTTAAAAGGATTTTAATGAATATTCCTATTTATTTAAATGTTTTATTAAAATGTGGGAATTTATAACTAAAGAATTAAAATGTATAAAAATGGATAGAAATACTAAATTATAGAATTTTGATTCTTTTTATGTTTTTCTACTGGTATTTCACTAAGTATTTTAAACAAATTTCAGATAAAAATAGGGCCAACCCAAGCTAGCCCTCAACCATGAAAGCTTGTCAGCCACCTAGCCATCCTAGAAGGATCAACCAGCCAATCCAACCCATTGTGAGATCACACTCAAGAAAAAAAATGGATGTGAGCCATGTGGTAAGGAGCACACATAGTGTCTGAGCCATAGCCCATGCGGACCACACGTGTAAGAACAACCCATTTTTTGTGTGTGCATTGTATTTCAGGAGCCCATCCCTATAGAATGATTTTGAGTCGTCAAAGTTGAAAATTTTTATTTAAGAAAGAGATCACCACCCAGAAATATGATGTGGGACAAGCACTTCATCTGTACTGTTCATCACTTATAAAAATGATTCTACTTTGCCTCAGCCGCTTAACCCCTCTCTCAGACACTCCTTTTCTACCACCTGCCATGCCCGACCTCATTGTACCACCTTGATTCCACCTCTCAAAGCCACTTCCTCCCATTGTAACTCACTGAGAACCACCGTGGACACCACCATGAGATCTTGAGATCGAGTGGAATCCCACTGCTGAGGCCCCAAATCACCATGAAACATAATTAAAGCCTTGAGTGACACCAGTGAAGTACTCCTTGATGAAGAATGATTCCCTATATAAAAGGAGGGATTGATATGACCAATTTAAATTCCATATCATTTTAAAGAGAAAGGTTTCATAGGGACTTGCATGGAACACCAATGAATAACCAACTACATCATACTCCATCGAAATTGTCTATATAGGAAGAAACTGGTATGTGCATGATTCAACTATGTGAGATGAGGATAAAAAACATCAATGTGAGCTATACCAAAACAGGCTATGTGAAATGGCCTAAAACCAGTTGACTATGTGATTCTTGTGGATACAAACGGATACGTAGATGGGATCTTCATAGTATTAGCTATGAGAATTTTCTGTAATTAAAACAATAAATCCATGTGGAAAAGAAATTCATTTAAAAGAAGAAAATTGACAGCACCTGTACATGAGATTTATCTAAAGCTGAAGATACGAGGATTTTTGAGGTGATAAAAGACCTATTATTTCTCTCTTTGTATTCAAAAGGAAATTTTCATATAGATTCAAAGAAATAGGTATTGACCATGCTACCACTACATAGTGCTAAGAGACGAATTTTATAGTCAGATATTAAATACCAGATATTTTTTTAGGTTTCTACGCTATGAATTTGGAATTCCCAATATCTTGAGATTCAATGAGATATTTAAAATAATCAAGATGAATGAAGATACATGAGATATAAAAAATGAGGGAAGTTGGAAAATCCTCTATCTATAAATATAGGGGTGATGCTATCAGATCATAGGATTGGGAGTGGTCAATTTCTACTTCCATTCTCTATTTTATTTTATTTTTTTCTATAGTTTTATTTTAGTTTATTTTCTTTTACTTAACTTCATTTATTCTGTTAATAACAAGTTTCCCAATCTGTTTCTTTCACTATGCTTCACACACTCCCTCTCTCAAACTCCCTCTCTCTCTCATTCTATTCTTATCACTTTCTTCCATCGTGAACTCTTGCACTCGACAATGAGTGACTAAACTAAGGCTTGGCCTCAGGGGATGAAAGATGTTTCCTGAATTTTGTTTTTAATTATTAAACATTTTAAATAAATTTTTAGTGGATGAGGATGAAGTGTATAGGTGCGGTGATTCCCCACCATGACACAAATCTCTAATTTACTTCTATTCATTTATTTAAAACTTTTCCCTCCATTATATAGAATACAAGATATCCATAGGATGGATTTGATCCATTAAATATATGAAACTACATACAATGGATTCAGGTTCTAGAAAATTCCATACTCCCGATTGAGGTTTTTCATCAACCTTGATTATAGGAGGATATAGAATTAAGATTATATAGGCATTCAAGATTTCAAAATAAATAAATAAGAGGATAATAATCCAAGAGTGATATTTAATAATTGGGTTATAAAACTAAATTTAAAACAAAAAATATGAATAATGAGGGAACTTGAATCCAAACCCTTGGTCCAAGTAATTTCCCCATTTTGTCTTGTATTTCATATTAGTTTAGATTTTCATTATTCTATTTCAATTAATTTTCATTGTCTTATAAAATAATAATAAAATAAATAAATTAGTTTAGGTGAATTTAATTAGTAAGTTAATAACTATGAAGCTCCTAAAGTGAGATGAACCTGGTTTTCCACTGTGCTTCACTGGGAAATTATAAATAGTATCATTTTCCACACCCTACAATAGGTGTGCGTCGAAACTTAGATCCTTTACAGGAGAACCAAATTTTTTTTATTTGATTTTTCTTTTAAGCATTGTAGATATTTTTTTAATTTAATTTATAAAAAAAACCCTAAAATATATATATTTCCATGATGTTTCAAAACTTACGATATTATTATGCTTGGAATAATTAATCTCAGATGTAGGAGCAAGAGAAAGTGGTTCACAATGCTGAGAAATACCTCCAACAAAGGGCTAAAAATATCAATTATTTTTCCAAGCTCATGTAAAATGAACAATAGATAAGTTTTATGTTTAAATAATTAGAAGAGATGGTTAATTAAGTCTAAACTGACTATCAAAAACTGAAGGCCAAAGAGGAATCACCACTAGAGCCGCCCAATTTTTCTGAAGAGATACAGAAAGTTGAGGCCACACTTGAGGGGTATCCACAACCCAACCATCTGTAGAATCAAACCAAAATTAACCATTAAGAGATAGAGTGGATATATGATGATGAATACTTTCCTGATGATCTATGTATAGGGGATCAGTAAGATCATGAAAATTTATAGAATGAGTATGAGGTACAATATGATTTCCTTATTACTTATAAAGTAAAATAGATAACACCATTGCATATTACTCTAGCATTGGAAGGGGAAGAAACTACCCAAGTGGTGGAGTTTGAAGAAAATATGGAGGATTTTGAATACTTGCATCTATCCATTAAGATCCAACTTTAGGAGGCACTTACCACTGAATAAGAGATTGAAGCTGAGCTAACTCAGGGAGATAGACCTTTCCTAACATCTATCTTTTCTGATATTATTCAATATAATTTGATCTTAATTTTCTATTTATTTGTATTTAAATATTCTTCCAACCCTTATTTTTTCTTGGAGGAAGACGAAGAAGAAGTACATGCACCTATTGAGGAACACATGAAACTTCCAGCACTTGTTGAACATGCATTAGAGGAAGACCATTAGGAAATCAAAGTGACCTTTCCAGAGGAAAACAAGACACATGATTCCCACCATTAAATGGAGGATTTTCATATTTATTATTCATTTTTAAATTCTATTTAATTGAAACTAAATTCTAACTCTCCCTTTAAATATTCAATTCATGGAGTCCATATTGATCAAGAACCTAACAAGAAAGAGGATGTTTCACAAGTAGAAACCAAAAAGGAGGAGGATCCATACTTTATTCTACCCCTTCCATGAAAGTCGTACCTTATTATAAAGGGGATGGATTTGGTTTACACTATCTGTGGAATCCTCACCACCAACAAAGAATTAATGAAATCTAGGAAAAAACACATGTGGTGGTTTAAGTCCAAGAACCACCCACTGATGGATTATAGATGAAAACTAGTACTTTCCTTCTAGAGGTAGTAAAAATCCAGATCCCACTTGGGTGATTAAACCAAGATTTATCTTTCTACTTTATTTCTAGTAATTTTCAATTTCACTCTTAGGATTAGTTTATTATATACCCCAATCCCATATTCTTTTTGAACTTTAATGAAATGATCCTTGTGATTAATTGATTGATTTTATTTTATAGGTTAATGATGGAACAAGGCAACCCCTAAAGAGAAAGGATAAGAGAGGACTAAAGCTACATGAGAAAAGGGAGTTCATTATTACATTCTTTATCTTTTAAACTCCCTGAATATTTATAAAAATCTATTTTAAAATGGAAATTCCAGCAACTGTGTAAAACTTGAAATTGAATGCCCACACTTGAACTTTCTTTCTTTACTTGACTTATCTAAGAGACATGAGTTTCTTAGGAACCTTTTTATTCCATGTTTTTGATTTCAATGATAGTGTTATTGAATGTGTAAGGCGGATAATTGAATTATCAGAGTGAATCATGGATATTTAATTAACGACTCATGATTTGAGGGAATTGGTTTATTCATGTAGATTGAATTTCCTTACCATTTTTTTACTTGATTTATTTTAGAGACATGAGTTTATTAGGAACCTTTTGATTCTATGTTTTAGATTTCAATGATAATAGGATTGAATGAGTAAGGTGGAGAATTGAATTATCAGAGTGAATCATGGATATTTAATTAACGACTCATGATTTTAGGGAATTGGTTGATTCATGTAGATTAAATTTCCTTACCATTTTTTACTTGAATTATCTGAGAGACATGAGTTTCTTAGGAACCTTTTGATTCCATGTTTTAGATTTCAATGATAATGATATTGAATAAGTAAGGTGGATAATTGAATTATCAGAGTGAATCGTGAATATTTAATTAATGGCTAATGATTTGAGGGAATTGGTTGATTCATGTAGACTAAATTTCCTTACCATTTTTTGTAATTTGAATTTATAAATTTATGTGAATTTATTTGTTATTGTTATTTATTCCATGAGTGATTGTCGTAAATCACATGTTCTATTATCGAGAGGATTTATAGACCAAATACTTTCTATTATATCTTGAGTATATTTATTGAGTGATATTGGGTCATGTCACCCTCTAGAACTTACATTGGAAATTTTCAATTCTATGAATGTGAAAAAAACATTTAACACAATTGATGAATTTTTATTGACAAGGCCTTATCCTTGAGACCACCTTTTAAATTTATCCTTGTTTATCCCATAGAGTCCACGTATGACCTTGTTAAGAATGATCCATATTTCAATACATTTATATATATTCCTACCCTACACTTAGTATTTTTCATGATATTTTAAATTTAAAGAGTGGGGGTAAGGGAAGTCATGGTGAAAGGATGAAATACATTGTGAAGAACAAGTGTTGGGGTGCTACTATGGGTATTGATAAAGTTTTATGATTTATTTATTATAATTTATTATTTTCCCATCTAAAAAATGAAAAAAAGAATGGGTTGTGTCTTGGGAAAATAAAAAATAACTATTACTATAACTGTTATTTTATTATCATATGTGGTTAGGTAGTGGATGTAAGGTTTTTACCAAGAATAGATTTTGAAAAAATTAAAAAAAACTTGAAAAAGTAGTTTGAAAAAAAATAAGAAAAAATGAAAAAAGTAGATAAAATTCAAGATGGTGAAATTCATTCATTATGATATCATTAATCATGAACTTACTTTGAGTTTTGGGAAGTGGGTGTTTTCATTTTGAAGGGGATAATTCCATTGAGATTTTTCTTTTGATATCATGCTTTATACTTTAGAAATAAACCTCCTCTTTGAGCCTTAAAGTTTTTCACATCAATTCCTACCAACATTAAGGCTCATAGTCATTAGAGACCTAATTTAAAATTCCTCATGGTTTTTTGTGTTTTTTATCTTTACAAAGTGGAGAAAGTAGTTCCTTTTCAAGCCTATAGAAAACAACATGTTCTCATGATATGAGCATAACTCTACTTGAATTTATATCATGGGTAATGAGAGAAAAAAAATTAAAAGTGAGGTAGATCATGACTTGGAATATTTAATAATAATGAATTGAGAAGCTTGAATGAATTAAAGAAGAAGTTAAACCATTTTCAAAAGGGATAAAGTTCAATACATGGATTGATTGATCTTTTGAAAAGTGTAAAATTAAGTTAATGTTTTGTGTGGAACATGAAAATTTGATTTAACATTGATAATAATTTTATTTAATTGGTTTGAGATTTGAATTTTGGTAACATGGTGTTTCTTTTTAATTCAATGTTGAGATTCAATGCTTGAGGTCAATCACAGTTCAAGTGTGGGGGTCTTTTATGCACTCATATTTTCATGCAAAAATTTGAACACTTTTTAATAATTTTAAAGGGATTTTAATAAATATTTACATTTATTACAATGTTTTATTTAGATGTGGTAATTTATAATTGAATAATTAAAATGTATAAAAATGGATATAAATACTCCATTTTTGAAGCTTGATTATTTTTATGATTTTCTAATGGTATTTCACTAATTATTTTAAACACATTTCACATAAAAATAGGGTCTTCCCATGCTATCCCTCAACCATGTAGGCCAACTAGCCAGCCCAAGCATAAAATGGGTGTGAGATACGCCGGAAGGAGCACATGTAGTGTTTGGGGTGGGGGTCTTTTATGCACTCATATTTTCATGCAAAAATTTGAACACTTTTTAATATTTTTAAAAGGATTTTAATGAATATTCCCATTTATTACAACGTTTTATTAAGATGTGGTAATTTATAATTGAATAGTTAAAATGGATAAAAATGGATATAAATACTGAATTTTGGAAGCTTGATTATTTTTATGATTTTCTGATGGTATTTCACTAAGTATTTGCGTAGTATCGGCTATGAAAATTCATTGGAATTAAAGTGATAAATCCATGTATAAAAGAGATTCATTTAAAAGAATAAATTCCACAACAACTTTATATGAGATTTTTCCGAAGCCGAAGATATGTGGATTTTTGATAATATAAAAGACATATTATTTATCTCTTCAAATTCTAAAGGAAATATTCTCACATATTCACAAAAATAAGTGTTGACCATGCTTCTACTACACAATGCCAAGAGAAGAATTTTATAGTCATATATTAAATACCTGAAATTTGTGAGTTTGCTACGCTATGAATTTGGAATTATTGATATATTTTCAGATTCAATGTGAGATTTAAAACATTAAAACTTTGAACTGATATGAATGAATATAGGGGAAATATAAAAAATAACGGAAGATGGATACTCCTCTATCTATAAATATAGGGGTGATGCTGCCAGATCAGAGGATTGGGAGTGGTCTGCTGCTGCTTCCATGATCTATTTTCTTTTATTTTCTACTATAGTTTTATTTTAGTTTATTTTAATTTATGTAACATCATTCATTTTATTAATAAAAAGTGTTCCACTTTATTTCTTTCACCATGTTTATCACTCTCTCTATCACTCTCTCTATATCTCTTATTCTATTCTTCCCACTTTCTTCCGCCATAACCTCTTGCACTCGATAGTGAGTGACTAACCCAAGGTATGGCATTGGGGGAGGATAGGTTTTTTTTCTGAATTATTCTTTTAATTATTATTTTTTTAATAAATTTGTGGTGAATGAGGGTGAAGTGTGTAGGTGTGGTGATTTTACACCATGAGACGAATCTCGACTTCAGTTTTATTCTTTTATTAATTTCCCCCCTCTATTCCATTAAAAACAAGCTATTTAAAAAATGGATTTGATCCATTTAATGGATGAAATGACATATTATGGAAATGGGTCCTAGATGAAGCCACACTCTCAATTGAGGTATGTTATCAACCTTGATTATAGGAGGAGGTGAAATTATAATTGTCTAGGCATTTGAGATTTCACAACCAATAAATAAGTGGATAGTTATCTAAGAGTGGGATTTCATAATTGGTTTATCAAACTAAATTTAAAACAAAAAATATGAATAATGAGGGAATCTGAATATAAACCCTTGGTCCATGTACTTTCTTCATTTTGTCTTTAATTGCATGTTAGTTTATATTTACATTATTTTATTTCATTTAATTTTCACTGTTGTAGAAAATAATAAAAACACATTTTTTTTGATTAGGTGAAACGAATTAGTAAGTGAATAACTGTGAAGCTTCTCAAGTGCAAAAACCCTGGTCAACCACTATGCTACATTGGGAAATTATAAATAGTAAAATTTTTCACACCCTACGACATATGTGTGTCAGTCTGCTTACTATGATATTTTCATAGACTTTATTCTATTTGATTCTCTTTTAGCTAGGGATGAGGTGTAGAAGGCCTAAAAATTTGAGGTCGACCTCTGATCAAAGTTGAGGCATCGATTTAGGAGATTTGACCTGATGACATATCTAGAGGTGCTTCACAAAGACTTGATGATAGAGGGATAGATATGCTGGTGTTCTTCTAGATCTTATTATATTTCCTGGAGGAATTTCCAATGTTATAGTGGGTGCCTCTTTTAGTAGCAAGAAGGGGAAAGCCGATGAGATGCAGTGTGGAAATGGTAGGAAATCAAACCAGAGTGGGGTCTTTTCATCCCCCTCTAAGGTAAGAGGAGGTCCCCAGTGTTTCAACTCTGGATAAAGTGTTTCAACTATGGATAGGGTGGGAATTTTTTTTCCAAAACATCAGAACAAGTGTCATTAATGTGGAAAGATGAGAAATATTCAATAGTTTTTTTCAAGGGTGTTGGTGACATGTTCTCATAGGGGTGCAGGGAAAACATAGACTGTGACCCATAGATTTGGTCGGTTCCCTCAATAGTATACTTTGATTCTGAATACTTCAGAAACCCATGCGATTTATATGACACAGGGGAAGGCCTGTGGAGCTGTGGTAGGTAGGATTTATGTAGTAGATCGGGTTCCAGATTATGGTGGAGATGGACTATCGACTATTCAAGGTATGATATTGATCAAAACTATGCTATCTTATTCTTTGTATGATATAGGAGCTTCCCATTCATTTATATCTTCTCAAGTTTTTGTTGGGATTGACTTTTTGGTCAAGTTATCTTCTAAGTCATTATTTCTTAACACACCCTTAGGAAATAAAGTGGATCATCTTCAAAGTTGTACAGAATGTCCTATAGTAGTTGTTAGCTATAAAAATCTATAGGATTTCATGACTCTTAAGATTACTAGATTTGATGTGATCTTTGGCATGAATTGGTTGACCAATTATTGAGTGCACATCGACTGTTACAGGATAAAAATATCCTTTACTATTCCAAAGGAAGAGAAGTTTATTTTGCTTGGTGAATGAGGTGTTAGAGTAGGAATAACAAGTCTAGAATTGATTCAGTTTGGAGTTATTATAGCTCTCTTAGTAGGTGTAGTTCATGCGGTAGCTCCATCCTATTTTCTTCCTCTGGTGGACCTATATCAAGATGAATTTCTAGATTAATTCTCAGGGATTACTCTTTATAGAGGGATTGAATTTGACATCTAACTCATGAAAGGAGAACAACCTATATATATTCCTCCATATCATCTAGAATATGGAGAGTTGAAGGAACTTAAGGTGAAACTTGAGGATTTTGAGGTGAAATCATTTATTAGACTAAGCATATTTTCTTGGGGTGATCTAGTTTTGTTAATAAAGAAGAAAGATGATACTATTTGGTTATGTGTGGGGTAGAGAAAGATGAAATAGGAGACCATAAAGAATATATACTTGTTTTTTAGGATCAATGACTTGTTTGATCAGTTGTGGGAAGCCTGGGGGTTCTCAAATGTTGACCTATGATTAGGATACCCCCATATTTGAGTTAGAGAGAAGGATATTTCTAATAAATCATTCAAGAATATATACAGACTATATGAGTATCTTTTCATGCCTTTTAGGTCGAAAAATTATATAATGGTGTTCATGGATATCATGAATAGGATCTTCCATCCATATATTGACTCCTTCATTGTGGTGTTTTTTGATGATATCCTTATATACTCACAGACCTCAGAGATGCATGATAGAGACTCAGAGACTGTGTTGAGTACACTTTGGACACATCAACTTAATTCTAAGCTCTCAAAGTGTCACTTATAGATTCAAGATTTATTTTTTCTTAGGCATGTGATCTCTAAGGAGGGAATTTTTGTAGAATCATAGAAGGTATAAATGATGATCTCTTAGACATGCCCTAGAAATGTGTTTAGTATTAGAAGATTCTTATCTTTAGTTGTGTATTACTAACAGTTCATCTAGGAATTCTCTCATATTAAAGAACCTATGAATGGGATTACCAAGAATGGGGTGAATTTTGAGTGAAAAAATCAATGTGAAGAGGATTTCTTAGAGATGAATAGAAAATTAATGACAACTTCGACCCTAACATTGGTAGATCTTGGGATTGAATATGTGGTTTTGTAACAAACTAACTGTTTCAACCTAGCATGCCACCCAATTTGTCCCACCATAAGATACAGATTGACAAAACAACTAAAAAAGTATCATAAAAAGAAATAAAGATATAAAATAATAGATAATAATACAGAATAAATAAGAACATCTATAAGATATACAATGCCAAGCCAAAAAAGGATAAACTAGAAAGTAAAGCAAGACAAGACAGAATCGAGTCTCCATGTGACCATCCATCACAAACAATCCATTTCAATAAGAAGGTGACAACACCCAATAGAATCCAATGAATTACATGATTCCCTTCCCTTTATCTTTGTTATGAAAAACCACATATACAAATTCCAAAAATAAAAAGCAGGGTGTAAGCACAAATCCTAGTAGTATTTAACCAAATAATCTATAAAAAGTCTAATACCATGAAAACATTAGCTCTAGCTTTAAAAAAAATTTAGTTTATAAATAATTTTTGAAAGATAATTTTTTTGTAAAACATCCTTTGGTTTGTGTAAAAGCCTTCCACATTCACATAAACTAGGAATATGACAAGTACATGTAAGATAACATGTAAGCATAAACAAAAGCATCCATGAATACACCATAAGATAAAAAAGTGAGAAATAGAGCATGAAAAGTACCATCATGTATAAAACCAAGCATAACTAACAAAGCAAAATATTGGTCTCTAGCCTATGAGAATATGCACTTAGACAAATAAAGTAACACTAATACATACTGTAGGCACCAAAAAAATATTCTAAGAAAGGAAAGAAGAAAGAGGCCCCACACCCTTCCTCACGAAGACCCGACGCGAAGCCCCCCGAGCAATGCGGCTTCCGTGAAGCACCTGAGGTGGTAACGCTCTGCGAACGCCCTGATGTTCAAGAACCCACTACAGATCAGAAGAGGCGGTACCTATCTACAAATCTAGTTGATGTTCGTGACCCACCGTAAATCAATAGACTCCCCCTTCATGCCGCGTGAGATTTGCTTCGCGGTGCCCCTTGCCTATAAATACTGAGATCCCCCTGAGCTTTCTGGACGGACAATCCGAACTTTCGGCTTCTCAACTCCCAAATCGTGAAGCACCCTTCGCTCTGGGAATCATGAGCTTCGCGAGGTATTTTTGATTCACAAGAGGCTTTCTCCTTGTCTTGTTTTGAGTCCCTCTTACGAGAGGGATGCCCTTCGCAAAGCCTAAGGGAATTCGCGAAGGAAGGGGATTCCCAAGGGAACCCAGGAAGTCGCGGAGCATTTATGCTTCACAAAACACCCATCCTGTACACGTGACCCACTTGCCAAGGCAGGATCACTATACTTCATGAAGCACACTACGTCACAGCACCTTGCTTCGTGAGGCAGTGCTCCACGAACACCTTTCCACTTCGCGAAGCACCTCCCACTCACACCTATTCCCCATGCTAAGTCCAAGGAACTCCACTTCTTGAAGCACACCCCTTCGCAAGTGTCCTCCACTATGCAAAGAAACCGAGCTCTGCAAGGCCCCTGCCCGTGGACCCCTCTTCTTGGCAATTCTTCTTCCCGTGCGACCCTCCAGGTTTGCACGATGTGATTTCAAAGTCCCCTAGACGACACCACCTACAGCTTTGCTTCGCCTAATGATTCTTCAAATAGGAATGATAACGGTTATTAATTCTTCGAATAGCCACACTAACGTGGACCCCTAGATGGTTCGATCTGCGACCCCCCTTCACCACAGAATTTCTGGTACCTTCCCTCCCACCAGGAGCAGAGGGTATTGGTTATGTAAGTCCTAGGGGTATGGAGCGAGCCCACCTCATCCGAGCTGTAGGACGTTAAACTTCCAAGCACCTCATCCTCAACACATGATGTTAAAATGTGATCCGAACCCATGCCTCGCACGTAGGGTCCCCCCGGATCGAACATTCTTTACGCCCACTAGTCTCCATAGAGATGGGATCACTCCTCCACAGGGGATGATATACTCGTTATCAAAGTGGCGTTTGTCCACGGGGAAGGGCAGACATCTTGGCATAAGTCCCCCACCTAGCCCCTCTTGCAGAAGGTAGCACCCATGCACCTCCGTACTTCCTCACCGCCAGGGCTTGCGGAGGGCGTGATAGGGAACGAGGCACCTTCTTTCTTTGGTCCCAAAATCCTCTCCCTCTGTGATTTGTCTCTCTTGGTCGTCCATCCTGGAGTAAGTCCCAACACCATGGGCCGCCTAACGCATAATCCCCTCTTCGATTCTCATGGACGCACCCTTCATAACGTGATCATCAGGTCTCTGCTGCCTCTTGTTTCTCACACTGAGCACGACTCACGTGGGCTTAGAGTAAGCGTTGGCCATGACAATACCCCGTCTTGCATGATGTTAAACTGTATTCCACCCATCCAGCATGACGTTAAACTATATGCTATCCCGCATCACATTAAACTGTACATCCATTTGAACTATGTGGTCTTTGATCCATGTTAAGGCATGGTACGTAGGAAGCCTCCATGAGGTTCAAGACCACCACCCATCATTTATTCACATCAGGTTACACCTCCATCCCGTATGACGGTAAACTACATTCCAGTCTAGCAGTAAGCCGTTGTGACTATCCGGAACTATGTGGACTTTGATCCATGCTAAGACATGGTACATAGGAAGCCTCATGAGGTTCAAGCCCACCACCAGTGGACCCCTAGGTTCACCATCATGTCGGTTCACTGATGAAGCCCTTTGAACCACGAGGTCTTTGATTCATGTCAAGGCATGGTATGTAGGAAGCCTCCCTGAGGTTCAAGCCCATCAACCATCGGACCAAGGTCCACCTTCATGTCGGTTCACCGACACTGCCACCTCCCGAACTACATGGCCTTTGATCCATGCCAAGGCATGGTACATAGGAAGCCTCCCTGAGGTTCAATCCCTTCACCCATCGGACCAAGGTCCTTCTTTACGTCGGTTCGCCAACACCCACATCCCCTTTGAACTACGTGGTCTTTGATCCATGTCAAGGCATGGTACGTAGGAAACCGTCCTGAGGTTCAATCCCACCATCCACCTAGGCCAAGGTCATTCATATCGGTTCTTCGACATGCCCCCATCTTGTATAACGTTAAACTGCATCCCAATCCAGCAGTAAGCCATTGTGACACTGCCATCCAGTTGTTCTGATACCCCTTAGTATCAGTATAACAACTGCTTTTCTTGAACTACGTGGACTTTGATCCATGCCAAGGCATGGTACATAGGAAGCCTCCCAAGGCGCAAGCCCACCACCCATTGGGCCAAGGTCCTTTTCACACCGGTTTTCCAGCGCTCAACCTGAACTACGCGATCTTTGATCCATGTTAAGGCGTGGTACATAGGAAGCCTCACGAGGTTCAAGCCCACCACCACCTGGTCGTTTCGACCGTATTCGCATCGGTTCTTCCAACACCTTGGGCAACCTAGAGTGTAAGCCCCACACATTCATCCCGAACTACATGGATTTTTATTCCCTGCCACGGGGATACGTAGGAAGTCTCTTTGAGACTCAAGCCCATCACCACCGCCATATCCACGACGACTCCATTTCATTCCTCCTTCACTCTATGCAATTCTACATCATCCATCCTGATTCTTACCCGGGCCACCACATACCGGTGAGATCATGCCATCCCATTCCCCTCCATAGCATTCAGGAAGTTTCCCATGGGATGGCTTTGATATCGTTGTTCCCTCAAGGGGGATTCCTCAATCTGATCCACTCCAGCTAGTGTTCTAATCAGCTCGATCCGTCTCCGCTGGACATTAAACTCGCAGCATACCCTGTGTTAAAACATGGGAAGCTGAGGAAAACCCCAGATACATGCCTATGGCATATGATTCCCTGCTCTCGATGTGGGATGCCTCGGGCTTCCGTGCCCTCTATAAGACCTATAATAAGGGACAAAAGACAGACATATCAATTCCCCAACGTTCATACACGTTACTGATGCCTCGACGTGACTACTTCCCCGACTGAAAGTTGCTGCCCTGACCGAACCCTTTGGAGTGTCCTGACAGAAGCAGTGTAATTAACCGGCCTCCATGGAAACATGGCACTGGGAAGAGTTTCATGAACAACGTATTAAATCTATGAGGGAGACCCAGACTAGGTGATGAGTTCTAAGGAGGAATCAACAGAAGGAAGAACCGAAATCCCATCATCCCGTTTCAATCAAGGAGAAGGCATCCCTGAATAAGGAGTGAATGCTGCCCACCTTTGGAAAGCGGGAATATGGGGTAACAAAAGCCACGCCATGTCGCGCCCCAAGCGGACGAACGCGCGCGCCCTGGAAAAAGTGTCGGAAACAGAAATGGTGAACCCGATGTGAAATTCTTCTCCTCAATGTGGAGATTAGTAGTGTTCGATACATCAGTAGATTGACATGTCACCGGATCCAGATAACCGGCGTTGGGTCCAGCGAAGCAAATAGCGGGCCTAGCGTGAAACTCACCAGAAGTTGGGGTAATAGAATGTGGGACATTCTGTTCTGCAATGTTGTCAGCATGGATTCCTATTACCAACCACGGGAGACAGAATGGCGCTAGGGCACTGGTTGTCAATTTCTTTTCCTCACAGTGCTGATGAGTTAATCTCCATGTTTCCCAGGAATCAGGTTGCTGCTACAGGGACACGATCGCCGCCCACCCGCCTACGCAGGGCAGGGGAAATACCAGCATAGCCGCTCCACATGGATCCATTACTACCACAACGACATCTGCATCCACGAGTGTGGGGCGCCCATGCCCCCTCTCCCCATCGGAAGTCATCCAAAAGAGGGTGATTAACGACCTCATACATCGTTACGAGGAGGAGGGAATAATCCCAACTCAGGATATGGCCTGCCTGGACCTGGAGGCATCTAGGCCCCACCGTCAACGCTACCCTCGAGGGCTGCGCAGGGAGCCCCTGCTCCCCACCCCAACATTCAATCGTTTCGGGAGCCTGTCCCCAGAATGCCTCGACGACTCCCTGCCTTACGCTGATGAGGTGGGTGATGTCCGGCTCAGCCCGGTCAGAGTCCCAATCCAAGGAATCCAAGCAAGGGCCCCCACTTATCCGCATCAGCGCCGCCATCCGGTATTGCCAGAGGAGCAGGTAGGCTATGCCCCTGCACCACACGCACCGGCTCGCCTGACCTGACGCCAACGTTGGGCCCGAGCTGAGGACACCTGCAAAGGGGCGTCAATGTCGAAAGATACTCTGTCCTGAGCCACCATTGACGTATATCATGAAACCCCTACACACACTGAGCAGGAACACTCCTACGCTCGACCGGGATCGAGGCCCCAACTGCCCCACGGGCAGGCTGGGTTGACTCTCTGGGTCGCAGGCCTGAGTGGTGATCGCCGTGAACCAACCCTCGGTGATGTCACCCCGTATGGAGGTCCTCCCCGTACCACCACTCCACAGAGCGTGGGCCTTCCCTACTCCGAAACTTGTCATGGAGGTATGCCCTGTGCTACCCCCAACCCGAATGAAGACCTGCCCCGTGGCAGTGAGACTTGGCGCGGAAGCCTCTCCCGTGCCCACCACACCGGGTATGGAGTCCCTCCTCCTGCCCCAACTATCGATATGAAGGCATTTCCCATCCAGTCCCTATCCAACGTGGGGACCCTCCCTACATTCTCTCCGCAATTGGAGAAGGTTCTCCTCACCCTGGCAACCGAGGGGGTGAGGGTCAACCTCGCTCCACCCGCACCAAGCATGGAGGTCCTCCTCATGCTCCCGTCGGTTCCAATGGAGGTTTCACCCGCTTAAGTGATGTTCATGGAGGTCATCCCCATGTTCACTTCGACAATTTCCCCGGTTCCCCTCGCACCCTGGTTGTCTCAAGCGGAAGTCCTCTCTGCCATGGCGCCAGCAAGGCCCCAAGACTACATGTCAGGAATCAGCCTTGTCCTGAGGAGCCATCTAGGGGAAGGAGGGTGGGTCGTCCTGCCACAAGAAGAATCCTGGGAAGGCCCGGGTGGAGATCAAACCGTCCCACTTCTTAAATTCTGAAGCATAATGTGACTCGGCAGTGGAACCCTCTCCTCGGTCCTCTATGTCAAGGACTGGGGCAGGAACAAGGCGTGTCAGCCTCATCCTTCTGGAATGCGAAGTCCACCGGATTCCAGCCTCTCTTCTTAGGTACATCCTGGAGGAGGAAGTTGTGGGAATCCCGCAGGTTCCGACCGTGCAGTCACCACCGTCATCACCAGAAGTGCCCTCTACCTCAACCAGAGATCACAAAGAGCTATTTTGGGGACCGATGGCGGTTGAAAAACAGTGTGACCCATTGCCGGTAACCGCGATCCCTGCACCAGAGGCCGTGGCTATCAGCCCATCTTATTGTGACATTGTGGTCAGGTTATCTCACTCTTCGGAGGATGGCCCAGAATTCGGTGGCCAGTCGGGTCATTCGCCGTATTCTCCGCCACCCAGTTTACCGTCTCAGTGGTCCGCCTTAGTACCACTACCGGTCCCTTAGCCAAATCTGGTTTATGAGTGGGGAAATACGGGGCTAGACCCTGAATTCGAGCCCAGGAGCTTCTGGAATATTCTCATAGCGGACCAATTCCCAAAGAAGTTCTGGCCTGAGGCAACGTCGAACTTTTGTGTGCCGAAATCCCTCACCCTAGAGGAAGTCGAGTGCTTCCGTCAAACCATATGGGCGACACACTTCCATTTTCGCTATCATCAGGTGTTGTACCCTAGGAGCCAAGTGAACTTTGAGGAAATCAGCGACCAATGCTGTCTGGTCGATTTGGCTTCACTCCCCATGACCCAGCGCCCTAAGTCACCAGGTCGCTAGAGCACTCTCCAACAAAAATGCGTTCAAAGTTTCAAGGTACTCCGCAAAATCATCAGGGACGCTACCATCCATGTGCAAGTCTGTGGATGGGGACAGTATTCCACCCTCCTTTTCAGTCCTATCCGGCGGTAGCCCGATTCGTTATGTGACATTGAGGACATTCCCCCAAGAAGGGTTGCGGTCCACATGGCTGACATAATGGACAAGGAGGACGAGATGGAGTTTCTAAATGGAGATTTACCCCCTGAAGGTGTACCACTGCTACTGGACCCATCAGGGAGGATTACTCGCTAGCAGAGGAACCTTCTAGGCCTCCCTACGCCCACTGAGTCGCTGGTACTCAGTCGGAATACCGGTAAGGGTAAAGAACATGTCAGAACTGTCAAGCACTCCGACCCATCCGCCTCAGTACAGAAGATGGACGAAGACCCCGATAAGGCTGCATTGTGCCATCAACTTGCTGAATAGAAGAGGCTGGTTGACAAACTCTTAGCCGAGCGCGCTATAGAGAGGCGACCCGACTATGGTGATCCTAAGCTAGGGCAGCAGGGGCAGGAACAACTCCCCCCGACGAGATGCCTCTGGGAAACCCTGATCATACTACTCCTGCGGACAGGGCAGAAGCCGGAACTCATGGAAAGAGGGCGTGATACATCTTGTCAAACCCTCCTGAACGGCGAGGCAATCTGAGGAATCCAGCTCGGGTTCCCCTAGCCGCCCCATGGGCCGTTACTCCAGTCGCTCCACGAGCCATTGAATCCATTTACCATGTTGAAGATCCCAAAAACGCACTCATGGTTAGGGATCCCCGTCAAGACAGGGGCCACTGCCTGGATGATCTTATAACGGCACTCATCGCCCACCTCGAGGCGTTGGAAACGCGACAGGTGGTAGTCCCACCAGATGTAAAGCCATATCCTGTGTGGGTGGATGATATGCTTGCACCTCTGGGTTTTGGGAATCCCATTTTTTCGCTCTTTAACGGGACTAGGGACCCGCCGCAGCACTTGGATCATTTTTCCTCCAGGTGTGGCCCCATGTTGGGGACCCCGACATAGCAGGAAGCCGCCAAGATCCTATGTTTTGTGCAAATATTGGAGGTTTCTGTATTCGTCTGGTACAACCATCTCCCTATCGGATCAGTGACTGACTGGGAGGATTTTCACCGGCAGTTCTTATACCAATTCAGATCCACCACATGAAATATTAGCATCGCAGACCTCTTCAAGTTTAAACGAAGGCCTAATGAGCAAGTTGCGGACTTCATCGCCCGGTGGAAGGGGCTTACATACTCCCTCAACATGCCACTGACTCAGGATCAATTACTGACGATGTGCATAGGGAATGTTAAAACAGAACTAGTTCCTTCCCTGATCACCCAGAACTACCTCGGAGGGTTCCGAGACTTCTCAGATAAGGATCAGCACCTCGAGGAAGCTCTGCAACAGGCTAGTCAGGCACGTCTGCTACCCCCTGTGATCCTATCCAGGAGGGCTTCTAGAGCCTAACCTGCTATGGTGGACCAAATATAAACCCCCAGGCAGCTAGAATTACTTCCAGTGGCACCGGATCTGCAACCCCTTAGAGGCCCTCCACCTCAGGCACAGGCTCCTTCCCAACAGCGACCGCCTCAGAACCGACAGGTTCCCTCGTGCAATGCACCACCACCTCCTAGGCGGAACAATCAGGCTCCGCCTCCTCGGCAAGCCCCTCGTCAGGGCCAGGCTCCCAGATCCCCTTATCTAGAAAAAAGTCACCATACTTACTTGTTCAACGAGAATCAGGTCCCCGGTTACTTCCGTAGTTCCCTAGAGCAGGGGATTGTGCGTTTACCCGAGTGCAGAAGGCCGACAGAGGTGAATCTCATTGATCTCCCCAACTACTGCCCCTATCACCGGATTCTGGGGCACACCCTCAAGAAGTGATATGTGTTTAAAGACTGGATCCAAGACCAGGTCGACAACAACATAGTCAGGTTGGGACCAGCCCCGACAAAAGTGGCGGGTGTCTTCGTAGGGTCAGAAAGCGGTAGTGACGACGATGGTGAGTGGCAGTAGGTTCCCAGCCGTGGGTCCCAGAAGTACGACGACTGGATGGCCCGTAAAACCATCGCCCACACCCACGGTATCATTCAGGCATGCCTAAATCAACCGGAGACTTCAGAAGATGTGACCAATACCTCTGCGTTGTCATCTCAGCCGACCTCTTCCCAAAAGGGAAAGCAGCGGCGACACAAGAAGAAGCAACGCGCTCCACCACTGCCATCTTCATACTGCACTCTCGGTGACTTCATGCCCCCTGAGATGGGGATTCCTCCCAGAATCCACCCAGTGGTGGATGATTCATCAAGCGATAGTTAGGGGTGAACTTCGATTAATACCGTGGAGCTGGTGAATCCCTACGTGACTCCCTACGAGGGGGAACGCCAGGCGAGCCTTCCCAACGTCCCCAGTCGACGTCAACGTCAGCGGAACCATGGCCACATAGGTCATAAAGGCACATCAGCGGGTGATTTCAGTCAGGCCGTGCACACTACTGAAACCAGACAACAGGCCCAGTACAGAGCTCAGCACGTGCAACCTCATCTCGTGCCCTCAGATCTACCTCCACCACCATTTGTGCTACTAGATCAGGTAGAGATGTCTCGTCCATATCGTGGCCAGTCTTTCCCTACTACAAGACAATCTTAGTTGTCTGGTCCTCATCCTGCAAGTACTCTTCAGGCATCAACTAGTAGGCAGTGGGATGTACCTAGTACCAGCCAGCCACCGGTCTAGCTAGCAGGGCCCGCCGTGCCTCCAATCGCAGAGTGACCTCCTGTAAGCAGAGGTTCATATTTGGCATGGAAGTATGATGTTCTGAATCACCTTACTGGCATTCCAGCAAGGATTTATATTCTTGACGCTCTTCTCCTATCATCTGAAATGCGTGAGGCACTTTCCATGGCCCTAAGGATCCCCCTCCAGTTTGAGACGGAGGTAGCAGCTGCAGAAGCCTTCCACGCTGAGGCGATTGAGAATGCCGAATGTCAGGCAGTTATCTCGTTCTCTGGTGAATATGAATACCCTCCCATACATGGGAATATCCGCCCACTGTATGTCACTGGCCAGTTCAACGACACGGAAGTCCGCTGTTGCCTTGTTGACATGGGTTCTGGGATTAACCTAATCCTGACTCAGACACTGCGAAATCTGGGTTTGTCTAAGGATGATTTAACTCCCTCCGACCTTAGAATCTAGGGATATGATAGGACCGAGCAATCCCCAGTCGTCAAGATCCGCTTGAAGACCCAGTTTGGTGGCCTAATTGCCAGCACCGAGTTCATGGTTGTCTCCCAGGACACCGCATACAACGTATTGATGGGTAGTCCATGGCTCCATCTGCATGCAGCGGTCCCTTCTCCGTATCACCAATGCCTCAAATACTCCCTCAATGGCCGAGTAGGCGTGCTCCAAGGAGATGCGTCTCCCTTTTCCTTTTTTAAATCCCGCTACCTGGATGCCAACTATTACAAGAGAAAGGATAAGAAAATCCTGGAAAGTGAGGATGAACCCGCCCCGGTCACAAGTGATCCCTGGGCAGGCCTGGACGACGCCTACATCTTCCCGATCCATCGGTTGGAGGCCACGACCCCCGACATGGGGTAGTGTTTTGTTGTTTTAGGTACAAGAGGAAGGCATGTTCCCATGTCCAAGAAATGGTGGAAAATCAACTCGTACTCCTACACCAACCAAGCTTAGGTGATCCCGAAACCTCTTACCCCTGTGAAGTATCGGGATGTCAGGCTCATGGAAATGGTAGTATGTCATACGTGTCTCTTTCGCTGATCTGGAATCAACCGGCTCAGGCCGACGTGTCACTACTACTTTGATGTCATCAAGCGTGGACCCTTGGGTCGAAGACCAGATGGGATTGGATCAACTTCCTTCATCGCTATGGTCTCAGTGGTGCATGAGTCTCTTGATATGATGACCACTACTGCCCAGGCCGGCACCAGCTGCCCATCAGGGTTTGATAACTCAGAAGCAGCTCCCCCCACGGAATATCCCTCTACAGGTGGATAAGAGGATCTGGAGGATGCTCCCCCTGCCTTTGAAGAAGGCGTCTCTACCACGGTCGATGAATTGGTACAGGTGAACCTTGGTAGTGAGGTAGATTTGAGACCCACATTGATCAGTGCTGCCATGGCCGCCGAGGAGCAACAACAGTATGTGGACTTTCTCAAACAGCACCGTGATGTGTTTTCCTAGAGTTCCCTCGGTCACAGAATGGTCGAGCAGACGCTTTGGCCATCTTAGCTTCATCACTCACAGAACCCAAGAAGGATGGTTTGATCATACATGTGGCACACCGGAGAATCATTTCCCCCGTCACCCCAGGGGATGAAGATGACCAATGGGTAAGCCATATTACCTCCAAACCCTCCACGTCAGGAGCCCCAGGGTCTTCAGATGAAATAGTTGAGGCCACTCCCAACTGGAGAGCACCTTTTGTTGAGTATCTCCAAAATGGTTGCCTCCTGGATGATCGGATCGAGCGCGAGCAAATCCGACGCCGTGCACTACAATTTACTCTCCAGAGTGGTCCCAGTCTTGAGTGGATTTTCTATAAGCGGGGCTTCGATGGTGTTCTCCTCTGTTTCATTCAAGGAGTCGAGATTTTTCAGGTCATGCAAGAGGTTTATACCGGTTCCTACGGTGCCCACTAGGCTGGGCCCAAGCTGTCCCATAAAATCCGGAGATTGGGGTACTTCTGGACCTCTATGATCCATGATTGTATTGAGTTTTACAAGAGATTCAATGCGTGCCAAGTTCATGCTAACTTCCTGCATCGGCTTCCGGATCCTCTCCACTCCACCAAGTACTCTTGGCCATTTCCGGTGTGGGGATTCGATGTCGTGGGACCATATCCACCGGTGATGGCTCGCCGGTGTAGGTTCATCCTAACTGCTACAGATTTCTTCTCCAAGTGGGTGGAGGTAGTTCCACTCAAAGAGGTCAAGGCCCGTTCCATCATTGACTTCGTGAGCTCCAATATCATCCACCAGTTTGGAGTCCCTCACGCTGTACTCACCGATAATAGAACCAACTTCCGAGCAGCCGAACTGAAGAAATTTTACGCCAAGTACAATATCCGTTCGAACCATACCTCTCACTATCATGCTTAGGAAAATGGGCAGATCGAGGCGTTCAATAAAACCCTCTCCAACATTCTATAGAAAATGGTTGGTCAGAACAAGAAAATTTGTCCGGACAAACTCCCCTAATGCCCTCTAGGCTTATCGGACGACGACTCGCAATTCCACCAAGGTGACCACATATTCCCTGGTATATAGAGCCGAGGACATCCTGCCTATCGAGATCCAGCTGCCATCGTTACGCACTGCAGTCTATGACTAGCAAGCACCAGAAAAGGTGGCCGAAATCTGGCTAGCTGAATTGGAAGAACTGGATGAGAATAGACTCAGTGCCCTGCACAATCTGTAAAGACATCAGAATAAGATGGCCAGAGCCTTCAACAAGAAGGTCCGCCTTTTCTCTTTTCTGCAAGGTGACATGGTGTTGGCCCTCCAAGCACCAATGATCCCTGGCAGGAAACCACCCAAGCTGGAGCCCAAATGGGAAGGACCTTACATCATTCATAAGGTTTACCTCAATGGAGCATACTCCTTAGTGACCATGGATGGTGAGCACATAACTCCTCCCACTAACGCCAAGTTCCCCAAGCAATACTTTTCCTGATCCCCATGGTCCTACATGACCTTAAACTGTACGGTCCCTCATGACCCTAAACTGCACATTACAGTCTCACATGACTTTAAACTGCACCACCGTTCTGCATGACAATAAACTGCAAAATGGTCCGAGCTCTATGACCTTAAAATAAGATATCCTTCATCCTCACTGCAAGACGTTAAACTGCAAGTTGGTCAGGCCTTCCTGATTGAGGCCCAGCCTCAGGCCCCTTGGCCTTCCTCAACTCAGACTTTCTTATGGGATTGTACGGTGTGGTGTGGGATTATGTCCCCATTCACGTTGGGTTACCCACCGTACCATGCATATCCCTAGATGAGACACATCTCTCGTCCAGCACGACGTTAAACTGTGCTTCAAGAACTACGTATGTCTTGATTCCCATCCTGATGGGATACATAGGAATGCTCAGACATCTCGTCTTGAGCCCAGCCCCAAGCTCTTCTCTTTGACTGTCCCCCCCGGGTATAGTTTCCTCATAGGATCCTTGCATGATGAGGAGTAGGATTCTTTAGACACACTCATACAAGGATTATAATGGTCGCATCATGTGCCCACTCCCATTCTTATATCATCCCACATCTTTACCACATGATGTTAAACTGCATGGCCTTTAAGAACTACGTATGGCTTGATTCCCATCCTCATGGGATACGTAGGAACACCCGAACATTTCGTCTATTGGCCCAGCCCAAAAGCAAAAAACTTCCCCTTAGGTCAAGATATATGGAAGGGTGCACACTTTTGCCCCAACTTACATCAAGAAAGTCTCAACCCGACTGTACATCTCCTCCCCTGGAGATGTTCCCCTCTTTCATACATGGGTACAACTATGCTTCACCCACTCCTTGACTGGTATTCCATCACTTTCCTCATTCGGAAGGGCCCCTGAATGGTATGGATGCTCGGCCTAAGGGCCCTTTTACCACTTCGGGCCAACGACCTCGAGGATGTCGAGAAACAAGCCAATACAAGTCCTGCATTTTGAATGCGGTCAGCGGTCGACGCTCATTTGTTGCTCCCGTATTAGTTCACCATAGGGACACTGTGTTTCGAACACGATCAACAGTGTCCCGGATCTTCGGGTCCACCCCAAGATGTCCCAAACATCGAGTGTAGTGATTCGTTCTACCCCATCCCTAAGCGAAAAACTTCCCTCTGGGTGGTGCTAACGGTCGGGCGCATGACCCTGATTATTTTATAAGGAGTGTATGGTGTGGTGTGGGATTACATCCTTATTCATGTTGGGCTACTTTCCATGCCATACACATTCCCTTACCGAGGCCCAACCTCAGGCCTCTTGGACTTTTAGGGCCCTAGCCCAAGTTCTAACCTGGAGTGTACGGAGTGGAGAGGGATTATGTCCACATTCACGTCGGTGTGTTCGCCATACCATACACCTCCTTTGTCTAGGGATCCCTATTCCCCGACCTTCTTCCTCACTGCAAGACGTTAAACTGCGAGTAGGCCAGGCCTTCCTGACCAAAACCCAACTATCAGGCCCCTTTCCCTTTTCGCCCCCCTGGCCCAAGTTCTTTCCTATGGGACTGTACGGTGTGGTGCGGGATTACGTCCCCATTCACGTCAGGTTACTCGCCGCACCGTACACATCCTCGTTAGGGTATCCTACCCCCTGGGTATCTTCTATAACTACGTGTGGATTGATTCCCATCCTTACAGGATACGTAGGACCACTCGAATGTCTAAGCTTCGGGTCCAGCCCCATCTTTCGAAAATCTCCGTCCCACCTTGGCCCCTTGGCCTACCTTTCCCGAGCCACTTTGTCGACCCTTTTTGGCGATTCACCAATGTGCCTAAGGGTACTCTGGTTTAGTTACCTGGAATGTCTGACTCTATTCGGACACATCCTCACCCGCTTTTCAGGCTTTGTGTTCCTCTTCATCAGGGCTTTCACCAACTTTCACACCCAAAGGGACCCCCAAGAACGGCCTGGATACAATGCCCAAGGGCTCTCTTACCATTACGGGCCAATGCCCCCGAGGTTTTTAGACAAAAAATTGATACAAATACCATGTTGCGAATATGGTCAGCGGTCGATGCTCATTTGTTTTTCCCCATTTTAGGCTAATGCGATAGGATGCTGTGTTACGAACATGGTCAGCAGTAATCCTCTGTCGTCACGCCAACCCCTTCAGGCCTTTAATGTTGGTTGCATGATTCACATTATGTTCCACCCCATCGTGTCCAGGTGGAATCTTGAAACTCTTGGCACTACCCCTCAGTGCACCTTTGCATATCAGGGGGACAAAGCTGCAATACGGCGTCCTTCAGGGCTCCCACAGTCTGAGCTCTATGACCATAAACTAAGATCTCCTCAGAACTACGTTCATCTTGATTCCCATCCTCATGGGAAACGTAGGACCGCCCGAACATCTCGTTTTTGGGTCCAGCTCATTTGGGAGCTAATCTCTCCCCCTTCACCTCTCACCTATATGTGGGCCCCTCGGCCTGAGGTTCCTCTCTCGGAATCGTGTACGGTATAATGTGGGATTATATCCCCATTCACGTTGGTTATGTTGCACTACACAATACACATTCCTTGCCTAGCATCGTCTATGCTACGTCTGTGATGCATGATGTTAAAATGCATGCTTGGTCCTATCACATGACCCTAAACTGTGACATTATCATCCTGGCCGCATGACGAGAAACGACACTGCATTGTAATGACCCCGTCATAGAGGACATCACATTGGGTATTGGTCACGTGCCATGCCATTTTTCAACGCCTATCACGTCTTGATTCTTGTGGCAACACCAGGGCTTGGTACCCTAGGCCCGTCAATTCACAACAAAAACCACTCACCTTAAAAGACAAACAAGATTTATCAAATTCCACTTCTTTTAGTGCAAGGTCCATGCCCTCACTCCCCTTTTTCCTGGCACTGGTACCTTACCATTCCACCTTCAAGAACTACGTGTGGCTTGATTCTCATCCTTATGAGATGTGTAGGAGCACCCGGGCACTTCCCCATGGGCCCAGCCTAACTCTCGTCTTCGGTCCCTCGACCTAAAACTTTCCTAGAAGCACATGGTGGTCAGAACCCCCGGTTCCCATTCACGTCAGGTGTCTGAGTTAACCCACCATGTGCCTCCTGTGTTTCCTCCCACCCATGGTCCGAATTTTACGACCCTAAACTAAGATCTCGTTATGGGAAAGGACTCTTCTCCCTCTATCTAATACGTCTCATTGTCGCATTCAGATGCATTTTGACAAAGAGCCCGAAGTGTGGGATTTTCATGGGGACATTCCCCTCGTCCCATGACCAAGCTTCGTGAGCTCTCTATTTGGATACTCATCCTCTTCCACATCCAAAAGGACCCTCATATGACATGGATTCTAGGATTAAGGGATCTCCATGGATGTTGGGCCTAAGGGATCTCCTATCATTTCGGGCCAACGTCCCTAAGGATCTCTGATGACATTTGCGACATGGTCCCATGTTTCGAACATGGTCAACGGTCGAACCTCATGTGTCTGTCTCCATTCCAGGATAACGCGATATGGATGCTGCGTTTCCACCAAGGTTAATGGTTATACTCTATCATCACGCCGCCGTCATTGTGATCCAAATATCGAGCGTCATGGTTCACACATTTCCACTTCCTCATGTTCAAGTGGAATTCCAACATACTCGGCTCTATCTCTTTGCACATCTAGGTGCGCCACATGGCTGTGTTAGTGTCATGGGGCCGGTATTCACTGAGCGTCCCTTCTCCCTAACCTTCCCCTTTCTGTGTCAGGAAAGTCTCACCACTACTTCTTGTTTCCCACACCGAGCACGACTCACGTGGGCTTAGTGGTTTTGGCAGGATGTGTACCAACACGACCAGGCTTCTCATCGTCCCACATAAAGTTAAAATGTTCTTTCAGAACTATGTATGGCTTGATTCTCATCCTCATGGGGTACATAGGAATGCCCGACCACTATGCTTCAGGCCCAGCCTAATTCTCACTCTTGGTCCCTCGACCTGAAGAGTTTCCTCCGGGGGTACATGGTGTGATTTGGACTCCAAGTCCTCATTCACGTCGGTTTCATATCTACTGCACCACATGCTCCCTGGGCTCTTCCCTTTAATTCCACTTCCTATCATATGACGTTAAACTACAGGAGTCCATATGTCCCCAACGCATGACACTAGACTGCGGTTCTACCCTGAACAAGTTCAGGATGCCCCGTGTTAATCATGGGATGCACCAGAGCCTCTACCAGAGAGGATTTCACCTGTCAGTGTTGGTCTATGACTACACTTTCTTCCAGAACTATGTACAACTTGATTCCTGTCTTTATGGGATACGTAGAGACACCCTGGTATTTCACCTAGGGTCCAGCCCCAGGAATCGTAAAATCCTATTCCTCCCCATTTCCGCCCCCCTGGCCTAACCCCTCTGGGGGAACTATGTAACTGCAATTTTGCCCTGAACAAGTTCGGGATGCCCTGTGATGATATTGGGAAGCGATAGTCCCCCTCTCCAGAGAGGCCCTATCGGAAAGAAGGAATGGTCCATGATCAAACCGATGCGCCCATCTAGCGTACTCCCACCACGGTGGCATAATTTCATGAGTGTTTGATTCTATTCAAGAAAAAACTCACTCCACATTCCACGCTTCGCATGCCCCTTATTCATAATCTCATCATATTTCATGTCTGAAAGGACCCCCTAACAGTATGGATGCTTGACCTATGGTCCGCCTGCTGTCCCGGGCCAACGTCCCGAAAGACTGATCAACGATATTTGAGTTAGGTCCTATGTTTCAAACATGGTCAATGGTCGACCCTCATTTGTCTGTCTCCATTCCAAGCTAACGCAATATGGATGCTTCATTTCCTCCACAGTCAATAGCTATCCTCCATTGTCACGCCACCCCGTAGTGTTCCGAATCTTGGGTATCGTGATTCACACTTCCCATTCCCACCTGTTCGGACCGATTTCAGTGCCCCTAGTGTTGCACCATTCATGCATAAGAGCGCGCTAGAAAAATGGTAATTCGACTGTTCTGATAACTTCCTTCTTTGGCTAGGTCTCTCATATTTCCCGGAAATCTGGATCGGTTATCCAAACCTCGGGTGCCCGAAGCTTGGTTTACCCTCTTATGTTTGTATGGGACGATGAGGCGACTATCTCTTGTTTCTCACATCAGGCACGACCCACGTGAGCTTAGGGAATTATCGCTGGATGTCCCACAAACATTGTAAGGATGGAAAATGAACCAGTGCAAACAACGAAACTCGTGTATGCTATGAAATTCAATTTTTTTTAAAATTATTATTAAAGCACTAAAGTACGTTTAAGGGTTTGTAATCATTAGAGTACCTGGGGGTCGACTCCCCCCATGGACGAATTGACCCCGTCAAAAGAGCGTTGCAACTCCACCACCCTTTGACTTGTGGCATCCAGGAATTGCTGTCGCCGAATTAGCCCCTGCTCCTCATTAGCAGCGATGGGGCAAAGTTCACCAGCCTCAGCTCAGGCCCTCTCTATGTCAGCTTGAATGGAAGCCATCTCTCCGGAAGCCTGCCTCATATGCTCTTCTGCCTCTTCCAGTTGGGCCTTCAATCGAGAGATCAGCTCAGATTGTGCATTTATAGAGGCTGAGTTCTCATCCACCCGGATCTATAGGTGTTGGACTTCGTCTAAAGCCTCCTATAGCTTCTTGATATTCGTCGCCTTCCTCCGCTGCCAGCCCACACTGAGCCCTCAATCGTATTCCCAGATCTTCTCTACCATGAGATCTTGGATGAGCAGATGAGGACGATGGGAATCCACTCCCCCAGCGCACAGTTTGCGCAACCGCAAGTGAAGTCTGTCCATTTCATTCAGCCATAGCGCATGGGGGGTGTCGTTGATGAAGTGCATGATCAACTTCCATGATCGACGTCAGACTATTTTGTTGTCCTCTTCATTGGAGGCCGTTTCATCCCAGTCCGCGTGATTGGCAGGCTCGTATGCAGGATACGCCCGTAAGAAATCTTCAGCAGGATCTGCATCTGACGTTGAATCCGGCGTGATATCTGGTGCCGGGGCAGGCGTGGTGGGACTTGGGTCAACCATTCGGTCCTCATCATCAGACTCCACCTCGATATCCTCGGGAATGACCCTGCCGGTGGTCCCGCCAATGATAGGGAGTGCTGCAGCTCAGGTAGGCGTGGTAACTATCTCCACTATCAATGGCATGCCCCTAGGAGGGATGCCACCAGACATCCCGACCAGCCTCACCGCAACGGACCATGCCAGTCGTAGAACTGTGCGCAACTGGGAAGGGCATGGATGTCAGTTATCACGATCTACATATGACAAGAAATGAATTCAGTGGAGAAGACTTATGAAGATCGAACTCCTGGTGCTATTCCTGAGTTGATGCTGGCGTAACCCCGAGGCGTGGTCCTCTATGTATTGTCAAAAGGTCTGGAGATCCTGGAGGAGCCACCTCATGTGACTTAGCCCTGCCAGACACAGAACTGGATGAAGCCACAGGTGCGGGTTCCGACGGCCCTACATCATCACCCACCGAAGGGCGAGAATGAGGTCTGCGTACAAGTTACTTATGCACGGTTTAGATGTTCTTAAGAGGTCCATAATGGCCTGAGAGCAGACCCTGAGGAAAGAAAATCAGAATGATACCTCGAGAACCACTACGAAATCATCGGAATCTGAGTCTTGATCCCCAATTTTGCCTTCCTCCAACGGGCTCCCTCCACCGACCTCGTCTTCCCCAAAGGATTCATCTGATTCTTCTAGAAGGGGGAAACACTCTCTCAGCTCAGTGGCCGACAGCTGTGGGGGAACCGTCTGGCTTAGAAACACCCTCACCCGGTCTGTCATCGGATGCGGGGCACCACTGGAATGTACGTTGTCCTCCAGCTCGTCCAAATACTGCTCCGCCTCCACCGGAGACACCGTGAAATCGGCCCAGACAGAGTCTATACTCAGTAAGACCATCCCAAGATGGTTCATGTATTCCCACATCACGGGAGAACTAAGGTGTTGCCGGTTGACATCCCAAACGTCCCAGGCCTCCGGGAAAATAGCATTCTATGGCATGTCGATATGGTGCAGCCGCTTCCCCAGAGCCTGAGTGGATATCCTGTGGAATCCCCTCGGTGGCCGCCCCTCCAGATGGCTCTGTTCTTCTGGGACCACCGGATCCACCGCTGCTGCCTCATCCTCAGCCGGTTCAGGCCTCGCCACCATGGAAACCCTACCACCACGAGATGCCCTTGCTGCCCTCTAACCCTGACCTCGGGATAGGGGAGGCCCGCCATCACCAGCCTGAATGGTTGGCTGCTTCAACATTTCCCCAGGATAAGCTACCTCCCAATTGATGGCATACTCTTTCACCAGTCCAAAGACGGAAGTGGATGGAGGCAATGCAATTCGCATTTTCCAGTCTTCCCATGTGAACATGAGCCACAACTACCTCATTACACATGAGTGATCCTCGTGGCGCACCTCCCAGTAGACCTGTGGGGTTAGCCGCTGCAGGCACCAGAATTGCCTCGCGAACCAGTGCGGGGCCACCAAAACTCCACCTCAAAAGGCTATAAGATAAGCACAATGCTCTTCTGTTCCCTGACCGTCGTCGGTGAGTACTCCCGTCGGCAATGGAAATGGGTGGAAGTTAAACTCGTCCGCCTTCCACACCCAGTTCAGTACCATCGGTATGGTTAATTTGACTGGGAAGCTCCCGACCGCATTCAGAATGGAAGGGAGGAAATTCGACCCTGGTGGCAAGATAAGGTTTGGGTATTCGTAAACCCCCCTGACGTGCGCCGCGATCCACCCATATAGAAGGTGAAAGGGCCCACATATCCTCGGTGGCTTCTTTCCCTTGCTAACATGCCATAGCATCCTGTACAATCTGGTGAGCATTGGAATTCCTAGATTTACCCGCCTTCCCATGGCCAGCATGGATGCCATGATGAACAAGCTAGGCCGCACCCCCATGTTGGTATCCCTCACCGGCAGGATCCAACCACAGATAAGGGCCGCGATAAACACCGCCAGCCTGACTATCAGCTGTTGTTCAGTGCTAACACTGAAACCCCAGGTCTTCCATTGGCTGTCCTCCAAGAGCCACCAATATGAGTGCTCCTTGACCCGTTGAGCCCCCTTAGGACAAGTTTGAGGCCTCAGAGGGAACTCTCTATCCTCTAGAAAGTTTAAGAACCACTTGAACCACTTCTTAAAGTGGACATCTCTCACCGCCTCCTTGTCCTCTCCAGGGACCAGTGCCATCAGTTCCAGTGCCAGCCACGACATCTGCTCTGGATCCCCCCACGCGCTCATGACGGGGAGGAACTCATCATACATATCCCCCAAGATTGGGACCCCCAAGATCTGATGGACATCCCACAGACTGATGCCAACCTCCCCATGGTGCAGGTGAAAAGTGTTGGTCCTAGACGACCATCTGCTCAGCAGCTCTGGCATCAGCTGTTTTGGTTGATAAATGTGAAATTACAAGGCCCATTCTGCCTCATACAAGCCCAATCTTCTCAGCTGGGCCCCAAAATCCTCACATGAGGCACCTACCCAGTAGGCCCATGCCCAGTCGTTGGTGAAGTTACCACCCTGGTGTAGGTCCCACTCATCAGACCACCCCCTTTTTGAATCCTGAAAAGCTGCCTTCAATATGGTGTGGTGCATGGGAGGGGACGTCTCCAGTTACAGTGGCTCCCCATCGATGTTGTTCAAATGGTTTTACAGATAGTCAGCAGTGATGGGTGTGAAGTCCTCCCGCACATGGCCATCGGCCGCCCTGAACCATTGGTGTTGGCATGGCGTGCTCCTGAACCAGCAAGCTGGTTCGTCCCTACTCACCTCAGGAATGAAGACATCATCCCTCATCCCGAAGCCATACAAGGGTAGCTTCTTGCACAACGGATAGTTCTTTTGGCTCTGTGATAGCAGGTATGTCAAAGAATTATGGTCAGAGTGGCTTTGGACCAGCTCCCCTAGGCCCAGACAGTTGGCCATCTCATCCCTCCGGGCGGCGTCCGCAAGCACCCCCAGCGCAGATTCTTGATGGACCATCAGGTTTTAGAATTTGGACAAATTTTAGATCTGGCCACAAAGATCGTTCACAGAGCCCATTCATGGAGCTCGGGCGCAAAGCCAAGATGCAGAGTCTGACCTCGACTTGTAAGCAGACGTTCTCTTGGTGCAGTTGCGGAGTCAGAGACTCACGGTTCGCTGTGAAGCTCGATTCGTGGTGAGCAGACGCAGAGTACGCAGAGCTTCACGAATCGAGAGTTCAAAAAGACAAAAGTCATGGATAAGGGAAAGGAAAAAATAGAGGTTGGCCCCCCTATTTATAGGCGGTGACCCCAGGAGCTTCATAATGCATTCAGCCCGCGCGGATCTTCACGGCGCGTCTAGATCGTGCGGCCCCTGCCTGCCCCGCACGCCTTTTTCGTGAGTCAGCACCGCGAATGGGTGATGATTTTGGTGATTTCCCTCAGACTTAGACCCTTGATCACTCCACGGATCCAAGTCTGAGGGGGGGTATTTGTAGGCACCAACAAAATATTCAAAGAAAGGAAAGAAGAAAGAGGCCCCGCGCCTTGCCTCGTGAAGCCTCGACGTGAAGCCCCACCGAGTAACGCGGCCGCCACGAAGCACCTGAGGCGGTAACGCTCCGAAAATTCCCTGACGTTCGTGAACCCGCCGCAGAGCAGAAGAGGTGGTACCTCTCCGCGAATCTGGTTGACGTTCGCGACCCGCCACGAATCAACAGACGCCCCCTTCGCGCTGTGTGATCTCTGCTTCACGGCGCCCCTTGCCTATAAATACCAAGCTCCCCCTGAGCTCTCCGGACAGACAATCTGACCTTTCGGATTCTCAACTCCCAAATCACGAAGCACCCTTCGCTCTGGGATTCATGAGCTCAGGGAGGTATTTTTGCTTCGTGAGAGGATTTCGCCTTGTCTCGTTTTGATCCCCTCTTTCAAGAGGTATGCCCTTCGTGAAGCCTAAGTGCATTCGCGAAGGAAGGGGATTCCCAAGGGAACCCGGGAAGTTGCAGAGCGTTTATGATTCACGAAACACCCATCCTATACACGTGACCCACATGCTAAGGCAGGGTCACTATACTCCGCGAAGCACACTGCTTCATAGCACCTTGCTTCACGAGGAACCTTTTCTTCGTGAGGCGGTGCTCCACGAACACCTTTCCACTTCGCAAAGCACCTCCCACTTGCAAATATTCCCCATGCTAAGGCCAATACACTCCACTTCGCGAAGCACACCCCTTCGCAAGTGTCCTCCACTATGCAAAGAAATCGAGCTCTGCAAGGCCCCTTCCTGTAGACCCCTCTGCTTGGAAATTCCTCTTCCCGTGCAACCCTCCAGGTTTGCATGATGTGATTTCAAAGTCCCCTAGACGACACCACATTCAGCGTTGATTCTCCTAATGCTTCTTCACATAGGCTTGCTAACAACTATTGTTTCTTCTCATAGCCACGCTAATGTGGACCCCTCGATGGTTCGCTCTGTGACCCCCCTTCGCCACGACATTTCCAGTACCTTCCCTCCCACCAGGAGCAGAGGGTATCAGTTATGTAAGTACTAAGGGAGTGGAGCGATCCCACCTCATCTGAGCTGCAGGATGTTAAACTGCCAAACACCTCATCCTCAACACATGACGTTAAACTGTGATCCGACCACATGCCTCGCACGCAGGGTCCCCCCGGCTCGGATATTCCTTAATCCCATTGGTCTCTACGGATATGGGATCACCCCTCCACAGGGGATGATATCCTCCTTATCGGAGTGGCCTTTGTCCATGGGGAAGGGCAGACATCTTGGCGTAAGTCCCAACTAGACCCTCTTGCAGAAGGTAGCACCCATGCACCTCCATACTTCCTCACCGCCAGGGCTTGTGGAGGGCGTGATAGGGAATGGGGAACCTCCTTTCTTCGGTCCCAAAATCCTCTCCCTCTGTGCTTTGTCACTCTCGGGCCTCCATCCTGAAGTAAGTCCCGACACCATGGGCCGCCTAACGCATAAGCCCCTCTTTGCTTCTCATGGATGCACCCTTCGTGACGTGATTGTCAGGTCTCTACTGCCTCTTGTTTCTCACACCGAGCACGACTCACATGCTCTTAGAGTAAGCATTGGCCATGAAAATACCCCGTCTATCATGACGTTAAATGGTATGCTGCCCATCCAGCATGACGTTAAACTGTATGCTACCCCTCATGATATTAAACTGTGCATCCATTTGAACTATGTGGTTTTTGATCCATGTTAAGGCATGGTAAGTAGGAAGCCTCCACGAGGTTCAAGCCCACCGACCATCATTTATTCATGTCAGGTTACACCTCCGTCCCGCATGATGGTAAACTGCATTCCAGTCCAGCGGTAAGCCATTGTGACTATCCAGAACTATGTGGACTTTGATCCATGCCAAGACATGGTACGTAGGAAGCATCATGAGGTTCAAGCCCACCACTAGTGGACCCCCAGGTTCACCATCACTTTGGTTTGCTGACGAAGCCCTTTGAACTACGAGGTCTTTGATCCATGTCAAGGCATGGTACGTAGGAAGCCCCCCTGAGGTTCAAGCCCGTCAACCATCAGACCATGGTCCACCTTCATGTCGGTTCACCTACACTACCACCTCCCGAACTATGTGGACTTTGATCCATGCCAAGGCATGGTACGTAGGAAGCCTCCCTGAGGTTCAAGCCCTTCACCCATCGGACCAAGGTCCTTCTTTACGTCGATTTTCCGACACCCACATCCCCTTTGAACTACATGGTCTTTGATCCATGTCAAGGCATGGTACGTAGGAAGCCTTCCTGAGGTTCAAGCCCACCATCCACCTGGGCCAAGGTCATTCACATCGGTTCTTCGACATGCCCCCGTCCTGCATAACATTAAACTGCATCCCAATCCAGCAGTAAGCCATTGTAACACTGCCATCCAGTTGTTCTGATATCCCTTTGTATCATTATAACAACCCCTTTTCCTGAACTACGTGGACTTTGATCCATGCCAAGGCATGGTACGTAGGAAGCCTCATGAGGTGCAAGCCCACCACCCATTGGGCCAAGGTCCTTTTCACGCCAGTTTTCCAGCGCTCAACCTGAACTACACGGTCTTTGATCCATGTTAAGGCATGGTACGTAGGAAGCCTCACGAGGTTCAACCCCACCACCACCTGGTCGTTCTGACCATATTCGCGTTGGTTCTTCCAACACCTTGGGCAACCTAGAGTGTAAGCCCCACACATTCATCCCGAACTACGTGGATTTTGATTCCCTACCACAGGGATACGTAGAAAGTCTCTTCGAGACTCAATCCCATCAGCACCACCATCTCCACAATGGCTCCATTTCATTCCTCCTTCACTCCATGCAATTCTCCATTATCCAACCTGATTCTTACCCAGGCCGCCACATCCTGGTGAGATCATGCCATCCCATTCTCCTCTATAGCATTCAGGATGCTGCCCACGGGCTAGCTCTGATATCACTGTTCCCTCAAGGGGGATTCCTCAATCTGATCCACTCCAGCTAGTGTCCTGATCATCCCGATCTGTCTCCGCTGGACGTTAAACTCGTGGCATACCCTATGTTAAAACATGGGAAACTGAGGAAAACCCCAGATACATACCTATGGAATATGATTCCCTGCCCTCGATGTGGGATGCCTCGGGCTTCCACACCCTCTAGAGTCCATATAATAAGGGAAAAAAGACAGACATATCAATTCCCCAGTGTTTAGACACATTACTGATGCCTCAACATGACTACTCCCCCGACTGAAGGTTGCTGCCCTGGCCGGACCCTTTGGAATGTCCTAACAGAAGCAGTGTAATTAACTGGTGTCTATGGAAACATGTCACTGGGAAGAGTTTCAAAAACAATGTATTAAATCTTTGAGGGAGACCCAGACTAGGTGATGAGTTTTGAGGAGGAATCCACAGAAGGAAGAACTGACATCCCATCATCCCGTTTCGACCAAGGAGCAGGAGTCCCCGAATAAGGAGCGAATGCCGCCCACCTTTGGAAAGCGTGAATTCAGGGTAACAAAAGCCGTGCCATGTCGCGCCCCAAGTAGAAGGACGTGCGTGCCCCAAAGAAAGCATCAGAAACACATGAATAATGTGAATCCAAACAATATCGAGTATTTACATAATCTATCTATATAAACAAAGAATCCCTAGTGGTGAATCACACACACTAAGGTGACATGTCCATTTCCCAACACACCCAAGGTTCCCAATGTTCTATGTTTTCCAAAAAACATTTTAAAACCATGCTCACAATTTATAAATCATTTTCACAGTGAATCATGGATGCTCCCATGATTGAAAACCCATTTTAGAATAAAATCCACCTTTAAGTAATTTAATCGAACACATAGTGTGAAAAAATATATTTTCAAGGAAAAGAACCTTAAAAAACATGTATCTATTGGCACAAAACCATTTTAATTTAAAATCAATAAATTTAATAAAATGAACCAAAGGAATTTACAATAACGTTAAGAAATTCATGAGTTAAAACCTTCGTATAGACACACCTATCTCATGAACAAATAAAAACTAATTTCTTTAGAGAAAGAAGATTGGAAATAAGTAGATTAGGTCCTCACAAGCCTAGATCCATAAGAAACATCATCAAAAATCTATCAAACCCATTAGATCTAGAAACCACATCTCAATTAGGTTCCATTGAGATAAAGGGATAAGAGATCAAACAAGGATCTGAGAATAGGATAGAAAACTAGATAAAAAATAAAACATTCTTTAAATAGATCTATTAAGAGCAAAGGAAAATCACCAAGGAAGAAAGTGTAGAATCCTCTAGAGTGTTGGTGGAAGTTTAGTTTGAGCCTAATAAGGATTATGAGGTGATTACATATAAAAAATACCTATGGAAAAGAGGTAAATTTCAACTTTTTAAAGGTTCATATTGGGGTTCATAGTTAGGCTATGGTTAGATAAAACATATTCCAACCATGCATGGACTCTATCCCTTTGAAAAAAAGACACATAGTTACCTAGGTAAGAGAAACACAGTTTGGGTAAACCATGATAAATCCACATGACACCTTTGGACAACCACCTAGACACATGGTCTCCTTGGTGATCTGTATGGTTTAAAAAATAACACTCAAACATGAAAAATGCCTCTAGAGACTCATAGTACAACACTACATGGTTAATAAAAACCATTCATCTTAACTGTGCACCTTGAATATTTCCTAAAAAAATCCAGGTTTTCAAACACCATCTCCTAGAAACCTCTAAAACGAACTAAAGGATAAATCTAGATCAAACTAAGTCCTATTAGTGACCCTAAGGGAATCAAAATTCTACCCAACATAAAATATTTATGTCCCCATAAAGTTATCAAGACTCTGGACTCATAAAAAGATAAGACCACTACTACCTCATCAATTATTCCCACTCCCATATCCCATGGCTATCCCGTTTGTACTTCCATAGTACACAGGCCAAGGGAATTGTTTTACTGCATAATACTTTATCTTGGAAATCCACAATATTAACTATTTTCTCATCCATAGTGGTGTTAGGATCCATATAAACATCTTCCCATTTGATCACATGGGAAGGGTACGGTTGGTACCTCCTCAGTTGGGAAACATGGAACATGTCACGAATCGATGTTAAGAGAGACAAAAATTCTATCTGATATGCCACATTTCCAAGTTATTCAATGATATCAAAGTGTACAATAAAACTTGGTGATAAATTTCCCTACTTACCCAACTGACAGTGTTCCAATATAAGTAAAACCCTGAGAAAAAATTGATCAACAACCTCAAACTCCAGTGGTAAATGACAAAAGTCTGCATTAGGTTTATGATGATTATGAGTAGTCACTAGCCTCCAATGGATTAACTGTAATTTTTTCCATCATCTACGGAATAAGGCTTGGTCCAACCAAGGACTTCTCTCCCAAATATGGCCAGTAAAAGAGATATTTATATCACCTCCCATACAATGATTTAAAGGGTTCCATTTTAATCAAATCTTGATAACTATTGTTATAATTTTTTTTACTAGAGGCATATGATTTTCCCATAAACCATGAAAACCAAGAATGTACACCCAAAGCATATCCTCAAGGAACTGAATAGATCACATAGTCTTCCAATCCATCTATATATGATATTCCATGATCAATTTCAAATGGAAACCTATCACCTCTTGAAAACCTTTCTAAAACCTGGATGTAAACCATGGGTACCTATCTGAAATTATTATGGAGGTAACTCCATGTATCTTTATAACATTTCAGACATACAAGTGATCAAGGATCTCCACCTTTTTAATTTTCTTGATATGGTGGAAATGATAAAATTTCATAAGTAGATCGATGATCACCTACATCATGTTTCTCCCACTACGAGTCTATGATAAACCAACAATGAAGACCATAACAATCTTATCCCACGTCTACACTAAAATGGGAAATTTTTTCAAAAAACTAGTAGGTATTTAGTGATCTACCTTAATTACCACACAAAGCTTGTGATTAACTGCCACATCCCCAACCACCATTACCAACATCTTATATTATGATACATCATGGTAGTCCCAGGTTATATAAAACAAAAAGGTTGGTGTATACTATCCATCAACTCATACATTAGAGATATAGAAACAACCAACATTATTTAGAAACACAAAGTTACAATAGGAGACCAAGATTAATCACCTGATGTCTCCTCACCATTTAGGATTTTACTTAAGTATTGGAAATCTGTTTCTGTTAACTATTCATGAAGAATATGATCATAAAATGATGATACAACCTTCATAGAATCCAAGAACACCTACCCACTAGCCTCTTCCAATCTTAATCCCATCTTAGCAGATAAACTTATCAGATACCACTCTTCCACTGACTCATTCAAGGCTTGAGATGGTAATTTCTTTATCAACACATCAAAAACCACATTTCTTTTTCCAAGAGTATAAGAAATATCAAAATCAAAAGTTTGAAGACACTCAGCCCAACATCTCTATTTTGAGTTTAGATACCTCTAACTAAAGGTATACTTTAGGATCTTATGATTATATTATACTATAAATAGTTCTCCAAAGAGATAGTGGCACCACATCTTGAGATCTTGCATAACAACTTCCAACTCAATCTCATGGGTAGGTTAGTTTTTCTCACGAGGGAATAGTTGGTGAGATCCATAGGATACCACTTACTTTACCTACATCAAGACACACCCCAATCCTATACCCAAGGAATCATAGTAAAAATCATAAACCAAACTTTGTTCTGGAAGAATCAGAACTAGATCCAAAGTCACCATCTTCTTCAGTTCTTCAAAAGATATCTGAAATTTTTCATTCCATTCAAATTTAACACCTATATAATTAAAATATTTCATTGTATATGTAATCTTGAAGAAGTCCTATACAAACTAGTTGTAATAACTGGCCAATCCCTAGAATCTCTGAATCTAAAACACAATTCTGGGATTCTCTCAAGACATTACCACCTAAATCTTTTTAGGATCCAATGAGATGTACCTCTTAGATATAACATTCCCCATAAACTTCACTCATCAAATAAAAAAATTTACACTTGGAAATCTTACTATGAAAGTGATGTTCTTCTAAGATTCTAAGGATGATATATAAGTGTTTCTTATTCTCATCCTCTAACTTGGAGTACACCAAAATATCATTCAAAAACACAATGAAAAAGAGTCCAATAACTAATGAAATATCTAGTTCATAAATTCCATAAATATTTCAAGATTATTAGTGAGATATAATGGAATAAACAGAAACTAAAAATTCATATACCAACACTTAAACACTATCTTAGGTATATCTTCTTCTTAGACCCTCAACTGGTGGTACCCTGACCAAAGGTCAATCTTAGAAAACTAACGATCCCCTCTAATTTGATAAAAAAGAAAATCAATTCTTGGAAATGGATACTTGTTCTTAATGGTCACTAGAATTATCTTTCATTAATCAATGAAAAGTCTGAGACTTTAGTTTTCCTTCTTAGAAAAGAGGTTAAAAAAGGCCCAAGGCAACACACTAGGATGAATAAATCCCTTGGATTCAAGATCCACTAACTGAACTTTAAGCTCCCTTAAATCAAAAGGCGTTATGTGATAAGATGGAATTGAAATGGGCATCTTACTAGGAATCAGGTTAATCATGAACTTGACCTCTATTTATGGTGGAAACCTAAAAAAATGGCCAGGAAATACTTTAGGATATGCATTGACCACTATAAGAAGTGATACAATCAAATGATAATCAATGGTATCAAATAAAATCTCTGAAAATTGAAACAAGATCACTCTGTCATAATGAACAACATGCCTAACTCCCCTCGATCTAGAATCCCACTCCCCCTGAAAGTCATGAGAGACTCCATCAGGATAAACAAACTAAACTTGATGATGATAATAATAGATCTCACCCTTGATGCTAATCATATAATCCATGCCAATAATAAGGTTGAAGATAAAAAGGTCTTGGACTAATAAGTTCCATAAGAATTCATGGTCAACTATCATCACCCAACACATGAAACATTTAAAACCTTACTCATATATCTTGTCCAAGGGACTAAAAAGATCCAAAAAAATGACATAATCTCAGAAAGTGAACCCACCAATTAAATTAACTTTGATGATATAAAATAATTAGTAGCACCCATATCAAAAAGATCTAGTACCATATAGGATTAAATGAACACCGTACCTCTAATAGTAGCTGGCCCTACTTCAGATTCCTCTGGCACATACTCCACTGTATAAAAAAGTCTGGTCTTAGATTTTCCATGAGCCTTTTTAGCCACATGAACATCCTATTTAATAAAATGATAAGACCCACCACCCTTAGAATCATTATAACAAACATAAAAACCCTTGGTGAGATAAGATACATCCTTGGAATAATAGACCATGGCCCGCACTCCCAGACCCCATGCTGAAATCCATTACTTTACATTCAAAAATTTGATGCCGATAATTAGGACCCAAATTTTTCATCTAAACCTTACATAATCGAAAAGAAAACATGGATCAATTATATATTATAGGACCTTTAAGGTTTAGAGTTTTATAGAATTATGAAAAACTTCTATATAAACAATTCACATGAATTTAAATTAGTATTTCTCCCACATAACCCAGATTTTATTTTTCACGTTATTACATCATCGTAATATATATGAAATCCCTTTTAGACATAACTCATTCAACATAATTCTTTAAAACCCAGTTAAATGGAAACATAATAAGGGTGAGATCAGATGCTCGGTAAGGGTAAATATAATCATTAACAATTGAACATCATCAATGAGCATAAGAGTGAATAAGGGTATGATGACATAATCAAAGTGCATGAGCGAATCATAAAAGAACACATACTCATCAATACTAAGATAATTAAGTATAAAAACTTGGAAAAGGAAAGATTAATCAAAATAAATAATCACGATCCATGTGATATCAATTTCAATTGTTAGAAACATTATGATCCCAAATATTTCATAGATTACACATAAAGGTATCTTGAGACATTATTATACCTTTCATTCTTATAAATTGAATAACCATGCAATCGATTTACATACATGTCACTCTTACAAATGAAATATCCATACGAACAAATTCCATACCCAATGAATTTGAGGGCTATCACAGACCTACCCATCATTTTCCTATCACAGAACCACCTGTTATTTGTTTATCACTAAACCACCCATCATTGGTTTATCACATAACCACCCATCAAATGTCTAAGTACCATAACCCATAAAAGAAATAATTTCGTCAAAAATACTTGTAACAACCATTATCCCTTTCATAACTTGATTAACCCATGGGAAATAAATAGGTTCTATAATAAATATCTTTGAAACATGATTAACTTGTGGAAAATAAATGAGTTCCATAACAATCTCTTTGAAACATGATTAATCCATGAAAAAAATGGGTTCTATAAAAATCTATTTATAAAATTATTAACCCATGAAAAATAAATTGGTTTAATAAAAATATCTTTAAAACGTGATTAACCCATGGAAAATAAATGAGTTCCATAACAATCTCTTTAGAACATGACTAAACCATGGAAAAGAAATGGGTTCAATAATAATCTATTTGAAACATGATTAACCCATATAAAAGAAGCGAGTTGCATAAAAATATCTTTAGAAAATTATTAACCCATTTAAAAGAAATGGTTTTAATAAAAATCTCTTTGAAACACGATTTACTCATGTAAAAGAAATGGGTTCCCTAAAAATCTCTTTAGGACATAATCAACCCATGGGAAAGAAATGAGTTTCATAAAAATATATTTTAAAAAATTATAATCCATACAAATAAATAACAATGATGGTATCAATAAAAAATATACCTAGTGTAGGATAAGTAAAAACAAGGGTTGTTGACATTGATGAATGTAAATTCCATTAAAATATCATTAAAACATTTATGAGGAAAATAATATTTAAACATTCCAAAGTGTCCCATACCACCTTTGAAAAATTTAAATTATAAACCCCATGAAGGAGTAACATTAAATAAACTTAGGATATCATGAGAATAATTATATTCATGATAAATCATGTCAAAGTATAAGTATATACATCTCATAAAATAAGGTAGGTTTATAACATAACAAACATCTCAAATAAGGCAACTTGTGACAAAAGTCCATTACCACTTTGGAAACTTTGAAACCATAAACCCCATGAAAGATAGATCATAAAATGGATATTTAAATCCCCATAAATTCAATCATAGTAATTATAAAATCATTAATTGATATTATATACACCACACAACTAAAATTAGAGGTGAATACGGTATAAGTCTCACAGAAATAAAAGTGAGACTAGAAATCCCCTTACAACCATGGTAACAATTGAATTGGAAATTAAAAAGGTAATAATAATCAAATGAAACATTTAAATTCCATGAAGATAAAAAAATTCATGATATAATATATCAAAATGTTCTGTATATACACCACACAAAATAAATAAGTCGTGAATATGACATTTATCTCACAGATTTAAAAAGTGAGATGAAAATCCCTTATAAAGATTGTATCATTGGAGTGAGAATAAATAAATGAAATAATTATGTATGAAAAATATAAATCCAAAACATAAAATTTTAAATACATTATAAAAGGATTATAGTTAATTCCACACATATTCTTGGGATAACATAACAAATGGCGTATAAGTTTAACCCAATGAATGGAAATTGAGTTAAGAAATCCCTTACCTTGAGTTTGATTTGTTATGCTTGTCCTCTATCTTCTTGAATAATGAAGTTATTTTAATTATTTAATTTATTAAAAACCTTTTCCAAGTTTATTATTACTTTTATTTCACTTATAAACAAGTTATATACAATTTATTAATCAATAATGTTTAAGTTGGATGTTTTGATCATATTCGATTTATGTGTCAAAAATGAATTTGATAGGTCAACTATGGTCAATGAGGTAATTATTTAAATTTATAAAGATTAATAATTATAAAATAATTATCATATTTTTACATAAATTATAATTTTTAAATCATACATGAAATTGGTTATGAAAAATGAACCAACGTTACGATGATGAAGACGGTAGGCCGTACATACATATGGACAACATTACTATTTTCCAATGATCATTATGTAAAGAGGGTAAGTAAAATTTATATTTCAAGAATGAAAATTATATCATAAATAACATTTTATTTAATTATATATACTTATATATATCATTCTTGTGATGTGGTGATGAAAAAGGAAGAACCACATCGCTTCGAGGAGGCGGTACTCCACATGTCCACGAATGACGTTATCACTTTTCCAGTGTGTGAAATGGAAATAAGAAAATGATATGTTATATATAAAGATATATAATTATTTTATAAATATCATAAATATTTTATTTATATCATATATTTTTGTTAAAACCATCCTTAATACATTCCATGTAAAGGGCGAACGTATCACATCGCTTTGAGGAGGCGATAGTCCACATGTCTACGAACGATGTTATCATATTCCCAAAAAATAGAAAGCATGAAGGTATATGTTATATAGTAATTAAAGAAGTATTAAGACATTATAAATATCATATATATCATATAAAAATAGTATTTCCATCATAATTACTAACCATAATATGTGGTAAAGGAAAAATGAATGACATCATTTCATGAGGCGGTAGTTCCTCGTACACATGAATGGTGATTTCCTTACCCATTTGATGGAAGTGTATATAGGTGTAGGTAGAAACATTAAAATAAAAACATATTATTATATTTAGGATAGTAATTTTATTATATAAGCATGTAATAAGAATAATTTAATGGGTGGATAAATAAATAAAACAAAAGTGATCATTGAAGAATGTCACCTCTTTTTCAGGTAAGTTATTTTGGTTTACACCAAAGAACTCCTTTGGATCACTTTATTAAAAAAGTTATGATTCTAGGATGAGAGGAGTGATTTTGGGATATTATTTGGGTAGGTTTTGGATGTGAAAAAGGTCTTTATAGGCATGAAGAAGTGGGGAGGGTGAGTGCCTTTTTATAGTGGAGGGGGAGTGACATTCTTGTAAATATAAAAAGGTAAACACTATTGGGATGTCTCCCTCACATCATGTGTCTCAAATAATGAAAATAATTCAATAAAAGTGGATATATTGTAAAATAATGGAAATTAAATGGGTTTTGGACAAGTTTATAGGTCATTTGGATCCTTATGCTTAAAGTTTAACCCCTAAGTAAACACATTTTTACCTTAATTACTACAATTAATTTTAATTAAATTTGCTAATATTTTTGGTCAAAAACTAAGTTTAACTTGATATAAATTATAAATTATTCTGCTTTAAAATATGTAATTCATTTTTACAAATTCCAATCATAGGAGTGGTGAAAATTAATTCAAAATTATTCCCATAGATAGGAAGAAACAACAGGGTTTTATAGTAAAAATGTTCAAAAATTTGAAATGTTTTTATATCCAATTTCAATGTAAAATTGATTAAAATTAACTAAATTGTTTTAAATGATATAAAGTTTATCTAATTATACTCTAAAACCAATTAAAAATATAATTTAACATTATAAATTATTTAGATGAAAAATCAGTTTCAATTAAAATTCAGTGTCATATACTATTTATCAAAATATGAAAGTTCTCAAAAAAATACAAAAAAATCACCCAATGTAAATTTTGATATTTTAATTTAAAAAATAAAGTTAATTTTTTAATTTTTTTTATAAAAGTGTCAAAATTTAGTTTTAAATCAAGTCCTCCATTAAAAGGCGATAAAATTGCCTTTTAGAAAAATACATTTTTTAATGCTTAAAATTGGATTTGTTCTTATTTTACGCCTAAAAAATTATTGTTTGAATTTAAAAACCTTTTATAAAATATAAATTTCATTAATATCTTTAAATAATCATGATTAATTTAATTTATTAAGATAAAATTCCATTCTGGTTATAAAAATAGTTTTTCATAAAACACATCATTTATATTCAATTGATTTTTTTCATTTATAATTAATTATTCACCAAAGAATTAATTATATAAACATATGTATACCATATATTCATTATTTATTAATCATATTCAATAATGCTATTCCAATGTCTAGTTGATAACTATCATATTAAATATTAATATTATATTATTGCCTGGCAAGACTTGATCTTGTGCGTAACATAAGTCATCAAAAGAACTCAATGTTTCATGCAACACAAGATAAAATTAGTGTTTTGTGTGAGGAAATATAAACTTTTATTTCTTAATTTAAATTAATTTGAAAGGATATATTTCATAAAATCTCAAGATGTTACATCCAACCCCCTTAAAATGATTTTTACCCTCAAAATTCATCTTTGTTTTAAAATGATTAACATTTCTATAATTAATTTATTGAAACCCACATCATAAAAACAAAATAAATAAAAAATCCCCTAAAAAGGGAAAGTGAGACACATAAAGGTAACCTGAAGTTATGCATAACTAAGATCCCACATAGGGTGATCATAGGTGGGAATACAGGAAAATCGTAAATAATTATAGAAAGTGATTTAAGTCATTGATCATAAACAAGTGAATGATAAATGGAAAGTTAAGGGCCTAAGAAACATAAATCTATGATGATAAAAAATATCATAGGTTCATCAAAATTGAAGGTAATAGGATAATAATTTTTTTTCAAGATCATTTTTCTAGAGTCAAATAATTCTCTTATCATCTAGACCAATAGAAAAATGAAAAGGAAACATAGATGAGTATAATTTCATAATTTAATAAAATTACACCAAAATATAATCTTTTTCTTTATTAGATGAGTTTTCAATATGAATTTTTAATTCTTGAAGCACTAAAATCAACTTTTAAAGACCAAATAACCATAAAAGAGATATTAAAATTATTCCACCTATCTTTAGACATTAACCAAAACCAAAATGGTTAGAAAATGGTAAGATAATTCCCAAAATGTGTAAACCTTCATATGATACACTAATATTTAAAATTTAATAGTAATACCCAAATTTCAACTAAATCACTTCATAAATAAAAATCCTTAAAATTCTTTAAACATTTCCTGACTAAGCTTGAAACCCAAATATTAAAATGATTTTATCATATATTCTTCCAAGATAAATCAACCATTATTCCTCAAATATAATCCTCCCTAAAAAAACTTCATGTTTATTCTAGGGGTTACAAATACCTCAACGCAAAAAAAAGTCTCCAAAAATGTCAATGATTACCTCAAAATTTTTACTACTTAAAAACCTCAAGTGGGGTGTCTTAAGACTTTGAACTTATGATAAACCTTAAGATAATAGTCATATGATGGTATCCATAACTCATAAGATAACCTCACATGAAAACATCATAATCTCCAAATTTATCTAAACCAACCATGATACAACCTATAACATCCCAGGACCCGCACCCCCAAATCCTATATTGAAATCCATTACTTTACATTCCCAGCTTTGATGCTGAAAATTATGACCCAGAATTTTCATCTAAACCTTACAACATCAAAAAATAATCTTGTATCACTTAAATAATATAGGACCTTTTAGGTTTAGAGTTTTATATAATTAGGAAAAACTTCTATATAAACAATTCACATGACTTTAAATGAGTATTTATCCCACTTAACCCAGATTTTATTTTTCATGTTAATACATCATCATCATCCATATGAAATCCCTTCTAGACATGAATCATTCAACATCATTATTTAAAACCTTGTGAAATGGAAATATAAGAAGGGTGATCTTAGATGATCAGTAAGGGTAAATATAATTAATAACAATTGGACATCATCAATGAGCATAAGAGAATATAAGAGTATGATGACATAATCAAAGTGTATGAGAGAATCATAAAATAACTCATACTCGTCAATACCTGGATCATCAATTATGAAAACATGGAAAATTAAAGAGTCATTAAAATCAATAATCATGATCTATGTGATATAAATATCAATTGTTATAAACATTATAAACCCATATAAAGCATATAAAACACATAGAGGTATCTTGGAACATTATTATACTTTCTATTATTATAAATGGAATATCCATGCAGTTGAATTATATACATGTCACTATTAAAAATGGAATAACCATATAGCTGATCTGTACCCAATGCATTGGAGGGATATCTAAAACCCACCCATCGTTAGTCTTTCACTGAACCACCTGTCATTGGTTTATCATAGAACCACCCGTCATTGGTTTATCACATAACCAACTATCAAATGTTCAATTACCATAGAAAATAAAAGTTTTCATTTCATCAAAACTTGTAGGAACAACCATTATCCCTTTCATAACTTGATTAATCAATGGAAAAGAAATAAGTTCTATAATAATCTCTTTGAAACATGATTAACCCGTGGAAAAAAACGAGTTCTATAACAATATCTTTGAAACATTATTAGCCCATGAAAAAAACAGGTTCCATAACAATATATTTAGAACATTATTAACCCATGGAAAATAAATGGGTTAAATAGAAATCTCTTTGAAATATTATTAACCCATAAAAAATAAATGGGTTCCATAAAAAACTATTTAGAACATGATTAACCCATGGAAAATAAATGAGTTTAATAACAATCTATTTTAAACATGATTAACCCTTGGAAAAGAAATGGGTTTCATAACAATATATTTAGAACATGATTTACCCATGTAAAATAAATGGGTTCAATAACAATATCTTTGAAACATGATTAACCTAGGGAAAATAAACAGGTTCCATAATAATATCTTTAGGATGTAATCAACCCATGGAAAAAATGGGCTTCATAACAATCTCTTTGAAAAAATAATAATACATGCAAAGAAATAATGAGGATAGTATCAATAAAAAATATCCATAATGGTGGATAAGTAACAAAAAGTTTTTTTGAAATTGATTAATGTAAATTCCCTTAAAATATCATTAAAACATTCATGAGAAAAATAATCTTTAAACATTCCAAAGTGTCCTATACCACCTTGAAAAATTTAAATTATAAGCCCCATGAGGGAGTAAAATTGAATGAACTTAGAATATCATGAGAATAAGTATATTCACAATACATCATGTCAAAGTATAATTATATATATATATATCATAAAAGAAGGTAGGTGTATAACATAACAAATGTCTCAAAGAAGGAAACTTGTGACAAAATTCCATTATCGCTTTGGTAACATTGAACCCATAAACCCCATGAAAGATAAATCTTAAAATGGATATGTAAATCCACATAAATTCAAGTATAATAATTATAAAACCATTCATGTAAAATATATACATCACAAAACAAAAATAAGTGTTGAATAATGTATAATTCTCACAGAAATAAAAGTGATACTAGAAATCCCCTTACAAATGTGGTAATATTTGAATTGGAAACCTCAAAAGTAATAATCATAAAATGAAACATTTTAATAACATGAATATAAAATAATTAATGATATAATATATCAAAATTTTCTGTAGATACACCACAAAAAATAATTAAGTGGTGAATATGACATTTGTCTCACAAATGTAAAAAGTGAGATGAGAATACCTTATAAAGATCGTATCATTACAGTGAGAATAAATAAATTAAATAATTATGTGTGACAAATTTAAATCCACAAAATAAAAGTTTAAATACATTATAAAACAATTATAGTTCATTTCACACATATTATTGTCATAACATAACCAATGGAGTCGAAGTTTAATCCAATGAATGGAAATTGTGCTAAGAATTACCTTACTTTGAGTTCGATTTATCATGCTTGTCCTATTTCTTCCTGAAAAATAAAATTATATTAATTATTTACTGTATTAATAAACTTTTACAAGCTTATTATTAATTTTATTTCACTTATAAACAATTTATATACAATTACTTAATCAATAATGTTTAAGTGAGATGTTTTTACCATATTCAGTTTATCTGTCAAAAATAAATTTGATAGGTTGACTATGGTCAATAAGGTCATTATTTAAATATATTTAGAATAATAAACATTAAATAATTATCACATTTTTACATCAATTATACTTTTTAAATCATATATGAAATATTTTTATTAAAAATGAACCAACGTTACGATCATGGTGACAGTAGGCCGTACATATGCATGAGTAACGTTCCCATTTTTCAATGATCATTTTGGAAAGAAGGTAAATAAATTTTATCATTTTAGAATAAAAAATATATCATAAATACCATATTATTTAATTATATATACTTATATATATAATTATTGTGACGTGGTGATGAATAATTAATAATCACATCACTTCAAGAAGGTGGTAGTCCACACGTCCACAAACGACATTATCACCTTTTTAGTGTGTAAAATGGAAAGAAGAAAATGATATGTTATATGTAAAGATATATAATTATGTTATTAATATGATAAATACTTCATTTATATCATATACTTTTATTAAAACCATCCTTAATACATTCTATGTAGAGGGTGAATGTGTCACATCGCTTTGAGGAGGCGGCAGTACACACATTCACAAACAATGTTATCGTATTCCAAAAAATGGAAAGTATGAAGGTATGTGTTATATAATAATTAATTTTACTAATATTTTTAGTAAAAAAATAAGTTGAACTTACTATATATTATAAATTATTATAATTCCAAATATTTAATCCATTTTTCAAAATTCCAATCATAAAAGTGGCATAAATTAATTTAAAATTATTCCCATAGATGGGATGAAAAAATGATTTTTTATAGTAAAAATGTTCAAAAGTTTGAAATGTTTTTATATCCAATTTCAATGTGAAATTTATTCCAATGAACTAAATTAGTTTAAATGATATAAAATTTATTTAATTATACTTTAAAATCAACTAAAAATATAATTTAACACTATAAATTATTTAGATGAAAAAATAGTTTTCAATTAAAATTCGGCGTCATTTTCTATTCATCAAAATATAAAAGTTCTCAGAAAAATTTAAAAATTTCACCCAAAATTAATTTTGATATTCCTATTTAAAAAAAGAAGTTAATTTTGTAAAATAAAATTTATAAAAGTTTCAAAATTTAGTTTTAATGTAAGTCTTCCATTAAAAGGTGGCAAAACTACCTTTAAGGAAAATACACCCTTTTAATGCTTAAAATTGGATTTGTTCTTATTTTACTCCTATAAAACTTATTGGATGAATTTAAAATAATTTGATAACATATAAATTTCATTAATATCAATTAATTTAATTTATTAATTTAAAACTCTATTTTTTCCATAAAAGTAGTTTTTCATAAAACACATCCTTTATATTCAATTGTTTTTTTTTTCATTTCTAATTAATTTTCACCAAATAATTAATTATATATACATGTGTAAACCATATATATTCATAATTTAGTTAATCATATTCAATCACAACATTCCAAAGTCTAGGTGATATATATCATATTAAATATTAATATTATATTTTTTTCCAGTAAGACTTGGGCTTGTGTGTAACATAAGTCATCAAAGGAACTCGATGTTTCATGAAATGAAAGATAAACTTGGTGTTTCATGTGATGAAAGATAAACTATGCATTTATTGTAAAACAATATATTAAATAATTTAAATTAATTTGAAAGGTTATATTTCATAAAATATTAGGATGTTACACTTACTACCTTGGGACATACTTCTACAAAAATGATTGAGATGAATAGATTTTCCCCAATGATGACAAGTTTTGGGTGCTTATGTAAATTTTGGATTTATATGATTTTTCCTTACACACTAATAGAAAAAAACATTTTTCTATTTCAATGAATCCACTGAAACTGGTCCCAAATAAAATTTAGCCCCTTTTCATTTCCTTTTCCAGCCATAAGACATACACTGGATAATAATTTTAGCAACTAAAGCTCCACCTAAACCCTTTTTACCAGCTATGTTTCCCTCTAAAATAACTACTTTATTAACTACCTCAAAAAAGGTTGGAATTCATAAGAGAATCAACATAGACCAAATATTGTCCCTCATACCCTTCTCAAAATCTAAATCTTTAAGGTAATCATTCATAACAATCTTGAGTGCTAAGTGCACCAAATCAATGGAATAGGTGGAATACTCCAAAACTGAATTCTCCCCTTGATCTAAGGTTAGAAATTCCCTAGTCTTCACCACTCAAAATATTTCTAGATAAAACTGATGGTTAAATATATTCTTTTAAGTGTTCCAAATAAGGTCCTCATGTAACTTATCATTCAAGATAGAGTCTCAACATTTCCTTCCCAGTCTTGCAACCATGTATGTGGAGAAAATCACCTTAGAGTACTAAGGAGTTTTAGAAAATGGAGGATCCATTCAATCCACTCAATCCACTATTCATATTCCTGGGTTCATTTGTCACCGAAGAATATGGGTGGATTCTTCTTAGTGAATTCTAATCCATGATCCACTACTCATCCCTAGTTTCTAACACCTGCTTGACCTAGAGTCTGAATAGTGGAGATAACAACTTCCACTAAAGAAGGATATACTGAGGGATTCCCCTACGGAACTTATCTCATAGATTTATCACCTATATATGGGATAGATATTCTAGGAGACATTGTATAACAAAGTTTCAATCTTGGTAAAAATCCCCAAACATCCATGGAAACTTGAGTCCAGACACATAAATGATTTTCATAGACACCCTACTATGCTTACTATTTGAATTATGATGGTCCTAACTCTTGTTTACTAAAGACCTTGAACCAAAAATAGGAAGTTTCATAAAAATTATAGCTAGTTAATGGATCTGATACCATTTTTTAATGAACCAACTTGGTTCAACTTGACATGTCACCTAAGTTGGCCCGTCATAAGATAAAGATTGAAAAAAAAACTAACAATTCTCAGGAATAACCAGAAATAGATAAAAAAACATAGTATAGTTTGGAAGAAAGGTGAATATTTATGATACATAAAACATCAATTAAAAAAGGATAAAACAAAAAGTAAAGTATGACAAGATAGTATTGAGTCTCTATGATACCATCAGTTATGTCCAATTTGTCTCATTAAGAAGGTGACTACACTCAAGAGAATCTGAAGAATTACAAGATGCACTAACCTTTACCTATTTATTGAATAACCACATCTACAAACAACCAAATTAAAAATTAGGGTGTGGGTATAAATATTAGTAGGATTTTACCAAATAATATATAAAGAGTCTAATACCATAAAAACATTAGATCTATATTTAAAACAAATTCAATTTATAAATAATTTTTAAAATATAAACATTTTGTAAAATATACTTTGGTTTTAATAAAATCCTTTCACATTCACATAAACTAGGAATATGAAAAGTACATGTAAGATAACATGTAAGAATAAGAAAAAACCTCAATGGATACACCATAAGATAAACAAATGAGAAAATGAGCATGAAAAATACCATTATGTATAAAAACAAGCATAAATGAAAAATAAAAAGAATGGTTTCTAGGATATGGGAATACATAATGGAATACATAAAGGAACACTAAGCTGGGCATAACATGAATCCAAACAATATCGATTCCTTCTATAGTTTGTTGATATCAACAAAGAACCCCTAGTGTACACATACTAAGGTGGAATATACATTTACCGACACACCCAAGGTTCCCAGTGTAATATATTTGTCAAAAATAATTTTAAAACCATTTCAAAATTTATAAATCATTTTTATAGTGAAGCATAGAATCTACCATGCTTGAAAACCCTTTTTAGAATCAAAACCACCTTTAAAGAATTTCATCGAAAACATAGCATGCAAAAATTTTATTTTAAAGAAAAGACCCTTTAAAAGCATGATTCTCTTGAAAAAAACCATTTGTATGTTAAATAAATCAATTTCATAAAAAAATGAATTTATAAGAACTTAAAGTAATTCATGAGTTAGAACCTTTGTATAGAAACAACTACCAAAAGAACATAGAAAAACTAATCTCCATCAAGAATAGAGATTGAACATGACTATATCAGGTCCTCACGAGCCTAGATCTATAAAGATCTATCAACCACAACCCAATCAGGTTCCAATGGGATGAAGGGATAAGAGATCAAGTAAGGATCTAAAAATAGGAGAGAAAACCAGATAAAAGAAATGAAAAATACCTCGAATACATCTATCAAGAAAAAAGGAAAAACACTAAGGAAGAAATGGTAAAAGCCTATAGAGAACTGAGGTAAGTTTAGTTCGACACTAATGGGAATTAGGAGCTGATTGGATATAAAAAAATCAAGGGAAAATAGGTAAACTATAAATTTTTAAAGGTTTGGATCAGGTAACATGGTTAGGTCATATGTTTAGAAAAACCATGTGCCAACTGTGCATGGTATATATAAATTTGAAAAAAAAGGAACAAGTTTACTTGGGGAAGAGCTGCATGGTTTGGAAAAACCATGCTCAAGTTGTGTGACACCCATGAACAACCACACAGACACCTACACACTTTCCTTGGTGAGCTAAAAAATTTAAAAAACCATGACCAAACTATGGAAAATTCTTCTAAAGCCTTATAGTGCCACACTGCCTAGATAGTAATAACCATGAACCTGGTCCATTACCTCTAAAAATCTAAGTTTTCAGCCTCCTTCTCCTGAAAAACTCTAGAATGACCCAAAGAATAATCCAATATCAAAATAAGTTCTACCTATGACCTATAGGGAATCCCAAGTTTACTGTGATACCTTAGGTGTTGGTTTAGGAGTCATGGTGATGTGTAGGGATTAATTAGTATCTTATAGGTCTCACTAAATATGACCCTATGAGCAGAACTAACCTACACATGACTTGGATTTGGAAACTGTGGTCCATGATTTGAAGTGTATACACCATTTTCTCTTATTGAAATATTTTTCATATATGCTGACCAAAATAGTTTGTGTTATATCTTCTCTCAGTGGGGCTTGAATCTATGATAGTGGAATCTGATGGAGTATATGTAGAAATCTTATTTTTAGATGGATTACGCTTTGAGGAAAGGTAATGTTGTTGTAGATTCTCTCTGTTGGAAAATACAGAAGCTTGGATAAAGACCTTCAAAGTTGGAATGGTGATTGATGTGATTGTTATATGAATGGTTGGTGGATTTATATGAGGACTAAGTGGTGATGAAATTTTCTCCCTTTGTTATCATTTCAATGTTGGTAGACTTGATAATGACCATCTAAGAGTGAGATCCCAAATTTTTAGTGATGCGGTAATGGTTACCAGGAAGTTACCCAGTTCCTAGATGGTTGATGGATTGTGACAATGTGATCTTTATTCATGGGAGAGTAGTGGTACCAAATTCCATAAGGTAAGAACTAAAGAGGGAATACCATGCCTCTCAGTGGGTGGTGAACCTAGATTCTATGAAGATGTATTGGGATATAAGGTGGTACTTTTGGTGGACAAGAATGAAGAGAGACATCACAAGATTTGTCTCTCATTACTTGACCTTTTAGAGGATTAAGGTAAAGAATTAGTGACCAGGAGGGTTACTTAGGCCACTTATTATGCCTGTATGGAAGTGGGATGAAATTATAATGGAATTCATGATTTAATTTCTTAATACATTAAGAATTCTATATGATAATTGGGTGATAGTTGATCGATTGATGAAAGTGGCACATTTCATGATGATATGATATAATCAATATGTAGATGAGTTGGACAAACATTATTTATGAGATATCGTATGGATACATTGAGTGATTATGAGTATAGTTTCATAAATAGATGTATGTTTCACATTGTGGTTTTGGAAGGGATTACAAAAGGATTTGAGGACTTAGTTGAGGATGTGTATAATGTATTATCCACATACCGATGGAAAGTCATGAGTAAATGATTTTGATCTTGGAGGATATGATTAGTTCATGAATCCTAGACTTTGGTGGAGCATGGGATGATTATATGGCCTTAGTGGAGTTCATATACAATAAAAAATTCCAAGATTCAATTCATATGGCACCTTTGAGGCTCTTTATGGTTGGCCATGTCGATCACTACTATGTTGGCATGAGGTAGGTGGGAAAAATATTGTTTGGAAGAGTATAGCGAGGAGACCTCTGAGAGAGTGAAATTTATTAGGGAGAGACTTGTTACTGCTCATAGTAAACAATGATTCTATTCCAATCAGAGGAGGCAACCTTTGAAGTTTGCTACGGGAAACCAAGTTTTCTTACGGGTGTAACCTCGATTGGGGTATTAATGATTACAGAGGAAAGGGAAGTTGAAACCATGGTTTTTTGGATTTTTTGATATTATAGGATGTATCAAAATAGTGGATTATCAATTGGATTTTCCACCATGATATCAATGTATGCATAACATGTTCTATTTGTCTCTTCTTTGGAAGTATGAGCTCGATCCTGTGCATGTGATCAACTGTTAGGACATTTAGTTGGAACCAGATTCATCTTTTATAGAGTTCCTAGTGAGAGTTATAGACCAAAGCGATTATTTTTTGAAGGGGAATATAGTACCAATGGTTCAAGTCTTATGGTAGCATAGAAAAATCCAAGAGTATATATGGAAGTGAGAGTTAGATGTTCGGGCTCAGTGGACAAATTTGTTCGAGCATACTTATAGAGATACTTCTCAATGATGATATGTCATTAGAGTGGGATATTTTTAATACCCTAGAATTTATAAATTATTTTAATTAATGTTTTTTCATATTTTAAACAATTTTTTGAGCCTTTTGATGATTAATTTTAGGTTTGTGATGAGTTAGAGGTTACATGACGACTTAAACGGGGTTTTGGGAATTTTGAGCTACATTGTGGGAAAGACCACACTGTGGTGTAGGCCATTTTAAGCCTAGAAAATACCTATGTGAAATGGGAAGGACCAATCTGTTCATGGTGAGGAGTGGTCTTAGGTGTGTTTCACTACAATTCATTTAGTGAGACACAACCAGATCATCCTCATCACACCATGGTGGAAGGTAAGGTGATTCCAAAATGGGAATTGTTTTGACACCACACTATAGAGGTTTTCTATGTCGGGTTGTCTAGGATTGGTTTAATTGAGGCCACCACGAATTCAGTGGACATCACCATGTCTTGGTGATGGTTATTTCAAAAAATTTGAAACAACTGATTTAAATACTGATCTTTTAGGGGGGGGGGGTTACTAATCTTAATGGAAACATGTGTGATCATTAAGAGGGGATGTTTAATGTGTTATTAACTAATTTTCCCTTGATTAATTCATTTACCCTCCTCCTCTTGTTAGTTCATCCGATCTAGAAAATCCTAGAAAAAACCAGGGTAAATATTTAGATGTTATTCCTTCTTTGAGTAATGAACAAGGACAATCCATTACTTCTCAGGATTATTCTTATTGGTCTAGTATCATGGATATATTTCCTCTCTTCATTAGTCATTATTTCCAAGAGGGACAATATTTTATTCCTTAGACTATATCTAGATCTACCATTGATGGTGGTTATTGATTCATAATTTGGTTTGATTTTTAATACTTTCTCATAATCTTATTCTTGATTCTTATTATATAGTACCTTTGTGATGAATTAGGATTGTTTTTAGGGGTTCTTATAATTCATATTTGGTCTATTCGGTATGTGTGCATGATTTGAGAATCATATATTGATGAATCTCGACATTGGAATCAAAACATTTGAGGTAGGGAGTTCCTTACCATGTAGATCCCTTATATAAAGTTTTTTCCTTTATATTTATCACATGTGTGTGTGTAGCCTATGAGACCCATGTTTGATATCAATTTCAAGTGTGTGTGTGTATCCCATGAGACTATACCTGATTATGATCACATGTGTGCGCATGTGTGGCTACTGAGACTCATGCTTGATATGCTATGTTGTTCCTATATGTATTATGACTAGTTGTGTGTGAATGTATGACCTATAGAGGTTTTACTTTTGGTAGCTAGTGATAAGTGGATCATTATGGCTTGGATAGCCCTTATAGAAGGGGGGAACCTATGCGGCATACTACGACAATGATGATGGACCAAGACACATGGTAGAGATGCGATGACCTTGAGGCCTGACCTGAGGCAGTGGTGAGATATGAAGACCTGATGGCCTGACTCGAGGTAGAGATGGGGTACAATGGCCTTTTGGTCTGACCCATGATTATGATTGGGATCAAAGACCTTATGACATGACCCATAACTTGTTGTACTTATAGCTACTTAGAGATATATGCAGCGACATCATGTCCTACCATGTTCATGAATTCCATTATGACCTTTATTCTAGCATAGAACTGAAGTAGGTATAGATAAGGTTTATAGAATCTTGGTTAGAACATTACTTCTCGATACACAATTGATTTTTTTTAATGTTAAATATTTTCTTGGAATACACCTATTATGCATGTTCATTTATGGTAAATACACATTGGTGGTGTCCTATTGGGTTTATTCTCACACACTACATGGGAATATTGATGCACATACATACTTAATGACCAGGGATCCATAAATCGGGAAGGGCCTAATGATAGGGAGATAAGGAGATGAAACTTGATGTTCTAAGGTGGTACCAAGAAAGAATTCAGATGGGTGTTGTAACATCTTATTTATTTTCCTACTTCTTTCTTATACTCTAGTTTGACCTTCCACTTTGGGTGTCCTTGGTTTATTACCTTGTATGACTTGAGATAACTTCCATGTCATATTTTACACCATTTTTATTATTTTATTTATATTATGCCATTATGTTATTATTTGTTTCTTGATATGATTTTGATACATGACTTTTGATGTTGAGTGTATAGTCCCTCCACTACACTGTTCAGACCCTCACTGCTAGTTGGAAACCTCTTGCATATAGGAGGTGCATATGAGGTCATGTGGAACTATGGTCCATACTAATCGATTCGGGTTAAGAAGTTACAATACATGGGGATGAGGACATGAGGTTAATGTCATTCATGTTTACATTCTTTCTCACAATATGATATGCCTTATGAGGTTGTGGTATAAGGATCTAATGATGATTTGTTATGTGACTATGATGATGATAATGTGGTATATGGTTGTGGTTATGTGGTTTTGGTGTGATGTGGTTATGAGGTATGTAGTTGTGTTGATATAGAAGGGATGAGAGAATCAGAACATAAGCCATTGTGGTGTGAGGGAAACTAGTTCAGTAGGGTGGTAGATGACCCGATATAAGTAATGAGTTGATTTCACTATTTATTCACGAATGCTTTAGTATGATTTGACATTTTCATGAGAGAGTTTGGGAAGGATCCTATTGAGTATACTTGTATTATCACCCTTATACATATATACACACACACACAGAAACACACACACACACACATCTTATTTTACTTATTTTCATGGTGGATTCGGTGATTGGGTTCGATATTACTAGCTCGCAGAGTCTGTGATCAGTGTCAAAGTCACTGTTGTAGGAGTTTCTTTTGGTATTTTAGTTTGGAAACTTTTTTTTATGTTTTAAATTACATTTATTATGAGATTGGTTTTATTTTACATTATATGGAGTTGATTGGTAGTTCTCTCTTATGCTTTTTGGATTTATGGGTTGGGGTAATGCCTCCCATATATATGTTTTATTCCATCAATGCTAGTCATCAACCCAATTCCTATTAGTGGTGGGCTTCAAGGGTCACACTCGACTTTCCTACTAGCCCAGAAGGTATTCTAGTGGGGATGAGTCATGACAGACACACACACATTTTTATTTACATTTTTACATATATATTTTTGTTTTCCATTTTTTTCGATGGGGTAAAAGCTATCACAATCCACAATTCTCACCATTAATTGCCTCCTATGATTATTTTTTATGATAATGACACAAAGGGGTAAATTATAGCAATAATAAGTCATTACAATGCTTATAATTCAAATTAATTGAATAAAAAAAATTTAAACCTAAAAAAAATCCATGAATATTTATTATAATTAATGCATGAAAGGGAAAAATATCATTGAATCTCAATCAATCATTACATATTCATACCTTTTTATGTATATTTTATTTTTTTAAAAAAAATTTATACACTTTTTTACCCACACAAGTTCTCAAATTATATTTGAAAAACTTTAAATTCACTTTATAATATAATAAAAATATTTTTGGTATTACTAATATAAATTTAACACTTAAAATATAATTTTGAAAATTTTATTTAAAACCCTTTAGGATCAAGGAGAATTGAGAGGTGAGATGTGAATTAATGAATTAACACTTTTAACAATGAAATATAATTTTCTTCCTCACCAGTTATAAAAAATAAATCTTTCTCTCACCCATTAAAGTTTAAATAATACAATCAAGAACAATTTTACACTAGTATTTTTCACAAGGTTCATCACTAAATGTGAGTGGTTATCCTTTAGTGTGTTGTGGGTTATACCCCACTTTACACAAATTCTATTTTTATTTATCAAGGTGAAATACATATAGAATTGGGATAGCCTTGGACCCTTTATAATGTCTTCTGATCACTTTTGTACCTTTATTACAAATACAAGAAGATAATTGTGATAATCATGACTCTATTCTACTAGGACCCCACCCAGGCTAGTCATAAAACCGAGTGTGATACCTGAGGCCCTCTTCTAATAGGCCACAAGTTCACATCTAGAACCAAGGGTATAAATATCATAATGGAAGGAATTACCCTATAGAGAACATAGTGAAAGATTATAAAGTAAAATAAAAACCACCAAATGATGAAAAATAGGAAATTCATTATCAACTGATATCATAACAATGTATAATTCATGAGTGTAATATAATATAATCAGAATGAAAAATAATTGTGACCATAGAAAAAAAATATATTCCCACAAATGTTGATATATACCAAGTAACCCATATACCATAGTTGTACAAAACTTATTTTTTAATCATTAATTAAATACCATGATCGATGGATTGAACCAAAAGCAACACTAAAACCCAAAAAATATGGACCATTTTATGGTAGCTGTAGAATTGGAAGGCATAAACTGTCACGACCTGTCCCCTAGGGCCCATGCCGTGACTACCCCAATCCCGCCTTTCATAGGCTAGGGGATGATGACTAGCATCGAAGGCGTATTCCCTAAAACTAGGAAGGCATTGCCTTTATAACCTGTGAGCTCACGTAACCAATCACACAATAAGATATGAACACAAGCAAACTGTATAACCAAAAGAGTGCTAAAAGTAAAAGGGGCCAGAATACAAGCCCAACAGTAAAGGTAGAAGTACAACTGAAATACAATACAACTGAAGAAAGAGTAAAGGAAGCTACTAGGTCATCCTACAAGGTTTCTACCTGAAGGGTAGGTACCGATCGCCTCCTCATCACTCCACATCCACCCTTCTCCTCTGCATATCGACACGCCGTATGGTCCACCTCTGAGCTACCTCCAGTCCTGGTACCCTCAGCCTCGATCAACACTGTTCGTTATCTGCACCAACACAATGAGGTGCAGGCATAGCCCGTGCAAGGGTGAGTATAACGATACTCAGTAGGGACCCCGAGACCCTCAAGGTCTTACAAAATCCACCAAAGATAAACCAAAAAGCATGAAATCAACTAACAACCCTACTTAGGTATATGCCCATACATATACCTAAGTTATCAAGTATACCCATCTCAATCATGAGGAAAACACAGAGTCCAACAAAAAAGCCCAAAGATCAACTGTTCCAAAAAGGAAGGAATACCACGAAGGTAAGTACCACACAGGTATGCCACATAGAAGAATAAAACCAAGGTATTACCACAAAGAAAAAGTACCATACAGGTACAGACTCATCTCACACTAGGTATAACTCAGGTATGGTAGTAAAGATGATTAGTTATAACTAATAAATCATCTTACTCCATTAAGAGGCAGAAAAACGAAGGATCCTAACTCCTCATCCGACCCACACAAGATCTCTAGGTGCTGACCCACACAGGATCGCTCAGTGCTGACCCACATAGGATCTCTTGGTGCTAACCCACACAGGATCGCTCAGTGCAGACCCACACATTATCGCTCCGTGATGACCCACACATGATCGTTCGGTGCTGACCCACACAGGATAACTAGGGTAATACCTCATGAAATACTAGAGTGGTTCCATGTGGGACCCTCAATCACAGACCCACAAAAGATCTCTTTCTCAAGTCACAACCAACTACTGGGTTCCTACACTAGGCTCACTTGTCTTTGGGAGGGTCCACTCCACAAGCCACTGGTTGATACTCCAACTGCCACGAAGTCCCACAGAGAAGTATCTCAAAGGACTGCCATGTCATAGGAGTCTCAATGCAACAGACGGTGCGTCAATAGGACGCTCGGTCTGTGAGTTATTAGCCTTTTAGTCCCGGGGACCCAGTTGGATTCGTGTGCGATCCTAATCTACTGTACCTCACCTTAATCCAAATAAACAGTGGGGTATACTCAAAGGGACCATCTCGCTCTAAGGTTTCCAGCGCCACTGATGGTTTGTCAAACAGACACCATGTACCAAAGTTATGGCCAAAAGAGCGTAAATGGGTTGAAGTGGGTCTGAGTCTGGTCCGACCCGGGTTGACCCGGTTCGGGTCGACCCAACTCGACCCGCTGGGTTCGGCCCGCGCTGGGTGTCCTGGCCCGCGCTGGGCGGCCAGACCCATTGGGCGGTCCGGCAGGCCACGAGGGCCGTGAGGCCGTAGGGTGGCTCGACTGCGGATAGCGCGAGGCCGCGGGGGGTTCGGCCGCAGATGATAGCTCGGCCGCGGGGTGGTTGCTCGACCATGGGGCAGCGACGTCTCGGTCACGGACGGTGAGGGCCACGGGATGGTTCGGCCGTCGACGGCGGGGGCCACGGGGCGACTCGGCCGCGATCAGCGGGGCCGAGGGACGGCTCAGCCGTGGACGGACAAGGGCGGTGCGAAGCAGCTCAGCCGTGGATGATGGGGCCGTGGGGCGGCTCGGCCGCGGAAAACTGAGGGCGGCGTGGAGCGGTAGAGGCTGCGGGGGCTGTGGAGGCCGCAGGCGATGGAGTGCCGTGGGGTGCAGAGGCTGCGGGGAGGCGCCGTTGTGCCGTCACCTTCATCACTGTTCTCTAGTTCCACCGATGCCAACCACTGACACTAGTCACCGTCACCATCGCAAAGGTCACACAAAAGATCCACAAGATTTTCAAAGGGGTCAGGACATGTTTGTTTGGCCCATACCCTCCACGTTAGGGCAGTAGCATATGGCTCAAGGAAGATGATTCAAAGTGAGAGGGAATTTAACATTGATCAAATTAAAACAAACCCCTACCTTGTTCATTCATTGGTGTTGGCAAGAGGAAGAATTTGTAGTTGTCGATGTTCATCTCATCCACCACACGCCTACAATCCCAGCCTCGTGCGTTGTCCTCTTTCTTGTTTCCGAAGAACGTTCTTCGTTGTCGTTCTTCATGTGGCAGAGGAGTTCTTCATTGGAGAAATGTAATCCTCCCAGGAGTTCTCTCCTTCTCCTTTTCCCACCAAGAAGAAAGAGGTGCCAATATAATTTAACTTAAGAAGAAATTATGTTGGCACACACACACAAGTTGGAAAAATTAATGTAGTGCGTTGGCATAATTAATGTGGAGGAAGTTCAAGAGGCTCCTCCACATTAAAGAGGTAGTTGAGAGGTTTCTCTCTCATTAAGAGGGGTCGGGTAAACCCCGCCTCTAGGAATTCAAATAGGGGGTTAGGCTCGGGTGGTCCCCACCACCATAACCCACACATGGGAGGTTTCAAGAATAAAAATAAAATGTTAAACAATTTTATTTTTATTTTTCCCATGAAAAACCCAAAATATATCTTTCAACCTCGACCTACTATGGTCCAGGTGAAGGTCTCCTTAAGAGAATATTGGTGCTGCGATTTCAATGGTGTCCTCAGATTTCAATTCTGAGCACTAATTCAAAAGTTACAAAAACCCGCTCACACGTTTACTGAACGTACCTGAAAAAAAGTTCAGAAATTCATTCAGGGCACTCCAGGACTCGGAATCACGCGCCGTCAATTTTTGCAGACTCTTAAAATTCCCATATATTTGAAAAAAATTTACAAGGAATTTCTAGGTCTTTATATTCTCCCCACCTTAGGGATTTACATCCCCATAATCCATAACTCAAACTAAGAATACAAGTGGGGGTACTGAGCACGAATCTAAGACTCCTGCTCCCATGTGCTCTCCTAGAGGTTCCCATGCTTCCAGCGAATGTGCACCAAAGGTATCGACCACCCATGAAGGAATATCTCATGTTTTTCCTCAATCTCCACTAGAACCTCTAAAAAAGTTGCCCCATCATCGTTGTCCAGCTCGCCATGGTTGATGATGTGGGAAGGGTCGTGCACGTATCTCCTTATCTGAGATACGTGGAAGACATCATGCACCCAGTGCAACTGAGGTGGAAGAGCTAAGTGGTAAGCCACCTCTCCAACTGTAATGAGGACCAGGAAGGGTCCGATGAACCCCAGAGATAACTTGCCGCCTTGGCTAAATTTCTGTAAACATCATCGAGGTGAGACCCATAGGAATACGTGGTAGCCATCCTCTAACTCTAGAGGTCTCCATCTTCTATCGGAATATGACTTCTGCCTGCTCTGTGCAATCTTAATCTGCTCCTGGATGATCTGCACCTTCTCCGTGTTAGCTCATACCATCTTTGGTCCCACTAGTGCTGACTGCCCTGGGTCTGTCCAGCACAAGGGTGATCTGCAAGGTCACCCATATAATGCCTCAAAAGGTGCCATCCTAATGGTAGAGTGATAGATGTTGTTGTATGAAAACTCCACCAAAGGAAAGTGATCCTCCCAACTACAACTGAAGTTGAGGACACAAGCATGCAACATGTCCTCGAGGGTCTAAATGGTCTGCTCAGTCTAGCCATCCATCTGGGGATGGAAGACGGTTCTCAAACAAAGATGCATCCCGAAAGCCTTCTACAACCCCTTCCATATCTGGGAAGTGAAACGTGTATCATGATCAGAAACAATCATAGAGGGTACTCCATGTAGCCGCACAATCTACTGCACATAGAGGCTTCCCAAGCTCTTTACTGAGCCCTTCTCTCTGATCGGTAGGAAGTGGGCCGATTTGGTGAGTCAGTCAACGATCACCTAAATCGATTCATGTACCCTGGTTTTACGTGGAAGGCCTATCAAGAAGTCCATGGATATCCCATACCACTTCCACTCTGGGACCTCTAAAGGCTGAACCAAGCCTGCTGGTACCTGATGCGCCACCTTCACTTGCTGACAAGTGAGGCACTGAGGGAAAAACTCTACAACTGCTTTCTTCATTACCAGCCACCAGTACTATCTTTGGAGATCCTGGTATATCTTCGCCACTCCTGGATGTACCGCTATAGGGTAAGTGTAGAAATCTCTCAACACTTCCTCCTGAAGTGACACTGGTACCATGGTACGTCCCCTGAAGAGGATGGCATGCTCCCCACCTTCAGAAAATCCCTTAGGTGCCTATCCTATGGATATATGAGCACGTCGATCCTTGCAGTCAGCATCCCCATACTGTGCCTCCCTAACTCGCTGAAGAAGTGGGGGAGTGACTGTAAGAGACTGAAGAAAAGATGCTCTATCTCGATCCACATAGGATATCCACAAAGTGGCCAGCTGCTCCGTCACCTCACCTAGCAGCTATATACCAGACCTCCTACTGAGTGCATCTGCTACAACGTTCCGCATACTGAGAGTATAAACTATCTTGAAGTCATAGTCCTAGAGAAACTCAAGCCAACATCACTGTCTCAGGTTCAGGTCCTTCTTAGAGAAGATATACCTGAGATTCTTGTGATCAGAGAATACTATAAAATGTTCTCCCATCAGATAGTGTTGCCACATTTTCAAGGCAAAGACCACTGCTGATAACTCCAGGTCATGAGTAGAATAGTTATGCTCATGCTGTCTCAGCTGTCAAGAACCATATCAATCATTTTCTGCTCCTACATCAGGACACACCTAAGTCCGGTCCCTGATGCGTCGCAGTAGACTACATACCTTACACCCTCCTCTGGAAGCCTCAAGATGGGGGCACTAGTCAGCTTCTGCCTCAACTCCTAAAAACTCTACTGGCATTTATCCAACCACACGAAGGATTTCCCCTTCTTTGTTAATGCTTAAAGTGGTGCTGTAACTCTAGAGAAATATAGCACAAATATTCAGTAGTAACTAGCCAAACCCAAGAAACTATGTACCTCCATCACACTCTTGGGTGGATCCCAAGCAATTACCACCTCAATTTTTGCTGGATCCACTGTAACTCTAGCCTACGAGATGAAATGTCCCAGAAAGTGAACCTCTCGGATCTAGAATTGTCACTTCGAGAGCTTACCATAAAGATAGTGCTCTCAGAGTGTGTACAGTACTACCTTCAAATGGTAGGCATGCTCCTCCTCAGTATTCGAGTAGATCAGAATGTCGTCGATAAAGACTACGACAAAGAGATCAAGGTATGGCTAAAAGATCATGTTCATGAGTCCCATGAACACTACTAGAGAGTTGGTTACACCAAATGTAATAACCAAGAACTTGTAATGGCCATACCGATATCTAAAAGCCATCTTTTTCACATCCACATCTCATACTCTGAGCCAGTGATAGCCTGATCTGAGGTCTATCTTCGAGAACCACCGTGCTCCCTTGAGCTGATCAAAGATGTCATCAATCCCCATGAGTGGGTACTTGTTCTTCACGATCACCTGGTTCAGGCACTGATAGTCAACACAAAGTCTCAAGCTCCCATTTGCCTTCTTGGATAATATAATCGGGGCTGCCCAGGGAGAAACACTAGGCCGGATGAATCCCTTTACTTGCAAGACCTATAGCTGTACTTGCAATGCCCCAACCCCAGTTACCTAGAGTCAGTGCATTATTTTAATACATTGGCATGATTACAAGGAATCAAGTCCTGAAGGATCGAGCGGTTTAACAGTCTTGGAAAATATATTACATACATGAATGTTACATTACACTTTATAACATACAAAAAACATAAATAATCCTTTATGAATGCCATTATTCCCTTGTCTTAACCCTGCATATCAATCACAATACACTTATTGGAATCTTGGAAAAAATAAAACATAGAAAGGGGTGAGCTCAGATGCTCATTAAGGATAACAATACATCGGAAAATTTCATAAATAAGCATAAACATTTAAGGCAATGTATAACTAAAACAAAAGCCTTTTAAACTTGAACTTCAGCATAATATGCAAAAAATAAAATGAATTAATGCCATTTAATTATTCACATGGATATTCTACTAGTAGAATAATCACATGCAATATCACTAACCACTTTCATATTGATGGAATGCATAATGAAAGACTATCATAACCACATAGTCAAGGCCTTGTGCCAAGACTACAATTAAGATTTTTTCAAGGCCTTTTTCCAAGACACTAGTTTGTCTCATGAGACCTACCAATTCATTGAGGAGCTATACCAGGCTCCACCTGTCACTTACTAAGTCCAATTCATTATTCATATGAAAAGGTTTAAACATAACATAAACCTTCGTATTAAAACTAGCATAAGAAATGTCAATACTTTATCCCTAAACCATGAATGGTATAAAAATAACACATCCATAGTCAAACATATCAAAAAACCTTCAATAAAATATGGAAGATTTGTATCATAATAAGTCATCTTCAAACAAGTTTAAAATCCATCAAAGGATGTTGACATAGATGAAAATTATTTGTAAAACTCTTTGAGAGAAATATCACTTTTTAATGAAAACATTTAAAAGTCACACAATTTAGAAAGGAAGACATTTAAAGAAATTTTTGAATCAAAGTTTCCCATACCACTTTGAAACTTTTGAAAGTAATTAACATTTTAAAAGCATTCATGTCCATATAAATAAATCCTTAAAAACCATTTTGAAGACATGGAAATTAATGAGAAAGATTTAGAAGAATAAATATTTAAAACATTTGAAATGATGTTTTTGTAAAAAAGTGCCTTAAAATAATTCCTTTGAAAACTCTTTCATGAAACATGGACATGGATAATAAATATGTCCCATTAGATACTTACGTAAAAACAACCTCCGATAATAAAGAGATTGTGAAATTAACCCTTACCAATTTGGTAACTTATGAAACATACACCCCATGAAAGAGGTATCATAAAATGAATATTTAAATACATATAAATTAAAGTGTATTACACAAATAATACAATTATGGGAAATACATACACCACACAAATGGTAATAGTGGCAATATGGCATGAATCTGACGGGAATAAGGAGTGAGATGAAAACCCCTTACCTTGCACTTTCCTTTAGTCGAGGGTACGTTTAACCTTCTGTATGAAGACCGTAGTATGTTATTAAATTATACCAAAACCATATTAATATTTATGATATCATACATTATTCATTTATGACTTTATACTACCCATTTAATAATAATTTCCATGTTAAATTAACATTTTGGGTAATAGTCTCTTTCTTTATCATACGCGTTTTAACTTGTTACTCTTGATTGTATCACTTAGATCATTATTTAAATAATTAAAGAATATAAAAAATGATTTATATATCATATATATTTATAATATAAATATTTATAATAGACATATATATTAAATGTAAAACATCGTGTATGGAGACGGTAGTCCGTACATACACATAAACGCTATTTCCGTTTTCATAATGTATTGAACAGAACTAAGTGAATAAAATATATGTAAGTACATATATATATATATAAATATATATATATCTCCAGTATCATTATTATTTCATATATTACAAACATATTAGTAATATATATTTTTATAATCGTAGATGAATGGTGAATGTGGAAATGAATCTCATTGCGTCGTGGAGACGGTAATCCTTACGTACACACGAGTGACAATATCATTTCCTTAAAGGTGTTGAATTGGATGGTATATTAATTTTATAGAGAAATTATCATGTTATTTTAATTATTTATATAAATATTACTCATCATTATATCCATCCAAATAACATAGTGTTGAATAACAAATTACACTACAGTGTGGAGACGATAAGCCGTATGTACACATGCATGGTGACATTATCATTCATAAGATGGATAGAATAATGAATATAGTTGTTAAATATTTATAATAACATCAAAGTATATATAATATACTGGATTTATTATTTTAGAATGTAAATAACAATGAAAGAAGAAGTGTAAGAAGAAAGGAACTTGAAAGAGGGTGGTGAAATCATTACCTCTTCTTCGAGTTCTTCCTTTTGATTTGATCAAAAGGGATACTTAGGTTGGATTTATGATAAAACTAAGGCCTCTAGGTTGAAGTGAGAGAAGTTGAGAGGATATTTGGGCAGGGGTTGGCCGAGACAAATGGATTTGGAGGTGTGATTTTGAGAGAAGGGTAAGTGTCCTTTTATAAGAGGGGTGATAGTCACTTTAGGAAAAGAATAAAGTATTAATTTATTATACAATCATATTCAGTTTATAATGGTTAAAAATGAATTTATTTTGATCCTTAGGTGGTTATGGGTCGAAATAATTTCAACCAATAGATTTTATACAAGTTTAGGTTACCATTTTAACCTTACCATTTAGATTTAACTCTTAGTTAAATAGTTTAACTTTTACCGTGTCTTCTTGTATTCTTACTATATATGGTTAATAAACTTACTCTAAACTTTAAAGAGAACCTAAAGTGGATAATTAATGAAATATATAATATTATTTAAACCATTTTTCCTAACCTTACATTTTAGGAATATTATATCAAATAATAATATGGTATTTGTTTTAAATATTAATTTATGTCAATTTTGACATTATTTAGTATTTTGTTTTTGTGAAAGTAATAACAACTAGATTACTTCAAACAAGATACATTGAATCATCCATAACATTTCATAGTCACCTAGAAAATTTGTTGATGTCATAAAAACTTTGAAATTATATTTATTTTAATATTTATAATACCATTTATTTGATTCTTTCATTAATATGGTAATTACTGTATCATCATTGTGTCATAAATAAATTTAATTATTTAATGTCTAATAATTATAAATAAAATACCATGATATAAGAAATTATTTTATCTTTCTAATGAATATTTATATTCTAATTTATCTGATGTATAACCCTATATTAAAAATGGTTTAATTAATAAACTTTGAATTTAACACTTTTAACTCTTCTTTAAATTAAATAATAATAAATGTCCTAATCTAATCTAAGTTGACCTAAAGGGTCATATTTTATTTCTAAGGGTGTTTTTGGTCGAATTAAACTTATCCAATAGAATTAGGAAATGTGTTAGGGTAATAATAATACCATTTTTACCCTTAATTACCCTATTTACTTTTAACCGTGGTAAATAAAAGAAAAAAGTTACTATTCACCATTTTTTTATCTTATTAAACCACATTTTACTCCTTTATATTAACCATGTCTCTCTGATTTTTTGAAATTCAACTCACATAAGTGGTAAAATTAAGTTTTATGTGAATTTACAAATTCTTCTAGGAGGTGGGTAAAAGACGGTGAAAAGTTCAATAAAATTTTTATATATCTAAAATTATTATAAAATGACTCTAATGAACTACATTGAAATTATATAGGTATTATGTATATATTTTTACCTAAATTAAATATAAATAAAATAAATAATTATTTAAATAAAAATTCTGTTTTAAACTATAACTCAATGTTTTTTCCTATTCATCAAAAATTAAAAGTTTTCAGAAAAATACCAAAAATTTACACTAAGATAATTTTGATATTAAAAATTAAATAATGATGTATATTTTACCAAATTCAAAAACATATAAGTTGCATTTATTAATTTAAAATTAATTCTTGCTATCAAAATCAAAAGGGGTATTGTTAAGAAATAATAACTATCAAAAGTTTAACACTTGTTTATGTCCAATTTCAAAGTGAAATTACTTAAAATGACCATCATTGGATTAAATGGTAAAAATATAATCTATTTATACTTCCAAACTATTAAAATTTATAAATTAACACTATAAATTATTTTGATTAAAAAAGTTGTTTTCAGTTAAAATATAGTATTTTTCACTATTCACCCAAATATTAAAGCTATCAGAAAAACACCAAAACTTTATTGAAACTAAATTATTATGTACCGATTCTAAATAAGAAGTTTATTTTGTCAAATTTAATATATAAAAGTTTCAAATATTGGATTTAAAAAGGCTTCTCCATTAAAAGGCGGTAAAATTGCAATTTTTGAAAAATACTTCTTTTATATGAAAAAATGTATTTGTTCTTACATTATGTCTAAGAAACTCATAATATGGATTCTAAAATTATAAGGATTATATAAAGTTTAAAATTCAATTAATACTATTCATAATCCCTTTTGAACGGCTAGTTTGGTAAGTCATGGTGCGCTAAAACTCGGTGTTGAGTGTAGTGCAAGTTATTGAATTAATTTGAAGAAATAACATACTATGAAATCTTGGGGTGTTACAGTACCCGCAGCTCATGAAGATCCGTGGGAGCCATCCGATATAATGGTGTAGATATCGGTGTCATCCCGGGGATCAAGTCAATGTAAAAGTCCACCTATCTGCGAAGAGGTAGACCCAAAACATCATCATGGAAGACATCCATGTACTGGTCCACCACTACAGGATAGCTCAAAATCTCTACATCAACCGCTCTGAGGGTAAGGCTAGCCGAATGATGAGTGATTGACTGCACCCTCCTCCGGGTAAGTCCATCCTGTGCTGCAAAGTCTCCCTTCTCACCGGTGAAGGTAAACCTAGTCTCATCTATGTGGACACACCACACTTTGTGCCTAATACAGTCTATCTGAGCATGGACTGTTGATAACCAGTCCATACCCAAGATGACATCGTAAGGCCTCGACGCCGCTACTAGGAGATCCCAGCCAAAGCTCTCACCTCCTAGAGTAAGCTCACACTACCGTCACTAGTGCGTAATCATCGAATCCTCTCATATAGGAGTCTCTAGCTGTAAGGATTGAGCAAAAGGCTCTTTCGGAATCTCCAAGCTCCGAATGAGGGTAGTGGAAATAAAAGAATGACTAGAACCTATGTCTATAAGTACTGCAACTAAGGTGGAGTAGACATAGATCATACCACGTATCATCTCTAGAGCACCGTGATTTAGGTCTCAGCTGCCTAGAGCTGAGCTTGCCCCTGTCCACCTGATCCCTGTGGTCGGGGTGGACCACCTGGTGGTGGTGATGGTAATATCCTGAAACGTCGCCCACCGCTAGCTGCACGACCAGCTCCTATGTCATGCTCGTCTGCTCTCAGCGGACCACCTCGATCGATCCTCTATCTCCACCTGGTTGGTTCTTCGACCGTCTGCTGATCATCCGCACGGTGGGTCAGACAGTCACGAGCCATGTGACCCTGCCCGCCACATGCATAACAATGCCCGCTCCTGGCATGATTGGCTCTACCTCGGGTGCCCCGCCCAACCGACTCTGAATCCTGTGGATGTCCACCTGTAGTTCTGGTCCTCTTGGACCTCTATGACATATATATTCTACCAGATGTATAAGACTCCGCTATGTGACGTCCGGTGGTGGATCTCGCTGCTGGTGAGTGGTCAGCAAGAAAAATCTCCACTAAGAGGGCTCGCTCTAGAACCCCTGCCTGTGTCGGGATGCTGAGTGAGATCATCGAAGCCCTGATCTCCCGCCTGAGTCCCTGCTCAAAGGTATAGGCCTTGAAGACTGGGTCGCAGACCATATTAGTGGATTAGCGTGAGAGGTCAGTGAACCTTTCTGAGTATTGATCCATAGTCATGCTGCCCTACTGTAAATGAAGTAGCTCCTGTATGCGCACATCGTGAAGAGTCATTGGGACAAAATTTGCCCAAAACAGGCTCTTGAAGTCTTCCCAAATAAGTGTCACCTCGTCATGAACTTGGAGTATCAAGCTCCACCATCTTCCTGCTGCTTCCTATAGAAGGCTGGCCGCAAGGATCGCCATGAGATCCGCTGGTGTCCCTACTAGTCGAAATACTCTCACTACAGCCTCCAGTCAATCCTCAACTGCCTGTGGGTCTGTCTCTCCCATGAACCTGGGTGGCCTCTAGTGCTAGAACTTTTGAAACACACTCAATCGGCATGCACTCTCTGCTACTGGGGCTGGTGGCATCGGTGGCCCATCGGGTAATGGTACCGCTGGTGCCTCTACTGGAAAAGGGCCCTACACCGAGGCCTTGTTGCTCGGTGGGATATCAGTACGTACTACTCTCAGAACCCTAGCTGGCTATCTGCGTGGAGGAGTCCTGAAAAGAAACAGGTCCACCAAGGTAAATAAGTTATACCCGGTGAGATGACTCAAGAGATCACAAAGAAAAACCTTGAAAACACACACGCAATCAGTGTTTTCGTGCACTGAGTTAGAAATCAGAAGTCCGGGTCCTGGTGTATGGATACATCGGCTGCCGCACCAACACTGGACTCCCTGAACTGAAAACCACACTCACTACATTTAACACTATTTCCTTTAAAAGATCAGAGTCCTATGTTCTATGGTAGAACCGACTCCTCTGATACCAATTTTTCACGAACCATCCCCCAGGGCCCGTGTTGTGACTACCCCAAGCCCGCCTTCTATAGGCCATGGACTGGTGACTAGCACCGAAGGCATATTCCCTAAAACTGGGAAGGCATTGCCTTTATAACCTGTGAACTCACGTAACCAAGCACACAACAAGATACGAACACAAGAAAACTGTATAACCAAAAGAGTGCTGAAAGTAAAAGGGGCCGGAATAAAAGCCCAACAGTAATGGTACAAGTACAACTGAAATACAATATAACTGAATAAAGAGTAAAGGCAGTTACTGGGTCATCCTTAGAGGTTCCTACCTAAAGGGTAGTTACAGATTGCCTCCTCATCACTCCACGTTCGCCCATCTCCTCTGCGTACCGACACATCGTATGGTCCACCTCTGAGCTACCTCATGTCCTGGTACCCTTAGCCTCGATCAGCGCTGTCCGTCGTCTGCACCAAACACAACGAGGTGCGGGAATAGCCTATGCAAGGGTAAGTATAATGATTCTTAGTAGGGACCCTGAGACCCTCAAGGTCTTACAAAATCTACCAAGGATAAACCAGAAATCATGAAATCAACTGACAACCGTACTTAAGTATATGCCCATACATATACCTAAGTTATCAAGTATACCCATCTCAATCATGAGGAAAACATAGAGTCCAACTCAAAATCCCAAAGCTCAACTGTTCCACAAAGAAAGGAATACCATGAAGGTAATTACCACACAGGTATTCCACACAGAAGAATACCACCAAGGTATTACCACAAAGGAAAAGTACCACACAGGTACAGACTCAGCTCACCCCAGGTATAACTCAGGTACGACGGTAAAGATGATTAGTTATAACTACTAAATCATCTTAATCTGTTAAGAGGTAGAAACAATAAGGATCCTAAATCCTCCTTAGACCCACACATGATCTCTAGGTGCTGACCCAAACAGGATCGCTCGGTGCTGACCCACACATGATCGCTTGGTGCTTACCCACACAAGATCGCTTAGTGCTGACCCACACAGGATTGCCTGGTGCTGACCCACACAGGATCGCTCGGTGCTGACCCACACAAGATCTCTAGGGTAATCCCGCATGGAATCCTAGAGTGGTTACATGTGGGACCCTCAATCACATACCCACAAAGGATCTCTTTCTCAAGTCACAGCCAACTACTAGGTTCCTGCACTAGGCTCACTTTTCTCCAGGAGGGTTCGCTCCACAAGCCACTGGTCAATACTACAACTTTCATGAAGTCCCATAGAGAAGTATCTCAAAGTACCTCCATGTCATAGGGGTCTCAACGCAATAGACGATGCATCAATTGGCCGCCCGGTCTGTGAGTTATTAGCCTTTTAGTCCCAGGGGCCCGGTTGGATTCATGTGCGATCCAACCCAACTGTACCCCATATTAATCCAAATCTTCAGTGGGGTGTACTCAAAGGGACCGTCTCACTCCCAGGTTTCCATCACCACTTATGGTTTGTCAAACAGACACCTGGTGCCAAAGTTATGGCAAAAAGAGCATAAATGGGTCGAAGTGGGTCTGGGTCCGGTCCGACCCGGCCTGGGTCGACCCGATTCGGCCCGACCCGGCCCGACCCACTGGGCAGCTCAATATATTGGGTCTGGCCCAGCCCACACTGGGCGGCCCGACCCATTGGGCGGTTTGGTAGGCCGCGAGGGCCGCGAGGCCGCGGGACGGCGAGGCCGCAGGGTGGATCGACTGCGGACAGCGCGAGGCCGTGGGGTGTTCGGCCGTGGACGGTGGCTCGGCCGCAGTGCGATGGATCGGCCGCAGGTCAGTGATGAAGGATTGGCCACGGGGCGGCAGCTCGACCATGGGTGGCGATGGTGGCTCGGTCGCGAACAACAAGGGCTGCAGGGTGGCTCAGCCGCGGACGACGGGGGCCACGTGACAGCTCGGCCGAGGACGGCGGAGCTGCGGGGAGGTTCGGCCGCGGACGAACAAGGGCAGCACGGAGTGGCTCGGCCATGGACAGTGGGGCCGCGGGGAAGCTCTACCACAAACGACCGAGGGCGGCACAGAGCGGTGGAGGCCGCGGGTGCCGTAGAGGCCGCGAGTGACGCGGGTGCCGCAGAGGCCGCGAGTGGTGGTGGCCGCAGAACGACACCATTGCCTTTGTCGCGGTTCTCCAGTTCCACCGGTGCCAACCACCTGCACCGATCGCCATCACCATCGCAAAGGTCACACAAAAGATCCACAAGATTTGCGGTGGGGTTGTGTCATGTTTGTTTGGCCCGTACCATCCGCGTTAGGGTGGTAGCATACGGCTCAAGGAAGATGATTCAAAGTGAGAGGGAATTTAACATTTATCAAATTAAAACACACCCCTACCTTGATCGTTCGTTGGTGTTGGAAAGCGGAAGAAGTTTTAGTTTCTGATGTTCATCTCGTCCGCCACACGCCTACAATCCCGGGCTCATGCATTGTCCACTTTCTTATTTCTGAAGAACGTTCTTCGTTGGCATTCTTCGTGTGGAGGAGGAGTTCTTCGTTGAAGAAATGTAATCCTCCCAAGAGTTATCTTTTTCTCCTTTGCCCACCAAAAATAAAGAGGTTCCAATATAATTTAACTTAAGAATAAATTTTGTTGGCACACACACACAAGTTGGCGAAATTAATGTAATGTGTTGGCATAATTAATATGGAGGAAGTTCAAGAGGCTCATCCACATTAAAGAGGGATTTGAGAGGTTTCTCCTCCATTAAGAGGGGTCGGGTGGACCCCGCCTCTAGGAATTCAAATAGGGGGTTAGGCTTAGGTGATCCCCACCACCATAACCCAAACAAGGGAGGTTTCAAGAATAAAAATAAAATGTTAAACAATTTTATTTTTATTTTTCCCATGAAAAGCCCAAAATCCATCTTTCACCCTCGATATACTACGGTTGAGGTGAAGGTCTCCTTAAGTAAATACCGGCGCTCCAAGTTCAACGATGTCCACAGATTTCAGTTTCGAACACCAGTTCAAAAGTTACAAAAACCCACTCGCACGTTTACTGAACATACCCGAAAAAAAAGTTCAGAAATTCATTCCGGGCACTCCAGGTCTCTGAATCACGCGCCGTCAATTTTCACGGACTTGTAAAATTCCCATATATTAAAAAAAATTTACATGGAATTTCTGGGTCTTTCCATAAATGGTGGCGACCAAATTATAAAAATAAATAAATAAATATATATAAATAAATTTCACTTTAAATTTTGAATCAAATAGTGCATATAAGAAACTAATGAAATATATTTTCTAAAATTTAATTATTTTCAAACATTGTATATTTTTAAATGAATAAAGGATTAACACTAGTTTAATCGATCAATTTCCTATAAAAATATTTTTTTCACTATATCTTATATTTTTAATTAAAAATTAAATTTGTAAATTTTGGGATTTGAATTTGATAAAAATAAAATCATTTTTTGTGTTTATAATAGTCATATTATCTTAATATTATTGTTTTTGAATTTCTTATAAGTAATTAATTTTTGGGTGAATAGTGTAAATATTGAATATATTAATGTTATCACTTTTATGAAATTATTTTATTATATGAATAAATTTAAAGTTTTTGAAAATTTTTACAATAAAATTATATATTATAAAATATAATAAAACATTTCAAAATACTATGTTGAATTTATAAACCCATGCTCAAAATTTTGAAAATTTATGTGGTGTTTTAATGAAAACTATTTTCAACTACTATTTTTAATTAATTATTATATGATGAAATGTTGTTTTTTATTTATTTTACTGATAAATAAATAATAATTTAATTATAATTATTATTTTAAATTCATTTTAATCAATTAAATTGATATTTTTATCCAGATTATAAATATTTTTTCTTAAAAATAAACTTTTTCAAATGATGAGTTTTTACGTGTTATATGCACTTGTGTTAAAATTAGTTTCCATACACATAGGATTTTTATTTTATAAATTATATTTAATATTTAAAATCAATGGGTCCAAATTATCTAATAAGTCTAATTTTATTTTTAGGGTTTAAAATTAAATTACCTAGTGAAAATTAGTTACCTTAATAAAAACCTAAAAATTTATAATTTTTTTAAGAGTTAATGGTTTCGAACATGTTTAAAAAATGATTAGAAACAATTGTTTGAGCTTTTCTCAACCCAAACATACCCACACTCTATTTTTTTTTCTTTTTTTGAGCCATTAAACCTTGAATAGTGTCATGAAATTATTAAAAAATGATGAGTTTCTAAAAGTACCCATTTTCTCCTCTTTTAAAAGGGAACCACTTCCACCTTTAAAAGTTACACTTCACCTTCAAATTAATCCGTGAATATTTTCCATTTTGCTCTCCTTAGAACCCTATTCCAGGAACATATTCCCCTGGTCACTCATAGTTATCCTAATCCCTTCAATTTCAAGGTGGCTTCCTACAAAAGATCAAGTCTCCAGCAAGGTTAAAACACTTCCATGGAAATCAAGAGTAAAGTTAAGGGACTTAGTGGCTCAAAATCCTTTCTTTGAGTTATAAAATTTCTCTTTGAACTATTATTTTCATGTCCTTAATTTTGAATGATGTTCTATTTTTTATTTATAGAGAAAAATATTTTTTAATTCAAATCCTACACCACAAATTGTTTTCCCTTCACTTGATTTTTAAGAAAAAAAGGATATTTTATAAAAAGTGACACATAATTTTGAATTTTACATCGATGATTTCAAAATGTTTTTAATAAATATATTTTATGATTTTTTTATTATCTATATTTAAAATCATCTATCTCTAATGGAGTTATGTTTCATGTTTCACCCTATATTTTTTGTTATTATGTGATTATTTTGGGTGATTAAGTTTTTAGTATCAAATGATTCAATTCATGATATTATTTTATGCCATTTATATGTTTTATAATTTTTTTTTTATTTTCGTGGGTTATTTATGAAAAGTGAATTATTTCCATTTAGATGTTTAAGAAACCCATTCTTTTTTTCATAGGTTCTTGAAGATATGATGATGATTTATTTTGAGTGGCACATGTATATATATATGTTGATGGGTGGGGTCTTATATTTATATTTAATGCATTGGTTTAAGTTTATATCTCATGAGATATTCAAGCACAAACATAATGAGTTTATTCACATAAGTGTGTGCATAATGAGTTTTCTCACACAAGTTTTCCCATTCTTATGGTTGTTCTCTATTTCAAAGTTATTCATCAACTTATTCTGAATTTTCAAGATTCATTTAATTTACTTAAAATGCATGTTTTCAAGATTTTCCTTATTTCGAAAATAGATTGTACTTTTATGTCATGTTCACATGTTATATGACTATTGAGACATGTTTTGAGCGAGGTCACAAATTTCATGATTCCTTAAATATTTTTAAAGGTATTATATTACTCTAAATTTTTTTATGATTATAATTTAAGGTATTTTGATCATTTATTATGATATTTATGTCTTACTCATGTTTTCCTTCATGTTATGACATGTTTTCCACTTTCTGAGTGTTTGATATCACCCCTTTATTATGTTTTCAAATCCCCAGGTTATGAAAAAGAATATATCATGTGATATTTATAGTAAGGGTCTAGAGGACCATGATTATCAATAAATTTTGAAAGTTCTATAAAATAATTTATTTATATAGTTAGTCTCAAAGACACTAAACCTTTAGGTCCTTGGATTGTGTGACTATTGTGAGATGAATATTTAAATCATGTGACTAATGTATTATTTAGGTATTATTTATCTTGGGTCTCTATAATTGGTATCAAAGTAGGGTTTATTAATTTTTGGATATTATTTTAGAAAACATTAGAAAAACCCTTAAGGATAAGTTTAAGATAACATCCCAATGTTTTGGTAAAGTATAGATTATGTGGCTTTCCTAGCAATACATCTATTTATAGATACTACAAGTGGATTTTGTTTTGTAATATATTCATATAGGGGAAATAACTCTAAAAATAGTTGGTTGAGTATTTCTCAACTATCTTTATAGTGCATGGTTAATGGGACCTTACTGTGCACCTGGTTTTACACTCCTGAGGGATATGAATTGGTTAATCACATTCTCTTTGCGTACCATTATTAATGGTTCAAAAATATATAACTAGTTAAATTAGAAGGACAATTATGGATAAAATAGATTTAAACCTAGAGATTCATTGGATAACATATGTACGCCATTTATGAAAACCTTCTTTTATGTTTATAGTTTCCTATTACGTTTAATATTTAATTTAAGTATACTCATTCCCAATTTTAATTTTGTTAAGGTAATTTTGGGAACCCCAAATAACCAAGTTAACAATGATATTAATGAAAAATGTGGAGATTTTACCAATGGGAAACCTAATGATATTGGGTTCAGAATGAAAAAAATCATGGTAATGATCACCCAACTATCTCAAGTTGTGTGAAACAACCCAAATCATGTTGATCTATCAAACTCACCAAGGTGGAAACAAATCTCTATCAATTCATTTATGAGGAAAATCCCACCCTCTTTTAACATGTATTATAATACACTAGTTTCTAAGTATTGGGTCAATTAAATAGAAATGATATTTTATTTTCTCCAGTGCTCGAACTATGAGAAGGTTGTTTTGGCATCTATCATTTAGAATGTGATGTTAAAAAGTTTTGGAGTCTCATTAATAACACCATGGAAAAGGAGGAAATATGATTTGTGAAATGGGAAGAGCTAAAGACTATATTTTTCACTAAGTATTTTCCATAGATTCTTTACATAAGAATGGAGCAGGAATTCTTGGAATTGAAGAAAAAAGTGGATAAGTATTTTGGGTTATATGAATCCAATTTCAAAAGACTTGTGATGTATTCCTCAAGTTTTGTCTCTGATACTAAGAGTAAAATCTATTACTTCTTTACTAGATTAAAGCCTAGTCTTTGAAGGTAATTATCCATAAGGGACTTTGGAAGCTATGAAGATATTTTTCAATGTCCTCTTAAGGTTGATATGGAAACTAGAACCTCACAATACTATGAGGAAAAGAAAAGGAAAGTGGGGTATCTAGTAAGAACTGATGATAAGACACATGGTGGGAAGAAATCCCACTTTCCTACATGTAATTAATGTGGGATAAATAACCTAGTTAATTGTCTCAAGGAATCAGTGAAGTGTTTTAAGTGTGGTATAGCTGGAAACTAGGCCCACAATTATCAAACTAAGTCTAAGAGGCCGATTAAAAAAATATAAGAGAAGAAGGTCCTTGATAATGATCCATCCAAACTATAATGTTTCAATTACAAGGAGTTCAAACATTATATGAATTAATTCCCCAAGCATTGAGATAATGAAGAAAATAGGCCCTAATAACCTCCTAAACCAAAGTAACAAGGAAGATCATTCAAAATCATTACCACTAAGGTAGATCAAGATAATGAAGTGATACTCTCTTCTAGATCTGAATATACCTTATGTGGTTTTATTTTATTTCATTCTTTTATATCACACATGTTTTTTAATAATATAGAATTACTAACCCAAATAATGTATATTGAATTATCGATAAAAATCCCTAGAGACACAATGATTGTGTCTAAGATTTACAAATCCACTCCAATTGAGATTTGTGGGAGGATACTTCCTAAAGATATAATTATTATTCCTTTAGTTAAATTTGAAATAATATTGGGTATGAATTGGATTTCCCTATATAAATCACATAACTAATTTCAAGACAAGGAAGTCTCATTTCATATCCCAAATCATCTTATTATCATGCATCGATGCAAGGATGACTATGAAATCCCTACAGAATCATATTATATAATATGGATTATGGAACATATCAACAAGGTACTCTTATCTCAAATGATATGGGAGAAAGTTAACATTGATAGCATGCCTATTATATGAGAATATACTGATGTATTTCTAGATGAAATACCTGTTATTCCTCTAGAGCATGAGGTTGATTTATTGATTGAACTTATACATAGATATATTCCTATCTCAAAAATTCCAAATAAAATTAATCCCATTGAATTAGATGAGTTAAAAAAGAAGCTTTAAGATAATTTGGAAAAGGTTTTTATACACCCTAGTGCTTCATCATGGGGTGAACTGATCCTCTTTGTCAAAAAGAAGAATGAACCGATGTATACTTATTGACAATTGATCTTTGATCTAGATACCATCAGTTAAGAGTTAAAAGGGAGTATATTTACAAGACTTATTTCTATATGAGGTATGGACACTATGAGTTTATAGTAATTCCATTTGGAATTAATAATTACCCTTCTATATTAATAGATATAATGAATAGAGTCTTTTGAGATAACCTTGATCAATTTTTGTTTTTCTTTGTAGAAGATATTCTTATATATTCAGAGAGAAATGAAGAGAATGAATATCACTTGAAAATTGAGTTAAAGATCTCGGGAAAGGATAAGTTGTATGAAAATTTTAGTAAATGTAAATTTTGGTTAGAAAAGGTGTCATTATTAGGTCATGTAATCACAAGAAAGAAAATTTCAGTAGATCTATCAAAGAAAAAAATTATTGAGTAATGGATCATACTGACCATGGTAATTGAGATATGTAGTTTTATTGGGTTAGTAGGATATTACTGAAACTTTTTTATAAATTTATCATGGATATAAAATACAATAACCAAGTTGAATTTAAAGGGGGTAAAGTTAATTTGGATAGAGTAAAGCAAAGAAATTTTTAAGGAACTAAATAAGAGTTTGGTCACTGATCCTGTACTTACATTACCATATAGTGGGTAAGGGTTTTTAATATACATTGATTCTTCAAAAAATGGTTTATGTTGTCTAATCATGTAGATTTGTAAGGTAATTTTTTATGGTTCAAAAAAATTAAAGACACATGAGAAAAATTACCCGACACATGATTTATAAATTACAATAATGATATTTGCATTGAAGATTTAATGAAATTATCTCTATGTAGAAAAGTGTGATATATATATATATATATACAGATCAAAAGAGATTGAAATATATATTAACACAAAATGAACTGAATATATTCCAAATAAGTTGGTTTTAGTTGATAAAATATCATTATTTCTCAATACATTACCACCTGGGGAAGGCAAATAACTTAGCATATGCTTTGATCAGGAAAGACTATAAAACTCTATCCACAATGTGGATTGAAAAAAGTCACGATACCCATGGATTTAAAGAGGATAAATCTTGAATTCATAAGGGGGGGGGGAGATAAATCCTATATTTCCTAACTAATTGATCAACCTTACATTCACATAAAGATTAAATAATCACAGAAAAATGATTAAGATCTACAAAAAAGGTAGTGAATTTTTCATATTTCAACTTTGATAAAGATGGATTTATAAGGTTTGGATCCCAGATATGAATCCCATTAAAGTCAGGACTGAAGAAGTAAATTTTGGATGATGCACATAGATTATCCTTTTCTATACATCCAAGAAGTATAAATATGTATAAATATCTAAAACAAAACTTTTTATGGGATAGTATAAAGAGAGAGGTTGCAAAATACATATCTTGATGCTTGGTATTCCATCAAGTTAAGGATGAATGAAAAAAGTCTAAGGGTATGTTTCTATAATTACCCATTCCAATATATAAATGGGAAAACAACACCATGTAATTCTTCATAGGAATCTCTAAAATGTCTAAAGGAAATAATTCTATTTAAGTTGTAGTTGATCACCTTACAAAGTTAGTGAATTTTATTTCCATAAAATAAGATTTATCCCTTGACCTACTCGCCAATATATACATAAGGTAAGTGATAAGGCTATATAAAGTACCACTATCCATCATATATGATCGGGCTATGATCTTTACCTTGAGGTTATGGAGTAGTATTCAACAATATTTAGAGACATAGCTAATATTTAACACTACATATCATCCTCATACAAATGGTTAGTATGAAATGAAAATTCAAACTCTTGAGGATATGATGAGATATTGTCTAATAGATTTCCAAGGATGTTGGTATCAACTAATCCCCCTAGTAGAGTTCTTATATAATTATAGTTTCTATTTTAACATTCATATGGCTTCATATGAGGCTATATATGGGAAGAGATGTAGGACTCCAAAATGCTATGATGAAGTTAGAGAGAGAAAGATGATAGGTCCTGACCTTTTCCAAGAAATTAAATAGAAGTTTCAAAGCATTCAATCACATATGAAAGTAGCATAAATTAAATGTAATAGTTATGCATATAATATTTGATGTGATCTAGAGTTTGAAGTTGGTGACAAGGTGTTCCTTTGAATATCTCTATGGAATCGAGTTATGAGATTTGAGAGGAAAGGAAAGATAATCCTTATATACACCAGCCCCTTCGATATCCTTGACCATGTCATGGTCATATCCTATTACTTATCACTACCTCCACACCTATCATAAGTACATGATTTGTTTTATGCATTGATTTTGAGAAATCACACACCGAACCCTTCCCATGTTCTAAGCTTAGAAGCTATGCAACTGGAACATAATCCCTCAAATGAGGGAAAATCGATGGAAATTTTGGATCGAATAGATAAGATGTTACGGAATAAGACCAATCATATAGTCAAGTTTCTATGGATAAATCATTAATTTGAGGAGGCTATGTGGGAACTTGAGTATGAAATGATAGAAAAGTACCCTTACTTATTTTCTTCCATGTAATGAAATTTAGAGGAAAAAATTATTTTAAGGTGGGTAGAATGCAATGACTTGAGTTTTTCCTCCTTTATTAAATACTATTTTCGATGGATTACTCTACACACAACACTGAAACCAAAAAAATATGGATATTTGTAAGTTATCCATAGAATTGGAAGGTATAAATAGTGGTAACAAAATTATGAAAATAAATAAACATATATATAAAAATAAAATTAAATTTAAATATTGACTCAATTAGTGAATCTAAGAAAATAATGAAATGACTTTTCTAAAATTTAATTATTTTTAAGTCTAGTATATTTTGATATAAATAAAGGATTAACACTAGTTTAATTGGTCTCTTTCCTATACAAACATTTTTTCACTATATTTTATATTTTTAATTAAAAATTGAATTTATAAATTTTGGGATGTGTATTTGGAAAATTTTACATCATTTATTGAATTTATCATATTCATATTAGCTTAAGATGAAATTTTGGGATTTTTTTAGAAATAATTATTTTTTAGGTGAATAGTGAAAATACCAAATTTATTAATGCCATCACTTTTATGAAATAATTTTATTACATGAATACAATTAATTTTTTTGAAACCTTTTCTTATAAAATTATATATTATAAAGTATAATAGTTTTTTTTTTCAAAATACTATATTGAATTTATAAACCCATGCTCAATATTTAAAAATCTATGCAGTATTTTAATGAAAGCTGTTTTTTACTACTTTGTTTAATTAATTATAAAATGATAAAATAATGTTTTTTATTTATTTTATTGTTAAATAAATACTATTTTAATGATAATAATTATTTTAAATTCATTTCAATCAATGTAACTGATAGTTATATCTTAATAATGAATAGTTTTTCTTAAAAATAAACTTTTTCAAAAGAAAACTTTTTATGCATTAGATGTGCTTATGTTAAAATTAATTTCCATAAACATTGTATTTTTATTTTATAAATTGGATTTAATATTTATAATTAGTGTTTCTAAATCATCTAATAAGAATAATTTTATTTTTAGGTTTTAAAATTAAATTACCTAAGTGAAAATTAGTTGCCTCGGTAAAAACCAAAAAAATTGTAAAAGTAAAAATTTAAGAGTAAATGGTTTCTAACATGTTTAAGAAATCCGCAGAAACACTTTTTTTGAGTCTTTATCAACCCAAATATGCAATAAACTACATTTTTTCTATTTTTGAGACATTTATACTTGAATAGTGTCTTAACATTATTGAAAAATGATGAGTGTTTCCAAAAGTTCTGCTTTTCTCATTTTATAAAAGGGAATCACTTCCACCCATCAAAGATACAATTAACATTATAATTACTCCTTTAAAATATACAATTTTAGTCTCCTGATGACCCTATACCATGAACATAATCCTATATTCATTCATTTCTAGCCTAATCCCTTCAATTTATAGGGAACTTCTAAGGAAAGATCAAGTCTCCAACAAGGTTAAATCACTTCCATGGAAATCAAGAGTAAAGGTAAGGGACTCAGTAACTAAAAATCCTTTATTTTAGTTATACAATTTATTTTTGAACTATGATTTTCAATTTATTAATTTTTAATTATGTCCTCTTTTTATTTTTTTGGGGAAAATAGTTTTTAATTCATATCCACCACTATGAATTGTTTTACCTTCACTTGTTTTTAAGAAAAAAAGGAGTATTTTTCAAAATTGACTCATAATTATTAATTTTACATTGATGATTTAATTTTTTTTCAATAAATATATTTTGTGATTTGGTTTTTGTTTTACTCTCTATATTCAAAATTATCTATCTTTAATGGAGTTATGTTTCATGTTTCATCCTATATTTTCTGTTATTATGCGATTAATTTGGGTGATTAAGTTTTTAGTATCAAAAGATTCAATTTGTGATTTTATTTTATTCTATTTGGATGTTTTATGAAACCCATTTTATTTCCATGGGTTCATTATAAAAAGTGAATTATTTCTATTTATATGTTAAAGAAACCCATTCTTTTTTCTATGGGTTCTTTAAGATATGATGATGATTTATTTTAACTAGCACATATATGTATGGATGATGAAGGGTGGGGTCCTATATCACCCTCAAATGCATTGTTTTAAGTTTATATCTCATGAAATATTCAGACATGGACATAATGAGTTTGTTCAAACATTCATGGGCATGATGAGTTTGCTCAAATTTTTAGGCATGTATATAATGAGTTCGTTCACATAAGAATGGTAATAATGAGTTTTTTCACACATGTTTTCCTATGATTATGGTCATTCCATAGTTCTAAATTATTTATCAAGTTATGCTAAATTTTCAATATTTATTTCATTTCCATGAAATGCCATATTTTTATTATTATGCCTTATTTTTAAATTATTCCACACTTTTATGTCATACTCACATGTTATATGACTATTGAGACATGTTTTGAGCTATTTCATATCTTCCATGCTTCCTTAATGATTTATTTAAGATATTATGTTACTATAACATGTTTTATGATTACCGTATAATGTATTTTGATCATTTATTATGATATTTATGTATTCCTTATGTTTTACTTCATGTTATGACATGTTTTTACCATAGTGAGAATTTTATCTCACCACTTTCTTATGTTTTAAAATACACAAGTTATGAATAATATTATATCATGTGAGATGTCTAGAATAGGTTTATAGGAGCATGATTATGAATAAAGTTTTGAAGTGTTGTAAAATAATCTATTTATGTAGTTAGTATTCAAGAAACTAAACATTTTGGTGCTTGGATTGTGTGACTATTGTTATATATTATATTTAAATCATGTGATTAATGTATTATTTAATTCATGTTTATCTCGGGTTTCTATAATTGTGGTATGTGAAACAACCCAAAAACACCAAGATCCTTCTATAAACCCTAGTCATTGAGTTAACACCACCCATAAACTCTATTAGAAAAAACTACTAGCCTATTTGTAAAAGTAAGGGTGATTATATCCACATACTCATTAGGTCATCCAAAAATAGACCAAAAAACTCATCCAATATCATTCATGCATAACATTGAATAATTTGAAATCATAAAAACATTGTTTGATCTCACCTCACTATAATTCCAATCAAAGGGTCAACTAGTTCATCCTATAACTCTAGACATAAAACTATTGGGGATACACCACCATCAATCCAATAGAGGTTATATCACTAGAACTTATGAGCACAATGGAATAATTTCTAAACAACTCTATTGATTGGAAGAATCCCTCAAGCTTAATGTACTATAAGATAGGAATTTCTTCACACCTCAATCATTGAATGAAGATGAACTCCTCACACCCACTCTCAATCAACCCCACAAACTTTCAAATAAGTGGAAATTAAATAAAGCAAGGAAATGAACAATTTTAGGTTTACTTGGTTTAAATGAAATTATTATATCCATGGGATAACACTTTTACTATTTTCAATATAATCAGAATTTATAAAGGTTTAAAACAAAATTGGTATATATAATTGATATCAAAATAGTTTTTTTCATGTCCCAGTACACCGTGTAAAAGTGGCCCCACACCACCTTTATAGTATGTCCCAGTCGGTCATCTAGTTATATCAACTTATTATCTTTTCTGATGTACCACCATTTAACCATAGTGACTTATAATAACCTCTAAGTAAATAAATTTATATTCATTTGTAAATGATATGAAATAAGTTTAGTAACACTTAAAGTTTAAAAAAGATTTTTTTTTCTATAAAAGCAGTTTTTAGTTATATTTTTTATTTTCATTTAAAATATAAATTTATGAATTTAGAATTTTAATTTTATTAAATTAAATTCATTTTTAAATTAATCACATAAAAATTAGCATATAGTAAACTTATAGGATTTTTCTAGAAAGGTTTATTTTTAGGTGAGTAGTGAAAAATACTGATTTTACAAATACTGTCACTTTTATGACATTATAATGATATAATAATGAATTTAAATTTTATGAAACCTTTTTTCTAGAACAAATATATATTTAATAATTAATTTAATGAATTTAAAAATATAATTTTAAACTTAAAAACCATGTTTAACATTTTATAAATCTAAACAATGTTTTTATTCAAATAAAATCTATTTTTTGGTTCTTATCCTTTAATAAAGTATTCAAAAGTTTAATTTTGATTTTAGTTTAGATTAAAATTAAAATAAGTCTCATTTTATTACACATAACCCAATTAATTCCATGGTAATCAAAATTATACTTGATTTTGGTTTAAAATCATTTTTATGATTAAAAAGGAATTTATCTAATAACATTTTTTCATTGAATTTTTAGAAGAACTATTAAAATAAATTTTTACCACATTTAGATATTTAATATGATAAAATTTATTTTATATTTGGGATCTTAATTTTTTGTTTTTTTAATGAGTTAAATTTCATTTTTTATTCATAATTAATATTTACTATAGTAAAAGTTTGTTACCAAGGTAAAATATTAAAAGTGTTAAAGAGGGGGTTAAATTAAAAGATAAATCTTAAAATATCTATAAAAATTGTATAAATTTGATTGGTTGAGTGTATTTTGACTTTATATTTGTAAAGACCCAAAAATTACATGTATTTTTTTTAAATTATTTGGGATTATTACAAGTCTGCGAAAATTAACGGTGTTTGATTTCGAGGCCCGATGTGCCCAGAATGGATTTTTTTGAACTTTTTTTAAGGTAAATTCAGTTAACATGTGGGAGACATTTTATATCTTTTGAACCAGTGCTCGGATTAAAAATCTGAGGGCAATGTTGAATACACAACACCAGGATTCGTTTAAGAGAGGATTCACTTAAACCGGAGTAGGTCAGGTGAAAAAGTTAGTTGTGTGAATTTTAAAGAAATAATAAAATAACATAAAAATTGTTATTTTATATTTCCTACCTTCAGTTGAGCAGTGGTGGTGGGATCGTTAACTTTTCAAGCCATTAAATAGCTTGACCCTTCAGCTTTGTAACCTCAACATTGCAACATTAAATGTGGTTCATAAATGAACCACATTAATTTTGTGTAACTCGGTCGAATACCTGTTTATTTTATGGAAGCTTGGGCATGGGTTTTTTACATGACTATGAGGAACCTCTAAAAAAGTACCACGACACTTTCCACCGACGTATAATAGAGGATTTGACGACGCTCATTGTGGAATCGATCTTGAGGTCGACAGACGACAAATGTCAACACACGCGAACCTTCTCCTTTGTCCGCAATACCCTCGAACGTGGAAACACCACTATCCGCAGTGGTCACCAATGATATTTGAGGTATGGGGTTTATTTATTAAAGTTTATCTTTGATGAATTGAATAATATTCTTCTTGTTATGATGCTAACGTGGAGGGAACATGCCAAATGAACAAGACCCAGACCCTCTGTCGCTTCGTTCATGTCACGTTCTTCAGGGGAAGAACTTCCAACTCATAAGAATATGGAATTTGGGAGCAACACAGCGAAAATGGAATCCTGGGAGGCCCAAAGGTGTGAGCGTAAAGGAAAACGGACCACCAGAGCTCACCTGGTGGCCCGTGGAAGATTCGTCGGTGCGACACCGGTGTGGCGGCACCACTCGGCGTCGTGGCAGTCGGATAGGCGGCCGATAACGGCCGGCCATGGAGACTGGAGGCGGCACGCCATCACAGGCCGTGGTGAGATAGGTTGTGGCTCTAAGCCATGGAAAAGGTAGGGACCCGTTCCCTGTGGGTCCCATGGGTGACGAAACAACACCACCAATTTAAAAATCCAAATAGCTCTTTGAGATTTTTGGGAATGAGGGGGGCCACGAATTGAAACCGCGGTAGTGGTGGAAGGGGACCCGCTCCAAGCGGGTCCCATGGACAGGTAGGCGGTGAAACCTGGAACCGCCAATCAAGGAGCCGAACGACTCCTTTGAGCAGTTCGGCAGGCGGACTACGCGACCCCCATGTGGGTCGCGCCAGCTGGCAGACCGAGTTTTCACGGCCCAGCCCAACTGGGGTGGGCCGGGCCAATCCGAGGCCTAGTGGGCTGAGCCCACCGCGGCCCAGACCAACCGGGCCAGGTCGGACCTGGACCCAGACTCAGACCGCTCTCAGGCCCTAATACGCTCAAAAGGCTGTATCTTGTGAACCAAATGTCCGTTTGATGAACCGTCTATGGAGCTAGGATCCTTGGAGTGAGACGACCCTTTTGAGATACTTCAACATAGTTTTGGAGAAAGTTGGAGTACGTCCGGTTTGGATCGAACCCAAATACAACCAGGCCATCGACACTAAAATGCCTATAACTTATAGACCGAGCATTTGGTTGACACACCATTTTTTGCATTGTAAACCTTATGAAATGAATGATAATTGGGTTAATTATTCATGGAACTTTATACCAGTTGAAATAAGACCGATGGCTTGAGGAGCAGTTTCTTCTAGAATCAAGCGTACTATGTACGAGAATCCTGTGGCTGGCTGTGAGATGGAGGTTGGAGACAGATCATACGGAGGTTAGTACCAAGTGATTCTATGTGGGTTAGCACCTAGCGATCCTATGTGGATCAACACCTAATGATCCTATGTGGATCAACACCGAGCGATCCTATGTGGATCAGCACCAAGAGATCCTGTGTGGATCAGCACCGAGCGATCCTGTGTAGATCAACACCTAACGACCCTGTGTAAATCAACATTCTAGCGACCTTGTGTGGATCAGAAGTGCGTGACTCGATGAGGACCAGCCTTAGAGCAGCCCATCGTGGATCAGTGACATACCGATCCTGTGTGGGTCAGATCCTGTGTGGGTCTTGCAGGGGTTAGTACCTATCAATCCTGGGCAGGTCAGATCCTGTGTGGGTCAGTGAGTGTTAGTACCTATCGATCCTAGGTGGGTTGGATCATATTTGGGTCAGTGGGGGTTAGTACCTGTTGATCCTGTGTGGGTCAAACTTTGCATGGTCAACAAAAGTTCCCTTGATAGAATAAGATGATCAAGCTTTACAACTAATCATCTATTCTTCTGTACTTTAGTTATATCTGGTTTTGAGCTGAGTCTTTTTATTTGTGCTTTGTGATTGAGATCATGCTTTATGGTTTTCATTTATGGAATCCTGAGAGACCTTCAAGGGTCTCGGGGTCCCTACTTAGTATTGTTATACTCACCCCTACACGGGCTTTGCCCGAACCTTGTTGTGTCTTGTACAGACGATGAGCATCCTTGACGGGGACTTGGGGAGCTAGGACCTGACGGTGGATGGTGGTGACGATTGATATGGAGATCCATGGGGATGAGCTATACCTACCCTTTAGGTAGGATCCTCAGTGGATGATCTCAGGAGCTGTTTTCTATTTTCAGTTGTAGTTGTACCTTTTTAGTTGGGCTTATATTCTGGCCCCCTTTACTTTCAGTACACACTTTTACTATAGCAGTTTTATTTCTTGGTTTCATCTTGTTGCGTTCTTGTATGTGTGTTTGTATAGGTTTAAAGGAAATTCCTTCCTGTTTTAGGGATACGCCTTTCCGGTGCTAGTTTCCAACCCCTGAATTATGGAAGACAGACTTGGGGAAGTCACGACACGAGCCCCGGGGGACGGGTCATGACAAAGTTGTATCAGAGGAGTCGGTTCTAATGAAGAACTAGAACTATGATATTTCTAATGGAGTAATGGTGTTATGTGTTTTGAGTGTTCTTTTTCAGTTCGGGGAGTCCAGTGTTGGTGCGGCGGCCAACGTATCAATAAACCAGGACCCTGAATTCTGATTTCCGACTCGGTGTATGAAAACACTAATTACGTGTGTTTTTGAAATGTTTTACTTGATCACTTTTAAGTCAGATCACTAGGTATAACTTTTTGACTGTGGAACACCGGTTTCTTTTCAGGATGTCGCCGTGTAGACAACCAACCAGGATTCCCGAGAGAGTAAATGATGACTGGACACTGAGTGACAAGGCTTTTGTGCAGGGCCCTCCTATTATGTTGGCACCTTCGGGTGGTGTACTAGTAGCACCACCACTCGGAGGGCATAAGTTTCCACTAGCCCCACTAGTAGATTGTTCACGCCTACTGAGCAAGTTAATGAATTCCAGAGGAAGAGGCCTCTGAGGTTTTGAGGCAAGACAGATCCCTAGGAAACTGAGGACTGGCTGGAGGCTGTGGCTAGAGTTTTCTACCTAGTTGGGAAACCAACAGAGCAGATGGTGATCATAGCTACTAGCATTCTCTAGGGCACGATAGGGATATGGTGGATCCTGATGCTCCAGACACATGGCAAGGAAATACTCACCTGGACAGACTTTGAGAGTCTCTTTAGGGTGGAGTTCGTACCAGCGACATTACGCTCAGTACGTATCCAGGAGCTGCTATACTTACAATTGGGAAACTTATCAGTGGCCCAGTACTCAGTGAGATTCACTGAACTCTCACGCTACTCCACCTACATGGTACATGACCCATTCTTCAGTGTCCAAACCTTTGAGCAGGGTCTACGGATAGAGATTATAGCATCGATGATATCGCTGAATATCCTAATGCATGCTAAGGTGCTCAAGCGAAAATTGTTAGTGGAGAGATTCTTAGCTGAGCAGGCACCTACGGTGAGAGCCACCACTGGATGACAGGTAGACGAGTCATCTATAAGTGGTAATAGGCAGATTACACATAGATCCAAGAGGGCCAGACCCTCCGGTTGATGACCTCGAGACACAGGGTCAGAGGTGCGGATCTCACGAGGTAGTGGAGGTCAGCTGGGAGGCAGAGTGTGCTTCACATGCGGTGGGAAGGGCCACATGGCTTGTGACTGCCCAAACCATTGTTCCGATGATCAGTAGATAGTCAGGGGACCACTGAGGCAGAGGCATAGATTCTAGTGAGGAGGTCTGCAGGGCAGAGAACGTGACAGAGGAGCAGGTCGTGTAGTAGGTGGTGGACGACAGTTTGAGGTTCTACCACCACCACCCCTAGGTGGTCCACCCCGACCACAGGGAGCAGGTGGACAGAGGTGAGCATAGATATAGGAAGTATAGGCCTACTACCATGATGATACTAAGATGATTAGAGGTATGATCTGTATCTATTCCACCCTAGCTGCAGTACTTATAGACACATGTGCGAGTCACTCTTTCGTTGTTACGAAACTCATTCAGATCTCAGAGATTCTGATGAATTCATTGGATCGATCCTTGTGATTAGAGACTCCTACGGGAGAAGATTTGATTATTACACACTGGTTCAGGCAGTGTGAGCTCACTCTAGGAGGTGAGAGCTTTGGCTGGGATCTCCTAGTAGTAGCATCGAGGCCTTACGATGTCATCTTGGGTATGGATTGGCTATCCATAGTCCATGCTTAGATCAACTTTTTTAGGAAAAAAGTGCAGTGTGTCTATCAGGATGGGATTAGTTTTTCCTTCACCAGTGAGAAGGAAACCTTTGTAGCACAGGATGGACTTTATTAGAGGAGGGTGGAGCTAATCACTCACCAGTTTTCTAGCCTCACCCTCGGAGTAGTTGATGTGAGGAGTGTGAGTTATCCTGTAGTGGTGGACCAGTATGTTGATGTCTTTCTTGATGATGTCCTGGGACTACCTCCTCATAGAGAGGTAGACTTTAACATCAATTTTTACCCTAGGACGACACCAATATCTACACCAACATATTGGATGGATCCCATGGAGCTTCGTGAGTTGAGGGTACAGTTGGAGGACTTGCAGAGAAAGTGATTAATAAGACCCAGTGTTTCTCCAAGGGAAACCCTGATTTTGTTCGCCAAGAAGGTGGATGAGAGCTTGAGGCTTTGTGTGGACTATTGGATCCTGAACTAGGTCACCATGGAGAACAAGTATCCTCTACCAAGGATCAATGATCTCTTCAACCAGCTGAAGGGATCTCGATGGTTTTCGAAGATAGACCTCTGATCAGGTTATCATCAGCTCAGGGTATGAGATGAGGACGTACTGAGGTAGCCTTCAGATATCGGTATGGTCATTACAAGTTCTTAGTGATGCCTTTTAGCGTGACCAATGCTCCGATAGTGTTCATTGGACTTATGAATAGGATCTTCCAGCCATACCTCGATCACTTCGTGGTGGTCTTCATTGAATACATCTTGATATACTCGGCGTTGAAGGAGGATCACACCACACACCTACAGATGGTTCTGGATACACTCCGAGAGCAACAACTTTACGGAAAGCTCTTGAAGTGTCAATTCTAGATACAGGAAGTCCACTTCCTGGGGCACGTTATCTCAGAGGATGTAGTTTCTGTGGATCTAGTGAAGATAGAGGTCGTTCTTTCTTGGGAGCCAACCAGAAGTGTGGTTGAGGTGAAAAGTTTCCTAGGTTTAGCTGGGTATTACTGGAGATTTGTAACTGAATTCTCCAGGGTAGCGACACCCTCATCAGCTTTGACGAAGAATGGGTAGACTTTCCTGTGGATGGAGAAGTGTTAGTAGATCTTTCAGGAGATGAGGAAGAGAGTGATGAGTGCCCCCATCTTGAGGCTACCAGAAGAGAGTGTTGGGTATGTAGTCTACTATAACACATCAAGTACCAGAATAGATTGTGTACTGATGCAGGAGAGAGTAGTGATCGCTTACGTCTCATGACATTTGAGACAACACGAACAGAACTATGCTACTCATGACTTGGCGTTAGCAGTAGTGATATTTGTGCTGAAGATGTGGCAGCACTACTTGGTGGGTGAAAAATTTACTGTTTACTTTGATCACAAGAGTATCAGGTATATTTTCTCACAGAACGACATGAACCTAAGATAGTGATGATGGCTAGAGTTCCTATAGGACTATGACTTTGAGATAGTCTATACTCCTAAGAAGGGGAACGTATTAGCAGAAACACTCAACATAAAGTCTATTCTACAACTGTTGAGTGAGGTGACATAGCAGCTAGCCGTATTGTAGATATCCTTCGTGGATAGAGATGGATCAACTTACCTCTAGTTTATGACTGTCACTTCCCCACTTCTACAATGATATTAGGAGGCACATCTTGGGGACATTAACTGTGAGGCCCGACGTGCTTAGATATCCTTAGGACAGGCTCCTGAAGGATTTTCTGAAGGTGGGGAGAACATCGTCCTCTTCAGAGGAAGCACCATGGTGCTAGTGGTGCTACGAGGGGAGGTATTGATGGAGTTCCATACATCCCATTTAGCAGTACATCCTAGAGTGGAAAATATGTACCAGGACCTCCAGCATCAGTACTGGTGGCCAGGGATGAAGAAAACAGTGGAAAAGTTTGTATTCTGATGCCTCACTTGTCAGCAAGTGAAGGCCGAGCATTAGGTACCAGTGGGCTCAGCTCAGCCACTTGAGGTACCAAAGTGGAAGTGGGATGGTATCTCCATGGACTTCATGACAGGGCTACCACGTATGTCCTAGGGCCACGATTCCATATGGGTGATCATTGAATGAATCACCAAGTTGGCCCACTTTCTACCCATCCAAGAGTAGGTATCAGTAGAGGGATTGGGATGCCTCTACATGTAGGAGATTGTGCGACTACATGGGGTTCCATCGTCGATCATCTCAAATCGTGACACAAGTTTTATATCCCTATTGTGGAAGGGATTATAGGAGGCATTCGGGACTCAGCTACGTTTGGGCACCGCCTTCCATCCTCAGACAGATGGCAGATGGAGCGGACTATACAGGCACTCGAGGACATGATTCATGCTTGTGTCCTCAATTTTGGATATAGTTGGGAGGACCACCTTCCCCTGGTGGAGTTCACATAAAACTATATTTATCACTCCAACATCGAAATGGATCCATTTGAGGCCTTGTATGGGAAACTATGCAGGTCACCTCTTTGCTGGACAGACCTAGGGGAGTTATCACTTATGGGTATAGAGTTGGTACAAGATACCACAGAGAATATGTAGATCATCCAGGAGAATATGAAGAATGCACAGAGCCGACAGAAGTCTTATGCTGATAGGAGATGGAGACTCTTGGAGTTTGAGGAGGGAGACCATGTCTTCCTACAGGTCTCACTCTGATGAGGATTACAGAGGTTTGGATGAGGCGGAAATCTATCTCCTAGGTTCATCAGACCCTTCCATATCTTTAGAAGAGTAGGCGAGGTAGCGTACCGTCTAGCTCTTCCCCCACAGATGCACCATGTGCATAATGTTTTCCATGTGTCATAGCTGAAGAGATACATGCATGAACCATCAACTATTATTGACTAGGGTGAGCTGGAAATCAACGATGGGGAGACATTTGCAGAGTTCCCAGTGGAGATAGAGGATCGACAGGAGCAGGTTCTTTATGGGTGGTCAATTCCTCTGGTGCGAGTTTGTTGGTAGCACGAGAATCTCTAGGAGAGCACATGGGAGCGGGAGGCTCAGATACGTGCTCAGTACCCCCATTTGTTTCCCTAGTTTTGTTTTAGATTTTGGAAAAAAGGCCCTAAGGTGGGGAGAATGTGAAGACCCAAAAATTACATGTAATTTTTAAAAAATTATTTGGTATTATTACGAGTCTGTAAAAATTTATGACACTTGATTCCAAGGCCTGATGTGCCCAGAATGATTTTTTTGAACTTTTTTTAAAGTACGTTCAGTAAACGCACGAGTGGAATTTTATAACTTTTGAACTGGTGATCAGATTAAAAATATAAGGGCACCATTGAATCTGTAGTGTTTGGATTTTCTTAAGGGAGGATTCACTTCGACAACAGTAGGTCGGGTGAAAAATTCAGTTTTGCAACTTTTAAAGAAATAATAAAATAACATAAAAATTGTTATTTTATTTTTCCTACCTCTAGTTGAATGGTGGTGGCAGGACTGGTGACTTTTCAAGCCATTAAGTGGCTTGACCCTTAAGCTTTGTAACCTCAATGTTGCAACATTAAATGCGGTTCATAAATGAACCGCATTAATATTGTGAAACTCAATCAAATACTTGTCTATTTAATAAAATCTTGGGCATGAGGTTTTGACACAACTGTGACAAACCTATGGAAAAGTACCATTACACCTTCCACCAATAGAGAATGGAGGATTTGATGAAGCACATTGTGGAATCGATCAGAAGGTCAACGGACGATGAACATCAACGCACATGAACCTTCTCCTTCGTCAGCAATACCCTCGAACGTGGATACACCATCATTCGTAGTGGTCACTAATGATCTTCGAGGTTGGGGGTTTATTTATTAAAGTTTATATTTGATGAATTGAATAATCTTTCGCTTGTTATGATGCTAACACAGAGGGTGCAGACCAAATGAACAAGGCCCAAACCCTCCATCGCTTTTTTCATGTCGCATTCTTCGGGGGATGAACTTCCAACTCGTCAGAATCTGGAATTCAGGAGCCGCGCAGTGACGACGACATCCCAGGAGGCCCGAAGGCACGAGAAGAAAGAAAAATGGGCCACCAGAGATCACCTGGTGGCCCACAGAAGATTCTTCAGTGCAGAACAGGCGCAGCGGTGCCGATAGGTAAAGGTTGTGGCCGACGCTTGCCGGCCGCAGAGGAGGGTGGCGCCGCGGCGGTCGGATAGGAGGCCGACAATGGCCGACTGCAGAGATGGGAGGTGGCGCACCATCACGTGATGCAATGAGATATGCCTCATGTGGAAGCCGCAAGAATGGAAGGGACCTGCTCCCTGCAGGTTCTGCAGGTGACGAGGTGGTGCCACGTGGCGTCGCCAATTTAAAAAACCGAACGGCTTTTTGAGCCATTCGGGAATGAGGGGGGCCACAGCGGAGGCGGAAGGGGACCCGATCCTAGAGGGTCCCAAGGAAAAGTAGGCGGTGCCACCTGGTGCCATCAATAAATGAGCTAAACAGTTCCTTTGAGCCATTCGGTAGGTGGACCGGGTGACCCCCGTACTGGTCACGCTAGCCGGTGGGCCAAGCCGCCGCGACCCAGCGGGCCGAGGTCGACGTGGCCCAGCCCAACCGGGCCACCCCAGGCTGGTTCGGTCTAGGATGGGTTGGACCTGAACTGGGTCAGGTTGACTTGAATAGGGTGGGGTCAGCCCAGACTGGGTCAGGCTGGGTCGGTCCGACCGGGTCAGACCGGACCCGGAACCTTGATACGCTCAAAAGGCCGTATCTTGTGAACCAGATGTCCATTTGACGAACCTTATACAGTGCTGAGATCCTTAGAGCGAGAAGGTAATTTTGATATACTCCATGAGAGTTTTGGAGAAATTTGGAATACGACCGGGTTTGATCGACCCTGAATCTAACTGATCCCTCAGTACTAAAATGCCTATAAATTACAGACCGGGCATCCGGTTGATGCGCCGTCTATTTTGTTGGAACCCTTATGACATGACAGATCATTGGGTTAATTCTTTGTGGAACTTAGTGCCAGTTGAAATACGAACGATGGCTTGAGGAGTGGTTTCTCCCAGAATCAAGCGTACTTTGTACGAGAATCCTGTGGTTGGCTATGAGATGGAGGTTGGAGACAGATCATACAAAGGTTAGTACCAAGTGATCCTGTGTGGGTCAGAACCTAGATATCCTATGTGGATCAAAACCTTGCGATCCTGTGTGGATCAACACTAAGAGATCCTATGTGGATCAGCACCGAGAGATCCTATGTGAATCAACACCTAGTGACCTTGTGTGGATCAGTATTCTAGTGACCCTGTGTGGATCAGCAGTGTGCGACCCAACAAGGACCCACATTAGAGAGGCCCATCATAGATCAAAGACATACCGATCCTATGTGGGTCAGATCCTATATGGTTCTTGCGGGAGTTAGTACTTATCGATCTTGGGCAGTTTGGATCCTATGTGGGTCAATGGGTGTTAGTACCTATCGATCCTATGTGGGTTAGACTCTGTATGGTCAGCAACAGTGCCTTTTGATAGAATAAGATGATCATGCTTTACGAATAATCATATGTACTTTTATACTTTAGTTATACCTGGTTTTGAGTTGATTCTTTTTCTTTGTGCTTTGTGATTGAGATCATGCTTTATGGTTTTCCTTTGTGGAATTTTGAGAGATCTTCAGGGGTCTTGGGGTCCCTACTGTGTATTGTTATACTCACCCCTGCACAGGATTTGCCCACAACTTGTTGTATTTTGTGAAGACAATGGGAAACCTTGATGGGGAATTGGGGAGTTAGGACCTGATGGTGGATGGAAGTGATGGTTGACGTAGAGAGCTGTGGGGACAAGCTGTACCTACCCTTCAGGTAGGATCCTCAGTGGACAATCTCAGGAGCTGTTTTCTGTTTTCAGTTGTAGTTATATCTTTTTAGTTAGGCTTGTATTTTGGCCCCCTTTATTTTTAGTACACATTTTTACTACAATAGTTTTACTTCGTGGTTGAATATTGTTGCGTTATTGTATGTGTGTTTGTACAGGTTTAAAGGCAATGCCTTCCCGTTTTAGAGATACACCTTTCCGGTGCTAGTCGCCAATCCCTGGCCTATGGAAGGTGGGCTTGGGGTAGTCATAACATGAGCCTTGGGGGAAGGGTCATGAAAATATTATCCTATATTTTAAATTTCACTAAATTGGATCCATTTTCCTTGAGAAAGGTATTTATTATATTTTAGAGTTCTTAATATTTACAAGGGTGCTACTCCTCTCACTTAAAAAGGGAACCCTATATACTCACTTATTAACACACTTTGAGCACCTTATTTTGACCAAGATACACCCAATACCTTCTAAAATCTCTTACCCATGTCCTCAAGGTCCTGTTCCCACTAAAATACCAATCCTAGAAGGCTTAAGGCATAATTCAAAGGAAGATATCCAAGGAGTAGGTATAAATCATAACTGAATTATTTGAAGTTTATTTATTATTCTACCTCCTTAAAATATATTATAACAATAATAATTAAATTATTATATTTAATAAACTTAAAATTTATTGTGTTAATGGTACAACTATTTTATATCTCATTTCATTCCACTGGAAAATGAAAACATCTCTCGTACGTATGTGCAGACTACCGTCTCCATGAAGCGATGAATTTCATTTTTCTTTACCAAATCACATGGATGTCTATAAAGATAAATTTAATAGATATATATTATTTTTATGAAATAATTATGGTTCTATAAATATAATATATTATCTACCTTCTTACCTTTACATCTTTTTGAAAATGAAAATGTTGCTCATGTATACGTGTAGACTACCACATCCATGAGAAACAAATTTCATTTTTCATTACTATCTCACATGAGTAGTCATAAGGATGGATTTAATAAATAAATATGATATTTATAAAATAATAATTATTTCATAAGTGTAAAAATTTATCTACTTTATTTCATTTTCATCCATTAGAAAAATGAAAACACCACTCATGCGTACGTGCGGACTATTGCCTCCATGAATAATGTATCTAATTTTTCATCACTGCCTTACATGGATGAATTTAAAAGTATTTTGAATGTATAAACATGATAATTATAATATGTTTAATATTATAGAAATGATGAAACCATGAAACCTTGATAAAATGATATTTTATTAAAAATTTTCTTTGAAATACACAATTAAAATCCCCTAAAACCATTTTAAATTTGAGTAAAATTTACATTTTTGTGTCATTGTGTGTTTCCAAGGAAAGAATTATATTTGACCATAATTTGAGGCTTTTAATTTTTTTTTTCATTCTAAAATTAATCTATATTTTTTTTGAAAATACTTGTTTTTAATATAGACATTTATTTTTTTGATGAATAAATTGAATTTGGTTTGAACTGTGAATTTTAAATAGAAAAACATAAATTTGGAATTAAAACGTGTTTAGAATTAATTATGTTTTGAAAAAAACATGGATTAATTATAAATGATAAAATATCATTTTTAATTTTAAATTCCATAAACTCAAATACATTTATTGAAATTAACTTCTTGAAAATACAATTGATTTGAATTTGTGAGGATTTTTCACCTATAATTTTTTCATTGATGAATTGTACTAATATCTCAATTTATGGTCAATTAATTTACTGTTCCTAGAGAGATCATGTGTAAAATTTGGTGAATTTATAAAAGTATAATAAGTAAAACTTCCAAATGGATGCATCTCTTCAACTCAGAGTATCTTGACTTGCTTCACTTCGATATCAATCTATCATAAACACACCAAGCTACTAAATGCATTCAATCAAGCTACTGTACCCCTCTCAACCTACCATAGGTTCTCTCTCTCTCTCTCAAAACTGATCAATTTACTAAACCTCATGACCTACCACATGAAGGTAATACTCAAGCTATCATAATACCCTATCCCAATCCTACCATACATTATTCACAAGTTACTACAAGTAGCCGCTGTATGACCACTTCATAACCTACTCATAGAAATATTAAAATTCACCACAAGATCCTCCTCCATCAACCTTCTGAACTCATACACCACATGATCACTCTATATTCTACACCTTCCTTAGTGACTGTAATAAATTCAAATCCAATTTTAGTATGATATTTGACTATTCCTATAAGTTTGAGATTGAGGATGAAAATTGAGAATCAATCAAAGATCAAATTTATTTAGGATAAAGACCCGAACCGAGCTTGAATAAGAAGGATCAAAGCCTTGTGAGGCACCATGTGATCTCAAATAAGAAAATATATCTTGTATCGAGTTTAAAAATAGGAACCAATTAATAGTGATTCTTAGAGAACATCGATGAGATCAATTACTAATGAGTTCGACCAAAGCTTTTCCAAACATGAATTGAAGCTATGGAGGGAGTAAAGCCCAAATATCTATATCCTAATGAGATGAACACTATATGGGTTTGAATTATTGATGAAGATAAATTAATGAAAGAAAATGGATGAAGTATAATCTCAAGATCAAATGTATGAAGCCACATGGGAATGTAGGAAATAAAATGAAGAATCTATCTAAAAATGATGAATTTCATGTGAAGAAGATGATTTGAAGATGAATTTAAGATGGACACATGAAGATGTATAATTAGTCTGATGGGTTTCTTTGTTCATTCCATGTGCAGGATCAAATAACAAAGATGACGGGGACCTATGTGTCTATGAGTACTATGACTACAGAGTTTAGTTGATGTGCACGTTGAGTGTTTGATTAATTTTCTCTTAGGATTTATAATGAAAGGCTGAGAAAGTTTGTGGAAACTGAACAATACTAAGAAGTGTTACCCATGTTATCTTCACACCCTAGAGATGATTATGGATCAATAATAAATGAATAATGGATTAAGGTTAATATTAAATTAACTACCATATGAATAGGAGCTTGTGGATGAGATCCTCATACAAGTTTGATGAACTAAAGTTAAAGTTAACAGGGTGTTCTATGAATGAAGAATCAAACCCATGGAGAGATACACCCTAGTGTTGAGTAGCCTAAAATCACTAGAATACACTAAACCAACTCATCTAAAACTAAAGTTACATCCAATTATAGGCACAATTCCACACCCCTATCCCATACAATACACTATTTTTTTCACGAAAATGCGGTAATGTATTAAACCAAATCTATAAAATAAGGCTCATGACACCTTGTAGAACCAATATTCCACTGCAACTTAACACAATAGATAATTTAACCCTTGATTATTCCAGAATGAGCATAGAGATTGCTTGTATGATAATGTCCACAAAGTTAAATGATTCTGGATGCAACTAAATAAAGGGATCTAGACCCTCAAACTTCACACATGAAAGAATCAAAGGAGAAGAATCTTGATGCTGAAATTGAGGTATATTCTTGGATTTATTGAAATAGTTAGAGAAAAAAATACATACTACTTTCATGGATGAAAATATAAATCACATTAAGAACCACATATCATTCTACTATAAATAGGGAACTATTCATTGAAAATGGGTCAACTTCCATAATTAATAAATCAAAATTTGAGATGTTGCTATTATTTTTGTTTTCTTTCATTAATTTATATTGTAATAAATCCATTTATGGAACATTAATCATATATTGGATGAGTTTAAGAGTTTCTAATTACACCTCTACTCATGAATTGCACACTTTAATTGTTTATCTCTTATTTTAATCTATTTATATTTATTGAAACTATTTAGAAATTATAAGATTTCCATATTTATTTTCACTTTGAATTCATCTACATTCTTCCAATAGATTTCACATGCATGCCACTTAGGTTCTCTCCACTTTTGAAAATTGTGAGCAGCATGATAATCTAAGGTTGATTAGAGATATCCAATCTCTAGGATAAGTGGGGTTAGAGGTTGAAATGATCATTTTGTCCCTATGATCAAACCAAAACCACTAGGTGAGGATTATTGAGTTAGTCTTCACTTGATTAGATGAAGAATAGGGGAGTAAAATAATAGAATAATGATTTAACAGGTGAGGTGTGGGGATATCCAATTCCATTCCACTTATTTTAAATTAAATTTAGATCCAATAAAAATCACTCACTATTTTAAATCTCTAACTCATAAAATAAAATAAAATAACACTCCTAAAACACTCTCCTCTCTAGATAAAACTCAATTCCACCACAACTACATTTAATTTGGGTTCAAATTTCATTTACTGGTAGCCCAACAATAGGCCATTCATCTACCCAGTTCCATTTCTTGGGAGGAAAGTGTTTAGTTTTTACTTTTTTGAAAAAATGAATTCAACACTTGACCGAATCTAGTTTATCTCACCTTGTTGGTTTTGATCCATTGGTTAAACAAAATATGTTGGAAAGACTTAAGATCCTAAAAATAACTAAACAAGAGGAAAGATAATTTATCACTATCCCATTGGAAAATTATCCCTTCTTATCCACTTCATCTACTAGGGTCACTTTTAGAAGTGAAAACATGGATGACAAATATTGATTAATTAAATACAACCTTGAGAGAACTTTATACATCCAATTTCAATAATGATAACCAACTTCAACAATTAAATAATTAATAGGATTGCAATATTAGAACTAGGATGATTAGTTTACTACATAAATTTCATTGTTTTTAGGAGAATATATAAAAAAATGTTGAGAACATTTAGAGAAAATTTCAATGGGTTCAGACCTAGAGGTTTCATAGAGTCTCAAATTAGTTATAAGGCCTTCCCATTATCACTTGATGGATTGATAAAGGAGTGGATCAATAACATACATCCTAGATAATTCACCACTTATGATGATCTGTAGAAGGTTTTACTCTAGAAATACTTCCCTACATCAAGGAGTACCCAGTTGAGGAAAGAGAATTATGGAATCAAACAAAGCTATTAAAGAAACCCACTATGAGTTCTAGGATAGATTTAAGCATTTAAAAACCTATTTCCCAAATCAACCTTTTTAAGATCATTATTTATTGGTATTATTATACTAAGGGTTGATGAAAAACGGCCAGAACCTACTAGATGCTTCCTCTAGAGGATAATTAATCAACAAGTCACCTTCTGAAGTTAGAGAACTAATTGAGATAATCTATTAAAATTCACAATAATTTGGTACAAGAAATAACACAATAGAAGTATATGATGTAAAAAGTTCTTACACACCTTTACTTGAAAATAACATTGAATATCTAACCTCTATAATGAGGTATTTAGCTGTGAAAAAGGTATATGAAAAATCACCAACCACACCTCCAAGAGTCTGCCAACTTTGCTACTCTCAATTCCACTATACTAATAAATAACCTTAAGTTTAAGAAAATAAATCTATGATGACATGTAACATAGAGCATACTAGAAATAACTAATAATAAATCTAGGATTCAAATAATATTCTAACACTCAATTTGGAGCTATGAACCAATAGAAGTAGAGAACACCATTCCAACAGAACTTCTAACCACCTTTCCAACCACCACCCTTTCAAAGACAAAACTCTTAACCCTCTAAAAGCTACAAACTAGGATATGATCAATAAATTTCAATAAGTTCTTGTTGAAAAAACTTATGGAGTCCCAAAATACTTAACAAACTACTCTTAATGCTAATGAATCATCACTGAAGTAGCTACATGATCAAAACTATGAGGTTGTGTCCTCCATCAATGACTTGAAAAATAAAGTTTCAAGTAAACTTCCTACTCAGTTAATTTTTATCCCCAAAGGGAATTTCAGTTCCATTTAATTGAGGAGAGGAAATGAATTTATAGAAAATGAAGAAACCCTTATCTCAACTTGAATCTAGAAGTGAAAATCCCACTGAACTTGAAGAATCAGTCCCTGAAAAAGATCCTTAAGAAGAAGTAATAGTGTAGACACCTACATTAATGAAGTAAAAGAAAATGGTTAAGATGGAAGGCCTACATCAACCCCATCCACTTCCCTTATAGAGTTAAAATATCCATGAAAATCAGTGAAGTGTCACTATAATAATATATTCTAGAGATATTAAAAAAGATAGAAATAAATATTCCTTTACGGGAATTCATCCATAAAATCCCAAGGTATGAAAAATTTATTAAATACATGTACATTGGGATGAGGTGATTTTAAGTAAAAGAAAAATTAAATTTGGGTAGAAATGTATTTTCATTAGTTACCCCATAAATTCAAAATAAATTTGAAGATCTAGGTACATTCAATATCCCTTTCACTATAGGATAACTCACTTTTTTTGAATGCATTGTGTGATTTAGTATCATCTTTTTAATGTAATTATATATTTAGTTTAGTATTCCCAATAAACAGAAGATACCAAACCCACCTGAGTGGTTATATAACTAGCTAACCAAACCACTACCTATCTATTTGGAGTCCTATAAGATGTTTTGGTAAGTGTACAAGGATTTCTGTTCTCTATTGATTTTTATATTTTGGATGATGGGGAAAAAAGTGGTAAAGTACACTACCCTATAATATCAGCCAGGTCATTTATAAATAATAAAAAAATTATAATGAATGTTAATGAGGTAACAATTTAAATTAATTTTAGAGTCTATATTATGAATTTCAACATTAGAAATTTAAATAAATATCCCCATGATGAGAAAATTGTGTTTACATTGAACCATTTTGGGCTAACTTGTTTTTCCAAATAATAAATTCAAATATTTTTTGACATTATTCAATAATGATAAGCTCTAGAAATTTTTTATTTCTCTATTGATTTTTTTTAAAATGAAATCAATTTGTAAACTGTGATGTGTGATGATGAAATTTATTTTAATTATATATATTTTGATGATTTACTAAAAAATATAACTTTCACTTCTACTTTACATGTGTTGGCTAAAATAATGGATAAAATTGAGTTGGAATCATTATTAGAAAACCTCCATAAAATGGAATTGAATTTTCTACCATCAAACTTAAAATATGATTATCTAAAAGAAAATGAGAAACTATTAATAATACTATCAAATAATCTAAAACCCAATCAGGAGAATCTATTGGTGTGCATTTTGAAACAAAACATTAGGGAAATATATTTGACCATAGGAGAAATTATATGGATTATTACTAACAAATGTATGCATATGATTTTGCTAGAATTTAAATCTAGACTGGTGAGAAAATCCTAAAGGAGGACCCACCCAACCTTATTATAACTTATAAAAAAAGAAGTAGAAATAATTTTATAATATAGAATCATATACCCAATATTAGAATCCTAATGGGTAAGTCTCATTCATTTTTTTTCTAAATAAAACTAGATAAAAAATTGTACATAATGTGAATAATGAGTTGGTGCCCAAAATAATTCAAAATAGATGAAGATTTTTTCATTGAATACTATAAATTTAACCATGTAATAAGAAAAGACTACTTCAATATTCACTTTCTAGAGAAAATGTTAGAGATGATGATGGGGAAAGGTCACTACTCTTTCCTTGATGGTTTATTGGTTCTAATTGTTCCAAAAGACTAGGATAATACCACATTCACCTACCCTTTTGGTATGTTTTATTTCTGGAGGATTACCTTTTAGTATTTTCTATGAACCAAGTAACTTTCAACGTTTCATCATAAGAATTTTTTCAGACTTGATTGCGATCTTCTTGGAGGTATTCATGGATGATTTTACTGTGTGTGGAACATGTTTTGAAACTTTTCTTGAGAGTCTCAAAAATGTTTTAAGTTAATGCATTTATAAAATCTTGGTTTTAAGATTTTAAAGATTCCATTTTATGGAGGAGTAAGGAAATGTGTTAGGATATATAATTTCTAAATATAGTATTGAATTAGAAAATGATAAAATTGATGTGATTTCTATGCTACCTTTCCACACCATTGTGATACATATTCAATCATTTTTAGAAAATTATGAGTTATACAAGAGATTTATCAAATATTTTAGTAAAATTTCTTTTACTTTGAATAATTTTCTGAAAAAAAGAAACTGAATTTGTATTTAATGATTCACATAGTATATCTTTTGACAAGATAAAAGAGTGTCTGATTGCAACCCCTATAATATTTCCACCTAAATGGAATGAACCCATTGAGATAATGTGTGATGCTTCAAACAAGTTAATAGGAGATGTACTATCCCATAAAGTTAATGGGCACCCAAAAGTGATATAATAAAATTTTCAAATCACGTACACCAAAAAAATAAATTACAAAACAATAAAAAATAGTTTTTGTAAATTTTTGTTGCTTCAGAAAAGTTTCAGTCTTAATTACTAGGAAATTAAATAACTTTTTACTCTGATCATGCAACACAAATATATCTAATCAAGAAGGCTGATGAAAATAAAAGACTATTGAGGTATATATTTTAGTTTCAAGTGTTTTACTTGGAAATCAATGAAAAAAAGGGATTTAAAAATCAGGTTGCTGACCACATGAGTAGATTTCCTTACATTACTGAGGTAGAACCACCAATCCAAATAAACATGGATGGATCCTTACCTTGTGGTCAACTATACAAATATACCCAAGTAACTTGATATGATGATCTGTTCAATTTCTAATCACATAAAAGGTACCCCCAATTTACTAGTCATGAAACTTATAAATTTAAATATGAGTCAAAATTTTATGTATAAGGAACCTTACTTATGGAATATTTGTTATCACCAAGTAATTAGAAGATTCATCCTTGAGGAATAAATTAAATGAATACTTACATTTTGTCATAAACTTGCATGAAGAGTCCATTTTGGACCTTAGAGAACTATTAGGAAGGTTTTAGAAGCATGTTTATTTTATCTTTCTATTTAAAAAGATTCAAAAAAATTCTATAAAGCATGCGAAAACTTCTTTTTTACTGGTGGAATTTTAGAAAGACATAAAATTCCCTGAAAAACTTTGATTTTTTATAAAATATTTTATGTATAGGGATTATTTTTGAAGTTCCATTTTCTATCTCATTTAGTTTCTTCTATATCTTATTAGTAGTGAACAATGTTTCTAATTTTGTTTAAGTAAATGAAACCATAACTGATGATTCTAAGGTTGTCACTAAATTTATAAAATTAACTATTTTTTATAGATTTTGAGTACCCTGAGAAAAAATATTGACCAATGAACACACTTATACAAAAAAAACATGATATCTCTATTAAATAAATATAATGTTCATAATAAGACCTCAACTTCCTATCACCAATAGATAAATGAGAATACATAGGTATCCAATATAGAGTTAAAGTTATTTTTGGGAAAGATATTACAACCTAATCGAAAATACTAGATAACAAATCTTGAAGTTGTGTTATGGGATAATAGTACTACTTACAAAACCCCTTTAGGTATGTCCCCCTATATAATTATTTATGGAAAGTATCATCACTTTCCTATTTAGTTTCAACACAAGGCCTATTGGGCTATAAATAAGGTAACTTGGAGTTTGGAAAAGATTGATAGTATAGGAAATTATAGATGGTGGAACTGGAGGAACTAATAAGGTAAGCTTAAGAGAATTCATAGATACACAATGATAATTCCAAATCTAGCCATGATAAGTTCATATAGAAAATAATCTTTGATATTAGAAAAAATGTGTTACTGTTCACTTCAATAATGAAGATCATGCTTAGTAAACTTCATTCTAAGTGTATTGGTCTATACATAATTACTAATAATTTCCCATTTTACGTAACTGAGAATAAAAAAGAATATTTAAAACAACCCTTTAATGCAAATTTATAATAGGTGAAGCATTACTATCAATATTTCTAAAAAAACCAATGGAGGAATTCAAACTACTCACTTCTTTTATTGAATAAATGTCTACCAAGTTATCTATTTACCTCATATTAATCTAGATAATTTTTATTTTAAATCTATATTCCTTGATGAATGAACACTAGAATTAATTGGAATAGTTTCCAAGATAAGTGTGGGGGAGAGGAAAAAGTAACATATTATGTAAATAATTTTTTATATTTTATTTTGTCTTAGAGTTTTTGGATTAAAATTAAATAAATAACAATGTTCAAAATCTATTTTCATATCTTGTACATAAATTTAGCATGATTTTGTTTTTAAAATTTGTTGGAGTTTTTGAAAACACTATTTGAATCTAATCCTACCTAGGAAAAATACCATGCTAGAGTGGATAGAATATATTGGTTCTGCAAGATTTCTGAGTGAGTTTTCGCACTATTTTCATGGGAATTTGGTTTTAAAACTTAGAAAAAGAGTTCAAGTGGAAATATATTTGTATAATTTAAATTATAATATGTGGTCATTATAATTTTCAACTTAATTTTAGTAAACTTATTATTTGGGAAAAATATTACTTTAGGGATCCAACTCAAAATAAATTGATATAATTCCTTTTATACTAAAGTAAAATTGTAATTGAGACCCCATAATGAATCTTTTAGACATTAGTCATTGGGTGCATGAGTAAATACTTTTTTTTATATTCAATAATTTATTTTAATAGTGCTATGCACATTCATGGTTGAGAAAAATTTAATAAGTGATTAATTTTCAAAAATAAATTCATTCAGGTGAGTGAAATATTGAAAACAGATAAAGAAGAGGGAAATTGAATTATAACAATTTAATTTGAATTATATCAAAAAAGTATAAATTGGAACTATGGTTTAAGGAATGTAGTATAATGGGATAATTAGAAGCACCACCTGTTAAAATTATAATTCTACTTAAATATATTTATTTTACTCCTAAAACTAGAAATTATAATTGAATTAAAGTGATACAGTGAATTAAAATCATAAAGAAGGCATGATAATTAATACAATACAGGAATCTATGATTTTCATTTTCTCTAGATTGTGTACTTAATTATTGGTAGGATTATCTATTAAAATAACTAAATTCCCCATATTTCATGAGAGTGTAATAATTTAAGTATAGGGGAGTGATAAAATGATATTTTATTGAAAATTTTCTTTGAAATATACTATTTAAATACTATCAATCCATTTAAAACATAGGTAAAATTCACATTTTTGTGTCATCACGTGTTTCCAGGGAAAGAATTAGAATTTCACATAATTTGTGGTTTTTAATAAAATATTTTTAATTATGAAATTAATTTGGAATATAATTTTGTAAAATATATTTTTTTAATATAGAAATTTAAGTTTTTGATAAATAACTTGAATTTAGTTTGAATTGTGAATTTCAAATAGTGAAACATCAATTTTGAGTTCAAATGTGTTTAGAATTTATTCTGTTTTGAAAAAAATATGGATTAATTAAAGATGATAAAATTAATTTTTAATTTTAAATGCTAGAACCTCAAATCCATTTATTTCAGTTAGCTTCTTAAAAATAAAATTGATTTGAATTTTTGAGTATTTTTCTTTAATTTTTTTTCATAAATCAATTATGAAGATCTCTTAGTTTTCGGTCGATTCAGTTATCATGCATGGAGTGAACATGTGTGAAATTTTGGGAAATTCCTTAAGATAATGAAAGTATAACTCTTAAATGGATAGATATATTCAAACCATGATAGCTTGAATTTCCTCACTCTGATCCCAATCTATCACAAACACACAAAGATACCACATTCATTCAACCAAGATATTTTTCCTCTATCAATCTATCGCAATCCAAATTTCTCTATCATGGATGATTAATTGAACATGCCTTATGACCTAACACATGATGGGAATCCTCAAGATACCTTAATTATACATCCTTAACCTATCTTGTCTCATTCAAAATCTATTAAAATAAGTAAATACAAGATAATTCATGGCCACTTCACAACCTACTACAAAAACTCTTTACAAGAGACTACAATATCTTCCTCTACTAACCCACCAGACTCATGCATTATGTGGTTGCTCTATATTCAACACTATCCTGAGTGACCACAAGAAGCTCGAAACCCTGTTAAATATTTCTTTTGACCACTCTTGTAAGTTTGATATGGAATATGTGAACCAATAATCATTCAAACCTCAAATCCATAGAGTATGAAGACCCAATATCGAGATTGAATAAGAAGGATCGAATACTTGAAAGCATTGAGTGAGATCAAGGAAGAAAACTGAGATTAGAACGAGTTTGATAATATGAACCAATCAATATTTATCCATGGATAATTCCAATGAAATTGATTATATATAAGTATAACCGAAGCTTCGTTGAGTATGAATTGAAGTTGTGGAGGGAGTGAAGCTTAGAGATCCACCTCCTGATAAAATAAACACCAACCAAGTTTAAATTCTTGATAAATATAAATTAATTAAATTAAATAGACAGATTCTAAGCTTGATATTGAATAGATGAATATGCCTAATCATGAAGGTAATCAAATGAAGAACTCATCTATTTTTTTGATGTTTGCGTGAAGAAGACAATTTGAATAAAAATTTTAGATGGACACTAGAAGATGTAGAATTATTTTCTAGGTTTATTTGTTCATTCCATGTTCCAGATCAATTGATGAAGATTATGGTGACCTCTATGTCTCAGAGTATAATGAATGCAGAGTTAAGTTGATGCGTATACTGAGTGTTCAATGAATTGTCTCTTATGAATTATAATATAAGTCCAAGAAAATATATCGAAACCAAATAAGACCAAGTAGTATTTACCATGTTATCTTAACAATTATTAGATGATTTAGGATCAATGATGAATAAACTAGGGTTTGAGGTTAATGGAAAATGGAATTACATCTAAAGATAAGTTTGTGGATGAGATCCTTATATGAGTTTTATGAACTGAATTCGAAGTCAGTAGGGTGTGGTATGAATGAATAATCCATCCCACGACCAAACAAATCACATCATCGAGCAACCAAACCACACCAAAATACATTGAACTATCTCAATTATAACTTGAGCTCCATCTAATTCTTATATCAGTCTTGCACTATTTCCCCCATAGTGCACAAAAAAATATTTAGGAAAATGTGGTGACATCCAGACCCAAATCTATCAAATAAGTCCCATTCCACCCAGCATAACATGTCTTACACTACACCCCAAAAATCTAGAGAATTTAACTCCCAATTATTCTAGAATGATTAAGGAGCTTGATAGTGGTAGAATTTCAAAAAAGGTTAATTATTTGGAAAGTAACTACCTAAAGGGATATAAACCCTTAAACTTCACACGTGACAGCATGAAAAGAGAGGAAAATCAACAATAAAATTGTGGTATATTATCAAAGGTATTGAAATATTTAGATAATGGAAAAATAAATTGTTTCTTCACATATGGATTAAACTTTGAATCATGTGAAGAAACTTTGATAATTCTTCTATAAATGGGGGAACTATTCACTGGGGGGTACGACTTTTGTAATTGGTCGATAAAGAGATGATCTAATACTGTGATTTTTATTTTACTTTATTTATTTTAGATATAATAACTCTATTTATGGAATAATAAGACCCTAATGGTTGAGTTGAGGTTATTCTTGTTACCTATGTTAATGAATTTTTCACTTTAATTATTTATATCTTATTATAATCTCTCTAGATTTATTCGAAATATTTATACATTAGGATATTTCATTATTTTTTTTGAATTTATAATTAATATTACCTATTATAAAGTATTAAACCTATAGGCTACTTAGGTTTTCTACAATTATGGTGATCATGAGTAGTTGGATGATCTAATAATGATTAGAGATCTTTGATAATTGGGCTAAGTGAGGTTAGTGGTTACAATGACCACAAAATCCCTCTAATCAGACCAAAACCACCAGCTGAGTGTGATTGAGTAAGGTTTCACTTGATTAGTGGTAGAAAATGAGAGTAAAATAACAGAATAATGATTTATTAGGTGAGGTAAGGGTATATATAAGGTTATCCCAATTATTTTAAATTTACTTTAAATCCAATAAAACTCACTCACTATTTTCACACCTCAAACCAATAACAAAAAAGAAAATAACACACCAAAAACATTATCCTCACTAGATAAAACCAAATTACACTAATAATTAATTTAATTTGGATTTAAATTTTATTTTTTGGTAGCTCTGTGATAGGTCGTTCATCACCCCTTTGACAATGATCAATACACCAAAGATGTTTTGGACTGAATGACCACAAAACATCTGATGTGAATTTAACCATTTTAGTAAATAAATATAACATGATAATAAATGAAATAAAAATAATATTTATAATTTAATTAACATGAAAAATGTTATTAAGAAAAAAATAAATAATATAAGTTTATTATTCAGGAAAGTAAATGACTTATGTAGCGATTCATGACTTGGTGTAAGGGATTTCTCATATCAATTTCCTTTCTTTGAGACTTATAACATTTTCACCACATGTTTTATTTTTTTGCAGTGAATAAAATTACATATGGGTGTATTTTATAATTAATTTAACAAAATTTAAGTTATTTACAAATACTTTTCAAGTTCTCTCCTTCAATATTCTTTTGACTCATAAATTATTAAAGATATAAGGGATTTCTCATTAAAACCTTGTTTTAAATGTTTTAAAATATTCATATTCCATATACATGTTATTTAAAGTGTTTCAATAATGTTATTTTTATACTTAAGGAGTTTAAAATTTCATTTTCAACTAATTTTCACTTTCATTAAAAAGGTTTAAAAGGAATATTTTCAAAGTTTTTTGTATGGGGTTTTTGGACTTTTTTACAAAAGTGTAAAAAGAATGTTTTTTAACATTTACCAAATGAATAAATTTTCCCACTACTATAATAATTATTAATTATAAATATTAATCAATAGTTTTATATAGTTTTTATTGAAATCTGATTCTTGTTGTTCTGGGAATTTATAAGTTTTTAAAAAAAATTAGAAGAAAATTATATTTCTTCTTATTTGTATGAGATAATGAAAATAATTTTTATTATGGTCTCAAATAAAACATATTATGAGATTTATTATGGAAATATTAGATTTTATTTGTTTCATTCATGTTCTAGTTCTTGGAATTTTTTTATAATGAAGGTTAGGTCTGTTATAACCTTATAATGCATCGAGTAATGTAGAAAAAGTTAACTGTTTATAAGTTACTCCTATGGAGAGGATGAAGTTAACTTTTTATAAGTTACTCCTGTGAAGTGGATGATGTTAACTATTTATAAGTTACTCCTCAAAGTAGATTTAGTTAAAATCTTATAAGTTACCCTTATGAAGAAGTTATAACTAACCAGGTAGTTTATTCCATTATAAGAGTGATTGTAAGAGTAATATAAGGATAATGTGTTGATCCCATTTTATGTGAGTTGTATTTTTTGTCATGGAATGACAATATATTGAACAGATTTATTTTAATAATAGTTTTAGAACACAATCTTGTGAAGAAGAAGAAGTTACCAAGTATTATGTCATCCTTATTTGATAAATGATTATCAGAAGAATACATCTTGGGAGATAAACATGTGAAGAGAGAAGAGAAAATTGACATTAAATATAAAAAAATAAGAAGTTATTTCCTTTGAATTTTAATAAGATATATTTATGTTGAATGAAAAATTGTTTTAAGATTTATGTTTCCATCTTTAAGTGTTGAGTTTAAAGAAGAAGAGAAAGAAATTATGGAAGTGTCTCTTGAGAGTGTGCAAAAATAATTTGAAAAAAATCCTTGGCAGCATAAAGGTGAACAAGAATAGGATTCCCTATGTAAAGGTAACGAACCTTCTTCATAATGGTTTGTAGAAATTTCAGTATTCCACGTAAAGGTATATATTAATTTTAGTGACACACATTAGGGTATGATCCATTTATATAAAGGTATTTTATAGGTGTGTGAAGGTAAATGGTTGTTTGTGTAATGTTAATGTGGTTGTGATAGACCTATGTGAAGTTAAATCAAAATACTATGTCATGGTAACCTTATATGTGTAAAGTTAATGCATGATTTACACAATATATGTAAAGGTAAACTAAATTTTATATATCAAGGTAAATACGAGCTATAGAATGGTATACATTATATGCCAAGGTACTCCTTCTACCATTTGTGGGTAAATTGCGAGCCATGTAAAGGTAATACTATATACATAAATATTCATTTTGTTCTATCTCTATACTCCATGAAAAAATAATTTATGAGTTGAGCCTCATGCAAGATCAAAAGTGATTTCAAAGTGAAGAAATAAGAAAAAGGTTACAATAAAATTTTAATTTATGCAATTATTCCAATATTTAAATATTTATATTCCACAATACTATTATCTTGATCCTTGAAAAATGAAAAAGAATATTATGAAGATAGAACCAATTATTATTTTAATTAGAAGATTATTGGAAGATCAACAATGAGGAAAAGATTGACCATGGTCTTTGCATAGTAGGTTGATTGACCATGTGATTTTTATAGTAGGTTGAGTGACCATGCATTTATTATGGTTGTAAGAGATACCATAGGGTTCACATAGTAGGAATGTAAACTATTTGCTAAATAAAGTTTTCAATAAGAAGAAAAGAAGAAGATTTCTATTTCAGTTGATGTAAAGTAAGTTGTTCTTAAATAAAACATATATAATAGTTTATCATGATAATTGAAAATAGAAATATTAAGAAGATATGATACGTATTAAAGCTTAATGAGAAAATAAAAACTTGTAATTTTTACTATAATAAATGAATTAAGAGAAGAGGAAACAATTTGTAAATTAGAAGAATCTTGAAGTCTTGAGATTGATGGTGATCAACACAAACATACTGCATATACATGAATTGATTTTTTATAAGCATCATGTGAGGTAGTTTCTAAATGTGATAATGTTAACAATATATCAAGATAAAAATAAAGAGGAGGAGATAATATAGATGTTGTTGGGTGAGGATTTCTTTAATGAAAATATATAGGTCTATAATTATCATTATGATTCAAGATGATTTATAAAGATGAAAGAGGATTTATTTGTGGAATTATCCCATTTCACAAATGAAGTTTTCATTATCATAGAACATGAATAAATTCATTCATGTAATCATAGGTGATTAATATAAAGTGAGTACCATGGAGAGAAGATGAATGTGTGATCTGTGAAATATTAGTTTAAACATGAAGAAGAAATAATTATCTGTGAGAATTGCATCATGATGATAAAGAAAATATTATAGTTACTGAATGATTTCACATATTTATATGAAGTTTAAATGCATTAATTATAGAGGATTTCAAGTTCAAATGTATTAATGAAGAATAATACCAAGATTAAATAAGTAAGAATAATTTTTGGAATTTGTGATGTGAATTAAGATATCACATCTACTAATTTAACATACTGTCATAAATATTTATTTATGAACTTAATTTTGTGGATCATTTTAAAATAACGAAAAAAACAAGTGATTGTTACTTCACATGCGTGTTTTTATAATTTATGAAGAGGATTTATAGAGAGAATAAATAGTCGATATTTGTGGTTCTCTTCAAATACATTGAAGTATGAATTTATGAGGTTTTAATTACTAAAACTCATGGTAATTCAAAACTAAGAATTCACATAGTTTTTTGAATGCTGATAAAGAAGAATATGATACTGCTACATGTACCATATATATATATATATATATTATTTCACATCAAAGGATATAATAAAATTTCCACACTATTATTCCAAAATAATTTTTTATATGTTCCAAGTTAAAGAGATAAAACATTCAACACAATTTATCTTCCGAATAACTATTGGGTGTTAAATTAGAAATAAGAGGAATATCTGGTGTTTTTTGTGTTGCACTAAGGAAGAGAAAAAAAGTGAGAAATATAAGAATAATAGGCTGCTGATTTTTTCATGAAGTTCACTAGAAGAAGATACCATTTCACATTAGTTTTTATAAAAAAGAGGAAGAAGAATAATAATAAGATAGAAGTGGAAGAAGAAGTAAAAACATGACCATTTTCTATTTGAAAAAATAATAAGAGGTTTTATATTATAATATACATAAAAATAGAACAAGTGACTTGATATAATACCATATTGTTACCCCAATATCCATCTTAAAGTTATATGATGTACATAAGTGTAGGATTCACCAAACAAGTGTGTATAATACACACTCTACACTATTGGGAGACAATAGTGTAAATCTCATATGGTTTTACTTGTGTATTGTGTGATCCTATAGGAATCCAATTCATAATAAGGACTAGAATTTAATTTTGATAGGAGAACCTTATAAATTTTTTCACCTCTTATGTGAGTGAGTTTTTCTATTTTGTAATAAATAATGATGGTGAAGAGAGATAACAAGTATTATCCATTCACCTAAACAAGCGATAGAGGTAAAAAAAAGGGTAAAAAGTTTAAAATTGAAATTTAATTTAAATTCACCAACATTGATTCACCCCCGCTTAGTGTGGTTTATATCCAATCTAGTCTCCTTATAATGTACCAAGGTACCAACATGTTTTTGTATGATTGAAAATGAGTATTTATAGAAATATTTTTATTTCAAAAGGTAATAAAATGATATTATTATTTAAATAATGTTTATGACCTTTTTAAAAATGAAAGTTTTATTTTCAAGGAAAAGTTTTCATAGTTTTCATGAAACCATCATGATTATTATTTTAAATTTATTCTTTCTTATGAGATGTTTTTTTGAAAAAAATTGGGAAATAAAGTTTCTTTTCTACATTTGTGAATTATTATTTGTGCTAAATATTTATTACATAAAAAGGAAAAATTTATTATGGGGTTACATGATTTTCAAATGAACTAACTAGTTTATTTTATTTTTATATCCCTTAATGATCTTTATTTTTATCATCCCATGTTTTCAAATGTTTTACATCGGGTTTAAGTATGTGTAGGAATTATAGAAATTTTAATAGTTACATTTCTTGAATGAAGAAAAAGTGTCATGAATGAAACAATAGTGTAAACATAAGAAATGTTTTTTTTGAAAAAATATACACTATTTGACAGTGTTCCCTTTGCAAATGTATGGATTTTATTAATTCTCCAAAACTCTAAACCTAAAAAATCATTAGAATGTAAGAAGGATCAAAATAATTTATATTAAATTCATAATTATGGACTAATTATATATGGTTTTTTCTAGTTGGTATCAGAGAAAGGGCTTATATAACTTTAGAGGTTATGCTATTATTAAGGAATGATAATTTAATTTATGAATAAGATAGAGTTTAATTACTCTAAGGGTTTCCATGTTTCTTCACCTAATATATGAACATTTTAGAATGGTTTTATATAGAGTTAACTAAGTGAATAAAGTTATAAGGAAACAAGAGGACAATATCCTTATAAATTAGCAACCTAAAAAGGTTGGAGTTAGAGATAAGTAGTTTGTGGTTGTGTTAACTCAATTAACATAGGCTATAAATAGAGGAACCTATTAACAACCAAATACTTTGTGAAGGAACATGTCAATATTATATTATTTCATGTGATAGTATCCTACATCATTTGTTGTAACCTTAAACTTAGTGGTGGAAGAAGGATGGATAAATTATTTGGAAAAGATATTTAAAGTGTTGAGTTGTTAAAAGAATAAAAAGGAAACTATTTCCATTTATCATCTTGAAGGTTAATCCAATCAATTATGGCCATTGATAAATAATAACAAAGAGAAGAATCAGATTGATACCATGGAGTGGAAGGTATTTAAGGATCTATTTCTTGAAAAGTATTTTCCTAAAGTACTTCATATTTGGATGTAAAGATAATTTATCAAGTTAAAACTGAAGGATGATGACTCGATTACTGTTTATGAAGCAATATTTACTAGATTTTCCATGTATGCACAAAATTGTGTTCAAATATATGAAATTAAAATTGATATATTTTACTCAAGTTTGAAATTTTTATGAAGGGATCAATTTACTCATGAATTTATTAATTATGAAGAAATTGTTTGATGTGATGGGATGGTTAAGATAGAGTTTGTTGACTATTTTGTGTCCTATAAAAATAAGTATAAGAAGAGGAAAATGTGGAAAGTGATGGAGAAATATTCAATAAGGAAATATAAAGGTGAATTTATCAATAGATCTAATTGTGGAAAGAATAATTTTGGGAAGTGTTTGATGAGATTAGGGAGGTGTTACTAGTGTGGTAGGATTAGAAATTTATCACATGTCTGCAAGTAAATGATAAGTGGTAATAGTCATACTAGTTATGGTAGGAAGACAGTGAAATGTTTTAATTATAATGAGATGGGATATTATGACAATTTATAAAAAGACATAGGTATTAAAGGTGGAAATCCTAAAGATCATATTAATTAAAATATATCCAAGTTATATTCTATTATAATTGAATAAGAATAAACCAAGAATGAAATATAAATAGAATAAAGTATTAAATTATAAGGTGACAAAGATTGGTTAATGTTTTATGAAGTAATTTTAATGATTTAAGTGTTTACATATAGGGTTTCAGGAGTTATGATATAACAATATTTTTTTAAAGGTTGATAGGTTTAAGGATAATCATAAGTTTAAAGGTATAAACACTCATTTTGAGTATTTATATGATTATATCATAAGGTGAATATTGATATTTTAGTAAATTTTTAATAAGTTTTATAAATAATACATTATTATGGGTAAGATAATATTTATGTTTTTATATTATTTGATGTTATAATTATGGTTATTTTGGATTTTTTAGGAATATAAGTTGAATAGATACAAACAATCTTGGGGATTGAAAATTGATTTGGTGACTAAGTGTTTAAAGTTATTTTAAATAATTTCAATATAATAAGAACATTATATAATAAAGTAAAATAGAATATTGTTGGCTAGTATGGGATTTTCTTTGAAACTAGTAGATAATTTTTTTGAAATTATTTATTTTGAACTTTGGGTATTATCTTTACTTGTGATAAACATTTTTGGTTTTAGTAAATATATTAGTAGTAGGAATAAATTATCATCAATTTTTTTGGATCTTATAATATGTTAAAATTTAATTTTATTACTTTAGATATGAAAAATTAATCATGGTTATTTATCATTTAGAGTATGATATGAATCATAGATGACAAAATACTCAAAAAACAACTAAATGATGAAATTGTTCTTATAGAATGAAAATAAATATAGTAAGTATATTTTCTAATTATCTATATTAATGATAAAATAATTCTTAACTCAATAAATAGTAAGATAAATCTATCAAGTCTTATGAGAAAAATATCACTCATATATCAAGTTATTCTTTTGGAAACTCATTCAAAATTTTGAGTCTTATAATGATACATACACAATTTTATAAATATATAATTAAGAAACACTAATTTTCCTACTGATGACTTTGAAATTAATTATCATGATAAAATATACATCATATTTTATTACTATGTCATGATTCAATAATTTTGGTCAGAATAAATTAAAAATTTTATAACTTAATTTCTTTAAGGGAGAGAATGTAACACCCTGATACTTTAGAATGTATCTTCTTTTAAATAATACTATGTTTGATAGTTTATGTTAAAATAAAAAAATGAATTAAATAGAATAATGATTTATTAAAATTAAAGGTTAAAATAAATTAATTATGATTATATAATTTGAAAACAAATAAATTAACTCCCATTGGTAAATGACATGAAAAAGGGTTAAGAACACTTAAAGTTTAAAAGGGTCATTTTTCTATAAAAATGAATTTTCTTCATATTTATTATTTTAATTTAAAAGATAAGTCTAAAAATTTTAGAATTTAAGGTTTTATAAAAATAAATTCATTTTTTAATTTATAATTTCAAAATTATCTTAGGGTGATTTCTTTAAGATTCTTATAAAAAGGTTGATTTTTGGGCGAATAGTGAAAAATAACTAATTTACAAATATTTTCACTTTCATGAGAATATAATGATATAAGAATGAATTGAAAATTTTTTGAACCCTTTTTTATATACCTAATATATATTTTAAAATTAAAATAATTCATTTTAAAATATAATTTTGAACTTAGAAAACTATGTTTTAAATTTTGGAAATCTAAGTAATGTCAATATTCGAATAAAAACTATTTTTGGTTCTTATATTTTAATAAATTATTATTGATGTTAATTTTGGTTTTGGTTTAGTTTTAAATTCAAATAAGTCTCCTTTAATTAAAAATATTCAAATTAATTCCTTGTGAATTAAAATTATACTTGATTTTGGTGTAAAATCATTTTTATATTTTAAAAGGAATTTTTTATTAAAACAGGTTTTCATTGCGTTTCGAGAACTTATATTAAAATTATTTTTTACCACCTATATAAATTTAATATAGAAAATATATTCCATATTTGGTATCATCATTTTATAAATTTTTAATTAGTTTAATTTCATTTTTAGTCATAATTAATAGTTACCATGGTAAAATTTTGTCACAATGGTACAAGTTAAAAGGGTTAAAGAGGGGGTTAAACTAAATAATAATGATTAAAATATCTTTAAAAATTATCTAAATTTTATTTTTTGAGATTATTTAAACCTTAAATTATCCTATTTTTGAAATTGGACTAAATTAGAGCTACTTTCCATGACAAAGACATTTATTCAATTTTAAATTTCTTAATATTTACAAGGGTGCCACTCCTCTCACTTATAAAAGGGAACCTCTTATCCTCACTTATTTGCACACTTTTATAACCTTTTATTGATCAATACATACCCAAATAACTCCCAGAATCTACTCCCCATTTCCTATAGCTCCTAGTATCACCAAAATACAAATCTTAGAAGGCTTAAAGTGTAATCCAAAGGAAGATATCCAAGCAGGAGGTATAAGTCTTAAACGAATTCTTTCAAGTTTATTTAATATTATACCTCATTAAAATATATTATAAATATACTAATATAATTAAATAATTATTCTTAATATACTTAATTGTTATTATATTTATGTAAAAACAATTTTCTACCTCATTTCAATCTAATGGAAAATGAAAATGTCACTCGTACGTATGTGCAAATTACCGCCTCCATGAAGCGATGCATTCTGGTTTTCATCCTTGAATTATATATTTATTTAATGTATATATATGATATTTAGGTAATAATTATTATTATGTAAATACAATATATTATCTAGCTTCTTACCCACTCATTTTTTGGAAAATGAAAATGTTGCATGTGCGTACTTGCAGTCTACCACCTCTTTGAACAATGCATTTCATTTTTTATTACCATATCACATGGATAGAAATAAGGATTTATTTAATGAATAAATATTATATTTATAATATTATTATAATTATAGAAGTTTTAAACCTTTTTATAATTTATTTATTTTTCATCCATTATAAAAATAAAACATCGCTCATGTGTACGTGCAGACTACCACCTCCATGAAGGATGTATCACATTTTTCATCACTAAATTAAATGAATGGATTTAAAATTATATTTAATTTATAAAAATTATAATTATAACATGTTTAAGATTTTGGATATGATGGAACCCTGACCTATTTGACCATGGTCAACACACTATAACTGGTTTGGACTGAATGACCCCAAAACATTCGGCATGAACTTAACCGATTTAGTAACTAAATAGAACATGTTAATAAAAAAATAAAAGGAAAAATGATAATGGAATTAATGTGAATTTTTTATAAATAAAGTAAAAAATTAATATAATTTTATTATTCAGGAAAGTAAAATACATACATGGAAATTCAGAACTCAAGGTAAGATATTCCTCATCTCAATTTCCTTTATTTGGGAGTTATGCAATTTTCAATAAATATTATATTTTGTGCGATGAATAAACTTCTATATGGATGTATTTTATCATCAAATTTTTAAAATTAAAGTGATTTATAAATCCCTTTTAGGTTCTATATTTTAATTTTATTTTGATTCAAAAGTTACTCATGTCATAAGGGACATTTATTTAAAACCTTATTTTAAATGATTTAAACCATTTATCTTGTATATACATATTATTTTAAATGTTTCAAGAATATTATTTTTATACTTAAAATGTTTTTAAAGTTCATTTTCAACCAATTTTTACTTTTTTTACAAGGTCTTAAAAAGAATTATTTTTCAATTTTTTTAATAGGAGTTGTTTCAAGAAAGAATTATGATTATGAATTTTCTTTTATGATTGATTATGAGATCTTTTATGAAAAAATTTGGGTAATAAAGTATCTTTTATACATATTTAAATGATTATTTTTGATCAAAGGTTATTATGAAAAAAGAAAACTTTCTAATGGATTTTCATGATTTTCAAATGGACTAATAGATTTATTTCATTTATATATCCCTTAATGAGATTTGTTTTTATGAAAATAGAAAACTTTCTAATGTATTTTCATGATTTTAAAATAGACTAATAGATTTATTTCATTTATATATCCCTTAATGAGATTTGTTTTTATCATACAACATTTTTAAATATTTTTCATAGGTTCTAAGGATGTGTAGAAATTATAAAAAGGTTAATGGTGACAAATTTTGAATAAATAAAAAGTGTTATGAATGAAACATAAGTGTAAACATAAGAACCATTTTTTTTTGAAAAAAACTACACTGTGTGACTGTGTTTCCTATGTAAATGTATGTGTTTTATTAATTTTATAAAAATATAGAACTAAAAGATCTTGAAAATATAATAAGGATTAAAATAATTTATATTAAACTCATAATTATAGGCTTTTTATATATGGGTTTTCATAAAAAACTTCATCCATGACCATAAAATTTTAGTGGATAGTGAAAGGTTACCCAATCTTAGCTATAAATCCACGAATTTCCACTATAAAACATCATTTGAACATCTTCTATTGAACTAAACACTACAAACCATCAAAATATTTCATCTTCTAATAAAATTTCCACCATTGGAGATATCCACTACCGCTACACTCCTCAAAGATAAGTTATCTTGTAGTTTCCCTCCTTTTGGTCAAAGTAATTGATACATGAATCAAGATCTGTTCCTAAAAATCTCCCACTTGAATACTAATTTATGGAAACCATGAATACTCTCCAACAATTAATAAAAATTTCCAATCCTTCATTCCCACAACACATAATGTCTCCACCTATTTCCATTCACCCATGTCCCACTAAAGCACAATGCTGCCTTATACTTTCCTATACTAAATTCTTGTTGAAAATTTATACTGGATTCTACTTTTAAGCTATCTTCCATAACTACACTAACTTTTACACTATCATTCTCAGATGAAATGGTATTTCATGTTGATATATTTTGTCTATGGGTGAAAAAATATATTGCGATCCAAATGGATTTCACTTTTATTATCACAATAGAGAAATACATTATCCCAACTTATTTTGAACTTCTTTAACAAGAACATTAACCAAACAAATTTTTTCCTTACTTTCATTACTTTCACATACCTAGCCTCTTTTTTGGAAAATGTTACTAACTATTGCAACCATAATGTCAAGATAAATTCCTTACTCTATAGGTGAACACAAAAATTGTGGTTCTCTTATAGGTGTCTAAATCCCAGAAATGTTGGCATCAATCTAACCTTGTAATGGACCATCTATCTCGAGGAAAATATATGCACCTTATAGTCCTTTTAGATATTGGATGATCCACTTCACAAACTCCTAGTGTTTCTTCCCTAAATTTTATATGAAATGACACAAAAATCCCAATGTAAATGAAATTTTCAAGTGTGTGCACTCCATGAAGTATATCCAAATACCTACCATTGATGCAAAGAGAACTCCTACCATGCACTTCACCTCATATTCTATTTTAACACCCACTCCTTGGAAAATTTAATGTGTTTTACCAATAAAATTTAAATTTTATTATATCCAAACATCCCAAACCTTTCAATTATCTTTCAGATATAGTCCCTTTGAGTTAGAACCAAACTCTCAACATTTCAGTCTCTCTCAATCTTTATCCCTAATATTTTCTTGGATTGACTGAGATATTTCATCTCAAATCTTCCATAAAAATCATGCTTCAACTCTAATATCTTATTAATTTATAGAAACTTTAGAATTATGTCTTCCATATACAAAATAAGGATGATGAAAATATCATCACTATTTTACTTATGGTATCAACAACGCTCTAATTTTCTCTGAGTGAAACATTCTTTAGCTATGAAAAAACTGAATTTCTGATTCCATTTCCTTGGATCATATTTCAAACAATAGATAATTATAGTCATCTTACACACTAATTCCAAGTTTTGATAATCATTGAAACCCACTAGTTTCTTTATATAAATTTCTTCCGTTAAATCTCCATGAAAAAAGTATACCTTTACATCCATATACTATAGGTAAAAATTATCAGTAGGAACCATGCCCAACACTATCAAGATGGTAGAGTTATTAACTACTAGTGAGAAAATTTCTAAGAAACCAATCCCTTAATTTGGTTGAAATCCCTTTAACACTAGTTGTTCCATGTAACTTTTCATACCATTATACTCTTCTTTTAAATAGAAAAACCACTTATTTTATAATACTTTATTATCCCATGGTAACTCAGTCAACCCCTATGTTCTCTTAGTATCAAATGAATAAATTTATTCTTTCAAATTTGACTCCCACTTCCTAAAATCATTGAGAGTGTCAGACTCTTCCAGGATTTCTGAATATCTACCATCCATTAGAATTAGATAGTTCATGTCAGCTCCAAACCTTTGAACTAGTTTCGCAACTCTGGTAGATCCCTACAATTCACCTTACAAAATAGATCCTCCTTATAATATCCTGATTTTTACAATGATAATAAAAACCATATTGTGATAAATTATTAATATATTAAATGGGAAAAAATGTTTTATTAGTGAATTAAATTAATAATTTGTTAAAGGTTATACATAAGATAAAAAGATCTGTTAATACTTTAAAATATTTAATGGAATATTTTAGGAGTTAGAAACTGAGTTATTGCGAGATTCCGAGACCCGAAAAGTCTCAGTAAAGGCTGAATAAAAATATTAAATATATTATATTAAGCATACATAATTTTTTCTAAAAATTGGATAAATCCAAACTAATGCATCATATGAAAAATTTGAGACCACCTATACGTTTGGGATGTGGTGTTTACCCAAGAAATGGTATAAAATTTGTATGCGTCAAAAGTTTAGATGTCTCGATTGTGAAAATAATTTATTTAATAATTTTTATTATATTATTTTTAAAAATAATTTATTATCTCAAAAATAGTGCATCATATGAGAAATCTAAGGCCACCGATAGGTCTAGGATATGATGTTTACCCTAGTAGGGGTATAACATTTGTAAGCCTCAGACATTTAGATTTATCTCTTGTGAAAATAACCATTTTAATATTTAATTAATTTTTAATCCATTTTTTAAATATTAAATAATTAATATCTCTCAAACATTTCATCGTATGAGAAATATGAGACCACCGTTGGGTTCAGAATGTGGTTTTTACCCTAGGAATGGTAAAATTTTTATGCGTAATAGGCATTTGGTGTTATTTAATTTTTAAGTTAAATAATTAATTTTATTAATATAATGATAAATCCTAATTTAATAAAATTAAATGGGAAATCCTTAATTTTAGGTATCTTCTTCTTCAATGGGTCTTCCTTTATTGATGACTCCAGGAGGATTTGAAAGCTCAATTTTAATGCATTTTGAACCGATTAAAAATCAGTAACACCTTATTAAGTGGAAATAAACAACTTCGTATTGTTTTCTAGGTTTAATAACGGTTTGAAATCGAGTATTTAAAATCATAAATTTATGAAATTGCAACATGGTGTTTCCTTTATAACCGAACTGATCATTGTGATTCATGGTGGATCAGATCAAGTGAAAATGACATCGGACTCCCTTGCCGCATTTGGATTGATGATTTCTAGTTAGATCTTCAGGCATAATGACCTCCTCCTACTCCACCTTGGTGCGCCTTGTTTCAAGTTTGTTCTTTATTTTATTTTAATTTAATTAATTTTCCATTTCTTTTTATTATTATGTATTCATATATTTAATATAACAAGTCAAAAAAATTAAATAAAATAAAATAAGAAGTTTGTCCTTAAAAAAATGAAAACCCCCTAAAATTATAAAATTATAATTTTAATTAGATCATCAAGAGATAATTTTAAAATAAATTATCAAAATATGATAGAACCAAGATTTATCCAGACAATAATTATTAAATAGATTAACAAAGTATAGTTACACGAATTATCAGATGACAGATATAGAATTATTAATTGATAATTATATCAAATATTAGAGGATATATATATATAAAGAAATTATCAAAAGATAAAATATTGTGAATTTATCAAAAGATAATTGCCAATAATTATCAAATTATAAGTGCAACGAAATATCCAATATCAATTGCATGAAAACATCAAAGATAATTTTTACCCAAATTATCAAAGGATAATGATGAAGAATTATAAAATGATAATTTCAATGAATTATCTAAGAATAATTACACTAAATTGTCAAAGGATAATTGTGGAAATTGATTATCATAAGATAATTGAGAAATGATAATTTATAAGGAATAATTATTATAATATAATTACACAAATTATTAAAGGATAATGATAAGGTAATTATCACATGACAGGATTATCAAAATTATCATAGAATAATTACGTATATTTTCAAAGGATAATTATTATAATTATAAAATGATAATTTGAAAAATTATCCAAGAGAGATAAAATATTATCGTATGTAATATTTTATTTATTTTTGAAATAAAATAGATGTTTTGTTTCTAGGAAACCATTGATATACCTCGATCATCGGTGTTCCAACAACTTAAGACTTTGACGTGTTTCCTTTGACGCTAATAAAACCACAAAGAGGTTTTTATTCGAAATTTTGAGATAGGAAGTTCCTTATCTCTTGGATCACATTTACACATGTTTTTCATATTTTATTTATGTGTTGGATTATTTGAGCTTATACTTGATTGTGATCGCATATGGGTGTTTGGGTAGTCCGTGTGACCTGTTGTGATTCCATGAGTGATATCAGGGTATCCTTACATGTATGATTGTTATTGCATGATGTTATGTTTGCTTCTTTATTTCTCATGATGATATATTATGATATGCAAGTCATTGTATGCTATATCCTGTATGTATGTTGCCTTACTTTGGAGGTTCTATTCTTGATGCTCGGAATAGGTGAACCATCATGACATGTTTAACCCTTATAGGGAGAGTATGCTTGATTTGCATTGTTTATAATGATGGACCTTAGAATAGGGTGGAGGTACAATATAATTCCATGTTGAAGCTATACTTGATTCCTAAGTATTAGGCTTCTCAATGACTAGTTTGTTTTTCAAGGAGCACAATTGATGCCTGGTTGATTTGAAAGCAGTATGATCAATGCCCAGCTGATTTGAGAGTGGCGTACTCAATGCCTAGTTGATATTTGAGAATTATTCCATACTTGAGGTCGCAGATATGATGATCAAGGAGTATTGTTGAAGATGCACTCAGGGTACTAGAAGCCAAGTATCGGGTTGCTCGACGTCTAGTTGATTTGGGAGTAGTGCACTCGATGCCTAGTTGATCTATGAGCAATATGATTGACACCTAGTTGAATTGAGAGTGGAACACTCTATGCCTAGATGCTGAACAACATGAAATACTTGAGGCCTAGGGTGAACCAAGTTTCATGTACACATGATATCATGAGGTTGTCAAGCAATAATATACTAATCTGGTGACTAGTTTGGTTAATACCAAATTTTATGAGAGATAAATTCTGAGCGACATGCACTGGTCCATTCAAAGATGGATTCTGCGTGACAAGAGCTAGTCCATTCAGATATGGATTCCGAGCGCTATGCCCTAGTCTGTGCTCCTTGAAAACAATTCCATGATTATTTTCCAGCATGGAGCCAAAGTAGGTATGAGTGGGGGTTTGTGGCAGCTTGGTTAGCACACCACTACTCAGTTTTGATTTGTATGTTACACATTGATTATTATTATGGAATACACTTGTATAATTGATCACACTAGGTAAGGATTCATTTTTGGTATCCTACTAAGTCTTGTAATCACACCCTACTCAGGAATTTCAGCGTGCTTGTAGATTATCCGACAAGAGATCCGGTGAAGGGAGAAATCCCTATGGTGGATGGTTGAGTGGTGGAGCATGGAGCTGGAGCGAACTAGGACAGACACCGGAGTACCCCACAGATAGATGTTTATTTACTTGTTTATTTAGTTTTATCTTGTATTTGTCTACTGCTTTATACTATGGATATGCTTACCACTTTGGGAGATCTTATATGTATGTCATTATTCTATTCCCGCATTTTCTCTAATTTTTTATTATTTAGTTTATTCATTATTATCGATACTATGAAATGATACAAAGGGTATAGTCTCCCCAAGTTTTCATTTGAGACCCTCACTACTAGTTGACAACCTCTTTCGGATGGGGAGGCGTGCACAAGGCCATGTAGTATTTACATCTTGGACCTGGTGGTTCGGGTCGGGACGTTACACTCCTGGTACTATAACTTCCAGTACTATATCATCTGATGAATTTCCTTAAAATTCAAAATTCTTAGAGTATTAAGGAATATCTTATATTGGTCTATTTTCTAGACTTTCAATGTTTCCATCTAAACTCTCTTGAACTTGTGTTTTTTTAGTAATCCCACTCAAAGCAACTTAAACCCAACTAGTTGATTATTTGTTCTCAATTTCCTTCTCAGCCAAGTTACAGTATTCCACAATTCCTTCTCATTAAAGAGAACATCCCTAATTTTAATGAATTTTCACCTATCATAATCTCACAACTGGAATCCAAAAATTTCATCACCATACCCTATAAAGAAACATGTATTCTACTTTTCCTTGAGTCTGTCCCTATCCTTAATATTGAAATGAAAGTAGAAGATACTAGAATTTTTTTAGGTGACTAACTTCTAAAGGTTTATTAAAATATAACTACTCTAGAATTTCTTATCCCAATGGACCTGATGAACTTATATTAACCAGGTATGCTTCTGTGTTAACTTATTCTACTAAAATTTAATTACATATTCTTGAGTGTAACCTTATACTCCGTGCCTTCTCTATTAACTTATGATTCATTCTATCCACCACACCATTAAACTATGGTGTACTTAGAACAATCTTATCCAACATAATCCCCTCCTTCCGATAGAAGTTCTAGGAGTCCCTTTCCCTATACTCACAACTATTATCAGATCTTAGGTAATTTAACTTATAACTAGTTTACCTCTTCACCATGACCTTTAATTGAATAATATCTCCTAATAAATCATATTTATTATTTTAAAATTAAACCCATAATTTCCTTTTTTCATAATCAATGAAATTAATAAAGTAAAGAGACCCTATATGAGATTAAACCAGGGATATCCCCCAAACATTAGAGTGAAAAAAATCTAACTTATAGGATCTATGATTCCTTCTATATAAGTTGAATGATATCCTTTATTTACAAAGAACAAAACTCATAGAACTTTAAAAGTATATATGATTGAGATTTAGTATGAAATTTTCCATTAAAACCTTAAAATTCTTCTTACTAAGATGTTCGAGTCGATAATTCCATAACTCCAGACTTTTATAAGTTATTTCACTAAAAATTATCGCTCCATATAATATTCAGTTTATATATAGGGTTCCATTCTTTACACTTATTTATAGTACCATGTATCCTCAAGTGATATTCCAAAATCCATTCTTAAATCATGTACCAAACCCTACATAATTAATATATCCTAGATAAATTATATTTTTACATAACCCTGGGATGTGTCTCACTTATTTTATTTTCAATAATCACCCATTTTCTATTTGAATGTTGAAATCATATTTCCACATGACTTATAAATCCTCATCATCTAGTAAATGTAATTTACTGAATCTTTCAGATACATAATTGACCATGAACCCTTTATATTCTATTGAGTAGAATGATGAACTTGACTCAATTGCCCATGAATCCATTGGTATATTGACACATAGTAGTTAGCTATTTCTCATTTCAGCTGAATTTACTAAACAAGAATTTTTAAAAGATTCCCTTTTATAATGTTCCCTATAAATCCTATATTCGTTCTTGAGATATCCTTTCTTCCCACAATGCAAAAATGCAACGCTAGAACTAGTTGATTTACCTTGAATCCTTTCTCATGACCTACCTTCTAATTTCCTCTAACTTAATATACTATGAGGTGATCATCCTATTCCTTTGGAATTTATTGCATTTTTTGAAAGTGTATGGATTTACCTCAATCTAAGTTCTTTATTTAGGATTCAATTCATAACATGTTTAAACACCAAGATAGTTTTTCAACAAGAGTTTCTTATAGTAGTTACCATTATATCCAAAATTTCTAGAATTGATGATAGAAACAACAACTTTTTCACATCACCCACATACTTCATTTTGTCTAATTAAATATTCCCTCTAATCATGTTGAAGTCATTCATGTGATCAGATATAGGTCCACCTTCCAATAACCCCATGCTGAACAAATTCCATATCAAACCTTATTCAAAGGAGTTAGATTCTCATAAATGTCTTCCAAGGACTTCATCAACTCCACTATGGTCTTCACTTTTTGGATGTTAAAGGTTATATTACAAGACAATAATATCCCGACCAACCCAAGTTCTTTAATGTCCATCCATTACCATTTTTACTTTTCCATATTCTCTTGTTTGAATATAGTCAACATAACTTCTAGGTCCTTTTGAATGATATAATATTCCATATATATTCTCCAAAATACAATGTCTATATCATAAAACTTATCTATTTGAACCATACCCTCTTTAGACACCATACCTTCCAATGATAGTAAAATACTATTGAATCAAAATAACATCAAGGTAAGAGAATGTTACTCGAGTATACCGAGTGTGTGTTTCTAAGTACTAAAACTCAAGATCTTATACCAATTATTGGGGATTTTCTACCCCCAATCCATCATAACCAATATCATTAGAACCTAAAAGTGCATCAGAACAAGTTCTGATAACCTCCGCTGACCAAAATACCCCCCATGATCTTGACATACTAGAAGACAAGAAGTTCTTACACCCTACTCACTACACCAAGTTTACCTCCCCTCACACACTCCCACTCATCTTGATAAACATTCATATTAAAAGAACTAAAATAAATCAAGGAAATGAACACTTTTGGGTATACATAGTTCGGATGTGAGTCCTATATCCATGAGAGAATACTGCTTCCATTTTCATTATAATATGAAGTTATAAAGGTTTATAACATAATCCATAGATACAATTGATATCATTATAATTTATTTTTCCACATAATATTACATGATATAAAAGTGGCCCCATCCCACATTTTTAGTGGGTTCCAGCTGGTCATCCAGTTTAACTAACTTCCAATCTTTATAAATGTCCCACTGTTGAACCCTGGTGACTACCAATTGTCTTTAGCAACTTTATCCATGACTGTAAACATTTTATGAACAATGAAATGTTACCTAGAATTATACAAAAAATAATGAATACCCAATGTGTAATTTCCACTAAACTTATTCCAATGAACTAACCACTAAAAAACATCAAAAGATAACATCTTTTGATCAAACTACCACCAATGGATATATCAGTTACCACTACACTATTACTAAAGATCAATCTATCTTCTAGTTTTCCTCTTTCTGGTCAAAGTAATTGGTACATGAATAAATATTAATTTCTAAAAAATACCATATAATGAAAAACCTATACTTAAATATCATCAAATACTCCACATGAGTCTATTTATCTATAATGTTTACACATCATTACTGAAAAGTCTAGTTCATCAGAACATTCATTTCCTCAGATAACCAAAAAAATAACTCTCCAAATAATAAGTCATATATATATAGTAACAAAATCTATCAAAATATAGAAGGTTCGTATAAACCACTCCCAGAAACTTAGTAACAAATTGTTTTAATCATTAATGTATTTCCCTCACCCACCTTTCTAGCATAACACATCACCCCATATTACAGTTATAAAAAAAATTAACCTTATTCCCAACTATTCATGAAAATATCAACTACATATCCACATATATATGTGGGGATGGAAATAGGTATGTTTTTTATCCATTACACTAGCCAATTGCTCAGTGTTTATTGGTCCTTTCCTAATAAAACCACCCTCAGGTGGTGGTTGTGCAATAATCAATACTACCATGACATGAAATAATAATAAATAAAATTGACCACTCATATTTCCCATATCCTGATCAACCCCACACATAAGTGGTTCTCCTATCAGAATTTCATGTTGTACTCCCATATTATGAAATATAAAAGAATTGGTAAGCCCACAATATAAATAAACCCTCTATGGTACTCCTACCATCATCGTATATGATACTCCCATCTCATGAAATGTATACCCATCCCCAAAAATTAAAATTGGTTATATAAAAATACTCATTTAAATTGATTCAAAGGGACTCCTAAGAAGTCACACTACCCTACACCCATGAAAACCCTCTAGGGATACTATATCTATCCAGTATATTCCAAGCATTTGTATCGAAAAGAATTATTTTAATTTGATCATCACATGTCTTAGAATATATTTTCAAGCACCGAAATAATCACACCATAAAATCATCCATGAAATCATTACCATAAATTTTATCATCCGCATCATCATCAAAAAAATCATCATAATTTTCATCATGATCATCATGAATCAATTATCATGTCAAATAATAAAAAATGCTTCCCATTAATCATTATATTATTTCTCTAGTAAACTATCATTAATTATAAGATAAAAGGGTAAATATAGTGTCATAATCATAAAACCTAGTCAAAAAATTAAGTCACACCATAAGCACTAAACCCAAGTAATAATATTGTTCATTTATAAGTTTTTTAGTTCTAATAGAAACTACCCATGCATTATAGTTGCTGAAATAATATTCATATTCTCTATATGGAAATCCATGTCTAAAATTTAAATTTCATGATTTATTCATCTTTGAGGTTTCAAATTGATAAATGGAGGGAACCATTGTGTTCTAAATATGAAAAATATTTGGTTAGTGATGTCATAAATTTCTCTGGTTAGGTTATTTTCATATCGACACTTGACATTTTAAAAATATGAAAACCCTTAAAATGAACCTAAACGACCTAAAAATCATCACCAACATGATCTATATAGAAAATATAGTGATTTAAACTATTAATTTTCCCAAAATTAATACTTGATAAAAAATACAGATTTTATTGATTTTTGACATGAATACATCATGTAGTTTCCTAAGGTTCATACCAAAGTTCATAATTACCTATCACATATTAGTATTTAATTATTTATCTCAATATTACAATCACAACATCATAGAAAAATCAAAATATGATCATGTGTATAAATTTTACTAACAATTGTTTTAATATATATACATATTTTCAACCAAACAAGGGGGGGGGGTGCTTCACAAGAAGGTGCACTCATTTTTTTAATTTTATTTTTATAGAAATTATATATATATATATAAATTCATATATTATTAATTTTTTACAATGAAATAAACTACTTTATTAAAAAATGAAGAAAATATACACCATGTTTATCATGATTTATAACATCTTTAACAAAGGGTGGGATATCAATCAATTTTAATTATAAAGAAAATGAGTTTTCTTGGATTTTCATATTTGTGATATTGTGCATAAATTGGTTTAATTTTTAGTAACAATATTGAATTTTGAGATTGTGATTGTTCAATAAGGTATGCAACTAATTGATAAATGGGGAATATTCTTTCTTGTAATTGATCAGATCAACCACTAACCTAAAGTATTATTATATAATAAATATTAATAATTTGTGATTGATCATCCCTTTAATGACACCTTGAACGGATTATTATTTTTCCATGAAACATGAAAAAGTAGAAATAGGGAAGAAATAGGCTACCATGAGATCATAATTGGAGTTTTTTAGTATTACCCCACCCATAATAGTAAAAATGTTAAACATGAAATAAATGTCGATATTAAGACCATATTAATGAATTTTACAAGAAATTTGGAGCAATTTTTATTTTTGGATACACTAATTATGTTCTAGAAGACATACTTTAGAGTGTTCAATGGGGTTGGTAATAAAAAAGTAAAAATTATTTAACCTGAAGCTCTATTATTTCATATAATGGATGATCTAATATTTAATTCATTCTCCTAGCATGATATAGTCATTAAAAAAGAATTTATTGAATGATTTCCACATGTTACAAGTAGTGAATCTAGTCAAAATGAAAAAAGAAGACCCTCCCCTAAGGAGCCATTACTTATCAACAACTGTGAGACAAGTATATGTTTGATAGAAAGGGTTACAGGAGGCCTGAAATAAAAAAACTTCAAAAACCAAATCCAAACATCTTCAAAGTGGGGGTAGGATAAAAAATAGAGATTGAGATAATTGTCATGTTTTTTTTCAAATAGGGTATCTTGAATACATTTTATTGTTAAGATTTTTCAGGTTTTCTGAAAAGGGAAGATAGTTATTGTGATGTTTCTAAATAAATATTCTAATTTTCAGTTTTTTTTGTAATTATAGATATGATTAAAGAAAACTAATTATGAAGTTATAGCAGTGTAAATATTAAAGGTTGTTTTAAAAAAGAATCACCCCTTGTAATCATTTTTTAACTCAAAGAACCATCATAGTTAGAGGTGGTAGAGTTGGAATAAATATCATTCACTAAAATAATATTTTACAAAGAGATAAGTTAGTGAATTTAAAGGAAAAGTTACCTTTTATTAGGTACCTAACTTGGATGAAGTTATCACAAAGATAATCTCCCAATTTCCAGGATCACTAAATATTCATTGAATAATATTATTTTAATATTTTAAAATAATTAATTAACAAGAAACCTTAATCAATAGAATTATATATATATATTTTTCTAGGATGACTAGTGATACTTATTTGAAAAGGAAGATGATACCTAGAAAAATACTATCTTGAATTTTTCCCAATCTTGTTACTATATTTTCAAATAGTAGAAATATCCATAATATTCATAGGTATTGAAGAAAAACATGTTTAATAAGGAAAAGTCTTCCACTTTGACTTAAGAGTTTACCCTTATAGAATAATAACTTTGATTCAAAATAATACAATATGTGAGAGTATCAATTGATCCTAAAAATCATTTTTTGAATATGAACTCCAAGGTATAAAATAGGAAGATCTTAGACTCATTTTTTAAGAATATTTATAACCATATTTTTATAGAAATAGTTTCTTTATTTCCCATCACAATGGGGATTTTTATAAAATTGATTATTTGGATTGATGATCTTTGTAATCTTTGAATAATGGAATGGGAGGCTCTTATGGAATAAGGATATCAATTGAGAAAAATGATAAGGCCATCTGTAAGGATACATGATAAATTTTTTGAACTCTTATACTAAAAATGTAATGCCTAATGGAACCCTATTTAAAAAGATCGTTTATTTTTCTTTTAAAAACTTCTAAAGAAATAATGAAAAGGTAATGGGATAGATGGAAACCCTACTTAACACCTCTTCGATGTTGAAAAAAATAAAAAAATATTCCTATTTGACATAATAGAGATAAAAGAAGCCTATTTATTTTTTATCTAGAGATAACAAGATTGGTTAGAGAAACCAAATTTGTTCAGAGTCAAGTGGATAAAATACTAAGATAATCTATCAAAATACCTATTCACAAGAATATTGATAGCCATATTTGATAATTTTTTTTCTAGTTAATGAATCATATTTTTGGTTAAGATAATGCGTTCTCAAATATTTATCTATACCATAAAACCCAAATTCTCTTTGGATATAATTATAGGGAGAAAATATTTTATTATGGAAGCCATGATCTTAGACTAAACCTCATTGATTATGATGTAAAGGTTGATAGGTTTGAAATCACAAAAAGTATAAGGATTCATAATCTTGAGAATGAGAAAAATCATAGAGCTAAAAATGGATTTAGGAATGGGGTCGCCAATGAAGAATTATATAATGACTGAAGTTAAATATTTGTAAAATATATTATAGTAATTTTTAAATAAGTGGATAGGATATCCATCCAGATTAGGATCACTATTTGGATCAAGGTGTAGAGACCTAGTTTTTTTCTTTTAATACTTTGAAATATTTCTATATATATTTCAAGAGTTAGGTACTGAAACATCGTGCGATTCCAAGGTCCGGTGTGCCCAGAATTAATTTTATAAAAATATTCAACATATTTTATATTGTGTGCATGAATTTCTTAAATAAAATGGTATAACACTTAAAAAAACCCAGATTAGGAATCCAAGACCATCGTTGAGTCCGAAATGTAGTGTTTATCCTAGGTGAAAACTAAAATAGGTCAGAAAGGGTAATTCAGACATTACTCTCATTGGTGGTACTTTTAGTGGATTATTTAATAAATTAATTAATTTTAACTTAAATATAAATTCTATAATAATACTTCCATAGAGATATTCCTAGGGTTAGCCTCATAATCTTGGGATCTTATGAGAGCTTATACTTCCTCCTTTCATTAGAGAATCACCTTAGATGATGGAGAAATTATAGATCAGAGAAGATGAGGCCACAAAGAATTCAAAAACATACTTCAATCATTGAAAAGATCATTCTTCGATGAAGAATGATCTGATATCCAGTTAGGACACATCAATTTTTGGTTTATGACCTCTTTGATTTAATTGATTGAGTAGATCAATCTCTTCTATTAATCTACACAAATTTCATCCTTGGCATGGTCTTATGTACCGATTTAATTTGGTTATTACAATTGTTGTTAACCCTGGTTTCCATGTTCTTGATCATTGGCCAAGAACTCTTGGAATTATCCTTAAATCTTTGTTATTGTGCTTTTCTCCCTTGATTTTTTTCATTCTTCACCGGTTGAACCTCGCTGTCCCGGTTTGACGTTTCCAGGTAGTATCGATCCTGATTAGACCCTCAGAACCATGATGAAATGAATATTGAGGCTTTGATAGATGAAATAAGTTTAGATATAGGATCTTTTTGAGGAAAGTATTATTGTTTTGATGATTTGATATTGAGAAATCGAAGGCAGAAGGATTGGGGCATGCGCGATATGAAAGGCACATACGAGTTTTCATGGATTTTCAATTAGATTTGAATTTCCAACCAATAGAGGGCCGAAATCCGTCATTCCACACCAAATCCACTAATATTGGGTAGATATGGGGTTAGGGTCAAATAAAAAAGGCAATATTTATGGCACGTATCATGGATATGAAAATATTAAAAAATCTCGACTACATGTTGTGTACCGTGACGAACACAGGACGTGTAAACCCTTTGTGGTGGCTAGGGTTTTGGAAATCTATAAGGATAGAATGATGTGTATCCCTACTAAATTTTGCGTACCTACTCCTCAGATGGACGTGATATGTGGAAGAACACATGGGTAGCACCCCATGTGGTAGTACACGACTATGCACATGATCGTGTACCGAAGTACACAGATACGACCCGAAGGACATGGACTGGTCCTGATTAGCTTGGAATCAACATGTATTCTACCTGCATGATGTGTACTTCTAAATGTATTGGGATCCATGTGCTCACCAATGAAACAACTAGGTGGTGGAGTGGGACCACACACCGTGTATCTCTTGATTCATTTTGAGGAAACTTCAATCTTCCATATCACCTTTATTTGGAATCATATTTTGGCTTGTGAGTAACCTATCCGAAGTGTTTATTCACATAGAATGTAATGGTAATATCTATTGTGGATTTTTAGATATGATACGAAATGTTCCATGCATGATTCCTATTAAGGAAATGCCTGACGATGGTAATGATTAAGAAGAATCACCAGAGGCTTCTTCTAGAGTGGAACCCCCCATCAGCATGGGAACGAGTCCTCTATAACTAATTTACAAGTGAAACACCCTATCAGATAGGGTGTGGGTCCTCGATGACCAGAGTGGAATACCCCTATCACAATGGGGAATGGGTCCCCAACCTATAGAGTGGAACCCCCCATCAGCTTGGGAGAAGGTCCTTTACCTTCTGAGTGGAACCCCTATCAGATAGGGCATGATTCCTTGGTGACTATATAGGAACCCCCTATCATAATAGGGAATGAGTTCTCGACCTATATAGTGGAACCACCATCATTTTAGGCATAGGTACTCTACCTTCTATGTAGAACCTCCTATCAGATAGGGTGCGGGTCCTTGATGACCAGATTGGAACCCCCTGTCACATCAGGGTGCTGGTCCTCAACCTATAGAGTGGAAACCCACATCAACATGGGTATGGGTCCTCTACAAATACTTATAGAGTGGACCCACCCTGATGCAATAGGGATAGAGTCCTCCACTTGGAGTTTTGTCCCCTTGATTATGTGGAATAATGATGAGGTGTGGTTTAACATGGATAGATACTTCTGGGCAGATGCATGAGATACTAAGCATCATTGATAGAATTTTGGAACTATTGGTGATGCTTCTTTTTGGGATGATCTATGAGATGGAGATCCCTTTTCTCTCTCTTTTGGGATATATATATATATATATATATATATAAATATATGCTTTTATATCTACACCTTTGGATTTGATTACTCTATTTCTATGAGATGCGATGACGTGTGGGGTATGCCACATGATTTTTATGTTTAAGTTATCATGGTTAGATGATTTAACTCTTATATTATGGGTGGTAAAGACTTGGCGTTTAGTTCATCTACTCACCATGTTGATCCCCCCTATTCTTGGATGAGGCTACTTTCTATCTTGGTTTGGGTTGAGCTATTATCTTTCACTTCTTTCTGCACCTTGTTACTATCTACAATATTTCTATTACCATGGTATCTTTTACTACCCTCATTAAGATTTTGGGGAATCCTAATGGGTATGTATATACTCACCCCTATATGCGATTTTCTCACATGTGTTGTGTCTTATGAAGACAATAGATGGGTCATCGGTGACCTTAGGGAAGCTTAGGGATACCTGGTACTATGGACTGTGTGTTGTTGTTATAGCTTAGAGATTAGGAGCTGGGCTCTCTCAGAATTTTACTTTCTAGTTTTGTTAGGTTGTGACATGTTTCTGGTTGGTCTTGTATTTTTCCCCTTTACTTTTTAGTTTACACTACTGTACATTTGTACTATCTAAAGGTTTTGAATGAATAGTTTCTCCCTTGGATTTTTTTCTTCTTATTTTACTTTTACTTCCTCTTCACTTATGCATCGAGATGGTTGTGTGTGTGCATATAGGTTCTTAGTAAAAGGTATCCCTATGTCAGTTATGACTTCAGCACTGGTCACCATCCTATGGCCTATGGAGGTGGGCTTGGGGTGGTTGTGGCTCGAACCCCGACTTGGGTCGGGTTGTGACAAGTTGGTATCAGATTTGGTTCGATCCTTGGAACCATTTTTGGAGTAGTCCACTTATGAGGATTTGGTTGGGATTAGGGAAACATTGTCATAATGTCTTAAGTGAGGCTCTCAGGCAAGGGAATCTAGTTATGGTGCGGGCGGCTGGTGTATCCATTCATTAGGACCTTGAATACCTGCTTGTCAACTCGGTATACCGAGACATTGGTTGCAGGGATCAATGGTACATTCATCATATAGGATTGAGTCTTTGACTATACTTCTTGAGAAATCTCCCCATTATATATATATACATATCTACTCATCTGACCATGGTATGTCTTGATAACTTTTAGGATACCTTCATGATGATAGCCAGCCAGGATACTAGTTCTAGATCGTGATGACGATCCGATGAGCAATGAGGCTTCAGTTCAGGGTATATCCCAAAATATTCTTCCTCTAGGAATATAGGTAGAAACACCTCCATATTTTGAATATAAAATCATCCTATTAGATCATGCTAAGGATGCACACATTCTTATCATGATTCATGAGTTCTAGCACCGGAGGCCACTAAGGTTCTGTAGTGAGCCATATCCTCAGGAATCAGAGGATTGGATAGAGTTGGTTGTCTACATATTTTGGCTCATTTAGACCCTGATGGATTAGGTGGTTTCATAGGTAGTTAGAATTTTCAATAGAAAATCTAGGCACTAGTATAGTCTTGTTACTTAGATGTACGATGAGTCGACACTCTCATGGTCTTACTTACAGAACCTATTCCATGAGGAGTATTACCCCTCCTCTTTGCGTTTAGTTTAGATTTATGAGCTTCTAGAGATGCATAAGGGATGGATGATGGTGGAATAGTACACAATGAGGTTTAAAGACCTTACAAAGTACTCCGTTGACATGATTCAATATGGATACTCCTGAGCATGAAAGTTTGAGAAGGGACTCTGTAAAGAGATCCATGCCAGTGTGGTTACCTTGTGCATCCCCACCTATGCTAGTGTGTTATAGAGGGTACTAGTGATAGTGATATTTCTATCATATGGATGCTAGGCAGCTGGAGCTGGCAGTGGGTGTCATAGGGCTATAGTAGTTGGCAAGCGCCGAATGACATGATCTCAATATAGGAGACCTCACCATGATTAGACTCAGACACATGGTCATGGGTAGAGTAGAGGGCCATGAAATCCTAGATAGGTGAGGTGATTTACTTGTTAGGGGTGAGGTCACATAGCATGAGACTTCCTGACCGGACGTTCCAAAGAGCACAGTCAGATAACTGATGGACTGCCACAACAAAGGCAGTACTGTGATCAAAGATCTCCCATGTGAGGGAAGGTTGGTCCCTAGGGAGTAAAATCTTGGATAGTAGTCAGAGGATATATAGGTAGAGGATGAATCTATGTGATCCTTCCACCACCACCCCCAGGTGGCCCACGTTAGGCTTAGGGAGATGGTAGTTGGGGTCGCAGACAATTGCAGGCTTTGGAGGCTTATGACCCTATGGTACATGAGATGATTAGAGGTACGATATATGTCTATTATACTATTGATTCAATATTACTAGACATAGGTTCCAATTATTTCTTCATCTATTTACTCTTGGTGTGAGAGTGAAAGCTCCCAATTGAGGCACTAGCCTAGTGGATTCATCTTGAGGTTCATACATGGAACTATTATTTTATATCTTTTATCTTCTAGAAGTGTGAGCTATCAATTAGTGGAGAGAGGTTCACGTTGTGAATTTTGGTCATCACAATGGAACCCTATGACATAATCCTATGTATGGATTCGTTTTCCATGGTTTAATTCCAGATTTACTATCACCATAGATGAGTCATATGCCTACTCACTGATGGGATGAGATTCACCTTTATAGGTGAGAGAGATCTCATGGCAGGATGAGTGGGTTTTGCAAGAAGGAGGCTATAACCCATCATACATCAGTTGGAAAGTGTATCCCTTGGCGTAGTAGGCTCTTCAATCATCTGGATTTATTTATTTATGAAGGATTATATATAAATATTCCCCAAAGACATTCTGGGACTACCTCTGATGTGGGAGATGGATTTTTGCATCGGCTTTCATCCTAGGACCACTCTGATATCTTATTAGGCATATTAGATGGCCCCTAAAAAGACCTAGGAGCTATAGTTGTAGTTGGAGGACCTTCAAGAGAAGAGTTTCATTAGACCCAGTGTGTCCCCTGGGCATCTCTAGTGTTATTAATGAAAAAGGTGAATGAGATCTTGTATATTTTCATGGATTATCATTATTTGAACTTGGACATGATAAATAACAAGTACTACTTACTGGGGATTGATGACCTATTTGAATAGTTTTGAGGATAAATATGGTTCTCAAAGATCAATCTTAGGTCTGGTTACCACCAGTTGAGAGTTTTCAAGGTTGATATTCCAAAGCTGGCATTTTGATGTCACTACAGATGCTATGAATTCCTGGATATTCCCTTTGTTGTGAAGAACTACCCTACCATGTTTATGGTTTTGATGAACCAGGTCTTCCATCCATACTTGGACTAGTTTTTGGTCATCTTCATTGAGGAAATACTTATATACTATGAATTAGAGGAGGAAAATTCAATTCACTTGATGATGGCTCTATATTTTCTTCAAAAGAACCAGTTTTATGGGAAGGTCTCAATGTGATAGTTTTGGATTAACAAGGTTCACTTTCTGGATCATGTAATTTTTTAGCATGGTTTAGATATAAACCCAGTGAAGATCAATGTGTTGATACTATGGGATCCACCAAAATGGAGTTTCATAGGTGCATATTTTTCTTGGCTTGGAGGGGTACTTTACGAAAGTTTGTGGAAAACTTTTACAGATTTGAAACCCTTTTAATTTCCCTGTGGTGAAAAGGGTAGTCGTTTACCTGGACTGAGTAGTTCTAGAGGGCCTTTGAGGAGTTTAGGCTGAGGTTGAAGAGTGAACCTATGTTGAGACTACCAGAGTAAGGCCTGGAGTTCATAGAGTATTGCGATTCCTCAGGAGCTATAATCGGCTGCATTTTGATGCAGTGACTGACAGTTATCACATATAGGTTGAGGCAGTTCAGACCCCATGAGTAGAATTACTCAACTTACAAAATAGTGATAGAAGCGTTAGTCTTAATCTTGAGGATGTGGAGGCACTACCTTCTAGGGGAGAATTTTGTGGTTTATTAAGACTATCAGAGTCTCAGGTACTTCATCATGTAGAGAGACTTGATGAAGGTACTGGTTTTCCCATTGGAAGCTGATGGGCCAGGAATTTAAAATTTTTACATCACCAGAGAAAAAAAGCATCATTGACTCTAGAGATCTGGTCTCGGTATGGTACGGGTATCACACATGGTTATTAGAGTACCAAAATAAAAAAAGCAAATACCTCATTTCGATTCGAAGCATGCACACCCATTGGAGAAATTCTATATATATTTCTTGAAGGATATGATGCCGAATCCCTATAAACAATCCAAACATGCCTCTCAAATATACACATGTGCCATTCATCAGATTATGGGTGCTAGAATGGATCTATGACGATCACTCTGATGCAGCAAAGATCACCTCAATCCACCATCTTTGATCAGAGAAGACAGAACTTGAATCACTTGCTCGATTGAGATATTCTCTCTCTAGGAATCAATAGGAGAGATAATATTTCAATTCCAACAAATAAATAGTCATCATTGGAAGAAAATATCTCCAATTATATAGTGGAAATATATAATACACAGTTTGGGTTCTCGACCCCTATGTAATAAGAATCCACTATAAAAGTATTATAAATAGTTATTTATGACAAACTAAACTATTCCATAAATATTATTTATATTTTATCACTTCTCTGTAATATATAATAAATATATTATGTGACAATATTGAGCCATTAACTCGACTCTCATCTCATGACAATATTAAACAAACCCTAAATATTATATTAATATATGTTCAAAAAATATTTATCCTTGTATTTACCTAATCACTTGTAAATACATGTAATAAATAAATTCAACCCAATTATTCCTTAATTTAATAATAATGAATTTATTTATTAATTGGTGATCGATAGAACTTGGATAATACCCAAACCCCATGGTGGGGACCACCAAGTCCTATATTTCTATTCAACAGAATAGTGAAGATTATCAAAGCGCTATTGTGTGTAACCCTCTAGGCCCTTATCTCAATAGTAGTGAATAAAATCCATAGACCAAGAGTAGAGTCTAACAAACCATCAAGGCCCCTAAAGATATAAGGAAAATTCAAAGCAATGACTACCATCCTACTAACATGCATCATGTAATATAATCTCTTTGTCATCGATATCTCATAAAGAAGGATGCATACTTGTGTTATCATAATTTTCTTGATTTATTATTTATTGATATATCTAGATGGACTTACCTTAAATTACCATGACCATGGATTTATGAAGGTATTTCCATCCTAGTAAATAAGGCTTAAGATATCTCCTTCTCAATTCAGAAGTGACAAATCCTATCTTGATCATTCAATAAATGTCATGTCACCAATGATGTACCCAACAAAAAATACCTTTACACAACTTCATTTTCATGGTTTTCGCCTTGCATCAAAGTAAAAAATCAAATTACATAAATTGATAATGATCTGAAGTCAGGAGACCATTACACATTTCCATAGATTGAAACAACTAATGACACCTGAAACATGTGGTGTTCATATTAGCGGGTCAATCCTCATGATCTTAACTACTAGAGATCACCAAGTGTGAACTTTATGAGAAGAAGTCTCAATGCTTATGATCCCACAACACCTAATATTCACACATCATCTATATACTATTAGTGGATGTGTCTGAACCATTGGAAATTAATTTAAGATTACTGTTATAGTATCTCTAGGTTCTCATTATAACCTGGGATCTGCTATAACCCTTTTATACAACACATAATCTAAGGACAATATAATAAATATAGTGGATTTAGAAGTATATACACTATTATGTAAAGATAAAACATGTATATATAAAAAAATGTATACATGTATTGGTAATAAAAGTACATCACATGTTGGGTCTAGGGTTCCCACTTTTAGCACTCCCACTTTCACTAGATCCAACTACTAACTAGTCTCAATATGCTAGCTCTCACATGAGAATCATGATTCTGCTGAGATATGGATTTAGTCAGGGGGTCTGACAAGTTTTCCTATGTGACTACTTTTCTAACATAAACTTCACTTATCTAAGTAAAATCCCTTAATATTTGAAACTTATGAAGTATATTCTTTATTCTATGATGTGACTTGGGCTCTTTAGCAAGCACCACTACAACAATATTATAATTATAAACTGGAACATGGACTCCATTGCTAGACACTACACCAATGTATGAAACAAAGCTACGTATCCAAAATACTTCTTTTGCTTCATCGAAAGACACTATGTACTCAGATTCTGCTATTGAATCGGTGTCTATAGGTTACTTCGAGCTTCTCTATCCAACTGCTTCACCATTCAGGAAAAATATGTATCATGAATGCAATTTTATATCATCATGATCTATCTAGAAACTATAATCAGTATTTCCTCTCACTACTAGTTCCTCTTCTCCTCTGTACACCAAGAACATATCCATTGTACACCTTAAGTACTTTAGGATAGATTTAACAATCTCTCAGTGCAACTATCCTAGATTATCTTGATATATTCCCACCATTCTTAAATCAAAGGCAATATAAAACCTAGTACATAGCATGAAATACATGATAGAACCCACTACCAAGGCATAATTTATTATACTCATTATATCAATATCCTCCTATGCTTGTGGAAACATTTTCTTAGAGAGATTGATACCATGCGACATAGGAAACAACCCTCTCTTGGATTATTCCCTATTTTAACTTTGGAGTACATTGTAAATATATGTACTTTGACTTATCCCAAGAAGCCTTTGAGATCTATCTTTATAGATCTTGATCCCTAGATTGTAGACTGCTTCACCTAAGTCTTTTATAGAGAAGAGTTCATTTAACCAAGTCTTAACTGACTGTAAGACATGCATTTCATTTCCCATAGTTAATATGTCATCAACATATAATACTAGGAAAAAGATTTCATTCTCATTAACCTTATTATAAACACTAGTCTCACTTTAATTTTTAACAAAACTAAATACTCTTATGGCCTCATCAAAACAAACATTCCATGATCATGATGCCTGCTTCAACCCATAAATAGATCTCTACATATTTCAAACCTTATTGGAATTCTGTGACCCAAAAAACCCTTTGGGTTGAGTCATATAGACTTCTTCAACCAACTTACCATTTAGAAAATCAGGTTTGACATCCATTTTCTAAATCTCATAATCATGGAAGGCTACTATTACAAGAAATATTTTGATGGATTTCAACAATGCTATTGGTGAGAAGGTTTCATCATAGTCAATTCCTTAACATTATCTTAAACCCTTCACAACGAGTCTTTCTTTATAGGTACTAAACTTACCATCCATTTCCATATTTTTCTTGAATACCCATTTGAACCCAATGGGTTTTATTTCAGCTTGAGGGTCTACCAAAATCCAAACTTGATTTTGGTACGTGGACTCCATCTCAGAATGGATGGGATCTTTCCATTTAACAGCATCTTTTCCTTCCATTACTTCCTTGTAGGTTAGAGTTTCATCATCCTCAAGGAGAAATGTGTCACCTAACTCAGTGACAATAAAATCACAACTCTATGGTTCTCTAACATCACGAGTAGACCTACATAGTACTTGTGTCTTGAGAACCACTTCCTCTTCCACTTTATCTTGTGGATATTTTTCCTATACCAAATATTATGCATTTGGATAATTAACTTCATCTAAGTCAATATTACTCCCATTATTTCCTTTGTAAATGTGTTTCCTTTCTAAAAATGTGGCTTGTTTTTCCACAGACACTTTTCTATATGAAGGGTTAAATAGGTAATATCTTTTAGTTTCTTTAGGATAACCTATAAAGACACACTTTTTTCTTCAGTATGAATTTTTTTCACTAGGTATAGTCTTTAAAAAAGCCTCACATCCCCATACATGTATGCGTGACATACTGAGTTTCTCTATATACCATAACTCATATTGAATCCCATTTGCATCTTTAATTGGTACTCGATTAAGGGTATATGCTGATGTCTGCCATGTGTATCCCCAAAAGGATAATGGAAGAGTTTCATGACTCATCATTGATCTGACCATGTCAAGAAAGGTCCTATTTCTCCTTTCACTAACACCATTACACTATGATGTATAAGGATGAGTGAGTTGGGATATTATCCCACACTCTTTCAAGTGATCAATGAATGCTTAGTTAATATATTCTATGCTATGGTCTGAGCGGAGTGCCTTAATATTCTTACCAAGTTGGTTTTCTACTTCATGTTATTATTCCTTAAATAAACAAAAGGAATAAATATTATACCGTATTAAGTAGATACAACCATAATTACTATAACCATCTGTAAAAGTAATGAAGTATGAAAACCCACCCCTTAACTCTACTAGAAATGGACCACATACATTGGTATGTATTAATTCTAGTAATACATTGGCTATTTCTCCCTTCCCAAGGAAAGATTATTTGGGAATTTTCCTTGTAAACAATAATGAAATACATCCAAGGGCTTTAATTTAACAGAGTCTAAATAACCCCCTTGATGTAATTTCTATAATCTATTCTCATTTACATAACCTATTCTGAAGTGCCATAGGCTGGTGATATATGAGTCATGTTTGCTAGTTTTTTCATTGATTTTGATTACTAGGGTTTCAAGTTCAAGTATATATAAACCATTTTTAAGATGTGTCATACCATAACACATGTTATCCTTATAAAAGAGAGAACATTTATTTCATAACTTGAAATAAAATCCAATAGTTTCCAAACTTGACATAAAGATTATGTTTCTGGTATAGAAGGTACATAATAAAAATTATTCAATACTTGAACCAAACCACTAGGAAAAGTTAAGTGATAGTCTCCCACTACCATGACTACTAGACTTTCACCATTTGTATCTCATAGATCCACTTAGCATTTTAAAATATTCTTAAACCTACTTGGTTCCTGTATATGAATACAAATGTGTGAGCCACATGTTGTATCCAATACCCAACTTGTAGATAATTAGAGATTTCATTCAATGAAAAAATACCTGAAGTAGAAGCGTCACCCTTCTTCTTCTTCCCAGCTCTGCAATTTTTCTTCTAATGGCCTTTCTTTCCACATAAAAAGCAGACAACTTCCTACTCATTTATCTTCCACTGGGTTCCTAGAATGATGGTGTATTAGTATCTTTAACCTTGAATTGTCCTTAGATACCTTTTCCTTGAACTTCTTTCTTTTTTCACCATAAGGATTTAAGAACTAGTTTTATTCATATCCTTATGATCTTGGAGAAATAAAGAAAAATGATCTGGGAGTGGATTTTTCATATCATTCATATTGTAATTGATAATAAAAGTTGAAAATATTGGTGGTAAAGAGGAAATAATGAGATATGTTTCTAGTTATTAGTTCGATTTGAACCCAAGGTCTTCAAGACTCTTAATATACCCAATCATCTTGAGTACATTAGGTATTTCTTGATTTACTTCTATTATCCTCCACCAATAAAGGGTATTAGAAATCTCATACCTTTCTTGCCTTGATATCTCTTGATATAATTCTTGGAGATGATAAATCATCTTGTAGGAACCCTTGTCCTCATTTATTTTCTATAATTGAATGGATATGGATGAAAAAATAATGCACTAAACATCTTGTGAATCATCTATGTTCCTTTTCCATTTATCTTTTTCCTCCTTGCTCACTCCCTGAGAAGTCTTAGTAATAACTGAGGATTCCAGCACATAAAGCTTCTTTTCTTGGTGTAGTACTATACACAAGCACCCGTACCAATCCTAGAAGTTATTAACAGTCAAGATATTTTATTTATCCAAAATAGATCATAGTGATAATGTACTTGTGGTGTTGGTGATTTCCACTTTAGATCCACAATATATAAATATTAGTAGTCAGTACTTTATCTTAACTAACTTTTAGAAATTTATGATTAACTAATTATTATATCATTTTAATGTCTCCCTCTATTTTATTAAACATTAATATCCCTCACTATTAGATTGAGAATACTCAGTCTCTTGAGTATTCTAGTGGAAAAGATCCTTGAAACCTCCCTCATAGTCTAAAAGCTATAGAAATGAAAATACTTGGAGGGTTTCAATGTAGGAACTAGGTTGGACAACCACTTAAACTAGAAGTTCCATGATATTTTGAGTAAATTACTAGCTTATTGGAATCATAAATTGATTCCATAAACTCCTTGCCTCTAAAGTGATATAAAGTTATCTATGACTAATCCTTGACTACCAACTTTAGTTAAGTCAACCCAATACTCTCATGAGAACACACCAGTAGTAAGAGGCACTCTCAACTATGGATGGAGAGCACCCCAAACACCTAGTTTTGTTTAAATGTGAGTAATGGAAGGCGGTAAGACTTAATATATTTTTGATATATTTTGATATTTATTGATGAATATAATCCATTTATATTTAATATGTTCAAACTAGGTTGTTGCAATCACAACTGAACATGAAATAGAAAAATATTCATCACATCTTTATGCATTTTATTTTGTTCATTATTTTATGTGATCAAGCAATAATCATGCACTAGAATAAAACAATAAATGATGAATAAAGGAAAAACATGCAACCCAACTGGTCTTGAGAATTTAATTATGATCAATCCATAATGGATCAATATTGACCTAGGGGGTTCCATACCTAAGTCAACTATTGACTCATTTTGCTGCTCTCCCCCAGTGCAATGTACTCACTTCTCATCTGGATTACCACCTCGACATGGTGGGTCTGCATCTTAGAATGCCATCATCTTTGTACAAATATACTCGCATATAAGCGAGGGGGTATGGGGTGTAATGTAAAAAAGTTACATTGGATGCGTAGTTCCTTATACATATTTGAATTAAAATAACATGATTCGAATACCTTCATTTATATACTTAATTATTATAAATATCGCAGGCAATGAATAAACAATTAAATAAATAAAAACCAGACATACATGGATCAACCACTAGCTCATGACCAGTCAGTACAAAAATAATGTGTAACAAAATTAAACTGTGATAAATTTAAATAGTACGAGCGTGTTTTTATAAATTAAATGAATTTAAATAAATTTAAATAATTTATTTTATTGGATCAAAATTTAATTTAATTTAAATTCAAAAATTTAATTAAACCATTATTTTAAATTTAATGATCAAATTAAATTAATGTTTTGGATTCTTAAAATCATAAAAAAAAATTAATTTTCATTAATTTAATTTAAAAAACTAAAATTAAATTAATCAAATTAATCTATTTAAAATTATTAATATCAATCAGTCCCAAAAACCCCACCACAACCCTTAGTGGATTGGGTCGTAGCCCCATTGGCCCATTTGGGCCTAGAAATCCCCATACAAGGATATTTTGGCCTAGACAGACCTACCTTGACCTGTTTCGGGTAGTCCAGATTTACCCCAACCGTTTAACAGGGGAAAACAAGTCCAATTGAACCCATGACAAGGTTACCCAATGCTTGGGGAAAAAACCAAGGTTGATCAGTGGGGATAGGGAAGATGGGTTCGAGAAGACCAATGAGTGAGATCCTAATAATGATGTCCTACCAGCGTCGTGGTAGCCTGCCACTATACCAGGCGTGACTGGTGAAACCCTTGTAAGGAGGCAATGTAAGAGCTGGGGTGTCACTCTGATCAATAGGTAGGGAAGAGGAAGCTTTCGTGATCAATGGGAGGTGCCATGAGGTTCAACTGAGGGTAGGGTGGTGCATGCCGCTAGTTAGGGAGAACCTAGAGGTGCTCCATGTAGGTATACTAGAGAGAAGGGGCCAACCACACATAGAGGGAGAGAGGATCAAGGTCATGTTCTACGACCCCCTTTTTTGTATTTTATTAAAAAGTCACCCAGATTTTGAAATGTGAAAAATAAAAATTTTCACACCCGGATGATTGAAAGTTTTGGATCTCATGAAATAATTCACAGATCAAACAAACAAAAGAATAAAAAAGAATATAATATTTTATATTATTTTAGTCAATGTTGGTGGAAAACTAATGTTCGGATTCCGACCAACACTTGGAAAGATTCCGATAAATCCAAGAACATGATTAAATATACATATATTTATATAACATGTTTTTCAAGATAAATTAAAAAACCGAAATCATTAAATCTAAAAACACCATTGAGATCCATATTTTTTTCAGATGTCCTTAACTTGGCCACCCAAAATCATATTGACACATGGTCAAATTCGTTGGAATCATTTCAACATCTAATTAATATTTAACGAAATTTATTTTTTTTTGACTTAGAAAAAACTCATGTCCCTATCATACCAATTGAAGGTACCTGGACACTTAGCAGAATCCAATGGGCCAGAAATTTAAAATGTTTACATCACTGGAGAAACCAAAAATTGTCGAATTCGACAATATAGCCCCAGTATGGTCTAGGGATCACACATGGTTTATCAGAGTACAAAAATAAAAAATAGAAATACCTCATTCCAATTCAAAGCGTGCACATCTGTCAGAGACAGTCGACATCCGTTTCTCAAAGGATATGATGCCGAATCCCTCTAGACCATCTACACATGCTTCTCAAATCTGTACATGCGCCATTCGTCAGATTCCGGGTGCTAGAAAAGATCTTTAATAATAAATCTGATACAATGATGATCAATATGATCCACCATCTTCGACCAGAGAAGATAGAACTTGAATCGCTTTCTTGATTGAGAGATTATCTCTCTAGGAATTGGGAGGAGAGATAATATCTCAATTCTAATGAATGAATAGTCATCATGGGAAGAGCCTCTCTCCAATTATATAGTGGAAATCTATAATACCCAATTTGGGTTCCTTTCCCCCGTACAATTAACATCCACTATAAAAGTATTATAAATAATTATTTATTACAAAATAAACGGTGTGATAAATATTATTTATATTTTATTAATTCCCAATAATATATATTAAATATATTACATGAAAATCTTGAGCCATTAAATCGACTCACATCTCATGAAAGTATTAAACGAACCCAGAATATTATATTAATATCCATTCGAATAATATTTATCCTTGTATTTACCTAACCACTTATAAATACATGTAATAAATAAATTCAACCCAATTATTACTTAATTTAATAATAATGTATTTATATATTAATTAGTGATTTATAGAACTTGGATAATACCTGGACCCCATGGTAGGGCCAACCGAGTCCTATATTCATATTTAACAAAATATGGCAGATTCTCAAAGCGCTATTGTGTGTGACCCTCTAGGTTTTTATCTCAATAGCAGTGAATAAAGTTCACAGATCAAAAGAGGAGTCTAGAAAACCATTAAATCCCCTAAAGAGATAAGGAAAAGTCAAAGCAATGACTAGAATCTTACGAACACACATTGTGTAATATAATCTCTTTTTTCATTGATATCACATAATATTGCAAGATGCATACTTGTGTCATCATCCTTTTATTGCTTTATTATTTGTTGATATATCAAGAAAAACTTACCTTCGACTACCATGGACATGGATTTATGAAGGTACTACCATCCTAATAAAAAAGGCCTGAGATGTCTCTTCCTCAACTCGGAAGTGAAAAATCCTATCTTGATCATTTAATCAATGTCATGTCCCCAATGAAGTACCCAACACAAACTACCTCACCAAAACTTCATTATCATGGCTTTGTCTATGCATCTAAGTACAAAATCAAATGACATAAATTTATAATGATATCAAGTAATGAGACCATTACACATGTCTGTAGATAGGAACAACCAATGACACCTAAAACATGTGGTTTTACTATTTGTAGGCCAGTCCTCATGATATCAACTACTAGAGATCACCAAGTAAAAATTTCATGAGAATAAGTATCAATGATTATGATCCCCTAGTACCTAATAGTCCCACATCATATGTGTCCCATCAGTATGATGTATATGGATTATAGGAAATTAATTTAAGATTACTATCATTGTATCTCTAGGTTCTCATTATAGCCCGTGATCTACTATAACCCTTTGATACGATACATAACCTAAGGACATTACCATAAATATAGTTGATGCAGAAGTATCTACAGTATTATGGAAAGATAAACACATGTATATATAAATAATTTTATACATATAGTGGTAATAAAAGTATATCACAAGTTGGGTCTAGGGAACCTGCTTTCAACATTTGAACATGAGACAATGACACTGGTTGGAGTTCTTGCAGGACTATGAATTCAAGATAGACTATACTCCAGGGAAGGGAGACATAGTAGTAGATGAACTTAGTAGGAAATCCTAGGCTCACTTGGTGCATGAGGGTTTTGAGCAGTTGGACTCCTTACAGTTGATCCTGGTGGAGCAGGAGGGCACAAATTTTATATAGTAAATAGTGTTGAATCTTCCACTTCTTAAGAATGTGAGAGAGTCCTAGCTGGGATACATTGACTATGAGGCCTTATGTTATCAGATATCCATAAGGGATTCACCAGATGGATATTATAATTAGAATAGTCTAAAACATATAGTATTTCAATATATTTAAATCATAAAATCCCAACTTCTAATATCTTATCATTTTGAAACATTTGTATTCATTTGAAATTTTTATATTTTTAACTTATATGAAATTTCAGGGGTGTCATCTCTCCCACCAATTAAAGGACTTACTATTTGAAGGAATCATTTCATCCTTTTTCAGGGACATACGCTAGTTCCACTCACAATGTAGAAGGAGGTGATACGAGAGTTCCACACTTCTCCCCAAACTATAAATCCCAATGTAGGGAATATGTAAATATATGTTCAACAACAATTTTGGTGGTCTGTAATGAGACAGAGCATAGTTGAGTTCATCTCTTGGTGCCTCACTTGTTAGTAGGTGAAGGCTGGGCACCAAGTTCCAGTAGGGTTATTGTATCCCCTTAATATCCTGGAGTGGAAGTGGGGCAAAATATCCATGAACTTTATGACAGGTCTTCCATGCACAATGAATGTCCACGATGAAATATGTGTGATAGTTGAATGACTCATGAATTTGGCACACTTTCTTGCTAACAAGGATCATAGTTCAGTGGAGAGTTTGGTAAAATTGCATATACATGAGATCGTTCACATTCTTGGGGTTCCCTTGATGATTGTCTTTGATCATGACACATATTTTACTTCAAAATTTTAGATAGGACCATATGAGTCATTCAAGAACAAAATGAGGATGAGTATAACCTTTCATATTCATACTGATGGGAATACTAAGTGCACTATCTAGGTGTTGGAGGATATGTGGAGGGATTGTTTGTTAAACTTTGGTCAGAGATGAGAGGATCACTTTCCCTTGGTAGAGTTTGTGTACAATAATAGATACCACTCTACCTTCAACATGACACCTTTTTAGGTCTTTTATGGGAGAACCTAGAGGTCAACCTTGTGATGGGAAGAGATCATAGAGACATCTATTGTGGGCCTAGAGATGGTGTAGGTGATGATGGAGAAGGTCTAGGTTATCCATGAGCAGATGAGGACATATGAGAGTAGGAAAAAATCTTACGTAGATCGCTGTTGTAGGCCCTTGGAGTTTGATAAGGGATACCAAATTTTCCTAAGATTCTTCCCATGATGAGGATTTCATAGGTTCTTCTAGGGATACAAAATATCCCTGAGGTTCATCGAGTAATTCGAGATCATATAGAGGGTTGGCGAGGTTGCTTACCTTCTTTCCATACCCCCACAACTGGAGTGGGTGAACAATGTCTTTCATGTGTTGTAGTTGAAGAGATATGTTCATGACCCCATGAACATCATCGACTGGGGCGAGCTAGACATCAAGTATGGATCCATCTTTACAGAGCACCCAGTGATAATCGAGGATCAACAGAAGAGGACCATGTGTCGAAAGACCATACCCTTGGTTCACATGTTGTGGCAGTACAGGAATGTGTAAGAGAGCTCCTGGGAGCAGGAGTGTCAGATGAGGGCTTAGTATCCCAAGTTTTTTGTGTAGTTTTTATTTTCTGGGATGAAAATATTGAATAAGGGAATAATATAGATACCCATTTTTTCCCTTGTAATACATTGAAATATTTATATATATATTTATAGAGTTAGTAACTGAGACAATGTCTTATTCCGAGGCCCGATGTGCCCAAAATTAGGTTTATAAAAATATTAAATATATTTTATATTTAACATGATAAGTTCTTAAAGAAAAAAGGATAAATCTTAAATGGAATCTCATATTTGAAATCTGAGACCATAGTTGAGTCCAAAATGTAGTGTTTACCAAAGGTGAGACCTAAAATTGGTTGACACGAGGCATTCAAACATCTTTCTCATTGGTGGTACATTCATTGGATTAATTAATTAATTCATTTTAACCTAAATATAATTTTTATAAGATTAATTCCATGGTGATATTCTCAGGGTTAGCCTCATAATCCTGGGATCTGCTTCAAGATTATCCTTCCTCCTCCTATTAGAGAATCACCTTGAACAATGATGAAACTCTAGATTAGAGAATATCAGGATGTAGCAAATGCAATGACATCCTTAACTTATAGGAAAGTTTATTCTTCGATGAAGATGACACAATATCTAGGTAAGACTCATCAATTTTTGGTTTATGACCTCTTTGATTAAATTCATTGAGCACATCAATCTCTTCTATTAATCTGCGCAAATTACAACCTTGACATGATTCTACACACCAATTTAATTTGGTTATTCATATTGTTTTCTAACCCCAGTCACCCCATTCTTGATCATTGGAAAAGAATTCTTGTAAATGATCCTCAAACCCTTATTCTTATGATTTTCTCCCTCGATTACTTCATGTTCTTAATTGATTGGACCCTATAGTCCTAGTTCAACGTTGATGGGTGATACTGAGCCTGATCGGACCCCCAGAACCATGATGAAATGAAGATAGAGGATTGGATCAATGAAATAAGGTTATATTTGTGATCATTGTGAGGAAATGATGATATTTTCGTGATTTAATATTGATAAATCAAAGGTGGAAGAATCCGGGAATGCATAATATAAGTGGTGCGTATGGGTTCACACAGATTTTCAACCGAATTTGAGTTTCCAACCACTAGTGGGACATAATATATTTTCTGATGCTAGATCTACTAATATCGTGTGGATATGGGGCTGGAATCGAAGAATAAAGTTTAGAATTTTGGTGTGGATCACAGATATGAAAATCTGGGAAAATTCCAATTACACACGATGTATCGTGATGAAAAAACAATGTGTAGCCCCTTTACGGTAGTGTCTTGGGTTTTAGAAATCTAAGGATGGCACGACATGTATCCCTCATAGGCACTATGTTCCAAATCCTCAGATGTATGACCCAAGTGGCAGAACACACGGGAAGAACCCCATGTGGTAGTACATGACCAGGCACATGGCTATGTACCAAAGTACACATACACGACTAGAAGGACACGACCTAGTTCCAGTTAGCTTGGACATGTCATGTAATCCACTTACATGGCATGTACTTATACATGAATTTTAATCCACGTATTAGCTTGGGACATGACCGGGTGATGGAATGGGACTACACGCTATGTGGGTCCCCTCACACACTATGTATCCCTCAGTTCCTTTTGAAGAAACTTCAATATCCCATATCTCCTTCATTTGGACTAAGATTTTGGCCCACAAATAACATATCCTAAGTGTTTTTGTACATAGAATAGAAATTTTCCCTCTGTTTTGGATTTTGAGTTATGATGAAAAATGTTATAGGAATAGTGATTATTAAGGTGACACCCGACAATAGTGATCAGGAAGAATCACCAAAGGATTCTTTTAGAGTGGAACCCCCTATCAGCATGATCAAAGGTCCTATACATCTACTTTTCGAGTGGAACCCCCCTTCTAATAGGGTGAGGGTACTCTATGAATAGAGTGTAACCCCCTATCACACTAGGGTGCGGGTCCTCAACCTATGGAGTGGAACCCCCATCATCTTGTGCGTGAGTCCTCTACCTTTTGAGTGGATCCACCTATCAGATATGGCATGTGTCCTCAATGATAATAGTGTAACCCCTGTCATACCAGGGTGTGAGTCCTAGACCTATAGAGTAGAAGCCCCCATCATCTTAGGCACAATTCCTCTACATTCTGAGTGGAACCACCTATCAGACAGGGCATGGGTCCTCGATGACCAGAGTGGAACCCCCTTATCACACTAGGGAGTGGGTCCTCAACCTATAGAGTGTAAACCCCCATCAGTATGGGCACAAGTCCTCTAAAAATACTTATAGAGTAAAACCCCCCTAATGCACTAGGGTGAGAGTCCTATACTTGGAGTTTTTAGCCCCTCGACTATGCGATATAGTGACAAGGTGTGGTTTTACTTGGACATATACTTTTGGATATACACGTGAGATTATGGGAAACATTGAAGGAATTTTGGAACTATTAGAGACTCTTCTTCTTAGGCTGAGCTATGATATTGAGATCCCCTTTTTCTCTTGATTGAGATTATTTTAACTAGACACACATATATATATATATACTTATGTATCTATACCTTTGTATTTGGGTTCTCCCATTCCATAATATGTGAAGACATGATGGGTATTCCAAGTTCTTTTTGTGTTTATATTCTCAAGATTGGATGAGTTCAATTTCCTTCTATGGGTGGAAAAGACTCAACCTGTAGGTCATATACTCACTGTGTTGATCCCCCTATGCTTGGATGAGGCTACATTCACTCTTGGTTTGGGTTGATATGTTCTCTTTAACTTCTTTCAGCACCATGCTACTATCTATAGTCTTTCTATTCCCGTTGTATCTCTTACTTCTCCCCTTAATCTTTTGAGGTATCCTACTGGGTATGTATATAATCACCCTTGAATGGGGGTTTCCCACATGTGTCGTGTCTTATAAAGACGAAAGATAGGTCAATGAATGACTTCATAGGAGCTTAGGGATACCTGGTACTTTGAACAACATACAGTTGTCACAACATGGATATTAAAAGCTAGGATCTCTAAGAATTTTACTTTCAAGTTTTATTAGTTTGGGAAATGTTTCTGGTTGGTCATGTATTTTCTCCTTTAATTTTCAGTTTACACTACCGTACTCTTGTACTGTCTAGAGGTTTTTCATGCATGATTGTTCCCTTAGGTTTTTTCTTCTTTTATTTTTCCTTTCTTTGCACTTATGCATCGATATAGTTGTGTGTGTATGTATAGATACTTATCAAAAGGCCTCCTCATGTTAGTTATGCCTTCATCACTGGTCGTCAGCCCCTGGCCTATGGAGGTGGGATTGGGGTATTTGTGGCTCGAGCCCTGACTCGGGTCAGGTTATGAAAAAAGGTTCCAAATTCCCTATTTGATTTCTTGGTATGGTGGCTTAGAAAATTGAAAAAATTATATCCTGATCAGTAATTCCAGAAGGAACATGATTGAATGTAGAATATTACTTATTCAAATGAATGAATTCATGATCAAATAAATATTTATAGAAGATGACAACCTATTTAACCATTTCTTATTTGTATAATATTGTGATCCATTAAAACAAATTATAGAATATGAACTTTATTTTTCCCCTTTCTCTTTTTTCCAGTAATGAAATAACTTAGTGTTGGAATAATCATCTTCTATATATTTGATTATATATTTTTGACACCAATTTTTTATCCTAGTTCAAATTAAAATTGATTTGATCCTTGATTTTTTACTAATATTCTCTATTAGATTTAGAAGAACCAAATTCAAAGGAAAATTCATCCATATTAACCTATTTTTTTTAATCTTTTTTAAAATTTTAAAAAATATCACTAAAAAAAGTTTGTTCCAATATCTCTGGTAATATTTGAGAATCTTTTTTTAAGGAATAAACCTATCATGCCAGTTATAAAATAAAAAGATATCTAAAATTTGGATAGAAAATACAAAAAATTAGGATGAGTGATCCATATATTATGGAAATTAAACCACTTAGGTCCCTCAAAATCAGAGATTAAGTATGAAATATGAGTGAGGAAATGGTCTGTGGAGGCCATGTTTAGGTGAGAAAAAATAAAATGAGAGAAAAATTCTAAGAAATATCAATTAGAATGATACCTATCCATGACTATTTAGGTTCTTCCTTGAGATATCTTCCCTATACATATGAACTTTGAACCTTGAGTGGGAAATTTTATGTGTTGGAAATGATCAATTTAATTCTGTAAATCAATAATAATATTATACATAGAGCCCAATTTCTTTTTATAACACCCAAAATTAATTTACAAGGGTCAAGATGGCGTACTACAAGTACTCACATGTGCCTCCTCACATACAAGTGGACTCCAACTAGTGGTGAGATCCTGATGAATATAGCGGGGACACTATGAAATTGATATCATTGTACATCAAGAATATTAATAAAAAAGTATAAATAAATAAATAAATACATAAAGGAAACATAGTGGTAAATCAACACGATAAATACAACACATGCGATAATAAAATGGGCATGTCAATCATATATCCACAGTTAAAAGGATTCCCATAGACGGTTGATCAATACATGTGATATAAAAAAAGAATAAAATAATAAAGATACACATCTAAAAAAGGCTCCATAATGAATCCTAACACCACCACTATCCCTAATCTGCTCTATTTTCTCAGTACCCTAATATAAGGGCCTTTCCTTTAGTTTGATCCTTGATAAAAAAGTTTTTATGTGCACTAAGGTCCCTATGAAAGGTGTGAGTAATAAAACTAGTAGGACACCACTAGGATATCAATTTTACAAGTGAAACAAATTCATGCGATTAGATGCACTGATAGAAAATAAATAGATAAAAGGAAAGAAAACATGAACCCATGTCAGGTCACTATACACTAACCAACCCACCATGAACCCAAACCATATCTAAGGTAATTGATATTGAAGAAGATGCTTATCCATACTAGGAACCTACTGCTAGTAACTAGAAGTCGATTCGAGAAAGGCATCATAATAACTAAACTCTCATGTAATTCAAACCTTCCCCTTGGGGTATAATCACATAGATAAATCCCATATCTACTAATCATCATAGAAGTAGTTTGTGGAGGGTATCATAATATCCAAGATCTTAAACAAGTTGAGCCATCCCATTAGGTTAAATATTCATGGTTATATCTTACGTATCACCCATCAAGAAAGTGGTATGAGGAATCCATCATTATAACCAACCTCCCACACTATAAAAACCATACCCTTGAGGTAAGTTCTCATGAATAAACCACATAATTAATCTCACACAAATGGAATCAAGGTCATCATGACTAATCCGTAAACCACTAGGTCTATATGAATTCAAACCTTCCATTCATCAACATGATGTCTATAGGAATGGACCTATGGACCTCCCTTAATTCCACCCAATTAAAATTCATATAATTGACATGTCCTATCATTAACACCTTCCCATTGGAAGTAATTCATCACCCGTACTCATAAACCAATCCATAAGGTCACCCAGACCCTAACCAAGATAAAAAAACTTGGACTAATCCAAACAAACCCAAGAATACAACCCTACTTCCAGCCACACTTCAAAGAATTTTTTCATTGTTCCTAATCCATATAAACTATATATACCATAAAAGGGGAAATTTATATAATTAAAAACTCACCTGGACACTTTGATACCAAAAATATCACATTTTTAAGAAAATGCATTATAAGAACCCTAGTTTTTGTATGAGGTATGGATCCTTTTTATTTTTGTTTAAATGTTTAAATATGGATAATGTGAGTACCAAATTTGATCATGGGTGTTTTGGGGGTGTTAAGAGATTGTTTAGAGCCCTAAACCCAAGTTTAGGGGTGAAAAAAATCCTATCACATGGTTAGTGCAAGCCATGTGGGGAAGGATACATCATTTGATAAACCATGTGAGGCCTGGGTAGATAGAAAGGGAAGGTCACACAGTTAAACCAAACCATGTGAAATGGGGTGCATGACCATGCATCCAAGTCTGCAATTTTGACAGTGGGATTTGGCATGGTTAGAACACGATTAGTCAAACTGTGTGAGTTAACCATGTGGGTGAACTTCTCCTACAGTTAACCATGCACGATTGGTGAATGATTTTTCAAATCGTGTTCTCAAACATTGTGAACCCTTTAATTTGGGTAATTTTATAATTTTAAATTTAATTAAAAATATTTTAACCTAAAACATATAATTTATTCCTATAGATATTAGAGGCTCATTTTTGAACTATCCCTAGTGGTTATTCCTAGTTTTGAACCTGTTCCTCCATTAGATATCTGATTCAAGCATGGAACATCTCATTGGATCCACATTTGTGAGTATTCAATTCCTTTTTATCCATTCCTCATTCTTCTAGATATCAGATGCACTATTTAGGTGCAAGATAATTTTCCGTAATTCTAGGTTCTTTATCCGTTATTCTTTTTTCTCCTGATATTAGTTGAATAAGGAGTCAATACTGGATGATCACTCTACTACCGAGCTTTGGTAGGTGGTCTATACAATTTACATGACTTTTGGTGCTTTATTAGGTTACTTATCGTTATTCTTCCCACCTAACTTTCCAGCATGGCCCCAGAACTAAAATTATTAATTGAATTAAGTGGAATTAGACCTGTTATATATGCCCTTAGGTTCCTTAGTGTTGAGTTGAAGGTTTTTCCCCTAACCATAGCCACCCATGGGGTGTGACTTATGAATTTACCTTATTTAATCCATGTTAAACCACCTAGGGGGTGAGTTGAAACTTTACTAGATAAATGAAGCCCTTTAATAAATTAATTTAATTAAATGAGATATTTAGAAGATGGGTTGAATCCTTTTCCATGTGATAACATGTTTATGTCGATTTCTTTAATGGTTGAATTGAAAATATTTTGGTTAAATGAGTGGGTATACTCTTTGTTTATCTTGAATGTGAATTCTGATATGTGAGTGGGTATAATCATGAGGTGTAATTGAATGTGAAATGGATACATGAGTGGGTCTACTCATGGTATGGAATGGTAAATGAATTTGATTAAAGAATGAGATGATATGTATTTGAAATGGTCGTGGATGCCTCAGTTGGTATACCAAGGGTATTGATTCTACTTAGATGCCTTGGATATTACTCCTTAGATTTTGATGCGGTAGTGGACACCTTGGATAGAGTATGCTCATTGGGTCTTGATTCTGTGGGATGCCTTGGGCCTTGATACCCATTGGATCTGGCTTGCTTGGACTCACATAGGACATGTTCAGTATGACATACTCCTAGGAATCCAACCAGTGAATAACTGAGTTTCCATCGAGATGCTCATAGGACTCAAAGAGGATTCCTTGGTCTTATACACCTTGGATCTAGCCCTTCATGGTTTGAAACTTTATTTATTATGGTGAAACCATAGGAAATGTGATACATTGATTATATGACTCAAACATGATTGTTTGATACTTTGGATTATATGGTAAGGCTGTAGATGACATGACATGTTTGGATGAACAGAAAGGACATGTTAGTTATTTATGCATTCTTTGTAGTGACCTTGTTAGAGGAGCTTGACCATCTTTTATAGGGAGCCTTGAGAGGATATTTCAGTGTTACTAGTTTAGTAGTTACATGCCATGGGATTCTTTACATTTATTTACTAATTTATTTTTTTACTTGCACATTGATAGCTTGTTATATTACACAACCTAGATTTGTATAGAAATTTGGGTGGTTGCCTACTGAGATTTTATCTCAAACTTTGTTTGGGCTTCTGTTGGGTACCCGAGCAAACTATTTGGATTTAGGTAGAGATAGGGGAAAGTACCCATAGTTCGAGGGCTGATTTTGGACCATGATTAAGAGAATGGGAGCATGGGACTAAGATGAGGCTCATGATTATATCTAGAGATAACACTTTTTTCCTTTTTTTACTTTTGGATACATATATTTTACTGTACTACTATGTACCTATTTTGGATAATTTGTAGATACATGTATCATCAGCTTTGTATATGAGACACTTTGAGATTTTCTATATATTTATGTATTCTTTATTTATCAATTGTATGATTGTTATATCTGATTCTGATACCAGTATGTTATTTAATTTATGAAATGTTACAATATAGTGATGAGGTAATAGTCTCCCAACTAACACACCTAGGACCTCACTGCTAGTTGATAGCCTTTGGTGTTTGGGGAGATTTACTTGAGGCCATGTGACCAACTAGGCTTGGGGCACTATTGAGTCACATCCTGGTTCAAGAAGTTACAAAGTGTTATCATAGAAATTCTTTTCTAGTTTGATATACTATTTGGAGTCAATAGAAAGTGATAGGAAGGAATATGAGTTTAGTAATGAGTTGGGACCGAGAGTAGCTATCCTGCATACTGGAAAAATCCAAATGGACTCAAATTAAATTTATATTGTTAGGAATTTGACAATTATAGTTTATTTGATTCCACCATTGGGTGATACACTTGGATTGTGATGTTATTATTGATATGACTATAGGTTCTATTTTTTTTTCAACCTGATGAGATGAGGGTATTCAATCTCATGAATTATATAGGCACTTTACAGGAATCACAATCCATGCATTATGACATTACATTTAAGATGCATTACTTGTTTCATGCTGTTGTGATAGGTGATATGATAGTTATACCTTCTATTTTGATTGATTTTCTATAGTGGATAGATAAAGTGATGCCATATTTCAGTTCATAAGGAGTATGGTCCCTTATGAACTAAAACGCGATGCACTTTTTAAAAAAAATACTTAATGAAAATGTGATATAGTATGGATTATATGAGAACCATATTTTGGTTTATGAAGTGTTATGGGCCCTTGTGGATTGGAACTTGGGGAACCATTGATTAAACCTTTGAAATAATTGAATGATGGAAATTAAATGTAAAATGAATATGAATTGAAATGGAAAATTTAACTTGAAAAATAATACTTGACCTAGAACTGACATATGAGTGGGAAAGTGGCATTATATTTAGTGAACTTTTAGACCATTACTTTATACAGTCCTAGATTTAGGAGTAGGCTATGTGGTGTGACCTATTTTTAGGAGGTTTTTGATCTGTACTATGCTTTTGAGATGTGATATTTGATATTTATCTTTTCTAAGGCATGTGTTTGGAATTTTAGATGCATACCACCATGATGAACTCCATTCGTATGCTAGGAGGGATGTGACGAATATGCTCTAGAGGTGGTGGGAGATGGGATACCAGTGGATCCTCCTTTAGTGACACCTGTGACATCAGCTTTTATTCTGGATATAAGTGTTGAGGCACTGTTCCACAAGGGATTATTTTTCTTCATGTAGAACTATTAGGGAGCACCACAACCTACCTTGTCTATGGTTGAGCTAACACATGTGTTCCATTAACAACATACTCCCACATTTTGGGGGATGGCGGTCCACAAGCTGCTGAGCTGTGGCTAGAGACTACACTGTCAATCCTTGAGTACCTTGGGAAACCTCATGAGAGGAGAGTAAATCTCATGACTTACATGTTTTTTGGAGTAGAAAAGCACTGGTGGGATGTTCCAAACTAGGATGAAAGACTATGAGATATGGTTTGGGCTAATTTCCAAACCAGATTCTATGACTATTTCTACCCCAAGACTCTATGGGAAGAGTGGGCAAGTGAATTCATGTGTCTGGGAAGTGTGCATTTATGGTTATAAAGTACTCGACATGATTTACAGAGTTTCAGCGTTTTGCAATGAAGTACCATATTGATGAGCTATTGAGGGTGAGATTCTTTGAGGAAGGTCTCTGACATGTTATCAGATCTTAGGTCAACATGTTCAGATTGACCTCTATTACTGAAATTGTGAATCAAGAGTTGATTATAGAGAAAAAACTGAGGAAAGCTGGGGGAATAGATATGGGCAGTGATATTTCTTGACCCATTAGTTTGACTTCCAATGGAAGTAAGCACCATTTTTAGGCTTCCCGTAAGATGATTACTAGTTAGACTGTGAGCACTGGTAGCTCAGTGTTCTGTCATTAGTGTGATAGATGAGGCCACATGAAGAATCAGTGCAACCATGACCCAGTTGAGTACTGAGTTTGTAGTAAAATGGGCCACATGAAATGTTTCTATATGACCTTACCTCCTTCTGTGAGTGGTAGGGGGTATGATCCAACACCAGGATCAAGAGAAAGTTTCTTAGCTCCATGCCAGGTAGAGAGTTGGAGCAGTGCCGATCGATCAGGATGAGGCAGTGGTGGTCGTGGTTGCGGCATCTAGACACTAGTTACACTAAGACATCATAGTGGGTCTACTTCAGGCAGTGATTTTGTTTCACAAGGTCATGGTTTAGGATAGATCTATTCTTTACAACCTACCTCCAAGTATTAGGGTTCCAAACCATCTATGGTTAGAGGCACGATCTTAGTATCCTCTACTATTGTATTTTCTCTATACAGGTGTATCACATAATTTCATATCTGAACCTATGGTGAAAATACTTGGGATCATTATATTGTATTTTGAGAGTGTTATAACACTAGAAACTCCATTGTGAATCAGAACAGTAGATGTATGCCAGTGCAGGGAGCGCCCCCTTGAGGTTGGTGGGTTTCACTTATTCTTCCTCAAGGTTACCAGGTTTGAAATCATTCTTGGGATGGATTGGGTATTAGATTATCAACATTATGTTCATTGATATCACTGTAGGGCGACTTTGACATCACTAGAGGGTGCATTTTATACTCATAAGGATTAATGGGATGTCTTAGAGATTCGAGATGGATGATAGCATCATGGGCTGGGTGGGATAACAGTCCAAATTTCTAGTTTGTATCTAAATTATTAGGGATCATTTCAGATGATCTTCCCTCTGGTGGTTGATCGTTTCATGGAAATTTTTATGGATGAATTTTCTGGTTTACATCCTGAGAGAGAGGTTGAGTTCTCCATACATCTAGTTTCAGGAGCTGCACCAGTATCCATTCCTCATTATAGGATGGCTACAATGGAGTTATAGGAGCTCAAGAGGCAGCTAGGGGATTTGGAGGCAGAGGGGTTTGTCTGACCCAATACTTCTCCATGGGGTTCTCTAGTCCTTTTGTGAAAAAGGCATATGGTACCCTTAGGATATGTGTGGATTATTGTAAATTAAACCAGATAATGGTTAAGAATTGATATCCATTTTTAGGGGTAGATGACCTGTTTGATCATATTTGATGAGCTTAGGTATTATAAAAAATTAATTTGAGGTTGGGATATCATTAGTTATGTGATCGACCTAAAAACATACATTGTAAATATTTCCATAGTAGGTATGGTCTATATGATTATCTTGTTATGCCGTTCAATCTCATGAATGCACCAATAGTTTTCATGGCACTGATGAAACGAGTATTCCATCCTTTTCTAGATTGGTTTGTGGTGGTTTTCATGGATGATATCTTGGTGTATTTTTAAAATCGACACGAACATTCCAAACAACTTGATATTTTTTTGAATACACAAAGGGAGCATCAATTATATGAGAATATCACAAAGTGAAACTTATATATGGATCAAATTGAATTCTTGGGCCACATCATCTGAGAGATAGGAGTATCAGTTAACCTATAGAAGGTGAGAGCTATAGTTTCCTAGGAGAATACGAAGAATGTTTTTGACATATAAAGTTTATTGGGGATAACTGGATATTACAAGTGTTTCCTACATGAATTCTCATACTTATCAGTGCTTCTTTAGGGCCTGACTAAGAAGGGTGTGGATTTTTTATGGTTAGATACCTCTAAGGAAGCCTTTCAGGAGCTGAAAAGGAGATTACTTTAGTACTAGTCCCAATACTACCAGAGCAGGGCATGAGATACACTATGTATTATGACGTATAAGGTATCAAGCTTGGAGTAGTGCCAATAAATATGGAGAGAGTCATGGAGTAATGATATCATAAATTGAGGCCACATGAGAGGAACTAACCAATGCACAATATCAAGTTAGCTACAGTTATTCATGCTTTATGCTGTTAGAGACATTACTTACCAGGATGATGTTTATTGGTGTACATAGACCACAAAAGCCTCAATTAAATATTTACACAACATGATCTGAATCTGAATAAGTGAAGGTGGGTGGAATATATATAGTATTTTGACTTTGATCTAGGATACACACCTAGTAAAACCAATACAGTGGTCAATGAAATGAGAAAGAGTGCTCTGATATAGGCAGTTTAAAAGACTAGTAGTGAGTGTAGATTATGGATTTGTTCTCTAAGATACACTTGGAGGTGAAAAAAAATCAGGGGAAGACTTATCTTTCATCCTTAGATATGGAATCTACCTTGCTGGATAGAGTGAGGATGAGGCAGCTATTGGATTCTGAGGACCTATTCATATGGGAGAGTGTGGTAGCTGAGGAACCTATTCCTAGTTAGATCATAGGTGTGGATAAGATTATGCATATTGATGGTTGCGTTTGGGTTCCAGTGGACATACACGATGAGTTGAATTGGGGGTTTATTTCTTCATCTTGGGAAGTGCACCCTAATGTCACCAAGATATACTGTGACTTGGGCTTCCAGTACTGGTGGCTAGGTATAAAAAGAGTGGTAGCTAGTTTTTTATGAGGTGTTCCACCTATCAGTAGGTGAAGGTTGAAAATTAGTGACCATCCATAATTTTACAACATTTACCTATTATGAAGTGGAAATGGGATGATGTAGCAATGGATTTCATGATTGGTTTACTGAGGTCACCTCAAGGTAATGATTTTTTGTGGGTAGTTGTTGACAGGATCATGAAGGTTTATAATTTCTTTCCAATCATGGAGACCTTCACTGTGGATGATCTTGGGAGGTTTTATATCCATGAGATAGTATAAATTCATGGGGTCCCATAAACTATCATTTTAGATAGGGATACCCAATTTACTTCTCATTTCTGGGAGAGTTTTTAAAGGGAATTGTGTATACATGTTCTTTTGAGAACAACATAACTCTCTCATACTGATAGCCAGATAGAGCATAGGATATAGGTGATTAAGGGCATGCTGCGAGCATGCATCTGGGATTTTGGGGGCTCTTGGGAGAGGAATATACCCCTATTTGAGTTCTCCTATAATAACATCTATCAGGTGAAAATACAGATTCCACCTTATGAGGATTTATATGGTAGGCCATTCCGATCACCCCTGTGCTATTTAGAGGCAGGTGAGGTAGCTTTACTGGGAACACTTCTCATGTACGATATTTCTGAGTAGGTCCAATTGATTTAGAAGTAGATGGATGCTACAAAGTCTTGACAAAAATCTTAATCTGATCACTGTAAACAACCTCTAGAGTTCAAGGTTGGGGATCAAGTCTTCATACGTGTTTCATCGAGTCTAGAACACTGACATATTAGGAGATAGGGTAAGATTTCACCATGATATTTCAGGCCATTCTAGATTCTGGAGAGAGTCAGGTTGGTAGCCTATCGGTTGTAGTTACCTCATAGGTACCTATCCATACATGAAGTCTTCAGCATATCTCAGCTACACCACTATCATTTAGAAATGTCTCATGTTTTTCATCATGAGGAGGTTGCATTACAGGTAGATGCATCCATTTAGGATAATCCTATTTGTATCATTGATAGGAGCATAAAGGTTCTCCAAGACCGATCAGTTCCTATAGTATGAGTGATATAAAAATATAACCATTTACAGGATGATAATTGGGAGTGAGAGGTCAATGTATGTGCACAGTGGCTGGAGTTTTTCTTAGAAGAATCATGACCACCCTTGAGAAGGCAATTCAGGGAAAAATTGCTTTAAGGGTGAAATATTTTAAGAACCCTAGTTTTCATACTAGGTATATATCCTTTTTATTTTGGTTTAAATGTTTAAATATGTCCTAATGTGAGTATCTAATTTGATCACGAGTGTTTTAAGGATGTTTGGGGATTGTTCAAAGCCCATAACCCAAGTTTAGGGGTGAAATAAGCCTGACACATGGTTGGTGAAAACCATGTGGGGCAGGCCGCATGATCTGATAAACCATGCGAGGCCTGGGTAGAGAGCAGGGTAAGGCTACACGGTTAGACCAAACCATAAGAAATAGGGAACACGGTCATGCGGTTAAGTATGCAATTTGATAATGGGGTTTGGCATGGTTTTCACATGGTTAGTCAAACCATATGAGGTAATTGTGTGGGTTCCCTTCTCCTACAGCTAACCATGCACAGTTGGCTCATAGTTTGTCAAACCATGCAATCAAACCATGTGGCCCCTTTAATTTGGGAAATCTTATAATTATAAAAGTAATTAAATATATTTTAACCTAAAATATTTCATTTCTTCCTATGGACTTCAGAGGCTCATTTATTAGCTCTCCTTGGTGGTTATTCCTACTTTTGATCCCGTTACTCCATTTGATCTCTAATTCAAGCATGGAATATCTCATTGGATCTACTTCAATGAGTACTCGATTAATTTTTAGACTTTCCTCATTATTCTAGATATCTGCTGCACTATTTAGGTGTAAGATAATTTTTCCTAATTTCAGGTTCTCCATCCTCTATTTCTTTTCTAATTTGAGTCGAATCAAGAGTCGATACTGATGAGCAATTTACTACCGACCTACAGTAGGTGGTATATACATTTTCCTTGAGTTTTGGTGCTTTATTAGGCTACCTTACATTATTCCATTTGCCAAACATTCTAGTGTAGACCCAAAACTAAATTAATTAATTTAATTAAGTAGAATTAGACCTTTTGGGGATTCCCTTAGGTTCCTTGGTGTTTATTAAGAGGTTTTTCCCACAATTATGGACACCAATGGGGTGTGCCTTATGAATTTACCTTATTTAATCCATGTTAAACCACCCATGGAGTGATTTTATACTTAATTAGATAAAGGAATCCCTTTAATAAATTAATTGAATCAAATGAGATGTTTAGGAGATAAGTTTCCTCCTTTTCCATGTGATAACATGTTGATGTTGAATTGTAAAAGGTTTGGTTAAATGAGTGGGTATACTCATTGTTTCTCCTGAATGTGAATTGTGATATGTGAGTTTGTATACTCATAAGGTGTAATTGAATGTTAAATGACTACATGCATGAGTATAATCATGAAAATGGAATGGTAAATGAATCTGATTAAACAATGAGATGATATGTATTTGAAATGGTGGTGGAAGCCTCAGTTGGTATACCAAGGGTTTTTATTCCATTTAGATGCATTGTATGTTAATACTTGGATATTTATATAGTAGTGGATTCCTTGGATAGAGTATTCTATTTACATATTGATTTCATGAGATGCCTTGGGCCTTGGTACCCCTTGGATCCAGCTTGCTTGGACTTGCATATGACATGTTTGGTATGACATGCTCCTAAGACTCCAACTAGTTCCAAACTAAGTTTCCATCAAGATGATTCTAGGTCTCAAACAAGATGTGTTGGTCTTCTACACCTTGGAACCATCCCTTCATAGTATGAAACTTTGTTTATTACGACACGACCATAGGAAATTTGATTCATTGATTATATGACTTGGCCATGATTGTTTGATTATTTGTGTTATACGATGGGGTCATAGATGACATGAAATGTTTAGATGAATGATAAAGATGTGTTAGTTATTTATTCATTGTTTTAATCTACCTTGTTATAGGAGCTTGACCATATTTTGTAGGGATCCTTGATAGGTTATTTCAGTGTTATTAGTTTAATAGTTACATGCCATGGGAATCTTTATATTTATTTAATTCTTTCCTATTTTACTTGCACACTGCTAGCTTGTTATATTTCACAACTTGGATTTGTATAGAACTTTGGGTGGTTTCCTAATGGGATTGTATCTTAAACCCTATTTGAGCCTCCATTGGGTACCTGAATAGACTATTTGGATATAGGTAGAGATAGGGGAAAGCTCCCAGAGTTCAAGGGTTTATTTTGTACCATGCTTAGGAGCATGAGAGTATGAGATCAAGATGAGGATCATTATGCCATTCGGAGATAGAACTTTTGTAGTTTTTGTACTTTTGGATACATATATTGGACCGTACTTCTATGTACCTATTTTGGTTTATTTTTAGATATATGTATCATCATATTTGTATACAAGAAACTTCTAGCTTTTCTATATATTCCTATATTGTTTATCTATCAGTTGTCTATTTGTTATATCTACTTACACTACTTGTATGCCATTGAATTTACACTGTGTTACATTCTGGTTATGAGGGCATAGTCTCCCCACTGACACACCTAGGCCCTCACTGCTAGTTGGTAGCCTCTAAAATTTGGGGAGATGTGTTTGAGGCCATATGACCAACTAGGCTCAGGGCACTATTGAGTGGAATCCAGGTCTGGGAAGTTACACGCATGAACTCACATGTATTAATACTCATAAAACTATATATAAATTCTATAACATGGTAAATACTTTCTATATAAAGATTAAGGGATCCCAATCACCAATATGTGCCCTATGACTTATGATTGACACATAGAATCCCTAATTTTAGATAAAAACACTCTAAATTAGGGATTTACCATGGAAAAAAGACAAATAGTAGAAGAAAAAATAATATAGGGTATGAATGGGGTTAACTTACCAAAATAGGACCCCCATGATGAAATAAACTTCAAATAAACTTCAAATAAAGGTTGAAGAATCTTGAGAGCCAGGGGAACCGAACAATTTAGGTTTGGTCGAGTGGGGGTTGAGTGAGGAGGGAAGAAGGGACAAAAGGGAATTTTATAAGCGAATTTACAAAATTAACCCTAAAAAACCTAACAGATATCCATTGGGTACCCTATAACACCCCAATCTTCCACAGTATGCTTCATCTTAATAATTCAATAGCTTGCACTACACGCAACACCAAGTTCGAGCGCATCATAACTTATCAAACTAGCCATTTAAAAAGATACTATGAATATTATTAACCAATTTTTGAATTATATATATATATCATACAATTTTAACATTTATATTATGTGTTTCTTAGACATAATATAAGGACAAATTCATTTTTTTAGATAAGAGAAGTATTTTTCAAAAAAACTAGTTTTTCTACCTTTTAATGGAGAACAATTTTTAAATCTTATATTTGATACTTTTATATATTAAATTTGATAAAATAAATTCTTCTTTAGAATATAGACATAAAAATTTAGTTTGGATGAATTTTTGGTACTTTTTTGATAACTTTCATATTTTGATGATTAGTGAAAAATACTAAATTTTAATGGAAAAAAACTTTTTTAATCGAAATAATTTATAATGTTGAATTATATATTAGAGTTGTTTTAAAGTATAATTATATTATATTTTTTATCATTTATTATAATTTATGTCATTGGAAGTAATTTCACAATTAAATTGAACATAAACACATGTCAATCTTTTGATAGTTTCATTTATTAAAAACCCACTTTCTGGTTTTGACAACAGGAATTAATTTTAAACTAATTTATGCCAATTCTGTATTTTGAATTTGGAAAAATGAATTCCATATTTGGAATCATAAGGTCCTAATTTTGTAAATAGGTACCTTTTATTTTTAGACATTATGAATAGTAACTTCAATAATTATTTTTATTTACCATGGTTAAATGGTAAATCAGGTAAATAAGGATAAAAAATAATATTATATTAATATAAAACTACCCTAACATGCATCCTAATATTATTGGATGATATATGTTCTTATATGATCATCCTTAGTCTAGACCTTTGGAATTTGGGTGCAACTTGGGTGTGAAAATGACATTTTAGAATATTTAATTTAAAGAAAAGGGAAATATAACATAAACATATATCTTTTACTAAATAAATTTTAATATAGGATTATATAACTGATATCTATGACTATAAATAGTCATTAGAAAGATAAAAAGATTTAATACATCATGGTTTTTATTTATAATTTTTAAACATACGATAAATATATTTATTTATGACACAATTATGATGTAGTGATTACCTTATTAATGAATGATTCAAATAAATGAATTTATAAATATTAAAATAAATGTAATTTGAACATTTTTATGACATAAATTAATTTTCTGGATGAAATTGACATATTTGGTATGATTTAATGCCTTTTTTTGAAGGAATCAAGTTTTTATGACTTTAACAAAAATCAATTTCTAAATAGCATCAAAATTGAAGTAAATGAGTTTTAAAAAATACTATTTTATTAAATGATATTAAAATATTAAAAATACAAGATTCATCCAAATGACTTATATAATGTTTCATATTTCATTAATTATCCACTTTAGGTTCTCTTTTCATTTTATAGTAACTAAATTAACCTTATTGTATAAAAATACAAGAAGACACGGTAAGAGTTAAACTGTTTAACTATGGGTTAATCCCAAAAGATAAAGATAATTTCATGAACTAAACTTGTATAAAAATTATTTTATGAGAGAATTTATACCCATACTCATCTTATCCTCTAAATAAATCACTTTTTAGATATTATAAATTAAAGATAAATTTAAAATAAATTAATATTTCAATCTTTTCCTGAAGTGCCCCTCACCTATTTTATAAAAGGAAACTTCTCCTTCTCTTTAATTCACACCTACAAATACCTTGGGCTCAGAAAAAACCTACCCAAATATCCTACCAACTTCCCTAAATTAATCCCAGAGTCAAACCTTTTCTAATAAAACCAACTTAAGGATTCATTTTGTGCAAATCAAAAGGAGACACCCGAAGAAGAGGTAATCATTTTATCCCTTCTTTCAAAGTTCTTTTCTTCTTCTACTTCCTATTCCTAAGTTGTTACCATACTAAAATAATAAATCATGAATATAATATATTTTGATATGTTGTTATGATTATGTTACAACCATATTCCTCCTTTTACTCATCCTATAAAAAACAATACCACCATGCGTGCGTACGTACGACTTACTATCTCCACGCCGTGGTGTAAAATGTTTTTCACCTATACTTTATTTAGATGGGTATAATGATGAATATAAATGAATTAAATAATAAATATAACATGTTATTATTTATATACAATTAATATTACATCCAAATACATACCATTAAACCATTAAATAAAATGATACTATCACTCGTGCGTGCGTATGACTTACCATCTCCACGATGCGATGCGACTCATCTTCCATGTCCACCGTCCAAGAATGATTATAAAAAATATATATTATTCATAATTATGAAATATATGAAATAATAAGTCTATTTTAATGATATATATATATGTACATATATGTCATTCACTTACTTCCATTCAATACGATAAGAAAACAGAAACAACGTTCAGGCTTACGTACGACCAATCGTCTCCATGAATAGTGTATTTCATTTCATATATATATCTATTATATATATTTATATTATTAATATATATGATATATAAATCATATTATACATTCATAATTTAATTAAATCATGATCTAAGTAATATTATCAAGAATAACAAGTCAAAACACATACAATAAACAAAGCAATTATTACCCAAAACTTTGCATTAACTTAGAATTGTTAATAAATAGGTAATATAAAGTCATAAATGAATCATATATATTATCATAAATATTATTATTATTCTTATATAAGTTAAAAATATGTTTAAAAAAATTATAAAGGAGTTTCAGACACGTACAAAGAGTATCAGACCTAAGGTAAGGGTTAATTCCTCAATCTCATTATTATTCGAGATTATTTATGTGTAAGTATTTTCTAGGGAATATTTATAATCCATGTCTATATTTCATATAAAAGTTTTCAAAAGGAATATTTTAAGGTTTTATGGAAGGTAAAATTTAACTATATCATCATTTTAAATGTTTTAATGATTTATTTTTCTAAATCTATTTAATTAATGTCCATGTTTTCAAAATGATTTTAAGGATGTATTTATACAGACATGATTGTTTTAAAATGTTAATTCATTTCAAAAGTTTTAAATTTGTATGGTATAATTTTATTCAAAAATATATTTTAAATTACTTCCTTAATAAATTGTGTGACTTTTAAATGATTTCAAGAAAAAAAGGATATTTCTATAAAAGAGTTTTATTGATTATTTTCATCTATGTTAACATCCTTTATTAGATATTATTCTTGATTGAGGTTAATTTATTGTAATAAAATCTTACATATTGTATTTAATGATTTATGATATGTTTGAATGTGTATGTGCTATTTTTATACAATTCATGGTTTATATTTAAAGTATTGACATTTTATATGCTAGTTTTAATACGAATGACTATGTTATGTTTCACCCTTTTCATACGAGGAATTCATTGGACTTAGTAAGTGACAGGTGGGGCCCGCTATTTCCCCTCAATGCATCAGTAGGTCTCATGAGACAAACTAGTGTCTTGATATAAGGCTTTGATAGAATATTTGTGTATGGACTTGGCACGAGGCCTTGACATAGTGGTTATGATGTCTAACATCATGCATTCCATTGTTATGAGATTAGTTATTGATTTTACAAGTGATTATTCGACTAGTAGAATATCCATGTGAATGTTTAAATGGAATTATTTGATTTAATCTTGCCATATTATGATGAAGATATTGTTTTAAAAGGATTTTCTTTTAGTTTTATACATGGCCTTAGAATTTTATGCTTAATTGTGATAGCTTCTGCTATATTGTTTATCCTTACTGAGCATTAGAGCTCACCCCTTTATTATGTTTTATTTTACCAAGATGCCAAGAAGTGTTTTATGATTGATATTAAGGGTTATTATAGGGGAATAATGGTGTTATCAAAGGATTATCTATGCTGTATTTATGTTATAAATTATAATGTAAAGTTCATGCATGTAATATATTTTCCAAGACTACTAAACTGATCAGTCCTTTGGGACTTGATTCCGTGTAATCATGCCAATGTATTAAAATAATGAACCAGCTCTGGAATTCTAGGGTAGGGGTGTTACATACCCAGTTATTCTGTCTCGGGTAATTGGTGTTCTATAAGCTTCCTAGTAAACCCCCACTGACTAGCCAGTGGGACTCTAGGACCTACAGGTCTGCCTCCCATGCCACTAGGTACCTAGTGCCCTGTTGTAGTATTTTTTAATAGGGGGACCTTGATACCCTTCTATGAATCATGACCCAAAACATAAATCCTCTAACCACATGCCAAATTAGCTAATAATAAACAATTAAATTCCAAAAAATGAGCCTTGAATTCAAACCTAAAATTCAAGGGTCATTACAAACTCCTACTATAATAGATTCTCATCCATTATAAGTTTACCTAGGGCTCCTCACTGAATATATCCAACCATTGGGATCATATATATGACTCCCAATCCTATGTCTCCTCCTAGATATGCCCATGTTTTCATAATACCCATATAAGAGGCACAATCTTCCCTCACAACACCTTTCTGCTTCAATCTATAATACTCATTGAGTGCTCCACAAATATTACTTCCACACCCAACTCAAAATCATTATTTTTGATCATGTGTGTGGGGTTTGGATCATAATTTCAGATCTATGACACATGAAACAAATTATAAAAACCTAAAATACATAGAGGAAGATTTAATTGGTAATCCAAAACCCTAATCCTCTCTAAAATCCTGAACATTCTAAAAAAATATGGTTTAGGCTTCCCTTTATTCCTCATATGCTAATTCCACAATTGGGGTGATACCTATAGAAGTACCTGATCACCCATGATGAAATCCAGGGGGAACTGCCTTTGGTTAACATATGAGTGTTATCAGCTTTGATCGGTAACCAACCACTTCCTGATCAACTAAAACTGCTCAAGGGTTTCTTACAACAATATTGGAATGATTTACAATAAATCACCAAACTCTAACCAACCCAATGATGAGATATATTGTTTAATATATAAAATCTTATAGGGGGAATTTGGATCAAAGCCTTAAATATATTATTATACACAAACTCTTTCAATAAAATAAAAATGTCCCATAGTCCCGCACAATTGAGTATACGTAGCTTCAATTGAGAGCCCATGTCTAACATCAATCCATACCCGAATATCAATGTGAAACAAAAATCATGATTCAATATTATATACATAGTTAGTCCATGAAACCACACTATCTCACATAGATACAACTTTCCCAGATCATCCATTGACTAAGTCTCTCATATGGGTAAGAAATGCACAACCTTCATCAGTTGGTCAACCACCTCCCACACTACATCATAACCTCTTAGGGTCCTAGGTATTCCTTGATGAATTCCATGGTTGTAACACCCATGGGTTTTTATGAAATATTTTCTTAAAATAATTTTAATTATTCAATAGCTTACATTGCATGAAATCGTGAGTTTAAATGAACTGCCAGACGCCCTTGGTAGAAAATGACAATTATAACCTATCAGTTAAGTTAGCGGGAATAAATATAAAAAACATATGAAAATTTATGGTGAATTCATTGGCTACCAATTATTGATGAAAAATATAAACCAATAAAATGTAAAGGACATATTTTTATTTTTTTGTATTAATAAATTAAGTGAATTGAAATTAGTAAATGAAATTAATGAAATATACATGTTATATATTTAATAATTTTTTTTTAATATTCATCCAATATATATTTTATTCATTGTGAATGAATAAACCCTATTTTATTTATAAAAACCTATATTTTTCAAAAGGGTAATTTTACTGCCTTTTAATGGAGAACCATTTTTAAATTAAAATTTGGATACATTAATAATATTTATAAGAAAAAATAAAACTATTACTTGGAATAATGATATAAAAAATTACTTTGGATGAATTTTTGATATTTTTTTGATAACTTTAAAGTTTTAATAAATAGTAAAAATATACTAAATTTTAATTGAAAACAAATTTTTTCATTGAAATAATTTATATGGATAAATTATATTATTAAATGGTTTCAAAGTATAAATATAATATATTTTTATAATTTAACATAATTTAGGTCATTTGAATTAATTTTATTTTGAATTTAGATGTAAAAACATTTCAATTTTTTGTAATGTTTTAACTTTAAAAACCCATTTTCTCATTACGACAACAAGATTAATTTTAAATTAATTACTGCAACTTGTGTGTTTTGAATTTTGAAAAATGGATTCCATATTTTTAATCATAGTTATAAATTATGTAAATATCTTTCTTTTATTTTTGGGCATTATGAATAGTAACTTCAGTAATTTTTATTAATACGGTAAAATTGTAAAATCGGGTAATTAAGGGTAGAAATAATATTATAAAATTACCCCAAAACTTGTCCTAATATAATTATATGAGTGTGTTTCTACCTAAATCATCCTTTGGTTGAAATGATATCCTTTAGAAGCCACTTGGATGAGATTGAGACATTTAATTTATTTTATTTAAGGAAAAGTTAAATATGTCTCACTCAAATTTTTATAACTATATAATTTTTAATATAAGGTTATATAGAATATAAATTCAATTATAAATACTCATTTGAAAGATAAGACGTTTTTATTTATTTTGTTAATTTATTTTTAATTTTTAGGAAATAAATAATTACCTTAAAGGCTTCTACATTGATGATGCATAAATAATTTAATTGATGAGAAATCAATAAAATAATTTCATTAAAATGATAATAACCATTAAAAGATCCAAACACTTGACCAAATATTATTGGTCAAGTATATATCAACCATAATCATACAAGAGTCAAGTTATTGACCATTTGAAGCCATATAGAAAATATTATGAAACTTATCATATTTTATTTAAAGAGATGTTAAAGTTGTCACATTCATGTATTAATAAATATTGCATTTTAATGTAGGATTTTCTAGTAGATATATTCGACTGTAATTATTATTTTGAAATATACAGGATTTATCTTCTTCATATTTGTTTTAATTTTTATTCAATAAATAAATATATTAAATAATTACACAAAATTTATATAGTAATTATTTTATTAATGGAGGTAACAAATAAATGTGATTAAAAATATTAAAATAAATACAATTTGGGATAATTAATATATAAAATTAATTTTCTAGATTACCTTAACCTATTAGGAATATAATAAAATAATTGTTTCAAAGATAACTTGTTGTCTTTATGTTTTTAAAAATCAGTGAATCGAATAGTGTCAAAATAAAAAATATTAATTATTTAGCAAATTAATGTATTATTAAATTACTTAAAAATAATATTTAAAAAAAAAAATATATAATAATTATTATATGGTTTATATTTTTAATTATTCATTTATGGTCTACTTGAAATCAAATAAGTAAATATTTCACCCTTTTAATATTTAAATATTTGTTACCTTAGTTAAAAATTAAATAGAACAACTAAGTGTTAATTAAAATGATAAGGTTTAAATTGATAAAAAAACTTGTCTAAAATTTATTGGTTGATGATATTAAAAACTTATATCATATCATATTCAAATTATGACATTTTAGAGGATTTTGGATGTGGTTTTATTTTATTATAAATTAATATTTTTTGGAGTTTCCAAAAGCGATCCTCACATCAATTATAAAAGCGCACCTCCTCCCTCACTTCTTCACTTGACTTTAAGCCTTAAAGCTAGGAAATCCCCTACCCATTTCACTTACAAACCTACCTAGTCAAATTATATAGGTTCTAGTCTTCTCCAAAGACCAACCCTAGTGCTTTAAGAGGTGATCTAGAGGGATCCCATCAAAGAAGAGGCAATCTCCTCTACCGATTCTTTGAAACCTCTTTCTTCTTCTACTTCCTCTTCATGAGTTGTTTCTTTTATAAAGTAATAAATACAGTATCAATTATATACTTAGATTTTTTTTTTATTATGGATCAACCACATTCCACCTTCTATCCATCCTATAAAAAAACAAAATCACCACACGTGCGTACGTACGACTTACCGTCTCCATGCTGTGATGTAATCTGTTTTTCACCACCACATTACTTGGATGAGTATAATTATGGAAATAATATCTATATATGATTATTATAACATGATATTCATTCTGTAAAAAAAAATATACCATCTAATTTGATACCATTTTACAATTATGGGAATGATATCGTCGCTCGTGTGTTTGTACGACCTACTGTCTGCACAACGCGGTGCGATTCATTCTACATTATATTCATTAAATCATGATTATATAAATTTATATAATGAATAAATATGATATATATTATGTTAATATCATTTTTTTAATGATATAACTATGACCTAATAAGGATAACTAGAACTTATTCAACAAAACATGCATAAGAAAATGAAGTAGTTACTATCCGAATAATGAGTAATAATGAAATACTATTAACAAAAAGATGATAGTATGATTATATATGATATCATAAAAATGACTATGATTGTGGAATAATTCAATAAAATTATTTAAATCATTATATATGAGTTTCATATACATATAAATGGTATCAAACCTAAGGTAAGGGATAATTTTGTAATCTCATTATTATCTGAGATTGTTTATAAATAAGTATTTACTGGGTTGTATTTATCATCCATATTCATGTTTCAAAAATATGTATTAAAAAATATTATTTATATTCTTATACATTCTTTTAAATTAAATTTTACACATTGGTAAATTTTTATTAAATGGTATGAAAGGAATCATTTTTTGTTTTCGATACGAGGTACTTTTTGACTTTCTGACAAAAGTAAAGGAATAATGTTTTATTTTAACTTATACGAAATGAATGGATTTTTACATTTTCATAAAGCCTTATTTCTAGGAATATTTATTTAAAATATTTCAAGTTTATTTTAAAATAAATTCTTTTCTTTTAAAATTTCACGACATTTTGAGAAAAGAAAACATTTATGAAGATGAACAGATATTTTCCTTAAGAATTAATTTCAAGTGTTCTATAAAAATTATTTTCCATCTAAGATTACATTATTTAATAGGGTTATGTTTCAAGTATACAATACCTATTATTAGTATGATTTTATTATGTTTTTATGTAATTTTATTTATGTAATCTATTTGTTTTACATGGATTATGTTATGATAGAATGATGTTTAAGAAACCCATTTTATTCCTTGGGTTATGATATGAAGAATGATTTATGTTTTTTATAGAACACATAAGAATGATTTAATTATGAGATGGGTTGGAACTATATCTAACTCCAATGCATTGGGTAAATATTTATATCTAATGAGATAGACAATGCGGGAATGGGAAATGATCTCGGTTCAGTAATACACGATTGAAATGAGGAGTGAACTCAGTTCAGTAATGGACTTTGTCATCTATGATGGTATTGAAAATGTTCCTTAACTAATATGAAAATATTTTATATACTTATGTGTATGTCAAAAAATCCCATGTCTTATATTATGAATTTTGGGATTACATTCATTGATTCTTATAAACATTTATGATTTATCCCATGAAAAGATATCATGAGCTTTCATATGCATGATAAGATTTTTAAATGTTATGTTCTTATGTCTTATGATTATGATATGATTAATATCTAACTTGTTTAACCTTACTGAGAATTTGAGATCACTCTTTCTTATGTTTCTTTTCCCCATGTCATGAATAAGGGTATTAAGTAAGATATGTTAAAAATGGGTCTATTTATGATGAAATAAGTGGGATACAATGTAGATGTATTATGAGCCAGTTGTTTATGTTTCCCAGTTTCTAAAGACACCAAACCTATATAGTCCCGATGTGGTTATGTTATGTTTTATAATGAATATTATTCAATTTTTAAGTAATATCTATTTATTTAAAGTATGGTTTGTTATATTTAGTATTAGAGAAAAGGTATAGTTAACCTTTAGAAACTGGGATGAGAAAAAATTAGTAGGAACCCTAAGTATATGTAGAAGTATAGGGTAAAATCCTAGTGTTTTATAAATGATCACGAATAACCTAGGATAAAACCTAAAGTGTCCTAAATTATAATTTTATTCTTGATTATGTGGTTTTCCCATTATGATTAGTGTTTCTCACACTATGATTCTTGGTTTTAGTCAATGGAAAGAAGCTGAAGGAACCACCTTAATGTTGAATGTGAGGGGAAATGTGGTGATTGTCCTCCTAAGAAATTGAATTTTATGGAAGTTGGAATGAAAAATATTATAGCTATTCTCACTCAACTTTCTCAAGCTATAAATCACGTAGGAATTCTAAATGAGTAAAGGAGGAAACAAAATTCTATTAAGTACTTCACGAGGTAGTTTCACCTTTTTTAGCGGGTCTTATGATCCAATAGTGGTTGAATAATGGATTAGTACCACTTAAAATATATTTTCAGTTCTACAATTTTCAGAACATAAAAAGTTTTCTTAGAAATATATCATTTAGAAGGTGAAGCTAATCAATGGTGGAACCTTATAAATTATATGAGGAAAATAGATGAATTTTAATCCATGGAATGGGATGATTTCAAGAACTTATTTTTCAATAATTAATTTCCTTGTATTATTCAAACAAAGATGGAGAAGGAGTTCCTTAAGCTTAATAAAAAGGATGATGAATCTGTTGGTACCTATAAAGAAAATTTTACATAACTTACAGGGCACACTTCTAGAATTATTATCCAAACTGAGATTAAAATTGATCGATTCTTTATTGGCATAAAACAAAGTCTCTGAAGGGAATTATCTGTAATGGACTTCAATAGATATGAGGAAATTGTTCGATGTTCTCTCAAGGTTGAGATAGAGATTGGAGTACTCCATCAGTTCTATGGGTTTGATAAGAAGAGAAAAATGAAATTCAAGGGAAAATATAAATACCACACTGAAAAGAAGTTGAGTTTTTTCTTATGATCAAAGTGTGGAAAGAAACATGGAGGAAATCGTTTTAAAGGGACTAGAAAATGTTTTTAATGTGGGAGATAAGGTCATCGGGATGTTGAATGCTGAAGTGATGGTAAAAAGATGTTTAGTGATGTGAATAGATAGAAGGCTACATAGAATGAACCTCCAACACTTTAATACTACAAGTGCAAGGAAATGGGACATTGTTCCATCCAATGCCCTAATCCAAGGGTTATCAATTATGACCAACACCAAAAAACTCTTCAGCCCAAAGATAAAGTCAAGTCACATGCGATCACTGTCAACGATGTGGATTACAATAATGAAGTTGTGAAATGAACACTTACTATCCACTCTAATGTATCAAATGTTTTATTTGATTCCAGATCCACTAAATCTTTTATTTATAAATAATTTTATAAGAGTATAACCATATTACCTCATCAATTAGATTTTGAGTTATCTGTGACAACTCCTAATGGCACAACAATCACATACAAGGTTTATAATTATTCTCCAGTTTATGTTTGTGGGGAAGTGCTTCATAAAAATATTGTGATCCTTACTTTAGTGGAATTTTATGTGATTCTTGGAATGGATTAACTTTCTCTATATGGAGCTCATATTAATTTCCAAGGAAGGTAAGTAACATTTCATATTCTAGATCAATTTATGATCATCTATCAATGAAAGGATGAGTATAACCTTCCTATGTAAATTTATTCCATCTTATGGGTCTTGATTCCTATAAATTAAGGTTATTTATCTCAAATGGTTGAGGGGAAACTCACCATTAATAATACACCTATTGTATGGGAGTTTGATGATGTCTTTCTAAAAGAATTTATAGGTCTTTCGATGAATCGTGAAGTTGAGTTTCCAATAGGACTCATACTGGGTGCTATGAATATTTCAAATAAACCTTATATAATGGACCCAATTGAGTTACATTAATTTAAGAAGAAACTCTAATAGAATCTTGAAAAGGGATTAATACACCCTATTATGTCACCTTGGGGTGCACTTTTTATATTTTTTAAGAATAAATATGGAAATATGAGACTCTCATTGATTATCAAGAACTTAACAAGATCACTGTTAAGAACAAATATCCTCTTCCCAGCATTGATGAATTATTAGACCAACTACACAGAGATCAATACTTTTCCAATATTGATCTTCGTTCAGGATATCATTAATTAAGGGTCAAGAAAAAGGATATACCAAAGACGATATTCCGTATAAGGTATGGACACTATGAATTTATAGTGATTATTTTTGGTCTGACTAATTCCCCCACTATCTTCATGGATGCAACGAATAGAGTCTTTAGAGGCCATCTTGATCATTTTGTGTTAGTCTTTATAGATGATATTCTTTTATATTATAAGAGAAAGGAAGAGAATGGAGATTACTTGAGAATTTTTCTAAATAACATGAGAAAAGAGAAGCTTTATAAATTTTTTACCAAGTGTGAATTTTGAATTCAGAAAGTTTAATTTTTGGGTCACATAATCTCAAGAGAGGGGGTATCTGTGGATCCAACAAAAACAGAAGTTATTGAAAGTTGTCCTAGACTGAAAATGGTAACTGAGATCTGAAGTTTTATTGGTTTGGATGAATATTATCAATGTTTTTTATAATATTTTTCATGAATATATAATACACTCACCAATTTGACTTGGAAAGGAGTTAAGTTTGTGTGTACGAATGAATAAAAAGAGAATTCCAAAGAGCTAAAAAGAAGATTAGCTAGTGCACCTATGCTCATACTACCTTGTAGTAGAGAAAGGTTTGTAATATACAGTGATGCATCTAAGAAGGAGTTGTGACGTGTTCTCATGAAAAATGATATGGTGATAGCTTATTCCTCATGACAATTGAAAATCCATGAACAAAATTACCCAACCCATGATTTGGAGTTAGCTATGATAATATTTCCATTAAATATATGGAGGTATTATCTTTATGGTGAAAGGTTTGATATTTATACTGATCATAAAAGTGTAAAGTAAATTTTCACACAAAAGGAGATGAATATGTGCCAAATAATATGGTTGGAGTTGATTAAATATTACAACTACTTGATACATTAGTACCCTTGTAAAGAAAACAAGGTGGAGGATGATTTGACTCAAAAGGACCATGCTAGCCTATCCTTAATGAGGATGCAAAAAGATCCAATATTTATGGATTTTGGAAGGATGGATCTTGAAATTTTAAAGGAAGGGGATAACTATAATCTTTCCCAAATGAATGTTCAACCATATATACAAGTGAATATTATGGAGGAGTAGAATGAAGATGTAGAGATACAAAATAAAGTGAGAGATATACCTAAATTCAACCTTGATTGTGATGGAATAATAAGGTTTAGGAATCAGGTTTGTATTCCTTCCATACCAGAATTAAAGAAGGAGCTGTTGGATGAGGATCATAGTTCTTCATTATCTATTAATCGTGGAAGCAAAAAAATGTATAGGGACATGAAAGAGTATTTCTGGTGGGATGGAATGAAAATAGATGTTATTGAATATGTATCTCGGTGCTTGGTTTTTTAGAAAATTAAGGCTGAGAGACAGAAGTCTAAGGGGATGTTGCAACCATTACCCATACTAGAATGGAAATGAAAAACCATCACAATGGACTTTGTCATCAGACTTCCCAATACATCTAAAGGCTATAATGCTATATGAGTTATAGTTGATCACCTTACAAAGTCAACATAATTCATTTATATTAGATATGATTTATCTCTTGATTATATTTCCTGGATATATATAAAATAAGTGGTAATATTTCATGGAGTACCACTTTCCATTATATATGATCGGGATCCGAGGTTTACCTTGAAGTTATGGTGAAGTCTTCAGTAGGATCTGGATACAAAGTTAAGTTTTAGAACAACTTATCATCCTCAGACATATGATTAGCCTGATAGGACAATTCAAACTCTATAAGACATGTTGAGAGCTTTCTCTATGGATTTCAAAGGTGAATGGGATTAACACCTACCTTTGGTATAATTTTCTTACAAGAAATTCTTGAATCCACTATTCAGATGGATCCTTATGAATACCTATATGGATATAAGTGTAAAACTCCAAATTTCTGGGATGAATTTGGGGAAATAAAGCTATTAGGGCATGATCTTGTTGATAAAATGGCAGAAAAAGGTCAGATCTATTCAACAACACATAAGAGTAGCTCAGATCTGACTAAAATGTTATATTGAAAATCGAAAAAAGAACTAGTGTTTGAAGTGGGTGATAAGGTGTTTCTATGAATATATCCCTCAAAGAGTGTAATGAGATTTGGAAGAAAGGTCAAGCTAATACCTAGGTATATCGGTCCTTTTGAAATTATGGATCGTGTTGAGAAGGTAACTTATCGATTGAAACTTCCAATGAATATCTCTCAAGTTTATGATGTGTTCCATGTATCTCTCCCAATAAAGTACATACTTGATCCTTTAAATGTATTAAACTCGGAAGTTGTACCATTGTATCAAGACTTTTCTTATGAATAACAACTGATAGAGATTTTGGATTGTAGCGAAAAAGTTCTATGAAACAAGACCACTTGTTTGGTTAAAGTTTTTTGGAAGAACCACCAATTTGAGGAAGCTACATGGGAACTTGAGGATGTGATGAGGCAGAGGTATCCTCATCTGTTTGTATTCAATTAATGAACTTAAAGGGAAAAATTCTGTTTAAGGGGAGTATAATGTAACACCCATATGTTTTTATGAAATATTTTCTTTAAAAAATTTTAATTCTTCAATAAATTACATTACACATAATAATGAGTTTAAAAGAACCGTGAGATTACCTTGGTATAAAATGTCCATTATAACCTACCTGTTAAGTTAGTGGGAATAAATATAACTAAAATATAAAAATTTATGGTGAATTATTTGGCAACAAATTATTTATGATAAATATAAACTAATTAAATGAAATGGAAATATTTGTATTTTTTTGTATTAATAGATTAATTTAATTAAAATTAGTAAATTAAATTGATGAAATATATATTATATATATTTAATAAAATATTTTTACATTCATCCAATAGATATTTTAGTCATTGGGTATGAATAAATCCTATTTTATGTATAAAAACCTATATTTTTTAAAAGAGAAACTTTACCACCTTTTAATGGAGAACCCTTTTTTAATTAAAATTTTGACACATTAATAATATTTATATATCAATATAAAACTCTTATTTTAATGAGGTATATAAAAATTTACTTTGGGTTAATTTTTGATATTTTTCTGATAACTTTCAAGTTTTGATGAATAATAAAAACATACTAAATTTTAATTAAAAACAACTTTTTTCATTGAAATAATTTATATAGTTAAATTATATTATTGAATAATTTAAAAGTATAAATAGAATATATTTTTACCAGTTAATATAATTTAGGTCATTATAATTAATTTTACATTGAATTTAGATGTAAAAAAATTTCAATCTTTTACCATGTTTTAACTTTTAAAACCCATTTTCTCATTTCGACAATGAGATTAATTTTAAATTAATTACTATAACTTCTATGTTTTGAATTTTGAAAAATGGATTCCATATTTGGAATCAATAGATCCAAATTATTTAAATATATTTCTTCTATTTCTGGGTATTATGAATAGTAACTTTGGTAATTTTAATTAATATGGTAAAATGGTAAAATCGGGTAATTAAGGGTAAAAATAATATTATAAATTACCCCAACTCTTTTTCTAATATCATTGGATGAGTTTGTTTCAACTTGAATCATCCTTGGGCTAAAATGGTATCCTTTGGAAGCCACTTGGATGAGATTAATACATTTAATAAATTTTATTTAAAGAAAAGTTAAATATGTCTCACTCAAATTTTTATAACTATATCATTTTTAATATAAGATTATATAGAAGACAAATTCAATTATAAATAATAATTTAAAATATATTTTTTTCTTTATCATGGTAATTTATTTTTAATTTTTTGGAAATAAATAATTACCTTAAAGGCTTATACATTAACGATGCAGAAAGTATTTAATTGATGAGAAATCAATAAAATAAATTCATTAAAATGATAATAAAAAAATAAAATACCATAAAACTTGACCAAATGTTATTGGTAAATTATATCTCGACCATAATCATCCAAGAGTTTATTTATTGACTATTTTGATCCATATGGAATAGATTTCGACACTTATAATATTTTATTTAAAGTGATGTTAAAGTTGTCACATTCATGTTTTAATAAATATAACATTTTAATGTAGGATTTTTCAAAAGATATGTTCGATTAATTTTGAAATATATAGGATTTATATTATTCATAGTATTTTAATTTTTTTTCAAGAAATAAATATATTAAATAATTACACAAAATTGATGCAGTAATTATTTTTTTAATAGAGATGAAAAATAAATGTGATTCAAAATATTAAAATAAATATAATTTGGGATAATTAATATATAAAAAGAATTTTATATGAGGAATTTAACTTTTAGGAATATAATAAAATATTTGTTTTGATGTTAAATTATTATCTTTATATTTTTAAAAATCAATGAATTGAATAGTGTCAAAATAGACACTATTGATTGTTTATCAAATTAATGCATTATTAAATTACTTAAAAATAATAATTTAAAAAAAAATATATAATAATTATTTTATGGCCTAAAATAATCTAAATTATTCATTTATGGTCTAATTTACATCAAATAAGTAAATATTTCACTCTTTTAATATTGAAATATTTGTTACCTTAGTTAAAAATTAAATAGAATAACTAAGTGTTAATTAAAATGATAAGGTTTAAATTGATATAAATATTTTTTATAACATTTATTGGTTGATGATATTACAACCTTACCTCATATAAACTTCTAATTAGGATATTTTTGAGGCTTTTGGATTTGGTTTTATTTTATTATAAATTGATTTTTTTGGAGTTTCCAAAAGTGCCCCTCACCTCAATTATAAAAGAGAACCTCCTCCCTCAATTATTCACTTCAATTTGAACCTTCAAGATTATAAATTCATATCCCATTTCCTTTAAAAAATTCCCTAGTCACATTCTAGAGGTTTTGGTCTTCTCCAAATTCCAACCCTTCTGCTTTAAGAGGTGATCTAGAGGGAGCTCGTCGAAGAAGAGGTAATCTCCTCTATCGATTCATTCAAACTTATTTCTTCTTCTACTTACAATTCATGATTTGTTCCATTATAAATTAATAAATACAGTATCAATTATATACTTAGATATTATTATTATTATTATGGAATAACCATATTCCACCTTCTACCCATCCTATGAAAAATGAAATCACCACGTGTGCGTACGTATGACTTACCATCTCCATGCTGTGGTGTAATATTTTTTTCACCACCACCTTACTTGGATGGTTATAAATATAGAAATAATACCTATATATTATTATTATAACATGATATGGATTATGTAACAAAATATATACCATCCAATTCGATACCATTTCACAATTATGGGAATAACATCATCACTCGTGCGTACGTATGACCTCCCGTATCCACGATGCGATGCGATTCATTATACATGATATCTATTAATGAAAGATTATATAAATGTATATAATTAATACATATAATATATATTAGGTTAATATCATTTTGTAATGATATAAATATGATCTAATAAGGAGAACTATAACTTATTCAACAAAACATGCATAAGAAAATGAAGCAGTTACTACCTAAATAATGAGTAATAATGAAATGTTATTAACAAAAAAATGATAGTATTATTATATATGATATCATAAAAATGAATATGATTCTGTAATAATGCAATGAAATTATTTAAATAATTATAGAGGAGGTTTAGATACATACAAAGGATATCAGACCTAAGGTAAGGGATATTTTCACAATCTCATTATTATCCGAGATTATTTATAGGTAAGTATTTACTGGGGTATATTTATCATCCATTTCCATGTTTACTAAATATGTATTCCAAAATATTATTTCTATTCTTCTAAATTTTTTTAAATTCAATTTTATCCATTGGTGAAATTTTATTAAATAGTATGGAAGGAATTATTTTTCATTTTCGATACGAGGTACTTTTTGACTTTCCGAAAAAAGTACGAGAAGAATGTTTTATTTTAACTTATACGACATGAAAGGATTTTTAAATTTTAATAAATCCTTATTTCCATGAAACTTCCTTTAAAATATTTAAAATTTATATTCAAATAAATTATTTTCTTTTAAAATTGTGTGGAATTTTGAGAAAAGAAAACATTTATGAGGAAGAAAAAATATTTTACTTAAGAATTAATTTCAAGTGTTCTATCAAAATTATTTTCCATAATATATTATATTATTTAATATGGTTATGTTTCAAGTATACTATCCCTATTATTCCTATGATTTGATTATGTTTTTTAGGGAATTATATTATTGAAATCTATTTTTTATATGGATTATGTTATGATGGAATTATGTTTAAGAAACCCATTTTATTCCTTAAGTTATGCTATGATGAATGATTTATGTTTTTGTGGCACACATAAGAATGATTTCATTATGATATGGGTGGTACCTATATCTACCTCCAATTTATTTGGTAAATATTTATATCTCATGATATTGATAGGGCTAGAATGGGAAATGATCTCAACTTTGTAATATAGGATTGGAATAAGGAGTGTACTCAGTTCAGTAATGGACTTTGTCTGCTATGATGGTCTTGAAAATGAGCCTTGAATAATATGAAATTATTTTATATGATTATGTGTATGCCAAAAAATTCCATGTCTTAAGTTATGACTTTTGGTATTATGTTCATTGATTCTTACGAAATTTTATAATTTATCTCATTACATGATATCAGGATCTTTCATATACTAGATAAGATTTTCAAATGCTATGTTCTTATGTCTTATGATTATGATATGATTGAGATCTCCCTTTTTTACCCTTACTAATAATTTGAGCTCAACCTTTCTTATGTTTATTTTCCTCAGGTCATGAAGAAGGGTGTTAAATAAGATATGTCAAAAAGGGGTCTAGTTATGAAGAAATAAGTGGGAGATAATGTAAATGTCGAACCAGTTGGTTATGTTTTCCAGTTTCTTAGGACACTAAACCTATAGGTCCTGAATTGGTTATGTTATGTTTTGTAATGAATATTATTCAATTTTGAAGTAATATTATGTATGTAAAGTATGTGTTGTTATAATGGTCATATTATATCACTTCTACATTGGTACTAGAAGGGGTTGAAGGAACCAAGATGGTCACTAATTATTCACCTTAATCCTATGACATTTAAGGAAAAAATGGAAAAAACATAAAATATACTTTCTCATTACAGAAAACTAGAAATACTGCTTGATATCATGGTATATCTTGGTCAATCCCAGGTATATTTCCCAATGAGAGGCATGAGATCATCTCTTCAACTCCACTCTTAGGCAAGTAAGGACCACCACTATATCATGAATTTAAAGCATCTTATCGCCATCCTAAAACCATTATGGGTCTAGATCATCCCCCATGATCCATTCCCACATCACAAGAAAATCAGAATTAGGATCCTAGATAGCCTTTACCTGGTCTACCAATGAATAAATAATGGCCAAAGGGTTATAGGTCATAACCTATCTTTCCATAAACACACACATCTCTCAAACAGTGAGTAAGAACATTAACTTCTATTACCCACTAGATATCTAAACACCCTACTCTTAAGTTTTCTCACTAAGAGTATTTTCCATGATTTCCCCTTCCTTGAGGTATACACTATATCAAAGTCAAATGTTTACAATAAATCTACCCAGTACCTCTATTGCAGTTCAAGTCCCACTGGGAGAATGCACATCAAAACCTAATTTTTTTTGTGTAGATGAAAAATCTCACATTTAGTAGATAATTATTCTAAAAACTTAATGAATAAACCACAACACATAGCTCAAATTCATCGGTAGGTAAATTCCTCTCATGAGGACATATCTAGCAAGTCCCATGAGTGACTACTTGATCTTCCTTAAATGAGAAATCTCCCAGACCAACCATAGAGGAATTTAAATATATAGTATACATATTTTATGGGTTTTATATAATTGAAATCAAAGCTTACATGAAACTCTATTCAAACTTTATAAAATCCTTTTTACACTAATAAATCTATTCAAACTTCACCCCCTTACTGGTCAAACCTTTTATGGGAACTTCCAAAAAAGAGAAGTTCTAAATGAAATTCATGTAATAGCTAGTTTGGTTAAAAAATATTAGAATCTCAAACATATTCCCAGTTCAATCCCAAGACATCACTACGTCAACCTTATATATATCAATAGAGATCCTATCCTCTAATATCACATGCATGAGGAAGCACACCTCTTGAATCTTGAAGTGATACTTTGAGTATTTGTCATAAAATTAAAGAATTCAAAGCATATTCAATACAATCTACCGATGCTCAGTATGTTACCCCCATGTCTAGAAGTATATTAAAATGTCATCAATAGAAACCATGATGAAGGAATCTAGACAATGATATAGAATCTAGTTAATGGGATCCATGAATACCACCAATGTATTTATAAGATAGAATTAAATCATAAGATACTCATATAACTTGTACATACTCTAAAATTCCATTTTTGACATATTCTCTACTTTGAACCACAACTGATGGTATCCTAACCACATATAAATCTTAAAGAACCATTAGGATCCCCTCAACTAATCAAAGAGATCATCTATCCATGGAAATGGATACCAGTTCTTTATTATGACCCTATTTATATTTCGATAATATATACACAACCTAAGGATACCAATAACCATATTGGAGAAAAAAATGGATCCACACTAAGGATATATAATCATAAAAATAAAACAATTTCCCTCAAGGTCCTCAAGTTTAACTTTTAGCTCTCTCAACTTAGATGATACTATATAATAAGAAGGTATCGATATAGCCCCCACCTATAGGATGATATCAATTATGAATTAAATATCCCTCTTAAGAGGTAACCCTAATAAATCATCTGAGAAAACATCCTAGAAATAGTCCACTATTAGAGGAAAAGTAGTCAGATCTATCACTTAATTAACTACAATGACTATACCCACCCCTAGAACTGTGATAGCCCCTATCAAATTGAGGTTAGATCCCACTCTAACAGTCTCCACATCCCATTCACCAACTAGAAAAAAATCCTTCCCTATTTGGGAAGTGAAAGAATCCAAATTTTGGTAGTAGTTGATGTGAACTTGAGAGCATATTAAATGATACATCTTGAATATGACATTGAAACTCACCATATCCTTAATAAGTAGATCCCAAAAGTTTCTGTACACCATGCTATTATGAAACAATCTAGGAAGCTATGAATATTTCCCAACCTCTTATCAAGAGGTATATTAAGATCCAAAACACTAGGAGATAACTCCATATTCAAACCCAATCCATACACCACCTATACTATGATAAAAGAGTGATATGCTCATTTATTGAACAAAGTAATAGAAAATGGTGAAGAAACCAAAACCATGCCTCTCACACTAAAATGACCCTCTATGTTTTCAGATAAAAACTAGTCCAAAGAATACACCTTTCCTACCTTGGATTTATGATCCTAACCCCATGATCCCTGATTTTCCTACAGAATTGAACCCTAAGGAATTTGTGACAACTATTTCCCTTGGGACCCTCATCCAACTCTCTGATCCATCCTCCAAAATGAATCCCTATTATCTATCTAAGGTCCTACTAACCCAGCTCTCAAAGTCTATGTCTTCTGTGAACATATTATTGAACCCTTATAAGGTAATATCATATAGAAATTATGGATATTCTTCATATTACCACAAGATTACCACTCTCTTAACTGGATAGTAAAAGAATTTTGGTAATGACCCAGTCGTCCACACTAAAAACCCACAGGGGAAACTTTTCCCGAGGAAAGAATCATAAAACCTCTAACCGAACCTACTCACCTCTCATAAACTTGGTGAGTCACATAAAATATTATCCTCCTACCATTTAAATAGGCACTATCATCACCACAAGAAAGTCAACCACTCAACCCAATGAATATTGGAGGGAATCCTTCTACACTTTCCACTACCAAACCCTTCTCAATAGTAATATCCTTACAAACCACATTAATATAGTTTGTCAAGTTCAATATTATCACATGAAAATTTACATATGATCAAAGAGAGATATAAAACCTATGATCCTTTGAGGCCTCATTCTCCCCCATAAAGGGAACAAAATAAAACAACTCAATAAAATGGGTGGCATAGTCTTTAATAGACATCGACTTATGTTAAAGCTCTATAAACTCTTGGGATTGATATAACTTTAGATACTCTATAAAAAAAGTCATTAAAAATAATTCTTTATCACCCCATGTCAATCAATTATGCCTATTATCTTGAACCATGAATCCCCACTATATCCTGATGGGTCCTTGAAGCATATAGGATTCCAACTTCACTCACTGGTCATCAGGTGTCTAAATCATCTCAAAAACACCTTTTATGGTATTTTTATAGTCCTGAACATCCTAAGGGACACCGATACCTTATAAAAATATAGGGTTTTATAGTTTAAAATTCCATCCAAATTCTTCCATGGTATATCCACCCCGATGTACATGTCCACCTCCAACTGGTATGATGTGAAAAATCCTAGATAAAATGGATCTGCTTCCTGAACCACTGGATTAGACACAAGAACATGCTCAATCCCACCCTCCTAGACATCAAGAGGTATATAAATATTATTCCTAACCTTATGAATATCTTCAATCAGGTCCATTTGTGGTACCATAGGATATCATTAAGGTATAATTTTATGAAATTCCAAAACATAATCTCCAAAAATAATTTTAATAGCTTAAATCTTAATAAAATTTAAGAAATTAATAGAATGATACACATAAAAAACCCATATTATTAATTCCTTAAGTTCCTACACACAAGACACCAAAGAACTATAATACATAACTTAGTTAAGTCCTCAACCCTAACCACTAGTATCTTCATGTCTGTCAGAATAATATATAATAAGATCATCAACATGCTCAGGTTAAATTAATTAAAATTCATGAATAATTTATTTGAAAAAATGTAGAATATATTATCATTGTAATTTAATTAATTTAATCCTATATTAATTTGATGTAAAGAGGAACATGACATGTGAAATTATGTGCCGAATCATGATGCGTGGACCCACACACTCATGCTACCCCAAGAAAGAGTAAAAACTAATAATAAATCACAATTGAACAATATCATTTCAAGAATATCATGAATACATAACAAAACAACTAATAAAATAAATACTACCACCCTAGAAACTCAAACATCAACTATACAAGTTCTAGATATACACAAGAATAAATTAATACCAGTTTCATGACCGTTATATCTCTAATCTAACAAGACCAAAATAAAAAATCCAAAGAAAAGTGGATTTAATACCATTTTATAACACCAATCTTGGTTCTCCATGATTGAGTTGATGCACCATAAGGCCTTATTCATGCCTCCCCATACACAAGTGGTTTCATTTTTGTTCATTATGAGTAGAGGCTGAGGTAAAAAATCATTACTACGGTAAACATTAAAAGGGGTTAACGATGGGTTGATCTAAAATGATAAGGGATAAAATCACCTAAAAAATATTTTTAAATCACATTTTACAAATTTATTTCGATCTCATATCATCCCATATTATTTATTCATCTAATTTGGAGCCACTTTCCCATGGTAGTGGATTTCATATATTTAAATATTCTTAATAATTAAAAGTGTTACACTCCCCTAACTTATAAAAGGAAACATCCAATATTATATTATAAACATAACTTGGGCCATTTAGATCAACCAAGATCTACCCAAATACTCTCCCAACATCCTTATATATGACCTTGAGGTTCTGGTCTTCCCAAAATACTCATCCTAGAATCTTTAAGGTGGCCCTAAAAGGAGGATACCGGGAGAAGAGGTATATGTTTTTATTGATCTTTTTCATCTTTATTTCTTCTTATAACTCCAATAAATGTTCTATAACCATCTTAATATGATAAAATCAGTATATTTACTATATTGAGATATATTAATGTTAATTTTATAGTTATTTTCTATCTCTTTACCATCCATTGGAAAATGATAACTTTGATCATGCGTACATGTGGACTACCACCTCCAAGAAGTGATGTGATTCATTTTTCAATTCCTCTTTACATGGATGATTATAAGTATAACTTTTTTTATACATAACATCAAGTTTAAATGAACCACGATAAACTATTGAAATATTATTATTAAATATGATATTTATCACCTAGTTGTTGGATTTAAGGCTATGAATAGGACTAAAAAAATTATGAAAAAATTATTTTTTACACATTTATGAAATTAATTCATTGGTTTTAAATTGGTTATAAATTAAAATAAAAGCATTTAAAGGTAAAAAGAGATATTTTTCTAAAAATCTGTTTTTATGCAGGTAATGTGTTTTTATCATAATAAATTAAATTAATATATATTTATAGATAATTTTAATAATTTTTTATTTAATATATTCAATAAAATATTTTAACATTAATCCAATGGTTTTTATAGGGCATGAAATGAAACTAAATCCAGTTTTATACTTAAAAATACATTTTTCTAAAAATAGTTTTTATTACATTTTCACACTTATTTTAAAACTAAAATTTGAAAATTATAGGAATTGAATTTTAAAAAATGGTTTCAATATTTGGAATCATAGTGTCCAAATTTTTTAATGAGTCCACTTTTTTGGTCATTTTGAAAAGTAACCGAGGTAAAAATTCCTTACTATGGAAAATGTTAAACGGGGTTAACGATGGGTTAAACTAAATATATAAGAGTTAAAATGACTTAAAAAATTGTATAAATAATATTTTACGAAATTTTTATCATCATATATCATCCTATATTTGAACTTGATCCAATTTGTATTCACTTTCCCATGAGAGTGACTTTTATTAAATTCTAATATTCTTAAAAATTATAAATGTGCCACTCCCCTCACTTGTAAATGGTCACCTTCTATCCTCTATTATAAAAACCAATTGATCCCTTTATCTTTAAAAATACAAGAAAAATAATCTACAGAAATCATTATACATGACCTTTTAGTTATTTTTTCCCAAAAGACCCATTAAAGAATCCTTAAGGCGATCTTCAATGAAAGATACCGAAAGAAGAGGTATATGTTCTTACTGATCTTTTTCACATTTATTTCTTCTTAAAGATACTATAAAAGTTATATAACCATATTAAAAATATGAAATAATAATCTAAAATATAATTTTTTTATGTTAATGGTATATTAATTTTCTATCGCCTTCCCAACCATTGAAAAATGACAACGTCGCTCGTACGTATGTGTGGACTACCACCTCCATGAAGTGATATGAATCATTTTTCATTTATGATTTACATGTATGGTTATAAGTATAAATTTAATGAATATATATAATATTTATGATATAATTGTGATTATATATTGGTGAATTATTATATACTTTTCTTTCATTCCATCCATCAAAAACTGAAAACATCACTCGTACGTACATGTGGACTACCCCTCCACGAAGTCATGCAATTAATTTTTCATCACCACTTTATATGGATGGTAATAAAAGTTTATATAAGGAATAAATATGATAATTATTTCATGATAATTATTTTTTATATAATGAAACCATGACCAAGGTGTAAGGACTAAAACCTTCGAATTGAAATATGCATGAAAAACAGACAAGTTTTCACCTAAATGTTTATTTTAATGGAGAAATTGTTAATAAAAGGATAATGGAGAAATTGTTAATAAAAAGATAATGGAAATTATAAAATAATGATAAATAATAATTTACATATTAACATTTTTCTATAATATATTTTTAATAAATATATATTTATTATACATGAGTTTTGAACGCGTATGAAGAAATATGAGACTCAAGGTAAGGGTTTATGTTCCAATCTCATTTATTTTTGGTATTATCTATGATAAATTTCAATTGAGGGAAATTATAAGGATATTATAATTTAAAAACCATATATTTTATTCTCATAAATTGATTTTTATAATTTTCAAGTAATATTACCATTTTATGCTCTTTTGTAATTAAAATGATCAAGAAAATTCCTTTTAACCGACCTTATTTCCTTTTTGGTCAATGAAATTTTTATTCCATATCCATGTTCTTAAAAATATATTCAAAAATATTATTTTCTATGATCAAATTATTATTCATATTCATTACCAAACATATTTTAATTTATTTTTGAAGGCTTAAAAAGTAATTTTTACAATGTTTTCCAAACTAGTTATTTATTACATTGTAGAAAAATTTCGAAAGGAATATTTTCTTTAATGTTTAATAAATGAATGAATTTTACCACCATCATGAATATTTTTTTATTTGAAACTTAATTTAAAATCTCTCATGGTTTTTTTAAAATAAAATAATTTTCTATATATTCTAATGATATTTAGTATTTAAAGACACCAAAATAAAATTGTATTTTCCTTGTTTTTAAAGAAATGTTCAAATGATATTCTATAGTTATTTTTTATATATTTTAACATTATATTAATTTTTTTATGGTTTATTTAGGATATGATCTTATTATACCATCTAATTTAATTATTTTTACTGATTAAAAGTTTTTGAGTATGATTATATGAAACCTATTTATTTCCTATGATTTAATTAAGTTATGATGAAATCATTATGAAACACATTTCCTTTAAATAGGTTTTTTCTTTCCATGGGTTATGATATGATGAATTGATGAATTTATTATGAACTTTTAGCACACATATGTATAGTTTTCATTATGTGGTAGGTGGGCCCAAAATTATATATCCTTCCAATGAATTAGGTAAAGATTGATATCTCATGAGATAATATGGACTAGAATAGAAAGTGAAACTAGTTTAGTAAGGGAATATATCCAATATGATAGTCTTGGGAGCGAACCTTGACTAAGGAAATGATGGAATTGGGATTGAACCCAATCCACTATGATAGTCTTGGCAGTGATCCTTGACTAAGGAAATGATTTTATATGATTATGTGTATACCAAAAACCTATGTATTATGTTTATGATATGATTTTGTGGCCCATGATTGATTATTGATGATTTCACACTATTATGACTTATTTCTTTTATTGTAATAAAGTGTTATTCCACTATTCATGATTAAAAATATTTGACTGATTGGGTATGACTTTCATAAATTATGATCATATTCTCATACCCATATGACTATGCTCAATTATGATAATAGATTGATATATTCTATGTTTACCCTTACTAAAAATTTTAGCTTATCCATTATTATGTTTTTATTTACCTAGGTTATGAAGAAAGGTTTTAAGTAGGGTATGTCTAAGAAGTGTACTATGTGAGAATAAATTTGTGATAGATGTTAAAGACCTTTCATGAAATAATATGATTATGTATATAGTATCTAAAGACACCAAACCTTTATGGTTACAAGGTGTATATTATTAGAAGTTATATTAAATATTCATCTAAAATGATCTAATATTTATTTAAGTTATACTTACGTTTCCTCACCAACATAGGTCCATTTCTATTATATGGATCCCTGGAAATAAAGTCTACACATGCACCGGGGTTCACATGAAGGTTGTGTGTTTTTTTTGAATGTAATTGTACCCCCAAACACCTAATATATCTTCTTAGGGTAATTAATCATGGACATGTATCATGTATCACACATCAAAGAAGTGATCTAATGAATGAATCACAATATCTGACCTCTCATGAAATCCAAACCATCCCCTTGTGGTAAGTTCCTATGGATACACCACAAAAGCCATCTCACATAAATGGAATAAAGTTCATCAAGGCTAATATCAAACCCTATAGGGTCCCATGAACTCCAAATGGCCATCCCCCAACATGAAATATTTGGGAATAACCCTATAGTCCTCGATTAATTTCACCCAAGATAACTTCACATACTAGAAATAGCCTCTCACCAACACCTTCCCATTATAAGGAATGAGTCACCCAATCATACACAAAGACATAAGGTCTATAGGAACCAATATAAACTAAAAAAACTCACACTAATCCCAAAAAATCTTAGCAGATAGCCCTACCTCAAGCCATGATTCAAGGTATGTTTTCATCATTCCAAATCCATATCACCCATCTTAACCATTGGGATACTTCTAAAAATATAGACTCACCTAGTCACTTTGATACCAAAAGAAGAATATTTTTAGACAAAAAACATAAACCTACATGCATGACAGCCCATACAGTCACATATAAAATCCATAACATGGTAAAAATTTCCTACCCTAATCTTAAGGAATTCTACTTGCCAATCTGTGCCCTATAATTCAAGATTGACCCAAAAAATCCCAAATTACAAAAAAAATCTCTAAATTATAGATTTACCATAGAAAATATAGATAAAAAATGAAATAGTCATATAAGGAATATATTGGGAAAAAGTTACCAAAAAGGACCCCTTTAGATGAACAACACTTCGAACGACCTTCAAATAAAGTTTGGAGGAGATTGAGAGATAAGAATAATCCAACAATTTGATTATAGTCGAGCGGGGTTCATGGAAGGATGGGAGAATAGATAAAAATGAAAACCACCATTGGTAGTCTGATGGGGTTTCATGCCCTATAGGCTTACTCCCTAGGCCACTAGAAACCCAATTCCCTCCTTCTGTATATTTCAATAGAGGGGACCTTGTAACAATCTTAAAATCATTAATAATCACCAAAACTATCCAAAAAACACCCCAAATCATCCAATAATAAAAAATTAGATTCTAAAAATCGATCATTGAATTCATGTCTAGAATTTTTGGGTAGTTAAAACTTGGAATTACAAATGAGAAGAGATCACATTGAAGTCACCATTAATTATCCAAGGTCTTGAAGTAGAATTGTGAATATAATTTAGGTAGATCCAAATATCTCTCATTTTATTTTAAATGTTCTTAGCATAGATGAATGAAAACAAAAAAATATTATCATATAAATGGTTTTTAAATTAGATATGTATCACATTATCTTAAAAAATATAATTCAACATAAGTAGGTTTAACTTATTAAAAAAAATACATATTTTTATATTTTCATGAAAGAAAGATATAAAGAATCCAAGATTTATTTTAAATAGATATACCTTGAAATTAGAGACCATTGGTTCAAAAATTGAAAGAAATTGAATTTTTTATTGGTTAAATAGATATTTAAGTCTCTCAAAAGAGGTGGAGAGGTCCCTTTAATTGCGTTTCAAACATCCACCTTCTCCTAGAAATCCAGATCTCCCTTAAACTCTAATCACATCATATCAGTGGACAAACCGTGACCTTATCACCTTAAATCAACGACCACACTACCCTCCTATAAGCCTCTCCATCTACCTATGCTCCTTCAATAATAAAATCCCATCCACCACTTAAGGATCTTTCCTCCCCCATCACCTCACTTGATGACCACCACTCTGCCTCCCCTAATCGACCTCACTGCATCTCTATCTATATCCATTCAAAATTTCTTAAAAAATACTCGATCTTCTTTCTCTTATCCTTTCCTTAGATAGATGTATGTTGATTAGCCTCTAAACACTCATTACCTCTATGATTTGATTTCCACTACTTCATTGTGGTTACCCCATTGACTAAGAAGACAAGTAATCACTTGAATACCCTATTTTAATGTCCTAAAAACCATTTTTCAATGGTTATATGCCTCTAACAACTCATGAATGACTAACCAAATACGAGATATTGTTTGATAACAAACCGCGACTATGAGGCTGTGATAACGAGGCATTGTACTACCATAATATCATAGTGACTAGTTCCGATGATAGTTTGATTTGACAATGCTATTGATGAATAATGTTCATTTAATAATTTTATATTAATTTTTTAATGTAAATTAAAATAATTAAATACTTGTTTAATACACATGGTTTATCAATTATATTAATCACTTTTCAATGAACAAATTAATTTTGCCATGTAAAAAAATTGGAATATGTTTAAAGAACCCTACTCGGGGGGGGGGGACTTTATCCTTCAATCCGATATCATTAATTTACATGTCAAAATAAGTAGTGAGAGTGTAAATACTCAAATACAGTAACCCAGAGCTGATGATTATATTACTATATTGGTACAAGATACAAGAGATCATATCCTACATAATAGAATAGTTTAATAGTCCTGGGAGACTAGATAAATATATGATTATCACATTATATTTTAAAACATGTAATAAAACATAAAATTATAGTTAGAAAATTATTTTTTATTATAGTATATCTCTAAAATCATTCAAATATCCCTTCTTAGTATCTCGGGGAAAGGAAAACTTAATAAAGGGTGAGATCAGATGCCCAATAAGGGAAATCATACAACAAAATCTATCATAAAAAAAAATCACGAATAATATGGAAGATATAAAAAATAGTATTATATAACATATAAATAATAACATAAAGGGGGAATATATCCATGGATGAAATAACAATATAAATAATCACATGGATAACACTAAATAGTTTTATAGTGATAGAATGTATATACCAGCCGTCATAATCTAGCCATCAAGGCTTCATTCCAATACACCACACATAAATAACATAAATAGGTATGAAATGCACAAAATAACCAATCTAGTTAGGATCATGAGACCAAGATATGTATCAAGGGGAAATAATATTCCCTAATTAATAAGTTTAATGCATTCATTATATGAAATAAATTAATAAAAATTCAATACATAATCAATATAAAAATTCATATTGAAATACTAACATACAAAATGTTAATATTTCCCAATTAAATAAATAGAATAAAAGGATAATAATATATAAAAATAAATAAGTTGGATGGTATCATTATAGTATATCCCTAGTAAAGTATATGATTCATTAGAAGATGTTAGCATATATGGAAATACTTTTAAAAGATCATTGGAATATTTCTTGAGGAAAATAACCTTTTCAATTTGAAATCTCTTATTTAAAATCTAAAACTTTTCATAATATTAAGAAAATTTTTTTATTTAAAATTATAAATGGAAACTTTTAAAGTAATATTAAAATGAACTAATAGTCATGATGGCGGGAAAGTCCATTCACCTGGTAAACATTAAAACAAAGATTCTGTTCAAACCTTCTGTAAAAAGTACCTCATTTGGAAAATGAAATTATGATTAATTTTAAAAAAATTAGAAAGTAATACATGGGTAAAAATTAATTTAATAAATAATTTTATAATAGTAAAAACATTCTTGAAAACATTTTAAAGAAAATATAGAAATAGAATAAAAAGATTCCCGACTGAATAAAAAAACAATGTTAGTTTTCATTAAAATATTATTTCATAATTTTGAGTACGTAGAGAGATTAAAATGAAAATAAAAATTGTAATTTATAGAAATAACTATAGGAGAATAAAATATAAGGGTTTTAAGATAAAAATTATATAATTCCTCTAATGGAAACATAAACATAATTAATCACGAATAAGAATGAGATTGTGAAATAAACCCTTACCACTTTGATAACTTTTGAATCATAACCCACATGAATGAAATAACTTCAAATGAAACTTTAAATACCATTAATATAAATATATTAATGATATAACATATAAAAGTGTCCATATATACATAAAATTAAGGAACCAAGTAGTGAATATGACATATGTCTCATGGAAACAAAAATAAGATGAGAAACCCTTAACTCAAGTTCGACTTTCCTTGTAAGTTATTTTAACCTCATATATAATAAATTTAAATTTATTATAAATCTATAAAAAAATTATATTCATAAATATAATACCATATATGGTTTAATTATAAGAGTTTATCACCTATTAATTAACAATTCCTTATTAAAATCACTGTTTTAGGTGATAACTGTTTTATTTTTCATGCAGTTTTCAGTTTTGAATTTCCAATACTTGTACTTTGATCATGGTTCCATCATTAATAATATAATTTATATATTATTATTATAAATTATCACTATTATTAATAATTATTTAATAATTTATTTCATAAACACTATAACATCACTCATATAGGTGGTAAAACCGGCCCAAACAAGAGTTTTTTATAAAGACTGAATGAGTAATAATGTTCCAAGGTATAATCTTAATTGAAAATTTAGAAATTTATTATTAATGTAATAAGTATCATATATATTCATTATACATAATTTTATGACCTTATATAAAAGTATTATATTGAAAACAATATATATTTCTCATGGATATGGTATTCTGTATATACGCATGAATGATACATCCATTTTATAATGAGAAAAGGAAAAGAAATTAGACAATATTTAATCATTAAAAAATAATTATTACATCATAAATGTAATATATATTTAGTAATTGTATCATTATAACGATCCATGAGAGGCAGTGATGGAAAATTAATTACATCGCTACATGGAGGTGGTAGTCCACACGTACACACAAGAAATACTTTCATTTTTCATTTGGTGGAGATGAGGTGGAAAATGGTTGTACCATAATAATAAAAAAATATAATTACATTTATTATATTTTATTGAATATTTTAGTATAGATACAATATATTTATAGTAATTATAATAAGAAATAAACTTTTAAAGAGTCGAGTAAGATAATTACCTCTTCTTTGAGAGACCTCCTTTGGCTTACACCTTAATCCTTCTTAATATGGTTATAGGAGAAGAAACAAAGCTTAAGAATTAAGTTAAGGAATATATAAAGTTTTTTGGGTTGGGATTATCCCATATAAATGGATTAATTGGCGTGTATAAGAGAGGAGATGACTTTTCCTTTTATAAGTGAGGGAAAATACACACTTGGAATTACTTAAAATATTTAAATATAATATATACCATAATAATGTAAAGTGGTACCAAAGAATAAAAAATTCTTAGATAAGATATTATAGGGTTTAAAAATACTCAACCAATCACATTTAGACAAGTTTTGGTGATACTTTAAGCCTTATATCCTAGTAAAACCCCCCTTAAACCCAGTTTAACCTTAACCGTGATAATTTGAATTTTTACCATGACAAGTTAATTATATGCTAAAAAAATAAAAGGATACTTATAATAAAATTTCTATATTATGATTAAAAAATTATAATTCATTTTATTATATTTAAAATATATAGGTAGCATAAATTATATTTTATATAAGTATGAAAAACACATAAAAAAGTTTTTTTAAAAAATACTTGATTTTAGCGTAAAAATAATTTCACCTTGAAATCTAGAAAAAAGCTTGTTTACATGATTTTTATTTTTTCAATAATAAAAAGTAATATTTCTTTGAATTTTGGATCAATAAAAAACTGAATTACACCTTCTAACCATACTATTAAATTCAAAGACCCAAAAATAGTTTTTAATTTGGATAAAATATAATTTATGTTCATAAAAGTCAAGAATGGGTTCCAAAATTAAATATAATGTTCTAAAATAATTTATTTAACTCTTTAAACATATATTTGGTTGAAAAAAAGTCATAAAATAGTATAAAGAGAAGTTTTATATAAATTTCAATGTCTAACCCCATAGTTTTATCCTAGTTTTACTAGTTTTACCCTTACCAAGGTGGTAAATCTTTACCATGGCTACTATTCATAACGACAAAAAATAGAAGGGACCTATTTGAAAAAATTTGAACCTCCTGATTCCAAATATGGAATATTTTTCTCAATATTAAATGTATATAAGTTTCTAAAATCAATTTTAATATAAACACATAAAATGTAATGAAAAACAATTTTAAAAAATAGATTTTTAGGCCAAAAATGAACTTATAAAAAATAAAGTATAATGATAATTACTGTGTAATTAATTAAATTATTTATAATTATATGAGAATTATTCTACTTTAATATGAATTTAAAATCATAACTAAACATTTAAATTACCTTATTTAATGAAAAAAGTTATAGTTTTACAAAAAATGATATTTTTCACTATCCAATTAAATATAAATATTTTCAAAAAAGTCCCAAAAAACTCACCCTTTGATAATATTAAAATTATATTTAAAAAAAATATTCATTTCATCATATAGAATTTCTAAAAAAATGTTTGAAATTAATTATAATGTCTGCATAAAAAATGCAATAAAAACCATTTTTGAGGAAAACATATTTTGGAAACATAAAATGACTTTACTAAAACTTTATCTCTTATTTATTATTAATTAATCAGAACATTTGAATTATATAAAAAATTATACATATTTTTCATAATGTGTTTATTCCAATTCATACTATCAATTCATTAGCTAGGCTATAATTGCCACATTTAAATTATAATATTTTTATAGTATATTTAATTTTGCATAAATATTGATTATACATGTTAAGAAATCAATTTTAATTATTAATTTAATTTTTTAGGATGTTATAGAGAGGTTAAATTAATAATTTAAATATAAAAATTAGCCCCTGGAACAAGCTCAGTTCGGGCATAAATCCTATAATAAATTAACATTGACCTTATATAAAACATTATATCCTAAGTATCATCATGATAAAAGAATTCAATTATGGGATATGGTTTATGATAAAAATAAATAAATGCATCACACATAAATTTAATTATTTAATTAAATTTATATTTTTTTTAAAAAATTCAACATCTTTTGAAAATCATCAAACTTGCAAACTATGTCAAATGATACATTTTAGGATAAAAAATATGGCTAGAATATTTTTTTTGAAATCATCTAACATGCTAATGAAATATTTTTTATCAAAAAATGAAAAATTGTATGTGACCTTTGAAATAACTAATTATTTAAATTATTGATTATGTTGTAGTAAAAAACTCTTCCAAACCATGAAAAATGCCCATATAGGGTTACACTACATTAAAAGATCAATCGAACCATCCAAATATTTTTATGGGGTCATTTACCAGGTCAAATTACTATTTTACCCCATCAATGAACCTTCATTTGATATTCAAGTATAGAAATTAATCTATAAAATATGGTTTACCAAAATAATTTAATTAAGAAACTTTTTGAAGGAAATATTACATAAATACTTAAAATAATAATTTTTTTATTGATTTTAAAGAAACAAAACCTCTATTAAAGTATAAATAGGTCTAAAATGATGGAGAAAAATAGAGTCCCAAATAACGATATATTTATAGTCTAAGGGAAAGGAACCTAAAGAAGAGTAAATCACGAGAGTAAGGTAATCATATCTTTTTGAAGCAAGTAGGTCCATATATTTGTTACCCTCACTCCAGGTGTGTTTCAACATTGTAGTAGGATTCATCAACCTCCTATAATATCTAATAAGATATGAAATAGTCTAATGTGGAAAATTACTACTTTTTAGGTACTTGATAAATAAAGTAGATTCAGATACAATAATATAAAAAGACATATCCATTGATATTATAATGGTGGGACCACTATAAAGGGTCCAAGTCTCTGTTTCCATATCATTTATATTGACATAGAAAGAATTAGAGGTGGAGATCACTAACCCACACCCATATCTAATTATTATACCACCTCTCATGATTCTATTAGAATAGAAATCGTAACTTTTTGTTTTAATCCAAAAGTGGGAGGAATCCATCAAACCTATCATAAAATATTAATGCTTCCACCCTAATATTGGGGGATTGACAAGTCAGGATACAGGTCCCAAATTCTAGTTAAACCTAAGGGATGATCCATATCATGTATCAAATAAATCATCTTAAGATTTAAGAACTAGAAATAGTTGTGATAACTATTATTCATTAAGTGGTTATCAAGATCCCATATAGACAACCACCCAGACACAAAAATTTCTTTACATACCTTCCCTCACTCTAAATTAAGATCAACTTAGTGAAACCAATCCTCCAATAGCTAATTAAAGGAACCCCAATGGAGAATGATTCCCATGTGCTCTATTAAGAAAATTTACACAATGGTTTCCCATTACCCATCCAATAAGAGATACTCCATGGATTCAATATAATGATGAATACAAAAACAACACTGAGAATACAATTGAATACATTTTCATTAAATCTATATGCCTATGGAGAGAGAGAGGTTATATGAAAACCAAACTAAAAATATATATTTATAGGGAATGCGGTCATCCTAGATAAACTTACCCTAATAATCAACACCTTTCCATATCTACCTAGAATTTTGGTAAATTTTCAATCTGAACAGACCAAAGATAAAGTCAATATAGAATCACATATATAGTTTATCAACCAATTGTATATTCTTGTAAATAATCATCTAGTAATCATTTAGGATAAAAGATATGAAGTTAGTATGGTACATAGTTTACTTGAATCTCAATTTATGAGTAGGGAAATAGAGAAAGATGAGAGGATTCCCTAGAAAATTTTCATACCAGAAAGACACATTGGCTCTCCCAATTATCCATCTGGAGTGATCATAGAGGTATCTAAGGGAACCTTGGAGGTTTCACCATAAGAGAGAGGTAGATAAGGGAATGCAGTTGGTGACATCAAGAGTTCTTCTATATTTAGACCATGTATATATCTCCTATAAGGAGTCATATGTAATGAATTACCATGATAATTTTTCATTCATTGATTTTATGGATTCATGTATATTATATAAACCAATTACAAATTCACCATTCAAAATCAAGAGGGACCTATAACTAGCCCATTTGATCTTACCATTGAGTCCAGGGTCCTAGAAGGATTATTTAAGCATGGATTAAATTCCATTGAGGAAACTTATAGGGAATCTAATTACTTCTAAAATGTGCATGGGGATCAAAGATAATAAATTGCTAATAAGATACATTATACCTACAAATGAGAGGAACTACCTTTTATTATTGGTTATATAACCCATGATTATTATAACCAAAGAATCAGAGTGGATGATTTGGATTTTTGAAGAGGATAATAGAGAACTAAGATATTCCATGGGGAATTTACCTCTAGAGAAACCAACTAACACCTCAATCTAACTTGCCCTCTTTATTGAGAAAATGTTTGAAATGTAAACACTAATATTATTTAAAATCAATTGTTTCTCACTTCAATTACTGTAAATATTAATTATCTATTGGAAACCTAAGATCATTTTATGAATACTATTTATGAAAAAAAATATTTCATAAAAAATAAGTGATGAAAAATACCTAGGGATCCTTTATTTCCATTAAAATGATATATAAAACCAATGGTTAAGGCACTAATAATATTCATTATAAATACATCTTGAGCAAGAACAAACAATATAGGAGAGATTGTGACACTTTGAAATAGACCTATGGTTGTATTATAGAATCTAAATTTCCTTCACATTAGTGAGATTGAGAACTAGGGATCTAGGAAAAAATAAAATCATATTCCACAAAACCAATATGAAAAAATAAGGTAACACAAAAATTTGATAATAATACTCTATTACGTGATGTTAATTTTTTTTCCATGGATATATTCACCATGATGTTTTTCAAAACACTTTCCTATTGAAATCATGAATCATCTCTTATATAAGAATAATTTTAATTTAGATACCCATACCTTTATTGAAACTATGATAATCATTATAAAATAAATTAGGAAGGAGAGGGGAGAGCCTTTCATTGATGATATTAATGATATCCATTTTGATAATATATTAGGTAGTAATATAGATGATCCCATGAAATCCAATAGGGCTCAATAAAATATATAGGTTCAAGGATTGGGCATATTTTAATATTTTATTTTCTAGAGGAAAAGTTTCGAGCCTATATTAATTTGAATGTCAATAATATGAAGATTATCTTCTAAGAAATATCCATCTTCTACCAAATATGAATATCATGTCCTTATAGTTTCATTCAAAATCTAGTAAGGAGATTATAAAAGTACTTTACAAATTTAGGACTAGTAGTATTGATGTCAGAAGTAAATGTCCCATCCCCGAATTAAAGGATCTTTAATACATGAATAAATGTATTAGTGTTATAGTCACCCTTTTTGAGCCAATTAACCCTAAAACTCTTCTTAGAAACGTTTTATTATTTGATAAGATAATCCAAATGCTCCTTTTGTTAAGATGAGTGAGTCAAAAAGATATTAATAACCCAGTGGTCTTGCAGAATACAGTCAAGATGCACAATCTTGTTCTCCAAGACTACAACATAGAAGTATTGGAATACCCTCTACTATTCCCAAGAAACAATCTCCTCTCTTATCCATTTGGGTTTACATTTTAGTAAATCACATGGTTTTACATTCATAGTGTCGAACTAGGAGTTTTACACCACTTTCATAATTCCTTTAGATAGGAGACATCATTTAGAGAATATAAACCAATGGGAGTTTCCACCCAAACCTTCCATCTTGATTATTAAGGGATAGTGGTTTGAAAGATACTAGGTTAGGTGTAACACCCTAAGATTTTATAGTATGTCTCTTTTAAAATTTAACACCTTCTATAGTTTATTCTTCACAAAACACCATGTTTAAAACCCTAATATACTTTTAAATACAATCCTTGAAATAGTGATATGACCATTAAGAATAGTAATATAACCAATAGAATAGAAACTTCACCTATTAAAGTATAAATAAAATTTAGGTATCTTGTAAATGAAAATATGGTATATTTATATCATGGAATAAGTAAATACATGTTTTAAAAATGATAAATAAAGTGTTGATATTTTTGTGAAATGTAAATGTTTATTAATGATTTTATAATTAATATAACGATTTAAAAGAAAATTTATTTTCATAAAATATATTCATAAATTAATATTTTGTTTTATTATAATTATAATATAATTTTATGAGACCTTAATTAATTTTTCAAAGTGTCTTATAAACTATTATAATATATAAATTGATATATTTTTGAGTAAATGATGATTTTATTTAAAAATTAAATTTATAAATTTATAAATTTATTTTCATAAAATTGAGTTCATTTTTTAATTCTACATATTGAAAAATGGTTAGGGTAAAATTTTGGTAATTTTTTAAAATAGTTGTTTTTTTGGTGAATAGTAAAATATGGTAATTTATAGTATTTAATAAATACATGAATTATTGATTCATAGATGATGTATGGATGATGTAATCCCATAATATCAAACTCACCTTCTCACTTTACTATATTCATTCATGTCAATAAAAACTTTTCATAGTCTTAAGCCAAAATAATGAACAAATGAATAAAATAATCAAAAAATACCCCTCTCCTCCACTATAAATACCACCCCTCACCACCTTTTCTTTTCACACCTTCAAAACATTTAATCTTGTCCAATTTATTCTCAATAACCATAAAAAACCTACCCCCACATTCTGTTTTTTCTGGTCTAACCCAAAAGACAATTTCAAAGTTCCTTAAGGTGGTTCTCAAGGAGAGGAATTCAAGAGGTAAAATCCCCTTTTGTTCTTTTAATTTTATTTCAATTCATTTTCTTTTATTAAACTTTAATTACCTCCTCTTTAAAAACATTAATGATAACTCCATTATATTATATATAATTTAATGTTATTATGATAATGGTAAATCCACTATCAATTCTTCTCTCTTTCACTTTTTGTTCTAAAAATGAGAACATCATCTGTGAGGTGTTGATTCACCACCTTCGTAGGTGATGAGTATTTCATTTTATCATACCACATTCAAGGATGGTCATAAAACTATTTTTACAATAAAACCAAATTATAATATGTATATTAAAACTTATTTAGTGTTCCATAACTGGTATATATAAAAAATATTTATTAATAAAACAAAATTAGTGCATGATGATTGAAAAACACCAAAATAATCCGAACGATTATCATTAAAGTTTTATATAATGAATAATAATTTTATCTAAAAAAGATATATAATATAATTAAATATTATTTAAGTTCATTAATAACATATAATTTCAGTTCTAGATAAATATTCCCATTTCTCATGATCTTTGATACATGTATACAAGTGAACCATTCATGAAAACCAAGGAAATGAACACTTCTGACCGATGAAATTAAAGCCTATAACTCATCAAAAAGACCATAAATTAACTTAATGAAATTATACTGAATCAAATACATGTTGAATAGGTTCTGAATTAAATTATTAATGAATCTAATTTTATTATCTAAGATTTTAAGTACAAGTGCAGAATGCTTTCAGACATAAGGTAAGGGATTCTCCCTGAACCTCCATTTTTCATTCGGGTTACACTTTCTCTCCTGTTATCCCAATGTAATTATTTTTTATTTTTTTATAATTCTTTGAAATTATATCTATATGTTCCAAAATAATGTATCCATATCATTTCATCTTTATTTGATGGGAAAATACATGTTTTATAAGGTTCCCTTCTCAATTACACTTGAAAATCAAGCCTAATTGAAGGGAACTTCTCAATTTCTTTCTCATTTTCAAGTACCATCCATAATATATTTTAAAACACCATTATTTTTATAAAATTACTATTTTTATCATGAAAAAAATCTTTTTTCTTTTTTGGTTTTATAAAAACAATTAATACTTTTTCCTTGATGCTTATTTTTTAATGGAATGTGTTTTTAGTTATTCAACATGCCTTATTGCTTACATTTATTTAGGATAGATTTCACTATATTACTTACCCTTACTAATAATATGAGATAAACCTCTTATTAAGTTTTATTTTCCCCTAATATGTGAAGATGTATATTATGAATGAATTGAAGGGATAATCTAGGAGTTTATGGGTGTTTCTATGTTGTATTTCATTTCAAGTTGTTATCTAACAATTATGTTTGTATCTGGATTTTCAAAGATACTAAACTATTTAGTCCTTCAGGATGTGACTTAATTTATTATTATACCAATTTAATAAATTAATTAACTGACTTTAGGATACCAGGGTGGAGTCTTTACAATTCTTATGAGAGGAAGTTGATGAGAAACCTTAGAAACTAGATTTATAAAAAAAATATTGGGGAAAATAACCCTAAGATAGACTTTGAGAATAAACATAGAAGAACATCCTAGAATTTTCATAAGGTAGATATTATATAGGTCTTCCTAGAAATACATCCCTTTCTAGATACTATAAGTAGAGGTAGTTCTATCACAGATTTACCTAGGTGTAACAACTCTGGAAAGGTGTGTTGGGAATAACTCAGCATAACCTGATACATGAAAATGGGCCTTACTACACACCTGGTTTGACACTCCCAGGGGGATATTATTAGGATAAATAAAATTTTCTTTACAAAATATTTTTAAGGATTTAAAAGTAAATATCTTCCCAAATAAACCATGTTTATGATTATGAGATTAGATATGCATAAAATTTTCAATTTATTTTAAGTGTTACTAGTTTAAAATTATGCATCACAATTAATAATCTAATTCAGTGTATGACATTTTTTAGAAATGGAACCAAGTAGAAAGAATGAAAATTGTATCAATGCACATATTCCATTTAGGGATTTACCTACTATGAAAGATAATTATATTAGAGAAGTATCTGTAACTGGATATAAGAAACTAATAAATATACTACGATATATGACTCAAGTTATCAACAGTAACCGTACCCATATAAAGCATCCTAATCCCCAACATGGAGGAACAATGTTAGACCACTTCACAGTACAAAAACCTCCATCATTCAATGGTACTACAAACCCATTTGTAGATGAGGAGTGGATAAGTTCCTTAGAGAATATATTTATCACTTTGGGAAGTAATGAAAGAGAGACGGTTATCATAGAAGTTTATGATCTATCGAGAGATGAATATCAATGGTAGTAATTAATTTAAAACACAAAGGAGGAGAAAGAAATTGAAAATATGTAATAGAAAAATTTTAAGGAAATTTTCTTAGAGAAATATTTCCCTTATAAAAAGTGAGAAGATATAGAGAGACAATTATTGAATCTGAGGAAAAATGAGGATGAGAATGTTTCTAAATAATAATACAACTTTAAAAGGTTATCAAGGCATGATGTGGATTATGCACACAATCTAAATAAAAATATTTACTGATTATTTCATGGGTTAAAACCATTCCTCCAAAGGGAACTAGTCTCCCAAGATTTATCATCATACAAAGATATAATCTCATGTGATATCAAGATAGATAAAAAATTCTCTAGGCCTTATGGCTTTAAAGGAAAGAAAGAGAAGACGAGGGATACTAAACACATTGGAAAAGTAAATATAGAAATTGGGAAGAAGGTAAGATTTGAATTTACATCTTGTAATAAATGTGGAAATAAACATCATGGAACATGCCTATTGGGGATGTGAGTTTATTATAAGGGTGGAGAAAAAGGCCATCATTAGTGATCATCCTTCACTTTTAGATAAGTAAGGCATCGAGAGACAAACTCTACAACTCTATTATTCATCCCAGGCCACCAAAACTGAAGTCATAGTTCGTAGTACATATTTTACACACCTGGATATACCACCAAAGGAGATATATGAAACTCTATTCAAACCCCTTTCTATAACGTCACTGTCACCATCGTGCATCCTCTAAAAATAATGAAATTATCACCACATTTAGAAAATACATCAAGAGAATTTCCAATGGATATTTGAGTACATAAGGTCTCACATTCGACATCCCCAACCTGTGCCTACCTAAATCACTACAAAAGTGGAGGGGTAACAACCATCAAATAAAGGTCAGATGCTCTATATCCATCCACAAAGGATAACTGTAACGAGACCAACTACTCTAACACCTTGTTCAGCAATGACAAACAAGATCTCCTGCTGAGGGAATCTACTACCATTTTCCCCTTCCCAGGAGTATAGAAAATTTAGAAGTCATAATCATGGAGGAATTATAGCCACCACCTCTTTATCAAGTTAATATCCTTCTAAGAGAATATATATTTAAGACTCTTGTGATCCGAATAGATGATAAACTGCTCGCCCATCATGTAGTGTCACCACATCTTTAGTGAAAAGACTACTAATTCTAACCTAAGATCATGGGTTGCATAGATATGATCCTGTGGTATCAACTTATGTGAACCATAGGCAATCACTACCTGCCACTGCATCATAACAAAACCAATCCTGGTTCTTGGTGTATCATAGAAAACCACATAATTGACACAACCTATGGAAATCTAATGATGGGAGACCTCATCAAACTGTACCTTAACTTCTAAAAAGCCTTCTAGAACCTATCTGTCCACACAAAAGGATTCTCATTTCGAGTCTAAGCAGTCATGGGTGATAATATTCTGGAGAAATCAAGTATGAATCTCTGGTTTAGCCTGCCAACCCATGGAAGATCTGCAATTCTATCATGCTCTAGGGTGGATCCTAGGATAACACTACCTAGACCATGGTTGGATCCACTACCATTCTATCCACTGAGATAACATATCCTAAAAAGTGGACTGCTTGAATCTAGAACAAAAAATTCAAGATATTTCTATAAAGCTGGTGTTCTCAGAGTACATCTATAACCATTATCAAGTGTCTCAAATGATATTCATCTGACACCAAGTAAACAAGGATATATTTGATGAATTATAGCAAAAACTAGTCTATGAAATTCTAGAAGATCTGGTTCATGAGTCCCATGAACACTATTGGGGTGTTTGTCACATGAAAAGGCATCACCAAGTACTCATAGTGACCATAGCAGCATCTGAATGTCATATTCAATATAACCTCATCTCGTACTCATATATGGTGATAGCCTAACATGAGATCAACCTTTAAGAACCATCATGAACCTATCAACTGATCAAAGAGGTCATTGATCCTCAGTAGTGAATACTTGTTCTTCATAGTTACTTGGTTCAAGCGTTGTTAGTCCACACACAACCTCAAGCTCCCATATGCCTTCTTGCCAAACAAAATTAGGGTTTCCAAGGGTGAAATAATGGGTCTCATAAATATATTCCTCTATAAGTCGTCCAACTACACCCTCAGATCATGAATTAATATGGGATCCATTCAATATGCTGGCATAGATATCGGTTCCATCCCAGGGTGTAGATAAATGAAAAATTATAACTCTCAGCAGGGAGGTAAACCTGTAACATCCTCAAGGAAGACATCCTCATACTCCACCACCACTACAGGAAACTGGGAACTCATAACATCCACTAAACCAAGGTTTAGACTAGCCAATTGACGAGTAATCAGCTACACCCTTCTATGCATGAGTCTAACCTGCACTGCTTGGGTTTCCCCTTCACCAAAAAAGGAGAATCTGGTTTCATCATAGTGGAAACACCACACCCTTTTCCGAAAATAGTCAATCTGGGAATGAATTATAAATAACTAGTCCATACCAAGGATTATTTCATAAGGACTTGACACTACTACTAGGAGATTACAATAGAAATTCTCATCTCCAAGAGTTAATTCACACTGTCGACACCATTGCGTGATCATTGAATCATCCCCATTAGGATTCTCCATGAGAAAGGATCGAGCTAAGGGATCAACTGGAATCTCTAAATCTTGAACAAGTTATGTGTAAAGAAACTAATGAATAAAACCTATGTCTATCAGTACTATAAATAAGGTATAAAATGCACAAATAATACCTTGAATCATTCCCGAAGCCTTTGGGTTATATGATTTGACCACCTACAGCTATCCCCAACCCTGTACTATAGCTCCTGGAGCCTGGTGTGGACCACCTGGTGGCGATGGTGGTAATAGGTCAAAGTTCCTAACACCTCATACTACTCTCCCAGCTCCTCTTCAACATATTCTGACTTGCAGACCTGCTTTCTCCTACTGTTGCCTCTGCCTTGGTGGTCAATCCCCAATCTCCATATCATTTGTATATCAAGTCAGACAATCTCATGCAAGATGTCCCCTACCATCACATCAGTAGCACCACCTCTCTCTAGGCTAACTGGATCCATACTGTGAGCCCTGAACTGAAGATCCTCTATCCTACGACCTCCTCTTGATATGTCTCACATGTCCAGGTCCCTGAGACTGACATCATCTCCCTACTTCTGAGGGCTCTGCTCCTTATTGCTCACTGTTGACAACCACTGACTATATCTACTCATCCAATAAACAATATACCACCAAATCTCTCTCTAGCACCTCAACATAGTTAGGAATGAATATAGGGATAAAACTGGACCATATGTCTCCACGAATACCTCACTTAAAATTTTGATGCATGAATAACTGATCATGAACCATATCCATCAAGTACCTGGAGAGGTTGGTAAACATTGATCAACACACAGCTAATTTCTTGTTTCCCTTTTAGAGCTATAAAATCTACTAGATATTTATAACCCTCAATATAGATGATGAGAACTCCTCTCTCAAAAGGTGATCAAACTCTATCCATGAAAGAGTCGCCTCATTGTAAGACTAGGTCACTAACCCCCACCATCGCCCTTATAATCCGTGGTTGAGGCTCACCACCGAGACCACCATATAGTCTTCTAGTGTCTTGACCAGATGGAAAACTTGAGTCACCACCTCAAGACAGTCCTCAACCACCTATGGGTCAGGCTCACCTCATAACTTGAGGGGTATCTACTACTGAAACTTATGAAGCGCACTCATCCTACACACCTCATCCGCTGGTTTTGCAGGTACCATGTGCTGATCTATGAGTGGTGGTATGGATGGTTACCACCTAGATATAACATATTAGGACCTGGTCCAAGTATCAATGCCTCACCATTAAGGGGATCATCCCTGTGGTCATGATGTTGAGTCCTAACTAGTATACATTGCAAAGGCATCCTGAAATTAAACAAGTTGTACCACAGTTAGTGAGTATATATACAGAGATGACCCAAGAAGGACATGAAAACCAAAACCCATTCCTATATGATGCATGTACCATTATTTTCCATGCAACCAATGTTCTTATGTACCGAGTCGAAAAGAAGGTGATCCGAGTCTTTGTGTATGGATACGTCAACCACCACACCAACACTGGAGTCCCCGACCTAAAATCTAAACTTGAAATGATTAACGTTGTTCCCCCAATCCTATCTCATAGAATCTTAGTCCTAAGGTATATACATGACTGATATGATAACCATATGTCATGAACTATCCCAGAAGGTCCCATTCCATGACTCCCCAAGCCCACCTTTAATAGGCCAGGGGCTGGCGGCTAGCACTGAGAAGACATATCACTAACATGGGAGGCCTTAGCCTAAGCACTTGTATACACACACACACACATCTCAAAGCCTATACAATTCTAAAATGTAGAAATTACTGAACAAAAATGCATGCATACATATAAATCCCATAAATAGAGAAAAATAAAAAGTAAAGGAAAGTAAACATGGATAAATATAAGCCCACAAAAAATAGTATGAAACATAAGTCTAACCTAAAAGTAAAGAAACTCTTTTTTGAATATCACATGAACACACCCCGATTTTTCCAATCTCACTAACAATCATATGGTACTGGTCTATCAAAGAATTTTTTGAATGGTTAGTATTCTGAAAAATACACAACAGGTGCGGGAAAACCACATGCAGGGGTGAGTATATGAATACCCATCAGGACACCCTAAAACAACAAAGCATACAATAAAGGAAATATGGTCAGATCTACACAGGTATATTTCTACAACACATATAACAAGAATATCCAGATATACTCACCAAAGGCACATAGTCAAAAGGGTAAGTCACAATTGTAGTATACCAGCCTTGGATTTTATCCTGAAGATTCCACAAAGTAATCACATGGGAGAACACACATCTAGGTCTGATAGCACTGATGAAGTCCATCCAAGAGGTACTACATTTCAATTATCATCATAAGAAAGTACACACTTAAGAGAATATGATACATAGACAAGGATCACTACCAAGGCCATGGGGTGATACCAACAACTAAATCTAGATTAACCCACTAAGTAGAGGATCAGATCCCATGTAGCGTTGGTCACAAAGATACCAATAAATCCACATAGGGAATGAAGATGAATAGAGGATCTCACTCCAGACCTCTCGAATGGATTCTAGTGGATCTATATAATAATTCCTACTGAATGGATCACAGTCTAAGGAGAAGGAGACGATTCCATACCAACCCTCAGGGTAAGTATAAGGGGAAAATACCCTATCAAAACTTGTCTATAATACGAATGAAAAGGGATCCAATCCATGTATAAAAGAGTACATGGCATGTAGTAGGGGTCACACACTGCGTCCCTTGACCTCGGGTCCTGCCCATGTCACCAAACCATGTCTGTGTAGATGTATATGCTATGTAGGCTGCCCATGTAGTCTACCCATGTTCTAGTACATGACTTCATCCCCTGTACATGTTTCCATGTACCAGTACATGGATTAGCCCATGTACCAGTACATGGATTAGCCCGTGTACAAGTACATGTACTATCCTGTATACTTGGTCCAAGATGTGTCTGTGTGGGGGTACATGACGTGCTCTAACCCATATAGTCCACACCATGTTTATGTACTTCCCAAAGTACACATTGAGTTTCCTGGGAGATACCAAACGCCATGTGATAGGGGTCACACGCCGTGTGATAGGGGTCACACGCCGTGTGATAGGGGTCACACGCCGTGTGATAGGGGTCACACGTGTGATAGGGGTCACACGCCGTGGGATAGGGGTCACACGCCGTGTGACAGGGGTCACACTCCGTGTGACAGGGGTCGCACTCCGTGTGACAGGGGTCGCACTCCGTGTGACAGGGGTCGCACTCCGTGTGATACTTAACTTCCTCAAAAAACCCTAACCATTACAAAGGGGTCCCCACATGGCATGTAGATCTGGTTTACACACCATATAGCATGGGATTTTCCCAAAATCTAGATCCACAAACCGATCATCTCTTCCATCACTATGGCCTCCGATCCAACCATTCCTTATTGGCAAACTTAAGTAACCACCTCATCTGTGGCTTTCATTCAATAAACAATGAGTTATGGTCATCAAATCCATTTAAAAAATGAATCAAAGCATCATTCTTCATTGTGTGATAAAGAACACCGAAGAACATGAAATCAGGTATTCACCATCATTAGATTTGTCATTGCTTCCATTTTCACACCACCGTTATGTCATGTTGATCCCAGATATACAATATCAAATCATTGTGCCAAGAAATGGGTTAAGAATGATTAACTAATCAATATTTTTTGAATCGTGGTCCAAACAAAGAATGGCCATGATGAACGCGAAATTAGGGGAGAAAAGCACAAGAAAAATATAGAGGAATAAACTTAGATCGACATTTGTGTTGATATCAATCCATTTTCAATATAAATACAAAAAAAGAATCAACAAATTTAATCACAAAGAGATTCTACCGAAATAACTCTAAAATAAACCTATCCCACAAATACACATGATCTACAGATCAATATGTTATTCGATTGATCCACATTCATCATAGGAATCAAGAATAGAGAAAAGAAACTAATTAAATAACCACAATACCTGGGTTTGGATCAATCACTAATGAAGAACAATCTGGTGTCATTGTTGTTGGAAAGATCCTTCAATTCCATTTCCTGTTGATCGTCGATCCACAATTTGATCATAGTTCACCAATGTGATCTCCTACAATGACACCAATAGTCTTTTTCTAATCATAGTGTTATGATGCTAACTCTAAAATTCTACCATAATCACGTATTTAAAATAAACATAATTAGGTTTCTGCGTCAAAAATAATTTAAATAATTATTTTATTTATTTTATGCCCATGATATATTTTCTACAAATGACCTGTGTTGACCAAGGATAAGTTGTTCATAGGAAAAAACCCATATTCTGAATTCAATGGTTCCCTCAAATTTTTGATTCGAGCATCCATTCAGAAGTTATTCCACTTTTTTAGGAAAACTGTGTGCGTGTGTTATTTAATATATTTAATATATTTCAATCATTTATTCTAGGAACACTGAGCCTTAGAATCAGACCCTGTCTTAGTGACTGGTCTCTAAAATAATTATTATATTATCCAAAAAAAATTTATGAAAAATATAAGACATTACATGTGTATTTGGTTAATAACTTTCCATATCGATTATTCTTATTGATTCATGAATGCTTCTGTTGTACTAAACCCTTACTAGGAATTTGAGATCACCCTTATTTTTTTTAATTTCTCCAAGATTCCATGAAGTTTACTAAGAAATATATGCAAGGATATACTTGAGAGAATAAAAACATTCTAAAAAAAATTATTTTGTGTTTTTTTTGTATTCAAATATATTTTACATCTCAAGTATGTATCTAGTTTACAAAGACTGCCAAACTATTCGATCCCTTGGGATACGATTCCTTGTATCTTATGATAATGTAATGTAGTAAAACACTGGCTCTGGGCTACTGGGGTCAAGGTCACTAGAAAAAGACCTTATTAAATGGAGGTAAAACCTGAACTCATCTGATACAATATTTTTTTTATAGAAAAATGTTATTATTATCTTTAAGATTAATTTTTCATTTAATCATTAAGAAGGAGAATCTTAATGTAAGAAAATCCCAATACTGGTAACTAAATAATAATTATTAAATAATATAATATTTTTCATATCCACCCCCATCGAAAATCCCTATTGGTCATACTATGAATATAAGAGTGACCCATGAAGCTTTCCACCAATAGGCCATGGGTTGGTGACTAGCAACAAAGGTACACATCACACAAATGAGATACATTACACTCAAAATCATAGGAATATAAAAATTAAACTACCCATAAACACTATAATATAAAAATAATACCTTTATCCTATAATAACCATAATTCATAATAATGTTATAAAATTACAATTCTCCCAAATAAAATACCAAAATAAAACTTCTAGGAAGAAACTCCACCCATAGATTCCATATCAAGCTAGTAATGTATTGCTCAATATCCAAGTCCCATCTAGAAACCTATAAAATATATTTATATATACATAGGTGAGAATACATGTAAACATAGTAGGACCCTCTGCATGAACACTCATGAAAATGTGGAAGAAGAATACTAGTTATTTACTGAATAAATAATAGAACCGATAAGAACCTATTTGGTCAATTATCACCCGACCTCACCAAGGCTCACTCACTCAATATCACATCAACAAATAGTAACATAATACTTGAAGAATATATCAAATATGTACCCTTCCACCACTTCCCAATTGTATTTTTTCTCTCACACCCCAAAGTCAAATGTCCAACGATCCCATCCCTTTAATACCCATGAATTCATATAATATATATAGACCATGTAACAAATGATGTGGGATCGAACATATCCATACACTCCTCAACCCCCATGGGTTTTAATGATCTTGTTGAAACTAGTCTGTAATATCCATACCATCATAAACACATCCATATTCTAACAGCATATCACATTTCAATAACAGTATGGTATCATGAACATGAAGGATATCAACCTCATACCTTACTCACACCATGAATAACCTACACTATACACCTTCATATCACAACCACATATTAGTAGGGTATCATGAACATGAATAACATCAACCTCGTTCCCCACTCCAACCATACATGACCCCTACCATGTAGCCATATCATGTTATATTTTATACTATAACTTTAATCCATCATATCTTGTAATAAATATGAAGGAAGATAGGGGAGAGGGGGTAGTCATTCTACCATTCCTTCACCAACTTGGATGTTTGGGGAAAACACATGGAACCCAAAACACTTGGGCTTCAATAATGTTACCCAAATTAGGTGGGGTGCATATGAAATCACAAGAAAAATAATACATATATATATATATATATCACATTTATAAAAACATATCAACTAAATGGATATTATAAAACAACACTACCTAAGTCCATAACCATCACTACACCTCCACAAAAATTCTCTAACAACAACCGCCACTTATACAATATCAACCAAGCCCTTTATTTCCCACAGAACAACCATAATAGAAACCATGAATTCCATTTAAGCACAACATTTAACTATTTATAGATTTACCATTTACTATCCATATTATATTCATTATTTAATTTATTGACCATATTTAATGATAATCCATTCATTATCCACTACCCACATTCATGTCATCCATTACTCATACTTTACAATCATAATCATTTTCTTAATATCCACTACTCATTTAATTCTATCCCATACCCAATTCCATTTTTTTTATTTCCAACTGAATTACATATAACCAAGAAACTATATCACAACACACATTAACCAATAATTTTACACACAACCATTCCATAACTCATTCCAATGGCCTCCACTACCACATCAATAACCATATCTTCTCCCTAACCACCATGAACAAAAAACTGATACATCTGTCACATAGCCCATGCTGATGATCATAACTATCCACAAAAATTACCAACCACATATTCACAAATCCAAACAATGCACACACAATAATAATAATGAACCACAAAAGACTAGTAGCATAACCCAATAAGAGATCAATATTTAATTATACTCCCTATATAATTTATTTATGGAATGAATAAAAATAATTCATAATTTTCCAATTTCCTACACATCCATTTCATTACTATATTTAAATATTCATCCTTTTATTAGAGGTTATTTAAATAGTTATTCATAATAACTAAATCATATTTATTAGAAAAATAAAACTCAAAAATAGTAAGCTATTTCACAGTATAAAATAAAAACACACACACACATATATAATTCATAGAAACAAAAAATTTCACAATTATAGGTAAATGGAATCCTAAAAAAATTCATATCCATTTATCACATTAAATTATATAAAAAATACATAATTCAACTATGATGAACTCCCCCCTTAAATTTTATCATTCTAGTTATTATATTTCGTAGGTTAGTTTACACCATTCATCTAGTTGAAATTGGTAGCCTAATAATTCCATAGTTTACACAAAATAAAAGAGTAATAATGAATCCATGACTTTATTATGAAGCTTACATGACTCAATATATAGGGAATGTAAGAGAGAGGAATATTCACAAAAATCATTAAAATCATGGGGAAACAAAATCATAAACCTCCTGCGATGAATCTCTAGTCATACAAGGTTGTAGGGAGAGAGATAAATTGAAATAGATGACAGGGAACTTTAATTTTTAAGAATTCAAATACAGATAATCAAAGAATGATTCTCCCAAGAGTTTTATAAAAACTTGTTAAATATCCCTTAATCTCTTTTAAAAGTGAGGCATGTTATTTTATTACCTCCTTTAAATATTTAAATTTCATAAATAATGGATTAAATTGTTCAGGAGAGAAGGAATTTAATTACTGATTTTTTGGAATTTATGACTAAAAATAAAAGTTTAAATTATAAAATATGATCCTAACAGAATTAGAGAAATAGAATTTTTTTTAATAAGTTGATAACTCTTATGTTTTAAAAAAGGACTCTTATGCATAGAGAAATAAAAGTCTTACATTTTCGAAATTCAGAAAATGGAATGTCCCTTATGATATAAGGAATGAATCCTATGCTTTTAATAAATGACTCTTACAAAATAAGAAAAATATTCTTATAAAATCCAAATAATTTTATTAAATCTAAAATATACACTTATGAAATTAAAATAATCTTAAGAAATCAGAAAAAGACTCTTATGAAATCTAAATAACCTTATTAAATCTAAAATATAAACATAAAAAATCCAAAGTCTCATATGAAACTGGAAAAAGAATTTAATGAAAAAAGACTCTTATGAAATCCAAATAATCTTACAAAATCATTAGAATAATTTTGCACTTTTAGAATTAAAAAATCTATTCAATTCAAGGTTTATTTCTATGGGAGGATAAAAACATAAGGGTTATTCTAGACTTAACTAAAAATTGAAACTAAAACGCAAAAATGCATATTAAAGTAAAAAATTACATAAAACTGATTTCCATATGGTAATTCCAACTTAAACATCCCGAAATCTCTAAAACTAGTTGGAAACATCACCTAAACCTCTAAAACACCCAGGGAGAAATAAAGGTAGGGTTTAGAAAATTCTAAGACCACACATCAGATACCACTCAAAAAATTATCGTCCTTATGAATTAAAACTAAATACAAGAAGAAAATATAGGAAAAGGGATATTAAAATTTTTTTCCCATAGGATACCTATAAAATAGAGACCGTCTACCATTAAATCATTAATAAATGTAAAAAATATATTACTTGATTCCTATAGAAATTAACAAAATCATCTCAATCAATTCAACCCACAATCAAACATCTTAGAATCACCTCAACCTAGGGAAATAACATTCTAAAAATGAACATCTAAGAGATATACCTCCCAAAAAAGACAAAACTATTTGAATAAACTACTACTTAAACCCAAGGAAGACTGGAACATTTAAAGAACCACATTATATTCCTTAGGGATTAGTACATCATAGAAAAAACCTAATTTTCACTTAGTACCTTTACTCAAGGATCCTACTACGACACCGAACCTACTATAATAGGGGAATAACCTCAAAGCCTAAAAACAATTGGAGATAACTATCAAATAGAAATTCCACCATATAAAGGGGATCAACATAATAAATAATAAATACAAAAAACATTAACCGCTCTATCCCAAAAATCAACTTCCATATTACCAACTGTTATCCCCTTCTTAATAATAAAACCAATTTTGAAATCATGTTTCTAAAAACATTCATTTTAAATTAGATATATTTTTTAAAAAAATCAATTTTAAAATTTTAAAACCACATTAAGAGAAATAGAGTCATAATATTCCAAATAAAATAGTTTAAACTAATATTTTTAAATACTATATAAAATGGATTTTATTGTGAAAGGAATAAGGTCTCTAAAATATAACATACTCACCCATATAATCTTAGACTAAACTCATTTAATACCAACCATATACCGACTAAAATCCAACCACTCTACTAAATTGATAAATAAAATTACCTAAACCAAGGAACACCATGAATAATAGGGAACATGAACCATCAGTGATCCACCACACCACAAAGAAAACATATCAACCTACCCAATATAGGATGCCTAGAGATATTTAGAACCACAACTCAAATCCATGCATAAACATTGGGAGACTATCTAACTTAATACCTTCTATTACCACAAGTACCATAACTTTTGGAAACATATTCATCCTTCCAATATCCTAGAGAAAAACCCTCTTGATCACATCAACATGATCTCTGGCCTATAACCAATACGTCAACCACAACCTCACCACCCTCCATCAAATATCTAGCCTCAAGGTAGGATAAAAATTCAAAACTCACATATATTCATTAGCTAAGTTGTCTAGAAACTAGACTATAATTGCGAAGAAGAAAATCCCAAGAGCACGCACACTAGAAACCTATCTATAAAACTCTATGTGATATTTCATAAATTCCCCTCTACAGACTTGGGGAATAAAATCCTCCCTAAATAAGTAATCAATTCTTCATAAGAAACATTTTCTAGCCGACCATGATTCTCCTTACACCATTCTCAGGACACCCCTCAGAGAAAACCTACTAGTAAGGAAAATTAGAATTGATATATAGTCCTCATCAATATAATGGAAACCTCAACCTCTTTTAACCTTTCCTCAACCTTGAGGGTCAACACTATACCAAGGACCTCTGACACTCGTTGCTCAAAAAATATGGATAACACCTCATCCCATGAATCTTATCAATTATTTATCACAAAAAATTGATGATTCTTTTGAAACATATATTCAATAAAAACATACAAAAATAAGGTTAATACAAATAATTAAGTCACATACTAATAATAAGGAAAACATAACTACATAGCAAGAATCACACCTACTCCTATACCTCTAAATCACTAAACTAATTCATCCTTTATAGAAAAACCCCATAACCTCTACAAATCAACACCATTCCCTCTTCCAGCCTCATAATTACCTCCGAAATCCCATATACACAACCATCAAACACCAAATAACCCAATTATTATCCTCACCAATAATATTTTCCACACAATGAGCACAATAATCCAAGTTGAAGGAAGGACCTCAACAATACCTTATATGGAAACAATAATTCACTACACATACTTTTTAATCAATAAAGACATGATAAAAAGCATAAAATAACAAATAATTATTTTTAAAGCATGGAGAGTTTTCCTTGAAACATACACATTTAAAAATTTAAGGATCGACCACAAATTCCCCCCCAAAATATTCTTTTTCCATAACCCATATAATTAGAAAACTGTTAATTTTATTTTAAAAAATAGACGTTGATAAAAAAACTTTATAAAACACTTCAAAACCATTTTTTAGACCATTTTCAATGTCAATGTAACTTTCATAAAAATTAACTTTCTATTTGTTTAAGAAAACATTTTACCAACAAGGCACACCATTTCTTAAGTAAGTAAATAAAAAATTACTAAACATCATTCCACACACATCATGGGAAAAGTTCACAAAATCACCACGAATAAATTTTTTTATAGGAATATCACTTTATTGATTAAATAATCTTAACTATTTTATAAATTATCAAGTTTAAATTTTCATAGATAATAAAATTTTAATAGTTCATCCATTACAGCATTAAAATGAGACTTTATTCCCATTAATAACCCTAATAAATTTATGATATTCTGACCATGATAACAAACATGCAATTTTTTTAAAATGATTTCATTAAAAATGTAAATGTTTCAAAAATACAAAGGATTACATACTTCATCAAATATATTTTGATCGATTTATTCAGTCTTAACATGCACTTTATGAACTCAGTACCAACATTAAAAAATCTATTTTAACATATAACAAAGTTTCTAAAATGTGAGGCTGAAATAATTTAATCTATCTAATTAAAATACCCTTTATGTTACTAACACATAAAAAATTATCAAGTGTACACAAATCTACGCATACAATATTTTTTAATTTTTTTTAATAATTTTAGTTTTAACATTGATAAGGTTTCTATCTACCATTTACCTTAGTTGAAATTCATTACTTCTTATGGTCAAATCAATAATAACATTATATTAATTTAAAAAATTCAAGAACATAATATCAAAAAAATATCAGCATATACAAATATGTATATAAAAAATTAGTTAGTTAAGATTTAATTGAAAATATAAGGAAAAAATAAACTAAAACTATAGTGATATGGGTCACTATGGGCTAGTGAAAGTTTAGTAGAATTTAAATTTTTGGATATGGGTCTCAGAGTGGGAGTCTTGATCATATTTTATATACTTTTTAGAATGTTTTAGAAGTGTTAGTATGGTGGGAGAATATCTAGAGGGATTTTTAGGGTGTTATTTGTTGCAATATGTGGATAATAAGACTTCATAGTGTGGCCATAGGGTACCACGCTGTGGTGGTTTTGGGATGGGGAGTTCCACTACAAAGTTTTATTGGTTGTGCCATGGAGGTCCCATGGGGTGCATACCCTACGGAGTAGCTGAAGAGCCACACTGCAAGGGTAGACAGAGGGGAAAAATTAAACTTTATGCCTCTTATGATGAGCTTTTTGCATGGTATATAGATCATCTTATAGCATGGACTGTCTAGGATTGGGCCCTCTGATCCTTTTAAGATGGTTATGCTATGGTCTAAGGACTATATCACAACCTATCTTGGGTGATAATGCACCATGATATTGCCACTATAGACACATTGTGTCCTAAGTGTCATTGTATTTTTTATCATGGTATTTTTAGTGATTTTTAAGTGTTATTATAATGAATATCTTGTCCAGATTCTTGACACTACAGACAATTTTTTTCAAAATAGGATAACTTGATTACTAAAAGTCTTTTAGAGAAATCAAAAATCAGAAGAGGAAACCTAGGATCCTGAACTGTTTATGATAAAGAAATATAAAAAAAATCAATAGTTTATATATACCCCAATTTCAATGATGAAATTATTTAATATGGGGAGAATGTAATACCTGATACCCTATTATAGCATGTAAACATCATATCCTGGACTATCACACTATAAATATCCTTTATTCATGAGTGTATTTAAAGATTTAATTTATAAATGTTATAATTTTTCTTAAAAAAATAAACTTCATTATATAATTCATCATATGTATATTATCTTAATATGAAATTTCAGGTTTTTTCCAAAAAGATTGATTTTTAGGTGAATAGTGAAAATAACATTTTTGTTGAAACTGTATGATATCAAAGAATAACATGATGAAAGTAATACATGTTAGTAAAGAGGCATATAAAGTTGATATAAATGGAAAGAATCATAAACATGAACATTATATCATGATGTAAGATGACAATATCCATGAAACATGGGAAAGTAGAACCACATAAAACATGACATCATAAGAATAAGTCAAGGATAACTGATGATACATCATAATATAGTGTGTTTAGGCTAAATTCCCATAAACCATACATGGAATATCATGAGATAAAAAGATTACCCAATCCATTGTAGGGATATATAATTATAGACCCATCTATTACATTCATATTATGCACATGAATTTGTGTACCACACGATCATATCACTTAAGAACACCTTTTATAACTTTTAATCCCATGATTGAGGATTGAAGGTTACATGCATGGAATTACAAAATCAATGAAGTATAATTTCATCTTGTTTAATAACCTTGAGTGGAAATAGGGATGGGTAATCATAAAATGGAATATCACAGGTTAATATCAGCTACACAACAGATGTACATAAGGGTTCATAAAAGGGTTTAATGAGAGTGAAAGGTGATATATAATTACTTTGGCCCCAAAAGGATAGTAAATAGATGTTTAAAATCACATTAACACATGAAAAATTGGTAATTAAATGGCTTGTTATATTGAAATTACTTGAATAAAAAGGGAAGAGGGGGGAATCCCTTACCTTGAGAGGGTGTTTCTAAAAGCTTTAGCGGAGCTTCTTAAGAGCTTGGGAAAACATTGTGAGGAATATAGATAGGGATAAAATTATCAAGGGGTTTTTAGTGAATATTAATGAGAGGTTGGGTGGGTATTTATAGGAAAATATAGTGCTATTCTTTATTAATTTATAAACTTAGGTTTTGGACTGTGAGTGATAAAATAATAAAAAATACAAACCTTCCAATAGTTTTTCCCCAAGTTTTCAGACAAAGAGGAGTTTGTTTAATATTTTATTAGGATAGGATCTAAATTACTTAAAATTATACCATTGATTATGTGTAAGTGAGTCATGTTCATAAATAATTTATTTTAAAACATTAAAATATATTATAGGTTTTGGAGGTTTCATTAAAGATTTTTAAAATTAATAAAACAACTTCAAAAACATTATTTTAAAGTGAAAATATATTTTTGATTTTTATTTAATTTATTTTATTTATTACATCAGTTTTGGGCTATTATGATGTCAAAATACATACCATATATTTATAATATATTTAAATTTTACTCAAAAATTTGACTGTCTTCGGAAGTTTTGAAAAAATCACCATTGGATAATTTTGATGTTCTAATTTCAAAAATAATATTTATTTTACCAAAATAATTTTCTAAATATAATTATTTACTCTTTTAAATATAAATAATTATTTTTTGGAAAATGCTATTTTAATGATACTAAAAACTTTATGACCCTTATAAAATACTATATTATACTTCATTAAATTACATTATAATTTTTATTTTAATAAATATTATTTCATGGATATAAAATTTATTTCAAAATTATCTAATTTATCAAAAATATTTTTTTGAATTAAAACTATATATTTTCCAAAAATAAAATTTTGGTTTCTTCTTATCAAAATATAGTTTTTATTAAACTCATTATATAATCATGTGTATAAACTAATAATGAAAAGGGATAAATATAATTATTATTTTATTAAAAATAAAATATAAAAAATTCATAGTACTAGGGTCGAGATACATAAGCCCTTATTACACCAGCGTATGCCTTATGAGTAAGCTGTGTATTGGAGGTACTTTCTTGGTATGGTTCGATGAACATGGTTTGTGTATTGATTTTGGTTATCCTAAAATTTTCCCATAAATGGGTTATATCAAGTTTTAATTATTTAATCTTTACTTGGTATTAATTTAGGGAAAATCCCAGTGATGCCATATGCTGGGAAAAAAATCCCTCAAGGTAACACTGAATCATTTTTAGGTTGAATGTGTTTGTTTAAAATGTAGGTTTTCATTACAAATTGTCAAGTTATAGAGATTTTGTTGAAAATCCATGTTGAAAAAGAACCATGAAAAAGGAATAAAGGATCTGGAGGTTGTACAAAAGAAAATATACAAGGTGGGGCTTTTTTCCAATGTTTTCTAAATTTTTGGGGTCCAAAATTTAGAGTTTGGTGAGCATCAAGAAAAGTGTATTTCTTTTAATATCAAATAAAAATATGGAAATGTCTTGAGTTTCACAAAGATGGGATTCATGAAGTGGATTTCGTGAAGACATGAAGAAAGTTGATGGTGTTATTCATGATTATGATGAACTTCACAAATAGTAGAGGTGAAGAGAATTCTGATGAGGATTTGCACCAGTGATGTGAAGGAGTTGACAAAACACTCTACGATTATGATGAGCTCTGTGATCTGAAAATTTCCGTGGTGCTTCCTGATTTAGAGAGAATTTCGGAAGAATCTTAGGATCTTTACAATTTAAGCTGACGTGGTGCTGACTTCACGCAGAAGGTTCTCGAGTCATTGTAATCACATATAAATAGGCCTCTACCCCCTCAAGAGAGGTAGAGAGTTTTCTAAGAAAAATTTGTAGTTCTATAAGTGAAAAGGAGGTTCACAGAGGCAGGGTTCTTCGTGAAAGATAGGTGCTTTGTGGTGGCTAATCTAGCTCTATGAAAGAGGTGTGTTATGCGTTGGTTCAGTGAGATTCGCGAAGGAAGTCACTTTGTGGTGGCTTGAGATTTGCGATCGACTAATCTATGTGAAGTCTTGAGCTTTGCGAAGGATTGGGCTCTACGAAGCAGTGTGCTCAATGAACTAGTGAGCTCTGCGAAGGTGTGTTCTTTGCGAAGAAGCAGGGACTTCGCGAAGGCATGTTTGAGATTTTGAAAAATTTTGAGCTCCACGAAGTAGGGGGATTTACGGAGGTATTTCCCAAGGTTGTTTCCCAATAATATGTGGAAATAGTGTATTCAATAGTAGATGAAATTTGGACTTAAAAAGTGAATCTACATATAGTGGAGGATGCATTCATTAGTGATAATGAAGAGACCTACAAGTCTATAAACTATAAGTGGATCTTCTGAAGAAGAAGTGAGCTCACTTCAGTTGAGAGAGAAGTGAGTTCTCAAATTGTGAATGGTTGTGAACTAGGAGGGACAATGATTCCACTCCAAACTTGTAAACATCAGTGTGCTTATAGTGGATTTGGTACATCAGTACATCACCAATGTATGCTCCTTAGACATAGCCCAGTGAGGGTGAACCAAGTAAAATTGCTGTGTCCTGTTCATTATTTAAGGTTAATTCATACTCTAAAATGGGAAGGAGAGACAAAAGATATTTTTGTCTAACAACAAAAAAATATCAAAAGGGGAATTTTTTTTTAATTTTTCATACCCTGATTCACCCCCCTCTTAGGGTATCTATCCTTGTGGAACAAACACCATCTCCCACAGAAGCACCAATAAATGAGATTCATAGGGTACAATCCTAATTTTTAAGGCCATCACATATTCCTTTTATGTTAATTGAATATCATTATAACCGCTAATATATAATAATATTAATGATCACTATATAAAAATTATATTATATATGGTTCTGATGCTTAATGATCTTTAAACCTTGATAGAAAAATTATGGCCATATTTTATAATGGTCCAAAATAAAAAAATGGAAAGTAGTTCTTGTTTCTTCTATAAGTACATTAATTAATATGACATTTATTCATTTAAAAGTGAATTTCATTTATAAATTTTTGTTTCATTACACATGCCTCATAGTATAGCTAAAGAACCACATCGTAAGGGAAACTAGAGGAAAAAACTATACCCTCTACCTCTAAGAAGGTGCTTGTACCGTGGGCTATAGACAATGAAACACTGTGGTCTATCTAGGTCAAGGACCTCTACTCCTTTCACTACTAAAAACCATGGTTTATCTACCACCAGGTATTTAATAACTCTAGCTAAAACACTATTAAATCCCCCTTGTTAGTGCTAACAAAAGCACTATTAAAGTGGGTCTCTAACAATTCTTTTTTAGCACTGTTAAAGGGGTTCTTTAATAACACTAAAAAAAGGTCTATTAAAGAGGGCCCTTTATCAGCGCTTGTACAGAATCACTAATAAATAATCCCCTTTATCATTGCTTCTAAAAAAACACTCATAAAGGCCCACCCTTTATCGGCCATTTTTTTCTAGTGTTGATAAAGGGGATATTTCATAAAAAATATAATTCATTAAAAATAAAATATTAATATAGAAATATATTTATATTGATATAAATATAATATATATTAGATATGTTTTAGATAAGGATAAATAGATATTTATTCTTAATATATAATATATTTAGTGAAAATGAATTAAAAAATAATTACAAAATAATTTAAAAAAATTATTAATTAATAATTTTCTAATTATTATCAAGTAGTAGTCATTTAATAAAAGTTGGATGACATAAAAATCAAGAGAATTAATCAATGATCTAAGAATATTTGAAAACATGACTTGAACTTCAAACGACCATAACTTTTGATCTGGGTGTCTGTATGAGCTCTACCATATATCAAATCAAATCTTGTAATGATATATACACACTAGTGATTGGGGGAACCCCCAGTCATAGTTTTTGAGGCCAAAAAGGCCTATAAGGCCTCCAAAAATGAGTTTTTAGTCCATGTATCCTAATTTTTTAACATTCAATGGAATTTCAGCCACATTAAAGGGGGGTCTTGTTGTCTTTTTTTTAGTGGGGACTGAATTTATTTCTCACACTCATATTGATATTATGGTATTAATGTTTTATCATTTTTCACAATGTATTTTTATTTATAATTAAATAAATTTATGTTTTATTATATTTAATTATAATAAATAGTTTGTATAAATACATATACAATATATTTATGTATAAATGTATTTTTAAATATATAAACTAAATATTTATTATTCATTTTATTTAAATTAAAAAATTATCTATTTTATTTACCTTATATATATGCACTAATATGTATATATATACCTATACAAATAATGTTTATATATAAAAATGTGTGTTTCAAAATATATATATATATATATATATATATGTAAATAAATACATATTCTAAAAAAGTATTTAAAATAATATCTAACCATTTAATGTTTATATATACATATATGTGTGTATTAATAAAAAAAAATATTTATATTATGTTCTAGTATATGTAAATTAATATAATATATAATATATTTAAATAAATATAAGAATATATATCACAAGCACACAAAAATATATTTTATAAATGTTTTTAAAAATAATTATATAAATATTTGAATAAAAATATATATATATATATAGAAATATCATTAAATAGAAAACAAAACAACATGGTGTTGTGGTAGAGGTGTTCCATCTTCATAGGAGAGGTGTGGGTTTTGAATTCAGGCATGCAGAGGAGGCTGGAAATTCAGAAAGTACTATTAAAGGGGCGATGGGGTGAAAAGTGCTGATGGGGGGGGGGGGGGCACTATTAAATGGGTCATGAAAAAGGAGTCAGGCTCATAGAGGTCCAAAAAAATATAATTTTATCCCCTTTAACACTATTTTTTACACTGATAAAGGGGTCCATTATCAGTGCTAAAACAAGTGCTATTAAAGGGGGAATTTAATAGTGCATTTTTTAGCACTGTTAAAAAACATCTTTAACATTGATTTTGTGAGCACTGTTAAAGCCTAACTTTTAACATTTATTGTGTAGAAAATGTTTTTAAGCATTGTTAAAGTCCCTTTACAAGATATGTTAAAACCTATTTTTTAGTGGTGTTTGAGGATGGACATACTGTGGTCTAATGACCATGTTGTATTATGGCTGGGGAGATGAGGTGCCACAATTTTTCCATTATTGCAATGTCGTGGCCTGTGTGTTGAAATATTTTTTTAGTGGTGTCTTTTTGGTAATTTTTGGGTGTTCCTATTTGGATACCACTAAATATTCCCTCATTTAATTTGAATAAAATAAGGGGGAAGAGGCCCTTTGGCTATCCTTTGGCTTCTCCTTACCTTCAATTCATGGAATTATGGATGGTTCTATAGCATAAATTCTTGTTAAGTATTCATTCTCTCCTCTACCATATTCTTCTCCTAATTTTTTCCTCTATTTTGGTCAGATCAATTAAGGATTTTAAAGGATGAATCCATCGATGCATGGTGGAATCATTCAACTTTACGGGACTTTTAGTTTTGGATTATAGATGAGGTCCTGAAAGGGTATTTTCATGACACTACTCATTGTTTACCTTTAGGTATAACTTTACATTAATTTATTTAGGGTTTTGGTGATTTTTTATTTAATTATCCATTTAATTGGGTGTATTAGTTATGGATTTTGCACCTCCTATTTCCATGTGTGTGTCAAGAGTGGACCACACCCCACCACTTGTGGTTTTGTGACTGTTTCTCTATCTGGTGAGTTTGATATTGATTATTCCATTATGAGATTTTGTATTTGAGTGTTTTATTTATTAATTTTTTGGTTTTTATGGAATATTTAGTATATTTAGGACCAATATATTTCTGCTATGATTTTAGTAATGAGTTTTTTGTTATTGATTGAGGTAGGTGGCTCCATGAATAACTTTTTAAATCCATAGCCTTAATTTATTGCCTATTTTCAATCCATGTTTTGAACCACCTAAAGAGAAATGGTATTATGTATATATCATTTTTTTTAAAATTCATTAAGGACTATTTTAAAGTGAAAATAATAATAATAATGGGTTTGTTCAATCCTTAATGATTTAAAGGTTGGAAAGTCAAATTTTTATAAAAAGGTTTTATAAACTAAACATGATCTTGGAAAATTGTGAGGTTGTTTCATAATTGATGATTATTGAGGTGTTTGTTATTTTTTCCTTAGAATTTAAATTTGAATATATTTTGGTGATGTTTATGAAATAATGTAATGTTTTCAAAGGATTTTAAAAGTATTCTTTTTTTGTTTTTCTTTTTAATAGGTGAAATTAATAATCATTTTTCTAATAGAAAAAGTGGTTCCAAAGGGAAGTTTGGAACTTTATAAAAATGGTTTTTATTTTTAAAAGGGGATTGGATTTAATATTTCTATAGTGAATCTTTCCTCTAATTTAGAGTTTTACCTAACTATTGAAGATATTTTGTTTCATTCAACTAGTATTGTGAGTTATCCTAGCTAGTGAAGTTATACTTTTTCTTTCCACTTTTTTGGTGTGTTATCCCAACCAGTGAAGTTATAGTACACCTTCCCACTAGTCCAGTGATTCATCCTAGCTAGTGAAGTTATTTTTCTTCTTTCCATTGGTTTAGTGTATCAGCCTGAACAGTGAAGTTATACTATTTTTTCCCACTACTTGGGTGTGGGTCGTCCCAATTACTTAATTAGTAAAGCTAGAAGACCCTAAACTTAGTGAACTTAGTATATTTTCCCTATATTATTGTTCTATAATATGTGTTCCATGTTTTTTATTAATCTTATTTATGAGAATTTAGCTTTATCTTAGTTCCCTAAGTCCACTCCCATGTAGTAGTCCATTTTATTTTTCTCTATTTAAGTGGTGATATTAATATTTACATTTAGTTATTTATATCCCTTCATTTAGTTGATATTATTGATTTTCTAATTTTTCCTATATTTCTTTTACTCATGCAGTATACTATTGTTTTTTATTTATGTTTTATTCAATATTATTTTTATATAACTTGGTATGTGTTTCCTATTCACATGGGTTTTTTATGTGTGAATTTCATACCATTTAGTTTCATTATTTTTTCAAAAATTAAGTTTTTGAGTGTTCTTGTAAATAAACTGGTAAAGAAATAATTTAGGCTAAATTATAAATCTAATATGGGTTTATAGGTTTTTCCATATTCTCTTTTTAAAAAGGGATTTTGAGTGTATTTCCTAAAATTGTTTTCCCCTTAAATGATTGAAATGTAACCTATTTTAAAATTAAAATTATTGGATTAATTTGATAGTATATTTTCAAACTATATTGAAAATGATTTTATTTTAGAATTTATTAATTTTGACATCCAAAAATCCAGAAACCCGAATACAATAGTTATATTACATTATTGGTACATAATACAAGAGTTCCCATAGGATCCATTAACTTAGTAGTCTTAGAGTACTAGATATATACATACATTACATTTTAAAACAGAAGATACAATATGAAAACATTGTAACAAAATTATTAACCCTTCCATAATATCCTAAAAAATTACTCATAGTTCTTCTCTAAGTTTCCTATGCAAAGGAAAACATATAAGGATGAGTTATGATTCTCAGTAAAGAGTAGCATAAAATAGAATATATCATCACCTAAACATTCCATAAGTGATATTAAAGGAATAAATAAATAACATTAATCTATAATCAACTAAAATTGAGGGAATTATATATCCATTATAGTAAATTAAAACATGGATAAAAATAATCATTGATCATATACTGATGAAATTCATAGTGGAAGACATCAAAATATTCTATCAAGGCATTGTTCCATGACACTATAATAATATAGGAAGATGTATATACCAAAACCAAGAAGTTTTTTTTTCATGATAATTATCAATGCATCAAGGGGATATATAATTCTAGGAAATACCCAACACTTGATTAAGTCAAATTAAATCAATATAAGAGTCATCAAGACATTTCACACCATTCCTTAAGGAACCCATTCCTGAATAAAAACATGAATATCCATATAATGAGAAATATGGAATACAATTACTTCCATATTCAATAGAATAATGTGGATGTCTAGGATAAAATCTCTCAAACAACTTAGAATATATGGGGTATTCATCATAGCAACTAGAAGTACCCCTATCAATGAAATATAGTGGTGATGGTACTTTCAATGTGATGAGTTATCCATGGAAGATAGTAATTTCCCGAATGGCCTGAAGGCCTTCATTTTTATTGATTTTTTGATAACCCCACTTTCAAGGGATGAAGGGGAACCCTTACAAGGCTCGTAGGCTTAGAGACTACATGGACTGCAGGCTTAGGAGATTACATGACCCGAAGGTATTAAGAAATTAAACCAGACTATCTATAAGGAACTACCCCTCCCCAACATCTGCATCATGATAGTATCTCTCCACCTTCGCATGGCTGTCTGGCTAGGATTCCCGTGAAAGCACAAGATGGTCCCGATGGCATAGCCATACCCTCTCATTCTGAAAAATTCATTTAGTTTTGATCTGGTGAGTGCACTTGCTCTAAGTCCTCCTCTAGGGCTGCTCCTTTTCTGTAGAGTGTATCTGGGGAAACTGCACTGATCATGTGGCCCGAAGGCCTTAAAGGTGGCCCGAAATCCTTACTGACCTGAAGGCTGGGGTGTCTCAAAGGCTTTAAGGACTCCAAGCCCAAACTTATGGCCCAAGGTGAATAGCTCCAACTGCTACAGTACTGAAGAATACCTACTAGAGTACCTGCTAAAATGTCTTCTATAGTACCATACAGTACTGTTACAATGCCTGCTACAATACTGCTACAAATTTCTGCTACAATACTGCTATAGTACCCTGGAATTATACCTCTGCCTAGTTTCGAACCTGGGTCTCGTGGATGTACTTAAGGAGTCCTCACCAAGTGGGATGAGGCTCATGTGCTAGAAGTTAGTAATTAGGTTCATTAGTTTTCATTCACATGATACTAAGGAAAGGGTTTGAAAAATCCTTCATTATAGTTCATTAAGAGTATGTGAATATTCCAATGCATATCCCTCTTGAGTTTTTAGCTAGGTATGTAGTCTTAGGCCCACTGTCATGTATCAGGGTGATGATTGATTAAAGGATCAACCAATAATTTTCCAGGCGAATACTCCTAGGAATATATGTTCCACAACTTTATCCACTTTTTAGTATCCAAATAGGGATGATTTTTTTATGAAACTATATATGCTTTTACTTTTCCAAAACCTAGGTAGGTTTTACCACTATGAAAAGGATTTAGTTTTACAAAGGTTTTAGTAAGTCTTTAATCAAAAGAATATGAGAGTGGTATAAAAATATATAATTTTATATCCCTTAAATTTCATGATTAATATGGTAAAAATTATTCTATAGATATTTATGCACAAAATAAAATAAAATAGGTGGTGACTATAACATGAGTCCCAAAGAATGAAAATTGAGTCAGAAAAACCCCACTAACACCTTGGGTAGAAATTAAATCAAAACCTCTTTAAAGATAGGGATTAAAATTAATATTTAAATAAAATTAATAGATTAATTTTATGATATACAATTTAAAATAACTATTATATACACCACATAAAAGAAAATTAGGTTTATAATACCAAACATGTCCCGAAGAGAAGAATTTGAGATGGAAAACCCTTACCACTCATCTTAACTTCCAGGAATTTAATTTTAACTTCTGTATCACAAACATATCTTTATTAATAAACTAATTTAGAACCTTAATTATATACATTATCATTTATACTCTTCATAAATAGTCATTATCAATATGAATTCTATATATTTTCTAAACCTGGTCTTTATAGTTTTGAATGTTTATAATAGTTTCATAATAGTGGTGTCTGTATTCATTAATCTGCATCATTTAATCAATAATAAGTCATTAATGTTATTATTAGTTATTATTTACAACTATTTATGACGTTTCAAATTCCTTTGATTAGTTTTTTAGTCTTTATCCTTGAATATTAAATTGATAACAAGCATGTTTCGATGATTCTTGATGACCAAAGGGTGTTTTATTAATTAATGAAATAAATATTAATATAAAATCTCAAAAAATTAGAAAATAATTATTTTAATATTTTTGTTATATTAAAATAGTAATTATGTCTTCATAGTTAGGAATGATATAAATTCATAGTATTGTTCAAGTAGGTGGTTAAACTGACCCAAATATGAACATACCTTGATTTAATGAATGATTATGAAGTGAAATTTTTGTAATATGATCATAAAAGATGAATAATGATATTATTTAGTTTCAATTAGTGTGATATATCATAATTATTAATTAATTTTAATAATAAGTAATGGATATAAAAATATTACATAATCTGAATAAAATATTTTCTACTTAGCATTCTTACTTTAAATGATCAAGTTAACAACGATCATTTATGGATCATATAATTACTAAGTTATCATATATTTAATAGCATAACCTAAATTTTATAATAATAATAATTATTTTTTATCATTAAATCAGTTCTAGGATCTATTAATTATGGGTGGTGATGAAAAATGATTTTTTTTCTTGTAGTGGCAGTAATATGCACGTATGCACGAATGATGATTTAATTTTATATTATGTATGGGATATATGAATATACAATGATAATACCCTTAATATAATAAAATTAAAGTATATAAATTATACTAATATCATTATATTACTATTTATAGAATATATATATTAATGAATATATTTAAGAATAAAAGCGAAGTACTTGATAATACTCATGTCAGAGACTTGAATTTTCCTTGGAATTCACTATGTAAATGAAGGCCTTATTCTAAATAATGGTGAAAAAAAACATTTTAAAATGCTATAGGGTTATAGGAGGATAAATATTATATATTTTAAAGAATAAATTCAATTTATATGTGAGTCTTTAAGTGGTTTAGGTGTCACCATTTTATAAGTGAAGGGAAGGGTAGTTTTGGGATTAACCCTTTAATTTTAAACAATGTAAAGATACTATTCAAGGGAAAATGACAAAAAAATGGACCAAATAGGAGGGTATAGTGATTTTGGGTTGAAAATAACTTCAAAAAATCTTTTTTGAGATAATTTTGAGTGTTTTTAGGTATTTTTATTTTTTATTTTTAGCTTTTACCTGAATTTACTTTTACTTTGGTAATTAATTTTTAACCTTAATAATCAATTTTAATGAAAAAATTAATATTCCTCTTTTACCTAATCTGATAATTATAATTTAAAATTTTAAAATAATTTTATCAAATAAAATTTGTAAAGTTTTTAAATGTTAATTTTAAAATACACATGTTATCATATAATTTTTTTTTATAAAAATAAGGTTTCTAAGTTTTAAATTTATATATATGATAAAATTATCTTGGATACATATTTTAATGACATAAATTTATTTATTATACAAAATAAAAGATACTATTCTTTCAAGGAAATCGAAATCCCATTCTCACCTTGAAAATACTTTATTCAAAGAAAAGACCTAAAATAGTTTATATTAAAGTAGAATTTTAATTAGTTATAAAAATGTCGGGCATATGGTTTATAAGTTCCAAGAATATTTTAATATATATAATTATGTTTCTTAAATACATATTTTTTTAATTAAACAATTTTTTAAGTTTTAGTTTATGTTTTCATCCAAGCGATCTCATAAGAGTCATAGTTTTAACAAAAAGCTATTTTTTCTATTCATGTAAAAATCAATATTTTTGGAAAAAACCCAAAATTTCATATTAAGATAATATAAATATGATGAATTGAGTAATTAAGTTTATATTTTTAAGAAAAATTCTAACATTCATAAATTAAATCTTTAAATACACTCATGAATAAAGGATATTTAGAGTGTGATAGTCTAGGATAAGATGTTTACCTACTATAATAGGGTATCAAGTATTACATTCTCCCCATATTAAATAATTTCATCCTTGAAATTGGGTTCTATACCAACTATTGATTTTTTATATTTCCTTCTCATAGACTGTTAAGGATCCCAGGTTTCCTCTTCGGATTTATGATTTCTCTAAAGGATTTTTAGTAATCAAGCTATCGGATTCTGAAAAACATTCTATCTAGTGTCAAGAATCTAGATAGGATCTTTATTATAAGACAATTCAGAACAAATTCTATTACCACATATGTGATCACATGTGTCATTTAATAAATCTTTATCATTTCAAAAGCCATGAGTCACAAAGTGCGGAATCATAAATAATCAATCATGAGGAATGATAACATATCATAAGAATAAAATGTAAGTTTGTGGAATATAAATAAGTATATAAAATCATTTACTTAGTCAAGTGTCACTACCAATACTATCATAGTTGAATAGGTTGACTCCCCATTCCATCATTTCCTTATTCAGGGTTCACTCCCAAGACTATCATAGTGAACATAATTGATTACTGATCTGGGTTCACTACCCAGTCCAGTCCATATTATATCTTGAGATATCCATCATTACCCAATGAATTGGAGGGTTTTAATAGATCAAACTATCAAATAATTAAAACCATGTATATCTATTCTATAAGATCATAAAATCATTCATCAATGCTTTATATCATAACCAATGGAAAAGAAATGAGTTTTATAAAAATTTCATCATCACATAATCATAATACATCCAGAGAAAGAAAATGGATGGTATCATTAGATCATATCCCCATTGAATCATAAGAAACATCAATGGATATTGACATAGATGAAAAATACCTTTAAAATATCATTTGGACATTTCATTGAAAACAAAGGAAAATATAATTTTCCTTCAATATCTTTAAAACTAAAAATTTAAAAAATATTGAGAAAAAAATTTTCTTTTAAAATAAACATGAAAACATAAAAATTAATATCCAAATCAAATAATGATCATGATTATGGTAAAATATATTTATGTGGTAAACATTAAAACAAATATTCCTTTCACACTTTAGGTAAAAATTCCAATAGTAACTCATTTGAAAAAAGAAAAGAAATTAATTTTATAACTTTGAAAATAAAGTAAAATATTATTAAAAATGAATTTAAATAATCATTTAATTATTGAAAATAATAATCTTTAAATAATTTTAAATAAAATTAACATGATATAAAATATTAATCAACCAAATAAGAAATAAGGTTGACTATTTATATAAATTTATTTGATCATTTTAAGTAACAAAGTGAGTAAAATGAAAGTAAAATCATGAAAAATATAAAAATAATGATATGAGAATTAAATAAATGGGATTTATGAGATAAATATAATATAATTATTCTAAATGATGTTCAAGCATAAATAATCCCTATTGAAAAAAGAAATTGCAATGTAAACCCTTACCCCGGGTCCTATCTTCCTCCATATGCATTATTGAGATCATGAATAATAAATTTATATTTTTTATAAATATATACCAAAACTACATTAATAATTTTAATAAATCAAAAAATTACCTTATAATTTACAATTAATGTTTTTTTAACATTTTTTATTCAAATTAACATTCCAGTGAAAGCTGGTCCGTTTTCCTAGCATGTTTTGGTTCGATGGTTCCAATACTTACATCTTGTTCATGGTTTCATCATATACAGAATATTTATCCAGTTATAAGTAAAATATTTATTCATTATATACAATTATAATACCATTCATATATGGCGTTGATGAAAAATTAATTACATCACTATGTGGAAACAATATTTCGTACGTACACATGAGTAATGTTTTCATTTTTCAACAAATAGAGTGAAAGAAATATAAATGATAATATATATTTATAGAATAATAAAAATATCATAAATATCATATATATTCATTATACCCATACATATGACTATCCATGTGTGTCAGTCATGGAAAAAAATCACATCACTTAGTGGAGGTGGTCGTCCACACATACACACTAATGATGTTATCAATTACAATAGGTTGTAAAGAAGGTAAAAAATAGATAAAAAATTAACATAAAAATATCTCAACATAGTAAATATACTAATTTCATCATGTTAATATAGTTATATAATATTTTGAGGAGGTATAATAAGAAATAAACTTAAAAGTATTTGGTAAATATGTTTACCTCTCCTTTGACAAACCTCCTTTATATCTCTTCTCACGGACCCTTGGGTTGACATTTTAATAATACAATATACTATAGAACATGTATAGGGATGTTTAAAAGATATTTTTTTTCGGTATTGGATGAACTATATGAAGGTACTGGGGTTGTAACATAAGCTCCAAATGGTGGGATTTTAATTTTTTTTCATCGACGATCGACTTGTACTCATAGCCGTTGGCAAAGAGTTGCCTGATTACCACCCAAGGATCTTAGGTGAGGAATTTTAATCAAAAAAATAAAAAACATAAATAACTTGTCAGATCCAAAGCCGTGCTTGATGTATACTCATTGTTGGTGATCACTAATCGAATAATTTGAATCTTAATTCCTCTAGATCATCCATACATGATTCAATAAACCATGGGAGCACTGATCATTGAATTTCGGGTGCTACCATAGAGATCTGAAAACGCCTTCAACACTATGAAGATCACTTCATCTCCTTGATTGCGATGCATGAGAGTGTGCTGGATCAGATGACTTGGATCCATAGCTTATCTTTATAGGATATTAGAGAGAGGATAAGAGAGATAATATACCACCATTTTTCAGTGAATAGTAATTAGTGATAAGCTCTATTTTTATATATATAGTGTGTTAATAAATTACCCCGAAATGGAACCCTAGATCTCGAATAATTTTACACACTATAAGTGATATTATGACTACTATACTGATTCATATATATTATTATCACTTTCTTATAATATAATAAATATATATTACATGATAATAATTAATCCATAAACTACACTTTTTGTTCCAAAAAATATTCATTGAACCTTGAATATTTTAAACTAATATTCATTTAAATAATATTTCCATGTATTTACTTTAAAATTTGTAAATAAATTTAATAAATAAATTCAATTCCCATTATTCCTAACTTGAATAATATGAAGTTATTTATTACTATGTGATTGTATATCCTTGTACAAAACCCATACCCAATTTGTGGGTCCCACCATGTCTTATATACATATTAAACTAAATAGGGAAGATTATTGAATATGCTATTGTGTGTGACCCTCTAGGACCTTATCCCGATTACAGTGAAAATTACTTACAAACTAAGAGAAGGATCTTGCAACCCATCATGGCCCCTAAATAGATAATACTATTCATAGAAATGAAAACCATCCTACAAAGACACAATGTGTAATATAATCTATTTGTAATTAATATCTCATAAAACAAGATCCACACCCATGTCATTACCCTTTTCTTTCTTCATTATTTTTTGATCTAAATGGACGAATTTACCCTTAACTGCCATATTCATGGTCTTATGAAGGAACTACCATCCTGATCTACATGGACCAAGATATATTACTTCCTAAACCTTGAAGCAAAAAAATCCTTTCTTAATCATTCAACAAATGCCATACCACCAATGATGCACCCAACATAAGCTACCTTACCATGATTTCATTACCACGGTTTTTCCTTGCATTAAAGTACATGATCAAATGACATAAACTGGTAATGATCTCAAGTCAGGAGACCAATACACATGCCCATAGATATGAATATCTAATGAAACCCACAATATGTGGTGTTATTATTAGTGGTTCTATCCTTATTATATCACTACTAAGTGTGAGATTCATGAGAATAAGTCTCAATAATTATGAGCCCCCGACACCTGATAGTCAAACATATACTATGTCTAGTCAGAAAGATGTATCCATACCATATATCCTTTGTTTAAGATTAATGTAATAGTATATCAATGTTCTCATTATAGCCCAGTATCTTCTATAACCTTTTGATATGAAATTTAATATATGGACATTACCATTAAATAGTAGATACAGAAAAGGTATACACTATAATGGTAAGAATACATCATGTATATATGACTTTAAACATGATATGGTAATCAAAATTACTATTCCTATTGGCTTTAGGTAACCCACTATTACAACATTATATGGCTCAAAAGTTGTGTATAAGTGAAAGGAGAATGTTCTCTTTTAAATTTGAGGTGGTAGAAAACATATAAATACCTAAATAATTAAAATATAATAAAGTTATGTTCAAGTTAAAGTGGAACCAAAGAAACGATTTTTTTTGTATAATATAAGGTTGTCTTGAAATAATTTAATCAATAGGATTTATATAAGTTTTTAGGATATTTTAACCCTTATCTATTTAGTCTGACCACATTATTAACCCTTTTTAACCTTTACCGTGATAATAAATTTTTACCATAGTTACTATTGATTATGAAAAAAGTGAAAGTAGAATCATTACCAAATTTGGAAATTATTATTATAAATATTGAATCCATTTTATCAAATTCAATTTCTATAAGTTATCATAATTAGTTTTAAAATAATAATGTAAAACACAACAAAAATAGTTTTTAGAAAAATACATTTTTAAGCATAACATATAATTTATTCCAATTCCATTCATAGTGAAAACCATTATATTATTTTGTAAATATTAAATTAAATATATTATCTACAATTTTTTTTTAAAATAATTCATCAATAGTGATTAAATTAATTATTTAAGATAAAAATGCATTGTGAATATAAAAATAGCTTTCTAGAAAAACATCTATTTTTTAGTTTGGAATGATTTTATTTTCTTTTATGACTAATTGATAACAAATTAATTCATTTTATAATTGTATGAAAAATAATTTTTCATAATTTATTTTGTCTTATTCATACCCTATAATCCAAAAACTATGCAATAACCATCAAATTTAATAAAAATATTTCAATAGTATATTATGGTTCGTTTAAAATTAGTGTTGCGTGTAAAGAAGAATATGAGATTCATAAAAAATATTTAGAGAGAAATATATCATAAAATCTAGGGATGTTAAATTATAACCATTTATAATATTTTTACCTAAAAATTATGTCACTCTAAAACAAACAGATGAGGAAACTTCTGACTTACCACATCCTCAAGTTTGAACATAACTTCATTAAATTTATGGTTCCACCATAGAAATTTGAGAATGTGAGAGGTCTTTTTAATCAATAATTTACCAATTTAATCTATAATATACTCAATTTTTTCCTCATAATATGGATCATGCAACTATTTTATGAACATTGAGTTAATTATATGTGAAGGATCTAGTATATACTTCCTCGGGAGAGACACATAGAACACATAATTTACTTCAGGGAGATTAAGTGGAAGTACCAAGTGATAAGTAACCATCCTAATACAATCAAGAATTTTTAAGGGACCAATATATCTAGGGACCAAATTTACCTTCTTTTTGAATCTCATAATCCTCTTCTATGATATATTCATAGGAATATTATTTCACCAACTTAAAATTCTATATCTCACAAATGAATTTCAACAAAAATTTTATGTCATATGATAGAAGATTTGATGTGTATATGAATGGATCTATCTTTCATGCCAACTTATTATATTTCTAAGCTTCCTTCCATATTGGTATTCATAAGAAGTCATCTAAATTCTTGATTAAAAGACATTTTCCTAAGAAAACTCGAACAAAGAAAGGTTTTGATCCCAAAGACATTTGAAATCTATAGAACATTCTCTCAACATATCTTCTAGGGTTTTAATGGCCCTCTAAGACTGACCATATATATGAGGATGATATATAGAGATATATTTCAACTCTATATTCTAATATTATTAAATAATTGTCCATAACTTTGAGGTAAACCTCAAATCATGGTCATATATGATTGAGATTGGTACTCCATGAAACCTTAAAACTTCCTTAGGGTAAAAATGGTGAGCTGATCAAGAGATAAATATCACAACCTGACCCATGATGAGGCTCGAGCCGCAACTAACCCAAGCCCACCTCCATAGGCCATGTGGTGGCGACAAGTGTCGAAGTCACAAAAAACATAGGGAGGCCTTTTCCTAAGAACCTGTACAAACACACATAGCCAACTTAATGAAAAAGTACAAATGGAAAGGAAAAAAATATTCAAAATGCTATAAAAAGGAAAAAAACATGCATCAACCTCTAAAGAGTACAATTAAAATACAGTAAACTGAAAGAAAAATGGAAAAAGTATACACCCAACTAGAAAAGTGCCACAACCCGGCAACAGGTGAAGAGGTAAAACAGATGGGAGAGTACCACTCCTAAATCCCAAGCTACGAACACTACATGCGGTCCAAGATGTTGTATCCCTGAGCTCATCTGAAGTCACGATCAACTTGTACATCGTATACAAGGACACACCAAGTGTTGGAAAAGCCCAAACAAGGGTGAGTATGAAAATACTTAGTAAGATTCCCCAAAGGCTCGAGGGAGTAGAAAAAGGGTACACTGAAATGGGGAGTAGTAAATAAAACAAGGAATAGAAAGATAATATAGCTCAACCCAACCAGATAGTGATAGAAAACTCATCTAAACAAAAGGATCTTGAAATGGTGATAATATAAACTTCTCATCGAGTCTTTGCTACCTATAACAAGAGGGTAGACTTGTCTAACCCCAAGAATCTAAACACGGGAAGCATATGGCATACCCCATACATCTTTACCTCTTCTGTAAGGAGAGTATCCAAAATCCAAGGAGTGGGTACATAAACCAGGATATATATATATGCTCAACCAAAGAAGTCCAAACAAGGGAGTAAGGGGATCACCATCTCATAGCTCAGCCTAGGAAAAAGAGTCACCAATTATTCTAAGGGTAACCACCATCGATGCCCAACATTCTACATGTCTTCCTAGGAGTCACAAGTCAAATGGGCCTAATCACCTCACCTTGATACTATTTGTTTTGGGTGGGTCTGTCTCACTTGTATGGTTTTAGCTCATCTCACAAGGATGCATCTCGGAGGGGAAAGCGCCCCTCTTACTTGTGAGTCTAAAGGTATGTCAAGAATGTCTCATAACTAATCCCGCAAAACCAAAAGAGTAAACCCAAAGTTGAGGACACAAACCTAGTGTGTCAGGGGGATTCCACTCTAATAGTTCCTGTAGAGGACCCACACAATGATGTGTCAGGGGGATTCTACTCTTATTCATTGAGGAACCTTACCCTAGTTTGTCAGGGGGATTCCACTTAGAAGTAGATGATTGAGGACCCATGCCTATGTCAATGGGGGATTCCACTCTTATTGTCATAGAGGACCCACTACCTAGTGCGTCAGGGGATTCCAATCTCATAGTAGTCATAGAGGATCCATACCCATGCTGATGGGGGATTCCATTATAGGTCATTGAGGACCCATTCCTTACCTAGTAGGGGGATTCCACTTGGCAGGTATTGAGGAACTACACTGGCCATCTCTGCTGGATGGTACTTCTCTAAAAGCACTGATATGTCAGTGTTTGTTCACTACCATCATCAGACGTCGCCTGAATAGGTATCACATCTGGAATATCTCACATCATATCTCTAAATCCACCATAGAGGGAGCAATTGCATTCTATGTGGAAAAACACTCAGGATAGGCTACTCACATGCCAAAATACAAGTCCAAAAGAAAGATATACGATAGGTAGAAGATTCATAGTGTGGTACACAGAGCATGTGGGGCCCACACGATGTGTGCCCCACCTCATCACCATCTATGTACCCACCCATAATCCGGTACTAAAATGTGAACAAGTACCCCTTAGACATGCCTGCATACTCCCAGAGTACATAGAACCTCTGGCCTAAAAGGCTGACGAGCGCACAATATTTTTTGTTTGATCTGAAGGGTTAAAACATAATTATACCCATATGCCTCTTCAAATAGACCTAGATAATCAAAAAGATCACATCCTCATGATCCTTGAAGAAAAATGCGTAGGATTGACTACCCATTCACTCGAACCGGACTCCCAGTGATGAAACTACCTTTTGTAGCATTACGCATGAACAATGATTCATGGGACCCATGTCACGATCCTGGAACACATCAAACAGATTGTTTCATTGTGATCCTCTCAGAAAATAACATGGTATTGGCTATTATTTCATCCCAAACAGACACCCAGTAAAAAAAGATGTATTTCACTGCAAACACCCAAAATGGAACTTGTGGGGACCACACCACACTTTTTCTCTATCCTCCCAAATATTAGTATTTAAAAGTCCACCTTAACTCTAGGGTCACAATGCTTCTGACAACACATCAATCAGATGTTGTTTGCAGATGTACGGTCCGATATAAGTTTTCCAAATAATAATAATTATATTATTATTATTATTATAATTTTCACGCCACTGAGCCTCAATAATGAATTATAAAAATCTGAAAACAACCTCAAAAGGTCCTTCTTAAAGCAAGGGTCATGTTTCCACAAATAGTACATGAATCGGACGTCCCATGTAGGAGTTACACTTGAATCATGATTTGAATAATAATAATAATAATAATATTTTTAGGGAATTTTATTGACCCGATCCATGAGTAAGTGAAAAGGTACCCAAAATTAGTCTTAAAAAGTCCCCATTAAAGTTAGGGTCTTATCTCCAATGACAGTGCATAAATTAGATGCCGCATGGGGAAGTTACAGATGTTAAATTTTTTAATAATAATTACAATAATAATTAAATATATTATTTATCTTATTATTATTTTTAGATTTTCTGAAAAAACCCATCGGGGGGGGGGGGGGTCTGTGACCATATTCCTTTTTCCATTACCATTTGAGTTTTTCTCGCCACCACCTGGGCACCCTGTCGCTACCTGTGCGTCCTGCTGACCTCCTACAGTCATGCCGTCCCAGCCGCCTCCACCAGTATCCAGCTGCACCATTGTGAAACTAGAGTTGCTGCTCGTCAGAACCACACCGCCTCCAAATTCTACAAACCACCAAGAACACCCTAGGGATTAGAAAATTATTTCAAGAACATATCTAGGATCCTCTGGATGATATCTTCATATACTCATGCTCCGCTCAAAGATCCATTTACGTTTCAACATGACGAAAAGTTTTCAGATCTTACACTCACTGTCTCGCCTCTTCCAGTCCCCGAACCTCAATTCTGAGCATATATTGGGACTCGTTGGGTTGAGAGATTTACAAACATATGTCTTTCTCCATGATTCGTTGATGATTTTATAGATCAAAAAGTTGGAGGATGAAGAATGTGAATAACGGGTAACCATAAATAAAATCAAATGATGGCCATTGTTAGTTTGGCCATCATTAAAGGATTCCAAAGCAAGAAAATATTTTCTATAAAAATTTCTACAATCATGAGATGTAGAATCTAAAATAGGAATCATACCTTGATTTTTGGTTCCTCCATTGTGTTCATTGCACTCTGATCTATCGGTGCCTAAAGTTTCATCGCGATCCGATGAAGAACAGACGTCGAATCACCATCGGAAGGGAGAGTGGTACTTTGAGCGCACCTGAGAGGAAATGAGCCAAACCTCTACTCATTTCCTTAAGATCATATTAATTTGAAACTGTCAGCTCTCATGGGATCTGAACCTCCCACGCCCTCTCACCTGAGGTTTCCCCTAGAAAAACACTACTCTATGAACTCAATGGTGCCGTCAGATTTCCAATCCGAATCTCTAATATGAAGCTATTACTTCTGATATCTATAATAAATTAATTATTTTAATTAATTTAATTAAAAACACCCTCAATAGAATTTTCCATAGGAAGATTGTGCCCGCAAAAGTTATACCCTGCCTTATGGTAAATGATACACTCCAGACTCAACCATGCCCTCAAACTTACAATCTGATCTACTTTTTGTATGATATATTGTTTCCTCCACATGTATAGTGTGGAAGCATTTAATATTTTTCTAAAATTTATTCTAAGCACACTAGGACTCAGAATCACATGTCATCTCATCATCTGGATCTGGAAATATATGTATAAATATTTCAAAGTCTTACAAGGAAAAAATGGGTCTCTACATCATTCACTCCTTCAAGATTTCCATCCCTTAAAAGAAAAACTAGGGAAAAAACTCAGGATAATGAGTTAGTTCTTAGATCTCCCACTCCCAGGAACTCTTCTGAATATCTTCATACTACCAAAATATGTGAACCAAGGGGATAGTCCATCCTTGTAAGGCCTGATCCTACCAATTATGTACATTGGAAAACATGAACACGTCTTCTCAACTATGTTAGGTGGAACATGTCGTGTAACTATTCCAACTCCGAGGGTAGGTAATGTTGGTAAACGGCCTCACAAACCCTCATCATGATCTTGAATGGCCCAAATGACCCTGGGGGTAACTCACCTCCTCAGCCGAAAACCAGCACGCAATCCCTTAGCATATCCTCCAAAACTTGTATAGCACGCTCGATATTCCCATCGTGTTGGGTGTGAAATCATGTAATCATCTATAACTGAATCCCAAACACCTCTTGAAAGCCTCTCCACATTCGTAACGTAAACTACATGTCACAACCCATCCCCTAGGGCCCGTGTTGTGAATACCCAAAGCCTTCCTCCCAAAGGCCGGGGGATGTATACTAGAACCAAAGGAATTATCCCAAGAGTGGGAGGAATTTTCCTAAGTACCTATACACATGCACACACACACAACCATGCCCTAAACAACTGGAAAGGAAAACATGCATGACATTAAACAAGCATTGAGTAAAGGTATAATCTTTAAGTCAAATGGGCCAGAATACAAACCCAACAAAAGACAAATTGAAAATAGGAAAGTACAAAAGATCTCTATAAGATGTCCGAAGAAGACCCCACCTGAAGGGTAGGCAAGGAGTGGCTGTCAGAAGTTGTGGAAGTATATCCAGCCTATCGTATCTCACTAGGAATCACCTAGTCCTAGGACACCGAGGTCTCTATCGAATCGCATGTCATCTGCCCCAAACAAAACATGTGTTGATGAAGCCCGAGTAGGGGTGAGTAACAAAATAATCATTAGGGATCCTGAAACACAAGGGAAAGACCACAAAAGAAAGTATACACAAGGCACTGTCATCTCACACATGTATAATATAAATTATGTAAAGAAAAACTATTAGTCATACACTAAACACCTTGGATTGCTGAGGTACTCATCCCTAATGAGTATTGTGAGTTTTCTGGGTCCCACAGAGCCACTCCCCATTATGGACCTACAAGGTAACATAGAGCCTCTTCCCACTTAGTCCATCATAGCTTGTCCACACATGGATGCTTATAGCTGATCCACATAGGCTCACTTGTAGCTGATCCACACAAGGTTGCTTGTAGGTGATCCACACAGGGTCACTTCTAGATAATCCTCATAGGGTCTCTTGTAGTTGATCCACACATATTTGTTTGTCTTCTAGGCCTGTAGGGTCATTTAGACCCGCTCATCAGTAGTATTTGGGTCTCAGCAAGCCACAAGATTACTGCACGTAGTGAACTTAATTTTGGGAGAATCTACTCCTCACACCATTCATCGTATTTCAAATTCCATGAAAGTATCCTTATATAATTTCAAAAGAACCATATCGTCACGAGGGTTCTAACTACACAAATATATCTCCAATCGGATGATCGAACTAAAAGATATTGGTATTTTAGTAAATAGGGGCTGGTTGTGTCTGGGTTCGGTCTAACCTGGTCAGCCCAACCTGACCAACCCAGACCGGGGATCCCGTATGAACCAGACTAGTTCGACCCACCCAAATCGACTCAGTTTGGGTTTGGGCTGGGCCGGTCTGGCCTCTCCACTAGTCTAGGCCCATTGGTCCTTACTGGACCTAGACTGGTTTGGCCATGGGTCTAACCCCTAGGGTACCTAGTGACATGGTTCCATCTGGCCCAACATGCAATAGGTGGGCTGGTAATTTCCCATCCCGGGCCACCCATCAACCTGGTTTTATCCCATTGTCCTGGCCTATAAAAGTGGGCTGACTTGTGTTCCATACTGGGCCAGCCAACAACTTGGTTCACGTCCACCCTGGCCCAGCCTGCACGATGAACCAATATCCTCTAGCTCGGACACCCACTGGGCGTCCGGTTCGAGCGCATGCGGTCGAAAGGAGGCAGATTCCCCTTATCCTGAACGTGGTCCCCACTGGACCGTGTTCTAGCATGCCGTGGCCCGTACGGCACGGGCCACTCAAAATATGCGGCCTGGTGGCCATGTCCACATCCTCCAGTCGTCGGCCCGCTACCAGTGGCCCCATGCTTCACTACCATGGCCCTAGTCGACTGTGGACACCACTTCAGCACGCCATCATGGAGTGCCGCTACCTACCTGCAATTACTGACGTAGGCCACCACCACTGCTCACCAGCGTCGGTTGGGGATTCTGCAGACCACTGGGTCCGCTTTAGTGGTCTGATCCCTGAACCACCTATGCCTCCAAACTCCTTTGGGCGCCATCTTTCCTAATGCAGACTAAAAAATAACCTAACTTTCAATTCAGAGGTGCGTCTATGAAGAAAACATGAATGACCAAGGACGGAGGAATCGTGGCCTTGTTCGTGTCGGCCCGATTCCTCTACGTTAGAGTTTTTAAAAAATGGGAAGGGGGAGGTTCAAGATTTGATCAACAATCTAACCTTGAAGCAAAAACCCAAATATAAAACACCCTCTTGAAAGAACAAGTGACCCGCATATAAACCTGTTTGTGGGTTGATCTGCATTCATTTTCTTAAAAAGAAGAATGGGGAAAAGAAAATTAAAAAGGTAAACCCGTACATGGAGAATCTTTGATCGAAGGAAAGGCTCGTCGCTAATGGTGATCCATCTACATGGATTCATGATTTTCTCAAAGCTGTTGGTGTTTGTCGATCTCGAGTCCCTGGTCCATTATTCAAGGGTGTTGTCACCATTTTCTGATTTGACGACATTCTTCATTAGAGAGAATTCCTTCCTCGCTCATTAGATTAATTTATAGATCTAAATCTATTTCTACAACCCATCATACCATTAAAAGAGATAAATGCATCACAACATTTCTGTTATGCTGATTCGCTATGTCGTTACGCTGTTTTATTCATGAAACATCATATCTGTTATGCTTCAGTTAAATAATCATTAAACTATTTCATTTATGTAATGAAATAGTCAGTTCTTCACTGCATCGTAGTGAAAAAACATTTGAATTAAATAAAAATTTTAAGTTTATTTTATTTTTTCTTAAAACGTATGAAAACTATATTCTCCAATCAACCCTCACCGGTTGATGTAAGTTCCTTTCTAGGTTAATCTCGACATTTTGAGTTCAATGGTGCCCTCATATTTTTGATCTGAACACTGGTTTAAAAGTTAGAAAACCCTACATGCATGTTTATTTAAATGAACTTTTAAATAGTTCAGAAAAACAATCCGGACACTCTATGCCTTAGAATCACGTGCCGTCTTAGAGTCTAGTCCTGAAATAATCCCATATAATTAAAAAAAATTCATGGAATTCCTGGAAATTACATTACCCCCACATTTAAGGATTTACATCCTCGTAAGCCAAAACAAGGGCTCAAAAAACAAATGAGGGTACTGAGTATGAATCTAAGCCTCTTGGTCCCATTTTATCTCCTAGAGATTTCTATGTTGCACGGCCGTGTCCCTCAGGACTCAGCCAACTGAAGGATTCCCACACGTAGTGCACTTGATTCTGGGAGAATCTACTCCTCAATCCATTAATTAGATTTCAACTTTAATTAAATTATCATTAGATCATACCAAAAGAACCATCTCATCATGAGGGTTTAAATACTACAAACATATTTCCAATCGGACTCCTGGTATAAAAGATATTGAAGTTTTAGTAAACATGGGTCAATTTTATTCGGGCCCAGTCCGACCTGGTCGGACCACCCCGACTAACCCGGCCAGGGGGTCCCACATTGATCGTCCCAATTTGACCAACCCGAACTAACCTGGTTCATGTCTGGGATGGCCTAGACATTGTGCTGAGCCCATTGGATCTTGCTTGACTCGGCTTGGTTCCGGCGTGGCCTTCCGCGGACCATTGGGTCTGCTCCGATGGTCTGATCTGCAAACCACCTATGCCTTTGGGATCCTTGGAGCACCATATTCCCTCTTGTGGCCTCAAAAATCACCTCACCATCAATTCAAAGGTGCATCCAAGAAGAACACATGAACACCCAAGGAAGAAGGAATCGATGCCTTGTTCATTTCGGTCAGATTCCTACATGTTAGAGTTTTTAAAACATTATAAGGGAGAGGTTCAATATTTTATCAAAAATCTAAACCTAAAGAAAAAACCCATAGATAAAATACCCTACCTCAAGAAAACATGACCCATGGATCAACCAGTTCATGGGTTGATCTGGTTTCATTGTTTTAGAAATAAGAACGAGGAAAAGAAAATCAAAAAGGTAAAACCCAACATGGAGAAGCTTTGATCGGTGGAAAGGCTCATCGCTGATGGTGATCTGTCTTTGAAGATTCACGATCCACTCGAAGCTTTTGGCGTTATTAGATCTCTAGTACCGAGTCTTTTCTTCAAGGGCATCGTCACCATTTTTTGATTCACCTACATTCATCTTTGGAGAGAATTCCTTCCTCGCCCGTCAGAGTAATTTCCAGATCTAAATCTGTTTCTCCAACCCATCATCTCATTAAATGAGAGAAACATATCACAAAATTTTTATTACACTGAGTCGCCACACCATTAAACTATTTCATTTAGGAAACATCGTTTCTTTCATGATTTAGTTAAAGGGTCATTACACTATTTCATTTATGGAATGAAACTGTTGGCTTGTCGCTGCATCGTAGCAAAACAACCTTTGAATAAAATAAATTTTTTATCTTTATTTTATTTTTTCTTAAAACATCCGAAAACTGTCTTTTCCAGTCGACCCTCACCAGATGATGTTATGTATTCTAAGAAAATCTTGATATTTTGAGTTCAACGGTGCCCTCAGATTTTTGATCCGAGCACCAGTTTAAAAGTTAGAAAAACACGCTCGCATGTTTTTTTAAATGAACATTAAAATAGTTCGAAAAAATATTCCAGCCACTCTAGGCCTCAAAATCATGTTTCATCTTAGAGTTTGGTCTAAAAATAATCTCATATAATTTTAAAAATAATTTACATGGAATTCCAAGACATTAAACCATGTTTCATGATCAGAGACTAATGTTGGGGGTACCCCATGAAGGCTGGTGATCTTCCACACGTACAACTATCCCAGACCCTCTACCGAGCTCTACTCCCTGAGAAAGAGAGTACGCAGACTTTGTTAGTCGGTCTATTGTCACCCATATGATTTCATGGCCCTTAAATATGTGGGGAAACCCTATGAAGAAGTCGATGGATATACTATCCCATTTTCACCCTAGGATTTCAAGAGGCTGCAACAACCCACTGGAACTCGGTGCTCAACCTTCATCTGTTTACAGGTGAGGAATCATGAGATGAACTCAGATACACTTCATCTTATTCTAGTCCACCAGAAATTACACTAAAGATCCTTTTACAGTTTCCTCATATTGGGATGTACAACTAAGGGATAGGTGGAACTCTTTTATCACTTCCTCCCATACCACAACTAGTACCACTAGTTTCCCATGAAATGAGGTCTCAAGATTACATCCTTCAAAATATCCATTGGGTACATTTCTTGTGGATATATGATTCATAAAATATATCACAGTTAGTGTCTCACATCCAAGACTCTCTCACATGCTCAAGAATAGAAGGATTAAACACCATCTACTGAATAAAACTGTACCCTCCCGCTCCCCTAGGGTTAGCTGTTGGGAAGCTAACTGCTCTGAAGCTTCCCACACTAAGAGAGCCTAATAATTCATGCTAAGGGAATATAATAAAAAGTTTTCCCATTAACATAGTATATACTATCTAGAATTTGTAATCTGGAAGGAATTTAAACCAGCATCGATACCTCAGGTTCAGGTATCTCTGAGTGAAGACACACCTGAGACTCTAGTGGTTAGCGAAAACCAAAAAACGCTATCCCAAAAGGCCATTTCTCCCCAATCTCATGGAGAAGAATACTAATTAAAACACTAGGTATTGAGTCACATAGCTCTATTAGGGGGGTCTCCATCACCTCAAACTATACTTGATACACTGTATCAAGCTTGACGTTTCACACTCAAGGTACCAACAAACTAAGAAGGTGAGTAAAATCATCCGACTGCAAGAAGCTAGACACGGAAAGCACATGGCATAACCAACACATATTTTTTTTTCACTTGGAAGAAGAGTGGTCCCAAAATAGACACTTTGGCATACCCACTAGTGGCATTCCAAGAAAAAAGAGGTTAAACAGAAAAACTCTGCTGGAAAAGCTAAGACTTGCTTCAAAACTCCACTACACAACCCCTCCATGAATGCACAAGTCAGAGGGATTCATCCACCTCACCTCGATACTATCTTATTTGGGTGGAATTGAATCACCCTCATGGTTTTGATCACATCAAAAAAATGTGTCTCAATGGGGTAAGGATCCCTCTTCCTCATGTATTCCAATCTACATCAAACAACATTGACACAAGGTTACACCGATGCCCCGCATCACACTAGTAAAACCTCAAGCCTAAATAAAGGATAAAAGAGTACCTCAACAATTGTATAACATTTAATACTTGAAAAAAGGTAGAAAAGGTACTGATCATACCTCTTATCATATCATATGATTTAGGATCGTAGCCATCCAGAACATGTGGCTAACCACAAACCTAGTCGCCAGCTCCCCAATCCTGACATGGGACTCTCAGTGGTGGTGGAAGGACCTCATAACTTCAACCACCAACCACAATTTCTACTGATCTTCTGCAAGAGAAACCTCCTTGAGGACCCCCTTCCTTTAACTGGGAGATCCCTGACCACAACAATGTCTCTGATGTGGTGGGGCATTAACAATCTTCCTGGGAAGCTCATCACATCTGGTCAGGCAGTCCCGTGACTTGTGACTTTTCCCATCATAATCATAGCACTAGACCTCCCTAGGATACCTTGGCTCTCTACGCTATCCCCGACCATGTTCATGATTCCAATCATGGAAAAAACTTCTGTATCGGGACCATTCCAACTGACGTATGATAACTAAGAAAAATGTGTCAACTCTATCACACACACGACCAAAAATAACCTACTATCACCCCTATGATAGGAAAATATCTGTCACTAGTGCTCGCTATAGCACCTCAGCAATGGTGGGAAGGAAAAAGGGTACTACGTTGGCCCAGATCTCTCTATGGATATCCTGCTCAAAATTCTATGATCAGAAGTATCCTACGTGGGCCACATCCAAAGAGTGCTGAGTAAGGTTTGTGAACCCAGTTGTGTACTCGACAATCATCATACCTCCCTATTAAAGATCTAAAATCTCATTAAACTAAATGAAAAATTATAAGGAGGGGTATAAATCCTTATAGAACAACTACTTGTAGGTCATCCCATGAGAGTACTGACTTATCATGCATCTGAGAAACCAAAATTCCACCAACACTCAACTGATCTGTGGAAAAGAATAGATGTCAAAACCACTATCAGATCCTCCAATGTTAAAAAAAACATGAATAGGTGGAACACCAACCCTAGAAAATCCTCTGCTACCTGAGGATATCTAGATCACTGTGGAACCTCAGTGGTCTCTAATGCGGGAACTCGTGGAGTGAACTCACCCTGCACATGTCCCCAACCTACTCTACAGCCTGAGGATATCTAGATCCCCATGAAACCTCAGTGGTCTCTAATGCTAGAACTTGTGGAGTGCACTCACCTTTCACATGTCCCCAGCGTACTTTTATGGGACTGAATGTCGCTCAATAGGTAGAGGTGCTGCTACCAACACATCTTGAGGAAGGGGGATCACATGATGGATCCTAAAATGATGCCCCTTTGCTCATGGAATTGTCATCCTAAACCACAGATAATATCCTGACCAGATTTCATCGTGGAAGCATCTTGAAACTTATCAAGGAACACCGTGGTCAAATGAGCACACACACACACACACAGATATATATATATATATATATATATATATATATATATATATATATTTCAAAAATAACAGGGAGGTGAATTTAGAAGGATTGTCAAAGACTCAATCCTATTCATCAATGTAACAAAGTTCCCAGCAAAAAGTGTCTCAGCCTTCTGAGTCAACAAGTAGGTTATCATGGTCCCGATGAATGGCTACGTCAGCCACCACACCATCGCTGGACTCCCTAGACTACGATATTCTCTTGAGACACATTAACATTATTGCCCTAAAACCCAACCAATTCATTTTTAGGGAATGTTTGAACAACATACCAAGTAACAAACCACCTTTGATACCACTTTTTCATGACCCGACACATAATGGGGCTCAAGCCGCAACTACCCCAAGCCCGCCTCCATAGGCCAGGGGTGGGGACAAGTTCCAAAGGCACAAAAAACTTGGGGAGGTGTTTTTCTAAGAACCTACACACACACACACAAACCACTCAACGAAAAAGTGCAGAAGGGAAGGAATACAAGAGACAAAACTACTATAAAAAGGAAACCAAACTGCATCAAACTATAAACTATACAAGTACAATATAATAAACTAAATGGAGAAAGGGAAAAAAATACAAACTCCACTATAAAATTTCCACAACCTAGAAACATGTGAATAAGTAAAACACCCGGGAGAGTCCCGCTCCTGAATCCCAAGCTAGGACCACAAAAAACAGTCCAAGATCCTATATCCCAAAGCTCCTATGAATTCACAACAAACCTGTACATATTATGAAAGGGAAAAATAAATTCAGTCAAAGCCCAAGAAAGGGTGAGTATAAAAATACTTAGTAGGATGCACTGAAGGATCGAGGGAGCAGAAAAAGGGTACACTAAAAAGGGGAGTAGTAAATAGAACAAGGAATGGAAATAGAGTATAACTCAACCCAACCAGATAGTGAAAGAAAACTCATCTAAACACAAGGAGCTCAAAATGGTGAGAAGATGAACTTCTCATCGATTCTTCGCTACCTGTAGCTGGAGAGTAGACTCGTCCAACCATTAGAATCTAGATACAGAAAGCACGTGGCATACCTCATGTGTCTTTGCCTCTCTTGGAAGAAGAGTATCCAAAACCCAAGAAGGGGGTACAACAAACAATATATATATATATATATATATATATATATATATTCTCAACCAAAGAAGCCTAAACATAGGAGTAAGGGGATCTCCATCTCACAGATCACCCCAGGGAAAAGATTCACCAACACTTAGAAGGGTAACTACCATCGATGCCCAACATACCACACATATGCCCAAGAGTCACAAGTCAAATGAGATCAATCGTTGCACCTTGATACTATCTTATGTGGGAAGATCTATCTCACCCATATAGTTTTAGGTCGCGTCAGAAGGAGATGTCTCAGTGGGGAAAGATCCCCTCTAACTCGTGAGTCCAAAGGCATGTTAGTAATGTCTCATAACTAATCCCACATAGCTGAAAGAGTAAACCCAAAGTAGAGGACCCACACTCTAGTGTGTCAAGGGGATAACAATTTAAGAGTCTCCATAGAGGACCCACACCTTGATGCATGAAGGAGATTCCAATCTTGTTCATTGAGGACCCTAACCCCAGTATGTTAGGTGGATTCCACTAGGAAGTAGATGATAGAGGACCCATGCACATGCTGATGGAGGATTCCACTCCTATTATCATAGAGGACCCACGCCCCAGTGCATTAGAGGGATTCCACTACCATAGTTGTCGTAGAGGACCAACACCTATGCTGATGGGGGATTCCACTCCTGGTTATTGAGGACCCACACCCTACCTGGTAGGGGGATTCCACTCAGGAGGTATTGGGGAACTACATTGTCCATATCAACTATATGGTACTTCTTGGAAATCACTGATATGTTAGTGCCTAATCATTACCATTGTCGGACATCACATGAATAGGAATAACATCCAGAAAATCTCACATCATAACTCAGAAGCCACCATAGAGGGCACCATCACATTATATGTGAAAAAACACTCAGGATAGGCTACTCACATGCCAAAATCTGAGTCCAAAATATGGAGATATGAGAGGTATAAGATTTGCAGTGTGGTACTTGGAGTGTGTGGGGCCCAAACAATGCGTGGACCCACCTCATCACCTGGAAGCGTACCCACCCATACTCGGGTACTAATCTGTGAACAAGTACCCCTTAGGAGTGCCAACGTACTCCCATAGTACATGGCACCTCTTGCCCAATCATGATCACACCAACACAATCATTGTGAAAAAATGTATAGGATCAAATATTCATTCACCTGAATCAGACTCTCAGTGAAGAAACTACCTTTCACAGCATTGTGCATGAACAATGCTTTATGGGGCCCATTCCATGAACTTTAAAGACATCAAACATATTTCATCATTGCGATCCTCTTGGAAAAGAACACGGGATTAGCTGTTCATTCATCCCAAACAGACACCTAGTGAAAAAAGTCACATTTCACCATAAATGCCCAAAATGGGGCTCGTGAGACCCACAAAACACTTTCTATTTAAGTGCCCAAAAATTGGTCTTGAAAAGTCTTCCCCAACTCTAGGGTCACAATTCCCATGACGTCGCATCAATCAGACGTTGTATACAGACGTACAGTCAAATACAAGTTTCTTGAATAATAATAATTATATTATTATTATTATAATAGGACTTTTCATGACACTAAGCCTCAATCATGAATTATTAAATTTAAAAATAGCCTCAAAAGGTCCTCCATGAAGAAAGGGCCATGTTGCCGCAGACGACAGGAAAACTGGATGTTCTATGTAGGAGTTACACTCGAATCAGCATATGAATAATAATAATAATAATAATATTATTTTTTGGACATTTTATCGACCCCCTTCATGGGTCAGCGAAATGGTATTGAACATTGGTCTTAAAAATACCACATCAAAGTCAAGGTATCTTTTCCGTTAACGACGGATAAGTCTGACACCGTACGAGGAATTTACAGATGTTCAAAAGTTTTAATAATAATAATAATAATAATAATAATAATAATATATTTTCTCTTGTTATTTTTTTAGGTTTTCTGGAAAAACTCATCGGGGGGGGGGGGGGGTCCATGGACGACCACCTATAGCTACTGCGGCCTGAGTCTACAACACCGTCGCTTGTGCACCCCTCCATTGCCTGTGTGCCAGGCCATCCTCCTACCACTACGCCATCCCAACTGCCTCTGTTGGTAGTCCACTGCGAAACTAGAACCGCCACCTCGCTGGAGCCACCACTCAATAGACCCATATCGAAACCTTCTTCTACAAACCACCAGGAACCCCAAAAGGCTCTAAAAAATTATTTTGAGACTAGACCTAGGCTCCTCGAAATGAGGTCTTCATAGACTCATTCTCCACTCGAAGATCCATTGACATTTCAACGTGACCAAAAGTTGTCGGATCTTTTACTCACCAACACACGTCCTCTGATCCCCAAAAATAGATTCCAAGCATAGATAAGGACTCCTTGGGCTGATATCTTCACAAAAATATGTATTACTTCATGATTCATCAATGATTTGATGGATCAAAAAGTTATAGGATGAAGAAAGTAATGAACAGGTAACCAAAAATCGAATCAGATGATGAACACTGTTAGTTTGGCCATCATTAAAAGATTCCAAAGTAGAGAAAATAGACAAAAAAGTTTTTTGAAAATGATTTATACAATAAGGAGCTGAAGAATCTGAAATAGGAATCCTACCTCAATTTTTGGTTCTTCCATTGTGTTCATTGTGCTCTGATCTACCAGTGCCTAGATTTTGATCATTATATGAAGAATAACAGACGTCGAATTTCCGTTGGAAGGGAGAGTGGCACTTCTCTCATGCTTGGGAGTAAATGAGCCAACCCCCTACTCATTTCCTTAAGATCTTATTTACAGGAAACTATTAGTGGTCATGGGATCTGGAACTCCCATGACCTATCATTTAACATTTATTTATTAATTTATTTTGTTTTAAATTTTGATTAAATTGATTCAATTTCTTTAAGAATACACATTGCATGGTTTGGGCCACACGGTTTAGCAAACCATGCACCAACTGTGCAATGAACAGTGTGAGCACACTATCCATTTTTCACATCGTGTGGGATAGGAACATGTTTTAAAAAACCATTCACAACTCGTACACAAATACAATACCCCCTTAAATACGAATTCATGGTTAACTACAGTAGGCCGCACTGTTTTAAGTAAATTGTGCACCCTCTATATCTTTTCAAAAGTTGTTTTTCCAGGTCCAGCACTCCCGAAACTCCTTGAGCCACCCGAGAAAATTAATGGGATTTCACCAAAGTCTAAAAAAATCACTTAGAAGTGATTCAACTCTCAGAAATCAATTCTAAAGCTCGGTGTTAAAAACAACCTGCCTAGTAAACAAACATGTTAAAAATACATTTTATTTTGTCCGATTCAAAAATACAAGACTCTACAATAGAGACCAATATTCCTCTGTTTAGAATTTTCATTATCTAGAGAATCATTAGATTATTCTCCTCCACTAGCACTCCATGATTCATTGTCTTTCAAAACTTTTTTTCCTTTATACTTGTAATATTTCTTCTTATTTCTCTCAAAATGTCTTTCCTTTATATCTTTCCTTTTGAACTTTGGACAATTTTGTCTTATATTTCAAGTTCTTTTACATTAATAACATGTGAGTTTAGAATATTTCTTTTCACTATTTTCCTTCTTAAATTTCTTGTAAATATATTTAAAGTCTTTCTAACAAAAATATTATTCATCTTTTGAGGAAGATTAACAAACTCATTCTTAGAATGATAGAAATAACTTGAATCAGATTAAATAGTACCTTTCTTATTTCTATAAGTTTTTACAACTTTATCATGAGTATGATTTTTTGTAAGAATTTAAGTAGTAGTAAAGAAAACTCCACCATTATTATTTTTATCTTTATAATCATCTCTTTTCAATCCATTTCCATATTTTAAAAGAGTTCCAAATAAATCAGCAAGATTGAAATTTTTAATATTCCTTGAATCGTCAATATCAGTTCTTTTAGATTCCCACTCATTGAACATGATATCAATAATATTTTCAATAAGGATTTCATCTTCTAATAATTTATCCCACATAGACTGTAAACTATTAATTATTGTCATAAACCTTTGTTGTACCTTTGTAACATTTTCACCATATGGAAATTCAAATTTTTGATAATTAACTCTAAGCATGGATATTCTAGTTTCAACAGCTTTTGAAGTTCCAAAATGAGTAATATCTAACATCTTTCAAATTCTATTAGAAGCTTCACAATTAGAGATTTAACTATAAATAATTCTTGTTATAGAACACAATAGAGTATTTCTTACTTTGTAATTCAATTTATACTGTTGCTTCTATTGAATTGGAAAATCAATCACTTCCTTATCAGGAATATTTTAAACACTAGTTAACATGAAAAATTTGTCAACTCTAGTATTTATAACAAATGTCTTCATTCTATATCTCCAATATTCACAATCAGCTCCATAAAAAATAGTTGGTCTATTTAGATTGATTTTATCTATTGAACCGACAGTGAGTACTTCCATATTTAAAAGAAATACAAAAAAATATTTTCCACAATACATGTTCGTGTAGCAAATGTTTATAAACAAAAAGTTTATAACAAAATTTATGTAACTTGTTAAAGTAACAAATAAAAAGGTAGCAAGTAATTAGTGGAAACCTCCTTTGATGCTAAATGTAAGTATCAATAAAACATATAATTTTATCTGATACTAATTGTAGGATTGAAATGTATATGGATATGGAAAACTATAAAAGGGGGTGAATTGTAAGTTTAAAAACTTTTGTTTTTAATCTTAAAAGAGACTTTGTTCAATATAACTAAACAAATAGTATTCACAAAACTTCTTAAATATTAAAACCATAATCATTCTGGTCCCTTGGTTCTTATGATATGAATATCACAATCAAATAGATTTCGATATATAATCCAAAGGTTTAATGACAGTGAATAGAATCATATTCAATAGGTGGTGTAATCATATTCACAGTAGAAAATGATATGTCAGAGTATTTATAAAAAGTATCATAATTGAAATGATTATGATAAAGTAATGATTCTATCTTAAATCTTATAGAATTGTATTTAGAGTAAAATTATATTCACAGTGTTATAAAAAGTAAATAAAATTAATCACAATTAAATTTATTATGATAAATGAAAACAAATAGAATGATGAATATAAAATAATTCAATTTCAATTAAAATTTTAGCAGCTGAATATAACATACTTGTAAAGAAAAAATTAATACAATTTAATAGGATTCTTTTAACCCAAAGAAAAAGGGTATCTAGTAGCCTTGGATAAAGGTCCCTTGATTTATACTTTCAAGAAAGTCTATCTTACCCACACCAGGGTAAGTCCTTGATACAATGATCATATTTTCTCAGTCTTCCTACCCCCAACAGCCCTCAATATAGTGATCAGATCTATCTTATGATCCATGTAATCCCTTGATTAATAAGGCGATCAACTCCTCTATCTTCCTATCCTTTGAATCCCTCGATGGAAATCACAACAATCAGAATCACATGAATAAATGAATCATATTCTTAAGGAGACAATATTATGATGTTTCCTTAATAAAGAGACTCTCTCTAAAGCAATACAAAAGACTAGGAACAAGCAGTTCAAGCTTTTACACTTTATAAAAACAAGAGAAAAATCCCAGCATACATGCACATGATATAATGATGTCAACCACCCTTACACACTCTTCAAATGACCGGAAATTTATAGTCATGCCTTTCTATAGTCATCTTGATTTCCAAAAATCATATTTTCTTTGAGAATTTTGAGAGGACCTGGAAACTTGGAACTTCAACGGTCATATTATAACTGAAATAATGACATCATTTTGATTTACACATAATGCATGAAATCATTTTTATAATACAATACTACAGTGTTAAGAGTAAAACATTAAAATATGATAAAAAAACTTTCCATATGTAGGATTAAAACCGAAGTCAATCCAATGGATTTACATACAGAGTGTCATTATGATTTTCTTAATGAGTGTGAATCCAATGATATCAGTTTTGGTGACAAATCTGATTAAATTTTTTTTTAGTATGAATAAAAGATAGAGTTTTAAATATGATTTGATAAAGTGAATCTAACCATAATAGGATTATTTATCCTTATGATAATTGTGATGTAAACTTTTGAATACTTTAAAACTATTTCAAAGTATGATAAAAGTATATGTTTACTATAAAAACTTTGTAAAAATACTTAGACATAAAATTATTAGATATTGTGTATTTAAGAAAGAGTTTATTATTTAAAAAAGTAATGTAAAATTAAAAAATAAATTTTGATTAAACATATACAATTCCGCAATAATTTATAATTACCCATCTATTAAAAAAATTTCATTAAAATTAACATTTGGGTGAACACTCGTGTGTTTTCGATGCATGTTTTGGTTTGACGATTCTGGTCCTGGAACCTTATTCATGGTTTCATTATCTAAATAGTATTAATAATTTTATAAGTATCATATTTTTTGATTATATACACTTTTAAAACCATTCATATAATGTGGTGATGAAAAATTAATTACAACACTTCATGGAGATGGTTGTATGTACGTACACATCAGTAATGTTTTCATTTTTCAATGAATGGGAAGAAAGAAAGATAAAAAAGAATATATATTTATATTTTTATAATAATATCTTAAATTTCAAATAATTCATTAAAACCATCAATATAACTATCTATGTATGGAAGACATTAAAATTGAATCATATTGCTTCGTGGAGGTGGTAGTCTACACATACGCACGAATGATATTATCATTTCTCATAGGATGGAAAGAATAAAGAAAATGAATATAAAATTAGCATAAAACATATCATTATAATAAATATACTAATTAAATAATTTTAATATGGTTATATAATATAAGTAGGAGGTAAAATATGAAATAAACATAAAAGGATTTAGTAATGATGATTGCCTATTCTTTGAGAAACCCACTTCGTATATCATCAAAAGAACCCTTTTGATAGTATTTAGAGAATAAAATGACTTCTACAACATGGATAAAAAATTTGAAAAGATATTTGGGTAGGGATAAACTAAACTAGATGTCTAAAACTTTTCGAATAAGTGAAGGGAGAAGGTGACCTTTTATAAGTGAGGTGGGTGAAAAACTTGTAATCTCTTTAAAAAATAAAATATAATAAAGTCATATTCAAGTGAAAATGGTGAAAAAGTAACCAAAATTCAAATATAAGGTAAGGTTGAGTAGAAATATATTTAATAAATAGTATTTGGATAAGTTTTTATCTTATTTTAACCCTTATGTATTTAGTTTAACACCACGTTAACCCTTTTTAACCTTTATCATAACAAATTTTTTTTACCTTAATTACTATTCATTATGAAGAAATGTCATGACCCGTCCCCCGGGGCCCGTATCGTGACTACCCCAAGCCCACCTTCCATAGGACAGGGGCTGGCGACTAGCACAAAAGGCATAAATCCGGATAAAAGGGAAGGCATTGCCTTTATAAAAGAAAAAAAACACCACAGTGTACAAAAAAATGAAGTAAACACTAAGTAAATTGTATACACAAGTAAGTGCTAGAAAGTAAATGAGCCAGTATACAAACCCAACTAAAAGTGCAGAAAAACTGAAAAGTAAAGTACAACAACTGAAAGACAAGCTGCAACCGCCAGGACATCCTCTAGGAACTCCCACCTAAAGGGTGAGTACAGTCAGTCTCGTCGGTTCCTTGAGTTCAGTCGTCCTCTCCGTGTACGTCCCACCTGATAGTCCACCTATGGGTACCGTCCGCTCCTCAAGCCTCAACCATGATCAGTGTTGTCCGTCATCTGCAACCAACACATCGTAGTGCGGGCGAAGCTCGTGCAGGGGTGAGTATACGATACTCAGTAGGGACCCCGAGACTCCCGAAGGTCTCCCAGAATCCACAAAGGATAAACCACAAAGGACAGATACGAACACAAGTATCAACCAACACTACTTAGGTATATGTCCATACATATACCTAACTCATCAATTCTAGTTCTACTGCAACTCACGAGTTTAAGTACAATCCAGTCCACACAAGAAAGTATAACTCAATCCACACAGGAAGGTACATCCCAATCCACATAGGAAAACAAGTCAATCATATCGAAGATAATGATTGAAAGTCAAGACTCATCTCACACAGGTATACTCATTAGGAAGAGGGGTGGAGATTATTGATGTAGCCTCTGAATCATCTCCTCTGCCGAACCCACGTAGGTTCCAAGTACAGATGTCATCACTACCGAACCCACGGAGGATCCAAGTATAGAAGTCATTGTCGTCAAACCCAGGGAGGATCCCAGCATGGTAGATGTCTTCGTCGAACCCACAGAGGATCCTAGTACGGTAGTCATCATTGTCGAACCCATGGAGGATCCCAGTACTGTAGTCGTCCTCGTCGAACCCACAGAGGATCCTTGTACGAAAGTTGTCATCTTCGTCGCAGCCAGCTCTAGGGTTCCCGTACACAACACGCTCGATTCTAGGAGGGTTAGCTCCATGATACAAGGGGTTGATACATCAAATATCACTAAGTCCAGAGTTGATGTATCACAAAGTTCTGTCTCGTCAATAGGAACTCAACACAGCAGACGGTGCGTCAATCAGATGCCCGGTCTGAGAGTTATTGGCTTTTTCGTCCCAGGGGCCCGGTTGGTTTTTAAGCTAAACCCAACCTAGCCATACTCCAGATGCATCAAAACCTTGAGCGGAGTAATCCAAAATAACCGTCTCACTAAGAGGAATCCAACAAAGTCGACGACACGTCTATCGGACGTTCGGAGCTCAAGTTATATGCGTTTCTGCTCCGAGGGCCCGGTTGGTTTCGTGTTCGAGCCAAGATTTTCATACACAAAGTTCTCCGAAACCTTTTGTATAATACTCCTAAATAACCATCTCGAACCAAGGATCCCAACGCAACTGACGGTGCATCGATCGGAGGTCCGTAGCCCAAGATATGGACGTTTGAACGAATCTGTTCGAAAACAGGGGGTTTGGGCCCGGTCCGACCCGACCCAATACCCCCTGGGTCGGCCCGAACCGGGTCGACCCGAACCGGGTCCGGGTAAGGCCCGATGGGGCGTGGCCCAGACCGGCTAGTGCGGCCCGGTCCAGCCGGTGCGGCGCAGCCCGACGCGGGGGCCCGGCCCGGTGCGGGGGTCCGGCCCGGGGCGGGCAGCCCCAGCCCGCGTGGTCGGTGGCTCGGCCTTCGGCCGAGCGGGATGCGTGGGGGGGGGGGGGAAATGCCCCCCTTGATTGAGAAACGGAGGCCCCCTCTTGGGGGGCCCGCCCTTGCCACCTTCTAGGGTTTACAAGCCCCGGACTTCCGAAAAACGGCCGGCCGGAGAGCCGCCACGGGACCTGCTGGTCCCGCCTCCTAGAGAACTGGTGGCAGGAAGAGTCTGGCCACCCTCCTCTGCACCGCCATGTCCTTAGGCTGAGGCCCCTGTCTGACGAGCGTGGCATGATGGCGTGATGCCCCTCCGCCGCGGCCCGCTCCTGGCCGCGGCTTCCTTCGGCTTCACCAACGCGGGGCGACGGCGCCGCACAACGCAGTTCTCCCGTTCTCGCGCGGTGCAACGCCACCGCACCATCTTTTCCATCATGATTCACAAAGATCAAGATAAAAAGGAGAGGAGGATGGCCGTGTTTGTGCGGTCTGACCTCCTCCCATTATAACGATAACAAGCGGTCTTAATAATTCATGATGATAATAACCAAACTTGATCGAAGGAAAAACCCCTACCTCAAAAGAAGTTCACAGAAGCTAGCGTCGCGGGGGTGGTTTCGATGATGGCGTTGGCGTATGTCCAAGAAGGGAACGACGTCTCACACCAACTGCAGAGAGGAGAAGTAACGACACGTCATTGTCAAGTTTCCACGCCGGTGCCTTCTCCTTTGTTGTGGAGGAAGAAGAGGACCAAAGATACCGGGTCGCCGAGTTAATGATCCTTGACGAAGTGTTGTCGTTCTTCACTGGAGAAGATGAAGTTCTTCAAGAGACTTAGAGCTCTCTCCTTCAATCCTCAACACAACCAATCTAACCCCAAACATAAAATAAGATCTTCTTATTTTATTAAGTCATGCCATGAGTTCAAAATTAAAAAACTTAATTCAATTAATTGAATTAGTGTGTTGGCCTGATTAAATGTGGGGAGATGGAAAGTCACCCAATTAATGGGAATTTTAAAAGTTAAGATGAGTTACACATCTTAAGTGGGGGGTTTAGAGGAGTTAGAAAATGTGAGGGGTTGGGATCGTGTGGGCCCCACCCCACCTTTATTCTCTCAAGGGTAGTTAATAATAATTGGGTCCCACCCAACTTCCACACATAGGTTATAACAACTTAGAATATGAAATAAAATTGGAACACAATTTTATTTACTTCACATTTAAATCCTCTTTTTTTAACAACTCCTCCCGAGCAAACGCACCTTTGGGAAAGGTCCTCCTAAGAAATTACTGGTGCTGTGGCTTCATCGGTGCCCTCCGATTTCAATTCTGAGCACCAGATAAAAAGTTAGAAAAACCCACTTGTCCGTTCACTAAACATACCCAAGCTAAACTTTGGAAATTTATTCCGGACACACTGAGTCTCGAAATCAGGTGCCGTCTGAAGCCACAGACACGTAAAATTACAAAGAAATTAAGAAAAAAATTTCCTTGAAATTTCCAGGTCTTTACATTACTCCCACCTGAGGGATTTACGTCCCCGTAAAGCTATAACACAAACTAGGGAAACTAAAGGAGGTACCGAGTACGCAACTGAGCCTCCCGCTCCCATGTGCTCTCCTAAAAGTTCCCGCACTACCAACGAAAGCGCACAAGAGGAATCAACCATCCCCATAGGACCTTCTCCTGTTGATCCTCAACCTCTACTTGAACCATGTGATAGTCGCTCCGTCATCGATGTCCATCTCCCCTTGGTCGATGATATATGTCAGGTCATGCATGCATCTCCTCAGCTGAAATATGTGGAAGACGTCGTGCACCTGGTGCAACTGAGGTGGAAGGGCCAGATGGTAAGACACCTCGTCTACCCTGCTGAGGACCTTGAAAGGTTCAAAGAACCTCAGATATTACTTGAAGCCTTGGCCAAATATCCTTAGACCTTGTCAAGGTGATACCTGTAAAAAGTCATGGTCTCCATCCTCGAACTCCAGTAGTCTCCACCTCCTATCAGCTTAGGTCTCCTGTCTGCTCTGTGTAGTCTCATCTGCTGTGAACCATAGGCGATCACTGCCTGCTCCTACATTAGGATACACCCGAGTCCGGTCCCTAATGTGTCGCAGTGAACTATATAAACAACGCCCTCTGGATGGGCGCACATGTCAACCTCTACCTCATCTCCTGAAAGCTATGCTGGAAGTGGTGCCGCAACTCTGGAGAATTTTGGCACAAAGGTAAGTTTTTCTATCTCCTGAGTGATCGAATGCACCCTCTTATGCATGGTTTTATCCTGTGCTGCCTGGGTTTTCCTTTCCGCCGACCAAGGAAAACCCCTTCCCAACATTGTAGATAAACCAAAAACGTTTTTCCTAATACCGTCAATCTGTGTATGAACTGTGGTTGCCCAGTCCATACTCAAACTAACGTCGCAAGGCCTCGACGCTGCCACCAAGAGGTTCCAACCGAAACACTCACCTCAAGGGTCATATCACACCGTCGATGTAAGTGTGATTATTGAGTCTCCTCCCAAAGGTATCTCCAGACGTGAGGGTCAAGTCAACGGCTTAACCAGAAACTCTTGTTCTAGGACAAGATTCATGGAAGGTAGGAATGATTGGTACCTATGTCTTTTGATATGGCAGCTAGTAGTAGACACATGCCACACCTCAAATCATTCTTAGAGCCCTTGGGTCACACTTATTGACCGCAGACAGTTATTCTCATCCCTTTCCCTCCAGCTCCCTAATCCTGGAGGGGAATACAAAAGTGGGTGGTTGTAACATGTTGAAATGTACACCACCTTATGCTGCACTCTAGATCTGCTTCCACGTCTGATGCTCTGCAGATTCATCTGTCCTTAACAATTCCTCTTATTGAAACATTTACACGCCCAAGTCTCTGAAACTGGCTCCAGTTCCATGCTCTTCCACTGCTAACATCCTCTAGCTGTATCCGATTAGCCAAAGAACATTCAACCACAAAGGTTCTCTCTAGCACCCTAGCGTGAGTAGGAATGCATAGAGGAAAAAGTGCGAGCCCGGTTGTTCTTAAACACACCACACTCAAAAGTCCGAGCCCTGAAGCACTATTCGCATCGTATTCATCGAGTACTAAGAATGATTGGTATGCATCGATGAATACCCAGCTACCGACACGTTGTTCTGTCGTAGCTATATAAGCTCTAAAAAAACTCTCAGCCACCTCCTCAAGAAAGTCCTCAGCCGCCTGAGAGTTGGGATCACCTTAGAACTTGAGGGTATCTGATGCTAAAACATGTGTAAGGTACTAAGCCTACATGTGTCATCTACTAGTACCGCCAGTTGTAACTGCTGACCAACAGGTAGTGATATAGCTAGCACACTACCCGAAGGTACTATCTCGGGCATCAGTCCATGTACCGAGGCCTTATTACTACATGGACCAACCTCATGGTCACTCACAGAAAAACACTTGTAGCTAAGTCCACCATCCACTCTACTGGTGTCTTAACTAGGCATAAAACTCTAGAAATCACCTCTATCCAGTCCACTGCTTCCTGGGAATCTGTCTCGCCTCATAATCTCGGAGGCCTCTGCTACTGGGGCTCGAGCAACATGCTCTGTCAGCATGCACTTTCTTCTAGTATGGCTAGTCTAATCTGCTTCCCAACAGCTGGTGGTGCTATTGGTACACCACTCGAGGGTGCCAATATAGTAAAAAGGGCCCTGCACCAGAGCCTCGTCGCTCGGTGGGCCATAATCGTGTACTCTCTTTCAGGAACCCTAGATGGCTGTCTTCGCAGCGGCATCCTATTAAGGAACAGGTGCGCCATAGTCAAACAGTATACCTAGTGAGCTAACTCAATGAGACCACAAAGGAAACTCTTGAAAGACACACACAATCAGGGTTTTCGTGCACTGAGTCGGAAATCAGAAGTCAGGGACCTGGTGTATGGATACGTCGGCCACCGCACCAACACTGGACTCCCTGGACTGATAACCACACTCAATACCCTTAACATTATTGCTTCACATAGAAGGGAGATTAGATTCTTGAGTTCTACAGTAGAACCAAACTCTGCTGATACCAATTTGTCATGACCTGTCCCCCGGGGCCCATATCGTGACTACCCCAAGCCCGCCTTCCATAGGACAGGTGCTGGCGACTAGAACCAAATTCGTAAATCCCGATAAAAGGGAAATAATTTCCTTTATAAAAGAAAAAAAATACCACAGAGTACGCAAAATGAAGTAAACACTAAGTAAACTGTATACACAAGTAAGTGCTGGAAAGTAAATGGGGCAGTATACAAACCCAACTGAAAGTGAAGAACAACTGAAAAGTAAAGTACAAAAACTGAAAGACAAGCAACAACTGCTGATATTTCCTCTAGGAACTCCCACCTGAAGGGTGAGCACAGTCAGTCTCGTCGTCTCCTCGAGTTCGGCCGTCCTCTCCGTGTACATCCCACCTAATAGTCCACCTCCAGGTACCGTCCACTCCTCAAGCCTCATCCACGATCAGTGCTATCCATCGTCTGTAACCAACACATCGTAGTGCGGGAGAATCCCATGCAGGGGTGAGTATACGATACTCAGTAGGGACCTTGAGACTCCCGAAGGTCTCCCAGAATCCACAAAGGATAAACCACAAAGGAAAGATATGAACACAAGTATCAACCAACACTACTTAGGTATATGCCCATACATATACCTAAGTTATCAATTCTAGTTTTTCTCCAACTCACGAGCTCAAGTACAATCCAGTCCACAGAGGAAAGTATAACTCAATCCACACAGGAAGGTACGTCCCAATCCACACAGGAAAGCAAGACAATCATATAGAAGATAATGATTGAAAGTCAAGACTCAACTCACACAGGTATACTCATCACGAAGAGGGGTGGAGATGATTGATGTAGCCTCTGAATAATATCCTCTTCCGAACACACATAGGTTCCAAGTACAGATGTCATTGCTGTCGAACCCACGGAGGATCCAAGTATAAAAGTCATCGTTGTCGAACCCACGGAGGATCCCAGCAGGGTAGATGTCGTCGTCGAACCCACATAGGATCCTAGTACGATAGTCGTCATCGTCGAACCCATGGAGGATCTATAACGACCCATACTTTACATACATTTTTAATACTTCAAAAATTGAAGCACACTTATTACAACATATGATAAAACTACAAAGGACCGTATAGGTATAGTGCCTTTAGAAACTGGGAAACATAAACAACTGGTTCATAAATCTTCTACAGTGTCTCCCATTTATTTCATCATATCTAGGGTCCCCTTTTAGCATATTCTACTTAATATCCATCTTCCTGACCTGGGGAAAAGAAAACATAAAAGGGTGAGCTCAAATGCTCAGCAAGGCAAATAAAGGAAATAAAAATCATATCATATCTTTTTGAAAATCATAACCTGCAAAAGAGATCATAATATCTTAACATGGAACAAATCATATGAGTGAAAATGAGATCCCCATAATCATAACATAAAACTTGAAACTTTGTGGCATGCACACATAATCATGGAAAATCATTTCTTGTTAGTCATGACTCATCGCCAAGACTATCTTAGTGGACAAAGTCCCTTTCTGAACCGAGTTCACTCCTCGTTTCAGTCCTGTATCACTGAACCGAAATAACCTTCCGTTCCAGCCATGTCTATCTCATGAGATATAAAATCTTTACCCAATGCATTTGAGGGAGATATAGGTCCCACCCATCTTATAATGAATCCTTTCTTATGTGTGCCACATAATCATAAAACATACATCATCGCATAACACATGAAACAAAAATGGGATTCTTGAAACATCATGACATCATAAATCAATTCATATAAGATAAAGGAATTCATAAAAATAATTCCATCACAACATGATCAAATCAATGTAATAATAGGGATAAAAACAGAACCCTTTATTATCTTAGATGGAAAATAATTTTGAAAATCACTTGAACTCCATTCTTGAGGAAAATATCCTTTCTTCTTCAAAAACATTTTTCCTTTCATAACATGTCATACAACTTTAAAATAAAAGAAGTTGATTAAAAATAAACTTGAAAACTTGTAAAGGAAGCTTCTTGGAAACAATGTTTTAAAAATCAATTCATGCCATATAAGTTAAAAAAACATTCTTCGTACTTTTTTCGGAAAAGTCAAAAAGTACCTCGTACAGAAAAACGACAAAAGATTCCTTTCATATTCTTTACTAAAAACTCACCTAAGGGTAAAATTGGATTTAAACTATTGCAAGTGGATGGAAACAATATTTCATATTGAGGGAACATGGATGTGGATGATAGAATACACCCCAGTAAATACTTACGAATAAACAATCTCGGATAAAAATGATATTGTGATATTTCCCTTACCTTAGGTCCGATTAGCTTTGTACGTGTCCGAAGCTCCTCTTCTTTGGAACGCCTCTTTGAATCCTCCACTTAAGGAACTAAGATTGGTCTTTGGAGAAGACCAGGACCTCTAGGATTATTCTAGGGAAGTGGAGAGGAGAAAATGGCAGGGGTTGGCCGAGCTTGAGTGCTCAATTTGGTGTGAGGAGGAGGGGGAGGAGGTGCCCTTTTATAAGGGAGGAGAGGGGCACCTTAGGAATATCTCAAAATATTATTTTATATTAAAGTCAAAATCGGTTTATAATGGTTCCAAAGGGTCTTATTTCGAATATAAAGTGGGGAAGGGTCGAAATCCTATCAACCAATAGGATTTAGACAAGTTTAGGGTATTATTTTAACCTTATCAATTAGATTTAACTCTAAGTTAAATAATTTAACTTTTACCATGTCTTTTTGTTTTCTTTCACTATATGGTTAATAAACTTACTATAACATGCCAAACGAACCCCAAATTGTTTATTATTAAAATATATATCCTTATCTAAGTCATTTGGCCGAACCTTAGATTTTTAGGAATAAAATAACAATTAATAATATAATATTTGATTTAAAAACTATTTTGTGTCAATTTTGACACTATTTGATATATGATTTTTGTGAAAGTCATAAAAGAATTATATGTTCGAACCAAGTTGATTAAATCAACATTAATATATCATAGTAACCTATAAAATTAGTTGAATTCATAAAAAGTCTCAAATTACATTTATTTTGGTGTTTATAACATCAATTATGTCAATATTTCATTAATAAGATAATTACTGCATCATCTTTGTGTCATAAATAAATTACATTATTTGATGTCTAAAAATTACAAATAAAATATCATCATGTAGGAAATCTTTTTAGCTTTCTAATGAATATTTACAATTGAATTTATCTTATGTATAACCCCATATTAAAAATGATTTACTTATTAAACTTTGATTTTAACTATTTTAACCCTTCTTTAAATAAATTAATAATAAATGTCCTAATCTAATCCAAGTGGGCCTAAATGGTCATATTTTATTCCTAAGTTTGTTTTTGGTCGAATTACACTTGTCCAATAGAATTAGGACATGTGTTAGGGTAATATTAATATCATATTTACCCTTAGTTACCCTATTTACTATTAATCGCGGTAAAAAAAGTAAAAAGTTACTATTCACCAAAAAAATTATTTTCATCTCATTGAACCACATTTTAGTCCTTGATATTAACCGTGTCTCTCGGATTTTCGAAATTCCAATCACAGAAGCGGTAAAATTAAGTTTTATGCAAAATTCAGTTTTTAACCTACCACTTAGTGGTTTCACTACTCATCAAAAATTGAAAGTTTTCAGAAAAATACCAAAATTTCACCCTAGGATAATTTCGATATTCTGAGTCCAAAAATGAAGTCCATTTTGAAAAATAAAATTTATAAAATTCCAAAAAGTGGTTATTACTATTCATAACGGCTAGTTTTAATAGCATAATGTTGTTTAGTGAAACTCGGTATTGCGTACGACGCAAGCTATCGAGGAAGGTCGCGATTGCGTGTAAAGCAAGCCAAGCAAGTGTTGTATAGAAAAAGATTCCTTTGATGATTTATATAACATAAAAGTCTCGGGTGTTACATTCTACCCCCCTTAAAAAGAATTTCGCCCTCGAAATTCGTCACTTTGCAACAAACAGATGAGGATACTTCTCCCTCATCATATCCTCAAGCTCCCATGTAGCTTCTTCAAGTTGGTGGTTTCTCCATAAAACTTTCACCAAGCGAGTGGTCTTGTTTCGTAGGACTTTTTCGCTACGATCCAGAATCTCTATCGGCTGTTCTTCATAAGAAAGATCTTGCTCCAGCGGTACAACTTCTGAGCTGAGTACATGTGAAGGATCTGGTATGTACTTTCTCAGGAGAGATACATGGAACACATCGTGAACTTGAGAGAGATTCAGTGGAAGCGCCAATCGGTAAGCTACCTTCCCAACACGATCCAATATTTCGAAAGGACCGATATATCTAGGGCTCAACTTCCCCTTCTTTCCAAATCTCATAACCCTCTTCCAGGGAGATATTCGTAAGAACACTTTATCACCCACTTCAAACTCTAGGTCTTTTCTTCGGTTGTCGGCATAGCTTTTCTGTCGACTCTGAGCTGCTCTTATGTGTTGTTGAATAGATCTGACCTTTTCTGCCATTTCATCAACGAGATCAGGTCCTAATAGCTTTCTTTCCCCAACTTCATCCCAGCAAGTTGGAGTCCTGCATTTCTTTCCAAAGGTAGGTGTTGATCCCAACCTCCTTTGAAATCCATAGAGCAAGCTCTCAACATATCTTCTAGGGTTTGAATTGTTCTCTCAGACTGACCGTCTGTCTGGGGATGATAAGCAGTGCTGAAACTCAACTCTGTATCCAGAGTATGCTGAAGACTTCGCCAGAACTTCGAGGTAAATCTCGGATCTCGATCAGATATAATAGAAAGTGGTACTCCATGCAATCTTACCACTTCCTTTACATATATCCTGGCAAGCTGATCTAGAGAGAAATCCTCTCTAATAGGAATGAAGTGTGCAGACTTTGTGAGACGATCAACTATGACCCAGATAGCATTATTGCCTTTGGATGTTTTAGGAAGTCCTGTGACAAAGTCCATAGTGATGTTTTCCCATTTCCATTCGGGTATGGGTAATGGTTGTAACATCCCCTTAGACTTCTGTCTCTCAGCTTTAACTTGTTGACAAACCAAGCATCGAGAGACATATTCAGCAACATCTCTTTTCATGCCATCCCACCAGAAGTACTCTTTCAGGTCCCTATACATCTTCGTGCTTCCAGGATGAATAGAGAATGAAGAACTATGAGCCTCATCCAGCAGCTCTTTCTTTAATTCGGGGATGGGAGGAACACAAACCCGATTCCTGAACTTTATTATCCCATCACAATCAAGGTTGAATTCAGGAACATTTCTCACCTTCTTTTGTAACTCGACATCTTCTTTCTGTGCCTCTTTAATCTTCACATGTATAGATGGTTGAACATTCATTTGAGAAAGATAAGATTTTTCCCCTTCCATTATAATTCCAAGATCCATCCTTTGTAAATCCATAAATATTGGATCTTTTGTGATCCTCATCATGGATAAACTAGCATGGTCTTGTCGACTTAATGCATCTGCCACCTTGTTTTCTTTCCCAGGGTGGTAATGGATTGAGCAGTCATAATCCTTAATCAGCTCCAACCATCTTCTTTGACGCATATTCAACTCCTTTTGTGTGAAAATATACTTTAAACTTTTATGATCAGTATAAATATCACACCTTTCACCATAAAGGTAATGCCTCCAAATATTTAATGCAAAGATTACCGCAGCCAACTCCAAATCATGTGTTGGGTAATTTTGTTCATGGATTTTCAACTGTCGTGAGGCATAAGCTATCACCATATCATTTTGCATAAGAACACACCCCAATCCCTTCTTGGATGCATCACTATAGATCACAAACCTTTCTCCACTACAAGGCAGTGTGAGCACAGGTGCACTGGATAACCTTCTTTTCAACTCCTTGAAATTCTCTTCACATTCCTCTGTCCAGACAAACTTAACTCCTTTCCGAGTCAACTTGGTGAGTGGATTAGATAATCGTGAAAAATCTTTTACAAAACGTCGATAATATCCAGCCAAACCAAGAAAACTTCGGATCTCAGTTACTGTTGTTGGTCTCAACCATCTTTCGATAACCTCTGTTTTTGCTGGATCCACAGATATCCCCTCTTTTGAGATTATGTGACCCAAAAAATGCAACTTTTTGAAGCCAAAATTCACACTTGGTAAATTTGGCATAAAGCTTCTCCTTTCTCAGGGTCTTCAATATAATTCTCAAGTGATCTTCATGTTCTTCCTTGCTCTTTGAATAGACAAGAATATCGTCTATAAAGACTACCACAAATTGATCAAGATAGTCTCTAAAGACTCTATTCATTAGATCCATGAAGATAGCAGGGGCATTAGTAAGACCAAATGGCATCACTATAAATTCATAGTGTCCATACCTTGTATGGAAAGCCGTCTTTGGTATATCCTCCCTTTTGACCCTTAATTGATGATACCCTGAACGAAGATCAATCTTGGAAAAGTATTGAGCTCCGCGTAGTTGGTCAAATAAGTCATCAATGCGTGGGAGAGGATATTTGTTCTTGATAGTGATCTTGTTAAGTTCTCGATAATCAATGCAGAGTCTCATTGATCCATCTTTCTTCTTAACAAATAGAACAGGTGCTCCCCAAGGTGACGCACTAGGGCGTATGAATCCCTTATCAAGATTCTCTTGGAGTTGCTTCTTCAATTCCTGCAACTCAATTGGGGCCATTCTATAAGGTGCCTTTGAAATAGGCAAAGCACCCGGTACGAGTTCTACTGAAAACTCAACTTCACGATTTGGTGGAAGACCCAGTAATTCCTCCGGAAAGACATCATCAAACTCCCTTACAATGGGCATATTCTTAATCGTGAGTTTCTCACCAACCATTTGAGATAAATGACCTTCATTTAGTGGGATCAATACCCATAAGATGGAAGAAATTTCCACTGGAAGGTTATGTTCATCCTTGCATTGGTATACGATCGTAGATTGATCTGGAGTATGAAATGTGACTTCCCTTCTTTGGCAATTGATATGAGCTCCATGTAGAGAAAGCCAATCCATGCCAAGAATCACATCAAATTCCACTAAAGGAAGGATCACAAGATTTGCAGGAAGCACTTTCCCACAAACTTAGATCGGAGAAGAATTATAAACTTTTGATGCGATTGATGTGCCATTAGGTGTTGTCACAGCTAACTCAACATCTAATTGTTGAGGTAGTACAGTGATACCCTTAGAAAAGTCTTCAGAAATAAAAGAGTGGGTGGATCCAGAATCAAATAAAACATTTGCTACTTTAGAGTGGATGGTAAGTGTACCTTTCACCACATCGTTATCGTACTCCACATCGCTGATAGAAATTGCATGTGACATTCCTTTGTCTTTAGCTTTAAGAGTTTTTTGACGTCGACCATCATCATCAACCCTTGGATTTGGGCATTGATTGGCATAATGCCCCATCTCCTTGCACTTGAAACATTGAAGTGTTGTAGGTTCATTCTGTGTATCCCTTCCTTTGTTTGCGTCATTAGACATCTTCTTCCCATTATCACGGCATTCAAATGCCCGATGACCTTCCTTTCCACATTTAAAACATTTACTTGTCCCTTTAAGACAACTCCCTCCATGTTTCTTTCCACACTTTGAGCATAAGGAAAATCTCATCTTCTTTTCTGTGTGCTCTTTAGATTTTTCTTTGAATTCCATCTTCCTCTTCTTATCAAACCCATGTGACTGATGGGTTACTCCAATCTCCATCTCGACTTTGAGAGCACATCGAACGATTTCCTCGTAGCTATTGAAGTCTCTTATGGCTAACGCCCTTCGAAGACTTGGTTTTAAGCCACTAAAGAATCGATCGATCTTACTCTCAGGTTGGATAATAATACCAGAAGCGTACCTTGCCAGTCTTGTAAAATTTGCTTCATAGGTACCAACAGATTCATCATCCCTTTGCTTCAGTTCAAGAAACACTTTCTCCATATTTGTTCGGAGAATACGAGGGAAGTACTTATTGAAAAATAAGTTCTTGAACTCGTCCCATTCCATAGACTCAATTTCATCCCTTTTCCTCGTATTCTTAACAAGATTCCACCATTGATCAGCATCTCCTTCCAAACGATACACTGCTAGGATGACTTTATCATGTTCAGAACATTGAAGAACTGAAAATATCTTTTCAGTAGTACTAATCCATTGTTCAACAACTAATGGATCAGTAGACCCGCTGAAAGAAGGTGGACCCTGCCTCATGAAGGATTCAACAGAATGTTGCTCCCTCCTTTGCTCGTTTGGAAATACTGCATGATTCATAGCTTGAGAAAGTTGTGTGAGCATGGCTACAAGATTTTGCATTCCAGCTCCCATATCATTTGGTTGCTCAGGGGGACAATCATTGCATTGCCCATCGCATTCTGCATTAACACGGTTCCTTCGGGTTCCAGCCATTGACTAAAACCAAGAAGAATAGTGTGAGCAACACTAATTATAATAGGAAACCACATAATTCAAGAATAAAATTTTCATGCTTATGGTCTTATCCTAGGTTATTCGAGGCCATTTCTAAAACACTAAGATTGTGTACTATGCTTAGACTTATCCTTAGGGTTCTTACTAAGGCTTTCACATCCTAGTTTCCAAAGGTTGACTATACCTTTCCTCTGATACCAACTATAACGACCCATACTTTACATACATTTTTAATACTTCAAAAATTGAAGCACACTTATTACAACATATGATAAAACTACAAAGGACCGTATAGGTATAGTGCCTTTAGAAACTGGGAAACATAAACAACTGGTTCATAAATCTTCTACAGTGTCTCCCATTTATTTCATCATATCTAGGGTCCCCTTTTAGCATATTCTACTTAATATCCATCTTCCTGACCTGGGGAAAAGAAAACATAAAAGGGTGAGCTCAAATGCTCAGCAAGGCAAATAAAGTAAATAAAAATCATATCATATCTTTTTGAAAATCATAACCTGCAAAAGAGATCATAATATCTTAACATGGAACAAATCATAGGAGTGAAAATGAGATCCCCATAATCATAACATAAAACATGAAACTTTGTGGCATGCACACATAATCATGGAAAATCATTTCTTGTTAGTCATGACTCATCGCCAAGACTATCTTAGTGGACAAAGTCCCTTTCTGAACCGAGTTCACTCCTCGTTTCAGTCCTGTATCACTGAACCGAAATAACCTTCCGTTCCAGCCATGTCTATCTCATGAGATATAAAATCTTTACCCAATGCATTGGAGGGAGATATAGGTCCCACCCATCTTATAATGAATCCTTTCTTATGTGTGCCACATAATCATAAAACATACATCATCGCATAACACATGAAACAAAAATGGGATTCTTGAAACATCATGACATCATAAATCAATTCATATAAGATAAAGGAATTCATAAAAATAATTCCATCACAACATGATCAAATCAATGTAATAATAGGGATAAAAACAAAACCCTTTATTATCATAGATGGAAAATAATTTTGAAAATCACTTGAACTCCATTCTTGAGGAAAATATCCTTTCTTCTTCAAAAACATTTTTCCTTTCATAACATGTCATACAACTTTAAAATAAAAGAAGTTGATTAAAAATAAACTTGAAAACTTGTAAAGGAAGCTTCTTGGAAACAATGTTTTAAAAATCCATTCATGCCGTATAAGTTAAAAAAACATTCTTCGTACTTTTGTCGGAAAAGTCAAAAAGTACCTCGTACATAAAAACGACAAAAGATTCCTTTCATATTCTTTACTAAAAACTCACCTAAGGGTAAAATTGGATTTAAACTATTGCAAGTGGATGGAAACAATATTTCATATTGAGGGAACATGGATGTGGATGATAAAATACACCCCAGTAAATACTTACGAATAAACAATCTCGGATAAAAATGAGATTGTGATATTTCCCTTACCTTAGGTCCGATTAGCTTTGTACGTGTCCGAAGCTCCTCTTCTTTGGAACGCCTCTTTGAATCCTCCACTTAAGGAACTAATATTGGTCTTTGGAGAATACCAGGACCTCTAGGATTATTCTAGGGAAGTGGAGAGGAGAAAATGGCAGGGGTTGGCCGAGCTTGAGTGCTCAATTTGGTGTGAGGAGGAGGGGGAGGAGGTGCCCTTTTATAAGGGAGGAGAGGGGCACCTTAGGAATATCTCAAAATATTATTTTATATTAAAGTCAAAATCGGTTTATAATGGTTCCAAAGGGTCTTATTTCGAAGATAAAGTGGGGAAGGGTCGAAATCCTATCAACCAATAGGATTTAGACAAGTTTAGGGTATTATTTTAACCTTATCAATTAGATTTAACTCTAAGTTAAATAATTTAACTTTTACCATGTCTTTTTGTTTTCTTTCACTATATGGTTAATACACTTACTATAACATGCCAAACGAACCCCAAATTGTTTATTATTAAAATATATATCCTTATCTAAGTCATTTGGCCGAACCTTAGATTTTTAGGAATAAAATAACAATTAATAATATAATATTTGATTTAAAAACTATTTTGTGTCAATTTTGACACTATTTGATATATGATTTTTGTGAAAGTCATAAAAGAATTATATGTTCGAACCAAGTTTATTAAATAAACATTAATATATCATAGTAACCTATAAAATTAGTTGAATTCATAAAAAGTCTCAAATTACATTTATTTTGGTGTTTATAACATCAATTATGTCAATATTCCATTAATAAGATAATTACTGCATCATCTTTGTGTCATAAATAAATTACATTATTTGATGTCTAAAAATTAAAAATAAAATATCATCATGTAGGAAATCTTTTTAGCTTTCTAATGAATATTTACAATTGAATTTATCTTATGTATAACCCCATATTAAAAATGATTTACTTATTAAACTTTGATTTTAACTATTTTAACCCTTCTTTAAATAAATTAATAATAAATGTCCTAATCTAATCCAAGTGGGCCTAAATGGTCATATTTTATTCCTAAGTTTGTTTTTGGTCGAATTACACTTGTCCAATAGAATTAGGACATGTGTTAGGGTAATATTAATATCATATTTACCCTTAGTTACCCTATTTACTATTAACCGCGGTAAAAAAAGTAAAAAGTTACTATTCACCAAAAAATTATTTTCATCTCATTGAACCACATTTTAGTCCTTGATATTAACCGTGTCTCTCGGATTTTCGAAATTCCAATCACAGAAGCGGTAAAATTAAGTTTTATGCAAAATTCAGTTTTTAACCTACCACTTAGTGGTTTCACTACTCATCAAAAATTGAAAGTTTTCAGAAAAATACCAAAATTTCACCCTAGGCTAATTTCGATATTCTGAGTCCAAAAATGAAGTCCATTTTGAAAAATAAAATTTATAAAATTCCAAAAAGTGGTTATTACTATTCATAACGGCTAGTTTTAATAGCATAATGTTGTTTAGTGAAACTCGGTATTGCGTACGACGCAAGCTATCGAGGAAGGTCGCGATTGCGTGTAAAGCAAGCCAAGAAAGTGTTGTATAGAAAAAGATTTCTTTGATGATTTATATAACATAAAAGTCTCGGGTGTTACAGGATCCCAGTACCGTAGTCATCCTCATCGAACCCACGTAGGATCCCAGTATGGTAGTCATCCATGTCGAACCCATTGAGGATCCTAGTATGGTAGTCATCCTCGTCAAACCCACTAAGGATCCTTGTACGGAAGTCGTCATCTTCGTTGCAGCCAGCTCTAGGGTTCCCACACATAGCATGCTTGATTCTGGGAGGGTTCGCTCCATGAGCCAAGGGGTCGATACATCAACTATCACGAAGTCCATAGTTTATGTATCAAAAAGTTTTGTCTCTTCAATAGGAACTCAATGCAACAGACGGAGCGTTAATCGGATGCCCGGTCAGAGAGTTATTGGATTTTTCGTCCGAGGGCCCCGATTGGTTTTTAATATCAAACCAACCCAGCCATACTCCAGCTACATCCAAACCTTGACAAGAGTAATCCAAAAGAACCATCTCACAAAGAGGAATACAACAAAGTCGACAACACGTCAATCGGACGTCCGAAGCTCAAGTTATATGTGTTTCCGCTCCGAGGCCCCGGTTGGTTTCGTGTTCGAACCAAGCCGGCTATACCCAATGTTCTCCAAAACCTTAAGTATAATAAACCGAAACGATCGTCTCGATCCAAGGATCCTAACACAACTGACAATGCATCGATCGGAGGTCCGTAGCCCAAGATATGGGCGTTTGAACGGATCTGTCCGAAAACAAGGGGTTTGGGCCCGGTCTGACCCGGCCCAATACCCCCTGGGTCGGCCCGAACCAGGTTGACCTGACTCGAATCCAGGTCCCGCCTGATTGGACGTGGCTCGACTCGACAGGCGTGGCCCAGCCCAGCCGGCGCGGGCGGCCTGGCCCGCGAGGCCGGCGGCTCGGCCTTCGGCCGAGCGGGATGCGGGGGAGCGCTGCCCCCCTCGATTGAGAAATGGTGGCCCCCTCTTGGGGGGCCCGCCCTTGCCACCTGCAGGGGGTTACGACCCCCTGACTTCCGAAAAACAGCCGACCGCAATGTCTGGCCGGAGAGCCGCCGTGGGACCTGCTTGTCCCGCCTCCTGGATCGCCGGCGACAGGCGGAGTCCGGCCGCCCTCCTCTGCACCGCCGAGGCCTTATGCTGCGGCCCCTGTCCGACCGGCGCGGCGTAGCGGCACCGCGCCCCTCCGCCGTGGCCCGCTCCTGGCTGCGGCTTCCTTCAACTTCACCGGCGCGGGACGACAACGCCGCTCACTACGATTCTCACGTTCCCATGTGGTGTAACGACACCACACCGTCTTTTCCATCACGATTCACAAAGATCAAGATAAAAAGGGGAGGAGGATCGACCATTTTTGTGCGGTCCGACCTCCTCCCAGTATAACGATAACAAGCGGTTTTAATAATTAAAGAAGATAATAACCAAACTTGATCGAAGGAAAAACCCCTACCTCAAAAGAAGTTCGCGGAAGCTGGCGTCGCAGGGGTGGTTTTGATGACAGCATTGGCGTGCGTCCAAGAAGGGAACAACGTCTCACACCAGCTGTAGAGAGGAGAAGGAACAACACGTTGTTGGAGAGTTTCCGCATTGGTGCCTTCTCCTTTATTGTGGAGGAAGAAGGGGACCGAAGATACTGGGTCGCCGAGTCGATGATCCTTGACGAAGTGTTGTCGTTCTTTGTTGAGGTTGAAGACGTTCTTCGCCGGAGAAGATGAAGTTCTTCAAGAGACTTAGAGCTCTCTCCTCCAATCCTCAACACAACCAATCTAACCCCAAAAATAAAATTAGCTCTTCTTATTTTATTAAGTCATGCCATGAGTTTAAAATTCAAAAACTTAATTCAATTAATTGAATTAGTGTGTTGGCATGATTAAATGTGGGGAGAGGGAAAGTCACCCAATTAATGGGAAGTTTAAAAGTTAAGATGAGTTACACATCTTAAGTGGGGGGTTTAGAGGAGTTAGGGAATGTGAGGGGTTGGGCTCATGTGGGCCCCACCCCACCTTTATTCTCTCAAGGGTAGTTAACAACAAGTGGGTCCCACCCAACTTACACACATAGGTTATAACAACTTAGAATATGAAATAAAATTGTAACACAATTTTATTTGCTTCACATTTAAATCCGCTTTTTTTAACAACTCCTCCTGAGCAAACGCACCTTCGGGAAAGGTCCTCCTAAGCAATTACCGGCGCTGCGGTTTCCTCGGTGCCCTCAGATTTCAATTTTGAGTATAAGATCAAAATTTAGAAAAACCCGCTCGTCCGTTCACTGAATGTACCAGAGCTAAACTTCAGAAATTTATTCCGGGCACACCGGGCCTCGGAATCAGGTGCCGTATGAAGCCACAGACTTGTAAAATTCCAAAGAAATTAAGAAAAAATTTTCCTTGAAATTTCTGGGTTATTACAAGAAAAATGAAAGTGGCATCATGAAAAAATTTGTACATGATGATTCTAAATATATAAACCATTTTATAAAATTGAGTTCCTATAAGTGGAATAAATTAGTTTTAAAATAAGGACTGAAAATGAAATCAAAACCATTTTTAGAAAAATTCATTTTTAAGCATAACACTAAATTTATTAGAATTAATATCATAATAAAAACCATTAAATGAGTGATAAATTATTTTAATGAATATATTATATGAAAATTTCATTAAAATTATTCATAAATAGTGATTAATTTAATTAATTTATATAAAAATACATTACCTGGACAAAATTAATTTTTTGTAGAAAAAACATATATATTTTTACTTTCAAATGATTTGATTTTCATTTATAAAAAATTTATAAGAAATTAATTCATTTTATACATGTGAAATAATTTAATTGGTCCTATTAATACCCACTAATCTAATGGATGAGTGATAACTATCATATTTAATAATAATATTTCAATAGTATATCATGGTTTCTTTAATCTTGGTGTTGCGTGTAAATAAATATATCAAAAATAAAAACTCATATAAAGAGAAATATATCATAAAATATCAGGGTTTTACAAATAGGGAGTTACCCTTGATCAGTAGTGTTACCTGATGAATTATTTTAATATAAATGTGAGTAGTATTACTTCCTAGCACACCAACACATTGTTGGTGTGTTCTTCTTAGATTGACACATTTGGGTAAACCAAGTAAAATATGAGGTCAATTATTATTTAATTTTTTTATATGCATGTGATGATGATGAATGATTAATTGAAAGTAATTCAAATGCATGTTCCTATAAATCCAAGAATAATATCCTAAAAATAAAATATAAACACGAGATAAGTAAAGGTATAATATCGATAACACTATGATTCCCCCCTATTAGGGTGTATTTGGGTATATAAAGTGGTTTTAGAGCCTAATGGTTTCACCTTTGTATTTAAACTTAGTTATTATGTTTTTATATATATTTTATTCTATTCTAAATCCAACATTATTTAATGGAACTAATTTTGATTTCTAGGAAATGGATATGTTTTTATTCCTATATAATTTTAGCAAGGAGGTTGTAAATTTTATTCAACATGATAATGATATGATAAATAATAATTAAATAATCGAGAAATATAACATAAAAAATATTTTAATAAAATATTTATTTGAATAATTTTTCATCATTATAAAATTTCTTTTGAGATCTGTAAGGATTTAAATGAATTGTATGGTAAAGCTGTTATATTGATGGAATATATTCAAGAAACCTCATATGATGTGTATAAACAAGTTGATATTTTTGTTGTTCAATGTATCAAGGAGGAGTGAAATATATCTAAAATTAAAAATAATAACAAAAAGAAGATGGTAATCGAGAAACTATATTCCTCTATTCACATAAAAAGTAGGGATTCATTATGCATATTTGGTTTTAACCCTATGAGAGATATATCTTATAAATTTGAATTCATAGGTACATCACTCAAAGTAGTTAAATACCTGACAACCAAATCTTGTGTAAAATCTATATATTATTAGAGTAATCACAAAGATGAGATTCAAGGTTTAAATAATTAAGTGCATTCTCTAAAGGAAAAAAATGAGAAGTATGGTTCTCTCATTACAAATTTTGAAGAATCAAATAACAAATTAGTTTAAGATATTCTGAATTTAAAGGGAATCATTAAAAAAATGAATAATAATATAAATGAGAAAAGTTTTGATGTTGAAAAATTATTCCTATAAATAGAAGTAAGTATTTAAAAAGGGAAACATCTTGAAGAATCCATGTCTGACCTAAGGGAGAAGTATGAAGTATAGATTAAGACTGATTATTATTAAAATAAATCCTATTTTTAGAATCAATAAAGAAAACTGGAGGAGAAGTATGCATTTATTAAGAATTTGAAGTGGTAGTTTCATGATAAGATTCCATAAAATGACCTGTATTATGTGATAATTACAACCAAATATGATAAAAGAACCAATCTATATTTAGGTAAACAACACCACAAACCTATAATAATTAATTTAAATGACAGTCATAAAAGGAATCAATTCTATTACTATTTATATAGAATTTTTGGACACACAATGAGTGTGTGTGTGGAGGAAATAAGGATGAGTAATGATGAAAAACATGATAATAAGAGATATAAATACTATGATAAAAAAATATTGATAAAATCATATTCCCAACTCATTTAATCAGATGAATAAAAGATTAGAGTGGTGAAAAATTTGGTCCATCTAAAACCAGATTCATAATGTTGGGAGAATGTCCAATGGGACAATTATAATATCCATTGGGGAAAGAAACGTAGAAATCTATAACATTGAAAAATTGGATATAGGTATTGGGAAGTGATCTTAAAGAAAGAAAAAAGTGTTGTTTCATGCCTTAAGGATATATTTTACCTACAAACATCCCTAAAAGGATAGAGATGGGTTTGGGAAAATAATAAAAAAGATGTTGATTTCATAGACAATAAGAATAATAATAAAGTCTAGTAGAATATGATTAAATGGTTAAAGAAAAATGCCTGGTCTAAATATAGTTTAATGGATTTCATTTAGAATAAGGAATAATCTTGCTTGAGTGGGATTAATCATACCACTACATGAAATTAATTGACTTATAGAACATTCCTTGAATGGAGAAGGAGGATAGATGAAGAATGCACATGTTATGAATTAATGGAGGATATATATACTAGTGGGTTGGGTTTAACTAATGGGATGAGTTACAAACTATTCATTGAAAATGAGCCTTTTTTAATTGATGTTAATTAATAAAAGTCATAGAAGAAGATATAAGAAAAGGGTTAGTCAATAAAGACCAATCATACTCCTCAGTTTGAGTAGGATAAAGGTACTCCTCTACCCTTATACATTATATAATTATTTTATGAATAAAGTGACACTACTGGAAATCGGATCTTTCCCAACACTTATATACACCCTTTCCCAACGGTTTGGGAGAACCGTTGGGAAAGACCCCTCAAAACACCCCTTTCCCAACGGTTTGGGAGAACCGTTGGGAAAGACCCCCCTTTCCCAACGGTTTGGGAGAACCGTTGGGAAAACTCAACCCAAAATCCAGCATCCAACCCTGGAAATGATCACCTATCCCAACAGTTTTGAAAACCGTTGGGATAGATTCTTTGATTTCTTCCAGGCCTACTACCCGAGAACATTATATAAATCTAAATTTTAAATAATTATGATAATACATATATATATTTATGAAGTTATGTTTATAAAAATTATGTTAGGTTAGTGGTTAAGGCGTTTAATTATAAACGGGGGGTTGTGGGATCAAATACCACCACATGTTTTTTTTTGAAATACATATACCAACGGTTTTATAACCGTTGGAATAGATTTTCATATTAATTATACCAACGGTTTTGAAAACCGTTGGGATAGGTCTATACCAACGGTTTTGGGAAAACCGTTGGTATAGACCTATCCCAACGGCTTACTTCGCAACGGTTCTCCAAACCGTTGGTATAAGCTATACCAACGGTTTGGAGGCCTATACCAACGGTTCCAAACTGTTGGTATAGGTTAGTATTCTACTAGTGTGATTCAAGATAAAGGGGAGATACAATTCATGGGGTGATTGTGCCAAAATGGAACATTTTTTAGTGCGGTATATAATGTTGGTTCTATCTGGATGGAGATGCATTATGAAGTAAAGATTCAAGCCTAATATATATTTATTCTATGTAAAAGGATATTTTATGGTGGAAAACTATGTTCATTGGAGAATATGGAGGTGGTATATATCATTTTATGGGCAGTATATTTGATTAAATTTGACACTTTTAAAAACAATTATTGAAATCTCTTTATTATTACTGAAACCTAAAGTAAAATATTGGTTTTCACTATGTGGAAATATCTATAAATATTGAAAAACATATTGAGAGGATTTTATGAATTCCATATAAAGTAATAATATATCGAATCTTTCACCTTGAAGAAAAATCTAGCTAAATCTATACATACATTCTAGAATCTATCTATCTATTCTTAAATCTCATTAAAAATTGGATATAATGGCATATTTAATGTGATGTTGGTGTAAAATCCAAGTACCCATCCTTTCCAAAAATGTTAAGACATGATTTTAATCCCCTCTAAGAGATTTCAAGCCCTATATGATGATATAAGGCATGAAGTAATGAATGTATAACTTGATTAAGAATACAAAATACTTAGTATTTCATGTATATTTTTATAAACTAATATAATGGAATTATTTGAGTGTTCTTTTTAGGGTAACCTAAAGCTGTTTAGTGAAATAATATTATCAAAAATTTCCTCCCATGCTAAAATCATTTCAATAGGTGATTCTTTAAAGGTGAAAATAGTGAGGATGATATAGAGTCCTAAACATAAAGGATACTTGACATCACTTTAAAGAGGGGATATATTGTGTAAAGACATAGAGATTATGGACTCATGTGTAAAAAATTGTCTATTATTGACAAGTGGAATCCATTGCTGTATTATGTTGTATATTCCACACCCATGTGGATTAAATTTTTTTGAACCAACTATTTGATGGGATTTTTTAAGACCATGAGGCTATTTTATTACTCAATATGTGATGTGGATTATTGATCAGTAGTGAAAAAATTGAAATCATTGATATTGTTAACTTTGAATCTTATTTCCTACACTGAGCTCCAGCTCAATAGGCTCATAGGATCAAATGAAAAGTATTTTCAATGTAGAAATTCCCTAATTATAGTTTGAAATAATGAATGCATCTATTTTATGGAAGTGAATTGGATGTTGAAGGGTTGATTCAAAATTTAATGGATCTCAAGGAAGCTTGATACTATTTGTTTTTGATGGAAAGTATTAATACAGAGAATTATTTTTCTTAAAAATATTTAAATCTTAAAGATGTTTCAGGAGGATGAATTATCATGTTAAAATTAGTGCAAGAAGTATGTCGAACAATGGGGGAGTAAAGATGATATTGATACCCCTAAAGGAAAAATGAGAAATACCATTTTATTTTATTTAGAAATCAGGAGAAGAAAAAAGGATGAAAATTAAATATATAATTTTTTATAGTGAGTATATATTTAAGGAGATGATTTATTTTATTGGGTATTATCATCAAAATAAAAATATAGAGAATGCTACATCACGAAGTTTATAATATCATTTTTTGAAAACATATTTTTTGGGTTGAATTTTTAATTAATGAGTTTTATTTGAATATCATTCTTATTAAAGAATTGAATGGAGTTGATGATTATTTGATGAATGAAGGTGGATTTTAATTATTTGGAAGAGGTGATTTTTTGTGGAAATTATAAAATATTTATGTGCATGTAAAGAAGTTGATGGAGTTTTTTAGATAAGTTGTTTGTGAAAAAATACGGGGAAATATTTTATACTCATCTAGATATAGGTGAGACAATACATGTATGTATGAGTGTAGGTAAACAATGATGTGTGTGTGGGGGGTGGTATATATGGTTCAAATTAATGGATTATTAACCTCCATATGTACGAAATAGTGAAATGGTCCATTAAAGATCACTGTCTCCCATAAAGCTTCCTCTATCAACTAATTAAACACTTAGGGTAATAAAAAACACATATTTACAATAAAAAAATTGATGTGAGATAGATTTCAAATGCAACACTATTCATCCAATTGAAAATCACATGTGAATCATCCTAAATGATGAAACATTATTCATCATCATCATCCTCTTACGACTGGGTCTATATCTATGGGAGTATTATTCCATGTGTTAAAAATCAGAATCTATATGGATTCTATAAATATGTGAACATGTGAATTATATGGAGGAATTTAAAAGGAAATGATGACTGTGATGTTTTTAGAGATTTAAATATTTTATACTTTGGGAAACTATTGAATTTTTTGGAAATTTGAATGCTGTAACTTATGAATATTTAAAATGAAGGTATTCTTTGGGTTTTATATACATGATGTATAAAAATATTTCATATGGAGATTTTAAATTTGAATGTTTTAATATTATGGAAACCTAACTATATTTTAATGTGAAAAAATGGAGCTACATTCAAAGGTTTTATTTAAATATGAATAGGATCATCACATGGACACTTGGTGATGATCGAAAATCACAAATGAGTGCATGTGTAATCAATACCATTCATTGTTTTTCATGGAGTCAAGTATTTATACAAACATAGATCAAAGAAGTTATAAATAAGAGTAGGTTATATATTTTCATATTAATTTTCTCAAGTAATATAGGGATGAATGTTATATTTTTGTGTCTCATTTTGAATAGAAATATAAGAGAAATAACTCACTAAAATCATTGACACACTTATGAGAAGAAGAGGGAAAGATACTCGATCTATATTTCCACATCAAGTTTCTCAAAGATTAAGAAATATGAGGGGAAAATTAACTTCATTGATACATCTATTATAATAAGAAAGATATGTGGACCTATTCATATCGATTCATCTATTTTTATGTAAATAGAATAATCTGAAGAAGGAATCGGGTGAAGCCTATTAGTGATTATATTTAGGTATTATTGAATATAAAAGTGTTGATCTAGAAGGTTTCATTGTTTCATCCAATATAGTGACAAAGAATGTGTTGTTTCAATTCAAGTAGTTCTTCAAGAGGATAATTACAATTTTTTAATTATCTATATCTTGGAATAAGATATTTTATGGTTCAAATTAAGATACATACACAACCTAAATTTTATGAGTTGAGGTTATTCAATTTAAATAAATTGAGGCAAAAAATTGGAGATAAAAGTGAATCTATCCAAAATCATAAGATAAAACTGGATCATAACATATTGACGATGGAGAGACCCATAGGTCTATAAACTGACTATATCCTCTAAAAAATTAGTTTAAATAGTAAAAAAAGAGTGAGTGACCTTGGATCAGTAGTTTTACCTTTCAATTAATTGTAATATATACATAATTAGTATTACATATTAGAACACCAACACATCATTATTGAAAACTTCTTGAATAACCCCATTTGGGTGAACAAAGAAAAATACGGTTTCCTTGATTATTTATTTTCTATATGCATGTGATGATGGTGAATGAGTAATAAAATACATGATGAATGCATGTTTCTATTAACATGGTAAAAGTATCCTAAAAAAAAGTTAAATAAGGAATAATAAACGGTTTAAAATTTGTAACATCCAGAATCACCCCCTCTCAGTGTGTACTTATATAATACAATGATACATGTTTTCATAAAGATCAAGACTTCATGAAATTTTAGATTTTAACTGGATGCAAGATGAATTTTCTATAATTATGAATCAAAAGAGTAAATAAAATGTGATAACTCCAAATATGTTATTAAGTGTTTTAAACATCATAGTAACCAAAATGAGTTTGTTATTCAAGCATGATAATTATGATAGATGATATTTAATCCTTATAGAAAAATATCAAAGAAAGAGGTTTCTTGAGATAATTTTTAATGTTTAAAAAATTAAGTTTCTAGATTTTTTATTTCTGTTGAAAAATACATTTTATTATGATTTTATTGTGAATTAAATATCAAAATATGGAGAATCTATTATAATCACAATTTAAGATTTTTTAAGTAAGAAAAAGTGATATGAGTTTAAGAAGATCAAATGGAAGAGTCACTTGATAAAGAATATAAAAATTCATGCATTTTCAAGTATAATATAGTTGAAGTTTATTTGCTACACAATCTGTTCATCATTATCTAAATCACTATGATTAGATTTGTTGAGAATAATATTTAAGGTGTGATGAAATTTAAACAATTATTTTAATCCTATAATGAGAATACTTCCATATTTCACTAAATCTATAAATTAAAATTTTGATTGTGCATGTGTTTTTATTTACAATGATAAAATATCATAGTTTTTATTGTGATTCAAGATGAGTATTCAGAGGTAGAAAATAAATGGTTGATATTTGTTTTTTTGTACAGATTCAACTAAAATCTATATTGGTCTTCACCTAAGAACTAAAGACCATGAATGGGAGAATCATCAATACTTGAATGTGATGATATATTTTATAAAACATATAAGGAATATTTTTTGTAGGTTTCTTATGGAGTTTATTTTTAGGAACATAAAACTGATCTTGATAGAGGAATAAAATAGAAATATATTTATCCATGTGATTTATAATACTTAAATATAATTTTTTCATATTCTTTAAATTGAAAAAAAGGTGACTGTGAGGAAACCAAAATGGGTTTTTATTATTTTGTGTTTTGGTTAGTATAGAAAAGGATCTAATTTTTCAATTTATGAATATTTTAAATGAAAGAATAAATTTATTACTGAATATCATACATATGATATTGATAAAATTGATAAATAAATTTAATAGATAATAAGAAGAATCTACAAACAATACTAATGTGTGAGTTGAATAGATTCAACTAGGAGTATCCATCGAGATCTCGAAAGAAGAAGAAGATTAGAGAGAAGAAAAGATAGAAGAATATCCTATTTAATAAGAAGACAATGACATACTAAGAGAACAATGATTCTTGAGTAATAAGAGAAGTGTAGTTATCTAAACTAGTGTTTAAGAGATACTAGTTGCTATGTTTCAAATAATAAGTGAAAGAAAAAATAAAAGAGATTAAGAAGATGACCTGTATTATGTCGGTCAGGCTTAGTTATCAAAGAAGTGAACTTGAGAATCCAATAAAATGATTTCATAGAACTTGTAACTATGAATAATATTAGAGACTGAATTTCAAGAAGTGCACATGAATATTTTGTGATAGTTGAATACTCTTCGGTAAGAAAGTAGGTCTATTATATGGATAGAGTGATATCCTATGAATTAGTTTATATGTACTGCAAGAGGAATAAATTTGTGGAATAACTAATTTGATTCCAATATAAAGGTGTTGGGGGATGCAACACCATGTTTTAATGTGTAATATTATCCACTTCTTAATTTAATATGGGAAAATAGTTTTAGGATAATATTTGACCCATAATTTTTATTGATAAAAATATTATAGTGGATAATCTATATTCCAATAGAAGATAAACTCAACAAGGAGTAGGTTTTCCACATTAGGGACAAACCATGTAAAAATATCAATTGATAATTTCTTGTTTACATTCTTTATTTGATGTGGTCATGGATTGTTGGATAAGTATTAAAAAAATCCATTTTTTCCCAACCAACCATAGTGGTTTAGAATACCAAAGGGTTGAAAATAACTTAAAATATAAAATTGGATTTAGGTAAAAATTTATCACACCTCATTCACCCCCTCTCTGGTTTTTCAACATGATCCTATATAAACTCTCAATAAATAATAAATAATAAATAAATAATGAAAAAATTAATAATCAATCACTCCCACAAACTTACTTTTTAGACTCTTGAAAAAAAATACACATAAGTCATAATTTAACATATTAATTTATAAGTAACCATAAACTAGTATTTCTAATTATACACTTATCCTAAACCTGTATGTTTTTAATTATATTTTCATTAAGTTCCTCAAAATTTATTTATATTCATTAATGATTCCATGAAATAAGTACCAACATTCTTATATATTCATTTATCTCTTTCTTGTGGTATGAATTTTAAATTTTTTCTCTCTTGAAATAATGAAAAAATTTATATAGGATTTATTATAAATATAACATATTACTCTCTTGAAAGATTATGAATTAATAAAAATTTCCATTTATGAGATATGTTTATGATTAAGGTTTTGGGGAATTATGTTAAAATATAAAGGATTCAAAGAGAAGTTTTAATATATTAAGATTAAATGCATAAAAACTATTAAAAGATTACATATAAGTAACTCCTTCATATCCACTTTTAAATATCACCAAACATAATGAAATAACATGATTCAAAAATATAGATACACATTAAAAAAATTTAATTAACTATAGTTTTCTTCTCATCTACTATTTTACAATTTTTTTCTTCAATAACTTTTTACTTTTCTATTCACTTCATTTTTTGGAGATATTAATGGGAAAAATAATATTCAAAAAATAGTATTCTTAATTTACCCATAAATTATTTGATCACATTACAAGTTATGATGTATTAATTTATTAAATTTATTTATATGTATGCCTTCTTCCACACATATCATTAACTATATTTCATTCCTTGAAAATTACGGGTTGAATATAATGGATATGGAAAGTAATCGGTCTTCTATAAGGGATTTCAGGGTCTCAATGTTTATTAAAAATATGTTCAAATATAAGGAAGGATAAAAAAGAGGATAACATAAATGGGATCCCCATTTCTCACAATTAATGAATTTATTATTTTAAAACACCTCACTCTAAGAATTTTGAAATTGAATCGCAAAAAATCCTATATAGATAATCATGACTGAAGAACTTGGAAAATAAAAGAAAGTGAGGAAATGAGGAAAAGGTTTAGAAACCTCTATGTTTAGTATATTTTTTCATTGATAAACAAAAAATATTCAAGGAATTTAAAAAATCTATGAAATAATTTCATGTTTAAAATAATTAAATAATCAATTTACACATTATCAATCATTTGAGATTAAAATTTTCAATTCAGTTTTTTCCAAAAATAACTCAATGATTCAAAAATAACCTAAGTGGCAACTCAGATAAAAAACATATATAAAATAAAAATAAAATATAAATATATAAACATAGACCATTCCTCCCCAACTACTATTCTATTTTCTTTCCCAAAGGTTTTCAAAATTATGATTTAATAGTGAAAGTTTATTTAAGTAATAGACCATTATATAAATAAAGAGGTGCAACAAAACTTGATGTTAATTCATGGGATGAAAAACTTTGTAGAGTGTGGTTCCCCCTTTTTATCTTTATAAGTCCTTGAAGAAGGTTATAAATCCACTATCCAACATTTTTATTATAATAAAAAAGAGAATAATTTAGTCATATATTTTAACAAATAAACTAAAATAACTAAAAAATGATGAAAATTAAAAATATGGGGTTAAAACCCTACAAGTCTTTAAGGTAGCCTTTTTTTCCTTACTAGCCACCATCCATGGTTTGAAGGTGGTTCTGGTATCCATAATATGAGTGACCATATGTTTACTTTCCTATTTTTCATTAGTAGGAATAGATTATGAAAAACCCTATAACAAAAGAGAAAAATCCCAACCCTCTTATAATTGAAAAAATAAAAGTAAATAGGGAGGTATAATTAAAATAAAGGGAAATCCATTTTAATTATATTAACCCCCTAAATATGGCTTAAATAGGCTTATTTAGGGAGTGAATTTGTTTCTACAAAAACCCATTTTTTATCAAACTCCACCACATATTCCATGGAAGTATTTTCATCATCATCATCTTCAATGACTATGTATAGATTAGTTAAATCTTAATTATAGACATAAAGGGATGTTATTTTTTATTTAATTGTAAAAATTTCAAATAAATATGAATCAATTGAAATATAAACTCCATTCAATGGATCAACCATGAGTTATCTTTCCTCATGATGTGCCACTGGAGTCTTCTATTTAAAAACTACCATCTCCTTGAGGGTTGGTATTTTGTCTTCATAATTATTTATCTAGACCAATATTAGTGATGAATCTGAAAAATAAATAGGGAGGTAGTTGATAGGATTTCATAATAGAGAAAAATAAAATATAGGGGAATCAATAATTTTATAAACTCCCTTTAACGTGTTAAAAAGTAGTTATTTTATTCTTGAACAGATTTGGGAAGGATGGAAAATAGTTTTTGAAGTTAAGTGGTGTATAGACACTCTTCCACCTACTCAATTTCTTCAAAGATGAAGACCATGGGAAGTATATCCACTTTTTATTATGGTTATGGACTTTTCTCTGTGAAATATCAGAGGTAGAATTTATCATCACTATTTATTCCATTTGATCATTGATTACCCTTTGATTATCATTATAAATGGATAAGGACAAGAGTAGTTCGATGAAGTGTTAATCATTATCATCATGATGGTATGAGGGAATAATAATTTTTTGTTGATAATATTTTTTTTTATAATATAAACCATTCACTCATCCATTTTTCATCAAGGGTTGCTCATTCACTTAAAGTTTCAATTTGTTATCTTCTTGTATGAGAAACTATAGAAAGTTACTTTCAAAAAAATGAGAACCTATATAAATGAATAATTTTTAGAATTTTGGTTCATAGATAGGTCTCTAAACATTTTTGTATGAGTTTCCGTTGTTCAAACAAGCATGCATGTTAATATCCATTATAATATAGTCTTCTTAATCAATATTCTTATCTTAGTTTGGGAAATAAAACAAAATAAGGAAAAAATGGAAGGAAAATAATATAATGAAAAAAATAAAGGGAATTTTTTTATACAATTTGATGAAATAAAAAACCAATAAGTGGTACTCCCTTAAAATGGTTCCAAATAGGATAGAGTATTATCATGAACCTATCTAAATAATAATTTTTTCCCAATGATATAACATAGTGGATAACCTGGTTTATCTCTTAGAGAGTCCCATTTTTAGATGTTTTTTATTATTCAATTTTCTATTGTTTTATTTTTAAGGATTTTTATATTAGAAAAGTAAAAAAAACAAAACAAAAATGAAAAATAGAAATAATAAAAAAACTATTAGTAAGAAAGGGAATGACCCTTAGGTTTGGAAAGTTGGATTCATTTAATATTCAGTGTATTTATTTAAAATCCACCCATTAAACCTTGAAATACCATTGGTTAATTGCTCCTTCTACTTATTATGTAATTCAAGTCACCTTTAATACCTCCTTGGAATACTAAACCACATATCCTCTATGGTGTGAAATGATAAACATCCCTGAGATAATGAAAGTCACCATTTCTACATCCCATTCCCTAGTATATGGTTCAACCCATTATTCATATAATTACACCATATATAGAGTGATTAAGGATAAATGATGGAGAAAAGATAGAGTTAAAGAAGAAATAATGACATGGATGTAAATAGGAGGTTTAAAATCTACCAAACCAATCTCTTTATACCTTACAACTTCACTATGGGTGAATATAAAACATTAAAATAAGTATGTGGATTTGGGAACCCATCACCTAACTTTAGGATCAAAACTTCAATTTAGTTGATATAGAACCATATATTATAAATATAATACATTGGGGTAATTAATAAAACATAATAGAAGATATAAAGGAAATGAAGAAATATGAATTAAAAACTAATGTAGTATTAAAATTACACTCTAGGTATATTAAAATAGGACTATATTACTCAAAATATATTGGAACCCATTTTATAGATATCCATCTAAACTTATATATAATATTTAAATAATTTGTATACATTTTTAGTCAATGGGGTAGCAACCCCATGTATATTAAATTGTTTTACAAGAAATTTATAGCTAAGTACATTTTTTTCTTCTCACCTCGATTTTCATTCCATATGTACAAGATCCAAGTCTTCCATGGTATTATTGGTTTAAGATAATCAAAGGAACAACACATTTTTTCCCAATATTTGTTTTGGGATATTGTTTATCCCATGAATAAGATATTTAGAAGTGAAGAATTGATAAAGTGGGTATGATTATTTTGTTTCCTCTTGATTTCACTACATAATTTATGTTCAAACTAAGGTGTTGATGATGATTCATTTAAAGAAAAGTTTGTTCTATGTTTTTGGAATGATTAGAATAACACGAAAGAAGTTTTAAGGTTGAATAAAGGTGTTTAAGTGGTAGTGAAATATCTATTCAATATTCATACATTAAATAAGCATAGATATAAGAAGATAATAGAAAACATTTAAGTCAATAAGGACATGAGTGTTTTAGTTTTTCGTGGTCCAATGATGAAGTTTTGAATGTGCTATGGTGAAATGGATAACACAATATAGAAAGGAAATGGGGAGTTGATTTTTGAAATAGTAATTTTAGGGGTATTTTAATTTAAAATCTTCCCTTTTAGAAAAAGTGAGACTAGTTCACACCATAGAGGTAGTTGTGGTTATCTCTGTAGTAGAATTTATTTTAGAGTTGATGAAGTCCACATCATGGTTCATTTATGCTGTTCATTTTGATAAGTTCTAAAAATATCAAGGAGACTTGTTTTAGGGGAGTGAAATGTCTTGGTTGTTGTATCAGGTTTAAAATGGATATCTCAATGCTATGTATTATACTATAGTGGAAGAAAATAATTCTAATACAAAATGATGAGTGGATAATATTCCATGGTATATGGATTTTTAAGAACAATTTTGAAGCAGTTAAGTACAATTTTATTTAAATGGTGTACATATTTCCATGGTAAACATTGTGGTCAATGAAAAATAGTTGAAATAGAAGATAAAATTCCATGGTGAAGGAAGTTTAAGTCATGGTTGGATTAGAGTTTCTATATTTTGAGTGTATATGATAATATGGACCATTTATGAATCAAGAGCTACTCAAAATCAATTTCTAATGTCTCTAATAATATCAATGGCGACTAAGAGACATTGTATGATATAATGGATCAACAATAAGTATGATAAGTTAAAAGTGTTTAAATTTATTGGGATCTTTGAATTTGAATTAGAAATTAAAACTCAAACATGAAGGTGTTACTATTGTGAAAGATACATTTGAACAGGGTATGACATGGAAAAAGGTTAAGTGTAGTGGGTTATATCATATTGAATACTTATAGTAGAGATGTATAAAATAATCTAGAGTATTATTATAGAGATAGAGTAGAAGAGTGTCTATAGTGTGGTATAAATAGAAGAAAGAATAAGACTTCCAATAGTGTAAGTGGGAAAATAAGAATAGAAAGAGTTCACATGATTGGTTTGTGTGTGATCATCATAACTATAAAAAGTGGTGAGGAATAAAAAATAAACCACACTTATTATATAAAAATAATAAGTGTGGGATCACTTTATATTATTAGGAGATAATTATCAAAGTATAATTATAATCCCTACCTCAACAGAATACAAGAAAACAGTGCATATTGGTTAATTTACTTATTAAGAGATAATCATACTGATTTTCTTGTATTATGAGTAATAAATATACCCTACTCATTTGTATCCATTATTTTTATTATTGCAGGTCATATAGTCTTGAGTGAGTTAAAATCATGCCAAGTATTAGTTACTCATTTTGAGCATCAAATATTATATATTAAGTATCCCTATTTATTATAATACATAGTGTGTTCGAGTTAAGATATTGGAAATATCACTCTTAAAAGTGATAGAAATTGATTTATAAGAAATAATAAAAGGAAATATTGGACTAATTTTAACTGATTCACCCCATATTGGTGAACCTACAATGTTCCTGGGTACCTAAATTGGTATTAAAGAAACTATGTTTCCTTATAAGTACAAATGTTTTAATTTCACTATTTTAAAGGTTTTAAAAATAATATTTTATTAGAGTAGTTCTCTATATTTCATAAGAAAAGAATCTTTAAAGTTTCATTTTTAAGGAGTTTCAATTAATTTTGTGTTATGACCTAAATTTTTATATTTTTCAAGTAAAAAATTAATTCATTGAACAACAAGGGAGTTTCCACATTCAATAGGAAAACTACAATATTTAGAAATAAATAATGATACCCTACATGATTTTTTGGGTATGTAAATACTAGATATTATGAATGATGGTTTAAATCTATTGCATAAAATCATATTTGACTTGAGTTTCTAGGAAGTTTTTAGAGTTTGATGGTTTTTCAAGAAATTATGTTCTATCCCCAATTTTAGAGAATGAAATTTTAAATATTATGTTAATAAATATTTTAAAAGGCATATAGGGTATGGAAAAAACTATAGAAGGAACTATAAAAAAATGTTTAATTATATATTCAGAAAATTTAGTTTAAAGAAATGTGTATTATTGATGGATAATATATCAATAAATTCTTTAAAATGATCAATGATGTGTTTAGAACTATTATAGGATTTGGTGAGAATCTTAAATATTTAATGATGGTTAAGAAGATACTTTATGTATTACTAGACTATTTTGATACCAAAGTTTTAGCTCTATAGGATCATGATCTTGACACACTTCCTTTAAATTAATTGAAATACAACTTTTCCATGTATGAGATGAGAAATGAATGCATCCAAAAGTGGAAGAGTTTAGATAAGAAGTAAATCCCTTTTTAAAAAATTAATAAACAAGGTTCCATAAATAAAATTAATGATGTTAAAGAATATGTTTATAAATTTGGATGTTTAGCTTCCAATGAAGATAAGTATGTAAATATTAACAAGATCCAGTCCCTCATATCAAGAGGTTTCCAAAGATGAAAAGGTAAATTTCTATGTAAGTTACCTTTTATATGTTTCATATATTGGATTATTGGACATTCCACTAAATATTTTCCAAATATGGAAGAAGAAGGAATTGAAAATGAAGAGGATGCACTCTCATGATATTTTGGGGAATAATTTCAAGAATGTTAGAAGAGGTAATATTGCATTAAGTTGTTCAATTAATAACTATTATTATAAAAAATTAGATATTTAATTATATAGGAAGGATGAATCATTTAGTGGTGGAAGTGAGAGTAGGTATTCCTTAAGTGATAGAGGTGATAATACATTCATTTATCTTTTGGACGTTAAGTAATCAAGTAGTGTAAATGAATAAATGAAAGAATATATTTCATTAAGGGGTGATGAAGAGTCACATAAATCGAAAATGGGGTTTATGTTAAAGAAGAAACTAAATAAGATAATATCTAATAATTTTGATTTAGGGAAAGAAAATAGAAGAATTAAGAATAAATCTAATCAAGTTTAATGGACAGTGATGAATTTAGAAAGGAGGAAGATAAGTTACCCCTAAGAGTTGAGGAAGTGATAGAATTAAACACTAATGAAAAGAATAAATTTTAATTTGTGAAAGAAAAGTGACTTCATATGAGAAATATAATGAATCTATTAAGGTGTATTTTCTAGAGGAAGAATATTATGTAAAAAACTTTAGGTATAATTTTTATATTTCCAAGCATGAAGTGAGAGAATTATCAAGAAAATAGAATATTTCTTTGGATGATGGGAGACATGAAGATTGTACTAATAAAAAATAATATCAACCAATTATTCATGAAGATCATAGAATAGGTGGGGGAAAAGGTTACTTCCTGATAGAATTTGAGATAAGTGAAGAAAATAACATAATCAAAGACTTCAAAAATCTATTTTATTATGAAGATTCTAAATTTAAAGGAAAATATGTTATCATTTGTAAAGACAAAAATTGGGAAAAATATCTTCAAGGAAAAGGAAATTGTTTAAAGTTTAATAGAGTTCTGGTTTATCAAATTGAGGTCATGAAAGATTTAAAAAAGATGAATTTTAGAAGAATAATTTTGTAGGATAGTATAATAGTTATAGAAGATGATTTACCTTTTATGGTCATTAATGGTTCTACGGATGATTCAAGAATGTGATGAAGTGTTTTTTGTTCATAGGAAAAACATTTTATTCAATGAAGAGAGATTAAGGAACATATTTATGGGAAAAAACCCTTGTAAACAAGCAAAGTCAAGAAGAATATTAGTCAATAGTAATTTGTGAAGTTGAAGAATCATTTTGAAGAATGAAGTTAGTTTGTAAGAGATGTGACCAAAATGGTTGTATTTATAAATAATGTATCATTATCCTACTAATTAAATTGTTTCAACAAAAATATCCTAAAGGAATTTAGGACAAAGATAAGATAAAAATAATTATGAAGAAGAAGATACCACACAATAAGAATAAGTTATTTTGAGTCCAATAGAGATCATTGAATCCTGATTGGGTGAAAAAAATAGTCTAATCAAGTATAGGATTAAAAGTTGATATCAAGAAGAATATATTAGAGAAATAAATATGGAGAAGGTGATACTATTTCAGTAAAATAGTGATAATTTTTTTAAAATGACAAAGTTAAGAGAAATAATAAGAAAGAAGCTCTAGCGTGTCACTTTAATCGAGTTAAAAAGAAGAGGAGTTCTCCCAACTAGAAATGGGAATTGAAGAACAAATTAGATTATCAAAGTGGTTGTTAATACAATGGGGAGTTGAATACCAATCCATGTATGTTGAAGAAGAATTTTTAACCTTTATTCACTAAAGGATATGTTATGAAAATTCCATTATCTCTCTCACTAGTTATTTAGATTGTTGTTGTAAAATGGGAAGAAAAAAAATATAAATATCCTATGTTTTTATATTTAATTTATTCAAAAACATGAGAAAAATTTATAAGGGGAGTTAAATCTAGAGATATATTTTTTACCTTATGGGAGAGAGATATCTTATTTAGATGGAACATGTATTTAGAGAGATTTTTTAAAAGGTAAAATCTATAAAGTAATCATGTAAAAAATTCTATCAAGTTTGGTGATAATGTTTTTAGGAACATGTTATACACAAGTTCAAGGGTGGATGTCTTGGTCTTGCTTATGTGATTTTATTTGGAAATATTATGGAGTTATTTACTAAGTATTACAATAACTACTATGAGGATTTAAAATATAAATCTTGGTTATTAGGATTACTGAATAGTGATGTCTATGGATAAAACAAAACCAAAGATGAAAAATAAGGCTAGAAAAAATGTTATTAAAGTAGTTTATTTTTTATAGGTCTTCAGTAACTGACCCCCCTTGAAATACGAATCTTCTTAATCAACGCTGCTTTAGTTAAAAATTTATAGATCTATTGATGGAAAATTTTTCTATCACTTTTAACCTAGGGGCCCTTAGGGAAATAATTTAATCTTTTAGGTATTATATCACTAGAAGGATTATTCTCACAAAGGGAGAAAAACCTCTAAATTTTGATGAGTTGAAATTAAATTTGGCGCTGGTATGGGGATTTGAAAGTGGTAGTGTAACACCCTTAGATTCAGTGAAATATTTTTTTTCAATTAAATTTAATCTTTTTGATATTTTTAATTACACAAAACACTAATTTTAGCTTATATTAAATAAATAATGAGTATATATTTAATTATATGAAAAAATGAGTTTATATTGTGTTACACACTACAATGATAGTGTGTGTGACACAAGACACTGAGCTTCAGCGAACTATGAAATATATTTTTTAAAAATTTGACCATTATAACCTAGCCATCAAATAGGGGGTATAAATAATATTAACTGATTTATAAAATATAAACATAAATTTCCCACTAAAAATAAATTTATTTATAAACTCTTAGTAAATAATAATTCAAATTTTGGTAAAGTAATTATAATTCCTAAAAATATGTTTTCTTCAAAAATTATTATTATTTCTTTTTATGAGAAAATATTATAAATAATTTATAGATATTTTAGAAAATTTATTTGATAAAATTAAATTCATTTTTTAAATCACTGTATCTAAATTAACACATGCAGAAATTTTTGGATTTTTCAAAAAATATGGATTTTTTTGTGAATAGTGAAATATTGATTTTGTAAAAATATCATTTATTTTCAATAAATTAAGTAATTTAAATAAAAAATTATATTTTAAACTGACATAATTATTCTTTATTTATATTCAATCCACTTAATTTCTTTTTAATAAACTTTAAATTATATTTTAGCATATGTTTATTTTAGGGTTAAAAATGTGTTTTTTGTGAAAACTATTTTAAAGTGCATAATATTTCTCCATTTTAATTAATTAAAATGATACCAAATGAAGAATTATTCAAATTAAATTTAAATAATATATATCAATAAATTTTAATTGTTATTTATGTAATTTTTTTATTAGACATAGAGTTAATATAAAATCATCTTGTGCTTGAAAAATAAACTTCGTGAAACTCTGCTATTTTATCGTGTTTACGTGTTTTGTTTTAAATATAAATTTTGAAAATTATAGAGAAATATTTAAAAAATAATTCTCATTTTTTTAAATAACTATACAAAAATTTTCTTATGGTGAATTTTATATAATTTTATGAAAATAATAATATTTTTGTTGAATAGTAAACTTATTTAATTTTAATTGAAAATTGAATTTCATTTTAATTATATATTATGATAAATTATATTTTAAAATGGTTTTGAAGTAAAATTATAACAATTATATATCTATAAATCCAATTTATTTCATTGGAATCAACTTCATATTGAAATAGAATATAAAAACTTTGTAATCTTTTGAATATTTTATCTTGGAAAACCTCCTTTCTCATCGCATCTATGGGATTATTTTTAAATAAAGAATTTCCAATTATGTGAATTGAATTTACAAAAATAGATTCCATATTTAGGATCATAATAATTTATATTTTCTAATATGGTCAATTTTTTTACCAAAACGATTAGTGGAAACATTAAAAACTATTTACAATTGTTTTAGTAAAAATGGTTTTACTACGGGAAAATATATGTATAAAAAATGACCCAAAAATTTTCAAAAATCTATTTTATAGACATATTTTTAATGTATACATTCTACTATCAATAATTTTCTATTATTGGAGCCTTGTGAAATGAAAAAAACACGGGTGGAATTCTTTCATTCAATCAATTACAAGTGTGCTACTCACCTCACTTATAAAAGGTCACCCCATATCCTCTCCTCTCCACACCTTCAAAACATTTTTTATTGACCAATACTTGCCCAAATAACTTTCCAAATCCCCTAAAAGCATCCTATAAGCCTGATATTTTACATAAATCTAACCCAGGAAGAATTTTGGTGAAAACCTAAGAAGGATATCTGAAGAAGAGGTAACATTAATCAATGAGCATTTTTGTTTTATTTCTTCCTCCACCTCATTAAATTATTATTATAACATGATTATATAATAAAATAAATATATTAAATATTCTAATATTTTTTATGTTAAGTTAATAATCTAAAAAAAATCCACTTCTATCAAATGTTTTATGAAATCATTGTTTGTGTGTACGGTGGACTACCACCTTACAAATTGATGTCATTCATTTTTCCATAACTACCTCTCATAGTAGGAAATAATGAAGTAATTATTGTTTATATATTATATTTATGATATTATTATGATTCTATATTTATTATATCTCATGTACGTTCATGATTTCAATTTTGTTGAAATATAATAACGTTGATCTTGTGTTTGACAGACTACCTGCTCGTTAAGTAATGTGATTCATTAATGATTTAAATGGAATATATTAAGAATTTATTTAATAAAAAATGAAGTATATATGAAATAAATCTTTTTATATAATAATAATATATATCTTATAATTTTCTTTCTTTCGATCTGACAAAAAATGGTAACAACGTTCATACCTATGTACGGCCTACCGCCTCCATGAATGGTTTATTTCATTTACTATCACTAAATTTTATGAATTACAATAAATAAATACATTATGAATATATATATTATATTTATATCATGGTTAAATTTCTAGATATTATGAAACCATGTTTTAATTAAGAGGACCAAAAATAGAATGTCAAAACATACACAAAAAACAAAGCAGTTATTGCCCGAAATGTGACTTTAACATGGAATGTTGATAAATGGGTAATAAATGGTCATAAAAAAATAATTTATGGTATAATATATATGAATATTTTTTATTAAATGATTTATAAGAAACTTATATTTGTTATATACGAGGTTTTATTGAGTACTATGGAAGTCAAGACATAATGTAATGGATTTCCATATCACTTTTTACTTCCGTGAGACACTTATAATATCCACCACCAATTTATTTTATTTGGTGTATATACTAACCATGAATGTATTTTATGTTTTTTATCATGAAAATAATTTTTATTTTCATATCTATTTTAGTATATCTTTTTATGGGGGTTATGGTTCAAAAGTTAGCAAAGCAATAAAGATTTTTTTGTCACAATTTTCATTCTTTGAGGTATATGCTATGTTATGCACCTATATTCTTTCATGAGGTGTATATAAAGACCCTATATCGTGAAATATCATGAATTTATTTATCATCATGATATTTTATGTTTCATTTTAAGTTATCCATTCATGGTTATTATAATTCAAAGTCACTAAAGTGGTAATGATTTTATGTTACAATCTCATCATTAATTGGGATTGTTTATGATTATGTTTCCCATGATAGAATATTATAATCCATATCTCAAAAAACTCAGGAATTTTATTCTCCAATAGTTATTTATGATAATAAATGTTTTCCCTTTATTTTGCTCCCTTTATTTACTCAAGTTTTTAAAAAGAATGTTTTTATTAAAAATCATCTTTTCGGTCGATGAAAACCCATTTTCTTCCAAAAAAAATTTTCTAAAAGAATTTTCACATTTTTTTAACATAATTAAAATTATTTATTAAAGTAATTTTACCCATGTTTTATTTTTTTACAAAATGTTTTAAAATTAATCTATATGTCATTTTCAAAAACAATGCCTGTTTGTATTTTAACAAAAATTATAGGAATATTTTTTTTAACTTTTATGGAATAAAAAAAACTTCCCATATTCATGATAATTATTTTCTTTGAAGATTCCATTATAAGTTTTCAAGTTTATTTTCTAATAAATATTTTTCCAAAATGTTTTATATTTTTAAAAAAGTTTTTCAAATAAAAATGATATTTTCCTAAAAAAATATGTTAAATTATTTTTAAAGAATCTTTTATATTTTTTCATAATAATTTTAAAAGAAAATTATTTCCAAAATATTATCCAAAATCTATTTTCAAATAAAACTTATTTTCATCAAGAAACGGTCCAAGTGATTTTTCTTTAAAAATCCTTCTCTATCTAAGATGACATCCATTGATGTTACTTATTCTTTACTAGGGATGTGATCTAGGGATACCATTTTTATTATTTATTTTAGTGGTTTATGATTATGGTAAAAATATGTTTATGAAACCCATTTATCTTCCACGGGTTATACAATGATAAAATAATTGTAAAACCTACTTCTTTTTCAATGGTTTATGCTTTGATGAAATGATGATATTATTATGAAACCTATTTATTTTCCATAGGTTATATTATGATAAATGTTAATGAAACCCATTTCATTTTATGGGTTTTGATATGATGAATGTTACATAATCTTATGGAACATGTATGTATGATTTTCATTATGTGATGGTGGTTATGTTATAACCAAGGAGGGTGGTTACATTATAACCAATGACGGTGGTGAAGTTATAATTAAAGATGGGTGGGACTTGTATCTCTCTCTAATGGATTGGGTAAATATTTATATATCATGATATATAAAGGACTAGAACAGGGAGTGAAATTGGTTAAGGGACTTTGTCCACTATAACGGTCTTTGGAGTAAACCTTCACAACCATGATGGTTTGGGTAGTGAACCCATTCCACCATGAGTAATGGGATTCCATTGGGGATAATGGTGTGTCCTAACTAGGAGGTGTATCCACCCATATAACACCCTAATAAGTTTTTGAAATAATCCTTGACTACGAATTAAATGATTTCCAATGCTTATATATATGACATGATTCTATGTCTTATGCCAATATGATGCTCTAACAGATCATGTTATTTGATTATCTTATGATTGACATCTTATTAAATTCCCATATTTATGTCATGACTCAATATTATGATCATTTATATGAATATTATAGTTTCATATGTTATGAACATGTTCTAATACCCTTATGTTTATTTTATTCTTATATATCCCCCTTTTTTACCTTTACTGAGTATTTGAGCTCACCGTTTATAATGTTTCCTTTCCACAGGTTATGAAGTTTTGTTTAAGTAGGGTGGGTTTTTGAAAAGTACTAAATGGGTAATATCTTTGTGGGAGACATTGGATATATTTCACCAAATTAAGAATATTATGTTCTATGTTTCCAAAGGTACTAAAATAGTATGGTCATCAAGCATGTGTTTTTGTAATGTATTGAATATTCATCTAAAAATATATTATATCCATGTATGAAAATCCCAGGTTTCTATAGTCACTATCAGAGGAAAGGTTTAGTTAACCTTTGGAAGGTGGTATGAGAAATCATTAATGACATACCTATGGATATTTATAAGGAAATTTCTTGTGATTTCTCTAAGGATATTTTTAAGGATGAGTCAAAGTATAGAAAAATGTCTTGGAATTTTGGTTAAGTATAGAGTGAGTGATTTCCAAGAAATCAAATCTATTTCTAGATACTAAAAGTATATGTTCCTTTAGAATAGATGTACCTCAGTGTAATAACTCTGAAAAGGGAACATTAATCTAGACTTGATCATTACATGGTGCATGAAATTGGGCCTTGATGCACACATGTTTTGACACTACTAGGGGATATGATTTCAAAATTCATAAACTCTTTATGAACAATCCTGAAGGATTTAAATATATGATGACTATGAATGGCATATGATAAAAATAAATTGTCATTGATTAAAAATAAGGTTTGATGATTTAGACATATTATTATTTATTTTTCATGATTTTGTTGCTTTTTACTATGATTAGTGTTGATCACACTATGAATTTTGGTTCTAGTCAATAGAGGGAACTATAAGAAACTAGGTTAACATTGAATGTGATAGATAATTGTTTGATGATTAGCCAAATTTGATGATAATTAGAGTGAAGGATATTGTGATTATGCCTAATCAATTATCAAGGAACATGATTAACAATTTCCACCTTAACTAACTCTAGGACTCACCAAATAAGTGAATGATAGTGCTTGCTAAGGTATCAGGTAGTGGTGACCATAAAGGGAAAAAGATTCAATTTACTATATGTAAAGAATGTGGGAATATGAAATCAATGGAATGTATCAGAGGGGAAACCATATGTTTTGAGTATGTAAAATAAGGACACAAAGCCAGTAATCAAAAAGAAAAAAATGAAGAGTTTTATTAACATAATGGATGAGAATAATGGTCTACCTAAGGTATCATTCAAATTTGAATGCTTAAAATTTGGGAAGTATGAGAATTATGTAAATCGATGTTCTAAAGGGAAATCTCATTAGAAAGGTTATATGAGTAATGGTTATATTTCCAATAATGAAGTGAGTATACATGACATATGAAATGAAGAAGTGTTAAGGAATAAGAAAAAGAATACTGGTTAATGGTGTATAAATAAAGTATAATGATTGATGTATTTATATATTTGGATTAAAATATTTTTTTAATAGTGGTATTTTGGTTATTAGAATCATGAAACATAAATGGATTGTTACAGAGTAGTTTTACATTAATGAGTTTCAAGAATATGCTAAATGGTACTAATGGACTAGAAAAGTAATTTAATGGTAATTTATTATTTTTATTATTGGAAAAAAACCCTTAATATTTTTCTGAGGTTGAGAGAATAGTTTTTAGTTTGGATAAAGAGATGATTGATATGAATAAAGTAAATTGGATAGTATTGGTGACCTCAAAACTAACAAAGGATTTGTTGAAAAAGTGGTTTATGTTATCATTGATGGATTTTAAAACATTATTAGATCTATGGAATATATTCAATAATATATTGTTTTATTCATGTAATTAGAAAGTGGATCAGAGAAACAAGAGTAACAGTCACCAGAAGCAGAGTTAACCAGATTGGAAGAATGAGAGGGTATGGAAACTGCTATCGGGACCAGGAACCATGCATCTTTGTATGGGGAAATACTAAGTCGATCATCAATGCAAGTTGGGGAGATAGAAGATCAAAGATGCCGAAGCTGGGGAGGTAGTTCTAGTGGGTTGGGTCTACAGGTCATGTATTGGGCATGGTATGCCTCTGGGCCTTCAGGTCATGTATTAGCCTTCGGGTTGTTTCATGCCTTGTAACTTGGGCCTACAGGTCATGTACGGGTTCCCCTTCAACCCATAAAAGGGGGATTATCTATAATAAAATAAAAAGAAGAAAGCATTCATGTTTTAATTGAGGGTTTATGGTATTTTTGGTTATTACCAAGCTCTAGTAGAATACATGAAAAATGTATTAACATGTTTGGTATATGAGAATTAGGAGACACTTTATGATATATTGGGGATTAATGTTAAGTTTATTTTGAGAAATTTAGTAGCCTTCTTTCTTAAGTTTTGTATTTAAATATTTTTGAAGGTTCATAAGGCTAACCATTTATGAAATTTTTTAATATAAACTTTTGATTAGGATTTAGATATTAATGTATTACTTCACTATATGAAGATTTATCCATATTGGATAACCTGTAATAACCATTCTATTGGGATGATAACTAAAGATAAACTGAATAAATTATCATTCTAATTATGAATCATATGACCCATTGGTGATTAAGGGACAAAAATTAACCTTTAATTCTTAGAGTAAGAGATGAAGTGGAAGTTGATCAAGGCACAACCAATGTATGATATTTTTCTTAGGAAATGGAATAAAATCAAGTAAGTATATCTTCTTGTGAAAATTATTCAACTTTAGGAAAATGATCTTGAAATAAAATTTTGTCTTTTTATCATAATTTACGATGATATTAATGAACTTTTTCATTCTTATTTGGTTTATAGATTCGTGGTCATTAAATTTCTCCTGATCATGTTCTCTATCACTCACTATCAGTATTTGGGTATTAATTTTCTCTTCTATGTCCATGTTTTCACTTCCCACTTATGTTATCCTATTTTAAAACCTAGTATGTGTTATTATAAAGGATATTCACACAACCCTTTATCTTTTTTCAGTAGGATATTTTATTAAACCTTTTTATAATATTGGTTTATATGAATTAATTTTCCATTGTTAAACCTTGGATTACCAAGATCAATTTCACGGGATAAATTCATTTTAAGTGGGATAAAATATAACACCCTGAGATTTTTTGAAATATTTGTTTTCAATTAAATTAAATCTTTTCAGTATTTATTATTACATGTAAAACTGATTTTATCTTGTGTTACATGAAATATTGAGTATATATTTCATTACACAAAACACGAATTTTATATTACATTACACATAATAATGATAACTTACATGACACGCAACATCGAGCTTTAGCGAACCATGAAATAATAATATTATAAATATGACCATTTTAATATAGCCATTAAATAAGTAGGTATGAATATTATTTAATAATTTATGAAATATACATACAAATTTACTACTCAATATTAATTTATTTATTAACACTTAGTAAATAAATAACCAATTTTTAGTAAAGTAATTATAATTTATCAAAAATATGTTTTCTTCAAAAAATTATTATTATTTATTTTTTATGAGAAAATATTATAATAAATTTATAGATATTTTAGAAAATTTACTTGATAAAATTAATCAAATTTTTTAAATCATCATATTGAAATTAACTCATGGTGAAATTTTGGGATTTTTCAGTGAATAATGAAAATACCAATTTTTTAAAAAATGTCATTTATTTTAAATAAATTAAGTAGTTCAAATTACCCATTATATTTTAAAGTATTATAAGTATTATTTATTTATATTTAAACCACTACATGTCTTTTTAATATTATTTATATTATATTTTAGTATATGTTTTTTTTGGTTAAAAAATGGTTTTCTTGAAAACTGTTTTCATATAAAAAATGTTTATCCATTTTAATTAATTAAAATAATATCTAGTAATTTTTTTAAATTAAATGTATATATTATATATCTATAAATTTTAATTGATATTTATATAATTATTATTATTAGACATAGAGTTGATATAAAATAATTTTATGCTTGAAAAATATATTTCTTGAAAACCATCTTGTTCATCTCTTCTGCAGGTTTTGTTTTAAAATTAATTTTTTCCACCTATATAGAATTTATTTTAAAAAAAATATTAATTTTTTAAATAATAATATCAAAATTATCTTAGGGATAATTTTAAATAATTTTCTAAAAATATTAATTTTTTGAGGAATAGTGAAAATATTGAATTTTAATTAAAAACTGTATTTTCATTTGAATTATTTATAAAGTTAAATTATATTTTAAATTTGTTTTAAAGTGATATTACTTAAATTATATATAAATTAATATGATTTATTTTATTTTAATCAATTTCATATTTAAATTGGATATAAAAACATTTTAATCTTTTGAATATTTTCTCTTTAAAAACTCGATATCTCGTCGCATTTTCAAGATTATTTTTAAATAAAAATTCACCAATTATGTGAATTTAATTTGGAAAAATGGATTCAATATTTGGGATAATAATAATTTATATTATATAATATGGTAAAATTTATTTTTTTACAAAATGAATAGTGAAAATAGTAAAATTCATTTACAAAAGTTAGGGTAAAAATGTTTTTATGGGGAAGGGGGGGGGGGGGTTAAACTAAAATTATAAGGGTAAAAAATGACCCATAACTTTTAAAAAACCATTATATTACCATATATATACCTTATAAAATATATTATTAAGAAGGTTCCATTATTAGATACTTGTGATAGGAAAAATATGTGGGTGAAATTATTTAATTCAAAAAATTACAAGTGTTCCCCTCACCTCACTTATAAAAGGTCACCCCTTATCATATCCAATTTACAACTTAAGTTTAACACCCCAAGATTTCATAGTACGTTATTTCTTCAAAGTAATTCAATAACTTTCACTACACGCAACACCGAGTTCTAACACACCATGACTTACCAAACAAACCGTTCAAAAGCGGTTATGAATAGTATTAACTGAATTTGGAACTTTATGTAATTCTTATAATTTTATAATCCATATTATTAGTTTTTTAGAAATAATGTAAGAACAAATAATTGTTTTTTAGATAAAAGAAGTATTTTTCAAAAAATGCAATTTTACCGCCTTTTAATGGCGAAGCCTTTTTAAATCCAATATTTGAAACTTTTATATATTCAATTTGACAAAATAAACTTCTTCTTTAGAATCAGGACATAAGAATTTAGTTTCAATAATTTTTTGGTGTTTTTCTGATAAATTTCATATTTGGGTGAATAGTGAAAAATACTATATTTTAACTGAAAACAACTTTTTTAATCAAAATAATTTATATTGTTAAATTATAAATTTTAATGGTATTTAAATATAAATAGATTATATTACCATTTAATCCAATGATGGTCATTTTAAGTAATTTTACTTTGAAATTGGACATAATCAAGTGTCAAACGTTTAATAGTTATTTTTTCTTAAAAGTACGCCTTTTGGTTTTAATAGCGGGAATTAATTTGAAATTAAAAAATGAAACTTTTATGTTTTTAATTTGGTAAAATAGACTTCATTTTTGGATTTGGAATATCGAAATTATCTTTGGGTGAAATTTTGGTACTTTTCGGATAGCTTTTATATTTTGATGAATAGTGAAAATTACTAAATTTTAATTAAAAACAAATTTTTTAATCAAAATAATTAATAGTGAAAAATTATGAATTTGAGTAGTTTTAATGAATATTTAGAATATATTTTTACCATTCAATACAATGTTGGTCATTGGACATAATTTCACATTTAATCCAGACATAAACAACTATCAATCTTTTGATAGTTATTATCTCTTAAAAACACGCTTTTTGTTTTAACAACAGGGATTAATTTTAAATTAATTTCTGCCACTTCTGTGTTTTGAATTTAGAAAAATGGATTCAATATTTGGAATTAGGAGGTCCAAATTGTGTAAATAGTTAACTTTTATTTTTAGACATTTTGAATAATTACTTTGGTAAATATTTTATTTACCATGGTTAAAGGGTAAATCCGGTAAATAAGGGTAAACAAATAATATTATAATAATATTAATTTACCCTAAAACGTGTCCTAACCCTATTGGTTGATAAATTTTCAACCATGGACATCTTTGAGACGAGTTTGGGACCCCATGGATCCACTTGTAAGTGATAATGACACTTTATATTAATTAAGTTAAAGTAAATAAAAAAATAACATAATTATATATCTTTTAGAAAAACAATTTTTACATAGGGTTATATATATTATATTTTTGACTATAAATATTAATTAGAAAGGTAAAAATATTTCCTACATAATAGTATTTTATTTAATATTTTTAGACATTGAATAGTTAAATTTATTTATGACACAATAATGATGTAGTATTTTCCTTATTAATGAAGGAATCAAATAATTGGTATTATAAATATTAAAATAAATATAATTTGAAAGTTTTAATGCCATATAAATAATTTTATTGATTAATATGACATGTTAGGATTTCTTAAATGAATTTTTTTGAATTAATAATGTTTTTATGACTTTAATAAAAATCAATTATTAAATAGTGTCAAAATTGACACAAAAGAGTTTTTAAAACAAATATTATATTTTCAATTGATATTCTCTTCATAAAAACATAATGTTTGGCCAAAGTAATTATATCATGATAGGTGTATCATTAATGGACTACTTGGGGGTCTCTTGGATGTATATAGTAAGTTTATTAACTATATAATATAAAAATACAAAGTGAAATGGTAAATGTCAAACTAATTAACTACGAGTTATTACTAAAAGATAAAGTTAATATAATGACCCAAACCTGTATAAAATCTATTGGTTGAAAGGATTTTGACCCATACCCACTTGAGACTTTGAATAATCTACTTTGGATCCATTAGAAACCAAATATGAATTTATTATAAAATAATACTTTAAGTTTTTCCTAAAGAGCCCCTCCTCCCCCTTATAAAAGGACACCACTTCTAACCGATTATTAACACCTTAAATGCCTTTTGGTTCGGCCATACTCTACCCAAATACCCTCTCAACTATCCTCCATTAATACTATAGGACTTTATTTAGTCATAAATCCAACCTAAGGATCCATTTTGATCAAATCAAAAGGAAGAACTCGAAGAAGAGGTAATGTTTTCACCACCCTCTTTCAAGTTCCTTTCTTCTTCAACTTCTTATTTATTTGTTTTTACCATTATAAAATAATAACTCTATTATATTCTATATACTGTTATGTTATTATAAATATTTTACAACAATATTGAGTATTCTATCCATCCTTTGAATGACATGTCACCATACGTGCATACGTACGACTTACTATCTCCACGTTGTGATTTATTGTTATTCAAAACATTATTATTTGGATGAGTATAATAATGATGTGTAATTCATGTAAATAATAAATATAAAATTATAATGATTCTATATATATGATATACCATCCAATTATATATTATTTTAATATCAAAATAATGATATTGTCGGTCATGCGTACGTATGGACTACCATCTCCACGAACGCGATGAGATTCATTCCCCATCATATCCATTCAAGTATAATTATCATTTGATGATTAAAAATAATTTTTAAGGACTTGATATCATTATGTATATGAATAATATACATCCCATCCAAAACAAATATGGCTCACATAACAAAAAATATAAAGGAAGACGGATCCATTAACACCCGAAATGATGATAATACTAAGATATTATCAATGTTAAAAGATCATATATGATATCATATTAATGTATATGATTCTTGTATAATTTAGTAACAATTATTTCTCCATTATACAGGAGGTTAACCTACCATCAACCAAGGAAAATTACAAGGTAAGGGTTTATTTCACAATCTCTTCATTATCTGAGGTTGTTTATACGTAATTATCTACTGAGACCTCTTTATCATCCACATCCATGTTTCTTAAAAATGTATTTCAAATAATTCTTAATATTTTACAGAATATGGGTTAAAGTCATTTATATCCTTGATTGACTTTTTATAAGAGGTTTATAAAGTAATCTTTCCATCATTTTCCAAACAAGGTCCTTTTTAACATTTTCGAAAAAATTAAGGTAAGAATGTCTTTTTTTATCTTATATGGCGGGTGCAACTATTTTCTACTGTTATAAACTCGTCTAAGATTCCCTTATAAGCTTATAAGAATATTTTCAAATTAAATGTTTTACTTTATAATTATGTGACTCTTAAATGATTTCAAAATAGAAAGAGATATTTCTCTAAAAAGAGTTTTGATTTCATCTATGTTAACATCCTTTGATGGATTTTAAGTTTATTTGGAGTTGATTTATTATGATAAAAAAACTTCCATATTGTATTTAAGGTTTTGTGATATGTTTGACTGTGGATGTTCTATTTTTGTACCATTCATGATTTATGGTTAAAGTATTGACATTTCGTATGCTAGTTTTAATACGAATGTTTATGATATGTTTAAACCTTTTCATATGAGGAATGTATTGGATATAATAAGTGACGGGTGGAGCCCGCTATAGCTCCTAGATACATCGGTAGGTCTCATGAGACAACTAGACATGGAATTGTCCGAGGCCCTTTCCCAATTTTATTTACGGTTTTGGCTGAGGCCTTAATCATTTTTAGACGTCTTGGCTGAGGCGTTGACAAAATGTTTCAGAATGTCCGGCATTATACATTCCCTCATTATGGAAATAATATTGATGGTTTATGTGGGAATTCAACTAGTAGAATACCCATGATTATTTTTTATTATGGAATTATTTACTCAGCTCATATTCTTTCCATAAAAGTATTCATGTTTATTATTGGTAAAGGCATGTGATTTCAATTATTTACCATGCTTAATATTTATGTCATTTTCAGCTGTATTACTTACCCTTAATGAGCATTTGAGCTCACCCCTTTCTTATGTTTCATTTTCCTAGGATATGAAGATGTTAGTTATGAGTGACCATCAAGCATAATCTAGGAGGTTTGGATATTTCTAATGAAATATATTTGTGTTGTATTTCTTTTCAAGTTGTAAAGTTATACTTATGTCTGAATCTTGTTTCCAATAATACTAAACTGATCGGTCTTTCAAGACATGATTTACTTATGATCATGCCAATTTTATGTAATAATGCATTGACTCTGGGTAACTGGGGTCAGGGCGTTACAGTTGGTATCATAGGAAGTTTAGTACAAACCTTGGAAACTAGATTTAGATAAACTTTGATTAGAGCACATAGACCTAAGATGGACTTTGAGGATTAGTATAGAAGAACTTTCTAGAATTTTGGTATTGTAGAGATTTTGTGAGTTTTCCGAGCAATAAATCCCTGTCTGGATATGAGAAGGTAGAGGTGTCTCTGGAATAGATGTACCTAGGGGTAAAACCTGAAAACACCACTTTGAGTTAGACTCGAACAGGAACTGGTGCATGAAAACGGGTCTTGCTGTACTATTGGTTACGACACTCCCAGGGGATATGCTTTGGATAATTCTTATTTTCTTTACAAACCCTTATGAAGGGATTATGAGTATATACTTACTCAAAGAAAATATTTTTATGATTATGGATTATATCCATAAACTGTTCCATTTACGTTAGGTATTTTACACGTTTAGAATTATTCATTGCAATTCATAAACTGACCTAGTTTGTGATATTGTATAGAAATGGCGCCCAGTAGAAGGAATGTGAACCCCAACAATATGTATGATCCAAAGAGTAATAAGGATCATATCTTTCACAGTATTAATCCAACATTTAGAAGGGAAATAGTCTCCCATGTATTCTCAATATATGAAGAAATAGTATCATGTGTTAATAAGATAAGTAAAGAATTCTCCGAGTCCTATGGCTTTGAAGGGAAGCAAGAAAAGAAAAGGATGGAAGAGAGAATGATGGATAAAGGGAAGAGGGAAAAGAAGATTTTTCCATATGTGATAACTATGGGAAGAAACACCCTGGAACTTTCCTAAAAGGAATAGGAGTTTGTTATAAGTGTAGAGAAAAAAGACATCATGTACGTAACTGGAAGGGTAAGAAAAAGGTTTCAAATGTACAATGCTTCATCTGCAAGGAGTTGGAACACTTCGCAAACCAATGTCAAAATCATTAGAGTATTCCCCAAATGATGCGATTGGATAATAATCAAGTTATGATATTACCACATATGAGGAGGAATGATTAGAGTTCTTATGTTTTTATTAGAGAATTATGTCATTTGAGTGTTGTATCAACAATGTACTGGTTATAATAATTATGGAGTATATATGGATTTTACTACAGTACTATTTCATTAAGGACTTGATATTGTGTAGAACAAAGAAAAGTGACTCAACAGTAGGTTAAATTTTTGGAAAATATATGGTTGAGAGAAAGATAAACTATAATATGGTTCTGATACCGAGGTAGTAATTTTGGAATAATACATGATTGATTTGGATAAATTATATTGGATATTCTTGACTACCTTGAAACTAATTAATGATTTGTATATTCCATCATTGTTGGAGTTTACAACTTTTTTGGATAGAAGAAGTATATCCAGTATTCTATAAGTAATAAGGTATCATGAATGTAATCAATAAGGTTTTATGGTATTTCAGGATGTTGTAGTGTTTTAAAATAATACATGATGAAGGTGTTCACATGCTATTACGTGGAAAAAAGGATCTTCATTATGTTTACCTACCTTATAAATTTTGGACTGTAAGTTTGGACAAAAGTATTTTGCATAAGTCTAGTTTTAGATTATTTTTAGATTTCTATAAAAAAGAAAACTTGGAGGTCGGGCGGCAACCCGTCGTGTCCGGCAAGGCCGTAGGACTTGAACCCACAACTGAAGGGCGACATGGGTGTATCACCTAACACTAACCCAAGTGATGTCCTGGATTGAATAATGTAGTTTTTTAATGGTCCTTCTAGATGAATTATAAATTCACTTTTTTTGAACCCTATACTAATAGGATAAATAGAATTTTATTTTTAAGTTCTATTATCTTATAGAGTGAAAGATGAGTTTGTGGTAGAACTTAGTTAAAGGATGGGACTCTACTTGTCAAGTATATATTTTTCTTCTTCTTTTATTCAATGAAGAAATTAATTCTTATACTTTAGTGAAGGGATATTAAAACAAAAAATGTGTTATCCTAATTCCATATGTTTTTTTGAACCAATGGTATTTTAAATCATCATAGATTGACGAATTTAAGGGCCTCAATTTTACACTTGTTTGTGATTGATGAACTCAATAACTACCTATAAATATTTAAAATTTTCCTCCAATTATATGTCTCTAATTTCCAACAATGTTCTTCTAATAGAGATCATAATTTGGTGGTGACCCTTTCATTCCCCTTTTCCTCTTATTAAGAGTAAATTTTATTAACCTAGTTTTCGATGTGGGTTTTCCCCAAGGTATTTTCTATTTTCAACATTTTCTTTTAGAAAAATAATTTCAAATTGCGAGGACGTAATTTATTGAATGAGGGAAGAATGTAACACCCCAAGATTTCATAGTACGCTATTTCTTCAAAGTAATTCAATAACTTTCACTACACGCAACACTGAGTTCTAACACACCATGACTTACCAAACAAACCATTCAAAAGAGGTTATGAATAGTATTAACTGAATTTTTAACTTTATATAATACTTATAATTTTATAATCCATATTATTAGTTTCTTAGACATAATGTAAGAACAAATACTTTTTTTTTCAGATAAAAGAAGAATTTTTCAAAAAATGCAATTTTACCGCCTTTTAATAGAGAAGACTTTTTAAATAAAATATTTGAAACTTTTATATATTCAATTTGACAAAATAAACTTCTTCTTTAGTATAGTGACATAATAATTTAGTTTCAATAAAGTTTTGGTGTTTTTCTGATAACTTTTATATTTGGGTGAATAGTGAAAATACTATATTTTAACTGAAAAAACTTTTTTAATCAAAATAATTTATATTGTTAAATTATAAATTTTAATGGTATGTAAGTATAAATAGATTATATTTTTAACATTTAATCCAATTATGGTCATTTTAAGTAATTTCATTTTTAAATTGGACATAATCAAGTGTCAAACTTTTGATAGTTATTATTTCTTAAAAATATGCCTTTTGGGTTTAATAGTAGGAATTAATTTTAAATTAAAAAATGAAACTTTTAGGTTTTTAATTTGGTAAAATAGAATTCATTTTTGGATTCAGAATATGGAAATTATCTTAGGGTGAAATTTTGGTACTTTTCGAATAACTTTTATATTTTGATGAATAGAGAAAATTACTAAATTTTAATTAAAAACAACTTTTTAAATCAAAATAATTAGTAGTGAAAAATTATGAATTTGTGTGGTTTTAAAAGTATATTTTGAATATATTTTTACCATTTAATACAATGTTGGTCATTGGACATAATTTCACATTCAATCCAGACATAAAAAACTGTCAATCTTTTGATAGTTATTATCTCTTAAAAACACGCTTTTTTGTTTTAACAACAGGAATTAATTTTAAATTAATTTATGCCACTTATTTGTTTTTAATATAGAAATATGGAGTACATATTTGGAATCAGGAGTTCCAAATTGTGTAAATAGGTAACTTTTATTTTTAGACATTTTGAATAATTCAGTAAATATTTTATTTACCATGGTTAAAGGGTAAATCCAGTAAATAAGGGTAAACAAATAATATTATAATAATATTAATTTACCCTAAAACATGTCCTAACCCTATTGGTTGACACATGTCCGACCATGGGAATATTTGGGCCGATTTTGGGACCCCATGGATCTACTTGTAAGTGATAATGACACTTTATATTAACTAAGTTAAAGAAAATACAAAAATGACATAATCATATATCTTATAGAAAAACAATTTTTACATAGGGTTATATATATATATATTATATTTTTAAATATAAATATTAATTATACAGAGAAAAATATTTCCTACATAATATTATTTTATTTATAATTTTTAAACATTGAATAATTAAATTTATTTATGACACAATAATGATGTAGTATTTTCCTTATTAATGAAAGAATCAAATAATTTGTATTATAAATATTAAAATAAATATAATTTGAATGTTTTGATGCCATACACAAATTTTATTGATTAACATGAAATGTTATGATTTCTTAAATGAATTTGGTTCGAATTAATAATGTTGTTAAGACTTTAACAAAAATCAATTATTAAATAGTGTCAAAATTGTTATAAAAGAGTTTTTAAAACACATATTATATTATTAATTGATATTATATTCCTAAAAATCAAAAGTTAGGACAAAGTAATTATATCATGATAGGTGTATCATTAATGGACCACTTGAGGGTCTCTTGGATGTATATAGTATGTTTATTAACTATATAATATAAAAATACAAAGTGACATGGTAAATGTCAAACTAATTAACTAAGAGTTAAAACTAAAAGATAAGGTTAATATAATGACCCAAACCTATCTAAAATCTATTTTTGAAAGGATTTAGACCCATAAACACATTATACTTTGAATAATCCACTTTGGATCCATTAGAAACCGAATATGAATTTATTATAAAATAATACTTTAAGTTTTTCCTAAAGAGCCCCTCCTCCCCCTTATAAAAGGACACCACTTCTAACCAATTATTCACACCTTCAAAGCCTTTTGGTTCGGCCAAAATCTGACCAAATACCCTCTACAATATCCTCAATTAATCATATAGGCGTTCCTTTAGTCAGAAAGCCAACCTAAGGACCCCTTTTGATCAAATCAAAAGGAAGAACCTGAAGAAGAGGTAATGTTTCACCACCCTCTTTCAAGTTCCTTTCTTCTTCAACTTATTGTTTCTCAGTTTTCCCATTTTAAAATAATAACTTCAGTATCTTATATATAATTTGATGTTATTATAAATATGGTAAAACATTATTCAGTATTCTATCCATCCTTTTAATGACATGTCACCATACGTGAGTACGTACGGTTTACCATCTCCACGTCGTGGTGTAATTGTTATTCAAAACATTATTATTTGGATGGGTATAATAATTATGTTTAATTCATGTAAATAATAAATATAACATGGTAATTATTCTGTATATATGATATACCATCCAATTATATATTATTTTAATATCAAAATAATGATATTGTCGCTCGTGCGTACGTACGGACTACCATCTCCACGAACGTGATGAGATTAATTCCCCATCGTATCCATTCAAGTCTAATTCTCATTTGATGATTAAAAATAATGTTTAAGGACTCGATATAATTCTGGATATGAATAATATACATCCCATCCATAACAAATATGTCTCACATAACAAATAATATAAAGGAAGACGAATCCGTTAGCACCCGAAACGATGATAATACTAAGATATTATCAATGTTAAAAGATCATATATGATATCATATTAATGCATATGATTCTTGTATAATTTAGTAACAATTATTTCACCATTATACAGGAGGTTACCCTACCCTCAACCAAGGAAAAGTACAAGGTGAGGGTTTATTTCACAATCTCTTCATTATCCGAGGTTGTTTATACGTAATTATCTACTAGGACCTCTTTATCATCCACATCCATGTTTCTTAAAAATGTATTTCAAATAATTCTTACTATTTTACAGAATATGGGTTAAAGTTATTTATACCCTTGTTTTACTTTTTATAAGATGTTTATAAAGGAATCTTTCCATCATTTTACAAACAAGGTCCTTTTTATCCTTTTCGACAAAATTAAGGTAAGAATGTCTTTTTTTAACTTATAAGGTAGGTGCGGCTATTTTCTACCATTATAAACTCGTTGAAGCTTCCCTTACAATATTATACAAATATTTTCAAAGTAAATGTTTTACTTTATAATTATGCAACTCTTAAATGATTTCAAAATAGAAATATATATTTCTCTAAAAAGAGTTTTGATTTTATCTATGTCAACATCATTTGATGGATTTTAAGTTTATTTGGAGTTGATTTATTATGATACAAAACTTCCATATTATATTGAAGGTTTTGTGATATGTTTGATTGTGGATGTTCTATTTTTATACCATTCATGATTTATGGTTATGGTATTGACATTTCTTATGTTATTTTTAATAATAATTTTTATGATATGTTTAAACCTTTTCATATGAGGAATGTATTGGACTTAGTAAGTGACAGGTGGAGACCACTATAGCTCCTCGATGCATCGGTAGGTCTTATGAGACAACTAGACGTGGAATTGGCTGAGGCACTTTCCCAATTTGATTTATGGTTTTGGCCAAGGCCTTAATTATTTTTAAACGTCTTAGCCGAGGCCTTGACAAAATGTTTCAGAATGTCCGACATTATACATTCCCTCATTATGGAAATAATATTGATGGTTCATGTGGTCATTCAACTAGTAGAATACCCATGATTATGTTTTACTATGGCATTATTTACTCAACTCATATTCTTTCCATAAAAGTATTCATGTTTATTATTTTTAAAGGAATGTGGTTTCAATTATTTACCATGCTTAATATTTATGTCATTTTCCACTGTATTACTTACCCTTAATGAGCATTTGAGCTCACCCCCTTCTTATGTTTCATTTTCCTAGGATATGCAGAAGTTAGTTATGAGTGACCAGCAAGCATAATCTAGGAGGCTTGTATGTTTCTAATGAAATATATTTGTGTTTTATTTCTTTTCAAGTTGTAAATTTAAACTTATGTATAAATCTTGTTACCAATAATACTAATCTGATCGGTCTTTAAAGACATGATTTACTTATGATCACGCCAATGTAATGTAATAATGCACCGACTCTGGGTAACTGGGGTTGGGGCGTTACATTAAGACCATTTAGAATCAGACAATACCTGAGAAAAAAACTTACCAAATCCCATAGTCTCATAATATAATCCTTTTTTTGACATAAATCCAACCATGGAAGGATTTTGGTTCAAACCTAAATAGGATACCTGAAGAAGAGGTAATGTTCATCAATGAGCATTTTTGTTTTATTTATTCCTCCACATACTTATATTATTATTACAACATGATGAAATAATAAAATTAGTATCTTCCATATAATTATCTTTTTTTATGTTAAGGGTTTTAACTATAACCATTTCCCCTTCAATTAAATGGGTTACGAAATCATTGTTTGTGTGTACGGCGGACTACCGCCTCACAAACGAATATCATTCAATTTTCCATTACCACCTCTTGAGGTCAAAAATAATTATGTATTTATTGTTTATAAATTATATTTATGATATTATAATTATTTTCTAATTATTATATCATACATACCTTCATGATTTCCATTTTGTGGGAATACGATAACGTCGCTCGTGTGTACAGAGGACTACCGCCTCACGAAGCGAAGCGATTTGTTTGTGCTTTACATAGAATGAATTAATGATGGGTGTAATAAAATTATGTGATATATATGGCATATAAATTATTATAAAATGATAATATATATAAGTTAATTTTATTTCTTTCTATTTGATAAGAAATTGGAAACAATGTTCATGCGTATGTATGACCTACCATCTCCATGAACAGTGTATTTCATTTTATATCACTAAATTTTATGAATTTCTATAAATAAATATATATTGAATATATATGATATTAAAATAATGTTTAAAATAATTTAGATGATTAAATAATGATCAAAGTAATAGTACAAAAAATAAAAAGTCTAAATATACAAGAAAAATAAAGCTGTTATTTCTCAAAATGTGATTTTAACATGAATTTTTTAATAAACATGTAATAAAAAGTCATAAGAACATAATATGTGGTATGATATATATAAATATTGTTCTTTAATATATATATATATAATAAAATTATATTTATTATAAATAATTTTTTAATGAGTATGATGGAATTTAAAACATAAGGTAAGGTATCTCCGTCTCACTTTTTTACTTCTATGAGACACATGCCATACCCACCACCTATTTCTTTTATATGATGTATATAATGACCATAAATGTATTTTATTATTATTATTAAAATTATTTGGAATTACATATCAATTATAGGATCTCTATTTCATGGGGTTTATAGTTCAAATGTTACCAAAGTGGTAAGGGGTTTTATCTCAATTTTCCTTTTTTGAGACATATGTTATGTTATGAACCTATATTATTTGAAAAGGTGTATATAAATTCCATATAAAATCTAATATAATGAATTTATTTGTGATCATGATATTTTAAGTTTCATTTTATTTTATTACTTCCTGGGGATTATAATTCAATGCAACCAAAGTGGTAAAGATTTTATGTTACAATCTCATCATTTATCAGGATTTTTTATGATTAGGTTTCTGATGATAGAATGTTATGATACATCAATCAAGAAACTCATTAATTTTATTATCCTATATTTATTTCATTATAATACATGTTTTATCTTCAGTTTTATCTCTTTATTTACTCAAGAGTTAAAAAATAATGATTTTAAGAAAAAATTTCATTTCAGTTAAAAAACTATTTTCTTCCAAAACCATGTTTTCTAAAAGAATTTTCAGAATTTTTTTAACATTATTAAAATGAATTATTAATGTAATTTTTAGAAATGTTTTAGTTTTTTACAAAATTTGATAAAATAAATTTTTATTTCATTTTAAAAAACAATACCAATTTTTATTTTACAAAAAATGTGAAAGGAATATTTTTTTAACATGTATGACAAGAAAGAAACTTCCTATAATCAAGATAATTATTTTATTAGAAGCATAATTTATAAATTTTAAAAGTTATTTTAAAATAAAAGTATTTCCAAAATGTTTTATGTTTTAAAAAAGTGTTATTCAAAAAGGAAAGGATATTTTATTGAATAAATTTCTTAAATTATTTTTAAATCTTTCTTTATAAGTTTTTAAGTTTATTTTCAGAGAAAAGGATTTCCAAAATATTTTTTAAAATTTATTTTTAAAAATTTATTTTGAAAGAAAGGCTATTTTCCTCAAGAAACATTCAAAGTGATTTTTATTTTAAAATTATTCACCATCTAATATGACATCATTTGATGTTACTTATGCTTTACTGGGGATATGTTATAAGGATTCTATTCTTATTATTTCTCTAAATGGTTTATGTTTATAATGACATGATGTTTATTAAACACATTTCTCTTCCATGGGTTATACCATGATAAAATCCTTAATAAACCTGCTTCTTTTTCCATGGGTTATACTTTGATGAAATGATGAAATGATTATGAAATATATTCATTTTCCTTAGGTTATGTTATGATGACATTTTTATGAAATCCATTTAATTTTATAGGTTTTGATATGATGAATGTTTATGATCTCATGGCACACATATCTATGATTTTAATTATGTGATGATGGTTACATTATAACCAAGTAAGGTGGTTATATTATAATAAAGGATAGAGGTTACATTATAACACAAGATGTTTTAGACATATATATCCCTCCAATTCCTTGGGTAAATATTTTTATCTCATGATATATATATATATATATATATCACTAGATTGGGAGGGAACTCAGTTCATGAAGGGAGTTTTCACACTATGATGGTCTTGGAAGAGGACCTTGAATACCATGATGGGTTGGGGAGTGAACCCATTCCACTATAAGGAAAGGGATTCCACTAGGGATGGTGGTGTGTCCATCCCTGGAGGTATATCATCCCATGGAACTCCTAGATATGTTTTGGAAATTAGCCTTAACTACTAAGGAAATGTTTTACTATGCTTACGTGTATGCAAAAGTTTTATGTCTTATTCCAATTTATTATCTAATGGATGAATATATTTGATTCTATTTGTTTCACATATTATGGACTTATAATATTTATTCCATGTATCAATATTATGATATTTGATAATAAGGCTATGGTTTTCATATGTCATGATCATGTTCTCAAACCCTTATGTTCATGTTATGCATACGTATTACTCTTTTTTACCATTACCAAGCATCTGAGCTAACAATTTCTTATATTTCCTTTCCCAAGGTTATGAATAAATGTTTAAAGTAGGGTATATTTTTGAATAGTACTAGAGGGAGAAGATCTTTTTGGGATACATTGAAAATATTTCAACAAATTAGGAAGATTGTGTTCCAAATTTCTAAAGGCACCAAACTATTATGGTTATCAGACATGTGTTTGTGTAATTTATTGAATATTAATCTAAAACTATATAATATTCAAGTATGAAAATATTGGGTCACAATAGGCAGGGTCATCCCCATTGTAATGGGTTACTTATATCTTATATTTTAATCAAAATTAAGGAGATCAAAATCCTACTATTCAAGATTATTTAATTTAAACTTGTATATTTTTAGGATCTCATAATGAGGTATCAATTTAAATCCTCTCCCCAAAAGATTAACAATGATCAAATGTTGGTGTGATTAATGGACTCAGTTAGTTTTTATGACATCTAATGATTCTAAAGGATATTTACACCTTCACTGGGTCTCTACTTAATATGGATATAAATTCTATTGGGGACAGTTTTGGATACTATTATAGAGTGTTGGTGGACTTATATCTTCTCAATACATGACTTAAATGTTCTACTATAGTTATTAAAATTTAAAACATTTAAGTTTAATCTGAATATGAATCAATACCCACTTTCTATAACAACAGTATGTTCATGGTTCATGAGATTTATAAATATTGGAAAGCGAATAATATTCATTTCAAGAAATAGGTTAAATATGGGGAGATATGGAAAACCTATCAGAGGTTATAGGTAATGGAAGACCCTTCTAAATCCCTAAGGATCTTGAATCCTTAGATAGGCCTCTAGTGGAACAAGAAGGATTCTATGGTAATTTTGGTGTTATGGAAACCTCTTCTTTAAAAAAAATCTAAACCAAAAAATATTATTAGGGAGGATTGGGAAATCACAAGACCAAAAATCCCAAGGTATTACAAAGGGTGGGATAAAAATGGTCATAGTAGGGAATCCATACCTTGGTAAGGATATCCTTACTAGGTACGAAACCATGGTTGGGAAGGAATGAATAGTATTGGATGAGGATGAGGGATATAAGGAAATTGTTTCTAAGGATGATCCCTTTTTTTAATTTTATTGAAAAAAAATCATTCATTCCTTATTAATTCAAGGTATGATCATTATTCCTTAATGGAATGTGAGGTGGTTCCTTCTAAGGACCTTCCCACCTCAAGTTAACAACTAGATGGGGATTCTGCTGAATTAAAGCCTTCCTTGGAACCTAATACGGTAGCAAATAAAGGGAATCCAAAAGTTTTAACAAGAAGGAATAATTCATATTCTAGTGGAAAGAAATAAAAATAAAAATCTGGTAAGAAATGAATTTTCTCTTTTGGAACTATCCGAAGTTTAATAACACCTTAATAACCATTACTCTAATTTTTTTTATTTTAAATCATCATCCAATAATTATAGGAATTATTCAGCCAAAGATTTATTTTAATTCCTTTAAGAGTATCAATTTTAGTTTATTAAGATATTATTATTTTTCTGTTTTAATTAACATTCTTTGATGTTGGAAACAATCTAGGTTCTGACATCTAAGAGGAATTCTAGGTATTCTGTGGTGCACATTAGTTAAAAAATATTACTTTTATGGCGCATTTTAAGAAAATATATCTTTTTTATCTTTTATATATTCTTTAAACAACTATTTAGGTGCAAGGGAATTATGTAATGGAATTATAAGTCTTAATTTGTCTATTTAGGGGACTTAAATTATCATTGATGACTTTAATATTACTATTATCATGAATTAAATGATAGGTAAGTATGTATATTCTATTTCAAGTGATAAATTTGAGGAATTATTTCACCATAATGACCATGTAGATTTTTATTTGTATGGTGATTAATTTAATTGGTGTATGAAATTGGGAACCAAAATTATTTATAGAAAACTAGATAGGATAATTTTCAATTTTAGTTCCCCTAAGCAATGGGATGATGTTCAGTAAATAACACTTAGGAAGATAAAATTTTATCATCTCCCCATAATATTTTATTTTATCCTAATGAATGAAATAGAACTCTTTATTTTTGAATTCAATAATTCTTTTATTAAGCACCAAGACTATATGAAAATTTACTAAGAGGTATGTGGTAGTTATCTGTGAACTAATGACCTCTATACTTGTGTCATTAAGCTTAGAATCTTGATATCCAAATTGAGATATTGAAGAAAAGAATATTTTTTATGAATGGATAAAGAAATATATATCTTGAAGAAGGAACGTGAGGATATTTATAATATAAATGGAGAGGATTTATATATTTCCCCACTTAATAGGGAAGTGGTGTTTTCTTTGAAGACTAATGAGAAGGTAAGATTAAAAGATAACATCATGAAAGAGAATTTTAGTACTAAATAGACTAAAAAAGGAGATAGAAACAATCAATTATTTAATGTAACATGAAAGGTGTGTAAATCATCAAAACCCATTACTTACTTGATAAATAGAAGTGAGTCCATCATTGTTAATAAGGAAACAAAAGATCACATTATTGGTTACTTTAAATAGATTTTCAATAGTATAGATTATACTAACCTTAGTGACTTGGAAAATGTAATTCTCTGTATTGTCCATGACTATGATAATGTCATGCTCACCAGAATTCCTGATCTATTGGAGGTTACGAATACTATTTTTCCTCTCATCCCAAGGAGTGTACTTAGGTCAAATAAGTTTACTAACCTTTTTTAGGAATACCAGGATGTTAATCTAGAAGATTTAATAAGGATTATTACCATATTATTTAGGAATATATTTTTTCCTAAGCATATGAACTTTATATATTTTGGTTCTCTTACCTAAATTTGATGTTATAGATCCCCTTAATTTATTCTGTCCTATATATTTTTTAAAAAAATCTTTAAAATTATCAATAAAATAATATATTCAAGGATCTTAGTTATTATTAAAAAGTTGGTGATGTGTAATGAGTATGGATTCATCCAAGGAAGAAAAATATATGATTTAATTTTAAATTCCTTATAATTATTTAATCTTTTAAACAAATAAAGTATGAATGGAGGTATTTATATCAAGCTTTACACCATGTTTTTTTTGATATAATGATATTGGATTTTATAATAAAGGTTTGATATTGTTTTTTATTCATCAAGATTTCATTTATATAATTATTCTTTTCTTCAGTTCTATTAGGATTTCAGTCCTTTAATATTTATCTTGAAGGTTTATTTTCATAATCCTATGGTGTGAGGCAAGGTTACCCATTATTAGAAATCTTGTTCCACATTTATAAAGAATACTTAAATAGTCTCATCACTAATCAAGTGAACAAAGGGAGACTCATTATCATTCAGGTTGGGAGGGGTGTTAAGGTCTGTTCTCATCTTTTCAATTCTGATTATTTAATTATGATTTGATAGGGAGGGATTAATAATATTAAATTTCTCAGGGATGTATTAAATAATCATCTATTGTTTGAAAATAAACATCTCAATTGGGCCAATTATTCCATTTTATTTATCTATAATTTCATTTTTCATAGGAAAAATTACATTAAATGGATGATGAGTGTTGAGGAGGGTAGTTATCCTTTTACTTACCAAGGTGTACCTTTGTTTTAGGTAAGATGTAAGTCATTATACTAATATTTACAACAGAATCAAACGGTAGCTTAGATCCATGAAGGGTAAGTACCTCTCCCTTGATGAAAAAATTCACTTAATAAAGGATCCATTCTTTCAAAATTTTATTATTTATTTATTATTTATAAATGGAATGTTTTCTTGATTAAATTTTTAATCTAAACCTTAGAAAATTATTATATATAGGATTTATTTTTTAAATGAATAAAATCGTAGTTAATTAGAGCACTTCTTATAAATATTTTAAGGAAGGAGTCATGGGTATCATGAATTAAGCTTATTTAAATGACACTTTACTGGACCAATTCATTTATAGACTCTTCAATAATAAGTTTGGTTGTAACTTATTTCTTCAGAGTAGGTTTGTTAATAGGCTTAAAATTGGAAATATGTGCTATATTTTCTCTTCTAATTGGTCTTATCTTAGGATAATTTACTCTATATTTATGAATTTTAGTATACATATTGCTTCATAATTCTCTAACTATAATTTCTTATTTGATAATTAGACTGGGTTTTGACTATCTTAGATTTGTCCAGACCAGATTGATGAACCTCATGTAAAGATTAAATATTTATTTAGAATTACCATGGATCACCATACTCACTCTATCAAGAAGTTTGTTTTTTCATATCATTTAATTCCTAAAAAATATGTTCTAATCTAGAATCATAAAAAAATGGGGGCCTCACTTATAAATTTTATTATAAGTTATTTATGGGGAGTCAAACTATGGTTTCCAATGGTCTGTATCATTTCAACAGGGCATGGATTCCCCATTCCAGGTACTTTATAGTGTGGAGAGATACCTATAATAGGATTCTAACATAATAGGCTATTATGAGTTCTGGTATAACCTTATACAATATGTGAAACATTTGTAAATAAAAACTAAATTAATTTCCTATATATTATTTTAGTGTCAATATGACGCTACTCTTTATAGAATCATGTTTAATCTATTTGAAATGGAATAAATCACTGATATGAATATTTTTTCCTTTCTTAATCACTATAGTAGAATATATGAATCAAGTTTCATTTTGATTCTATTCAGGTATTCTATCTCTAAATCTTGGTGCATGATATAGTTGAACATGAATGTTTATAGGCATTGAGAGTAGGATATTAATTTAATGGTCCATGAAAAGCATAATTTCTTTCATTAGGATGGTTCCTTCAAAATTTATTGTCCTTATTGGTAAATCTATTCATGATATGTCTATTCTTGAAAATATGGGTGTTAATGGAAAGTTGTAAAATAATAATGGTTTTATTTTTGTTTTCAAGAAACCCTTTATTATATATTGGATCAAGATGAATATGGATGGTGCTTCAAAAGAAAATATGAAACCTTCAGGATGTGGCCGAATTGTTAGAATCACCAATGATGGTGCACTATCATTCTTCTATAAGGATTATGCTATTATAATTTCTTAATAGATGAAGATGGAGGAAGTAATCTTGGATATTTAAATTCAAAAATTCAATAATTGGAGAAACCTATGTCTTGAGTTGGAATCTATTTTCATTGATCATATTATAAATCTTAATTTATCCTCCCCCTCTTAGAGGTTGGTGAATACATGAGTAGAATACATGGTGTATTACAGTGATATTAAAATTTTCACCTCTCACCTTTATACAGATGTTAATAGAATTAAGGACCATATTTCCAACTTGGGGTTGGGTCTAGGGATGACTTATTGTCTTGGTATTTTCTTAAGTCCATTTAGGTACTCTTTTTTTTGATATTTTTAAAACACCTTCCTACTATGTTCTTTAATTTTATTCTTTAGAGTTCACCACAGGGCCTGTTAATATTATCAAGGTAAAATTTTGAGAAATTAAATAAAATTTGGAGTAAATAATCAATTGGTATATATTGAATTCTCAGTTGGTATCTATATTTATTAGTATTAAGATATTTTAAGGGATATAAATAAGTATATGTAAGTCATTATTTATGGATAACATGATATTGTTGTTCAAATTTTTCATTTCCTAAATCGTTTTCATTCATGTAGGATTAAAATTAACGAATAATTATTCATTAATAAGTGTAATGATTTTGAAAGTGATTTATGTTCCTTGTTTTCCAAAAAAAATATAAAGGGGGAGATTGTTTGGCCCAAGAGTTATTTTGGGATATTATTTAACCCCTTTAGAAGATACTAAGAAGTTAATAAGAGATGAATTTATATTATTATTATGTTTCATTTTATTATCATGTCATAAATCATGTTCAATATTTGGTGCTTCATGATGATTAATTTAAAGTGAAGAATATTCTGTGGTTTCATAATGATTGAAATAAGATGGAAGATGTTTTAGGTTGAATAAATGTGCTTCAAGGGATGGATATATCACCCATAATTATACAAGAAACATGAACGGAGATGGTCCAGGATGAGAAAACAGTGAAGTTACTCAGGATACACATATTTTAATTGGTCATGTTCTTAGGATGAAAGTTTATTTATGTCCTAATGTAATGGAAAACAAAACATATTAAGGAAACATAACATTTCTTTATCAAATAAGCATTTCATTGGGAATTTCAATTACAAAAATTATTTGTATGAAATAGTTGGACTAGTTAATGTCATAGAGGTATGAATGGTGGGTAACGACCCATATCTTGACGTACATGGACATTACATTACTTTTTCGGAATACTTAATACATAACAAAAACAGACATACAAGGACCGTAATAGTTTAGTGTCTTTGGAAACTCAGAATATTATCTTCTAATCGTGGTGAAAGATCTTCAACAACTCCCATAACGATCTTACCCTTTTTTTCCTTACCTAAAACCTTTCTTTAAATCCTGAGGAAGAGAAAACATATAAAGGGTGATATAAAATTCTCATTAAGGGAAAACATAGAGAACATAAAAAATCCATAAACATTTGAAAGCAAAAACTTGAACATGAAATTTAAATATCAAAATATTGAGCAAAGACATAAATCATGGAAGTACTTAAGGCATATATCATAATAGAACATCAACCATGATAAAATATAATGGGAATAAAACATGTAATTGTGGCAAAAATTCAGCATATGTCATGATTTCCATAGTAGCCAAGGCATTGCTGCCAAGACCATCTTAGTGGACAAAGTCCCTTTCTGAATCGAGTTCACTCCTCGTTTTAGTCCTGTAACACTGAACTGAATTAACTTACCATTCCAGCCATGTCTATCTCATGAGATATAAATCTTTACCCAATGCATTGGAGGGAGATATAGGTCCCACCCATCTCATAATGATACCATTCTTATGTGTGCCACAAGATCATAAATCATCCATCATAGCATAAGCCATGTAATAAAAATGGGATTCTTAAACATCATGCCATCATAACATAAATAATATAAGATAAAAGGACTTCATAAAAATAATTCCATCATAACATAATCAAGTTAATGTAAAAATAGGGATAGAAACAGAACCCTATATTATCTTATATGGAAAAATAATTTTGATAAAACTCTTGAACTCCATTCTCGAGGAAAATATCCTTTCTACTTCAAAAACATTTTTTTCTTTCTTAAAATGTCATATAATTTTAAACTAAAAGATGTTGATTAAAAATAAACTTGAAAAATTATAAGGAATATTCATGGAAATAATGTTCTAAAATTCCATTCATGCCGTATAAGTTAAAAAAATATTCTTCTCATACTTTGGCCGGAAAATTCAAAAAGTACCTCGTACGAAAAACAACAAAAGATTCCTCTCATATCTTTTACTAAAAACTCACCAAAGGGTAAAATTGGATTTAAAAAATTATAGGAGGATAGAAATAATATTACATATTGAGGAAACATGGATGTGGATGATAAAATACACCCCAGTAAATAACAAAGTATAAACAATCTCGGATAAAAATGAGATTGTGAGATTTTCCCTTACCTTAGGTCCGATATGCTTCGTATGGATCCGAACCTCCTGTATAATGATTTAAATAATTTTATTGACATATTAAATAATCATATGCATTGTTATGATATCATTTATGTTTCTATTATGACTTTATATTACTCGTGCTTCTGTAAATTCCATGTTAAAGCAGCGTTTTGGGTAAAATAATTTCATTTATCATATGTGTTTCGACTTGTCATTCTTGATATTATTACTTATACCCTGATTTATATAATTACATAATGTAAAAAATGATTTATATATAATATATATTCATCATATACATAAATATTACATATCGATAAAAGGAATGAAATACACCGTTCATGGAGATGGTAGGCCGTACGTACGCATGAATGCTGTTTTCGTTTCCTTATTGAATTGAATGAAACTAAATAAATGACATAAATATATATATATATATACACATAAATACAGTATCATTATTATGTCATATATTTCATGATTACTTATTATATATACTTTATAATCATTCATGAATAGTTAATCATTGAGAATGAATCTCATCGCGTCGTGGAGACGGTAGTCCGTACGTACGCACGAGCGATGATATCGTTCCCATAATTATTGAATTGAATTGTAGTGTATGATAAAATATATCAGAATAAGTATGATGTTATAATAAATATATATAGTTATTCTTTACACCATTATACCCATCCAAGTAAGGTGGTGTTGGAAAAACAGATTACACCACGACGTAGAGACGGTATTCCGTACGTACGCACGCGCGGTGATTTCATTTTCCTTAGGATGGATAGATGGTGAAATAGGGTTGTTTCATACTTATAATAACATATCATTATATTAGTGATACTGATTTTATTACTTCATAATGAAACAACTAAATAAGAAGAAGTGGAAGAAGAAACAAAGTTGAAAGAATCGGTAACGGACATTACCTCTTCTTTGAAGCGCCTCTTTGAGACATCCTCTTAGGGCACTAAAATTGGTCTTTGAAGAGGACCAAGAACTCTAAGATGTTTCTAGGGAAGTGGATAAGATAATTTGGTAGGGGTTGGCCGAGCTTGAAGGCTCAAAGTGGTGTGAGTAAGAGAGGGAGGAGGTGTCCTTTTATAAGGGAGAAGATGGGCACCTTTGAAAAAACTCAAAATATTATTTTATTATAAAGTCATATTCTGTTTTTAATAGCTCCAAATTGATTTATTTCGAAGATAAGTTTGTAATGGGTCTAAATCCTCTCATCCAATGTAATTTGGACAAGTTTAGGTTACTATTTTAACCTTATCATTGAGATTTAACTTTAAGTTAAATAATTTTTCTTTTACCGTGTCTTCTTGTTTTCTTACACTATAAGGTTAATAAACTTACTATAACAAGCCAAAAGAACCCCAAGTTGTTTATTAATAATACATATAACCTTATCTAAGTCATTTTCTGAACACTAGATTTTTCGGAATAAAATAACAACTAATAATATAATATTTGTTTTAAAACTAGTTTATGTCAATTTTGACACTATTTGGTAATTGATTTTTGTGAAAATACTAATAAAATGATTAGTTAGAAAAAAGTTAACTAAATTAATACTAACATGTCATATTAACCTATAAAATTAGTTGAATTCATAAAAAGTCTCAAATTATATTTATTTCGGTATTTATAACATCAATTATTTCAATATTTCATTAATAAGATAATTACTGCATCATCATTTTGTCATAAATAAATTAATTTATTTAATGTCTAAAAACTATAAATAAAACCCAATTATGTATGAAATCTTTTTATATTTCTAATGAATATTTATAGTTGAATTTATCTTATGTATAACCCTATATTAAAAATGATTTAGTTATTAAACTTTGATTTTAACTATTTTAACCCTTCTTTAAATAGATTAATAATAAATGTCCTAATCTAATCCAAGTGGGCCTAAATGGTCATATTTTATTCCTAAGGTTGTTTTTGGTTGAATTAAAATTATCCAATAGAATTATGACATGTGTTAGGGTAATAATAATATCATTTTTACACTTAATTACCCTATTTACTTTTAACCATGGTAAAAAAAGTAATAAGTTACTATTCAACAAAAATTATTTTTATCTCATTAAACCACATTTTACTTAATAACATCAACCGTGTCTCTCGGATTTTTGAAATTCCATTCATAGAAGCGGTAAAATTAAGTTTTATGTAAATTTGCAAATTCTCCTAGGAGGTAGGTAAAAGACGGTGAAAAGTTCAATAAAATTTTTATATATCTAAAATTATTATAAAATTACTCCAATGAATTACATTGAACTTATATTAGTATTATGTATCAATTTTTACCTAAAATAAAGTTAAATAAAATAAATATTTATTTAAATTAAAAGTCAACTTTTAAATAGTAACCTAGTGTTTTCACTATTCATCAAAAATTGAAAGTTTTCAGAAAAATACCAAAATTTCACCCTAATCTAATTTAGATATTCTGAATCCAAAAATGAAGTCCATTTTTAAAGATAAAATTTCAAAAAGTGGGTATTACTATTCATAACGACTAGTTTATAATAATATTATAATAATATCTTGTTTAGTGAAACTTGGTATTGCGTACAACACACGCTATTGTGGAAGGTTACGATTGCATGTAATGCAAGCCAAGTCAGGGATGCGTGTAGTTCAAGCTCCTTTTGGTGTAGCGTACAACACAAGACATCAATAAAATTAAAAAAGAATATTTTTCATAAAATCTAGGGGTGTTACATGGTGACCTGTATAAGATGAGTTATATAGGAACTGAAATGTTGAGAACCACATCATGGTTCATTTTTGGGGGAAATTGTTATAAGTATTTGAAATATTTTGGATTCTTATTCCATAGGAATTAAATGGATTAGAAGTTATTAGAGGTCTAAAAAAGAGAACTCCACACCATGGCTTCTTCCATGGAGGTTGAAAATAATTTTTATCTAAAATGATGAGTGGAGAAAAAGTCATGGTATTGAAATTTGTGATATTTGTTTCAAATAATTTCAAAACACTTAAACTGAAACAACGTACAAAATGCCATAGTGAAATCCTTATTTAATGAAAATTTTATAAAATGTAAAACAAAATTCTATGGAGAATGATGAAAGCTTCACTTTTTGAAGAGGGTTTTTATATTTTGAGTGGATTAGATGATGTGGATCAGCTAGTGAATTAAGATATAATAAAAATCAATTGCTAATCTCTCCAATCATATCAATGGTGACTAAGATATCATGGATTATAGAATGTATAAAATGTAATTTAGAGACCTTAAGATCAGTTAAATCTAGTTGGATGTTTGAATTTTAATTTTAAAATCAAATTAAAATGTGAAGGTCATGTTGCTATGATAGTTATATTTGATCAGGGTCTTTTATAGAAAAGGTGAAGTTATATGTTTTATGTCAAATAGAAGAATTTCATTAGAGAAGTTTGGAATAATCAAGAAGTTTATTCTAGAGATAGAGTGTATAAGAGTGTGTCAAGTTTCATGTATATAGAATAAATAAAAAAACTTACAATAATTCAAGTTGTAGAAGAAGTAGATAAAGAGTTCACATTATTGGTTTGTGTGTGATTATCACAACTATAAAAATTGGTGAGTATGAAAGAAATAATTCACACATGTTTTATATAGATAATAAGTGATGGAGAAATTTATATTGTCCGGAGAAAATTATTAGAGGAGAAGGATGATCACTTCATCAAATGAATATAGGACAATAGTGCATATTGGTTGGGATAATTTTTAGAAAAACAACACTTTTGATTTTTTATATCATGAGTAAATGATATAATTTTTTTTATATCCATGATGGTGATTCTTGTAGATTATATGGTCTTGAGTGAGTCTAGGTCATGCCAAGTATTAGCTACTCACTTTTTTTAGTGAAACTTTTACAACGAGTGTCCATGTTTATTTATTACCTCTATATGTGTGAGTTAAATAAGGATATCACTAACTCTAACAAGTGACAATGAATAATTTCATAATAAATCATAAAATTAATGTTTATAATACCATTCACAAATTCACCCCCTCTCAGTGAACCTATACCATATATGGGTACATCACCAGTCTCTAGTACACCCTTTGTTGAGTAGTTGGTGTGCAACACAAAATCTCATTTTTCATATCTTCAATGAGTCATTAGTAATAAAACAAAAATAATACAATATCATAAAACCAAGAATTTGATCCTATCTCACTAGCCTCCATTGTATATAAAGAAAACATTCAGTTTCTTCCATTATATATTGCAATTCATTCCTAGTGGTTTGACTATTGTGAGAGTGCACCAAAGTTTAGAAATTTATACTCCCTTACTCTTGAATACTAGGTAGTATGTTGGGAGTTTTGGGTTGAACCACATGTAATAGTTTCATATGTGTGGAATTATTTTGTAAGAGATAAATATTTATTATTTTCTTGAATAAAATTCTAAAAAAGTAAAATTGAATAGTTTTATAAATAGGTAGATATATAGGAAATGTTTAGACCTTTTATTCTACTTAATGTTATAATTATTTAGGTATTAAAATAATTTTTTTATTTTCAATATAAAATTTTAAATTTAAGAATGTAATGTTATAATGATGAATGAATCCCACCATATTAAATATTCTAAACTATCAAAATATAGTTTTATAGTATTTTTTTAGGAACTAGTGTTTAGAAATTTAAATAATGAAATTAATCAAGAAAATATTCAAAACATTTTTTATATTAAATATAAATTCAAAATATCATCAATAAAACTTATAAAAATCAATTTAATTATATAAATATATTATTCATAATCCTTTGAAAACTAACTAATTGAATTTTATCCTTGTACTAACACTGAATAGATTAGCTATCCATCAATATGACTTGGGATGATGAGATATAAGGGAAATATAAAATCATATCTTGTATTTCCTTATGTAAATATTATATCATAAAAAAATTCTCCATATTTTGTTCCATACACCTTTAGTAAAATTCATCTTCTAACAATTGAAACTATCATCCATTTATTTAAATCATCTACTAACGATAAACTTAATTTTATTTTAAGAATTATGTAATAAAGACATACTAATGTGGAATGAAGCTATTATATTCTCCATAACATATGACCATACATATCTTCTCTTAATGCTGCTATCCATAGCTGGTTTGTTCTGGATTCCATAATCCACGAAAGTTTTGTATGACACCCATGTGATTTTATACCTTTTAAACCATTATAATAATTTTTTAGGGATGGGTTATAAACTAAAACCTTGGAACTATAACTCAATTTTGTTTTGTTTACTTTTAAAAATTTTATCCTTAATTGAATCTTTAATGTAAAAACTAACAAAAAAACTAAGAAACAGAATTTTGATTCTAAAATGACCCAAAATGACCTATAAAACTATGAAAAATTAGTGATAACTATATATAAAAAATTGAACTACACTTAAATAATTTTACTCATGAGGGAATACATAGAAAAACACAAGAAACACCCTTGTTTATATCAAAAAACAAGATTACCAATTCAATAACTATTGATATAGTCACCCAAAAATATCAGGCCTCTTTTAAAATTCATTCTTCAAAAATTAAATCTTTTATATTTTTATTCTATTAAAAAACAATTAACACCATTCATTCATAACTGTGCCCTACCTCATCATCATTCTCAACCATTGATATTGTTTTTTTCCAATATATGGTCAATTTATAAAAAAAAGGATTATTACCATAGGGTTTTAATGAATTTCACATCTCAACTATTGAAACTTAAAAGATTTCATGAAATAATGATGAATAGTAAAAACATCCCAATCATTTTACTAAGATAGTGTTGGTAGTAATTTATTTAATATTAGGGAATTAAAATTTCATAAAATCATTACCACCCCATGTATTACTAACCAACACTTAAATACTTACTTTTAGCCAAGTAAGAAAAGTATAATTCAAAATATCAAAACATATTAATTAATATACCTACTTCATTTAATATGTTTCATATAAATCTTCTTAGTTCCAAAATTAATGGGTTATTAAATATATAAAAATACCTAAATAAGAGTATTTATATGAAATTTACCACAAGATGTACTGAATATTGGAAGTAAAAATAATTATACTCTTTTATAAATTAAACATTAGAAATAAGGGTTGGTGTAAAGGAATTGATTATATAAGTTAAATTTCATCCCCTTAATTAGACTTTAGAAAATTAATTTTACACTCCCCTATAGTTAATTTAATATCAACAATGGAAGTAAAAGTAGGTTATGCAATGAGACAAGGGATGGTTTATAAGGGGATAAACCAATTCCTCAACAATTAAAATTTTCACCTAAAATTCCAAATAGTATTGATATAAAAATTAGTGAAACTTCTAAAATACATTCCTTGTTTTAATATTTACTCAAGAAGGAGGTGGAAAGGCAGTGATGAAAAGGGGTCTGAGACCTCTAAAATTTGGAATTAATATTTAAATATAGTATTGATATTCATGATTACTAATATAAGTTTTAAAAAATTAGAAATATATTCACAAAGAACTAAATATTTATTATGATCCATTTATTAATCGGTGTGATGGATAAAATAATTTAAAAAAAAAAAATTGTGAAATTATGACAACAGATATGAGTTTCCTCCATTTATACTTCACTATAATTATTCTCTAGTTTTTATGTGGGTTCTTTTGATTTAATAAGACTTAGTTTATATATCTATATTTTTATATAAAGTAAATAAAATCAAATAGAAATTCTAATTTATTGAAAATGTGTCTATACGATGACCTTATATGATTTCATTTTATTTTTTGAATGGCCTCTCACTCCAGTGATTGTTTTTTTGGTTCTCAAGGATATAACCCTATATGATCATGAATGAATATCCCCAATAGGTTGAATTATAAGGAAAATTCTATCTAACTTTCCTTAATCCTGTATGGCCTTTGGTCTATGAAATTAATGCCTTTTTTCCATGAATGTATCATCTAATATTAGGAAAATATTATCTCATAAATAGACTTTATAAAGGATTTAAACCATAATTATATAGTATAAATCATATGTTGGTTTCTATCAGGATGGAGGTGGTAGAAGATGAAGTGCACTCTCTATCCTAAAGAGATCGGGTTAGTTCTCAAATGATCATTGAAAAAACCAGTGCTATTGTAGTGGATCCTTATGATGGTGATCTTATTGATACAAACCTATTACCTATAAAAAATTTCCTCCTCTTTATACTACTACTCAATTCGTTCAAGGAATTTTTTTCTTGAATCTGCAAATGACACATCAAATCCTCATAAATGAATCAAATCATACCAATGATCATGAATTATTGCATCATATCCTCATATCCCAACACCTTCAAAATTATAGAAATAAATAATCCAACCAAGATATATCCTCAGTATTGTTCTTCCATGACATATATGCGCTATAAAATAAAAAATAAATTTTGATTGGTGTACGATCCTCTATGTATTGAAGAAATAAAATCTCTCTTCATAAACAAACTTTGGTGTTCTTACCTTTTAGGAACACAATTTTCTTTATGATCTGATGGAGGTATCAATGTACTAATGAACTAGGCCTCTATGCCTTTCCCTTTTAGGGATAATACACAAATTTATCAGCTAATCTCTCCTATTTTGTCTTAATAATTTCCTTTGACAAAATTTAAATCATCCTTCCATGAGATAGATGAATTATATCTATAAATTCATTCATCATAATGTTGTTGTAATTACTACAGATCTTGAAGGAGATGATTGAATTCTACAAATAGAGGTCCTCTATCTCCTCCTTGTTATCATCTCCACATGACTCATAAAATTATCCTTGTAAAGATCTCAAAAACTAAAATGTTAGTGTAACATACATCAAATACCAAGAATCTATAAATATAGTCCATATAATGGTAGAAAGTAATATAATGATCGTATCATACATTCTAAATATGCATATTATTGTGATATCATTTTACTGAGGATGTATTAATGACTAATTCTTGATAATCATATATTTCTCTAAAAATTGTAGGAAAATCATCATCTGTCAATAATTTTTCTTGGAATTCCTCACACACTTAGGTCATGTTAAAGTAAAATAAAAATGAATGAAAAATAAAAAAAAGGATATTATGAATATATAAAATTTAAATTTACTAAGGAAAGAAAATAAAAGAAAATAATATATAAATTAATATAATAAAAATTAAAAGATAACATAAATTTAATAAAATAAAATAAAATAAAATAAACTAAACAAGAAGAATTAAAATAAAATAAAAAGAAAATATACCTTACACATTGTAGCATGAAAGAGAAAATACACTGACATTATAGAGATAGATAGATAAGTATAAGAGTATGATTATTATTTTTGAGAAATGAGGGAAAACTAACCTTAATTTATAGATTGGGATCCATCACTACACCATGCTAGGTTGGCATAACACTATTCCAAATTCTAGCATGGATTACTAAATTGACTCTTGAGGTAATGATATGACTATATAGATTTTAGAGGAAGTTGTATAAAACTTTGTATTAATTCTTTAATATTTTTCATATTTATATAATTATTTTTTTAAAAATATAATGGGTCTTGTTTTACAACATAGTTACTGTGAACCTTTCGGGTTCAATTGGTCTCAACTTTAAGATTGATAAGGAGTAAATTTTTGAGAGTGGAAAAAAACTATGCCTAAGTGGAAGAACCCCCAATTTTTTTTTTGAAAAATATGTTTTTTTATTTTATAAATATATAACATAATAAAAAATAACTGATAATTTTAGGGTTTCTTTTATGAAGTGATTTTTTAGATTCATCAGCTTGTTTTTATCACCAGAAATTATCCAGGATCTATCTATATCTCTATTGAGTCCTTTCCTTTCCAAATCTACTTTTCCATTACTAATGATTTCTTATTTTTATTTTTATTTTCCTTATTTATCTTAAGTGATATATTCATCTCATATTTATCATCATTCTCATCAAGATATTTCTCTAATGATAAAAATTTATCAGAAAACTCCAAAAACTCAAAAAATTTATCTTTTTCATCCTCATATTTCAACTCTATGTCTTATTTAACTTCTTTAATCACCTCATGTTCTATGTTAGTAAATGCAAAATCACCTTATTCAATGTAGAGTTAAATTATTTATTCTGAAGGTTTTTTCTACTCATGTTTCAAAATTTTAAATTTCCTTTAATGGAAGAAAATACTCAATATCCAACTAATTTCTTCAATAAAACTTCATTTCTATTAATATATTATGATTTGATATTTAATTAGTAAATTTATGAAATTATATTTCTAAAATATTTATACTTTTTTATTATTCATTCAAAAATAAATTTATTTTTCCGTAACCCAGATACAAGCTCTTCATTGTCCACATTGATGAGTGGCTTTCTATTTTATAAAAAAGGGACTACTGAGAATAAGTGAAACTTAAAAATCATCATTCATGTCTAAATCAAAACAAGTCCATAGGATGATAAAATTAATTAACTTTAGTGGAAACATATTCCAAAATACTTTTGGTATAGTTGACTATCATATTAGTATGTTATAAATCTATCATCATTAGTTTTAAATATTGATCTCCCAATTTAAAAAAACACTTTTAATGAAATAAAATTTATGTTTGTAGAAATATCACATAATACATTTTCATATTAAAAATCAATAATTTTTCAAGGAATTATTAAACTTCTTGGATCATTTGGATTTTCTATAAATTTATAAAATAATTACTGAGAATTATTCATTCACTTATTTTATTTATAACTCTTCAAGTTTATTGATTTAAAACTATTTATTTGAAAAAAAAAGTATACATTGAAATTTTATATAATGATTCAAGAAATTCAATATTTATTCTTAAGAAATTTAAACTTCAATGGTTTTCAAGAATTGTAGTTATTTTTTTATCAAATCAATATTATAGAAAATTTAAATGTTGAAATATAAGGATTAAATTTTTTCTTCTTTTCCTTTACTATTTTATTATTCATTAGATTTATCCACATTTTTTCCCAAACCTCCCCCTTGTGACACTTATATTTCTTCCTATCAAATTTTTCTTTAACTTTTCTTCCAATCACCTTTTTCTTTATCTAATCAATTTTTTTCAGTATGTATTAGAAACAATTCTTTTTTAGTTAAGTGTGAACATTGAAAAAAGTTGAATATGAGAATCATCCAAATTTAAGTCACACAAAAATAGTAAAAAGGTTACTCAAACAAAAGAAAAAATGATAAAGAAATTAATAGGAAATACTATGTAATGAACTCAAATATAAAGCCTCCAATATATCTTTTTTTCTTAATATGACCCACATCACAAATTAAATAAAATCCTTTTTCATGTAATTATCTTTCTTATGTAAAATAATTATCTTCACATATTTTCAAGTACTTATTTTTTATGATTATATAAAGTTTAACTTTTTTAGTTTCTATAGAGACTCAAAATTCTCATACATAAATATTTAATTTTAATATAAAAATATATATTATATATCATAGTGATCCATTATAGAATAATTTAGGTATAGTTCCTTTGGAAACATGGATACATAAATAATTGATTCATAAGTGAACTAAATTATCTCCCACTGAGTTCTTTATAATTATCACCCTTCTCAGACATATCATAAATAATACCATTATTCATAACCTAGGGATAGGAAATATATTGAAGGGTGAGCACAAATTCTTAGTAATAGTAAAAAAGAAAGGTATCAACATAACACAAGCATAAGGGTATGATGATATAAGAATAAAATTAGAAAAATCATACCCTGTATATTATAAATCATAAAGTTGAGTCATGAAATGAATATTGGTAGTTTATATGACATGAATAATAAAGTTATCAAAGAAAATAGGCTATGAGAGCATAAAAATGGCATAAGACATAGAGTTTTGGAAAACACGGAAGAATAGAATACCTTATGTCAAGGCTTCACACCAAGACATTCATGACATGTTAGTAGTAGGATTACCACCCATGTTCCTACTTCGGTCTTGGTATAACTTCCCATATTGTAAGAACCCATATCTTTATTTTAGGTATGTCTTTTCTTTTCTGGAGTTTTGGAGAAAAAATAAAGTTTCTGGAAATTTTTGAAGTACACGCCATGTACTTTCTGAGTACACACCGTGTACTCTTCTCCGACTCGAAGCCATGTGCTAGCCATGCCCGGGCCACACACACGGGGTGTAGGGGTGATGTGGAGGCCGATTTTGGCGAAGTAGGGAAAAACCCACTACACGCCGTGTACTTAAAAAATACACGCCGTGTATTTTTTTTTGTTTTCACTAAACAGACCGGGGTCATGCCTCATCGCCATATTTGACTTCTTCTAGGTCTGGTTCATCCGAGAGCGACCCGTACAACCAGATATTCCCCGAGGTCCTGCCTCTCCATATGTTCTTCGATTCAAGCATGGTCGATTGTGTTGGAAGCGTAACAATTATTTTTTCCTTCTACTTGATCCTTGTTTTCCAATTCTTCCTCCTTCTCAAGTTATCTAAGGTTGAACGTTTTTTGTGTTTTCTCAGATCTACGATGTTCTAGGGGGAATTAGCCGTCGTGGTTCAAATATATCGATCTCTTAGGATCGAGGTAGGTGGTTTGTGCCTTACCGTTCAAAGTCTCTGAGTTTTATGTGCAAATTCCACCAATACTTGTGAACAGGGTATTGCGTGTTTACTTTTTTTACCTTTTTGTTTTCCTGCTTTGCCTGTATGCTTGTGTAGAGGTAATTTGACCATGTTAGAGGATAATTTTTTGTTCTTGGATGTATTTTCCCTTGCTTTGTTCTATTCATGACCTTTGGGTCTTGTTTGCCTTTGGCTGCTTCACATGTTTTCATGTCTCGTTGTTATAGGCTGAAGTGAAATTCATGACATGCTTGTTGCCTTGTAGACTATTTATCTAAGTAGCTCTATAGGTGTACTTTGGTTATCCAAGTAGCTTTATAGGTGTAATTTGGCCTTATAGCATTATTATGCACATACTGGCATGGGGCCGAGAGAACCTAGTGCTGTAGACTATAAGGGATAGACCGAGTGAGCTTCCTAGAGAGTCTTAGATATTACAGGCTACATAGGGGATGGACCGAGTGATCTCCCAGAGAGTCTTGGATTTTATAAACTACAGCAGGGTAGACCGAGTGCACTTCCTCAGAGAGTCTTACATTGATTGTTTTTCTTTAAGAACCTTCCCAGGCTAGAGGGGGAATTGACCGAGTGAGCTTCCTCAGAGAGTATGTGGTATACCTAAGGATATAGGAGGAATTGACCGAGATAACTTCCTTAGAGAGTCTCTAAAACTTGGGGGTGAGAGGGTTAGACCGTGTGATCTTCCTCAAGAGAGTCCCTAACTACCCTAGACTATAAGGGGAATTGACCGAGTGAGCTTCCCTAGAGAGTCTCATGAATTCGTATGACCAAGACAGAGGGGTTAGGCTGAGCGCACTGCCCAGAGGGTTGTGGTACTTCTTGGATAGGACCCAAGGGGATGGCTGCGAGTACTTCCTAGAGGGTTTCTGGATTTTTAGTTGTTTGTTTCAATGCTGTTGATTGGTTTTGGATTGATTGCTACTATGTATCATCCTATTTTACTGTTTACTATTTACTGCTCGCTGTTGCTCTTTACTGCTTACTGTACTTTTACCTACCATATACTCACCAACTGTTAGGCATAGATCTTCGGGTGGTTTCCTACTAGGATTTTATCTCACACCTTATTTGGGCCATGTTTTTGGGCCCAAGAAGACTAAGTTGTTGCAGGTATAGATAGGGGAAAGTTCCCTTCGACTTCAAGTACATGATTGCTTGGAGCCGGAGAGCATGGGACTGAGCTTTGGCTTGCGATGCTAAGGAGCTGTTTACTTTTATTTTGTACTTGTTTTGGTATTGTAGTGGTTTCTAGCATTGTGACTTGTTTGGCTGCTTTCCTAGTTATGTATCATGCATCATTCCTTATATACATATGTTCTCCAGTTTGTTGATTTAGTCTTCCGCTGTTATATTGTTGGTTGCTACTACTTCTGCTATTGTATGTTTATTATTCTTCCACTGTGTACTCTTTCAATGAGGGAATAGTTTCCCCACTATCACACCTAAGGTCCTCGCTGCTAGTTGGCAGCCTCTGGCATTTGGGGAAATGCTCTTGAGGCCATGTGACCAACCGGGTACGGGGTGCCCCTGGTTGGCTTCCGGAACCGGGATGTTACAAAGTGGTATCAGAGGAATTATTTTCTCTTGCATTACTATTTGGAGACTTATCCAGGGATAGGATGGATTCAGTACTTGGTAATAAGCTGTGCCCGGGAGTAGCTAAACAGTGTACAGGGAAAAGCCATACTACCTCGTTTATTGCAGTTTTCTAGTTTTGAGATTTAAAGGTTGATACAATTTCACCTAGAGTGATTCACATGTTTTGTACTGTTATTGTTTTTATATTACGATTATATTTCCGTCGCAACCTGATGAGACGAGGGTATGCCATCTCATGCATCATATAGGAACTTTTAGAAATCACATGCCATACATTCTTGCCATGCCATTTAGGGTGCATTAGCAATTTCATTCTGTTGTGATAGACGTTGTGTAGATTATGCATGCTATTATGATAGGTGCTTTATAGAATCTCTGCTGCTTGTTAGAGAATTGTTTGTATTGTACTTTGTTTAAATGAACACCAAATTTTTATTATTGAGGTGTTATGGGCCCTCTTGAATCGGAAATTGGTGGATCATGATCCCATTTTCTCTTGTACATGACTGTAGGGGATGCCAAGCTTTGATTCTCAGGGAGTATGGTCCCTCATGGATCGTAATTTAGAACCACTTTGCCTTGTTTTATGTGTTTCTGGGTTTCTATGCAATTTCTGAGCTACTGGCCAGAAAAACCCAGAATACACAGCGTGTACTTTCTAGTTACACGTCGTGTAGTTTTTAGGCCGTGTTACTGACTGTGTGTGCAGGAACACGGTGTTGTGAAAATAACGTCAGGGGAACACTGTGTACGGTATGTACACGCAGTGTAGTGTCGATCCTTGTACCCGACAATGTCTATAACAACACGGGTCGGGGAAGCTCGAGTAGAACACACCGTGTGGGAGAAGAACATGTTGTGTAGTTCTGTCCAGGCACCCGGCCATGTCACGAACAACACGGGTCGGCGTGACCTTCTCTAAGACACGCCGTGTTGCTTTTGTAACATGCCATGTAGTCTTGCCCAGGTGGCCGACCATGTCACGAAGAACACTAGATGGTGTCACCTTCCCCTATAAACTCTGTTTTTGTTCGGAACACGCAGTTTAAGGCCAGCTGTGTAGACAACCGTGTAACTAACAACATGGGTCTCCGAGTCAGTGTTTAGTACACGCCGTGTCCCTAGGGAACATGCCGTGTAGTCTGGGCTTAGTTTGAACCATGTGAGCTAGCCGTGTAAAGAGACTCGGGCAGGGAAGTAGTCTTCAAGTACACGCCGTGTGTTGGGTCAACACGCCGTGTAGTTTGAGGAGTTACACGCCCATGTCAGTGGCTTCAGAAGACATGCTGTGTAGTTTTTATACATGCCGTATAGTTTTGTTTTGTAAACTTGTGTGTTTTAATTCCCCTGTTCCTATTTTGTACTCTTGTGTTCTCTGTCCTTGTTATTCTGATCTAAGGTATACTTTTCATCTTTCAGAGCTATGTCTTCGAGACGTCCTCCGGTTGTACGTCTGTCATTAGGCAGTGATCAGACGCCAGATATGGATGATCAGGGACTTCCTGCCAATCCTCCAGTTGAGCCAGCCTTGCCACCGACTGTCATACCCGTTGCAGGCGCCGAGGCACATTTCAGGGAGGACTTCCTAAGGATGATGTAGACCTTCCAGGGAGCGCCGCCTCTAGCCCCATCGATGGCTGAGTTGACGCAGGTTTTCCAACAGTAGCATCCTTCTACTTTTTCAGGGGATGGAGGACCCCAGGCCGCAGAATCGTGGATAGAGGCCACACTGAACATCTTTGAGAACCTAGAGATCCCTCCAGAGAAAAGGGTAAATATGGCTACTTATATGCTCTGGGACACTGCCAAGAGGTGGTGGGAGGGGATCTCACAGTCAGTACATCAGCAGGATATGTGTTGGGATGAGTTTCAACGCACCTTATATGACTAATTCTATCCAGAGACCCTGAGGGCCGATTGAGCCTGAGAGTTTATGATTTTGTAGTAGGGTACTCTTTCTGTTATTGAGTACTCATCTCGTTTCACTGAGCTACAGCGTTTCACACCGATCCCAACAGGTGATGAGTTGTTCCTTTCTAGGAAGTTCGAGGATGGTCTTAGGCAGGAGATTCATTCCTAGGTGAATATCTTCCAGTTGACTTCCATATCCTCCATTGTCAACCAGGCGCTGATCACTGAGTGCAATCTGATGGATTATGGAGCAGTGAACCAGGGCGGTTCATCATCCAGAGTTGGTGTTCCTCCTACGGATAGTAGGAAGCGTCAGAGAGAGTCTTCTCGAGGAGATAGAGGTTCACGAGATGCGTCTTCTAGCAGCCAGGATGTATGCTACCAGTGCGGTAGGAGTGGGCATACTAGGCCTCAGTGCCAGAGGGATCTGATGGAGTTCCGATCTTGCGGCAAGATGGGCCATCTTCAGTGTTTCTCTCACATCTTCTCACCTTCAGCTTGTGGTATGGGTTCTTCTATGACCCCGCGTTCTTGTGATGCTTTACCAGTTTACCACTAGTCAGGGAATTGGAGTTCTTTCAGCCGTTCAGGCCAAGGTGGAGGTCACGGCCTTGGTGGTCATTCACCCGGTCATCAGCGACAACAGAGTGGATCAGCTCAGAGTGGTTATCCAGGGGCGTAGGGTCGCAGTGCAGGCCATTCTTTTGTCATGGAGAAGACCTATCAGGAGCAGGATCCCGACCCTTCTATAGTTCAAGGTATGATATTAGTATCCTCAGTTTTATCTTCAGCTCTTTTCGATACTGGTGCTTCCCATAGATTTATCTCTGTTGCTGTCGTGGAGAGGATTGGGCTCTGTATCTTTTCATCTGCCGACTTGTTGACTCTTGAAACACCTTTGGGAACGAGGAAATATAGCATACGTCAGTGCAGAGAGTGCCCTCTTGAGGTTTCAGGGTGTCATTTCTTATGGTACCTCTATGTCCTAGAGATGACGGTCTATGACGTCATTCTTGGTATGGACTGGTTGGTTCCCTTCCAGGCAGTCGTTGATTGCTATCACCACAGGGTGAGTTTCATACCACTAGAGGGCGGATCTTTCCTTCATAGAGGCGAGTGGGATGTCCAGGCGGGTAGATCGGGACCAGAACATCATGGGATAGGGGAAGTTACAACCCAGATTTCCAGTCTTTATCTGGATGACCAGGAGACTTCACAGTTAGAATTTCCTCCAGTGGTGGATCATTTTAGGGATGTATTTCTAGAAGACTTTTCAGGTTTACCTCCGGAGCGTGAGGTAGACTTCTCGATTGAGCTCGTTCCAGGAGTGGCACTAGTGTCCATTCCTCCTTATAGTATTACTAAAACTGAGTTATAGGAGCTCAAGAAGTAGTTGGAGGAGCTACAGGAAACGGGTTTTATATGACCCAGTACTTCTCCATGGGGTTCGCCTGTCCTGTTTGTGAAGAAGGAAGACGGTACCTTTCAGCTTTGTGTGGATTATCAGAGGCTAAACTAGTTGATGGTCAAGAACTGATATCCCTTGCCGAGGATCGATGAACTCTTTAATCAGATTCGAGGAGCCCGGGTGTTCTCGAAGATCGACTTGAGGTCTGGTTATCATCAGTTGCGCGTTAGACCATCAGATATAACTTTGACATTTTTCAGGAGCAGGTATGGTCTTTACAAGTATACAGTCATGTCGTTCGGTCTTACGAACGCGACTGCAATTTTCATGGAACTAATGAACCGAGTGTTCCATCCATACATGGAATCCTTTTTCGTGGTCTTTATGGATGATATCTTGATGTACTCTCACACTCGAAATGACCACGCCACACATCTTGAGATCATTATGAGTACACTGAGAGAGCATCATCTATATGATAAACTCTTGAAGTTCCAATTTTGGATGGATCAGATTAACTTCCTGGGTCATATTATCTCAGAGACAGGAGTGTCAGTGGACCCAGAGAAGGTGAGAGCTGTAGTTTCCTGGGAGCAGCCGAAGAACATATTTGAGGTATAGAGTTTCCTAGGGCTGGCCGGATACTACAGATGCTTCATTCGGGACTTCTCGTGCCTAGAAGCACCATTGATAGGTCTGACCAAGAAGGGTGCGAAGTTTTTATGGTCATATTCTTGTGAGTAAACCTTTAAAGAGATGAAAAGGAGGTTGACGTCAGCACCGATACTAGTCTTACTAGAGCTGGGCAAGGGATACACTATTTAATGTGATGCTTCAGGTATCGGGATGAGAGCTGTGCTTATACAGGGAGATGGATTCGTTGCATACGGGTCTCAGCAGTTGAGGCCACATGAGAGGAACTACCCGATGCATGATCTGGATTTGGTAGCTATTGTTCATGCCTTACGCTGTTGGAGACACTACATTCTGGGAGAGCACTTTTTGGTTTTCACCGACCACAAGAGTCTCAAGTATATCTTCACTCAGTGTGATCTGAATCTGATACAGTGAATGTGGGTCGAGTATCTTCAGTCCTTTGCCTTTGAGCTCGCCTATACGCCCGGAAAGGGCAATGCAGTGGCAGATGCATTGAGCAGACGGACTCAGATTCAGGCATTTCAGGAGGCCAGTAGTGAGTAGAAACTTATGGCTCTGTTCTCTGAGATGCATCTGGAGGTGTACGATAGGCAGGGACAAACTTTCCTTTCATCTGTGGCTGTGACCTCTGCACTTCTTGATTGGGTACGAATGAGGCAGCTATCAGACTCATAGGCCTTGGTCCTGTGGGAGAGTGTGTGAGGAGGAAACAATCTTCCTGGATGGACAGTGGGCGAGGATGCGATCTTGATTTTCGAGGGACGTGTATGGGTGCCAACAGACATATGCAAGGAGCTGATGTGGGATTTTCACTCCTCAGTTTGGACAGTTCATCCTGGCATCACCAAGATGTGTCGTGATCTTAATCACCAGTACTGGTGGTCAGGTATGAAGAGGGATGTTGCTGGGTTTTTTCATGAGATGTTCTACTTGTCAGTAGGTGAAATCAGAGCATCAGTGACCAGCAAGGCTTTTACAACAGTTACCCATTCCGGAGTGGAAGTGGAATTATGTCGCAATGGACTTCGTGACTGGGTTACCGAGGTCACCTCGGGGAAGTGATGCTTTTTGGGTTGTCATCCACAGGCTTACGAAGGTTGCACACTTCTTACCAAACAAGGAGACCTTTGGTGTTGATGATCTGGGAAAACTATACATCTGAGAGATTGTACGTCTACATGGAGTTCCACACTCCATTGTTTCAGACAGGGATGCACGCTTTACCTCTCAGTTTTGGTAGGGACTTCAGAAGGATTTGGGTACCCAGGTGCTTTTGAGTACAGCGTACCATCCCCAAATTGATGGCCAGTCCGAGCGCATGATCTAGGTGCTTGAGGATATGCTTCGAGCTCGCATTCTAGAAATCAGCAGTTCTTGGGTGAAGCATATACCTCTTTTGGAGTTCGCCTACAACAATAGTTTTCAAGAGACCATTCAGATGGCACCATACGAGGCTTTGTACTGTAGGCCATGCCGATCACCCTTATGCTGGCTGGAGGCAGGAGAGGCATCTTTTCTGGGACCTCGTCTTGTTCAGGAGACCTCAGAGCAGATAGAGTTGATTCAAAAGAGGATGGATACAACCCAGTCTCAACAGAAGTCTTATGCTGATCAGCATAGGAGACCTCTGGAGTTTGAGGTCGGAGATCAGGTATTCCTGTGTGTTGCACCGAGGTTGGGACACAAGAGGATTCAGATACAGGGTAAGCTTTCACCACGGTACTTCGGGCCGTTTTAGGTGTTGGAGAGAGTTGGGCTGGTCGCCTATCGGTTGTAGCTACCTCATAGGTACAAGGCTATGCACGACGTCTTCCACGTCTATGAGCTCCGACGTTACTTTTCAGACCCGTCTCATGTCTTTAAGCCCGAGGAGGTTGAGATCGAAATAGATGCTTCATTTGGGGAGCATCCCATCCGGATTGTCGATCGTAGCATGAAGGTTCTCCAAGGCCAGTCTGTCCCTCTGGTGCGAGTGTTGTGGCAGCACGGGTGAGTACGAGATGAGACTTGGGAGAGGGAGGACGAGGTTCGATCGCAGTGGCCGGAGCTGTTCATGCATTCTTCTTCTACGCTCATCTAGGGAAATTCGGGGAAAAATTTCTATAAGGGGGGAAGTTTTTAAGAACCCGGATCTTCATTTCAGGTAAGTCTTTCCTTTTCTATAGTTTTGGAGAAAAAATAATGTTTCTGGAAATTTTTGAAGTATGCGCCTTGTACTTTATGAGTACACGCCGTGTACTCTTCTCTGGCTCGAAGCCATGTGCTGGCCATGCTCGATCCACACACATGGGGTGTAGGGGTGACATGGAGGCCGATTTTGATGGAGTATGGAAAAACCCACTACATGCCATGTACTTTAAAAATACACATCCTATATTTTTTTTCACTAAACGGACCGGGGTCGCGCCTCATCACCATATTTTTCTTCTTCTAGGTCTGGTTTGTCTGAGAGCGACCTGTACGGCCAGATCTTCCCCGAGCTCCCGCCTCTCCTTCTATTCTCCGATTCGAGCACGGTCGATTGCGTTGGAAGCGCAACGGTGAGTTCTTCCTTCTGCTTGAGCATTGTTTTCAAATTATTCCTCCTTCTCAAGTTATCTAAGGTTGAATGTTTTGTGCGTATTCTCAGATCTACGATGCTCTAGGGGGAATTATCCATCATGGTTCAATTATATATATCTCCTAGGATTGAGGTAGGTGGTTTGTGCCTTATCATTCAAAGTCTCTGAGTTTTATGTGAAGATTCCACCAATACCCGTGAACGGGGTATTGCGTGTTTACTTGTTTTTCCCTTGTTGTTTTCCTCATTTTCCTGTATGCTTTTGTAGAGGTAATTTGTCCATGTTAGAGGATAATTTGTTGTGCTTGGATGTATTTGCCCTTGATTTGTTTTGTTCACGACCTTTGGGTCTTGTTTTCCTTTGGCTCCTTCACATTTTTTCATGTCTCGCTATTATAGGTTGAAGTGAATTTCATGACATGCTTGTTGCCTTGTAGACTGTTTAGCTAAGTATCACTATAGGTGAACTTTGGTTAGACAAGTAGCTCTATAGGTGTACTTTGGCCTTATAGCATTATTATGCACAGACTGACACGAGGCCAAGAGAATCTGGTGCTGTAGTCTATAAGGGATAGACCGAGTGAGCTTCCTAGAGAGTCTTAGATTTTACAGACTAAAGAAGGGATGGACCGAGTGAGCTCCCAGAGAGTCTTGGATTTTATAGACTATAGGAGGGTAGACCGATTGTGCTTCCTCAGAGAGTCTTACCTTGTTTGTTTCTATTTAAGAAACTTCCCATGCTAGAGGGGGAATTAACCGAGTGAGCTTCCTCAGAGAGTCTGTGGTATACCTGAGGCTATAGGAGGAATTGACTAAGATAGCTTCCTCAGAGAGTCTCTAGACCTTGGGGATGAGAGGGTTAGACCATTTGATCTTCCTCAAGAGAGTCCATAACCACCCTAGACTATAATGGGAATTGACCAAGTGAGCTTCCCCAGAGAGTCTCATGAATTCGTATGACCAAGCCAGAGGGGTGAGGCTGAGCGCACTGCCCAGAGGGTTGTGGTACTTCTTGGATAGGACCAGAGGGGATGGTTGAAAGTACTTCCTAGAGGGTTTCCGGCTTGTTATCTATTTGTTTCACTGCTGTTGATTGGTTGTGGATTGATTGCTGCTATGTATCATCATGTTTTACTGCTTACTATTTACTGCTTGTTGTTGCTGTTTACTGCTTATTGTACTTTTGCCTGCCATATACTCACCGACTGTTAGGCACAGATCTTCGGGTGGTTGCCTACTGGGATTTTATCTCACACCCTATTTGGGCCATGTTTTTGGGCCCATGAAAACTATGTTGTTGCAGGTATAGACAAGGGAAATCGCCCTTCGACTTCTGGTACTTGATTGCTTGGAGCAGGAGATCATGGGACTGAACTTTGGCTTGCGATGCTGAGGAGCTTTTTACTTTTCTTTTGTACTTGTTTTGGTACTGTAGTGTTTTCCAGCATTGTGACTTGTTTGGATGCTTTCCTAGTTTTGTATCATGCATCATTTCTTATATAAATATGTGCTCTAGTTAGTTGATTTAGTCTTATGCTATTATATTGTTGGTTGTTACTGCTTCCGCTATTATATGTTTATTATTCTTCCGTTGTGTACTCTGTCAATGAGGGAATAGTTTCCCCACTATCACAACAAAGGCCCTCACTGCTAGTCAGCAGCCTCTGGCGTCTGGGGAAATGCACTTAAGGCCATGTGACCAACCGGGTACGGGGCACCCCTGGGTGGCTTCCGGAACCGAGACGTTACACATATACCCTCTTTTTGGGCTTGGGATAACCTCCCATGTACCCTATGATCTCATAAAACATTAATTATTAATAAATTTACTCAATAGAGATATATTTCCCACCCATTATATAATTCATAAAGCTTTACACCACAAGATCATAACACATTTATCGTCTCATAAACCATGAAAAGAAATGGGTTTCAAAAAAATTCATAAAATACTAACCTATGGTAAACAAATAGGTTTCATAAATATTTTTTCATCATAAATGATAAAAATATAGAAAAATACTAATAATTTTATCATTGTATAATATCCCTATTAAAGTATAATCAACATCAAAATAAGTCATATTTTATGGGAAACAATATTGAAAATACACTAGGAACATTTCTTTAGAAAAATAACATTTTTTTGAAAATAAAAATTAAAAAATAAAACTATTTTGGAAATCCATTTAATTCAAAATAAAATTTTAAAATTTTAAATTAATCTTTAAAACATTGAGTGGTCATGATGGTGAGAAAATCTAAATTCTTTATAAAAAATATTCTATTCACATTTTCAGTAAATAACAAACATAACTTGTTTTAAAAGATATATAAATAATTCTTTTAAAACATTTTTAAAAAATTTAAACAAGTTTAAAAAAGTCTTTATGAAATACCAAAATAATTAATACATTTTAAAAAACATAGAAAAATTGGATATAGAAGGAAAAAGGGTTTTCGACTGAATAAGAAATAAAGTATGTTTTGTTTAAAAATGTTATTTTGGAATCATGAGTACATAAATAGATGAAACCATGGGTAAAACATTAATTTTAAAGAAATAAACATTTAAAAATAAAATACATGAGATTTTTCAGAAATAGTTCATAATATTTTATAAACAGAAGCATAAACGTAAACAATCTCTATAAATGATGAGATTGTATCATAAAAACCTTACCACTTTGATAAATTTGAATCGTAAGATACATAGAGGAATAATATTTAATGGAACATAAAATATCATGATAAAAAATAAATTCATGATATTTCATTTCAAATGGGCCATATATACACCTCATAAAATAAGATAGGTTCATAAAATAACGTATGTCCTAAAGAAGACAAATTGAGACACAAATGCCTTACCACTTTGGTAAATTTTGAACCGTAGACCCCATGAATGTGATATACTCAAAGGGATATGTAAATCCCCATAATTTGTACTAAAATAATCATAAAATACATTCATGTTAAGTATATACACTTCATAAAAGAAATAGGTGGTGAATATGGCTTGTGTCTCACAAAAAATAAAAGTAAGATACAAATCCCTTACCTTAAGTCTAGAATTCATTCATAAATTTTGGAACCTCCTATATAATAAATATCATATTATTATAAATATATTAAAAAACAATAATTACATATATCATACCATATATGATTTACTTATGACCTTTTATTATCTTTTTATTAAAAATTACATCTTTAAATCACATTTCAGGCAATAACTTATTTATTTTTCATGTATGTTTTTATTTGTAAATTTCTGTCATCTTAGTTTGATCATGGTTCCATAATATCCAAAATTTTAACCATGATATTATTATAATATATATTCCATATATATTTATTTATATTAATCCATAAAATATAGAGATAGAAAATGAAATACACCATTCATGAAGATGGAAAGACGTACGTATGCATGAACATTGTTTCCATTTTCTTGATGGATGAAATAAAAAAATGTTACATAAAAATTAATTTTACAGAATCATTTTTATTTCATATATATCACATATATTCATTTAATTTACCCTAATTACATTCCATTCTAAGCGTTAGTGAAAAATAAATCACATCGCTTTACGAGGCAATAATTTATTGTACACACAAATTTCGTTATCGTACCTACACATAATGGAAGGTAGGGAGGTATAAGTTATATAAAAATTATAAAATTATAAATATGTTACAAATATCATATAAATTTATTTAATCTATTCTTATATTCATCTAATTAAAACATAAATTAAAAATACATCACATTGGTTCACGAGGTGGTAGTCTTTTGTACACATGAGAGACTTTATTATTTTCCTACGGGTTGGGAGGTAAGAAGATATACTTGGTATTATAATTACATTGGTATAATAATATAATATATATAATATATAAACATTAAATATAACATTATATCCAGCCTTTATAGGTGGTGATGGAAAACAAATAATATCAGTTCATGAGGTGGTAGTTCGTCACACAGATAATCGATAGTTTCGTTATCTATGTGATGAAAGTAGAGATGGATACAGGTTAAACCATAAAGATTATAACATCTTATTATATTTTGGATAATGGTTTTATTATATTGTAATTAATAGAACACGAAATATGGTGGTAAGAGAATAATTAAAAAGAGTACAGGGAAGAAAATTATCTTCTCATAGAAAAACCTCATTTGGATCTCTTATTAAGGACCTTAAGGTTGGTATTTTTGGAATAAACGTATCTCTAGTACTTGTATAAGGATTTTGGGGAGTTATTTTAGTATTTTTTTTAAAATAAAAATTTCTTAAGACGTGCAAAGAAGGGATAGGAGGAGGTGTCCTTTTATAATGGAGGAGGAGTGGTATTTTTGTAAATACAGAAAACTATTCAATAACAGGGAGTCACTCTTTCCCCAAGTGATTCAAAAATTGATAATTAAAGGGGTGGAAGAAATATATGGTTGATAAACACCTCCACCATTGAAAAAAACATATTTTAAAAATTTTATTCCTTATCCTTTAAGTTTACTTAATTTCACAATTTTAGTTTTCACCATGATAACTAGTTTTTTATATATTCACTTTGTGACTCATCCCTTAAGTATAAAAATAAAAGAAGTATTATTAGATAATTTAGACTGATTAATTATAAATTTGAAATAAAATTTATAAAATAAAAATTCCATATTTTTGGAAAATTAAATTTAACACAAACACATGAAACGCGCAAAACCCCATTTTACCCTTTACCATGGAATTTTTTTTTACTTTTTAGGTGTCAATATAATTATTATAAAAGGACCACTATTAAATTAATTGACCATGGTTGATATTTTTAAATATATACCAATAAATTAGCATATTATAGGATTTTTATTAATTTTAAATCATTTAATAAAATATTATATATCATAAAATAACATTAATGTCAATTATGACACTATTCATTTAATTTGACTTTACGAACATCAATACAAAAGGGAAATTCGATTATATCATTTTCATATATGTATATAATGTTATATTTATCTATAAAATTCATTAAATACAATAATTTATTCAATTTATATTAATTTTAATAATTTTTAGTATCTTTTATTTTATATTTATATTAATTTAATAATAACTGCGTTGATATTTCTTAAACATTTAAAGAAAATATATAATTACTAATAATTAAAAATAAATTAACCATATGAAATTAATTTCATTATAATCAAAATGAAAATCAATAATTTTTCAAATCATTATTTTGTCCACAGGTGAACACATAATTGAAATTTAAAAGCAAGTGTGTGATATTTTATCCTTTTTCTTTACTTAAATTATTACATTTGTCACATTCAGGGAAAAGTGTCCCACAAGAACATAAATGTTTTAGACAAGGTAATAAGGGTAAAAATATATCCATAAAATAGGTAGTGTAATTTTTTATAGATCAGTTTAACCCACATCTTTTTAGTTTAACCCCCGGTAAACTTATTTTATCCTTAACGGTGGTAATTTATTTTTAGTATTTTTTGCTATACATTATGGTCAAAAATTAAGAAGAAATTAAAAGATAATATTAATTATTTTGATTCATAATATTGAATTGATTTTTTTAAATTCCATTCTCATAAGTGGAAATATTTTATTTAAAATTAAACCTGCAAACGCGATGAAAAAGTGGTTTCCAAAGAGAAAATTTTCATAAGTTTTAAAATTATTTTCAAAATTTAATATAAAATTGATTAAAATGAGAAAATTTTGATTAAATAATATATAATGGAATAAAATTTAGTCTGAAAACCATATTTAAATAAAATTTATCTTTTGAGTTCTTTTAGTGAAAATTCAATTTTTAATAAAAACCAGTATTTTTCACTATTCACTCAAAAATCAATATTTTCAAAAAATTTTAAAAAATTTAGTCAAATATAATTTTGAAATTTAGATTTCAGAAATTAATTTATTTTTTTAAAATAATTTTTCTAAAATTTTCAAAAAATTAATTTTATTATTTGTTCTTAAAAATTAATAAAAATCATTTTTTTGAAAACTTATTTTCAATGCATGTAAAGTCTTTACTAATAATTAAGTACATTTTTAGAAATATATTTTATTTATAAAAAACAATTATACTTAATATTTTAATTTTGGTTATTCTTATTCATTCCTCTAAATTTAATGGCTATGTTATATAGGTGAACTTAAATAAAATAAAAATAATAGTATATCACAGTTCATTAAAACTCAGTGTTGCATGTAACCCAAGCTATAAAAAAAATTAAATTATATTTGAATTATTTTATAAAAAATATAGGTGTTCCATTATACTCCACTTAAAATTAATTTTGATCTCAAAATTCATCACTTCGATACAAACAAATGTGGATAATTCTGCCTCATCACATCCTTAGGTTCTCACGTAGCTTCCTTGTGTTGGTGGTTTTCCCACAAAACCTTGGATATAAGAGTAGTATTGTCTTGTAGATCTTTCTTTATATGATCTATAATCTCTATTGGTTATTCCTCATAAGAAAATTCACACTCTTGTGGTATGATATCAGAGTTCAGTACATGAGAAGGATTAGTTATGTACTTACACAAGAGAGATACACGAAACACATCATGGACTTGGGAGAGGTTCGATGGAAGCACTAATCGATAATATAATTTCCTAATAAGATCGATCCTTTCAAAGGAACCCATATATTTTAGGCAAAAAAATCCTTTATATCATAAGAATAATTTTTTTTGTACTTAGATAAATTCCCAATTCATCTCTTAATCCATGAAATGAATATTCCTGGTGAAATTTTCATGTTTGTAGCACTAAAATTATCACAAGATTCTTAAGTAATTATTTCATCCTATAAATATTTACCAAAACCAAAATTGTTATCAAAAGTTATCCAATAACATCTAAATTTAAACTTAATCTATTCCATGAAAAGTTAACAATAAGGCTACTCAAAGTTTGGAAAAAATTAAAATCCAAAAATTGAGAAAGAAGGTCACTAAATTTATAAAATTAACTTATCATTAATCTGAAAAAACAACATGAAATAGATCTTAAATTCACATACCAAATATTTGAATACATTGATCATATATTATTTTAAAACATGATAATATCCTAAATTACCACAAAACCATAATGAAAACATACATTCTTTCAAAAATTATCTCTTTCCTCATTTCTTAAATAAAATCAAATATTATTAAATATATTCCATAAATAAAAAAATGTTTTAGAATCTTTCAAAGATAACAATTTTTTTAATTACATAATTAATTAGTTCCAAGGTAATCAATACAATCCAATTTAATTTATTCATATCAATCATCTCTTTAATCACGTGTTTTCCATAAAATATCATCTTTATATTAAATCACTTTTACAGGTCACCAGTACTATTCAATATATTCTTGCGCATCCATAATGAAAAACATATAAGGAAAATTCCTTAAATATTTCATAATTATGGATACCAATACATAAAAATTATATAATTAAACTTCATTATTAAACTAATAACTAGGATTTGACATCTTATTCCTTAATACCTCCTTCACTTAATTTGTCATTTTTAGTCTCTTAAAAATAAAAAAAATACTTTACTTGTACCATATTAATAATCCACTTCTTGATATTTCCCTTAGTACATCAATTTTTATAATTTACACACATTAAACATTCATGACATTCAACCATTGATGATGTCACATGGAATCCAATTTTCTCATCCAATTCATTAACTTAGCTTTTCATTTTTCCTCAGAAATCACTTATTTTATGTCCTTTTTCTTCACACATAAAACATCTTATTGTTTCTTTGCGGAATTACTTATAGCATTTTCTACCACATTCTTGATATATAGGAAAATGAATCACCTTTCCTCTATGGTTTCCACCACCCAAACACTCAGGGAACTCTCTCCATATCTTCTTTGGTAATTATGAGAGTTGGTTAAGGTGAAATATTTAATAATGTATTATGATGATTGATTAGGCATAATCCCATTATCCTTCACTCAATCCATTATCCAATTTGGTTTGTCATTAATACATTGTTTATCCCATTCAACGATAACATAGTTCCTTCTATTTCCCTCCATATACTAAAATCAAAAAGCATAATGCAAGAAAAAATATTCACAGTGTTAAACCACATAATCATGAAAAATCACTTAAAGTATGTCTAAATCATGAAACCTAATTTTTACTATATGAAACCTTAGGCTTAACCTAGTTCATTCATAGTCACTATTTAAAACAATCATGATGGTTTGTAAATAGTTTTTTCATTTTTAAAGCATATACCTTGGGAGTGTAAAATCAGGTGTGTAGCCAGACCTATTTTCATGTACCAGGTGATGATAAATTCTAGATTAATGCTCCATTTTTGAATGTATTACCCTGGGTAAACTATGTTCCAAATCAACATCAACATTTAGTTCAATATAGGGATTTAATTTCTTGGAAACCACTCACAATATCCTTTACGAAAATTCTAAGATATTTTTTAATTTGTTGATGCATCCTTAGACTTTTACTTAGACATATCCTTAGATATCTTCTTAGACATATACCTAAGGATATAACTAAACTCTTTTTATAATAGTTTCCAAAGTTTTAAATAAACTTTATGATGGTACCAAATATAGATACTTAAACTTCAAATACATTAATAAAACAACTTAATAGATGAATATTCATTACATATCATAATGATCCATTCCAGAATCATTTAGTTCTATTTCCTTTGGAAACATGGATACATAAACAAATTTGTCCATAAGTGAACTACATCATCTCCCACTAAGTTCTTCATAAATATCACCCTTCCTAAACATATCACACATAATACATTTCTTCCTAACCTAGGAAAGGAAATAAAATAAAGGGTGATGTCATATGCTCATTAATGGTAAACAAGGGAGGTTTCAATATAAAAAGAGAATAAGGGTATAATAACATGAGAATAAAATTTGAAAAATCATACCCTATATATCATATATCATAAACTTGAGTCATGAAACAAATATTGGAAGTTTATAATAACTGAATAATAAAGAAATCAAAGAACATAGTCTATGAAAAAAAAAACATTTAAATAAGACATAATGTCATGGAAAACACATAATCATAAGAAATTTTTTGTCAAGGCTACCTTCCAATACATTTATAACATGTTAGTATTAGGATAAACACTCATGTTTCTTCTTTAGGCTTGGGAAAACCTATCACGTACCCTCTTTTTGGGCATGTGGTAACCTCATATACAACTTATGAGCTCATATAACATTAACCATTACCCAATTAATTGGAGAGATATATAGGTCCCACTAGTCACATAATCTATATTTTTGTGTGCCACATGATTATAAAACACTAATAATAACAGATTCCATGAAATTAAATGGATAAAAGGATCATCATATCATAAATCTTGGTAAAGAAAAAATTTTCATAAACATTTTTCATCATTAAAATAAACCATATAGAGAAATACTAGGAATTATATCATTGGAAAATATCACTAGTAAATCATAATTATCATCAAATCATGTCAAATTATATGAAAGATGATTTTGAAAGGACACGAGGAAAATTTCTTGAGGAAAATAATATTTTTTTGAAAATAAAATTTTTAAACTTTTTTTTGAAATCCTTTTCTTGAAAAGAAACTTTGAAACTTTTAATGTAATATTTAAAAAATTGAGTGTTCATGATGATAATAAATGTTTTACATGTTAAAACAAAGATTCATTTAAAAATTTATATAAAATAAAAATGAGCATTGTTTTGTAAATGACATTAATATTCCATTTAAATCATTTTGTAAAAATTTAAAACAAGGGTAAAAATTATTTTAAACAATCCCATAAGAACATTAAAATAATTTTGAAAACATTTTTTGAAAACATGGATATGAAAGAAAAAATCATTTCGACTAAAGAGAGAAATAAAGTCAGTTTTATTTAAAAATATTATTTTGGAATAATGAGTACATGAAGAGATTAAAATGAAGGGAAAAAATTATTTTTAATAGATAAACAGATGATAATAGAATTAATGCATTTATTGATATATATTTCATAATATTCTATCATTAGAAGCATAAACATAAACAATCCTGATAAACGATGGGATTATATCATAAAACCCTTACCACTATGGTAACATTGCATTATAATCTGCATGAAGGAATAAAATTAAATTAAACATAAAATATAATGAGAATAAATAAATTCATGATATTAAATTTCAAATAATCATTATATAATCCTCATAAAACAAGATAGGTGTAAAATATAATGTATGTCCCAAAGAAGACAAATTGAGATAAAATCTATTATCGATTTGGTAACATTTAATCCATAAAGTCAATGAAAAATATATCTTAAAAGGGATATGTAAATATTTATAATTTTAAATATAATAATCATAAAATTCATTCATGGGTAATATATAAAACACATAATATAAACACATGGTGAATATGTCCTGTATCTCATAGAAAATAAAAGTGATAAAGAAATCCCTTACCTTAAGTGTCAAATTCAATTGTAATGATTCATAACTCACGTATAATAAATTTAAATTTATTATAAATATATTAAATAACCATAATTAAATATATCATACCATATATTATTTTCTTATGATATTTTATTACCTGTTTATTAACAATTCCATGTAAAAATCTTGTTTCAGGTAATAACTACTTTGTTTTTAGTATATGTTTTGATTTTTTATTTTTAGTCCCCTTAATTTGATAATGGTTAAATAATATAAAGAATTTTAACCATGATATAACTATAATATATATTAATTATACATTTATTTATATCAATTCATAAAATTTAGAGATAAAAAATAAAATACATCATTCAAGGAGACGACAGGTTGTATGTATGCATGAATACTATTTCCAATTTCTCGAAAAATGAAATGAAAGAAATTTAAATAATATATTAAATTTTTAGAATAATTATTATATCATATATGTCACATATATTCATTAAATTAACCCTAATTACCTTTCATGCAAAGTTTATGTGAAAAACAAATCACATCGCTCCACGAAGTGGTAGTCCACCATACACACAAAAGAAATTATCGTATCCACTAAAGAATAGAAATTAAGAAGGTATTTGTGATATTATAATTACGGAATTATAATTATGTTAAAAATATCATATATATTCATTTAATATATCATTATTAACATCCAATTAAAACAAAAGTGAAAAACACATCACATCAGTTTGTGAGGCGGTAGTTCACCGTACACACGATCGCCACTATCTTTTTCCCACAGGTTAGAGATAAGAAGTTTGATATGGTATTATAATTATAGATATATAATAATATCATAAATATAAAATATAAATATTAAATCCATCATTATATCCAATTGTGATATGTGGTGTTGGAACACAAATAACATCAGTTTGTGAGGTGGTAGTCCACAGTACAAATGATCGATAATTTCATTTTTCATTTGATGGAAAAGGAGATAGATAAAGGATATGAAAAACACATAATAATATATAATTATATGTTATATAATTTTGTTATTATATTTTAATTAAAATAACATTAATTATGGTGGTAAGATAAGAATTAAAAAGAAATATTATAGTGAGGACAATTACATTCGTTTATAAATACTTCTTTTGTATCTCTTATTAGGGACTTTAGGGTTGGTCATTTGGAAATAAAAATAGATGTAACATGTATAACGATGTTGGGGATGGATTTTTGGTGGGGTTGGTCGAGAAAAATGTCTTAATAGGTGTGAATAAGTGAGGGGAGGAGGTGACCTTTTATAATGGAGGAGGAGTGGCATTTTTGTAAATACTTAAAACTATTCAATAATGGGGAGTCACACTCACCCCAACTACCTCAAAAATTGATAATTAATGGGGTGTATGGAAGATATGGTTGATAAAAACCTTCAGAAACATAAAATAACACATGTTTTAGACATGTTATTCTTTATCCTTTAAGTTTACATAATTTAACAATTTTAGTTTTCTCAACGGTAACTAGTTTTTATATATATTTACCTTAGAGATTCATCCCATAAGTCTAAAAATAAAATGAGTTTTATTAGATAATTTTGACCCAATAATTATAAATATTAATTCCAATTTATAAAATTAAAATACCATATGTGTGGAAAATTAATTTTAACACAAGCGCTTGGAATTTTTAAAATCCAGTTTTACCCTTCACCATGGTAATAATGTTTTTATTATTTAGGGGTCAATATAATTATTATAAAAGAAATATTAGTATATTAATTGATCATGATTTATATTTTTAAACACATACCAATAAATTGGTAGTTTATAGGATTTTTATTAATTTTAAATCATTTAATAAAATGATATTTATTATAAAATAACATTTATATCAATTTTGAAACCATTCATTAAATTTGACCATAAAAACTTAAAAAACAAAGTGGATTTAGAATATATCATTTTAATATATGTGTTTAATTTTATTTTAATCTAAAGAATTCTTGAAATACAATAACTCAATCAATTTATATTACTTCCAATACTATTAGTACCATTTATTTTATATTTCTATTAATTTAATAATTCCTGCATTGTTGTTTCTTAAGCATTTAATATAATTATATATTTAATAAAAATTATTAATAAATCATCCCTATGAAATTTATTTCATTATTCTCATAATTTGAATAAATATTCATTCACATATTAATTTTTTCATATGTGAACACATAATTCAAATTTAAAAGCATGCATGTGTCATTTTTTGATTTTTCTTTAGTTAAATAAATTGGTCAATTTCATCAAGAAGTGTCCCAAAGGCACATAAAAATAGATCCTAAGTTAATAAGGGTCTAAATATGGTAATCCAATTGGAATTGGAAAAATATTTAGGTCAGTTTAACCCTTATACTTTTAGTTTAACCCTCGAGTAAACTTGTTTTAAAATTAACTGTAGAAATTATATTTTTCTTTTTAAACTATTCATTATGGTGAAAATTTAATTTAACAATATTATATAATACTAATTTTATGATTAAAAATATTCAATTAATTTTTCTATATTCCACTCATGTAAGTGGAAAAATTTAGTTTTAAATTAAATTTGCAGAGATGATGAAAAAATAGTATCTCCAAAGAGAAATGTTTCAAAAGATTAAAAAGTTTTTATATCAACATTCAATCTAACATTGATTAAAATGACCTAAATTGAATTAATAAGCATATAATTGAAATAATATTAATTTAAAAACAATATGAACATAAAATTTATCTTGTAAGTTCTTTGAATGAAAAGATAGTTTTAAATAAAAACTAGTATTTTTTACTATTCACTGAAAAATTAACATTTTAATAAAATTATAAAAAATTCACTCAAAGATAATTTTTACATTTATATTTGAAAAATTAAGCTATTTATTTCAAATATTTTTTTTAAATTATAAAAATCAAATTTTATTATTTTTTCATAAAAAGAAGTAAAAATAATTTTTTTGATAAAAATTATTTTCAAAACATGTAAAGACTGCTTCACATTAAGTAATTTCTTATCAATATATTTTATTTATATAAAAAAATTATACATAATATTTAAAATTTGTTTATTCTTATTCATACTACCCTGTTTAATGATTAAGTTATGAAGGTTAAGTTAAAAAATAATAATATTAATGGTATATCATGGTTTGTTAAAACTAGATGCTGTGTATAATGGATGTTATAGAAGAAAATAAGTTTATTTAGAAAAAAATATTTCATAAAAAATTAGAGTGTTATAATTTGAGTAATCTAAATTTCCATTTTACTTAATAGTATCTTCAAATTTATGATGGTTTCTTATTTATTGGTAATAATTGCGACAAAATCCTTACTCTGTGATTGTTTAATTTTCATGGATTATTTAATTAATTAATCAATTGATGTTTCTTACTTATTGGGATTGTGATCTACTCTAAAATAGATATTTATTTTAATTTTAAAATTTTGGTTTTTAGTTTTTTAAAAACCTATAGGTGATTTATCTCTTATTTGGATTGAACTTTGTGCACTTCAACCTAAGGTTTATTGGTTTTTGAGAGGTCTATTTCTAAAAGGAAAACAAAGTTGTTGATAATATTACATTACATAACCCACATAACTTAACTATTTGATATTTGAAGTCAACGAATCATGTATCCATAGAGAATATAATGATACATGGACTCCTCTGAATCCCTTATAATTTTTTTAGATCCTATTCACCTTCCCCCTTGGTGTTATATTCGGGTCATTGATTTACCTTTTCATCATCCCCATATTTTTCCTCCAGTATCATGGCTTGATCTATATGGTGTAATCTTAACTTTCTTAAACTTAAAAATATTTTTCTACTAGATATTTCTTATGAAAACTTCATTAAACAAGCCAAAAATATCCTTTGGTGAATTTGGTGTAATATTTTTTTCTTGGAGATGAATCAAACATAATTATTGTTTTAGACTTTAAACCTTTACAAAAGGTGTGTACATGGTTGAAAAATTATAAACCATGATGTGGAAATTTTTAAATAAGTGATTAAAATATATATTAATTTTTATAAAGTTTATTATTATCATGTTACTGGAAATTTTGGATTTCATTCATCATTTTCATTATCTTAAAGGGAGGAAAGAACCTTGTAAGAAATATTTGAATGAGGTTTTCCCATTTTGTGATTGATTATTGCGGTAGATGATTCTACCAATCCTTTTTTATCATCCCTTAAATAAAATTAGAAGAGTTATAACCACAATATGGGACAAACTCATTAAAAAATGAGACTAGGGAAGATGAGTTAAAAGAAAAGGGAAAGAGTTTAAATAATTAAATTCCATCCTAGCCTTAACATTGAATGTATTAAAAATCCATCAATGCGACTCATAAAGATGAGATAAAATAAAAATTATAAAAACACAAACCACCTTTACTCATGTTAGTCCTATATCCTTGAAAGCCCATATCCATGGAATTTTACTTCGCCATCTTGTCAAATTAATCCACTAATGAGAAAAAATCCCCTTATATTATTGTAAACCTCCAATAATTATTATCTTTCTCATTTTTCATAATAATTATAGTATAATAATGTACCAATTTTACATGGAACCATTTAATTTATATAAAATAAATCACAATTCATCTTTTCTTAATTACATGATATATACATGGTTTATATGGTAAAACCCGTGAAAGTTTAGAATAACACTAATGTGAGTTTCTATTTTTTTGATCCATTATATTCCTTTTATAGGTCCAATTTGTAAAATAACACCTGATACTTATAACTTTAAACCATGTTGTTTACATTTAAAAATTTTCTCCTCCAAAGGCACCTTAAAATAAATATTAAAAAAATATAAAAACACACAAGTTAGTTTCTAGAATCAAACAATAGAACCTATAAAGTTTAGAAAAATTTGTAAAAAATCAATATACCTCACATGACTAGAACAAGTAAAAGTACCTAGACACTATATCGAAAAAACTTCTAAACTTGAGCAGTGATCCCCACACAACATCATCCAATATGAGTCTCCATATTTGAAAATAATCCTTTTAACATCATTATAAACTTTCATGAACCAACACAAATAAACCCATATCCTATAGTTTTTTCAAACTGATCTCAAGGGATCTATCACTAACTCATACCCTATTGACTAGAATCATGTACTACACCTTGTACAGAAGCACACACCTCGTACCCTCTCTAGTAATTTCATGTATCATACCCAATCTTACTGCATGATAATGTGTTCTTTTCTAGTAGAAATTAGACATCCAAAGTGGTTACAAGAGGTTATCAAAGTTCCCAAATCTACTTGAATATATGAGGACCCCAACCTCATATATAGAGGAGGATAAATCCCAGTAATATATGAAAACATAAATCATGCACCCAACCCTTCCATGATTAACCAAGTAATTTTAAAATCATAATTAAAGGGAAATAATGGGAAAATAGAGTATTTATATCCTTAATTGACCATAGTCATTGTAAGAGACCAATTCTAATAGGTTATCATTAGGACTTGGATGATGGATCCTTCTTGAGAGGTTTTCTCCATTAATTAGAGTATGAAATTTAGGCACCCAGATTTTTACAACAAGAACCATAGCCACTCTATCCTTAAAGTACCCATACCCATTTTCCCAAAGGATCCTGTTCCCAGTAATTTTCTTAAAGGACCAGTGTACAGTTTTCCTTAAATAAGGCCCACCTAGTCCTCATAGGTCACTCAAATAAACACAAATTACCTCCATGTTCTTATCTGCATGGTTCCTATGCTTTCAACATTGGACCCACACCTAATTCAATAAAATGGTCCCTTTTCCCAATCTAATAAATTGAGTTTCCACTTGAAAATATTTGAAAACGGGGTTCCCATTCACCCATTCCCTCCATTATGATATGTGAAAAACTCTCAATAATCAAATTTCATGAAGATATCCTAGGTTCTCTATTTTCCCAACACTACTAGATAAGTGAACATTTATAATGTGTTATTTGTGATGGACTCTAGTCCATAAAAAATAATTGTATGTAATTAGTTTTAGTGATGGATATTATTATGAATCATATTTTTTTGATGGTTTTTTTTACAGATTAGTTAATGCATCATAGAAAAACCACTTTTGACATTATTTTTGTGATGGATAGTCCGTCACTATTAGTCTGACTAAAAATATTTAATTAAAATGCCCAAACCCTATTTCCCCCACCTTCTTACCTTCTCCCATACACCCCCTCCATCATCGTCTCACACCATCACACTTCCTGGCCACTTTCATCATGCACCCCCACCTCACATTCCCCGTCATGCATCCTACACCCCCCAATAGTCTCCATGCACCCACCTCTAATTCCCCATCACATATCCATCACCCCTCATCCATCACTATCACACACACCCACCTCCTATTCTACATCGCACAACCAGTACCCCTCGACCATTGCTATTGTACACCCCACCTCATGTTACCCATCACATAGACCCCTTATCCCTTTCCCCTTTATGTAGCTCCTCCCTCATCGTGTACCTATTGTGGAATATCCCCCATTGTGCACCCTTCTTTATCGCACCTAGATTTTTTAACAATTAGGATTTGATTCCCATGGGTACGAACTCAGCTCTCACTATAGTTGTTTTTTTAAACCCTTAATAAAAATATTTTCATGATTTTTGTGGCTTATTTTCTATTTAGGGTTAGTGTAGGTTTATTATTTATTATTTAGGTGTCAGAAATAGAAAAAGAAAATTTTTGGCACTGTATGGGTTGATGCTACTTGATTTGATGTAGTTTTCTCTATATTTAACCACTAGATTTAATATATTTTCCATATTTTGGTTTTAAATTGGTTTATTTTGAGTTTAATATATATTTTCAATCAATATTTTCTTTTTCCGGGATGATGATTTAATAAAATTACACATGTCATATTGAATCAATATTTGGTTTGAAAATTGTTTTTAAGTATAGTTTCTATGTTTTTTAAGATTTCATTAAAATTAAACATTTTTTAGAGTTTTTAAAAATAATTTCTTATCACAAGGTGCACATTGTTTTAGCCTCATATTATTATTGCACATAAGATCTTGGGTATATTTTGAGTTGTGGGTGTATATAGATTGATGATTATATAATTAGAAAGTGGTTACTTATTACATGATTGATATATATACTGATATGATTCATTTTATGTTTTTCATTACAAATAATGAAATATATGTAATATTTGAATTTATTTTACTAGTTTATGATTTTTGATTGTATTAATTATTTTAAAGTTACATATCATTTTTCAATGATATTCGGTTATTATTCATATTGTATTTGATGTTTTCCCATGTTTAAGATTAGTTATAATATCTTTGTAACATTTATTAAAAGTTGAGTTAATATAAATAAATAATTAGTATTACATATTATATATTTTTAATAATGAGTAAAATCTCTCTATTAACTTGAACAAATATAAAAAACATTAACAATTATTAAAAATTCCCAATTATTAGTAACAATATATTAATAATTAAAATAATTATTATTAATCATTATATTATTTATAATAATTTATATATAATAAGTCAATATTAATAATAATTAGTAACTATTAGTAATAATTAGTTAATTATAAGGCTCAGGAGGCAGGCAAGCCTGCTCCTAAAATATTTTATTCAAAATAAAGGCAACAAAAGAAGAGTTACAAGAGGGGTTTAAAAATACGAGTATACACATCATCATGTGCGTCTGTATTAACCAAATCAATACAAAAAATCAGTGTTATAAAGGATCACATCTAGTTGGTATTATCAACATATTTCTTGGATAAAGCATCGGTAACCCAGTTTTCCTCTCTATAGACATGTGTCACAACAATGCATAATTGTTCCACAAGTCTAAGACATTAAATGCAGGCTGGTAATATCCTACATAGAACATTACTTGAATGAATTTTAAGAATTTCAACTGTCATAGTTGAATCATATTCCATCCATATCACCCTCTAGCCATGGGAAACTGCATACCTAACCACCTTCATCATGGCCCATAACTCTACTTCAATCTCATATCCATTTTCAATGAAGTGGAAGAACCAAAACTTAGAGAATACCCTATGGGGGCGGAAGATACCCCCACAACCCGTGAGTCCTAGTGCACCCAAAGCCACACATAAACATTTATTGTTATCCACTAATAAATTAAAGGGATCCATATTATATATTTAGCCATTAATAGTTTTTTACACCTACCTAAATCACCAAGAGATCATGAAACAATCAAGTGAGAGTAGTCATTTCTCATAGCACCATTGTGTAATCGTGTTGGTTCCATAACACTATAGTGTATCTCCATGATTTGAGTGTGAATTGTGAGGATGTGATTATAAAATTATAGTGCATTCCTAGAATTCCTTATAAAAGACACAATGGCTGCTGTAGTAAAAAGAAGCAAGGCCTAAATATGATCGCTTTATCATGCTCACTGAATGGAGATCATTAAATGATCAAAGCTTCCTAAATTCAGGTTGCAGCCAAAAATAACCTAAAAATGATTCTATAACCTACATGAGAAATGAATGGAGATAAATAGGTGATGAAAAGATTCATCCACAACAAGGCATAAGTAGCAGACAGGAGCCAAGCTGATCCGTGTGCGCTGTAATAGATAGTGAAAAGGTAATTTTTGCTTCCATATTTTCTAGAAGATCAAGAAATCAATAGTTTGGAAAAAGGTATTTTTATATTCAAGAAACAATATAGAAGTATCTAGATATCCATGAAACATGTATCGATAAAACTCCATACTATTAAAAAGGCCATTCAAACTGGGTTTCCATATAAGAGTGTCAAAATCAATGTATTCATATCTGTCCATTGAAAAGGTAATTTTTACTTCCATATTTTCTAGAAGATCAAGAAATCAATAGTTTGGAAAAAGGTATTTTTATATTCAAGTAACAATATAGAAGTATCTAGATATCCATGAAACATGTATCGATAAAACTCCATACTATTAAAAAGGCCATTCAAACTGGGTTTCCATATAAGAGTGTCAAAATCAATGTATTCATATCTGTCCATATATAATTTGAGATGATTTGGGAGAAGCTCATGAGCATAGACCTTAAACTGAATTCTTGCAAAAGATAAATCTTTTATTAAAGGAGGGAGACCCACTTCATCAGCTATTTCAGTTGACAACCAAATAGCTTGCCAACAATTATAAGGAGACTCCCTACAGACTATCCATTTGGAATACTATATGAGACAAGAATAATCATACCTAATGGAGGGAAAAATAGAGTATGGGATGTATATATAATAACCATTGAGTAACTTACTATCAAATCTGTTGTATATAAATTACAATGATAGATCATTTGATGTTAAAAGGTTCCAAGTGAATTTTTTAATTATGGTCTCATTAAAGAGCCTATGATCTTTAATTCCCATTACTCCCATGTCAACTGGTTTTATTCACACACTCCATGAAACATTGATAAGATTCCACTCTATAATTGATCTATTCCTAATAAAGTTGATAATAAATTACTAAAACTCCTTAATAATACTCTTAGACCATCTCTAAAAGGAGAAAGAATATACAAACATGGAAGTAATCACAAAATTAACAAGACAGAACCTTCCAGCCCGAGACATAGATTTACATTTCCAAGTCTCAATTTGATTGAAAATTATTAAATAGATGTTCTCAATATAACACATTTTAGTTTTACCCCAAAAAAGTGGTAAACCAAGATAAATGAAAGGTAAAGATCCACTTTTAACTGAAAGATTTCTAGACACTCTATTTTTCTTGGATTAAATAACCCCTTCCCCAAAGAACACAAAATATTTTCCCTAGTTTATAACATGGGAAATGACTTCTTCATAATGATCAAAAGAAGTTTTAATATATAAAATGGTGGTTCTATTAGCTTTCACAAATAAAAGGATATCATCCACTTACAGAAGATGAGAAAGTTAAAAAAGAGTTATACCAACCTTCATTTGTTGATAAAGACCAGCATGCAAAAAATCACAAACATGTACTCAATTAGTCTTCATAAATATTAAAAATAAGACCAGATAATGGGCCACCTATGTCACCCCTCTAGAGAACATAAAAAACATATTGAATACCCATTGAAAATAAGAGTGAGCATAAAACTCTTGAGAATACAACAGACCAAATTCATGCATCTATTGGATAACCCATGCATTCTCATGACAAACAAAATAAATCTTCATTTTATTGTATAAAATTCCTTAGAAATATCAATCTTATGATCCATGTTAACATCCTTCAACTTACATATCATTACATTGACACACTTAGAAGCCAAGTATAAATAGTTTTGAATGTGTATTCTAGGTACAAACCCAAATTGATTACTAATAATAAATCCTATAGAAAATCCCCCTAATTTATTTTCCATGTTTTTACTTATTACATTTGGAATTGTGTTCCCAATGGACAAATGCCTATAATCTCTTATATCAAGGTCATTGCCCTTTTTTTGAATGGGAGAAAAGAAATTGGCATTAAAACCAAAAGGCATAAGGGCATGATAGAAAAATTCCCTGGCCACATTAACAGTTTCTACGAGAATAATATCCCAATAGAACATAAAGAATTTGTTTGAGAACCCATATAGCCCTTCAACACTATCAGAGTTTAGAGAAAAGACAACTAGGCTTACTTCCTCTTCACTGGGGTGTTCAATGATTATGCTGTTTTGAGAGTCTTCAACTACGTGGACAATGTTTCTGAACATTTTCTCCGTGTTTTCATCACTTGATTCCATATATAGATTTTCAAAGTAGCTACAAGCAGCATCAGATAACTCATTCTCAGAGTTATAAATCACCATAATAATCCTGAGGTTACTGAGACCTCTTTTGGACTTCTTCTCTCTATGTAAGAAGTGAAAAAAAATCTTGAATTCTGATCACCCTCATTTAACCATATAATACTATGTAATAATTAGTTAATAATAGTAATAATTTATAAATATAAGTAAATTAAAATAACGTGTAATAAATTGTAAACATGTATTTCAAGTTCTAATAATGATTAAAACTTAGTAATATTTATTAAAAATATAGTTATAATTAATAAATAATTATTATTACTAAATAAATATTCATAATAATTAGTAAAAACTAATAAATATTAGTATTAATAAGTAATTTTTTTAATAACTTCTAAATAAATCTAAAAATAATATTAAATATTAAAAATTTCTCAAGAAAAAGTAAATTTTTTATATTTAAAAATACTAGTAATTATTTTAAAATAATCTATAATAATTAAAAAATAAACAGTTAATATTAGTAATAATTAGTAAATATTCATGATACTAAGTAAATATTAGTAATAATTTCTAAATATTAATATATTCTGAAAATTTGTAATAAATAGTAAAAATATACACAAAATACAAATAATTATTAAAAATTAGTAATATTTATTAAACATTTAATTATAATTAACAAATAATTAGTATTACTTAATCTATAATTATAATATTTTGTAAAAATTAATAAATATTCCTCATAATTAATAAATTTCTGGTAATAACTTGTAATAAATATTAAAAATAAAAATAATTATATAAAATTCTAAATAAAATGTAAAATTTTAGTAAAATTATTAAATAATCTATAATAATTAATAAATAGGGAGTCAATATTAGTAATAAACATATTTTTCAATCTTATATCACGACACTACCCAGTAGGGTCTTATATTAGGATAATGATGATGCAGATCGCGTCACGATTGTTTTTTATCAAAAAAAGGAATATTAATATAATTAAAATTATATAAGTCTAAACACACACACACATATAATATTAAAAATTAAAAATGATAAATAGAATATACAAAATAAAAAAAACATATATAATAAAAAACAAAGGAAAAATTAAAATGGGTTAGAGAATAAATTTTTTTAAATAACACATAAAATAGAAAAAAAACAAAATAAAAAAAGGTAGAATCATGGCACATCAGATGAAGGGTGAAAAAGGTGGTAGAAGATGGATGGATGGAGCTAAATGTTTGGTTAACAATAAATAAAAAGACACAACAAATAGAAAAAATGGAGTCAAATAGAAGTTCCAACCATCTAGATTGACTCGGGGGGGGGGGGGGTGTTGTGTCGAGGGGTCATGGTGGATGTGGCATACATAGGAAAGGTGATTCATCATCATTATCGGGGGGTTGTGATGGTGGTGGTGCTAGGGAGAAAATAAGTTATGGGGAAAACCCCTCATTTTTATGTGCATAAAACTACAGTGTGTTCTGTGACCACCAAAATCATGGGTGATCAATGATGCCTTGATTATGGCATGATCGATTAGATAACATATTGCGATGTGACTCAACTATCAAGATAAGAGATGAACCACTTTTCGCTGCACCAATGCAATCACAACTACTCCGACATGATTTGATAATTGTGGTAATAATTATTAAATGTTAGTAATACATAGTAAATATTAGTAATAATTTTTAAATATTAGTAATTATAACAATTAACAACAAATTAATGTTAAAATATATATTAAAAACTAATAATTATTAAAAATTTATAATAATTTGTAAAATTTTCATAATAATTTAAAAAATAATTAGGGGTTATTAAAAAACTATAATAATTAAGAAATAATTAGTCAATGTTAGTAATTTTTTAGAACTGTTAGTAATTATTAGTAAATATTATTAGTAATGTCCAAATATTAGTCAAAATTTTGTTAATTTATAATAACTTGTTAAGAATAAAAAAATACAAATTATTACTAAAAATTACTAATATTTATTAGAAATGTAGTTATAATTAATAAAAATTTGTAATAATTAATAAATATTTGTAATAATTAGTAATAATTAAAAAATGTTAGTAATCTTTAGTAAAAAATAGTAATAATATTTGTGATAAGTAGTCATAATTACACATACTTAAAATTTAGTAATAATTTGAAATAATTAGTCATGAAGAGTAATGATTAGTATTATTTTTGTGGGTTTTTATATAATTATGGACTCAGGTAGTAAACACCAATTTCTATTCTACATTTATGATTGGATAAATCATTAAAAAATAAAAATTGATCTTGCATAAATCCAGTCTACATTGAGGGTGTTGAAACATTTATATCATTTGTATCATCCAATTATGAATTTTTTTCTTAATTAATAACAAAATTTCCTTGTAATAAATATGATATTAAAAGATTCAAAACTTCTAAAAATATGGTACATCATTTACTATGTTTTAGATTTTAGAAAGATTATATTTTTTAGTATCAACTTGGTGTAGGAAGTTTGGTAGAAGTTATATATATGTTTTTTGTTCTAGATCCATCATTTCAGAATTTAGTACAATTGGTTGTTGTTCCATCTATTCAGGAAACAAAAACTTATAATGATATTGAAAATCCTGGATTAGAAGCATCTCAATTTTACAATTTTTTGAAATCTATTGAGTTGGGATTATATCTGGGATATCAGATAAGAAAACTTGAAGATGTTACCAAATTTATGGCTATAAAATTAGTTTTTGAAATGTCAAATAGTTGTTTTTAACAAATTTTTTCATTGGTTAAATAATTGTTTTCTAACAGAAATACATTACCTACAAGTTTATATGGAAGCAATAAGTTGGTCCATAATTTGGGTCTCATATATCATAAGATACATGAGTATTCAAATTAATGATTCTTATATTATGGTGATTATTAATCGTTATTTTATTATTTAGCATGTAGAGGATTGAAGTAGTAAGTGGAAAAAAAAGGAAAGTCTAGATTTCCTTTGAAACAGTTGTGGTATTTTCCAATTACAACCTATTCAAAGAATATATTTATGTATTTTAACATGACTACATTTGATGAAATTACATTAATAAATTTTTTCATATGAAAATTCTTAAATCATCCATGTCATGGTGATTCATGGAAATACTTTGACGAGATGCATCTTTTTTATCTATAACATCATATCATAAATTTGAGTCTTTTTATTAATATTTTTTTATTGAGTGCTTATGACAGTCAATATTCATATTGGCCTATTTTAATAAATATATACAACTTACCTAATTTGATGCAATTTAAGGAACTATATATATTTTTGGCACTATTAATTACATGGAACTCGAAGAAGAATATTGATGTTTATTTGACCCCACCAATTGATGAGTTAATTTCCTTATGTAACTACTGTGTAACTACACATGATATAGTTGAAGATCATAATTTTACATTTAATTTTGAATTAATGTGGACATTCAGTGACTTCCTATCATATGGTATGTTATTTGGGCAGAGTAAACATGATCTAAAATCATGTTCGTACTGCATGGATGAGAGGAAAAAATTTATGATTTTCAATGGAAGAAAGACTTGTTATTTTCACTGTCATTAGAGATTTTTTTCCTATGGATCACCCTTTTTATGGAATATAAATAATTTTACAAATGATAGGACTGAATGAAACAAACCTCCTATAGTTCTCTCAAGTATACATGTGAAATATATCATCTCTTCATTACCACTTATTACTTTGGAACCATCTGTAAACTAAAAAACATATATGGTCTTACGAGAGACCATAATTGGATAAAAAAGAGTATTTTTTTAGACCTTTCATATTTGTCAAATTTATTGGTTTGTCACATGTTATATATAATTCATATTGAGAATAACTTGTTTGATAACATATTATATACCATGTTGGACACACCTAGTAATACCAAAGATAATGTAAAGGAATAGTTAAATCTTACCCAAATTTGTAGGCATCCTATCATGAATTATTTTAAGTTGAAACATCACAAAATTTAATGAATCCAAAATCACTAAACATACTTTCTAAATAAATTTATTTATTATTCTATCAATGTATTAGATATTTGAGGTTACCAGATGGTTATGCCTATAATTTGTCTTGTTTCTTCAAAAATTGACATATTATTGGGTAAAAAAGTCACGACTACCATGTCATAATGGAAATACTACTACCAATTAGTCTTGGAGGTCTATTGAAATTTTCGATCTTGGTTATTTTGACTAAAATATCATATTTATTCCAATATATTTGTTCAATAACATAATATTATGATGTATTGAGTATACTGTAGAAATAGTTTTAATTTTATGAGAATTAGAAAAAATATTTCTGCTTGGATTATTTGACTCAACGTAACATTTAATATTGCATTTTTGTATGAAGATAAATGTGGATGGTTGGTAAAATTTTGATGGATGTAACTTCTTAAGAGATGTATGCAAAAATTAAAGAATAAAGTATGAAAGAAATTATTAGTTGAAGGGTTCATTATATAAAGATACTTGTAAGAGGAAATTTCAAATTTTTGGTCTTATTTTTTTCAATATGAATATACTTAAAAATATAATTACCATATTACTCAAACATATGTTTTGATTAATTGTGAATAAATTATTGGATTTGTGTAGTAAGTACTTATTATTATTAGTTTTTTAAAAATTTAAGATATTAATTTATTTAGGTTATTTGTTTTGTAGACTATAAGATTACCATATTAAAAAAACATACAAATTACTCCTCCTTCTCTTAAATAATGTCATTTTTCCATATTGATTTCAAATACTAGTAAGTTATGTTGTTTATGATGGAACATTAAATCAATTTTTTAATAATAACTATTATTAATTTTTTTATTATAAAAAACACAACATGAAAGTAAAATTGATAGTAGATCATGTGCACTAAATTCTCTATAAAAATTGGTAAAATCTTATAATGGCTTTGTAGTTAATGGATTTTTATTTCATTAATACATTTATGGTGAGTCAAATAAATAAATTAATAATGTAATTTTTTTGAACAGATCTCTTCATAAGGAAAGGGAAGTTAAATTTGATTCCATAATGGATAAAATAATTGAGTTATGTTATCTGGGACCAAATTATTTAACAATGTATAAATTTCATTGGATCACTACTAAATGAGGGTTGCAGGTTCATCCACAACATGAAGTCCTTAACATTAACTATAAAATTATTCTTACCTCAAATAAACCATTTATGTCGACTCATTAATCACATAAAGTTTATTATGAAAATTACTATGCTGTTTTGAGATATTTAATTGACTGGTGGACTGTAATTAAAATGAAATCTCAGGAAAATAATTTTCTTGAAAAATGAAAATTGTTATATGGAGGTCCAACATATTGATTTTTTAAGAAACATCCCTAAATACATCTCTTACTCGATGAGATATAAATATTAATGATGAATCTAAAGAGATAAGGGTAGATGTTATTGATAATATTAATGAAACAATAAGGGATTACAAAACTGAAAGTCTTATGGAAGTTTATGATGCTAAAGAAAAAGATAAAGGCATCGTCATTGTTGAAGATAAGGATAAAGATAACGAATGAGGAATTATATTATGGTATTTAATAGTTTTTTATATTTGATATATGCATTATAAATTATTTAAGATTAAGATTGTTTGTTTCAAATGGCTAGATATAGTCCCAACGATCTATTTTATTCCCTCAATAATTTTGGATTTTTTAGTTTTTTATATTTGATATTTGTATTAATAATTATTTACAGTTAATATTATTATATTCTACATGATATTTATTAGTTTTTGATAATTTATATCTATATTAAAAATTATTCACTTTTATGATTTTTATAATTTGTATGATATTTATTAGTTTTTTATATTTTATATTTTTATTAACAATTATTTACAGTTAAGATTAGTATATTCTAGTTTTTATTTAAAAGTAATTATTATATTGTGGTATTTATTAGTATTTTATATTTGTTATCTCTATTAATAATTATTTATATGTAATATAATTATTAAATTTATTTATTTTTTAGTTTTGTATATTTTATATATGTATTAACAATTTTTACAAGTGATATTATTTGTTTCAGATGACCATAAGTGATGTCATCGATTTATTATTTTCTCCCACTACTTTCAGGCTTCTCGATGATAAGCCACATTAACATGAGCTATAGGATGATACTATAGATCCATCTATTGGGGGGTAACCTTGCTAGATTGATGATTCTGGATCATGTTCTAGAAAGATGTCCATCTCTTGATTTTGATCCACAATAATGGAGGAATATTCAATTATTTAATATATTTATTTTATATTATGTTTTTTATTGATTTTTTTCATAATATTCTAAATATTTGATTTTTTATTTTCACAGTTTTTTGTATTTATCTATTGGGAATATTGGTGTGATGTTACAAAACTACTTTTATGCACCATGGGTTTCATGAGATTAGGTTCCCATTGTTGTTTGATATTAAATGTTTGACCAATAGATTTCAAATTAATAAATAATATATTTTATTTTAAATTTATTTCATTATTAAAATATTTTTAATTATCTTGGAAAATTTTGGGTCTTCGATCGATGATATCATTAGAGATCCTATCTCGGAGGCACATGTGATTTGTATACATGAACATTTTTTAGGTTTTACATATCCTAAGAGTGAGATCCATGGATAGAGATTATGTTTCTCCTTTAGACTAGTATTTATTTTCTCATAGAACTAAAAATATATTAGCTCGAGTATGAGAGAGACCGTGCTTCTATTGGGTAGGATTGATTTTTAAGAGGAGGCCATCATCTGGGCATAAAAACTGGGGGTGGAAAGAGGTTACACATGGGGCTAAGAGTTGTACATTTGGTATACATAAATGACATATAGTATGTAATATTATTTATTAATGTATATATACTTTAAATGTAATTTTTTTTGTTAAAGTATACATTCCAATACTAAACCCTATATTACAGAGTTTTTCGTTTATATGAAGATGTACACTGATCCCAGTACTTGATAGGATATTTGTGACAGACAACACCAGATGGTGGTTCCAATTGTTTTTGAATTCTACTTAAATTATTTTTATTTTTATTTTAATTTATAATTATATTTGAATGAAACATATGAGACTGTGATTTCTCATTCACTATAGAGTCAATCGAAGACTGAAGAATATACTACTTATAAGTCAGGTTTTTATGAGGGGGGCCTGAATATAGTTGACTATATATAGTGTCGATAAAGTTCAGGTGACCGGTATTGTTTCATGATTGAGAAAAAATAATTATTATGATAGTTTTATGGTGTCATAAGTCATCCCAAAGGGAGCTTGTGTAGAGTCATCATCGTAGTCTACTGCATAGTATGAAGAGAGGTTGTGACCTCTTGATGAGATGATATAGTTGATACGGAGAGAGCAAGAGGAGGATCATGAGTAGTTTCATTAGAGATATGAGAATATATTAGAGTGTATGTATATGATAGTTTATGGTGTTGTTATAAAGTTTCCATTGACCCTATGGGTGATCCTCCCCCTGAAACCATTTGATATTAGATTATTTTTATGACTGTTACGTATTTTAATTTGATAAATTTATTATGTTTCAAATGGTGTAATATTGTTATATGCATGTTTTTATTATGTTTAATTTTTTTTTTCATTTTTTTCTTATTATTTTGTTTAATTATGTAAATTTTATATTATTATTAATTTTAGATGTTTTAGTGATTGCAAAAAAAGTTGTATTCTATGATAATTAGTTTTTATAAAAAAATTTAGACTTAGTTGCGGTGGGAAGAAGGGTTGTTAGAAATAATAATAATTTGAGATGAACCTTCGAATGTTACCACATTTGTGATGTTGTATATTGTGAAGGTGTTGTTAATAAATACTCCCATCATTGAAAAATATTATCAATGGGAGTCCGTCAGAACCAAACTATCACAAAAGATAGAAAGTCAGTAGTGCAGGCCCTTTACATGGCCTAATGAAATTTCCTAAAAGACCTTATTGACACTCTTTATCCCAAAAAAATATACCAATGAGTTATATCCACTTATAAATCCTCAAATACCTATTTAATTATGAGGGGGGGGGCAATAAACACCAGTGTGATTTACTTCAATCTTGTATTCCTTTGATAATGTATATTAGGAATATTTGAAAATATGTCCCCTGGTTTCTTCACTAACAAAGAATATCCCCCTTAAACAGTTAATCAGGTATTACCTTGATAATGAGGATGTTATATTTTAAGGGATTAGTGGTATATTATCTAGTCTATCCCTCTTGGATCACTTGAATTGGTTATACTGAATTGGTACCATGTCCACTATGTGATCTAATGATCCTTTGACTAGAATCCCCTGTTCAATCAATGATCCATGAACATCCAAATGGGCCTCTAACTTGTTGTAATATGTAAACCTACCATTAACCAAGTCATAAACCATATTTATCTAGAAAGGGATGCTCATTCTAAGGTCTCAAATAAACTATTTATAGGACCCTTTCACCTAGTATTCCATTCTACAAGATTTTAAACTACATGGAATTGGTCTTGGCTGTATGAAATAAAACCACAAGATTCCATGATCTTAGTTTCATGACATTAAAATGTGCATCATTAGTCCTAGTTTCATGACCATAAAAATCACACCATTGGTCTTGGATGTGTGACCTTAGAAGGAAATTCATCGATCATGGCAACATGTCATTAAAAGGCACTAAAATAGTTCGTATCACATGAATTTAACAAGTTTGATGTAACACATTACATGGAACCAAAATACACATTTTATGATTCCATTTATAACTACTTATAGGATTACCCTTTCATGAGCCAGATCCTATCTCCACAACACCTATCACCTCTTATATTTCAATAAATTTTGGAGTTCCAGACTACGTGGATTTAAACCATAGTATAACCAACCAATGGGAAAAAAGGTGGAGAAATTATGATATATATATATAAACTATAATATATACTAATGTTCATATCAATGAATTATATCAACCAATCACTTTCACAGTTATGGGAACCAATATAAGTTACAAGATGAATTTTATGAATATATATTTAATTTATAAGGGATTCATAAATTAGAAAAAAGTCCCCTTCATAGAATGAGGTTATCACCAATCATATTGACCTTTTTCACCCAACTAAAATAATTTTTATTTCATCATAATGACATCTTACATATGGAAAGTATGTCCAAAACCAAACATAAGTTGTGGGAATGAACATGTAGGGAAAAAATAGTAAACTCGATGTGAAATACTTTACTTGAAAAAGTGATTGATTGACTATGAAATCTTAATTGTGATTATGCATTAATGGGTTACTTGTTTGTGATTTCTTATTTAGATCTCCCATGACCTAAAAATTTCATCAGTGGACACACCATCTAATTTTAAGCTTCCCAACTAAGTTGGGGAAAATAGTATGAAACTTTAGGATTCTACAGACCAACATTTTATGCACAACAAATATGAAACTACCACCCCGAGCACTATAGGACCATAGTACATAAATGTTTTTTAACCGGCCCAACACCTTCATTGTTAAGTGGTTAATTTATTGGTTAACCAACATGAGCGTAATATAATTATTATAATTATGGAGGTGTCCTGTTCCATCCTCTATTACCTCAAACCACACCAACCCTTCCACAAATGATAGGTCGATATAAATAATATGACACTTATTTTCATATAAAACTTCTTTAATAGTATTTATTTAGAGTGAAGAAACACTCATCTTACATACTTATAGGAACTAGAGAAGGATATCTAGTGCATTCCTATTATTACATGGAAGTTTCTTTGGAGGGATCCCACCTACCTCTATCATCACCATATCTAACCATCCACATCCCCTAAAGAATACATTATAGAAATTGTGGGTGGAGTTCATAATACCTTAGATTGAGCTATGAAACCTAGGTGGAGGAACCATCAATAAATTTCAATCAAAGACATATATGAGTAGACCTATAATCATAATATCACTTATATTTCCAAATAATATAGGCATATAATAATAGAAATTCAAGAGTTACATATGATTACCCACTAATGGAAATTTGGTGATAAGTTCTAAGGGAATATCTCAATTCCTTCTACGTATAGACGCCTCAAATTTCATCATTATATCCCAAAATTTACTTGGGGATAGTTTTGGGTCCTCATGGAAAAGAAACTTCAGGCCCTGATGATTAATTTAGTTTACTCTTCAGCAAGTAAAATAAATTATAATCACTATGTTGTCCCTCTTTGTAGTTTGATAATAGATAACTATGGATATCCATCCTAGATCACTTAATGTAGAGGTCAATTGAACCCACCTAAGGATGATGCTATATTTTTTGTTTATAATTATTTAAATGTGACAATTGGTGAAATGATATTTATTGTAACTAATGAATAATATTACCAAAGTAAAAAAGAACTATCAATAACATATTTCAAAATTTTTCAAAATTGGTTTGATGGGTTGAAATAGATTGGGAAATATTATTAAAGAAAGGTAAAGTTGATTAGAAGTTGGAGAAACCATCCACAAGACTTGGAAATTTTAGACTATGGTATCATGTGTATAATATTTTTTAGATGACGTTTTGTTCTAATTTGATGTGATTTAAAAGGCCCAGAGTTGAATTTGAGTATATATAAACTGATGTGAATAATTTTATAATTTTTATTTGTAGTAAAAATTTGGCTATGTACACTTTTGGAAGGGTAATTAACATCTTAGGAAGAATTTTTGAGGACCTCATAAGTTTATTTGTAAACTTTGTAATGGTATATGTATGATTTAGATGAGTAATAAAATAATTCATAAGTGTAATGAATAGATTTTTAAGGGTATTGAAGGACATAAAAAGGGTATTTTTAGACGTTTGAAGGTTATCTATGACTTCATAAGTGTAGTTGTTCAACTTCTAAGAGTAAGTGATGACTTTAAAAAAGTAACAAAACATTCATAAGAGTCACAAAAGACTTTTTAAGGGTAAGTAATTGAGTTCACAAGAGTTATTTACTTAGTAAATTTTGACGATATTTCCTCAATAATATATTCTAAGAAAAATAAAATCAGATGATGTAAGGAACTGTTATTTAGTATTTGAAACATCAAAATTACTTTAAATAATTTTGATTCAATATTTTAAGATTAAAAGGACCAGATAAAGTAGCATATGAAGTGTAGGACCAATCTATAACACAAGAAGAAGTGCTACACCATGACCTATATGTTTTCATGTAAACATATAAGTAATTTAAAATAGGATATAGATTTTATAGTGGTTTGGTGAAAGAAATAACATGAAATTCATGGATGTTTAAATAAAGATACTTATTTGGATTAAATTGAAATATTTTAATGAGAATTAAAATAGAAAATAATTACCATATTTGAATGATAACATCACCTGTAGAGGATCAATTAAGTTTCCATATTAGAATTATGAAAATAATATTCCTGAAAATATATGAACAAAAAAGAAAAAAAATGAAGAATTGAAATATGTTTTTCATAATCTGAGAATCTTGAATCAGATAATATGCTCAAGAATTGAAAAGTATTTTATTAAAGGAAGGGGAATAAGAATAAGATAAATATATGTTTATCCTACACAGATGTTGAATATTTCATTAAGGAATCATTCTATTATACTATTGTGTAATTTTAAATAGTTAAGACTGGACTTTTTAATATGTTTAAGGTATATACATTTCTTATAAATACTTATTGAGAATAAGATAAGTGGTATATGTATGAGGGATAAAACCAACAACAGACCAAGGGAAAAGTCATCCTTTAAGGTGTAAATACTCACTAAAAAAATATGTTGTATCTATTTGATTTCATACACCACTATGAGTACTGATAAAACTACGTTAAATAATCATGAGAACATCTTAGTTTGAGAAATTTATAAGAAATTATTCACCCCACATATTAGTTATTTACACCCTATAAGTGATCTTAACAATTAATATCACATTAGGTCTACAATATGATTATTCATATCTATTATTTTTCACGTATCAACAAATTATAGTTAATAAAAAAGTCATTCCTATGTTTGATGGAATAGGGTTTCATATCTGGAATGATATAATGCTACCTTACCATCACTCTTTGGGACTTGATGGGATTGATTTTGTTTAATATGGAATCATTGTGCCAAATGAGGACTCATCTTAATCTATGACTAACAAGAAAAATATTGAAATTGGGGGGAAGGAAAAAATTCATTATTATCTTCTTTATCATAAAAGGAAATTAAAAAATTTATGGGATTCAGAACTATGAATTAAATTTATAATACGCTTCATAACAAATACTAAGAAAACAAAAGAGTGAGGTGATTCAAATTACAGATCAATAAGAAAAAAATTATAGAGATTGAAATGTATGAATAAGAAAAAATTTAATATTTTTTACTAGGTTTAAATTTGTTTTTAGTACCATTAGAGGGTTTAGAGAAACTCTTATAGATTCTACTATGGTGAAAAATATTTTGATAATTGTACTAGATATGTTTAATGATAAGATTTTAGATCTTGAAGAAAAAGATCTTGATGATTAGAACACTGGTAAACAATAATGATATCAAATAAACTATGAAATAATAAGAAGATATTATCATAAATTAAAAAGAAATAAACCAAAAAAAATTTATTTAAAAGAATTCAACGGTTTGAAAATAGAAGAAAATGAATGCTTCTCTGATGAATAATGCTGTGTAAATGAAAGATTCTATTTAATTATTCAACTATTGGAAAGTTTGACACTTCTATATCAAGTATCCCTTAATAATTATATGTAATATTGATGATGATGAAGTATCTAGTAATCCTACAAATAAGATAGATAATGTAAATAGAAATTAATTAAACCAAATTTGTTTTGTAGTTTATATATTTTCAATAAGTGTTAATGGGAATGATAGAATATATTCATGATGTAAATATGCATTGGATAAGAATATCTTGGAATATATATAGAGACCCTAGGATTGTTGACAAGAAGAAGAGTTTCCAAACAACATGTAAATTTGTGTTAAATACATGAGGATTGAAGGTACACATTATAAATTTTATGAAATTTGTTTATACCATTGTTTATATTGAAAAGGAATAAAATTAAGTGAAGTGCTTCCATTGGGTACGGTTGGAGATCCATTCACTAATAGTGAAGTTTGTAATAGTGTTTTATTTGATAATAAAATTTATATTTAATGAAGGATATTTCATTGGACAAGATGGTTTGAAGATGATGATTCTGGGTAGTTCATTTGAATATTTGCTTCAAGAATACTTCATGAAAAGATGAGTTCTATAGAGTGAGTAGAATGATAAATTTTTTATCACTATAAAGAATATGTAAATAATAGGTATTAAGTTCCATAAATATGATTGTTCATCTTAAAGAAATATTTTTATATTATGTTTGAAGAATTAGTTTTGAGTTGGGTTACAGTAATTATAAGATTTTGAATGGTAAGTGATGAGTTTGTAGGAGTATTTTGAAGGCTTTAGAAGAGTAGTTTGAAACTTTATAATAGTAACTAGATATATTCCTAAGAGACATTTTGAAACTTGAATTTAAAATTGTCAAAGGCATAAAGAGTTCTTAAGAGTCCTTTAGGAGTTCATAAGATTCATTTTTACTATTGAAGGATAGTTGGAAACAGTTTGTTGAGTTTATAAGGATTAGTTTAAATTTCATAAGTACGAGCCTGTTATTTTATAAGGATCATTTGGGGATTTATAAGGATCCAGCCTTTCTGAATAAGCAAAAATAAAAAAATTATAAGGTTGATATAGAACCTCATAATTATTATCGCAAGACTATATAAGGTTGATTTATAAGAGTTCTTATAGTTCTTACCTTTTTGAATAATAAGTAGAGAAGCTTCATAAGGTTTATTTAAGGTAAAAAATGGTTGTTTCTATTAAAGCTTGTAATTCTCATCCAACCTTATGAAAAATAAAATGTGAATAAATTTGAAATATGAAAAGGGAAGTTCATGAGTTTCTTTCACTTAATGAAATATTAGTGAATATAAAATCAGATGACATTATGATCCATTATTTATTTATTAAACATTACAATAATTAAGTGAGATTATGATTCATTAAAAGTATTAATAATTGAGTTAATTCCGTTATATAAAGAAGATAACCATACCATGAATAAATCTAAAGATAAATATGATTTTTATTTTATTTTAAATACAACCGTTCTATAATGATATTTCCATTCCGCAATGCATGATGAAGAATAGATTATATGAGAGAACATTGGGTTGTAAAAGAAGGATCTATGATCATGACTACAACACTGCATATTTACATGAATTTATGTATTATTTCAATAAATTACAATGTTTTAGAGGTTTGAAGAAGAGAGATAATGACTTGATATTTATAAATTTCGTGAATAATTTAATGTTGAGTCTTCGGAAAAATTAAAAGGATTATAAATCCTATCAACGTTAAGTATGACTTGAAGACCAAAGATGATAAATAATTAAGGGACAATATTTAAGGGGTATTAAATTAATAAAATTATGGGGATAATATTCACATAGTTTGGTGAATATAAATGTGAATAATAAGAATGAATATGATTAATTTTGGATTGCAATTATTCTATACATTTTGAGAAGTTAGCGAGAACTAACACCATAGATAACCGAAATATATTATGTGTGGTAGAATTGAAGAAATTCAATGTAGCTATGAAAATTCAATCTATGAACATTGAAGAAGAATAATATGAGGAGATAAGACTTAACTTATTGTAATATATTATTATTTAGTTTGAATTTGTGAGTGATATCATCATAAAATATTATTATAATACAATACCTAAAGAATATTTTGGTTTCTCTCACGATTGTTTATATATAAATAAGATGATTAGATCTAGTAAATTACAAAATAGACATATGTTATTCCCTAAAAATAATTATTTAGGATGTGAAAGTCTTTTATCAAATCCAAATAATATAAATTTAGTTCTGGTATTGTACTTGGTTGGTTCTAGGAATACGGGTCCAAGGATATTTTCTTTCCTGATATGTATTTTTTGAAAATAAAATAAAAGTTATCTCAAGTGAGATAAAAACCAATGAAAATTAGGGATGTAGTAATTTATATGAGAGGAAAACATTATCAACAAATCCTAATTCCCTTATTACCTTTCTTTATTTCCTGATGTACACGAAAACCTAATGTGAGGATTGTGAAGGAGAGATCCATTTACTAAAAAATTATAGAGGTAAAAAAGGGATGATTTTTTTAATTGATCAAGATTCACTAAAAATGATTTCCCCTTCAAGTATAAATTATATCCAAAAGTTATCCTAACAATTGATATTGAAGAATCAATTCACACCTCTTATTAGATTCTTAATAGTTACATATTTGAAGTTTTGAGTTTCTATTTGTGAAGGATTTATGATGTATTGTTTTTAAGGTTCCCGTGAGTTCCATATCAAAGAAAACATGGAAGATATATCCTTCAAGACATTGAAGAACATGAAAAAAATAGATATAAAGAAATTAAGAAATGAATTATCGAAGAAATAATATAAAAATTGCTCTATACTAAGTAAAGGTAATTAAAGTATTGTTAATTATGTAATATCAATTAATAATATATTACTTAAAGAAACATGAAATGGAAAAAAAATTATCTTATTAAAATAGGATGAATAATTAGTTTTTTGAAGATGTAATTCTAAAGAAGATAGATCTAGAATGGAAGAATAAGAACACATAGTTCAATCAAATTCCATGGTGATAGAAAACCTTTCTGGCAGGTATGGGTTTTTCTCAAAGAAATGTTGATCTAATCTTCTGATGTATTTCTTCTCCATAGATGGAAGTTTCATATATGGGAAAGACTGTTTTTTTAAAGCCACCCATGGTCTTCTTCAGGGGGATCCAATATCTCCTAGCATTTTTATCATTGCTCAGAAAGTTCTTAGTAGTAATTTACATTTATGCTTGAATAATAGAAGCATTATGGCTTATCAAAGAAGATTAAGGGTTTCTCTGGTTTCTCATTTTATGTATGCAGATGAATCTTTGATAGTCATGAATGGATCAAGGAGATCACTGCGGGGTCTGAATAAAGTGTTAGATGATTACAGCCATAGGAGTTGTCAGCAGGTTAACAAAAAAAGCTGTTTTTATATTTCCAACAGATGTACTAATGAAAGGATATATATAGTGAGCTCTTATCTTAATATACAAATATGTGTTTTTCCTATGAAATATCTGGGAGCCCCTATTGCTTCTAAGAGGGTTCATATATGTAATTTTTATCATCTTTTAGTAAAATCTTGGCATTTATTATGAAATGGAAGAATTATTTCCTATCCTTTGGTGGGAGGATATCTTTGATTAAAAGTGTTCTTTTGACCTCTCCCATCCATGCTCTTTCTGCTATTAAAGTCCCCAAGGGTGTGATTTGTAATATTGAGAGTATTCTTGCCAAGTTTTTATGGTATCCAAAGTTGGAAAGGAAAATGAACTGGGTTTTATGGGGGATGTTGGCTCGACCTGTTATTGAAGGAGGTGTTGGTGTGAATAGTCTTGAGGGGACTATCAAATGTATGCAGGCCAAGCTATCCTAGGAAGTCTTGGAGGGTTTCAAGCTTTGGGGAAGGTATATGATGTGTTATCTAGATAGTGACAAGGCTACTATTTTTTCTCCTTTATAGGTTGAAATTGATTCAATTATCAACTCTCTAAAACCTCATTGCTGCTGGATTGTTTGGAGAGGGGATATTTATTTTTGGAATAGTAATTGGTGTGGGGAGATCCTTGAATACCCAGGATGTATGGTCCCTCAGATTACTTTAAAAGAATCTTGTCAGTATCCTGGTTTCTTTAATACTGTTTTAAACAACGAACAATTGGATTTCTTTAACCAAATGGAACTTTCCCTTGATGAGGACAAGCTGATCTTCTCTCCTTCCTCCTCTGGATCCTTTACTTCTAAAGATTACAGAGGGATATCGTCTATTCTGGTTACAGATAGTGAAAGCTTTGAATATCTTTGGGAAAATAAATTTCTATTAAAATACAACTTCCTTCTCTGGAGGATTCGGATGAGAGATTTGCCTATGGAAGAAAATGTTAAACACTGTGTGATTTATCTTGTTTCCAGATGTGTCTATTATAACAGCCATAAAGAAGAAATCTCGAACCATTTTTTTTCTATAGCGAGTGGGATCATGCTCTTTGGAGTTTCATCGGGGATTCACTATTTTTTCTTCTAATACTATATATGATCGATCATTCCTGGAATAGTGGTTTCATGGTTCAGGTTATAGTGGTATGGAGAAAGATGCTCGCCTTGCCATTCTTCTTTCCGGTTGTTGGTGCTTATGGTAGGCAAGGAATAATTGTCTGTTTAAGGAGGTACCTTCAAATAGCCGTGGTATTGTTTGAAAAACCAAAAACCTCCTCATTGACTTGGTCAGAGCTCTGGGGTGTGAGAGAGAGGGACCATCATTACAGGGACACCTACCTATCTCTGCTGCTCTTCCTCCAGTCTATAAGAATTTTCAGGGCTCCTGGATCTGTTGGTCTCCTCCTCAAAGCAGATTGAAACTAAATTGTGATGGTTCCTATGTATCGAGAGCAATCAGTGGAGGGGGGATTGTACGGGATTCCAGTGGTTTGGTCTTTATGGCCTTCTGCATCAAGCTTAGACATGGAAATTCTCTCTAGGTTGAGGCCCTGGATTTATTCACTGGGTTGAGTTTATGTACTCAGAGGAGGCTCAAAATTTCTATGGTAGAAACTAATTATATGATCCTGTATAATTATCTTTATGGCAGAGGTAATGTTCCATGGTCCATTTTATATACTATTCGTAAATGTTGGTGTATTATTGATGATCATATCAAGGTGTCCCATACTCGGTGGGAGGGTAAAAAAGTATCGAATTTTCTTACTTCGGTGAACTTTCCAGGCTCAGAGAATTTATTCCTTCATGATTTGGTAAGTCTCAAGTAGGAAGGTGTTAATATCATTAGAGGTGATGCTCTTGGCCTTTTTCACTTTAGGCCACCTTGATTCTGGTTCTGTTTTGGTCCTGCCTTTGTGGGTCTTTATTTGTTGTTCTTTTTTGTCTATTTAATAATATAAAAATATGATTTTTGTGGATAGAAAACCTTTCTACATTAGAATGTTTAAAGAATTTATGATATGGAGAGGCAACATAAAAATCAGACCAATATTTTCCTATAGAGTAACCAACCACTAGGGATATTAATCACATATATGAAGATTTATATACTGAATCTATTTCTTCTTTAAAGGCTATAATATATAATTATTCTAAACAAGTGGCCACTTTTATTTATAGATCATTTAAAAGTATTAAATAAGAGACCACATATCCTAAATAAGAATAAAAACATTTGTATAAGTCTTTATAATAAAGTGTTCTAACATGTGTAAATCTATCCGAAAAAATTTAGTGAAACAAATGTTACAAATATCAAGGTATAGGAAACATAATATAGTTTGGATAATGAGTGGATAAATACAATCCATTAGAAATAAAAAACCACAAAATATTTTAAATAAAGGTACCATTCATTAATGAAAAAACAAAAAATCATACATTGATATTAAAAACTCTCAATTAAAATTTAAAGATAACAGGACTAAAGAGAAAGAAAATTTGATTCAATAGAAGATCAAAATACATGAATCGCATGATGAGAATTTAAGGACATATTTTTTAGGTAAAATAAAATCTTTTAAGGATGATACAAACATCCTCAATATAAAATGTATTGAGTTTTAAGTCAAACTAAAAAATCTAAAAACTATTCATTCTAAGTCTTCATGATAATTTGAACAAAGAGATGTCACCACCAAAGGTTTAAAAGGGGATTCATGTTATAAATGTTCTTTATTTATAAAGAATAATATTCCAAGATCATCTAATGATAAATTCCTAACAATATCCATGAAAGAGGTACTATACACATAAGAAAATTATATTAATTCTAATTCTAGTTTTATTCATAATAATGGTTCAAAATTAAAAAATGTAAAAATATAGAATAAAATATAAAAAAACCCATCACCATATCAAAGGTGGATATAAGAAATTTTGAGATAATTTCCCACCTAAATAATCCCTTTTTAATAACTAAATTAAATAAAAACATTTAGCAAGTAAATATGGGAAAAATATTGTTTAGATGAATAGACCATGCTTTTTTGTTTATTTATTATTTTATGGCAGACATAGGAACAAATATAATAATTGTTGGAATACTATTTAAACTTATAAAAATATAAGGTAGCCTACATGAGTTAGAGAAAGGTTGAGATGATGAAAATTATATATATAAAAATAATAAAAATGTATATTTTTAAAAATAGAAATCTTGAAGAATCTCTATGGAAATTTCAATCAGAGTTGTCATAGGAGTAGTGTACGCCTATAAAAATCAACTAAGAATGTGATGAAAATGAGAAGAAAATACCATAGAATTTAAAGAATAAAATTAATTCAATATTAGGATTAAATATGGAGAAAAATGTTAAAAAGAAGTTATAAATGAAGGTATGTAAGTTATCGTTGGGGTATAAACAAAAGAAGAAATATTATCAAAGAAAACCCTAGAAGTCCAGGATGAATTTTATACAAAAAATGGAAAGATTATTCTTTTTTTTGTAGAAGAGTCCACAAAATGGACTTTTTCAAATAATATATGAGTGTTGGTATCAATAGAATAAATATATATAACAATGTAAGAACAATCTAATAGAAAATAAAATAAAATAATTGGTGAATAAAACTTCTAATAACCCATGTTGAAGTTATAAAAATATTCCCCTTACTTCTATAGAATGTATGCAAATTTTTCTAGATAATTTATAGAGATAAATAAAATTTAAAGAAGAATATTTGAAGGATGTTTCTAATGGGAAATAATTTATTCCTCATGAATAATTAGAATTTCATGAGAGGTTGTTAAGAGATAATAACTCAAAGTCACATAAAGAACTATGTGGGATATGTAAGATTATTGAACATAACTAACAAGATTTTCTAACAACCCTACCCATCCAAGAAAATATAATCGAGACACCACTAAAAAATTTGGATATAGCCATGGTTTTGAACTCTGGGTATAGTAAAAAACCCATAAATATAAGATATAGTCATAGATTTTCCAACCATAGATGAACGATCCATCCTAGTAGAACTATAGTCATAATTTTTTCAAACATTGAATATAATTTTTCTATAGATACCATATTGTCATGGTTTTAAAACCATGTCTATAGGCTCTAAAAAATAATACTATGGTGAGTTTTGAGCCTTAAATATCCACCCTACTATATAAAGTACTCAACCACATTGCTAAAAAATATTTTTAGAATATATATGTATAGTTTATATATATATATATAACTACAACTACAGGATTTAAAACCATGACCATAGGGCCTTCCCTCACCCTTCATGGGGAAATGTTTTCCCTACCATTGTGTGAGAAAACTACAACCATGGTTCAAAAAAACTATGGCTCTAGATCAATCCTATAGCCATGGTTTTATTAAACCATGGTTATAGGATCTAACCAAGATCTATAACCATATTTTTTTAGAATATTATGGCTATAAGATTATTTCCTAGTAGTTATAAAATGATAAATTAATATATAGATACATATTATTTGATTTATAATGTAATTAAGAAAGCCCCACACAAAGAAACTAAAACTTTTTATGAAACCGTACTATAAAAGGGATGTAAAAACTTGAAATTCAAAAGATATAGAATAAATTATTCACCTATACTTGGAGAAAAAAAGGAAATAATATCTTGGTTTTGTACAAATTATAAACCCTACTACTCTCATTTATGATCAATTTAGTTTAACATTATTCCCTTATCTTTTATGTTTTATACGTGTTATTTCTATAGTAGGAATTAAAGGTGATGATAGGGGTAACTAAAGAAAATGTGCATGATTTCAAAACCATGAAATATTTAAAATTTTCACCATATTGGATTTTATAATAACAATTAGTATTAATAATAACATTTAAAGAAATGATGAACATTTATGAGGTGAATATGGAGTGTATCTCTTAAATGGGAGAAACCAGAGTATCGTCCAAAACATTATATTTCATGAAAATCTAAAATTTCTGGAATGTTCTTGAAAAATTAATTAATATGGTATGTGTACATATTCTATCATCCATATTTATGGAAGAATAAAATATATTATTTAGAAGGATAATCTAAATTAATCAATGACATGAATACAAATATTTTTGAATTAGTTATAGGGATATTTTTTTAATATTAAAAACATATAATCATGTTTGAATGTTTTTAATATGTTTGTTAAAGGGTTAAAAGAATTTTAAGTTGAGAATTTTCTTTAAAATTGGGTATAACCTCAAAATTAGGAAAAAAAAACAATAAAGATAATTACATTCAATCACAAGCCTAGGGACTTGACCCCACGACCTACCCCTCAACCCCCCAAATCCGTACCACCCCACCATGAACGGTGGGGCATGAAGATCTTTGTGAAGTTGATAAATTTATTTATAATTATTTTAATAAGTGATATCATAAAATTTCAATTTTTTAATAATTGGTATTATCCAAGAAACATTTCAATATCACCCAAGGAATGTAATAATAGATTTCATATTATTTGGTATCATTTTCATACTTTTATGGAAAATTTTATTGTCTAGATTAAACCCTCTTGTTTTCCACATTAATCATGGATCACATAGACTTAAAGAAGAATATATTATAGTATATTTATTAATAGTGAATTGATACCATCCTCTCTCAAATATAAATTTACTTATTATCATTAAGGGGGAAATTAAAAAACTAAATAATTTATTGAGAAATAAGAAACGAAGATGAAATGACATACTAACATGTATTTTCTGGCATTGGTATTGATAAGAAATAAATAGAGGTAGATTTTTACAACCACTTTATGTTTTATTTTATTATTTTTTCAGTAATTTTAAAGTTTAATGAAGGTATATATGCATGATGTCAACATATATTGGAGAATAAAAACTTTGAAGATGTATAGAGTTCACAATATTGTTGATGATAATAAGAGTTATTAAGGAAGGTTTCACTTTGTGTTATGTATATGAGGTTTGTTTATAAAAATTAGAATCTGGATATAAGTTTCTACCAACACTATTTATATAGAAAAGTAATAAAATGATGTGAGGTGATTCAATTGGATATTCTTGGAGATCCATTCACATGTGGTGAAAGTTGAAACTGTGTTTGAGTTGCTGTCAACATTTATATTACTTGAACAATATTTAGCTGGAAAATATAATTTAAATATTTTGTTTATTGCTATTTCATTTTCAGAACTATTTTAGTAAGACATAATGAAAATAAGAGTAATATAGAGAAATGAAAATTATAAATTCTATATATTTGTGATGGAGATCTGAATAACACCCGTGATGTTCCATCCTTATGACTGTTTAGTTTGAGGGAATATTTTCTATGATGTATGAATAATTAGTTTTGAGTTGGTTTTTAGTAATTGAAAATTTATAAGGGTATGTGAAAATTTTAGTAGATTAATTTAATGTTTTTAGAAGAGTAGTTTGGAACTTTGAAAGAGTAACTGGATAAGTTTATAAGATTCATTTTAGATCTTGAATTATAAATTGAAAAAGGAATAGAGAGTTCATAAGAGTCGTGTAGGAGTTTTTAAGATTCATTTAGACTCTGGAAGGGAGATTGGGAAAGGTATGGAGAGTTTTTAAGGATGATTTTAGACATTGTAATAATGAGTCCGATGCTTTCTATTGATGATCATTTGCTTTGTAATCTTCTTTCCATTATGAAACATATAAAATAGAAACATTTTAAGGTTGATAAAAACCTCATAAGGTTCATTGAAATACTACATAATGTTTATTCATTAGAGTTGATAAGTTTAACACCCTGAGAATTTTTGATATATTTATTTTAAAATAAATTTTATTTCATCAACAACTTGTGTTACACGGAATACCGAGTTAAATAAACTGTGATCTACTACTAAAATATTATGCGGATATTATAAAATAGCTATTAAAATTGGAGAGTATTAATTGGGACAAAAAAATTATGAAAAATTCAGGTATAAAATAATTTTTTTATAAATTTATTATAAATGAAAATAAAAATCATTTGAATGTAAAAGAAACGTTTCTCTGAAAAATTGTTTTATGTGCACAAAATGGTTTTATATTAATAAATTAAATTAATCACTATTTGTTAATTATTTTTATAAAATTTATATTTTATATATTCAATCAAATATTTTAATATTCATATAATTTTTTTTAGGAATGAGATAGGAATAAATCGAGTTTTATGGTAAAAAATTTATTTGTCTAAATAGTGATTTTCATCACATTTTTCTTGCTTATTGTAAAAATAATTTATAGCACTTATAGGTATTGAATTTTATAAAATGAATTACATATTTGGATTATGAGTTTCAAATTTTATGAATAGGTCCATTTTATTACTAGGAATTATGAATATTAGCTGTGGTAAATGTTTTCACCATAATAAAGGGTAAATCAGGTTAATCTAGGTTAAAACAAAGTGTTAAGGCCATAATTTTTCATCCTAATTAGTATTGAATGAATGTAATTAGAACATTATCATATTAGACTTGAAATTAATTTTATTAATGGACACTTTTCCCTAAAAATGACTTATATGATATTTAAAGTATAGAAAAATTCAAAATGTCACTCTATAAATTTTAAATATCTATTATGCATTCACATAGGCATAATAAAAAGTTGAGAATGAATATAGATTTTTATTTTGATACTAATGAAACTATTTTAATTATGGTAATTTATTTTTAATTTTTTTTGGAATTATATAATTACCTTAAATGCTTGCACAACACTAATACAATATTTATTCAATAATAGAAAAATGAAATAAATGAATAATGATAAATTAAAAATAAAATGTTTTTAGGGATTTATAGTGTTCCAAAAACTTTTTAGATAAATATAACATATTATTGATGCATAAAAATATTATATTCTAATTATAAATTTGTCTTTATGTATTCTATGTCAACTTAAATGAATAGTGTCCAAATTGACATTAATGATATTTTATGAAACAAATATTTTATTAAATTAATTAAAAATAATTAAAATATTGAAAAACTACCAGGGGATAAGATATGGTTGAAAATGTCATTAATTTTCTCTTTATTATCTAATTTTTAACTTATAAGTAAAATTATAACCCCTTAAGATTGGAATAGATGTTATCACATCAAAAGTGAAAATAATTTAATTAAGAGGTTATACTAAAATAGATGGTTTAAAATACCCCATAAACCTATAATAATTTTATTGGTTTATGATATTTAAACCATATCCAACATTATATTCTAATATATGGACATTTTGTGGCATTTTTATTTAGGATTAATTTGTTATACTTTAATCTGTTAAAAAACTCCAAAAGTGCCCGACACCTCAATTATAAAAGGCCACCTCCTACCATCACTTATTCATAACACATTGAGCCATATATTTTGGAAAAATAATATAAAATTATCTTCTAAAATAACCTATACACATTATATAGGTTTTTTATTCCTAAAAGTCCAATCCTAAGTCCCTAAAGAGGAGATCTAGAGGAGTTGTTTCAAAGAAGAGTTAATCCCCGTAATCGATAATTTTTTTTTTTATTTTTTTACCTAAAATAAATATATTATATTATTACTAAAATTATATATTTGGTATCCTAAATATAAATAAATGTTATTAAGATTTTGAAACCACAATTGTTCAACCTCTTTTCCATTAAATGGAAAGTGAAAGTATTACTCGTGAGTACGTATGAGATACTATATTCACATAGCGATACAAAAAATTTATCATCACCATATTTTATGGATAGGTATTATGATGGGTTAAATATTTATATATTATATTAATTAAATAATTAAGATTCTGAAATTATAATACCATATTTAATTATCTACCATCCAATCTGTTGGAAAATGATAACATCACTCGTGCGTACGTGTGGAATACCACCTCCACGAAGCGATGTGATCCAATTTTCCATATTTTTATATAAATGGTCAGAAGGTTATATTTAATATATATATATGATGTATATGTTATAATAATTATTTTATAAAGTTGAATTATTATTCACCTTTATTTCGTTCCATCCTTCAAATTGTGAAAACCGTGTTCATGCATTCGTACCACTTACTGTCACCAGGAACGGTATAATTAATATTTCAATATCTATCATTTATAGATTACAATAAATACATATTTAATGAATATATATTAGATTTATATCATGGTTAAAATTCTCTTGATTATGGAAACATGATTAAATTAAAAGGACTGAAACTACCAAACCAAAACAAATAAGAAAAATGAAGTATTTATCACTCAAAATAGAGATCTTAACAAATAATTGTTAATAAATGGGTAATAAATATTATAAGTAAATAATATATGGTATGATATATATATATATATATATATATATTTATAATAAATATATATTTATTATAAAGGAGGTTCAGACATATACGAAGGAAGTTGGCCTTAGGTAATAGTTTATTTTACAATCCCATCCTTATTCGAGATTTCTTATGTTTACATTTCCATTGGGGGAATTATTTAATATCCGTATCTTAAAAACAATATATTTTGTTATAATATGGTTATTTATATAAATTAAAAGTTTTCCTTTCATTTTTTCCATCTTTAAGTACTCAAGATATTGAATTAATATTTTAATAAAAACCAACTTCATTTCTCTCTTAAGTAAAAAATACTTTATCTTCCAAGTCCATGTTTTATAAAAATGTTTTTTCTATAATAAAATTTTTTAATACCAATTTTACTATTTTAGAATTTTTAGAAATTGGTTTAAAAGGAATATCCTTGTTATTTTCTAAATGATTACTTTTTGACCTTTTTGTAAAAGAATGAAAGGAATGCTTTTTAAAATTATGTGAAATGAACATATTTTAATGAAATAATGACCACTAATTTATTTGAAGACTCATTTAAATTATTTTGAGGTTATTTAAAAAGAAAAGTTTTTCCTTAACATTGGGGAAATTTTTAGATATTAAATAAGTATTTTAAAATTGAAAAGGCAATTTTCCTCAATAAATTTTACTATGATCTTTTGAAATTATTTTCATTTATATATCGACATTTGTTAAATATTATGGTTTACTAAGTTTATAATCTTATGTTATTGTATAACTTATTTATATGGATTATTTATGTTCAAATTTATTGGGTAATGTATTGATTTTCCATATTCTAGTCCTTTAAATACATGTAATTATTTATTTTTAAGGCACATTGATTATGCTGTATTGTTTACTCATATGATGAATGAATTGGAATTATTAAATGACGAGTGGAGACCAAAACTATATAAACCCTAAATTCATCAATAGGTATCATTAGAAAAACTATATCGGGTATTTTTATGAGACCTTACTCATTTATATATATGTATTAGAATGAGTCCATGAGAGTATTTTTAGATGTCTTGGTATAAGGCCTCTCTAACAAGTTTAGATATACGACATTATAAATTCTATCATTATAAAAATATTTATTTATGTCCATGTGATAATTTGATGAATTTTTATATCAATTAGTATCTCTCTAGTGCATTTAATTATTTATATGGAATTATTTGAACATTAATTATTATTGTAATATTATTCATGCCCTATTTAGCTTCTGCAATATTTATTTTCTTACAGAGCATCTCAGATCACCCTATTTTTATGTCTACTTTCCATAATATTTTAGAAAAAGTGTAATGATTTACATTTAGGGATATTCTAGAAGGAATAAATATGATCCAATAGAATATACTATGTTGTATTTCATGTTTTCAAATGTAATGTGGGATTTAAGCATGTATCTAGTTTTCCAAGACAACAAAACTATTCTGTCCTTTGGGATGTGATTCCTTATATATAATTATAATGTAATATATTAACCACTAAATCTAGGCTAATAGGTTTTGTGTATTTATAGTTGGTATTATATGAAGTTTAGTTATAACATTTTGAACTAGATTTAAGAATAAATATATTAGGGAACTTAATCCTATGATGGAATTTGAGAATATTCCCAAAGAAACAAGGTTTATGATTATGAGATTAGATATACCTAAACTTTTTAATTTATTTTATGTGTTTATATAATTTAATAATTATAAATTATTATTCATAAAGTTATTATCCAATCTAGTGTGTTCCATTATTTAAAAATTCTCTTAGTTGAAGGAATGAAAACCATATCAATGCATGTAATACAAATAAGGATTTCCCTATTGGAAAAAATAATGAAGCTATAGATAGATATATAGCTAGGGATAAACAAATTATAACTATTTTGGGTATCTATATTAGGTTATGACTAATAACCGTGCTCATATAGAGTAGTTTTTTTGATCCTTTATACAATGTAACAATGTTAGACTGCTTCATGCATTAACAATATCTATAATTTAATGGGACTACAAATACATTTATATTTGAGTAATGGATAAGTTCCTTAGAGAATATACTTCTCACTTTGATAAGTAATGAAATGGGGAATGTTTTCATAGATTTTTGTCTTCTCATATGGGATCCAGATCAATAGTGGCCATTGATTCAAAACACTAAGTATGTTGAGAAAATAATGAGCAAGGAATGGATGGATTTAAAGGAAAATTATTTTCCTCACATACAATGAGTGGATATAGAGAGAAAGTTCACGAGTCTAAGACAAAAGGGATAGTAAAATGTTTTTATGCATGAGGTTATCAAGGCATTCTACATATTATGTACGTAATAAAAAGACTAATATTATCTATTTATTTGATGCGTTGAAGCTAATCCTTTGAAGGGAACTAAACTCCCAAAAATTCTCTTTATATAATGATATAGTATCATGTGCTATCAAGATAGAGAAGGAATTATCAAAGTATTTTGGTTTCCTAGTAAAATAAAATAAGAAGAGAGCCATAGAGAAAAAAAATTGATTAGGGGAAGAAGAGGTAAAATTATTCTTCCACATGTGATACTTGTGGAAGGAAACGCCATGCTGCATTCCTAAAAGGAAAAGTATTTTTCTTCAAGTGTTGAGAAAAAGTACATCAGGATCATTAATGAAAGGGTAAGGGAGAATCCCTTAAATTATATTTGTTTAACTGTAAGGATATGGGGAAATATTCTAACCAATTCCCAAAACGTCAAGGGAACTTATCACAAAATAAGTCAAAGGTATAGGGTAAAGCTTACACAATTATTACAACCAACATGTAAGTTCCTAGAGATGTGGTGAAAGGTACACTTATCATCCACTCCATAATTTCAATTTTTATTTTATTCTAGTTCTACCCACTCTATTATATTTGAATAATTTTATAATGTTATCATATCACCACCTCAACGATTAGATATTGAGATGGCGGTGAAAACTCATAATGGTAGGATGCCCAAAAATCAAATCTATAAGTCCAATTTCATATAATTTTATGGGATAGTTATTCATATGAATATTTTTATTCTTCCTTTATTTTAATTTGACATAATTTTTGGTATATATTGGCTCTCCTATTATAGAATATATATAAATTTTTTAGGAAGGGAAGTTACATTTGATATTCAGAATCAAACTTCAATTATCTATCACTATAAGAAGGAACATGAACAACCAATGAAAATAAATTCCTTTATATGGGGTTTTCTACCTATTCATGATATATATTTATCTCAAATGGTTGTGTAGTAACTCCATATTGAAAATTCCCCATATTTGTTTGGAATATTCTAATGTGTTTACTAAGGACATTCCTAGTCTTCCCCCAAATCATAAAGTTGAGTTTTCAATAGTTCTCATACCTAGTGTTATGCCCATTTCAAATAATCCATATAGAATGGGCCTGATTGAGTTGAAATAGATGAATAAAAACTCTAGGAGAATCTTTATAATAAATTCATTTGGCCAAGTGCTTCACTATGGGGTGAAAAAATTATTTTTGTTAATAAGAAAGATGGGTAAATGCCTCTTTTCATTGATTACTGAGAACTTAACAAAATATCTATTAAGAAAAAGTATCTTATACCCAATATTGATGATATATTTGATCAATTATGATGAGACCTATTTTTTCCAAGATTGATCTTTGATCTAGATATCATGAACTAAGGATCAAGAAGGAGGATATACCCAATATGGTCTACTGTATGAGGTGTAGTCATTATGAATTCATAGTAATTCTATTTGGACTTATCAATTATCCTATTATCTTTATGGATTTAATGAATATAGCCTTTATATATTTTGTTGATCAGTTTTTGGTAGTATTTATAGATTATATTACTATATATACAAAGAGATAAAAAGATCATAAAGAACATTGATAATTTTATGAAGACCCATAACAAATAAGATTTGTATAATAAATTTGACAAGTATGAATTTTTTATTCATAAAGTTTCATTATTGGGTCATATATTCTTGAGTGAGGGTATATCAGTATATCCTTCAAGGATGAATGTTATTAAGAAATTACCCAGTCCAACCACAGTAACAAAAATCTATACTTTTCATGGGTTGGCTGGAAACTACTAGTGATATGTGATAGATATCTAATAAATATCTAATCCACTCACCAAGTTGAGTCAAAAGGGAGTTAAGTTCTTGCAGATAGATGAATGAGATGATATTTTTAAAATATTAAGGAGAAGGTTTGTTAACATGCTTGTTCTTACAAAACCCTACAATAGAGAATAGTTTGTGATATTTAGTGATGTTTCAAAAAAGGAGTTAGGATGAATCCTCATGTATAATGATATGGTGATAAATTACACCTCATGAAAATTTATGATCTATGAGAAAAATCACCCAACCCATGATTTGGAGTTAGAAGTGGTAAAATTTTTCTTCAAAATTTAAAGGTATTATTTTTATGGGGAAAGGTTTGATAAATATACTAACCATAAAAAATTTAAGTGTATATTTACATATAATGAGTTTAATATGAACTAAATAATATTGATGGAGATGATTGAAGATTTTGACTACAACATAAATTACCACCATTGGAAGGATAACAAGGTGTCTGATGCTCTATGTTTAAAGGATTATGATAGCCTATCTATGATGAGGATCACAAAAGATCAAATATTTATGGATTTTAAAATGATAGATCATAAAATATTGAGTAAAGGAGAAAGATATTATATTTATTAGATTAATTTTTAACCATCCATACATGAGAGGATTAATATAGAATATAAGGAATATGTGGAATTACAAAATAAGATGAGGAATATACCTGAGTTCAACCATGACCATGATAGAATAATATTGTTCAGGAACTGAGTATGGATACCATCAATAATAATCTTGAAGAAGTAGATTTTGGATGAGGCACATAGTTCATCATAATCTATTCTTTCTAGAAGTACAAAGATATATATATATATATATATATATATATATATATATCTAAAAGTTTATTTTTGCTGTGACAACATGAAAAAATATATTTAAGAGTATGTATCTTGGTTCCTAGTATGTCGGAAAGTTAAGGTCAAGTGATTGAGTCTAAGGGTATGTTACAACCATTACCCATAATAAAATCGAAATGGGAAAACATCACCATATATTTTTTCATTAGAATCCCCAAAACATGAAAAGAATAAAATGGTATTTAATTTTTAGTCAACCACCTAATAATGTTATAAAACTTCATTTATATTTGAGAATATTTCCTTATTAATCAAATTTATATAATATACATTAATAAGGTTCTAAGATTTGATGGAGTAAAACTATATATTGTATCTTATTAGGATCTTAGGTTTACCTAGAAGTTGTGGAAATGTCTTTAGTGGGATCTAGATGTAAAATTTATTTTCAGTGCTAATTATTATCCTTAGATAGAAGGTCATTCTGATAGAAGCATTCAAACCATAAAAGACATGTTGAGATATTATTCAATGTATTCAAAAGGTTTTTGGGATCAACACCTTCCTCTGATTTAGTTTTCTCACAATAATAGCTTTCACTAAAGAATTTAGATAGGTCATTATGAATCCATTAGTGGAAATAAGTGTAGAACTCCAACATGTTGGGATGAATTTGGAGAAACAATTTTATTGGGATTTGATCTAGCTGAGGAAATGGGAAAGAAAGTTAGATTCATCTAAAAACAGATCAAGGTATCTTATACTTGATAGAAAGGTTGTGATGAAAATCATCAACATAATCTAGTATTTGAAGATGGTGAGAAGGGATTTTATTTAATTTCTCCATGGAAAAATGTTATGAGATTTGAAAAGAAGTTAAATCTATGCCCTATGTATATTGTCCCTTTTGAGATTCTTGATCTCATCAAGAAAATAGCTTATCACATTGCACTTCTACTGAATCTCTCTCAAGTTCATGATGCATTCCAAGCATCCCTCCTAAAGAGGTACATACCTGATCCTATAAATATTCTAAAATTAGAGAATGTACCATTAGAGAATGATATTTCATATGAGGAACAAACTTTATAAATATTTCATCATAGATATAAAGTGATATAGATTAGGATGACACGCCTAGTTAAAGTTCTCTGGGGGAATTAGAAATTCAAAGATGCTACTTAGGAACCTGAGGATGTAATGAAATAAGAATATTATCTTTTTTATTCATCAAAGTGATATAATTTTTAGGAGAGAAATTATTTTAAGGGGGTTATAATATAACATATTGAGAATTTATGATATATTTATTTATAAATAAAATCAATTTCTTCAATATCTTGGGTTACACACAATACCGAGTTTAAATGAAGTGTGATCTAATACTTAAATATTACATTACCATTATAAGATAACCATTAAAATTGCGTTATGGATATGAATAATTAAAATATGAAAATTTTAAATACAAAATAAATTAATTATTTATATATTTATTAGAAATTAAAATAAAAATCATTCAAAAGTAAAATAAATGTGTATGAAATTTTTTTTTATAGAGTAATGTTTTTTTATCTTAATAAATTACATTAATCTCTATTGGTGAATGATTTTAATGAAATTTATATGTTATATATTTAATAAAATATTGTAAGATTTATCTAATTAATTTTTTTGGCATGAGATAGGAACAAATCGGATTTTTTACTAAAAATTTATTTTTTTAAAAAGTGATTTTCATCGAATTTTTCACACTTATTGAAAAATTAATTAATGAAACTTATAGATATTGAATTTGATAAAATGGATCCCATATTTGGAATCAGTAGGTTCAAATTTTATAAATAGTACCTTTTTATTTTTAATCATTATGAATTATAACCATGGTAAAATTTATCTCCCTAGTAAAGGTTTAATCAGTTTAATCATGGATAAAACTAAGTGATAAGGTCATAATTTTTCATCCTAATTATTATTAGATAAATGGAAGGTATAAATTTTATTAATGGTGGGTACTCAATTTTGGGGATCTATGAAACGTTGTTCATGGAACTGGACAACAAGGTTCATTGGGTAGAGTCTGCACATGGATTTTTCAACTACCTGTTGGATTCTATGTGATGAATGAAACCCAACAAAAAAAGGAAGAAAAACTTTATTTTTTTTATAGGTGCATGTGAAGAGGTTAAATATTGATTTGAGGTCCCCGATAAAGGGTAGCATTAATATGCAGTTCCTCAAGAAACTCCTTCGAGGAATCTACGTTAATCTAGGTTATATTATCCAGAGATATCAAGGTCAATTGGTAAGCCATAATCCACCAGAAATAGGTTATAAGTTGAATATTTATGTTCTTATATGGATGGAATAATGAGAAGAGGTGGTTTATTAAGAGATTATAGGGGAATTATGATTTTGGGATTTAGTTATTATTATGGTCCAGATAACTCTATTAGAGTGGAGGCATGAGCATTAGACACTGGCCTCATGCTTTGTGATAAACATAATATTCATATTGAGGAAGTGTAATCAAATTCTACAGTGTTGGTTGAAATTCTTAAGAAAAAGAACAATGTACCTTTGGAGTTTTCATATTTCATCAGGATATCCAAGAATCTCATTAATCAAGGTATCTGTGTCAAACACACCTGGAGAAAAGAAAATTATCTGGTAGATCCTTTAACCAGCAAAGGTAGGCCATATGAGAGAGTGAATTTATTCACCCCCTTGAGAGATTTACCCAATGATTGTACGCTTATTTTGTATGATGATGCTCTTGGACTTAATCATTTTTTCCCAAAATGGTATGGGGATGAGAAATATCCTATATGGATAGTATTAATAAAGGTTTAATTTTCAGAAAAAAAAGATAAACAAAGGTAATTTCACCCTTATCATATTAGGTTTAAAAGTTATTTTTCATAATGTACACTTATAAATGAAAATTACTTATATAATATTAAAATAAAATAAAAATACAAAATATAATTTTCTGACTTTAAAATATCTATTATGTGGTCACATAAAGAAAAAAGAAACTTTTAAATGAATATATATTATTATTTTTAGAGTAATAAAATTATTTTAATTATGGTAATTTATTTCTATTTTTTTGTATTATATAAGTACAATAAATGATTTCTCAACGCTAATATAGTGGTTATTCAATAAATATAAAAATAAAATAAACTATTTTAAAATATTATAAGTAATATATTTTGATTGGGTTATAGTTTCACAATTCTTTAGATATTTATAACATATTAGTGATGTATAAAAGGATTATATTTTAACTATAACTTTAAATTTATGTATTCTAATTAAAATTAAATGAATAATTTAAAAATTAAAATTAATGAAATTTTATGAAAATAATATTTTATTAATTATTTAGAAAACATTAAAACATTGAGAAGGAAAAATTGGATAATATATGTTAAATAACTTCATCCGTTTTCCATTTTTAGATATTTTTTACCTTATGAGATGAATTATAACCCCACAATATTGATAATAATGTTACCATATTTAAGGATGAAATAAGTTAAATATATGGTTAAAAAAAATGATAACTAATAAACTACTATATAAACCTATACATTTTTTATTTTTAGGATACTTCAACCATATACTACCCTATCTTATAGTCTATGTCCACTTGGAGTCATTTTCCTTGAGAATTAACATGTCATATTTTAATCTTTTATGAAATTAAAAAAGTTCCCATCCCCTCGATTATAAAAGGGAACCTCATCCCATCACTTCTTCATACCACTTTGAGCTATCTATCTCAACCATACCATTAAAACGTCTCTTCCCAACTACCATATCCATATAACAGAGGTGGTGGTGCAACACCCCGAGTTTTATGGACCTTTTTTTGAATAAATTAAATTCTCATTCATATCTTGAAATTCACTAAGTCAAACATTCTTTAACATGATAGAGACTTGGTGTAAATTACCTGGAACCAACTTGGAATATATTACCTACAACATCTAATTGGCGTATGTTACACGCAACACCGATGTTTCTATAAAACATCATTTTGCTATTATAATTATTTAAATGAGATAATTATAACCTAGCTGTTAAAATTAGTAACATGAATATTAATAACTAATTTTCAATTTTTTTTTATAATCATTAAATATAAATAATACATATTGAAAAGAGAAGATATGATTTTTGGTAAAGTCCTATGTTTAGAAATATTGTTTTCTCGAATGAACTTCTTTTAATGTCCTTCTATGAAAAATAATAAAATTAATTTTAGGAATATTTTGAAATTTATTTTGATAAAATAATCATAATTTTTGAATTTATAATTTCTAAACTTTATTAGGGTTAATTTTTGGGATTTTTCTGAGAAACATCATTTTTGGATGAATATTAAAAAATAACGGATTCTAATTCGAAGATTCTTTTTCATCTAATTTATTTATAAGGATAAATTATATTTTAATTTGGTTTAAAAGTTTAATTAGATTATATTTTTATCAATTAATCCAATGTGGGTAATTAGAACCAATTTCACATTGAAATTGGATATAAAAACTTAAGAAACGTTTGATCAGTTTTACTTTAAAAACCCACATTATCCACCCGACTGCAGGAATAATTTTAAATTAATTTATGAAATTTATATGATTTGAATTTGAAATAATTGTTTATATATTTGAAATAAATAAAAAATTTAATGTCAAATAAGATCAACTTAGATTTTTTAAAAAAAATTAGTGAAAATGATTAAAATTAATTACACCGTTAAGGTAAAATTAAGCTTAACTGAGGACTAAACCTTATATTTAAGACCTAAAACGACCTATAAAAATTTCAAAAAACCATTTTATGGCCATATTTAGAACCTATAATCACTTTTTTAGAATATAGATCATTATTGGATCAAATTTCAACATGAAAATTGTAAGGTGAATTCTATCTTCCAAAATTTACAAGAGTGTCACTCCTCCTCCACTATAAAAAATGATCATTTCTATTCAATTCCTAACAAATCTCAAGCCCCTTGGATCACCTGAAATATACTAAAATAATCTACAAAATTCCCTCACATCCTCCTAGAATACTCTCCTTATGTAGAAAGCTATCCATGTAAGCCATTTGGTACAAACCAAAAGGAGTTACCTGAGTAAGAGGTAACATCTTCTCTCAAGTCCTTTCTTTTATTTTCATTAACCACCCCATACACATTAATTTTCAAATTATTTTATAAAAAAACCAGTATAATAAATTTACTAGGATTTTTATTATTATAATGGTTTAACCTACACTTGCACACACCTCTATCTAACTGGCAACAAACATACTATTTACATGTACGATGAACTACTACCTCACTAAAGGATGACTGTTCAATTTCTCATTACCACCTCTCATGGTGGAAATTATGTTGGACACTCTATTTATATATATTATATATTACATATATTGTGTATTTGAGATTATTTATTCTTTTTACAACACATATCTTTTTTACTTTCCATTTGGTGTTAATACGATAATTTCACTTGAGGAAGTGTGGATTACCTCCCCCACAAAGTGATGTGATTCATTCACACACTACATGGAATGTATTAAGGATGGGTTTAGTGAAATTATATGATAGATATGCTATAATAATTATACTATAATAATTATATATATATATATGTTATTAACCTTCTTTCTTTCAATATGACAATAAAAACAGAAACATTGTTCATGCGTATGTATGACTTACCATCTCCATGAACGGTGTATTCCATTTCATAATTATATATAATATAGATTATTATAATAAAAATAAACTGGATATATATGATATTTATATCATTAATTACATTCTATAATCATGATATAATTATAAGGATAAAAAATATAAAAAATTAAAACACATACGAAGAACAAAGCGAATATTACCCGAAGTGAAACCTTAACATAGAATGGTTAACAAGCGGGTAATATAAGGTCACAATATATCAAAATATGGTATTATATATAATAATATGGTTCTTTAAAATATTTATAATAAATTTATATTTTTTATACATGTGGTTTTAATTAGTATGATGAAAGTCGAGACACAAGGTAAGGGGATTGCATCTCACTTTTTTTTCTTGAGATACATGCTATGTTTGTCACTCTTTAATTTTGTGTGGTTTATGTAATTCCCATGATTTTATTATATGTTTATTATAATTAAATTTATTGGTATTCTCATATCCATTTTATGACCTTTCTTTCATGAGGTATATGTTTCAAAAGTTACAAAATCAGTAAAATGTTTTGTCTCAATTTGCCTTCTTTGAGACTCTTGTTTTATTATGAACACAAACTCTTTTGATGGTGTATATACTTTTATTTTACATGTTATATCATTAATTTACTTCTTTTCATGATATTTTATTCTTCATGTAAGTTCTTTTTATTACATGGATAATATTATCCCATGTTACCATGTTATAAGAGTTTGATGAAATAATATCATAACTTGTAGAGATTTTTTATATTTTTACTTAGTTTGATAAAATATTATGATCCATGTCTCAATAAAAATCATGATTTAATTATCCTCTATTTATTCAAGATATATCCATTTATTATTACTATTTTACACTCTTTGGTACCTAATATATTGTTTTTAACTAAAATCTGATCATATCTCTCTCTGGTTAGAAATATATTATATTAAAAAAATCATGTTTTCAAAAATGTTTTCAAAATATCTTTGAAGCCCATTTTGAATGAAAAATTATTTTTAAAACGTTTTATTGTATTTTTATTATTTCTTTATAATTTTTCACATCTGTTTTCAAATAAAAAGGATTTCAAAAGGTTTTATGTTTTTAAAAATAATTTCTCAACACAAAAAGGATATTTTCATCAAGAAATGTTTTTAAAAGATACTTCAAAATTATTTCCCATCTAAGATAACATCCAGTGTAGTTAGTCACACCTTTTTAGGCAAATTATTAAATTTTTCAACTTATATTATTTCTATTAATGGATTATATTTTGATGGATTGATTTTTATGAAACCCATTTTTCTTTCATGGGTTATATGATGTTGAAACCTGATTCTTTTCATGGGTTATGTTTATGATGAAATTATTATTAAGTATATATCTTTCCACAAGTTATTATATGACTACATATTTATAATACCCATTTCATTTCATGGGTTATTATATGATTGTTTATTATTTTTTTCACATGTATGTATGATTTCACTGTGAGATGGGTGTGACCTATATCTCCCTCCAATGCATTGGGGAAACATTTATATATCATGAGATAGACTAATATGGTATTAGGAATGAAACTTGAATACTAAGATGGACATAAGAGTGAACCATGACTACCAAGATGGTATGAGGAGCAAAATCATGCTACTAAGATTGCCATGGGATAGAACTATGACTACTAAGAAGGTATGTGGAGTTAACCTATACTACCAAGATGGTCTTGGCAATGCTGCCTTGGCTAATATGGAAATCATTTTATAGGCTTATGTGTCTGCCAAAATTCCATGTTTTATTCCTATGTTATTCTTTCAGGGATTATGTTATATATTTCCTTAGGATTCATGTCTTATGAACATAAAATATTTATGCAATGATTCATGTTTATGATATTTTATATGCATGGTATGATATTCTATTTTCCTAGTCTTGTTCTCATAACTTGATGATCATGATTATGCTTACATGTATCCCTTGTTTACCTTTACTGAGCATATGATATCAACCATTTTAATGTTTCATTTCCACTAGGTTATGAAGATAGATTTTATGTTTGATGTGTCTAAGAATGGTTCTAGTGATGAAGAACCTAGTGGGATATAATGTAGCTCGCTTATGTACCAGTGTTTATGTTTCCATGTGTCTAAAGGAACTAGACTAGTATGGTCTTCATGCGTATGTTTGTGTAATGTTTTACATATTCCAAAAATGATATGTATTATTATTGTATTTCAGGACTAGGTCACTAGAGTTTGAATCAGAGGAGAGGTTTAGATAACCTTAGGAATCTAGGATGAGAAAACCTTAGTGAGAACCCTAAGGACATGTCTAGGGATACGTATAAGTATGAGGGAAAGTATATGAATATGTCTTGGAATTTTGGTGAAGGATAGAGTGAGTGGTTTCCTTGAAATACATCACTGTCTGAATAATAAAACTGGATGTGGCTCTAAAATAGATGTACCTATGGGTAACAACTCTAAAAAGTTATTATGAGCCTAACTTGGGGTAATCTAGTACATGATAACAAGCCTTTCTTCACACCTAGTTTGACACTCCCAGTAGATATGCTTTTGAAACTCACAAACTCTTCACTAACCATCATGAAGGTCATAAAAATAAGTTGTCTAAGAATAAACTAGGGTAAAGCTAAGGTGTCATAGATTATGTAAAGTGTCATAACTTCGACCTCATATGGGTAAAGTTTCATGATTATGTGTTTCTTTATCACGACAACTATTTCTTACTATATGATTTTGGTTTTAGTCAATGGTTAGAACCTGAAATAACTACGTTAATGCGGATTTGGATGGACAACACAATGATTGTCCTCCTAAGAAACCAAATCCTATAGGATTTGGAATGAAAAAACTAATTTATATTCCCACACATATTTCTCAATATATGAATCATGGTGTACTTGAAAAATAGATAAAGAGGGAACAACATTCTCTTGAATCTTTTAGGAGGAAACATCCACCTTACATCAGAGGGTCTTCTGATTCAATTGTTTCTGAATAATGGATCAGTACTACTGAAAAGATATTCTCCATTATCAAGTGCTTGGAGCATGAGAAAGTCATTCTGGCTATCTATTAGTTAGAAGACGAATTAGACCAGTAGTGGACTCTAATTAAGAATACAAGGCAACAAGAGGGGATTGAATATGTGGATTGGGTAAGTCCAATAACATAGATTTCAATAATTACTTTCTTTGGATTATTTGTACCAAGATATAGAAATTTGTCCTTGAGTTAAAGAAAAGGGATGATGAATCTATTGGTACCTACAAGCCTAATTTAACAATAATTGTGAGGTACGCTTCATGAATTATGATCTAAACCGAAAGTAAAGTTGATAGGTTCTTTAATGGATTAAAGCCAAGTATCAGAAGGGTGTTGCCCATAAGAGAATTTAATAGATAAAAATGGATTGTGTATTTTTCAATAAAGGTTGAAATGGAGGTTCAATTTCTACATCAATCTCATAATTTTGAAAAGAAGGGGAAGATGGAGTTTATAGGAAAATTTAAAAAACATGAAGAGAAAAAAGATTAGCTTCCCTTGATGCTCTAAGTGTGGAAAGAAGCATAAAGGAAATTGCCTTAAGGGGTATAATAAATGTTTTAAGTGTGGAAGGGAGGGAAATCAAGTATTTTATTACTGAAGTGATGGGAATAAGTTATCCAATATTGAAAATGGGAAAATGTAGCACATATTAACCTCCCACGATTCAGTGCTACAGTTTTAAGGAGAACATGAATTATTCTACCCACTTCCAAAACCTATGGGCTAGTGATGATTATCAATGCCAGTAACCTATTAAGCCAAGGGACAAGGGGAAATCTCATGCAATCACTATTTCAGATGAGGGGTGCAATAATGATGTGATGAAATGTACACTTAAAATCTACTATAGAACTTCTAATATCATATTTGATTCTAGATCTAACCACTATTTAAAATTTAATGAATTTTATAACGTTGTTAAGATTCCACCAAAACAATTATATGTAGAATTAGGAGTGAAAAACCATAATGGTACGATGAATTCATCTCATGTCTATGATTCATCTATGGTTAAATTTTGTGGGACTATTCTTCCTACAAATCTTGTCTTTCTTCCTTTGGTTGAATTTGATGTCATCATAGGAATGGATTTTCTTTCTCTGAATAAATCCCACATCAATTTTAAAGGAATGTAAGTTACTAATTATATTTCAAACCCTCTCATGATCATCAATACATGTGATGATAAATATGAAATTGCTATGGATATTACATTCAGTGTATGGGTCTTAATTCCCGTTCAAAATGTCTGTTTGTCTTAAATGGTTAGGGAGAAAATCGAAATCGATGATATGCCTATTGTACAAGAATTTGTGGATGTATTTCTATAAAAGTTTCATATTCTTCTAGAAAAATGTGATTTTAAGTTCTCAATAGAAATTATACAGGGTTCCACACCTATTTCCAAGACTCCTTATAGAATGGATCTGATTGAGTTGTAGGAATTGAAGAAGAAACTCCAAAAAAACCTTGATAAGGGATTCATTCAGCCAAGTGTGTCACCTTGGGGTGCACCTGTTCTTTTTATGAAAAAATAAAGATGGATCAATGTGACTCTGAATTTATTATTGGGAGTTGAGAAGAATCATAATCAAGAAAAAATACCCTCTTCCTCATATTGATGACTTGTTTCATCAATTACATAGAGCTCAATACTTTTCCAAGACTAACCATCATTCTGGATATCATCAATTGAGGGTTAGAAAAGAGGATATACCAGAGATGAAATTTTATAAAAGGAACAAACACTATGAATATATAGTTATTGTAACACCCTGAGATTTTATGAGATATATTATTTTGTAATTTCTTTGATGTCTTCTATTATACACTACACCAAGATTATCTTGTACTATATGCAACACCGTATTAGCTTGTAGTATACGCAACACTATTCTTGGCTCGTGTTACACACAATTTCAAGTTCATTTTGTGGAAATTATTTTACACAACATTAGGTATAGATTTTTTCTAATGTATAAATGAAATAAGTTTTGATTATGTTATACGCAACACCAAATGGAGCTTTCACTACATGCAGCCTTGACTTGGCTTGCATTACACACAATCAAGACCTTCTTCAATAGCGTGTGTAGTACGCAATACTAAGTTTCACTAAACGAGATATTATTATAATATTATTATGAACTAGCCGTTATGAATAGTAATGCCCACTTTTTGAAATTTTATAAATTTTATCTTTCAAAATGGACTTCAATTTTGGATTCGGAATATCGAAATTATCCTAGGGTGAATTTTTGGTATTTTTTTGAAAAATTTCAATTTTTGATGAATAGTGAAAACACTGGGTTACTATTTAAAAACTGAATTTTTATTTAAATAATTATTTATTTTATTTAAATTTATTTTAGGTAAAAATTTATACATAATAACTATATAAATTCAATGTAATTTATTTGAGCCATTTTAGAATAATTTTAGATATATAAAAATTTTATTGAACTTTTCACCCTCTTTTACCCACCTCCTAGAAGAATTTGAAAATCTACATAAAACTTAATTTTACCACTTCTATGAGTAGAATTTTAAAAATTTGAGAGACACGGTTAATATCAAGGAGTAAAATTTGGTTCAGTAAGATAAAAATAATTTTTTGGTGAATAGTAACTTTTTATTTTTATTACCTCGGTTAAAAGTAAATAGGGTAATTAAGGGTAAAAATGATATTATTATTACCCTAACACGTGTCCAAATTCTATTAGATAAGTGTAATTCGACCAAAAACAACCTTAGAAATAAAATATTACCCTTTAGGTCCACTTGTATTAGATTAGGGCACTAATTATTATTTTATTTAAAGAAGAGTTAAAATAGTTAAAATCAAATTTTAATAACTAAATTTTTTTTAATATAGGGTTATACATAAGATAAATTCGACTACAACTATTTATTATAAAGCTACAAATATTTCCTACATAATGGTATTTTATTTATAATTTTTAGACATTAATTAATTTAATTTAATTTATTTATGACACAATGACGATGAAGTAATTACCTTATTAATGAAATATTAACATAATTGATGTTATAAATACCCAAATAAATGTAATTTTATACTTTTTATGAATTAAACTAATTTTATAGGTTAATATGACATGTTAGTATTGATTCAATTAACTGTTTTCTAACATATCATATTGTTATGATTTCAACAAAAATCAATTACCAAATAGTGTCAATATTGACATAAAATAGTTTTTAAAACAAATATTAAATTATTAATTGTTATTATATTCTTAAAAATCTAAGGTTCGGCCAAATGAATTAGATAAGGTTATATATATTAATAATTAACCACTTGGGGTTCTTTTGTGTTGTTATAGTATATTTATTAACCATATAGTGTAAGAAAACAATAAGACATGGTAAAAGTTAAATTATTTAACTTTGAGTTAAATCTAAATGATAAGGTTAAAATAGTAACCTAAACTTGTCTAAAACCTATTGGTGGAGAGTATTTAGACCCATCCCCACTTTATCTTTGAAATAAATCAATTTGGAGCTATTATACACCGAATATGACTTTATTATAAATTAATATTTTAATTTTTTTCAAAGGTGCCCCTCTCCTCCCTTATAAAAAGGGCACCCCTTCCCTCTTCTCTTCACACCCTTTTGAGCCTTGAATCTCAGCCAAACCCTGACCATATCCATTATAATCTTCCCTAGAAACATTATAGAGGTTCTGGTCTCCTCAAAAGACCAACCCTAGTGCCTTAAGAGGAGGTTAAGAAGAGGCGCGTCAAAGAAGAGGTAATATCCTTTACCGATTCTTTCCAATTTATTTCTTATTCTACTTATTATTCTCTATTTGTTTCATAATAAATTAATAAAATCAGTATCACTCATATACTTATATGTTATTATAAATATGAAACAACCCAATTTCATCTTCTATCCATCCTACGGAAAACAAAATCACCGCACGTGCGTACGTACGAAATACCGTCTCCACTGTAAGAACCCGGCTCTTGTTTTAGAGGTATGTGCTTCTTATTTTCCTTTTTATCAAGTGTTTTTGAGAAAATATGGGAAATGGGGAACAATCCTAAATTTTGGAACTACACGCCGTGTACTTTATCCACACGCCGTGTACTTTTGGCCGTGTAGGGATGAGTACACGGGGCGTGTAGCGATGCCGATGACGAAGGGTGTAGGAACCGACTACATGCCGTGTAGTGGTCCTTTACACGCCATGTAGTCAGTCGGCAGGTTAAAAAGTAAGGCAGTGGAGTCGCTGCCAGCTGGGCGGCAATACACGCCGTGTACTTGGGAGTACATGCCGTGTACTCTTGTCGGCAGATGAACAGTGTGGTGGTGCCGCCAAATGAACAGTTAAATGAAAGGAGTACACGCCGTGTACTTTGAAGTACACGCCGTGTACTTTGTTTTTTGGCTTAAAATAGGCAGTAGCCTCCTCATTTGGTAGAGGAGGCACTTGATCCATTTTGGAACCAAAGGAGGAGGCCAGATCTTTGAAGATCCATTGGGCGTTCGTCTGAAATCCGATTCGGCTTCGGATGATCTCGTTGGAACCGCACGGGTAAGCCCTCTCCTCTCCTGGTACCGTTCAAACCAATTATTCTCCTAACATAAGTTATTTACGTTTGAATGGGTTTTGTTCTTCATCAGATCTACGCCGTTCTTGGGCATTTCTGGAGTTGGCGTTCGGGTATAACGTTCATTGACGAATAAGGTAGGTGGATTTGTGATCATTTTCCAACTGTCGTGCGTTTTTGTGCGTTTTCGTGCCACGAACCCATGTTGGGTTGTCGTGTGGCTGAGTCCGTTTCTATATTTAATTCCTAGAATTGCGTAGGTGATTAAATGGTTATAATAAAATTATGTTTGGGATCGTTTCTTGGATCCAGGACCATCCCGAGGGGTGTGTTCCTCTGTTTAACCGTTTGGCCAGGATACCCGAGGGTATGCCTTAAATGTAGTAACTGTAGAATTGCCTTGATAGGAATTGCTTGTTTACAGCATTTTGATATGTTGGGCATGGCCTGGTTACCTATTTTAGCCTGAGTGTGTGATTACTATTTTAGCCTGAGGGCGTGGTTACTATTTTAGCCTGAGGGCATGGTTACTATTTTAGCCTGAGGGTGTGGTTACTATTTTAGCCTAAGGGAGTGACTATTTTAGCCCGAGGGCTGTCGTTATTCCGCCTGAGGGAAACCTTTCATGCATGATGGCTTGAATTCTGTGCCTTAGGGTGACACTTCGTATGCCTGAGGGAAAGAATTTTGTTACAATGCCTGAGGGCGAGATTCTGTATGGCCTGAGGGCAAGCCTAAGGGTGTGGTTCACTATATTAGCTTAAGGGTGAGATACTGGTTGGCCTGAGGGCTTGGTGCTATTGAGCACAAAAATGTTAATAAATTAAAGGAATTAAATGAATAATAAAATGACAATTTAACTGTTAAGTTAGTTACTTTTGAGTACTGCTTAGTTATTGCATTTTACTACTGCACACTTGTTGCATGTTTTACACACAGTTGAGCATGGGCCTTTGGTGGGTGCCTACTGAGATATATTTCTCACACCCTATTTGGGTCACGCTTTTCGGCCCAAACATATTACGTTGCTGCAGGTGTAGATAGGGGCATGAGTCCCTATACAAGTACTTGACTGTTTCTGAGGAGTATGAGGGCATGGGACCGAGCCTAGGCTCGCGATGCCGCTGCTAGCTGTTTTTTTTGCCTTGCTGTACTCTATTTTCTGCTGTACTGTATTGATGTATAACATGTTCTGGCTGTTTTCCTCAAACTTGAAACATGCATCATCATCACTTATATACTATTGGTTATATCCACTACTATAGTTATTTCAGTTGTGTATGTTTACTGCTTCTGCTATTGTTGAATGTTTATTTTGGTATTCCGCTGTGCTACACTTTGATAAATGAGGGCATAGTTTCCCCACTATCAGACCTGGGCCCTCGCTGCTAGTCGGAAACCTCTTGCGTTTGGGGAAATGCGTTTGAGGTCACATGGCGAACCGGGTTCGGGGCACCCGTTGCGTGGAACCCGAGTCCAGGATGTTACAAAGTGGTATCAGAGGGTGTTTTTTTCTTTGACTTACTATTTGGAGCCGTAGTTAGGGATAGGATGGAACGGTAGTTGGTAATAAGCTGTGCCCGGGCGTAGCTAACCCGTGTACTGGGAAAAACCAGTCTACCTCGTATTTTGCATTCTTTGGATTTTTCAATTTTACGGTTGATATGTTTTCACCGCTAGGTGACGCACTTGGATTTTGCTGGTTATATTTTATCTGTGGGTCCTATGTAGTTGCAACCCGATGAGATGAGGGTATGTCGTCTCATGCATCATATAGGCACATGCTAGATATCACATGTCATGCATAGTTTCCATGCCATGTAGGTGCATTAGAAATTTGCATGTTGTTGTGATAGTTGTTGTGCTAGAAAATCATGCTGTTGTGATAGTTGCTTGATAAATACCTGCCCTGTGATATGGTATTTTTGTTTGAGCTTGTTTTTGGAATGGACGCCAAACTTTGGTTTTTGGGGAGTATGGTCCCCCATTGACCGGAATTTGGTGGATCATTGACTGGTTATTGGTTATAACACATATAAGATGTCAAACTTTGATTCGTGGGGAGTACGGGCCCCAACAGGTCGGAATTTGACACTTAGGTGTTGTTTTCAGTATTTTCTGGGGTCCGGAGAAGTTTCTGAGGCATACTGTCTGGAAAACCCAGAAATACACGCCGTGTAGGACCTCATACACACCGTGTGTGTTCTTCTGTTCGGGAAGAAAAATGAACTTTTTGAGTACACGCCGTGTACCCTGAGTACACGCCGTGTAGTCTCTTCCTGTGTCACAAAACGTGTGGGAGGTGACACAGGGTAGGGAAGAGGTTGGGTAAAACACGCCGTGTAGTGTTGACCCGAAGTCTGGCCTTGTAACAAATAACACGGGTCGGTGAACTCCTTCATAGGACACGTCGTGGCAATAATGAACACGCCGTGTAGTGAAACCTGGGGACTCGGCCGTATAACTAACAAACACGGGCCGGTGTCACCGTTTCTTGAACACACCGTGTACCTTTGGAGGACACACTGTGTAGTCTTGTCTGAGGACAGACCGTGTGGAGTTAAACTGAGTATTCGGCCATGTCACAGACGACACAGGCACATGGAGACTAACACCGTACACACTGTGTAAGTATTATACACGCCGTGTAGTTTTGTTGAACGGAAGCCATGTGGCTTAGCCGTGTAGAAGGACCCGGGCAGGGGAAAGGAAGTCAAGTACACGCCGTGTAGTCAGTGTACATGCCGTGTAGTCTTGTTTTGCAAATTTTGAAACACCTTCATCCTCTTGTTCCTTTGTGGTTCCTTCGTTTCAGTCTTAATAATTTTGAATCAGAGGCGTGTTGACCTTGTAGTGTGATGCCGCCTAGATGATCGCGAGTTGTTCGCCAAGAGAGCGGCGGTGATTATATTCCGAATATGGTGGGACATGGGCTACCAGTTGATCCACTAGTAGAGCCAGATGCGGCACCAGCTGTTATATCGGACACGGGTGCAGAGGCGCAGTTCCGTGAAGGCTTATCACAGTTTATGAAGACCTTTTAGGGAGCATCGCAGGCTGCCACATCTATGGCCGAGTTGACGCATATCTTTAAGCAATAGAAACAGCCTACATTTTCAGGGGATGGCGGACCACAGGCTGCAGAGTCTTGGCTAGGATTGATGCAGACTATTTTCGAGAATCTTGGGATGCCTCCAGGGCGGAGGGTCAAGCTCGCGACTTACATGCTACGTGATTCCTCCAAGAGGTGGTGGGATGTTACCACCCAGTCAGAGCATCATAGGGACATGACGTGGGAGGATTTTAGACAGTCTTTTATGACTTCTTCTTTCCCAAGACACTAAGGGCAGATAGAGCTCGAGAGTTCATGAATCTGCAGCAGGGCGCTATGTTAGTGATGGACTATTCTGCTCATTTTATGGAGATTCAGTGCTTTGCACCCGTGTTGGTGGGTGATGAGACGCTGAGAGCTAGATGTTTTGAGGATGGTCTTCAGTATGACATTCGAGCGCTGGTGAATGTTTTCAGGTTGCCTACTATACACACGATTTTGAATCAGGCGTTTATTATAGAGAGGAACCTGCGAGAATCTAGTGGTGTGGGCCAGGGAAGTTCGGCACCAGTTACTGGTACTATTTCTGCCAGCAAGAGGAAGAGACAGATGGACTTCTCTCAGGGCAGCAGTACCATCTAGGCAGCTTCTTCAGGTGGCCCGATCAGGTGCTACCAGTGTGGCAGAGAGGGGCACAAGAGGATGCAGTGTCCACAAGACCCAGTGGAGTGCCGATCTTGCAGCAAGATGGGTCATCTGTAGCGCTTTTTCAGGACGTTTCTACCAGTGGATAGTGAGAGGGGTTCTATGCAGACTCCGCGTGCGGGAGCAGGACCAGTGGCTTCTTACTAGTCAGGGAACTGGAATACGTCAGGGCATGTAGGCAGAGATTGTGGTCGTGGCCGTGGTGGCTAGACACCAGGATCTCAGAGGCAACAGGGTGGGATGGCTCAGGGTAGCCAGGCTGTGTCGCAGGACCGCGACACTGGACAGGAATATGCAGTGCAACAGACCCAGCCGGAGTAAGATCCTGGACCTTCGACAGTTAGAGGTACTATTCTAGTAGCTTCTGTCTCGTCTTCAGTACTTTTTGATATGGGTGCTACACATAGTTTTATATCAGTACCCATTGTGGAGAGCCTTGGTCTTGGTGTTTCTACTTCTTCTGATATCTTGACGCTAGACACTCCGTTGGGGACTAGGACGGTTGGTGTGCGTCAGTGCAAGGAGTGCCCCCTTGAGGTTGGTGGGTGTCACTTCCTTTGGGACCTCTATGTCCTGGAGATGATGAGCTATGACATCATTCTCAGGATGGACTAGTTGGTTCCCTTTCGAGCCTTTGTGGACTGGTATCGTCGCAGGGTGCGTTTCACGTCACCAGAGGGTGGGGAGTTTCTATACAAGGGTGAGTGGGATGTTCAGGAGAGTCGAGCTGGACCAGAGCATCATGGGAGAGGTGGAGTCATAGCCCAGATTGCAAGCTTATATCTGGATGACCAGGGGACTTGTCATATGGATTTCCCTCCAGTTTTTTATCATTTCAGGGATGTCTTCCCAGACGACTTTTCAGGTCTACCTCCGGTGCGTGAGGTGGATTTATTTATCGAGCTTGTTCCAGGAGCAGCACTGGTGTCCATTACTCTTTATAGGATGGCCACGCATGAGTTGCAAGAGCTCAAGAGGTAGTTAGTGGAGCTACAGGCAAAGGGTTTTATCCGACCCAATACTTCTCCTTAGGGTTCTCCGGTCCTCTTTGCGAAGAAGGCGGATGGTACCCTTAGGCTGTGTGTGGATTATCGGAAGTTGAACCAGTTGATGGTTAAGAACCGATATCCCTTTCCAAGGATAGATGATCTGTTTGATCAGCTTCGTGGAGCACGAGTGTTCTTGAAGATTGACTTGAGATCCGGATATCATCAGCTGCGCATTAGACCATTAGATATACCTCTCACAGCTTTTAAGAGAAGGTATGGTCTACATGAGTATACGGTTAAGACGTTTGGACTCACGAACATGCCAGCAGTTTTCATGGCTCTGATGAATCGTGTGTTCCATCCGTATCTTGATTCATTTGTGGTAGTATTCATGGACGACATCTTGGTGTACTCGCACACTCGACACGACCATGCCACCCATCTTGAGATCGTATTGAGTACACTGAGAGAGCATCACCTTTATGCTAAGATCTCGAAGTTCCACTTTTGGATGGACCAGATTCACTTCCTGGGTCATATCGTCTCAGAGGCAGGAGTTTCAGTAGACCCAGAGAAGATGAGAGAAGTAGTTTCCTGGAATCAGCCTAAGAACGTGTTTGAGATACGGAGTTTCTTAGGGCTGGATGGTTACTACAGACGTTTCATACAGGACTTCTCCCGCTTAGAAGCACCGTTGATAGGTCTGACTAAGAAGGGTGTGAAGTTTGTTTGGTCAGAAGCTTGTGAGACAACTTTTCAGGACCTGAAGGGAAGACTGACATCAACACCAATCCTGATACTCCCAGAGTAGGGGAGGAGCTATACAGTTTACTGTGATGCGTCATGGATTGGGCTGGGAGCCGTTTTGATGCAGGGTGACCAAGTTGTGGCGTACGGGTCTCGGTAGTTGAGGCCATATGAGAGGAATTACCCGACGCACGATCTCGAGTTGGCTACAGTTGTGCATGCGTTGTGCTGTTGGAGACATTACCTGTTGGGAGAGCATTTTGTGATTTTCACCGACCACAAAAGCCTCAAGTATATCTTTACTCAGCGTGACTTGAATCTGAGGCAGAGAAGGTGGGTCGAGTACCTACAGTCCTTCGATTTTGAGCTTGCCTATACACTTGTTAAAGGTAATGCAGTAGCCGATGCACTGAGCAGGAAGACCCAGATACAGGCAGTACAGGAGGCCAGTGGTGAGTGGCAGCTTATGGCCTTGTTCTCTGAGATGCATCTAGAGGTGCATGACAGTTTGGGGTAGAATTATCGTTCCTCATTACCTGTGACTTCTACCCTCCTGGACAGAGTGAGGATGAGGCAGCTATCGGTTTCATAAGGCCTAGTTCTACGGGAGTCGGTGGCAAGTGAGGACCCTCCTTCCAGTTGGACGATAGGTGATGACGAGGTTTTGCGTTTCCATGGACATGTATGGGTTCTAGGGGATATACGCGAGGAGCTGATAAGGGAGTTTCTTGCTTCAGCTTGGGTAGTTCATCCCGGGGTTACCAAGATGTACCGAGACTTGAGACGCCAGTACTGGTGGCCGGGTATGAAGAGAGAGATAGATGGTTTTGTTACGAGGTGTTCCACTTGTCAGCAGGTGAAGGCAGATCATTAGAGACCAGCTGGGCTGTTACAGCAGTTGCCCATTCCAGAGTGGAAATGGGATGATGTCGCGATGGATTTCATGATGGGTTTTCCAAGGTCACCTCGAGGCAATGACGCCGTATGTGTTATTGTGGACAGACTTATGAAAGTAGCTCACTTCTTGCCGATCAAGGAGACCTTTGGTGTGAACGAGCTCGGAAGGCTATATATCTGAGAGATTGTACGTCTGCATGGGGTCCCTCGTTCTATCGTTTAAGATAGGGACACCCGCTTTATGTCTCGTTTTTGGTAGAGTTTTCAGAGGGCGCTGGGTACACAGGTGCTTCTAAGCACAACATACCACCCTCAGACTGATGGCCAGTCAGAGCGGACGATACAGGTGCTAGAGGATATGCTGCGCGCATGCATCCTAGACTTTGGGGGCTCTTGGGAGAAGCATACAACCTTAGTCGAGTTTTCCTATAACAATAGTTTTCAAGCAACTATTGTGATGGAACCATACGAGGCTTTATATGGTAGGCCATGCTGATCACCTTTGTGCTGGTTAGAGGTGGGTGAGGCAGCTTTATTGGGACCACAGCTCATGTAGGAGACATCTGAGCAGGTCCAGTTGATTCGGAAGTGGATGGCTACCGCACAGTCTCGTCAAAAGTCTTATGATGATCGACGCAGACGACCTTTGGAGTTCGTGGTTGGGGATCAGGTTTTCTTGCGTGTTTCGCAGAGGCTGGGACACAAACAAATCAGGAGAAAGGGTAAGCTTTCGCCGAGGTATGTGGGGCCATTTGAGATTCTAGAGAGAGTCGGGCTGTTTGCCCATCAGTTGAAGTTACTGCAGCGGTATCGAGCCATGCATGACGTCTTCCACGTGTCTCAATTGCGTCACTACCATTCAGACCCGTCTCACACCTTTTAGCCAGATGAGGTTGAGCTTTAGTATGATGTGTCCTTTGAGGAGCATCTGATCCGTATTGTTGACAGGAGCACGTAGGTTCTCCGAAGCCGGTCAGTTCCTCTCATACGGGTGTTATGGCAACATGGCCGAGTGTAGAACGAGACCTGGGAGCGGGAGGCCGACGTACGTGCTCAGTGGCCAGAGCTGTTCTGAGCTTTATCTTTGCCACCCTGGAAAGGTCAATTCGGGGACGAATTGCTATACGGGAGGAAGTTTGTAAGAACCTGACTCTTGTTTTAGATGTTTGGGCTTATTCATTTCCTTTTTCTTAAGTGTTTTTGAGAAAATATGGGAAATGGGGAACAATCCTAAATTTTGGAACTACACGCCGTGTACTTTATCCACACGCCATGTACTTTTGGCTATGTAGGGATGAGTACACGGGGCGTGTAGCCATGCTGGTGACGAAGGGTGTAGGAACTGACTACACGTCTTGTAGTGGTCCTTTACACGCCGTGTAGTCAGTCGGCGGGTTAAAAAGTAAGGCGGTGGAGTCGCCATCGGCTGGGCGGCAGTACACACCGTGTACTTGGGAGTACATGCTGTGTACTCTTGTCGGCAGATGAACAGTGTGGCGGTGCCGCCAAATGAACAGTTAAATGAAAGGAGTACACGCCGTGTACTTTGTTTTTTCAGCTTAAAACAGACAGTAGCCTCCTCATTTGGCAGAGGAGGCACTTGAGCCATTTTAGAGCCAATAGAGGAGGCCAGATCTTTGAAGATCCACCGGGCGTTCGTCTGAAATCCGATTCGGCTTCGGACGATCTCGTTGGAACCGCACGTGTAAGACCTATCCTCTCATGGTACTGTTCTTACCAATTCTTCTCCTAACGTAAGTTATTTACGTTTGAATGGGTTTTGTTCTTCATCAGATCTACGCCATTCTTGGGCGTTTCTAGAGTCGGCGTTCGGGTATAGCGTTCATTGACGAATAAGGTAGGTGGCTTTGTGATCATCTTCCAACTGTCGTGCATTTTTGTGCGTTTTCATGCCACGAACCCATGTTGGGGTGTCATGTGGCTGAGGTAGTTGCTATATTTAATGCCTAGAATTGCGTAGGTGATTAAATGGTTATAATAAAATGATGTTTGGGATCGTTTCTTGGATCTAGGACCATCCCAAGGGGTGTGTTCCTCTGTTTAGCTATTTGGATAGGATACCCGAGGGTATGCCTTAAATGTAGTAACTGTAGAATTTCCTTGAGAAGAATTGCTTGTTTACTGCATTTTGATTTGTTGGGCATGGCCCGGTTACCTATTTTATCCTAAGGGAGTGGTTACTATTTTATCCTGAGGGCGTGGTTACTATTTTAGCCTGAGGGCGTGGTTACTATTTTAGCCTGAGGGCGTGGTTACTATTTTAGCCTGAGGGTGTGACTGTTTTAGCCCGAGGGCTGTCGTTATTCTGCCTGAGGGAAACCTTTCGTGCCTGAGGGCTTGACTTCTGTGCCTGAGGGCGACACTTCGTATGCCTGAGGGCGAGAATTCTGTTACAATGCCTGAGGGATAGATTCTGTATGGCCTGAGGGAAAGCCTGAGGGCGTGGTTCACTATATTATCCTAAGGGCGAGATACTGGTTGGGCTGAGGGCTTGGTTCTGTTGAGCACAAAAATGTTACTAAATTAAAGGAATTAAATGAATAATAAAATGACAATTTAACTGTTAAGTTAGTTACTTTTGAGTACTGCTTAGTTATTACATTTTACTACTGCACACTTGTTGCATGTTTTACATACAGTTGAGCACGAGCCTTTGGTGGGTACCTACTGAGATATATTTCTCACACCCTGTTTGGGTCACGCTTTTCGGACCAAACAGATTACGTTGCTGCAGGTGTAGATAGGGGCAAGAGTCCCTATACAGGTACTTGACTATTGCTGAGGAGTATGAGGGCATGGGACCGAGCCTAGGCTCGTGATGCCGCTGCTAGCTGTTTTTCTTTCCTTGCTGTACTCTGTTTTCTGCTGTACTGTATTGATGTATAACATGTTCTGGCTGTTTTCCTAGAACTTGAAACATGTAGCATCATCACTTATATACTATTGGTTATATCCACTGCTGTAGTTATTTCAGTTGTGTATGTTTACTGCTTCCGTTGTTGTTGAATGTTTATTTTGGTATTCCGCTGCGCTACACTTTGATAAATGAGGGAATAGTTTCCCCACTATCAGACCTGGGCCCTCGCTACTAGTCGGCAGCCTCTGACGTTTGGGGAAATGCGCTTGAGGTCACGTGGCGAACTGGGCTCGGGGCACCCGTTGCGTGGCACCTGGGTCCGGGACGTTACATCCACGCCATGGTGTAATCTGTTTTCCACCACCACCTTACTTGGATGGGTATAATGGTGTAAATAAATAACTATATATGATTATTGTAAAGTGATAATTATTCTTAAATATTATACAAACACTTAAATACAATTCCATGATCATGGGAATGATATCATCGTTCGTGCGTACGTACGGACTACCGTCTCCACAAATGCGATGAGATTCATTTTCCATGATTAACCATTCAAGAATGATTATAAAGTATATATAGTAAATAATCATGAAATATATTAAATAATAATGATACTGTATTTATGAACATATATGTTTCATTTACATAATTCCATTTAATTCAATAAGGAAACGAAAACAGTGTTCATGCGTACGCACGACCTACCGTCTCCATGAACGATGTATTTCATTCCATTTGTCGATCTATAATATATATTTATATAATGAATATATATTATATATAAATAATGTTTTACATTTTGGAATTAATTAAATCAGGATATAAGTAATAATATCAAGAACAACATGTCGAAACATGTATGATAAATGAAACGATTTTACCCAAAACGCTGCTTTAAAATAGAATTTACAAAAGAACGGGTAATATAAAGTCATAAGTGAACCATATATGATATCATAACAATGAATATGATTCTTTAATAAGTCAATGAAATTATTTAAATCATTATAAAGGAGGTTCGGATAGGTACGAAGGATATCATACCTAAGGTAAGGGAAAATCTCGTAATCTCAATTTTTATCTGAGATTGTTTATACTTCGATATTTACTGGGGAATATTTATCATCCACATCCATGTTTCCTCAATATTTAATATTATTTATATCCTCCTACAATTTTTTAAATCCAATTTTACCCTTCAGTGAGTTTATAGTAAAATATATGAAAGGAATCTTTTTTCGTTTTTAGTACAAGGTACTTTTTTGACTTTTCCGGCCAAAGTATGAGAATAATGTTTTTCTTTAACTTATACCGCATGAATGGATTTTTAAAAAATTATTTCCGTGAAGCTTCCTTTAATAGTTTACATGTTTATTTTTAATCAACTTCTTTTGGTTAAAAATTTTAAGACATGTTAAGAAAGGAAAATGTTTTTGAAGTAGAAAGGATATTTTCCTCCAGAATTCAAGTGTTTTATCAAAATTATTTTCCATATAAGATAATATTGGGTTCTGTTTCTATACCTATTTTTACATTTATTTGATTATGTTATTATGGAATTATTTTTATGATGTCCTTTTATCTTATATCTATTATGTTATGATGGCATGATGTTTAAGAATCCCATTTTATTACATGGGTTATGCTATGATGTATGATTTATGATCTTATGGCACACATAAGGATGGTATCATTTTGAGATGGGTGGGACCTATATCTCCCTCCAATGCATTGGGTAAAGATTTATATATCATGATATAGACATGGCTGGAACGGTAAATTAATCTGATTCAGTGTTACAGAACTAAAATGAGGAGTGAACTCGATTCAGAAAGGGACTTTGTCCAGTAATATGGTCTTGGTAGCAATGCCTTGGATACTATGGAAATCATAACATGTGCTTAATGGTTGCCAAAATTACATGATTTATTCCCATGCTATTTTATCATGATTGATGTCCCATTATGATCTATGCCTTATGTACTAACATGTTTTATGTCATTGCTCAAGATCTTGATGTTTAAACATTATGTTCATGTTTTTAAGTTTAAATGTATATGATTTGTTTTATTTTCTCCATGCGTACCCTTACTGAGCATTTGAGATCACCCTTTTTTATGTTTTCTTTTCCCCAGGATTTGAAGAAAGTTTTTAAGTAAGTAAACAAAAAGGGGAAGATCTTTATGGGAGATGTTGAAGATCTTTCACCACGATTAGAAGATTATGTTCCATGTTTCCAAAGACACTAAACTATTACAGTCCTTGAGTGTTGGTTCTTGTTATGTATTAAGTATTTCGCAAAAGTAATGTAATGTCTATGTACTTCAAGCTTTGGGTCTCTACAGTTATTTCTTATGGTCTTACGAATTCTCCTTCTAACTTCAGGGATTTAATGAATAAGGTCTCCAGAGATTACCTTGATCAGTTTTTGGTAGTCTTTATAGATAATATTCTTATCTATTCAAAGAGAAAGGAATAGAATTAAGATCACTTAAGAATTGAACTAAAGACCCCGAGGAAGGAGAATCTATATAAAAAATTTAAAGAGTGTGAATTTTGGCTGAAAAAGTTTACATTTTTAGGTCACATAATCTCAAGATATGGTATAACAGTAGATCCATCAAAGAAGGAGGCTATTGAATGCTGGACAAGAACAACCATGATGAGTGAGATCCATATATTTTCTGGTTTAGATAGATATTATCGATTGTTTATGGATATTTTCCAATGACTATCTAATACTCTGACCAAGTTAAATTGGAAGGGTGTCAAGTTCTTATGGACAAATGAATATGAGGAAAATTTCAAGTAACTGAAGAGAATGATAGTAAGTTCACCTGTGCTTACATTAACCTGGAGTGGATAAGGGTTTCTAATCTTTAGAAATGTATAAAAGAAGGGTTTGGGATGTTTTATTATGAAAAATAACATGGTTATCGATTATTCCTCACAACAGTTTAATATTCGTGAGAAACATTACCCAACTCATGATTTGGAGTTAGCAGTGGTAAATTTTTCATTAAAGATATGGATGCATTATCTTTATGGAGAAAAGTGTGATATATATAAGGATAATAATAGATTGAAATATATATTCACACAGAAGGAGTTGAACATATGCCGGAGAATATGGTTAGAGTTTATAAAGGATTATGACTACTTTATACATTACCACAATGAGATAGAGAACATGGTAGCTGATTATTTAAGTCAGATGGATCATTCTAGCTTATCCACGATAAGGATAAAAAAGATACAATATTTCTAAATTTTCAATGGAAGGATCTTGAAATCAGGATGGAAGGGGAAAATTATTATCTTTCTCAAATGAATGAACAAACCTCTATCCAATTAAATATTAAGAAGGTGTAGAAGGAAGGTGAAGATCTAAAAAAGAAACTTAGGAATGTTCCTAAGTTTAACCATGATCAGGATGGAATGATAAGTTAGAAAAACTATGTATGTGTTCATTCCATACCAAATTTGAAGAAGGAGCTGTTAGAGGAAGCACATAGTTCTTAATTCTCTATTCATACTAGAAGTACGAAGATTTTTATAAAGTTGAAATATTACTTCTGGTGGGATGGAATGAAGAGAGATATCACAATGTTTGTATAATGGTTCTTGGTATTCCAACAAGTTAAGGATGAAAGAAAAATTTCAAAGTGGGTGTTGCACCCATTACCTATACCAGAATTGAAATAGGAGAACATCACTATGGATTTTGTTGTGGGACTACCCAAAAACTCTAAAGGGTTTAATGCTATATGGGTGGTAGTCGATCACATTACTAAGTCAACACACTTCATTTATATAATAGAATACTTCTCTTTGGAACACCTTTTCTAGGATATACATTAAGAAAGTGGTAAGGTAGCTTGGAGTACCACATTCTATTATATCAGATCGGAATCCGAGTGTTACCTCATAGTTTTAGTGAAGTCTTAAACAATCACTTTCTACCAAATTGATTTTTAGTGCTTCTTATCATCCTTAGATAGATGGTCAGTCTGAAAGAATAATTAAAACCCAGAGGATATTTTGATATCACGTTCTCTAGATTTAAAAGGTGTTTGGGATCAACACATTCTTATAGTTGAGTTTTCTTACAACAATAGCTTTCACTTAGGAATTATAATGGTACCGTATGAATCCCTTTATTGGAAGAAATGTAGAGATCCAATGCTTTTGGATGAGGTTGGAGAAAGAAATCTATTGTGACATAATATTGATGAAGAAATGGTCAAGAAGGTTAAAACCATTCAGCAACATATGAAAGCAGCTCAAAGTCAGTAGAAATGTTATAATGATAACCATCGGCCTGATCTGGAATTTGAAGTTGGTGAAAAAGTGTTTCTAAGAATCTCACCCTAGAATAAAGTTATGATATTTGAAAAGAAAGGGAATCTAATACCTATTTATATCAGTCCATTTGAGATTCTTGATCATATCGAGATGGTAGCCTATCACATGGAACTCCCTCCAAATATCTATAAAGTCCATGATGTTTTCCATGTATCTCTCTTGAGGATGTACATACCTAACCCTTCACATGTACTAAATGTAGAGTTCATACCATTGGAGCATGGTATTTCTTATGAGGAGAAACCAATTGAAATTCATGATCATATAGAGAAAGTTCTAGTCAAACAAGACCACTCACCTGGTCAATGTTTTGTGGATAAATCACCAGTTCGAGTAAGCTATGTAGGAACTTGATGATATTATGAATCCTAAGTATCCTTATTTTTTATTTACCTGAGTGAGGAATTTCTAGGGAAAAATTCATTTTAAGGGGGGTAAAATATAACACCCTGAGTTTTTATTAACCTTATTTTTTGAATAAATTGAATTTTCATTCATATATTTCAATTCACTAAGTAAAACATTCCTTTAAATTGGAAATGACTTTGTGTACATTACACCTTTCCAACTTGTCACACATTACATGTAACACTGAATTGGCATATGTTACACGCAACAGTGATGTTTCTACAAAACATCATATTACTGATATAATTATTTAAATGAGATAATTATAACATAGACATTAAACTCAGTAATATGAGTAGTAATAAATAATCTTAAAATATTTTTTATAATCATTTTTTATAAATAAAAAATATTTATAATGATAGATATTATTCTTGGTAAAGTCCTTATATTTTTAAAAAATATCGTTTTATCGAATGAACTGCTTTTAATGACCTTCTCATAAAAATAATAAAATTAATTTTAGAAACATTTAAAAATTTGATTTGATAAAATAAAATTAATTTTTTAATTTATAATAAATAAATTATCTTAGGGTGAATTTTTGATATTTTTCGGAGAAACATCATTTTTGGATGAATAGTGAAAAATACCAGATTCTAATTCCAAACTCCCTTTTCATCTATTTTATTTATATGGATAAATTATATTTTAATTTGGTTTAAAATAATAATAAGATTATATTTTTATAAATTAATCTAATGTGGTTAATTAGAACCAATTTTAAGTTGAAATTTGTTATAAAAACATAGCAACTTTTGATGTTTTTTACTCTAAAAACCCACATTGTCGACCCAACTGTGTGATAAATTCTAAATTAATTTCTGCCAATTATGTGATTGGAATTTGTAAAAATGGATTTTATATTGGGAATAATCATAATTTATAATGTCTAATAAGGTCAACTTAGTTTTTTACCAAAAATATTAGTTAAAGTGATTAAAATTAATTAAATCTATTAAGGTAAAATTAAGCTGAATGAAGGACTAAAAATTACATTTAAGACCCAAAATGACATAGAAAGTTGTCAAAAGCCTATTTTATGGACATTTTTTACACCTATTGTCACGTTTCTTGAATATGTACTATTATTGTATCCACATGCAACATGAAAAATGTTGGTGGAATTCTCTCTTCTAGAATTTACAAGAGGGCCACTCCTCCCCCATTATAAAAGGGATCCTTTCCTTCCAATTATTAACACATATAAATCCCATTGTATTTACTAACTTCTAATGAAATAAGCTCCAAAATTCCCTATCTTACATATAGAAGCCTCCCCTAGGAATAAATCTATCCAAGGAATCATTTTGGAACAAACCAAAAGGATTTTCTCAATTAAGAGGTAACAACTTCTCTCAAGTCCTTTATTTTATTTTCTTTCGACACCTCCTAAACTTAAATTTTTCCATGATTTTTTTAAAAAAAATCCTAAATATAATAGGATATTTTATACTAATTGTTTTACCAAAAAATACACACAAATCCTCTTAATGGGTAATTAACATACTGTTTACGTGTATAGAGAACTGCCGCCTCACGAAATGATGATTGTTAAATTTTCATTACCACCTCTTATGGTGGAAATTATGATGGAAAATATGTTTATATATATTATATGCCATATTTATTATGTATTTATGCTTCTGTATTCATTTTATAACATAGAACATTTTTAATTTCCATTTGGTTTTAATATGATAATTTCATTTGAGGAAGTGTAGACTACCGCCCTCTCAAAGCAATGTGATTCGTTCACACACTGCATGGAATGTATGATGGATAGGTTTTGTGAACTTATGTGATATATATAATATAATAATTTTATTTTAATAATGATTTATATATACATATATTTATATATACATATCTCATTTACATTCTTTCTTTCAATGCGATATTAAAAATGGAAACAACGTTCATGTGTATATACGACTTACAATCTCCATGAACAGTGTATTCCATTTCATACTTATATATTATATAAATTATTATAATATAGATATAATGAATATATATATATATATTATATTTATATAATGGTTTAAATTCTTGAATGATTATATAAGTATAAGGGCTAAAATTATAACAAATTATGACACATACGAAGAACAAAGAAAATATTACCTGATGTGAAAGCTTAACATAGGATGGTTAACAATAGGGTAATATAAGGTCTAAATCAAACCATATATGGTATTAGATATAATAATATGGTTTTGGAAAATATTTATAATAAATTTATATTTATTATACAGGTGTTTTTAATGAGTACAATGAATGTTAAGAAACAAAGTAAGGAGATTTCACCTCACCTTTTATTTATGTGAGATACAAGCTATGTTCCCCACTCTTTCCTTTTGGGTGGTGTATGTACTACCCATTATATTATTATATTTTTATTATATTTAAATTTATGGGTATTCACATATCCATTTTATGACCTTTCTTTTATGAGGTCTTTGTTTAAAAATCTACAAAATCAGTAAAAATGTTTTGTCTCAATTTTCATTCTTTGAAACTCATGTTTTGTTATGCACTTAAAATATTTTTAAAGTGTGTACACATCAATTTCACATGTTATATCATGAATTTACTTATTTTCAAGAAATTTAAATCTTTATTTAATTTTATTTTCTTACATGGAGAATATAATCCCAAGTTAACATGTTATAAGAGTTTATTGAAATAATCTCATCTCTTTTCAAGATTGTTTATGTTTATACTTACTTTAATGAAATATTATGATCCATATATCAAGAAAACTCATGAATTTACTTATCATATATTTATTCATGGTATATTCATGTATTAGTACAATTTTTACACACTTTTGTACTTAAGATATTTTTTAAGTAAAATATGATTGTGTCTCTATCTGGTCGGAAATCTATTATATTAGAAAACCATGTTTTCAAAAATGTTTTAAAAAATAGTTTCAAAATATATTTGAATCAAATTTTCAAGTAAAAATTATTTTAGAAACGTTTTATGGTTTTTCCATTCATCCTTTATTATTTATTAAAGTGTTTTTCAAAGAAAAAGGTTTTCAAAAGGTTTTATGTTTTTAAAAGCATTTTTGAATGTAGATAGGATGTTTTCCCAAAGAAATTTTTTTAAAAGTACTTTAAAAATTATTTTTAATCTAAGATAATATCCATTGGAGTTACTCATTCCATTATAGGGAAGTTATTCAATGTTTCCATTCATATTATTTCTTTGAGTGAATTATGTTTTGATGACATGATGTTTATGAAACCCGTTTCTCTTTCACAGGTTATGTGATTTTGAAACCCAATTATTTTCACGAGTTATGTTTATAATGAAATGATCATGAAACATGTATATTTACATAGGTTACCGTATGATTACATATTTATAATACCCATATTATTTCATGGTTTATGATTTGATTGTTTATGATTCTATGGAACATGTATGTATGATTTCACTATGATATAGGTGGGAACTATATCCCTCTCCAATGCATTGGGTAAAGATTTATATCTCATGAGATATACTAAGATGGAATTGGGAATCAACCTTGAATACTATGATGTTCATGATAGTTAATCATTAATACCAATATAGTAAGAGGAGTGAACTCATGCTACCAAGATGGCTATGGGAGTGAACCATGACTGCCAAGAATGTATGGGAAGGGAACCTATACTACCAAGATGGTCTTGGTAGCAATGCCTTGGATACTATAGAAATCATATTATATGATTATATGTTTTCCACAATTTCATGTTTTATTCCTATGTTATGATTTCATGGATTATGTTATTTATTTCCTTATGATTCATGTCTTTTGAACTGCCAATATTTATTCAATGTTACTGTTTATGATCTCTGATATGTAGGGAATGATCTTATATTTTCTTGATCATGTTCTCATAACCTTATGATCATGTTTATGATTATATGTCTCCCTTATTTACACTTAATGAGAATCTGATATAACCCCTTTTTCAATTTCATTTCCCCCAGGTTATGAAGATAGGTATTATGTTTGATCTGTCAAAGAAGGTTTCTAATCATGAAGAACCTAGTTGGAGATAATTTAGCTCGCTTATGTTTCAGTGTTTATGTTTCCATGTTTCCAAAGGCACTAGACTAGTACGATTTTCATGTGTCTGTTTGCATGAAATTGTATGTATAATGAAAATTTTATGTAATTTCAATGTATGTCAAGACTGGGTCACTATAGGTGGTATTCCCAAAATATCAACACCATAACCCTAAAGAGTAGATCTAAAGGAGTTATTTCAAAGAAGAGGTAATCACATTAACCAATCAGATTCATTTTAATTATTATTTTACTTCATATAAATATATTATATTCTATATTAAATAATATATTTGAAATCCTAAATATACTATTTTTTTTATTTTTAAACCAAAATTATCCATCCACTTTTTAATAAAATAGAAAGTGAAATTATCACTCATGCATAAGTTTTACTTACCATTTCCTCATAGAGATTCATCACCATATTTTATGGATGTTTATTATGATGAGTTTAATGTTTATATATGATACTAATTAAATAATTATTCTTATTAAATTATAATATCATTCCAACCTTCTTATGATCCAATATGTTAGAAAACCATAACATTGTTCATGCGTATGTGTGGACTACAAACTCCATGGAGTGATGTGATCTGTGTTTTATTTATTGTTTATTTGTATGGTATTAAGGATAGTTTAAAAAAATATTGTCATGACCCCCACTTATTCAAGATGAAGTAAGATTCATGAAACTCCTTCATTAAGGTATAGAAAGTGTCACAACCCTCCTTCTTCAAGATGAAGAATGGAAGATAATGACCCCTAAGTCCTTCTTCCAGTGGGTCTCGGGGTGGTGAATAGAACCAAGGGTGTATAATATCACAAAATGGAAGGCATTGCCCTTTTTTATAGGAAAAAAGATCGAGAGATAAGATTGTTTATCCCAAAAAAACTCTAAGTACTATATATAAAATAAATACAAAATCCATCCCACATGCATGTTTAAAATAAAACTACTACAAAATACAAAAAAAACTCCAAAATAAGTACCAAAAGTAAGGTTAAGTAGCAACATAATAGATCTCCCAAAGTCCACACTAGTAATGCCCAACATGGTCCACACAGTCCTAATGGAAAACTAAAAGCAATTTTATATATGTAGGGTGATAATACAAGTATACTCAGTAAGAAAACACCAAGGTCTATCCTGAACAAGTGGAGGAAACATATTTATTCCCTTGTGAGAAAATAGAAAATCCCAACAACACCTATCAAGGTATACTAGACACCCCAAACTCACCAAGGCACACTCACTATGTAACACAATTCATGTAATGTAATACCGTAACCGCCTAGATTATTTCGGTACCCCACACCACTTAACACTACTTATATGCTTATACCATAATGAAACACATTATAATGCTCCTACCTCTTCCATAAGCCCCATGTCACAACCTTCCCGCACACACCTGGGCTGCACAAGCCACATCACACCTCGCCTGCAGACACCTGGGTCCCACATCAAGCCCCACAACTTGGGAAAATAGAGATGATCACATCCCACATGCAAAAACATGGGCTATGTACCACATTACATCCTTCCCCCAGACACCTAGGCCACAACCACACCTCATCCCGAAGACAGCTGAGAAAGAAAAACACATCTCATCCTAAAAACACTTGGGAAAGAACAACTCTCCCATAGACACTTGAGCTCATAAACCACACCAAAACCTTCCCAAATAATCTTGGGCTATCAATTCCTAGAATATAGATTTGGGAAGATCAAGTAACCATCCATCTATCCTCCCACCAGGATGTTGGGAAAAGACACCCTCCCCCATGATGATGGGGGTGTTTGTCACATAGTGCTCAACTAGGGTGGGTTGCCTATAGAAATCACAAGGAAATACATGGAATACATATAGATAGCAAACACTCAAACCAAACTATGGGCTTTCATACAACAACAATCCCACAAAACTACCAAATTTTCTACAACCTCTAAATGCAAAACCATGCAACATGCCATAACTCATTTACCCCATCTAATTAATTTAAATAGTTCTCATTATTTATTAATCAATTCATTTATTAATTCCATACCCACTCAAGATACTACCAAGAACGAAACATGTCAAGACATACAAAAAAATTCACATAGAGGGATACTAAGCACGGTAAATTTAACACACTTCATCATCCTTCTTAAAATTCATCCCTCCCAATCCTTCCACCAAACCGCACAACCCAAACACATCCCTACTATATAACACCTCCCATTCATCCCACAATAAAATAAACCAATAAAACTCTCAACCTAAGATTTCATTAAACCACCCAAACTACCCCATGCACAGTCGTGCTATCAACCACATCACCACACAACCACACAAGGCACAAACTTCCAGATTTAATTAGATATCCCTTATTTAGTTCTGATTGTTAATTCATGGGTTATCACATAAAAAGTTTGATCCTAGAGAATCCATTTATTTAACCAAATATAAATGGTTAATAAATTTCACATATATATCCATTACACAGAAGATAAAAGAAAATGATTCACAACCATCATAGGAATGAAAACAAATACCACCAACGACCATGATTTTCAGTAGGAATACATCCCATAAAATTCATGACATCGATCAAAATAAAGATAAAGAATAAGCAAGAATAACTTTCCCCAACCCCTATTTATTGTTTTAAATAGATTCAATTATTTTATTTAATTTTGATTCAACTGTATTCACCATGATACATTCGTACACCCACACCACATGATACACAATTTAGAGAGGTGAAGGGATCCCTACCTCAAATAACAGATGATCAACACCTCTTTATTATGCCCAGATAGGGGGGTGCACATGTAGTAGAAAAACTCTAGCGAAAATTCATTCCAAGCCCATAGTAGAAACACATGACTCCTCGACAAGAATGGTTCAGGGGAATGTCCTATATCAAAAGTAAAAGGAAACACAAAGAGACGAAAGAGTCTCTTCTTTCAAAAGGAAAAATCCTATATCAATGGGAGGAATGGTTTTAAAATCAATTAATGTTAGATTTTTACCAAGACCATGCGATTTGGTCATCTAGAAGTCTTTAAGACTTTTAGTAAAATAAAGATATGATTCATATCCCTTGAAACAGCTTCAAAACCATTTAAATATGGTCTTAAACTCATTTTATGTCAAATAGAATGTTAAAGGGGTGAAACTAGGAAAACTGGAGAAAACTATAATTTTGAAGAACTACTGGAAAAGAGTCATCTATGGATGAGTTACTATTGGGTGACTTACTATTAGATGAACTACCAGTTAATGAGTCACCAATGTGAGATACCTGTGATGAGATACCAGTGGATGAGTCACTGTTGGGTGACTCGACATTGGATGAGCTACCGGTGGACGAGTCAGTATTGGGTGACTCACCATTGGATGACTCACCGTCAAACGAGTCATTGTTGGACGACTCACCATCATGAGTCATAGTTGGAGACCACCAATGTGAGTCACCATTATGACTCACCCTCACAACCTATCATCAGTGAATCACCGTTACAAGTCATTAGTTAATGATACCATCCCAAATCACCAAACCCGACTCATCATCGTGAGTCACTGTTACGACCTACCATTTCCACCTACTAGTCCTGACTCACCATTGGAAAAACTAAAATTTTGAAAACTCTTGAAATGAGCCACTGTGAACTCCTAGAACAATCCAAAAACGAGATTTTCTCAATGTAATGAACCAGATAAGTCCATGCCATTACATCAGATACCTTTCAAACTAATCTATCCCTCAAGAATTCAAAACAAAACACAGAAGGAAATGAGGGGTCTGAACAACCACCCCATGAGATACCTCATAAGGGTCTTTCTACACTTGAAACACCTCTACCAATATCAAAGTTCAATTATAAACCACCTTATGTTGTTAGAAAGATGGAAAAAAACATCAACATCCAAGAGAAAATCCTCCGACATAAGCTAACCCAACCGACCAAAAGTCACACCACACAATCATAACAACCACGTTATCCTAAACATAAAAATCAGGTAATTCATCCCCCATTTCAAGATACTATCTGCTTTGGGAATCACTAACTCACTAGTACAGGTTTAATCACATCTCAATTAATGAATCTCGATTAGGAATCAGGTCCTACCTTTTCAACATGTGGGGACTTCAACATAGATTATTGAACATGGAAACCACTTATCTCATAGTAAAAAAGGATCAAACATCACATTATAAAGAAAAACTTAACAGGAAAGAACTTAAAACAACTCTAGTTACCGGGAACACATTTGTTCTTCACACTCCCTAGTCCTGTCCTCCAGGACCCAATGCCTCCCAAACACGCAAACCAAAGGAATAGTCCACCCACGAAGCACCTTCTTCTGACGATATTGGATTTTTACTGGTGAACCACATACATCACATCACCTTTGATATCCAACTATCCCTAGTTAATGAAATGGGAGTCATCGTGAAGATACCTACAGAGTTGAGAGACATGGAATACATCATGGATCTTTTCCAACCTTGGTGGAAGTGATAAATGGTATTCCACCTCGCTAACTCCTCCCAAAACCTCAAAGGGTCTGATGAAACTAAGAGATAGCTTACTCCCTCTACTGAAACCTCTGCTTCCCACATCGATGGGAAACCTTCAAGGACACAAGGTCCCCAAACTTGAACTTAAAGGAACTCCTCTTGTGATCGGCAAAGAAATTTTACCAGTATTGTGATGCCTTCATCCTCTCAAGAACAAGCTGAACCTTCTTTATTGTGATCTACACTACCTCCAGAAAAAGAGCAATTGTCTCCCCAAAAACTGTCCAGATTAAGGGTGACCAAAACAGAATTCCTTACAAAGCTTAAAATGGGGATATTCCAATGGAAGAGTGATAACTATTATTTTAAGAAAACTCTTCCAAGGTCAAGTGTTACACCCAAGATCTGCCAAAGCCCAAGTCACATGCCCGCAACATATCCTCCAATGTCTGGATGTTTCATTCTATTTGACCATATGTTCGAGGGTGGAAGGAAATGCTGAGGCATAGTTGGGTGACAAAGGCATGATGAAATCCTCTCTAGACTTGTAAGGTGAAACGTGTTTCCCGATATAAGACAATGGATCTCAGAACTCCAGGTAGCCGCACCACCCCATCCACATACCTCCTAGCCAAGGCATCCGCTGCACCTAACTCTTTAATTGCTAATAAGTGGAATGATTTCATTATCTGATCCACCACACCCCAGATAGTATCACAACCTCCCTGATCCCTAGGTAACCCTATGATTAGATCCATTAAGATGTCATCCCACTTCCACTTGGGGAAAGATAAGGGCTGTAACAAACAACCAAGAACATGATGATCAACCTTCACCTATTGGAACATTAAGCACTTTTCCACAAACTCTGATACTACCCATTTCATCCCGGGCCACCAGAACTACTCCCTCAAGAGATAATACATATGGGAAACTTCTAGGTGTACCACTAAGGGTGAGCTGTGAAGCTCACAGAGGACTCCCTCATGCATCTCCACTAGAATAAATAACATTCCATGGAACACCATCCATTTCTGAACATCCTCCAACCATCCCATCAGAACATCACCATAGTCAATGTGGTAATGCATCAACTCTACCTCTGAGTATCCCCACTGAGACTCCTCTACCTACTACATTGATGAAGACTGCACGATCATATGAAATAAAATACCTCCGCCAATATCAGTTTCTATATCCAAGTGCAAAGATGCCAACTCCTAAATCGCCTTCCAAGTGTCTGAAAATTCCCAAACAACCTCCTTCTGCAACTTTCTTCTCAGATCATTATCCACAACATTCCCATTCCCTGAGGTGTAAGAGATTTTAAAATCATAGTCCCAAAAAAAATCCATCCACCTCCACTATCATAAGTTCCGATCTTTCTGGGAAAAGATATATGTCAATCTCATGTGATCCATGAAGACAAAAAATCGGTCCCCAGTGAGGTAATGTCGCCACAACTTCAGTACAAAAACTATCGCTTCTAGCTCTAGATCATGGGTGTAATTTTTCCCTTCATGGGGATATAACTGCCTAGAACCATAAGAGATCACTCCCTGCTAATACATTAATGCACATCCCAAACCTAGATGGGAAGAATCCAAAAACACCTCAAACACCACCCTTTCCTATGGAAAACAGATCATTGTAGCAATGAACAAATTCCCATTTAGATAGTAAAATTATTCCTGGAAATGCTCGCTTCACAAAAGAGACTAGTCCTTTTTAGTTAGAGATGTAAATAGAGCTACGACTCAAGATAAATTGGGTACAAATCCCAAGTAATAGCTTGTTAAATTGAGAAAACTGCGAACTTCTACCACATTATTGGGTGCTACCCATGAAACAACTGCCTAGAACTTTGAAGGGTCCACTGCTACACCCTTATATGACACCACATTCCCAAGGAAATGTACCTCCTATGTATAAAAATTTCACTAGGGAAACTTTTTTTTAGAGATGGTGGCATCAAAGGACCTATAAGATAGTCTGGAGATGCTTAGTATGATCCTCCTTTGAATTCAAGTAGATGAATATTTTGTATATGAATACGAAGATGAACCTATCTAGGAACTCACGAAAGACACAGTTCATTAACCCCATTAACATGGTGAGTGAGTTCGTAACACCAAAAGACATGACTAAAAACTCAAAGTTCCCGTACCTGGACCTGAAAATAGTCTTCAGGATATCACCCTCATTCACCCTCAACTAGTGATATACAGACCAAATATCGATCTTAGAAAACCAACTTTCTCATCTCAGCTGGTCGAAAAGAGCGTCTATCCTTAGTGGAGGTTAACAGTTCTTGATTTTCACCTAATTCAACCTCCAATGATCTATGAACAATCTTAAACCACCATCCACCATATTTGAAAAAATAGAGCACCGCACAATGACACACTGGTCTAGATAAATCCCTTCTTCATCAAGTCATCAATCTGAATCCTTAGCTCTCCTAACTAAAAAGGTTCCATCTGATAAGGATCCATCAAAATCAAATAAGCACTAGGCTGCAAGACTATCATGAAATCAATGTCACGTCAATGGGGTAGATTCACATCCTCCTTAGGGAAAATAGCCAATAACTCCACAAAAACTCTAGGAACCTCTACCACCTCAGTATCCATGGATCCTACTGGAATTTCAACCAATAAGGAAATAAGTGTCTCTACACACTGCCCACCCACCTGTCAAATCTGCTCACCAACAAAAGCCACAATACAACTATCAACATCTCAAAAATCAACTCTTATATAGAATAATTCTATAATATAATTCACAAAATACAAAAATTTTATTCCAAGAATAACATCATATGGTTGCATCTATAGCAAAAAAGATCCCCACGAGACTAATGCAGTCCCATCACCAGTCCACATCCTCAGCATACATCAAACAAGTTGGTATGACCTCCAACTGACATACTCATCACCAAAGGAATGGGATCCATCTACACATATAATCACATATCATAAGATAGACCAGGTTAAACAAAGGAATATAAAGCTACTAAATCAAACAAAGAACAATAAATAGTACTCAAAAAACTAATCCTACCACAAATGATCTTTGGCCCTACAAAAATTGTTGCCTCTTCCACATGTAGCTAAACATACCCAGTTACTCTAAAAATTTTATGATGACCACCTCCTCCACCATTCCCAGTTTGTGGTCCATGAGGAACAACTTGAGTCCATACTCTACCTGATCTACCACCCCTCAGTGGAGCATGGGCCTACTGTCCCTACTGCTAGAATGGCCCTGCCGAAAACTGCTACTGATGTGGGCATGAAACCTACCCACCTATACCATACTGAGCTTGAACTACCATTAGACACTAACTCTGAAGATTACCGTGGGATTATTAGGTGAAAAAACTAATTCCTATGATCACATAAATGGTACGAGGGACAGAAGGTCAAAAAGGAAACTACTGAGCTCAATTTCCTGCCAGCCGGAACCTTGAAGGCCTTGGTGCCTGAGAAATGCTGTTGATAACCTTGTATCTAGAAGAACCATGATGGATACCCTCTCGCGGTATACCTCATCATGAGTGGACCCGCTAAATTATATCTACCTTCTTCTAAAACTCTATGTATGTTGGAAACGTAGAGGGAGTAACCATGTATTGGATAGAAGGACTGAGTGCCTCCTCTAGGCATCTCACACAAGACTCCTCATCCGAAAAGAGATCTGAAAAAAGGAGATCCTTGAATTTTATCCCCAGCTCCCATACCCACATACCCCCTACTGGATGGAGAGTAACTCTCACCTCTTTTAAGACTTAATGTTCAATGAAAGGAATTCAGCTCAGAATTCATTCTCAAAATCGAACCACAGAACCTTACTATCCTACCTACCCCTATGTAAAATATCCCCCACTGATGTGAAACTACTCACATCTGACTCACTAATAAGGGAACCCAGTAATCCATCAGAGCCTGAATCAAATTGAAGGAAATCTCAAGATCCTCAAGCTAACTCTCCATCTCTAAGTCTGAAACACTGGCCTCATATTTTACTAAGGCCTGTCGCTATAAATCATGTAACATTGTCTGACACTAGTCATCCTAACCCAACAGATCAAACCTCCAATGATCAACCAGATATTCCTACTGATCCTCAAATACCTGAGCCACAGGTGGATGATGATCAGGTTCCATAACTAAAAAAGGTAAATAAAGAACTTCTAATCCTGAGTATTATGGAAATTTATTTAAGATTAATTTTAACTCATTACTAGTTTCAATTTCTGAAAAAATCCAATTCAAATAGGAACACATGAAATTATGATGCATGTACCTTTCTTAAGGTCTTTACCCTGCAAACAGTGTGGCCTCACTTAGTTGTTCAGTAGGCTAGGAGTCCTTACATTAAATCATGGGGGGCCATAAAATCCCATGTCCTAGCTGGTATTCCCTGACCTATGTCATGCACCAAGATCACATGACACTGTCACCCTACCAACCCATGAAATACTCACCGTTCCTAACTCCAAACTCCATCCTATCTCTCCACCGACTCTCTGATAACATTTTTTCACGACACACCTTCTTCAATATGAAGTAAGTGTCACGACCATACTTGTTCAAGGTGGAGAAAGTGTCATGAACCTCCTTCTTGAAGATGAATAAAAGAACATAATAACCCCATGAGTCCCACCTCCAATAGGCCTTGAGGTAGCGACCAACATCAACTGTGTAGAATCTCAAAAAATGAAAGGAATTACTCTTTTTTATACGAAACAAGATCGGGAGATAAGATGGTCCACCCCAAAACAACTCTAAGAACTATATTTAAAATAAATCCAAAATCCATCCCACATAAATGTTTAAAATAAAACTGTTACAAAATAAAACAGCTACAATATAAGAACCAAAATTAATGCTAAGCAATGACACAATAGTTTTCCCAAAGTCTGAGCAAGTAATTCCCAAAACAGTCTACATAGTCCCCTTGAAAACCTAAAAAAGTTTTATATAAGTAGGGTGAGCATACAAATATACTCAAAATGAACAAACAAGGTCTCTTGTTCACAAGTAGTGGAAACATACTAATTCCATTGTGAGAAAACAACAAAACCCAACAACACCTATTAAGGTATACTAGCCACCCCAACCTCACCAAGGCACACTCACCGAGTAACGCAAGTAAATTAAAGTAATATTGTATGAATATCGATGATTTGGGTACCCCACACCACTTCCCATTGATTAGATACTCGAACCCTAAAATAAAACATCCTAGAGCTCTTACCACTTCCTTTAGCCCCATCTCACTACCTGCTTACACACACCTGGGCCACACAAGCCACATCATATTCTACCAATAGACAACTGGGCCCCATAGCTAGTCCCGAAACCTGGGCAAACTAAGTTGATCACATCCCACCCACAAACACATGGGCCACATACCACATCACATCCTACCTATAGACACCTGGTCCATAACCACACCTCACCCTGAAGACACCTAGGAAAGCACAACATATCTCATTCTGAAAACACTTGGGAAAGAACAACCCAACCATTGAAACCTATGACTCATTATCCACACCAAAACCTACCCAAGGAATCTTGGTATATCAATGACTATAAGAGGGATTAGGGAAGAGAAAGTAACCATCCATCAATCCTCCAACCAGGATGTTAGGAAAGGACACCCTCCCCTGTGATGATAGGGCCTTTTGACACATAATGCTCAACTAGGGTAGGGTGCCTATAGAAATCACAAGGAAATTCAGGTAATACATGTAGATAATAAACACGCATCCCAACCTATGGGTTATTAAACAATAACCATCCCAAAATAATGACAACTTTTCTGCAACCTCAAATATACAACCACACAACATGCCATAATTCATTTCGTACACCCTATATATTTCATTTAACTAGTTCTCATTCACTATTAAACGATTCATTTATTCATTCAATACCTACTTGGGAAACTACCAAGAACAAAAACATGTCAAGTCACAAAGAAAAAGTCACATAGAGGTAGGTGAACCATGGTAAAATTAACCCACTTCATCATCGTTATTCTAAGTCATCCCTCCCAATCCATCCACCAAACTGCAGAACCAAAAAACAACCCTACTGTATAAATTTTCCCATCCATCCCACAATCAAACAAAAAAACAATCTCCCAACCTAATATTCCATTACACCACCTGAACCATTCCACACACAGTCATGTTGTCAACCACATCACCACACAAACACACAAGGCAAAAACTTAAAAATTTAATAAGGTGTCCCTTATTTAGTTCCGATACTTAATTCAGGGGTTATCACAAAAAACATTTGATACCAGGACATCCATTTATTTAACCAAATATATGTTCTTAATCAGTTTTAGATATATTGTAATTCCATAGAAGATCAAAGCAAATGATTAACAACCAACATAATTACAAAAACAAAGACCCCCAACAACCATGATTTTTAGTAGGCATACATCCCATAAAATTTACAACATGGATCAAAATAACAATAAAGTATAACCATGCATAAATTCCCCCATCCATTGTTTATTGTTTTAAAATATATTCAATTATATTTTCTAATTTTGGATTCAACTCTATTCAACATGAGACATTCATAGACCCACACAACATGATACAAAATTTAGAGAGGTTAAGGGATACCTATCTCAATGAAAATATGTTCATAACCTCCTTATTGTGCCAAGACAGATAGTTCACATGCAACATAAAAACTATAGGGAAAATGAGATCAAAGACCACAACACAAACACATGACTCCTCAGGAAGATGGTATATAGGGAATGTCTTGTTTCAAGAGAAAATAGAAACACATAAAAAAGGAGTCTTGTCTTTCGAAAGGCTAGATCCTATATCAATTGGAGGAACATTTTTAAAAAATATTAAAGTAAGATAATGATCAAGACTATGTGGTTTGGCCATTTAGATTTATGTGGGACTTTTAGGAAAATAATGATATGATCCATATCTCTAGAAACAAATTCCAAACCATTTAAATATGTTCTTAAACTCATTTTACATCAAATAAAACATTAATGGGGGGAAATTAGGAAAACTAGAGAAAACTAGAATTTTAAAAAACTACTATAAAAGAGCCATCGATGGATGAGTCACCGTTAGATGAGCTACCAATGATGAGCTACCAGTGGGTGAGTCACCATTGGGTGAATCACCATTTGATGAGATACCAGTGGATGAGTCACTTTTGGGTGACTCACCATTGGATGAATCACCATCGAATGAGTCAGCATTGGATGAGTCACTATCCCAAGTCACCGCTAGCGACCTACTGGTGTGAGTCACCATTGCAACTCACTATAGCAACCTACCGTTGTGAATGACCGTCAGTGATTCATTATTGTGAGTAACTGGTTCAAGTTACCATTTTTACTCCACGATCCTGACTGACCTATCCCAACTCCCCATAGTAATTCATTGTTGTGACCTACTATCTCTACCAATCATTCCTGAATCACCATTAGGAAAAATGGAATTTTGAAAAATCTTGAAATGAGCCACTGTGACCTCCCAAAACACTCGAGACACTAAATTTTCACAATGTAATGGATGCGATAGGTCTAGGATATTACAAATATATATGATGTATACTTTATAATAATTATTTTTAAATGTTAATTACTATTTACATTTATTTTTTTCCATCTATCGAAAAGTGAAAACAATATTCATGTGTATGTATGACTTACCGTCTCCATTAAAGGTGTAATTTATTTTTCTATATATATTTTTTATGGAATTATATAAATTAATATATATATATATGAATAGATTTTCATGATTACGTGGATAATGAAAAAAAGATATTGTGGGAGAAGGCTTCACTATAATAGAAGGATACATGATCATAACTACTATGAAAATTTACATGTTGTTATAAATTTATTAAATATATATGGATTTTTTTGGAGGATTTAATAAGTGTGATAAGGAAATAATATTTCTAAATATAATAAAAAATTAAAATCAAAGTCTTTATGAAAATTAAAAGTAGATAAAATGTGGTCACTTTTGAATATGTCTTGTAACTGAAGATACTGAATAATTGAAGGTTGATATTTCATAGGAATTAACGTAAAAAAATTATAGGGATAATATTAATTATTTATATAGAATATAAATTCTAAGAAGAAGAAGGAATAAGATGATTTTTAATTTCTATTATTCTATACATTATGAGATTTTAGAAATAACTGACATGATAACTAACTTAAAAATATTATGTGTCGAAGAATAAAAGATTCAAAAAATATATGACATTTCAATCCAATTACATTAAAGGAGAATAACAATAAGAGATAATACTATCCTTACTATAGTATATTATTATTTAGGACGATTCAGTGAGGGATCCTAAATTAATATATTCCTATATTGCATGATATGAAGAAGATTAAAGAAACTCTCAAGATTGTTACTATTTGTAAAAGAAAATAAGATTTAGTCGAGTCTAGAGGATACTTGTGTTATTCATTGCTGATCCTTATTTTAGAGGTGATAGTATTTTATTGAATCCAATGAAGAGTAATAAAGTTCATGTGTTGTACCTTCTTGGTGTAAGAAATATATATTTAAGGTTATTCTATTTATAAAGTAATTTATTGATAACAAAATAATATATGTGTATGAGTGGCTAATAACCACCATACTCTAGGGATGTAGTCATACATATTGTATGTGAATATTATTAACAAATCATGATGTCTTTGAGGTTTCACCTTATCACTTTAAGTTCATACAAACTGAAGGTAAGGATTGAGTGATTGAGATCCATTCACTGAATATTTATAGAGCTAAAATAAGGGATACAAGGTTTAATTGATTAAGAGTCACCAAAACTGATTCACCCTCCCCCTAGTGTCGATCATATCTAAAGGTAATCATAATAACATCAAATAAAAGAAAAAAAATAAAATTTCACCCAAATTCTTTTAAAGGATATTTTTTCACAATTGAATAATTTTTTTTAAACAATCAAGAAGGTTTTTCGATGACAAAAAGATAAAATAAGTCCAGAGATTTTATGAATTTGGTATAGGGGGAATTTTAGTGATGGATTATGATTCCCAATTTATTGATTTTATCCTTTTTCTCTTATATTAGAAGGTGATGAGACTGCTAGAGTCATGAAGTTTTTGGATGGTCTGAAGTATTCCATTCAATCCTAGGTTAATATGTTTTGGTTTATATTAATTTTAGTATTTTTGAATTAGGTATTGATTAATAAGAAAAATCATATGGAGAGTATATCATTGGGGCATGAGTTTTCTTTAATGTGGCGAGAAGTGGGTCATAGAACAGTAGGAAGTAGGGGAATGAGAAGTGTCATCAGAACAATGATATTCGGAGTATCTAGGATAAGGGTTTATTTCTTCATCAAAGAGGGAGAGCCTCAGTCATGTGTTATCTATGAAGATAATAAGTAAATATATAACATAATTTTTATAGGTTGTCAAAGGGGTGCCACTCTTATGGGGTGTTAGGAAATCTATAGAGGTATTTGTTGGATCTGAATCTACAGATTATACACAAGAGGGGGGGTGAATTGTGTCTTTTGCAATTTTTCGATAATTCTTTTCTTGAACTAGTTATGTCCTTTATACTTTATCAGATTTGATCGTGCAGCGGAATAAGTAAAATCAAGAACACAATGATGTATAGTGGTTCGGGGAACAGAAGGCCCCTAGTCCACTCCACCAACGCTCAACTCCACGAGCTTGGTGATTTTCACTATCTAGTCCTCTTTTCCACAGAACGATTCACAACTGAGTACAAGCAGTTGATACCTATACAATCCAAGGAAAAACAAAGCCTTCTGGTTCAAACATGAACCTACACAGCTCAGAACGAGAAGCTGGTTACTCAAGAATAAAAAATAATTTCAGAAAGAAATTTCCAGTTGATCTTCACAATTGCAACAGAATGCAATTGACAGCAGATGGATCGAAGTCTCTAAAAATATTTATCTTCAAGATGAAGCAGTTTTGAGTTGATCCAGTTGCAGTAGATATAGAGAGATATAGTTCACAACCTCAGCAGTAGTAGATTCACAGTAGATATTCGATGTAGAACCGGTGAATCTTCTATCGAGTTCCTTCTTCTTGAACAAACAGATCTTTGACGCTCCTCTCGAATCAGCAGATCAACCGTGAATAGTTGCAATATCTATTTTCCACCTTTTTCAACAATATATCGATCACATCCTCATATACCTGGTGTTTCAGAGAGAACATATATAATAAAACATATCTCTTGCACATTTATATCCATAAAAGTCGCCTTCTAATTTGCGATATTCAAAAATTTGAATTTACAGAGAAGTCATAACATTCCTTAAGACTCGGCATAAAAAGATCCTTTTAATTTGATATTAAATCCATTAATAAAACTGCTTTGAATTAGTCAAAGTCATACTTTAAAAACGACTTTAAATCCGGCTTGAAATCTGCCTAGAAATCAGATTACGAATCGTTGCACATAAATATCGTTTGTCAAAATTTCCGACGCCAAATGTAAGGTTGATGACGTGGCCTCCAAACGTAGGGTTAATAACATAGTCTTCAAACCTAAGGTTAACAACATAAGGTTGAACACAAACATAGGTTTGATCATCCATACTTTTTCTTCAACATTCAAACGTACGAAAAAAGATCCATACTTTTACTTGATCTATACTTTTCCAAGAACGTATGGTTGTTTACAAAAGTAAGGTTGATGAACCATAATTTTTAGAAACAAACGCATCGCTTAAAATTTACGTATGGTTCTCCTTCCATACTTTACTGATAACCAAAACGTAAGGTTCCTTCCTAACGCAAGGTTCTCCTTCCATACTTTGTTGAAAACCAAAACGTAAGGTTCCTTCCTAACGTAAGGTTCTCCTTCCATATTTTGCTGAAAAGATATGGTTGTTTAACCATACTTTTATCTTATCTCAAAAAGTATACATGCTTTTCATCCTTACGCTACGTTTATCCACGTCGGGTATGAACAGTGATTCCAGAACGCGCTAAAGCAGATTCCGTGCTATATTTATCTACATAAGGTATGAACAGTGATTCCAGAATGCGCTTAAAGCAGATTCCGAATAAGTAAAAGATTCTCATTATTTAAATAGTAAAATAAATTAATAAATTTCTGCAAAACACTAAATAAAATTATTAGAAAATAACTAAGGGTATTTGTGAGCATCAAAATTATCATAAAGAGACAGAATATTATTTTCAATAATCTCCCCCTTTAAATAACATTAATATGTATTGTTGAAAACAATACTTTTCTCAAAAATATCCCCCTTTATGATGATCACAAAACCCATAAAATAATTAAAATTATTTAAACAAAAATTAACTTTCAAAATTAGGTATAAAGTTTTACATAAAAACTTCTCTACCAAAAAGATAATTATAAATCCAAATTTATCATTTAATTTTCTCCCCAAATAAAATGAATTCTCCCCCTAAATAAAATGTAGGTTTTGATGTTGTGTTTACCCATATTCTCCCCTTTTTGTGATATCAGAAATAATGAAAACATCATGGATTTTAACACGTTTAATATTGCACTGAACTATTAGTAAATTCTATTATGAACTGTTTATCAATAATTAAATCTGGAGTTCTGACATATCAAAAAAAGTCATTAAAACAAATAAAGAAAGAGACTAATAAACAATGACTAAATTTTCCATTCAAAAATAGTAGTATATACATGACAATGATATACATAGGAATCAAGGGTTAGGTAAGATATGAAACATGGTCTATCTCCTATGGATTGCACACTTGATTTCTGTAAGCTGCTCCCGAAGTCTCTTCATCACCCCATCTCCAAGCTTGATAATGAGCTCTATGTTATCTTGAGTCATATGAATATCTTCAATTAAATTGAATCTAAAAAACTCATGCATCCTTTCCTCTTTTTCAAAAAATACTGACAGCTTTTCTGATAACTGATTTAACAGAATTCGGATCGATGGCTCACTAGATGTCAGTTGATCCACTAAGAACTTTTGATTGTCAAGAAACACTGACAAAGGATCACTGTTACATTAAAGATATTGTATCCTATCATTCATGTTGCTCAGTGCAGCTGTGATAGCCTGAAACCTTCTGATTAAATCCGGTGAAGCACCTGATCCACTAACAACATTATTTTCAACTGATGCAAATTGATTATCCATAAACAACTTCAGATCTGATAAATCTGACTTCATAACCATTTCAGATTTTAATTGAGTAACAGCAGTCAGCATATCCTATTTAAACATTTCAACTTCTTGCCTTGAAACTGTATACTCCTTCAGCTTTTGAAACTTTAAATGCTCTAAATATAAGGCATTTCTCAGAGAAACATTTTCAGACTCCAACTGAGATAATTTTCTGTGCAGTTCTTCAATTTCTTTTTTTCTTGAATCAGAGGCACCCTATGCTTGATTCACAGTCTCAGGTTGATGCAGTAGTACCAAAGGCAATGATTCAACATCATATTTTTCTTTTTCTCTATCCTAAGAAGGTTTGTCCACAGATTTTTCCTTAGATTTTTCAAACTCCTCCATAGAAAAATCCTCTTGAAGTACCTCTGTGTGAACTTCAGAAGTAATCTCACCACAAAAATCAGCATCTATACCTTCTATTGGGTTTTCAGGAACAATATCTTCAATATTTTCTTGAGGTCTGGCCACTTCTTCACCAGGCACTACCTCCATCTCTTGTTCCTGTTGAAGTGAAACTTCAACATTAGCTACAATATGTACCTGATTTTCCCTTTGAGTTTATTCTTGAGCTCCTGATTCCTCTATTGAAGCTGTTCTCTTAGTAACATCTTCCATGGTATTATCAACAATAGCTTCTATCACAAAAGAATAAGAAATTAAAGCATATTTTGTAGTTTCCAAAGTAGTGGAAGTGACTTCCTCATTTACTGGTCTTTTTCTTTTTGATTGAAGTCCCTCATGACTTCTGTCTTCCTCAACATCTGCTACTTTAAAGTGAATCCTCCTTGCTACATTGCAGACTCTGGATTCAGCTTGTCCCTCCTTGGACTTAGTAGGTTGAGCTTGAGTACTCTCTGAGTCTTCCTCAGCTCCTACTGGCAAAAGTTTTCCTTTAATTGTGCTCCAGAAATATCCAACCTTCCTCAAAGTTCTAGCATTAAACGTATTACTATGATGACAGTTAACTCCAGGATACACTAATCTCACCATGTCTTTCTTAAACAAAAATTTAGAAATAAATCTACCGAAAGGGTAGAAATTCATCCTGGCCTCACTTTGGCAGCAGTAACTGAGATACCTTATCATGTATCTTGGAAATTTTAACTTAATATCACTTAACATAAGAAACATTATATACATATCAGGGTACAAAATCTTCCCCATTTCTACCATCTGTGGAGCTATTCCTGTCTGAATAAATTTGACCAAAATCTTCTGATCAGGCTCCAAATCCTTGACAAACATTTTCTTTATTGTCTTGGTACCAAAAAGAAAAGACATGATGTCTTCAGATTTATGCACAGAATCTCCTATATTCTTCAAGTCCAAATGAAAAACTCCCTCATGAGGGCAGTTGAGAATCTGACTGATCTCTACTGAAGAGATTGAGAAATCCCTATCCTCTATCTTAGCCATCATACTGTCCTCTATATCTCCCAAACTAAATTGTATAGATTTGAAGAAATATCAAAGTTCAAATTCGTATAGAAATTCTGTATTTTCACTGTTGAACATCTGTTCAAGATTCTGAAATGACAGTGCTTGCTTCAATAACAGATTTTTCTGAAATAACCAGTCAAGATCGATTACCTTACCCTGTAAGATTTTTCTTCCCTCGGTGCATGTCTCTTGGCATTGCTTGGCTCGACCTCACTGGCTCTTTTAGTCCTTACCATTTCTGCAAGAGTCTCTAAAGGTTCGAAGGTTAGGGTTTCAGAAGTTTGATGGTTAGGGTTTCAGAGGAGGAAGTGTGTTTTTTGGATTTTGAAAGGGTTTAGATAGATGTGAAAGGGTTTAGAAGTCGAAAAGGATCTGACAGCCTTGATTCCCATGTAATCACTAATCATTAAATATATTTAAAAACAAATAAAGTTTTCATATAACGAAGTAAAGAAAAACTTAAACAGTATTCAACAAAATTTATATAAATAAAAAAAAGTAAATAAAAAAAAATTAAAAAAAATATATATTTAAAAATAAATAAACCTAGCCCCCCTTAATAAAATCAAACCTTGTAGTGGGAAGTGGTTTAGAAAAAATATCTGCTAATTCAATTTCAGAATTTATAAATTCTAAAAATATATCTTTTTTAATAACATGATATCTTAAAAAGTGATGCCTTATATTAATGTTCTTAGTTCTAGAATGACTAATAGGATTTTTTGAAATATTAATTACACTCATATTATCACATAAAATATGTGTATTATTAAAATTCAATACAAAGTCCATAAGAGTGTTTTTCATCCACAACACTTGTGCACAACAACTGCCAGTAGAAACATATTCGGCCTCAGCTGTTGACAGGGCAACTGAATGTTGTTTCTTACTAGACCATGACACTAAGGACTTTCCTAAAAAGTGACATGTACCTGAAGTGCTTTTTCGATCTAACCTACAACATCCAAAGTCAGCATCTAAATATTAAATCAAATTAAAATCAGAAGTTTTAGGATAAATAAGAGAATGAAAAACAGTTCCTTTTAAATATCTAAAAATTCTCTTAATAGCAGTTAGATGAGGTTCTTTAGGATTTGATTGAAATCTAGCACAAATACATACTGAATACATTATATCTTGCCTGCTAGCAGTAAGATATTTCAAACTACCAATCATAGCTCTATATATCTTGTTGTCAACTGATTTTCCAGTTTCATCCAAATCAAGTTTTACATTAGTACACATTGGAGTTGTAAATGGCTTGCGGTTCTCAAGTCCAAATTTCTTAAGTAAATCAGTAATGTATTTGCTTTGATTTAAAACATTTCCAAAATCTTTTTGAAATATTTGAAGACCTAAAAAGAAATTTATTTCTCCCATCATACTCATTTCAAATTCTTCTTGCATTAATTTTGAAAATTCATGACAAAGAGTTTTATTAGTTGATCCAAATATTATATCATCAACATAAATTTGAACCAATAAAACATTATTTTTCATAGTTTTCTTAAATAGTGTTGAGTCTGCCATACCAATAGTAAAATCATTTTTCAAAAGAAAAGAACTTAATCTTTCATACCAATCTCTAGGTTCTTGTTTAAGACCATAAAGTGATTTAGTAAGTTTAAAAACCGAATCAGGTTTTTGAGACTTTTCAAAACCAGGAGGTTTCTCAACATAAACATCCTCCATTAAATAACCATTTAAAAAGGCAGATTTAACATCCATCTGAAATAATTTAAAATTCATATAAGATGCATAGGACAAAAGGATTCTAATAGCTTCTAACCTAGCTATAGGTGTAAAAGTCTCATCATAATCTATTCCTTCTTCTTGATTATATCCTTTAGCTACTAATCTTGCTTTATTTCTAGTTATTGTGCCTTGGTCATCCTGTTTATTTCTAAAGACCCATTTGGTTCCTATTACGGGATAACTCTTAGGTCTTTCCAACAATTCCCAAACTTCATTTCTTTTAAACTGGTTTAATTCATCTTGCGTTGCTATTACCCAGCTTTCATCATCTAAATCTTCTTCTATAGTCTTGGGTTCTTGTTGAGATAGAAAGGCAGTGAATTCCACTAGGTTTCATAAGTTTCTTCTAGTTTGAACACCAGTTTCTAGGTCACCTGTTACAGTTTCTAAAGGGCGATTCTTTAGGGTTCTAGACTGTCTAGGTAATATATTTAAATATTCTTCAGTATCATGTTCTTCTGAACTGGAATGAATTTGTTTTATATCATTTTCAAAATCATTCTATAAATTCTCAAGTCTCATGTTATCATTAGGGTCAAGTTCATCCATTTGTTCTGTCCTTTTCTCAAAGGGATCAGATTCATCAAATTTCACATGAACTGATTCTTCAACAATCCTTGACTTCTTATTATAAACTCTATAAGCTTTGGAGGTAGCAAAATATCCTAAGAAAATACCTTCATCAGACTTTGGATCAAACTTACCGAGATTATCCTTGGTGTTTAAGATATAAACCTTGCATCCAAAAACTTTAAAGTAATTTACATTAGATTTTCTATTATTCAATAGTTCATAGGGTGTCTTTTTGAAAATAGGTCTAATTAAAACTCTATTAATTATATAACAAGTAGTACTCACAGCTTCTACCCAGAAATATATAGGTAGGCTATATTAATTTAACATAGTTCTAGCCATTTATTGAATTGTTCTATTTCTTATTTCTACAATCCCATTCTGTTGAGGTGTTCTGGGTGCAGAAAAGGTATGTTTAATACCCATATTTGAGAAAAAGGAATTAAATTCCAGATTCTCAAATTCTTCACCATGATCACTTCTCAATGAGATAATATTGAAACCTTTTTCATTTTGAAAAGATTTTCAGAACCTTTCAAATAAAGTAAAAGCTTCATTTTTAAATTTCAAAAAGAAAATCCATGTAAATATTGAATAGTAATCAACTGAAAAAAATAAATATAATTTACCAGCTAAGCTTGCTACTCTTGAAGGTCCAAACAAATCCATATAAATAAGTTCTAGAGGTTTAGATATAGCAACATTATTAACAGATTTGAAGGATGATTTGTGTTGCTTGCCAAGTTGACATGCATCACAAAATCTGTCACTTTCAAATTTGAGACAAGGTAAATCAGAAACTAGATGTTTCTCAGATAACTTATGTAAAACATATACATTACAATGACCAAGTCTTCTATTCCAGATCCAGGATTCACTTACTTTAGCAGTCAAGAAGTTTACTTGTTGTTTACATAAGGAATTTAAATCCAAAGTATAGACATTTTCATTTTTTGGTGCTTTAAATTTAAACAGTTTATCTTTAGAAATAATACAACAATTGTTAGTAAAATCAACAGTATATCCATCATCATAAAGTTGAGAGATACTTATCAGATTGTATTTTAGTCCTTGTACATAAAGTACTTTGTTGATTGAGACTGTTTTTGGATCTCCAATAGTTCCAATGGCAATGATTTTTCCTTTAGCATTGTCACCAAATGTGACAAGTACTCTTTCCTTTTGAGTGAGTGAAGAAAAATTCAATGAGTTTCCACTCATATGTCTTGAGCAGCCACTGTCCATCTACCATATATATTTTCTTTTCTGGTGGCCTGCTACCTGCAAAGACATTCAAACAAATTGCTTTGGTACCAATATTTTGTTGGGTCCAAGAGTGTTATCTAGCAATGATCTGGGTATCCAAATTTTCTTTGTTCTTTTAAAATTAGTTGAATCATATAAGTCTTTTGAAACATAGGCTTTCTTAATACCACAAATTTGAGGTTGTATTAAGAAACAGTTTTTAGCTATATGTCCCTTTGTCCCACAAAAATTACAATTAACCTTTTTATAACTAGGAACAAAATAATTTTTATATATCTTTGGTTTTTCCCCTTTACTGCCAATTCCAAATCTCCTTTTTAATGACATTTTAACCAAGAATTTCATTTAATGAATTCTCTCCTTTTGTAAAAACCAATGCAGTCTGTTTGTAAGATTCTACTTCATCCTGCAGTGTTTTTATTCTTGATTCAAAATTAACATAGTTAGTGTTAATAGAATTGTATTTATCTGTTAACTCTTTATGTTGTTTCAGAATTGTATCTATTTCATCTGAAATGGATTTATGTTTATTTTTTAGTGACTTAAGTTTCTTAAATAGTGAGTCATATCTTTATTCAAGCATATTTCAGTAGGCTACAAGTTTTTCATTTGTGTAGCCAGATTCAGAATTTGATTCAGAGGAGTAATATGAGTGTACCTCATAAGTTTCTTCCATGAAACATATGTTTGCCTTTAGATTAACTTCTTCTTTCTATGAGCTTGATTTAGAAGAGCTACTAGAGTCTTCAGATACACTCCAAGTGGCTTTCATAGATTTCTTGTATTTCTGCTCAAAGTCATTTCTTTTGAAGAATTTCTTCTTCTTTGCATCCTTCAATTGTGGGAAATCTGGTCTGATATGTCTCATATTTTTGCATTCATAACATCTTACTTCCTTATTATCTCCCTTAAAGGATTTTTTGAAGCCTCTTTTCTTGCTTTATAATTTTCTAAATTTCCTGGATAGCTGAGCCAGCTCTTCATCTAAGTTGGATGAGTCAGAGCTTTCTGATTTAGCTTTGGATTCTCTGTTCTTAATCTTTTAATTCTTTTGTTGTGATGTTACCTTCAAGGCAGTATCTTCCTTTTTGATAAGCACTTTATGTTCATTAGTCTCATCTTTCATTTCAGCTTCACACATCATCAATGTACCAATCGGCTCTCTCATAGTTAGATCTTTGACTGGTGTTGATTGTATGATTGCAGCAAAGATATCATTCCATTGAGTGGGAAGTACTCTTAGTACTTTTAATGCTTGATCAGCATGCTTGATAGGTTCTCCTAGAGAAGTTATGTTATTGAAAATTTCTTTAAATCTCCCATTCGTTTGGGTAATGCTCTCACATTAAACCATTCTGAAAGTATCAAATTTCAATTTTCTAGTTGCATATCTCATTTTCCTCACATTGTCCATTCCTTCATATGTCACAACTATTGTTTTCCACATCTCATATGCTATCGGGCACTGAGATACTCTGTTAAATTCATCTGGTACTAGACCACTGATAATTGCATTCATAGCCTTCGAGTTCATATCATATTCTGCCTCTATAATAGCATTCCATGTCTCAGGATTTTCAGGAATTTCATAACGAGTCAAAATCTTTGAATAGACTCTATATCTGAGGTTTTTCAGATATATTATCATGCGCGATTTCCAGAAACCATAGTTGTCTCCATTAAAATATGATGCTCTGACCATTGACATCCCTTCTCTCGTATCAGTCACGATGCTCTGTTATATAATCTTTAAATGATTCTAGCTTTCTAAGGTTCTATCAGAATCTCCTCCTATGATACCAATTGTTGGATATGAATTTACAGATTATACATAAGAGGGGGGGGGGGTGAATTGTGTCTTTTGTAATTTTTTGATAATTCTTTTCTTGAATGAGTTCTATCCTTTATACTTTATCAGATTTGATCATGCAACATAATAATTAAAATCAAGAACACAAATATGTATAGTGGTTCGGGGAACAGAAGGCCCCTAGTGCACTCCACCAATGCTCAACTCCATGAGCTTGGTGATTTTCACTATCTGGCCCTCTTTTCCACAGACCGATTCACAAATGAGTACAGGAAGTTGATACCTTTACAATACAAGGCAAAACAAAGCCTTCTGGTTCAAACACGAACCTACACAACTTAGAACGAGAAACTGGTTACTCAAGAATAAAAAATAATTTCTGAAATAAATTTCTAGTTGATCTTCACAATTGCAACAGAATGCAATTGACAGCAGATGGATCAAAGTCTCTAAAAATATTGATCTTCAAGATGAAGCAGTTTTGAGTTGATCCAGTTGCAGTAGATATAGAGAGATATATTTCACAACCTCAGTAGTTGTAGATCCATAGTAGATATTCGATGTAGAACAAGTGAATCTTCTATCGAGTTCCTTCTTCTTGAACAAACAGATCTTTGACGCTCCTCTTGAATCAGCAGATCAATCATGAATAGTTTCAATCTCTATTTTTCACCTTTTTCAACAATAGATCGATCACATCCTCATATACCTGGTGTTTCAGAGAGAACATATATAATAAAACATATCTCCTGCACATTTATATCCATAAAAGTCGCCTTCTAATTCGCGATATTCAAAAATTTGAATTTACATAGAAGTTATAACTTCCCTTAAGACTCGGCATAAAAAGATCCTTTTAATTCTATCTTAAATCCATTAATAAAACGGCTTTGAATCTGTCAAAGTTGTACTTTAAAAATGACTTTAAATCTAGCTTGAAATCTGCCCAGAAATCAGCTTACTGATCGTTGCACATAAATATTGTCTGTCAAAATTTCTGACGCCAAACGTAAGGTTGATGACGTGGCCTCCAAAAATAGGGTTAATAGCATAGTCTTCAAACGTAAGGTTAACAACAAAAGGTTGAACACAAACATAGGGTATATCATCCATACATTTTCTTCAACACTCAAACGTACGGTAAACGATCCATACTTTTACTTGATCCATACTTTTCCAAGAACGTATGGTTTTTTACAAAAGTATGGTTGATGAACCATACTTTTGAGAAACAAACGTATCGCTTAGAATTTACATACAGTTCTCCTTCCATACTTTTTTGATAACCAAAACGTAAGGTTCCTTCCTCACATAAGGTTCTCCTTCCATAATTTGCTGAAAACCAAAACATAAGGTTCCTTCCTAACGTAAGGTTCTCCTTCCATACTTTGCTGAAAACGTGTGGTTGTTTAACCATACTTTTCTCTTATCTCAAAAAGCATACACACTTTTCATCCTTACGCTACGTTTATCCACGTAGGGTATGAACAGTGATTCCAGAACATACTAAAGCAGATTCTATGCTATATTTATCTACGTAAGGTATGAACAGTGATTCCAGAACGCGCTTAAAGCAGATTCCGAATAAGTAAAAGATTCTCATTATTTCAAGAGTAAAATAAATTAATAAATTCCTGCAAAACACTAAATAAAATTATTAGAAAATAACTAAGGGTATTTGTGAGCATCAAAATTATCATAAGGAGACAGAGTATTATTTTCAATAATCTCCCCCTTTAAATAACATTAATATGTATTGTTGAAAACAATACTTTGCTCAATAGTATTATGGTATCCTACCACAACTACCTGGTGGGCATATATCTAGTTAGACTTAGGGTCCAAGAGTAGGGAAAAATCATAGAATTAATTGGGATTTTGGGAATCATCTAGTCAATTAGGTTAATGACGAGGTCAAATAACCATAGTCAAGGGTATTAGTTTCTATAGGGTGAAGTCCCTTAGGGTAGTTAGGTAATGATAACTCTAGGTTGTACATAGACCTCGTTTCCTACCATCATGTAGGATCCTTTTATTCATAGAATGGGTACTTCCACAATATGTGGTATTATTCTCATTTCAATGAACTTAGATTATATTACATTTGATATGGGAATGTTTCAATTATTCATATATGTTCAACTAGTCATTGATCTGAGGCTTTATGTTGAGTATCATTATTGAGTGTTTTCTAATGATACACCCACAGGGGTGTGATCTGTGGGTATTACAATATGTATAGAGTGATTTATAGTGATAATTGGATATAAGATTCTATGAGAATTATTTATATTGTAGATGTGGGTTTGGATGTGATCCTATGTATAGATTGGTACACTCGATATGAAGCACACATCAAATTCTATCACTAATGAGTATCTTTCACATATGTTGAGGGTGACTATTATACCTATTTCAGTGAGTGAGAATAATTTTATATCTATTTAGGATATGTACATTAGTATTTGGCATATATATAGACTTAATTGACTATAAATTCTTTTATAGGTGAGGATATATATCAGATAGTCTTTCCCCTTACTATCTATCGGTGCCAAGATGTGTTTCTAAAGGAAATATCAAGGTTTCCACCTAAGCATGAGATTAAGTTCATGATCATGCTTATTACATATTTAAAACCCATATATATTCAACCTTAAAAGTTAGATACTGTAGAGATTTTAGAGATAATGGATCAAATTTAGTATTAATTAGTGAATGGGGTTAATTATCCTGAGCACATCCCTTTCAGGTTCTCCTACTTTGTTTGCTGAGAATGCGGATGGATCATTCTGCTTATGTGTGGATTACAAGAGGTTGAATTAGTTGAATATTAATAATCAGTATCTTGTTACCCATATTTATGATCTATTTGATCAGTTTATAGGATCCATATGGCTCTCAAATATAAATATGAGGTCACTATACCACCAGTTGAGGATAACAACTTTTGATGGTTCCTGTAGTACATTTAGGATTAGGTATGACTTATATGAGAATATCATGATGTTGTTAATATTGGAGAATGGTATGAACATGTACATGGACATTATTAATAGGGTTTTAATTTTTATTTGGATTTGTTCATGTTCATATAGATCAATACTATTATGTTGTACACCCAATCGTTGGGGGATAACACAATCTATCAAGATATATTTTTGTGTACATTGAGAGAGCATAGACTGTATGACAATCTTTTAAATTGTTAGTTTGAGATTAGTGTGGTGTTCTTCTTATAGAACATTATATCTATGGAAACTATTTTAGTATAACCATAGAAGATAGATGTTGTGGTTTCTTTGGAGCATCCTAGCAATGACTTAGATATTTTTAGTTTCCTGGTCTTGGAAGGTTACTACTGATAATATTTCTAGTACATCTCTGATTTATAAGAATCGATGGCATCCCTAACCAAAAAGTGGGTGAAGTATATTTGGTCAGATTCTTGTGATGGATCCATTATAGGGATAAAATTGAGGTTTAGATATATTCCAATCTTTTCCTTACATATCCAGGTAATAAGTAAACATTGTATTGTGATGCATTAGGAATCAATATTATAGTAGTTTTTATATAGAGAGGGAATATGACCACTTATGATTCTAGGTATCTAATGATGTATGAATGTAACTACCCAAAACATGATCTAGAGGTATAAATTATAGTTCATTCACTAAGATATTTAGGTCAGTACTTTATGGGTGAGAATATCATGTTCTATACTAGCCATTAAAGCCTTTGGTATGTCTTTTCGTAGAGGGTCTTGAACCTTTGAAATCAGGGGTGGGTTCAGTACCTACAATATTTCAATTTGGAGATTTCATATACCCCAAGTAAATGGAATGAAATTTATGATGTGATAAGTATGAAAACATAGTTTTCATATGGTGTAGGAGGATTTTAGCAAGTGGAAGATGAGTAGTTTCTTCTCTGAGATGTCTCTTGGCATTCAAAGGTATTAAGGAAAAGAAACCCTAACATCACTGAGTATGAAATAATAAATCCTTGAGAGTGTGAATTAGAGTCAATTATATAATTTAGAACTATTCATGTCAAGGAAAAACTTATATAGTGAAAGTATTCTATCTTATTGGTCATTTTATGTTACTGATATTATTTATGTTTGGGGTAATGCAGTAGTCACAACAAGCATGTGTAGGTATCTGATATAATATTCAATTCCTCAATATTTTATATTAACCAGGGGAATACTAAGATATATCATAACATATAGAGGTAGTACTAATGGACCAAGATTAAGTAGGGAATAATAAGTTAGTTTCATAATGCTTTATCTTTCGGAATGTGAAGGTCGAGCAATAGTGACCCACAATTATTATTTAGTCATTATTTTTTCTTGATTGGATGTGAGATATTATGAATATAGACTTCTTGATAGGGTTGTAGAGTTTATCTTAGGGAAGTTATGCAGTATGGTTTATTATAGTCCAGTTGATAAATGTTGTACATTTACTACCTATCCAAGAAAACTATTCCATTAATGAATTTTTTAGTATATTTCTCTGGTAGATTTTCATCTGTATTATAGAGACCCTTAATTTTTATATATAAATATTACATCTTTATAGATTAATATTAAAAATATTTCACAAATAAATATTTGAAGACCATAAATGTTTTTTTTGATTGGAGACTAGATACACAATCTTCTTATTTTATGAAAGATCTTTTACATATACCCAAAATATCTTCCCACATATAACTATTCACATATATGTAGTAAATACAACATTATTCATAACCTAATAAAAGGAAATAAAAGAAAGGGTTCTCTTAGATTCTCAGTAAGGGTAAACATTGGATATATCAATCGATGATCATATAAAAGCATAATAAAAGACTAAAGATATGAGATAATGAACATAAATATCAAATTCCATACCAAATATATCATGGATAATAATCCTGGGTCACGATATAAAACATTATTGTTTCAAAATACATGAATCATAGTAGTGATAAATAATTATAAATCAAAAATGAAGCACAAAATAAAGTTATGAAAGTGTAAAACCATAATCATAATAGAAACCATTTCATATGTCAATGTTAATTGTCAATACCATCAAATCATAGTGGAATTTAAATCAACACCTATTTCCCGTAGTAAATAAATAAAATATATTTGTTTTCTATTGAAGATTATGTATATAGACTTGTTTCCCATAGAGGATCAATCACATCGACTTGATTATAATAGTGAAACAAGAACATAGTCTTGTTTACCATAGTTATTTATGAGATATAAAACTTTACCTAATGCATTGGAGGGATATATAACTCTAGGTCCACCCATAACATAACAAAAATCATACATATGTGTACATAAGATCATAAAATATTCATCATATGATCATAGAATAACCCATGAAAAATAAATTGGTTTCATAAAAATCTCATCATTTTAATCATAAACCATAAAAATTAAGAATAAGTATGGTATAATTGGATAATATATAGAGTAAAATATAATTAAAATCAACATATGTTATTATATAAGAAAATACTTCTAAAATAATTATTGTAACATTTCGAGAGGAAAATACCTTATTCAATTTGTAATCACTTATTTAATATCATTTTTTCACAAATATTAACAAAAAAAAATTCTTAAAAAATAACCTCAAAAAATTTTAAATGTTGATTTATATAAATGAGTAGTCATGATGTTAATAAATTATATTCATGGTATATAAGTTAAAATAAAATATCCCTTTCACACTTCTGTAAAAAGTAAAAAAGTACCTTGTTCAGAGAATAATAAGAAGATCCCTTTTGGAAAATTTTTTCAAAAAATAAATCATGTGTAAAAATTACTTTAAATAATCATAGTATAATATTATAAAAATTACTTAATTTTTTTAGATAACATGGATATGGATGAAAGGGTATTTTTGAATGAAGAAAGAAATAAAGTCAAATTTATTTTATAAAAAAATTTGTTGAGTGTCTTGAGTTATTTAAGAGAGGAAAATAAATGGAATAAATTTATTCTTAAGAAATAACTAGAGGATAATAAAAATAATTTTATTTATATGATATATATTATATAATTTCTTAAATGTAAGTTCTAGCATAAACAATCCTTATTAAAAATAGGATTAAAACATAAATCCCTTACCTCTAGTCTTCTATTTATCTGTACATGTTCAAACATCCTATTTAATAAATATATATTTATTATACTTTTTTAAATAACCATACTCGTATTTATTATACCATATATGATTTACATATTACATCTTATCACCTGTTTGTTAATGATTTGTTATTAGTATTACTAGTTCGGAGATAATTACATCATTTTTCATGCTTGTTTCAGTTCCACAGTCCCAATCCTTATACTTTGATAATGGTTCCAAAATCTCTAGAATTTTAATCATGAGAAAAATTTCATATAAATTAATTATTTATATATATATATATATTTAAATTCAACCATAAAAGGTGTAGATAGAAAAATTAATTACATCATTCACGGAGATAGAAAGCTATACGTACGAATGAATGTTGTTTCCATTTTTTGACGGTTGGAATGAAATAAATGTAAATAATAATTAAACATTAATGAATCATTATTATATCATCTTTATAATACATTTTCATTAAATCTATCCTTATTACCAACTTTTTAAAATAGAAATGAATAATAAATCACATCCGGAGGTGGTAGTCCACACATATGCATAAGCGATGTTATCATTTTCCAACATATTGGAAGGTAAAAAGGTAGATGTGATGTTATAATTAAAAAATTATAATTATGTCATAAATATTATATATAAAAACTATAAACATCATAATAAAATTCCATGAAATATAATGATGGAAAATGAATTATATCACTATGTGGAGATGGTAAGTTGTACGTACGCGCGAGAGACATTTTAACTTCCCATTTGATGAAAAAGAAGGTGAATAAAGGTGGTTTGATAATAGAAATGACACTTAATCATATTTGGGTTAATAAATATATTATTTTAGAAAGTATATTTATATTAGGTAATATAATAATTAAAAAGAGAGTGGTTGGTTAAGACAACTACCTCTTCTTTGATAAAAATCTTTTAGATCACCTCCTAAGGACCCTAGGATTGATATTTTGGTGTTAAAAAACCTATTTAATGTGTCTTGGGAAGATAATAGTATAACTATACTGAGGTATTTCAAACTAGAAGGATTAATTTTGTGTAAATAAGAAAAATGATAGTTTTTCTTTTATAAGGGGTGAGGAACTCTTGGAATTTCTTAAATGTTTAAAATATAATAATGTAATTCTCTAGAAAAATCATTAAAATGGAAATATATTCAAATAAATAAATACTAGGGTAAAAATAACATCTTAAAATTAAATTTATATAGGTTTTCATGCCATTTTAGACCCAATTTTATTATTAACTACTTCATTAACTTATTTTAACCTTAACCACATTTACATCTTTTTCACTCTTAAAGGGTTTTAATTTTACTTATATAGAAAAAAGGTGAATCATAAATGGATAAGGGATGAAATTTAAAACCATTTAATATAAAATTTAACTATTTTAGGGTTTTATGACATTTAAATATTTTAATAAATTGTTTTTTTCATAAAATATCATTAATTTCATTTTTGACACGATTCATTTAATTTGACTTTAAAGAGATAAAGAAAAGGATATAATTTAATATAATACTTTAACACATAAATATTATGTTATATTAATCTATAAAATTTGTGTAATACTATAAATCACTGAAACTATTTTAATTTTAATATTTTTAATATCATTTGTGTAGTTTTTATATTAATTAAAGATATTATATGTCGACGTTGAGTAAACATTTAAGGTAATATATAATAACTAAAAATTAGAAATAAATTAAAATCATGAAAATAATTGAATTATTATAAAATTAACTATTAATATTCACTAGGTACTTTCTTTTGTCCCTATGTCAACACATAACATATATTTTAAAGTAAGAGAGTAATATTTTGTATTTTTCGTTGCTTTAAATTTTATATAGGTCATTTTCATTGAAAATGTCCCTTAAATAATTAATTTTAGATAACAAGGTGATATATATTTAATTAAAATCATCAAATAATAATTAATATGATAAACGATGACCTAAACACTTAGTTTTAACAAATTTTTACACGATTAACCTTTACCGGGGTGATATCCATTGTTACTATTCATAATGCATAAAAATAAAAGGAACCTATTTAAAAAATTTTAAACTCATGATTTCAAATATGTAATCCATTTCATATAATTCAATTTATAAAATTGGTAGAAATATATTTTAAAATAAGTTTACAAAATTCAACAAAAACCATTTTTTTGGAAACATGTATTTTTAAGCATAAAACTAGATTTATTCTAAACAAATTAGATGAATGATATATTTTTTAATATATAATATATAAATTTATTTAAAATAATTAATCAATAATCATTAATATAATTTATTAAGATAAAAACACATTGCACGAATATAATCCATTTTTCAGAAAAATAACTCCTTTATTTTCAAATGTTTTTTATTTTAATTTCTAATTAATTGATTACTAATGAATTAATTTTATAAAATTAAAAACCATAATTTTTTATTAATTTATTAATTCATATTCATACCCACCAATACAACTACTAGAAGATAACTTTATACCTCATTTCTGTTTATTTAGACATGGGGTTATGTGTATCGCATGCTATCGAAGAAATTAAATTCATTTAAAGAGAAATATATCATAAAATCAAGAGTTTCTGAATTTTGGGCACTTGAAATGAATTTCATCCTCTAAATTATGTTATGTAATGACAAAATATTATTATATCTATATTTCACTACATCCTTAGGTTCCCAAGTATCTTCTTTGAATTTTTAATTCCTCAAGTTTGACTAGGTGAGTGGTCTTGTTCTATAGCACTTTATCTATAAGATCCAATATTTATTCTATTTGTTATTCATAAGAATGATTACGCTCTAGAAGTATGAATTAAGATTTTAGTACATGTGAAGGTTAAAGTATCTACTTTCTCTAAAGAGATACAAGGAACATATCATTAATCTATGATAGGTTTAATGGATGCACTCAAAGATAAGTTATCATCCCTACATGATCATGAATATCAAAGGGGACAATATATATAAGGATCCAATTTCATTTTCATCTAAATATAATGATCTTATTCCATGTAGAAATTATAATAAATACATTTTCTCTAACATCAAAATCTATATATCACCGATGATTACAATCATAAATTTTTTGTCAACTCTGAAAAACTCTTATGTGCTGTGAAATGGATCTGACTTTATCATCCATTTCCTTTCCTAGGTCATGTCCCAATAGATTTATTTCTCTAACTTCATCCTTTAATGTAGTATTTATTAAATTTTTACCATATATTTCCTCATAAGTATCCATCTGAATTATCGAGTGAATTCCATTGTTATAAGAAAACTCATTTAGATGAAGTTGTTGATCCCAAACACCTTTTAATTCCTTAGAAAAAGATCTCATCATATCCCCAAGGGGATTAATGATTATTTCAGACTAACCATATATTTGAGGATGATAATAATTTTTGGAACTTAACTATATATCCATTTCTAATTCAGTAATTTTCTAATACTTTGAGTAAAACCTTAGATCCCAATTAGATTCAATAGAATGTGGTACTTCATGAAATATCACAACTTACTTAATTAATAACATGGGAAGATGATCCAGAGAGAAATATTATCTGATGGAAATGAAGTGTGTAGAATTTATAAAGAGATTCACTACAACCCAAATAACATTGTCCCCTTTTTAAGTTTTATGGATTCCAGTGAAAAAATACATAGTGATATTTTCCCATTTATATTCAGATATGGGTAATGGTTATAACATATACATAGACTTCTGTTTATGAGTGTTAACTTTCTGACATAATATACATTAAGATTCATATTCTGAAATTTTAATTTTCTTTTTTCCCCTCAAGAAATTTTATTTCAGATCTATATACATCTTCATACTTCCAGGATGAATGGATAATGATGAACTATGAGTTCCATCCAAAAAAATACTTCTTCAGGTCTAGTATGGATGGACCACATACACATTTACTAAACCATATCATTCCATCCTAATAAAGTTTTAACTTAGGAACATTTATCAACTTATTTTATAGCTCAATATCTTCCTTCTAAACCTCTTTAATCCCCACATGGAAAAATTAGCATGGCCTTTTTGACTAAGAGAATAATCCACCTGATTCTCCTTTATAGGGTGGTAATATATTGAGCAGTTATAATCTTTAATCAACTCCAACCGTATTATATAGAACATATTCAATTATTTTTGTGTGAATATATACTTCAAAATTTTATGATCAATATATATGTATATCTATATCATACATTTATCTATAAATATTTATATCTTTAATTAAAAAAATATCAAAACTAACTCCAAATAATGAGTTGGGTAATTTTTCTCAGAAAACTTTAATTTTCTATAGGTATAAGATATAAGCATATTATTATGTATGATGATAAATCACATTACCTTATTTAATTCATCATTATAAATCACAAACCCTTCTCTACTATATGGTAGTGTGAGCATAGGTGGACCAACCAACCTTCTATTTAGTTTTTGAAATTATCTTCACATTCATCTATGTACAAATACTTGACTCCTTTCAAGTTAACTTTTTGAAAGGATTAGAAAATAAGAATAAATATCTCAAAAATTATTGATTATATAAAGCCAACCAAGAAAAATACATATCTTAGTAACCTTTATTGGGTTAATCCATTTCTCAATGGCCTATTTATTTGAAATATCCACTAAAATACCCTCCCATGTGATTATATAACCTAACAATGTAACTTTTTGCAGCCCAAATTTAGACATTGTAAATTTTACATACAAATTATTCCTCCTTAGGGGATTTATCATAATTCTCAAATGATATTCATGATATTACTTTCTATTTGAATGTATAATAATATCTTCCATAAATACTACTAAAAACTAATCAAGGTAATATTTTAATATTATATTCATTTAATAAATAAAGATAATATGATAATTACTAAGTTCAAATGACATAACTATAAATTCATAATCCCTATACATCATACATGAATCCACCATAGGTATATACTATTTATTGACCTTTAATTGATGATATCAAGATCAAAGGTCACTCTTAGAAAAGTATTAAGCTCCTCATAATTGATAAAACAATCATTTATATTAGTTATATGATACTTGTTCTTGATATTGATATTGTTAATTTCTCAATAATAAATGTAATGTTTCACTAATCCATAATTTTTCTTAACAAAAATTATGGGTTCACCTAATGGTGGTTAACCTAGTTGAAATCATCCCTTTTCAATATTTTACTAGAGTTTCTTGTTTAACTCCTATAACTCAATTGGAGCCATTTTGTAATGAGTATTTTAAATAGGAGTGGAACCAGGTACGAGTTCTATTGAAAACTCAAATTCATGATTTTGATTAAGATGAGGAAATTATTATAGAAATAAATAAAAAACTCCAAAAAAATATGAATATATTCAATGTTGAATTTCTCCTCAACTATCTTTGATAAGTAGACTTTATGGATACAAATTAATTCCCATAAGATAGAAGTAATTTCTATAAGTTCATATTCATCTTCACACTAATAAATGATCATAGGTTCATTTGGAATTCAAAATTTGACTTCCCTTCCTCGGTAATTAATATAGGCTCTATATAAAGAAAATCAATTCGTACGTGAAATCACATAAAATTTAACTAAAGTTAGAATATAAATATTTATAGGAATCAAATTCCCATAAACATCAATTGGAAAGGAAATATAGTCTTGAGATTCAACCATCATACCTCTAAGAGTTTTCAATACTGACTCAATATCTAATCATTGAGTTTGTAATTCTATACCATTTGAAAATTACATAGATATGAAATAGTGGTTAGATCTAGAATCATATAAGAATTTAGTTATTATAGAGTGAATGATAAGTGTACCATTCACCACTTTATTCTCATAACCCACTTTAGCAGTTGAGATCAAATGATATTTCACTTTTTCTTTGAGCTTAAGAGTTCGTTGATGTTGTTCATCATCATCAATATTTATATTTTTGTGTTGGTTGGCATAATTGTTATACTCCTTTCATTTGAAGCATTGGATCATGAGTGGTTCATTTGTTTGAATCTAATTTTACTCCATTGAATTAACTGGTCTATTCATCGCCATTAGACACTCATAGGATTTTGACCCACCATTGCACATTTAAATCACCTCCTAGTTCCATTCAATAAATTGCCTTCAAAATTTTCCCAGATTTATGGCATGCATATGGACAGAATTTCCTTCCACGATGTAATTTATTCTAGTTTTCAGGAGACTCGATATTCCTTTTCTTATCAAAATAATGGTAATAATGGGAATGTACAATTTCCATTTCTACCTTGAGATCAAATCAAATTATTTCTTTGTATCTAGTAACTTTTCTCATAATTAATTACGTTGATAGACTTGGTTTTAATCAAAAAAATAATTGATAAATTTTTCTTTTAGGTCTAACGATTAAACTAGAAGCATACCTTGAAATTATGGTAAAATTTTTCTCATAAGTACCAATGGTTTTATTCTCCTTTATCGTAAGGTCATTGAATTCCTTCTCTATTTTTTACATAGAATTATAGGGAATTACTTGCTCAAAAATATCTTCTTAAAGTTATCCCATGTAATGGAGTTAATTTCTCTCTATTGTCTCACATTTTTAATAATATTCCACCATTGATATACATATATTTCAAAATTATTAACAACTGGGATAAATTTATCATGTTTTGATCTTTAGAGAATATAAAATATTTTCTCAGTGGTGCTGATCCATCGCTCAGTCACTAGTGGATTAAGAGATACACTAAAACTATCTGGATATTACCTGATGAAAGAATCAACAGTATGTTGTTCCCTCCATTGATCATTGTAATATCAAAATTATTCATGAACAAAGAAAGTTGCATGAGCATGGAAACAAGAATCTACATTCTAAATCCTATATCATTTGGTTTATCAGGTGTACAATCATTACATTGTACATTAAATTCATTTTTAATACAATGTATTCTGGTTCTAGAAATTGAATAAAACAAAATAGTAAAGTGCAATCATCATGCTATAATAATCAAAGTGAATTATCATATAATCATTAAATATCATTGATAGGATATCTAAATCCTGACACCTTCTAAATCTATGGTATATTATTTTTAACCTAGTTTATCCATGTTCATTATCAATACTTTATGATGTTATCATGTACTTAGTCTTATCCCTAAGGTTTTCAGAAAATATTTCTAAGCCTAGTATCTAGAGATTGACCAAACCTATCCTCTGATACCCTCTAGAGAAACCTACATTTTTTACACATAAATATTACATATTTTTAAAATAATATTCAATAAATTACACAAATACATTCCCAATGACCATAATGGTTTAGTTTTTTTGGAGGAAAGATATACAATATTTTTTATTTCATGATAGATATTTAACATCACCCATAGAATTATTCCCACATATTACTCTTCATATACATACACTACTTAATCCTTTCTTCATAAACTGAGTAAAGGAAGCAATAGAAATGGTGATATTAGAATCTCAGTAAGGGTAAACATGAGATATATAAATCGATGATCATATTAATTCATTAAATAAGAATAAGGGTATGAGATAATGAATATAACTTACAAAATTGACACCGAATCTATTATGGTTAATAAACATGAGACATGAAAAAAACATTATCATTTTGAAATACATGAATCATAAGAGTCATAAATCATCATAAATCAATAATTAAGCATAAGATCATGTTATAAAATAGTGGAACTATAATAATAATAGAAAAAACTTCATATGTTAAGGATAAATTCCAATATCATCAGTACATAATTTAATAGTCATCAACACCAATTTCCCATAGTGTGTTAAAAAAATTAACTTTTTTCTGATTGTGTATAAACCACATCAACTTTTTTCCCACAGAAGATCAAGAACTTTGACTTTTTTCACGTAGTGTATTAAGCATGTTGACTTATTTCCCATATTTATATAATGATATATAAAACTTTATCCAATGTATTGAAAAAATATATAATTTCAGTCCCATCTATCACATAACAAAGACCATATATTTGTGTTCCACAAGATTATAAAACATTAATCATATCATCATATCAATAACTATGGAAAATAAATGGGTTTCATCAAAATCTAATCATCATAATCATAAAATATCTATATCACTAATAATTATGTTATCATTAGATTATATACCCAATAAAAAATAATCAACATCAAAGGATATTATCATAGCTGAAAATTACATTAATATAATCACTAGAATATTTCCTAAGGAAAATACACTTTCCACTTTGAAATTACTTATTTGAAATAAAAAAAAATATTAAGGAAAATATTTTATTTAAATTTAAACATATAAATTTTAGGGGAATATTCAAATCATTGAGTTCTTATGATTGTGGGAAATTCCATTAATCCTGTATAAGTTAAAAGAGAACATTACTTTCACACTTTTGTAAAAATTATAGAAGTACCATGTTTGGAAAACGATAAGATGATTCCTTTTAAAATAATTTTTAATAATTAAATCATGGGTAAAAATGAATTTTGAAATCACATTATAATATTAAAAAAATCTTGAAAACATTTTTAGAAAATATTGACATGAAAAAGAAAGGAATATTTGACCAAAAAAATAATTAAAGTCAAATTTAATTAAAAAATAACTTTTTATTATCTTGGGTTCTTAAAGAGATTATAATGAAAGGAATGAATTAATTATCAATAAATAATAAGAGGAGCATAAAATTAAAGTTATTTATATAATAAGTTTCATATAATTTCCTTACTGTAAATTTATTCATAAACAACCCTAATTAAAAATTGGATTGAAACATAAATCCCTTACATCATGTATCATCTTTCATCACACATGTTAAAAAATCCTATACAATAAATCTGGATTTATTATACATGTATTACAAAACTATAATAATATCTATCATACCATGTATTATTTTTTAACGTTTCTTATCACCAATTTGTTAGTAATTTGTTGTTAAAATAATTATTCTTGATGATAACTGAATTGTTTTCATGCATGTTTAGGTTCGACTGTCTTGATAATTGTAATTTAGTCATAATTAAATAATATAAATAATTTTAATCTTCATATAAATAGAATATGTTTTCCTTATATATAAATATATTTATTTATTTATATTCATCCATAAAAAGTAAAGATAGAAAAATGAATTACACTGTTCACAGAGATGGTAGGTTGTACGTATACAAGAACACTATTTCCATTTTTCAACAAATGGAAGGAAAGAAATGTAAATAATATTTTAACCTTATAGAATAATTATTATATTATATATATCATATAAATTCAATAAATATATCCTTATTACCATAAAAGTAAAATATAAATGAAGAAAAAATTACATCGCTTCGTGGAAGTGGTAGTCCACATGTATACTTGAGTTATGTTATCATTTTCCAAAAGATTAGAAGGTAATAATGTAGATGTTATCTTATAATTATATAAGGTTAATCATTTCTTTAATATCATATATAAACATTATAACCATATTTTTCTACCGAAGAGTTCTCCTGGGTAAGGAACGAAAGGGTCTACTGATGACTTGTAGTGTATCCTTTTCATTTTGGGCAGGAGATTTCATAATTTAAGTCATTTACATCAGATTATCCATTTTTTCCCTTGAAGACATATTTATAGCCTGAATGTTTTATTCCAAGGGGGTTCAATGGTGTGAAATCACTGACTTTGGGTGTAATATCCTCAAATGATCTCCAACGAGTATTGTTTTTGGAGCTGAAAATAGCCAAATGGATCTCACATCCATGATTCATGGACCTACTTTCCAAAGGTAAAAATGCATTGGGTAACATGGAAAATGAAACTTAAGAACACACATTGGTTTATAGAATGGGAATTCGAGATCATCACACCCTTTTAAGGGGAACTATTTCCTATTTCGTGACTCTCTTATAGATTTAAGATATGCTCATGAATCCTTGGTTCATTCCCAAGAATATGTTAGTGGATTACCCCTAAAGAAAAGATTGATTGTAACCATGTATTGGTTCAGAATCATCGGTATGTATCTAACATTCTCCACCAATGTATATATCAGTATGCATATGAGGTTTTCCATCAATGTTACCATTTTGTGAAAAAATTAGAGATTCCTTGTTATTTATTGTGATGATGCTGGTTTTAAGCCACATGATGGGGTGCTATAAAGTTTATCATCATCTAGAAGAACGTGAGTTGTTTTGATGTTTGGATCGAACCCATAATATGGGATTCCTATATATCCTCATGAGAGGAATCAGAACCCAAATAGTTCAGTGTCACTTAACTGGACACATCACCTTTTAATGACATGTGAAAAGGACCCAACCATGAGGTTGAACGTCCTATAATAAGGATGTCTAGGTGAAGGGTTTGTGGTTAAGGATATTGTGGGACTTATGATGATGTGGCATGACAGACTAAGAAGAGATGTGTTCTCCTGGGTGGATATGAATCTATTGGGAATGTCTCTAGAAGAACATTATGGTGATTTGGCCATTGGGTTTGTACCTCAGGTGTAACGAACCAAACATTTATTAATGAAAATCCCTCTTGATCTAATTAAATGTCTTATTATGTAAAATGTTTATATAAAACATAATCACTTCCTTGGTTTTATGTTTTTGGATTTTAAAATACCATTAATAATTGTTACCATTTCTAATATAGTCTTTGAACAATAATCAAATGATTAGTATAAATATAGAGCTTTAACAAATCCAATTTACTCAGAAAAAGAAGCGATGGACACATCCTGTAGATTTGCTCCATACGAAGCCCATTTTTTGGATCTTGAAAAGGAGGTAGTGTCATCAGGCTTTTATCTTGAACAATAAAAAGCCAAGATTCAACACATTAAGCTTGAACAAAACCACATATGGAAGAAGTGGAAGTTAATAGAGATTACCACATGAGCGATACTATCCGAGCCTCCCCAAGAGTTTGTAACCATGACAAAAATTAACCGTAAGTATTATTCAGGTGTTATAAAGTGTTATGTAACAAGACCCTAGCACTATGATTATGTGTATTATTTATTTTATAAAGAATATACATTCATTTTATTATTGTTACCTTGTAAATGGTTTTAAAGCGCAGGAAGTATTTTTAGTTAATATTTAAACTCAATTAAGAAATGCATTTTGATGAAATCATGGATTTTGGAATTAAATAATATTTTAATAAAATATTATTACTAAATTACATTTTATTAAACACAAATGATTGTATAATTTTTATGTATAAAATTTTAATTTTTATTAAGGTTTGAAAACTGTTTTTGTCAAAACCAATGAATTTTCAATAAATGACAGTTTTTATTTTAAAAGTGAAAATTCACATGTTAATAAAACTATTTAGATAAAATGAATATTATTTTTGGAATCAGGAAGTCCAAATTATCCAAAGGCGAATTTTTCATAATTTTCTTGGACAATCAATTTTTTGGGTAAAAATTAAATACAGTTTAAATATATAATGTGTTTTATGACATCATAATGACCCAATAGTGATGTAATAAAATACTATAAAAGGTATAGTCAGCCAATATATGTTTTAACTTTAAAATAATGTTATTTTATATTTGTTTTATTAATTTTACAATGCCTTAGTGGAACCTCCAATACTTATAAAACATTTTAACATTTTAAAATGATTTCCTTGAGAGTTTGACTCACCTTCACATAAGCAAACCTAATATTTTAATAAGTTAGGAAATTGTCCTTATAAAAGAATTTTTTTCACCCCCATTTGGAAAAAACCATTGGCCAAAACCATGGTTTTGTTTGTGGTTTTGATTAGTTTAATGTGTAGTGTTCAAAACCCTTACCTCCTCTGTCTATAATCCTCCCAAGTAGCCCCAAGCTCCTATTAATCCTCTCTCAATCCTCTCTGAAGCCTTTCGGATCACACTTCCAAGTAAGGGATCCTCACTTTCCTTCCATACAAATTTATGTTCAAGTTTTTTTATGTTGTTATGACCTTTTATTTTCAATTAAAAATGTTGGGGTATGATTTATCACCTCCCTTATGCTACCCTCTTTATGATTGAATGATGATAAACCCCTTTCTCTCTCATTAATGCCTCCCATGTACACCTATTTCCAAGACAAAATTCTGTAAGAGATTTCTCTCTCCTCATTTACTTTTAAAAAATTAATTTATTTTATTCATCTAAATCCCATTACATATGTTAGGATATTAATTTACATTACCCCCTTACTATCCATTTAATTTATAAATTATGAGAGACCCATTTCTCCCTCATCAACCCATTTTACAATTTCTATTTGATGTCGTTATGCTGCAAAAGTACAACAAAATTTCCCATGCCAAAATCATCGTGTAAGTGAATACCATACCCATTTCACTATCAAGGGTATTCACCTTTATGAACATGTAATTGTTGATTGAGGACTTAAATTTATGTATTCCACATCTCCAATTCTTGGAATAAATTATGATGTTTAATGAATCCTTGTTGTATAATCTATGTGGCAAACTTCTGCATGAAATGAAATTTTTATAAAGGGTACACCCTGATAGCGCTCCAATGCTTTGGGTAAATATTTTTATCCTGATACGTCAAGTGCAATGAGGGTTTACTCATGACAATTCAAGTGAAATAAGAGTGTACTCATGCTAATTCAAGTGCAATGAGAGTTTACTTATGCTCCATGTGAAATGATACTTGGCTCATGCTAATATCATATTAAATGTTATTGCCACATTTCCATGTTGTGATAATCATGCTATATCATGCCTTTATGTTCATGTTTCTATAATTCTCTATTGATATGTCTATTTCCTAACATTTATTATATTTTTCATGTTATTCCTTGATTACTCCCTTACCAGGCTTTATATCTCACCCTTTTCTTATGCATGTCCTTAGGTTATCCCATGCAATGCTAAGTACAAAGAATGTTTTGGTCATGTAAAAGAATTTTTTCAATAATTATGTTGTATTTTATATTATAAGTTGTTATGTGATGTTCCTAATTTCCCAAGACACTAGAATTCTTGATCCTCAGAGTTTTCTTAAGTTCATGTTTATGTAATAACTCATGTTAAAGTGTGTAATAAAGAGCATGGTTATTATAGTTGGTATTAGAGGATAGGTTTAGTTATTTTTTTTATAATGATTAGAAAACCCTAGTGAAATTCTTAGGGATAAGAATAAGTATAATAAAAACATCCCCAAATTTTGGTGAGTATAGAGTAAGTGGTTTATCAAGAAAATACATCCCTTTCGGGATACGAACAAGTAGAGGTGGATCTGGCACAGATGCATCTAGGGGTAAAACCTGAAAATACTACTTTGAGCTAGACTCAAACAGGAACTGTTTCATAACAACGAGCACTGCTTCACTCTTGGTTCAAAATTCCCGGGGTATGTGCTTTGGTAAATCTATAAAATTATTATGAAACATTATTAAGGGAATAAAAAATGACCCTAAGAATATATGTTGGGAAGTAGACCATGGATAAAATAGATTGAATCCTATAAGTTCATAAGTTAAGGAAAGAAATGTAATTTATAATTTATCCTTTTTTATTTAATTTCCCTTTATGTGTTACCTCTAACTTTCCTTTTTCCCAACTAATGGCCAGTAATTGGACGACTCAGGCTAACAACCGATGTGAAGATCAATGTGATGACTGTTCCATTGAGATTCCCAATCTGGTGGGAGTGGGACTATAAAACTTTGTCATGATACTCTCTTAGTTAACTCATGTTTTGAATAGAAGCATGGGTTAAGAGGAATGTTCAACCCACCTAAGAAAGAACAAGGCACAATAGAGAGATTATTTTGACAAAGGCCTCCTAATTTTAATGGATCATCCGATCCCTCAATCGCTGAACAATGGATAAAATCCATTGAAAAGATATTCTCCATCCTTCAATGTCCCAAACAAGAGAAGGTTCTTTTGGCTACTTATTGTATGGAGGTTGAAGCAGATAAATGGTGAACATTGATCAAAAATACGAATCCTGAGGAAGATATCGAGGAATTGGAATGGGAAGGTTTTTGGAAAATGATTTTTGATAAAAATTTTCCTCGTACCCTGTGACTTAAAATAGAAAGGGGCTTCCATTACCTTAAGAAACATGATGATGAACCCATTAGAGAGTACCAGAAAAACTTCACAAGGATTGCACAATATGACTCTGGCTTTGTCATTACCCCTAAATCCAAGGTGGATTGCTTCTTTGGTGGGATAAAACCTATCCTATGAAAAACCATAGCGATACATGACTTCAATAGCTATGAGGAAATTGTATGATGTTCTCTCAAAGTCGAAATGGAGATCAATGAATATTAAAGGTATCACGGGGATAGGAAGATTGAAGTGGACTTTAATTCTGGTGGTCTAATGGATAAATTTAATGTTTCTAAGAAATTCCAGAACCCCACTTGCCAAAGGTGCAGAAAGAAGCACCCTGTAAATTTCCTGAAGGGGAAAAGGAAATGATTTAGGTGTGAAAGAGATGAGAACCTAACCATTAATTACTGACAAGAAAAACCTACAACTGCGATAGAGGAGAGGAATGCTATGTTCGACCCTCAACTCATTGTTTATTTCTAAAACTGAAAATAACTAGGGAACTTTTCAAACCAATTCCCTAAGACAAGGGGTTTTTTTAGGCAACCATCAATATCCAAGGCATCATGGGAGAGATTTTTCCATCACTACCATCAAAGAAAATCTCAAAAATGAAGTGGTGATAGGTACGCTAGTTATTAATTTAAGAATAGTGAACATACTTTTGGATTCCAGTTCTACGCATTCTTTTATATCTCAGAATTTAAGTATAACAATTCCAACACCACCACAAATCATAGAAGTGTAGATGTTAGTGAGAATGGAAAATGGAGAAATTATTTCATCCCATGAATATAACTCCTCCCTTATCACAACTTGTGGATTGAAATTCCCGAAGAACCTCATCATACTACCTCAAGTAGAATTTGATGAAATTATTGTCTTGGATAGGGTTTCCCTATATAGAGCCAACATAAATTGTCGTGATAGGGAAGTCACTCTCTATATGGTGAATCGACCCCCGATTCTGTACAAGTGCTAGGAGGAGGATAAATCTTTTTTAGCATCATCATATCAAGAGTGGATATTAATACCCTATGAGAACACATATCTTTCTCAAATGATGGAGTCTAAGGAATAAACCATCCTTAAAGACATGCTTATTGTGAGAGAATTCACTGAAGTGTTTCCCAACGAATTTCCTGGTCTTCCTCTTAGAAGAGATGTTGAATTCACGATTGATCTTATACCTAGGGATTTTAAAATATCCAAGACTCCATATAGAATGGCTATTATGGAGATTGAGGAGATAAAAAACAACTATTGGAGAATTAGGAGAAAGGGTTTATACACCTAAGTGCTTCACCATGGGGTGCGCCAGTTCTCTTCGTCAAGAACAAGGATGGGTCAATGTGCCTTTGCATTTATTATCTTGAGATTAACAAAATCACGATAAAGAACAAGTATCATCTTCCATAAATTTATGACTTGTTGAATTAGATAAGTGGAGCCCAATACTTCTCCACGGTGGGTCTACAGTCATGATATTTCCAAGTAAGGGTGAAGATGGAGGGTATCCCCAAGACTGCTTTTCGTAAAAGGTACATTTAATATGAATTCATAGTAATGCCTTTTAGACTCACTAATTCTCCAGTAATATTCATGGACTTGATGAATAGAGTCTTTAGAGATTACCTCGACAAATTTGTGGCAATATTTATATATGATATTCTAATATACTCCAAAATCAAAAGAGAAGCATGTGGAGAATCTAAGTACTATACTAGAGACATCGTGAAAGGTGAAGATCTATACAGAGTACAAAAAGTGTGATTTATGGTTAAAGGAGGTCTCATTATTGGGTCATATCATCATAATAAATGGGATATCTGTGGATCCCTCGAAGAAAAATGCAATTTAGGGATGGCCGAGGATAACATCTGTGATAGGTATCCATAGCTTCATTGAGTTAGGTAGATATTATCAATGATTTGTGAGAAATTTCTCATGATTTTCAAACCCTCTTACCAAGATAAATTGGAAGTGATTCAAGTTTACTTGGAGTGATGAATGTGAATATAGAATAAAGGAGTTGAAAAGGAGGATTGTCATTGTACCCATGCTCACACCACCCACAAGTGTAGATATTTTTGTAGTATTCAGTGATGCTTTGAAAAAGGGAATGGGCTGTGTGTTGATTAAAATGATAAAGTCATTGCCTATGCTTCAAGGAAATTGAATGTTCATGGGAAAAACTATCAAACATATGATCTGGAGTTGGATTTAGTAAACTTCACTTTAAAAATCTGGTGACATTACCTCTTTGGGGATAAGTGTGAAATATACTCGGATCACAAAAGCCTCAAGTATATATTCACACAGAAAGAATTGAACATGCACCAATGAAGATGGTTAGAGCTAATAAATAACTATGACTACTCAATACATTACCACCCTGGGAAAGCGAACAAGGTGGCATATTCACTAAGAAGAAAGGCCCCAATGATTTTATCATTGATGATAATTGAAAAGGACCCAATATTCTTAGATTTGATGAAGATGGACATCAGAGTCATAAAGAATGTTACATCATCAATCCTTTCACAAATGATTGATAAACCATATCTTTTGGAAAGGTTAAAGGATGTTCAAAAGGATGATGTGGGAATTCATAAGAATGTGGAAACTGTAAGAAAAGGAAAATCCTTAAAGTTCAATGTTAATGAAGAAAGAATTGTGATATTTGGGACAAGAATATGTGTTCCATCAAATCCAGAGTTAATGAATGAACTTTTGGATGATGCACATAGTTAAAATTTCTCCATTCACCCAAGAAACACAAAGATGTATTGAGATATATGAGAGAATTATTTGTGGGATAACATAAAAAAGGAGATCACTGAGTATACATAAAAGTGCCTGGTGTGTCAGCAAGTGAAGGCTAGGAGGAAGAAGTCTAAGGGGATGATGAAACCATTACCTATACCAACACTGAAATGGGAGAACATCACCATGGACTTTTTCACCGAACTTATGAAGACATCCAAAAGAAAAAATTCTACCTAGGTTATTGTGGATCGACTTAAAAATACTGAAAACTTCATCGAAATTTGAGAGGATTTCTTATTGGATCAACTGACATAGATATACATAAGGGAAGCAGCAAGGCTTCATGTAGTACCACTATCTATTGTATCCGATTGAGATCCAAGATTCGCCTCTATGATATGGAAGAGTCTCTAACATGCTTTGAATACTAAGGTGAACTTTAGTACAAATTATCATCCTCAAACTAATGGCCACTCTAAGTGGACTATCCAAAAACCTAAGGTCATGTTTGAGAGCATGCTCAATGGACTTAAAAGGAGGATGGGATCAAAAACTTCCTATGGTTGAGTTATCTTACAATAACAGTTTCCACTCAAGCATCCAAATAGTTCCTTAGGAAGTCCTTTATGGGAAGAGGTGAAGAACACTGACATGTTGGGATGAAGTTGGGGGGGGGGGTGATAAATCATAGGTCCTGAAATGGTTGAAGAAATGGTGGATAAGGTTAAGACCATCAAGCAACACATTAAAGTTGCTCAGAGTAAAAAAAGATCTATGCTGATAATCATCAACGAGACCTAGAGTTTGATGTTAGAGACATGGTATTCCTCCGCATATCACTGTGGAATAGAATTATGATATTTGGGAAGAAGGGAAAGCTTAGTTCAAGGTACATTGGCCCTTTTTAGATCCTTGATCGCATTGGAGAAGTGGCCTATCGACTAGAACTCCCACAAAACCTATCTCAAGTACATGATGTATTCCATGTATCACACTTGAGGAAGTACATACCTACCCCATCACATGTAATCAATCTAGAGGTGGTACCATTAGAGAATTACCTATCCTATGAAGAGAAGCCTATGGAGATCTTATATCATAGGGAAAAAGTTCTATGAAATAAGACAATGCCCCTCATCAAGGTGTTTTGGAGAAACCACAATTTTGAAGAAGAAATGTGGGAATTATAGGAAGTGATGAATTAGAGTTACCCTCATACGTTTTAGTGTGGGAAAAGGAAATTTCGAGGGTGAAATTTCTTAAGGGGGTAAGATTGTAATGACCCAAGCATTTATTAATTAAAATTCCTCTTGATCTAATTAAAATTATTATTAGGTAAAATAGTTATATAAAACATATGCACTTCCTTGGTTTTATGTTTTTGTATTTTAAAATACCATTAAGAATTGTTACTATTTATAAAATATTTGTTGAATAGTGATCACATGATTAGTATAAATATAAGGCTTTAAAAAATCTAATTTACTTAGAAAAAGGAAGTGAGGAACTCATCAAGATAAATTGATGAATAAGAAGCCCATTTGTCAGATATTGTAAATAAGGTAGCATCACTAGGCTTTGATCATGACCAAGCCCAAGACAAGCATCAGCATGTTAAGCTTAAACATAACTTCTTATAGGATAAGTAGAAGTTGATAGATATTACCACCTGATAGATGCTATCCAAGCCGCCCCAAGAGTCTATCACCATCTCGTACCTTACCCTTAGGTCTTATATGAGTGTTATAAGGGGTTATGTAATAATATCTAAGCACTCTGATTATGTTCATTATTTTTTTATAAATAATATACATTCATTTTATTATGGTTACCATGTAAATGGTTTTTTAAAAAATATATTATTTTTAGTTAATAGTTAAACTCAATTAAGAAATATATTTTGATGAATTAATGGATTTTTGAATGAAATAATATTTTAATAAAATATTATTACTAAATTAATTTTTATTAAAAATTAATGATCAAAAAGTTTTTATTAATACAATTTTAATTTGTATTAAGGTTTATAAACTATTTTTATCAAAAACCCATGAATTTTCAATAAATGTTAGTTTTTATTTTAAACGTGAAAATTCACATATTTAGATAATTATTTTGATAAAATGAATATTATTTTTTTAATTACGATTTTGAAGTTATTTAACAGTGAATTTTTCTTAATTTTCTGAGATAGTTGAATTTTTGGGTAAAAATTAAATACTGTTTAAATATATAATGTGTTTAATGACGTCATAATGACCAACTAGTGATGTAATAAAATACTATAAAAGGGATATTTGTAAAATATATGTTTTACCTTTAAAATAATGTTATTTTAGATTTGTTTTATTAATTTTACAATGCCTTAGTAAACCCTCCAAGACTTATAAAACATTTTAACATTTTAAAATGATTTCCTTGAGAGCGTGACTCACCTCCACATAAGTAAGCTTAATGTTTTAATAAGTTCAGACATTGGACTTATAAAATAACTTTTTCCACTCCAATTTGTAAAAACCCATGGGAAAAAACCATGATTTGGTTTGTGGGTTTGATTAGTTTAATGTGTAGTGTCCAAAACCTAAATAATAAAGAATTCCCTCTCCTTTACTATATAAACCCACTCAATCTCCCCTTCCTCTTCACTCAAACCACTTAGATCTCGACCAAAACCTGAACTACTCTCTCTAGAATCCTCCCAAGGAACCCAAATCTCTTAAGAAGCCTCTCTCAAGCCTCTCCCAAGCCATTGGGATCAAATTTCCAAGGGATCCTCACTATCCTTCCTTCGTTATTTCTGTCCTACTTTCCTTATGTTGTTATTCTGTTTTATTTTTAATTAAAAATGTTGGGGGTATGATTTTGAACCTCCCCTATAATGCCCTAATTATTTTTTAATGATGATATACACATTTCTATCTCATTAATTCCGCTCATGTACACCCATTATCATGCTGAAATTTTGTAAGAGACTTCTCTCTCCTCATTTACTTTCAAGAAATTATTTTATTTTATGCATCTAAATTCCATTAAATATTTTGGGAAATTATGTTACATGGCCCTATTACTGTCAATTGCATATATATATTATGATAGACACCTTTCTCTATCATAAACCCATCTTATAATCTCTATTTTACATTGTTATGTTGTCGAAGTACACCAAAATTTCCCATGCCAAAATCATCATGCAAGTGAATACCATACCCATTTCTCTATCAAGGTTATTCAAATTTATGCACATGTACTTGTTTACTGATGACTAAAATTTATGTATTCCACATATCTTATTCATGGATTAAATTATGATGTTTAATGAATCCATGTTGTATGATCCTTGTGACACACTTGTGCATGAAATGAATTGCTTATAAAGGGTGTGCCCTGATAGCGCTCCAATGAATTGGGTAAAAATTAGTATCATGATAAATCATGTGAAATGAGGGTTTAGTAATGATAATTCAAGTTCAATGAGGGTTTACTCATTCTAATTCATGTGCAATGAGGGTTTCCTCATGCTCCACAATCAATGAGCCTTAGCTCACGCTAAAATCATGTTAAATATTGTTTCCACATTTCCATGTTATAATAATCATGCTATATCATGCCTTTATGTATATGTTTCTATTATGATCCATTTATATGACTATTTCCTAACATGTATTGTATTCTTCATTTTATTCCCTTTTTAATCTCTTACTGAGCATTATAACTCACCCTTTTCTTATGAAAATCCTCAGGTTATCCCATGCTATGGTAAGTACAAAGGAATGTTGTGGTCATTTAAAAGAAGTTTTTCAATAAATATGTTGAATTTTATGTTCTAAGTTGTTATGTAATGTTCCAAATTTCTCAAGACAGTATACCTCTATATCCTAAGAGTTGTATAAAGTGAAGGTTTATCTAAATAATCATGTTAAAGTGTGTAATAAAGAGCAGGGTTGTTATATAAGGGAGTATTATGACATATCCCTGTTAGTTTGGAATAAAATCTGACACAGTTCAGTTTGAATTGGAATTACACTTAAGAGGAGGCCCATTCAAGGGGGAATTACTGGGGTTTACCCATGGGAGCTTCCCATTTTAGGAGCATGGCTTGATATTATGCATGGGAGCTGCCCATTTGGATTGAAGTTGGTTGGGACTCACACATGGGAGCTACCCATTTGGTGATGATTCATTGGGAATATGACCATATGATGTTTGAAGTATGGTTTCTATACATACACCATGGAGTAGGCTCTTGTGGTATAATGTAATTGGGGATTCTTTATGGGAGCTACCCATTTGAGTGGTGGGATCATAGAGATGTCATAATCGCTAATAACCTCTAATCCCATGTGAGTCATGATCGGTTTGAGAAATAAGAGAAAATAGTAGATCTGATTATCACATGATCTCACTATATCAACTGATGGATGGTTCTAGAACCCAAAGGGAGAGATAGAGGGCTTTGAGTGTGCCCATTTCCTCTCTTGTTTTTTATATCCTAGATAATCACATTTGGTGAACAATCCTAATACATATTGGGTAGAGGAAAAGAGTATACATGGTGCCATCTCTTACAAGGAATTCTAGGGGATTACCATAGGAGGAGTTCCCTTTTCTTAGTTCTCTGATAGGATATGTGTAATGACCCAAACTTTTGTTAATGAAAATCCATCTTGATCTAATTAAATGTCTTAATATGTGAAATGGTTATACAAAATATGCAATTATTTTGTTTTATGTTTTTTTATTTTAAAATACCATTAAGAATTTTTGACCGTTGATATTGTAGATATTGAAGAGTGATCACATGATTAGTATAAATATGGGCTTTAACAAATCCAATTTACTCAGAAAAAGGAAGAGATGACCTTATCTAGTAGACTTTCCCCATATGAATCCCATTTGTCAGAGCTCAGAAATGAGGTGGCGTCATTGGGCTTTGCTCTTGACCAAGATCATGCCGAGCATGAACACGTTAAGCTTGAGCGGAACCGCATACAGGAGAATTGGAAGTTGATAGAGATTACCAACCGAGCGATGTTATCCGAGCCTCCCCCAGAGTCTGCCACCATCACACACCTCACCCTTCAGTCTTATGCGGGTGTTTTAAGGGGTCATGTAACAAGACCCTAGTACTATGATTATGTACACTATTTTGTATATAATAATGAATATACTTTCATTTTATTACTGTTACTTTCTAAATAGTTTTTGAAGAACAAATAGTATTTTTAGTTAATATTCAACTAAGAAATATATTTTGATGAATTAATGGATTTTTCAATTAAATAGTATTTTAATAAATTATTATTATTATTTTTAAATTTATTTTTATTAAATATAAATGATCATATAATTTTATGAATGCAATTGTAATTTTTATTAAGGTTTGAAAGCCATTTTTGTCAAAACCCATGAATTTTTTATAAATGTTGGTTTTTATTTTAAAAGTGAAAATTAAAATATTGAAAAAATTATTCAAATAAAAGAAATATTATTTCTGGAATCAGGATGTCGAAATTATCCAATGGTGAATTTTTCATAATTTTCTGAGACAGTCGAATTTTTGGGTAAAAATTAAATACTGTTTAAATATATAATGTATTTTATGACATCATGATGACCCAATAGTGATGTAATAAAATAATATAAACTTTATTTTCGGCTAATATATGTTTTAGAAATTAAAATAATTTGATTTTGGGTTTGTTTTATTTATTTTAAAAAGCTTTAGTGGACCCTTAAAGACTTATTAAACATTTTGTCTTTTTAAATTGTTTTCTATGGGAGTGTGACTCACCTCCACAAAAGCAACCCTATTACTTTAATAAGTTTGGAATTTGACCTTATAAAATATTTTTTTCCAATCCCCTTGGAAAAAAACAAGGGCAAAAACATGGGTTGGTTTGTGGTTTTTATTAGTTTAATGTGAGGTGTCCCAAACCTAAATAATAAACAATTCTCTCTCCTTTCCTATATAAACCCACCCAAGCTCCAAATTCCTCCTCACTAAAAGGCTTTGGAGTTCTTCCAACCTCTGCCTTCCTCTCTCTATAATCCTCCCAAGGTTCCCAAGCTCCCAATAATCCACTATCAAGCCTCTCTCAAGCCTTTGGAAGCGCACTTCCAAGTAAGGGTTTTTCTTCCTTTCTCATTTTTGTCCAATATTCATTAAGTTGTTATTCCCTTTTAATTTCAATTATAAATGTTGGGTTATTGTTTCTCACCTCCCTCATACTTCCCTATTTATTTTTGAATTATGGGAGACCCCTTTATCTCTCATTAAAAGACTCCCTTGTACACCTGTTACTATACCGAAATTCCGAAAGGAATTTCTCTCTCTTCATTTACATTCAGGCAATTATTTTGTATCATGAATCTAAATTCCATTAAAATTGTTGGGACATGTATCTATGTTACCCACTTACTGTACATTTCATGTACATATGATGAGACACCCCTTTCTCTCTCATCAATTTTTTTTTACGAATTCTTATGTCACGCCATTATGCTGCCGAAATTGCACCACATTTTTCTTTCAAGCCAATGTCATTGTGTGGTGAATACCATGCCCATTTCTCTATCAAGTGTATTAAAATTTATGCACATTTACATATTGATTATAGAGTTTTATGTATGAATTCAACGTTCCTTTATCATGTAATAAATGATTATGTTTAATGAATCCATGTTTTATGATCTATTTGGAACAGTTATGCATGAAGTGAAATGTTCAAGAAGGGTGCTCCCTGATAGCACTCCAATGAATTGGGTAAAGTATAGTATCATGATACATCATGTGAAATGGTTGTTTAATAATGAAAATTCAAGTGCAATGAGGGTTTACTTGTGCTTCATGTGAAATGAGGGTTTACTCATGCTCCATGTGCAATGAGACTTGGCTCATGCTAATTCCATATTAAGTGTTGTTGTCACATTTCCATGTTATGATTATTATGATTTATCATGCCTTTATGTTAATGTTTCCCTTGTTCTCTATTGATATGCCTATTTTCTAACATGTATTGTTTTCCTCATGTTATTCCATGTTTATTCCCTTACTAGGCTTTATAGATCACTCTTTTCTTATGCATTTCTCTGGTTATCCCATGTAATGCTAAGTACGAGGGAATGTTGTGGTCATGTAAAGGAAGTTTTCAATAAAGATGTTTTATTTCATGTTTTAAGTTGTTATTTAATGATCCTAATACCCAAATACACTAGAACTCTCGATATTCTATGTTTTATCAAGTGAAGTATATGTAATAAATTATGTTTAATTGTGTAATAAAAAGCAGGGTTGTCATAGTTGGTATCAGAGGATAGGTTTAGTTATTTTTGGGATTAGGATTAGAAAACCCTAGTGAAACCTTAGAGAAAAGATTAAGTATAATATAAACATCCCTATGTTTTGGTGAGTATTGAGTAAGTTGTTTATCAAGAAAAAAAATCCCTGTCTGGATACGAGAAGGTAGAGGTGGCTCTGACATAGATGTATCCTAAGGGTAAAACCCGAAAACACCACTTTGATCTAGAGTCGAATGGGAACTGGTGCACGACAATGGGCCTTGTTGCACTCATGGTTATAGCACTCCCAGGTTATATGCTTTGGTAGATTCATGATCTTAGTACAAATGATCATTAAGGGACAAAAAAATCCCACAAGAATATAAGTTAAGAAATAGATTGAGGATATCCAAGATTTAAACCTAAGAAATCACAAGTTAAGATATACTTCTTCTTTATAAGTTTATAATTTTATGTTTAAAGTTTCCTTTTTAAGCTTAAAGTATAAGAATTTAGTACCACTAATTATACATTCTTTTTCAATGTTAATGGCGGGAAATAAAAGAACACAGTCCAACATCCAATGTGATAGGAAATGTGAAGATTTATTTAATGATATTCCTGATATAATAGGATTGGGTGCTCAAAACAACATGACAATAATTTCTTAGCTGGTTCAAGTTATGAATAATAACTTGAATCAGGTAGAACACCCTCCTCCTCCATGTAAAGAGCAAGTTTCTATAGAATCCTTCATGCAGCAGATGCCTCCCATGTTTAGCGAATCTTCTTATCCCCTCCTCCCAGAATAATGGATTAACTCCATTGAAAAGATATTCTTTGTCCTCCAATGCTCAGAAGAGAAAAAAGTTGTTCAGGCTATCTATCATTTGGATGGGGAAGCTAATTAGTGGTGGACACTGATCAACAATATAAACTCCCAAGAAGAAAATTGATTTCATGAATTGGGATGAATTCAAGAAGATATTTTTCAACAAATATTTTCCTCAAACCCTCCATCTCAAGATATAAAGAGAGTTCCTTAGACTCAATCAGAAAGAAGATGAGTCCGTCAGGGCATATGAATCAAACTTTACAAGGCTTGAAAGGTACGCCTCTGGATTTTTCATGAACACCGAAAGCAATGTGGATCGTTTCTTTAGCGGACTAAAGCCGAGTCTACAAAAAGAATTGCTGATTATAGACTTCAACAGTTTTGAGGATATTGTATGTTGTTCTCTCAAGGTTGGAATTGAGATTGGAGACTCTCAGTGTAACACCCCGAGATTTTATGAAAAATATTCTTTTTATTTTCATTAATGTCTTGTGTTTTATGCTACACCAAAAGGAGCTTGCACAACACGCATCCTTGACTTGCCTTGCATTACACGCAATCACGACCTTCCTCGATAGCATGTGCAGTACGCAATACCGAGTTTCACTAAACAACAATATGCTATTAAAATATTATTAAAACTAGCCGTTATGAATAGTAATAACAACTTTTTGAAATTTTATAAATTTTATTTTTCAAAATGGACTTCATTTTTGGATTCGGAATATCGAAATTAGCCTAGGGTGAAATTTTGGTATTTTTCTGAAAACTTTCGATTTTTGATGAATAGTGAAACCACTAAGTGGTAGATAAAAAACTGAATTTTTCATAAAACTTAATTTTACCACTTCTGTGAATGGAATTTCGAAAATCCGAGAGACACGGTTGATGTCAGTAACTAAAATGTGGTTCAATGAGATGAAAATAATTTTTTGGTGAATAGTAACTTTTTACTTTTTTTTACCACAGTTAAAAGTAAATAGGGTAATTAAGGGTAAAAATGATATTATTATTACCCTAAACCATGTCCTAATTCTATTGGACAAGTGTAATTCGACCAAAAACAACCTTAGGAATAAAATATGACCATTTAGGCCCACTTGGATTAGATTAGGACATTTATTATTAATTTATTTAAAGAAGGGTTAAAATAGTTAAAATCAATGTTTAATAACTAAATCATTTTTAATACGGGGTTATACATAAGATAAATTTGACTACAAATATTTATTTGAAAGATAAAAATATTTACTACATAATGGTATTTTATTTGTAATTTTTAGACATTAAATAATTTAATTTATTTATGACACAACGATGATGCATTAATTATTTTATTAATGAGATATTGACATAATTGATGTTATAAACACTAAAATAAATGTAATTTGACACTTTTTATGAATTAAAATAATTTTATAGATTAATATAACATGTTAGTATTTATTTAATTAACTTTTTTCGAACTAATCATTTTGTTATGATTTACAAAAAAATTAATTACTAAATAGTGTCAAAATTGACATAAAATAGTTTTTAAAACAAATATTATATTAGTAATTGTTATTTTATTCCTAAAAATCTACGGTTTGGAAATATGACTTAGATAAGGTTATATATATTAATAATAAACAACTTGGGGTTTGTTTGTCTGCTTATAGTAAGTTTATTAACCTTATATTATAAGAACACAAGAAGACACGGTAAAAGTAAAATTATTTAACTTAATGTTAAATCTACATGATAAGGTTAAAATAGGAACCTAAACTTGTCTAAATTCTATTGGATGGGAGGATTTCTACCCATCCCCACCTTATCCTCGAAATAAATCAATTTGGAGCTATTTAAAACCGAACTTGACTTTATAATAAAATAATATATTTAGTTATTCCAAAGGTGCCCCTCTCATCCCTTATAAAAGGGCACCTCCTCCCTCTCTTCCTCACACCACTTTGAGCCTTCAAGCTCGGACAAAACCTGCCACTTTCTCCTCTCCACTTCCCTATAGACATCCTAGAGGTTCTGGTCTTCTTCAAAGACCTATTTTAGTGCCCTAAAAGGAGGTCTCAAAGAAGCACTTCAAAGAAGAGGTATTGTCCGTTACCGATTCTTTCATCTTTATTTCTTCTTCCACTTCTTCTTTAGTTGTTTCATTATGAAGTAATAACATCAGTATCAATCATATACTTATATGTTATTATAAGTATGAAACAACCTATTTCACCATCTATCCATCCTACGGAAAAAGAAATCCCCGCGCGTGCGTATGTACAGAATACCGTCTCCACGCCGTGGTGTAATCTATTTTCCACCACCACCTTACTTGGATGGGTATAATGGTGTAAATAATGACTATATATGACTATTATAAAGTGATACTGATTCATAAATAGTATACATACACTCCAATACAATTCCACGATCATAGGAACGATATCATCATTCGTGCGTACGTACGGAATACCGTCTCCACGATGTGATGCGACTCGTTCTACATGATCATCATTTCATAATGATTATATAAATGAAATAAATTGAATGAAAGAATATGATATATATTACACTAATACAATTCTGGAAATGAGGTATCTATAACCTAAAGAGAAGAATAAGAATTTATTCGATAAAACACGCATAAGAACAAAAAGTTATAAACACCCGAATAACAAGTAGCAATGAAATATTACGACTAAGATGCTAAGAATATGACCAAATATGATATCATAAAAATAAGTATGATTCTGGAATAAGTCAATAACATTATTTAAATCATTATACAGGAGGTTCAGACACGTACAAAGCATATCAGTCCTAAGGTAAGGGAAATATCACAATCTCATTTTTATCCGAGATTGTTTATACTTTGGAATTTACTGGGGTGTATTTTATCATCCACATCCATGTTTCCTCAATATGTAATATTATTTCCATCCACCTACAATTTTTTAAATCTAATTTGACCCTTCGGTGAGTTTTTAGTAAAAGATATGAAAGGAATCTTTTCTCGTTTTTTTCGTACGAGGTACTTTTTGACTTTTCCGACAAAAGTACGAGAAGAATGATTTTTTTACTTATACGGCATGAATGGATTTTTAAAACTATATTTCCAAGAAGCTTCCTTTACAAGTTTTCAAGTTTATTTTTAATTAACTTCTTTTAGTTTAGAATTGTATGACATGTTAAGAAAGGAAAAGTGTTTTTGAAGCAGAAAGGATATTTTCCTCAAGAATGGAGTTCAAGTGTTTTATCAAAATTATTTTCCTTCTAAGAAAATAAAGGGTTCTGTTTTTTTATACCTATTATTATATTGATTTGATTATGTTGTGATGGAATTATTTTTATGAATTACTTTATATTATATGAATTGTTTTATGATGTCACGATGTTTAAGATTCCCATTTTTATTACATGGGTTATGCTATGATGTATGGTTTATGATTTTGTGGCACACATAAGAATTGTATCATTATGAGATGGGTGGGACCTATATATCCCTCCAATGAATTGGGTAAATATTATATATCTCATGAGATAGACATGGCTGGAATGGTAGGTTATACCGGTTCAGTGAAACATGACTGAAATGAGGAGTGAACTCAGTTCAGAAAGGGACTTTTTCCACTAAGATAGTCTTGGCAATGAGTCTTGACTAATAAGAAATGATTATCTATGATTATGTGTGTATGCCACAAAGTTTCATGTTTTAAGTTATGATTATTGGGATTACATTTCACTACTATTATTTATCCCATGTTATGAAATTATGATCTCTTTTGCAGGTTAAGATTTCCAAAAGATATGTTCTTATGAATATGATGTGATTGATATTTATTTTGTTTACCCTTACTGAGCATTTGAGCTCACCCTTTTATGTTTTATTTTCCCTAGGACATAAAGAAAGGATTTAGGTTTAAAAAAAGAAGAAGATCTTTATGGGAGATGTTGAAGATCTTTTACCACGATTAGAAGATTTTATTCCGAGTTTCCAAAGACACTAAACTATTACGGTCCTTATGTGTTTGTTTTTGTAATGTACTAAGTATTCCACAAAAGTAATGTAATGTCCATGTACGTCAAGCTTCGTGTCTCTACAGTTGCTATCAGAGGAAAGGTTTAGTCAACCTTTGGAAACTAGGATGCGATAACGTTAGTGAGATCCCTAGAGATATTTCTAAGGTATGTCTAAGGATGTCCCTAAGGATAAGTATACGTATAGGATATAGTACTAGAACTATGGTAATGATATTAGATTAAACCAAAGATGTTAGATATTAAAGTTACTCCCCCTTTATTATGATTTTTTCCTCTCACACAATTATTTTTGGGTTTTAGAAAATGGCTGGAAACAAGATGATTCACGATAATGGAGGATATGATGGACAATGGAATGATATTCTTCATGAGCAACCAAATGAAATGGGATTTGGAAGTCCAAACATCGTTATTATGCCGAACCAGCAATCTCATAATATGACCAATAAAGTAAAATTTGGTAAGTTTCCTGACTCGGCTAATAAGAGAAAGATGGAGTTTCATAATGATCATAGAGGAAAGAAAGTTCAATTTCCCCTATGTAAATCATGTGGGAAGAGGCATCAAGGAGAATGTTTCAAAGGAACTGGAAGATGCTTTGGGTGTGGAAAAGAAGGACACAAAGCCAGTAAGTGCAAAGGAAAAGGTTCAGTTAACACCAGGGATGAGGATAATGGTATTGCTACGACATCAACAATGGTTAAATGTTTTAAATGTGGAATGTACGGGCATTATGCAAACCAATGCCCTAAGGGAAAGTCTCATGAAGAGAACCAGTATGGTCGTATGGGTAGTATTTATGTGGATGATGATGAAGAGACTAAAAATGATATATGAGATGAAAGTATTTTTGAAGCTCGGTCAATGGTTTAAGAATGTAGTGGAATGATTACATGTTTATCATGTGTAATGTTGTATAAGTAATCTCATGGTACTATGGAATAAAGAGACATCTAAGGATTGTTACACTGTTGTCTTTCCTTGAGTTTTGAAAGTATATGATTAATGGTACCAGTATCCATGAAAGGTTATTCAGATATTTTTGGAATGTATATGATATGCGCATAATGAAGGGATAAGGAGAAAATTAAATGTATTCATGAGCTCATGACTGATATAAGGAAAAGGTTATATCATGGTTTGAGTATATAGAATTTTTGCATTTTGGTATGTGGAAAGAGTTAACTTTTGACAGAATTCATGTTTTCACTAAGGTTTAATGGGTATTCATTTTTCAAGAGAATACATCATTAAGGTATTCACATGATTGGAATGTGACCAACAAGATATATGGGGGATAAATGATGGTATTCACATGCTTGGTTGACGACATTTCAAGTAATCGCTTTCTCTATACTATGAGCTTGGACTGAAGTATTTTAAGCCTAAAGATTGGAATGGATTATATTAACCATAAGTTAGTATTATTTAAGGATAAAACTTTTTTTTGATATTATTTATGTGATGTTATAGTAATGTAGTTTTAGAAAAAGGACAACCTGCAGGACGGGAGACAACCCGTCGCGTCAGACAAGGATGTGGGAATCGAACCCACAACCGAAGTGCGACTGGCCTTTATCGCCTACCACTGGCCTACAGGAAGTCCCTGTTTAGTAGAAACGATTTTTATTATATTAAGCAGTATAAGTCCATTTTAGGAACTATATATGATTAATCTCACTATAGATGGACTTATGTATTTTTTGATAACTTTTCTAACCTTTTGTTTGAGACAGATGGAATGACCCATAATTCTATCACATGATCTGCTAACACATCATGAATGAAAAATTCAACTTCATTTATTTAAGAGATGAAGTGGAAATTGTCCAAAGAACGACAAACGGTGAGACTATACCAAAATCACGAAAGTATTTCTTCTAATTCCAATTTCATCAACTTTAGGGAAATGATCTTGAAAACCAAAAATGTTGTCCTAGTGATCTTATATCTGATGAATCAGATGGTACCTTAGATCATCACAAATTTATGGCTTTGTGATTGCTGGATTTTCTATAGCCATGTTCTCTACCACTCTCCATCAGAACATGATGGTTAGATTTCTCATCCATATCCATATTTTCACCTATGTGGAAACCCAGTGATTAGTTTATTTGGGTAACCGTTACGTTTCATAATTTTGTTTTTTAAAGAATGGTTTTTGTATTTTTTTTACGATGTGTGTTTATATTAAAGAAAATCTCAAGTAGTAAACCATTTATAACCCCGACAAATTTTGAGGGCGAAATTCATTTTAAGGGGGGTAGAATGTAACACCCCAAGATTTTATGAAAAATATTATTTTTAATTTCATTAATGTATTGTGTTGTATGCTACACCAAAAGGAGCTTTCACAACACACATCCTTGACTTGCCTTGCATTTCACGCAATCGTGACCTTCCTCGATAGCGTGTGTAGTACGCAATATCGAGTTTCACTAAACAACAATATGCTATTAAAATATTATTAAAACTTGCCGTTATGAATAGTAATAACCACTTTTTGAAATTTTATAAATTTTATTTTTCAAAATGGACTTCATTTTTGGATTCGGAATATCGAAATTAGACTAGGGTGAAATTTTGGTATTTTTCTGAAAACTTTCAATTTTTGATGAATAGTGAAACCATTAAGTGGTAGTTAAAAAACTAATTTTTTCATAAAACTTAATTTTACCGATTCTGTGAGTGGAATTTGAAATATCCGAGAGACACGATTGATGTCAGTAAGTAAAATGTGGTTCAATGAGATGAAAATAATTTTTTGGTGAATAGTAACTTTTTACTTTTTTTAGCACGGTTAAAAGTAAATAGGGTAATTAAGGGTAAAATGATATTATTATTAACCTAACACATGTAATAATTCTATTGGACAAGTGTAATTAGACCAAAAACAACCTTAGGAATAAAATATGACCATTTAGGTCCACTTGGATTAGATTAGGACATTTATTATTAATTTATTTAAAGAAGGGTTAAAATAGTTAAAATCAAAGTTTAATAACTAATTCATTTTTAATACGGGGTTATACATAAGATAAATTCGACTATAAATATTCATTAGAAATATAAAAAGATTTCCTACATAATGGTATTTTATTTTTAATTTGTAGACATTAAATAATTTAATTTATTTATGACACAGCGATGATGCATTAATTATTTTATTAATGAAATATTGACATAATTGATGTTATAAACACCAATATAAATGTAATTTGACACTTTTTATGAATTAAAATAATTTTATAGATTAATATGACATGTTAGTATTGATTTAATTAACTTTTTTCGAACTAATAATTCTGTTATGATTTTCAAAAAAATTAATTACTAAATAGTGTCAAAATTGACATAAAATAGTTTTTTAAAAAATATTATATTAGTAATTGTTATTTTATTCCTAATAATCTAAGGTTCAGCCAAATGACTTAGATAAGGTTATATATATTAATAATAAACAACTTGGGGTTCGTTTGGCTGCTTATAGTAAGTTTATTAACCTTATAGTATAAGAACACAAGAAGACACGATAAAAGTAAAATTATTTAACTTAATGTTAAATCTACATGATAAGGTTACAATAGGAACCTAAACTTGTCTAAATTCTATTTTATGAGAGTATTTAGACCCATCCCCACCTTATCCTCAAAATAAATCAATTTGGAGCTATTTAAAACCGAACTTGACTTTATAATAAAATAATATTTTTAGTTATTCCAAGGGTGCCCCTCTCCTCCCTTATAAAAGGGCACCTCCTCCCTCTCTTCCTCACACCAATTTGAGCCTTCAAGCTCGGCCAACCCCGGACAATTTATCCTCTCCACTTCCCTAGATACATCATAGAGGTTCTGGTCTTCTTCAAAGACCTATTTTAGTGCCCTAAAAGGAGGTCTCAAAGAAGTACTTCAAAGAAGAGGTAATGTCCGTTACCGATTCTTTCATCATTATTTCTTCTTCCACTTTTTCTTCTTTAGTTGTTTCATTATGATGTAATAACATCAGTATCACTCATATACTGATATGTTATTATAAGTATGAAACAAACCTATTTCACCATCTATCCATCCGACGGGAAAAGAAATCACCGCGCGTGCGTACGTAAGGAATACCGTCTCCACGCCGTGGTGTAATCTATTTTCCACCACCACCTTACTTGGATGGGTATAATGGTGTAAATAATGACTATATATGACTATTATAAAGTGATAATGATTCTTAAATAGTATACATACACTCCAATACAATTCCATGATCATAGGAACGATATCATCACTCGTGCGTACGTACGGAATACCGTCTCCACGATATGATGCGACTCGTTCTACATGATCTTCATTTCATAATGATTATATAAATGAAATAAATTGAATGAATGAATATGATATATATTGCACTAATACCATTCTGGAAATGAGGTATCTATAACCTAAAGAGAAGAATAAGAATTTATTCGACAAAACACGCATAAGAACAAAAAGTTATAAACACCCGAATAACAAGTAGCAATGAAATATTACTACTAAGAAGCTAAGAATATGACCAAATATGATATCATAAAAATAAGTATGATTCTGGAATAAGTCAATAACATTATTTAAATCATTATACAGGAGGTTCGGACACGTACAAAGCATATCAGACCTAAGGTAAGGGAAATATCACAATCTCATTTTTATCCGAGATTGTTTATACTTTGGAATTTACTGGGGTGTATTTTATCATCCGCATCCATGTTTCCTCAATATTTAATATTATTTCCATCCACCTACAATTTTTTAAATCCAATTTTACCCTTCGGGGAGTTTTTATTAAAAGATATGAAAGGAATCTTTTGTCGTTTTTTTCATACGAGGTACTTTTTGACTTTTCCGACAAAAGTACGAGAAGAATGTTTTTTTAACTTATACGACATGAATGGATTTTTAAATCTATATTTCCAAGAAGATTACTTTACAAGTTTTCAAGTTTATTTTTAATCAACTTCTTTTAGTTTAGAATTGTACGACATGTTAAGAAAGGAAAAGTGTTTTTGAAGCAGAAAGGATATTTTCCTCAAGAATGGAGTTCAAGTGTTTTATCAAAATTATTTTCCATATAAGATAATAAAGGGATCTGTTTTTTTATCCCTATTATTACATTGATTTGATTATGTTGTGATGGAATTATTTTTATGAATTCCTTTATATTATATGAATTGTTTTATGATGTCACGATATTTAAGATTCCCATTTTCATTACATGGGTTATGCTATGATGTATGGTTTATGATTTTGTGGCACACATAAGAATGATATCATTATGAGATGGGTGGGACCTATATCTCCCTCCAATTCATTGGGTAAAGATTATATATCTCATGATATAGACATGGCTGGAATGGTAGGTTATACTGGTTCAGTGAAACAGGACTGAAACGAGGAGTGAACTCGGTTCAGAAAGGGACTTTGTCCACTAAGATAGTCTTGGCAATGAGTCTTGACTAATAAGAAATGATTCTCTATGATTATGTGTGTATGCCACAAAGTTTCATGTTTTAAGTTATGATTATTGGGATTACATTTCACTACTATTATTTATCCCATGTTATGAAATTATGATCTCTTTTGTAGGATAAGATTTCCAAAAGATATGTTCTTATGAATATGACATGATTGATATTTCTTTTGTTTACCTTTACTAAGCATTTGAGCTCACCCTTTTATGTTTTATTTTCCCCAGGACATAAAGAAAGGATTTAGGTTTAAAAAAAAGAATATCTTTATGGGAGATGTTGAAGATCTTTCACCACGATTAGAAGATTATATTCCGAGTTTCCAAAGACACTAAACTATTATGGTCCTTGTGTGTGTGTTTTTGTAATGTACTAAGTATTCCGCAAAAGTAATGTAATGTCCATGTACGTCAAGATTCGGGTCTCTACACTCAGTGGTCTCATGGGCCTAGTGATAAGAAGTCGAAAATGGAGAACCACATGGGTGTTCCATCAAAAATATCCCATGATGGAAAGAAGCCTGACTTTTCCCCTTGCAAAAATTGTGGGAAGAAACATCCTGACAACTATCTCAAGGGAACTAGGAATTTCTTCAAATGCGGAATGTTTGGTCATCTGGCCAAGAAATGCCGAAGGGATATGAAAAATACCACTAATGATGAATAAGAAAGGAAGGTTCATGTCAACACTCAGCCAGAAGTGCAGTGTTACAACTGCAAGGATCTTGGGAATTATTCAAACAATTGCCCTAAGCTGAGGGTTGTCAGAGGCAATCAATAAAAACCTTCGAGGCAACAAGGAAGGGTCTATGCTATCACTACTGTTGAGGTGGATCCAGACAATGATGTGGTGACATGTACGCTAGTTATTCATTCAATAATAGCAAACATACTATTTGATTCTGGTTCTACACATTCCTTCATATCTTGTAAGGTTAGTAGAACAATTCAAACACCACCTTAAAATTTGGAGGAAAAGTTATCTGTGAGAATAATGAATGGAGAAATCGTTACATCCATGGTTTATAACTCCTCCACAGTAAACTTTTGTGGACTGAATCTCCAAACAAATCTCATCATACTTCCGTTAGTGGAGTTTGATGCTATCATGGGCATGGATAGGATGTATTTATACAAATCCACTATCAACTGCTAGGAAAGGGAGATCACTCTTCACATCCCGAAGCATCCTCCAATTATTTACAAGTCCAAGGATGAAGATGAATCTAATTTAAAATAATTGTCTCAATTGTGGATATTTTTGACTTATGAGCAAGCATATAAAGCTCAAATGATTGAGATAAAGGATGGAATCATTCCTGAGGACATGCCCATCATGAGGCATTACACCGATGTATTCCTGGAAGAGTTTCTTGGTATTCTTCTAGATCGATAGGTTGAGTTCTCAATTGAACTTATTTATGGATCTCTACCAATCTCAAATAAAATTTACAAATTTTCCACTATAGTGATCGAAGAGCTGAAGAAGTAGTTTCAGGATAATATGGAGAAGGGTTTTATACACCCGAGTTCTTCACCATGGGGTGCACCGGTCCTCTTTATCAAGAAGAAGGATGGATCAATGCACCTTTTAATTGATCATCATGAGCTCAATAAAATTACAATAATGAAAAAGTATCCCCGCCACAGATAAATGACTTGTTCGATCAGCTTCGTGGGGTCAGTTATTTCTCTAAGGTAGACCTTCGGTTGGGATATCACCAATTAAAGGTGATGAAGGAAGATATTCCCAAGTCTGCCTTTCGAATGAGGTATGGACACTATGAGTTCATAGTGATTCCCTTTTGACTCACTAATGCTCAAGAAATTTTCATAGATTTAATGAATAGAGTCTTTAAATATTACCTCAACAAATTTGTGGTAGTATTTATTGATGATATTATGATATACTCCAAGAGAAAGGAGGAACATGAGGAGAATTTAAAAACTATGTTAAAGACTTTCCGAAGTGGGAAGTTGTATGAAAAGTACTATAAATGTGAGTTCTGGATGGAGGAAGTATCATTCTTGGGTCATATCATCACAAGCAATGGGATATCTGTGGATCCCTCCAAGACATTTATAATAGAGGGATGGATGAGGCCAACATCGGTATTAGATATCCATAGCTTCTTGGGGTTAGCTGGATATTATCAATGATTTGTGAGAAATTTCTCACGATTGTCCAACCCTCTTACCAAGCTAACTCGGAAGGGAGTAATGTTTTCTTGGAGTGATGAATGTGAAGAAAGCTTCATGGAGTTGAAAAGGAGGCTTATCACTTCACCCTTTCTCACACTACCCACAAGTGGAGAACTTTTTGTGGTATTTAGTGATGCTTCAAAGAAGGGCCTGGGATGTGTGATGATGCAAAATAAAAAAGTCATTGCCTATGCTTCAAGGTAATTAAAATTTCATGAGCAGAATTATCCAACACATGATCTGGAGTTGGCTGCGGTGATCTTTGCTTAAAAAATTTGGTGGCATTATCTCTTTGGGGAGAACTGTGAAATATATACATACCAAAAAAGTCTCAAGTATATATTCACACAAAATGAGTTGAACATGTGCCAATGAAGATGGATAGAGCTCATTAAGGATTATGACTGGTTAATCCACAACCATCCAGGTAAGGAAAACAGGGTGGAAATGCTCTAAGTTTAAAGGGTCCTCTATCTTTATCAATGATGAGAATTAAAAAGGATCCGATCTTCTTAGATTTGAAAAGTATGGACATGGAAATCATTAAGGGAGGAACATCATCAATACTTTCTTGAATGATTGCTCAAACATCCCTCTTGGAGAGAATAAAGGATGCTCAAATAAAAGATGTGGAAATTCAGAAAAGGGTGGAAGCTATTAGAAATAGGAAATCCTCTGATTTCAAAGTCGATGAGGAAGGAGTTGTACGATTTGGGATGCGATTATGCGTACCAACAAATCCAGAGATGAATAAGGAGATATTGAATGATGCACATAGCTCAAACTTCTCTATCCACCTAGGGAGAAAAAAGATGTATCGAGATCTCTGAGAAAACTTTTGGTGGAAAAATATTAAAAGGTAGATTGCTGAGTATATATCAAAGTGTGTGGTATGTCAGCAAGTGAAGGATGAGAGAAAAAAGTTTAAGGGGATGATGCAACCAATAACCATACCAGCATGGAAGTCGGAGAACATTACCATAGACTTTGCCACTAGACTTCTAAGGACATCCAAAGGAAATAATGCTATATGAGTCATTGTGGATTGTCTTACAAAGACAGTTCACTTTATCGCAGTTCAAGAGGACTTCTTATTGGACCAAATTGTGCGGATTTACGTCAAAGAATTGGTAAGGATGTATAGAGTACCACTATCTATTTTGTCCGATCGAGATCCAAGATTCACCTCTATGTTTTGTAAGAGTCTTCAACATTCTCTAGATACTGAGCTAAACTTCAGCATGGTTTATCATCCTCAAACTGATGGTGAATATGAGTGGACTATAAAAACACTTGAGGACATGTTGAGAGCATGCTCAATGGACTTCAAAGGAGGATGGGATCAACATCTTCCTCTAGTTGAGTTCTTATATAACAACAGTTTTCACTCGAGCATCTGAATGGCACCATATGAAGCCCTGTATGGGACGAGGTGCAGAACAATGGCATGTTGGGATGAAGTCGGTGAGCATAAGCTACGAGGACCAGAAATGATCAATGAAATGGTAGAGAAGGTGAAAACCATTCAGCAACATATCAAGGCAGCCTAGAGTCGACAAAAGAGTTATACAGATAACCTTCAACGAGGCCTTGAATTTAAAGTTGGATACATGGTATTTCTATGCATATCTCCATGGAAGAAGGTCATGAGGTTTGGGAATAAGGGGAAGTTAAGTCCTAGGTACATCAGCCCCTTCGAGATTCTTGATCGTGTCGGGGATGTGGCATATAGACTAGAACTTCCACCTACCATGGACAAAGTACATGATTTATTTCATGTATCCAACTTAAGGAAGTACATACCAGACCCTTCACATGTACACTCTTCCAAGGTGGTACAACTGGAGGATGATATTTCCTATGAGGAGAAGCCAGTGAAGATCTTGGATCATAGAGGGAAATTTCTACACAACAAGACTACTCATCTTGTCAAGGTTCTATTGTGAAACCATAAGTATGAAGAGGCAACATGGGAACTGGAGGAAGCAATGAAGGAAAAGTACCCACATCTATTTGTGTCCTATAATGTAAAATGAAATTTTGAGGGAAAAATTTATTAAGGGGGGAAGATTGTAACGACCCAAAATTTTGTTAATGAAAATCCCTCTTGATCTAATTAAATGTATTAATATGTGAAATGGTTATAAAACATATATACTTATTTTGTTTTATGTTTTTGGATTTTAAAATAGCATTAATAATTTTGATCGTTGCTATTGTATCCATTGAACAATGATCACATGATTAGTATAAATATGGGCTTTAACAAATACAATTTACTTAGACAAAGGAAGCGATGACCTCATCTAGTAGACTTTCCCTATATGAAGCCCATTTGTCGGAGCTTTTCAAGGAGGTGGCTTTATTGGAATTTTCTCTTTACGAAGCTCAAGCCAAGCATTAACATGTTAAGATTGAGCAGGACTGCCTACAGGAGAAGTGGAAGTTGATAGAGATTATCACCCGCGTGATGTTATCTGAGCCTCCCCAAGAGTCTATCACCATCGCACACCTCACCATTAGGTCTTATACGAGTGTTTTAAGGGGTTATGTAACAAGAACCTAATACTATGATTATTTACATTATTCTGTATATAATAAGGAATATACCTTCATTTTATTATTGTTACTTTGGAAATAGTTTTTAAAGCACAAATAGTATTTTTAGTTAATATTCAAATAAGAAATATATTTTGATGAATTAATGATTTTTTGAATTAAATAATATTTAAATAAAATATTATTATTATTATTATTAAATTTATTTTTATTAAATATAAATGATCGTATAATTTTATGAATGCAATTGTAATTTTTAATAAGGTTTGAAAGCCATTTTTGTCAAAACCCATGAATTTTAGATAAATGTTAGTTTTTATTTTAAAAGTGAAAATTAACATATTTAGAAAATTATTTAGATAAAATGAATATTATTTCTGTAATCAGGAGATTAAAATTATCCAATGGTGAATTTTTTATAAATTTCCGAGATAGTCAAATTTTTGAGTAAAAATTAAATACCGTTTAAATATGTAATGTATTTTATGACATCATAATGACCAAATAGTGATGTAATAAAATACTATAAACCATATGTTAGACCAATATATGTTTAAACAATTAAAATAATGTGATTTTGGGTTTGTTTTATTTATTTTACAAAGCTTTAGTGGACCCTTCAAGACTTATTAAACATTTTGTCTTTTTAAATTGTTTTCCTTGGGAGTGTTACTCACCTCCCCATAAGAAACCCTATTATTTTAAGAAGTTTGGAATTTGGAATTATAAAATAAAATTTTCCACTCCTCTTTTCAAAAACAATGGGCAAAAACCATGGGTTGGTTTGTTGTTTTGATTAGTTTAATGTGAGGTGTCCCAAACCTAAATAATAAACAATTTCCTCTCCTTTCCTATATAAACCCACCCAAGATCCAACTTCCTCCACACTCAAAGCCTTTGGAGTTCATCCAAACTCTTCCCTCCTCTCTCTAGAATCCTACCAAGGCACCAAAAACACCGAAGAAGCCTCTCTCAATCCTCTCTCAAGCCTTTGGAAGCACACTTCCATGCAAGGGTTTTTCTGTCTTTATTATTTTTGTCCAATATTATTTAAGTTGTTATGCCCTTTTAATTTCAATTATAAATGTGGGGATATGGTTTCTCACCTCCCCCATACCTACCTCTTTAAATTTTAATGATGGGATACCCCCTTTTCTCTCATTAAAATCCTCTCATGTAACTTGTTACTATGACAAAATTCCGAAAGGAATTTCTCTCTCCTCACTTACATTCAAATAATTCTTTTGTATCATGAATATAAATTCCATTAAAATTTCTGGGACATGTATATACATTACCCCTTACTTTTCATTTCATGTACATATGATGAGACACCCCTTTCTCTCTCATCAACAATTTTTTATGAATTCTTATGTCATGTCGTTATGCTGTCGAAATTGCACCACCTTTTTTTTCAAACCAAATTCATTATGTGGTGAATACCATGCCCATTTATCTATCAAGGGTATTAACCTTTATGAAAATTTACTTATTGATTATATAGTTTCATGTATTAATTCCACATTCCATTATTGTGGAATAAATGTTGATGTTTAATGAATCTATGTTTTATGATCCATGTGCCACAATTATGCATGAAATGAAATGTTTAAGAAGTGTGCGCCATAATAGAACTCCAATGGATTGGGTAAAACATAATATCCTGATACTTCATGTGAAATGGGTGTCTACTCATGATAATTCAATTGCAATGAGTATTTACTTGTGCTTCATGTGAAATGAGGGTTTACTCATGCTCTATGTGCAATGAGGCTTGGCTCATGCTAATTTCTTGTTAAGTGTTGTTGCCACATTTCCATGTTAGGATTATCATGATTTATCATGCCTTTATTTCATGTTTCTCTTGTTTTATTTTGATATTCCTATTATCTAACACTACCACAAAACTGGGAAAGGCATGCGCCTGCCTTTATCAGCGCTAACGGAAAAGCGCTGATAATGGTTTTATTTATCAGCGCTTTTGTTAGCGCTTATAAAAGTTTTATTTATCAGCACTTTTCATTTTAGTGCTGATAAATACATCCTTTATCAGCGCTTTTTACTAGCGCTGATAAAGGCTCACACAGATTTCTTAAATACCCGCGGGTCCTCTTCTTCCTCCCTGCACCCGGTCAAGCTCTCGCGGAAGCCCTCCTCTGCACCGCTACCGCCGCCTCCTCCTCCTCCACCGCGGCCGCCGTCTCCTCCTGCTCCTCCTCCTCTGGCCGCTGCCTCCTCCTCCGGCCGCTGCCTCCTCCTTCTCCTCCTCCTCCGGCCGCCTCCTCCTCCTCCTGCCACCGCCTTCTACTTCTTCTCCTCCTCCGGCCGCCTCCTCCTCCTCCTCCTCTAATCCTCCTCCTCCACCGCAGCCTCGTCCTCCTCCTCCTCCACTGGCGCTTCCTCCTCCTCCTCCTAGTCCGCTGCCTCATCCTCCTCCTCCACCGGCGCCTCCTCCTCCTCCTCCTCTACCTACTCTGCGGCCTCCTCCTCCACCACGGTTTTAGAGGTTCCTCAAGTACTCAGGTGAGTCTCACAAGCTTTATTTTAGTTTTATATGATGTTTTTTTTGGAGATTTTTTAAATGAAACATGGTTTTGTGTTCATATTTTTTGAGAAACAATGTAGAACCTTGAGCATGAGGAGGTTTTCAGTCCTCTTTCTAAACCACATAGTTGACATTCATGGTTAGTGAAGGTTAACCATGGGATATATTAGAGGAAACCATGTGAGGTGGATTTTAGTTAGGGACTAACATACCATTTTTTCATGATTTCATACAAAACATGTGAAATTTTGTAGACAGAGGTAGTTCCAATTTACATAATTAATGCATAGTTTGGTAAACTATGTTGACCAAATATTTGAAGGGGTTTTCTTGTACAGTGCCACCACATTTTTAATATATGGTTTGGAAAATTGTGTAGAACATTAAAATTATATTTGCATCTTTTTCCCTCTGAAATTCCAATAGGGGAAGCCCCCATTTCTCATCCTCCCTCTTATACAATGACCAATCGACCGACCCCCTTATTCCTCTTTGATTCCACTTTCCATGGGGAGTTTTTTAGTGGATTTATTCAACAATTATAAGTGATTTCACCATCTTCCTTACCATTTTATTCTTTATATTTAGTTTCTATTGATTTTTGATTTATCTAGATTTGGTTTTATGGGTGATTCAACTGGAGCACGGTGGTATCATATTGATTTGATGGGAGTGTTTTCCTACCTCATGTATAAGAGGCATCATGATGGTATTTGCAAGTCACCAATCATTATGAATGATTTATGTTTCCTTTTGTAGTTTTCATGGATATTGGATCAAATTATATAATATTGTCTATGGATTTGGTTCTGATGGTTGGGTATTTTTACTAAGATGGCACTAAGATCCCACTTCAGATCTTATATGGATTTTTGGTCTTGGTTCTAACATGAAAAGTCCACAAGATGAGTTTCTAGTGAATATAACTAGTTTAAATTGATTTGGATAATTAATTATAAATGTTATAATTTAATAATTTTGGTTTTTTGGAGAGAGGAAGGAGCTATATTGATGAGTTGATCTTGGGGTAGACATTGGATGAGGCTTAGCGAGCCTAAGAAAAGTTTTCAACTTGGAATTAAAATAGTAGAAACATATAAAATAGGTATGTGGTCCTGGTAATTTCTTTATGGATTTATAAATTCCTTAATGGGTGTTATTAGAGTGAGTGTGATTAGAGGACCTTGTTAGGGGAACCCGGAGACCTCTTGGAATACATTCTGTGACTTTTATGTATTTGTTCCCATAGGCCACACATAGAACTAGTGATACATTAGAGCCCTTGGACTTATTGAATTGAACCTAAAGTGTGTGAACATCCCCCTTGGGGATGTGACTACTTTGGTGGGTATAACTTTGTAAGGTTGTTGATAGTCTGGATGTGTATACTGACCCAGAACAAACCTATATATTGAAATGGGACATGAGCCATCTCTTGAGACTATTTATAGTATCAAATATTACCATGTAAATATTATGAGGCTATACCATGTAAGACACTGATAAATAATATGATTCTCTCATGCGATGAGTGTTTCACTACATCATGTGCTTTTGTTGGATGGTGACGTTGCAATGATGGTCTTCATTCTTAACAGCTTATTGATCCAAACCTTTAATGGTTTTCCTTTCTAAACATTGGTTTTAATGTATTAAGGTCTTTCTCAGGTTTCATTTTAGCCCTTCATTTTAAAATAACAACTGTATAACAGCATGAATAACATAACTCAAGTAGATAGAGAAGAAAATTTATGAAGGCATTGGATTCCCTTCGAGCCAGATGGATTAGTGCTGTCCCCATGGATAGTAAAACCCCTTTTGGAGATCATGGAATAGTTGATAATAGGTTGTTTGGATCATTCATTGCTTCTAGATATTTTTTCCAGATTTTCCTTGGTGTTTTTGGTTTATACTTCTCTCAATCCCTACTGGTGTAAGTTCTTTTCACCTTGTGTTTGTACTTATACTCTTTTTTTAATTGAGTCCTTTGAGGAATGAATTAGGTGACCAATTCATGTCACCACTTTTATTAAAAAAATGACCTTGAGGTGGTATTTTATTGAAATGGAAAAAATTACATAGTATTGAGGTCTATGATAATACTAATAGGGATGCCATTGATTTTGAGTAGTGATTATATTTGTTATGAAAAGTGGATAGGTGAGAGATTTCAGTCCTTATTGTGTATTTGTCCTGTTTGGTTGAGTGTCCTGCACTACTGGGGTTAAGTAGTTGGGAACAATTTTATACTAGTATGGATACTACTCAAGTTGTGATAATGGGATGGAGGTTTTCCAGGTTATTATCATATTCACCAGGGTGAGTTTATATCTAGGGTAATTATCAATGTATACTAGGGTGAAAGACCTCATGATTATTGTTATGGTTGGTATAGTCATCACAATGTTCTCAAATACACTTTGGCACTAGCCAAAGTTGGTATGGATGATCGAGGCTACGAACCTGAGGATCAATGATGATTTAATTATTTATTTTTTAGATATTATTTATTTATTCAGAGCATGAAACATGCACATATAACTAAAAATTAGAATTTATGAAACCACATTGGTGGTTCCCTACTGAGTACCCAAGAAATCCTCATGTATTGAAGGTCAGGTAGAATTGGGTCCCAGTGTTTCCAGATCGAGTTGGAGTAACTTCGATGGGTTTTAGAGATCTAGATGATGTGAGGCTTGGAGATTGTAGTGGTTCCCAATATATTTTTTATTTTGGTATTTATTTATTCCTTTATTTCCTTGAAGTATCTTGTTTTTTATCTAAATTATACTCATATTCCTTCTCCTTTAACCTATATACTTATCCTATGGATTTTAAATAGGATGAATATAAATAAAGAATGGATGAATGCCAATCGGTTGACAAAAGAGTATGAAGAAGGCGTGAAAGAATTTATCAAGATTGCAAAAGATCATGCATGTGACTCTTCTCAAATCCTTTGTCCGTGTTTACGCTGTTGTTATTCAAAAAAAATTAGTCCAGATGAGTTGGAAGAACACTTGATTTGTCACAGAATAGATCAAAGTTATACAAGTTGGAATAAACACGGGGAAACAATGAATGTAGGTAGTGACTGGGGTGACACTGCATTTTATGGATCATATGATATGATTACAAACATGAACAATGAAGATGACCGTATGGAGGATGTGATTACAGATGTGAATGATGATGAAGATCGTGTTGAGAAAATGACAAGGACCTTCGAATATGAACTTCGTGATTTCCCAAAATTGTTTGAGAAGTTAAAAAGTTGTGTAAAGACGCCATTGTATGCTGGTTTCACTAAATATACAGCATTGTCAGCCGTACTGAAGCTGTATAATTAGAAAGCAGATAACAGGTGGAGTGACGACAGTTTTACGAAACTAATTTCCCTCTTGAATGACATGCTCCTAGAAGACAATGAGCTCCCAAGCCAAACATACGATGCCAAACGAACGCTACACTCTATGGGTATGATCTCTAAAATAATACACACCTGCCCGAATGACTGTATACTGTTTCTCAAGGACCACAAATCACTTAAAGAATGCCCAAAGTGTGGTGCTTCTCGAAATAAGAAAGATGAATCCAGTCCTACTAAAGTTGTATGGTACTTTCCAATCATTCCAAGGTTTAGATGCCTATATGGAAGTGAGGAGACTGCAGAACAATTAACATGGCATGCAGATACAAGAATTAAAGATGGGATACTACGTCACCCGACAGACTCTCCTCAGTGGAAGAGAATCGATCATGAGTATCCTGAATTTGGAAACGAGTCGAGAAACCTTCATCTTGCGTTATCTACAGATGGAGTGAATCCTTTTGGTTTTCAAAGAAACAGTCACAATACATGGCCGGTTATGTTGATAAATTATAACTTACCACCATTGTTATGCATGAAACGAAAATATATCATGTTATCTATGCTTATATCAGGACCAAAACAACCGGGTAATGATATTGATGTTTATTTAGCTCCATTGATCAAAGATTTGAAATTATTGTGGGATTCAGGTGTTACATTGTATGATGCTTACAGAAAAGAAGATTTCACTTTGAGAGTCATGTTGTATGGGACGATAAATGACTTCCCAGCTTATGGAAATTTGTCAGGATATAGAATTAAAGGAACTAAAGGTTGTCCCGTTGGTGAAGAAGGTACACAATCAATTAGGTTGAAACATTCATCGAAAACCGTGTTTCTAGGACATCGCAGATTTCTACCGTGACGACATAAGTACTGTTCTTGGAAGACATCATTCGATGGAAGTTTAGAAGAACGTACAACACCATCTCCACTAACAGGAGATCAATTGTTTGAGAAAGTTAAAAATTTGGATACTACTTTTGGTAAACCAGCTTCAAAAAACCTTACGAAAATCGGTTGGAAAAAGAGATCAATTTTTTTTGAATTACAATACCGGAATTGTTTGTATGTAAGAAATTTTATTGATGTTATGCATATAGAAAAAAATTTATTTGACAGTGTTATCAGCACGTTGCTAAATACATATGGCAAAACAAAAGATGGAATTAAGGCTAGGTTGGACATGGTTGAGATGGGAATACGAGAAGATTTGGCACCAGTAAAGGGTGAAAAAACGAACATTTCTTCCTCCTGTTGCTTACACTCTTTCCAGGCAGGAGAGATATCAGTTTTTCAACTTCTTGAATGACGTAAAGGTTCCATAGGGGTATTCGTCAAATATCAGTAACCTTGTGTCAATGAGCGAATTGAAGTTAAAAGGTCTGAAATCACATGACTGTCATGTTTTGATGCAAAATCTCATTCCAATTGCTTTACGTTTCATTTTTCCCAAGAATGACCACCATACATTAACGAAACTGTGTTTCTTCTTCAAAGCTATATGCATCAAAGTTATAGACCCGGCGAAATTGCCAGCTATGGAAAAAGAAATTTCCGTCATATTATGTGAATTAGAAATGTTCTTCCCGCCTTCATTTTTTGATATGATGGTTCATTTGATGGTCCACTTGGTGAGAGAGATTTGACTATGTGGTCCTGTACATTACAGATGGATGTACCCCATTGAACGGTATATGAAGATTTTGAAAGGGTATGTCAAAAATCGAAGTCGGCCAAAGGGTTGTATTGCAGAGCAATATATTGTTGAGGAAGTCGTTGAATTCTGTACCGAATACTTGTCTGGTGTGGAAAGCATTGGCTTACCGAAATCTCGTCACACTGGGTGGCTAGAGGGTGAAGGAATTTCTGGAAGAAAGGTTGTCACAATCAATATTACAGATCGGGAGCAAGCCCACCTTTATGTTTTGTATAACAGTTTGGACGTTGACCCATATGTTGAAATCCACAAAGAAATTCTTAGGAAATTGAATCCATCAAGGGCTGAAAAATAAATATCAGATACACATAATCGATAGTTTATAGGATGGTTTTGAGATCATATTTTTAAGAAGTTAGATGAAAATCCAAAGTCTATTTCGAAATGACTTCGATGGCTAGCCGGAGGACCAAGTGTGTATGCATTATCTTAAAATGCTTATGTAGTTAATGGTTATACATTTTATACTAATGAACATGATGAAGACAGTACCATGTAGAATAGTGGGGTTACACTTGTGGCTGAAGCGATGCATGTTTCTGGTGCTAAGGATAGAAATCCAATTTATACGAATATGTCATACTTTGGCATCATCAAACAAATATGGGAGTTGGATTATAAGGAATTTCAAGTTCCGATATTTCAATGCAAGTGGGTTGATAACAGGAGTGCTGTTAAAATAGATGATTTGGGATTTTTGAAAGCTGATTTCAGTAAGGAAGGGGAGAAAGACATACCATTTATAATGGCATCACAGGCAGTGCAAGTATTTTATGTTCCCGATCCCGCAAACCGAAACTGGTCAATTGTTCTGTTGTCGACCAAAACAGCTGAAGGGTCAGATGAAAATTCAACGGAAGATGACCCTTTCATTGGGATTTCGCAATCATTTCACAGTGGTCCCAATGTAGACGATGTTTTGTATGTTAGAGGAGACCACAATGAAGGGATATGGATAGTTGATAGAGGGGTCAAATCCCTTCATCCTTTTAAAAAAATGGAGTTTAATAATCAGGTTATTGATTTTTATTGTAATATAGATTGTGTTAAATTATGTTATTATCTGTTCGCTATTGCTTTTATATGATTTAACTTAAATTTTAAACCAGTTCTGCAGATAATGACTTCTTCACCTGCTGATGCACCCAATCCCGAGACACAACACGTCTCTCAACCTGTTGCAGCTGGTCCCACTGCTGAGAGACAACAGGTCTCTCAACCTGTTGCAGCTGGTCCCACTGCTGACGTACAACAGGTCTCTCAACCTGTTGCAGTTGGTCCCACTGCTGAGAGACAACTGGTCTCTCAACTTGTTGCAGCTGGTCCCACTGCTGACGTACAATAGGTCTCTCAACCTGTTGCAGCTGGTGTCAGTGCCGAAGCTAGCGCTTCGGAGAAACATAATGATGATGCAGAAACTAAGGAAATGGTAGGCGATGAAACCCCAACGACACAAAAAAACAGGTGCGCCGTAGTTTCACAGTTTTAGCAAAAATCCTTAATGCAAAAGAAAAAGGCATCAAATATGAGGTGGGATGGAATAAGCTAGGCCAGCATGTAAACCCCAACAAAGCCATGTTTAGTAGCTACATTGGAATCGTCACTCGACAACGCGTGCCGATTGATGTAGAGTCATGGCACCATGTTGTCAGCGAGTTGAAAACATTAATGTGGGAAGATATTACGGTAACATTACCATATCATCTATTTAATTTATTAAAATAAAATAAAATATTGAAATATTGACTAACCCTTCATCATCTCTTGTAGAGTGCATTTATTGTAGATGTTTCGCACAAAGAATATGTTTTCAGACTGGCAGGAAGGATTCATAGAGGCTTTCAAACCATTTTAATGAAAAATCATCTGAAAGATGCCTAAGGGAAAATCAAGTCGCACCCGCCTCTTTATGCACACTTGATATCCCAAGGAACGTGGGATGTGTTTTGCAACCGTCGTGCGGAAAAGAATTTTCAGGTACATTGTGTTTGGTTACACGTTGTGTAACATTGCTTGTATTCATCAAATTGATTGATAGGTTTTTATTTATGAAACAACAACTAAGTGCTGAAAATAAAGAACGGGCAGCAAAACCACTGTACCCCTACCGTAAAGCAAGGTTGGGGTACGCTTCAATTGAAGAAAAATTGGTATGTATTTTAAGAGTACTGTAATAATTTTATGTGACATAAAACAACACTGTAACCATGTTTCTCTGTTTATATGCAGATTGATGAAGCAAAATCTCAAGTCACTTCCATTCCATGCCATGTGCTATGGAAGGAGGCTCGTGTTAATAAAGAGGGGAAACTGATAGATGAAAACACACAAAAAGTGTGGGAAACATGTGTAAGTATGACATAATATAAACTTGTTTTTCTTTAAATCACTATTACATAACGATGCTTACTTATTTTTTCATATTTTCTATTTGACATAGTCACAGGAATCAACAACACCCGCACCGGATGTAGACATACTTTCAACGGCCTTGAAAAAGCCAGAACAGTATGGCCGCGTCAGAGGTGTGGGTTTTGGGGTGTCACCCAAGACATATTTTAAGAAAAAAAACAAGAGGATGAACAAACTAAAGTATTGCATGTAATGATAGATAGAGTAGCTACCCTTGAAGAACTAATCCAAAATCTGGGAGAGATGCTAAAGAGTTTGATGGAGGAGAGGCGAAGAGAACAAACAACTCAAGAACAGCCCCCGTGAGAAGATCCACCCCTCACCAGCTTTGAGGCGAGCCATTCCCCTCAAAGACCTGACTTAACCGAGGTAATCAATGTTATAATATTCGTTTTTGTGAGATGTGAATCACATAGACACTGATACCTTTCATTTAATGATATTCTTCAGGGTGAAAATGACTATGATTTATATCTGTCAACTCCCACCCATCACCTAGTAGCGAGGGATACGGCGTTCAATATGCAGAATGACACGCTACACTCCAGACCACTTACAACCGGTCATGTAAAAGTGTCGATTAACTTAGCTCATGAGCCGAGCGCTGAGCTACCCATGCCAAATGACGATTATGACATTTATACGGTGGAAAAAGCTATTAGAACATTCATTGCATGGTCGTCGAATCTTGTAAAAAAATACGTCGAGCAAGAGGTATTCATTTCCAGTTCATTTTTCAAGCAGAACCTTTAACATTAAATTAGAAAATCTTTGAACCGATGAATGTTATTACAAAAGGATAAAATGGAGAAGCTAAAATGAAAGAGTGGCTCCAAGATTGGATCAACCAACCGATCAAAACGATCTACTGAGAGCGCGTTCACCCCACCCGTTCTATATCCACATTTAATATCATTGCAAGCTCATGTGGATACAAAAATGAAAGATGGAAATAGTCATACAATTGTTTGTGAAAAAGATATGTACGGAGAAGAAACAATAGATTTTGTTAGTGCAGACGCTGTTTCTGAGATCATCACATACGACTGGCTAGGCGCCTCAGTTATAAATGTATACATGAGGTATGTTTTCATGATTTGATTTTATGGAAGCTGATATACTTTGATAATTATGGATAAATATATCTCATCTTTTTCACAGGCGTATATATGAAAAACAATTGAAGGGATTTTCCCATGAATACAAATTTGGACTCGTTAGTCCTCACGCCATTTCTACACAACGAACAGAAATAGATTCTAATTTTCAGGCTGAATTGATTTCAAATCTGTTTAGAACGTTTCAAAGAAGAATTTCGACTGATAGACTCTTTTTAATACCAACGATGCAAGCGTAAAACTCTAAATTTTAATCATATCAATTATATTTTAATTTCTATCAGTACTTATTTCTTTTTGTGTTTTTAGGGAACATTGGATGCTCATTGCAGTCAATTTGGATACTCCAAGGATTTATTTTCTGGATTCACTGCATGGATATCCAACTAACCGACCACACATGATGGCGATTGTCAATTTGTAATACACTAGATCCAACATTTTAGAACTAAATATCTAGTTATATAATTTATATTATCTTTTAATTAGGATTTTGTTATGATAGGGTGGTGTATGAATATCGTCTAAAGGCTGGAATGAATCCAGGGCATAAGGACGACAATGCCCACAAGATCTACAAATGGAGAAGTATCTGGGTATATATAATTATATTTCACTATCCAAATACATATCAAAACAAATTACTGAAGTGCCCAGATCAGTGTGAATCACTGAGAGGGGGAGGGGGTGAATCAGTGATCCCTTAAAACTTTTTACTAATTGATTCGTATCAATTAAACCTCTATGGCTGGTTAAAGCCTCGATCCACTCTTCTTGTATCTCTCAACCTTTCCCGGATAATGCAGTAATGAAAAGGCACAGGACACAAGGATTTACAAGGTTCGGCACCAAAGGCCTACATCTTTGCCATGCTCTCCAAGCATGGATTCTCCCATTATAATCTGTTAGTATTACAATGGTCGATACAGCTTCCCACCGTATCTCTCCTGAGTCCCACAGGAGGGTCTTTATACTGCGTCCCACAGTGTTACCAGAGTCCCACTGGCCTGCTCCAGAATCCCACTGAAGACTTCTTCTCCCTGAGTCCCACAGGGTCTTCTCCTGGCTCCTCGAGTCACACGAGTAGCTCTTCTTCACTTTATGTTCTTCAAGTATCTTCAGCAGCCTGGGATAAAGGCTGCTGGCCTTGCTCTTCTCTTCTGATCACTTGTGGTTGATCAGGGCTTCTCGTCTAGCTCAGGCTTTATCTCCTTCTTCTGGATGACCTGGCTTCTCTCTTCAACTACTGAATGCTCAGACAACTCATATCTCTAACTTCAGTCTTGTCCAGTCTCACACCAACTTCACTTCAACATCATGCACTGAGTGCATGGAAACTCTTCAAGATCTTCAAGTCTTGGACTCCTCAGATGCACTCCACTGATTTAGCACTGTTCACGTGTGCACGTGCATGCATGCATGCATGCACTTTCCCTTTCCTCTTCTTGGTGCAGTAGACCCACAAAGGGTTTAGTATCTTTAAGCACACACAAGCTCACTTGAACTTCACACTTTGTTCAATGTGTTTACACACTTAAAGTGTGTTCTACTTTAGTGTGGGTCACTCCTCATTTCTTCTTCTAATGTGTATACACTTTTAGTGCACACACTAGGTTCGGCCACTTCTTTAATTTGCACACAATTGTTTCACTTTAGCACACACATGAAACTTGGCCTTCACTTCTTCTTGCACATAAATGGCTACGGCCTCTTCACTTGTTGCACACACACAAGAGATGTGTCCTTCCCCACTTACACACACACTGCCTGGTGTGGTCTTCTTGTTTGCACAGGGCTACGGCCTTTCTCTCCTTTTTGCACACACACTGCCCACGGTGGTTCTTCAATTTTGCACACACACACAAGGGCTACGGCCACTTGTTGTATTTTTGCACACAAAGGCACAAAGGCCTCGGCCTTCCTTCTTCACCTCTCACACACACAAAGTGTGGTATACTTGGCCTCAACTCTTTTGCACACACTCAACCCGTAGGTTCTTCACTTGGCACTTGTGCACACACTTCGGTTCTCCTTTATTTGCACACCTACTGCCCGTAGGGCCTTCACTTACAAGGCACACACACACTAGGGATGTGGTGGCCTTCCTCCTTATGCACACACACGGCCACGGGTCCTCTTTTGTTTTTGCACACACAAGCCGTAGAGTCTTCACTTTGCACACACAAGGCTATGCCTCGGCTTCTCCTCTCCACTTGGCACACACACGAGGCAAGGCCTCGGGTTCTTCTTCTCCTCTTAGCACACACACGAGGCAAGGCCTCGGTCTTCACCTAGCCTTCGGGCGCACAAGGTGCACGACACAGGGGCGCGCAAGACCTCCTACCCGCGGGGCGCGCAAGTGCGACACCCGCTGGGTCTTCCTCCTGCCGCGCAAGGGTGCGGGCAGAGAGGGAACAAGCCTCGGGCGCGCAAAGTGTTGCGGCCACGAGCTCTTCCTGCCGCGCAAAGGATTAGCGCGCAGGGGACTCAGCCGCGCAAATACCTTGCGCGGGGCTTCAACTTCGCGAGGCAGAGGCACACGCGGATCAACAGGTCTTCAATGAAAACATCAGCAAGCTTCATCGAGGTCACGACCTCTCTTTATATAGGCGAGGAGAGCCTCGGTTCATCCGCGTGGGAAATCTTGAATCACCGAGATCTTAGGATCTTTAAAATCTTTCCAAGTTTTTTGCGTTTTTCTCTTCGGTGCACGCGAGTTCTTTTATTATTTTCTTCCTCCTCGTGCATGCGATTTATAACGCATGCACGGCCTCTGTTTAGGTCTATCCATGCAAAACATGAACACCCGAGTGGCCTCGCACCTTCGGTTTGCTTCGGCCTTCATCGAATTCATCATCTGGTAGCATGCATGCTCATCTTAAGGCATGGTTGTGTTCGGTATGCTCAGACGATTCCAATGGACACTTCGGTTTGATCGGAGGTGGCCGGATACTCAAATTCTGTCGTCGGGAGGCACTGGTTCAGCGGCGGCTTCGCGGGAGGCTTCGGTCGAGCTCGAGGTAGAAGATGGACTCAACACCGTTGGATGCGGTGATCAAAAAGCCTTTGACGGCTTGGATCAGATCGGGGACGCGGCAGATTAATCGTGCGGCGGAAATAAAACGCGCGATGAGATGTGCGGCTCAGATTCAATTCCGGTGAATTTTCCGCGTCCCACATCGAAACGGGGCGCGGTTTTCTCGCGGTTTATAACCCAGCCGCTCCCTTGAACGGCCAGTTGAAACTCCTCCCTCCACGGTGCCGCCCCGCACCGTGTTCTTCCTGCGGGCGCGCTCTGCGCCCACTCTCTGCTCCTGCGGGCGCGCTCCTAGCGCCCACTATGCTCCTCCGGCGCGCGGGTTTCACCACCGCGTGCCCTCGGGCACGGCCCCCTCTGCCTCTGCCGCCCGGGCTGGCCACATGGGATCCCCCCTTGGGCGTGGCGCCTTAGGCCCACATGTGCCTTGGGGGTTGAACCCTTAAGGCTGGCCTTGGCTGGCCAATTTTTTTGGCAAAGGACAGAAATATTACTTTGTCAAAAACAAAGTAACCCATGAATATAAGACAAGTTCCAAATGCCAAATGCCTATCTTTCTCATTTCTCCTTCTTCCTCTCTTCTTCTTCATTTGAAATTCCTCCATTATCTTCAACATGTATTCATCACTTAGGAATGGAATTCCAAACAATTTCTTCTTAATCTTCTTCATCTCCTCTTCCATATGTGTTCAATACTTAGGAGGGACTTCTTCAACTGAATCTCATGAATCACATATAATTCTTCAATGAATCTTCATTGATCTAATCAGAGATCAATTGGAACTTCTTCAGATTCACATGCACTAAGTGTTAGTGCATGGACTTCTTTCAATCTACTCCATCCACTCAATGGTTGTGGATGGATCATCTCGCTTCTTCAACTCCTCATGCATTGTAGTGACAATGCATGGTCTTCTAACATTGTTGTAACATTGTATCCAGTTGATACAAGTTCTTGGAACTTTAAGAACAGCTCAACAATCGTCATATGTACATGGAGAATGTTTCAACCATAATCTCCTATGCCACTTAGTGAATCTCCTAAGTGACATTCCTCTAAGTTCCATGGCCATTCTCCTTCATCACCATCACCATCACATCCTTTGACATTCACATCTTGACTCCTTGACATCCATTCATTCCAAGACAACTTCATGCCTCATTGACAACAAATGCAACACAATGCACTTCAATCTCCCCCTTTGTATTTGTTGTCAATACACTCCTTCAGTACATATGAATGGGTCAATATGTGTGCCAATATTTTCTCCCCCTTATTGGCAATCAAATGCAAAGGTGTGGTGTGGTTCTCTTTCAAAAATATCTTCCTCCCTTTGAATAGCATCTTCTTGAAAATCACTAAGAGAGGGATGATGCCATATGTTCTTCTTTAGAAAAGAACCTTTAGTAAATCAACTCTAAGTCTACTTGGGCTAACCCGGTGTAGAAAACAAGAGTGATGTAACCAAGGAACTCAATGCTGTCCACAATTCTCTACACATGTGAGATCATGCTTAGGGGTTGAATTTTTTCAGATATTCAATGAATTGCTGAATCCTGCACATACTTCACAAAACTCATTAGAAAGTTCAGTGCAATGATAAAGCTCCCCCTTTCATCCATTTGTCTTCAATCCATACTCCCCCTTAATTGACATGCATCTCAATTAAGAAACAAGGGATGAAAGCATGATTGGAATACCTTCAGCTTTTCTCAAGATGGTATTAAATCTTAGAATACCATCTTCTCCAGATTGGCTCCCCCTCAAGGGGTGAACTCCATTCTGTCCAAACCATCCTCCAGTTGAGAATGATCATCATCTTCAATTCCCTGCAATGTTAGCACATGTAAATACCAATAGTATATGGGAATAAGATGGAACCTCCTTGGTTCATCAATGTGAACAACAAGGTTGAGAAGATTCTCTCAACCGAGATGTCCCATTTTCACCAGTCTTCACACTTGCACATTTGATCTTCATTGATGATTGTGCTGGTGTGGTTCTCAAAACATCTTCATGTGAAATATTCTTCTTCCCTTTTGCTTTAGCAATTGCCAGAACTTCATCTTCAGCTCTTTGTAGATCTTTGGCAAGTTGCAACTGATTTGGCCATATAACTAGTAAATCTCTTGGAAGAGTGGCCTCAGTTTTGGAAATTCCACATGGTTCTTTTGATGCTGTTAAGCTACCTTTCTTAGGCAACTTATTTTCAATCAATCCATTCTTCTTCTGGATTGATTGTCTTTTGGAGTTCTGTCTGCCTCTATTGAATTTCATGGATTCTTTACAAAGGTCCATGATGTGTCCTTTCTTTCCACAGTAGAAGCATGTTTTCTTGGTGGTCCTTCTGGATGCATCACCCTTCTTGGATTTCAATTCCAAGGACTTCTCTTCATTCTTCAAACTCTTCTTGGGAGCATCTTCCACTTTCTTCTTCTTGCTTCCCAAGGATTCCTTTTTAGCCAGGTTCAGTGATCTTCTCTTCTTTTCATCTTTGAATACAGTTGGAGATTGACATGTATCATTTTGACCACTTTTGCAACCATCCCAGATGTTGTCAAGTAATCCAAATCTGTTAGCAGTAAACAGATGTCTCTGGACCTGTGGATGCTGCTTCTTTTCTTCTGGCTTGCTCCCCCTAGGCATGGGCTTCCTCTGTGCTTTGGCATTCAGTGGATTGTACCAACAATCCTTTGCACAATGCCCATACTTGTTACAACACCAGCATTGTCCCACGAATCTTGACCTTTTCAGTCCTTCTGATTGTAGGGTACTTTTCTTGACCTGTTGTGCTGTTTCAGGAGAGCTCTCTTTCTTCACTGTCTTCATCCATACTTGTTTGGATTCATTCTTCCATCCTGCACTTTTAGTAGAAACACTTTTAGAAGCATGAGTACAAGATGGTATGGATGGTACCTTCTTTCTAGAAGATGTTGCACTTTTATTGGAGGATGTCTTTCTCTTAGAATCATCCTGCTCAAGGTTCACTTGAGTAGCAACATTTCTTCTTTCAGCTGACTGGGAGGATTCAGCTTTGGGTGATTGCTGATTTTTCAATATCACCTCTAGTTCTAAGTATTTCATGTTGAGGGAGTTCTTCTCATCCTCAACAGTTCTTAGCTTTCCTTCCCATTTCTCTTCCAGCTGTTTCATCTGGTCTTCATGCACTTGCTTCATTTCAAGCAATGAGTTGTCAAGCTCTTTCACCCTTTTGACTTTGTCTTCTAGTTGAGCATCTCTGACAATCATTGAGACTTTGTGCAGCTTCTCCAGTGCATGGAACACTTCTTTGACCATTACTTTAAAGAATTCTTTCTCAGAAAGGCTTCTCTGCAATTCTTCAGCAGTGTCTTCATATCTTTCATTGCAAAGAGAAACTGTTTCATCTTTAGCATTTACCAGCTTTCTGAGAGTGTTGGTTATGCCAACCCTTTTTGCCAATTGGACTTCTAGAGAATTGGCTTCATCTTCTAGCTGTAATTTTTCTTCTTGAAGATCAAGGAGGCCTGTAGCTATACACATTGCAATTTCCTTGGGGACTCTCTTCTGAAGATATTTGATTGCATTTAGAAGATCATTGTTCCTTCCATCTTCATCACAGCTAGGACAGGCTTCATCAGAAGAATGATAAAAGGAGTTGTCATCTGATGTGACTTTCACATTTCTTTCCATAGAAGGAGTTTCTCTGATTGCAGCAACTTTCTTCTTCATCTTCTTGGCCTGTTTCTTCTTTCTATTTTTCTGAGTCTTGGCAGATATCTCCATTTGAGGCTGGTTGCTCGTTTCCTCAAATCTGCACTTCATAAAGACTCTCTTGGATCTTTTAGAGGTAACCTCCCTCTGATACCAATTGAAGTGCCCAGATCAGTGTGAATCACTGAGAGGGGGAGGGGGTGAATCAGTGATCCCTTAAAACTTTTTACTAATTGATTCTTATCAATTAAACCTCTATGGCTGGTTAAAGCCTCGATCCACTCTTCTTGTATCTCTCAACCTTTCCCGGATAATGCAGTAATGAAAAGGCACAGGACACAAGGATTTACAAGGTTCGGCACCAAAGGCCTACATCCTTGCCATGCTCTCCAAGCATGGATTCTCCCATTATAATCTGTTAGTATTACAATGGTCGATACAGCTTCCCACCGTATCTCTCCTGAGTCCCACAGGAGGGTCTTTATACTGCGTCCCACAATGTTACCAGAGTCCCACTGGCCTGCTCCAGAATCCCACTGAAGACTTCTTCTCCCTGAGTCCCACAGGGTCTTCTCCTGGCTCCTCGAGTCACACGAGTAGCTCTTCTTCACTTTAAGTTCTTCAAGTAACTTCAGCAGCCTGGGATAAAGGCTGCTGGACTTGCTCTTCTCTTCTGATCACTTGTGGTTGATCAGGGCTTCTCGTCTAGCTCAGGCTTTATCTCCTTCTTCTGGATGACCTGGCTTCTCTCTTCAACTACTGAATGCTCAGACAACTGATATCTCTAACTTCAGTCTGGTCCAGTCTCACACCAACTTCACTTCAACATCATGCACTGAGTGCATGGCAACTCTTCAAGATCTTCAAGTCTTGGACTCCTCAGATGCACTCCACTGATTTAGCACTGTTCACATGTGCACGTGCATGCATGCATGCATGCACTTTCCCTTTCCTCTTCTTGGTGCAGTAGACCCACAAAGGGTTTAGTATATTTAAGCACACACCAGCTCACTTGAACTTCACACTTTGTTCAATGTGTTTACACACTTAAAGTGTGTTCTACTTTAGTGTGGGTCACTCCTCATTTCTTCTTCTAATGTGTATACACTTTTAGTGCACACACTAGGTTCGGCCACTTCTTTAATTTGCACACAATTGTTTCACTTTAGCACACACATGAAACTTGGCCTTCACTTCTTCTTGCACATAAATGGCTACGGCCTCTTCACTTGTTGCACACACACAAGAGATGTGTCCTTCCCCACTTACACACACACTGCCTGGTGTGGTCTTCTTGTTTGCACAGGGCTACGGCCTTTCTCTCCTTTTTGCACACACACTGCCCACGGTGGTTCTTCAATTTTGCACACACACACAAGGGCTACGGCCACTTGTTGTCTTTTTGAACACAAAGGCACAAAGGCCTCGGCCTTCCTTCTTCACCTCTCTCACACACAAAGTGTGGTATACTTGGCCTCAACTCTTTTGCACACACTCAACCCGTAGGTTCTTCACTTGGCACTTGTGCACACACTTCAGTTCTCCTTTATTTGCACACCTACTGCTCGTAGGGCCTTCACTTACATGGCACACACACACTAGGGATGTGGTGGCCTTCTCCTTATGCACACACACGGCCACGGGTCCTCTTTTGTTTTTGCACACACAAGCCGTAGAGTCTTCACTTTGCACACACAAGGCTATGCCTCGGCTTCTCCTCTCCACTTGGCACACACACGAGGCAAGGCCTCGGGTTCTTCTTCTCCTCTTAGCACACACACGAGGCAAGGCCTCGGTCTTCACCTAGCCTTCGGGCGCACAAGGTGCACGGCACAGGGGAGCGCAAGACCTCCTACCCGCGGGGCGCGCAAGTGCGACACCCGCGGGGTCTTCCTCCTGCCGCGCAAGGGTGCGGGCAGAGAGGGAACAAGCCTCGGGCACGAAAAGTGTTGCGGCCACGAGCTCTTCCTGCCGCGCAAAGGATTAGCGCGCATGGGACTCAGCCGCGCAAATACCTTGCGCGGGGCTTCAACTTCGCGAGGCAGAGGCACACGCGGATCAACAGGTCTTCAATGAAAACATCAGCAAGCTTCATCGAGGTCACGACCTCTCTTTATATAGGCGAGGAGAGCCTCGGTTCATCCGCGTGGGAAATCTTGAATCACCGAGATCTTCGGATCTTTAAAATCTTTCCAAGTTTTTTGCGTTTTTCTCTTCGGTGCACGCGAGTTCTTTTATTATTTTCTTCCTCCTCGTGCATGCGATTTATAACGCATGCACGGCCTCTGTTTAGGTCTATCCATGCAAAACATGAACACCCGAGTGGCCTCGCACCTTCGGTTTGCTTCGGCCTTCATCGAATTCATCATCTGGTAGCATGCATGCTCATCTTAAGGCATGGTTGTGTTCGGTATGCTCAGACGATTCCAATGGACACTTCGGTTTGATCGGAGGTGGCCGGATACTCAAATTCTGTCGTCGGGAGGCACTGGTTCAGCGGCGGCTTCGCGGGAGGCTTCGGTCGAGCTCGAGGTAGAAGATGGACTCAGCACCGTTGGATGCGGTGATCAAAAAGCCTTCGACGGCTTGGATCAGATCGGGGACGCGGCAGATTAATCGTGCGGCGGAAATAAGACGCGCGATGAGATGTGCGGCTCAGATTCAATTCCGGTGAATTTTCCGCGTCCCACATCGAAACGGGGCGCGGTTTTCTCGCGGTTTATAACCCAGCCACTCCCTTGAACGGCCAGTTGAAACTCCTCCCTCCACGGTGCCGCCCCGCACCGTGTTCTTCCTGCGGGCGCGCTCTGCGCCCACTCTCTGCTCCTGCGGGCGCGCTCCTAGCACCCACTATGCTCCTCCGGCGCGCAGGTTTCACCACCGCGTGCCCTCGGGCACGGCCCCCTCTGCCTCTGCCGCCCGGGCTGGCCACATGGGATCCCCCCTTGGGCGTGGCGCCTTAGGCCCACATGTGCCTTGGGGGTTGAACCCTTAAGGCTGGCCTTGGCTGGCCAATTTTTTTGGCAAAGGAAAGAAATATTACTTTGTCAAAAACAAAGTAACCCATGAATATAAGACAAGTTCCAAATGCCAAATGCCTATCTTTCTCATTTCTCCTTCTTCCTCTCTTCTTCTTTATTTGAAATTCCTCCATTATCTTCAACATGTATTCATCACTTAGGAATGTAATTCCAAACGATTTCTTCTTAATCTTCTTCATCTCCTCTTCCATATGTGTTCAATACTTAGGAGGGACTTCTTCAACTGAATCTCATGAATCACATATAATTCTTCAATGAATCTTCATTGATCTAATCAGAGATCAATTGGAACTTCTTCAGATTCACATGCACTAAGTGTTAGTGCATGGACTTCTTTCAATCTACTTCATCCACTCAATGGTTGTGGATGGATCATCTTGCTTCTTCAACTCCTCATGCATTGTAGTGACAATGCATGGTCTTCTAACATTGTTGTAACATTGTATCCAGTTGATACAAGTTCTTGGAACTTTAAGAACAGCTCAACAATCGTCAGATGTACATGGAGAATGTTTCAACCATAATCTCCTATGCCACTTAGTGAATCTCCTAAGTGACATTCCTCTAAGTTCCATGGCCATTCTCCTTCATCACCATCACCATCACATCCTTTGACATTCACATCTTGACTCCTTGACATCCATTCATTCCAAGACAACTTCATGCCTCATTGACAACAAATGCAACACAATTCACTTCAATTACTTATTTTTCTCGATGTTTTTGTGGTGTCCGAAACAAACAAATGACAAGGACTGCGGTTATTATGTTTGTAAATTTATGAAAGAGATCATATTTCATGAACAAACTAGCATCCCTGAAGTGGTATTTTTTAAAATAATTACTACTTTATTTAAAATAATTATTAATCATTTGTGTATTTATATTTTTTCAGTACTACTATGACTGTCGCAAAAACTTCTATTCGGAAGATGATATAAATGTCTTTAGAAACGAATGGGCAACGTACCTGATCGAAGAATGTAAACAAATAGGACAATGAAGGTGAATTCTTAATACTTATGTTATCTTTATATGGTAATTGATATATCCCTTTACACTTATTGAGCATCTATGATCTCCCTTTCTTATGTTTCATATCCTTAGATTAGTGAATTCTTACTACATAGTTTGAAAATGACATAAACTTTGGAAAACAACACCAATGACACACGGCAAACCGAGAAAACGCATTCGGATTGTTTTGATAATTTAGGACAACGATCCACGAGTCATTTGTGACATGTGAGAATCGTCCGTACCTCAATCCGACGCACGGTGTGACAGGTATGGCTAAAATTTTCTGATATCAGTTTCAAATTGAGATAAACTTTGGAAAACAACACCAATGACATAATAACCAAGAAAACACATTCATATTGTTTTGATACTTTAGGACAACGATCCATGAGTCATTTTTGACGTGTACGAATCAACCGCACCTCAATCTGACGCACGGTGTGACCGGTATGGCTAAAATTGTCTGATATCAGTTTGAAAATGACATAAACTTTGGAAAGCAACACCAATGACACACGGAGAACCGAGCAAACACATTCGGATTGTTTTTATACTTTAGGAAAACGATCCACGAGTCATTTGTGATGTGTACGAATCGACCGCACCTCAATCTGACGCACAGTATGACCGGTATGGCTAAAATTGTCTGATATCAGTTTGAAAATGACATAATCTTTGGAAAACAACACCAATGACATATGCCAAACTGAGCAAACACGTTCGGATTGATTTGATACTTTAGGAAAACAATACAAAAGTCATTTTTGACGTGTACAAATTGACTGCACCTCAATCCGACACACGGTGTGATCGGTATGGCTAAAATTGTCTGATATCAGTTTGAAAATGACATAAACTTTGGAAAACAACACCAATGACACATGGAAAACTGAGCAAACACGTTCGGATTGTTTTGATACTTTAGGAAAACGATCCAAGAGTCATTTTTGACGTGTAAAAATCGACCGCACCTTAATCCGACGCACGGTGTGACCGGTATGGCTAAAATTGGATGATATCAGTTTGAAAATGACATAAACTTTGGAATACAACACCAATGACACATGGGAAACCGAGAAAACACCTTCAGATTGTTTTGATACTTTAGGATAACGATCCACAAGTCATTTGTGACGTGTACGAATCGACTGCACCTCAATCAGACACACGGTGTGACCGGTATGGCTAAAATTGTCTGATATCAGTTTGAAAATGACATAAACTTTGGAAAACAACACCAATGACATACGCCAAACCGAGGAAATGCATTCTGATTGTTTTGATACTTTAGGAAAACGATCCACAAGTCATTTGTGATGTGTACGAATCAACCGCACCTCAATCCGATGCATGGTGTGACCGGTATGGCTAAAAGTGTCTGATATCAGTTTCAAATTGAGATAAACTTTTGAAAACAACACCAATGACATACGGAAAATGGATAAAACGCGTTCGGATTGTTTTTATTCTTTAGGAAAACTATCCACGAGTCATTTGTGATGTGTAAGAATTGACCACACCTCAATCTGACGCACGGTGTGACCGGTATGGATAAAATTGTCTGATATCAGTTTGAAAATGACATAAACTTTGGAAAACAACACCAGTGACACATGGAAAACCGAGAAAACGCATTCAGATTGTTTTAATACTATAGGAAAACGATCCACGAGTCATTTGTGATGTGTAAGAATCGACCGCACCTCAATCCGACGCACAGTGTGACTGGTATGGCTAAAATTGTCTGATATCAGTTTGAAAATGACATAAACTTTGGAAAACAACAATAATGACATACACCAAACCAAGAAAACGCGTTCGGATTGTTTTGATACTTTAGGGAAACGATCCAAGAGTCATTTGTGATGTGTACAAATCGACCGCACCTCAATCCGACGCACGGTGTGACCGGTATGGCTAAAAGTGTCCGATATCAGTTTCAAATTGAGATAAACTTTGGAAAACAACACCAATGACATACGCCAAACCGAGAAAACGTGTTCAGATTGTTTTGATACTTTAGGAAAACGATCCACATGTCATTTTTGACGTGTACGAATCGACCACACCTCAATCCGACGCACGGTGTGACCGGTATGGCTAAAAATGTCTGATATCAGTTTGAAAATGACATAAACTTTGGAAAACAACACCAATGACACATGGAAAACTGAGAAAATGCATTCGGATTGTTTTGATACTATAGGAAAACGATCCATGAGTCATTCGTGACGTGTACGAATTGACCGCACCTCAATCCGACTAACGGTGTGACCGGTATGGCTAAAATTGTCTGATATCAGTTTGAAAATGACATAAACTTTGGAAAACAACACCAATGACATACGCCAAACCGAGAAAATGCATTCAGATTGTTTTGATACTTTAGTAAAACGATCCACGAGTCATTTGTGATGTGTACGAATCGACCACACCTCAATTCGACGCACGGTGTGACCGGTATGGCTAAAAGTGTCTGATATCAGTTTGGAAATGACATAAACTTTGGAAAACAACACCAATGACACACGACAAACCGAGCAAACACCTTCGGATTGTTTTGATACTTTAGGACAACGATCCATGAGTCATTTGTGACGTGTAAAAATCAACCGCACCTCAATCCGACGCACGGTGTGATCGGTATGGCTAAAATTGTCTGATATCAGTTTGAAAATGACATAAACTTTGGAAAACAACACCAATGACACATGGCAAACTGAGCAAACACCTTTGGATTGTTTTGATATTTTAGGAAAACGATCCACGAGTCATTTGTGACGTGTACAAATCGACTACACCTCAATCCGACGCACGGTGTGACCGGTATGGCTAAAATTGTTTGATATCAATTTGAAAATGACATAAACTTTGGAAAACAACACCAATGACACACATAAAACAGAGAAAACGCCTTCGGATTGTTTTCATACATTAGGAAAATGATCCACGATTCATTTTTGACGTGTACGAATCGACCGTAGCTCAATCCGACGCATGGTGTGACCGGTATGGCTAAAATTGTCTGATATCAGTTTGAAAATGACATAAACATTGGAAAGCAACAACAATGACATACTCCAAACTGAGAAAACGCGTTCGGATTGTTTTGATACTTTAGGAAAATGATCCACGAGTCATTTTTGACGTGTACGAATAGACCGCATCTCAATCCGATGCACGGTGTGACCGGTATGGCTAAAATTGTCTGATATCAGTTTGAAAATGACATAAACTTTGGAAAACAACACCAATGACACACGGAAAACCAAGAAAATGCCTTCGGATTGTTTTTATACTCTTGGACAATGATCCATGAGTCATTTTTGACGTGTACGAATCGACCGCACCTCAATCCAACGCACGGTGTGACCGGTATGGCTAAAATTGTATGATATCAGTTTGAAAATGACATAAACTTTGGAAAAAAACACCAATGACACACGAAAAACCAAGAAAAAGCCTTCGGTTTGTTTTGATACTTTATGAAAACTATTCACGAGTCATTTGTGACATGTATGAATCGACCGCACCTCAATCCGACGCACGGTGTGACCGGTATGGCTAAAATTTTCTGATATCAGTTTGAAAATGACATAAACTTTAGAAAACAACACCAATGACATACACCAAACTGAAAAAATGCGTTTGGATTGTTTTGATACTTTAGGACAACGATCCACGAGTCATTTGTGACGTGTACGAATTGACCGCACCTCAATCCGACGCATGGTGTGACCGGTATGGCTAAAAGTGTCTGATATCAGTTTCAAATTGAGATAAACTTTGGAAAACAACACCAATGACATATGCCAAACCGAGCAAATGTGTTTAGATTGTTTTCATACTTTAGGACAACGATCCACGAGTCATTTGTGACGTGTACGAATCGACCGCACCTCAATCCGATGCACGGTGTGACCGGTAAAGCTTTTCATTAGATAAAGAATCAGTATTTATTAAATGAGATAAATCAATCAAAAACATATTGATTTTACATTATTCCCTTTCATTTTTATGAAAATGAAAACTTTTGAGTTTAAAATTTAATATTTTAGTTTCAAATTTCCATATTAATGTATTCTTTCATATTACTGTTTTAATTTCTTTCATTATTGCATTACTAACATAATATTTGTTTTCTTATATAGGTGAATTTTTTTCCTTGAGTTCGGATGCTTTGTTCGGCAACAAATATCGTCGAGAGCGGATCACGGATATCAAAGGATGAAACATGAATGTTTATAACTGTTGTTAAATAATTGTAAATGTAACCATGTAAAATAATGTTTGAAATGTATATAGCAATGCATTTTTTTATATTCATGATGTTAAGTAAATGTATATACCGTTGTCAGTCAAAATATTGGGTGCAGGTGCTATGGGGTGCGGGTGTGTATGTGCTACTTTGTGCAGATATTCTGGTGTGCAGGTGTGCAGGTACTATTTTTTAGGTGCTGGCGCTGGGGCCTTTATCAGCGCTCTGAGAAGCGCTCATAAAGGGTTCCTTTAACAGCGCTAGAGGAGCGCTGATAAAGGGTCCCTTTAACAGCGCTAGAGGAGCGCTGATAAAGGGTCCCTTTATCAGTGCTCCAAGAAGCGCTGATAAAGGGTCCCTTTATCAGCCCTCCGAGAAGCGCTGATAACGGGTCCCTTTATCAGCGCTCCTCTAGCGCTGTTAAAGGACCCCTTTATCAGCGCTTCTCGGAGCGCTGATATAGGGGACCCCCCTTTATCTACGCCGGAATTAAAAGCGCTTTTCTAGCGCTGTTAATGCTGGTTTTTAGCGCTGATATAAGGGTAGGTTGTAGTAGTGTAACATGTATTGTTTCCCTCTTGTTACTCCATTTTTATTCTCATACTAGGCTTTATAGCTCACCATTTTCTTATGCATGTCCTCAGGTTATCCCATGAAATTATAAGTAAGAGGGAATATAGTGGTCATGTAAAGGATTTTTTCAATAAAGATGTTGTATTTCATGTTTTAAGTTGTTATGTAATTATCATAAGCCCCAAAGACACTAAACCACTTGATCTTCTATGTTGTATCAAGTGAATTATATGTAATAAATTGTGTTTAATTGTGTAATAAAAAGTAGGGTTGTCATAATATGTTTGAAAATATACCTCATTGAAGGGAAATGCTAGCAGTTTCCCTCAATACCTAGAACAAGATGGTCCAAGTGAGAATCTTGAGGTCAGAACCTACATTAGAATGCGAATGAAAACCCAATGATATTATACGGGTCCGCCTTTCTACGGAGATTACCCACATGAATATGTTTAACATGGGTATATAAACTCAAAAGGGAATGTAGATGTGCATGATGATCTCATCATACATTTTAGGTGGCTTTGGAAGGGGCCATAACCTAATGCTACTATAATGGTTAGTGGAGGGACCATCATGGGGTCTGATGACATGATGAAAGAGAATAGTTAGATTTAGAGAGTATAATGTTCTAGGATTCCCCATTCCATGTAGCATATTCTTATGTGAAATGGAGTTCCCCATGCATAGAATATTTATATAAAGGTAATGGGACTATCATCACACCATTGTGGTATGAAGACCTGGGTTTGGCCCACATAACATTTCCCTTTTTTGGGCTAGGTTCTTCCCGTGTAGTGCTTCACTACGCAAGGTTGAGTCCCTCCTGTATAACATTTTTATATATGTGACTAAGTTCCTACAAAATTCTATAGTTATATATGGGGACTAGTTATATCTGCATAACATTTTTCTATTTGGGATACCTATGTGAAAAGGGGGTATTGATTATGTGCCTTGGGTATTATGTCCACAGTGGGATTTGGGTTCACAGACCACCAGATGAATTTTTATTTTCTCCTTAATGCTTTGCTGTGGAATTTACCTATAGGGAATCGTTGAAGGGATCCAAATTTCATGGTTCCTTTCTTTCCTTCACATGATTACTTGGTCTCTTCGTATGTCTAGGTATCTATCTTTTAGGTTTTCCTTGGAGTATATTTATAGAAGAGTGGAGGGACCATATACTAGAATCACTGGTCATCTATGGTGGGTTGTATAGAGTCTTTTGTGGGAGCCCTTGAGAGACTTAGTCCGTAGGGTATAGCCTTTGTGGGTGACACATTACTCGACTGGACCTTTAGACAACTTCATTTCATTTCTAGGGGCCAATGATACTACCTCTACCTACAAATGATTTATTTCACGTGAAGCATTTGTTTTTGGGAGTGGGAATCACCGCATCTTCTTTCAAACGTTATTATATCATTTGCTAGCATTGATTCTTCTGCCCTTTTTGAAAAATTTCTTTGTTTATGGGTTCTTTATAGAGCAGTGGAATTATTTGTAGAGCGATGATCCCTGAAGGGATTTTTGATTCACAATAAAACCCCTTTGAACATTTCCTTAGATCTTATTCTTGTATTTCCTTTACAAACTTTTCAAATTTATCAAAACATATCAATCTTGTTTTTGGAAATTTCAGGACACAATAAATTCCCCCATTGGAATGGGTTCTGATTAGGATGAAGAGGGGACTATTCCAAATTATAAAGAGGTATTGATGTGAATTGATTTTTGGTAGGCGAGTGGACCCATAGGAAGGGACCACACAGATATATAGGGGGGCTATCTCATCTTTCATTTACCGATTCTTTTAGTGAACTCAGTGCTTCTAAAAATCCTCAACAGCGCACAACTTCTACGAATTCCATTATTTACGAATCTCTTTGTTTGTGAACTGAGATTCTTCACCCGTGGACTGATAGATTTTAGCCATAAATGGTGGGTTCCAATTTCCTCAAAGAGGTGGATTCTTTGATGTTTGATAGTTTCGAAAAAATTTTCTTTGCTGACAAATGTTTTTGAGGCCAGCACCTCTATGAGATGATGTTTTGTGGGCTGATGGTTTCTACAAACGGACACATCGTGGACCAATACTTCTATGAACTGATGATGTTTATTCCTTTTTATTTCATTATATCAATTTCTAACAATTTTGATGATCTATTGTTGGGAAAAAATGCATGTAGATATCATTTTAATTAATGTTTCCAGAAGGATGACTATGGTTGAGAATGATTACGATGATCTCCAGTCATGCATCATTCCACAGGAGGGTACTCTAAAAGATCTACTATCACCAGAACTTATAACCTACACGTTATCTTGTATATTTCCACTTTAAAACTCCAGACTTCAAGATGATTCCCCTCTCCCACTGGTTGATCAAAACATCCCTATTTCTTAGTTCGGGATTTCTTGGGGGAATGTTGGAGCGAACATTTCTGCTATTGGGGAGATCATATCTGATTCAGGCTAAGAGGAGGATTTCATTATGAATGGCCCCATGTGGACACAAAGAAATCAACATAGTCATGAAAAATAGTTAAAATCAGTTATCCAGGATTATCTGTCTATTTTCAACATCTCATGAGGTAATCCCAATAGAGGGTGAAGCTCTATATGGGATTTTTAGTCTGGAGGGTGCTTCTACAATGAATGGGATTGGGCATTTTGGGTACCCAAAAATACTTGGATTTTCATGAGTAGTTGGAGGTAGTTAATTTTTAATAGGGAGTGTGGGGTTATCAATTCAAAATTTATTCACTATCCAATTTACTGTTTGAAATGATTAGCCACCAATGTTCAAGCACCAATACCTTCCACTTACTACATGGTGAATTAGGGATTATTTTGTGGAATATATTTTAGAAGGGATACTTTCCATCCTTGGTAATATGTATGATGAATTATTACCTATAGCCAATAATTAGGATAATTCCAAGCATGTGTCTCCATTTTTGAGTGATCTGATGGTCATAGAAGAGAGATTTTCTGGTCAGCCCCTCCATGCTCACTCAATCATCCCATTAGAATATTGAGTAGAATTATTTTTAAAAGAGTAAATTCCAAGTCTGAATGTCTGCCGAAGTAGGACTTATCCTTCCAAATAGTCATGATTCATTATAGATTCATACTTTTTTACCCTTGATGTGGGTTAGTATACCACATGGGGTATAGAATCTAGCTAGACATATCACCTAAACTTAGACTATCTCATTTCTTTTCCATTTTCCTAAACAGATGGATTTTCCCATCCTATTCAATTTATACTAGTGTCCAAATTTTCACCACGATAATGGAATCCAAATTGGTAGAGGGACATCTATCAACTTAGTGGTTCCCACCATTGCTCGTATATATGAACTGCTTGATCAGATATAGGAAGGAATATCCCCACATCTTTTTAGTGAGCTATTTCGATTTTTATATGACAGTATGACAGATCATTATCACTACTATGATAATCGACATACTTAAATAGTTCATCATCCTTTCTTATATCCTTCCCTTCTAATAATTTTCTCCATTCATTCCAAATATTTGAATATTGACAACGTGGTCAAGATGTTGAGTGATTTTTTTAATTTTCATTTAAATCTGACCCTACACCCCATAGAGCAATGGTAGATGATAGAATAGGTTCTATAAAATAACATTCTTATATTATTACTATACGATATATAATTTTATCCACTCAAGTACATAAGATAACCATCTGTGAACCTTATACAATTTATTGGTTTTCTAGGAAATTTAGATGCCTACAGTGAGTAACATTTTTACATCATACCCATATCAAGAGGGGATCTCACCTTGTGGTTCTTTTCTAATTTTGGATGATAATGATGTGCGAGGAGTCATGAATGAAAATAATTATTCACCCCATAGTGGATTCAACTTACTTTTATGGGGATTACTCTCAGATGTGGGTGGATTTATACCCTGATGGAGTATTGGATAGGTTAGTTCGGTGAGTGAAAATACCGTTGGTTGATTCCATTATTACACAAGTTGCACTGTCTCTTTCCACTAATGTTGTAAGAAGACGTTAATTTTACCTTCACATGAATTTAGAGGGGACTTCATCCAAATGTCCTATTTTTGTAGATAGTGACTCAAACCCCATATCCTTGATTGAAACTAAGAGTAGTTCCCCTACGGTCGGTCCAATAGGAACAACAACAGAAGTTCGTAAAATTGATACCAACCCGATATGTTTAGCCTCTGATATGAAAAAAACTACAGAGATGGAATAATTCCATGATTGGGTATATAAATTTAGGGAGACTGTCATGACCCGCCTTCAACAAGATGAGGGGAGGTATAAAAAACTTCCAGAACCTTCCTTCCTCAAGTTGAAGGAGAGATAATTACCACTGTGACCCACCTTCAATACGTCCCAAAGTGGCGACTAACACCAAGGGCATAGAATCACACTCAAAAATGGAATTAATTACCCTTTTTATTTAGTAGGATCGGGAGATAAGATAGTAAATCACAAACAACATCAAGACTAGAAGTAAATGTAAATCAAAAAACAATCCATTCCCATATGCATGTTCCAATTTAATGTGCTACAAAAAAACAAGAAACTACAAGGGAAATTACCAAAAGAAAAGAAAGGAAAAGCAGCAACGTCAACGGTCCCTGAATTCAAACTAGTACAATCCTACATGGTCCTCAATGTTTTTCTGGAAACCCGAAAGTAGTTTTATATACATAGGGTGAGCATACAGGTATACTCAACAGGGAAACCAAAAGCTATTATTCACAAGTGGGGAGGCATTCTAATGCCCCATGAGAAAAGGAGATGACCAAAAACCTAACAAGGAAACTATCCACTAAAACCTCACCAAGGAACAATCCCAAAATAACACAAGTCAATTAATGTAATAGTAATAACACATCGATGTTTGGGTACCCCGCACCACTTTCCCACTGGTTATTGAAGACATCCTATGCATCATACCTCTCCCGCCATTCTCACTGCACTCCCACTGACACACCCCGCCCGTGCACACTTGGGATATCACAACCACACATTCCGCCTACAAACACCAAGGATATCACTACCAAAAATCCTGAACGTAAACTCCTTGGCCACAGAAACGAAACGTAACAACGCCCACACACATCTGGGTCCGAACAACTACTTCCACGCCCAAAGAAACCTGGGACTCATCCTGAAGACACTTGGGAAACAACTTGCTTGCACACACTTGGGCCAGACACCACCACGTACCCTACCTAAAGAATCTAGGGCTATAATGGACCTCAGACCATCACAGCTTGGCCGAAGAATCTTGGGATACTAGGGAAATGGATCAGAAGAGGATCTAACAACCAGCAACTCATATGAGTTTTGGGAAAAACACCCTCCCCCATGAAATGGGGGTGTTTGGCATGAAGTGTTCAATGAGGGTGGGGCGTGAATAAGAAACATAAGAACTAAATTATAGATATAGGTAAACAAGAAATAATCCCAACCTAGGGGGTCCAAAACCAACCCATACACAAACACCCTCGTAACTATTCAATCATAAAAATCCCAACACCCATGGCCAATTCACAAATCATTCCTGAAAAACATTTCCCCATTGATCCCATTATTGTTTTCATAATAAATTGATTCCATTTGAATATTTATTCACTATTGGGAAGATAATAGGCATAACCAGAAGCCAAGGAAGGAAAATCATCCAAGCAACGATTTAAGCATTCACACTTGGTTCTCTTGTAATTTCACAACCACAAAAGGGATATGTGAGATACCTCAAAGTACAGGAACCAAACCAAGCCTCAACATACGACCCCACATGGCATTAGGTCCACAACCCAATGACTTCTCAAAAGGTGATCCCATACCTATCCATGTCACAAGAATCAAATGTAAACATCAATAGAACAGAGCAAGAGAGTTTTCAAATTTGAATATGCCATTCATTTAGTTCTGTATTTTCGTTTGGTTAACTGGGGTGACCACACAAGGATTCTTATTCATTGGGAATCCATTTAATCAACTGAGTTTATGTGATTAACTAGTTTCCATTTTACTATCATTCAATCACATGATCATCCAGAAGACAATGGTTTATTAGTGCACAAGAAAGGACCACCAACAGCCACAATTTTCAGTGGACATAAGACCATATAGATCACAACATATAGAGGAAGATAAAAGAGTACATCAGCATCATAACACATACCCCTTTAATTATTTAAAAGATAGTTTATTATCATTATTAAGGTTTGGTTTCATCCATCCGTGAAGGAACATCATCGTACCCACACCACATGATACACAGTAAAGAGAGACATATGAAAAACCCTTCTTGAATGATCAACAATCGGCGTTTTTATCCTCGCACCAATAACTGGGATGCACGACTTGTAGGGGAGGAACACAGAGGACTCTAAGAACGACCAGGAAGGGCTCCAGCACAGGCGCACCACTAGCCTCCAGAAAAGGAGGAATCGAAACGCACCAAGGAAGAGAAAGAGACCAACCAAGAATAAGAAAGAAGGAATTCTTGTGTGAAAAAAATGCAAGATCCGAGAGTTACAGTATAATAATTTTGAATAGCTTTAAAGTCAGATCATGGTTTCACCATGTGGTTGGAAGGTTACACACGATGTAATTAATTGTTATTTAATAATTCTCATTTGAGAGGTGGCTATAACAGCTGTGTGTTGAGATTTAATACATTGATAATGGGGCTAAAAATGGGTTTAAACCACTTTAAATGTTTAAAAGGCTTAAAAGTGGCGTTAGGGCAAAAACTAGGAAAGGAAAAACCCAAAAATCCCCCATGACACCGATCGGTGACACACCAATTGACGACTCACTGATCGAGGTCACTGTTGGGTGACACCATGGTGACAGCCTGCCACCAACATGCTACCCCTCTGATTCAGACTTACGTCCAAGGCATCCAAGGAACCTGAAATTGGATAATTAATGGACCAAGAGGGTCCAGGCCATTACATTATATACCTATCGAACTATTACCTTCATCAAGAATCAAAACTAGGCCCAAAGAAAAAGTGGGGTCCGAACAACCACCTCGAAAAGATACTTCTCGGTGATAAACCACCCCAAACAGCCATATGAAAACCCAAGGATCACATTGTCCTAATACCTGGATCATGGTGTTATTTTCTCCATGTTAAGATAATATTCATTTTGGGAAGCACTGAGTCACCTACATGGGTTTAATCGCATCCATCTTTCCCCTTACCATAAATAAGACTCTTCACCCATATTCAGAGAACTAGGGAAAAAACAACACATTTCATAGTTAACAAGGTCAACCACTACATCAAAAACAAGAACGATACAAGACAGAAGAACTCTCAAAACAGATCTGGGTACTGGGCGTGCATATGTTCCCCTCGTTCCTAGGTACTCTCCTCGAGGACATTGTGCCTCTACAATACACGAACCAAAGGGATGGTTTGTCCATGAAGAATTTTCTCCTTTCAATACTTGATCCGTAATGTTAACTCCATGATCCTAGAATTGTCCCCTATATTCAACCCTCCCCCCCCCCAATCAAGGACCTGTGATACATCGTGTAGATATCGTCAAAGATGAGACACATGGAAGACGTATTTCACTCTTAGTAGTGGCGGTGGTAGAGCTAGCTGATAATACACTTCACCAACCCATCACAACACCTTGAAGGGTCCAACAAACCTCAGAGAGAGATTACTCCCCTTTCCATACCTTTGCTTCCTACATCGAGGGAAAACCTTCAATAAAACATGGCTTCCAACCTTTAACTCCAAGGGCCTCACCCTATGATTGGAATACAACTTCTACCGATCCTGAGCTACCTTTAACCTCCCTTGTACTAGATGAACCTTCTCCATTGTGTTCTACACTACCTCTGGGCCATGAACATCTGCCTCCCCAAACTCGGTCTAGCACATGCGCGAACGATGCAGCCTCCTTTACAAAGCATAAAATGGTGCCATTCCAATAGTAGATTGATATCTATTATTGTAGGAAAACCCTACTAAGGTAAAATGTCATCCCCATGATCCCCCAAAGTCCAAAACACATTCCAATAGCATATCCTCTATTGTCTGGATGGTTTTCTCTATCTTCCCATCTGTTTAGGGGTGGAAAGCAGTGTTAAGGAATTGCTGGGTGCCAAAATCATGCTGCAATCCCTTCTAGAATCGTGAGGTAAACTGTGAATACCTATCTGGGAATATGGACCCCATAAATCCATAAAACTGCACCACCTCATCCACGTATCTCCGTGCTAAGGCATATGCCGCACTCAACACCTTGATAGCTAGAAAGTGAGCTGATTTCGTTAATCGGTCTACCACTACCTAGATAACATCACAGCCTCCTTAAACCCTGGGTAGTCCTGTGACAAAATCCATCTATATGTCATCCCAATTATACTTGGGGATATCTAAAGGCTACAAAAAACCTCCTGGGATGCAGTTCTCAACCTTCACCTACTGACACACTAGGCACCATGTCATAAACCCCGCCACTACCCGTTTCAACCTGGGCCACCAAAACTGTTCCCTCAGGCCATATTACATCTTGGAAATTCATGGGTGTAACGCTATGAGTGAGTTATGGAACTCACAGAGAACTTCCTTGTGCATCATATCTTGGAAAAACTACTTCCCTTGGAAAATCATCCAATTCTGACAATCCTCTGACCACCCCTATGGAGCATTTCCATGGTCAACCCAATCGTGAATCACTTCACTCTCTAAGTCTCCCCACTGAGACTCCTCCACCTGCAGCCATAGGGATGATTGAACTTTCATCTGAAATAGATAACCCCTACCACCATCAACCCTTTCATCCATGTGTAGGGTAGCCAACTCCTCCATTTCCTTCCAAGAATCCACAGATTCTTGAACAGCTTACCTCTGCAACTTCCTGCTTAAGGTGTCAGCCACAACGTTCCCCTTACCTTGAGTATAAGAGATCTTGAAGTTGTAGTCGTAAAAAACTCCACCCACCTTCATTGTTGCAAGTTCAGGTCCCACTGGGTAACGATATGACTCAAACTCTTGTGAACTGTGAAGACCAAAAAGTGATCGCCGATGAGGTAATGTCGCCACAACTCCAACACAAAAACCATTGGTCCAAGCTCTAGGTCATGGGTGGCATAGTTACGCTCATGAGGATGTAACTACCTAGACCCATAAGAGATCACTCCCCATTGTTGCATCAGCACACACCCCATGCCATGTCTAGAAGCATCACAAAACACCTCATACAACACCCCTTCCTCTGGAAATCTGAGCACCAGAGTGCTGACCAACCTTTCCTTTAGATAGCTGAAAGCTTCCTGACACTGCTCACTCTATATGAAGGCCTAGTAATTTTTGGTAAATGCTATCAAAGGAGTTGCAACTTGAGAGAAGTTAGGTATGAACCTCTGATAATAGCCTTCAAAACCCAAAAAACTACAAACCTCCATCACATTCATGGGTACTTCCCAAGAAACAACTGCTTCAACATTTAACGGATCAACTGCTACCCCTTGCTGAGACACCACGTGTCCAAGGAAATGCACTTATTATGTCAAGAAATTACACTTAGACAATTTATTATAGAGCTGGTGATGTCGAAGGATTTTCAAGACCATCCTGAGGTGCTTATTATGTTCCTCCTCAGATCTTGAGTAGATCAAAATTTCATCGATGAACAAAATAATGAATTGGTCTAAAAACTCACAGAAAACTGAGTTCATGATCCCCATGAACATAGTAGGTGCATTTGTAATACCAAACAACATGACTAAAAACTCAAAGTTCCCATACCTTCACCTGAGAGTAGTCTTTAGGATATCACTTTACTTCAACCTTAAATGGTGATAAATAGACTATATATCGATCTTATAGAACTAACCTGAACCCCTAAGCTGATCAAAGAAATCGTCTATCCTTGAGAGAGGGTAATAGTTCCTGACCATTACCGGATTCAGTCTTCAGTTGTCTATGAATAGACTGAGACCACCGTTTTACTTCTTAGCAAACAAGACCAGAGCAACCCATAGAGACATGTGGGGTCGGAAAAAACCCTTCTTCATCAGATCATCAATTTTAATCCACAACTCTCACAACTTATAAGGCGCCATCCGATAAGGATCCATGGAAATGAGACGATCATCGGGTTGTAAGTCTATCCCAAACTCATCATCACGTCCAGGGGGTAGAGTCACAAACTCCTCAGAAAAAACATCCAGGAACTCTCTAACAGCTCTCAGAACATCCATCATCTCAGCATCCACTGATTCTACTGAAATCTCAGCCAACATATAAAAAAAGAGGCTCCACATGCCATCTCCCCAACTGACAACTCCGTTCGCCAAAAAAATCCCCACGCTGGCCATCCTCATCGGATAAAATGACTCTTCTTCAGAAGTATTCGATAATAGCGTGCATAGAAAACATCCAGTCGATGCCTATGATGACATCATATGGATTCATTTGCAGTAGAAGGATATCCCCATTATACTGATGTGGCCCCAACATCAGTCTCCACCCTCAAAAAACATCAAACAGACTGGTATGACCCCAAATGGCTTACTTAGCACAAGGGGCATGGAGAGTCTATCTATGCCTAGGCCCAAGGCATGGGCTAGACCTGGTGTAACAAAGGAGTGCGAAGCTCTTGAATCAAACAATCTGCAAGCAAGAGTTCTAAACAAGCTAATAGTACCTAGAACGACTTCCGGACCTACTGGAACTGCTGCCTCTATGACGTACAACTTCCCACACCCAGATCCTATGCCTCTCGGCTATCGTCCAGCTCCCTGGCCATGCCCTGATCGAGGTCCTTGAGGGTCACCCTGGGGTCATCATCCTCCTACCATGTCTGCTCTCGGAGGAGAGGGAGCTCACTGTCCATACTGCTGCTGCTGAAAGGGCCTGGATGGAAACTACTACTGCTGAGGTGGGTGCGGAACCTACCCACCCCCACTATCCTGCACTCTATCTGGGCACTAATTCCAAAGGTTACCACTGCTACCACAGATGAAGCATCTTGATCTTGGGATCAAAAATAAAGGGTGAGGATCGGGATATCAAAACTAGAACTGCTGGGGCATGTTCCCCACTGGACAAAACCTAGAGGCCCAAACATTGGAGGCTTGCTACTGACGTCTTTCCCCTTTGAGAAGCCCAACTGGATCCCCTCTCATGGCACACCTCCCAGCATGTGCATCGTTTCTACCACTTCATCCTTCTTTTGGACTTCCAAGTACGTCAGTAGAGTGAAGGGAGTAACAACATACTGAAGAGAAGGTCTAAGTGCCTCCTATAAACATCTCACCCTAGACTCATTATCCAGAAAAAGGTCTAGAGAAAAATGAATAAGATCCTTGAACTTGATTCCCATCTCCCTCACTAAAATTCTCCCCTGCTGAAGGGAGAGTATCTCTTTCCTCTTCTCTACCTTCCTCATGAAAGAGAGGAATTTTGCCCGAAATTCCCTCTCAATGTCAGTCCATGTAACCTCAGCCTCCCTCTTCTCCCCAAGGTAGAGCTTCCACCACTGACACGCTGCTCCCCACATCTGGCTTATAGCCAGAGGAACCCAGTACTCTGTCGGAGCCTGAATCAACCTGAAAGCTATCACCAGATCCTCGAGCTAGCTCTCTGTCTCCATGTCCAAGATGCTTCCCTTGTACTTCCCGAGGGTCTGCCATTGAAAGGCATGAAGCGTCCTCCACCACTGTTCATCCTCCTCCTCTCAATAATCCCTCTACTGATCAGCCAAATCAGCCTCATGGGCTTCAATCTCCCACACTAATCATGGTTGTTGTTCGGGTTCCATAGATACAAGTTAAACAAGGAATACCTAATCCAGAGTAGTGTAGAATATTTATTTTACATTTTTCGTAAACTTTTTATTTATTTAAACTCCGAGAACACTTAGAAAACACAAGAACAGAAGTCATTATAATGCATGTAACTTTCCTAGGGTCTCTACCCTACGATCAGTGTAGCCTCACTTGGTCGTTCAGTAGGTCCTGAGTCCTTGCATCAGATCATGGGGGGTCCCTAAAATCCCACGTACTAGCCAATCTTCCCGAGACTATTTCACACGCCAAGATTTTCTAACACTATTGCCTTACCATCCCCTGTAATACTCATGGTGCCTAACTCCGAAATCCATCCTATCTCTCAACCTACCCTATGATACCATTTTGTCATGAACCACCTTCACCAAGATGAGGGGAGGGACAAAAAACTACCAGACCCTTCCTTCCTCAAGTTAAAGAAGAGATAATGACCCTTGAGACCCACCTTCAATAGGTCCTAGAGTAGCGGCTAGCACCAAGGGCATAGAATCACACACAAAAAATTGAATGCATTACCCTTTTTGTTTAGTAGGATAGAGATATAATATAGTAAATCATAAAAATCCCCAATAATGGAAGTAAAAGTAAATTAAAATAAAACACTTTCCCATATTCATGTTCCAATATAATGTTCTACAAAAAAATACAAGAAACTCCAAGGGAAAGTACCAAAAGAAAATAAAGGAAAAGAAGCAACGTCAATCGTCCCAGTGTCCAAACTACTACAGCCCCACACATTCCTCAAAGTCCTCATGGAAACCTGAAAGTAGTTTTATATATGTAGGGTGAGAATACAGGTATACTCTGTAGGTTAACTAAAATCTCTCATGCACAAGTGGGGATGCATTCTAATGCCCTGTGAGAAAAGGAGAAGACCAAGAACCTAACAAAGAAACTATCCACCCAAACCTCACCAAGGCACACTCCGCAAATAATGCAAGTAAAGTAATGTAATATTAATAACACATCGATGTTTGGGTACCCTGTGGCACTTTCCCACTGGTTATTGAAGGCATCCTACACGTCAGACCTCTCCCGCCATTCTCACCGCAATCCCACTTCCACAGCCAGCCCGCACACACCTGGGCTATCACAACCACACATTCCACCTGTAAACACCTGGTCTATCACTACCACACATACTTCCCAAAACACCTGGGCCACAACAACCAAATGTAACCACACCCACACACACATGGGTCCAAACAACTACTGCCACACCTGAAGACACCTGGGCCTCATCCTGAAGACACTTGGGAAACAACCTTCCCGCACACACCTGGGCTAACCACCACCACGTACCCTACTTCATGAATCTAGGGCTATAATGGATGTCAAGATCTCACAGCCTTCCCAAATAATCTTAGGCTACTCGGGAAAGGGAGCAGAAAAGGAGATAATAACCAGCCACTCATAGGAGTGTTGAGAAAAACACCCTCCCCCGTGAAATGGGGGTGTTCGACATAAAGTGCTCAATGTGAGTGGGGCGTGAATAAGAAAAATAAGAACTAAATTATATATATAGGAAAAAAAGAATTCATCCCAACATAGGGGTTCCCAAAGCATCCCATACACAACCACCCTCGTTACTATTCATTCATAAAAAGCACAACACCCACAGCCAAGTCACAACTCATTCCCAGAAAACATTTCCCCATTTCCCCATTATTGTTTTTACAATCAATTGATTCCATTTGAATAATTATTCACTACTGGGAAGCTAACAAGAATTACTACAAGCCACGAAAGGAAAAGCATCCAAGAAGTAATTTAAGAATTCACACCTAGTTCTCTTGTAATATCACAACCACAAAAGGGATCCGTGAGATCCCTCAATGTATTGGAAAGAAACCAATCCCCAACATACAACCCTACACGGCCTTAGGTCCACAACCTAATGATTTTTCAAAAGGGGATCCCATCCCCATCTACATCCCAAGAATCAACCATAAACATCACCAGAGCAGAGCAAGAGAGTTTTCAAATTTGAATATGTCATTAATTTAGTTCCATCTTTCCATTTGGTTAACTGGGGTGACCACACAAGGATTATTATCCATTGAAAATCCATTTAATCACCCTATTTTACATGATTAACTAGTTTCCATGTTACTTTCATTCAATCACATGATCATCTAGAAGATATAGGTTCCTTAGTGTGCAAGAAAAGACCACCATGATTTTCAGTGGATATAAACCCATACAGATCACAACATGTAGAGGAAGATAAAAGAGTACAACAGAATCATAAAACACACCCCCTTCATTCATTAAAAGTCATTTTATTATATTTATTAAGTATTGGTTTCATCCATCCCAAAAGGAACATCATATTTCCCACCCCGTATGATACACTGTAAAGAGAGACAGAGGAAAAACCCTACTTGGATGATCAATGATTGATGTTTTTCTCCTTGCACCAATAACTGGGATGCGCGACTTGCAGGGGAGGAAATTAGAGGACTCTAAGAATGAGCGGTAAAGGCTCCAGCATATGCACACCACTAGCCTCAAGAATGGGGGGAATCCAAATGCACTAATGAGGCGAAAGAGACCAGCCAAGAAGAAGAAAGAAGGAATTATCATGAGATAAAAATGCAAGATCTGAGAGTTACAAGATAAGAGTTTTGAATAGCTTTAAAGAAATATTGTGGTCTCACCACACGGTTGGACGATTACACATGATGTAACTAATTATTTTCAATAATTATCATCTGAGAGGTGGCGATAACAACTATGTGTTGAGATTTAAAACATTTATAATGGGGCTAAAAACGGCATTAAACCACTTTAAAAGTTTAAAAGGTTTAAAATTGGAATTAGGGGAAAACCTTGGGAAGGAAATACCCGAGAATACCCTATGGCACTGATCGGTGACACGTAGATCAGCGACACACCGATTAGTGACTCACCAATGGGTGTCACCGTTGGGTGACACCACAATGAAATCCTACCACCAACACACTACCCCTCTGATCTGGACTTATGTCCAAGGCATCCAAGGCACTAGAAATTAGAAAAGTAAGGGACTAAGAGGGTCTGAGACATTATAGAGACACTATATACCATAAGTGAAATTCTAGATTACATTTCATTTATGGTGGAGGAATATAGTTGAGGTTTTGATTCCACTAAGGAACACCAAACTACGCGGAGACAATCATGGTGTCGAATCTGTACTATCATCACAGAAACTCCCTTAACAAAATTTTCTAATGAGGATGACACTATTTTGAAATTTTTTACTAATTTGGGATTAGTTTTTTTTGACTATCAGCACATTCACATTCATTTTTAATAAATTTTCATTTCTCTAGAATACCTAGATGCTCGTGAAGGAGACCTTGTTCAGCTTAATTCCTCCCATCATCAAACAAAACCCTTTTGGGATATTATTGCTAAGTTTCACCACATGGTGTATGAAGAAGAAATATATTATGACCAAATGGTCATATAGAATGAAGAGATATGAGAGAATGAGGCTCGTGTGGCCCGGATAAAGCTGAAACTATCATCAATAAGTGAAAATTTTGAATCTATTAGGAAGAGAGTTCGAGACCTAAGGCCCACAGTTAAAAAAATTCACCTAAAAAATGAATATGAGGCTAAATAAAGGACCAATTTAGAATATACCCCTTATGTCCCACGTTAAGTGGTTACTAATATTCCAATGAAGTAAAGTCATGATTCATTTTAACCCTTTAAGTTGTTCTGTTTTCTTTTTTTTACATTTGGGAGAGACTCTAGTTATTGGATGATACTCCATCCCAATTCAATGGAATGAAACTTATTTTCTCCCAAATTCTTATCCTTCAATATTTTACTAAAATATTAATAAATTATTGTTGATTACATTTTAAATGATAATATTTACCAGATATTGATTTAAATCATAATCCAAGATAATCAAATTGAAATGATAAAATCATGCTCTAATTTTTTCCTGATCGATGGGAATAAGTGAGAATAGTTTTTACTATTACTAGGGTCATATGAAAAACACTAAGAATTTTTTTTCTTTTCTTTTATGATCCTAATTTTTTCGTAATCCCATTGTAGTGAAGTCTTATTGGGTATAACATGAATTTTTCTTAGGCCGCCATTTTTGGATTTTTGACCTAACATGATTGTGCCTATTTAATTCTTTTTTTTCTAGATTCCTATATAAACCATGTGAAGCATAAGTATAGAGTGTTCATAATAAAATCTTATCTAGGGTTCCCTTTTTGGTTTCCACCTAGTGAGTTTTCATGTATCTTTTCTTGGGATGTTTGTAGTATCGCAAATTGGACTAACATTGTGATGTTTTAGGTCAAACAACTTTGACCATAAATTGCAGGGCGTGACCCCAATATGGTTTATTGGCCAAGAATTTCCTAATATTTTTTAGGCATTAATGATGGATTTTATTAAACAAGGTTTTATGATTTATAAATATAAATCATGACATTGGGAATATACATGAGGATTAACCATAATAATGGTTTCCAACATGATGTTATTGGGGGAATTCAAAGATAAAAAATCCTTCCTAGGGACAAATATTTTTTGGTTGACATGCCCCTTTTTTGTAGGGAACTTATGCAGAGCCCACTAGGGAATATTATAGATTGTAAAATAATTGTGTCCTCAGGACAATGAAATTCCATTTCCTAAGGCCAAATAATTTTATAGGAATTTATATCTTTTTCATACGACCACAATGGGTTTCCTGTTGAGGGAGCGATGTATGAAAAACATGAGGGAATCTGTATCGAATTCAGATGGGAAACCAATCCCAAATGAATTTGGATTGTTTAAAGGAGGGTTTAAGAATATTTTAGTTTAACATCATCCAACTAGGATATGTGTGGTGAGGTTTAATTCATTATTTCTAGGAAATTTAAGATTTTAAAATTTAACATCACTTTACTCTAACAAAGAGGTAAACTATTCTCTCTTTTCATAACAGTCTAACCAACAATGTTCTATCATCATAAGCCATGATGGGGAAGAACGTTACAAACATAAAAATGGGGGGGGGGGTTGAAGCTATGATTTCATATGGTATATAATAATCATAGGGAATAAATAGGTAGGAAAATCCTCCCCTGAGGATAAATATTCCTATAGTTGACATACCTTTATTGTGGGAAACTTATGTAGATCCAACCCCGACATGTTTTTCATAGTCAAACAAAGGTTTCCCCAAGACACTGTCCCTCCATTCATGATGTCTAGGGAAGGTTATAGGTATTTTGACCTTTCTAGACAAAAAGTTTTTTTTTGTGAAAGAAGAGTTCTTGAACACGAAAGGGGTATTTTAAGACATAATTTCCCAGAAATAAGTAGATATGTTTCCCCATTGCGGGTGTGAGAAGAGTCCCTATGCTGGTCAGACCAGTGTACATGGAAGGTATGTTTCTCCTCATTTTTTTGTGATTGGACCCAAGATTGGATATATGGGCATAACTACATATCCTTCATGGGATGGAATCAACCAATATATATTTTATGGAAGGATTACCATAAAGGTATGAGATATGTAAAGGGAAAGGGACATGTTTTTTAACTTTCATATGTGGATTTATATCATCCATAAGAACATAGGGGAAAATAATTTTCCTTTTGTCTCATGAAATTTTTTATGTAGGTCTGACCCATACATAGGAAAAGAAGAGACATTTGTATTCTTAGATGTAATTCGATATAAGGTTAAACATTGGTAATCAATATGTATTCCATAGGATGGTAATCAATCAACATGTAGTTCTTAATGAAAAACTCCCCACATGGGTTTGGTCTATACAAATGGAGGGGCATTTTTTTAATTTTGGGGTGGCTGGATCAAGATGTAAAAAACCAAGCAACACTATATATCCTATGTGGATAAAAATCCAGATGTACATATTTGTTGATATCATGGACTTTTAGTGTCATGCTATTATGACATTTTCCATGTAGTTTAATGTCATGTGGTGAGGATAACTTGTTATAGAAACCAAGATTAATTGGAAGAAAATACAGATAGGATGATCTTACATTCCTTGAATGTGAGGTCAAATAAATGTTTAAACCATGATTCTAGAAATTATTGTATTAGAAGAAATGATATGGGGCATGGAAGACATTATGGGCGTATGAAGGTAGGAAAATTCTCTCATGAGAATAATTTTTCTTTAGTTTACTTTCCATTTTTGTGGGAAGATTTTGCAAAGAAAACTATGGAATATCATGAAAATTCAAATAGAGGTGTCCCCAAGACACTAGCCCTCCACTTCCGATGGTCAGGTAGGTTTATGAAGGTCCAATATTTCCCATGACACCAAGTTTGATGAGTAAAAAGGATGTGTTAAAGAATATAAGAAACATTCAGACCATGATATTCCAAGGTGTTGGGAACTCCTTATGTAGATATGACTCATATGCAGGGGGAATTTATGTTTATTTTATGGATCTTGAATGAGGGACCAAAATTCCAAATCTCCTACATAACTTTGTATGTATGAGATTGGTACATTTTTATTTTCTTTACTCTAAGGATGGAACTATGATACAAAGTCTAGGAATCACTATTTATCCTGTTGGAATGAGAATCAAGACATACATAGTTCTCAACTATAGTTAATATCACGTGGTCAGGAACATGTTGTTCCTTTTAAGGTCATTCTAGCAAGACCATAAAAACTGTGATATGGATTGATATACCTCAGTCATGTCGGAATCTGTTGCCGAACCCCCTAATCCCACATATGTTTTTCTTATTGTGGGAAATAAGGTATGGAAAGGATTCATTCTTCCACATATAGGCGATTGAACAAAGGATATAGAGGTTATAGTGGCTGGGCCCAGGAATGGAAATCTGGGTGTCATTACGTATCCTTCTCATGTAAGAATCAATCCATACATAGTTCATAATGGAAATTTTTTACACAGGTCTGATCCATACGTAGGGGATTCATTTTACATGTATCTTGTAGCTGGGTACATGACATATTATATAGGAATCACAAAGTATCTTACACTGACAAGAATTAATCCATACATATTTCTCAAGGAAGGAGGCTCGTTGTGTAGATCTAGATCATACATAAGGGGGAGGGAATTTTTTGAACATGGCATGGTGGATGACTGATACTGGGGGTGATGTCCTTTCAGGTGAGGGAATCTTGAGAGTGTCATGTAGTTTATTTTTATGTGTCTAGAACACTGGTATCACAGTTTAACGTCATGTTGGGAGGAAGAATGGAAAATAAGTGTTCCAATGGGAGGTGCATGGGGTATTCTTTAGAACCTGACATAAACAAGGAACCAATAGGCCTTATTCCAAACAACATGATCCTAAATTAAGCTTAGGTAATGTGGCTAAAAGGATAAACAAATTTACGACTGGTCCCAAAGAGAAGATGTATGGGTTTCGTTACGTATCCCATATGAATCGAAATTAAGACACACTTTGTTCTTGAATAAAGATTCCATACATAGTTTTGTCCCATACGATGGAAAGGGGGAAATTTTTTTGTTACGATTGGACCCAATATTGTTTATTTGGGCATCACTATATATCCTTCAAGGGCAGGAATCAATCCATACATAGTTATTGAATGTGGCATGGTAGATGACAGATTCTAGGAGTGGTGTCCTATTAGGTGGGTACACCATGGTTCCATGTAGTTTAATGTCATACAATGAGGACGTTGATGGTAAAACAATGAGAAAGATGGTTTTTAGACAAGTAGGAAACATAATATCAACATGAAAGTGACCCTAAGGCCAAAGGATGGTAACAAAATCATCCCATGCACAGAGGGATATTTGTATCTAGGTCGGACATGTTGAGTTTAGGTGTCACTATGTATACTGTGATGATATTAATAAATCCACACATAGTTCTAGATGGTAATTATCCATTCAAGTCTAACCCATACATAAATGATGGTATTTTCCTATTATTCCATGGACAAGGGGTATGGGCATCACTATATATCCTATACTAAAATGAATCGAGCCACACATAGTTTTGGATAAAGAGACTCCCTACATGGATCTATCACTTATGAAGGAACATTGGAAGTTTTATCATTCTCCCACACAGATCTGGATTATTTGGGACATATTTTTGATCAAAATTATGATCTTTTTATAGTTTTACATCATGTGGGAAGGATGATTTAACATGCAGTTTATCATTGTGTGGTAAGGATAAACTCCAAACAGTTTATCATCATATGGTTAAGACGACAGGTGCTATGAAATTTAATGTCATATGGTAAGGATGTGTGATCCCCATTGTGAAGGGGAAATACCTGGTGTTCCTTTTTTAGGTATTGCTACTAGGGCCATGGAATCCCCAATATAGATTGATATGCTTTGATCATGTGTGTAATTACCCACCAAAACTCCTAATCCCATGTGTGTTGTGCTCTGTGTGAAAAAAAGAGGCGGATAAGGATTATTTCACCACATAGAGGAGATGTATCAAAGGATAGAATAATCTTTTATTTTGTGGTGGCTAGACCAGGATTTAGAGTCTAGGCATCACTACATATCCCATGTGGATAGGAATAAAGCTTGACATAGTTGTTAATGGCAAATTCCCTACATAGGTCTGATCCATACAAAGAGAGAGTGAGAAAGGTATTTGTAAGTATTCTTTTTTGGGTGGTTGGACCAAGATGTAAAATTTGGGTGTATTTACATATCTTGGGTGGAAAGGAATCAAGCCTTACATAGTTATTTGATATGGCATGGTGGATGAACGATTTTGAGGGAAATTTCCTCTTAGTTGAGAACATTGTGGTGTTTTTTAGTTTAACATCATATAGAGAGTGAATTTATCACACAGTTTAACATCATGGGATTAGGACAATCTCCATATAGTTTATTATCACATGTAAAGGATCAATCTTCCATTCAATTTATCATCATGCGGTTAGGACGATGGTATTATGCCGTTTAATGTCATGTAACTAGGACATTTTTTTTCTTTTGGATACAAGAAATAATTCTTCAAGAACCTTGCATAGGTGGGAGATATGGTGAGCTATCCATCCATTGAAATTAATAAATATTCTCCATTAGAGTAGACCTTATCTATAGTTTAAGATCCCTCCCATTTTGTCTCTAACTTCGAAGGCATCATTCTGGGTATCATTAGAGTTCATAGGAACAAAAATATTTCTCATTCAAGGAATGACCAGAGGTGAACCTTTTTTTTGAAGTATCGTTTGATATAGTTTTAGTGAACCTCCAAATGGTGCAAGTTATGAAATCTATTTTCATCGAGTCACATTAATTTATCCATCCGTTTTAGGGATTGATCATCTGTGGATAGTTGACTGTAGATGGAAATGTAGAGTAAGGGAAATTGAACGTCGATGGGAAGAACTACCTCAGTCCCATATACTAATGAGTATGGGGTTTCCTGAGTGGTAGTGAAGGTCATGGTCTGGTAGGACCACAAAGCATAGAGGATCTTTTCTGACCATGACTTCTTATCATTAACTACCATATTCTAGAGTATATTGTAGAGGTTATTGTTAAAGTCCCCTATCTACCTTTTATCCATTGAATGGTAGTGGGATAAATGGTTGGTCTTGATTCCATACCCATGACATAATTTCTCTAATTCAGAAGAATAGAAATTTGTGTTGTTGTTTTTCAGTATTGTATGAGGGACACCAAATCTAGTAATGATGTTGAATTTCTGAAATCTGACAATGTTTCTTTCCCTGACCTCTTTCAGGGGTATGGATTCTGCCCATTTATAAAATAAGTCAGTTACTATGTGGATATACTTGAATTTATTTGATGTAGCGGGAGGATATTATCCCACGACGTCGATTCCCCATATGGAAAATGGATAGGAGTACATGGATTTGTGAAGTATCTCTAGGGGTTAGTGAATGAAATTAGCATGAACCTAGAAGGAATGATAGTTCTTGGTGAATTTAGTGTAGTCTTGCAATACAATGGACCAATAGTATCCAAGTATTCAAATTTGATAAGAAAGCTTGAATCCTGATTGGTGGTCACCATATGCACCAGTGTGCAATTATTTCATGACAGTGGAAGTCTCTTATCTATAAAATCACTAGAGAAGGATCCCATCAAGGCTCTATATATAGAAGATATTGTCTTTATTTGTTTCATCATACTAAACAATGTTAATTTCTCATCTCCAAATTTTCTCTCTCTCTTCCCTATCCAGTGGGAGATCTCCATTTCGAAGATATTCAAAAATGAGCATCATCCAACCGATAGTAGGACCATATAGATCTAGTATGGGGATAATATCATTGAATTTTTCCATGTTTTCCTAAATAGACAACGAGAACATCTGACAGTGAACAATGTTGATGACCATTTCATCATCGTCTAGAGCAACCAGAGTTGTGGCTATATTTTCCAAAGCATCTCCCTTGGAATTTTGTGATCGAAGGACATGAGTTAATTTCACCTGTGAAGGAAGATCCTATATCATTCCTCATATGTGATATAATAGGGGGATTAACTCTTCATTTTTGATAGAATAATTTTCATTGACCTGCTTGATGATCAGTTCTGAATCGCCTTTTATCTCCAAGTGTTTTACTTGTACTTGAAGTGCTAGATCTATCCCTATATAGAGGGACTAATATTCTGATCCATTATTTGTCAACCCCTTTGATAATAGGAATTACTAAGGAAGGAATTACTTTTTCAAAGATATGAGTATCACCCCAAACCCCACTTTGTAGAGATTAGAGTCTTCCATCATTTTTCCTATCGGGATTCTAGATGTACCATTGAAATGTGTCTCTCATATTTGGGGATTCTATTGAACATAAAAACTACTTCATTGGGAATATTATTATGCAATGCAGTCATTTCTATAGAGTGTTATTCTACCAAGAAATTAGTTAATGTTTGACCTTTGATGGATTTCTGAGTAATGACCTGGATGTCAAACTGCTACAGGATGATCGACCACCATGATAGACATCCAGTCAACATAAGATGGATGAGAATGTATTTGAGTGGTTTAATAAGGGATACCAAGTGGAACTCATGATAATATAGGTAGTTAATAAAATTTTTAATGAAAATATTAGTGCCAAACTTCTTTTCTCGATATATGAGTAATGAGTCTCAACATCTATCATGGTTTGGATGAGATAATAAAGGTTATTTTCACCGCTAGCATCATTATTCTGTGTGAGGAAGGTACCTATATATCACTCCAAGGTATTCAATTACAAAATTAGTGGTCATACTTCGACATGAGACATTAGAACTGGAAGAATTAATAGATATTTCTTGAGACTATCAAATGCTTCATGAAAGTCATCAATCCATTGATATGAAACCACTTTTTTCATCAACCTGGTAAAGTGAAAACATTTTCCTGCAAGGTTGGATATGAATTTCAAAATGTAGGTTAATTTTCCCTGAAGACCTCATAATTCGGTGAAGTTGAGAGAAGGTGACATGAAAATGATTGAATTTTTATTCTTGGGGTCAAATTCGATTCCACAATGGAATACAATGAAGCTGAGAAACATCCCTGAGGTAACACCGAAAAAAAGTTTAAGGGGTATATTTTCACATTGTGTTGTTGCAGTTCGTTAAAGATGATTTCAAGATATAATTGGTGGTCTGATCATTGTAATGATTTAACCACCAGGTCCTCAACATAGAATTCAAGAAACATTCCCAAGAAGATCTTGAATATGTTATAAATGACACGTTGATATGGGGTGTCGACATTCTTCAAGCCAAATGGAATTACCCTATAGAAAAATACTCCTTGGGGGACTTAAAGGTATAGGATAATTAATATTCTTGGGACATTCAAATTTTGTTGTATCTTGAATAGTTTTCCACGAAATAGAGAGCTTGATATCCAGTAGTTTCATTGATCATCAATTATGTGATTGGGAATGGGAAATCATCTTTCGAACAGTGATGGTTAAGATATCTAAAAGTAATGAAGACTCTAATTTTTTCATTCTAATTTTTAAAGGGGACTGTATTATTTATATACCTAGGATATTGGACCTCCTAAATGAATCTATCTATGAAGATCTTGTCAATTTTAGCCTATATTTTGGCAGTATGTGTCTGGTGAATCATTCTCGCTGCATGTTTATAGCCCCGATGATCTTCTGGAAGGCCTAGCTAGTGAGTTTCCACCTCGAGAGTGAGGCTAGAAATTTATGTATAGTTCCAAGTGAAAACATCTCAATGTTACCTTATGAAGGGGGTTTATACCTATTTCTATTTGGAATACATGCATGTACTAATCTATGTGGGTCGAGGATCTTCTTCCATACCCAGATTTATTTCCTTGAGTTCATCGATTGTGGTAGAGATGCCCTCATCAAATACTGCAGGGGATTTCTCATGTTCTTCCTCCTATTCATATTCTCCATTTTCTTACTCTTGTTTTAATTAAGAAATAATTTTTGATATGAGATCTTCAGAGTTATGAGAAGAGTTGAAATCTTGTTATTTGGAAGATGAAACGACTTCTTCTGACCCTGCTGACTGCAAGGGATTTTCTAGAGATGATGGAGTGAGAAATAGAAGAGTGTCTTCTTCCTCTTAAACCTTAGCTAGTTATGTAGAGATTTCATGTATCATTAAGGATGTGTTGAGGAAATTTCCATTTGATCATTCACCTTTATCTTGGGGGTCAACATTTTTTTCAACACTATTAGACTCAGGGGCCATGACTGAAATCACGAGTACTGCGGAACATGCATCTGAAATTAGACACATACACCTAACCTAATTGATGGGAAATATATATTATTTTCCAAGATGTTGTAAAGGGGTCATCTTGTATTATTTAAAAAGTGTTCGGGCTGATGACCCAATCCATACCATTGATCAGTGGTAACTTCCCTTTCCCCTAATAGTATCATGTACTTATATAATGTGACTTGTAGGATTAAAATGGCATCTTATCGGTGTAAAATGTCCCATTTTTCCATTAATTTATAATTTTTTTCACTGATGATATGATTAGGGATCAATGCATATTGGTGAAAGGACTTCCCAGTAAGACATTGAAGGCCTTGTTTTTCTGTACGACCATAGATTCTGAGTTGGACACAAGGTCTCCGAGTTGAATCTTGAACTTGATTTGGACCAATTGATTCTGCTCACTTTTTTCATATCATTTCAAGGTCATGTAGGAAGGTTCTATAGTATCCTAGTTACAACCTAACCAATGATGTGTTCACACTAAAGGGACATTAACTTCGAAGCAACTATCAATGACCACTTTTCAAACATCAACAACATGTATCTTTCTGGACAAATACAAGGGTCTGATGTGCCCCTTTATAATGGTGTATTCATCAGGATTTGTGAATGAGATATTAACATGGAATTCTATTGGATCAGTCTCTATTTGATAGAGTTGAACAATGAACAGTTCAGCTAGAAACTCATGGGGGCTCAGCAGAGACTCTATGAGTGCCTCCCTAAGATTGTATGAAAAACTTAGGGAATCCAGGATTAAGAGTTTGGTTGGTACCAAGCCAAATGTCTTTATAATATAATACTAATATTCTAGAGGATGACACTTCCCAGTGTGGGGATTATCTTTTATAGGAACCTTAGGGGCTTGGTTTTTAGATGCAGGTGGATAAACCCTCAAGACTAGAGTTGAAGGTTCTTATGTTCTTTGTGGGTTGGATTGGGAATCTCTTCCTGTATATTGAGGGTGATTAGAAACATATTAATATTTGTATGGCTATTCCATAATTATCATGAAATATTGGCTTCTAGAAGTTGTAGGGGTGTTTTTATATTTTTGTTCGGTCCACTAAAGAGCTCTTCCATGAGTTTCTATAGCATTGATTGTTTGTCCAAGAGTACATCATGAGATTTAGTTTATTCCATGGATGCACCTTCCTTGGTACCCACAAATTCTATGGCCTCCCGATCTGGTTCCTTGATCATGTGTGGGGAACTAGGGTTCATATCCATACTCTTCATCAAATAATAGATCCATTAAGTGAATGACATTATTGGATCTGAAGATCAACTCTTGATCTGATGATGAATCTGTTGGACTGACTGTTTCTGGTGGTTTATTATGGTGGGATGGTGCCCATTCTTTAAGATTTGATGGAATAAAATATAAATGGGTCATGTATAACTTTTTTCCTTGACATGGGTTCATATTCCTACAATTTCTCCTTTCCTTTTTTGGTTACATTTTTTTGGACAGTCAGCTTCTAAAGGGTTGTAGGGTTGAGGATGTATGTTGTGTTGTAGTAGGAGTGACTAGGGGAATAGTTGTTGTTTTATCTATTCTTGGAGGATACCATGAGTTCAGTTGATTAAATTTTGAGTCATCCAAATATCAATATTTTTCAATATTTTTCTAATAACTTCTTTCCACTCATGTTCTTCACTAGGACCATTAGTGGATACATATTCCACCTGTGTTAGATGTGATACTTGTTTGAATTGAACAGAATCTATCATTTTCTAAAGGAGGTATTTGAATATGAAACATTCCTAAATAGTGTGTCTTGGTATGAAGTGGAAGGGACAATAATCTATTCAGTCTTCAAGACCCACCTCATTGGCCCTTTTTGGATATGGTATCCAAGGTAAATTTTAGTTCATGGTGGCTATAAAATATCCACAAACATGATCATCCTAGAACAAGTAAACATTATTCCTCCATTTCTCAAATTTGAGTTTAATTGGATCCCCTCCACTCATATTATCGAGGGGGAGATTTTGTTAATCCCCAGGGGCCCTGCATGATTCGTTGTAGGCCTTGGAGCTAAGGAAGTTTTTGGGGATGGATTAATCATAATGGAATCCGCTTCAACTCTTCCGACCGTTTTTCTCGGGACTGGTGGGGATACCTAAGACTTGAGATTAGATTTTTGTATGTGGTATTATATTCCATGATTAATGGAGGAGAAATCAGGAAACAAACATGTATATTTCACATGGATGAGCGATGTTCATAGCTTATCATGGAGGTTATCAATGCACATAGAAAGCATCTCTTCTTGGGGGAGTGACTAGTTCAATGAGTAGGTCAACCATTTCCATCTGGAAATAAAGTACATGAATCTCTCATTTTCCCATTGTTTTTAGTTTTAGAGGTCATTGACTATTGTATTTGGTAGCATTGAGCTGAACTATAAAAGGAAATGATGATAGAGATCCTACCATATTGTAATTGATCGAGCTAGGAAATTGGTGTACCAAGAAAGGATGACCCTTATAGTGTTTTCACAAAGCATCTGAGTTTCACTACTTCTTGTTGATCTCGGGATCCCATAATAAGATCAAAATAGTATTCATAGTGCATCATATGCTATTTTGGGTTTCCTTATCCATTAAATGTTGGGAACATAGGGATCCCACAATTTTGTGGCGGTGGATTTTTACTCACCCAATCAGGGAAATGTTTTTTTTCTAGTTGTATCGGTGCACGCCTCTCTTACATGGATTCTAATCAGGCTTCCAATGACTCGCTAGTATTGATAATCCATTGATGCATGTCTTATTGAGCCTGATCTTCGATGGGTACAATATGGGGTATGATTTGATGTGCCGATTCTATTAGTACTTGAGGTGAACATATAACCGAGGAATCTTTTGAGTATTTTCCTATACCTGTTCTATTTTCCTTTTTAGTGGAGGGAAATCTTGGTATCCATTTGTGATCACATCTAGGTAGACTAATAGTTCAGGCACCTTGTTGGGCGAATGACCTATCCTTACATCATTTGTTAGGTTATACTCTTGTGGATGAGGTACACCTACTGGGAGTGTACATTGAGGTTCTGTTCGGAGAGAATATCCAATAGGATAACTTCCTTAGAGTATCTCAGTATTGATTTAACTCAACTATTTCAATTCTTCATCCTGCTGAGTGAATCTATATTTGAGTATGAGGAGATAATTCTCATTTAGAGGATAAGGTGGGTCATATGTGACCTTATTTTTATTCTTCTCCCTTTTATAGGTTTGCTTAGGAGGTAGTAGAGGATTGATTGTGGGAATTTACAAATTCAAGGAAATCCTCTAGTTCTGGGTAAGCACACCTTCATCTTTAGTGTGAATCCAATTCTGGGTGGATTCATCCTCTCACTATTCTTCTTCATTTTCATCATTTTAGGTGTGTTCTGTAGAAATAACATCCATGAAATTCACCAATTCATAACACATTTTAGGTGTCATATTAGCTTCCAAATGGTAGGATAGTTGTTTACATCCTTTATTGGATCTTCTCCTTCCATTATGGGATATTCTTCGAGATTTTTGGTGAAGGGTAGCTCAAGGGTATCCTTTAAAAAAACATTTCATACTCCCCCCTTATAGGGGAAATGTGTCATGAGACGGGACAGAATGAGATACTTCTCTACTTGTAAACCTTAGTAAATGGGAAGAGACCGATTTCCACTGAGCTAGTGGTTATGGTAAAAATTCCCTCAGCTCTACTGGCTAGAGTTGTTATTATTACCTTGTTATTATGTCGTGGCACACATTTTTTTGAATTTTTGTTAAAAATTACCCTACTCCTAATAGATGGGACAAATCTCATACTATAGTGGTTGCTACTGCTATCAACACTTTCTTAATCTCATACACTCCCATTCGATTGTGATCTAGATATGGTGTTGGTTCCACATGTGAACTATTTTTTTCTGTGGACATCAACAGTGGTTGATGATTGGATTCCCTAGGGTGAGAAACCTATTGAATATTATTGGTTTCCAGGTTTAGGACTTTTTCGATGGATTTCTCTCGTTGGGCTTGATACTTTTGAGACTTACTCCTGGATGATTCTTATCGTGCATGTTTCCTTTCCTGAGTATGGATTTCATTTAATCACTATCTTGGTAGAATGACATTACAAGATTCGATTTCCAATGGGTTGTGCTGAATGGGGTGTGGGGTAAAATGAAAAGCTCCATGGTCTCCCTATCTCTAAAAATGAACACCAAATAGGGAGTTTCCAATAAGATGATGAAACTTATATAGAACATGGAGGTATGTTAGTTGAAGATCTTTATTTTTCCTCTTTGATTGTGGTCACCATGTAAATGGAAGGAATTATAAGTTTATTTGGAGATTAAGATCTCTGAATATTTTGATATGGTATGTGTACCCATTATATGAAAAGAATTTTATTTTCAGGTGGTAGAGAGCTATTCAAAGACTGAGATGAATGTTATGTGTTAATTCTTCTGACAAGTCCCTTGGTTTATTTAAATGATAAGTAGATATTGGAAAAAAATAACTGGTATTTCATCCATGGATGATTTTATTCTCACAAGAAACATATCCTTTTATTTTTCAACCAATCATTCATCTACTTGAACTGCCTAACTTGGATTATTCTTGATGATCCAGTCACATGTAGTGGGGTTGGTAGGGATCTCATTGATATGTGAACATTATAGGGGTGGCTCAGAAGATGGGAATTTTCATAGGTCATATCCTAGTCGAGAAAGGATGTCTCTTTTTATTGAAAGGGTTTCTAACATGCTTGATCCCATCCCTCCAAGAACCTCCACATGTGAAGTCTTCCTTTTATTTTAATTTGAAAAGGGAGGACCTTCCTCCCATTATAGAACATGACTATAGGGAGGACCTGAATAGTTGGTGCTAAAATGGTGAGGACTACCATCATTTCTTGATTTCTGACTGTAGGGTGATTTTATATAGCATATACCCTGGGGAGGATCATTAGGGAAGACGATATAAAGGGGAGGACCTTCTTGATGAAATAAGACGTCACTACAGGGATGACCTTTTTAGTTGGTTCCACAATAGTTAGTACTACCATCACAAATTGATGTCTGAAAATAGGGATATTTTCTATAGTGTATACCATGGGGAGGACCATTAGTGTGGATGAAAGTAAGGGTATGACCTTGTTGCTGAAATAAGACGTCACTTTATGGAGGACCTTCATAGTTGGTGGCACAAGGGAGAGGACTACCATCAGATCTTGATGTTTGATTGGACATATATTTTCTACAGTGTAAACCCAAGGGAGGAACATCAGGGTGGGAAACAAAAAAGGGATAACCTTATTTATTTTCAATCTTCTAGAAATGAGGAGGGATAACATAATGCTCATCAGGTGATAGTATCTCATGATTAATCATTTCTTATCCACAAAGTAAGACTCCATGGTACATTCTCTGGGGAGGACCTTTAGACCTAGTGGTAACAATATTGCGAGGAGGACCTTCAAAACTACTACTTCCACTTCTATAATTTGGTAGTGGATTGAAAGGATCTAGAGTCACCAGAGATAAGTTTTTGATGGAATCAAGAATGCCAACTTCCAAAAAAGTAGGGTCTTGAGTTTTCTCTTCATTTTCAAGTTTTTTTAGCAGGATTTATTTTAGAGGGCTCTCATATGGGTTACTGGAGCCCCTTTCTATAGGTTACGACATTCACATATGATTTCATATTCAAGTTGCTCCCTTGGTGTTTTTAGGATAATCCAGTGAGCATCTTGAGTTTTAGAAGGGATATATTCCTACCCTGGAGTAGCCACCATGGTGGACCTATGCCCCTTAGTTGGAATTAGTATTGGTGCCCAATTTGGTTGTCCATTTATCATATACTATTAACAATGGACCTCATGGATTGGATAAGGGATGAATGTCTACTCCGAAGTGACCACCCTATTGTGTGGATGAGTCACCCCACTTGGGGAGGTGTGGTTGTGGGCTCGACTCCATGCTATTACAGGAGACGTGAATATGTATTGACACATTTGGAGGATATGGGTATTAATTGATGTTTGATCCTTCATCCCCACTAAGATGTGTTGAGAGACGTATTTGTATGGAAAAAGAATATATGCTCATTTTTATGTTGGAGTAGGAATATGTATCTGCTTCGGTCCTCCATTTTCTCTCAGTATGTACTAATAGTTCTCCTATATGGAGCTAAAGGAACAAGTCTACCCATAATTTATAGTTGGGATAAGCCATCTTCATTCTCCATTTTTCATCATATTTTTCTGATGGGATTTATATTCACAAGAAGATATTTGTGTTTACTTTTTTTCTACTATATTTATTTGATGCGATTGATATGAATCCACAAGAATTTGACTCTACCTATATTTGATTTCCAATTTATTTGACTGGTGATATTCATATTAATTTTTAGGAATATGTGTCTTCCTATAGTTTTACATCCTATTTGGATGATGGTATTTTTATTTATTAGTTGGAATTTTCATTTTATCATAGTTGGCTACCACCCTATTTGGCTAATGGGTTTCATGCATGTTGGTAGGGATTTTCATCTACATGTAATTTTATACCCTACTTGCATGGTGAGTTTAGCTAACATTAGGGGGAATTTGTGATTTCTCATAATAATCTATAGTACTTACATGGAAGGATTTATTAGAGGGATCATGAATATATGTATTCCCATGGTGTGTCACTGTATTTACATGGAATATTTCTTCCACAAAAATGTGGATGATGACTTGTTCCTGATTATTTGATCATCACCCTTAGTGGGATTCTTGAGGGACCTAGATCCGTTTACCTTTCTTAGGGGCCCACAGTGTGATATCCCCATTAGGGTGATGGTACTAGGACACGGAGAGTTGACATCATTGACATATGTTAGGGGCCCTTGAGCAAGACCCGTGTGCTACAGGGATTAAATAATTCGTGACAACTTCATAATCCAAGATAAGATAAGGGAGGAACTCATTTCCATGTTCCGGGGATAGGCTCCAAAAATGATTAGATATGGATAGTAGGGCCTCCTAGTTCTGGTCCACCAACTATTGATGGGTAGATTACTACTAGGGATTCATGTCCTGAAGGCCTTTCTTAGATTCCTTATGGGTAAATAGAGCACCCTTCTGGTGGTACTCTCAAAACAATGCATTTGAGACCCAACATTGAAGATGTTGGGTGGGATATGGAGTCCTCTACTTCATGGAGGACTTGTCCAGAGGTGTGGTTGCCATGCATGTTTGTGAAAACTTATGACATTCCATTGGATTGAAGGAAGGTATGAATGGTACCTGAAATATACATGACAAGTAAAGATAAAAAACCCTTGTAAAAGAATCATATAATGACCAAATTCGTGATTTTCAGTCTTTCATGGACCTCTTCCATATTGTATGTGAAAGGGGATTGAAGCAGCGTAACACCACGACCTTGGTTAAGGATTCATGTCAGGTTCACCATTTTTGTTTCCACCAAAGCATTCATCTGGGTGGGGAAAGAAAGGGTACAATAATGAATAACACTGCAACCTTTTCATCTTGTGAAGGAGGTTCCATAACTTAAGTCATTCAAGTAATATTATCCATTTTTTCCCTCAACGATGTATTTGTATACCAAAAAACTCATTATAAGGGGGTTCAATGGAGTGAAATTACTAACATTGGGTACAATCTAATCATGCAGTCTCCAACAAGTTTTTTTCACGGATCCAAAAGCACACAATGGCTCTCACACCCATGATTCGTGGACCAACTTTCCAAAGGTAGGCATTTGTTAGGTAACTTGGTCAACAACACTTAAGAACTGACATTGGTCGATAGGATGAGAAGTCGGGCTCCTCAGACCCTTTTGAGGGGGACTATTGCCTATTTTGAGACTCTGTTATATATTTATTGTATTCTCACTAATCCTTGGTTCATTACCAAGTATGAGTCTATGGATTAACCCTAATGTAATAATTTATCATAATCTTGAAATTGTTTGGAATCATCTGTATGTATCCAAGGTTCCCCATAATTGGAGATATCTATATGTATCTGAGGTTTTCCATAAATGTTACCCTCTTTTCCTAAATTAGGGATTCCTTGGTTGTTTATTGAGATGATAATGGTTTTAAGGCACATGATGGGGAGCTCTAGAGTTTATTGTCATCCAAGGGGAATGTGTGTTTTTTTGATGTTGGGATCGAACCTATAAGATGTTATTCCTATACATTCTCATGAGAGGAATCCAAAACTCCGTAGTTCAGTGTCACTTAACTGGACACATCCCCTTTTATGGTCCTGTGAAAAGAACCCAATAATTCATTTTAATGTCATTCAGTAAGGACTTCCAGGAGAAGGGTTCTTGATGAAGGATAGTGTATGAATTATTCCAAGGCTGCTTGAGGACCACAAAAGATATATGGTATTCTAGATTGATATCAACCAATATGTAATGTGACACAGAGAACATTAGGGTGACTTGGGTGTTGGGTTTGAACCATAGGGGGGATTCTTACATATCCAAGTTAGTTGGGAATCAAAGCCCATGTAGTTCAGTTTGGATCCTTAGAGGAGGCCCATTCAAAGGGGAATTATTGGGGATCACACATGGGATATTCCCATTTAAGGGGAATGTTTTGGTCCTTTGCATGGGATCTACCCATTTAGATTGAAGTTGGTTGGGGATTACATATGCGAGTTTCCAATTTAGTGTGGCTTCATTCAGAATATGATTCTTTGATGTTTGAAGTATGGTTTCCGGACTAACACCTTGTGGTATAATGTGATTGGGGCTTATGCATGGAAGTTTCCCATTTGAGTCTTGGGATTTTTTAGATGTCATAATAACCACTAACCTCTAATCCCATGTTATTCATTCATAGTGTGAGAAATAAGAGGAAGTAGTAGAATTGATGATCACACGATCTCACCCAATACACTAATGGATAGTACTGGAGCCCAAAGGGAGAGAGAAATGGATTATATTGTGCCCATTTACTCTTTTTTTCATATCCCAGATATTCAAATTTGGAGACCTCTCTGAATACGTCTCGGTTGGAGGCCAAGAGAAGGAAAGGTTTCTCATCTTGTAAGAAAATTTAGGGTCTCACCATAGGAGGGGTTCCATTTTCTTTGTTTCGGGAAAGAAGTGGATGTTCAACAGTGCCCATCATTGATGGTAAAGGATAGTGGTTACTCTCAATCCCTAGAATGGTTAGGTCCACATGAGAATCTGATGGTAGGAAATTCTATTACCTTGGGAATTTAAAATTGAGGATATTATCAAAACCTTCCTTTCTGTAGAGATTACCCTCATGAATGTATTTACCATGGGTATGTAAAATCAAAAGGGCATGAAAATTTGACTGATTATATCATCATAAATATCAGGTGTCTTTGGATGGGGCCCTAGCATGATTCCATTAGAATGGTTTATGGAGGGTCCAACATGGGGGCTGATGACACGACGAAAGAGAACGGTTGGAGCCAGAGAGTAGAATGACCTAGGGTGACCCATTCTGTATATCATATTCTTACATTGAGTGGAGTTCCCTGTACATGAATTATTACTATGTGGGTAAGGGGACTGTCCCCGTACAATTGTGGTATGAAGACCTGGGGTTTTTCCGCATAGCGTTTCACTTTGCATGTCCAGGTTTGGCCCGTGTAGCATTTCTCTACAAGGGGTCAAGTCCCTCTCATGTAGAAATTTTCTATGCGGGTCTGAGTGCCTATCGAATAGAATTTTTCTCCATGGGGCTGAGTTAAGGCCACATAGCATTTTATTATGCAGGGTGCCCATGTGAAAAGGGGCCATCAGTTGTGCACCTTGTTGGATAGTGGCCGCAAAGGGATTTGGGTCCACAGACCACTAGATGAATTTTTATTTCCTCATTAATGATTTTCAATGGGATTTAAGTATGGGGAATCATCATAGGGTTCCAGATTTAGTAGTTACTTTCTTTCCTAAACTTGGTTCCTTGGTCTCTTCATACGTACTGGTCTCTGTCTTTTAGCTTCCCCTTCAAGTATATTTATATAAGAGTTGACTGATCAGATATGGTATCATCGATTATCTACGATGGGCCACAAAATGATTTCTGTGGGATCCCATGAGGGACATGATTATCAGGGGTGGCCTTTGTGGTCACCTCAATCACCGCATATCCCAACAAACAACTTAATTTCATTTGTAGGGGCTGACGATACTGCCACCCACCATGAACGCTTTATTTATTAGGGAGCATTCGTTTGCAGTAGCGGAAATCACCACCTCTTCCAAGAAACTTCATTACATCGTTTTCAAGAACCACTGATTCCACTATTTATGTGAAATATCTTTGTTTTAGGATGCTTTATGGAGTGGCAGAATTCCATACAGACTGGTGGTCTGCAAAGGGATTTTCTCTTCTTGGTCGCACCCCTTCGAACATTTCTGTTGATATTCTTCCTAAATTTCCTTTCCACCCTTTTTAAAATTTAAATAAATATCAAAATATTTTTTAGAGATTTTAGGGCCCAATACCATCATAATTTCCATCCATAAAGTATTTTGATGAAGAATGAATTATATTGATACATGGAGATGGAAATCCATACATACACATTCTTAATACTTTCCCTTCTCATTTGATGGAAAATAGGGTGAATAAAGATGGTTTAATAATATAAATAACATTTAAGTATATTCAAGATACTAAATTTATTATTTTATGATAAATACCACATATTTAGTGGAGGAAAAATAATAATTAATAAGAAAGTGATCCGTTAAGGCAACTATTTATTGTTGGAAATAACTCATTTAGATATCCTCTTAAGAACCATATGGTTGGTGTTTAAAGGATGAAAACACATCCAAAACATGTATAGATAATTTTAAAAGATAATTGGCCAAGTTTTTGTTGAGATAGAAGATTCAATGCATTATAAAGATGATATAAGATAGGTTACGTTTTATAAATGAGGGGTGGGGAACTCTTGTAATTTATTAAAAGATTAAAATATAATAAAGAAAATTTATAGAAAAATTCATCCAAATGGAAATAAATTCAAATAAAAAGAGAATAGTGTCAAAATAAAATATTCCAATGAAATTTATTTAGGTTTTTGTGTTATTTTAAACATTATCATTTTTATTTACCCCTTCATTAGCATATTTTTACCTTAACCACGGTAATGCATTTTTCACTCATAAAAGGTTATAATTTTACTTATAAGATAAAAATAGACTCATTAATGGAAAATGTATGTAATTTTCAGCCATATATTATCCACCTGGTCCTATTTTAATATTTTTATTATTTTTAGGTAATTTAATAAAATATTATGTTCATAACATATCATTAATGTCATTTTGACACTATTTAATTAATTTGGATTTAAAGACATCAATATAGAGATATAATATAAATACAACCCTTTATAAAATTAGTAATATATTATATTCATCTATAAAATTCATGGAACACTATATTTAACTTAAAATATATTACTTTTAAAAATTTTAAAATCATATTTTTTATTTTTCTATTATTTGAAGAAATAACATGCCGGAGTTGCACAAGTCTTTAAGTTAATTATATAATAACTTAAAATTAGAAATAAATTACCCTCATGAATATAATTTCATAATTCCAAAAATAGCCATTATTATTTGTTCAAAGCATCCTTTTTACATATATGATAACTTAAGAAACGTGTCCCTTAAACAATAAAATTTATATTACAAGGTGATAACTGTAAAATTATTGGAATCAAATAAGAACAAATATTAAAAATTCTGACCATGGAACTTAGTTTCATCCAAATTTAACCTCATTTTCCCTTTACCAGAGTGACAAATTTTACCACAATTACTATTAAAATTTCTAAAAACAAAAGGGAAATATTTAAAAAATTTACATCTAAATATGGAATCCATTTTTTATAATCCAATTTCTGTAACTGTCAAAAATGAATTTTAAAATTAGTGTGTAGAACATGATGAAACCCATTTTTTGGAAAAAATTGTTTTTTAGCATAAAACTGGATTTATTCCTATCCCATGCATAGAAAAAAAATTATGGAAATTTTAAAACATTTTATTGAATATATAATATATAAATTTCACTAAAAACATTCACCATTGTTTATTAATTTAATTTATTAATATAAAAACATGTAGCATGCATAAAATGATCTTCAGAAAAATTTATCCTTTATTTTCAAATGTTTATATTTTCATATCTAATTAATTGATAAAAAATGAATTCATAAAGTACATGTGTAAACAATAATTTTTCATAATTTGGGTATTCCTATTAATATCCACTAATATAATAGCTTTGCGATGACTTTATACTTCATTTCAATTCATTTAGACTCAGGGTTCTATGTATCACAAGATACTGACGAAATTAATGTAATTTAAAGGAAGATATATCATAGAATATTGGGGTGTTACATGAATGAGGTGATGAGAAGTGTTATGTTTGTCCAGTATTTTTATCTTACCTCATTAATATAGAGTGGGTTATATACGGTTTTGATACATTGGTGTATTTGAAAACTGCTTACCATTCTTAGACTGATGGGTTGTCTGTGCATACCATCCGGGTTTTGAATGACATACTACAAGAATGCATCCTAGGTTTTGGAAGTTCATGGGATAATCATCTAACAATCATGAATTTTACATATAACAAAACATAGCTAGAATTGGTTCATATTGATCCTTTTGATTCTTTATATGGTAGGTTGTGTTGATCACCTTTGTGTTGGATGGCTAGGGAGTCTACAATTATCGATTCGAATATCTTACAAGAGATTCCAATGTATATTTGGATACTAATGAAGTTGTTATAAACCACTCATAGTAGGTAAATATCATATACCAAAGGCTAAAATCATATTTTATAGTTTGATGTGGGTGACCTAGTATTCCTACAGTATCACATCTTTTAGGGCCGTTGAAGATTTAGAGACAAGGGAAGTTGATTCCTAGGTTTTTGGGGTCATTCAAGGTTTTCAAGAGTTTTGGTACCATGGTGTACCAATTATAACTTCCTTTCTTATTAATTTTCATGAATAATGTATTCCACATATCTTAGATTCTGAGATATCATCCCAACCCTTCTCACATGATCAATGCCAATGAGAATGAGATGGAGTTGAATTCATTGTTCAGGGGAATAACCAGTTCATATAGTGAATCAGAGTGATAATAATTCATGTGAAAAGAAATCCCCATTGGTATATGTACATTATTATCATGGGAATATCTAGGAGGATATATTAGAGTTGTAATATGATATGGGGGTGTTGTGGTCAATTATTTTTCCCAATAAGGATCAGTGATTCTCAGTGGTTCATCTTGGGAATGATATTCCCTATGGAGGGAAGTTTGTAATACCCCAAATCTATATTACGCATGAATTCCATTATTTTTCCACCAAAACTTGTATGATTTGATTGTTTTTTATTGATTGAAGTGTTAGTTGGGTCCCTATAAAGAGTTTCAAAAGATGATGGTGGTTTTGGAACTCATATCTTGATAAAAAAAATCCATCGAGTACCTAATGGCTTGGTACAAAAAACACAGTGCATCCCATAAGTGGAGGGGGGGAGGGGGGGTTCTATTTGTGACATTAGGTGCCCGGTTACCCTGTAACATGTACCAATTTCCAACCCAGTACTCGGGTTTTGGATAGAAAGTACTTGGTGACTTCTATATTGTTTTCTAAATTTTCAAACTAATTAATTAATCAAATTAATTTTATAAAATGAGAGTTCTTATAGTTTTTATCTTCTAGAATTAATGGAAAATTCATCTCTCTGTATTTTAGATTGTTTTTCTTCTAAGTATAGACAACCTTTGATATTTATCAGGTTTGGACCATGTTTGTTATATGATGTAATAATCAGTAAGTCTGTGAATCATCTTCTATCTTTTCACAATTTTTTCATTCAGTTTCACTATGAATCACCAATTTATCCCTAATTTTTATGTTTGTGAAATATTCCTTGATTCATTCTATTTGAGACTGAATCAATGATTTGTATTTGACAAGAGGGACTTTACTGGTCCTAGGTAGGTGATCCCTTTCTTTCTTTATAATTTTTATTTTTTATACATCATATCAAAATAAGATTTTTTTTTATAATCCATAAAAAAGGAATTGGTTTTCATAATTTTAGATAGTTTCACTAGGTCCCAATAGGCTATGAGTGGCCATCTTGAGGTGTGTGTTGAAACCATCAAACATCATTGACAAATTTATATATTGGATTAAGTTTGGAATGTTGAATTTGGTTTCAATATGGGTTTCTTTGATTGATAGTTAACTCAAAGAGAATCATGTGGTGTCATAGTGAATGTTTTTGGATTGAGTGTTGTCTAAGCTGGTGGTGATATAGCCTTAGAATGGGCCTTTAAGACAGGTAGGATTATTAAGTTCATAACCCATGACATGTTTAATAATTATAATTTCTTTTTATTATATTTAAATGATATAACTTCCATTTTTATGGATTATTGGAAGGTGTTGGTTCCACATCCACTTAATTCTAACTGATGGCAGTATCTCATCTACCATTGATATATAAGTGCAATATCTATAATACCATATGGCCATGCCGGTTGTGAAAATTTAGAAGGAATTTTAATTTTTTGTTTGGTGAGAGATTTATCTAGAGAACCAAGATTTTAATTGGAATTTTGATATTTTGAACATCTCGAATACAAAATTTGAGATGTATTTCAAGACCAAGTTGGTGTTATGGGGTCTTGAGTGAGTGTTAAAGAATGTTCGAGTGGCTGAGATGCTGAATTTTTTTATTTTTAGTATGTTTACCATGTTAAGGATTAATTAACACCATTAATGAGATTTATGTAGTGGTAGGACCCTTATGTAGGGAACTCTCACCATTAATGGGGGTGTTTAGGCCATGAAAGTGGTCCATATATAAGGGGTTGGGTACCCTTATATGGGTTATTCATGAAATAAACCACGGTTCATATTATAAAGGAGGTTTATTTGAGGGGGATACCCCTATACATATAGGATTTCATGGTTTGAACTTAGGGGTTGAATCGTGAATGGTGTACTAGGTGATGTATTTATATGGTTAAAATATTGTCTTTTTATTGTATGACTCGGGGTTTTATAGGGGATTCGAGTGATGGGAGGAATCCATTTTGCCTGGACATCCTCTCCCATTCCCATCTCATAGTTCCTATATATTGGGGGTGATTTTTGGTGAGTTTCGATGATAATTCTAGGTAGGTTCTTCTATTTATCGTCCTTATATTTTGTTCTTCTCAATCACCTATGATTTTAAATGATTTCATTTAGGGGTTTCTTGATGTTTCCATATAATGGGTGGATCGAGTGAGGATGATGGATAATTTTGTTCCATGTAGCTAAAGGATGTCTTGAGATGATATTTACACACTATCACATGTAGTTTTGATTAAGGTAGGTCTCTATATGATTTTATTTAGTATTTTCACCTAAATTATGTGAAATTTCATATTTAATCAACTTCCGATGTTAGGGATTTAAATAAGGGATGATCTAGGATAATCCATGAGATATTTGTTGTTAGGTCCACTAGGTCAAAAAAAATAAGAGTGGGGAGGGATCAGGGTATGAAGGATTAAGAAAACTAGCCTTTTGATCTTATTTCGTTGTAAAAAAACTCTTTTCTCTCTCTTTCCCATTAGAATATATGAACAGAAACTAAATCATGCAGAAGACAAACAAAATTTTAATTGGTTCACCCTCACTGGGATACTTACATGGAGCATACAATGGAAATGTACCAATGTACCAAATCCCCTAAAAATTCAATGATGTTTACAATGTTTAGAGTAGACTCACTATCTCTCTTAGTTTACAACAAATAAAAATTTGAAAGCTCACCGCTATCTCAACTGAAGTACGATCACTGCTTCTTCAGAAGATCCACTCACATTTTATAGACCTATAGGTCTCTTCATTTTGACTAATTAATGCATCCTACACTATATGTAGATTCTTTATTGATGACCCAATTTTGTCTACTGATGAATATCACTTTACTAAAAAACACTGGGATATCTATTTTGAACAACCTTCACAAATATCACTACTTCACTAAGCTCCTTATTCCATGAAGCTCAAACCAACCTTCGCAAAGTACAACTTTTTTGCGAAGCTAAATATTTCACAGAGCTCAAACTAGACTTCATGAAGCTACTTCCTTTTCACGAATCTCACATAGCCTTCACGAAGTACACCTCTTTCAAAAATATCAACTATCCTTCACAACGTTCCTTCCATTCACAATGCTCAATTAGCCTTTGCAAATTCCATTACCTTCACGAAGCTCACTGTCTTTATAAAACTCCTCCATGATTCTAGAGACTTGTGATTTTTGTTGAGTCTCTCTTCTCTTCTCAATTTTGTAGAGGCCTATTTATATATATTTCCCACTGACTCTAGAACCTTCCAGCTTTGTCAGCACAATTTCGAAGAGCTCCCATTTTCCCCCCACAATGCTCCATTTTTTCCAAATCTCATGGAAATTTTCATTTTGTAATGATCATAGTAATCACAGTGCCTTCTGTCAAAGCCTTTGCACTGATGTGATTCTAATTCTCTCATAATCATTGATATTCTATCAAAACCTTTACGCCAGCACAATGATCTTAACCTCTTCCATTCATGAAGCTCTTTGTAATCACATAGATCACTATCAGATTTATTTTATCCTTTGTAAAACCATCTTCATAAAGCCCATATTTAAAAAACCCATGCATTTTTCATATTTTAATGAGATATTCAGGAAAATACATATTTCTCAATGCTAGAGAAAATAAAAATTTCAGACCCTAAAAATTTGGAAAACATTAAAAAATGTCATCACCTTGTATATGTTCTCTTTGTACCACCTCCAGATCATCCATTCCTTTTAATGGTTCTTTGTCAACATGGACTTTCAACAATATCTCTTGAACTTGGCAATTCAGCATGAAAACCCACCTTGTTAACAATCACAACCAACCCAAAAATGCTGCAAAGTTACCTTGTGGTATTTTTTCCCAACATTGGTATAATTTTGGTTGGGATTTTGATGAGTTGAGGTCGACCAACGATTTTTAGAAGATTGTTAATAATTTATTTAAATTACATTAAATTGTAAATTTCTATAAATTAATTGAAAAATAAATTATAAATTTTAAATAAATAATTACTTAATGTTTTCCAATGAGATAGGTTCTTGGAATACGAGGTGATGCTTGGAGAAGCCTATGATGTGATAGATGGGATATGAAGTTAAATGGTAATAACTCTATTATGAGGTTGGTGATACCTTTTATATGACCTATGATATAATAAAATTTTTTATGGAATGTGATATGTAGTCTATCCATGGAAGGTGATAGAGATAATATTCCCACTATTTTTCATATCTATTTTAATGATTTAAACCCCACCAATGGGTCATTTTATGTGAAATTGCATTGTTTTTGGAATTTATGGATGTTTTGAGCTTGAAATAGAAAATTGTACAATTATGGAATTGTAACGGTTTTCAATATCTTGTGTATTTCCGGATTTCATCTAAAAGACACTTCGCACCATGAGCTTCGCTCACTGTACAACATTGGATTTTTGGGAAATAAGTGGAGTTGAGAACTGAAGTAGAATGATTACACATCGTGTAATGTCATTACATGTCATGAATTCATCTAAAGAAGATGCTATAACCCAAAAAAGTTTTGAAGCCACTAGAAACTGTGAAATATTATTTCTCATCATGTAATGAAATTACATGTCATGAATAGAGTTAAAGTCTTCAAATAAGATTCACATGATATTTTCACAAATTCAAATGATTCGGAGGAAAACATTGAGGGATTACACGATGTGTAACACAGTTACATGCAGTGACTTTGTCAATGAAAAAAATAATGATGATGAAGACTAAGGCTTTCATGGTAATTCCTATAAATAAATCCCTTGGCCACCCTTCCAAAATTAGTCTATGACCAGAGAGGGAAGTGCAATACCCATAGACAACCCCCAGATGATCTGGAGCCCCTCCTTTCCACCATTCATCCAAGGAAGGAGTATGGAGATTGATATCTTTATTAATATTCCATCCATTGAAGATGTTATGGAGAATATAGAGTCTACCCAAGTGATGCGTGGATAAGAACCAAGTAGTTGCAGACGATGACAACTGACATACACTCTCTTCTTAGTTGTGTGCTTATTGTGTAATCCCCATTTCAATTTATTTTGAACATATATATTTTAATGAATAAAGGGTTTTACTTCATAAATACATTTTCATCAAATTGGTTTTAATTTTTTTTGCATAAATGAAGTAAATTAATGGATGTCACTATTTAAAATTCTTTGATGAAGTCTTACCATTGATCATAGCATTTTTAATTAGGTTTGATTGCTTGGAGTTCTTCAAGTAGTATATTCACTTCTATAGGAGGGACAACTATCATATTGATGTATTGATATCGTATGTATATAAATTTGAGTGTTCACCTGAGGGTCATTTGTGGTGAATTTAGAAATTAAATTAGGAAATATTTTTATACAAGAAATAGGGGAGTGTGAGAGAGGATTAAGCTCATCCGTGACCACTGTTTTAATTATGTAATAAAACCTATTTTATATTCCTTCAATTTTCCCATTATTCCATTCAATTTTCATTAACTTTAGATCTATTTTATGACTTTAAATCAAATCCCCAAAATTTATATTCTTGCACAAACAAACAAAACAAAATAGTTTTTCAAGTAAATTTGTAACTTACTCGAGAGAGAACACCGTGGTTACCATTGTACTGCATTATTAAAGGGAAAATCTCTATTGAGGTTTTCAGGTCAATAACCATCACATAAACTAGCACCGTTGAATGGGAGGTTACTTGAGTTGAATTTGTATAAATTGGTTTTTTTACATGACCTGAAATTTAGTCCCAAACTTATTGCCTTTGGATTCTAAAATTGATAGAGCATTTCACTCTAGGGTTAGAGCTACTAATCCTCCCATCGCAAGTTGTGAATCTTACACTAACACACCTATATGGAACTCGGTTCAAAATAAAATTCCAATGGTTGAAAATATAACCTTGAAAGAATTGGATTAATCCTATGATGAAAAGCATGAAATTCTTGTGGAATATCCTGACGTAGCTGTTAGGTTTGAAATCAAATATGGTTTTATCCACCAAATTTCAAAATTAAATGGGTTTCTAGGTGAATAACCACATAAAACCTTTAAGAATTCAATGATCATTTTTTCAATATGAAACCTCAAGGAGTTGTTGGAAATAAAATTAATTTGAGGTCATTTCCTTTTTCTTTTGAAGGATTTTCCAAAGAATGATTTTTCTATTTACATTGAACTTTGATTAGAGATTGGAATGAATTAATAAAAAGTTTGCTCAATTTTTTTCCTTACCTCAAGAACTACTTCCATTCGATAGGATATTTTTTGAATTAGGAAAACTCAATGTGAAACATTGCATGAATATTTCGAATGTTCCAAAAGACTCTGTATTAGTTTTTCCCACCATTAAATCATTGACCAAAATTTAATTCAATATTTTTGTTAGGGATTTTGTATTATCGATAAAAGAATGATTGATACTGCAATAGGAGGGGGTTTTGTGGAAAAAAGACCAGATGCTCCTTGGATATTAATTACAAACATGGCCCAAATGCTTAACAATTTGGAACAAGAGGCCTTCTTCATGTAAAATCTTCCCGAGAATTCCCCAGAGATGGTCCTGAAAACAACATGATTGTAAGTAAACATTCCTATTTTACCACCATAGTGAGGTTGATGATGTTTTATAACAACCTACCAATACCACCAAAACCTAAAGTAACATTTCAAATGCATCTTCACTGTGAAATTTTTTCTTCCAATAAAAATTTTAGTGACCAATGACCACAAATGTATGAACATTCTGAGAAATTAAATGCGGGTTTTCTTGGAAAACCCTTTCAATCAAAACAATAAAGGCCATTTAAAACCAACCGAAATTTTAATTAGGGCTGGAACAACCACTCTAATGAAATATTTCAGTTGATCGAACAACCTAGAGGATTCTACCAAGAAAAAACGTAATTATCAACCAATATATTACAATGAGAAATCCAATGCTCATTCCAGAAGGAACTTTCATCTTACCCTGCCCACTCAAAATTTAGAAAGAATCCTTGAAGAAGAAATAGGGAAACAAAAAGGTTCCTAAAAAACTTCTTCAATACCTTGATGACTCAAATGGGTAAATTTTCATTTGATGTTAAGTTCAAGAAAAATAAAATGACTGGTGGTTTACCCTCATAACCCCAAGTAAATTCGAGAGATAATGGGAAGGAAAATGTGAGTGAAATTGAACTTAAGAGTGGCATAAAATTGGATAACCCTCAAACTGGGGAACTCAATCCTTTTACCAACACTATTAATGAGAATCCCACCACCGGTGGGGATTATGGTAATTATGAATGTTATTTGAATAGAAACACAATGTTTGGAGAAGAAATTTTGTTTGAAATAAAAATGAAGGATTGGAAGAGGATGTATGGTACTTTTTTTCTCAAATCAATGTTCATTATATCCAAAAAAATTTCAAACCACCATTGAATTACCATAGGAGTGAACAACTAGAGAAGTGAAGTACTGGAAAAGAGTTGGATAAAGAGGTTTTGAAAACATTTAAGAAATTCCACATCAGCATACCTTTTCTCAATACTGTGAAAAAAATTCCAAGGTATGCTATGTTTATGAAAGAGATGTGTACCCATAAGAGGAAATTCAAAGGGTGTAAAAAATTCAACATACGGAGGAATGTTTCATCCTTGATTCAACATACCATTCCTATGAAATGTAAAGACCCCAGAAGTTTTACCATTCCCTACACTATTGGGAAATGTGAATTCAAGGATTTCATGCTCGATTTATAGGACTACATAAATGTTATGCCACATTCTGTTTACTCATCTCTTTAAGTTGGATAATTGAAACCCTCTAGAATTATCAATCAACTTTATAACTGAAGTACTACCAATCCTGCTAGAGTAATAAAAGATGTTCTCTTTCAGGTGAGAGACATGATTTTTTCTTATGGATTTCTAGGTCTTGGATATATAAGATTATCAGTTTAGTACCCATGCTCCTCCCATTCATAGGAGACCATTTTTAAAAAATAAAAAACAATCATCAATGTCCAAAAGGTACCCTTTCAATAGAATTTTGTTGAGATGTTGTTCATTTAAATTCTTTTCATTCCATGAAACACCTAGTTGAGGATCATTAATCTCCCAAGTAAAAATGATTGATTGGTTTTCTACTGAGATGTTACCAGATTTTACCTATGATGCAATACCAACTGCTAATTTTAAAGTTGGAAATTTGATTGTTATTAAATATGATCAATAAGATGGAAAAAGTAATATTTTCACAAGTCTTGTGAAGTTGAGACAGATGATCTTAACATTGATAAAGATGAATTTCTGGAATCTCTTGAACCTGCTAGTGGCCTCCCTAAGAAATTTGCAAATTATTCTCATGAAATAAGTCTTGAGAACCAAGAAATTGATCACTATAAAGATAATTTTTTTAATAAATGAAAACAACCCACCTGAGTTAGAGTTGAAACCACTTCATAAGAACCTAAAATATGCTTTCTTATATGAGAATGACCAATTACCTATCATAATTTGAAAAGATCTATTGAGGGACCAGGAGAACCAACTATTATAATTCTTCAATCCCCACAAGAATACATTAGAATAGACTCTATATGGTTTAAAAGTAATTAATACCTCAATGTGTATGCATAGAATTTTGAAGGAAGAAAATACTAAACCAGTGAAATAATTTCAAAGAAGATTGAACCCAACACTTTTGGAGCTTTTTAAAAAATAATTCATCATCCTACATGACACTAGAAATATTTTTTTGATATCTAATAGTAAACGGATAATTCTAGTCCATGTGGTTCCCAAAAAAGGTGTATTTACAATTTCAAGGAATGAATTTGGTGCGTTTTACCTATTAAGATTCCAAATAAATAGAGAATGTGCATTGATTATGGGAAGAAAAATTTGGTTACTAGATAATACCACTTCCCATTGTCATTCCTAGATCAAGTTTTTGAAAGAATAGCTAGGCAAACCCACTATTTATTTATTGATGTATTCTTTAGATATTTCCAAATTCACATTTCACTGGAGGATCAAGATAAAAATTCTTTCACATGACCCTATGTAACCTTTTATTATCAGAGGATGCACTTAGGTTTGTGTAATGATCCTGTAACTTTTCAAAGGGGTATAATGAGCATCTTCTCTGAATTTATAGAAACTAGCATGGATGTTTTTATGGAATACTTAACTGTTTATGGATTATCATTGGAAAGTTGTTTGAAAAGTTTGGTTCATGTTATTGAGACATTAATTGATAAGAATATTGTTCTCAATTATGATAAATTCCATTTCATGGTGGGTAAGGGGATTTTTCGTGGCCGTGTTGTCTCCCTTGATGTAATTCAAGTTGATCAATTCAATGTTTGAGATCATTTATTCATTTCCATACCAAAAAACAGTTATAGATGTAAGATCCCCTTGGCCATGCTAGATTTTATAGAAGATTCATAAAGTATTTTATTAAGGTGGAACTTCCATTATCCAGATTTCTTCAATAAGACACCTCATTTTTCTTTGATAAGAATTTTAAACATGCCTTTGGGTAGTTGAAACAACAAATGATAACCCCTTTCCATTATTTAACAACCCAAATGAGACTTTCCCTTAGAAATCATGACTGATGCAACTAAATTTTCTCTTGGGGTAGTGTTAAGTCAAAGGTTGGAAAAGAAATCTCATGTGATTATCTATGACAATATAAACTTAGATCAGTCCCAATAGAAATAAAAAAAAATGATAAGTAATTGATGGATGTTTTTTTCATTAAAAAAATTTAGATGTTATATTATAGGCTCCAATGTGATTATTTTCACATATCATTCTAAAATCAGATTTTTGATGAAAAAGAATGATGAAAAACCATGAATTTTGAGATGGATCTTGTAGTTATAGGAATTTTATGCTTAAATAAAGGATAAAAAGGAAGTTATAACCTTGTTGCAGATCATTTGAGTAGGATACAATCTGTTTTGAATGGAAAACTTTATATTTTTCCACCAATTAATGAAACGTTTCCAGATGAGGATTTGTTTTCTTGTAAAATTAAAATACCATGGTTTTATAATCTTGTGAATTATTTTTTTATTTATAAAGTTCCCCACTAGTTTTCCAAGAAAAAATTTCTAAACTTGTGATGGAATCAAATAATTGAATTTAGGATGATTTTTACTTGTGGCATGTTGGTAGTGATCCAATGATTAGGAGATGCCTTCCAAATTCTGAATTTCAATCCATCATACATTTTTATAAAACTTTAAATGGTAGAGAAAACTTTGGGCCATAAATAACAAAAAGAAAAGTTCTTTATTCTAGGTTGTATTGGATCACCATTTTTAGATATTTTTTTAATTTTTTTGGACCTCTAAAAATTGTCAATTCAAATGAAACATTCTCAAAAGGAATGAGATGCCACAAAAACCCCTTATGATTTTTGATGAATTTTATGTATGGGGAATGGCTTTCATGGGGTCTTTTCCCAATTATTCAAGATATCTTTAGATATTTCTGGTTGTCTATTATGTATCAAAATGGGTAGAGGATATTCCCAAAATAACTGATGATGCCAAAATTATGTCTATATTTGTGAAAGGAAATTTGTTTTCATGATATGGATTTCACAGGTTTTTGATTACAAATCAAGGTACCCATTTTTCTAATAAGACATTGAAATCAATTATGAAGAAATATTTAGTTCAGAATAGGGTCTCTATATCCTGTCATCATCAATAAAATGGAATAGATGAGTTGTACAATTGAAAAATCAAACAAATTCTAGAAAAAAAAATGTGAACCCAAATTGAAAGGATAAGACTTTGAGACTAGATAACGCACTCTAAGAACATATAACTACATTCAAAATACTAATTGGAATATCCCCATTTATATTGGACTATGTAAAGTGATTTCACATACTGATGATGTTTGAACACAAATATTTTTGGGCTATCAAGTCATGTAACATGAATATATTTTCTGTTTGAAAGGAAAGATAATTTGGTTTATCGGAACTGTTATATATCAAAAATAATGCATATTAAAACTTTAGGTTATAAAATTAAAAAACCAAATAATTTCATTATTGGAAGATTCTAAACAAAAACATCAAGGAAGGATATAAAGTTTTTTTTGATTCCAGATTAAAGCTTTTCCCAAGAAAATTTCGTTCCAAATGGTCTGGCCCATTTATTGTTAATAATTTTTTCCATTCGGTGAAGTAAAGATAAAAGAACCAGACAAAGGGACCCCATTCATAGTAAATGGGAGCTGGTTGAATCTGCTTAGAGAAAATTTTCAAGATCATATTGGGGAGAAAATCCATCTTCATGAAGTTGAGTATAATTGAATCCAAGTTGTGTATTTCAATCACACTTATTTTTTATTGTCATGTATTTAACTTCATGATTTTCATTCTCACATAAATTTGTTTCATAATGAGGAAATTGAACATAATAAGTGTGAGGGGAGGAACATGATGGTTATATTAGGATTTTTTTCTTTCCTTTGATTTTTTTTCTTTTCAAAATTTCTTTCATTTTTTTTGGATTTCTTTACTTCTTTTTCAAATTCTGTTCATTTTATTTTCAATTTTGTAGTGGTTTATTAAAATAAATATATAAATTAATTAATATAAATAAATAAATAAATCAATCCTTTTTCACTTTTGATACTCATGCCAATGAGTGAACCAATTGACCCTTTGAAACTGAATGAAAATGAATGCTGAAATGACATTTTTCATGTTCAAAATTTTGAAACTTTATTAAAAAGACCTATGATTTTTGAGTCTCATGCCACATATCAATATCTTTATAATCCAAATTACCATTCATACGAGTCTTATGAACCTATTTTTACTTCTTATTCTTCACATTTACCTATTTTCTTGAGAGAACCAATCCATGCATGTTTGGACCCGAATGTGATTTATTTCTATCATAACTTGAGGGTTGGGATACTTCCAATTAAAATTATTGAGGAATTTATTTGGATTTTGAAGATATATTTTTTATGATTATGCTTATTATTTTGTCCTAACCTATACATTGGACCATTTTGGGCCCTTAGTAGACATGTAAAACCTGTTAGGTCAGCCACATTACAGTACAATTTTCCCTTTCCAACCTGTTCTGGATGTTTAAATTCATGGTCAAGTTGAACTTAAGTGTATGTGTGTGGGGGGGATGAATTTCATTTTGATACCTCAATTTTTTTTGGGTAGAAATTATTACATTGAAGATATATTTTTTTTGCTAGAAAATATTTTTCGAAGAGCTTTTCCTGTCTAGAGCTCTAAATGAATGAAATATGTTCCATATCTAGAGCATTCCAAAAAAAGAAAGAAGATATAAAATGTCATTTTGCTGCTAAAATATTGATATAATGTGATGGAATAGATATTATTTAAGATTAATTTAGGAGAATAAGGAGGAGACCATACATGATTGAAAATTAGAATCATGCATTTTTTGCTTCAATAAAGTGCCAAACCCTCCTAATTCAGCCTCAAAATATTTGACATTGGAAACCCACCAACCTTAACACATAGTAAAACCTTGGTAAATTATTCATGATAATCACATGTTCATTTCTCAAATTAGGTAGATATGTAGAAATTTATCAAGACTATGTTTATTCTTGCATGATTTTGGACGAGAAAAGCATTGTTGAAAATCCATATTTGTGTGTTGAGAGAAAATCTATTTGAGGTAAGTGTGTTGTGTGCATGGGAGGAGAAAATAATTGGAAATGGATTGAATGATCTGAATTGAGAATTAGAAATATTGGTTTTTAATGAGGAATGATATCTTTTAATTATTTGTGATAAATTGGATAACCTCTTAGGTATGTGTTTTGAATTTTCCATTTGTCATAGAGTCCAAACGCTAAGTGTGAGGGAATTGATAGAGTAAACATTTCCACTATTATATATATATATATATATATATATATCAATGATTTAAACCCCAATAATCTGTAATTTTATGTGAAATTTCATTTTTTTTGAAATTTAGGGTTGTTTTGAGCTTGAAATAGAAAATTTCACAATTCTAGAATTTTAACTATTTTCAATAGCTTTTGTATTTCAGGATTGCAGCTAAAAGATACTTTCTAATGGTGTGCCATCAAATTTTTGAGAAATAATTGGAGCTAAAAATTGATGCAGAATGATTACACATCGTGTAATGTCATTACATGTTATGACTTCATCAAAAGTGGATGTCGCCTCCTAAACAAGTCATGAAGCCATTACACGATGTTAAATCCTGTTTCACATCATGTAATACAATTTGACATAATGAAAGGATTCAAAGTCTCCAAATGGTATTTTCATGATATTTGAACATATTCAAAAGATATGGAAGAAAATTCAGATGGATTACATTATGTGTAGCATAATTACACATCATCATTTTTTTGAGGTGTAGAAAAAAATATTGATGATGCAGACCAAAGATTTGATGGGAGTGAATATAAATAAATCCCTCAACCACCCTTCCAAAGAATTATGTGATCAGAGAGGGAAATGAGACAACTGAAAACAACCCCCAGATGATCTGAAGCCCTGCCTTGATACCATTCATCCATGGTGTGAGTAAAGATGTTGACATTTTTAAGAAGATTACATCCATCGAATCTGTTATGGAGAATATGGAGGTTGCCCAAGTGATGTGTGACTAAGCCCCAAGTGGTTCCAGATAGAAACAAATGACATACACTCTCTTCTGTGTTGCATTCTTATCATGTAATCTCTTTTTGAATTTCTTTTGAACATATATATTTGAATGAATGCGTTTTCCTTCTCAAATATATTTTCATCAAATTGGTTTGGATGGTTGTTCTATCTATGAAGTAAATTAAATGATTTCACTATTTAAAATTCTTTAGTGAGGTCTTTCCATTGAGCATTGTGTTTTCAATTGGGTTTTATTTCTTATAGGTATTCATGTAGTTGAATCACTTCTATAAGATGGAAAGAAATAATATTGAGGTTTTGATATGATATCTATATAAAATTGAATGTTCACCTAGGTGTCCTTGGGGGTGAATTTTTAAATTCCATTGATAAATACTATTATACATGGAATAGGGAAGTGTCTAAGAGTTTTAAGCTTTCCCATCACCACTGTTTTTATTATATTTTCAAAATAGTTTTATTTTATGTTAATTTTCTTGTCTTTATATTCAATTATCTTACACATTACTTCTGTTTTAGAAATTTAAATAAAATCCCCCCAAATTTATCTTCTTGTAAAAATAAAAAAAAGTAATAGTTTTTCAACTCAATTTGAAACCTCTTCAAGAGACAACCCCGTGGTCACCACATCATTTTATTATAAGGGGAAACATATTGATTGAGACTTTATTGGAAAAAACCATCACGTCATAAGGTGATTGAATTTTTATTTTAAAAATTAATTATTACTCCAGAATGAAATGAGTGGATAAATTAAACCAAAATTTAAGATCCATGATAAACCCCTATGCACTATCTTTATTTCCTCATCCACTAATGGATGAGGTCTTGAAAGTAAATACATGCCCTGTGACACTTGGACTTTGTAGGGGTGTAAATTAAAAGAAATTAAATAATGAGATTTAGTGGCCCTAGTTGAAAATATTCTTTAATGATCTATAGGTAGAGTTGAGTTTTCAATTTGGATTAATAGCCAAGGGACTGACCATGTGAGAAACTTTATATTTCTTAAAGGCATTAGGCTAGTGATATGTGAAGTTTAGAGGAATAACGAAAGCAATGTTAGGGCATGACCAACTCATATTTTTTTTATATTCAAGGATTATTATAAGATGTACATTAGGTAGAACGTTAGGACCAATGAAATTAATTCAAGTATAAGATGAAATAATACTAGAACCAAAACAAAGGATCATTAAATAATGATTTATAATTAATTTATGTTATTAATGAATTACCATGTGGTGAATTATTTATTTACTAATGAATCTAAAAACATCTCAATATCATTATATTAGATGAATCAGGTGTATATTCCCTCCAAAAGTGATCAACACTTGCACGACAAATCTCTGAGAAATGTTGTAGGAATCTATAATTTCTATCACATAAGATCCTAATTCGTTCACTATTCATCTTTGATCTCCATGAGAATCACTTTGAGGAAGGAATCTAATTGTTATCTCAATAATCGAGAGGGGTAATGGAGAATGAACAATTTCCATTCTTAAGATCATTCTTGTTGAGTAGATGTCTAGGGATGGAGAGGATTCCCTATATATTGTTATTCACAACAAAGAAAATTTATAACATCAAATTTGAAAATAATATAACTGGGTCTAAATAGTGCAAGGGTTATTAAATAATAATTTCACATAGGTCATTATTATTTTTCATAATTCCTAGAAAACCACATTTCCAAATAGTATTATTATTATTAATTTTCTTTCCATGCACAAAACTCATGGATTAATTAAATATTATTCACTAAATAAATTATTTAAAATTTATTCCAGAAATATTTAATGGATTATTTTTTTCCTAGACATTTTAAACTCGTTTAGCCATTCATCCATTATATTTATTAGTCTATAAATAATATCTATTTATTTCATAAAAAAATAGAACTGCATTATTCTCCAATATAGAAATAAATATTATATTTACTAAATGAAAAATAAATATTTATATATATTTTACTTATAAATATTCACTCAAATAACCAAAGACTGAATATATGTGATTAATAAAACAAGAATAAAAATTAAACCATGTATTGTTGTAATATTTATTCAATAAGATAAATAATAAAAATAATAATAAAATTTAACTAAACTTATGGATACACTGAGTGTGCGGCCCTCTATGATTCTTTCTAGAGGAAATTAGGCTGATTCATCTAAAGTCCATGGTTCGCATCTAGAAAAAAACAGAGTAACCCATAGAGAAATAAGTTAATATTTCAATGATATAAAACTGCATAAAAACCCTTACATAGTAATATAATCCCTTTATTATGATATATCTATTTAATAAAGTTGTATGTTGGTGTCATCAACCCACGTGCATGAAGTCTCTTTCATTGGACTTCAAAAAATGGACGTGCCCACAAAAAACTATGGAAATAGTTTTATTTTGTTTGTCCTAGTCCCTTGAATGGGCTTAAGATATAATCTTATATTAAATAATAGATACGCAAAATCCTTTATCACATTATCCATTATTGAAATATTACTCATGATGCACCCAATGCATCCTACTTCGCTGTGAACATATGTATTCATAATTTTCATCAATACATGAAATTACATGACAAATAATATCCATTAATAATAATATTAAAGTATAAGGATAAATAAATATGTCAATATATAAGAACATATAATAACACATATAAAAGTGGATTTATTACTGGCGGGTCATGTTCTAATAATCTCATACACTTGAAATTACCAAAGCCATACACCATAAGAAAGTTCCTTAAGGTCCTATAAGTCACCACCCCTGATAGACTATATTATTTTCCCATAAAATGTTATCATATAGATATAGAACCTATATTTTTATAATATTATCATGTAATTTCTTGTTTCACATCATATCAGGGCACTGTCATGACCTTTTAGTGTGATAGTTACTCTTAGGACATTATCATATACTAAGTCAAATATACAAAGAATTATGGTGTGGTAAGAAGTTTATTCATATTCAAAATAATGAATAAAGTTATTCATTATGTATATTGAAGTATGTTATAGGGGAACAAATCCAAAAAACTCCCACTTGTACTAAACCCAACTCCTAAAAACCATTCAGTCTACTAGATCTCAGATGATACTATTATTTCCACAGAGATAAATTTTTAGTCAAGAGGCCCTTTGTGTTCTCTTCTATGCAAAATATTCTCACCACAACTTCAAACTTATGAAAAAATCCCTCAAAATGTGATACTTCCTAAAAATGTACTTTGTTCATTACTGTGAACTTAGATTCTTTAAAAGAGACACCACTATAGTATTATCATAATATAATGTTATATGGACTTTAATTCATCATAATAAATCAATATCTTAATCAAAGTTATGTTTCTAAATAGATTATATTCTTTCCTGAGAAGCCTCCATATACATGGGATCCTCTGTAGAATCGACAAAACTGGCTTCTTTGAATTCTTCTAGCTCATAACTCTTCTATTGAGACTAAAGACATATCTTAATAGAATATTTATAAAAATATAATATTTTTGAAATATAACATTAGTATAACCCTTATTGACTATTTCACCATCTCCTCCATACACCAGGAAAATATCATTAGTTATTATCAGATACTTAAGGATAACCTTAATAGTAGACTAATGCTATTCACATAGATCATCTTGATATATTACCACCATGATAAATGTATAGGAAATGAAAATTTTGTTACATATATTGGCATACATGATTATTCCTATCCAAAAATCATATGAAATATTACTTATTCCCTCTTTATCCTTTTATGTTAGAGGACACCTTTTCTTTGAAAGATGTAAACCATGTGACACTAGAACCAATCCTTTCTTGGATTTTTCAATACCAAATCTCTTTAGCATCTATTAAATGTGTGTACCTTGACATAGTCCATGTAGCTACTTGGGTCTATCACAAATGATCTAGATCCCTAAAACACAGGTTGCTTCACCAATATCCTTCATAAGGAATCACTTTTTAACCAGTCCTTAACTTACTGTATGATTGGTAAGTCATTCCCAATAAATAATATGTCATTTATATATACTACTATGACAAATAATTCACTCTCAAATAATATATTTTAAACACATGGGTCACATTCATTCCTAAAGAAACAAAATTATTTTATAGAATCATCAAACTAAATATTCCATGACCTAGATGCTTGATTCAATCCATTAATAGATATTTGAAACTTGTAAACCTTTTTGGAATTACATCGAGTCACCAAAACATATGGTTGTTTCATATAGATATCTTCTCAAATCTTACCATAATGGTAATATATTTTGACATATATCATCCAAATTTCATAGGGATGGTAAGATTCTATAGCAAGTAGAATTTTTATGGATTTAAACAAGGAAACTGGAGAAAAGGATTCATATAGTCTATGACTTCGAACCATTTAATTCCTTTAACCACTAATAATTCTTTTTTAGTAGTTTATTTACCTTATATATCTAGTTTTCTACTGAATAATCATTTACATCGAACACAATTTACATCAACTGTAGGATTGACCATAGCCCAGACTTGGTTCTGATACATGAAATCCAAGTTTGAATTCATAGCTTCTTTCCATCATATAGATTTTGAGATCTCTAATATCTCTTTCTAATAGATATGTTAAATATTGTAAATAAATAATGATTTACCATCTCCAATGACTAGAACACCAATTTTTTTAGCTCTCTTACCTATCTGGTTCTCTTACATAGTACTTTTTTTAGGAATAACTTATTCCATAGGGCCCTATAGAATCTATTCCTATACTAACTATTGTGTATCTAGAGTATCAACATCATTGAATTCAATCTTTTCCCCACAACCATTCCTAAGGATTTTATCCCTTTCAAGTAACATGGGTTGTCTTGAATAAATACCTTTCTTGTCTAAGGGGATATATAGATAATATCCCATAGTTTCTTTAGGATGCCCTATAAACATATAATTTGTACCTTGTGGTGGTAGTTTCTTCCCAATGGTGGACATAACAAATTCCCCACACCCCAAAACTCATGCACATGATAAAACATTCCACTTTATGCTCCATAACTCAAATATAATACTATTTTCCTCTTAGATGATACTCCGTTTAGTGTATAGTTTTTAGTTTGTAATGCATATCCCAAAAGGATAATGGAATATCTACATGAATAATCACCAACCTTACTATTTTTTGAAATATATGGTTCTTCCTTTCACTAACATAATTCCATTATGGTGTAGAAGGTGGTATAAGTTGATATTGAATCCCAATATCACATAAAAACTTGATAAACTACTTGTTAATATATTCATCTCCTTGATTAGATATAAGCCTCTTTATCTTCATTCTACGACAATTTTATACTTATTTATTGAAATATATTAATTTCTCAAATGCATCAGACCTTACCTCATCAATTATATGTAACAATATCTACTTGAGTCACTAGTAATGATTATAAAGTAATAATATACACACATATATTTTACTATAAAAGGTCCATACACATCAGTGTGTACCAATACTAGAAGCTATGTGGGTCTTCTACTCTATCCACTGAATAGTGGTTTAGAAATTTTTCTGTATAAACGAGAATGAAAGTTTTCAAATGTTTTTATATTAAAAGAGTATAAATAACCATATTGATAGTGATTTGTTAGAAAAATATTTTTTATATTTACAAGATGATGATTCCATAGTTAGATGTTATATGAGTCTTACGAACATGATTTGTTACCTATTTCCAATACTTTTTATTCATAATTTAAAACATACAAACCATTATTTAGTTTCTCCATACCATAAAAATTATTGTCTTTGTAAATATTAATGATTTATATCCAAATTTGAAAATAAATACATCCATGTAAAGGTAAGAAATAGAGTTGGTGTTCTTAGTTGAACTGGACACAAAATAACAATTATTTAAAACCAAATCGATTCATGTTGGAAATGGGAGGTGGTAGTATCCCATAACAAAAGAAAAAAATCATGCTACAATGGCTACTCAAATATTGAACTCTCCTCTAAAAATCTTTTGAAATATACTTAGTTCATGAATATAAATATAGATGTGAGAACACATATATATCTTATTAAAAATGTGTATATATAGAATTATTACACTTGATAATGAATTCACATTTATATTCCTCTTAATTTTTTGTGCAGTCATTCTTCTAGTGTCCTAGCTTTCCAGATGAAAAGTATATCACGTTGTTTTCTTTCACCTGCCTTTGGATATTTTTTTCTTGGGAGGAAGACGCTTGAGATCTTGAGACTTTTTATGTTTCTTAGATACCATTACCTTGTTCATTATTTTCTTTTTCACTATATGAACTATATGTTTTTCATGCCCCATGTCCTTGTAAACATAGAGAATAAAATTAAGAAGTTCCATAAGGGTCTTTTCACTATTTTCATGTTGTAATTAACAATTAAACTAGATAATGATTTAGGTAGTTAAAATAGAATGATATTTTTTCACAAAACATAAGGTAATTTAATTACTAATATGTATAAGTACTCTATGTATCCAATTAACTTCACTAAATGATTCCCATCCAATAATAAATATTTAAGATTTCACATGAACATTGAATTGAAGAAATCATATCTACCATGTATCACATTCTCTTGATAGCAATCAATAAGGTGAGACATCATGATATACACATCAATATCCTCGATTTTCTTCAGAATACCATTTTACATGGATGATAAAATGAAACATTATCCCTGTATGGAATTTTAAAAATGTTTTATATAATAAAACAATTCTTCCAAAATAATAAATTGGACAGACTCTTCATAAATGGGGTTTTCTAATATATATAATTTCATTTTATGGAATTTAATAATGAAAAAACACCTTTTACATTTTTAGAAACTAGTGTTGGTGATAAGTTCATACTTTGTAGTTATACATCATATTATTATAGTTGAGGTCATGTGGGATTCCATTTCTACAACTAAGAAGATATGAATTTCAATACTTAATCTGATTTATAAAATTTAATAATAAATATTAAATTTATTAATATCCTACTTTTTTATAGAAACCTAATATCCCTCACCATTGGTTTTAGAATATTATGCTGTGTGTGTATTCTAGTGTAAATTACCCATATTCCCATTCTTATAATCCATTGTTTGGATAGAAAATATATTTGAAGGGTACCAAGTAGGCATAATTTTTATAACTACATTAACTCATAGGTCCTTGATTTTTTGAGTGGACTCCAAAATCCATAAATCCTAAATAAAGATATCCTAAACCCTTAACTCAGTTACACAATGTCATACTTTAGATGTTAATACTTTCTGTAAACTATGTTAAGTCGACCCAAAACTCATTTAAGAATTCCCATAATAATTGAAATTACCCCTGCATTGGCTGATCAAATACTTTGATCTATGGTTCAATTTTAACTTAAGTAGTGGAAGGATATACTAAATTAATATATGTTTTTATTGGTTTTTATCTTTATGATTAAACATACCATTTTTATATTTATTACATTTTTATTAGTTATAAGTAGATTTAATTATGTGACTAACCATGTATTAGATTTTTTTTACACATAATCCAATTTATTTTAGTTATATCTTTTATGATTAATAATTCATTAATTAACTTGATTTCAAAAAACATACATAATTAAATTAACGATGAAGCTTTAAAGACATAAAATAATAATAGGTGGTTTCATCATGATTCATTCTTAATGGTTAATTTATCTAGCATATGATAAACTGACCATCTGACTAGGGTAAAACACCTTGATCCATAGCTAGGTTTGTATTGCATATTCTAACATATCCTACCATTTATATCTTGGATTGTGTTTTCATTGGATCCAAACTTGAACCTCCTCCACTAATATAAGATCTCTATCCATTACATAATATTTTACTCATGTTAAGGTGAGGGAAACCAAAGGATTGGTTTAATGGGTTTACAAAAAAATAGAAACAATGTTGAAGAAGAACCTTATGTAATGAGGGGGGGTTGATTCATATTTCATCAATTTAATTTAACATAAATAATAAATTAAAAGTAACCGAATCACATAAAAATTTATGGTTTATGCTCATGATCATACATATATAAGAAATGATTATATATTTAATAGACTAGTATTAAATCTTAATGATTCTTATTTAAGACATTTTATGCTCAAAAAAATCATTTGTTTCTTAAATTAATTAGTTATTTTATCTTAATTCTCATCCAAAATTTCTTGAGATTCTCATCTAGCACAATTTTATACAAATTATACAAATTAATATAAAATTTATTAATTACAAATTATTTATATTTAGAGGCAACACAATGAGTACTCATCTGCACTTCCTAACATATATGATGGTCATATACTATTTACTCATTTGGGATAGAGCATAAATTTATTATTATGTAATTTCATTGAGTGTACCATCAAATAAATGACACATAGGAACATGTTATTTATTAATCATGTTATGTTGTTATGCATGTAGAGTGATCACTGTATTATAGATTATACGTGATATGTATTTCTGAATACTACACAAAAAATAATTATACATTAATATATATAAAAAAACATCACATGGAATGTATGAGTAAAATAAATAAAAAAATGAACACATGTTGATAATGTTTAAATAATATAATAAATTAATTTTACATTATATGTAAATAGGTAATATACACTGAGTGTACTATCCAGCTACACATCATGTATAACACTTCGTTATCTATCTATGACACATGCCTAGGAACTGTGTGTGTTATCTTATGACAGGACTTAATGGAGTCAATTATGTATACCTAGGATACACATCATGTTGTTTCTAAGATACATTGTTACCAGTCACACATGTCATATACCAGACACCCAAATCATCTATGACTAATGGACCACATGTTGTATAGGCATGTTACATGATGTGTAGTCTTGATAACCATGTTACAGGATGGACTAGTCAACATTTAGTGTATATTAATTAAATTCCACATGAAATAAATGCATGACACTACAAATTAGTTCATGAGTTATCTTGGTATACTAAACATGGGCACATGGAATATACCTATGGGCTACATGCTTTGTATTATTATACTATCTTTCTATAATCCTTTGAACCTCCAGATGAGTTATTTAAGGGTTCTTCATTCATAATTAATCTATTTTTGTTATTATAATTGTAATAATGAAGAGGAATAAGAGGATATATAATTTTAACAACCCAATTTATTTTTAAATAAAATTTCTTTATTGAAAAAATGTGTGTTATATTGTATTATACTATACAAAAACCAACAAAACCTTATATCAGTAACAATGATATAAGACCATTGGTCAAAATGGGAAAATATGGATTACTCAAATATGTTATAATCATTTCCCCCATGACCAATACTACGGAAATAAAACATATATTTAGTAACCTAATCAAAATCTCAGAAAATGAAAATATGTTACCCTGGGAGAAATGGTAGTGATTTTTTAATGAAATAATGAAGTGGTATTCATAGAGTAAAATAGAAAATGTGACCTTCAAGATTTGACCATTATAAAACCATTGTTCAAATAGCACCATTGGTCAATAAAACCATTGGAAAATTTGACCATTGGGAACTATACCCATTGGTAATCATTTTAACATTATAATTAGGGTTTATAAGTAATGATTCAAAATTAATATTAATGAATAATAGAGAAGTTATGGACTCAACCTTTAGAGTAACGACATTTGGAGCCCATTTTTTAGAACTTGGTAGGTAGGTACCATCACTAGGGTTCTCCCTCGACCAATACCAACCTATGATTTAACAAGTGAATCTATAATGAAATCAAATATGGGGTAAGTTCAATTTAGTGGAATTACCACTCGTTTGATGTTAGCCTCTCCACCTTATGAAGATATCACCACTGAAAACCTTACCCTTAGGTCATACACGGGTGTTATAAGGGGTTATGTGTCCATAAAATAATTACTTAAAGTATAATTACTTTGTTTAAATATATTTTTATTCTATAAATTCCATTTAAAGAATAGTTTTTATTACTAAAATATATGATTAATTGAGACAAATTTGAAAAATTGATTTTTAGACACAAATTTTATTTTTTAGAAAAGATATATATTTTAATAAACTAAGTTATTTTGAATATTATTTATTTTAATGAAATAGTATTTTTAAAAAATATTAACTAAATATATATCATGAAATAATTTTATAATGTGATAATAAATTTCTATATGTGTTAAAAATTTGATTACACCTTAAAAACTAATCTTTTATTTTTTAAATATGTTTTTTTATATTTGAAAGTTAAAATTATCATAATTAGATAATTTTTCTGATAAACTAAACAAAATATTTGAAATTATAACATAAAAAATTGGTTAGGGTGAATTTATAATAATTTTATAAAATAAATTATTTTTTAGTGAAAATTAAAACCACAATCTTTGGGTTTTCGGTATGTTAAATGGCTTCATATTTATAGTTTAATTATGTAATAATTAATTAACCAAAATATATGACCTAAAATATGAAATTGTATCAATATTAATTATTTTAATATATTTTAATAAATAATAAAAACCTATAAGTTAATTTCTAAATTATAAAATGGAAACTTTGACTTTAGAAACATTCAATTGGGGAATCATTTATTTTATATGTAAAAATAATTAGTAAAAAATATGATTGGTTCTGGTTGATTAAATTAACTTAAAATGTGATATAAAATTTTAAAACGATGAGAAAAAAACCATGGGTAAGCCAATGGTTTTTCTTTTTCCATAACCTAGTATTTTAAGACCAATATTTGGAAATTATTAAAGACTTACAATAATTTTTCTATAAATACTCACCAATTTACCAATTTATTTTCACTCCAAATAAATCATCCATGAAGTTATGGTGCTATTTCCTCCCAATGACCCCCTAAGGTGTCTTCAATTCCATAATATTCCATTCCTCAAGATTTAGGAGTAACTCTTCAAGTTAAGGGAATTGTCCCCTATTTCACTTCAATTCAAGAAACCCTTTTGGTTTAGGTCTTCTAAATATTTTTTTCTCTCCTTTATTACCCTTTTTATCATAAAATTACTAAAAAATTATGTTTTATCAATGGGATACCCTTTTCCCCTCTCATTTTACCTATTATAAAACCACATTTTTTACACATCATGCTGCTGAATTTACTTCTCAAATTTCTATCTCTACTTAATAAATTCTATTCTATTTTCTTTTTTTGAATACCTAAAACTCTTTCAGTTGGAGAGGTATTCACCTAAATGTAAAAAAGGTTTATTTTATTTTTTTTATTTACATATAAGAAACTCGTATTCCCTTTTAATGGGAAAAATGATGTAATGTTCACGCCTTGATGCACTTTTTAAGCACCATGATTTTGATAAAAACTATTTTTATTATCCACTGATTATTAAATAAATGAATGATTATAATCTATGTGGACAAAAATAATTAATATATATGAATGGTTATACCTTATATAACTCCAATTCATTGGGTAAATAATTTAATCTTTATAGACGATCTATTTTATGATACCATGGTGAATAACCTTGGTAATTTTAATTTATGACACCTTGGTGACAAAACCTGGGGATATGATTATGAATGTATCATTTAATTTTTTTATCCACATTTCCATTTTATGTATCATGTTAATTTTATTTTTATACTGCTCATGATATTTTGTTCAAGCTATATTTTTATGCCTTATGTTCTTATTGATATTCCTCATGAACATATGCTAAATTTTTTCCTAGCTTATTCCCTTATTGGGCCTCATGATCACCCCTTTCCTTTTTTGTTTGTCCCTAGGTTTTGATATGCACTAAATGTAACTTAGGATAAAACCCTCAATAAGCCTTTCAAGTGCATTAGAATAATTTATTTTGTTTTCATATATTATTTCCTTATTTTTATGAAACTAAACATTAAAAGATCCTCTATTTTGTTCCATGTAATGAAAAGTATATGTAATAAAAATGTGGGATTCCAAAGTCGGTATCAAAGGATGTTTTTTTTTATTTTTGGGAAATAGAAATATAAATTCATATTATGAACTATATATTAAAGTTTAAATATAGGAAAACATCCTAGAATTTTGGTAAAGTATTAAATATATGGTTTCTAAGAAGATACATCCCTGCCTAGATACTACATTTGGATGTAGCTGTAGTACATATGTACCTAGGGGTAGCACCCAAAAACACCGCATTATGCTATACTCGATTGAGAGTGGGTGCATGACAACAAGTCTTATTGTACACCTAGTTTGACACTCTTGGGGAAAATTTTTGTATAATAAAAATATTTTTATGAACCATTAAGATGGATATATAGAAAATTTTATTTCTATTAAAGAATAACATATTTAAACATGATGTTTGAAGATTTAAAATTCGTTAGAATTATAATATTCTAAACAGAACCAAAATTCTCACTAAGGTTTTCTTCTTTGAGAAAATAGGGGGAAATAAGAGTAATCACATAAATTATGAGAACAATAAACGATGTACTAATGATCCTACTATAGAATACAGAATGGAAAACTTCATTAGAATGATTAATAAAATTTCTCAAGTTCTGAATAATAACTTGAATCAATTTTAGAGGCCACATTCAACCTAAAGGAAAAAACTTATTATTGAGTCCTTTATGCATCAATGGACACCTTATTTTTGTGGATCTACTAATCGATTGTTTGTTGAACAATGCATTAGTTATATAGAAAATATATTTTCTATAATCTATTGTTCAGAGTAAGAGAAAGTCACCCTAGCCACATACCGCTTAAAAGGAGAATATAATCAGTGGTGAAAACTCCTTAAAAACATGAATCCAGGAAGTGAGATTGATGCTATGAGGTGAGATGAGTAAGGGGTAATATTTTCCAAGAAATATTTTCCCCTTTTAATGTGATAAAAATGGAGTAGAAATTCCAAAAAATTAATCATAAGTAAAATTAATTAGTGGGAATCTATGATATGAAATTTAAAAGAATTTATTGATACAACTACAAATTTTTTATGAATTCTATGATAATGGTTAATAAGTTCTTCGGTGGGGTAAGACCCCATATGTAGACGAATTTTCAAAATAAAGACTATAAAAGCTATGAGGAGATAGTGTGGAGTGATATAAAGGTTTAATTGGATTTTGGATGAATGTAGTGGTCACAAAGGTCAAATTAAAATAAGAGAGCTACGGATTCAAATTCAGGGAGTAAATTTGATCATGGAACAAGATGAAAGAATGTGAAACTTCCCATGTGAAAAAATATTGGAATAAGAATTTAGGGAACTTATTTCTTGGGATTGGAAAATTCTACAGGTGTGGAAGAGATGAAAATATTGATCCGAGCTATTGTGTTGAGTTGAAGCCTCAAATTCTCAACATAACTGCCAAGGGAAGATGATGCATTCCCCACATAATGTTAAATGTTTCAATTGTGGAAAACATGAACACATTTCTAATCAATTTACAAAATTATAATATAATTGAGGGGAACCACTATCTACCTCAGCATTGTTCAAGGGAGTAAGGTCAATATTTTTATATCATGATGGATGCGGTAGATGCCCCAAATTATTTGGTTGAAGGTACGGTCATTGTGATAAAAAACATAGAAAGTTCTTTGTTTTATTTTGGTTCTACAAATTCTTTTATTTTATCCAAGGTTTTTGAGAATATAGAATCAATATTCGATATTATAGAAGAAGATTTATCATTCAAGACACCAAAATTGATTATCTAAGAATCAAAAGTGTATTGAAACTCTAGTATTGACTTTGGAAAGCACAATCTCATCACAAATCTAGTAGTTATTCCCATGCTGGAATTTGACACTATACTAGGGATGGACTGGAACTCAAAGTATAATGATAAGATCAACTATATAAGAAAGTAAATCTCAGTATTCTTGAATGAAAAACCAACATCTATTTTCAAATGAGAGATATCCTGACTAGATATTTGTCTAATAGAACATACCTTAGCCTTCTTTATGGAGATAATCAATTAATATGGAGAAGTAAATGAAAGTATAAGGATATAAAATGTCCCCATCATCCAGGAATACATTGACATATTTACTAAGGAGTTACCTGGACCTCCCCCAAAAAGAGAGATACATTTATCCATTTAACTTATACCTGGATCCAAGCTGACATCGAAGAACCCATATAGAATATGAAATGTGGAGGTAGAGGAATTAAAGAGATAACATCAAGATCTTTTGGAAATGGGATTTATCCAACCATGTGTATCTGTTTGGGGAGAACCCATTCTCTTTTTAAAGAAGAAGGATGGATCAATGTAGTTATGCCTTGATTGTAGAGAACATAATGAGATCATAGTGAATAATAAGTACACTCTCTCAAGAATTGATGATTTATTTGACAAGATTTATGGGGATTAAAACTGCTATAAGACTAATCTTAGATCTAGGTATCATCAATTGAGGGTTAAGAAAGAAGATATTCCACATAATTTCTTCTGAAAACGATATATGAATTATGTGTTTTTTAAAGACCTTTACCTTGACTAATACTCCTGATATATTTATGGATTTAATTAATAAATTCTTTAATGAATACATTGATAATTCACAGTAGTATTTATTAATTATATTATGATATATTCAAAAAGTCGTGAGGAGATTGAGCATCATAAATGTGTTATATTGAAACCTATAAGGAAGGATTGGATATTTTTAAAATTCATCAAATTTGAATTTATGTTACAAAAATTTTCATTATTGGGAAACATTGTAACCAATAAATGGATCTCAGTTGACCCTACCAAGAAAAAGGCTATGAATGTCATGAACCAAGCTAGATTTTCATCTAACCCAACACCCGACCTGGTCTGTAGCATAGAACAATGGGTGTTTCTAATCTCCACAGGTTGGAAACCAGTGACCGGGTATCAAAAATACACCATGGGAATGATTTCACCGATTTACATAATCATAAAAAACCCAAAAAAGTGATTCAAAAATAACTAAGATCCATAACCATGCATGGTAAAAAAAATAAAAGTTAAGATTCTACAACATTAAACAAAACCAAAGTAAAACAACATAAAAGGAAATGACAACACCAACCCAACCATCCATGAAGTAAGAGGGGAATCAACCTTAAGCCACAACCACCAACAAAACCATCATGAGGAGGAACAATAACAACCCAATCCAAAATCAACACCAAGACACATATTTACTTTATCTAGATTATACATAAAAAGTCTAAATTAACCCAATGTTGTATGTAGGGTATAAGGAAAATCCCAGTACGATGCCACATAAAAGAAAATGACTTTATGCTACGAAATTAAAAGAAACTTTAACGCGTTCATTTTTAATTAATTATTTTGAAACATTTCCATGAAATAATTTTAAAGGAATACCATTTTAATCATAACACCTTTAAAGGTAACATTTCAAAATGAATATTTTAATAAGATAATGTTTTTTTAAAATTAAATAAACCCAAGGTCTTTTGTATACTGATAGATGGATCCACATCACATAAGTCTCTTATCACAACAGAGAAACATGGGTAAATCCCTAAGGGTGATATATCTTGAGTGTGTCACTAGAACCTCATACCTCGGTGAAAGGTGGTACTATAACCAAAACTATCAATGTCCTCATGTACAGGCCACTATAGAGGAGAAACCAAAAAAATTATAGTGGTGATAAATCATCATCATTTTTTAGTTAGTGTTTTAATTGTCAATCCAACTAAGTGAAATTAATTTTCACATGTCACACAAAACACCATTTTGCATAAACCAAACCAATTTTCATTTTACGTGCACCAAAAGAACTTTCGAATACATTTACCACCACTTACAAAATTCATAAATCCCTATTTGATAAAACAAAATAAACAAAAATAATTAATTCCACAAATTTCCATGTGAAATTCCCTTTCAATTTCACAGATAAACCAAGTTCACTTTAAAACATTATTCACATCATTCACACAATTTGTACAACACACTTAAAGGTGTACAAAAAAATCCAACATACCAACAAAATTAATTTTCCTTTGAAAACCCATTTTCAACACATTCTCACCTCAAGTTCCCCTAAAAACACATATTTTTCATCTCTCAAACAATTCGTAAAACACTCCCGAGAATCACCACAACATGGAACACATGAAAATGGAACCATTACCTTTAGAAAGTCCACTTTCAACATATATTCATGTCAAAATATTTCAGGAACATATTTTACACCACACAAATAAATTATAGAACATATTTTTAAACTCAATAAAGTAAGCTAAAATAGTCTAAAAATTCTAAAGCAAGGAACCACCTTCCTCAAGTGTAGAAAAATATTGAAAATCATTCAAAACCGCAACAATACTACCACAAGAACTTATAAAGGAAAAATTGAACACTAAAAAACAATATTTACCCCTAAATAACCAGATTCAACCCTAAAAGACCACCCAACCCACTAGAGATATTAAAACCCATGAGAGAAGAATAGAAACTGTAGATAATAGGTGAAATCAAGGAGTAGAAACACTTAAGTTTTGATTTATTGGAGTTTCTATGCCAAATCCACCGAAAGGAGGGAGCCCAGTGGAGCCAAATGGGTAGAGGTAGTCGCTTAGGGCTGAGAATCATTAATAGAATGAGAAAGATAAGATTTGGGGGTAAATATTGAGAGGAAAAAAAGGGTATTTTGATATTTTTAATGACCTAGATATCATGCAAAATTTTGCCCCATGGTTTTCCAATCTATGTAAAAATTGTGCACCCCTCTCTATTTAAGAGGATCCTACTACATGGTTAGCCTGCACAACCATAATTACCTTGTGAAAGATGTATGGTATCTACTAATGAAAAACCAAAAACTACCGCATGATTACCTAGGTAGGGGTGCACAACTTCCCTTAACCGTATAGTACTTTATCTAGAGCCAAAAGTTTCCATCTTTCTCAAAAAACACAAAAAAACCCAAGGGGAAAAATCTTGACAAAAAATAAATAGAAAAATTAACTTAAAAATTTAGACTCATAACACCCAGTTTCTAAGAGGAAAATCAAGAACTATAAATGAACCAGTAAAATAATGAAAAAAACCAATGTGTGACAATTCGACCCATCATAATGCTTTTTACCCCCATAAATCAACTACAAGGACTAATCTAAAAATAAAAACTGATACTCTTCCATATCTCAAAGAGATTCCCATAAAACATAAAATTAGATGAAAACAAGAATACGTCAAACATAAATTGAGATTCACAGGATTTAACCTAGGAGGAAAAAATGAACTCCCCACTAAGTGCCTTCTACCCCTAGAAAGATACGACATATCTAATTAATCGATAAAAAGAAAATGGAATTCTCATAATGTACAATCCAACTTCTCAATCCAAGGAAACTTTAAACACAATCAAATGAAACTCATAACATTTACCCGAAATGAAAAAATGAATTCAATCCACTTCTCGAGAAAATTTTCCACAACCTTTTTTCAAAAAACTAATGGGTGCACTATAATCCCAATGTTTAGTCAAGGGAAGAACTTAGAATTAGATAGATCTAAATGAGGCTATCCACTTCCAAGCCAATATCATAAACTAAACTGGGTTGTCAACATGGGAATTCCTAAATGGACTCCCCACCATTAAGAATGAAATACCACTAACTAACTATATAATAAATATAAACGATACCCATGGTGGGTCTCCCCACAATAAGAACCAACTAAATTATCTAACCAGAACAGACCGACAAGCCCCTCAATTCATGAGGGAAACATCCACCTCTGAGACATGTTATAATCAAAACCAATTTAAGAAGGCCAATTGCACAGGGACAAAAAAAAGGATCCAAATCTAGAAGTCTCAACCACCAGCATCTAAGTGACACAAGACCACCCTACCTCCTCACAATCAAAGAGGAGCTTTCAAACCATAAGTTCGTGATAAGGGAATGAGGAATCTATGTTATTTTTCACAATGGGACCATTAAAGACAAAAAAACTACCCAAGAATCTGAAACTATCTCCATTTCCCACACAAAAGAAAAAATCTAGACTAAGGTCTCTCACTCCCCTGGGGTGCCTAACTAAGTCGGAGCTTCACTTTGGGGTCTATGGCTAGAGTCCTAGTGTATGAATCATCACCTGCCTCTCAACTCGAAGCTGACAATCCCGAACCAGAACACTCTCTTTAGTTTTATGAGTGACCAAAAAACATTCTAAGAAGAATTAAAAGGAAAAAACACCCCACATGACTCACTTTTCTCCAATATGGAACTCTCACTAAGATATAGACCTAGAATATACACACACATCATCCCCTTCCACCTTGAACATTAAAGAACAATAAAAAAGAACACATGGAAGACACTTCAATTTTAAATGAAAGAATCATAATTTTTGAAGGAAAAACATTCTTCCATTAAAGTATAAGTTCTCAAAGGATTTCACCACATAAACTTATGTATTTTAATGAAAATACAACACCAAGAAACACTAACTCACACAACCATCACAACCAAAGAACCACTGACAATAAAGGAACCTCAAAATAAGCCCCAAACAACACACTACTTCTGAAAATGGGAAATTGTATTCTTCTAAGAGGTGGACATAGCTCCACAACAATTTCTAAAAATGATCTGACAGAATGGTTGCAAGTGACCTAGGCATCCACATTCATGACATGTCCTTGGAGAACTTGGGTAAAAAAACTTCTTTTGACTAGACATGTCACACTAATAGAACAACATGATCCTATGCTTGAAATAAACTGAATAATGAATCAAAGTTCCTTTTAATACCATGACTATTACTAAAAGCTTCAGGTCTCTTTCCATTAGCTTTATTAGAATCCCCTTCACCACTTCCATAAAATTCCTTCAGACATAGAGTTGACAAGATTAACCTTTAATGACTAATGTAACTCAAGAAAACTGATTTTTCTTTTAATTTCCCACATTCACTCTTCTGATTGACCAAAAACTAAAAGGTGGATTAAATCTCATAAACTCAAGAAGTAATTCTTTACATTGATTTACTAGAGGGTCTTCCAATGGTGAAACAACCATGGCCACACTTCAATGGTGAATCAAATATTTTGGGTGTGTACACTTGGATAACAAAGAAACTGGGGGCCTGGTCAGACTAATCCATCTACTAAAACATACCCAAAACAAACTACGAACATAAAAAGGGATCCAAACCAAAGGCTTCCTGAAACATTTTCAAAAGAACCCACTAATCATAATCTCCAAACAAACTTATCAATAAGAACAAAAACTTTATACTCCATTCAAACCAAAAGGGAGTTCCAAAACTCAAAACACCTCATAAGCAGCATTACCAAATCATAATGAGACACTAGACAAATAATGGTCACCAAAATATCTCACTTTTTTGTGAAAAGCACCATTGAAAAGAAAACAATATTGGTGGGTTACACATTCACTAAAGGTATTCCATGGAGTCTCACACATTCATAATCTCATGTCAAACCAGGAACTCATCCAATTTTCCACACACATCCTATATATGTGATCACTCATGAAAATACAAAAGATCAAAACCAAAAATTTCCACTTTCTAAGGAAAAAAATCCAACCCATGATTTCAACTTATAAATTTACTCCCTATTTTAAAATTCATAAAACATTTAAAAATCCTAATCACCACCGTGTCAAAAATCACTTTCAAATCCCACACATCAATTAATATCACCTTTTCTAAAAATAAAATACCATTTTTTACATTCAAAAATCAAAATTCATCCCATTTAAAATCTTTTTGACAGCTCAATAGATCACACTTAATACCAATTTCCAAAACCCTTCTTAAAATAGTTCATGTTTTCTAAACAATCAGTTTTTATAAAACACAAGTTTTGATTATAAAAATTCAATATTAGATAAACTCATACCACAATTTATTCAAAATTCATTTTATAAAAATCCCATTTTCTAAAATTTCCTTCAAAATGATTCTGAAAATCCATTTTACATCTTCCCCAAAACGAATCCATAACCAGTTTAAAATATATTTTTCATAGTTTCGAAATAGTGGTTTTAAAAATAAATTTTCAGTTCCAAGAAGTCACAAAAAAATTCCCAAGAGGAAACTAGTGTCGATAGTTGAATTAGAAATATGGTTGGAGGCCATACACCAATCATACCACCATCATAGAGAGTCTTCTTGGACCATGTACCAAGCTTCGCATGGCTTTCTAAGACTTACAAGCTCATTGAGACCATTTAACCAACCCTATTTTCATTTCCAAAACACAAAACAAACTGCAAGAACCAAAGAAATAAAATGTAACCCAACTTCTAATGGAAACTCAATCCCCATCATGAGTTGTGACGGACAGAAACCCTACTGGTAATCATAATGTCAAGTTCTAACAATCCAATCTCTGGTATACCTAAAATATTCCACAAATAACATGACCAAAAAAGAGTGTGACCTGCTATGATATCATTTTATCATGAATTAATCCAGAGTTCCATCAATCCTGACACCCAACCCAGTCTGTGGCAAAGCCCAAAGGGCATTCATGATCCCCATAGGCTGTAAACTAGTTCCTAGGTACCAAAAATAAAACTTGGGAATGATTTCACCCATTTATATAATCATAAAATCTCACAAAAATGCATAACCAAGTAACCAATATCCATAACCAAGAATGGTACAAAAAATCTGATATATGATTTTACAACATTAAACCAATACCAAAGTACAATAATAGAAAATGAAACAACAATACCAAGAAAAGACTCCATGAAATAAGAGGGGCATAACTCTCAATTCACCACCACCAATAACACCTATATGAGATGGAACACTAGAAACCCAATCCACCATCACTACCATGTCACATCTTGTCTTTACTATGTTCATACAAGAATAGTCAACATACACCCAAAGGATTAGGTAGGGTGTGAGACAAAGCTCAGTAGGATGACAACCAACAGAAAAGGATTCCATGATAAAACATTAGAAGAGAATTTAACATACTCATTTTTATTAAAGACTTTGAAACATTTCCATGAAATAATTTTATAGGAAGACCATTTTCAAATCAAAAAATTTAAAGGTAACATTTAAAAAGAAACCTTTTAAGAAGATAAAATTTATTTAAAATGAAATATACCCAAGGTACACTATATGCCAATGGATGGAACCAAATCACATAAGTCTCATGTCACAAGAGAGAACCATGGGTAAATCCTTAAGGGTGATCTAGCTCGAGTGAGTCACTAGAACCCCATACATCAGTGAAAGGTGGTATAGTAACCACAACCATCAGCACCCTAATACACGAGCCACTAAAGAAGAGAAACATACAAATAAATAGTGGTGATCAATCATCATCCTAGTTTATTTAGTGTGGTAATCATCAATCCATCTAAGTGAAACTTGGACATTACACTTCTGTATCACTAGAGTACTAGTTCTGGTCTTCTCACTAAGATACACGAGATTACCTTTGTGCTCAAATTCATGTTCACATGTCACACATAACACCATTTTCCATATACCAATTCACTTTCTATTTTATAGACAAAAAACCACTTTTGAATAAATTTACAACAACTTACGCAATTCATAAGTTTCTATTTGAAAAAAAACAAGAAAAACACACAATTAATTCCAAAAATTTCCATGGGCCAAGGCCCCTTCAATTTCACCCATAAATCGAGTTCACTTTTAAACATGATTCAAAGAATTCATAGAATTTTCACAATACATTTAAAGGTGAAAAACAAAATCCAAAAAACCAAATCAATTCATTTTTCTTTGAAAATAAATTTTCAACACATTCTCACCTTAGGTTCCCTTGAAAAAACAATTTTTTCATCACTAAAATAATTCATAAAACACTCCCAAGAAACAACACAAAAATTCGCACTTGAAAATAGAACCATTAGCTTTAGAAAATCCACTTTAATCATATATTCCTGAAAAATATTTCCAAAACATATTTCTCACCATAAAAATAAATCATAGAACATATTTATAAACTAAAGAAAGAAGGATAAGATCATATAAAATGTTAACTCATGGAACCACCAACCTCATCTGTAGAAACATTTGGAAAATGATGAAAAACTGAAACTACACCACCACAAGAACCTATATGGAAATATTAAAAACCAAAAATCAATATTGAACCATAAATAATAATATTAAACTGTAAAAATCCTCTAAACCCGCTGTAGATTTGAAACCCCACGAGAGAAGAAGAGAAAACCTAGATAAGATGTTAAATCAGGGAAGAGAACCACCTAATTGATGATTTATTGGAGTTTCCATGTCAAGTGAACCAAAATAAAAAATCCCTAGGGAGACAAGAGGAATATAAGGAGGTGACTTGGGTTAAGAATCTCAATTGGGGAGGGAAATGGTGCATATGGGGTTAAATACTGAGAAGACACTAAGGGGGATTTTATATTTCTAAGGAATTGGACATCACACATAGTTTTCCCACATAGTTTTCCAAACTGTGTGGCAATCGTGAAACCATATTTATCTAAGAGGTACCTACCACATATTTATCCCACATGACCTACATTACCATTAAAAATATATGTGGTATCTACTACCTTAAAATCACCACTATCCACATGGTTACCTGGGCAGGGGCACAAGACTTCCCTTAATTGTTCCCCAACCATGCTCCACATGCATTAGGGATCAAATTTCATATTTTTTTATATAAAACAATGAAAACACAAGGAAAAAGGATATAACAAAAACAAATAAAAAATTACCTCAAAAATTCAAACCCATATCACACGGTTATAGAGAGAAAAATTGAGACCCATAAATGAAACAAATCCAAGAATGAAAAAAACCTAGGTGTGATGGTACATGAGTGGCCTCACTCTAAAACACTAACTGATATTCATAGTTTTCTTTGTTTATAAGGATATTATATGATGTTTTTGAAAAAAAATAATTAATTTATAATACCCCAACCACGTTAAATAAAAAATGAGTTATGTTCATCTAGGAAAATGAATGTGAAGAAAGTTTCTAAGAACTAAAGAAAATTTTGGTTACTGCACCTTTGTTAACTCTACCCTACATCAATTAAGTTTATTTAATTTATAGTGATTCACCCCTAAAAGGTAATGGGTTAATCCTCCTGAAAAATTAGAAGGTTATTTATTATTCATTTATATAGTTAAAGACCCATGATACGAATTATTCAACTCATGAACTAGAGTTAGATGTTTTTATTTTTTATATAAAAATATGGAGGAACTATATTTATAGGGATATTTGTGATATATGAATAGACCAAAAATGTTAAAATTATATATTCATGCAAAATGAATTAAACATGATACAAAATAGATGCTTAGAACTTATTAAAGACTATGTCTGTTCAATTCTTCATAACCCCAAAATAAAAAAGAGGTCATTGATGCATTAAGTAGAAAATACCCTGTTTTGTTGGAAATGATGACGATTCAAGGAGATACATTGATCAAGGACAAATAAGGTTTTACATGGGAATAATGATGGATGAGACATCATCAGTACTATCCCAAATTATTTCCACACCATCATTACTAGAGAAGATAAAGATATCTCAAAGATAAGTTCCTTTGTAATAAAAGAGTATAGAGGATAATAAGAATGAGAATTTTTTGAGTTTAATACTGATCAAGAAAGTGGAATGAAATATCATACAAGGATATGTGTTCTCTTTATCTCAAAGATAAATAAGGAGATAATGGATTAAACTCATAGTTATTCATTCTATATACATCCCAAAAGCACTAAAATGTATAGGGACCTTTTTGGTCAGTATTGGTACGATAATATGAAAAGGAATATTTTTGAATCCTCTGTAAGGTCATTGGTATGCCATCATGTGAAGGAGAAGTAATAAATTCACAAATGGGTATTGAAACAAATACCCATACTAACATGGAAGTGGGAAAATATCACTATAGAATTCATCTCTATACTTCTAAGAACATCCAAATGAAACAAAACAATATGGGTTATAATGGATCAACTCACTATGAATTCCCATTTTCTATATATTTGGAAATATTTCTCTCTTGAACAACATGCCAAGATATACATAAAAGAAGTGGTGATTCTGTATGGGTATCCACTTTCAATCATCTCTGATCAAAATTCAAGTTTCACATATAAATTCTACAGAAGTCCTCAACATACTCTGAATACTGAATTGAATTTTAGTGCGTCATATCTCCCCCAAAATTATGGCTAATATAAAAGGACAATTTAGACACTCAAGGATATACTGATAATATACTCAATGTAATTTAAAGGTGGATGGGATAAACACATCTCATTGGTTGACATCTCATAAAAAAACATCATTCAATTGAGTATTCAAATAGAACCCTATGAATATATATATGGGAAGAAATGTAGAATACATAATTGTTGTGATGAAGTTGGAGAGAGAAATCTTCCTGGGCCTGATCTTGTACAAGATATTATATAAAAGGTTCATTCAATCGAACAACATATAAAGTATAGTTAGAGTTGATATAAGATCTATGCTGAAAACCATCAAAAGTATTTCATGTTTTATGTTGGAAATAAAATTATCCTTCAAATATCACCATGGTAGAGAGTCATTCAGTTTAGGAAGAAAGGGAAGCTTAGTCCCCAGTACATTGACCTCCATGAAATCCTTGAATGCATATGAGCAATAGCCTATCAGCTAAAACTTACACTAAATCTAGATTAAGTTCATGATGTATTCCACGTATCTCTCTTTAGGAATTATATACCTAATCTCTCACATGTACTTAATCTGATGGTGGTACAACTAGAACATGACCTCTCTTATGAGGTGTATCTAGTAGATATTGTTTACCATAAAGACAAGGTTCTATGCTACAAGACTACCCACATTGTTAAAGTGTGGTGGAGAAACCATAACTGTGAATATGTTTCATGTGGACTAGAGTAAATAATGAACCTAGAGTACCCTCACATTTTTTCAACCAAAAATATGATTTGAATGTTTTGGGATGAAATTTCTAAATGGGGAAGAATGTAACAAACCATGTTTTTTTAAATAATATTTGTTTCCTAAGAAATTGTGTGTTATATTATATTATACTATACATGAACCAAAAAAGCCTTATATCATAAATAATTATCACTACATTAGTCATTGATGAAACCAATCAAAATGAAAAACATTACAAATGGAAAAAAATATAAAATAGAAAAATCCAAAATGGGGAAATATGGATTCCACAAATCTGTTAGAATCATGTCCCCATGAACAAAACTAGGAAAATCAAACAAAATATTAGAAAACCAATAAAAATCTTAGAAAATGATAATATTTAACCTTGGTAGATATGGTACTGAATTTTTTGTGAAATAATAAAGTGGTATTTATGGAGTATAAAGGGAAATGTGGTCGCTAGGATTTAATCATTATAGGACAATTGGTCAAATATGAAATTTGGGCAATATAACCATTTGAAAATATTACCATTGGGAACTATTTCCATTGGTAATAATTTTAACATTATAATTATTGTTTATAAGTAGTGATGAAAAAGGATAATTAATGAATAAAGGAAAAAAATGGACTCAACCAATAAATTCATGATGTTTCAATCCCATTGTTCAGAACTCGAGAGGGAGGTATAGTCACTGGGGTTCACCCTTGACCATGCCTAGGCCAAGATTTAACAGGTGAATCTATAATTAAATCACCGACAGGAGAAGTTCATGTTATTGGAAATTACCAATCGATCGATGTTAGCCGAGCCACCCCATGAATTTATCACCATTGCACTCCTTAACTTTAGGTCATACATGGGTGTTATAGTGGGTTACTTGTATAGGTCTTAGTTACATAATGTGTAATTATATTTTATAAATAAAATTTTTATTCTATCAATTTTATTTAAGCAATATATTTTCTTAATAAACAATATGTCTAATTGAGAGAAATTTGATAAATTTATTTTTTTTAATTTTTTTTTATTTTTTAGAAAATATATAAATTTTTATGAAGAATTTTATTTTGAATAATATTTATTTTAATTAAATATTATTTTAAAACACTCTTAATTAAATATATATGAAAAAATTATTTTATAATTTCCTAATAAATTTTTATAAGTGTTAGAAATTTGACCACACCTTAAAAACTATTGTTTTATTTAACAAACAAAGTTTTTTATATTTAAAAGTTAAAATTATCATATTAATATAATTTTATGAAAAAGTAATAATTATATTTGAAATAATGATGTCTAAATTAGGTTTGGTTGAATTTATTAGAATTTTCTATAATACTTTAATTTTTCCTGAATAGTAAAAATATAGATTTGGGTTTTATGTATGCCTAATGACATTGTATTTATGTTATAATTATGTAATAATTAAATTACCATAATAAAAGACCTAAAAATTGTTATTTTATTAATATTAAGTATTTTAATGTATTATAATCAATCTCCGAATCCTATAAGTGACTTTTCAAACTCTAAAATGGTAAATTTGACATTAAAAACATTAATTTGTGGAAAGTTTAATTTTCCATGACCAAAGAAGTAATAAAAAATGGTTCTCAATTTAGGTGGGATAAATTATCTTAAAATGTGACTCACATGACCAAAACAATGATAAAAAACCATTGGCAATTCAATTTTTTTTCTTTTTTCTACAACCTACTTTTCCAAGAACTATATTTGAAATTTATTAAACAATTCCTCAACTTTTTCTATAAATACCATCCATTTATCCATTTATTTTGATGTCGAATCCATGCTCCATAAATTTATTCTTTTTTTTCATCTAAAGAAGTCTACCTAAGAATTCATCAAGCCCATAAGGTTCCATTCATAATGATTTAGGAGTAACTCTTCAAGGTAAGGGAATTATCCTTCCTCCCTCTTCAATTCAAGAACACCCTTTTGTATATGTCTTCTAAATATTGTGGATACTATATTTTATTACCTATTTGATCATTAAATTAATTTAAAATTATATTTTATCCATGTTAGACACTTTTACCATATTATTTACCTTTTCTAAAACCACATTTTATACCTGTGATATAGCTGAATTTACTTCTCAAATTTTTCTCTCTAATTAAGAAATTATCATTATTTCATTTTTTTGAATACACAAACCTATATATTTTCTATAGGTATTCCCATAGATGTCAAAATTATCTAATTTATTCTAGTATTTACACATAATAACCCCACATTTTGTTTTTGTTGGATAAAAATGAAGTAATGATAAAGTCTTTAAGCACGTTTGGAATTCCAGGATTTTGATAAGAAACCCATTAATTATTCACCATAGGTTATTAATGAAATTATCTATTATGATATAGGTGGATAAAATTAATTAATACATATGAAGTTTTCACCCTAATAGAACTGTAATTCATTAAGTAAATAATTTAATCTATAGAGAAGATATGTTTTATGATACCTTAGTGTATAACCGTGGTAATTATTATTTATGAAATATTTTTGACAAACCATGGGGATATGTTTATGAATGACTAATTTAAATGTTTTAGCCAAATTTCCATGATATGGTTTAGTTTATTTTTTTTATGATATTCATCATGATATATTTTTCAAGCTGTATTGTTATGCCTCATGTTATTATTGATATTCCTGACGATCATTTGCTAAATGTTTCTCTTTCTTATTCCCTTACCAAGCCTCATGCTCACCCCTTTACTTTTATGTATTTCCCATAATTATGAGATGCAGTAAATGCAAATTTGTATGAACCCATGAATAATACTTTCAAGTGTATTAGTGCAATTTCTTATTTTTTCATGGACTATATTATTGATTTCCAAGATACTAAACATTAAAATATCTTATGACTTATTCTATTTAATAAAAAGCTTATGTAATAAAAAGTTTGGATTCTATAATCAGGATTTTGATTTAAAGAACAATTAAATCAGAATTTAAAACTAATGATAAATAAGTAAATAAAGTAATGGTCTTCAAATAATTAATATATTATTAGGTGACCCCTTTGATACCACTTGATGGTTCCAAGTACACTGGATTCACTGATAGGGCATGCCCAACTCAACTTTTTTTCATTGTTGATAATTATTATGATTTGTACATTATGTAGAATATCCTGACCAACAAAATTAGTTCGTGTATTAATTTATTAAAGAACACTAGAACCAAAATAAAGGATCATCACATAATGATTTATAATAAATTTAACAAGTAAAATAATTTCCTTTTGATGAATTTATTTTTCATTGATGAATCCAAAAACATATCTACATAATATCATCTTTTCAACCCATGACTTAGGTTTATATTCCCTCAAGTAGTAATCCACATGTTCACCATGAACCACCGAGTGACACTATAAGACATCTAAGTGTTTGTGTGAAATCTTTTAAAGATGTCACAATTCATCATTGATCTCCACAACAATCACTTCAAAGAATGACTCCCCTTATTATCTTTATAATTGAGGGGGGGGGGGGGTTGAAGGATCACTCTTTATTCTTTAGAGTGTTCTTTGAGTGTATCTCTCTAAGTATTGAGATGATTATTTGTATTTCATTATGCATTACAAAATAAATGGATGAAATTTAGTTAGAAATAATATAATTATGTTTAAATATTGATAGAGTTAGAAGGTAAAAATTACACATAGGTAGTTATTATTTTACTTAATCCCCAAATAACACCATTTTTATAAAATAATAACAATTATATTAGATTTATTTACATACACAAAACATGAGGATTAATTAAATATTATTTCTTGAATTTTTTTTTAAAATTTATTCAAATAATATTTTACATGTTATTCCTTTTAAACCCCATCCTCCATCCCTCCACAATAGTGTTCAGTCCATTTATAATGTCTATTTATTTAGTTAATAAATATCATTGCATTATTCACCAATAAATAAATAAATATTATATATATAAAATAAAAAAAACATATTTATTAAATATTATTCTCATAAATACTCTCTCAAATAAAGGGTTACAGAATATATATGATCAAGGAAATATGAATAATTATTAAACCATGTATGAGAATAATATTTATGAAACATGTTAAATAATAATAATATTTAATTAAGGTTCTAGATACACTTATTATGTAACCCTCTAGGCCTCTTTATCAGTGTCATTAGGTGGAGCCACAAAAAATACATGGTTAGAATCTATTATCATGCCAAAGAACCCATTAATAAACATGTTAATATCACAATAAAATACAAACTCATAAAAATGCATACTGTGTAATATAATCCCTTTATCATGATATGTCTAATCAATAAGGTTTTATATTTGTGTCATAAACTTATGTGCCTAATCAATCTTTATTTGAATTTATAGAAATAAACCTTCCCATTGAATATAAATGTTGATTTCCTACTAAAGGGTCATGTTCATCAACAAATCAAATTATTTTTCAAATAATATCCATTAATAATATGATTAAATTATAAGTATAAACAAAAATGTCCATAGATAGGAATATCCAATGAGAAATATAAATGTGGATTTTTTACTGGATGGTCATCTTCACATAATCTCTTACACTAGAAATTACCAAGGGCATAAACCATGAGAAATGGATAGCATTTATATGAGTATCTACCCATAATATCCTATATCATTCATGTATAATAAAATTATATTATATAGCTATTGAACATATATTATAATAATACTATCGTATAACTTCAAGTTTCTCATCATAGTTGGAAGTTTTTTGACCATTCAATGAAAAAATTTATCTTAGGACATTATCAAATATAAAGTCACATAGAAGAACAATCATGGTTTGATAAAAAGTTTATTAATATTAAAAAAAATGAATATAGGTAATCATAGTGTACTTAGAATTTTTTTCTAGGGAATCAACTCCAACAAGATGATTTTTGGGAGAGTGTTCCTCTCCAACTATGATGTGATGTACCAAGGTGGGTAAACCCGATGTAGATTACTGGATAAGTCGGGTGTGATGACCGAACTAGGGTTTATTGAAAAGGGGATGGTATTAATGATATCTCTCTTTTGTAATCCCTGTATGGGAATTCTTGTGAGGCTAATGAGGCTGTAATATGAATATAATGATGCTAAGGGACACTCTTCCCTCCAAGTGACGGGTGTTGACCCAAGATATGAGATCGATATTGATGATCCCCCAGTAGGATGTTCCTTGATATGATAAGGCCTAGGGTATCCCATTTGGTTACCCAGTAATATGTTGACCCTATCTAGGTCGCATATGATAAATGGGTAGTGAAAATTGTGTGTGTTACATTAGAACCAAAATTGATTGTTTTATCCTACCATGGTTGTGGTAGTAATATTCCATACATTTGAGAGACTGAACTTAGTTATGTATAATAGGTTCATCTCTATGGATTCCCCCATTGATATGTGTTATATGATATGATTTAGGTTGGATGTACTACCATTAGGATTTATGCAGATACATGATATACCTTAGATGTAATCTGTAGATAAAAATTTTATACCTGATCTCAGTTTAAATTCCGTATGATCACTTCGTACATTTAGATAAAAAATGGTTTATATTGCCTTTTATATGATCCATGTAATTTAGGATATGAGATGAGACCATCCCATGTAACCTACAAGCTTGGTTTGGAATTCCCTTGAAAAGCTCCTTGGATTCAGATGTGCTTAGAAATTGAAATTACTTCAAAAAACACCTTGGATTCAGCTCTTAGTTATTAAAGTTATAAGGCCTTGGGAAAAATCCTTAGATTCAGATCTTGGGTATTAAATTTGGAATTCATTGGTAACACTCCATGGATTATGCTCTTAGGTATTGGACTTGGAATTCCTTAAACATGCTCCTTGGACTCAGATCATGGGTAATTGGGTTAGAATACCTTGGAAAAAATCCTTGGATTCAAATCATGCTTACTTTGGAATATGAATGAATTTATCCTAAGAATTGTCCATGTTCCTTATATTGGTTGGAATGGTTGTTCAATGTGCTTAGATATATTTTGGCACTAGATGAAGTACGTTTAAGATGACTGGGGATTCATAGTAGAACCCAAGAATTAAATATGGATATTTTTTATTCTATTTTAGTTATTTATTTAATATAATTATCATGTCACTTTCACATATACTAAATTATTGGTTATTAATGATATCGAATTGGTGGTCAAAAATAGATTTATACTCACACCCTACTTGTGAATCAATGGAACTTGGGTACACAAACAGAATTCCCTGATCATAGGTTCAGGTTGGGAAGATTCCCAGTGTAGAATCATCGAGTGGGATAATTTAGATTGGATTGGAGATCAAGATTGAATAACGATAGGGGATAATAGTTGAGATAGTTGTACTTTTTTTATTTTTTATAAGATAATGGACCATTGGGAGATCAATCATGAAGATTTTCTTAGTCATGAGTCTGTATGACTATTTACTTCCACATTCATCTATTATTTATTCCTATTGTTGATTATTCATACCATGATGGATTTTATTTCATTATAAATTTTTATTACTCATTTTTATCTTATACATCACACTCTAATATGGGGGTATAATCTCCCTTGATACTACCATATACCCCATCTTCTTGTAATAAGCCCCTATCATATAAGGTGTGGGGGTTCAAATCCCTATAGTGACATGTCATGTTTAGGAACCGATCAATGGACACAAACTAGGGGCAGAAACTATGAAGTGGTATCCGAGATTATGTGACTAATATAATAAGACTGTATCTGAGTTTTTTCCTTGTATTACATTTTTGGGATATAGAAGATAGGAAAAATAGTAATGTGTTATTGGTTTTGATGGATATTAAGTTTATATGTCAAAAACAGCCTTTCAGGTAAAAAGGCTGGGTTACAAAGGATAAGATATTTTTTTCTTGGTTTCCTATATTATGGTTGTATGATTTAAACTTTTGTGACACACTTTACTTTTCTAGGATAATTTATTGATGGATTATTGTCTCATGTCCATATGGTAAGAGTTCATGTACATGCATCATATTGTAATCTAGGATTCACATGAATTTTTTTCTTTATTGTGATTGATATCACTGATGATAGTGGGTTATGTTGTTTCAAGTTCCAATAGAAATGTTTATGCATTTTTACAATATGAATTCTTGGTGGAAATCTATTCTGATAAACCAATATGTATTTTTTTAATGATAGGTCATGTGTATTCTATGGTGGGATGCATCTTAATGATGGATATAAAATATCTGTATATAAAGAATATATATTAATCCCAGTAGTTCATTATAAAAATTTGAGGAGTTATTGATAAAATATTTTATTTGATTATGATACTAGTTCCACAAGAAAAACTGGGCTAGTTGTTTAAAGTTTCAACTATACCCTATATTATGTTTTACCATATGTTTACTTGGTGGCATTCTACTTAAACGAAGCACATGACTATGGGTTTTCCAACAAATATTATCAAGGATGATTCCACTATATAGAGAAAATATGATGGATGAGAATATGATCCTTGAAGAGGTGGTTCCTTTTTATGGAGTCCTGGTGAAGATTATCTTGAGATTTTGATTCTAAAGGTACTATATTGTATGAAGATTCTCAGTGAGAATCAGTTTCGTGGTTAGGATAATGGGTTTTCATGTGATTCCTAAGATATATTTGGATATGATAACCATAGTGTGGGTGTTTTGGCATGTGAGTTTACATGCGATATTAGAGGCGGAAACAAGGATATTTCCTATCGGCTATAACTTAGGAGAGATTTGACCTATGGTCTAGGTGATTGGGATTATTTACTTAACATGGAGATCAAGATATTGGTGGACTAGGTATTGTACTTTAGATGAGTTATGTAATAGGGTAACTTGAGATAGGGGATAACCTAGGGTTATTAGTTCCTTAATGATGTGAAACATGGTAACATTATTTGGGTTATGAGATTAGTTCATATGAGGTTATAACATATATGGTATGACTATGATTATTAGTTTGATATTTATGATGAAAGTACCTCGAGTGCTACTAATTTGGTATCAATGTTTGGATTAAAGAGAAGGAATTATTGAGTGACTGATCCTATTGATTTTCGGTGTGAATCCCAAGTAGATTGTAAAATGAGATTCTATATGGTTTGGTCAAGGATGGGTAGAAGATGGGTAGAATATTTCAATTATGGCATGACACCTGGGTATTAGGTAGAAATTATTTTTTACTTAACATGCGTGGGATTTTGGGATTTTTAGAAAAGATAATATGGGTGTTTTTTTGATGAGACAGACATATCGTGGGGCATGTTCAGTTTTATAGGTGGATGAACCAAGTTTTTAAGATGTACTAATCATGGTATAATGGGATGAAATTAGGAAGTATGAGATTATACACCTATCTTGTCTGGGTAATATTGAGGTAGCATGAGTTAGTTACATATGGTTCTCTTTCAATTATAAATTTGTGAGCATTTATTTAATAGATGAGGATCAATAATTTGATAAACTTATTATAGGCTTAGTGACACAATGTTTTGTTATGAATGAGAGGTGATGTATTTTTTTTTGAAAATGAAATCATGAATGGTGTGGTGTGTGGATTTGATAGTGGTGAGTGTGTCCTAGGTGAGTGGCACATGTATAGTGATGAAACCTATTGTGGTTACACTTGAGGAGAGGTATAAGTGAAGTAATATGGTGGTGAGTGAACTGTATGATGTTTGAGGGTATGATCCTTTTTATGGATGGAAATTTAGTGTATAATGAGGATGAAATTCTTGATGAGTTGGGGATGGGTGATGATTGATCTTTCAGGTTGGATCTTGGGTATGAGTGAGATAGTCATGTTCAGTCATTAAATGTTGTAATGGATGTAGTATAAGCCATAGAGGAATGAAATCTTTTTAGTATGATAATGGATCCTTATACTAGACATTAGATGGTAAGTTAGTGTTTGTACGTTGACAAGAAAATGAATTTAATTTATATTGTTTAATGTAAAATACTAGATTTGAGGTTTTTATATGGTGTTGGATAGACTTTGAGTATTGTTTTTGGATTTTGTATGTATTTGATGTGGTCTGAGGGCGATTCAGAACAATGGACCACAAATTATTGAGGGAGAGAATGGTGGAAACATTGATTATTCATGTATCTATCCACATAATAACACTTAGTATCAAGTTCATACTTTAGTTAGGGGGTTAAAACAGTCACATAATGCCTCCATGGGTTAGGTGATTTTTATTAGGTGATGGTGATAGTGCATCGATGGTGTGAACGAACATTTTTATAAAAGGAAAAACTTAGAAGGTTTAACCAGTTATTTTTCATGAAATTCTAATGTGGTAGGTTGAAAAACACTTTAGGTATATCACATCTGGTATGAAAGATGTATTTTAGGGATTAGTATGGTCTTTTCTAGGAAAATACAATTTGTTCGGGCTTGTTTATTGGAAGTTGAGACCCATATAAATTTCTTTCGAATAAAAAAAAGGAGTAGTACAAGGTTCTAATTGGTTTCTTTGTCTATTATAGGGTGGAAAGAGATGGGAACCACACCAGTAATTCCATTGGAACATCGAGAATGCATTCTTGTACTCAATTCTAATGTTGGAGTGAACTATGTCTTATGAATTGGCCTTATGAGCTAAATGTCAAAGTAGAGAGTCCAATAAACCTTGAGATGAGTAGATTGAAGATCCAATGGTGTCTCAAGATAAATGGGTGTGGCTTTGAATTTTATTTAGGATTTATTCAGTGATGAGAGATAGCTCAGTTTCCAATGTATATCACACCTCTTGTTTGGAGTTACATAATGTAATCCCAATTAGAATTTTGAGGTAGGATGTAAATATTTAGTGATTAATTGATGAATTATATGGGTTTGTATCAATGATTTAATAGTCAACGAGGCTTCTAGATAATGATAAATATTATGATGGGAAAATTATAATACCTCATGTTTGTGTGGGTTGTGAAAATTGAGAAGTAATTTTAAATTTTTATTTGGTGATTGGTTTATTTTGAGTACTAGGATTTGGATTTTAATTATGATGATTGTAAGATCTCAAATAGATATTTTTTGTTATAGTTAAATACTTGGTTAGGGGTATAACTGCAAGGGTGAGTGTTGGAGAAGATTCAGGAGGCTAAGCTGCTGAAATTTTGTAGTTTCAAACCATTCAAAGTGTGAAGGATTCATTCATGTAGTGAATTGCACATAACAAATGTCGAAGACCCATATCCAGGTCACTCATACCATGAATAATTCATTCATTCCATGATAGTGACCCTTAAATGAGGTTGGGGACCAGTATGTGGGTTACCCACAACATGGATTATGATTCACACTATGAAAGAGATTTGGCTAATGAAAATAACCCTATACCTTGATTATTTCACAACATGAATCAAGGGGTAATACTGAGAATGTTATGCTAGGTGATATTTTTATATTGGAGGAAAAATATATATCTTTACTATCAATTGTTTAGGGGGATTCAAGTGACGAGAGGAGGATATTTTGGTTTTTCCTTATCTCCAACTTTTCTATCTTGGTTCCCCTCTATTTTGGGAGGATTTAACGTTCATTTTTACAATGATTTTAGGTTATTTATTTATTTATATTCCTTTTACTTTTACCTCTCCATTTCTACTTATTTTGGATGATTTCAGTTAGGGTCTTAGTACTGATTCCACTAGATATGGTCGAAATGGGTGATGGTGATGGGGATTTTTGTCATCATAGTTCGAGGATTTCCCAAGATGGAATATTCACACTATCACATGTCATTTTTATGTAGTTATATTATCATATTAGTTAATTTATGTTTTTTCCTAAATTAGGTGAAAATATATATTAAATTATTGTTGAATGTTAGGTAATTTTAGTAGGGATGCACTGAGAGAATTCCACGGAACATTAGTATATAATTTTTTTCAATTTTGGTGTGATGAGGTTGAAAAATGATTTTTAGAAGACCATTCATAAATGAGTTAAATTAAATTAATTTTTATATTTCTATAAAATGAATTTAATAGTTAATTAAAAATTGTATTTAATTAATTACTGGATGTTGTGACATGAGATGGGTTCTTGGAAGATGAGGTGGTTCTTGGACAATCCTAAGAAGTGATAGATGATATTTATAGTGAAAAGATAATAACTTTATTGTAAGATAGGTGGTCCCTCATATCTGACCTACAGTATTATGAATTTTATTATGGAATGTTATATGTGATCTCACTGTGGATGGAAATCAGCCGTTTATTTTGAAAATGCATTTTTCCCTTAAAATGAAATTCTAGGTAAAAATTTACTGAATACTAAGGTCCATGATAGAACCTTGTTAACTGGATTGATTTCCACCACTATTTATTGTTGAGTCCTTGACTGCAAATACATGACTTGTGATACATGGACCCTAAGCGATGCAAATCAATGTAAAAATGAAATGTAGAATCCTATGTAAAAATTTCCCTTAGTGACATCCAGGTTGATTTGAGTGGAAAGTTGTGATAGATGAATGAGGGATTGGCCATGTGAGATCCTCAAGATGACTTAGAGATGTTAGGATAGTGATGTGACCAAGGGGAGAGTTTTCCTCCCCCACTGAGATGTGATATACTTATGTGGGTAGAACCTATGGATATTAGTGGATTAGTTGGGTAGGAGGACCAACATAGGGTGGATTGAAAATAATATGAGATTCAAGTCATCTCCCTTATGTGTCCCATGTATGATAAATATTATGAGTAAAAAGAGGTCATGAGATGATTATGATGATTTCAAGGGATGTTTTTCCCTCTAAGTGATGAGTTTTGAACTTAGTGAATAGATTGATATTGAGGGTCCCAAATACAGTTTCTTGGATATGATGATACTTTGGGGACTCCAATGGGTGCCCTAATGAGATGTTGACACCAATGAGGGTGTGTATGAGAAATGGATGGTGATTATTGGGGGTTTAACCATAGAACAATAATTAATGGTTTGATCTTGTTATGGCTATAATAATTATGGGTTATGGATTTGAGATGCCAACCTCATTTGAGTGTAATGGGTTTAGGTAGATGGTTTCCCCTATCAAGATGTGTTATATAAGATGGTTTAAGTGGGACACACAAAACACTGATATATATATATATATATATATATATATGGGATTCCTTGGATGTTATCCATGAATAAAATATTCATGCCTGATATTTGTTTATAATTCCTTACATAGGCTCCTTGGATTCATATTTTCCATAGTTTGGATTATCGTAAACATGATCCTTAAAATCAAGAATAGGGGATGCAACCCTCCCATGTGGTCTACAAGAATAGTTTGAAATTCATTGGAAATGATCATAGGATTTAAATATTTATTGGAATTATAATTCCTTTGACACATTTGTTGGATTCAAATATTGGGTATTAGAGTTGGAATGCCTTAGATATACTCCTTGGATTTGGATCTTGTGTATTTGAGTTGTAATTACTTGAATACACTCCTTGGATTCTTATATTGGGTATTAGAGTTGTAATTACTTTGACACACTCCTTGGATTTGGATATTGGGTATTTGAGTTGGAATAAATTGGACAGTCTTCTAATATTTGGATCACATTTAATTTTTATTTTATATGATTTTCTCCTTGGAATCAACATATGATCGGTATTGGTTGGAATGGTTGTGAAAATTTATTAGAGAAACTCTGACACTATCCAAATAATTTTTTGGGTCAATATTAGTTTTATAGTAGAACATAAGGTTTGATATTGGTTATTTTATTTACTCTTCCATAGTTTTTTATTTATTCAAATCAGTATGACACTTAAATATACACTACATTACTTGTTATATATGGGACCAAATTATTTTTTCCGAAGTAAGTTTTACTTACACCCTACTTGAGTGTCCTTGACACTTGGGCACCCGATGCTACTGCATTAAACATAATCTTAGGTTGGGAAGAGGCCCATTGTAGCATGATTAATTGGGGTAAATAATAAAATATTGATATTGGGATGTGATAATTATCATGGATGTTATTATAGACTCTTGTAAATTTTATTTCTTTTGATTATTTTGTAGATGTGATAATCCTGTTGTGCTATTAGTTTTGTATGTTGGCATGATTGTGAGTCTGTATTAATTTTTAACTTTAACATTCATTTATTATTAATTATTGGTATAGATTATGTTTACTCTAATGGATGCTAATAAATTATATATGTTTTTGGTTATTTTTAATTTTTTATTAAAAATTATGATATGGTGGAATTGTCTACCCACAGTACTACTTTAGAACCCTTACTAGTCAGCAAAAAATGATTTATTGGGAGGTGGACATGGCTTCTTCAGTCTAAGTCCCACACAATGTCTATAGGTTATGTGAGGACATTACAATATCACCAACTCTATATTGGTTTGGGGAATATCATCCACCATAAAAGGGTAAAATGATCTGTCATTCACATAAAGGCCAATATAATAGTGGGTCCTCTTCAACATAGTGATTTTATAATAGTTTTATATCATCAAAAAAGATTTATATAGGTATAGAATCATTTACATATGTGAGAAATATTAGTGGTTCATTATTTATAAGGGGACATGTTATGGTAGTAGAAAATCCACCTATGAATTGATTTTGATGGTGTATCAACCACTTGAGATGTGATATCAGTAGTTCACCATCCAATTAGAGTATGACTATGGTGGTTCCACATCAATCCTTTGACATTGTAATGATTTTTAATCATCTACATGAATACTTGAGATTGTGGTATCCCATCCACTTCCATTGTTATATCGGTGGTATATTTTATACCTATATGAGTTTTTTTAGTGGTTCCTCATCTACCAAAGATATTAATAAGTGGTATATATTCCTCTTTAAAATGGAATTGGTAGTGTGTCATCTACATGATATTGGTGATGCCTCATTCATTGGGAGATGACTCATTAATATGTGGAATTAATTTGGTGATAGATCATTCAATTAGATGGATGGTGATGGTGATTGTAGGGTCCTGAAAAGTCCGCAAAAGAGAATAAGAATCCCCTTAATTAAAGAGAGTATTCTACCCAATTTACTTTGAGGAAAAATGTGAAGAAGTTGGAACAAGGAAAACTGGTCTGTGGACTAGTCCAATACTAATGGTACGTGGCCAGTTCCGCGAAGTTCCCCCCTCCGCGGACCGTTTTCATTCGCAGAACAGAGGCGGGGATCCTCCGCGACCGTGAAGCAGGATGGGTGCTAGGCCGGTCCACCGACACAAACCGTGCCGGCCGCAGACCGTTCCATCCGGACCATGCTGTATGTGCTGTCGTTCGTGGAAGAGAGGCGGAACCCTGCGTGGCCACGAATCACCCCTCGAACCAACTTGGTTTGTAGGTGAGATGCACCCCCCGTGAGTTGTAGATTGACCAAGTCGTTCGAAAATCGGGTTTTCAGCCATGGGCCTCCGTAAAAGGTGACACATGGCCACACTTGACCCCTTTTCCTACCCTCTATAAAAGGACATCGAAGGGGAGAAAAGAGGAAGGGCGATCAGAAATGGGTGGAAGGATTTCATAGGAAGGAGCTTATGATTTCGCAAAAAAGAGAAGTTTCGATTCGTGAACCAGAACAGGTACGAAACTGGAAATGAATTAATAAGAAACCAAAATGCTCATAACAACATGGTGTACCACAAATTCAAAATCACAAAAAAAGTAGACCTCGGACCATGGCGCCTTCACGGATGCATTCCCCACGGACCAGGGAGCTTATTCCCCTTTTTTGAACTGACTTACCGCGCAGCACCCTCCTACGCGGGCGAAGCCCTAGCAGAAGAACCCCCAACCGACATTGCCCTTGGCCTCCATAGCTCGCGTGGACTCCCCTGCGGACCAACCTGGTATGAGGGCCGAACCCAAAGCCACGAACTACCCTAGTTCGCGGGATTCCCATTAGTCTGCGGACCACCCTAGTTCATGGACGACCTCTCCAGCCATGTAGCACCCTCCTACACGAAGGGCTCCACCCCTCATACACCTGTGTGGCCCACCAAATCCTTCGGTGTTTCCACTCCCCGAGCCAAATAAAACCCTTTCGACTCGATCCGATCCTTCGCAACCCCTTCATCAACCTATTAATTGGCCTCGAGCTAAGGCCTCTACCGAAGTCACCGGACCCGTATGATGAAACCTTGAGGCGCATCAGCGCGCCACTTTGTGTTCACATAACCACGAAATGTGAGGGCGGAGGGGTTTCCCCGACCCTTGAGTGGATTCTCGAGTCACTCCTGGATCCACATACCCACCGTAGTGCATAGTCCAAGCTCGGGGGTCCCCTTTCTACCCCTCCACTTGTTAGGATTGTGGAACTTCTCCCCTCCCCTAGGAGTGGCGGACTACCCATTAGAAGGAAGCACTCGTGCACCTCTAAACTTACCCATGGCCCTGGACAAGTAAGGGAAGCATGGGGAAGGGTGATTCTCCTCTTCTTCAGTGTTATGTCCCTTTCCCTTTGGGATTCATCACCACGGGCGACCTCCTTGATGTAAGCCCCTAGCCTTTATTGCGGGAGGTGGCACCCATGCACCTCTGTACATCCCCGGTGCCATGGACCAAGAGGGGAATTGGACACATGGGTATCCTTTCCCACTCCCACCGTGCTTTGTCTCCATCGATCCTCCATCATGGAGTAAGTCCCAATATCTACTTCTCAGGCTCCTCCATGCATAAGCCCCACTCCGCTCCTCAGGCATACACCTTTCACGACGTCATCGTTAGGTCTCTACTGCCTCTTGTTTCTCACACCGAGAATGACTGACATGGGCTTAGAGTAAGCACCGACCCTAACACCACCCCCATAAGAACTACAAAACTTTGATCCATGTCAAGTCATGGTACATAGGAAGCCTCCATGAGGTTCAATCCCATTACCCATCGGACCCCTGGTCCATCTTCATGTCGGTTCTCCGACACCACCCCCATGCGAACTACAAGGACTTTGATCCAAGCCAAGGCATGGTACATAGGAAGCCTACGTGAGGTTCAAGCCCAACAATTGGCCATTCTGACCCCCTTCATGTCGTTTCATCCTTCATCTCACAGGGCGTTAAATTGTATTCCCTAACTACGAGGACTCTGATTCCCCTAACAAGGATATCTAAGAAGCCCATATCATGGGTTCGATCCCAACACTCAAGTCATTATCTATCCCCCTAGACGACAATAAACTCCAAAGCGCCCAGTTATGAGGCTTTAAACGAGCATCATCTCAATGAATCAGAACTCCTCGAAATCATTAATCCAATGAGGGATGGAAAACTTCAGGCCTAAATGATTCTGAATCCCTGCATTTAGCTGACCATTTCCAACCAGGAGTAATCCATTGATACTATGCTTGGGTATAAACCAAAGATTTGCGAACATATAAATACACCTTAAATCTATAAGAGAGACCCATAACAGGAAATAATTCCCCCCCAAAAGGGTGCGATGAGCCCAAATTTCCATCCTCTCGACCAATGTGAGTTCTTAAGTATCGCTGGCCAAATCGCCCAGCAAACAGCTGCCTTTCAAAAGAAGGTTCACGCATCATAGGATACGAAACCGTTGGGTGTTTCGAACTGATTCAGAAGAAAAAAAATGGTAAAACTGACATGAATCTTTAACCAAGCACGATGGATTTAACCTAATCACACTATGTTCCCCCTTATACTCAAAAGGGGGGCCAAGAATGGTCATTAATTATGCATGGGATCATGATATGCTGCTTTGAAGGTTTTTTTTGTATTTGTTAAAATATTTGACAGGTACCAATTAAAACTCCATTCGATCCAATGGCATAACACATGAACTCACATGTGCGCGCTTCAAACTAAGTAGTGACCAGAATTCCTCAACAATGAAAGACCCCGTCACCTACCCAGCGTCTTCAACTCTAGGTTTTAGATGCATTGATCAGATAATACCATCTAAATGGTACTCTCTTGACGGTGGAGGTGACGATGCACTCCCTCCAATTTTCCAAGGCTCGCCGGTCGACTTCCCAGCATCGGCTGGGAAAGCAGACCCAGATAGCTCCTTTTTCCGTCTCGAACCATTTCTGGAGTCTATCCCTAGAACGAGATAATGCGTACCTCCCTTATCTTAAGGAGGCAGATGATGTCAACATTGGGGACTTCATCCCCACAGAATGGGGGTTCCACTCTAAGGCCCCTGCCGGTAGGCGTCATCGCGGTTACACAGTGAATCAATATCCTCATGCTAAGGAGTATTTCGCCCTGAGGATCTAGGCCCACGCTCCCCGAGATCCTGCCCCTTGGACCTCCCAACGAGGGCAGAAAACATACAAACAGGGACCGTTCATCACCCTTGTCCGTGAGGAGGAACTCTGCTGCCTAGTCACGAAGACGTATCATGAGCAAGCACATAAAACTGACCGCTCCTCTAGAGTCTTCCATCTAGACATAGTGACATCATATGAGCAGGCACGCATCCCCTCCAAGCTCCATCAAGCCCGTCACTCCCACAGGACGACAACTACCTAGCAGGCACCTCTCCCTACCCAGGGTCGTGAAGCCCACCAACCAGACAAGGTGGCGACCCAGCGCCTGCAGAACCATCTCTTAGAAGGTTCTCCTGATGCCTACCATCCCGATATGGTGGAGATCAACAAATCCCACCATCCAGATGTGGCAGCAATTAATAGGCAGGCACGTCTCCCTACTAACAATGGCCACTGACTCGATACGGTGGGAAACCAATATATGCAGGGCCGACTCCCTGTGGATGCAGGTATAGTCTGCCATCCCAATGTGGAAGCAAACAGAGAGATAAGCCGGTGTATCTCGACATAGGGGAAGATTCGTTCACCTACCCCGACATAGGATAATTGTCAGTACCCACTAACCACTGTAGGACAAGAGAAGAATATTCCTACTCTGATACCGGAATGAGCCTTCATACCCATTACAGCAAAAGATGTCCTTCTGCATGTCCTAGAAATGATGGAGGAGCTAGTATCGATCCCAGATCATATCTTGCAGACTTTCCAGAATGTAATTTCATCAGCGACAATAGCAAGGACTCGAGCCCGTGAGCCCATCTCCCCAATTGAGGCAACTCATCTAGGAGACAAGATAACCGCCTCGAAGCAGATCTGCATCCCTGCTTCTGCCCATGAGTGTTGTCGGCCATATTCCATGACGCAAGGGAAACCAGATCGAGTAGATTCACCCGTTCCAACTCGGGGACACCCATCCATCACGGTGGATACTCTAGAGCAGGCATATCTCCCTGCTAAAAGTCAAGATGTTTTTTGGCACATCCCGGCCTAATCATGGGACACAATTAGAGAGGGACCCAAAGGTGAAGGTCGTTATCAACATCAGACAGTCCCCGATGCCCATAGGAAACTGCCCCGAACGCGCTGAAGGTAGCAGAAAAATAAAGATGGGGTTCATGACTCTGCTCTGCTGGAAGCTGGGGTTCCCAATTCTGCTAAGCACATATTGGAGGCTCGAAACCCTGCCTGCCCATTACCATGTTATGGGAGTGGCAGTAGAATTTGCGATGGTCCTCCCCGCAATGTTTCTACTAGAAGCTCTGAAGGTCCTCCCCAGAGCACCCACAGGGGCCTCCCCTACGGGAATTTAATGATCGATCATGAGAGTTTATCTTCTGATGCGAGTCACGGAAACCCTCCGCATGACCAAAAGATCGAGCAGCAAGAAGGACCTCCACTTGTTGCGGTCCACCCTGAAGGTCCTCCCCAGGGTATACACTGCAAACACTCTCTGTGTAGTGGGACCACAGATTATCATAGTAGTCCTCGCTATCATAGTCACAACTGCAGAGGCCCTCCCCGCAGTGATGTCTCATCACGACAAGAAGGCCCTCCCCTTGTCAAGGCCTACCATGAAGGTCCTCCTCAGGGGTTACATTGCAATGACACTCCACGCAGCTGGGAATCGGATCACGGTGGTATTCCTCGCCACTCTGATAACGGATTTCCTCCCCATAGAGACGTCAAGAAACAAGAAGGCCCTCCCCTCGTTGTTTTACATTCTGAAGGCCCTCCCCAAGGTGTACCCCGAAGACATTCTCCCTGCGGCAGTTGTGATGGTAGCCGTCACCATCGCGGCCGCCATTGCGAAGGTCCTCCCCGCAATGGCCCCAAGCAACAAGATGGTCCTCCCCTTGTTGTAGTGTATCTTGAAGGTCCTCCCCAGGATACACATCGAATGTCCAACCTTGATGGTCACCCTCACCATGACGGCGGTTGTTGCGAAGGCCCTCCCCGTAACAACTCTACGCAGCCAGAATGTCTTACCTTCACTGCAATACGCCTTGGAGGTCCTCCCCAGGGCGTGCACTACCAAATTCCTCTATGCAGTGGGGAGTCAAGTAGTAATGGTGTCCCTCACCGTTACAACATGGATAGCGGAGGCCCTCCCCGCCTAGATGTCGTTCAACTAGATGGCCCTCCCCTCATTGAGGTACATTATAAAGGCCCTACCTAGGGTGTACCCTGTAGGTTATCTTCCTATGGAATCTGTGATGGTAGTCCTCGCCATTGTGGCTGCCATTGTGAAGGCCCTCCCCGCAGTGACATATCATATCGACAGGAAGGTCCTCCCCCTGCCGAATGAAGCACAGAAAAGCCTCATATTCCAAGGCACTCAGAAGGATGGGATCGATCATGTCAGAATCCCAGTTAGTCACCAACAACACCCTTCTTCGATCAGGAGACGGTCCGGGGCAACGTTCATCTTTTGAACCACCCCGGAATCGCCCATATGATAATTCAACACCTACCGTCCCCACTACCACCGGCCACACTATCGTTCAGTGCCTCAGTTGGGCCGACCAGGTAGAGGAATCACTAGCGTGGGAGTATGCCTACATGTTTCACCTGAGGAAACGATTGGCCATAGATGATATCCTAATTATGTTTTGTCCCATGGCCACACCTCAATTAGACATACCCAGAAAGTTTCAGTGGAATGTGCGCACGACATTTTCTCCAATATGTTGGCAACCCTATGCTAGCTGAAATTAAGCTTCTTGCCCTAAAAATTGTATGTAGATCACGTCAAGAAAATATGAGACCTCATGCGTCACATCGACCTTGAAGCTCTTCTTTTGGAATGACAACCACGACCTGAGAGGCATAAAGGAAACATGGAGTTAGCTTTCCTACATGCACTACACTAGCTACACTGCCTTATTGGTGACGCTCCGACATGAGTCTATATCAGAGGATGGGGAGAACATGGAGTGCTGCATTTAAATCTGCTCCCCTCCTAGAAGAACTCGTTCGACGTAGTGTCTTTCAATGATATCACGACAAGACAACGATTGAGTGGTCCCCCTGTTCGGGAAAGGCGACACACCCAGCAGAGACATGCCATGAGTAAGTCCCAGAAGCGTCAGGATCAACAGCAACAAGCCATTCATGAACTCTTAAATCAGGCCACCAAAATCATACAATGAGCCTCTCTCCTAATAGAGGCCAATCAGCGGTCATTGCCAGCCTCCCCGGAGAGGATTGAGTCACGAGTGAACTCGGAATAGATCCAGTTCACCCCCGAATGGGGGCACACAAGATCAGGAAAGTAGCGATAGTAGCAACTACTACCGCAATCGAGGTCCAACCCCAACCTGCAGGGCTGAGGGCTTTTTTAACAACAAATTCCCCCATACGACCAATAAAAATGGGAAGAGACTCAGCGTCCAGGGAACGGAGCCAACCCTAGCCCTCATGAATTTTTACCACCTCAACAACAACCTCCTCCACGAGGATCAGTATTTTATCATATAGGGAGGAAAATCAGAAGCGGAGGTTCCTTCCCTATCCCGTATTTTGATTCATCATCCCCTTCAAGGGGGAGGCGTAACGAAAGGGCACATCAAAGAACTCTTTGCATCACCCTTAGTCAAGGAGTCCAAAAGAAATCCCGAGACAGGAGGGGGAGGACCTGAAAAAGGCACAGGAGATCCTCTTCCTATTTGGAAGATGACATGTCCTCCACCCTGCGATATGCATCCATCAACGCCATAGAGGCTAACCCCACAGGTGACACCGGAGAAAATGAAAATCTGGATGGATCGGGAGATGATGGTTCTATTCAAACGGTGACTCATAATGAACCGTCAGACATACTCCCCCAGAACTAGAGGACCGCCCTAAATATGGTCGCCTTTCCAGCTAACCCTCCCCTACTTACCCTGCAAGCTTCCAACAAGGATAAGAATAAAGGACTAGTTACTCTTAACCTTCCTCCTTCTCTCAATAAAAACAAGCCACTTACACTCGAAGAGAGATTCGCTCGACAGGAGGAGGAAATGAAAGAATTAAGGCGACTTAACGCTGAGCTACACCGGAGGAACTGTCTTATTGAAAGTTCTTCTGAAGAAGAGCCACACATTCCACTCCCAGCAAGTGCACCGTAAGGACCAAGGTTTTCCCTGGAAGAAGAAGCACGGCCAGGGCACCCTCCCAATGAGGTTCTAAGTCCATCCAACTACCTGAACAAGGATTCGGGTGAATACCAAGACTTTCCTCCACTTAGGAAGCAACTGGATCGAGTACATGTGAACCCTCTGAAGGTGTCACAAATGGAGAATGCACCCTTGGTTCTAGCTAAGACCGATCCTCTGGAAATGCCTCGGGCTACACCCGCCCAAGACTGGGCCCAACAAGATGTAAATTAGGGACTCTCCAGCACCATCGAAGCACTGACATCTCTATTGGAAGCAATGGAAGGTCAGCGTGTTCCGATACAACCAATTCGGAAGCTCTACCCAGATTGGGTGAGCAACACGCCTCTTCCACCCAATTTTGGGAGCCCTGTATTCCTTATTTTCAATGGTTTAGGCGATCTGGAACAACACTTGATTTACTACGCGTCTTATTGCGACCCTATGCTGGGAACTCCGGAACAACAAGAAGTAGTGAAACTCAGATGCTTCGTACGGACCTTGAGAGGATCTGCCTTCGTCTGGTATATGAGTCTGCCCTCTCAGTCAATAAAAAGCTGGGAAGACCTTCAGCAGTAGTTCCTGTTCCACTTCAACTCGATGTTGCCTAAAACAATGGTCAGCGACATCATGAGTTGCAAATAGGGGGAGAACGAGAGGGTCTCATATTTCTTCACTAAATGGAAAGGTCTGACCTATTCTCTTAACAGGCCAAAGCCTCAATATGAAATGCTTTCCATATGCATCGATAACCTTAGAGATGAGCTGCGGACACCACTCATACTAGTAGAGTGCACCACTAGCTTCCGCCATCTCTCGGCCATCGCCCAGAGAATTGAAGACTCCCTATAGCAGACCAATATGAAGTTTCAAATAGCCTCACAGGATCCTGCAAAGTGAGCAGCTAGAGCTAAAGAATCCTCCTTCATGGTCAAGCCAGCCCCTACACCTGCTCCACATACTAGGACTCCACAAAATCATCAAGGGACCCCTGTATATCAGCGACCACCTCCACCCAAGTGTGAAAATCAGAGGGGATCAAAGAAGAACCAGTTTAAGGAACGAAGATGAAAAAGTATACTCGTTCCAAGAGGACCAAGTCTGTGGCTATTTCATCGCCTCCATGAATTGCAACTTTCTCCACATCCTGAATCCAAGAAAACACAAAGAAGTCATCCGCAATGATAGGCCAGACTACTATCCCTACCATCGAATGTTATGGCACAGTATTCGGGAATGCTTCATCTTTAAATACCTCCTGTAAAGGATGGTAGACTCTGGGCAGGTTGGACTGGGACCACCCCCAGCACATGTGACATATATTTCTACCACCGTCTCCAATAAAGGAGAGGGGTGGCAGGAAGTCTCTAGCAATAAGGGACATAAATTTGATAGCTGGATGAATCGGAAGACTGTTAACCGAGCTCAGGGAATACTCCAATCTCAATTACAGTAGCTGGTGTTTTCGCCAACATCCCCTAATGCCGCGAAACCGACAATATCGGCCTCACAACCCTCTACAAGATAGTCATCCAGGCGTAATCGAAAAGGGGGAGACAAGCGCGAGAATAATAGTCTGCGAAGAGGCCAAAGTTAGCCCCGACACTGTCGTATTTTATGGCCTCAAACATGGCGCCACAGGCACCGACCCACTAAACAACACCACCAGGGACAACATACCAGGTTGACCTATCACAGAATGAGGAGCAAATCTTTGGATCCTTCAACGTCATACGTCTAATGGAATCATTCCCTGACGAAGGGTATGGTTATGAACCTGAGTTTCCAACTCAAGGGGCCGGGAGGAAGAATCGCAGAGGCAGGGGATATCGAGGGAGGCGTAGTCGCGGATGAAACCAACCCAATGGTTTTACCCCAACCCAAACCGTTAATATCACAGAAACACATGGGAGATCCCTTAAATGGACTCAATAGGAGAAAGAATATAACTCCACCTCCACAAGTGGCCACTCTGGCTCTATCATTCTGCGGTACCCATCAGAGGAGGAATAGATGTCTTTCCACCTACTGCGTACAAACAGACCGGCCGAGCCAAGTCCCCAGAACGTGGGAACACCGTCAAATTCCAACCCCGTAGCCGGTCCTTCCTTGTTGTGTGCTCCAACACCTAAAGTGCCTGCTAAAACTCTCCCACCAACGGATAAGGGTCAACCGTTAGAGAAAAAATATGGTATCCTTAAGCATCCGACTTCAGTATCAGCCAAGATGTCAATCCTAGATGCCCTAATTTTGTCCGAAGATCTTAGGGAGGCGCTTATTGAAGCCCTGCTCAGCCCCCAGGAGTTCCAAGCCAAGGTAGCTACTGCTAAGATTAACCAAATGGAGACTAGCCCGACTAAAAGCAATGTAGTGATTTCCTTCACTGATCAGGATGAATATTCCATCACAGAAGGACATATCAAACCACTATATGTGTCCGACACACTAAATGATGTCGGGATCTGCAAAGTCTTTAATGAAAATGACTCTGAAGTTAACCTCCTTCCCCTACAAACACTCCGAAAGTTGGGATATAGTGAGGAAGACATAATCCCCTCATCCACAACCCTGTTGAGTTATGATAAGAGTGAATAGAAGCAAATGGGACAATTCAAACTAAAAACCCATTTTGGTGACCTTGTGTCCTACTCGGAATTCCTGGTTGTACGACAGAACACAACATTCAATGCCCTTCTTGGAAGGCCGTGGATCCAAAAGCACATGGACGTTCCTTCATCCTACCATCAGTGTATCAAATATTTCATCAATGGACAAAGTGCGTCATTTCATGCTGACAAGGCCCATTTTGAGATCTCCGAGTCACACAACATTGACACCGGGTTTTATGAGCAAAAGAAGAAGAATCCTTTGCTCGATTGTATTTACTGGATCCCCGCTCCAAATGGTCTAGAAATGGTTCTTGATGACCCCCTCAGGCAGCTTGGCAGAGACTATGTACTGTCCATCAACCATGTTGAGAGCAGGGATTCAAGCCTATACACACACTCAACTGTCCTCATGACTTCAGCCATGATGCCTGAGCATAGCGGTGCGGAAACAACTACTGACCCTCAAATTGGGGGTGAATACTTGAGTGAGGATGCCCACAACACCTCGTCTCCGGACTCCCAAGAGCCCATGCTGATAACTCTCTCCCCGTCGGATCAAGAGGATGAGGGTTTGGAGGAAGAGGAGGAGGAAGATCTCAGGTATGCACCTCCCGCATTTGAGGAAGGTATCTCCACCACTGTGGACGAGCTCAGGGAAATAAACTTGGGTACCGAGGAAGACCCAAGTCACACTCTCATTAGTGTAGCCATATCTCCCAAGGAGAACGAGGTATATACCTTCTTCCTAAAGCAACACCGAGATGTTTTTTCCTGGAATTACACGGAAATACTGGGACTCAATCCAGAAGTGGTGACCCACCACTTAGGTCTTCCATAAGACCACCGGGGTTATAAAAAAGCTGCTAGAAGAACTCACCCCTCACATGCTGCCAAAATAGAGGCCGAAGTCGATAATCTTATTAAAGAAGGCTTCATTCGGGAGGTCTAATACCCCATCTAGTTGGCCAACAATTTCCTCGTCATGAAAAATAATGGAAAAATCTGCGTCTGCATCGATTTTAGAGATCTCAATCAGCACTGCCTGAAAGATGATTTCCCAGTCCCGATTACTGAATTATTAATCGACGCAACGGCTGGGTATGAGGCTCTATCGTTCATGGACAGTTATTTTGGGTATAATCATATCTGTATTGACTGAGATGATGAAGAATCCATTGCCTTCATATCCCCTCAAAGAATATTCTGTTACAGGGTCATGCCCTTTGGTCTCAAGAACACCGGAGCCATATATCAATGCACCATGCATCGTATCTTTAAACCATTCCTAGGGAGATTCATCGTGTGCTACGTGGATGACTTGGTGGTCAAATCAAGATAGCGCTCAGATAACCTGTCAGACCTTGAAACTGTCTCCAACAAACTTTGACAACATAACATGAAGAATAATACCTTAAAATTCACCTTCAGGGTTACCTCAGGGAAATTCCTTGGCTTCATCGTATGCCATCGCGACATCGAAGTCGACCCCGAAAAGACAAAGGCTATCCTTGGCCTTCCATCTCCCCACAATCTCACTGAGTTGAGAGGATTCCAAGGGGACCTAGCCTGCATTAGTCGGTTCATATCCAACCTGGCAGGAAAATGTTTTCCCTTCACTAGGTTAATGAAGAATGGGGTTATGTACCAATGGAAATATTACTGTCAAGAGGATTTCGTCATCCTAAAGAAGTACCTATTGATCCCTCCAGTTCTCATGCCACCAGTTGAAGGAGGACCTCTCATCCTATACGTGATGGCCCTAGAATGGTCACTAGGAGCCTTCCTCGTGGAGAAAAATGACACCGGCAGTGAAAACAGTCTGTATTACCTCAGCCGAACCATGATCGATGCTGAAACTCGATACTCAAACATCGAGAAGAGTTGTTTGGCCTTGGTCTTCGCAGTTCAAAAATGGAGACATTATCTGGAACATCATGAAGTTCATTTGGTCTCGTGTAGTAACCTACTCAAGTACATCCTCGACCACCCAATGTTGACCAGACGCCTATCCCGATGGGCAGTCATCCTGCAACAGTTTGACATCCGGTTTGTGCCTCAAAAAGCCATCAAAGGCTAGGCGTTAGCAGATTTTCTGGAAGAGCACCCCTTGACAGGGACCACCGTACCAAACGTCGAGTTACCTGATGAAGACATATTCTCGGTTTCAGAGGAGCTCCTGACATGGGAAATGTACTTCGACGGCGCATCCCAAAGCTCAATGGGGAAGTGGATGGAGGATCTAGAATTTAACAATGTGGGTTTTGGGATAATACTCATGTCCCCAGAAAAGGCAGTCTTTCCATATTCCTTCCTCCTTCCAAAAGTATGTACAAACAATGATATGGAGTATCAAGCCCTCATTGAGGGCCTGGAGCTCGCACTCCAGGCACATGTACGGCACCTTAAGGTAAAAGGTGACTCGAAACTGGTCATCAAGCAAGTTAACGGTGACTGTGCTATCAAAAAGGAGGAGCTGATCCCCCTATTTGACCATGTCCATTGGTTAATGAAAAAATTCTCCACAGAACCAACATTGACCTATAATCCCTGGTCTCAGAATGCCCAGGACGATGCATTAGCTAATGTGGCCACATCCCTAGCTGACCCAGACCGGGATGAAACAACTATCACTATTGCTCATCGTCGAATGGTCCTGCCGTTGGTTAAGGCCAAGATGAAAGAAATCAACGAAGTTAGTCCTATCCATGAGCCATATGCTTCTGCCACCGGCCGAATGACCCCCATTGAAAACTATCTTCAAATGGGAGAACTCCCATCAGACAGTGCTGAACGAGATCAAGTACAAAGAAGGGAAATTGAATTTGTACTATACGGTAGCACGAGTCAACAAGAGGTCCTCTACAAATGAGTCCTCGACGGAGTCCTCCTCAGATGCAATGATGGAGAAGAAACCACTGCCGTCATGACTGAAGTGAATTATGTAGTATGTGGAGCACATTAGTAAGGGTATAAGCTTTCCCATTAGGTTTGGAGGCTTGGGTACTATTGGACCACCATGGAACAAGATTGCGAACACTTTACTGCAAAATTCCACTCATGCCAAATACATGCCAACTTCATACACCAACCCCCAGGGTCACTTCATCAAGATATGTACTCCTAGCCATTTCCCATTTGGGGAATGGACGTCATGGGACCATATCCTCCCACCACGGAAAAACAACTCAAGTATATCCTCACAGATATCGACTTATTTTCCAAATGGGAAGAAGTTCTACCCCTTAAAGAAGTCGGGGAAAGAAACATTGTCAGCTTTGTCAAAGCCAATATCATCATCAGATTTGGAATCCCTTATACCATACTGACAGATAACGACACCAATTTCCACTCTGCTGAATTGGAGAAACTATACCAAGAATACAGTATCAAGTCTAACCACTCATCCCACTACCATGCAGCAGCCAACAGATAGATTGAAGCTTTCAACAAGACCTTGTCCAACATTCTCTAGAAAATGGTGGAAAAAGAAAAGATATCATAGCCAGATAAACTTCTTCATGCATTATGGGCATATCGAACCATAATCTGCACCACTACTTGGGCTACTCCATACCCATTAGTGTATGGAACAGAAGTGGTCCTACCCATTGATCTCCAATTTCCCTCACTCCGTGTTTCAATTTGTAATTAGTTATCCAACGATGAGCAATCAAAAAAATGGCTAGGTGAATTGGAACAAGTAAATGAGAAAAGGTTTCACACTTTGCACCATCTAGAAGTATATCAGAACCAGATCGCGCGAGCCTTCAATAAAAAGGTTCGTCTTCGGTCTTTCTTAGAAGGAGAATTGGTGTTGGTCCTCCGGACCCCAATGATACCTAGAAAGAAGCCTCCAAAGCTAGAACCCAAATGGGAGGGACCATATGTTATACACAAGGTCTACTCCAATGGAGAATATGCCTTGATCTCCACAGATGATCAATTCACCACTGCTCCAATAAATGCGAGATTCCTGAATAAGTATTTCACATAGTAACTAAAATCAGTTATCGTCCGAGCTACAGGACGTTGAACTGCCAAGCACCCAACGGTCCAAAATCTATGACCCTAAACTAAGTGTATTTTGTTCTCACTAGCATAACTAAAAGAAGTTATTGTCCGATCTGCAGGACATTAAACTGCCAATCACCCAACGGTCCAAACTCTATGACCCTAAACTAAGAGTATTTCATCCTCACTAGCATAACTAAAAGTAGTTATTGTCCGATCTGTAGGATGTTAAACTACCAAGCACTCAAAGGTCCAAACTCTATGATCCTAAACTAAGAGTATTTCTTCCTCACCGCATGACATTAAACTGTGTGGATTCTAGAGAACTACGTCCGACTTGATTCTTTCCCTTCCAGGATACGTAGCAACGCCATGATCCCCCATCATGGCCCAACCATCCCTAAATAAATTTAAAAAATTCCCTTTCCCCCGTGTATGGACCATACCTACACAAGGTGTATTCCTCGTCCTTACCGCATGGCGTTAAACTACACGGATAAGAAATATTGAAAAATGCCCTCTTCCCTCATGTACGGACCAGACCTACACGGGGTGTATTACACTTTCAATGAACTACATCCAGCTTGATTCCTACCCCTATAGGATACGTAGTGATGCCAGGATCCCCCATCCAGGCCCAACCATCCCCAAATAAAGTTAATAATGCCTTTTTTCCTCGTGTACAGACCAACCCTGCATGGGTTGTATTCCTTATCCTTACTACATGACGCTGAACTGCATGGATGAAAATATTTAAAAATTCCTCCTTCCCCCCATGTAAGGACCAGACCTGCTTGGGGTGTACTAGAAAGAGAACTACGTATGGCTTGATTCCTACCCTCGCAAGACACATATCGACACTGGGATCTTATCTCCTAGCCCAGCCGTCGAGAAAACAAAACACAGTTATATATACCTCTCGTCCTTACCGAACGACGTTAAACTGCATGGACCTTGTCCTAACCACATGGCGTTAAACTGTACAGACCTCATCCTCACTGCACGAATTTAAACTGGACGTACTTCATCGTGACCCACCCAAGATATATTGAGAAATGAGGTGGGAATACTCCTTGCACATTTGGATGCATCCTTTCCATACATCAGACTCCACGACTCAGTTAATTGAAAATCTTTATAACAATTCATGGCCATCGGAAGTGGAAAGCTATCGACCCATGGACACCTTTTCATGACTATGCATACCATTCCCTCAGTGGTTTTGCATATTTATTGCCCCTGACCCATCTACCAAAGGCAAGATTTCCTTAGGTGGAACCCTTCCTAGCTCCGTACGGTTACCGGCCTCAGAGCCACCATATAATATATCCCAGTCCAAAAACTCACGGAGGAGTGGTTTACAAGATCATTCCCCTCTCACATATAAATTTTTCCAAGGTATCCCTACCTGTTTATCCTATGTACCGTTAGTGGTTCACATGATGATATTCATTTTCAGATGTCAATCTAGGACTGGGATACATTGACTCGATAAACAATTAAGGTGAAGATGTTTCTTGTATGCTTGGACACCATTATCCCCATATGCCAAACTATGCACTATGATCAATCTCAGATTTTTATAATCATCCATGGGCATTGGAAGTGGAAAGTTATTGACCCATGGAAACCTTTGCATTACTATGCATACCATGCCCTCAGTGGCTCTGCATATTGATATCCCCTGGCCTGTCTACCAAAGGCAAGATTTCTTTAGGCAGTAATCTTCCTAGCTCCGTATGCTTACCGGCCTCAGAGCCTCCATGTCATACCTCCTGATCTGGGAAACCCCAGAGTTACACTTTACACCCTCATTCCCTCACACTTGTTCAAATTATACTAGATCCTCCTAACTCAGTTTCCTTCAAGGTAATTGTAGCGATAGTCACCCAATGGTCCGAACTCTACGACCGCTAAACTAAGAGTATGTCGTCCTTACCGCATGACGTCAAACTGCATAGAGTAAAGGTATACCCCATATGCAAGATAAATAGTCATGGTGAACTCTTCGAGCTTTAACAGCAACCAGGGATGAACATCCCCAACATGTCCAGATATTTCCTTACCCAATGACAAACATCGTGGCCCGGTCGATCGCGGATCCTCATAATCATTCATGGCCATAGAAAGTGGAAATTTATCAACCTGTGAACACCTTTGCATGACTATTCATACCATGCCCTCGGCGTCTCTTCATATTGATATCCCCTAGCCTGTCTACCAAAGGCATGTTTTTCTCAGGCGACACTCTTCCTAGCCCTGTACGCTTACTGGCCTTAGAGCCCTCATATCATCTCTCCTGATTCAAGAAGCCCTATATCCAAGATTTAAACCATCAACCCCTCTCCAAGTCTTGGAAATGATGAGATATTCAAGCCCAGTAACATTTTGATCAAGAGCGGCCTTTGTAATTTTGTCCTTACCGCATGATGATTAAAACTACACGAAGTGTGTCTTTGCAACTTGGCGAGAAACTACAATGGTCGAGCATTAAACATCCAGGGAAATGACTCCAATCACAAGGATTTTCACAGATTTAATAATTCCCCCCATCCTCGCTGCACGACGTTAAACTGAACAGTATGTTTAAAAAATGCTCCTCATCTTTACCACATGACGTTAAACTCCACAGAATTTAAAAATGCTCCACGTCCTTGCCGCATGACATTAAACTGCACGGTCAGACCTGTCTTGTGTTCAGTCAAGAGCATAGGCTTTCCTCTATCCCTCAGTGCACGAGCTAGACCTGAACTAACCACCACCTCACACTAGCGTGAGAATGGATGACTTCACCCATTCCCAGGAAGTCTATCCTAGATGTTTCTCCCGTATCCTGGCACCCTCTTTTCATAAACCATACTCTGTACTCAGAAAAAGCCAAAATCTCATAAGCCACCCCTGGTGATCCCAAATTTCAACTTCTCTGAAGCTGCATGGCTATCGAGAGAATACAATCATTGGTTCAAGGACACCTTTGCATGACTATGAATACCATGCCCCCAGTGTCTTTGCATATTGATATCCCCTGGACTGTCTAACAAAGGAAAAATTTCATTAGGCAATAATTCTTTCCATATGCCTCTTGGCCTCCGAGCCCCCATGTCCATCCTAGGATTCAAAAACCTTCTGAGCAGCAGTTTACCAACCTCTTTAACAACCCTGCCTAAATATGGTGGAACGTCTCTGATGAGATTACCGAGAACCAGGAGAAGCCGTTCCATTTTGAAGAATGTCCCAGCTGCATGACATTAAAATGCGTCAAGCCCCAACCGTCCTTCACACTATCTAAATGCATAGGAAAGTGGCCTCTTGACCACACTCCTGATTAGTACAGATGTTCCCAAACCCTTTCGGACATCACCCACCCTCTCTGAACCACCCTTGGAGGTTTTAATAATTCTCCAAGCCACCCATGGTGGTTTCCATAATACGGACTTCCATGAAGACCTCAGGACATTAGAAATGGATAGTCATAACTTAAGGAAACCTTTGCACAATTATGCATACCATGACCTCAGCGGCTCTACATATTGATCACCCCAAGTCCGTTCACCAAAGGCAAGTCATCCTTAGGTAATGCTTTCCTACTTCTGTATGTTGATACGACTCCCATGCCTTGAGACATACCTTGCATGTCATCAAATCTAAAACTTCCCCCCCCCCACATGCGTCCGAAGGGTATTGAGACATATTTTAATCAACCAAATCTTGTCAGGGCCCTCTCCCCACCATATCTGTTCACAACTGTTTGACCTAAAACATCAGTAATGATAGTCTTGTTGGCGGGACTTTAAACCAGTCACAAAAAATCCACAAAGCCTGTTAGGCCAAAAACCCGAAAATGGAGACCTAAGAAAAAGTCAGGCCATAACCGCTGGGTCCACACCAAATGGGCCCAGGAAAAATTAGGGTATTAACAGAAAATACAGAAAGTATGTGGGGATTCCTACAAAACCCTAGCAATAGTCAGACTATGCTCATTGGACCCCATGATCCAGGAAAAAATTAGAGATCATTTCTATTCTTATCATTTTACTAAATTATGATTAATTCTAATTCAGTGAGTTGTTATTTATGCAACAGTTTTTCTGATAACCATCAAGTTTTACAACAAGGGGAGATCGACAGCAGATTGTATCTCACTTGAAAAAAGGGGGAGGACCTCCACAAGCCGGAGTCTCTCCTTTTCTGCAAAAAAAAGAGGTGGTAAAACGGAATAAAAAATGGCTTCGACGATCACAAAGGATCCTAGCTCGCTCTCTCCATCAGATCGGAAACTGTGCGGTGAAGGTTATTGCACGTTTGCTCTACCACGGCCTTCTCCCTGGCCTCAACTTCAGCCACCAAACGAGTATGCCTCACCGTCGTTTGGAGATCGTTAATCTCCTTCCTAGTATCTTTGAGGCCACTAGTCAAAGATGAAAACTGATTCCTCAGCACCACCGCCCGAGCTTCGCATTCATGCAGCTCGGTTGATAGAGCGGTCACCTAATCTTGAGAGCTTACCTTTAACACTATCAGCTGATAGAGCCTCTTCGTAGCATCCACAAAATATCAGGTCCCACAATGAGAGGCAGCGAGATGAGCAAGCTTGTGTTAACCAGCAGCAACCCCCTCGTAGGTAATGATGACCTGGAAGGTGAGACGATGAAGTGGGTGATAGTGGAATCCACCTGACCCCAAACCCAAGAAGTGTTGTCGAAGGACTTCAGTTTTGGTCGCCATCGCAGCCAGAAGACTTTGGACAACAATCTCACAGATCTGGGGCCATGCCCACCGTCGCACTGCCCGGTGGTCTGTCATGATACGAGGATATTTAGTATCCTCACTGGATGACATGGGAATGAAATCTAGCATTGCGGTCAGCACAGGAATGTGCGCACTGGAAGAAGGTTCCAAAACTGGAAGGCCAGAAGCTTCTAATACTGGTTCAGGCTTAGGAGTCAAGTTGGGAAGTCCAATATTGACCGGCGAAGCTTCGAGGATTACATAGCAGGGACCTGAAGTCATGGGATCCTCCTCATCTACATCCAAAGGAGTTGGATCTGTTTGAACTTTGGCCGCAATGGGGTTAGAAGAGGAAGACCCCCTAACCCACTTTGACCTACGAGCCATCAACCGGTCTTCCCTTAAAGCCGACGAAGAAGGTACAGTAGGCACAGTAGCTACAATTACCCCGCAATTTGGGAAATTTCTGGACGGCCTTCCCCAGTATTCCATCTGGGTAATGCTTCACCCACAGTCTCTCATACTCCAAGGAAAAACTCACAACTGCCCCTGGGTTAGGCAAGGGAATACGTATGTCGGATCCCTCCCACATCTACATCAACCACAACTGACGGAGAATGGACAGATGTAGTCCTTAGGGCCACAGGTGTGGAAGGGAAACCTATAGTTGAGCACATCAAAACTGGCGAGAAAAATGATATGGGGCGTACAACTCGCACAGAGAAACCCCATCAATCCGCACAGACAAAAAACCGTCCGGCAATGAAATCATATAAGAACACCCCTCTAGGACCCCCATGCGGTTGTCAACCACGATGCCAGAAGGGGTGGGGTAGGGAGTGAAAGCAAACTGGGAAAGGTCACTCACAATCTTGATGACTTCATTCGAGCTGAGGGACTTCAAGCAAACTCCAGCTACATTGAGCAGGGTAGGAAAAAAGGCAGAAAGTGGGATGACCGTGTTATGGCGATACTCATAACAACGTCAATGATCCACTACCCAACCATATAAGAATTGAATGGCCCGCTCAGACGATAGGGTGACCCACCCTCCTGCATGTGGCTCAGTAATTCGTAAAGGCGAGCCAAAGTGGGAACGACTAGATTCACCAGGCAGCCTCCCGCCAGCTCAGCTGCCATCATTAAGGTGCAAGCTCTAATAGCTGGGTTGATATCCTGATATGGGAATTACCACCCTCTAAAAAACATGGCAAGATTACCGGGTAGCCTGCGCATAGGCATCACACCGGGACGCACCTCGTAACCCCATGAAAGGTAGTCACCCACCTAGAGAACTGCCCAGTAGGAACCTGGGATAGTTTGTGATTGTTGAGAAGGATATGCCTTGGGGAACTTGATCTTTAGCACAAGACCAATGGTTTTCAGAAATAACCCTATCGAGGTGCTATAGGAAATAAGAGAGCGGGCCCGCAAGGGGTGAACTAGCTACCGCTCTACCATAACTAGTAGATCCCTCGCCAATGATGGCACCTGTTCGGCATCATCCCATGAATCTGGAGTGGGAAAAAATTATTCATACATCTCGTCGATGATCGGATGCCCTACCAGTCGATAGATGTCCCATAATAAAATACTAACTTCACCCTGGGCAAGGTAGAAAGTATTAGTTCTTGAACACCATCAACTAAGAAAGTTATGAAGGATCAAAGATGGTGGGTAAACAACAAACTAGGAAGTCCACACTACAGAGTACAGACCTACAACTTCTAGCGGCTCGAGAAATTCCCGGCAATGATAGTGAACCCAGAAGGCCCAAGCCCATTCGTCTAAGAAAATACCTCCAGAACGAAGATCCCACCTAGAAATACACCCATCATTAGGGTCCACTCGAGTAAGGTTGACCAAGGAAGGATAACTCTCGAGAAAAACCTCTTGAGAGAAGCCTTGAGTGTGCCGATCACTTTGGATCCAAGCAGAGCCCCTCACAACAAAAGCGTCATTCAGATCGGAGTCAGAGATAATCTATCCCGACTCGGTGAGGTTCACCTAAGGGAACTCTAGAAATGTTTTCAAATAAGGGGACGAGAGACCTGAGAAGAAAGGGGGAATAGTGACATCGTCCTCAAGGCCGAAACCATAAACCGGGAGACGGCTTGATAGATGGTAGCCCAGAAGGTCTGGAGAGAGAAAGTCCTTCAAAATTCCATCATCATGAACGATGGGTCGGCTAGAGTCCTCTTTGATACCCCCAACTCTATGGACCATAGTTAGGCATCTCCCCGAACCAATTGGGAGAGGCTCGGTAGCGGGCCTAGTCACAGGATGAGGAGGAACCAAATTTTCTCCCTGCATTATGAAAACCAGAAAGATGGTGAGTCCAAAAAAATACAAATTTGGACAGAAATACCAAGTATACTACAAAGGATTATTTGAAGAGGCCTTCATGACAAGGTCCACAAGCATGCCTTCAATGGTGGGTTGCGACGACTGTGTCCCACGAAACAACCCTACGCGGAAGAAGTCTATGGTGATCTAGCCCGTGGAGCATTGGCCAGAAATCTGCAAACCAGGATTCTCTGCAGAATCTCAATCCTGGATTTAAATATTTAAGTTTGGAAATTTAAGAAATTTTCAAAGTTTGGAAGATTTTCAGTTCATGGACCACTAAAACCGCGTATCGAGTTCCTACACAGCCTGTTGCAACTTACTTTTTAATTAATTAAAAGTGTTGGTTAGTAGCTGGGAGGTTGGTCTGCAAATAAAGGCCGACGCGAATGAAGAATGGTTCGCAGAAATGGAGAATGGTTCGCAGACGAGGAGTTTCATGAAGGAACAAGCACGCAGAGACAAAAAGAAAAGAGCTCTGGTTTTGCGAATAATTCAGCAAAGGACAAAGAATAAGGGCCCTCCGTATTTATAGGCATGTTCCCCTACCGGGTCCACCCCTCTATCACAAACCATCCAAGCTTCAGGACCACTCTACATCGGATTGGCCTCTTCTTCATTCCAATCGGACCCCACTCCGATGTGGGGCATTTGTAGGGTCCTGAAAATTCCAAAAAGGATAATAAGAATCCCATTAATTCAAGAGTGGATTCTACCCAATTTCCTTCGAGGAATTGGGAAAAAATGTGAAGAAGTTGGAATAAGGAAAACCGGTCCGCAGACCGGTCCAATACTAATGGTACACGGCCTGTTCCGCGAAGCGTCCCCCTCCGCAAACCATTGTCATTCATGGAACAGAGGCAGGGATCCTCCGCAAACACGAAGCAGGTTGGGTGCTAGGCCGGTCCACCGACACAAACCACCCCGGCCGCAGACCGCGCAAGCCGGCCCATGCCGCATGCACTGTCATTCATGGAAGAGAGGTGGAACCCTGTGCGGCCGCAAATCACCCCTCGAACCGACTTGGTTCGTGGGTGAGATGCACCCCCCGTGAGTTGTGGATTGACCAAGTCATCCGAAAAATAGGTTTTCGGTCACGTTTCTCTACAAAAGGTGCTGCATGGACACAATTGACTCCTTTTTCCTCCCCTATATAAAAGGACATGAAAGGGTATAAAAGAGGAAAGGCGATCGGAAACAGGTGGAAGGATTTCAGAGTAAGGAGCTGATAATTTCACAAAAAAGAAAAGTTTTGATTCGCGAACCAAAACAGGTATAAAATTGGAAATGAATTAATATAAAACCAAAAAACTCATAACAACATGGTGAACCGCGAACTAAAAATCACAAAAAAGGCAGACCGCAGACCATGGCCCCTTCGCGGAAGCATTCCCCGCGAACCAGGGAGATTATGCCCCTTTTTTGATTAGACGTACCGTGCAACACCCTCCTACGTGGGTGAAGCCCTGACCGGAAAAACCCCAACCAGCATTTCCCTTGGCCGCCACTGCTCGTGTAGACTCCCCCGCGGACCAACTTGGTACGCGGGCCGAACCTGAAGCCATGAGCCACCCTAGTTCATGGGATTCCCATCAGTCTGCGGACCACCCTAGTTCGCGGACGGCCTCTCCAGCCATGTAGCACCCTCCTATGCGAAGGATGCCAGCCCTCACACACGCTTGTGTCCTGCCAAACCCTTCGGAGTTTCAACTCCCTGAGCTAGATTACACCCTTCTGACAGGATCTGATCCTTCACAACCCCTTCATCAGCCTATTAATCGGCCTTCATCCAAGGCCTCTGCCGAAGCCAGTGGACCCATATGATGACACCTTCAGGTGAATTAGCGCACCACTTTGTGTTCACATACCCACGGTAGGCGAGGGAGGAGGGGTTTCCCCAGCCCTTTAGCGGATTCCCGAGTCACTCCTGGGTCCACATAACCATGGTAGTGCAGAGTCTATGTCCGGGGGTCCCCTTTTTCCCCCTCCGCTTGTTTGGATTGGGGCACTTCTCCCCTCCCCTGGGAGTGGTGACCTTCCCATCAGAAGGAAGCACCCATGCACCTCCGTACTACCCTATGGGCATGGCCAAGGAAGGGAAGCATGGGGAAGGGTGATTATCCTCTTCTTCGGTGACAATTCCCCCTCCCTTTGGGCTTCATCACCATGTGCAACGTCCTTGGTGTAAGGCCCTAGCCTTTCTTGCAGGACGTGGCACACCTCCGTACTTCCCCAGTGCCATGGACCAAGAGGGGAAATGGACAAAAGGGTATCCTTTCCATCTCCCTCTGCACCTTTTCACCATCGGGCCTCCATCCCAGAGTAACTCCCAATCTCCACTTCTCGGGATACTCCATGCTTAAGCCCCACTCCACTTCTCACGGACGCACCTTTCGCGACATGATCGTCAGGTCTCTGCTGCCTCTTCTTTCTCACACCGAGCATGATTCACGTGGGATTAGAGTAAGAACTGACCCTGACACCATCCCCATGCGAACTACAAGGACTTTTATCCATGTCAATACATGGTATGTAGGAAACCTCCATGAGGTTCAATCCCATTACCCATCGGACCCCCGGTATATCTTGACGTCGGTTCTCCGACACCACCCCCATGAAAACTATGAAAACTTTTATCCATGCCATGGCATGGTACGTAGGAAGCATTCGCGAGGTTCAAGCCCAACAACTTTCCATTCTGACCCCCCTTCACATCAGTTCATCCTTCATCCCGTATGACGTTAAACTGTATTCTCGAACTATGGGGACTATGATTCCCCTCACAAGGATATGTTGGAAGCCTATATCACGGGTTCGATCCAAACACTCAAGTCATTATCTGTCCCCTTGGATGACAATAAACTCCAGAGCACCTAGTTATGATGCTTTAAACCAGCATCGTCTTAATGAGTCCGAACTCCTCGTAATAATTAATCCAATGAGGGATGGTAAACCTCAGGCCTAAATGATTCCGAATCCCTTCATTTGTCTTACCATTTCCAACTAGGAGTAATCCATTGATACTATGCTTGGGTATAAACCAAAGATTCGCAAACATATAAATATGTCTTAAATATCTAAGAGATCCCCAGAAGAGGCAATAATTCCCCCCCCCCAAAGGGTGTGATTACCCCAACTTCCCATCCTCTCGACCAATGTGAGTTCTTAAGTGTCGTTGGCCAAATCGCCCAGCGAATGCCTGCCTTTGGAAAGCAGGTCCACGCATCGTCGGATATGGAACCGTTGGGTGTTTTGAACCAATTCGGAACAGTGATAGATCATTCATATAGTATTTCCTAATGGTGAAACCTCATTCAACTTGACTGTTATATGTGGAGTGATATTCCATTCATCCTAAAGATGTGTTCTTACACTATATGTCTCCTAACCCATTCTAGAACTGGTTGAAGTAGGTATGGTCACATGTGATCTTGAAAGAGAAATAATTTGGGTAAAAATTTATTTATTAATTAATTTTTTACATTATTGGTATTTTATATTTAGTATTCACATATATTTACTAGAACTGGTAGAGACACCAGTGGTGTTGTCCACCTGAATTGTAATCACACATTTCTCAGGAATCATGGTATCTATGAAGATCTCATGTTTTATAACATAGGTATGGGAAAGGGCACTGGATATTTAGATAACCAAGCGGGTGGAACTTGGTTGGGGTTGGGAGGTAGGTTCGGGGATGGACTTGTGAATTATGGTATATTCCACTTTCTCTTTTTTTATTTTATACTTTTTTGTATATGATCCACCCCAAGGGAGAATTCTTATGTCGGTATGAATTGTATGACATGTATAATAGTTTATTTTTATATAACTTGATTTTGATATTTAATATTAGTTGGAATTTAGTTATGGTATAAGCTATTATGCTTCATTTATATTTTCCTTAATTATTAATATTTCTTTCACTAGGTTTATGGTTATCCATTGTCAATGGTATAGTACCTCCACTTGTTATCTATTGAACCTAAATTCTAGTTAGAAACCTACAGTGTATAAGGAGGTATGTTTTAGTTGTGTGGTTCTCCATTTTAGTTACATAGGAGTTAAAACATGATTTTCATGTTACACTAATCATAAAGAGGTGATAACACAACTTGAGGTATATAAATATTGTGTATAGTTTTGATCTTTAACCTAATACATTCTATTTTATTATGTATTAGGTATAAAAATATGTTTTATAATATTATTTGAAGAAAATAATTTATTCATTGGTCAAATGAAATAATTATATGTCAAATTTTATAAGCAAAAACACATACAAAAAAATTACCCTCTTTTACCGAAGAGTTAATAAAGAAAATGTACCTTGACATGAAATAGTTTGATTAATAAATAAAATTTTATATATACTCATGAAATTAATATCGACTAATGTTACTAGAAAATATTTACATAATATAAATATATATAAATAAATTTTATTGTATTTTTTCTTATAATTTGATTTGAATGAGTCTAACAGGGCATTACTATTTTATTTATTTCTATTTTTTTCATATAATTTTTCTAAAAAAATTAATGAGGTAATAAAAAAACATGTATCACTTGATTCACTATAATATATTATGGATATAAATAGGGTAGTGTTAATTATGATCAGTTTTGTGAGAAGCATCAAATAGTTATTATAGGAGGTTTTCAAAAGAAATATGGATGAGATCACTAATAAAAAGTGAAACACACCATTTCATTATGATATAAAAAACAAAAAACAGGAGGGAAATATAATAAACATTAAAAATATTCCTATCTCTTTCATTTATCTTTGTGTAATTTTATTATCTCTTATATATTTCAAATAAATAAAATTATACCAAATTTTGAATGTCATGTTAAAATTTATTTTTATAACTTTTTACAAAAAATTATTCTTATATTATACAATTTTACACTAATTCTACTTATGTTTTAATAAAATTAACATCAAAAAATATAATTTAACACTATTGGGATATATGATAATAAATTATATTTAAAAAATTATAATAAATTTTGGGGTACAAAATTAAATTTACATGCTAAAATACTTTTTATAAATGAATTTTTTCACACCCACCAGATAAGAAAATTAAAAAAATAGAAAAAATAATATTAATTAAAATAATGGTAGAATAAATTTATCTTATATATTATATATGATAAAACATTTGTATAAAATAAAACTATAAACATAAAAACACTTCTATATTATAAAATTTGTTATACACTTATCTCACTGGTTCTGCCAAATAAATACCATATAAATAATTATATATTATATATATATATATATATCAAATAGTTGAAATTTATATCATCCATACTATGATATATATTATGTTTACAAATATAAAAAGAATCAAATTTTCTTTAAGGACATATCTATGAAATTTATCTAACCAAGAGAATTTGATAAAGATTATTTATTGATGAAATGAAAGGTTTAAAATAACATCATGTTATCAGGATTACATCTTTTTATAGTATAATATAAATTTTTATTTTAACATATTAACTATTAAAAAAAATACTAATAACTCTATTTATTGGATTAAAAATATGGTCCTCCATATAACAAAGTAGTGTCCCTGATCCCCTAAGGCTGACAACATGCATCAAGGGCATCAAATATAGTTATTTGGGATGGTTTCACCCACAAAACCAAACAAAAACATCCAAACATGGAATATTAACAAAAAAAAGATACATGAAAAGATACATATCTTATAAAAATCATTTAAAAACAAAATTCACAAATACAAAAGAATTTGAAAGAAACAAAAGGAAGACCAAAGAGGCCAAAACTAACTCGAGCTAGTTGGTTTCTCAAAACCAAAGGATCTATCTTCAACTCCATGTGACTCTTTGATCACCACCATCACCCAAACAAAACTCAATTTATAATTGATATAGGTCACAATCCAAAATGAAAATACATGAAACAAATATGAGGACTACATACCAACTAATGTGAGTATGTTGGGTGTGAACTAAAGCTATCATGGTACATCTATGAGTCCATTTCATTTCTTTCATAAAAGAAACCAATTATTTGTGTTTGAAAACAAGTCTTGCCAAAGTAGGATTTAATTTTCAGCACAAAACATGGGCAAAAACTAGAATTAAACATGATCTTACTAAAAGTATCCCATTTACAAAACCATTTCAAAAAGATGGTTCTTTTTAACAAAAATACCAGTTACAAAGTAAACCAAGACACCATTCATTAAAATCCACACATTTTTGAAATAAAAATATCACAAGGTTGAAAAAATTTCAAAATAATTTTCACCAAAGACCAGTAGTTTTAAAAAAAATCCTTTTTTTACTTTAAAATATATCACACACCCAATATAAAAGGAAATAAAGGAAACAAGTGTAAATAATAAATAAGAAATATCCTAAATAAATAGATGATATAACACCAGCCAAAACATGGATAAAATTTATGAGAATCAAAGTATCAATACAATTACATCTTGGTAATAAGAAAAAAACATGCCAATACATATGAAAAGAAAATAATAATATAGGATACATAGCATGAGGAAATACCACAAGTACTAACGTGACAACACAAGACACATATCTGTGGACTTACTGACTATAGGCTAACAATCACACATTTGTTAGTAGAATAAATCTAAGTAGTCCCGTCAGTGAAAATATAACTTTCCAGCTGTTACATACAAATAGGGGGACTATCTACTAATAAACCTCAACTAGAATAATAATTCCCCACTAATTCCCACTTAGTAGCCTCAGTTTCCCCATGGAATAATAATGGAGGTGGGTCTTGAAAAATCAGTGTCACCACATGAAAATATTAAACCCATTGTGCTAACCCCACAACCACATCCTTCCCACCTTCCACACTACCCCTAAAATGATCCCAAAAAAAATCACTTCCAAAGTTATAGAATAACATTAATTTCATGTATAACCAAAAAAATTATCAACAACACAATGGGAATCAACAAGGTAACAGTCAACGTCACTTCAAAAAATTCCAACCATGACTTCACTTATATCATATATATCTTATACATTTTGAAATCCATTTTTAATACAACTTGGAAGGAAAATGTAAAACCATGGAAAAATACAATCAACCATAAAAGCACAACCAAACCAAATAAGGGAACCAAAATCTCATTTCTAAAATAAGGAATTAATTAAAATATGAAAACTCTTTTCAAACATGGAATCCCCTTTTTGAATGTGAAGGAAAAACCCCCTTTGATTTTTTTATTTTAAAACTACAAAACAAAACTTTTTCATCATGGAAAACCAGCCTTGTAATTTTATCAAACACATAGAATTCATAAAATACCATTTTAATTCAAAATATTATTGTAAATATTAATTTATAATAATATAACTTGTGAAAACCAATCCATGTTAATGAAAAAATTACCAAATCACACCTAGATAGGCCATACAAAAAATATATAGGGTAAGCATGAATTTAATAAACTCAAGACTAAATATATCCCATATGTGAAAAAAAGGAAATGGAAACACCTACCTTAAGTGTTGGAACCTTGTATCCTTTGATGAAATATACTAGAAAGGAACTTGTAGGATGGGTAAAACCATTTCAAATCAAAATCACAAATTTACAATAAACCTAACCAAGAAAATCATCCAATCATGACCCCTAGGGTTATAGGATAAGGGGAAAAGGAGAGAAAACCATAGAAGAAGATGAATAAAGTCTTAACCTTTTGAATCAGGTAAATATACACCAATAAAGAACCATAAATACTACCCTGTATGATCTTGGAAGAGAAAAAGAGGGATGTGAAAGGCTTAAAAATAATAGGGACTGAAGTGGGGGACCTAAGGGGAGAAACCAAAATTTAAAATAAGTTAAAAGGGAAACAAATACACCCTCTAGAGTGGGTTGCATCATTTACCTACACGGTTAACTAATCCAAGAAGTAACCTTATAGATTACCACTATAAGAGGCTATGCACTTAAGATGCACTATTAGTTTAACCATGTACCCTAACCATGTGACCTGGAAATGTCCCCAAATTTGTACATTCTCATCCCAAAACATGTTGAACTTGAGGGGAAAATCTATCCATCAAATACCCCCACATCAAAGTGACACTAGGGTTGTCACAATAACTATGTGGAAATTGTTTGTATAATTTTATAAAAAAAAATTTAGTCATATTTTTTTGAAAAATTAAAATTTTCTCACCTATTGAGTGAGATAAATTTTTGATAAATGTAAAAAAAAATAATAATTTTTTTACATATTAGAAAAATATCTCACTAAGTATACACAATATTTACCATTTATAATTAAAATATAAGTTTGAAAATAATACCAGTTCAACATTTTAACATATATTTTAAACATACATTAAATAAATTTCTATAAATCTATATAAGTGCGATAAAATTTATAAAAAATAATATAAATTTATATTTTTATTTCTAAAAAAATATTATTATACATATAAAATTTCTTATCCAGTAATGAGATCAATTATATATAAAAACAAGAAAATATTACCTTTTAGTCATTTATTTTAAATTAATTTCAAATAGTACATTTTTAAGGAATTGTAGTTATTCATAATATGTAAATACCAAATTAAAAACTCATTAATTTATATATTTCTTAGTCTATGTGTTAAAAATTTGTTGAACACAATTGCATGAAGCCTAAGAATGATTTTGAATAATTTTAGGCTTATGATGAGTGGTCTGCCATGATAAAGGATCTGTACGTGCCAGGATAAAGGACCAGTGCACTCCAAGATCATAACTCAATGCATTCCAAGGATAAAGATGATCGAAAAATGTATTTTTCTATAAATAAACAATTTTAATTCGCATTCAAGAATAAAATAATGAGAGTTAATTTATGATCCATACCCAAAGTCCACCTAAACCTTCATCCTTTTATGCTCTTATTTCTAAAAGACCTTAAAAGGAATATGTACTCTTATGAGAGACTTACAAATAAAAATCATAAGGAATATAGGTGAAGATTACTCATATGATGTGACTCCCTTTATGTAATAGGTATATATTATCATGGGGTCATTTTATATATTTATTGGTTCTATAATATATATGGGGTTAATGGTTGATAATTTGGATAATTTGGAGAGATAGGCTAGATACAAAATTAATAGTAACCATGTGGTAACCATGTGATATGGATCTATTGGTTCTAGTGGAAACTTTAATGGTTTGAGAATTTATTTTCTAACTTTGTGGGTATCTAGGAAGATTTTTTAGATAAAAGAGATTTGTTCCAAAGGATTTCACATAGTTTTTTCATGGATTTTCTAACGACAAAGATATTCCTAGGTAACCATGCTATTCAGTTTTGAAGGCATAGTTACTACCACACTGTTTGAATAACACTGCGACCTAACAATGTGAACCAAATTTAATTATTTTAGTTATAAAATTACCCCAACACTGGTTGTAATTTTTAATTATAAGATCATCATAATCCCTTATTTGGTCGCCCCAACATCACCTTGATTCCCTATAAGGTTATCCCCTTAACCTCTTGGTGATTCTCAATCATTATTTATAGACATATTTGATATATATTCAGATTTATACTTGATTTCATATCATAATTTCTAGATATCTATTTTCTATCTCTTTCCATTATTTCATTATAAATATAATGAGATATGATTTTTGAATATGTAAGGTTGTATGGGGAATTTATAATGTTTCTTATGGATCTAGGATCATGAGGGCTTATTCTTAATTTTTTTTATCTTTTTCCAAGGTTACTAAGTTTCCTCCATTGTTGATGTAGGTTACTCTATAAAATGGCTCTTTCTCATGTTATTCCTTTTATTATTATGTATTCCTTTGGTTTAGATTGTGAAAATAATTTATTTGAAATAAATAAGGGATATTTTGAGTAAATTATTATTTTTGTGGCATGAAATATGGTTTTTAAAATGGTTTTCTCTTTAAAATTAGTTTTGTGCACATCATGTGTTTGATAAAAGGACTCAAATATGGGTTTGATACTAATTTTGTTTCAATAATTGATTTGGTAATATTTTTTGCCGATTGTTTTTAATATTTTGATGTTGGTTTACTTGAATTTCTGAAAAAATATCACTTTGGTATTCTTGTGCGCATTCAGTTATGGACATATTCAATCCTTAGTGATTGTGGCACCACTAGGGATTATGGATATATCCTTATTATTTTGTGGAAAATAATGGGTTTTTCTGATATTGACATACATTGATTGGACTTGATATCATTAAGAACATTGTTATGCCATATTAGTGTTCCTTTCATGTCTTAGGTATATATTCCCATTAACTAGAGCCCATTGTTTTTTTGTGACTTGTTCTTGGTGTTATATTTGATGGTATTGTTTATTCCTTGATTAATCACATGTTTATATTTTAAGATATAGATTATTTTTACTACTACCCTAAAATTTATCATTTAGGTTGATATCTATATTATTATGGCTTTATATATAGATTATTTTTATAAGAAAACCAAAAGATATTTTATGTAAAATATTTTCAAATGAAATAGCTATATGAAACATATTTTGTATTAATTCTACAACTAACTATGGGATTGTGACATACATTATATTAATTCATGGTCGTATCCTAGTTGGTGTTTTAATCACACCATGAATATACCCCTAGGTATATTTAAATTTGGTTTTGAGGGATATATGTAAAGGGATGGGCTTTATGTAGATCAATGACTCATCCCTATTGAAATCGTCTTCATAATGGGTTGGGATGGTGGTTACATAAGGTTACCTGGAGACTAGGATTTAGTTTTGGTTTTTACTTCTTTGTTTTTCATTTTCTATTGGTTCGTATATGTCATGGTTTTGTAACTTTCTTACATGATGTACTATGATTACTTATCTTTATCTTATTATACATGAGACATTTTGTGTTATCTTTCAAGGTTAAATCATTCTCTCTATTTTTATGTTGATACCAAGGTGCTTATCATCAGCCCATGGCGATTATGAACGCACTTCAGGACTTGTTGTGGGATATCCAGGGTGACATGTTAGGTTAACCTAGGTTGGTTAGTTTTATATGAGGGATTCATCAAGTAGTAATTAACAAAAAAAACTTCCCTAAGGTCTTCAAAATAGACCCTGATGAAGGAAAATGCCTCAAGTGAATTTCAAAGAAGAATTTGTGAAGGTCATTCTCACCACGCCCCTTCAATTTGATAAGAATTATCCAAGGTCCTTTTTATCATCATCAAACCCCCATATTTCACTAAAAAACAAAATATTTCCAAGGTTTCCCATATTTTAGAATTGAATCCACTTCACCCAAGTTCATCACCTGACCTTAATGTTCGACCGTTGCTAATATTTCATTCTCAAGAATGTTTATTTTCCAATTTATTCACTTATGTGAACTTCCTTGAATTAGAAAACTAATAAAATTATTCTCAAACAAGGCCACATACCCTCAAAAGTTCAAACTCATTTTATCTTTTATTTATCAAATATAGTCTTCCCAAGGGTCATATATCTTCTAAAAATTCATAAAATTCCCCAAACATTTAACTTATCATGTATAAGTCTCATATATGGTTGACCATCATACAATTCATTGACTAACCGTAAACTATAAACTACTCATTTTACATCTCACATATGGTTATCCATCACCATGTTTATCAAATAAAAACAAGAGTTATCCTATTTATGTGTAAAATCCACTTATTTTATCTGCATCCCTCATAAGTTCATTACCAAACTACATCTTGTTATATGAGTTTTAATTCACTTTGGTATTATTCTATGTAAGACCCAATAATATTAAAATAAATCCCTTTTATTTTCATATATCCATCTATGTCACATATCATGTATCATGGAGAACCCTGTGAATCCTCCTTAAAACAATCCCTACACCTTTTAATAGTTTATCTATGGGATCCTAATGTTAAGACACATCAGTTTAAGTCCCAAATCGCTCCCACTTGTTTCAACATTTAGTGTACTCACAAAAAATGTGGTATTCTTATCCATAAATCTAAATAATACATTATAAAATAATTCCTCTATGTTATAAAAACTAATTCTAAATTATAATTTCTCATCCTTGTTTTTGCCAATATATGTGAATTACATACACTATGTTATATGAACTTAAACTATATAATATTATGATCAATCCGACACAAACATAAACTATATTGATTGGCCCTTATTTTAGGACCTATAACTTCGTATAACTATTCTATTCCTTATTAACTTAAAATATATTTTTTATTTCTCTTTATATATAAATTTAAACTATATAGTAAACCCTATTACATGGATTTAAATAATAAGACTCATTATCAATGATAAATTTCATACCCAACCTAAAAGGATATAGAATACACATTCTTCTTTATTTCTCAGCTCAAATTTTCAATATTTTTTTATTATGAACTAATGGCACAAAAATTCATGTGTATTTATATTATAACCCCAAAAAATGTTGGATTTATGTAATTTAATTGGGATATATCAGAATCCTTCTATAATTATAATCCTAACAACTTTGTAACTACATAGTTTATCAATTATTTTTATCTTCCTAGATAAAATTAAACACTACCATAATACTTAATCCTTATTAGATGGCACAAAACCCTAGTGTATCCATTTCATCTTGTTAGAAAAAATTAAACTCTAATATATCAATTTTATCTTCGTAAATGAAATCAATCCTTAGTGTAAATCATTCATTTTATATAAAAACATCAAACTCTAGTGTAACCCTTAATCTATCATATATGACACAAAACTACAATATAAAAGTTTCATATTCCTAGACAACATTAAAATATAATGTAACCCATTCATATTAATAAATGATATTAAACTATAGAGAAACCATAGTGATTTTTTGGGTGAAATTAACCACTAGTGTAATCATTTTTTCAAGCTAGATATCATTAAACTCTGTCATAACACTTAGGCCTTTTTGAATGGATCTAGACTCTAGTATAACCCTTTAAATATTTTATATGAATCAAAATAATCTTATAAATAATTTATATAATTTAGCTATATTAAATGTTAATATAACACTTTCATCTTTATATATGTAATTTAACTATTGAGAAATCATTTAATTATCCTAAACAAAATAATAAACTATAATATAACCCTTTATTCATCATGGATGAAATTAAAATTCACCAAAACCTTTATGCCTTTAGGTCTAGTGTTAAACTATTATGTAATCTTTCTCCCCTTACTTAGTGGAATAAAACTCTAAATATTATTCCTAGAAGAAATAAAGGTATTGTGTGACAATACTCCTATGGAAACATGCATGATTTTCCCCGACCCTAAGTTCTATATGATACTAACTCATATTGCATCCCCCCAACATATAGAAATATTTCTGTCCCTTTAATCATAGTTATTTTACCCACTAAAGTGGAAGTGATGTAATCAACTAGCATTATCACTAGGATGTATTTCATGAACACACACTAAATATATAATTGAATCCTAGAATATAAAATAAGCTACTCTTTGGGAAAATTTTACTTCCAATACACTATATATTGATACGTAATCCCCAATACATCCATGTAATCCCCATTAAAATGAGGGAAGTAGGGGTTTGGGGAAGAAATGTTTGAAATAGAAATGGGGAACCTAATATAAAAACTTTTACCTTTGAAAGATGAAGATTTATCATTAATATTTACTCATTATACTAAACATATTGGTTTTTTATGGTTAATAAAAATTTTAAATCATGGATGACAGAGTGTCATGGCCCCTAAAAAACACAATGGTTGTATAACAGTAACTAGTGATTCTACAATTCAAAACAACCATGTCAAAATATCATACATGTATATTATTTTTGTAATGTCTATAATTATTAGCTCAACTATAACACATCAATTCCTAATCTTTTAGATGACTCACCTCCATAACCAAATAGAAAATGCATAAGTGATAGAATATATTTGTGATAGTATGATCCTAAATTGGGTAAAATCTCAATAGATACTCTAAGAGATATATTTGTGAATACTAGTACTACAATAACATGATTTCCTAGGGTAGGTGACACCCATCAATATATAAAACTAATTCTAATTTCTATCTCCCATATTAGATAATTTCTTCATTCCTTATACATAGGATTTGTATGTCTCATACACCCTAGATTCCAAAAAATATATATCAAGGAGGTCCTATTCTAATTATATACATAATCAATAATGTGTCGCCCTATTTATCCTAGAGATCTGTCAAGAGTACCTTTCGTTGGTCACCAAATCTTGAACGCCAAAAATGTTTACCCGTTGGTGCAAGTCCACGTATACCATCTATGAGGCGGTAAAATATTATTTTATTTTTTAGACCTCTATAACATATCAACATGTTAAAATTATGACACAAGGAGACTATGTAGTCTTATTGAGTCAAACGCCCCAACCATCCATTAGCTATGCTTTTGTTTCCCCTCCGACCAACTCTTCCCCTTAAAGGAATTACAATCATCATGGAGGCCATCCCTATGATGATGATATCTATATATATACATTTATTCCCTATGATGAAAACATAAAGAAACATATGGGTCCTACACATGATGATGAAATCAATATCCATAAAGTTTTTTAACATTGTAAGACCATTAATCACTTGATGGCATTCCCAAAAAATACTTAAACTGACAAGGAGGTCCTCTCTATTAAAGTGTATAGATCAACCAACATAGACGTTATCAGTATACATCATAAAGTAGATATCATTAAGGTTATCCCCATGATCATATATAATAAAACCATCTTGGAGGTCCTCATTAAAATGATCGAAAAGATCCCCACCATGAGAAAATTACTCACTAACATGACATAACCATAAAGGGTCTCAAATTAAAATTATAATTATCTGTAACATCATTTATTTTAGTAAGTATATTCCATAAATTCGTTTGATAAATTTTTATACATGAAATATTAAGATAAATATAAAAATTATTTTATTTTATTAAGTTATAATATTATAAAAAATAATAAAAAATAATACATTATAATAAAAATATATGGAATAAAATTATAAAAATTATAAGAGGAATATAAATAAAATTAAATATAAACATAAAAATATTGAAGTATTTAACCTCTTGGTTTCCTATGAAAATAATCCCACCAAGTATAACTATAGATAAAAAACAAAACATTAAAACCATTTTAGACATATTGAGATATAAATGAATGAGAAGGTTGAATGTTTTTTAGAGAAGTATGTAAGGTTCTATATAGTAATGAAAACCTGTAATATGACTATTATATAGTGATTACATATATATATATATGTTAATTTGTTATATATATAGAAAATGTGTATATTGATGTTGATAAAATGGGTAAATAATCATTTTTTAAAATATATTGTTTTAGAAATCATACATTAACAAGTATAAAAAATAAATAATATCCCTTAAATAAATAAATAATTATAATAAGTAAATTATAATAACTCATTACATAATTTTTTTATTCAAGAAATATTATTTCTCTAAAAGTATTATATATTTTCTTTTTAAAATATAAATTTACCCTAATTAGAGATTAAATTTGGCATTATGGATATAATATTTGGAATTAGTGAATTGAAATTGGGTATGTTGATCACTTTCATTTATTTAGAAAACAATAATTTACTAGGGATGAATAGTAAATTACATAGATAAATTATAAAAAAGATAAAATTGATGTCTAAAATCCTAAAAATAAAAATAAATGTAAAAAATTTAGTTAATCTTAGCCACCCATAGTTTTTCCCACTTTTGGGATCCTTTTTAACTCAAAATGACAATCCTAAACCATTAAGGAAAGGATATTTTCAAATATTCCACCGAAACACATTTATTTATAGAACCATACCATACCCATTTAACAACATTGATCTTATTAATTTTTCAGTTTATTACCTTAAAAAATTTCCTCCTAAGAACTCTTATCTTAGGTTTAAAAGCTTTTGGTCAAAATAAAGAAAACTAAACCCTTTATTATGAATAATTTAATTTGGAGAAGAAGACGTTTCTGTAAAAGTTAGTTGGAAGTATTCTATATCTTTTTTGTTTATATTAACCACTTTAATGTTTTTAAATATTATTCACCATAGTAATTATCTATTATTAAAATAATTATTCTTATATAAAAATGATATTATAATTATATAACTTCACACTATTACTCATTAGTTTGTTATTGTATGTTATTTTTTGGGCTAGTTCAATCACCCACATGAAATATGTTGTAATATATCCCCCAATTTCATATTGTATGAGTATAAAAACATAAATACTGTTAATATATGATATTGATAAGTAAGTTATGTTATTGTTACGTTTTTTAGTAGGATAAATAAAAAAAAGATCATTATAAAGTAACTCATTATAAATAAAACTACAAAAAAATGTGTGCATTCATAATTTCATCGTAAAGAACTATATCTATTCATTACAAAAAGTAAACATGGGACTTTATAAATACATATAAATTTATGTTTCCAGTACCTTTACTATTATAGATATGACGGACTTATTAAAAATGAATGGTGAAAAAAATATGCATACCTAAACATGTACAAAAAAATCAAAACTACAAACATATAATAATGAAAATAAAATTTAACTAGATAATATATATATATATATATATATATATATATATAAATTTAAATAATTGGTTAGTTTAAAAATTCCTAAATATATTTAAATTTCTGAAATAGGGGATTAATAACCCTCTTTTTATTATATCGGGAGTCAGAGCACATTCAAGAAAGTCAAAAGTGAAGTAAGGGGTTTTCTCTTTATCTATACTTTTACACGATTCTACTAATGTTAAAATTTACGTTGGCTAATTTATGTTGTTATTCCATTTAAATAATTTTTTTCTCTTATAGTTAATTTTGGGTATTTATCTGTGGTCTTACCATTCATATAATTAATTCACACTTTACAGGTTTTGAGGTTTAAAAAGGGAAGTTTATTTATCTCTCTTTTTAGTTGGAATCATTATATTCCTTATACATGTTATTTATATTAATTTATGGATCTATTATTTTTCTATTATTCTATTTATATGATTTTTATTTTTTATTTACGATTATTTTAACATATTTAAAAATGGTAGAGTAAATATTCTAATCTTTCTTCCAATACACTTCTATCTCAATCACTTTCTCTCACTGATTTCTTAAATATTCTCTATGAAACATATAATTTCATGTTTATTTTTATTTTATTATTTAAAGTACATTTTATTTCCTTTATAATTCCCTTTTAAAATAATTTATTCAAATCCTATTCACTTTAAAAAAAGAAAATTTAAAAATCAATTAACATTTATTTTGGATATTTATACAGTTTATTACCACGGCACAAAGGATGTTTCATTTATATTAATATAATTTCATGTTATAATTTTTATGAACAAATTTAAGATACCCAATAACTGATTACCTAAGCCTACCCATGAAAAGGCTTGAAGTGTGTTCATGATCCATTTGGGTTGGAAACTAGTGTCGGGTCATCAAATATACTCCACAGGAATGTTTATACCTTATGAAATAAAAAACACAATATACTTCCAATCAACAAATTTACACGACTATTATATACATTGGAAGGACACAAATTTTTTTTTAAGACAACATATAAACTAAATGAGGAATATAAAAAATATATTCCATGATCAACTCCAAATAATTACTAATAAACATAATCAATACTAAACAACATAAATTAAATCTATATTAGAAGTATTAGAAAGATAAAGATTAAAGGGATAAGGAAAAATTAAAAGGGAAGATATATATGATACAAAACATCAAAAGGGAATACAATAACCTCCTCCAAAACATCTACATATGTCAAGCTAATGTATCCATAAATTTTCACAACCAAAATACTTGATCCAAAACCTGAAGATCAGCAACTAAATCCAAGTAGAACATGAATAGACCTATAATTTAACAATAATGAGAAAAATATACACACTAGGTTTCCTCATCACACCTCATTTATATCCTTTAAAATAAAGATATTTTTATTCTAGTTATAAAATACAAGTAAAGATGTAGTCATTATATTCTAATTAAAACAAGTATCAATTAATTATCATTGAAAACATTTCATCATGATCAAAAGTTACTATCTTTATTTTAAAAATTAATTTGTGAACCTTTTAAATAAACTAAAACATTTTTTGTAGAGTAAAATAGTGTAAACATCCCATAGAAAACCCTATTTTTAAGAGAATAACATAAATTTGGTTTTCTTATAACATAAATGATATAAACATAATTTAATAGTTTAATACAACAAGTAGTTATCATAAGAATAAATGAAATGAAAATAATCCTAGGATGCCAAGGATAACTAGGGATAATATAGGTTAAGGATAAAATAATACCAATATAGACCAGTTTAATAAATGCATAACCTAACCTATATGTTGAAATCACCCTAGATAGTATAACTATGTGGGAAATTCTCCATGTAAAGAAAGATTGTGCTTGTGGACACTAAATATATCATGATACAAAAAAAGTGAAACATAAATACCTATACTTCCTACCTAGACAACCATAGTTTCCCATAACATATAAAAATATGTGATCCAAATAATTATATAATAGAAGTATAGTCATATAAATGAAACAATTAAAAACTCACCCTCACCTATAAACACCCTTTATAGAAATAACCTATTTCTATCAAGATATAAAAAATATATAACACCCTAAACCAGGGTAAACATATAATTACATATAATCATTTCAAAAATTTATCATAATAGTATAGGGAATTATCTAAGGTTTTATTATCTTTAGAATTACCATTTTATATGTAAAAAACATGCCTTATAAATATAATTTGAGAAATAAAATTATATTAATATCATTTGAAACCAAATTATAAAAATCTCATTAATACGTTTTACTAATCATGTAACATTCAGAAAACCATAAAGGGAAAGGGTCCATGAATACACCTAATCTTGAAAAAAACACCAAAAAATATATTTGAGAATATTTTCATTAACTTTAAACTATAACCTTCTATTTAAAATATCCACTTATAAATTTAAATAGACATTAGATATGCATAAACTTTTAGAATAATTTTTCAAATTAAAATCCAAAGAGGAAGCCTTTTCATATTTAATGAAGTCCAAAGGGTAAGATTCTATTGGAAAAACTATTATTCACACTTATCAAGGTTCATAAATAACTAATACATAATTTAGAAACCCCAATAAATAATAATTTTACATTTAAAAGGATCATACATTGATAAACCGACCCTATATTCATTTATTTAACTAGACACAACACCCAACCACCTCAAGAAAGAAAGTAGATGAGGAAGATACTAAGAGAAAACCTAAAACAACTTTAACACCCATGGATATTTGGAAAACATATCACCCTAGGTCACCTTGATCTTTCTTGGGAAATAGAAATAAAGGAAACAAGGAAGGATAGGTGGACGATGAGGTTTAGATAAGCATTCCCTATAAAATAACTTTTTTCTAGGTGAAAAATACATTGTAATGCAGAGGGAAACAGGAGAATAAAGGAAGGTCATGCATATGAGTCATGAAGGATAGGTGGGAGTATATTGGGGGAGTTAGGGGTTAAATTTTAAGGAGTAAAATATGATGAATTCTTATTTTAAATTAATATATTTATGTTACAATGTTTTTCTGCATGGTTTCTTAAAATGTGTGTCAATTGTGATGATAATAATGAACCCACCTTGAAAAGTCACATGGTTTGGATTCCTGGCTAGTCAAAACATGTTCCCTTAATGAAAACACAACAAATATAAAACTAATTGTTTTATATGGTGTTTTTCATTATTAGATCTAACTATTATCCCACTGTGTAAAAGTCATTATCGCCCTTTTTTTAAATTTTAAAAGGAAAGACCAGAAAATGAACATCATGGATGATAATTTACACATAGTTTTAATAATGGAAATATAAATGTCCTGGTGTGACAATTCTCTCCATCACAAAACTTTTTCCCCTAATAATGTTTTGAAATGAATTATTGTTCCAAGAAAATAATGAGTTCCACCTTTCTCATTAAATACATGATCTAAAAAATCAAATAACATGAAGATCAAATGGGAATACTACCAATAAATAAGTATTTCATCATCAATATGGAAGTTATTAGTACCATAAGTACCAAATATTTCTCATATACATATTACTAATAACAACACAATGGTGGATCATTCAATGATTTAAATCAAGATAATATGATATTTAAATCATAGGGAAAACGTGAACCATAATAGAAAGATAAGAAAAACTAGTTAATAACCTTCCATGGTTTCCACATTAATGTCTGAGTACAACCAAAAATAAATTATTAACAATATTCCTTCATACCGGGATTGGTTGGGTGAGAATAATAAGAGAATTTAATAACCAAGCACTTCACCTCTCCCTCACAGAACAAAGAAACACACACAATGATACGTGAAAGAAAAAATTAACACAATATTTTATTATATTAATTTTCCCACTATATTTTGAGATTTAATTAAACTGTAATCCCTAAATATCAAGGTTTATCCAAGAACCCAATTAGATACTGATAATTCAAAATAGGAAGAGACCCTTCACGATAACCTACTATTTCCCATTAAAGTTCTTTAATGATGAAAAATTTACCAAATATAATCATTAATAAATTAAATAAGTTTAGACTTGATATCATCCAAAAAATAGCACATTGATACAAAAAATAATGAAATAGAAGAAAAAATATAGTAAAGGATGCATTAAAAAGATACCAAGTCCATATCAACGTTAGTGGGTTGAACCATGAGAATATTCCAAAGAAAAAAGCTTATATCTATATTTATTTTATGTAGTTATCATAAAGAATTTTGTTTAGGTTACCCACACAGAAACAAGTATGATAGGTCTTAATATAATACTAACACAAAGACTTATTATGAACTTATTTCTTAAATGGATGGAATACTGGGTGAATACTTTTAAAAATTATGAGGTAAAGAAACATGATGATCATTTTATGTCACTATATTTCTTATACAAAGTTTTATTACATTTTTCTTTACTAGGGTTTCCTCAAATTCTCATATGAATTAGAGAAACATCAAGAACCTCAGGAACTCCTTCCAAACCTACCTCAATCCTAATGAACTACTTCACCACTTAATTATAGGTGTCAAATAAAAGTGAGTACTATACCAAAAAAATATCAAACCAAAAACCCCATCTAAAATACTATGACTTCATGGAATTATTGAAATCTAGGTCTAGTTGTTACAAAACTAGCTTAATGAAACTTTGAGTGTAATCCAACACCGATAGAATTCCTATCTAAAGGGAATAATTTTATATTTCCCTTAGTAAATTCTCTAATTTATGGAAGTACTACTAAATGAAAAATTCTATAAAACCATCCCATATGTGGTCCTTATGTAGATTTATTTAGACAATGGATGTCCACAACTTCCATCTCGAATACTCTATCATAATGGTTACGAATATTATCTTAAGAGGTAGAAGGAGATCAAGTTGTAAAGGGGTCTTCTCAATATTCCACGACCACTCAACCTCCCACATGGGATTCTTGTTACATGATGAAATGAGGAGGGAATGAGTTATAAAACTCTCAAACATAACCCATATAAAGGAATATAGGAGGATGATTTTTAGGCTCTACAATAAGATCATTTGAAATAATCAACTTAAAGGGACCTTGATTAACTAGAGAATGTTATAATGAAGAACCACTTGTAGATCCCAAATGTGATATAGGACTTGGGGGGGAATACTCTAAAAATTAAGGAAATATAAAAAAAATAAAACAAGCTTCAAGATCCAAAACCTGTGATATCAAATATGAAAAAATAATTCAATATTTGAATATCTAAATAGAATCACCCTTAAACCAATAAATTTTATTGAAAGATTTAGAATCCTATTAATCAACACTTTTTCACAGCTTATATTATATGAGAAACAAATATTAATACTCAAAAAATTCAAAATTTACCTTTTAAAATACATACATTTTAATAATCATTAAAATATTTCAAATAAATTTTCACAAAATCATATGAATGTAATAAAACATTTAACATAAAAATGAAGTTTTTCTTAAAACCAAAAACTAACTTTATTTTTACAACATTTTCTAATTTATATTGTTTTATTAAATTATACCTATTTTGAGGAAAATTCCAAAAAAATTTGCGTATGTAAGATTTGTTCATCAAAAAAACAAAAATAACACATATAAAACACCTCAATTTACCATAAATGAATAAAAAATGAGAATAAAACAATTCAAATCCTTGAGAAACAAAATTTTTAAAAATATTTTTAATTAATAACTACATCTAATTTTCCATATAGTTTGGAAGAACATGTGCTAAAAATATGAGTCACACTGAAATCTATCTAGATTAATCTGCATAATTTGTGCATGGTTTTCAAAACTATACATAGTAAATCATGAAACCCTATTTACCTCCCAAATTCTAAATAAAATCAATAAATTTATCAAGAAAACCAAAAAATATTCAATAGAACACTTTAAATATCTTATAAATAATCAACATATTGAAAACTACCAAGACCAAGATAAAATGTAAGATGTATCCCTGTCATACAACACTAGAAACTCAAGATTTCAATAAGAAATGTTCTGGTCAGAACTCATTATCTTTTATCCCTTGAGTTTTTTAGTATTATCTCTAACCTAAAATGACTTTCCAAATAACAACTGGGATCTAATACCATTTTTCCATGAACCAACCGGGACCACCCCTCAACTGGGTCCTCCATCTAGCCCACATCACGACTCAAAGGGTGTCCCCAATACCCATACAATAACAATTTATATTGGGGAATCAAATATAATACATGGGAATGATCACACTTGAGGAAATAAAAGAAATAAAGGGACTTAACAACGAAATATATAATGATAATTCCATATATTGGAAGGCAAGATACAAAAAAAATAGTTTCGAGATCACGTATAAACATAATGTGGCATATAATAAAAAACATCCATGATTTACTATAAATTTGAATTGATAAACATAACCAACAGTAAAAAAAATCCATATAAAAAGCATGAGATATGAAAATTTTAAAAAGGATGAGGAAGAAAGCTAAAGAGGCTGATATATATGACATACAACATCAAAAGGAAATATAATAAACTCTGCTAAAAAATATCCTTACGTCAAGATAATAAATTTATTTCCTACACCACAACAACATCTGAATGATCACTTGAAGATCAATAAACACTTCAAAGTGGAACCTAGATAATCCTATAATATATTAGTCATGATAAAAATATTTCCAATAGGTATCCTCTGCACACCCCTTTCATACAATTTGATAAAAACAAGTTTCATAATAGTTTGAAATATAAATATAAAGGTATGATTTTATTTTTTCTTAAATTAAGTATGAAGTAATTCTATTTGAAACATTTTCATTATGATCATTGTTAGTATATTAATTTTCAAAATTACTCCATGGACATTTAAAAGACAGAAAAAACATTCAGGGTGGAGGAAAATAGTTTGAACATACCTTAGAAAAAATAATATTTAAAAGATTCTTTTTTCTTATAACATAGAGAAGATAAAAATAAATAAATGGTATAATACAACAATCGTCTATCATAAGAATAAATTCAATCATAATCATAATGAGACACTTAGGAGCCCATAAAATAGTCTAATAAAATTCTAACATGAAACCAATATAGATCAATTCTAGATATCAACCAACTACCATAAAACTCCATATCACTCTATATGGCATGACTGAGGGGAAAATCTCAAATGTATAGTATATTCATTCTCTGGGAAACTATCCAGATCCTGATAAAAAACAACTGAAAAATTTGTACTTATAATTTCCACCTATCCACTCATGGTTTCCCATGAAATTTAAATATAGGATAGACAAATAATTATCACATTGAAATGTATTTATATTAATGAAAGAAGTTAAAATTCAGCCTCACCCTCGAGCACCCTTCATAGAAACAATCCCTTTCTTTTAAGAATAAATAAACAATACCTAACTCCTAAAACTGGGGTAAACATTCAATTACACATTACCATTCAAAAAAATTCCCATATTATCTTGGGGAATTATTTAAGGGTATATGTCACAACCCGTCCCCCGGGGCCCGTGTCGTGACTAAACCAAGCCCACCTTCCATAGGCCAGGGGCGAGCGACTAGAACTGGAAAGGCGTATCTCAAAAACGGGAAAGCATTGCCTTGAAACCTATAAAAAACATAGAGTAGAATGACACAAGATGCAACATGAAGTAAAATGTTGCAGTAAAAGTGTGCTGAAAGTAAAGGGGCTAGAATACAAGCCCAACCGAAAAAGTACAAGTACGACTAAAAAGTACAAAACAACCGAAAGGTGAAAGTAGCTGTGGGATTATCCACCATAGATCCTACCTGAAGGGTAGGTACAACTCAGGATCAGTAGTCCCCACATCACATCAGAAAAAATGGTCCACCACTAAGCACCGTATAGTCCTGGCTCCCTCAAACCTTAGCCCATCTTCTCATCGTCTGCACAAGACACAACGAGGTGCGGGTGAAGCCCATGCAAGGGTGAGTATAACAATACTCAATAGGGATCCTGAGACCCCTGAAGGTCCCTCCAAATTCCATAATGAAAAAAAATCATGATCTCAATCAATAAGTACAAATAAATAGATACGACTCAATAAGAGTCTCAACTCAAAAAAGGTTTTCAGTGAAGTATAGAAGTACATATGATTAGTGGAGAAGCTATATCATTTTATTCTGTAAATAGGCACTGATTCGGACTATACAGAGTCTGAACCGCATAGTATTGATAGGTATAAACCCCCACAATTATCTACATATGATTTGACCCGCCCAAAGTCGATAGGTAACTTAACCCTGCAGACCCACACGGGATCTGACCGATACATGATCGGTATGCGCTGACCCACATAGGATACATGAGCATTGTCCCACATAGGATCTGACCCACACAGGATCAGTATTCTCTGACCCATATAGGATCACTGAGTGTTGACCCACAAAGGATATGACCCACACTGGATCACTGAGCGATGACTTCCGTATGATCTGTATCCAACCTCTACCTCACCGTCAGCCATTGGATTCCTCGCACCCGGTGCGCTCGAGTTCCATTGAATCTTCCCTCGAGATATCGGTCATACCTTGAAATCCACTAAGCTCCAAAAAGTAGTAACCCAAAGCACCCCCAAATCATAAGGGTTCCAATGCGATAGATGGTGCGTCAATCAGATGCCCGGTCTGTGAGTTATAAGTATTTTAGCTCCAGGGGCCCTATTGGATTTGAGTTCGATCCAACCCAGATGTACTCAAACTGTCTCCAAAACTCAAGAGGAGTATATCAAAAGTCCCATCTCGATCCAAGGATCCCAATGCCATAGACGGTTCATCAAAGGATCTTTGGTTCTCAAGATATGACCCTTTATGTGTTTCGGGGCCCGGTTTCGGTCCGACCCAGTCAGACCGAACCGACCCGACCCGGTCTGCACTAGGCCGTGGCAGGACAGGCCTGCTGGGATGAGGTATGGCCCTTCCTGCAAAAGGGGTGGTCCATAAAGGTCAGCCCGACCCTTCTATGGTGCGACCCATGAGGGGGATGCCTGGTAGGGCGGCTGCCTGGTCCCGGTGGAGTGCGGACCGGCCCGAGGCGGGGTGCCATCCTGTTCCGGTGGAGCGCAGACCGTTAGGGGGTCCGAACTAGCCATTGTAGATGTTTTAAACCCTGCCTGGTTTCCCGAACTCTTAAATGGCCCGGAGGTCATTCGATTTGGGAAGGATCAGCACCGCGTGGGCACCGCTCGGTCACCACAGAACCTGTCGGAGGCACGTGGGTCACACTGCCTCTCCTTCTGTGGCTGACCAAAGTGCTAGCGGCCTCCTCCATCCACCGCTGATGACGATCCACATCCCTCTTCTCCCTGGAAGGGTGCGACGGTCCGCGAAGGTGTGTCACGCCTCCTCTTGCAGCGTGCGTCGATGTGCTACTACCGACATTGTTGGTCGGTGTCGCCGTGCAGGCGGTCTTCCAAGGAGGCGCAAGGATAGAAAGATAGCGGAGGGTTCAGAATAGGTTCATTAGGCGCACGCCCTCCGCGTTACCTTGTAAACATGTGGGGGATTAAGGGTTAAATGATCAATTGAATTAACAACAATCAAAACCCTACAAAGATACCCCTAAACGACCTCCTAAAAAAACGAATGAATCAAAGATCAACTCGTTAGTCGGTTGGTCAACATTCATCGTATTATTCATGAATGGGGAAGAGGAAATCATTTAAAATGCATAAATGAATAAACCCCCTACCTCACAAACCCGATGGAGAACGTCCATGCTTGATGGTGGATCAGTGATATTTTTTCCCGCAACATGCTTCCAACGACGCTGCTTACACATCGTCCTTTGGTTCAGGAGTTCTGTGTCGCTTGTCACTGCTCGCCGGAACTAGCCCCATCCTCAGAGGGTTTGGCATCTCGGCACTCCTTCAGCACTTCGCTTCTTGGTGAAGCTATGTCGATAACCCTCCCTAAGATACATATAAATTTGAGAGGAGGAGGGTAAGTAATGATGTTGGGAATGAATAGGGATCATTAATTAGAAACCTTCCCAATTTTCCAACAACATCGTTACTTAAGATGGATAGGTCAAGCCATTTATTGGCTGGAAACATTGTTGGCCCCACACTCTGCTTTTCCGTTGGTGGATATAAATGAAAATAAAATAATGATATTATTTTATTCTACTTCTTTTAGAAGTCACAAAATATAAAATTTTCTCTGGACCTACTATGGTCAAAGTAAAACCTCGCTTAAGTGAATCCTGGTGCTGTGGATTCAACGGTGCCCTTATATTTTTAATCCGAGCAATGTTTCAAAATTTAGAAAATGCTGCTCCTAGGATTAATGAACATGCCTTAAAAAAGGTTAAAAAAATTATTAACGTTCACCCTCAACCCACGCCGGTCAAAGTTAGGCTTTGACTAAAGAGAACACACCCAAAAGAACTCAACCGTACTCTCATATTTTCAATCCGAGTTACTATTTATACATTATGGATTTTAAAATAAAATAATTGTCACTTAATTATTTTATTTACGGCCAAAAACTAACTTTCACTGGTGGCCCGTGCCAACCAATGTTAGTATCTGCCTAAAGAGAGAATACCCTCAAGAGTTCAGCGATGGTCTCAGATTTTTAATCTGAGTCACTATTCATGAGTTATAAGCATTTTAAAAATAAAATAATTTTATTTAATTATTTTATTTATGGTTATGCCATTTTCAGGTTTTCTCACAGGAGGCCCGTGCCGACTAAACTTAAGTCATGCCTATGGTAAACCCGCCATCCTGAATGCAATGGTTCCCTCAGATTTCTGATCTGGGCAACTATTTTAGAGTTATTGAACTCTTTCTGGAAAACTACTTACGCATTCTAATTAAAGCTTAAAAAATGTTCAATGGATGATTCCGGGCACTCTGGGCCACGGAATCACACGCCGTCAGATTTAATGGTCTCGAAATAATTCCATATAATTAATAAAATATATGGAAATTCCAGGACATTACATTCTCCCCACCTTAGGGTTTTACATCCCCAAAACCCACAACATAGACTAAGGAAAAAAATGGGGGTACTGAACACGGATCTGAGCCTCCCACTCCCAAGTGCTATCCCGGAGGTTCCCATACTGCCAGCGAACGCACACCCTAGGGATCGACTGTCCATGAAGGAGTTAATCTTATCAATCCTATATCCCCATTAGAACCTCCATTAAGGTTTCCCCATCGTCAAAGTCCAGCTTGTTGGGGTTGATGATGTGTGATGGGCCATGCACACATCTCTTCAGCTATGACACTTGGAAAACATTTTGCACCTGGAGCATCTATGGGAAAAATATAGATGATATGCCACCTTGTCCACTCTTCTAAGAATCTAGAAAGGTATGATGAACCTCAGAGATGGTTTGCCATCCCGGTTGAATCTCTACAATCCTCATCGGGGTGAGACCCATAAGAGGAAATGATCTCCCTCCTCGAACTCCAAGGGTCTCCGTCTCCTCTCTCCAAAAGAATTATGCCTACTCTGCACAGTCTTCACTTGATAACAAGTGAGGCATCATGATATAAAATCTTCCACTACCTTATTCATCCCTAGCCACTAGTACTGATGATGGAAACCTAGTACACCTTCACCACTCCAGGATGTACTGATAAAGGGGATGTATGGATCTCCCTCAATACCTCCTCCTAAAGCATCACTGGTACCATGGTGCCTCCTCTAAAGAGAATGAAGTTCTCCCCACCTTTAGAAAATCATTCAGGAGACAGTCCTGAGGATATCTGAACACGTGGGGATTTTCAATCAACGTCTCAAGATGTGACCCCTCAAATTTGTTGATGAATTGGGGGAGTGATAGTCATAGACTGGAGGTAAGATATTCCATATTTACCCACGAAGGATATCTGAAGCGTGACTAGATACTCTGACGCCTCACACATCAGTTGTAGACCATACCTCCTGCTGAGTGCTTCTGCTACCATGTTCCCCTTTTCAGGAGTATAGAATATCTCAAAGTCATAATCCTAGAATAACTCTAGCTATAGTCGTTGTCTCAGCTCCTGAAAGCTCTACTGAAACTTATCCATCCACAGGAATGTCTCCCCCTTCTTCTTCAAACTGACAAGGGTGCCACTACCCTAGAGAAGTCAGGTAAAAATCTTAGGTAATACCCATCCAAAGAAAAGTCCCTCTCCCTTTATGGAGGTAATACTAGAAACATCTTTTGGAAAGATGTCCCCACACTCTGCCACTAGTGTTGGGAACTGAAAACTCAAAACTCCAGCATCCATGAGGGTATGGCTGACCGACTCAAGAGTGATCGACTGCACCATCCTTTGTATGAGTCTATCCTATGCTGTTTGGGTTTCCTTTTTCACTGACCAAGGAAAACCCCATTCCAATGATATAGATATACCATAACCTTTTTCCTAATACATTCAATATGAGTATGAACTATGGATTTCATGTCCATAACCAAACTAACATTGTAAGGCCTCGACGCTACCACCAAGAGGTTCTAATCGAAACTCTCGCCTCAAAGGTCAGATCACACCATCGACAAGTGCGATTATCGAGTATCCTCATAACAGTTTCTCTAGAAGTGAGGGTCAAGTCAATGGATTAACCGGAAACTCTAGTTCTTGAAAAAGATTCATGGAAAGAAGGAATTATTGGTACCTATGTCTATTAATATGAAAACTAGTAGTAGACACAGACCGTACCTCAAATCATTCATGGAGTCCTTGGGTCACACTCCTTGACTGCCTGTAGCTACTCCCTTTCTCTGTCCTCAAGCTCCCTAAGCCTTGTGGTGACCACATTAGTGTGGTGGTGTAACATGTTGAAATGTATAGCACATTAGTGTGGTGGTGTAACATGTTGAAATGTAGACCACCTCATGCTGCTCTCCTAGCTCCACTTCCATGTCTTCTACCCCACATATTCATCTATCCCTAACACTTATTCTTCCCAAAACATTTTACATGCCCAAGTCTCTGAGATTGGCATAAACTTCCTGCTTTCCCACTGTTAACATTCACTGGATGTATCCACTCAGCCAAAGAACATTCAACCACAAAGTTTATCTCTATCACCCTAACATAAGTTGGAATGCATAGAGGAATAGTGCGGGATCAGATGTCCCTAAAAACACCTCACTCGGAGGTCTGAACCCTAAAGAACTGATCATATTGTATTCATCATATAACTTGGATGGTCAGTATGCCTTGATGAATACTCATCTACCGACATGTCATCCTGCCGAAGCTGTAGAAACTATACGGAACTCTCATCTCTTATCTCTTTTTGCAAAAAGACCCCATTCTCTGAGGTAGGTTATCAAGCTTGTCTATAGAAATGTCACCTCTTCCCAAGATCAGGGTAACCGAAACCCTATAATTATCCTACCAAGCCACATAGAAGGATCTCTACTAGGACCACCATCTGATCGAATGGTGCCCTGGCTAGACGGAAACTCAACCACCTCTTTAAGACAATCATTAGCCACCTGTGAGTCGGGCTCACCTTGGAACCTGAGGGGTATCTGATTATGAAACACATTTAAGGAAATAAGCCTACATGTTTCTTCTACCAGTACTACCAGTAGTAATTGATGACCAATGGGTAGTGATATAGCTGGCACTCTATCTGAAGGTACTATCTCGGGAAACAGTCAATGTACCGAAGATTCTCCACCCTGTGGACCATCTTCATGGTCACAAACTAGAAAAGACTAGTAGCTCAGGTCACTATCTGCTCTACTGGTGTCTCAACTAGGCAAAAAACTCTAGCCGCAACCTCCATCCAACCCTCAGCTGCCTGAGAATTTGTCTCGCCTAAAAACCTCAGAGGCCTCAACTACTGGAACTCGTGAAATGTGCTCTGTCAGTGTGCAATGTCCGCCAGTGCGGCTGGTGGTAACTGCTGCCCAACAGGTAGTGGTGCTGCTCGTACACCACTCGAAGGTGCCAACACAGTAAGAGGGCCCTACACCGGATCCTCATCGCTTGGTGGGCCGTCATCATGTACTCTCTCGGGAACCCTGGATGGTTTTCTACATATCGATATCCTAATAAGGGACAGGTGCACTGTATGTATTATGTTTTATATGGTGTGATGAGTCAAGAAATCATAAGAAAATCTTTTCAAAACACATGCAATATGTGTTTTCGTGCGCTGAGTCAGAAATCAGAATTCAGGGTCCTGATATATGGATATGTTAGCCGCCACACCCACACAAGATTCCCAATACTAAAAACCACACACATAAAACTTAACACTATTTCCAAATAGAAAAGATCAGAGTTCTAGTTCTTCGGTAGAACTAACTCCTCTGATACCACTTTGTCACAACCCGTCCCTGGGGCCCATGCCGTGACAACCTCATTCCCACCTTCCATAGGCCAGGGGCTAGTGACTAGCACTGGAAAAATGTATCCCGAAAACGAGAAGGCATTGCCTTTAAACCTGTACAAACACACATAGTAGAATTTAATAAGAAGCAACATGAAGTAAACTGCTGTAGTAAAATTGTGCTGAAGGATAAGGGGCCGGAATACAAGCCAAACTGGAAAAGTACATGTACAAATAAAAAGCAAAAAACTGCTGAAAGGAGAAAGCATCTCCTGGATCATCCACCACAGATCACCCCTGAAGGGTAGGTACAACTCAGAATAAGTAGTCCCCATGTCACGTCAGGCTAAATGGTCCACCTCTGAGCATTGTTCAGTCCTGGATCCCTCAAACCTCAACCGAGCTGCTCGTCATCTGCACAATACACAACAAGGTGCGGGGAAGCCCGTGCATGGGTTAGTATAACAATACCCAGTAGGGACTTCGAGAACCCCGAAGGTCTCTCAAAATTCCACAAGGAAAACAACAACACATGATCTCAATTACGAAGCACAAAGAAATATACATAGATCAATTAGAGTCTCAACTCAAACCAGGTTTTTATTGAAGTATAGAGGTGCAGATGATTAGTTTTGAAGCTAGATCATCTTATTCTATCAAGAGGAACTACATCTCAGTGTACAGATTCCGAACCACATAGGATCGATAGGTACTAACCCCTACAATGATCTACATAGGATCCAAACCACCTAGAGTCAATAGGTAACTAACCCCCACTGACCCAGACAGGGTATGACCCACACACGATTAGTATACGCTAACCCACACATGATAGATGAGCACTAACTCAAATAAGATTGGTATGCGCTATCCCACACAGGATTGTTGAGGGCTTAGCCACATAGGAGTTGAACCACATAGGATTTGACCCACACATGATTGGTATGGGCTGATGCACACAAGATCACTGAGCACTAACCTTGATATGATATGTCTCCAATCTCTACCTCACCACCAACCACTGGATTCCCCGCATCGGGTGTGCTCAAGTTCCATAGAATCTTCCCTTGAGATATCAGTCATACCTCGACCACTACTAATCTCCAAAAAGGAGTAACCCAAAGTACCTCTAAGTCATAAGGGTTCCGACGCGATAGATTGTGCGTCAATCAGACACACGTTCTGTGAGTTATAAGCGTTTTAGCTCTGAGGGCCTGGTTGGATTCTGGTTCAATTCAACAAGGTTGTACTCCACATGTCTCAAAAACTAAAGAGGAGAATATCAAAAGGATATTCTAGATCCAAGGATACCAAAACCACAGACGGTTTGTCAAATGGATGTCCAATTATCCTGATATGACCCTTCAAGTGTTTCGGGGCCAGGTTGGGCCCGATTCCTGTCCAACCCGGTCGGACCGACCTGACTCGATCTAGTTTGGGCTGGGCTGAGGCAGGATTGGTCCACTGGGCTGAGGTCCGGCCTGACCTTCTAATGGAGTCCTGCAAGGGTCAGCTCACAAATGGGGGCCCGCAAGGGGCTGCCTGGCACATATAAGGCGCGACCCACAAGGGGGCGGCGTCCTAGCCTTGATTGAGCACAGACTGGCCCAAGGTGGGGCGCAGTCCAGTTATGGTAGAGCATGGACCACTATGGGGTCCTATATAGCAAGCGTAGGGGGTGTGACACCTGCCCGATTTCGCAAACTCCGGAACAGCCTGGAGGCCGTTCAGTTTATGAAGCGGTGGTGCCGAGTGGCCGTTGCTCGGTTGCTGTGGAACCCGCCAGAGGTGCAGGTTCTACCTTCACTGGGGCTTCTACTCACCAGTGGTGCATGGGTCATGCCACCTTCTCTTCCGTGGCTAGCCAAAGTGATGACCACCTCCTCCTTCTATGATGGCTGATGAGCCACAACCCTCTGCTCACCTGCGGTGCGCGATGGCGTGCCACGCCTCCTACACGACCGACGGCTCTGATGACCACTGTGGCTTTGTGTTGCAGCCTCCTCTTGTGGCATGCGTCGACACGCTATTACCAACATATCCGGTCAGTGTCTTCGCGCGGGCAGTCTTCCATGGTGGCGCAAGGATATCAAGATAGCAGAGGGTACAATAAGGGTTCGTTAGGCCTATGCCCTCCATGTTAGCTCATAAACATGAGGGGGATTAAGGGTTTAATATTCAATTAAATTAACAATAATCAAAACCCAAAAAATATACCGCAAAACAACCTCCCACAAAAATGAATGAATCATGGATTAACCCAATAGACGTTTGGTCCGCATTATTTATATTTTTCAAGAACTAGTAAGAGGAAATCATTTAAAATGTGTAAACAAATAAACCCACCTACCTCAAAAACCTGATGCAGAACGTCTGCGCTTGAAGGTGGATCAGTGATCTTCATTCCCCCAATATGATTCTGATGAAGGCGCTTACACATTGTCCTTTGGTTTAAGATTTTGGTGTCATTTGTCACTACTCACCAGAACTGGCTCCATCCTCCAAGGGTTTGGCATCTCAGCACTCTTTCAGCACTTCCATTCTTGGTGAAGCTGTATCAATACCCCTCCCCAAGATCCATATAAATAAGAGTGGGGGAGGGTATGTAATGACATTGGAAATTAATGGGGATCATTAGTTAGGAACCTTCCTAATTCTACGATAACATCGTTATATAAGATTGACAGGTGAAACCATTTATTGGCTTGACACATCGCTGGCCCCACACCCCGCTTGTCTGTTTAAGGTTAAGAATGAAAATAAAATAATAAAATAATATTATTCTATTTTTTAGAAGTCAAAAAACTTAACCTTTTCTATGGACCTACTGCGGTTAAAGTTAAACCTCTCTTAAGCGAATCTCGGTGCTACAGATTCATCAGTGCCCTAAGATTTTTAATCTGAGCAATAGTTAAATTGTTAGAAAATTTCGCTCACACGTTTAATGAACGTACCTTAAAAAAAGTTCAAAAAATTATTAACATTCACCCTCGACCCGCACTAGTCGAGGTTAGGCTCTGACTTTGGAGAAGATGCCCCAATGAACTCAACAATACTCTCATATTTTTAATCTGAGTTTCCATTTTAATGTTATGGATTTTACAATAAAAAAAGTATCACTAAATTATTTTATTTATGGCCAAAAACTAACTTTCACTGGTGGCTCGTGCTGACCAATGTTAGTATCTTCCTTAAAAAAGAATACCTTCACGAGTTCAGCGGTGGTCTCAAATTATTAATCTGAGTCACTGTTCGTTAGTTATAAGCATTTAAAAAATAAAATAATTTTATTTAATTATTTTATTTATGGTTATGGTATTTTTGGGTTTTCTCGTAGGAGGCCCACACTGACTCTTAAGTCACACCTAGGGTAAACCCACCATCTTGAATGCAACAGGGCACTAAGATTTTTGATCTAGGAAAAATTTTAAGAGTTATTCCATTTTTTCAGGAAAACTGCTTACTTGTGCTAATTAAAGCTTAAAAAAACTTCGATGGATCATTTTGTGGACTCTGGGACTCAGAATCACACACTGTCAGATTTCATGGTCTCAAGTAATTCTATATTATTAAAACAATTATACGGAAATTCTGGGACATTACAGTATATTATATTTAGAATAACCATTTTAAAACATGAAACTAGGATTATGCATATCATTCAAGAGATAAAATTATAGAAATATAATTTTATACCAAATCAAATAAATATCATCAAAACATTTCAATCATCACATAACATCTAGGTAACCTTGAGGATAAGGATCTATTTAAAAACCCATAATCATGAAAATGAACTCTTGAAAATCCATTCTAGAATATTTCATATACTTTAATCTATAAAAATATCTTTAATAGATCCACTTAGGTATTTCAATAAACACTAGGTGTGCACATAACATTTAAAAATATTTTTAACATAAAATAAAATTAGGATGAATTTTTTATTTAATTAAATCCTAAAGGGATGAGCTTATATTGAAAAAACTATTAGTCACACTTAAATAATCATACAAGGAAAAAAATGACCCAGATTCACCACTTTAAATAGCTAAATTTCCAAATAATCTCAATAGGAAAATAATATTACAAGGAGACCACGAAAAAACATAAAATAAAAGGAAAACCCATGGAAATTTGAGTAACATAGAACATTAGGTCACCATGAACTTTCAATTTAAAGATTAAGAAACGAAAAAAGGAAGGGTATGGAAGATGAGGATTTCTATATTAGATTATATCAATAAATCACCACCATATATTGGATAAAACCATGAAAACTCTGACGGAAGATTATATAATCATGGGGGATCACTCTAGGTAGTGACAATAGATCAGTAGGAGGAGAATGAAAATGTGAGGGTTTAAATTCAATGTAGATAGATTTAGAAAATAACTATTTTTAGTGAACCCAGGTAAGCCCCATAGTTTAGAGGAACAATTTTCTAAACCATGAGACAACCGTGTCGGTAACATTGGGAACACCTAGGAAAGTTACATAGGTTGATCAGACGATTTAAAAAATGACATTATAGCATAAAAAATAACCATTAATATAGAACTACAGGATTGGAATGGTTTCTACACGGTTATCTATAACTATGTGATGAACATGAAACAATCAATATCCTGTATTATTTTTTGAAATTTCAAGAGGAATGAATCATTAATTAAAAACAAGAAAATTAATCACTAAATAGATAATATAATTGTGAAAATAAAGATTGGGTCATGACAATACAAATTTCATATTTATCATGTTTCACTGTGGATATTTTCTAATGTAATCTTCCACTATTTTTTTTCTTGATGGTTTTTTATATCTTATGAAAATTGTTATATACCCCATTTTATTTTCATAGGATAATTATAATATGTTGGATTTTTGATTTTTTACATATTAATGTGGCATGAATATGTATGTTTATATCATTATGGGATGTGAGGTAGCATAATTATATAGTTATTTGATATATTTGGAATATATTTTTTCTCATGGGATTATTTGTTGTGTGCAGACATGATACAATTATCTTTATTCACAATGTTTTGAATGAACATGATGTAGTTTTATTTTTCCATTACATTATGATAGTATTGGTAGATATCCATGACATATTTTATGATTTTATATACATAAGTATGTTCCATATTCCCTTTTTAAAAAAATGTTATGATCCACATTATATTCTATGGTTATTTTTTATTTTGGTATGATTTTATGATTAATTTTCAAAATTATATATTCATTTTATGTTTACTCCTTTATGATATTTAGTATGATCACCAATATTGTTTTCATTGATATCTATTATGATTTTATCCTTACTATTCATTTAAGATCAATCATTTCTTATAATTCTCATTTCTCCAGGTAATGAATTATTATATTATATATGATATTTTTAGAATGGTATCATGTATAAAGAATATTAAATAATAAATATGTGCTACATAATGTAATAAGAAATATATGTTGCTAATCTCTAAGTACATTATTCTTTTTGGTTTTGTAAATTTTATTTATGTTAGAATTTTTTATAGAATAGTGTGAAATATATTTTTACTATGGTTGGAGTGTCTCACTTGGTATCATAGAAATATTTAGTTAATTTTAGAGATTATAATACAAATATTAATAGGATAAAATATAAATAAACCTAGGATGAACTAGAAGTTTCATAGGCTGAAACAATAGTGTCATAGTTAAGGATATATTATAATCTATTTTTATATTAATATTATTATTTATCCTAAATATTATGGTCTATTACTCATAATAACCATTTTGTTTCAATAAATGATTAGAAAAATAATAATGAAAATGTGTTGGTGACATGAACTATTATTATCATGTCAAGAATATAAAACAACTAATTTGATTATAGTTATATGGATTCCTTTATATAATGAAAATTATCTAATATTATTGACTTAGAAAATGAAATATTAGATTTTAACTTATTTATGAAAACACCTAGCTTTTAAATGATTTCACCCTAAGTCAACAACTCCTCCCTGATTAATGTTTGGTGGAAGATACTTCTTTTAAATCATGTTATTAACACTATGGTCAACATTATTGTCATATTGGGAATGGATTGGATCTTTGTACATAATTACCATACCAATTACTTGGATATATAATAATCATTCAACATCTCAAATCATCCCATTATCATATATTAGTGCAAGAATTATTTTTAAATCTCTATTAAAAACGCTTCACTTATATAGATCTTAATACCCAATAATGAGGGATATAAAGAATAATTGTCTTGGAAAAATATTAATAGTAAATATATGAAAATTGTGAATAATATGGTGATTTATTTTATTAATATCATCTTTATAACATTTGGAGATTTTTTGATTTTTTTCAGATAAATTAAATTTCTTTGATAGAATGCATTACAAGCAAAATTGAGTTTTAAGAAATTTAGACATATTATTAATATTATTATTTAAATGTGAATATTATAACATAGATATTAAAATTAGAGATATTAATAGCAACAAAAACATATAAATTGTAATTTTAATGGATTTATATAATGAAAACATATTTATAAATATTTATTATTTTTTACAAAAGTATTTCTATGTTTCGAAAATTATATTTTCTAAAAAAAGTATTCCATTTTATGAAAAAATAATAAAATAATTTTTACCAATATTAAAAAATTTATTTGAAAAAATAATTTTCCTTTTTTAAATATAACTTTTTAAATTATATTTAGTGTATATTTTATAATTTTTTGAAAAGATCAATTTTTCTAGGAATAGTGAAAAATAATGGATTTTTTAGAAATTTCTTTTCATTTAAAACATTTTAAAAAATAACAAATGTTTCAAGATGATTTTAAAATTTAAATTTGTTCAATTATGTATTTACTAATAAAATTTATGTCATTGTAATCAATTTCATATTGAATTTTTTTAAACATTCTGTACTTATGACAACTTTTCCCTTTGAAAACCCTCTTTCACATCACATATGTGGGTTTAATTTTAAATTAAATTATTTAAATTATGTGAGTTAAATTTGGAAAATGGAATAAATATTTTTCATCAGAATAATTTAGATTATATAATAATTTTAACTTAATTATTGACTATAATAATTAGTAAAAATAGTAAAAATTATTTATTGTGGTTAAGGTAAAAGGGGTTTACCTGGGGTTAAAATAAAATGATAAGGGTTAAAAATGACAAAAAACTTGTCAAAAACACATTTTATATCCATATTTAGACCTAATAATGTGTACTTATATATAATAGTTCATTTTGGAGCTATTTGGAATTTGAAAAATGTGGGTACACCTTTTTCTTTTGAAATATTTCAAGTATATCACTCTCCTCACCTATAAAAGGCCACCACTAATCCTATCATATTCAAAAATAAAAAACCATTTTGTTTTGAAAATAGTTACCCAAATATATTAATTATATCCTTAAACACATACTATATCCATTGGTGAGATAATGACGCCAATATAGTAAGGATTTATGTTAAACCTAAAGAGGTTGTCTAAAGAATAGGTGATGTTTTTAACTACGTCTTTTTGTTTTGATTCTTATTCTAACTACTTTTAAAAAATAAATTATTGTGGTATAATTAAACCATTATATATCTTATAATTATATGTTATTATGTTAATGGAATAGCCTATATTCATATCCACCTCTGTCAAATGGGAAATGAAACCGTCGATCCTGTGTATGTCAGACTACCGCCTCAAAACATGATGTTAATCATTTTACATCACCACTTCTCATATCTAGGTATAATGATTGATAATATTCCTATATATGATATTTATTTTATTATTATACTTATGGAATTATTATATCACATATACCTCTATAATTTTTGTTCTTTGGGAGTATAATAACATCGCTCGTGTGTATGGCGGACAACTGCCTCTTGAATGTATATGATTCATTCAGGATTTACATGGAAGATAATAAGTATGGGTTTAATGATAATATGTGATATATTTGAAATAAAAATAATTCTATTATATTAATATATTATTTACCTTTATTTATATCCAAATGTCATGAAAATGAAAAAAACGTTAATGCGTACGTACAACCTATCATCTCCAAGAACAATGTATTTTGTTTTATATCTTTAACTTTTATGGATTAATATGAATAAATATATGATGAATATATATTATATTAATACAAATTTCAAAATTATTGAGATTATAGAACCATAATCAAATTATGTGGATCAAAAATAAAAAAACAAAACATTTTCAAAAAAGAAACAGTTTTTGCCTAAAACAATACTTTAACATAGAATTATTAATAAATGGGTAATATAAGGTCATAATAAATCATATATCATATTATATATATACATATGTTATTTTAATATATTTATAATAAAATTTTATTTATTATACAGGAGGTTTAAATGTGTGTGAAGGAACTCCATACTTAAGGATTGTGATTTTTTTCACAATTTGACTTCTTCACATTAAGTTATACACATTTATTTTTTTATGAGATCTATATATATCCCATTTGACATGTAATGTAAAAAATTTATTTTTTATAATTGTATTTTAAGTTTCATTTTATGTTATTATTTTAGGGTGATTATAATTTAGTGTTACCAAAGTGGTAAGGGTTTTATGATACAATGTCGTCATTTATCGAGATTTTAATGTTTATGCTTGCTGTGAATAAATATTATGATCCATCTCTCAATAAACTAATTAATTTTATTATCCTTTGGTTATGTAATTATAATAATTTTTCCTTCATTTTACTCTTTTTATATAATACATATTTCAAAATATTTTTTTAAGAAAAACCGAATTTATATCATTATTCGGTAAAAAACCCTTTCTTTTTCATGTCCATGTTTTCTAAAAATGAGTTCAAAAATATTTTAATGTTTCTATATTATTTTTTAGTTTCATTTTTAATTTTTTTTGAATTTTAATTTTTATAAAAGTAATATTTATGTTGTTTTCCAAATAAGGATTATTTGGGTTTTACCAAAAATGTGAAAGAAATATTCTTTTTAACATGTACGACATGAAAATAATTTCTCACCATCAAGAACATTATTTTACTTGAATCATTATTTATAAGTTTTCAATTTTATTTTAAAATAAAAGGACTTCCAAAACATTTTATGAATTTTTAGTTTTAAAAAGTAATTTTCAAGGAAATGTAATTTTTCTTAAGAAATGATCAAAGGGATCTTTCAAAATCATTTTCCATATAAAATGATATCCTTTTATGTTACTTATGATTTAATAGGGATATTATAGAAGGATAGGATTCTTATCATTTCTATGTCTGGTTTATGTTTATGATGGTAAGATGTTTATGAAATCTGTTTCTCTTCAATGGGTTATACCATGATAAAATGCTTAGGAAACCCATTTATTTTTCCATGGGTTATGCTATGATGAAATTTTGAAATAATTATGAAACCTAATTTTTTTATGGGTTATGTAATGAGGAAATTTTTATAAAACCCATCTATTCCATGTGTTATAATATAATTAATGTTTTATGATCTTTTGGAACATGTATGTATGTTTTTTTTAATGTTACGGGTTAGACCTATATCTCCCTCAAATGAATTGGGTAAAGATTAATATATCATGAGATAAATATGGATAGAATGGGGAGTCATCCCAGTTCAATAAGAGACTCTATCCTATATTATAGTCTTGGTAGTGAACCTTGACTACTATAATGGTTTGTGGAGTGAACCCATTCCACTATGACACTCCTGGAAAAGATCTTCGGGCTTCTAAGGAAATTATTTTCTATGATTATGTGTATTCCAAAAACCTATGGATTATGATAATGTTATATCATCATGGTTCATGTTATTTGATTCCATTATGATTTGTGTATTATTCCCTATAAATATTAATTCCATGAATCATGTTTATGATCTATGATATAAAGGGTATGGTCTTCAAATGTTATTATCATGTTATAATACCCTTATGATCCTGATATATTGATATCTAACTTGTATAACCTTACTAGAATCTGAGATCAACCATTATTATGTTCCCATTCAACTAGTTATAATGAAATGAATTATGTATTGTCTAAGTAAGTTTATAGTTATTCAGAACATAGTGGGAGATAATGTAGAACACTTATGAACTAGTTGTTTATGTGTCAAAGTTTCTAATGTCACTAGACCTAAATGATTCTAGCATGGATCATAATGTTATGTAATGAATATTAATCTATTAAGATTTAATATTTATGTATGATAAGTTTGGATATTTAAATTTGGTATCATAAAAAGGTGTAGTTAACCTATGGAAACAAGGATGAGAAAAAATTAGTGAGATCCATAAGGATATCTCTAAGTCTATTTCTAATTATATGTCCAAGGATGAGTCAAATATTAGGAATGTTTCATGGAATTTTGGTTAAGGATGGATCTAGTGGTTTCCATGAAATTACATCCATGTATAGATACTATAAGTGGATGTTTCACTAGAATAAAGGTACCTAGTGGTGATAAATCTAAAAAGGTCATATTGATATAGACTTGATCATCAACTGGTGCATGAAAAACAGTCTTAATACACACCTAGTTGGATAATATCAGGGGATATGATTTGGAAATTAAAAAACTATTTACAGACCATCATGAATGATTTGAATAATTACCATGAATTAATTAGGTTAAGACTATGGTATCATAAATAAAAAATAAGGTGTCATGATTTATACACCCTATAAGTTATTTTTCATGCTTATGGGGTTATCAATTATGATTATTGTTTCTTACACTATACTTCTGGGTTTTATTCAATGGATATTACTTGAAGGAACTATGTAAATGATTAGTATGATAAAAATACAATTATTTTTCTCTTTAGTAGCCAAAATTTATGGGATTTGGAATGAAAATTCTCATTTCTATGCTCAAGAAACTTTCTTGAGAAAGGAATCATACTAAAATTATGAATGATAAAAGGAGGGAAAATGTTATCTTGAGACCATCATGAGGAAACATCCACCACCCTTTAGTGGATGCAATGATCCACTAGTTTCTAGAAAAGCCATTAATATGACAGAGAAGATATTTCCATTCTCTATTACCCAGAAAATGAAAAATCATTTTTATTGTTTATCATTTGAAATGTGATGTGGATTAATGGTACTCTCATCAAGTATACATGAGAACATGATAAAATTTACTCCATGGTGTGGGATGAGTTTAATAGGTTATTTTTTCAAAAGTACATACCTTATCTTCCTCTCAAAAAAATTAATAAGAAATTCGATGGGATAAATTAGAAGGATATTGAATTTGTTGGTACTTATAAGATAAATTTTACCAGACTTGTGAGGTATGCATTTAAAATTATCATTGAACCTAAATGTAAGACTGATTGATTCTACAGTGGCATAAAACCAAGTCTCCAAATTATATTATCCACATGGTACTTTAGTAGATATAAATAAATCATTCAATTTTCCCCAATGTGGAAATAAAGATCTATGTTATCCATAAATCTCATGGTTTTGATAAGATAAGAAAGATGGAATTCAAAGGATACTCTAAAACTCATGGATAAAAGATTGTGTTATTTCATTTACGATAAAACTATATAAGGAAAAATGGAGGAAATTATCGTACATAGATTGGTAAGTGTTTTATATATATAAAAGAATGTAATTGGGAAATGGAATGCTGAAGTGATTGGAAGATGATAGATAATGATAAAAATAGAGGGAAAAATATAGAAAATTCATCACCTGTACTCCAATGCTTTAAATAAAAGGATTATTGGAATTATGAAAACCAGTTCCCAAAACCAATGTTTAATGATGATTATTGATGTTAGAAACCTCTTAAGTTTATAGAAAAAGAGAAATCTCATATGATCACTATCTATAATGAGGGGTGTGATAACGATGTGGCGAAAGGTACCATCCTCTCCAAAACTGGTAAAGTCTTATTTGAATCTGGATCTACCCATTAATTCATATATGATGAATGTTATAAGGGTATAAATATTCCACCCAAAAAATTATATGTATAATTTCTAGTGAAAACCTATAATTGTATGATGATCACATATCAAATATATGATTCCTCTCTAGTTGAAGTTTGTGATAATGTGCTTCCTATAAATCTTTTCATTCTTCATCAAGTTTAATTTAATGTTATCCAAGTAATGGATTGGATTTCAATACATAAATCCCATATTAATTATTAACAAAGGTATGTCATGCTTGATATAATAAAATAACATATGATAATCTATTAGTAAAATGATAAATATGAACTTTTTATAGAAATTACATCCATTTTATTTGGTTTTATTTGTATTCAAAAGGGGAGTTTATCTCAGATGGTTAGGGAGAAAATGAAAATCAATGATATGCCTTTTGTGAAAGAGTTTTTTGATGTATTTCCTGAAGCGTTTTCTATAATTCCACCAAATATTGATGTTGAGTTCCCAATAGAACCCATAATTAGTTCCACATTGATTTCAAAGTCTCCCTATTGAATATCCCAGATTGAGATGTAAGAAAAAAAAAGGAAACTCTATGAGATCCTTGAAAAGGTGTTTATTTAGCCAAGTGGGTCACCATGGGGTTCACCTATTATTTTTGTAATAAATAATGATGGATTTATGAAACTATAAATTGATTATTGTGATATGAACAGATCATTGTCAAGAAAAAGTATCGTCTATCTCCCATTGATGACCTATTTGATCAACTACAAAAGCTCAATACTTTTCCAAGGCTGACCTTCATTCTGGATATAATAAATTTAGGGTCATGAAGTAAAATATACTCAAGAAATAATTAAATTCAATGTATGTACATTATGAATATATAGTGATGAAATTCACTATTATTAATTCCCCCAATATAAAGATATATTTAATGAATAGAGTATTATATATTACAAGGATCTGTTTGTGTTAGTTTTTATAAAAGATATTATTATCTGTCAAAGGGAAATAAATAGCATGAAGATCACTTAAGTATTTTACTAAAAATCCTATGGTGTGATAAAATATATGATAAATTTATAATGTTTAAATTTTTGTTGTAAATTTTTTCATTTTGGGGTCATATAATCTCAAGAGAGGGTATATTGGTACATCTATCAAAGATGGAGCCTATTGAATGTTGGCCGAGTCAAACCATGGTGGTTGAGATCCTTAGTTTTCTTGGTTTAGATGGATATTATTGACAACTTAGGGATATTTTATCGTAAATATATAATACATTCATAAAGTTAACTTGGAATGAAGATAAGTTCCCTAGATTGATGAATATAAGGAAATTTTTGAGGAACTAAAGAGAATATTATTTGGTGCACCTGTGCTTACATTGACCTATAGTAGAGGAGGGTTTTTAATATATAGTTATACATCCAAGATGTGATTGGGATGCGTTCTTATGTATAATGACATGATTATAAATTATGCCTCATGATAATTGAAGGTTCTTGAGAAAAATTACCAAAATAATGATTTGGAGTTAGCTGTGGTTATTCAAGAATTAATGGTATTATGGAATTATGTTTACAAGAGAATATTGTGATAAATATACTGGTCACAAATATTTGATGTATACATACACACATAAGGGGTTGAATGTGCACTAGAGAATATAGTTAGATCTGTTTAATGATTATGACTTCTCAATACATTACCACCTTGGGAAAGTAGAATAGGTTGTCGATACTTTGAGTCAAAAAGATCATGCTCGCATATTCATGATGAGGATAAAAAAATATCCAATCATTCTAGATTTTAAAAGGATGGATTTGGAAGTCTTTAAGGAAGGAGGGAAATATTATCCTTGTCAATTGATAGTTTAAAAAATTATCAAAGTGATGATTAAATAGGTGGAGAAGGAATATGTAGAGTAAAAAAAGGTTAGAAATGTTCCTAACTTTAACCTTGATCAGTATGGAATGTGTAACATCCCAGATAAATAATGAATAAAACATTTTCATATTTATTATTATTTATGAATTATATATTAATTTTACTTTAAAGGGGTTTCTATGTTCGATAGCGTACCTAATACGCAACAAAGAGTGTCTTTGAAATCATACGTTGCACACAAGTAATAAAATAATATTATTTTAACTTTTAGTTAACACGTAGCCGTTGTACTGGCGAGAATGGATAGAAATAACTAAAATATGATTATTTATGTTTGTTAAATGTTTTTACATTTATCTAATAAAGTATAAAGGCTTAAAATATGAAAAGAATTCAATTTTAGGCTTATATACTCTAATTTTCACGAAAGGTCCACTTATCAACATTTGATGGAGAAACGTCATTAAATATAGTTTTGGTCACTCTTATACATTCTATTGGACCAAATAAAACTCTTCTTTAGAATCGGGACATCAAATATTACTTTGTGTAATTTTTTGGTATTTTTCCGAAAAAGTTCATTTTTTAATAAGTAGTGTAAAATGTTGTATTTTAATTCAAAAACTTTTTTTAATTTAATTTATTAAGATGATTAGATAATCTTTTGAATTTGTTTTTAAGTGCAATTAGAATATATTTTTACCATTTAATCCAATAGTTGTCGTTGGAATTAATTTTACTTTGAAATTGGACTTAAACTGGTGTCAATATTTTGATACTTATTGTTTCATAAAAACACGCTATTTGTTTTGACAGCGGGAATTAATTATTAAATTAATTAATGCAACTTATATGTTTTGAATTTTGTAAAATGGACTTCATTTTTGAATTCGGAATATCAAATATATCTTAGGATGATGTTTTGGTTTTTTTTTCTTCTGAAAAACATCAATTTTTGACGAATAGTGAAACCGCAAAGTGGTGGTTACAAAATTTGATTTTTCGTTTAAATGGGACTTTACCACTTCTGTGTTTTGAATCTCAAAAATCCAATTTAAATGATTTTTATTATTAAGTAAAATGTGGTTCAATGGGATTAAAATAATTTTTTGGTAAATGGTAACAATTATGTTTTATTAATCGCGATTAAAGGTAATTAGTGTAATATAAGGTAAAAATGATATTATAATAATTTGAAAATATCATGACACTTGTCCTAACTCTATTGGATGAGTTATTTCCGACCAAGAAAACCCATGGGTCGATTTTTGGTACCCCATGGAGCCACTTGGGTATGATAATGACATTTAGGCCTTTTATTTAAAGTTAAAGTAAAAATGACACAAACATGAGATGTTTTAATAAACGATTTTTTACATGGAGTTATACAAGTCAGATATTTGACTATAAATATTAATTTGAAAGATAAAACTATTTCCTATATCATAGTAGTTTTTTTTATAATTTTTAGACATTAAATAAATGAAATTATTTATGACACCATGATGATGCATCGATTACCTCATTATTTAACGATTTCAATAAAATGGAAAGATAATGTATAATATAAGACCTACACATGTCCAAAACCTATTCAATGGGTTGATTTAGAACCCTTATCACCTTATCCTAGAAACACATCAATGTGGGACCACTAAAATCCGAAAACCATTTGAAAATAAAGTAACATTTCCTTACCTTCCAAGAGTGCCCCTCCTCTCCTCTTATAAAAGGCCCCCACCTCTACCACCTTACCCACACCTCTCAAGTCTTTTGTCTGGCCAAGATCTGATAATTTTGTCTCTACACATCCCTATATTACTCCTTGAAGCCTCACTTTGGGCAGCAGTCTTCCTAAGGAAGCCTTTGAGCTCAAACCAAAGGGAGTTACCCGATTTTAAGGTAATGTGTTCACTTGAGTCGTTTTGTTTTATTTTGCTTCTCCAACCCCCTAAACTATTTTTATTCATTTCTTTTGTAACAACTCCAGTATCTTCCATATACTAGGATGTTGATATAAGAATTATTCGAGCTACACTTACACACACCTACGTCTAATGGTTAAAGAACATACTATTTCCGTGGATGGTGAATTTCTGCCTCACGAAACGATGATTGTTCGATATTCTTCTAACACCTTCAAAGGTGGCCATTAAGATGTCACTATATTTATATATGATATATAATATGTTTATATTTTCCTTAAGATTCTGTATTTTTCATTTTGGTCATACCTTTATGGTTTCCATTATGGGTAAATGCGATATCTTCATTTAAGGAAGTGCGGACTACCGCCCCCTCAAAGTGATTTGATTCGTTAATGCCATATGTGGGTTGTATAAAGGATGGATTTAAAGTTATTATATATGATTTTATACATTAATTATAACATACCTCTATATCATTATTATTTCTTTCCATTAAATTATGAGATAGAAATGAAAGTAGCGTTCATGCATACGTATGGTTTACCGTATCCATGAACGGTGCATTTCATTTCTTATCCCCAAATGTAATGTACTATTATAAGTACATATATATAATGGATATATATGATTTATGTTACATCTAAATGATTAATATAATTCTGGAATTAAAATATACATACCTCTCATTTAGTTTTAATTCCATTAATATGACATAGAAATGAAAGTAGCGTTCATGCGTACATACGGCTTACCGTCTCCATGAACGGTGAATTTCATTTCGTACCTCTAAATGATTATGTGATATTATAAATACATGTATATGATAGATATATATGATATATATGATATCCAAATCAGGAATGTCATTCTGGATATAAATAACCTTTCACCACTCGAAAAACATGTAATTGTAAGAAGTCCACTTTCGACTTAAGGACCAAATATCGACAAAACAAACATTATTAACTTAAATGATTACATAATGTTTATAACATGGAAATGAGTGATATAAAAGGAATAATGAACTGTAAAAAGGTTCTTAAGCAAATATAAATTAACTCAAGTTTATTATTCAGGACGTTAAAGAACGATCGAGTCAAGTCGGACCCGAGGTAAGGGACTTCGTCTCAATCTCCTTTCATTTAGGCATATTTCGTTTTATACACAACTTTCTTTTATGCGGTGTATAAAACCCTTTGACATTTACTTTTATACAAAAGGAATCTTTTTCTACGAATAGTTTTACTAAATGACAAAAAGGAATGTTTCTTTTAACGTACGTGGTGACAACGACCTTTTCCACCGCCGCGAGTATTATTTGGTCATTGGCTTCCTCAACCAGCCGTAATGTTTTTAAAATGAAATAAAAACCATAAAATCTTTTATGTATTTTGGTATTAAAGATTTGTTTTTATAATGGATTTGATATGTCAATATATTTATGTGATATATTGTGATCAAAGTGTGGAAATGTTTTCTTTCCATTATATTTGTTTTATGTCTTATGATTTTTATAATAGTACTTGGACATTTGACGGGTGGTTAGGTGATAAAACATATGAAGGGTGGTGCTGTGAATAACAGGACGGGTGGTTACGTTATAACCTCCAATGCATTGGGTATGGAAGTCGGCCGTATGGCTATTCCATTAAGTATGTATGGAAGTTGTCCGTATGGCTATTCCATTAAGAGATATGTGTGGACGTCGACCGTATGGTTATTCCACTTAAGTATGTTTATGTACCAAGTTACCTTTATATGTTATGTGTTCTTTATATGGGTTTTATGGTAATCTTTTGGTTACAAAAGGGTAAGTAACGATATTTTATTCAGTGAAGATTTTTTCCTACTTCATAAAGGTGAAAAGTATTACTTTGATAAAGTATACATGGTTTACTTTTTTGTTTCGATAAACTAAAAATTTTTATTCTTTTTGTATCCCTTACTGAGCTTTTTATGCTCACCCCAAGTTTTTTTGAAATGTTTTCACAGGACTTAATGTGGAATAGGGTCAAGGATGGGATCAAGGGAATGTAATGCTATATAAAACATGGAACTAGACATGTTTCTTTTTAAGAGTTTTTTTATACTATGGAAACTTAGTAGAAGTGTCTACTGTGTAATCTTTTGAGATGTAATAGTTATGATCTAATTCTCTAAAACTCTAAACCTGAAAAGATCCTCGATGTGAAGTATTCATTTAATTCAATATTAAGTAATGTTTAAGGCTGGGGCCTTATAGTTGGCATCAAAGGTCAGTTTAGACAACTTTAGGAGTTAGAAAAGTGTTAAATTATAATATGATTGAAATGATATAGCATTTACGGATTACCATGTTGCTTCGCCTATGATATTTTTATGTTCAGAATGGTTTTCCACAGAGGAAACAAAGCAGCTATGTTGGGACGACATTAGGAGGTAGACAACCTTCCAAATCAGCAACCTGAGATGGTCGGAATCGGAACTGAGCAGTTTGTTGCAGTGATGGCACAGTTGACTCAGGCTATAAATGGTGGTGGTATCCATGCACGAGATCATCCAGATCAACCGTAGAGGAACATGTCAGTGGTGGAACATTTCATGAGGCAACATACCCCATCATTCAGAGGAGCATCTGACCCCGTACAAGCTGAAGGGTGGATTAATGCACTAGAGAGGATTTTTGATGTCATGGGGTGTTCAGAACATCAAAAGGTTAGTCTTGCTGTTTACCGTTTTGAAGGTGAAGCTGATAAGTGGTGGTCAATGGTAAAAAATATCAGGGATAATGATGAGATTGAGGATCTTCACTGGGATGAATTCAAAGGTATGTTTCTTGAGAAGTATTTTCCTAAGGCTGTTCGACTTAGGATGGAAAATCAATTCTTGGAATTGAGGCAAGAGGAAGACTCAGTGGCTGCCTATAAAGCAAAGTTCACTTGATTGGCAAGGTATGCTCCAAACTTCATACGAGATCTTGATAGTAAAATAAACCGTTTTTACTCAGGGTTAAAGCCAAATTATCGAAGGGATTTAGCTTCTCGTAAGTTTAAAAGTTATGAAAAACTTGTTCGGTGTGCGGAGAAGGTGGACATGGAGTTTGCCGATGATCAGGTGTTCTATGAAAAACAACATAATAAGAGGTCCAGTTGGCAGGAAAAGGGGAATAATTCACCAAAGAAGCAAGGAGTTAAGAAAACCAAATATCCATCCTGTGAGAAGTGTGGTAAAATGCATCCTGGAGAATGTTTATCCAAGTCTGGTAAGTGCTTTCGGTGTGGTAAGTCTGTTCATATTGCTCGTAAATGTAAAGAAGATGATCAAGCAGGCAATGAAAAGCCAGCGGTAAGATGTTTTATGTGTAATTAAATGGGTCATTATGCAAATGAGTGTCTAACGAAGAACTCGACTGGGGGAAAGCAGCCATACTACAAGCAGAAAGCGGTGGTGAAATCCTTTGCAACAACTTCAGAAGATGTTGGGACATCGAATGAAGTAGTATCAGGTACACTATTTGTTTCTTCAGATTATGCCAATGTGTTGTTCGATTCAGGGTTTACACATTCTTTCATTTCTGAGAAGTTTTCTAGTAAATTGGAAATTCCATCTCAAGATATGAACCTTGAACTTATGGTAAAAACACCCGGAGGGAACGTTGAGACAAAAAGGAATTATAAGAACCTTCCTATCCTTGTGTGTGGAAAGAATCTACCAGCAAACTTTATTGTTTTGCCTCTAGTAGAGTTTGATGTTATTTTGGGCATGGATTGGCTTTCTGTTTATCATGCTATGATTGACTGCAGAGCTAAAATGGTTTTTTTTTCAGAAATATTTTCAGTTTGTGTACAAGAATGAACCCTTGATTTTGATAATAGATCAGGACATTGAGAAACTAGAAAAACATGGAAATGAATGTTACCTTTCACATATTGTTGAAAATAAAGGAACTGTTCAGATTAATGATGTGCCAGTGGTAAATAAGTATCTTGATGTTTTTCCTGATGAGTTGCCTGGTATTATTCATGATTGGGAAATTGAATTTACTGTTGACTTAGTTCCTGATTCTAAGACAATTTCAAAACCCCCTTATCGAATGGCTCAAGTTGAACTTTTAGAGTTAAAGAAGCAATTGGAAGAGTTATTAGATAAAGGTTTCATTCGACCTAGCACATCACCATGGGGTGCTCCTGTGTTGTTTGTTAAAAAGAAAGATGGATCAATGAGACTTTGCATTGATTATAGAGCCTTGAATAATATTACTATTAAGAACAAGTATCCTTTGCCTCATATCGATGATTTGTTTGATCAGCTCCAGGGAGCTCAGTATTTTTCGAAGATTGACTTGAGGTCGGGGTACCATCAGTTGAAAGTAAAAGAAGCAGACGTTCCGAAGACTGCGTTTTGTACTAGATATGACCATTATGAATTTGTAGTTATGCCTTTTCGGTTAACCAATGCACCTGCTGTATCCATGGACCTTATGAATAGAATTCCCCATGAGTTCTTGGATAAGTTTGTGGTTGTTTTCATCGATGATATTTTGGTGTTTTCGAAAAGTAAAGAGGAGAATGAAAGTCATTTAAGGGTTATCTTGCAAACCTTAAAAGAAAAGAAACTATATGGAAAATTCAGCAAGTGTGAGTTTTGGTTACAACAAATTTCTTTCTTGGGTCACATTATTTCAAAAGATGGCATAACTGTTGATCCTGCTAAAACAAAAGTCGTTGAAGAATGGCCAAGACCCAAAAATGTAACCGATATCTGTAGTTTTCTTGGTTTGGCAGGTTACTACTGAAGGTTTTTTGAAAAAAATTTCATGATTATCTAGTCCAATGACTAAGATAACTCGTAAGGGTGTTATGTTCATCTGGAAAAAATAATGTGATGATTGTTTTCAGGAGTTGAAAAGAAGATTGGTGAATGCTCCAGTTTTGGAACTTCCTTCCAGGAATGGTGATTTTGTTATATACAGTGATGCTTCGTTGAAGGGACTTGGTAGTGTCATTATGAAGAATGATCAGGTAATTGCTTATGCTTCACGTCAGTTGAAAACGCATGAGGTAAATTACCCTACACATGATTTGGAATTAGCTGCTGTTGTTTATGCTTTAAAAATTTTGAGGCATCATTTGTATGGAGTAAGATGTGAAATATATACTGATCACAAAAGTTTAAAGTATATATTCACTCAGAAATAATTGAACCTGAGACAGAGGAGATGGCTGGAATTAATCAAGGATTATGATTGTACAATTCATTACCATCTGGGAAAATCCAATAAAGTGGCTGATGCTTTGAGTCGAAAAAGTAATGCTTCATTAACGATGTTGCGTTTGGAACTTGATCCTTTGGTTAATGATTCGATGAAATTTGGCATAGAAGTTGTTGGTGCAGGATGTCCTTCTGTTTTGTTTCAGGTATCAGTGAGATCTTCTTTATCAGACATAATCAAGCAAGCACAGAAGCAAGACGATGAGTTGCAGAAAAAGGTAGAGTTGGTTCAGAAAGGTAAGTTACATAAATTCAACATTGACAGTGATTGTGTTTTGAGATTTGGGAAGAGATTGTGTGTGCCTTGTGATTCACAGTTGAAGAGAGAGTTGTTATGTGAAGCTCATAGTTCTCCGTTTTCAGTTCATCCTGGAAGTACTAAGATGTACAGAGATTTGCGGGAGTATTACTGGTGGGATGGAATGAAAAGAGATATTGCTGATTTTACTGTGAAGTGTTTGACTTGTCAGTAGGTTAAAGAAGAGAGGCAGTTACCGAAAGGGATACTTCAGCCTTTACCAGTGCCAGAGTGGAAATGGGAGAATATATCCATGGACTTTGTTGTGGGATTACCGAAGACATCTCGAGGTAATAATGCAATCTGGGTTATTGTTGATCGCTCGACTAAATCTGCTCATTTCCTTGCCATACGATATAATTTTCCCCTAGATCAACTTTCCCATTTGTATCTTAAAGAGATAGTCAGGTTACATGGATTTCCTCTCTCCATTGTATCTGACCGTGATCCCAGGTTTACATCTATCTGTTGGAAAGGCCTTCAGAAGTCGTTGGGTACTGAATTACATTTTAGTACAGCTTTTCATCTGCAATCAGATGGGCAATCAGAACGAACAATTCAGACCATGGAGGATATTCTACGATCTTGTTCGATGAATTATCAGGGAAGTTGGGACTAACATCTTTCTTTGGTTCAGTTTTCTTATAATAACAGTTTTCATTCCAGTATATAGATGGCACCATTTAAGGCATTATATGGGAAGCGGTGTCGAACTCCAGCATTTTGGGATGAAGTGGGTGAAAGGAAGCTGATGGGACCAGAATTGGTAGAAGAGATGGCAGAAAAAGTTCAGTTGATTCAGAAACACATGAAAACAGCTCAGAGAAGACAGAAAAGTTATGCAGATAACCGGAGGAAGGATCTATCTTTTGAGGTAGGTGATCATGTTTTTCTCAAAGTCTCACCAAGGAAGAGTGTGATGCGATTTGGTAAGAAAGGAAAGCTGAGTCCAAGGGTCATTGGACCATATGAAATTCTGGAGAATGTTGGATCAGTTGCTTTCCGAGTGGCTTTACCTCTGATTTTATCTCAGGTACACAATGTTTTTCATGTTTCGATGCTGAGAAAGTATATGCCAGATCCATCTCATGTTTTGTGCCCAGAGGTAGTTCAGTTGGAAGAGAATCTCTCTTATGAAGAACAACCAGTCCAGATTCTTGACCAAAGAGAGAAAGTATTGCGAAATAAGGTAATTCACCAGGTAAAGATTTTGTGGAAAAACCATATGGTTGAAGAGGAAACGTGGGAAACTGAAAATTCTATGAGGGATAAATACCCCCACTTATTTTGATAAGTGAATAAAATTGCGAGGACACAATTCCCAAAAGGGGGGAAGGATGTAACATCCCAGGTAAATAATGAATAAAACATTTTCATATTTATTAGTATTTACGATTTATATATTAATTTTACTTTAAATGGGTTTCTATGTTCGATAGTGTACCCGATACGCAACAAAGAGTTTCTTTGAAATCATATGTTTCACACTAGTAATAAAATAATATTATTTTAAATATTATTTAACATGTAGCCGTTATACTAGCGGGAATGGATAGAAATAACTAAAATATGATTATTTATGTTTGTTAAATGTTTTTACATTTATCTAATAAAGGATAAAGGCTTAAAATATGAAAAGAATTCAATTTTAGGCTTATATAATCTAATTTTAACGAAAGGTCCACTTATCAACATTTGATGGCGAACCGTCATTAAATATAGTTTTGGTCACTCTTATACATTCTATTGGACCAAATAAAACTCTTCTTTAGAATCGGGACATCAAATATTACTTTGTGTAATTTTTTGGTATTTTTCCAATAAAGTTCATTTTTTAATGAATAGTGTAAAATGTTGTATTTTATTCAAAACCTCTTTTTAATCTAATTTATTAAGATGATTAGATAATCTTTTGAATTGGTTTTTAAGTCCAATTAGAATATATTTTTACCATTTAATCCAATAGTGGTCGTTGGAATTAATTTTACTTTGAAATTGGACTTAAACTGACGTCAATCTTTTGATACTTATTGTTTCATAAAGACACACTATTTGTTTTGACAGTGGGAATTAATTATTAAATTAATTAATGAAACTTATATGTTTTGAATTTTGTAAAATAGACTTCATTTTTGAATTCGGAATATCAAATATATCTTAGGGTGATGTTTTGGTTTTTTTCTGAAAAACTTCAATTTTTGATGAATGGTGAAACCGCAAAGTGGTGGTTACAAAATTTGATTTTTCGTTTAAATGGGACTTTACCATTTCTGTGTTTTGAATCTCAAAAATTCAATTTAAATGATTTTCATTATTAAGTAAAATGTGGTTCAATGGGATTAAAATAATTTTTTGGTAAATGGTAACTTATATGTTTTATTAACCGTGATTAAAGGCAATTAGTGTAATTTAAGGTAAAAATGATATTATAATAAAATAAAAATATCTTGAAACTTGTAATAACCCTATTGGATGAGTTATTTCCGACCAAAACAACCCATGGGTCGATTTTTGGTACCCCATGGAGCCACTTGGGTATGATAATGACATTTATGCCTTTTATTTAAAGTTAAAGTAAAAATGACACAAACATGAGATGTTTTACTAAACGAATTTTTACATGAGGGTATTACAAGTTATATTTTTGACTATAAATATTCATTGTAAAGCTAAAAAGATTTCTTACATCATAGTATTTGTTTTATAATTTTTATACATTAAATAAATTAAATTATTTATGACACCATGATGATGCAGCGATTACCTCATTATTTAACGATTTAAATAAAATGAAAAGATAATGTAAAATCTAAGACCTACACATGTCCAAAACCAATTGGATGGGTTGATTTCGAACCCTTATCACCTTATCCTCGAAACACATCAATGTGGAACCATTAAAATCCGAAAACCATTTGAAAATATAGTAACATTTCCTTACCTTCCAAGAGTGCCCCTCCTCTCCTCTTATAAAAGGCCCCCACCTCTACCACCTTACCAACACCTCTCAAGCCTTTGGTTCGGCCAAGCACTGATCGTTTTGTCTCTACACATCCCTATCTTACTCTTTGAAGCCTCACTTTGGGCAGAAGTCTTCCCAAGGAATCCTTTGAGCTCAAACCAAATGGAGTTACCCGATTTTAAGGTAATGTCTTCACTTGAGTCGTTTTGTTTTATTTTGCTTCTCCAACCCCCAAAACTATTTTTATTCATTTATTTTGTAACAACTCCAGTATCTTACATATACTATGATATTTTTATAAGAAGGATTCGAGCTACACTTATACACACCTACGTCTAATGGTTAAAGAACATACTGTTTCCGTGGATGACGAATTTCTGCCTCACGAAACGATGATTGTTCGATATTCTTCTAACACCTTAAAAGGTGGTAATTAAGATGTGACTATATTTATATAGGATATATAATATTTTTATGTTTTCCTTAAGATTCTTTATTTTTTCATTTTGGGCATACCTTTATGGTTTCCATTATGGGTAAATGCGATATCTTCATTTAAGGAAGTGCGGACTACCGCCCCCTCAAAGTGATTTGATTTGTTAATGCCATATGTGGGATGTATAAAGGATGGATTTAAAGTTATTATATATGATTTTATACTGGAATTATAATATACCTCTATATCATTATTATTTCTTTCCATAAATTTATGAGATAGAAATGAAAGTAGCGTTCATGCGTACGTACGGTTTACGGTCTCCATGAACAGTGCATTTCATTTCTTATCCCCAAATGTAATGTACTATTATAAGTACATATATATAATGGATAAATATAATGTATGTTAAATCTAAATGATTAATATAATTCGGGAATTAAAATATACATACCTCTCATTTAGTTTTAATTCCATTAATATGACATAGAAATGAAAGTAGCGTTCATGTGTACGTACGGCTTACCGTCTCCATGAACGGTGCATTTCATTTCTTACCTATAAATGATTATGTGATATTATAAATACATGTATATGATAGATATATATGATATATATTATATCCAAGTCAGGAATGTCATTCTGGATATAAAGAACCTTTGACCACACAAACAACATGTAATTGTAAGAAGTCCACTTTCGACTTAAGGACCAAATATCGACAAAACAAACATTATTAACTTAAATGATTACATAATATTTATAACATGGAAATGAGTGATATAAAAGGAATAATGAACTCGAAAAAGGTTCTTAATCAAATAGAAATTAACTCAAGTTTATTATTCAGGATGTTAAAAAACAATCGAGTCAAGTCGGACCCGAGGTAAGGGACTTCGTCTCAATCTCCTTTCATTGAGGCATATTTCGTTTTATACACAACTTTCTTTTATATGGTGTATAAACCCCTTTGACTTTTAATTTTATACAAAAGGAATCTTTTTCTACGAAGCATTTTACTAAACGACAAAAAGGAATGTTTCTTTTAACTTACGCGGTGACAACGACCTTTTCCGCTGCCGCGAGTATTATTTGGTCATTGGCTTCCTCAACAAGCCGTAATGTTTTTAAAAAGAAATAAAAACCATATAATATTTTATGTATTTTGGTATTGAAAATTGGTTTTTATAATGGATTTTCTATGTCAATATATTTATGTGATATATTGTGATCAAAGTGTGGAAATGTTTTCTTTCCATTATATTTGTTTTTTGTCTTATGATTTTTATAATGGTACTTGGACATTTGATGGGTGGTTATGTGATAAACCATATGACGGGTGGTGTTGTGAATACCAGGACGGGTGGTTACGTTATAACCTCCAATGTATTGGGTATGGAAGTCGGCCGTATGACTATTCCATTGAGTATGTATGGAAGTTGGCCGTATGGCTATTCCATTAAGAGATATGTGTGGAAGTCTACCGTATGGTTATTACACTTAAGTATGTTTATGTCCCAAGTTACCATTATATGTTATGTGTTCTTTATATGGTTTTTATGGTAATCTTTTGGTTACAAAAGGGTAAGTAATGATCTTTTATTCAGTGAAGAGTTTTTACTACTTCATAAAGGTGAAATGTATTACTTTGATAAAGTATACATGGTTTACTTTTTGTTTTGATAAACTAACAGTTTTTATTCTTTGTGTATCCCTTACTGAGCTTTTTATGCTCACCCCAAGTTTTTCTTGAAATGTTTTCACAGGACTTAATGTGGAATAGGGTCAAGGATGGGATCAAGGGAAAGTCATGCTATATAAAACATAGAACTAGACATGTTTCTTTTTAATATATTTTTTTATTCTATGGAAACTTAGTAGAAGTGTCTACTGTGTAATCTTTTGAGATGTAATAGTTATGATCTAATTCTCTAAAACTCTAAACCTGAAAAGATCCTCGATGTGAATTATTCATTTAATTCAATATTAAGTAATGTTTAAGGCCAGGGCCTTATAGAATGTTAAGGTTAAAGAACCATTTATGTGTTCCATCCACATCATATTTTAACAAGGATTTATAAGAGGAATATCATAGTTCTTCATTCTATATTTATTCTTGAAGTACAGAGGTTTATAATGATTTGAAAGTGTATTTATGGTGTGATGTAATGAAGAGATATATTGTAGAGTTTGTATATCGGTTCTTGGTATGCTAGAAAGATAAGGCTGAGAGACAAATTTATAAGGTATTGTTACATCCATTACCCATACCAGAATGAAAATGAAAAAATAGGACCATGTATTTTTTCATCAGACACCCCAAAATGTCTAATTGGAATAACACTATATTAGTTGTAGTCAATCACCTTACAATGAGTAAAATACCTCCCCTCCTCATTAGTTTGATATGATGAGGAATTTATACTTAGCCTTAGGTGAAATCCCCAAGATGATAAAGGCTGGAAATAAATGATGAGGGCTTCATTAACGGTTGGAGGATGATTTTTTCCTTTGAAAGTAAAATAATCAAACCAATCATAACGCAACAAAACAACCACTAAATGATGTATGAACATAATGTGAGAAAAATAAAAGTATAATAAATCACACCAAATATATCCGAGTACCAAAAGAAAACCAATATCAACATCAACTAGAAAGCGGAAGATGAAACCAACAAAGTATAAAGACTCCAAAGACACCAAATCTTAAAATCTCAACAAGCTCCAAGCTCCAACTCCACAATCCATGCCTATGTATCACAAATAACCATTAATGAGATATTTTACTTTACATTTACCGATGTACCGATAAATTATATACAAAAATGCACCAAATTTCCAAATAAGGGGGTGCATAATGAAACTCATTTGAGTTTCCTGAAATGAACTCCCCACTCACGCCACTATAATAGAAAATGTTAGCACAATTGTATAAAAAATATATAAAATAGGTAAAAAATTTCATAGTTTATATTAAAATATAAAACATATACCACACCAAAATAGTTTCCATGTAAAGAAACCAAAGAAATCTTTAAACCATTTCACATTTCTTTTTAGAATACCCAAATCGTGATTTAAACACACACCCACACATGCATGTTTCAATGACAGTTTCATACTCAGGCATGGTTTCTCATCCATCCACCAAGTCATTAGCAAGTGGCCAATCTCTTTATGACCTAATGGGACATGCCCTTTATATAGGGTCACATATTTTGTTCCCTGACTCTATATACCCCTTATTTAGGGTCACGTCAAAAGTATGAACTCACACCCATCTGTGTATGCCAAAACTATGTCAAACCAACCATTTCAAGAGATTTCAATAAAACCAATCTTTTATTGAAAACATGTAAACTAGACAATTTTCATGAATAAAATACCACATTTTAATACCATTATCTTAAAATCCATAAACAAAGAACTTCACACAAAAATCAATATCCCCAAATCCATAAACCATCACTTATGATGGATTCAACCAAGATTTTTACATCAAATTGTTAGTCAATTACATGTAAATCAATCAATTTGAATATAATCATTAAATTTATAATAATAGGAGTCTATAGTGAAGCAACCTACCTTAGAAATTATGGGGAAAACGAAGAATGACAGGAATCCTTACACAAAAGTAGGTTGAATCTCCAAAAACCCACATTATTTATTATTCCCTAACATCAATATAGCCAAATATCATTAATATAGGCATCAAAAAATATATATCTATCCCCAATAGATCAAATATATGAATAAAAAGAGAGAGAAGAAGAGTAGATCTAATAAAAACCACCTAGAACATTGATTTAATGAGAAATAATACATTGAATGCAATAATATTTGCCAATGGATCACCCCCGGATCGAAGGGGAAGGTGTCCCGAGCCTTTTCGATGAGGATAACCGAGTTAGGGTCTAAATAAGTGAAAAATGAGAGATTTAAGAGTAAAAACAAGTTAGATTTAATTTTTTAGGATCTTAATTTTAACCATGCTTGGTTATGAAGACTGTGTTCCAACCATGCACTATCCACTACCTCCCAACACCCTTCACACAGTTGGATCACATGGTTAGAAAAACCATTCACCAATCACGTTTTTCCCTCTATTCCACTTTTCATAGTAACTACTGGGTAGCTTTACAGTTTTTAAATTTTTTTCACTTAACGTTGCACCTCCCCATAGCCCAAAGTATATGTTTTAAAAGTTTTATTGAGGTGTTTAACGGTTTATACTAACCATTCTCAAACCGTGAACCTCCATAAAATTCAAAAAAACATAAAAAATACCTCCAAAACCTCCAAAACTTCACCGAAATACTTTACATACTTAAAATAAATATATAGTGGTTTACATAGTTGAAATTTAGGGTGCTACATTCTCTTTAACATTTAGTTTCTTTCCCCATAAAGTGGGAAACCACCCTTAACCTAAAATATATGGGACATTTCTCAACATTTTACTTCTCCCATTAACAAGATTCTTCCTAAATCTAACCATGTTTCCACAAAACCCACCCTAGAAATTTTCTTTTTCTATGAAAGGATTTATATTTCCTATCCACAATCTGCATTGGAACATGAAAAGATGAAGAATCTAGCTATAGATCAATGTGATCCCATTGAATCACATTGTGAGGATCAAGATGAGACCATTTCATGTGAGATACATGAAACACATTATTAACTTCACTAAACCATGGTGAAAACGAAAACTTTTATGCCACCTCTCAAACCCATTCATGTATCTCAAAAGGGACTATGTAATGAAGAGATAACTTTCCCTACATCTCTTAACGATGATTACCAAGCATCAAAGTTATTCTCAAGAACACATGATCACTAACCTAGAATGATAACGACGGTCAATGATGATCCACATATGATTTCTGAAGACTTTGATTTGTCTCCTTCATTTTTCAGATTAATTGAATCTTCTCCATTGTTTTAGGGACAAGGCATGGGCCAACTAGTGAAGTGTCACATGTTTCCACCCAAGAATTTGGATAAATAAAAGTATTCCACAATACTTCAAAATGATCTATATATATTGAGGCATTATAACACTTGTTATATGACAACTCCACTAAAGTTACATGATCCTACCATGATCCAAAAAAATCCATTATACAGGACTGAAATATGTATTCAAACGTTTTTATTGTCCTTTTGGATTTCCCATTAATTTGAGGATGATACACCACACTCATTATCAATTGATTCCCAAGGTCTTTCTGTAAGGATTTACAGAAAGGAGATTAAAACCTTAGATCTCTGCCTGATACTTTCAAAACTGGTATGCCATGCCTCTTTACAACTCATTGGATATCAATTTTAGACAATTACCCCACCATATGAGATTCATTAATAGTGATGATATGAGACAAATTTGTGAGATGATCCACTATCACCCATATGACATCATGTTTTAGAACCATCATTAGGATGCCTATAAAAAATACATTGTAATCTTCTCTCATTTCCCAATAGAAATAGGTAAAGAATGAAATATACCTATTGGTCACAAATGCTCTCTATTAACCATTTGACACATTATGAATATCCAAACAAATTCACCCACCTTTATTTTCTTACCAACCCACTAAAAAGTTTCTTTTAACACCATATAAATATTTGGTATCCCTGAATTAACAACCCATATTGAATGGTGGCACATATGAAGCAGTTATTCCTGAAAAGCTAATGGTATGACCATATGACATTGAAACCCTAACAATGTAATCCCATCAAAATTAAATCCCTCAATGGTCTACCCACCATTGAGTTTTAACATCATTGAAACACAATTTTAATCAGATGTTTTTTCCTCTTTAACTATCTCAACCAAATCACGAACAAATGAAAATGAAATGAAAACCATTGCACTTCCTAAAACTTCACAATACTAGTGCATGCGATCTATTACCGACATCGACTACCACTAATACAAAGCATCTTTTTACAACTAACCATAAAAATTTCTACTAAATGATTCTTCCACTGAATTGGATTTACATAGTTTATACATTAAGTCAAATTGGAACATTTGTAGAGACAACATCCATGTTCTTTCTCTCAAATACCAATCCATTTACGAGAAAATGTGTTTCTATTTCATATGATTTTTAAACACCATAAATTTCTCCCCAAATAGGTAATGACACAAATTTTTCAAATAATGGATGACAATAGCTAACTAAAAATCATGCATTAGGTAGTTCTTCTCATACAATCGTAACTGCCATGATCCATAAGCAACAATATGATCACCTTGAATAAGAAAATAGGCAAAACCATATCTTAAAGCAAGAAAATATACCACATAACCTTTTCCAAATTATGGTAATATCAATATCAATGTTGATTTAAGGATAACCTTTAACTCCTAAAAAGACTTACTACATTCATAATTCCATTGGAGTGGGAAACTTTTCCTATTCAAAGCTGTCAAAGGTGAATTTAGTCTTGATAAATCAGGAAAAAAATGTTGATAATAACCAGCAAGAGCTAGGAAAATGTGTATCATGAATAAATTCTTTAGTGGTATCCAAGAGATAAAATTATCTATATTTTCTAGATCCACAAAACACATTTTTCATAGATAACATGGCAAAATAAACGTACGTCTTTTATCTAAAGATAACACTTTAAAATTATGGCATACAACTTATGGTCCCTCAAAATTCCCAACACTTTCTCCATTTGTTTTTGATGTTCATACCTTGTACTTGAATACATTAGTATTTCATCCATAATCACCACCACAAAATAATCTAGATATATCTGAAATATCTAATTCATCAATTCCATAAAGACTCATAGTGCATTCATAAGACCAAAAGGCATAACCACATACTCATAATAGTCATATCTTCTTCTAAATGCTGTTATAGAAATATCATCCTTCTCACACCCTATTTTGTGATAACCCAATCACAATTCAATTTTAGATAACAACTGATCACCCCTCAATTTATTGAAAAGATCATCATTACATGGAAGTGGATACTGATTCTTTATCACAACTTAGTTAGGCTTATGATAATACACACACAACTAATGAGTTTCACCCCCCCTTTTAAAAGAAAAGACTGATGATTCCCATGGATACATTCTTAGTAGAATGGTCCCTTTTTTTTCTAACTCTTCTAACTACACTTTCAATTCCCTTATTTTTTTCGGTTCCATCTAGTAAGACGGAAGAGAAATATAACTGGTCATTAGAAGGAGTTCAATAGTAAAATCTGTATCTCTTGTGGTTGAAAACCCTCAAATATTAATTAAATATTATCAATAATTTATAGGAATGGTAAATACTGTATTAAATAAAAATATATTAATCAACTAAAAATTATTATATTAAAAGGATAAATCAAAAATATGTTTTAATATTATAAATGAGTGTTCTTTCTCAAATACATATTTTTTAGAAGGTTTTATATATTTTCTTATTATAAATTAAGTTAAACTCTTTTAAAATATTATTATATAGTAACTAATATATTAACATTCTTTAAATGAGAAATTTATATGAAATAATAGTAATAACACTTAATGTTTTAAAAACATCATTTTCAACAAAAGAAAATTTTAATTATATTTTATATTTTCATTTAAAAGATAAATTAATAAATTAATAAAATTTTAATATTAAAAAAATAAATATATTTTTTAATCCATAATTTAAAAACTATATTTTGGTGACTTTTTTAGATTTTTATGAAAATATTGATTTTGGGTGAATAGTGAAAAATACTGATTTTACAAATACATTCACTTTTATGATACTATCATAATATAATAATGAATTTAAATCCTATAAAACCTTTTTTATATAGAAATTATATATTTTTAAAGTAAAATAAATCATTTAACAATACTATATTGAATTTAGAAAACCCATGTTTATCATTCTGGAAACCTAAGTAGTATTTCACTCTAATAAAAACCATTTTTGGTCTATTTATTTTAATTAATTATCCACATGGTGGAATTTTCTTTGGATTGTTTTTAAAGAAAAATAATACTCATATGGTAAATAATAGACTAATTATGGTAAAATAAATAATTTAAATTGTTAAATTTATGATAAACATATTTTTTTTATGCTTAAAAATACACGTTATCTAAAAATGAGGTTTTAAGCATTACATTCTCTAATGTGACAAATTTTTTACACATATAATTATTATTTTAAATAATTATTTTCCTATTTATAATTATTAGGTACATTTTTAAAAAAATTAAACTTTATTTTTAGTCATTAAAAGTAAATTATTTAGCTAATAATTAATTACCATAGTAAAAACCCAAAAATGGTAAAATTAAAAAAAAATATAAGAGTATAAGGCTTAAAAACGATTAAAATGTGTAAAATTTAATGGTTGAGGGATTATCTATGTTATCTAATCATAAAATATATTATTTACCACTTTTACCCACTATCCATGTGTAACATGGGCTCTAATTATATTAAGAATTTATAATAAAAAAATTAAATTAATTTCTCTTATAAAAGCATATCACATACCCCACATTTATTTTCACGACCCGCCTTCACCAAAAGGAGGGAAGGGACATCAGATTTCCATGCCCTTCCTTCATTAAGTTGAAGGAGAGATAATGACCCCCGAGTCCCACCTCCAGTAGGCCCCGGAGTGGCGAATAGCACCAAGGGTATAACATTTTCACAATATGGGAGGAATTACCCTTTTTAGTTAGCCAAGATTGGGTGAAAGAATGAGTCAACACCAAACACCACCAAGTATAGAAAACTCAAGGTAAAAACCAAACTACATGCATGTTTTAATAATAAAACTAAACAATATACAAGGACTCTAAAGTAAAATACCCAATAGGAAAGGAAAAAGGCTAAGCAGAATCCAACAATGACTAATAGCAACTCCAACGTCTATAATAGTAAGGTCCTGCACGGCCTCCGAAGCCCTCCTAGAAACCTGAAAGTAAAAATATAGTGAGAAAACAAGGTATACTCAGTAGGAAAACCTAAGGCTCTTGTGCACAAGTGCGAAGACGTCCTAATGTCCCGTGAGAAGCAGAAGAAACATCATCTATCAAGGAATCTATCCATCCCACCTCACTGGCCACGCTCACCAAATAATAGAAGTAGTAAGGTAATAGTAGTAACAAAACATTTTGGTACCCACACCACCATTTCCCCCACTATCTAGCTGCTCATCCCTAACGGAAAACATCCTGACGCTACCATGCTCTTTCTTCCCGCACACACCTGGGCCTCACAACCATCCATCCTTGCCCGCACACACCTGGGACTCATCCTGAAGACACCTGGGAAAACAAACCTTCCTAAAGACTCCTAGGCTAACAACACACCAATCGAATCCTACCCGAAGAATCTTGGGTGTAAGGTCGTCTCCAGCCATCACATCCGAGGGGAGTTAGACCAGAAAGGAGAGTAACTAGGGGGAAACACACTTCCCCGTGAAATGGGTTGTCTGACACTAAGTTCTCAACAAGGGTGGGGTGCGACTAAACACAAAACATATAGTTACACATACATATACCAACACACAACCCAACCTTTTTCTCCTAAAACAGATACAAGTAGGTGCCTAAGCACTACGACCTCAGAAAACAGGCACAGAACAAACAGTTCCCAATTTCCCTATTCAAGTATCATTACATAATAGTTCAAAATGAGTTAATCCTTTCACTACTAGGCAACTAATAGGCATAAACAAAAATGAAACAACAATTAAAGAAATAAGGAAAAATATCAGTAAATTTAAGCATTCACACCCGATTCTCTTGTAAAGTCACAACAACTAGGGATCAATTGAGATCCCTCGAAGTTCTGGAAACAAAAAAACCCCAAGACATAGCCCCATGTCCCCAAAATCCAAGACCCAAAAGTTTCTCAACAACAAAGGATCCCACCCAAATTTGTGTCAGAGATGATCAACCACACAGCTTCAGATTCACAACCAGCGAAAGTATAACAAAAGGGGATCCCATCCCCACCCATATCACCCCAGTAATCTAAGCCCCCCATCCAATAAAACTATAACGTCACCCTCAATCGGTCCGTGAAAGAAAACAATCAAACCACTACCACCAACGCAAGGCAGGACCTTTCAGGTATTTTCCGATTTGAAATATATAACACACTCCATGGTTTCAATTCCACTGGGCTTTAACTGGAGTTATCACAGAAAAGGGTTGATCCTGGTGCTTTCAATTTATTTAACTGAGTATACTTAATTAACCAATTCCATGTTACATTTATTTAAACATCTAGGAGCACCGAGGTTCATTAGTGTATAGAGAAAGACCACCAAAGACCATGATTTTCAGTGAGCATAGCCCCATATAATTCACAACACATATCAACATAAAAGAGTACAGTAGAACATCGATCCCCCCCCACTTTCCTTCTTTAGAGGTCCGTTCATTATCTTCATTAAGTTTTGTTTTAACAATTTCCACATAGAAAATAGAATACCCACCCCTCATGATGCATATAAATGTGAGATCAAGGAGAAAATCCCTACTTAATTGATCAAGGATCGACGTTAAGTCCTCGGATGGACACTAGAAATCAGGAGTACCAGGAACTCCACGGAACACGATCAAGGAAAACTTCGCGGTGGTACAACTCATCTGAAGGACGGGTATTCCGAGCGTAGGGTTATAGATAAAAAGAAACCTATGGAGAAGAGAAGCCTTTAGTTTATAAAGGTTGAGATACAGTATCCACAGGACGCTTAAGAAATGGAGAAAAACTCGAAACCGCAGAAAAAGAGGGGTCATGGGTTGACCACGTGGCTGGGCCACCCCACACATCCAACATAAAAGTTCCTAGCCCTTCGGGGTGGTTAAAACTGACACAAACCTCCTTAACCATGAAAGGGCTCCTCACAAGATGCGGTAGAGGTGTTTCTGAAAACGCGGTTAAAGGAATGACCAAAACACATGGTTTTCCATTTAAGGAGGGTACCTCACAAATGATTTAATTAAACACCATTAATGGGCTTTAAAATAGGCTTAAAGGGGTCAAAATATGGTTTACAAACCAATTTGCGCAAAAAGGAGACACTACTGGAAAACCCGTGGAGATGTCACCGGTAGGCTAGTTCTACCGGTAGACCAAGATACAGGTTGGCCAAGGCTACCGGTAGGCCAGGACCACCGATAGGCCGCGGCTACCGGTAGGCCGGGGGTACTGGTAGGCTGAGGTCACTGGTAGGCTGAGCGACTGGTAGGCCGAGGCCACCAGTAGGCCGAGCGACCGGTAGGCCGAGGCGACTGATAGGCCGGGGCCACCCGTAGGATGGGGCGACCCGTAGGCCGGGGCGACCGGTAGGCAGGGGCGATCGGTAGGCCGGGGTGACCGGTAGGCCGGGGTGACCGGTAGGCTGGGGCTACCGATAGGGCGAAAAACGGTATGGTGGGGCCACCAGTAGGTCGCGCCACCGGTAAGTCGGGGCTACCGGTAGGCCGAGGCTACCATTAGGAGTTTTAAGCTTCATCGAGAAGTTGGGATGGCCTTCCAGACCACCCAGAACACCCCAAACATTATATTTTCCCCATGTAATGGACCCCAAAACCCCGGACCATTACATTCATCCATTCATTATAAATCCTTGTATTAATAAACAAATATTCTATATTATCTATTCATCTCTATACTCATGTCCTTGAATCTTCTTTCTTTCCAAAATGTCAAGTTAAGGAGACTTAAGATGTTAACCAATAAAGAAAATTCAACGGGAGAGGTTATGTTTTCAACCATGCTCTCTTAGTTATTTTCATCATATACACACTAAAACATATTCTATCCATGAAAATAAGATAAAATTAGATTTAATAATATTATTAAATGTTGTTATAAAAATTTAATATCCATTTTTTAACATCCTTTAAAACTCTAAGAAAAATTTAGACGACGTCATGTGTTTGTACAGATTACCGTCTCCATGAACGACGTGCTTGGATTTTCATCAATGCCTTACATAGATGATTTTTAAAAAACTATTTAAATGATTAATATTATATTTTTCAAATTTCTATCATTCTAAAATCATAAATCATTCCCTATCTCCCTTATGATCTATGGAAAAGGAACATGTCACCCATGCATATGTGTGGACTACCGCCTCCATGAAAGTGTCGTATTACGTTTTTAAAAAAGTATTTTATATTTTTTTGAAAGACATTATTATATAATTAACCACCATAAAAACATTTAAATAATATAATTATGATTTTTTAATAATGATATTATTATAAATGAATCATTTTTTTAATCATACTCATCCATAGATTATAGCTTGTCCTTGTTTGGGTTGATTTAACCCCCCAACCCGAATAATGCTATAAATTTATAGCAGGGGTAACTAATGAAACATAATTACTAGTTATATTGGAAAATAATAATTAAATTATTATTTTATTTTTTTTTTTCTTAAAATAAAATGATAATATCTACTTTTTTATTAAGATACTACCCCTTCTTCATGAAAATTAGAAAAACAAAGCTCATTACTGACTTCGTCATCCGAAATTATTCCTTAAATACTTAATAAATGAAATTATAAAATTATAAATAATTATAAAAAAATATATTATATTACCAATAATTATCTAATATTCACGAGAATTTAATATTTAATTAATAATCTACAACGTCATTATAAATATAGTACTAAACAAAACAATTATTACTAATAACATCTGATGATAAAAATAAAATATAAATAACTAATAGATTTTTAATAAATGGTTCTAAAAGAATATTATAAAAGATTGTAGATAATAATAAGGTTCTAAAATAGTTTCTTAAGATATTTCTGTTTTATATAAGAGTTTAGTGTGAATTTTGATTAAGTGGTAATATAAGATATATGTTCTTTCATCTTCATGTTTCTTCATTGAGATATAAGGCGTATTTAAAATGTTTTTCAATTTTTAGTTTATATATTATCAATGAATTTAATTTTATCACATTTTTTCATGAAATACTAGTTATTTTAAAATCCTCCTCCCGTTCTACATTTTAGGGGATTTCAATTTGACAGATAACAATGACCTAAATGGTTTTAACATCTCAATTTTTCTTTATTGAGTGGTGATTGTTCTAATCTGAATTTATTCTTATAATTAAGGTAATTAAACCACCTTTAATATTTTACCCAATTTGGGAAATGTGATGTTCGTTAGTGATTTTTCTCCCAAATTTCATTCTTCGAGATACATGACATATTCACCACTTATTTTGTTTTGTGTGGTGTACCTATGAGCCTATGATTAAATTATATCAAAACTTTCATGAAATTCAATAGATTTAAAAATCTATATCTATTTACCCTTCTAAGGGTTGCGCTTCAATTGATTTTAATTTCATAAGTGATTTTGTTTACTCCAATGTCCTTTCTTTTTGTTATAATGTGTTATCTCAAATTTCGTACTTATATGATCTATTTCTTCTTCCATGAATTTTTTTACTAATAATTACCTTTTTCTCTAGGAAAAATGATAATTTTAATTCAAATATTCTTTTTTGATGAATTTATTCTTTGTTAAAATATGACATTATTAAAAATAATTCTAATTATCTTTAAAAATGATTAATCTTCCATGTTTATATTTTCTCTTCTAACCGATTTCCACTTTTTAGAAAACTAATTATGTGTTATATAATATAGAATTCAGATTTACCATTTCTTATTTTCAAAACGATGTTTTATTACCCTTAATAAAATGCTATTTTCTATAAATGTATTTTAAATTATTAAAAAGGTTTTCCTTCCATGATTGTTTGTTTTATTCTCCCACTCCATATTTCTTTGATATATTTATATTTTTATTAAAGGATACACTTTGGATGGTTTTTAAAATCTAATAGTTTTGAAAAAAAAATACCATTTAAAAATTTCTTTGAAAGTTAATCGCAACATCATCTTTTATTATAATGTTTTAAATGTTTTCTAAAAAATATTTTATGGGTTTACATTATTTTCCTCTTTATTTAAATAGGAATAATTTCCTTTAATTTTTTTAAAGAAAAAAATTATAAATTACATATGAAATACACTTTTTATTGATTTAAATTTTTTGTTATAAACCAAATGAATTCTAGAATACATTTTATGTGATTCCATTCCAGTAATGTTATAAAACCAAATTTCTTTATATGGGTTATTTATTAAAATATGAATGATTTATTTCAATTGGATCCAATGTGGTTGGATTATTAGTGTGTAGAGATATATATATCCATATAATACACTATTGTAATGTTGAAATATTCTATGATATTTATACGTGAGAACAATTATGTTTTCTAATAATCACATGTTCAATTGTGTGACTCATAAAGATGATGTTTACATGGGTGCAGTTAAGTTGTTTCACAAGCGTGGGTGTAAGTGTTTGACCCATGAAGGTGATATTCCATGTTCTTTTGTTTGTAAAATTTTTCTATTTTATGATTTTTCTATGATCAAGTAACATTATTATTACATATGTCTATGATTATTATCCATGGTTGATATTTTTTATATCATGAATCAACACTTCTTTTACATGGATTATGATTTTCAATTGAGATTAAATGTAATTTTATCATAACTTATAGATAAATATTATTTTTACATGTTATTTTTAATTAAAAATTTATACCTTACTCATATTTTCTCATATTATTATGATCTATACCTTGATGACATACTGATAAGTATTCCCTTAATATGTATTTGATCTTTACCATTTCGTATGCTTCTAACATATAATAAGTATTAAAGGGATTATAGTGTGGCTAAATATTAGATATATCTTCACAAGTATTGTAAGATAGGTTTCTTATGCAGATGACCCTAAAAGATACTAAAATTTCTATTCTTTTGATTATGTGATCATTTATTTGATGTATTATTCAACTTATGAAAGTGATGTAAAATATAGATATGTTTAGTTTGTGTTATCTCAATTTATATAAAAGAATATTCATAAAATTATATAGTTCTCCAATGCGTGTACATGATGTAGTTATCTTGGTTCACATGGTTATAGATCTATATGATATAGTTTTTCTTGTAAACCATTTTATGATTGTATTCATAGGGAGCCTTGACATATGTTATGATTTCCAAGACTTATTCATGTGCCACATTACAATATTATAACATAAATATTTTTTTATTAATCATGTTATGTTCCATGGTTCTTATTACATTGGGTATGATTTTGTGATTTTTTATGTTTGTTTTATGGTTACTATCATATGATCAAAATTAGGATCAACTATACTGATTTAATTGAAATATACTTAGTTTTACCCCTTACTGAGAATCCATGATCATTATATTATGATGTTTCACATTTCCCTATATAATTACAAATCATATTATGTATGTTATTTTAATTGGGTATTTAGTATAAACTATATTAAAGAATAAATGTATGTTTCATAGTGTAAAAATATGGACATGTAGATAATACTAAAAATGAATAAACCTTTAGGTTTTTAGAGATTGATTTATTTATGTGTTGTAATGTTAAATATTGTAATATATATTTATCTTATGGTTGGATCTTCTTTTTAAATATCACAATTCATAGTTAGATGATAGCTAAAGTGAAATCCTTAGCACTTATACACCCTCCATGTAACACCCCTGATATTTTATGAAAAATATTCTTTTAATTTCATTAATTTCTTGTGTTGTATGATACACCAAGATTACCTTGCGCTATACGCAACACCGTATTAGCTTGTAGTATACGCAACACTATTCTTGGATCATGTTACACACAATTTTGATAATAGTTATTCTACGCAACATTGAGTATATATATATATATATATTCAATGTATAAATGAAATATGGTTGGATTCTGTTATACGAAACAATGAAGGAGTCTTGCACTATACGCAACCCTGACTTGGCTTGCATTACACGCAATCACGACCTTCTTCGATATCGTGTGTTGTATGCAATACCAGATTTTACTAAACAAAGATAGTTTATTATAATATTATTATGAACTATCCGTTATGAATAGTGTTAAATATATTTTGAATTTTATAACATTACTATTCATCTTATAAATTTTCTAAAACTTTTTATGTGAACAAAATAAATTTTTCGGGTAAAATAAGTATTTTTCAAAAAATGCAGTTTTGCCGCCTTTTGATGGCGCACCCACTTTAAATCTAGTTTTTGACATGTTTATAAGTTCAATTTTTACAAAATAAAATTATTCTTTGGAATAAGTATATAAAATTTTACCTTGGATAAAATTTTCATGTTATTCTGATAGCTTTCATATTTTAATGAATCGTAAAAACACGCTATATTTTAATTAAAAAAACTTTTTTAATCGTAATAATTTATGTGGTTAAATTATAATATTGAATGGTATTAAAGTATAAATAGAATATATTTTTACCATTTAATATAATTTATGTCATTATCATTGATTTTACTTTGAATTCTTAGGTTAAATCAATTCAATCTTTTGTAATGTCTTAAACAAAAACCCGTTTTTTTCGACAACGGGATTAATTTTAATTTAATTTCTGCAACTTCTGTGAATTGAATTTGGAAAAATGGATTCCATATTTGGAATCAGTGGGTCCAAATTATATTATTAGACTAATTTTTATTTTTGGGCATTCTGAATAGTAACTACGCTAAATTTTATTTACCATAGTTAAAGGTAAATCGGGTAATTAAGGGTAAATATAAGAATATAAAATTACCCTAACACCTGAAAAAATCCTATTGGATGACTAAAAGTCGACCCATATCACCTAAGGGTCGGATTAGAATCATTTAATGGACTTTTGACCATGAAAATAATTTAACTATTATGAAAACCAAAGAAAGTCACAACATGTCACTCTCTTAAATCTTATAAGTATAATAATTTTAATTTAGTGATAAACATCATAAAACTTCAAACATGAATAGTTCCAAGAAATCTAATAAAATTATCTATGTCATGATAATTTATTTAGAATTTTTATGGATTAAATAATTGTCATTAATGGTGATACATTAATGATACAGAAATTATTTATTAAGTGGGAAATAAGTAATATATTTTTTATTGAAATAATAATACCCATTAAAAGGGACAAAAACCTGACCAAAACTTATTGGTAGTGTATATATACACCTTAAGAATCTAATTTCATAATATATAACCGTTTGGAGCCTTATAAAAGTGATTATGACACTTATATTATTTTAAATTAAATGATTCCAAAGTTGTCACCTTCATAATTTAATAAATATAAAAATTTAAATATTGTGATTTTAAGATGATAAATTCGAGTAAAAGTATTATTGTTAAAGGTAATAGATTTATATTCATCATAGGATTTTATTTTTAATTTTTATTCAACAAATCAGTATATTAAATAATTATAAAAAAATGTTGTAGTAATTATTTTATTAAGAGATAAACCAAATAAATGGTTTTAAAAATAATAAAATCAATATTATATGAACTATTTAATGTGATCCACTAATTTTATAGATACATATGACCTTTTATTAATCTATTAAAGCTTTTATTTTGAACATATCTTATGTATATATGTTATTTAAATTCAATTAAATGATTAGTATCAAAATTGACACTATTGTTATTTTATAACAATAACATATTATAAAATTGTTTAAAAATCACAAAAATATTTAAAAATTATAAATTTAAATTTATATGGTCTATGATGTTATAAATTAAACAATTAGGGAAAATTCACAAAAAATAAGTAATTATTTGTTATAATTTAAAATTTAGAATTTTATTACCACAAATAAACTTAAATAGATTAAATAAGGATAAATCAAAATGATAAGGTATAAAATAAGATCCAAACATATCTAAATTTTATTTTCTGATGCTATTACAACCCTATATAATCTAATATTTGAATATGAGTTTTTTTGGAGGTTTTTAAGTGGGGATAGATTTATTATAAATTAATATTTTTAAGAATTCCAAAGGTGCCCCTCTCCTCCATTATAAAAGGGCACCTCCTCCCTCTCTTCCACACACCACATTGAGCCTTCATGCTCGGCCAAACCCTGACCAATTCTCTTCACCTCTTCCCTAGAAACATCCTAGAGGTCCTGCTCTTCTTCAGAGACCAATTTTAGTGCCCTAAGAGGAGGTCTCAAAGAGGCGCTTCAAAAAAGAGGTAATTTCTATTACCGATTCTTTCACCTTTATTTCTTCTTCCACTTATTCTTCTTAGGTTGTTTCATTATGAAGTAATAACATTAGTATCACTCATATACTTATATGTTATTATAAGTATGAAACAACCCTATTTCACCATCTATCCATCCTACAGAAAACGAAATCACCGCGTGTGCGTACGTACGGAATACCGTCTCCACGCCATGGTGTAATCTATTTTCCACCACCACCTTACTTGGATGGGTATAATGGTGTGAATAATAACTATATATGATTATTTTAAAGTGATATTGATTCTGTAATAGTATACATACACTCCAATAAAATTCCACGATCATGGGAACGATATCATCGCGCGTGCGTACGTACGGAATACCGTCTCCACGACGCGATGAGATTCATTCTCAATGATTAACCATTCATAAATGATTATAATGTATATATAATAAGTAATCATGAAATATATGACATAATAAAGATACTGGATTTATGTATATATATATATGTATGTCATCCAATTAATTCCATTCAACTCAATAAGGAAACGAAAACAGCGTTCATGCATACGTACGACCTACCGCCTCCATGAACGGTGTATTTAATTCCATTTATCTATCTATTATATATATGTATATTATGAATATATATTATATATAAATCATTTTTTATATTCTGGAATTAAGTAATCATGATCTAAGTAATAATATGAATAATTACAAGTCAAAACACGAACGACAAATGAAACAATTTTACCCAAAATACTCTTTAACATGGAATTTACAAAAGAACGGGTAATATAAAGTCATAAGTGAATCATATATGATATCATAACAATGAATATGATTCTGTAATAAGTCAATGACATTATTTAAATCATTATACATGAGGTTTGGATACATACTAAGCATATCAGACATAAGGTAAGGGATAATTTTTCAAATCTCATTTTTATCCGAGATTGCTTATTCGTATGTATTTACTTGGGTTATTTCTATCATCCATGTCCATGTTTTATAAAAGTCTTTTCATGTATGTTTAAAGTCATTTTTACCCATTTTTACTTTTACTACATGGTATGTAAGGAATCTTTCTTTTGTTTACGTTACAAGGTACTTTTTGAGTTTTCCAGCAAAAGTACGAGAAGAATGTTTTTTTAACATATTCGGCACGAACGGATTTTTGCGGTTTTATAAATCCTTATTTTCATGAATCTTCCTCCAAAATATTTCATGACTGTTTTCATAAAAACCCTTTTCTTTTAAAAGTGAATGGCATTTTGTGAAAAGAAAGTGATTTTAAAGAAGAAAGGATATTTTCCTCAAGAATTCATTTCAAGTGTTTTATCAAAACCATTTTTCATCTAAGATGACATTATTTCATATGTATATGTTTCAAGTATAATGTCTCTATGATTTACATGGTTTCACTTCTCTTATTATGAAATGATATCCATTTATTTTATATGGATTATGTGATGATGGGATGCTGTTTATGAAACCCATTTTATTTATTGGGTTTTTATGAATGATGTATGTTTATTTTGTGGCACAAGTAAGAATGATTTCATTATAAGATGGGTGGGACCTATATCTCCCTCCAATGAATTGGGTAAAGATTTATATCTCATGAGATAGACATGGCTGGAACGGCAAGTTAAACCAGTTCAGTAATACAGGACTGGAATGAGGAGTGAACTCGATTCAGAAAGGGACTTTGTCCACTAAGATGGTCTTGGCAGCAATGCCTTGGCTAATATGGAAATAATATCATGTGATTAATGGTTGCCACAATTACATGTTTTATTACCATGCTATTTTATCATTATTAATGTTTCTTTATGATCTATGCCTTACGTACTTCCATGTTTTATGTCATTTCTCAAGCTTTTGATGTTTAAACATTATGTTCACGTTTTTAAGTTCAAATGTATATGGTATGTTTTATTTTATCCATGCTTACCCTTACTAATCATTTGATCTCACCCTTTTAATGTTTTCTTTTCCACAAGATATAAAGAAAGGTTTTAGGTAAGAAAAAAAAGGGGAAGATCTTTATGGGAGATGTTGAAGATCTTTCACCATAATTAGAAGATTACGTTCCAAGTTTCCAAAGACACTAAACTATTACGGTCCTTGTGTGTCTGTTTTTGTTATGTATTAAGTATTCCTCTAAATTAATGTAATGTCCATGTACGTCAAGCTTTGGGTCTCTACAGTTGGTATCAGAGGAAAGGTTTAGTCAACCTTTGGAAATTAGGATGCGAAAACGTTAGTGAGATCCCTAGAGATATTTCTAAGGTATGTCTAGGGATGTCCCTAAGGATAAGTATACGTATAGGATACAGTCCTAGAACAATGGTAAAGATCATAGAATTTAACCTAAGATGTTAGATATTGAGGATACTCCCCCTTTACTATGTTGTTTTCCCTAGCATGATTTTTGCCTTTCACACTATTCTCTTTGGGTTTTAGAAAATGGCTGGAAACAGGAAGATTCACGATAATGGATGATATGATAGATAATGGAATTATTTTCTTCATGAGAAACCAAATGAAACGAGATCTGGAACTCCAAACATCGTTATTATGCCTAATCAGAAATCTCATAATATGATCAATAATCTCAACTTTGGTAAGTTTCCCGACTCAGATAATAAGAGAATGATGGAGTTTCATGATGATCATAGAGGAAAGAAAGTTCAATTTCCCTCATGTAAATCATGTGGGAAGAGGCATCAGGGAGATTGTTTCAAAGGAACTGGAAGATGCTTTGGGTGTGGAAAAGAAGGACACATAGCCAGTAAGTGCAAAGGAAAAGGTTCAGTTAACACCATGGATGAGGATAATTGTATTGCTATGACATCAACAATGGTTAAATGTTTTAAATGTGGAATTTATAGGCATTATGAAAACCAATGCCCTAAGTGAAAGTCTCATGAAGAGAATCAGTATGGTCGTATGGGTATTATTTATGTTTATGATGATGAAGATACTATAAATGATATGTAGTATGAAAGAATTGTTGAAGTTTAGTCAATGGTTTAAGAAGGTAGTAGAATGATTACATGTTTATCAAGTGTAATGTTGTATAAGTAATGTCATGGTACTATGGAATAAAGAGACATCTAAGGATTGTTACACTATTGTCTTTCTTTATGTTTTGAAAGTGTATGATTAATGGTACTAGTAACCATGAAAGGCTATTCAGATATTTTTTGGAAAGTAGATGATATGCGCATAATGAAGGGATAAGGAGAAAATTAAATGTTTGATAGTATTCATGAACTCATGACTGATATAAGTAGAAGGTTATATCATGGTTTGAGTATATAGAATTTTTGGATTTTGTTATGTGGAAAGAGTTAACTTTTGACAGCATTTATGTTTTCACTAAGGTTTAATGGGTATTCATTTTTCAAGAGAATACATGATTAAGGTATTCGCATGATTGGAATGTGACCAACAAGATATATGGGGGATAAATGATGGTATTCACGTGCTTGGTTGATGATATTTTAAGTAATCGTTTTCATTATACTATGATCTTGGACCGAAGTATTGTAGATAAGCCTAACGATTGGAATGGATTATGTTGGACATAAGTTAGTATTGTTTAAGGATAGACCTTTTTTCGATATTATTTATCAGATGTTATAGTAATGTAGTTTTAGAAAAAGGACAACCTGCAGGACGGGCGACAACCCATCACGTCGGACAAGGCTGTGGGAATCGAACCCACAACCGAAGTGCGACTGGCCTTTATCGCCTACCACTGGCCTACAGGAAGTCCATGGTTAGTAGAAACTAGTTTTATTTTATTAAGAGGTATGATATATGAAGTATAAGTTCATTTTTGGAACCATATACGATTAATCTAACCATAAGATGGACTTATAACTTTTTCTAACCTTTTGTTTGAAAGAGATGGAATGACCCATCATTCTATCACATGATCTTCTAACACATCACGAATAACAAATTCAACTTCATTTCTTTAAGGGATGAAGTGGAAATTGTTCAATTCATGAACAACAGTGAGATTGTACAAAAATCATGTAAGTATTTCTTTTAATTCATCAACTTTAGGGAAATGATCTTGAAAACCAAAAATGTTGTCCTAGTTCCCTAATATCTGATGAATCAGATGGTACCTTAGATCATCACAAATCAATAGCTTTGTGATTGTTGACCTTTTCATAGCCATGTTCTCTACCACTCTCCATCAGAACATGATGGTTAGATTTTTCTTCCATATCCATATTTTCACCTATGTTCTCCTACATGGAAACCCCGTGATGAGTTAATTTGGGTAACCATTACATTTCATACTTTAGTTTTTAAATCCATGTTTTGGTATTCCTTTTTACGGTGTGGGTTTCTATTAAACAAACTTTTGAGTAGTAAACCATTTATAACCCCAACGAATTTCGAGGGTGAAATTCATTTTAAAGGGGGTAGAATGTAACACCCCGAGATTTTATGAAAAATATTATTTTAATTTCATTAATGTCTTGTGTTGTATGTTACACCAAGATTACCTTGCGCTATACGCAACAACGTATTAGCTTGCAGTATACGCAACACTATTCTTGGATCATGTTACACACAATTTTGATAATAGTTATTCTACGCAACATTTAGTATATATATATATATTTAATTTATAAATTAAATATGGTGGGATTCTGTTATACAAAACAATGAAGGAGTCTTGCACTATACACAACCCTGACTTGGCTTGTATTACATGCAATCACGACCTTCTTCGATAGCATGTGTTGTACGCAATACCGGGTTTTACTAAACAACGATATGTTATTATAATATTATTATGAACTAGCTGTTAGGAATAGTATTAACTATATTTTTAATTTTATAACATTATTATTCATCTTATAAATTTTCTAAAACATTTTATCTGAACAAAATAAATTTTTCGGGTAAAATAAGTATTTTTAAAAAAATGCAGTTTTGCCGCCTTTTGATGGCACACCCACTTTAAATCTAGTTTTTGACATGTTTATAAGTTCAATTTTTAAAAAATAAAATTATTCTTTGGAATAAGTATATAAAAGTTTACATTGGATAAAATTTTCATGTTATTTTGATAGCTTTCATATTTTAATGAATAGTAAAAACACGCTATATTTTAATTAAAAACTACTTTATTCATCGTAATAATTTATGTGGTTAAATTATAATATTTAATGGTCTTAAAGAATAAATAGAATATGTTTTTACCATTTAATATAATGTATGTCATTAGGATTGATTTTACTTTGAATTCGTAGGTTAAATCAATTCAATCTTTTGTAATGTTTTAAACAAAAACCTGTTTTCTTTCGACAACGAGATTAATTTTAATTTAATTTCTGCAACTTCTGTGAATTGAATTTGGAAAAATGGATTCCATATTTAGAATTAGGGGGTCCAAATTATATTAATAGACTATTTTTTATTTTTGGGCGTTATGAATAGTAACTACGGTAAATTTTATTTACCATAGTTAAAGGTAAATCGAGTAATTAAGGGTAAATATAAGATTATAAAATTATCTTAACACCTGAAAAAATCCTATTGGATGACTAAAAGTCAACCCATATCACCTAAGAGTCGGATTAGAATCATTTAATGGACTTTTGACCATGAAAATAATTTAATTATTATTAAAAGCAAAGAAAGTGACAACATGTCACTCTGTTAAATCTTATAAGTATAATAATTTTGATTTATTGATAAATATCATAAAACATCAAACATGAATAGTTCCCAGAAATCTAATAAAATTATCTATGTCATGATAATTCACTTAGAATTTTTAGGGATTAAATAATTGTCATTAATGGTGATACATTAATGATACATAAATTATTTATTAAGTGGGAAATAAGTAATATAGTTTTTATTGAAATAATAATACCCATTAAAAGAGCCAAAAACCTGACCAAAACTTATTGGTAGTGTATATCTACACCTTAAGCATCCAATTACGTAATATATAACCATTTGGAGCCTTATAAAAGTGATTATGACACTTATATTATTTTATTTTAAATGATGCCAAAGTTGTCACCTTCATAATTTAATAAATACAAAAATTTAAATATTGTGATTTAAATATGATAAATTCGATTAAAAGTATTATTGTGAAAGACGATATATTTATCTTCATCATAGGAGTTTATTTTTAATTTTTATTCAACAAATCCGTATATTAAATAATTATACAAAAATTTTGTAGTAATTATTTTATTAAGAGATAAACCAAATAAATGGTTTTAAAAATAATAAAATAAATATTATATGAACTATTTAATGTGATCCACTAATTTTATAGATACATATGATCTTTTATAAATCTATTAAAGCTTTTATTTCGAATATATCTTCTGTATATAATTTATTTAAATTCAAACAAATGAATAGTGTCAAAATTGACACTATTGTTATTTTATAAAAATAACATATTATAAAATTGTTTGAAAATCACAGAAATATTTAAAAATTATATATTTAAATTTATATGGTCTATGATGTTGTAAAGTAAACATTTATGGAAAACTCACATCAAATAAGTAATTATTTGTTATAATTTAAAATTTAGAATTTTACTACCACAAATAAACTTAAATAGATTAAATAAGGATAAATCAAAATGATAAGGTTTAAAATAAGATCCAAACATGTCTAAATTTGATTTTTTGATTAGATTACAACCCTATCTCATCTAATCTTCGAATATGAGTCATTTTTGGAGGTTTTTAAGTGGGGGTAGATTTATTATAAATTAATATTTTTAAGAATTCCAAAGGTGCCCCTCTCCTCCCTTATAAAAGGGCACCTCCTCCCTCTCTTCCACACACCACATTGAGCCTTCAAGCTCGGCCACCCCCTAACCAATTCTCTTATCCACTTCACTAGAAATATCTTAGAGGTCCTGGTCTTCTTCAATGACCAATTTTAGTGCCCTAAGAGGAGGTCTCAAAGAGGCGCTTCAAAGAAGAGGTAATTTCTGTTACCAATTCTTTCACCTTTACTTCTTCTTCCCCTTCTTCTTCTTATGTTGTTTCATTATGAAGTAATAAGATCAGTATCACTCATATACTTATATTTTATTATAAGTTTGAAACAGACCTATTTCACCATCTATCCATCCTACGGAAAACGAAATCACCGTGCGTGCGTACGTACGGAATACTGTCTCCATGCCGTGGTGTAATCTATTTTCCACCACCACCTTACTTGGATGGGTATAATGGTGTAAATAATAACTATATATGATTATTGTAAAGTTATATTGATTCTGTAATAGTATACATACACTCCAATAAAATTCCATGATCATGGGAACGATATCATCGCGCGTGCGTACGTACGGAATACCGTCTCCACGACGCGATGAGATTCATTCTCAATGATTAACCATTCATAAATGATTATAAAGTATATATAGTAAGTAATAATGAAATATATGACATAATAATGATACTGTATTTATATATATATAAATATATGTATGTCATCCAATTAATTCCATTCTACTCAATAAGGAAACGAATACAACGTTCATGCGTACGTACGACCTACTGTCACCATGAACAGTGTATTTCTTTCAATTTATCGATCTATTATATATGTGTATATTCTGAATATATATTATATATAAATCATGTTTTATTTTCTGGAATTAAGTAATCATGATCTAAGTAATCATATGAATAATTACAAGTCAAAACACGGACGACAAATGAAACGATTTTACCCAAAACACTCTTTAACATGGAATTTACAAAATAACGGGTAATATAAAGTCATAAGTGAACCATATATGATATAATAACAATGAATATGATTCTTTAATAATTCAATGACATTATGTAAATCATTATACAGGAGGTTCGGATACATACGAAGCATATAGGACATAAGGTAAGGGATAATTTTGCAAATCTCATATTTATCCGAGATTGCTTATTCACAAGTATTTACTGGGGTTATTTCTATCATCTATGTCCATGTTTTATAAAAGTGTTTTCATGTATGTTTAAAGTACTTTTTACCTATTTTTAACTTTTACTACATGGTATGTAAGGAGTCATTATTTTTTTTACGTTACGATGTACTTTTTGACTTTTCTGGAAAAATTACGAGAATAATGTTTTTTTAACTTATACAGCATGAACAGATTTTTACGGTTTTATAAAGCCTTATTTTAATAAAGCTTCCTCCAAAATATTTCATGACTATTTTCAAAAAAACCCTTTTCTTTTAAAAGTGCATGGAATTTTGTGAAAAGAAAGTGATTTTGAAGAGGAAAGGATATTTTCCTCAAGAATTCATTTCAAGTGTTTTATCAAAACCATTTTTCATCTAAGATGACATTATTTTATATGTGTATGTTTCAAGTATAATGTCTCTATGATTTAAATGGTTTCACTTCTCTTATTATGAAATGATATCCATTTCTTTTATATGGATTATATGATGATGGGATGATGTTTATGAAACCCATTTTATTTATTGGGTTTTTATGAATGATGTATGTTTATTTTGTGGCACAAGTAAGAATGATTTCATTATAATATGGGTGGGACCTATATCTCCCTCCAATGCATTGGGTAAAGATTTATATCTCATGAGATAAACATGGATGTAATGGCAAGTTAAACCGGTTCAGTAATACAGGACTGGAACAAGGAGTGAACTCGATTCAGATAGGGACTTTGTCCACTAAGATGGTCTTGGTAGCAATGCCTTGGATAATATGGAAATCATATCATGTGCTTAATGGTTGCCACAATTACATGTTTTATTCCCATTCTATTTTATCATTCTTCATTTTTCTTTATGATCTATGCCTTACGTACTTCTATGTTTTATGTCATTTCTCAAAATTTTGATGTTTAAACATTATGTTCATGTTTTTAAGTTAAAATGTATATGGTATGTTTTATTTTATCCATGCTTACCCTTACTGAGCATTTGAGCTCACCCTTTTTATGTTTTCTTTTCCCCAGGATATAAAGAAAGGTTTTAGGTAAGAAAAAAAAAGTGGAAGATCTTTATGGGAGATGTTGAAGATCTTTCACCACGATTAGAAGATTACATTCCATGCTTCCAAAGACACTAAACTATTATGGTCCTTGTGTGTCTGTTTTTGTTATGTATTAAGTATTCCGCTAAAGTAATGTAATTTCCATGTACCTCAAGCTTTGGGTCTATACAATCCACATCCAATTTTATTCATCAATATAGTTTTTTTATTTTATCAAAGGGGGATATGAATACTTTTATTATTCAACATTACATGTAATTTTGTTTGAGAAATTAATTTTATACGTTAACTATATAATCCTCTAGGCTGAGGGAGTAAGGATATAAACTGGTGTTGCTGCATAATTATCCTTACAAGGACAAACTAAAATGGTTAATCATGTAAAAATTGATATGAAATGTTTTCTTAAAGTTGATTAACATACAAGGTATCCCAAAGGTACCCTCCTATTGGAACATTGTACTTAATTTTGAACTATATCAACTGGAATCCATTGAATTTACTATTGATGTCACATATTTGTTAATGGAGATATCTAGGTAATAAGAATAATATTTATTTAAACTAGATTTATTTACCATAGGTTTATATAAAAATACCCCAGGAAACGTGATCACACATGATAAATCTATCATATCCCATTGTGAAAAAACCCTAACAATTCATTCAATGGAATGAGATCATCTTTAATAACATGTGATAGGATTTGGCAGAGATAAAATTTAACTCATGTATTAGTCTCTCACCACATAAATGTATATCATTACTGAGGTAATCAAAGAAAAATATATTTCATAAGATTATTGAAACACATGGGAGATTTTCAAGGGCCTAAATTATTGATTCATGATGTATAAAATCTATATCTAGAATATTAATACATTATATGAGTAGTGTTAATTGGTTGTTCTCATTACCTTCTTGGTGGCATGGAACCCTAAGTCTAGAAAAAATGTGAGATAATTAAATGAATTTTCTTGGAAATATATAGTGTGATTCACTGAGTTGTTTAATAATATTTCCCCCAGATACATAGTAGTGTTTGGGAGAGATATGTTTCAAAAATATTTATCTTATCTTATCTATAACCATGGATGTCTTGAGAACTCAACCATGGATCCATACTTGGGATGATAATCCAAATAATCATATATAATCATCACCATTGGTGTTTAATAAAACTTTAGTCCTTAAAGTTACAATAAATTACTCAATAAGATTTACATTTCTCTAAATCTCAAAAGTATAATGGTTGGATAGATTGAATGATTGATAGTATCATCTTGGATGTTGGACATATAACAAATATAAAACCAAATCATAGGAAGAGATTACCTATTAATAATAGACCCCCACTATTGTTATTTATATTCATATTATATCATGTAAGTGAAGGTAAACCCTTAACATAAACACCAAAATCTAAGAATAATTAGAAATTTATATTAGAAGAATGAACAGTCATAAAAATAGCCAAAGGTAAAATAATTTTGAGATAACCAAGATCACAGTGCTTAGGGAATTTTTCATAAAATTCCATCTCCCACACTACCTACCATTCATAATGATACCCCAGTGAAAAATATAACTCATTAATGTAATTAGGTGCTCAAAAGGTTAGGATATACAAAAAAAACAACTAGTCAGTCCACTCAATTTCCCTGTATGTGTTTTATGAAAATTTTAGGTAATTATATGAGGATTACTTTCTATATTTAACATTATAAATAACCTAAGAAATAGTTATATAACAACAAGTAAAAATACCAAAAGTGTTCAAAAATTTTCTCCCATTCGGTAGACGATCCCAAATATCAAACTATTATGACACCATTAATAGTTACTCTCTGCCTAATGAAGCTCTATACTTCTTGCATGTTGATTAAGACCATATTACAGAAAGGTTAACATTGGTAAATGTCATAAAAGTTTGAAAATTTGATTTCCCATATCCTAGTGTGTATAATGGGACAAACACGGATGAACCATCCTAGACAAATTCCCCTCGGGCCAAAATTATTGAATATGGTGTGTACATCTAATTCCAAAGAAAGGTTCAATAATTAGAGTCCAAAAATATACTTTTATTACTATTCATTAACCATACCATAGAAATGGGAATGTGTTTTTATTTCCTTATCCCACCAACTACCTAAAAATCTAATAGATTATGTATATATGGTCAAATTAACCATTTATTATGGGGGATTGTAAATCATAAAAAAACAAATATCTAGTTTTTGAAAGGAAACATTTCTATTACAGATGATTTTTTGGTTGAATTGCTAACTACCCTACATAATATTCCATGGAAGAGGTAAGCCAATCAACTTATAGGTATAGATCAAAGCCTGTTTAATGGTGTTAGTCCACATTATCATCCCATTCAGTTAACTACTTCCCCAACAAGACATTAATAGTTTCCTTTATTTAAACAAAATATATCCCAGTTTAAGTAATCCATGATATTTTAATTCTTATACAGGGGATAAAATTATTGGTTGAGATACTCTTTTTATAACTACTTTATTAGACTACACCAAAGCCTACCATGTACTAGTATAACCTAGGAAACAATGTATCCATAAAGGGTTTATATGACTCCTCCACTACCTAAATTTTATAATACTAGCTTCTCATACTCCAATGGTATGGGTGGAATAAAATAATTTATCATTAATTTTTATTCATGACGTGGCAATTTTATCAATACCCCAGTGAATTTTGAAGCGGAAAAGCATAAATACATCATTAAACTAATAAAAGGCCCCACATTCATCTGGTAAAAAACCATAGTGGTCTAGTATATCACCATTTGGGAATAACTTTTTCTCCTATTACTATACTATTTTAGCTTAATGTTTTTAAAAATAAGAATTTGGGTCCACTCTAAACACAAATAGTGGAGAAATGGGAGAGTCAAAAGTTTATTTAGTGGAAGGACTTATCATACATCCTCATGTTACATCTTATAAAGGAAAAGCTACTATAAATTATGGTGGAGAACCTATAAGATAAGTTATCTATGATTATTATCAAATATAAGTACCCTATTAGATTTTGATAATTTATATAAATAGAAGTATTTATATATAATTCAATATATAAAATTAAGAATATTTTATGAAATACACCTTTGGAATAAAAAATAAGGCCTTAGAAGGAATTAGGTTTAACTTTCATCTTAAAAATAGTGTTGGTTACCTCATTAACTCCATAACCTACCCTGTTCTAAGAAGAACCACCTCTTAGAACTTTACAAAATTATTACACACTGCTAATCAAAATATAGAAGAATATTAGTATAAGAATAAGTTTCACAAATTTTAGAGTATAAATAACAAGGTATATTATTTTTAGCCCAAAAAAATTGTTGAGTATTTCATTTAATCCAAGATATTAATTTGATTAAGTTTCGAACTTTCATGAATATTTAGGAGTTAAGATTTAAAAATCACCCAAAATATTCCACACATAATATTATACCAGTCTATATGATCTAAGAATATTTTGGATTCATGTAAATACTTTTGGGTAATGGTAGTGTAGATCTAGAAAATTATTAGGTTATAGTAACCTATCTTCCAAACACTCTAATTGAAGAATAATGTGAATGGAAAGATATTTAAAATAAAAATACATAGAATTTCAATGAATGGGTCACCTAATAGTCATTCAATTATGTGATTTTCATCATCAGAGCACAAATGAATCAAAATTCATGACTCCAGCTACCATTACAACTCCTATAGTAGGACCCTCAAGTTCATGACCTTTTATGTTCACATAAATCAAAAAAATAATAATAAAAGGAGCCTGAGGAAGATTCCCTATAATAAATCGATATATTATAAACTCTCACAGACTTCATGAATTAAAAATTGTTTGATAATTATCCTTTTAAATGGAACCCTCCTCTGAAGATGAACCTCAAATCACCTCTATCAGTATCATCAAACTATTGGTAATTTGTATTGAAAAATAGGAGGTTTATGAATTAAAACTTACCAACTATTGTGGAATTTTTTATGAAAAATAGTTAAAAAATTTAGTAATTTTAGGGAGTTCAGAATTCATCTCTGCTCATATAATACAATATATTGAAACTAGAATTATGAAAATCCAATGATCTCAATGGGATTTATGGTATTACCCAAGACCATCCAATGTCCACAATTATCCTATATGGATGGTTTATTTATTAGATAATAGGTATTAACAAATTATTTCCAATAGTTCAAAATGTATTAGTTTCATTATCCTATTAATTATATTAATATTTTAAAAAATAATTATTGGATTTATCCTCTTATTTACTTTACCATTTTGTGCCAAAAGCTAAAGGATAACCTCATAGCAGAATAACCAGACAACTGGCCTATAAATATCATCTATGGAAATTAATCCCCACTATAAGAATATATGTATTCATTTTAGAAAATCTTCACATTTTATAATATATCAAAAAAATCCCTTGTTGAAACTCTAAAAAAACCTAGCAGTTTGAGACCAAAGTTGTTATTATTGAGGAAAATAATGTCTGTGGAAATAGTATTAAATTCCATAAAAAATAATTATCATAGATAAATACCATGAATAAATAGTAAAAGGTCATGTCAAACTAATTTTAATATTTTAAAATATTATATTAGATGATATTTGTCTACTTTTGTTAGATAATGGATTTGGAATAACCACATTTTTTGTGTGACCAATAATTTTTATGGATACGAGGAACCTAACCTAGATCCATATGACAAGAAAATAATTTTATGTAATTGATGTAATTAAAATAATTTTTAGAATATTAGGATAAAGATATAATTTGGAGATATCATGTCAGATACTTAGTTTATTGTGGTCAGAAAAGACACTATGTAAATTCCCCAATGGGTAGGGAATCACTTCATGTACATATAGTTATGAAAAACCAATACCATTAGTCACATCTCAATATCTGTAATGTAGTATGTTTTATATTTTGTATTTTTTTTTGTTTTCATACGTTTTGGCAGTTCACAATAGCTTAAAAAGGAGTTATATGGGAATTATGGTGCAAAATGGATCAGACCACAACTACGGTAGTGAAATTTTACTCTTTAATGTCTCCATTATGAAAATAAAAAGAAAAATATCAAGTTTAGGGTTTGTATTACAGTAATATATGATAGTGTTTTCCCTATTCTCTACTAAAAACAATCCTCACCATGTGAAGACTAGCAGTCATGGTAAGAATAAAATGACCTGGGTTCTAAAGCTAGTGCATGGATGTACCTGTGGTCTTTCTTCTAGGAGGGTGAACCATGCTCTGGTGGGTAGCACCAATTTGTGGTGGAGGGGGTTTTTGATTTTTTAAATTCTCGTTTTTTTCACCTAATATTCCAAGGGTTGTTACTCCAACCACGTGGGAACATGATGGGGGTGTATAATGCATCTCTTACTCATTATTCCTATATTAAATTGATCATCCTCCCCCATTTAGATTAGTTTCTTGACTAAAAATTCTAGAAAGGATTTTTTTGGTAATTATCTTATATATATTAGTATGATTGGGTGTTTTACTTCTCATTTTATATGATGATTATAAATATAGGATAATGAGAACCAAATATACTCATTTCCTATCACTAGTTTTGATGGAAATATGGTCATATTTACTATTGATGTAGGTGTCTCTATACTATGGTCTATCCCTTGGTGATCCTTGTGTTATTATACTATTATTTGGATTTTATTTTTTAAATTTAATATTAATATGATATTTTATCTTTTGTGTGAATGGAAAGTGGTCTCAAAATTTGGTTTCTTTTAAAACTGTATTATATACACATGATGTGTTTGAACAAAAGGTTTCAATGATAGTTTAAAAATAAAAATTGGTTTTCAAGAATGGAACAAGTGTGGTATCGCAATATAAAATGTTTTCTAAAAATGTGTTCATGAAATTTAAATGAATGGGTATTTTCATTGGAAAATATATTATAAAACATTAATTTGTTTTACTGGATGTAATGATGATATAATATAATACTGATAAGACCTTAGGTATAAGGGAAAACTAGACATGTTCATTACCTAGTGGAGTTAGCTATGACCCGGGGAGGTGCTCATGATAACATGGTTTTAGTGGGTATCCTTTTTAAGTAAATTGAGTTCTAGGACTTTAGAGTTCAATTATGCTAACTAGTTTTTATTTTTTCCTTTTTTTGTGTACACCCTTGTATTCTCTGTATCCCTTCGGTTATTTGAAGATACATTATAGGAATTTATATTGATATTCATAGTTTCCCACTTGATATGTATCATGATTATTGGAACTAATTTTACTCACTTTTTTATGCCTCTTGGATAAATGTTAGACAAATTTCTTTATTTATTTAAATATGGAATGTTTTTGAAAAGAAAACAAAAGAATGATTCTATATGGAAAAATGATTTCTTCTAGAAATGTTTTATAAATCTATTTTATATAAAAATTAATGGAGGAATATGGATAGTAATTTTTAAGATTCCTAGTGGTATCCTACTAAGATATTGTCATCACCACCTAATTTTTCTTTTTTTAATGTTTAGACATATATTTTTAGAATATAGGTGAAGAGAATAGTTTTAGGAAAATTATATCTCTCTTTGATTTTGTTACCCTTTCTATGGGATGGGATGGAGGTGATATATGATCATGAGAAGATATAACCACGGGTTTCTTCAGATTCCATGTTAATGGTCTTTTAGATTCTTTATGTAGACCTTGTTTTTATTTTTTTTGTCACCTATATGGTTTGGTTTTTATTTAAATATGATGTTTAATGGATATACACTATGTTACTCTATTTGTTTCATTCTTATCACATGTATGTTAAGGGTGAAATCATTCTCACACTTCGTATATGATACCCTAGTTGTTTTTGTGATACTACGGTGATTGGGAACGTACTTCAGGCCTTGTAATGATTCAATTTGGGTGACATTGTGGGTTGAACTAGGTTGGTCTATTTTGAATTGGTATAAAAATGGAATGTTATCATTGAATCCTACATATATTATTATATATCACCCTCTTGTGTGTGGTGGTTATTGATTGACTAGAGACATGGCTATCAAAACTTGAATGATAGTATATGAGTGTTCATGGAAATCTTGCTTTTATAAAAAATCTTATTTTTAATGGGAAGTATAGAATCTTATAGAATCCTTATTTATGATTTTATCCTTTTTGGATCTAGTTATCTAAAATTTAGGTTTTGATAAAGGTATTTTTTATGGATGGGTTTTTTGACAAATTCTTTTATAGAATATGGATCCTATAAGAAGAATGTATCTGAATACATGTGAGGAATCTAAAGTACGATCCCCATATATGAATCCATTGGATGAATCAGTTTTAGGGTAGAAGATCATCTGAATAATATAATCCTTGGGCTAATTAGACAGTGTTGAACCAACACAGATGGAGGAATGTGATTCAAAATTTACTAAGTATTATCCACAATTATTTTAAATTAATAAGGTACCCTTGGAATTAGAATAATGGATAAGGATAACTAAGATGATTCTCCACTTCATGGAGACTCCAATAGACTCCAAGGTTAGTTTCAACACTAATATTCTTGAAGGGTTGGGAAGGGAGTGGTGGGAATATCTTATGCAAACCAAATTTTATGAAGATCTATCTTGGAAAAATTAAAAAATAATAATTCAATAAATGGTTCTATCCTGAGACCTTGATATAAAATAAGGCATGGGAGTTCATCTATATAGAGAATGGATACCTTTCTAACGTAGAGTATGCTAATTAGTTTTTTTTTGAGTTGATGCACCTATCTCTAGAGCTTTTTTCCAATGAATATCTAATGGAACGTTGGTTTGAGATGGTTTTGAGGCCATATATTAGTTCTATAATTATCCTCATGTTCCTTCCCACCTTTATGAAGGTTTAATAAAATGAAACTATGGTTGAGGAATATATAGTTGGTAGAACAAGACTCTTTGGGGAATAAGTGATAACAAGAGGCAGCTAGAGTTTTTCTTCTATCCAAAAGAGAAAATAGGGTGACTAGCATCTAGGGGTTGAAAGAGTGCACAATAGATGTCACGTCAGGGGAATGTGGTCTCTTAATTGTTTGGAGAATGGTACACCTTGTATCAGATTGTATGGTATTACCCGTGGTATGTGATGCATGTGGAAATATAGTCATCTTTAGTGTTTCTATGAGAGGGAATCCCATGGTGGTAATGTAGGATCCACCATCACCAAGGGATATCAGTTTATATATGACACATCAAAAGGGGTGGGATATCAAACTAATGGTATGAGTGACTCTCAGATTTTAAATAATGAGAAATATGTATCAGATGTTTATATACATCAGAGTGGGAACAATACAATTTAGAGGGAGGACTAACTATCGTGAAAGATACAATGTTTATCATATACACTATTGTTACATATTTATTTGATACTATTGAAACTAATAATTTTATTTCATCCAATATTGTCGATTAGTTGGGATTACCATCAATTTTTATTCCCTTCATGATTACTATTTCCACTCCATTGGTGAATAAGTCATAACATGGTTTTAGATTTCATGAGTATCAATTTATGATCACTTACCCGAAAACCAAATGAATTTTTCTATTTCTTGATTTTGAAATCTTTTATCTCATAATTATAAGGGATTTAATGATTATCTAAAAATACCAAATAGATTACTATCATTATTAGATTCAGTTTCTTTCTTCTTATTGATTCACTCATGTCTCTCTGGGTGAGTAGGATCTTTGATTTAGGAGAGAAGGCCACGGTTCCCCTAGTACCAAGGTGACGTAAGTATAGTTTTTATAAATGTTTCTAAATGATATTGATCCACATATTAATGGAAATCTTCCTATTTTAGTGAGTGAGTATCATACATTTTTATAATATTTCTATTGGTTTTGGCTTAGAGGGATATTTAATTTTCTATAAATTTAATTTCATGGATTATGCCAATTTCTGTACCATCATACCACCTGAAACATGTTGAATTAAAAGAATTAAAGGATCAATAAAATTAAGTTTAGGATAATGGATTTATTCATCCTATCATTTCATATTGGGAATAAACAGTTCTATTATTCAAATAAGGTGGATGAGAGTCCCCATTATTTTTTTGATTATCCAGATCTCAAGTAGGTGACAGTAAAAAAAACATCCCTTTAAAAGTTTTTATGATATTTTTTATCAACTTAAGGGAGCCCAATTGTTCTTGAAAATTGACCTTATATTTAAGTACCATTAGTTTAGGGTCCAATAGAAAGATATTACTATTGTTTTTTAGAGCAGGTAGAGTAATTACAAGTATCAAGTCATATTTTTTTGCCTTAAAAATGATTCGATGGTGTTTATGGATTTAATAGATCAAATCTTTCACTGGTATTCAGATTTTTCTTAGTTATTTTTATGGAAAATATCATTTTTATTCCAAATAAAAACCAGATCATACTATGTATTTTAAAACAATCCTTAGGATATTTAATGAATATTGTTCATATATAAAGATATCTAAATTTAAATTCAATATTCAAGAAGTCATCTATCTGGGAAATGTAATTTCTGAGAAATGTTTCTTAGTGGATCCCAAGAAGAATCAAATGGTGATTTTTTGGGATCATCTCAAAAATTATAATGTGATCTAGATCATCTTGGGATTAGATCATTATTAAAAACACATTATTCAAGACTTCTCCAAGCATTCTTCCCCTATCAAAGAGTTGACCCATTAGGGTGTATTTTTTTGGAGTGATCAGTACCAGATATATTTTAAGGATTTGAATGTGAGATTGAATTCATCACAAATATTTATTCTTCCTAAGTTAGGTTTGGGATATGGTGTTTATTTCAATGTTTAAGGTATAGGGTTGGGTTATTTTATGATGCTTATAAGATAAGTAGTATCTTATGGATCTTTTTAGTTATACCTTTATGAGAAGAAATAACCCATTCATGATCTTGAGTTGGTGGAAGTGATGCACACTCTTATGATGTGGCACTAATACCGATTTAGGGAGTATTTTATAGTGTATTTATAATATAAGAGTCTAATTATATCTTCAGTTAGTGGGATCTAAACTGGAGACAAAAATATTGGGTGGCGTACCTTTAGACCTTTGAATTTGATATTTCATACACCCCTAGGAAAGAAAACATGGTTGCAGATTCTTTATGCATAAAGTTTCCAACTCATAAAGTGAATGAATTAGTGGAAGAGTGGTGATTGATGGAATTATTTTATCAGATACACTTGTATAAAGAGAGAGTTTACAAAAAAAGTATTGCAAGATTATGTTCAGTTTAGATAATTTATAGATGATAAAATTAGAAATTCATATATTAGGGATACAAAGAGTGTAAACTTTAACATGGATCATTATTACAAGGATACCTCAGGTGAGTGTTCTCAATCTCTGGATGGAGTGTTTCACTATCGAGGTAGGATATATTAGGGATACAAAGAAAAGAAACATTAACATGGATCATTAGAACAGGGATGCCTCAGGTGAGTGTTCTTAATCTATAGATGGAGTGTTTCAATATCGAGGTAGGATGGTTGTTATAGTGACCCTGAGACAGGAATTGATAGAGGATAAACACTAATCCAATTAGTCTGTGCACCCTTGAGAGACCAACATATATCATGGATTGTGGGGTCATTACTTATGGTTAAGAATTATGTGATTGATTGTGTATTTTTTATATAAATACCTTATGTGTTAGATATTTAAGGTGTAATATTATAAGACTAATAGTTTTCTACAATACATACCCATTACATTATGGAAATGTAGTGAGATATCCCTGAACTTTTTATTAGGCTACCACAAACTGCTAGTGGTAAGGGTGTGATATGGGAGATAATTACTCAACTCATGAAATTATTTAATTTTCTGCCTAAAAAGGAGTTAATAAAGGTAAAGGATATAGGACACCTTCATATTAAGGAGATCAAAATACTTCATGGTGCATTATTGGATATCATTTTAGATAGGTTCCATTTCTTCATATCCCATTTTTTAGTCGATTATAGGTTGTGACATGTTTTTAGATGAAGTTGAGAAAACATATTATCCCTAGACATCTGGCTAGATTAAGTGAGAAACCAACATTCTTGAATTCATTATTTAATAATGAGTACTTAACTTTAGTGAATATTTATATAAACTTATACCATTAGAATAATTTTACAATAACAATAGTTATTAGGATTTCATCAGGATAATACAATTTGAGGTGTTTTATGGGAGGCCATGTACATCACAAATTTGTTGGGAATATTTTGGAGAATGGTTATTAGTGGGATTGGGAAACATAAAGGATATGATGAATTTAAAATAACTAATCAGGAAAATATAATTGATTGCCTAGTTTTTCAAGAAATTCTATGCCGATCGGTATCATCATCCATTGGATTTTGAGGTAGGTGATCTAGTTTTTCTCACTGTTTCACCTTGGTTGAGACATATATGTTTGGGAGGGTAGGGTAAGTTAGAACCTCATTATGTGGTCCCATATTATATTTTTGAGTGACTCAATAATGTGACTTATCATTCAGATATACTTTCTCGTTTGAATTTTATCCACGATGTGTTCTATATTTACTAACTGAAGAGTTATCGACCTGATCTGTCCAACATGATTGAGTGGGATAATGTTGAAATTGAACTTAAAACCATAGTGGTTGAATGTTCTATTCAGATAGTGTACTTATAAGATAAAGTTACACCTAGAAAGTTGACACCCTTAGTTTTAGTGAGATAGTGGTTTGGTGAGGAAAACTTAGTGACATAAGAGTATGAGGCCATGATGATTCAATAATAATCAAATTACTTTTCATGTTTGCGATCTTAAATCATTATGGGGATATAATTATTTTATGGTTGAGATAATGTTCATATCCTGAAATTTTTAATTAGGTATGGATCCTCTTTTTTAGTATTATCTTCAGTTTTAAAATTTTTGGAGGTAAACAATGGACTAAGAAATAGTTTTTGGCATTCCACTGAAAACAACACAAACCACAGTTGTGATAGGGGATGTGGGGTTCTTGTGTGAAACCTATGTGATATGAAAATACAATAATTATCATAACTTGGAATGGTATAAGGTGGAGTATGTTGGTGGTCTCCCTATGTCACATGGCTAAAAAGACTCACCACATGCATACTGGGGGAGATGGACAGACTAAAAAAATCTTTTGTTCTAACGATAGGGCATTACTAGGTGTCGTGGTCAGTATCTAGGGTAATGAAACCACAATGTCATGGGAAGCACTATGTCATGGTGGAAGTAGTTTCATATTTTCGAAATTCATTTCTATAACCTTATATTCTGAGTGTGGTTACTCTTGGTGCTTGAGACCTTAATGAGGGTAGTTTAATGCATCTCTTGACCTGGTCTGCCTCAATTAAACACATATTCATCTTCCCTTTATCTTGGATTCCAGATATGGTGTTCTAGGAAGAAATTTTGGTTTCTCTAATCCTACCTAATAGAATCATTATAGTGGTTTCTTTCTCCTTTGGGATTATCCTTATAGATCTGGGATATTGGGGACCAGATCTACTCATTTTCCATCCCCAGTTTTGAAATTAATACTGTTCTCTTTAATTTTGAGGTAAGTGTATATATCCAATGTTCTATCCCTTAGTAATCCTTATGTTCTTATTCTTTCTTGATGTTTTAATTTTTTAATTATATATTGATATGAGGATTGATATTTTGTGTCAATGGAATTTTTTTCCAAAATGGGTTTTATATGAAAAAATTATTATATATAGATGATGTGTTTGATAAAAGGACTCAAAGATAGTTCTGAAATTAGAATGGGTTTTAATTATAGTAGTGGTATTTTATCACTATAAAAATTTTTTTATAAAAATTTTGGCATGAAATGAAAATTAAATGGGATTTGAATTGGAAAATGTTTTATAAAACATGAATATTTTTCTTTAATATAATTAAGATATAATACCACATTGGGAAGACATTGGGTTATGGGTGAAAATAGAACATATGTGAGTTATAGTGGTGTTATATATCACTATTGGTGGTGCTAATGATACAATGGTTTCTAGTGGGTAGCCTTTTTTAGGAACATAAGTTATAGGACTTTTGAGCACACTTATGTTTTTTGTTTTTCTCAGTTGTGTAAATAGTTATGTTGTGATTTTCCATTTGGTTTTTTGAGGATTCATTACATTTATATATATTTATATTATTATTTTCCCACTTTATATGGATTGTCACAAGACAACCTAGGTCTACCTTGAACCGGTCACCCGAGCCAGTCCGCGACATGTCCCGAGGGGGGTTTCTGATCCCCACGGGCTGAAAACCAGTGCTGAGCATCAAAATTTAATCACTGGGAATAATTTGGCCCAAAAAAGATAAATAAATAAATAGGAATAGATATAACCATAAAACTGAACTCTAGAAGCGGAAAATAAATTAACAAAATAGCTCAACATACCATCACGTGACCTTCTAGGTCACCTCCAAACCAAAGGCTGACTTTTCTCCAATAATGAGAAACCCATCCAAGAAAACATGAGAAAAGGAAACCTACAACTGAAATGATAATAATTGGTGTGAGCATTAAAACTTCTCAGTAGGTTTTCCAAGATAAACCATAGAATCCAAAATCTCTTTTCCTGAAGCAATCCACTATCAAAATTTTAAAATAAAAATTCAAAATTAAAAATTTCACATTTTAAAATAAGAAACAAGTTTTCCCCATTTGAAAAAAACCCAACAGAAACTGCATGTTATTTCAATAAAATCATCTTTCAATTTATAAAACAAACCCGAAACAAAAGACACCAAATATAGGCTAAAATAATACAGGTAAAAATGGAAAGCTGGAAATAAACTAGTATGGAAAAAAGTAAACAAACAATGTAAATAAATGAGTAACCATGGGTGATCGTAAACATCCCTAGAGGACCCATGGAATGACTTGGTTTCAGAACCACCTACCGGTGTATGGTGAATCTCCTAAGTCTATAACCAACTGGCCGCCCTAAACTGACCAATCTAGTGGAAAGTTTTTCCTAGCCTAACAACAAATCTAGGGGTTACCAACCCATATAATCAGGGTTGGACAGCAACCATCACTCGATCATCTAAAATAATCCCAAGAACCCATGGTGGTTATAATAATACTATGTAAGTAAGAGACCCTCACATGCATGACTCATCTCAACGCACTTGCCTACCCAAAACACAGACACTCCATATGATAACCGATAAGGGATATCCCCCTATAGAGGTGCCTCAAAAAAAATATACATCATATCATCAAAGGTGAAAACCGGGCCATCATGCCATGAAATAATTAAAACCATTTGATACCTTTTTCAAAATATTAAAGTTGTGAAATGGGAATACAATGATCAAGACATCATCCTTTAGAATAATCTACACAAAACATACACTGAAGATGAATGTTCCAAACAGGTTGGCACGTCACATCCATGTCGAAACCATTTTTCCAAAAACATTTAAAACTATGACCAGACACACAATTTTCAAAACCCCATCCTTTAATAAAATCTTTTTCAACATATCATTTTTATGTTCACAATGCCAAAATGGGCCCTTGGATACCAACCACACCCAAACATTTCATATTCGCCAAATATTCCCTTATCCTTTCTAGACACATAACAAAGCATTTTTCAAGGCCAAGTGGGCCAAACCCCTATAATGTAAATTTGAAGTCATTTAAGGGAACCACACCAATGACCAAACAACATTTAGGAAAAATAAGAATTATTTGTAAAAGCAAGGATTTAAAGAAACAACATTTCAAAGGTGCCATTATCATTTGTGAGCACATTCATGTGTGTGCCTAGTGCATCCATTGATGTGGCAACATGTAATGACCTAATAAACAACCAATGAGATATCTCATATCCATTTCCACTAAACACCAATTGGTTTAAAACCAAAACCAACTATTAATATCATTTAAGAAAAACATGAACACCCATATAAAATTATTAAACCCTTTCCAAAAAAATTAAACACAATGCCATGATATGACCTTACGAATCTATAAAATGACCCAATCAAACACACACCAAAACTATTTCAAAGCAAGATTTTCAATCACTGACACATTTTTAATAAATCGTTTAGATTTTTTCATATAAACTTATAAGTAGCACAATAAGGATTCCCACCAATTACACAATCTAAATCATCTTCTGAAAGAAAACACACACCAATGACCTACCAAAATAAGTTTCGTAACACCCACACAATTCATGAAATTCTACCAAATTGCTCAATAAGTTTACTAAAAATTTTCAAAGTGAAAGTACCATACAAATCACCATGTTTCTATATTCTAAAAGCTAAACTGAAATTTGATCAAGAAAATTAAAAGTACAAACTCACAAGAATGATTTAAAAACTAATTCCAACAAATTTAACCAATAGAACACACTATAAAAAACTACTTGAAAGCATAATTAAGGTGTGAAACACATTAAAATAAAAATTAATTAAATGAAAGAAATTATTTATTCAATACTTTGATAAGTAAAAACATGTAAATTCACCTACCTCAAACACATGTGAAAGCGATGAAAATTCATGGAAGGTAGAACCATACACCACTGACTAACCGCACACCCTAAACAATGCAAAAAAAACACACGACACACAGCCTGTGATATTAGGATTTTGAAAAAACAAATAAAACAGAAAATATGGAATAAAATAACAAAAACCTGAGCAAGGGGGTTCAGAGCACTGTTGGCCGGAGAAAAAGGGCTAGTGAGGGGGGTATACTGGTATGACGAAGCTAGTGTGGCGAGGATGATGGGGTTCGGAGAAAGGAGAGTGGCTGGTTGGAGGAGAAAGGCCTGCTGGTGTGGTGTTGACCAGAGTAAAGGAGGGATGGGGGGTGCAGTTACTGCTATAGTGGAGGGTGAAGGTGGTTCAGCTACCGGGAGAGAGGGAGAAGGATCAGTAAATTCGAAGGGCACTGACTGGGAGTGAGGGATGCACGCACATGAGAGGTAGGGTTCTGGAGAATGAGGTGAGGGAGGAAGAGTAGGGAAAGGTGGAGTTGGATCTTGGAGAGAGTGGTTGGGTGAGGTCTAAGTGAGCGCGAAGGGTCATGAGTGAGGCGAAGGATGCTACTGAGGTGAGAGGCGGGGGAGGGTGTGGGCTGGCGCTCTAGGGTGAGCTCTAAGGTAGAGGGCCATAGAGAGGCGGCTGCTGGGAAGGTGTGAAGGTGGCATGAGGCAAAGGGTGAGGCCAGGTTGGCTGTAGGGGCAAAGGACGATGGGGTCCTCGTGTGCCGAACATGAATCCAAAGGGGAATGGGAGCTCGTCATGTCGTTTCACGTCATGGGGGAATAATAAGGGAGGGCAGTTGCGCCAGGGTGAAGCACAAGACTATATGGGGGGGGAGACATGGGATTTGGGTTTCACAATTTTTTTTCATTTTATAATACTAATAATAATAAAATAAGAAAGAATAAAAAAAATAACAACAATAAATGTAATAATAAAAAAATCAACAACAATAAGAATAATAATTATAATAATAAAAATAATAATAGTGACAATGAAGAAATAATAATAATAATAAAAAAAATAATAATAATATGGAGAAATTGCACGAGTCTTGGGTCGACTGTGTGGCTACTCCCAACCGTGCGGTGACCACGCATGTGTCTGAAAACCATTAAAAATGTTAAACGATAAAAATTTTAAACCAGTATCCAACCTGAACCTTGGTGCGAGAACCAAGAGCCAAAAAATAATAAAATAAAAATTAATTTAAAAGTCATGTGTGACATGGATATTGATTCTTGAATATTTTTTACACATTTACTAATTATTAATGAATAAATGTTACATAATATTTCTTTGATTATTTGAATATATAATGTTTTTAAAAAGATGAAAAAGATTAATTTATATAGAAAAATTATTCCTTATAGATTTTTTTAGAAATATGTTTTATATAATAACTAATAGATTCATGTGGATAGACATTGTATAGATTCACTGTGTTTTCTTAATGATATTTATTGATCACACCATAATTTTTCACTTAAGTGTTTACGACTATGGTTTTGTAGGATACATGTAATGGGAAGAGAATAATTTAATGGAAAACCCTTTTTAATCATGCTACCTTTATAGTGCTTTGGGATGGTGGTGATGTATGGTTATGAGGACATGGACCCTTGGGATTCTTTAGGTTCCATTTCGATGGTCTTTCAGGCTATTTATATAGACCTTTCTTCTATTTTTTATTTTACCTGTTGGGCTTGGTTTTTCTAGAAATGTGATGTTTTATGGATATCATATATTACACACTATATGGTTTTATCTTATCACATGTCTGTTGAGGGTGAAACTATTCACATGTTTCTTTTATGATAACCTTGTGCTTTTCGCTAGGCAGTGGAAATCAAGAACGTGATTTGGGTAAAATGTAAGTACAATTTGGGTGAAATTATGGACTCAATATGCCTATTCTATTACACAATTAATTATTGAAGTATTTCATCTACTAGAAAATAATATTGATCAGTAGTGATATCTATCCATTTGAAACTGGTGAGACCTGATACATCAACAAAAAAGTATGATAGTAGTTGGCGTAATTTACAACAAATTGGGAAAATAAAATAGGCATCAGGTCCAAATAGATCAAATACCACCCCCTATAACACTTAGAATGATGTAAATGATAGTTTCCAATTCTCAATCCACCACATTGAAGAAATAAAGATGAAATTATAAAGTCACAATATCCATCCAACAAAGAGGAAAGAATCCATAAATAGTCTCTTCTCCTATGATAGAAAAGCATCCACATCTCTCAAATCATCCACAATTAAATAAGTATAGCAGTATTTTTTTACACACCAAATATGAATTGACCTTGGATTGACAAGTATCTATTTAAATTCAACTTTTAGTAGAGTTTAATATACTCAGATATTTTTTTAACAATATAAAATATTTTCATAATCAAAGGACATAGTGTTTTGGGACATCCAATTCTATTAAAATATCCTCAATGGTGATCAAATAACACCCATCTATCCCTATGGACTATGTATCTAATTCTTAAGATGGTAACCCTATGACACCGGTTGGGTATAAGGAAAGGAATCAATCCTCTACCAACCATTATCTAAATGTGAAGATTAATGATTCCCTATATACTTTTATAGAAGTAATTTCAACCACATTAGATAGTATTGAGTTGCTGGATCTGAGCACCAAAGAATATCCATGGCCAATGCTAATTGGTATGGGTATGAATATTAATAAAAAGGACCAATAAGTTTTATTCCTCTAAAAACCATAAAATATATTTAAATGAAATTATAAGAAAATTATTGTACTAGACTATAAGTTATTTTCCATTACATAGGCCTTCCATCCCATCACTATTGATATAAATAAATAATAAGGGGAAGAATCCCCAAAATAGTTCCATGATTAATGATAAATTGAAAAATCTAATCAAATATTTTTTCATATGGGAGGTCCAATTTCTTAATTGGTTGGACAAAATTACCCTCATTAAGAAGAATACTAGACATATCACTGTATATATTAACATTAGGGAACTCAGTCACCTTTATGAAAATTATTACTTCCTCATAAAAATCATGAAATTATGGACCAAAATGATATTTTAATTTCAATACATCTCCTTAATGGATTTTTATTATTGAAAAAATAAAATTCATATGGTCTTAGAAGACGAAGAGGATAAATCCTGTAATGCACCATAAGTTATATGTTTCAATCATGTGATTCCCTTCAATTAGAAAGAAACTAGAAAATTACCAATAATTAATGAACTAAATCTTTATGATCATTCTAGGAAAGACTACATAGTGTTACATGGATTATTCAGTAGTTATATAATGAAATGTAACTAGCCATTACATTAATCTCTAGGTTTTATTTTCAAGGATACGGTATCATATTATAATTTGAACAAACATAAATGTTAATTCATGATTACTTTTTATAAGTTACATGGATATTTTTTCTTTTATAAAAGCTGAAAGTTTGGATTATAGAAGACTTGGGTGGTATTAAATATCCTCATCCAAAACAATTTTAGAAATCAAGATTACTTCTATTGTGGATCACATATGTCTGTAGATTCATTTCAAGCCTCACTAAAAAGTGTATACCTTTCATATAATTAGTAAATAAGGGTGTGAAATTCTTGTTGAAAAATATTTCTTAAGGGAATTGGATAACTTTAATCAAGGCATATTTTATCCAACAATCTTAATGCTATCATGGAATAAAGACAAGTCATCTTCTATATGGATTCCTTGGAGTGATCCCAGAGAAACATCTACTACTAGAAGAATAAATTGGATATGGAAAAAATATATAATATCTTAATCAAATAATGTTGGAGGCTCAGGTCAGATTCTCTCCAATCAAGAAGAAATATATTTCCTTCTTCTTGTATTGGAAAATATTTTTCACTATCTATAAAATGATGTAGTTCATATTTACTTATATATTTTTATTCTTAAATATTTCATCAATCACCCCATATTAATTAGGTCATTATTGATATGAAACATGAATCTTTCATATCATAATATTTGGTAATTATATTATAAGTCAATTAATGTTTTTTTGTAGATTTCCTAGTATAAAATCCTTATTTATAGAAATTTCCCCTAGACATAGAGATCCCTAATGAGAAATCTATCTCCATAATTTTCCTCTAAAGTTAAATATATTTATTATTACGTTGCATAAAAAATTCCACTATAGAAGAGGGTGGATGATCTTATGTTCAACTAGATTTTCATCAGAGTTATCTTCATCACTCAGTAAAATAAGCTACTTCTATTCTTAATCCTCCTCTTAGAGGGTTCTACTATTAATGAGGTAAAACACCATGCTCTCATTATGTTTGTAGAGTTATCCCTACTATTCTCATTCACCAAACTAAAAATAAAGTTTTATTAAAATTTATTTATAAGAAAAATAAGTGGAAAATATTCAATTAAAAAGTAAAAATTTCTACACCTGATTAACCATAGTCAAGAGTTGATGATGCAAATTATTAGTAAACCAATTAATTCCAATGTATTTATCATAAAAGATTAATATTTTTATACTTTTGATAACTTATTCACCACTCTCATTTATCTGGGACAAGGTAAAATGACAACCTATATGGTGAATTAGGGAGTGGTAGCCACTTTCAAAAATAAGGGAGTGTAAGATTTTGATATGATAACCACCACATTGCCTTAGGTCGAGTCATCATCCATAAAATTCCATCAGTAAAATAATTAAATATCATAAATTTATGAATACCATCAAAGTAAAATTTTCAATAAAGTTGATCTGAAAGGTATAAGATATACAAAATGATGACTAACGAGGTCCTCTATAATAGCCATAGTTATAACAATATTATCTATAAGTGTGGACTTGATAGGTTCATTCACAGATTCATTAAAATAAAAAAAACCCTTGAAGTTATAATGGGGTTCTGATCTAGTGAATTGGGTTCCCCTCAAGTAGAAACTATGGTCTATCCCTAAATCAAATGGATTGGGTACTTTTTCACTTCAATGTTGCAAGTTTTCATAGAGATCCAAATATGTTTCACATGTACCTATTTCACACTATATTAATTAATCAAACCCTTTAGTTCTCAAATGCTACAAATTAATTCTTTCCATTCACCATATGAGGAATAAATTGCATGGGTACATTGTAATGCCCCAAGCTTCCAAGATACGCTGTTTTAAAATAATTAAAATAACTTACATTACACGCAACACTACGTTCGACTGCACCATAACTAGATGTTTAATGATAAGATATGAATTGTATTAACCAAATTTTGAATTTTATAGGTTATAGATAATATTAATATTCATCTCATGTGTTTCTTAGAAATCATATAATAATAAATTCAATTTTTCAAATAAAAGAAGTATTTTTCAAAAAATTGAAGATTTACCACCTTTTAATGGATAAACCTTTTTAAATATAATATTTTACACTTATATATATTAAATTTGAAAAAATAAACTACTTATTTGGAATTTTTACATAAAAATTTAGTTTGGACTATTATTTGGGATTTTTTTGATAACTTTCATATTTTAATAAATATTGAAAATACTGCATTTTAATTCAAAAATAATTTTTCATCTAATTTATTTATATTGTTAGATTATCATTTTAATTTATTTTCAAATATAATTTGATTATATTTTTTTCTTTTAATATAATCTATGTCATTGGAACTATTTTCACATTAAAATTGGATATAAACAAATGTTAATCTTTTGATGATTTTTCCTTTTAAAAAATCCATTTTCACGTTTTGTCAATGAGAATTAATTTTAAATTAATTAATAGAAATTATGTGTTTTAAATCTTAAAAAATATATCCCACATTTGGAATTATCGTGTCAAATTTTTTTAAAGGAAAATTTTATTTTTGGGCATTATGAATATTAACTTCAGTAATTATTTTTATTACAATGGTTAAAGGTAAATCCAGTAATTAAAGGTAAACTTAATATTATAAAATTACATTAACACCTATCAAAATACTATTATATGAATAAATAATACCCTTATCATATATGGTTCTAAATTTAATCACTTAATGGACACTTTACCATGAATATATCATTAATATTATTAAAATCAACGAATGCGACAAAATATCACACTCTCATTTTATATAAGTATATTAATTTTAATATATAGATCACCAGAAGATAAACTAGACTATAGGTAGTATATGGATATATAAAAGAATTACCTACATCATAGAAATTTTTTTATAATCTTTAGAGGTTATATATTTACCATTAATGATAACACAATAGTGATGCAGAAATTATTTTATTAATAGAAATATCAAATAAAAGGTTTTAAAAATATTAAAAGAAATAAAATTTGGTTAATTAAAGTTCTCCAATAATTTTATAGGTTAATAAGAAAATATATTATTATATTCAATATTTATTTTTGAATTTATCTTTTTCTTGTTTTTATTTAAAGTCAAATAATTGAATAGTGTCCAAATCGAAACTATTGATATTTTATAAAAATGAAATTTTATTAATTATTTAAAAATAATAATAAACATTAAAAATTAAAAAATAAAACTTATATGGTCTAAAATGTTATAATATCTCCAATTATGGACAATTTACACCATATAAGTAAATATTTATAACCATTTAATATTTAGAATAATATTACCACAATTAAAATTAAATAGATTAAATAAGGATAAATCAAAATGACATGTTTTAAAATAAAATAAAAACATGTCACAATTTTATTGTTTGAGATGATTTCAACCCATCCACATCTTATATGAAAAATATTACACTTTCGACCCATTTGTATTTATTAATTAATTTATATTAATTTAATATTTTTTGTGTTTCCAAGGGTTCCCCTCCCCTCTCTTATAAAAGGGAACTTCTCCTAATCTTTAATTCACACCTATAAAGCCTTTTGGTTCATTGAACACCTGCCATTGTCTTCTCCCAAAACCCCTAAATTCATCCTAGAGGCCAAAATTTTGTCAGAAATACATTTTATGGAGTCATTTTGTGCAAACCAAATGAAGATACCTGAAAATGATGTAATTGTTTTATCACCCCTTTCAATGTTCTTTTCTTCTTCTACATAATATTTTTGTGTTGTTTTCATATCAATTTAATAACTAAATTATCATCCAAATAATTATATGTTTTTATAATCATATTTCAACTGAATTCATCATTTTGTCCATCATACGAATAACAATGTCACCATACATGCGTACGTATGACTTACCATCTCCACACCATAATGTAATTTGTAACTCAACACTACTTTATTTGGATATATATAATGATGAGTATATTGGATAAAAATAATAAATATAACATGATAATGATAATTTATAACCAATACACAATCCAATCCCATACCATTTAACCATCAAGAGAATGATACTCTCGATCGTCTGTATGTATGGCCTACTGTCTCCACGACATGTTGAGATTCATTCTCCACATTAAAAATTAAAGACTGACTATAAAATTTATATGATGAGTAAAAATAATAATTATGAACTTAATTTAATTATTTACACGAATAAAATACATTCTATTCATAACAAATATGACTTACATGGTAAAACTGGATTGGGAAAACAAAGCAGTTAACAACTGAAATAATTGTAATATTTAAGCAATATTAACAAAATGATATAATATGATCATATATGATATAATAAACATGTATATGTTTTTTTTATAATTTAATAACATACTTTAACCATTATATATAAGTTTTACACACCCTCTACTAATGGAAAGTATAAGTTAAGGGTTAATTTCACAATCTCTTTGTTATCCAAGGATGCTTATACATAAGCATTTACTAGGACATCCTTATCATCTGTGTCCAGGTTTCATAAAATATAATTAAAAATATTATCAAAATTTTATTAATGTAATTTTTACCCATGTTTGACTTTTTAAATTTTTTTTGAAATGAATCTTTTCATGGTTTTCCAAATGAGGTACTTTATAACATTTTCGACGAATTAAGGAATGAATTTTTTTTACTTATACGGTGCAAGATACTATTTTATGCTATTAGGATGCCTTAACATTTTAAAGATTTCCTTACAAGATTATAAGGTTATTATCAAAAGAAACATTTAATTTTTTAATTGCTTGTCTTTTAAATTATTTAATGTATAAAATGGATATTTATCTCAAAGAGTTTTTAATGAATTAATTAGATTATATTTATCTACGTCAATATCCTTTGTTGGATTTTTTGCTTAATTGAGGTTGATTTATTATGATAAAATCCTCCATATTGTATTGAAGGTTTTATGATATGTTGGATTGTGTATGTTCTATTTTTGTTCCATTCATAGTCTATGGTTAAAGAATTACCATTTTGTATGATAGTTTTAATACGAATGAGTTTGTTATGCTTCAATCTTTTCATATGAGGAATTCATTGGACTTAGTAAGTGACGGGTGGGGCCCTATTTATCTCCTAGATACATTATTATGTCTCATGAGATGAAATTAGTTGGATAGAAATCCTTTGTGTTTGTTATAAAAGCAGTTTCAGATTGTCAGGAGGATACATCTTGACACAAATCAGATGAGTTTCTACCACAGGCTTAAACTATCACGAGGATAGATCACGAAGATAACTATATTGAGTATATATCGTTATATTGTGGATGTTAGGAATTATGAATTCCCTCAATATGTTATTAGCTATGAATATTCCATGTGATTATTTGACTAGTAGAATTTCCATGATTATGCTTATTTGATATGGTATTATTTATTCTTTCCATATCTTGATCAAGAGTATGTTTAAATAAATTTTGTTTTAGTTATACATCTTTCCTTCAGGTTTATGATTTTTTAATTTATAACAGATTCTATTGTATTCTTATATTTACTAAGCATATGATCTCACTCCTTTTGGATGTTTTATTTTTCCAGGATTCCATGAATTGTATTATGACTTATATGTAGGGTTAATATAGGAGAATAATGGAATTATCAGAGTATTATCTTTATTGTATTTTATGTTTTTAATTGTAATGTATGATTAATGTAATATATTTTACAAGACTAAAGAACTGATCTGTCCTCTGGGATTTAATTCCTTATAATCATGCAATTATATTATAATAATTCACCGACTCAGGGCTCCTAGGGTCGGGGCATTATAGTTGGTATCAAAGGAAGTTTAACACCAACATTGGACATAGATTTTGAAAACATAGACTAGGTATCACAACCCCAATATAGACATTGATGATAAGTGTAGAATAATACCCAATAAATTTTTTAATGTAGAGATTATGTGGGTATTCCATGAAAATACATCCATGTCTAGATACTACAAGTGGATGTGGTTCTGGAACAGATGTACCTAGGGGTAATAACCATGATAATGTGTTTTGAGCTTGACTTGGGATAACATGGTTTATGAAAATGGGCCTGATAATTCAAATTTTCTTTACAAACTGTTACAAAGGATTTAAAAGTTAATATATCCCCAAAGATACCATTTTTATGATTATTAGATTACATATTCATAAAATTTTTAATTTATGTTGTGTATTTTACTATTTTGGAATTACTCATTATGATTCATAACCTAATACAGTATATGCCAATGTTCATAAATGTATCCAAGTGGAAGAAATGAAAATCATATCATCACATATAATCTATGTAGGGATTTACCCCCTGTGAAAGATAATGATATTGAAGAAAGAGATGCAAATGGTTCTGAACCACTTATAACAATATTGGAACAACTAACTCAGGTTATGAACAATAACCTTACCTGTAATGGGAAACCTGATCTACAACATAGAGGATCAATGTTAGACCACTTCATGAGACAAAAACCTCCAACATTCAATGGGACTTAAAATCCATTTGTAGCTAATAAATGGATAATCTCCTTAGATAAAATATTTCTTGCTCTGGGAAGTAACGAAAGAGAGAAAGTTGTAATGGTTGTTTGTCATCTCTTATGAGATGCGGATCAATGGCAGTCATTAATTCAAAACACAAAGGAGGAAGAATAAGTTGACAATATAGAATGGAGGGAGTTTAAATAAATTTTATTATAAAAATACTTTCCTTGTGATATAAAAGTGGATATGGAGAGGTAATTTTTGAGTCTTAGCCAGAAGGAGGATGAGAACGTTGAAATGTATAGATCTAACATGACAAGTTTAGCAAAAAATGCTATAGAATACATACGTAACCTAAGAAGTAATATGGATCAATTCTCAGATGGGTTAAAACCATTCATATGATGAGCACTAGTATTATAATATTTCTCATCATATGAAGATATAATATCATGTGCTTTCAAGAGAGAAAAGGAATTATCTAAATATCATAGCTTTAAGGGAAAGAAATATAAGAAGAGGATAGTGGAGAAAGATATGGATAATGAAAAAAAATGAATTTTCCCACTTGTGATAGTTTTGGAAAGAATCACCCTTGGACGTGCTTGAAAGGATTGGGTGTTTGTTATAAGTGTGGGGAAAAGGGTCACCATGAAAAATAATTCAAAGGGAAGAAGGAAAATTCTGATATTCAGTGTTACAACTATAGTGAAATGGAGAACTATGAAAATAAATTTCCTAAGCATCATGGAAATATAGCTCTGAAAAATCAGGTCAATATTATACTATTACTACAATCGAAACCAAATAATTAATGTATTTATGTATTTGGGATTCAAGAGTTTTATAATTTGAATATTTTATTAGAAATGCACTGGTTATAAAAATTATTAAGTTTATATGGATTGTACTACAATACTATTAAATTAAGGATTTGATATTGTATGGTACCAAGTAATGTGACACAGTTTCAAGTAAAACATTTTGGAAAATATATTGTTGTGGAAACGATAACCCTTAATATGTTTATGATACTGAGATAATGATGTTGGAATAAAGAGATGATAGATTTGGGTAAAGTATATTGGATATTATTGGATACTATGGAACTGATTAATGGTTTATTTATTCCATCATTGTTTGAGTTTACAACATTTTTGGATTTAAGGAGTAAATCAAATATTCTATGTTTTACGTAAGGAATAAGAAAGGATGAACATATTAAATAAGGTTTTATTGTAATACAGGTTATTACCATTTTTTAAGAGAATACATGATGAAGGTATTGGCATGTTTGGTATTTGACAAAAGGGCTCTCCATTATGTTATATTTATTTGATAAATTTAGTGACCTTACTTATAATATTTTGGATTGTAAGTTTGAACAGAATTATTTTGGATAACTCTGAAGGTTATAATGGATTAATTTTAATTATGGATAGTATTTTTTGAGGTTAAAACAATTCTTATGGTTATTTTAGGAATTTTACAATAATATAGTTTTAATAAAAAGACAACCCATAGGTCGGGCGACAACATGTCGTGTCCAGCAAGGCCGTGAGACTTGAACATGCACCTGAAGGGCTGTAAGGGTGTGTCACATACCACATGCCTAAATTATTCTTTGGTCTGTATAACATAGTTTTTTATCTAAATGGTATGACAAATGGTGTGTAAGATCATTTTTGGAACCCTATACAATTAAGATAAATTGAATATTTTTTGAATTTTATTATTATTTAGAGAGAAAGATGAGTTTTTTGTAGAAATTAGTTTAAGGATTAAACTCAAAATTTAAATTAAGTATTCTTCTTTGTGTTCATAGACTATGATGTAAATTAATTTTTCAACACCATTGAAAGGATCATAAATCCAAAAAAATCCCTAGTACATTTTTTGGAAATAAACCAAATGGTCCTTTGGATCATCATATATTCACAGTTTTCTGGTTATTAACGTTCTCCTAATAATATTCTCTAACACTATCCATCAAAACTTGATGGTTACACTTTCTTTCATGTCCATGTTTTCCTACAAGGAACCCTAGTATGAGTTATCTATGGTGACCTCCGTACTTTACTTTATTTTAAAATGGTGGTATCATTAATCCATTTTTTGATACGAGATTTCAACAAAGATATTATGAAATACTAAAGCCCTAGTCTTAAATCCCATGTTTAAATTGTGAGTAATCAATTTATTGAAGGAGGGGACAGTGTGACACCCTAAGCTTTCACAGTATGCTTCTTTTTAATTAAATCAAATAGCTTGCACTACAGGTAACACCCAGTTCGTGTGCACCACGACTAGAAATTTAAAGAGAGGTTATAAATTATATTAACCACATTTTGAATTCTATATATTCCATATAATTATAATATTCATCTGATATGTTTCTTATAAATGATATAATAATAAATTAATTTTTTCAAATAAAAGACGCATTTTTCAAAAAATAGTGTTTTACCTTTTTTTAGGGAGAACCCTCTTTAAATACTATATATTGAACTTTTATATATTAAATTTGAAAAAAATAAAATTATTATTTGTAAGCAGTACATAAAAATTTAGTTTGGATAAATTATTTGTGTTTTTGTGATAACTTTCATATTTTAATGAATAGTGAAAAATAATGCATTTTAATTCAAAACTGATTTTTCAACTAAATTATTTATATTTTTAGATTATCCTTTTAATTGGTTTTATTTTATATTTATATTTTGTTTTTGTCATTTTATATAACACATGTCATTAAAATTATTTTCACATTAAAATTGGATATAAACACATGTCAATATTTTGATGTTTTTGACGTTTAAAAAAACCATTTTCTTTTTTTCTCAATGGGAAATAATTTTAAATTAATTACTGAAAATTATGTGTTTTAAATCATGAAATATTGATACCATATTTGGAGTCAGAGTGTCTGAATTATGTTAATAGAAAATTTTATTTTTGGGCATTATGAATAGTAACTTTAGTAATTATTTTTATTACCATGGTTAAAGGTAAATCAGGTAATTAAAGGTAAAAATAATATTATAAAATTAACCTAAAAGCTATAAAAAAATTATTTAATTACTAAAATAGACCCTTAAAATCTATGTTTTGAAATGGAATCACTTAATGTCCACTATCCCATGAATGTGAAATTAATATTATTAAAATCAATGAATGTGAGAAAATGTCACACTCTCATTTTATATAAGTATATTAATTTTAATGTATAGATAACTGGAAGATAAACTCAACAATGGGTTGTATCTAGAAATATATAATAATTATTTAAATCATAACTATTTTTTTATAATTTTTAGATATTAAATAATTAACATTAATGATGACACAATAGTGATGCATAAATTATTTATTAATATAAATATCAAATAAATGGATATAAAAATATTAAATAAATATAATTTGAGTTAATCAAGGTGATCCAAGATTTTTATATGGGACTTTTAAATTTTATTAGTATATTAAATGTTTTTTTCTATGTTATAATGTTTTTTGTTTTTATTTAAAATCAAATAAATGAATAGTGTCAAAATTGACACTATTGATATATTATTAACATAACATTTTATTAAATAATTTAAAAATTATTAAAATAATTAAAATATAAAAAGTGAAAGTTATAAGGTCTAAAATTTATGTGTCCAATTATGGAGAATTTACACTACATAGTTAAATATTTATAACCATTTAATTTTAATAATTTTATTACGAAAATTAAATTTAAATTGATTAAATAAGTATAAATCAAAATGATAAAGTTTAAAATAAAATAATAACATTTATAAAATTTAATGGTCAATAGGATTTCGACCCATAATCATCTTATATTCTAAATAATACACTTTGGATCCATTTTTATTTAGTAGTTAATTTATATTAATTTAACAGTTTTTGTGTTTCATAGGGTGCCCCTACGCTCTCTTATAAAAGGGAACTTCTTTTTCTCTTCAATTAACTCCTCTAAATAATTTTGGTTTGAAAAAACCCTACCAATTTCCTCTAACAACATCCATAACTTCATCTTAGAGGCCACACATTTGGCAGAAATCCATTATAAGGATTCCTTTTGTTCAAACAAAAAGGAGATACCTGAAAAGTTATCAACTATTTAAAAGTTATTTTCTTCTTATACTTCCAATTTATATATTCTTTCTATATAAAATTAATAAATGTAGTATAATTAATATACTAAGATATTATTATAATCATGGGCCACCATATTACTCATTTTATCAATCACACGAATAATAATATCAACATGGGTGCGTACATATGGATTACTGTCTCCAGGTTATGGTGTAATTTGTTATTCAACACTACTTTAATTGAATAGATATAATGATTAGTATAATGGATATAAATAATTAATATAACATTATAATGATTTTTAATAACTAATATTCCATCAAATTCTATACCATTTAACCATCAATGGAATAATACTGTTGATCGTGTGTACGTATGACCTACCATCTCCACGACGCGGTGAGATTCACTCTCCACGTTAAAAATACAAGGATGATTATAAAATTTATATGATGAGTAAAATTAATAATTATGACCTTAATTTCATTCTTAACATGAATAAAATACATCATATTTATAACAAGCATGACTTACATGGTAAAACAAGAATGGGAAAATGAAGCAGTTAACACCTGAAATAATGGTAATTTGTAAACACTATTTAAAAAAAAAATGAAATAATAGGATCATATATGATATCATAAATATGTATATGGTTCTAGTATAATTTAATAACATAATTTAACCATTATAAATGGGGTTAATACACCCTTTACTAATGGAAAGTACAAGGTAAGGGTTAATTTCCCTGTCTTTTTATTATCTGAGATTGCATATATGTAAGTATCTACTTGGAAATCCTTAGCATCCATGTCTATGTTAATTAAAATATAATACAAAATATTAGAAATAATTTTTTAAAATAAATTTTAACCATGTTTGACTTTTTATGAAATGTTTTGAAAGGAATATTTCTATCGTTTTCCAAATGTGGTACTTTATATCCTTTTCAACGAATTAAGGAAGGAATGCTTATTTTAATTATATAGTGCACACATTTATTTTACACAGTTATGAAGCCTTAAAATTTTAAATCTTTCCTCATACGATTACATGTTTATTTTCAATGGAAATGTTTTATTTTATAATTGTGTGTATTTTAAATGATTTAATGTAAAAAATGGATATTTCTCTCAAAGAGTTTAATGAATCTATTAGCTAATTTTCATCTATGTCAACATCCTTTGTGGGATTTTATGCTTAATTGAGGTTGATTTATTATGATAAAATATTAGATATTTTATTGAAGGTTTTATGTTTTTTTTGAATATAGATGTGATATTTTTATACCTTTCATATTTTATGGCTAAAGTATTAACATTTAGTATGCTAGTTTTAATATATATGTGTATGTTCTGTTTCAAACTTATCATGTGAGGAATGCATTGGACTTAGTAAGTGATATGAGGGGCCCGTTATATCCCCTCAATGCATTGGTAGGTCTCATGAGATGAATTTAGTTGGCAAAAAACCCTTCTAATTTATTTTCCAAGCAGTTTTAGATTGGATGGACGACAGATCTTGACACAAATTGGACAGGTTTATACCCACAAACGTAAACTATCATAAGGATAGATCATGATAGCAGCTATCTTGAGGATATATCATGATAGTGCAGATCTCTATAATTATGAATTCCCTCATTACGATTTTAGTTATGAATAATCCATGTGATTATTTAACCAGTAAAATATCCATGGTTATGTTTATTTTATATGTTATTATTTATTCATGCCATATTTGGTCATGATTTTGTTTAAAGGGCTTGTGTTTCAGTTATAAATCTTGCCTTATAGTTTATGATAATTTAATTCATAATGGCTTCTATTTTATGCTTACCCATAATAATCAACTGAGCTCACCACTTCCTTTTGTTTTATTTTCCCAAGATTCCATGAAGTGTATTATGAATGATATGAAGGGTTAAGATATGAGAATAATGGTTCTCTCAAAGGGTTACCTATGTTATATATTATGTTTTTAATTTTAATGTTAGATGAATGTAATCTATTTTCAGGACTGCTAAACTAATCAATGCTTCAAGATTTAATTCATTATAATCATGCCAATGTATTAAAATAACGCATCGTCTCCGAGCTCTTGAGGTCAGGGTGTTACATACATACCCTCCAGTAATATATACATTGTTCATGTTCATCATCAGTGAACCTAAATTTTTATCCTAGTCGGCCAAATATATACACCTAAATGATTTTTTAATGAAATTCATAATCTTCTTCATGAATCAAAGAATCATAAAAATATTTTTTGTTCCTTCATACCAGCCTTACAAGAAGATGGTATATATTTCAATATGATGAGTAGAAGTGGTTACACTTGAAATACAATATGATAGTAAATGGAAATATAGATGAACTTATCATGTTTCCAAAAAATATGTTTGATAATAATTAGAAGACTTGGATTCATGATATTTTTAATACATTGTGGTTATATCTAACTACTATTAATGCCCCTACATTGGAAACTATATAATCCCATGTGTACAAAACAGAAAATTTATTAACAACATATATGGGCAATTACCCTTCTATAAATATCAATTTATAACAAAAAGACAAGATATGAATATTCACTACACTGGTTATAATAGTTGAAAAACATGGACAATAAGAGATTATGGGAACTACATAAACTCAAGGTTTATTAGGGCCCTCTATACAAATATTTTAACAAAAAGGACATATTCTAATTCTATTTTCCAATAGAATTTATATTATCTTTTTGATTTCCCAAATGGGAGGGGTATATATCATACAAATAGTCTATTATAATGGATAATATTCTATAATATCCTTGTTTGGAGAGCACATATCACCTCCCACCAATAAGATATTTCTCAATAAAAACAATGAATTACTATTCATGTTAACCTTTATATGTCCTTATTTAATAACCATAAACTAAATGATGTTGGATCTATACCAATATATAGTATATAATAATTTCCATATGATATTAAAGTTTATGTAATGTTCCTTCACAGATAACGTTAAACTGAAAAACATAACATTTCATCCTTAACACTTGATGTTAAACTGTATAACCTTAAATTTCATGTGTATGAGCCCAATCTACAAGAAGACGACCAAAAATATAAAATAACACATATAGGTTGTCCAAATATTTTCATGATTTGTTTCATGGTGCTTTTCACAAGACCAAAACTATACGACACATGATCATGTCACACAAGATTTATATGTTCATAATGACTTAGGACCACATGTGTTTATATCACAAAAATCTCACCCATGATTAATATTAGGAATTGTTTAACATTTTTCATGTCATGGTATTCTTAATAGGGAAATATGTACATACTTATTATTTTACTGATAGGATATATAGTGATTATTAGAGAATATATCCTAGGTCAAGATATATATTTCATATATATTTCACTCCCCATGATACTATAGGTTTTGATACTTGTTTCATTCAGGTCACATTTTCCATCATAAATCATCCACCATCCATTTCACCATGGTGCTTGATTAATCATCAATTCAAGATGAGTATAGCCTAACAATACCAAATCTGGGATTCCTCCCACTATATATCTATTTATGGATTGAATACTATGGTTATAGAATATTTATGATGCCAGGATATTCTATCTTGAGCCAATTCAGATCCATTCTCTTAATAATATCCATTTCTTTTTCCACCCTATTATTTTTATCCCAACCAATTAATTGAATATTTAACCTCTCACTTTCACACCAGAGTATCTGATACTCTTTCCCTATATAGGATCACTCATTTTAATAGTATCCCATTTAAGAACTATGTTTGGGTTCATTCCCATATTTTTTATGTGATACACAATGACACCTAACTTCTACGCATTAGGTAAATCCATTCCTACTATTTTCACTAATTCTCCTAAATATCATAGTGTTATATTTCCTATTGATTCTAGTCAAGTTTACTTATCACCTTTCATATGATGGAATAAAATGTTAGGAATTCTCTCATCTTTATAATTCATAATAGTTCACCCCCACTAGGAGTTAGGTAAAACATAACCTCTAAATTTATAAAACATATAACAATGCCAAAAGTGAGACATAAACATATGTATTTTATTTTATTTTCAATAGGTTCCCTTCTTTTCATGCACAAAAATATTGGATTAACTTCCAAATCTTGTAGAGTAAACTTCAATGCATACTGAGTGAATTACTCTTATAGTGGGAGACACTGTCTATTTCATAATATCAGAAACCAAAAAATATCTTATTCTAAGATCTAATACAATAAACACTGACACAATATATTGTCCTCGTCAATTGAATCAAAACTATATGAAATTCCTTTTCCTTTAATGCATATCCTAATGAGTGATGAAAAAGACAGAGTACTTATTAATATGAAAAATAAAAAAGGTAAATATAAACAAAAAAATTGAGTTATCACTTGCTAAAACTGATTTCATGAGATTAAAAAAAGTGGGAACATAAAGAAAATACATCAAAAGTGTTCAGAGGGTGATACTTGTTCCTAATGAAAGTTAATCCATGTTATCTAGGTCCATAGATATAAGAAAACTTTGATAAAATACCAACTACCTATGATTCATGTTGTGGTACATCATCCTTAATTTGTAATGTTAAACTATATGGAATACCACTACACATCACAATAACATTAATTGTGTGATATATAGGTCCTTGTTGTATGATTATAAAATATATGACATAATATCATTTCCACATGATATTAAAATTCAGGGTGAATTTTCTTTTTCAAGTGATGTTAAACAATATATATTGGTCCTTTTGACATAAAATTAAACCATACAACATGTTATACCCCTAATGTTAGATATTTAATCAATTAATGTTAGTTTTTTATCACTCTATCATTAGAGTTCCCAATATCCTTTATATATATGGGATTATAATCTATATATAAAAATCCAGCATTCCAATATGGAATTCCATTCAAATTCACAATGATATTCTCTACCCATCATATGTGTAACGTCCCAGTTCCAGGTACCACTAAACAGGTTCCCTGAACCCAGTTCGCCACATGACCTCAAGCGCATTTCCCCAAACGCCAGAGGCTGTAGACTAGTAGCGAGGGCCCAGGTATGATATTGGGGAAACTATGCCCTCATTTGTCAAAGTGTAGCACAGAGGAATAAAATAGAAAGCATACAACAACAACGGAAGAAATAAATTATACACATTTAAAATAAACAACTGCAGTAAAAGATAACCAATAGTTATATAGATGATGATGCAACATGTCTTATGTTCTATGAAAAAAGCCAGAACATGTTACACAACAGTACAGTACAGTACAATACAGAGTATTGCAAAACCAAAACAAAACAGCCGGTAGCATCGCAAGCCTAATCCTGGTCCCATGCTCCCCTACTCCTCAGCAGCAATCAAGTACCTGTATAAGGACCCTTGCCCTTATCCACACCTATAGAAACGTAATCCTCTTGGGTTGAAAAGCATGACCCAAACAGGGTGTGAGAAATAATCTCAGTAGGCACCCACCAAAGGCCCGTGATCAACTGTGTGTAAACATGCAATAATAGTGTGCAAAAGTAAAATGGAATAAACTAAGAAGTACTCAAAAGTAACTAACTTTACTAGTTATATTGCCATTTTATCATTCATTTTAACCTTTTTAGTGAATAACATTCTGTGCTCAATAGATCCAAGCCCTCAGGCCATCCAAAATCATTCCCTCAGGCTAATATAGTAAAACCATGCCATTAGGCTTTCCCTCAAGCGAAATAGAATATTTCCCTCATTCCAAACTGAAACGAAACCCTCAGATAATCAGAATCTTGCCCTCAGGCCTTGCCCTCAGGCGGAATAGAACTACACCCTCAGGCTAATCAACAATGCCCTCAGGCTAAACATGTAACCACGCCCTCAGGCTATAAATAAACCGGGGCATGCCCAACATTTAAACATGAAATCATTTACAATTCCTCTCAAGTCAAAGTAATGCATAAAGTAAACATGGAATACCCTTGGGTATCCTGGACAAACGGCTAAACAGAGGAACGCACCCACGGGGTGGTCCTGGATCCAAGCAGCGATCTCATACAATAGTTTATTATAACATATAATTACCTATACAATTCTAAGTATTCAAACATCCAAGGACTCAGCCACATGACACCCCAATATAGGTTCACAGTCTAAAAATACACACTAATGCACAACAGTTGGAATTTAAACACCAAGCCACCTACCTCGATCACCCATGATCGATATAACCGAATGACGCCTTCTAAAATGGCCAAGAAATTCATAGATATAAGGTAAAATAAATCTCATTCAACCTCATATAACTTCCATTAGAGGAATAATTAGAAATAACTACGCAAGGAGATGAGAGGTCTTACCCGTGCGGTTCCAACATGATCGGCGGAAGCAGAAACAGATTCATGATGCTTGATCTCGAGATCCACAAATGTTCGGCCATCCTCTCCCAAGCTCCCATCTGGTTCTAAGCCAATCCTATGAACAGGGTTGGCTACTACCCATTTTAAGCAAAAAAACAAAGTACACAACGTGTACTTTTGACTACACGGTGTGTACTCCCCTCATTTAACTGTTCCTCTGGCGGCACCGCCAAACTGTTCATCCATCGACATGAGTACACGGTGTGTACTCTTGACTACACGACATGTACTGTCGCCCAGATGGCAGCGGCTTCTGCCGCCTTACTATTCACCTGCCAACTGACTACACGATGTGTAAATACCTACTACACGACATGTATTCAGTTTTTACACCTTTCATCAATGACATAGCTACACACCCTTTGTACTCATCCCACATGGCCAAAATTACATGGCGTGTGGAAAAGTACACGGCGTGTCATCCCAAAATTTAGGATTTTTTCCATCTTCCTTATTTTCTCAAAAACACTTAAGGAAAAGAGAAAAGAAGAAACCCGTACCTCAAAACTATGAACCGGGTTCTTAAAAACCTCCCCCCTCAAAGAAATTCATCCCTGAATTTCCCTTGAAAGGGTGGTGAAGATATAGCCATGAATAACTCCGGCCAATGAGCACGTACGTCAGTCTCCTGCTCCCAGGTTTCGTCCTGCACCTGGCCATGCTACCATAGTACCCGTACGAGAGGAACTGATGGGCCTCAGAGAACCTTTGTGCTTCTATCAATGATATGAATTGGATACTACTCAAAGGACACATCCACCTCAAGCTCAACCTCTTCGGGCTGAAAGAAATGAGACGGGTCTGAATGATAGCGACGCAACTGAGATACATGGAAGACGTCATTCATGGCTCAGTACCTCTATGGTAACTGCAACCAATAGGCAACCAGCCCAACTATTCCAAGAATCTCAAATAGTCCCACATACCTCGGTGAATGTTTACCCTATCTCCTGATCCACCTGTGTCCCAACCTTGGTGAAACACGCAAGAAAACCTGATCCCCAACCATGAACTCCATGGGTCGTCTGCGGTGATCAGCATAAGATTTCTGATGAGACTGTGCAGTAGCCATCCATTTCTGAATCAAATGGACCTGCTCAAAAGTCTCCGGCACGAGACTTGGTCCCAATAAAGCTGCCTCACCTGCCTATAACCAGCAGAAGGGTGATCGGCATGGCCTACCATAAAAAGCTTCATAAGGTGCCATCTCAATAGTTTCCTGAAAACTATTATTATAGGAAAACTCGACTAGGGGTATATGATTCTCCCAAGATCCCCAAAAGTGTAGGATGCATGCACATAGCATGTCCTTAAGCACCTGTATCATACACTCTGACTGACCTTTGGTCTAAGGGTGGTAAGTTGTGCTTATAAGCACATGCGTACCTAGTGCACTCTGAAAAATCTACTAGAAACGAGATGTAAAACACGTGTTCCTATCTGAAATGATAGAACGAGGGACCCCATGAAGATGTACGACATCCTGGATATACAACTTCTCGAGCTCGTCATCACAGAAGGTCTCCTTGATTGGAAAAAAGTGAGCTACCTTTGTGAGTCTGTCCACAACAACCCACACTGCATCATTGCCTCGAGGTGACCTCAGAAACCCAGCCACGAAGTCCATTGTGATATCATCCTATTTCCATGCCAGAATGGGAAACTGCTGCAACATTTCATCTGGCCTCTAATGCTCTGCCTTCACCTGCTGATAGGTGGAACATCTCATAATAAAAACAGCTATCTTGCTCTTCATACCCGGCCACCAGTACTGACCTCTCAAGTCTCGGTATATCTTGGTTACCCCGGGATGAATTTCCCAAGATGAAGCATAAAACTCCCACATCATCACCTCGCGTATATCTCCTGGAACCCACAATCATCCATGGAAACACAATACTTTGTCATCGCCTATCGTCCATCCAGGAGGAGGGTCCTCACTTGCCACCGACTCCTGTAGAACTAGGCATTCTGAATTGAATAACTGTCTCATCCTCCCTCTATCTAGGAGGGTAGAGGTAACAACTAAAGATGAAAGATAGGTCTTCCCTTGACTTCCGTGCACCTCCAGATACATCTCAGAGAACAAAGCTATAAGCTGCCATTCACCACTAGCCTCCTGCACTGCCTGTATCTGAGTCTCCCTACTTAGTGCATCAGCTACTGCATTACCTTTACCAGCTGTATAAGAAAGCTCGAAAGTGAAGTACTGAAGGTATTAAACCCACCTTCGCAATCTCAGGTTCATGTCACACTGGGTATAGATGTACATGAGTCTTTTGTGGTATGTGAACAACACAAAATGTTCTTCCAAGAGATAATGTCTCCAACAACACAACACATGAACAACTGCAGCCAACTCAAGATCATGCGTCAGGTAATTCCTTTCATGTGGCATCAACTGTCGAGACCCATACACAACTACTCGATCGCCCTGCATCAACACAACTCCTAGACCAATACCTGATGCATCACAGTAAACTGTATAGCTCTTCCCCTGCTCTGGGAGTATCAGGATCGGTGCTGATGTCAAATTTACTTTCAACTCCTAGAATGCTGTCTCGTAAGATTCTGACCAAACAAACTTCACACCCATTTTTGTAAAACAATTCAACGGTGCTGCTAAGTGGGAGAAGTCATATATGAAGCGTCTGTAATAACTAGCCAGCCCCATGAAACTCCGTATTTCAAACACGTTCTTAGGCTGCTCCCAGGAAACCACTTCTCTCACCTCCTCTGAGTCTACTCCAACTCTTGGCTCAGAGATTATATGACCCATGAAGTGTATCTGGTCCATCCAAAAGTGTCACTTTGAGATATTAGAATATAGATGATGCTCTCTCAGTGTACTCAATAAGATCTCAAGATAGGTGGCATGGTCATGTCGAGTGCGAATGTACACCATTATATCATCCATGAATACTACCAAAAAAGAATCCAGATAAGGATGGAACACATGATTCATCAGATCCATGAAAAATTATGGGGAATTTGTGAGTCCGTGCGGCATAACCGTATACTCGTATAGACCATACCTGCTCCTGAAAGCTGTGAGCGGTATATCAGATGGTCTAACGTGCAGCTGATGATATCCTGATCTCAATTCAATCTTCGAGAACACTCATGCTCAACGAATTTGATCAAAAAGATCATCAATCCTAGGCAAGTGACATGGGTTCTTAACCATCAACTGGTTCAACTTCCATTAATCCATACAGAGTTTGAGAGTACCATCCACCTTCTTCGCAGAAAGGATAGGAGAATCCCATGGAGAAGTATAGGTTCAGATAAAACCCTTTTCATGTAACTCCTCTAACTATCTCTTGATCTCCTACAAATCTAGTGTATCCATCCTATAAGGGGGAGTGGACACCGGTGCTACTTCTGGAACAAGCTAAATCGAAAAATCCACCTCACTCTTCAGAGGAAGACTTGAAAAGTCGTCCGGGAAAACATCCCTAAAACGACCGACCACTGGAGGGAAATACTTCTGAAAAGTCCCCTGGTCGTCTAGATATAAGCTCGCAATCTGAGCTGTGATACAACCTCCCCCATGATTCTCTGGTCCATCTCGACTCATGTGAACATCCCATTCACCTTTGTATAGAAACACTCCGCCCTCTGGTGATGTGAAACTCACCCTGCGACGATAGCAGTCTTCCATAGCTTGAAAGGGAACCAACCAGTCCATCTCGAGAATGAAATCATAGCTAGTCATCTCTAAGACATAGAGGTCCCATAGAAAGTGACATCAACCAACCTCAAGGGGGAACTCCTTGCATTGACGTACACTATCTGTTTTAGCTCCCAATGGAGTGTCTAACGTCATAACAACAGAAGAAGAAGAAACACATAGCTCAAGGATCTCCACAATGGGCACAGATATGAAGCTATGTGTAGCACCCATATAAAAAATTACTGAAGATAAAACAGAAGCTACTAGAATAGTACCTATGACAGTAGAAGGTCCGGGATCCTACTCCGGTTGGGTCTGTTGCACTGCATATGCCTGCCTAGTACTGTGGCCCTGCGACACAGCCTGGCTACCCTGAGTTGTCCCGCCCTACTCCCTCTAAGATACTTGTGTTTGGATACCATGGTCACGACCACCATCCCTAACTGCACGCCCTGACATATTCCAGTTCCCTAATTAGAGAGAAGCCACCGGTCCTTCTCCCTCACGCAGAGTTTGCATAGAACCCCTCTCACTATCCACTGGTATAAACGCCCTGCAAAAGCACTGCAGATTCCCCATCTTGATGTAAGCTCATCACTCCACTGGGTCTCATGGACACTGAGATCTCTTGTGCCCCTTCTTACCACACTAGTAGCACATCACCGGGCCACTTGAAGTAATCGCCTGGATATTACTTCCACCGTTAGAGAAACTCATCCGTCGCTTCCTATTCCCGGTAGAAATAATACCAGAAACTGGTGCCGAATAGCCCTGGCTTGCAGTACTAGCTTCCCACAGGTTCCTCTCTGTATTCAATGCCTGGTTCACAATATCATGTACTGTAAGAAACCTGGAAACATTCACCAATGATCAGATGTCATATCGAAGACCATCCTCAAAGCGTCTAGCCCTCAGCATCTCATCTCCCCCCAAAACGGGTGCAAAACGCTGAAGCTCATTGAATCAAGAAGAATAGTCCATCACCGTCATAGCTCCCTTTTGTAGGTTCATTAACTCTCAAGCTTGTTCTACCCTTAGCGTCTCTGGGAAGAAGAAGTCATAGAAGGCTTTCTAAAAATATTCCCACGCCATGTCTCTGTGATGCTCTGACTGGGTGGTAACATCCCACCACCTCTTGGCGGAATCACACATCATATAAGTCACGAGCTTGACCCTCCACCCGGGAGGCATCTCAAGATGCCCAAAAATAGTCTGCATGGACCCCATCCAAGACTCTACAGCCTGTGGTACACCATCCCTGAGAACGTAGGAAAATGATGCCGCTGGAATATATGAGTCAGCTCGGCCATAGATGTGGCAGCTGGTGGTGCTCTCTGAAAGGTCTTCATGAACTTCATAAAGCCTTCACGGAACTATGCCTCTGTTCCTGTGTCCGGTATAATGGCTGGCGCCGCATCTAGCTCTGCTAGAGGATCCACTGGTATCCCATGGCCCAACATTTCTCGAGTATACTCGTTGCCGCTCTGTTGGCGAACAACACGTAAATGTCTTGGCGGCATGACACTACAAGGTCAAACGTACACCTGAGATCAGGATTATCATAGTCTGAAAACGAAGAGACCAAAAGGGGAACAGTTGGAAGAAGGCATTGAAGATTTTCAAAAGAAGACTACATGGTGTGTATACTGACTACCCGGTGTGTACCTGACTTCTATTCCCTGCCCAGGTCCTTTTATTGGGCCAAGCCACATGGCTCCCGTTAATCAACATTACACAGCGTGTATATAATCTACACGGTGTGTATGGTGTAATTTTCCAACTGCCTGTGTTATTTGTGACACGACTGACTACTCGGATTGACCTACACGGCTTGTTACACCCATACAAGGCGTCTACACTACCTCATTTTCCATCCACAAGGCTAACTCCACATGGTTTATCCTCATACAAGACTACACGACATCGCCCTCAGGTACATGTCGTGTACTAGACAAGCTTCTCCGACCTGTGTTGTTAGTTACACGGCCAGATACATGGCTCCAACTACACGACGTGTTCAATATACACACGACATGTACAAGAAAGGATTACACCGACCCGTTTTGTTAGTTACACGGACAGATCCCAGGTCAGACTACACGGCGTGTTCTATAAGGGACACGGCGTATATGTCCTAATGTCTCCTCCATCCGTGTTGCTAGTTACACGGGCGGACTACGGGTCAACACTACACGACATGTACATCTGGTAAACAGCGTGTTCACCCCAACCATTTCCCTTCCCCATGTCCCAACCCACACGGTCTATGACATGGGAAGAGACTACACAGTGTGTACTCAAAATGTTTTCTTTTCTTCCCGAACAGAAGAACATACACAGTGTGTTTAAGGTACTACACGGTGTGTATTCTGGGTTTCCAGATAGTATGCCTCACAAACCTCTCTGGAACCTAAGAAATACTGAATAAAATAACACCTAAGTGCCATATTCCGATCTATGAGGGCCCATACTCCCCACGAATCAAATTTTGACTTCTTATATGTGTTACAACAAAAATAAACAGTCAATTATCCACCAAATTCTGGTCAATGAGGGCCCATACTCCCCAAAAACCAAAGTTTGGCATCCATTCTATCAACAGACTATTACTAAGATACCCTATCACATAGTAGGTATTTATCAAGAATCTATTACAACAACATGATTTTCTAGCACAACAACAATCACAAAAACATGCAATTTATAATGCACCTATGTGGCATGGAACTATGCATGGCATGTGATTTCTAGTATGTGCCTAAATGATGCATGAGATGGAATAACCTCATCTCATCGGGTTGCAACTAGATGGAACCCATGAATAAAATAAAAACTGCACAATCACAAGTGCGTCACCCTTCGGTGAAAATCAATTCAACTATAAAATTTAAAAATTAGAAAAATTTCAAAACGAGGTAAATTGGATTTTCCTTGTACACGGGTTAGCTACGCTCAGGCACAAATTATTACCAACTACCATTCTCTTCCTATCCCTAACTAAGGCTCCAAATAGTAAGTCAAAGAAAAGAACACCTCTGATACCACTTTGTAATGTCCCGGTTCTGGGTGCCACCAATGGGTGCCTCGAACCCAGTTCACCACGTGAACTCAAGCGCATTTCCCCAAATGCCATAGGCTGCCGACTAGTAGTGAGGGCCTAGGTCTGATAGTGGGGAAAGTATGCCCTCATTTGTCAAAGTGTAGCACATCGGAATAAAATAGAAAACATACAGTAACAATTGAAGCAATAAACCATACACATTTAAAATAAAAAAGTGCAGTAAAAGATAACCAACAGTTATATAGATGATGATGCAACATGTATTAAGTTCTATGAAAACATCCATAATATGTTACAAAACAGTATATTACAATACAATACAGATTACAACAAAACCAAAACAAAACAGCCAGTAGCATCGTGAGCCTACGTCCGGTCCCATGCTCCCCTACTCCTCAACAGAAATCAAGTACATGTATAAGGACCCTTGCCCTTATCCACACTTGTAGAAATGTAATCTATTTGGGATGAAAAGCATGACCCAAACAGGGTGTGAGAAATAATCTCAGTAGGCACCCACCAAAGGCTCATGCTCAACTGTGTGTAAACATTAAACAACATTGGGAAAAAGTAAAATGCAATAAACTAAGAAGTACTCAAAAGTAACTACCTTTACAAGTTATATTGCCATTTTATCCTTCATTTTAACTATTTAAGTGAATAACATTCTGTGCTCAATAGAACCAAGCCCTCAGGCCAACCAGAATCTTTCCCTCAGGCTAATATAGTAAAACCACGCCCTTAGGCTTGCCCTCAGGCAATACAGTACCTTGCCCTCAAGAATTTACCTCAGGAGAAATAGAATCTTTCCCTCCGGCCAAAATGAAACAAAACCCTCAGGTAATCAGAATCTTTCCCTCAGGCCTTGCCATCAGGAAGAATAGAACTACACCCTCAGGCTAATCAACAATGCCCTCGGGCTAAACAAGTAACCACACCCTCAGGCTATAAAGTAAACGGGCCATGCCCAACATTTAAACATGTAATAATTTAAAATTCCCCTCAAGGAAAAGTAATGCATAAAGAAAACATGGCATACCCTCGGGTATCCTGGCCAAATGGATAAACAGAGGAACGCACCCCCGGGGTGGTCCTGGATCCAAGCAACGATCCCAAACAATAGTTTATTATCACATTTAATTACCTATACAATTCTAGGTATTCAAACAGACAAGACCTTAGCCACACAACACCCCATCATGGGTTCTCAGTCCAAAAATACACACAAACGCACAACAGTTGAAATTTAAACACCAAGCCACCTACCTCAATCCCCTGTGATCCATATACCCGAACTATGCCTTCTGAAACTTCCAAGAACGTCGTAGATCTGATGTAAAAGTATTCTCTTTCAACCTCAAATAACTTCCGTTAGAGGAGTAATTGGCAAGAAATACACAAGGAGATGGGAGGGATTATACGTGCGGTTCCAACGTGATCGACATAGGTGGAAACAGATTCCCGATGCTCGATCTGGAGATCCAAAAAGGTTTGGCCATCCTCTCCATAGGTCCCGTCCGGTTCTAAGCCAATCCTATGAACAGGGTTGGCTACTGCCCATTTTAAGAGAGAAAACAAAGTACACATCATGTACTTTTGACTACACAACGTGTAATCCCCTCATTTAACTGTTCCTCTGGTGGTACCGCCAAACTGTTCATCCATCAACATGAGTACACGACGTGTATTCTTGACTACATGGCGTGTACTATCGCCCAGTTGACAGATGCTTCCGCCGCCTTACTATTCGCCTTCTGACTGACTACATGGCATGTAAATACCTACTACACGGCATGTAGTCGGGTTTTACACCTTTAATCAACGACATGGATACACGCCCTGTGTACTCATCCCACACTTCCAAAAGTACATGGCGTGTGGAAAAGTACATGGCGTGTCGTCCCAAAATTTAGGATTTTTCCCATCTTCCTTATTTTCTCAAAAACACTTAAGGAAAAGAAAAAAGAAGAAACCCGTACCTCAAAACTAAGAACCAGGTTCTTACAATATGTCTTGATTTACACTTTCCTTTATCCCATTAAATTTGATTAATATGAAGTTTGATTCACCCATGTCCTGACGTATTAATTCTGAAATGACACGAGGATTCATTCCCACTTCCATGAATATGTTTTAAATCCAACATCTATCATCTTATAAAAATATAAATCCATTTCCCTCCGTAATCTATAATAGTGTTTGATTTCATTCAATTTCACATTAGGTTTCACATAAATGTTCTTTCCATTTGAAATTTAAGCATGATTCATGTCATATTTTCCTAAATATATTACATAATATAAAATAATGGATTATCAGAATACCACATGATTATTTTATGAACCTCATTTTTCCATCCAAACCACTTCATGTATTCTATTCTTATATTTCTATAAACCCATAAAGGTTAATGAAAACAAGTGACATTGATCAGAAAATACCCCCATCAGCATTCTGATGGCACATTCACCAACTACTTTTAGATTTTTGATTTATACCAATAGATCTATTATAATAAACATAAAATTGTGAAAAAGGTCTCAATGGTCACTGTTTGTAGAAAAAATAACATTATATGGTATATTGTGAATGTTTTTTTTGAATCAATGATAATAGGCTATATACTATTATTGTTTTTTGTAATTTAACAGAAGAAAGCCTATTATTATGGTTTGTTAACCCATAATAATAGTGTGAAAAATCACATTATTTGTTAAAAACTATCCCCCATTTCATTTTTTCTCAATTATTATTAATCTCCTCCCACACATTCTAACATTATTTTCCCTTTGATCTCTTAACACCGCATCTCCCTTTCTTTCATAGTATCAAGCATCATTCTAGCCATCATCGTGTAGTTTGGTCGTTTCCCCTCCTTTAAAATTCTTTATTGGAGACTCTACTACCTCCTTCTGTAATTAACTTTAGATCAAAGGTATACGATTATTGATTCATTTAATTTTTTCAAAATTATTTATATTATTTCATTTTTTAATTAGGGTTTCATAAATTTCATTTTTTTGTTATCATTCATAAGTTACAAATCATTTTTTAGACATAAAGTAGTTTTGGGGGATGTTAATTAATGGTTTTTATTTTCTTTTATAAACATTAATAAATAATCTTATAAATTTAAAAGTATTAATAAATATAGATTTATATTTTTTATAAATATATTTTTATATTTTTAAACTTTTATATACACTTTTTTACTTTTTTTCACCTTTAAAACTTGTAAATCATATAATATTATAATTATATGATTTATATATAAACTTTTATAGATTTTATATTCTTTAATACTTTTATATTTTTACAAATCTATATACTTTAATAAATTTATATGATTTTATAAAACAAAATTTTATTCTGGTATACTTTTATTTATTTATCAATTGTTTTATTTATTTTATTCATTCTTAAATTTTACTATATAATTTTACAATTTTAAATATTTATATGTATTAAAAAAATTATTATTTTTTAAATTATATATTCTTTTATATAATATATATAATTACAGAGTTTAATAGAATTTTTTAAATTTATATATATATTTAAATTATGTATACTTTTATAAAATATATATTCCTTTTCAAATTATTTATACATTTATAACAATATATTGACCTTTAAATTTATATACTTATATAAAATTAGAAATTATTCTTTTATAATTTTATACTTTAAAAATTTAAAAAAAGTTCTATAATTTTAGAATTTTATAAATTTATATACTTTTCAAATTATGTTCACATGTTTAAATTTTACACCCATTTATAAATTAATTATGCATATATACTTTTATATATAATTTTTATATATTCATAAATTTTATATTATAAAATTTTAAACCTTTATAAATTATATATGTTGTTATATAGATAGTTTTAAATATTAATACGATTTTATAAATTATATAATATAATTTTAAACATTTAAAAATTCATATTCATATGTAATATGATTGATATTTTCTTAAAAAATTACATTAAATACTTATGAGTTATTTTTTTGTGTGTAGTACTACATTTTTTATTTCATAATGTATACAAATTGTAGTTATGAACATGATCAGACATCTTATGAGTTTAAAAATAAAAATCAAATATATTTGGATTTCACATTCAATTATGCTTTAGTGGGAGAGATTATTCAATGTACTTGGGATAATTGCATCGTCAGACCACTGTTAAATCATGGAGAAGTATGTTATGATATCAATAGGCTTATATTTCAAACCAATGATGACATATGGGACCATAATTGAGAAACATTTTAATAAGAATAAAATATTTAATGGTAAAAGAGGTGTGGTTTAGAATATATAATATTTGACCAACTTTAATTTCTTTGTCAACCTAAGCATGGTCACATTAATGAATAAGAAGTAATGAGTGGAAAATAATTTCCATTTCAGTAACTAATATTTTCATTGATATATTTTATAAGGTAGTGAAGGATATAAAGAGGCTAGTGTATCCTTGTTATGTCTCATTGAACAAACATAAATTTATAATGTTTTCATTTCAAAGGAAAATGGTTTATGGATTCAGTAATTGTGGGATTTACGATCTAATTAAATTTTTAAATTGAATTCTTCTTGATGATATAAACATTCAAAAAAAATATATGAGGCTTCCTAGTTAATTGGATATCTTGGCGTTTCTTTAAACAAAATGAATGCATTCCCCAATGATTATATACTATATTAGAATTAAAATAAAACATTAAATGATTGTAAGAAGTGTCATATATATATATGGAAACCAAATAAAATTAGAACATTTTCTTGAGTTCCCTTGATGGTTCTGTTTTAGCTTCCCTTTCATATGGATACTAAAATAAATGTTTATGTTTAAAACAGGATAGAATATATAATATGGAATGTAAAAAAGAAATGAAAATAATGATAAGTTACTGCACCATGTATATAGATTAGAATTTCGAATTATATTAAATGAATTCTCAATTTTTTATCAAGGATACAAAATGTTAGATCTAGTTAATCATGTGATGGTTTTAATCCATTTGAACAGACTCATAAGGTTCCAAATACATAGCCCATATTCATTTATATATATAAAATTATTCATTGGATTTGGATAAATAATTAATATAATTCTAAGGAAATATTGACTTCTAGGTCAACTGATCCTATGAATGATATAACTTTGTATCTAAAACTGAGGATAATAGAGTTAAATTAGTTGTGGACCACTAGTTTGTCTACTTATGATGCATTAAGGAAAAGGTCATTTCAGATGAATTATATTCTTATATAGAACCCAAATAATTTTCAAATACATGTAATAGGTATTGGTAAGATAATAAAGTGAAAAATATCTTACCTAATATGTGGAGAAAATATGTGATCAAGAATAATGAAACATTAATAATGTTTTATTTTTTTATGATATCAATTTTTATTATAGATAATACATCCTTACAGAAATGATCAATATCCTGTTTGGTAATATTATTATGAAAGAGAAACTTCTATTGAATATGATGGGATGTGATTACTTATAAGAGATTAAGGGATTCAATTTTTTTAAAAAAAACATGTATGTTCTTATGAAAAATATACTGAGTATGCACAAAGATATACTCATTAATTATGTAAGATGTTCATATTATTTGATTTACATGATTATACATTAAATCTGTTATGAAATTTCATAAAAAATATGATTATTGAAAATTATGTTTTTCAATTACTTTTAGTAATTTTAAATATCAAGGGGAGAATTAACGAAGAATTGAAATCAGGTCAAGACTAGAAGAACCGAGTTATTAAGAAACAACTTAATCCCAAAATAATTAGTACCATCATTTTATTATTTCCTTATGCATGTTATGAGAAGAAATTTCTAATGAGAAAATATAGTTTACATGTCATAGATAGTATCATGGTATTATAAAGTTATTCAAGTAACAAATAAGAAAGAGTGAATATTATTTTGGTGGAGTGAGAATAATTAAAATCACATGAATATCATATAAAATGCATGATTTTCATCTAATAATTACATGATATGTGCTTATAGAAATTTTAAGAATCATAATAAAATTTTTATATAACTAATATATGTAGATCTATTCTAAATTATCAAATAGAAATTATATAAGAAAAATGAAATAATTTTCATCGATAATTATTTATGAATTTGAGAAAATATTTATGCTTTCTTCCATTACATTCATGTTGCATCTTACTATGAACCTTCCCATCTATTTTTTTTTCTTTAGGGTCCCTTTTTATTGTCATTATATAGATCCCACTATAATAATGACATAGAACATGAAATATAATTTATGAAATAACTAAAATCATGATATATACATTGTGAAAAGTTCTTTATCCTAGAGTTGATGGATTTCTATTGTATGTATTTTAATAATGTTGATATGAAGAAAAATAATATATTGTGAAATAAATATTGGGAATATGATCAAATTGATTAGAAATTTACATTTCATCCCCAAAAATGCAGATTTATGCATTCATTAATAGTGACTAAATTGAGACTAGAGATGAGGGAGATATCACATAATACTATTTTTGTTTAATTCTTATAGCATGGATGAATAATTCAACTAATTAAGATCAATTATAAATTAATTTATATTAATTATTTATAATAACTATTTTCTCAAGGAATTGTTAAAAAAATATTATAGGAATAACAATCAAATTATAAATAGAATGAATTATTCTTGAACTCTTGTATGGGGAGAGAAGTTACATATCCTAAAGTTTCTTATGTGTTTCATATTTCATGTAAATATATAAAATTTATTAATTATTTATTTGTTACTTATATCTTGTAATATTAATGAGAATTTTATATATAAATGGTTGAGTGTTTTCTCAGTAGTGAAACATATAATGAAATAATATCAATTTCCTTTGTTCCTAAGATAGTGGTACATAAGTGTAAATAAACTGTGTTAAATGGATAAATATTCACTATTAAAATTCATTTAATAAACATGACAACTGAAAATTATGGTTTCGTGTTAAAATAGACAACTATACCACTATTGGAGAAAAAATCAATGTTAAAATGATGAATAATGTTATTATGTTGTGTAAAAAATAATTATATTATTTCATAACTCCTAATGTTATGTTTTTTTGATTAAATTTAAGTGATTTGATACATTGACTTGATAATGAATGAATATTGAAAAACAATGATTTATTGTAGTGAAAATGGATCATTATCCTCAAAATGATGAACCTTATACCACTAAGAAGTGAATTTCAAAAGTATTTCTCCTGTTAAATCACTGAAGCAAGGAAAATAAAATGATTAATATCTTAAAATAAGTGGTCAAAAAAAAATTTGTTTCTATGTTAGAAAAGGATAATTGAAATTTAATCTTTGAACAAGGATGAACCAAATCAACTTTTTCATTAGTTGTTGTTTGAAATTTATATTCTTTTACATAGTGAACATACACAAGTTTTTTAGAATGTCAAAAATTAGACACAACTAAATGGACAAGTGGGTTTAATATTTATAATGAATTATAATTTTCACATCAAAAAGTTTTATATTTAATAATAAAATCTCATCCTAATATTAGGATTTAGTTTCTTAGATCATTAAAATAAAAAACATATTAATTTAAATCCCAATAAGGGATCCAAATTCAATTGAAAATTTAAAACATATTTCCAAAATTTCGATAAAGGTAATTATTTACAAGATAGAAATGAAAAAAATTACTTGATTAAATTCATGGTTGAAAAATAAAAAAATACAAAAAAGAGGAAACATATTCTTCAATTTCATGAAAAAAATTTCAATACTAAAACTAAAAATTTATTCTTGAAAAAATAAAATTTTGAAAAAAATTTATAGTGTTTTTATGATCTATCATTGAAATACAGTTTGGCGCAGAAAAGAACCCCTCCCCCACACATAAAACTCTACATTTTCTGAAGGTTGAACCTTAAGGTAGAAAATATATTCATATAGGTGAGTTCAAGATAGTTACTAATTTAGTAGTTAAAAACATGTATAAAGTGTCCCAATAATGCTAAAAAATAATAGCATTTATATTATAAATTTCCAGTCACCTAATAATCTATAAACATGTAGAACAATTTTCTATAGTGAGTCAATAGGTATTAGATATTACATATGATTTTTTACATTGAAAACTCTCCATTTTTATTAATATTAACTAGATAGTAGAATGTAATGAAATTATTTCTGCAAGTAATACACAATCAACAAGTATCAAACACATTTATTAAAAATATAAATTCAAAAAAAAATTATAATTTGAGAATGTATATTTTCAATTATTTTAAAAATGGTATTCAATGTAGAACTAAAAATTTTATTTTGTTTTCTAATTTCAAAAAAGTATCAATATGGAAATAATTAATTCATATTGATAGTGAAAATATTAAATATAAAGCTCAAAATAAAAGTTTATAGAACCAAAATATCAAAGATAAAATAAAAATAAAAAAGCATCACATATAGGTTATATAATAGAGAATTTACTTTCCATGTGTTGAAGTATTATCCTCCAAATTTAGCCACAACATTTCACCCTTCCTCTAAAAAAAATTGAAACTTGGTTTCTAACAAATATTCATTGATGTCCAATTTTATTGTTCCTAAAAAATTTTGATTTAAAATTTAGATGCATCATTATATTTCAAAAATAGAAATAATCATACATAAATTAAAGGAGTGGGGTTGAAAAGAAACTCCATGTCTAAATGATGATTTTTATTATGAATCCCAATGCCCTGAATGACCCCCCCCCCCCCCGAATAGAGAGAAAGAAAGTGTATCATACGAAATGATCCATCTTAAACTATAAAATTAATATAATTTTTGAATCTTATCACCTTGGGGAGAGAACATATTGAGATTTTAAAATAAAACTTTATAACTCAAGATAACAATAACATGTTTTGAAGAAGATATTTTCTTCTAAAACATTATGGTGACATGAAGGAATAAAAAAACAACATTACTCCATAATGTAACTTTCTTCATCTATTTTACAATAAAATTCAATGTGTACATGAATTAATTTAGTAAAAACTCAAAATTATTTCTTGTTAAACACAAAAAACAATATTAAAGCATTTTTTTGATGCTATATCCTCAATAAAAAATATTCAACATGTTTTCAACAATAAAATCTTCATATATAAATTTATCAATAAAATAACATTAATTATAACTCAACACTTGACATGTTTTAATAGAAGTAAAAATATTTTCAATAACCATAATAAATAAATTCAGTGTGATAACATTAGCATGTAATGTCTTCACAAACTCTGAACAAACATAAAATCCTAAAATCAGAAATTAAAATGTGTTTCAACAAGTGTAAACATGAATTAAATTTTCTAGATATGTAACAAATAGATGAATTACTTCTCTATAATGAGATGACGTAATATTCTTCTTTTCAATTAGTCAACCAACCTCTTTTAAATTTTCACTCAACCTGATATCTATTATTAAGTTACCTGAAAAAGAAGAAAAATAAACATCATATTAAAGTATTAAAGTTCAAGAAAAATGAAACTAGACCTATGGTGTGAAATGGGTGGCTAGGAGTTCTAATCTATTGATGTTTCTAGATACTATTTCTTGAGATCAACCCGATAAAAAAAGAGAACTCTAAAGACACAAGGTAAAAAGCCTTGTGTGAGTAAATTTAATTTTTATATTTTAAGAATCAAGAAATTATAATTTTATTAAAAGAATGTAAATCCTTTTATTTATCTATATAAAGGTCATAATGAACATAGAAATATTATTTATACTTCTAAACTATCATAGTAGTGTATATATGAACCCAAGGAAAGTTAGGTGAGTATTATTAGGGAATTACCTACATCTAAGTTAATGTAAATAGTAATAAGTTAACTAGAATTTGGATTAATGAGTTACAAAATTAAATGGGAGTGTATGGTGAATTAACTATGTCAAAAAATAGTGTTAAGGAGTTAAAAAATAGATGATTTAGCCAATTTTAAGGATTCCATAAAAAAATTGATGCAACCATTTTTAAATGTAATTTCATTATTTAAATGTTTACTGTAATAAATTGAACCAGTCGTTATTTGGTAGAAAAAACTCTTGAGTGTTTCCTTATTGAAAAGGCAGTAGAATTTCCTTAATAGTTTAAGAGTACTAAAACAAGAAAAAATCCAAATAGTTATTTTTTCATCATCAAAATCATGCCATAACATGACTTAGTGAGTTTTTCAAAATTCATTCACCATTAAAATATATCGATAATTGTCAATGAAAACAAGACTTCTAAATGATTGAAATATGTTTTATTAAAATATTAATCTCCCAATACCTTGAATCAATCCAATAATATCTCTTCTAATAGAAAATAAAAATGATCAACTCCATCTCTTGATTCATTATTGAACTCAAATAGTAAACCAAACCATGTTTAAATTGAATTAAAAAAATAATTTTATTATAAAGGATAGGATGAATGATGAAATAGGGAAAGTAACAGATTTATAAACATGAATTTAGAAAGTGAAAATTAATCTAAAATAATGTTCAAAACAACACAAGAGAATATTTAATAACACATGTTTGGGAGATGTAAACCTAAAACGTGGAATGAAAAGTGAGGAAGAAGAACTTAACTCAGATTACAACTTGAAATCTCTATGGTCTTCCTCAACTCCAGGATGATATTTATGTTTATAGAACCTTTGTTAGTAGTTAGTAGGTTTGAAAAACTTAGATATCAAATTTTATAGAATTCTAGAATTCTATGTGTTGTTACCATTATCTTATTTTAATCATCTAGTATAGAACCAAAAAAATACCACATTTCATCTTTTTTCCCAACACTTAAACACCCCAACTATATGAAAATAACCTATTAATGAACTAGAAAACCTCTTGTATGAATTTCATTGAGAATATTGAAGGTATCCTTGATTAATAGTTGATATCAATGTCATGTATTCTTCAAGTACTAAAAACCCACTTTAAAGAAATATATCCTCAACATACCACATGTATGAACCTGATCTATGATATAGGGATAACTACATTGGAACTAGGGTTCTCAATTTGAACTCTTTTGAGCACCCTGATTTGGAATCTTCTATAAAACTGGTGTAGTAATCCAGTGGGAAAACAAAGAATCATGCCAACACAAAAGTTCTTTTGATCTAATCCTGTTTCCATACTAACCATGTAGCCCCTTGAAGTCATATGATTATATATCTATAGACACCAACTCTTCTTTCCAATATACAAAGCCTTAATGAGAAAACGTGATATTGGAAAACGTTATTGGTCAAACCATAAATGTATTTCTATCTAGGTTTTCATATATAAAAAACATGACTATACCATTATTGCACCAACATAGGTGACAACGGTTGTGGAAGAATCTTTCTTGAGAAGCTGTGTGATAATATAAATTTTGATTCCATTAACTCCCTTTACAAGAATAAATAGCTGGCATCCCAAAGAAAAAATCTTAGAACTCTAAATATTTTTCTAAGAAATTCACTGAACTTGGGACCAATCCCACCCAAAACAAATACAGTGACATAAAATATATATTTTTAACGAATAAAAAAATCTAAACTGAATACTCCATAAAATGACATGAATTAAATTTTCATTAATTGATCAAATTAAAACAATTCAATTAATTCTACATTGAATACTCAAAATGCATTTATAAAGTAAATAAAAAAATTTAACTATTAGAATTTGAAATCAGGATTCCAAAATTATATTCCCTAAACAATTCAAATTTATTTATTTTTATATAATTTTCAAAAAATAAAATTTATATGAACACAATTTATACAAAAATAAAATAAATTTCAACTAGAATAAATTTCCCAAATAGTAATTTATTACAACACATGGAATTTTGAAAATGAGCATAAAAAAGTTTAAAAAATTTATACATAATGATATTTCACATTTTAACAAAAAAATTATATTTATGATGAATTCATATTTTATTTTAAAATCTATAAAACATAATAAATCAACCAGTAAAAGAAAATTTTTATCTCAAAAGTGACCACAAATATAATAAAAATGTCGTTGATTAGTATTTAATACAATAACAACATCACCAAACATATTGGAATCTCCTAGAAGACCAGTTTTCTAATTGAATTTCTAGTTAAATCCTCTTTTTGGTGTCATTATTAGAATAATACAATTCCATATTTCTAAAAATGGAAGCAATGATATTTCACTGTATAATATGTTTTTATATTATCATTCTAGTCTTAGATATAATTATCCAAAAAATTCAATTAATATTGAAGATTTGAAACCTGAAGTATTGAAATAAAAGTAATATAAATATCAATAATGAAAATTTACTTTTTAAATTGAATTGATATAGATTTACTGTATGATAATTAATATACATACCAATCCTTTTTTTCAGGTTATATCAAATTATGAAGATATTAGAAGGTGGTCAAATTCTTAGATTATGAAATTTATTTAGAATAGAGGAATGGAATCGATGGGCACCCATGTGAGTATACATTTATTATAGTCATAATTTATTTTATTTGTATAGATATTTATATATCATGACTGATATTTTTACTGTCTTAGAAACACATCAGCCACATTCTACCCTGTTACCTAGTATCATTTATCATGTGTGTATACTAAATCACATCCCTTGATTAGTCCACCCTGAATAAAAACAAAAGCACTATTTACTATGTATTTACTAGTAGAACCTTTTATTTCACTAGAGTGATGCCTTAAGAAACTAAATTAATAACCAAGTATTTTATAGTGTGTATGACACACCACATCAAGCGCGTAAGGTAATATAATATACGTATACTTTATAATATATTTACTATTTAATATATATTTTATATATCTAAACGTATGAATCATCATGTTAGATTGAAATTCATGTGAAACTAAGTTAGAGTACATCATACCAGGAAAGTTCAATAAGAGATAAGCCTCTGAAAATTTATTAATAAAAAAGAAAACGTCAATCAAGTACAGTACGGGAGAAAATATAACTACATATCATAAAAATCATACCCATCACCACATCCACTATATGTTCCATCTTCTGCAGTAGCAGTTTCCTACTCGGAGATTTCATAATGTCTGAGGACCTTAGCACATTTCCTTCATAGATTCAGCTTTTCTAGAGACAAAAATTCCTTTGAAGACAACATAACACCACTTTCCTTCACAATAGAAGATCTAGTAGGAACTAGCATTGGGAAATAGGAGTAATATTTTCTTGACCTCCACCGTGGTGGGGAAGTCATAGCATCCTCATTTCCAGACATCTTCGTCCCCACACCCCGAACCACATCACTATAAGAAATCTGAACCATACCATTCACATTTTCCTTGTCACTATGAGAAATATCACCCCACTTTCCTAGGATTTTTACTTCTTGATACTGCAATCCCTACTCTTTCTGATCTTGATTATTGTAATCAATCATGGAAAGACATTGTGGCTGCTCCACAACATCCTGCATAACAGTTTTCCCAATTGCTGCACCCGCATGGGAGAGATCATCTTGCAGTAGGCCCTCCTCCTGCCTTGTATCATCCTCCCCCACTTGAGCTAATTCCAGAAAAAAATTGCCAGTGGAGACCATGATTGACATACCTCCAAAAACATCCTCCTGCCCTATCCACTACTCAGCACAGGCATCTACTGCCCTTATTTCTGAAACAGCTGCATCCATCTATGGTTCAGGCACATACTCCATCTGTTGGTCACATGAAACTCGGTTATCCACTTCCATTGGAATACCAAGATCACTCTTTAGATGTTCAAAAATCTTCCTCACAGTCGAGTCCGGTGGCCGCTCCTACACCTCCTTCTGAGATTGCCCCTAAATTGTGGACTCAGGACCAGAACATCCCACAGCCTGAACCACAGTAACCCGAAGATCATTCATTGCCTTTGTAGAGGAAGTAACCAGATCCTGAGCACCCTCCTCGCTCAGCGACCTAATACTCCTAGACAGCTCCTTCATCACCAGTGAGACTGGACCTGCAGTACCCATTCTCAAAAACCCTATTGAATCCCCATCCATACCATTACTTCGATAAAACGAATCGGCATGTCCAAGACGCCTACATGCAACACATTAGGGCATCCAAGACTCAAACATAACATCCTGCTTCCACCAAAACTCCTTACCAGCTATAATCCATACCCAATTGATAGGCGACCTCGTGACATCGACTTCTACACAAATCCATGGAGAAATGGGGTGAAAAACGACTTCCGTTTGACGATCAGAACATAGGTACCGACCAATCAAATTTCCATTCGATGGATTTCTCTATACACAATATTGAGACTTATTGAGAAATAATCTATAATTAATAAATTATTATTTAATATAATAAGATATAAAATAGATGTTATGAATAGTATTAACTAAATTATGAAAATATATGGGTTAGAAAACTAAATCAATGGTTACATATAAATTAGAAATGAATATAAGAACAAATTGAATATTAAAAGTATATTTTTATAATGAAATATTTTTATACTCACAAAACTATTTTACACTAATAGATTAAATTAATTAATATTAGTGAGTTATATTAATGTAATAAATAGGTTACAAATTCAATAATTTTTTTATATTCATCAAATATATTTGGTAAGAAAAAGATAAGAGAAAACCAATATTTTATATAAAAACCTATATTTTTATAGAGGAAATTTTACAATATTTTACTAGAGAAACCATTTTAAATATTAATTTTACAACATTATAAATTTAATTGGTAAAATAAAACTTCATTTTTGAATTAATAATGTCAAAATTATCTTAGGTGGATTTTTTTGGATTTTTCAAGAAACATAATTTTTTAGTTAACAGTGAAAATACTGTGTTTCGGTTAAAAACTGTCGTTTTGTTTAATTAATTATTATTGATATATTATATTATAAATTTGTTTCAAAGTCAGATTGGATCAATTATACATATATTAACCAAAAAATCTTCATTATAAAATATTTACATTTTTAAATGGAATAAAAAAACATAACAATCTATTGATCATTTTTGTGCTAAAACTAGTTAATCCGTCTTTCTGTGAGATTAACATTAGTCCTAATTTTTCCACTTCTATGATTTTAATTTTTAAAATATGACATAAAATACTATAATAAATAAAATATATGTGGTATAATTATATAAAATTAATTTTTTACAAAAATTATTAGTGAAAGTTATTAAAATTAATTATAGTGATTAAGGTGTAATTAGGCTTAAAATAGACTAAAACCCTATGTTTAAGGGCCAAAATGACCTATCCAATTTTTCAACACAAATTTTATGGAAATATTTAGTACATTAACCTTAAATTAATATTTTTTGAGGTTTTTTATGTCATTTTTTAGATAATAACATATGTACAACTAACTTATTTTTAAGAATACCGTGTGAGTCCTTTTCCTTCCCTATAAAAGCCCACCACATCTACCCATTCCTCACACATATAAAACCTATTAAGTTTAGAAAAGATATGAAAAAATAGTCCCAAATCATCCCTCAACTCTACCTAGAATCTTCCCTTTGGGCATAACATCTTCCATGGATGACTTTTTGTTAAGCCAAAAGAAGTTTCCCGATTAAAAGGTAATTTCTTTTCTCAATATCTTCAGTTTCATTTCCATTATCCAACCAATAAAATATCCTTATTATGTTATTTTGTAATGAAAAAAATATAATTAATATACTAGGATGTTGTTATGATGATATTTCAACCTACACTTACACATACCACCATCTAATGGGTAACAGATGTAATGTTTCAGTGTATGACAAACTACTGCCTCACGAAACGATGATGGTTCAATTATTCCCTACTGCCTCTCATGGTGGCCATTATGATGGAAACTGCAATTATATACCACATATATTTAATTTATAATGTATTTATGATTATATAATTTTTATTTATATCATACCTTTATGCTTCCATCATGTGTAAATATGATAATTTTGTTAGAGGATGTGTGGACTACCGCCCCATCAAAGTGATTTCACTCATTTATTCCATACATGGAAAATAGAAAGGATGGTTCTAATTAAAATAAATAACATAAATATTATAAATATTATACTAGAAATTATAATATATATATATATATATAATTTAGTTTTAATTCTTTTAATTCTACAAAAAAATGAATGCACCATTAATTCGTACGTACAACCAACTATATCCATTAATGGTGAACTTAATTTCTAAAATCCAAATGATATAGACAATTATAAATACATATTTACTAAATATATATGATACTTTAGTCATTATTTACATTATTTAGATGATTAAACCATTATATATTTAATAATAACAATAAAAAACAAGTCAAAATATACTTGATAAAACTAGGCAATGAACACCCAAAAAAGTTATAATAATAAAAGAGTGTTAACAAACGGGCAATAAAACATTATAAAAGGTTAATAAATGATATTATAAACCTGGTTGGGGTCATGGTATTATTTATTAACCTATTTTAAACAACTATACATGACGCTAAAGAGCACACAATAAAAGGAATATTAAGGTAAGGAATTCTTGTATCACTTTTCATTCTGTGAGGCATAATTTATTGTTGTGCACCTAATTTATTTTATATATATGGTGTACATACTACCAAATTGAAATATATTATAATAAAAAATATTATCTTCATGTTATATAGATGTTTCATTTGATTATTATCACCTTTGGGTCTTTTGATTCATATGTATTGGATTTTCGTATCAATTTACATTCCATTAAGGATTAATTGTTGTTAGGCACCTAGTTTCTTTTACATTGTGTATGTTCTAAAAATTAAATGATATATCAAGAATATCCTAACTCAAATGACATTTTAAACATTCATACAATGTTATTCCTTCATGAGTATTATGTTTTAATATATTTCAATGTGGCATGGGATAATTTGAGATGTTTAAAGATTATTTTACTCAACCATAACTTTAATGATATTTAAATGGTATTTATATTAAAGAGAACTGTATAAAAATTGTTGAATATATACCTTTAATTATTCTATGGTAATTCAAGACCATTTTAAAGTGTTATTACCATTTTAAACTGATGGGTAATATGATGTTTTTAGAAAATTTTTTTCAGAAAACCTGACATTACATCTCTATTTACTCGGAGGATCTGTTTTATTCTAAAAACCAGGTTTTATTAAAAGGTTTTAAAAAATGTTTCTAAAATGATTTGGTAAAGGATTTTTTACCCTTTTTTTAATTTACCAATGTTTTGAAGGAATCTTCTTTTCGCATTCGTAATGATTCTTTTTTTAACCTTCTTCCATAATAAAAGAATATTCTTTTAACCTCATACGACAGGTACAGATTCATCTATAATCATTTATTTGATGCATTCTTTTCATGTTTAAAAACTTTATTTTTAAAGAAATATATTTTCAAAATGTTTTTCAAAGGTAAAGGATATTTTCCTCAAGAATATTTTTAAAATTTATTTTGTTACTTCATCGATGACAACAACCCTCTATTTTTACTCCATGTTTGATTTTTTGTATTGACATTATCCTTAATCTTTCTCTTTATGGTTTATTATTTATTTAGCCAAGGATAGTATTCAAATTAACTTGCTTGATTTATTTATTTTTCCCTTGAAATATTCAATATCTTATGACCACTGAACATTGAATTTCACCAAAATTATACATTTCATTTGTTATGGGCATTACTATTACCTAAACTGTAAACCCTTTTACACATAGTGTCTAATTTGACAGTTATTTGACTATCTGGGTTAATATTAATAAATCTATATATCCTACTCCATTCAGATATTTGATAAGGAATATTGTTAAATCAATTATTTGATAGATGAGGAATGTTTTGACTAGTATGACATGGGTGGGGCCTAGTCATAAATAGCCCATCGATGCATTGGTAGTCTCATGGGATGAGTCATTTGGATAACTACCTTAGATGGGGTTTTATCCTATATTTCTTAAATTGTCTTGTGAAAGGTATTGATGGTAAATGTACCATGTACCTAGGAAACATGGCGTCCATTAATTAATCATTACCATCATTTATATTATACTATTATTCATCCAATATATTTTTCTTTGACATATCCATGGATGTGTTTCATTTTAAGGATTCAGTTATTATTCATCTATGAGATAATTTGTTGACATATCTTTGGATAGTTTTCATTTTAAGTTTATTAAAAAAATGGCATCTGTTTCAGTTGCCTAACATTCCACATTGATATTTTTGGATTTATTTATTTGAATTACATGTGATTCTAGTTATTAACATTCCATATTACTTACATATTTCCATTCTGTTTATTGATTATATGGCACACATGTTTAGTTATTTAATTTCCATAATTACTGTTCTCTTTTATTCATTATTTCCTCTGCTCTATTTTTCCATTACTGAGTATTTGAGCTCACCCTTATTATGTTTATTTCCTAAGAATCCAAGAAGTTTACCATGAAATATATGAAGGTATTTACTAGATGAATTCGAGTTATCCTCGGAGTTACTTATTTAGAAATAAGAAGAAAAATTTTATTGTAATCAATTTATTCATTTATAAAATACTCATTTATATATCCGGTTTACCAAGACTACTAAACTGATCGGTCCTTTCAGGCATGATTTCTTGTAATCATGCCAATGTATTTTGTAGCAGGCATCATATCTGGGCACTCGACAGATGAGTTACTACATTTGATATCAACGGACGTTTAGTATCAACCTTGGTAACTAGATTTAGGAAAACATAGATTAGATAACATAACCCCAAGGTAGAATTTGATAATAAGAATACATGAAAACACTATAAATTTTGTAAAATATAGATTATGTGGGTCTTCTTAGCAATACATCCCTATTTGGATACTACAAGTGGACATGGTTCTGGTACAGATGTACCGAGGGGTAACAACTCCAACAAGGTATTCTGGGCTTAACATGGGGTAACCTGGTCAGTGGAAATGGGTCTTACTGTAGACTTAGTTTGACACTCTCAAGGGATATTCGTAGGACAAACCAATATTCGTTATAATCCATTATGAAGGATTTGGATATATAATAAGTAACCTAGGTTAAAATAATAGAGTTTTAGATTGAAAATAAGGTGTCATGATTTATAAATCCAAATAATGATATTATAGATAAACCCAAGACCAAGGAAGACTCTATGTGGAAATAAAATGGATAAGGTATTTATGTATTGAGGTTGTATTGAAAACCTCAGCTAAAATTATATTTAGATACTAAACTAATTTAAAGTATTTCCATCATACTTATATTTGGAAAATTTGTTAACTGGGGTTTAAATAAGGACAACCTATAAGTTGGGTGACAACCAACCAGATCTGACAAGGCCCTAGTACTTGAAGCCATGATCGATGAATGATTAGGGTTTCATTTCAAACACTGACCTACACAATGTCCTATTTAATTTTCATTGTTTTTAGTTAAACAATTTAATGAATAAATATTAATGATGAACTAGAAGTAAAACATTTTATTATTATAAATTAATCTATTAAACATATTTATTTTGGGAGATAGTTAATGATAATTAGCAAGATTTTTTACTCTTTTATTGGCCTTATGATCCTTTAAAAGTATCTTTTATTTCTTTAGGAATGAAAAGAATTCATTATTGTTAATTAATTCCTGGTAGTAAAGGAATAAATTATAATATGATCGAAGTAGAACCAAAAGTTAAGAATGTTCATATTAGACTGAAACCTAGAGTTTGAGAATATTTCAATATATTATTAGTTAGAAAAAGTATTACTCATCATTCATAAAATAACATATAAATAAAATGATATTACTAATACCTAATTTTCTATTGAACCAATTGCCTTCTAAATCATCATAGATTTATGGATTTGAGGCCCTCAAAATTCCAGTGACCATTCACTTATTTGTTCTTGATGACCTCATTGAATATTTTTGATTTTACTCCAAGTATGTATCTATACATTCCACTAATGTTCTACTACCGGGAGTCCTAGTTGCATGGTAGTTCATATGACCTTTGTACTTTCCATTCTTTCTTTTCTAGAGGAATCGTCGTGAACTCTTCTCTTGGTGTAGGATTTCAATGTAGGAAATATCAAAAAATATATTACCAAGATTGAGTTTAAATTGTGAGAATGAAATTGTAATAAGGTGGGGAGAATATGATGCCTCGAAAAACTAATGTAAGAACCTTGTATTCGATAGTGTGTATGAAACGTGATAGCAAGAGTGTATGGTAATATAATATTTGCATACTTTAAAACATATTTACTATCTAAAATTATATATATATATATATATATATATATATATATTCCAATGCATGAAACACAGAGGTAGATTACAATGTGCATGAAATTGAGTTAGAATGCATCATACACATCCAAGACCTTTTACTATATCTTATGTTACATGCAAAAGTGACCTTCTTATATGGATTTCCCTATACAGAGTATTGAGTCCTAACGAGAAATAATTTTTAATTAAAACATTATTATTTAATATAATAAGATATAAAATAGCCATTATGAATTGTATTAACTAACTTACTAAAATAAGAGGGCTATAAAACTAAATAATTGGTTACAAATAAATTATAAATGAATATAATAACCAATTGAATATTAAAAGTATAATTTTATAGAGAACAATTTTTATGCTCACAAAGCTATTTTATCCTAATAGATTAAATTAATTACAGTTAGTTAGTGATATTAATATATTAAATATGTTACATATTCAATCAATTATTTTTATATTCATCCAATAGATTTGGTAAGCATAAGATAAGAGAAAACTCAACATTTCACATAAAAACCTATATTTTTATAAAGGCAATTTTACAGTCTTTTAATGACAAACCCATTTTAAATATTAACTTTGAAACTCTTATTAATGGAATTTTATAAACTAAACTTTTTATGAGGTAATAATTTCAATATTATCTTAGGATTACTTTTTTAAATTTTTCCAAGAAACATCATTTTTAATGAATAGTGAAATATATTGTGTTTTAGTTAAAAAGTGCCTTTTTGCTTAAATAATTATTAATTTTAAATTATATTATAAATTTGTATTAAAGTCACATTGGACCAGTTATAAATCTATTAATACACTTTATTTCATTAGAATAAATTTACTATTTTACATTCAATAGAAAAACATAACAATCTTTTGTACATTTTTCTACTCAATGTAGATAATCCATATGTCTGCGATATTAGCATTAATCCAAAATTTTCCGCTTCTTTGATTTTAATTATGAAAATATCATATAAAAATTTGAATCAATATAATATATTTTTTTCTTATAATATCATCTTAATTTTTGAAAAAAAAATTATTAGTGAAGGTGATTAAAATTAATTACAGTGATTATAGTGAAATTATGCTTAAAAATGGACTAAAACACAATGTTTAGGGGCCCAAATGACCTATCTACTTTTCCAACACCAATTTTCTGGATGAATTTCGGCCATCCACCATACATTAAATAGTTCAGGTGGTTTTATATGACTTTTGTTTGGTAAAAACCTGTGTACACCTAACTTCTTTTCAAGAATACAATGTGAGTCCTTTTCCTTCCCTATAAAAGGAAACCACATATACCCATTCCTCACGCCGCTCCAACCTCTTATGTTTTTTCAAGATATTTCCATATAATCTCCCATAATCTCTCAACTTGACCTAGAAGCCTCAATTTTAGAAGAATACCTTTAATGTATGCATTTTGGTTAAACCTAAAGAAGTTACCTAATTAAAAGGTAATGTATCTTCTCAATCTCTCTAGTTTCATTTCCTTTATCAAACCACTAAAATAAACATATTCTGTTCTTCTGTAACAAAACCAGTTTATTATTTATACTAGGATGTTCTTATGTTGATATTTAAACCTACAGTTACACACAACACCATCTAATGGGTAACAAACATAATGTTTCTGTGTACAACGAACTGTTTCCTCACAAAACGATGATTGTTAAAATTTTCCCCACTGCCTATCATGGTGGAAATTATGATTAACACTATATTTATATATAATATATATTTCATTTATAATTTATTTATGATTTTATAATTTTTATTTATAACATACCTTTATTCTTTCATCATGTGTAAATATGATAACTTCGTTTGAGGAAGTCTGGACTACATCCCCTCAAAGTGATATGAATCATTCATTCCATACATGGAATGTATAAAGGATGGTTTTTAAAAAAATATTAAACATATATATCATAAATTTAATAATTTTAATTTTAATTTAAATTTGTATCATTTAGTTTTAATTATTTTAATACAATAAAGAAATGAACGTATCATTCATGTGTATGAACGACCTACCATCTCCCTGAACATCGCACTTCATTTCTAATCTCCAAATGATATGGAATATTCTATGTACAAATTTAATGAGTATATATGATAATTTAGTCATTATTTACATTATTTAGATGATTTAACCAAGAAGTATTTAATTATAACAACTAAAAACAAGTCAAAATGTACTTGAGAAAACTAGGCAATTAACACACAAAACAATTAAAATAATAAAAGGGTGTTTAAAAAAGAGTAATAAAATGTTATAAAAGGTAAATATATGATATTATAAACATGATTGTGGTTATGGTATTGGTTGGTAACATATTTTAAACCACTATATATGAGCCTAAATACCACACAACAAAAGAAAGGATAAGGTAAGGAATTCTTGTTTCACTTTTGTTTTCGTGAGGCCTAATTTGTTGTTATGCACATAATTTATTATATATATATGGTGTAAATACTTCAAAATTGACATATAATATCATAAAATCTATCATATTCATTGTATTTAGATGATTCATTTGATGATTTTCAGCTTTGGGTCTTTAGATTCATATGTAATGGATTTTAGTCTTAATTTACATTGCATTGAGGCTTAATTGTTGTTTTGAACGTGAGTTCTTTACATGATGTATATACTAACCATTAAATGACATATAATGAATATCCTTACTCTCATGATATTTTAAACATTTATATAATGTTATTACTTCATGATGATTATGTTTTAAAATATTTCTACGTGGCATGGGACACATTGGGACGTATAAAGATTATTTTTGTCAACAAAAACATTAATGATCTTCCAATGGTATTTCCATTTGAGGAAATTATATAACCATTGTTCAATATATAACTTTAATTCTTCTATGGTTATTCCTGACAATTTTCAAGTGTTAGTAAAATTTTCATCTCTTTGGTACTATGATGTTTTTAGAATTTTTTTCATCAGAAAACCCAACTTTTTATATCTTTAGTCAGAGAATCGATTATTTTTTTCTAAAAAACATGATTTATTAAAATTTGTTAAAAAACGTTCCTAAAATTATTTTCTAAAGAATTTTTTACCCTTTTTTTATTTTATGAATGTTTTGAAGGAATCTTCTTATCACTTTCCAAACAAGGAATTTTCTATCTTTTTTTCATACAAAAAGAATATTCTTTTTACCTCTTACGACATGTATGGATTCATCCGTAGTTATTACTTTGAAACATCATTTTCAAGTTTAAAAGGATTTTTTTTAAGGAAAAATGCTTTTAAAAGGGTTTTCAAAGGTAAAGTATATTTTCCACATGAATATTTTTGAAATAAATTATTTTATTTCATCGATGACAACAACTCTCTATTTTTACTCTACATGGGATTTCATATATTGATATGTAATGTCCTGGAATTCCATGTAAATTATTGTTATATTATATGGGGTAATTTCGAGACTAGGCTCTTAGATGAAAGTTCATTCCGAGGCCTGGTGATCCCAAAACATGTTTTTGATCTTTTTTAAGTTTATTTATAATAGAACACATGAGTGGTATTGAAAATTTTTAAATGGGCGCCTGAAATAAAAATTAGAGGGCACAGTTGCCTCCGGAATGATGAAATTACCTAAGAAAGGTCCTATCCTCGACTAGCGTGGGTCGAAGGAAAAAGTTAATTTTTGGACTTTTTAAGAAAATTTAATAAACTATTTTTCGTACGGAAAAATAAAATAAACATTTTTTTTGAATTTCTAATTTTTTGCAATGTAATGATTCTACAACATTAGCTTAATCGAAATGTTTTTTCATAAATGAAACAGTATAATGATGCTGCAAAGCAGTGTAATAGAAATGATAAAACACGCTTTCTTCTTTTAATAGTCATACCGAGGATGGATCATTGTCACGATCTGGGACCACTCCAAACCTTTGGTGGAATTTCATTGATGAGTGAAGAATGAAGAATAACTGCCAATGACGGATTGTGGAATGACGAACGCAAGGGTATGATCTTTTGAAATGAATAATCCAACCTTGAGACAGGGTCTATGTTTAATTAATTTTATTTCCCCATTTCTAAATCTCCTCGATGAGCGTGAATCATTCAATGAGTGGGATGATTCACGGATCATGAATGATAAATATGGGATGTGTTTAATTTTTGTGATATTCATCATGAAATTGGATCCATGTCAAACCTATGATTTTATTTAATTCTTCATTTAGCCACCCATAATATTTTACGTGGACAGATCAAGGATGACACCAACAAGGCTCGATCCATCCACCATTGGTGTTCTTGTGAGTTTCCAACCTCCCTTACTCTTATTAATCCTTTATCTTCATCGCCGTAAAAACTCAGAAGGAAGTCTAATATCACAACAATAGTGATCAAAGGTCCAGGTGGTGAATGTTGTCACAAAGAAGATGATGCATCTCGATGGCCGCTGTGCATGTGGATCGCGACAGTGACCCACAACAACTGCTGTGGGTGGGACGTGACTCTCACCGCTTCTCGGGTGAACTATAATAACCCACCTAGCAAGCCAGACCCACGACATATCCATTTCGGGCTGGGCCTAGCAGAACGGACCCAGACCAAACCAACCCTTTTTTACAATGATTTATGTAACATCCAAAATGTGCGGCTGATTGATGAGTCGTTTGCAGCATTGTAACCCTCATGATGAGATGATCCTTTTAACATACTCAAAGTGTGTTTTCTGGGATATTGGGATACAATTGATGGATTGAACAGTAGATTCTACTGGAATAAAGCGCGCTACGAGCAAGAATCCTATGGCTTGTAGTGACATGAAGAAGTGATGAGAAGTCCCTAGTGGACTAGTAGCCGATCAGACCTTAGTGGCTCATCCAATGAGCATACCATAGTGGCATGATAGAACTCAGTGACTCATCGGGTATGAGTCCCTTATATGTAAAAAATCTTAATCATTACGACTACTAATCTTGCTTTCTATACTTTAGATTATACCTGTGTGACATGAAAAATTCTTATTGTGTACTTTTCCATTTTTGTATTTCTTTGTGGTTTGGTGTCCCTACCAAGTATTTTGTTACTCACCCATGTATGGGCTTTTACAGCACGTGTCATGTCTTGTTTAGATGACTGATGCTTTGATAGAGATATTGGTGATCCTGGACCAGGCGGTGCAGAGTGAGATTAGACATGTGAGGTTTACTCTTATGACATTTGGAATATACTCTACACCTACCCATCAGGTAGGATTTTCTGCGGACATATTATCTGAGACCTTGTACTCACTTTAATACAAATTTCCTTTTTTTGGTATGTATTCTTGCCCATTTTACATATACCTTGTACCTCTATTCTGAGTGGTTTTTTAGTGGTATGCATGTTTTCCTTTTCAACATTATGGGCTGGGGTTATGAGTGTGCATGTGCACAGGTACTCATAAAATTCCTCCCACTTGTAGGATAATTCTTTCAGAGCTAGTCTCCAGTCCCTGAACTTTTGGAGGCAGTCTTGGGGTGGTCGTAGAAAGGGACCTAGGGGATGGGTCATGAAAAATTAGTTTCAGAGGTGGTCAGTTCATACTTAAAGACTGAGAGTCTATGGTTTTAATTTTAGGCAACAGTTTTGAATGTTTCTAGTTCAACTTTTAGTACCAAGGAGTCCAATGGTGGTGCGACATTCAACATATCCATACACAAGGACCCTTAAATATATTTTTTGATTCGGTACATGAAACCATTAGTTGCATGCATCATATAGGATTTTTAGTGTTTCCTTATGTTCTTATTGAGTCATCTCACCATGTATAACCTATTTTCCATGGTTCATCATGATCTATTGCAGTGTGCCTCCACACAAATAGCCAGTGAGGATTCTAGTGCGTGACCATGAGGATGGTATACCCAATTATGAGGAATTGGTACAAGGACCAGTACTAGAGATGGCCCAACCAGGATGTGCACCAGTGTTTCTACCATTCATTGGTATACATTTTCTACAGGTTCTACTGGTAGATGATTCACATAGGATTAGTTCCTTACACAAGTTCTAGAGGTAGAGACCTCCCAGGTGTAGGGGTGAGACTGACCCCCAGGTGGTAGAGGATTTTCACTAGGAGGTTACGTGATTCTTCTGTCTAGTGAGGACACTCCTTAATCAGATGGAGATCTTAGCCGTGAGCCTTCATCAGGACTCAATGCGGAGATGTTGAAGCTTGAAGATCCATACAGACGATTATGTGACCCTCACCAAGAAATACATTAAGTGTATCTTCGGAGAGGAGTTCTTTCCAGTGACGGTGCTCTCATTGCGTATACAGGAGATACTAAAACTACAGTCAGGTGGCATGACAATAATAGATTACTTAGAAAGATTCACGAATCTCTTTCAATACTCCATTGAAATAGTGTGAAAACCGTTATTCAGGGCATGATATTTTTATTAGGTACTACACTAAAAGATTAGGGTTTCCATGGTATCATTTATCATCCCAACTTATTTTAGTGGTCTAGAGTGAACCGTACTCGTGGTGACCTTCCTGGAGAAGCAGGCGCTTGCAGCAAGAGCTACTTGTAGACACTGGGCAGTGGAGTCTTCAGCCGTGGGTAGTAGGCATTAGGCACTGGGGGATAAAAGGTACATCCATTTCATGGGACAACCCAATGACACAAGATCGGTGGCACAATACCCCCAAGGAAGAGGAATTCATCAGAGGGGAAGGTTTTGCTACTCATGTGGTGGTCAGGGGAACATGGCTCATGATTGCATGAGTCGTCTCGAAGATGACCAGCAGACAGTCAAGGGACAACTAAGTCTGAGGAAGAGGTTTGAGTGGTGTGGTCCCTAGGGAGGAAGATATTCTAGGGGAGTCAGTAGTGTAGCATGTGATGGGAATGGGTTTTATGTTCTATCACCACCACCCCCATGTGGTCCACTAGAAGCTCTGGGAGGAGTTGGACACGTGAGAGGCTAGATATAGATGATAGAGGCCTACACCCACGGTGCTCCTGAGATGATTAAAGGTACGATCAAGGTCTTATCCTCCTTATCTATAGTTCTTATAGACAGATGTTCCAGTCACTCTTTCCTTTCCATAGACCTTGTTCAGAGATCAGAGATTATAGTTGATCTATTGGATCAATCCTTACAATTAGAGACTCTTATGGGAGGGGATTCGACGATCACACACTCGTGTCAACAATTTGAGATTAATATAGGAGGCAAGATCTTGAGATGTGATCTATCAGTTGCAGCATCAAGTCCATATGACCTCATCATGGGTATGGACTTTTATCCATAGTTTATGCTCAGATCGACTATATTAGAAACATAGTGTGGTGTGTTAGTGAATATAGGACTAGGATTTCCTTCACTGGAGAAAAGGGATCCCTTATAGTGCATGATAGAATTTATCAGAAGAAGGTGTAGTGGATCACTCAACTGTTGGCTAGCCTCACCCAAATCGTGGAGGATGAGAAGAGTCCTCACTTTCCCATAGTTGTGGACGAGTATGAAGAATTCATTCCTGATGATTTTCAAAGATTACCTCCTCACAAGAAGGTTGAATTATGCATTGATCTTTAGCCTGATACGACACTGATATTGACAACAACATATCATATGGTTCTCATGGAGATTCATGAGTTGAGGGTACAACTAGAGGATTTGCAGAGGAAGGGAATCGTGAGGCCCAATGTTTCACTCTGGAAAGTCATAATTTAGATTTCCCACAAGGAAGACATGAGTTTGAAGTTGTAGGTGGTCTTTCGGTGCCTGAACCAGGTGACTGTAAAGAACATGTATCCACTGTAGAGAATTGATGACCTCTTTGATCAACTGAAGGGAGAAAGTTGGTTCTCAAATATAGACCTTAGATCAGGATATTATCAGCTTTGTGTATGGGATGAGGATATAATAAAGACATCCTTCAGATGTCGGTATGAACTCTATGTGTTCTTGGTAATGCCTTTCAGAACAACTAATACCCCAACAGTGTTGAATAGATTCATGAGTTGGATCTCTTAGCCTTACCTTGACTGGTTCATCGTGGTCTTCATTGATGACATATTGGTGTACTCAAAGTCTCAGGAGGAGCATGCTACACACATGAGGATAGTCCTAGAGACACTTTGAGAGCACCAGAATTTTGGGATTCTCTTGAAGTTTCAATTTTGGATTCAATAAGTCCACTTTTTAGGTCATGTCATTTTAGAGGTGGGAGTTTTAGTAGATCCAACAAAGATAGAGGCTGTGATTTCTTGGGAGCCACCCAAGAGTATGACTGAAGACTGATGTTTCTTGGGTTTGGCTGGATACTACCGAAGGTTCATTCCTAACTTTTATAGGGTAGAAGCATCCTTATCATCTTTAACATTGAAGGTACAACCCTTCATGTGGATATAGATGATCCAACAGAGTTTTTAGGAGCTAAGGAAGAGACTAACGAGTGCCCCCATATTTAGACTACCAGTGGAGGGAATTGGGTATATAGTATTTTATGATGCATTAGGGAAAACAATGGGATATTTCATGATGCATTGGAAAAAAGTGATCACCTACGGTTCATGATAGTTGAGGAAGCACAAGAAAAATTATGCGACCCATGACTTGGAACTAGCAGTAATGGTATTTGATTTGATGATGTGGTGGAACTACTTTATGGGTGAGTGGTTTACCGTATACTAAGAGAAAACTATTCTCACAGAAGGACCGAAAAATGAGACAATAGAAGTGTTTTGTGTTCCTCCAAGACTATGAATTTAAGATATTCTATTCTTCTAGGAAGAGGAATGTGGTACTAGACACGCTCAACAAAAGATTCGGTTTGATTTTGCTGAGTGAGGCATCAGAGCTATTAGCCGCGATGCAGATTCCTTTGTGGATGGTGATAAAACAGCTTAACTTTAGTCGATGGCTATTAATCCCACACTCTTTATATGAGTTAGGTATCACAACATGTGGATGATAAATGTGAGGTCTAACATGCTCAGTTATCCTCAAGACATGCTCCTAAAAGATATTCGATAGGTTGGTAGCACGTCATCCTTTTGAGAGGGTGCACCATTGTGCCAGTGACATCGTGTGAGGAGGTTCTATGGGATTTAGAAACATCCCATTTGGTGGTACATCTAGAAGTATAAAAGTTATACCAGAACCACCGATGTTAGTACTGGTGGCCAAGGATCAATAAGGAAGTAGCAGAGCTCATTTCATGGTGCCTCACTTGTCTGCAAGTGAAGGAAAAGAATCAGGTCCCAGTAGACTTCGATCAGCCGCTTGAGGTACTGGAGTGTAAGTGGGACGATATCTCTATGGAATTCGTGATAGGTTTACCCCACATATCTAGGTGGCACGATACCATCTGGGTGGTTGTATACCAACCCACAAATTCAGTCCACTTCTTACCCATCTGCGAGTAGGGTTCAATAGAGAGCTTAGGATTTATATATGTGCACAAGATAGTTCAACTCCACAGAGTCCCATCAAAGATAGTATCGGATCGAGACACACTCATTACTTCTCGACTGTGTTAGGTATTTCAAGAGGTGTTCGGGACTCAGCTATGCTTGAGAAGATCTTTTCACACCTAGAAAGTTAGTCCGAAGGAGAGGACTATCCAGGTTTTAAAGGACATGCTTTGTTGAGGCATCTTGGACATCAGCCACAGTTGGGAGGATAAACTAAAATTGGTTGAGTTTACATACCAAAATAGATAGACATAGTTGGGAGGATCACCATTATGTTGGACAGACCTAGGGGAGTCATCACTCATTGGTCAAGAGTTGGTACATGCTACCATTGAGAAGGTGCAGGTCATCCAAGAGTAAATTAGGACTGCACAGAGCTAACATAAATCTTATGCTGATAAGTGAATAAGGCCCTTGGAGTTTGAGGAGGTAGTAAATGTGTTACTTATGGTCTCACCTTGTTGTTTATTTCTACGGTTTGGCTAGGGAGACTATCTATCTATGAGGTTTATTAGACCATTTCAGATTTTGAGCAGAGATGGAGAGGTGGTGTACCACCTAGCTCTCCCCCCACAGATTCCCTGAGTGCATAATATCTTCCACATATCATAGCTGAGGAGGTACGTGCATGATAAATTACACATCATTAACTGCGATGAGTTGGATACTGATGATGGAGTGGTATTTGTAGAGTTTTCAATAGAGATTGAGGATCGACGGGAGTAGATCCTTTATGGATGGTCGATTCCTTTGGTGCCTGTTTGGTGATAGCATAGGAATTTTTATAAGAGAACATGGGAGTAGGAGGCTCAGATCCATGCTCAGTAACCCCTCCCTTTTTTGGCTTACAAGGATGTAAAGTACTAAAGGTGCTGCTAATGTAATGTCCTATAATTCCTTGTATTTTTTTAAATTACATGGGATTGTTTAAAGACCAAACGCTTATAAGAAACTTGATTATGAGGCCTAGTGAGCTTGGAATAAGTGTTTGAACTTTTTGTTATGTTTATTTAAAATAAAACACATTAGCAGTTTTAAAAACTTCTAAATGGGTTCCTAGATTAAACATCTAAGGGCACCTTTGCATCTGGAATGATGATATTACCTATGAAATGACCTAAAATCAACCGGAACATGCTAAGGGAAAATTTTTATTTTCATACATTTTAAGAAAATTTATCAAAATAATTTTATTAAGGAATAAAAAAAGTAACTTTTGGTTTATTTTATTTGAATTTTGAAATTCAATGAAATGTAATGACGTTGCAACCTGAGCATAACCAAAATGTTATTTTATAAATGAAACAACATAATGACGTTGTAATGCAGTGTAACAGAAATGATGAAACATGTTTTCACCTTTTAATGGTCATACCATGTACGGATCGTTGGCATTATCTAAGACCACTCCAAACCCTATGTGAAATTGCATTGATGAGCAACATACAATGAACGACCGCCAACGATAGATTGTGGAATGAAAAATGCAGTAGTACAATCTTCACTAACGAATGTTCCAACATCGAGGGAGGATGTCTATTTAATTAATTTCTTTCCTTGTTTCTAAATCTCTATGATGATTGTGAATCATTCAAAAAATTGTAATATTCATAGATCGTGAGTGCTAAATGTGGGATGGGTTTAATTTTTTGTGATATTTATCAGGAAAGTGGATACACGTAGAACCTGTGATTTGATTTAATTATATATTTATCTACCCTTAAATTCTTACCTGGATGGATCAAGGTCAACACGAACAAGTCCATATCTGTCCACCTCGGGTGTTCATGTTACTTTCCCACCTCCCCCATTCTTCTGAATCCTCAAACTTCACCACTGAAAAAACCCAAAAGAAAGTCTAAGATCAAGATGATAGTGATCAGTGGTCCAGGTGGAGACTCTAGTGGCAAGCAGAGGCCACGAATCAATGGTTTCAGTAGTGCAGAAGGCAGATCATGTAAATGCCGCACAACGGTGAAGGAGGAGGCCCGCAGTAGGAGTCCCTGATCGGCACACAGGAGGTCGTCGCTCAAAAACTGTGGAAGTGCAGAGGTGGCATGCTAAAATGGTGGAGGGGAGGGACATTGGAACCCAATGCAGATGGGTATTAGAGGCTATTAGTAGTGGAATAAAAAGGGGCCCCTAAACATCCACTATAGGTAGGGGATCAGGGCCAATGGAAATAGATGACAGTAGAGTAAGCGGACGTGGCGATTCGTGCCGCGTCTTGTAGATGGAGGGCTTAAGTCTTGCGACACAATAGTGGCAACCCATGGAACTCACTGTGTATCGGAAGAACCAGACCATCCCACCCTGTGAGCTGAGACACCGCAGCTATATAGGGTCAGACCCATCCTGTCTGAGCTGAGCCCAGCAGACCCAACCAGTCCCATTTTACCAAAACATCCGTAACTTCCAAAATGTGCCTATGATTGACTAGAAGTTCTCCGAATTGGGACCCTCACGAATAGGCGGTACTTTTTTCATACTAAAAGTGATTTTTAATGGAATTTAGGATATTACCAATGTATTGTGGAGTATATTCTCCTGGAATCAAGCGCACTATGAGAAAGAATCTTATAGATGGATGTGATGTGAAGGAAGTGGCGAGCGGACCTCATAGGCTCGGTAACCAGGTGAATCTCACTGGCCTTGAAGAAAAGAAGTCCTTAGTGGCCCAATAGCTGAGCTAACCATAGTTTCTAGGAATACAAGAGGACCTATGTGGCCCTATAGACAAGATTACTTCAGTGGATCAACACACGAGTGGACCTTAGTGGCCCGACAGACCTCAGAGACACATCGGGGATGAGTCCCTCAGCAGTACAAGATGTTCATATTTACGAATGCTAATCTTTATTTCTATACTTTGGATTATACCTTTGTGAGATGCTAAATTATTATTTTATACTTTTCCAATGTGGTCATTCTTTGTGGTTTGGGGTCCCTAGTGGGTATTGTATTACTCACCCTGCACGGGCCTCGCCCGCGTGTGTCGTGTCTTGTGAGGATGACCAAGTAATTGACAGAGACCTTGGTGGTCCAGGACTCGGTGGTGCCCAGTGAGATTGGACAGGTGAGGCTTACTCCTGCGACTTTTAGTAGAAACTATACACCTACCATTTAGGTAGGGTTTCCTACATATATATTATTAGAGACCTTGTAGTCACTTGTTTACAACCTCTCTTTTTTGGGTTTGTATTCTAGCCTATTTTACTTACAACATGTACCTCTATTCTGAGTGGTTGTTTTAGTGGTATGCATGTTTTACTTTTCAACATTATGGGATGGGGTTGTGAGTGTGTGGGTGTGTATATGTACTCTAAAAACACCTCCCACTTGAGGGGAAATGCCTTCATCACTAGTCACCATCCCCTGGCCTTTGGGAGGAGGGCTTGAGGTAGTCCCGGTATGGGCCGCGGGGGATGGGTCATTACATGATACTATAATTAATCATTATATGGATGGTTTATGATTTATTTGGAAAAGTATACTATTCACATTCACTTACTTGATTTATTTATTAGCCCCCTTGAAATATTGAGTCTCTTATGATCATTGAACATTGAATTTTCCAAAACTTTTCCATTTTATTTATCAAGGGTATTATTATTGCCTAAACCATATACCATTTTACATATGGTGTCTACATTGACAGTTATTTGACTATCTAAGTTAATATTGATAAATCCATATCTTTGAAATGTACTGGTACATCCCACGATCATGATGTTGTCTGCTTTTGGCCTAGCCTGCACGGTTTTGTTTTTCCATGGGCTCTAGCCCTCAGGCATCCCCTAGAAAAAGGCCTCATTATGGGAGATGTATCTGCACCACCTTATAAAGGCGTGTTTCTTTCTCCTCCTCCTTCGATGTGGGATAGCCATAATCCACCCCTAGAAGGGCCCAATGTCCTCACTATCAGAAAAATTTACACCATCTCTGATACCATTTGACGTGTCAATGAGGACGCTAGGCCCTTATAGGGGTGTGTATTATGGCTATCCCACATTAAAGAAGAGGAGTAGGAAGAACACCTTTATTAGGTGATGTGGATACATCTCACATCATGAGGCCTTTTCCTTGGGGATGCCTGAGGGCAGAGCCTAGGGAAAAGAAAAACTGTGCGGGCTTGGCCCAAAGAGAACAATATCATTATCATGGGTTGGACTAGGCCATTTCAAATGGTATCAGAGCCGGTCTCCATTTGATATTCTAGATAGGATGCTGGGCCCTTTTAGGGGGGTGGATTTTGGATGTCCCACATCAAAGGAGGAGTAGCACAAAGCACCCATTTATAAGGTGGTGTGGATACTTATCCCCTCATGAGGGCTTTTCCTGGCAGTTGCCTAAGGGATAGAGCCCAGGGAAAAAAAACCTATGTGTTCTAGGCCCAAAGCAGACAATATCATGATCGTGGGATGGTCTGGGCCATTAAAAACACTGTTAAATCAATTATTTTATAGATGAGGCATGTTTTTGACATGTATGATATGGGAGGGACCCGATTATAGATAGCCCCTCGATGCATAGGTAGTCTCTTGGGATGAGTCATTTGGATATCCCCCTTACATGGGTTTTTCCAAAAATTTTGTAAACCATCTTGTGAGAGGTCTCGACGGTAAAGGTACCATGTACCTAGGAAACATGACATCCAATAATTATGCATTATCCTCTTTTATATCTCATATTATTCATCCAATACATTTTTCATCGATATATCTATGGATATGTTTCATTTTTAGGATTCATTTATTATTCATTCTAGAGATAATGCGTCGACATAACTATGGATACATTTCATTTTCAGTTCATTGAAGAAATTTCATGTGTTTCAGTTTCCTAACTTTCCATATTGATATTTCCTTATATAGTTATTTTAATTGAACATTATTCCAGTAATCACCTTTTAGTATTTCTTATGTACTTCCATTCAGTTTATTGATTACATGGCATGTGTGTTCAGTTATTCACTTTTCCATACTGACTATTCTCATTGATTTGTTATTTCTTCTGATCTATTTTTTCCTTTACTGATAATTTGATCTCAACCTTATTATGTTTATTTCCCCAATAATCTGAAAAATATTACTATGAATGATATGAAGGTATATATTAGATGTATTAGAGTTATCCTCATAGTTAATTATTTATAAAGTAGAAAAAAATTGTAATAAATGTATTAATTTATACAATACTAATTTATATATCTAGTTTACCAAGACTATAAAATTTATCAGTCCATCGGGGATTGATTCCTTGTAATCAAGCCAATATATTTAGTAGCATACACTGACTCATGGCTGTCTTGGACGGCGTATCTACAACTAGGTATTTTTTCCCTTCACATAAACATCTAGATATTTCTACCCTATCATATCCACTTCCACATACTCCATGATTTTCAAGATCAACTACTTATACCCCTAATGTAAAGGTTGTACGGAATACTAAACATAATATTTATGTAGATACATATCCCATAATTCCTTACGTATATAGTTAATTAATTAATTAATATTAATAATGAGTTTTACTTATTTATTTTGATTCTATGGTATTCTTATTTATATGAAATTCAAATTCTTCTTCATGTGACACAAACCATGGTCATATACATATGCGATCAGTCTAGAATATATAGAAACAAATAACCGTGTACCATAATGAAGACCAACAAATGATTAGTAAACATGTGAATGAATGTAAAATATCTATGGGCATATTAGTTATAAATGACAACATCATACCCTTTCAACTAGTCCCATGATGTAAATTGGATGCAATAATAAATGGTAGAGTGGGGTGAGAGATTAGTGTATATATAAATCAATATTTTTTTCTACGACATGATTACATATTATCGTATAAATTAACATGCTTGTTTGATAGATAGATAGAATACTATTAAGGTAATAATGATCATTTTAGTAGATTTTTAGTCATGGAAACCTAGGGTTGGTACAATGTAGGACTAGAAAGAAAATTATCTAAATAAAGTATTGAAAATCACAAATCACAAGTTTATCTTCCACTTTATCTAGTATAAAGAAAGTCATTGTTAAAATTCAAAAAGAAACGGAAATTATGTGTTAGAAGACGATTGATTTAATCTAATTTATATGATTCATGATTCCAAGAGATATCTTATCATATTTTGATGCTAATATAGTGTAACAACATGATATTTTATGATATACTTCTCTATAAACAAACTTACTTGATAAGTTTTTTTTCAAAAAAATGTTTAATCAAACAAAAAAACACATTAAAATACTATTATTAATTTTTTTTCATTTATTAATTAATCTGAAAATATTTATTTTTTAGTGAATAGTGAAAAATACCAATTTTTGTAAAACTATCATTTATTTTAATTTTAAAAAATAACCATAAATTATTTAATTCAAGATTTAATTATCAAAAACTTTATTTAGTTGCAAATAATCTAGTTAATTACATTTGAATCATTATTATACTTAATTTTAATTTAAGTTTATTTTTGGACTTAACAATGGAATTTTTTAGAAAACAGTTCGTCATCACATTTTATGAGTTTACTTTTGAATTAAATTAAACCTATTCTATGAATTGAATTTGATAAAATGCAATAAATATTTATAACCATGGATTAAAAATATTTCAATATTTCCCATATATTTTTGGTTATTATGTGTAGTAATAGTTATAAAATTTATCATCATGGTAAATGGTAAATCAAGTAATTATGGTTACAAATTAATATTATAAGGCTTTAAAATTCCAATAAAACATTATTGTATACTATTGTATGAATGGTTTTCAGCCTTTTACATCCAATTATCAAAAACATAGAGACTTGATTCCATTTTTATTTTATATTGACTTTTATATTACTTTAAGAAAAGAAGAAAATAAATATCATACTATTGACTTTAATATCTATAATAATTTTTCATAAGGATAAAATATATTATTTTTGGTTTTAAATATTAATTTGAAAGATAAATTAATTTTTTATCATGTTGTTTTTTTTTAATTTTTAGAAATTAAATTATTACCTTAATTTCTTACACAACACCTCTAGAATATTTTGAATTATTATAAAAATTAAAGAAATGACTTTAAAAATATTAAAAGTAATAGAAATTAGATGAATTATAGTGTTACAAAAATTTTATTGATACATTTGAATTTTTAGATATATGTGAAACTATTATATTCTAATTACATATTCTTCTTGATGTATTTAAAGTCAAATTAAAGAAATAGTGTCCAAAACGAATGTAATGATATTTTTTAATAATATTTTTTAAAATGTTAATAAATTTATAAAAATTAAATTTTAATAAAATTGATGGAAATATGTTTTAAAATAGTAACTAGTGTCCATTTATGGTTTTTTGTCCTCTTATATTTACATTCATGACCCCTACGGTGTGGTAAACATTAAAAGTGTGGTAACCATCAAAAAGGGTTATTTAGGGGTTAACAGTAAAATAAAATTGCGAAAACAAAAAAAAATTGATCAAATTATATTGGATGTGAGAATTTATACTCATAATTGATTAATATTTTTATTATATAAATTTGGACCCATTTTGGCCTGAAATATTTTTATATTAATTTAATACTTTAAGAAATCCCAAGAACGTACCTCCCCTCAATTATAAAAGGACACACCTTCTCTCTCTTCTTTAAACAAGTTTGAGAATCCTACAGAGAAAAAACCCTCAAAATTTATCTTTTAAAAATCCTTATAAAAGTTATAGAGGTCATATGCTTCCCAAATACCGACCCTTAGTCTTATAAGATGAGATCTAAAGAAATTTTACTGAAGATAAGGTAATCATCATTACCAACTCCTTCATGTTTAATTATTCATATACTTTTTATTAATGTGTTATAACGAATATACACTACATCATAAATCACCTTTAGTGGTGGTTTACATAACCGCCACTAGACCTTTCTATAAAATAGTTTAGTGACGGTTCATTAAAAACCGCTGTGAAACCTTTTTAATTTTTTACAGTGGTGACACTCCCCCCCCCCCCACCCGAGTCGACCCTCTTCCCTAACTCATGTGACCCTTCTCCCCCAATGAGCCCCAACCCTAGCTCCACTCCCCACCCATGCCACCGGTGACCTCGCCGATCATCGTTGCTAACGCCCCTTCTCTCCCCGACATCTGCGACATTGCCTTATCCCATGACCCCGGCGAGTTCCTTCCCTAGGTCAGCTCCCCTCCCCTACCGCTGGTGGATTTCATAGTCGTAGGTATTGTTTTTCATAATTTTTTGGAGCTTTTAGTGCATAGGGTTATAGAAATATGCAACACTTTTGTGTGTATAAACATGTCTTGGAAGAGGCTAGTGTTCATTCATGATTTATATATATATTCACCTTTATTGGTTTTGATTTGGATACCAATTTTGTTTAATTAGGAACATAGATTGTACCACCAAGTGATGACTTGGGTCAAGGGGATGGATTTCTAATCATGATTTTGGGTTATTAATTTGGCCCTACTTAGATATAGAATACACTAGGTTAGTTAAATAGCTCCCAGAGGAGAAGTTTTTGTATATTTTATGGGTGTGTGATTTCATGATCTAGATGTGTGCCATAGTGTGAGTATTTTTACTCGTTATATGTATATGATTCATTTTTTTTATTCACTTTTATTTTATATAAAATGTGAGATAACTTGTTTTTATTTTATTATCATGTGTAGGAAGTCTTTGTTTGACTTTCTACTGGGTGTACATACTCACACCCTGAATATGCATCTTTGTGCATATGAAGTTTGACATAGTATAGGTAAAGGAAATACCTCTTAATTATATAGAGGAGCACATTGATTTTGTGGTTATTTGTGATAGATGTAGGATATTAGAGATAGTAGTGGTTTGTAGCTCGGTTTAGTTCCATGTTTGGCTCCATATTCTACCTTTATAAGTCTTTTGTCTTATAGAATAATTTGATCATATTTTTGTCTATTGTATCTCTGATTATTATTACTATTTTATATTATTATAGTTTTTTTCCTTTCTCATGCATTATATTTATATTTTACCATTAGAGTTATTCCACTGAAGGTTCTGTATTTTAAGGGTAAATCATCCACCAATAATATTCTTAACCCCATGTGTTTATTTCCAACAGTTAGTATTTGTAGGATGGACCTATGGTTAGTGGAATTCCAATATTATCTAAGGTGATCGGTTAGAGTCGTGATATTACAAATGATATCAGTTTGGCATGATATATTAGTTAGGATTCTAGGTATGGATATAAGATGTTTTGGGACTTGAAATATAGGGTGTGAAAAGGTATATATAACCTATTTATAGTAATATTCAAGTTACCTAGGTGGTCTTTGTAGAAAAAGTGTTTTAAAACACTTCTAGGAGTGTTTTCTCATCATCATCATCATCAGGGATTTAGCCAATGAGAGTTGTGTATCAACATTATTAAAGATACATACCACCATAAATTCATCATTAACATGATATTTCCTGGGTTGTAACTTTGAAAATTTTCCATTTTGATCTTGCTTGGGAATTATTTTACACTGTAAAACCTTTAACTAAAGTGTTGGACGATGACTATGTAATGATATTAATAACATCGACTATGGTTATAGGAAAAAAATACAACTTATTAGAAGACCTATAAATTAGAAAAAGCGTGATACTAGGAATATGGATCCACCAAAACCATAAGTAAATTATTAACAATTAATAAGAATAGTGAAATATTTTTGGGGGGTGGAAAAGAAAAAATTTGAATGAGAAACCTCATTATATGGATCAATCATTGAAATTTCAAAGGAAAATCCTTCCAATATTATAGGGTGACTTGGGACCTGAAGATTCAAAGTCTTTGATAGGTTGGATAAACAGGATCATAGATTTTCTTGGAACTATAGATGGGAATAAATTAAATATAGTAGTGTGCATACTCAAAGGTCTATCATGAAAATGGTGAGACCGAGTCTTCTATGTTATGGTAGATCAATACCTTACCTTGGTTGGATTTGTGGATTTTATTAACAAAAAATACTACCTACATACCTTTCAAGTATTAAGAAAAATATTTTTTTATCTTAATCATAGAGATATCTCAGGTATGTAATATAGTTCCCAATTTACTTACCTTCCTCACTTTGTACTAGAAGTGGCATCAAGTTAATCTCTTAAATCATGTGTGTTTGAGTTGGTTCTGTGACATAAGAATCTATCTATGGTTTTCATGTTTTTTATTGATAATTTCATTGATATTGAGAATAACTTGATGGTAGAAAAGGTGTCATTATAGGGAATATTAATGGAGGGAACACATTTTTCCACATGAGAATATGTGGAAACTCAGGCAGTGGAAATATTTATTGAATGAAAAATTATCCCTACAGTAGAAGAGAACCAGAAAACCAATCGACAAGGTCAGTTTCATTTTATCCAATTCAAAATAATTAATTGTGTTAATTCCAATTTGTCTCTTTGGATCACTTAAAAAGGGAATGTATAATAGTCCTTTGAGAATTTCACAACTATGGATGAATATGAAATCTCAAATGTTTCTATACTATCCTCTGAATTCAAAATGAGGAAATTGTTTTAATCTAACACAATCCTCTCATGATCAACTAGGATGATATCATCAGATTATTCTTCATCCCCAAAATTGATTTATTTATAGTGATTCGAAGAACAACCCCAACATCCCCGCAAGACCTATCTCAGCATGGGAGCAGGAATTATATATGAGGGGATAAATTATAAATATTTAGGGATTATAAATCTATATAAAATTAATAATGGGTAACCATAATAGTGTGAGGTACTATTAGTATTGATTTACCCATAATTTATGTATTTCTTGACACAAGTGTTTCTTACTCTTTTATTTAATATCTTGTGAAAAATAAAATAAGGTTATATGTAGAAATTATGCATCATTTCATTGGTAGAATGTTTGAACTTTCAACATGGATACTGCTAACTTCCCACCTTTTTATTAGTTCTTTTAGATGATGAACCTTTCATAAACTTCTCAAATTTGGATTCCAAGGCCTCTTACCTTCCCTATGTGAAATATTCTTAGGAGGGTTTTTTCTTACAATATTATTTCAATTTTTATAAGGATTCTTTTTATTTATTCAGTAACTTATGTGGCCTTATTTTGTTATTAGATTAATATATAGGTTGATATGAACATAGAACAATCCTATGAATACTACTTCTTCATACATCAGACACATTTTCAAAATTTCCAATTATTTATTATGTATACATGTTTCTCTTATCCTATGGATGTTTATTCTTCATATCTGGATTTCTATCCCTTAGAATTGGATTAATTTCTAATTTTTCATTTAACGGTCTATACCAATAATCTAATTCATAATAAATTATTTTGTCGCAACACCAACATTGATCCACAATTAATGATCATCTTATTTCATTTGAATAATGACATTAGGTCTTGTTTATATTTTAAGGGAAAAAAAATTCCCTAATTTTCTTATCCACCTTACCTAAGGTGGAATATTCCATCAAACATTTGGAAATCCATAATTGTACAAATTTGTTTCCCTACCCACTCCCTTCGTAAAAATAGATTTATAATCATTATTACGAGATGGTATGGATGGTACCTCTTCTTTATTAGTGGTCTAATTATACTAAATTTAGTGCTTGATATCCCTTGTTATCAACGAGATTCAATATTAAATCATTGATTCTCTTAGTTAAGGCTTGGAAACCTCTTTTTATTTTAGAATAATCCATTTTTAATGTAATTCTAGATTTAACACATGACTTTACTTCAGCATGAAACTTATAGATCAAGTTTTGAAAAAAAGAGGTTTCCTAACACCAATTTCTGAGTCATGATCATCCATGACACGTTTGGATCATATTTTATATCAAATGAGACTTGAAATAATTATTACATCACTTATTTGATGTATTTTTTGGATTTAATCAGATCTTCCTTTAGCTAAATAACTTGTAAATTATTAGCACATCCACCCCATGGATCATATCTCCCCCTAAATATTGGGCCACTTCAAACAATGGTTATAATTATTTAATTTAATGGGGGAGGGGAAATCCAACTTTATTAAGTTGAGTAATGTGGTTGGACTTTGTTCACTCACCCTAATCTCTCAATTTAATTCTAATCCTTTGTGGTGGTACTACTTTATATGACACCACTAGTAGGTGATTTACCATATGTATTTATATAGGAAAACCTTATGTAACATATTTATATATTTTATTTAAACTAGTATATATGAATCTCTTTACCTATTTATTAATAGTTATGTGTTATAATTTTTTTTAATATTGTGTAGGCACATTGTGATATACATGGATAAAAGTTGGATCACATTACCAAGGAACACAAAACAGTATATTAAGTGTTTTAATGAGTTTTTAGATATTTCAATTTCCAATCGATCTGTTGAAGGGAGAATAATATGTACATATCCTAAATATAAATTTAGAAGATTCTTTAAGAGAGATGAAGTTTATGAAGATTTAACAGTGAAGCAATTCCCTGGTCAATATTTACGTTGGATTTGGCATGGAGAATCAAACATTACAGAATGGTTGAGCACTGATGTCAATCCATAGAATGACCTTCCAAACTTAGTCAACAATAGAAAATGAAATGTAAAACCTTATAAATGATGCATTCGGCACTATAAGAGGCCACCATCAACACCAAAACATATCAGAACAACCAGATGAGGGTGCTACAAATAGCAACGAGACAAGTGATGTTTTTGAGACTGTAAAACAAACAGATCAGGATTTTAACAAATCATTGGATCCTACTCTAGATTCTATGGAGCCAAATATAAGAGAAAACTTCACTGAGGTAAATGTTTTTCATGATTTAGTTGATGATGGAAATAAAGAGTTGTATAGTGGGTGTTTGAAATATTAAAAGCATTATTTTCTGTTGAAGTTGTACTATATCAAATGTCTATGTGTAATTAAAAATAAGGAAATTTCCATGATATTGGAATTTATTCGTGATGTATTTTTTGAAGCAAAAATCCATGATTCTTTTTATCATTTGAAAAAAGTTTTTAACAAACTTGGTCTGAATTATACAAAAATACATGTGTGTCCCAATGATTGTATGCTTTATTGAGGAGAGGATTCAAGTAGACAGAATTAAAAAAAATGTTATTCTTATAGATGGTAGTCAAAGGGTGATGTTGGAAGTCTAAATCAACATAATTTCATGGAGTTGTATAAAAAGAACACACCTGCAAAGGTTTTTCATTACTTTCCTTTGAAGCCTCGATTGCAATGATTATTCATGTCATCGAAAACCGCCGAACACATGAAGTGGAATTCAATAGATAAAAAAATGATGGGTTAATGAGAAATCCACGAGATTCAAAATCGTGGAAGAAATTTGATTCATTACATCCATATTTCTCAGCTGTAACACCCCAAGCTTCCATGGAACACTTCTCGTTGAATAATATAGTAGCGTGTGTTGTATGCAACTTTGAGTTCTAACACAAACCACAACCAATCAAATTAGCTGTTATGAATAGTAATAACCACTTTTTGAAATATTATACATTTTATATTTCAAAATGGACTTCATTTTTCGATTCAGAATATCGAAATTAGCCTACGGTGAAATTTTTATACTTTTCGGATAAATTTTATATTTTGATGAATAGTGAAAATGACTAAATATTAATTAAAAACAACTTTTTTAATCAACATAATTAATTGTGATAAATTATACATTTGAGTGGTTTTAAAGTATATTTAGAATATATTTTTACCATTTAATACAATTTTGGTCATTAGACATAATTTCACAATTAAACTGCACAAAAACAAGTGTCAATCTTTTGATAGTTATTATTTCTTAAAAACACGCTTTCAGTTTTGATAGTGAGAAATAATTTTAAATTAATTTCTACCACTTCTGTATTTTGAATATGGAAAAATATATTCCATAGTTGGAATCAGGATGACCAGATTGTGTAAATAGGTAACTTTTATTTTTAGACATTTTGAATAATTACGTCAGTAAATATTTTATTTAACATGGTTAAAGGGTAAATCCGGTAAATAAGGGCAAAAAAATATTATAATAATAATAAATTTCCCTAAAATGTGTCCTAACCTTATTGGTTGATACATGTCCAACCATGGGAATCTTTGGGATGATTTTGGGACCCCATGGAGCAACTTGTAGGTGATAAGGACACTTTATATTAATTAAGTTAAAGTAAATACAAAAATGAAATAAGCATATATATTTTAGAAAAACAATTTTTACATAGGGTTATATTTGTTATATTTTTTACTATTAATATTCCTTAGAAAGATAAAAATATTTCCTACATAATGGTATTTTATTTATAGTTTTTATACATTAAATAATTAAATTTATTTATGACACAATGATGAAGCAGTAATTATCTTATTAGTTAAATATTAAAATAATTGATATTATAAATACCCAAATAAATATAATTTGAGACTTTTAATGAATTTAATGAATTTTATTGGTTAATATGACATGTTTGGATTGATTAAATGAATTTGGATTGAATTGATAAAGTTATTAATAATTTATCAAAAATCAATTATTAAATAGTGTCAAAATTGACATAAAGGAGTTTTTAAAACAAATATTATATTATTAACTGATATAATATTCCTAAAAATATAAGGTTTGGACAAAGAACTAATATAATGATAGGTATGTCATTAATGACCCACTTGGGGTTCTCTTGGCAGTATATAGTACGTTTGTTAGCTATATAATATAAAATTACAATGTGACATGGTAAATGTCAAACTATTTAACAAAGAGTTAAATCTAAAAGATAAGGTTACTATAGTGACCCAAAACTGTCTAAAATCTATTGGTTTAGTGGTTTTCGACCCATACCTACCTCAGAATTTTCACAATCCACTTTGGAGCCATTAGAAATCGAATATGAATTTATTATAAAATAATACTTTTAGTTTTTCGTAAAGAGCCCCTCCTCCCCCTTATAAAAGGAAACCACTTCTAACCAATTATTCACAACTTCAAAGCATTTTGGTTCGGCCAAAAACTGCCTAAATATTCTCTTAACTTCCCTCACGTCAACCTAGAGGCTTTATTATGATCATAAAGCCAACCTAAGGAGCCCTTTTGGTCAAATCAAAAGGAAGAACCTGAAGAAGAGGTAATGTTTTCACCACCCTCTTTCAAGTTCCTTTCTTCTTCAACTTATTCTTTCATTGTTTTTTATATTATAAAATAATTTATACAGTATATTTTATATAATTTTATGTTATTATAAATATGGTACAACCATATTATGTATTCTATCCATCCTTTGAATAACATGTAACCATACATGCATATGTACGGCTTACCGTCTCCATGTCGTGGTGTAACTATTATTCAAAACATTATTATTTTGATGGGTATGATAATAATGTGTAATTGATGTAAATAATAAATATATCATGATAATTATTCTATATATATGATATACCATCCAATTCTATGTTATTTTAATATCAAAGTAATGATATTGTCGCTCGTGCGTACGTACAGACTACCATCTCCATGAATGCGATGAGATTCATTCCACAGCGTATCCATTAAAGAATAATTTTAATTTTATGGTTAGCAATAATTTTTAAGGAATTGTTATCATTCTGTATATGAATAATATTCAACCTATCCATAAAAAATATGACTTATGTAACAAAACATATAAAAGAAAACCAGTAAGTTAACACCCGAAAAGATGATAATAATAAGGAATTATTAACAAAGCAATGTTAAAAGATCATGTATGATATCATATTAATGTATATTATTCTTGTATAATTTAATAAGAACTATTTCAAAATTATAAAAAAGGTTAAACTACCCTCTACCAAGGAAAATGTACAATGTAAGGGGTTTTTTATCTCACTTTTAATTCCATGAGATTTCCATTGTTCACCACTTATTTATTGCATGTGGTGTGTGTACTGCCCATGATTATATTCATTTTGTAATATACTTTAATTTATGGATATTTACATCATAATTTTATGATCCTTCTTTCATGGGTGCATTTTTCATAAGTTATCAAATCGATAAGTGAATTTGAAATTTCAATTTCAACTCATTCGGCTTTACGCATAATTCATTGACTATTTTACTCCACGATTTTGTGTGGAATCACTATTCACATGATTATGTCACAATTTCCACTACCCTTTCTTTGTATATAATTTTGTTACACATAATCATTCCATTGATAAATTCTCAAGTCATCGGTATGAACTTGATAAGAGTAATTTTTACTCAATCTCGATTTGTTGAGTTAAACATCCAATTCATTGGTGTTGTTTTTACAAGAATATGAGTGAATTTACTTTGATTGTTTTACACTGAATATCCAATCATGTTGAGTGTATTTGTATTTTTCACACATAATTACGTCGTTGATTTATCCTTAACCAAAGGATATGGCCTTTATGAGAGATTTCATCTCAATTTATATTCCATTGAGAATCCTTTGTTGTTATACACAAAATCACTTTTATATGGTGTATATAATGTACTTTGACATAATATATCATGAATCCCTTTATTCTAATGATATTAAATTTTTTTTATTACCTCAATTATTTGTATTCAAGTGTCTCTCTTTTGGTTAGGAACTCTAACTAAAATATCATTTTAAATTTTTTTAAAGATTTATTATTCTAAATAATTTTCATTAATGTCCATGTTAAAAAATGGTTTTAAGGATTTATTTATAAAGACATTTATGTTTTAAAAATCTAAATCCTATTTAAAAGTTTCAATGTGGTATGGGACACTTTGATTCAAAAATCAATTTTAAATGGTTTCTTGACAAATAGTGTGACTTTTAATGTTTTCAAGAAAAGGGGGATATTTCTCTCAATATTTTGATGATTATTTTAATCTATGTCAATATACTTCATTATTCTCAATTGAGGTTAATATGATATAATAAAATATACCATATTATATCATATGAGTTATGTTAGACTATGGATGTGGTATTTTTATACCATTCAAGGTTTGTGGTTAAAGTATTGACATTTCATATGCAAGTTTTAATACGAATGTTTATGTTATGTTTCAAACTTTTCATATGAGGAATGCATTGGACTTAGTAAGTGATGGGTGGAGCCCGCTATAGATCCTCGATTCATAGGTAGGTCTCATAAGACAAACTAGTGTCTTGGCACAAGGACTTGACAAAATCTTATTTGTAGTCTTGGCACAAGGCCTTGACTATGTGGTTATGATAGTCTGGAATTATGCATTCCATTATTATGAAAGTGGTTATTGATATTGCATGTGATTATTCTAATTGTAGAATATCCATGTGAATAAGTAAATGGTATTATTTCATTTTATTTCTTCCATATTATTCTGAAGTTCAAGTTTAAAATTCTTTTGTTTTAGTTATACATTGCCTTAAATGTTTATGCTTATTTATGAATGTTTCAGCTATATTGTTATCCTTACTAAGAATTTGAGCTCACCCCTTTCTATGTTTTATTTTTCCTAGGATGTGAGGAAGTATTTTATTACTGACCTACATGGATAGTCTAAGGGGATATGAGTGTGGACTGTGGAGACTATGTTGTTGTAGTTTTCATTTTATGATGTAATGTAATACTTATGGATGTTTCTAGTGTTTCCAAGGCAAATAAACTAATCGGTCTTTCGAGACATGATCTTTGTGATCGTTCCAATGTTATGTAATAATGCACCGACTCTGGGTAACTGGGGTCGGGGCGTTACAGTTGGTATCAGAGGAAGTTTAGTATAATCCTTGGAAACTAGATTTAGACAAACTCTAATTAGAGCACATAGCCCTAAGATATACTTTGAGGATTAGTATAGAAGAACTTACTAGAATTTTGGTATTGTATAAATTTTGTGAGTTTTCTAAGCAATACATTCTTGTCTGGATACGACCAGGTAGAGGCGGCTCTCGCACATATGTACCTAGGGGTAAAACCCGAAAACACCGATTTGATCTAGACTCAAACGGGAACTGGTGCATGACAATGGGCCTTGTTGCACTCTTGGTTGCGACACTCCCGGGGGATATTATTAGGATAATTTACATTTTATTTACAAAACAATTTGAATTATTTTAATATAAGATGATATTAAATGACCTTAGTTAATCCTAAGGTGTTTCAAATTAAGAATATGGTGTAATGAAATTATATAAATGATTTTATGACTACTATTACTCACACAATGTTTTCTGGTTTTAGTCAAGGGATGGATTCCAAGGAAGTCATAGTAACTTTGAGAATGGTGTAAAAGGTGGGAATGATGGTGGAAATGAGAAACAAAATGGAATGTGGATAGGCATAAAAGATATAGTCTTCATGACAAAGAAGTTTTCCAAAAATATGATCAACAACATATATATTAACCAACTACCGGGCTCAACAAAGAAGAGAAAGGAAGTGAATGATAAGAGCTCCAGCAATGGAGACCATGGAGAGAAGGAATCTCAATTTCCATCATTCCAAAAATGTGGAAGGAGACAACAAGGAAAGTGTCTCCATGGAACAAAGAAATGTTTTATGTGTGGAAAAGAATGGCATAAAGTAAAGAATTGCCGAGGAAAAATGAAGAGTATTATGGAAGAAAATAAAAATGATCCTAAGATTCCAATTACGGTCACTGGTCGTAAATTTAAGGGACCTTGGCATCACCCAAGTCAATTCCCTATTCTCTAAGATAACCTCTTGGTCAAGGAATAAACTTTGTGGAAATAAATGGATAGAAAAATGTTTAAAGGTATTAGCTCTCTTTGTTGTTGATATTAATTTGGGTGAATTTTATATTATATGTGTAACCCTAAAATTTATCATGTGAGAATGATATTTGAGGAAGAATTATCTTTTATATTGTGGATATAGTTATAAATAACCATTTGGTTTTATATGATCCTTGAATTTGAGGCAATTACAAGTTATTATATTTTGGGATGAAAATGCAAGGTATGAGATAACATTTGTGGTTAAATTATGTTATGGTTATTTTGGGGAATTTATCTCATTTTGGTAATGTTATAAAATATGGTTTTTTAAAAAGGAAAACAGACAGACCGTGTGACAACTCATCGCATCGGACAAAGCTGTGGGAATAGAACCCATAACCAAAGTACGATTGGGATTTATCTCCTACCACTGGACTACGTGAAGTCCCTGGTTAGTGTGACTAATTATTTTTTGGTAAATTATTTTATTGACTAAAAATAAGTTGATTTGGGATCTTATGTATTATCAAATGAATACCCTTATTGTAAGAAAATGATTTGGTGATTAAGTGAAAAATGTTATTTTGGAAGACATTCACTTTGTTGGGAACACTATATGCCCAATGAAAATAGAATACTATGGGATTTCATTTGAGGAGTAATGATGGATTTTTATCTATGTTTTTATTGTGTATTTATAGTGATTTGGGTTACTTATGGAAATGATTAACCTATAATAGAGAATTTGTGATTAGGTTAATTATTTTTAAGTATGTGACTTTAAGAGTAGTTGATGTCATTTGGAGATACAATTTAACATGGAAGACTACATAACCAAATTCTTCTAAGTTTTTGGTTTCAATATTAGTTTGATTATATTGAAGGATTTTAATTAAAATTGTTTATTGAATGGTATTTATTTATCTTTAGGGTATTGCTGGTTTAATTTTAGAAATTATGATTAGAGTTTCTTTCTCTAATGGAATATCCTTTTGGGGGATCATCAGATCTTATACTAATCATTTTGGTTTTTATTATTCTCTAAAGACAAGGTAAATATACATTTTATCCTCTGTGGATCATCTAGTGTGACCATGTTTTCTGGAATACTCATCATTTAAAAATGAGTTAGTAGTAGAAATTTTTTAAAGAATGAGACTTTACTTAAAAAGTAATTATATATCTTTATGTTCTTAGTCAATCTCAGAAATTAATTCCTCATCTTTATGTAATGTATCTTCAAAGAAAATGTTTTCCATTTAATTTTCCTACTGGGAAACTAATGACCGTTTATCCCATCACAAGTTTGTGGTTTTCTTGTTTTTAACATTCCCCCGATCATGTTTTCTATCCCTCTCCATCCGAACATGACACTTAGTTTATCCTCAATATCCATGTTTTTCTACATGGAATCCTAGTACAGGTTATCTCGGGTGACCTTTGTACTTATCTTTCTTTCTTTTAATGTGATAGTTTTATTGAATCTTTCCCCAATGTTGGATTTCCATTATATTCCCAAGCCCAATTTTAAAAATTGAAAGGACGCGATTTATTGTAGTAGGGGAGAATGTAACACCCCGAGCTTCCACGGTATGCTTCTCTTTGAATAATACAGTAGCGTGTGTTGTATGAAACGTTGAGTTCTAACACAAACCACAACCAATCCGACTATCCGTTATAAATAGTAATACCCAAATTTTGAAATTTTATACGTTTTATCTTTCAAAATAGAATTCAGTTTTTGATATGGAATATCTAAGTTATCCTAGGGTGAAATTTTGTTACTTTTTGGTTAACTTTTATATTTTGATGAATAGTGAAAATTACTAAATTTTAATTAAAAACATTTTTTTATAAAAATAATAAATAGTGATAAATAATGAATTTGAGTGGTTTTAAATTATTTTTAGAATATATTTTTACCATTTAATACAATTTTGGCCATTGTACATAATTTCACAATTAAACCGGACATAGACAAGTGTCAATCTTTTGATAGTTATTATTTCTTAAAAACACGCTTTTTGTTTTGACAACGGGAATTAATTTTAAATTAATTTCCGCCACTTCTGTGATTTGAATTTGAAAAAATAGATTCCATATTTGGAATGAGGATGTACAAATTGTGTAAATAGGTAAATTTTATTTTTAGACATTTTGAATAATTATTTCGGTAAATATTTTATTTACCATGGTTAAAGGGTAAATCCGGTAAATAAGGGTAAAAAATATTACAATAATAATACATTACCCTAAAACGTGTCCCAACCTTATTGGTTGATATATGTCTGACCATGGGCATCGTTGGGTTGATTTTGGGACCCCATGGAGCCACTTGTAGGTGATAAGGACACTTTATATTAATTAAGTTAAAGTAAATACAAAAATGACATAAGCATATATCTTTTAGAAAAACAATTTTTACATAGATTTATATATGTTATATTTTTTACTATAAATATTCATTAGAATTATAAAAATATTTACTACATAATTGTATTTTATTTGTAATTTTTAAAAATTAAATAATTTAATTTATTTATGACACAATGATGAAGCAATAATTATCTTATTAGTGAAATATTAAAATAATTGATGTTATAAATACACATATAAATATAATTTGAGACTTTTAATGAATTAAATGAATTTTATTGGTTAATATTACATGTTATAATTGATAAAATGAATTTTTTTTAATTAATAAAGTTATTATGTCTTTAACAAAAATTAATTATTAAATAAAGTCAAAATTGACATAAAGGAGTTTTTTTAAAAAAATATTATATTATTAATTGATATAATATTCCTAAAAATCTAAGGTTCAGCCAAACTACTAATATAATGATAGGTATGTCATTAATTAACCACTTGGGGTTCTCTTGGCAGTATATATTTTGCTTTTTAACTATATAATATAAAAATACAAAGAGACATGGTAAATGTCAAACTATTTAACAAAGAGTTAAATCTAAAAGATAAGGTTACTATAGTAACCCAAACCTGTATAAAATCTATTGGTAGAGTGTTTTTCGACCCATACCCATCTTAGAATTTGAATAATCCATTTTGTAGCCATTAGAAACTGAATATGAATTTATTATAAAATAATACTTTATGTTTTTCCTAAAGAGCCCCTCCTCCCCTTTATAAAAGGACACCACTTCTAAAAAATTATTCACACCTTAAAATACTTTTGGTTCGGAAAACACCTTCCCAAAAATTCTCTCAACATCCCTCAATTCAAATTAGAGGCATTAGTTTGATCATAAATCCATCCTAAGGATCCATTTTGATCAAATCAAAAGGATGAACCCGAAGAAGAGGTAATGTTTTCACCACCCTCTTTCAAGTAGCTTTCTTATTCAACTTCTTCTTTATTTTATTATTTACATTCTTAAATAATAAATCCAGTATATTTTATATAATTTGATGTTATTATAAATATGGTACAACCATATTCAGTATTATATCCATCCTTTGAATAACATGTCACCATACGTGTGTACGTACGACTTACCGTCTCCACGTCGTGGTGTAATTGTTATTCAAAACATTATTATTTAGATGGGTATGATATTGATGTTTCATTTTTGTAAATAATAAATATAACATGATAATGATTTTTTATATATGATATACCATCCAATTATATATTATTTTAATATCAAAATAATGATATTGTCGCTCGTACGTACGTATAGACTACCGTCTCCATGAACATGATGAGATTCATTCCCCATCATATACATTCAAGAATAATTTTCATTTTATGGTTAAAAATAATGTTTAAGGACTTGATATCATTCTGTATAAGAATAAGATTCAACCTATCTATATCAAACATGACTTATGTAATAAAACATATAAAAGAAAATGAGTAAGTTAACACCCGAAATGATGATAATAATAAGATATTATTAACAAAGCAATGTTTAAAGATCATATACGATATCATATTAATGTATATAATTCTTGTATAATTTAATAACAACTATTTCACCATTATAAATGAGGTTAACCTACCCTCGACCAAGGAAAAAGTACAATGTAAGGGGTTTCTAATCTTACTTTTAATTCCGTGAGATTTCCATTGTTCACCACTTATTTATTACATGTGGTGTGTGTACTGCCCATAATTGTATTCATTGGGTAATATAATTTAATTTATGGATATTCACATAATAATTTTATGATCTTTCCTTCATGGGTGTATGTTTCATAAGTTACCAAATCGATAAGGGAATTTGAAATTTTAATTTTCACTCATTCAGCTTTACACATACTTCATTGATTATTTTACTCCAAGATTATGTGTGGAATCACTATTCATTTGATTATGTCATAATTTACACCCCCCTTTCATTGTATATACTTTTGAAACACATAATCATTCCATTGATAAATTCTCAAGTCATCGGTATGAACTTGATAAGAGTAATTTTTACTCAATCTCGATTTGTTGAGTTAAACATCCAATTCATTGGTGTTGTTTTTACAACAATATATGTGAATTTACTTTGATTGTTTTAAACAAAATATCCAATCATATTGAGTGTATTTATATTTTTCACACATAATTATGTCCTTGATTTATCCTTAACCTAAGGATACGACCTTTATGAGATATTTCATCTCAATTTACATTCCATTGAGACTCCTTTGTTGTTATAAACCAAATAACTTTTATATGGAGTATATAATGTACTTTGAAATAATATATCATGAATCCATTTATTCTAATGATATTAAGAGGTTTTTCTTACCTCAATTATTTGTATTCAAGTGTCTCTCTTTTGGTTAGGAACTCTAACTACAATATCATTTTAAAATGTTTTAAAGATTTATTATTCTAAATCTTTCTCATTAATGTCCATATTTTAAAAATGTTTTTAAGGATTTATTTATATGGAAATTAAATTTTTCAAATCAAAATCCCTTTTAAATTTTCCAAGTGGTATGGGAAACTTTTATTTAAAAATCTATTTTAAACGGCTTCTTGACAAATAGTGTGAATTTTAAATGTTTTCAAGAAAAATGGGGATATTTCTCTCAATATTTTGATGATTATTTTAATCTATGTCAACATCCGTCATTATTCTCAATTGACGTTAATATTATATAATACAATCTTCAATATTTTATCGAATGAGTTATGATTGACTGTGGATGTGGTATTTTTATACCATTCATGGTTTATGGTTAAATTATTGACATTTTGTATGCTAGTTTTAATACGAATGTTTATGTTATGTTTCAAACTTTTCATATGAGGAATGCATTGGAATTAGTAAGTGATGGGTGGAGCCCACTATAGATCCTCGATGCATCGGTAGGTCTCATGAGATAAAATTGTGTCTTGGCACAAAGCCTTGAGAAAATATTATTTGTAGTCTTGGTACAAGGCCTTAACTATGTGGCCATGATAGTATGGCATTATGCATTCCATTATTATGAAAGTGGTTATTGATATTTCATGAGACTATTCGACTAGTAGAATATCCATGTGAATAAGTAAATGGGATTATTTCATTTTATTTCTGCCATATTATGCTGAATTTCATGTTTAAAAGGCTTTTGTTTTAGTTATACATAGCCTTAAATGTTTATGCTTATTTATGAAAGTTTCTGCTATATTGGTATCCTTACTGAGCATTTGAGCACACCCATTTCTATGTTGTATTTTTCCTAGGATATGAGAGAGTATTTTATGACTGACCTAGAGGGATAGTCTGAGGGGATATGAGTGTGGACTATGGAGACTATGTTGTTGTAGTTTTCATTTAATGATGTAATGTAAGACTTATGGATGTATCTAGTGTTTAAAAGTCTACTAAACTAATTGGTCTTTCAGGACATGATCTTTGTGATCATGCCAATGTTATTTAATAATGCACTGACTCTGGGTAACTAGGGTCGGAGCATTACATCTTCTAATACTATGAATGTGCGATTGGAATTGGCTGCCAATGGATTCAACCTAATTGGGACTTTGAGTACCAATTATATCATTTTTCTAGTTGTTTTGATCCCTTACAATCTGCCTCCGTGGCTGTGTATGCAACAAACATATTTTATCATTTCAATGATTATTCCTAGAAAACAAATGCCAGGAAATGATATTGATGTATACTTACAGCCTTTTATTGAAGAATTGCAGGATTTATGGAGCAACAGTGTTGACACATTTGATGCTTCTTCTAAAATAATGTTCAAAATGCATGCTGCTTTAATGTGGACCATTAGTGACATCACTAGGCTTGGGAATTTATCTAGTTGGAACACATAAATGGGTTTAGATTCTCCCATTTTTAAATTCTATTTTGATCCCAAATGGATACCTCATAGTATAAAATGGTGCTTCTTGTTCCATCGAAGATTTCTTGATGCATCTCATAGATTTCAGCTGAGTAGATCAAAATTTAACGGTTTCATTGATCTTAAACCACCTCCAAAGTTGTAAATTGGTTCTAAAATTATGAAACAACTTGAAAATGTTGAAACAAAATTTTGGAAGGTTCATCATTTGAATGATAATGGAAAACGGGTCTGAAGTGCATCGTCCAGTTAAATCAGAACGCAATAATGGAAGGAAAAAAGTATATTCTTCAAACTTCCATATTGGGAATTTAATATGTTGTAGCATAATCTTTATGTGATGAATATTGAGAAGAATGTCTATGACAATTTTATTTTCACATTACTTAGAGTGCACGGGATGGGTTTCAGACCCATACCATCCGAGGTCATTGGCTTGCGACCAGGGATTCTAGCTGCATCTAGTCTTAGATATAGTCAGTCCATACCTAAAGATTCTCACATGGAGATTTCTTCTCTAAAAACCTTAGTTCATGACCAGGGGACTCAGATATCTGCTTTTCAGAAAGCGATGACTAATATACATCAACAGATGAGAAGATATGCCCCCAGTGGTAGTGCATCGACTGGCGGTAAGCAGGTAAATCACAAAAAATAAAAAAAAAATAGTTTTAAAACTTTCATTTTTTATGTTTAAATATAAATATGCAATAGTATATAATTTTCAATATAATGTTCTTACAGGTGACAATAGAAAGTGGAGATAGAGGTGGAGTGGGTGACGATACGTGTTCATCATCAGACCGTGAGTAGTTGTATTGTGGATGTGTTGGAAAAATATGGGAACTGTTGGTTTTTATATGTATGGTTATATGTTTGTTATGGAGTGTTTTACTTAGTTTATGAGCTTTTAGGTTTTTTGCATATTATTCTTTTGGATGATCCATCTAGGGTGATATAATTCACGTTCGGACACAATCATGTTGTTTGATCATAGGGTAATGTATTTTGGTTGTCCACCATATCGAAAATAAATTAGGTTCTTATTACATAACATAACACGAGGTATGTTTTGGGCACAAATTAGGGTAGTTCAGTTTATTGACACTATGGAAAAGTGTTTGGTGGAAGGAAGTGACACCTTTTGACCAATCACTAAGGGAATAATTTCTTGAGCATTGGTGTTCGTAATTATATTTTCTATCATTAGTGACAGAGGTAGGGATACATGGGGAGACTGTGTGATAGTAATCAAGTTGAGTGTCGAGGTTGAAGTAGGATGAGCTATCTACATGATTTTTTGTAGATCTTTTCCTATAGTATATAGTAAATGAGTGTGTGCAATTAATTGAGAATTACCTCCAATCACATTGAATATTTAGACTTATGAAACACATGGGTATCCATATATTATGTTTATGGATAAGAACATTCGCCTACTAATAATGAATTTATAGTAGTCTTTCCAAGATAATCCAATTTATAAGAAAACCCATTTGAAGGGGAATATTTTTCTATCAATAAATATTATTTTAATTACATTAAAATGTATATTTTACATTATTGATCCATTATTATAATTTTGGAAAAACACTAATGGAGTTATCCCTGGATGAAGTTAAGTAATATTCTAAACAGATAGTATATGAAAAATAAGATGACCCATTCTTTATCCCCTCCCACCATCAAATATGAATATAATTTTTAAAGGAATGAAGATTTAGTACTCTGTCCAGGGATTCCGCTATAACTAGTTCGGGCTAAAGAGAGTTGGAGTGAATATGTTTTGATAGTGTATGAATAAGAAACCACACTAACATTTAGATTTAGGATAAAATTGTGAAACTATCCAAATTTGGACAATATAAAATACAGCACCCCCTTAGGGGTTAAACAATGTTCTATATTCTTTCTTCTCTGCCATTTTTTTTATTTTATTTTTATTTTGATAAATTTAATTTTATTTTTTTATTTATTATGGGGACGATTTTTAGTATCTAGGTAGAAACAAAATATGATTGGTAATAAGGAACACAGTAATGGGTATAGTATATAATTTAATGAACTATTAAATGTGAATGGAACATTTTTAAATGAAACAGAAGGGTAACAACTCGATTAAAAGTTGGTAATGTATAAATAATTTGTTTCCATTAAATATAAATTCAAATGGAATTATGAATGTTAGATGACTGGTAAATAATAAATCTATAAAGGGTTAATTGTTCTAAAAAATGATAAATTGTGAATGATTTTTGTGGCTATTTTTTTAGGAAGTGGTGATGGTTTATATTATAAGAATTAGCAACAATGGTAGCATGTGTAAGTGATGATTTAGTACTTGTGATGGGTGTAGCAGTCCTATTTTTATGGACCCTTTTGGATGGTATTGTGTGTGGATTTATTATACTTTTATTTTCTTATGATTTAGTAGGCCCCCCACTCTAGTGGGATAATCTTACCAACACACAAATGTTTTGGGTTCATAGTATTTTATGAAACATCTCAGTTGATGAGTGAATGGATGGATGACTTCTCACTCTTATTAAATATCCATTCTATATGTTGCACAAGTATGATGACTCAATGTATTTATAATAATATGGTATATAATGGATTTAAGTATAATATTTCATGTTTTGGTTTACATGAATATGTGGTTGAGATGATAATGTATGGTGGGGGTCATGTATAGTAGGAGGAGGGTATGTGGTTGATGTCCTTCATGTTCATGATACCATACTATAATGAATATGTTGATATGTTTATGGAGATGGAGGTGTGTTTTTTATAATGATGATGTGGTTGTTATATGTTCCTGGTTGTGATATGAGATATGGTGTGTTGTGATATGACCAAAGAAGGGATTGAGATCCCCATGATGTTTTTTATTGGGGTGTGAGAGTGACAAACTAGTGGATAATTGGTTGTGGGGTTCCTCTTGATATATTATATTTTTTTATGTCATTATACCTAGATGAAATATTGGTTGAGTGAAACATGGTGAGGTTGGGTTATAGTTTACCGAGTAGGTTCTTGTTGGTTATTTTGTTTATTCATTGAAGTATTAGTATACATCTTCAACATTTTCATGAGAGGTCGTAATGAGGATCCCAATAATTGTGTATGTATGATCACCCCTATTTATATAAATTTTATAGGTTTCCAGGATGGATTAGGAGATCAATATGAATATTTATAGCTCATGTATTGTAATTTTGATTATAGTTATTAACTATGAATGGGTAGTTTTTCAGGGCACTAGTGCAGGGGATGTAGAGCTGCTAATTTTTTTCCCGGATCAGCTTTTAGCGGAGGTTTTAACCATAACTAAATTAAACTTGTAAAATTTTAGTGGTGGTTTTAACCACCTCTAAATATAGAAATTTTTCTTTTAGAGGCGGTTAAAACTGCCACTACTATGTCCCACCGTCTGCGTGTATTCCACAACAGTTTTGATTATTTTAGTGGAATTTTTCTGGCGAGGGGCGGTAAAACTACCGCTAAAAAAAGATATAATGTCGTGGATTGAGGAAACTACGAAGATTAATTTAAACTACCATGAAATAGATATAACATCCGCTAATAGTTTCTGGACACACAATTTAGCAGCAGTTTCCTAGAACCACCGCCAAAGCATATAGCGGCAGTTTAAACCGCCACTAAACCCCTGATTTTTTTAGTGGTAAAATAATAAATTAAAAATCATTAATATAATAATATTTTATTATAATTATGATACAATCATTTCAATATATTTTTTCATCATATAAGACTAGAAAACGTCACTTGTGCGTATGTACGACTTACTGTCTTGACATAACAGTGCAATTTGTTTTTAATCACCACTTTATTTGGATGGTTGTAAAGATAGAACTAATAAATATATATAATAATTATGAAATAATTATGTTTCTGAAATTATATATGGTACCAAACTTATTACATTTCAATCAATTAGAAATTGAAAACATCGTTCATGTGTATGTGTGAACTACCACCTCCACCAAGAAATGTAATCCAATTTTTTCATTTTCACTTTAAATGTATGGTAAGAAGGATATATTGAATTAATAATATATATATATATATATATATGATATATAAATGATCATCTTAATGTGAATTATTATTTACATTTCTTTCCTTCCGTCGAAAAGTGAAAACTGTGTTCATGTGTACGTATGGTCTACCGTCTCCATGAATAGTGAAATTTATCTTTCTTATCTACAATTTATGGATGATTATATATATATATAATTAACTAATTTAGATTATATTTATATATAGAATAAAATTATAGAGATTATGGAAGCATGATCTTGATTCAATGATTGAGACTACCAAATGAAAACATACCTTAATGGCAAAGCAATTAACACCTGAAATAATGATAATAATAAAATATAGTTAGATAATTATTGATAAAATGTTAAAAATGGATCATATATATGATATTATATATATTAATTTTGTTCTAGTATGTAATTAAAATAAATTAAAATTTATTATATTGGATATTAGATCATTTATGAGGAATGTTGGACTTGAGGTAAGGGGTTTCTTAACTCAATTTCCTTTCATTGGGTTATACTACATCTTCGAGGGGAGGCCTATGTTGTCTCTAGAATTTTCTCCCCCCACTTCCACCTTCTTCATTATTCCCACCCCTTTCTCCCTTCCCTTCTTTCTTCCTTGTTCCTGTTTCCCCTCTCCTTCTCTCCCATTTGATCCCTGTGGCAACCTTTCCCCCCAGTGTAGCCCGCGTCAGCTCTTCCCCTGCTCTGCCCTCCTGCTTGGCCGCGTTTCCAACCCCATTCTAGATTTCTATGCCGGTCCTTCTTGGGAAGGGTTGGGATGTGCGGGTCGAGTCCAATAGGTTTCCCAGATCCATGGCTTGCATCCAGCCTCGTATTTCTCGTGGCATTAAGGGTTCGAGATGGATGTCCTGGCGAGGATGCTTCTCTGTTGAGGCCATGTCCGATTCTTCGTTGCTCTAGCATCATGTGCCTTCCCCACTCTCTAGGTCGGACTATTGTGATGGTTTCAAGGAGGCTTTGGGATGTGCTCTGGGTTAGACATGGTTTTCCAGGAGGTGAGTCCAGGCCTCGATCCAAGCTGCATTGGTCTTCTTCATCTTTGATTTGGATGGTTCTGGTGTGGAGGTCTGAAGGATTTTATGTCGTTGACTATAGCGTTGAAATTGATTCTGGTTTGGTTTTCAGATTTCTATTGTCATTGAATGGTTCTAATTCTTGTTTGATGATGGTTTTTTCTAGTTGAGATCTGTTTGTTTTGTGCGATTGATGTGCTTCGACGGCCTCTGTCGAGGGGTTTGGACGACAGCGATGACAGTGTTGAGGGGCGGTGATGTTTTCAGTGGTGTTTTTTGCAATTTTTCAATTAGGATTGAATGGTTTTATGGTTTCATGGTTTTTTTTTCTCCGGTCACTAGCCCCAATTGTTATGGAGGGCACTGAGGACGAAGATGGTTTAATGAGGCAGATAACAGGTGATGATGGCAGATGCAGGCGATAAGACTCGGCCCTCTTGGGTGGCCCATGTATCGAGGCCTCCCTGGGCTGGGTATCCCTTTTTGAATTTTAAATTTGATCAAAACTTGTAATTTGGTATCCCGAGAAACATCCGTGGTTACCTCTTATCCTCAATGTGGCTCTTTTGAAAATAAAAAATAGAATTGTTAGTAAAACAAACATTTCAATTACCACTCTATTGAGACATAATCGGTATTATGGTCCTATTTATTTTTTTGTGGATTATATACAACACATTTTATGTATTTAATATATATATATATTTATCTATGATAATTAAATTTTCAAATAAATTTTATTGTTTAAATTTTTTTTCCATATTTTTTCCAACTTTTCCTCTCTTTGAAACATGAATAAATAAAATAATGGTTTAAAAGAAAAGACGGCCTTATTTATCTTTTGATCGGCTATATTTTTCCATGATTTTTTTGATATTTTTTAAAAACAATTTTTATAAATTAAATGAAACTTGAATTTTATGCTTGAATTTTTTATTTTTTAATAGAATATGTCTAATGCTTTTAGAATGGTCTGTTTTTTAAATTCATTATAAAAATTCCAAAAAATGTTTTTACTGTATATGATGTTACCTTAAAATTTTTATTACATTTAGAATTTTCTACATGTTTTCAATGGTTTTTGAAAGAAAATATTTTACAAAATATGATTTTAATGTTTCTCATCCACTTTATTTTATTATACCAAAAGATGAATTTACTTCAAAACATGTATTTATGATGAATTGACGGGCGTACTTTTTCTATCATAAATTTTTGGGTCATTAATTTTATATTGAATTATTCACTTTATTATGATAATTATTAATTGGATATTACATTTATCTTAAATATCCACCAGGTAAATGATTATTTTCTAAATAATATATCATTTCTCCATATGGGTTTTTACTATGAAGGTTATTTGACTAACCGGTGAAAGCCTTGATGAATCCTTATTATTTACTCAATACATATATTTTTTTATAAGATATATTATTTATGAATTAAATTGATTGTTCAATATAAGAGGAATTCAATAGAAATGTAGTGACAGGGGGTTTGGAATTATATAGGCACTCGATGAATTGACATGACTCGTGAGACAAATTAGTTTCCTACATTTAATGGATTTATAGTTTTTACCTATTCATCGATTAATCTATATTTAAATAAGGATTTGGAGGTATATAAATCATTATTACTGATATCATGATGTCCAATATTAAAAATTTACTTCTTTGAGAATTTAGTTATTATTATCACTGATACTATAGAATTTATATTATACATGGCATCATTTCATCATGATGTTATTAATTAAATGGAATGTGTTTTTGTTATTTACCTTAACATTTTGACTATTCTTTATTTACTCATGATAGATTCTACTGTACAAAAATATTATTAAGAATATGAAGTCACCCTTTTTTCTTTTCCATAGGATATGAAGAATGATATTATAAATAATATAAAGGATTCAAGAATGTTTTTTCTAGGTATTTTATATTTATAATGAAATATGGGAATCATATATATATATATATTGTTATTCATGACTACTAAACTGATAGGTCCTTCAGGATGAGTTCATTTTTATCTTATAGAAATGAAATAAAGTAGACACTTACTCTAAGTTACTAAAGTTGGAGTTTTTACATATTTACTATATGCAAGAATCATTTTATTCAAATGGTTCATTTACTTCCACAAAAGTATCAGTGGGTGATAATGATGAATCCAGACTTAGCCTCTGAGCAGTGTGCTCTCTCAAACCATGGTGGCTAGGGTTTATCTTAGTTTTTGTCTCCCCTTTCCCCTCCATCCAGGTTTTTTATGTGAATTTTCACCTAGTTCTGGTCCAATGAGGGCATCATCGCGCCTTGTTCGTTCGGACTGGCAAGGCTCACCCCCCTTTTTGATGACATGATCACCTCTTCTAGATTCAGTGGTGCGACCAGGGTCTCTCTTCTGGAACAACCATCTCGGTGGTACGATGGTGATACAAAGTGTGGCTTATCCCCTTCTGTTAATAATGAGGATAGGTGTGTGCTCATCATTGAGGCTCGACTCTATATTTGTATAGCTTCTTCAGGTTTACATGGTTTCTTGGTGGTTTGGTGCATGATCTCTAGCTTCGTTGGGCATCCTGGGTTTTTTTGGATCATCCAGCATGATCATGTGTGGGTCTCCAGTCAGATCTACAATACATGGGATGGGGAAGGTCTTGTGTTGTGTCTTCTCTGGGTTTTGCATTTTTTTTGGTATGGTGTGATTTTGTTTCATCTGGATAGATCCTGTATTGTTTGTTCCGGTTCGATCTCTTTGGCTCTTATATTCCCTTTCCTACTACCATTCTCATTATTGTGAGGTCTCGGAACCTGGTAAGGGTGCATCCATGGTTTTGATCAGACCAGACTCATTCTCATAACGATGCTTATGTTTCTAGATAACCCTGATCCCCTCATCAATGGCACCCTCTTGATGCGGGGTTGGGCCACCCAGTCCCAATTGATGATGGCCTGATCTTTCACCTCTTGGGTTTTCTTCTGGGCTTATGTTACTATGGTTGCAGGGGTGTTTGAGGAGGGTAGCATAGTTGTTCTAGGATGACAATTTATGGGGGCGCTTTGAATGGTCATTTCAGAAGGGTGGATGGTTTTTTTATTGTGATGTATGTTGGTCTGGTGATGAACCCAGAGTGTACCCATGGATCTTGCAATAGAGGATGTTCTAGAGATGTTCTTCATCATTTCAGTACTCTTTAGATTTGGATTTTTGAGAGGATATGACGTTAGTCATTGGATCAGGTCTTTTGTTTGACATAAGAAACTTTCTTATTGTTATGACTTGGAATGGTGGAGTGATTTTCCATGTTCATATGTGGGGGAGGTGTAGCTCCATGTGTTAGTTTGGTTTGTCATGCTATACCTATGGGTTGTGAATTGTTTTAAGTCAATGATGTATTGGGTTCCCCCCTTTTCCCCTTAAAATGGGTTTTAGGTTTCAATTGAAAATAATAAAAAAAATTGAAGGCCTTCAGGTCGTTGGATGGGTGGTGATAATGATGATGTTGCTAGTTTTAGTGGTAGTTTTGGTGGTATAGATATGGATATTTGTGTTTCAAAAAATTAATAAGTTGTTTGTGGTGGAAATAATAATAATGGTGATAGATATGTCCATGCTCAACATTTACAATCATGTGCTGCTTTGTGTTGGGAAGTTACATATTTAGAAATACTATTACATTAGAGGTATGATTTAAATTATAATTTTTTAAACTATTTATACTACGATGTTATCAATTGATGAATTAATAATTTACTATTTTATGTAGGATCAATTGTCTAGGATCCAATATTATTATAGTGGGTCTACAAACTAAATAATATATATTTTAACTAATTATGATATAAATTTAAAAATCACAGTTACTACTATTAGTATTAGATTATATTTGTTGGTTTCGTGTATGAATTTATGAATTTTACATATTATTATTTAATTTTCATATTAGTTAATGATAATAAAGTTTAAATTCTAGATGTATCATATCAATGTGTATGTAAATTTTGGATTAGTTTATTTTTTATTAAAAAATTATATTTGTAATATCATAATTTTAAAGTTTAATGTCATATTGAAATTTAATTTATACATTAAAAAATTGTAAGTTGAACAACAAATTTAACTTTTCAAAGTATTAAAGATACGATTCATTTGTTGTTAGTTTTGGTTATATTTTTTGATAAACAGATAAATTTGAATTTTTGATATTAGAAGCCTGAATATTAATGATATGATTTTTAGTAGATGATGTGGCTATATCTTGAATATATAGTCTAGTGTTGTTCATGGATTTATTCTATATACAGAATTTACCCATTTTCCATAATAAGAATCTAATTTCAAGATGTTACTTGATGAATTGTGGAAGTTTCAATGATGCTTATCTGGTTGATGTATGTTGATTTTTTATGAGGGATAAGATGGGAAATCAATCGAGTAGTATCTTTAAAGTGTTTATAAGTTATATATAAGTCATTATGTGACAATTCAGTGTTATAAAAGAGTAATTATATATGTTTAAACCCATGTTATATTAACTCAGAGATTTAAAAGGATTAAAACATTAAACAAACACTTATGTGAAATGTATCTTCTTGAGAAGTTGAATATGTTTTTGAATATTAATCTAAAATATATATCAGATGATTTTGTGTTGATCATTAAATTTAACAAACATCAGGGTAATTTGTATAAATTCATTCATGTTGAGTCCAAAAGATGGATTTTTTATGATATTGAATGTGAATTCATTAAATGAATTGAGATTTTATAGAATATTAGAGGTTTAATTAGTTGAAAATTAATGTTTTTATTCACATAGTTATTTCAAAATATTCCATGTATAACTTGTGAGTTTTAAATTAGATGACATCAATTAGAGAGGATATCTCAAAGGAAAATCATTCAGTAATACTGATAACTTTTTTTTGATGAATATAAAAGAGAATTAGAGTGATGTGAGTATAATTTTTTTATGGTTGATATTGATGGACAATGAATTTTGATACTAAATAATGATATCAAACTTGAATAAGTTCGAAATTACATAAGATGAAAATATTAGAAGCCATATGATACAATTCATAGAGAAGTTTTGAAGTTGGGGTAGGGTTAGAAGCAGAAATTAAATTTAGAGGATTCACTTTTATGTAATACTAAATATATAAACTCCATATTTTAATGATGAATAATCATGAATTATCCTAGAATGTGTTTGAAGAAGATAATTTTCCAGAGTTTAGAAGTTGATTTTTAGAACAAAAGTTGAAGATGTCATAAATTATAAAACATAAGAAGTTAGAAACCTATGATGATATGGTATTTTTAAATTTAATGGTATGATATAAACTAGAGTTAAAAAATGTTATTGATATATATATAATGAAAACTGGAAAGTCATGAGATTAATTAGTTCAAATTTGAATATTCAAAGGCTGTATAAAAATGATCAGAATGTCTTAGGAGGTCAACCTTAAGACAAAAATGAAAACATTATTTATTTTACAAAATAAGTGTAATGATATTGACTCATATGTGATGAAAAAAAATACTTAAGAAAAATAAAATTATACATTTTTGGAACATTTAAAGATGGATGATGCTAAGTTTAATAGAAACATTTATGAATTAAAAATACGATATTTTTGAAAAAATTGTAGACAGTTGACTATGAATTAAGGAAGGAGGAAGATTAAAAACTTAGAGTTCACGATCACTATATTTTCTAGAGTAAGACCATATATATTAATATAGAACATCATTTAGAGATAAGTGATAAGAATTTATGTGTAGATATTATAAGTGCCTATGTTTTATATTCCATATGATCTGTTTGGTCAAAGAGAAGAGTGGTAAATCTAGATGATCTGTTTTTAGTGGAGGAAGATAATAATTTATATAAAATCATTAAAGTGGGGTTTTAGGTGAAAACGTTATAGATTTTGACGTTTTGAAAGTTATGTTTTTATATAAGTTCTATATCTAATTATTTGAATGGTTCATAGAAATATCATCAATTTTTGTTGAAGTAACCAAAAGGAAATGAATATCTATCTTTTTATATTTGTTGGCAACTTTTTAAAATTTTGAGATCCATTATAAAAATTTTCAGTTGGCAAATGTGTTTAGAAAAACTATTAGGTATTATATAACATGATTCCATCCCAAACTACTTGTAATATTTATTGATATTAGTGGAAATTATATGTCTTATACTTGAATAAAATAAAAAAAGGATGTAGTCACCCACATTGGGGGATAACCATGTAAAAATGTCATGATATTTTCAGTTATTTATATTTATACTAAATATATGTAAGAGTTATTCATAATTTTTTCAAGTATGATAAATATAACAAGTAAAAATGGTTAATTTTATATTAAAAAATACTATAAAACATCATTAATGATTCAACCCACATTCTTAGGGGTACATCATATTTTTCAGAAATTCAAGTGGTATTAGAGTAACCTTGGTTTCCTTCAAATGATCCTTACATTATTATTGTTTTATAATATTTATTTAGTTAAAATTAGATGTATTCACATATTAAATTGAGAAAATTGTCATGGTAGGGATAATGAAATGATTTTTTATCCTATTGCACATTAAAATAAGTTATTGATGTTGTTACTATGGGATTTTAAAAGATTACAAAAGATGTTCCCATGAATTTTTCTTAATAGAGAAACCTGGAGTTAGATGGTAAAGTAAGGAATGTGATATTTCTATCCATATTATAAAAAGTGTATACAAATGTGATGGGTATCCAAACATCCATGTAAATTTATGATAACATGAAGACATTTTTTATGGGAATGTTATTGTTAATGTAGAAAATTTATAGATCTAGAGAATTATGTTTGAAAATGTGAAGATGTGTTATGAATAAACTATTCATTAATACTTCACAAAAGTGATTGTTATAATAATAAAAATTATAGGTTTTTTTGATCTATTTGAATTATATAATATTTTCGAAAATTTATGAGAAGTATCCCTAACCAGTGTTTTATAAAATTTTATACTTTAGATGATAGATATGATTTATCTCTTGAATAATATCATAATATACTTATTTCTTATTAGGTGCGATAATATAACACATTTAAAAATAATATTTATGAGGAGATGCATTTTGAATCCATTTTAATGCCCAAAATTAGGGAATATAAAGCTGAATACTCTAGCGAATGATAATATGAGGAAGAAAATGATAAATACTATGATATAATAATTACACTCATCTCAAAGAACATTAAAAAGAAAAAGGTAATAAATTTTTTAACTTGCACTAAAATATTTTATATGTGATGGGATTTTATACATTGATATTTTCATTACAAAGAAACAAATTGGTGAGTATAATGAAGTTGATAAAAAATTAATAATAAAATATGGAGTGGAAGATATAAGAAATATAAGGAACCACTTGAAGGGAATAGGAGATCCACTGAAATATAAAGAAGATGTTTTTTTGGAGAAAAAAGGGGAATACAATATATCTTTATATAGTCATTCCAAATAAGTGGTTTTAGAAAAGGTTATTAAATTTTTTTCTCATTCTGAAAAATAAGAAAAAACCTCAAGTAATGGTGAATATGGTAATGAAGGTGAAGAATAATACATTTTTAACATGTTAAAATCTAATATTAGAGTATATATTGGTTATAAAACCCAATAAAATCGATAAATAATATTACTAAATAATGAATTTGTGAAGAGAAATGGAGGTGAGGATTTTCACCAGAGGAAAGCTCATGAATTTTATGAAATTAAAAGTCTCAATTTAATGGTTGTCAAATAAGAAATAAATGATGAAGGTATATGATAGAAAACCTATTGTAAAAGAAAAATAATCAACTAAGTAACAATCCAGGTGTATTTAAGGGTAAAATACTTTGAAAAAGTTATTTTAGTAATTCAATAAATATATTAATGTTAAAGATAATTTATCCCATGATTTTGAGAATGTTAGAATAAAAAATCATGTTAAATATTCACATGATAAACATAAAATTAAAAATGTTTTTGAAAATAAAATAATGTATAAAAATAAAATTTACAGTGTTTGGGAAAAGAAAAAACATGATACAAATTTTTATACATCAATGGAAGATGAGAGTGACTTTTGAAGAAGTATTTTTCCAAGTAAAAATAAAATGGAATACAAAACATGGTTGTAAAACAATAAAATTTTTCTTCAAAAAATTCATATCAATGTAGGTGATCAAAATTGAAAGGATATTATTTTTATTATGGAATATATGGGAATAAATCCTATACATTATGGTATAATATTTCCTTTATATATAGTTAATGATGTTTTAAATGAAAGGGGATAAACTATAAAATGTTAATAGGATATTATGAAAAGAATAAATTTTTTATTAGAAATTCATCACGTCTTTCAACTCAGAATATAATTGACTATTTGGAATAAAGTTTTAAAATATATAAACAAAAGGGAAAGTTTTCTAATGAATTTATGACTACTATTTAAATATATTTTCTATATATTAGAAAAGGAAAGGATGTTCAAAAAATGAAAAATGGAAGAAATTTCATGTATTATTTAAGTGTCTCAAATAGAATTCATGAAGTTTAAGTCATGGATTGTAACATCCCAGGTAAATAAAGAATATTAATTTTTCATATTTACTAATATTTGTGAATAAAGTATTAATATTACATTAAAGGGGATTCTATGTTCGATGGCGTACCCAATACGCAACAACGAGTTTTGTTGAAATCTTATGATGCACACTAATAATATAATAATATTATTTCAAATGGTAGTTAACACGTAGTCGTTGTATTCGCAGGAATGAATAGAAATAACTAAATTATGATTATATATGTTTGTTAATTTTTTTTCACATTTATCCAATAAAAGATAAAGGCTTAAAATAAGAAAAGAATTCAATTTTAAGCTTAAATACTCTAACATTCACTAAAAGGTCAATTTATTGCCTTTTGATGGAGAACCCTCTTTAAAAGTAGTTTTGGTCACTCTTATACATTTTATTGGACAAAATAAAATCCTTATTTATAATAGAGACATCAAAATTTTCTTTGTATATGTTTTTGGTATCTTTTAGATAAAGTTCTTTTTTTAATAAGTGAAAAATGTTGTATTTTAATTCAAAACCTATTTTTAATATAATTTATTTATATGATTAGTTCATCTTTTGAATTGAATTTAAAATTAAATTAGAACATATTTTTACCATTTAATCAAATGGTGGTAATTGGAATTAACTTCACATTGAAATTGGACTTAAACTAGTGTCAATATTTTAATAGATATTGTTTCTTAAAATCGCGCTATTTGTTTTGACATCAGGAATTCATTATTAAATTAATTAATGAAACTTATATGTTTTGAATTTTTTAAAATAGACACCATTTTTGAATTCGGAATATCAAATATAGCTTAGGGTGAATTTTTGGTATTTTTCTAAAAAACATCAATTTTTGATGAATAGTGAAACCACTAAGTGGAAGTTAAAAGAACTGATTTTTCATTTAAATAAAACTTTACCACTTCTGTGATTTGAATTTAAAAAATCCGATATACATGGTTGTCATTAGGATGTAAAATGTGGTTCAATGGGATTAAAATAATTTTTTGGTGAATAGTAACTTTTAAGATTTATTAATCGAGATTAAAGGTAATTAGTGTAATTTAAGGTAAAGATAATGTTATAATAATATGAAATGACTTCAACACATGTCCTACCCCTATTTTATGAGTCATGGACGACCAAGAAAATCCATGGGTCAACTTGGGGACCCCATGGAGCCACTTTGGTAGGAAAATTCCATTAATAACTTTTTATTTAAAGTAAAAGTAAAAATGACAGAAACATGTATTGTTTTACTACAACAATTTTTATATGAGGTTACACAAGTCAGATTTGTGACTATAAATATAAATTAGAAAGCTAAAAAGATTTCTGACATCATGTTATAATATTTATAATTCTTATACTTTCAATAAATTAATTTATTTATGACATCATGGTGATGCATCGATAACCTCATTAATGAATGAATTAAATAAAATGAAAGGATAATGTAAATTATAAGACTTAAATTTGTCAAAAAACTATTGGATTAGTATATTTATAACCCTTATCACCTTATCCTAGAAATATATCTTTTTTGGGTCCTTTTAAATCCGAAACACTTTTTAAAATAATGTCACATTTCCTGACCTTCCAAGAGTGCCCCTCCTCCCTCTAATAAAAAGCCTCCACCTCTACCTCCTTACCCACGCCTTTCAAGCCTTTGGCTCTGCCAAACCCTGCCCATTACATCTCTACACATCCCTCTATTAATCATTGAAGCCTCACCTTGGGCATAAATCTCTTAAAGAAACCCTTTTGGTTCATACCAAAGAGAGTTACCCAATTTAAAGGTAAAGTCTTCATTAATGTTTATTTGTTTTATTTTGCTTCTCCAACCCCCTAAATTCGTTTTATTCATTTCATTTGTAACCAAAAAAGTATCTTAAATATACTAGGATGCTGTTCTAAGTAGGATTCCAGCTACACATCCACACACCTCCGTCTAATGGTTAAAGAACATACTGTTTTTGTGGATTGTGAATTTCTGCCTCACGAAACGATGATTGTTCAATATTTTTTTAACACCTTCCAAGGTGGCCATTAAGATGTCACTATATTTATATATGATATATAGTATGTTTATGTTTTCCTTAATCTTCTTTATTTTTCATTTATGTCATACATTTATGGTTTCCATTATGGGTAAACACGATATCTTCTTTTTAGGAAGTAAGAACTACCGCCCCCTCAAAGTGATTTGATTCATTAATGCCATATGTGGGATGTATAAAAGATAAAGTTAATGATATTATATATGATACTATACTGGAATTATAATATATCTTTATATAATTATGATTTCATTCCATTAAAGTATGCAATAGAAATTAAAGTAGCATTCATGCGAACTTACAACTTATCGTCTCCATGAAAGATGCATTTCATTTCATACCTCTAAATGATTATGTAATATTATAAATTAATGTATATACTGTATATATATATATGGTATATATGATATCTATATCATGAACATTAATCTTGAGATAATGGATATTTGACTACATGAACAACTAGTAAATATAAGAAGTTCACTTTTTGACTCAAGTACCAAGTATCGACAAAACGACCGTTATTAACTTAAATGATTATATAATGTTCATAACATGGTAATAAGTGATATAAAAGGAATAATGAACTTGAAAAAGGTTCTTAATCAAGTATAAATTAACTCATGTTTATTATTAATGATATTAAAGAATGATCAAGTCAAGTCGGACATGAGGTAAGGGATCATACCTCTCTCTTTCGTTTCAAGTACTCTCTTTTATGTCATTTCTTTTATGCTCCATGTTCTTATGTTATAGGATGTTATTTTATATTCCTCTTGATGTAATTTTTATCTTCATGTGATGAGAGACCCTATTTGATCTCATCAATCCATTTTTTGAAGTTTTATGTGGCACCATTAGGCTGCCGAATTTTCATAAGTGATTTTCATCTCACTTTTTATTCCCGTGAGATTCATGCTACATTTTCCACTATTTCCATTTTTTTGGTGTATTTACTTCCCATTATTATAATATTTTTATAATATACTCTCATTTATGGATATTTAAATCTTCATTTTATGACCCTCCTTTCATGGGGTGTACGTTTCAAAAGTTGGCCAAATCGGTAAGGGAACCTTTCACACTCCGCTTTTTAAAAGACTTACTTTGTTTTGTCTTTTAATTTACATCTTTTTATGTTGGGATATATTCTTCTATATCCTTATTGATGTAAATTTTATGTCCGAGTGATGAGATGCCATTTTCTCTCTCATCAACAAATTTTAGGAATTTTAATGTGACGTCGTTAGGTTGTCGAATTTTACCAAGGGAACTTCTTAACCCAATTTCGATTTCATTGGGTTCAAAATGTAGTTATTGAATATGTCATCCTTTGAATATGTGTGAAGGAACTTTTATTGTTTTAAAAGTAATATCCACTTATATTGGGTGTATTTATATTTGTCACACATAATTATGAGATTGATTTATCCTTAATTTAAGGACACCTTCTTTATAAGGGATTTTATCTCATTTTACATTTCTATTGAGTCTTAATTTTTGTAATGCACCAATTCACTCTTATATGATGTATATACTGTCCTTTGGAATATTATATCATGTATCCATTTATTCTCATGATATTATATTGTTCTGATTAAATTTTATTCCTCAATTATTGTATTCAGGTGTCTCTCATTTTGTTAAAAACCCTTTAACTAAAATATCATTGTAAATGTTTTAATGATTTATTCTTATAAATATTTATAATTAATATCCTTGTTTTCAAAATGGTTTCAAGGATTTATTTTTATGGATATTAATGGTTTAAAATGTTAAAAGCTTCAAAGTGGTATGGGACACTTTGATTAAAAATCTCTTTATTAAATAGTTTTGAAAATGGTTTTTTTAGAATGGATTCACTATTTCAATATCTTAAAATGTTATATTGTTATTGCAATGTGGGAATGTTATCTTTCCTTTATGCTTAAGTTATGTGCTAGGATTATGTTATGGTTATTGGGCATTGTTAATAAAGACGGTTGGTTCTGTGATAAACTAAGGGCGGGTGAGCCCGATATAGCTCTCTAATGCATTGGGTAACGTGGAGGGGTAAACGCTATGGTTTCTCTAAAGAGATTTAGGGAATATACTGTGATGGTTATTCCAAACGCAACCATGAGGGTTACTCCCTACATAAGAATGTTATGAATGCCTCACGTTTCCTTTATGTCTTATGATTACTTTGAGTTATTCGAAAATCTTATGATTTCATGAGGTATGTTTTATGAGTAAAGTATGATTTCATTGATACATGGACTGACGTTATCTTTCTGTATTGTTATAACCCTTACCAAGCTTTTTATGCTCATCCCAAGTTTTTTTGAAATGTTTTTCACAGGACATAGAGTTTAATAGGGTCAAGGATGGGATCAAGGAAATGTCATGCTGTCTAAAACAAGGAACTAGACATGACTCTTTTGGTCAAGAGTTTTTATTTTGTGAAAAAATGGAAACTTAGTAGATGTGTCTACTTTGTAATCGTTGAGATGTAATAGTTATGTCCTAATTCTCTAAAACTATAAACCTGAAAAGATCCTCAAAGTGTATTCTTGAAATAACTCAATATTAAGTATGGTTTAAGGCCAGGGCCTTACAATTGGTATCAATGGTCGGTTTAGATAACTTTAGTGGTTAGGGTATTCTTTAAGCATAAGTGACATTACCAAAATGGATAGGATTTCAGAAAGAGTCATAGTTTTTAGATAAAGTGAATGAGTATGTATATCTTAGTTTTTATCATCCTCATTAGTACATGATGATTTTTTTGAAATACTCACAATGACATTTTTGGTTTTAGTAAATGGATGGAACTAGCAGGAACCAAAGTGATAATGGGTTTGAAGGAAACTATGGTGGTTCTCTGATTAAGAGACTGGATGAAATGCGGGATTCAATGAGAAATCTCATGGTTATTCTAAACCAACTATCAAGGAGTCATTATTAACCACTTGAACCTTGGTGAGTTCTCTAATGCATCATGTACTAGAGAACCAAATCAATGTGGAAGTTCATGTAATAATTATAAAGGTAACCATTATGGTTTATATGATCCTTACTTTTGAGGTAATTAAGGGATACTATATGTTATGATGGAAAATGAAAGGAATGAGATAAAGTTGAGGAATATTTTATGGTTATTTTTGATGAATTTATCTCTTTTTGAAGAATGTTATAAAATTATACAGTTTTTGAAAAGGGACAACACGCAGACCATTTGACAACCCGTCGCATCGGACAAAGCTGCGGGAATCGAACCCACAACCAAAGTGCAACTGGTATTTATCGCCTACCACTGGACTACGTGAAGTCCCTGGTTAGTTTGGATAATTATTTTTAGTTAGATGATTTCATGAATAATGAATAAGTTGATTTTGGGTTATCTATGGAAATGATTATCCTATCACGGAGGATATGTGATTAGGCTAATTACTTTTCAATGTGAGACTTTAAGAGTAACTGATGATTTTTTCAAATAAATGTTAAGGTTTATCTTGGAAGACTATGTGATTAAATCCTTCGAATATTTGGGTTTCAATCACAGTTTGGTTTACATTGAATAATTTTATGGATAGTTATTTATTGAATGGTCTTTGTTGAACTTTGGGTATTATTGGACAAAGTTTTGAGATTAAGAGTAGCTTTTCATTTTATAAAGGACTATCCTTTTTGGGGATTATCTGATCTTGAAATAACCTGTTTGGTTTTGGTTAAGGTCTGAAGACATGGGAAATATATAGTTCATCTTGTGTGGATTATTTGATTCTCTAGAAGTTGATTATAGTGCTCTTAATGTGAACAAGTCATCCTGAATACTCATCGTTTGGAGAAAATATGAGTTCGTGTCAGAAATATAGTAAGATATGAAGTCTACATGACAAGTAATTATGTTTCCTTATGTTTTAGTTGAGCTCATAAATAAATTCCTCAATGAAATGTGACGTAAAACAAAAACGATGTCTGTTAACTTTTCCTACTGGTGAATCAAATACCGCTTAATGCATCACAAGTTTTGTGGTTTTCAGATTGTTTACTTTCTCAAAATCATGTTTTCTATCACTCTCCATGAGACCGTGATGGTTTGTTTTCTCTTCCACATCCATATTTTCATGGAATCCTAGTATATGTGGTCTAGGGTGACCTTTTTACTTTTCTTTCTATCTTTTAAAGTGATAGTTTAATTGACTCCTTTCTGATGTGGGACTTTCAAGGAAGTTTCTAAGTCCAATTTTAAAAATTGCGAGGATGCAATTCCCAAAAGGGGGGAAGGATGTAACATCCCAGGTAAATAAAGAATATTAATTTTTCATATTTATTAATATTTTTGAATAAAATATTAATATTACTTTAAAAGGGGATTTTATGTTCGATGGCGTACCCAATACGCGACAAGGAGTTTTGTTGAAATCTTATGATGCACACTAATAATATAATAATATTATTTCAAATGGTAGTTAACACGTAGCCGTTGTATTGGCTGGAATGAATAGAAATAACTAAAGTATGATTATATATGTTTGTTAATTTTTTTCACATTTATTCAATAAAAGATAAAGGCTTAAAATAATAAAAGAATTCAGTTTTAAGCTTAAATACTCTAATATTCACTAAAAGGTTGATTTATCACCTTTTGATGGAGAAAACTTTTTAAAAGTAGTTTTTGTCACTATTATTCACTTTATTGTACCAAATAAAATCCTTCTTTAGAATCGAGACATAAAAATTTACTTTGTATAGGTTTTTGGTATTTTTCTGATAAAGTTCTTTTTTTTTGAATAATTGAAAAATGTTGTATTTTAATTCAAAACATCTTTTTAATCTAATTTATTTATATGATTAGATCACTATTTGAATTGGTTTTAAAATTTAATTAGAATATATTTTTTCAATTTAATCAAATGTTGTTCATTGGAATTAGTTTCACTTTGAAATTGGACTTAAACTAGTGTCAATCTTTTAATATATATTGTTTCTTAAAAACATGCTATTTGTTTTGACAATCGGAATTAATTATTAAATTAATTAATGCAACTTATATGTGTTGAATTTTTTAAAATAGACATCATTTTTGAATTCAGAATATCAAATATTTCTTAGGATGAATTTTTGGTATTTTTCTGAAAAACTTTAATTTTTGATGAATAGTGAAACCACTAAGTGGTAGTTAAAAGAACTGATTTTTCATTTAAATAAAACTTTAGCACTTATGTGACTTTAATTTCAAAAATCTGACATAAATTGTTTTCATTAGGATGTAAAATGTGGTTCAATGGGATTAAAATAATTTATTGGTGAATAGTAACATTTATGTTTTATTAATCACGATTAAAGGTAATTAGTGTAATTTAAGGTAAAGATAATGTTATTATAATATGAAATGACCTTGAAAAATTTCCTACCCCTATTGGATGAGTCATGGACGACCAATAAAATCCATGGGTCAACTTGGGGACCCCATGGAGCCACTTGGGTAGGAAAATGACATTTATAACTTTTTATTTAAAGTAAAAGTAAAAATGACACACACATCTATTGTTTTACAGAAAATTTTTTACACGGGGTTACACAAGTAATATTTTTTACTATAAATATTCATTAGAAAGATAAAACGATTTCCTACTTCATGGTAATTTTTTTTATAATTTTTATACATTAAATAAATTAATTTATATATGACATCATGATGATGCAGCATAACCTCCTTAATGAATGAATTAAATAAAATGAAAAGATAATGTAAAATCTAAGACATAAACTAGTCAAAAAACTATTTGACGAGTATATTTCGAACCCTTATCATCTTATCCAAGAAATATATCTTTTTGGGACCTTTTAAATCTGAAACACATTTTAGAATAAAGTCACATTTCATGAATTTCCAAGAGTGCCCCTCCTCCCTCTTATAAAAGGCCCCTACCTCTACCTCCTTACCCACACCTCTCAAGACTTTGGCTCAGCCAAACCCTACCCATTTCATCTCTCCACATCCCTCTCTTAATCATTGAAGCCTCACCTTGGGCAGAAATCTCTTCAAGAAACCCTTTTGGTTCAAACCAAAGGGAGTTACCCGATTTAAAGGTAAAGTCTTCTTTAATGTTATTTTGTTTTATTTTGCTTCTCCAACCCCCTAAACTCTTTTTATTCATTTCTTTTGTAACAAAACCAGTATATTATATATACTAGAATGTGTTTATAAGAAATATTCGAGCTACACTTCCACACACCTCCGTCTAATGGTTAAAGAACATTCTGTTTCTGTGGATGGTGAATTTCGGCCTCACGAAACGATGATTGTTCAATATTCTTTTAACACCTTCAAAGGTGGCCATTAAGATGTCACTATATTTATATATGATATATAGTATGTTTATTTTTTACATAAGCTTCTGTATTTTTCATTTATGGCATACCTTTATGGTTTCCATTATGGGTAAACGCGATATCTTCATTTTAGGAAGTGCGGACTATCGCCCCTCAAAGTGATTTGATTCGTTAATGCCATATGTGGGACATATAAAGGATAAATTTAATGATATTATATATGATTATATACTGTAATTATAATATAAATTTATATAATTATGATTTCATTCTATTAAAGTATGAAATAGAAATGAAAGTAGTGTTCATGCGTACGTACGACTTATCGTCTCCATGAACTGTGCATTTAATTTCTTACCTCTAAATGATTATGTAATATTATAAATGCATGTATATACAGGATATATATATGGTATATATTATATATACATCATGAATATCATTCTTGAGATAATTTATATTTGACTACATGAACAACTAGTAAATATAAGAAGTTCACTTTTGACTCAAGTACCAAGTATCGACAAAGCGACCGTTATTAACATAAATGATTACATAATGTTCATAACATGGTAATAAGTGATATAAAAAGAATAATTAACTTGAATATGGTTCTTAAGAAATTATAAATTAACTCAAGTTTATTATTCATGAGATTAAATAACGATCAAGTCAAGTCGGACACGAGGTATGGGATCCTACCTCTCTCTTTTGTTTCAAGTACTCTCTTTTATGTCATTTATTTTATGCTCCATGTTATTATGTTGGAGGATTTTATTTTATATTCATCTTGATGTAATTTTTATGTTAATGTGACGAGAGACCATATTTTATCTCATCAATCCATTTTTTTTATGTTTTATGTGGCGCCGTTAGGCTGTCGAATTTTCATAAGGGGATTTTCATCCCACTTTTTATTCCCATGAGATTCATTCTACATTTGCCACTATTTCCTTTTGTGTGGTGTATGTACTACCCATTATTATAATATTATTATAATATAATCTCATTTATGGGTTTTTACATCTTCATTCTATGACCCTCCTTTCATGGGGTGTACGTTTCGAAAGTTTCCCAAATCGGTAAGGGAACCTTTCACACTCCTCTTTTTAAAAGACTAATTTTGTTATGTCTTTTAATTTACATATATTTATATTGGGATATGTTATTCTATATCCTTATTGATGTAAATTTTATTTCCAAGTGATGAGATACCATTTTCTCTCTCATCAACTAATTTGATGAATTTTAAAGTGACGCCGTTAGGCTGTCGAATTTTACTAAGGGAACTTCTTAACCCAATTTCGATATATTTGGATTCAACATGTAATTATTGAATATGTCATCCTTTGAATACGTGTGAAGGAAATTTTACTGTTTTACACTTAATAGCCACTTATATTGGGTGTATTTATATTTTTCACACATAATTATGAGATTGATTTATCCTTAATTTAAAGATACCTTCTTTATAAGGGATTTTATCTCATTGTACATTTCTATTGAGTCTTCATTGTTTTTATGAACCAATTCACTCTTATATGGTGTATATACTATCCTTTGGAATGTTATATAATGAATCCCTTTATTCTCATGATATTATAAAGTTCTGATTAAATGTTATTCCTCAATTATTGTATTCAAGTGTCTCTCATTTTGTTAAAAACCATTTAACTAAAATATCATTTTAAATGATTTAATGATTTATTCTTATAAATATTTCTAATTAATATCCATGTTTTCAAAATGGTTTCAAGGATTTATTTATATGGATATTAATGGTTTAAAATGTTAAAAGCTTCAATGTGGTATGGGACACTTTGATTCAAAAATCTCTTTATTAAATGGGTTTTAAAATGGGTTTTTAGATTGGATTCATTATTTCAATATCTTAAAATGTTATATTGTTATTGCAATGTGGGAATGTTATCTTTACTTTATGCTTAAGTGATGTGCTAGGATTATGTTATGGTTCTTGGGAATTGTTTATGAAGACGGGTGGTTCCATGATAAACTAAGGGCGGGTGAGCCCGATATAGCTCTCCAATGCATTGGGTAATACGAAGGGGTTAAAGGTTAAGGTTTCTCTGAAGAGATTTAGGGAATATACTATTATGGGTATTCCAAATGTAACCATGAGGGTTACTCCCTACGTAAGAATGTTATGAATGCCTCAAGTTTCCTTTATGTCTTATGATTTCTTTGAGTTATTCGTAAATCTTATGATTTCATGAGGTATGTTTTATGAGTAAAGTATGATTTCATTGATACATAGACTGATGTTTTCATTCCATATTTTTATAACCCTTACTGATCTTTTTATGCTCACCCCAAGTTTTTTGGATTTTTTTTTCATTGGACATAATGTTAAATAGGGTCAAGGATGGGATCAAGGAAATGTTAGGCTATCTAAAACAAGGAACTAGACATGACTCTTTTGTTCAAGAGCTTTTATTTTGTATAAAAAATAGAAACTGAGTTATTGTGTCTACTTTGTAATCGTTGAGATGTAATAGTTAAGTCCTAATTCTATGAAACTCTAAACCTGAAAAGATCCTTAGTGTGTATTCTTGAAATAACTCAAGATTAAATAAGGTTTAAGGCCGGTACCTTACATTGACACTTGATAGATTTCATTTCTATTATACCATAGTTGATACAAATTTTTTTTAATATTATTAAGGATCATGATAGATAAGTAGTTAGTTTTGTAAATGATATCTCCTTAAAAATAAAAATAATTTTTATAACTGATATTGAATCTAAAAAAATAAAATACAAAGATGTTCTATTTATTTATGGGCTTATAAATAAAATACTGAGTGTAAAAAAGATTTTAGTGATTTTAATGAAATTATTTTTAATAAAAAATCTAATATCTTCAATTTCTCAAATAGATGAAAGAACTATCCCCATGAGAGAATGAAAAAGTAAAAATTTATTACAAATTGGAAATTCAATTTACTCTTGTTATTTGAGTCTAAAGATGAAAATATGTTATGACCAAGAATAATTGATCGTCTTGGTCAACAGAATTTGAGTAAATTATCATATAGAGATGTTATGTGAGACCTACCTCAACTAAAAAAATGAAAGATATGATATTTTTGTAAAATAGTTAATGGGAAATATCATATATTGATGTCACAATATAGTAAAAATTGAGTTCATAAAGAGAATAAAATTATTTCATTTTTGATATATGGGGGCATATGATACATTAATATACATTTGATGATCATTAAATTATCACATTCATTCATTATTACACTATAATGGATAATTTAATGTTCATTAAAAATAATACTAATATGGTTAAGATGTTCAAAATATTTAGAAGACATGTTAAGAAATAGTTTAGAGTTTATATCATGATGTTGATAATTGATAATGAAAGGAATTTCACTAATAATTAATTTTAATCATGTATTACTAATCGTAGGATTAAAAATAAATATATTTATCTTTATACTACCCAACATAAGTGAGTTTTAGAAAGGAATAATATAATCTTGTTTTAAATAGAAAGAATAGTGCTTGATGAATAAAAACTCTTAAAATTAAAATATAGGGAAGTTAAGAAGTATAGTTGTTCTTGTTCAAAATAGATGTTTTTTGAAAATTGTATTAAAGATTTCTTCTTTTGAAATGTGGTATTAAAAGAAACCTACAATTAAATGCATTAAATTTTGTATAAGTACATGTTTAATAAATATAAAAAATTCCAATTTGGGAAAGTTGGATGAAAAAATGAAGAAGGTTTGTTCATATGATACTTATCTAATGACAGAGACTATAGAAATTGGGAAAATTAAAAATAATTATATTTATTTATATAATTTGAAATTTATTGAAATTATTCTGATCATAAAGGATTCAAGAGAATAAACTTCTTTATAATTAAATGAAGAAAATATAAAGAACTCTTAAAATGTTAGTGAAAATAAATATGATAAAGAACCAAACCAATTAAAACATTATATGATCAGTCTAGTGATTATGAAGATATTAATTAATGTAAAATAATACTATTATATATGATTCACAAGCATGTAGAACATGAAATCATAATTTGAAACATGGAAGCTCTATTGCATACTAGAAGATAACTGTGGAGAAGAAATAAAAAAGATCTTATTTTAAAGGCTAAACCAAAATTAATTACTAAGCCTATGTATTATAAAGAGAAGATATATTATATGAATTAGGAGCAAGATTAAATTTAATATAACAATATTTGGGTTAATGTTCATAGAACTAATGGGAATAAAGTCATAATAAAAATGTTTTTATTTAGAAATATGATCAATGAAAAAGTTGGTGTTTGAATTAATATGGTCATATTAGTTTGAAAATGATATTATCTTGCGGAAGTTATAATAGTTGGAAAAACATTTTCAATTATCACATGAAATTAATTTATTATAATTTTTATAGTTTTTGTATCACATATACACTACAATGTTTATTATATGGATTTGAAAACTTCTTTATTGTATGGATTTTTTAAATAAGGTGTTTTAATTGATAAACCTAAAGGATTTATACTTGATAGTATTGAAACCATGGTGTATAGGTTAGAGAATGTATTTTATGGATTAAAATACATCCTAATAACTTAGAACTCCAAACACAGTAGTTCCTAAAAAATAATTGATATTTTCAAAAGAAATATTTAATAGAAAAATATTTGTGAAGAAGACGAGTACAAATTCTAAAATTGTTGTTTTATACGTTTATGATATATTTTTTACAGGTGATTGACAATATGGTTGTGAGGGATATTAATAAAAGATTCATATGTATTTCTAGATGTTAATGCTGAAATATATGAGTTTATTTCAAGTATTAAAGTTTGTAAAAAAAAGAAAAATTTATCCTATTGACATAAGATTAATATTCCAAGGAATTTTTGAAGATGTTTCCCAACTATGATTCTAAGGAAGAATCCATACCCATGAAAATTGGGAAAAACTGAGTAAATATGAAGCACATAAATGTGTTAATTAGAATTACTTTTTCAAGGTAATTGGATGTTGAAATTAAATTAAAACACTAATACAAGATAATATTTCAAAATAAAAATTTTGTGCTAGATATCAATGTGATCCAATAGAATTAAACATGTTGGATACTAAGAAAATTCTCATATATATCAAAGGAACATTTAGTTATATGATGATATATATAATTAGGAAATGATAGAACATTCTATATTTCTCTAATGATATTTAGGATGTTTATTGTAATGATAAAAAATCAACATTAGTAGGATCTGTCATTTTTCTAGAATATTGTGTGAGATGGAATAGTAGGAAACAATGTTATATAACGTTGAGTAAAACATAAGTATAATATATTGATTACACCCACGAATTTATAAAAATGCTGTCGATAAAATTATTGTTATATGATTTAATGGTGAAAATTGTGAAACCATTGAGAATTACTTATGATAATGAAAGTGAAACTGATCTTTCCATGAATCCATTATGACACTCTAGATCAAGAAATATTGATATTATATATAATTTTATTAAATAAAAACCTACTAATGGAGATGTGAAGTTGGAGTATATTTCCATCAAAAATTATATTTATGATATTTTCAGTAAATATATTCCAAATAAGATATATAATGTTATGAGGCTGAAACTTCATGTTCAGCCTTTCCCTCCTTCTGAAGGAAGATATGGGACATCCCAGTATCATTTCAAATATATTTTCAAAGGGGGAATAAAATTATAAAACTTATTTTGGAGAAATATACATTGGATTACTTTATATTTTGTGAATATGAAGTTTTTGTTATTTTAATAAGGGATATTAATGTTAAGTTAGTTAATTAAGGGGGTATCATTAAAATCACTAGCCATATATTTATTATCATTAAGGGATGAAATTTTCTCAAAAGATTTACTTTACCTGCTAGTTTTTTTGTGAAATCATATCTTTGAGAGAGGCTATGAATTGATGAAAATCAATGAGTTGTTATAATGAAAATACAATGTGAAAAATTAAATAACAAAATGAAAATTTTGAATTATTGAAGATATATTTTATTTTCTATCAATATTGTATAATAATGTTTTTGAGAAATAATTTATGGTGATGTTTTTTATTTTAAAATTATAGATATAGATGATATAAGATGAACTAGATTGATCTAAAAGATATACATAATTATTTTTAGTGGATTTATTTCACACTTTGAAGTTACCCTGGTTATCAAAAAAGAAGCTATTTTCACATGTTACTTTCTAAGTTTCATATGATGAGATTAAGTACATATGATTAATGAAAATTAAAGGAGGTAATTTTTCTAAATGTTACATGAATCTAGAAGTATTTTTAAATAATTTAAATTTTACACAATAGTCAACCCATAATTTTTCATAACTGTGGAATATTTTTTATAAAAGATACAATCCAAGTCAGACTCAATGAAATATTTCAAAAGATACATAATTATGACAATTTTTTTTGTATAGAGTGCCTAATTGATTAGTTGATGATGGAATGGAAGATAAATATAGAAAATTAGTCACACCATATATATATTTTCATTAAATTTAAAAAAACATTTTAGTTTAAATTTATGATATATAATTAGTCAAGAATATGAATGTTTTATTGAGATTGAAGATGAATTCTTTTTAAGATAGAGTATTGTGTGGAATATCTGATGCTGAATTAGTTGTATAATGGATATTTTTTTTCTTGAAGAAGTTCTATAATATGATATGTGAAACATTTGAGTTGGAATTAAGAAAAAAATAGATATGCTTTTAAGAAGTAGAATAAATCAGTAATGATGTGAAATATAATTATGTAAATATGAGAATTTCATAGTGATGTAAGTATTATTTCTTGTTCCACATGATGTTGAAGACCAATGAATTGTGATTCTAATTAATTTTAGAGAATATGAATTAGTTTAAAAGCATACAAGATGATAAAATATAAATCTGTATAATACGATTAATAGAAATTGTTATATGTATTAGAAATAATAGAATTATAATTTAATTCCATGGGATTCATTCGTGCGGAAGACTAAATATGCAAAATACAGAGTTGTGGGAGAATAATATTGAGTTAGAATGGTATGTTTTTTATGATGATAATTTATGTAGTCTAGAAGATCATAAGTTGAGTAGAATATACGATAAAGATATCAAAGATTTTAAAAACTAATAATATTAGAAACAATTAAGATGCAGTGTAAAAAAGTATCATGATATGTTTTATTAAATAGTTTAAATGATGTGTTGGAGCTACATTAAAAGAACCCCATAAACTCAAGAGATTATTCAGATTATTTTCAAAGATTTAAAATCTATGTAAGAATGATTTGAATGTTTTTGAATGTCAACCAAAAGATACAATGAAATAACATGTTGATTTGACATGACTAGTGTGTTGATTTTTTTATATACATTTAGCTATAAAATAATGATATATAATCCATAATTCAATCTAATATTTTTTAAATCTTTGAGGATGATTATTATTAACTCCCAAGACACAACTACCACATATGATTATAATTTATAGAAAATATTTCATCAGTTAAATACCCAAGATGAAAAAGGTTTAGTGTTTTATCTAATTATAAAATCACTAACATACCAGAACAATACTCTTCCAACCAAAAAGAAGTTTTTTCCCACCAAAAGATATTTTTTAAATGAAAAAATTGTTTCATTTATGAAAATAATATCATAATCATAATTAGACATCATAATAATTCTCAATTTCCCTTAAGTCCTTTGAGAATCATTATAAAATGTAGGGTTATAAAATAAATATTAAAAAGGGGTACAAAAGAAAGAGGTAATATGGTAATAATTTTTAATTCTTGAATTCTCATAAACAAATATTTCCTTTAATCCAATTTACTTTAATATTTTAAAAACCGAAATTTTAAACAAAAATAACAGTATTTCAAAAAAAAATACTTCATAATATTGATTCATAAAACAATATATGAAAAATTTATATTCTTCAAAATTTATTGATAAAAAATGGACACTCTAACAATATTCATTATTGAAACACAACCCTTTGAAACTTTAATAGATCATAAATTTCCCCAAAAAAAATTTTTTACGTTTGAAAGTATTATAAAAATTCATTTTTACATGAATTCAAATTCTTATTTATCTAAATCAAATTATTTTTGTTAAAAAATAATTATAATAATATAAAAATTATTTAGTAATATTAGGGAATCATATAAATTATTAATATTTCAATAGAATAACTTATAACTATTATTCACAAACCCATGATGGAATACTTTATTTCTAATTAATTGAAATACCATTACAGAATAAATTATTTTGCGTTAATTAAATATGTAATGTGGAAGAAATTACCTCGAGTAAATTCCAATATTAATTATATAAGTAATATATCATTATCTAATGTATTAGGGGGATATATTGGACCCACTAATCATTATATATAATCTTGAAGAATCATAATATAGATAAAACACATTAAAGATTTTATTTGACCCTAAAATTCCTAAAACAATTACATTTGAACCTATAAGAACAAGAATTTTTATTTAACCCATAAAAATAATATGAAATATCCTTTATTGGTTTTGATAAATTTTCTTCATAATGAAATATATTTGAGAAATAATGAGAATAAAAATTACATTGAAAAAACATGAAAACATGAAGAGAATGACTAATAATGAAAATTCAAAAGATAATGGGAAAATAAAATCATATAAACAAAATATATAATATTCCTACCAAAATTTTGTAAAGAATTTACCAATCAGAAAGACCTAAAAACAATTTGCTTTCATTATTTTGTAATGAAATTCAAGGATTGAGATGGAAATTTATAATGAATATGAATATAGGGGAGAAATAACTAAGTCGAAAACTTAAAAATATTTTAATTAATATTTTAAAAGAAGATAACTTTTACCATGAGTCATGAATCACCTTGTACATACTCTAACTCTAAAAACCCACTCCTTTTTAGATTATAAAATTATATAGAAATTTTATTTTTGATACGATGGGGGTTCATTTTGAGAACTAGTACACAAAATTACATTATAAGTGTATGAAAGTATTTATTTTGTGTTTTTGGAAATATTATGGTCTTAAATGAATGCATCAAGGGTTTAAGAGAGTGTTATAGGAAATATTTGATTATGTGTTTCTATTAAACCACAACAATAGACCTTTCACCGTGTGATCCAATGGTTCACACCATGAAAATTCATGTAGAGGGATAGGCCATATGAATTGAATAGTTCATGGTGTGAACTAGAAATTGAATCTATGAATGGTACTCAGTTATTTTTTATGGTGATTGTCCATTTTTTTATTGATTTGATGTGTATGTGGGAAGGTCAAACAACTAGATCCTACCTTCACCTTCCTCCCTTATATCCCTTAGAATGTGGTGGTTTTCAAGGAAAATTTCTGGTATAATTCTTCTACACCACCACTCTATTAACAATTCTCTTATTTTACTCCAATTTTATTTCTGATTTATATTAGGGGTTTTGCTCTAATACCACTGATTCATGGTGAAATTATTCATTTTTATTAGTTTTTTTCAAATCTTCCATATAGGAGGATTGTAGATGCTATTTTCATGTCGTCGCATGCTATTTCGGTGAAGGTACATCATTATATGATTTTAATCAGGGTCATTAATGATTTTGGGTTAAATCATCCATTTAATTAGAATGTATAATTATGGATTTTTTGTTGCTTAGTAATAGGGGTTTATGAGGAGTATACCATACCCCATCGCTCATAGTTTAGGTGGGCTGAATTTGACTGGTGAGGTTTCACACATCCAGAACTATTGTAATAAAATAATTTAATTAATTATAAATTTTAAATTAAATATAATTTTATTATAGTTTTTTCCCATACCATTCTTGATTTAGGGCCTAACTATGACAGACAATGGCCGTTGATCTTAGCTGATCTTTAAAAAGAGGTGCCAGGGTGTGGAATAAAATGGTACTAAATCTGATTGACTTAGGTGGACCCTTATATAAAACCACTTGGAATTATGTAGTTTTTATATATGTGTGAAATAAAATCTTTACATTAAGGGTGATCAACCCTTATTTAAAAATATTTCCCACATTTAAATGAAATGCCTAAAATTTGAGAATGTGCCAAGGGCTCAGTTTCACCCTTGTGCACATGCTTGTTTTGCTCGACCATCGAATGTGGAGTCCTTGATGATAAATGTGTTATTTGTGACACTTAGACTATAATGGGTAGAAATTAAATGAATGGGATGTATCATAACTTCTGATTGGTTCCCTGATTAAACTCAAAGTATAGATGGGTGTTTTCAATGTATCAAGGACAACATACATTAATATTACATCATTTTAGATGAATATTTAATAAAATTCACAATAAAATATGGTTGATGATAGTAATGTTTTAGTGTATTTTGATACTAGATACATAAAAATATTATTTAATTATAATATTCATCATCTAAAATATATTAACATATATTAGATACCATTATAGACTCATCATAATTATGTCTTTCCATCAAAACCTGGGGAAAGAAAACCTAATAAATGGTGAGATCAGATGGTAAATAAGGGTAAACATTAGTGATATCAATAATTATAGGATAATATTAACATAAGGGTATGATTAATTATTCAATTTAAATTTATCAATGTAAAATATTCATACCCAACAAATCCAAGATCATTAGATCTAAAATCAATTTATTTCTAGAAGTATGACCAATAAGGGTGTCCAAAAAGTAAACATCATTCAAGAGTCATAACATAGGAATGTTTCATCATAATAATAAGAAATTATAATATTGTGTACATATATAAATGAAATAATTTTCGTGGATAATATTATAATAGTATCCATAAAATGATCTTACTCACACATGAAAGTTTGATCAAATATATTCACAATCATGTCCACAAATATTCGATTGAGAATGCATGAAGAAATCACACCCATGCATTAATATGTGAACAATTTTATTTTAAATCATGTACAATATTATCATAATATTATTTTGAGATATTAATATCACCTTACATATATATATTAGAGGGCTATAGTAGTCTCAATTTTCACATAATCATAATTCATTTATATAAATTTTACATGATCATTAAACATTTAACATATCATCATAGAATAACCCATTGGAAATTAATTGAATTCATAAACATGTAATCATAACAATCATAGCACATACAGTGAAATAATAAGTATGGTTTCATCAGTTCATATACCTATTGAATAATAAGTAATAAAAAGGATGTTATCAAAGATGATTTTTTAAAACAGATATAGAATAATTCTTGAAAAAATAACCTTTCATTTTGAAATCCAATATTTAAAACCAAAATATTATCAATATATTAATGATTTTTTTAAAATTAAATGAAAGGTAAAAATATATAATGTAAACTTCAAAACATGGAGTAGTAATAATGAAGGAAAATTTTATTCATAAAATAATGTTAATATAAATATTATATGAAAAAATTTAATAAAAAAACCTTATTCCAAATATTACAAGAAAATTATTTTTAAAACATAATGAAAAATTTAAATCATGGTAAAAATTTATTTAAACTATCATTTAACAATAGGAATAAAATTCTTACCAAAAATGAGAAATCAGTATGAATTATCGTAAAAACATTTTCTAAACCTTTTTGTATTCCAAATAGTGGAGAATAGTACTAAAACTTAAAAATATAAAAAATAACCACAATAAGAGAATAATAAAAATGGTTTATCATATATGTACCATATAATTTACTCAATAGAAATCAAAGCATCACCAATCCCAATTAAAATGAGATTGTAACATAAATCTCTTACCTAAAGCCTCTTCTTTCTTCACATACATTATAATATCCATTATAATAAATATATATTTATTTTAAATATATTAAAGAAAAATATTCATACTTATCAAACCATATATTATGCACTTATAATATCTTATTACCTATTTATTTTTAATTCATTACTATTATCACTATTACAGGTGATAACAAATTCATTTTTCATAGAAGATTCTATTCAGATGATCCATCCCTTATAATTTGATTTTCGTTTAATCATATAAATACCATTATTTGTGATAAAAATATTATATATTCATTATATTCATATGTATAATCGTCGAAAAAAGGCAGATATAGAAAAATGAATTACACTGTTCAATGAGATGGTAGGTCATACGTATGCGTGAACGATGATTCCATTTTTTACAGATTTTAAAAAAGAAATGTAAATAATAATTCACCATTATAGAAACATATAAATATTATAAAAATGTATATGAACATTAAATACATCAATATAACCATCTACATAAATTGGTGATGAAAAAAATACACTGCTACGTGGAGATGGTAAGTTATACATATGCACATGCAATGGTTTTTATTTCCATAGGATGGAAATAAAGTGGATAATTCTTTTTAAATCATCATAATACAAATTAATTATATTTGACATATTGAATAAATTATTTTTGAAATTATACTATGGATTTATAGGAGTTTCACGAAGAAATACAATTGAAAACGTTTGGTTTAGAGTTATACATCTTCACTGAGAAACCACTTTTAGATTACACATTATGCATTAAAGGGATTGGATTTCGGAAAGAAAAGAATATGCAGGAAAATTTTAAGGATTTTATTAAGGTAATATGGTAGGTATTGGTCAATATGTAAGGCTCAAAAGGTGTGAGGAAGACAGAAGAAGAAGTATCCTTTTATAAGTGAGGGGAGGGACACTCTTAGAATTTCTTAATGCATTAAATCAATATAAATTAATTTTTATTATAAAGTGAATCAATGAAAAATATTATTAATATAGGAATATATTATGTCAAATTAATTTCCTCTAATTTTTTTGACTAGTTTAGGTGATGTTTTAACACATGTCTCTTTATTTTAACCATGTCAACCCTTTTGAAAATTACCACACTATCAATGTTTTTTAGTCCGTAAGTGTTAATAACATTACTATAAAAGGATAATTGAACCATAAATGGGACATCGTTGATATTTTGAACCATGTCACATTCACTTGGTATATGATAAGATATTTATAAATATTAAATCATTTATTGAAATATTTTTTATTATAAAATATCATTAATGTTTTTTTGGAACTAATTATTTAAATCAAATTTATAGTCCTAAATATAGGTACAAAATTAAAATATAAACCTTTCACATATACCTAATATGTTATATTTATCCCAAAAATTAATGAAAAATAATAATTAATCCAAATTTTGTTACTTTTAATATTATTTATATCATTTATTTTATTTTTCACTTAATTGAATAACTAATTTGTCTATTCTATATATGGATTTAAGGTAATTATTCAATCCCTAGAAATTAAAATTAAAATTATTATGATAAAAAAAGTAATAAATTTTGAAAATAAATATTTATAACAGAACATATCTTTTTTTATCCTTATAAAAAATTATAGGTATTTAATGTCAAGTGAGTGACAATTTTTTTTATTTTTAAAATAATATAATGGTCAAAATCAGAGAAAAATGACACCTTATATCCATATTTTAGAAAATTTGATAGAAATGGATTATATTCCCTAATCTAATAGGATGAATAAAAGTGAAATAAAAATTATAAATCTTTATCCTAAAGTTTTAACCCAAATTTACCAAATTTACCTTTATTGGGGTGAAAAATATTTACTGATGATATTATTCATAATGATACAAAATAAATGGAAATATATACCAAATTTGATCCTCATAATTATAAATACAGATCCCATTTTTCGATATTAAATTCATTGAACTGGATCAATTTAATTTAAAATTAAAATGGAATATCTTGATGAATGATACATTTTTTCAGAAATTTTTTTCTGATGTATAAAGGTTTTTATGTCAAAATTGAACATAAAATCAATTACATGGAAATTAATTGGAGTGTCAATAATAAAAATTTTCTAGTGTAAATAAAAAAAATACTTTTATAATAAATTTAAAATTTGCAAATTCTTTAAATGAAAGGGATGTTTTTAATAAGAATTATTACTATTTTACTATTTGTCAAAAAATCAATCCTTTCATAAAATTATAAAATTAATATCAAATTTAGTTTGAATTTATGATTTAAAAATGAGAATTTTTTTTTAAAATTAATTTAATGAATTCGAAATAAATTAATTATATTAATTTCTCAAGAAAATAAATTATGTTATTTCCATGAAGAAATGTACTTTGGAAGAATAAAATTATTTTAATGAAAAATTGAGTTCTAGGTTATCCTTTTTATTTAAATTATATAAAACCTTTATATATATTTTTAAGTCTAGTTATTTTATTCATATTTAAAATTTTAATGTTAAGGTTATAATGATCACATTTAAATAATAATACTAATGTCACGGTTCACTTAAACTCAGTATTGTGTGTAAAACATGAAAAAGAAATCCAATTTATTTAAATAGAAATATATAAAAAAATCCTAGGGTGTTACATTATTTCCTCCTCATAAAAATATCATCCTTATAACTCTACCACTATGATATAAACAAGTGAGGATTCTTTTTTCTCATTACATCCTCAACTTCCAACATTGTAATGTCCCAACCTGGAAGGCACTGAACCAGTGACCTGAGTAGGTGTTCCACATAATCTCAAGAATGCCTCCTGATATGGCAGAGGCTACTGAATGGAATCAGGGGTCCAATGTGTTAACAGTAAGAGAGTATAACCCCATATAAGAGTGTATAATAAAAATATAAATATCTAATCATAACCTATATTACGTACATAAAAGGAATAAATTACTGAAACATAAGAATGTTGTAGTAAAATGGAATACAGTAAAGGCCCGAAGAGCCATGTCGTGCATAAAAAATGGGTCACCCATTAGACCAATCTCATATATAAAATAATAATCCATAAATAAGTATATAATGACCTACATAAACACCAAGAAAAACCTCATCCAATATCTTAATACCATTCGATCCATCCAGCCTAACCCTGAAAAATTCAACATAGGCCTCAGCCCAAACCGGTGTCTGCAAAAAAATGTGAGAGATGCTGAGGTACCCATGTGTAGTGGAATACCATGAAAGGAATGAGTAAAGATAAATAATCCAATACCAATGGTTTCTAAAGAAAATACCAGTAAGATAAAGAGTGTATTCAGATAAGAAACATGATAAATAAACAATACATAAAGGAATATACATCTCAAAAGAAACAACTGATTTTCTAATAACACATTGGCCCTTGATTTCCAAGGAGACACCTGGGATTACAAAACATATATTGGCCCATTCCAGTCATTTGAGTCATAAAAATATGGTGAACCCTAATTTAAATAAAGAAAGCTATTTTCATTTTTCACTTAACTCATAAAACCATAATAAAGCCATCCCAGGAACATATCACATGTAACCATGCTTTCAGTCACCAAAACCTTATTATGAAATTATAACCATGTATCACAATCGATATCTACCATTCTTGGATCCTCATTTTAACACCTAAATGATGTATAAAACCTATGGTACCTATAAAATGCATGATATCCAGTAATCATACCCATGTACGTGAAATGTCATATCCAAATTTCTTAATCACATCTGTGAAATTCTATGTCCACTAGTCTCAATCATAACTTTGGAAGTCCATGTACGTTTTCAAATTCCATTCCCACTATAAAAATAGATGAGTAAATACATTTCCAACACCCTAAACCATTCCATTATATTCAAAAACACCAAGGGTCTCCATATTGACCTTTCATATAATTTTAAGAAAAAACACATAGAACCCTTTTAAAAACATAGTCATTTACCAAGGTACCAATTGGCTATTAACACCACAATTGGCTCAGACTGTTGATACCTTTTTATATATAAAAACATATCAAATTTTCTTTATAAAAATAGTGGAGTCCCGCCCATCAAATTAAAACATTTCAAGGTTACCCTTTCAACAATGGTCTTTATCATTTTCATTCAAAACATTAATGAATCCTTTCACTTAATGAAAACCCTTTTTATGAGATCCATAAAAAAAATTACAAAAAGGGGACACCCACAAGTATTTAAAATAAATATTTTAAATCCCCCTAAAACCCTTTTTGAAATCACATGGAGGTCAATATATTATTTTATCACCATATTCACTTTAATCATTTCTTTCCCAATTAAAAACCCAAAACTAAGTCAAAACCCAACACACTCATTTTAAACGATTTCAAAGTCCCCATAGGAATTTCAAAAAAGTACAACACAAAAAAATTCAATTCATCCCTCCAAAATTACATAAATCATTTATCCAAAAGTCCCAGCTTGTATACCTTAACCATTCAATCAAGTCAACTAGTAATCTTAACCGGGTTAATCTCATAACCCACTCACTTTTAACTTTTACATGAAATGGTGACCCCATGGAAGACTATTGGTTTAGTATTATAAACACTAATTTATATGGAATGATTTGTGTAGGGTATAAGTTATCAACTTAAATCCCAAAACCACTAACTCATATTAAGGAAGAAGATGAACCACACATGGTCTTTAAGGAACACACCATATGTACATGCAAATAAATTAATAGAACTATGGATAAAGATCATATAATTTCCACCTCATCAAGAAATATTTCCATAACATTCCAAAATCTTGATGAGATTTTCATGGCCCGTCCATGTATTATCTAAACTTCTCATTGTCCAAATGTTCTTATCTCGACCACCTATGCTCTAAACTCATGCTAAAAAAGCTACTAATTAATTACAAAAACAATAATTAATTAATCAATTAAAACCCAATATAAAAAATCCACAAAACTATGTGGGTCATCATTACACATAAATAAATCCAAACACTCTCCAAAAAACCCTGGAAAACTCCAAACCAAAATTCAAGCCAAATCCCTATGAGGCGAAAACATCTACATAGTTAATTAATATTAATTTGATAGAAATCACATGAAATGTCACCATGGTATCACAACCTAAAAAAACACCACCCAAGGACATGCATTAATCACCTCAGGATATCCTCTACTCAATACATCCTTAACCCCATGAGAAAAATACAATTTCCCCATGATGAAGTGGAATAATCAACAAAACCTAAACTGGAAACTATAAAATTAAAGATGAGGAAGAAGTAATATAGAAGTAGTATTCAAATGATGATACTAACCTCATAAATGATCAAATATGACTATAAACACAGAATAAACTCATTGGTTGGAGAAAAGGAAATGGTTTGCAAGCCCCATGGTCCACAGACACCTAATGGGGGTGGAAGATGGAGGAGTAGCTTAAAACCGTAAAGCGTAATTTTAGTAAAACATGAATACTAAATAATTTATTGGTAGAAGAATAGTTTGGACATATAGTTAGCCAAACCATGTTTGTATGTGAAACCAATATTACCAAAATACCATAACTTGATTAGGATCCATGGTTAGGAAAATTATATGCCAACTACGTGGTCAATACTTCATCCCCTATATAACAATCTTCGTGGTTTGTCTGAAACCATGCACAAGCCATACACCAAACCCCATGATCCCCATATCCTCTAATGGGTTCCTCATTTGTTCACATGGTTTACAACAAACCATAGTATAACCATGAAACCAAACCATGATCAGTTCAAAATGAACTGAGAAACATATGAGCATTAAGGTGCAATAAAATTTCTCCAAAACTATTTGCACAAAATTGTACCCCCTATCCATAAAAATCCAAAACACAAAAAACATAACCAAAAGTTTTAAAACTCATAAAAACACCAATGATAACACATAATCCTCATTATTCATCTAAAAAAATCATTTTTAGTCATTTTAACTCTCAGAATCCCATTCTATGTATTGATTCAAATTTCAAGACATTATGTAAATGAAAATTCAAATTCCTTAAAGAATTTCCATCGCGTATAGACATGAAATCTTAAAAACTACTCACCAAAATACATATCACCTTCAAGAAGTCTCATTGGAATCCATAAACACCTCCCAAAATATATTGGATCCCAGTTATATCCAAATTCTTTATTCTATTATAGAAGGCCTCAAACACAACCAAGTCACAACCTACAAATCATGGCACTCAACCTGCCAAAATCGAAGCCAATACCCATTGAAAAAAAATATAAACACCATGATGGTTATTTACTTATCCCATAAAAAAATATATTTTCATAATTAAAACAATCATCAGAGCTATGGTGCTTCCCATTATAATTTTCCACTTACAACCACCAACTTCAAAGGATTGGAACCTCATCCATTAGAAAAAACATAAAACAACCTAAAACCTGTGATCTTATAATGTTCCCTAAAAGGGTCCCAACATTCTAATCATAACACCATTGAGAACCCAAATCAATATAATCACCCTTACTCATCATTGAAATCAATCTATAGTCGATGCATACCTTCCATCCATGCACAAAATAAGTCAAAATGGATTTTACTTGAAAGTTGAATTCAATATCCAAAATGAACCTGTCATTCCTAGAACAATGCGCAAGATGCGATTTGTAGATTACTGAATTTGTTCCCAATAATAAATCAATCTAGAATATACCCATATGATATAGCTCCAATTTATATCACATCATTATTTTACTTGGTCATGATGCCTTTATTCCTAGAGGCATCCCATGTCCACTTGAACACATTGACCAAATTACATACCCATATCCTCGTGAGATTCCAAAATCATATCCCCCAATGAACCAAATCCACCATCATTATTCACTACCCAACCAATAAAACAATTAAATAATTATGTTAGATTGCATATATAAGCAACCTTGAGCCTTTATCCAATGCTAAACTTGATTATCCAACAAAAATGATTTATCATTACAATCCCCTTCAAAATTTAATCATGCACCTCATTAGTTCCTATATGGAATCATGTTTCCACCACAACTAATCCTCGATTATGTAAACATAACTATGAATCATATAGCATGAATGTCACACCTCTATGACCAAAATGAAACTTCCCACCCTTGGAGTGTCATTTCCCCCACCCCACTCATGAATCCTTAACTCCCACGACCCACACTCCATTAAATTCCCACATAGGAATTAAACATGGACATATCGCAATCACTTGAGTGAAAAGAAATAATCAACTATCAAAAATTCCTAGTATATAAGAAAAACCCCTTGATGTTCATTGAAATGCATTCCATTATAAGACTTACTCATATATGGAAGACGGTGCACCTCTTGCTGTACGACTTTAATAACATCGATCCATTAGATCCCCCCAATGGCGGTCCATTATAAAACCAAGAAATACATTTTGATATCAATTATTATATTTGATACTCTCTCAGCATACTCAAGTAAATATCAAAATATTGTGCATGATCGTCTCTAGGCTATGAGTATGCTAAGATATAGTTGAAAAATACAAACAAAAACTTATCCATTCACAATGTCACCTCCAACTACATGGATATGTAAAACCCACTCAAAGGTCACAAGAATCCCTTCCTATAATAATATCACCATAATAACATTGTTCATTGTCGTAGTAATGGATACCTTCTCAAACCAAGCATTCTGAGCGTACAATCCCATAACATTTGATCCACAATCCATATTACACAACATGTTTCCATGTTCTCATTTCCCCAAGATCCCATTAACACTTATCCATTAAATTATATTGTGTTACCCAACCAAATAACTATTCTCCTTTTCTAGTTAGTAACATCCAATGAAATTTTTTCTCACAATCCCTATTTAATGGACATGCCTACCCTAAATAACCATCTTACACTCAGCCAAAACCATTCACATGACAACTCAAAACCCCATAATACTTCAAAAACTCCACTGAGTTAATTTACACTCTTACCACATTCATAAAATTGCATCCATAACTGACCAAGCTAGGCACCTCATCTGTCATTCCCTATGAAAACGGTATTTGTAATCTGAGCATCACCACACCAAGATATTTTCATATCGAGGGGAAAATAAATATCCATGTGATTCTCAATATGAACATACAAAGTCTTCTTAATCTGTAAAGTCACCACCCAATGTAAATTATCACATTGAAAATTACATATTCTTAAGCACCTCCTATAATCCTAGTCCTACTCATAACTCTCAAGTGCATCCCGCATGCACAACCATTACCTGGGATAAGTATCCAAATGAACCCAACCCTCTAGAAATAAAAAAAGTATAAATCACTATCACACACGTTCTCATTTAAAAAACAATATTCATCACCTAATAATATTTCTAGGTTTCACCCTTTATGAACAATTGTCAAAAGTATAAAGCATCAATCAATACCTCACAAACTTAAAGCCACTCACAACATGGATGAACACTCTCACAGGTAACCATAGATGGTAAAATGATTTTTTACTAAAATGGATTTACATTAATGAAGGATACGAGGCTATCTGGCCTAGAACTTCTAGTTAAGTCTTACATCAAGTTACTAGTACCAACTACCTAGGTCTATGCCAAATCATAGTAGGCCAAAAGTCATGACGTGTCAAACACTCTCTCATCCAAATGACTCACAATATCAATATTTAAAAACACACATCTCTAGGGTGTCACATCCAAATGAAATCACACGTCAATCTAACCACCCAAAACTAGGGAACCTATCCTCTATGAATATCTACACATGATACCACACTATAGTGGACTAGTCCACATATGTCAGAAAAAATAGAATCACCAAAATGCAAACAAAAACAACCCAAAATGGATCCAATTATCATATATCTACACCATGATATACCACAAGAGTCTATTATCCTACTATGAATGAGGAAAAAAATCAGTTTCCTCGTTGAACATTTCACCATAGATCAAAATGACCTACCATCATATGTAATTCTATATAGATGACATCCCAATTAAGTATAATTCCACCAATTACTTGTATGTGAAAATTCCATATGAGTAGTTTTTGGAACATTAAACAATTACAATTTTTCATAAAAAATCACACACTTGAAAGAATATAACATTTGTATCCTATGTGAATACCAGGACTTATGAGACACATCTTACCTCTATAGGATAAGAGTTAAAAACAAATCACATGCCTCTTTCCAATTGATGATGAGCTAAAAATTCATCATAAATCATCAAATCCCATCCACATGTGTGTCAACCAAGGTAAAAATAATATATGATCATAACATAAAATACTAAGAAAATAAATCCCCATCCCTTGGTGACCTTAAATTACTACTAGAATTACTGTTCATGACGCACCAATCCAATGTCCATTACAGGCTCTGAAACTTTTTTATATTTTCATTATACCAAATTCTAAAGATAAAATAAATAGGAAAGTAACTCATTTGATTCCATATTGTTACATCATGACCTATAATACACTAAACCATTTCACTGATATATTTTTAATGTAACACCCCAAGATTCCATGCTACACTTCTTCTTAATAATTCAATAGCTTGCACTACATGCAACTCTGAGTTTGAGCGCACCAAGACCTATCGAACTAGCCATTTAAAATGAATTCATGAATAGTATTAAACAAGTTTTAAATTATATATATATCACATATAATTTTAACATTAATCTTATGTGTTTTTGTAAATAATATAAGGACAAATTCAATTTTTCCGAAAAGGGAATTATTTTTCAAAAACACCAGTTTTTCGTCCATTTAATGGGGAACCTCTTTTAAATTCTATATTTGAAAAGTTTATATAATAAATTTAAAAAAATGAAGATATTATTTACTTTAGGGACCTAAAAATATATTTTGGATGAATTTTTGGTACTTTTTTTATAACTTTTATATTTTGATGAATAATGAAAAATTATAAATTTTTATTGAATTTTTTTACCATCGAAATAATGTATAGTGTAAAATTATAAATTTGAGTGTTTTTAAAGTATAATTAGATTATATTTTTTTATAATTTAATATAATTTATGTAATTGGAAGTAATTTCATATTTAAATTGCACATTAACACATGTTAATCTTTTGATAGTTGTTTATTTCTTAAAAACCCATTTTCTAGTTTTGAAAATGGGAATTAATTTTAAATTAATTACTACAAATTCTATGTTTTGAATTTGGAAAAATGGATTCTATATTTGGAATCATAATTTATTAATTGTGTAAATAGGTACCTTTTTTAGAGATTATGAATAATGACTTTTGTAATTATTTTTATTTACCATGGATAAAGGGTAAACCTGGTAAACAAGGGTTAAAAATAATATTATAATAATATAAATCTACCCTAAAACATGTCCTAATCCTATTGGATGAGATATTTAATATCCTGTTCATCCTTAGTCTATAAAATTTCCATTTCAAACCCACTTGGGTGTGAAAATGAAATTTTAGAATATTAAATTTAAAGAAAAGAGAAAAATAACATAAACTTGTATCTATTACTAAATGAATTTTAATAAAGGTTTATATAACTGATATATATGAATATAAATATTAATTTCAAATATAATGTTTTTAACTACATCATGGTATTTTATATATAATTTTTATACATTAGATAAATAAATTTATTTATGACACAATTATGATTGAGTGATTAACTTATAAATGAATGATTTATATAAATGAAATACAAAATATTAAAATAAATGTAATTTAAATATTTTTAATCTTGAAAATAATTTTTTTGGATAAAATATATATATGAGGGATTGTTTAATGCCTTTTATTTGAAGGAATACATTTTTATGACTTAAATAACCAATTACTAAATAGTGTCAAAATTGACATAAATGACTTCTTAAAACAAATAATATTTTATTAAATGATATAAAAATACGAAAAATATAACATTATTATAAATTAATTATAGAATTTTCAGAATTACATTAATGATCCACTTTAGGTTCATTTTTCATTTTATATTAACTGAATTAACCCTATAGTATAAAAATAAAAGAATATAGGGCAATAGTTTTTCTGTTTAACTAAGGGTTAACCGCAAAAGATAAGGATAATTTCTTAAACTAAACTTGTCTCAAAATCATTTTATGAGATTATATATACCCATACTCATATTTTACTCTAAATAAATCACTTTTCAGATATTATAAATTGAAAATAAATTGAAAATAAATTAATATTTCAATCTTTTTTTGAAGTGCCTCTCACCACTCTTATAAAAGGGAACTTCTCTTTCTCTTTAATTCACACATAAAAAGCCATTTTTCTCATCCAAAACCTGAATAAATATCCTAAAAACATAACTCAATTAATAATATCAGAAAAAATTGGGTAGAAAACCAAGTTATGGAGTCATTTTGAGAAAATCAAAAGAGGACACCTGAAGAAGAGGTAATCGTTTTATCCCTTTTTTCGAAGTTCCTTTCTTATTCTAATTTTTATTCCTAAGTTGTTACCACAGTAAAATAATAAATACATAATATAATATATGTTGATATTTGTTTATGGTTATTGTAAAACCATATTTCTCCTTTTACCCATCCTATGAAAATCAATACCACCATGCGTGCGTGCGTACGACTTATCGTCTCCACGTCATGGTTTAAACTATTTTTCGTCTATACATTATTTAGGTTGGTATAATTATGAATATAAATTAATTAAATAATAAATATAACATGGTATAATTTCTTTAAAATTCATATTCCAACCAAATCCATACCATTAAACCATCAAATAAAATGATATTGTCGCTCGTGCGTACGTACAGCTTACCGTCTCCACAAAGCGATGAGACTCATCTTCCTCATCCACCATCCAAGAATGATTATAAAAAATATATATTTTTCATAATTATGAAATATTACCTAATAATTATAATATAATTATATATATCTATGTACATATATGTCATTAACTAACTTCCATTCAATATGATAAGAAAACAGAAACGACGTTCATGAGTACGTACAGTCTGGCGTCTCAATGAATGGTGTCTTTTATTTCATATATCTATCTATTATATATATTTATATGATGAATATGTAGTATATATAAATAATATTATACATTCTTGAAGTAAGTAAATCCTGATCTAAATATTATGATCAAGAATAACAAGTCAAAACACGTATGATAAACAAACCGATTATTACCCAAAACATTGCATTAAATTGGAAATGTTAATAAAAAGTTAATATAATTTCATAAAAAATCATATATGATATTATGAATCTTTTTAACATTCCTATATAAGTTAATAATATGTTTCCAAACATTATACAAGATTTTTGAACACGTACAGAGAGTATCAAACCTAATGTAAGGGTTAATTTATCAATCTCATTATTATCTGAGATTGTTTATGTGTAAGTATTTATTGGCACATATTTATCATACATATATGTGTTTCATAAAAATGGTTTCAAAAGGAATATTTTAAGGTTTTATGGAAGAGATGATTTCACAAGATCATCTTTTTAAATGTTTTGAAGATTAATTTTCTAAAGATATTTAATGAATGTCCATGTTTTCTAAATGATTTTAAGGATGTATTTACTTGGACATGATTTTTTTAAAATGTTAATTCCTTTCAAAAAATTCAAAGTGGTATGGGACAATTTGATTAAAAAATATCTTTAAAATGAATTCCTTAATAAATTATGCTAGTTTTAAATTATTTCAAAAAAATATGATATTTCTCTCGATATGTTTTACTGATTATTTTCATATATGTAAAATCATTTATTAGATATTATTATTGATTGAAGATTATTTTTTATAATAAAATCTTACATTTTTTATTGAATGAGTTATGATATGTTTGGATGTGGATGTGTAATTTTTAAACCATTTATTGTTTATGGTAAATTATTTACATTTCTTATGCTAGTTTTAATATGAATGATTATGTTATGTTTCACCATTTTCATATGAGGAATGAATTGGACTTAGTAAGTGATAGGTGTGGCCTGCTATATCCCCGCGATGCATCGATATGTCTCATGAGACAAATTATTGTCTTGGCATAAGGCCTTGACAGAATATTTGTGTATGGTTTTCGAACAAAGCCTTGACGTAATGGTTTTGATGTCTGACATTATGAATTTCCTCATTATGAGATTAGTTATTTATTTTACATGTGATTATTTGACTAGTAGAATATCCATGTTAATGTTTAAATGGAATTATTTTACTTATTATTTCTATATTATGTTGGAGATATTGTTTTAAAATTATTGTGTTTTATTTTTGTACCTAACCTTAAAGTGTTATGCTTAATTGTGATATCTTCTACTATATTGTTTATCAATAATAAGAATCTGAGCTCACCCCTTTCTTATGTTTTATTTTCCTAGGATTACAAGAAGTGTTTTATGATTAATATGAAAATTTTCACTACGACAATAATGGAATTATAAAAGAATTATCTATGCTTTGTTTTATGTTAGGAATTGTAATGTAATGTTCATGTATGTAATCTATTTTCCAAGACAACTAAACTAATCAGTCCTTCATGATATTATTCCTTGTAATCATGCCAATGTATTAAAATAATACACCATCTCCATAAACCTGGGGGTGGGGCATTACAGTTGGTGCTAGAAGAATTATAGAAGAAACCTTGGAAATAGATTTCGAAAACATAGATTAGTGATCATAACCCTAATATAGACATTGAGGATAAGTATATAAGAACCCCCTATAAATTTAGTAATGATCATGGATAACCTATGAGTAATCCAAAGACATTATAGATTAAAAGTACCTTTCCTTGATTATGTGGTTTTCTTCATTGAGATGTCTTTATCACCCAATGCTTTATGGTCTTAGTTAAAGGAGGAAACTAGAAGGAATTGGATTAACATTGACTTTGATTGAAAATCTTTTGATATTGAGAAAAAAATTGGATAATGAATGGAGAAAAAGATATTGGGATTATGGCAAATCAGTTATCATGATATATGATTAACAATGTGATCTTTGATGAATTTACTAACACATTGAGTAAGAGTAAGATGAATGGTTATAAAAGTTCAAATTTTAAAAATCATAGAATAAATAAGATTTGGCTTCCTACATGTCAAGAGGAAGGGAAGAAGAACCTTGAGGAATACTGCATAAGGATGGGAAGCTTTTATATCTATGGAAAAAAGGTTCATATAGTGACCAATTGTTATGGAGTTCAATGTATCATCTATGGAAATCAAGGGAATTACCCAACACATTTCCCAGACATAATAATATACCTATAAACCAAGGAAGGACCTATTCCATGACAACCATTAAATTGGAAGTGTTGAAGTATTTATGTTTTTGGATCAAAGAATTATTAATAGTGATCAATATTAGGAGTATTTAGTTTACATTTATCATTAGTATTTACAAGAATATGTTGAAAATATATAATGGATAATAAAATTGGTTTAAGGAAAAGATTTTTTGGATAACATATGATTAAAGTAAAGATAGCACATAATATGTTTTTTATATTAAGATAATAATGTTTGGATAAAGATATGTTGGATTTGAATAAGTAAATTGGATGATCATAGTTTCTTGAGAAGAAATTAGGGATTTGTAAATAAGATGATTATGCTATCATGGATGAAGTGTACAACGTTTTGGGACATAAGGAATAATCCACTATGATTTGGAACAAGGAAACATACATGATTTCAATAGGGATATATGATAATTCAGGTTTTTACTGTGACTTAAGAGAATACACGATGAAGGTGTTCACATGTTTGGAATGTGACAACCAAGAACTTCTCTATGAGATATGGGAGATAAATTCTAATCTAATTTGGTTAACCTCTTTATAAATTTGTAGTTTTTTAGTTTTTATAAGGATTGAAATGTTATCCATTTTTGTATAGTTTAATTTATACTCCTATTGAATCTTGTTAGATTATTGTATTATTTCTCTTTAATTATGTGATAACTTGTGCTAGAACATTTTTTGAGATATATGGAATGACCTATCCTTTTATTTATGGATGTCACCATCTTCCAACACTTCATAAATGAAAAATTCAACTTCATTTCCTTGAATAAGAGATGAAGTGGAAATTGTTAAAGGCTTGACTTATGGTGAGATTGTACTGAAATAATGTAAGTATTTCTTCTCTTATTATTCAACTTAAGGGAAAGGATCTTGAAAACCAAAAATGTTTTCCAATACATTCTTTTCTGACGCATCAAATGGTCCAATGGATCACCATAGATTTTTGGATTTCAGATTGTTAACCTTGTCCTAATAATATTCTCTATCACTCTTCATCAGAACTTTATGGTTAAATTTTTCTTTCATGTAAATTTTTTCCTACAAGGAACCCTAGTATGTGTTATTTCTGGAAACCATAATACTTTCCTTTTAAAATAGAGGTTTCATTAATCCATTTTTCGATTAGGGATCTCAACTAAGATATTTTAAAATTTCAAAACCATTGTTTTTAATCCTGAATTTAAATTTTGAGGACACAATTTATTAAAGTAGGGGAAAATGAAACGCCCCAAGCTTCCCCAGTATGCCTCTTCTTAATAATTCAATAGCTCACACTACACGCAACACCGAGATTGAGCACACCATGACCTATCAAACTAGCCTTTTAAAAAGAGGTTATGAATAGTTTTATTTATTTTTTGATTTTTTATATATCCCATATAATGTTAAAATTTATCTTATTTTTTTGTTCGACTTAACATAAGGACAAATTTAATTTTTTAGATAGGAGAAGTATTTTAAAAAAAATAGCTTTTCAACTTTTTAAAGGCGAACACTTTTTAAATTCCATAGTTGACAATTTTATATATTAAATTTGATGAAATTATATTATTATTTATAAGTATGACATAAAAATTTAGTCTGGATGAATTTTTTTTACTTTTTTTATAACTTTCATATTTTGATGAATAATGAAGAATAATAAATTTTAATGGAAAAAAACTTTTTTAATCCAAATAATATATTGTGTAAATTTACAAATTTGAGTGGGTTTAAAGTATAATTAGATTATAATTTTATTATTTAATATAATTTATGTAATTGGATGTAATTTTAAATTTAAATTGGACATAAACACATGTAAATATTTTGATTGTTTTTGTATATTAAAAACTCACTTTTTGGTTTTGACAAAGAGAATAAATTTTAAAATAATTTCATCCTATTATGTTTTTTTGAATTTGGACAAATGGATTCTATAATGGGAATCAGAAGTTTAAAATTGTGTAATTAAATACCCATTACTTTTAGACATTTTGAATTGTAACTTTAGTAATTATTAATATTTACCATGGTTAATTGAAAAATTAGGTAAATAATGTTAAAAAATAAAATTATTATAATATAATACTACCCTAACATGTGTCCTAATCCTATTAGATGAGATATGTTTGACCATGAGATTACTTATGCAGAATTTTTGGCATTTGGGGGCCACTTGGGTGTGAAAATGACATTATAGAATATTTAATTTAATGAAAAGGGAAATATAACATAAATATGTATCTTTTACTAAATTAATTATAATATAGGGTTATTTAATTGATATATATGAATATAAATAGTCATTATAAATATAAAAATATTTAATATGTCATGGTATTTTATTTATAATTTTTAGACATTATATAAATAAATTTATTTATTACACAATTATGATGCAGTGATTACCTTATTAATGAATTATTCAAATAAATGAATTTATAAGTATTAAAATAAAGGTAATTTGAACATTTTTATGCTATCCGAGAATTTTATAGATTACATTGACATGTTGGGGATGAGTTAATGACTTTTTTTTGAAGGAATCAAATATTTATGACTTTAACAAAAATCAAGTACTATATAGTGTCAAAATTGATATAAAGGAGTTTTTAAAACAAATACTATTTTATTAAATAATATAAAAATTGTAAAAATATAAGATTCATCCAAATGGCTTATATAATTATAAAATTTTTATTAATTTTACTCATTAATCTATCTTTGAATTTTATAGTAACTAAATTAACCTTATAGTATTAAAATACAAGAAGACACAGTAAGAGTTAAACTATTTAACTAAGGGTTTATCCCAAAAGATAAGGATAATTTCATGAACTAAACTTTTAAAAAAATCATTTTCTAAGAGGATTTAGAGCCATCCTCATATTATGTTCAATATAAATCTCTTTTGATCTATTATTAACCTAAAATAAATTTAAAATAAATTAATATTTCAATCTTTTCCTAAAGATCCCCACACCTCTCTTATAAAAGGGCAGTTATCCTTATTTTTAATTCACACATCCAAATCCATTTGTCTCGGCCAAAACTGGACTAAATCTCCTTTTAACTTCCATTTCTTAATCTAAGAGGCCAAAAATTAGGTATAAAATCAAATTATGGAGTCTTTTTTTTTTGAAAAACAAAATGAGACATCTCAAGAAGATGTAATCATTTTATCCCTTCATTAAAAATTCTTTTCTTCTTCTACTTCCTCTTCCTAAGATGTTACCATACAAAATAATAACTCCAGAATAGAATATATGTCGATTTGTTTTGATTATTATGGGATTTACATATTTATCCTTTTACCCATCCTATAAAAAACAATACCACCATGCGTGTGTACGTACGACCTACCATCTCCACGTCGTGGTGTAAACGGTTTTTCATCTACACTATATTTTGATGGATATAATGATGAATATAAATGAATTTTATAATAAATATAACATGGTATTATTTAAATAAAATTCATATTCCATCCAAAATCATACCATTAAATCATTTGATAAAATTATATTGTCACTCGTTTATACACATGACTTACTATCTCCACAACGTGATGAGACTCATCTTCCATGTCCAACAACCAAGAATGATTGTAAAAAATATATATTAGGAACAATTATAAAATATATGTCATTATAATTATACTGGGATGATATATACATATACATATACATATATATATATATATTCATGTACATATATTTCATTCACTTTATTCTATTCAATACGATAAGAAAACAGAAACATCATTCATGCGCACATACGACCTACCATCTCCATGAATGGTGTATTCCATTACATATATCTATATATTATATATATTTATATTATGAAAATTTAGGATATATAATTCATATTATATTTTCATTAAGTAATTAAATTATTATCTAGGTAATATCATCAATAATAACATGTCAAAACACGTATGATAAACAAAGTGATTATTATCTGAAACGTTGCATTAACATGGAATTGTTAATAAATATGTAATATAAAGTCATAAAAAAATCAGATATGATATCATAAATATATTTATGATTCTAATATAAGTTAATAATATGTTTAAAAACATTATTAAAGAGTGCGTACATGTACAGAGAGTATCAGGCCTAAGGTAAGGTTAATTCTTCAATATCATTATTATCTGAGATTGTTTATGTGTAATGATTTACAAAGAAATATTAATCATCCATGTCTACGTTTCATAAAAATGTTTTCAAAAGGAATCTTTTAAGGTTTTATGGAAGGAAATCTCTAACTAGATCATCATTTTAAATGTTTTAATGATTTATTTTTCTAAATTTATTTAATTAATTTCTATGTTTTCAAAATGATTTTGCAGATGTATTTATATTGAAATGATTGTTTTAAAATGTTAATCCCTTTCAAAAGATTCAAATTATTATGGTACACATTGAATAAAAAATCTCTTTTAAATGATTTTTTAATAATGTTCTAACTTTTAAATGATTTCAAGAAAAAGGGATATTTCTCTCAAAGAGTTTTACTGATTATTTCCATCTATGTAAACATCCTTTATTAGATATTATTATTGGTTGAGGTTGATTTTTTATAATACAATCTTCCAGATTGTATTGAATGAGTAATGATATGTTTGACTATGGATGTGATATTTTTGTACAATTCATAGTTTATAGTTAAAGTATTGAAATTTAATATGCTAGTTTTAATACGAATTATTATCTTATGCATCACCCTTTTCATATGAAGAATTCATTGGACTTATAAGTGAAAGGTGGGGCCTACTATAGCCCCTTAATGCATCAGTAGGTATCATGAGACAAACTAGTGTCTTGGCATAAGGACTTGATAGAATATTTATATATGGTCTTGGAACGAGGCCTTGACATAGTGGTTATGATGTACAACATTATGCATTCCCTCATTATGAAATTAGTTATTAATTATAGATGTGATTATCCGACTAGTAGAATATGAATATAAGTGTTTAAATTTTATTATTTGATTTATTATTTCAATATTATGTTGAATATATATATATTTAAAATCTTTTGTTTTATTTTGGTACCTAGCCTTTAAAATTTTATTCTTAATTGTGACAGCATTCACTTTATTGTTTATCCTTACTGAGCATTAGAGCTCACCCCTTTCTTATGTTTTATATTCCCAGGATGCCAATAAGTGTTTATTGATTGATATGAATAGTTATTATAGGGGAATATGTTTATTCTCAAAGGATTATCTATGTTGTGTTTTATGTTATAAATTGTAATGTAATGTTCATGTATGTAATCTATTTTCTAATACTGATAATCTCATCGGTCCATCAGTACATGATTACTTGTAATGCTAATATATTAAAATAATGCACTATCTCTAGGATTCTGGGGTCGGGGCGTTACATTTAAACATAAATTCACTTATGAATCTATCTATTCCAGAAGTTTTTGAGTAGCAGCAGGGATCTAAGGTAGTACAATGAAGAGAATATACCACCATATTAGAGTTCAAAATAATAATATAAGTATCCATGAATCAATTGAATCAAATTATTTGAAGATAATATATAACTGATACATAATCATGATGAAGTAAAATTGAATATTTCACAGGACTAAAAAACCAAGTTATAAGTACAACATAAGTCACCCACTGAATCGATACCATATATAAAACAAAAAACATGAAATATATACATCATGTCCTACAAAAACATTGAGTTGAGCCTCATCCAATCTCTAGATACCATCTGCACTATTTAGATCGAATATGACAAACTCAACACATGAAACAACCCGAACATATTCCTAGAATAAACATGTGAGATATTTTCTAGTAACTATGTACAATGACGACCTAAGAAGGGTGTAAGTACAACTCATTATACCACCACCATTGGTGTCTAAATCTAATTACAATCAGACAACAAAAATTATGAATTTAAGCAATGGGATAAACAAAAATCACATAAATGAAGATACATCTAATATAAAAAACCTTTTTTCTAGTAACCTGTTAACCCTTGGATTTCAAGGAGACACTTGAACATGTCAAAAAAAAGTGGATTTTGTTTTTTCATCTGATTCATAAACATAGTTTGAACCACAATTTAAATAAAGTAATGGATTTTAATTTGATACAAAACTCATGGACGAGTAATGTATCCATCCAAGGCGCATATCTCATGTACCCATGCTATCAATGACTAGAACCTCAGTTTATAATATCAACATGGTATCACAATCGATATAAACTATTCATGGATCCTTAGTATAGTACTAATTTTGTAAAAAAAAACTATCAATACCAATACATTTCATGATGTCCAAAAATATTACCCATGGAAATGAAATTTCATTTCTAATTATCTCAATCACATTTTTGTAATTTCATGTCAACTAATATCAATAATAACTATATAATTCCATGTCCTTTGTGAAACTCCATGCCCACCTTAACCATGGATGAGGAATTCTATGCCAAACATCCTTAACCATTCTATTATATTCCAAAATACCAAGGGCCTCCATCTTGACCTTCCAAAACATCCAAATAAAATATCCAAAAAAACAATTTTAAACCCTCATCATCTTCCAAGGCCCCAATAATACATTAACATCACACATGGATCAAGAATCTAAGCACCTTTTACCCATTAAAATATCATTCAAATGTTCCCTATAAAACATATGGAATCTCACCCATCAACTTAAAAAATTTCAAGTCCACCTTTAAAAAATGGTTCCCCCTCTTTGCCATTCAAAAAAAGGAAAAAGCCTTTATTTCCATTAATTTTTTTTAAAGATCCATTAAATAATTTTAACAAAATGGGAAACTAATCCCCCATTTCAAATAATCTTTTGAAATCCACCAATGAACCCATTTTGAAATCACTTGGAGTTAAAAAATCCTTTTAAAATAATAACAACTTTAAACATCGCATTCACCCTTTAGAACCCAAAACTATTTCAAAACCCAACACACCAATTTATAATCATTTGAAATTATCCATAAACATTTAACAAAATTATAATGCCTATTTTTTTAATTCATATTTATAAAATTTCATAAAAAAATAATCCCCATGTCCCACCAAGTAACCCTTAACCATTAAATAAGGTAAAATAATGATTTTAATAAAGTTAATTTCGTAACCCACTCACTTTACCCATTTCCATGGAATGGTTTACCCCATGGGAAACTGTAGGTTCGTTTTTATAAACACTAATGGGTCCTACCCGATATGTGGAAGGTCTATGGTATTAATTTAAATCCCAAAACCACATACTAAATCCAAGGAATAAAACACACCACACATGTTATTTAAGTAATGTACCACATACACATGTAAATAAATTAACAATAATATTTGTAATGTTTATAGATCAATAACCTCAAAAAAATATTTTTCATGACATTCCCAAATATAAAAGAAATTTCTATGGCCCATCTATGCCTTATCCAAACTACTTGGCATACAAGCATGCTTTTCTTGACCAAACAAGCTTTAACCACACACCATGAAAAGAAACTAATTTATTAAAAAATATAAATAATAAATAAATTAAACCCCAACACATTATAATGCTGGAAAATAGAACAGTTCATCATGTCTCACTAAAAACAAATCTAAATACTCACCAAATACCAATTGAAAACCCCCAACCAAAATCCGATCCAAATCCCCCAAAGGTGAATATATTTCTAAGGTTATTACAAAATTATTTGATACAAATCCTAAAAAATACACTATAGTAACATACCTTAAAAAAATAAATGAAAAAATGTGTGGAAATTGTCTTAGAATATCTTTTAGAAAATCTAAACAAAAGTTCCACAAAAAATGGATGATTACAATATGGTCCACTGGAATCGTTAAGGAAACCAAAACAAGGGGAACTATAAAATTAGAAATTAGGATGAAGGAATAGATAAAAAGTTGTTTTATAGTGATGCTAACCTTAAAAATTACCAAGGATCACCATAAATAATCACTAGACTAAGAGGTTGGATAAAGGGAAAGGGGTTAGGACCCCCACGGTCTATATATGTCTAATAGTGTAGGAAGGGGGAGAAGTTGCATAAAAAACCAAATGGATTGTTAGTAAAATTACAATTTTAAAGTGTTATGGGAAGGGATACATTTAGTAGAATCATGCACCAACCATACACACCCTAATTCCCAACGTACCATGCCTCTCACAGTTAGACCACACAATTATGTAAATTGTAAACCAACCATACAGTGAATACTTCTTCCCCTCGAGATCAAGGAAAATTGTTTTTATAACATGATGCACATCTATGAGAGATTCACCATGATCTACAACACCTCATAGAGATTCCACTTTGACATAATTGGTTTACGATAACACTTGACCTAACAACGAAACCCAAATATGCTTAGCTCAATGTGAACTGAAAAACATCTGATCATCCTGGTGCTTCATAGTTTCTACTAAACCATGCACACAAAACTGTTCACCCTTGCATAGAAACTCAATAACTCTAAAAACATATTTTGAAGACTATGGAACTTATATAAAAATTTTAGGTATCTACCAATCCTCATTCCTCATCTCAAAACATCCTTTTTAGGTATTCTATCTTTCATAATCCCATTACGAGTATAGATTCAAATTTGGACCAAATTAAGATTACTTATGAAATTTTCATCCTACGTAGATGAAGTATCTTACACATATATATTCCAACAAGTTATGGGTTTAAAAAAACTTTAACTTGTATATTGGAATTGTTTTAGAGAATTTTCTCTCTATTATCAATAATCTCTACCAGTTTCTCCTCAAAAGGTAGATATTATTCAAGTGGTATGACCTATGAGTATCTTTGAAGGATCAATTTTATACTTAATCAAGAGATATATAGAGAAAACATCATAAACATGAGATAAATTCTTTAGAAGTTCCAAATGACAATCATACATCCCAATATGTTCAATAATTTCATTGGGATTGATATATATTGTTCTCAACATTCGCTTATTTCTAGATATCTTAACCTTCTTCCAAGGATATATTTATTGGAATAACTTTTCACCAACTTCGAAATCTTGATCTCAATGATGATTGTTATCATAACGTTTAGGTTATATATAAAAATCCCGAATGTGATGCTGAATGAATCAATATTTATATGTCATCTCCACAACTATCTCATGTCCCAAAATCTTTCTTTCTCCAACTCCATCCTAACACTTTGGAGTTCTTCACTTCCTTCCATAGTGGGATTTATAATGAGCCATTTGAAAACTTAATTGAAAGCTATTGATGTAATAAATAACAACTAGAGGAAGGTGTTGATACCATCTAACATTAAAATCCATATTATAAGATCTCAACTTATCCTCTAGGGGTTGATGATTCTCTTAGACTGACCATATGTCCAAGGATGATAATCAATAATAAAACATAACTCTAAATTTATAGCATAATCTATACTTCCCCAAAACATATAGGTAAACCTTATATCTCGTCCAAATAATATATGAGATGTAACTCTTTGAAAACTTACCAATTATATAATGCATGTTTTTAAATTTTCATCACACTACTAGAATGTCAGTCTATACCCAAAGACCTATACTGAATGTTTTAAAAAAACCTTTGGTACGGTTGTTATATCCCAATGGTTTAGCATAAACGTTGGTATATCCAGTTTATCTCGAGTCTATACCAGTGGTTTTGAAAAACCATTGGTATTGATACCTATATATTAATTTATTTTTAAAACATTTGGTATAGAGATGTCTATAAAAGTGGTTTTATGAAAACATTAGTATATGCTTCCTAAAAGTGCACTACCTACGTGGGATCCCTTCCACCCATAGCATATCATCCATAACCCTAGAATAATTTTGCATTCAATTTTCTTCCCCACCCATGATGATCTCTTATTTTTTTACTTCTTTTAATTCCATTATTATTCAATACTAAATCAATGAAATCCAAATCATTCATATATTATATCAATGATGAATATCCTTTTTATTATATCTCTATAACACCATGGTATTTTTTTTATCTTGACTTAATTATTTTTGATATGTCTAAACATTCTTGTTACTATTGAATCAAGGGTTCTCTATACTTATACTGAAATTAAATTTGTTAATTTTCTGGTGGTTCATACTTTAGTTACCATTTTTTCTTCATGTAATTCTATTATATATATAATTTTAGTTTTTCAGTGGATTATTTTCAAAGATTAGTCCCTCTAGGGGACATTTTTAGTGAATGTTTGGTCACAATAATTATCAACCTTTTGTTTTTGATATATGTAACCTAATTTGAAACTCATGAGTAGTTTTTTCACTTATTATTTTTTATTTAAAATTTTTTATTAACATGTGAAAAATGATTCACTTTAGCATTCCTCAATATGAAATGGTTTTCTCACTTTAATTATCCCCCTTGAATGTTGTTTTCACTTATCTCTAGTTTTTGACTTATTCCCTCGTGAAGGAGAGTGTCACTAAGGAACTTATTTATTAGTCCTTTATTCCTCATTAATTTATTCAATCAATTAAACCTCATTTAAATAATACCATTAGGTATTTATATTCTATAACTCACATTATTATAATTAAATCCTTGACCCTTGATAGATGAGGAATCAACATAGTGCTCATTTTCCAGCATGGATTTGTCACATTGTTTGATTGAACTCCTTATATATCATAATAAAATATATAATTCATTAATTTTAAAAGGGTTAACTGCACAATGTTGAGAAACCACATATATCAGAATCAATATAAAAACCATTATAATACTAAAATGGTAAGTTTAAAGTAGAACATATCTTTTAAGCGATGAAATTATCTCTTCTTGAACCAAATGAAAAATCTATTTATAGGCCTCTTAAAAATAATGGTTATTTACATCACAGATAAGGCCCTATCTCATTTAAAAAACTTCCAGAAAACAAATTATCCCATTTATAACAACTAATAAATTTATTTTAAATTTTCATAAATACTAATTAAGTCACCTAGTGACTGTAATACAGAAAAATTGTGACTACAAACTTATAGATGGAATATAAAATACCCTCTAATATTTCCCATGAAAATACCTATCGGTCATAAATAAAACCACAACCAATGTAATTTAATATAATTTAAAACAAAAAATAGAAAACCGACACGCAAAATACCTTCAATGAAACAACGTGTGGTGGAATAAAAATATCAAATTAGGAAATCCTATACAAATGGTAAATGAAATCCCTATAGGGTTAGGTATCTAAATTATCATTCCATAAAAACCATCAATGACACCAAATCACTTCCACTAAAGGTACATTACTCAAACAAATACAAATAATTAGCATGACTACAACATAAAATATTGTGCATTGATATTAAGGTAAGGAAAGATTCGCTTTAAAATCCCTAAATATGAGAAACCACTTATTATTACGTTATCCACCCTAACATCATAATTTATGTGTTATGAAAAATCATTTTACATAAAAATAATAATATTTTATACATGAATTTATTGAATAATAATTACATAAGTTAAAATGTTAATAGAATAAGAGAAAAGAAATAAAAACTGTAATTATAAAAAAAATTGTGTACTACTATGTATGGTTATTACTCATTGATATAATGTAATTTAATATCATGGTTATATATATAGTATTTATATATATATATATAGTATTTTATTCATTATATTATGATTCTCATATATAAAAGTGTGTTAATTATGGTTTCATATAAAGTGAACTATTCCTGTTTCCATAACTATATTTGTAATTTAAGTTCAAACATACTGAATTAATTTTAAGATATAGAATATAATTTTTTTTATATAATGGATAGAAGATAGATGTATGTAACAAATCAAGTCTTAAGAAAATTTCCAAACAATTTTGATTGATTTTTAGATTCTACATTTAACAATGCTTTAGATAATGGTCATATATAGTGCCCATGATATAATAGTGTTGGTTGTCCTTTGTTAAGTCATGAAGAAGTTAGCTACCATATAAGATAATATTATTTTCAAAAAAACTACAATGCCTGGTATAATAATGGGGAGAAAATTTAATCTCAAAATGATCATGATTTAAATGAGAGTATAAGATTAGCGAATTTATTAGATGAGTAGTTTAAATTTATTTATAATCATGAGAATGATAGGATGTTGACCTCAGAAGTGTTCAATACAATCTCACATGATTCATGTAATGAAAAGGATAATATTGGTACGGTGAAAAATTGATTGATACAACAAAAAAATCTAGTATATTGGAAATGTGGTACAATGAAAAAGAATAAAATTTTAACCTGACTATTTCATGGGAAAACCATGTATAATATTTCTAATAATTCCATCGGTTATTTTCTTTCAACTTTTAGGGAATTAATTACATACGTTGTAGACATTCCCTAAAACCATTATATGAAAGGGAATTTTGTTGGTGGACATGGATTTTCTTAAAATAAATTTCAGGAAATCCTGAAATATCATATCTTATTATAGGAAGTTACTAATGAAAAAAATGATTTTATTAAATTTGGTGTATCCTGGTGGATGAAAAATGATGTTGGAAAACCATCATGTTTTCTAGATGAAGTGATCTTTAATTTCAATTGATTCCATGAATCCAATAACTTTTCATGTATAATGAAATATAAATAAATATTCTATGTCATGATACTGATATAATGAAGGATAACGATGAGTTTGTTCATATTGAGGATGGATTTTCATAGTGGATATTTGAAATTCGATGTCCTAATTTTACAGTTGACATACTTAATGTGAGGTTGGGTCTATCACATTATATTTTTAATCCATTAGGGAAGATTCTTATTTCACGCATCACATGGCCCATTATCATACACATGTAAAAACCTCCTCCATTGATGTTTATGAAAAAACATTTCACTGTCATGAGTATACTAATATCTGGACCTCATGATCATTTCAATGATGTATATATATAATAAATTAATAAAATATTTTAAGAATCTTTGTAATGTGGGTGTGTGCACATACAATTCTTTTTCTAAAGATATATTTTATAAGTGTACTACCCTTATGTTGATAATAAATTATTTTACTACTTATGTAATGATGTCTGGATATAGAATGAATGAAAAAATATCAAGTCTTATTTGTAAAAATAATATAATATCAAGAAGACATAAATATCACCATAGTTTCAATTTTATGGGAAATCGACGATTCTTTACAATTGATCTTCCATACATGAATAATATTTTAATGTTAGTAAATACCATGGATGATGAAAATCCACCTCATCGTATTCAAGATAATGACGTTATTTATGAATTGAAAGATGTCAGTATTTTATTCAGGAAGGGTCAAATGAAAAATAAAAAGAAGAAGAATGTTTATATAGAAACCAATTACATTTGGTAGAAGAAAATTATCTTCTATAAGTTTCCTTATTGGTCAAACAATTTTTTACGTAATTTCCTAGGCATAATGAAAATTGAAAAAAATTATGTGAAATTTTTCATTAAATTATTCTTAATGATAATGGAAAAAATATTATTTATGATCTTGACAAAACTTGGTGTATTGGGGTATCATACAAAAATTAATCCAATGTGTATTAGTGAAAATAGTTGTAATGTTTTGTGTGATTCTTATATGATGAAAAATATAGAAAAAAATCATCTTTTATAAGTACTAGAGTCTATTAATGTTCCTTATGGCTATTTAAGAAACATATCAAAACATTTCAATATAAGATATTAAAATCTAAAATAATTTTAGTCTTATTATTATCAGATCCTTCTGCAAGATTTGATTCCAATAGAAATCCAAAATCTATTATTTAATAACATTAGTATGGAAGTTATTTAGTTTTTCTATATATATATATATATATATGATAATAAGTTTTTCAATTATTTCTTAAATTATTTTGGAAAGAGTAAATATTAATTTTTTGTGATTTAGAGAAAATATTCCCATCACGATTTTTCAGATGCATGTTGCATATAACTATCCATATTTCAACAGAAATAATTCTTGGATGACCTCATGTTTTTTATTTTTGTATCCAACTAAAATAAATATGTACACATTTTTGACTTATTTTTGTAAAATGAATCATCATAGTGGTTCTGTCGTGAAAGGGTACTCAGCTCAAGAATGTATACATTTTTGTTCAATGTATTTTTTATATTTGACTATGATATGGAACATACCAATGATAAATGAATAAGAGAAGTATGATAAAATTTAATTCAGTTTTCCATCACTTCACAAAAATATGGTGAATTCTAAGATAATATACAATGACTACATTAATCTTTGAAGAGTGAGAGATAACACATCTCATAGTTTTGTTTAACTATGATTTTTCAATGACTACATCAAGTAAATAAACTGAACATGTATATGTTATCTCATATCATGTAATTATAAATATCTCTTAAAATATTTCTATTTTTCTATATGGAATATATGAAAATTACAAATAGAAATCATCATTCTTCATATTTCATAAGGAGAGATAATTTTCATAGAAAAGAGTTTTCTTATTGTCTGAAATTGAAGGTATAATAATTACTATAATACATTAATAAAATTTATATTTATTAATTTTTTTATTCATTTATATTTTAGTTATTGAGTTTTTTCTATTGATTAAATCTCTAAAAAAATATTATATTTGGATTATGGTTTTAATTTGGTGGTACGTGAATAAAAATCGATTGTGATCAATGGATACAAATTTACTATCACTAAAAAAGAATTGAAAATGAGAACACAACATAATGGTTTTATGGTAACTTCACAACTGACTGTTATGCTAGTTCTCAGATATTAGAACATGATTTTAAAATGTATCTTTGTATGGTGTCTTTGAGAAAATACCAATATTAGATTATTGCTGTCAAAGTCGAGCCTCTATGATGAAATGAAAGGGGTTTTATTCGAAGATGAGGCAACACACATTTATTTACTATTCTGGGTTTCTAGTTATTTACATGGATCACAATCTTTATAATGAGGAACGATATATACTGACATCAATGTGGAAACATCTTTTTTATGTGAAAGATCATCTATGACCTAAATTTTATGTCGTTATTGATATAATACCAAGAAATAATATTGATGATGGTGATGATGAAATTGTTATATCACTACTCCCATTGGACCCAATCAATTGTTTACTTATGGCAACTCAAATAGTATAATGGTCAGAGTTAACTGTGAACCTAAAGTTTTTGTTGGAAATATATAGAATAATTAATCCATGTTCTCAGTTCTTTTGGTTCTGTTCGACTTAGGTAGTTCAGTTTGTTACTATTCAAATACATTTACAATTGATTGAAAATAATTTTTATCTTACTTGATCTTCATCTTGATTTTCAATACAAAATAGTTGCGGTTTTCATTGAGTTTTATTTTCTAATATTGAATTGAAATATATTAGGACCTACAAACCTATAAAAAAAATGAAAGAATTCAATTAGAAAAAAACAAGATGAATTGAAATGATACATTTTAAACTAATCATAAAGAAAATTAGAGACAATGAAAAGAATGACCCAACAAAAAAATGGCCAAATGAACTAACCCAAAATATGAACCAAATTAACTAACCCAAAAAAATGAAAAAAATGACATAATCAATTGTCCAAAATGGACCAAATGACATAAGACAAACAAAATTGTGTTGAATTGAAAATATATGAAAACTATATCACTCTGATAGTAAACATGATAATATGAATGTATTAATTTTTCTGGGAAACATCATTTATGTTTTTATGTTCTTCCCACTAAATATAATATGATTTATTTATATCACTATGTATCCTTTATGGGTAAGAAAATTCTTTAGGTTTAATGTTATATTATTTTGGAATTTATATAAATTAATATTTTTGTTCCAACATCAATATAATTTCCCAATTGTGAGGCTAAAAGGACATCATGGATCATGATACAAAATATGTACAACACTCATTTATAATTTTTTTATTTAAATATATTTTGAAAATTAAATATCATCGTTTCTCAATTATATAGATTCATTATATTTTTTTCATGAAAATTGTATTGAATAATTAGTTAGTTTGGGATATTTTAAAAATATATTTATAATAGAGAAGTGTAAAATAGGGTTTAATATAGAATTTTTTTTTATGTAATCTAGTATAACCTCTTAATAATTCCAATATGGTAGATATTGGTTAACTGTAGTTAAGGAGAGTGATTTATATACAAAAAAGTTGTGAATTTAATTAGTGATTTAAAATAATTTTCATTATATGATTATAGAAAAACAATTCACTATATCTTTAGGAAATCATCATATGAACATCCCAAGGCAGAAATTAGATATATTTGTAACAAGGTTAGTAGTAGGTAGGAATCATGTGTGAATGTTATATATGTTAGTAGAAAACTATGATAAAATAGAGCGGGGTTCCTCTTATGAGGTAAATGATAAGTTGTTAGTGGGGAATAGTTATGATAGATGTCAATGATATCAAACATGTCTAAAACATTTATAAGCTTAAGCTTAAAATCAATTATAATGATATTTTTTTTGAAGAATTGTAAATAAACATGATGAAAATAAATATAGCACATCTTCTATCCATTAATCATCAACTTAGATGTTTGATGATGATTAGTTAAATGTAACAAATACCTTCTTTATTCATATGGTAATCCTATCATCATGATAAAAACTAAGAGATGAGAACATGACAACTATCATGGTTATCAATTAAGGTCTATTTGAAATTCATGTGATAATTATGAACTATGGTTGATAGGGAACCATAAACCAAATTAAATCAATTGGGAACATTAAATTAAGTATATAGGGTGTGAAGCCACCATCCGAAATATGATTACTACACTAGCTTTAGGTATCCATAAATGAAGTTATAGATCAAACTATAATTAACATTCCACCTCTATAAATCCATGAAAAAAACCACCAAGACAAATTTTACAACCAATATAAAATATACCCAAATAAATTAAATTCCCTAACATTATTACACACGCCATAAATCAGATATTTCTACTTACCTCAAGAGGAATCCCAACTATAGAACAATATCTAAAACTAATGTCTTCTAATAAAAATGTGCCTTGTATAATGCATGTTTAACACATGATCAAAGCCTTAAATCTATTAAATGTAATTAAATTAATCCATATCAATAAATTACCAACATATATAATTTTCATGTCAGACACAATTTTATAAACAAGTCTTACTCCAATGCCTCAAGTTTACACATTTCCATTATTTCATAGGAATATCAAATCATATAAAAATAAGTCTAGAGACTAACATGGATTAACATATAATATTTATCAATGTTCCCCACATAAAATTCTATGACGAACAAAAATATCTCCCCCAAAAACTAAAAACACCTAAAATAATTTTTATATATGTTCTTTGAATTCTCTATTTATCTATTGGAACTCCCCTATTATTCGTAGTCAATAAAGGGAATTATAAAATGTTTATCATGATTTTTATATAGATATTGTATGAGATAATTATTTTAAAGGGGTTTCATTGGGTCCCCATGATTTTTTAACTAATCTAGAACCTATCTATTACCCACTTAGAAAACCTCTCTATGCACCTTCTCACACATCCACACTAGTTCCTAATTGATGTCCATGAATGGTCTACTTAAAAAATTATTTCTTGACTTGGTTTTTCTTATCCTAACACAAAAATACCCATTATAATTCCAATTGACGGTTTTCCTAGGATGTAAAAATATCCTTCCATTTCCAAATTAAACCCCGTACACTCAAAAAAACCCATTATTCTTCTTTTCACATGTCCCCACCAATTCCTTGTATTATTTCTATGATGGTCTACTTAAAAAAATATCAATTAAGTTGGTTTTTCTTATCCTAAAACAAACATACTAATTTTACATCCTATATAAGGTTTTATTAAGCTTTCATAGTAGAGGTATTATTTTTATGGGTCGTGTGTAATATGCATCCAATTTTTTTTATACTAGTTGTTACTCACATATATATCTATGATTTAAGAAATTTATTATGAAAACAATCCCTTTTACTGCATCATCAAAATGCATATACCAACTCAAATAAGATCTCTTGAATACATAAATTAACTTTCAAAACATAAATTCCATTACATCACTATCAAGATAATAAAATCCTTTAGGTTTTCTCAAAAAGACATCATGGGATATAATTTTACAAAACAATGTAGTATTTTATCTATTGGTCAATTTTATAATAATTATAGACTATTATAAAAAATTCCTATCTGACGTTACCATGTCTACCACTTTTAATTATGCCTATAAAATCCCACATACATTAATAAAACATCATTGTAACTGAAAGGAGGACCTACGGAATTTTTAGAAGATTATAGGATGCAATTCCTTAAATTCTTGCAATAAAAATTGAAAATAATTACATATTAAACCCTTATTTGGAGCACTTCTTATGCCCATTTAGTAATGCCCCATCTCCCTTAAAACTAACACATAATTTAGTTGCTTATACCAGTCTTAATGTAAAGTTTTAATTAAATTCTAACAATGCACACAATTTATTCAACCAAAACAAGAAAGCACATCATGTAAAATACAATTTACATGTCATCATACCACACAATGATTTCAAAAAATCATTATAGATCATTAATGATCTCTCACCACAAATAAATAACACTATTAAAACAAGACATTTCAACACATCAATATGATTTACAGTTATTAATTAAAAAATTGACACCTTTACCACCTTTAAACACTATTACATCAATTTACCTCTTTTAATAACATGGAAATATTATTAAATACTAGATAATTGTTTTTCATAAGATAAATTCAATAAAATGAAACATCATAAAATATTTTATTCCACATTATGTCTCTATTAAATCATGAAACTAATTTTATTCATTAACATACTTAATTCTATACAAAATTATATTCTTAAAATAACATAATTTGACATGTGTTCTCATTATTAATCTATAAAAAATCAATTTAGAACATCCATCACTGAATTATTAAATAATTTCATATAAAAAAATAAGAATAAAACTAAATTAAATTATAATATTAACTATAATAAACTTTATTAGTGAATTATAAGATCAATGAAGTTCACAACCACTTAATTCAAGGTATTTTTCCATTCCTCAAAAGGATTAGAAGCTTAATTCCCAAAATAAATACGGTATATCAAGATTTCGCTATGAAAAAAATGGAAAAATAGAATTAAAACAAAAAAGAAACCAAAACGCTTTTCCTTTTACCCAATCCATAAGGAAACAACATAAAAAACATTTCAACACTACAAAAAATATTGTAAATCTTCCTTGAACATAAAATTTGAATTTTACAAACACTTATTCAAACTAAAAATTACCCTCATTAAACTAAATAAACAATTAATCCAATTATTTCATTTTTTTTTAAAAAAAGAACAAAAATATTGACTATATTTAATCATAAATATCCATCAATGAAAAATTCAACTTGATTTTACATATTTTAACAATTTTAAAATAAAATCATAGAAAAAATAAAAAAATAAGAACATACCATTCATTCTTTTTATATTTCCATTTTAAAATATTATACATGTATTTAATCTCAATTAAATTTTTTATATAAATAAATTACATTTCAATTAATCTATAATTAAATTTCAATTAAACTCATGGAAGTAATATATAATGAAAAGAATACTTAAATTCATCTTTAATTTAATTTCTAAAATAATTATTTTACAATATTAGAAATCATCTTTATTTGTTAGATAAAATTTATTTTGTTAACCTATTCATATCACACCATTAGAAAGTAATAAATCATTATAAAAAATTATATTGCATAAAAAAATATATCAATTTGATTTTAGTTATGAAATTAATAATTAAAATAATATTTTTAATTATGGTTTTCAGCATTCAATATCATTGAACTAGGATGTTTTGAATATTTAAGGATATGTGCCTCGATCAGAATTTTTTTTCTCAAGTAGGAAGAAGAAATATGGAAGCACGATAAATGAACATACACAACAATAGATTATAAGTTTTACTTGGTTGATTAAAATCTCAGTAATCCTTTAGTAACTAAATAATCCTTTGATATTTGTAACAGTGTGATTTATAGGCCATTGATGAGTAGGAAGCTAAAAAAATGGGCGAAAATATCATTTAAATTATGTATTAGGAGATGAGCATGATAGAGGATTATGCTACTGAACAGTGAAGAATATTTTCCCTTATAGATATTGGCCCACTTTAGGTGCCATTTATTGTAGAACTGAGTTACAAACAGCTCATGCATAGGTAGGACAAGATCATGAAGAGGTAGGAGAGGCAAAAAAATGGACATACAAGAGCTCAAATGGAATCAAAACGATAACAGGGAATTTAGGAAATATACAAAAATCATATATCCATCACTTACTATAGATACCACCATGGATTTTTATGCATATATATCGATGATGCATACATTATATAGTGCATTGAGTGATGGTTATATTGGTGGTTGGGATGATAACATCCGAGGAGGTGGTGATGGTGATGATGATGATGGTGACAATGCTAATGATGCTGGTGATGGTGAGAATGATACTGATGATGATGGGGAGTATGAAAATAAGAATGAAAATGATGATGGAAATAGGGATGGTGATGGGGATGAGAGAGATATTGACCAATTAATTTTTTGACAAATATTTATGACATTTTATGTTTTATGATTAGTTATGAATGAATATATATGATATTTTAGAAGTGTGTTATCATTGGTTGAATGAATTTATTAGTTTATTGTGTTATCACTATTTGTATATTAGTTGGTCATTCCTTGTGAATATTTTTAGTGATTTCTTCAGGTAATTGGGGAAGGTGGGGGTCTGGGTTCCTTTTTGGTGATTTTTCTTATTGTTTGGGTAAGTTGGAGGTGTTGCTGGATGGGTAGATATGGAAGTTATATACAAACAATTTGAAAACACTTGGCATCATCTTATACCATCAGTTTCATGGATTCTTTTTTATATATTCAACACTAAGAAATACATTCAAACGGTTAATAAAACATTGATATATGGATTTATAAATGGGTTTTTAAACCATTGTTAAATACTTATACCAATGTTATTAACTAAACTATTGGTAACATGAAATTTTAAATGAAGTATACCAAATGGTTACGTTAAATAGATGGTATAAGCCTATACCCACGACACATTATTCAATGTTTTGGTGAACCATTGATATATATATACCAATAGTTTTTAACTATTGGTATAAGATATTTTTTTATTATGATTTGATAAGGATATCGATTACAAAATAAATAACATTACGAGTTTTGGATGTTTTTGGGATTATTATGAAAAAACACATGGTAATTTGTTTTCATTTCCATTTTAGTATGTGTAATAGATATAAAATCTCCTTATAATTTTTATCTATCTACCTTAACTTGTTGATATACCAATAACCATGATACACACTCTGAAATATCTCTCTCTTTGAAGTCCCAATAGAAATACTCTTTCAGATCACTATAAATATTCTTACTACCAGGATGAATAGAGGATGATGATCTATGTGATTCATCAAACAAATCCGTCAAATATGGAATAGATAGAACACATATACGGTTCCTAAACCAAATCATTCAATCACAATTAAGGTTGGACTAAGTAACATTTCTAGCCTTCTTTTTCTTCTCCACATCACCCTTCTACACCTCTTCAATCCCCACATGGATAGATAGTTGAAAACTTATTTGATAAATATAGGATGCATCCCAATCCTTCAATATTTATTGATACATCCTTTAAAATTAAAAAATATGATATTTTTTGAGTAACATAATAGATAAGATAGCATGATCCTTTTGACACCAATCATCTTCTACCTTGTCCACCTTCCCATGGTAGTATTTTATTGAGAAGTCATAATATTTTATCATTTCCAACCATCCTTTATGGAAAATATTCAACTAATTTTATGTGAATATATATTAAAAATGTTTATTATTGGTATATATATCATAATTTTCTCTATAATGATGTTGTTGTTATATCATTAAAGAAAAAATTATCACTACCATCTCCAAATCACGAGTTGTGTAATTTTTCTTTGTTATTTTCATTTTTCATGAGGCATAGTATATCATAGTACAATTCTACTTGAGGTCACATCCTAGTAACTTTTTTGATGCATCACTATATATAACAAGTATTCTTCACTATTGGGTAGTGTGATAAAGGGTATGCAACCAACATTCTCTTCAGCTACATCAAATTCTCATCACATTAATATGTCCACAAGAACATAACCACCTTCATATTCAACAAAAGGAGTGGATTATATACTCATGATAAATATCTCACAAATAGTTGGTAATTTCAGGAAAACCCAAGAAAACTATAGATTTAATTATCTTTGGTTGTTCTGTAATATTACTCAACAACTTATGTCTTTGAAGGATCCACCAAATGACCATCAATTGATATTATATAACCCAATAATGAAACACTCTAAAACCAAAGTTCACACATTTTAAATATTTTATACAACTTATCCTTCCTCAATGTCTTCATCACAATGGTAAAATTTTATTAATTCTCTTAATTTATATTTGAATATGTAATATTATCATCTATAAAGACCACTAAAAATGATTAACGTAATCCATAAATACTCTTTTCATTAAATGCATGAATATAACATGGGAATTAGTAAGTATAAATGAAATCAATATAAATTAATAATTCCCATACCTCATATGAAATGATATATTGGGTATATATTCCTTCTTTACTATCAATTGATTACATACATAATGAAGGAAAATCATAGAAAAGTATTGGGATTCTCATAATTGATCAAAAAAATCAACGATAAGTTGTATATGATACTTGTTCTAAATAGTGATCTTTTCAAGTTCATGATAATTAATTCAAAGACGTGTTTACCCATCATTCTTCATAATTTAAATTATAGGTTCACCCCATAGCAATGATCTAGGGTGTATGAATCCTTTATCAAGATTATCCTAATGTTATTCAGGAAAACCTATAACTCTATTGGGTCCATTCAATAAGTAGTATTTTAAATATGAATATAAGAAGGTATAAGTTCTATCAAGAACTCAAACTCAATATTTAGAGGAAGAATATGAAAATATTTTGGAAATAAATAAACAAACACTCGCATAGTAGGAATATCCAAAATGTTGAGTTTCTCCCTAACTATATGAGTTAAATACCCTTCATGAATTTAAATTAATACCCACAAGATAGAAGAAATTTCAATAAGAATTTCATATTCATTACCATATTGGTTAACAATATTAGGTTCATTTAAAATATTAAATGTAAATTATCTTCCTCGATAGTTGATAAGGGAAATATATAGAGAGATCCATTCCATTCAAAAAATCAGATAAAATTGAACTAGAGGGGGAGTCAAATATTTATAGGAATCATATTACCAAAAAATTCTACCAAAGATGAGCTATAAAATTTAAAAGTGAACATCATACCATTGGGTTTTTTTACTGCTAACAGGACATATAATCATTGTGGTGGTGATGTTATAGCCTTATAGAATTCTTCATATATAAAATATTTGGTAGATCCATAATTAAATAAATCATTTTTAGTTCTATATTGGATGGTAATCTTACCTTTCAACATGCCATTCTCCATACCCTCTTTAGTTGTGAAAATACCTTTCCTTTATCATTTTTCTTAGGGGTTTGTTGAGGCTAAACAGCCTCATTAACACTTGGATTATGAATTTTTTACATAATATCAAATTTCCAAGTATCTAAAGCCTTAAATTTTTTTATTTGAATCTATATTCACCTAGGCTTATTTTTTTACCTTTTTATCCCATGTCAAAAATCACTGTCTTGATGGATATTCATTCCCTAATTTAATCATTTCTTAGTTCTTTTTATAAAATTTCATGAATGTTTCCCCCCAAATTTTATCATATAAGTGGTTAAAAAATATTTCCTCCTAGATATTTACCATTTTATTTTCCATGAAGAGATATTTCTCTCTTCATTATATTAAAACTAGAAGAATAAATGGAGTTACCACTCTGTATTTATACCTTTAGATAAAATTGAATAATATATCTATAGTTACCAAAGTCTCTTATGGCCAACATATTTTTTAAACATGGTTTCAATCCTTTAAAAATTGTTCAATTTTTCTTTTAGGGTCATTTATAAAAATAGAATAATACCTTGAAAGGCTTGTAACATATTCTTTTTTAGGTTCTAATGGATTCATCTGCCCTCAATTTTATCTATAGAAGTTCCCATTACATCTTAGTTTGAAGAGTGTAAGGAAAGTATTTATTAATAATTATCCTCTTAAGTATTTACTATACCATTGATTTTACTTCTATCTATTGCATCATGTTCTTGATAAGATTCCATCAATGATCAATTTTTCCTTCCAAGTGATAAACTACTCAGACAAATTTATCATAGTCTAAGAACTAAAGAATATAAAATATATTTTCCATCACATTGATTCATTAATCAGTAACTAGTGTATCAGAAGAACCATCGAAGGAGGGTGTATGTTTACATATAAAAGAATCAATGACATATTTCCCCCAACATGGTGTATTTAGAAGATAAAAATCACCCCCATTTCAATTCATTGTCTAAGATAGTTGTGTGATCATAATCACCAGATATTTAATTATAGATTCTAATCCATATGGTTTCTCTTGAGTATGGTTATTTCATTGACCATACCATTCACTATTAACATTATTTCTTCCAGTTCCATCTATTTTCTGAAACTACAAACAAAGTGTAAGAACCAAGATAAAATAATTAGAGAGAAAAAACATATATTCAGGAGAATAAACTCTTGAGATATCCTAAATTATGTCACCTTATTATCAACCAAGTACACCTTAGGTTTAACCAAAGAAATCCATGATCATTTATATTTAAATACATCATGACGTTTCATAATGAAAATACGAGATAACTCAAGCATACCACCTAGATTATCAAACCAGGTGCAAAGTATGAATACACTCACCATGAACAAGAATGATGGTTAAGATAAATTCAACCAACTCTTTTTGGGGTTATTTCCCATAAATGTATCTATTTTAAAACCATATACTAGTATAGTCTCTAGATAAGGATGTATTACTTTTTTTTGGAAAACCACATAATATATTACTTAACAAAACTCTAGGATCATATCATATAATTAGACTTATATCAAGGGTTTTCAAACATATTTATAGACCTAATATCTTATGATTAACAAAACATGCACAAACACCAACTGAAATTACTGACGCACAACATACATATGTTTTACATCACTATATATGAACATTTCATACATTTAACAATAATAAATGCCCAAGGACCATAATGTTCTGGTGTATTTAAAAAATATAAATATAAAAATATTATTTAAGTTCAATATTGATCATTTTAAACATCTTTATTTATATAATATACCCATATAGACTAATCCCACATAAAACCTCTCTTCAAAACATGGGGAGGGAAAACAAAAGAATGTTGAACTCAGATGTTCAGTAATGGTAGACATGGAAGATATCAAACATTAGAGTATAAGATGATCATAAATCTATGATCAATTATTCATGTGAATGTTCTAAACATAAAATATTCATACCTAGGAAATCATAAATTGTAATCTTTAAAATACATTCATTTCTATAAGTATGTCCAATTTGGGTGTCAAAGTAGTAATCATCATTCATGTGTCGTAACATAAGAGTACTTCATCATAAGAAAAAAAGTTATAACCTGGTGAACATAGATAAATGCAATCATGTTCTTGTATAATATTTTGAGAATATCTATAACTCAATAATACTCACACATCAAAATGTGTAAAAACTATTCTCAATAATGTTCATTCATATATCTATAAACATAGATAGTAAAATAAGAATCCTCAATTAACATGTGAAAAAATATATTCCAATTCATTTCTTTGATTATCATCATCATCTTGTGAGATATGAATATCACTTCAGCCAAAGGATTAAAGGACTATAACAGACCCAACCATCATATAATCAAAATTAATTCATTTAAATGTCACAAGATCACAAAAAATTCATCATATCATCATATAATAAAAAGTCTAAAATAAATTGGTTTTACAAAATATCATAAAAAAATCATAGACCATATATAGAAATAATAATGATGGAATAATCGAATCATAAACTCAATAAAGCATAATTAACATCAAATGATGTTTCCATAGATGAAAATTTCATTCAAAATATCTGTAGAATAGTTCTTGATGAAAATTCACTTTCATTTTTATATCACTTACATAAGACCTAAATATTTGAATAATATTAAGGGAAAAAATTATTTTTAAAGAAACATGAAAACATATAAACAAAACCTCAAAACATGGATCAATCATGACCGTGGGAATTTATGGTAATTCTATAACCATTAAAATATTTATTCTATTCAAACATTCGATAAAAGTACCTTTTAAAAAATGAAATTTATATTATTTTTAAAACATTTTAAAAATTATTATAATGGTAATGGTTTATTTAAATAATCAATAAATAATATTCCTAAACATTCATTACAAACATTTTAAACAACATAGATATGGAATAAAATGGTTTTCTGATTGAAAGTGGAGAAATAAGGTTTAATTTTCTTAAAAATAATTTTTGAATATTTCTGTGAACCCAAGAGAAGAAATTAATAATAATACATTAAGATTTTATAAATTATCAAAGGATAAAAATAGTGAATTGGTTTTATTAGATAATGATCATATAATTTCTTTAATGGAAAATCAAGAATAAATAATCCCAATTAATATTGGATTGAAACATAAATCCCTTACCTCAAGTCTAATATTTCATCACACACATTCAAATATAAATTATAACAAATAAATATTTAATTTAAATATATTATATGACCATAATAAAATGTATAATTCCATATATTATTTACTTATAACATCTTATTACAAGTGTATTAAAAATACCATATTAAAATCACTATTTTGGGTGATAGCTACTTCATTTTTCATGGATGTTTCGATTAAGAAGTTATGGTACATATTATTTAATCAATTTTTCATTAAATCTATAATGTTTTTAAATATATAAATATTATATACATTCCTTATAAAAGGTAGATATATAAAATTTAATTATACTATTATTGGAGACAGTAGGTCTTATGTACGTATGAATACTATTTCCATTATTCGATTGATGGAACAAAAAAGTTAAATAAGGATTCAAATTTCCAAAATAATTTAAATATTATAAATTAAATATACATGTATTAAATCCATCATTATAACCATTCATGTAACGTGATGAGGGAAAATGAATTACACTGCTACATAGAGACAGTAAGCAGTACGTACGCACATGCTATGTTTTCAATTTTTATAGGATGGAAAGAAGATAGATAATGATTATTAAATGATCATAATAATAATTAATTATATTTTATATTCTAAATTAATTATTTTATAATTTATTCCATGGATTTAGAGGATGTAGATGAAGAATGAAAATAAAAAAAATTTGGTTAAGAGTTATTCCCATTTTTTGAGAGATATCTTTTTTATTACACCTTATGCTTGGAAAGGATCATTTTATGATAGAAGAAAAGCTATATGACTTGATAAAGAAAGATATTAAGGTATTATGGTTGGTATTTTATTATATATAAGGCACAAAATCTGTGAGTATGAGAGAAGACAAGGCTTCGTTTTATATATAAGGGGAGAACACTGTTATAAATAATTAAAGTATTAAATTAATTTAAATAAATATTTATAATAAAGTGAGTAATAATTGACATATTTTTAATATTGAATTAGTATAATTTTAAATACTCTAAAAAATTAAATTTGGAAAAGTTTAGGGGTTTTTTTCACCCTTATCACTTTGTTTTAACCTCCATTAACCTTTTTACAATTACCACAATATCAATATTTGTTACAAAATAAGGGTCAATAATGTTACAATTAAAAATAAGTGACCAATAAATATAACATGGTTGATATTTTAATACATATCTCATTATATTTTATAGATATAAATGTTTTATTAAGTATAAACCATTTATTAAAATAGTTTTTTTTATAAAATATCGTTAATCTTATTTTTGGAACTATTCCATTATTTTGACTAGAAATTCCTCAATATAGTTATGAAATTTGAATAAAAACCTTTCAAACATCCATAATATATTATATTAATAAAAAAATTCATGTAACATAACAAATAATCTAAATATTATTACACTTAATATTTTAATTTTATTTATTTTATTTTTCAATTAACTTGATAGATACTGTATCGATATTGCATAATAATTTAATTTAATTATTCAATCACTAAAAATTAAAAGTAAATTACTACTGTAAAAAAATAATTTATATTTAAAATTTTCATTTATAACAAAAAATATCCTTGTTTTATTTTTTAGAAATGCTTTTATAGATATATAATTCAAGAGAGTGAAATTTTATATTTGTCCTTTTTTTAAAAGAATATAATGGTCATAATCAAAGAAAAAATAGAAACAAAATCCATATTTTAGAAATGTGGATAGAAATGGTTGAAAAATAAAATAAAAGAAGATAAATTCACGTGTTAGAGATATTTTGAAGCCTTATACAAAAACTTTAACTCCACTTGACCCATTTTACTTTTACTATGGTGAAACATATTTACCATAGTTTCTATTCATAATGAAAAAAATTAAGCTAATTTGAAAATTTTGATACACCTAATTCAAAATATGGAATAATTTCTTTAGGATTCAATTTATAGAATTGAAATAATTTAACATAAAATTAAACCTAAAAATGTGATGAAAGGATGTTTTCAAGAAAAAAATTTCTTTCTTAAGTAAAATTTTATACCAAGATTCGATATAAAATAAATTCCAATGAAATTAAGTAAATTATTAATATTATAAATAAACAAATGTTACTTTAAAAAATATATTAAAATTAAATGGATCATTTAAATGGTTTAAATGAAAAGATATTATTATAATAAAATTCATTATTTTTCATCATTCATCGAAAAAAAATCTTTTCAAAAAATAAAAAATCCATTCAAACATAATTAAGACATGATTGTTTAATAAATGGGGATAATTTTTTAAAATAAAATTTTAAAATATGATATAAATTAATTATATTATGTTAGGTCCATAAGGCTAAATACCCTGAGAGGGGGGGGGGGTGAATCAGGGTATGACTAATTTAAAATTAATGCCCGTTCTGATCTTGTTTCGCTGTTAAGAAAAACACTCTTCTCACTCTTTCCTGTTGCACAAAGTAAACAGAAAGTAAAGCATGCATAGGACACACCAATTTTACTTGGTTCACTGCAAAGGGCTACGTCCAAGGAGCATACACCGACAAGTTGTCGGTCGTACCAATTCCACTAAACTTCACTAGCTGTGGATTACAATGTTCGGGCTAGATCACTTCTATGCCCAGGCTCACTACCTTTACAAAGTTTAGGGTCCGCTCACTGCTTTCCCAAGGGTCACTCCCTGTTTCTCTCTCTCTGGATCACTGTCGGTGGAGATGATCACCTTCTCCCCCTTCCTAAGCTCACTGCTCTGTGAGGGGAATCCAATCACAGTATATAGACCTGTTGGTCTCTTCATTTGCATGAAATAATGCATCCTCAACTGTTGGTAGATGCTCTGTTGAAGTCCAACTTTCATCCACTGTTGAATACCTCTTTGGCCCTGACCACTGGGCAACATCCTTTGGAAAGTACCATCGCAAAGCACCCTACTTCGTGAGGATCCCAATTTTGCGAAGCTCAAACAAGCCTTTATGAAGCTCCTGCCTTTTCACAAAGCTCTTTCGCGAATCACTCTTGTGAAGCTCAAGCCGTCGCAAAGCAATGACCCTCGCGAAGCTAACTAAGCCAACGCAGAGCTCGCAGGTTTCGCGGAGCTACAATAGCCACCTCAAAGCACCTATTTCGCGAAGCACACTTGCTCTACGAACCACCTTCGCAAATCGAGAGCAATGGATTTTCTCCGAAAATTCTCTCAAACAAGCCAATCGCGAAGCTCTGAAGTTTCCGCTGGAATTCTGTCCAAATCGTGAATCACCACGACAATTTTCTGTTCATGGAGCTTGTCGTAATCGCGAAGCATCACTATCACCATTCCTTCATGCCTTCTCTGCGAAGCTCCCTCGCAAAGCCCTTCACCACCGTGATGCGCTTCAACTCTGCCGTTTGCGAAGCTTTGACGTAATCTCGAAGCATCACCACCTCCATTTCTCTGGTCTTCTCAAAATCCAATCCATGCATCATCGTTTCGCAAAATTCATGCCATTTCTATATTTAATTATGATCTTCATGGAAATCCTATTTTTGTGATGCTCACCAAACTCCAAATTTTGAACCCCAAAAATTTGGCAAACACTGGGAAATGACGCCACCTTGTACTTCTCTTTTGTAACAGCTCCAGATCATCCTCTCCTTTGTCATCGTTATTTGTCAACAAGTATTGTCAACAAATTCTCGGGAACTAGACAATCCTCTATGGAAACCTGTTTTGTCAACAAAAACAATCAACCCAAAAATACTGTAATGTTATCTTGAGGGATTTTTTCCCAACAATCTCCCCCTTTGGGTTTGCTGACAATTCTTCATAACTCTTCTCAAAAAGATTTTTTGCACGTTGATACCTCACTGAGTATTCTTCCAGCCGCTACAACCATTCGCCTCTTGCGATTCTGATGGCATTCAAAGATTCACTTAACACGTACTCTAAGCCCACATGACCAATGCTCGGCGTGAGAAACAAGAGTAGTATGAAAAGTTCATCAATGAATCACTTCATGTAAAACACCAATTGTTGATTCCAACCTGATACCAATTCATAAATTGATACCAATTGATGAACCACACTAATCCCAATTGATGATAGCTGGACACCTTTTCACACCATTCCAACATCCCTCTTCTGCTTTTATCACGATCCTCAGCTTTTCTGATATCCATGCTTTGATCGATCACTTCTAGCATCATCTAATTTAAAAATATCCCCCTTTCTCATTGCTCCCCCGATCTGGATGCTCCACTGGTCAGCTTATCCCCATATCATTCATGATTTATCAAAGCTCCACACTGTCTCCCCCTTGAACAAACACTATTTTCTCTCCCTTTGTCAACGAACCCAAAGGTCACTCCTTTGTAGTCTGGAACATAGTAGAGAACACATATCAGCACATTAGGGAAAAACACATCATACCTTGGGTAGAGGGGGGGGGGGGGGGTCAACATCCACACTATTTCAAGTGCAGGGAGTCGACTGAACTCCCAGAGCCAGTCGATGACCCTCAAATGCTGCCTTGGGTAAGGCATTTTTCAGGATGTCTGCAACCTGTAGTTCTATAGGCACATACTCCAACTTCACGATCCCCTGCTTAACTTTCTCCTTGATAAAATGATAATTTATCTCAATGTGATTTGTCCTAGAGTGATGGATGGGATTTTTGCTGAGATTTATAGCACTTGAGTTATCGCACTGGATTCCGATCGGAGACTTCACTTTAACTCTCATATCTTCAAGCTGCTGTTTCATCCATAATAACTGTGTGCATGCTTGAGTGGCCGCAATATACTCAGCTTCGGCGATGCTCAATGAAATGCAATCTTGCTTCTTGCTTAGCCATGAAATATACAATCCACCAAGATAGAAAGCACCACCTGACGTTGATTTCCTATCATCCACTGAACCGGCCCAGTCTGCATCAGTATATCCCAATAACTATGTCTGAGATTTTTCATTGTATGTCAAGACGAAGTCCACTGTGCCCTTGATATACCAAAGTATTCTTTTCACTGCGAGCATGTGACTTTCCTTGGGATTACTCTGATATATCGCTGCTTGGCATGTGGTGAAAACAATATCAGGCCTTGTTGCGGTTAAGTACAACAGACTTCCAATGATTTGCTTGTATTCTATGATATTAACTGCCTTGCCATCTTCATCTTTCGATAATTTCATCAGGGTGGCAACCAGAGTCTTCATCTCCTTGGAATTTTCCAATCCAAACCATCTCAGGACCTCCTTATCATATTTAGATTGAGAAATGAATGTTCCATTCCTTCCTTGTGTCACCTGTAGACCAGGGAAAAATGTTATCTCTCCAATCATTCACATTTCAAACTCATTTTTCATGAATTTATAAAACTGTATACACTGAGCTTCATCTGATCCGCCAAATTTTATGTCATCGACATAAACCAACACCATCATCCTTTGATTACTGTCATTACTGAAATAGAGATTGTAATCAACTCCTCCACGCTGAAAACCAAGCTTCTTCAAGTACTGATCAAGCCTTGAGTACCATGCTCTTGGTGCTTGTTTCAGCCCATACAATGCCTTCTTCAGCCTGCAAACATTGTTCTCATCCTCTTGAATGAGAAAACCGTCAGGCTGCTCAATGTACAACTCTTCTTCCAGAACCCCATTCAAGAATGCGGATTTGACATCCATCTGGAACACTTTGAACTTTCTTTACACTGTTATGGCCAAAAATATTCTGATTGTCTCCAGCATTGCAACCGGTGAAAATGTATCATCAACATCTATTCCCTCTATCTGGGAGTATCCCTTGCATACTAGTCGTGCTTTGTTCTGAATCACTATCCCATCTTCATTTATCTTGTTGCGATAAACCCATTTAGTCCCGATGACATTTTTGTCTGCTAGCCTCGAAACAATCTCCCATGTCTGGTTCTTCTCAATCTAATCAATCTCTTCGTTCATAGCCTGAACCCAGTTTTCATCTTCAGTTGCATCGAAAAAACATTTCGGCTCCACTTGAGACAAAAATGATGCTTTCTGTGATGATTTCATTCTTCGAGTCTGAACTGGAGCTGTTTGATCACCAATGATATTCTGCCTATCAATTTCAGCTCGACTCTTTGGCTTCCTCGTAGACACAGACTTGACACTTTCTTCTTCATCATCAGTATCTTCTTTTGAGTCAGCTTCTGCCACTTCTGCTCCCCCTGGGTTTCTTACCTCATCATCACTTTCATCCAGGAACTGTTCACTGGATCATTGAGTATTATATTCATTTTCAACTATAGTGACATCATTGCTCTCAATGATTTTTCCCAGCCCTTTGTTGTAGCATTTACACGGTTTGCTTTTCCCGAAGTAGCCAAGGAATATCCCCTCATCTCCTCGTGCCTCAATCTTCCAGTGATTTTCCTTGTTGAGAATAAAATACTTACTTACAAAGATTAGAAAGTATTTCAACGTTGGCTTCTTTCTGTACCACAGTTCATATAGATTCTTCCCTTGCTTCAGACACAATAGAGACCTGTTTGAAATATAGACCGATGTCAACACTGCTTCCTTCCAAAATTTCTCTGGTAGGTCTTTCTCAATAAGCATCGTTCTGTTCATGTTGTTGATGATCCGATTTCTCCTTTCAACCACACCATTCTGTTGGGGTGTTCTTACTGATGAAACTTGATTCCTTATCCCATGTTTCTTAAGATACTCTTCCACTTTACTGTTTGTGAATTCTGTACCATTGTCTGTACGAAACTTCAAAATTTTCTGTCCAAGCATCCTTTCTGATTCCCTCCTGTACTGTTTTATGCAACTAAACACCTCTGTCTTATGGGTAATGATAAATACCCAGGCCATTCTACTGTAATCATCAATGAAAAGAACATAGTACCTTGGCCCATTTATAGCTCGTGGTGAGATAGGTCCACATACATCAGCATGAACCAGTTCAAGCACTCTAGTTGATTTCTGTTCCTTTGGCCTGTATGTATTTCTGATGATCTTCCCCTGTTGGCAAGCATCACACGTATGAGTGCGATCACGTGATTGTTTGGGAATGTCTCTAGTAGCATCACACTTTACGAGATCCTCCATAGATGTTTGGCATATATGACCAAGTCGCTTATGCTACAGCTGGTTTTCTTCCTCTCTGGATAAAAGACATGTATCTTCTTCCCCACCTACAAGGTAGAGATTTCCCTTTGTCCTTTTTCCATGCAGAATAGCTGCTCCATCTTTTTCTTTCACAACACACATCTTCTTGGTAAATCAGATAGAGTGCCCAAAGTCACATAGTTGACTGACACTGAGTATGTTATGACTAAGACCCTATACTACCAAGACATCAGCACGTCTCATCTCTTTGCCCCCAAACTTGGCTTTCCCTGAGCCAACAATCTTCAGGCCTTCATCATTTCCAAATTTGACAACTCCTTCTTTGTAATATTTTATGCCTATAACAAGATCCTTATTACCCGTCATGTGGGATGTGAAACCACTGTCAAAGATCCACACACCAGATCGATCTGAGGCTTTAAGGGAAATTTCCGAAACTACTGACTTTTCTTCTTTCTTCTTCTTGGTCCATACTTTTGCCTTCACACTCAGCATAGATTGAGACTTCTATTATTTCTCAGAGTATGATGGACCAACCTCATCTTGCAAAGCTGCAAATCTATTCTGCATTATTATCTCACCTATCGGTTTATTGACCTGCTGCTTGCGAACGTTTTGATTCTGCTTTGGCACATTTCTCTGGATGGTCGAAGTACAGTACCTAGCCATATGCCCAAATCCTCTGCACCAAAAACAGTGTCCTTTGAAATTTGTTCTGGAAAACTGTTCTCTGATTGGCTGCCATCTCTGTTCTTGTTCCCTTCGATATATTTTGGCTATGGAACATACATACTATGAATGTCCCATCTTTCCACAAAAATAAAACCTAATATAAGGTGCATTCCTTCGTGTTACTTCAACACTACAAGTTTCCCCTTGGGATCTCTGAATATTGTGATTCTTCTTTATTCCCAAATCCACCTTCAATCTCAGGACGAGTGCTTGCGTTCTGACTTCAATTGCCACAGATTTTTGTTTCTGATTAAGCCATGAATCATCCTTACCTCTTGAGCTCAATTGCTGCTTATTTCCTGCTGAAATACTAGGCTCTTATTTCTTCTTTTCAGTCTTCGTGACAACCTGCTTTCCCAAGAATGTGTTGGGATTCAAAGGTTTTTCCTGGTCTTTAACTTTTCTCCATAGACCGACAACTTCCTCTTCAAGCTCTTCGATACTCTTGACGTGATCTTTCTCTTTTCTATTCAGCCAATCGATCTCCCTTTTCTATTCTTCAATCTTGAGCTTATTCTCATCAACCTTTTATGTGCGCTCTGGCCTCGAAGACTTAAGATCTTCAATTTCTTTCATTAGCTCAGACTTCTCTTCTTCTTGTTGTTGCATGTAGAGTTTGGCATCATGTACCACCTTGTTGGATTTCTTTGTTTTTTCTCTCCAAACATCTATCTCTTCAAGAGATGCTTCTAATTCATCTTCCATGTCAACTCTCCCTTCAATTTATTCTTCTTCCTCAGCGTCAGCTTCTTCCTTTTTCTGAGAACTACCAACAATCGCCACCGAGGAATTTACCCCACAATCTCTAAAATTTTCTATTTCCTCAACCTCTTCATCCTCAGACTCATCTGAACTTTCAAATTCTTGTGAAAGAAGATTCTTCTTCTTGAAGAAATTTCTCTTAAATTGATTCTTCCCTTTCACAAACGCTGAAGTCTTCTTCTTGGGAATTTCAAATTCATCATCATCATCATCATCATTATCTTGAAATTTCTTGGGGCATCTTGCCGAAAGATGACCAACCTTTCCACATCGAAAGCATGCTAGTGGAAGTTTACCTTTAAACTTTCCTCTTCCTCTTTGCAGATTTGAAGAAAGGAATGGCATCACCTCATCTGTCTCTTCTTCTTCATTAGAATCTTCAATGGTGAGTTTCTTCCTGGCCTTGAATGCCACCTCTTTGGATTTCCCCTTTTCCACAGTCTCGTTATCATCGTTTCTCATTTCATATGCAACAAGAGTGTTGTGCAGGTTATCCAATGTCAGTTCTTTTGGGTCTTTATCTTCCAAAACAGAAACTTTCAGATTGAACTGAGGTGGAAGTTTTCTCAATATGCGCTTCACAATTTTTATATCTTCGATAATTTCTCCAAGACCCTGCATGTCTTCTACCACAGCATTTACCCTATCAAAGAATGCATCAACAGACTCATTCGGGTTAATTCTCAGATCTTCATACTTGTTCCACAACACTTGCAGCTTTGCCTCTATGACTTTTGTATCCAATTCATAAATATTCAAAAGATTTTCCAACATGGTATGTGACATTTTGCATGACATCACCTTTGTATATATGGGATTGGAAAGGGCTCCCCCTAAGGCGTTGATTGCTTTGGAATCAGCATTCAACTCTTTATGCTCAGCTTCTGATAATGCACCACTAGTAATATCAGCTGTGATACCATGCATAGCTGCTGAAAACACATCCATTACCAATGATCGGAAATAGTGTTGCATTCGATTCTTCCATATCTGAAAATTACATCCGTCGAAGATCGGAATCCCTCTAGGATTAGTGACCTCCATTTGATAGAAGAACAACTATCAACCTTCCCCTCTGATACCGATTGTTAGGCCCATAAGGCTGAATACCCTGAGAGGGGGGGTGAATCATGGTATGACTAATTTAAAATTAACGCCAGTTCTGATCTTGTTTCGTTGTTAAGAAATCACACTTCTCCCTCTTTCCTGTTTCACAAATTAAATAGAATGTAAAGCATGCACAAGACACACCAATTTTACTTGGTTCACCGAAAAGGGCTACGTCCAAGGAGAATACGCCGACAAGTTGCCGGTCATACCAATTCCACTAAACTTCACTAGCTGTGGATTAAAATGTTCGAGATATATCACTTCTATGCCCTGGATCACTGCCTTTACAAATTTTAGGGTCATCTCACTACTTTCCCAAGGGTCACTCCATGTTTCTCTCTCTCTGGCTCACTACCGGTGGAGAGGATCACCTTCTTCCTCTTCCTAAGCTCACTCCTCTGTGAAGGGAATCCACTCACAGTTTATAGACCTGTAGGTCACTTCATTTTCATGAAAGCATGCATCCTCAACTGTTGACAGATGCTCTGTTGAAGTCCAACTTTAATCTACTGATGAATACCTCTTTGCCCCTAACCACTGGGAAACAACCTTTGGAATGTACCTTCGCAAAGCACCCTACTTCGCAAGGCTCCCAATTTCGCGAAGCTCAAACAAGCCTTCGCGAAGCTCCTGCCTTTTCGCAAAGCACTTTTGCGAAGAACTCTCGCGAAGCTCAAGCCGTCACAAAGAAACAGCCCTCGCGAAGCTGACTAAGCCAACACGGATCTTGCAGGTTTCGCGGAGCTACAATAGCTGTCACGAAGCACCTCTTTCACGAAGCACACTGGCTCCGTGAACCACCTTCGCAAATCGAGAGCAACAGATTTTCGCTGAAAATTCTCTCTACTTCTCTCGATGGGGTCGGCCTCTATTTATAGGCGATTCCACCAACCCTCGAACTTTCTGCGCGAAGTCAACGCCACATCATCGCCAATCGTGAAGCTCCGAAGTTTCCGTAGGAATTATGTCCAAATCACGAAGCACCATGACAATTTTTTGTTCACAGAGCTCGTCCTAATCGTGAAGCATCACCGTCACCATTCCTTCACGCCTTCACCGTGAAGCTCCCTCGCAAAACCCTTCACCGCCGCGATGTGCTTCAACTCTGCCGTTCGCAAAGCTTTGACGTAATCGCGAAGCATCACCGCCTCCATTTTTCTAGTCTTTGCGAAATCCAATCCATGCATCATCTCTTCGTGAAATTCATCCCATTTCCATATTTAATTATGATCTTCATGGAAATCCTATTTTCACGATACTCACCATACTCCATATTTTGAACCCCAAAAATTTGGCAAACACTGGGAAATGATGCCACCTTGTACTTCTCTTTTCTACCGCCTCCATATCGTCATTTCCTTTGTCATCGTTCTTTGTCAACAAGTATTGTCAACAAATTCTCGGGAACACGACAATCCTCTATGGAAACCTTCTTTTTCAGCAAACATAATCAACCCAAAAATACTGCAATGTTACCTTGAGGGATTTTTTCCCAAAATATTATTTTATCACAAAAAAACAAATAAAAACTATTTTCTTGATGAAATTTATTTTTGAAGCATATAAAAATTTTATTGAAAATTGAGTACTTATTTATGAATGAATTTTAATTATATAACACCTTTATATATATTGTTCATAATTTTTTATTATTATTCATGCTACTAATTTTAATAGCTATTTTATAATGATCATAATTAAATAATGATAGTTATATATTTGTTTTTTTAAACATAGTATTATGTGTGAAGAAAACTAAAGAAATCAACTTTATTTAAAGAGAAATACATCTTATGATATCATTGTACTACATTGTACAACCATTATAAAAATTTCAGCCTCAAAATTTTATCACTTTGATAGAAAAATCATAGGATACATCTATATTATCACATCCTTAGGATCCCATTTAGCTTCTTCTAATTTATGGTTTCACCACAAACATTAACAAGATGAGTGATCTTGTTTCTTAGAACTTTATCTATATGATCTAGAATATATATTAGAGTTTCTTCATAGGAGAAATAATCTTCAATTAGCATTAACTCAGTTTTTACTACATGCGAAAGATCATGTATGTACTCCCTCAATAGATATACAAGGAATACATTGTGAACTTGAGAGGTATTTAGTGGATGATAAAAATGATAATATACCATCCTAATATGATAAAGTATATCAAAAAGGATGATATTTATGGGACTCAACATGACCATATTATCAAATATCACAACCATATTTTAAATATGCATTCATTAGAATAAATTAGGACCAACTTCATACTCTATAACTCACTGATGATTGTCAGGATGACTTTTCTATTGACTCTAAGATCCCCTTACATACTGCTGAATGGATCTAAATTTTATTTTTATCTCCTCATATAACTCATGTCCCAAAACATTTCTTTCCATAACTTCATCCCAGCACATTAGAGTTCTCATCTTCCTTCAATATAATTCTTCATATAGAGACATCTGAATTCTTGAGTGAATCTATTGTAGTAATAAAAATTAACTGGAGGAAGGGGTTGATCTGAACATCCTTTTAAATACATAGAAATAGATCTAAACATATTGTATATGGTTTGAATTTTTCTATTAGAATGAACATATACATGAGGATGATATGAATCACTGAAACACAAATTTGAATCTAGAACTTGTTGAAGACTTCACCTGAACTTCGAGGTAAACCTGATATATCAGTCAGATACAATAGAATGCAGTACTCTATGCAACCATACCAATTCATTAATTTATATTATGGAAAGTTTATCAGATAGCAAATTATCTTTGATATAAATGAAGTTTTTTGGATTTATAAGGAGATTAATAATAACCCAAATGAAATTATGTTATTTTGTTGTTTTGTGGATTCCAATGAGAAAATAAATGGTGATGTTTTCCGATTTAAATTATGTTATGGGTAATTATTGAAAAATTACCTTGGACTTCAGTCTCTTGGACTTGACTTATTGAAATAATAAGTACTTAGATACATATTTTTCAGTATCAATCTTCATAATGTCCAAAAAAAATCATTCAAATCCCTATACATCATGGCACATCCAGGTTGAATAAAACATGATAAACTATGAGCTTCATCCAGTTACTCCTTTCAATATTGTTTGGTTTGAACACATATATGGTTTCACATTTGTATCATTCCATTATGATCAAGATTGAACATAAGAATATTTTTTTACATTCTTTTCCATCTTTTCATCTTCCTTCTCCACCTCTTTAATCCTCATTTGGAAAGATTATTAAACACCCATTTGATAAATATGGGTTCTCTACCATTCCTTAAAAAAATTTATATCCATAATTTGAAGATCAAGAAAATTGGATATTTTTATGTCATTATCATAGATAATATGGAATTATTATTTCAAATCAGATAATGTACTACCTTTTCACCTTGCGAGGGTGGAAATGCATTGTGCATTCAAAATCATTAATCGATTCAAACCATATTCTACTAAGCATAATACACACTTTGTGTGTGAATAAACACATTAATATTTTCTGATATATATATATATCACCTTTCACCATAAAGATAATTCCTCAATTTCTATAATGAAAAAATTTCCATTTTCATCACCAAATCTTGATTCGAGTAATTTTTATCATGTCTTCTAAATTGGCATGATGCATATACTATCAATATATCAGTCTACATGAGAACATTAAAATACATTCTTTTATACATCACTGAAGACATCAAGCCCCTATCTATTATAGGGTAGTGTGAGAACTAGTGCACTGACCAACCTTATCTTGAGCTCCATAAAATTCTCCTCCCATCCATCAGTCCACCAGAACATAACCCCATTCTTAGTCAAATTAGTGATCAGATGATATAGTCCTAATAAATATCTTTCAAAGAGTCTATAATATTTATCCAACCCAATGAAACCATGGAACTCAGTAACCATGGTCAGTCTATGAAAATTCCCAATTACCTCTATCTTTTAATGACCCACCTAAAGACCATCACATGAGATCATATGATCAAAGAATGAAACTTTCAGAATACAAAATTCACAATTTATAATTTTTTCATATAACTTATTCTTTATTAGGGACTTCCAACCAATTCTAAATTGATCTTCATGATCTTCCTTTATCCTTTAATATAAAATAATATCATTTATAAAGACTACCGAAAATTGATCAAAGTAATCTTTTAAGACTCTATTCATTAAATACATAAAGATAACGTGGTAATTAGTATTCCCGAACAACATAACATTAAATTCATGATTCCCACAACTTGTAAGAACACATGTATTTGGTATATATTATTAATAAACCATCAATTTATAATTTCCAAAATGAAGGTCAATATTTCAAAAGTATTTAGATCCTCATAACAAATTAAACAAATCATCTATATGAGTTAATGGATAATTTTTATCGATGGTGATCTTCTTATGTTCAATGAAATGATGCATTGATCCTTATTTCTCATTAATAAATGGAATAGGTCCTCCCCATGGTGAACCACTAGGTAATATGAATCCCTTATCATCATTTTACTAGAGTATATTATTTAACTCATGAAAATAAATTGTGTAAATTCTATAAGGAGTCACTGAAATTTGAATAACCCTATCTATTAGTACTACTGAAAACTCAACATCACAATTCAGAGGTAAAATCAAAAACTCTTCTAAAAATACATCAACAAACTACCATAAAATAGTTATATAATAAATTTTGAGTATCTCACTAACTATTTTAGATAGATTCACTTCATGGATAAGAATTAATACCCACAAGAAAAATGTAATTTCCATTAGAAGTTCATATCCATCCTCACTATGATAAATTATTAGGGTTTATTAAGAATATTAAATGTGACTTCCCTTCCTCATAAATTAATATGGGATATATATAGAAATATCAAATACAATATTGAAATCTCATAAATTTAAACTAGAGGGACAATCACAGAATTTTTAGGATGAAAATTCCCATATACGTCTATCAGAAAGGTGCTATAATCTTTAGATGTGATCATTTTATCCTTAAGATTTATTATTTCTAAATAAATATCTAATCATTAAGAAGGTGACATGATTCCCGTAGAAAATTCATTAGAAATAAAATAGTGGGTGGATATGGAATAAAATAAAAAATTTATAGTTCTAGAGTGTATGGTAGGTTTACCATTCACAAGACTATCCTCATAACCCTCTTCAGTTGTGACTACAAAGGCAATTACATTACCCTTTTCATTGGTGGTTATCGAGGCCCACAAAACTCATTGTCTTTTGGATTAGATAATTGATTCATATAATTCCCAATATCCATGCATCTAAAGAATATAACTTAATTGTTTGAATCCTTATTTTTCTCTATTTTATTTACTAACCTTTTAATCACCCATCGAGAATTACTAGCTCGATGAACATCCTTTCCAATGTTTTATAATTTCTTAGTTTCTTTTAGATAATTTCCTAAATTCTTTCACACAAAATATTTTCATGTAGGTGGTTTTAATTTCTTTAATTCTTTATATTTTTCATTCAATTGTTCATAAATATCTATTTTTTATATCCTTTTCATTAAAACCAAAAGAATAAATGGAGTTACCACACTCTATTTATACCATAAGATAAGATTGAATGATTTATTTATAGTCACCAAAGTCACTTATGTATAAATTTTTTTTAATACTTCATTTATTTTCATTAATTAATCAATTAATTCTTATTGTAGGTTCAATTATAAATCTCAAAGCATGACATGAAATTATTATAATTTTTTCTTCATAGGTACCTATGGAGGCATCATACCTTTTTATCAATTCTATAAAGTCTATTTATATCTTACTATGAAGTGTTTAAGGAAAGTATTTTTTTGTTAAATGGCCTGTTAAATTCCTTCCATTCCAGGGAGATTATTTCTTCATTTTGGAACCCTTTTTTAAGGATCACCAAATTATCTTTATTATGATATTAATGATTTTTACATTTTATTATTACATTTTACAATATAATATAAATTGGAGAAATACGGATAAGTATGGAAATGAATCACTATTGAAGATGAGTCACCGCCAGGGATGACTCACCATCATACATGACTCACTATTAAGGATGAGTCACCACCAGAAATGTCTCACTACTAGGATTAAATTTTAGAAAAGTATGTAAATTACTCACCGCTAGACATTTCTCGCCACTAGGACGAAGAAATGGAAAAATATGGAAATTACCTACCACTATAGGATGTCCTACCATCATAATTGAATTTTGGCTAAGTGGTGAAAACACCTATGGACCTAGCTCTACCCACCTTTGAGCATGAATCACTGCCAGCTCAACTCAATGCCATAGATTGTCTTGCTGACCAATATGACTGATTTTCAATATTTTATTCATTTTTAATTAACCATTTCTAATGGCTATTTTATATAATTTCATGATGTGGATTATTTTAATGATTGTTCTTATTTGTTTTTTCAAAGATACATTAAAGTCCACATTAGTCATCTGGTACGTGGTGTAGAGGATCTGAATGATTATTCCCCCATGATGATGTTAAAATATGTATAAAACTTCATTGTGCAATAATGATAATAGAGAACTAAGATAATTTAACACAAAAAGAAAGATATAACTAAAAAAATTGAATATCAAAATAATGTTTTTATAATGTGTGCCTTACAGGAAAAATATTTACTAATGATTAGTTATAAAAGAAGTGAAGCATATTGAACACCCATAAAAATTTATACAGACTCACTAGAAGAAGTTTATTAAACTCTATTATTATGAAATTTTTGGAAACAAAACATGAGATTCTTTTCAATCCACACTTATAGAGCCATAAGATTATGATATTACAAGATCGAGTAAAAATAATTTATTTACATCCTTTATTTTTTATGAATTTATATTTTCTTTACATTATGATAAGTGTGGGTTTTAATTTTTTTAAATATGAAAATTGACTCATGTTCTATAACTAGAAGATACTAGATATCTTTTCAAAACATCGTTACCTATTTTCCCATGTGTTATAGAAGAGGTCCATGTATGGACTATATTTGTTTTATTCCCACATGTATTATGAATGAGGTAATGTGTGTCCTAGAAAACATTGATATTGTTTACCAGATCTAGGATGGGGACCAAATATTATTTTTATATAATCTTCTTGGTAGTATGTGGTTTTGAAGTGTATAAGATTAGGTCTCAGCTTCATACTGAACCTCTTATATTTATTTTGCTGTGTTTTTTGTTTTGTTTTTTGTAATTTTTTATGATTTAAACTAAACATGTTCTTAAAATATATATAAAAAATAAATTTTTTTAGTTAGAATTAATTAGTCTTTATATAAGGTTTGGTTTCAGTATATTTATTTCAAAAGTCAAAGTAGTCTATATAATACTTTTAACAAATACTTAATCGATCCTTTTGAATTATTTTAAAAGAAGAAAACTTATATCAATCTACTATTTTGATTAATGATTATAATTTATTTAAATTGGGGGATTTTATTTAATCCTAATTGATTAAAAAAATATTGGGTAGGAAATTAACCCCCTCTTGAGATACTCACTCCAACCGACATTTGGTATCGTAGGGTTTTCAAAACATTTCAAATATTATTTTAGATGTGTTCTAGATATCTTAGATTTATATTAATCCTAAATTTAGGTTTTTAAATGTATACTAGTACTAAAGGTTCTTATACAAACATACCTCTTTTCTTTAATGAAAATAAATATGTTCGGTGGAAAATAAAGAAGAAAATGCATATTGAAAGTACGGGTTTTAAAATTTCGTCGGTTATGGAGGACAATTATGAGTTACCTATGACTATTATTAGTACTTAGGATGATCCAAAAAAACATTCTTATAATAATAATTTCAAAAATTTTATTTATCTTTATTTTTATTTAGAAGATGAATAATTTAATTAGATATTGTCTAATAAAACATCTTTTAAAATTTGGTATACATTATTTATTTCTCATAAAAGAACATCTAATGTTAAAGGTATGATATTGAATAGTTATAAAATTAAAGATAATACTTTACAATAAAACTTTACGAGATAATATTTTATATGTATCTCATGTTAAATAAAATATTCAATACAATTTGCTCATTGGGAAATCCAGTATCAGAAAAATACCAAATCGTGAGACTGTTGAGATTTCTTCCAGAGAGATAGAGAAAGAAATTTGTTTCTAAAAGAGAATCATTCAACATTAGAAAACTTATTGTCTATGAATTTATTGGTGAACATATAATGTCTAATTAAGATATCAACATTAATCATGAAGAATATGATGAACCTAATAAAAAATCACTTTCTTTCAAGACTAATTCATCTAAAGAAAAAGAGAATGAAAAAGTTAAAACAGAAAGTTATAGTGATAATGAGTAACCAACAAATAGTGATGAGGAAATTTCCCATTTGGTAAAAAGTTTTAAGATATTCTATAATAAGAATAAATAATTTAGGAGGCCAATTTACATAGGAAATTATGAAAATAGTGGAACTTGAAAAAAGTGGATTGGAAAAGAGATTACAACTCCAATGATATTTCATGTTCTTAGTGTAAGTTAAAATGACATTTTAAGGTTGACAGACCTAAGATTAAATAAAAGAAGAAGTATGAAGAAAAACATAGATAATATAATAAATCAATGAAATCCACATGGAGTTCCTCTGAGTAAAGATCCAGTGACTCAAACTCTACTCATGAAGAGAATCTTAATGATGCTAACATGTGCTACATGAAATGCACATCTGAGGTACCAACTACATCTATTGTACATAAATATGATAATTATGAAAATGAATAGAATGATAATATGTAATTAGATAATTTTTTTTGTTTATTTCAATATCCTTAAAGATAATTTTAATGATATTAATGACAAATAACATTTTCTAGAGAAATAACTTGTTTTATCATTTAGTATTAGAACTAACCTCCCTATAGTGATGATAAAAATTGCCAATTTTTAAATGAAATTATAGAAATAAAAATGTTAATTTAGAAACTAAAGATTGACTTTGAGAGATTTAAAAATGGTAGAATTACTCTTACTCAAATATTATGAAAATAAATTTCTCTTAAGTATATTGTTGGTGTAGGCTGTCAACCAGGATATACAAGAGTTGTTAATAGTACATTTGTTCCTGAGTCTAAATTTAAACATTTTAATGCTAGTTTTATTCATGTAGACCAAATAAAGCATTCATTTTAAAATATTTACAGTATTATTAAGGGAAACCCATGAATAAAATATGGGTTTTAAGGCCTTAATAACTAAAATGTATTGACCTAAGAAAGTATGGGTTCCAAAATCATTTCTAGTATAAAATATGTTTTTAGGAATGATTCTTGAAGGGATGATGTAGATTTCTATGGTACCTTGACAGAGTATGTTCATGGAATATTAAAGGATATTGATCGAGCTCCAAGAACCTTATAATGGTTGAGGGTGGTCATGTAACCTTTGGTGACAATGATAAAGAAAAGATCATTGGCCTTGGACAAATCCACAACCCCAAATCAGTTTTAATTTCTAAAGTACATTTTGTTGATGGTTTAAAATATAATTTTCTATGTATATCTCAATTATGTGATGATGGATTTCATATCATGTTTGAAAACAATTCATTCCATGTTTTTAATTATATAAATTATTTAGTGTTTACTACTTTGATTAATTGGAATGTTTATCTTGTTAACCATGATTCATTGAATTCTTAGAATGTTTATTTATTATGTGCCTTTCATAAAGAATATTGTATTTTTCATATGAGACTAGGTCACTATAATATTCACTAACATAGAAATATTACAAGAAAAGGGTTAGTTAAGGATTTACCCAAACATTAATTCCTGAACACCAGAGTCTATAACCCCTATAAAATATGGAAACATCATAATATTTCATTTAAATTAAATAAAGATGATTTATCTTTTAAACCTCTTGGGTTGGTTCACATGGACTTATATGGACCATCTATGGTTTTTATTTTAAAAGGGAATGACTATTTCTATGTACTTATAGATGAATTTTCATAGTATACTTGTGTATTATTTGTAGCTCAAAAAATTTAAGTTTCCTCTTATTTTACTAAGTATGCTATATTTATAGATAAACTAAGTGGAGTTAGAATAAATACCCTAAGAAGTGACTGTGGTCGGAAGTTTGAAAACCAATACTTTGAATATTTTATCTCACAAAATAGATATAGTTACAAATTCTATAGTCTTTGGACCCCTTAATATTATAGAGTTGTAGAAACATGCAATTGAACACTTAAAGAGATATCCCTAACAAAATTCTTAATGAATATGAATTACCTATCTACTTTTGGGAAGTGTCTATGAATATAGCCTGTAATATAATACATAGAGTTTAATTGAACCTATATTGAAAAAACCCCCTTTTAAACGTTATAATTACAGATATACTAAGATTAATTACTCCTGTATTTTTGGTTTAAAAGTCTTTCTTATTAAAACTAAGGATAATATTGACATGTTTTCTTTCAAAAGTGAAGAATGAATTTTCTTAGGTTATTGAACTTCATGTAAATCCTATAGAGTTTTTAACAAAAGAACTAAGACCATGGAAGAGAATGTCCATGTCAAGATTTATTTTACATATCCACATAAACCTAATATCCCCTTAAAAAACCGTGAGGTTGATTTATACACCCTGAACTAAAATTACAATCCTTTTGATTCTATTATAAAACATACAGACAAATCATCCATTTCTAAGAAACTTTATGAAATTTAGCCTAAACCTGTAGAAGAACCTGAGGTAACCGACCCTTATTTTTATAAAGATGTTAGGAATCTTAAATAACATAATTTAGACATGGTTTTGGATACTAAGATAGAGGTACAAAATCTAGATCTTATCTAAGAATCCTGGACGAACATCAAGTTTTCTTATTATAGATAGAACCTAAGAACATCAATGACGTAATTTATGACGACTTATGGGTAATGGATATAAATTAATAACATAATCAATTTGAAGAAAATTGTATTTGGTAACTTATTGATAGATCCAAATAAACCATGACTGTAGCCACTAAATCGGTGGTTAGAAACAATGTTGATGAATTAAGAACAATAGTAAGGAATAAGGGAAGATTAGTTTCAATAGGGTATAGTCAATAAGTGTAAGAACCCGAAACTTCGTTCAGGTATGTTTTTCCATTTTTCTGGAGTTTTTGTGAAAAATGGTTTTTCTGGAAATTTTCAAAGTACACGTCGTGTACTTTCTGAGTACACGCCGTGTACTCTGTTCCGGCTCGAAGCCGTGTGTTGGCAGTGTCCGGGCCACACACACAGTGTGTAAGGCTGAGGTGGAGGCCGGTTATTTCGGAGTATGGAAAATTTGAAGTATACGCCGTGTACTCTAAAAGTAAATGCAGTGTACTTTATTTTTTTAATTAAACGGACTGGGGTCGCGCCTAACCCCCAAATACTTCTTCTTCTCCAGTTTTCGACCATCTAGGAGTGTCCATACGACTGGATCTTTGACGGAGTCCTGCCTCGCTGTCTGTTCTCCGATTTGAGCACGGTTGATTGCGTTGGAATCGCAGTGGTGAGTTCTTCCTTCTTCTTGATCCTTGTTTCTTGATTCCTCCTTGTTTTCAAGTTATCGTGGGATGAGAGTTTTGTGAGTTTTCTCAGATCTACATTGTTCTAAGGGGAATATTTCGTCGAGGTTCACGTATATCAATCTCCTAGGATCGAGGTAGGTGGTTTCTTCCTTTCCGTAGAAAGTTGATGGATATTTTGTGAAATTTTCACCAATACCCTTGAATGGGGTATTGCGTGTTTCCTGTTTTTCCCTTGTTGCTTGCCTGCTTTGCTTGATTGCTTTAGTAGAGGTTATTGCTTGTGATTAGAGTAATTTGTTTGTGCTCAGATTGCTTTGCCAGTCTTGCTCGGCCTGTTTGGCATTTTTCCAGTTCCCATGCCTAGTCGCCTGATAGAGGAACTGTTGTTTTATTTTTTTGTTGAGCCTTAGTCGATATCCAAGTAGTTCTTGAGGTTTACTCCGACGATACACACGTGTTGAGCATGTTTAGTTACTCAGGACTGTGAGAACCTAGAGTAGTAGGCCAAAGGGAGAATTGACGGAAGGGGTTCTCTAGAGTGTCTTTTAAATCATGATACGAGACCAAGTGGAGAATTGATGGATGGTATTCTCCAGAGAGTCTTTGAACTACAACGTAGGCCACAGGGGGAATTGACGTTGAGTGCTTCCCCAGAGAGCCTTTAGCACGATACGAGACTATAGGGGGAATTGACGGTGAGTGCTTTACCAGAGAGTCTGCATAATTTACATAGCTGAACCAGAGGGGTGAGACTGTGTGTGCCTCCCAGAGGGTTGCTAGTACTTAGAGGTTGAACCATAGGGGTTAGACTATGAGAAATACCCTGAGGGTTACCTGTTTTCTCCTTGTTGTTGGTGGATTACTTGTGTGTTATACTTGTTAGAACTTTGGATTGTAGCTGTTTTCACATTTCTGTTTAGTGCTTCTTGTTTTATTACTACCATGTATTCATTGACTATTAGGCATAAATATTTGGGTGATTTCCTACTGGGATTGTATCTCACAGTCTATTTGGTCCATGCTTTCGGTCCCAAGAAGACTATGTTGCTGCCGGTATAGGCAAGGGCAAGCGCCCTTCTACTTCAGTATCTTGATTGCACCAGGAGCTGGGGAGCATGAGACCGAGCCGTGGCTCGCGATGCTGAGGAACTTTCTTTGTTTTTTTCACATGGTTTCAGTTGTATTTCAGCACATTGTTGTGTTTTCTATTTTCATTAGATAGTAGTACCTGCTGCATTATTATAATCATTGTTATATATCTGCATTGCTTCCGCTGTTTGGTTTCAATTATTATGCATGTTGGTTGCTGCTTCCACTGTTATTGTGGTTTTCTTACCAAGTATACCTTACCGAATGAGGGAATAGTTTTCCCACTGACTCACCAAGGCCATCGTTGCTAGTCGGCAGCCTATGGCATTCGGGGAAATGCGCTTGAGGTCATGTGGCCAACCAGGTACGGGGCACAAGTGGAGGGGCTCCGGACTTGGGACGTTACAAAGTGGTATCAGAGAAGTTCTTTTCTCTTGCTTTACTGTTTGGAGACCTTAGCTAGGGATAGGACGGATTCAGTACTTGGCATTAAGCTGTTCTCGGGATTAGCTAACCCGTGTACAGGGAAAATCCATACTACCTCGTTAATTGTAGTTTTCTAGTTTTGAGATTTTATGATTGGTATGTTTTCACCTAGAGTGATTCGTATGACTTTTGCGGTTACTGTTTTGATATTTCGGTTTTATTTCTGTCGCTACCTGATGAGATGAGGGTATTCCATCTCATGCATCATATAGGAACTTGTAGAAATCACATGTCATTCATTCTTACCATGCCATCAAGGGTGCATTAGCGATTTCATGCAATTGTGATAGACATTGTGTAGATTATTCATGCTGTTGTGATAGTTGTTCGATAGATTCTCTGATGTTGTGTTAGTAAACTGTTGGTTTGTTCCTTGCTTAAAATGAACACCAAATTTTGGTTCTTGAGGTGTTATGGGCCCTCCCGGATTGGAATTTGGCATCTTTTCCCTTGTTATAGTGTTTCTGGAATTCTGCGTAGTTTCTGAGCTACTGCCCAGAAAACCCAGAATACCCGGCGTGTATATTTTGGATATACGCTGTGTAGTTTTCAGGCTGTGTCACTGACCGTGTGAGAAGAACACAGTGTCATAGGGGTAACTTTGGGAACACGCCGTGTATAAGTGGTACACACCGTGTGAGTTCAGAGCCGTGTACCCGGACGTGTCACTAACAACACGGGCCGGGGATGCTCGGGTAGAACATTCCATGTCTGTAGGGAACACACCGTGTAGTCTTGTCCAGGTGCCCGACCGTGTCACAAACAACACGGTCCGGCATGACCTTCCTTTCCACACGCCGTGTTTGTTCGGAACACGCTGTGTAGGCTTTCCAGGTACCCGGCCGTGTCACGAACAACACAGAACGGTGTCGCCTTCGCCTATGCATGTCGTGCTTGTTCAGAGCAAGCCGTGTAAGGTCCAGTCATGTAGACGGCCGTGTACTCAACAACACGGACCGCCAAAGCCTCGTCTAGTGCATTCCGTGTTTGATTCGAACACACCATGTAGTCTCGGGTTGAGTCGGACCATGTGGGTTAACCGTGTAAGAAGAATTGGGCAAGGGAATAGTTTTTAAGCACACGCCGTGTGTGGGGGTCAACACGCCGTGTAGTTTGAAGTGTACACGACTTGTAGGGTGAGAGTAAACACCCATGTTAGTGGTTTAAGAAGACACACCGTGTATTTTTATACACTCCGTGTAGTCGTGTCTTGCAATCTTTTGTGTTTTCCCCCTATTCCCGTTTTGTACACTTGTGTTCTCTTTCCTTGTTTTTCTGATCTAAGGTGTGCTTTTGATCTTTCAGAGCTATGCCTCTGAGACATCCTCCGGTCATATGTCTGTCGTCAGGAAGTGATCAGACGCCGGACAGGTCTGATCAGGGACTTCCTATCGATCCCCCAGCTGAGCCAGCCTTGGCACCGGTTGTTGTACCAGTTGCGGGCGCCGATGCGTAGTTTAGGGAGGGTTTCATGAGGATGATGTAGGCCTGCCAGGGAGCACTGCCTCCTACCTCGTCTATGGCAGATAGGATGTGGTTCTTTTAGCAGCAGCATCCTCCCACGTTCTTGGGGGAGGGAGGACCTCAGGCTGTAGAGTCATGGCTGGAAGCCATGCTGACCATATTCAAGCATCTGGAGATGCCTCTAGAGTGGCGGGTCTAGCTCACCACCTACATACTCTGAGACTCCTCCAAGAGGTGGTGGGATGTGATCTCACAGGCAGGTCAGTAGTAGGCTATGACTTGGGAGGAGTTCCAGCGCGTGTTTTACGACTACTTCTACTCGGAGACCCTGAGGGCCGATCGGGCATGGGAGTTCATGAGCTTAGAGCAAGGTACTCTATCGGTCATGTATTATTCCTATCGTTTCACTGAGATGCAGCTTTTTACACCCCTTTGGGATGGGAGTGGGGGTGTTCTTGGTGAGAAAGTCCGAGGATGGACTCAGGAGGGATATTCGCTTACAGGTGAACATCTTCCAGCTGAATTGCATTACTTCCATCGTCAACCAGGCACTAATTGCGGAGCGCAATCTGAGAGACTCTAGAGCTGCGAGTCAGGGCGGTTCTGTTTCCAGAGCTATCTTTCCTTCAGATGACAGCAAGAAGCATCATAGGGAGCCTATGCGCGGTGATTCGAGGAAGAGAGAAGCATCATCAGGCAGCCAGGTGACATGCTACTAGTGTGGCCGGACATGTCACACAAGGCCACAGTGCCAGGGAGACCCCGTGAAGTGCCAATCTTGCGGAAAGATGGGTCACCTCCAGCGTTTCTTCTAGGTTTTCTCACCAGCAGCAGGTGACTGGGGTTCATCCATGACTCCTCGTTCAGGAGCAGCCCCACAAGTCTCTCCCCAGTCAGGGAACAGGAGTTCTTCTGGCCGTTCAGGCAGAGGTGGAGGTCGAGGTCGTGGCGGTCAGCCACCAGTTCGTCATCACCAGCAGGGAGGTTCAGCTCAGAGCGGTCAGTCATGGGAACAGGGGCGCGGTGTAGGCCAGTCTTTTGCCGTGGAGCAGACTTATCATGAGCAGGATCCCGACCCTTCTACTGTTTGAGGTACGATTTTAGTAGCCTCAATTTTATCTTCATCCCTTTTCGATACTGGTGTTATGCATAGCTTTATCTCTGTTGCTGTTGTGGCATGCCATGGACTAGGCATCTTTTCTTCTAAGGACTCGTTGACACTGGACACAACTTTGGGAATGAGGACATCTAGTGTACGCCAGTGTAGAGAGTTCCCCCTCGAGGGTGATGGGTATCTCTTATTATGGGATCTCTATGTCCTAGAGATGACAGGCTATTATGTCATCCTTGGAATGGACTAGTTGATTCCCTTCTGGGCAATCATTGACTGCTATCGCTGAAGAGTCAGTTTCATCTCACCAGAAGGTGAATCTTTCCTTCACAGAGGAGAATGGGACGTTCGAGCGAGTCAGGCAGGACTCGAGAATCTTGGGCTAGGAGGAGTGACGGCCCAGATTGCTAGTATTTATCAGGATGATCAGGGGACTCCACAGTTGGACTTTCCTCCAGTGGTGGATCGCTTCTGGGATGTCTTTCCAGAGGACTTTTCAGGTTTGCCTACAGAGCGTGAGGTAGACTTTTTTATTGAGCTCGTGCCAGGAGCAGAACTGGTGTCCATTCCTCCCTATTGGATGGCCACACCTGAGTTGCAGGAGCTCAAGAAACAGTTGGAGGAGCTACAGGCTAAGGGTTTCTTCCGACCCAGTACTTCTCCTTGGGGTTCGCCTGTCCTGTTTGCAAGGAAGGCAGACGGTACCCTTCGACTTTGTGTGGATTATCGGAAGCTGAACCAGTTGATGGTCAAAAACCGATATCCATTGTCGCAGATTGATGACCTTTTAGATCAGCTTCGGGGAGCCCGAGTGTTCTCAAAGATCGACTTGAGGTTTGGTTATCATCAGTTGCACTTTAGACCATCAGATATACCTCTGACAGCCTTCAGGAGCAGGTATGGTCATTATGAGTATACAGTGATGTCGTTCGGTCTCCCGAACGCACCTGAAGTTTTCATGGCGCTGATGAACCGAGTGTTCCATCCTTATTTTGACTCCTTCGTCGTGGTCTTCGTGGATGATTTCTTGGTGTACTCTCATAATAGACACAACCATTCCACCCATATTGAGATCGTTCTGAGTACACTTAGAGAGCATCAGCTTTATACTAAACTCTCAAAGTGCCACTTCTGGATGGATCAGATTCACTTCTTGGGTCACGTCATCTCAGAGATAGGAGTATCTGTGGACCCAGAGAAAGTGAGAGCTATAGTTTCCTGGGAGCAGCCGAAGAACGTATTTGAGGTACGAAGCATCCTAGGGCTGGCTGGATACTACATACGCTTCATTCGAGACTTTTCTCGTTTATCAGCACCCTTGATAGGTCTGACCCAGAAGGGGGCGAAGTTCTTATGGTCAGATTATTGTGAGTCAGCCTTTCAATAGCTGAATGGGAGGTTGATGTCAGCATCGATACTAGTTTTTCCAGAGCCAGGTAAGAGCTACACTGTTTACTGTGATGCTTTGGGTATCTGGATGGCAGCTGTGCTTATGTAAGAAGATGGAGTCGTTGCGTATGGGTCTCAGAAGCTGAGGCCACATGAGAGGAACTACTCTACGCACGATCTGGAGTTGGTAGCTGTTGTTCATGCTTTGTGCTATTGGTGACACTATCTTTTAGGAGAGCACTTTGTGGTCTTCACTGACCACAAGAGTCACAAGTATATCTTCACTCAGCATGATCTGAATCTGAGGCAGCGTAGGTGGGTTGAGTATCTACAGTCTTTTGACTTCGAGCTTGCCTATACGCAGGGAAAAGGCAATGCCGTGTCAAATGCGTTGAGCAGGAGAACTCAGATTCAGGTAGTTCAGGAGGCCAGTAGTGAGTGGCACCTGATGGATCTGTTATCTGAGATGCATCTAGAGATGCACAACAGATTGGGACAGACTTTTCAATCTTCTGTATCTATTACCTCCACGCTACTTGATCAGGTACGGATGAGTCATCTATCAGAATCAGAAGGCTTAGTCCTACGGGAGAGTGTGTCAGTAGAGGACCATCTTCCTGGATGGACAGTGGGCGAGGATGAGATCTTGCATTTCCAAGGACGTGTATGGGTGCCAGCAGACATATGCGAGGAGCAGATGCAGGATTTCCATTCCTCAGTTTGGGAACTTCATCATGGCGTCACCAAGACGTATCGGGATCTTCATCGCCAGTACTAGTGGCCAGGTATGAAGAAGGATGTTGCAAGTTTTGTCATGAGATGTTCTACTTGTCAACAGGTGAAAGAAGAGAATCAGCAACCAGCGGGGCTCTTACAGCAGTTACCCATTCCAGAGTTGAAGTGGAATGATGTTGCGATTTACATCGTGACCGGGTTGCTGAGATCACCTTGAGGGAAGAATACTGTTTGGGTTGTCTTCGACAAGCTTACCAAGGTTGCTCACTTCTTGCTGATCAAGGAGACCTTTAGTTTTGATGATATAGGATGACTTTACATCATAGAGATTATACGTCTGCATGGATTTCCACGCTCTATTGTTTCAGACAGAGATGTGCATTTTACCTCTTGGTTCTGGCAGGGACATCAGAAGGCCTTGGGTACACAGGTACTTTTGAGTACAGCATACCATCCCCAGACTGATGGCCAGTCCGAGCGCACGATCCAGGTGCTTGAGGATATTCTCCGAGCTTGAATCCTTGACTTTGGAAGTTCTTGGGAGAAGCATATTCCTCTGGTGGAGTTCGCCTACAACAATAGTTTCCAGGAGACCATACATATGGAACTATATGAGGCTTTGTATGGTAGGCCATGCCGATCACCCTTATGCTGACTGGAGGCAGGAGAGGCAGCTTTGCTGGGACCTCATCTTGTTCAGGAGACTTTAGAGAAGATAGAGCTGATTCGGAAGAGGATGGCTACAGTGCAGTCTCGGAAGAAGTCTTATGATGATCAGCGAAGATGACCTCTGGAGTTCGAGGTCAGTGATTGCGTTTTCCTACGTGTCGCACCCAGGTTGGGACATAAGAGGATTCGGAGACAGGGTAAGTTTTCGCCACAGTACATCGGGCCGTTTGAGTTTTTGGAGAGAGTGGGGCCAGTACCCTATAGGTTTCAGCTATCTCATAGGTATCGGGCCATGCACGACGTCTTCCACGTCTCTCAGCTCCAAAGTTACCTTTCAGACCCGTCTCACGTCTTTCAGCCTGAGGAAGTTGAGATTGAAGTGGATGCATCATTCGAGGAGCATCCTATCCGGATTGTCAATCGTAGTACGAAGGTTCTCCGCAGGCTGTCTGTTCCTCTAGTATGAGTGCTATGGAAACATGGGCGAGTACAGGATGAGACCTAGGAGAGGGAGGCCGATGTATGATTGCAGTGGATAGAGCTGTTCGGGGATCCTTCTTCTCCACCTCGTTAGGGAAATTTGAGGACATATTTCTTTAAGGGTGGAAGTTTGTAGGAACCCGAACCTTCGTTCAGGTATGTTTTTCCGTTTTTCTGGAGTTTTTAAGAAAAATGGTTTTTTTTGGAAAATTTCAAAGTACACGCCGTGTACTTTCTAAGTAAATGTCGTGTACTCTGTTTCGGCTCGAAGCAGTGTGCTGGCCGTGTCCGGGCCACACACATGGTGTGTAAGGCTGAGGTGGAAGCCAGTTATTTCAGAGTACGGAAAATTCAAAGTACACGCCGTGTAATATAAAAGTACATGCAGTGTAATTTATTTGTATTTCATTAAACGAACCGGGGTCACGCATAACCCACAAATACGACTTCTTCTCCAGTTTTCGACCGTCCGGGAGCGTCCGTACGGCCGGATCTTCGACGGAGTCCTGCCTCGCCATCCGTTCTTTGATTCGAGCATGGTTTATTACATTGGAATCGATGTGGTGAGTTCTTCCTTCTGCTTGAGCCTTGTTTCTTGATTCTTCATTGTTTTCATATTATCATGGGATGAACATTTTTTGAGTTTTATCAGATCTATGTCATTATAAGGGGAATCTGTTGTCGAGGTTCACGTATATCGATCTCCTATGATTGAGGTAGGTGGTTTGTGCCTTTCCGTATAAAGTTGATGGATATTTTGTGCAATTTTAACCAATACCTTTGAACGGGGTATTGCGTGTTTCCTTTTTTTCCATTATTGCTTTCCTTATTTTCTCGATTGCTTTAGTAGAGGTTATTGCTTGTGATTAGAGTAATTTGTTTGTGCTCGGATTTCTTTTCTATGCTTGCTCTGCCTGTTTGGTGTTTTTCCAGTTTCCATGCCTAGTCGTAGGATAGTGGAACTGTTGTTTTATTTTGATGTTGAGCCTTAGTCGATAGCCAAGTAGTTCTTAAGGTTTACTTGGATGATACACACACGTTGATCATGTTTAGTTCCTCCGGACTGTGAGAACCTAGAGTAGTAGGCCAAAGGGAGAATTGACGGAAGGGCTTCTCCAGAGTGTCTTTTAAATCACGATGCAAGACCAAGTGGAGAATTGACAGAAGGGCTTCTCCAGAGAGTATTTTAACTACGACGCGGGCGACAGGGGAAATTGATGTTGAGTGCTTCCCCAGAGAGCATTTAGCACGATACGAGACTATAGGGGGAATTGACGGTGAGTGCTTCCCCATAGAGTCTTCTTAATTTACGTAGCTAAACCAGTGGGGTGAGACTATGTGTTCCTCCCAGAGGGTAGCTAGTACTTAGAGGTTGAACCGTAGGGGTTAGACTGTTAGAGCTACCTAGAGGGTTACCTGTTTTCTCCTTATTATTGGTGGCTTACTTTTGTGTTATACTTGTTAGAACTGTGGATTTTAGATGTTTGCGCTTTTCCATTTACTGCTTCTTTTTTTTATTACTGTCATGTATTCATTGACTATTAGGCACAATTCTTTGGGTGATTGCCTACTGGGATTGTATCTCACACCCTGTTTGAGCCATGCTTTTGGGCCCAAGCAGACTATGTTGTTGCAGGTATAGACAAGGGAAAGCGCCCTTCTACTTCAGGATCTTGATTGCACCAGGAGCTGGGGAGCTTGGGACCGAGCCATGGCTCGCGATGCTGAGGATATTTCTTTGTTTTCTTTTTCACTTGGTTTCAGTTGTATTTCAGCATGTTGTTGTGTTTGCTGTTTTCCTTAGATACTTGTACCTGCTGCATTATTATCATCATTGTTATATATCTTCATTACGTCTGTGGTTTGGTTTCAGTTTTTATGCATGTTGGTTGCTGCTTCTGCTGTTATTGTGGTATTCTTACCTCGTATACCTTACCGAATGAGGGCACAGTTTCCCACTGAATCACTAATGCCCTCACTGCTAGTCAGCAGCCTCTGGCATTCGGGGAAACACGCTTGAGGTCATGTGGAAAACCAGGTACGGGGCATCAATGGAGGGGCTTCGGACTCAATACGTTACAATAAGAGGGTATAGAATATGAAGAGACCTTTTCACCTATATCCATACATGATATCCTTAGAATACTTTTTGCCTATGCCAAAAATCTATATTTCAAAAAATATCAAATGGTTTTCAAAAGTTTTTTTCTGAATATGTTTATTGGTGAGGATGTCTTTGTTCAATGACCCCTAGTTTTCAAAAAACTCATTTTCCAATTACTGTTTTCATGTTAATAAAATCATTATATGGTTTAAATCAAGTTCCTAGATCATAGTATGACAAGATTATCTATTTTATTATTTCATGAAGATTTTCAAAATGTATAGTTGATCCTAACCTATATATAAAAACAATTTTATTTTATTTTTAGTTATTAAAATTTATATGGATGATTTTATTTTTGGATCTTCTAAAAATTATTTATGTACCAATTCTTAAAAAATGATGAAAAATGAGTTTGAAATGAGTTTAATGGGAGAACTAAAATTATTTATTAGTTTTTATATTTTTCAAAACAAATAAAGAATTATTTTAAATAAAATTAAATATACAAAGTACCTTTTAAAAAGTGTTAATTTAGATAGCATTGAAAGTTTTGATACTTATATGAGTACCACCTATAAGTTTTATCTTTATGATGATGGGAAATAAGTCGATCAAAGTAGTTATAGAGGTATGATTGGAAGTCTTCCCTACTTAACTTCTAGGTAACCTAACATTTTTTTACTATGTATATGTGTTCTAATTTTCAAAAAAACCCCAAAGAGTTGCACATAGTTTCTATAAAAAGGATTTTAAAATACCTTATGTACACTACAAATTTAGGATAGTATTATCTGATAGGACAGGGATTTGACATAGTTAGTTATTTAGATTCTTATTTTGGTGGTTTAAAGTTAGATATAAAAGCTACATTTAGAATATTTCATCTTTTGGAAAAGTCACTAGTTTATTGATTTAGTATGAAACAAAATTCAGTTGCACTATCTACTAATGAAAATGAGTACATAGCTTCAGGTTAATACTGTCCAAAAATTTTGTGGATGAAACACACATTGCAAGACTATGGGTTTTAATTATGGAAAGTTCTAATCAATTTTGAAAACAAAAGTGATATAAATATTTTTAAAAACCCCATGTCTCAATATATAATAAAACTTGTTGAAGAAATACATAATTTTTTGAGAGATCATTTTTAAAAGGGTGATATAACTCTTGTATACATTGGTATTGGACATCAAATAGATGATATTTGTGATAGTACTTTGAATTTTGAGTTAATAAACCATGTAAAATATGATTTAGGCATGATTGGTTTTGGTTATCCTAAATCTTCCAGGACTCATAGTTGGTGTTTAACCACCGTAGGGTTTTACCCACTAATGAGTTTTTCCCACCATTGATTTTAAACCACTATTGAGTTTTACTCATCTTTGGAATTACTCACTGTTGGTTTTATCAACCATTAGAAACCTCATTATTTTTTTCAATTAATTTCTATTTATGTTTAAGATTCCCTGGATATTTTAGTTTTATGGAATTTTCATTTATTTAATTTTTAATTCAATTCAAATGATATTTTAATTTGGAGTTTATGAATCCCTAAATTATATAATGATATAAATTAGATGCTTGTATAATTAAAATGCTCACCCCTCACTCCTTTTTCTCTCGATCCATGTTATAACCATTTCTCTCTAAACCATAAAACTTATCTCACATTCACCAAAACCATTAAATCCATTCATGATGGTTAGAGTTAAGGGAGATTTAGTTTTATCATTAAAAGGAGTCTCTTCCTTCAAAGATGTATAAATCAAAGTGGAACCATTCGACAACTACTGAGATAATAAATAAAAATCCTACAAAAAGAATTGTGATTTCTAAAAAATAATTCCACACTGAACGGATGATGAATAGTAAATATTTGGTGCTTAGAGTTATACAAGACGAATTATAGATGGAGTGTTTCTAAAATAACCATAGTCCTTTATATCAAAGGATGGTTATCATTTTTATCAGCTATTTGAGTACAGTTTCTAGGAAAATTAAAATTGGGTAAGAATCAAGATAAATAGTTGAAAAATTATATTTTCTTCAAGATAGTGGGCTAGTTTTTAGAGAATTCATCCTAAATGAGTCTCAAATGACTATCAAGGATCCATTCCCAGTGAGAGTGAATAATTTATTTACAAATATTCCTTCGTTGAATTAACTGGTGATGATATAGTTAGAAAACCAGCTACCATTGAACTTGATGAAGAATTCTAGTTTCCATTCAAGTTTATCAAGTATATGTTTCATCATAGAAAAGTTTATTTTTCTACAATGAGGTATCAGAAAGTTTTTCATATGTGTCTTATGAAAATAAGAGAGAATATTAACTTGTGTAGATACCTAATTCTTCACACTACAGATAAGTGAAATAATTCATTGATATCCAATCCCTAAATCTACCCTATGTTTATTTCAGCAATTCTTGACATGAAAGGTCTAGTTAATGAAGGTGAAGAATCAATAGTGAAACATGGGAGATTTTTTTTCACAACATTAATGTGAAATATGATGTAAATTAGTTGGAATACTTGGAAAAAAATTGGTGAATGATAGTGAAATGATATATGATGATTTAAATCTAGTTGACCATCCTTCTAGACTAAAAGATATTGTGGATCCTGGATTGGAGCCAGATTAAATTATTATGTATTATAATGAAGAGGAAGAGGAGGTTACTGCCTCAAGTGATATGAAAAATTAATTTCATGAGGATGAATGTAGTGAACTGAATTTACCTCTGATCTCGCTAGATATAACTTTTTGTGCTTCTATTCCACCTAGGTCTCTCTCTATTAGATAGTCTCTTTTTAAAGAATGAATTGGGAAAGATGAAATATAAGTATCATGTGAAGAAAAATTGAAAATATATTCCATGTATTATGAGGAAAATTTTGAAAATGGTGATGAAGATAAATAATAAGAAGGATTAAAAGAAGAGGAAGATGAAAATTAAGAAAATGAAAATTTAAATGGAGATAAAGATGATAATGATGGATATTTTGACCTTGATGGTTTCATTAGAATATTTTATGCTGAGGATATATAAATAACTCAAGAACTTATCCCTTATTTAAGAGTATCAGTCTCAAAATTAGAACATTGAACCAAACATGATAATGATATGGACATAGATACTAGAGAAGAAAATGAAGTATCAGTTAAGGGGGAGGAATCCACATGCCAGGCTAGCCATCTAGTTTAACCTATTGTGGGATAACTTGTCGTGTCTTTAGGTGATGTGGAGATGGTTGGTGAGAAGATAGACATGGATTAATCAATTTTTGAGAATATGTATGTTGAGACAAAACATATTGTTCTTAATATTCAATTTGATGTGGTCAGTAAGGATAATAATGAATCCTTCTTAGAAAAGATTATTTCTAATTTTGGTGCATTGTTAAAATATGAACCTCCTTTGATTAGCAAGATCAGTGTGAAGGGTGTGGACTTTATTTGGTGATTATTATTTATAATAACCATCCCAATAGGATGATTAATATTCATGAAGTGGAGGAGGAAAATAGATGGATGGGAAATGAGATAAAATATATGAAAGACACTATGGATGAAATGAGGTATTATTTCATGGATTCAATGGATAGTTTTCTAAGGAGGATATGGAATCCTACTTCCATGGATACTTAATCAAGTGACCCTCCTAATCATCCTCCCATTGATGTTCATTTGATTAGATTTTTTGTAATAAAGAGATTTGTGTTTCTAATTCATTAGGTTATGTATCATACCAACCTTAGGAAAATTGGAGCAAAATCAGACATAACAGAGACCATGTTTACATGATAGTCAGGGCGTATATGATGGATATGAAATATAATAGTGAAACCATCAAAAAGGCTATAAATTATTATATCTCATGGATATATACTAAGAATGAGATGAATGTTCATTTGAAGTGTCTTTTTGAAAACCCTATAATTCCTCCCATGACTATATAATTAAATGATAATGTGAATCAGTTGAAGGCAATGACCCTATATTTTATTTTATTTATGGATGAGAAAAAATATTTATTTAGTTCTATAGAGAGTGGTGGAAATATCATTATATATTTCATAAATCATTTGAAACACTTTTTGCATGTTGTTTGAACTACTGTAGTGTCTCAATATTTTATATACATTACTTTTAAATTGACCTCTCTTCTTTCTGATCTAGAGTTATTAAGACACGGTGTAACCATAGATTAAAATTCGCTATTTCCTGCCCATTTCTAAACATTCTGTTTATCTCCTAGAGAAGTAGTTTATCACCTATGAACTATCATCTTTATAGAGCCTTCTTCTCTAACTAATGTTCCTACAGCCATCCCTCGAGTTTCCTCATGTTTTTTTGACGAGCCTTCTACTTCAGACAAAGCGAAGGCAAAAGAAACATTGATTCCTTCCATATAGCTTGAGAAGAATTGATGATTATACTCTTTTTATTTTATGGGGATAGTTGTCTGTCTATTTTTTTGAATCTTTTTAGATGTAGTTTTCTTAAATGTCTTAATGTAAATTATATTATTCTTTATATTATGTTCACTTTAATTTCCTATTTTTCTTATGTTTTGTTAATCCCTAAAAATAGAGAAGGATATTTGGAATTTATTTCAATTATAACTATAAAATTTATTTTGATACCTTGTCTTTTCTACCCTATGTATCTTATTTATCTTTGATACCATAGTGTTTTATTTGATACTATCTTTTTAATTACCTATGATACTCTACATAACATTGATTCAATGGATTAAAAAATTTTATTACTTGTTATCATCAAAAAAAGAGGATATTGTTTAAACACTTGTTTTAATGATAACCAAATCATGTTTATTATGATATTAAAGTGTTTTATATTTTATAATAGTATTTCACAATATAAGGAAGATTGGTGAAATTTGGATAATTATGGAAAAGACTAACCATTGAAGATGAGTCACCACCTGGGATGACTCACCATCCGACATGAATTACCATTGTCGCTAAGTCGTCAACAACAATGTGTCACTGCCATGATGGAATTTGGAAATATATGGAAAATTCTCATTGTCAAGAAAGTCTCAATGCTAGGATGAAAGTATAAAAAAGTTTTGAAATAACCAACCTCCAATGGATGACCTACCATAAGAATGGAGTTTTGGATAAGTGGTCAAAACCCCTACTACCAAATCCCAACTCACCTTTGAGCTTGAATCACTGCCATCTGAAATCACCGCCAAATATTGTCCCACCATTTAATATTACTAACCATCACTATTTTTTTATTTTGAATTAACTATTTCTAACAGCTATTTCCTTAAATTTAATTCTATCCCTTATTTTTACTGATTATTCTTAAATGTTTTGAAGAGATATGTTAATGTCTATGTCATTCCTTCAGTACAATGTGCGAAGGATCCAGATGATTATTCATTAATTCCACTGTTTAAAGAAGTATAATACTTCCTAATTCCATAGAAATAACATTTAATTGAGATACAGACAGACACACAGAGAATTAGGGATAACCATTTAAATATAAATAGAATATATCTATGAAGTGTACCTAACATTGATAATATTTACCATTGATCTACTATAGAATAATTATACTGCATTGAATACACATACTACTTCCTATAGACTCAGCAGAAATTTTTTTGACACTCTATTATTCTACAATTTTTAGAAACATGAATGAACATTTATTTAAAGCCACACTCAAGGATTCACAGGATTCAATTCTTATCAGACCAAGAAACAATATTTTCTTCACATCCTTTATTTTATCTAACTCTTTATTTTCTTTATATTATGAGTAGTGTGTGTTTTATTGTATTTTTTAATAAGCACACTGACTCATGTTATATAACTAGAAGATACAATTTATCATTTCAGAGTCCTTTTACATATTTTTTCATGTGTTGTGGAAGAGGCCCCTATGTTTCCTGTATTTGTTTTATTCCCACACATATTGTTGAAGGTGTCCAGTATGGCCTGGATAGCTTTTTTTCTGTTTACCAAATCAAAAGTTATCGATAAAATATTATTTTAATATAAAATATTTTTTGTAGTAGGTGATTTACATGTAAATAGGATTAGGTCTTAGCTTGATACCGAACCACTTGTTTTTATTATTTTCCTATTTTGTTTTGTATTGTGTTATTTTTATGCATTAAACTACATTTTTATAAACATTATACAAAAACAATATTGTGATAGGAACTCTTAGTTGGTGTTAATATATGGATTTGATTTATTAAATAGATTTAAAATGGTAAATTAGTTTTCATAATTGTTTTAAATAAGACTTAATTAATCATTGAGATATATTTTAAAAGATAATAAATTATATCGATACGTTATTTTGATTAACTGGAATGTTTTAATTAAATCGGGGGATTTTATGTAAACATATTTTAGACCAATGCTTTTATTGGGTACTGAATTCATCCCACCTCTTGAGATAATCACTCTAAAAAACACATAATATTACATTATGTTCTTGATTAGAATCCATAGTTGACTAGTTTTTCCTTCCACATGATAGATGTATAAAAAACATTTCTCATAGTCTAAGCACTAAATAATAGAAAATATCTTTTCCATCACAATGAACAATATCCCAGCAACTAGTAGATCAAATGAACCAGAGAATGAGGGTGGTCATCTTCATACAAAATAATCAATGACATTCTTCTCCCTCCTTGGTGCATTAGAAATCTCAAAATGATCCATGTTACCATTCATAGCTTGAGAGATTTAAGTGATCATTTTTAAAAGACATTTCATCCCATCTCCCAAGATAATTGGTTTCTCATGAGAACAATCACTGCATTTAACATCACATAAATTATTCACATGATATATTCTTATTCAAACCATTTAATAAAAAAACATAGTATAATCATAAATATACATCAATCATAGTCAAAAACATTTATTCATGAATATAAACTCTTTAGATTTCCTAAATTATGACACCCTATTATCAACCTATGACACCATAGGTTTAACACATGTCATAAATGATCATCATATAATTAAATCCATCATAATTATTTATAAATAAAATGTGATTTATCTCAAGAATGTACCTCAGGAGTATCAAAATAGGTTTATTTTAAAGAAACACTCATTGTAAACTAGAATGATGGCTGAGATATACTTGAAAAACTATTTTCGGAGTTATTACACATAGATGTATTTCTCTTAAAACCATGTCCACTTATTGTATCAAAATAAGGATTTATTTCTAGGAAAACCAAATAATCACTTTATTAAAAAACATTAGGATTTTATCCTATACCTAGAAATATCCTTTGTTTTTAACCAATGTTTTCTACCCCTAATATTCAATAATTAACTAAACCCTACTCTGATACCAACTGAAATGTATTGAAAAAAATGTACAAAAATTTTATATCATTTTGGTTAATATAAAATATTTTCACATTAACATATTCTCATGGACTATAATGGTTTAGTTTCCTTTTATTTGAGATACATAAGAAAACTATTTATGTATAATAATTATCATCTTAAACATCATTCAATACATAATATACCCTTCTTGACTCTTTGTACATAGAAAGTTCTATCAAAACCTAGTGAAGGAAAACATAAGAAAGGGTGATATCATATTATTAGTAAGGGTAAACATGAGATATATATCATTATAGAATTATATGATCATAACTGTATGATAAAATATTCATGTTCCAACTCTTAATGAAAAATATTCTTACCCAGAAAATCTTACATCATAAGATCTAAAATCAATTCATTTCTAGAAGTATGACTAATAATGGTTTCAAAGTAATAATCATCAATCAATTTTCATAAAATAGGCATTTTTAAAGCTCAGAATAAGAATTTATAATCTTGTGAACATAGATAAATTCAATAATGTTGACACATAGTCTTTTGAGTATAGTTAAAAAGATTTCATACTCATGCATCAAAATGAGAAAAAAGATATTCATAATCATGTCAATGAATATTCTTGTGTGCATCGATAAAATCTATAACACACACTCACACTCACACACCAACATGTGAAAAAAGATATTAATAATCATGTTAAAACCTATCATAATCATATAATGTGATATTAATATCACTCTACCCAATGCATTAGAGGAATATAATGGACCCAAATAGCACATAATTATAATTCCTTTATATAAAGGTCAAATGATCATGAAATATTAATCATATCATCATAGCATAACCTAGGGAAAATAAAAAAGTTTTGTAAAAATATTATCATCACAGTCATTGACTATCCATACAATGAACAAGGACGGTATAATTGGATCACATGCGCAGCAAGGCATAATTAACATAAACGATATATCATATATGAATTTTTTCGAAATATATCTAGAAAATTTAATGATAAAAACACCCATTTATTTTGAAATCACTTATTTAAAAAAAATATTCTAAAAATATTTTGGAAACCAAGTTCCTTGTAAATAACCATGAAATATTATTAAGAAATATTAAAAACATGGATCATTCATAATGGAAGAAAATTACATTCATACTGTAATTATGAGATCAATGATTTTTTTAACACCTTTGTTAAAAGGTATAATTTTATGAAAATTATAAGGATATTATTTTTAAAAAAATTCTATAAAATGATAAACATGGTAAAAATATATAGAAAAAATCATTGAATATAATTAAAATACATAATTGAGAAACTTTTTAGAAAACATGAATTTGGAAGAAAAGGTTCTTAAGGCCTAAAGAGGAGAAATATGGATAACCTAAAAACATTTTATGAATAATTTTGTGTACCAAAGGGGTGAAATGGTACTAAAACATCAAAATATCAGATATAAAAAGATTATTAGGATAGTTAAAGTGTTTTACCCAATATGGGTCATATAATTTCCTCAATATAAATTCAAGCATAAACAATACCAAATAAAATTTTACTGAAACATAAATCCATTACATGAAGTCTCATATTTATACATACACATTATAATATCCTATATAATATGTCATGACCCATCCTAAAGAGGCCCGTGTCTTGACTAACCCAAGCATTCCTTAGATAGGTCTGGGGCTGGCGACTAGCGGCGAGTAGGAAAATCCCACAAATTGGAGTCATTTGACTAAGTTTAGACACACACACACACACACATATATTTCCAAGCCCAAAATGATGAAATGTAAAAACACTAAGTAGGAAATGCATCAATACACTAAGATACCTACCATAGAGTAAAAAAGTAGGAAACTAGAATGTATACAAGGCCAGAATAAAATCCCACCAAAAGAAAGAGTCTGTCAATGTGAATGAACATGTTTTTGAAAATCTTCTACAGAAAACCCTACCTAAAGGGTTGGTGTAGGATAGCTATATGAAGTCATAACAGAACACCTAATATGAATGATCACAAAAAGCACCACCTGGGCCTTGTCCACCTGGAACTCCTTCAAAGAGTCGATTGTCTGCACAAGACATGACATGTGAGGCCAAAGCCTGTGCATGGGGTAAGACACAGAGACTCAGTAAGACATGGAGTCTTGGTAAGACATTGAGTCTCCATAATTCATGCAACCCCAATGTCACATATCCTTCATGTCATAGATAGCCATAGGATTCTTCTTTTAGTATGCTTGTTTTGGGAGAACCTACACCTCAAGAAAAGGTCGCATTCCATCTTACACAAAGACTCACTTATAATATATCAAAAGGACTGTCTCATTGCATGAGTCCCATATCCACAAATTGATCATCCAATGGACACACAGTTTCAATGTTACAACTTTTTTTACAAAAATTTTATACCTCGATTCAATCCGACTCTGCCCTGACCCGCTGACCGACCCGACCTAGTCCTACTGAACCGATCCAGCATGGTAAGGTCCACTGGGCCACTGGAGCAGCCTTTCTCCCATGTACGTCTCACACTATGGGCCGGTTCTCCGCGACACATGTGGTCTACCCTAACCATGTACCCAATATGCTGACATAGTGTTGTGCTGCGTTCGATGTAGCTAGCCCGTTGCACCACCTTGCCCTAGTCGACTCTACCATGGGTTCCTTTGAGGTGGCATTGAGCCACATCCCCGGGTCAATTCCATAGCCTCCTACCATAGCTCCTGCCTGCCTGCTCTAATGTAACATGCTGCCTACCATGCTCCACCGGTTACCCTGCCGATGTCCTCACCCTCACGCTCCGTTGGGTCCGACACCATCGGGTCGTGTCCTGCCGCCACCACTAGCTACCCCACTGGCATCTCTCCGTCCTACCCTTGTGCTCCACCTAGACAAAAAAGTGTCACACCTCTACGATGATGTGGGTGTGTCATATCTTTAGTCTCAATTTTTTTGGCCTTGAAACGATGATGAAACAACCATCCACCCATATAATCAGGAAGAACACAAAGAACACTAAGAACAAGAGGAGAAAGGATAAGCACAATGCACCCGAAGGATGAATCTTGGCCTTTGTTTGTGTTGGCCTCTATTTTTCCTTGTTAGAGGGATCATGAAGAATGATGAAATCACACAGATCCAACCTCCATATATTTCCTGCAAGATAACTCCCATCTCACAAGTGATCAAATTGCAGATCAAACAATTCATGGGTTTGTTCGTGTTCATCAAATAATTTATGAATGGGGAACAAATTAGAAATAAAAAACACCTACCGGGGGGTTGGATTTGTTGTGGACAAAGGGATAAGCTACGCCATCATCGTTCATTGATATTTTGATATTTGATTCAAGTCCTAATCTCTGATCCATTGTCATCATCGAGAAAACTACCTTATCCTAATATCAGGGGATTTCTAGGGGTATGGTGAAAACCATGAATTCATAACATAGTCAAAAATAATGAAAATAGTGTCTAAATAAAAATAAACTATTTTTATTAAATATTTTATTATCGAACCTCCAAAAAATACTTTTCATAGTTGACCCACACCAGCTAATGGTAGGCCTCGCCTATGGTAAAATCACTATTCTAAATTCAATGGTACCCTTAGATTTATTATCTAAACACCCATTTAGAATTTATTCAGTTTTAGAGAAATCCTTCCCACATGTTTTATTAAAAACATTTCATTCTTCATCGATTCATCCTGGGAACACCGGGTCTCAGAATCACATACCATCTCATCTCCGAGCCTTTGAATATTCCAAAAAAAATTATAAAAACAAAACTAGAGAAAATGATATTTAGTAATTCTCCAAAACATAGGGATATATGAACCTGAAAACCAAAACAAGGGCTATTGAAAAAAAATATGAGGGTACTGAGCACAAATTGGAGCCTCCTACAGCGAAAGTTTCACCTAGAGATTCCCATGCAGCTACCAAACACACACTAGAGGAATCAACAACCCAAAAGGGATCCTCTCCTATCGATCCTCGATCTCCATCAATTACTCCATAAAATTCACTACATCATCAATTTCTGGCTCACCCAAGTTGATGAAATGTGATGGATCATGTACGTACCTCTTTAGGTATGACACATGGAAGAAATCATGAACCTGCTGAAACTAAAAGGGTAGAGCAAGGTGGTACGCCACCTCTGCAACTGTATACATTTTCTTAAAAGGCTGACGTACCTCAGAGATAACATACCACCCCAATTGAATCTCTACAATCCTGATCGATGTGAGACCCAATGGAATACACGGTATATCTCCTTGAACTACAAAGGCCTCCATATTCTATCATCATATTACTTCTTCTAGCTCTATTCAGTCATCATTATCTCCTAGATGATCTACACCTTCTCAGGGTAGCCCATACTAACTTTGGACCCATGAGTGTTGACTCTCCTGGGTAAGTCTAGTAGAGTTTCGACCTTCATGGTTGTCTATAAAAAGCCTAAAAAAGTGACATACCAATGGTGGAGTTATATATATTATTGTACGCAAACACCACTAGTGGTAGTTTATCCTCTCAACAATGATTGAAGTCCAAGATGCATGCATGAGACATCTCTTCAAAAAAAAGATTGGCCCTCTCTATCTGGCTATCCTTTCGGGGATAAAATGTTATACTTAAGAATAATTTAGTCCAAAACACCACTTGAAATCTATTCCACAACCGAGATGTGAATAAGGCATCACAATTTGGAATGATCATCAATGGAACTCAATGAAGCCGAACTATCTCTTTCACATAAAGGCATCCCAAGATCTCAACTGAACCCTGCTACTAGATCGGTAGGAAGTGGGCCAACATGGTGAGTTGATCAACAATCACCTAGATGGTATCATTTCCCCTAGACATGTGTGGTAAATATTCCATAAATTCCATTGATATACCATGCCACTTCCACTATGGCTCCTCAAGTGGTTAGTCCAAGCCTACTGGAACCTGGTGCTCAGCCTTAACTTTCATAAAAGTGATGCATCAAGAAACGAACACTTCCATCACCTTCTTTTTCCCTATCCACTTGAACTAACATCGGAAGTCATGGAATATATTCACCACACTTGGATGTACCACCAAAGGGTATGTGTGGAACTCCCTCAAAACCTCCTCCCCTAAATCCAAAGGTTGAACTGTGCACCCTCAGGAAAGAAAGACATGCTCCCCACCTATCAAATATCCATTCAGTGCATGCCCTGTGGAAAACTGTGCATGTTGAGTCTTGTAGTTAGTGTCCCCTTGTTGTGCCTATGTAACTCATTGTAAGAGTGGAGGCATGAAAAACATTTTCTGGAGTTATTCTACTCCATCTCATCCCACAAGGTATATCTAAAAAGATGCCAAATACTTCGATGACTTTCTCAGAAACAACAAGATGGATATCTTGATGAGAGTGTCTTCCACTATATTTCCATTCATAGGTTTATAGAAAATATCAATTTCATATTATTAGAGGAACTCTGACCATCACCTCTATCTCAAGTTCAGATCCTTTTGGGAGAAGATATACATGAGACTCTTATGGTCAGAGTAGACAGTAAACCACTCACCCATCTAGTAGTGTCACCACATCTTCAATGTGATGACTACCACTAAAAGATGAAGATCATGGGCCATGTAGTTCAGCTCATTATATGTCAACTGAAATAGACTATAGGCGATCACTACTTTCCCCTACATCATGATACAACCAAGCCATATCTTTGATGCATTGTAGAGAACTACATACCTGATGCCCTCCTATGACAGTCTTAGTATGGGAGCTCTCATAAACCTCTTCCTCATCTCCTCAAAACATTTTTGGAACATCTATGTCCACACGAAGCGATGCCCCTTTATTGTCAAATCCATCAAAGGTGCTATTACTCTACAACATTTGGGTAGAAACCTCAAATAATACCCAACCAAACAAATGAAACTCCACACCTCGGTAACACTATTCAGTGGCTTCCATTCATGAACTATCTAAACCTTTGATGGATCCACTATAACTCCCCCACTCTGAAATAATGTGTTCTAGGAAATGGACCTCTCGAATCTAGGAATGAAACTTCAAGAGATTCCCATAATTTTGGTGCTCTTAGAGTGTGTCCAAGACCATCTTCAAGTGTATTGCGTGCTCCACCTTGGTCACTGAGTACACTAGGATGTCATCAATGAAGACCACCATGAAACATTCTAAGTAAGGATGGAATATCCTATTCACAAGTCCCATGAACACTGATGGGGAATTGATCATGCCAAAAGAGATCATCAATTATTCAAAGTGGTCATACTGACATTCAAAGGCCATCTTCAGTACATCTTCATCCAGTACATGAAGCTAGTGATAGCCAGATCTGAGGTCAATTTTCAAGAACCACCTCACTCCCTTCAGATGATCGAAGATGTCTTAGATCCTCGATAGTGGATAGTTATACTTCATTGTCACCATATTTAGGCACTAAAAGTCCACACATTGCCTTAATATCCCATATTTCTTATCGAAAAAAAATTGGGTCCGCCTAGGGTGAAACACTAGGTCTCACAAAGGTCTTCCTCTGAAAGTCCTCCATCTTTACACTCAAATAATGAATCTCTATGGGATATATCTGATATGAAGGTTTAGATATCAGTGCCTTACTGTGGTAAAGATCAATTCATAAGTCTACCTCTCTGGGGGATGGTAATATGGGGACATCATTGAGAAATAAGTCCCCATAATCCACCACCACTACAGGAAACTAAAAACTCCTATCATACACTACATTGTGGGTGAAACTATCCAAATTATGGGTAATCAGTTGCACCCTCTTTTGAGTAAGTTGATCCTATGCTGCAGGCATTTCATCTTTATCAAAAAAGGATAACCTGGTACCATCACTGCAAACATACCACACTCTTCGCCTAAAATAGTCAATCTGAGCATGGACTATGGATAACCAGTTCTTACCAAGAATGAAATCGTAAGGCCTCAATGTTGATACCATTAGATCCTAACTAAAAATCTATCTTCCTAGAGTATGCTCACACTATTGGTACTAGTGTGTGATCATATAATCTCCTCATATAGAAGTATCTAAGTGTAGGGATCGACTCAATGGTTCTATTGGAATATATGAGTCTCAAAGAATGGACGTGGAAAGAAAATAATGACTGGAACATGCCTCTATAAAAACTATTAATAAGGTGGAAAAGACACATACTATACCATTAATAATCCCTTCATCCTCAGGGACATAAGCCATCATTGCCTGAGGTTGGTCCTATAGTAGTTCACTATCTCCCTAATCCCGTGCTGGACTACCTGGGGGTGGTGGTGGTAATACGTTGATCCTAGTCACACTGATTGTTTCCCTACATGCTCATATACTAAATTTTACACCCTATGGACCAGCCTAATCATGCCTCAACCTCTACCTCAGTGGTCCATCATCTATCTCCTGGTCATTTATACGATAGTTAGGAAAACTCATGCCAAATGTCCTCCACTTCCGCACGAGTAACAGAGTATGCCCTTCAGCTGATTCGCCCTATCCTAGGATCCTCACACCACTGATCCCATGTCATGGGGTCATACCTTGGAGTTCCTGACCATCTTGGGTTCTTTCGACTGATATCAGCTACACACCAACAAATATTAGGCTACCTGGTACCTGTTGGTAGCTCTTACTTCTAGCATCTACTTTTCCAGAAATCTCTCCACTAGAAGATCTCACTATAGTGCCCCATTATAAGTAAGAATGCTATGGGATATTATGGATACCCTGATCTCCAAGTGAATCCTCCTCTAAATGGTCCAATATTTGAAGATTGGGTCTTACACCATATCCGTGGAGTACTAATAAACATAATAAAACCTCACAGAGTACTCTACCACAGTCTGACTACCCTTCTATAGATGTAGGAGCTCCTGAATGCACATTGATCACAACAAAGAAAAATAGAACTCCTCCCCGAGATACGATCATTTTTTGGCTAAGGGTGAGTCACCTCATAATGTTTCTGGGTAACCAAGATCCACTATCACTCCACTAAGACCTGAGGAGGACTCATGGATAAGACCGTAATCTGGTCAAAAGGTATCCCCATGAGGTTGAAGACACATGTAACTACCCCCATCAAATCCTCGGATATCTTGGGGTATGTCTCAGCCCAAAACCTGGGAGGTCTCTAACTTTGGAACTCATGAAACACACTCAGCATGTGTCTATCCTAAACTGGTAGCACTGGTAGTAACTACTGCTAGAAGGGTGGTGGTATTGCTGGTACGCCACCCAAACATAATATCTTTGGTATAGGGAGTATCTCTAGTATAAACCCCTATACCGATTCCTCATCCCTTGTAAGATCATCCCCATGATCATTCAACAGAATCCTGGCTTGCCATCTATGGAGAGGCATCTTGAAACAGATCAAGATGGTCCTTAATCAATCGAGTGTACCCGGTGAGCTGACTCAAAAATGACAAGTAAAGACACCCAAATCATATATGATTCATAAACTGTTAATATCCTGACAACTAGTGTTTTCATGTACCAAGTTGAAAATAATGTTTCTAGAGGTTTGGTGTATAGATACGTTGGCCGACACACCAACATTGGATTCCATGGCTGGAAATCCAAACTCGAAACACTTTACACTATTTCCCCAAACCATCATAAAAGACTTCTGATCCTTAAGTAGAAATGACTGATTTGATACCACTCTGTCACAAACTATCCAAGAGGGGAATGTGTTGTGACTACCCCAAGCCCACCACTAATAGACTAGGGGATGGTGACTTGAACTGAGTAGGTATATCCCATGAATGGTAGGCATTTTCCAACGTACCTGTACACAAACACACATCTCCAAGCCCAAAATGATGAAATGTAAGAACAATAATTAGAAACATCATGCATACGCAAAGATAACAACTATAGAGTACAATATTAGGAAACTAGAAAGTAAACCAAGCCATAATATAATCTCACCAAAAGAAAGATGATGTGAAAGTTAATACACAAGTTCCTGAATCTAATCTATTTAAACCAAGCTGTAGGGTAGGTGTAGGGAAGCTATTTGAAGATATAAGAGCACACCTCCTATATATGACAACTCTAAGAACCACCTTTTCCTTGTCCACCTAGAAATCCATAAAAGTGTCGATCATCTACACAAGACACGACACATGTAGGAAATTCCTATGCATGGATGAGAAAAACAATACTTAGTAGGACACCTCGAAGATAAAAAGAAATACCATTAAGAAATAGAGGAAGTACACCACAATGAAATATATGAAGTATACCACAAAAAATACATGAATTATACCATAATAAAAACATGAATTATACCACAGTGGAAAACATGGTCAGATCACAAAGGTATTTGACTTAGAACGGAAATCAATATTATCAGATGTAGTCCAAAGAACACCTAGTATCGATAAGACATGGAGTCTCGGTAAGACACATAGTCATAGTAAGACACGAGGTATCGATAATACAAGGAGTCTTGGTAAGAGACAGAGTCTCTGTAAGACACGATGTCTTGGAAATACACTAATTCTAAGTAAGATAAAGAGTCTCTGTAAGACATAGAGTCTCTGTAAGACATTGAGTCTCAATATGTCACGCCACCCCAAAGTTACATGGTCTTCAATTCACAGCTAGCCATAAGATTCAACTTGTTCCATTATTGTTTTGGGAGAACCTACTTCTCAATAAAAATGTGTTATTTCCAACTTACACAAAGACTCACTGAGAGTATCTCAAAAGTACCATCTCAAATAAAGGGTCCCAACACTGCAAACAACTTGTCAAAAAGACACATGGTTTGAATGTTATGGATTTTTTTATAAAAATGTTTGACCAGATTCTGGTCCAGGTCCAACCTGACCTACCAAACCTGGAATGACCCGCCAAATGAACTGACCCGGTTTGGATGACCGGACCTGGACTGACATAAAGCAGCTCGACCCACATGGACTACTGGACCTAGCCAGGTGGGCTGATGGGTCCAGCCGACTGGAGTTGTTAGATCCATTGTCCAGCCCGCACTGCGGGCCAGTTCACTATGCCACACCTGGTCCTCCATAAACGCATGCCCCCTATGATGATGTGGTGTCGTGCTGAATTCCACATGACAAGCCTAATGCACCACCTACCGCCACAGCCTCACCGCCTCGGGTTCCTCCGATACGGCACTGAGACACATCCCCCATTCAACATTTCGGCCTCCTGCTATGTCCTCTTCCCATTGGCCACCTCAACTCTGACATGGAACCCCTCCTACCATGCTCCTCCTTCACCAACCGCCTCATTGGTGGCCTCCCCCTTGTATTCCTCCTAGAACGACCCCACTGGTCACACCCTACCATCTCCACCGAATACTAATCGGTGGCCCGCTGTCCTGACCTCGCACTCTAGTTGTACTGAAAGGCAATGCACCTTCACCGTCTTGCCTCTACAATGTCATGGGGTTTCATATCTTTGGTCTCAGATTTTTTTACCATGAAATGAAGGAACAAAAATCATCCACCCATACAATCCCATAGAATGTGAAGAATGTGAAGAAAAATAGAGAAAACGAGAAGCACAAAAGCACCAAAAGCATGGATCTTGGACTTTGTTCATGTCAACCTCGATTCATCCATATTATACGGATGACGAAGAATGATGAAATCAAACAGATCTAAACCCCATTTAATTTCTATAAGATTACTCCCATCCCATAAGTGATCACACCATAGATCAACCTATTCATTGGTTGGTCCGCGTTAATCGTTAAATTTATGAATGGGGAATGAATAAAAATGAAACGACACCCTACATGGGGTTTGGATCAGTTGTCGATGAAGTAAGAAGATATGTCATCATCATTCATCGATTCATTGATCTTCTATCCATGTCCTGATCTCCTATCCACCATCTTCATCAAGAGAACATCCCTCTCGTCATCTTAGGGGAATTCTAGGGTTATCGTGATAACCCAAAATTCATGAAAAACCCAAAAAATAATGAAAAGAGACACTACATTGAAATAAAATATATTTAATAAATATTTTATTATTGATAATTCCAAAAACTACTTTAGAAGTTGACCTGTGCCGTCCAATGTTAGGCCTCGTATAGGGTAAACTCGTGGTTCTAAACATAATGGTGTCCTCATATTTCTGATCCGAACACCCATGTAAAAGATATTTAGTATTAAAAAAAACCACACATGTATTTTATTAAAAAGTGAAATTTTTTCGTTGATTCATCCCGGGCATACCGGGCCTCGGAACCACACTTCGACTTAGTTTCTAGTCTCAGAATTATCTAAATTAATTTAAAAAAGTAAAATTGGAGATAATATGAGTCATTATATAATAAATATGTATTTATTAAATTAATATTATAGAACCATATGAATACATATAATACCATATATTTTTTACTTATAACATATCATCACCCATATATTAATAATTATTTATTAAACCACTACTTTTTATGAAAACTGATTCATTTTTCTTGGAATTGTAAGTAAATAACTTTTGATACATTTACATAGATCATGGTTCCACCATCTCCATAATTTTATTCATGATATAAATTTTATATATGTTCATTACATACATATTTATGATCATCCATGAAAGTTATATATATATATAAATGAATTACATCATTCATGTAGATAGTAGTCCATAAGTATGCATGGATGTTGATTCCATTTTTCAGCATATGGAATTAATAAAAGGTAAATAAAAACTATCCACTCAAAAAATAAAGTAATATTATAATATACACACACACACACATATATATATATATTAAATTCATAATTATAACCATCCATGTAATGTGGTAATGAAAAATTAATTACATTTCTATGTTGAGATGGTACACATTATATATGCATGAGCGATCGTTTCACTTTACATAGAAAAAAAATAAGGTGGAATATGGTTATTACATCATTAAAATATCAATTTGGTATATTTAAGATACCAAATTCAATAATTTATAATTGGTATAATTGATTTAGAGTCTGTATAATAATATAAATAATTGAAAACACTCAGTTAATAGTTATACCTCTTCGTTGAGAAACCTTTTTCAGCTCACACCTTAAGTCGTGAAGAGATAGTCACTTGGTATGATTTTTATGATCTATAAATTGGTGAAGAAATCTAGGTAAGTATTACAGTTGGTCTTGAAAGATATATAAGGATCAAAATGTGTGAGGAAGAGACGAGAAGAGAAGAAGTTCCCTTTTATATGTAAGGGGATGTGCACTATTTGATTTGCATAATGTATTAAATTAATATAAAATAATTTTTAAAATAAAGTTACTAAAAAATAAAATATTTCTAAGATAATATTATTATAGATCTAAAAAATATCAAATAACAAAGTTTTATATGCTTAGGTGATGTTTCAACCCTTATCTCTTTGTTTTAAACCCAATTAACCCTTTTGGCTATTACCATAATATAACGGTTTTTCACTTATAAAGTGTCAAGAATGTTACCATAAAAAGTGAAATGACCTGTAAATTGTCCATGGTTGATATTTTCAACCATATTTCATTCAATTTTAGGATTATAAATTTTATGAAGTTTAAATCATTTAATAAAATATTTTTTATTTTAAAATATCATGAATATCAATTTTGGAGCTATTCATTTACATTGACGTTAAAGTCATCAAGATAGTTATGAAATTTAAATATAAACCTATAAAACATACTTAATATGTTCTATTTATCTAAAAATATACGGAACATATGCATTTATATAAATTTAATTACTATTATTATTTTAAATATTATTTATTTTATTTTCCTATTAATTAAAGAAATATTTTATTGAATTTTTATAATCATTTAAAGTAATTATGAAATAACAAAAAATAAAAAAATTAATATTATAAAAAAATTAATTTCTCTTTAAATTAAAAATTAATTACTAAACTTATTCTCTTTTTATCCTTATGAAAATATTATAGAGATATTAAAGTCAATAGAGTGAGATTTTGTATTTATCATCTAATTAAAATAATATAAAGGTTGTAATCACATAAAAATGGATCCAGGATTCAATATTTCAAAAACTATAATGGAAATGAAAAAACTAAACTCATGAAATAGGATAAAAATCATTTGTTAGAGAAATTTTCATGTAATATTTCAAATTTCAACCCCATTTTACTAGTTATACCTTTAACAAGGTGATACATGTTTACCAACGTTACTATTCATAATGACAAACAATAAAAGGGAACTATTTAGAAATATTTATCCTTCGGATTCCAAATATGAAATCTATTTTTCAATATTCAATTAATACATGTTGTATAATTTTATTTAAAATTAATCTCATAAAACATAATGAAGAGCAATTTTCTAGAAGACAATTTTTTCTAAATTATAAATTATATATGAAAAAAATGAAGCATAAAATTAATTCCAAATATGTAAATTGGATTATTAATAAGATAAATAAAATAATTTTACTTTTAAATCTATTTTAAAATAAAATGGAACGTTCTATAATCTTTTAAAAGGGGGGGTTTTCAGTATAAATCTCTGCTATTCATTATTCATAAAAAAATAAATATTTTCAAAAAATTCAAAAAAATATTCAAAGAAATGTTTGACATGATGATTAAAAAAAACTAAGTTCATTTTTGTGAAATAAATTTCAAAAAAGTGGAGGAAATTAATTGTATTATTTTTTTACAAAAATAAACAAAAAGTATTTCTTTGATGAAATGTATATATGAAGCATAGATAGTTTATTTAAATATTTTGTAATTTTTTATTAACCAATTTAAATTATATAAAATATTTTTAGAAATTTTTAATAATATGGTTTTTTCTATTTATATCTCAAATTTTAACAATTAGGTTATAACATTCAGGTTTAAATACAAATATTTACATTGTGATTTGTGTAAATCCACTATTTTGTGTAATGAAATAAAAAGAAATGAATTTTATTTTGAGGTAAATATTTCATAAACCAATTGGGTTTAATAATGTTCTAATATAGTGTTTAGCCTATGTAGGTCATGTCAGAAACTTATAATTCCTTGGAGCCTTCAGGATGGTGAGATGACTATGGGGTGAGTGTTTCTCTTCCATTGAGATGTGATTACCTGGGTGTGTAGACCCCAAATAGTCTTATGGGAGGTTGGATGTGAGGATTGTCCTTTAGAACTTGGGAAGGGAACGACGTTGAGTCTATAGCCCTTGTGATACTTTATTAGGAGTCTAGTGGGGCCTCAATGGAAATTTAATGATGTCGAGGGACATTATTCATTTTGAGTGATGGGTGTTAAAACATGAGACATGTTCAAGATGGAGGATCTCTTGGAGGGTTTTTTGGATATAATGGGAGATAGGGGACCGCGGAGGGTAACTCCGTGAAATATTGAAAATAGTGAGAGGGTTCATGTAGGAATGGATAATGATGATCGTGGGTGTTACCTTAGAACCCATTGGGATGATGTAATCCCTCGGATGATGTGGTGAAATTACATGGGATTTGGATTCCTTAGATAAAATCCATGTATTAATATGGTGAGATAGATAATCCATCGATTCAAAGGGTCTAGTATTTCTTTGATATGCTCCTTGGATCTATATGGTGGGATAAAAGTCCCCTGTGGCACATGGATTGGGATTCCGTTTATTCGGAACCATGATGACTATTAATTATGAGTTTATACATAGGCCCACCTCATAGGTGTTTTGCTACCATGGAATTGATATATAGGGTCGAGATGAATACTAATTTGGGTTTCCTTGTATTTTGAGGTGAGATGATATACCATGATTTATGATTCTTTGATTATATCCTCAAAATTATGATGATGAACCTTGAATTGTGCTTCCATGGATTGGAGTTCAGATACTGTGTTTTGGGATACCATGTATTTGATCCTTAGATTCAAGATGATATAAAATGTATTAGGTTACCATGAATTTGGATATGAGATACCATAATTTGGGTTGATCTGTATCTGGTCCATGGAGTCTAGAGGACAAATTGGTTCTAGGGTTGGATGTAGACCCCCCATAGTTTTGGGTATCTTTTACTAGTTCTTTAGGCCCATAATAATATTATGTTTTAAGTGTTAAATTTTGTGCTCATAGACACTACCACAATATAAAATATCGTATTAGGTTAATCTCTGGTTCTACAGTAGAACCCGAGGATTGACATTGTCAAGTTATTTATGCTTCCACAAATATATTAATTAATTTTACTAAGAATATCAAATGAATATACAATATATTTACATGTTATGTAAATTAATAAATTTTCCGCTCAATAATGAGTTGTATCCAAACCCTTCTTCGGTGACCACGAAATTTGGGTACTAGAGGAGACTTCACTAATTGCTTGTCCAAGATGGGTAAAGGCCTAATGTTGCATGATTGAGTAGTATAGCTATGATTTGATCATAGATTAATATGATGTCAGGATTAATGATAAAGTAGGTCATCTTATACATTTATCTTATTATTATATTTTACTTTTTTCTGTTTGGTCATCACAGTGGGTGGCTATGAGTTTTTTGGACTGTATACTTTTGCATGATTATTTTGATACTTATGGATATTTATTTAATTCAAAAAATATGATGTTTATTATTTTTGGATGTTGTTAAGATCAACTTATCTATCATTTCACACTCTGATATGGGTGTTTAGTATCACCAGAGTACTATCCGAGAAATCCACTACTAGTTAGTATCCTTTGGTATACGAGGAGGCATGTTTGAGGTACAACAGTGAATCCCCCTTGTTTTGGCCTAGCTCAGTGGTCATGAATTGGGGGAAAGTTGTTACAATGTGGTATTAGATATTATGTGACTGATATTATAGAATTTATCATAGGGTAATTTTGTCTCACTATCTTGGTAGATGGTCGAAAGGTGGTATTGGATGGTGTCAATGCTTGTAATGGATATTAGATTGGTATGTCACAAACACTCTTCCCAATAGAAAGATCAGGTTACCCATGATATGGGATTACTATATTCGATTTCTTGTGTTATGGTTGTATGATTTCCAACTTGTGTTATGGGATTACCTGGGACATGAGTTTTGAGATGTATGATTTGTTATTAATTATATTTTTCAATATTTTTCTGTTCTAAGAGCCCAATTATTGTATTTTTTCTTTTATCCTAATGGTATGAGGCTATGCTCATTCATTATATTTGTGAAGTATAATTCACAATAAATACGTGTTCTTGTGTGATTTTTATCAATAATGGTATAGGGTTCAAATATTTTAACTATATATAACAATTTATTTGGTGTTCATCAATATAACATAGAATGATATTATACTATATTAGACCACAGTATATGTTTCTTTTGATGAAAGGTATTTTGGATATTTGAAAAAATGATCCTTGAGTATGAATATGAATTACATAAAGTACGAGATTTATAGTGACCCTTTTATGTTGGTACATGTATATGATGCCTGAGTAATGAAACCCTAGTTGGTGATTATAGTATTGGATCCAAAAAAATAGGTTCGTTTATTTAAGGTGTCAAAAATAACCATTAAGGTTATTCCCATATAAATTATTGGAGGAAAATTCCTTAACTAAACTATTTGATAGTCGGTATTTTACACTCATAGTGATATGGAGATGAATATATATATATATATATATATATGTGTGCTGGATGCTGAAAATGTGACCCCGGAGGGAGTGAATCACTTGTACGAATGCCCAATGAGGATCAACACATGCATTGAAATTTTTCAAGGGGAAGTATCATATATTTTTTACTGATGAGAATCAATTACCATGTATACTGATGAGTTGGGATGTGATGGAAGATATGAGTATTTTTATATTTAAGAAACCAAGAGTGGGTGTTTTGGAAATTGGGTTTTAGTGTAGTGTTTGATATGTGGACACATAGATATTTCTGATGAGATATGATTTGTATGATATTAGAATTATGGGTTAGGTATATGGGCCTATTATTTCAAAATACATATCATAATTTTAGTGAGTCAGGTGATGTTGGTCAATGAGATGATACTTTTCATGCAAAATGAGGGATGGGTTTTCCTAGGCTTGTGAGTATCCTTAGAATATGAGAATCATGGGTTGATGTTGCAAGTTTGGGATTTATGGATGTGATCTTCCACTGAATATGGGATATAGGAATGGAGATGAATTAGATATAGCAGATATAAAAGGAACAAGTAGCTTCCTTTCCTTTAGATTAGTTCACATGAGGTGTTTTTATTTGTTGTGTAGGCATGATTATCCCATGATTTTTTATGAGAAAATACCCTCAATTTTTGGATCCATTGCTGTGAATGTTGTGTTTCAAGGGTATGAATGGTTGAGTTTCTAACCCTTTAGAGTGTGAGTGGAAATATTTGGTTTTGGAATGACCCCGGTTAGTAGGTGATCGTGCATCATTCCTAAATATTTGAAATATGTCAAGTTGTTGGAAAAGAACATAGGGGTAATTTGGTTAGTTGATTTAAATATCACGGAGAATAGATTGCAGAACTAGTTGAAATGAAATATTTTACATCATGTTCTTTATGTCGGTTTTAAGAAACCAATTATAAATAGTAAAAAAATTGGCATCCCTTTTTATCAAAACCTACACCGAAAACTAAAATATTTTAGTTTTCGCGATACATTTTCCAAAAAACTGATGCTAAGAATGATATATATATATATGTATATATATATATATAGTCATCATCAGTTTTAAAATAAAAATATGTTGAAAAGGCAAAAAAAATTATTTCGACCTCTGTTTGAAAATAAACTGACACTGAAAACCTGAAAAAAATATTTCGGTGTCAATTTATGTAAAATTTGATCCCAAAAATAATTAAATATGTTTTGGAGTAAGTTTTAATAGAACCTACATCAAAAATTCATTTAAAAAATTAACATGGGTGTTAGGAGACCCAAAACCCGACATTTATTTCATTTCTTTCGTCTCTTCTGACTTGTGACGACACCAAAAACTACATGAACCACCACCACAACTCGTTTTATTCTATTTATACCATTTTAATCAACATTTCATGATTAGTGGCTATCATTAATTCATCAACAATATTTTTTATGGTTTTGTTTTGTGTTCTGAAACATCTTCACAATTGGGTCTTAATCGGGTTTGAATTCTTTGTCCGTTCATGATAATCTTTCATATATAAATTTTTTTGTTAGATATTTTAGTGTTTATTATTAAAAATATTTTTAAGGGGAAATTTGAGATTTATTCTCAATTTATCATCTTAAAATATGATTATTTTAGGTTTTTTTACTTTAGAAATAAATTAATTATTATATAATTCATTCATATTATTTTAGTTTGATGAAATTATTGATTTTTATTAATTTTGGAGTAAATTGATGACCATTCCTATCATAGATTTATAATTTTTTGAATAGGATGTGATGTCAATCTTATACTTTAAAATTATTTTAAAGTTATTTTTTATTAATATTAAAGTATTGTAAAATTATCACAATAAGTTTTATAAACAGATTGATATTTAAATAAATTCAATTTTGAAACTAATTATAAGGATTATAATTTTGTATTGAGTGATTTTCATATAGGAACTATATTAAATTTGAATTTAAATGAGGCTTCAAATTTAATATATTATTTTAAGAGAACTATAATGATAAATTGTTTTTATCATTTAAGATGAATTAATTAAATAGTGGGTGTGTGATAAAAATATTGAATTATCTACCCAATGGTGTAGTTTTGAATTCCATGAAAGTTCATTTATAGGTTACAAAGATTATTAATGAATTTTTATGAATTATGAACAATGTAATATAGAATTTTTACATGTTAATAATTTTTGGCATGTGTTTTATAATAATTTATTATATTAAAAAATAAATTAACGTTAAACTATGGGAATTAAGTTTGGGGACATTTTGATTGGAATTTATCATGATTAATATTGAATTATAATTGATTCAATGACTCTTCTACATCTTTGTTTTGAAAATAAAATTTCATCAAAAAAGGGACATGATATAACATAAAGGTAATATTAGTTTATTGTATGTTTTTATGCTTAAAATTTATTTGTTTATTTATATATATTTATATGTTTATATGTTTTAATATATAAAAAATTATATTATAATTTTTGGTGTTGAATGTATTGTAATTAGATAAATTTATGATGAAAAACTAATGAATATGTAAAAGGAGTAGAATATTTCTTAGAATTTTAAGAAAAAAACCATCAAAACATAGATTTGTTTTTTTTCAATGTGTGAAGTGTTTGAATTTGAGAAATTTATATTCTAGAGAAATGATGGATCAACTCATTTATATGCTTTTAGCCTTAATTATACATGTTGTATCTGGCATGGTGAAAGAAAAATAAATTCAACATATAATGTCGATGAAGATATACATAATGTGATAGAGGATAATATTGAATATTTAATTCATTATTTAGTTGTTGAAACCATTTAATGAATAGAAACTCTTGAACCATTATATAGAGATTCTAGAAAACCATTATTCCCTAGTTGTAGTAAATATATCGTGTTATCATCTATTTCAAGATTTGTTAACTTGAAAGAATGAAATGGTTGGAGTGATAAAATTATCTATAATATACTTGATATTTTTAAATAGATACTTTTATAAGGAAATGGGATTACATAATCCAATTATGAAGACAATAAAATATTATTCCCAATGGGATTAGGGAATAAAAAGAGACATGATTCCCCAATGATTGTGTGTTGTATAAGAAATAATATGAAATTTTATCCAAATTTCATACCTATGGAACATGACACTATAAGATGGATGAAAATAACAATTCATATTCATTATCAGGTACTAATATCTAACCTAATGATAAATAATATAATTTCATCCAATAGTACCTTCATATAATTCTAATAAATTAACTCTAATTCATTCTCAGGTACTGAAATTAGTGTTCCTACAAAAGAAATTCGGTACCTTCCAATAATTCCTTATTTGAAGCATATATTTTCAGATTTAATTGAGGAAAAAAGGTTAAGATGACATTTAGATAAACTCATATATGATAGTATACTACATCACCCTACTGACTCATCACAATAGAAGAGATTGGATAAATAATATCTTGATTTTGGATGTGAAGTTAAAAATATTAGAATTGGATTTTGTGCAGATGGAATGAATCTATATCAAAGCCTAAGTATCCAACATAGTTCATTTCCTGTTTTTTTGGTAGTTTACAACTTATACCTATGTATGAATAAAAAATTCTTTATGATGATCTTGATGATTTCTAGACTAAAATAACTAAGAACCAATATTGATGTATATCCTTACTATTGATTGATGATTTTAAACATCTGTGGGATAGATGTCTTAATGTTATTGATGCATACAAAAAAGAGTATTTTCTTTTTTGTTCTATGATAATGTTCAGTATAAATGAATTTCCTACATATGGAAACATATCTGGATACAATGTTAAGGGACATAAAGCATGTAAAATTTGTGAAGAAGAGACTTCATATTATCAGCCTCAGAATGGAAGAAACACATTTATCATAAAGAATAAAATGTTTTTTAGAATTTATCATCCTAATCATTTATTGAAAAATGAATTTAACAGTTTAAAAGAATAATATATTCCCCCACAACCATTTTTAGTTGAAAAATATTATGACTTGGTGAAAAATATTGATTCAAAATTTGGAACGAAAAGTTGTAATGGACTTCAAAAGAATATATTGAAGAAATAATCTATTTTTTTAACTACTTTATTGGATATTTCTAGAGATAAACATAAAATTGAATTTATGCATGTTGAGAAAAATATATGTGAAAATTTTATTAGAACATTGTAAGACAAAAAAGGAATAACAAAAGATGGTTTGAATTATAGATTACACATGATAGTAATGTGAATATACTTTGAGTTATCTCCAACTATGAATAGAAATATAACATATTTAACTTAGGATTGTCACACATTATCTAAGAGTGGGAAGTTAAATTTCTTTCAGTGTCTGTATGGTATAAAATTACCCAGTAGATATTCTTCAAATGTGATGATTTATTTTCATTGAAGGAAGAAAAATGAATAGGTATGAAATCTCATAACATTCATGTATTGATGTAATAACTACTATTGGTTGCACTGTAAGGTATATTGGTGTTAGATTTCAGAAAGACTATTATCATGTTATGTAATTTTTTCAAATCCATTTGTACGAATGTTGATGATAAAAATTGTTAGATGTGTTGGACAATGAAGCTTCTATTATAATTTATCAACTAGAAATGTATTTTTCACATACCTTTTTTGATATAATGGTTTACCTGTTGATTCATACTGTATGTGAGACAAGAATATACGAGCCTGTTTATTTACATTGGATTTATCCTTTTGAAAGGTATATGTAAATTTTCATGGGATATGTTAAAAAAACATATCAAATAGAAGCCTCTATTGTTCAAAAATACTTATCAGAAGAGTTGATTGAGTTCGGTACTGATTATTTGTATGAAGTGGTGAATATTGGTCCCCATATATCTGAAAATCTGATAGTTTATAGAGAAGGTATAAGGATTATGGGATTAAATTTAAAGTTCATTCCATGTGATGAAGTGATGCAGGGACAATTATACATTTTGAAAAACACCTATGATGTTCAATAATATATATCATCATATATTTCTAAATTAAAGATACAATATACTAAAAGAAATGAAGAGTGGTTGATGATTGAGCATAAAAAGACATTTTTTTCCTGGGTTAAAGAGGAAGTGAGCCCAAATATATTGGCATCAGAAACATTGAAATGGTTGGAAGGGGGACCATCTCTTAATGTGATGACACGGTCTGGTTTTGATGTTAAGTGGTAAACATTTTACACAAATGATCCGATTGATACGAGTATCGTTTAAAATAATGGTGTGGTGTTCATCACTAAAGTAGTGCATTTTTCAAGTGACAAAAATAAAAAACTAATTTATGATTCATTGAAATATTTTGGAGTTCTTGAGGAAATATTGTAAATTGATAATACAAAATATTTAGTCATTTTTTATGTGTAATTGGGTTGATAAAAAAAAGTGGTGTGAAACATGATGATTATGGATTTACACTCTTTTATTTGAAAATATTTAATTGAATGATGAACCATTTATCATAGCGACACAAGAAACACACATATTTTATGTCATTGATCTGTCAAATGATCAGGGGTTCGTTATTTTTCATGGGAAAAGATACCATTTGGGTGATAAGGATGATTCTGATGATGTTATTGAGTTACATGTGTCCTTTTCATCTATTATGTGATTTTTGGATGATTACAATGACTATAAGGATGACATAGTTTATGTGGTATTTAATGATCATGATGAAGTCATATAGGGGAAAACCAAATTATTCTCCTAATTATTCTTATAATTATTTATATTTTTTTCATTTTTTGAAACTCACAAATGTGTGCCTCTTTTTTGACATGCATATTTTTTGAATCCTTGTTTTTAAATATTCAGTTTTTAATGATATATCGGTACAAAAAATTTTATTACACTTTATTGTTTCAATGTAAGTCATAGAGAGAGATGAGTAGTTATTGGGGTATATTTTTTTTTCATATTATTAAAAATTTAGTAATATACTTATTCAATGAAATAAAACTGTTAATTTATAATTGTTCTCCATGACTATTGATGCATCCTCAGCATAGGATAGATCTCCTATTACTATAGAGAAATCAAGTTCTCATGTTGGTAAACGTGGTATTACATGTTTACCAAAACTGTCACATTCTCTTAGAGATGGGAGATTAAATATTCTTTTTGATGATATTAAAAATTAAACTAACCCAAATGTAGTTTAGTTTATCAGTTATATATCAATGTGGAGCAATTTTTGGATTAATATATTATATATTGATTTGAATTCCATTGGCTGGATGAAAAAAATAACTTTTGGAGGCCGTGACAGTAAAATATTCAATTGATTAATATTATAAAATTTTATTAAAATTAAATATTTTAAATTAAATTTTAAATATTCAATTTTAGGTGAAATTCAATTTTCTGGGAACAAAAAAAATTAGGAAAATATTTATCTCTTTAGGGGAGGTTTAATGGAGAGATTTTAAAACAAACTTGACAAAAAAATATGTTTTTAGAATGAAAAATTATGAGAACCCATACCTTATGTATTAGTTTAAAGATGGAGATACATGTAATAAATTTGTTGACAACCGACATGATGAAAATTTTCAGTTATGATAATTATTTTATATTGTAAAATATATTATATATTTCTATAATTAATTATTAGTTTATATTTATATAATAGATCTCTAGGAGATCTCCTCAAAACATCCAGTTGAATAATGTATACCATCATAAATTATCAGGTGCATGGTATCCATTATTAGAGTAGAAAATTATTGAAGAAAAAGTTTAATAATTAAGAGATCGATCTATTAGTGCATAAAAATGGTCCAATTTAGTCCTCTATATCCTCCCACACTCCATAAAAAAAATATAAATGAGTGAGAATAAATAAAAATTAATTATATCTTATAGAGTAAGCTAAGGAAGTAGTTGAAGGAATTGTAAGTAATTTTTTTAATCATTGTTTAATGTTTTTATTTTTAAAATTAAAAACATTGATATAAAATTTTAATTTTATATTTCTGGATGATCATTAGGATAAAGAGTGATAAGGAAATTTTATCCTAGAGGGTAAGATGGATATCCTAGCTATGGCTTTAAGAAATCAAGAACATATAGGCCAGGTAAGAGGATATCAGGTTGGTGTTAGTATTAGAAATGATTTTTGTAAACAACATATGTAGTCAGGAGATCCAGAAAAGGATTCCATAAAATTTGAGATGAAATAAATGAAACTTTCCATGGGATATCAAATATAATAATATGTGAAAGCTATACTTGAACAAATAATGAGACAATCACAACCTTCTCTACCTACCCAGCATACCTAGCCATTTCAGCATTTAAAGTTAGATGTGAAACATGTATAGACTGTCTAGCTGGACTAGCCCTCCCAGACTGCCGAATACATTCACCCTTCACTATTTGATATTCAGTATATACAGACTGCTCAGCATGCTTAGCCCACCTGGCCTACCTACTCAGATCCTCTACCTCCTCGTTCAGACCTGACTATATATTTGTGAGTTGATTTCTAGAGATACTCATATACGTATTGTATCATACAGAGTTGTACTTATTTTTGGGGATTCTATAAACCACCATTTGATTCAGTTGGTTTATGTCAGAGTATCAGTGCACAACATTATTGAACATAATTTTCCACTATTATTTTCTATCGATGAAGCTACCATAGATGGAGATTGTTTGGGCCAGTTTTTAATTTTTTTGAAAAAACAATGTGTTATATATCATATGAGGTATGCATTGTTTCTATATAATAATTAAATTTTTTTTGAAAATTACTTATAATTTTGTATAACATTCAAATTTTAAAATATTATATACAATAAAAATAAATGATTCAAAGGGAGAAAAGGTTTAGAAACAAGGAGCTGTAGATACTTCTATTTCTGGAAGGATAAAAAAATTATCATAGATTTCTTCTTCAATAGGTAATTTATATGAGTTTCATATGATGAATGAAATATGTGGAAGATACTATCCATTTATAATATCAAAAAAAGATATCATCGATCTGATATAGATTAAATAGCTTAGCATTACTGTGTTATATCTTTTTTCCATGTATATAAATTTCTGTTTGAGTTTAATTTTTCTTATATAAATATTATATTATGTGACGTATTGTTTTACTTATTTAATTAGGTATCTATCCATGCTTTTGATATAAAATGAGAGCACTGTTTTTTATGGTTATATGGATTCCAAATTATTTTCAACAACCGTGTAATATGTGAAGTCTGGAGATAGACTAAAATATATATCTAAGAGATTATGAAACAAAAATATTAGATGTTGGGTATTGCCATTCCATGATGGGTAATAAAAATAATATAATAATGTTCTAATTTTAGTTATAATTTCATTAATTGTGAACATTTCTTATTGTAGAGGGCATTGGATGTTTGGCGTATTTTGTCCATGTGAATTCACATTATATTGGTTTTTCTCTTTTCTAGGTTATATTGGAAAATAATTTATCCCATTGTTAGAAATGTATGTTTTATTTTTTTTTAATAAGTTCATTATTTTTATTTTATTATTTATACATGTTTTATTTGTTGTTATATTTGAAAATTCTGTTAATGGATAAAGTTTAAAAAAGATCCCCTATCGAACAAGAATTCAATTCCAATCCAATACGTGAAAGTATAGGTAAATATTTTGATATTAGAAAATATTTTAATTTTTCATATATATATATATATATATATATTCGGTTTTATTATCATGTAAATGTTTTATAACCTTAATGTAATCCTTAATAAGGAAGCATAGAGTGTGGTTATTATGTTGCATGATTCATGTTTGAGATAATCACAACTAGAGTAATGACTGATTTTCATTAGGATTTTTAAATATATTAATTATTTTATGTTTTATTTCATAATATTATATTTATAATATTATATCATCTAATGTTATTTTAGGCATTCATTAAAACCGATTCGTATACATATAATGAACTTCCTCGTCATCGATCCTTCTTTGTGAACTAATTTTTATGTATGGTTGTGATTTATGTTATCAAGTATGTCTCATTTAATATTTATTTTATACATTTATAACAAAGTGTTCATAAACTAAATATTTTGAAATAATAGGTTTTTGATGTTAATGATCTCAAAGGAATTATTCAATAATAATAGTGGTTGATCATGTTATAATTTATTAGGAATGTTTTTTAAATATAGTTTAAAGTATCATTAAGTAATTTTTTTTTATTAAGTGCCCAAATTTTGTTTTATTTTATAGATTTTTACTCCTACCTATACATGGCATTATATTCCGGTTTTTATTATAGGTACACTATTTTTTGGGTGTTGTAATATATTTAATTTTATTAAAAAAATCTTTTAATTTCAGCGTCATTTTTCCTTATAAACCGACGTTAAAGACCTAATTTTTATCTGTTTTTGGCATCAATTTTAGATAAAATGGATTCCGAATATCCATGCAAAATTGGTCTTCGGGGTTGGTGTTAGTAAAACCAATGCCAAAGACCAATTTTTCATGGGTCTTCAGCATTGTTGTTTTTAGAACTGATAGTGAATTCCCATGGAAAAAATTGTCTTTTGCACTGGTTTTGGTAAAAACATGACACCAAAGACCAGCTTGTCATGGTGATTCAACATTGGTTTTTTAGAACTGACACCAAAATCCAATTTTAAACAATGCATTTATAAACATCAACTAAAAACTGATTCAAAAAAATGTTTCTCCACTAGTGTGCAAGTGGAGTGTAATCCGAGATATGATAAGATTCAACTCGATATGTGAATGTCGGGTTATGTGACTGAATGTTATGGGAGTGTACACATATTTCTTATTAATGAGATTGAGGTTGTTCCTTCTAGATATGCATAACACTACTGAGTTTTTAATTAGTGTTTATTCATTTGTGAGTTGAGAAGGGATGGGAATTGTGAATACTAGTCAGGATATTTGCCTATGTAGTTGATGATAATTAGAAAAGTCCCTACAATATAGTGATTCATCCCTTGATAGTAGATGAGTGTGAAAGGTAGGAGAAACATATGTTTCATGATAGAACCTATTGATTTTTTTCTCATGGATAAGTATAAGGAATTCCATGTGGTGATCAGTGCACCATTGGACATTGGTGGGTTTGGACCTCATTATAATTATAATTTCATCAATTAGCAATGAGGATGTCCCTATGATCCATAAATGGGTTCTTATTGATATTTTGAATTGGTACTCATTTATGAATGGGATGAACATTTCCAAACATATTCTATGGTAATAAATAGAGTGCGGTCCATGGAGATGAAACCTATATTGGTAGGGTTATGGGTGTGATAAAACCTACTGTTGGAGGGTCGATATGTAATTAGGATGTTGGTGAGAAGGTGAATCATACTTTATCTAGAACAATGATTAATTGAAAAAATGAGGTTTATATTAGAAATTATATTGATTTAGTGGGTTGAAAACAGGATTCGGGTCATCTGGGTGTGATCTGAGGGTGATTCACATGATAAACAATGATTTGTGTAATATGTTTTTATCTTAACCATGATTCATCACATGATTTATGTGTGGACCAAGATTTGTGACATAGTTTAGAGGGTTAATTTTGTTTCTTGTCAAATTTCATAAGGCGATTCCAATTTAAGGAAATTTTTTAGAGGGTGAATCAAGAATCATGACTTGATTTAGTGGGTGAATCATGCAACAAATTGTGTTGGAAATTCATTTTAGGGTGTCAACATTTTGTAATATATGTGAAGTTGGTACTTTGGTTCTTAGTATTACATATAAGCCATGATAGGGGTATTTTAAGCTTAGGTATGAACCTTATAAGGAAAGGGTGAAATATGTGGGCCCTCTTCAAGGGTAGTGGAGATGAATTTCATTCTGTATTGAATCTCTCAAAAGATATAGTAATAGATTTTAGTTTCTGTTATCATGTGAATATGGTTGTGGTGAGATGAACACCACACCGAGGTTTTTTTGACCACTAAGGATGGACTTTGATATAAAAATTATGATGGTTGGGAGAACCATTGATCATAATTGGCCTAAGTTAGTAGAGTATTATGGTGGGGAGTTCCAAAAATATGATGATGATTTTTTTGATGATTTAGTGTTAACTTGGGAATGATGGGTTTCTTGGAACACCATCTAGAGGTTTCAAAGACAGATGAAAGAAGTGGATCGACCAATGTTGAATAAAATTCCATGTTTTAGAAGTTTTGAGATATAATATTTATCAACATTTGAAAGTAAAACATGATGATATGATCTTGAATTGGAACCCTAAGTGGGTCAGTATTTTTTGTTGAATGGTTGGAGAGACTTCAAGGGGACAAAATGTACTAAGGTGGGGAGGTTTTACAACGCTGCAACATTTTAGGTTAGTAAATTCTATAATAATTTTAATTTTAATTTTTTGAGTAGTTAATTTTGAGAAATTGTAATTGCAATGAAATTATAATTATTCTAAAGTATTAAATATATGTTTATGGATGTAGATATAGATTATTTGGATGAACCGTTGTTTTAGAAGATAATCAGAGGACAAGAAAAATTCAGGATACTACAAGACAACAATAACAGCAGACCATTCAATGACTGAACCAATAGTTCAGGTTATGAAATAGTATTGGTAGAAGGGGACACCATTTTCATCAACTGGTTCATGGTTTGAACCAAGGGTTCATGCCTTGAAAGTTCCTAGGTACTTTTAAGGGGCTCTAACCCTTTTTTTATTGGATGAGGTGAACAAATAAGAGGGATGAATGGCTTAATCCTACCCTTACCTACCAAGATTCTCCTTCATGGGATAGGGTTGGTATTTTAAGATGATTTTAGGTGAGATCCTCCTATATTATCCCTTTTTCTTATTTCCCTTATATTCTACTGAGTTTTGTTTCGATTTATCAAAGGTTTTTTGTTCAAATTTCCCTGGATCATGGTGGAATCTAGAATTTGGAACATGGTTTTACTTTTATTTTTGTAGAGGAGGACCTAAAACACCATCTTCACACTATCTCATATAATTTTAGTGAATTTATTATATCATATGGTTTTATTTAATGTTTTATATGTTTTTTGGTAAAATCATCCATGTAATTATTTTTTCTAATTGGGTGTTTTATAATTATTATTAAGTCCATAAGTTTCCTTATGACATTCCTATTCCTTTATGTTTTTAAAATCACAAACATATTTTCTTAATGAAAATTTTCTTTCCCTTATAAGAATTCTATTTTGGAAAATTTTTGCTCTCTAATAATGGTTTGACCTCACCCATGGTTTTCAATGCCTTATTTAATGATTTCTTAAAACATGATTAACTATATTCTCTCAAATTCAAAAATCGTATCCTTATCTAATGCAGAACCTTACAAATCCTTAGAATCTAGTTTCCCCAGAATTTTGACTCTGATTTCTCTAGAAATCTGAATCGTATTTATTCTAAAATTATATTCTGATTTCTTATAAAATAATACTCCTATTTATTTTGAAATTGGCCTAGGATTTCTCTTCAAATCAGACTAAGATTTGTCTAGAAAGAAGACTCCAATTTCACTTGAAATTATACTCTAATTTCTCCTAAAATCATAATGAGATTTCTCATGGAATCAAACTCTAATTTTTCTGGAAATCAATCTCTACCTTCTCCTAAATTCTGAATATGATTTCTCTTTAAAGTAGACTTAAATTTCTCTAAAAATTAGACTCTGATTTCTCCTAAAATCAAACTTTGATTTCTCAGGAAATGAAACTCTGATTTCTCTAGAAATCAGAGTTTGATTTCTCATGAAATTATAATAGGGTTTCTTCTAAAACCAGGCTTCAATTTCTCTTGAAATCCGACTCCTATTACATTAGAAATCAGACTCCGATTTAATTATAAATAAGATTAAATTTTTTTGTGAAATGAGATACCAAATTCATCTAAAATTATATTCCAAATTCATCATAAATCATACTCCAAATTCATAAGAATTCAGACTCTGATTCTCAATTATTTTAGAATGTAATATTCAATATTTATAGACACTAATATTCAACATCTTAATAATCCTATTAAATTATTTTCTTGCAGTTACCTCATTTTCACAAAGTAACATTTCATTTAATCGGATCTTAATCTTGTTAATGTTTCTTAAGAATGATAATTTATCTTATGAATGTCAGTGTTTCCTACATTTTCTTACATGAAACGATGTTATGGAATATGTTTTTAACTAACCGTTGGTTGAGTGATAGCTGTCAAGGTCCCAGAAATTTTCATGTAAAAATATGAATGTTGGAGGAGGTGATAAACATTGGAATCCATACCTATAAATACCAATATATTTAAATGAGCTTAGGGCAAGTGTTTTTTCTTTGAGCTACGAATCAAGTGTTGATTTTTTAGAGCTTTGTGTAGAAATCTTACATGCTGTGAGAGCTATGTTGGATTTTCCTTGTCTGAATACTGTGAACAACTATGTCAAGCATATGACATCTTTTTCAACCTGCCTCATGAGAATCTGAGTATTACTGTTATCAATAAAGGGATTCTATGGATTGGAAGATAGAGGTTCTGCTCACCTTAGAGATTGAGGACTTGCAGAGATAGAAAAAGAATTCTGATCTTCGTATCGATGGCTTACCTGGGTTTGGATAAGATATACTTTCTTGAAAGTATAAATCAATGGACCTTTATCCAAGGTTTTTGGATACCCTTCTCTTTTGGGTAAAATATATCATATACTTGTCCTATTTTGTTATAAGTTTTATTTATGCTCCATTTTGTTAATTAAAGAATGTATAACATTATTATACATTCTTAAACTTTTATAATCTGAAATAAATAAGATTATGTACACTTTAAGGTTGAATATTTTCATAAGTATACTTGTCTTATGTTTCTTTATTAGATCCTTTTTATTGGATCTTAATAAAGTAAATTTATTTGTTAAGAAATAATGTGGGTTTGTGAATCTAACTTATTTACCTTTGTTAAAAATACATTTTCTTAAGGATAAAAATGATTGTTTTTAAAAAATAAAATTCAACCCCCTCTTATAATTGAACAATCTAAAATACATTTCAATCCTACAATTGGTATGAGAGCAGATCTATGAAATACATATACTTAAATATATTTTTCCTTTCATAACTTTTCTTGATGAAGTTTTACTCAACGATTTATTTTTAATTTTTTTTTCTACTAACATGTTTTGTGGAAAATAATTTCTTTTTAATAATGGAAGGAATGAATGTTGGTTTTATTGAAAATATAAATACTAACGGACCCCCAATCTTTGATGGGAATAATAATGAGTACTAGAGAGATATGATGAAGATTTTTTTATCAGTACCAGTGTTGATAACTTTGTTATGTTAACTAGAGACTACAAGATTCCATACAAATAAATTATACTATTCACCAATCAAGAACAAAAAGAGTTTTAGCTTAACTTCAAGGTACACAATACATTATTATGTTTTTTGACCAGGAATATGTATAACTAGATTTCATCTTGTGAAGCTGCTAAAATCATTTGTAAGAAACTAGAAGTCACACATTTTGGAACATCCTAGGTTATTGAAATAAGACGAGTTATGCATAGTGTTGAATATATTTGTTTTACGCTTACTTTGGTGAACCTGTCTGAAGAGTTCAACAAATTTTTATGAATATTTTCAAAAACCTTTGGTCTATTGGTGAGAAAGGACTTGACGATGCGATTCTTGTGAATAAGATAATAGATATTGTGTCTAATGAGTGGAATCTAAATGAACTGTGATTGATGAGAATATGAATGTTTCAAACATCATTATTGATGAGTAATTTAGGAATACTCTACAACATGAAACTAAAATTAAGATAGATGTAGAGTTTAATAAGAAGAATAATTGTAATGGAAGTGTTTCATTCACTACTACACCAAATTATATTAAATCCAATACTCCTGAAAGAGTTCCTAGATCAAAATCCAAGAAAGATACTGTTATATCTAAATGAAGTGGTAGTGATCATTCAAGCAATGAACATTCCAATCTTTCTCAAAGTACGAACAAGATTTTGGGAAAGAAATATTTCCAATATAGATACAAGAAGAAAGAGAGAAAGGATAAGAATGAATCTTAAGTGACTCGTTAGGAATGAAAGTGGGCATGTCATATCAGACCAGAATATCCTATGTTAAAAAGGAAAGAAAGAAATGATATGAATTCAGAAGGGAACTAGAAGAAATTCTATAAGTCTAAGACTATGGATGTTATAATAGCTAATGACACATTGAGTGTAAGTGGTGGTGATTATTCTTATGAATCATCAGATATTGAATCTTTTGGATAGAAGAATATTTGTCTGATAACCATAATTCCGACAAAAAAATCAATGTCTCATGGGTAAGGTAAATACTACTGAATCATTAACTAATAATTATTTAAATGATAATTGTATTAATGAATAATATTATGAATATTCTAATGAAGAATCTTCATCATCAGAAGATAATACATTACCTACTTTTGAATAAGTATCTAGGTATTCAAAATTACTTGAGAATAAAAATAGTAAGATCAATAAGAAACACAAAAAGGAAAATTGCAGAATATATATATAAAAAAAATATGTATCAGATCTTTTAAAAGATCTAGATCAGAAAACCCTTGATTTTTAAAATATTTCAAAAAACGTTAATGAAGTTAAATCTAACAAGGATAAACATTCAAAGGATCCTGAAAATGTTCTTTTCAAGAAAATTGTTTTAGAGACTAAAACAAATTCTAATACTAATAACTACGAGGGAAAGAAGTTATTCATGAGACTAAAATCTGAAATATATTCCTTCAATAAATTTTATCAAACCTTGCTCATGGTAAATAAGGTTATGAAAAAAATGTATTCACAACTTCCTCATCTTAGTAATATTTATGGATTTGTTTATACTCACTCAAACCAGTTTCTATACATAACTATTTTGTTCCCCAATGTATGCTTTTTTATACTAAGTGTCAATTTAGCAGACATTGGGAGAAAGGTTGTTCTTTGAATAAAACCCAATCTTTAAGATTTCATAAAGCTCATTTTTCTAAGAAAATGTGGATAACTAATATTCTGATTTTTAGTATTTATTGATCTAAGAATGTTTGGATTCTGAAGGTCTAACATTTTTCTTTTCAGGAAGATAAAGGAAGTGCCAAAAAAATACATGGTACATGGAGAGTGGATGTTCCCATCAAATTAATGGTAACAAAAACTTCTTTGAAATGATTATCAAGATGAAGGTAGAAAAATTAACTTTATATTATAACGCTCAAGGGTAAATTGTTGGTATATGTAAAATTGTTCTTCTTGGAAATAATTTAAATTCAAATGTTTTATTTTTTAGAGGTCTTAAGTAGAACCTTACAAGAATAAGTTAGTTATGTGATTAAGGTTACCTTGTGAATTTTAGTAATGATAAATTTCTAGTACCCAATTCCAAGGATGAGTTTATTCTCTTTACCCATAGGCATGAGAATATTCATACACATAACATAAAAGACCTTAGGAGCCAAGACACACCTTTTCTTAGTATAATGGAAGATCAATCATGGTTATGGAATAGAATACTAGGACACTATAACCTTAGGAAGCTATAAAAACACTCAAAGAAAACACTTATTAATGATCTACTAGATCTTAGGTTTGATTATTCAAAAGAATGTGATCCTTGTAAATATGGAAAGAAAAAGAAGTTAAGCTTTAAATCAATCAGTGAAGTCTCAACATCTGATGAATTAAAACTAGTGCATATGTATGTTTATAGTCAAAGACAAACTAGAAGTATTGGAGGAAAATACTATGTTTTTGTTTTAGTGAATGATTATAGTATATTTACATGGGTCTATTTTCTAGGAAATAAATCTGAAGACATTTCTTATTTTAAATACTTCTCTACCAAAGTTAAAAATGAGAAAAATATTCCATTGGTAACTATTCATTGTGATCATGGGGGAGAATTTGAAAATACATATTTTGAACATTTTTTAGTAAGAAAGGCATTAATAATATCTTCTCAGCTCCAAGAACTCCTCAACAAAATGGTGTTGTTTAAAGAAGAAATCAAATTCTTCAAGAGATAACTAGAACTAAGTTTAGTGAATATTATATTGCAAAACACTTTTGAGATGAAGATGTTAGGACTTATTTTTATTTTATATATTGTGTTTTAATTAGAACTTTTATAAATAAAATACCTTACGAGTTATGGACTAGTCGAAAACATTATGTTTCATACATCAATGTAATTGGATGCAAATTATTCATCTTGAATACAAAAGATATCCTACATAAATTTACACCCAAATCATATGAAGAGATTTTCTTATGATACTCTATTACGTATAAGGATTATAGAGTTTTAACCAAAACACTTGTACTGTTGAAGAAACAATACATGTAAAATTTGATGAAACTGATCATTTGGTTTTCCAACAACCCAAACCTATATATTCAGACGTTTTTTCCAAAACTGATTATTGACCTTTGATGGAAGATTATTCTAATAAGGTTAATACCCATGAAATTGTTTCTAAATTATTTACCCCAAAATATTATTTACCTTATATTGATGAACATGTTTTACAAAACCCAAATTAGTTGTTTCTTAAGAATCATCCTAGTGATAGTATCATTAGTGATGTAAATAAACATTTAAGGACTAGAAGTTATTTAAAAAATGAACTAGAGACTCAAGAATTAATTTTATAATTAGAAATTAAGGGAAATTATGAAGCTTTAGGTGATGTTGATTGGATTAAACCAATGCAATATGAACAAATTAATTCTAATTGAAAAAAGTCTTGAACTTGATTGAAAGACCTAAAGAATCATCTATAATTATTGTAAAGTGGGTCTTTAGAAATATGTGTGATGAAAATTGAATAATTGTATGAAATAAATCAATATTAGTTGCTAAGGTCTATAATCAACAATAAATAATAGACTATGAAGAAACATATGCTCCTATATCTAGACATGAATATATTTGTATTCTTTTAACCTTTGCATAATTCTTTAATTACAAACTTTTTCAAAATGGATGTGAAGTGTAATTTCGTTAATAGATATGTTCAAGAAAAGGTTTATGTTAAAAAAACTCCTTGTTTTAAGGACAAAAAACTTTATAAACATGTTTACAAACTTACTAATGCTTTATATGCACTTAGACAATCCCCTAGAGCCTGGTATGAAAGACTTATATGATTTTTGTTACAAAACAATAATGTTAATGGAAATATTGATCGGACCCTTTTATAAATAATGAAAAGAAAAATGTATTGATTGTTCAAATTTATGTTGATGGAATTATATTCAAAGAAATGCGTAAATCCTTAATTGATTCATTTGTGAATCTCAGGAAATCTGAGTTTGAAATGAGTGTGATGAGCGAGTTAACATTTTTTCTCAGTTCTCAAATTTCTGAAAAAATAGAATGATCTTATATATCTAAAAATATGTAAATTAATGATCTTATTAAATTGTATGGATATTAAAACACTAAAATTATAAGTACTCTAATCGATACCTCAAACTCTCTTGATCTTGATGAAGCTGGGAAACGAGTAGATCAAACATATTTTAGAGGTATGATATGTTGTTTATTATACTTAACAACTAGTCATCTAGAATTAATGTCATCAGTATGCTTATGCAAGAGATTTAAATATAATCCAAAATAATCCCATTTAGAATTAGTGAAAATAAGTTTTCGCTATTTAAAGGGAACTACAGATTTATGACTATTCGTTTCTTCTGGAAATGATTTTATTTTAAAAATCATTTTGGATACTGATTTTGGTGGTTGTAAAATGGATAGGAAAAGTATATTTGGAAATTGTCACATCTTTGGATTTTAATTAGTTTCCTGGTCATTAAAGAAACAATAATTAATATCACATTCCACAACTAAATCTAAATATGTTGTAGATGGAAGTGGTTGTGGTCAAGTGTTGTGGATGCAACACACACTCACAGAATATGACATGATTTTTACCAAAACACAAATAATGTGTGATAATACTAGTTCCATTGACCTATGAAAAAACCATGAAATAACCCTCATACAAAGAACATAGATATTAGGCATCACATTCTTTGGGATAACACACTTTAATGAGTTATGATTCTTCAATATATTGGAACGCAAGATCAACTTGCAGACATATTCACAAAATATTTACCCTCTGATAGATTTGAATACATTAAAAATAGTTAGGAGTGATAATTGTAAGGTAATAATTCATATTAATATTTAGTTAAAAACTATCTCCTCACATTAAGTTAATCTTTTTCATAAGTGTAATTACCAATGTTTATTCGTTTATATTTCCTTTTCCAATAAAAATTTCAGAACCTAAAATTTTTTCTTTCCTAAATAATTTTTTCCAATCCTAAAATTTTTTCTTTCTCTAATTAACATTTTTAGAACCAATGTTCTATAAGAATAAGCCTATAAATACAAAAAAAATTCTTCATAATATGAAATGTAATTATTCTTACTTATATCATTATAATTACTTTTCTGGTTGGTGGTATTTTCAATCTTACTTTATAAAAACATCTTTAGACTCACTTTTCATAAATTCAATTATTCCTTTAAACATCAAAAGATAAGAACCTATAAATTATTCATTGGAATTGATATCTATTGGTAGATCATGTTAACAAAATATCAACCATTGGATTGTTTTGGGAATATAAACTGTCTCCACAAAGCCTATATAAAGGACCCCCATATTCATGTCCGACATCATTTTTCTCTGAGTTTTTGCACTGAAGCCCTACTTCCATTAAATTTTTCCATTTATTTTTTTTCTTTTTATTATGCTCCAAAGGACTCTTGAAGTATCATCACAAACTTCTATGGCCTCAAACAAGGAACTCTATTATTGGATATTTTTTAGAGAAAGGTTGGTGGACCTGAATTTCTTTTCCGAGTATGATTCCTTGATTTCAAAAATCATAAAGAATAATGGATTGGACAGTCTATGTGTAGCAAAGGAGAATAGTTAGGATCTAATTTATGTTGATTTAGTAATAGATTTATATGATACATCTCATTTTTATGAACAAGGAGGAAGAGAAATGTTTTCATTAAATACTTATAAAAAGACTTAATCCTTATATTTCAACAAGGCTACAAGTATCCAAGATATTAATTACGATGGAGAAGAATTGTTTTTCTCACATAGATTACCTGATACAGAGGGATCATTTGATATAGTTAATTCTATTGAGTTCCTTGGACTGAATGGAGTAAAGACACTAAATATCCCTAATCTCTCAACTAATCATATATTTCTAACTCTATGTGAGAAAGGATTTATGATTCCAAGGGAGACAAGGATTCCCTTAAGATTTTTGATATCTTCCTGATGGAATTTTCGGTGAATGTAATGAAGTTAAATGTTATTATTTATATTCTTGTGAACATCAGAAATATTAGGAATGGCACCATCAAGTTTCAGATAATTATGTACCCTATGATCTTTTCAAAGATAATTGACATGTTCTTAGAATCCTTTAAAATCTATTGTATCTCAAAAGCCAAAATTTTCAAGATAATTTTGTTATGTGATGAAACCATAAGAAAACTAAATATTTGTTTCAGTATTATGACAGGATATTTATTTGATCTTTCTAAAAGTGATGATCAATCTTCCATAAAGAAAGGTGATGGTGGACAAAGCTACAAGAAAACTTTAAAGAATAAAATTTAAAGAGATAGAATTGAATGTACAAGAACCATCACCTGATTATGTAACTGATCCAACCAATTTGAAGAAGAAAAAGAAATTATATGATGAAGTTGTTGCAAAATGGAGAGATAAGAAGAAGAAAAAGAAGGAAGGAGATGTGGTTTTTGTATTAGACCCTATTGAGGCTAAGGCCTTAAATATCCACGAATTAGAAGAGCATGAGTGACAAGATAAAGAAATGAAGATAAATAAGAGGATGTCGGATGCTGATATTATCCAATATTTTCTTAGAGATACTGAGAAGGCATTTGAAAAAATATGTGAACCATAATCTTTCTTGAATGAATCTATGCCAAACGAGACTCTAGCTATAGATAAGAGAAATAAACATATTTCAATTCTGAAACCCATAGTTAAAGAAGAAGAAGTTCAGTGGGAGGAAGAAGAAGAATAATTGGTGGAGGAGAGTGATAATGTGATAAAAATTGTGTATGAATATCAACAAAAGGAGCGTCCTTCTAACAAGCTATCTAAATGAAAATCCCAAGGTGAATCCAACAAGATTATTTCAGAAAGATATTGATGCTCATGATGAGGTCAATAGAATTCCTTTAGATGGATAAAATTATAATGATGATTTTGTTCAACATGTTGAAGACCAGGATGATAAGGAAATTGGTAAAAAAGGTGCTAATAAAGAAGTAGATAACGATGATAACTGAATTATCCATGTTTCTAATGGAGAGAATAAGGCTAAGAATATTGATATGAAAATTTCTAATAATGAAAATAGAAAATAAATCGTTGTTGAAACAGCTAAAAATATTATCGTTGTAAAATGAAAGAAATATGTTGTTGTAACAACAATGAGAAAAGAATATGGGAAGGTAAAGTTCCTTCTCCAAAAAAAGAATCCGCTTCAAAATCATCATCTTCCTTTGGATATGATTTTTGGGTTCAATCCTTAATGAAGATTGTGAATTCCATTCCAATCATTCCAATAATTGATTCCAAATGTCAACTAATTCAATAAAAAATCAACAAGAAGTTAGATTCAATTAGAATACTCAATGAAATGTTTATCAAACATGAATATGAGTTTAAGACTTTTCAAAACAGTTATGGTACTCAAAGGAGATCTTGTAAAGAAATAACTAAGTGGTGTATGTAAGTGATTTATGATCTTAATATTATTGATGATTTCACTAATTTAGTTAAATATGCATTTGATAGATATAATGACGAGATAAAAAATATGTAGACATGTTTTTTAGAAAATATAATGGAAGAACGAGCTATCCTCCTTTAGGAAGATAATTATATGAATGTAAAGCTGAATTTAGTTGATCTCAACTGAAAAGATAATGTGAACTCAGTGAAGAAATTTCTAAAAACATAAAGATCTAGAAGAAGTGATAATGTTTCAAGGATAAATTCTTACGTCTTAGGAATATAGGATCAAAGATCTTGAAAGGAAAAATCAGGATCATGATCAGTTGACCAATAAGTTTGAAGATGATCATAATGAGTTGATGAAGTTGAGATCTACCCTAAAAAACCTAATGACAAAGGGGAAAAAGAAGGATGAATGATTTTCTTTTATTCTATGATCTTTTGTTTTATTTTTTTTATAACAAATTTTTTCATCTTTAATATAATTTAATATTTTTCTATTATTTTGTTTTGTATATTCCAAACCTTTAAGGAACAATTCCTTTTAATTACCTCCATTCCTTTTTTAAAATCACAAAGGTGGAGAAAAGAATTAAAAAAAGAATATTAAGAAAGATAATTCCTATGTAAGGGGGAGATTATGTAAAGAGAAAATTATTAATTAAAAAAGATAAATTTCTCAATGAAAGACAAGAATACAATCATTAGGGTTTTTAAAACCTAAGGGGAGAGTTATTTGTATTCATCATGGATCATAAAAAAAGGGATATAAGTATTACTTTTAAATTTCAAAAATGAAAACTATATTCGTTTATATTATTTTATGAAAAGTTGTTTGTTCTTTCTAAAAAGGGGGAGATTGTTGAGTAAATAATTTTTCTTATGAATTTCCCATTCTTTTATGTTTTTAAAATCATAAAAACATTTTCTTAATGAAAAGTATATTTCTTTATGAATATTTCTCTTAAAGAGAACATTATTTATGTGAGAATGGTTTTGACCTTACCGATGGTTTTCAATGCCTCATATAACAATTTTCTAAAACAACACTAACCATATTTCCTCAAATCAAAAAATCATATCCTTATTTAACATAGAACTTTATAGTTCCATGGAATTCTAGTTCCCTATAATTGTGACTCCAATTTCTCTAGAAATCAGACTCTGATTTCTCTAGAAATCATATTCAAATTTCTTCTAAAATCAGAATCTTATTTCTCTAGAAACCAGATTGTGATTTTTCATGAAATAAGACTCTAATTTCTTGGGTAATCAGACTTTGATTTATCTTAAGATCAGACTATGATATCTCCTGAAATCAAACACCGATTTCTATTAAAACTAGACTCCGATTTGTCTAGAAATCAGATTCTGATATCTCCTAAAATCAAACATTGATTACTCCTGAAATCCGACTCTGAGTTCTTCTGAAATCAGACTCTGATTTCTCTAGAAATCAGATGCTGATTTCTCTTGAAATCCGACTCTAATTTATTCAGAAATTAGACTGATATTTATATAGAAATTATACTCTTATTTCATCAGAAATTAGATTCCATTTATTTTGAAATCATATCCAAAATTTAACATAAATCAGATTCAAAATCATCTTAATTCAGACTCTGATTCTCTATTATTTTAAAATATGATTTTCAATATTTCTAGACTGTGATTTTAAAAATCATAAGAATATGATTGAACTATTTTCTTTACGGTTAAATTATTTCCTTAATGTAAAATTTCATTTTATCAGATCCAAAACGTTTTAATTTTTATTATGAATGATAATGTTAATTATGTATCTTAATGTTTCCCATGTTTTCTTACAGGAAATGACGTCGTAAAATATTTTTTTAACAAACTATTGGTTGTGTGACACCTATATAATCCCCAATGATTTTCAAAGAAAAATAAGACCATTGGATGAGGAGACGACTGTTATAATAAATTCTTATAAATACCCATCCATTTGAATGAGCTCAGTGTGAGAGTTTTTGCTGCGAGCTGTGAATCAATAGTTGATTTCTTGGAGCTATGTATGGAACTCCTACATCTTGCGAGATCCCTACTTGATCTTCCATGTGTGAATTCTATAAAAAAATTGTTCAATATTAGAACATTTTTTTTCAACATACCTATTGTGAAAATGATTGTTTATATTAACAATCGAGGGCTTCCAGGGAAAGAAATACAAAGATGCTGATCACATTGATGATCAAAGACTTTCTAGGATATCAAGATATATTCAGATCATTGTATTGAGGGCATACACTAGGGTGGGTAAGTCAAAATTTCATTAATGTAAAAATCAATGGACCTTTATTCAAGGTTTTTGGGCACCATTCTTTTTGGGTTAAAATATTTCTTTCACTTGTCCAATTTTTTTACAAGTTTTATTTCTGTCGAATCTTTTTAATGAAAGAATGTATAACTTCCTTATACATTATTATACTTGTATACTCTGATAAAAATAATATTCCATATGCTTTAAGGTATAATATTTCCCTAAGTAAACTTTTATTAAGTTTCTTTATTTGATCCATATTATTGGATTTTAATCAAATTAATTTCATTGTTAAGAAATAAAGAGGATTTGTGGATCTATCTTGTTTAATTTTGTTAAACATAGATTTTCATATGGATAAAAATGATTGTTTAAACCAAAATTCACCCCCTATTATAATTGATAAATATAAATATACATTTTGATCCTACAATTATTAGTATTGAGGGGTGTTTTGGTAGTGAATTACATGCCTTCTACAATAGTTTCAATGCGATAAGATCAAGTATTGTAGTTCTAAAAATTTATTCTTATTTAAATGAAATAATTTAATTAATTGTAATTTTATTATATTTAATTATTTTTTGATTATTAGTGTGAGAAAATGACTCATAGATATATGTGATGGTAATTAGAGTTGGATGATATTGGGTGAGAGATTATAGGATCTGCAATAAAAAATGAATAATAATGATTTAGGTAGGTGGTACCTTTAATATAACCCCTTATTGTTGTGATTTTTTTATATGGATATGATATGTGGTCTCACAACTAAGGGAAATAAACCATTTTATGAAATAAATTGTCTTTTTAAATTCAAATTATAGGAATTGGACAAAGGGTTAAGGGAACATTAGGCCCATGTGCACTGACTTATATTCTTTGATCATTGATGTCCAAGGCCTTGATGATAAATGTGTTCCTCATGATACTTAAGAAACAAGGGTTGGGAATTATATAGATGGGGAATAATATAATAAATGATAGGATCTATTATTGACATCTAAGTTGAAGTGGTTTTTGAACTAGAGAGTTTGAGGAAATAGGCCATGTGAGAATCTTTTGATGCTTTGGAGCCTATTTATGGGTGAAGCGACAATGATGATATTGTTTCCCTCCCATAGATATGCGATTAACTAGGTGGATAGACCCTTAAGAGTTTGATGGATATATTGTATGTGAGGAAAAACCTGAGTTAAATTGGTAATGAAATGGGATGAAGGACATATCCCTTGTAATACATTATCTGGAGGCCCATGCGGCATCAATTATACATTGATGATGTTGAGGGGATGTACACCCTCTAAGTGATAAGTGTTGAATTGAGAGAATTATTATAAATTGTGGAGCCCATATATGGTGTTTTAGATATAATGTGACATATGAGACTCTATTGGGAACCCTTGTGATATTTTAATACTAGTGATATGGTGTATGTATGAATGGGTAGTGATGAACACATGTGTCACCTTATAAACAATATAGATAATGTAAACACTAGAAGGTTGTGGTGAGATGACGCACAAGTTATGATTCCTCTAACGCACTCCAGGGATATATATAGTGGGACATTTAATCCATAGATGAAATTTGTTTAATATATCTTGGCGACACTCTTAGAAATCTATATAGTGGGATAGACTACCCACTAAGACACATAGTTTTGGATATAAGGGATTTTTATTCATGATGACTATTGGTCTGGAGGTTGGATATAGGTTCCTCACATGTGTTAGCATGAAATGGATTTGTTTCATGGATTTGAGATAATTATTGATGTGGGATTCCATGTATTTCGAGTCGATATTATATACCATGACTTGTGATGATTTATATTTGATCCTTGAGGTTGAGATGATATAAAATGATTCAGACTGCCATCGATTAGAGATGAGATATCATGATTTGGGTTTCCATGCAGCTGAGACATAACACCATGGTTTGGGATTCATTTTATTTGAACTTTGTATTTGAGATTATTTACCATATTTTTTATTTCCATGGATTTAGAGTCAAGATACCATGCTTTGCACTTCCTTGGATTTGATCCTTTGAGTAGAGAGGATGCATCGGTCTAGGGGTTGGATGTAGATACCCTAATAAGTTTGTGTCACCATAGACTGGTTATTTTGGACCAAGGTTATGTTTGGTTGCAACAGTCCCATTACATGATCATAGAAACTGTGTCATTAGCTGAAGGATGTTTGGGTCGATCATGAGTTCAGTGACAGAACCTGAGGATCAACAATTGATATTTATTTACAATTTTGCAGCTAAATTTATTTGTTGCTATGATCATGGAAACATTACATAAAATTCATTTAAAATTAATATATGGGTTGGTGTGGGTGGTACCCTATGTATTTGTAGTCACACCCTACTCGGGAAGCTATGAAACTTGTGTACATGAGCACACTCCAATGATTCTAGGTTCAGGTTGGTCAGAGGCCTGATGTTATTTTTCAGGTGAGATATCTCAGATGATATTGATGATTTAAAAGAAGTTAAGTCCAAATATATAGTATAAAATCTTTTACATTAATTATATTCTTGTATCCTTTTTGTATATATGGCCTCACTAGTGGGTGACCATGAGGATCTCTAATTGTATACTTTCATATGATCATTTTTATGTTTATGGATATTTATTTTCATATCGATACTCTGATGTTTATAATAGTGGGTGATGTTTGGTTTATTTTTATATTTCGCTGTAATCTAATACGTGGTTATAGTATACTGATGAAACTACCATAGACCCCCAATGCTTGTCAGAAACATTTGGAATACGAGGATGCATTCCTGAGGTCCACTAGAAAATCCCTCACTCTAGGGATCTCTCAATGGCCATAGATCGGGGAAGGATGTAATAAAAACCTCATGAATAATAAAATTATATTAAATATTTAATTTATATATAAATATTTTCATGTTTATTTTATTATAATTAATTTTTATATCATATATAATCATATTTTATTTTATTACTAAATTCATTTTTCTGTCAATAATTTTAAGGTCATTCTATTAAAAACCACCAATAATATTGTGGTATAATTATAATGGTAAAGGATCATTTTCCATGGTTTATATAAGCTCAAAAAAAATTCATGTTATTATTTCAATGTCATTCCAAAATCTAGGTAGTTCAATAGGACATGAATTCAACACTATATATACAATATTTTTTTATGATATTTTTTATGGTCAAAAATTAATAAGTTTGTTTATATTTAACTCCATTTTCATTATATATGTTTTTCCATTCAAAAAAGTAATCACGAAATTATGAAATATTATTGTTTAATTCCATTATGAAATCAATATTCAGTAATATAGTTGAAATATTTATATTTGTGAAAACATCTTTTGTCACTTAGGTAATATAAAACCACCTCATCAAGCTATGTTTTTCAAAGGAGTTTAAATAAATGGAAAACAAATAAATATTAGAGTTTTATAAAATATTTATGTAATAAATAATATAAATTTTTAGGGTTAATTTTTAAAAATATCTATGTTTATGAATATTCTATTTGAGTGATGAAATAAAAAAATAATTTTGAAAAAAACCCATATTTTGACATATTAATGGCTCATGAAAAAATGTTTGCCCATGATTAATGGATGATATATCATAATTATGGAAAAATAAATTCCAATACCATGTGAATTTAATCATGAAATAAAAAATTGTAAGGTTCAAAATATGTTCCAAATAAGGAATCATAAATAAGAAAAATAGAAGGGGCTTGGAAACCCTTACCTTAATCCTAAAAAAACTTCATTCGCATTGAGTATAAATAATTAATAGAAAGATATTTTCAAAGGGTAATGGAATTATAAATATTTATAGATGTGTTTAGAGAAGTATTTGGGAAGAATTTAGATAAAAAATAGAATTTATATGAGTTTTGTAAAGATTATAATGAGTCATCATTATAGGAAAAATTTGCTGGTGCTTTAAAAAATATTAAGTTTTCAATGGTCAAGAATATAGTTTTAAAAATAAGATTGGATGAGAACTAGAAAATAAATAATATTTTAGAACATTATCCATACCACTTGATTTAATATAAAATTTACTATTTTTTTATTAATTATTTAATCATTCATATTATTAAAATCCCTTTAAAGTCATTTCATGGTTATTTTTATAATTTGAATTTCAAAAAATGTAGATAAATTTTGATTTTGAATTTAAATATTTAAATAATTTATTAACTAAAAAATGTATCCCACAAAATCTTCAAACACCACAATTAATCTGAATATTATCACATTAAATATATAAAAACCATTTACATTAACTTTTATCTTGATTGGACATTCATTGTTTCAATTCCACATATGAGTTTTTGAGAATTATATTAAAAATGAACTTATAAATAAATCAATTTTATTATTCATCAGAATGATTATATAATATAATTAATAATATTTTTTATTCCCATTATTATAATGATTTCATCTTTAAGATAATAATTTTTACTTTTCTTATCTTTCAATAGTGTTGGGTAAGCATTTTGATAATTAATGTTTGGGAAAGTACCTCAAGTAATTGGTTCAGAGTTTTTAGGGTTTTGCTTGGTTAAAAAGTATATTTTATTTTGAAATATAACATTGATACTTATTTAGTTTAAGGGATATCTTGTAGGATTCTGAGGGGAAAGTAATGGAGTGGGTTAGAGGTTTTCATGGATGTTGCGTGTTTACACTTGTGATTTTTCCTAGTGTCTAAAAAATAGTTCCTTTTGAAATTATAAAGGAAGATCAATATTTTTTTCAAATTAAATGTATTATTTTTATGAATGATTTTCGTGATGTTTTCCCAGTGAGTTTGAGGGAAAGGAAGAGTTTCATGAATGTTTTTATAAATTCACTGAATATATAGGTACGTGAGCACGAGGCCTGAAGAAGGGAATTTATGTGAAGATAGTGGCACTACAGGAAAAGTGCCATATAACCACGGTTTCAAACCATGGGTATAGCCCATTAAGCCATGGGTATAGCCTATAACCACAGTTTGATGAATTGTGGGCTCCCGAGGTGTCGAAATTTTCCTATACCCTCAGTTTTGTAGAAACCATGGGTATATCCCACTAAAATATCAACTTACCCACAGTTTTCCAAAACCGTGGTTATAGATCTACGCCTACAGTTTACAGAACTGTGGGTATACAATTTTATAGTAGAAATTAGATACCCACTATTAAATAAACAGTAGGTATTGAGGGTTTTTCAGCAGCATATTTACCCATGGTTTCAAAACTGTGGGTATAGAGGGTTCTGCAGAAGCATATTTACCAAAGGTTCTCAAACCATTGGTATATATTATTTTCCCAGAAATATCAGCTGCCCCACAGGACAGACCCCCTTCAACCCCACCCTTTCCCCTTGGACAGAAACCCCAGCAAATCCCCTCCCCCTTTGAACACCCCACTCTCCCCTCTAGACAGAACCCCCTTGAACACCGCCCTTGACACCCTTAGACACCCCCTGGACCCCCCAGCCTACTCGCCCACTACCCCCTACACCCCCAATACCCCATGCACCCAAACCCCCTACCCCCTTGACACCCCCTACACCCCTAGTACCTCCTGCAACCAACCCCCCCATCCCCCATGTACCCAGCCCCCCAGCCCCCTCACTACCCCCAGCACCCAGGCCCCCTCCCCCACAACTACACCCCCACTGTCCACTCCCCCACATGCACCCCCACTGCCCCCCTTCTGGACACCCACCCTACACCCCCAGTACCACCTACACCCATCCCCCATCCCTCATGCACCCATCCCCCAGCCCATAGACACCTCACTACCCCCTACACCCAGGACCCCTCCCCCACTACACCCCCACTATCCCCCCCAACTATACCCCCACCTATACCCCACTTCCCCCCTACACCCAGCCCCCAGCCGCCCCACCCGCACCCAGGTCCCCCTCCCCCACCAGACCCCTACTATCCACACCCCACCTGCAACCCTACTTCCCCCTTTTGAACACCCCCATGTACCCCTAGTACCACCTGCACCCAGCCCTACAACTAGCACCCCCCCACTACCCCATGCACCCAAGTCCCCCTCCCCCCACCTGCACCCCCATTGTCCACCCCCCCCAACCTACACCCCATTGCCCCCTCCTGGATACCCCCGACACCCCCAGTATCACCTGCACCCCCCCTGCACCCAACCCCCATCCCCCCTACACCCAGCCCCCTCACTAACCCCTACACCCATCCCCCCCCCCACTGTACCCCCACTGTCCACCCCCCCACCCACCTGCACCCCCACTAACCCCCTCATAGACACCCCCCTATACTCCCAGTACCACCTGAACCCAACCCTTCACCCTGCCACCCCATCCCCCGCTACACTCAGCCCCCCTCCATGCACCAAGCCCCCAACCCCCATGTGAAACCATTGTGAAACAATGCAAACCAGACTGCAAAACCAATGGAACCAAAATGCATTGTTTTCACCATTTAAAACATAAGTAGAGCTGGCCAAAGTGTTCAAAGCATTAAAACGTTCTTATTAGAAAAGTCCTAAATAAATTTTTACGGACAAATAATCACAATAGTTTATCTCTTATTGAAGCCAAAAAAGGTCTGATAGAGGATGAAAAAAATACACCCTTGCTGCACTAGAGAGTGGTCAACCAGATCGGGCTACACCAATCCAACAATCTCCATTCTTGCATAACTTAATTAGAAGGAGGTTAAGAGTGGCATTTTTTCTCTAAATCATGGGAGTTTGGCTGGTCCTCATTGGTTCAAAATTAAATTATTTATGATCTACTGGGACATATTTCGTAATGATCTCCTTAAAACTACGAGGGAGTTCTTTAACCACGCCGCAATTCCCTATAGAACCAACTCCAGTTTTATTGCCCTGATCCCAAAGAAGGAAAATATTGTGGATGTGAAGGATTTCATACCTATTTCTACCGGGAATACCATTTCAAAAATCATTATCAAAATCATTTCTATGAGGTTAGGTCCCATTTCTCGTGGTTTTATCTCTTCAAACTAGTTTGGATTTATCTTTAGTAGGAATATTCAAAACTTCTTCTGAATGTGTTAAAATCGTGAAACAAAAGGTTAAACATGGGAACTTTACTTTAAAGCTTGATATCTCAAAGGAAATTGATATAATAAAGTGGAGTTTTATTTTCGAAATGATCAAAAGGTATGGACACCCCCTACACCCCCATGCCCCCTAGAAAACCCCCTTGAACACCACCATGCCCCCTAGACTACCCCCCTTGAACCCCGCTGGAAAGCCCCTTGCACTCCCAGTGGACACCCCTACCCCCCTAGACACCCCTGGACACACCTCCTAGATAGTCCGCCATAAACACCCCCCTTGATAGACATTGGACACCCCTCATAGAAACCCCACCAGCAACCTCCCCCCTTCCCTGCAACCCCCCCCCCGGACAGCCCTTGGACACCCCTTGAACATCCCCCCAGGACACCCCACCTGCACCCTGCCCCTGCCCTACATACCCATCGAACCCCCTGGACAACCCTTGGACACCCCCAGATATCCCCTCTTAGACACTCCACCTGCACCCCCCCCTTGCTTCTGATAGTTTCATTTATATGAATACAATGGTTATTGATCCACTAAACAAACAAGTTACATTTAATCGGTATTTCTTTACACCAGTATAGATTTTTGTCACCAGTGATACCATTTGGAACCTGATGTATAGACTTGTAAATCTTGGCTAGGAAAACACCCATTGGAGACTTTGTGAAGACTAAACATTCCATTTAAGAAGATATAATAATGTTATCCAAACATTCACTTTTGATGGTGTTTATGAACAACCTGTGTAAAATAATGGTAACAACATGTATTGGAAAACAAAATGTTGGGAGTCAGAGAGCCTGGAAAGACAAGAGGGCAACCTGCCCAGTTGTTGAACTATATGTTTATGTTTCCTCATTCAACAATCCACCGAGACTGCATCTTGAGAACCAGAATGTTCCCATGAAACTCATTCCAAATCCATGAGATATCCCCCCTACATCCTCAAGGTCAGATCAATACATTGACAGATATGAAATTTCCTTATAGATAATGACCTTCAAGAACCTCCCAAGAAAACATAGGTTGAAGAATGTGCATTGATCCCTCGACACAACTAAGTTGATACCACCATCTACCACTAGTCTGGCCATCTCCATCCACACAGCCCTAGGAAAATCATCCCTCCCTATGAGAATACAATATTAAAGAAGTCATTATCTTTTAAATATTCCCCAACACCACTTTCGAATCCATTTGGCCTGATAACACATGAATCATAATGGAGATAAGAATGAAATTCACCAGTTTAATTCTTCCACCTAAGGATAAAAAGATGTCAGGGAAGCTAGTAATATGACTTGTTATTTTATTATAAACCACCTCACAATGATTGATATTTAATCTCCCTTGGTAAAAAGGAGAACCATGGTACTCCAGTGAAAAATTACTTCATCATCATGCTTTGGATCTTTCTTATTCCCTGTATAGATTGACTGTTAATCTTTCAAAGTCCCTAACGTTTGCATCTGGTACCTCTCCTGATTTTTGTGATTCCATTGAGGCTGTTATGGGGGTTATGAAGGGGTCTATTCCCCTTTTTTATCTGGGAGTTCCCCTCATCACTTCCAGGCTTAGAGCTTCTGATTGTGTGGTCTTGCAAGAGAAAATTGTTTGAAGAGTTAATATTTGGACTAATAACTCTCTCTCTCATATGCTTAGCGATTACAGTTTGATCAATAGGTTCTTTTCAGTATGCAATCTTATTGGTGTTATCAATTCATTTTACCCAAGAGAGTGGTAAAATCCATTGACGCCACCCTTAGGATTTTTCTTTGGAAAGGACCTTCACTGGCTTCCTCTGGGGGTGGCCTGCTATTTTTCTGTGTTCGAGGTGTTGTTTGGATGGGGGATAGAGTACTAGTTTTTCCGGCTGGTTGTTTTGGTTGTATATAGTGGTATTGATTTTTTGTTGGATGAGTTTCTAGTTTGTTTTGGAGCTGGGAGTGGGATGGCGATGTGCAGGTGATGGATTTTTTGGTTGTTGTGGTTAGTGTCTGTGGCTGGTTTAGGCTAGATTTGTTGGTTAGGGTTTGAATGCAGGTGGGAGGGGGCTATAAGGGGGATGATGTAAGTTGGAACATGTGGTATGGGGTTGGTTTGTATTTGGCGGGGGGTTGGTGCAAGCTGGAATATAGGAGGCTGGGGGCTGCTGCGGTGGCTAGTACATGCTTGAGTGGCTGGTACAGGTGGGAAGGCAGGTGGCAGGGGGATGGCAGGGGGATGGTGCGGGCTGGAACTGGTGGATGGGGATGTTTTTCAGGTGGAATAGGGTTCACATGAGTGTTTTTCTAGAGGCTGGGGTGGGGGCCGATGTGGTGGCTGGTGTGGGGTGGATTGCAGGTGGTCGCGGTGTGACTGTGTCAGGATCACAGCGTGACCGCAGTGTGACTTTGGCATGACCGCGGCTTGACCCTGGCATGTTGGCCCTATCCAGTGAAATCTTTGGGGTAGCATCTTATGGTCAGGAGTGAAGGGAGAAGGAGGAGGTGAGGGAACATTCCATATGTCACCCCGCCGACAGAAATTGTGATTAGTCAGTCACAAAATTGATCACAAGACTCATGGAATACTATCATAAAGCTGATTATCCTTCAAATTCCCCATTTTTTTAGAAATCTCCAACTACAATATATGAGGTTTGTGTTGTTTACTGTTCTCACATAGAAAAAAATGATAATGTAGAAGAATTTTAAATACAATGGTAAAAACACTCATCCGATCACCGAGGTCATAAAAATATCAAACTATAAATGAAACTTTTCCAAATACAAATATCATTATAAAATTATTCTCAAGTCTTATTATTGTCCACCATTTACTATGATGTCCCTTGAGCACTTAGATGGTCCTTGTAGAATACAAGTAGCAAGCTTCACCCTCATCTCTAATGTTGTCTACAGGTGACTATATATCTTCATGAGAGACTCAATCTAGATATTTCATACCTAAGTGCCTTCATCCCCATTATCTATGTGTGGGTAATTTATCTAAAATTCTATCTATGTATCATACATCTAATTCCAACAGGAATGCGAACCGCTGCGGAGTGTCATCCAAGAGAAGGGCCAAATCACGGCATTACGGCGGCGTGATAGCGGCGTGACCGTGGAGTGGCTGTAGCGTGACCATGACATGACCACGACGTGTCCCCGGTGTGACCGTGGCATGACTGCGATGTGGCCACAATGTCTGGTCCCGGTCTAGCGACATCTGCGGGGCAGTATCTTCCATCCGGGATAGAAGGGAGTGGACGAGGCACATCTACTATATTTCTTTTCAACTTTACTATTCTTGGATTCTTCTCCATGTTGTTCATCAGAGATGACCCGTGATAGAGAATCTTTAAAAGAAATTACCTTATAGGCTGGATGTGACACATCTACTATATCATCCAATAAGATAGCATTTTTTACCTTCTCTTGAATGAGAGGAATAGGGCCACTAACCTTTCTACCAGAGGAAACTAATTCAAAAATAAGATCATCTAACGGTGGGATTATTGCAACCAAGGATTGATTGGTTGGATTTGTAGAAAATATACGAGGGATGAATGAGGTATATTTAATTAAATAGGCATGGGATTTGTCATGAATAATGTAATTAAAATCTATTCCATGAAGATGTGTTGAAAATTTATATATGAAGAGTGCATACGATGTGTTAACATAAAGACGAAGTCTTGGAAGAAGATTGAGGGTGAAGGTATGCATGGAAGAGTTTCATAATGAAATGACATTCATGATTTGGAGATATTGATATGTGTTTTGTGTCATGAACAAGGGATTAATCACCCCACAAACAATTAATTAAAATGGCAGCAGAAAATAAATAAAATTTCAGCATGACCCATCCGTATGTTGGACATCCATGACGAAGGAAATGAAAATAAACAGAAGCAACACTATAAAAGAAGACAAAAATGAAACACACTATCAATCCCTCAACTACCCTGATCTCCCTCCCCTACAAAGAAAACCTCATAACTTCCTCCAGTTCCCTTCTAGCCCCCTTCGCAGAATATAAGTAACCTGCATCTGTAGAAAGCGGTAAAAGGCATAAGTGACCGATGCGATAAAGAAAATAAAATAAAAACTCAACTACAACATACCTCTCTCCTCTTCCCCAACACTAATGAGTGGGATGCCCATGTAATTGTAGACAGAGCTTCAGCAAAATTCATCCAATGTTTCCCAGATTTGTCACCCTTGTATTTCCAAAACATATGCATTATGAAAAGGTGTTTTTACAGGTGATGTTGCTACGAACAATTCCAATGTAAGCATTTATAGTCTAAGAACTAATAATAGAAGAAATTCTACTGTAATGATGTTAGTATAAACATTTAAAGTGTGAATACAACTCCTCTAAGAAATTCTTGTGTAATATTACTACTAATGAATCCAAATGTGTTAATATGTAAAATTATCCGGTGTAAACATTGTTGTTAGTATTAGATGCTAGTGTAATTACTCCTAATATAAAGGATACAATAGAAGTCTTTCTAATGTAAGAAATGATACTTAACCATTACTCGTCTTATTCTAGTGATAATAATGTAAATATGTATTCGAACCTGTTTTTGATGGTGTCAAATATTGGAATATTGGGATTGATCGTCAATTTCCTTTCATTTAATGCTGATACTAAAAATAACTAACCCTTCATAATAGGATTGGGAAAATTATTAGATGTTTTATGTTATAGAAATTAAAATATTAAATAATATAGGGGTAATAACTGCCTAATGTTTATGCTCTCATAAAAAACTCACCTTAAACATCCATGTAATACAAGCACAATAATTATGAAAATGATTTCATTAAATGAAATATTAGTATAGATAAAGATAAAATCATTCGAACTCATGAGCTTATAAGAATCAGAATCAAAGCTATCTGTATCTGCTTCATCTCTAGACTCCTCTTTTGTTTCATGAAGACATGATGGTTTAGTTTTTATCACAGTTCAAAGTGATTTCTTAGGTAATTTTTCCTACACAAAAATTTCAAATGCACAATTAGTAACCAAAATTGCAAAGATTATTTAAAATATATCAAATTAAAAACCACTGGCACTATTTATATAATGAACAAGAATTAATAAGAACCGTCACATCTTCATTATAATCACTTGAGATGAAATAAAAGAATCACTCTCAGAAACATCAGCATCAGAAAAAATAATTTTTTTGAGAGTAGACTGCCCATTCAAAGTAGGAGAAGATTTAGCAGGGGGCTCCTCAAATAGAACATAGTTTAATAATAATTAAAAAATAATGAAACAAAAAAATGAATATTTGTATTGGTTTGTTAGAATCATACCAAGAAATGAGAAACATGGACCACTCTTATTCATAGTTGATAAATACTCACTCCTTCGAAATCACTTTCAAAAGATCTTGACGAATCAGAGCTACTATTGGGATTCTGTTTTCTTATTTGAAGAAACAATGATGTTCTTAGCACCACTGTGATTTGGATTAGTAGAAATTGAAGGCTTGACAATAGTATCCTATAGAAATGAATTCAAGTCCAATTAATACACGATAGCCTCATCCAACCTTCCTTTATTGTAGTAAGTATAAATCAATGGTGTAATTGAAAGAAAATTTAGTTTTTAGACCCACTGATAGATGAAACATAAGAAACTATGACACCACTACAATTTGATTCAGTGTTTTGAGACATTTTATAATATTATTTCATTTAATACTACTTGGGTTAAAGCCACTTTCAGTCATCATTCTGTGGAAATTAAAGCCATGGTCTTCTTTTCCTTTCCTATGAAAATCTTGCATGACGTAGTCATATATGTTGATATTAGCACACCCTTGTCATCTTTTTGCCCTGCACATGTACAAAATATAATTAATATGATTTGAATAGAAATTGAACGGTCTCTAAACTGTATGCATAATTCATTTCCATAGTTTAAACTGGTTGTAGTGTTCATTATGAGTACACGTTCATTTGAATACAAATTGAAAGGAGATTATTTTATTGTGCTATGAGAAGTTTGAATGTAATAATCATTGTATTTTAATCAATATACAAACATATCTTACTAAATACAATCATAGACCGAAAAAACCATGATAATTCTTTGAAAACACATGTAAAAAACACACCTTAGTGAAAAAAACCTTCAGGAAAGACATGATTCATGGAATCCCATACCTGCAACCCAGATGAAAATAACATCATGAAACCAAACAGATTCAAATCTCCCGTCATACATGAGATTATAACATTTCCATGAACACTGAGTTGCATAGCTAAAAAACACCAACTCCCCCCTGCACCCAGCCCCCTCCCCCTCCCCCTGCACCCAACACCTAGCCGCCCTGCACCCAGCCCACCCCCTGTACCCAAACCCCTCCCCCTGCACCCATCCCCACGCCCTGAACCCAGCCCCACCCCCTGCACCCAGACCCACCCCCAAGCACCCACCCCCTGAACCCAGCCCCACCCCCTTCACCCAGCCCCACCCCCTGCGCCCAGCCCCACCCCCTTCGCCCAGCCCCCTCCCCCTGCACCCAGCCCCCCCCCCCCCCCCCCCACCTACACCCAGCCCCACCCCCTACACCCAGCCCCACCACCAAGCACCCAGCCCCCCAGCACCCAGCCCCATACACCCATCCCCACCCCCACCACCCGTCCCCCCTCTCCCCTGCACCCAACCCCACACCCTGCACCCAGCCCCACCCCCATACACTAAGTCCACCCTGCACCTTGACCCACCCCCTACACCCTGCCCCCTCCCCCTAAACCCAGCCCCCCTCCTTGCACCCAGCCTCACCTCCTGCACCCAGCCCCACCCCCCAACACCAACCCCCCCCCCCCCCCCCACACACCCAGCCCCCCCTGCACCCAACCCTACTGCCCAGCACCCAACCCCCCTCGCACCCTCCCCGACCCCCCAGCACCGCCCAAGAACCTAGCCCAACCCCCGACAGCTAGCCCCCCTCCCACCAGCACCCTTCTAACAAAGATATCTATAAACCCAAAAAAATATATAGCATTTACATTTCATTCTTGGACTTTGGATCTAAAAAAACCCAACCAGTTCAATCAATTGAACAACTTCAGATTTTACAAAATGAAAATTTTATAAATAACAACTGAGGAATATATTCCTTTTTACATACATTAACTGAGACTTGTCATTTCAATAATTTTGAAAAAATAAAGAGATAATAAATGGAATCCAATGTCACTATGTGGGATATAATTTAGAGTTAAGTATTCTATGGTAGTAAGGGAATAAGTTACCCATTTTCATGACTAAGGCTTCTATTGTTAGATTTTTATAAATGCATGTGAAAATTTATGAAGAAATTTTCAAAAGAAAACAAATTAACCATTCTCATCCATACAAAAATTTAATTCAAGTTTTCAATGTACATACATAATTCTCCCTACTAATTCCAAAAATGCAGGGGATTAATATCCACCCATCAGCAACATCCCCATCCTTATGTCAATGCCAATCATCATAAACATCATCATCATCAGCAGCAACATTGTCAGGATCCTCATAACCAATAGAATTATCAGCAATATCCTCAGCACCAACAGCTCTATCCCTACCGCCTTCGTTGCCACTATGACCCTCATTGGAATCACTCAATACCTCATTTAAAGTGCGCATTGACTCCATATATGATTCAAAAGTAGCAACAACCTTTGATGGAAGCGGCTGACTCAAAAATCCCATAGCTTTCATGAAATGTTTGGTCATCAGCTTACTTTTTTCACGCTCCTCTAAAACTATTTTCTTTTCCTTAGCTGCTTCAGCACAAGTGATTTCCAGCTCAGAGTTCTACAAGGCTTGAGAGGATCCCAATGATGACCAATACTTATAGAGGACAATGTTTTTCCCTGGTTGACATTGTACTCTCCCTGGGTGCTCCTCACCTAATACCTGACTTAAATGATCATGTGGCCTGAAGTTGTCATCTTATTTACCATTGAGGGCCTCTATGGTAGACTGTTGAAATTATAAACATATTAAATTATTAATTTCATATAAATATTTACAATATAAATAAAAAACCATACAATTTTATCTTATTTCTATGCATTTTCTGCACTTCCGTCCTTTTTCTTTCTACTGGAGCAAAATAATTTGGAATAAATTACAGGACCTTCGATCCCCAATTTAGCTTGAGGAAAATGAAAAATGCACAAATCTAGATTAGTACCATATACGATAAATTAACAAATCTGACCTATGTATATTCAATAATATTTTTAGTATAACATCCTGTATAACATCACAATACCATGTTAAAGTACCTGGTGCTTTTCATGATCGAGCATTGTATTGCACCCAAATGTGTGCACTTATGTTATTGAATCCATATTATTTATGTTTTTCTCTAACACTTCCTAACAAAATCCAATTCATGTAATAAGAGTTAAATTTTATATTTCAACCATTAAAGATTAAGATAACATTAAACTTAGCAGTCTTCCAATGTGAAATCATTTCTTCATAGTGAATTTTTGGATAGTGGGTGAATATGGGTACCCCCTCTAAGTCAGTACCAACCCAACTCTCCCAACCAACATACAACTCATGCTTGTATGATTTCCAGAACTCCCCAACATCCATCAACCTTGTTGTCCTAGCAGGTTCTCCATTGGTAATGTTAAACCGAATCTACAATGAAAATGTTATTTCATTTAAATACACCAACAATATAGATATAAAATTAAATAATTTTCTAACCCATATTTTCTCCCATGCCTTTTCCATAATATATTTACTGATACATCTCCATGACACGGGTTCCACCAGAATGATATCATCATACTTGGCCAAAGGGGCCCTCAAACTTCTACACTGAAATGCAGTTGGACCTACCATCTGATTTTGTCTATTGTAATCCACCATTAGCAATTTATAGCGATTCCAAACATCTTTCAGCCGACTACACCCACGCTGGGTAATAGGAGATCCCACTAAATAAGAAAAGAGGGGGTAAAGAAGGATTATGTCATGGTAAAAAATGAAAAAAATAAAGTGATATAATTTGAGACAATTATAATCAAAAAACCATCTGTAGAATTCTCAAGAGACTATGATGGATCTATGGGATGCCCTGACTTAGAAGCCTCTCTAGGAAGTGTCTATTCCAGGGCATGCTCTGGGTGACCTTCATGCACTAGAGTGGAAGCTAATGGAACAAACTCATCAGATGATGGTTGGATGGTATTAATTTGAGGTAGTGTAGACATGGAATCATATGTGTAGTAGGATGAGGGATACATCATCCGATATGGATATGGTAAAGGTCGAAACATCTATGAAGGCGGTGTAGTCATGGCATGTGAATAAGAGGGTAGCTGAGATGATGATGGAGGCATGGATATAAACATCCTGAAGACTCAAGAGTATGGAAAGGTGTGGTGGAAGGGGTGTCCGATGACAGGTCAGTGTGGAAACAGGTATGACGGGTGCTCTGTCTAGGTCTAGGAGCATCCCCACTCATACCCATGCAAATTAGATTATGAGTCAAATCCGGTGGAACTGAATGTCCCTAAAAAAATCTGATAAAGAGTATTAACATGAAATTATATATAATGCAGAAAAAACATTATGATTATAATACTCGCTAATCGAAGAAAAGGCAACACACGCTCACAACCTGGTCGATCAGGATCAAATAGTCACTTCCTTATACCTTCTATAGTATTTGGCATAATCTACATAAGAATGAAATTTATTGTTTTTATAAATAGTTTTTACAAATCATGCATACAACGTACATCTATCAAAATTTCATGATAGGAACCAATTTGATTTATTTTAATTGTACAAATGAATACAAGGAAATGACTAAAACAATTTTTAAAATTACATTACCAAGTTATACATTTTTTCAAAAAAATATTTAAACCATGTTTAGTATGTTGATATAAATCTGATTTAATGAAACGACACCATAAAATACAAAAAACAGACATTTCATTCCAAACTGAAACATAATTAATTTAATTATAGTAATAATAACCTAAGAAACTCATGTTAATATAACCTAAAAGAATAGAGAACATATATGGTTGATTCTATATATTACCGACCACTACTTTGGGTTCAACATCAACTCTCACAATGGGACAATTTGATTCATCAAATGCAATATTTTGGCCAACACCAATGGGGACGTCAATGGTGCCAATTTCATCACTAACATCATGAAAAACATGTCTGGGGATTATGTAATTAGTGACACCATAATCAGGTCTCAGATGATCTTTCACATAAAAAACTTATTTATCCATTAATTCCAAAATGTATGGTTCATTGGTACGTAGGAATCGACTCATATGAATAACTCTGACTCCATATTCATAAATAAATGTCCCATGAAATCTCATTGAATCAAACCATTTACATTTCATCATAGTGACTCTACGTTGAGAGTAGTAATCCAAAAACAATATTTTTTTAACTATCCCATAAAAATACACATCTTCATATCGAGGCCGACTATCTGATACACTGGCATAACAATCTGTTGTAGCAGTTAACATAACGCCATCATGTTGTTTTCTCATTTTCACCACTTGATCCATTGTAACAAATTTATACCCATTAATTAATAAAGATTTACATTAACAAACCAAAGAATTAGGACCAAAATCCAAATCTCTCAATTCTTGAGAAAAAAATTAAATAGGTAAACTGAACCCCTAAAATATATATGAATAATACATTTATATGGATATCTATTTTTTTAACAAATTAAACAAATGGTAATACCTTTGATTTCAACCAAGCAGGGAACTCTAGGCTATGCAAAGCCTCTCTCATTCTCAAAGACAAAGATCGATGAACTCTACTTATAATTTGTTTATCTTCCCTACATAGAATGACAATAAAAGTGTATAGTATATGTGAAATTTCATAATATGAGATAACATATAAATATCCAAATTACTTACATGATATAGTCATCAAACAAACCATAGTTAAACAAGACTGTGTGATGTTCCATATCTCACTCTTCAAGGATCAATGTAGCCAATGTATAAGACCCAAAAATTCTGCCTATTTATAGAAGAGAGGGAAACAAGGGCTCAATTTCCCCATACAGGTCATCTTCATTCCTAATTGTCTGATTATGTCTTGTGGTGACATTAGACAAATACATTGAACAAAAATCCATACATTTTTGAGCCAGATTACCCCTCACAATCGAACCTTCAGGTAATTCTTGTTTCGCACATATGATTTCATTGTGCACATATTTCTCTCAATAGGATACATCCATTGAAAATAAAATGGTCCACCAAGAAGTGTTTTAGTTGGAAGATGAACCTTTAAATGCAATATGGAAGTGAAAAAGGATGGAGGAAAAATCATTTCCCTATCACATAAAATAAATCGTTCCTCTAGCTGCATTTTTATCATGAATGACTTGGATAACCTTTTAGAACAAAGGTATCTAAAAAACGGCACAAGAAAATCACTGTCACCCTTACATTATAGGATATCAAATTCCAAATTTCTATTGGAATCAATTCATGAAGAAGGATGTGATAATCTTGAGTTTTCATAGATTTTAGTTTCACTGATCTTTTGTTGAATCGTTTAGATATGTTTCTGGAATTGCAATCAGGAACCTTGATATTCTCCAATACTGCCAGAAATTGATTTTTCTCTGACAGTTTCATCACATAAGAAGCATAAGGAACTTTCCATTTGTTTTCGCTGATTCACACATGATCAGTTCTAGTCAAATACCCCAATACAACAAGTTTCGATGAGATCAAAAGTCTTCTTTGGTATTCCCCTTGATGTTAAGAATAATTTCAAGCAAAAGTTCACATATATTTTTCTCAATATTAATTAAATATAAACAATGACGTAACAAATTGGTAGACCAATATGGAAATTCAAAAAAATACTTCTCTTTTTCCAATTGTAAGAGGTTTCAGTGTTAACATTATTTCTCTTTTTAGATTTCAACTAACCTTTACCTAATGGAAAACTGAAATCTTTTAATTCATTAAGCACATGGTTTCTTAACATACATTGAGGTGCTTGTTAATTCTCAATAGTATTATCAAACCTCTAACGGTTCATCCTGTATTGATAATCCATTGGCAAGAATCATCGATGCCCCATGATACTGAAACTATGACAATATTTAAGCCTTCTAGATCATGTATTATTCATACAAATATGACATGATAGTTTTTCTTCATGATCCACCAAGACATCATTGTATAAACAGGGAAATCATTTATGGTCTATAGAAGGGAAGAACACATCTGAAACGTATTCACTAGAGAAGCATTGAATGCGTGCACAATGAAATACCAAAGCTGTTTCAAGTCTCTTATTAAAGGATATAAGTAGACATCTCTATCATTACCTGGATCAAAAGGTCTAGATATCAGTATACTCAATAAAGTGAATATTTTTTTCATACATATCCATGGAGGAAGACTATAAACAAGAATAAAAACTCACCCCATGCTATGAGAAGTAAACATCTAACCAAAAAAATTAAAACCATCACAAGATAGACCCAACCTTACATTATTCACCTAAGCTACAAAATTAGGATGTTGTGCATCAAATGTCCACCATGCCAATCCATCTGAAAAATGAACAAACTAATCATTACCTTTAATTATCTATGCATCATGACATCACATATTGGCTGAGATTTTTGCATACATGAATAGATTTTGATGTCTGGGAATCAATGGAAAGTTCCACATGACTTTCTATGCCACAAAAGATGGGGTTCCATCTGATTTTGTCTCTTATCAAGATATACCACATTCTTTACAGTTATTACGGTTAGTTGTTTCCTCCCAAAATAAACTGTAATTTTTCGGACAAGCCTAAACTTTATTTGTATCAAATCCAATCTAATTAATTAACTTCCATGAATTGTAATGATTTTAGGGAACATCTTCACCATCAGGAAGAATTTCCTTAAAAAATGTAAGAATGTAATCAATAACGATATTAGATATCCCATACATGGTTTTCCCATGATATAATAGCATTAAAAATTCCGACATGGTCATTTATGTACATTACTGATATACTGGAGTTCTTGCATCATCCAATAAAATTTTCTCTCTCTCATCATCATCGTCATTATTTTCCTCCTGTGTATTGAAATCATTGTCTTCTTGTACTAGAATAATATCTCTCTCTGGATGATGGAAAAATGAAAACCGATCAAATATAAAATTCTTCATTCCACATCTTTCATTTTGTTCATGACCAATAGAACATTGACTCGTCACTCCATGGTGATACAAAACATAATAGTTTTTTTGAAATCCAAGTTTAGTTTTGTGGTAGCTAACTTTTTCCCAACTTAACCACGATATTCCAACACATTTATAGCATGGACATTGAATACAACCTCCATATTAAGCATTGATAAATGAAAAATCTAAAAAATTCTCCAAATTATTTTCATACGTGGTTGAAATCTTATCGGTATGATACATCCAGCTTTTATCCATTATATAACAAGAAAAATAAAATTTATCTTCCAATAAACAATGTAAAGCATAATTAAAAAAGGTATATGTACTATAGAAAATAAAACTATTAGAACATACAAACTTAATAGTTAATTCACTTTTGTATTGAAAGTGCCTTTATTTTTATAACCAATTTCCACCCTTTCAGTATCAGAGATAAAATTCTTACCTCAATCCTATAAAGGGATGATCAAAAAGGTAAACCATAATGGGTCAATAAAGGTTCCATGTCTATTATAGAGTGGTATGTGTCATTATAGTTGAACTAAGGGAGAGATAAAAAAAGTTTGTCCTCCCTTAGGTGTAACATAAAAAAATTAAATTTCAACATTAAAGACCACCTTTAAACAAGGTTTATTTCATTTAAAAATCAAGGGAGAGAAAAAAACATTCATCCATAATTATAAATATTTTAAAAGAGCACCATATTCATGTAATTTAATATTTTCCATGGGTAAAATTATAATTCAAAGAGGGAAATTGTTTTAAAGAAACCATTTCATCACTAAGAATTAATGAAAATCATTTAGAAAATTTATATAAAAGAATCATGGGTATAAAATATTGGTTTACAGATACTTGAAGACTAATTTAATATAATAAATCACTTCATAATTTTTTTGAATAAAATAATTACCTAGAAACACCTACTGCATACAAAGTGGAACAAGTCACAACCAGACTCTTAAAAAGGAAAGGTACATTTTGGTAAAATAAATTAATTTAAAATAAATTGAAATATCAAATACACTTTATTAGATTAATATCAAACACTAAATTTTACACACACCATTATTAGAATTTTCATAAGAAATCATAATGAGGGAAATTGAAGTTAAATGACTAGGGGAATCGACCTTGGGATTTAGGTAATGTATTATGTATCACATGTCATCGATTACTGTTTTGGATTCTTATGTCATACCCTAATTTAATTTTGAATGTTACGTTAACTAGATTAGACATGACATATTTGGTTGTAATACCTCCATCGTAAGCTATGGGTTATAATACTACCATTATTCTAAATTTCAAGGATGGTTCCTTGAGTTTAGACTAGAATAATAGATTAGGAAGAATGGAAAGGCTCACATATCAGTTTTATTGATAGGGAATGGTATATTTATCCATCACAAAACTTTTTTCATGTAAATAGATTTTCTAAACTTCACTCATGAAAATGTTTTTCCTTTTATGAATTTATTTGTTGGGAGCCATGTAATTTGGTCATAGGAAGATCGTGTATGTTTGAGATTCAAAAAAGTGGGGATGAAACCAATCCTAAATGAATGAATCCTTGTTCCCATGGTAAAACCTCAACCTATTTTTAGGTAATGTATGGACTATATTTTTAGGGGTCCATTAAACTAATGTATTCCTTTTCATTATTTTATCCTTTGAAATCCATCAATGTTTTCCACATAGGATCCAATTATGAGGGTAATTATATATCCAAAACATATAATTAGGGAAAGGAAACACATTTATTCCAAAGTGGTTGCTGGATATGTAAGCTAATCTTAATATATAAATATGTTCCCAATACTAATAGTCCTTCAAATAATTAAATTATCACAATAAATTTCCAAACTAGAAACATTTTTGAAATGTATATTGAAAATATGTGCCTCAAGTATTGATTACATATCCAATATCATTTATTGATAACAATTCCAAGCATAATATTATTCATTAAAAAATATAGTTTGAAAGAAACATACCCATAGTCTCAAATTCTGGACAATCTTAATGGTCAAACGTGTATGATTAATAATCAGAATCTTAGTAATCATGAAAATTATAAATTTAATGTTTACAAAAGTAATTAATAATATGTTTCAATGATAGATCTAAAAATTATAACTCATAGAAAAAATAAACTGAAAGAAAAAATATATTTAGATTTACTCTAGGGAACATGATGATGAAAATGGTACCAATATTCATAACACTGGTTTAGTACATTCAGGCTTTTTAACTATTTTTTGTTAATAAAAGCCTAATTTATATATAATAGAATGAAAAACAAGCGGGAAAAATTTCATACATTCTAGAGCTTGGGGAAGGGAGGAAGAGGCCAGGACGGGACTTTTCCGAGGCTGGGGGATGTTCAGGCAGAGGCCTAGGCTAGGAGGAGAGGGAGACGAGAGGGGGGATGTTGCTGGAGCCGGGGGCAGGGAGGTGGAGGGAGGGATTATGAGGTTGAGGTGAAGGCTAAGAGGGAGGTCGGGAGGAGAGGTGGAGGCCAGAGAGAGGAATAAATAGGAGGGACATGGTGGTCAGATGGCTGGGAGGTGAAGGTCTGTGAGGGGAGGAGAGTGCTGAGGGGCAGAGGTCGGATGACTGGGAGGCGAGTTTCGGGGAGGGGAGGAGAGGGTCGGGTGTTGAGGAAGCGAGGATGATCATGATAGAAGAGGGAGATGGAAGCAAGGGTAAGGAGGAGCCCAATGGAAGAGTAGAGGGGTGCGATGGAAGAGGGAGGAGGACCGTGAGGTATCATGGGAATTGGGTATTATTTTTCCATGGTTTTATTAAAATCGTGGAAATAGATAGTAAATAAGAGATATCCATATGGTTTTTCTAAACTGTGGGGATAGATGCATGGGGAAAGATCCCCTTCCCAGTAGTGTGGTTTAAATACAAAAATCATAAATGAAGGCATTACAATTTACATGAATGTAACGTTTCTTAGAAATTTTTTTATAAGTAATAGAGTTTAATAAGGGTCCAATCTTGCATATAAAAAATCCATATCCTTCATTATCAGTAGTGAGAAAGTCATACCACCAATCTATATTATTTTATAATGACACTTTTAAAGGGTTTGGTGTGAACCAAATACAATGTCAACTAGTACCAAACAAACCTAGAAAACCCCATTACTAGTGAGAAAGACATACAGAACCTTTTAGGGCTCTATTTATAGGTAAGACTTATAAAAAAATACTTCATACATAAATAAATGTTTTTTTAACATTTTTTATTTGAAGAAAAAATATTTTGTTTTATAAAAAATGTTACTTCATGAATGTTTGGATGTTTCACGAAAGTGAAAAGTTACAAAACCTTATGAATTTGTGCGAAAGTTTCACAAAATTAAAATTTTCAGGAACCTCAATATAATTTCATATAATTGATATGTTAAATTGGAATATCTAATTTGTATGAAATAAAAAATTTAAAAAATACCAATTATCATTTAATACAATGTGACAGAAATTATTATAGTTATCTCCAAAATGAATAATGGGTAAACATTAGTAGAGATTTCGAAATGAACTTTCAATAATTGAATGAATGTAAAACAAGGGGAAATGTGTCTTCTCTGAAAATTATAAAAACAATTCATTTTACTAATTCTAGTATATTGACACGTTTCCATTTTTTCTCATTGTATTAGCCTAGTTAGTGTAAAATAAGTTAAATTATCATTTATCTTGATTGATTTCACTTTTGTTTATATTTATTTTCAAGAAGAAGAGAGAACAATTCTTTTTTTCTCAAAAAATTAATATCAATAAGGGGTGTTTTTAGTCCTTTATAAATGGATTCACCTGACTTAGGGTATTTAACCAAATCAGTCCAAAAACTAACTTCTTATGTAATTATACAATTATTAAATATACAATAAAATAAATTTTTAGTCATTATCATTATCCTTTAATTGTATCATAGACTTATAATCTCTGAATTATTATCTGAATGTCACCAATATTGAATTTTCATATGTCTTACATGAACTACAACAACACCAATAAATATTTTCATATTTATCTTAACATTAAAATTAATTCAAATTAATGGGAAATTAATTTTATGATATTTTTCATCTGGTATCATGCAATAAATTTTAAATAAGTTTCACAAATTTTGAAATTATATTTATATCATGATGGTTCTATAAAACATATGGTATTCTTAAGAAAAACGGTTTTTTACTATTCACTAAAAACCATCTTTTTTAGAAAAACCCCAAAAAATAACCCCAAGCTTATTTAATCACAATAAAACAAAAAAATGAATTCCTTTTTAACAACTGAAATTTTAAAATTTTAAAATTTAACTTTTAAATAAAATTATATTGTAAACAGAAAAGTAGTTTACATAGAATAAATATTATTATTGATTTTGAAATAAAAATCCATATTCCTATATCATTTCTTGACAAAATTATCTTTAAGACTTCCATAATAATCAGTATCACTATAACATAATTTAATTACCACATATATATATTTATATATATCCATTTATAAAATATCTAATAATTAAATAATTTTTTATATAGTTATAAATTTTGAATAATGTAATGGAAATTTATTTAACCTTTAAATAAAAATTATTTTATGATATGCAGTAAAAATATTAATTTTAAATGTATAACATGTATCTAATTAATTATAAATCATCCATTGAGACTTTATTTAAACGTATATAAATGTTTAAGGTATGCATATAAATTAATAATTATTAATATACTACAAAAGTTATAAAATTTTATAAATATATTGGTTGTTACATTTTAACCCTTATATAAATTTATTCTTCAAAAATTTAATTTTCTCTCTCCAAAATGTGAGTATTTTATCACAATCTTAATATTAGATGTATATTTTATTAAAAACATCAATTTATTAATTATGAATAAGAAACTTATCTTTTTTTAAAATAAATATTTCTTAAACTAGGTATGTATCCTTATAAGGCTCATATTTTTTGAACGATTTTCAAAATGTGTACCATGATCGTTTGGTGATGGTTTTAACAACCTAACAATGTAAAAGATGAAAATATTATTTGATAGCATATATGTAATGAAACAAAAAGATTAGAAGAGAATGTAACAACTCAAAAAAATATCATATATTTAGTTTGAAATAAATTCAGTTTTTTCAAATAATTATGAACAAATAAAAAATCATTTGAATGATAATGAATCTTTTTCTAAAAAAATGTATTTTTCTAAACGGAGGTTTCATTTCCAATTGTGAACATATTTAAAAATTAATTTTTATCACTTTTAGAAAATTAATTTGATAAAATGAATTAGTTTTTGAAATCAAAATATTGAACTTATCTTATATTTTATTTTTGTGATTTTTTATGAAAAGTATCAATTCTTAATGAATAGTGAAATATATATATTTTTGTTGAACACTACATTTTAGTTTAAATCATTTAATGGTTTATTTTTTATTTGTAAGTATATTTAATGTAAAATTACTTCTCTTAAATTATGATAAATAAAATTTAGGTTAGTGGAATCAATTTCATGTTGAATTTTGGAATTAAAACTTTATATAATTATGAAATTATTCTCTTTGGAAAACCAATTTTTCAACGCGTGTGTGGGTTCAATTTTAAATTAAAATTTTCAACTTCTATGGGTTTTATTTTATAATTTTTTTATATTTTTAATCATAATAATTAATATTTTATAGTAATTTAATCTGAATTTTTTCTCTCAATGAAAAGTAAAACAGTAAAAATTAATTATCACAATTAAGGTGAAAACAAGTTTACCATGGGGTTAAACTATAATGATATGTTATAAAATTCCCTAAAATATATTTTATTCTGATTTTATTACCATATTTACACCCTTATAACATTAGGATCTATTTTTATGAGTTTTTGGGACATTTTTCCATGAAATTGATTTATATAAAAATTTATGTAAAGGAAAATAAAAAAACATCACCCTCTATCTTTATAATTTAAATTATGTGTTCACATAGGGAAAATGATATTAATGAATATAGATGTTAATTTTTATAATAATGTAACTATTTTATTGAAAGTAATTTTTTGTTATTTTTAGTAATCACATAATTAATATAAATGTATAAGAAATACTAATTCAACAATTATCTAATTTCTAGATAAATAAAACTGATGCTAAAAACAATATAAAAGGTAAAATAAATTAAATGAATTATTGTTTTAAAATAATTTTATAGTTAAATATATCATCTTATATAGGTTTTAAAATCATATATTCATTTTCCATCACATTCCACATATTTTCTAAATTCAAATTAACTCAATAATAAAAAAATTAACATTAATATAATTTTATAAAGAAATAATATTTTATTAAATATTTTAAAATTAATAATATTACTATATTATTCCATTTAATTTTTAAATGTTTAATAATACAAAATATGGTCCATTAATGTACCATTTTTTCAAAGTTTCTATATGGACCATTAAAGCTTACAAACATTGATATCACAATTAAGGTTAAAATAATGTTTTTGCACGTTATATGCACTTGTGTAAAAATTAATTTTCAAGACACTTAATATTTTTGTATGATAAATTAGGTACCAAACTTTTAATTATTGGGTCACAATTATCTAATATTTATAAATTTATTTTATTCATAAAATATAAATTACCTAGGTTAAAAATACTAGTTTCTAAATTAAAAAACTAAAATATTAAAAGTATGGAAACACATAAGTTGAGAAACAAAATGCATAAAACATGTGTTTTACTATGTGGAAGAATATCGAAAATACCATATAATACCTATAACCATTTAATTTTATATTTTTTATCCACTAGGGGATAGAGTGACATCCCAATATTGAATATTTTTGGGTATTTAGAAAAATGCAACTGCACCTGAATTATAAAAGGGAACTCACTTCCCCCACATCATCACACCTCTCAAGAAATTTGGACCAACTAAAACCTAAAACAATATCATGAATATTATTCCCCATATTATATATCTTCTATTATTCTCATAATATCTACCTCGGAGTCATTTATAAGAGATGCAATGGAAGTTTCTCTAATTGAAGGTAATTATATTCACTAATCCCATTATAATTCATTTTTTAACTACCATAAATTATATCTTAACTGTTTTAATATATTAAAAATATTATTTAACATAAATATACATGTTATTATTTTTATATCAATATATTTATCAATCCACAGTCACTTGAAAAGAGAAACAAAATTGATAATTGTCTGTACAGTGGATTACCTCCTCGCGAAGTGATGCGATTCATTTTTCTGTTACATTATACATGGAATATAGTAAGGATAAATTAAATGTATATTTGTTATGTATATAAAATTATATATGTTATGTAAAATTAACATACCATAAAATTTATTACCCTTTCTCCCTATAAAAGAATGATATTGTCGCTCGTGTATACGTATAGCCTACCGTCACCACAAGGCGATGCGAGTCATTTTTGATATCCACATGTCAAGAATGGTGATAAGGATATATGTAATGAAAAAAAATTTATAAAATTAATATAGTCATTGAAATTGAGTAACTATATACTCTATACATGAACCGGAATATTCAGGAAAAAACACACTTGAGAAAATAAGGCAATTAACAACCAAAAAATTGAAATTATGAAATATTATTAACAGATGGGTGGTAAAATGATATAAGGTGATCATATATGGTATGAGATATGTTAATATTTTTAATTAATATATTTATAATAGACATATGTTTATTATATAAGAGGTTCATACACATATTATGGATGTGAAACTGAAAGGGAAGTGTTTCTCATATCAGTTTTACTTCTGTGAGACATATGCCATAGTCACCACTTATTCATTGGTTTGGTGTATATAATCTCCATTTTCATTTGTAATATAATGAATATATATCTATTAATTGTATTTAAAGTTTCATTTTATGTTATTTATTTCATGAGGCATATGATTAAAAACTTACCAAAGTTGTAAGGGTTTATTTCAGAATTTTATCATTATTTGGGATTGTGATTATTTAAGACTCTCATATGGAGGATTATGTTCTATTTATTTCATAAAACCAATATATTTCCTTATACTCTTCTACTTAATTAAATTTAAAATAAATATAACTATTTTATCACTTTTTAATTCTTAAAATGATTGAGAAAAAGTTTTTAAGATAATAAAACATTATTTATCTCTTCAGTCAAAAATCATATTTCATCAAAATACAAATATTCAAAAAATATTTTCAATTTTTTTAAGATTATACAGAGGATTTATTAAATAATGTTTTACAAATTTTTTAATTTTTATTTTTTTAATGGAATATTCATTTAATTTTCAATACATTTCTTTCTTTTCATTTACTAAAAATTGTTAAAGGAATCCTTGTTTTAACATATGGGACCTGAGAGGAATTTTTTAATGCCCCAAACACTCAATGTTTTAAATCTACCATTATATGTTTAAAAGGTAATTTTAAAATAATTTATTTTTCAATTTTTTTGATCTTTTATTTTATAAGATATTAAATTTCAAATTTCAAATTTTATTTTAATCAAAAATGATTTTCTTGAAATTATTATGGAAATTTTGTTCATAAAATACATTAATACTTTATTGTACATATAATACATTATGGATTTGTTTTATTTACATCATAAATATTATTTAGTTAGATGTATTATGATCAGTTTGACTGAGTATCTGTAATTTTTTCACCATTCAACATATTAGTCTTGATGGTTTATGATTTCATTAATATTATTGAGGTTAGTATTTACATTTCATAAGATGTATTTCTAATATAAATGTTTATATAGATTTTGTTTGACCCATGTTATATAAGTAATACATTAGACATAGAATGTGATGGGTGGTACTTAGTTATATATATCCCCTCGATGCATCGACATGCCTCATGCGATAGATCAGCTGGCCAAATTAGTTTGTTTTTTATCTATAGTTTTAAATTACCTAGGGAAATATCTTTAAAGTGTTTTTTAGAAGTCTAGAATTATTCTTTCCCTAATTATAATAACACTTATTTATTTCCATGTGATTATTTGACTAATTATAATATCAATGGATACGTTTTAAGATAATGTGAATATGTATATGAATTTATTTAATCTTCATTTATTCTTGTAATTTTATGTTCTTTTTTTGTTTGGATGTCATGTGTTGTAGTTATTAATCCTTATATATTTTCATTCTTATTTATTCAAGATAGATTCTACTATACCCATACCTTTATTGAGCATCTGATCTCACACCTTTTTATGTTTTATTTTCCCCAGGATAAGAGGAAGTTTTTTTTAATTAATACAAAGGGATATGGTAAGGGGAAATATAGAGTTCTCAATGAAAACACTTTTTTTATTTTATGTATTCAAATATATTTGAAATTAAATTATGAGTCATGTTTTCCAAAAAATAATAAACTGTTTTTTATTTAAGGATATGATTCAGGGTATCTAGAGAAAATATAATATATAAACACCAAATCTAGGGTACTTGGCTTGAGGTATTTACAATTGGTATCAGATTAATTTAAGTATAAATGTTGGGAACTATATTTAGGAAAACATATAATATGAAATATAACAATATTACTTACTTTAAAAATATATATATGTGTGTAGGATAACATCCAAAACTTTTGGTAATGTAGGGATTATGTGGTTTTTCTAGTAAAACATCCATGTATAGATGATAAATGTGGATGTAGTTATGAGATATATTTACTTAAGGATAATAAAATTGAAAAATTCATGTCAGTTATGGAACAATCATTAACTAGTACATGACAACAAGCATTATTACACACCTGGTTTGACTGTCAAGGAGGATATTATTTGGTTATTTCGTATTTTATATAAAATCATTATTAAGGATTTCAAAATATTTTTTATGATTTGAAAAATTTACATATTAAATCATGTTTATGATTATGAGATTAACCATGTATAAATTTTTCAATTTATGTTTCCTGGTGTAATTGTTTCAGGATTTTATATTATGATAACAAAAACATTCAAACTAAAAAAATATCATATGAAATATTAACAATTACCTCAATCAATAACCATAATCATAAAACAACCAGAGTAAAAACAATGGTATCTATCTGGTATATCCCTAACAAAACTGATCATAAACCCTCTATAGAAATAATAAGGTTGGTATAATTAAAATATCCAAAATGGATTAGATGAAAAAAAATATTGATGTTTTTTATTAAGAGATATAATATAAAAATGTTGTTAAACACATTTTTGAGGAGAATAATCTTTTAATATTGAATTTTTTTTTAAAAAAAGTGGACTGTATATTTTGGAAATAATTTTCATTGAAAATAAACTTATAAACTTTTTAAGGATGATAAAAAACATTGAGTAGTCCATATGGTGGAAATTTTATACATGTCATACATATAATAAATTTTTTTTTCAAAATTTATGTAAAATCCAAACGGTCTTTCATTGGAAAATGTCATAAATGATCCTTTAAAAGAGTTGGTAAAAAACGAAACATGGCTAAAATGTATTTAATAGATCATTTTAATAATTTAGAAAAAAATTGGGATTTTTTTTAGAAAAATTAGTTTTACAAGAAAAAGATACATCTGACCGAAGTGAAAATGAAGTGTTATTTTATTGAAAACATTTTCATAACCATTTTCAGTTCCATGTGCCAAGAAATAGTAAATTTCATGAAAAATTCAATAAGTAAACAAATGAGAAGAAAATATAATGATTCTATTTAATATCAAATAATTCCTCCAAGGGATAGATAAGTATATATAGCCCAACAATAATGACGAGATTGTGAAATACAACCTTACCTTTTTTGTAACGTTTGAATCATAATCCACATAAAAGGAATAACTGATAATGAAACATTAAATACCATAAAGAAAAAACGATTCACGATATAATATATCAAAAGGATCAATATATACACCACATAATGGAATAATTTATTAATATGGAATATGTATCGCAAACATAAAAGTCCAATGAGAAACCCTTAGCTCACATTTTACTTTCATTGTATGTGTCTGAACCTCATTTATAATCAATATAGGTTTATTATACATATATTACAGATCCATGTCTATGCTTTATTGAGATTTTAAAAGAGTAACATCATCATATATAGTGAATATGAAACACATAGTCATGCTTAGAAGAAAATGTAACACAATAATACATTATGATATATTTATTTTTTAAATAAATTAATTTTTTTATATACCTTTGAATTCATAAAAAAATTAGTTTAAATGAAACACGATAGTCTTTTAAAATATTATTATTCTTAAATTACCATTGTAACCCAGCTGTTATGTTGGAAGATATGAAAATGAAAAATTAATTATGAAAATTACATGGTTTAAACATGTATAAAATAAATTAAATGGTTATTTGTTGATATGAACTCAGATAATATCTATTTGAAAGAAAAATAAATGCTTTCTGAAAAACTGTATTATTCTCAAAGACTGTTTAGTCATGCATTGCACAAATAATTTATAATTAAATATTACCAAATTTTTTAAAATTTATTTTATTTTTTTTACTAAAATATACATGTCAATATTTTCATTGGGTGTATTTTTTATAATTTTTTGAAAATATTACATTTTAAAGGAAGAGTAAAAGATACTAGTTTTTATTGAAAACTATATTTTTGATTAAATTATTTACAAATGTAAATTATATTTTCTAGATTCATATTAATATATCCATAGTTAAATTATATTAATGTTTAAATAATATAGTTTATTAGAATCAATTTCATTTTGAATTTTGAAATAAAATCATTTTAAACTTATTAACATTTTTCTTTCGAAATAGCATTATATCAAAATGTTTGTGAGCTTAATTTTAAATCAAATTTTGCCACATATGAGATTTGAATTTAGATAAATGGATTCCATATTTTGAATCTGAATAATTTATATTATCTAATATGTTCAACATATTTTTTTTATGATAATGAATAGTGAAAACAGACAAAATTAATTAGCACAATTAAGGTAATAATGGGTTTAGTAAGGGTTAAACTGAAATTATAAGGGTTAAAAATGGGAAAAAACTTGTAAAATTTAAATTTTATGGTTATATATTTACTTTATCACTTTCATTGTTTGATAGTTACCCATTTTAGTGGCCTTTTACATGATAAAAACATAGGAATCACCTTTTCTTTTTAAAACATATTAGTGTTTCCTCTCCCCGACTTATAAAAGGACACCCCCTATCATGCCCAAATCACAGTTCCAAATACCTTCGTTCATAAAATAAATAAATAAAACACTTCTTTAATTATCTCCCTACATACTAGAGGAATATTTTTTATTATTAAGTCCTCCTAAGAAGGATTTATGTATGAACCTTAATATCCACTCTGAAGAAGAGGTAACATTCTTGAACGTGCATATTTGTTTTATTTCTTATTCTAACTACATGAAATAATATTATCTTATGATAATATAATAACACTAATATCCCCTATATAGTAAAATGATAGTATGCTAATGATGTAACCTAGATCTATATACACTTCCATTAAAAGGGAAATGAAATCGTAATTCGTGTGGATGGTGGACTATCGTCTCATGAATTGATGTTATTTGTTTTCTATCACCACATTTAAAGGATGGATAAAAAGATGTATTTAAAAGATTTTAATGAATTGATGACATTATTATATTTCTAAAATTATTGTATCACATATAACTTATTACATACCATTTTTTGGGGGAATACGATAATGTCGCCCATGTGTATAGAGAACTACAACCTCATGAAATGATGTGATTTGTTTTTAATCGTCCTCTACATGGATGGAAGTAATGATGATTTTAATTAATATATGTTATATATATGAACTAACCATACTTATTAAAAAATAATATCACATCTAACTTATTACCTTTTAATCCATTAGAAAAAAATTATATCTCTTTTTGCGTACTCTAAGAATACCTCCTCTAAATAGCTATGTGAACTATTTTTCATTTTATTTTTGGATGGATGGTAACAAGGATATATTTTTTCAATATAAATTATATATATTAAATACTAATTATATTTAATTTTTAATTAAAATTTATGTTTTCTTTTTATCCAATCCATCGAGAAAAATAGAAACAACGTTTATGCGTATATACAGCTTAACATCACCATGAATGGTGTAATCTATTTTCTATATCTAAATTTTATATATTGAAAAAATCAAATATATAATGAAGATACTTTATTTTAAATTCATGGATAAAATTATGGATTTTATGTATCTATGATCAAAGTCAAAGGAAAAAAATACAGAACCAAAACGTACATGATAAATGAAAAAATAATCACATGAAGAATGATATTAGAAACAAATGTTAATAAATGGGTGATAATAGACTATAATTAATTAATATATGGTATGAAATATATGTTTATTGTTTTAATAAATGTTTAATAAACCAAAATTGTTTATACACAACTTTCTATCATGTAAAAAGGAAATATGACCTAAGTTAAGGGTTTCTTGACTCACTTTTACATTCATGCTACATATACTATATTCTCTAATTATTAATTTTTTTGGTGTATATACTACCCATTTTGATTATTTATACCATGAATATATTTATCTTCATGGAATTTAATGCTTCATTTTGTTTTATTCCTTTTACGGGGATTATGATTTAAAAGTTACCAAAGTGGTATGAAATTTATGTTTCAATCTCATTTTAATCGGAATTTTTTATAACTAAATTTATATTAAATGAAATTATTTTATAATTTTATTATAAACCCATTTAAATTTATTCATATATAGTTATTACTGATTTTTTCATGAAATAGTATCGTATTCATCTCCTTGGTACTTAAAATGACTGATAAACTATTTTTAATAAAATCTAACATAATTTCTATCTTCGATTGAATATCATTATTATTTTAAACCTATTTTTTTAAATGTTTTCAAATTTTTTTAACATTATAAAAATGATTTCTTAAATATGTTTTACCCTTGTTTTAATTTTTACAAAGACTTTGGAAATGAATATTCATACAATTTTCAGAATAAGGCCTAATTAGATTTTACGAAATATGTGAAATGAATCATTTTTTGAGATGCACTGCATGTATAGACTTTCCCACCATCATAGAAAATAAATGTTTTGATGATTAATTTATAGGTTTCAATGGATATTTTCAAATTAAATTTTTTTCACAACATTCTGTGAAATTTTTTAAAATTATTTTCAAAGTAAAAATAATGTTTTTCTCAATATATTTAATTATTGAATTTTATAAAATTTATAACATAAAAAACACCAAATAATTATAATAATTATAATACATTGGGGATATGTTTTATTTATATAAGAATTATTATTTCTTTAGATAATTTTTAACTAGTTTTACTAAGGATATAAAATTTTATTCCCATTTTCCATATTACTCTGAAAGGATTATGATTATTTTTAATTATTGGGGTAATTATTATCATATTAAATCTTAGTTTTCAAATATGAATGTTTATGTTTATTTTGTTTCGACCATTTCATACAAATCATTCATTGGATTTTTTATGTGATTGGTGGTTCCTAATATGTCTTATGTTATGGTTATGATGTTTAGAATTATTAATTCTATCATTGTGAGACTATTAATTAATTTTACATATGATTATTCAATTAGTTAAAATATTCTTAGTTATGTTTCAAGCTCATGTGATTACTTATATGGAATTATTTTCTCGTTTTTTATTCCTTCCATATTATTCCTCATGTTAATGTTGTTGATTAAATGCAATATGTTTCAATTATTTATCTTACAAAATTTATTATTCCAATTTATTAATGATGGATTCCACTATATGAATACCCTTACTGAGCATGTAAGATTAGAAATTTCTTAGTTTAAATTCACCAATAAACCAATATTGGTATTATGATTGACATGCACGGATATTCTATATGAAATAATGATTCACAGAAAGAAAATACTATGTTACATTTTATATTTTCAATTTTAATGTGTGATTAAAGTATGTATCCATTTTACTATGACTAATAAAATATTAAATCCATTAGGATGTGATTCCATATATCTTATGAAAATATAACAATTTGAAAACTAACTATTGGGTACTAGGGTTAGGATATTTAATGTTGGTATTAGAGGAAGTTTATTAGAAACATTGAGAACAAGATTTAGTAAAAAATAGATTAGGTAACGTAACTCTATAATAGACATTGAGTATAAGTATAGAATAATAACTTAATGTTTTTGTAAGGTGTAGATTTTGTATTTTTTTCTAGAAATATATCCATATATATATATAAATTATATGTGGTTATATCATAGTTGTACCTATGGTTAATAACTCAGAAAAAAGGTGTTTCTAGATTGAATCAAGTGTTAACTGGTATACAAAAACTAGTCTTACAATGAACCTGGTTTGAAAACCCCAGGAGATATGTTTGGTATACTTGAAATATTAATTAAATAACATTATTAAGGGTTTGAAAATATTCTTATGATTTGAAAATAGTCCCAAATAAATAATATTTATGATTACAATATTACCTTAGAATAAATCTTTTAATTTATGTTAAATATTTCATTAGTTTTTGGATTATACATTATGTTTCGTAGTATTTGGATGGAATTTAATATATTACAAGTTAAGAAATAGAACCTAGAGTATGGAATGGATATTTTACCAATTCATATCACTATTATAGGGATTTACCTCCAGGGTGAAATAATAATGCTAGTGTTGGATCTATATCAAAAACTGATCAAATGATAACTATAATGGGGAAACTGAACTAAGTTATTAGAAATAATATTTTCTGTATGGAGCAACCTACTAATCTACTACAATGTGTAAGTATGTAATAATTATTTATTTATCTACAACCTAAATAATTTAATGGACCTATAAATCCATTTTTATATGAGAAAAGGATAATTTACTATGAGAATAAAATTCTCACATTGGGGAGAAATGAAGAGGATCAAGTGATCATGGTATTTTAACATATATCAGGAGATCTGGATCAATATCGGCCATTAATTCAAAACACTATGGACAAAGAATAAATAGAAAACATGGAATAAAAATATTTTGAGGCACTTTTCATGGAAAAGTATTATTCTCATGGGAAATGAGCTAATATGAAAATGAATTTTTGGAATCTAAGACTAAAGTAAGATTATTTTTCTAGGAAAAGGAAAACTTAATAATGTTAGAAAAGTGTCTTACAAACGACATTTGAAATTATAAGCGAAATATTTACCATTTCATTGATGGTATTAATATTATTGTTCCATGTTCACCAATCTAGAAAAAAATTCCCGTTAATGAGAACATAATATCATTTGGTATAAAGACAAAGAAATACTTCTCTATGTATTATATCAACAAAGGGAAGAATGGGAAGAAGATAATGTTATAAAAATATTGATTGAGGGTAGAAGGAAGAAATTTTTTTCCGTATGTGATAATTGAGAAGAGAAACATTATAGTACTTAATTGAAGGGCATTTGAGTTTTCTAAAAGTGTGGAGATAAATTCCATCATGATTGTGATTTAATGGTAAATAAATAAACTTTCAATTTGAAATGATTCAGCTTTAAGGATATGGGGCACTGTATGAATGAATTTCCCATGTGTTAAGTAAATATACTTCAAAATAAGATAAGTGATCAAGGTTAGTATTATAATATTACAATAGTAAAAGTGTAATGATTAATTATATTGTGGTTGTATTCAAGAATTATGCTCTAGGATTATTCAATCAATGATATTCTTATTATATTAATTATGAAATGTATAATCATTGTTTTTCAAAAAAATTTATTTAAGGATTTTAGAGTATATTTTTTACGGTACATATGACCAATAAAATTTAATTAATGGATGGTTTAATTTCTTGCAAAAGACATGACTCAATAAGGATAATCCTTAATATGTTCCAAATGTTGAGATAATAATGATAAAGCAGATTTTTTGAAGGCATTGGAAACCATTAAGGATTATGTTTCCATTTATGTTGAGGTAATTATAGGTTATTTAAATCAGGGAATATTATAAGAATTATATTAATAATATTTTAGAAAAACGAAAACCCAAAAGGTGGGTGATAACCCATCCCATTTGATATGTCTATGGGGATTTAACCCATAACTAAAGGGTGGTAAGGTTGTTATCACAACCACTGGAGAATGTTATGTTCTAGTTAACATGTCATTGTTTAAACATAAATGATTTTACAGATGAATATTAATGTTTATATAGTGGTGTTACCATTGAGTTTTAATTATTAATGTATTATATTTGAAAAATTCTATCAACCAAACGGTTGTTGGAAAATATTTAGAGAGAGAAATAATGACATTTCACTATTTTATGGATCTTATGAACTTTTAAAAGGTAATTTTTGTAATTCAAACATAGAAAATTTATTTTTTGGATATTCATTTGATGGAGTAATATTTGAATTTGAAATTCATCGAAGAACAACCAAATGATGAAATCATTTATATGAAATAGATATATATCAAGCAAGTATATTTCTTCATAATCTTATATAGTAAAATAATTCCTCAACATTATGAAAATTATATTGAAACAAAAATGTGATCATATAACCTTTTTATATGACGAATAAAATAGAATTTTAAATCATTAATGATTTATGATTTTGAGTTCTTTAAGATTCCATTAATCATTAAGATTATTTTGATCAATAATATAAGTCCCCTACCATAAAAATTACATAATATTTAGTTAATTCATTATTTCAAATTGTGGATATTTTTAGGTTTATAATTCTATATAATTATCCCATAATTTCGACATTACACCTCAAATATTACAATGTAGATAGTTATACTCAATCCAATTTTTTTTCAAAATAATAAAAATCCATAAATAAAAATAATAATTTTTTTCTTGATAAAAATATTCATGAATTCTTCCTTTATTATACCCTTCATTATACCCTTTGAAAAAAATTTAGAAAATTTGGGATGAGCATAAAAGGCTCAATAAGGTATATAAAATAAGGAAAGAAAACATTAATCCATGAATACATAAAAATAAAAAAAAATCTTAATTTTCAATCATAAAACATAAGATCATTAACATAACCCATGAAACCATAAGATTTATGAAAAACACATATAAATCATAAATCATAAAGGTAACTCATGGAATCCATAACATACTTACATTGTAGCTTTCACAACTACATAGGTAGTTACATTTGGAATACCCCTCATAGTATATTCCATAGATCGTTGATCAGAAACATTAATGTTTACCTCTGTCACATTACCCAATACAATGGAGAGCTATCTCAGGCTCACACACCCTCAGTTTGTCATAGAACAAACTATATATCTAAACAATTACGAAAAATAATAACATAATCATAACACATAAATCAAGAATAAAGGAAAGATAACATTTCCACATTACAATCACAAGATATCAATTCAATATATTGAAATAATCAATCTATTATCAAAACTATTTTCAATACCAAAATACATAAAAAGGGTATATCGTATTTATTTATCTTTTAAAAACATTAGAGGTTGCTAAGGAATAAAAATATCAAATAATGGTTCCAGCGGCAAAAAGGTTGTTGTTTCAGAATACGTTAAAAAGAAAAAAAATCACTTTTTTGTTTAGTAAAATGATAAATAAAATAGAATTCCTTTTGAAAATAATTGTATGAACTTAAAATATAAATGTTATAATGATACACATTATTAAATAAGGTTGTGTATAAACCAAAATATGCATCAATAAAAAGAAGATTGAAACGAAGTCCCTCACAAAGATCAGTTTGTTAACACAATGGATTGATTATGTGTATTCACTATAAATTAAAACAAATCATGTATAAATACGATATAGGATAAAAACTTATTTCTCACATAATCATATCACAAAATAATCATTAAATAGAAGATTAACCCAAATAATGGAGATTGGGTTAAAGAAGTTCCCTTACGAAATTCCGGCAGCCCAACAACATTACATGAAAATTCATAAAATGAGTTGATTAAGAGAAAATAGGGCATCTAATCATTTTAAATAATATTTAAAGTGATATGGATATTAAATGGAAAATTTCAACATATTAAAAAATAAATTAATAAAGTGTAACATTAAAGGAGTGCTTGAAAAGAGACGGGAGGTATATTCCCTTACCTTGAGTCCAAATCATCACTTATGTTCCTTGATCTTCCTGAATAATAAACTTAAGGTAATTTATAAATTATTTTGAACCTTTTCCATGTCTATTATTAATTTTATATTACCTATTATGATGTTAATAAATTACATAGTTATTTAAGTTCATATCGGTTGTTTTGTCAATATTCGTTACTTGAGTCGAAAATGAACTTGTTTGATGTAAATTGTCCATGCGGTCAAAAGTACATCATCTCCAAAAAATTATTCATGATTTAGATATCATATATATCATATATATCTAGTAAATATGCATTTATAATATTCCATAATAGTTGTAGATAGGAAATTAAATTCAACATTTATATAGACGGTAAGCCGTACGTACGCAAGAATGCTACTTTAATTTCATTTTCATATTTAAAGGAATGATAAATAAATGATACATATGAGTATTAAAATTCAAGTATAGTATAATATTTTATTTATGTTATATAATTTCATTAACACCATCCTTTAAGCGTTCAATGTATGTAATGAACGAGTCATATTACTTTGAGGGGGAGGTGGTCCGCATTTCCTCAAAGGAAATTATCGTATTTACAAATTATGGAAAGCATAAAGGTATGATGTAAATAAAAAATAAATAAGAATTGAGACAATATAAATATAATATATATCATACATAAACACATTTCTATCATAATGGCCACCATGAGATGTGGTATGGGAAAATTGAACAATCATTATTTTGTGAGACAGTTGTTCGTTGACCACAGAAACAGTATGTTCATATCCATTAGTTGGAGGTGTCTATAAGTGTAGTTATAATCATTCTCATAACAAAATCATAGTATATTTAGGATAATAGTGTTGTTATATAATATAATAATAATAATAGAATAGGTAGTGGAGAAGGAAAATAAGGGAAAGGAACTTGAGAGAAGACGTTACCTCTAAATCAGGTGACTTCTTTTGATTTGAGCCCAGTGGATTTCTTGAATTTCCTTCTTCCAAAGGTAAGGATTCTATGAGTAATTGACGGATACTGGTAGATTATTTGAGAACAATTTGGACAGATAATGGGATTGAGATGTGTTATTAAGTGGGTATAAGTAGTGGCTTTTTATAAGAGGGATGATGGTCACTTTAAAATAGTCTGGAAATATTATTTTATTATAAATTTATTTCCGGTTTCAAATGTTCAAAAACTCATTTATCTCAAATATAATATGACTTTTGTTGGTATACCCCTCATAAAATAATTTTACTATAGGTTTTTTATATTTTTATCCTTATCTTTTTTGATTGTCCCTCTGTTAAAAACACTAACTCTTACTATATCTTCTTGTATTTTCATAATAAATGGTAACTATGGTTACAATAAAATGAAAAGAGAACCATAAGTTGATAATGAATGAAATTTATAACATTATATAAGTAATTTTTCCTAATATTATACTTTTGGGACTATTATATCATTTAATAAAATAGTATTTGTTTTAAAAACTCATTTATGTCAATTTTGACACTATAAATAAATTGATTGTTTTAATCATAAAAACATGTTTTGTTCTAAAAATAGAAATTTAAACAAATATAACATTTAAATATCATCCAAAAAAATTCATGTATGGAATCATGAAATTCAAATTACATTTGTTTTAATATTTATAATAACATTTATTTGAATATTTCATTAATGAAGAAATCACTACATCATCACTGTGCCATAATTAAATTTATTTATTTTACATCTAAAAATTATAAAAATATTCCATTATATTGGCCATATTATTATATTTATAATTTATAACTATAGTCAAAGATATCAGTTATATAACCCCATATAAAAATTGTTTTAGTGAAAGATACATGTTAATGTTTTGTTTCTCTTTACTTTTAATTAATTCTTATAAAATTTCATTTTCACACCCAAGTGGTTCCGAAATGCCAAAAAGTTCAGCCTAAGGATGATTATGGTCGTATATATAACATAAAATAGTATTAGAACACGTCTTAGGGTAGTTTTATATTATTATAATGTTATTGTTTAACATTATTTAGAAAATTTACCCTTTAACCATGATAAATAAAAATAATTACTGAAATTACTATTCATAATGTCCAAAAATAAAATGTACCTCTTTAAACAATTTTAACTTTATGATTAAAAATATGGAATGTATTTTTCCCAATAAAAAAACCAAAACTTTCATATATTAATTTTAAATTAAATCCCATTTTCAAAACAGAAAATCATGTTTTTAAGAAGAAAAAACTACTAAAAGATTGACATGTGTTTATGTAAAAATTAAAATTAAAATTACATAAAATGAACAAAATTAGATTAAATGGTAACAAAAAAATCCAAATTACACTTTAAAATTAATTAAAAGTATAATATACCTATACAAATAATTTATATGAAAAGGTAATTTTGAATTAAATTGCAGTATTTTTTATTATTCATTAAAAAAGATGACCTTTATTAAAACATTTATTAAGAATTTATCCAAAGAAAATTTTGATTTTTTTATTATATATAAGAAGTTTATTTTTTCAAATATATGATATAAATGTGATAAAAAATATATTTAAAAAGGGTTCACCTTCAAAAGGTGGTAAAATTCCCCTTAAACAATAATAGAGTATTTCATGCATAGAATTTTCTTCGTTCTCATTTTAATCCACCAAAATTTATTTGATAAATGTAAAAACATTTATAAAACACATGCATGAATAATTTCATTAGTTATGTTCATTCCTTCTAGTAAAAAGACTATGCGTTAAATACTATTTGAAATAATTGTATTATTATATTATTTTTCAGTATAACTAAATATTGTGTGCAACAAAAGATTTTGGAGAAACCCATTGTTGAATGTTGAGTATGCTATCAGGAAAAGATTCCTATTTAATGTAAAATTAAAATATTTTTCATAAATATTAACAAATATGAAAAGGAATACTTTTATAAATACTTATAATCCTATATCATTCCCCCATTTTGAAATTCCATCCCCGCAATTTTATTTACTTATCAAATATGTTTGGGTATTTGTCCCTCGTAGATTTTTTGATTCCCATGTTGAATCTTCAACCATATGGGTAGTCCAAAAAACATTTACATGATTAATTACCTTATTCCACAACACTTTCTCTCTACAGTCAAGAATCTGGACTGGTTTTTCCACATAAGAAATATCCCCTTCCAACTAAACTTCCTCTAGACTCAAAACATGAGATAGATCTGGCATATAATTTATCATCATTGACACATGAAAAACATTGTGTACCTAGGATAAACCTGGAGATAAATCCACTGTATTGGAAATTGATCCAATATATTCTAGGATTTCATATGGTCCAACGAACCTCAGACTCAAAATGCCCTTTTTACCAAAACACATCACACTTTTCCATGGAGAAACATTGAGAAAGACATGATCACCTAACTCGAAATAATGATACTTCCTCCAGTTATCCATATAACTTTTCTACCTTCACTAAGATATTCTCTTGTGCTCATGAATCAACTAATCTTTTTATACCATCTCTTGAACCAATTCATGTATGATGAACTTCTTTTCACATACTTCATCACAAAAAGTTGGATTTTGACACTGCTATCCATATAATGCCTCAAATGGTGCCATTTGTTTACTAGAATGAAATATTTAATTATAAGAAACCTCAAACAAAGAAATATGTTGGTTCCAACATCCCTGGTAATCCATTGAATTAGCAGCTAGAATATATCCTAATTACTTAATTGTTCATTCTGACTTCCCATCTTTTTGCGGATAAAAAGATGTACTAATCTTTAATTCAATACCCATTTCTTCTGAAGGCCCTTCCAAAAGTTAGATGTAAACCTGAGATCATGATCATATACAATGAATAAGGGAAATCCTTGTAACCTAAATATCTCATTAATATACAATTGAGAATGTAGATCTATATATTGAGTATTTTTAATAGAAATAAAATGAACCGATTTAGTCAATCAATCAACAATAACCCAGATTGCATTGTTACCTCAAGATGTATTTGATAATACCACTACGAATTCCAAAGATATATTTTACAATTTCCTCTCTGGAATTGATATCAGCAAAAACATATCTTTCTATAACTACCACAATTCTTTAACCTATTGAAAAATCAAACATCTCAGGGTAAATTCAGTAATATTTCTTTTCATTCCATCACACTATTAATACTCCCAAAGATCTCTTTACATATTAGTAATTCCATTATGAACTGAAAAATTTGAAATATGAGGTTCAAATAATAAATCATTGTTTAATAGAGAATCAAAAGGCACACATAATCTCTTTCCAAACCTCCAAACATAGTCTTTATCGATGTTAAATTTAGGTAACTTACCCTTATGAACCAATTCTCACTTTTTCTGAAACTCACTTTCATCTTTATGTGCTTACATTATTCTGTCTTCTAGAGATTATTATACTAAAACATGAAACAAAACAGAGAAATTTACTATAACAACAACATCCATTCCAATATTCATCAAATAATTAATCAAAGGGTCATGTTCCAAACATTACATGGTTAATGTAGAATTACTTTTCAGACTGAAATCCTTAGCCATTTTATTTTCTTTTCATGGAAGGTAATGAATCATGAAATCATAATACATGATTAAATCTAGTCAACTATTATGTCTCATAGTTAATTAGTTTTGAATGAATATGTACTTTAAACTTTTGTGATAAGTAAATATTTCACATTTTACCCTATACAGATAATGCCCCAAATTTTTTAATGCAATAACAACAACAACTAACTATAAATCATGTGTAGGTTAATTTAACTCCTGAGTTTTAAAATAAAATGAAACATAAGAAATTACCTGATCATTCAGCATTAGGATACATCCAAGCCCTTTCAATTAAGCATCACTATAGATAAAAAATCACCATTTCTAGAAGTTAGTGCCAAAACTGGAGCATTCACTAATCTTCTTTTATGTTTTTAAAAACATTCATAAAATTATTTTTTCTAGATGATATTAACACATTTTCAAGTCAATGTAATTAGTGGTATAGATAACGATACAATATTTTCAACAAATATCTGATAATAACATGATAAACCAAGAAAACTTCGAATCTCAGTTATATTTGTGGGTCTTGTCCATTCTTCAACAAATTTTTCTTTAGAAGGATCAAAAATTATGCCATATTTAGATACAAAATGATAATTGAAATAATTTTTTTGTAACCAAAACTCACATTTGTTGAATTTCCCATATAGTTTCCTTTCTTTTAAAGTATTCAAGAAAACCCTTAAATAACTTCCATTCTCTTCCTAAATTTTAGAATATTCCAAAATATCATCAATAAACACAACCAAAAACTTATATAATAACTCAAAAAATTCTATTCATAAGATCTATGAATAAATAAGGTGCATTGGTAAACCCAAAGGCATAACTAAAAATTTATATTTGATATATCTAGTATGAAATGCAGTCTTTAGAATATCTGCTTCTTTTACTTTCAACTAATGGTACCCCAACCTCATGTCATTCTTTGAAAAAATACTGAGCTCCCGAGATCTAATAAAAGAATTATCAATATATGGAAAATGATACTTTTTCTTAACAATGATTTTGTTTAATGATCTATAATCAATTCAAAGTCTCAGTAAACCATATTTCTTTTTAACAACCAAAATAGTCACACCCTGTGGTAATGTTTTAGGTATAATGAAACCTTTATCTAATAACTAATACAATCTCTTATTTTTCTCTAAAAGTTTACCTTGAGCCATTTTTAAAGTGGGGATTGAAATTGGTTTAGCATAAAAAACTAAGTCAATAGTAAATTCAACTTCCCGATCAGGTATTGTAATAGGAAACTCATCAAAAAAAACATGAAGATACTCATTTAATATTAGACCATCATTAATCTGAACATTTCATTTGTTTTAAAAAATGTGTGCAAGGTTTCATTTATTTACATCTTTTACTAGTTTCTTAGCTTTCTTATATGTTATGAAAAAAGGTTTCATTCATGTACAAAAACTAAAATTCTTTCTGAAAAGGAACTTCTTTAGCTTTACATTGAATCTTATAATGATAAAAACAATTCCAATACACACCCAAAATAACATCAAAGTATACTATAGGTAAAATGAAAAGATTTCCTGGTAGATTATTTCCACACATAAGGAAAAAAATGTTCTTATAATTTCTTTTTCTCTAAACATTTCCTCTAGGTGTTTTTATCAGATGTTCAGAATTCATATCTTGATATTTAATTCCCAATTTACTTTTAAATTTCATAGAAATGAAAGAATATGTAGACCTAAAATCAAAAAAGTCATTGAAATTATATTAATTAACAAACAACCTACCTTATACTACTTCAATTGATGTCCCAACATCTACTGAAGTAGTTACAAATGTTTTCAATACCCCTTTTTACTTGTAGTCTGGATTCTTTCCCCATTTGAGATCTCTTTCAAACACTCATTTACATAATGACACATTTCATCGCACTTAATTTTTTTATTAAATTTAAATCAAATATTATCTTACCAATACCCTGATTTTGTTTAGGTCAATTACGAGCCTTATGTCCAAATTTACCACATCAGAAGACCATTCTAGAATTCAAAAGGAATTCCCCAGTTTTCTTTTTACCACAATTTTTACAAACTATAGACATAAGTTTCTTACCATCATACTTTTATGAATAAATCTTCCCTTCCATCTACCACCTCGATCTCTTATTTTGTTTTTTGTAAAAGAAAACTTGATCATAAAAGAACTCCATTTCCACCTTCTTCACACATCAAGAATGTTTTTCATAACTTTTAAACTCACTAAAAGATAATACCATTCTATAAATTAGATTTAATACTAAGTAAATATGGTTGATTTTACTATCAAGACCTCGTATGAAATTTAGAGCACACATGGCTAGTTGAGGGGCGTTTTCTTCATAAGAAACCACTGAGTCGCCCTCCAACCTCAATTCCAAGAATTATTTTTATATCCTAAGCCAAAATATTTTAGGAAAATATTTCTCAAGTAACTGACTTTTGAAGGCATAACAATCAATAGAATCAATCTCCTCACTATCCTTGATTTTTTATACATCGACCACCACTGATCTTTTTAAACTTGAAAACGGCAAACATAAAGACTAACATTTTGATGTTCTGAACACCCCATGACATAAAAAATCATTTCCAGTTCTTTAATCCACCCTTCAGTTGAAAAAAGGTCAAATGATCCTCTAAATGATGGGGGATGGTGCCTCATGAAATGATCCACTACTGACATTGTTTTTGGTTGATCTACCTAATCTCATTCATGGATACAACTACCATTTATAGCCTGATTGAATTGTGTCATAAAGGCAATAAATTGTTTAGTTCAGATTTTGACCATTTCGTGATGCTAATTTGGTAGGATGTTTTCCTCTTGATGTCAACCCATCATAGAATCCATATTTCCTATGTGAAAAACTATTCTAAACACAAACATATATTAGATGAAACAACATGTTAATCTTTAAATGCTATATCATTTCAATCTCACCATAAATTAAAAATAATTTATTGAGGTTCATTTAACAATATCCTAACTCCTGAAGTTATCTACACTAACTTTTGATACCAATTATAAGGCCCCATACTTAAGCATTACATAATCATGAGTTAAGTCATGAATTCACATTTAGGATCTTTTCAAGTTTAGAGTTTTAGAGAATTAGGCCATCGCTATTATATTACATCTCAACTATTACAAAGTAGACACTTCTACTCTATCTAATTTTTTCACAATAATAAAACTACATAAATAAAAAGAAGAATTATTTTTCATGATAAAAATATTCTTGAATTATTATTTTCTATTACCCTTGCTTATATACTGTGAAAAATTTTCACAACATGGGACGAGAATAAAAATATCCGTAAAGGATATAAAATAAGGAAAGAAAACATTAGCCCATGAATACATAAAAAGAAAATAACTCATATTTTTTAATTATAAAACATAATCTCTTTAACATACCACAAGAAATCATAATATTAATGAGTAACACATATAAATAAAAAATCATAAAGGTAACTTATGGCATCTATAATATAATTACATTGTAGCATTCATAGCTACATAGGGAGTTAGGTTTGGAATACCCATCACAATATATTCACTAAATCTCTTTAGAGAAACATTAATGTTTACCTCTGTCAAATTATCCAATTAATTCGAGGGATATCTCATCCTCACCATAACTTAGTTTATCAGGGAACCACCCATATATGTAAACAATTCCCAAGAACCACAACATAATCATAACATATAAATCAGGAATAATGGAATGATAACATTTCAACATTGCAATCATAATATATTAGTTAAATGTATTGATACAATCAATCCATTCTCAAAATCATTTTCAATACTGAAATATGTAAAAAGTTTTTATGGTATATATTTTATTTTTATTAACTTTATGTCTTGTTAAATAATCCAAATAACAAATAAATCTCACAATGGTGGAAAGGTTTTTGTCTCCACATATGTTGAAAAGAAACATTATTTTTTTCATTTATGAAAACTATTTAGAAAAAAAGATTCTATTTGAAATTTTTTTAATTAAATTAAATGAAAACGGTAATAATCATAAATATTATAAAGGAAGGTCATGTGTAAACCCAAATGTGCCTCAATGAAAGGAGATTGAGGAAAAGTCCCTTACAAAGATCATTTTGTTAATAAAGTAGATGAATCATGTGTATTCACTATAAAAATGAATAAATAAAGTATAAATAAAATATAGGATATAAAAATTTGTTTCTCACTTAATAACAACATGGAATAATCAATACATATAAGATTAACCAAAATAATTGAAATTAGGTTAATAATTTCCCTTATGAAATTTCGGCAGCCTAACGACGTTACATAAAAATTCGTAAAATGAGTCGATTGGGAGAAAAAGGGGTATCTAATAATTTTTAAATAATATTTAATATGATGGGGATATCAGATGAAAAATCCCAAAATATGAAAACATAAATTAAAAAGGCATTACATTAAATCGGTGCTTGAAAAGAGAAGAGTGGTAGATTTCCTTACGTTGGGTCCAAATCATCATGGTTTTTTATGATTCCTAAATAATAAAAATAACTCAATTTAAAATTTATTTGTAACCCTTTAATGTTTTATATTAATTTAATATTACCTATTATTAATTTATAAAAATTACATAATTATTTAAGTTCATATAGGTCGTTTTATAAATATTCTGTACTTGAGTCGAAAATGAAGTTGTTTGATGTAATTTTCCCATGTGGTCAAAATTACGTCATCTACCGAATATTATTCACAATTTAGATATCATATATATTATATATATCTAGTACATATGTATTTATGATAGTCCGTAACTATTTGAGATTTTAAATGAAATGCACCATCCATGGAGACGGTAAGTTGTACGTATGCATGAACGCTACTTTCATTTCCGTTTCATATTTAATGGAAATAAACTAATTGATACATAGGTATATTATAATTTAGGTACAATTTAATATTTTATATACCTGACATAAGTTCATTAACACCATATTTTATATGTTTCAAGTATGGCATGAATGAGTCATATCACTTTCAGGGGGTGGTAGTCTGCATTTTCTCAAATGAAATTATCGTATTTACACATTATGGAAATCATAAAGGTATGATGTAAATGAAAAATAAAAAGAATAGTGATAATAAAAATATAATATATATAATATATAAGTACATTTCAATCATAATGTCAACCATGAGAGGTGGTAGGGAAAAATTGAACAATCATCATTTTGTGAGGCAGTAGTTCGCCAACCACAAAAATAGTATGTCCATATCAGTTAGATGGAGGTGTGGGTAAGTGTAGTTAAAATAATTATCATAAAATTTTTTAGTATATTTATGATACTATTTTTTTAATTTAATCAATTAATAAGAATAGCATAGAGAGTGAAGAAGGAAAATAATGGAGAAAAACATGAGAGAATACATTACCTATAAATCAGGTAACTTCTTTTGATTTGAGCCAAAATGATTTCTTGAATTTCCATAATCCCAAGGTAAGGCTTCAAGAAGAATGTTATGGTTTTTAAGAGATTATATGAGAAAATTTTGGATGATCCAAGTGTCTTGAGATGTGTGAGTAAGTGGGTAAAGTTTGTGGCCTTTTATATGAGGGAGGTGGGGCACTTTAAGAATGTCTTGAAATATTATTTTATTATAAATTGATTTTCAGTTTCAAATGGATCAAAAATAATTTATTTCAAAAAAATTATTTTTTTGTTCTAATATTAATAATAAAATAATTTTAAGGCAAGTTTTTAAAAATATTCTATTCATATATTTTTGCTTTAACCCTTAGTTAAAGACCATATCTCTTACCATGTCTTCTTGTATTTTCATAATATATGGAAACTATAATTACAATAAAATTTCATGATAAACATAAGTGTATTTTTAATAAAATTTTGATCATTATATAATTCAGTTGGAAAAATAATATATTTTTATGAAAATTATATTATTAGGAAAATTATATCATTTAATAAAATCATATTTGTTTTAAAAACTGGTTTTTGTCAATTTTGACACCATAAAAGAATTGATTTTTTTAAAGTCATAACAACTTGATTACACAAAAAAAGGAATAAAATCAAACATAATATGTCAATATCATCAATAAAATTCGTTTTTGGCATCAAAATATTCAAATTACTTTTATTTTAATATTTATAATAGAATTTATTTGAGTCTTTCATTAATGAGTCAATCAGTGCATCATCATTATGTCATAATTAAATTTATTTATTTAATTTGTAAATATTAAAAATAAAATTTCACAATGTAGAAAATATTTTTATATTTAAAATTAATATTTATAGTCAAATATATCAGTTATATAACCCCATATAAAAATTGACTTAGTAAAATGTACATGATTATGTTATATTTTTCTTTACTTTTAATTAATTTTTTTAAAAGGTCATTTTTAGACCCAAGTGGATCCCAAATTCCACAATTCTAGCTTGAGGATTCTCATGGTCGTAAATATATCATCCAATAGGATTAGGTCATGTTTTAGAGGAGTTATATATTATTATAATATTAGTTTTTACCCTTATTTACCATATTTAGACTTTAACCATGGTAAATAAAAAAATTACTAAAATTACTATACATAATGTCCAAAAATAAAAGGTACCTATTTACACAATTTGTTCCTTATGATTGAAAATATGGAATCCATTTTTCCAAATTCAAAACATATAATTTTCAGAAATTAATTTCAAATTAATTCAAATTGTCAAAACCAAAAAATGTGTTTTTAAAAGTAAAAACGACCAAAATATTGACAAGTGTTTATGTCCAAATTAAAATTGAAATTGTTTATAATGAACAAACTTGAATTAAATGATAAAAAAATAATCATGTTAAACTTTAAAACTAATTAAAAGGACAACATAACTGTATAAATAAATTAGATGAAAATGAAATCTTGAAATAAAATGTAGTATTTTTCACTATTCATTAAAAAAATGAACTTTATCAGAAAATTACAAAAAAATTATCTAAAGTAAATCTTAATTTCTTGTTTCTATGTTAGTACTTTATTTTTTCAAACAGAACATTTAAATGTGGCATAACCAAGATTTAAAAGGGTTCTCTTTCAAAAGTTGGTAAAATGACCTTTTAAAAATATTATAGTATTTAATTATTAAAATTGGATTCGCTCTCATTTTAAGCCTCTAAAATTTATTGGATAAATATATAAACATTTAACAAACATGTGTAATCATAATATAGTTAGTTATGTTCATTCCTGAAAATACAATGGCTATGCATTAACTACCATTTAAATATTATTATTATTATTTTATTATTTTTCGGTATAACTCAATGTTTTGTGCAACGTAGGATTTCAAAGAAACCCCTTATTGCGTGTTGAGTACGCTATCAAAAAAAAAAGTGTTCTCTTTAACATAAAATTAGTACATTATTCATAAATATTAAAATTTGTGAAAAATTATTATTTTATCAATACCTGGGATCCTACAAATGATCTCTATCACTATCTGTAATTATTTATTCTTTCCTTCCATATCTATATATTCACATCCCAACAATGTTATCTTACTTGGAGACCTGGTTATATGTTACTATATATTCCCTTTTTAGATAACATTATATCTTATATATTGAAGTTATTGATAGTACTTTTTATGATGTGGATTTCCAACAAATTTATTATCAAATTTCAAACCCTTAATTTATGAGATCATGATTAAATTGCAGGGATGAAAATTATTTATGGGTGGTAGAATATAACACAATGAAATTTTAAATAATGAACATAATAATAAATTGGTTATATTAAACACATCTTCAATAATAAAATATAATGTGACACACTGAGAGGTATTATATTCTACTTTTTTACAGAAATTCCATCTCTTTGATAACATATGATACACACAACACGAGGTTCAAAGAAAACATTATACTCTATTGAAATATTATTTTTTGAAATGATCATTATAACCTAGCTATTATGTTGGTGGATATGAATAGGACTAAAAAATTATTTAAATTATATTATTTAAAATTTTATAAAATAAACACAATGTTTATTTGTGGATTAAAAATAAAATAAGAACAACTTGATAGAAAACTAATTTTTTATGAAAAAATGTATATTTATAAAAGAATAGATTATCACACTTTAAAAAAATAATTTAAAATTAATTTTCACCACATTTATAAAATATGTTTGAAAAAATAAACATCATATTTAAATTTACATTTCAAAATTATCCTTTGATGAATATTTGATAATTTTCAGAAAAGATTATTTTTTTATCAATGGTGAATAAAAAATTAATGAAAAATACCTTTTGATTAAATTATATATAATGTTAAAGAATATTTTAAATTGACTTCAAATTAGAATAAGTTCAATAATATTACAATTTAACTCATTATGATCAATTTTATAATTAATTCAGATATAAAAGTTTTTATGATTCTGAATGTTTTTCTTTTAAAACCATTTTTTTGATGCGTTTGTGGAATTAATTTTCAACTGGATTTTACCACATATATGAATGAAATTTATGAAAATGGATTCCATAATTAAAATCATCATATTATATATTATCAAATAATTACAACGTGATTTTTTTTCCATAATTAATTGTGATAAATAATATCAATTTCCACGGTTGTAGTAAATGTTTTTACTCGGGGTTAGACTAAAATGACGATAATTAAAAATATCCCAAAAAATAGTAATTACTATTTTATGCTCATATTTAAACCTTATATCTTATATATATCAATAATTTCACATTGGGGAGTCTTTTTTCAGGATCAAATTGTGGTTATCACATTTTCATTTCAAAAATTACAATTGTGCCATCTCCCCCACATATATAAGGTCACCCATCTCCTCCCCACACAACACTTCCAAAACCATTTGAATTTGAAAATACCTACCCAAATACCTTACATAATTCCCTTTACACATCCTAGATTTAATTTTTTATTAATTCTTATTTATATGGCTTTAGTTATAAACCTAAAGAGGCTCTCCGAAGAAGAGATAAATTTAAATTTGTTTTATTTCTTATTCCACCTCATTCAAATCATCTTAAATTATAATAATATAATAAAAAATACTATATATTCGAATAAATTATTATTTTAATTTAATTACTCATTAAAATATCCACTTCTATCAAATGGTATATGAAACTGTCGATCGTCTGTATAGCGGACTACCGCCACCTGAACCGATGTAATTATTTTTCCATCACAAACATTAAAGGCTGGATATAATTATGGATATAAAATATTTGTATTATTTTAATGATATTATTTTAATTTTTTAATAATTATATCCTATATTCTTTCTTACTTTTAATTCCTTAGTGGGATGTGATAATGTCACTTGGGTGTATAATGGACTACTGGCTCACTAAGCAATGTGATTTGTTTTCAAGTAACTCCTTACATGGAATGTTTTAAGGATAAATTTAATGACTATATGTGATATTTATTAAAGAAAAATACTTAATGAAATATATTTTCACATATAACTTCTTACCTTACAATCCGTTGAAAAAAAACATTGCATGTGTGCATGCGTGCATGTGTGGACTACCGCCTCCACGTAACAATATGTGATGTTTCTCATTTAATATGTACATGGATGGAAATAAAAATGTTTTTGATTAAAATTAATGATAAATATGTATAAAAATTATTCTTTTAAAATTAATTATAATTTATTTTCCTTTCATTTAATCAATTGACAAAAATGGAAACAATGTTTATGCGTACGTGTGGCTTACTGTCTCTGTGAACGGTGTAATGTATTTTCTATATATAAATTTTATAGATAACTATAATTAAATATTTAATAAATATATAATATATTTAAATCATGTTTTAAAATATGGATATCATGGAACCCTGATCAATTTAAATTGACTGAAACCACCACACCAAAATATTCATGAAAACAATGAAATTATCACGCGAAACACTGATTTTAACAATGAAATGTTATAATGTGAGAGATAAAAGATAATAATTTAATACTATATGATATAAAATATATTATTATGGATATTTAATATATATATATATATTATACGTAATTTTATTATGTATTAGTTTCAAACATGTACGAAGGAAACTCGACCAAACTTAAGGGTTTCTCGTCTAACTTTTAATCTCATAAGAAATATGCCATATTCACCACATATTAATTTTTGTGGTGAATATAATACACCTTTATAGTTTTTATATCATGAATATATCTATCTTAATGGTATTTAATGTTTCATTTTAGTTTATTCCTTTCATGGTGCTTACGATTCAAATGTTACCAAAGTGTTAAGAGATTTCTGTTTCAATAACATTTTAGTGGGGACTATTTATACTTGAATTTACATTGAGGGAAATTATTTTATTATTTAATAATATGATCATTTAATTTTATTCTCCTATGGTCATTCATGAGTTAGACATGTAATTTTACCATATTCCTCTATTTCTCAATAAAAATTATCGAGAATTTTTTTTAATAAAATCGACTTCATTTTATTCATCGGTTGAAAATCCTTTTTCATTCAAAACAATGTGTTATAAAAATGGTTTAAAAAATATATTTAACATTATAAAAATTATTTAATAAATAAATTCTTTCCATTTTTTTTAAATATGTTTTTAGGGGAAGCTTCGTGTCCTTTTCAAGCATGGCTTATTTGGATTCTACCGAAAATGTGAAAGGAATATTTGTCTTAATGTGTATGACATCATCCTAATTTCAAAATGTCATGACCAAATAATGTTATAAATATTAATTTATATCTTTATATGTTGTATTAATATCATTTTTACTCTTTATTTAGATGTATTATGATCATTTTTGTTGGGGATGTATAATTTTATTTCTATACGATATATTACCCTGAATGATTTATGAATATGTTTATTGATTGGGGAAATTATTTACATTTAAAATGTTATTTTCTCAATAATAATGATTATATTGATTATTTTTCCCTCATTTAATATGATTAATTTATTGGAATCATTAAGTGATATGCAATACCCATGATATCCTCTTAATTCATCAGCAGGCCTCATTAAACAAACTATCTTCATTTTTATGTCGAGGCATTAGCCATTTATCTAACATGTCCTATAACAAGTCCATGATGGTATGGTTATGATGTAAATGTTTATGGATTCCATCATTATGATATTATATATTAATTTTTATATTATTATTCATTTAGTTACAATATCCATGTTTAAGATTCAAGCAAATGTGATTTTTTATATGGCATTATTTTATCATTATTTATTCCTTCAATATTATTCTTCATGTTCACGTTGTTTATTAAATGTAATGTGTTTTAGTTATTTACTAGCACATATCTATCATGATTATTTATTCATGATATCTTTTTATGTATGCATACCATTATTGATCATTTGATCTCACCCCTTTCTTATGTTTCATTCCCCATGAAGCCAATTTGTGTGTTATTATTAACATATAGGTTTATTTTACAGGAAATAATGATTAACATGAATAAAATATTTTTTCTCAATTGTAATGTTATATTCAAGTAATTATCTTTTATAGAATGGATACTCATCGATTTTTTCTATGTGATGCAATTCCTTGTATATTATGCTATAGTAATATGGTGACCGTCAATTCTATGATAATATGGTCAGTGTATTCTCAATAATAATATATATCATACCATATATGATCTACTTACGATATTTTGTTTCCCAATAATAAAAAATTATTTTTCAAAATTACTATTTTGGGTAATAACAGAATGGTTTTTCATGTATCTTTTGATTTGGTATTTTCAGTCCTTTTAAATTTATCATGGTTCGATTATCTCTAAAATATTAACAATGATATAAATGTCATATATATTCATTATACATTTATTTAGAGTAATATATAAAATATTCAAATATAAAATGTATTATTATGTGATATGTATTATGTATATTTATCAAATAAATCATTATTATCATCCACATAAAAATATTACTAAAAAATTGTCACATCAACATATGGAGGTGGTAGTCTACATGTATGCATGAGTGACATTATTTTTTTCAAATGGATTACAATAAAATAAGTGAAATGTGATATTAAATTTCTAGAAGTATAGTTAGGTCATAAAAATCATATATATTTATTGATTTTAAACTTATTAACTTCCATTTAAAGAATGAGTGGAAAATGAATAACATCGCTTGGTGAGGTGGTAGCCTACTGCACACATGAGTAATATTATCGTATCTACCATGGAATGGAAAGTGAGAAGTTATATGTGATATAATAATTCAATAATTATTATAATTTATGAATCATAACATATATATATATATATTAAATACTTCATTATATCCATCAATGAAATGTGGTGATTGAAAATAAATTACAATGGTTTACGAGACAGTAGTCTATTGTACACATGACCAACGGTTTGGTTTCCCATTTGGTGGAAGAGGAGAAAGTTGATGGTTAATATATTAAGATAATAAAAACTCAGTATATAGTACACAATATTTCTATTATATTATCATAGTTGAATTTACATTAAATGAGGTAGAATAATAATTAAAATAAATACACATGTTTATGAATCTTACCTTTTCTTCAAGGAGCATCTCCAGGTTTATACCAAAGGCTTATTATAAAATATTCATAATGAAAATAAGGCATATAAGACGTGGTGAGGGAATTAATTAATATATATGGGAAGTTATTATAAAAACCAAATGTGTATCTATGTGTGAATAATGGAGGAGAGTGGATGTCCATTTATAAGTTGGGAAGAGGACATACAATTAATTCTTTGAAAGAATAAAGTGTAACCCTATTTTTTTCATTCCAAAATTCTCCAAAATGAGTAATTTTAAAACTATAAATGTTTAAAGGTCAAAATAGTTCAATAATATTGGTTTTGGACTAGTTTTTAGTTTATTTTATCCCTTATCTTTTTAGTCTAACCACCATGTGCATTAAATTTTTACTTTCACATCGATATTTAAATTTTTAATGTTTTCACTATTAAATATGGAAAAAATTAATTTTACCATTTTATATAATATTATTTATTATTATTTAAAATTTGGAATCCATTTCTTCAAATTTTCTTCATATAAGTTGCCAAATTCAATTTGAAATTAAACCTACAAACACGATGAAAATGCAATTTACCAAAGAAAAGTTCTCTAAAGAATGGAAAATTTTTTTATTTCGATTGAAAAAATAGATCACAATGATTTTAATTGATTAATTTGTAATATAATTTATATAATTTTAATTTATGACCAATTTAAAATATAATTTATTATTCTAAATAATTTAAATTAAAAAAATTTTAAAAATATGTTTTTTTTACTTTTAATTGAAAAATTAATCTCTGGAGAAAATTATCAAAAACTCACCCAAATATCATTTTGAAATTTTTATTTTAAAAATCATATTAATTTTTTTAAAAAATGTTCATAAAAGTGGAAAAAAGGTAATTATAAATTATGTGTTTAAATCCCAATTAAACCACCTTTTAGAAAAATACCGTTTTTAGGAAATATTTCTTTTTCATTCAAATGGTTTTTTATTATATTTATAATCAATACACTAAAAATTAATTTATTTTAAACCTGTGTAGAAAATATTATATTTATAATTTATTTATTCATTTTTATACTCACAAACATAGCAGCTAGTTTGTAATGGTGATTTTTAAACAATAATATTTTAATAGAGTATCATGTTTCATTTAAACCATGAGTTCTGTGCTTCATAAGCTATCAAAGAAATTAAATTTATTTGAAATTAAATATATCATTATTACTTGGTGTGTTATATTTTATTCTATTATTCTTATTCCATGACATATATACTATTGAATATGGTGTTTATCATTTAAAATTTTGTGGTGTTAAGTTCTATCCCCTTCACTAAATTTTTTCCTCATAATTTACCCTTGATATCGAAAATCAAAAGGTTTTAAATTTGAAAACACCTTCTTTAAAAACCCATTCCGTTAAAAGGTATATTAAATCATCATCTTGATAATAGAGAAATGAATTTTAAAATTTCATCAATAATAACACATAAATATGTTTCCATGTAGGATAAAATTGGGGGTGAGTGAATATATTGACGTAGAGGAAAAGTGTAAATAATCAGAGAGAGTGATATACATCACTGTTCAAAAGAAAGTGAATGATCAATGGAATTTTAAATACTTAAAAACCATAAAAATTTAACGATTCAAAAGAAAATTTCATTCCACACATATTGAGGAAATATGATAATAATTTTTTAAAGACTCATTTCCTAATATTGAGAAATTATTTTACTATGTGGTAATATCATGAAATATACATACATTATATTTTTATCATTAATAATAAAAGTTTTATCCTTTTATTTTTATTCAATAAATTTACACATTATCTTTTAATCCAAGAACTAAATATAATGATTTTTTATTTCTCAAGTATGAAAATTAACATTTAATGGACTATAAGATCCATAAATGAATAATAATAAATTTATTACACCTCTAGATATATTAAAAAAAATGGTTTTTAAAATTAATCCAATATAATAAATTAGTCTCTAAATATCAATGGTAACTCCACTAGATTAACATTCATATTCATCATTCAATTTTTTTTTAAGAAAAAACAATTACATATTAACTATAACATCACATAGACTAGTGGTAGGTTCATAACCCTTATAACCCTTCATTTGAGGGTTAAATCTCTATGGCCTTTCTTGGTGTAATGGGTTGTCACCCAACATACGGGTTGTCATTTTTCCAAAAAATTATTAATATAAATATTATAGTGTTCCAAAATTGTAATAACTCATAATTACCTAATTAATAAAGGTAAGATAATCCTTAATGGATTCCAATACCTTCATAAACACCTATTAATCATTATTTTCTTAAAATTAAGATCATATTAATGTTTATCCTCCATTAATCATGACTTTTCATGGAATTTGAACTTTCCATTGAATCTCTTTTCCTTATCATTAGTACTATTCACTATATTATCTCAAATCCTTAAATAAAAAGTAATATAGTACTATCATTATACATTTAATAATACATAAAACCATAATATTACTGACCAAATACCCCTATAATATAATTCATGTATCCAAACACAATCACGTTAATCATTCCACTTCATCTGTAGTAATACCATACTCTTGACAATGATCCCTCTATTTTGTTTAATGAATATTCCAATTAAACATTAGGAATAAATTTGGGTAGTTTTTTATCTATTTTGAGTTGAATAATTTCACATTCGAAGGTTCTTTCTTTCACTTTAAATCATGAGCATGCTATAATTTCTCTCTAAACATGTTTCAAACTCACATTCCCTTTAATAAAGTTCTACAGTGTTTCCTTCCAAAATTATCACATGGGGGAAATCCTACTTTAATTTATTATATTTTTACATATCTTTCTATATAACCATATTCTTATATTTCTTCCCATTTAATCAAAAAGATTTGTATAATTACTTCTCTTTATTTATGTAGCACAACACTATGTACTCGTATAATGATAATGTTTTGGAGTCTAGTTCCCTTTGAATAATTGGCTTAATCCCCTCAAAGAAATGATCAATCTTCATCTTTGGTTTATATACATAGTCCACATCATTTATTTTTATCCTTTTAATGTCATATTCATTAATACAAGAATTTAAGTATTTATTTTTTCATATAAATAATAATTTTTCACAATATCTATTTTTTTTCAAGAAAAACATATATATCTAAAAAGAGTTACTTAAAATCCCTCAATTGCATCTTTGTTATTTCTTCATCATCCTTATTGTTTTGAACCAGTGACCGACATTGACGTTTTTCTCCAGAGAGATGTTAAACATCCATTAAAACTTTTCCCCTTTCATTTTCACCAAAGTGAGAGAAATATTCTCTAAGGAATATATCCATTTCTCAAATACAAATAGAATTTTAGTTTAATTGAATGATTGATATTTTTAATACAAAAAGTTGTCTAGAATTATTACACCATGTGGTGGATCCATATGATGATATATGTGTTCAAAGTTATTTCTTAAAACCTGAGTTAAATCCCCCAATATTGTCATAATTTTATCAATTCCAATTGTAACTCCATGTCGAACTTCATTAACCTTCATTGGCAAAAATCCTTATATGGAGTATGTGCATTGATATTATTCTAATTACATATACTATACACTATTTATAAATAAAGAAATACACCATATTAGTTCTTATCATATTGAAACATAATGTGTTATCCAAAACTAGTGAAATATTTAACATAAATTGAAAAATATATGGATGGATAATCTTAATGCCATAAACATGATTTCATTGTGAAAATTTTCTAACCATAAAAATATTTTTGAACCCTTTATAATGGTTTCTAAAAAGAATGTGAATTATATATATAATATCACCTAGGAGTGTCAAAATATGTGCTTAGTATGGACTATTTTTTCTATACCAGGTAACACTTAAGTCAAGCCCGATGTACCTTTTGTAGGGTTATTACCTACATTTAAAACTATTTCACGACCACATCCACTTGTAATGACTATATAGGGATGTATTTCATGTAAAAACCATATCATCCATTTCTCAAAATAAAATTTGGATGTTATTCTATACTTATCCTCAAAGTCAATCATAGGGTTATGTTTCCTGATATAGGTTTGCTTAAATTTAGTTCCCATTATTTATAATAAACTTCCTATAATACCAACTGTAAAGACCCCAAACCTAGTATCCCATAGTATATGGTTACATTATTACATTTTTATAAGATACCAGGGAGTTCATCCGGAATGATTTAATAGTTTATTGGTTTTGGAAAACTAGAAACATACTTTAAATTCACATTATAATTGAAATTATAAAATACACAATATGTTTTATTCGAGAAATCCAAAATTACCCTTACAATATACCTATATTTAAATCATAAAACACTTCTTGGATTCCTTGGAAAAATCAAAAATAATATATGGATGAGCTCAAATTTTTAGTAAAGTTATGAATATAGAATAATATATCATGAATAAATAATAATAATAAATATATTTTGGTAAATAATTAAAACACTTTCCCTTCAGTCAATTACATGATAATAAAATGGGGGGAACAGATGATGATAAAAAATTCAATATATATAATCAAATTATTTTGATACAAAAATATGGATATTATAGTTAATATAATAATCACATGTATTATCAGTAACTAATATCATAATTTGGAAATGCATAATATTGGAAGTCATAAATAGACTATCAAGGCCTCGCACCAAGATATCTTAAAAAATTTGTAAGGCCTCAGCTGAAAACCAAGCTAGTTTGTCTCATAGGACCAACTGATGCATTATATGGCCCATCTCATAAATTATTTAGTCTAATTAATTTTTCATTTGAATATATTCAAACCTAATCAATATAAACATTCAAATTAAAAAAAATAGAATATTTGTTTAATAATTATCACAATCAATAAACAGAATCATAGACCATCATGAGTAATATGAATGGTATCAAATTTGTACATCCTTAATAAAACTTATCATAAACCATATAGAGAAATAATAAATATATTATCATTTCAATATATCCCTAGTGAAGTATTTGTATAATAAAGGGTTGATGTTGTTGATGAATAGAAATACCATATATGTTATTAAAAAAATTATTGAGAAAAATAATATTTTTCTTTTGAATTTTTGTAAAGATAAAAATTTGAAAATTACATTAAGAATAATTTTATTTTAAAATAATAGTTTAAACTTATAAAGGAATCTTTAAAAAATTTAGTGGTTATTATTTCTAAAATTATGCACATGTCGTACACTTTAAAACCAAGATGATATTCACATTTTTGGTAAAATTAAAATGATACTTTTTGAGAAAAAAACATGATAGATCATTTCATTTTTGTTGATAAAATTAAAAAATGGATATAAATTTCATTAATAAATAATTTGGTGAATTTTTAAAAAATGGAAACCTTTTTAAAAAACATGGTTATGGAAGAACAAATATTTTCATCTGGATAGAGAAATAATGTTGGATTTTTTAAAACAATTCTCTATCATTTTTTGTACCAAAGACTTGAAACTTTTATTAATACATGAAAATTTTAATAAATATCTCTATTAGAATAAAATATACTATTTTTAATAAACATAAAATAATTCCCCCAAGGGAGACTTAAACATAAACAATCTTCAATAATAACAAGATTATAAAATACACCATTTCCATTTTTGTAACAATTGAATCATAATACCCATGAAAGGAATTATGTGAAATGAAACATTAAAGACCATGAATAAACAAAATTCATAATATTTCTTATCAAAAAAGGGAACTATATTCACTATAATGGAATAAGTCTCATAAAAGTAAAAGCTAGATGAGAAACCCTTACCTTATGTTTGAGTTCATTTGTATGTGTCCAAACCACCTGTATAATAAATAAATGTTTATTATAAGTCTATTAAATAATAATAATCATATATTAAATACAATATATGGTAAAATTATGGTCTTTTATTTATTTTTTACTAATTATTCCTTGTTAATATCCTTGTTTCTGGTAATAATAACATTGTTATTCATATATGTTTTGATTTGTTATTTTCAGTCCTTTCACATTGATCATGGTTACATAATATCTAGATTATTAACCATGATATTTTTTTTATATATTCATTATTTATTTATTTATATCAATTTTTTAAATTTTGAAATATAAAATGGATTCCATCATTCATGGGGATTGTAGGTTGTAGGTATGCATTAACGTTGTTTCCATTTTTTTCATAGTGGATGGAAAAAAAGAAAAATAAATATTAGTTATCCTTTATATAAAAGTAATTATTTCATATATATAATTTATATTAATAAAATATATACTCATTATCATCTATGTAAAAATAAAATGAAAAACAGTTTACATCGCTACGTGGAGGTGGTAGTCTACACGTACGCACGAGTGACGTTATTTGTTTTTCAATGAATTGTAAGGTATGAAGTTATATGTAATAGTATATTTATAAAAGTATTATTTGGTAATAAATTTCTAATAAACTTATTTATTATATCCTTAATAACTTCCATGTAAATATTAAGCAAAAATCTAATTACATCGCTTTGTGAGGCAGTAGTCCACCGTACACATGAGCAACACAGTCGTATCCCCCACAAAATGGAATATGGGAAGGTATCTGTGATATCATATTTATAAAAGTATAATTATATAATAATTATCATATAAATAATTTAAATAAATCATTTTATCCATCTGTTAAAGGTGATGATAGAAAATGAATGACATCAATTCATGAGGTGGTAGTTTGTTGTACACACAATTGAAGGTTTTGTTTCCCATTTAACAAAAGTAGAGATATATCTATGTTATTTAATTAAAATAATAAATTATAAATATATATGGGATTATTTTTCTATTGGATAATCACATTTTATTATTATTTTAATTATTTAGATGAATAAATAAAATAAATATGCATGTTTATAAATTTTACCTCTTATTCAGAGAGCCTCTTTAGGTTTAGAGCTGAAGCCTTCATAGGAGGTGTTAATAATTAATATAATTCCTACACGATTTGGGTAGATAATTATGGAATATATTAAAATATTTCTTTTATAAACCATTTTTTTTGATGTGTGATGTGCGACATAGAGAAGGTGTCCATTTATTAGTGGGGAAGAGGATACATATGGAATTTTTAAAAGAATAAAGCGTACCCACATTTTTATCCTTTCACAAGTCAGACAAATTGGTCATTATAAAAAACTAGAAATTATAATGTCTAAATATGGTCATAAAATGGGTTTGGGAAAATATTTTAGGTTATTTAAACCCTTATCATATTGTTTAAAATCCTAGTAAATATGTTGTAACCTTATCCAGGGTAATTAATTTTTAACAGTTTCTACTACTAATTGCGGTAAAAATATTATTATAATTTATTTTAAAATATTAATTTTTTCTAATTTTAAATATGTAATAAATTCTATGAAATTTAATTCATCTAATTAGTATAATTCAATTCAAAGTAAAACTCTCAGACGTGATAAAAAAGTAGTTTTCCAAAGAAAATTTCTTACAAGTATGGAATTTTTTATATTCCAATTAAACATAAAATTTATTTCATTTATATATATTTTTTAAATTTTAATATAGTTGATCTAAATTTACTTTAAAACTAATTTCAAATATAATTTATCTCTTTATGTAATTTAAATGAAAATGCAGTTTTCTATAAAAGGAGTAGTTTTCACTATTCGATGAAAAAATAACATTTTCGAGAAATTATCAAATATTAAACCAATGAAAATGTTAAAATCTTTATTTTTTAATTATTAATATAAATTTCCTAAAATTGGTAAAATAATAATTTTAATTTATGTGCACAAAGCACGGTGAAACTGCTTTTGAAAAAAATATAATTTTTTATGAAATATTTCTTTTTCATTCAAATGATTCTTATTTTATTTATAATCAATAAATAGACATGTAATTTATTTTATTCATGTTTATACCATATAATTTTCATGATTTATTTATTCCTATTTAAACCTACAAACTTAATGTATTGGTTATAATGTTTGTTTTTAAATAATAATATTTTAATAGAGCATCATGATTCCTTTAAATGGACTTTGCATGCATCTTAAGCTATCAAAGTGAATAAATTTATCCAAATTGAAATATATTAAAAATTACTTTTATGTTACATTATCTTCTAATATTAGAGTTTCATGTCAAATATTCTATCAAATATTAATTTTCTCTTTAAAATCTTAAGGCATTACAGAGGTAGTAGGTCATAGCGTCATCACCCTTAATTGTACCTCCATTTTGATTGAATCTTGTGAATCTTCTAGAACCATCTCCTTAAGGGGTTCTAATGACACATTTGGGAAATCCCACATCATGTATATGACTTTAAAATGGTGGTCTATCCACAAACTTCTAGTCCTACTTGGCATGATGGGTATGGAAATCATTATCCAAGTGACCCCACCCATTATAAGTATAGAATCGGCCCTCTATGTGATAACTGGATCCCTTATGTGATCCTTGAGATACATATTAATGAGTCATAGTATAGGAATGATAATGTATCCGCTTCAGATACCTTAATGAATAATTCCTTCAAGCTACTATAGATAACTCATCCACATGTTTCCCAATACTAGCTCAATCCTCCTAGAGTACCACTGTTACGAAGATCTCAGTCACAAAAGCTCTTTCTAGACCTCCAACATAATTGGGTATGCATAAATAGACCATAATACCTTGAATGTATATACAAAGTCCCTTCTCTAACATTCTCACCTAGAATTATTTGTCTTGTACCATATTTAGGGATCACCACATAATGTTGATGAACATTGTGGAATACATACCAGCCACAATCTATCATATTATATCTTAAGAAGATATTTGATTTAAACTAAACATAAAAAAGTAGTGGTCATACTCCTCATGAAATATGTACTAGAAGTCAGACCATGAGAATGTTTTCACATCATGGGCCTGCATTAATAAAATCCACTAGAGACAAACTGATCGATGGAAAAGATAGGCTTCCAGCACAACCATTTGACAAGTTCGGGATTACAAGAGCCTACACAATCGGACCAATGACTTAGTCCAATCCCCCTCCACATGGGATTTTTATTTCATTGTAACGTTAATAGTCTATGAATCTTGAACTCATAGAGTGTTCTAATCCTAAAAACACCATTATCCTAAACTTATGGTACTATCTTCTAGTCAATTTGTGTGGTTTCATCTCCCTATATTCATTAAGGAAATACATCAAGAGATAGACCCTGAAGTAAGGTTTTATCTATCAGTAGATCAGCTTCATGATCCTGAATTGGTAACTTGGTTTGATTTCTTCACAGAGGTATCTTGAAGGTAATCAAGATGTTCCATAGTCAAATGAGCATTTTTATGGGGTTCTGACTCAAGAAAGATATTTAAATGAATCAATCGTTAATAATTCATGTACCATTGTTCCCTGAAACCATGGACTCAATATGTCAGGTCCATATTTATATAGCCAGAGTCCTAGTGTAAGGATACATCAGTCACCATACAAACAGTAGGTTCTTTTTCATGAATTCCTCACTACTAAAAATTTTTAACTATCTCCCTTATTCCAAATAATTTCATCATAAATGGAAAAATCTAAACAACATCCCTAGGAATGAAGCTGGATCTAATACAACCTAGTATTAACTGACCGATTGAGGCCTACCTATTCAGTGGAAGGTTGAGACCCCACAACCCCAAGATCTCCTCTAATAGGATAGTGTAATGAGACAAGCTCCAATAAGTTTTAATTTAAATCAGAGTAAATTTTTTAATGTCCATGTAAGTACACACCCAAAAATATCAATTCATAAGTGTAGATGAAAATGAATTTGAATAACATCTAGAGTGTAAATGTAAATTCAATAACACCTATGAAAATACAACATATTACAATACTATAATGAAATAGAAAAAATACATGAAAAACCACAAATTATGTTCTAACATGAAAAAAAACAATAATAAAATTATACTGAGAGATCATAGCCCTTGATGTCAAAGTCTCAGCAACTAAATGTGGTCTATTCACCCTAGTATCACTATGCACCTCCAAAGCCAGAATAGATCAATATTTCTTCAACATAAGACATGACAGATCTGGGAAAAGACCGTAACAGGGTGAGTATATTCATACCCAATAGGATGCCCCAAAAATTGAAGGGATAGAGATATAAAGACACAACAAAAGTCATAAAACCCAAATAAATTTGATCATGAAACCCAATACATACATTCAAATGTATATATAACCATAAAAAACCATAAAATATAGAATGGTTTTATCTATCTCATAGCCCATCCAAAGATGATGGGTCTGCCTATAGCTCCAAAATCTTATCACTAATTCCCAACATCAAGCACAACATCACCAAAATATGTGCAGTGGGGCTCACAACATGATATAGTACTACAGATTTGAGGGATCCAAAACTCTCGTGTTGGACCCATGCCCTACCATAGAATGAATAATGGGGAGTACCGATCCATATATACAATACCCACTCCTATTTTTTGGGAGTTCTGACTCATCCTAAATAATTAGAATGAGAACCTGCACCCAGGTCCCATCGAGATGTACTAAGACAAAAAAAGCTATCTAGATCTTAACTTGATCACTACCATTTTAAAGAATCAAATAAAACATGTAACAGTCAGAACACATTGCATAATAACTTGTATTACACAATGAAGTGACCCATCATCTTATATATGGAAAAATTCCTATGATAGGATACTCATAGACCAAAATCCATGTCCATACCAAAGAGATATGAGAGGCATAAGTTTCATGGGGGAATAGAGAATGTGTAAGGGGGATCACATGATATGTGATTCCACCTCATAACCATGTTCGTTTCTACCATGTACATTTCCTGGAATCTATGTCATTATACATTGTGCATATAAGTGGTACATGGAATATAAGAGCCACATGGGGCCTTATTGTGAAGGGAGGTTTTTCCCATTCACTTTGGGTCATGCCTATGTACATGGCTATATACTTGGCCGTGTCTGGGTACCATGTTATTCCCATGTACCTTTCAGAATGCCCATATAAACCTAGATTACATAGTGTGTATAAACACATGGGGTCCTTGGAATGTTCCTACTAGCACAAGACTTGACCACCTAGGGAGGGTCACATGGTATATGATCATTTCAACATGATGTGTGATCCTTTAATCATCCCAAAAACCTAGTTTCATAACTAGGGGTATTCCATGGTGTGTGTTCCTATGGACTAGACACCACGAAGTATGGTTCTTTGAATAAACTTATATTCCTCACACAACATCTCTAACTTCACTCATCATTGTGAATCTCACCCTTTAGGCACCCATTATTGGGAGAGGTCATCTCTGGCCTCTAATTTCTAGCCCACGGTGGTTGGAAATCCGAAATATGATGGTCATCCATTGGGACATTATTATTCCCATGGATGAAGATCCAAAATCTCGTTGTGATCCATGTTTCCAACACCCATGACTATGAATCCATCCTAATCCTCCCAAAAATTACAACCATGATCATCATTCCCCAAAATACCATGAATCTGGGAGTTTAATCATGTTTGAACCTTCCATAGGAATGTCAGATCATATACCCAAGGGGAAACGATGTAGGATAAAAATAATGGTATAGGGAAATGTGCCTACAAAAGGGGAATCCATCATTTTCCAAGAATTAAAGGCCACAAATCTTATAAATAGGTTATCCATGGGTATTATCATGAAAAAAAAGATTTACTACATTAAAATAACCAATATATTTTGGGGTTCATGCGACGGATCAAATAAAAATTGAAAATTAAGAAGTTAAAATTACCACATTCAATATTTTAATAGAAATGGTGAAATTCATACTTCACGAGTCCTACATCAATTTCAGATTGATTATTGTTGATTAATGTGTTAATTGGTGATCATGAAGGGACACTATGCTTGCTGGATCTCGATCCACCACAATCTAATCACTCGACACCCTCCAATGCGATCCTCCAACAAAGAATTCTCAAATCAAATATCAATTCTCTCAGGTATTACATTGATAAACATGTTGAATTTTTAAAATGAGGTTTAAATAGATAAAATTAGGTCATGTGATTTTAAAAAATTAAAACAATTTACAAAAATTTAAAAAATTTATTTTCATTAAACACAGCACCAATTACTTCCTTAAACAGATGTTCTATGCCAACCAACCATATAATTCCCCTAGGGTAAACCGTACATTCCAAAATCAATCATAGTTTTTGATTTCCAATCTGAGATAATATTTGAGAGTTAGTCCACTTTTTTGGAAAAAAATTCATATATGATATTAATTATATATTTTTTATAATAACATTTTTGGGATCCCTATACCTAGAAATCTCATGTAGCCTCATCACATGTCCCCAAATATATTCCATAATTTATATTGAAGTATTATATATAAATAATAGGGAACCTACATACTTTCTAAAAATAGATACACGAAACACATCGTAACCCTGATAGAGAATCAAGGGAAGTAAAAAATTATAAGAAATCATCCCAAAATAATAACTAATTTGGAATGGATGGTTATATATAGGTCTTATATTTTCCTTATTTACAAATTAGATTAAATTAATATTAGGATATATTAATTAGAATACCCTTTCCCCAATATTGTAATATTTATCTCACAGATGATCGTCAGTATAACTTTTTTATCAACTTTGATATTCCCTTTTGTGTTGCTGAATGACTCTAGCCTTCTCTAGAATATCTTAGATCCCACTAGATTTATTTTTTGATCTTCATCCCCTCATGTAGGAGATCATTACTTCATTTCATATATGGAATCATAATAATATATTTAAATTATTGATTGATTGTTATTGTTTTTAAAAAATTTCTCCAATGAATGGTTTTTATATGAACCACCTTTTAAACTTATATAAATATCTATCAATATGTATTATATATTTTCAATGGTCCTATCATTATACCCTTCTATTATAATATGATATACAAAAATAAATAGAACATTATATCCAAATATTATAGAAGTATTCTCTATAACTCCAAGGTAAACATAATATTGGCATCAGATATAATAGAATGTTGAACTATGTACAACCTTACCACTTCTTTAAATTGTATCCTGTAAATATGATCATGAGAGAAATCATATGTAATGGTAATGAAATGTGTTGAATTTTTAAGGATATCAACAACAACCAAAATAGAATTATAGACTTTATATGTTTGGCGGAGTTCCACAACGAAATCCATGGTGATGTTTTCCAATTTCCATTATGGTATAGATAATGGGTGTAACATCCCCTTATACCTTTTTCTCTAAAAATTAACTTTCTAACATACAAAAAACGAAGATACATACTATACAATATACCTTTTCATGTTGTCCCACTAGAAATACCCTTTTAAATATTTTTACATCATTGTATATCAATGTAGAATAATGAACTATGAAATATGAACTTCATCCAACATAACATTATGTAGATGTGGTATTGATGAGACACATACTCAGTTTCTGAGTATTTTCATTCAATAGATATTATTGGTGAACTTAGGAGGATTTTTCATCTTCCTATTCATTTTCACATCATCCTTATAAACATTTGTAATCCTCGCATTGATGGATGGTTGAAAATTTATCAGATAATGTTATGATATTTCCAATTTAATTATGATTTCATGATCTATATTCTATAAATACATACATATTGGATCAATTTCTAATATTGTCACAGAAAAAAGAATGTTCATTATGAAATAGAGCATCATCGACATTATTTTCTTTCATAGAGTTGTAATGTATTGATTAGTCATAATATTTAATCAAATATAACCATATTCTTTGATTTATGTCCATAGATTTCTATAAAAATATATAATTAAAGACATTATCATCAATATATATACCACACCATTAACCATAAAGATAATACCTCCATAATTTCAATGAAAAAAATATAGGTTCCAAATCTAAATCATTAGTTGGTTATTTTTCCCATGAATTTTTAATTTGTTTAATGAATAATATAGTGATCCAATCCCTTTACACATATTATTACATGATTTTCAAAATAAAATTATATTAATGAAGACCCAAATATCATGAGGCCTAGTTTCATTGTAAGACTAGTATCCTAATACATCAATGTGAGGCTAAAATAATAAATTTTTATTTTATTCTTTGTAATGAGATCATAAATCCTTTCGATCTTATAAATTGAATATGATAAATTGGTTAAATACATAGATAAAAGGTTTCAGCTGAAAATATAAATAAGGTAATAAACATGATAATGAAGCATAACATGTGAGTCGAAGATATAATATGTTATCATAGAAAGAGAAGTATCAAGAGTAATCACATGGTAGAATGACATAAAAACATTATATCACAAGATCATGTAATCATAGAAAATATGGTAGAAACATATAACATGACATAAATATGATTCAAGGATAACTTCCCAGACAATACCACATGGTAAAAAACCCTATAATGGATTTGGATTACTCTCTAATACCTTAAATGTAGCCTAATGAGACTAATGTTTTACCCAATTCATTGCAGAGATATCTAAGAACATCAATCAAAACATGTTCAGTATTATGTGTTCCAAATAAAGAAAATAATAATAATAATACATAAACAAAAGAGTTACCCATTGAATGAAATGGGTTATATAATCCTGTCTCATATCATAACCAAATGGAATTTTCTAATGAATATATTTGAGAGATTAATATAAGGCATGTGCTACACTCATAAATTAAGAGATATTAAACAAGGTATATATGGGAGGTACATATATACAAAATTAAAAAGTAATCCATAACTTCAATGGTTTTATCCATCTTTGAAAATGTCTTTAATATATTAAATAGAATATTTCATGAGAAAATTTCCCCTTTTGCATTGAAATAAATTCTTTATAATCAATAAAAATACAAAATATTATAAAAAACATTTCATTTAAAAACTAGATTGGAATATAATAAACTAATATTCAAATAATTTAGTTTTTATGATATTAGTTAATTCCATTCCTGTCATTAAATTTAAAAAACATTATTTTTACACTGCTGTAAAAAAGGATAAAAAGTTTGTCTTATGGAAAAAAGAAGAAGAATGTATTCATAAATTTTTTTAAAATTAACAAATGGGTAAAAATATCTTCAATAAATAATTTGTATACTATTTAAATATTTTTTGAAACTAAATTTTTAAAACATAGTTATAGAATAAAATTCATTTTCAACCAAATATAAAAAAATGCAATATTTTATTAAAAACATTTTATCAACCGTTTTAAGTACAAAAGAAAAGAAGATAGAAATATTATTTAAAATTTTCACGAATAAACATAGGATAATAAATATAATCGTTATTTATGATATAATTATCCAATAATATCCTACAACGGAGATTCAATCATAAAAAATATTTCTTAAAAGGAGATTGAAACATAAACTCTTACCACATTGGTAAATTGTGAATCATAACTCCCATGAATGAATTAAATGAACTTTAAATCAAAATATATTTATTTATGAATGATTCATGTTATAATATTTTAAGGGGAATTATATAAAACATTTAAAATAAATTAGTTTCATAGAATTACATGTGTCTTGAAGAAGGATGTTTTGATACGAAACCATTACCTTGAGTCTAGAATTTTTTGTGTTTGTACTTTATATCTTGTATAATAAACATATATTATTTTTCATTAATAATCCTTTATATAATTAATTACTTATACTTAAACCATTTAATATTTTTATTTTAATTATTTATTTAATTACTTAATCAGTAAAGAACACGAAGTGTGTTTTGAGGAAACTCATTTCATAATTTCGAAATGGAATTAGTGTATTGACCATGGTTAATGGGTTTATTATTCGACCATATAAAAAATAATATTAATTAAACAATTATAAATTTTATACATAGATTAATCTTTTAAAATTTCAATTAATTATGGTTATGAAAAAATTATTTTTATTACAATCATAGAGATGATAGGTCGTATATATGCATGTGTAACGTTTCTATCTTTCAAAAATCATGATGAAAGGATGTTATGTGTTATTTTATCAGTAAATAATTATCGTAAAATCAGAATTATAATATTATTTTTTAAAATACAATTTCATATGGTATCCATGTAATGCAGTAATAAAGAATAATCACATCACTTTGTGTGGTAGTCCGTTGTACACATAATGGATGTTATCATTTTTTAATAGATGGAAAGGTATGAAATTTAATATATATTAACATTATAAAATAATTAATATTTCATGAAAATAATATATAAATACTAAATATGTCATAAAAAACTGTAGTGATAGGAAATGGCAAAAAACGAATTAGATCATTTTGGGAGGCGATAATCCTCTGTTCTCATAAATAATGGTTTTTCCCGTCTAATGGAAGAGGAGATTGATTTAAGTTATGAAAATAACATAATAAATGTCAATATATATTTTATATTGATGTTATTACATTGGAATTATTATGAAATAATTTCTATTGGAAAAAGAAGAAGTATAAAAAATAAGGATCTTGGTGAAGATGATTAACTTGTGATAGATGAACCCCCTTTGGATCTCTTACTAAAGAACCTAAGGTTTGTAATTTGGATAGAAAATAATATATAAAATGTGTATATTTATTTTTTGAGGAATTTTTTAGGTTTTTTTCAAATAAAATGGCTTTATATGAGCGTTGAAGTGAGTGGATGGGGTTCCCTTTTATAATTGAGGAGAGGAGGTTTTGTAAATAACCAAAACAATTTAATAGTGGGAAGTCACAATCTATCCTAGAGACTCAAAAAATGATAAATAAGTATTAAATAGGTTTTATGATCAATTAAAACATCCAAAATTTAAAAATATTTATTTTTTAGACATGTTATTCCATTTACTTTTAAGGTTACACAGTTTTTACATATTAAATTTTCTCCACACTATCTAGTTTTCTTTAATATTTTTATTGATAATTGTGACAAAAATAAAGTTCAAATTATTATATAAAATAGAATATTATGATAAAAAATATTAAAACCATTTTATAAAATAAAAAACTTGGAACTTTCATAATTAAAATTAAAAATAAACATACATAACTTGTCGAAATATGAGGTTTTACGAAATGATTTTTTCAAGTAAAAGATGTTATATTATTCACTCTATGAAAAAAAAATCATAATTAAATTAATTTACATTAAAATATTTATATATAATATAAAATTTAATTTAAATCATTCTTCATTAGGTGTTATTTTAAATAATTAAACTGGATAAACATTACGTACATTAAAACAGTTTTTAGAAAATTAGTTTTTAAGACTAAAAATAAACTTATAATGAAATGAAGGATAATAATGATTTAAATATAACTAACTGGATGAAATTTTAACTAAAAAATATTTAAATTTATTAAAAATTAAAATAAAATATTAATTTTACTTTAATTTTATTTAATTTATTAAAAAAATAACATTTTAAGAAAAAAACAGGATTTTTCCTTATTCACATAAAAACAATATTTTACAAAAAATCACAAAATATCACCCTATATAAATTTGATATTCTAATTTAAAAAAATTGATAAATTTTATAAACTAAAATTACCAATATTTTAAATAAGTAGTTATTATATTTTCTATCAAAATTCAATAAAATAATTTTTTATAAAAAGTAATTTTTCTAGAATTAAATGACTTTACTGAAATTTGAGTATTTTTAATTATGAATTATTCAACATAATTATATAATATTAAACCTGGTAATACTTTTTCATAATATGGTTATATTAAACATTTTAGTATTAAGTTTAATTAATATTACTTTGTGTTTTTGTGTTGTATATGATTTTGAACATACTCTTATTTATAAATATTATCCTTCCACAATATACCCCTATTAAACATATTTTTTCCTCATAATTTTATCTTGTTCTCAGTTTCACATTTGAAAATTTATTTATGAAAAACCAACATCGAAAAAAGGGTTAGTAAAACACCATCTTAAAAGAATGATATGGAAATAAAAAACACCATATCAAATAACACTTAAGTAGGTTTCCCAGTAGGAAAATATTAATGGAAAGTGAAAATATTTAAATGAATGAAAAGAGTAAATAATTATAGATAGTGATATATAGAATTTATCATAATAAATTGAATGGTCAAGGGAATGTTAATGATATCAAATCTATAAATTCTTATTGTATTAAAAACCTATTAATTCCTCAAATATAATGGTTGTAGGATAACATTTTTATTTCATGATCCTTTTCCCACATAAATGGATTATTGTATTATTATTATAGAGAAAAATAGAAAATATATATAGTTGATATCTTTATATTTCTCAAACACAATTTCACCCTTTGTTTGTGCTTCTATCACAATCCACTTCCCCTCATAGCCTATAAAATTAATATCATATATGATTTTTATTCATGAAGCACTACAATTAAAACATAATGGATCATAAGTTTCATAAAATTGTAACAATATATTAATAAAATAGTTATTATAGAAAAAATGGTAAACACCAAGTATGATAAAACCCAAAATGAGTATGAATATTCTAATCGAAAAAAAATCAAAAATAAAACCAAAGGTTTAACAAATATCATTCCTTAAATAAATAATCCTATATTCAAAATAACCTTAATAACCTCAACATGAATGAAGTTTTTTACTTTATAGGTTATCTCATACCCTTTATCTTATATCTCAAAAAACATAATATTATTCTTCCCAAATAAACATTTTCTATCCCCTAAAACATATATATATATCAACCTAGTGACATTTTTTCCATAATATAATTAATCATTAGAAAATACATGAAAATTAAAAAAATTCATCCACTAATATGTTTCCCAAAATCCAAAAAAACATTTATCCACAAAATAATTTAATTAAAGATATTCATACAAACTAATACATCACATAATCAAATGTTAGGGACTACACCCATATCGTTCTTCGATTGTATGTTCAAGCTTTTCAGCCTTGTAGGATGTGATTGTTTTCCACCCTGCATGAGGTATATCCTTTTCTTATAAAACCATATTTATATAATTCCTAGAATGTTACCAATAATGTGATGATCATCCTCTAAATACATTTAATAATCAAATCATTTTTAACCACTAATGTCTTTATTATAGACTATTTTTTCCATCAAAAAAATTAATAGAAATTAAATATAATTACCACAATATCAAGTACATGTAACATATTATCATCTCCTCAATCATTTTTTTTATCTATAAAATAACAACTTATCATTAAATAAATTATTTAGGTAATTATTACCATTACAGATATTCTTGAAAATCCTTAAATAAAATCTATTGCATAATTAACCATAAAATATTCATGATTCTTGTTAGCAAAATACCATTAATAAAAACATTTCAATAAAAGTATTCTCGAATTCCAAAACCAAAACATGTCAATCATTATAATTCAATAATTCTCATAACATATGACCTTAGTAATTAATCCATTTATTATGGAATTGACTCAGTTAATTACCATTTTACCCACATCTACAACATTTAACTATTAGTGGTTCCTTAGGTTGAAGTTTATTTCCTTGTGTCTTGTTAACCAAATTCTTCATTTTTATTATAAAATTAGTTTTTTATCCATTCCTGTATATAATGTATCCTCTAATTCCTTTACGTAATTTATCATGGTACCTATTACAAAAATTTTGATATGTTGGATATTTAATCTTCATATTATTATTATATTTAATAATTAAAATTCCATGAGACAGAAAACATATCTTAATTGATGTGTTTGGAAATTCAATTTTGTTCCAGTTGTTAATTATAATTCGTGATAGCTCATTTGGTATGATCACAAGATGTATTAATGTTGATTAAATTATGCTAATAATATCATTAGGGAAATCATTAAATTTTCCATCACATTGGTTTTTGAGATACTTTATCATATTCCCCAAAATTAACTAAAAAGAATAAAAGAAACAAGACAAGAATGAATTAACATTCAAGAGTTGAAATTTATAAACCTATATGTAATGACATATCAATGATAAGTATATCCTAACTTATTATTATCTATAATTCAATCTATTTTATCCATGGTAACATTTCCTATTAGGTTTTTTGACTTATAAATTTGTTCAAGTCATTCATTATGGCTTATAAAGAGTTTGTTATTTTCCACAACATATTCCACAGGAGGGTAAACCCAGGTGTCTATAGAGGAATATTATCATGCACTAGGTGATGATAAATTATAGAATAATGTGATTTGTTAGGATTTATTACCCCTAGGTAACAATATTTCAGATCTATATCAAATCATAGTATCCATAAAAGCATGTAATTACTTCGAAATGACTTTCTCTATACTACACCAAAATTCAATGTTATTTTGACTTATTTAGAATTGTCCTTAATCTTACACCTAGGTTTATAACTAAATAATTTGAATCATAATATAAAACAATATCTAGAGATTACTATAATACAAAATATAGAAATAAAATCCTTTTATATATTGTAGAACATGATTTTTAAACATAAATAGCTTTTTATTACATCCAAAAGATCAGGGGGCCTAGTGTACCTAGAAGACTAGGTTCAAAGAATATCAATGTGAGACAAAAATATATAAATTTTTTATTTTATTCTCCTTAATGAGTTACTAAATAATTTTCATGTAATTAAAAATTATGGGTTAAACTGGGGAAGTATATAGATAAAATGGGTGAGGAAAAAAATAAAAGTAACAGAAAAAATATTATATAGAAGAATAACTTGTGAGTGAAATATATAATATGATATCATAAAATATAATCTGTTGGAGTAATCACATGGGCCATAAAAGAAATAACATGGTATCATAAGATTATTTAATCAAGCTAAATTTATCAGAAACATATAACATATCATAACCATGATTCAAGGATAATTTCTTAGACAATATCACATGGTGGAGAAAGTTCCATAATTGATTTGGTTTACTCCCAAATCTTATAAATGAGGCATTATAAGACTAAAAATTTACACAATTCACTGTACCACTATCAAGAAAACCCATTATAACATGTTCATGATTATATGCTCCACAATATTAAACCAATAATAAGGTATAAACCTAATAATTACCCATGTAAAGAAATGAGTTTCATCATCTTGTATCGTATCATAAAAAAGGGAATTTCATAACGATGAAATTTGAGAGATAAACATATGGAATGTATTACTACATATATATCAAGGAAATTAAGATAGTCATATATCTAAGAGGTGTATAAACATAATTGTGTCTAACACTTTTGATCATGGAGTGTTTCTCTAAATCTGTGCTATCAATGATGATTGTTGACGCTACACTGTGCCATATAATCCCGCTTTCCAAAGGTGGATGACAATCCTTGATTATTTGGATATGTTTTATCCTTGATTTAAAAAGGATGATGGGATTCCATTTCCTCATTCTGTGGATTCCTCCTTGAAACTCATTGCCTAGTCTTGGTCTCTCTTAGAGATTAAGGCCTTTTTCATGAAACTATCTCTTATGCCATATCTTTTTGGATACTGGTTAATTACACTACTTCAACCAGTACATTCCAAAGAGATAAGTCACGAAAGCAACCTTCAGTAAAAAGTGTAGTTGCGTTGTGAATAGATGACATTTCTTGACCCTAGAACATCGATATACCTGAATTCTTCATTATTAGAGGGCTTATCGAGTGTGAGGAAGCTCAAAGAATCCATCATCAATTGCAGGGTACTTATCCAGAGGCATGACATTGATGTCTACTTCAGATTCCAAAATTTGAACAAGAGTATTATATGATTTTAACATTTGGAGGAGACATATCAGACTGATTAGAACACTGAACAGAGTAGATTAAATAAGTGTATCCCTATAAGGAATTACCGGGAAAGTCCACCAGATGGATCAGAACTCCCAATAAGGAAAGTCCTGAGATGGTGTGTCCCAAAAGAGAATGTTTCAAACTATGATGGCTGATCTAGACATCACAATGGAAAAATCAGGGAAATGGACCCCAAAAATGGGAACACCACGGTTTACTATTGGATGTGATTGAACTACATGAAGGCTTCATATATACATTGGTTAGAGGTTAGGGATGGAAACCCATGTAGTTCGAAGTGGTGATTTGGGCCTTACATATGGTTAGGTGCTCTTCATTAGAGGAGAACTCTTTGTTGGATGAATATGATGTGTGGGGAATATTCATGTTGTGCTAACCAAGTGTTTCCAAGAGCAATGAGATGAATCAGGATTATTCATGGTTACCTACCTGAATATATGGTGTGATCCCATTGGGACGTGGAGGCCTATGTAAGAATATGGATGGCTGATGGATGATAGGGTGAAGTGGGTGGGATGAATGAGATGGAATCGAAGTGAAGGTGATGGTGTTGTGCTTGAACATCAAGGAGGTTTCATATACATCTCAGTGTATTGGAATCAATTTCCACATTGTTCATGATGGGGTGATGAGATGCCTTAAGATGTGGCCCATGATAATGGAGGGAATGGCTAAGGACCCGAAGGAAGTAGAACCTCCAGGTTGGGGCGTAATTTTCCTAAAACTCGAAGTCATAATGGAAAGAAGGGTTTGTAAAATGGGTGACGGGATTGAACCTTAGGGAGGATTCCTATGTCTCCTAGTGTCTAGGACTAGAAGTCCACATAGTTCGGGATGAGGGCATAGAATCACGGCATACACAAAGGATAGTGAATCAAAGATGCTCCATGAGATTATGCATGGTAAGAAAACCTTTGCAAGAGTGGTAATATTTGTTGGAGATTTATGGTGAAATGTGGGGCTTATGCATGGTTAGCTACCTAAATGGATCAGAACATCTCAAAGGGTGGATCAAAGTTAAGTGTCCCAAAATGGAGGATGTCAGACCAGGAGGGTACATCCCTAGGAGGGAGAACCAAAGTTCACCTTTGGTTGGGATGAAACCTCAAAGAGGTGTCCTACTTACCCGAAAGAGATCAAAACCCACATATTTCTGAGATTTCAGTTTAATATCTATGGGATGACTGATCTGACAGAAAATAGCAGGGGAAAATGGATTGTGGGGAGTGATGGGATTGAACCTCGATGAGGCTTCCTATGTACCCTGTTTGGAAAATAGGGATGAAAGTGCACATTGTTTAGTTTGTGAAGTTTAACATCATGCACAATGAAGGGGGCATGGGAATTACACATAGATGACAACCCATAGTCATTCTAGGGATTTTTCATGGGTATTGTACCTTAGAAGATTTTATGGTCAATACTTTCTCTAAGACCATGTGAGTCATGCTCGGTATTGGAAAAAAGAGGTGAAAATAGACCCAAATATTGTGTCGTGAATAGTATGGCCTCATGGTATAGTGTAGGGATATGTCATGGCTATAAACTGGGGGAGGTGGAGATTGGTACATACTTTAGTAGTGAAGCTTCAGAAGGTGGTTCAGGGCTTACATGGATACTGACCGAGGCACACATAGAGACAAACCCCAAAGGGAGAGAGAAATTGGATTGATAAGGCCAGAAGAAAAAGGTTATCGGTCTCATACCCTCTCTAATCTTCACAAACTTATCCCACCCATGTAAAATTATTGTTTAACATCATGTGTTGAGGATGGGATGCTTGTTAGTTTAAAATCATTCAGCTTAGATAATAATGACCAACTCCAAATCCCATGGACTTATATAAAATGTACCAACTTGCACTTGGGTAAGGGAAGGTACAAAAGATACCTGATGGGAGAGAGGAGGATAATTGGTCAATCAATGGGTCCATGTTAGCATAGATATATGAAAAAGCAACAACAGTTAGCATACCGATGCAAATAAGCATAAGGTATTTCAACACAACATGGAGAACTACTCAGAAAATCTCTATTAACTTCCACATTTCACTTAGGTGATTCCATTAAATCTTAATGTGTTGAATCTTGACTTGGGATTGGACAAGAGTGAATCCCAGTGATGCTACCTCCTTTCCGAACTCTGACAAATGGGCTTTGTATAGATCAATTCTACTATATAAGGCCATCACTTCCTTTTTCTGAGTAAATTAGATTTGTTTAAGCTCTATTTTTATTATAATAATGTGGTCACAGTTCCAGGACTATATTATCAATAGTAACAATTATTTACAGTATTTTAAAATCCAAAAACATAATCCCAAGGAAGTGCATGCGATTTATATAACCATTTTACTTAATAAAACATTTAATTAAATCAAGAGGAATTTCCCGTAATAAAATTTTGGATCATTAAAATCTTCCCCCCTTAAAAAAATTAACCCTCTAAATTTTCTTTTTCCCATATAAAAATAGATGAGGGTAACTATGCTTCATCACCTCTTATGATTCCCATGTTTCTTCTTCAAACTTGTGGTTTTTCCACAACACCTTGACGAGGGGAATTATCTTATTTTTTAGAAATTTTTCCTTATGATCTATGATCTTCACTAGATTCTATTCAAAGGATAGGTCATTCTCTAATGGTACCACCAATAGATTGAGTTCATGTGATGGGTCTGATATGTACATTCTCAAGAGTGATACATGGAATACATCATGTACTTGATATAGGTTCGATGGGATTATTAGTAGATAGTCCACTACTCCAATTTGATCAAGGATCTAAAAAGGGATGATATACCTTGGAAAAAGATTCCCCTTCTTCCCATATCTCTTAACTCTCTTCTATGGTGACATGTGGAGGAATATCATGTCTCCAATATCAAACTCTAGGTCTCGTCGATGATTATCAACATAAAACTTTTGTCAACTCTGAGAATCTTTAATGTGCTTCTAGATGGTCTTAACCTTCTCCAATACTTCTTAAAACATTTTTATACCTAGGAGTATTCTCTCCCCAGCTTCATCCCAACTTCTTGGTGTTATAAAATTCCTCCCATATAGGGATTCCTAAGGAGCCATTTGGATCCCTAAGTTGAAACGACTATTTTAAGAGAACTCAACCAGAGTAATACATTGATCCCATCCTCTTTTGAAGCCCATTGAGCGAGATCTAAACATGTACTCATGTATTTGTATAGTCCACTCAAATTGTCCAACAGTTTGAGGATGATATGTTGTACTGAAGTTCAACTCAGTATTCAGAGCATGTTGGAGACTCTTCTAGAACATAGAGGTGAATATTGGATCTTGATCAGATACAATAGATAGTGAAACTCCATGGACCCTTAACACTTATCTTACGTATATCCATTCCAGTTGATACAATGATAAATCCTCTCAAAATTCAATGAAGTATACAGTCTTTGTAAGATGATCCCCAAAAAACCAGATAGCAATGTTTACTTTGGATGTCTTCAGATGTCCGGTGACAAATTCTATGGTGATGTTATCCCATTTCCATGTTGGTATGGGTAATGATTGCATCATCCCCTTATACGTTTGCCTATCAACCTTCACTGGTTAACATACTAGGCACTTGGATGTATACTCAGTGATATCCTTCTTCATGTTATCCCACCAATAATTTTCTTGAAGATCTCAATACATCATTGGGTTTCCTGGGTGAATGGAGAAATTCAAACTAGGTGCATCATTCATATTTTCATTATTTAACTCAAGATTTGATGGAACAAAAAGTCTTGACCCAAATATCATAATTCCTTCTTCGATAACATTGATCTCCAAGGATTTCCATTTTTTGATAGTTGCCAATTTCTTCTGAATTCCAACCTCATCCTTTTTAGCATCCTTTAACATTTCCAAAAGTTATGGTTGAGAAATAATATTTTAATGGATTTTTTATGTTTGATTCTTTATGATTCACATGTCAATATTCATCAAATCTATGAATATTGGATCATTTTCAATTATCATCAATGATAGAATCGATGGGTCCTTTCTACAAAGAGCATCAACTACATTGTTCTCTTTCCCAGGGTGGTAATGGATTGTGTAGTCATAGTCCTTGATTAGCTCTAACCATCTTCATTGGAACATTTTGAACTCTTCCTACGTGAATATATAATTGAGTCTTTTTTGATTCGTATATAATCCACACTTCTCCACAAAGAGGTAATGTTGCCAAATTTTTAAAGTGATGATTACTACAGCCAACTCCAGATCATGTGTTGAATAGTCTTTTTCATGAAATTTCAATATCATTGAATCATAGGTAATTACTTTGTCATTTTGCATCAACACACTTCTCAGGACCTTCTTCGAAGCATCATTTAATACCAAAAAAGTTATCCACATATGGGTAGTGTGAGAAGAGGTGTAGTGATAATCCTTCTTTTCAACTCCTTGAATATATCTTTGAATTCATCACTCAAAATAAAATTGACTCCAATTTGAGTTGTCTTGGTAAAAGGGTTTGAAAATCTTGAGAAATCTCATACAAATCAGTGATAATATCCAGATAACCCTAGGATGCTATAGATATCCATCACTAATGCTGGCCTCAGCCATCCCTCAATTGCAGCTGTCTTGGAGGTATCCATAGATATCACATTTCTTGTGATGATATGACCTATTAATGAGAACTCCTTCAAATAGAACTCAAACTCGCTATTATTTTAATAGATATTCTCCTTTTGCAAGGTTTCTAGTAAAGATTTTTGATTCTCTTCATTCTCCTCCTTGGTATTGGAGTATATTAGAATATCATCAATAAATACTACAACAATATTTTCGATGTAATCATTAAAGACTCTATTAATCATCTTAATGAATATTTCTAGAGAATTACTGAGTCCAAAAGGAATTACTATGAATTCATATTGCCTGTATCTTGAATAAAAAGTAGTCCTGGAGATATCCTCCTTCACCCTTACATGGTAATATCCTGACCACAGATCCACCTTGGGGAAGTATTGTACTCCATGTAGCTGATCGAAAAAGTCATCAATTTTTCATAGAGGATACTTGTTCTTTATCAATATTTTGTTGATCTCACAATAATAAATGGAAAGGAGCATTGACCCATCATTCTTCTTGACGAAGAAGACTTCTATACCCCATGGTGAAGCACTAGGGAGTATTAACCCTTTATCCAGGTTATCCTATAGTGTTTATTTAGCTTCTCTTACTCTACAAAATCTATTCTATACAAAGTCTTGAATATTGGAAAATACCAATGTATAATATTGATAAACAATTCAACATCTCTTCTAGGAGGGCAGCGAACTCCCTCTCAATAGGTATGTCATTAAGGATAGTTCCTTCTATAGAATCAATCATCTGAGCAAGATACACATGCTCATAGGGCAGTAATACCCATGCTTTAGAATATGGGTCTAAATAAGATTTATCTTCCTCCTTTCACTTGTACTAAATAAGGGGTCTATTCTCCATATGGAGAGTGATTTCCCACTCATGTCAATTTATGTTGGATCTATATAGGGAAAGACAATCCATGCCAAGAATTACATAAAATTACACCAGAGGTAGTATGATGAGGTTCACCGAGAGGTTCATTAAAAAAATTGTGATAGGAGAGGACTTATATTCATGGGATGTAGTGATTTCCCCATTTTTCATTCGCACTAACATCTTTAATTCCATGATTTGTGGTGGTATTGGGATTTTTCTACTAAACATTATAGTTATAAAAAAATGTGTGGAACCAGAATCAAAAATTATGTTCTCAATTCCTGAATAAATAATGAGAGTACCAGTCACCACTTAGTTTTCAGGGTTTTTTTAGCTGTAGTGATGAAAAAATGTCACCCTTTATACCTTAGAGTTTTTTGGTTGCCTCCCAAATCCCTTATATTAGTGAACTAGTTTGAAAGGTTCCCTGGTTCTTTGTAGTTGATGTAATGAACAATGCGTTGTGGGTTGAACGGATCATTCCTCTCCTCTGGCGCAATGGTGGATTTTTACTATCAATAATAAATGGCAAGGTTCTCTTCTCTTCCACACATAAATCATTTCCTCACCCCCTTCATGAAATTCCTAGGGTGCGTCTTTCCGCACCTTTGGAAAGTGGGGTGCTGTAATTTCTTAACACTGTTGGATTTATCCATCGGACCACTAGAATTAGTGTCCACCTTACGCTTCTTATCACCCTGATACCTCTGATATTTTCGGATCCCCATTTAGACTTTGAGTGCACATCATACAATTTCCTCATATCTATCAAATTCATGGATCACTATGAATTTTTGTAGGCTAGGTTTTATCCCAAAAAAGGAGCAGTCAACCTTGCACTTGAGGGTAATGAAAAAGATGACGGCATTTCGTGAAATACCTGTGATGTTTTCCTTGTACAATCTGATGGATTCATCATCTTTTTTCTTGAGGGAATGGATGTCCCTATCCATCATTAGTGATAGGGTGTGAGGAAAATATTTATCGAAAAATATATTCTGGAAATCTTTTCATTCCAATGCCTCGATATCTTCCTCAGACATTATATTTTTTATCAATATCCACCATTAATCAACTTCACCCACCATATAATAAGTAGCTATAAGAACCTTCTCTTGTTCAAAACATTGAATTACAGAGAATATTTTTTCAATGGAGTTGATCCATTGTTTAATGATTGAGTGATCATATGATCTATTAAAAGTAGGAGGGATTTATCTCATTAAGCTCTCGATTTTGGATTGTTCTTTCTTAGGGGGTCGTATGTTCCTCTTGAACTATGATTCTATTCAAAACATGAGTTAACTGAGAGAGTATCATGAAAATGTTTGTGATTCTAGCTCCCATCAGATTGGGAATATCATTAGAATAGTCATCACATTGATCTTCGCATCAATTGTTAGCCCAAGTCCTCCTATTACTGGACATTTCATGGAATAAAAGGAATTTTATGGGTAACACATAAAGGGGAATGAAAATAAAAAAAGGATAACTTATAAATTATATTTATTTCCTTAACTTATGAATTTTTAGGCTTCAGTCTATGTTATGAATGATCTACTTCCCAATATATATTTTTCGGGGTATTTTTTTATTCCCTAAAAAATGGTTAATACTTAGATTATAAATTTTCCAAAGAATATTACTCAAGAGTTTTGTAAAAAAGAGTGCATCGAGTCCTGTTTTCATGAACCAATTATCATTCGAGTCTAGCTCAGGGCAGTGTTTTCGAGTTTTACCTCTAGATATATATGTGCCAAAGCCACCACTACTTGTTCGTATCCAGACAAAGATGTATTTTCTTGATACACCAATTAATTAATAATAATAAAAAAATTGGAATGTTTTTGATATAATTATCCTTTTCACTAAATATTCCTCTAGTTTTTCAAATTTTAATCAAAAAAATAACTAAACATGTCCTTTGATACCAACTATAACAACCCTGCTCTTTGTTACACACTTTAACATGTTTTTTACATAAACTTGAACTTAAGACAACTCTATGTATCGAGAGGTATAGTGTCTTGGTAAATTAATAACATTAAATAAAAACATAGCAAATAAAATACAACATCATTATTATAAAACTCTTTTTAAATGAACATAACATTCTTTCGTACTTAGCATTGCATGGGAAAAACTGAGGACATGCTTAAGAAAAGGGTGAGATATAAATCCATGCAAGGGAGTAAACAAATAATAACATGAAGAATAAAAGACATTTTATGAAATAGTAATTTCAATGGAGTATAAGTTAAATATGAACAAAAAGGCCTGATATAGCATGATTATCATAACATGGAAATGTGGAAACAACATTTAACATGATATTAGTATGGGACAAGGATCATTGCACATGGGGCACGAGTAAAACCTCATTAAACTTGAATTAGCATGAGTAAAACCTCATTGTACTTGAATTATCTTGAGTAAACCCTCATTTCACTTGACGTATCATGATACTAATATTTCCTGAATTCATAAGAGTGTTATCTGGGCGCACCCTTTATAAACATTTCATTTCATGCATAAGTGTGCCACATAGATCATACAACATAGATTCATTACACATACTAATTTATTAAATGAATAAGAGATGTGGAATACATAAATTTTTGTACTCAATAAAAAATTAAGTGTTCATAATGGTGGTTACCCTTGATAGAGAAATGGATATGGTATTCACTTACATGACGATTTTGGCATGAGAAATTTCGGTGTACATCGGCAGCATAACGACATTAAATAGAAATCGTAAAATGGGTTTATGAGAGATATAGTGTTATATAATCATTTATATGGGAAATGAAAATTATGGGGGTCATGTAACATAATATCCCAACATATGTAAGGGAATTCATATTCATAAAATAAAAAAATTTCTTGAAAGTAAAGGAGGAGAGAGAAATCTCATACAAAATTTTGGCATGGTAACAGGTGTACATGGGAATCATTAATGAGATAGGTAGAGGTATATCATCATTCAAAAATAAGGTGTTCAGTATAGGGGATGTGAAAAACTATACCCCCAACATTTTTAATTGAAATAAAAGAGGCATACCAACATAAGGAATCTTGGACACAAATAAGGAAGGAAAAAAAGTGAGGATCCCTTACTTGGATGTGTGATCCAGAAGACATGGTAGAGACTTGGGAGATGATTCATGGAATCTTGGGGATCCTTGGGTGGATTCTAGAGAGAGTGAGTACGGGTTTTTAGAGCTCCAAGTGGTTTGAGTGAAGAGTAATGGGATATTTAGTGGGGTTATATTGGAAAAAAGAGGGAATTATTTATTATTTTGGTTTTGGACACTACACATTAAACTACTAAAAACCACAAATTAACCCATGATTTTTCCCATGGTATTTGAAAAATGGGAGAGTAAATCCTTATTTTATAATGCCAATGGCAGAAAATTTTAAAATATTTGGCTAGCTTATGTGGAGGTGAGTCACACTCTCAAGGAAATAATTATAAAATGACAAATTTTTTAATATGTTTTGGATGGTCCCCTAAGGCACTACAAAATTAATCAAAAAAATTTAAGATCAAATTTTTTTAAAGTTTAAACATTTATTGGCCTAATATAAAATTTATAGTATTTTATTACATCATTATTGTGTCATTATTATTTCATAAAACACATTATAAATTTAAACAGTATTTCATTTTTACCCACAAATTGTACTTTTTCAGAAAATTATGAAACATTCACCATGTGTAATTTAGAAATCCTGATTCCAAAAATAATATTCATTTTATAAAAACAATTTTATAAATATTTGACTTTTCAACTTTAAAATAAAACTGATATTTTTTGAAAATTCATGGGTTTTGATAAAAACTGCTTTCAAACCTTCATTAAAATTACAATTGTATTAATAAAAATTATACAACCATTTATGTTTAATAAAAATAAATTTAGTAATAATATTTTATTAAAATATTATTTAATTAAAAAATCCATTAATTTGGTAAAAAAATATTTCTTAACTGAATTTAAATATTAACAAAAAATACTATTTGTGATTAAAACCCCATTTACAAACTAATAATAATTAAATTAATGTATATTCATTATAAAAAAATAATGAACATAATAATAATGCTAGGGTCAAGTTACATAACCCCTTATAACACCTGGATAAGACCAAAGCGTATGGTGTGTGATGGTGATTAACTCTTGGGGAGGCTCTGATAACATCGCTGAGGTGGTAATCTCTATTAACTTCCACTTCTTTTGTAGGAAGTTATGTTCAAACTTAACATGTTGATGTTCGTCATGGTCTTGGTCAAGAGAGAAGCCCAATGATGCTACCTCCTTTCTGAGCTCCAAAAATGGGCTTCTTACGGATCAATTCTGTTGGATGAGGTCATCTATTCCATTTTCTGAGTAAATTAGATTTGTTAAAGCCCTATATTTATACTCAGAATGTGATCACTATTCAATAGCTATATTAGAAACAGTAACAATTCTTCATATTATTTTAAAATCCTAAAACATAAAACCATGGAAGTGCATATGTTTTATATAACCATTTTACATAATAAGATGTTTAATTAGACCATGAAGAATTTTCATTAATAAAATTTTGGGTCATTACATCAAACCATATCCAAAACCACCATCATGGGACGATATAACTCTTAAATTGTCAATGTGAATCCAATTTATTAACGGGAACCATCACCGAATCTAAAAAAATGTAAATCCCTCTAATGTTTTCATACATGTCTATATACATGAGATATTAAAAACACCCCACCAAAATACTTCTTTTCCTAGTGAATTCTCGATGCACATCTAAACAATCATCTTGAACTACTTGAGTTGTCAAACCATCATCACCTAAACACATTCCTTTCTTGAATTAGAAATTATATTCTCGTGTGTGGCCTCAAATTCAAGGTGGTTAAACCACAAAAATAGAAGACATCAGTCAAATTATTTACCAAAAAACCAAGATGGTGCTTATACAGACCAAACCATCTAGAGACACCAATGTTTCACCATCTAATTAATCACCTGAACCATTGATATTCCCACCATATAACCCATGTAACAATACAATTATAAGGTATAGTGCATTCCCATCCATTTAATTATCTAAAAAATCATGATATCCACATTATAATGACCCCTGATGCATTTTCTAACTCACCCCATCCCATTACTTGTCCAACCCCTAGTCAGACGTCCTATAGAAGAATTATCTCAAAACTATGAACTTCTTTCATTGATGTGCTAGTAATTTACCTTATCATGATGCCTTTATCCTCAAAGAAATCTTGGAATCAATTCAAATACATCCATATAATCATATACAAATATTTTAGTGAAATTAATCAGTTGAACCCCAAATTTTAAAAACCATCATCACACCACTTCCAAGAACCCACCCATCCCCAATACATGTAACCCTAAAATAATGTAAATTTATTCTTATTCTTGAAAAAAATTATTAAAAGCCTCCTAAAATAACATCATGAATCACACCCTACCTTAATCGTGTATCCTCAATCAATTAATATCCATTCACTTTCTAGAATCCAAATTCCAAAATGATTATCCTATGATCAATTTTACTGCTTCCACGTCTGTTATTTAATGTGGTACATGTCACCAAAACCAATACAATTATCACCACGGTAGTTCTCTTCATGTTGATACACTACCTAAAAAATTACCGATCACTATGGGCCATGCCCTGTCAGCTACTGAGCATAATGATTGGGCCCAACCATTCCAATTATTCCAATGAACCAAAAAGAATCATATCTTAGTACCGATTCCTGGCTCCCAAATACATCTTCTATTATATCCATTGATTTTCTTCTGAAATGATGGAAAAACCATTAATATCCCATGGTGTACTCGACAATATATGGTTTTTATTATTATCCTAAATTGAAACATCATATAGACCCCACATCGAATGTGTGTCTATCCTCCAAAACCATTCACATCAAATCCCATTGGAACCCATCGGCCTTTGGATCACACATATCAATCACCGATTCAAATTTAAATATAATCAAGAAAAACCACTATATCCACTACGTTGATCTAATTAGTAATCAAATGAGAATATCCTCTAGTAATTCACAACTATGGAAAATCAATTCATGATCCCATGAGTCACACATTACTAAACTTGGTTGAACATGTTACACAATAATTCAACTTGTCAAGAAATGAACAACCATGATTCTATCATGGAAAAAATAACATTCCACTAATGGCTATGGAATCCACAGGCATAGAATAAATTTATATTAATTATAAAAAAAATTATCCACATTATAACAACAAAATAAAATATATCCATGGTTTATAGCATTAGGCACTCAAACTTTTGTACCCTTTAATTCATGTATCGGTAAAATAACACTCTATGTGAACCACATTACAAGGCACTATCACCCATGGTTCTATTCACATAAAACTGAATGGAATCACCAGGCATATATTATATCCCTAGTAGAACCCCGTATATATTAGTATCAACTTATGGAATCTATGAATTCTTTTTTATCTCAAGCATAGTAAAAATAATTAGTTTACCTATCTCATTGGTTATACTCTATCATACAAGTCACTGGATAATTATGGATTGAATAGAAACACAAGGTATCTAGTTATTCCCACTTATACCATAAAAAATATATCTCAAGGGTCTTAACTTTTGGTAAATATCATGTTACCCTCTAAAAATCCAACTATGGAATCACTTTTCCAAACACCCACACTAGGGTACTCATATACATGACCATTTCACACATCACCACACCATACTATAAGGTCTCTGATCCTTACTAAGGAACATTGTTCCTTACCAACTTACTAGGGACACTTCATATCCCTCATGCTAAGGGACTGTATCATTGAAATTAATAAGAATATCACCATATATCCATATAACCTTCCATAATAAATAATACATATACATGTCGATCAAGCTGAGTATAATCCCATAATGTACATATATAGGAAAATAAAATATTATTTTTTTAAATTTTAAATATATGAACCTTAATTAGTGATAAAATCACACACTATCATGCCCCTACCTATCATGTGAATCATACATACCCAGTATGATGCATGTACAAATGCATCATGCCTCTATGGGATAAGAGCCTAATTCAAAACTGGTCTCTTTCCAATGGAGCAAGAGACAAAATGTATTGAGAAAATAATCAATCTCAAATTCCATATGCATTACATGAGGAATAAATAATATTAAATGTTGAATAAAAATATAGAATATCAATCACAACAATGGTTATCCAGGACTTCTTACCAAGATAGGTGTTCATGAAGCACTAGCCCAATTTCCATCACATACTCAGACTCTTTCCTAATTATTCTTTCTACCATATCAAAAATAGTATGAAAAAATAAAAATATGTCTTTGATACCATTTTATAATTCCCACCATAATTTAATATTAATAGTAATCATATCAAACCTCCACAATACATTAGGCATGCCTCCTTGTATTCCAGAGGTTGCAGAATAGTGATGAGGTTTTATGAAGGTACTTGGGGTACACTATACACCCAATATCAGAGGGTAAAATAAAAAAAATAAATAACTAAATTACATTGTGTAATGTAAAAAAAATGAAAATTTTATTATAAAATGAAATTCATCACAAAAACTCAAGTAGTCATGCTCACAGAAAATTAATGATTTCAAGGATCCATAAATACCTCATCATAGACTCCTAACCATCCAAGCTATCTTTCTCGATCAAAAAAATAATGAGCCTCATCCCAATGAAAACATGAAACCAATTAAAGGAATCGAGAGTATCTTATTTCAATGGTTTCCCATGAAGAGTGTAATGACATAACTCATTATGGAATCAGTAGCCCATTCCCATATTATACTCTGAATTCAGTTGTATGTGCATGTGACATGGTCAGGATAAAGGAATAAACTTCTAAACAAAATAAAAAAAAACAATCATAAGACGTACTTCAAACTAATGGTACAATGTCTCTGCGAATTATTCAAATACCATTAAAACCACCATATCAAAAAATCCCCAAAAGAGTATACAAAAAACTATGCTCCACAATCCATAACCACCATCAATCATAGGGCCCAAGAACCTGATCAAAGAGAACTACTTCAGTTAGTTCTAGAATATATTTTGGATTGAGAATAACCTCAAGTGAACATATAACCATACATTGGGGATCTCACAATCATGCATCCATCTGGACAAGTAGTGAATCCTGAGGCATCACTAGGCATTCCTAATCCTCAAGTCCAAGAGATGAACCCCATGGTAGTAGCTTAGAGTTCATCTATACTATAATGATGTCTAATTTCAAGTTGAGGAATCACCTAGAAAATCTTACATGTCAAAGTTCTAATAATTCAAGGGAGACCAAGGTAATCAAATGGAATACCATTTTGGATCATGCAATCCATTCATGGGCATCTAAAAACCCACAGCTCCTTATGCAATCCAAAAATAGTGCATCCACTCGATTTAAGGTGTTATCCCAGCCATCGATTGAGCGGATTAAACTATCACCCTTGGGATATCAAAGATCCCTGATCGAGGATATAAACCAAAACGAAACCTCATTACACTACTAAAATTTAAAGCATAATGAGAATTCATAATAGTATAGTAGTTTCATTATTCGAATCCCAACACGCAAACACTTCAAATAGTTTCATAATTCCAGAGGAATACCTACAATATTGGGATTTCATAATACATATTCACACACATTGTAATGTTGGATCCTATATACCACCTTTAGCATTCCAGAAACACATAAACTAAATCATCAGATTATAGTCGAGAGTGGTATCCTCCCATAATATACCATATGACAATATCACAAACATATCAGTCATCCAAGGGTCTTATATTTTTTAATAGGTGATTCTAAAACATCTAGAACAATCACAAAAAAGAAAAACAACTGATTCAAAGGAATGTTGGGAAATCACATATCATATCTATAAATATATAAAATAAAACATAACAAGTGTTAACCATATTTTCATTCCCATTACCATCAGGTCAGCCCTATATGATTTTGGTTAGGCATGAATTTTATAGAGAGACATGTTACCATCACCACCAATTCCTGACACACCCTCTTAGAGTTGGCCAACCACTAGGGAACCAACCGTGGTCCTAGTGGTCAAAAAAAATTCAATCACCCCACATGGGGTCCTTCTCACTCATTAAACCACCAAGGTCAACATCCATTACTTTGGGTATCATTTCCCTCGCTAATATTTTAGAATATTTTTCTATTTAAATAAATTTTATGTTTTCGGTAGCTTCATTGACACACTACACTGATCTTAAAATGAACCATGATATATTATAACCTAATAGTTAAATTATCTTTATGAATAGGAATAATTAAATTATAAGAAATACCAAAAAATGTTTTATATTTTGTAAATTTATTTATTAATTAATAATAAATAAGTATTTTTTTTTAATAAATTTATTTTATGCATTAGAAATATGTTTTCTTCAAAAATTGTTTTTTGTCGTAATTTGTAAAGGGATATTAAAATTTATTTCTACCATTTTTTAGAAATTTAATCTTTCTAAATGTTTTTTTATTATTCAAATCATAAATTGAATATTATATTTGGGTGATTTTTGTTAGTTTTCTTAATAGACTATTTTTTAAGTGAATAGAAAAAAATATTGTTTTTTATTATTGTCATTAAATTTAAATAAATAATGAAATATAAATATACAATTATGTTTTTAATTTTATATAAATGTAATATAAGAAATAATATAATTAATTAATATAAATTAACACTATACTTGAGTTTGTAATAAGTTCATTTTAAGCTTAATTACACATTTTTTAGAAACGTTTTTCATTGAGTTCTACATGTTTATATTAAAATTGATTTATTCCAAGTATATAAATTGAATATTTAAAAATAAATTCTATATCTGGAATCAAAATTTTAAAATACTTTAAATAAGGATCATTGATTTGTTGACATTATGAATAGTAACCATGTAAAATATTTCTAACCTCAGTAAAGGTAAAATAGGTAAAATGTGGTTAAATCCACGAGATAAGGCCTAAAATCCATCCTAAAACATTTTAATATCCTATTTTATCAGTGGTTTTCATCCAAATGAAACCCAGATATGAATATATGGTAATATATTTCTATACTCCTTTGATTATAAATTTTATATTATTTTAATGATAAGATAATTACAAAATACCTCTTGCTTGATTTTAAATTCTCTTATATGTTGTCTTATTGATAAAAATATCATATGAATGAATATAAAAGGTTATTTTTAATATAATTTAATTATTTTTATGATATTACATTATTTTTAGTATTTAGTTATGATATATTTACTTAAATTTCTTTATGCAATTCTCGTAAAATGATTATGCAAGAGTTATACAAATAAATGTAATTAATCATCACTATAATAAAATTAATATTACTTGGATGAATTTTGGTATTCTTAAAATTTAATATATAATTATAATGTATAAATGATGGTATTTTTTTGTATTAAAAATAAATAGTTTTATTGATTTCTTTGATGTTAAATTAAATGAGTCGTCCAAAATATTATTTTAATGTTACTTTATGTTAACTATTATATAATTAATGTATATTAAAATAAAAAATATTACAGAGAAAAATTCTGACAGGAAATGGTATAAAATTTCATACAATGACAATTTTTTAATAAATTTTCACCATGGAAGTAAATTTGTATCCCTTAAGGGATAAAAAATGTGTTACAATGGTTAATATTAACAATGATTAATAAGGATGTTATTCCAAAAGATATGGTGAAAACGAAACATAAAACATGTATAAATTTTATTTCTTTAACATATTTAGAGATTATAATTTTGTAAATTCTAAATTATTTCCACTCAGTATCACTTGACTTGATTATTATATATGTTATATTTAAATATTTATAGTCATTCCATGTATATACTTTCCATAACATATTAAATGGAACCTCTTCTTCTCCATTTTTTAAATGTTATGAGCATGCTATCTAAAAAAATGCCAACACATAGGATTTTATATATGAATTAATTTCTTTCTTGAGCTTATTTTATCACCCTAAGACAATCCTATGATGTTTTAAGGTGTAATGAAAAATAAGTCTCTAAAAGAAGAGATAATTGTCTTACCCGTCACTTTTAAAGTTTATTTTTCCTTATATATCCTATAAATATTTCGTATCCATCCTAAAATAATGTCTCCATTATAATAAATATACTAAAAAGTTTTTAGGATTACATTACAACCATATTCATCCTCCATTATATCGAACATGAAAAGAATCTATCACCCATGTGTAAATTTGGACTTTCACAACCTCATTCCCAAGGTAGAAAAAATCTAATTATCCCATGACCCAACCATGACACGCATCCACATTATAGTTTCATAACACAAACAGGTCTCTATTGGCTATATACGTACACCCCAAAAATATTTTATCCATATACCACCAATATCAAATGAAACCACCCTGGATTTTTATCAATTATCATGAAATCACCTCATCTGTCATGTAACATTCTAAACTCATACTCCATATCCTAGAGATTTTTTAAAATCACATATCAACATGTCTCACAAGCTATCCATGAAAACAACATAATTTCAAATGTCATGTTTACCTCTATAAGTATAAACATAGGTTTCACCAACCCACCTACTATATAGTTTAGAAAAATACATTCACTAAGTACAAGTTAAAGGATTGTCCTTTTTATCATTTAAAAATGATTCTCAACCACTAACATTACGAATCAGGCCATCAAAACAATCATACATCCTAGTTTTGTTATTATGAACCACTTTAAATGACCATCTTGAGACTTTTCCAACTGATCATAATTCCATTAACCTAAAAACATAGATTTCAATGCTTCCTGAATTTACTCTCAAATAAGTTTAGAGTTGTGCCAATTCATTTAGGTTGGTGAAATATAATCACTGGTGAAATAGAAAGTTTTTAGGAAAGATATTTGCATGAAGAAAGGGTTTTACAACATGAAATGTTTTATGTTTTTTTATAAATAAAAAATCAATGAAGAGTGTGATGAATAGATAGATAGAATAGATTTTTGGTTAAAATACTAAGAGATCCAAACACTTGTATTTCATAAAAGGTGAAGTTATGAAAAAGGGTTACATGAACCATTGTGTTGTGACAATTACATATGAAGACCAATGATTTTTTTTAATATATTAATTGTGTCACCCATTTATTTTTGTGAAGAATAATATTTCACAAAAAAACTAAACTCAATTGAGTTGTAGTATATAAATTTGAATTTTCAAACTGACATTAATAGAAGTTTTGTGGAAGTGGTCATTGGGTATTTACATTATGTGAACAATGAGGAAAGTGAATGGGAACTCAATTAAGGACTTGAAAAATAATGAATTTGTTCATATAGACAGATATGATTTCATCATGGAAAGTGAAACTATTTTCATGGAGGATTTGACATGTCATGTGTGAAATAGTATTTTAATGATCAATGAGAACCTAACCATACTGAGTGAAGTGCATAGATAGTGGAGCCTTGCCTTGGAATGTATTCCAAAGTGTTACCCTCTATTATTAGTGAGTAAAATAGAGGAAGGAGTGACTTTCCCTATGGGTGAGGAGTGATAAGACTCTATATCATTGAGATTCGAGTGAAACTAGAGAGGTAGTGAACTATTCATGAATCATTGTAAGGGAAATAACCCTTGGATTAGACTTCTCTAGCCTCAAAATGCTATATAACAACCAGTTTAGTGGAATTTGGAACATGGGAATAGCAATTTTGTATGATCCTTAGTTTAACCTAATCCAAGCGAACCAATTAAAATATGTATTCCTTTTATTTTTGTTTTACTTACTGTCTTTAATACACTAATTGGTGGGTGTAGGTTAGTTAATCACTTATCAAATTGGATTACTGAAAAGGTAATTGAAATATCAATTTGGTCATCATTAAAAGAATAAAATAAGAGTGACCCTATTAATAGTGTAGTTAAGAACATTTAAGATAATGAGAGTTTACAGATTAAATGGTGAAATTCGAACAAGTCCCACACTCGGATTCACCCCACCTACCACCCTCGTAGGGTACCTCTCACAAAAGATCCTTATGGGACTAACAGAGGTTAAACATGAGGCTCTCCCATAAGAAAACAATGGTATCAATACAAATCATAAAAAATATAAATATGTTCCTTAAGGTAAAAAATGAACATCTTTCATATTTCCTAATCAATCATAATAACTCACACCCAAATCAAGGGAATCCAATGTTTTCTATACACCCTCATAAAAAAAAACCATGTAAACATCCCAGTAAAATGTAACCAACCATTCATAAAAGTGTAGGTCTCTTTTATAGTTACTACACTTCCATGCATCATTGTGAAATAATATTTGACAAATAAAGAAACCCTAAATAATAGGTAAATTCACAAACAAAAAAACATTAGGAAACAGATCATAACCCTCACAAGGTCAAGTGGACAAAAATGAGTGCTAAAACTAGGACCCATGTTTTTTTAAAATCCAATTTAAACCCCTATTTATAAATCATATGAAAAGGATAGTACATGTCTTATTTTCTCATGTTATAATTTAGGCCAAAACCCATTGATATCCTCTTGATAAACCCCTCATTTGTTTTGAAAAATGATTTCAAACCATTTCATTAAGAAATAATTTTCTCTTGTTACTTCAATTTAAACAAAAATCCATTTTTAAATAAAAATTAATAATGAAATCACATTTACCTTGAAAAATTGAACTCACACCACCAAATCAAACCTTATGTTGGGAAACTGGAACATGTACAACCATGGTGCCACAAACGAAACATTAAAAAAGTTACAGATTTCTTATTGAATATTATATCAAATAAATACCATACTATTTTATTGGAAAAATCATACAAGTTCAATACACTTTACAAGGATAATATTATTGATTAAATAAACATAATATAATCCAAATTATCAATATGATTAGTAATTTAAAGGACACTAAACACAGTAGATAATTCATAAATCAATCTGAAGCTTGCACCAAAAACTAGTGATCCTTCTATCCTATGTATCATCCATGAATACATATGAATCAAACAAAAAAATATTTTAAAATTATAACTACAATTAGTATAATTGATGATCATCGCACCAGGTAATATAACTATACTCAGGAAACAATATAGGTGTGGGTTCAACTCTGGACACCCAACAATAACTAAGAAACGCAAAAAAATGAAAATTTTCATCCCAAAAAAAACATAAAATATCATAAAACATAATAAAAAACCATAAAGAAATACCCTAAGTAGTTCACCTAAACTCAAATGACATGAAATAATGATATTTCATGATTTCTAAGTCTCCTGTATAGACCACACATGAAATCCCCATCATATTGAACTGATCCCACCATACTCTTGTGGATTTAAAAATAAAAAACCCCAAATATAGAAATGAAATTATAGGTGGATAAATAGAATAAATAATGGTTAATATGGGATATGATCTTACCAATGATAGGCATGATAAGAATAATTTTGATCACTCAGGTCAAAGGGATATGAGGAGTTGGAAGTGGGGGAGGGAGATTTATCATCTCATTTTCTCATGCCCATCCAAGACAGGAGAGATGGTGGAGGTGCGGAGGCCTCCTAGGAGAAGAGTTATTAGGGACGTCGGGTGTCCATATTTGATGGAAGCGTTAGAGGAGTAGGGTCATAGAGTGGCCACAGGGTTGGAGGTGTGATGTTTTCAAGAAGTCTTCACTGAGAGGAGAGGTTGTCACTGAGAGAGGAGGTCGTGAGGGTTGGGCAGGGATGCTTAGAGGAGTGGTTTCCACTGAGAAGAGATGTGAGGGTGGAGGAGGGCCACTACCAAGAGTTCTCCACTAAGAGGAGAAGTCACCTCCGAGAGAGGAGGTTGTGAGGGTAGATGAGGGCCACTGAGAGAAGGGTCATCGATGATAAAGATGGACACCAAGAGGAGAGGTTAGGAGGGTAAGGTTGGGGTTGTGAGTGTAATGGGTTGGGGTCGGGGAGATGATGCAGTCGTGTGAAAGGGATTGAACCATATAGCCATGGATTTATTTATAACATTGGATATAAACCAATATAAATACATGGATCAAAAAACCATGGCTATTGATCCATGGATATACATAATTTTTCTAGTAGTGAATATTTCATTATTACCCTTCTTTCAGGTGTCAACTGCATCATGTTTCTATGCATGTTCTATCGTATAAATCCCATCTATAATGAATAAGATGTAGTTTATTAATTTATATAATGATATTATGGTAATATATATCATATTTATTCATTTTATATATTTATATAATCATTCATTAATGGTGAACATGGAAAATGAATCACATCATGTCATAGAGTGGGTAGGTCGTACGTCCACGTGAGTGATGATATCATTCTCTTAATGGTAAAAGGGTAAGAAAGTGGATAGTATATATTATTTCCCATAATAAATATCACATTTTAATTATTATATATGTCTATTATTTCCATCATTATAACCATCTACCTAATGTGGTGATAGAAAAATAGATTACACCACGACATGGAGAAGGTAAGTCGTACAAACCCATGGGCGATGCTTTTGTTTTTCATAGGTTGGATTAAAGGTGGTATATGATTATTCCAAAATCATAATAGAATATAATTATATAAATTTTACTGGATTTAGTACTTTATAATGAAAACAACACATGAATAAGAATTATAATAAGAAATAATATTGAAATATTCGGTAAGGAAGATTGCATCTTCTTCAGCAAACATCCATTTGATCTGTTCTTTGGGACACTAGGGTTGGTATTTTGAGGAAACAAGTTACTCTAGAATTTGTACTAGTAAATTTATAAAATAAATGTCCATGGAATGGTATATATTTAAGGTTCATTATGATATGAAGGCGTGAGGGAGGAGGTCCCCTTTTATAATTGAGGTGAGTTGTACTTTGGAAATTTCAAAAAATACTAATTTATAATAAATTCAATATTAATCCTAAAACTTTAAAAAATTCTATTGATTATAATATAATATGATGTAATTTTGTAATCTCATCAACCAATATATTTTAGATAAGTTTTGGTATTGTTTTAAACATTATTATTTTGATCAACCCTTAGTTAAGGTGGTTTAATTTTAAAAATATTTACAATTACATCAATTTTAAAAGAAGATAATTTTACTTATGTGAAGTTAATCAGACCATAAATGAATAAATTATAAAATTTTAGAATATAACAAAATTAATTTGTATTTTTTAAAATATTTTAGGGTTTTAAAATAAATTAATAATATAATATTTTGATAAAATATCATTAGTGTCAATTTTTACACTATTAATTACATTGACTTTTAAAAATATCAAGAAATCAATTTAACTCAAGAAAAAAATATATTTGATTATATAAATAATAGGTCAATATAATATACAATAATCTTTTATCAGATTATTTATCCCAAATTATATTAATTTTAATATTTTAAATTAAATTTATTTGATATTTCAATTAATAAAATAATTACTGCATCATTTTTGTGTAATTATTTCATTTACATATTTATTCATTAAAATTTTGAACTAAAATACCATGAAAATTAAAAATATTCTATATTTCATAGTAAAAGTTATATATTAATATAACCTTTGGTTATCCCTATATTAAAAATGATATAGTATTTCAAACATGAATGTGACATCATTGAATATTTATTAAATAAAATATTATAAATACCACAGTCTCATCTAAGTCATCTAGAAATTAAAAAATAAATTTGTATCATGAAAATATTTTTTTATGATAAAAAAGTACGATTATATTTTCCTATAACATACCTTTTCCCCATGTAGAAACACAATGGATATTTAGGACAATGAAAGTGATATTTTGCGACTTTCTAGGATTTAAATATTATAAAATTCATTTACATTGACAATTGTCAATTTAAAAAATTAATTTTTATACTTATATGTTAAGGTTCATATTATATTCATCCTAGGAATTTTTTCATGTATTATGGAAATTTTATAGTCTTTATCATATTATTTTAACATAGATGTCCCATTCTACCATTTACCATAGAAACAAAATTTACCTAGGTTACTAATTATATTAGTAAGAAATAAAAGTGAAATATTCAATAAATTTTTAAATTAAAAATTTAAATTTTATATCCATTTTCCAAATTTCAATACATATATTTTGTTAATTTAATTTTTAATAAAACTGGAAAATCATGAGGAGAATGTTTTTCGAAAAAATACACTTTTAAAATCTAAAATAATTTTATAATATATTCATGTATACAATAATTTTAAACAAAAAATTGGATTATTTTTAATTAAAATTATGTAATTAAAATTTAAAACTAAAAAAAAATTCCCTTGTGAATACTTTAAAGGAAAATATAATTTTAAATAAAAAAGTGTATTTTCACAATTCTTTGAAAAAATAAATGTTTTCATAAAATTATATAAAAAAATTATAAGTTATTTTTGAAATTTTAAAATAAAAAATTAAATTAAATTTGTTGAATATATTTTAAGGAACTTATAAAAAATAATATTCACTCATAATAAAAGATGAACTCATTTTTTTTTGAAGAAAACGTATTTTTTATGGAAAAAAGTGATTTTACTATAAATTGTGTGACTATTTTCTAAGTACATATCAATAAATTAGTTTTATTTGGTAATTGATATTTCTTTAATAAATTAGTTTTTCATATTTTTTCCCTCTAAGTTAATGACTAGGTTATAACTGTCATTTTCTACAAACAGTGCCTCTCGGTTCATTTAAACGCGGTGTTGTGTGCAACACAAGCTACTAAAGAAATAATATTATTTGAAGAGAAATATTTCGTAAAAATATATGGGTATTACATTATACCCCCATTAAAATTAATTTCTACATTGAAATTAATCACATTGATACATAAAATTATGGTTTATTTATCTTATGATATCCTCTGGTTTCCGTATAGCCACCTCAAATTAATGGTTTCTACATAAAACATTAAAAGCGAGTGGTATTGTTTCAATAAGATTTTTCAAATTGATTTATTATCTATATGCGTTATTCTTAATAAAAAACATATTTATCCAATGATGATGATTTTGAGTTTATTACATTTGATGTATCATGTATGTACATTCTCTGGAGAGATACATGGAACGCGAGATGAACGAGAGGGATATTTTGGGAAGTGACAATCTAAAATCTACCTTCCCATCATGATCAAGAATTTCAAAAGGTCCATTATTACTATTTATGTACATTACTTTTTTTCCCAATCTCATCACTCTCATCTAGGTAGATATTCAATAAAATACCTTATCACTAACTTCAATCTCTAGTACTTTCTATTGATTGTCATCAGAACATTTTTTTACTCTGATCAACTCCTATGTGATGTTGAATATATATACCCTTATATTCAATTTCCTAAACAATATTAGGTACCATTAGCTTTTTTTCCCCATCTTCATTCCAGAATATTTGAGTTATTAACTTCATATCATAGTGGGAATCATAAAGATCCATCTAAATGCTAAAATGAAAGCTATTATTGTAAGAAAATTCAAACAAAGGTAGGTGTTGATCCCAACCACATTTTAAATCCATAGAAAAAGCTCTCAAAATTTATTGTAGAGATTTAATTTACCTCTCAAAATGAAAATCCTTATTAGGATAAAAATTATTGCTAAAACATTACTATGTATCCAAATTTTGATGAAGACTTCCCTAGAATGTCGAGGTAAACCACGAGTCCCAATCACATATAGTGTAAATTGGTAGTCCATGAAATATCACCACTTAATTAATATATATTCTAAAAATATGATCAAGTTGATAATATTATTTGATAATAATTAAATGTAATTACATTATAATGAGATCAACTATAACCCATATAAATGTTTTTTGTTTATTTTTTTGGAATTCAGATGAAACAATCCATGGGGATATTTCCCATTCCATTCTGGTATAGGTAATGGTTATAACAACCCCTTATAATTATTTCTCTTATCCTTAACTTTTTAACAAACTAGGAACCCAGAAACATATTCTGCAATATCTTTCTCCATGGATTCCCACAAAAAATACTGTTTTAGGTCCCTATATAGCTATGTGATTCTAGTATGAGTAGAGAATGATAAACTAAAAGCCCCATCCAACAACTCCCCCGTTACATTAATTATAGGAGGGACAAAACACGGTTCTTGAACATATTTATTCCATTATAATCAATGATGAACTCAAGAACATTTATTATATTTTTTGTAACTCTATAACTACATTATATGCCTCCTTAATATTCACTTGTACTGATTGTTGAACATTCATTTGAGAAAGATAAGATTTATCATCTTCCATTATGATTTCCAGATTCATCATTTGCAAATCCATAAAATTTGGATATTTTTTGATCCTCATCATAGATAGGCTATCATGTTCCTTTTGAATGAAGGCATCCTCTAACATGTTTTGTTTCCTAGGTTGGTAAGGTATTGATAAGTCATAATCTTTAATCAAATCCAAAAATCTTCTTGGGATAATATTCAACTCCTTTTTATTGAAAATATACATTAAACTTTTATAGTAATTATATATATCACACCTTTCTCTATAAAGATAATGATTTCATATAATTAATGTGAAAATTGTTGTATTTAACTTAAAATCATGGGTAGGGTAGATTTTTACATGGATTTCCAATTTCTATGAGACATAAGATATCACTATATAATTTTTTAAGGAGAACACATTCTATACCATTCATGGGTGCATCAATGTAGGTCAAAGAACTTTCTCCACTATAGAGTAGTGTGAGAACAGGTGCACCGAATTAATATCTTTTCATATCCTTCAGATTATTTTTATATTCCTCTTTCCATATTACCTTAAATCCTTTTCAAGTCAACTGGGTGATTGGATTAGATAATCATGTATTGTTTTTCAAAAAACAACAATAATATCTAGAAAACCTAAGAAAAATTTAGATCTTAGTTACCATCATTGGTCTAGGACAATGTCCAATAACTTCCTTCTTTTTTATACACAGATATCCCCTCTTTCGATATTATGTGACTTGAAAATGAAACTTTTTGAAGCCAAAATTCATACTATTTAAATTTTTCAAAAATATAATCCTTTATCAAGGTCTTTAGTAAAATCCTCATTTGATATTCATGTTATTAATTTCACGTTTAATATAAAATAAAATCATCTATAAAGACTACCAAAAACTGATCATGATTTTATCTAAATGATCTATTTATAAAATCCATGAAGATAGTGGGTGAATTAGTAAGACCAAAAGGTGTCACTATAAATTCATCGTGTTCATACGTTGTAATGAATTCTTACATTGGTATATCCCCGTTATTTTCACTCAATTGATGATATCCAAAACAATTATCAATCTAAGAAAATTAATGATCTCTGCATATTTGATCAAATAAGTCATCATTACGTGGGATAAGAAATTGAATCTTGATAGAGAAATTGTTATATTCTCAAAAATAAATGAAGAGTCTCATTGATCGGCATTTTATCATAACAAAATGAACATGTGCACCTTATGGTGACTCTCTAGGATGTATAAATCCTTTTCAAGATTATCTTGTATTTTCTTCATAAATTAATATTACTCAATTGGGGACACTGTATAAGAAATTTTTGAAATAGTCATAACCCTCAGTATGAGTTTTATTGAAAAAGAACCTTCATGATTCAAGGGAAGACCTAGAAATTATTCTCAAAAGACATAAAAAACTCACATATAATAGGTTTATCATTATTGTTGAATTTACCCAAAACCATTTGAGATAGATAAAATTCAGTTATAGCAATTAATACCCACATTATAGAATTAATTTCTACTGTAAGCTCATATTCATATATCATTGATAGATGTTCACAGAATCATTTAGAATAGGAAATGTGAATTTTCTTCCTTGTAAAGTGATATGAGATCCATATAGTGAAATCCAATCCAATTACAGAATCACATATTATTCAACTAAAGGAAAGACCAAATGATTTTCATGAAGCATGTTCCCACAAGATTCAACCGGAGAAGAATTATAAACATCTGATGTGATCATTGTTCCATTAGATGTTATCATAACTAACTCATCATATCATTGTATAGGTAATAAGGTGACACCCTTATAAAATTATTTTTGAAATAAAAGTGTAGGTGGGCCTAAGATCAAATAAAACAATATCTTCATTAGATTAGATGGTAATTGTACCTTTAACCACTTCATTTTCATGCTCTACATCACCTATAGTGAACACATGTGATTTTCCTTTTCATTTGGTCTTAAGAGGTTGATGATGTTGATAATAATATATAAACCTTAAATTTGGTCATTGTTTATCATAGTGACCATTTTTTTCACTTGAAGCATTAAATTGTGGTATATGTATTCTATGTATCCTTTTTGCAATTATCATCATTAGTTGTCTTTCTCCAAACACCTTAATAGTCAGTTTCCTGATGACCATATTTACCACACTTAAAACATTTACTAGTCCCCTTAAGATAATTTCCTCAATTTTTCTTTCCACACTTTGAGCATAAATTAATTCTCATATTCTTTTTACTATGCTCTTTAGATTTTCCCTTGAATTCTTATTTTCTATTATTATAGATCCCATAATATTTATGGGTAAATCCAATCTCCATATCAACCATGAAATCACATATAATGATTTTATAATAGCTATTGAAGTCCCATATGGATAATTCTCTTTGAAGACATTTTTTAATATGATAAAGAACTAAACAACCTTACTCTCTGGTTAGATGATGATTATAAAATCATACCTTAAAAGCCATGTAAAATTTTCTATATAGCTATAAATAAATTCATCATCCCTTTTATTAAGCTCAAGAAACTATTTCTCATACATAGTTAAAAGAAAATGAGGTAGGATCTTATTGAAAAATATGTTCTTGAACTCTTAAAATTCTATAAAGTCAATTTAATCTCATTTCCTCGTATTCTTGATTAGATTTAACTATTGATCTACTTCACATTCTAAATGATAGACTTCCAAAATTAATTTTTCTTGTTCAGAACATTGGATAATAAAAAATATCATTTCATTTGTACTAATATATTATTCAGCCTCTATTGGATCGTAATAACCACTAAAAGAGGGTGGAAACTACCTTATGATGGACTCATGAGAACGTTTTTCCCTCCTTTGGTTAGTTGGATGCATGACACAATTCATAACATGAAAATTATGTGTGATCATAACAATAAGATTTTAGATTCTAGTCCCCATAACATCCAGTTGATCAAGAGAACAATCATTGCATTATCCATCAAATTCAATATTAATGTGGTTTCTTCGGGTTCCAACCTTTAACTAAAAACAAAAACATTATTGTGAGAAAAATCAATCATAGTGGGAAAAGTACATAATTAGGGGAAATTACATATAAAAATTAACTTCAGAGAAGCTTAGGTTTCATCATATGATATTTATTATCATAATCAAAGTTGTAGGATTTTATCATGTACTTATAATTATCCTTAGGTTCCTTACTAATATTTTTCCATCATGGCTTCCAAAGGATAACTAAAACTTTCTCTGATACTAAATATAACTTCACATACTTTTATCAAATAGATATAACATCTTAATAAAAGAATATCCATTCCATAACATAATAAAAAAAACACCATAACCATATAATTATAGTGTCTTTGGAAACATGGAAATATAAATAACTTATTCATAAAATATCTACATCATATCACACTTATTAATTTATAACTAGAACCCATTTAGACACATCTTTCTGAATACCTTAATTCATGTAATAAAAAAAATAAAAATAAAAAAGGGTGATCTTAGATGCTTGGTTAGGGTAATAAAAGGGGATAACATAATGATAAGGTCATAAGAATAAGAAAATAAATTTTGAAATTATCTTCTATATATCAAGGATTGTGATAGTGAGTCATGGAATAAATCATATAAGTTCATAAGAAATGAATTATAATATAATAAACTAACATAATTCATAGGAGTATAATATAAGATATGAAATTGGGGAATACACATAATGATATAATTTTTCTTCCTATTAGTCAAGGATAACTGGAATGAAAATGATATCAAACAAATTCTCTTAATGAACCAATTTAATTTCTAAATCTATCCCTCAATTACTTAACCATGTTTACTCCCATTCTAAACCACTATTACTGAACATGGTTCACTTCCCATTCTGGTCCTATCTATATCATGGGATTCAAATATCTACACAATGAATTGATGGGATATATAGGTCCCAACCATCACATAATGAAAATAATACATATGTGTGGCACAAGAACATAATTCATTTATTGTAGTATAAGTCCTAAAAAGAAATGGTTATCATAAAAATTTCATCATAGAAAACCCCATGGAAAAGAAATGGGTATCATAAATATCATTCCATCATATACATCAACCAACCAGAAAAATAATAAAAATAATATTCATAAAAAATACCCCTAGTAAAGAATTTGTATCATTTATTTATTTTTTATTATATGTAATATAATATTGAGAGTTCATATGAAATAATTCTTAAGGAAAATATCATTTTTGTCTTGAAAACATGTTTTTTAAATGCTGTGAAAATTTCAAAATAAATCATTTTATTTCAAAACAACCTTGTAAAATTATTAGTAGAGCTTAAATGAATTATTTCATCATTAAAGTGTAAAAATATATTTATACTATATAAATTAAAAAAATATTTCTTTCATATTTTTTAAAAAATTTCACAAAGAACCTTATTTGGAAAATGACAAAATGACTCCTTTCGAATTGTTTAGTATAAATTTAGTCATGTGTAAAAATGAATATAAAAATTTATAGAGAATAGTATAAATATTTTCGAATATTTTTTATCGAAACATGGACATGGAATAGAAATATTCTATAGAAGACACTTATGTATAAACAATGTCGAATAATATTGAGATTGTGAAATTAACCCATACATTTGGTATGATTTTCATTATACGTATCTAAAACACTTGTATAATGGTTAAATTAATAATATTAATTTATATCAGAGCCATTTTCATATTTATTATGTCATGTATGATCTTGTGATATCATATTACAACTTTTTTATAATAATATGTCATTAATACCCTTTTTTCGACTGTTAACTGCTTCATTTTTTGTGCATGTTTTTTCGTATAAGTCATTGTTATTGTGTATAAGATGTATTTAGACAATATATATAATGATATTAAGGTAATATATATCATATTTAATCATTATATACATTTATATAATCACTCCTTAAGGGTAATCATAGAATATAAATTGCATCGCATTGTCGAGATGGTTGGACACATGTACAGATGAGCGATGGTATCATTCTATTAATTGTAAAATGGTCATTAAGTGGTTGGTATAATTTTTGTATAGAACCAATATCAATTTATAATTGTTATATATATCAATTATTTCAATCCTAATACCCATCCAAGTAAACCGGTGATGGAAAGACAAATTACACCATGATGTGGATTGGGTAATCCGTACGAATGGACGTGCGGTGCATTCATTTTTTATAAGATGGATAAAAGGTGTAATATTGTTGTTTCAAAACCGTAATAACATATCAATATATAAATTATATTTTATTTATTACTTTATTATATAAACAACAAATTAAAATGATGTACAAGAATAAATAAACATGAAAGAGTTAGTAAATAATATTACCTCTTCTTTGGTGAACTTCCTTTAGATATCCTCTTAGGGACACTAGGATTGGTATTTTGGGGAGAGGAAAACCTATAAAATATTTATAGGTAAATTTATAATAGAAAATGGTAGGTAATGGTTGATATTGAATGCTAAATAAGATATTAATATTTGATGAAGGTGGTTCCTTTTAATAATTGAGGTGAGGGGCCCTTATGGAATTTCAAAAACTATTAATATATAATAAATTAAATATCAAAACTAATACCTAAAGAAATTACATGGATTAGAATATTAGATGAGAAAAATTAGTATTCTCACCAAGAAATTTATTTTAGAAGAGTTTTGGTTTTATTTTAAACCATATTATTTTGATTAACCATAAGATAACTTATTTTAATTTAAACTAAGGTAACAAATTTTTAATTATTAAAAGGTTTTAATTTTTACATACGTGATTCCAATTAGACCATAATTTAAAAATGTAGAAAAGTTTCAAAAATATTGTATTTATTTTTTATTTTTAAATATTTTTTATGAATTTTATATAATGTAATAAAATATTATTTTGATAAAATATCATTAGTGTCAATTTTGACGCTATTCATTACATAGACTTTTAAAAATATTAATATTACAAGTAAAGTTTGAGTAAAATATTTTATTATGTCCTTAATAGGTCAAGTTAATCTAGAAAATTATTTTATCACATTAAATATTTTAAATAATATTTATTTTTAAAAATTTAATAACTTTTATTTGATATTTACAAAAATAAAATAATTACTACATCAATATAGTGTAATGATTTAATATATTTATTTATTAATTAAAAAATTAAAATGAATAAACCATGATAAATATTAATATTATATATTTAATAATAATATTTATATTAGACTATATGTTTTTGGTAACCATATATTAAAATTGATATAGTATTTAAAACATGAATGCCACATCTTTGAATTTTTATTAAATAAAATGTAATAAATATCATAATCTAATTTAAGTGGCCCAAAAAGTCAAAAATAAAATTATATCAATTAAATATGTTTATTAAGTTAAAATGTTACATTTATATTCTTTTATAACATAAATTTTTTCCAATGTGGATACATAAGGGATATTTAAGAAAATGAAATTGACATTTTTTTTACTTTCTATGATTTTAATATTATACAAGTCATTTTCATGTAAAATTGTCCCTTAAAAATATAATTTAAACCTTTCAGTGTAAAGGGTTTAATGATACTCATATAATAAATTTATGTCTTTTGATAGGGTCATTTTATTGTCTTTATCATTTTATTTTTACCCTTAATTTCCATATTTTCCTTTAACCATGCTAATTATTTTTACCAAATTTATTATTTATATTATCTAAAAAATATATTGGATCTATAAAATGAATTTTTATATTTGGAATCTAAAATTTATATCCATTTTTTGAAATTAAAAATAACATAATTTTTATAATTTTATATAAAATAAAATTTGAAAAATACAATAAAAATAAGTTTTAGAAACCTTTCCTTTTTAAAACATAAAATTTATTTATAATAAATTTGTGTATAAAATAATTTTCAAAAATAATAATTGGATTATATTAAATAAAAATTAAATAATTATAATTTAAAACTACACACAATTTTTATTTATATGTAGATTAAATGAGAATAAATTTTTCAAAAAAATCAATATTTTCTGTATTCCTTGAAAAATATAAATGTTTTTAAATATTTTTATAACATCATTTTAATTTAAAAGTGTCATCAATAATTTAAAAATTAAATTATTTTAGTAAAATCCATTTTCTATAACATCTACAAATTAATATTCCCTCATATAAATAAGATAATATCATTTTTAAAGAAAAATTATTTTTGAAGAATAATTCGATTTAACTAAACAACTGTGTGATTATTTCCTAATAATGTACCAATACATTCATATTAAGTTAAGCCTCTATATATATTTAATAAAATATTTATAAATATTTATTCTTTCCAATTTATTTTTTACTTTATAACAATCATTTTATATTAATAATGACTATCATTTCATTTAAACTGAGTGTTGTGTAAAATAAAACCTATCAAATAAATAAAATTATCTAAAGTGTAATATTTTGTTCAAATATTTTAGTGTTAGATATGTAAAGGGTTTTATTGGAACCAAGAGGATTATTTTCAATCAATAAATTTAAAGAAGCTAACAGTAGAAAATTAACTCATAGAAAATAAGAAAATTGATAAGAGTATCATGACCTGAGAAATTTAAGGTTGCCATGAAGAGAATCTAAACTAAAAGAATTAAAGGAAACAATTTAAGTTTCTAAACTAAATAAATTTGGGAAACTAAAATAAATATTTTAAATCAAGTCATTTTTGAACACTTATGAAGATTTAAATTCAAGGAATTTATGGAAACCAATAGGATTTTCTCAACTCAAGGTAATTGAGAAACTAAAAGGAGAACATGAATCAAGGCATTTAAAGAATCCAAGAAGAATATATAGACTAAAAGGAATTCAGAATAAAAGAGGAGAATCTTAACTCAAGGCTTAATAATTCATCCCATCATTGATCCCTATTAGGGATGTGGTGGGTGGAGACACCATGGTACAAACCATTGGGCACTCAAGTAGGTTACCTAGGTGGATGGTCACCCAAGTGTACCATTGAGGGATGGGTATGACTTAGAATATAGTGTATGGGAGAATTTAAACTAGGGTGGGTGGAACACATGTGATTTAAACCTTATGTGATTTATTTACTAGGTGGTTATCACTCAATTTCTCTGATTCCCTAGTGGTTCAGTACATAGGTGCATCAGTTCCAAGTGGGTTAACACCCAAGCTGTCAAGTTCCAAAGTGTTATAAAGCCAAGGTAATTAGTACATATGTTTTTGTGGAAAATGTGGTCAATACATAAATTATGTAGTACCTAGGTGATCTATCACTTAGTTTTTCACTTCCTAGGTGGTCAATAACATAGGAAAAAACCCTAATTATAAGGGTCTATGAATGATATTTTTTAAACATTATAGTTAGGTTTATATACAAATTCAGCTAAAAGAGGGTTATATACACTCTTGGGTTTTAGTTTTTTGGTTTGTTTGTAACATCACCTATACTTGGTCTACACATCACATCAAATATTGGTATTTAGTTGTCCTTGTATATGTAATCACTAGCTTGGGTGTTCAGTTGTAGATGGAAACTACTTGAGCACCCAGGTTGTCCACAAAGAAATAAACATAGGAATACATCCAAGAACACATGTAGATATCAAGTGGGTGAATTTATAATGTCTCGAAAGGATTTGTGTGTATGGACGAGTGGTAATGATTTGGTGGAGATGAATTATCATGTTTGAAGATAGGAACATACATGGAATTCAAGAAAATTGCATCATAAAATTTCATATTCAAACTATCAGAATGTTTTTTGTGTAAGTGTATTTTACCTAAAAGACATATCACATTTAAGCATGCTAAACTAATTATTCAACAAGTTATAGACATTACCCATAGTATATTTTTTAAATGTATAAAATATAATTTTTGAAGTTATAAAAATCTATTTATGTTCTAGAGTAACCTTTTCTGCAATAAAGAATGAAATCCATACAAAAAATCCCAATAGAGGGATGTCACCAACAAATCACCAGATGGTAATATTTTTTTGAAGGGTCTCCACCCAATTGTATTTTAGATTTCATGTGGTGTATTTATATCCTATTAGTTTATTAATTATCAATTGTGAAACTATTTCATCATTAACAAAACTCATTTCCTCGGAGTGAGGCTCGTATTATGGTCATAATAGAAAAGTGCATGTCACCTGACTTTCTGGGTACCAAACAATTCCCCCCTAAAAATTATTTTTATTTGGAACAAAATTATTTTCATTATGATTCTATAGAGAGAAGGATAAAATATTCCTTGGTTATAATATATGATCATTTAGTAGGATCATCAAAAGAATATAAACCGAGAGGTGGATCTAAACTCAAAATTTTATGGAACCATGAGGAGAATATTTACTCATAGTCTTTGGTTTACTAATTGATGAATATAAAATCAAGGATTTTATCACCAAGAGAAGAAAAATGACTCAATGTGCTTTTATATAAAAAATTAATACTATACTTTATAATTTTGATGTCAAAAGTTGAATTGTTAATTTAGGACATTTTATTTTTCAAGTTGAATAATCAAATCAAGAAATTTGAAGTCATAGTATTAGGTTAGTAGGGGAATACTTGGTATTAATTTGTGGACCCAAATGATATCCTGGTAGGAGGAGTGTAATTGAGTGGAAATTATATCTGGATCTAAGATAAGATATCTAGAAATTACTATATAAATTTTGAGAATAGGATTAAACCCATAGATAGTTATTAACCAAGGGATATTCATTTTTATATCAGATTAGAACTAGAATAATATCTATAGTCATACCCAGAATAGGATATTTGGGTTTCAATGTATTATGTCCCGAAGTATAACTAATTTAGAGACCCTAATGTGAATGTGGAGACCATGTACAAGGTTAATTGAAATGAAAGTGAAAATTTTGGTTGAGTCCGTGAAAAGTGATCCTGATGATAGTAGATATTCTATGAGAAAAAAATTAATACAAACATAGTTATTAGAAGAGATTGACTATGAAATTATTACTCATACACATGTTGATGATGAAATGGAATGAATGAATCTCCATGAGAGATAAGGCCTAATGTAATATATTTTTAATTGGTAATGTTATTAATACTAGACATTGGGTGAAAATGTGGTTCTACAACTGAGCCTTTGATAGTTATTATGGATGTCATTACATATCATATTTGAAAAAGAATCAAGCTAAAAATAGTTATGAATAATAGTAATCTTTGTATATTAGGCTCATTCACATGATAAAATTAAATGGTTTCATCCTAGTGTAGGTTCATTGGATAATACCCGATGTAAACTGGTAAACATGTACATTCCTGATGGGAATTTTCAATGATTATACTTTTAACTCAAGGACTTGGGTTTTCTTATAAGATTATCTTGACTCAATTAGTTTTTTATGTATCTTTTAGTATTTTAACTCATGTAATTTGGGCTACCATAATAATAATATTCATTCATGGAGTTTTTTTTGAAAAAAAATCATACCCTCACATGAAAGGATATAGAAGTATGATGTAATAATTATTCATTGAAAATGGGTATGATACATGAATGTGTAACATTGATGGTATTTTCATCTTCATGAACACATGGATTATGGAATGAGTAAATCAAAACATAAGAATATCTTGGCTTATGTGGAGGCGAGTCACACTCTCAAGGAAATAATTATAAAATGACAAAATTTTTAATATGTTTTGGATGGTCCCCTAAGGCACTATAAAATTAATCAAAAAAATTTAAGATCAAATTTTTTAAAGATTAAAAATTTATTGGCCTAATATAACATTTATAGTATTTTATTACATCATTCTTATGTCATTATTATGTCATAAAACACATTATAATTTTAAACAGTATTACATTTTTACCCAAAAATTGTACTTTTTTAGAAAATTATGAAAAATTCACCATGTGTAATTTAGAAATCCTGATTCCAAAAATAATATTCATTTTATAAAAACAATTTTATAAATATTTGACTTTTAAACTTTAAAATAAAAGTAATATTTTTTGAAAATTCATGGGTTTTGATAAAAACTATTTTCAAACCTTAATAAAAATTACAATTGTATTAATAAAAATTATACAACCACTTAAGTTTAACAAAAATTAATTTAGTAATAATATTTTATTAAAATATTATTTAATTCAAAAATCCATTAATTCGGTAAAATAGATTTCTTAACTTAATTTAAATATTAACAAAAATAATATTTGTGCTTAAAACCCCATTTACAAACTAATAATAATTAAATGAATGTATATTCATTATAAAAAAATAATGAACATAATAATAGTGCTAGGGTCAAGTTACATAACCCCTTATAACACCCGCATAAGACCAAAGAGTATGGTGTGTGATGGTGATTAACTCTTGGTGAGGCTCTGATAACATCGCTCGGGTGGTAATCTCTATTAACTTCCACTTCTTTTGTAGGAATTTATGTTCAAAATTAACATGTTGATGTTCATCTTGGGCTTGGTCAAGAGAGAATCCCAATGATGCTACCTCCTTTATGAGATCCAAAAATGGGCTTCTTATGGATCAATTCTGTTAGATGAGGTCATCTCTTCCATTTTCTGAGTAAATTAGATTTGTTAAAGCCCTATATTTATACTAATAATTTGATCACTATTCAATAGATATATTAGAAACAGTAACAATTCATCATAGTATTTTAAAATGCTAAAACATAAAACCATGGAAGTTCATATGTTTTATATAACCATTTTACATAATAAGACGTTTAATTAGATCATGAAGAATTTTCATTAATAAAAGTTTGGGTCATTACATCAAACAATATCCAAAACCACCATCATGGGATGATATAACTCTTAAATTGTCAATGTGAATCCTATTTATTAAGAGGAACCATCCCCGAATCTAAAAAAATTTAAATCCCTCCAATGTTTCCATACACGTCTATATACATGAGATATTAAAAACACCCCACAAAAATACTTCTTGTCTGAGTGAATTATCGATGCACATCTAAACAATCATCTTGAACTACTTCAGTTATCAAACCATCATCACCTAAACACATTCCTTTCTTGAATTATCATTTATATTCTAGTGCGTGGCTTCAAATTCAAGGTGGTTAAACCACAAAAATACAAGACAACACTCAAATTATTTACCAAAACACCAAGATGGTTCTTATACAAACCAAAACATCTAGAGACACCAATGATTCACCGTCTAATTAATCACCTGAACCATTGATAATCCCACCATATAACACATGTAACAATACAATTATAAGGTACAGTGCATTCCCATCCATTTAATTATCTAAAAAATCATGATATCCACATTTTAACGACCCCTGATGCATTTTCTGACTCACCCCATCCCATTACTTGTCCAACCCCCGGTCAGACGTCCTATGGATGAATTATCTCAAAACTATGAACTTCTCTCACTGATGTGCTTGTAATTTACCTTATCATGATTCCTTCATCCTCAAAGAAATCTTGGATTCATTCAAATACATCCGCACAATCATATACAAATATTTTACTGAAATTAATCAGTTGAACCCCAAATTTTAAAAACCATCATCATACCTCTTCCAAGAACCCACTCATCCCCAATACATGTAACCCAGAAATAATGTAAATTTATTCTTATTCTTGACAAAAATTATTAGAATCCTCCTAAAATTACATCATGAATCACACCCTACCTTAATCGTGGATCCTCAATAAATTAATATCCAGTCACTTTCTAGAATCCAAATTCCAAAATGATTATCCTATGATCAATTTTACTGCTTCCACGTCTGTTATTTAATGTGGTACATGTCACCAAAACCAATACAATTATCACCACTATAGTGCTCTTCATGTTGTTACTGTACCTAAAAAATTACTGATCACTATGGACCATGCCCTGTCGGCTACTGAGCATAATGATTGGGCCCAACCATTCTAATTATTCCAATGAACCCAAAAGATACATATCTTAGTACCCATTCCTGGCTCCCAAATACATCTTCTATTATATCCATTGATTTTCATCTGAAATGATGGAACACCCTATCCCATGGTGTACTTGACAATATATGGTTTTTGTTATTATCCTAAAGTGAAACAACATATGGACCCCACATCGCAAGTCTGTCTCTCCTCCAAGACCATTCACATCAAATCCCATTGGAACCCATCGGCCTTTGGATCACAAATATCAATCACCAACTCAAATTTAAATATAATCATGAAAAACCACTATATCCACTACCTTGATCTAATTTTTAATCAAATGAGAATATCCTCTTGTAATTCACAATTATGGAAACTCAATTCATGATCCCAAGAATCACACATTACTAAACTTTGTTGAACATGTTACACAATAATTCAACTTGTCAAGAAATGAACAACCATGATTCTATCATAGAAAAAATAACATTCCACTAATGGGTATGGAATCCACATGCATAGCATAAATTTATATTAATTATAAAAAAATATTATCCACATTATAACAACATAATAAAATATATCCATGGTTTATAGGGTTAGGCACTCAAACTATTGTACCCTTTAATGCATGTATCGGTAAAATAACACTCTATGTGAACCACATTACAAGGCACTATCACCCATGGTTCTATTCACATAAAACTGAATGGAATCACCAGGCATATAGTATATCCCTAGTAGAACCCCATATGTATTAGTATCAACTTATGGAATCTATGAATTCTTTTTTATCTCAAGTGTAGTCAAAATAATTAGTTAACCTATCTCATTGGTTATACTCTTTCATATAAGTCACTGGATAATTATGGATTGAATAGAAACCAATGGTATCTAGGTATTCCCACTTATACCATAAAAATTATCTCTCAAGGGTCTTAAATTTTGGGAAATATCATGTTACCCTCTAAAAATCCAACTATGGAATCACTTTTCTAAACACCCACACTAGCGTACTCATATACATGACCATTTCACACATCACCCCACCATACTATAAGGTCTCTGATCCTTACTAAGGGAAATGTTTCCTTACCAACTTACTTGGGACACTTCATATCCCTCATGATAAGGGACTGTATCATTGAAATTAATGAGAATATCACCATATATCTATATAACCTTCCATAATAAATATTACATATACATATCGATCAAGCTGAGTATAATCCCATAATGTACATATACAGGAAAATAAAATATTATTTTTGAAGTGCCCAGATCAGTGTGAATCACTGAGAGGGGGAGGGGGTGAATCAGTGATCCCTTAAAACTTTTTACTAATTGATTCTTAATCAATTAAACCTCTATGGCTGGTTAAAGCCTCGATCCACTCTTCTTGTATCTCTCAACCTTTCCCGGATAATGCAGTAATGAAAAGGCACATGACACAAGGATTTACAAGGTTCGGCACCAAAGGCCTACATCCTTGCCATGCTCTCCAAGCATGGATTCTCCCATTATAATCTGTTAGTATTACAATGGTCGATACAGCTTCCCACCGTATCTCTCCTGAGTCCCACAGGAGGGTCTTTATACTGCGTCCCACAGTGTTACCAGAGTCCCACTGGCCTGCTCCAGAATCCCACTGAAGACTTCTTCTCCCTGAGTCCCACAGGGTCTTCTCGTGGCTCCTCGAGTCACACGAGCAGCTCTTCTTCACATTAAGCTTCTTCAAGTATCCTCAGCAACCTGGGATAAAGGCTGCTGGCCTTGCTCTTCTTCTGATCACTTGTGGTGAACAGGTCTTCTCATCTTGCTCGGGCTTTATCACCTTCTTCTATGGATGCCCCGGCTTCTCTCCAATTACTGAATGCTCAGACAAATAATATCTTTATCTTCGGTCTGGTCCAGTCTCAGTTGCACACCACTGATTTAGCACTGTTCACGTGTGCACGTGCATGCATGCATGCATGCACTCCTCCTTTCCTCTTCTTGGTGCAGTAGACCCACAAAGGGTGTAATCAATTATTGCACACACCTTCTCACTTGAACATCACACTTTGTTCAATTTGTTTACACACTTAGAGTGTGTTCTACTTTAGTGTGGATGTCCTCCTTTCAACTTCTTCTAAGTGTGTATACAATTTTAGTGCACACATTAGGTTCGGCCACTTCTTTAATTTGCACACACAAATTCTTCACTTTGCACACACTTTAGACTTGGCCTATTTTCCTCTTCTTGTTGCACACACTCACTTTAGTGTTCTTCTAGTTTGTTCTTCAAGGTATGCACACACAAGTTCACAACCCTCGTCCTCTTCAAATGCACACACTTAAAGTGTGTTCTTATTGTTGTTGCACACACTTAACCCATAGGTGGTTCTTCAATTTAGCACACACACACTAAGGTGTGGTCTTCACTTCACCCACACAAGGCTACGGCCTTTCACTTCCTTTGCACACATAATTTGTTCTTTCTCTTTTAATCTTCAAGTGTGCATACCCAACAAGGGCTATGGCCTTCTTCTTCAAATTGCACACAAAGTGCCTTGGGTACTTCTTCTCCACTTAGCACACACACTGCCACGTGTGTTCATCCATTTGCATACACACCAAAACTAAGGTCTCGGCCTTCTTTTCAAATGCACACACAAGAGGTGGCCTTCTTAGCACATGGCACACACATAAGTGGTCTTCCACTTGATGCACACACTTGGGTTCACCTTTATTTGCACGCACACACTAAGTATGCACTCTCCTTCAATTGGCACACACCCACTGTCCGTAGGTGGTTTTCTTTGTTTGCAAAAGGCTACGGCCTTCCTCTTCTTTTTGCACACAAAGGCACAAAGGCCTCAGCCTCCTCTTGCTCACACCTGTATACCAACACAAATGAAGGCGCACAAGGTCCTGGTTGAGCCGCGGGCAACTTCTTCTTCAACAGATGCACAAGGTATGAGGCACGACCTCTCTTCCTCAACACTGACGCGCAAGGCTCAAGCCACAAGGGCCGCGCAAGCCACGGGTGCAAGGCACCGCGGGCACGCAGGTGCAAACCGTGCAAGGGGGCACGGTGCACAGAGGGGGTGCGCAAGGTCGCGCTACCCTTCCTCCTTCCTGTCGTGCAAAGGATAGCGCGCAGGGGGATCCTTCGGGCCTCAAGTGGCACCGAGAACAACAGCCGCGCAAGTGGGATGCGCGGGGCCACAACTTCGCGAGGCAGAGCTCTCACGGGACTCGGATTTTCAACAGGGTTTCAGCAACAAGCACCGAGGTCTCGGCCTCTCTTTATATAGGCAGAGGAGAGGCGGTTCATCCGCGTGATAAATCTCAAAATCCCGAGATCTTCGGATCTTTAAAAACTTTCCAAGTTTTTGCGTTTTCCTTCACTGTTTCACGCGGGCTTCATCTCTTTTACTTTTCTCCTCGTGCATGCGATTTATAACGCATGCACGGCCTCTGTTTAACCTCAATCCATGCAAAACACGAACACCCTGTTGCCTTGGCAACTTCGTTTGCCTCGGCCTCGACCGAAATTTTCAATACATTGCATGCATGCCTATTTTCTTGCATGATTAGGTTCAGGTGGTCCAGACGAGTCCAATGGTGTCTTCGGATTCGGAAATGGTGGCCGGGAGCTCAAGAACTATGCTCGGGGAGCCACTGGTTCAGCGGAGGACGTCGGGTGGCACGGGGTGTCCTCGGCTCGAGCTCGAGGAAGAAGATAAGCCGGGAGCCGTCGGATCAGATGTTCAACGGCCTGGATCAAATCATCTCGCCGCGGATTAGATGAGCCGCTCAGATCTGGCGCGCGATCAATCGTGCGGCCAGGATCGCTTCCGCGGGAAAAATCCGCGTCCCACATCGAAACCTCTCGCGGTTTATCCGCGCTTTATCAATATGCCGCTGCCATCCAATGCTCAGTTGAATCCTCTCCCCCCACGGTGCCGCCCCGCACCGTGTTCTCCCTGTGGGCGCGCTCTGCGCCCACTCTGGTCCTCGCGGGCGCGCTTCAAGCGCCCACTATGCTCCCTGCGCTCCTCCGGGCATGCCCCAGGCGCTCATGCAGGGGTGTCCTTGGGTGCGCCCTGCCGCCCTGGCTCGCCCCACGGGGTTCCCCCGGGCGTGGTGCCCTAGTGCCCATGCCTTGGGTTTGAACCCCCCAAGGTGCCTTGGCTGGCCAATTTTTTGGCAAAGGGACAGAATAGGACTTTGTGAAATACAAAGTTCTTCTCCATATTAAACATGCCAAATGCCAAGTGCCACTTCAAGCCTTCTTCCTCATTTATCCTTCTTCCTTTCTTCTTCTTCATTTTGAAATTCCTCCATTATCTTCAACATGTATTCATCACTTATGAATGGAATTTCAAACGGTTTCTTCTTCAACCGAGCTTTTGCATCAACATGAATTCTCCAATGTGCTTCATTGATCTAATCAGAGACCAAGTTGGATCACTTCCAATTCACATGCACTAGGAGTTAGTACATGGACTTCTTTAATCCACTTCATCCACTTAGTACTTGTGGATGGATCTTCTTCCATCTCCTCATGCATTGTCACTACAATGCATGGTCTTCTAATCATGTTGTGACGTTGTATCCAGTTGATACAAGTTCTATGAACTTAAAGATCAGCTCAACAATCGTCAGATTTTACTAGAGAATGTTTCAACCACATCTCATATGCCACTTAGTGAATCTCCTAAGTGACATTCATCTTTATGTTCCATGGCCATCCTCCATTCATCACCTATCACCATCACATCCTTTGACATTCACATCTTGACTCCTTGACTTCCATTCATTCCAAGACAACTTCATGCCTCATTGACAACAAATGCAACACATTGCACTTCAATCTCCCCCTTTGTATTTGTTGTCAATACACTCCTTCAGCACATATTAATGGGTCAGTATGTGTGCCAATATTTTCTCCCCCTTATTGGCAATCAAATGCAAAGGTGTGGTGTGGTTCTCTTCCACAATATCTCTTCCTCCCTTTGAAAACTATTTTCTTGAAAAACACTGAGAGAGGGATGATGTCACATGTTCTTCTTTAGCAAAGAACCATTAGTAAATCAACTCTAAGTCTACTTGGGCTAACCCGGTGTAGAAAACAAGAGTGATGTAATCAAGGAACTCAATGCTGTCCATAATTCTCTACACATGTGAGATCATGCTTAGGGGCTTGAAATTTTTCAGATATAACAATGAATTGCTAAATCCTGCACATGCTTCACAAAACACATTAGAATGTTCAGGTGCAAAGATAAAGCTCCCCCTTTCATCCATTTGTCTTCAATCCATACTCCCCCTTAATTGACAAGATAGCCTCAATTAAGAAACAAGGGATGAAAGTATGATTGGATTACCTTCACTTTTCTCAAGATGATATTAAATCCCAAAATATCATCTTCTCCAGATTGGATCCCCCTCAAGGGGTGCACTCCATTCTGTCCAAACCATCCTCCAGTTGAGAATGATCATCATCTTCAATTCCCTGCTATGTCAGCACATGTAAATACCAATAGTATAAGGGAATAAGATGGAACCTCCTTGGTTCATAAATGTGAACAAAAAGGTTGAGAAGATTCTCTCAACCGAGATGTCCCATTTTCACCAGTCTTCACACTTGCACATTTGATCTTCATTGATGATTGTGCTGGTGTGGTTCTCAAAACATCTTCATGTGAAACCTTCTTCTTCCCTTTTGCTTTTGCAAATGCCAGAGCTTCATCTTCAGCTCTTTGTAGTTCTCTGGCAAGTTGCAACTGATGTGGCCATATGACAAGTAAATCGTTTGGAAGTGTGGCCTCAGTTCTGGAAATTCCACATGGTTCCTTCGATGCTTTCAAGCTACCTTTCTTAGGCAACTTGTTTCAATCAATCCCTTCTTCTTCTTCTGGATCGATTGTCTGTTTGAGTCCAGTCTGCTTCTATTCAGTTCCATGGCTTGTTTACAAAGATCCATGGTGTGACCTTTCTTTCCACAGTAGAAGCATGTTTTCTTGGTGGTCCTTCTGGATGCATCACCCTTCTTGGATTTAGACTCCAAGGACTTCTCTTCCTTTTTCAACATCTTCTTGGGAGCATTGTCACCTTTCATCTTGCTTCCCAAGGATTCTCTCTGAGCCAGGTTCTGTGATCTTTTCTTCTCTTGATCTCTGGATACAGTTGGAGATTGACATGTATCTTTTTGACCACTTTTGCAATCATCCCAGATGTTGTCAAGTAATCCAAATCTGTTAGCAGTAAACAGATGTCTCTGGACCTGTGGATGTTGCTTCTTTCCTTCTGGCTTGCTCCCCCTAGGCATGGGCTTCCTTTGTGCTTTGGCATTCAGTGGATTGTACCAACAATCCTTTGCACAATGCCCATACTTGTTACAACACCAACATTGACCCACAAATCTTGACCTCTTGATTCCTTCTGATTGTTGGGTACCTGTCTTGAATTGTTGTGCTTCTTCAGGAGAGCTTTCTTTCTTCATTGTCTTCATCCATACTTGTTTGGAATTATTTTACCATCCTGCACTTTTTGTGGAAACACAATTAGAAGCATCAGTACAAGATGGTATGAATGGTACCTTCTTTCTAGAAGATGTTGCACTTTTATTGGAGGATGTCTTTCTCTTAGAATCATCCTGCTCAAAGCATACTTGAGTAGCAACATGTCTTCTTTCAGCTGACTGGGAGGATTCAGCTTTAAGTGATTGCTGATTTTTCAATATCACCTCCAGTTCTAAGCATTTCATATTGAGGGAGTTATTCTCATCCTCAATAGTTCTTAGCCTTCCTTCCCATTTCTCTTCCAGCTGCTTTATCTGGTCTTCATGCACCTTATTCATTTCATGCAATGAGTTGTCAAGCTCCTTCACCCTTTTTACTTTGTCTTCAAGTTGAGCATCTTTAACAACCATTGATACTCTATGCCTCTTCTCCAGTGCATGGTAAACATCTTTGATTATTACTTTAAAGATTTCTTTCTCAGAAAGGCTTCTTTGCAATTCTTCAGAAGTGTCTTCATATCTTTCATTGCAAAGGGAAACAGTTTCATCTTTGGCCTTCACCTGCTTTCTGAGAGTGTTTGTTATGCCAACCCTTTTTGCCAATTGATCTTCCAGAGAATTGGCTTCATCTTCTAGCTGTAATTTTTCTTCTTGAAGATCAAGGAGGCCTGTAGCTATACACATTGCAATTTCCTTGGGGACTCTCTTCTGAAGATATTTGATTGCATTTAGAAGATCATTGTTTCTTCCATCTTCATCACAGCTAGAGCAGGCTTCATCAGAAGAATGATAAAAGGAATTGTCATCTGATGTGACTTTCACATTTCTTTCCATAGAAGGAGTTTCTCTGATTGCAGCAACCTTCTTCCTCATCTTCTTTGCCTGTTTCTTCATTCTGTTTTTCAGAGTCTTGGCAGATATCTCCATTTGAGGTTGTTCACTCATTTCCTCAAATCTGCAATCCATAAAGACTCTCTTGGATCTTTTAGAGGCAACCTCCCTCTGATACCAATTGAAGTGCCCAGATCAGTGTGAATCACTGAGAGGGGGAGGGGGTGAATCAGTGATCCCTTAAAACTTTTTACTAATTGATTCTTAATCAATTAAACCTCTATGGCTGGTTAAAGCCTCGATCCACTCTTCTTGTATCTCTCAACCTTTCCCGGATAATGCAGTAATGAAAAGGCACAGGACACAAGGATTTACAAGGTTTGGCACCAAAGGCCTACATCCTTGCCATGCTCTCCAAGCATGGATTCTCCCATTATAATCTGTTAGTATTACAATGGTCGATACAGCTTCCCACCGTATCTCTCCTGAGTCCCACAGGAGGGTCTTTATACTGCGTCCCATAGTGTTACCAGAGTCCCACTGGCCTGCTCCAGAATCCCACTGAAGACTTCTTCTCCCTGAGTCCCACAGGGTCTTCTCCTGGCTCCTCGAGTCACACGAGCAGCTCTTCTTCACTTTAAGCTTCTTCAAGTATCCTCAGCAACCTGGGATAAAGGCTGCTGGCCTTGCTCTTCTTCTGATCACTTGTGGTGAACATGTCTTCTCATCTTGCTCGGGCTTTATCACCTTCTTCTAAGGATGCCCCAGCTTCTCTCGAATTACTGAATGCTCAGACAAATAATATCTTTCTCTTCGGTCTGGTCCAGTCTCAGTTGCACACCACTGATTTAGCACTGTTCACATGTGCACGTGCATGCATGCATGCATGCACTCCTCCTTTCCTCTTCTTGGTGCAGTAGACCCACAAAGGGTGTAATCAATTATTGCACACACCTTCTCACTTGAACTTCACACTTTGTTCAATTTGTTTACACACTTAGAGTGTGTTCTACTTTAGTGTGGATGTCCTCCTTTCAACTTCTTCTAAGTGTGTATACACTTTTAGTGCACACATTAGGTTCGACCACTTCTTTAATTTGCACACACAAATTCTTCACTTTGCACACACTTTAGACTTGGCCTATTCTCCTCTTCTTGTTGCACACACTCACTTTAGTGTTCTTCTAGTTTGTTCTTCAAGGTATGCACACACAAGGTCACAACCCTCGTCCTCTTCAAATGCACACACTTAAAGTGTGTTCTTATTGTTGTTGCACACACTTAACCCATAGGTGGTTCTTCAATTTAGCACACACACACTAAGGTGTGGTCTTCACTTCACCCACACAAGGCTACGGCCTTTCACTTCCTTTGCACACACAATTTGTTCTTTCTCTTTTAATCTTCAAGTGTGCATACCCAACAAGGGCTACGGCCTTCTTCTTCAAATTGCACACAAAGTGCCTTGGGTACTTCTTCTCCACTTAGCACACACACTGCCAAGTGTGTTCATCCATTTGCATACACACCAAAACTAAGGTCTCAGCCTTCTTTTCAAATGCACACACAAGAGGTGGCCTTCTTAGCACATGGCACACACATAAGTGGTCTTCCACTTGATGCACACACATGGGTTCACCTTTATTTGCACGCACACACTAAGTATGCACTCTGCTTCAATTGGCACACACCCACTGTCCGTAGGTGGTTTTCTTTGTTTGCACAAGGCTACGGCCTTCCTCTTCTTTTTGCACACAAAGGCACAAAGGCCTCAGCCTCCTCTTGCTCACACCTGTATACCAACACAAATGAAGGCGCGCAAGGTCCTGGTTGAGCCGCGGGCAACTTCTTCTTCAACAGATGCACAAGGTATGAGGCGCGGCCTCTCTTCCTCAACACTGCCGCGCAAGGCTCAAGCCACAAGGGCCGCGCAAGCCACGGGTGCAAGGCACCGCGGGCACGCAGGTGCAAACCGTGCAAGGGGGCACGGTGCACAGAGGGGGTGCGCAAGGTCGCGCTACCCTTCCTCCTTCCTGTCGCGCAAAGGATAGCGCGCAGGGGGCTCCTTCGGGCCTCAAGTGGCACCGAGAACAACAGCCGCGCAAGTGGGATGCGCGGGGCTTCAACTTCGCGAGGCAGAGCTCTCACGGGACTCGGATTTTCAACAGGGTTTCAGCAACAAGCACCGAGGTCTCGGCCTCTCTTTATATAGGCAGAGGAGAGGCGGTTCATCCGCGTGATAAATCTCAAAATCCCGAGATCTTCGGATCTTTAAAAACTTTCCATGTTTTTGCGTTTTCCTTCACTGTTTCACGCGGGCTTCATCTCTTTTACTTTTCTCCTCGTGCATGCGATTTATAACGCATGCACGGCCTCTGTTTAACCTCAATCCATGCAAAACACGAACACCCTGTTGCCTTGGCAACTTCGTTTGCCTCGGCCTCGACCGAAATTTTCAATACATTGCATGCATGCCTATTTTCTTGCATGATTAGGTTCAGGTGGTCCAGACGAGTCCAATGGTGTCTTCGGATTCGGAAATGGTGGCCGGGAGCTCAAGAACTATGCTCGGGGAGCCACTGGTTCAGCGGAGGACGTCGGGTGGCACGGGGTGTCCTCGGCTCGAGCTCGAGGAAGAAGATAAGCCGGGAGCCGTCGGATCAGATGTTCAACGGCCTGGATCAAATCATCTCGCCGCGGATTAGATGAGCGGCTCGGATCTGGCGCGCGATCAATCGTGCGGCCAGGATCGCTTCCGCGGGAAAAATCTGCGTCCCACATCGAAACCTCTCGCGGTTTATCCGCGCTTTATCAATATGCCGCTGCCATCCAATGCTCAGTTGAATCCTCTCCCCCCACGGTGCCGCCCCGCACCGTGTTCTCCCTGCGGGCGCGCTCTGCGCCCACTCTGGTCCTCGCGGGCGCGCTTCAAGCGCCCACTATGCTCCCTGCGCTCCTCCGGGCGTGCCCCAGGCGCTCATGCAGGGGTGTCCTTGGGTGCGCCCTGCCGCCCTGGCTCGCCCCACGGGGTTCCCCCGGGTGTGGTGCCCTAGTGCCCATGCCTTGGGGTTGAACCCCCCAAGGTTCCTTGGCTGGCCAATTTTTTGGCAAAGGGACAGAATAGGACTTTGTGAAATACAAAGTTCTTCTCCATATAAAACATGCCAAATGCCAAGTGCCACTTCAAGCCTTCTTCCTCATTTATCCTTCTTCCTTTCTTATTCTTCATTTTGAAATTCCTCCATTATCTTCAACATGTATTCATCACTTATGAATGGAATTTCAAATGGTTTCTTCTTCAACCGAGCTCTTGCATCAACATGAATTCTCCAATGTGCTTCATTGATCTAATCAGAGACCAAGTTGGATCACTTCTAATTCACATGCACTAGGAGTTAGTACATGGACTTCTTTAATCCACTTCATCCACTTAGTACTTGTGGATGGATCTTCTTCCATCTCCTCATGCATTGTCACTACAATGCATGGTCTTCTAATCATGTTGTGACTTTGTATCCAGTTGATACAAGTTCTATGAACTTAAAGATCAGCTCAACAATCGTCTGATTTTACTAGAGAATGTTTCAACCACATCTCATATGCCACTTAGTGAATCTCCTAAGTGACATTCATCTTTATGTTCCATGGCCATCCTCCATTCATCACCTATCACCATCACATCCTTTGACATTCACATCTTGACTCCTTGACTTCCATTCATTCCAAGACAACTTCATGCCTCATTGACAACAAATGCAACACATTGCACTTCAATTTTTTTAAATTTTAAATATATGAAACATCATTAGTGATAAAATCACACACTATAACGCCCCTACCTTTCATGTAAATCATGTGTGCCCAGTATGATGCATGTACAAATGAATCATGCCTCTATGGGATAAGAGCCTAATTCAAGAATAATTTCTTTCCAATGGAGCAAGAGACAAAATGTACTGAGAAAATAATCAATCTCAAATTCGATATGCATTACATGAGGAATAAATAATATTAAATGTAGCATAAAAATATAGAATATCAATCACAACAATGGTTATCCAAGACTTCTTACCATGATAGGTGTTCATGAAGCACTAGCCCAATTTCCATCACATTCTCAGACTCTTTCCTAATTATTCTCACTACTATATCAAAAATAGTATGAAAAAAGAATAATATGTCTTTGATACCGTTTTATAATTCCCACCATAATTTAATATTAATATTAATAATATCAAACCTCCACAATACCATAGGCATGCCTCCTTGTATGCCAGAGGTTGTAGAATAGTTATGAGGTTTTATGAAGGTACTTGGGGTACACTATACACCCAATATTGGAGGGTAAAATAAAAATAATAAATAACTAAATTACATTGTTTAAAGTAAAAAAAATATGAAAATTTTATTATAAAATGAAATTCATTACAAAAACACAAGTGGTCATGCTCACAAGAAATTAATAATTTGAAGGATCCTTAAATACCTTATCATAGAATCCTATCCATCCAAGCTATCTTTCTTGATCAATAAAATAATGAGCCTCATCCCAATGAAAACATGAAAACAATTAAAGGAATCGAGAGAATCTTATTTAAATGGTTTCCCATGAAGAGTGTAATTACATAACTCATTATGGAATAAGTAGCCCATTCCCATATTATACTCGGAATTCAGTTTTATGTGCATGTGACATGGTCAGGGTAAAGGAATAAACTGCTAAACAAAATAAAAAAACAATCATAATACGTACTTCAAAATAATGGTACAATGTCTATGAGAATTCCTCAAATACCATTAAAACCATCATATCAAAAAATCCCCTAAAGAGAATACAAAAAACTATGCTCCACAATAGATAACCACCATCAATCCTAGGGCCCAAGACCCTGATTGAAGAGAACTACTTCAGTTGGTTCTAGAATATATTTTGGATTGAGAATAACCTCAAGTGAACCTATAAACATACATTGGGAATCTCAAAATAATGCTTCCATCTGGATGAGTAGTGAATCCTGAGGCATCACTAGGCATTCCTAATCCTCAAGCCCTTGAGATAAACCCCATGGTAGTAGCTTAGAGTTCATATATACTATGATGATGTCTAATTTCAAGTTGAGGGATCACCTAGAAAATCCTATATGTCAAAGTTCTACTGATTCAAGGGAGACCTAGGTAATCAAATGGAATACCATTTTGGATCATGAAATCCATTCATGGGCATCTAAAAACCCACAGCTCCTTATGCAATCCAAAAATAGTGCATCCACCCAATTTAAGGTGTTATCCGAGCCATCGATTGAGCGGATTAAACTATCACCCTTGGGATATCAAAGATCCATGATCGAGGATATAAACCAAAATGAAACCTCATTCCAAAACTCAAATTTAAAGAATCATGGGTATTCATAATGGTGTAGTAGTTTCATTATTCGAATCCCAACACGCAAAAACTACAAATAATTTCATAATTCCTGATGAATACCTACAATATTAAGATTTCATAATACATATTCACATACATTGTAATGTTGGATCCCATATACCACCTTTAGCATTCCACTAACACATCAACTAAATCTTCAGATTATAATTGAGAGTGGTATCCTCCCATAATATACCATATGACTATATCACAAACATATCAGTCATCCAAGGGTCTTATCTTTTTTAATAGGTGATTCTAAAACATCGAGAACAATCACAAAGAAGAAAAACAACTGATTCAAAGTAATGTTGGGAAATCACATATCATATCTATAAATAAATAAAATAAAACATAACAAGTGTTAACCATATTTTCGTTCCCATCACCATCATTTCAACCCTATATGATTTTGGTTTGGCATGCATTTTATATAGAGACATGTTACCATCACCACTAATTCCCGACACACCCTCTTAGGGTTGGCAACCACCAGGGCACCAACCGGGGTCCCAGTGGTCAAAATAATTTCAATCACCCCACATGGGGTCCTTCTCACTCATTAAACCACCTAGGTCAACATCCATTACTTTGGGTATCATTTCCCTTGCTAATATTTTAGAATATTTTTCTATTTAAATAAATTTTATGTTTTCGGTAGCTTCATTGACACACTAAACTGATCTTAAAATGAACCATGATATATTATAACCTAATAGTTAAATTGTCTATATGAATAGGAAAAACTAAATTATAAAAAATACCAATTTTTTTTATATTTTGTAAATGTATTTATTAATTAATAATAAATAAGTATTTGTTTTTTAATAAATTTATTTTATGCATTAAAAATATGTTTTCTTCAAAAATTATTATTTTTTCGTATTTTTTGAAGGGATATTAAAATTTATTTCTACCATTTTTTTGAAATTTAATCTTTTTAAATGTTTTTTATTTTTCAAATCATAAATTGAATATTATCTTAGGGTGATTTTTGTTAGTTTTCTTAATATACTACTTTTTTCAAGTGAATAGAAAAAAATAGTGTTTTTTATTATTGTCATTTAATTTAATTAAATAATGAAATATAAATATACAATTATGTTTTCAATTTTATCTAAATGTAATATAAGAAATAATATAATTAATTAATATAAATTAACAATATACTTGAGTTTGTAATAAGTTCATTTTAAGGATAATAACACATTTTTTTTAGAAACGTTTTTCATTGAGCTCTACATGTTTATATTAAAATTGATTTATTCCAAGTATATAAATTGAATATCTAAAAATGAATTCTATATCTGGAATCAAAATTTTAATATACTTTAAATAAGGATCTTTGATTTGTTGACATTATGAATAATAACCATGTTAAATATTTCTCACCTCAGTAAGGGTAAAATGGGTTAAATGTTGTTAAATCCACGAGATAGGGCCTAAAATCCATCCTAAAACATTTTAATATCCTATTTTATCAGTGGTTTTCAACCAAATGAAACCAAGATATGAATATATGGTAATATAATTCTATACTCCTTTGATTATAAATTTTATATTTTTTTAATGATAGGATAATTACAAAATACATCTTGCTTGATTTTGAATTCTCTTATATGTTGTCTTATTGATAAAAATATCATATGAATGAATATAAAAGGTTATTTTTAATATAATTTAATTTTTTTTATGATTTTACATTATTTTTAGTATTTAGTTATGATATATTTACTTAAATTTCATTATTCAATTCTCGTAAAATGCTTATGCAAGAGTTATAAAAATAAATGTAATTAATCATCACAATAATAAAATTAATATTACATGGATGAATTTTCGTATTCTTAAAATTTAATATATAATTATAATGTATAAATGATGGTATTTTTTTGTATTCAAACTAAATAGTTTTATTGATTTCTTTGATGTTAAATTAAACGAGTCGTCCAAAAAATTATTTTAATGTTACTTTATGTTAACTATTATATAATTAATGTATATTAAAATAAAAATTTTTAAATAGAAACATTATGACAGGAAATGGTATAAAATTTCATACAATGGTATTTTTTTTAATAAATTATCACCATGGAAGTAAATTTCTGTCCCTTAATTGATAAAAAATGTGTTACGATGGTTAATATTAACAACGATTAATAAGGATGTTATTCGAAAAGATATGGTCAAAATGAAACATAAAACATGTATAAATTTTATTTTTTTAACATATTTAGAGATTATAATTTTTTAAATTCTAAATTATTTCCACTCAGTATCACTTGACATGATTATTAAATTTATTATATTTAAATATTTATAGTCATTCCATGTATATAATTTCCATAACATATTAAATGGAACCTCTTCTTCTCCGTTTTTTAAATATTTTGAGCATGATATTTAAAAAATACCAACACATAGGATTTTATATATTAATTAATTTCTTTCTTGAGCTTATTTTATCACCCTAAGACAATCCTATGATGTTTTAAGGTGTAATGAAAAATAAGTCTCTAAAAGAATAGATAATCATCTTACCCGTCACTTTTAAATTTTATTTTTCTTTATATATCCTATAAATATTTCGTATCCATCCTAACATAATGTATCCATTATAATATATATACTAAAAAGTTTTTATGATTACATTACAACCATATTCATCCTCCATTATATCGAACATGAAATGAATCTATCACCAATGCGTAAATTTGGACTTTCACAACCTCATTCCCAAGGTAGAAAAAATCTAATGATCCCATGACCCAACCATGACACGCATCCACATTATAGTTTCACAACTCAAACAGGTCTCTATTGGCTATATACATACACCCCAAAAATATTTTATTCATATACCATCAATATCAAATGAAACCACCCTGAATTTTTATCGATTATCATGAAATCACCTCATCTGTCATGTAACATTCTAAACTCATACTCCATATCCTAGAGACTTTTTAAAAATCACATATCAACATGTCTCACAAGCTATCCATGAAAACAAAATAATTTCAAATGTCATGTTTACCTCTATAAGTATAATTATAGGTTTCACCAACCCACCTACTATATAGTTTAGAAAAATACATTCACTAAGTACAATTTAAAGGATTGTCTTTTTATCATTTAAACATGATTCTAAACCACTAACATTACAAATCAGGCCATCAAAACAATCATACATTCGTGTTTTGTTATTATGAACCACTTTAAATAGCTATCTTGAGACTTTTCCAACTGATCATAAATCCTTGAACCTAAAAACATAGATTTCAATGCTCACTGAATTTAATCTCAAATAAGTTTAGAGTTGTGCCAATTCATTTAGGTTGGTGAAATATAATCACTGGTGAAATAGAAAGTTTTTAGGAAATAAATTTTCATGAAGAAAGGGTTTTACAACATGAAAAGTTTTAAGTTTTTTTATAAATAAAAAATCCATGAAGAGTGTGATGAATAGATAGATAGAATAGATTTTTGGTTAAAATACTAAGTGATCCAAACACTTGTATTTCATAAAAGGGGAAGTTATGAAAAAGGGTTACATGAACCATTGTGTTGTGAGAGTTACATATGAAGACCAATGAGTTTTGTTAATATATTAATTGTCTCACCCATTTATTTTTGTGAATAATAATTTTTCACAAAAAAACTAAACTCGATTGAGTTGTAGTATATAAATTTGAATTTTCATAGTGACATAAATAGAAGGCCTCCTAGGAGAAGAGTTAGTGGGGACATCGGATGTCCATATTAGATGGAAGAGTTAGGGGAGTAGGGTCATAGAATGGCCACAGGTTTTGAGGTGTGATATTCCCAAGAGGTCATCACTGAGTGGAGAGGCTGTCGCTAAGAGAGGAGGTCGTGAGGGTTGGGCAGGGCCGCTTAGAGGAGTGGTTTCCACTGAGAAGAGACGTGAGGGTGGAGGAGGGCCACTAACAAGAGTTTGCCACTAAGAGGATAGGACACCTCCGAGAGAGGAGGTTGTGATGGTAGAGGAGGGCCACTGAGAGGAGGGTCATCGCTGATAAAGATGGTCACTAAGAGGAGAGGTTAGGAGGGTAAGGTTGGGGTTGTGAGGGTAATGGGTTGGGGTTGGGGAGATGATGGAGTCGTGTGCAAGGGATTGAACCATATAGCCATGGCTTTATTTATAACACTGAATATAAACCAATATAAATCCACGGATCATAAAACCATGTCTATAGATCCATGGATATACATAATTTTTTTAGTAGTGAATATTTCATTATTACCCTTCTTCCGGGTGTCAATTGCATCATGTTTCTATGCATGTTCTATCGTATAAATCCAAGTTATAATGAATAAGATGTATTTTATTCATTTATATAATGATATTATGGTAATATATATCATATTTATTTATTGTATATATTTATATAATCATTCATTAATGGTGAACATGGAAAATGAATCACATCATGTCATAGAGTGGGTAGTTCGTACATCCACATGAGCGATGATATCATTCTCTTAATGGTAAAAGGGTAAGAAAGTGGATAGTATATATTATTTCCCATAATAAATATCACATTTTAATTATTATATATGTCTATTATTTCCATCATTATAACCATCTACCTAATGTGGTGATGGAAAAATAGATTACACCAAGACATGGAGAAGGTAAGTCGTACAAACCCATGCGCGATGCTTTTGTTTTTCATAGGATGGATTAAAGGTGGTATATGAAAATTCCATAATAATAATAAAATATAATTATATAAATTTTACTTGATTTAATACTTTATAATGAAAACAACACATGAATAAGAATTATAATAAGAAATAATATTGAAATATTCAGTAAGGAATATTACATCTTCTTCAGCAAACATCCATTAGATCTCTTCTTTGGGACACTAGGGTTGGTATTTTGAGGAAACAAGTTACTCTAGAATGTGTACTAGTAAATTTATAAAATAAATTTCCATGGAATGTTATATATTTAAGGTTCATTGTGATCAGAAGGCGTGAGGGAGGAGGTCCCCTATTATAATTGAGATGAGGTGTACTTTGGAAATTTCTTAAAATATTAATTTATAATAAATTCAATATCAATCCTAATACTTAAAAAATTCCATTGATTATAATATAATATGATGTAATTTTTTAATCTCATCAACCAATATATTTTAGATAAGTTTTGGTATAGTTTTAAACCTTATTATTTTGATCAACCCTTAGTTAACGTGGTTTAATTTTAAATATATTAACAATTACTTCAATTTTAATAGAAGATAATTTTACTTATGTGAAGTTAATCAGACCATAAATGAAAAAATTATAAAATTTTATAACATATTAAAATTAATTTGTATTTTTTAAAATATTTTAGGGTTTTAAAATAATTTAATAATATAATATTTTGATAAAATATCATTAGTGTCAAGTTTGACCCTATTAATTACATTGACTTTTAAAAATATCAAGAAATCAATTTAACTCAAGAAAAGAAATATATATGATTATGTAAATAATAGGTCAATATAATCTATAATAATATTTTATCATATTATTTATCCCAAATTACATTAATTTTAATATTTTAAATTAAATTTATTTGATATTTCAATTAATAATATAATTACTGCATCATTGTTGTGTAATTATTTCATTTACATATTTACTCATTAAAATTTAGAACTAAAATACCATGATAAATAAAAATATTTTACATTTCATAGTAAAAGTTATATATTAATATAACCTTTGGTTATCCCTATATTAAAAATGATATGGTATTTCAAACATGAATGTGACATCATTGAATATTTATTAAATAAAATATTATAAATACAGTAGTCTCATCTAAGTCATTTAGAAATTAAAATGAAGATGTAACTAGCCATAAATGAGAGTATATTATACAAATATTAAAATAATGGCCAGTAAATACACCACACAATAGTAAATAGTGGCCAATGTAGCATGAATCTCACAGGACTAAAAAGTGAGATGAAAATCCCCTTATGAAAATTCAGCAGCCTAACGGCACCACATAAGACTTCCAAAAATGGATTGATGAGATCAAATATAGTCTCTAATAAAATTAACATAAAATTAACAGCAATAAGAATATAAAATAACGTCCCCCAACATAATAAATAGGAGCTTAATGTAAGTTACATAAAAAAGAGTACTTAAAAAGAAAGAGAGAGGTAGGATCCCTTACCTCAAGTCCGACTAGTCCTGTTCGTTTCTTTATATTCCTAAATAATAAACATTGGTAAATTTATAATTTATTAATTACCTCCATTATATATTATTATTCATTTCATATCACATATTATAATTTTATAATAATTGGTTAATAATGTGAGTTCATATAAGATGTTTTTTTGATGTTTGGTACATGAGTCAAAAATGAACTTGTTTGAAAATGATTGTCCATGTAGTTATAATTAAATCATATCAAGAATATTATTAATGATTAAAATATCATATATATCCAGTACATATTCATTTTATACTATTCCATAACATTTGGAGATAAAAAGAAAAGAAATGCACCGTTCATGGAAACGGTACGCCGTACGTACGCATGGACGCTACTTTCATTTCACTGTCATATTAATGGAATTAAAAATAAATGAGAGATATATATATTATAATTCTAGTATAATATATATTTTATATAGGTCACATATGTTCATTAATATAATTTTTTATACATTCCTTGTATTGCATGAATGAGTCACATCACTTGAGGGGGCGGTAGTCCACACTTCCTCGAATTAAATTATCGCATTTTCACAACATGAAATGCATAAAAGTATGTTTTAAATATAAAATACTGAAGCATAGAGAGGAAATAAATATAATATTTCTAATATAAAAATAGTTTCATCATAATGGCCACCATGAGAGGTGGTAGGCGAATATAGAACAATCATCGTTTCGTGAGGTAGTAATTCACCATCCACAGAAACATTTTGTTCTTTATCCATTAGATGGAGGTGTATGTAAGTTTAGATCGAATATTTCTCATAAGAACATCCTAATATATTGAAGATACTGGTTTTGTTACAAAATAAATGGATAAAAATATTTTAGTGGGTTGGAGAAGCAAAATAAAACTAAAGAACATCAGGGAAGACTTTACCTTTAAATCAGGTAACTCCCCTGGGTTTGTACCAAAAGGGTTTCTTGAAGAGCTTTCTGCCTAAGGGAAGGCTTCTAGGATGCAGAGAGGGATGTGGAGAGAAAAAAATGGGCTTATCATGGCCAATCCAATGGCTTGAGAGGTGTGGGTAAGGTGGTAGAGGTGGGGGCCTTTTATAAGAGAAGAGGAGAGGAACTCTGGGAAAGTTATAAAATATTACTTTATTATAAAATTATTTTCGGATTTTAAAGTTACCAAAAGGATACATTTCGAGGGTAAGGAGATAATGTTTCTAAATACACCAATACAATAGGTTTCTGACAAGTGTAAGACTCATATTTTACCCTATCTTCACATTTTATTTAAATCATTCATTTATGAAGTAATCACTGCATCATCACGGTGTCGTAAATAAATTAATTTATTTAATGTATAAAAATTATAAAAAAATATCATGTTGTAGGAAATCGTTTTAGATTTCTAATGAATATTTATAGTAAAAAATATGACTTGTATAATCCCCATGTAAATTTTTTTAGTAAAATAATACATGTTTGTGACAATTTAATTTTAACTTTAAATAAAAAGTTATTAATGTCATTTTCCTACCAAAGTGGCTCCATGGGGTCCCCAAGTTGTAACATGGATTGTCTTGGTCGTCCAGGAATCATCCAAAAAGGTTATGACATGTGTCAAGGTCATTTCATATTATTATAACATAATCTTAACCTTCAATTACACTAATTACCTTTAATCGCTATTAATAAAACTTATATGTTACTATTCACCAAAAAATTATTTTAATTCCATTGAACCAAATTTTACATCCTAATGAAAACCATGTATAACAGATTTTTGAAATTCAAATCACAGAAGTGGTAATGTTTCATTTAAACGAAAAATCAGTTTTTTAACTACCACTTAGTGGTTTCACTATTCATCAAAAATTGATGTTTTTCCGGAAAATACAAAAAATTCACCCTAAGCTATAATAGATATTAAAAATTCAAAAGTGATGTGTATTTTATAAAATTCAAAACATATAAGTTGCATTAATTAATTTAATAATTAATTTCCATTGTCATAACAAATAGCGTGTTTTTATGAAATAATATATATATATAAAGATTGACACTAGTTTAAGTCCAATTTCAGAGTGAAATGAATTCCAAAGACCACTATTGGATTAAATGGTAAATATATATTATAATCTGACTTTAAAAACAATTAGAAAGATAATATAATCATATAAATAAATTAGATTAAAATGAGGTTTTGAATTAAAATACAACATTTTTCACTATTCATTAAAAAAATGATCTTTATCGGAAAAATACAAAAATTTACACAAAGTAAATTTCGATGTCCCGATTCTAAAGAATAATTTTATTTTGTCAAATATAATGTATTAGTGTGACAGAAACTATATTAAATAAGTTTCACCATCAAATGGCGATAAATCGACCTTTTAGTGAATTTTAGAGTATTTGTGCTTAAAATTGAATTCTTTTCTTATTTTAAGCCTTTATCATTTATTAGATAAATGTAAAAACATTTAAAAAACATATAAAATCATATTTTAGTTATTTCTATTCATTCCCACCAATACCACGGCTAGGCCTTAACTACTATTTAAAATAATATTATTTTATTATTAGAGTGCAATGTAAGATTTCAAAGAAATTCATTGTTGTGTATTGGGTACACCATCGAGCATAGAGTTCCTTTAAGTAATACTAATATTATATTCAAAAATATTAATAAATATGAAAAAGTAATATTCTTTATTTACCTGGGGTGTTACATCCTTCCCTCCTTTTGGGAATTGCATCCTCTCAATTTTAAAATTGGTCTTGGAAACTTCATTGAAAGCCCCACATCGGAAAAGGATTAAATTAAACTGTCACTTTAAAAGAAATAAAGGGATGTACAAAGGTCACCCGAGTTAACCCATACAAGGATTCCATGTAGGAAAACATGGAAATGGAAGAGAAAACATAGGGCCATGTTCTGATGAAGAGTGATAGAAAACATGATTTGGAGAAAGTTAACCACAAGAAAATCACAAACGTGGGATGGGTTAAACGGTATTTGATTCCCCAGTAGGAAACGATAATAGACAACATTTTTGTTTTAAGTTACTTTTAATTGAGGAATTTATTTATGAGCTTAAATAAATAATAAGTGAACATACTTACTTGTCGTGTAGACTTTTATCTTTTAGTAGATTTCTAACACAAACTCATACTTTCTTCAAATGATGTGTATTTAGGATGACTTGTTCACATTAAGAGATCTATAATCAACATCGATAGAATCAATTAATCCAAAAAAGAGAACTATATATTTTAAATTTCTTTATACGTTAACCAAAACCAAAACCAAAAAGGTTAGTACAATATAAGATAATACCCAAAAAGGATAATCCTTAAAAAAATCTATTCTTAATCTCCAAAATTTTTCTAACAATACCCAAAGTTCAACAAAAACCATTCAATAAACATCTATCTATTAATTTTTTCAAAGTAACCAAAAATAGGATTGAAACCCAAATATCTGAAGGATTTAATCACATAGTCCTGCAAGAGAAACCATAACATTTATCTCCAAATAACATCAGTTACTCTTAATGTCTCATACTGAAAAGTAATTAAACTAATCACATATCCTCCATGATAGGCTAATAATTTTCAAAGATAAACCAAAATCAAATTATTCTAGATTCATAAGATCATCTAACTAAAAAGAATTTGTCAAACTATCCAGGGACTTCACGTAGTCCAGCGGTAGGTGATAAATACCACTCGTACATTGGTTATGGGTTCGATTCCCATAGCTTCTTCAGACGCGACAGGTTGTCACATGGTCTACGTGTTATCATTTTTCCAAAACTACATAATTCTTATAACATTCCCCAAAAATTGAATAAATCTTCAAAAAATAACCATTACATAATTTAACCTCAAGTTTATCTCATGTCGTTCATATTCCTTCATAACATTTAGTAACCCATAATTACCTCAAACGTAAGGATCATATAAACCCTAATGGTTACCTTTATAATTATTACCTGAACATCCACATCAAGTTGGTTCTCTCATATAAGATGAATTAGAGAACTCACCATGGTTAAAGTGGTTGATCATGACTCCAGATAGTTGGTTTAGAATAACCAAGAGATTTATCATTGAATCCCCCATTTCATCCAGTCTCTTAATCAGAGAACCACCACAGTTTCCTTCAAACCCATTGTCACTTTGGTTCCCACTAGATCCATCCATTTACTAAAACCAAAATGGTTAGTGTGAGTATATCAACAAAATCATCAAGTACTAAAGAGGAAGTTAAACACTAAGATATAATTATCCATGTTATCTCAAACTCATTCCAATTTTCATAAATAACAATGACTCTATCTAATATTATAACCATTGTGGTTACACACAAATTTTCATTTATGCTTAAACAACACTCTAACCTCTAAAGTTATCTAAACCGACCTTTGATACCAACTATAAGGACCCAACCTTAAAACTTTTCTTAATCTTGAATTAAATTGACTAATTCACATTGAGGATCTTTTAAGGTTTAGAGTTTTAGAGAATTAGGACATAACTATTACATCTCAAAGATTAAAAAGTAGACACATCTACTGAGTTTCCATTTTTTTCTCAAAGTAAAAAATCTTGAACAAAAGAGTCATGTTTAGTTCTTATTTTAGATAGCATGACATTTCCTTGATCCCATCCTTGACCCTATTCCACTTTATGTCATGTGAAAAACATTTCAAAAAAACATGGGATGAGCATAAAAAGCTCAGTAAGGGTTATAATAATACAGAAAGAAAACATTAGTCCATGTATACATAAGAATAAATGAAATCAAAATTTACTCATAAAACATAAGCAATTTAACATACCTCATGAAATCATAAGATTTATGAATAGCTCAATAGAAATAATAAGACATAAAGGTAGCTTGAGGCATTCATAACATTCTTACGTCTGGAGTAACCCTCATGGTTATGTTTGGAATACCCATCACAGTATATTCCCTAAATCTCTTCGGAGAAACCTTAGCGTTTAACTCTTTCGCGATACCCAATGCATTAGAGAGAAATATCAGGCTCACCCACCCTTAGTTTATCACAGAACCACCCGTCTTCATAAACAATTTCCAAGAACCATACCATAATCATAGCACATAACTTAATTGAAATGGAAAGATAACATTCCCACATTGCAATAACAATACAACATTTTAAGATATTGAAATAATGAATCCATTCTAAAAATAATTTTCAAAACCATTTAAAACATTTAATGAAGAGATTTTTGAATCAAAGTGTTCCATACCACTTTGAAGATTTTAAAATTTTATACCATTAATATAAATATAAATAAATCCTTACAACTATTTTGAAAACATGGATATTAATGAGAAATATTTATAATAATAAATCATTAAAACATTTAAAACAATATTTTAGTTAAAGGGTTTTTAACAAAATGAGAGAGACTTAAATACAATAATTGAGGAATAACATTTAATCAGAACATTATAATATCATGATAATAAATGGATTCACGATATATTATTCCAAAGGATAGTATATACACCATATAAGAGTGAATTGGTTCATAAGAACAATGACGTCTTAATAGAATTATAAAATGAGATGAAAACCCTTATAAAGAATGTATCCTTAAATTAAGGATAAATCAATCTCATAATTATGTGTGAAAATTATAAATACACCCAATATAAGTGGATATTATGTGTAGAAAAACCAGTGGTCATTTACACATATTCATAGGATGACATATTCAATAACTACAAGTTGAAACCAAAGAAATCGAAATTGGGTTAAGAAGTTCCCTTGGTAAAATTCGACAGCCTAACAGCGTCACTTTAAAATTCATAATATTATTTGATGGGAGAGCAAATGGTATCTCATCACTTGGGCAAAAAATTTACATCAATAAGGATATATAGGAACATATACCAACATAATAATATTTAAATTAAAAGACATTAAAAAATAAGTCTTTCTAAAAGAGGAGTGTGAAAGGTTCCCTTACCGATTTGGGAAACTTTCGAAACATACACCCCATGAAAGAAGGGTCATACAATGAAGATGTAACTACCCATAAATGAGAGTAAATTATAAAAATATTATAAAAATGGGTATTACACACACCACACAAAAGGAAATAGTGGCCAATGTTGCATTAATCTCAGGGGAATAAAAAGTGAGATGAAAATCCCCTTATGAAAATACGGTAGCCTAACGGCACCACATAAAACTTCCAAAAATGGATTAATGAGATCAAATAGGGTCTCTCATCATATTAACATAAAATGTACTAAAATATTAATATAAAAGAACATCCCCCAACATAAGAATGACGAGCATAAAGTAAGTTATGTACAAAAGAGTACTTAAAAAGAAAGAGAGAGGTATGATCCCTTACCTCAAGTCCGACTTGTCGTGTTCATTTCTTTATATTCCTGAATAATAAACTTTGTTAAATTTATAATTTATTAAGGAAACCCTTTAAAGATTATTATTAAGTTCATATCATATATTATAATGTTATAATAATTGGTTAATAAAGTGAGTTCATATCGGACGTTTTGTCGATGTTTGGTACATGAGTCAAAAATCAACTTGTTTGAAAATTATTGTCCATTTAGTTATAATTAATTAATCTAGAGAATAGTATTAATGATTTAAATAACACATATAACCAGTACATATTCATTTTATACTATTCCATAACATTTGGAGTTAAAATGAAATGAAATTCACCGTTCATGTTGATGGTAGGTCGTACGTATGCCTGAACGCTACATTCATTTCTTTGTCATATTAATGGAATTAAAAAAAAATGGGAGTTATATATATTATAATTACAGTATAATATATATGTTATATAAGTCACATATGTTCATTAATCTCATTCTTTATACATTCCATGTATTTCATGAACGAGTCACATCACTTGAGGGGGCGGTAGTCCACACTTCCTCGTATGAAATTATCGCATTTGCACAACATGCAAAGCATAATGGTATGTTTTAAATATAAAATACAGAAGCATAGATAGGACATAAATATAATATATATCATATAAAAATAGTTCCATCATAATGGCCACCATGAGAGGTGGTAAGAGAAGATAGAACAATCATCGTTTCGTGAGGCAGTAATTTTCCATCAACAGAAACATTTTGTTCCTTAACCATTAGACGGAGGTGTGTGTAAGTGTAGCTCAAATCTTTCTCATAACAAAATCCTAGTATATTGAAGATACTGTTGTTGTTACAAAATAAAGGAATAAAAATAGTTCATGGGGTTGGAGAAGAAAAACAAACAAAAGAATATTATGGAAGACTTTACCTTTAAATCGGGTAACTCCCCTTGGATTGAACCAAAAGGGTTTTTTGAAGAACTTTCTGCCTAAGGGAAGGATTATAGGATGAGGAGAGGGATCTGGAGAGAAAACAAATGGGCAGATCTTGGCCGATCAAATGACTTGAGAGGTGTGGGTAAGGTGGTAGAGGTGGGGGCCTTTTACAAGAGAAGGGGAGGGGCACTCTTGGAAAGTTATAAAATATTACTTTATTAACAAATGATTTTCAGATTTTAAAGGTCCCAAAAGGATATATTTCGAGGCTAAGGTGAGAAGGTTCCTAAATACACCCATCCAATAGGTTTGTGACAAGTTTAAGACTATGATTTTACTATCACGACCCATACTCGGGACCCGTGCCGTGGCTACCCCAAGCCCGTCATCCATAGGCCAGGGGCTCGTGACTAGAACCAAAGTCATAACTCCTGATAAAAAGGGATGGAATTGCCTTTATAAAGTAAAAAAACATTACAATATAAGCCAGTAGAAGTAAACACTAATTAAACTGAGTACAAAAGTAAGTGCGGAAAGTAAATGGGCCAGAATTCAAACTCAAACTGAAAGTATAGTGCAACTGGAAAAAAAGTACATCAACTGAAAAGTAAAGCAGCAACTTCGAGCCGTCCACTGGAAATCCCACCTGAAGGGTGGGTACAGATAGTCTCATTAGCTCCTCAAGTCCAACCGTCTACTCCATCTATGTCCCGCCCAGTGGTCCACCTCCAGTTACCGTCTCGCTCCATGAGCCTCACCATGACCAGCACTGTCTGTCGTCTGCATCCAACACAACGTAGTGCGGGCATAACCCGTGCATGGGTGAGTATACGCTACTCATTAGGGACCCCAAGACCCCGAAGGTCTCCCGGAATCCACAAAGGACAATCCACAAAGGAAAGATACAAAACAAAGTAACAACCAACACTACTTAAGTATATCCCCATACATATACCTAAGTCACCAATTCCAGTTCGGCTACAACATATGAGCCCAAGTTCGATCACGTACTTACAAGATAGTACAACCCAATCCACACAGGAAAGCACAACTCAATCCACATAGGAAAACAAGTCAATCACATTGAAGATAATGATTTAAAGTCAAGACTCAGCTCACATAGGCATACCTCTTCGTAAGGTGATAGAGATGATCAGATGTAGCCACTGATTCATCTAACCAGGGACCCACATAGGATAATAAACTAGCTAAGCTATCGGACCCACATAGGAAACAAGACCAGCTACTCTGCCGGACCCACGTAGGATACAAGAACAACAGTACTTCCAGACCCATGTAGGATACAAGAACAGTAGTCATTGTCGTCGAACCCACAGAGGATTTCAGTACGGTCGTCGTCGCTGCTGAACTCACGGATGATTTCAGTACAGTCATCGTCGCTGCTGAACCCACAGAGGATTTCATTGCTGTCGTCATCATCATCGCAGTCGCAGCCAGCTCTAGGGTTCCCGCACACAGCATGCTCGATTCTGGGAGGGTCCGCTCCACGAGCAAAGGGGTTGATACATCAATTGACATGTAGTTTGGAGTTGATGTATCTCAATGTTCCGTCTCATCGATAGGAACTCAATGTGATAGAGGACGTGTCAATCGGACACCAGGTCTGAGAGTTGTTGGGTTTTTCGTTCCAGGGGCCTAGTTGGTTTTTAAGTCAAAACCAACCAGACCGCACTCCAGCTGCGTCCAAACCTCGAGCGGAGTAATCCAAAAGGTCTGTCTCACTAAGAGGAATCCAAAATAGTCGATGGCACGCCAATCGGATTTCCAGAGCTCAAGTTATAAGCATTTCTGCTGTGAGGGCCTGATTATTTTCGTATTCGAACCAACCTGGCCATACACAAAATTCTCTTTAACCCTTAGTTTAATATACTGAAACGACTGTATCGATCCAAGGATTTCATCACAACTGACGGTGCGTCGATCGGAGGTCCGTAGCCCAAATAATGGGCAATTGACCAAAGGTGGTCCCAAGTGGGGGTCTGCGCTCGGTCTTTCCCAGCCTAACCCCAACCGAGGCCGGTCCGGACCGGGTGGACCCGACCCGGGTCCGGGTTAGGCCTGGCCCGGTGTTTCCCGGCACAGTCGGGTGCTACTCAGCATAGTCCGCGCGACCCGCCCCGGCCCGGCCGGGGGGGGGGGGGGGGGTGGGGGGGGGGGGCCCGGGCTCGGCCAGCGGGCCGAGATGGGGGGGGGGAGGACGCGGTCCCCCCTTTGCTAGTAGATGGGGCGCTGGGCGCCGCGTCACCCCCTGATCACACGCGACCGCGGGATCCGGTCATTTCGCCACCGCGGCGGCTTCAGCCGCGGCGGCGCGCCGGTGGTCCGTTTTGCCCGCCGTCTGTGCCTGCGGCTCTCCCGGGACCCGTAGATTACTGCGAATGGTTCAAAACGCCTTTGTGGCCCGCTTCATTGTCGCTCATCGATCTTCACACCAATAAAAAAACTGCAGAGGGTTGTCGGCCCATGTTTGTCCGGCCCCCACCATCCGTGTTAGGTGTTTTTCAAATTGAAATCACTAAAATACATGCTTTAGACGAGGGTATAATTTATTCAAGATAAATTATTCAAACACCCTTAAATTAATATATTCAGGGATGAGGGGATAATTCACATATAAACTTTATACGAAAACCCCCTACCTGGTAGAAGTCGTCGAACGAGGATCGTCGTAGAGAAACGACGTCGTAGAAGATGGCATCGCAGAAAGAGGCTTCGTACATCATCGGTGCACGCCTGGTGAAGGATGAGGAATCTTGCTTTCTTCGATTCGGGAAGAAGGTGGAATGATGGTACGACGTTTTTCGTCGAAGATTCGGCATTCTTTGGGAGGAAGACGAAGTTATTCAAGACCGCGAGAGTTATCTCCTTGATTCCGCACAACGAATCCACCACAATAAAATAAGAACTTGTCTTATTTTATTCACACACATACGTGCCAACATTAATTTGATATTAAAAATGAATTCACCAAATTAATTAACATGAATTATCTAATTAATTAGGTGTTTTATTGGCATGTATTTAATGTGGATGAAAAACTGCTTGAGTTGACATGACATTAAAATGGGGGAGCGGGTGAGTTACAAAATAAATTGCAAGAGGGTGGTTTAATGAAATTTAAGGGGTGGGGCTCGTGTGGGCCTCACATCCACTAATATCCTACCAAGTGGAGTTAGGATGTAGTGGGTCCCACTCCAACTTCCATGCATATGTTATAGCTACTTAGAAATGAAATAAAAAATTGTTGCACAAATTTTTATTCCATTCTTCAGTCAACCCATTTATTTAATAACCTCACCCAAGAAAACGCAACACCAGAAAATGTGTTCCTAAGAAATTACCGGCGCTGTGATTTCAACAGTGCCCTCGGATTTCGATTCCGAGCACCGGTTCAATATTTAGGAAAACCCACTCATTTGTTCACTGAACGTACCCGAGCTAATCTTTAGAAATTGATTCCGGGCACACCGGGCCTCGGAATCAGGTGCCGTCAAAAACTGCGTACTCGTAAAATCCTAAAGAAAATTAATAAAGAAAAAAAAATCCCATGAAATTTACGGGTCTTTACATTACTCCCACCTCAAGGATTTATGTCCCCGAAAAGATAAATCACAAAATAGGGAAACAAAATTAGGGTACAGAGCACACATCTGAGCCTCCCGCTCCCAAGTGCTCTCTAGGAGGTTCCCGTGCTACCATCTGATGCGAACTAGAGGATTTGACCACCCACGTAGGACCCGCTCCTTTCAATCCACGATCTACACCAGAACCTCCGCAAAAGTCTCCCTGTCATTAATGAACAACTCCCCATGGTCGATGATATGCGTCGGGTCGTGCACGTACCTACTCAGCTGAGATACGTGGAAGATGTCATGCACCCGTTGCAACTGAGGCGGTAGAGCAAGGTGGTAATACACCTCTCCTATCTTACTGAGTACCTGGAATGGTCTGATGAAGCATGGAGATAACTTTCCGCACCAGCCAAATATCCGTAATCCATGTCGAGGTGAGATCTGCAAATGGATGTGGTCGCCATCCTTGAACTCGAGTGGTATCCTCCTCCTGTTAGCATAAGACTTCTGTCGGATCTGGGCTGTCCTCATTCACTACTGGATGACCTGGACCTTTTCTATCGGGGCCTGGACCATCTCTGGTCGCACAAGTGCTGACTCCCCAGGGTCTTTCCAGCAGAGAGGTGATCTGCATGGTTGGTCGTACAATGCCTCGTATGGTGACATCCCGATGGTGTAGGGGTAACTGTTGTTGTACACAAACTCTACCATGGGTAGGTGGTCCTCCCAACAGCGACCAAAGTTGAGGACACATGCAAGGAGCGTGTCCTTGAGAGTCTAAATGGTCCTCTCCGTCTGACCATCTGTCTGTTGGTGAAAGGCAGTGCTCAGACGTAGCTGCATCCCAAATTCCTCTCGCAACCCCTTCCAAAGCCAGGAAGTAAAGCGGGCATCTTGATCGGAGATGATAGACGATGGAACATCATGAAGCTGCACGATCTCCTGAATGTCGAGGCATCCCAATCTCTCCACTGAGCCCTGCTCTTTGATGGGTAAGATGTGGGACGACATGTTGAGTCGGTCTACAATCACCCAAATGCAGTCATGACCTCTGGAATTACGTGGTTGTCCAGTCAAGAAATCCATAGATATCCTGTCCCACTTCCACTCCGGGACCTCCAAGGGTTGTAAAAAGCCTGATGGTACCTGGTGCTCTGCCTTCACCTACTGGAAGGTGATTTAAAGACATGTAAATTTCGAGGAAATTTTTTTCTTAATTTTCTTTGGAATTTTACACGAATGCAGTTTCTGACGGCGCCTGATTCAGAGGCCCGGTGTGCCCGAAATCATTTTCCGAAGATTGGCTTGGGTACGTTCAGTGAACGAACGAGCGGGAATTCCTATCTTTTGAACGGTGCCCAAAATCGAATTCTGAGGGCACCAATGGAACCGTAGCGCCGGTAATTGCTTAGGAACGCAATTTCCAGAGTTGCGTTTTCAAGAGAGAAGATGATAAAAATTGTGTAGGTTTAATTTATAAATTAACTACAATTTTTATTTTCTTTTACTGGTTTAAGGCTTTGGGTGGAAGTTGGGTAACTACCCAACTTCCCAAGGGAGGTTATGAGGGTGGTGGGGCCCACACGAACCCCACCCCTTCACATTCCTTAACTCCATCAACTCTTGTTTAAATTTGATAACTTAAGTATTTATAACTTATGTTATTAATGAGGTGAGTCTAATGTGTGTGTGGGTTTGAAATTCAAACTCATGTCTAGTTAATAAATTAAGTGAGAGCTTAATTTATTTTGGGTTAGTTTCTTGTGGTGGAGTCTTGGGGGGAAAAGGCTAAGTATTGAGGAACTTCTTCCTCTTCGACGAAGAACGTGAAGAACACATCGGTCTCCGACGAAAAACGTTGAGTTCTCGGAAACTGAATACGTGACGCCGTGTACTGCGAAAGTTCTTCTGCGACGTCTCCTTCCGCGACATCTCTACCCGTGATGAATCCTCGTTCGACGAACCTCCATTCAATCTCGCACGAGGTTGGGGAATTTATTTTGGTGTTCTCTTATCTTTTGAGAAAAGAATGAAGAGCGTAGACCATCCAATTCTAGGTTGATCCGCGGATCGTTCATTCAAGCGGATTGATGTTGAGGATTATTGTTTTTGTCCGTGAATTATTTATTGTCGTACGTAAACTTCTATAAGATAGCAACTTGCTATCATTATTAACGGGAGGAGGTCGGACCGCACGAACATGACCGACCCTCCTCCCCCCTTGTTTTTTGAATTTGTTGCGGCACAAGAAAGGCGGCGCGGTGCCATTGCACAGCGCGGAAATTATAAGGAAGGGCTAAGAAGCGTGGTGTTGTCGCGTCGCGCCGATGAAGTTGAGCAATTTACGGCAACATCGTGCCATGATGGAAAACGAAAAATGAAGATGGGATGGCCTTTTGAAGGCGTTGCAGCGAAGGTTGGGTCCCGAGAGGATATCTGGCGAAGACCGTAGGCGAATCGGACCACCGGAGCGCGTCCGGTGGTCCGTGGAAGCCCCCGCCGGCGCGCCACGCCGGTGCGGCGGTGCCGGCAGTCGGGGGCAGCGGCGCCCGGAGTGCCGCCGGAAAAATCCACCGCAGCTGAAGCCGCGGCGGCGGAGCGCGGTCCCACGACCGAGCGGGACCGGAGGGGAGCGGCGGGATGCGGTCGGCTGCCGCGTCTGCTGGCACAGGCGGCCCCAGACGGGGTCGCGGTTCTTCACGTGGGGGCAGCGCCCCGGTCTACTCCGCTCGGACGTAACCGGCCGATCTGACCCACCGGCCGGGCCAGGTCGTGCCTAGGCCGAGCCAGGCCACCCTGGCCGGTCCGGGTCGTGCTATCCGGGTCGGACCCAGACCCGGGTCAGGTCGACCCGGTTCGGGCCGACCCAGAGGGGGTTGGGCTTGGTCGGTCCGGGCCCAGACCCCCCGTTTTCAGACCCTTTTCGGTCTTTCGCCCATATGTTGAGCTGTAGACCTCCGATCGACACACCGTCAGTAAAGATGTGATCGTTGGATCGAGACGGTCCTTTCGGTATATCGCCCTCAAGGTTTCAGAATACTTTGTGTTCGGCCAGGTTGGTTCGTACACAAAACCAACCAGGGCCTCGGAGTGGAAACACTCATATCTTGAACTTCGGATGTCCGATTGACATACCGTCAACTTTGATGGATATCTCTAAGTGAGACGGATCTTTTGGCTTACTCCGCTCGAAGTTTGGAAGCCGTCGGAGTGCGTTCGGTTTGGTTCGCTCACGAAACCAACCTGGCCCCTAGAATGGAAAAGCCAAAAACTCACAGACCGGGCGTCCGATTGACGCGCCGTCTGTCTCGTTGAATTCCTCTTGATGAGACTGATCTTTTGGCATACTTCGCCTGAGTTTTGAATGTAGTTGGATAGTGTCCAGGTTGGATTGCACCCGAAATCCAACAGGGCCCCTGGAACGGAAAAGCTTATATCTTTTAGACTGGACGTCCGTTTGAAGAACCGTCAGCAGCGTTGGTGATCGCATTGAGAAACGATCCCTATGAGTATACCCTATGAGAGTTTTGGGTACAGTTGAGATACGGCCGGGTTTGTTCGCTCACGAAACCAACCGGGCCCCTAGGATGAAAAGGCTAATAACTCACAGACCGGGCGTCTGATTGACGCGTCTTCTGTTTCGTTGAGACCCCTATGATGAGGCGGTCCTTTGAGACACATCTTCATGGGGCTTTGTGATACTTGGAGTATTGTCCAGTAGCTCGTGGAGCGGTCCCTCCTGGAGGCGTGCATATGGAGTATGGAGACCGTGTAGACGATTGAGACCTGACGACTGCTTGACTGACTCGACTTGGAGTGAGTCGACTAGCCCAGTGGATGGAGCGCCCGGTATTTGGCGGCAGACCCACGACAGACGGAGTGCTTGGTAGTTGGCAGTAGACCCACAGTACTCGACCGGAGGAGTACCTCTGTAGGTTATTAGGGGGAGCGCCCGGTATTTGGCGGCAGACCCACAGCGGACGAAGCGCATAGTATTTGGCAGCAGACCCGCAGTACTCGACAGGAGGAGTACCTTAGAGACTTGGATTAATGAGCAGTACCTCGGAGTCGTGACAGGACCACTGTACACTCTAGAGACGGGGTTCTTCAGTAGTTATGGTTTCGATAATGAAAATCCCGGTTTGAGCTGAGTCTACGACCTTGTGTTTGTCTCATGATTGAGATGGGTCACTTGATAACTTAGGTATAGGTATGGGCATATACCTGGGTAGTGGTTATCCGTTGATTTCATAATCATTGTATTTCCTCATGATTGAGATGGGTTACTTGATAACTTAGGTATATGTATGGGCATATACCTATGTAGAGATATCTGTTGAGATCTTCTTTGTGGTTATCCTTGTTTGTTTTAATGAGACCTTGAGGGTCTCGGGGTCCCTACTATGTATCGTTATACTCACCCCTGCACGGGCTATGCCCGCACCTCGTTTTTTTGGTTGTAGACGACGAGCAGTGCTGACGGAGGCCGAGTGTTTGAGGACTGGACGGTACCTAGAGGTGGACTACAAGTCGAGTCAGTATCCGGAGGTGGACTTCACGGTGAGACAACACTCAGAAGAGGTTGATGGGCGAGAGCGTTGTGGAGGCTATCTATACCTACCCTTCAGGTAGGATCTGTGGTGGATGATCCAGGAGATGCGTCATCTGTACCTACCCTTCAGGTAGGATCCGAGGATGATGTCCCAGGAGCCGCATCCGTTCTTCCAGGTGTTGTCTTTTTCTGTTGTACTTTTGTTTAGTTGTAGTTGTACTTTCAGTTGGGTTTGTATTCTGGCCCATTTACTTTTCAGCACTTCTCTTTGTACTTAGTGTTTTACTTTCTCTTGTACTCTGTGGTGTTTTGTTTACTTTATAAAGGCAATGCCTTCCCAGTTATCGGGATTTAAGCCTTTGGTGCTAGTCGTCAGCCCCTAGCCTATGGAACGCGGGCTTGGGGAAGTCACGACACGGGCCCCTCAGACGGGTTGTGACAAATTGGTATCAGAGGAGTCGGTTCTACCGAAAAACTTATAACTCTGATATTTTCTTACTATGAAGCAATAGTGTTAAGAGTACCGAGTGTGGTTTTCAGTTCAGGGAATCCTGTGTTGGTGTGGGCGGCCGACGTATCCATACACCAGGACACTGACAACTGATTTCTGTCTTCGTACACGAAAACACTGATTGCGTGAGTGTTTCCAGATGTTTTTTAAATGTCATCTCAAACCAGTTCAGCTCACCAGGTATAATCTTTTGACCATTTCATGTTTGTTTCTTTCTGGATGCCTCCCTATGGACGACCAGCTAGATCCCCGAGAGTTATTCATACTTACAGCCCGCCGAGCAATGTGGCCTCACTACAGGGCTCTATTCTAGTTGAGGCACCAGCGGAGGCACCAGTGGTTCTACTACCCGTTGGGCCACCGATGCCACCAGCCCCAGCAGCAGAGGGTGCACATCTCTTGATCGCACTGCACGAGTTCCAGCGTTAAAGTCCACCTAGGTTCAGGGGTGAGACGGACCCGCAGGCGGCTGAGGATTGGCTGGAGGCTGTGGTAAGAGTCTTCAAGCTAGTGGGGACGCCAGCAGACATCATGGTGATCCTTGCTGCCAGCCTTCTTCAGGCAGCAGCAGGCAGATGGTGGAGCCTGATTCTGTAGATGCATGACGAGGCGACACTTATTTGGGCAGACATCGAGAGCCTGTTCCGGGGAGAGTCTGTACCAGCCACCGTTTGAGCAGTGTGTATACAAGAGCTACTTCAGCTACGGCAGGGAATCATGACAGTGGTGCATTATTCGGCGAGGTTCACAGACCTCTCCAGCTACTCCACAGATATGGTACAGGACCTGTTCTTCAGGGCCTGAACCTTCGAGCAGGGGCTCAGGCGAGAGATTAGAGATTTTGTTGTTTCTCACAGCATTCCGACGCAAATAGGGGTGTTGGAGAGGCCCACTTTTTGGAGAGTTTCCTTACTGAGCAGTCTCCAGCATCAGGACCCACCACTAGCCGGCTTGCGTAAGAGTCTTCTGCAGCAGGCAGTAGACAGATGACGCAGAGTTCCAAGAGGACTAGACCTACCGGTGGCCGACTGCATGACTCAGGTTCAGTTGTGTGGGGGAACCGGGATGGAGTCAGAGCCAGTCGTGCCGAGAGTGGACAGTGTTACTCCTACGGCAGAATTGGTCACATGGCACGTGACTATCCGACCTGCCATGCAGATGACCAGCAGTTAAATGAAAAACCTCCCAGGTAGAGGCAGATGTTCGATTAGGTTGTACCGCAAGGAGTAGGCGGCCATGGCAGAGGAGCTGGCCATGCAGCTGGAGGTGGACGACGCTTCGGGGTGTTGCCACCACCACCACCAGGAGGTCCACCCCGACCGTAGGGGACATGAGGACATGGGAGAGCTCAGATTTAGGCAGCTGAGGCCTATGGTCATGGAGCTCCGGAAGCAGATGGACAGGAGTGGGACTAGCTCCAGACCTGGAGGCTATTGATCATGTTGCTTCTAGTTTTGTTGATATTTGTTTGTAGATGCTTCGTGACTTTGTACTATGAGCTGCAATAAAAAAAAGGCACTTATCTTTGTTATGTTTTCTTTCCTGTACTTTTGTTTGGTTGATACTGAGTGGTCTCGGTTAAGACTATTGACTTGACCCTCACTTTCGAGATTTCTACTGGAGGAGATCAAGTGACCCCTCACTGATGCCGACAGTGTGACTCGACCCTCGGAGGCGAGAGTGACAGTTGGATCTCTTGGTAGTTATGTCGAGGCCTTACGATGACATCCATGGCATGAATGAATCATTCATGTCAGGATTGACTGTATTAGGCAATGAATGTGGTTCATCTAGGGGATGAGAGAAGATTTCTCTTATCGGCAAAGAAGAAATCATAGCAGCTCTTATGAGACTAGAGAAGGTCTAGGTCATCCAAGAGCGGATGAGGATAGCACAGGGCCGACAGAAGCCTTATGCTGACAGAAATTGGAGGCCTCTAGAGTTCGAGGATGACGATCACGTCCTTATACTAGTTTCACCTCAACGAGGTTTACGAAGATGTGGCCATGGCGGCAAGTTATCTTGGAGGTTCAGTGGACCTTCTTAGGTCCTCAGCTGGGTAGGCGAATGGGTTTACCGCTTTACGCATCCACCTCAGTTGTACCAGGTTCATGACGACTTCCACGTATCTCAACTGAGGAGATACGTGCTCGACCCTTCGCAGATCATCGACCATGGGGAGCTGGACTTTGGCGATGGGGTGACATTCCTGGAGGTTCCATTGGGAATCGAGGATCGACAGGAGCAGATCCTATGAGGATGGAAAATTCCTCGGTTACGCTTTCACTCGATGTACGGGAACCTCCAGGTGAGCACATAGGAGCGGAAGGCCCAGATTTGTGATCAGTACCGCTTTTGTATCCCTAGTTTGTGTTGAAGTTTTACGGGGATGTAAAGCCTTGAGGTGGGAGTAATGTAAAGACACATAAATTTCAAGGAAAATTTTTTCTTAATTTTCTTTGGAATTTTACACGAACGCAGTTTCTAACAGCACCTGATTCCAAGGCCCGGTGTGCCCGAAATCATTTTACGAAGTTTGGCTCGGGTAAGTTCAGTGAACGAACGAGCGGGAATTCCTATCCTTTGAACGGGTGCTCGGAATCTAATTCTGAGGGCACCGATGGAACTGTAGCACTGGTAATTTCTTAGGAACGCCATTTCCGGAGTTGCTTTTTCATGAGAGAAGATTATAAAAATTGTGGATGTTTAATTTATAAATTAAGTACAATTGTTTTTTTCTTTTAGTGGTTTAAGGCTTTGGGTGGAAGTTGGGTAACTACCCAACTATCCAAGGGAGATTATGAGGGTGGTGGGGCCCACATGAACCCCACACCTTCACATTCCTTAACTCCCTCAACTCTTGTTTAAATTTGATAACTTAAGAAATTATAACTTATGTTATTAATGAGGTGAGTTTAATGTGTGTGTGGGTTTGAAATTCAAACTCATGTCTTGTTAATAAATTAAGTGAGAGCTTAATTTATTTTGGGTTAGTTTCTTGTGGTGGAGTCTTGGGGAGAAAAATTCTAAGGATTGAGGAACTTTTTCATCTTCGACGAAGAACGCGAAGAACACATCGGTCTCCGACGAAGAATGCTTAGTTCTTGGAAACTGAATATGCGACGCCGTGTACCGCGACGGTTCTTCCGCGACGTCTCCTTCCGCGACATCTCTACCCGTGATGAATCCTCATTCGACGAACCTCTGTTCAATCTCATACGAGGTTGGGGAATTTGTTTTTGTGTTATCTTATCTTTTGAGAAAAGAACGACAAGCGCAGACCAACCAATTCCAGGTTGATCCGCGGATCGTTCGTTCAAGCGGATTGATGTTGAGGATTATTGTTTTTGTCCGTGAATTATTTCTTTCCGTACATCAACTTCTATTAGATGGCCTATTAATATCATTAATAACGGGAGGAGGTCGGACAGCATGAACACGGCCTACCCTCCTCCCCGCTTGTTGTTTGAATTTGTTGCGGAACGTGAAAGGCAGCGCGGTGTCATTGCACCGCGTGGAAATTATGAGGAAGGGCTAAGAAGCGCGGTGCCGTCGCGCCGCGCCAATGAATTTGAACAAGCTACGGCGCCGTCGTTCCACGTCAGAAAATGACAAATGAAGCCGCGTTGGCATTTTGAAGGCTTTATAGCGAAGGTCGGGTCCCGAGAGGATCTTTGGCGAAGACCGTAGGCGAATCGGACCACCGGAGCGCGTCCGGTGGTCCGCGGAAGCCCCCGCCGGCGCGGCGGCGCCGGTGGTCGGGGGCGGCGGCGCCCGGAGCACCGCCGGAAATATCCACCGTGGCTGAAGCCGTGGCGGCGGAGCGCGGTCCCGCGACCGCATAGGACCAGAGGGGAGCAGCGGGGCGCGGCCGGCTGCCGCGTCTGATGGCACGGGTGGCCCCACGCGGGGCCGCGGTTCTTCACGCGGGGGCAGCGACCCGCTCTACTCCGATCGGCCGTAACCGGCCGAGCCGACCCACTGGCCAGGCCGAGTCGCGCTATCCGTGTCGGACCCGGACCCGGTCGGGTTGACCCGGTTCGGGCCGACCCAGGGGGGTTGGGCCGGGTCGGTCCGGGCCCAGACCCCCCGTTTTAAGACCCTTTTCGATCTTTCTTCCATATCTTGAGTTGTTGATCTCTGATCGACGCACCGTCTGTAGCGATACGATCCTTGGCTCGAGGCGATTGTTTCGGTTTATTTCACTCAAGGTTTCGAAATACTTTGGGTTCGGCCGGGTTGGTTCGTACACGAAACCAACCGGACCCTCGGAGCGGAAACGCTCATATATTGAGCTCCGGACGTCCAATTGACGTGTCGTCGACTTTGATGGATTCCTCTAAGTGAGACGGATCTTTTGGATTACCCTGCTTGAGGTTTGGAATCCTTCGGAGTGCGGCCGTGTTGGTTCGCTCACAAAACCAACCGGGCCCCTGGAATGAAAAAGCAAAAAACTCACAGACCGGGCGTCCGATTGACGCGCCGTCTGTCTTGTTGAATTCCTCTTGATGAGACGGGACTTTTGGCAAACTTCGCCCGAGTTTTGGATGCAGTTGGATAGTGGCCGGGTTGGATTGCACCCGAAATCCAACCGGGCCCCTGGAACAGAAAAGATGATATCTTTCAGACTGGACATCCGTTTGACGAACCGTCAGTGGCGTTGGTGATCTCATTGAGAAAAGATCCCTATGAGTATACCCTATAAGAGTTTGGGGTACAGTTGAGATACGGCCATGTTGGTTTGCTCACGAAACCAACTGGGGCTCTGGGACGAAAAGGATAATAACTCACAGACCGGGCGTCCGATTGACGCACCGTCTGTTGCGTTGAAACCCCTATGACGAGGCGGTCCTTTGAGATACATATTCGTGGGACTTTGTGATACTTGGAGTATTGACCAGTAGCTCGTGGAGTGGTCCCTCACGGAGACGAGCATACGGAGTACGGAGACCGTGTAAACGATTGAGACCTAGCGACTGCTTGACCGAATCGACTTGGAGTGAGTCGACTAACCCAGTGGACGGAGCGCCCGGTATTTGGCAGCAGACCCACAGCAGACGGAGTGCCTGGTAGTTGGCAGCAGACCCACGGAACTCGACCGGAGGAGTACCTCTGTAGGATATTATGGGGAGCGCCCGATATTTGGAGGCAGACCCACAGCGGACAGAGCGCCCAGTATTTGGCAGCAGACCCGCGGTACTTGACCGGAGGAGTACCTCAGAGACTTGGATTAGTGAGCAGTACCTCAGAGTCGTGACAAGACCACTGTACACTCTAGAGACAGGGCTCTTCAGCAGTTACAATTTCGATAATGAAAATCCTGGTTTGAGCTGAGTCTATGACCTTGTGTTTGCCTCATGATTGGGATGTGTCACTTGATAACATAGGTATATGTATGGGCATATACCTGGGTAGTGGTTATCCGTTGATTTCATAATCATTGTGTTTCCTCATGATTGAGATGGGTTACATGATAACTTAGGTATATGTATGGGAATATACCTAAGTAGAGGTTATCTGTTGAGATCTTATTTGTGGTTATCCTTATTGGTTTTAGTGAGACCTTGAGGGTCTCGAAGCCCCTAGTGAGTATCATTATACTCACCCCTGCACGGGCTATTCCTGAACCTCATTGTGTTGGTTGCAGACGACGGGCAGTGTTGACGAAGGATGAGTGTTCGAGGACTGGACGGTACCCGGAGGTGGGCTACACAACGTGTCATTATCCGAAGGTGGACTTCACGGTGAGACGACACTCAGAGGAGGTTGACGGGAGAGAGCGTTGTGGAGGCTATCTGTACCTACCCTTCAGGTAGGATCCGTGGTGGATGATCCAGGAGCTGCACCATCTATACCTACCCTTCAGGTAGGATCCGGGGAGGACGTCCCAGGTGCCACTTCCGTTCTTCTAGCTGTTGTATTTTTCTATTGTACTTTTGTTCAGTTGTAGTTGTAATTTTAGTTGGGTTTGTATTCTGGCCCATTTACTTTTCAGCACTTCTCTTTGTACTTAGTATTTTACTTCCGCTTGTACTCTTTGGTGTTTTGTTTACTTTATAAAGGCAATGCCTTCCCAGTTATCGGGATTTACGCCTTTGGTTCTTGTCGCCAGCCCCTGGCCTATGGAATGCGGGCATGGGGTAGTCACGGCACGGGCCCCGAGGACGGGTCGTGACAGGTGAGGCATCGAGAAACGAACTCCGCTACAGCCTTATTCATACCCGACCACCAGTGTTGTCGTCTAAGATCCTAGTACATCTTCGCCAATCATGGATTTACTGTTAAAGGGGGAGTGTGAAACTTCCTTAACACCTCCTCCTACAAAGCAGCTGGTACCATGGTACGTCCTCTGAATAGGACGAAGTGCTCTCCTCCTACAGAGAATCCATCAGGTACCTGTCCTAAGGATATCTGTGCACGCCACGTCTCACAGTCAATGTCCCCATGCTGTGCCTCCCTGATCTACTGCTGTAGTGGAGGAGTGACTATGGGGGACTGAAGAAAGGATGCTCCACCTCTATCCATGAAAGATATCTACAAAGCGGCTAGATGCTCTGTCACCTCCTCAAGTAGCTGAATGCCCGTCCTCCTGCTGAGAGAATCGACTACTACATTCCCCTTTCCAAGAGTATAGACTATCTCAAATTCATAGTCCTAGAGGAACTCGAGCCATCCCTTTTGTCTCAGGTTTAGGTCTTTCTACGAGAAGATGTACGTGAGACTCCGGTGGTCAGAGTAGACTGCGAAGCGCTCGCCCATCAGATAGTGTCGCCACATCTTCAGAGCGAAGACCACATCGGCTAACTCCATGTCATAGGTAGCGTAGTTCTTCTCATGATTACTCAACTGTGGTGATCCATAGGTGATAACTGCCCGCTCCTACATCAGGACAATCTGAGTCTGGTCCCTGATGTATCGCAGTAAACTACATACCCTACTACCTCCTCTGATAGCCTCAAGATAGTTTTGCTGGTTAATCTCTGTCTTAGCTCCTAGAAGCTCTGCTGACATCTATCTGACCACACGAAGGGTTTAACCTTCTTCTTCAAAGATGAAAGTGTTCCTGCAACTCTGGAGAAGTCTAGAACAAACCTCCAGTAGTATCCAGCTGGCCCCAAGAAACACCGCACCTCTGTTACACTCCTGGGTGGCTCCCAAGCTAGCACTGCCTCAATCTTCGTAGGATCCACCGCAACTACCGCCTCAGAGATGACGTGTCCCAAGAAGTGGACCTCATGCAACCAGAACTGACACTTCGAGAGCTTGACATAAAGCTAGTGCTCTCGGAGTGTGTCCAGTACAACCCACAAGTGGTAGGCGTGCTCCTCCTCAGTGGTCGAGTATATCAATCTGTCGTCGATGAAGACCATGACAAATCAATCAAGGTATGGATGAAAGATCCTGTTCATGAGACTCATGAACACTAATGGGGAGTTGGTTATGCTAAATATATACCCAAGAACTCACAGTGGCTGTACCGACATTTGAATGTCGCTTTCTGCACATCCTTGTCCTGAACTCTAATCTAATGATAGCCTGATCTATGGTCAATCTTCAAGAACCACTGTGCTCCCTTGAGCTGATCGAAGAGGTCGTAAATCCTCGGTAGTGGATACTTGTTCCCCACCATCACCTGGTTTAGGCGACGATAGTTAACACACAGTCATAAGCTCTCGTCCTCCTTCTTGGCGAACAAAATCAGGGAAGACCAGGGAGAAACACTGGGTCAGAGGAATATCTTGCCCTGCAAGTCCTCCAACTATACCAGTAGCTCTCGAAGTTCAGCGGGGGCCATCCGATATGCTGGAGTGGATATCAGGGCTATCCTGGGGTATTGTTTGATATAAATTTCTACCTCTCTAGGAGGAGGAAGTCCTGGAAAATTTCCAGGAAATATGTTCGCATACTGATCCACCAATGTAGGAAAACTCGGACTCCACACATCCACTGCTCCTAGGATGAGGCTAGCCAACTGGTGAGTGATCAGCTGACCTCTCCTCTTTGAGAGTATGTCCTGTGCTATAAAGGCTCCCCTCTCACCAGTGAAGGTGAACCTGCTCCCATCAGTGCGAACACATCACACCTTGCACCTAATACAGTCGATCTGAGCTACGACTATAGATAACCAACCCATGCCCAAGATGACGTTGTAAGGCCTCAACGCCGCTTCAAGAAGATCCCAGCTGAATCTCTCGCCTCCTAGAGTAATCTCACACTGCCGGCCCCAGTACGTAATCGTCGAGTCTGCTCCTGTAGGAGTCTCTAGCCATAAGGATTGATCCAACGGCTCCCTCAGAATCTCCGAGCTCCGAACAAGGGCATCGAAAATAAAAGAATAAATCGCTCCTTTGTCTATAAGAACTGCATTAAAGGTGAAGTAGACACAGATAGTACCTTGAATAATCTCTATCACGCCGTGGTCATAGGCCTCTGCTACCTGAAGCTGAGTCTGTCTCTGGCCGCCAGCTCCCTGTGGTTGGGGAGGGCCTCCTGGATGTGGTGGTGGTAAAGCCTCAAAGCGTTGCCCACCACCTGCTGCCTGACCAGCTCCTAAGCCTCATCTACCTGCTCCCTACGGACCGCCACGGTTGACCCTCTGCCTCTGCTAGGGTGGTCCCTCAATCGTCTGATTCTCCTCTGAACGGTGGGTCGGGCAGTCACGAGCCATGTGGCCCTACCCGCCGCATGCGTAGCACTGTCTGCTACTCGGAAGGCTAGATCTGCGCTGTATGCCCCGCACCTCTGAGCCAGTGTCTTGAGGTCGTCTGCCTGCTAGTCTGGTCCTCCTGGACCCCTGTGACGTCCGTCGACTGCCCGCTGTAGAAGACTCTTCTATGTTCCTCCCTGTAGTAGGTCTCGCCGCTGGAGTAGGCTCAGCAAGAAAGATCTCTATGAGAAGGGATCTCTCCAGTACTCCTGCCTATGTTGGAATGCTGAGGGTGACCATTGATGCGCTGATCTCATGCCTCAGTCCCCGCTTGAAGGTCCGGGCCTGGAAGAATGGGTCCCGTACCATTTCCGTTGAATAGCGCGAGAGATCGGTAAATCTCGCTGAGTACTAGGCTACCGTCATGCTGCCCTGCCGCAGTTGTAGTAGCTCCTGGATGCGCACCGCATGGAGGGTGGCTAAGATGAACTCTGAGTAGAAGAGGATCTCAAAGTCCGTCCAGAGAAGAGATGTCTCGTCATGCACCTAGAGCATAAAGATCCACCATCTACCTACTGCTGCGTGCAGGAGGCTCGCTGGAAGGATCACCATGAGGTCAGCTGGTGTCCCCACTAGCCTGGAAACTCGAACTACAACCTCCAGTGAATCCTTGGCGGCCTGAGGGTCTGTCACCCCACGGAACCTAGGCAGCCTCTGACGCTGGAACTCGTGCAGTGAACTATGGAGAAATGCACTCTCAGCGGCTGGTACTGGTGGCATCGGTGGCTCGGCGGGTAGAGGTACCTCTGGTTCCCCCGCTGTAAAAGGGCCCTGCACCGAGGCCTTGTCGCTCAGTGGGCCATCGTCTCACACAAAGATCGGAACCCTAGCTGGCTGCTGTCGTGGGGACATACTGAAAGGAAACAGGTGCACCATGGTCAAAACAGTATACATGGTGAGTTGACACAAAGTAATCACAATGAAAACTTTTGAAACACACATGTAATCAATGTTTTCGTGCACTGAGTTGGAAATTAGAAGTCATGGTCCCGGTGTATTGATAAGTCGGCCGCCGCACCAACACTGGACTCCCTGGACTGATAACCACACTCAATACCCATAACACTATTGCTTCACATAGAAGAAACATTAGATTCCTGAGTTCTGTGGTAGAACCTAACTCCTATAATACCAATTTGTCACGACCAGTCCTCGGGACCCGTGTCGTGACTACCCCAAGCCCGCCTTCCATAAGCCAGGGGATGACGACTAGGACCAAAGGCATAACTCCTAATAAAAAGGGAAGGCATTGGCTTTATAAAGTAAAAAAACACCACAAAGTATGCCAGCAGAAGTAAACACTATGTAAAATGAGTATAAAAGTAAGTGCGGAATGTAAATGGGCCAGAATACAAACCCAAACTGAAAGTAAAGTACACCTGGAAAGAATGTACAACAACTGAAAAGTAAAGCAGCAACGTCGAGCCATCCACCGGAAATCCCAACTGAAGGGTGGGTACAGATAGTCTCATTAGCTCCTCGGGTCCAACCGTCCACTCTGTGTACGTCCCTCCCAGTGGTCCACCTCGAGGTACCGTCACACTCCACGAGCCTCAACCCTGATCAGCGATGTCCGTCGTCAGAATCCAAAACAACATAGTGTGGGTATAACCCATGTAGGGGTGAGTATACGCTACTCAGTAGGGACCCCGAGACCCCGAAGGTCTCCCAGAATCCACAAAGGACAATCCACAAAGGAAAGATACAAAATGAAGTAACAACCAACACTATTTAGGTATATGGCCATACATATACCTAAATCACCAATTCTAGTTCGGCTCCAACATCCGAGCCTAAGTTCAATCACTTCCACATAGGATAGTATAACCCAATCCACACAAGAAAGCACAACTAAATCCACATAGGAAATCTTATCAATCACATCGAAGATAATGATTGAAAGTCAAGAATCAGCTCACATAGGTATACGTCTTCGTAAGGTGATAGAGATGATCAGATGTAGCCACTGATTCATCTATGCTGGGACACACATAGGATACTAATCCAGCTAAGCTGTCAGACCCACATAGGATACTAGACCAGCTACTCTGCCGGACCCATGAAGGATACAAGTACATAGTCAAATACTACCAGACCCACGTAGGATACAAGAACTGTAGTACTGCTGGACCCACATAGGATACAAGAACAGTAGTCATCGCTGTCGAACCCACGGTGGATTTCAGAACTGTCGTCATCACTGCCGAACCCACAGAGGATTTTAGTGCAGTCGTCATCATTGCCGAACCCATGTATGATTTCAGTGGTGTCGTAATCGTCGTCGCAGTCGTAGCCAGCTCTAGGGTTCCCGCACATAGCATGCTCGATTCTAGGAGGGTCCACTCCACGAGCCAAGGGGTCGATACATCAACTGACACACATTCTGGAGTTGATGTATCCCAATGTTCCGTCTCTTAGATAGGAACTCAACGTGACAGAGGGCACGTCAATCGGATTCCTGTTCTGAGAGTTATTGTCCATTTCGTTCCAGGGGCCATGTTGGGTTTTAGGTCAAAACCAACTCGAACGCACTCCAACTACGTCCAAACCTTGAGCAGAGTAAGACAAAAGGTCCGTCTGACTAAGAGGAATCCAACATAGTCGACAAGACGTCGATCGGACGTCCGGAGCTCATGTTATAAGCGTTTCCGCTCCGAGGGCCCGGTTGGATTCGTATTCGAAGCAACCCGACCATACCCAAAGTTTTCCGAAACAATGAGTGTAATATAGAAGAATGACTGTCTCGATCCAAAGATCGCATCTTAACTGATGGTGCGTCGATCAGAGGTCCGTAGCCCATGTCATGGGAAATTGGCCGAAGGTGGTCCGAAGTGGGGGTCTGGGCCCTGTCCGTCCCGGCCCAACCCCCACCTGGGCCGGTCCGGACCGGGCGACCCGACCCGGGTCCGGGTTGGCCCGGACCGACCAGGGTGGCACGTAGGCACGGCCGGCGGGCCGCGCTGGGGGGGGGGGGGGGAGGAAACGGTCCCCCCTTTGCCAGCGGACGCGACGCTGGGCACCGCGTCTCCCCCGGATCTCGCGCGGCCGCGGGATCAAGTCATTCTGCTACCACTACGGCTTCAGCCGCGCCGGCAGCGCCATCTGCGGACCACCGGACGCGCTCCGGTGGTCCGTTTTCCCACCGTATGCGCCTGCGGCTCTCCCGGGACCCGTATATTACTTATAGGGGTTCAAAATGCCTTTTCATCCCGCTTCGTCATCACTCGTTGATCCGTACACCAATAAACAAACTGCAGAGGGTTGTCGGTCTGTGTTTGTTCAGCCCGCACCCTACGCGTTAGGTGTTTTTCAAATGGTAATCATTAAATGACATGCTTTAGACGAGGGTATAATTTATTCAAGGTAAATTACTCAAACACCATGAAATTAAAATAAGCATGCACGAGTGTATAATTCACATATACACATTATATGAAAACCCCCTACCTGGAAGAATTCGTCGAACGAGGATCGTCGCGGTGAAACGACATCGTGGAAGACGGCGTCATGAAAAGAGGCTTCGTATGTCGTCGGTGCACGCCCGGTGAAGGATCTTGTGTATCGCTTTCTTCGACGCGGGAAGAAGATGCAAAGAAGGAACCGTGTTCTTCTTCAAAGTTTTGGTGTTCTTTGCGAGGAAGACGAAGTTCTTCAAGACCGCGAGAGTTCTCTCCTTGATTCCTCACTACAAATCCCCCACAATAAAATAAGACCCTATCTTATTTTATTCACACACATACGTTCCAACATAAATTTGAAATTCAAAATAAATTCACCAAATTAATTAACACGCATTGTCCAATTAATTAGGCATTTTATTGGCATGTATTTAATGTGGAAGAAAAACTGCTTGAGGTGACATGACATTAAAACGGGGGAGCGGGTGAGTTACGAAATAAATTGCAAGAGGGTGGTTTAATGGAATTGAAGCGGAGGGGCTCATGTGGGACCCACTTCACTAATATCCTACCATGTGGAGTTAGGATGTAGTGGGTCCCACTCCACCTTCCATGCATAGGTTGTAGCTACATAGAAAAGAAATAAAAAATTGCAGCACATATTTTTATTTCGTTCTTCAGTCAACCCATTTATTTAATAACCTCACTCGAGCAAACAAAACTCTAGAAAAGGTGTTCCTACGCAATTAATGGCACTGTGGGTTTATTGGTGCCCTCGGATTTCGATTCTAAGAACCGGTTCAAAAGTTAGGAAAACCCGCTCGTTCGTTCACTGAACGTACCCGAGCTAAACTTTGGAAATTGATTTCGGGCACACCTGGCCTCAGAATCAGGTGCCATCAGAAACTGCATACTCATAAAATCACAAAGAAAATTAAGAAAGAAAAAATATTCCCTTGAAATTTACGGGTCTTTACATTTACCTTGTCTTATCATTTTATTTAAATCATTCATTAATGAGGTAATCACTACATCATCAAGGTGTCATAAATAAAATAATTTATTTAATTTCTAAAAATAATAAAAATATATCATGATATAATAAATATTTTTATCTTTATAATGAATATTTATAGTTAAAAATATAACTTGTATAATCCCCATTTAAAAATTGTTTTAGTAAAATAATACATGTTTGTGACATTTTAATTTTAACTTTAAATAAAAAGTTATTAATGTCATTTTCCTACCAAAGTGGCTCCATGGGGTCCCCATGTTGGCCCATCAATTTTCTTGGTCGTCCATGACTCATCCAATAAGGGTAGGACATGTGTAAATGTCATTTCATATTATTATAACATTATCTTTAACTTAAATTACACTACTTACCTTTAATCGCTATTAATAAAACTTAAAAGTTTCTATTCACCAAAAAAATATTTTAATCCCATTGAACCAAATTTTACATCCTAATGAAAACCAGGTATATATGATTTTTGAAATTCAAATCAAAAAAGTGGTAAAGTTTCATTTAAACGAAAAATTAATTTTTTAACTACCACTTAGTGGTTTCACTATTCATCAAAAAATTAAGTTTTTTAGAAAAATACCAAAAACTCACCCTAAGATATATATGATATTCCAAATTAAAAAATTATGTCTATTTTACAAAATTAAAAACATATATGTTTCATTAATTAATTTAATAATTAATTCCCATTGTCCGAACAAATAGCGGATTTTTATGAAACAATATATATCAAAAGATTGACACTAGTTTAAGTCCAATTTCAAAGTGAAAATAATTCCAATGACCACTATTGGATTAAATGGTAAAAATATATTATAATTGGACTTTAAAACCAATTCAAAATATAATCTAATCATATAAATAAATTATATTAAAAAGATGTTTTGAATTAAAATATAACATTTTTTACTATTCATTTAAAAATGAACTTTATCGGAAAAATACCAAAAATTTACAAAAAGTAAATTTTGATTTCCTGATTCTAAAGAAAAATTTTATTTGGTCCAATAGAATTTATAAGAGTGACCAAAAATATTTTAAATAGGGTTCACCATCAAAAGTTGATAAATCGACCTTTTAGTGAATTTTAGAGTATTGGTGCTTAAAATTGAATTCTTTTCTTATTTTAGCCTTTATATTATATTGGATAAATGTAAAAACATTTTACTAACTTATAAAATAATATTTCAGTTATTTCTATTCATTCTCGCCAATACAATGGCTAGGCATTAACTACCATTTAAAATAATATAATTTTATTATTAGAGTGCAACGTAAGATTTCAAATAAACTCGTTGTTGCGTATTGGGTGCGCCATAGAGCATAGCGTTCTCTTTAAAGAAATATTAAAATTTTATTCACAAATATTAATAAATATGAAAAAGTAATATTCTTTATTTACCTGGGATGTTACAAATTGAATGTTCTTTTTCTTATGGGTTCAAATTTTTTTGAAAAAGATTTCATAATGACAAGTGAAAAATAATAAATATGTTGATTTTAAAATATCATACATGAGAATTATTTATGGAATGTAGTGATTAGGTATAGAAATGAAGAACTAAAGAAAAGTTTTCTATTATGTGAGGGGTGAGCCTGATAAATCCCTCCAATGCATCAGATAATATGGATAGAGATAACTAGTAAGTTAATCCCATAATGTGGAAAATTTTTACTAGTAAGATATTCCAAAAAACTGGATACATTTTTCTAGTAAACCACATCAATTGGTTTTATGGGTTTACATTTTTATAAGTTACTCATATTTGGATATAGGTTTAATTGATATAAGTTACTCTTGAGATGATTTTTGAATTAAAATGTTAGGTGATTTTATAATGAATGTATGATTCCTAAAGATGACATCATGGTTTTTCTATACATAAAAATGCGTTTTAAAGGGAACATTTTATTTTATATGGTGATAAACGAGCTTATGGTTTAAAGAATGTTTATGATATTCTTATATAAAGCTTTTTATGGAATTTTTTTCATGTTTTTCATGAAACCCTCGTCATTATGATTCATCCTTTATTCATTCTTTTGAGATGTTTTATGAAAAATATTATAAATTAATTTATTTTTATGTGTATGTAAATTAGTATTTATGATCAGTATTTATTATATAAAAACACAGACTTTCTTATGGGTTTTAATGTTTTTAAATGATTTTGTCAGATTCTTTACTTTTTTATATCCCTCACTGAGCTTTTTGTGCTCATCCCAATCAATCACATGTTATTTGTGGGGATTAAGGGTGAGTTTGAACTATATAACGCGATATCTTTCCATAATAGTTATTTTAATCGAAATAAAAACATTTTTGTTGATAAAATTATATGTTTAAACATAAGAACCTATTTTTGTGGGAAAATGTGCAATGTGTGGAAGTGCCCACATTTATATGTAATGATTTTCCAATGTATTTACAGCTCTAACCAAAAATGGTCCTTGAAATTTAAAAATATAAAATCATGTCTATTAAAATAATTACTGTGAGTTTTTTATGATATGGTTCATTATTGACTAGATCTTCACTACCACCAAGGGCTATGGTCATAAAACACAAACACTTATCTCAAGTATGAATCTCTGTCCACCATAAAAAATCATCATATCTTTTCCTATTATAATCCCATTTACACTATGTCATAAAAAACGCCAATATGCCAACTTCACTAAAAAATATTTTTCTTCAACAATAAAAAATAAGATACAATGAATTCCAAACACACTAGAGTACCAAAACACAAACACCATAACCATGGAAACATATATACTAAATGATCTGTTCATTATATTAATCACAATACATATCTATTTAAACTACAATGATTATTTATGTTCTCTACTATTTAAATAAAAAAATGGGACCCGAACAGTTCATCTCGTCTCTCAAAAACTAGTTTCTTCACAGGAGTTCCAAAAGGACCATTGTAGTGTAAAACAAATGAGACACCAATTACCATTTCTAAAACATTATTTACCACTATTAAGAACCATCAACACACACTACAGGAAAAAAATAACCAAAAACCATAAAAATACTATAAAACAATAATCATGAAAAATAACATTGTAAAACCAAATAATAACAACAAAAAATGAACCCTATTTCATAGATACCTTCAATATTCATCATTAATACTCATGAGTATTTGGAAGTAATAACCTATCTCACCTCTAGAGTGAAATGAAAAAAGGTTGAATGACATTTAATCTCCAAAATACTGTCTTAGCCAATTTAAAATTTCTCATGAACTGTCAAACCCTTAAAAAAAATAAGCATATTTCATTGGGGAGCACTACTACAATGCCGAGGAAGATGGTCTAGATGAGTATCCACCCATGGATGTTGACAAATAACCTAGAACCATGACCTAGTAAAGGATAAAATAATTATTTCAAATACAAGTACAGTTAAATACCACTCCATATCTAATACATCAAAGACTACAAACCCGAGTCGCAAGGAGTGTGGAGAGTAAGTCTACCGAAATAGACCACCCAAGAGAACTAAACGCAATTATATTTGAAGAAATACCAATTGGGTGGAAATTCCATATCCAAATCATCACCTTATCGAATGAGTTATATATACATGTCAAAAATTTTAAATTATTAAAATTAATGCAACTCATGTTAATGTTTCATTTAATAGTTAAATAAATTTCAATAAACATATTTTTTTGTTTTTATTTCTCTAAAAAAACATTTATTTATCATATATTTCAGAAATGGATATATATTTGAATTACATTTATATTGATTAGTACCATGGTATGAAACAATAATATGTCTCTTTATTTTAAAACCAATAATATATTTTAGTCTATATAATTTTTTCCATGTATTATATGGTTTTATTTAAAAGATAAATTTATAAAGAAGTTGATTTTTGATAAATAGTAAACAAATACTATTTTTTGAATATCATATCATTTATGAAATCATCATGTTGTTGGTATGATATAAAAATTAATAAAAACATTTAAATTATATTACATGATAATATAATCAAAATATAATAAAATTATTTTCCAACTAATATAAATTAATTTTTATTTCAATAAAAGTATAAAAGCATTTATTGATTTTAAAAAAGTGCATGCACAACATTCGAAAATTTAAAATTGGTGTCTCTAAATTTATATTTAAAATAGGAGAAGGATATTATTGACATAATTGAAAAAATTACTAATAAATGATATTAAATAATATTTATTAATTTTTATATAATATAGAATGTAAATTATTCAAATTCTTAACAATCGCTTATGCAAGGTTGGAAAATTCATAAGTCTTATCATAAACATATTATCATAATAATAATGGGAAAAAATAATATTATCAATGATCATAGATAATTATTTCAATGAATAATAAAACAAATTTTTGTTATTAATTTATTTGTGATACTATATAATATGATAATTACCCAAAACATTTATCCATCATCAACGTAGTGCTTGTGCGAGTGTGAGAAAAGTGAATGTAAATGGTTTTAATATTATTAAATGTTATAAAATTGTTTGTATTATGGTATTTAATATTTTTTGGTGAAAAAAATATATTTAATAAATTATTTAAAATTTTAAATTCTAATTCTATTGTTATCAATATATTTATATTGTGAAATTATGATAATAAGCCTTAAAATGACTATGAAGGGTTTTTAATATTAAAAATGATTTATAATTTAATTTAATTACAATTAAAAATTATGTTGAGTCAAATGCTATTTTCAATGACCTATAATATTATATATTGTCTATTTTTGATCCACTTAAAATTATAAAATTAAATTCTTGACCTTAAAGACTTAATATTTTTGAAAACACCACTAATTGTTTCCTGTAAATGGAATATCATTATAACCTTTCCAAAACACATATCAATTTAATTTTTATCTTCATATTCTACCCATATTATTATCTAATAAAACATTTCAGTTTTTATATTTATCATTTAATACCAATATGTGTTTCTCCAAAAGCTTTACACTCAATCTAATAGAGATGGTTCGAGGGGGAAGGTAAGGGTTTCCATGTTCCATTCATTTTTTATGATTATTTCTCTAATAAATATTTATATTCATTTATTAGTTTAATAAAATTATTTATATACCAAGTTATTTTAATATTTTTGATCCATACATGAGGAAATATCATCCATTACTCCTCACTAAATTCATTCGCAAAATCCATTGCTATGTAAAAATGTGGGTTTTTCCAAAATAGATTTTTTTCATTTGAATAGTCCTATAATTATTTTCAAAAACATAGAAAAATACCTTAAAGTGACCCTAAAATATTATACTATTAGTAGTATAATGGTTTTTAAAAACCAAAATATTATATTTTTCATTATTTTAATCACTTTTGAAAAACATTGCTCACCGAGTTGGTTTTCTGTTAAATGAACAATATCGTTTTCATAAACATATGCCTTTCATGGGTATTATTCAAAATTGTTATATTGATTTAATATAACATTAAAATTAAAATAATTTTATTACTAATATTTTTTGAGGTTAAAATACCGATCATCATAATGAATTTAAAGGCTGACAACTATAGTTATTTGTAACTATAAATTTTTTTTATGGATGATTATTTTAATGGAAACTATCTCATGACCAATTAAACCCCCTTGATTTAAAAATGATACAGAAGTAATAAATATCATTTCATATTGATTATATTACCCATATAAAGTGATCTTTTACCATTACAATTATACCAAAATAATATTGATGATTGGGAATTGAATGACATTAAAGTAACAGAATAAAATATGATTATAAATGAAAATAAAGAAATAAAAACAAGTAAATTAAATTGAAGAATGTTATTAATAAATGAAATAATTAATTTTATTTTATTATTCATTTGTTATAGTATGTTTGAGATGATTTTGGATTAGATGTAATGTATTTTTTCTTTGAAAACATTACTTTCAATGTTTCAATGTTTTCTCTCAAATAATTCCTCTCAATTTGCACATTTTTTACAAATTTAAATATCTATACTTCAAAAATTTTAAAATTTCATTTTTTAATAACCATTATTTCCTTAATAAATCAGTGGAATTCAATTTCATGATTTTCTCACCAGTATGCTCTTTAAATTAATGTTAATTGAATAACTTTTTAAATTTTTTTATATGACTAAATTTTCTAGCTGTATTTTTCAATTTTATTTATTATTACTCCAATTAAAGTTCTCAAGGTTTTTAAAATTAATTTATAATCTCACTATTTTATAAAAAAAATATTTTAAAATAAATGTTATTGAAAATTTAAGGGAAATTTCTTTTTATTTTTATAGGTTAACTAAAAATCATTGTGATTATGGGTTACAATTTATGTTTTCATAAGTCTTATGGTTAAATTAAAACTCTAATATGTTTTATTCATATAATGATTATATGAAATTTAATATGATTATGTGTGGGTCTGATATAACCCATATATAAATTCAGTAATGATTTATTATCTAGGGGAATAATATTAGAATTAATTGTCTGTAATTTATTCCATAATGATTCTATAATTAACTAGATATATATTATTTTAAAATGATGTCAGAATAAACTTTATTTAATGTATTCCATCATGTTATTTTGAAGATAACTTGTCATAACGAATTCCATTGAAGTGATGATGAAAAATATTATTCCATAAGAAGACTTCATGGTTTTTATGCCTACTAATAAATTTTAATTGAAATAACTAAATTTATGTAAACAAAATTTTGATTTTATGAAAAAAGTAATGTTTATGATATTTTTAAAATTAAAAGTTTTTATTTTTGGGAAAATTTATGATCTATTAATTTTTTTAAGGTATCTGTTCAGTGAAATAGGATTTTATTAGTTTTATTATTTTCTTATGAAATTTTAAATAACATTTATTTTTGATGAAAGTTTCATGAAATTTTATTTATTTTGTATTTAATAGTGTGTTTCACACAATAAAATAAAATTGTATTAAATAAATACCTTTTGAATAGTCTTCAAGTATTTTAAAGGTGTAAAACGTTTACTGTTTCTTTTATGCTCTTTAGTGAGCTTTATATTATCAACCCAATATATTCTAATGATTTTCAAAGGGAATAAGTGTGAGTGGGAAAAATCAAGATGTGTATTTCTGATTATCATATTTTCGTCTTCAATTAAAGAATTCTATCAATTAAATAGTCTGGTTTAGTTGGAAAAAATTCATTTTAGTATGAAATATATCAGTTTTGTTATATATGGGTTCTCTTTATTATCCAAAAATATAAATCTAAAATTTCATGGGTATGTATGTGATTAATTATTTGATATAAATCAAGTAATTATAACATGTTTATGTCTGTGTCATTAAATATGGTATCAAATCAAGGCTCAGATAATTTTTTAGGTTTAGATGTTGGTAGATGAGTGCAATTTTAAAGATTTAAAAAACATAATGGGTTAATATTTTTGTTGAGGATAATAAGTAAGATGTATTTGAGAACATTATGGGTTAGTATTTTAAATATAATTTTGGATATTTTTGGGTAATAGATTAAGAATGATAAAAACATAAATAAACATATGTTAAACAGAACTAGTTGAATAAAAGGATTCTCAGTATATGATATCATTATATCTATTTTTACTATTCATATGGTGGTTTAATTTTATTTTTTTGTATATAATCACACTTACTATATTCTTTTGTAGTAAATATATTGAAGTAAAAGAAATAACACATTACAGATAATTCATATAATTAATAAAACTATATTTTCGTTGATCATTACATCTAATGAAATATTATTTTTTGGTTAAATCATGACATACTCATATTGAACATTCATAGGTTGGAATATAAAGTTAATATGTTGTGTAATATGGTCCAAATACAAAACAAATGGTTAAAATAGTACTTATGGAATATTAAAAAAAGTAAATATACTTTCTAATATTTTATATCTACTAATAAAATAATTCCTCAAGAAAAATGAAGATAAATCTATAAATAATTATGTAGGATTCATGTAATTTACGTGTCCCCAATAGCCCATAGTCAGTAGTTACTTTGTTAAATTGAATCCAAACACAAGGAATAACTTCTTAAATAAAAAATAGATTACTATTATTGAAAAACTAGATATATACATTAAATTTAGATAAATTATAAAAACATAAAATACATAATGTTTTTTCTATTATAAATCCATATTTATCCAAATAATATCCCTATATATCAATTAAAAATCACTTCGTAGTATCCTGGTTAAAATAAAACATCATAAAGTGGTGAGATCAGATACTATGTAATGGTATATATATATATATGAATATATCATAAATTAATAATCACAATCAATATAGAGTGATAAAAAATTAAAACACACTAAAGTCAAACAATAACCTGAACATATTATGGAAGTAAAACCCGATTATCAAATAAATCCATATATATAATCACATGATCTTGAAACTTATCCAAGGATATTCTAACTTATCAAATAATAACATTTAAATAAATAACTAATATCATAATAATGGAATTCATAATTCCTAACAAATAAAAACTATTATCAATACCTCTCCAAGATAGTTTAAAATTAAGGGTAAAACCCCATTTTATTGGATAACTAATAATTATCATAAGACCTATCAATGCATCGAGGGTCAATCTAAAACTGCGACCCACTAATAATTTACTAAGTCCAATGCATTTATCATAACATATGGGTAAACATAATGAAAATAAACAATCATATTGAATATCTAACATACAAAATGTTAATACTAACCCCAATCAGATAATCATAATCACAAACTATTCAGAATAATATGGTGAATGGTAAAGAAATTCTATAACCACATTCATACTAGTGATAAAACAAACAAACAAATAAAAATTATGATATAAATACAACCTATCTCCATTATATCAAAAATAAAATAAATTCTTGATGTCAATGACAAATAGAAATACCATAACAATGACATTAGAATCATTTTTTAGGAAAATAAAATTTTGAATTTGGAAATATATTTTTTATAAAATTAATAGCTCAAAAAGTATTTGGAAAATATTTTTCAACGAAAATAATATTTGAAACTAATAAATTAATCATTACGACATTGGATTTTTATGACATCACTAAATTCTTCTCATATCGTACACATTAAAATAATGGTTCATTTAAAATTTTCAGTAAAATCCAAATAAGCCTTGTTTTGAAAACAAAATTAAGATTCTTATAAAAAATGTAAAAAATGGGCAATTTTTTATTTAATAAATCTTTTTGATTAACTTAATATATTTTTAAACTATTCATTTAAGACATGGATTTTGATGAAAATTTATTTTTGACCAAATAGAGAAACAATGTAAGATTTGATTAATAACATTTTCACCATAATTTTAAGTTCCAAAGAGTCGGAAAATGGTTGTATTACTTTAGAATCTCATTAATAACCAAAATATTAGGAAATATATTGTTTTTAATATATAAATTCAAATTAAAAAAACACAATCGTTAATAAATGATGAGATTGTGAAATAAAAAATTACCACTTTGGTTACGTTTAAATCATAATACCTGTGAATGAAATAACATCAAATTAAACCTTAAATACCATGTATATAAATATATTCATGATTTAAAATATAAAAATGGAGAGATAATACTCCAAACAAAGGAATAAGTGGTGAATATTGTATATGTATCATGAAATTAAATGTGATATGAGAAACCCTTACCTTAGGTTAGACTTCTTTTTTATGTGTCTGAAACTCTCGTATAATAATTAATAGATTTTAAAAATTCTATTAAAGAACCATAACTGTATATATCCTACCATATATAATCCCCTTATTACATTTTACCACTCATTTATCAATAATATTTCTATAGTTTCATTATTTCATGTGCTAAATGCTTTATTTTTTCATGTTTGTTTTCAATATATATATCGCTATAATCAATCTTGAAACTTGTACATAGAATTTTAGTTAGCTTGATTCTTAGAGATAATACATCTTATATACACATGAGAAATGATATAATCCTCTTAATGGGTGAATGGGAAAGGAATCATATGATATATTACTTTTATGTAATTAATAAAATTTCATACAAATAACTTATATTTGTTAAATTTATCCTTATACTACTCATGTAAATCGTAGCTGAGAAATTAATGACATCACTTCATGAGACGGTAGTCTACTGTATATATGAATAATGTTCTCATATTTTAAAAAAATGGAAATTAAGAGGTTATATGTTATATTATAAAAAATTCTGTATAATTATATAATAAATATACCTTAAATCCATAATTATATCCAACTGAGGTATGTGTTTATGGAAAATGATTTACATTAGTTCGTGAGGTAGTAGTTTTCTACACACATGATTAAAAATTCTATTTTTCATTAGAAGTAAGTTGTGATGGATAAATATTATGACATTAAATAATAAAATTTAAGTATATTTTACACACTTTTTTATTATATTTAATTTTTTTACACAATATAGGGTTGTAAAATATAGAAGAAAAAAATTGTCTTGGTGATGAAAAATACCTTATATTAGTGAAACCTCCTTTAGATCTCTTCTTTAGGTCTATAATATTAGTATTATTGGAATACAAAAACTCTATAATGTGTATAATTTTCTTTGGAAGAAACTTTTTCATGTTTTTGTCATGAAAAATGGATTGATAGTTGTGAATAAGTGAGGAGAGTGGGTTCACATTTATAATTGAGGGGGAATGAAATTTTTATAAGTACCCATTAATATTCAATAATGGGAAGTAAATCTCTGACAGAGGGGATCAAAATTTACAATTATATAGTTTTATGGATTATTTTTTCTATTCAGACCTCTAATAAATAAATTTCATCATTTTCAAAACATGTTTTTCATTATCTTCTAACTTTCATTTTTACCATTTAGTTTTAAACTATGGTAACTACTTTATGAAGCTAAAAAATTTAACCTTTGAGAATAAAATAAAATGAGTCTTATTTGTTAATTTTTACAAAAATAATTTTAAATATTCAATACAATTTTTCAAATAAAAACAATTTGTTTTCTTAAATTAAATTTTAATACAAACATATATAACATGAAGAAACACAGTTTTAACCTTAACCTTGATAACAATGTTTTTACTCTTTAAGGGTAAATATCAAAAATATAAAATAAAAATTGATCCAATAATGGGAAATTATTTATACTGTTAAAAATTTAATAATATTTAGAAGAAGATATTATTTAATGAATTTTTATATCATTTAGTAAAATATAATTTATTAAAAAATAACATTAATGTCAATTTTGACATTTTTCATTTAATTTTAATTTAGAGAATTTCATGAGAATGATGGAATTAAATAATATTATTTTCACACATATATAACGTGATATATTTAAAAAAATAATAATGGAACACAATAATTAATTCAGTTTATTTTACTTTTATTTTTTTATAATCGTTTGATTTATTTTTTTATTAATTAAATAATTATTGTGTTGGTGTTTCTTATGAAGCTAAATTAATTATATGATTAATAAAAATTTTAAATAAAATACCCACATTTAATTAATTTCATCATTCTCAAAATTACTATCATTATTCTTTCACATCATGCTTTTTTCCCTTATGTGAACACATAATTGAAATTTAAAAGGAAGGGGTTATATTTTGTCGTTTTCATTACATAAATTATTATATAGATCAACTTTATGGAAAAATATCAAAAAACAAACAAATAAAAATGTATAATATGGTTACAATTTTTCAAATATGATTATAAAATAGTAATTGTAAAAGGTTTTGGCTCTGTTTAACCATTATATTTGTAATTTAACCCCATGGTAAATTTGATTTAACCATATCCTTGGTAATTCATTTTTACTATTTTTCAATTCAATAAGAGTAAAAGATAAGTCGAATATATTATATAATATTAATTATTATCCTTCCAAATATAAAATAATATTTTTCAAATTCAACTCTGGGAGGTGGAAGATTTTAATTTAAAATTAAACTGACATATGTGATGAAAAATTGGTTTTCCAAAGTGAAAATTCTCATAAGTATATAAAGATTTGATATAAAATTCAATATGAAATTGATTACACTGAACAATATTTTATTCATTATAATATTAATAAACTAATATTACTTTCAGAACAATTTTAAATCAATATGGAACCTTAACATAATTTTAATGAAAATGCATTTTTTAATAAAAACCAAAATTTCCCACTATCCATTGAAAAATAAAACTTTTATAAAAAGTCAAAAAACATCTACCTAATACAATTTTAAATGATTATTTAAAATATCAAGATGATTTTTTCAATTAAATTTTATAAATTTGGTAATTTTTTATTTTAAAATATTTTTTAAAGTAGTGACGTAACAACCATTTATAAAAATACAATTTTATAGAAAACATATATTTTTATTTTAAATAATTGTTATATTAATTATGATTAATTGATAATAGTTGAATTTATTTGAAAATAAATATATAACATATATTATTACGGTGTTTGATTCTCTTGTATACTTGGTATTGTTTGTAATATACATGATTGAATATGACACTTCTCTCTAAACATCTTGAGGTGTTACATTCTACTCCCTTAAGAAAATTCCCTAAAAATTTAATTTTTATCTCAATAATACAGGGTTTGACATTTGAAAATATCCTTTTTTAAAACTCAAATCATATAAAGAGTTAATAAAAAATCCTCTTGATAAGTGAGGTTATGAAGTGTGATGGTTGTATGGAATAACACATATGATGTTTCCAAATAGAAAAAATGGGTGGGAAGTGATGATATGTACATGGAAGGAAAGCATTAATAATTATAGGGAGTTAAAGAGATAATTGATAAAAAGAAATATAATTATCTTAAAATTTTAATGGTACACAATCTATAATTTTTTTATAAGTTAAGGGACCATTTGATATATCCCAAATGAGGTTCAATGATAACATTTTTTTTCAAGATCCTTTTTAGAGTTAAAAATTTACTTTAGTATTATGATATATAACATTAGAAGATATAATAAATTTTTTTCCTTTAGTTATGAATCGATCAATTTAAAATTCATTTATAACATCATTAAATAAATATCTAAGATTATTTTTTATGTTTAAAGCACCTAAATTAATATTTAACTGATCATTTCTCAATATGAGATTGAAATTTCATTGTGCTTATCTCTAAATATTTAAAAAAACAAATTATTTTGAAAATTTTATACAAAAAACCCCAAATTTAAACATATTCCATTACATTAATAGTTAACCATAAGACCTTTCCAAAATATGCATGACCACATTCAAAGTCCATTTTTTTGAAGGAGCATCAATAAATCAACATTATATTCCCCATAAAATATAAGGTGGATCTTAATATATCATTCCAAATATATGAATATCTAGATCACCATAAAACATTAATGAAAACGTGGATTCATCAAAAAATAAAATCTTAGGTTTTCAAATATATTCTATAAATAAAACATTTATTAAAATTCAAAAAAGATTACATAAACCAATAAATCAATAACAATTTTAATGGTCACAAATATTTCCCCATAAACATCAATATATAATTATTAGTTTAATATCAAGCACATATTTGTTTTTATCTTCTCTCAATATTGGGTTTAATAATAAATTCAACTTTTCACTAAATTTCTTTTCATTATCATCAGTACAATTTAATATAGGCTCTCAAAGCCTTAATAAAAAGTATTATTGTATAATATTTATTAATTTAATAATTATTATAACTATAATATCATTGATAAAATAATACTATAGAGTAATTATTCAATAAAAATACATAATCACTTTATACATTCCACTTATTCCATAGTAATTGTATAATATTTACCCTGATCCCTTAGATTCTACTAATATATATTCCCATGATTCTTGGGGAATTAATCTGTGGAGTGACACATCTTCTTATAGTTGAGGCCCTAAATATAACTATTTTATTTATTACCCTTGAAATCATAAGAATGGTTGAATTAATATCTAAAGTTATAGAAAAAATAGTGTTCCCTACTTATAATTACCAGAATTTTCCTTTCCACAATTACCACATGGTGGAAAGTCATTCATTCCACTCTTCTTTTTTATATATTTCTATATGTATTCCCCTTATTATCTTGATTACTATTGAATCCATAAGACATTGATAATTATATATCCTTATTGATATCACATGATACAATGTCCTTGTATGATGAGAATGTATGGGAGACTACTTCCCTTCGAAAGATTGGATTAATCCCTTCATGTAAATGGTCGTTATTACCCTTTGGATTATGTTCATTGATATAGTTACCATTACATATACTATATTAAATTTCTAAAACATTTAATACACTATATTAGATCATAACAATATGTTTCAAAATTTTTAACCCAAAAACTATTAAATTAAAAAACATAAATAGAAAAATTTATACATGGTTAATCTAATAATCATTGAAAATATTTCATTTGGAAGTTTTTAAAATAGAAATATATATTTTAAAATCATTAATAATGGTTGAATATAAAATTTGAATTAACCAAATCATATCCTCCTTGAGTGTCAAACTAGGTGTGAGGTAATGCTCATTATTCTGTACTAGGTAATGCTTGTGTCATGACTAACATGCCTTTTTCAAAGTTATTTTCCCTAGGAACATCTATCCGAGAACTGCATCCACTTGTTGTATCCAAAAAGGGATATATTTATAGGAAAACCATATAATCCTATAAATACCAATTGTTTTGGATGTTATCCAATACATATACCATTTTTTAATGTAATTAATATGGTCATATAACATATTATATATTTTCCAAAATATAGTTCCCAACATTTATACTTACATTATTCTAAAACCAATGATAAATACATGAACCCAAGTATCCTAGAGTCAGTTATTATATATTATATTTTTACTAGATACTAGGAATCATATCCTGAGATAAAAATTATTTATCACTTTTGGGACAACAGGATACAAACATTAATTTCAAATAAATTTGTATACATAAAATAAAAAAGTGTTTTCATTGAGAACTCTATATTTCACCTTACCATATCACTTTATATTAATTACAAAACACATCTTCTTATCTGGGGGGAAAATAAAATATAAAAATGGGTGAGATTATATTCATAATAAGGTTATTCATATAGTGGAATAAATCATGATAAATAAGAAAAAAATATAGAATTATTAAAAACTGAAACACAACTCATTTAAAAAATAACAAGACCATAATATTGTAGAAACGAATGATGATTAAATATATATATATATATACATAATCAAAATTTCTTGAAATGTATCCATTGATATTATAACTCATATAATAATCACATGAACATCAATAACCGTTCTTATAATGTGTGAATGAATAATTCTATCCATCTGAAACATACATTCAAGACATTTCCCTAGGTGATTTAAAACTACCGATAAAAATCTAACTGATTTGGCCAACTGATTTGTCTCATGCGGCATGTCGATGAATCGAGGATATATATATATATAAAACTAGGTATCACCCATTACTTACTATGTCCAACACATTCCTTATATAAAAGGGGTGAAAAATAATCTATATAAATATTAATATTGAAATAAACCTTCTGATATGTTAATACAAACATCAATATAATAAATATAGTAATAAACCATCCAGATTAATATGTTTAAAGCTAATACAATTGAAAATCCGTAATCAAATTGATCGTAAACCATCCAAAAATAATAATATTTATGATGTAAATAAGAAAATACCTAATGTGTTATAGTTAAAAAAAGCATTATGTATTTGATAAATATAATTCTTATAATAATTTCAATAATCTCATATTTGATTAAAATAAACATTTCACTTTAAAATTTACTGTTTAAAAAACTAAAAGTTTAAAAAATATTTGAAAAATACATTCTTTTAAAATTTCCTTTGGAACTTATAATGTGAGATTTAAAACATTGGGTGTTCTAGGAAGTATGAAATTCCTCTCATGTCATACATGTAAAAACAAATATTCCTTTCACATTTACAATAAAAAAAAACCATGCCATGTTTTTAAAATTAAATGAGATTCCTTTCAAAAAAAATTAATGTAAAAAATGGGTAATTTTTTTAATAAATACTCTGGATAGTATTAAAACATTTTTGAAAACATTTTTAGATTTCATGTATTTTGAGGAAAAAGTATTTTCAACTGAAGAGAGAAATAATGTCATATTATAATAAAAAAATTTCTTAACCATTTTAAGAATGAAAAGGTGGTATATATATATTAATTATAAAATTTATTAATAACTATGGTATAAAGAAATATTTTCTTTTTTATGAAATAAATTCAATATAATTTCTCAAAGCGAGAATTAAACGATCACAATCAAAAATAACGATGAGATTGTGAAATAAACCCTTAGAACTTTGGTAACTTTTGAATCATATTCCCCATGAAAAAATAATATCAAATAAAACATTAAATACCATTAATAGAAATATATTCCTTATAAAACTAAAGAAAATTTAGAGTATATAATCCAAACAAATGAATAAGTTTTGACTTTGTCATATGGGTCATAAAATTAAAAGTGATATGAGAAACCCTTACCCCTGATTTGACTTTTATAATATGTGTATGAACCTCATATATAATAAATATAGTTTTATATAAATATATTAAATAAAAATATTAATATATCTCATACCATATATGATCATATTATAACATTTTACCACACATATGTTAATAATATTTCATTATTTTAATTTGTTGGGTATTAATTACCTTGTTTTCTCATGAATATTTTATCTTGAACGTTTTGTTTAATGTAAATTGGACATGGTTACTTAATATATATAATTATATTAAGGTTATAAATTTTTTCAATAGATATATCCTTATTTAAATTCTTTAAATGGGGAAATAAAAAATGACTCTAATCGCTTTGTAGAGACGGTAGTCCATACGTACACACGAGCGACAATATCATTATTTTACAGGGTGAAAGGATATTGAATTGTATGATATACTTATTTTATATTAAATATATAATTTCATATATATAAAATATTTCCATTTAATCTATCTTTATTACTTTCTAAGTAAAATGAAATGGAAAAACAAATCACATCACTTCACAAGGTGGTAGTCTACCATACAAACAATTGACAATTTCATTTATTATTTTATGTGAGTTTAAATAGATAAATATTATGAAATATACATAATAACATATAAATATATTTAAAATAATAGTTTTATTTTATTGGAAGAGTTAATATATAATTTAAGTTTTAAAAAATGAAATAAAATGGGATTTTTGAAGATAATTACCTTCACATAGAGAAACTTTTTTTGGATATTTTATAAATGACTCTAGGGTAGGTATTTTGAGAAGTCCAGAATATATAGAATTTGGGTTATAATGTTAAATAGATATATTTTTTAGGTTTTAGATCATCTAAATTTCTTGATAGGTGTGATGACTTGAGGGGTGTGAGTTCTCTTTTAAAATTTAGGTGGAGTGGAATTTTTATAAATACCCAAAACTATTCAATAATGTGAAGTAACTCTCACCACAAGTGGATAAAAATTTTACAATTAAATGGTTATAGGGATTATATGTTATTTATTATCCTTTTTGACATATTAAATCACATGTTTTAAACATGTTGTTCCTCAACTTCTATGTTTCCCTACTTTTACCATTTATGTGTTTCAATTTAGCACCTTGTATTTTTATCCTAGGTAATTTATCTTTTTTGAATAAAATAAAATGATACAAATTATAAAATTGTGTCCCATAAATTATAAATTTGATACCCAATTTTTCATATTAAAATTATTTGCGTGTTAAAATATATTTTTAACACAAGAGCAAGTAACGTGCTAGAACATTGTTTTAACCTTAACTGTGATAGAAATTTTTTTATGCCTTAATGGTCAATATAATAATTATGGATCAAAATATGGTACATAAATAGACCATAGTTTATATTTATAAACATTTGAAAATAAAATTTAATAATATATTTATTTTATTAATTTTCAAATATTTAATAAAATAATATTTTTTCTATAAAACTATATTATTGTAAATTTTGAAATTATTGAGTTAATTTGAATTTAAGAAATATGAATACATTGGTTGAAATTGAATATATCATTTTCAATCCTATATGACATGATATATTAATCAAAAAAATTAATTTAATACAATAATTCATTCAATTTATTTTACATTTTTTATTTTTAGTAGCATCTAATTAATTTTTCAATAAATCAGATAATTGATGTTTTGGTAATGCTTATGAATTTAAAGTAATTATGTTATTAATAAAATTAAAAAAAACTACCCACATGAAATTAAGTTCATTATTATCAAAAATAATATCTATATTCATTCATATATTTATTCTTACCTTATGTGAAGACATAATCGAAATTTCAAAGAAAGAGGGTGATATTTTTTCTTTTTCATTACATAAATGATTATATATGTCAATTTCATGAAAAAGATTCCCAAAAACTCATAAAAATAGATCATAATGTTATAAGGTTATAAATATGGTAATAATATAGAAATTCAATATGTTTTTAGGCTATTTTTCGCATATCATTTTAGTTTAACCACATGATAAACTTATTTTAACCTTAACTATGATAATTAATTTTTACTGTTAATCTATTTATTAAGGGAAAAAATTATGTTGAAATTATTACATAATATTAAATATTATTTTTAAAAATATGAAATAATTTTTTTAACATTAAACACATAGAGTTGAAGAATATTAATTTAAAATTAAACCCTCGGATGTGATGAAAAGCAGTTTTCCAAAGAGAATAATTTCATAAGTATAGAAAGTTTTAATTTCAGAATTAAACATAACATTGATTCCACTGACCTAAATTTTATTTATTATAATTTAATTGACGTTTCAAATAAAAAATAAACCATAATCTTATTTAAATTAAAAGGCAGTTTTCAATAAATACTAATATTTTTCACTATTTATCTAAAAATGAAACTTTTTTGAAGAATCCCGAATATTAAAGCTGATATAATTTTTTATTAGTATTTAAAAAATTAATTCATTATTTAAATAAATTTTCAAAATGTGTTAAGAAATAGTTTTGAAATATGATAACAATGGGAAATGAAACCGCCTTATAGAAAATTAAATTTTTTGGAAAACATTTTTTTTCATTAAAATGATTTTTTATTTTATTTATAATTAGAAAAAACATTGAATATATTTAAAATCAAATAGTTAATATTTAATCAACGTTAAAAATTCTCTTCTAATCTAGTTTTTTCATATAATATATGTTATTGAACAAGATGTACCTCTTTTGCAATGTCAGTTTGTTAAAACCTTTACCCAACAATCAACATACACCTTTTCAAAATCATTCAAATGTATGATTCTTATAAGGGTACATACATACTCTATGAAAAATTTAGTTTAAAAAATATATTTTTCTTAGTCCTAATAAATAATTTATTTTATTAATAAAATCTACATCTAATATTATGCCTAAGTTAAAATACATTCATTTTGGAGAGAAAAAATGAAATTTGTGAATACCCAGTTTATATAAGGGTTAGAATTTGGAGACCCATTTTTTAATAATAATAATGTACAACTTTTATGATATATTAATATTGATTAATTTATATATATACCTTAAAAATTCATATATGATTATATCATGTCTCAATGGATGATTTATAATTAATTAGAATAACATTATACTTTTAAAATTAATAAGTTTACTTTGTATCATAATATATTTTTTATTGAATAGTTATATAAATTTTCTTAACATTATTTATTCTTTTTATCAAGCTAAAAATTTATTAATTATGAGATATTTTATAAATGGATATATACAAATATCTATTTTTATTAATTAGATGGATTTGTATTGATATTTATTATTATGATATTCGTAAAAATAATTTTCTCAAGGTATGAAATTGGAATATGAATTTTTTTATTTCCAAATAAATAATATTATTTATTCAACATTAATGTTTTCTCTGTGTACAATATAATATTATTTGCAAGTAAAATTTCAAAAATTTAAATTTTTATTTGCTAAAAAGGAATTGATTTTTTAGTGTGTTGAAATAAGCTTCGGGTTATTTTTGGGGTTTTTCAAAAAAGATGATTTTTAGTGAATAGTAGAAAATACATTTTTTAATATAAATACCATATATTTTACGGAACCATCATGATATAAATATTAAATAAAAATTTATGAATCTTATATAAACTTTATTACATGATAGTAGAAAAAAATAATAAAATTATTATCTAATTAGTATGAATTTATTATAATGTTTAGATAAATATGAAAATATTTATTGGTGTTGATGTAGTTTATACATGACATAAAAAAATTTCAAATTGGTGACATTAAGATAATAACTCAGAGATTATAAGTCTATGATATACTTAATGGATAAAAATAATTACTAATAATTGGTGTTCTTGTATATATCATAATTTTATAATTACATATCATTTTAATTTTTGGCTCCATTAGGTTAAATACCCTGAGTCGGGTGAATCCTAGTGTGACAGAATTAAACAAACACCCCTTATTGATATTTTTTGTAAGAAACACCCCTCTTCTCTCTTCTTCTCACAAAGAAATATATACAAATATGAAATCATGCAAGAAAAATGATAATTTTACTTACATTCCACAAACTAGGCTAATACATGAGAAAAAAACAGTAATGTGTCAATGTACATGAATCCGTAAAATGAGTTGTTATTATAATGTTTAGAGAAGAAACCTTTTCACATTGTTTTACAATCACTCACATAATGAAATCTCACTATGAAATCTCTAGTAATATTTACTCATTTTTCCTTCAGCAGAAACCTGCGATAATTAGAGTCACTTAGTATTAAATTATAATTGGTTCTTTCATAATATGTTTTTTCATACAAATGATGGATTCCAATTTACCATAAAAATTATATGAAGCTCTATTGTGGTTCCTGGAAATAAAATTCTGTGAAACATCTATGAAAAGTTTTCATAACATCAAAATGTTATGTATCATTTCATTTCATGAAACATCCTAACATTCAAAAAAAACCTTTTTTATAAAACAAAATATTTTTTCCTTATAAAACCAATGTTAACAAAATGTTTATTTATGTATGAAGTATGTTTTTATAAGTCTTACCTGAAAGAAGAGCCCTAATAGTTTCTCTAAGTATTTCTCACTACAAATGATAGAGGAAGAAAAATATTTATTTTCACATTTGGACCTTCATTCAAATATATTCCATCAAAATAATATTCAAAATACATTACATTCTTGTAAATTGTTATGCCTTCATTTATGATTTTTGGGTTTAACAAACAGTCTTAACATAAATTTCTTTCTGTAAGCCTTATTCTCATGTAACTATATGTTTAGTGAATTTACGAAACATTCCTCAAACTCTTCCTTTATCTCAAACTCACTGCAAAAACTTCAAAAAAATTATTTCATAATAATATTCCATTTAATTTAAAGAAAACATTAATATTGTTCTATAATTTCAAAACAAATTTTTTTTAGACACTATAAAACATAACCACCCTAAAGACACAAAATCCTAGACAACCTTTAAATCCCTCCAGTGATTTCCCATCAGAATCCCAAAAGATATCATCTACTCTGAAGATTTATCAACATTATTTTACAATAAAAACTCATTTTTTCCAAGGAAAGCCAAAAAAACAATGAAACATTTACTTTAGTGATTTTTTCAAAAAGTAATTATAAAAATAATTACCCAACACTCATACAAGATAAGAGAAGAAAAAATTATAATCTTAAAAATTTAATCATGATAATAATGGGAATAAAAAAATTTATGGATGATATTATATAACTATTATGATGAATAATAAAATAGATTTAGTTATAAGGCCATTTTTAAGATAATTCTCAAAAACTATTATGTGGTATTGAATCAATGATTATACAGTCCATATAAATGATAATGTAAATGGTTTTAATATATTTAACATCATAATATTTAGATGAATTGTGGGGTCTGATGATTTTTTGGGATAAAATTTTTATTTAAGAAATTATTTAAATATTTAGATTTAAATTCCAAATAAATCTAGAATTTTTAAAATTCAGATTATAAAATAACCATCAAATGAATTTAGAGGGTTTTTAATATTAAAAGATGATTTAAAAATTAATAAAAACATAAACTATTATATTTAATCACATGGGATGGAAAATTTTGGGAAATAAAATCGATTTTCTTTTTATCAGCAACTCTTTATTTTGAATTTAAATTATTGACCATTGAAAACCTAATTTTTTAAAAGCACTGTCAAATTTTTCCTATAAAGTTGACCCATTCTAACCTTCATAAAAACACATCAAAATTCCATTTTTCTTTCAAAATTCTTCCCAAATCCTTCTCAAAACATATATATCAATATTTATAAACACCTAGAACTTCGATAATTCATTTCTATTAATTCTTTATACTAAATGTGAAGGATGTTTCTTGAGGATTATGGTAATGGTTTCCATGACTATTTTGTTTTTCTTATTTTTTATTGATTTTTCAATTATATTTTGAACCTTACAGTTTTTTATTTGATGATTAAATTCAAATAGTATTGGAATATTTTTTATCCATAATTACGATATATCATCCATTACTTATGGAAAACCATTTTTCATAAGTCAATACTATGTCAAAATACGGGTTTTGTTTTCAAAACTATGAATTTTCATTTCAACACTCTTAATAACTAATTCATAAACATAGTTATTTTTTAAAATTAACCCTAAAATTTATATTATTTTTTATCTAATTATTTTATAGAACTCAAATATTTATCAGTTTTCCAGTCATTTAAACTCTTTTGAAAAACAAAACACGATGACATGGTTTAATATTACCTAAGAAAAAATGATGCTTTCAAGAACATAAATATTTCAATTATATTACTCAAAATTGATTTCACGATTTAATAAAACAATAATATTTAAATAATTTCATGATTAATTTTTTTAATGGTAAAGAATTTATCATGAAAAAAAGAGTTAAATGTAAACAACCCTAGAAATTATTAACTATAAAAAATATCTTCAACAAAGACTCTCTATATAGGGAAGGCTTTTTGGACTATTGAACTACCATTATTATGGAATTACATAGAAATATCAACTTGAAAATTTTTTAGCTTCTATAAACCATGTGAAATGATCCTTTACCATTATAATTATTCCACTAATGTTTTGGAGGTCATGAATAGAATGTCATTAAAATGATTAACATAAACAAAATGAATTTAGGATCTAAATAAAATATGATAACAAATTATACAATAAATAAATATAATAAAATAAACCTTAGAACAATTATATATTAATTAAATAATTAATATATTTTTATTATTCTTGAGGTTTTGGTGACATCATTCCCCTATCTATGGCCATGGATTGGTCCCCAAAGGGGCGGAGTTTCCACTGGACCTTAGGAATGCCTCCTTGTATTACAAAGGTTTCATAATAGAAATGATTTTATATAGTAGTATAATGGGGAAACTATAACCCCATATTAAAGTACAAAAAAATATAAAAATAAACTAAAAATCACCCATTAATAAGAAACATCATAGTATCGATAAGAATATGAATATATTTAAATATCAAAATGATCATATGAAATCATACAGTTAGACAGCCTCATGGTCGCCCACTATCAAGACTGGATATACAAAAACGATACAAGAATAAAATTAATGTACAATAATTTCTACTATATGTTTGGACTTGACTTCTTCACAATCTTCAATATCATATGATATATCTCACCTAATAAAATAAAATCAAGCCTCTGCCCAACCTGAACCAAGAATCAGTGAAGTATGCTCATGTACACAATTGTCCTAGATTCCTAAGAAGGGTTTGACTACAAATACATAGGGTACAACCAACAAAAGACCATATGTTAATTTTAAATGCAGTCTATATGAATGTGACATGACCATAACAACAAATAAGTTTAACTAAAAAATTGTAAATAAATAACCATTTTTATCCATAGGTTTTGTCACTGAACCCATGATCAACCCAAACCTCCTTCAACTACTGATAGAGATTCTTTGAGCATGTCACAGGACTGTGGGAACTCAATATAACATCGGTCTAAAGGAACCAGTCTATGGTGACCCAAACTTATGGGGGGGGATCTATATCCAACCACAAAACCAGTTTATCCTCTATACTCCAATGATCAAATCCAAGGAAGCACAAATCATTGTATCCTGAATCTATATTCAAGGAATTAAAAATTATGGTACATCATCTCTAATCCATAGATCATATAAGTTTAATCCCAAAACATGGTTCATGGATCCAATTATTGGAAACCCAAATTGTGATATCCAAACTCTAATTGACGGATGTTTGAATCGTGTTATATCATCTCAACTCCAAGGATCAAATCTAAAGAAAACCAAGTCATGGTATAAAGTATCAACTCAAAATACATGGAATCTCATATGAATAATAATATCAAATCCATGTTTCAAATATATGTAATCCTAAAAACTATGAGGGAACCTATGTCCAACATCAGGACTAATAATCATTACAACTAAAAATCCATGGCAGCCCAAACTATGTGTCTTAGTGGGTACTCTATCCCACCATATAGATCTAAGGATTGTGTCCAAGGAATAATAAACTATGTTCTTGTGTGTATTACCTATACCACCGTATATATCCCTGGAGTGCCTCCAAGGAATCCCAACCTATGTGTCATTTTACCACAACCATTTAGGGTTAAGATCATCTATCTTGTTACTAAGGCGACACATGTTCAACAATACCCATTATTGTATACAAAATATCTCAAGGGTTAACATATCAAAAGGGTTACTGATAGAGTCTCGTATGTTCCATTATAGCTAAAACACACTATGGGGGCTCCTCAATTAAAAAATGTATCTCAAGTCAATATCTATCACTCAGAGGGCATAGAGTCCATCAACATCATCAATGCCTCATTGAGGCCGTACGGTCCTTCAGAGAATGTTTTACAAGGGATATGGCCTTCATCCTATTCTATTACCATGTAACCCTAGGTTGTTCCTCGCATACAACATATCCATCATATTCTTATGGGTCTACTCACCTAGCTAATTGCATATTAGTGGAAGAGAAAAAATATCCTCATTATCAGATCACACAGAAATGGTCTCTAAAGCATCAAAAGATTCTCACATGGCCTACTTTCATAAAACACTCAAGTCAAATACCCTATTCTACTCAGAGTTCAATAATGAAACATGTCCCTAGGTCTGTTATTATCCATGAATCTAATTAACAACCCTTATATCCTAAGTATCAGGAGGAAAAAATTTATCATCATTGTTATGGCCATCAATGGTAAACAAAAATAACATAGTGCACATGGGCCAAATATTCCCTTGACACATTTTCCAATCCCAAGAATTTCATTTTCAAAAGACAATTTATTTTAGACAAGGGTTTATTTCCCTCAGTATTGAGACCACATATCATATGCATATAAAAAATTCATAATACTAAGGGGTTATATTCAAGGTACCACCTACCCAAATCATAGTTATTCCTTTTTTATTCCCAAGCATATAAGCTCTCACTAAATCTCATCCAAATCTAATAACAACCTCTTATAATTATGATTCCATGGATAACACTAAGAGTCACACCATAATTAAATATAATAAAATTATAATAAATTAAAAATTTATATTAAATTAAATGATTTCATTTAGCTATGAATAAATTCCTAAAACAAAATTACTAGATCTTGTCACATTGAAACTATGGGTGAACGGATGTAATACACTCCTAAAACACCCCTCAATCCTAATAATTATAAAGTTCCCAATTATATAATATAATTACATGGTCGTGTTTACAAAAAATCACCAAAAACATTAAATAAAACTGTATGACAAATTAAATTTTTTAAATGATGTGAGATAAAGTGCAGATTATGTTCCAAGTCCTCCTCTACAAAATAGAAGTAAAAACCCATTCAAAACTACAGATTCCAGCATGAGCCAATGGAATCGGAAGCAAAAAACTATAAAAAAACTAAAAAATTTCATAATAATAGGGAAATAAGAATAATGGGAAAACTTATGAGGATCACACTTGAAATCACCTTAAAAACCCAACTTGATCCAATGGAAGAGAAACTTGGTAGGTAAGTGGAGGATTAGGCCATTAATACCTCCCATGTATATACATAATCTAATAAAAAAGGGGAAAATCCATTTAAAATTAACATGGGAAATTTCCTAGCATGAACCCTTGGTTCATGCCATGATCCAATTGATAAAGAGTGCATCTCTTTCTAACATTACATTTTCTTGACTTGGACTATTGGTTCAGATATTGAAAGGTCTTTTTTTGCTACTGATTTTTAGTATCCCGACCTCCAGTCTTTCCTTTAATGCTCTTTGAAACCCATGGGTTATCTAAATAATCTCTAACTACATCAATAATATATATTTAATTATTTAAAACTATTATAATCTCATTCCAATTCAAATTTCTCAAAAATAACTACTCATCAAAAAAAATTCAAATTTCTATAGAAATTCCCGGCCTAAAATGTTGTGGGGTTTTACCACCTTTCTTCCTTAGAACTTTTTATCATTATGAAGTCCCTCCAACCATTCAACCAAAAAGACCAACCCACTTAGGATTCCAATTCAGGATCATATCATTGCGTTTTACTTCAGTTTGTTGAGAAATATGCTATTTTAAAACTCCTAACACAAGGTATGATATTCAAAACAAGTCAATGCACTTCTTGATGGAATCACTAAGACCTCTATATTGTGTTTCAAGGCACCCATATTTCCCTAGATTTCACTGATTCATCAAAAAATTCATTATCATATTTTTGGAACTCCCCACTATAATATTCTATTGACATAGTCCAATTATGATCAATGGTTCTCCCTACCATAATTATTTTATATAAAAGGCCATTCTCAGTGGTCAAAAAAATTCTTGATGTGGTGTTCATCTCACCAAACCCATATTCGCATGATAATAGAAACTAAAATCAAGTACCATATCTTTTGTGAAATTCTAAACTGAATTAGAATAGTCCCCACAACACATGAATAAGATCCATATATTTCATCCTTTCCCCATAAGGTCTTTACTTATGCTTAAAATTCCCCTATCATACCATATATGAAATACAAAGAATCAAGTACTAAATTCACTTACATTACCAAGTAGCGACACCATAAAATTATTTTTCAACACATTTTGTTGCATGATTCACCCAATAAATCAAGGAATGAATCATGGTTCACACCCTAACAATTTTTAAAAATGGGGACCACCCCCTAAAATGAGAGAAGAACCAAAATTAATCACTTGAACTACGTAAAAAATCATAGTCCACCCCAAAATCATGTCTTGAATCAGGATTCACCACACAAAACATGTCACAAATTGTGGTTCATCACATGAATCATCCTCAAATCACACTAAGATCATCCCATTCTAGATGTCAACCCACTGACTCAATATAATTTATAATCTAAACTACATGTCTTGAATTCATCATGGTTCTACATAAAATATTATTTACCTTATCATCGACAACCAAATTACATATCAGCCATCCAATATTATGTTCTGTCATACCCATCACCCCACCAAAATAGGTTGCATCCCCAGGGACCACACTCTATTTATTACCACATATTTTTTTTCTAGAAATTTTCATCCCACTCAAAAATGAGTTCCAACTCAAAATATCAATTAAAACCCATTTATGGATCATGGGGACATCATCATTGATAATTGATAAAATTAAAATAATAACGTGTTTCACACCCAACAATGTACAATGGTTCACTACTCACCCTATAGAGTTTCTTAAACTACTGCTTGAGCACAAAATCAAAATGTTCTATCAAGAAACATATATTTACCATACCTATCTGTAGAGACCCGAACCTTGACGTACATTGACATTACATTACTTTTGCTGAATACTTAGTACATAACAAAAACACACACACAAGGACTGTAATAGTTTAGTGTCTTTGGAAACTCAGAACATAATCTTCTAATCGTGGTGAAAGATCTTCAACATCTCCCATAAAGATCTTCCCTTTTTCTACCTAAAACCTTTATTTATATCCTGGGGAAAAGAAAACATAAAAGGGTGAGCTCAAATGCTCAGTAAGGGTAAACAAAATAAAGATCAATCACATCATATACATAAGAACATAGCTTTTGGAAATCATAACCTGCAAAAGAGCTCATAATATCATAACATGGGATAAATCATAGAAGTGAAATGTAATCCCAATAATCATAACTTAAAACATGAAACTTTGTGGCATACACACATAATCATAGAGAATCATTTCTTGTTAGTCAAGACTCATTGCCAAGACTATCTTAGTGGACAAAGTCCTTTTCTGAATCGAGTCACCCTCGTTCCAGTCCTGTTTCACTGAACCGATATAACCTACCATTCCAGCCATGTCTATCTCATGAGATATAAAATATTTACCCAATGCATTGGAGGGAGATATAGGTCCCACCCATCTTATAATTAATCCTTTCTTATGTGTGCCACATAATCATAAATCATACATCCTCGCATAATAGATGTAACAAAAATGGGATTCTTGAAACATCATGACATCATAAAACAAATCATATAAGGTAAATGACTTCATAAAAATAATTCCCTCACAACATAATCAAATCAATGTAATAATAGGGATAAAAATAGAACCCTATATTATCTTAGATATAAAATAATTTTGATAAAACATTTGAACTCCATTCTTGAGGAAAATATCCTTTCTATTTCAAAAACACTTTTCTTTTCTTAACATGTCATACAATTATAAACTAAAAGAAGTTGATTAAAAATAAACTTGAAAACTTATAAAGGAAGATTCTTGGAAATAATGTTTTAAAAATCCATTCTTTCCGTATAAGTTAAAAAAACATTCTTTTCGTACTTTTGTCGAAAAAGTCAAAATGTACCTCGTACGAAAAACGACAAAAGATTCCTTTCATATATTTTACTAAAAACTCACCAAAGGGTAAAATAGGTTTTATTCAATTGTAGGTGGATGGAAATAATTTTACATATTGAGGAAACATGGATATGGATGATAAAATACACCCTAGTAAATTTCAAAGTATAAACAATCTCGGATAAAAATGAGATTGTGATATTTCCCTTACCTTAGGTCCGACTTGCTTTGTACGTGTCCGAACCTCCTCTTCTTTGAAACGCCACTTTGAATCATCCACTTAGGGAACTAAGATTGGTCTTTGAAGAAGACCAGGACCTCTAGGATTATTATAGGGAAGTGGAGAATGGATTTTGGCAGGGGTTGGCCGAGCTTGAGTGCTCAAATTGGTGTGAGGAGGAGGGGGAGGAGGTGCCCTTTTATAAGGGAGGAGAGGGGCACCTTAGGAATATCTCAAAATATTATTTTATATTAAAGTCAAAATCGGTTTATAATGGTTCCAAAGGGTCTTATTTTGAAGATAAAGTGGGGATGGGTCGAAATCCTATCAACCAATATGATTTAGACAAGTTTAGGTTATTATTTTAACCTTATCAATTAGATTTAACTCTAAGTTAAATAATTTAACTTTTACCGTGTCTTTTTGTTTTCTTACACTATATGGTTAATACAATTACTATAACATGCCAAACGAACTGCAAATTGCTTATTATTAATATATATATCTTTATCTAAGTACTTTAGCCGAACCTTAGATTTTTAGGAATAAAATAACAATTAATAATATAATATTTGATTTAAAAACTATTTTGTGTCAATTTTGACACTATTTGATATATGATTTTTGGGAAAGTCATAACAGAATTATATGTTCGAACCAAGTTGATTACATCAACACTAATATATCATAGTAACCTATAAAATTAGTGGGATTCATAAAAAGTCTCAAATTACATTTAATTTGGTGTTTATAACATCAATTCTGTCAATATTTCATTAATAAGATAATTACAGTATCACCATTGTGTCATAAATAAATTAAATTTTTTAATGTCTAAAAATTATAAATAAAATACAATTATGTAGGAAATATTTTTATCTTTCTAATTAATATTTATAATCGAATTTATATTATGTATAACCCTATATTAAAAATGTTTTAGTAAATAAATTTTGATATTAACTCTTTTAACTCTTTTTTGAATTAAATAATAATAAATGTCCTAATCTAATCCAAGTGGGCCTAAATGATAATATTTTACACTTAAGGTTGTTTTTGGTCGAGATACACTTGTCCAATAGGATTAGGACATGTGTTAGGGTAATATTAATATCATTCTTACCCTTAATTACCCTATTTACTTTTAACCGTGGTAAATAAAACTAAAAAGTTACTATTCACCAAAAATTATTTTCATCTTATTGAACCACTTTTTACTTACTGACATCAACCGTGTCCCTCGGATTTTTGAAATTCCATTCACAGAAGCGGTAAAATTATGTTTTATGAAAAGTTCAGTTTTTTTAACTACCACTTAGTAGTTTCACTATTCATGAAAAATTGATGTTTTTCAGAACAATGCCAAAATTTCATCCTAAGCTATATTTCATATTCCGAATTCAAAATTGAAGTCTATTTTACCAAATTCATAACATAGAAGTTTCATTAATAAATTTTATAATTAAATCCCGTTGTTAAAACAAATAGCGTGTTTTTAAGAAACAATATCTATCAAAAGATTGACACTTGTTTATGTCTGGTTTAAATGTGAAATTACATACAATGACCAACATTGTATTAAATTGTAAAAATATATTCAAAATATACTTTAAAAACAGTCAAATTAATAATTTATCACTATTAATTATTTCAATTGAAAAAGTTGTTTTTAATTAAAATATAGCGTGTTTTTACTATTCATCAGAATATGAAAGTTATCCGAAAAGTTCCAAAATTTCACCCTAAGCTAATTTCAATATTCCGAATCCAAAAATGAAGTCCATTTTGAAAAATAAAATTTACAAAATTTCAAAAAGTGGTTATTACTATTTATAACGGCTAGTTTTAATAATATTTTAATAGCATATCGTTGTTTAGTGAAACTCGTTATTGCGTACTATACATGCTATCGAGGAAGGTCGCGATTGCGTGTAATACAAGGCAAGTCAAGGATGCATGTTGCGCAAGCTCCTTTTGGTGTAGCGTACAACACAAGATATTAGTGAAATTAAAAAGAATTTTTTTCATAAAATGTTGGGCTGTTACACTATCCACACTCAACTACTATCAATGGATGAAATTTTTCCTCCCTGAAAATATGTTTCAAGTCCCATAATCAGGTAATCTATCCCCCTAAACATGATTCAAAAATTATGACTCCTCTATCTTAGAGGGATTTTTCTAATTATCATCAACAATTCAATAAAATAGTCTACTAGTATTCATAATTACCATCATTCCTAAACACACACACAAAAAACGCCAATATGAAACTCAATAGTGTCATTTATATCCAGAAGGAACAACCTCAATCTCTATATAATAAATAGGTGTACACTGCCATAAAATCAAGTAACCTAACTTGACATGCACTTATTGAGACATATCTCATCATATATAGGCTTACATGCCTAACCCACACTAGTGGAGAAACATTTCTGCACGTGAATTTTTACTTGATGCTTATAAAGGCGACGTTGAAATTTTGATTTCAGTTTCAGTTCTAAAAAACCGATGAAAAATCCCCATGACATGTTGGTCTTCAATGTTGGGTTTTTTCCAAAAATGATGCCAAAGAAAAAAAATTAGGTTATTTCAGTGTCTGTTCTAAAAAATGATGATGAATCCCTGTAAAAAAGTGGTATTTTTTGTCATATTTTACCAACATCGACTTCGAAGAAAAATTTTTCATGGATATTCAGAGTCCGTTTTAACTAAAATCGATGTCTACGATAGAAAAAAATAACTCTTCAGCATTAGTTTATAAGGAAACCAGATAACGAATGTAAAATAATTTTTTTAATAAAATTAAATATTTTACATCCCCCATAAATAAACAATGTACCTATAATACAGAAAAATATATAATGAAATACATGGGTAAAAGTAGAAATCTATAAAATAAAACAAAATATGGCTACTTAATTTAAAAAAATTTCATAATGATATTTTAAAGTATATTTAACACCTCATACCAAATAAATTATAACATAATCATCCACTATTATTTTTTAGTAATTCCATTTAGATCATTAACATCAAAAACTTATTTTAAAAACAAATTAGTTTATGAACACTTTGTTAAAATGTTAAAAATAAACATTAAATTAAACATACCTGATAATATAAGTCACAACCATACTTAAAACATAGTTCACAAACAAGGATCAATGATGAGTAAGTTCATCATCCATATATGACTTTGATTCCTTGAATGGATACAATAACATTACATGCTATTAGATTTAAAATATAATATTATGAAATAAAACAAAAAATAGTTAATATAGTTAACAAACATTATAAAAATCAGTTAGTACCCTAATTGTGATTATCTCAAACATGAATCATGAAACATAATGACCACATTCTATACCTTTTTATTGATGATGAAAATGAGGTTATAGAAAATTTACTTCATATTAAAAACCAGAATATATATATATATCCATTATTTAAATATTATGTAATATAAAAATATTTACTTGTAATTTCACATATTGGATTGGATTTGGATTCTTGTTCGAAAAGTGATATTTACTAAACATTATTTATAATGTGAATTTCTATATATATTAACTAATAAAACATTTATAATAAATAAAATTAAAATTAACAAACTTATAAAAAACAATAACACTTAATTCTCTAACAATGTTCTATATTTCAAATGAATATGACCTAATAAATAGAAAAACCAGTATAAATTGAATTCACTTGGACAAAATACGCATAAAATCCAATGCCCTCTACAATACAAAATGTTCAAAATTAATGAAATTATAATGAAAATAAGTTCATAATTATATTTGTGTTATCATCATGGATTTGCAATACCCAACATCCAATATTTGTTTTTTATAATCTCTTAGATGTATATTTGACTCTATTAGTAGCATTCACATATTATATGGGCAGTGAAACAAATTCTGAATCCATAAAACCATAAACATAGTTCTCTCATTTTAAATCAGAAGAATGGATAGATACCTAATTAAATAAGTAAAATAGTAAGTTACAAATAAAAATATTTATACAAAAAAACATTATACTCAAACAAAAATTTACATACGTGTAAAACAGCTACAACATAGGAATACTGTGATATTAAAACTCTATCATATCCATGATATAATTTTTAAATATTCTCAATGGATAATTTATTTCACATATTTCCTCCATCGTACAAAAGTCATAGAAATTATCCATTAATGAAGAAACCATTGATAATATGGCTATCCCACAAGAAACATAAGTATCTACAGGTACTTATTCCAAAATATTTTTCCCTTTGTATCATTTGTTTTGATTGTAGAAAATCTGAAAAATATTTAATGTCATAAAACCATATAATTAATTTTCAATAAAATTTAATTAATAATTAGAAAAAAAACATACCGCATATAATTGATAATGCATAAAAGTTTCTGCCCGAAGTAAAAACTGACCTATAGAATCCCCATATATAGTAACTTCATCGGTAGATAATGGATGTGTAAAATTATGTTCAAAAATATCAAGCATTGATACTCTGACATAGCCCAACTAATTCGACTAGTGGTGTATATAATGTCCAAAAATAAGTATCATTCTGTATGCTATAATATGTACATGAGTATCTTCATCATGAAACTCACAAATATATAGCCGTTTCTGAATGAGGTGGTGGAGTATCTGAGGAAGTAGGATGGGTGGGTGAGACCAGCTGAGCATTCTGTACATACTGTGCATCCGACTGTGAAGGATGAAAAGACTTGGCAGGCTAGGTGGGCTAGTCCAACTGGGTATTCTATACATGTTTCATATCTAAAATTGAAGGGTGAAAAGACTGAGTAGGCTGGGAAGGCTGATAATGATGTGATTGTATTATCTATTCTCCAAACAATGCTTGCTCATCTGATTGAATTTTATCTCCCATGGAATATTTCATTTATTTCATCTCTGGTTTTAAGGAATCTATTTCTCAATCACTTTACTATATAAATTATTAACAAAAAACATTCCTAATACTATCACCTAACTTATATCTTATAACATGGAATATGTGTTCTTTCATTTCTAAAGTTGTAGCTTGGATATCTATATGACCCTTTAGGATAAAATTATCTTTTCCCTCATTATCTTGAAGATCATCTTGAAACATAAAATGAAATTGTTATATCAATGTATTTAATTGTAAAAATACAAACATCAATGATAGATAAAATATATATTTACTAACAATTATTTCAGTAACTTCCTTAGCTTAATCTGTATGATCCATTTAATTTTACTTTCTTCGTACTTTTTTCGTTTTATCATGGAATGCGGGAGAGGATGGAGGACCAAATTGGACCTCTTTTGAACCACTACTAGATCAATCTCTTAATGCTTCAAAATTTTTCTTCAATCATTTTGTTCTCTAATATCAGATACCCTCCACATGATAAATTATGAGGGTATACATTTCTCTACATGATTACTCTATGAGATCTCATAGAGGCATGATATATAAATATAAAATAATAAGGAATTAGATAAATATATAAGAAATTCAACAATATAAAATTATTATCATACCTAAAATTTTTCTACATGTCGTCTATCAACAAATTTCTTCTATGTATCTGCATCTTTAAACTGATACATAAGGCATGGGTTTTCATAATATTTCTTTCAATAAACATAATTTTTTATCATTTTTGTTTAAAAATCTCCCCATAGAACCTCCACTAAAGGGAGTTTGCTTTTCCTAATTTATTCTATTTCCTCAAAATTGATTTTTATCAATAAAAGAATATATTAAATTTTGTTTAAAATATTTAATTTTAAAAAATAATATAAAATTAATCCATTGATATATTTTAACATCATTACTTTCCAAAACTCCTATTTTTCCATATTGTCAATGGACTTCTAATTAGTATATAAATTACTAATCCTGAAATGGAGATACATTGATATATAATAGATAAACTAAACTGCATTTGGGTCAGTTTCATTATTATTATCATCAAAACGAATATTTAATCTCCCATATCCACAATAAAATGATTATTTTTTAAAACATGTAATAAAACATTTATCAACATGAGAACATTATTCCTCTATCGTAAGAGGAGAAGTCTCTCCCACTTAGGGCGTATCAGTAGTCCTACAAAAAATTATATATTAAATGTTTTCCTTCATAAAATAATTATATTACTGAATATAAAATAATTTGAAAAAATTGACATACCTTAGTAAATACTCTTCTCGCTCTGGGTCTTCCATTAACACCAGACTGTCTAACAAAATTTTCTGTATCGTCAAATCATTAGAAAACTGAATATTTAGAAACAAGGATGTCAAAAATAATTAAGAAAATAAGTCACACATTTTTGTGTTTCCCAAAAATAAAAAAATATAAATAATTACCAGAATAATTTGGATACTAATTTAGTGTTTCCCCATTTTCCTTCATCATGATCATTACATACTACATACACTATTTTTACCTTATAGGTGTTATAATCACCCAGAAATCTCGTAATAGATGAATAAGACTCATGTAAATCAATAACATCATCAGTATCATCCTCATAACCCAAATGGTATATTTTTCCATGAAAAATGACCTACCACTGATCATTCTATTGATAAATGACATAAAATTTCTACTTTACATGGGTGTCTATGATAAATGGTTCTTTGTTGTAATTAAATCATTTCAAATCAACCAGTGTAAATCCACAATCATCATGTTTCACACCATTATTTTTATCTATCCAATTACACTTAAACACAAGGACTCAACATTTTATAATCAATTTCCAATATATCCTTATGAACTCTGAAAATTTTGATGAAGTAGAAATCATGTTTTTATCTTTTTCACTTGAAAAATACACTACTTTTTAGATAACCATCACACAAATATTTTAATCTGTACTATTATTATCTATATTTTTTATGTAAAATGTGTACTAATTAATATAAAAATTAGACCATTTAATCACATTAAGAGATGGTCCCCCCTACAAACCATTTAAACATTTATGGTGCTGATATATTTGTACACACTTTATCTTTAAAACAAGAATCAAATTTTTTTACGCTCAATCATCACCCAATTGTCATTTATTTTTGGATATCATATCTTTAATTCAGCAATATGAAATGATATATATGATTGAACATTATATGGGTTTTCAAAAATTTATAAATGTGCATGTGTCACTTCATCACATGGAATAAGATTTAACATTATTCCTCAAATCCATATAACTTCACTATCATCTATCAAATTTAATGATATAGGGAGACCAATATGCTTGACTTTAAAAAAATAATCAGTAAAGAACTCTATCACCTATTCTGATACATATTTATTAACAATAGAGGCCTCTGGTTGATAAGTATTTTTAACATATCCCTTTAAAATTTTCATATACCTTTAAAAGGACACATCCAATGTAAATAAATAGACCCACATATTCTTGTCTCACTTACCCGATGAATCACCCAATGAACCATTATATCGAAAAATGTAGGTAGAAAATACATTTATAGTTGAAAAAGTATAATAGAATCTTCATTCTCCAACTCATCCATCGAATTTTGATAAAAAAATTTCATACCAATAGACTTTAAAAATTACATAACCTGATGATAGTATTTTTTGAAATCTGAAAAAATACCATGTAGTGCAACTAGTAGCATTTGTTACGTCAATACATGATAGTCATGAGATTTATACATGATAGTCATGAGATTTCATACCTAATTATTTTCAATCCTTCACTTTCAAAAAATTATTCACATTTGATTAATATCCACTGGTTACTATTATACAATTCAGACACCAAACACATTTAGCTTCAAACTCTTACAAATATCTTACAATCCATATGAAAACATGTTATATTTTTATTCATAGTGGGATCTAACTCTGTGATTATTCCAATTTCTATAATGTCAAATCTTGACTTAAATCCATATTTTGTCTTTCCCTTTATGTCTAACAATGTTATAATCAAACTGTAACATATATTTTTCTCAACATTCAAAAAATCAATGTTATGTTTTACCTATAAAAATTTCTAATAAGATAGTTCAAAAAATATATTATTTCTTCCAGATATTCTTTTGAAGACCATAACCAATTTTGTTTACAAATGTTGAATCGATATTTTTCACCCTGTCATAATATTTTTCAACTGAAAATGGTTGTGGGGGAATATTGTATTTCTATAAACTGTTAAATTCCTTTTTCAATCTATGATAAGGGCGATCAATTCTAAAAAATATTTGATGTCCCATGAACAACGTATTTCTTCAATTCTTCAATTGATAATTTGGAGTCTCTTCTTCACAAATTTCGAATGATTTATGTCCCTTAACACTGTATCTAGATAAGTTTCCATATGTAAGAAATTTATTTATATTGTACATTATCATAGCATGAAAAAGAAAAAACTATTTTTTGTATGCATAAAAAACAATAACACTTGTCTCCCTCATAAGATTAAAATCATAAATCAATAGTGAAAGATACACATCAATATTGTTTCATGTCTATTTTGGTCCAAAAATCATAAAGCCCATAATATCATTTTTTTTATTCATACTTATCTATGGGGATAAGTTGTAAACTACCAAAAAATAGGCAATGAACTATGTTGGATACTTAGGCTCTAATATGGATTCATTCCATCTGTACACACTCCCATTCTGATATTTATAACTTCACATCCAAAATTAAGAAATTATTTATCAAATCTATTCCATTGTGATGATTCAGCAGGATGATGTAATTTACCATCAGAGATGTGTTCATCTAAATTCCTTCTTATCCTTTTTGTGTCAGTATAATTTTAAAATATATGCTTAAAACGAGGAATTATTAGATGTTACAAAATTGATTTAGAAAGATATTTGATTTCAGTACCTAAGAATGAATCAGAGTTAATTTATTAGAATTATATGATGAGTTTATTAGAAGAAATTAATTGATTTATCTTGAGGTTAAATTTCAGTTCTGAGGAATGAACCTAAAAATAATTTTTCATTCATCTTATAGTGTGATTTTCCATAGGTAGGAAATTTTTATAGAATATCATATTCATTCCAATACGGCATGCAATATTTGGGGCAATCATGTATCTTATTATTCCCCAATCCCATTGGGCACAATATTTTTTTCCACATAATTGGAATTTGGAAGCACATTTCCTTCTAGAAGTATCTCTTTTAAAATATCAAGTATGTTAGAGAATATTTTATCGCAACGATCATTTCTTTCTTTCAAGTTAACAAATATCGAAATGACAAATAAAACTATATATTTACTACAACCTGTGAATAATTGTTTTCTAGAATCATTATAAAATCATTCAATGGTTTTTTGTCAATGGTTTCAACAACTAATTCATGAATTAAATAATAAATATGATCCTATATCACATTATCAATATTTCCATAAACATCATATGTTCAATTTACCTTTGGTTCACCATTCTAGATATAACTTATATAATTAAGGCAAAAACCAATGAAAATGAGATGATCCTTTATTTATCTAGAATTTAAATTTCTCGTATTCAAACAATTCACACATTAACAAAAATAAAATATGTGTTTTGAAGATTTCTTATAGAATATTACAAGAAATAATCAACTAATTTTTCATATTCATTAGTGATTCTTCATAAATGTATCCAATTATGATCCACTCAAGATCTGAAATCAAAATATAATTACTGATATATTAAAACATATAAACATTTAAGTATATATAAATAGATAAATTTTAAACATAAAAACATATAATAAACTAATATTACCTTTATGCAATATCATGTTTCTTTTTAAATTAATGTTATTTTCAAAACAATGATGCAGAAGAGTCCTTGAATCAATAATAATTCACCATTAATCACGCCAAATTTCAATAACAATGTCCCCTAACTTAATTCCATTATATTAACATTAATTTATTTTTTAATACTATAAATTCTTATAAAACGCATGCCAAAAATTATTAACATGTAAAAATTCTCTATTACAATGTTCATAATTCATATAAATTCATGAATTGTCTTTGTAAATAATAAATTCACTTTCATTTAATCCAAAACTACACATTGGGTAGATAATTCAATATTTCTTATACATAAAAATTATTTATTTAATTCATCTTAAATGATAAAAATTAATCTATCATTCATGTTCTCTTACAACTATATATTTAGTTTTCAACCACTTTCAAATTCAAAATTCAAATAGTTATCATTTGAAGATCAGTCAATTAAAAATTATAATCCTTATAATTAATTTCACAATGGAATTTATTTAAATATCAACACATTTATAAAACATAGTTTTAGAATCACACATAATATGAATATTACTAATATAAAATAATTCAAATAATTTTAAAGTATATGATTGACATCACCAACCATTAGAAAAATTAGAAATCTACGAAAGAAATTATCATCCATTTACTTATAAATTAATAAATATCAATAATTTCATCAAACCAAAATTATATGAATGAGTTTGATAATAAGAAATTTAATTCTAAAATAATAAATCATAAAATAGTTGTATTTGAATATGATAAATTGAGCAAAAATGTCAATTTTCTCCTTTGATTTATTTAGAATAATAAACACTATAAGATATAAAAAAAGATGAATATATGAAAGATAATCTTGGGAAAAAAAATCAAACCTGATTAAGGTGAGGTCGTGAAGATGTTTTGGAACACCAAACACAAACGTAAACAAAAAAACCAAAGATTGTGGATGATAAAATAAGAACCACTAATTTTGAAATGAAGATTAAAAGGGTAGAAATAAAATAAAAGTATTTGTGGTGGTGGTTTGGGTTGCCGTCAGTGCCATCATGAGTCAGAAGAGATGAAAGAAACAAAATATATTTAGTGTTTCGAGTGTCCAAATGCCCATGTTAATTTTATTAAGGAATTTTTGGAATCTGTTCTATAAAAATAGATTCCATAACATATAATGATTTATTTTTGCGATCAGTTTTTAAGTAAACCAACACTGAAATATATTTTATTGGGTTCTCTATGTTGGTTTATTATAAAATCAATACCAAAATTATTTTTTTGGGATATCAGTATCGATATCATTTAAAACTGACACAGAAAATAAGTTTTTTTTTCTTTTTTAGTGTCGGTTTTTAGGAAAACTACCACTAAGAACCACATGGTTTTCGTTTTTGGTGTAGGTTTTGATAAAAATGGATGCAAAGAAGTTTTTTTTGAACTATTTAGCATTGGTTTCTCAGAACCGTCAAGAAATGTAACATTAAATCTATCATTTACACTAGTTCCAAAGGAAAAGTTCCATGAAATTTCAATCATGTCTCCAAATAAACCCTATGTTCTTTTCCAACAACATGAATTTTCATAAATTTTTAGGAAATATACACGACACCTATTAAACAGGTTCATTCCAAAACCAAAAATATCCACACACATTATAAAGGGTCAGGAAGTCAACCTTTCCTACCCTTGAAACCGAACATTGACACTAAAGGAACCAACACTCATGGTTATTTTATGATAAAAAATTCATAGAATAAACATGCCTACACTACAAATAGAAACATCTTATGTTCACTAATATCAATGTAAGGAAGCTACATGTGCAGTTTATATCCACAATATCTAAGTCATCACCATTTTTATATCCCATATTCACTGGAACATTACATAAATAAATACAAAACTTAAAAAATTAATCCATGATTCACATATTCTAAGGATACTCACAAGCCTTGGAAAACACCTCCCCCATTTTACAATAAAAAATCACATCTCATTGACCAATATCAACTGACACAAAAACATTCTGAGCTGTATTTCAAAATACTAGGCCCTACCGCCTAACAAATAATTCATATATCATATTAATCATATCCCATGAGAAATGGATCGTTTTCCACATATCAAATAATACTACAAGACTCACATTCCATAACACCCACTCCAGGGTTATCACATATACATATACTCATATCTTCCATCACATCCCTACTCATTAGTATACATGGGCATTGATTCTCATCAGTAAACCATATAAGATATATCCCCTTTAAAAATGTATATTCTTGGGTTGATCCTCACTGGGCTTCGACAAAAGTGACATACTCCCTCAAGGGTCACATTTTCATTAGTCATCATTTATATATATAATTTCTTCAACCTATCACTATCTGTGTCAAATAACCATATTCAAATAGTTTAGTTAAGGAATGTTTCACCGATAATTTATATTGGAAAACACTTAATAGTAAATTTTGACACTTTAATTAACTGAACCTATTTTTTTTGGTTCCAATAACATAATCACCAACTAGGTGTTCATAACTACGACATCATATTCATGTACCATCCTAGAAGGGACACTATAAATCCCTAACTTTTGGTAATACAAATTAATACTCTAGGAGAATCTTTTTAAATATCCATAATAACTTTCATCAAAAGAAACATATATTGTGGTCAAACAGAGTAGAATTTGATTCCATGTTATATGGAAAAACACCATATTTGTTGTTAAATATAGTTTAAATATTGGAACCCTTTACCTTTAGTCATAAAAACCTCACCGGAACACGTATTTATAGTAAATTATACTTGAAAAATATGAACAATTAGAATAGCCTCTTACCATTAAGATAATATCCAAAAATAAAATAATTGGCCTCTTCTAATAAGAAAATATCCAAAAATATAATTAGTAAAAAATTATAAATCTCAAAACTCATGACTGTAATAGATGGTTTAAATAATAAAACTATAAAATAAGAAATGGAAAATGGTAATCCCACATCACTGGTAACATGATCTTTCTATTGGGAAGTGTGTTTGTGAAACACCAATTTAATATTCTTCACAAGCCTTTAATACATCCTATATAACCATTTGACCATCTCCCAAGATAGTGATAAATTATTAAACAATGATAAATTTTATGATACCAGTCACATAAACTCTAATACCACTTTGTAACATTTTCCCCCCAATTCACAACCACTATGCAGTGCCGAAACTAGGGGAGTCGCCATTGTACCTTAAACATGCCTCCTTATATGCCAAGGGATACTGACTAGCAGTGGTGGTCATGGGTTGTACTCTGGTAAGTCTATATCTTCATATCATAGTGTAAAATAATAGATGAGAAAATCCTAACATAATCCATAAATAATAAACTAAATATTTTTTAAAGTAAATAAATATCCATCAATATAAAAATGATCACACAAAATTATATAGTCCTAAAAAATCATATACACCCACTGGGATGACCAAACATACAAAAAATAAGTTAAAAGTATAATAGCATCTACTATATCATTAAGAATCACATAATCCTAATCCCTGATCCAATCTTAGATATCCTACTCGATCATGAATCATTGGGCCTCCACCCTACCATAACTAGCAATCAGTGAAGTGTGATATGGTACCCAAATTATATGGTTACCTATGAAGGGTGTGAATAAAACTCATTAGGGAATCACCAATTCATTAATGTACAGAACTAGTAAATACAGTGTATGTTCATGTGATATTCTTATTACAATTTATTAATACAATCGTGGAAGCATAAATAAAATTCCAATGTCAATCTTTGGGATCTACTGTTGATCCGAATATTGAATCAATCTTGTATTGTATAGTGTTGTAGTGTCTATGAGAACAAAATGGAACATTTCATACATACTATTATCATGGTCCTGATGAACCAGTAAAAGTGACCTAAAACTATGGGGGGTCTATATCCAACCATAGAACCAATGTATCCTCTCGACTGCAAGGACCAAATCCAGATCAACCCAAATTGTGGTATCTCATATCCAAATTCATTGTAACCGAATACATTACACATCATCTTGACTCCAATGCTCAAATACATGTTATCCCAAAAAGTTGTATCTCAGCTCCAATACATGGAAGCACAAACCATGGTTCATAATCTTGACTTTGAGGATCAAATCCAAGTAGCCTACATCATGGTATATCATCTCCCCTCCAAATCCATGAAAACCCAAATTAGTATTCATTTAGACCCCATAGATCAATTACCTGGTAGCCAAACAACTATGAGAGGGCATATGTATAACCTTCAAATTAATAGTCTTCATGGATCAAAATCCATCGAATCCCAAACTGTGTGCCTTAGAGGACTTTTTTGACACTATATATATCCAAGGAGCTTATCCATGAAACCCTAAACCCTTTTCATCAGTGGATTATCTATCTGAACAATTTAATCCATGGATTGTATCTAATGCATCAGAATTCCATGTCACTTCACCGTAGTATCCCATGGATTAAATCATCAAAATGGGTTCTATAGTAACACCTACAATTATCATTAACCATTCCTATAATCATCGTCTCAGTATTGTTAATATTTCACCAAGGTACCCACTGGGGTCCCCTTGCTCCCATTATAACCATGAAACTGTTTAATGGATCCCCCATCTTGAACATGTCTCTCGGTTCAACACTGATCACTCGGAATGAATAATGTCCCTCACCATCATCAAAATACCATTAAAGCATAACTAGACTCATAATAAAGCCTCACAAGAGAGTTAGACCGAACACCATCCCATTCCCAAGTTATACTAGGACAATCCTCACATCCAACCTATCTATCAGACTCTTTGGGGTCCACACACCTAGGTAATCTCATCTTGTTGGGGGAGAAACACTCACCCCATAGTCATCTCACAAGCCTAAAGGCTAAAAGGAATTAAAATTTTCTCCCATGAAAAAATAAGGTTGAACTGTATATTCCAACACTATAACATCTTAAGGTTTTATTGTATATTAAGTTTAAAATAATATTTTTTTTCTTTTTATTTCATAACAGAAAACAGCGGATATACACAAATCATAATAGAAATATTATTATTCAAACATGAATGTGATAACCCAATTTTCAAAATTTGATTTATAAATAGAAAAAACCATAATATAAAAAAATATATGTATATATTTTATATAAATTAAATGTGTGGATAAATAAGTAGTAAATATTCAATAAAACTATTTTATGCTTCAAACATACATTTCTTCAAAGAAATACGATTTATTATTTTTTTGTAAAAAATATAATTCGATTAATTTATTCCACTTTTTGGAAATTTATTTCACAAAATGAAATTCATTTTTTTGAATCATCATGTAAAAAATTTCATCAAATAATTTTTGTAATTTTTTGAAAAGTCTTATTTTTTGATGAACAATGAATAATACTCATTTTTATTCAAAACTCCCTTTTTGTTTAATGATTTTAAAAAGTTCCATTTTATTTTAAAATAGTTTTCAAATTAAAAAAAAATTTCTTATTAATTATACAATTAAAATATTAAGAATTAATTTTATGTATTGTTTTTTGTATAAATAAAATTTATACTTTAGAAAACATTGTCTTCTAGAAAATTATTTTCATTGTGTTTTGTGAGTTTAGTTTTATATAAAATTATAAAACATGTATTAATTGAATCTGGGATAATAGATTACATATTTTGAATTTAGAGGATAAATATTTCTAAATAGGTCCATTTTATTTTTCTTCATTATAAATAGTAACCGTGGTAAATATGTACCACCTTGGTAAAGTTATAGCTATTAAAATAGGGTTAAACATTGGAATATGATTTTTAAATTTCTATAAAAAATTCATTTATCCTATTTCATGAGTTTATTTTTTCCATTTATGTTATATTTTTTGAAATATAAAAACTTGGTACCGTTTTTATATGATTACAACAATTATATTATTTTATTTAGATGATGAATACAAAATTTCACACTATTGACTTTAATATCTATATAATATTTTAATAATGATAAAAATAGGATAAGTTAAGTAATAAATGTTTAACGTAAACAAAAATCAATTTCTTTATAATTATAGTTTCTTTTTAATTTTTAGTGACTTCGTAATTACTTTAAACATTATGCAAATTTGATACAAAATTTATTCAATTAATATTAAATAAAATAAATAATAAATAATATATTAATAATAATACAATTCATATGAATTCTTCTGTTAGATATATTTTTAGATTAATATAACAATTTAGGGATGTTTGATAGGTTTATATTTAAATTCTATGACAACATTGATGACTTTAGTGTCAATGTAAATGAAAATTTCCAAAGTTGATATTTATGATATTTTAAAATAAAAAATATTTTAGTAAATGATTTAAACTTAATAAAAAATATCATTACAAAATATAATGGGATATGGTTGAACATATCAAACATGGAACATTTATGGGTCATTTTAGTTTATATAGTAACATTCTTGGACCTTTATATGTGAAAAACTATTATATTGTTGTTATTGCCAAAAAGGGTTAATAGGGGTTAAAATAGAAAAGGGTGAAAAAATCACCTAAACAAATTAAAATTTTATAATTATAGATTATTAAGATATATCCCCATATTATATTATAAATATTTCATGTTTTAGTAACATTATTATATAAATTAATTTATATTGATTTAATACCTTTTGTAAATCAAATAGCCCCCCCCCCTCATACTTATAAAAGGAAACCCCTTACCTTCACTTCTCTTACTCACACATTTGGATCCTTATATCTCTTCCATGACCTACCATAATACATACCTATATTCCTACACCATTTTCTAGATATTAAAATTCATACCAAAATGACTATCCCTTCATGGATTAAGGTGTGAGTGAAAACAGGTTTTTCACAGAAGAGTTATAACTCTTAACCATGTTTTTTTTATTTTTTATCATATTATAATGACTCTAAATATATAACACCAATTATAAAATATTAAATTAAGTATCTTAAATATACTAAATTTCTATTATAATGATGTAACAACAATATTATTGCATATTTTCATTCTATGTAAAGAGAAAAGATTGCTCATGCGTATATACATCATATCATTTAAACATAGTGGTGTAATTCATTTTTCATAAGAAAATTACATGGATGGTTATAATAATGAATTTAATATATATATATATATATATATATATTATAATATTAGTTTAATTTTTGAGAGCATAATTTTTATTTACATTCATTCATTCCAAATGTCGAAAAATGGAATCAAATCGAATGCGTACTTATGGCCTACTATCCCCATGAATGATGTAATTAATTTTTATATCTATACCTTTTATGGATGATTTTAAATATATACATAATGAAAATATATGATATTTATATCATGAATTAAATTATGTAGAGGAAGAAACCATGATCTATGTACATGTATCAAAAGTTCTGAACTTACAATTCTATAAAAAATAGAGCAGTTATCATATGAAATAATGGTTTTAAAAAAAGAATTATTAATATATGGGTGATAATATTTATAAGTAAATAATATATTATATGATATGTATAAATATGGTCCTATAATATATATTTAATAAATTCATATTTATTATGTAATGACTTGGAGTTTCTATGATTTTACTTTTAAAAATTAATTGTGAAAATTATAAGACCAGATGCTGAGACTGTGTGTGATTTCAAAGAACAATTTTCCCAGGATGAATCGATGAAAAATGTTCTTTTTTTAATAAAATGTGTTGGTGGTTTTTATTTAAAACTGAATAACTTCTAAATTGGTGTTTTGATCAGAAATCTAAGGGAACCGTTGCATTTAGAACAGTGCGTTTACGATGGCGAGGTCTAACATTGGACGAAGCATCTCAAATATGAAAAGTAGTTTTTTGACTTAATGATAATTAAATATTTAATAAAAATATTTTATTTTTATGCACATACTCTTTTTTATCTTTTAGTTTTTCAGAAATTCAGGTTTATCCCCATAACACTAGAATTCCCTAAGACGAGGAGATGAATGTTCTCTCGACGGTGAAAAAAGATCGGAGATCGAGACTTGGATCGATGATCGATTGGTCAATGAATGACTACTAAATAGCTTCTACCTTCCTCAAAATTGATCCAAACCCCTGGTAGGGTGTTTTTTATTTATGATTCATTCCCCATTATTAAATTCAATGATGAACGTTGACCAAATAATGAATAGGTTAATCCACAATGCGATCGCTTGCGGGATGGGAGTTATCTTGGTGGAATAAAATGGTTGCTAGATCTATGTGATTTCATTATTGTTCCTGATCCCTATAACACGGATGAATGAAGGCCGACATGAACAATGGATACGATCCATCATTCTAGTGCTTTTTTCCTTCTCATTTTCCCTCTTGTTCTTCATGTTCTTCGGATTCTCCATGATTGTATGGGAAAAGGATTTTTGTACCTTTGTTTCATGGCATAACAATCTGAGGCCAAAGATCATACACCCCCATTACACTGAAGAGGCATAATGGTGAAGGCACAATGCTTTTCATTTCAGAAAAAATGCGAGGGCAGGACAGTGGGCCACTGGCGGGGTAGTTAGTGGAGATGGTACGACACATCTTTGTAGGGTTGGTCTAGATAGATCATGAGGGTGAGGTCACCAACGAGGTGGATGGTTGATGCAGAGCATGGAAGATGGGGTTTCGCATTGGAGTTGACATGGATAGTGGGTATGGGCCATAGCAAGAGGTTGCGACATTGATTGGGGGACACAACATGATGTCGCGATGGAGGAACGCATGGCGGCGAATCCACTCGGCAGGCGGTGTAGCAGGCCAGCCTTGTGGAACGTGGCACAACACTGCATCATGATGGGGGCACAAAATTGGGAGGGACCGCATGCAGCACATCAAACTATCTCGAAGTGCAGGCTGGATAGGGGAGCCAGCCACTCCAGCGTCCAGGTGGGCTGGACCTATCAGCCCAACAGTCTGGACCTAGCGACCCACCTGGACGGGTCCAATAAGGCCAGTGACCTAGGCTATGTATGGTCAGTCGGACAAGGTCAGGTTTTCTGGTATGTCAGGATGGGTTCTATAGGTTGGACACGGTCTGGTGGGTCAGGTTGGGTCCAGTGGGGTGGGTCGGACCTAGATCAAACTCAGTTTGTACCTTTTTATAAAAAAACTACTATAACATTAAAACTGTGTGTTTGTTTGATGAACTATTTGAGGTTTTGGGACCCTTGAGATGAGGCATTACTTTTGAGATACTCTAAGTGACTCTTTGTGAAATTTGAAATATATACTTTTTTCTTGAGGAGTAGTTTATCCCAGAATATGTGTGTTATCAGATGAAGCTTGTGGATGGATGTGACATGAAGACTAAGTGAATTTGAAGTGGCATGAATTATCAAGACTTTGTGTTTTACCGAGACTATGTGTCTTATAGGGACTCCATGTATTACCGAGAATCAATGTCTTACTTAGAATGCACGTCTTACATAGACTCCCTATCTTACTGAGACTCTTTGTCTTACTACGACTCTATGTCTTTTCAATACAGGGTGTTCTACAGATTATGTTTGATAATCCTTCTTTCCATTCTATAGAAAAATACATGTGTGATATGACTATGTTTTCTTCCTTGGTATACTTCATGTATTTCTTGTGGTATACATCATGTATTTTTTGTGGCATACTTCATATATTTCATTATGGTGTACCTCGTGTATTTATTATTGGTATTCCTTTGAGATTTTGGGGTGTCTTACTGAGTATTGTTTTAATCACCCGTACATAGGCTTATCCCGCACATATGGTGTCTGGTTTAGATGATCGATGATTTGACGGAGTTCTAGGTGGACTTCGACTAGGTGGTTCTTAGAGTGACCAGAAAAATGAGGTGTTCTCTTATGGCTTTAGATAGCTTCCCTACACCTACCCTACAAGTATGGTTTTCTGTAAATGAGTATCTGGAACTTACGCATTCACTTTTAGAGACTCTTCTGTTTTATAGGATTATATTCTATCCTTGTTTACTTTCTCGTTTCCCACTATCAAACTCTATGGTTGGTATCTTAGTGTTTACATGAATTTTCTACTTATTGTTCTTATATTTCACCCTTTTGGGCTTGGAGGTGTGTGTGTGTGTGTAGCTACGTAGGAAAATGACTCCCATTTGTGGGATATGCCTACTTGGTGCTAGTCAGCAGCACCTGGGATATCAGATGTAGGCTTGGTTAAGTCATGGAAGAGGCCCATCTTGGATGGTTGGTGATAGAGTGGTATCATATCGGTCAGTTCTACTTAATTATTGGGAGTCTTTGTGGTTGGTTTGGGGAAACAATGTTAAATGTTTTCAGTTCAGCATTCTAACCAAGGATACTATTTTTGGTGTGGTAGCTTACTTATCTATACAACAAGTCTCTGGAAACCTAATTTTTTAATCGGTACATGAAAACATTGGTTTTAGGAATATTAATAGTATATGCATCATATTGAATTAGGGTGTGTTCCCATGTCCTTTTTGAGTCATCTCGCTGGGTATACTCTAATAATCATGGGCCATCATGATCAGTTTCAAGACGCCTCCTCATAAACATCCATCCAGGATTTTTTTTTATGATCATGTGGATTATCTTCCAAGTGAGGAGGCATCGGTACATGGGCTTGTATCAAAGATACTCCCTCTACTAGAGATAGAATGCTTGGGTGTAGTACCAGTGACACCACCACAAGTCGATCCACAGTTACTACCAGTTATTTTGGTTGAGGATACATTCATGGTGAGTATGTTGCATGAGTTATAATAGACGCCACCTCCCATTTTTTGGGTGAGACATACCCCCAGGTAGATGAGGATTGGCTGGAGTTAGTTACATGTGTCTTTTTCCATTAGAGGATACATTCCGACAAGATGATGGACCTAGAAATGAGTCTTCTTCAGGGATCAGTGAAGGGATGGTGGAGCTTGGTGACCCACACACATAATGAGGTGACTCTCCCATTGAAAAAAATTCAATTTTCTCTCAAGTATGAGTTCATTATAGGTACGTTGCGATCAATGCGCATCAAGGAGGTCCAAAATATGTATAAGGGTAGTAAACATGTGGTGGAGTACTCAACAAGGGTTACTAATGTTTCTTACTACTCCAAGGATATGGTTTATGACCTGTTCTTCAGGGATCAGACCTTTGAGAAGGGGCTCTATTGGGATATCAGGGCATCCATGATATCCCATAGTAATCCTACATATTTTGGGGTACTGGAGTGAGATCTACTTGGGGAGATATTTCTAGTGGAGTGAACAATAGTTGTAGGAGCTATCGGCAAGCACCATGTAACAGAATCTTCGATGGTGTGTAGCAGACATCAATAAGAGAAACCCAAGAGGGTCAAGCACTCTAGGGTATGAACCCATGACATGGGATCAGTGGTACGGGGCTCCCATGATAGAGAGAGTCAGCTGAATGATATGATCTATTACTCGTGCAGTAGTTGGGGACATCTGTAATGAGATTCCCTAACCTCTCTGCAGATGATCTGGATAATGTCAAGGGACCAATAAGGCAGAGGATGAGGAATGAGCAGGGTGATCTGTAGGTTATAAGATGTGGAAGAGGAGCAGGTAGGGACACATGGGTGCAGTGTAGGTTCAACGTATTACCACCACCACCCCAGGTGGCCCACCATGGGCCGAGGGAACTTGTGGACAGGGAGGATGCCAACATTAAGGGATGAAAGATTATAAACCCGAGGCTCAGGGGATGATTAGAAGTATGATCTTTGTCCTTTACACCTTACCTACATTTTTATAGATATAGTTAATAATCATTCATTTCATTCTATGACCCTTGTTCAAGACTCGGAGATTCCAGTAGATCAATTGAGTTGATCCATATGCTTAGAGACTCCTACATGAAGAGATTCTATGATGAAACACTATGATGACAATGTGAGATTTCTCTATGAGGTGAGAGTTTCGGTTCAGATATCTTGCTGTTGACATTGAGGCCAAACAACATCATTCTATTTATGGACTAGTTATCAATAGTTCATGATCAGATTAACTATTTTAGGTGTATATTATGGTATTTTTGTGGTGATGGGACCTATATTTCCTTTGTTGGTGAAAAGGAAATGCATGCATCATAGGATGGACATACTCATTGGAGGGTATAGTCCATTAACCATATATTGGATAGTATCACCCTTGGTGTAGTGGATGATAAAAGTCCTCAGTGTCCTGTAATGGTGGCAGAGTATGGGGGCATCTTTCCCAAGGATGTTCCCAAATTACATTCCCATTAGGAGGTATAATTCTACATTGATCTTTACCCCAGTAAGGCATAGATATATACAACATCATATCAGATATGTCCCGTAGAGATTCATGAGTTGAGGGTATAGGTAGAGGAATTTCACTGGAAGGGCTTCATGAGACCTAGTGTTTCACCCCGGGCGGCCCCAGTTCTGTTTTCCAAGAAGCACAACGGGAACATGGGGTTATGTGTAGACTTCTGATACCTAAATCCAAGGACTGTGAAGAAAATATTTCCACAATTAAGTATCAAAAACATCTTTGATCAGCCGAAGGGAGTGAGGTTGTTCTCGAAGATTGAACTAAAATCTGGTTATCACTAACTTCATGCACAGGATGAAGTTGAACAAAATACATCCTTCAAGTTTTGGTATGAGCATAATGAGTGCATTGTGTTTCCATTTGGTGTGATGAATGCCCCATCAGTTTTCATGGGACTCATGAACATGATCTTAAAAACTCATATAGACCAGTTCATGGTGGTATTCAATAATGACATCCTAGTGTACTTATTGTTTGATGAGGATCACGTGATAAAATTAACAATGGTCATAGAATCTCTCTGAGGGATGCAAAATTATGTGAATCTCTCAAAGTGTTAGATCTAGATTCGAGAGGTACATTTCTGGGGACACATAATTTCAAAGGTGGGAGTCGCATTAGATTTAGTGAAGATTGTTGTACTACTTTCTTGGAAGCCAGTGAAAAGTGCTACCATAGTGTGGAGTATCATGGGTTCAGAGGGGTACTCTCAGAGGTTTCTACCTGTCTTTTCCAGAGTAGAAATTCCCCATACATCTTTGAAATGGAATTGGAATCCCTTCGCGTGGGAAGAGAAGTACCAAAAGTGTTTTCAAAATATGAGGTAGACTTTGATGAGCACTCCAATCCTAAGACTCTCAAAGAAGAGTGTTGGGTATGTAGTTATCTATAATGAATCATAGTCTAGGCTTGGTTGTGTCTTGATATAGGGGAATTTAGTGATCGCCTATGGTCTACACTAGTTGATATAGATAGAGCAGAACTACGCGACCCATGATATTCATAATGTAGTGGCAGTCTTCGCAATGAATATGTGGTGACACTAGAAGATTAGTGAGTGGTTTAATATATACTATAACCATAAGAGTCTCATTTTTATATTCCCTATGAATTACCTGATCTTTAGATAGATGTGATGGATAGAGTTCATCTATTAATATGAATTTTAGGTTTTCTATACTCTTGGTAAGGGGCATGTAGTGGAAGAAGATCCTAGCAAGAGATTCAGCTTTTAGTTATTGAGTGAGGAATCAAAGTGGTTAATCTCATTATTGATATAATTTGTTGATAGATATGGAGTATCATAACTCTAGTCGATGGTTTTTGTTCTGATACTCATACAATGAGTCAGGGAGGCACAACTAGGCGATGCTGACTTTCAGACCCAGATGTTTAGTTGTTTACATGGCATGCACCTAATTGATATTCTATAGGTGGGGAGAAAGTTGTTCTTTTCAGAGGGTGCCAAATTATACCAGTGGTGTTGTGGGAGGAGGTTTTGAGAGAGCTCTACAAATCCCCTATGGTGGTACATTCGGGTGTGGTGAATAAGTACCAGGACCACTAACGTTAGATCTAGTGAGTGGGGATAAAGAAGGTTATGTTATAGTTCATTTCTCGATGCCTCACTTGTCAGCAAGTGAAGGATGAGCCCTAACTTCTAGTAGCCTTAACCCGACCACATGAGGTGCTAGAGTGGAAGTGGGATAGTATATCAATGGACTTCATGATGGATTTACAAGGATTTTCTAGGGGACAAGATACCATCTACGTGATAATTGACTACCTCACCATGTCGTCCCACTATATACCAATCTAGGAGCTGGGTTCAATAAAGATACTGGGAAACCCCTATGTGCAAGAGGTAGTTTGTCTCCATGGAGTGCCATCAAAAATCATTTCAGATTATGATGCTCGTTTCACATCCCCATTGTGGAAGGGATTACGGAGGCATTTGGGACTCAGTTATGCTTGACCATTGAGTTTCATCCCCAGATGGATGGGTAGATGGAAAAGATCATTCAGGTTCCCATTGATATGATATGTTCTTGAATCTTGGACTCTAGTCATTGCTGGGAGGATAACATACCGCTAGTGGAGTTTGGGTACAATAATAACTACCACATCACCATCGGTATGGCATTGTTCAGGGCCTTTTACACAAAATCAGTAAGGTCACCACTCTACTGGACTATCATAGGAGAGTCAAAACTCATGGGTTTGTAGATGGTATGTGCTAAAAATGAGAAGGTGCATCTCATCTAGGAGTTCATGAGGACTGCACAGAGCTGGAAGAAGTCATATGCTGATAGGAGACGTAGGCCTCACGTGTTTTAGGAGGAAAACCATGAGTTCCTTCAGGTATCACCTCGAGGAGGATTTTGGTGATTTAGTGAGGGAAATAAGTTATCTCCTACATAACTAGAACCTTTTATGATTTTGTGTTGAGTTGGTGTGGTGGTGTATCGCCTATCTTTACCCCCATAGTTGCATCGAGTAAATGATGTCTTCCATGTGTCGTAGTTGAGGATGTAAATTCATGATCAATCGCACATCATCGACTAGGGTGATCTGGACATTGATGGTGGGGTGAATTTTATGGAGTACCTGATGGAGATTGAGGATTGATAGGATAATATTCTTTGTGGGTGGTTGATTCTTATGGTGCATGTTTGGTGGAAGCATGTGAATTACTAGGACAGAATTATGGTGTATTAGGATCAGATTCATGCTCAGTACCGTCATCATTTTTATTGAGTAGCCCTTGTTTTGGATTTCAGGTTTGTAAATCCCAAATGTGTTGAGAATTCAATGAATCAAGTTTTCTATTATTTTATATTTATAAATTTATTGGGGAAATTCCCAGACTAGGCACTGAGAGGACATGTGATTTTGAGACACAGTGTTCCCAGGATGAATCGATTAAAAATATTCTATTTTTAATAAAACAAACATGATAGTTTCCTTAAAAACTAAATAACTTTTAAATAAGTGTCTGGATCAGAAATCTAAGGAAACCATAGAATTTAGAATAGTTATTTTACCATATACAATACCTAACATTGGCTCGTACAGGTCAACTGTAGAAAGTAGTTTTTGGATGTATCGATAATAAAATATTTAATAAAAGTATTTTATTTTGATGAAACGACTCATTTCATTATTTCTATGTTTTTTTAGAAATTCATGGTTGTCACCAAAACCCTATAATTCTCATGGGATTATTAGAAGGAACTTATATCAACGACAATAATTTCTTAGTTATCGGGACATGAATCAAATATTAACAGATCAACGAACGATGATGACACAACTTCTCTACTTGTCAAAAACAGATCAAAACTAAAGGTATGTGTTGTTTCTTTGTGATTATTTCCCCATTCATAAATTCTATAATGAACATGGAAAAACCATTGAATAGTTTTATATGCTGTTAGATTTCTTGAGATATGGTAGTTATCATGCAATAATTAAATGTGGGTTAGATATGTGTGATTGCTTCATTCTTTGTGATCAGTCTAACACAGACAAATTGAGGATAATATGAACAAAGGCCAAGATCCACCCTTCGGGTTCTTTTTTGATTCTTATTTTACCTCTTATTCTTATCATTCTTCATGTTCTTTGTGATTGTATGGTTGGATTGTTGTTGCACCTTCGTTTCATGATGAAACAATCAGATACCGAAGATTCGACACCCCCACAACATAGTAGAGTCGCGATGGTGTAGGTGTGGCCCTTTTTAGTCTAGGAGGAGTGCTAGGGTAGGATATAGGTCCATCGGTGGTTCTACCGATGGAAGCGGAAGGATGTGGCCTAGCGGGGTCTATCTAGGTGGAGTGTGAGGGTGAGGCCACCGACGAAGCACGACAGGCGTGGTTTCGCGTTGGAGCTGACATGCACATGCCACGGTAGGAGGTCATGGCGTTGACATGGGTATGCGACTCAATGATGCATAAGAGGAACCCAAAATGGAGAGAAAATGGAGAATGTTATATGGTGGGTTGATCGCATGGAACACAGCATGACACCACGTTATCATGGGGGAAAGTGGTCGGGGTGTACTGTATTTGGTGCAGCAAATTGGCCCATAGCGCAGGCTAGACATGGAAGACGACCCGATCCAGTGGCCCAGTAGATTGAACCAGGATGGGCCAGGTCGGTTTAACCAGGTTGGGTTGGGTCAGTCGGACTAGGTCAGATCAGCCGGAAGGTTGGGTCAATCATAAACTGGAATTAGGTTGGACCTTTTTATAAAAATACATGTAACATTCAAACTTTGTGACCATTGAATGAGCTGTTTGTGGAGTTGTGACCCATCCAGTGAAAATTTTCATTTTAGATACTCTAAGTGAGTCCTTATTGATGGTGTAATAAACCCTATTTTATTGAGGTATAGGTTCTCCCAGAACCAGTACAATATAAGTGGAATCTTATGGATGGTTTTTACTTGAAGAGTACGTGACTTTGGGGCTGTTTGACTTTTCAAGACTCAGTTTTTTACCAAGACTTCATTTCATATCCAGACTCCATGTATAACCCCCTACATGGTATTTTCCCACACATGTATTGTCTTGTACAGACGATCGACACTTTTATGGAGTTCTAGGTTGACTAGAACCAGTTAATTATTTGAGTGTTCATAAATATGATGTACACTCTTATAGCTTCATACAGTCGTCCTATACCTACCCTTTAGGTATGGGTTTCTATGGATGAGAATCATGAACTTGTGCATTCACATTGGCAAACTCTTTCTTTTGGTGGTCTTTTACTCTAGCCCTATTTACATTCTAGTATCCTAGTGTCATACTCTATGGTTAGTATCTTAGTATATGAATGCATTTCCTACTTAGTGTTTTTACATTTCATCATTTTTGTCTTGGAGATGTGTGTGTGTGTGTGTGTGTGTGTGTGAGTATAGGTACTTAAGAAAATTCATCCCATTTGTGGGATATGCCACTCAGCACTAGTCAATTGCCTTAGGCCTATCTTAGAAGAGCTTTGGATGAATATGTAATGGGGACCTCTAGGATTGGTCACGAAATATTATATAGGATATTTTAATGTTTACATATAAATATGAGACTTGTGGTAAGTGATTTATGTTTCAATACATTATCATTTGGTAGTGTTTTTTGTTGAATTTATAATAAAGAGATTATATGAGCCATATTGGCTAAATCCCATTATCTACTCTTATTATCTACTTATGTATGATATTTTGATGTTTTAGTACAATTTTTTCCTTTTGGAGGACAATACAGTTCATAAAAGTTTCTTAGGTCATCCATATTTCTCCTCTTTAGGCCGTAAAAACTTATTCTTCTATATCCGGGTTTTCTAAAATATTTTCTAATTATGTATTTTAATTTTATTCAATTATTTTTTGGAGATATTTTTACCATGTTAACCTTTTATAGCCTGATTTAAAAATAATTTCACTTTACTTTTCAGAAGAAAGGTACTTTTAAACAAAGGTGTTAACAAAATCATTGTTTTCATAATTATAGGGTGAATGTAATTTTCTTCCATCATGAATGCTCCATGATTTTAATATTCCTTAATAATATTTCTTGGTTATTTGTAAAGAATTTGGTTCCAAAAATATTTTGAGATTATTTTTTTAAAATAATTTATTTCCAAATAAATTAGTGTTTTATTTAAGAATTATACAAAACATATTTTGAATAAATTTTTCATCTATAATAATATCCTTTTTTTAATTATTCTTTGTTGGGCATGTCTTCCAAAGATATATTCTTTATTTTTTATTTGGATGGTCAATGACTATGATGATAATATTTTACTATACTTGTATATTTTCCACAGGTATGTTATGATGATATGATGAATATTTTATCACCTTGAAACCATTATATAAATTAATTATAATTATGTAGTAGTTCGGTCCAATATATCTATCTAATGCATTGGGTAAAGTGATATAAATATCTCCTGATATGATTATGATATGTGTGGAAATTATTATGAATATCTTTGTTCATATATTGGTGTGTGAGGGTGTTATTGCTTTTAGTGATGCACATAGAAATATTCATTGGAATGGTTATGAATATCTTTCTTTATATTTTGATGCATGAGTATGATAGTTTTATAGCTATACTCACAATATTATGTGTGAACATGATTGAATTAATCTATGATCACATGATTATAACTACTTAATCTTATTATGAAACAAGCCTATGTTATGACTATTGATTAATGATTACTACATTGAAACCCTTATTAGTCATACATCTAGAAATGAATTTATTTTAGATATTATGATGTTGGATTTTCTGGGTAATAATATTTATCATTGAGAGTAGGCACATGAATATTTTATCATACCATTATGATCATCTTATTCAATAATGGTTTATATCTCACTTTTTTCCCCTTACTAAGAATATGATCTCACCCTTTCTTATGTTGCCCTTCACTAGGTTTTGATGGATGTTTCTATGTAAAAAGAGTCAAGAAGGGTAAATTATGTAAATAATGATGTTTAAGATGATAAATATTATACATGAAAATGTTTTCTAAGTATCTCACATCAAGAGAAAATAAACCTTTATAGTCCTTCACAATGAATTAATGTGAAATGTATTTAATACTAATCTAAATGATATAATATTTAGGTATGTTTTTTTAATACATTTCAGTTGGTATCAGAGTAGGTTATAGTTAATCATTGAATATTAGGGGTAGAACACATTGGTAAAAACCTAGAGATAAGGATAGGTATATGATAAAATCCTAAAGTTTTGTTAAGAAATTGATTATTTAGTTTTCCAAGCTATAAATCTATATCTAGATACAAAAATTATACATCGTTTTAGAATAAATACAACTAGGGGTAATAACTCTAAAAAGATTTTTTTGAGTATATCCAAGCCATCATTTTAGTGTACGGTGAGTGTTTCTTAACTATAAACCAGTTTTGAATATCCTAAGGGACATTAGGGGTTAAATCATATTTTATTTGTAAACAATTATGATGTATTTAATTATATAATGACCACTGGAAACATGGGTTAAACCTAAGGTTTCATAGGTTGATAATAGGGTGTAATATTTTGAAACATCTGATGTGTTTATATTCATGATTAAATGTTTTTCCACTATGATTATTGTATATTGATTCTTATACTATATTTTTTGTTTTATTAAATGGTTTGAACTAGAATAAATCATGTGAATAATGGATGTGATGGTAAATGTAATAACTTTCTTCATGAGAACTCTATTGTATTAGGAGATGGGATGAAATATATTTCAAGAATGATCACTCAAATCTCTCTAGATATGAATGGTTACACAGATCATGTTGAGATTTTCAATACCCCATAGAAGGAGAAACATGTTATTGATTATTTTATATAAAAATTACCACCCTCATTCTCTGGGTCATTTGATCCACTAGTTGTTAGGAAATGGTTTGTTGTGATGGAAAAGATATTTTGTGTTATTTAAAGCTAGGACTATGAGAAATTTTCCTTATAAATATATCATGTAGAAAAAAAACAATTCAATTATGGTTTTTTATCAATAACATTAGCCAATATGAAGTGTTGATTGAAGTGAGTTTCTCAATAGTGGGGTGGTGAATTGAGTACCCAATGAAAGATTCTGTCAAAAATAGATTTACATAAAATCCCATGATTTAATTGAAACATTATAGTTAATCAAAAAAACATATCGATATAAGTTATTATATTTTAAAATATTTCTCAATGATTGACTATGTCTTAGTTAAAAAAAATTGTTAAAACTAATTAACCTTTTGAAATCTATTTAATAAATCAAAACCATATATAATCAAAAATTACCAGTAACTAGCACACTATTTTTTTTATAGTTCAAAAATAAGTCTCATTTAAAGCATAAAAAATAACACACACCAAAACAAAAAATGAAAAGAATAAATACAAGTGGTTCAGTAACAAGGTGTGACTTAATCATATTTATATGGAAATCACCTAATGCTAAGAATATTATATATATAAATAATCTTTGATCAAAAATTTGGATAGGGTAAACAAAAACAAATTTATCCTGGCCAAGTTGGACCCCTTCAACAATAAATTTTTGAATAATATAAATACATGCCATAGAGGGACCTCTTCCATAACAAATGGGAAAATAGGTAAAGACATTTTGAGAAGATATCTAGTATCTCTAAGTTATAGCATATAAGTCAATGTTCATGCTAAAAAATGGAGTAAAATACTCATTGTTGTAATATAAATAAAATTAATAGATAAGGAAAACAAAGGATGTGAAGAAAATATTTTTTCATGGTGTAATAACTTCCAAGCCTATGACTCATTGAGAGTGGTATGAAATAAATCTCAAGTTGTGTGTATGAAAATTGAATAAGAATAGAGTGTGAAAATTTTATTCTAGTGAGTCTATAGGAAGTCGTATTGGTTTTCAATGTGATTCAATTATTATATAGTTGATCAATGGTAAAGATTGTCTATATTGGTTACACTTCATAGAAATATTATTTTTATCTATAAATGCGTAGTTATAGAAATTTATATGTATGTATGTATCTCAATTAATTGTTTTTAGTTTGTCATGAGTAAGTCTTCTACTTCATTTAACAATAGTTTTCAAGAAGAATCACGTAGATCCTTTTTTACCTTGTACTAGATTAATGAAATAGGAATTAATGTATCTCTTCAATACATTCAATAATAATCTGTAAAAATTATTAATATCATTAAATTCGTTAAAACATCTATTAGAAATAGTTAATTCAAAATAAACAAAAATAGTGATTTTGAGTCATCTGGAATGGTGAGACAATCTCTGTCGGTGAGTTGAGATAGAAGTGAGTCAAGCTCAATGATGATTTAGGATTTAGTTGTATGGTTTTGAACACTTATCCAAAATTCAATTATGATGGTAGGTTATCCTCTATAGGAAATTAATTTTGATATATTTCTATATTTTCATAATGGTGGTGAGACATTGTTGGATGTGAGTATTTTCCATATGTTTCCAAAATCCAATCCTAACGGTGGCACATTGCTAGCGGTGACTCGTCCTCAATGCTATGTCATGTATGATGGTGATTCATCCATGTTGGTGACTCATCTTAAATGGTGAGGCTTTTCCACACTTAGACAAGTTTCACCAATATTTATTGTATTTTAAAGTACTAATATAAAACATAAAACTCATTAATATCATAATAAACATGATCTGGTGATCATGAAAACTATTTTTCCATAAATCTCCCCCTTTTCTAATGATCACATGTCATGGAATGTTTCAGAAAATTGAATAAAAGGTAAGTAGAGAATCAAAGGTAATTAAAAAATATTGTATCAAGTAAAACAATATGGTATTAAAGATAAAGAAGATACATAGGGCATCAAAGACAAGGTATCCAAGGAAGTTTGATAGTTATAAATGAAATTGATGCCATGGATCCTTCTATACATTTAGGTATTGTAAAAAATTAACTAAAAAAAAGAAATTAAAGAGAACATAATATGAATAAAAAGAGAATTTCCATTAATAAAGTCAATAAAAGTACATCCAAATAGGTTCAAAAAAAGATAGAAAACTGTCCCCATCAAAGACAAAGAGTCTAATCATCAATGCTTCTCAAGTTGGGTGTAAGGAATAAATGGTTATTTTCCCTTCCATTTTTTTAATTAGAAGGCTCATTTACATAACATGAGGAAAATCAAGGGATCTATGCAAGAACATTAGACAGATAATGAGGCTCTCTGATGATTATATGTTTATGGTGTTGAAATACTTCTCCGGGAGATAAACTAAATGTCTAGTAATGAAAAGGAAAGGGTGTATTTTTTTGGTTCCATGGTGCCTAAATAACTATAGATAAGAAAATACAAATATCAATTTATAAGTAATATATATGGAATCTTGAGAAACTACAATTGTTCCAAAAACATGCAGAAAGGGTCTCGAAATATTTATGAAATATATAATGATATTTCCACCTCTCTCTATACCACTAAATAAATCCTTTTTCTCTTCCATGAATAACTTTAAAATTTGATTCATCGCTTTCAACTATTTCTCTTTATCATTAAAATCTTGAAACACTGGAAGAATAATTAGGATCTAAAAAAGATACATGAAATTAACATTAATCTCATTATTAGTATATATTTTGGAAAGATAATAATTTATATGCTTTGTGATGTTTTCACTATTATATTTCATATCTTTCATATACTCCCTAGCCATTATGTGAACATCGTCATTGTTTTGTATTATTTTTTTCAAATATTCATGAGGTTGGTATGATAAATAAACTGACATAGAAACATCATAAAGCTATTCCCTCACAACAGACCTAATCAATTCGACATCAACATGAGGTGGAGGAGGGTTTCTTTATGAAGAATCCATGGAAGTATGATTCCATATCCTCTCTAGAAAAAAAACCATGTTATCCATGAAAGAATACCTCTTTCATCCATAGCTTATTTCATAGATTCAATCTCATTTTCAACCATCTATTTTATTCCTCCACTTAATAAAGGTGAAGCATCATATTGGGCTAGTTATGATAAATAAAAAACCACAATAAATGCCTTACACCATTCTCACAGAGAATTGTAATAAAGGAGGTTGATATTTTAATGGGTCACCAAAATTAGAAAAATAAATTCAAGGAAGGATTCATGATTATACTTAGTGACCAAATCAAATGGGAAATTAGGCACAATAGGTTCTGGATCAACATCCTTATTCAGAGAAATTGATTGATCCACATCTATCTGCTCACCAACCTTCTCAACATCAACAGAAGACACAAAAAGATCTCCAAAAATTGGTTAAACTGGATGACTAGGAAGACATCAGGATTCCTCTCCCTTAGTTAATGCTTCATTTTCATCTATAGTATCTTGGTACATATCATTAACAAGGTTGAGTCTATCATCTAATATAAAGACTGATTCTCCTGAAGATGGGGTAAGTTCTTGAGGTATTTCCACATCTTCAACACCAATTCTTCTTCTAAGACCATTAGGGTCAAAATAACCATCATTATCATATTCATCCCCATTTCAATTTTCTTTATATTCATTTCCATCTTCATCATATTTGACTCCTTCTTCATCATCATCCTCATCACCATTTTCACCATTTTCTTGATAATACTTTGATGATATTTTCAATTTTCTTCACATGATACTTATATTTCTTCTTTTCCGCTTATTTATTTTAAAAAATAATATCTGACTGGGAGAGACCTTGGTGTAATAGGATCACCAAAAGATATATCTGGTGATCATTGAGGTAAATTCATATCACTAAATTTATCCATAGATAATTCATTTTTCATATCACTAGAGGCAGTAAGCTACTCTTTCTCTTCATTATAATAATTAATAATTTCATCTGGCTCTAATATATGATCCATAATATTTATTGGTCTAGATGGATGTTCAATTGGATTGAAATCATAATATATCCTTTCAACATCAATCAACCCTTTCTTTTTCCACGTATTCCAACTAAATTTTATTGTCTTTTAAATCACTCTTGTAGTGAAAAATACCCCAGGGTTCACTATTAATTCTTTAGCATCATTAACTAGAACTCACCCCTTGATCATGGATGAAATAATCGTAGGGTAGATTAAGGAATTGGATCTCTACGAAGGATTGAACATATCTATAATATGATGAATTAGGTATATAAACAAGATAAAATTATCTCATATTTTCATAATACACATAAGATAAACATCATGATACCTCATTATATAGAAATACCATTTTCTCAAGAAAAAATACACCGAATAAACATGAAGTGTAACCAAAATTCACCATCAAGTTCAATGGAAACCGGTATTCCAAATATCTCACCACTAGTTAATTCAACAAAGGAATATTCATAATAAAATTATACGTTTTCACAGGGAATGGCTCCTTGATCGTAATTTAAGAATCATTTAGGAGGAACTCTCCGCCATCATGCCCAATGTCTGGAAGAAAATACAATTTTTCAAATATTTATCATGATTCTTACACAATTATAATATTCCTAGAAACTGTACTCAAAGAAATGATAAAATGATACATGGAACTATGATAGAAAGGGATCTGGTTATTTTAGAATCACACCATCTTTTATTAGTTTTGTATAACTCTAAGCACTAAATATTTACTATTCATCAACCATTCAAAGTGGATTTCTTTTTTAGGCATCACAACTATCTTTGCAAGATCTGGATTTATTGGCTCAACAATAGTTGAGTGGTTCCACTATCTTTATACTTCTTTGAAGTAAGCAACTCATTTTGAGAAGAAATTGAATCTCTCTTCACTCTAACAATGACGAAGGGATTGAAAAGTTCATTTGAAGACGTGATAAGGTCAACAGTTGAGAGAGAAATGGTTGCGACATGGCTTGGGAGAAAAAGAATAGAGGGGTGAGCATTGGAATTTGATGAATATATCATTTATATCATTGTCTAATTTAGTGATTAATAAACCCAAAATTGAAATATAATTTGAATTTAGTAAAAAATAAAATAAATGAATAATCCATAAAACTGAAATTTATTTGGTATCTTAAAAACAAAAATAGAATATTGAAAAAGGAATGATGTTTCAAAACATAGGTAAGACCAAATGTGAGTAATTATAGTGGTTTGTAAAACTCAAAAGTGGGAAAAAATCAATGGTGGCTAAAAATCAACAATGGGTAAAACTCAATGGGGGGTAAACTCCAACTATGAGTCATAGAAAATTTAGCTTAACCAAAACTAATCATGCCTAATGCGTGGTTGACATGGTTTACTCACATAGAATTCCGAGGAGTATAAAAAATATCAGTAATCTAATGTTCCGTACCAATTTATTCAAGAGTTATATCACCCTTTAAAATATTCTCCCTCAAAATATTATGTATTACATAAATATTTTTTGTTCTACAGTGGGAAAAATGGTTTTTAAATATATATATATATATATATATCACTTTTTTTGTCACAATTTATTAGGACATGTCAGAATTAACACCCATAGTCTAAAAATATGTGTTTCATACAAAAAATTTGTGCACAATAGCAACCTAAAGATATGTACTCAGCTGCAGCAGTAGATAGTGCAACTGAAATCTATTTCATACTACATCAAGAAACCAGTGACTTTTCCAATGGTTTACATATTACAAATATAATTTTTTATCTATCTTTCAACCACTAAAATAATAATTTGAATAACTAACTTATTCAAATGATTCTTCTCTCGGATAAAATAGTCCTAAATTGGTAGTATACATGTAGTATTTTAGAACACTTACATAAACTATGTGTGACTCTTTTAGATTTTATTGAAAACAAGAACACATATACACATTAAACATAATGTCAGGTAGTCAATTAGTTTAGTAGAGAGGACTTCCAATCATACCTTTGTAACTATTTTGATCGACTTGTTTCCCATCTTCATGAAGATCCAACTTATAGGTGGTACTCATAGGAGTATCACTACTTTCAGTGCTATCTAAAATAACACTTTTTAAAAGGTCCTTTATAAATTTACATTGATTTAAAATGATTCCTTATTTATTTATAAAAATATAAAAACCAAGAATTATATTATGTTCACCCATTAAACTCATTCCAAACAAATTTTTCATCATTTTTGAAGAATTAGTACATAAAATATTTTTAGAAGATCCAAAAATAATCTCACCTCTATAAATTTGAATTAATAAAACGTCATTTCATAATATTTTTATAAATAGGATAGGTTCCACTATACCTTTTCAAAATCCTCATGAAATAATAAAATGGATAATATTATCAAAATAAGATCAATGAGCTTTCTTTAAGCCATATAATTTTTTTATTAACATAAAAACTAGATTTGGAAAATGAGGTTTTTGAGAACTAGTTGTTCTTAACAAATACATCATCGCCTATATACCCATCTAGAAACACACTTTTAACATCCGTTTGATATTTTTTGAAATTTAGATTTGTGGCATAGGCAAGAAGTATTATAAAGACGTGATGTCTGGATATATGTAAAAATATATCTTTATATTTTATACCCTCTTCTTGACTACACCCTTGTCTAACTAGTCTATCCAAATTCCTTACTATTGTACTTGATTCATCAACCTGGTTTTTGAACACCCAATAAGTTTCTATAGTCATGGTGTCTTTTGGTCTATTAAAAATTTACAAAACTTTATTTATTTCAAATTTATTATATCCTTCTTTCATATCCATTACCCATAATTCATCATTAATTACATCATTCATGTTCTTAGATTCTATCTATGACAACAAAACTTAATGTTCATCCTAGTTTCTTATAGAAGATATTGATTTTTAGCTCTATGTAAGTAACCAAAAACAATATCTAAATTATTGTTTTTAAGAGTCTTAAAAATCTATAAAAATAGGGTTTCGTTACCTCATGGTCATCCACATGAGTAGGTTAATGTTTATAAAGTTCCTCAGAACTGGATGAATTTTCTGTATGTTTTACAATAGAATCAAATGGTTTGGAATTTTAGTTGAAGGTGGACAAATCAGGCTCAAATTGTTTTAAGGGGGTCTTTGGATCATATATATCTACCACATCAGTATTGACCTAGATAGTCTATTCCATAGTCTTGGTTCTTTTGTTAATAACTCTATAGGATTTTCTTGAAGTTGAATGATCCTAGAAAATACCTTCTTTACTTTTTAAGGAAAACTTGTCATGATTATCCTTAATGTTAATAATAATACTTTTTAACCAAAAACTCTAAAGTAATTAACCGTAGTTTTTCTACTACTCCAAAGGATAAATTTTTTTTCTTAACTATGGGTCTAATTAAACTCTATTGATTATATTACAGGCTATATTCACAGCCTCATCCCAAAAGTAGATAGTTAATTCATATTCATTAAAAATTTTGTTAGTTATATCTCATAAAGTGTTCTAATTCATGTTTCTACCACTCTATTTTATTAAGGGGTCCTAGTAGTCGAGAATTTCTGACTCTAGACATTTTGACACCAGAAGGATTCAATGTATTGATTTGGAAACTCAAAACCACACACACTTATTTAGGTATTAATTATAAGTCCACATAGGTTATCTATAAATCTTGTATACATGGTAAAATAATAGAAAAATTAAATTTTGTGAGAGAAAAATAATACCCAAGTATACCTAGAAAATTCATATGGATGTACATAGATATAGTTTTAACCTTTAAAACTAGATACTCTAGATGGTCCAAATAAGTCCATGTGAACCAACCCAAGAGGATGAAAAGATGATAATTCTTTAGATATTTTAATAGAAATATTACGATGTTTCCATTTTTGGTAGGGGTTACAGACTTTGTTGTTCGAGAATAAAAGTTTGGGTAGATCCCTGACTGACCCTTTTCTAGTATGATTTATATGTTAGTGAATGTTATAGAGACCTAGTCTCATCTGCACAAGACAATATTTTTTATGAATGACACTTGTTAAATAAAATTTTGCGAAAACAAGGAAACAATATTTACAACATACACATTCTTATTTCTCAAAGCAGTAATCACTAAAGAATATATAGAATTAAAAACATTGCAATCATTGTTTTAAAATATCAATTGAAATCTATCATCACATAATTTTGAAATACTAAGAAATTTTTATTTTAAACCATCAACAAAAATTACTTTAGAAATTAAAACTGAGTTTGTGTTACATGACACATCCCTGCCCAGACTACCCCGAAGCCCATGCCTTAAAACATGATGTTTAATTTTTTTTCAAAAATATGCATTGATAGTTTAGGAAACATGTACCATACAAGGAATCGTTACGGTTTATGTTATGGGAAACTAGCCACTCCCAACATGCTTCTTCGACTAGAAACTGATACCTAAAATTTTTTATTTAAAAACGTAAGGTGATCATATGAATTCCCAGTAAGGGGTTCTAAAATAACATAATATACCAATTATAAACTTTTGGAAACATTCTTTTAAATTTTTCAATACAACATATTCTTAAGAAATGTTGTAACATGTGTATCATAACATAACAATTGTCTAAGAATTAAAGGATCACATTTTAAGAAATTCTAACAGACTTAAAGGGAAACATAATTCAATTATAAGAATTATCATTCAGAATAATAAATAACAGAAATTATAACTATAGTAGGTATGAAATGTGAATATTCATGTAAAAAATTTATAACTAAGAGCAATACATTATCATAGTTGCGCATGAAAATAATAACTTCATTTTCTTGATTTACTACTGTGAAACATACACTGGTTTATAAATATCTGAGTACTAAAAAACTAATAATCCATAATCTTTTACTTCTTATGATTCTCAAAAACATATGATCTTAGAAAAAATATTCTACTAGTCGAATATTCTCTTGGTTAATTAAATTATATAGACATAATGAGGAAGGTGCATAATGTCAAAATGTATCAAGGCCTCATCCAAGATGTCTAAAATTATTTAGAACTCATCCAAAATCCATAAATCATAATTGGGAAAGGCCTCAACAAATTACATGTCTATTTGTCTCATGAGACCTACTGATGCATCGAGGGACTATAGCGGGCCCCACCCATTACATACTAGGTCCAATTCATTCATCAATTCATTAAATCAAGTGCATCGAAACACTTTGATTTATTAAATTATGGATCTTATTCGATGTGTCCCATACCACTTTGAATAATTAAATTTTGTCTCTAATTCAAAGTGTCCCATAACAATTTGAATAACTAAATTATTTTTTAATAAATTATCATTAGTGATAAAATAATAATTTTTTTTTTATTTATTACATAAAATAATAACTTTACAAACCCTTACATGGTAATAAACATTTAATGCATTAAGATACATTTTTATGTCTTCCGAATAGATATTATTCATGCTCAATTCATGCATTGATAAATGGAAATGGAAAGGGACTAGATCATAATATTTCAGTTATTATTTAGACAACAAGTTTCTCAATGACATGAATAAACTTATATACATTCTTTACACAAGTGATGTTGATTTAAAATCAAAAAGTTATGAATGGATGGAGTTATCACATAAAATGATAATTTATTAATTTTTAAAATCCTTGATTCATGGAAATGAACATTTAAAGTTTAAAATTCATAATTTTAAATTAATACAGATGTCATTTGAACACAAATCATGCACTGGTAAAACACCATGTCAAATAAATTTCTGAAAACATTTACATTATCTTGTTGAATTTAAGTGGAATAGTTGTTTTATGTAATGTATACATTCATGAGAATTTTGTTAAACATATCAAAAACATACTTTAACCAACAATTTTTTTCATATGCCAATTTAATTCAGGTTATGATTGAAACCCATAGGCATATACATATAACCATATATATGATTATATTGTTCAATTACAAAAAAATATATATAATACTCACATGGTATACACTTATGTATATAAAATACTAAAAAACGGCCTATATAGGTGCTAAAAAGGGCTTTAACAACGCTAAAAATTGTTGTAATGCTCAGTGCTGATATAGGGGGTCCCTTTTATCAGTGCTCCAAAAAGCACTGATAAAGGCCCCTTTTATGAGCGCTAAAAAAGAGCTGATAAAATACCCCATTATCAGCGCTTTTTTAAGTGCTGATAAAGGTCATAAAAATAATAAAAAATTAAAAAAATTAAAAAAAATGCGGGGTATGCTTTTATCAGGGCTTCACACCCCCTTTATCAGTGCTAGGATGATTCCCACGCACTACCCTTCCCGTTCATCCTCATATACGCGCACCCCCTTCACTTTCATCCGAACTCAAACCCGGGACCTCCCCCCTTTCGCGACTACACCTTTAACACTAATCCATTTCATTTTGTTCTCTATTTAATGATATATATATATATATAGTTATATTTTTTCATATATTGATATTGATTCATATTAATATAAATATATTTATTCATATATAAGTTTATATATATTAATTCGTATATTAATATATATATATATATATTTAGTTATACATTTTTATACGTATATTTATTTGTATATTAATATATACATATAAGATTAGTTTTAAATACATTTATGAAAAAATATGTTTGTAATGTGTGTTTATAAATAAATAATTAAATACATACATACATACATAGATATATACAACACACATACACACACAGAGACACACATACACACAAACACATATATATTTACAAATAACTACATATATATGTGTATTTGAAAAGCCATATAATGTACTTATAAGATTAGTTTTAAATACATTTATTAAAATATATGTTTTTTATGTGTGTTTATAAGTAAATAAAAAAATACATTCATATATACATATATAAAACACATAGACACACACATAAACACTCACACACACATAGACACATATATATTTATGAATAAATACATATATATGTGTATTTGAAAAGCCATAGAATGTTAAAAAAAGCATTACTTTAAATCTAGAATCCCATTTCAATGCCACAACTAGTCAAATCAAACAAAATGAAACAATATTTGATATGATATGTGGTACAGGCCTATCGAACATCTGGATCAGAAGTTATACTTGTTTGAATGTTAACAAATCGGGGTATCCCTGCTAAAAACTATGTTTTGGAGGCCTTATGGGTATATTCTGGGTGCACAAAATGTGACAGAGGCTTTAGTTGGGACATTAGCGCATAGATCTTATCACAAGATTCGATTTGATATGATGTAGAGATCAAACAGACACCCTGATCAAATGTTATGGCCGTTTGAAGATTGTGTTACATTTTCAACATTTTTTAAATCTTTTATTAATTGCTTTGATATTTTCTCTCCTCAAATTATTATTAAATTCATTTTAATCGACAATAATTAGAAAATTATTATTTTATAATATTTTATAAAATATTTTGATTCCATTTTCACTAAATTTGTTATATATTAAATGTAATAGTCTACTTATACGTATCTATAACATATTTAAAAAATATATAATTTATTTATATCAATAATAATATACTTATATAACAAAATATTATTTTTCATGAATTTTTTTGATACTTAACATTTATTAGCACTCGGAAAAAGCACTGATAAATCCCCCCTTTATCAGTGCTACTAAAAGAATCACTGATAAACGGGCCCCCTTTATCAGCGATAAAAAAAGAACTGATATAGGGGGGTCTTTATCAGCGCTAAAAAAATGCTAATAAAGGGGGCCTTTATCAGTGCTTTTTGTTAGCGCTTATAAAAGCGACCCTTTATCAGCACTTTTTTTAGTGCTGATAAAAGTGAAGCGCATCCCTTACCCGTTTTTTTAGTAGTGTTATAATGGTATGTTTTCAGCCTTCAAAATTCAAATACATAATCATGACGGTTTTTTGTATAATGAACATATGTGCATATACCTATATAACCGTATGTACATGTATATGATCAATATACATGAGTTTCACACATCCAAAAATGAAACCAAATAAGTTCTTACATGAATTATAAAAAGTCATCATACCAATTTCGTTACTGCGAAAACACAAAATAGAAAAGGTTTGGTATTTGTATATATATTAAAATATAAATGTATATACACATATATATAAATATGAGTTCAATTAAACACAGAACTGAAAAACATTCCATCCAAGGGTTATTTGCAATAGAGGCATCTGTTAAATACTGGAAATCATTATTTGGAAAACACAAAAACAAGTTGAGATTGAATGTTATATAAAACAATATATATTCACATTATATATATATGTTTTAAAACCAAAACTGTTTTAGTCCTTAATTACAACATGTTTTTATAAAACACCATTTTAAGGATTTAAAAAATAAAACACAGAGGGCTTTCAAAAAAATGGATTGAATGGGTTATAAATAGTATGAATATGTATATATTTCTTATATACAAATCATATATAAGATATTTCATGAAGAAGGCATGATATAATTCCCTTACACCAAACTAGATAAAAAATAGTTTTGATAATGTTAATATAATTAAGAAAGAATTAATTGAAGAAGTATCTTACTAATAAAAAATGTAAATTTTCATGGATTGTATTTGAAAGATAATATTCCTTTAGAATAACAAGAATAATAAAAATTATAACATTGAGATAAATAATATAAGTTCCTTCCAGAAATTTATGATCAACATATGACATAAAATAAATCATAAATAATCCCTTACTTGACTGCAGAAACATTGATCTAATTATGTTGTCATGAACACACCCACAAAGCTTCAAACAAGGATTCCCCTCATTCACTTACACGAAGGAGTAAGGAAATTATAGCCATACCCATAATGTTTGACTGGGACCAGTAGAGAAATTTTAATAATTTTTTTATAGCGATGGGTTCAGACATATGGTGCAAGCTCACAATCAACGAAACTACACAATTAATGTAATATGGCCAATCCGTGAGGAAACAAAGAAATTAAATGGACAAAAATCATTATAAAATTTTGATTTCGAACCTACAATATGACCAATAGGAGTTTGGAATAGTTCAAAAGTCAAAATCAGAATAGTTTGCATAATCATGTGGATAAACATTAAGACATGGAAATCAAAAAATTTCTAAAAAGCCGTTTTGGTCAATATCCTATCTCTGGAACAAAAGCATACCTCGATCTGGGTCTAGAAAATTTGAAACCCTAACCGGTCATACTCATTGATGATGCACAACCTCAACCTCAGTTCTTCTGGTCTAAAGCGAAGCACACCATCTGCATGACCTGGGAGACTTCAACCCGACTCAACTCCATGAAAACAAAAACCACCGGACGACTGGACTCCGATGGCCACGGTGTGTGACTCCCGCATGACAAACACCCATAGCCTTGACCACACACAACCTCAACCAGACGTGACCTTCATGAATCAGATCTCCCTTTCACTCATGGAATCAGATTCCTCTACGTTCAGCCATAACACCCTGGCTGGAACTCTCAAAGAAGAACAGAACTTATCGAAACCATCACAAATACCCTCTCCCTCTTTGCATCACAACACCTTGATTCGTAGACCCCCAAAACCTAAGGCGCGGATCTCAAACCCCATATGTGATTCTTTTTTTATCATTTTCGATACATTATTATTTGTTTATAAATATTTATTTAATCATATTTCACATTAGTAATCTTTTAAAAAGTAAAAATTTTAATGAAATTAAAAAACTATTAAAACTATTTTATCAATACTCTTTAAAATTAAAAACTATTGTTAATATATCCATTTAGAAAATTTCTATTTTTATATTTCATATTGTATAATTAAAATGTTACTAATTAAATTAATAAATTAAAATGCATTATCTTGAGAAACATAATAATTATTATTATAATTGAAAAAAAATAATTGTAAACATTGAAACTTCCAAAAAAATGTTAAACTTATATATATATATATATATGATTCAAAATAACAATGATTTTTATCAAAATATCATTTCATATCTGCACAATTATTCTATTATTATAGTTTTATTATATATTCAAAATGTTAATAATGTGATGAAACTATAATCCAATAAAAAATTTATAATCTAATAATTATCATAATTTCAAAAATATATGAAACCCATACAATTATTCATATAATAGTTTAAATAACTATCCGTATAATTAAAATAGTGAAAAAATAAAGTCATAAATAACAAATTTAAATGTCATGTATATCCTTAAAATAAAATTATAACTTTATCATATTATTTTCATATAATTCAAATCCAATACACACACTCACACTCCCACACACATATATTTTTCATTTTGGAAAACAAACAAAAAATTAGTTATATTCATATATTATTATATTTATTATTTAAAATATTCTATTAAATAATAATTCGATAATAAATCATTATTTTTAATAAAATAGTTATTTTAAAATCTATGTCTAAAATAAACAATATAAATTTTCAATCATTATTCTACAAGAAAATGTCTTTAAAAAAGTAAATTATAAATATATAAGTTTGATAAAACACTAACGATAACATGATATTAAAATCCCACTGTCATATAAGAAAACAACGGTCATCTAAAGAGGTAACAATAAAATTAAGGCTTTTTAAAAACATGAATCAGGGTGATCCATATTCAAAATGTCTTAGCAAAGATGGTGCACATCATTAAACTACTACTCAATGCGTCTGTAGTAGCTCTAGCCATATTGATGTTTATTATGATGGATATGAAGGACCCTTACTGTCTTCTTGGTGTTTTTATTGAATTGGGTGGTTTGTATATATTTTTAGTAGGAATATTAATAGGTATTTTTTGGTAGTATGGTTTCCTTTGGATCTTACTGTAATGTAAACACTTTAGTTTTTAATTAAATAAAATGACTTGTGTTTATTTTTTATGATTTGTTTGGATAATATGAAAATTAAACAAAATAAAACCATAATATTATTATTACATGATAAATAAGTTGTGGGTTGCCACATTATCCCCCCCTAACAGGAATTGTGTCCTCACAATTCATTTCATATAACCATGCTAAAAAGAAACTCTGACGTTCTTCACAACATCCCCCATTATGGAGGATTCTCTTGTGTGGTCAGATGAATACCAAAATTAGTGTTCAATTCTTCTGCTTACCTGACCCAGACGCACCTCAAATAGTAATGGTTAAACTCATTCATTACACACTCGATCATCCAGAGGGAGGCTCAAATTTTAGAATGTTTAGAGGTGTTCGAATGGAAAAACTCCCAAAGAAATCGTTAGACTGTATCTTGTCCGAAAATGTCAATGTTGTATATGTGGTCAGACAAACTGAATCCCATGATTTGGTTCATATATGATCCAAAAAGGTTCCCTTCCAATATATCCTTTTGAAAACTTGATCTGGCCATGAAGTTTCGGGATAACATGAAGCATAGAAAAAGACCTTCATGGTACATTCCCCTCCACATATACTCAGCGAGTTGGACAGTGGATATGGGGTGGTAGATATTTTAATTCCATTGGAAAGAGCAGAGAATGTCTAGATTGTTCGATACCTTGTATAGATGTTTTCATGTTATTCAATTCTTTGCAATGGGAAGCCATTCTTCCGCACAGGTTCTAACCATAATGTCCTCTAGTACCTCAAAGGGACGAGTTATGATTTTGGTTTTTTCTTTCCATTTGAAAATAAATTTTTTTCATTAATGTCCATTCAGTGAAACTCATCCAAAATCAAAAACACTGAAAAGGTAGTAGAAATATGAAAAAAAAGTTGTACTTTTATATAATAACTGGTACACAAAACATATGACTAATAGTTTCCCCAGTTCCAGGTTACATGAATCCCCAATTTTTTTTTCAAAACTCTTGATCTCTCTGAACCAAATGCAACCCGAGTAGTCTGGTTCAATATTGTTGGAACACTTATGGTGTGGCCAGAGTGAAACATGTGGGGTGTAAATCTGAGAGACATCAGTATGTACTTGATGTCTGTACAAAGAATAGAAGGCCTCAATTTTAAATATTTCAAAGTCCATTACATGAACATAATGGTCATTGGATAGGATTTGGAACATATATACTACACGGAGGTCATCTGCTGCTGCAACTTCGTGGAAATCCATGAGGGACGGGATGCCTTCTTCTATGATTAAGAATCTAAAAAGCCCCTCAACGTACATTCTCCAACATATGTAGAATGGAAATTTTATTATCATCATAAAGAGGTAGTCTAAACCCGCTCCTCGGTGGAGTTGAAATACATTGGGAAAGTTTGAAACATCGTAGAGGTGTTTGCATTACATACGAATGTGTGTATATTTTAGAATTTTGTCCTGGCTAGCTACATTAACTATGATTTCAAGATCCTCAATAGGAAGAGACAACAGACTTGTATTTTTTTCAATTATAAAATTATGAAAACATCATACTTAGTAATGCTTAGGTAAATTTTGTTTGTTAAGTTATGGTCTTTTAGAGTTATCTAAACCGAACCACTGATATCGACCGTCATGCCCCGACCCCAGACGGCCCTGAAGCCGGTTCCTTAAATCATGATGTGTATTTTTTTTACAAAAACATTCATGATATTTTACATATCATGTTCCATATAGGGGATCATTATGGTTAAGGTTTTGGGAAACCAACCACTCCCGACATGCTTCTTCCACTAAAAACTGATACCTGAAAATTATTATTTAGAAATGCTTGGGGAGAAAACGAATGCCCAGGAATTGGTTTATAAATAACATAATATACTAATTATAAACTTTTGAAAACATTCCTTTATAATTTTCCATAAAATATTTTCTTAAGAAATGATATAACACATGTATCATAACATAACAATTGTCTAAGAATTAAAAGATCACATTTCAAGGAATACAAACAGAGTTAAAGGGAAACATGATTCAATTATAAGCATGATCATTTTTAATAATATGTAATAGAAATTCTAATTGTAATAGGTATGAAATGTGAATATGAAAGTTCGAAATTTATAACTAAGAGTAATACATGATTAGAGTTACACATGAAAATAATAAATACATTTTCATCCTTCACTACATTGAAACATACACTAGAAAATAAATCTTTGAGTGATGAATAATCAATAATCCATAAGCTTTTACATCTTCTTATTTTAATAAAAATAATCTCTTTAACTAAGAACATTCTACTAGTTGAATATTCTTTTGGTTATTTAAATTACATATTCATAATGAAGATAGCACATAACGATAGACTATGTTAGGGCCTCGACCAAGACGTCTAAAATGGTCAAGGCCTCTTCCAAAATCCCTAGATCATAATTGGGAAAGGCATCAGCCAATTCCATGTCTATTTGTCTCATCAAACCTACCGATGCGTCGAGGGGATACAGTGGGCCCCACCCATCACATAATAAGTCCGATGCATTCCTCATTTCATTAAATCAAGTGAATAAAACCAATTTGATTTATAAAATTCTTTATCTTATTCAAAGTGTCTCATACCACTTTGAATAATTAAATTTTTTCTCTCATTCAAAGTGTCCCCTACCACTTTGAATAATTAAATTATTTTTTTATAATTTATCATAAGTGATAAATAAATAATAATTTTTTTGATTTATCATAGAAAAAACATTACAAACCCTTCAATGGTAATAAATTTTAATCCCCTAAAAGAACTGTTTATGACTTGAGAATAAATATTTTTCATGCTCAATTCATGCACTAACAAATGAAAAGGGAAATGGTATAAATAATAATATGTTATTTATTATTTAGATAAGAAGTTTCTCAAAGACAAGTATGAACTAGAAAACATTATTTTTCACATGCGATATTGATTTAATACACACACATAATTAATGGATGAGTTTATCACATAAAATGACAATTTCTTAATTTTTGAAAACCTTTACTCATGGAAATGAACATTTATAGTTAAAAATGCATAATTTTGAATTAAAACACATGTCATGTGTACAAAAATCATGTGCTGATAAAAGGCCACATAAAATAAATTACTTAAAACACTTATAGTATCCGGTTGAATTGTAGTGAAACATATGTTTTATGTAATGCATACATTCATGAGAATTGAATTAAAAATTTCCAATACACACTTTAACCACTGAAGTTTTTCTTATGCAAATTTAATTCGGGTTATGGTTAAAACCCATAGGCATATACATATAACCTTATATATGAGTATATAGTTCAATTACAACAAAATAAATAGAATACACACATGGTATACAGGTATGTATATAGAAAGGTATTTTTTCGGCCTTAAAAATTGAAATACATATCAGGCTGGTTTGTTTTATAATGAAAATATCTGCATATACCTATAAAACTGTATTTACATTTATATGAACTGTATACCTGAGTTTTGTACATCCAAAAATGAAACCAAATAAGTTATTACATGAATTATAAAACGTCATCATAGAAATTTCATTACTCTATAAACATGTAATAGAAAATGTTTTGTATTTATATATATATTCTAACATAAATATATATACACATATATTTATATATGAGTTCAATTAATCACAGAAGTGATAAATAGTTTTTCCAAGGGTTATTCACAATAGAGGCATCTATTAAATACCCGAAATCATCCTTTGTAAAATATAAAACAGTTTATAACTGAAATATATATAAAACTATATGTAATAAAATTATATATCTATATAGGTTTTTAAACTGATACTATTTTAGCCCTTAATTACAACATGTTTTCCTAAAACACCATTTAAGGATTTAAAATAATAAAACATAGAAGGCTTATAAAAAACAGATAGAATGGTATATAAATAGTATGAATATATAGATATTTCATATATAAACAACGTATATAAGATTTTACATGAAGAAGGAAAGATAGAATTCAGTTACCCCAAACTGGATACAAAAAATAGTTTTGATAATGAAAATATAATCTTGAAAGATTTAATTGAAGAATTCTCTTTCAAATTAAAAATTGAAATTTTTATGGATAATGTTTGAACGATAATATTCCCATAGTAAAACCAGAAAAACAAAAATTATACCTTTTAGATAAATAAACAAAGTTCATTTATGAAATTTATGAAGAACATAAGACATAAAATAAATCATAAATAATCCCTTACTTGATTGATGAAATGTTGATCTATTTATGTTTTTTTGAACACACCCACAGAGCTTCAAACAAGGATTTCCCCCTCATTCAATTTCAAGAAAAAGTTAGGCCTTTATAGCCATATCCATACTGTATGACTTGGATGAGTAGAGTCAATTAAATAATTTTGTTATAGTGATCGGTTCAGACTTGTGCAAGCTCACAATCAGTGAAACCACACAATTAAAGCAATAGGAAACATCCGTGAGGAAACAGAGTAATGAAATGGACAAAAATTATAAGATGTTGATTGTGAACCTACAAGTACACCAATAGTAGTTTAGAATGGTTCAAAAAGTCAAAAGTATAATAGTTCATAGAATCACGTAGATAAACAGTAAGACATGGAAGTCTGAAAAGATCTCAAAACTAATTTTGGTCAACATCCTATATAGGGAACACAACCATACCTCAATCCATGTCCGGAAAATTAGAATCCCTAACCGGTCAAAATCGTTGATGAAGCACAACCTCAACCTCAGTTCTTCTAGTCTGATGCGAAGCACCCTGACCGCGTGATGTGGGGACTTTGACCCGACTCAACTACACAAAAACTAACATCACCCGACGACTGGACTCTGACCGCTGCGACAAGTGACTCATGCGTGACAATCACCCAAAGCCTCAACTGTGCACATCCTCGACCATACATGACCTACACAAATCAGATATCCCTTTCACCATCGGCATCAGCTTCCTCCGCGTTTACCCCCAACACCCTAGTCGGAACTCTCAAGGTGGAACAGCCATGCTCAAAACCCTCACGGCTACCCTATCCCTCTTTGCGTCACAACACCCTATTCCACGGACCCCTAAAACCCGAGGCGCGTATCTCAAATACCTGACGAGATTATTTCTTTTTTTAATCATTTTCAATATATTATTATACATTTAAGAATATTTATTTAATCATATATAATATTATTAATAATTTAAAAATTCAGAAGTTTAATGAAATAAATAATATATTAAATCTATTTTATCAATACTCTAAAAAATTAAAAGCTATTATTATTAAATCCGTTTATAAAAGTATAGTTAAATATTTCATATTATATACTTATAATTTTATAAATTTAATCATCGATTTAAAATATATTATCTTGAAAAACATAATAATAATAATTAAAATTGTACAAAAATATTTTTAAATTTCAAAACATTTTAAAACTGTTAATATTACACACACACACACACATATATGATTCAAAATAACAATGATTTGAATTAAAAGATCATTTGGTATTTGCCCAATTATTCTATTAAAATAGTTTTATTATAAATTCAAAATTTTAATAATGTTATGAAACATTAATCACATTAAAATTTTATAATTTAATAATTATCTTGTTTTTGAATATTTATAATACCCATATAATTATTTATATAATTGTTTAAATAACAATCCACATAATTAAAATAGTGTAAACAAAAATTAAAAAATATCAAATTTCAATGCCATGTATATCCTCAATATAAAATTATAATTTTATAATAATATATTCATATAATTAAAATCCAATACACACACACACACATATATATATATCTCATTTTGGAAAAAAACAACAAATTAATTATATTCATATATTAGTAGAATTATAATTTAAAATATTCTATGAAATAATAATTTGATAAGAAATAATTATGTTTAATAAAAATAGTATTTTAAACTATAATTCTAAAATAAAAAATATAAATTTTTAATCATTATTCTACTGGAAAGTCCCTTTAAAAAAATTTAAATTATAAATATACTTGTTCGATAAAAACCTAATAGTAACCTGATTTCTAACTTCCATGGGTGTAAAAGAAAACCATAATCACCTAAGGAGGTAATGGGCATATTAAGGCTTTATAAAAAAATGAATTAGGGTGATTTATATTCAAAATGTTTTGGTGAAGATGGTGCACATCATTCCACTAATGCTCAGTGCAGCTTTAGTAGCTTTGGCCATACTGATGTTTGTTGTGATGGATCTGAAGGACCCTTACTATCTTCTTGTTGTTTTTTGTATTGGGTGGTCTCCCTATAATTCTAATAGGTCTCTTAATAGGTATTTTTGGGTAGTATGGTTTCCCTTTTATCTTTCTTTAATGTAATCACCTCAATGATTAATTAAATAAAATGCCTTGTGTTTATTTAGTATGTTTTGTTATGATAACATGATTGTTAAATATAATAAAACCATCATATTATTATAACATAGGAAATACATTTCGGGGCATCACATTATAGATCTATCCAAGGCCAATGATCATTCCTTCAGCATTATCACCAATGGTTATATGACCACCCTCAACCATTATAAGGTTTGTGAAGGTCAAGTAATCACCTTTAATATTTCATGAAAATACTCTATCCAAGTACCATAAATTTCTAAATAGTCCCTTTAGGAAGCTTTCTAACAAAAAATAATACTTGAAATGATTTTGGTACCCATAATTTCTTAGGTAAAAACATTTTAGTGATTAAGGCCTTATAATCCCATATTTTATTAATGGGTTTCCGATAATAATACTATAATTTTTTTGAAATTAAAATCTTATTTGGTCCACCCGAATAAAAACTATATTAGAATGTTTTGATTTAGGTTCAAGAACAAATTTAGTCTTAAAAACTCTTCTCTTCCCATGTTGATAACCTGGACTAGTAATGTTATCAGGAGAAATTTATTTTCCTAGTATTTGAGTTAGAATTTTCCTTCCATTTGTAGAAATCTCTAATTTATTATCTAGTTTATCAATAAACATTTTTAGTTCTATATTTTCCTTTAATAATTTGTCATTTTTCTCTTTCACTATAGTATGGTTAGTACGAACACTAAAAGATAAATCATGTTATTTATTTATATAATGGTATTTGTTATTAAAATCCTTAAAATTATATTAAATTTTTATTAAAATACTAAAACATTTCCTATTATGACATATCATAATACAATTCATTTTCATAATTATCATAATTTTGTAAAACAGATATAGTAGGTACCTCAGATGTGTTTTTCATGAAGCACATGTCTGGTGCATCGAGCTTCTCTTCATGAGTACAATTTAAGTCAGTGGATCTTTCCTCAGAGAAAATACATGTGGATTTCATTTATTTCCCATATTTTCTATCTTTTTCCTCATAAATATTCTTTTATTTCAACCTAGGTCAGTCAGACTTAATTTTTCATTTTCTATGACACATAGAAAAATAATATCATTTCAGTTGTCGTATCATTTCCAATACTTTTTTCAAGTTCCTTTATTTTAAAACATTATATTTTAAATCAGCTTTATGAAGAATTTATTCTTATTGTCAAACATATTGAACTTTCTTAGAAAATGGGATATATACTTATCATTATCTGTTGGATACTCATTATCAATATAAATCACAGTTTGAAATTTCTTTTCTCTTTCTATTTTGATGAAGTATTCGTGAATGAAATGGATTTTCTTTTAGGTTCACCATCTTCTTCAGGATTTTCATTGATCAATTCCTTATAAATCATTAATTAAACAATATATTACTAGACATGAAGCTATTTGATGTTGAATGATTCTCTTATTGAAACAAATTTCCCCAAATATCTCTCTAGAAGACATCTCAAAAGTCTCATGATTTGGTATTTTTCTCACACTATATTCTCTAAGGAGGTCATTGTATTAACTATTTCATTTAACATGAGATACATGTCAAATATTATCTCCTAAAGTTTCCTCATAAATTATCATATTAAATTGTATAAGTATTCAATATCATTTCTTTTTCATTAGTAGTTCTTTTATGAGAAATAGCTAATGTATCCCAAATTTAAAAATAAGTTTTACTTGAAAATATCTAATTGAATTATTCATCTCATAAATTATAATAAAGAGCAATCAAATATTTGAAATTATTATTATAATAATGTTTGGTTATATTATACCAAGTCATACAAGTAGTCATAGGTAACTCATAATTATCTTCTATTACAGAACAAATTTTAAAACTAATACTTTAAATATTAATTTTCATCTTTATTTTCCAATGATCATAGTTATTCCCATTAAAGAGAGGAGGTATATTGGTAGCCAAACATTCATTAATATTATCCATTAAAATAACTAAATTTAGAATTAATATAAATTTAATATATTTGGAACATAACTAAAATCGTAGTTAAAAAGTTTTGAAAACCCTCTGATACCAAATATTGGTTAGAGTGAGTATCTCAAGAAGGTGTGAATTGGATACCTAATATTTTTCTTTCTAAAATAGGTTTCTAATAAATCTCCAAATTTAATTAAATTATCCTAGTTAATTAAAATACCATATCGATATATTTTTTTATCTTTTCAATGATTTAATAAGAATTGATTAAATCTCAAATAAAACAATCCTGAAAAATAATTGAACTTATGAAATAAATTTAATGAATCAAAACCTTATATAAATAATAATTAAGGATAATTAAAAAATAATTTATTATATATTTTAAAAACAAATTTAGTTTAAAGTATAAAAAGTAACAGAAAAAAAAACAAAAAAAAAACAATGGAATAAATACAAGAGGTTCAAGATCATGTAGATTCTTAATACTATACAATTTAAAACAACCTACTTCCAAGAAGATTATATAAAAATAATCTTTGATCTCTAACCATCATTGGGTAAACAATATCAATGTTCTCCTAGCCACACATGAACTCTTCCACAATTTTTGAGGGAATAAAACAAATACAGTCCATATTGAGACCTCTTCCACAACACATGAGAAAATAGGTAATGATATTTTGAAAATGTGTATAGTATATTCTGGTTATAGAATATGATTCAGTGTGAATTTTTAAGAAGATATTAAAACACTCACTTCTCATAATGTAATGAAAATAAAAATACATAAAAAATAAAGGTTGTAATGAAAGTATTGTTACATAGTCTGATATGGTCTTAATATTGTGACTTTGTGAGTGTGGATTGAAATGATGCTTGAGTTTTATTTCTAACAATTTAATAATAAGAGAGTTCCATAAACTATATCTTATGAGTCTATATAAAGATAAATGGGTGTTCAATATGCTTCACTTCTTTTATAGTTGATCACTAGTAAATATGATTAATATACGACACACTTCATAGAAACATTATTTTGATCTTGAAATGTTTTGTTATATATCTATGTGTGTATTTACTTATATCATATCTCTATTATTACTACTATATGAGAAAGTATTCTGTATATTTTATAGTGGGCATGTAGGAAGAATCATTCGGTTCCTCTACACCTCTTACCATATGACTGATGCAGACTTTAGTGTATCTATGAAAAAAATAAGAACAGTTATTAAAATAAGCCACATCAATTAATTCAATAAAATAGCCATAAAGATGGTTAATTATAAATAAATAAAAATAGCTATTCTGAGTCATCTTGAGAATAGAGACAAACCATGACAGTGATTTTAGCTAGTAGTGATTGAGGAGAAAATGTGAGTAAGGCTATATCTGTAGGTGTTTTCAACATATAGCCAAAATTAATTTCCGATCGTAGGTCATCCTAGGAAGGTAGGTAATTTCCATAATTTTCAATATTTTTATCCTAGTGGTAAGACATTTCGAAGGTTATTATTTTACATACTTTTCCAAAATTCAATCCTAGAGGTGAGACATTGTTTGTAGTGACTCATCCTCAATAGTGAGTCAAGTCTGATGGTGATCCATCCTTAGTAGTGACTCATATTCAGTGGTGAGTCTTTTACATACATATCCAAGTTTCTCTAATATATATTACATTTCAAAATGATGTAACAAAACAAAAAAACTTTATAAAATAATAATAAAACTGATTTGGTGATCATTAAAACAAGGGTTCCAACATGAAGAAATAATCTCAATGGAATGGGAGGCATTTAACATGTCATTTCACAAAAAATCATTTTCTTTAACACTTCATAATAATATGTAAATGGAAATTATAGAGTAGATATAGAGAGATGATAAATCCATTTGTACCTTTGAATAATACATTATAAGAATTATAGGGCATGAATCAAGATTTATAATCAAACCTACCTGAAAAATTAATTGATTAATTAGTAAAAAGAAAAAAGTTGTCAAAAGCTGTTATCCATATGAGACTTCCATAACTATTAATAAATCAACAAATTTTCTCTTATGTTAGAAATAGTGGGTGGTAACTCCCATTATTCATTTTGTTATAATGAAAAGAAGAGAAAAATTGAGATTTATGGGTACTGGAAAGCTAAATATAAAAGGCTAAAGAAATTATAACTACCAACATGAAAAAAATGTGTGTGAAATAATTCCTGAAATTGTTTGAAAGAACCTGGGAAATTATAAAATTTTGGAAAGGATGTCCTTTGAACTAGTAACTCTTGATGGGTTATCAAAAGGTCAGTAAATATATTAAAGAAGAAGATAGACTCAAATAATGAAGTTCAATGATTTATATGGGTGGATATTGGGAAGTATTTGAATAAATTCTCTAATATATGAGCCAATGTGTTTGGTGGGCTTCAACAACTACCAATGATAAAGGGTAAAGTAAATTCCTTTTTAAGCACAACTAAATAGGGTCAAGAGAATAGTGTGGTGAATGGTAAACATACCATCCACTATATAACTATAAATGTGTTATTTTATGCTATATCTACAAACTATTATATTTCAAATTAATTTTATAAGGGAATCATGTCACCACATCAATTAGTATTTTTTCAATTCTGATTAAAATTTCATAATGGTACAATGATCACATCTAATGTTTATAGCTTCGTTACAATAGATGTATATGGAAATTTTCTTCCTAAAAATTATGTGATTGTCCCTCATGAATAATATTATGTGATTTCAGGAATGAATTTGATCTCTCAATATATACAGTATTAATTTATGAGGAAGAGAATGCATATTCCATATTCTGAATGAACCTATAATAATTTATTAGATTGAGGATTCATATTAACATCCAAAGTAAATTACTTATTTCTTGTGGGTCTTAATTCATATCTGTGAAGGTAATCTATCTAAAATAGTTAGGGAGATAATAATTATTGAGTATATACATACATTACGAGAGTTTATTGATGTATTTTTTGTAGATTTTTTGAGTATACCTATGAATCATGAAGTTGGTTTTTCAATAGTACTAATACCTAGTGTTATTCAAATTTTAAAGACTCCTTATAGAATGTCACAAATTTATTTTCATGAGTTAAAGGATAAACTCAAGTAAAATCATGATAAGGGATTCATATTCCCTAATGTTTCTTTATGGGGTGGACATATTCATTTAACAAAAAATAATTATGGATAAATTCATCTTTTCAATGATTATTGAGAACATACATGGTCACCATCAAGAAATAGTAGTCTTTAACTCATATGGATTATTTGTATGATAAATTACGAGGAGCGCAATACTTTTGAAATATTGACTATCAATTTGGATATCATAAGTTGATGGTTAATTGGGAATATATACCCAATATAACCATTATTCAAAGGTATGGGGATCATGAATTAATAGTTATGTTTTTTTGGCATACTAATGCCCAGGTAATCCTTCTGTATTTAATGAATAATGTCTTCAAAGATTACCTTTAACAATTATTGATTGTCTTTATTGATGATATCATTATATATTAAAGGATAAACTAAGATCATGAATATAATTTGACAATTTTGTTGACGAACCTGATAAAGGATAATTTATATGCGAAATACTTAAATTGTGAATTTTGGATTCTAAAAGATTCATTTATTGATCATATAATCTCATGTGAGGGTGTTTCGGTGGATCATTCAAAGATATAGGTAATTAAGTAATGGAATAGACAAACCATGGTTATAGAGAACCATAGTTTCATTCAGTTGGATAAATATTATAGACTCTTTGTGAGAGATTTATTAGGAATATCTAATCCAATCACTAAATTTACTAATAATGGGGTTATGTTCTTGTTGACTGATAGATGGGAAGCGAATTTTACTGACCTTATGAAATGTTTATCAGTACATTAGTTCTCACACTACCATATATTGGATAAGGTATTGTTGTCTTTAGTGATGAATAATATAATACATTTGAATGTTATCATATAGACTGATATGTTGATAGCATATTCCTTATACCAATTGAGAAGACATGACAAAAATTACCAGAATCTGGATTCGGTGATAAAAATGGAAATTTTTGCATTATAGAAATTAGGGAATTATCAATATATTTAAAGGTGATATATATAGATCATAAAATTATAAATTTTATATTCACACATAAAGATTTTATTATGTCCTATATAATATGGTATTAATCAATTAAAGATTATTACTACTCATTGCATTACCACCCTAGCAAGGTGAAAAGGGTGGTATATGGTCTTAGTTGAAATAATAATGCTAGCTTATCTATGATTTTGATCACAAAATATCCAATATTTCGTTATTTTCAATGTATGGATCTAGAAATATTTAAGGGATGGGGGAAAACCTTTATTTATCAAATGGGTGTTTAACCATCTATGTAAATGATGATTAAAGAGGTGCAGAAGGAAGATGCACAGATGGGAAATAATTTCAAAAATATTCCTAAGTTTAATCTTTATTGTAATTGAATGATATAGATGAATAACCACATATGTGTTCCATCCATACCATACTGAATGATGGATTTAATGGATGAAGATTATAGTTTATCATTTTAAATTTATCCTAAATGTGCCAAGATGTATAGGTATTTAAAATATTATTTCTGGTGGAAAATCATGAATATTGATATTAAAAAATCTGTATCTTAGTGGCTGGTATTTCAATAAGATAATTCTATGAGATCTAAGTCAATGTGGATGCTATATCCATTACCCATACCATAAGAGAAATAGGAAAACATCACCATTTATTTTTTCAGTGGACTCCCCAAAAAATATAAAGAACATAAATATTTTTGTGTTATTATTGACCTCCTTATAAATACAAAAAAACTTTTATATCAGAGAAAATTTATTATCTGATTGAATATCAATAATATACATTAATAAATTATTAAAGTTTCATATAGTACCACATTCTATTGTATCTGACCAATATATCAAGTTTACCGCGTGTTCTAGAAATTTCTTCAGCATGTTCAGGATTCAGAGTTGTGTTAAAGTACTATATTTCATCCTCAAATATATAATCTTTCTAATAGAACAATTCAAAACCTATACTATATGTATATATATTCTTATAATGATTTAAATGGTGGTTGGGATCAACACCTTCCTCTAGTCTATTTTTTTACAATAATAACTTCACACATGATTCTAGTTGTCTTTATATGAAGACATATATTGAAGGCAGTGAAGAACTCTAATGTGTTTGGATGAAGTTAGGTAATGAAATATTTTGGGACTTGAGTTGACTGAGGAGATAACAGATAAATTTAGAACCATTCAGTAGCACATAAGGAAATCTCAAGGTCAAGAGAAAAGTTATGCTGACAATCATCAATGAGGTATTGATTTTCAAGATGGTGACAAGGTATTCCTATGAATATCTATTTGAAATAAGGTTATTATATTTGAAAATAAGGGAATTCAGAGTCCAAGAACTATCATCCCCTCTGATATACAGTATCATTTTAGGATAGTAGATCATCATTTCTCTCATCCACTGGATATCTCTCAAGTTCACAATTTGTTCAGTATATATCTAGTGAGGATGTATATACATGATCCATCAAATGCAGTAAAAATATAGTTCATGCTCATTAAATACTGTTTCACTAATGAGGGAAAAAGATTTAGATTCTAGATCATATAGAGAATGTGATAAGAAACAAGAACACTCATCTTTTCGATGATTTGTGGTGAAACCATAATTTAGAGGAAGCTACATGGGAAACTAAGGATGTGATAATGTAGATGTATTCTTTTTATTTTATATCCAAGTGATAATATTTAGAGGGTGAAAGTCTTATAATGGGCATACAATTTAACACCTTGATATTTTAAGATGTATTTCTCTTTAAATAAATTTGATTTCTTTATATCTCTTTAAATGGAATATTGAGTTTAAACAAACCGATATGTAACCATCATTATTTAGTTATGATCATTATAAAATATCTGTTAAACTTTATAGCATGAATATTAATAAAAAATTTGTGAAGAATATAGAAGGTTAATATAATGTAAATTCATTTATAAATATGTACTCAATTTTATATAAAATAATTTCAAACATAAAAAATACATTTCATCAAGAAAATAATTTTTCTTTATTTATTTTTTTGATAAAATAATAAAATTAATTTATGTAAAATTTGGAAAAATTATTTATCAAAATTAACCCCATTTATTAAATCATCAAGTATTAATTATCTTTGAATTAATTAGTTTTTTGAAAATATTTATTTTTTTACGAATGATGAAAAATATAAATTTTTAATGAAAAAATATAATTCAATTTAAAGAATTTAAAATTTATTCATTTAATTTTAAAACCTTTTTAAAAGTAACATTACTTAATTTATAATATTAATAATCTAGTTAATTTTACTAGAATAATTTTTAATATGGGATTTTAGTATAAACTCTTTTGTACTTCAGAAAATAATTTTTTTGAAAAATATCTGTTCATCACGTTTTGTAGGTTAGATTTTATATTAAATTATTTCTCTTATGTTTATTGAATCCTAAAATAATTAATTTAAATTTTGAATTATGAGGATCAAATTTTTAAAATTCGTTACATTATTTTTTTATCTTTATGAATAGTAACCATGGTAAATATTTTCAACTATAGTGAAAGTAAAATGGGTCAAGTAGAGTTAATTTTTTTGGATAAGGATTTAAAATTTATCTAAAACATTAATTTATCCGATTTTATGATTGTTTTTCAGCCATTTCTATCCAAAATTCTAAAATATGGATTTTTTTCTATTTTTCCTTGATTATGACATTTATATTATTTTAGGAAAAGGATAAATATATAATGTCACTCTCTTGACTTATATATAAATAAAAAATTTTAAAAACATAAAACAATGATATGTTTGTTTATAAATAAAAATTGTAAAATTTAAATTATGTTATTACCATAGTAATTTATAATTTTTTAGTGACTGAATTATTACCTTAAATTCGTATGCAACATCAACACAATATCAATTAAATTAATAGAAACATAAAATTAGAAATATTAAGTGTAATAATATTCAGATTATTTATTATGTTCCATAAAAAATTTAGATAAATATAATATATTATGGGTTTTTGAATGTTTTTTATTAAAATTCAATAACTATCGTGAGGACTTTCATGTCAAAGTAAATGAAAAGTTCCAAAGATGATATTAATGTTATTTTATAAAAAAATTTAAATGGTTTAAAATTCCTAAAAATATTATATTTTGAAAATTTAATGGGATATGTATGAAAATATCAACCATGGTATATTCATTGGACACTTATTTTTTATAGTACCATTTTTTACCCACATCGTGTAACAAATATTAATAATGTAGTAATTATTAAAATGGTTAATAGGAGTTTGAACAAAGAGATAAGGGTGGGAGAACCACTTAAACACTTCCAAATTTAATTTTTGAGATTATTTCGAATTATAATAATCCTATATTAAAAATATGTCAATTTTTACTTTTTTTTGTTATAAATATTGATTTATATTAATTTAGTACTTCAAATAATTGAAAGAGTGTCCTCCTATCACATAAAAAATAGATCCTCTTATCCTCTCTTACTAAAAATTTTTGAGCCTTATATATTTTACAACACATAACATAATACGTTACAAGCTTCCTTTATCATATATTATGGCTTTTTTTCATTCCAAAAACGATCCTTTCAAGGCTTGAGGTGTAATAAAAAAAATGTCTCTCAACAGATGGGTATAACTAATAACCAAGTGTTTTCACTTTTATTTATTCTTCAACATACTATAAATCTATGGATTCCATTTTAAAATAATTAATTATGAATATGAAATAAAATTACTTATTGTTATTTTTATTTAAAAATCATTGTCCAATTCAATCCATCCAATGGAAAGTGAAAACACTGCTTGTGATTACGTATTGCTTACCATCTCTACATAGTCGTGTAATTAATTTTTCATCACCCCGCTACCTGACTAATTATATGTATGTATTTAAAAATTTAAATTCCATTTATAATATTTAAATTATTTTGGAAATTTTATTTTTTATTTATATTATTTTGTTCCATCAATCGAATAATTGAAATAGCATTCATATGTACATACAACCTAAAATCTCCAATAACAGTGTAATTAGATTTTCTATATATACATTTTATAATTAATATATATGTTATTTATATATTTAATAACATTATAATGGTAATGAAACCTTGATTAAATAATATGTACTATAACATCAGACCTGAAACTTCTATGAAAAATGAAGTAGTTATCACAAGAAATAGTGATTTTAATAAATAAATATTAATACACTATTGATAAGAAGTTATAAGTAAATAATATATGGTACAATACATATTAATATGGTTATGTGATATATGTATATTAAATATATATTTATTATAATTTATATTTTAATGTGTATGAAGAAAGATTAGACTTGAGGTAAGGGATTTATATTTCATTTCAACATTAATCAGGATTGTTTGTGCTGGAATTTACATTAAGAAAATTATATGATTATTATCTGATTAAAAATATAAAATGTTTTTATCCTTTGGTTATTTCATAATATTTAATGTATTATCAATATTTTGTTCTCCTGGGTTTATACAAACATTCAAAAAATATTTTTATGAAAATTCAGCCTTATTTCTCCACTTTCATTCAGAAAAGAATTTTCTCCTATATCCATTCTCTCTAAAATGTTTGTAAATAATGTTTTAATTATTACTTTGTGACTATTTAAACTTTTTTACCATTTTTAAAACTTTAAAACCATTTAAAAAGAATCTAGATATCGTTTTTTTTAAAAAGGTACTTTTTATAGATTGTTTGAATGGAATCTATGTTTTAATAATTATTGCATGATAATAATTTCCCACAGTCATTATTACTCAATTTTTTGTATTTTATTTTATATATTTTCATGTTTCATTTAAAATATATTTTTTCTTTAATATTATTAAAATATTTTGATCTATAATTCTTGATAGAAAAATTGATGGGTATTTTCATCCAGAAATATTCTAGAGATATTTTGAATAAACTTTTCATCCATGAAAACATTATCTGAAGTTAATTATTATTTAATGGGGTTATGATTCAATGATTCCATACTAATTGATTCTATGTATGGTATATGGTTTTGTTTATGATATGTTTAAGAACCCAATTTATTTTTTACTTATTATCATATGATGATGTGATGAATTATTTGTGATCTTGTGAAATTTAAACGAATGAATTATGATTATGGAATGGTTGGTAATGTTATATCCCTCTGATCCATTGGATGAATTGATATTGATATATCACGAGATGATGATAATCATGGAAATTAATTGGAATATATTTGTCCACATATTAATTCATGATTATTATTTTTTCTTATCTATGCTCATATATATATGAATGGAAATGATTTAAAATAATTTTTTTTTCATATTTTGATGTGTGAGTATGATCGCATTCAAGTTATTCTCAAAAAATTATACATGAATGTGATTACATTTATCTATGTTTACCAGGGTATAATTTCTTATTCATATAATAAAATATTCCTATTTTGTGACTCTTGATTTATGATTACGATATTGACACCCTAATTGGTCATACTTAAAGAAATGAATCGACCATAGATATTATGATCATTGATATTCTATGTATGAATATTTAGTGTTGAGAACATTTACATGAATAATTTATCATACCCTTATGATCAACTTATAATATAATGTTTGATTTCTCTCATGCCTACCTTTATTGAGCATCTGATATCACCATTCTTATATGTTCCTCACCTAGGTTTTGATGGGAGGTTCTAAGTGGGATGAGTCTATGGGGGTATCTTATATAAATAAAGATGTTTAAGATAGTGAATGTTGTACTTAAATAATATTTTTGTATATCTTGATTCCAAATACAACAAAACATTATGATCCTTGGTCATTTATTATTGTTAAATGTTTAAAATATTCATATAAATTGATGTAAAATCTATATATGGTGTGCGTGAGACCTTTTAGTTGGTATTTTTGCAGGGTATAGTTTATCATTAAATATTAGGGGTATAAAACATGGTTGAAAACCCTAGGGATGCATCCACGCTTCAGAAAGCCTCCTGTGCTAACTTGGTTGGTGACTTTGTCATCCTTTGTCGTCTTAGAATCAACAGGATCTACAATCAACCGAAGAGATTACTTGAAGTGTTATGGCAATCTCCGATTCCTGCCTGGATAAAAATCAATGTTTATGGTGCTTCTAATGGAAATTTAGGTCTCGCGGGCTGTGGGTACACCTTCATGGATTCTCATGGGAATTTTCAGGGCTACTTTTTGGGTGGATGTGGATCTGCCTCCACCCTAGAGGCTGAGATGATGGTGGTGATTCAGGCATTCAACATCATTAAGCTAAAATAATAGAATAATATTTGGATTGAAAGTGATTCCACCACCATTATTCAAGCTATTTGGAATGGAATGGTTCACCTTGCTTGATCTCTTACAGCGCGTTGGAAGAGATTTCTTAGCTCTCTCCAAGAGAGAGTATACATTGCCACACATACCTTTCGGGAAGCAAACATAGAGGTTGATGGTCTTTCCAAAAAAGGTATCAACAAGGACATTACATGGAGTGATGACATACTGGTTGAGATCTTTTTTTATTATGAAAAATATTGTAATAAAATTTCCTCCTTCAGAATCTTGTAATTATTCTTTCAATTTTTAATAATAATTTGTGTCTTTGTCTTTGACCAAGACATTGCCTTTTATAAAATAATTACATTATTATCAGGATTCTATAGTTGTATATGGTTTTCAAATAGATGCATATATGTGAAATAACCCCAAAAATAGTTGGTTTAATATGTTTCAACCATCATTCTAGTTCATGGTCATTTTATTCATACTATTCACCAGATTTGATACTCTAGGTTGTACGCCTTAGTTAAATCACATTTTCATTATAAACCATTATGATGTATTTAAATATAAATGACCATGGATGACTTAGGTTAAACCTAAGATTCCTAGGTTGATAATAAAGTGTCATAATTTATGATTTCTCATGATTTTATTTTCTTGAATATATGTTTTTTCAATCAAATTATTTTATATTTGTTCTTAAACTATGTTTTTTGTTTTAGAAAATGGATGTAAGTAGTATAAATATTCTCAATTATGAATGGGATGATCAATAAAATGACAATCTTCAAGAGAAAAAAAGGCTAGAAATCAATAATAAAATATCTTATGACTATGATCACTCAACTATCTCAAGAAATGAATTGAAATGTGGTTTATTTTTATGTTATTAATCCACAAAGGTGGGAGGAACATGCCATTGAGTATTTTATATGAAAACATCCAAACTCCTTATATTGTTATTTTGATCCACTAGTTACTGAGTAATGAAACAATGTGATGGAAAAAATATTTTCCTTTCATTGGTTCTCATATTATGAAGAATTTGTCTTAGTATTTTATCACCTGGAAGGAAAAATTTACCATGGGTGGACTTTTAGTAAGAACCCGATACAATAGTAAGAAATTGACTCTATGGAATAGTAAATTCTTAAGAGGGAAATTATTACTAAATACCTTCCTTGAACTCTTTAAACTAAGATGTAATGGTAACTTATTAAGATAAAATGGGGGGATTATGAATCCATTGGTACCTGAAAGGAAAATGATACAAGACATTCAAGGTATGATTCTAGATTTATAATTGACCCTATCAAAAAAATTGTTCTATTTTTAGTGGATTAAAAAAAATCTAAAAAATATGTTTTCCATATGATGCTTTGGTATCTATGGATAAATCATCCAATGTGCTCTAAAGGTATAAGTACATAGTAGAAAATCAAATTATTATTCTAGTTTTAAAAGAAATAATAGAAAAAATATATCTTCATAGAAACATAAAAGATTAATTTCAAGGAGGAAATATGATCACACCAACAATATTCTAGAATGTGGGGGAAAACATTTTGGAAATTTTATAAGAGGAAATGTGAAATTATTAAATTAGGGAAAGACTATCCATCAAACAAGTGATTTTTGACGTTAGATGAAAAGGTCAAAAAATGTAACCTTCGTGAATAAGGATTCAAGTAATATTGTTAAATGATTTAGATACGTTGATATTGGAAATTATGATTAAAATTCCAAATCCAAGAGTTAATGAGGCTGTTTGGCCTCAACAAAACCCTATGAAAAATGCTAATGGAAATATATTTTCTATCACAACTAAAGAAGGTATAGTGAATAGCACAGTGAAAGGTAAACATACCATCCACTCTAGAACTACAAATAATTTCATTGATTATGGATCTACCATATCTATTATATATAAATAATTTTATAAGGTTATCATGCCACCACTACAATAATTATATGTTATATTAGCATTAAAAACCCCCAACGGTATGATGATCATATCTAAATTTTATAGCACCTATTTAACATAAGTTTGTTGGAATTTGATTCCTATAAATCTTTTTATTCTACCCAAGTTTAATTTGATGTTATTTTTTTAATGTATTGGATCTTTTTATATAGTTCCTTTATCAACTATCAAGGAAGAGAACTCACATTTCATATTGTAAATGAACCTATGATTGTTAATCAATGTTATTATGAATACAAAATTCAAATTGAAATTATCCCTATCTTGTGGGTACTAATTAATATCCATGAATGGCTTTACCTCAGATAGTTGTAAGAGAAACTTAACTTCTTGGATATTCTTATCGTGTGAGAGTTTGTTGATGTATTTCCAAAATATTTTCCTATTTTTCCTTTGAATAGTAAATTTGAGTTTTTGATAGAACTAATACCTAGTGATATTTCTATTTCAAAGACTAATTATTTAATGAACCAAATGGAGTTATAGGATTTGAAGAAGAAACTCCATGATAATATTGATAGGGTATTCATACACCATAGTGCATCACCATAGGGTGAACCTGTTCTTTTTATTATGACGAAATATGAGTAAACACATATTTCTATTGATTATTAGGAACATAACACGATCACTTTCAAGGAAATTTATCATATACCCCTTATCAATGATTTTTATGATCCATTATGTGGATCCAAATACTTTTCTAAGATTTAACTTTATTCTGGATATCATTAATTTATGGTTAAGGAGAGTGATATACCCAAGATAGCCTTCAAATTAGGTATGGGAATTATAAATTTATATTGATGTTATTTAGACTTACTAATTCTCATATTAAATTCATATATTTAATGAAATGAGTATTTAGAGATTACCTTAATAAGTTTTTAGTGGTCTATATAAATAATACTCTTATATATTCAAATATAAATGAAGATAATTAATAAAATTTTACAATTGCGATGAAGACATTGAGAAAGAATAAGTTGTATAAATATTTTACAATGTGTGAATTTTTTTATTAGAATATTTCATTCTGGGGTCATATTATATATACTGGGGGTATTTAGATGGATCATTAAAAGACCTAAGTATTAAGTAATAGTCCATACCAACCAATGTTTCTTAGATATGTTTATTTTGGGTTTGGTTGATATTAACGACTCTTTGTGAGATATTTTTCAAGAGTATATAATCTACCCCCATGTTGAATATAAAGGTGGTTAGGTTCTTCTGGTCATATGAATGTGAAGATAATTCCAAGAAGTCGAAGATAATGTTGGCTGGTGAACCTATTCTCACCCTACTCAATAGTAGAGAATGAATTTTGATATATAGTGATACATTAAAGAAGGTAATGGGATGTTTCCTCATGTATAGTGGTATATGAATAGCATATGCCTCATGAAAAATGAAAATAAATGAGAAAAATTACCCAACTCATGATTTGGAGATAGTAGTGGTATTTTTTTCATTAAATATACAACAAAAATATCATTATGGGGAACAGTGTGATATATATAAAAATTATAAAATTTTGAATTGTATAATCACAAAAAATGAGTTGAATATATTCCTTTGAGGATGGTTATAAATGATCAAAGATTATGAATTATTAATAAAATACCACCATGGGAAGGTGAACAAGGTGAATGATTCTTGAAGTTAGAAGGATCTTGTTATCTTATCAATGATGTTACTCTAAAAATATAAAATATTTTAGGATTTTAAAATTATGGATCTAGAAATATTTAATGATTGGGATAGGTCTTATATTTATTAATATATTATTCAACCATCTATCGATGTGGGGATGGAAGAGGTTTCGAAGGAAGATGTAGAGAAAAAAAAGAAGGCTATAAATGTTCCTGAGTTCAACCACGATTGTGACAGAATTATAAAGTTTAGGCACTATATATGTGTTTTTTCCATAAAAAAATCAATGGATCTGTTTGATGAATCACATAGTTCATCATTATCTATTCATCTTTGTATTATGAATATTTATAGTGATCTGAAAGAGTATTTTGGATGGGAATATATGGAGAGATATATTGCAAAGTATTTATCATGGTGCTTGTTCTACCAAAAAGTTAATTTAGGGAGATAAAATTACAAGGGGGTTACAAACATTACCCATAATTAAATGGATATGAAAAAATAAAACCATGTATTTTTTCATTGGAATCCCCAAAACATCCACAACTCATAATGTTATTTGTTTTTTATTCAATGTCCTTGTGAAGTCATCAAAATTCAATGATATCATAAAATATTTATCTCTTCAAATTACTAAAAAATAAGGTTATACCAACAGTTCAAAACCATTGGTATATATATAAATCAATGGTTCACAAAAACATTGAATAAGGTGTCTTGCGTATAGGCTTATACCAACAGTTGAAGTCGATCATTTGGTATTTTGCTTTTGAAATTTCATGTTACCAATGGTTAGGTTAAATCCATTGGTATAAATACTTTACAATGGTTTAAAACCCCATTCCTAAATCCATATATCATAGTTTTATAAAAAACTGGATTATAGTTCTCAGTGTGGAATACATACCAATGGATTTAAGAAACTATTGGTATAGGATGATGCCAATGGTTTTCAAAATGTTGGTATAAACCTTCCAAATCTTCCTAGCGAGTAGCACCTCCACCTTACCCAAAAAACAAGCAAAAATCTCCAAATAGGGACCAACACCCCCACCATCCCCAATTATCTAATGAAATCCAAAAAAAGTTCCAAAAAACATCACCAACTAATATAAAAATAACGATAACACAATTTACTAGTTAATGAATTCTACCAGGGAAAACACACATTTAAAAAGTTCTCATATATTCATTCATAACTAATCATAAAACATAAAATGTCATAAATATTAGTAAAAAATATAAAGTATCAATATATCTCTCATAACCATCACCATAACTATTTTCGTCATAATTGTAATCCTCATCGTCATATTCACCATCATCCCCAGTAACTTCCTCACAATTTCCATCATCATAGCCATCTTCATCATCATCGGCATCACCATCACCATTTCCAGGAACTTCATCATCCCAACCACCATTATGGCCATCATTTGGTAAACTATATAATGTACACATCATTTACATATATTCATCACAATCCCCGGTGTTATCTATAGTAAGCTATGGATATCAGGCTTCCATAAAATTCATAAATTCTTCGTTAGCCTTTTTATTCAATTTATGCTCTTGAATGTGCATTTTTTGCCTTTCCTCCCACATCTTGACCATGTCCTACCTTTGAATGATTTGTTCTGAACATAGTTTTACTAGAAATGGAACCTAAAGGGGGCTAATATCTATTAGGGACAATATTAATCCCTAGTTGACATCAGACTCTTCCAAGGTTATCTTCACCTACTACATAATTTAAATGATTGTTTCACCCAAAATTTTCAGCTTCCTACTCATCATGGGCATCAAAATCACACTATTAAAAATATAAATGGAGTATTTAGTTATAATATTGGTAATATTATTTTAAATCAGTAAAGTAAAACATACAATCTATTGTTGTGTTTATTCATTTATCTTTCTTCCAACTTTCTTCTTCACACTCGAGAAAAAAAATTTGATCAAGGAACACATCCTTAAATATTCAAAACATCCCACTTAAATGACATTGAATATTGAAAACCATAATTCAAAATATTATAGTAATAATTAATTTCATAACTAAAATAAAACTTATATACTTGATTTTGTAATATGATTTGTTATAATGATTTATTAATTTCTTACAGTATTATATGAGTTGGTTATGAAAATAATTTTTCTAAAAAATACGGATAATTTGGAATAATATTAAATAATTATTTTATAAATTAACATAATGTAAAATTTAAATATTCTTTTTGTATATATTACATCCATGAATATAAGTGAAATTTAATTATAAAATAATAGAAATGGAAGGAATTTGTAGAATGAATCCAATGAAGATTAAATACACGTATAATATTGTAAAATGGAAAGTTCAAATGTATGCAAGATGTGTTACTATTTGGTTATAACTATGTTCCTATGATTTTATTTTATAGTGGTTAAAGTGGGGAAAATCATGGTAAATTTTTCATTGATGGATATTGAAGAATGAATATAGTCAAAATTAGTGTTTTTTTGGTTAAAAATTCACATAAATTAATTTGATTTGTTATTTTTTTGGATAAAGGATTTTAATTTTTAGTTAGAATGAGAGTTTTTAAAATTCAAATTATATGTTCTAGGAAGATTAGCAATATGTTTTTTGTTTTGAAATGGTGTTTATTTCATTTTTTATGGTTTAAGTAGAAGGAAAATCAGTTTAGTGTATTTATTATTTTAATTCTTAATTTTCATTTTTCTCATAGTTGAATCTTGATATTTGGTAATTAATGTGGGAATAATGCTTCTAATCCTTGTGAGGAACGGTAACATAACTTTATTTACGTGTTTTTGAACATCATTGAGCTTGTAATTCACTAATATAGTGTATTATATTTAATAAGATAGTTTTATTTCGTTGTATTCTTGCTATTTGATATGAAATTATCTAACAATTCAGTGAGAGATGTTCAAATTTTTTCTGATATAGATTAAAAATGAGAGCACATGTGAAATTGTGTTACGTTTTGCTTATATTTTTGTATGTCATTGAGTATGATAATGAATACAAAAAGTTTCATGATTTAAAAGTTACATCGAGTAGAATAAAATATTTTATAATGATTTATTTTATTTAATTTATCATGTGAAAATATTATTATATAATATTTAATAATATTTTTATGTGATTAAAAGACGTAAATTGAAGGAATTGTGTTTAAAGGTGATAAATGTATCAATTGTTGAATTAATAACTGTCAATCATATTTCTGTGTTGGAATTTTTTGTTTTAATTGTGCTTTTTGGTGAGAGATCATTAATGATCTATAATGATTTTTTGAAATCATTGTGTGGTATTTTGTCATGTAAAATGTAATTTACATGATTTAATTTCTTTTTTGGGTTGAATAAATTGTGTTAATTGTTGAAATTTATTTAAAACATGAAATTTAGGGTGGTATAGGTAGCTAAATTATGTGTAAGATTTAAGCGAGATAGAGTGTTATTAAATGGGTATATGAAGTGATTAAAATAAGGGTTTAATATTTAAATTTGAGAAATCTTCAATGCTAAAATGTAAGTAATTACAACCTTTAATATAATATAAATTCCTTAGGTCCAGCTTTGAGTTACAATGATGTTTTATTAATGCTTGTGGGTCTTTATAGAAATAATTAAAAGGGGTAGAGATGGTAAAGTTAAAAAAAATAATAGTAGTATATTATTATTATGAAATCTACTAATAAATATAAACATATAAAATTTAGTAAAAGTATTTCTGAAGATTTCTGTATGGGACCACCTAAAGGATTTGATTATCTAAATATTGATGTAAAAGAATATAATTTGTGAAAGTTAATTTATGTATTGAATAAATAATATCTGAGTTAGTATATACATTTTGATGATGTAGTAAAAGGGGTTGGTTTCATAATAATGAGTGTAATCATGGATATTTGTCAGAGTTACAACGAGTATAAAGAACAATTGGATGAAGAGTACACACAACCCATAAAAATAATACCTCTTCTATGAAATCTTAGGAAAGCCATCAATATGATATATAATCGATATATTGGTGTGAGGATAAGAAAAACCAATTGAAGTTATATTTTTTGAAGTAGGCCGTTGTAGGAAAAATACTAGTAATTGGTGGGGACATGTAAAAAGGGGAAGAAGAGGATTTTTTGACTGTATAAGGTTTAATTTTTAAATTTAATGAAGTTTTTACCCCCTAGGAAAACCTTCAATAGGACTTATAATGGGTATTTTTGTGTTAGGATAAGAAAAACAAAGTGAATAAATAATTCTTGAAGTATACCATTGATGTACATTAACTAGGTACTACTGTGTAAGTGTGAGAAGGTTCATAGGGATATTTTCTGAGTGGTTACTAGAAAGGTTTTATATTAGTTAATAAACAATGGGTACACAATAAAATTCCTTAAAAATAATTCATTCATTCTATAGCTATACAAATTTTACCATAAATATTATATAATTTCTTTTGATTTCCAATGAGAAATTGGGGAGTTCCAAGAGTTAAATAGAGATGTCAAATAAAATTTATAAAAATGATTTTAGGTGTTTTTGAGTTTTTGGTGCAGATATGTTTTGTTCTTCATTGAATTTTAGGAGGTTAAAAATTATATATATATGATTTTTAATCCATGTTAGTCTCTAGTAATAATTGTATAAGATTTTAGATTCCTATAAAATGATGGAAATGTGTAAACATGAGTCATTGGACTAAGACTTGATTATGAAATTGGGCCTGGCTTGATAATTATATATTTGAGTAATTTATTGATATGAGTTAATTTAAATGTTTTTATGATATTTAAGGTTTTGATCACGTGATAAGATTATAGAATACAATGAATTTATTTATTTTAAAACTTCTACTTTGGAGATTACTCTATAGTTGGGATTATTCTTATGGAATGTAGTGATTTATGATTTATGGTGTGAATAATAATGTTAGGGAATTTAATTTATTTCTGTATATGTAATACTGGTCACAGGATTTGTCTTTGTGGTTTTTTGTTGGATTCTTATAGGTGGATTGATAATTACAATTTTATCAGTTACTTCATTTATGAATACCTAATCCTAGTACAATCATCATATTTGGGTTGGTGTCTTCACACCATATCACCTATATCTAATGTTATAAATTGAATTTATTTGGTTTATGGTTCCCTATCAACTATAGTACATCATTATCGCATGAATATCCAAGAGACCTTAAGTTATAACCGTGATTGTATTTATATGCACAATTATTAGTGTTTATCGCTATTAATGGATTACCATTCGAATAAAGAATGTATTGGATACTTTTAATTAATCATCATCAATCATCTAAGTTGATGATTAATGGATACAAGGTCTGTTATATTTATGTTCATCAGGTTTATTTTCTATTCTTCTAAAAAACTATCTATCTAATTTATTTTATGCTTATAAAATGTTTATACATGATTGAAATCATTGACATCTATCAAAACCATTCCCTAAAAACAACTTTCCAATTACCTCATAATAGGAACCCCACACTCTTTTACCATAGTATCCCCACTAACATATATATCATTCACACTTGATTCTTACCTACTACTAACCTTGTCACAAATATAACTAATTTCTTCCTAGGGATGTTCATATGAGGTCTTCTTAAAGATTTAGTGAATTTTTTTCTATAATCTTATAATAAAAATTATTTTAATTTGCTAAATAAATTCATGATTTTTTGTATATAAATCACTATCCTTGTCTACTATTAAAAAATATCTCGCATCTTGGAATTATTAAGAGGTTATATAGGATTAAAGAAGAAAATATTCTATATTAAACCCCACTTTACACTTCCCTATAATAAATATATTTTTAATATATCCCAAAATATATAATTATTCAATATAGTTTTCATGAAAAAAAATTAATGAATCTATATAATATAGAAATGAAGAAATTGTATTTTCATAAATTAATTAAATAAAAAAATAAGTGACTGTCATACATACCTTTCTCATGATTCAACCTCGTAGTCCTCCCCAAATTGTGGAGGTATTTCATAGAATCTTAATGTTTTTATTCATTTATGATGCTTCCTAAAAAAATTAAATAATAAAAAATTTATGAATTAAATTCTTGGTATTTTTCATTAAAAACCTCAAATTTTATTAATAACAAAAACTCAATACATCTAAAATAAGAAGTCATTCCACAATAATGTTATATTAGAAATTAATTCAGGATAGGTGTGGCATATAAATTTATACCAACTCTATAATTTATTCCACTATACAACTCATGATTATATACCCTCCACAACTCCACTAATTCCATGAGCCAATATTTCTTTTTAGCCTCACCATTGGGGAAATTATAAAGATGTTGGCCCCCAAAATATTAATTTATATAAATAGAAAACAATATAAAATTTATCCTAATTAATTTTATTACCCATAACGAATATGTAGTGATATAACAAAATCATATTATATTTATTTGGAAAAACATAAAAAAAATTGTTTCTTAGAAAAAATCAATAGGTTCAAATTAGAATGTTTACAATGGGTATGATATAGTTTTCATATATTTTCAATTTGACACAATTTTATTTTTCTTAGGTCATTTGGTTCATTTTGGTCAATTTATTAGTTATTTTTTTTTCTTTTTTTGGGTTAGGTCATATGGTTCATATTTTGGGTTAGGTCATTTTTCCATTTTTGGTTAGGTCGTTCTTTTTATTATCTCTAATTTTCATTCTATTTAGTTTAAAATGTATAAATTCATTTCATATTTTTTTTTAATTGAACTGTTTCATATTTTTTTTGTTTGGTAGGTTATAATACAATTAATGTTAATATTAGAAAGCGAGACACAAATAAAAATGTAACTATTTTGTATTGAAAATGAATATGAAGGTCACGTTAGATATAAAATATTTTTAATCAATAGTAATGATATTTTAATAGTACCAAACTAAACAACCCAAGTCAATCTAAACCAAATGAACTGAGAACAGGGATTGATGATTCTATGTGTTTCCCACAACAACTTCATGTTCATAGTTAACTTTGACTTTTTAACTATTGGAGTCATGATGTTACACCCCAGGTAAATAAAGAATATTACATCTTTATATTTATCCATATTTGTGAATAAAATATTAATATTACTTTAAAGGGGATGCTATGCTCGATGGCATACCCAATACACAACAAATAGTTTCATGGGAATCTTACGTTGCACTCTAATAATAAAATAATATTATTTTAAATGGTAGTTAATGCCTAGTCGTTGTAATGGAGGGAATGAACAGAACTAACTACAAAATGATTATATATGTTTGTCAAATATTTTTACTCTTTACAATAAATGTTAGAGGATTAAAAATGAGAATGAATCCAATTTTAAGCGTAGAAATTCTAATATTCTTTAAAAGGTCGATTAACCGCCTTTTGAAGGAGAACCTCTTTGAAATCCACTTTTTGACAATTTTACGTGTTATATTTGACAAAATAAAATTTTTATTTAGAATTGGGACATCAAAATTTACTTTGTTTAATTTTTTGGTACTTTTCCGAAAAAGTTCAATTTTTAATGAATAGTAAAAAATGTTGTATTTTAATTCAAAAACTCTTTTTAATCTAATTTATTTATATTATTAGATTATCTACTGAATTGGTTTTAAAGTGAAATTAGAATATATTTTTACCATTTAATCCAGTATTGGTCATTGGAATTAATTTCACTTTGAAATTGGACTTAAACTAGTGTCAATCTTTTGATACTTATTATTTCATAAAAACACGCTATTTGCTCTAACTGCGGGAATTAATTATAAAATTAATTAATTCAACTTCTATGTTATGAATTTGGTAAAATAGACATCATTTTTGAATTCATAATATTAAATATAGCTTAGGGTGAATTTTTGGTATTTTTCTGAAAATCTCCAATTTTTGATGAATAGTGAAACCACAAAGTGGTGGTTACAAAATTTGATTTTTCTTTTAAATGGGACTTTACCACTTCTGTGATTTGAATTTCAAAAATCCAATTTAAATGATTTTAACTGTTAAGTAAAATGTGGTTCAATGGGATGAAAATAATTTTTGATGAAAAGTAACTTTTATGTTTTATTAATCGCGATTAAATGTAATTAGTGTGATTTAAGGTAAAAATGATATTATAATAAATGAAAATATATTGAAACTTGTCCTAACCCTATTGTATGAGTTATGGTCTACCAATACAACCCATGGGACTATTTTTGGTACGCCATGGAGCCACTTGGGTTTGATAATTACATTTATGCCTTTTATTTAAAGTTAAAATAAAAATGTCACAAACATGATTTGTTTTACTAAAACAATTTTTACATGTGGTTATACAAGTCAGAATTTTGACTATAAATAGTCATTGGAAAGATAAAAATATTTCCTACATCGTAGTGTTTTTTTTTATTTTTAGACATTAAATAAATTAAATTCTTTATGACATCATGATGATGCAGCGATAACCTCATTATTTAACTATTTAATTAAAATAGAAAGATAATGAAAAATATAGAACCTACACATGTCAAAAACCTATTGTATGGGTGGATTTCGAACCCTTATCACCTTATCCTCGAAACAAATCAATGTGGGACCATTAAAATCCGAAAACCATTTGAAAATAAAGTAACATTTTATACTTTACCAAGAGTGCCCATCCTCTCCTCTTATAAAAGGCCCCCACCTCTACCACCTTACCCACTCCTCTCAAACCATTGGTTCGACCAAGATCTGATCATTTTGTCTCTCAAAATCCCTCTCCTCATCCTATAAGCCTTAACTTAGGCAGTAAGCTCTTCAAGAAACACTTTTGGTTCAAACCAAAGGGAGTTACCCAATTTTAAGGTAACGTCTTCACTTGTGCTCTTTTGTTTTATTTTGCTTCTCCAACCCCCTAAACTCTTTTTATTCATTTAATTTGTAACAACTCCAGTATCTTCAATATACTAGGATGTTGTTATAATATTTATTCGAGCTACACTTACACACACCTTCATCTAATGGTTAAAGAACATACAGTTTCTATGGATGGCGAATTTCTGCCTCACGAAACGATGATTGTTCAACACTCATATAACACCTTCAACGGGGGCAATTAAGATATCACTATGTTTATATATGATATATAATATTTTTATGTTTTACTTAAGCTTCTGTATTTTTCATTTTTGGCATTCCTTTATGGCTTCCATTATGGGTATACGCAATATCTTCATTTTAGGAAGTACGGACTACCGCCCCCTCAAAGTGATTTGATTCGTTAATTCCATATGTGGGATGTATAAAGGATGGATTTAAAGTTATTATATATGATGTTATAATTTAATTATAATATACTTTTATATCATTATTGTTTTCTTTCCATTAATGTATGAGATAGAAATGAAAGTAGCGTTCATGCGTAGGTACGGCTTACCGTCTCCATGAACGGTGCATTTCATTTCTTATCATCAAATGTAATGTACTATTATAAGTACATATAATGGATATATATGATTTATGATACAACTAAACGATGAATATAATTCTTGAATTAAAAATATATACATCTCTCATTTAGTTTTAATTCCATTAATATGACATAGAAATGAATGTAGCGTTCATGCGTACGTACGGCTTACTGTCTCCATGAACGGTGCATTTCATTTCTTACCTCTAAAATATTATGTAATATTATAAATACATGTATATGCTGGATATATATTATATATATTATATCCAAATCAGGAATTTCATTCCAGATATAATGATCCTTTAACCACACGAACAACATGTAATTGTAAGAAATCTACTTTTGACTTAAGAACCAAATATCGACAAAACAAACATTATTAACGTAAATGATTAAATATTGTTTATAACATGAAAATAATTGATATAAAAGGAATAATGAACTTGAAAAAAGGTTTTTAAGAGAGTATAAATTAACTCAAGTTTATTATTCAGGACGTTAAAGAATGATCGAGTCAAGTCGGACCCGAGGTAAGGGATCCTACTCCTCTCTTTTTAAATACGCTCTTTTATGTCATTCCTTTTAAAGATCATCTTTCTTGTTTTTGGGATGTTATTTTATATTACTCTTACTGTAATTTGTATGTTCATATGATGAGAGACCCTATTCTCTCTCATCAATCCATTTTGGATGTTTTTAGTGGCGCCGTTAGGCTGCCGAATTTTTGTATGAGATTTAACCTCTCTCTTTCTTTTTAAGTACACTCATTTATGTCACTTATTTTAAGCTCCTATTTGTTATGTTGGGGGATGTTCTTTTATATTACACTTTCTATAAACATTATGTTAATATGATGAGATACCCTATTTGATCTCATCAATCCATTTTTGTATGTTTTATGTGGCGCCATTAGGTTGCCGAGTTTTCGTAAGGGATATTTCTTCTCACTTTTATTCCCATGAGAATTATGCTACATTTGCCACAATATCCTTTGAGTGGCGTATTTACTGCCCATTACGTTACTAATTGTTTAATATACTTTCATTTATGATTATTTAAATCAATTTTTTATTGTCTTTCTTTCACGGGGTGTATGTTTCGAAAGTTACCCAAGTCGGTAAGGGAACCTTTCACCCTCCTCTTTTAAAAGACTTCTTTTTTTATGTCTTTTAATTCACATACTATTATGTTGGGATATGTTCTTATATACCCTTATTGATGTAAATTTTATGTCCAAGTGATGAGATACCCTTTTTATCTCTCATCAACTCATTTTCTGAATTTTGAAGTGATGCTGTTAGGCTGTCGAATTTTACCAAGGGAACTTTTTAACCCAATTTCAATTTCCTTGGGTTCAACATGTAGTTATGGAATATGTCATCCTTTGAATATGTGTGAATGACCTTTTATTGTTTTACACTAAATATCCACTTATATTGGGTGTATTGAAATTTATCACACATAATTTTGAGATTGATTTATCCTTAATTTAAGGATACCTTCTTTATAAGGGATTTCATCACATTTGACATTTCTATTGAGACTTCATTGTTGTTATGCACCAATTCACTCTTCTATGGGGTATATACTGTACTTTGGAATATTATATCATGAATCCATTTATTCTCATGATATTATAAAGTTCTGACTAAATGTTATTCTTCAATTATTGTATTCAAGTGTCTCTAATTTTGGTAAAACCACTTTAACCAAAATATCGTTTAAATGTTTTAAAGATGTATTATTCTAAATCTTTATATTTAATGTCTATGTTTTCAAAATTGTTTTCATTATTTATTTATATGGACATTAATGTTTTTAAATTATAATTCCAATAAAAGATTCAAAGTGGTATGGGACACTTTGATTCAAAAATCTCTTTTAAATGATTTTTGAAAATAGATTGATTAATTCAATATCTTGGAATTACTTATTTTGATTGAAAATGAAATTATGTTACTGAAATGTTTATATTTTCAATATTTTATGTGTAATGATGGTACTTGGACATTTTACGGGTGGTTACGTGATAAACCATATGACGGGTGGTGCCGTGAATACCAGGATGGTTGGTTACATTATAACCTCCAATGCATTGCATATGGAAGTTGGCCGTATGGCTATTCCATTAAGTATGTATAGAATTTGGCCGAATGGCTATTCCATTAAGTGATATGTGTGGATGTCGAACTTATGGTTATTCCACTTAAGTATTTTCGTGTCCCAAGTTACCTTTATATGTTATGTGATCTTTATATGGGTTTTATGGTAATACTTTGGTTTCAAAAGGGTAAGTAATGATATTTTATTCATAGAAGAGTTTTTACTACTTCATGAAGTTGAAGGTATTACTTTGATAAAGTATACATGGTTTACGTGATGTTTGAAAAACTAACAGTTTTCATTCTTTGTGTATCCCTTACTGGGCTTTTTATGCTCACCCCAACTTTTTTGAAATGTATTTCACAGGAGTTAATGTGGAATATGGTCATGGATCGGATCAAGGGAAATTCATGCTATCTAAAACATGGAACTAGACATGTTTTTTAAGAGTTTTTATTTTATGGAAACTTAGTATAAGTGTCTACTTTGTAATCTTTTGAGATGTAATAGTTATGTCCTAATTCTCAAAAACTTTTAACCTGAAAAGATCCTCAATGTGAATTATTCATTTAATTCAATATTAAGTAAGGTTTAAGGTCGGGGCCTCATAGTTGGTATCAAAGGTCGTTTTAGACAACTTTAGGGATTAGGAGTTTTTGTTAGACACATGATTAGTCCATATATCTATTATTTCAGTTGGATCCTTTTTATAACTTTTTTTAGGACAAGTAACGTCGGTTATGAATGGAAGGAAAAGAATCTCAAACGACATTCCTATCTCTTCCTGATGGCATGCTTGCAATAATTATTGCATAGTCATGTTCGTATGATTGTGAAACTTTTTTTAGCATACAACTCACTTGCAAGCAGTTGTTTGAGATATCAAACACCTCCACTATACCTCATTATCATCGTGGATCATGGGTTGTTTTTAGACAAATACTATTTTCACAATATTCTCATATTTTCAAGAATGGTAAATATTATCAAGGTATTTTCAAATATTTTACCTCATCACAAGAATTTGAAGCATATTATGATTCTAAAAATTGTGCTGAGGAAGGAGAACCTTGCGCAACCTATTTATATTTGATTTTAAAATATAGTCTCTCAGAACATACTTATGGTATTTTAAAAGGACCAATAATAGAATGTTTCAACTCAAATTCTATCCGACTATTTTACAGAAATCATGTTTTATCTGATGTTTTGGAATTATATGTCATGCATGATTATTTTCCAAAATTGTTTTTCTGTGAACACCCATATGACCCATGTTGTACAAGGTGTATTTGGATGGAGGAAGAAAATGATTTTGAAGGATCTCTAAATCATTGTTGTAATGCATGGGACTTCTACCTACGTGAGCCAGATGACAATGAAACCGAGTGGACGCCATGATCAATGTATGATGTTATTCATTTTGGGAATCGTTTTATTTTATCTTATGGTGTTGAAATAAGATTTCAAGAATTAAGATGTTGAGACCGTAATGAATTTGGATGAAAATGAGAGGTATAAGGAAACTATTAAGGTTAAAACATGTTAGGTTTATTTTTGGAGTTTTATACAAAGGACAACACGCAGACCGTGTGAAAACCCATCGCGTCGGACAAACCTACGGGAATCGAACCCACAACCAAAGTGTGACTGGTATTTATCACCTACCACTGGACTACGTGAAGTCCCTGGTTAGTTTGAATGATTCTTTTTAGTTAGATGATTTTATGAATTAAGAGTAAGTTGATTTTGGGTTATCTATGGAAATTTATTAACCTATCATGGAGGATATGTGATTAGGTTAATTACTTTTCAATACAAGATATTAAGAGAAACCGATGTTGTTTGGAGATAAATGTTATGATTTAACTTTGAAGACTATGTGACTAAATCCTTCAAATATTTGGGTTTCAATCTTAGTTTGGTTTACTTTGAATAATTTTATAGAAAAATTGTTTATCGAATGGTCCTCATTGAAATTTGGGTTTTGTTGGACAAATTTGGGAGATTAAGATTATATTTTCTTTTTATAAAGTGTTATCCTTTTCTGGATTATCTGATCTTGTACTAACATTTTTATTTTTTGTTTTGGTTAAAGTCTAAAGACATGGGAAATATATAGTTATCTTTTGTGGATTAGGTGGTTCTCTATAAGTTGATTATAATAATCTTAATGTGAACAAGTCTTCCTAAATACTCGTCTTTTGGAGAAAATATGATTTTGATTAAGGAATGTAGTAAAAGTTGGAAGTCTACGTGACAAGTATGTTTCATTATGATTTAGTTAGGATCAAAAATAAATTCCTCAATGAAGAGTAACTTAAAAAAAATCTTTTCTGTTAACTTTTCCTACTGGGGAATCGAATACCGTTTAACCCATCACAAGTTTGTGATTTTCTTATGGTTAACTTTCTCTTAGACATGTTTACTATCACTCTCCATCAGAACATGACCCTTTGTTTTTTCCTCCATGTCCATGTTTTCCTACATGGAATCCTAGTATGGGTTAACTCGAGGGACCTCTATACTTATCTTTATTTATTTTAAAGTAATTGTTTTACCGACTCTTGTTCCGATGTGGGACTTTCAAGGATATTTCCATGCTCAATTTTAAAATTGCGAGGAGGCAATTCCCAAAAGGGGGGAAGGATGTAACACCCCAGGTAAATAAATAATATGACATTTTTATATTTATCCATATTTGTGAATAAAATATTAATATTACTTTAAAGGGGATGCTATGCTCGATGGCTTACCCAATATGCAACAACAGGTTTCATGGGAATCTTACGTTGCACTCTAATAATAAAATAATATTATTTTAAATGGTACTTAATGCCTAGCTGTTGTAATGGAGGGAATGAACAGAACTAACTACACAATGATTGTATATGTTTCTCAAAATTTTTTACTCTTTATAGTAAATGTTAGTGGATTAAAAATGTGAATGAATCCAATTTTAAGCGTAGACATTCTAATATTCTTTAAAAGGTCGATTAACTGCCTTTTGAAGGCGAACCTCTTATAAATCCACTTTTGGAAAATTTTACGTGTTATATTTGACAAAATAAAATTCTTATTTATAATTGGGACATCAAAATTTACTTTGTTTAAATTTTTGGTATTTTTCCGAAAAATTTCAATTTTTAATGAATAGTGAGAAATGTTGTATTTTAAATCAAAACCTCCTTTTAATATAATTTATTTATATTATTATATTATCATTTGAATTGGGTTTAAAGTGAAATTAGAATATATTTTTACCATTTAATCCAATAGTGGTCATTGGAATTAATTTCACTTCGAAATTGGACTTAAACTAGTGTCAATATTTTGATACTTATTGTTTCATAAAAACACGCTATTTGCTCTAACTGCGGGAATTAATTATAAAATTAATTAATGAAACTTCTATGTTATGAATTTGGTAAAATAGACTTCATTTTTGAATTCAGAATATCAAATATAGCATAGGGTGAATTTTAGGTATTTTTCTGAAAATCTCCAATTTTTTATGAATACTGAAACCACAATGTGGAGGTTACAAAATTTGATTTTTCGTTTAAATGGGACTTTACCAATTCTGTGATTTGAATTTCAAAAATCTAATTTAAATTATTTTAAATGTTAAGTCAAATGTGGTTCAATGGGATGAAAATAATTTTTGATGAAAAGTAACTTTTAAGTTTTATTAATCGCGATTAAAGGTAATTAGTGTGATTTAAGGTAAAAATGATATTATAATAAAATGAAAATATATTGACACTTGTCTAAACCCTATTGTATGAGTTAAGGACGACCAAGAAAACCCATGGGACTATTTTTGGTACCCCATGGTGCCACTTGGGTTTGATAATGACATTTATGCCTTTTATATAAAGTTAAAATAAAAATGTCACAAACATGATTTGTTTTACTAAAACAATTTTTACATGTGGTTATACAATTCCGAATTTTTACTATAAATATTCATTGGAAATATACAAAGATTTACTACATCATAGTATTTTTTTTATAATTTTTAGACATTAAATAAATTAAATTCTTTATGACATCATGATGCTGCAGCGATGACCTCATTATTTAACGATTTAAATAAAATGGAAAGATAATGCAAAATCTAGGACCAAAACATGTCAAAAACCTATTGGATGGGTGTATTTCGAACCCTTATCACCTTATCCTTAAAAAAAATTAATGTGGGACCATTTAAATCCGAAAACAATTTGAAAATAAAGTAACATTTTATACTTTACCAAGAGTGCCCCTCCTCTCCTCTTATAAAAGGCCCCAACCTCTACCACCTTACCCACACCTATAAAACCTTTGGTTCGGCCAATATCTGACCATTTTGTCTCTCCAAATCCCTATCCTAAACCTAAAAGCCTTAACATTGGAAGGAAGCTCTTCAAGAAACCCTTTTGGTTCAAACCAAAGGGAGTTACCCAATTTTAAGGTAACGTCTTCACTTGTACTCTTTTGTTTTATTTTTCTTCTCCAACCCCCTAAACTCTTTTTATTCATTTATTTTGTAACAACTATAGTATCTTCAATATACTAGTATTTTGTTATAATAAGTATTCGAGCTACACTTACACACATCTTCATCTAATGGTTAAAGAACATATAGTTTCTGTGGATGGTGAATTTCTGCCTCACGAAACGATGATTGTTCAACACTCATATAACACCTTCAAAGGTGGCCATTAAGATATCACTATATTTATATATTATATATAATATTTTTATGTTTTACTTAAGGTTATGTATTTTTCATTTGTGGAATACCTTTATGGCTTCCATTATGGGTATACGCGATATCTTAATTTTAGGAAGTGCGGACTACCGCCCCCTCAAAGTGATTTGATTCGTTAATGTCATATGTGGGATGTATAAAGGATGGATTTTATGTTATTATATATGATGTTATACTGGAATTATAATATACTTTTATATCCTTATTGTTTTATTTCCATTAAATTATGAGATAGAAATGAAAGCAGGGTTCATGCGTACGTACGACTTACCATCTCCATGAATGGTGCATTTCATTTCTTATCCTCAAATGTAATGTACTATTATAAGTACATATATTGGATATATATGATGTATAATACATATAAAGGATGAATATAATTCTGGAATTAAAATTATACACATCTCTCATTTAGTTTTAATTCCATTAATATGACATAGAAATGAAAGTAGCGTTCATGCGTACGTACGGCTTACCGTCTCCATGAACGGTGCATTTCATTTCTTACATCTAAATTATTATGTAATATTATAAATACATGTATATTCTGGATATATATGATATATTTGATATCCAAATCAGGAATTTAATTCTGGATATAAAGATCCTTTGACCACACGAACAACATGTAATTGTAAGAAGTCCACTTTTTACTTAAGAACCAAATATCTGCAAAACAAAAATTATTAACTTAAATGATTACATAATGTTTATAACATGTAAATAATTGATATAAAAGGAATAATGAACTTGAAAAAGGTTCTTAAACAATTATAAATTAACTCAAGTTTATTATTCCGGACATTAAAGAACGATCGAGTCAAGTCGGACCTGAGGTAAGGGATCCTACTCCTCTCTTTCTTTTTAAATACGCTCTTTTATGTCATTCCTTTTAAAGATCATTTTTCTTGTTATTATGATGTTATTTTATATTACTCTTAATGTAATATTTATTTTCATATGATGAGAGACCCTATTCTCTCTCAACAATCCATTTTGGATGTTTTGAGTGGCGTCGTTAGGCTGCTGAATTTTTGTAAGAGATCTAACCTCTCTCTTTCTTTTTAAGTACTATCTTTTATGTCACTTCTTTTAAGCTCATCTTTGTTATTTTGGGGGATGTTCTTTTATATTTCTCATTCTATAAACTTTATGTTAATATGATGAGATACCCTATTTTATCTCATCAATCCATTTTTGTATTTTTTATGTGGAGTCGTTAGGCTGCCGAGTTTTTGAAAGGGATTTTTCATCTCACTTTTATTCCCATGGGATTTATGCTACATTTTCAACAATTTACTTTGAGTGGTGTATGTACTGCCCATTATTTTACTAATTGTGTAATATACTTTCATTTATGAGTATTTACATCAATTTTGTATTGTCTTTCTTTCACGGGGTGTATGTTTCGAATGTTACCCAAGTCGGTAAGGGAACCTTTCACCCTCCCCTTTTAAAAGACTTCTTTTGTTATGTCTTTTAATTCACATACTATTATGTTGGGATATGTTCTCCTATACCCTTATTGATGTAAATTTTATGTCCAAGTGATGAGATACCCTTTTTATCTCTCATCAACTCATTTTCTGAATTTTGAAGTGACGCCGTTAGGCTGTCGAATTTTACCAAGGGAACTTTTTAACCCAATTTCGATTTCTTTGGGTTCAACATGTAGTTATTGAATATGTAATCCTTTGAATATGTGTGAATGAATTTTTATTGTTTTACACTTAATATCCACTTATATTGGGTGTATTTATATTTTTCACACATAATTTTGAGATTGATTTATCCTTAATTTACAGATACCTTCTTTATAAGGGATTTCATCACATTTGACATTTCTATTGAGACATCATTGTTGTTATTCACCAATTCACTGTTATATGGTGTATATACTGTCCTTTGGAATATTATATCATGAATCCATTTATTCTCATAATATTATAAAGTTCGGACTAAATGTTATTCTTCAATTATTGTATTAATGTGTCTCTAATTTTGGTAAAACCCCTCTAACGAAAATAACGTTTTAAATGTTTTAAAGATTTATTATTCTAAATCTTTATATTTAATGTCCATGTTTTCAAAATGGTTTTCAGTATTTATTTATATGGACATTAATGTTTTAAAATTATAATTCCAATAAAAGCTTCAAAGTGGTATGAGACACTTTGATTCCAAAATCTCTTTTAAATGATTTTTGAAAATAGATATATTAATTAAATATCGTGGAATTACTTATTTTGATTGAAAATGAAATGATGTTATTTAAATATTTATATTTTCAATATTTTATGTGTAATGATGGTACTTGGACATTTTACTGGTGGTTACGTGATAAACCATATGACGGGTGGTGCCGTGAATACCAGGACGGGTGGTTACGTTATAAACTCCAATGCATTGGGTATGGAAGTCGGCCATATGGCTATTTCATTAAGTATGTATCGAAGTTGGCTGAATGGCTATTCCATTATGTTATATGTTTGGAAGTCGACCTTATGGTTATTCCACTTAAGTATATTTATGTCCCAAGTTACCTTTATATGTTATGTGATCTTTATATGGGTTTTGTGGTAATCCTTTGGTTACAAAAGGGTAAGTAATGATATTTTATTCAGAGAAGAGTTTTTAATACTTCAGGAAGGTGAAGTTATTACTTTGATAAAGTATATATGGTTTACGTGATGTTTGAAAAACTAACAGTTTTCATTCTTTGTGTATCCCTTACTGAGATTTTTATGCTCACCCCATGTTTTTTTGAAATGTTTTTCACAAGACTTAATGTGGAATAGGGTCAAGGATGGGATCAAGGGAAAGTCATGCTATCTAAAACATGGAACTAGACATGTTTTTTTAAGAGTTTTTATTTTATGGAAACTTGGTACAAGTGTCTACTTTGTAATCTTTTGAGATGTAATAGTTATGTCCTAATTCCCTAAAACTCTAAACCTGAAAAGATCCTCAATGAGAATTATTCATTTAATTCAATATTAAATAAGGTTTAAGGCCGGGGCCTTATACATAATATGTAATAAATTTATTAGGGACAATGGGAGTAGTGATGGTGATAATTTCATCATCTCCATCATAAAAAATATTACTTAGTATTACATCAATAATGACACAAAATTAAGGTCATGGATGATATTTCACTTAAAAAACTTGTTTCCATATTGATATAAGTATATATGGATCATTATAATAAATATTTTGAGTCATGTCAATGACTAGTAATCCACAATAATTAATATATGTGTCATGCCTCATAACCGAATCAAGCCGCTTGTATTTTATCATAGTGACTCGACTATGAGAGTAATAATCCAATATTGGTATTTTCTCAAATACACCATACGAAGATGCATTTTTAAATTGAGGTGTAATATCTAAGAACTAGAATAACTGTTAGTTATGGAAGTTTCCCTAAAACCATCATGTTGGGTTCTCATGATTAAATCTTGTTTTGTGATAATAAATTTGTATCTATTGATCAAAACTGATTTTAATTCACGTACCACTGAATTAAGACAAAAATCCAAATATAGTATTTTTTACATGAAGAGTTAGTTGGAAAATTGAATACCTAAATAATAAATCAATATCAAAATTAATTAAATATTAATTTAATTAAATTATTATAGTTATTATTCTACCTTCAATTTCAAATAAGAAGAAAACTCTTTTCTATTAAAATTCTCTCTTCTTCTAAAAGATAAATAATTATGCAATATATTTATAATTTGTATATATTTCATATAGAAAAAATATATATTTTTAGAGAAATTTATAAATACATGATATGAGATAACATATATATGTCCAATTTACATAATTGATGTAGTCATCGAGAAAAATCATAGTTAAACATAACTGTGAGATGTGTTATCTCTCACTCCTAAAGGATTAGTGTACACACTATATATTATCTGATAATTCCCCAGGTTTTGGGGAAGTGATGGAAAATTTAATTCAATTTTATCATAATTATCTTATTTATTTATCATTTTTATGTTTCATATCATAATCACATATGACTAATACATTTAACAAAAATACAAAAATTCTTTAGTTGAGTAACCATTCATGATAGAACCATTGTGATGATTCCTTTTAATAAAATAAGACTTAAATTTGTACGTATTTAATTTAGTTAGATACATACAATGAAAATATTCAGGTCCCAAAATAAATATTTCTATTGAAATATGGATAGGTTGATGCAACATGCATGTGAAATATACTGAGGTAAATATTTTTTATAAATTACACAAAACTAGTGGCGCCTCTTCAAAAAACAATTAATAAAATACTTGGAAAAATTATTATCACAAATATATATATATATGTGGATCAACTGAATAACATCCACACTTATGTTTTTCTCTAATAGATGGTGGATTCCTATTGGAACCAAATCGTATAGAAGGATCTGATAATCATAAGTCTACAATTATTTTAGATTCAAATATCTTTTATTAAAAAAATTTATATGTTTCTTGAATATCCATCATGAAATTTAATCAACTCTTGTACTTCCAAAAGTTTATTTTTTCTATATGTTTAATAAAATAAGAATCACATAGTACATTACATTTATTTTCACTGACACACAAATGATGCACTTCAAGTATGATTAAATAATCCACCAAGTCATGTCAAGATCATAAATCATCTTTTTTATTTCCCTTATAATTCAGAATAATTGAATGTAAAATTTAACATAAATTGTATTCAATTTTCATTATATCTAATACATGACATAAAAAAATTTGACCAATAACGAAAATTTAAGAATGTACTTTTCTTCAACCATTTATTAATGGTTTATATAGAAACCTTCTTCTTCTTCTATTTTATTTGATCTTTCCTGAATGAAATAATGTCATATTTTAATTATTTAAGAAAATCAGTTTCAAGAACATGCTAAAGTGGATTTTTATAATCTATGGTATTAAAGATCCTTAAAAAATTATTCATATATGGAAGATCCATTGGAAATAATTGTCGATTTCCCATAAAATTGAAACTATGGTGATATTTAAGACTTCTAGATATTTTATTATTTTTAAAAATTGGAAAGACATTTTCCCATTCATTCTATAGAGAAATATCATTTCATAAGTAGGAAAATCATTTATTATCCACAGAAGGTTATTATTTATCTAAAAATTTCTTTGGAACAAGCTTCTTATTTGCACAAACCCACATTATAATGATTCTTAAAAGTTTTTATTAAGGGTTTTGTGTATACATAAATATAATTGAAAGGACCATGAGGTCTAGAAATTAGTATACTCATGAAAGTGAAATTTTGTTTTCATACACATCCATGGAGGATGTTTGTAAATGTGTATGAAAGCCATCCATGTGATGTGTGAAGTAAAAATCTACCCAAATGGATTAAAACTATCATGTGATAGACCCAACCTCACATTGTGTATGTTATCTACAAAATTAGGATATAGATAGTCAAATTTCCACATGAAAATCCATCTTTAGGATGAATGAACTCATCATTATCCTTTTTATCTTGGTATCAGGACTTATAATATTTATTGACATTTCATCAAACCTAAAATGATTTTAGATTATTGGAATCAATGGAAACTGCAACATTATATTATCTAGAAAACATGATTTTGTTACATCATTATTTTTCTTCCTTCATGATACACCACATTTTTTACAATAATTTCATTAATTAGTTTCTTCCTAGAATATGATATGATATATTAGGAAAGAATGAATTTTATTTTTCAAAAATCCATGTTCACCAACTAAATTCCATTCTATATAATGGATTGAGATAATATCTACATCATATGGAATTAATTCCTTCAAAAATGAATGAATATAAATGATGGAATTAATAGAAATCACATACATGGTTTTCCCACACAATAGTCAGATTAAATTTTTTTACTTTATCATTTTACCATATTTGTAATAAACTAGATTCATGGTGGTATCAATCAATTTTTTCACCCTATCAACATTATCATTTTCATTACATGCATCATGTGGGATCGTATAGAAGACTTATTAGGTCAACATTCCCTATTTTTCTTGATGATGAATAAATGTAAATAGATCAACTAATAAATTCCCCAATCCAGTCCTCTCATTCAGGTCATGAACATTTTGAGATTTTATTTTCTCCCCATTGTGGTGAAAGACATTGTAGTTTGATTGAAAATAATAATTGGTTTTATGGTGGATATCTTCTTAATGACATAAACAAGGACTAACAACACAATTATATAATGGGAACTGTATATGACCATTATCTGAAGCATTGTTAAATGAATAATCTAAAAACCTCTCTAACTTGTTTTAAATTTTTCTTATGATCTGATCATTTTCATATATCTAACTTCTATCCATTCTATAAAAAAGTTATATGTCGTGTCATAAAATCAATTATATAGGGTTGAACTTAAAATGAAAATAATTTTTTGAAAACATGAATTGATCACTTTATATGAAACCATAATTGAAACACTAGTATATATGAGAATCGTAATATAAATGAAAAAAGTACTATATATATAAATAATAAATATATATATATATACATGAAATTAAATTACATTATATTAATGAGTAATAACTATACATAACACTACATAATTTTTTTTATAATTACTGCTTATATATTTTTCTATTATTCTATTAACTTTTTACCTTATGATATTCTTATTAAATAAATTCATGTATAAAATATTACAATTTTTATATATCACTCTTATAAATAACACGTAATTTATGATGTTAGGGTAGATAATGTAATAATCAGTGGTTTCTCATATTAATGGTTGTCAAATTGAATCATTCATATCCTTGAGATCAATGCACAAAATTTGATGTTGTAGGCATGACTATTCATTGTATTTATTTTAGGAATTCACCTATAGTGGAAGTGATTCAGTATAAATGATGGTTTTTATGGGAGTTTAATTTGTATACCTAACCCTATATGGATTTAATTTACCTTGTTTATAGGACTTCCTAATTTGATATTTTTATACCCTCACAACCTGTTTTATTGATGGTATGTTGTGTGTTGGTTGTTTCATTTTATTTTAAATTATATTGAATTTAATTTATTGTGGTTTTTTAGGTGTCAAATTGTTTTTTCATGGGATATTTTAGAGGGTATGTTATATACCATCTATATGTGTTGAGTAAAAATGTTTGTGTAGTATAGTCACCAGGTTACTTAATCAGTTTTTACGGAAATTTAAAATAAATTTATCTGTTATTATAAATGTGTTAATTATTTTTTTTAGTAGTTTTGGGCATGACATAGGTCCTCATGTGTGTGGTAAATAACCAGTATTCTTGATAAGGACTATAAAGATATTTCCATTTGGTAATTTAAGATATAATTTCGTCACTTATAATATTTGTCGTCCTTTAAACCTACCCCATTAGTTTTATAAAGTTTTTTTATACTGATTGTGATATGTGCAGTTTCTCATATTTTTCAATTTTACCTTTCTCAAATTAATGAATTATATATTTTATGACGATATATATGATGTTCAATCGAATAATGTGACAAATCCATGGTGGAAAATGAGCACTAGATTGATTCCTCATCCATCCAAGGTCAAGGATTTAATTCTTATAATGTTCCATATAGAATATAAATACCTAATGGTGTTATTTAAATGAGGTTTAATTGAGTGAATATATTAATTTAGAATTAAGGAGATATAAATAGGTGCGTTAGTCACTCTCCCCTTGAATAGGTAATAGTGAAATATTAGAGATAAGTGAAAAACTATAGTCACAGGGGATATTTATATTGAGAAACCCATCTCATATTGAGGAATCTTAAAGTTAATCTTTTTTCACACGTCAGTGAAAAATTGTAGATAAAAAATAATTAGGTTAATTGCCTCCCATGGGAGTAAAATTATGTTACATATATAAAAAATGCTAGGTTGATAATTATAGTGACCAAATCATAACTAATAAAGTCCCCTATAGTTATTGATCAAAGAAGATAACCCACTGAAAAACTAATATTATATAGATCATAGAATTCCATGTATAAAAGAAGGTAAATAAAGGTTCAAAAACTAGATAATTAACAAATTATATTTTCATATATGTATGCACAACCCTTGTTTCAACTACAACTAGAATATTTAGGCATATTGAAATGAATTAAATCCAGAAAAAAATTAATATACCATGGTGTTTTAGACCTATAATAAAAATTAAATTCATAATTGATATAATATATGAATTATCTTGAAGTCATTGATTGTTTATTGAATAACAATGGAATTAAAATAAATAAAAACGAGAGATCATCACAGGTTGGTAAGAAACTAGAACACATAATAATTCTAGGGTTCTGGATGGTATATAATGGGAGGAGGGGATCTTACATAGGCAATTCACTTGTGGGAAGCCTACACAATTTTTTTCAAAACTATTTGTATATCAATCTCTATACCAATGGTTTTAAAACCCCCTTGATATAGATATATGAATCTCAATGTTTTTTGTAAAACCATTGGGATAGACCTGAGATAAACTAGCTATACCAACATTTATGCTAAACCATGGGGATATAACATCTTATACAAATAATTTTTTAAAACTATCAGTATTGGTCTGTGGGTATAGCTAGACTTTCTAATAGTGTGACGAAATTTTCAAAACATGCATTATATAATTGGTAAGGTTGAAAAGATTTTCAACTTATATTGTATAGGAATGAGATGTGATGTTTACCCTGAAATTTTAGTAAAGTATTTAGTATCCTATAGATTGTGAGTTATGTTTTAGTATTGAGTATCATCCTTATACAGATGGTTAGTCTGAGAGAACCATTCGACCCCTAGAGGATATGTTGAGATATTTTAATATATATTTCAAAGATATATGGTATCCATTCCTTCCTCTAGTTGATATTTATTACAACAATATCTTTCACTCAAGTTTTCAAATGAATCTTTATAAATACCACTATGGAAGGAAGTGAAGAACTCCAAAGTGTTGGGATGTAGTTGGAGAAAGAAATATTTTGGGACTTGAGTTACATGTGGAGATAAAATATAAATATAGATCCATTAAAAATCACATAAAGGAATATTATATTTAATGTAAATGTTATGATGGCAATAATTATTGAGATCTAGATTTTTAAGTTGGTGAAAAGGTATTCTTAAAAATATATCCTTGGAAGAAGGTTAAGAGATCTAGAAATAAGAGAATGTTGAGAACAATATATATCAATCCCATTGAAATTATTGAATGTATTGGACTGTTTGATTATCATTTTTATCTTCTATGAAATCTCTCTCAAGTTCATGATTTTTTCCATGTATATCTCCTTATGATGTACAAACCTGATCTTCTAAATATACTCATATATTGTTCCACTGGAATAAGATCAACGTTATGAGAGACAACGGGTGGATATTATTGATCATAGAGAGAAAATTATATGAAATAAGACCGGTCTTCTCGTTAATGTTTTGTAAAACCCAAAAATTAATGGAATCTATGTGTGTAAGATCGTAAATCTACATAGGATGTAAATTTGTTAAGGAATTTCAATTTGTGATGAATTTTGAATCAAGACTCACAATGGGATCATGAGAGAAATAATTTCTTAAAAGAATGTTTTGAAATGAGGAATGAGGATTGGTAGGTTCCTCAATTTTTTATATGAGTTTCATAGACTTCATGTTATGTTTTCAATATTTTGGAGTTTTCTGAAAAGGGTGAATGGTTGGGTGTGCATGGTTTAGTAGAAACTGTGAACCACTATATTGGTCAAATGTGTTTCAGTTCAAATTGAACTAAACATAGTTGGGTTTCATGGATAGATCAAGGATTAGGGTAAAACAATTGTTCCAAAGGGGAAACTCTGTGAGGTGGTGGAGATTATCAGTAATCACACATATTCTACGCATTGTTTCAGAAAAACTATGTGCATTGCTCTAGAGGTGAGGCAATATTGATTTCATGGTTGGTTCAGAGTTTACATAAATGTGTGGTCTAACTATGAGAGGCCTGATTTGTTGGGAAGTAGGGTTTTTATGGTTTTTGCATGATTTTATTAATTTTATAGATTACCATATTCATTTAAAAGATGTATTTTACAAAAATTCCCTTTGGGTTTTTAAGTAACTTTACACTCTTCCTACACTATTAGGAACATATAAACCATGGGGATCCTGACCCATTTCACTTTCTATAACACTTGATTATAAGGATTCTGTATTGTGATCCTTGATAAATTTTAAGGCAATTATCACTATAAAACAACCTTTTCTCTCTTCTTTCATCCAAATTTCTAATTTTGTAGTTCCCCAGTTTAGGTTTTAATAACGATTCCAGTAGACCCTAGTGTAATCAACCATTTTTCATGGTCATTTTTTTATTTTTTAAACAATGTTATGAGATTATATCCACACATAGATTTATATATTTTTGTTAAGGAATGTGACTATATTGTATTTTAATAAGTTTTATACCAAATAGGGTTTGATTGACCTTGGAAATAGAGTCCCCTTTTGTGGATTTTTACAGGATTGTGGTTGGGGTTTTTCAATTGGTATTTAGTGAGTGTTTGGATTTGGTTTTAGTGTGGAATAATGAATTAGTCTATTTTACAACATTATAATGAGTTTGTGTGTAATTGATTAATTAATTATAATTTTTTAATTAATTAGTTTTTTTCTTGGAATGAGGTTAGAGCTCGTGTGGTTGAGACAAGCATTCTCATAATCAATAGAGTTTGGATTAGGAATGGATGTTCCATGGAAAAGCTGTTAGGAATTGGTAATGCCATGAATATATTTTTTTGAGGTCTGTGATTTATAAACTTTTCCCATATTAATGTTAATTTATGTACATGTGTATGTGGTATGTTTCATAAAGAACATGTGTAGTGTGTTTTATTGTTTTTCTTTATTAAGTTGTTTTGGGATTTAAATTGATACCATATACGTTCCAAAGTTTATGTAGGACCCATTAGTGTTTATAATACTGAACCTACAACATTCCATGGAGTACACTATTTCATAGAAAATGTTAAAGTGAGTGGGTTATGAGCTTAACCCTATTAATATCAATAGTTGACATTATTAAAATTTTAACTGTTACTTGTTGGGGCATGGGGATAAATTTTTGTTCTGAAATATTAAAATTATGAATTAAAAAAATATGCACTAGACTTTTGTGAAATTTTTATGGGTCTTTTCAAATGATTTCAAATGGCTGTGTTGGGTTTTGAAACCATTTTGGGTTCAAAAGGGTGAAAGTGATGTTTAAAATGGTTATTGTTTTAAAATATTTTTTTAACTCCATGTGATTTCAGAAGGGGTTTTTTGGTGGATTTCAATTATTTATTAGAAATGTGGGTGAAGTTTTAGATTTTTGAGAAAATTTATTAATGGATCATTTAAAAATGTTTTTGATGGAAAAAATGTCTTTAACCATGTTTTTAATGAAAAATATGGCGACTATTTTTTAAAGGTGGATTTGAAATTTTATAAGTGGATGAGTGAGATTCCATAATTTTTCTAAAGAAAATTTGAAAGATGTTTTAATGTGTAAAAGGGGCTCAGATTCATGAGCCTTGTGTGATGTGAATGTCCCAATGGGGAACTAATAGATGATGAAGGTTTAAAATGGTTTTGTGTATGTATTATTTGGATGTTTTGGAAGGTCAATATGGAGACCCTTGGTATTTTAGAATATAATTAAATGGTTATGGATGTTGTACATGGAATTCCTTATCCATGGGTAAGGTGGGAATATAGTTTTATAAAGGACATGGAATTACACAATTATTATTGATATTAGTTTACATGGAATTACAAAAATCTGATATAGATAATAGGAAATGAAATAAAATTTCCATGGGTTATATTTTTGGACATGATACTATGTATTAGTATTGATGTTTTTTCTATATTTTTTTAGTATTAGACTGATGATCCAAGAATAGTTGATATCGATTGTGATACATAGTTGATATTCCAAAATGAGGTTCTAATCATTGATAGCATGGTTACATGAGATACATACCCTGTATGGAAGCATTAAGCTTCCATGAGTTACGTAACAAATGAAAATCCCTTACATTATTTAAATTATGGTTCACCCAATGTTTATGAATTAGATGAAAAACATCGTCCAATGTTTGTTTGGAAAGCTCGTGTGTCTCCTTGGAATCTGAGGGTCAACTGGTTTCCAGATAAATGGTTGTTTTATTTGATATGTATCTTTCTTTATGTGATGTTTTTTTATCCCACTACTTATATTCATAATTTCTTTTTCTGACTAGAATTGGATTTAGAAACCATTGGTGGTGGCATACAGAGTTGTACTCACACCCTTTTCGGGTCTCCATTGTATATAGTTTCCTGACCATATATCACATGTTTATTCTAGGAATATGTTTGGGTTGTTTCATGTGCGGGGTTTGACATATTTTATCAAGAGAGTGAAAATTATATCCATATATTGGATGAAGATTGGATTGAATATTTTGTAGGGAATGATGTAGTTATTTATAGTTATTTTTTTATATATGGAATCAATTTAGTGGGTGACTTGTGTTGTATGGATAAGTTGGTTTTTATGCCCTGATCTATATTCAATTTTACTAAATCATGATTATGCATTAGTTATATATTACTTTCAAATACTTTGATGTAGTTGATTCTGATACATTTACATTATTTTTGTGAACTCTAATATAGGGGTGTATTCTCCACCTGGTACTACCCTAGATCCTTAATACAACACAAAATCCTCTTGAATAGATAGATTCATACTTGACTTCATGTTGAAAAATATCTTAGGGCACTGATTTAGTGGATTGTAGGACAAGATTCTATAATGCAATATTAGATGAGTTACTTTACTTTTTATTTTACTCTATGTAATTTGGTAGAATGAAAATATAAAAATGTTTTAAAGAAAATGAGGGGCATTGGATTGGTACATCATGAACACCTATTCTGATAGCAATGTCAGGTTACTAGGGGAAGGGGATTGAGGTTATTGGTATCTTATGTATTGATCTTATATGATTTTAACCATGGGTGAAACACCTGTGGTTGGGGTTTGATGATTTATGATGGATTTTTTGCTCTTTGTTTTTTGAAAAAGGCATGTTATTTATTTTTAAGTCTTGGAATTTAGAGTTAAGAGGTGGCTCATACATCATGTTAGTCACATAGGATCCAAATGTTATACTATGTCAAGTGTGTGATTTTTCTGATTAAAACGTCTAATTGTTTAATTTTCCAACAACTACTCATTTAGTGTTTTCACATACAAGTAATTGGTGGTATAATACTTAACTGGGACGATATCTATGTAGAATTCTATCAGATGGTAGGTCATTTAAATCTATCTTCAGATGATTAATGGGGACACTGACGTGGTCCTTGTTCACAATAGGAGAAGAGACCCTGGTGGGATAGCATGGTATAGGATGTGATACCCTAGTATAGATTTATATAAAGTATTTATTTATTACATATGAGGTCAGAGTGCATATGAAGTAAATCAGGACACAGGGTAAGGGGTTCCTCTTCCATGTCTATGATTTTTAAAATGTTTCCAAAATTCTCTTATTTAAACTGTAAGGAAATGATTAAGTGCATTTTCAGATATCCTGAAATCCTTTACAAAGGTTTAAAAAGAAATATTTTAAAAAAATTATATATCGGTTATTTTGAATTTCTATAAAAAGTACAAAAATAATGTTTATTTTAACATTTATAACATGAATGTGTTTTTATATATTCATATCCATTATTTGTTATCAAAAATTACTCTTCAAGTATAGATGGATTTTTAAATAATATATTTTTCCAATTTATTTGGGAATATTATGCTTTTACAACTTTTCAAAATAAAATGGTCTGTCTTATAATTTTTGTAAGATAATTGAATGTGATTTTTCTTATGGGTTCAAATTAGTTTGAAAATTAATTGAAACTTTAATGTGAAAAATACTATTTTTTGATTTTAAGATATGATACATTGGAATTATTTACAGATGTAGGGATTAGGGATTGAACCCAAACACTAAAGACACTTTTTTCTATTATGTGAGGGGTGGGTCCGTTAAATACCTCAAATGAATCTGATAATATGGATAGAGTTAACTAGAAAGTTACTCTTATAATGTGGAAATTTTTTACTATTAAATTATTCTTATAATGTGGATAGAGTTAACTAGTAAATCACTTCAATGAATTGGATGGGATTATCTTTTTATAAGTTTCTCTTATAAGGTGATAGGGTTAATTGATATAAGTTACTCCTAAGAGAATATTTGAATTAAAATTCATGGTGATTCCATGATGAAAGTATGATTCCTAAAGATGACTTCATCATTTTTCTATACATAAAAATTTGTTTAAATTTTTTTTATACAATGATAAAATGACCTTATGGTTTAATGAACGTTTATGAAATTCTTATATAAAATTTATTTTAATGGAATTCATATCATGTTTTTCAGGAAAACCTCATGGATATGATTTTTCCATTATTGTTTATTATATGATGTTCTATTAAAACTATAATAACTTGAGTTATTTTTATGTGTGAGTAAATTTTTATCTATGATAAAATTTTATAATAAAAAAATACAAACATTATTATGGTATTTATTGTTTTTAAATGACTTTTAAGTGTTATTTCAGTTTATAACACCTTATTGAGTTTTTGTGCTCATCCCAATCACTCACATGTTCATTTGGGGGGATTAAGGGTGAGTTTGAACTATATATAGGTATATCATTACATGATGATGGTTTTTGTTTAAATAATAGAATGTTAGTGGAACAAAGAATATGTTTAAACATAATAACCTATTTTTATGGGAAAACGTATAATGTGAGGAAGTATCGGCATTTATGTGTAATAGTTTTCTTAAGATTCTAAACTCTAATCCAAAAAGATCATGAAATTTAATAATATAAAATTATTTCCATTACAATCATAATTAGGATCTGTTTATGATATGGTTCATTATATACTAGATCTTCATGACCCCTATGATCTATAGTCGTCCAACACACACACTTCTCCTTATTAGCCATATATGTCCACCATGAAAAATCATCATATCATTTAAAAACATAATCCCATTTACACTATGTCATAAAAAAATTCCAACATGCCATCTCCACTAAAAATCATTTGACTTCTACCAGAAACAATTAGAGTCAATGAAGTCCAAACTCACTGAAGCACCAAAACAAAAACACTAGAACCATTGAAACACATATACTCATAGATCTGTTCATAACTTCATCAGTATACATAGCTATTGAAACCTCAAGGATTGTCTATGTTCTCTACTATTCAAATCATAAAAAATTGGACTAGAACAATGCATCTCATCTCTAAAAGAAAAGTTTTTTTATAAATGTTCCAAAAAAGCCATTATAGTGCATAAAAACTAAGCCACCGATGACAATTTCTAAAACACCATTGACCAATTTTAAGAACCTTTAACACACACCTCATGAAAAAAAGGAAAAAAAACCAAAACAAATATAAAAAAATAATAATTATAAAAAAGAATACTGGAAAATCAGAACACAACAACCAAAAATGAAACGTAACTCATTGATACCTACAATATTTATCGTATATCTTCATGAGTCCTAAGAAGTAATATAATATCTCACCTGTAAAGTCAAATTAAAACTAGGTGAATGATGTTTCAGTTCTAAAATACCATCTTATCAAATGTGAAATTTCTAATGAACTGTCAAAGCATTAAAAAATATATAGGAATATTACCTTGGGCATCACTTTCACGATGCTGGGGAAGATGACCTATAAGAGAATCCACCCATATATATTGACAAACAACCTAGAACCTTGACTTAGTAAAGGATAAAACCATTATTTCAAATAAAAGTATGATTTAATACCAATGTATATCTAATAATTCATAGATAACACACCCCATTCACAAGGATTGGGAAGAGTCAGACAATAGAAATAGACCACCTAAGAGAACTTTCAGAAATTCTGTTTGAATAAATACCAATGGGAAGGAAATTCTATATCCAAATCATCACCATATCAAATTAGTTATAGATATGAATCATAATTTTTAATTTATTATTCTTAATTCAACTCGTAATAAAAGTTTCATTTAATAGTTAGAATAAATTTATTTAAATTTATTTTTTATTTTTATTTCTCTAAAAAAACAAATAATTGTCATATATTTTAGAAATGGATTTATATTTGAATTCTATTTATATTGATTATTATCATGGTATGAAAAGATAAAATGTCACTTTATTTGAAAAAATATATTTTATTATATATAATTTTTTCCAGGTATAAAATGGTTTTATTTAAAAGATAAAATTTTAAAGAAGTTGATTTTTGTTGAATAGTAACCAAATTCTATTTTTTTGAATATCATATATTTTATGAAAAAATCATGATGTAGATTTGATACAAAAATTGATAATTTTTTTTAAAATTTTATTACATGAAAATATAATCAAAATATAAAAAATTATTATTAAAGTGATATAAATTAATTTTTATTTCAAGAGAAATATAACAGAAATTGTTGGTGTTGGCATAGTTCATGCACACCATATGAAAAATAAAATTGGTGTCATTGAAATAATATTCAAAAAAGGGAAATAAATATTATTAAATTAAAGTATAAATCAGATTTCTAATAATTGATATTTAATTATATTTGTTTAATTTTTATTTAATATATGAAGATAATCATTTAAATTCTTACCCATCGATTTTGCAAGGTAAACAAAATCCTAAGGTCTTATCATAAAAAATTTTACATTATAATAATAGGAATAAATAATATTATTAATGATCATAGATAATTATTTATATGAATAATAAACTAAATTTATGTTATTAATTTATTTTTATTATTATATAATATGATAATTACTTGAAATGTTTATCCAACGTCAAACTAGTTCTTCTGCGAGTATGAGAAAAGTGATGGTAAATGGTTTTAATATTATTTAATGTTTTAAAATTTGGAGTATTATGGTATATAATAATATTTTGGGATAAAAAATATATTTAATAATTTATTTAAATATTTAAATTCTAATTCCATTATTATCAATATATTTCTATTTTCAACTTAGGATAATTACCCTTAAAATGACTATGAAGGATATTTAATATTAAAAATGATTCGTAAATTAATATAATGATAATTAAATATTATGTTGAATAAATGGTGATTTTAAATGTCCTTCAATATAATATATTATATATTTATATGATACTTTACATTTTAAAATTACATTCTTCACCCTTAAAGTATTAATATTTCTAAAAACACCACATAATGTTTCTTATAAAAGGGGTCTCGTTATAACCTTTCCAAAACAAATATCAAGTTAATTTTTATCTTCATATTCCTTCCATATTATTCTCTAATAAATACAATTAATTTTTAAAATGCACATTTAAAACCAAATGGTGTTTCTCTGAAGGCTTTATACTCAATCTAAAGGAGATGGTTTGAGGAGGAATGTAAGGGTTTCTGTGATCCTTTAAATTTTTTTCATTATGATTATTTATCTAATAACATTTTAAATTCCTCTATTTCTTTTAAAAAATTATCGAATTACCATGGTATTTTAATATAATTAATCCATTAATGATGAAATATCATCCATTACCCATCAATGAATTCATTTTCAAAATCTATTTTTTAATCAAAATGTGGGTTTTTCCAAAATAGTGTATTTTCATTTCAATGATCCTATTATAATTCATGAGAATAAAAAAAATATTTAATAGTTACCCTAAAATATTATCCTACTTATAATATAATTATTTTATAAACCTGAAATGTTCATTTTTTCATTCATTTAATCTTTTTTGAAAAAACATCACTCACTGGGTTGGTTTTTTGTTAAGTTAACAGAAATGTTTTCCTAAACTTATGTCATTCATGGGTATTATTCATTATAGATCTAATTATTTAATATGAAATTAAATTTTTTTATTTTTTTATTTTTATTATTTTAAGTTAAAATATTGATTATAACAATGAAATTTAAAGTTGAAAAATGTTGTTATTTTTAACCATAAATGTTTTTTAAGGAATACTCATTTAATGGAGACCATTTTATAAACAATTCAACACCCTTTATTTTTAAATGATATGCAAACAATAAATTGTAATTTATAGTGTTTATGTTACACATATAAAATTATTTTTTACCATTTTAATTATACCACAATAATATTGCAGATTGTGAATTGAATAACATTAATGAGATGTACATAAAAAATATTAATTTTTTAACTGAATAAAATAAGATAATAAATGAAAATAGAGGAATAAAAATTAGAAAATGAAAGTGAAAATGTTATTAATAAATTAAATAATTAATATAATTTTATTATTTATTTGTTATAGTATGTATGAGGTGAGTTATAACTCAAGGTAATAGGGTTTTAATATTTTAAAATATTACGTTAAATGTTTTGATGTTTTCTCTCAAATATTTCCCTTTAATTTTCACAATATTTATAAATTTCATCTATATAGTTCAATAATATTTAAATTTCATTTTATATTAAGCTTTATTTCCTTAAAAATAAATTGAATTTAATTTCATGTTTTCATACTGGTATGTTCTTCATAATAAATTGAAATGAATGTCTTTTTAATGGTTTTTGGTATGACCACATTTTCCAGCTTTTTTTATAAATTTTAGTTCTTGTAACTCCTATTAATTTTTTTATGGTTCTTAAAAGTAATTTATAATCTCACTATTTTATAAAAAAATTATTTTAAAAAAAATTATTGAATGTTTTAGGAAAATTCTCATTATTTTTATAGGTTAACTAAAAAACCTTATACTTATGGGTCAAAATTTATTCTTTTGTAAGTATTATGGTAAAATTAAAACTTCTGTGTATTTTCTATATGTTGTTATTATTAGAAATTATATATGAAAATGGGTGGGACTGATATAGCCCTGCTATATATTTGGTAATGATTTATTCTCTATGGAAAGATACTGGAATTAATTTTCTGTAAGTTATTATATAATGATTATAGAATTACCTATATATAAGTTATTTTAAAATGAAGTTATAATTAACTATATTTAATGTATTTATCAAGATATTTTGGAAATAAATGGTCATAATTTATTCCATTTAAATGATGATGAAAAATATGATTCCCTAATAAGACTTCATGGGTTTTCTATGCCTACTAATAATTTATTATAGAAATCACTAAATATATATAAATAAGAATTTGATTTTATGATGAATAAAAATGTTGGTGATATTTTAAAAATTAATAGTTATTATTTTTTAGAAATTTTTTGATCAATAAATTTTTTAATGGTTTTTGTTTAATGAAATAATATTTTAATAGTTTTCTTTTTTCCTTAGGAAATTTTCAAGAACATTATTTTCAACAAATTTTTATAAAATAGAATTTATTTTGTATTTAAAAGTTTTTTTTGCACATGAAAAATGTTCATTGTATTAAAAAATACATTTTCAGTAGTCTTAAATTATTTCAATGGTGTAATAGGTGGATTGTTTCTTTTATACTCTTTAGTTAGATTTACATTATCACCCTATATATTATAATGATTTTCAAAGGGAATAATCGTGAGTGGGTACAATCATGGTGTCTATTTATGATTATGCGGTTTTTTTCTTGAATTAAAGAAGTGTATCATATAAATATTCTTGTTTATTTGGAAAAAAATCATTTTAGTTGGAACAAAATGGGTTTTTTACATAAGATTTTTCATTATTATCTAAAAATATAAATCCCAAAGATCTTATTTATGTATGTCATTCATTATTTGATATAAATGATGTAATTATAATATGGTTATGTATGGGTCATTAAATATGGTATAAAATCAGTGTTTAGATAAATGTTTTGGTTTAGACGTTGGTAGTTGGGTACAGTTTTAATGAATTAGAAAACTTCATGGGTTAATATATTGGTTGGAGATCATAAGTATGATGTAATGGAAAAATTTATGGGTTAGTAGTTTAAAAATAATTTTATTTATTTTGGTGGAATCGTATATAAATGATAAAAAAATAAATCAATATATGTTAAACAGAAAGAGTTGAATAAAATTTTCCTTAGTATTAGATATCTTCATATCTGTTTTTACTATTCAAATGGTGGTTTACATTGATTATGTTGTATATACTCACACTAATTGTATTCATTTTTAGTAAATCACTAGAAATAGAATAAAAAAACTCATTAAGAAGAATTTTTATATTAAATAACATTTTTTTATTAGATCCTTCCATCTATTAATAGATTATTTTTCTAATTCAATCATGACATATTTATATTGAACTTTTATAGGTTGGAATATAAAGTGAATATGTGGTGGTATCTGGTCAAAAAAACCAAATAGATAAAATTTCAGTTCTGTAATATTAAAAAATAATGTAATTATATTTTCAAATATTATATATCTATTGATAAAATAATTCCTCACGAAAAATGAAGATAAGACTATAAATAATTATATAGGAAACATGTAAATTACTTATCCCCAATATCCCATAGTTAGTGGTTACTTGTTACACTTAAACCATATAAAAGAAATCACTTCCTAAATGAAAAAATAGTTTAGTAGTATTGAAAAACTAGATATACACTTTAATTTCAAATAAATTTGAATGCATAAAATACATAAATTATTTTCATTTGGAACACCATATTTCCACTTATCATATCCCTATATATCATTTACAAAACACTTCCTGGTATCCATGCTAAAATAAATCATAATAAAGGGTTGAGATCAGATACTATAGAATGGTAAATATATAGAGGAATATATCATGAATAAATAATCACAACAAATATGGAAATATAAATAACTAAAACACATTAAATTTAAACAATAACTTGAGTATAATATGGAAAGAATAAATGATTATCAAATAAATCCATATACATAATCACATAACCTTGAAAGCTATCCTTAGTTATTCGAACATGTCGAATAATCACATCTATATCAATAACTAATATCCTAATAACGGAATTCATAATTCCTAACATATAAAAAATATTATCAATACCTTTCACAATATAGTTTAAAATTATGGGTAAAACCCCATTTGATTGGCTAAGTAATTTTTCTCACAAGACCTATCAACGCATCGAGGGCCTATCTATAACTTTAACCCAATAATAAATTACTTAGTCCATGTTTTTTTATATGAAATGGGTGAAACATAATCAAAATAGACATTCATATAAAACATTTAACATACAAAATATTAATACTGACCCTAATCAAATAATCCTAATAAAAAACTATCCAGAATAATGTGGTGAATGGTAATAAATTTGTATATCCAAGTTCAATCTAATCATAAAGCATCCCAATAAATAATAATTATGATATCAATACAACATATCCCATTTAGATCGATTGTAAAATAAATTCTTGATGTCATTGATGAATAGAAATACCATTATAATGTCATTAGAAACATTTTTGATGAAAATAATCTTTTGAATATAAAAATATATTTTTTAAAAAATAAATACTTCAAAAAGTATTTGGAGAATGTTTTTCATGGGAAATATTATTTGAAACTAATAAATTAAACTTCAAAACATTGGGTGTTCATAACATTAGTAAATTTTTCTCATATCATATACATTAAAACAAAAGTTCCATTCACATTTTCAGTAAAATCCAAATAAGAATTGTTTTGAAAAAAAATTAAGATTCCATTAGAAAAATTAAAATGTAAAAAATGGGTAATTATTTCTTTAATAAATACTTTTGAGAAAATTAAAACATTTTCTAAACCATTTTTGGAAGGCATGGATTTTGATGAAAATTTATTTTCGACCAAGGAGAGAAATGATGTTATATTTTCATAATAACATTTTCTCAATAATTGTAAGTTCAAAAGAGTGGGTAAATGGTTTCATTACTTTATAATCTCATTAATAACCATATTATTAGGAAGTATGTTATTTTTATTATATAAATTGAAATTAATTATTCCAAGGGAGACATAAAAAACACAATTACCACTTTGGTAACATTTAAATCATAATACCTATGAATGAAATAACATCATATGAAACTTTAAATACCTTGTATTGATATATATTCATGATATAAAATATAAAAATCAATATTATATACTAAAAAAAAAAGAATAAGTGGTGAATATAGAATTTTTATCATGAAAATAAAATTCATATGAGAAACTCTTACCTTAGGATCACTTCCATTTGATGTGTCTAAAACTACAGTATAATAAATATTGGCTTTTTGGAATTCTATTAAAGAACCATAATCATATATATCATACAATATATGATCCTATTTATTAAATTTCATCAACCATTTGTCAATAATATTTCATTATTTTCATTGTTTCATGTGCTAATAGATTTATTTTCTCAGGCATGTTTTCTCAAGTTTGTTTTCATTATATATGTCCCTATAATCAATCATTAAATTTGTACATGTAAAATTAATCACAATGCTTCTTGGAGACAATATGTTTTATATATAGAGGAGTGAAGATATCACCCCCTTAAAGGGTGAAAGGGTAAGGAATTATATTATATATTAAATTTTCATAATTAATGTAATTATATATATATAACTTATATTTATTAAATCTATATTTATTACTTTCAATGTAAATTTTAACTGAGAAATGAATCACATAACTTAATGAGGTGGTTTTCTGCCATACACAGGAGCAATGTTCTCATATTTTAAAGTAAATAGAAATTAAGAGGTTATATATTATATTATAAATAAATTGGTATAATTATGTTATAGATATACATTAAATCCATCCTTATATCAAATCGTGATAAGTGTTTATGGAAAATGATTTACATCAGTTCGTGAGGTGGTAGTCTATTGTACACCAGATTAATGATTTTATTTCCCATTTGATGGAAGTAGAGTTGGATAAATATTATGAAATTAATATAATAACATCTAAGTATATTTTAGGCACTATTTTCATTATATTGAATGTTTTTTTCCATAATCTATGGTTGTAAAATATGGAAGCAAAGGAACAATCTTGGTGAAAAAAATTACCTTCTCTTAGTGAAACCTTCTTTAGATCTCTTCTTAAAGACTCTATGATTGGTATTATTGGAATAAAAAAAGCTATATAATGTGTATAAGGATGTTTGGGTAATAGTTCTTCAGGTTTTGGATAAATAATGGATTTATATAAGTGAATAAGTTAGGGGGAGTGGGTTCCCTTTTATAATTTAAGGGGAATTACATTTTTATATATACCAAAAACTATTCAATAATGGGTAGTAAATCCCACACTAAGTGTCTCTAAAATTGATAATTAAATGGTTATAGGTATTATTTGTTCTATACACACCTCCAACACAAAAAAATAAACATTTTCTAAACATATATTCTCTTATCTTCTATGTTTCCTTTTACCAATTTAGTTTTCACTACTGTAACTACTTTTTAAAATTATGAAATTAATCATTTAAGAATAAAATAAAACCAATCCTAATTAATTATTTCTAACAAATAATTTGAAATATTCAATTAAATTTATCAAATAAAAACCATATGTTTTCTGAAAAATAATTTTAACACAAACTCTTGTAAAGTGAAAAAACATTGTTTTAACCTTAACCATGCTAAATTTTTTTACTCACTAAGGGTTAATGTAGTAACTATAAAATAATAATTAATCCAAGAATGTGGTATGGTTTTTATTTTTAAACATTTAAGAATATATTGTAAAAATATATGATTTTATGTATTTTTAAATCTTTTAATAAAATATAATTTATTATAAAATATCATTAATGTCAATTTTGACATTTATTATTTAATTTGAATTTAAAAAATTTCATGAGAATGATGGAATTAAAATATATTATGTTCACACATATATAACATGATATATTTATCAAAAAACGGAATACAATATTTAATATAATTTATCTTACTTTTAATATTTTTTGAATCATTTGATTTATTTTTTTATTAATTAAAAAATTATTATGTTGCTGTCTCTTAATAAGTTAAATTAATTATATAATTTCAAAAAATTTAAAATAAACAAAATTAATGATATTAATTTCATTATTCTCAAAATTACCATCCATATTCATTCACATCATGCTTTTGTCCTTATGTGAACACATAGTTGAAATTTAAAAGTCGTTGGGTGATATTTTATATTTTTCTTAACACAAATTATTATATAGGTCACCTTATTGGAAAAATATCCCAAAAACAAATAAAAATGTATATTTTGGTGATAATTGTTCAATTATGGTCATAAAATAGTAATTGTAAAAGGTTTTAGGTCAATTTAACCCTTATCATTGTAGTGTAAGCCCATGGTAAATTAGATTTAACCTTAACTGTGGTAATTCATTTTTACTGTTCTAAAATTAATTAAGAGAAAAAATTATGTTAAACTTATTATAAAACATTAATTATTTTTTTCCAAATATGGAATAATTTTTATAAAATTCAACTCAAGTATATGTGAAATCTTAATTTAAAATTAAATGCACATATGCGATGAAAAAGTGGTTTTCTAAAGTGAAAATGGTCATTAGTATAGAAAATTTAAATATAAAAATTCAACATGAAATTGACTACATAGACCAGAATTGTATTCATTATAATATTATATAACTATTTTTACTTTCAAAAAAAATTTAAATCAAGAAGGAATCATAACATTATATGAACAAAAATTCATGTTTTAATAAAAACAGAAATTTCCACTATCCATTGAAAAATGAAATTTTATGAGAAATCACAAAACATCTCCCTAATCAAAAATTATATGATTATTTAAAATATAAATATAAATTTATCAAATAAATTTTATAAATGTGGTGAAAATTAATTTTAAAATATGTGTGAAAGTAGTGACGTAACAACCTTTAAGAAAAATACAATTATTTAGAAAACATTTATTTTTATTTCAAATGAAATTTATTTTATTTTTTATTATTATATAACCATTTAATTTGTATAAAAATAAATATATCATAAATTATTGGGGTGTGACATTCTATTATATATTTGTATTGTATGTCATATACACGATCTTACATGATGGTCCTCTCTTAGAATCTCAGGGTGTTACATTCTACCCCCTTAAATAAACTTTTTACTTAAAATTTCCTATTTATCTCACTAATCAAGGGTTTTAAATTTTAAAATATCCTTATTGAAACCACACATCATAAAAATACATAATAAGAAATCATCTTGATAAGTGATGCCTGGAAGTATGAAGGTCATCTGGAGTAACACATACTAGGTTTCCAAATAGGAAAACATTGGTGTAAAGTAATGATATGGACATGGAGGAAAATCATTAATAATTATGGTGAGTGATAGATATCATTGATCACAACAAATTTTATTATCTTAAAATATTAACGACCATGAAAAAATAATTATTTTATCAGTTAAGGGACCATTTGATATATCCCAAATGAGGTTCTATGATAACATTTTCGCTTCAGTATCATTTTCTTCGAGTTAAGAAATCATTTTTCTATTATTATAAAGAAATATAGAAAATATATTAACATTTCATCATTTTTTTATGATTAAATCAATTTATAATTCATTTAGAACTGTATGAAATGAATATCTAAGATGTTTTTTTTATTCCTGAAGCACTTAAATTAACATTTAATAGATTATTTCTCAATAAAGCAATGAAACGTCATTGCTCTTGTCATTGTATATTTTTAAAATATATATTTATCAAAAGTTATCCAATAACACCAATTTTTAAACATTATCCATTTTATAAATATTTAACCCAAAAACCTTCCCAAAATATGTCTGACTACATTCGAAGTCCAAATTTATTAAAGGAGAATCACTAAATCAACATTATATTCCCCAAACAATATAAGGTGGATCTTAATGTCACATTAAAAATATGTGAATATTTATATCACCATATAAACTCAATAAAAAAGTTGATTATTCCCCAAGTAAAATATTTGGTATTCAAATATATTCTACAAATCTAAACATTCAGTAAACTCCATCAAAGATGACCGAAACCATTAAATAAGAAACCAATTTCAAGGCCACAAATACTACCCCATAAATAAAACTATATCAATACAATCTTAATAAAAACCACATATTAATGTTTATCTTCTCTCAATAATGTGTTTAATAAAAAATCCAAATTTCTACTAAATCACTTTTCTTGGTTGTCAGTACCATTTAACATAAGCTCTAAAATCCTTAAATAAAAGAATGATAGTGTAATATTTATAAATTTTATAATTATTATAACTATAATATCATTGATATAATACTCATATTGAATAATTCTTCAATCAGAATACATAATCACATAATTCATTCCACTTCTTCTATAGTAATAGTATAATATTAACCTTGATACCTTAGATTCTACGAAGGTATATTCCCTTTACTCTTGAGAAATTAATTTGTGTAGTGACCCATATCATTAAAGTTGAAACCCTAAATATAAATTTTTTATTTATTACCCTTGAAATAATAATAATGGTGGACATTATCTCCAAATTTATAGAAAAATATTATTCCCTTATTATTATTACTAGGGTGTTTCATTCTAAATTGCCACATGGGGGAAAGTACTTCACTCCATTTTTCACTTTATATATCTTTTTTATGTCTTCCTCTTCTTATCATGATATCATTTGAAGCCATAACAGTTTGAGAATTATTTGTCTCTATTGATAGCACATGATATTATATCCTTGTATGATGAGAATTTATAGGAGACTAGTTCCCTTAAAAAGATTAACTTAGTCCCTTCAAGTAAACGATCATTCTTAAGATTTGGACTATGTGCATCGATATAGTTCCCATTACATATAATATACTACATTTTAAATAATTTAATACACTATATTAGATTATAACAATGTGATGTTTTCCCCATTTTATATAATGAATTCATTAGATTTAATAAGTGATGGGCGGGGGCCTCTATAACTTATTGATGCATCAATAGGTCTCTTGAGAAAAACAAGCCTGGATTTTTGGTTGAGCCTTAACAATTTATATAATATGTCTTGGTATGGGCCCATGATAATATGGTTATTATGTTAGAAATTATGAATTCCATCATTATGATATTAGTTGTTGATATTCCATGTGATTATTAGATTAGTAATAATATCTATGGTTAAGTTTCAAGATCATCTAATTATTTATATAGAATTATCTGATCAACATTTAATCTTTCCTTATTTTTCAAATATAATTGAATGAATGTAATTCTTTTTAGTTATTTATCATTCTATATTGATTATGATTATTTGTTAATGATAAATCATATAGTATGCATACCCTTATTGAGCATCTAAGCTCACCCATTTTATATATTTTTTATTTTAACATGGATAATTGAAAGTGGATTATGATTTAAATATTGGGATATGTTAGGGGTAATATATAATTATCCATGAAAAAACATTCTATGTTTTATGTTTCCAATTTTAATTTTAATTTCAACCATTTATCGAGTTTACCAAGACTACTAAACTATTCAATCTAATAGGATATGATTCCTTATATCTTGTAATAATGAAATAATGCAACAATTGATTCTGGGTTAATAGTTTTGGGGTATTTACAAACTCCAATACCACCAAGTGGACCACATATATCTTATGAAGCTAGTGGTCAAGGCCGTGAATTATTGCAAGACATTGAGGGATATGACTAGGCTGCATATGAGATGATCTGATGTATGATCTATGTTTATTATACTCTTTCCTTAATACTTATTGAAACATATGTGAGTTATTACTTCGTATCAATGTTTTTTTGTGATAGTTGGAGCTTTCAGTTGAGGCCTTATCTCAACATATTTTTATAGAGGATCCTATAGGATTTCATTCTTCAACATCACATATCTTATAATAGTTTGATCTATCAATTAAAGGATTCAATTTCACAAGGGACCAAAAGGCCATCATGATTAAACCTTATTATTTCATCTTGGGTGTGGACTATTTTTCACCAATTTAGGCTAAGATTCACTGTATTCTTAGATGAGTGAGATTTATACAGAGAGATAGAAGAATATTTTTTTGGGAGAGGGAGATAGAATAGTTAATAAATTTGTTTTGTGAGAAGGAATCTTCAAAACATCACTGATCAGTTGTAATTTTTATAAAATAGTGTAGTTGGATATCTGGGAATATAAAATCTTCTGATTTTGGAGGAACTTATTGATGTCTTCTTTGATGATGTTTTAGGAGTTCCTCCATGGTGGTAAATTTACTTCTCCATCCACTTTCACCACAGGACCACGCTGATATCTTTAGAGGCATTTCATATAGACCGTAATTATATCTAACATTTTAGTGTATAGTAGGAGGACCTTTGAGAGAAAAGAATTATCAGAGCCTATGTTACCCCCTATAATGTACTATTTTTTTTCATGAAAAAAAGAAGATGGTATGTTGAGACTTTTATTTGATAATCGTTTCCTGAACTAGGTGATGATAAAGAAAAAACACCCCTTGGAGTGGATTGATGAACTCTTTTACTAGTTATAATATGTTATTTAGTTCTCAATAATCTTTATTTATATATGATTACCACCAAATGATAGTTTTTGAGGGTAATATTCTGTATAAAAAAAATACAATGTCACTACAAAACCTTTGAGTTTGTAGTGTTGTCTTTCAGTGCGAAGAATATAAAACCAATTTTTCGGATTTTATGAATCATATCTTTCAACCATATATAGACAAATTGTATTTTTTCTTTATGTACGACATACTCATTTGCTCTATATAAGGGTAGGAGTATCCAGATCGTATAAGGATGGTCTTAGACTTAGTTCATGAGAACTGACATTATGATAAAATATAAAACTAAAATTTTTGGATATGTGAGGTTCATATTTTGGGAATTTCATATATGGTCATGATTTATTTGTGGAACTAGAAAATATTTAAGATGTACTTTCTTGGGAGCTGACCAAGAGTGTGATAGAGGTGTAGTGTTTTATTTTCATTGTGGTTACTATATAATGTTTGTGCCTAAATTTTCAAGAATAGTTTCCCCTTTGACCACCCTAATGTGGAATTGGAATCTGTGTATATAGACCCAATAGTTTTTGGGAACGTTCAAGTTGTTGAGGATGAGGTTGAATAGTGATCCTAGGTTGAGACTAACATAGGAGGGAATGTAGTATGTAGTGTTGTATGATGCCTTTGGAGTTGGTATCAGTTTCATGTTGATGTAGAGGAAGGAAGGGATCACATATTAGTTAAGGTAGATGAGGCCTCAATAACCCTTGCATTCAAAATTATCATGTACTCCATGAGTGATTGAGAATTCCTAGAGGTACATGAGAATGGCCCAGTACACGATCATGGCTAGGTAGACGATTAAGAATACATTAATGAATCAAATTACATAGGAATAACTTGATATACACAGTCATGACCCAAGTTGTTAAAACACATCATGTAACACCCGTACACACACTTTATGATGAAAAGGATTCTATGACATGACTTGAAGAGAACACATCCTTTCAATGAGGAAGTGTCATATGTTGTGTTGAACTATTACAAACTATGTAATCACTGGTGATACTTATTCCTCTCATATCTCATTTGATTGGGATCATACTTCGTCCTAAGAGTATTTTATCATAAGTGGTATTCCATTTAGAATGTGATTTTTTCTTTCATTGTGGAATATGATATATGATGCGAGTGTTTTTGAGTGTGATGTTAATAGAGAATTCACTTCATGATAAAAATGATCAAGGTAGGATCATTAGAGAGTTTTAGTGGTTAGTACTACCCTATCTCAATAGGGTGTGGGTTCCCCATACTATTTTTTACAAATAGATTCCATACTCCACAACATTGGGTGTGTTTAATTTATCTACGAAGTGGTACTCCCCTAACATCAAGATCCACTGAGGTGTAGGTCCTCTATAAGATTTGTGGATCTTCCATCTATGGAGAACAATAATGAAGAGATATCCCCTCCATAAATATTCAGGTGAGGTTGTGTTTGATGATGGGAATCGGTGATGGGATTTTGGAGCTGTAGGTATGCTCAAAAACATCGGGGGGATATGAGATAGAGATCCCCTTTCCCTCTATGTAGGTTCTCTTTGTGAGAATATATAATGTATTTTCTTTCCCAATTTATTAGGGTTGTTCTATCTTTCTTTGTATATTTCTACTGCTCCCTCTTTAGTTTTTTTGGGAGTCTTATAAGGAATATACACACTCTCCCCTACATAGAATTGCATCATACATTTCATGTCTTATGAAAACAATGGATATATCAGTGGTTTATTTTGGATGAATAGTGATACCTAGGTGTATTGACTACATACAGTGAACAAGACATGGAGATCAGGAATCAGGCTCTCCTAGTTTTATTTTATTCCATTTTTTGTCTGCTTGGAACTTCATTTTTAGTTTGGAATTTATTTCTTCCATTTCATTTTGGTTTATACTATTGTACTCTCCTGCATTTTCTAAGTGGATATTTCATGCATGATTATAATCTAGATGTTAGTATAATTAATATTCATTTACACATATGCAATGAAACATTTGGGTGCATGCATACCAGTATATTATAAAAATTCCACCCATTGAAATTATTCCTTCTCAATTCTTGTCACCAACCCCTAGCCTATTGGAGGTGAGTTTAGGGTTTTGGTGGCTCAGCCTGCCACATTCTAGGAGGGTGTTGGTGGGTTGGATTATTAAAAAGTACATACATTATGATTCACATGTACTATACTTAAATGTCAGACCATTAGAGTATGATCTCGCTTATGAGGAAATTTTTTTGTAGATTATAGATCAATGAGATAAATTGTTGTAAAATAATATCAATCACCTACTCAATGTTTTTTTTGTGAAACCAAAAATATATGTAATCTATGTGTGATCCGTAATTTATTATGAGTTTGAAGTATCCTACGTTGTTTATATATGAGTGATTGAATTTCAAGAATGAAATTATTTTAAAAGTGTAAAATATAACACCATGAGATTTTAAGATATATTTTATCACCAAATACATATATTTTCTTCAATAATTTGAAGTACATGAATCATGGAGTCTAAATTAAGTAGAATATTTTATTTGATTAAAACATACCCATTAAATTCATTGTACAAATATGAATAACCTAATTTTAGAAAAATATGTATAATGGTTTTATATAATTTATTAATTATTATATAATAAATAAATACATAATTTTCATTAATGACATTATATGATTCAGAATAATTTTTTCTTGAAAGTGGATTTTATCTCTTTTTGTGCACAAACATTATAATTAATTCCTGCCATTTTAAAAAAAATAAATTTAAAAAAATAACATAATTTTTGAAATCATCATATCCAAATTATGTTAGGTTGCTGTTTTGATAATTTTATGAAAAATTTAATTAATTTGTGTATTGTGAAAAAATCAAGGTTCTTAACTTCTTAAAAAAACTATTGCATTTCTCCTTATGAAGGGATCTAAATGAGGTCTCTTGAATAATTGGAAATTGTCTTACCTGGCCTCTTTAAAATTATTTCTTCTTATAACTCCACTAAATCTACGGTATTCATAATAAAATACAGAATTCTGTGTGAAAAATATAATGAATGTTTTATGTGATTATGTAACCACCATTTTACACCTCATTTCCATCAAATAGATAATTAAAAATATCGATCATGTGTACATGTGGACTACCACATTTACATAGTGATGTGATTCACTCTATATCACTATGATTTATAGTTTATTATTATTAGGGATTTAATATTTATATCTAATATTTATGAAATATTTATGTTTTTAAAATTAAAATATCTCATTTTCTTTTTTACCTTTCCATCATTTTAAAAATGCTAATGTCGCCAGTGCATACGTGTGGACTACCACCTCCCCCAAGTGATGTGATTTGTTTTTTAATTTTCACATTACATTGATGGTAATAATGATATGTTTAATTAATTAACAGGTTATAATGATTATTTATTAGAGGTAAATTATTTTTTCCCTTTTTATTTTCCTATCATCTCAAATTATTAACATAATTCATGGGTACATATAGAATACCATCTCTAGAAAGTTATGTAATTCATTTTTTATCACTAATATGTATGAATATTTATAACATTTTATATGATAACCTATCTAAAATTCTAGAGATGATAATACCATGATCAATGTAAAAGTACTAGGACAACTGAACCAAAACACGCACGAAAAACGAAAAAGTTACCACCTTGAAGATTGATTTTTATGAGAATTATTAAAAATCATATATATAATGTTATAATTAAATAAAATATGTTATTATGTATATTATTATGGTTATTCTAAACATTTATAATAAATATATATTTATTATAAAAGAGTTTTTAACATGTAAAATGTTAAATTAAATTTCACGTAAAGTATTTATTTTTCAATCCCATTTTAATCGCAATTGTTTATGATTTAATTTATATTTATAAAATAAAATGATCATTATCTAATAAACCCCTTCCATTTTTCTTCTCCTATAGAAATTTGTATAATTTTTATTTTTTAGTACCATTTTCTCTCTTTAGTACTCAAAATGGTCTAGAAAATATTTTTAATAAAATGCTACCTTATTTCTTTTTCATATGTTAGAAAAAAAATTTATTATATATATGTATTTTCTAAAATATTTTCAATAATTTTTTTGCGATATTCTTCAATGATATTATAAATTAATTTTTACCCTTTTTAATTTTTTCAATTTTTTTACAATGAATCCTCCTTCCATTTTCTAAATAAGGTAATAGTTACATAAAATGTGAATATAATCTTTATTTTAGCAATTATAGAATGATAAAAAATTATTATTAGCATAATAAATAGATTATTTTAATTCCAATTTACTAGTTTCATTTGTTCTTTTCAAAAAATATATTTAATATTTTTTTAAAAAATTATTTTAAATGAGTAATTTCAAAATGGAAACGGTATTTTCTTGAAGAAATATTCCAATAATATTTTAAAGAAAATTCTCTTCTAGGAAAACATTAATTGATGATAATTATTCTTTATATGGATTTGATACATTGATATTATTCTTATTATGTATCTAGATGGTTTTTTTGTTATGATAATGAGATGTTTATGAAACCCATTTTTTTCAATAGGTTATGTTATAAATAAACGATGAAATGTTCAGGAATGTTGTTTTCTTCCCATGGTTTATCATATGATGAATGATTTATGATCTTGTGGTACATGTATGTATTGTTTTAACTATATGGTGGGTTGAATCTTAATTATATAACCTTAAAATTCATTCAGTAAGGATGAATATCTCATGAGATAATTACAAATGGAATGGGGAGTGATGCTAGTATATATATCCCTCCAAATACTTATGTCATGATTGATTATTAATGATATTTGGTAGATTGGGTATTATTAATGTAAGTTATGATCGCATTCACAAAACCTTATGATTATATTATTCTTTCATGTGATAATAAATTGATATCTTTTATGTTTACCCTTAAGGAGAATCTGATTTCATATTTTCTTATATTTCTTTTCTCTAAGTTATAAAAAATGGGTTTAAGAAGGATATGTATAAAAATTGTACCATTTGACGAGATATTTAGGGGATACATTAAACATTCTAATTAAATATTAATATTATGTATCTATAATCCAAATAAATGAAAGCTTTATGGTTCATGAATAGATCATACTGTTATATAAAGATTAATTTTCCAATAAGTTGTAATATATGTGTGTGAAAAATATAGGACCCTATAAATTTATTGGTGTTTTCTAATTATTGGACAAAATTCACTTCCCCTGTTAGCCTCCTTAATCCTCCTTCTACAACTATAATTCATTAGTTCATCAAGTTATGGTTATTGATATGATTCCACCAGCTTATGGGGTAATCATTAGATTCAGTTGGGGATTTATTTAATTTGTTAAAGATGACATTTTTTGATGCTTTCAGTTTACAATCATTTTACTTTTTGATGGAGGTCTTTCACATTTTGTAATTTGTTTTATGTTTTTCCATAAAATTAACATTAAACTCCCATAGAATCAGTAACACATGATATGGATTTCTCCTGGGATGATGTAGAGGGTTTTTTGGTGACCCACCATAGGTTTTTGGTCACATCTCTAAAACAATGAGTCCTTCCCATGATTTTTCAATGAATATTCCTTGTTAATTTTAATTTTTCAGTAATTATAAATCATTTAATAATTATAAATGTTTATAAATAAGTACGTCGAGTGTTCTTTGGTGGGATTTAGGGCCTTCTTTGATTGGTGGTGGTTAGTTGTTCTTAGGTGGGCTTAGATGAATCTTAATGATTTTAGGATTAGTATATGGACCGAGACATTAATAAATAAAAATGATTTATATTTATGTAGGATATCCCCAATACTATACATCAGGAAAAATAATGGTTATAAATTTTATATAATGTTTAGTCATACTATGGATGGTGTTGACCAACTAAATAAGTTATTTGAATTGTTAAATTAATTTAAATTGTTTAATTTAAATTAAATGCTTTGTGATAGAGGTAAAAAGGTGTCCGTTCTATTTTTTCCTCATAGATTATTTTATTTCCTTACTCATCAATGGGTGATTACATTATTTTTTAGCGTTCACTATGATGTTTAAACCATTGTGGAGGGTGACTCAGGTCGGTAAGATCCAGTTTACTACTGTAAGATTCATTTCCACCTCCATGTGGATGTGTGGAATACATTATGGGAGGGGATAAAGTAAGATTTGTGAAGACCTTGAGTTATGTGGGATAAATTTGGATTATAGAGATTGGTTGGGAGAGTGATCAAGATTGAGTAACCAAGAGGCAAGCCAATAATTACATATATAAATACATTATTACTTTGGTTGACTATTCAATACATCTTATAACAATGAACACCCTAGAACCATAACGGTTTAGTTTCTTTGGATACTAACAACATAATCAACCTATTTGGTGAAAGATATTCAACATATTAAAAACATTTATCTCACATAGTACTCTTCCTAGACATAACCTAATTGGACCCTTTGTTTATTGATCATGAAAATAGAACAAAAGAAATGGTGATCTAGGATTTTAAATACATTTAAACATATTATATATCAACCAATATTCATAAATGAGTATAAGATATGGAAAATGAAAAATAACATGATCATTACTTACAAAAGTTATACCCGATTAGTCAAACATATTTAATCCTAAATCATCGAATAATGATTTTTTATAAATAAATACATAAGTTAAAAGAGCGTGGAAACATAAATTATCAATTAGGATCCATGATAATATATTATTATCATAATATACAATTTTTTGTTACATAAATAATCATAGGAAATAATTTCCATAGTCAAGGATCTCTTCCAAGAATATCATTATGGATTGGGTTCACTCCCCATTCTATCGATTAATTAGTTAAGGTTCACAAACAAAACTATAATAGTGGACACAATCCCTTACATATTAGAGTTCACTCTCCATTTTAGTCATTATTATATACTAAGATATCAATCTTTACCCAATGGATTTGAGGGCTATATAATTTGAGATGGAGTTGTCTCATAATGAAAACCATACATATGTGTTCCACACGATCATAAAACATTATTCCAGTAATTATATTAAAACTTGTGGAACATATATAGGTTACCTAAACATCTCATCATCACATAATCATAATCTATCAAGTGTAAACAAGGTAATGTTATAATAAAAAAATTCACTATCTCATCATAGCTTAATTAACCCATGGGAATGAAATGATTTTTCTGTAATCATCCTAAGATCGTCATCATCATAAGTCATCAATAGAATTGTATGTAATAATATGATCAAATCCCTAGTGAAATATAAAAATCATTAAAGGATGCTGACATATATGAAAAATACCTTTAAAAGAACATTGTAACCTTTCATTGAAAAATGATAAAATATCATTTTCTTTGGAGAACATTTTAACTAAAAAAATTAGAATTTTGAAAAGAAATATTCTTTTAAAACAACTAATTAAACTTATATTGTAATCTATAATGAAAATAATTTTCTTTCTTGTGGGAAAATCTATTCATACCATATATGTTAAATGATGAAATTATTTTCATTCTTCTTTAAAAATTGAAAAATGAATTATTTAGAAAAAATTTCAAAAAAAAAATTTAATTTTATTAATTTACAAATAATTTAAAAGGTAATGGAAATAATTTTTTTGTAAAATTTAAATTATACATAAAAACATCCATAAAATAATTTTCAAGAGCATGGACATGGAAGAAAAATTTTATCGACCAATGTTTAAATAATTCCATCTTTCCTTCAAAATTTTCTAATCATTTTATGTACCAATGAGAAGAAATTGTAAAAACAAATAAAAATTATAGAAATAACAAGGGGAAAATAAATTATATTGGGTTTAAAGGATAATACCCAAATAATTTCCCTTAATGGAAAGTTATCACAAACAATCCCAAAATGAAATATGATCGTTACATAGCTCTATTGTCGCTTTGGTATGTTCTGATTCATATACCCTTGGATGAAATAAGTTGCATTTAAAAAATAAATATCATGATTTAATAATTATAAATGTGGAATCATAAAAAATAGGTAGTATATACACCTCATAAAATATGATATGCGCATAACATAGAATATTTCTTAAAGAAGAAAATTTCAGCTGATATACCCTCACCTCAGGTCCGACTTGCTTTGTAAGTGATATATCTTAATTTATAAAAAATTAAAATCTATTATACTTATATAAAGAATAATATTCATACTTATAATACCATAATATATTTACTTATAAAATCCTATAACATGTTTATTATTGTTTTTATTAAATTCAATATTCTGGGTGATAACTATTTCTATTTTCATGAATGTTTCTGTTTGAGAGTTATGGTACATACACTTCGATCATGGTTCAGTCATGTAAATATTTTTAATAATTATATAAATATAAAATATATTAATTTTATACATATTTATAATCATTTATATAAATTGGTGATGAAAATTAAATTATATCACTACATGGAGATTGTAGTCTGTACGTCTGCAGACGTGATGTAACAACTTTTTGATGGAATAAAAAAAGAATTATAAATAATAGTATGCTATTATAGAATAGTTTTCATATAATAATCATAATATATATTTATTAAATCCATATTTAGTTCCCTCCATGTTAACTGTAAATGAAAAATAAATCACATCGCTCTATGTAGGTGGTATTCTGGATGTACGCATGAGTGACATTATCATTCTCCAATAGATAAAATGGTAAGAAATAGATAAAATAATATAATTAAATAAGAGAATTTATTACATAAAAACTGTACAAAAATTAATTCTATTATAAAAACTAAGCATGATATGTAGTGATGGAAAATGAATCATATCACTACATGGAGTTGGTAGTCCACTCACACAGATGATCTATACATTAATTCATCATTTTATTGATAGGTTGAAGAATATGGATTTACCATAATCCTAATAACACTCAGTAAATTTATGATAATTAATTAAATATGTTAGGCAGGATACATAAAATTTATATGCATTAGATGAAGAAATAAACTTTGAAAGATTCGGGTAAGATGATAACCTCTTCATTGAGAGAAATCCTTTAGCTTACACCTTATTCTCTCATTGGATGGTCCTAGGGAATACCATAACGTCATGAGTGATGGGAAATAATATATTATTGTATTATAGTAGATAATCACTATGTTCTAGTTATCTAAATTACTAAATAATTGAGTAGAGGATGTTCCCATTTATAATGAATAAAAAGAAAACATTTGGATAGACATAAAATATTTAAATGTAATATATATCATAATATTGTAAAATAGAACCAAATTGGTATAATTTAGATGGTATGATATTATAAGTTGTTATTATATATAATAAATATAATTTATACAAGTTTATGTTTAATCATAAACCTTATCTTTTGGGTTAGCCCCCTCATTAACCCTTTTTATCCTTAATCATGTTAACACATTTTTTATCCTTTAATGTTTCAAAATATAATTATAAGTTGACAAGTGGCTCAAACATCTTCCATGGATTAATGTTTTGACCGTTTCTCATCACAATTTTCCCCTTTAAACATTTTTTTTAATTTTTTATAATTTAGTGAAATATTAGTTAACATAAAATTTCACTAAATAAATTTTGGGTACAATTAACTTAATTTTAATTAAATTTTATAAATACATCAATGATATTTAAATATAATAAAATTTTCCATAATTATAATTTTTAATGAAGTATTATTTTTTAAAAACACAATTCATGCAAAAAATATTAATTTTATTATTATTAAAATCATTTACATTGATTATTCTTCTACTTTAAATGAATTGTATCACCATTCTATAAGTGTTTAATGTAGTTATAAAATAAAAAAACCAAAATAAATTAGTATCATAAAAATAAATTTTTTATGGTCAATATAACCATATATATCCATTGATAATTAATTTTTATCCCAAAACAACATATGATTAAAATTAAATTCAAAATTTTCATTTGTATTTTTCAATTCCGTTAAATATTCTAAATGTTATAATCAAAGTCAAGTGGCCCTAAATTCGAATATTTTAATATAAAGTATTCCTTAGGTCTAAATTTAATCATTAAATTAGATAAAGTCTAGTTTTATGGAGATTTTTAGGCCTTATTACAAGGGGTTTTCCCTATTTTACCAATTTTACACTTACCGGGGTGACAAATATTTACCATGGTTACTATTGATAATGACTAAAAAAGGGAAAAAAATTAGTAAATTTGAACTTAATGAATCTAAATATGTAATCCATTTTTAAAAAATTAATTTCTTTATGTATTAGAAATCATTTTTAATATAACTTCATAAAATGAAAAAATAAAATTTCCTTAAAAAATGTGTTTTAATGACAAAATATGAACTTATAAAAAAAGTTCAATATATATTTTCGTGTAATAATTTATATTATTTACTATGTTAATGTTATATTAAATTAAAAAAAATTATTCTTTTAAATTACATGATTTAATTAAATGGAATGCCAATTTACAAAAAAATTTATTTTCAAAAATTCATTTAAAATAAAACTTTTCAGAAAATATAAAATTATTAACCATAAGATAATTTTAACATGATCGTTTCAAAAGATAATATTGATTTAAAAATTTATTTTTTTAAAAAATGGTTGAAATTAATTATAATTCCCATCCACAAAATGAAATAAAAACCATTTTTGAACAAAACATATTTTTGAAGCATAAACTGACTTTACTAAATATTGAATAATTATTTAGAAGGTAATAATTAATATATTTGTAATACATAAATCCATTATAGATCATTTCAATAATGTGGTCATTCCTATTTATAAAAAAAATTAACGGCTATTTAATAACAAAATACATCTCACTTTATGCTTGATGTTACATGTTAAGAAAGATATCAAACACTTAAATTTTATTAAATGATAAATATATTAAAAAATATTAGTGTATTATATTCTTGTCCCTAAAATAAATTGACCCCTCACAATTTTAATTATTACTTACATTAATTATTATGTCAATAAATAATAATAAAATATGCTATATATTATATCCTGATAACTAATTTTATATCACTACAAGAAAACTTAATATTTTGTAATTAATTTTTTATAGGACCAAGTATGTATCATTATTCGACAAACGAGTTTTCAAAAACATATCTTGATTATTGAGTGATTCTTTCGATATAAGACTCAATGGATTTATATTCATCATACTTGAGTTAATGAAATCAATTTTAATCAATGTAGATAATAAAATATAACATACCTGATTTAATTCCATACCATAAGCATACTTAAATCCCTTGATTGTGCTTCGATCGGGTTTTCATCTTGATTAATCTCATATTCCATTTGATAATTTACTGGGTCAAATTTATTTCTTTCTAAAAAACCTTAAATTAACTTTTATCATATCCTAATATCGACAAAATAATGATATGTAATTACACATATTTCTTTATATTTATAAACAACACAATGGTTAGCATAGGTTATCCAATATGTATAAATATTTATATATAAATATCCAAAATATCCATAATAATACAAAAAAATCAACATATATTATTCAACATTAAACCAACTATAAAACTCTTCAATGTGTTGAGGATAAAAATTGAAATGAAACTAATGAAATGATTTGATCACATATTCTTCCATTATCATCTTAATAATTATTTTGAAAAAATTACAATCACTCATAAGTTCATATACCATAAATATATATACCCAGAACATATACTCCCCAAAATACAATACTAAATTCTATAAATATCCTCAATCACCATGTAACCACAAAAAAAATCATGTATGATTCCAAAAATTAACTCTACACAAACTATCCAATATGTTTTAATAAAATTAAAAAATGTAATAAAATTCATCATAAATCACATATTCATCAAATCACTAATAAATTTAAAGGTCACAAACACTATCTAATTTCATTTATTTATTTGTATCAACATCTTGTTTTATGTAAAATTATTATCTCATCATTAGTAACATATTAATGGTTATCTATCACACAATCACATGTTTTCCAAAAACATCACCTTACTACTAGATAAATTCTCTTGGTTATTGATACCATTAAATATATGTTTTTAGAATACTATAAAAAATTCACTTGTTCCAACAGAAAATGGCTGATTGATAAAATATTTATTGGTAAAAATGACTACTTCAAACAGATATTAAACTTTTATGACATTAATTATCAGTTCCAAAAAATTCTTTTCACCAACCTATATATCTGTTTATATTAATTGTTCAATATCAACAAATCTTTTACTAACATTTAAATATGTTGGTTCATCATAAAAACAACAACATTTGATTTTAAAATGAATGAATCCGTTATTATAAATTATTATTACCGTCAAATATTTTCTTATTATAAAATTCTGTTATAATAAATAAATTAATAATATTTTATATTTTATTGAAAATTAAATATATATACATATTTATATAAATTATGTATTAAAGATATATAATTTTTTCCACATAAATATATGATTACATAAAATATTTAAAATTTAATGATTTTTAATTAAAATAATATTAGTGTGTGGGTATGTTATATGTACAGAATAGATTTTTCTATTTTAATTATATATAAATTTACAATATATGAATTTTTTAAACATCAATGATGATAATTTTTTAAAATTATCATTTTTTTATTTTTATTTTTATTTCTCTTATCCTAAAAACCCTGCATTTCCAGTTTCTCATTTTGTTCCAATGCCATCCATGGTACCCTGAATACCCAAAATCCAACATATTGTGCATAATTTGTTCATCCAATTACTCCCACTCCCATTAGATTAATCTGGATCACCCCATATTCATATTATGTTTATTCCTTTCCACATCCTATGAACCATTAACTCATATCTCCTTGCATCCCATCCTTGCATCGATGAACTTTTGCCTATCCCCACATGCTTGTTTCATCATTGTTGTTGTTGTAATCCCCCAAACCCAAGAACTAAAATCTACACAATCAACTATAATCAATACCCAATCCCCACAGAGAATCATGCCTCCCCCCTCCTTGCATTTTTTTTCTAGTAGTCCCAACACTGGCGGTCTATAGACACCCCTATCGACTTGTGTTTCATCATCCTTTCCACTTATTATAAAGGCAAAGTGTTCGAAGGACGATGAACTTCGGATTTGCATGAAATTTTTCGATGTATAGGTCTATTCATAGGTATGTGGATCTTCCCTTCATTCTTCAAAAACATTAAATCCAATGGATCTCTTTTCTGAAATGACTTTTAGTTGTGGATGGTGTCAAATTAAAATGAAATGAGTTAATTTGTTGTATTTTTCTTTCTTTTTATTTAAAAAAATTTTATTCTTGAAATTTCTAAACTCATTAATGTGATTTTTTTTAGTAAATGTTAATTGTACGTTCCTCAAGTTATAACTCTCATGGTGACATTGCTGGAATTCCAACAAACTTGGCATAAATACAGTTAACTCATTACTTGAGATATATTTTAAAAAGTATTCTATATTTATTTATTTTAATCCGGGTTTTAATTGTTTTATATAATGTTTAAGAAAATAATTGATCATATTTTATTAATGGTATGTTATTTCCAATATTTCTAAGGGATGAGTAACATATCTTTTTCATTCCTTTTGATGACTGTGTTTTCCCAACATCACTATATTTTTATTGGTTTATTTTTATATCATTTCTACTAGAAGGATATTTTCTTTAAAATTCCTTTTTTACTGTTGGTATGTATATCAATTATGTTAGTGTTTTCTTGTATATCATTTCAGGTTGTACATATGACATTGGATTAAATTTTTAAATGTTGTTTACATGTTCAAGGTTCTTTTTTTTATTTTCCATCTCAATTTTTTGGAATTTTCTATTTCATTAAAAATGGAAATTTTTATTTCATGATTTTTAAAATGTGTAATCTATTGTCTTACATTTTGAAATGTCCTTCTATTTTTTTCTCATAAGTTTTTCTCCCTCTTATTAATGAAATTTTTTCAATATGTTTTCTTTTTTTATAACTTTCAACATATTTATTATATTTTCAATATGAAGGATATTTCTCATCATCTATTCAGTGAGCTGAAATAGAATCTTTCAAATATATTGTTAAACCGTGTTCTATATTTTTATCTTTCATTTTTATTTTTATTAATGCAAATATGACTCTAATGACATCTATTATCTATATTCATTTTTAGTTTCTAGTAAAAAATTTAATGTCAATATCACTCCACCTATTAGGTAAGTAAATATTGTAATATGAATACCTAAAATATGAATTCTATTTTTCAAATTCAATAGGAATTATATTAATTATGAATATATGCGGTTTTCATCCTAGGTTAATATGAAATATGCATACTTTGAGATAATAATATACGCAATCTGTAATATGTTTTCTACATTAATGTGAAATATATATACATGTGATATGTATTCTGTTTCTAATATGAAATATTTATATATGCAGTATGCATTTTTTATTAATATGAAATATGAATATATGTGATATGCATTCCTTTTATAATTTAAAATATACGTTATGTTTCTAATATGAGATTTTTGTTGTGTTTATTCTGAGTATATGCAACATGCGTTATCTTTCAAATATGTAATATGAATTTTGATTATTCTTAATATATGCTATGAATTATATTTTTTCTACATATATTCAATATTGAATATGTAATATCCATTCATAATATATGCAATATGAAATACTAATTATGAATATATGTAATATGACACATGTGTTCTGTATATATACAATATGATATATGCATTTTATTTTGACATGCAATATGAATGTAAGTAATATAAATTTTGTTTTCTATATTCATTATTCATTATTTTCTAAAAATATTTTATGAATTATAATATATTTTTATTGATCAAATAAAATTTATTAACAAAATAATAATTTATTTTATCACAAGTGGATAGATGAATGAAGTGATAAAGAAAACAACATATATTTAAAATAATATAAAAGTGTAGATAAAAAAACATTTTAATTTAAAAAATGGGAGAGATAGAATGAAATGAGATATAAAAGATAGTTAGTGACACATTACTCTGTTTCACCCCTCAACTCCTATGAATGACGAAGTCAGCATCTACTATGTGTATGGTCTGGATTTGGCCTCCCCAGTTAGAAACTAGCTCGTAGACTTTGTACCTATTTAGAAGTGGATGGCCTCTTTTTAATCATCTTTGATATCAATCTCCTATAACATCACATCCACTGACAGTTTTCTCTACATGCATTCCAAGAACTCTAACCACACTGTAACAACTATCGAAATGTCAATTTGTTGTTTCTAACCCTCAAAAAACTTCTGGACTTCGAGACTTCTCACAATATGACGCATGTTTTGTTGAAAAACAAAATGCAAAGATCCACTAAACATGACATAACTCCACTGAACATGCATCATTTAGAAAATAAATCGAACACATTCCAAGAGATATCAAAATGATATTCATTCAATAAAGTCAATGATACTACCACCTTTCCCTGAAAAAAAATATACTATAAACATACCAACTAGTATCAAACTAACAAACCAATGTCTTTAGAGCAATAATAGATCAACATTGAATTTGGAAAAAGTCTCCCTATTCTAAAATCATAAAATAAACCCTATGTAGTGCCCTTTTATAACTATAATTGAAAAAAGAATAAAAATACTCTAGCATGGACTAAGATTTAGAGAGATAAATTAGTGTTACTCTAGTACTAGTTTGATATTCACAAGATAGAATCAATGGATCACATAAAAAACCACCTCCAGCTAAATTCAAAAAAAATTCACCATTGTGCCTTGTTGGTGTTAGATCAACATTTCCCTAACTTCTGTTATTGCCCGAAATGATCAAAAATGTACTACTAAAAACATTCTATTCAACATAAAATTTCAGTCAAACTCTAGACTCACATATCTAACCTTATACATGAAACAACAAAGCACCCCAAGTGCTCTTCATTATGGTGAACCAAATGCGAAATATAAATCAATCCAACCACTTTTTTATGCCTTCAAAAAGAATTTGTGATATAAAAACAAGCATATTATAAGATATTCACAAGACTCACCACAATATGTACTAGTAGAGAGCACTTATGATGTTAATAAGGAATCCTAGTGATTATTTTTTCGAGAATAAGAGGGTAACAGACCTCACCTAGAGGACATAAATCCAACAGCTATCATCAACTAGGCATATGTGTAAAACAAAAAACACACCCATGATAAAATCAATTTACATATGAATTCATCCACAAATAATAACTCTTCATACTATTTTAATCTAACACTCTTTCAAATTGAGAATTAATTGTGCATTACACACCCAAACATTAGAGACATTCTTGTTGGACCATGAATACAATCATGATTTCTATAAACCATTAATCCATTAAAAATTCATGGCAATAATTCCCCCCAACAAATTCAATTGTACCATCATAAATCAGTTACAACAAAAATTAATAGGACCATATTTGCATAATAATATTTATACTCCATCATATGTACTAAAAATAATAAAAACATCAAGAGATTATGCAAAGTACCATAACTAATCCTACTCATGATGGAGCAATGCAATTTTTTTCTTCTTGGAAATTTCATCCTCTTGACCATCTTACTCCTCTATGGATTCATGTCATGATCCTCAATCTCACCCCTACTCTTCATATTTAACTCATCATAAGCAAGATTATCCATTTTTTCTAGAACATTACCATCATAAACTCCAATTCCATCATCTAAATTTTCACCATTATTATACCCATTGGTGTCTTTTTATTGCCTCAGGAAAATGTGGAGGGGATTTGGACATTAAAAAAAATCTCATCTTATCTACACACCCTTTTCTTAACTTCCATAATCCCTTCTATCTGTGAAATGATTTTGGGATTGGAAAAATTGGAAGTGGTCACGTCAAACACTCCTCTATTAACATGAGTCCCCTATGAGTATCTATCATAAAGTCTTTGTGCTAAAGAAGATCTTTATATCTTATTTGATGATGCTATAGCATGCCACCTTCACCACTCTAAACACTTCTCCAAATGTAAATCACATCCATATCTCAGTAATGGTTTATATGGGAATGTAATTTTTCCTAAATGCCAAATGTTGTGGAAAGTCACTCCATTGTAAAGTTTGTACTATCGTGATTAAGAAAAATGCCAGGTCATACATCTAAAAACTCCCTTGAATTAATAATCAATTCATCAAATCTATCATGTTGATTTTATCTATGTTTTTTTCTTTAAAATAACACCACTATTTCATCCCTAATTTATTTTTCAGATGATGAGGTCATGTAGAGGCCATGATCACAAAACTCTTAAATGGGATGATACAATATGAAGATGTGTAGGTTATGAAACCTATACCTATCTCTGTTGTTGATCTTCATTATCGAACCATAGTATGATAAATAGGAAAGATTGATCGTATCTTCCCCGTGATTCAATTTAGGGTCCTAATCTTCATCATACATGAGAAAAGCATAACAAGAAGAAGATTGTTGAAGGAAATTTTGGCATAATTTAAATTCACCAAACTATTGTCAACAGATAAATGATATAGATGTGTGTGGATGGGTTGGGTTATATAATTTACATTGATATAAAGAGGGATGGTACTTTTTGGATCACCTTTTGGAGAAAGATAATCATTCTTAAATGGGATGGTTTCGTGGTATTTCAACAATTGTTTTATGTCAGGGTTATTGACTAGATTTATGGTGTATTTTTGTGAAATTTTACCTCTTCCAATCCCAATAAGGGATCTTTTAAAAGAAAGGGGTTCAACATTCATTGAATCTATTAGAACGTGTGGTGGTACTTTGGCATTGTAAATATTTTTTTCATGATGAAATCATCCCTTGTCTTCTTTTAAACACATCCCCTTTTGGAAGAAAATACAAGGAACTATTTGTTTAGGTCCATTGAAAGGAGGATGCATGTAGGATGAAACTGTAGGTTTTGAATAAGCTAGAGAATATCAAATTCATCTTTGGTTCCCAGCAGACCATCAAGAGGATTGAATAATCTGGTTTATTTCTTTAAAGAGATTATTACATGTGTGATACATGTTTCTTTAATTATTCTTTTTTCACTCAAGCAATACCTATTTTCATACCCCGTTTTAAGGATTGTACAGATTTACACCACTTTTTTTGAATCCATGTTTCTATATAAGGAAGACTTTAAATTATATTCATATAATATTGAATCTCTTTTTTATAAAATTTATATTATCATTTCTATTTTTAGTGAAATTGTGTATAACCCCTATGTTACCTACATCCATTCTATTTTATCACTTTTATTCTCTTGTTAATGGGATTGTATTAGAATTTTTTTTGTTTATTAGAATTAATGAATAATAACATTCATATTTTAAATTTTATCGATCCATATAAAACTAAAAGTTTTAATCATTTAATGTGGTGTTTCCCCATGATAGGTTGCTACCAAAGTAGAGATAGAGTCCAAACACCTAATAAGATGCTGCTGAACATGATATAATGTCTGCTAAACATGATCAAATGTTGATTAAGAATGGGATTCCTAAAGCCTGATAGTTGGAATCATAACGACTAAGATGATTTATATTACCCAAGAGTCCTAACACCTGAGAGGGCAGCTATCATAATTCTTGAGAGGTGTGGGAGTCCTAACTCATAGAATTGTGTAATGAATCTGATGATTTGAAGCATGCTTGTCATTTCAAGACAAATTTTTATTGGGTTGGATACCCCTAGAAAAGGTAAAACATGGTCCTAGGAAAAATCAAAAGTGACTTGACAGGTTAATAAAATCACTATCAATGGAAAATTTCATGAAAAATGGGGCTGATGTGTTTAAAAATGCTGTGTGATGGTGGTGAAGGGGGATCACGTTCTATAAAATAAAATTGAAATTGAAGCTAGGGACTCCAAAAATATTCAATATAATGAACATGACTAATTGGTTTGAGGCATTGTTATAACACATTCTTCTCATATTGTCTGGAAGATGTAGTTCCTCTCAATATGTTGATAGTGGGTGATATTTTTTACCATGGACTTCTTGAAATCAACCTTGACTAGTAATCTTTTGTAATAATTTTATGTCTCAACAATTTAAGTTACTAGTTCTTATCAGTTAAAGTTTAATTGACTGCAGTTCTCACTTTTCTTATAAATGATGTTTTTTTTGATTCTATGCTGAAAGGTGTGAAATATTATCAACATATCCATGGACTTAGAGACAATATCCGTATTTTATACATTGATTCACTCATAGAGGATCTAGTTTCTAGTAATACTAGGTATTCCCATTCCTTATTTCTTCGATTTTTCAAAGAGTTTCTATGAATGTTCCAAAAAAATGACCTTATGAAACTCTAATTTAGAGGTGAAGTTTTTTTCTTTTTGTTGTTACAGGTGTAGATTGGTGGATTTGAAGTTAGAGATGGGCTGAATGTTGTGGTTTGAAGGGATTGTGGGTTTCTAGGACTCTCTCGAAGTTATTATCAGAGATAGACGCACATGTTTTAAGGTGGAGAGTTCCAAACATGAAAAAATCCAAATCCATTGATGGGAGATGATTCTGGTCAAATCCTAAAAAATGGAAACTTCTATGAGCATCTCATTGAAAAAATGAAAGTAACTGTTTCTTCTTCCCATGTATCATTTTTCAGCATGCTGTAAAAATAATTTGGAAATATGCCTAGATTAATCAACTATATTGTACTAATCAACATTGTTATTGTAATATTTTTTTGATTTTAGTGTTTCATAACTAACCCTACAGTAATTTTATAGAACCTATTTGAAATTTTTATATCATTTCTTTGAAATGAACTCGAGTTTGACCATTTCATGATTTATATGAATTTTACTTTTGTTTCATCTATGGTATGGCGAATAACTACATGCACCCACACTTTTATAAAATGGTAAAGGCTTATGTAACACCCAAGCTCCCACGGTATGTTTCTTTTTAAATAATTCAATAGCATGCGCTGCATGCAACACTGAGTTCGAGCACACCATGATCTATCAAACTATCCATTTAAGAAAATGTTATGAATAGTATTAACCAAATTTTGAAATTTATAAATTATTTTTTGTAAATATACTTCATTTTTGAATTTTGAATATTAAAATTATCTTCTGGTGAAATTTTGATAATTTTTTAAAAATATTCAATTTTGATTAATAGTAAAAAATAATGCACAATTTTTAAAAACCTATATGTTCATTTAAATATTTATGTAATTTTAAATTGATAATAAATTCAAAATCTCTAAATAATATTAATATTTATCCAACACAAGTCATTATAATAATTTTAAAAAAAGAAATTGATTTAAAAATTTATTGAACATTGGAACGCTTATTTTTACCACCTTTCTCACTACATCTACTAGATTAAAATTAAACAACATTTTCCCATTTCTATGGATTCAAGTGAGAAATAGATACATATATAGTTTTAATATGTATTAATTTTTCTATCTAATAGGATCAACTTAATTTTTTGGTGAATATTAAATTTAGTAAATTTTTATTTATATACCTTGATTAAGGGTAAATTAAATAATTAAATGTAAAAATAATATTATAAAATTAACCTACCACATGTAAAAATCATATTGATTAAATCAATTAGAGCCTCATAATCTATGGTTCGAAATAGGTTCATTTAATTGACACTTTTCCATGAATATGACATAGATATTATAAAAGTCAAATAATGTGAAAAATGTCACTCTCATTTTATAAATGTATATTATTATTTGTATAGGGATAACCAAGAGATAACATCAATTAAAATTAGTCTATATAAATATAAATGAATTACCTACATCATAGTAATTTATTTATAATTTTTATAGAAAAAATAATTATCATTAATGATGACATAATAATGATACAAAACTTATTTTATTAAAAGAAATATCAAATAAATGATTTTAAAAATATGAAAATAAATATAATATGAATTAATTATAGTGATCCATAATTTCATAGGTTACTATAACATGATAGGGGTATATTTAATGGTTTTTTTTCAAAGATATGTAACACCTTGAGATTTTATGAGATATATTATTTTTTTAATTTCTTTGATGTCTTCTATTATACACTACACCAAGATTATCCTGTACTATTTGCAACATCGTATTAGCTTGCAGTATACGCAACACTATTCTTGGCTCGTGTTACATAGAATTTCAAATTTGTTTTAATGAAATTATTTTACGCAACATTAAGTATATATTTTGTTTAATGTATAAATGAAATATGTTTGGATTATGTTGTACGAAACACCAAACATAGCTTTTACTACATGCATCCCTAACTTGGCTTGCATTACACGCAATTAAGACTTTCTTCAATAGCGTGTGTAGTATGCAATACCATGTTTCACTAAACGATATATTATTATAATATAATTATGAACTAGCCGTTATGAATAGTAAAAACCACTTTTTGAAATTTAATAAATTTTATCTTTCAAAATGGATTACATTTTTGGATTTGGAATATCGAAATTATCCTAGGGTGAATTTTTGGTATTTTTCTGAAAACATTCAATTTTTGATTAATAGTGAACACACTAGGTTACTATTTAAAAACCAATTTTTTATTTAAATGTTTATTTATTTTATTTATATTTATTTTAGGTCAAAATTGATACATAATACCTATATAATTTTAATGTATTTCATTTGAGTCATTTTAGAAAAAGTTTAGATATATAAAAATTTTATTGAACTTCTCTCTGTCTTTTACCCACCTCCTAAGAGAATTTGAAAATATACATAAAACAAAATTTCACCACTTATGTGAGTGGAATTTCGAAAAACCAAGAGACACGGTTAATATCAATGAGTAAAATGTGGTTCAATACGATAAAAATATTTTTTGGTGAATAGACACTTTTTACTTTTATTTACCTCGGTTAAAAGTAAATATGTTAATTAAGGTTAAAAATTGTATTAATATTACCCTAACACATGTCTTAATTATATTAGATAAGTGTATTTAGACCAAAAACAACCTTAGGAATAAAATATACCCTTTAGGTCCACTTGGATTAGATTAGGATACTTATTATAATTTTATTTAACGAAGAGTTAAAAATAGTTAAAATCAATGTTTAATAATTAAAATATTTTTAATATAGGGATATACATAAGATAATTGAGAATAAAATATTTAATAGAAATATTAAAAATCTCCCTAAATAATGGTATTTTATTTATAATTTTTAGACATTAAATAATTTAATTTATTTATGACACAATGATGATGCAGTAATTACCATATTAATGAAATATTAACATAATTGAGGTTATAAATACCCAAATAGAAGTAATTTTAGACTTTTTATAAATTACAATAATTTTCTTGGTTAATATGACATGTTATTATTGATTCAATTAACTTTTTTATAACTTATAATTTTGTTATAATTTTCAAAATAATCAATTACCAAATAGTGTCAAAATTTACATAATATAGTGTTTAGAACAACTATTATATTATTAATTGTTATTATATTCCTAAAAATATATGGTTCTACAAAATGACTTATATAAGGTTATATATATCAATAATGAACCACTTGGGGTTCGTTTGGCTTGTTATAGTATGTTTATTAACCATATAGTGTAAGAAAACAAGAAGACAGGGTAAAAGTTAAATTATTTAACTTAGAGTTAAATCTAAATGATAAGGATAAAATAGTAACCTAAACATGTCAAAAACCTATTTTTTGAGAGTATTGATACCCATACTCACTTTAGCTTCTAAATAAATAAATTTTCAGCTATTATAAACCGAATATGACTTTATTATAAAATAATATTTTAAGTTTTTCTAAAGGTTCCCCTCTCCTCCCTTATAAAAGGGCACCCCTTACCTCTTCACTTAACACCATTTTAAGCCTTGAGGCACTGCCAAACCCTGACCATTTACCTTATCATCATCCCTAGAAACTTTATAGAGGTTTTTGTTTCCTAATAATACCAACCCTAGTGCCTTAAGAGGAGGTTAAGAAGAGGTGTGTCAAAGAAGAGGTAATATCCTTTACCGATTCATTCCAATTTATTTCTTCATCTACTTATTCTTCTCTATTTGTTGCATTATAAATTAATAGCATTAGTATCAATCATATACTGATATGTTATTATAAATATTAAACAACCCAATTTCATCTTCTATTCATCCTACGGAAAAAGAAATCATCGCTTGAGCATACGTACGGAATACCATCTCCACACCGTGGTGTAATCTGTTTTCCACCACCACCTTACTTGGATGGGTATAATGGTGTAAATAAATAACTATATATGATTATTGTAAATTGATAATGATTCTGAAATATTATACAAGCACTTCAATACAATTCCATGGTCATGGGAATGATATCATCGTTCGTGCGTACGTACAGACTACCATCTCCACGAACGTGATGAGATTCATTTTCCATGATTAACCATTAAAGAATGATTATAAAGTATATATAATAAATAATAATAAAATATATTACATAATAATGATACTGGAATTATGAACATATATGTTTCATTTACTTAATTCCATTTAATTTAATAAGGAAATGAAAACAGTGTTTATGCGTACGCACAACCTACCGTCTCCATGAACGGTGTATTTCATTCCATTTATCGATCTATCATATATATTTATATACTGAATATCTATTATATATATATATATATATATCATGTTTTAAATTATGGAATTAAGTAAATCAGAATATAATTAATAATATCAAGAACAACATGTAGAAACATGTGCGATAAATGAAACGATTTTACCCAAAACGCTGCTTTAACATGGAATTGACAAATGAACGGGTAATATAAAGTCATAAGAGAACCATATATCATATCATAAAAATTAATATGATTCTGTAATAAGTCAATTCCATTATTTGAATCATTATAAAGGATGTTCAGATACGTACGAAGGATATTAGATCTAATGTAAGGGAAAATCTCACACTCTCAAATTTTATCCGAGATTGTTTATACTTCGCTATTTACTGGGGAATATTTACCATCCACATCCATGTTTCCTCAATATGTAATATTATTTCTATCCTATTACAATTGACTAAATCGAATTTTACCCTTTGGTGAGTTTTTAGTAAAATATATGAAAGTAATATTTTGTTGTTTTTAGTACGAGGTAAATTTTTGACTTTTCCGGACAAAGTACCAGAAAAAGGTTTTTCTTTAACATATATGGCATGAATGGATTTTTAAAACATTATTCCCGTGAATATTCTTTTACAAGTTTTCAATTTTATTTTTAATTAACTTCTTTTGGTATAAAATTTTATGACATGTTAAGAAAGGAAAAATGTTTTTAAAGTATAAAGGATAATTTCTTCAAGAATTTAGTTCAAGTGTTTTATCAAATTTTTTTTTAATATAAGATAATATAGGGTTCTGTTTCAATAAATATTTTTACATTGATTTGATTATTTTATGATGGAATTATTTTTATGATGTCCTTTTATCTTATATGGATTATGTTATGATGTCATGATGTTTAAAAATCCCATTTTATTACATGGGTTATGATATGATGAATGATTTATGATCATGTGGAACACATATGAAATGGTATCATTATGAGATGGGTGGGACCTATATCTCCCTCCAATGAATTGGGAAAAGCTTTATATCTCATGAAATAGGCATGGCTGTAATACTAAGTTAATCTGGTTTAGTGTTACAGGACTAAAAAGAAGAGTGAACTGGATTTAGAAAGGGACTTTTTCCACGAAGATGGTCTTGGAAGCAATGCCTTGGATAATATGGTAATAATAAAATCTACTTAATGGTTGCAAAAATTACATGATTTATTCCCATTATATTTTATCCTGATTGATGTCCCATTATGATCTATTCCTTAGGTACTAATATGTTTTATGTCATTGCTCAAGATCATGATGTTTAATCATTATGTTCATGTTTTTAAGTTCAAATTTATATGATTTTTTTTATTTTCCCCATGATTATCCTTACTGAGCATTTGAGCTCCCCCTTTTTTATGATTTCTTTTCCCCAGGATTTTAATAAAGTATTTATGTAAGAAAACAAAAAGGGGAAGCTCTTTATGGGAGATGTTGAAGATCTTTCACCACGATTAGAAGATTATGTTCCGAGTTTCCAAAGACACTAAACTATTACGGTCCTTGAGTGTTGGTTCTTGTTATGTATTAAGTATTCTGCAAATGTAATGTAATGTCTATGTACGTCAAGCTTGGGGTCTCTACAGTTGGTATTATAGGAAAGGTTTAGTTATCCTTTTTAAAATAGGATGCGAAACCTTTAGTGAGATCCCTAGAGATATTTCTAAGGTATGCTAAGGGATGTCCCTAAGGTTAAGTATACGTATATGTTATACTCCTAGAATTGCGCTAATGATCTTAGAATTAAACCTAAGATGTTAGATATTGAAGTTAATCCCCCTTTATTATGTTGTTTTGCCTAGAATGATTTTTGCCTCTCACACTATTCTTTTTGGGTTTTAGATGATGGATTGAACCCGAAGGAACCATGTTGATCAATGTAATGGACAATGAAATGATTGTCCTCCTGAACAAACCAATGTTCTGGGAGATGTAGTGAAAAATCTTATTGCTATACTTACACAAGATATGAATCATTCTGGTCTTCCAATTGAGCAGAGATGAGAACAATATTATATTGAGTCCTTCATGAGGCAACATCCATATTCTTTTAGTGGGTCTTCTGATCCACTTGTTGCTAAACAATGGATCAGTACCATTGAAAAGATATTTTCTATAATTCACTTTTCAGAACATGAAAAAGTTATTCTGGAAATTTACTGTGTAGATGGTGAAGAAGATCAATGGTGGAATCTAATTAAGAATACAAGGCCCCAACATGAAATTGAATCCATGGAATGGGACAAGTTCGAGAACTTGTTTTTCAGTAATTACTTACCTCATATTCTTCGAACAAAGATGGAAAAGGAGTTAGATGAGGTGAAGCAGAAGGATGATGAATCTGTTGGTATATATAAAGTAAATTTTACAAGGCTTGCAAGGTATGCATCTGGCTTTATCATCCAACCTGAAAGTAAAGTTGATCGATTCTACAGTTGCTTAAAACAAAGTCTTTGAAGGGCATTAGCTATAAGATACATCAGTGGCTATGAAGAAATTGTGTTTTGTGCTATTAGGGTAGAAATAGATGATTGTGATACATATCCATATCAAGGTTTTGACATGAAACGAAAGATGGAGTTCAAGGATAAATCGTAGAATATTGGTGAAAAGAAGATAAGTGTTTCTTTATGCTCAAAGTGTGGAAAGAAGAATTGTGGAGATTGTATTAAATGGACTAGAAAATGTTTTAAGTGTGGAAATGAATGTCATCGAGAATCTGAATGTCTAAGTAATGGAAAAATGGTTTCTGATGATGTGAATAAAGAAAAGACTGTAGAGAACGCACCACCAACACTTCAATGCTTCCAGTGCACGGAAATTGGGAATTATTCTAATCAATGACCTAATCCAAGGGTTAATGATGATCAATGTTAGAAACCTCTTAAGGAAAAGGATAAATGAAAGTCACATACAATCACTATTTGTGGTGTTGAGTATGAAAATGATGTTCTGTAACAATTATGTGTTTATGTACTGGGATTTGAAAATAGTGTCATGGAATCTCATTTATGGTATTGTGGAAATTTGGAATATCTAGGTATTGGTTTTCAATAATTATATGGTACCGGTAACCATGAAAGGTTATTGAAATATTTTTGGAAAGAAGATGATATTCACATAGTGAAGGGATAAAGAGAAAATGAAATGAGCTCATGACTGATATCAGGGTTTGAGTATATTGAAATTTTGGGATTTTGGTATGTGGAAAGAGTTAACTTTTGACAGCATTCATGTTTTCACTAAGGTACAATGGGTATTCATTTTTCAATAGAATAAATGAAAAGATATTCACATGATTGGAATGTGACCAACAAGATATATCGTATAATGTATGGGGGATAAATGATGGTATTCACATTCTTGTTTGATGACATTTCTAGTAATCGTTCTCTTTATTCTATAAGATTGGATAGAAGTATTTTAGATAAGCCTAATGAGTGGAATGGATTATGTTGGAAATAAGTTATAATTGTTTAAGGATAGATTTTTTTCGATATTATTGATGGGATGTTATAATAATGTAGTTTTAAAAAAATGACAAACTGCAGGACGGGCGACAACCCGTCTTGTCGGACAAGGCTGTGGGAATCAAACCCACAACCGAAGTGCGACATGCATTTATCGCCTACTATTGGCCTACATGAAGTCCTTGGTTAGTAGGAACTAGTTTTCTTTTATTAAGCGGTATGATAGATGAAGTATAATTCCATTTTTAGAATCATATATGATTAATCTCAACATAGATGGACATATGTATAAACCTTTTTATGATAGAAACAGATGGGATGTCTTATCATTCTATCGCATGATCTGTTAACAGTTCATGAATGAAAAATTCAGCTTTAGTTATTTAAGTATAGATGAAGTGGAAATTGTTCATGGAATGACCAATGATGATATTACACTGAAATCAAGTAAGTATTTCTCCTTATGTAAAAGTCCATCAATGTTAGGGAAATGATCCTGGAAACCAAAAATGTTGTCATAGTACTCTCATATTCGATGAATCAGATGGTACCTTAAACCATCACAAATTTACGGGTTTATGATTATCGGCTTTTTTATAGCCATGTTCTCTACCACTCTTCATCAGAACTTCATGGTTAGATTTGTCTTCCATATCCATATTTTCACCTATATAATCCTATGTGGGAACCCAAGTGATGAGTTACTTTGGGAATCCGTTTTGTTTCTAACATTCCTTTTTAAAATGATGATTTATTATTCCTTTTTACGATGTGGGTTTCTTTGAATGAAACTTTCATGTAGTAAATGATTTATAACCCCAACGAATTTTGAGGGAGAAATTCATTTCAAAGGGGGTAGAATGTAACACCCCAAGATTTTGAGAGATTTATTATTTTTTTAATTTCATTGATTTCTTCTATTATACACTACACCAAGATTATCTTGTACTATACGCAACACCGTATTAGCTTGCAGTATACGTAATACTATTCTTGGCTCATGTTACACAGAATTTCATGTTCGTTTTGTTGAAATTATTTTACGCAACATTGTATATAGATTTTGTTTAATGTATAAATGAAATAAGTTTTTATTATGTTATACAAAACACAAAACAAAGCTTTCACTACACACAGCCCTGTCTTGGTTCGTATTACATGCAATCAAGACCTTCTTCGATAGCGTGTGTAGTATGCAGTACCAAGTTTCACTAAATGAGGTATTTTTATAATATTATTATGCACTAGCCATTATGAATAGTAATACCTACTTTTTGAAATTTTATAAATTTTATCTATCAAAATGGACTTCATTTTTGGATTCAGAATATCGAAATTATCCTAGGGTGATTTTTTTGTATTTTTCTGAGAACTTTCAATTTTTGATGAATAGTGAAAACACTAGGTTAATATTTCAAAACTGACTTTTTATTTAAATAATTATTTACTTTATTTTAATTTATTTTAGGTAAAAATTGATACATAATACATATATTAGTTCAATGTAATTCCTTTTAGTCATTTTAGGATAATTTTAGATATATAAAAATTTTATTGAACTTTTCACCGTCTTTTACCCACCTCCTAGGAGAATTTAAAAATCTTGATAGAACATAATATTACCGCTTCTATGAGTGGAATTTCGAAAATCTGAGAGACATGGTTAATATCAAGGAGTAAAATGTGGTTCAATAAGTTAAATTTTTTTGGGTGAATAGTTACTTTTTACTTTTATTTACCTCAGTTAAAAGTAAATAGGGTAATTATGGGTAAAAATAAAAATATTATTACCCTAACACATGTCCTAATTCTATTGGATAAGTTTAATTCGACCAAAAACATCCTTAGGGATAAAATATTACCCTTTAGGTCCATTTGGATTAGATTAGGACACCTATTATTATTTTATTTAAAGAAGAGTTAAAATAGTTAAAATCAATGTTTAATAACTAAAACATTTTTAATATAGGGTTATACATAAGATAAATTCGACTATAAATATTAGTTAGAAATCTAAAAATATTTCCTACATATTGGAATTTTATTTATAATTTTTATACATTATATAATTTAATTTATGTATAACACAATGATGATGCAGTAATTACTTTATTAATGAAATATTAACATAATTGATTTTATAAATACCCAAATAAATGTAATTTTAGACTTTTATGAATTAAAATAATTTTCTAGGTTATTATGACATGTTAGTATTGATTAAATTAACTTTTTTGAACTGATCATGTTGTTATGATTTTCACAAAAATCAATTACCAAAAAGTGTCAAAATTAACATAAATTAGTTTTTAAAACAAATATTATGTTATTAATTGTTATTATATTCTTAAAAATCTACAATTCGGCCAAATGACTTAGATAAGGTTATATATTAATAAAGAATGACCTGGGGTTCTTTTGTCTTGTTATAGTTAGTTTATTTACTATATAGTGTAAGAAAACATGAAGACACTGTAAAAGTTAAATCATTTAACATAGAGTTAAATCTAAATGATAAGTCTAAAATAGTAACCTAAGAATGTCTAAAACATATTGGTTGAGCGTATTTCGACCCATTCCCACATTATCTTTTAAATAAATCAAATTGGAGCTATTATAAACCAAATATGACTTTATTATAAAATTACATTTTATGTTTTTCCAAAGATGCCCCTCTCCTCTCTTATAAAAAGAGCACCCCTTCCCTCTTCTCTTCACAGCCTTTTGAACCTTGAAGCTCGGCCAAACCCTTCCCATTTCCCTTCTAATATTCCCTAGAAACATTATAGAGGTTCTGGTCTCCTCAAAAGACCAACCCTAGTGCCTTAAGAGGAGGTTAAGAAGAGGCGCGTCAAAGAAGAGGTAATATCCTTCATCGATTATTTCCAATTTATTTATTCTTCTACTTATTCCTCACTATTTGTTTCATCATAAATTAATAACATCAGCATCACTCATATACTGATATGTTGTTTTAAATATGAAACAACCCAATTTCATATTCTATCCATCCTACGGAAAATGAAATCACCGCACGTGCATACGTATGGAATACCGTTTCCACACCGTGGTGTAATCTGTTTTCCACCACCACCTTACTTGGATGGGAATAGTGGTGTAAATAAATAACTATATATGATTATTGTAAATTTATAATGATTATGAAATATAATACAAACACTTTAATACAATTCCATGATCATGGAAATGATATCATCATTCGTGCGTATGTACGGACTACCGTCTCCACAAAAGCGATGAGATTTATTTTCCATGATTAACCATTGAAGAATGATTATAAAGTATATATAATAAATAATAATGAAATATATTACACAATAATGATACTCTATTTATGAACAAATATGTTTCATTTACTTAATTCCATTTAATTCAATAAGGAAACGAAAACAGTGTTCATGTGTATGCACGGCCTACCGTCTCCATGAACGGTGTATTTCATTCCATTTATCAATTTATCATATATATTTATATACTGAATATATATTATATATAAATCATGTTTTACATTCTGTAATTAAGTAAATCTATATATACGTAATAATATCAAAAACGACATGTCGAAACACGTACGATAAATGAAACGATTTTACCCAAAACGCTTCTTTAAAATGGAATTTACAAAAGAATAGCTAATATAAAGTCATACGTGAACCATATATGATATCATAACAATGAATATGAATCAGTAATAGGTCAATGACATTATTTAAATCATTATACAGGATGTTTGGATATGTACGAAGGATATCGAACCTAAGGTATAAGAAAATCTCGCAATCTCAATTTTTATCCGAGATTGTTAATACTTCGGTATTTACTGGGGCATATTTATCATATGAATCCATGTTTCCACAATATGTAATATTATTTATATCATCCTAAAATTGTTTAAATCCAATTTTACCCTTCAGTGAGTTTTTAGTAAAATATATTAAAGGAATCTTTTGTTGTTTTTATTAAAAGGTACTTTTTTGACTTTTCCGGCCAAAGTACGAGAAGAATGGTTTTCTTTAACTTATATGGCATGAATGGATTTTTAAAAAATTAATTCCATGAAACTTCCATTACAAGTTTTCATGTTTATTTTTAATCAACTACTTTTAGTTTAAAATTGTATGACATGTTAAGAAAGGAAAAAAAAATTTGAAGTAGAAATGATTTTTTCCTTAAGAATGAAGTTCAAGTGTTTTATCAAAATTATTTTCCATATAAGATAATATATGGTTCTGTTTCTATCCCTATTTTTATATTTATTTGATTATGTTATGATGGAATTATTTTTATGATGTCATTTTATCTTATATGGGTTATGTTATGATGGAATGATGTTTAAGAATCCCATTTTATTACATGGTTTATGCTATGATGTATGATTTATGATCTTGTGGAACACATAAGAATGGTATCATTATGAGATTGGTGGGATATATATATCCCTCCAATGCATTGGGTAATGATTTATATATCATTATATAGACATGGATGGATTGGTAATTTAATCTGGTTCAGTGTTACAGGACTGAAATGAGGAATGAACTCGATTCAGAAAGGGACTTTGTTCACTAAGATGGTCTTTGAAACAATGCCTTGGATACTATAGAAATCATAACATGTGCTTAATAGTTTCCACAATTACATGATTTATTCCCATGCTATTTTATCATGATTTATTTCCCATTATGATCTATGCCTTAAGTACTGACATGTTTTATGTCATTGCTCAAGATCTTGATGTTTAAACATTATGTTAATGTTTTTAAGTTCAAATGTATTTGATTTGTTTTATTTTCTCCATGATTACCATTACTGAGCATTTTAGCTCACCCTTTTTTATGTTTTCTTTTCCCCATGATTTAAATAAAGGTTATAGGTATGAAAACAAAAAGGGAAAGATCTTTATGGGAGATGTTGAAGATCTTTCACCACGATTAGAAGATTATGTTCTAAGATTCCAAAGACACTAAACTATTACAGTCCTTGAGTGTTGGTTCTTGTTATGTATTAATTATTTAACAAATGTAATTTAATGTCTATGTACTTCATGCTTTGGGTCTCTACAAGATATCTTTATTTTTTTATTTTAATTTAAGTGAATGTAATGAATAGTGTAAAAATTGACAATACTGATAATTTATAAAAGTAACATTTTAGTAAATTATTTATAAATCATAAAAAACTAGAGAAAAATATTCATCACATAGTTAGAACAAACCATATGGGGCGGGCTGCATGTTTAGTTCAAGTAGTGGAAGGCCAGAGAGTGTTGTGGTATAGGGCACACCATTTTCTGTCACCACACACTAGGGGCCGCACGACCATACTAAAATCTACAGAAAAATTGTAGAGGTTTTTGGCATGATGGCACATGATTTCCCAAACAATGTGTCCTATATGTGAGGAATTACCATCCCTTCAAAAGACCATGAGTAGTTGGCACATGTTTTTGAAAATGGTGCTGCTAAACCGTGTGAAGGATATTTTTGGGTCATTTTACAATTTTTCCAAAAAATTATGTCTTAAATATAAACCTTATCTAATTTCCTTATCCAATGGAAAACACCTCTCTCCTTCTTATATTTTGTGCCCCATTTCAAGACTAAACTATGAATCAATCTCAAATCATTTTTCTTGAGTTCGATTGAAGCACCATTTCTCTTGTTGGATTGTAACTGGTATGCCCTCAATATATTTTTATTCTTTCATCATCCTTCTTTTTATCGACGATTCTATTTAGATGAAGCCTCATATACCAACTTTTAGGTCATTTATTCATTCATAAGATCTCATCCAATTCATGGAAAACTAGAAGAATATATTGTATGAGGAGAGTCATACAAGTACAAGGTAGGTGGTCTATAAGTCATCCCACATGTCTCGTCATTTTATAATTTATCACATGTGCATGCTAATTTCATCAGTTGTCACCTGTTTTATAAATGCATCTTCCTATTAGTCATTAGAACTATTTTATAAGAGTCATGTTAAATATGTTTTCTATCATTTGTGGTTATGTACACATCTTTAACCACCCCAAATATGTTGTTTCTATGATTATGTTTTTAATGGCCAGTTATGACTTAATGGAAGGTTATGACATTTTAGATCCATCCTTAGGGTGTGAGGCTTGACCATGATAATGGTATGCAACCTTGAATTAGATTCTTTTAGAATTGATGAATGGATTGCACCATGTTTCACTCCACATGACACACCTAAGGTAATTGCTTAAATTAGATGAATCAATCTAAAATTGAAATGGAAATTATATTGTATATATATGACTTGGATTAATTAAATATAATCGACTGGCTTAGTAGCAATTTTGTATCACCCCTTTCCATGTCTAATGGTAGGTATCCGAGTTACCCATATTAAATTATTATAACATATATAAAATGGATTAAATGGTTAAATTCCCCATAGAATTTTGACACTAGTGAAAGGTAAGGGTTGAAACAAATAAACTTATGAAATACTATTAGTTTTAATTAATTATTAAATGAATCCTTTTTATGGTTTCTAATTGTAAATGGAACTTGATATCAATATAGAAAATGGTTAGATTCATGTTATCTTTTTTTATTCAGGAGAGAATTTGTTGAACACTTGTTGATGTTAATCAGATTCAGAGATGCTAGTTTCCAAGGGTGAGACTCACCATGGATCCCAATCATTGTCTATTAGTGGATTCCCGGTATAACACTGTAGGATCCCTCCATTACTATTACTCACTTCCTTGTATACGCTACATGGATCTAGAATGGCTTCTACCAACATGAGATTTCTTGGTTACATCATTAGGTCTGGTCATTTCATATCCCATTTTACCTTAGATGCATTCCTTGGACTCATTTAGATCATGCTATTGTGGATTATCATAGAATATTCTCCATGGATTACAATCTTATTAATTTATCCTGGCTATAGTTACTACTGAGTTGGATACCATTTAGGTCAAGGTATCCTTGTTTATTACCTTGGAATCTCTTTATTAGTGTTACCATAAGGTTTCCTTGTTATATCATGGAAAACTCACCACTACAGTCATGTGTTGATGTTCGTGATGGTTTTACCTCACATGACTTAATGATATAAACTGGAAATTAATTAATTAATGAAATGGTTATATTTATAGACACCAACTAAGGGATAAAGCATGTACTTGGGTATTTACATTATTGTACTTCTTTACATTTATATAATCATGAATTCACACTATTTTAGTTTATATTACATAACATAGGGTGTTATATTTGTTGTTGGTGGTGGCAGACTAATATTTATCTCCCACCATTTTTAATAACAGGTGTTACACATGAAGACTACATGTATGAAGGTGTTGAAAAAGGGAAGTGAACTAATTCCAACACTTGATTACATTCTTGTATTTAGATGGATATAGGTAGCAGATTACTGAGTTGGACCTCGAGATGCTTGGTTTTTTTTTAATTCCTTTTTACATGTTTTGTATAAAAGTTATTTACTTATTCTTTTTACCATGTTTTCCAGTTTTAAAAAACATGACATATATCATCAATTATTGTTCTATATTTCGATTATAATTTCAGTTTTTTATTACCCATGTCACGAACCAGGATGGGTCATCGTCCGATCTGGCGCCCGACCCGGTCCGGGACATGGCGAGAAGGGCATTCCCGATCCCCACAGGTTGGCACAAGTGTTCGGGTATCAAAACAAACTCATGGGAACTATTTACCTAAAACAGTAAATATAAAGAAACTGATATGACAAATAAACTAATATTGAAAATAGACAACCAAATATGGCCTTAAACTAAAAACAGGTTTAATGTCTACATTAAAAACCAATAACTAAAAAGAAAAGATGACAGCGGAAACCAAAACTCTGACTCAAACCTTCCTGCAAAAGAGAGGCCACAACAACACCACTCTACATGGGAAGACCAACTGCAACCTGAACCACCATCACAGAGCACGAATTCACAACATGGAAAGCTGAAGAAACAGAATCTACAAACACCCAAGGGTGTATGTAGGGTGTGATATAAAAGACGAGTAGGATATCACCGAATAAAAGATTCCATGCCGCGACATCAAAGAGAAAATTTAACTTGTTTATTAAAAAAATTATATTAAAAAACACTTTTAAGGAAAACATTCACGTGCTAAAAGTGAAAATGAACACTTTAAGAAAACCTTTTTTTCAAACATTATTTTAAAGCAGAAGGGAAAATTTAGAAATAGCACTCACGCGCACACCCGAGTGGTCCTATGTATGCCGACGGAAGGCACCATGTCATCAATAGTAGAGCACCATTGGTAAATCCCCTAAGGGTCATCTAACTCGTGTGGGTCCCTAGAACCTCGTACCTCGGTGAAAATTGACCAGGACGAATATCTGTTCTCGTGCACACGCCACTAGTAGGGAGAATATCCATAACGTAGTGGTCCCCAATCAACATCAATATAGTTTTGTTAGTGTTGTCATGTCAAACAAATTAAGTGAACCATGGTCAATACCCCTCCATTCACTAGCGTACTAGTTTTGATTTTCCCACCTAGATACCCATGGTTTTCCTTGTGCTCAAACAAGTCCCATATGTTACAAAATACTAATTGTACTTAAAAATTCTATTCACACTAATAATTCCCATTTTGAAATAATATTCATACCAATGTTTTTTTCAAACATCTTTTGCTGCACTTAAAAATTCAACAAACCATTTGCGCAATCAAAAAACCATTTTCACCATTAAATAATGTACTAAGAAAAATTATAAATTGTGTTTAATAAGTCGCACATGGCTTCGTACACACAAAAACACACCCGCACCCCACACATAAAACATAGAACATGTCAAACCCTTCAAAATGTATTTCTCATTACTCACGCAACTTAATAAACCATATACACAATTTTTGAAACACTTATAAGAAGAGCAACATGAATTTGCACCAAAAACACACTAAAATCATATTTAGACATGTTTTCAATTACTCAAACCATTTTCTATTTAATTTCAAAGATGTGCAATTAATCTAACACACCAAAATAATTCATTATCCAATTGAACGCATACCAAACACTTCAAAAATATATTTTTTGCGACACGAAAATAGATCATAAAACATATTTATAAAATCAAATAAGCATATTAAATTAATAAAATGATGCAGAGGAATGGAACCACCAACCTCGACGTGTACAAACATCTGACAACGAAGCGAATACCATTTGCACTTCAATCGCATCACCAAGAGACCAAATCTATCACTAAAACAAGAAGATCAAACCAAAAGACCTAAAATTAAACCCTAAAATTCTAGCTATACACGCTGGAATATTAAACCACCAAAAAGAATAACCAATCACCAAGGAAAAGAGAGGAAATGGGGATTACCGACATAGTAGGCCGGGGGGGGGGGGTGCACTGGTAGGTCCGGGGTTATGGCGCCTCACGACCAGGCTAGGGAGTAGGCGATGCGAGGAGGCTGAGAGGGGGGTGTGCAATAGCGGAGGGACAAGGAGGGTAAGACAGGGAGAAGGTCTCCGGATAGAGCAAAAGGCTAGAGAGCTGGCGCTATGGGAGGCAGCGTGCGGCTGGTCCGGTGAGCGGTGTGGGTGAGGAGGCCAGTGGGGTGCGGCGCGTTCCATGTAGCCGGACAGGAGTACAGGGATGCACTGGGTAGAAGGAAAGAGAGATGGCAGCGCAAAATGAAGAGAGGAGAAGCCAGCGGCGTGATGAGATTCCCATGGGGGGAGGCGTGACGGGAAAGGGAGAGTGAACAAGGGGCGGTGCGGCGTGGAAGAAAACAAATAAGAGAAAGGGGGGGGCGATGGGCTAGAGGGAGCACTAATCCTAAGGGAGGAAAAACAAGAAAAACAAATAAAAATATAATATAAATAAATAATAATAATAATAAGTTTAACAATTGTAATAATAATAATAATAATAATAATATATCAAAATTAAAATAAAAATAAAAATAAATAAAAATAAATAAAAATATGAATAATAATAATAATAATACTAATGAGAAATAATAAACTAAAATTAAACATATAATCATAAATAAAATAACCTAATTCTCATCAATAATAGAAATAATAAAAATACTCATTAATAATTAATAATACCCTAAATTAATAACACTATCACTATAAGTGAAAACCTCTTATTTTACTTTATTTATTTTACCACTCACTTAATTTTTCTCATTATTAATTCATTTAACTTAAATTCCTGAACATAGGGAAGGTGAGCGGAAAACCTGGCAAGGCCGCGCGACGACCTAGTCGAGGCCGCCCAGTTTCGACAATGGCGCACTGAATGTTGTCAACGACAAAACGCTCATTTATTAGTGAAAGAGTGCAAACCCCAGTCGGGCTCGACCCTCATTTCATATAAAAAGAAAATATAGATACATAAATATATATGTATATATATTTAAAATAAGATAAAATTAGAAGATAAAACATAAAAATCAGAAACATGACGCAGCACGAAGTCTGGGTGTGACAATTCTCCCCACCATAAAGCATTCTGTCCCCAAAAATCCACAACTAGAGCCAAACCCCAAGGCAGAAAACCACAATCCCTTAAGGTTCAAAAGGAAACCCCATAAACACCAACAAAAGAGAGGAAAAATTATCGTGCTCAGAGAAAATGACTCAAAGACAACTTCGATAAAATCACATAAAGTCTTTCTGATATGTGTCCCCTGCCCTGAAGAGCTAGAACGCCTCCAGCTGACTGATCATGGATGGGAACTCTCGCACCCACAGAATCCAACTTCACAAGACAAAACACCTCAAGCACTATTAAATAGAAACCACACCATTTGGCTAGAATGAACAAACAAGGTTAAACCACATCCACAGAAGACTCTTATAACATATCACCAAGCCATATTTAAAAACAGAATCAAAAGATCAACCTGGGGAGGCCCGAGGGGTCCCCACCATTAGGAACTCACAGATGCTCGAAACAAGACTGGAAAAACGACACAGGGTGGTTTGAGCGGACTCACCACCATTAAATAAAAGTCCAGCATTGACTCATTCTAGAGACATTCGTGCGAGACCCAATGTGTGTCTCCCAACCATTAAGAACCTACCAACGCCCAAGATGAGACTATGAAAACAATATGGCGAGGTCCGGGAAGACTCCCCACCATTAAGGAAATTCCAACACTAATTTATTCCAGAGTACTTTGTGCGAGACCCATTGTGGGTCTCACCGCCATTAGAACGAACAAAGGATACAACACTTTGGAAAATTCCTGATGGTGACCAGACACCGCACCACAAGGGGCAGGGAGGGAGGGGCATGACCACCAGGCGTCAAAACCACGGCCGGACACAAACCAACATCTCAAATTTTCCTGGACGAACACCATTCAAATTTGAGACTTAGTTACCCAATAGACTCTCATAAGGACCACTAAAGCGATTGCATACAGTGGAACACAGCCCCCAAGACTTTAAGGCACGAGACGAACACGCCTCCACATTGTCACGAAAACCTTATGCTACCTGAGGCCTCATTCAGAGTGGAACGACCATAGAAAAAATTTAAACTGCCTCTACTTTTAAAACTGATGACAGAAATAATGTTAGGGTCCCATACACTCTTGGTGTTTCTGACCACGCGTTAGATTCACTACGAGGCCAATGGTTGGAGCCTTGATATTTGAAGCATCTCTTACCTCGTAGTCAGGTATTGAGGACTCCCATGCGTAGCTTCTCTTTTTGATGTCACACACAAACACACTACAACTGAGGAAAACCAGCAAACACAACACATTACAACATCCAACTGATCTTAAATGAAACATTCACCAACACAAGAGCAGAAATGGTGCATGCTCATCACCCTTTGTCACATTGAATGAGAACACAACACCACAAATCGTCACCGAGCACGATAATTGTTGTCGAGAGAAAAATTGCGCTAAGAAATACTTTAAACCACGTCTTGAACAACATGTGATTCCTTTAAATGAAAATAGCAGCCTCATATGACTGGGTCTGCCAAACTAGTAGCCTACCATGACCCTTTTCTTAAACGAAACTATTGAAGGACCAAAGGTCATTTAAAATAAGATCCCTCACTGGAAACCCTAGGTTTCTCCAACCTTTGCATTTCGAAGAGAACTCACACTGCAAGTGGTCACCAAACATGACCCTTGCAGCCGATGAAGACACTACAACCCATTCAAGACATCAGTATGCATTGTTAAATCTGAATCGAATTCACTCTTCCCCGCTAAAATTTCCTCCACCACTTCTAAGGGGTCCTTCAGAAGCAACGACATCAAACTTCATACCCGACGACTCAGACAACTCAAAGAGACCAAAACTCCCTTCAACTCCCCTCGCATCTGTCATCCTACTGCTGGAGGATCCGCTTAGTTGTAAAAATGAGAGGTGGGTTCAATTATAGAATTCAAGAAGAGATTCCTCTGATCAGCTGGAGGGTTGGCCAACGACGGTTTGCCTATGGCCGCTCTTCAATAACATGTCAACGCTTTATTGGGGCATAAACCAGTCATGAATGAAAACCATGGACCCAACCAAACTGGTCCAATGGTCAAGGCATACCACAAGAGAACACCAAACGTGTAGTCGGAACCACTGCAAGGTCTCCCTGATGTATTCTTCAATAGAATTAACTAACCACACGCTTTCACACCAACTTACAAATAAGAATTCAATCTCGGGACACAAATCAGTCAAAAATGATTATCAACTAAAAACGCCTCACATCCAACCTTTCAAAAATACAAGGACACACCACACAATCACTGGTTATATAAAAACAAAAAATTTTCCTTTAACAAAACATTTTGAAAATAAGTAAAGCCTGTGGGTTGCACAAACACCAATGGTGTCCCATGGGTCTCACACATGCATATTCCCATGCCACACCAGCACCCACCTCACATCCATCCAGGAACTCATCCGCTCGTGCCATTAACCCTTTCTCTTTCCATATATACTCATGCATGTGGTTTCCCACGAAAACAGCAAGGATCAAAACCAAAAAATTCCATTTTTTCAGAACCAAAACATCCAACCCACACTTTTCAAACCTCATACCTCATTTTCTTTTTAAGTTTCTTTATTTCCAAACATTTCCCCAAAACATTTTCCAAGACCAAATCATTTTTTACTTAAAAACCAAATGTAGACAATTCCAAAACAAAGAAACAAAGAACGGTGCAAGGGAAAACAAGTGTCAGTGGGTGACTAGAACATATAGTTGGTCGCCATACGCCAATCACACCACTACAATGGAGGGTATTCCTGGACAGCGTCCGCAGCTCCGCATTGCTTGCCAAACCCTGCAAGCTCACTAGGACCACTGACCTTACCCATTTTTCATTTCCCTTATACAAGATTAACCACAAGGACCAAAAACTCCGACATACCTCAACATACATTGGTAACTTGTGTCTCGCCATGAGGTGTGCTGTCCAGGCACCTTACTTGTAGCCAGGACGTCGAGTCCTGACAACATTAACTCAATTATATCATGACTCTAACCCGAACGAACATGACCCAAGAGAGAAAACCTCCTTTGATACCATTTTGTCACGAACCAGGCTGGGTCTTCATCCAATCTGGCGCCCGACCCGGTCCGGGACATGGCCCGAAGGGCTTTCCTGATTTCCACGGGCTGGCAGAAGTGCCCGAGTATCAAAACTATCTCATGGGAATGATTTACCCGAAACAGTAAACACAATGGAACTGATAAGAAAAATAAACTGAAACTGAAAACAGACAACCAAACAGGGCCTTAAACTAAAAACAGGATTAAAGTCTACAACTGGAACCAATAACAAAAAAGAAATGATTACAACGGAAACTAAAACTCTGACTCAAACATTCCGGAAAAAGAGAGGTCACAACAACACCACTATGCATGGGAAGACCAACTACAATCTGAACCACCATCACTGAGCATGAAGTCACAACTTGGAAAGCAGAAGAAACAGAATCTACATACACCCAAGGGTGTATGTAGGGTGTGAGCTGAAATCCGAGTATGATATCACTAAATAAAAGATTCCAGGCCGCAACATCAAAGAGATAATTTAACATGCATATTCAAAAAAATATATTTAGAAAAAAAAACACTTTTAAAGAAAACATTAACATGCTAAAAGTGAAAATGAACACTTTAGGAAATCCCATTTTTTTCAAACATTATTTTAAAGCAGAAGGGAAAATTAATAAAGAGCACTCACGCACACACCCGAGTGGTCCTCCATATGCCGATGGAAGGCACCATGTCATGAATAGTAGATCACCATGGGTAAATCCCCTAAGGGTCATCTAGCTCCTGTGGGTCCCTAGAACCTCGAACCTCGGTGAAAAGTAACCATGACGAATATCTGTTCTCGTGCACGAGCCACTAGTAGGGAGCATACCGATAACCTAGTAGTCCCCAATCATCTCTAATATAGTCTGGTTAGTGTTTTCTCATCAAACATGCTAAGTGAACCATGGTCAAACCCCTCCGTTCACTAGCGTACTAGTTCTGATCCTCCCACCTAGATACCCAGGGTTTCCCTTATGCTCAAACAGGTCCCATATGTTACAAAATTCTAATTGTACTTAAAAATTCTATTTGCACTAATAATTCCCATTTTTAAATAATATGCACACCAAAGATTACTTCAAACATCATTTGCAGCACATAAAAATTCAATAAACCATTTGTGCAATTAAACAACCATTTTCACCATTAAATAAAGTACTAATAAAAATTATAAAATAATTTCAATGGGTCACCCATGACTTCGCACACACAAAAACTCACCCGCACCCCGCACATAAAACATAAAACATGTCAAACCCTTCAAAAATGTATTTCGGATTACTCACGCAACTTAATAAACCATATAAACAATTTTCAAAACACTTTTAAGAAGCGCAACATGAGTTTAAACCAAAAACACACTCAAAGTCATATTATGACATGTTTTAAATTACTCAAACCATTATTAATTTAATTTCAAAGATGCGCAATAAATCTAACACACCAAAATATTTCATTATCCAATTGAACACATACCAAACCCTTCAAAAATATATTTTTTACGACACAAAAATAGATCATAAAACATATTTGTAAAATAAAATAAGAATATTAAATTAATCAAATTATGAAAAGGAATGGAACACCTACCTCAACGTGTACAAACATCTGACAACGAAGAGAATCCCATTCGCGCTTCAATCGCATCACCAAGAGACCAAATTTATCCCTAAAACAAGAAGATCAAAATAAAAGACCTAAAATTAAACTCCAAATTTCTAACTGTACTCGCTGGAATATTAAACCCCCAAAAAGAAGAACCAAACACCAAGGAAAGGAGAGGAAAGGGGGATTACCGACATAGCAGGCCGAGGGGGGGTGCACCGGCCAGTCCGGGTTTCTGGCGCCTCATGACCAGTCCAGGGAGCAGGCGAAGTGAGGAGGTTGGGAGAGGGGTGTGCGATAGAGGTGGGCCATGGATTATAAGGCAGGGCAGAGGTCACCGAACGGAGCAAGAGTCAAGGTAGGCGGCGCTATGGGAGGCGGTGTGCGGTTGGTCTGATGAGCAGCGTGGGTGAGGAGGGCAGTGGGGTACGGTGCGTTCCAGGTAGCCGGATGGGAGTGTAGGGATGCACTATGTAAAAGGAAAGGGAGATGGTGGCACATCATGAACAGAGGAGGAGCCATCAGCGTGACAAGATTCCCATGGGGGGAGGCGCGACGGGAAAGAGAGAGTGAACAGGGGGCAGTGCGATGTGGAATAAAAAAAAGAAGAGAAAGGGGGGGGGGCTCGACGGGCTGGAGGGAGCACCAACCCTAGGGGAGGAAAAACAAAAAGAAAAACCAATAAAATTATAATAGAATTTAATAATAATAATTATAATAATAATATGTTTAAAATTTTTAATAATAATAATAATAATAATAAATTAAAAATAATAATAAATCAAAATATGAATAATAATAATAATAATATGAATGACAAATAATAAACTAAAATAAAACTTATAATCATAAATAAAATATCCTAATTTTCATCAATAATATATATAATAAAAATACTCATTATTAATTAATAATACTCTAAAATAATAACACTATCATTATTAGTGAAAACCTCATAATTTACATTATTTATTCTACCACTCACTTAAATTTTCTCATTATTAATTAATTTCACTAAATTTCCTGAACATAGGGCAGGTGCACGGAAAACCTACTGAGGTCGTGCGGTGACCTAGGCGAGGCCACCCAGCTTTGATAGTGGCACACTGATTTTTTTCAACGACAAAATGCTCATTTATCAGTACAAGAGTGCAAAACCCCATTCACGCTCAGCCTGAAATTCATAAAAAATATATATATATTTTTAAAAGAAGATAACATTATAAGATAAAACATAAAAAATAGAAACATGCCGCAACGTGAAGTCTGGGTGTGACAACCCCTGTCAGCTTCTGATATGTAATCTGGTTACTTATTACTACTTCTGATATTTACATATTATTATATGTTATCTATTATGATGAACTCTAACAATGAGGGAATAGCCTCCCCATAGACACACCCTATCTCCTCATTTCTAGTAGACAGCCTCAGGAATTCGGGGAGATGTGCTTGAGGCTATGTGAACAAACATGCTTAGGGCACTTCTAATTGGAATCTTGTTTGAGACATTACAAAGATGAATACCAACACATAATGGTATTGATGAAAGATTGAATCAAAAACTTATTGAGAATAAATTTATGTATGCAATTACACTCTATAATTTCAAAGGAAATTTGGGTTCTTGAAATCAACATAACATCATACCTTTTTAACAGGAGTATAGTATTGAATATTGGGAAGGAACTTACAGAGGATATATGTGATGGTAAATGATCACTATTTATCCATCATAATATATTTTTTTTCAAAAAACATTAATATTAATTCTATGGATTGAGATAATATCAATGAAAAATCAAATGTGTGTTTTTTCATTGGGTAATAATATATGAATCTTATATTTCATTTATGGGTGATGAAATGGGACAAGTCCTTCGAAGCTATAATGTCTTCCAATATGAGAAGGTATTTTGGAAGGATAAGAAATTGGAAGACATTATATGTGGATGATATGATAGAATAAAGTTTGATGAGTTTGTATAAACTTCTTGTGCCCCCACTAGTGCTTAAATTTAATAAAGGTATTTATGGATGTAATAAATCACTAAGAAAATGGAATCAAAAGTTTGATGAGTTTGTATAATAATAAGTATTTAAAAGATAAAATAATTATTACATTTAATGTTGAAATTAAAAAGATGGTGATAAATTCATATTTTTTCTGTTGTATGTGGATGAAATATTGTTCGGAGGTTTAGTAGGATTCATAGTTTTAGGAGTTAAATCATAATTTTTCTAGTACATTGAAAATGAAGGATCTTTGATATTCCAAAAACGTTTCTAGGATATGTTTTGAGAGGGATACAAGGGCTAAAACAATGGTGTTATCATTGAATAAAAACATTTAGAAGATCAAGTAACATTTTTAATGGCTAAATGTAATCCTATCTTAAAACCAGTTTTTGAACACATTAATTTTTTCCATGTCACATATATCAGTAATACCTGAATAGAGTTGGTAAATACATAATGTTTAATTTTAATAAACTAATATAAGTTTTATTTTTAAAATTATTTTTATATGGATGAGAATTTCCTTTACATGGAGAGTTGTAAGTCATCTTAAGTCAGACACTATAAGGGAACAATGAGAATATGTTATGTTGATCATTCTTTAAATGAAGCAAATATAATATATGTCTCTATGTTTTGGGGATTAATATCCATTTTATGGATTTTTTATGAAGACTTCACTAAATATAGAAATACTCAGAAGGTCAAGATTTGATTTGGATTCATCTATGGATGAAAAATTACCACATAGGTATCTTAACTAAAGAGTATTGTTAGTTTATATAAAATGGAAATTTATAATGTTTCTAGAAAATAAGTAGATAAGATTTGGTTTGGTAAAATAAATTACTAATGAAACATAGAAATATTCTTGAAAGATGAATCCTATTCTATAATAATCATAGTGGCATTCAAATTAATCAAAATCCAGTGTTCCATAAATGGAAAAATTATAACAACATGAAGTACCAATTTAATTGATTTTTTTGGATTCCAAAGTGTTATATCTCTAGAAGTGATTTGTAAGCCATAATATGGTATAAATTATCTCTGAAGAGATAGTTAAATAATGATTAAGAAAGTATCATGCCTTAGTGGGACGTGGGTGAATAATAGGAGTATAGGGGAGCATTTCATGTTGTGGAAGAGGACGGAAGGAAGTTATAGAAAGTGTTGGATTATTTGGAAATTTTTCATTATTTATGTATTTATGTGGGTTATTATTTGGGTGTCAAATCGAGTTTCAGCTGATGATATTTGGTTCAATGGATTCAATTCACTAGATTTTTGGTCACTGGAAGTTCAATATTCTCGGTGTGCTGGAAATTACGTTTTGATACCAGTAGGAGGCATTGTAACCACTAGAAGTTCTCATATTCTGATATAAAAATTGTGGACTAAACATTCAATGGAATAAATAAGGTCTACTAGTTAGTTAATCTAGAAGATGTAGTCATCCTAGGTTGTCAGTGATTTTAGGAGAACTTTTTTAACTAATTTGACCAGTTAACACTCACTATATATGGAATTGGGACTTTAGTGAAAATGAATAAAAGTGGGGGGGGGGTCTAACAAAATCAAGAGAAAGGAAAATAAAATTAATGGAGAGAGATTGTATTGATTTCTGGTATTTTGTAATATGTATCCTAATATATTATAATTTTGATGATAATGAAATTAACTATACTTTTTATCCCATTCATATAAAAACTCATTTTTTAATCACGTTAATACTTTAATATTCTATCCCATATGTTCTAATATGGATTATATCTACATTGTTTTTTATTTTTGTGAGGTATATTATTTTTGTGTGAGTGGATTGAATTTGTATGGTGGGTTGGGTTAATTGAATTCTTACTATAGTTGCACTTAATATGGTGATATTCTAGAGGCTTCATTCATACTGCACTATAATTTTTGGTGTATGTACTTCTAGTGGATTAAATATCTTGGTTCTATAGATTATACAGATACCTACTTTTAAATAGCTATATCATTGGGATGGTGAGGATTTGTGAATTTGGGTAGAATGTGTGGAGTATGGGTGTTTATATAGCCAAGGAGTATTTTTAAAAAATAATGTATTGATAATTTTATTATTTATTATGAGTTTTATTGACCCGTGTTTTGAGCCAAGGTAGAGTTCCAAATAAATTTGAATTTTGGCATTTGGTGGAAGGGCCATTCACTGAACTAAGTATTAGAATGTAATTTCAAGTGTTCAAATTTGAAAAAATGTTGTTTTTCGACTCTATTAAAGGTTAAAGGGGTTCCTTGGGTGTTCCATTGAATTTCAGAAGAGTAGGGCCTCCAAAAATGAATTTCGGGTGGATTGCTATGGGTGAACGGTTTTCCTAAAACTGTGTGACACACCAGTATATATCACGTGCCTTGTGTAGGTGAATGAGTAGGTGTCGCATGGGCTACACATGGTTTTCCAAACCATGTGCCTAGAATTCATGTTTAGCTCCATTTAGGCAGTGTGTATACATTGTTTTGGTGCAAGGATGATGAATGGTTAATAAATTCCAGGCAGAAGAACAAGGAAGGGGTAGGGTACCTAAGTAGTGCGAGCTACTTGGCTGGTTCATAGTTTATCCAATCGTGCGACCATACCATGTGACCCTAGTTTTAGGTGAAATATCCATTTTTATTTAATGATTTTAAATCCTATTTCACTCTTTTTTCTTATCCCTCCAACGACATGAAGCTCCTCCCTCCTCCCATGGAGCTCTCATGGTCACAAACATAAGGATGATAACATCTCCCTTTTCCAATGTCTAATTCAAACGCAGTCAGTCGCATTGGATACGCATCAAAAAGATCTCAAATCGTATTGATTCCTTTTTAATATTACCTTCTAATATGTTGTACAATTTTTATGAGATATATTTTTCCATATTTTCAGGGTAGAAGTTCATTTATTCAATTAATTTGAAACCAGTACAAATTAAGCATTGATATTGGGTGAGTATAGAATCTCAATCATTATATAGGTGGTCTATGAATCATCCCACAAGTTTCAATTTTTTATAAATATATGTTTTGTTCTATGCACCAAACTTTTCCATGTATCTTTTTAAAATAGTTTTCTTTATTTAAAATCACCTTACCGACCTTATTATATACACGATAATTGTTTTTATAGAAATATAGGATTACAACCACTAATAAGGACACTAATTTTGTGTGTAAAATTGAATTTCCCATGTAAAGTTTAATTAATTAAATGTCTGGAATCCCTTATGAGAATTTTTATGGGGCTTTAAATTGAATTTCATAAATGATATTAGAACCTTCTAAGTTTTATGTTGAACCTTAAATTCAATTTCCAGGTTTGGTAGCTTTCTAAATGATTCTTTTAGTGAATTTAGTTTTGACCCTTTAATTTGATGCTTATTTGTTCTAAATTAAATATTTAGGAATTGTGGAATATATTGTAATAAAACCCTTAATATGCGGCATGTTGTATGCCAAATTACAATGTGGGGATTAGTGTTATATATAATACTTGGATTTATGGATTTGGTGACTTCCCATGCCTTTTGATATTGTTATAAATATGGAATGTTTAAGAAATTTCCTCTATTATTGTTCTAAAATTTATTTTTCATCATTCTATATAAAATTTTATTGACCCCAAGGAACCGAATAGTTATTTCACCTAACCTATTAATGGAATTTCCCATGTATGTAATTTCTTAAATCACAATGGTACCTTCTTTGTGTATTTTTAGACATATAAAATGAATTTCATTATTTCGATAGATTAAATTACATGTATTAAATGGAATGGATTTCCCATGATATTTTTCCTTCCTTGAATAAAAAAAGTGATTTAAAGGAAATTAATTACAATGGGTGTCATGGCCATGTTGTACATTGCATGTTTTAGTGAATTATTTTAATTGAACTGTGATTTGCATTCTTATATTTGGGCATGTTCAATATACTAAAGAAGAGGTAATTACACATGGTAATTATTATAATCACTATTATTTTTCAATATTGTCTATGGAATAATGGTAAGTGGTCTGTTGAGATTAGAGGTATCAGGTTTCATTACATCGGGTGTTGAGCATGATGTCTCACAACATTGAAACTCTTTGGATGGTAGGAATGACACAACATGTACCTTTTTTTGAGTGTTCACATGATAGAACACTAACTATATTCATTGAAGATAATGACATATCCCACTCAATAGGAATTTTTGGGGTTGTACCTCCTGTTGGTGAATATAGGCCCATTTTGACCGGTCATGGATGACTGAATTATGCCCCAGTCCAGCCAACACATAGTACTATAGGTATATGGCCACTTAAGTCCACAGACACTTGGTCCATATAGGTGGATTAAATATATAACTATACTATATAAATATTATTACTATATATACAGTTATCGATCAGACACTCATGTCAGACAAGTTCCAAATTAGTTAGAGTCGGTTTGGTGTCTTAATGGAACCTGATCCGACTAGTATTTATTTATTAATGAACTGAATTTGGTTATAGACACCATGGGTGGAGGACAACTGAGATTTTATACAACACCTTTCTCAGGTTTCCATTCAACTGGGGTACCAGAGTAGATCTCATTTTCATTGGACCATGACTTATTACTTCTACTATTATGCTTGTAACTGGGAGTTAGGTGCATGGGACAAAGAAAGAGCTCAAGATTCTTGTGGAGTTCTCCCTCAAGTATTTTATTTCATTATTCCTGTACTAAACTATATCATGGTACCTTTTATAATTATACTACATTAGTTTATGAATCATCGTTTTTACATGGATTAATTTTTTATAATGGCATTGGGTATTTGTATTCAGTTGATATTCTTCTTCTTCTTCTCAATATTTCATTCACTACCGCTTCCGCTATTGTCTCTTATTTATTTTCTAATACACTATTGTGATACTCTAATCATGAGGGTATTGTATCCCCACTATTACCACCTTATACCCTCAATTCTAGTTGGCATCCTCTAGAATACATAGGGGCACACTTGAGCCAATGTGGCGATCGATCTAACTATCCTCTTGGTGGTCACCTAGGTTAGGACATTACTAAGTGGTATCAGATGTGTTATGTTTTCCTTTTTCATGATATTTTGGTATAGTACATAGGATACTAGGAATGTTCCATTTCATGGTAAATATTCATATATGGGAGTGATCACCCCACCAATTTTGAAAAGTCAAAGTGGCCAGTTTTGGGATTGTTGTTCATACTATTTTTTATTACAGTTGATGCTTATTTAACCTTGAGTGATTGGTGTACTTTACAATTTTTATTTATTTATGAAATTATGATATTTTCCCCTTTCCATGGTATAGAATGAATGTAGAATTTCATGCATCATTATTGGCACATAGATATTCACATGTCTTGTATATTCCATGCTATGTAGTTTCATTTACAGGTTTCCTATTGATTGTGATGTTTTTTTATGTAATTATTATCATGGATTTTATATACCATGTTATGTATTTTAATGATATTCTTATTTTTTCTACCTATTTAGGTAATTCATCAACATGACTATTTATATAACATCCTTGTATGATTTATTTATCGTTTTAATTTGCTACTATGATTAGGTGACTATATTCCATGATTCAAGATTATTCAGCATCTCTTTCATTTTTTATCTTGCTTATGTTCTTATTAGCATGTTTCCCAGGGTTCATTTATTGTGATAACATGATTAGTTATGATTTTGTGATATAATTGGTTTCACGGGTGAAACATATGTGTTGCAATTAAATGGGAACCATTTTTTTTGTGAGGTTTATGGGAACCTTTTAATTAGGGAAAGTTAACCCATATACTTGAACAATATTTTGATAATTTTAAATATATCTATAGTCCCATTATTAAAATGTAAAATATGATAATGTTACAATTTAAAAGTGAATTGGTCACAATTAATGGGAGCCAAATTTTAATCTGTTAAGTGTATGGGATATTTATAGATTTGAAAAGGGAAACATATTTAATCGAACCATTATATATGAGAATAATATATTTTGATACAGTTATAAATATAAAATATGTTTAATTTTGATCTGAAATGAATTTCTTAGTTACCGACCTCTTATGTGACTCGACCATAGAAGGTTGATTATGGTATTTAATATTACAAGACAATACTCATTAAGGTTAGTTTTAATATTTATACTATTGTATATTACCTTTATAAAGGATAGTGTCTTTATCACAAGAGCATGGATATCTATTTGACCAACTTAGAAAATGCACAATTGGACCCAAGTAGTTAATTTGGTTCATGTTTCTTATCTTATAATCCACTATGGCTATTTTGAAACTTTTTTAATTAAAAAACTTCTACTGGGTAACATTATGATAAACCCAAGTTAGCTTAATGGGACCCTCATAGGTCAACTTATCTAATACAAAGCTCTTTTTTTACAATTGGTAATTTATTTGCTATGTTAAATACTACAAATGATTGTATAGTGAATGTGAATTAATGTAATGACTAAAAAATGGAACCTTATATGGTTTTTTGAGTTTAAATTCTCAGGTAAGGGATGTTTTAGTTTCTCCTTTGAGATTACCTAGAACAGAAATGTGACATTTTCTATTGGGCTTTCTATTTTTTTATAAATTTATTAAATGATAGGTGTAGGTCATGGTGAAATGATTTTAGCATGAACTAGTGATGGGGTTGGAATTTATATTTTTATTTGGGACTAGCCTAAGGTAGGTAGCACCCTTAAATAAGAAATCGCCTCATAAATATTATGTGATTTCTGATTTATAGAATCATTCATGTGTTGTTCTCCCCAATAAGACTCTTAGTATCTAAATGAAACACTTTTTCGGATGGTTTGTCATGGAATAATTTAACTTTTTATGTGCATGAACATCATGGAATGACTGGTTTCAGAAGGTTAGACATGAATAGGGTGTTTTCAGCTACTTTGTCGGTCATATAACCTTGTATTATTCCTTAGTAATGGACAATATAGTACATCATCATCCATGTTAATGATCGTATGGTAAAAAATGACTCTAGTTTAAATATCATATACAGAAAAATTTATACTTTGTTTCAAAGAGAGAATATCCTATAGATATTATTGAGGTTGTGTCGTATTTCTCATGAAACTGTGGGGTTGTGTTCATGTATGAATGAAGTACCTGTCTAGTTGTTAAATTATATAATGAACTGGTTGAGTTCGGTGGAATAGGTGAATCTTGAGCTATTGAGTATGTTTTTGGGTCATCTCTAGATTAGAGTGACTTGTGCATTAAAATAATAGTGTTCATCTCAATGACTGGGATGACGTTCTAAAAAAATCATCTGTTTTGACATGGTTAATAGGTTGGTTTTGGCATTCATTCCAAATTTTATGATGTATGGGATCATGACTTATAGAATTTTCAGACATGAATTTAAGGTGAATATGTTTTAGATCACATATGAGCATCTAATCTATATCGTCTACATATGACTAGGACACTACTATGGTGGGTAGCTTTATGATATTTCTATTAAAAATGTACTTCTAGTTAGAATGAAAAAAGTCGAGGAAGACCATATGAAAATGGTCAATGTGGTTTTTGAATGCATGTGTGGTCGATGAGTCTTAACTTTTAGTTCTTGTTTTATAGAAATACACAAATGTGTTTGGTTGTGTATGCAACCCATGAGAAGAACCATTGGTTATTTATGGGATTCATTGGTAAATCTTGAAAAATCATGGGATTCCTTGGGCCATAATGTCTTTTTGATTAGTTAATGATGACACATTAGTAGGTAAATCCAAGATTCTTCTTAGAAGATGACTATTACGGGTTCAACAATTCATCTTTTAGGTAGTTGGGTATGGTTGGTTGAAAACACAACTAATGAATTCTTCTTTTTTTACAGAATTTCATATAATACATTTGGAGTTATTGATATCCTCTTAGGGTACTCATGATTAGCCAATATCACATCTTCTATATTAACATCACACATGATGCATAAGAGGTCATCTGTTATATACAACTTTAAATGTTTCAAACTCCTTCATTTCTCAATAAAAATTCTATATCAGAGTTGCACAATGGATGTATGTTTTTTATCAGGGGATGGCTAGTCTTGGGTGATATGTGGGTTCCCGTGTAAGAACTCCTTGGATGAATTTTATGACACTAATTGTTTTACTATGACTTGAACTTTAGGTGGATGTCACTATGGGCACGTTCAATGTTATGAAATGGACGTCTTGACATAGTACAGATGTCTCACATATAAATATGAATTATGTAATACCCTGGGTTAGTTCCTTGGACATAGGTTTAATGAATCTTATTTTATCCAAAACATGTTGTCCGGATTAGTCGGGATATTAAACAGGTGATGATTCTAGTGGTATGGGTCTAGGTTACACCCCTCTCCATGTTAAGGCATGACAGATTAAATTTACAGGATATGGTTTTATCAATGAACATACTGATAATACAGGTATTTACTTTGGTGAATGTTCTCTTGGTGAACATGAGGTTCCTTGGAAGAAGGTGTTGTGGTTTAGTTTTTGATACATTAGTTTTCTAAGCTGAGGCTTTTTAAGGATAGTCAACCAGAGTGGTTAAATTTTTTTATCCTTCTTTACCGATATATACAGTCAGTGAATAACCATTTTAGCATGTCTTCTTGTGGAAATGAGGTAGTATGTGTTAGTTAGAGCTTTTCATGAAGAGGAGGCTCAACCTGGCTAAATGAGTTCAGCATAGAATCGTCCATTGGAAAATCTTAAGATCTCTCCAAGAGCATTATTAGAACATCAGGGTGTGATGAATAATCATTTTGTGTGTGTGTAAAGTGTCTTGGATTTCTCACTTCTCATGGTGAAATCCTATGGTATAGATAACCATCGTCTAGATGTTAAAAGAGATGATGATGTGATCATGTCTCTAGAAAATTGATCTTATATAAGCACCATTTTTATGTTTTAGTTGGAAAATGATCATTAGATGTAGTCTTCATTGCATATGTGTCGTACACTTGAGTAATTATTGGAGTTTTTTTTGTGATTATATATTCAACATGAACATTTCAGTTAGACATCATGAATATTTTTGGTCATGTGATGTTTTCTTTGATTCCACAAGGGCTATTAGGGATGAGATGTTTTAATGTGGGGATGTTGTAATGACCCATGTTTTAATACAATGCAGAATTCCATTGGAATATGAATTTTTTTATTTGGAGGATGAGACATTATGTGAACCGATAATTAGAGAATAATTATGATATTCATAAGACTAAAAAATATTGGTTTTAGACTAGGGTAAATAACCGAGGGGTTTTTTGGCTATTCTGTTGAGTTTTGGGAGTGACAGACCCCATAAACATAAGTTTTAGTGGACTCGTATTGGCACAAAGTTTGTCTATAACCATGTAGACAACTAGTGTATACTATGCACCTTTTACATGTGAAATAGTTAGTGTCAAATATGTTGCACATTGTATCCCAAACCGTGTTCCCAGCCCTCACATATAGTGGCATTTTGGTAGTGTGCGCTCACTACTCAGTGCACAATCGACACATGAAGGTAAAACCGTGTGGGAAACTGTGCAGGGTTAGGATTTCTATGGAGTAGGGGATGCATGGTCTGTACACATTTTTTTCAACCATGTGGTCAAACTATGTGACCCAATTTTGAGGGTGATATTTCCATTTTTCACCTAATGAGGTCAAATTAGTTTTTCCTCATTTTTCTTCTCCCTCCAGTCATATGAAGCTCCTACATCTCCCCATGGAACTCTCAAGATCCTCATCCTAGGGATGATGATATCTCCCTCATCTGAATTTTGATTCAAACATCGTCAGTCATGTTGGATCTACATCTATAGGATCTTGAATCCCCTTTTTTCATTTATATGTTTCCCTTAATATCTATTATGCTATTTTTATATGAGCCCATTTGTTTTATTTTCTCAGCATATGTTCATTTCTTTTATTTCCTCCAAACTATACCAAATCAAGCCTTGATATTGATTGAGAAGAGCATCTTAAGAATAAATTAGGTGGTCTAGGGGTCTTTCCCCATGTTTCTGTTGTTTTATAAATATTATCATTTTGATGTGCATAATCTTTTATTTAAGGAATTTTCATAAAAATTGTTTTCATTTTATTTAATTCATCGTACACACCATGTTATACACCCATTGACTCTTTTTTTGTAAATATAGGATGCTAAAATCTAAGAATAAAACCCCTTAGGTGTGCTGGATTGATTTTACCCCCATTATATTTTACCAATTAAATTCATATAATTCATTATAAGAGTCCATAGTAGGTTTTTTATTCAATTTCTTGATTGATAATACCACCTCCAATGTGGTATTTTTAGACTTGAATTAAATTTCCATGATCGGTATCTTTGTAAATGCTTCCTTTATTAAATTGAGTTATGACTCTAGAAATTTATGCTTATTTGTGAAAGATTATTTATTTACTGACAATCGAATGTTTTTCTAATAAAAACCCTATGAAGACGTGTGTTTTATATTAGATTAAAATGTGATAATTGGTATTTTAAATCATTATTGGCCTTATGGAATTAGCGACTTCCTATGAATTTGTTTATTGTTAGAAGTATGAAATGTTTAGGAAATGGCCTCTAATTATCTACTTAAAAGGAGGACCACTATTATATATAAATGTTTATTGAACATAGGGAACCTCTTAAGTTCTTGTTCTAGTATGTGAATGGAATTTCCCATGTATGTAATTGCTTAAATGAAAATGGAACCTTATAAGTTTTTATTTCATCATTATAAAATTTATTTCCTTGTTTTCATATATTGAATGACATGTATTAAGGATAATGTATTTTTCATGATGGTTTTCCTTGAAATAATTAAGTGATTTAGGGGAAATAAATTATAAATGACGGAAAGGACATGCTGAACATGGAATGCTTTAGTACTTTTTTAATTGATCTGTGATTCCCTTGATTTTATTTAGCCCTCTTAAGTATAATGCATGAGAAGAATTACCTCATGGATATTATTTTAAATATTCTTACACCATGATATAGGATTTGGAATTATTGAAAGGGTTCAATTTATAATGGTGGTATCATGCTCTCTTACATAAGGTGTTGAGCATAATGTCTTCTACCATTTACACTATTTGGATGGTGGGCATGACACACCATGTCCCTTATTTTGACTGTTGACATGATGCCACACTCATTAAATTGAGTTAAGTGCATGAAATATTGAATGAATTATGGGATGTAGGACATGGACCCTTTTTTTGAGCTTATAGGATCATATAGACTAGTTAAGGATGAGTGAGTTATGCCCTGATCCCACGTGGACCACATATTCCAAGTATATGGCCACTTACTTCTACACGTACCCAGTCCATATATATATATATATATATATGAATTATATAACTATATTTTATATATCATTAATATATATATATATATACTGATGAAACCCTCATTTTTACTATGAGCTGAAGCAGATAGAGTTAGCCAGGTGTCATTTTGGAGCCTGAGCCGACTAGTATTTATTTATACATATTTGTTTATTATTCATTATACCTACACACTACATTAATTTATATTCACCTGTTGGATTTAGTTTTAGACGTAGTGGGTGGTGTCCAACTAGGATTTTATATTACACCCTTATAGAGCCTCTATTGCATTGGGGTACCCGAGTAAAAATCATGTTAATAGGACCATGGATTATTTCTTGTGTTGCTATGCATATACGTGGGAGTTAGGAGAAAAGGATAGAGTATGAGCTATGGATTATCATGGATTTAAATCTTAGGGAATTATTTAATTTTCATTATTTTTGTACTACATTGTATCATAATTCTTATTATGTGTCTGTGGTTTTAGTTTATGTATAATCATCTGGACATGTATGAATTGTTTTATATTGGCATTGACCATTTATATTCAGTTGATATTGTTCTTATATTTATCTATCATTCATTTACTACATATTACGATGTTTTATCTTATTTATTTTCTTATACACCATTATAAAAATCTTAACATGAGGGTATAGTAACCCTAGTATCACTCCCTTAGACCCTCAATAATATTCATCAGCCTTTGGAATATGGGGAGGCGCGCTTAACACCTTATGTCAACCGGTCTAGCTAACCATTTTGTGGTCAGTTGGGCTGGGATGTTACTTGAATATTATGAATATTTTTGATTCTAATGACTATTGGTACTTCATGATTCTAAAATAAAGGATTCTTTGACATTTTCACACTTCTTGAAAAAAACGCATCATGGAAATATTTTACAAGAAGTAAAAAATCATAAACAATTACTAGAATATAAACATTAATTTTCAAAAGTTATATATGGGTTTAGAAATATAGTATATTATTTTTAAAAAATGGTATTATAATCATTAAGTACCTTCTATTTTGAGATAATGTTTTTCTAAATTTATATTTCATATTTATATCATGATGATTTTATAAAAGTTACGGTATTCATGAAAACAACATTTTCAACTATTCACTAAAAATCATATTTTTGCAAAATAATAAAAAAAATACACCAAATATAATTTCAATTTAATGATGATAAAAATTATTTCAATTTTATCAAACTCATTTTCTAAATATTAGAAATTTAATTTTTAAATAAAATCATATAATTCATGAAAAAAATAGTTTTATCTTGAATTAATATTATTTCTTCTTTTTCATTAGAGATTAAGTTTCTATTTTTTATCATTCCAGATTACTATATGATTGATAGTAAATTATTATATATATTTTAATCATTGATTTTCCAAAATTTATTTTTAAATTTTTACGTAAAAATTAATATTATTGTATATATGTTAAAACATTATTTATTAAGATTTATACTTATTTTTAAAATTCTTTATATGATTGGACAAAATTATTTTCAATAAATATAATATTTGTATTAAATATTTTTAATATTTATAAGTACTAAATTCTAGTCATCTTAATATTATCATTGGGTTAATTACCATTTAAATGGTATGTGATTATCCAAAATGATCAGTTAATATTCTAAATGATATATAATGGTACTCTGTGTAAATATTTCTTAGTTAATTATTTATTTATTGAATCAATTTTCTAATAATGTTTTTTAAAATTCCAATATTTTTGTAATATATTTATTTTTATTTATATATTTGTTTTTATTTATTATAATTCTTGGATATAATTATTCATTGGAATTTCAAATTCTAGTTATGTTATTTGAATGAGATTATTTCTCATTGTACTCTTGGATTATATAAAGTATAATCATACTTCAAATGGAATGCTTGATGTTGGTGTTATAAAATTATATCTGGTTTTATCATGTTGTATATGTAAATTTTACTATACGTTATATTTGAATAAGATAAACCTATATTTAGATAAGGTAATTCATCATATTTGAAATGTTTAGGTCGTTATGTTCTTCTCCCTTTAGTAGTTTTATCATCTAAATTTCAATTCAACCCCTATGATAAAAACAAATGATTGTACATTTGTTTCATTAAATCTATATTCTCACATTTTTTTCTCTTCATAGAATTGATATCACCATATTACATTGACAATATGAGTATTTTTTATTCAAAAATAAATATCTCTACTATCCAAGATTTATATTGGTTGCTCCTTAGAAGAGAGATCATTATATAATTGTATTATGAATATATTTAGTTCATGCAAGGAATTTGGTTTTTATGTCCTATATAAGGACAAAAAAGACACATCATTCACTAGATACATGTTTAGTAGAAGGGAAATATGATACTACATGATTCACACTTGATCAAAAACATAAAATGGGACTATGTACATTGTGATTAGATTTACCTTTTTACACATCCTTATAACTCTCTTCTATGGATATATTCTTAGTGATAATTCACTCCTAACCATAAACTTGAAGTCTGAACAATGATTTATAATATATATCTTCTATTAACATTGATTTTCTCTAATTTTTTTCTTAATAACTTTGACCTTATCTAACATATCTTATTCCTGTTAAAGTCCTAATAGCTTTGTTTCTATAAATTAAACATAGCATGTTTGAGTTATTCATTTCTTTCTGTTGATGTATTTATATAATTAAATATGAATCCTTAAGTGGTATCTATTATTTTATTAGAACATGACCGGGAAAGGTGTTGATGCTAACCAACATTGAAGTATACTGACCATGATTTTAGCATGTACTTTAGATTTTGAATAAACCTTTTAGATATACTATCTATATTATGATTTCATCTTATAAAAAAGTTTAGCTATGTGTTCATTTACACATAAAGGATCAATCAAGACTTTGAGTTGTATCTCAAATCTCAATTAGGTACATTCAATAGTGATGTTTCATATAGCCTAACCACATCTCAGATATATCTCAAGGAAATTTGATCGAGTGAAAAGTCTTACTAAGTGGAGATAATGTGGTACGTCTTTGTAAGATAATACACTACCACTCATATGAAAATATTTCCATTATAATTATTTGGAATACGCATGACATAGTCTATAGAGATGTTCTCATTTTTCCACATTGGTATAGGTAATGGTTACATTATCCCATTGTACATCTTCCATATTCCCTCAACATAATTTTATATAATGAACTACGAGATCTATTCATCACCATTTGTATTTATATAAACCCACTAGAAGTGTTCCTGGGGATCTTCATATATCATTGTTATTATAGGGTGGATATATAATTTTGATATATAATAATCATCTAAAATCTCCTTCTTTATCTTATTCCAAAATAACACTCATAATCAGGTTCTAAATATTATAGATACAACTTTATCAACTTTTATCTTTAGTATTTCCACCCTCTTTATTACTTCCACCTATTTTTTAATCTATATATAGTCCATTTGTGAAACCATAATCTTCTATAAAATATATGGTTGAATAATCATTTGATAATGTTTCAATGGTATACCTTATATTATGATATCAATGCACATCCTTTATAAGTCTAGTAATATTTGATCAATTTGAATCCTTTTCATGGATACAGTTATAAGATTTTTTATCCTTAATGCATTAATTACATTGCATTATTTTCCATTATGGCAATGCATTGAGTAGTCAGAGTCATTGATCAACTCTAATGATATTTATTGGAACATGTTGAGCTCATTATATATGAATATACCCTTTAACAATTTATTATTCGTATATATTTAAATATTTTATCCATTTATATAATACCTCTAAATATTATAGAAAATTATTTCTATTTATAACACTCGATCATGATTGGAGTAATTTTCATTCATTGAATATCAACTATCTTGAAGCATAATCTATTAAATTTTCATTATGAATTAGTAAGTAATGTAATGCATTATTTAATGAGTCCCTGTTATTTTAAACCGTTCCCCACATTTATGTAGTGTGAGTATAAGTGTTTATACTATCCTTTTCTATGACACCTTTAAATCTTTCTTCACATTTTTTTGTATAGGAAAACATCAATCTTTATATAAAGCATCATCATGTGAGATCAAAAGTTATTTGGGATTTTACTAAATGCATCACATTTGATGTCTTAGGTAATTATATTGGGGAGCCTTAGCTTTAATCACTCAATATACCAAACACTCTTTTTGTATTTTTGGAATTTTTTATATTTGAAAATAATTGAATGAAACACGGTTTGAGAATGATAAAATTCATAAAGAAAAATTTAAAAAGTATAAAACTTAAATAATTAAGTAATCAAATAACTATGTCTTATGGTTGACTTCATTGATTCCATCATTATCAACTATTATTGTTTAAATTATGTTAGAAAGTTTATCCCATCTTAAATTAACAATTATCCCCTACTTTTACTGTGAAACATTTTATACCCAGTAGATCTCTTACTAACACCAAATTTCTCCTCCTTAAATAGCATATAATGATTAACACAAAATTATTTCTAGTGTGGTACCTTACATGACTCACCTGTATCATATGTGGTTTGATCCCTCAAACACACTCAACTCTATCATATAAAGATCATCCCCCAGAGAAGGGATGGAAATGATTTTTAGTATGTTATTTAATAAAATAGTGGGTCATATCTAAAAATTATGTGAAATATCCACATCACCCCTCAACACCACCACTAAGTTATTAAAAATTGAAAATAATTATTCATAATTAAATATAAATTATTCAAGAACACTAAGAAAACCTCCCCAAATGCCATATATAAGGTTACTCACAAACCATCATGAGTATTATAAAGGTATGGTGAGAGAAAAAATAGTGAAAACAAATAATTAGAGATAAATAATAATATATATTAAAATATTATAAAAATATTCCATAAGAAAATACCTACAAAAAAGATGAAAAATTCCAAAATCATTTGAATGGAAGAGAAGGTGTGTATTTATAGGCATGAGGGGTTAAAAGTTTGGATCTAAATTTATCTTCAAGAATTTTTTAATGTTAAGCCAATATAAATACATAATTAATGAAATTTTACATCATGAAATTTGTTCTTATATGTATAATATATCTAAAAACAATGGTTTATATTCTTTTAAAAATTTTATAATAAGTTATGATATATTTTATCTAAATAGTTATTCCAGATTTGATGACTGATTGATATCTACTGCTCTGAGTTGCCAAGAATTTTCTACCATGAAGAATGTAGAATCACGCTTGTAAATATAAATAAAAATATATTCCCTCTGAATTTTTCTATATCAATATAATATTTTTGTCCAATTGGGTTTGTAGTTTATAAGATATTCATCCACATTTTAAAGTCACCAAATCATGAATCAAATTCCAATACCTAAAATGTTAGCTCATTTTGGACCTCCGTTGATTGGATTAAATACATGGTCTGGTTGAATGAAAAGTATACCGATAATTTTTAAATACTAAAAAATTAATTTTAAAATTTATATTATTTTAAATTAATTCATATTCAAATTAAAATTTTGACAGAAAATATTTAAAATTCCAAAAATACAACATTTAAATAATTAAGCTCAATTAATTTTAAAAATTTAGGAATATGATAATTATCCATAAAATATGAAAATTTTGAGATATTAAACATTTAATTAACGTATACAATAGATGAAAATATTATTTCTTTCAAATCCCACAAACTTAATGCACTCCTAGGAAATCATATATATAAATGTATAAATAAACTTCTCAATGGATAAATGAAAAAACATTCAAATTAACACATAAAGGGATAATATAATTCCTCCCACATGTATAAAATTTCACTAAATCAGAAACAATCATAACAATACATTGAATCTCATGTTAATTCTCATTGCCATTTTGTTCTTATCTCCAGGGAAAAATATCTCTCTCACACTCATGATTTTTTCACTGTGGAGTTTTTCTCATTCTCCAGAACAAGTGAAATTCCCATTGGCTTGATATACTCATAGTATATCCACATAACAGAGTAAAAAATTTCCCAATAATGAGGTATTTTACATTGTTTTTTTATGAGTTTGATTTCAGGTAGGTTTTAAATGTAAGAATAGAATAGGTACAATAAAGAGCCTTAAACTCTAAAGTGAAGTAAATGTAGGAAATATTTTTTTCTCAAGAATGGTATAATACTCACTCATCTTATAAGTTAATCACTTCCAAACCCCTATTTATTTTATTAGGTATTCCAAAATTTGAAATTTCTACGTCAATGATAAATTTAATCTCTCTTTTACCCAATTTGTAGCATTGTTTTAGCTTAAATTCATATCTATAATTTGTATTCAAATCATATATTTTTTAAAAAAGAGGCATCTCTTGATCTTCAAGTATTTGTGAACTCCATAAAAATAATTTTATTGATATATTTCCCACCCATATATTTTTATATCATAAACTTTCATTAAACAAAAAATACATATATATGGAAACACATTAAAATTAATTACAGAAAATTCTTTAAATCAGCACAACACAACCAAATTTCCCACCCCCACCGTTGAGTTCAACAATAATAATGAATTTAACTTCTAAATCATGTTGGAAATGGATAAATGGATTTTAATTTTTCTTCATAACAATGTATATCATGGATATTAGTGTATTAATAATGTTCATAGTTAATGGTATGCCAAAATAATAGTTTAATATAAGTAGGGGAATTCAAAATGTTGGCTCGATCATACAAAACAAATTTTATAAACACTAAAATATTTGAAAAATAGAAAAATTGAATTCAATGGATCATGAAAATGGTATCAACAATCTCCTAAAAAAATAAATATAAAAATAGTGTCAAAAATGTTTAAACCCACTAACGATGGATAATATTTTCAATTTGGATAACAGTAAAGAACATGAGTATAACAAACAATCAATCTTCATCAAATGAAAATATTTAAAATTGGGAATTTAAATATAAAAATAAATAATATAAATCCTATAATATTAAAACCTACAAATTTTCCCAAAGTACCAATCTGTTTTTAATTTTTAATTATTTTGATATACACTCAATAATCCCACAACACATCAAAAAACATAAAGAAAAGTAAGGAAAAATCACAAAATATGGGAAAAAATGAAAGAAAAAAATTTTGAAATTTTTTTACACATCCACACCACACACTTATTCCATTTACTAAACTATTTTTTGTTAAAATAATTTGAATGTTGAATTTTAAATGTGCAGTAAATAAAATAATGAAATGGAGAGGCACAACCAAACATAGTTATAAGTTGAATCCTTGAGCTAATATCATAAATTATTCCACATAAAACATAAAATAAATGTTGAAAAAATTAAAAAAGAATAAGAATAATGATATAATGGAAATAAAAGGGGTGTATCTGCGTTTATACCCCCAATAAGGTTCCTGTTTTTTACTGCCCCACACCATAAATTTGTATAAGTTTATCCCAAATCCAATGGTGGGAATGGTTTTATTATGATAAAAATATATATAAATCTTCTCAATATTTCAAGGAATATACATTGAGAATGGATACCTCAAATAAAATAATAAAATTCAAAAACCCAAGGATAGAATATAGTTTGAATTTTAACTCCATAGGGGGGAGAAGATAGGGTTTCTGTATGTTGAAATTTGTTGTGTCCTACATATGGTATTAAAATTGATGTGGAAAAGGTATTCATGTCACCACATTATTCCCCATATATACTTCTTCATTCATAATGCTTGCATCTACTTCTATAAAATCTTGGCCCAACTCAATCAAAGATAATGTATCAAAAATATTAGGGAAATAGAAGCTAATGAAATTCACATTTTGAAACGAATTACAATTAGAATAATCATCATATATGTATTCCCCTATAATTATTGTAACACCCAAAGCTTCCACAGTATGTTTCTATTTGAATAATATAATATCTTGTGTTTCACCCAACTTCAAGTTCCAGCACACCACAACCAATCAAACAATCCATTTAAAAAGTAATTATGAATTATAATACCCACTTTGTGAAATATTAAAAAATTTATTTTTCAAATTGGATTTCATTTTTGGATTTAGAATATCCAAATTGTCATCGGGTGAAATATTAATATTTTTTAAAAAAAATCAATTTTTTATGAATAGTGAATACACAATGTTATTGTTTAAAACTAACTTTTTATTTAAATAATTATTTCAAAATTAAAATTATTTTAAAGTCAAAATAGATACATAATACCAATTTTAGTCCAATGTAATTAATTGGAGTCATTTTATAATAAGATTATACATATTAAATTTCATTGAACTTTTTAACGTCTTTTACCCACCTTATAGGAACATTTGAAAATTTGAATAAAATGTAATTTTACTAATTATATGAATTTAATTTCAAAATTTTGACAAACATGATTATAATCCGTAAGAAAATTTTGGTTGAATAGGATAAAAATATTTGTTGGTGAATAGTAACATTTGAATTATATTAACCATGTTTAAAAGTAAATACAATAATTAATGGTAAAAACAATATTATAATAATATCAAATTACCCCAAAACATGTCATAATTCTATTGGATAAGTGTATTTTGACCAAATTCAACCTTAGGACTAAAATATGATCATTTTTAATCCACATTGATCATATTATGAAATTTATTGTATTTTATTTAAAGAAGTGTAAAAAGTGTTAAATACAAATTTTATTAACTAAAATATTTTTAATATAGAGTCATACATAAGTTAAATTCTACTAAAAATATTCATTATAAATCTAAAAATATTTCATAATATATTTTAGTTTTTTTATAATTTTTAGACATTAAATAATCAAATTTATTTATGACACAATGATGATGAAGTAATTAACTTATTAATAAAAGATTAAAATAATTGATGTTATAAATATTAAAATTAATGTAAATTGAAACTTTTTATGCCATACAAGAATTTTATATTTGAATATGACATTTTAGGGTTTTTTAAATTAATTTTTTATGTAATAATGTTGTTAATACATTCAAAAAAACCAAATACTAAATAGTGTCAAAATTGACATAAATGTATTTTTAAAACAAATAATATTTTATTAAATGATATAATACTCCTAAAAATATAAGATTCATTAAAAGGACTTAAATAATGTTAGATATGTCCTTAATGGAACACTTGAGTTTCTCTTGTAATATTATAGTAACTATATTAACCATGTAATATAATAATACAAGAAGACATGGTAAAAGATAAAATATTTAACTAACAGTTAATTCTAAAATATAAAGGTAATAGGGTGACCTAAACATGTCTGAAACGTATTTTTTGAGATTATTTCGACCCAACTCCACCTTATACTCTAAATAAATCCATTTGGAGCTGTTATAAACCCAAAAGTATAATAAATTAATAATTCAAACTTTTCCTAAAGTGCCCCTCACCTCTCTTAGAAAATGGTACTTCCCCTTATCTTAAATTCACACCTCCAAAACCATTTGGATCATCCAAAACCAGATCAAATATTTTCCCAACAAATATCAAATAATACTAGAGGCCTTAATGTTATCATAAATTCAACCTAAGGATCCTTTTTGTTCAAATCAAATGGAAGAATCCGAAGAAGAGGTAATTATTTTGTCACCTCTTTCAAAGTTCTTTTCTTTTTCCACATCCACTTTCATTGTTGTTTCAAACCAAAATAATAACTACAGAAACATCTACATAATGTGATGTTATTATAAATATGGTATGACCATATTCATTATTCTATCCATCCTATAAATGACAAAGTCATCATAGGTGCATATATATGGCCTACCGTCTCCACATCATGGTGTGGTTTGTTATTCAACACTTCATTAAATGGATGGGCATAATAATGAGTATAATTGCGGTAAATAAAAAATATAACTAGTTATTTATTCATCAAATATAACCTACCATCCATATACATATTATTGCACCATCAATAGAATCATATTATCGCTCGTATATATGTACAGGTTACCGTATCCACAACACAATGAGATTTAATACCCCATTGTAACCATTCAAGAATAATTTTCATTTGATGATTAAAAATAATATTTAAGAACTTAATATAATTCTATATATAAATCAATTACATACTATACATAACAAACTTGACTTATGTAACAAAATATATGAAGGAAAACAAATCAGTAACACCTGAAACAATTAAACTACTATAATATTATTAATAAATAAATATTAGAGGATCATATATGATATCATATTTATGTATGTGGTTCTTGTATAAATTAGTAACAATGATTTAAAAATTATACAGGATGTTAATTTACCATCTACTAAGGAAAATTACAAGGTAAGGTTAATTTTACAATCTCTTTATTATCTGAGGTTTTTAATACATAAGTATCTACTTGGACCTCTTTATCATCCACATCCGAGTTTCATAAAAATGACTTTCAAAACATTTTTACTATTACTAGACTCTTGGTAAAATTAATTTATACCCTTTTTGGACTATTTATAAAATATTATGAAAGGAATATTTCTTTCATTTTCCAAATAAATAACTTTATGACCTTTTTGACAAATTAGGGAAGGAATCTGTTATTCACATATAAGGCGAATGCATCTATTTTACACCGTTAAACACCTTAAAAGATTCCCTAAGGAGCATATTAGAATATTTTCAAAATAAATGTTTTCTGTACTTTTAAATGATTTAAAATTAGAAAGATATATTTCACTTAAACAGTTTTTGGATTGATTTCATCTATGTCAACATCCATTTTTGGGTTTTATGCTTATTTGAAGTTGATTTATAATGACACGGTCTTCTAGATTGTATTGAAGGTTTTGTGACATTTTTTACTTTGGATGTGCTATTTTTAAAAAAGTCATGGTTTTTGGTTAAACTATTAACATTTATTAAGATAGTTTTAATATAAATGACTTTGTAATGTTTCACCCTTTTCATATAAGGAATGCAATGGATGTAGTAAGTGACGGGCGGGGCCTGCTGTAGCCCCTTGAGGCATTGGTAGGTCCCATGAGTGAAATTAGTGCCTTGAAAAAAATTTATTTGTAGTCTTGGTATGAGGCCTTGACTATGTGGTTATGATGTTTGGCATTATGCGTTCCATCATTATGAAATTAGATATTGATATTACATGGTATTATTTGACTAGTAGATTATTCATGTGAATAAGTAAATGGGATTACTTGATTTATCTTTTGCATATTATTCTAATGTTTATGTTTAAAATTATTGTTCTTTATCCTTATATATTGCCTTTAGTATTTATTCTTATTAATGATAGTGTCCTCTATATTATTATTCTTACTGAGCATCTGAGCTCACCCCTTTCTTATGATTTATTTTTCCCAGGATGCGAAGAAGTATATTACAGGTGACCTTTAGGGATAGGCTAGGGGATATGAGTGTGTTCAAATGAGACACAATGTTACTTTTTCATTTCATAATTTAATGTAAAACTTATGTATGTATCTTGTACATCCAAATCTACTAAAATGATTAGTCTTTTGGGATGTGATCTCTTGTGATCATACCAATGTTAGGTATTAATAAAATGACTCTGAGTAACTAGGTTCGGGGAATTATAGTTGGTATTAGAGTAAGTTTAGTAAAACCCGTGTATAAGAACTCAAATATTCTTTTTAGGTGGGTCTTTTTTTTCTATGGTTTTTTAGAAAAAGGGGGAATCTAGAAATTTTAGGAGTACAGGACGTGTACCCGATTGCTGTTGGTAGTCGTGTACAGGCCATGTAACGGTCGAGTACATGGTCATGTGGGGTGACCTGGAGACCACTTAATGCGGGGCCCAGTAAAGGCATATACACACCATGTATCATTAAAGAACATGTTGTGAATTGTCATTTTTAATTGTTATATCTGACCAGCACCACATCTCATTTATAAAAATTACTTCCTATGAACCCGTCTCATACAAGAGCGGTGAGAATCACCAAATTTTCACTAATCCACCAATATTTTATTCTTTCATTGAATCAAACACGGTTGGTTGTGTTGGAATCCCCTCTGTGAGTTCTTCCATCTTCTAGAGCCTCTCCTCTTGATTTTTCCTCTCTCTTGAGTTATTCTAGGTTGAAGTGGTTTGACATTTTTGAATATCTAAGACGTTCTAGGTTGATTCAAATTATTAGGATCAACTATATTGATCATTCAATGTCGAGGTAGACGATTTGTTCCATTTTGTAGTTTTCTTTGGATTATATGTGAAAAAATTTCCCAACACCCTAGATTAGAGTATTACATGTTTTAGGTATTTAAACATGTTAATGCTATCTATGATTTTTTTATTGATTAAGGGTATTGGATTATTAATAGGGTTTATTACCTTTCTATGGATGTGTTTTCCTATGTTTGATTAATATTGGTTGTTGGGTCTAGAACTGCCTGTTAGGCTGTTTTATTTTCCATGCCTAGTGCTAATAGGATGGAGTTTATATTATATATTATGTTTGTGAAATGTATTTTAGCGGTTATACAAGAAGTATTTGAGATTTAATATTGCTTCTTGATATCGTTTGTGCATGGAATCTTCCACGTTTCTCAGCTATGACACTACTTCTCAGACATGTCTCATGTTTTACAACCTGAGGTGGTTGAGTTGGAGGTGGATACATTGTTTAAGGAGAGTCCTATCTGTATTGTTGATCACAATGTGAAGGTTCTACATGGATGGTCTGTTCCTCAGGTATGGGTGATGTGGAAACACGAGCCTCTATAGGACATGACTTTAGAGATGGAGGCTGATGTGCGATCATAGTGGTCAGAGCTGTTCGAGGATTCTTCTTCATCACATCGTTAAAGGAAATTTGGGGAAGAATTTATTTATGGGGGGAATTTTGTAAGAATATTTTTTTCATATCTAGTGGATCTTGTTTTTAGGGTGTTTTTTTAGAAAAAGGAAGAATCTATAAATTATAGGACTACACGCCATCTACTAAGATGTACACACTGTGTACCTGATTTTCGTGGGTAGCCATATACTGGCTGTGTAATACCCGAGTACATGGTCGTATGGGGTGAACTAGAGGCTTCCTAAAGTGGGGCCAAATAAAGTCATATAACCGTTGTTTATATTTAAACAACATGCTAGGTATTTCTATTTTTAATTATTATATCCGACCAGCACCGAGTCTCATTTACAGAAATGAATTCTTCTGAACCAATATTGTCTATGAGTGATAAGAATCTACAAATATTCTCTAAGACCTTGATCCATCATCCATTCTCTAATTCAAACACTGTTTGTTGGTCGGAATCACCTTGGTGAGTTCTTCCTTATTCTAAAGCCACTTCTCTTGATTTATCCTCCTTCTTGGGTTATTCAAGGTTCGATGTTCTGGATATTTTTTTCATCTAAGTTATTCTATGTCGATTCAAAGGCTAATGTTCAACTATATCAATCACACAACATTAAGGTAGGTGTTTTCTTCTTTCTATATTTGTCTTTGGATTATATGTTCCATATGTTCCCAATAACCTAACTTAGGTTATTTCATGTTTTAGAAATTTAACCTTGTTAATTCCTTCTATGATTTTTTTGCATGAGTAATGGTGTTTGATAATGAATATGGTTTATTACCTTTCTATGTATGTGTTTTCCTATGTTGGATTGATATTGGTTTTTGGGTCTAGAACTTCATGTTAGGCTATTTTTTTCCCATGCCTAGTACTAATAGGATGGAATTGTTATTATATGACATGACTGTGTTATGAATTATAATGTTTATCCAAGTTTTATTTGAGATTTACTTTGGCTGTTGGATGTCATTTCTTCATGATTTCATTACATAGGGTTGTGGAAACCTAGTATAGTGAGACCATAGGGGGAATTTACATTGAGGGATTCCCCAAAGTGTATGTTATACTTTTCATGTTTTGAGACCATATGGAGGATTTATGTTGAGTGATATCTCATAGTGTCTATAGTTTACCATTATGAGACCGTAGGGGGAATTGACATTGAGTTCTTCCTCATAGAGTCATTAGTTTATCGTTAAAAGATCACGAGGGGAATTTATGGTGTGTTCTTCCTCAGAGAGTCTTTTTTTTTTCAGGAGACCGAAGGTGTTAGAGTGTGTGAGCTACCCCAGTGGATCGTTATAATTTGATTTTTGAATGTTATGTTGAACTAGAGCGGTTAGTTTGTGAGAACATTCCCGAAGGGTTTCTTGTGAATGATTGGTTTAATTGTAAATAAATGTAAATTATTGTAGTTTGAATATGTAGGATTGTTTACTTTCTGTACTTCCTTGTTTAGTATATCATTTTTAATATTGGTTTCCATATATATTCACTGACTGTTAGGCACAACTATTTTTGTTGTTTCCTACTGGGATTCGTCTCACACCTATTTGGGTCAGGATTTTGGGCCCAAACGAATTATATTATTGTAGGTTTAGATAAGGGAAATCACCCTTCTAATTCAGGTATTTGATTATTGTAGTGATAGAGAGCATGGGACAAAGATAAGTATTTTGATGTTTTTGGAATTTTTTTCCTTGTACTTTGGTTTAGTACTGTATTTTAAGCATTGTGACTTGTTTGGATGTTTTCTTAGATGTATGTGACATGAATCATATATATATGTGCTCCATTTGTTTATTTACTTACAGTATTCCACTATTTACTTATTGTACGGTATTACTACTTCTGTTGTTATATATTATTGTTATTCCATTTGGTTACTCTTCCAATTAGGGAACAATTTCCCCACTATCACACCTAAGGCCCTCACTGCTAGTAGGAAGCCTCTAGAATTCTAGAAAATGCACTTGAAGACTTGTGACCAACTGGTTATGGGGAAACTCTGGGCAGAACTCAGAACTGGGACATTACACTTTGGAAACTAGATTTAGAAAAAATCTGATTAGAGAACATTACCCTAAGATATACATTGAGGATTAGCATAGAATAACTTCCTAGAATTTTCGTAATGTAGTGATTTTTTGAGATTTACAAGAAATAAATGCCTATTTGGATACTACAATTGGACTTGGTTCTAGAACAGATGTTCCTAGGAGTTAAAACTCTGACAAGGAGTTTCAGGATTGACCCAAGGTATCTTGGTACACAAAAACGGGCCTTACTGTGCACCTAGTTTAACACTACCCAGGGATATGCCTAGGATAATTCACATTTTTTTTACAAACCATTATGACATATTTATGAGTAAATATATCAAAAAATAAAACATTTTTATAATTATGGATTATATGCATAAATTGTTCAATTTATGTTAAGTATTTTACAAGTTTTGAATTATGCACTGCGATTCATAAACTAACCTAGTGTATTCCATTGTGTAGAAATGGAACCTAGTGGAAGGAATAGAAATTGTATCAACACAGGTAATCCAAGATGGGATTTCCCTAATACTCAAGATAATTATATTGGATTTGGTGATACAATTTGTGTTGAATATCTTATAACCATACTGGGACAACTCACTCATGTTATGACAAATAACCTTATCTTTGTAGAGCACCCTAATCCACAAGGAAGAGGATCAATGTTAAACCACTTCATGAGAAAACAACCACCAAAATTCAATAGGACTACAAATCATTTTGTATCTGATCAATGGATATGTTCCTTAGTAAGAAATACTTCATGCTTTAGAGAGGAGAAAAAGGGAAAATGTTGTCATTGAAGTTTATCACCTCTTAGGAGATGCAGATCAATGGTGATCATTAATTTTAAACACAAAGGAGGATGACGAAGTATCAAATATGGAATGGAGGGAGTTTAATGATAATTTCCTAGAAAAAACATTCTTTGTGAACATCGAGTGGATATAGAAAGACAATTTGTGAATCTGAGGAAAAAGGAATATGAGAATGTCGCAAAGTATGAGGCAATCATTATAAGGATAGAAAGGTATGTTATAGATTATATAAATAAACCAAGAAGTATGTTTTATCGATTATTTTATGGTTTGAAACTATTTATTCATTGATCAGTAGTCTCGTAATCCTTCTCGTCGTTTGAAGATATTGTCTCACGTGCTATCAAGATAGAAAATGAATTCTCTTTGTCTTACAATAATAAAGATAACAAAGAAAAGAATAGATCTGTTGAAAACTATAGAATAGGAAATAAGGGGAAGAATGGAATAGTATATTTTCTATCATGTAGTAATTATGGGAAGAAACACTTTGGTACTTGCCTAAAGGGGATGGGAGTTTGTTACATTTTTGAAGAAATAGGACACCAAGATCATGATTATGATGGGATGAAAGGGGGTGTCAATGCTAAATGCTAAAATTATAAATAGATGGGGAATTATTCAAATGAAATTCCTATGTGTAAAGGAAACCGACCTTAGAAAAGGCCATGGGAGCATGACCAAGATTATGCAATCACAAATGTTGTGCTTGAAGTCTATAAGGACATGGTGGCAATTACATTAATTATTTCCTCAAAATTAGCCATTTCATTATTTGATTCTGGATCATCGCATTCTTTCATATCTTACCAGTTTTCCAAGAAAATTAGTTATTTCCAATTTGAATTAACAAGGGAGTTTTCATTCAAAACTCCTAAGGGAATTATAATTGCTAAAATGTTTTTACAATCAGTTACCATTATGGAATAGAAATGTGCTTTATCTTCTAGTCTTATTGTCATACTCAGGATTGAATGTGATATAATTATCAGTATGGATTGGATTTCAAACCATGATATGAAAATATACTGTAAGAAGAAGGACGTTACAATTTTTGATGATGATAAGGAATCCCTTATCTTTAGAGAAGAAACATCACCATCTATTTCTCATCTAGATCCACCCCCGGTAGCTCTACTAAATTCAATTATTATGGAGGAAGGTAGGGAAATAACTATGGGTGAGGAGAGGTATGTTCAAATAGAGGATTTACTTATTGTTTAAGAACTTGAGGATGTGTTTCTAGAGGACTTACATAGACATCCTCCCGAATGAGAAATTGAGTTTTCCATTGACTTAATTCCTGGTCTTAGGCCCATATCAAAGATTCATTATTGAATAGACACTGTGGTTTTAGTGGAAATAAAGAAACTACTAGAGGAATTGAGTAATAAATGATTTATTTTCCCCAGTGTCTCTCCATTTGGGATCCCCAGTTCTTTTTGTTATGATGAAGGATGGATATATGAGGTTGTGAATTGACTAAAGGGAGATCAATGATATAACAATAAAGAACAAGTATCCCATACCTCACATTGTTGATTTATTTGATAAACTTCATGTTGGTTAATATTTTTCAAAGATTTACCTTTGATATGGATATTATAAGATGTGCGTGAAGTAGGAAGAAATTCCAAAGACAACATTTTGAACCATGTATGGGAATTACGATATTACTATAATTCCTTTTGGACTGACTAATTCACCCTCTATTTTCATGGATGTAATGAATAGATTCTTTATGGAATATATTTATGATTTTTAGTGGTGTTTATTGACAATATCTTGGTATACTCCGAAAGATGAGAAGATCATGAAAACCACTTGCGCACTATTCTAAAGACTCTTAGAAGAAATGAATTATATGGGTAGTTTATAATGTGTGAATTATGGATTTAGGAAATTTCATTTCTTGTACATATTGTTTCCATGTATGGAATCTCTTTTGACCCTTCTAGGACAAGGGAAATCCTAGAATGGCCAGCACTAAAGAGTATAACTGCGGTATGCAGTTTTTTTAGTTTAGCAGGTCACTATCAGTGTTTCTTCCAAAATTTTGCTCGATTGGGTATCACATCAACCAAGATGACATGTAAAGGGGTAAAATTTGTTTGGATGAAAGAGTTTTAAGAATGTTTTCAGGAATTGAAGATAATATTAGTCAATTATCCAATATTGACTTTACCATTGGGGAATGATGGGTTTTTTATTTATAGTGATGCATCAAAGAAAGAAATCGGTTGTCTTCTTATGCAGAATGATAGAGTTATTGAAAATGTGTCACAACAACTTAAAATTCAAGAAAAAACTACCCCACTCATGATATTGAGTTAGCAGCTATAATATTTTCTCAATAGATATAAAGACACTACCTCTATGGTGAAAAATGTGAGATATATACATATCAAAAGAGTTTTAAGAACATTTTCTCACAGAAATAACTCAACATGAGGAGAATGCAATGGCTTGAACTACTCAAGGATTACGATTTCACTATACACTACCACCCAGGGAAGGAAAATAAGGTGGAAGATGATTTGAGTAGAAAGTATCATATAGTTTTGAACAAGATGAATGTTTAAAGGGATCATATATTCTTAGATCTGGTAATGATGGATATGGGAAAAATCATGGAAAGTGAAACATAAATACTTTTTCCAATGGTTTCCAAAACATCCTTATTTGAAAGGATAAAATGTTCTTAGACTAATGATGACGAGTTTAAATAAAAAATTAAAGCTTTGAATGATGGGATATTGATTGACATTGTATATGAATATGGAATTTTGAAATTTGGGAAGATGAATTCTGTTCCCGATATACCTAATCTAAAAAGGGAATTGTTGAATGATGCTCATAGCTCCAATTTCCATACACACCCTTGTAGCACTAAGATGTATAGATATTTGAAGGAACATTTTTGGTGGGGCAACATGAAGAGGGAGATTTCCAATTATGTGTCAATATGTATGGTTTTTCAACAGGTGATGTCTAGAAGTCAATATCATAGAGGAGTCATGCAACCACTTCCCATACCTGAGTGGAAATGGGATGATATTACGATGGAATTTTTAATGGGGCTACCAAAGACTCCTAGAAGGAATGATGCATTATGGGTCACTGATGATCATATTACCATGTTATCACATTTTATTTCTATAAGATAAGATTTACCACTTGAATGTTTAGAAATAATATATATTAATGAAGCTGTAAGACTTCATGGTGTACCATATCGATTGTTTCTGATCACGATCCCAATTTTACATCAAGATTCTAGAAAAGTATTCAGAAATTCCTAGATACTGAACTTTGTTTGAGAACTACCTACCACCCTTAAACTGATGGATAATCCGAATAAACTATTCAAAAATTAGTAGACATGTTGAGATCTTGAACATTTGACATTCAAGTTATTTGGGATCAATATTTACCTCAAGTATAATTTTCCTATAATAATAGTGTCCATTCAAGTATTTAGATGTCACCATATGATGCGTTACATGGATAGAGATGTCACACACCAACTTGTTGGGATGATGTTGCTGAAAGAAAACTCATAGGCCTAGAACATGTTGAGGAAACAATGGAAAAGGTAAAGATTATACAAACCCATATCAAAGCAGCTCAAAGTAGGAAAAAGAGCTATACTGATAAGATAAAGAAGTATTTGGGATTTCAAGTAGCAGATCATGTTTTCTTGATGGTATATACATGGAATGGTGTTATAAGATTCAGTAAAAAGGATAAATTACATCCTAGGGACATCATACCTTTCGAAATTTTAGAACAAATTGGATTTGTAGCTTACTATTTGGATATGCTTCCAAGTCTCTCCAATTTTCATGATGTGTTCCACGTATCAGTGTTGAAGAAAATACATGCCGGATCCAATGAATGTACTCACCTATGAAGAAATAGAACAGGAACCTGATATATCTTATAGTGATGAGCCAATCAAAATTCTTGATACTAGAGAGCGAGTGTTGAGTAACTAGACAACTCAACCGGTTAATGTTCTATAGAGAAACCATAAAATGGAAGAGGAAATGTCGGAATATGAGAAACTTATGATGAAAAACCACCCAAATCGTTTTATGTGGTGGTGTTCTAAGAAATTATAGGATGAAATTATTTGAAGGAGGGTAGAATATAACCCATCGAGATTACATGTTATATTTCTCTTTGAAAAATGTAATAGCTTGCGCTATATGAAACATTGTGTTCTAACACACCATGACCAATCAATCTAGCCATTTGAAAATTAGTTTTAAATAGTAATATGCACTTTTTGAAATTGTATAAATTTTAATTTTTAAATTGGTGTTCATTTTTGGATTTGAAATGTTGAAATTAGATTCAGGTGAATTTTTTGTATTTCTCTGAAATCATTCAATTTTTGTTGAATAGTGGATACACTGCGATATTGTTTAAAAACAACTTTTTATTTAAATATTTTTTAACATATTTAAATTTATTTTAAAGTCAAAATAGATAAATAATACTCATATTAGTCCAATTTAATTCATTGAAGTCATTTCATAATAATTTTAGATATATAAAATTTTATTGAACGTTTTAACGTCTTTTACCCACCTTCTAGGAACAAATGCAAATTTGCATAAAACGTAATTTTAAAACTTCAGTAAATTGAATTTCAAAAATTTGGGAGACATGGTTGTAATCAGTAAGTAAAATGTGGTTCATTAGGATGAAAATAATTTTTTTAAATACTAACTTTTGAATTTTATTTAACATAATTAAAAGTAAATAGGGTAATTATAAGTAAAAATAATATTATTATATTATAAAATTACCCAAACACATGTCTTAATTCAATTTTATATGTTTATTTAGAAAAAAATAAACCTTAAAAAAAATTAATTTTTTTTGATCCCCTTAGATCATATTAGAACATTTATTATATTTTATTTAAAGAAGTGTTAAAGGGATTAAATTCAAATTTTATTAACTAAAAAATTTTAAAGATAGAGTTATATGTAAGAAAAATTAGACTATAAATATTCATTATAAATATAAAAATATTTCCTATATTATGGTATTTTATTTATAATTTTTAGAAATTATATAATTAAATTTATTTATGACACAATGAAGATGAAGTAATTACCTTATTAGTGAAGGATTAAAATAATTGATGTTATAAATATTACAATAAATACAAATTGAATCTGTTTTATGCCATACACAAATTTTCTAATTGAATATGAAATTTTATGGTTGATTGAATTTAGTTTTTGATGTAATAATGTTTTTATGAGTTTCCCAAAAAACCACACAGTAAATAGTGTAAAAAGTTACAAAAATGAGTTTTTAAAACAAATACTACATTATTAAATGATATAATATTCTTAAAAATATATTATTTGGAAAAAGAACTTATATAATTTATATATGACATTAATTAATCAATTGAGTTTTTATTGACATTTTATAGTAACTATATTAACCATGTAATATAAAAATACAAGAATACATGGTAAAAGTTAAACTATATAACTAAGAGATAAATCATAATGATAAGGTTAATATGGTAGACTAAACATGTATAAAACCAATTTTTTGGGGAGAAATATACCCATAACCATCTTATTCTATAAATAAATCCATTTTGAGATATTATAATCCAAAACTAATTTTATAATAAATTAATATTTCAAGCATTTCCTAAAGTGCCACTCACCCCTCTTAAAAAGGGTACTTCCCCTTATCTTAAATAGACACCTCAAAATCCATTTATCTCGGCCAAAACCGGATCAAATATCCTCATAATTATCTTAAATTCATTCTATATGCCTTAATTGGATCATAAATTCAACCTATAGAGCCCTTTTATTCAAATAAAAAAGAAGCACCTGAAGAAGATGTAATTATTTCAGCACCACCTTCAGAGTTCTTTTCTTCTTCCATCTCCTATTTCTTTGTTGTTTACATACCTAAATAATAAATACATTACCATATACATAATGTGATTTTATTATAAATATCATACAACAATATTATTTATTCTATCCATCCTATGAATGACCATGTCACCATATGTGCGTACGTATGGCTTACTGTCTCCACATCGTGGTGTGGTTTTTTATTCAACACTTCTTTATCTAGATGTGTATAATAATGAGTATAATTGATTTAAATAATAAATATAAAATGTTAATGATTATTTATATATAATATACCATCCAAATACATATTATTTCATAATCAATAGGATGATATTGTTGCTCATGCATACGTATGACTTACCGTCTCCATGACATGAGGAGATTTCGTTCCCCATCATAACCATTCAAGAATAATTTTCATTTTATGATTAAAACAAATATTTAAGAACATAATATCATTTTGTATATGAATCAAATAAATCCTATTTATAATGAATTTGACTCACATAACAAAACATATGATGGAAAATGAATTGGTAAGACCTAAAACAATGATACTGTTGCATATTTATTAACAAAGCAATAATAGTGGATGATATATGATATCATATTTATTTATATTGTTCTTTTATATTTTAGTAACAATGATTTAACCATTATACAAGAGGTTAACGTACCATTGAAAAAGGAAAATTACAAGGTAAGGGTTAATTTTACAAACTCTTTATTATCCAAGGTTGTTTATACGTGAGTATCTACTAGGACCTCTTTATCATCAACATATGTTTTTCTTAAAAATGTATTTCAATTTTTTTTACTATTTTCTAAACTATGGTTTATATTCATTTATACCTTTGTTTGAATTTTTATAATTTTTTTGGAAAGGAATCTTTCTGTCATTTTCCAAACAAGGTACTTTATGACCTTTTCGATAAACTAAGGAAGGAATTTTTTTTAACATATACAGAGGGTGCTGCTATTTTCCACCATTATATCACTTTGGAATATTCTCTTATGATAATATAATAATATTTTGAAAATAAATGTTTTCATTACTTTTTAATGATTTCAAATTAGAAGGAGATATTTCACTCAAATAGTTTTTGGATTGCTTTCATCTATGTCAACATCCATTGTTAGATTTTACTCTTGTTTGAAGTTGATTTATTATGATTAAATATTTCATATTATATTGAAGGTTTTGTGATATGTTTGAATTTGGATGTTCTATTTATATACCATTCATCGATTATGGTTAAATTATTAACATTTCATATGCTAGGTTTAATATGAATAATTATGTTATATTTCAAACTTTTCATTTGAGGAATGCATTGGATGTAGTAAGTGACGTGCGAGGCCTGCTCTAACCCCTCGATGCATCTTCAAGTCTAATGAGACAAACTAGTGTCTTGGAACAAGGCCTCAAAAAAAATTTATTTATAGACACTGCACGAGGCCATGACTACATGGTTATGATGTCTTACATTATGCATTCCATCATTATTAAATTAGCTATTGATATTAAATGTGATTGATCGACTAGTACAATATCCATTTGAATAAGTAAATTGAATTATTCGACTTATATTTTCCATATAATTCTTAATTTCATTATTAAAAAGATTCTATTTTAGTATTATACATTGCCTTAAAATTTTATGGTTATTTATGATAGTTTCCACTATATTGTTATCCTTACTAAGAATCTGAGCTCATCCATATCTTATGTTTCATTTTTCCCAGGATGCGAATAAGTATATTATGATTTCTTTGAAGTGATAGGCTAAGTGATATGAATCTGTCTAAAGGATACACAATGTTAATTTTTCATTTCATAATGTAATATACAACTTATGTATGTATCTAGTACTTCCAAGGCTACTAAACTGATCGATCATTAGGGTCTTGATCTTTTGTGATCATGCTAATGTTCTTAAATAATGCACCGACTCTGGGTAACTGGGGTCGGGGTGTTACAAGTAGAGTATAATGAAACATGGTCTCTTCTCAAACAGAAATTGAAAACATTTTCTCCATAGGTGCATCTTCATCATCTTCTTAAAAATAAAGACAAAGGTAGGGAGGTGCTGATTTTTTATTTTTCATATTGGAGAATAAATTATCATTACATAATCTAAAAAATATGACCAATTCAAATATAATTCATTATTTATGTCGAAAAATTTCATAATATGGAATTTTCATTAAAATATATCATCAATTAGTGGTTGAGGATGGTGAAATGGATATTTATTTAATTTCTTATAGCTCTCCCCATGTTCTTTAACATGAAAAATAAGTGCAGAATTCTCTTCTACTAGTAGTTATAATTCTTACTCTACTCATGATTTTCGAGAACATATTCTTCTATCCATTAAATTTTCCAATACATATTTGGCTATGCATCACTAATACTTTGTAACAAAGATTCAAGATCAGGGACATCCACTTTCTCTTGGTGTTTAGCCTCGGAGTAATAAATATATTTAGAATAACTATAGTTTTCGTCAATCATGAAAAAAAATTATTCTTTAGTTCATCTAAATGAAATCAAATACAACTATTTAAAAATGTAAATAAAAATAGTTAGTGAAGATGAATTGGTTCCCCATAAATGACACTAATTTGATATGAATTTTAATCTATTCTTATAAAATATTTATGTTCTCTACCATGTGATGAATAGGGGTAGACATAGGTAGGTATCTTGAGAAGACTTAGTGTCAATCAATCACTATAACAAACACCTTTTTTTATTTTCATGGAATATTTAATATTTTAAAATAAAAGAATGAAATGGGGATTGAAAATATTAAATTACATTAAATTTAACTAAAACTAGAAAAACTAAACTAATCATAGAATTTTAGAACTTGGACGTGGGGTTAATGAATCATGTTCCATCATTTTTCATTACCATTGTCTTGAATATTTTTGATAGTTCATCCCATCATATATAATCAAATTTCACCTAATTTGAGTTTGAAACCTATCATGCCTCACATATATCTTTTGAACACAAAATTTCACCTTCACTAATGGTCAAGAATAATAAACACTCATAATGAGAGAGTTTTAAACCTTCCAAGACCCATCAGACATAATCAAATCAATAATATTATGAGAATTTATAATAGAATGTAAGGAAATGATGTTTAGTAGGGAATTGAATACAATAGTGGGTAATATAATTAAATGATGGATAATCACAAAATCACCCACAATAAATTCACTACCCTATTAATATTTGAAAATAAAAATTGATAATTTAAGTAAAAGATATTAAAAAAACATAGAAAACCTCCCCTAATGATATGAATAGGTTTATTTAATCACTTTCAGGAGTATTAGAGAGGTATAGTGGAAAAAAACAAAAGTGAAAAGAAAAAATGAGAGAAAAAGGAGACGAATATGCATTAAAATAGTATAAAATCATTCAATGATAATATAACTACTTAGAAAATGAAAATTTCATAACACTTTTGATTGGAAGAGGCAGTGTACATTTATTTACCAGAGGGGTGAATTTTTTGGTTGAAAATATGTATACTATAATTTTATTCATTTTATTCCCATTTAATGATCTAATTTTAAAAATGAATATTCTTTAATGTTGTTTCCCAATGTATTATACAATTTCACACAATATTTAATCATCTTTTTAAAAATTCATGTCGATGTTATTTTTTATTTACTGTGGAAAATCATTCTTTCATCGATGAATGTTAAAATTCCAATGTACTAATTTCTCATGGATTTGTTTCACTAAAGTTCTACAAATAATACATAGAAATATAAATAAACAATTTTATATAGGATTTTTTCTATATTAATTTTAAATTTGGTATTAACTTGGAAATAAATTGGTGAGATATGGTTAAACCATTTAATGCATCCATATCAAGACATAGATTCCAATCCTTGAATTATTATCTTCTTTTGGCCCTCTAATATTTGGATTCAACACTTGTTATAGTTAAATGAATTATTTTCCAACAATCCTATAATCCTAAAAAATTATATTTCATAATTTTGATTAATTTAGTGAGTGGTATGACAAAATTATATAAATTACGTAAAATATTTAAAATTCCATTAATAATCTCTTTTAATAATTTTGCTAAATATATTCAAAAGACCCAAAAATGTTTAAATTAACCACAAAATTTAAAATTGTAGGGATATAAAACATTGAATTATAATATCAAATATATGAAAATATAATCTATGTCATATTCCGAAGTTTTCTTGGTCAGTGGGTTTGATAATTAGGACAAATTTCATAAAAACTATCAACAATACCTAGGTAATCAACGGAATCCATTAATCTCCATCATGAATGTTTTTCTAGTGAATTCATAAGTCAAACCTCACTTTAATAGATCTTAATATACCCATTCATTTACTATATCATGCCTCAATAATGTGACTTTCTAAATCTATAAGACACTTATATAGTACTTTTCATATGATGTCTCCTTTGGAAAATAATTTAACATAATGGTCAAGTGATATTATTATTCATTATTAATTTCAGAATATATTAGAATATAAACATTAAATAAATATTAAAATTCATTGATGTATTCTATAACGACTATTTTCATCAAATATAAAATTATTATTGGGGCATCAGTGAGTCCAAAACGAATTAACAAGAACACATTATGTCTTTATCTTGTATGAAAGGTAGTATTTAGAATAATGTATTTTTTCTCCTTTAATTAATGATAACCTCATCAATGTTAATCTTTATAGATGTTTTGATCCTAACATTATTAGTGGAAAAAAATCATCAGTATATAGTAGAAGATATTTTTAATGATATTTTTAGGTTCATAGTAATCAAACATGATATTATTGACCTGTATTTATTCATAAAAAACTGGACTACAACACCCCATAGAGATGTACTATTTCATGTAAATCCATTTTTAAAATTGTCTTGTAATTTATTCATAAACTATTTTGATTCAATGGGGGATATTCTATATGGAAATTTTGATATGGGAAGAGATTTTGGAATATGATCTATAGAGAACTCAAATTATCAATGTAATAAACCAACCCAAGTCAATCTAACAAATTACCCAATATAGCCAACTATAAGGCCTGAAGCACATCACAGATCACCATGGGATGTCGAATGATAGCTGGGTATCAAAAAAATAACCACGAGAATAATTTCACCCTAAAAACATAAAAAACATGTTTCCTGTAAAAACTATACATATAAATAGATAGAGAACATTGTGGATGAAAAGGTACAAAACTATGAGACCTAAAAAATAAAATACATAAGGACAAACATAGAAACAAAACAAATCATAGCCCTCACATGATCGTCCTTCTCCACCATCCCAAACCACCATGAAAGTGACATCAACTATTAGAATTCATCATATTACATGACACAATACCTTTACATATGTCCTATAAAACCAAGTCCAGATACACACAATTTCACCTCTAGGGTGAAGAAAACACCCACTAGGAAAACACAGTGAATTTATATAATGTAAGTCACAGTGAAATTATTATATCTAGATTTAAAATAAAATAGGTTTTGTAAATATTTTTTTTAAAAAATTATCATAGAACATCATTTAGTTTCTTCCTTTAAAACAATCCATATTAAATCTAATATAATAATAAAGTAAATATAAATTATAACATAGAGGGAAGTTTTCAAAATATTAATATCTCAAAACAAAAACATCTGAGTATTCAATACCTGAAACCTTACCATCATATGTAAACCAAGAAAAAATGCGCTCTAGTATATAAAAATATGAAACTAGGGCCCTAAAGAAAAACTAATCCATGAATAATGTGAATCATAACTATATCGAGCCCAACCATACTCTATCAGTATATAAATGATGAACCCTAGTGGAACAAAAATCATTACGGTTTGCATATATCTATAACCTAGTAGACCCAAGGTTCCCATTCTCTAATATTTCTCATAAAATAAAAATAAATCATTCTTGAATATTTTTAAAAAAAATTTACATGAAAATAATTACAACTTCAATTCAGGAAAACCCATTTTAGATTCAAAACCATCATTGAATCATTTCATCAAATAAATTATGTGTGTAACACTGTTTTTAAATAAAAACCCTTTAAAATCATTTTCCAAACAAGAAATGTTGCATTGAAATAAATTATTCATCATATATATCAAATCAATCATTTCTAAAATCTAAACGAAAGGAAAACACATGAACAAAATGATATTTCATGAGAATAAACCATTTTATAGAGACACCAACCTCTCTAATAGAGGAATCCTAGTCATCTTCATGAAATGTGATCAAGGATGAAGATATCTAGTCCCACAAACATAGATCCATAATATACATGATCAATGACAGATAAATCCTCTATATTTTTACATCATATCCCTTAAGAGATTAAAACCGTGGAGGGTAAGTGGTATTGAGAAGAGATATATAAAGATGAGGATAAAACTGATGGGAAACAATGAATACCTTATAGAGATGTACACTAAGAAAAGGTAAATAACTAGGAGACCACGTGTTGAACCTGTAGAATATAATGGAAGGTATGGGCCAACCTAATAAGTGATAATAGATGGATGTTTGTTAAAAATACCAAGTTTATCTTGGTAATTATATAATTATAGTATATCCATATAGGTCACAAAGTAAGGCCACAAGGTTAGTCAAAAAAAACATCTAACCATGAGGTTACTACTATCCCTTTAAAACTAAAAGTAATGATTTATTAAGAATATACACATAGTTAGTAAAACCATTCAAATGCCTTGAATCAACCACTAGACCCAAACCAAAACATACACATGGTTAATCATATGATATTTTAGGTTATATCCTCTTACTCTTCATATCACAATTTCAAAAAATAAATAAACCCTACTATGATATAAATTGATACAACCCAAGAACATCATATACACATAATACATAATTTCAACAATTTAAACATTTAATCTCAAAATAAATAACACCACATAAACTATTAGTTTAGTGTATTTTAAGACTACATAGATAACCCGTTTAATTTAAATCATCTTTTACATTTATTAAAAATTGTCTTCTCACATAGTACCCTTTTAGACAAATCATATTTATTATTCATCTTCATAACCTAGGGAATAAAAAGATGATTAAGTACGAGATCAAATCATCAGTAGAGGTAAACGTGAATGAAAACAATCAGATATTATAAATTAGTATAAGATGAGTTTGTGGGTATTTGAACATAATTGAGGTGCATGCACCTAAAAAAAGAGAATCATACCAATAAAATATAGATCCTAAATGTAACATATAGTACTCCAAAAACCCAAATACAATAATTATGTTATTATTTTTATATAGAATAAAAGAGGACCTAAATGATCTAAAACTAATTATAATTGTAAGAATACATTCATATATATGTTAAATGTGAAAACATGAGATAAAAAATGAATAACTTGTGATAAAATTATTATATCGTGCATCATATCCTTCAAAATCACTCATAGTTATCCACTGGGTTTCCTATGAAATGGGAAAAAAATAAGTGTGAGCCCAGATTATCATTATGGAGTAGCATATAATGGAAGCTATTGTATCATAAATATGACATAACTAATATAAAATGAATAAATAAAAAACATGAATCCATAATAAATTGAAGTTGAGGGAATGTTATATCCATGATAATAAATGAAAGCATTGGTAAAAAAATCATTTATCTCATATTGATGGAATTATTAATGGAAGACATTAGATAAATTTGTCAATGAATTGATCCAAGACATTATAATGATATAGTTAGAGTTATATACCAAAAGCTAATATATTTATTTCTCAGGAGATCTGTTGATGAAATGAGGGTATATATAATTGTAATATGCTCATACCAATTGATTTAGTCTATTTAATTCATGATAACATTCAAAAATAAATTTTATATTATTCTATAAGAATACTTTGGATGAATACAAACATAGTTATATATATATATAAAATTTCAGAAAATAAATGCTTCTCCATTCAATGTAATAATGTGAATTTCTATGAGAACATCCAATAATCAACCTAGAATCTATTATGTATCATCAAAGTAAAATAAATTACCATTATCAAAGAAATATAGTAGAGATGGTACATTCATTATGATGGGTTATCCACGGATGATAATAATATGTTCTCATAGTTTTTATTGGTTAGAGTCCAATGAAATCATATGAAAAATCATTCATCATGGTTCGTATATAATTTTTGGACATTCCAAATCATATCCTTGTGAGTGAGTATCTTTGTGTTCATTCTTAAGCCCACTCACAATGCATCAGGATGGAGATTGAGTCAATGTAAAACCAACACTTTTTGAGATAATTACCTATAAGAAAATATATTCTATAAATTCTTCCACATTATAGTATCAAGAAAGGTATTAATTTTATAGTAAACTACACACACATTTACTTTACCAAATGATAGGAATTTTTTCCCACCATAGAAGTGATTAAGTATTTCAATGGATATGGTAACTCTTGAATAAAAAAATTATGAGGGATAGATTATAATATAATCTTTTATATCTATTAAATTTCATGATTAATGTGGGGAAAATTTTCTTGGTAAATTTATGCACTCCACAAAAGGATATAGGTGGTTAATATAACATTATCACAAAAAAATAAAAATAGAAACCCAAAAATCCAAACCTATGGATTTAGTAGAAATTAAATAGAAAAATATTTAAATATTGGACAAAATATTAATCTTTAAATACCATTAGTAATTTAAATTCATGATATAACATCTCAAATAGGTAGTATACACAACAAATAAATTAAATTGGGTTCATATTGCTAAATATTTTACAAATAGTGTATTTTAAGATACATAATCCTTTCTTTTTTTACTAGATTCCAAAAATTTACTTTATGCACCTATACCACAAACATTTCTATATTAATCACCTAATTCACCACATTAATAATATTTATTTTCAATTATAATATTCACAAATAGTTATTCTCTATTTAAATTCTACATATTTTTCACATGAGTTTCTTATTATTTTGACCATTTTTTCTAATTTCCTAACTGTGGTGATTGTATTCATTATTATCAAACATTTATTCATTAATATGTAATTAAATATACACTTATAGATTTTTTATAATTATTTACATTGTTTTAAACTTTTTTTCTGAGTGTTTTAGTCATTATCCTTGAAGTTGAAATCGATAAAATCATCTTTCGCAAATTATTGATGATCAAATGGTGTTTTACTAATTGGATAATTAAATACTGATATAACATATCCAAAATAAGTAAATTGTATTGGAAAATTTCTATTATATTATATTAATAATAATTTATCCATGTTCCTTAATCATATAAATACATGCTATTATTCAAGAAGGTGATCAAACCGACCCAAACATGAACATACCCCGATTTAATGAATGATAATGGGGTGTTTTTTGTAAAATAATTATACAAGAATAATAATGATCATATTTTTGTGTTATTTAGTTTGATATATCATAATTGTAATGGAATTAAAATAATAATTAATGTATATGAAAATGTTACATAATTTGAATAATGTTTTTTCCTCATAGAATGGTTATTTATAACGACTGAGTTAACGATGATTGTTTATCAATAATATAATAAATATATTATGAAGTCTGTCCTAAAAAACATTATGATATCATAGAAATCAAATTTTTTCATTATAAATTTGTCAAATCCATCAATGTTCTATGGTGATGAAGAATGATTTTTTTATTGTGTTGGTGGTAGTCTTCACGTACACAAAAACAATGATTTAATTTTTCTTAATTGATGGAATAGGCAAATATAAAATTATAATTCCATTAATATATTAATATTAAAGTATATAAATGAGACTAATATCATTATATTATTTTTTCAAAAAAAATTAAATGAAGATAATTAAGAAGACAAGCTAAGTAGTTGATAATACTGATGTTATAGACTTTGAATTTTCTTTGGAATTATCCTGGGATGTGATGTTTTTACTGACATAATATTGACCAAAATCTATATAAAATTCGAGATGGTTCTAGGAGGATAAAAGTGGTGTATTTTCAAGTAAATATTCAATGGCAAGGTGAGTCATGAAGTGGTGGAGATATTACTCATTTACAAGTGAGGAGAAGGGTAATTTTGCGAGCAACCCATATATATTTAATAAAATAAGGTTACTATTCAAGGGAAAAATGGAAAATATAGTAAAAAGAGGAGGTTGAAGTTATTGTGGTTCTAAGAACATCTTAAAAATCCTTCTGTGAGAACATTAAATGTTGTGATGTTTTTTCATTTAACTTTTAACTTTCACACAAAATTTAATTTTACTAGGGTAATTAATTATTATATTTAGTAAATGATTTTAATGAATAAAATTAAGATTAAATATTTTAACTAATTTTTTTATTATTATTTCAAATTTTAAAATCATTTTATCAAATAATATATTTAATATGTGAAAACTAAATTTTAATTTAAACACACTATATCACATATAAACATTTTTTAAAAAAATAATTTTTTTAGATTTAAATTTATATATAATATTAAATTATCTTTGATAATTATTTTAATAAAAAAATTATTTAGTATAATAACATAATGTTAATGAGGACTTCATGAAAATTCTAAACCTAATTGAACCTTGAAAATACTTGATTCAATGGAAAAACCAAAGACTATTCTTATTAATGTGACATTTTACTTCTAATATAAAAATATTTGACAATGGGGTTCTAAATTAAAATACTATTTTATGATTTATAATTTTATTATATATATGAATAAATTATTAATTAAATGGTTTTATAATCATTTAGGTCATTGTTATATAATGATAAAGTTATATAAATTACATGATTTATGAAAACCATATTTTTCGACCAAAATCCAATTATTTGAGAAAAAATAAAAAAATCGATTAAAAGATAATATCATATGATGAATTAAAAAAATGAATTCATTTTTTTCAATTTTAAATTATTAAATTATGATTTTAAATAAATTCATGATTAAAGTCTCTTTAGAGTGTGAATTATACCATAGTTTCAACATATAGTGTTTTCATGCTTTAGTTGCATCTCATGTATTATATCCCCCCCATTCTTAAATAATTTCACCCTAAAAATTGAATTACATATCATCCATTTTAAAAAAGTGTATGTTCTATTATCATATATTCATTGGTATCCCATGATACCTCTTCTAGATTGTGATTTTCCCAATGCACATTCACCAATCAAGTTTTTCGATTCTACCATACATTCTATCGGGGCAAAGAATTTAGTTAGGTTCTTCATTATAAAAAAAATACAATATCCAACTATATTACATCATGTGTGAGAACATGCATTAGATACCTCATGTATTTAAAAAATAATTAATCATGTATTATATCATATCATTTAGAATATTTGGGTGGAATAACCAATTTGTAAGAAACAAGTCATATTCTTTTTAGTATTTAAAAAAACCCAATGTATTTGGGGGAAAAATATTCTATTCACCAAAGATTACAACTCCATTACATGGGTAAACCTTCAAGAATATTGGATCCCATATTTAAATCTCAATTCATTCCCTATATAATTAGTATAACTCTTTTCTATACTCTACGATACATTAGTATGATCTTGATTAGTTCATAATTTTACAGTTATGGAATCCATAACTTTCTTTCTCCATCTTTTTCCAAACAGGGTGGCGTATGACACCACTTAACATACAATGATTTCCATGGTACCATATGTATAATCCAATCGAATATATTATGGTATAAAGTTTCTACCAATGAAAAATATTGATCCCACATTCCATGTAATTTAAGAGAAATTAGTAAGTATTCTAAATCTTGAATAGTCCTTTCACATAACCCATTAGTTTGGGGATTATTGGAGGTGCATAAACATATCTCATTGGTGATATCCATTTAATGAATATTTTATAATATTGATCAATTACAAGGTTCATGATTAGATACAATTGATAGAGGTGCCACATGAAACTATACAGTTTCATTGAATTAGTGTTGTGAAAGGTGTCCAAGGGGTGGATCATCTCTTATTTATATGAAATTATTAGATAGAGTATGTAGATCAATTATGACCAATATTTAATAATTTTTTCATGGTTTATTTGGGAGTTTAGTGACATTGTACATTTTACCATTATACCACTTCTTATAGGTACAATAAGAGGTTTCATGACTCCCGTCATATGTTTTATTTAAGCCTATAATTTCTATAATGCTATGCAACACGAAACATAATCCAAAATTTCCAATTTCATACCATCACACAAGAAATGTTCTCTTAAATACCTATACATATTTGTGATGGAAAGGTGTACAGATAAATTTGAAATATGTTCTTCATCTAGAAGATTCCAATACACCTCTTGTATAGAAGTAACACATAACCTCTTCACAAAAATCAACAATTCCTCTTTATAGATGAATTTTATCAGTTTATCATCATTTGAAAATTTAATTATTCTTTATGATTCATCATCATCCCTCTAGTACATATCTATTTTTTCTATTAATGATGGTTTAATAATTTTTTGGAAAGGTAATGATGGCTCCCCTTGAATAAAAATATACATATATATGTTTACAAGACCTATGTATATAAGAACCTTATTAATCCTCATCATGGATAGAAATCCATGGTACCTCATACATATTGCATATTCCACTCTGATTTTATTCCCTGTATGGTAGTGTATCGAAAACTAATAGTCCTTGGGTATTTCTAACCAACTTAATTTCCTCACATTGATCTCCTTCTGAGAAAATATATAGTTGAAACTCTTCTTATATATATATATATATATATATATATATATATATATTATATTTCTACAAAGATGGAGTGTATCCATTATTTCCTAGAAATTATTTCTACCTCCATATAAAGGTCATGATTTTGATAGTTATGTTCATGGATTTTCAATTTCCATGATACCTAGGTAATCACCCTTTAATTATGTATAAGGATATAACCAAATCCTTTCTTAAATATGTCACTATTTATTAAAAATACTACCTTACCTAATGGTAAGGTTATTAACTCTATAATAATTTGACTCCACTTCATCTCTTTAAAACATTCCTCACATTCCATTGTTCATGTGAATTTATCCTCTTTACATGTTAACATGGTTTAAGTATTTATAATGCTGAAAAATCCTGAACAGATCCCTTATATTAACCTACTAATCCCCTAAAAAATTGAATAATTTTTATGTTTCATTAGTATAAAATGTTCTTTTACTATATTTATCATTGATGCGTCTAAAATTATTCCATACAGAGTGATAATATATACATGATAACAAATTTCAATGAGCCACCATTCACACGTACTATATTTCACATATAATAACTTCTTTCTTAGGGTCACCAAAACAATTTTCTAGTAAATCTTATGATCCTTATATATATTATAGTATATCAAGATATCATTAATTAATACCACCACAATACTATCAAGATACTCCTTAAACACTCTATTAATCATATTCATAAAGGAATAAGGTGTATTATTCAATCAAAAAGGCTACACAATAGACTCTTAGTTTCTATACCTTATTCAAAATTCCATATTTTTTATACCATACTTTTTAACAATTATTTTATAATAAAAGAGACAATATCCATCTTTTAAAATTATTGGATTTCTTGAATTTGTTCAAATATGTCATCAATGTGTGGTAAACCATACTTATTTTTTATAGTAATGACATTGATATCATTATAATTGATACATAGTCTCAAGGGTATATCATTTTTGATTAATGGAAAAGGGTATCCCCAAGGAAAAACAAATTGTTATATAAATCCATTTTCACAAAAATCATGTAGTAGTTTAATAAACTCAACCAAATCCTTTTGTGAGAATAAAAAAATAATTTTATATACATGTTTGGAATCACGAATGAGTTTGGTAGAGAAATAAAATTTCATGCTCTAGTGGATTACTATGTAATTATTCTAGAAAACTTCAATGAATATTTATACCATTTATAAAAATTTGATTATTAGGATATCTTCCTTTTACCTAGATAATCCTTCGTCTTCCTCAATAGTGTTCTGAATTAGAGACCACAATTGGTCCACATATCACTTATGATAATAAACATCCATGATAACATTTTTCTTTTTACTAATTACCAAAGTGAGAAATATATTCTCTAGAGACCTAATCTATTGTTCATCTAATAATGGATTAGCAGTTCCACCAAATTTTGGAGGTAGTTTTTTAGGATGTGGTCTGACATAGTTACACCATGTCAAAAATCACATGGTACCCTATGTTGGGGAAATTTTTCTCATATCCTAGTCCAACATAACTAATATGGTTATGATTTAATTACCCTCAACTCTAGATTCCATGACATGTTTAGGGGAACGTCCCTACAATGACTATGATTGTTGATATGATTACTATTTATCTGATTAGTATCCATCCTTCTATAATGAATGAAACAAAATTAGATCATTATATTAAAATTTTAAAATAAAATTCCTACTATAATTTATACTATGTTCCCTTGAAATATTAAATGTTTTTAGATTACTTGTGCTATATAACTGTGTTTCTATAAATCTAGTCCACATTGATTCAAAAAATATTCCTATAATACCGACTATAACATCCAAAAATCCAAAAATCTATTTTAGATAGTTATATTACATTATTGGTACAATATATAAGATTACCCAAATGAGACAATAGTTTATTAGTATTGAAATTATAGAAAAATAAAAACATCACATTTGAAAACATAAGATAAATCATGAAAAAAATTGGGAACATTATTAACCCTTCTATAATACCCTTGTATATTACTCACAGTTCTCTTCGAGGATTCATGTCGAAAGGAAAAAAATTGTGTTGTCCCTAGTATATTAGTAAAGAGTCACATAATTCATGGTTTATTAAAAAATAAACATGGAGAATGTGATATAGAATGGGAAAATAAACAACATGAATCCATAATTAACTAAAGATGTGTTCATTCTATATCGATGATAATAAACAAAAATATAGATTCAAAAAAATTACATACTAATAGAATACATAATTTTGATCATCAAAACAAATTTTCAAGGCTTCACGCCAAGATACTATAATAATATAGAAATACTTATACATTTAAACCGATGTTTTTTTGTTTCATCAGACTTATCGTAGCATCAAGGGGCTATATAATACCAATCCCACCCATCACCTAATTAAGTCCATTACATTCACCATAAGAGTAAAAGAGATATTTTATATTATTCCATAAGGAACATATAGATGAAAAAAATATTTCTATCCATATATTAATAAATACCCAAAAAAATACATTCTCTTTTAATGTAATAATGATTATGTATATGATTGAATAACTTAATCCACTTAGAAGATGCATGGTATAATAAATATAATAAGAAGTTACCTTTTAAAATAAATATAGTGGTGAGGGTCCATTGATTGTGTTGGGTTTTCTGTGGAATATAAAAAAAGGTTCTATAGTTTTCATTGGTTGGATAGTATGGATATCCTAGGAAAAAAACAGTCATCATGGTTCATTAAGAACTTGTGAAAATTCTAAAGAATACCCCCCCCCCCCGAGAGTTTATATCAATGTGTGTGGTCTTAATCCCACATGTCATACATAAGAGTTATGATTGAGTAAATTCTAAAAAACACTTTTTAGGGTGATTACCTATAGTTGAATATATTCCAAAACTACATCTACATTTTTGTATCTAGAAAGAGACTTATTTTCTAGGAATACAAACAATCTTTTACGTTACGAAAAGTTTGTATGGGATTCCACCATAGAAAATTTTGAGTTTTACAATGGTTTTAGTAACTCTTAAATCAAAAAAATATATTAGGGAGGCATAAAAATATAGACATATATATACTTTAAATGTTATGATCAATATTGTAAAATTTATTGCATTTAAATGTATGTACCAAACAAAATAAAATTGGTATTGGATATAACATAAGCCTCAAATAATAAAAATTGACACTAAAAACCCAACTTATAGATATGATAACAATTCATTCAAAACCTTGTGAAATATAGGGCATAAAATTGAATTTCAAATATCATTAATAAAATAATTATTTTATATAATATCTCAAGTAATGAGTACAAAATTATAATGAAGGAAACCATTTGTAAAATAACAAAAGTTTCCTAAATAGATGAATTTGAGATTAAAAACCCTTACCTCTTTCATGAATTCTACAAATGTACATTAACCAATTGTATCAAAAACATATCTATCTTATTCACTTAATTAAGAACCCTATAATATATATTTTCATTTATACTTTTCATATATGGTCATTATCTTTATTAATTATAACTATTTTTTACATATGTTGTTTGTAGTTATGATCATTTATACTCATTCTATAATATTTGTGCCTATATTGAATCTTCTTCCAATGTTCTTTATTATTATGTCATTGAATCTAATTCTATGTATTCTCTATATTGATATAAAATATCTATAATAAAAACAAAGTCAGTATTTACATGTTTATATTATATTATACCATTAATTATTTTCTAACAGTCATTCATGATACAAATTCATGGTATTTTTTAATAAAGTAGTTAAACAACCCCAAAAATGAACATTCTATGATTTAACTAATGATTAGAAGTTGGTTTTATAGTGATATGAGTATAATAGGATCATAATTATATTATATATATTTCATTATAGTAACATGTAAAAATTATAAATTATCTATAAGATCTAGTAATGGATATAAAAATATTACTTAATTTGAATACAAATGTTTTCCTTTTATCATGCATATTTTAAACAATCAAATTAACAATGATCATTTATTTGAAATATAGTTAATATTTTATTGAATTCTTCATACCAAAACTATAATGATAACATAAAAAATGTCAATACTTATTTATTCGATCTATGAACTATAAATGATGGGTGAAAAATGAATTTTATTGCTCATATTGGTGGTAGTCTGCACGTATGCAAGAATGAAAATTTAATTTTCCTCAAAGAATGGGAGTGATGAATATAAAATGATAATGATACTATTATAGTAATAGAAAATCATATAAATGATACTAATATCATTATACTATTTTTTATTTAATACATATTAAAGAATATAATTTATAAGAAAACCTATGTAGTTGATAATACTCCCTTCTGAGACTATAAATTTTACTTGTAATTACCTTTAAAAATGAAGGCCTGATGAAAAATAATGGAAATCAAAAGGTTTTGAAAGTGTGATATGGTTATATTATGGGATAATTAGCAGATTTTCAAGGATAAATATTATATGAAGGTGAGTCTTTATGTTGTAGAGATGGTACTCTTTTATAAGTTAGGAGAAGGGTTGTTTTGGGAGTAACCCTTCAACTTTTAATAATGAAAGGTTACCATTCAAGGTTAAATGATATAATGGAAACAATATTAGGTTAGTTTTATTTTGGATCTAAAATAACCTCTAAATCTTCTTTCTCGAAAAACATGGAGTGTTTTATAGATTTTTATGTTATCTTTTTTAACATTTCCCTAATTTCCTTTCACCTTCATAATTAACTGTTTATCTTAGTAATTAATTTTCATGAAAAAGTTTATTATTGAACTGTTGACCAAATTTATTACTTATAATTTCAAATTCTAAAATACTTTTATAAAATAATATTTTTGAATGTGTGGGAATTTAATATTAAAATAAACACACTTAAGCACGGAAAATCAGTTTTTTAAAAATAACATTTTTAAGATTTTAATTTATATTTAAGATAAAATTATATTTTATAATTTTTATAATGAAATGAATTGATGTATTATAAATAAAAGTTTTTTAGGATTATATACAACTCCTAAATTGAATATCACCTTGAATATTACAGCGACCCTGCATTTTATTATATGACTATTACATAATTTTAAAGATAAACAACAGAATAACATTACAAATCCTTTATCCAACGGTTTAGTGTCTTGGAAAAATTATTACCATAAATAAATTTTACCAAATAAAACATAAAAATAATTAAATCTCTTCTTATATATATATTTTTGGCCCTCGTGTCCCCTTAGTACAAGTAATCACCTAAGGACATATATAAATGAAAGGGGTGTCCTAAACGCCTAGTAAGAGGATGAATAAGGGACATGAATCAATATAACATGAGGTACCATAATCATCACCACCATAACATAATCATGTAATTATCATCCACATCATGAGGGAAACATTATATAAAGGAAGTAATATGGAAAGGCATAAAAATGAAACATCATGTCTTAGTCGTCAAATACAACAAATAGTTGTAAAAAAAGGTATCTTAATGTTCAGACATAACATACGTGTATAGTCATTAAATAATCATTTTGAACAAAGATATTATCATTTTAAGGAATATTGAACATTATCTTATGATATAAATCACATTACCTAATGTATCCGAGAGATATATAATTCTTGGACCACCCGTCACATCATAACACTTACATAATCATGCATTCCACATCAAAATTATAACAATCATTTTCATGAAATAAACACAAGGAAGAGAATGGGTTTCATAGTGATATCATAAAGGATAATTTGATGATTAATCTTCTTGGTTCCCAAATTATCATGTTCAATAATAGTTGGACATAAAATATCATTATTCTTGAGTGGAAAATAAGCATTTGAAGAGGAGTAGAATACAATGTTTTGAAGTCACATTAAAACAAGAATAATTTCTTAGAAAAACATTTGACACAGTAAGAACATGTATATAATAAAATTAAAAATGATTGGACATTTTAAGGATATTATATGAACATTCATACTTTGAAATATTGAATAGCCCAAAGAAAGGTTTTGGGTTCGAGAATCCCCTTACAATTATCTACCTTTATTTTTTCACGTTTGTACCTCCAAAATATTAATTTTATATCAATGAAAACATTGAAACAAAATATAATTAATTTCATTTATACAAATATTTTTTAATTATAATCATTTTATTATATTTCTTAATTTTCTCCGATGAAATTGAAGCATTTGGATATCATATTTTTTATAAAAATTTATCATTTCACGTTGATTTTTCTATTTTATAAAATGTTTTTTATACATTAGTATAATTAATTACATAAGATTATATTTCATATAATTAAATTTTTATATATTATATATAGTTTATATTATCAATCTCTAATGATGGTTATATGCATTTAAATGGAAATGTCATTGTAGGTGGTTTACCGACCTTTGATGGGACATTATCAGGAGATATGGAGGGAGACACATAAAATCTATATATATATATAGTATTATGATACATAAAATAGGTTACAAAGTGTTATCATAATGCCCAATTAATTATTTTAATGTTTTTTTTGTGAAAGGGTTTTTGTAAAAAAAGGTATAAGAGGAAGAATAAATAAAAAAGATGGAAAAGTGGATCGGAACATACTTAATCCTTAGTGTATATCCTATCTTATAGAATTATAAATATTTTTTGGTATGAGTTATATTAATTTATAATATCCCTAAAAATTGAAAATTAAATCAATGGGTGGGAGGATTGGTTTCACAGGGGGAGGGGGAGGAGTTATTTATACTTTAGGAGAGAGATATTTTTAGAACAAAATATGGAATAATATAATATATCAAAGGTTAAACTTGTAATAGTGATGTTTTCATTATATGTAACATATAAATATTATATAATGAACTCAAGACTTTAAATTGACTTTATAATTTGATTTCATTATTTTAATAAAATAGAAATTCTAGAAAAAAGTAATTTTATTATTTTAAGGAATCTCTTTTGACATTAGGTTTTGGAATGTTCTTTTTTAGGTTTGAAAATTATTTTTATCGTATTTTGATAAGTAATTAATGAAATAAAATATATCATGGCATAAAATCATGTTCTGTAAATAATTATGTCATTTTTACTATGCACTTGAAAATTGAAGAAATTTAGAAAGTTACTAAAATATCTCCCTTGGAAAATTTTTACAATATGATTTCAAAAATGATATTAATTATATCAAAATAAATTTTCTAAATTGGAAATTTAAATTTTTTATATAAAATAATCATTGTTTCAAGATATTTTAAAATATATTTTATTAAAAATACACTTATATTATCTTTGAGTTTTGTATTCATTTTTAGGAATTGTAATATTTTTATTTAATTAAATTAATAATGATAAATATTATTTATATAAAAAATATTATTTTGTGGTAATATTTCTATTCCAATTGTTAGGTTATTCATTCCAACGGCCATGTTATTATTTCAAACGGCTAGGTTACTATTCCTAATCATCACATTACTATTTCATGTATCACATTATATCCTATAAATAAAACTATATTCAGTCATTAATCATTAAATAAAATTACACCCATGTTTCTATATTTCTATTTTCTATAATGTTTCATGGTTTATTTAAATTTTGTTTCATTTCTATAATGTTTGAATTGGGGGAGATGATTCTACTACAATGGGGTGATCCATATTTCTGATTTTTTACATCTCTATTTTATTTTTTTTCCATTTTTTATTTTTGGTATTTTAATTAGTTTTACAGCTGATTAATGTAAGATAATTAATTAAAAATTATTTTCCCTATATTTTGTATAATACATGCCTGAATGGCCCGAAGGCCTTTATTTATTTATTTTTGATATTCCTACTTTTAACGGTTGAAGGGGAAAGATTACACGACCTTTATGCTTAGCAACACAATACAAGTCTTGAAGGTCGTAGAGGAATTCATCCTAAAATAGACTACACATAACTTCCCCTCCCCAACATATTTCTAGATTTCAACATTCCACCTTAGCAAGGCTATTCAGCTATCCATCCTGTGCAGTGTTTCATAGGCCTAGTAAAGACAGAAATGATGTACCCTATCATTCTTCCAGTTAGGGTTATCTATATTATAGAGAATGCACCTTCTCTTAATCCTCATGTGGAGCCTTGTTTCTTTGAAATCTACCTGGTTTCATTCGAATTTCATGTGGAATGAAGGGCTTGACATGGCATAAAATCCTTAAGGTTGACCGAAGGCCTTGAGGTGGCCCAAAATCCATACCGGCCCTAAGTCCCTGGGTGGCCCAAAGGCCTTTAAGGACATGCAGACCAAATAGGGGAACAGTTCTTTCTACAACAGTACCGAACAGTACCTGCTACATTATATACTAGAATATCTGTGATATTAACCCATAAAAATTTAATCTCATGGATTTGATATCAGGTCACTTGGATGCACTTTAAGAGTCCTCACAAAATTGGTGAGGCTCACATGCAGCTTTTTAACAAAATAGACATAACTTAAGGATGAAAATAATTCTAATAAAACTTTTTTGGTTATATTCATCCCTCCTTCATAAATTTCATCCAAGAAATTTCAATTCATATTCTTATCTGAGAATAGATTAGGGTACTTTTGTTTTATTATTTCCTCAAGTTCCCAATTTTCTTATTCATGATTATTGTTTCCTCTACTACACTTTAACAAGGTGTATTTTATTTTTTTATATAACATTAGATATACAGTCCCAGATCATCACTGGGTACTCATTATATAAGAGTTCAGCCTCCATTTATACCACCTCTAGATTAAGTAAATGTAAGGGGTCAAGTATTTACTTCATTAGAAGTGATACATGGAACGTGTTATGAACATGAGACATATTTTCATGAAGTGAAAGTTAGTAGTCCACTCCTCCTATATGATCAAGTATATAAAAAGGGGGAAACACTTTGGGATAAGTTTCACATTATTTCTAAACTGACTAACTCACTTCCAAGGTGATATTGGAATGAAGACATTGTCTCTAACATCGAAATCAAATTACCTATGATGGCTATCATCATATCTCGTTTTCCTACATTTATCTTCTTTTATATGTTGTTAGATGGCTTAAACCCTATCTAGAATCTCTTTTACAATTTCACTTCCAAGTAGATTTCATTTTCCAACTTCATCAAACAAGTTGGTGTTCTACATCACATCTTATATATATCTTCATATGGAGACATTTGAATACTAATGTAGAAAATTTTGTTATATGAGAACTCAACCAATATGAGATAATGATCCCAGCCTACTTTTAATACCATTGAGTAGGATCTTATCATGTACCCAAGAATCTTAATTGGCCTTTTATATTTTTCATTAGTTTGTGGGTGATAGGCCATATGAAAATTCCATTAAATACTCAAACCATGTTGAATAATTCTCCATAATTTTTAAGATAACCTTGGATCACGATTTGATATAATAGAATTTGGTACCTCATGCAGCCTCACCACATCCTTCACATACACTTAGGAATTTTTTTCAAGTGATAAATCATCATAAATAGAGACAAATTGGGAAGTATTGGTGAGTAGATCCACCATAGCTCATATCACTGTATTTCCATTTGTTGTTTTCGGGAGACCAGTAACATAGTCCGTAAAGTAATTATCCCATTTAAATGTGGGTATACACAATTGCTTCATCATTTCGTTGTACTTTAATTACATTTCATTAACATGCGAACATACCAAACACCTTAATATGTACTCAGAAATATCATTTATCTTGTTGTCCCATCAAAAGAGATATCTATGATCACAACACATCTTGGTACTTTTGGGCGAGATCTAATAGATCCATATTTATCCTAGGTATAGAAGGAACACAAAAACTCATTATAAACTGAATCTATCCATCATAGTCAATAGGGAACTCATGTAGCTTCCCTTACATTACCTCGTTCACCATATTTTGTAGATCAATATTACCCCTTTATGCCTTCTTGATTTCCTCTTGGATGGATGGTTGGGAAATCAATTTGGTAAGGTAGTATGTATTCTATATAATTATGATTTCTAGATCCAGTCATTGTATTTCAATAATGATTGGTCCTTTCTCAATACAAATCATTGATATGGTGTAATGTTATTTTCTACTAGAATATTTAGCTAACTTATTATCCTTTCCTGGATGGTAATAAATAGAGAATTTTGAGTCCTTTATTAGCTCTTACCATATGCTTTCACACATGTTGATCTACTTCTTAGTGAATGTATAATATAGACTCTTATGAAATATATATATTTCACACTTCTCACCATAGAGATAGTTTGACCATATTTTCAAGGAAAATATCATAGTTTGTAGTTCCAAATCATGCATCGGGTAGTTCTGTTAATGGATGTCCAACTATCATGATGAGTAGGCTATCACTTTATCATTATTCATGGGTATACAACCTAAGAAATTCTTCAACAAATCAATCTATGCCACAAAACATAATACACATACTGGTAGTGTGAGTACAAGTGCAGTGATTAGACTCTTATTGATATCCTTGTAGATTTCCTCACATTCTTGCATTCAGACTTGTTTTTCTTCTTTCCATGTTGACATAGTTAGCAGGATATACAATCATGAGAAATTTCATACAAAACATAATTAGTACCCAGCTAAGCCAAGAAAACTATGGATTTCCATTACACTAGGGGGTCTGGTCCATTCCTCGATATTTTTTATTTTTCAATATAAATTCACTCACTTATGATCATGTTCCCAAAGAATGTGACTTTCTGCATCAAAAATTCACACCTGTTGAATTAAGCGTAAATTTTATCCTTCTTTAATGTTTACATCACAATCCTTATATTCTATTCATGATACTCCTTATTCTTGGAGTAAATGAGAATATCATTAATAATAATTTCCACAAATTTATCAATGTAGTCTCTAAAAACACTATTCATCAAATCCATGAAGATTGAAGGGTAATTAGAATGTATGAAAGGTATCACTATGAACTAATAGTCCCACTAACTTGAATGTAATGTTTTCTTATGAATATCTTCATTATTCACCTTTAGTTGATGTTATCCACAAAAAATTTCCACATTTTAGACATAATGAGCCCCTCATAGATAATTGAACAAATCATGAATCCTTGTAAGAGGAAACTTGTTCTTTATGGTGGGTTTTTATGAGACTATAATAGATACTGAACCTCATTTATCCATCCTTATTAAAGACAAATAGAATTATAGAACCATAGGATAATGAAATAGGGAATATGAACCATTTGTCTAAATGTTGTTTCAAATGATTCATTAAACCCTCTAGTTTTATTAGGGTTATCCTCCAGGGGAATTTTGAGATATTGGTGGATCCGGTTATGATTTCTACTGATAATTATACCTCACGATATGGGGAAAGTATGAGTAAGCATTCGGGAAAAACATTGTTGTATTCCAAAAAATAATAATTTTATCCAGGTTGATACCTTACATTGTCTCGCCCATTTAGGCAATGTATACTTATTCATAGGGTAATAGAACCCACACCTTTGAGGGATTTTCCAAAAGATGTTCATGGTCTTCCCTGCATTTGTTGAGGAGCATTGGATGGTTCAGAATATGAAAACATATTTTCTTTTCTTGATATTTTATATGTGATTTAAACAATTATATCCAGTCTATGCCCAGTATAGCATCATATTTCATCAGGGTAATAATTATGAGATTTTTGGGAATACTCTTCCCACATATGACAACAGGAGAATATTTCAGTACTTAGGTTACAATGGTTTCACCTCAAGGGGTTTTTATGGATATCTCAACATTCAGGTATCACAGATTTTATTCAATAGTTACAGTAAACGTGTAGGGTATAGAGGAATGAATTGAAACATTATAATATAAAACTTTTCCATTATTGAGTGAATAATAAGTGTACCTTGTACAACTTCATTTTATTTCTCAATAATAATTGTACTTATGGAATAAGATTTTCCTTTCACCTTTGCCTTTGGTGGATACTAGTGATTATTACCATCAAAGACGCAAGTATTATTATATTGGCTTGCATATTTCCCTTTCTACCAATAATTGAAGCATTGAACCATCGATTTTTCATTATAAGTATCCCTCCTTTACTTCATCATGTTGGATGGATTCTTCATGTATATTCGATATTCATGATCTTGATAGCCTTCCCCTCCTTACTTGAATCATTTCTCCATCACATTAAGGAAATTTCCATAATAATTCTTCCCATATTTTTTATATATGGATTGTAATATCATCTTTTTCTTCATTCATTTTACCCACCATCTTGGAACCAATTCCTCTCTTCTTATCTCTATAATTTTTGGACAATTCTATGAATTCTGTCTCAACATTGAGAGACCATCAATCCACTTCATCATAACTACTGAAGTCTTAGATTTCACTATCCTTTAGAAGGATTTGTTTTGAAACAATAAATAATATATTTATTTCTCTATCATTGTTGATAACAAAACATGCGGCATATCATGAAATCTTCGGAAATGTTTTCCCCATAAGTCATGATAGATTTACCTTCATTTTCATCAACTCTATAAATTCTCTCTCCCTCTTTGTTAAATTTCTTCGAGGTAAAGAAATGTTAATAGATATTTTATTAAATTATTCCCACTCCCTAGATTATATTTCAACCGTTATCTTGGTGTTCATTACCAACTCCCACCATTTATCGGCTTCTCCATCTAAAAGATAAACCACAACTGTCCCATTATCCTTATTAGATCAACAGATCATAGAAAATATATTATCCAATGATTTAACCCCCTATTCAATGAAAACTTGATTAGAAATTATACTAATGGTCAGTAATCATTTCTACATGAATTACTCAATATATATTTAATCTTTTTTAGGTCATGTGGATGTTTCACATGGATAAGGTTATTATTTCTAGCCTGAGACACCTGAGTAAACATTTCCATTAATTTTTGAACTCCACCTCTAATGGAATTGGGGATGTCTCTCATACAGTCAATTTATTGTCCCTTAAATGGTTTGATGGAATTTTTTCACCTAGTTCCCACCATTTTCTCAAATAGAAAAGGTTTGAATAAAATATAAGTCAACAAATAATGAATAAATAAATTATTATTTTTCAAAATTAACTCTAAATTCAAATCTTATGGGATACCTATGATTGTAGTTGTTCTAAAATAAATATTCTTTCATGTTTATATATACATAGTATTATGATAAGGGTTTTCACTAATGTTCAGTAATCCTAATTCCTAAATTAAATAAATTCGGATCTGATACCAACTATAGGGACCCTACTTTTTTGTACACAACTATAACATTATTTTAATTATAAACCCCATAATAGCATCACAAATCTTGGATATAAAGGTTTAGTGTCTTAGAAAAATTGTAGAGACCCGAAGCTTGATGTACATGGACATTACATTACTTTTTCAAAATACATAACACATAACAAAAACAGACACACAAGGATCGTAATAGTATAGTGTCTTTGGAAACATGGAATATAAACTTCTAATCATGTTGAAAGATCTTCGACAACTCCCATAACGATCTTCCCCCATTTTGTTTCCATACCTAAAAACTTTCTATATTTCTTGGGTAAAATAAAACATAAAAAGGGTGAGCTCAAATGCTCAGTAAGGGAAAACATAGAGAACATAACACAATCCAAAAACATTTGAAAGCAAAAACTTGAACATGAAATTTAAACATCAAAATCATGAGTAAAGACATAAATCGTGGAAGTACATAAGGAATATATCATAATGTAAAATAAACCATGATAAAATATAATGGGAATAAAACATGTAATTGTGGAAACCATTCAGCACATGTTATGATTTCCATTGTTTCCAAGGAATTGCTGCCAAGACCATCTTAGTGGACAAAGTCCCTTTCTGAATCGAGTTCACTCCTCGTTTCGGTCCTGTAACACTGATCTGGATTAACTTACCATTCCAGCCTTGTCGATATCATGAGATATAAACCTTTACCCAATGTATTGGGGGAGATATAGGTCCCACCCATCTCATATTTAAATCATTCTTACATGTGCCACAAAATAAATATAAATCATTCATCATAACCCAAAGAATAAAATGGGTTTCAAAAAAATCATCAAATCATCACATAATCCATATAAAACAAACGGATATTTCATCATAAGAAAAGTGAAACCATGTAAATCATAGAGACATTATACATGAAACATACACATATGAAATAATGTCATCTTTGATGGAAACTGATTTTTATAAAACACTTGAAATGAATTGTTGAGGAAAATATCATTTCATCTTCAAAATCATTTTCATTTCACAAAATGCCATGAAATATTAAAATAAAAGAGATTTTTTTGAAAATACTCATGAAATATTTTAGAGGAATCTTCATGAAAATAAGGCTTTATAAAATTGTAAAAAATCATTTCATGCCGTATAAGTTAAAATAAACATTCTTATCGTAATTTTCCCGGAAAAGTCAAAAATTACATTGTAAAAGAAATATTCTATACATTCCATTTAGTAAAAGTCATAATGGGTAAAAAGGACTTTAAACATACATGAACCATTTTTAGGAAACATGGACATGGATTAGAACAATAACCCTAGCAAATACTTACGAATAAACAATCTCGAATAAGAATGAGATAGGAAAATTTATCCCTTATCTTATGTTAGATATGCTTCGTATGTATCTGAAACTTTTATATAATTACTTAAATAATGTCATATAATTATTACAGAATCATATTCATTGTTATGATATCATATATGGTTCACCTATAACTTTATATTACCCGTTCTTTTGTAAATTCCATGTTAGAGAGCGTTTTGTGTAAAATCGTTTTATTTGTCGTCCGTGTTTTGACTTGTAATTATTCGGATGATTACATAGATCATGATTACATAATTCCAGAATATAAAACATTATTTATATATAATACATATTCAGAATATAAATATATATAATAGATCGATAAATTGAATGAAATACACTGTTCATGGAGACGGTAGGCCGTACGTATGCATAATCGCTATTTTCATTTCCTTATTGAATTAATTAGAATTAATTATATGAAATATATATATATATATAAATCCAGAAGCATTATTATGTCATATATTTCATGATTACTTATTATATATACTTTATAATCATTCTTGAATTGTTAGAATGGAAAATGAATCTCATCGCAACGTGGAGACGGTAATCCGTACGTATGCACGAACGATGATATCATTCCCGTATTTATTGAATCGAATTGGAGTGAATGATCTAATATCATAGAATCAGTATTATGTTATAATAATCATATGTATTTATTATTTAAACCATTATAACCATCCAAGTAAGGTGGTGGTGGAAAAACAAATTACACCACGGCGTGGAGACGGTATTCCGTAAGCACACATGCGCGGTGATTTTGTTTTCCGTAGGATGGATAGATGGTGAAATAGGGTTTTTTCATACTTATAATAACATATCAGTATATGAGTGATACTGATGTTGTTACTTCATAATGAAACAACTAAAGAAGAAGAAGTGGATGAAGAAATAAAGTTGAAAGAATTGGTAACAGACATTACCTCTTTGAGACCTCCTCTTAGGGCACTAAAATTTGTCTTTGAAGATGACCAGTACCTCTAGTATGTTTCTAGGGAAGTTGAGAAGATAATTTTGTAGGGTTTGTCCGAGAATTAAGGCTTAAAGTGGTGTGAGGAAGAGAGGGAGGAGGTGTCTTTTTATAAGGGAGGAGAGGGGCACCTTTGGAAAAACTCAAAATATTATTTTATTATAATAACATATTCGGTTTTTAATAGCTACAATTTGATTTATTTAGAAGCTAAGGTAGGGATGGGTCGAAATAATCTCATCCAAAAGAATTTGGACAAGTTTAGGTTACTATTTTTACCTTATCATTTAGATTTAACTTTAAGTTTAATAATTTTTCTTTTACCGTGTCTTCTTGTTTTCTTACACTATAAAGTTAATAAACTTAATATACAATCCAAACGAACCCCAAGTTGTTTATTATTAATAAATAAAACCTTATATAAGTCATTTGGCTGAACCTTAGATTTTTAGGAATAAATAAACAATTAATAATATAATAATTGTTTTAAAAACTATTTTATATCAATTTTGACACTATTTGGTAATTGATTTTTGTGAAAATCCTAACAGAATTATTAGTTCGAATAAAGTTAACGAAATGAATACTAACATGTCATATAAATATATAAAATTAGTTTAATTCATAAAAAAGTCTCAAATTACATTTATTTAGGTATTTATAACATCAATTTTGTCAATATTTTGTTAATAAGATAATTACTGCGTCATCATCGTGTCATAAATAAATTAAATTATTTTTCTCTAAAAATTATAAATAAAACACCATTATGTATGAAATATTTTTAGATTTCTAATGAATATTTATAGTCGATTTTATCTTATGTATATCCCTATATTAAAAATGACTTAGTTATTAAACTTTGATTTAAACTATTTTAACCCTTCTTTAAAGAAATTAATAATAAATGTCCTAATCTAATCCAAGTGGGTCTAAATGGTCATATTTTATTCCTAAGTTTGTTTTTTGTCGAATTAAACTTATCTAATATAATTAGGACATGTGTTAGGGTAATAATAATATCATTTTTACCCTTAATGACCCTATTTACTTTTAACTGTGGTAAAAAAAGTAAAAAGGTACTATTCACAGAAAATTATTTTTATCTCATTGAACCCCATTTTACTTACTATCATCAACTATGTCTCTCGGATTTTTGAAATTCCATTCACAGAAGCGGTAAAATTATGTTTTATGTAAATTTGCAAATTCTCCTAGGAGGTGGGTAAAAGACTGTGAAAAGTTCAATAAAATTTTTATAGATCTATAATTTTTATAAAATGACTTCAATGAATTACATTGAACATATATTGGTATTATGTATCAATTTTTACCTAAAATAATGTTAAATAAAATGAATAATTATTTATATAAAAAGTCCGTTTTCAAATAGTAACCCAGTGTTTTCACTATTCATAAAAAATTGAATGTTTTCAGAAAAATACCAAAACTTCACCCTAAGAAAATTTCGATATTATGAATAAAAAAATGAAGTCCATTTTGAAAGATAAAATTTCAAAAAGTGGGTATTACTATTCATAACGGCTAGTTCATAATAATATTATAATAATGTCTCGTTTAGTGAAACTTGGTATTGCTTACAACACACGCTATCGTGGAAGGTCACGATTGCGTGTAATGAAAGCCAAGTCAGGGCTACATGTAGTGCAAGATCCTTTTTGTGTAGCATACAACACAAGACATAAATAAAATTAAAAAGAATATTTTTCATAAAATCTTGGGGTGTTACATTCTAGCCCACTTAAAAAGAATTTCACCCTCGAAATTCGTCGTGGTTATAAATGGTTTACTACTTGAAAGTTTCTTTAATAGAAACCCATATCGTAAAAAGGAATACCAAAACGTGACTTTAAAAACTAAAATATGAAACGTAATAGTTACCCAAATTAACTAATCACTGGGTTCCACATTGGAGAACATAGGTGAAAATATGGATATGGAATAAAAATCTAACCATCAAGTTTTGATGGGGAGTGGTAGAGAAAATGGCTATGAAAAAGAAAATAATCACAAAGTCATATATTTGTGATGATCTAAGGTACCATATGATTCATTGAATATAAGGGCACTAGGACAACATTTTTTGTTTTCAAGATCATTTTCCTAAAGTTAATAAATTAAAAGAAATACTTACATGATTTTTTACAATCTCCCTGTTGTTTGTGAATTGAACAATTTCCACTTCATCTCTTCAAGAAATGAAGTTGAATTTGTTATTCGTGAAGTGTTAATAGATCATGTGATAGAATGATTGGTCATTCCATCTGTTTCAAACAAAAGGTTAGCAAAAGTTATTAAAGATACAAAAGTCCATCTATGGTGAGGTTAATCAGATATGATTCCAAACATGGACTTATACTTCATCTATCATACCACTTAATAAAATAAAACTAGTTTCTACTAACCAGGGACTTCTTGTAGGCCAGTGGTATGCGATAAAGGCCAGTCGCACTTCGGTTGTGGGTTCGATTCCCATAGCCTTGTCCGACGCAACGGGTTGTCGCCCGTCCTGCAGGTTGTACTTTTTCTAAAATTACATCATTATGACATTCCATCGATAATATCAAAAACAGGTCTAGCCTTAAACTTACTTATGTTCAACATAATCCATTTCAAATATTTAGGCTTATCCAAAATACTTTTGTCCAAGCTTATAGTATAAAGAAAACAATTACTAGAAATGTCATCTACCGAGCATGTGAATACCATCATTTATCCCCGATATATCTTGTTGATCACATTCCAATCATGTGATTACCTTAATCATGTATTCTCTTGAAAAATTAATACCCATTTAACATTTGTAAAAACATGAATGCTGTCAAAATTTAACTCTTTCCACATACCAAAATCCCAAAATTTCTATATACACAAACCATTATATCACTTTGTCCTTATTTTAGTCATGAGCTCATGATTACTATCATATTATTTTCTATTTATCCCTTCTATATGCAAATTTCATCTGCTTTCCAAAAATATTTCAATCACTTTTTCATGGATACGAGTACCATATAATAGTTGAAAACCAATACATAGATATTCCAAAATTCCAAAATACCATAAACGTGATTCCATGATACTATTTTGAAATTCCATTACATAAAAACATATTCATTACAAAACATCATTTTCATACTCAACATCACAAATAGTGAGCGCATGAGACTTCCCTTTATCATTTTCTTTAAGAGGTTGCTCACTTTGATCATCATTAACACATGGATTAGGGCATTTATTAGCATAATTCCCCATGTCCTTGCACTTAAAGAATTGAAGTGTTGGTGGAGAGTTCTCTGTAGTATTTTCTCTATTCACATCATCAGAAACCATTTTACCATTACTTCGACAGTCAACTGCTGGATGGCCTTCTTTTCCACACATAAAGCATTTTCTAGTACCTTTTAGGCATTCTACACAATGATTCTTTCCACACTTTGAGCATAAAGAATCATTCATCATCTTTTCACCATTGTTCTGAGATTTCTCCTTGAACTCCATCTTTCGTTTCTTGTCAAAACCATGAGATGGATATGTTACACCAAATTCTAGTTCTACCTTGAGAGCACAATGCACAATTTCTTCATAGCTACTGATGTCTCTTATAGCTAATGCCCTTGGAAGATTTGGTTTTAAGCCACTGAAGAGTCGATCAACTTTACGTTCAAGTTGGATGATAAAGCTAGATTCATACGTTGCAAGCCCTGTAAAATTCGCTTCGTATATACCAACAGATTCATCATCCTTTTTCTTTAGTTCAAGAAACTCCTTCTCCATCTTTGTTCGAAGAATACGAGGGAAGTACTTATTGAAAAATAAGTTCTTGATCTTGTCCCATTCCATGGACTCAATTTCATCTCTTGGCCTCGTATTCTTGATAAGATTCCACCATTGATCATATTCACCTTCCAAACGATATACTGCTAAGATGACTTTATCATGTTCAGAACATTAAAGAACTGAAAATATCTTTTCAGTGGTACTGATCCATTGTTCAACAACAAGTGGATCGGAGGACCCACTGAAAGAAGGTGGACGTTGCCTCTTGAAGGACTCAATAGAATATTGTTCCCTTATCTGCTCATTTGGAAGTCCACAATGATTCATAGCTTGTGTAAGTATAGAAATAAGATTTTTCACTCTATCTCCCATAACATTGGTTTGTTCAGGAGGACAATCATTACATTTTCCATTACATTGATCAACATGGTTCCTTTGGGTTCCTGCCATCGTCTAAAACCCAAAAAGAATAGTGTGAGTGGAAAAAATCATGATAGGGAAAACAAACTAATAAAGGGAGATTACCATAAATATATAACATCCGAGGTTAAATTATAAGATCGTTACCATAGTTCTAGGACTATATCCTATACGTATACTTATCCTTAGGGACATCCCTAGACATACCATAGAAATATCTCTAGGGATCTTACTAACGTTTTTTCATCCATGTTTCCAAAGGTTGACTAAACCTTTCCTCTGATACCAACTATAGAGACCCAAAGCCTGACGTACATGGACATTACAATACTTTTGTGGAATGATTAATATATAAGAAAAACCAAAACCAAAGCACCGTAATAGTTTAGTGTCTTTGGAAACTCAGAAAATAATATTCTAATCATAGTGAAATATCTTCAACAACTCCCATAACGATCTTCCCCTTTTTGTTTCCTTACCTAATACCTTTCTTTATTTCCTGGGGAAAATAAAACATAAAAAGGGTGAGCTTAAATGCTCAGTAAGGGGAAACATAGAGAACATAAAACAATCCATAAACATTTGAAAGCAAAAACTTGAACATGAAATTTATACATCAAAATCTTGAGCAATGACATAAATCATGTAAGTACGTAAGGAATATATCATTTAATCGAAAATCAACCGTGATAAAATATAATAGGAATAAAACATGTCATTGTGGCTACCATTCATCACATGTTATGATTTCTATAGTTTCCAAGGCATTGATGCCAAGACCATCTAAGTGGACAAAGTCCCTTTCTGAATCGAGTTCACTCCTCATTTTAGTCCCGTAACACTGATCCAGATTAACTTACCATTCCAACCATGTCTATCTCATGAGATATAAATCTTTACCCAATGAATTAGAGGGAGATATAGGTCCAACCCATCTCATATTGAAATCATTCTTACTTGTTCCACAAAATAAACACAAATCATTCATAATAACCCAAAGAATAAAATGTGTTTCATAAAAATCATCCAATCATCACATAATCTATATAAAACAAATGGATATTTCATCATAAGAAAAGTGAAACCATGTATATCATATAGACATTATACTTGAAACATACACATATGAAATAATGTCATCTTAGATGGAAAATCGTTTTTATAAAACACTTGAAATTAATTCTTCAGGAAAATATCATTTCTTCATCAAAATCATTTTCTTTTCACAAAATGCCATGAAAATTTAAAATAAAAGATATTTTGTTGAAAATTGTCATGAAATCTTTTGTAGTAAGCTTCATGAAAATAAGGCTTTATAAACCTGTAAAAAAATCTATTCATGCCATATAAGTTAAAAAAACATTCTTCTCATACTTTTGCCGAAAAAGTCAAAAAGTACCTCATAAAAGAAATATTCCATACATACCATGTAGTAAAAGTCAAAAATTGTTAATAAGGACTTTAAACATACATGAAACCATTTTTAGGAATCATGGACATGGATGAGAACAATAACCCCAGTAAATACTTATGAATAAATAAACTCAGATAAGAACGAGATTGGAAAAGTTATCCCTTACCTTATGTTCGATATTCTTCGTATGTGTCTGAACCTCTTATATAATGATTTAAATAATTTCATTGAATTATTAAAGAATAATATTCATTGTTATGATATCATATATGGTTCACTTATGACTTTATATTACCCGTTCTTTGGTAAATTCCATGTTAAAGAGCGTTTTGGGTAAAATGATTTCTTTTGTCGTCCGTGTTTTGAATTGTAATTATTCATATGATTACTTAGATCATGATTAATTAATTACAGAATACAAAACATGATTTATATATAATATATATTCATAATATACATATATATTATAGATCGATAAATGGAAATAAATACACCGTTCATGGAGACGGTAGGCCGTACGTACGCAGGAATGTTGTTTTTGTTTCCTTATTGAATTGATTGGAATTACGTATATGACATACATATATATAAACATAAATACAGTAGCATTATTATGTCATATATTTAATTATTACTTATTATATATACTTTATAATCATTCTTGAATTGTTAGCATGGAAAATGAATGTCATCGCGTCGTGGAGACGGTAATCCGTACGTACGCACGAGCGATGATATCATTCCCATATTTATTGAATCGAATTGGAGTGAGTGATATAATATCATAGAATCTGTATGATGTTATAATAATCATAAGTATTTATTCATTACACCATTATACCCATCCAAGTAAGGTGGTGGTGGAAAAACAGATTACACCACGGTGTGGAGACGGTATTCCGTACGTACGCACGCGCAGTGATTTCGTTTTCTGTAGGATGGATAGATGATGAAATAGGGTTGTTTCATACTTATAATAAAATATCAGTATATTATTGATAATTATTTTATTACTTCATAATTAAATAACTAATGAATAATAAGTTGAAGAAGAAATAAAGTTGAAAGAATTGGTAACGGACATTACCTCTTCTTTGAAGCGCCTCTTTGAGACCTCCTCTTAGGGAACTAAAATTGGTCATTGAAGAAGAGCAGGACCTCTAGGATGTTTCTAGGGAAGTGGAGAAGAGAATTGTTCTGGGGTTGGCCGAGCTTGAAGGCTCAATGTAGTGTGAGGAAGAGAGGGAGGAGGTGTCCTTTTATTAGGGAGGAGAGGGGCACCTTTGGAAAAACTCAAAATATTTTTTTATTATAAAGTCATATTCGGTTTTTAATAGCTCCAAATTGATTTATTTCAAAGATAAGGTGGGTATGGGTCTCAATCATCTCATCCAATATACTTTGGCAAGTTTAGGTTACTATTTTAACCTTATCATTTAGATTTAACATTATGTTAAATAATTTTTCTTTTACCATGTCTTCTTGTTTTCTTACACTATAATGTTAATATACTTACTATAACAAGCCAAACGAACCCCAAGTTGTTCATTATTAATATATATATCCTTATATAAGTCCTTTTTCGAAACCTTAGATTTCTAGGAATAACATCACAATTAATAATATAATATTTGTTTAAAAAACTATTTTATGTCAATTTTGATACTATTTGGTAATTGTTTTTTGTGAAAATCCTAACAGAATGATTAGTTCAAAAATTGTTTTCTAAATGAATACTAACATGTCATATTAACTTAAAAAATTATTTTAATTCATTAGAAGACTCAAATTACTTTTATTTGTGTATTTATAACATCCATTATGTCAATATTTTATTAATAGGATAATTACTGCATCACCATTGTGTCATTAATAAATTAAATTATTTAATGTCTAAAAATTATAAATAAAACACTATTATGTATTAAATCTCTTTATCTTTATAATGAATTTTTATAGTCGAATTTATCTTATGTATAACCCTATATTAAAAATGATTTATTTATTAAACTTTGATTTTTACTATTTAAACCATTCCTTAAATAAATTAATAATAAATGTCCTAATCTTACCCATGTGGGCCTAAATGGTAATATTTTATTCCTAAGGTTGTTTTGGGTCGAATTAAACATATCCAATAGAATTAGGACATGTGTTAGGGTAATAATAATATCATTTTTACCCTTAATTACCCTATTTAATTTTAACCGTGGTAAAAAAGTAAAAAGTTAATATTCACCAAGAATTATTTTTATCTCATTGAACCAAATTTTACATAATAACATCAACTGTATCTCTTGTATTTTTGAGATTCCATTCACAGAAGCGGTAAAATTATGTTTTATGTAAATTTGAAAATTCTCTTAGGAGGTGGGTAAAAGATGGTGAAAAGTTCAATAAAATTTTTATATATATAAATTTATTATAAAATGACTCCAATGAATTACATTGAACTTATATTGGTATTATGTATCAATTTTTACCTAAAATAAAGTTACATAATATGAATAATTATTTAAATAAAAAGTCGGTTTTTAAATAGTAACCTAGTGTTTTCACTATTCATCAAAAATTGAAAGTTTTCAGAAAAATACAAAAAGTTCACCCTACGATAATTTCAATATTCCGAATCTAAAAATGAAGTCAATTTTGAATGATAAAATTTCAAAAAGTGGGTATTACTATTCATAACGGCTAGTTCATTATAATATTATTATAATATCTCATTTAGTGAAACTCGGTATTGCATACAACACACACTATCGTGGAAGGTCGTGATTGCGTGTAATGCAAGACAAGTCAGGGATGCATGTATTGAAATCTCATTTTGGTGTAGCGTACAACACAAGACATCAATAAAAATAAAGAGAATATTTTTCATAAAATCTCGGGGTGTTACAAAAATTCAGAACATAAATAAATTTTACATAATAAAAAATATTCAATAGTTAATATAATCATCTCTATGTTATTAGTGTCGATCATGTTCTCCTTAGTATAAGAAATCACCCGAGGATATACACCAAGGAAAGGGGTTATATAAAATACAATTAAGTGGAAGAATATGGGGCATGAATCAATATAACATGAGTGAGGACAATTAAAATCATCACAACATGTTCCTAGGATTATCATAAACATCATGATGGAAAATGTTATAAAGGTAGGTGTAAGGTCCCATATCTAGATGCCACTCAAAGGTTCATTGTCCCCAGTTGGAGACATAGCCTCAAACGGATCTCCCCAAACACCAGAGGCCACCAACTAGAATTGAGGGAGTAGGAGTGGTACTGGGGAGATAATTCTATCATTAGAAGAGCATAATACATAATAAACATTAGTGAATCAATATCGAAATCATTAGTACATAAAGATAAGTACACAAAAGATGACTGATAACATAAATAACCTAGTGTCAAAAAATAACAATGATGATGTTACATGTCACATGTTCAAGTAAAACAACCAAAATAGGTTACATTACAGTAATACATGATATCCATACAAAAAAATAAAAAAATGTATAAAAGAAACATAGAAGCATCGCATGCCTCAGCTTGGTCCCATATACTCATGCTCCTAAACAAAAAATCAAGTACCTAGAGAAGGTTTCTTTCCCTTATAAACACCTACAACTATATAATTTGTTTTGTCCAAAATCAAGACCCAAATAGGGTGTGAGACTAAATCCAAGTATACAACCACCCAAGGATTGTGCCAATCTGTTAGTGAATAAATATAATAGGTAATGTAAAATAATGAATCAGAAAAATAATAATTACTCAAAATTAAACAGTCCTATAAGCACTAGTTTCCAATTACATTTATTTCATATTCATTAATAGTACAATTACATTGAAATATATATGTCTCATAAAGCAGCATAATCTCGAAATCCCCCATATAAATGTTTTCACAATATATACCTGAGAAGTCCATCTAAAAAAGTATAGTGAAGACCAAATCCAAGCATGTGATTTGGCATGGTAGATTCATCGTAAGTCATTTTATTTCAATATTTATATTATAATATGAGTATATCCTTCACATTCTTATGTTTAAATTCAAATAATACTTTTTGTTAAATCCCACTGACATCCTACAAGCCCGTCTGGATAACCCTCTTTGGAACTCGATATCAGTCTATGTGTGGTGAATGTATATATCAATTTATCCATCCTTGGATCCTATAAATTTTCCAAATTATCAATCAAGACATATAAATAGTTCCAATAAAACCCCTACATGGAATCCCTGTATAGAACCATGTTTCATTCGAAATTTAATGAAAGCCTCCATGAAACCATCCACTACATCTTTGGTTCGCTCACAGCTGCAAAATACTAGCCCTCATTTGGACCATCCATGGAATCCGACAATGGATCCATGGTCACCCAAGGTATAAGGTACAATATTCATATAAACTCATACATGGAATTCAAATTTGAATCCCTGATTCACCCATTAATATTTATCCTTTTTAAACATTTAAGATTCAGTTAAATATATCATAAGGAATGGAAAGGAAAAAATGAAAATCTTCCAATATAATCTCATGATATGACCAATCTCATAAGGATCAGACATTCAGATTACTCACATAGGCACAATTTCCTTAACAACAATCACTTCTACATTTAACTATTAGATGGATTTAATATTAATAAACTCACGTGGGGAACCCATAAAACAATCCTACCATGTAATTTAAACTATCACAATGTGTCTCCATAACTTATCAAATATGGAAAAGTTATTTAACCAATTTCATTTTAAACAACCCAAGAATGGGAAACAAAGGCATACCTCCTAGGCATCCTAGACCAAAAGGATATAAATGGTCATTCAAGGGAAACAAACCCATGGGGTGGCCCCAAATCAAGGTAAAAACACTAAACATGTGTTAAATCACTTATTGAATTACATAAAAAAATAGGAAATGACAAGGGTCAAATATCAATTAAGGAAACACCCAAAAAATGGGCATGCAGAACTCAGACATATATAACCAGCGTGAAAATTAGTGAAAGGCACAATACCACCTACCTCGTACTCATACAACTCTCCTAATATAGAATAAGCCACTAATTCGGCCTAGAAAGAAGTATATCCACAAACAAAATCATAAACCCTCAACCCAAGACAACTTGTTTGTAAAAATAAATCATGAATAATGGATTAATAGGAATCAGGAACTCAACAAAGGGGTTCCAACACATCTGATGATGTTCTAATCGAATTTTAGATGATGAATCAAGAGTCAAAACATCCTATAGTGTTGTTGTTTTAGAATCCCAGGTGATGGTTCCATCCATATAACAAAACAGGAGGCCACCTCTCTTTTTATCAAGAAAAAATACAAAGCATGTTTTGAAAAATACATGACATGTATATACCTGATCCTTTTTTTTGGCCAACATCCACTTACATGCCATACACATGTCTATAGACATTCTTTAGATTGTGTTTAATAGAATTATACATGGCATGTAACCCCTAGTCACGTTGTGTACTAATCCTGGAGACATTACTCAGCCACTTTTCCTCCTCTCTCTTAAAAACAACCCTAAAAGAAAATATTTTACCTGAAAGGAAGAATTGGGTTCTTTCAAACACCCCATTAAAGTAATTCATCCCCTAATTTCCCTTCCAATGTTGATGAAGAAATAAATATGAAAAAATCCAGCCACTATGATCATAGATCAACCTCACTCTTCTACATATCATCCTGTAATCTGTCGTGTAACCATAGCACCCATACTAAAGGAATAGGCTGACCCAAGAGAACCTTCATTCTATGATCCAAAATTCATATAGGATGATCCTCATATCTAACTATAAGTAAACCTATTTAGGCTGAAAAGAATAAGATGCATCTGAAAAGTAATTTCACAAGTAAGAAACATGGAATACAACATGCATATCCCAATACCACTATGGTAACTACAACCAATAGGCAACATGCCTGACTCTCCCGAGAATCTGAAATGGCCCGACGTATCTCAGTGAATGAATTGCATGTATCCTTATCCTCTTGTGTCCCAAGCATGGTGAAACATGTAGGAAAACCGAATCCCTAACCTCAAACACTAAAGGCCATCTTTGAAGGTCGATGTGTGATTTTTGACGAGATAGCATAGTAACCATCCACTTTTGATTCCACTGCACCTGCTCAATGGTATCTTGGACAAGACAAGGTCCTGACATTGTTGTCTCTCTCGCCTCCAGCCAATATATGGGTGATCTGCATGGAATACCTTAAAAATACTCATATTGATCTATCTAAACAGTTGAATCAATCTATTTTTATAGGAGAAATTAACTTGGGGTATGTTTATCTCCCATGAAACCCCAAAATCCATGATTCATGCCTGCATCATGTCTTACACCACCTGAATCATGCACTTTGACTAGCCATATATCTAGGGGTGGTAAGCTGTGCTCAGAATAACCTATGTACCCAATGCCCACTGCATCCCTTTCTGAAAACAAGAATTAAATTGGGCATCACAATGTGCAACCTCCCAAGTTCATCAACACTAAAAGTTTAATTGATTAGTAAGAAATTTTAATCCTTCGTGAGAATTTCACAAACAACCCACAAAAAATTATTACCTCAAGGTTACCTCAGAAATCCCATCATGAAATCCATTGCGACATTTTTCCATTTCCTCTCTATAATGGGTATCTGATTTGAAAGTCTTTCTATTTGCTGGTGTTCTGCATTCACCTACTAATTGATGGAGCACCTTATTTCAAAACCTACTACATCTCTTTTCATTCCTAGACACCAATACTGACGATGTAAATCCCAATACATCTTGGTGACACTCAGATGCCCTGGCCATATAGATGTATGAAAATCTTTCATCAGTTGCACACACATGTCTTTAGAAACCCATACGTGACCATGTAAATGTACAAATTTATCGCCACATATGGTCTAACTAGGAGGAGGGTAATCACCTACCACAATATCTTATGGAACTAGGCCTTCAGAATCCAATATCCTCATCACTATGTCGGGTATCTTTGAGGTAAACAGTAAGGATGAAAGAAATGTTTATCCCCAACTGTTAGGCAACTCCAAATGCATCTCAAGAACAATTTCATAATCTACCAATCACTACTCTCCTACTACACTAACTACAATTGAGTACTACTATTCAAAGTATCTGCCACTACATTACCCTTACAAGTTGTGTAGGTATGCTCTAAGTCAAAATACGGAAGGTATTCCATCAACCATTACTACATCAGATTCAAATCATGCTGTGTAAATATGTACTTGAGACTTATGTGGTCCATGTACACCACAAAATTATCTCCCACAAAGTAATTTATCCAAAAATAAAAATCATGAAAAACTGGAGCTAACTCAAGAATATGAATATGCTAGTTCCTTTAATGGGGCCTCAACTGCCGAGACCCGTATGAAACAACCCGTTCCCCTTGCATAAGAACTACTCCTCAATAGATACATTATGTGTCACAGTACATGGTGTAACTCTTTACCAGATATAGTAAAATATGTATCGATGCTGAAGTCAATCTCTATTTTGGATCGTGAAAGTTTTCCTCATAGGAATCTATCCTGAAACACTTTGATCCTTATTTACTCAATCCCATAAATTACACTACTAAATGTGATAAGTCCCATATGAACACATGTAGTAACTAGATATCCCTAGAATAATCTGTAACTCAAATATTTTATTGGTATACTCTTAGGAAACTACTGCTCTCACCTTCTCTAGGTCTACTGAAACTTTTGTCTCTGAGATGATGTGACACAGGATGTGAATATGATCCATCTAGAAGTGTTACTTGGTGAGCTTAGTATATAGTTGATTCTCTCTCACTATACTCAAAATGATATCAATATGTGTGGCATGATCATGTCTATTATGGGAATAAACCAAGATATAATCCACATAAACCTCAAGAAATGAATCAAGATTGTGATGGAACACTCATGTAATCAATTCCATAAAAACTATTGGCATGTTCATCAGATCAAATGACATTACCAAGTACACATATAGTCTATACCTTCTTCTAAAGAATCTGTGAGGTATGTATTCTGATATAACACACACCTAATGATAAAAATATCTAAAATAAATATTTAAGAAAACCCTAGCACCTCATAGATGATCAAAGAGATCATCTATTTGTAGATGAGGATACAAATTATTAACTGTTAATTAGTTCAATTTTTTATAATATATGCAGAGACTGAGGGTATCATCCAACTTTTCACAAAAAGGTCCGGTGAACCACAAGGAAATGTTTTGGCTAGGATAAATCCCTTCTCATCCAAATCCTCTCTCTCCCTCTTCAAGTCTTGCAACTCTGTTGCATCCATTCTATAAAGAGGAATGGATATTGGTGCAGCTCCTTGAACTAGTTCAATAGAGAACTCTACCTCTCTCAGAAGAGGTAAACATAAAATTCATCTAGGAATACATCCCTAAAATTGTCAACCACAAGATGGAAATCCATATTATGTTTTTCCTGATCATCCAAACACATACTAGAAACTTCGACTATCATCCTGCCCAACCAAAAATTCTTAGGTCCAATTCAGCTCGCCTTGACATCCCATTCACCTTTTTCTAGAAACGATCCACCCTTTGGTGACATAAAAATAACTCTTTGGAAATAGAAATTGAAAATGTATCATAAGTGAACCAACCAATTAATTCCATGGATGCCATCAAATCCGATAATATCTGAGACATATAGGTACCATATGAAGTGACACTAACCAAACCCAAGAGGGATAATCCTTCCACTGACACAAACATGTCATTCTAATTCCTAATAGTGTGTCTACCATCATAACATCTTTAGAAGAAAAATAATATATCCCAAGGCTCTCTAAAATGGTAATAGATAAGTAATTATGTGAATCCCCTATATAAAAAAGTGCAGAAGCTAAAATGGAGGCACAAAAATAGTGCCTCTGAAAGTAGAGGGTCTGTGATCTTTCTCTTGATGGGTATGTTGCAATTCATAAATCTGACCTATAATGTGACCCTATGACACATCATGCATACCCTGAGCTGATCCACCCTACTGTCACTGACAACCTTGGGTTTGTCTTCCTTGACCATGACCACCACCTCAGTATGAATGGAATAACATACCACAAATCCATGTCTGATGAGAATATGCTGACTCTACTCCTGAACGCGGTGTTTGTGCAGACCCTATCTCATATACTGCTGGTGGAATCATCCTACAGAAGTGTTATAGATGGCCCGTATTGCCACAATATTGGAACATGAATGGGTCTTTCAGAAACATTGACCTCATATTTCCTGGCCTACCACACTAGTAGCACCTTACTTGGTTATTGGGAGAAATGTTCTGACAAATCGCATTTTTAAGAGAAGGCTACAAACGATGCTTCTTACTACTAGTTATGGAAGTACCTGATATCAATGTCGAACCTCCCTAGATTGTACCTCCATATTCCATCATATTACGCTCCTCAATGAGTTCATGATTCACTACATCAGATACATTAGTCAACCTAAAGACATTTACCTATGATCAGATATCATACCTGAGACCATCGTTAAACTGCCTAGACTTCGATTCATCGTCTACCATCAAAATAGGTGTGAAATGATAAAGCTCAGAAAAATGGGTATAATAGTCCATCACTGGTAGATTGACATTCTCTAGATGCATAAACTCATAGGATCTATCAACCCTTAGCATATTAAGAAATTATTAATCATAAAATACTATCTGAAAATCTATCCATGACATATCCTGATGACGGTTTGACTGAGTGATAACATCCAAACATATCTTGGTGAAATCACATAGTATATACATCGCAAGATTTACCCTCCTCCCAGGAGGCGTCTCTAGATTCTAAAAGGTCAAGATAATGGCCTATAGCCAAGACCCCATAGCCTGTGGTCTGACACTTCCCAAAAATGTGTACAGATGCTGTTGCTAGGACACTCGCCTCATCTCTGCCATGGATGTGGAAAGTTGTGGTGCCCCATGAATGGTTCGAATAACCTCATAAATCCTTCAATAAACAGCACAACATCACTTGCATTTGACATAACAGATGGTTCCACAACTGGAACAATGGGAGGATTCATTGCTATTAGATGGTCGACTACCTCTTTGTTATTATCATCACCATCATTTCAGCATATAATTGGAGGTCACCATGGTGGAATAAATATACAAGGTCAAGCACACACCTCATTTAAAGACCATCATCAAGGTTCTCTATTAAAGATTTCATGAACTAAAAATGAGAAAAAAAAACCCTCAACGGTTACTAGAAGAGGATTACACAACGTGTAGATATCATACACAATGTGCACCCTCATTCTCCCACATGGGCATGATCTTCTACTTCCTCGGCTTGTAAACACACACAACAGATAGAGTGTAAGTATGGTACACAATGGGTACTCATGTATCCCCTCCCGACCATGTGCGTCTACATGGAAAGATCCATATGGGGTCTGCATTTGTAAAACAACAATGAGAGTATCTAAAATACATAGTGTACACGTTCCAAAAAACAACATTTCGTGCTCCTCTTGACACGGATGGACACATAGACATTTAATTAATGGTATGTACACATAGTTCATGGTGTGTACTTAAGAGAATTATTTCTTCCCAAATAAAATAACACATGACATGTGTTCTTAGAACCACGCACTATGTTGTTTGGGTTCTTGATATGAAAATCCCGTGAACTTTCTTTGGAACCCCTGATTTTTAAAGAGAAACCAATGGTATACCAAATTAAGATCCATGGGGGCCCATAGTCCCCAAGATTAAATGTTTTGACTCCACATATTGCACATCATAACAGAATTCAATACAAGGAAAAAACATGTTCCACTAAATTACATTATATGTGGGCCCCTAAACATTAATGATTAAAGTTCAGCATCCATCCAATTCAACCATAGTACATACCAATACACCTATCAAAACATTTTACATATCTCTACTGGTACTTATTAAAATATCATACATATATATCATGAAATCTATCACAACAACATGAAATCAACAATGATACTAAATAACATGGAATGATTGAATGACATGTGATTTCTAGCAAGTGTCTATATGATTCATGAGGTTTCATACCATCATCTCATTGGATTGAAACAAAATAGAACCACATTGATATCAATAATAACAACACAACACAAGTTTCTTAACCAATGGTTAAATCAAATTAATTGTAATATCTCAAAAATAAAAAATCACAATTCACTTTATTGAAATTTGGATATCCTTTACACGGGGGTTAGCAACTCATAGGCATAGTTTATTACCAAACTCTATTTCCTCCCTATCCTTATCTAATGCTGCAAAATAGTAATAAAAACCAAAAAAGACTCCATTTATACCACATTGTAATGTCCCTGATTCGCATTCCACTCAAAGGTGCCCCATACCCGGTTTCCACATGGCCTCAAGCGCATATCACTAAACACCAGAGGATTTCGACTAGCAGCCAGGGCCAAGGAGTGATAGTGGGGAGACTATTCACTACATAGAAGACTATACCACAACATAAAACATTAATGAATCAATAGTATAATAAGTAATATATTTCAATGAAGTAAATATCATAAGACATATAAAATAGCTACCCCATTGTCAAAACATACCATGGATGATGCTTCATGTCATATTTTCTTGGAATAAAATCCAAAACAGGTTACACTATAGTAATACATTATATAATTACCAATAGTGAGAAGAGGACAAAAGGAACTCAGAATCATCACAAGCATTGGCTTGGTCCCATGCTCTAATGCTCCTAATCATCAAATCAAGTACTTAGAGAAGGAAGCTTTACCTAATAAACACTTGAAACCATATAATCTATTTGGGCCCAAAAAATGTCCCAAATAGGGTGTGATAGTAAATCATAGTAGGTAACCACCCAAGGTATATGCCAACATGTCAGTGAATACATATAACCGGTAATGTAAAATAATAAAAGCAATAAACTAGGAAGTAATCAAAAGTAAACAGTTCTACAAGCACTTTTTTACGTTTAAATTTATTTCATATTCATTAATAGTTAAATTATATTGAAATATATATTTCTTAGAATCTATCCTAAGCTTGTCAACACCGTATAAATTTAAGAACAACAGATACCTCATAAGGCCATATAAAAATATATAGTGAATAATGAATACTAACTTGTTCTTTGGATTAGAAGACTTGTCATAAGTCATTTCATTTCAATATTCAAATTAAAATCTTTGTATTTACTTGAAATTTATAAGTTGTAATTCAAGTATTACTCAAGGTGCAATTCTACCTACATCTTATAAGCCCATCTATATTATCCTCTCCGAAACCTGGTATAACTCTAGGTCTGGTGCGTGTATATGTCAACTGAGTCATCATAGGATCCTATAAATAATCCCATGTATCACCCAAGTAATATAAACGGTTCCAATAGAACCCATACATGGAATCCCTCCATGGAACCATGTTTCATTCGATAATTAAATAAATCCTCCATGAACCTATCCACCACATATGTGGTTTGCTCATGGATTCAACATTTAACCACCCTTTTAGTTTATCCATGGAATCAATTTAATGGATCCTTTGGTCACCCGAGGTATAAGGTAAAACAGTCACATAAACCCGTCTATGGCTTTCAAATATGAATACATGATTCACCCATTTCTATATTCCTTTTTTAAAAATTTAAGATTTAATTAAATATTTCATTAGGCATGCATAGGTTAAAACCAAAAGAATCAAATATAATCTAAAGAAATGTCCAACCTCATAAGGATTGGACATTCCAATTACTCACAGTGTAACAATTCACATGACAAGAATCATATGTAAATTAAATAATTATATGTCTTTATCATTAATAAAATGGCATGGGAAATCCATACAACAAGTCAGTCATGTAATTTAAAAATTCACAACCATCAATTATCACATGTAGGAAATTCATATATTTATCCAATTTTATTTTAGACAGCCTATGAATGGTAAATAAAGTCTTTCCTCATAGGAATGTTCATCCAAATTCCATAAACGTTCATTCAAGGAAAACAAACCCATGGGGTGGCCCAAAATCAAGGTAAAAAACCTAAACATGCATTAAATCACTTATTCAATTACCTACACAACAATAGGAAATGAAAAGGGTCAAATATTAATCAAAGAGACACCCAAAAATAAGTGTGCGACACTATGACATATAGAAATATCTTAAAAATTAGATAAAGGCATGAGACCACCTACCTCATACTCGTACAAATATCATCATCCATTTTCATCCACAAATTCGACCAAGAGCAGAGTAGATCCACAAAAATATCATCAAAGATAGACACTAGATATCTATGTCTAGAAAATAACTCACTATGAATGGAACAAGAGGAATATATATCTCAGTGAAGGGGTTCCAACACATTTGATGATGTTCGAATCAGATTTCAGATGAAGAATTTGGAGGTAAAACTTCCTCTGGAGCTACTGTTTGATAAAACTGGATGAGAGTTATATCTATCTAACAAAACATGAGGCTACTACCCATTTTAGCCAAAAAAAAATATAGCTATATGGTGTGTACTAGAATATACATGTCATTTATATGCTTAATCCTCTTTTTCTACTGACATCCCCTTGCATGTCATACCGACGTCTATCGAGTTTCTTAATACGATGTGTACTAGGATTATATAGGGTGTGTAACCCTAAGTCTTGTCACGTAACAAGCCTATAGCCAGTACTTGGCCACTTTTCCTTTTATCTCTTAAAAGAACATGAAATAAAAATATCCATAATTGAATGGATTAAATGGATCCATACGGTATGGAATTTTTAAAGGTATAAAAATGAAACATCATGTACTAGTTGTCAAATACCACACATAGTTGTGAGAAAATCTAGCATCATGTTCATGCATAAAATTTGTGCATAATAATAACATAATCATTGTGAAAAAATATCGAATCATGTTCATATATATTGACCATTTCCTCATGAGATATAACATTTTACCCAATGAATTGTTGGATAATATAATTCTATGTTAACCAGTCACATCATAAAATTTACCTAATTATGCAAGCCAAATAGAATGTATAACAATTATAGTCATGAAATAAAAAAAATGAAGAAAATTGTTTAAATAGAGATTTCATAAATGGTAATTTCATTAATATAGTTTTTGGTTCCCAAATGATAATGGTCAATCATACTCTGACTTAAAAAATTGTTATTCTTAAGTAGACAAGAACCATTTTAATATGAGTAGAATATAGTGTTTTTAATTCAATTTTAAAAAAAACATTCCAATATTTGAAAATATTTTAACATGGTAGGAACATGTATATCCTTTAAATATAAGTGAAAGGAAAATTAAAGGATATAATAAGAACATTCATAACATTTATGAGAGAATAACTGAAAGAATGGTTTTGGGTTTGAGAATATTGTATCCTTTATTCTCTCTTTATTTTGTAAATTTTCACCTCTAGAATAATAAAATTATATATATTATAAAATTGATCCAGTAGTGTATTATAGTCATTTATACAGATATTTCTCAATTATAATAATATTATTATATTTTTTAATTTTCTCTGATAAAATTAAATCATTTTGATATAATTTTTTCATAAAACTTTCTCATTTCTCTTTGATTTCTCTATTTTCTTAAATTTAATTTATACATTAGTATAATTATTTAAAAAAATTATAATGCATATAATAACATGTCTATATATTATATATAGATTATATTACCTATACATGATTATGTTTACATGTGTTGACATGACAGTGTCTCCATAAGAGGTTAACTAACCCTTGATAGGAAATTAAAGGGAGAGTAGGAAAGATATGCTTAAGATATATATATATATATATAGTAGTATGATACTTATAGTAGGATACCATCATTAATATAATGATAAATTACTACATAATTAATTAATTTAATGTTTTTTTGGAATTTTTGGTGTAAAAATTAAAAAAAGAGGAAGAAGAAATAAAAAATATTGAAAAATGGATCAAAGATTACTTAATCCTCGGTGTAGCTCCACTTGTATGACACTATAAATCCTTGGTGGTTGGAGTTGGATTTCTCTGAAATGTTCCTTTGTATTCTACGGGTCATTGGAGAGATTATTTAGGTAGATATTAGGCTTTATAAGGGGTGAGAGGATTGGTTTTTAAAGGGGAGGGAAAGAGGTTATTTATACATTAGGAGAGGGGTATTTTTAGAATAAAACATTGAATAAAATAATATATAAAAGGAAAAACTTTTAATAGTGAGTTTTTTAACTATAAATAATATATAATTATTATTAAATTATTTCAAAACATTAAATAAAAATTATAATGATAATTCATTCATTTATTAAAAAGCATTGTGAAAACAAAGAAACATTTTTATTTTAAGGAATCACTTTTTTTACATTAGGTTAAGGAGAGTTATTTTTTAGGTTTGGAAAATATATTTATTATATTTTAATGAATCATTTAAGAAATATAATATATCATGGAAAAAATAATTCTCTATAAAATATTATATCATTATAACATTATAAATGATGTAATATATGATACACCTGTTATGTGAAAAGTTGTATTTTTACAATTCAACTCAAAATTTATATATTTCAGAAAATGGCCAAAAAAACACCCTTAGATAATTTTTACGTTATTATATCAAAAATGATATTGATTTTATCAAAATAAATTTATAAAATAGTTAACTTTAATTTTTAATATAAAATAATATTTTTTACAAAATATTTTAAAATATTATTTGTTAAAAATGCACATATATTTTTAATGAGTTTTTTAATCATGATATTCATTTTCTTGAATTATAATATTTTTATTTACATAATGTATTCATGATAATTATTATTTATGTGAAAATATATTATATTTTATTTGAAATTACTATTCCAAGTTCCAAGTTACTATTTATAATGGTCGTGTTACTATTTCCATCGATCCGGTTACTATTCCCAAAAGTCCAACTACTATTCCAATGGTATCATTACTTTATATAAATACACCAACATTCATTCATTCATCATTAAACTGAGTTATTTTAAAGGTTTAAAAGTTTTTTGTTTCTTTTTTATAGTGTTGGATGTGGGGGAGATAATTCTAGTAGATTGGGGCGATACATATTTTGACAATTTAGATTTTATTTTTATGTTTTTTGTCCAATTGTAATGTATTAATTTTTAATTGGTTTCATTTATGAATAATATAACATTATTTATTAATATTTTCTTTTGGGTTCTTTATATTTTTTATAATAAAACACACATAGATTCAGAAAAAAATATTACTAATTAACTTTGTGTCATTACAAAAATACTTGTTTCAATTAAAAGTGAAAAAATATATTTTTATACAGATAACACTTAACATTATATCTGAAAATTTTTCTATGTATTTTGTAAGTTAAAAAAATAACATTTCAAACATTAAAGAATAAATTATTTATTACCAATAATGATTTTAAACTTCTAGGTCATTATCATATAATGACCAATTCATTCAAATTTCAAGTTTCGTGGAAATTGAATTTTTTTTTACTAAAAGCCATATTTTTTGAAAAAGCTAAAAAAGTAATTCAATTTTTTTTTGATATTATGAATTCAAAAGATGATAATTTGGTCAAATAAATATTTCAAAATTAAACTTTAAAAAAATCATGATTCAAGGATCTTTAGAGTGTACATTGTAAATTTGTTTCAAGATATTTCATGTACCTGATATAGTAGAGTATCAAGTATCTAAATAAATCATGAGTCAGGGAATAAATATTTTTCTTTATATAATATATGGATCCTAGTGTCTGGAAAAATCCGAAATACCCTAGTTCCATGGTAGCCGATGCAGTTCTAACAATTCCGAAAGGGTGTTCCCGATATCCATTTGTTAAAATATAGCACTTTGTATCATAAAAGATTAAAGTGGGGATTATTTTTTCAAAAAATTAGTGTAAGAGAAGATATAAAAGTCAACATGCTTGACAACATAAATGGGTGAAGTAAAAAAACAATAGGTAAAAAAATCGAAAGAAGTACATCATCAATGTACTCGATATCTAACAAGATGAAAACATAGACATCCCATGAAACAAGTGGATAAAACCTATACCAATAACCTATATAATCACTATACGATACAAAAGATCAATAACATACACAACCTCTCTGTGGTTCATTACCATTTCTTAGACCTGGAATAAGAAAGTCTACAAATTCCCAATGGAAAAGTTAGAGCAAGATCTATAAATCATAACAAGGTCTCAAAATTTCTTCCATAATAAATACCATAAGATTTTTACATTTATAATATTAGTTTAATAAAATAAGGAATGGGATTACATTTTTTTTAAAACCAAAACACAATTTCATTCCAAAATATGTTAGATATATTATAGAAACATTCAAACAATCTAAAATGAATATATTATATAAAAAATTAATATAAATCTATTGGTACGAATAAAATAGTTCAATAGTAAATGAAACGTATAATCAAAAAACAAATCAGAGTAGATAAACATGTTTAAAATCCTCATGGTAAGTCATTTTATCAGGTATTAGGATCCTCACACATCTCATAATAATCATAGATCTTGTTAGGTGTGCACACCAAAATACACCTCAATAGGGGAACCCATAATGGACAGTCTACAATCAAATAGGGGAACCCACAATGTGATATCAGTCTAAAATATTTTTTGTATCATTTAACATCATCAATCCATTTATGGGGATTCATGGTCCTAGCATGCTTTTCCCTAATACCACTACCTTCCTTGGATAATCTGTTCTTCAAAAAATAAATCAATCAAATTGGGAATCTGTCATATCAAAATATTTCCAAATAAAATTTCCAAAATTTAGGTATCAACATGGCTTTTTCCCTTTGAAAACAAATTCAATTTTTTTCATAATTTAATTCAATTTCAAATAACATTCAATTATTTTTATATTTTCTTAAGATCATTCTTCGAATCATTTCATCAAAATGATTTCTAAAATCAATCAGTCAGTTTTCACAAAATTTCCCCACAATTTCGATTCAATTGAAATTGTGGATTTTTTTCTCAATTTCCATACCCAATTCTATGTTTTTAAATAATTTAAAAAATAATTTTAAGTTTATCATTAAATTAATGGTTTGAATCACATGGAAATGAATTTTGAAACCCCCTAACGTTTGATATAATATACATAAATCAACTGCCACAATGGGGCTCGCTAGCAAAGAATGAAGGAATAGAAGAGATAGGAAGACAATCTATAATAAACATCCAATAAAATGATATTTAGACCCCTAAATTAGATAATGGTATATAAATATCTTGGGAGGAAATAAAGAGAGATTAGAAGAATATATTCGAGAGGATATCTACTTACCTAGAAGAGATCGATCAAGATCAATGCAGCTTTGATCCTCCAAGGAAAGAGTTTAAAGGGTCCAAAATAATCTCTAGGGAGCCTCTATGTAATAATTAATCTTTTTAGGTCTAAATTTGGGGATTAGAAACTTAAAATAAAGGTTTTAGTAATTTTAAATCAAAAATATATAACATTATAATCATGTGTGCCTGATTAGCTGGAGATGGAGCTTAGTTAAGGGTAATCATGCGCCAGCCATGCACGTATACTATTTGGAGTGCAGGGTTTCCCTTGGGTAGGATTACATTTTGAGAATATTTTAACCAACCATAAATTACCCACTATCCAGGGGTCCAGGGTTTTCACTTGGTTTATAGTGTTTGGTCAAAAAATTTTCCAATGTGCACAACCCAACAAGCTTCCAATGATTTTACAAATATCCTTGAATGATGAAAAAACAATACTTGATTAAATTATGTAAAAACAAGGGTAAAAGAATAGAAAACATTATCCACTAAGACGTTACAACTTCCTTACCATAAAACAGGTTCTATCCACATAAAGCATGCCACAATGTTGTCATAACATAGAAATGGTGCCACTACTCTCTCACCAGTGCCTCACATCCCATGTCTCATGAGAATCATAACCATGATGACATTGACCACATACCAAATATATCATACACCCATGAAGTAACATTTTATAACAATAAAAATTTCTAACTAGATGTTCAGTCACAAAAAAATTAGTCTCAACATTAAGATCTTCCCAGCTCAATACATGAGATGGGCAGAAAGACACTTATGGAGATGTTATAAATGAAACACATAATATACCAACATAAAATTTGTTGGAATTAATAAATTGTAAGATAAATTCTCCACCTTATTAAAAACATAAAAATGTCTCAAAAATGAGAATTAATCTTTCTTTTCCTCCAAATCCATCGGTAGAACTACTTAGGTGAAACTCTGTAGAACACCTGATCACCAACCAAGAACTCCAACAGTTATCAATGACATTCACAGTAAGACTAATACCAAGTCTTTTTCTTCAAAATTGTATAACAAATCAACAAAATCATTTCTATAGTTTTATGGACCATGATTATTCTATCCAAATAACATTAACCAATCACTAACCAACATGATAGAGATCTACAAGGCCAACTATACAAGGCCTCGAAATGGGTCATTAGAATTGAAGACTATTAACTATTGTTATAAGAAAACCCAACCAGACACAAATGGACAACACATGATCCTCCAAAATTGAAGATTTAGGAATTAAAATTTAACTATATTATCTATAAAGATTTGTTTTTATTTCCATCCCTCTAAAGATGGTATTCTATACTCAAACGCTCTTGAGATCTCATTTCATCTTGATGGACTCACAAAAAAATAGCTAACAAAAGGATATATATCAGAGAATATAATAGATAAAACTCCATGAAATGAAAAATAACTCTCACATACATATTTACAATACCCTCAAAATTGGATGTATCATGAATGGTAAAGAAATGAGTTGATTTCATCAGCCAGTCAATCATAACCCATATCTCATTCTGTTTCATAGGGGTACATGCCAACCCAACCACAAAATCCATAGAGATATCATCCCACTTCTAATTTAGAACTATATGTGGTTGAATTAATCCTAAAGTTCTCAGGTTCTTGGTCTTTACTTGTGAGAAAATATAGTAATAATAAAAAATAATCAATGCCACATCTCATGTTTGGCCACTAGAATCATCGATGCATATTATAAAACATATTTTTTGGTTCCATGTTACATAACCCATTAGGATTTTTGGAAATTCCCAATTACATGATTCCTTAATAAAAAAGGAAAAACAAATCGATTCCTAAAACATATAATACTAACATAATTGAATGAATTATCATCAATGGTATCCCCACCATAAAGAGAGTCCCTAATTCCATAGTATTCATAATCAAGATGCTTCTCCTAATGAATCATCCCAGAATGAGTAGAGGTCAATTGAACACTGGTCAAAACAGCCTCAGACTCGTTCCTCGAGACTCCCAAATGTAACTATCCAAAGAGATCCATCAAATTCCACTATTCTCATGATTCTATCACATTTTGGGTTGGAATATTTCTTCTTATGGAATCATAAATGCAATTTCCATTCCTCAGGGTATATGAAACATTTAAATAAAATTACATAATTTACTCCACCCAATGCCTCTAATAGAGATTTAAATATTTCTAAGACAATATATAACATAGGATTTTGGGATCATAATAAATGGTATAAATTTCTCATAAAATTTAATGTTTTTCCATTTAATTTAATGATTCACAACTACAAGTTTAAGATAACTAGTTCAATAATTCTTCTTTTGTGGCGTGTGCTTTTTAGAATTATAGACTACCACATGATCACACTATATATGAAAATAACCCAAACCAAATCCTAATATGTCACAAAAGATCAAATATCTATTCTTGGACCCTTGAAGAGTCAACACCGACATAGAAGTTAGGAGTTATTGTATCCCAGCAATAGAAATTTGACAACTTTCATAGCAAAACTACTTCACCAACTTTCAAGTTAGAGAACTCATCAGTGAATCCAACCTTATGAAATCCATTACAAACCGTAAATAATACAATGCAAATACCAAGAATATTTGGATCATGAAAATATTCTGATGTTTCTAGCATGTCATAATAGCCTTCACTTTCTCAAAATATATTGAAATACAACATTTAGAGACCCTTTGTTCGAAGAAAACCACTTACCAAATATAAAAACACATTTTTATATCATTCAATTGAGATAGTGGTTTCTCAAAATTTCTAGATTATCTATCATATGACGCACATGATCCTCCTCAGACTGAGAGTAAATTTAGATGTAATCCATAAAGGCCACCGTGAATTTTTCAAGATACTTGTGGAAGATTCTATTCAAAAAATACATAATGTCTGTAGGATCATTTGTATTACCAAATGGAAAAAATATATACCAATAACAGAATAACTAACTCTAGAAGGAATATTTCTAAATATCATATTTTTTTATTCTTAATAGGTTATGGACAGATAAAGCATCATTCTTTGAAAAACAGTTCACACCTTTTAACTAAACAATGAAATTATAAATATGTGGACACATATACTTTTTCCTCACCGTACCTAGATTGATTTTTTTGTAATAAACGTATAGGATAAGTGTTCCATCATCTTTCTTCACAAAGATATCATTTTTCACCTAATTGGTCACACTCAGGTGTATAAATCCTTTCATTAATATATCATCTAACTATGTCTTTAAATCATTCTATTCAGCTAATTACAAATGGTAAGAAGGTGTGGATAATGGTTGAGTATCAAGTACTAAATAAAAATAAAAACACTGCCTATTTTTTGTAGGAAAACCTGATAAATCAGAAGGAAATAGTTCAATAACCTAGACGAAAACTAGAGGGAGATCCTCACTCAAGGATTCCCACTCAAGATCAAACATAAATCCTCGAATTAAGTTCCACATATATGGATAATAATTTCTAGATATACTAAAACTTATGTATAATCCCCCCAAAAATATGATCACAACCAATCAAGTGAATTAATGGATACCCATAAAAGATAAAAATTCATTTGGTCCTTATAGTAATGAGTCAATCCATCGTGAGAATGAAATCAAGTGCTTTCATGTTGGGAACCCTAAAAATCTATTTAAGCTTGATTTATGATAGAGACAAAACACATGAAAGAAAAATGAGACACCACTCTCTAATCATTTGAGGGGTGTAGTATTATCCATCTTATAAAAATAAATATCTATATGAATATTTCGATGTTCCAAAATATATGTCAATACAAACAAGTGAGTTTTATCAAAATCAAGTAAATCAATCACTAAAAATGAAGCTATATTGATGATACATTTTATTGTTTTTGGTTGTGTATTAGGTTGCTCTAGAAAATATTACACTACCTGATGAATCTTCATTCTTGATTTACTACTAGAAATAAGACATATAGAAATGGTTTTGGGAAAAAAATTAGTATAGGTCATTAATTTAGACCTATACCAACAGTTTAGCCAAAACCATTGGTATATGTCACTTGTATTGACCAATACCAATGGTCTGGCCAAAACTGTTTTGTATAGTTCACTAATTTGAACCAATACCAATGGTTTGGACAAAACCGTTGGTATATGTCACTTTTAAACTTATACCAACATTTTTGGAAAAAACCATTAGTATAATCCCATTATAGAGACCCTATACCAATGGTTTTGTCAAAACCATTGGTATAGGTCCACCATATACAAATAGTTTCATCAAAACCATTTGTATAAATCCAAAAAACAAATAACCTATTCCAACAGTTCTAAAAACTGTTGGTATAGGTACATAAATTTTTTATAGAATATTTTTTCAAATAAATTTAAATAAATTAAAAGATAAAATAATTATAAATATACACATATATATTTATGATATTATTGTCACGAATATCATGTTAGGTCAATATTTAGGTGGTAAGATTATAAATCAGATGTGTTGGGATCAAAACCAAGCGGTGTTTATTTTTAATTACCCATACCAAAGGTTTGAAAAAACCGTTGGTATAGAACTATAACAATGGTTTTCCCAGAACTATTTGTATATACATATCCCTATTCCAAACCAACCAACTGCCAACTAAAATGTTGGTATATGCAATAGTAATGGTTTGGAGACCTATACAAATTGTTCCAAACCATTTGTATAAGGTATTTTTCAATTAGTGATTCTTGCATCTAGAACACCTTAAATATCAAATCATATAATTAAAACGTGGTATTTATAGGTATTAATGATCCCATTCCACTTCTTAGAGTAGAAAAAATGGAGTAATTTCTTTAGTCATCTTGAGAAACTGTATGAGTTGTAGATCTTAGGTTCCTCATTACAAACACATCTAAAATTTCAAATATTTCCACATGATAAATAATTTAAAGATACTCCACTAAGCTCTAAAAAAGGTATAAGGGATGCATGTAACCAAGAACCACCACATGACTCATCACAATTCTTCTTTCCATTAATGTAATTCATAGAACTAAAACTATGAGAAAAAGAAACTTTTTAAAATCCTGAGTTACCAGAAATTTCAAGCTCAACCATCATCTCCTTATCCATTATGTTGTTATACAAAATGAGCATCAGTAATAAAACATATGAAAAATTATCAGGTCAAATACCCATCTCGAATGGTCAGGAATTCATCTTCTCATTCGATACAATCTCAGGTGAAAACATCACAAGATTAGAGAAATTGTTCACATACTGAATCTTGGTCATATCTTTCTGATGTTGATTAATAAAATCCATAGTCTTATCCCACAACAAAGATTATGGATAAAACTAATCAGGGGAAATATCCCTAATTTCCTTGCACCGGAAATCCCCAGGCTTCTTTTTCATCACCATCATATCCCATTATCTCTTTCTATGACCTTCTATCTTAAATGTTCCACATGTCACATTAATAGCATTGGGAATCTCTAATAAATTAAAAGAGATCTTTATATTGTTCAACCAATCCTCATCCTCTTGAGGATTACTAGTTTCTTGAAAATATGGTGTATTCTATAAAAGAAACTCTTGGGATTGATTCTGCGATTCATTATTTTGAGGTTCCATGACTGGACCCTTAGTAGGAATGGTTGTAGAATCTTGTCCTAGAGCTTGAAAAACATGACAAATATTCTCAAAAAGACATTGTTCTACATGAGGATTCTCTTATTGTGTTTTACCAATATATTTATTCTAAAGATTATTCAAATGTATTCTCAGAGGCATGATGCTACACATCATAAATAGAAAACACTGAAAGCATTATAAAATTACAAAGTTAAATAACTCAAACAAGATTAATAGGAATATAAATCCCCTTAGATAAGAAATAAATATTTGCATTACAACATATCTAAATAAATATAAGTTATAATATTAGATTAATATCAATTTATTCCTTAATAATACATTCCCCTAATACTTGTAGTAACTTGAGGATTATTAAAATGGGAGGCGTCCAGGATCTCCCATGTAAATACCTGTTATGTCATAAAAATATTATCCCATGTCTACCATGAAAAACCAAAATGAATAATGACTACAAAAAAAGATTTTTAACCCACACCTCTAATAGAAAAATTACGAACAGTCTTGGATACCCTGGAATCTTGATACACATGATGACTCTGACATGGCCCAAAGGCCGTTCTAATACCTATGGGATGGAGACAGTCACCTAGAATCATAAAATATTAAATGGTGTATTAATTATAAAAACAAATAGTATAAGAGAAGTTATATATGTTTGAATTCTCAACACTCTTGAAATGACAAGTACTAGATACAACTAGTAGCACAAAACCCAAATTGTTACATAGTCAAAGTACTCGATATCTAAAAAAATTTAAACTCCAACATCCATTGAAATATAAAGATTACACATCCGCTAGTCAATTATATCATCACAAAATGGTATAAATAATCAAGAACATCCACCATCTATAATTGGTTCTTTCTCTTTTCTCAAACCATTAATAAGAAAGTCTATAAATACCCAAAATAAATGGTAGGGTCTGAGTTATAAATCTCATTAGGGTATCCCCATGTGTTCCATAATCAGTACCGTAAAAATTTACCATTTATGTTATCAGTTAAAAAATATTTATGGAATTATATTTTCATATTTTAAACCAAAAAATTATTTTACTAAAAAAAACGGTATCATATATTAAATCATCTTTCAAATAGGATTAAATGAAAATTTTATATACTTTTATTATATAAATCAGTTACCATGAATAAAACTATTTTATAGTTAGTGACATGTATAGTGAGGTCAAAAATCATAGTAGATCACCATTTATGAAAGTATCACGGTATGTTAGTTATTCAGGTAATAATATCCTCACACAAATACTAATAATCATGTCTTTAGTTGACTGTGTGCACAGAAATACTCCCAAATAGCGGAACCCATAATGGGCAGTCAGGACAATGTTTTTTAATAATAGTTTCTAACATCAATTCATTTATAGGTAGGTAAGGTAATGGAATGCTTACCCTAGTTACCAGTAACTACATAGGATAAAAATTTCTTCAAACAATAAATTAATAAACATGAAAATTAATCATTTAAAAAAAATTCAATTTTTTTCCCAATTTCATGTTTCAAAATTCTATTTTCATTTGAAAACCAAATAATATTTTTTCATTATTTCATTCCATTTAAAATTACATTTAAAATTAATCAATTTCTCAATATCAGTCATCAAATCATTTCATCAAAAATATTTTCAAAATCCAACTTTCATTTTTTCAAATTCACTCCCACAATTTAAATTCCATTCAAATTGTGGGGTTTTCATAATTTGTATACACATTTTAAATCAAAGATTAAATCATCTCAATTTTATGTTTTTAATTAATTTAAAAAATATTTTAAATTTAATCATGATATTAAATGTTTCAGTTATAGTGAAAATAATAATGAAACAACCTTACCTTAAATAAAATATCTAGACATAAATAACTTCAATGGGACTCACCAACAAAGAAAAAAGGCACAAAAGATCTAGGATCACAACATAGAATCAGTATCCAATCAAAGAGTGTTTTGATATTTAAATTACATGATGATATATCTTGTTTTATGGTTAATATAAATGGATACTATAAGACACTATTTGATAGGATATCCACATACCCGAAAGAGATCGATCGAGATTAACACTGAATAGATCCCCCAATGAAAGGGTTTAGAGGGGCCAAAATCAACTTTATTGTTTTTACAAGTATGAATTAATCATGATAGTTCTGAATGGGGTGATTAGGAACTTATAAGAGGAAGTTTGGAATTTTAAATATTTTTTAGAAATTTTAAATCTAGTGAGAATGGTTTGATATGGGAACACGATTAGGGGAAACTATGCACCAAATGTGAACCACTACTGTTTGGGGCACTTGGATTACCTTGGGTGGGTGCATGGTTTAGGAAACTGTGAGACAAATATTAATCCACCACTATCTAGGGGTAAAAAATTTTCATTTGGGGCACCGTTCTCTCAAAATATGTTCCAATCATGCACAACCCTATATACTTCAAAGGTTTCCAAAATCTAATCGAATGACCACAAAATAAGTCCCAAGGTAATGGATGTCAAAACAAAAATCAAGGAATACCTGAAAAAAAGATACATGATGTTATAGGTTGGTGTATGGAAACATGATTAAATAATCACTATCCCTGAAAAAATGGGAATATTAATTTTGTACAATAATATGGATATAAAATATTTTCTTATATTGAGTATCTTTTCCCAAAACATTCATAAAATAAATGATACATTCCAATATAGGATTAGGTTCAATTATTAGTCCCTTAGATTCCATATCATAAGATATAATTCCTTATACAATGATTCTGAGGGATATATAATTCTATAACCACAAATAACATTATATTGAAAGACACATATGTGTGCCACAGTAATATGAAACCATTCTTAGTTCCACCATATATCAATTAACCTATGAAATATAAATTGGATTAATAAATATTTACATAAGGAATAATGAGAAATAATACATAGAAATAAAGGTGGTTGGTATCATTATAGAATAACCCTAGTGAATAATAATAACATTTAAAAATGTTTAAATTGATGAAAAGACTGTGTAAGATTAGTAGAACATTACATTGAGAAATAATTAGAAATACCGTTTACATTTTTGATAACATTTATTTAAATAGAAAATTCTTTATAAAAAATGGGTATATAAATTATTATTTTATACCATGAAAATTTATAGAGAAATATTTTTAAACAGAACTAAAGAATATGTCTAGTAAATTTGATCATGTGGGAAAATATTTTTAAAAATATTTATTTCAGTTTTTTGTAAAGAAGGTCAAAGTGAGGAGAAAACGACCATAAAGAAATTTTTCAAAGAAGAATAATTTGTTAATAAAATTTGGGTAAATATAAACAGACATTAATAATCCCTAAATTTAGATATAATAATATATATAAAATATTTTTATGAATATTTTTATGGAGGAGAATGATTCCTGACTGAAAATGGTGATAAGGTCAGTTTATCTTAGAAGAATATTTTTAGGTAAATTTTAAACCATAGGGTAGATAAATGTTATGAATACATGTAAAACCAAGAAATATCAATATAATGTGAAAATAATTTCTTTTTTAGAGTGATATAATATACAATTTCCACCGATGAAAATCCAGTCATAAACAATATCAATTTCAATGTTTGATTTGAAAGAAACCCTAACATTTACTCATGACATCCATAAAATAACATTAACTTCTTGAATAACAAACATAACCATATTTATTACATATTTTAGAACATTATATATATATATCCTTCAATACTATTCAATTATAGTTTTTCATTATACAAATATTAGTTAGTTATTATTTTTTTAATTATCAGATGTTATAGTTATCGGCTTACGTAAGTAGTAAAGCATTATCATATTACTATATAAAACATGGGTTCAAAACTAAGTGGGAGTGAATTTTTTAAGGTTATATAGTAGGAATGTATTTTTTTAGTATCATTGGTATTATGTAAGGGTACTAAAGCCACAATATTATTCTCCATAATTGGGGTTTTGGGATAAGTATTAGGGATATTAGACACTAGGGCTCTAGAACATCAAAGTTGGCCAGTTTGACTATACTAGGGTAGCCTTAAGATGTTTGATCATCATAATTGTATTAACTAGGTATAGAAGATTGGGTGTTGAATAAGAGAGACATGGTAGACTCTATATTGTATTTAGGCCCTGTGCAACTCTATGTGTGGAAAGGAGAAGCCAATCACATCGTTAGATGGTGAGTAATGTGCATACATCAATGAGGTGTTTGTGAAATATTATTTCAATGTAGTCTAGTCAATGAAAAATGTAGAAAGGTATCTACTCCTCAATGAATTTATACTATGTAATATTGGCTTCTATTCCATGTAATGGTTTCCTCCAAAACCATTTATAAATGGTATTATCTAATAAATAAAAATTCAATGTTCTTTAGTCCATTAATCATTGTTAGAGGATAGTAATTTTGATTATTTCATAAATAAATGATAATAAAAATGTCAATTCACATTATTTAATTCCAATTTCATCATTTTTATATTTTTTAGGGTAAAATAATAAATTTATTTCAATGATTTTTGTAGTTGCATTTCCATTTCATGGAAATTATGGGTATCGTGAGAATGAAATTCATAATGAGGATATTTTGGGTAATTTACTTGTTAGAACCTATAAATATACAATTAAAATTAACCCTATATGTTAAAAATGTATAACAATATCTATGACATAAATTACTATTTAATATCATATGTTACCATTATTAATTAATTGAAACTTATTCAATGTGAAAGCAATGATTTTGGTATTGCATTATTCATGTAGGTGGTAGAACCGACCTAGATAAGAACGCGACCTTCAAGTGAATGTGGAAGAGTTTAGAGTTATGTAATAGTAATGTCATTTCCAAGAATATTAATTATGTTACTATAAAATAATTAAAGAGAATAATTATATTTATAAATATAGTATTCTAGAAGGTAATTGAAAAATATGGTTAGGGACTAGGTATACTAATGTATTATCTCATTTTTAACATGGGATCCTTTAAAATGAACGATTTAGGACTCCTTATTGGAACCAAAATAATAGCAACATCTAATAATTGTTTATGTGAGGAAAAAAAAATTTATTCAAGAGACACTTTAATGTTATTATTGTTTTCTAAGGGGTATAGTATGGGTCCATTTGTAGATTTGGTTTGAGTGGAATTTATGGATATATACATTTCTTAATGTTTAAGGTTGTAATTTTTACAGTAAAGTTGGTATAAAGTTGAAAATTAATTCATATGGGTCATAAATTACCCTATAAAAAATTTTATAGATAATTTTTATTACATTTTAAGTATTTATCACTTAGTTTATCTTTTTTACCGCATTTAACCTTTACTATGGTAAATCCTTTTTTACCGTATGTATTTATTTTTATGTAGAAAATTGAAATTGAACCACTTACATATTTTTCATATTCTGATAATATATTCAGAATTCATTTAATCTAATTCAATTTATAATTATGTGAAAATTATCTCTTAAACGAAAATATAAAATATATCAAAAAATAGAAAAATGTATTAATAAAAATTTGGTGTACTTAATCTTATTTCATACCAATTTATAATTGAATGATATTAATTTATTTGTTTATTAATTGAATCATTTTGTTAGAATGACTCCAAAAAATTATCATTTTTATTTATTAATATTAAAATAAAAACAATAAAATATAATTCTTTGATATGAAATATCATTTTTTATCATTTAAATATTTTCATCACATCACATTAAATATATTTATTTACCCTCTAGTCATTGTTTTCAATACACTAATATTGTAATATTTATTTGATTTTTATAAAAACAATATATCATTATTTATGAAAATAATAATACTAAAAATAATTATTAACATAAAATATAAATTTATAATAAAATATTTTAATTACGTAAATTTATTTAATTACATAATTATTTTCCATTAGTGAATTATTTTATGTTTAATTTTTTACCATAAATTAAAAAAATTCAATGAACATATATGATGCTAGTATATAAAATGTTATCATATCTAATAGTAATATATCTAACAATATTATTTCAAGTGACCATATATATTACTATCATGTAAAATTCTTTTATCAAGTTGTACATACATATCTATAGTCATTCATGCTTTTTTTTCTTAATTATCAAAATTTATATTATATATCTAATGTTTTCCTTTATTTATATTATTATAATTGGACATATGATCTTTAAATAAAACCATGAGGAAAATGATTTAATTTTCACAGTATTTTAAAATAAATGTGGTTTTATTATCCTTTAATTTTTCTTAATGATGTTTTACGATAAAGTGTCATAATATATTATTGTTTATCTTGTATTGTAATATTTTATATCAATAAAATATGTCATTATTTGTTTTCATTTATTGTTGTGTATATTGAAATAAATCAATAACACAATATTTATTTAAAGGGGGAAATAAATTATAAATAATTAATTTGTTATATAATACATTTTCATTTTAACCACTAACCTTAACATATCAAATTGGTTCTTAATATTATCCAAATTTTAACTCGACTTTGGAACTCTAAAAAATTTATAAATATGATCATGACTTCTTCAACTATTCCTAGGGATTCTCCAGAAATTCCAAACCACATAAAATACAAAAATGACTTTGGATGTTTTTAGAATATTTGTAATGTTATTAAACATCATTTATAATTAACTTTTCACTTAAAAATAATTATTCAATATATATTCATTGTTTCAACCAATGAATTGAATTAATTTTATGTAAATTCATATTAGTACATTGTGGATTTACTATTAGGTACCCTTTATTTATTTCAAGGATTCTTTAAAATTTTCTAAATTTATAACACTTATAACATATAATAATATTATTATCTAGACATATGACTAATATTCAAGATTTGGGTAACTTATAAATATTCATTTTCAACAATATTTTCCAAATTATTTCTCTCTAAGATATATCATTATCAGAAACAACTAAAAATTTTTTTCAAACATTTCTAAATGAATGCATCTAAAATAATTTCAGTTTTAGATCTTTAATTTTTAGGTAAATGTTTACATAATATCACTTTGATGTTCCATAGTGTTTCCCCAATAACCAAGATATATTCAAAGATCCATATTTAATGACACAGTTGTGGGGAACTTAAATATATTATCATTAACATCCTCTTGTACTCCAATCAAATAAAACTGTATTACTTTATAAAATATATTGAAATCATTCTTATTACCTCTATGATTATTGAAAATAAATAAATATTTATATAAAGTGGGTTTAGCAATCTCATCTATTGTTTTTATAATAATTACCAACATTAAAAATACATGTCAATAAGTCTTCTTTCATTATCTTCTCTATATAACTTATTAAAAAATTTAAAAAGTATACTAAGAGAGAATGGTATCAATTATCTTAAATAAATACACATTCAATATATCAACAAAAATTCAATGTGTGAAATGTTTGGTGTAGAAATAAAATGTGATCTAATCTAGAAAATAATGTTTTCTACTAAAAAGAAAAACATGATACCAACTCAGAATTAATTTTGTAGGGAATGATTTGATATTTTCAATTTGAAATAAATTTTTTGAACATATTCAGAGGAGATATTTAAACAATACTTCATGAAATTGAATTAACCGGATGATTAAAATCATTCCAATAAATAAGTAGGTTCTATTTCAAAAATATCTTTATACATTTCCATTCAATTAAGAAATATAATCTATCATCCTTAATTGAAAAAATTTATTCTTTTAAAACAATGAGTAATGAAAATAAAATTATACCTCATTATGGATTTTTTTATTAAATTTCAACAAATTATTGATTCGTATGAAATAAAAAATCATGTCATCTTCTCATGTCATCACAAGGATTAACTTTATCTTCATTTCATCAATTCATATCATTTTCATTAAATATACATCATGATACAAAATTTTTGATAATTTCTTGGATTGTAACATATATAAAATCTAAAAATTGTATTCTATCTTTCTGATGTTTTAGTTCTCTCCCATAATTATTTAAAACCTTACATTCCATAAAAATATAGAAAAAACCCATCATATATTTGAATAAGGTGGAACTAATTTTCTCTATAGTGGGAGAAAAAAATATTGTGTTTTAATTATCTAAAAAGTTACTCATTTTAATTATCTAAAAAGTTACTCATTTTTAGTAATGAATATATTTATTTTAGTGTTATATTCATATTTTATAATTCCTATTCATGATATATAAGGATTATTAAAAAATATATTCATACATTATCATATTTCATTAAAATTCTACAATGATTGGCATGATCAATCTTGTTACCATTTTTTGATATTCTCTCATTAAATTAGATTTATTCAAGTGGAACTATTTTTATTCTTTAAAAACATTCCTTAACTTATAATTTATCTTAATTTATTTCCCATGCAATTGATATTACCTAATTATTTTACATTTATTAAGTACATTCTCACATTGTTATATTTTAACATATGGTTTCTCATGAATCATAAAGTTACCATCTTTGGTGAACTTTTCATAAAAATATAATTATTATTGAGGGATTTCTTACAATAATAAAATATTTTATTTAATTCATTTCTTGATTATAAATTATGTTGATTTATCCATCCTACATTAACACTGATCATTATTCAGTATTAGTATGGTTGATAGTGTGTCCACCTTTACATTAAAAGAAGAAACTTTCTCTTTTTAGTGTATCACCCTTCTCAAATTTTTAACAATACACTTCCCAATAGATTTATATTTCATATGACCCAAGGTAGACTCTATCTTATTTCTATTTAACTTATGATTTTATTGTCTTATTTATTCAATTTTTTTTCTGAAATATTTTGTGTATTTTTTTAAGCATTAATATTAACTATGACTATATTTGATGTAGATTCCACTGATTTTTTCAATACTTTCAAATCTGTTTGAGACAAACAAATTATTTCTTTCTTATAATGAATTTATTTCATCATGAAATTTTATTCCCTTGATATTGGATTCATTTAACTCTAATGAATTTAAATTTTATTTCAAAAATAATTTTCATTGTTCTCGTACATTTCAATACATCATTAGTGGTATAAAAACCATTTTTTTCCTCATAGAACATTATTGTAAACTAATTTTTTAGCTTTCTTATTTTGTATTTTTTTTATCCACTATTTGGGATTATTTTAATGTGAAATTATTTTTTGTCTTGTTTCTAGCCACCATTGATGTATCAGTGGGTTTACATTATGTTTTATTCATCCAAATTTTTATATATGTTAATTTTATACATATACTATCCATGAAACTAGAATATGAAATATCATAAATTTATAAGATTGATGGAATATTTTTATTTGATCTCAATAGAGAATGGTAATTTAATGGTCTTAGGATATTTTTTGGAAAAAAATTGATGTACGTTTTTTATAAAGAAGCTATTTTAAAGAGTGTGTTGTAGAAATTATTCTCTCAAATTCTTCTAAAGGCATTTCATGTACCACTTCCAATTTGTCATGTTTAATCATCAATTTAAGACACTTCATAGTAATGTTATTTCTCTCACCCCTTATTGACATTAATCTACTTTAAAAAAAAATTATAGTATTCTGAACATGATCTAAATGAATTTGGTTATTTGAATTCAAAGAATATCAAACTCTTTAATCCTATCAAAATTTTACCCAATTGAGCATCCTTAAAAATGATTAATTTTTATAATATATTGATATTTTCATCAAATAATTATTTAAATTATTCCCCCTCTTAGATAGTATTGGGTCACTGATTCTAAAATATGGAGAATCATTATTAATTCTCTATATTAGTGGAATTTAATGATTTTACCTATTTGGATTTATTTACACTCATCATATCTCTTTTTACTAATGTTTTCTCAAAACATTCTGATTATTCCAAAAGATAGGTGATATATTCTTATATTATTATAAACAAGTAAAATATAAATGTTAATTTTTCATTCGTAAATGTATTCATGAAAACATTTTAATCAAAAATTAATTCATCTTTTGAATACTCAAAAATATGATCTCCAATAATTGTACTTGGATTAGCTAGAGAAAAATTTCAATAAGGGGAATCTATTTCTTCTTTTTCACATGAATGCTTTAAAAATTATATGGTAGAAAAGTTTTATATATTCTGGTTACTGTATTAAACCAAAAAAATTTCTTCATCCATGCTATATTTATCTTTATCCTGATTATAGTATCGAAAAAATGAAATCTACTCTAATTTTGTTAAATGGGATTCTATCTTATCATTGGTTTCATTTAGTGAAATATTACCAATGAATAAAACAAAATTTGTTTTATTTATTACTTTAAAATATTAGCGATTCATTATTATCCATATTCTTTAATAATTTCTTTCTTAACATTTTTATATATAGTTTCTTCATTTTATAAAATATCATAGGATATATTTATTCCATGGTTTCCTTGAATGAGAAATCTCCAGTTTTTTCTCATATAATTCTTCAAATGTTTGTTTTTAAATAGATAATAAAAACATAAAAATTAAAAATATTATGATCATTGAGAATCTAATTAATGGTATTGTTCTCCGATACTAATTTCTAAGATAATTTTAAATATTAATCACACTAAAATGGGGATGAGTCAATGTAATGGTTTTGAGGCTACCTAACAAAATTTCCCCTATATTACATCTACACACATTCATTGAATGGATCTCACTATCATTTTCTCGACCCCAATTTATTTTTTATGAATAAAATGATAAATCAAAAACAAAACATGCCAGGATTGGTTAATTTTGTTAGCCACCAAGATAGCCTATTATATCACCATTGTAAAATTCTTTTTATCTCGTGTGTACAATCCTCATATTTTATTATTAAAACAAATAATGGTAAACTGTATATCCAAGAATCCCTAATCATGAAAATAACTATTTATAATGAATGAAATCACTTATATTTTCAAGGAACATTCTCAAACTAGGTCATACTTTACAAAATAAAGGTTTCAACCAAATCATCTGTTATTAAAAATCACTAGGAAAGAATAAGTCCCATTTGGACTAAAAAATAACAAATTTTATTCATCAATTCTTCATTGAGAAGAATAATGTTCCAAAAGAAACATTATGTTCTCTCCCTCTCCCTATATAATCATTTCTCTTCATTTCACAAGGATAACCATTTCATCATTGTTTGATCTATCAATGTTAAAAACACAAAATACTAAATGGGATAGAGGATTCATTTCTCACACTCTTTGATACATAATATCCGTAATAAGATATAATATTATATCTCTTGAAATTATCTTCTTTGAATCATAGAGTATACGTGATGGTAATAATGTTTGATCTAACATATTTCTCTCCACCTCCTTTAATATCCACTTCATCTTCATGGATATTAATTTCCATGATGAAATATATAAATAATTTTTATTCTTGATACTTCACATATCGATAATTCTCATTTCATCTTGTCTGGAAAAATTATTCATAATAAATACATGAATATTGAAAAATATGTATACATAGTATCCTCAAAAATTCTTAAACTTTTAATCCTCATAACATCTCTTGATTATGATAGGAAATTTTCAATATATTTCCTAAAAACCATTATAATTTAATCCATAATGGCATGCATGTTTGCATATACATAACTTTATGGTGTCATAATTTCTTAATGACATGAGTAAAGTCTAACATTATAATGATATAATGTTTAAAACATTGATATTATCAAAATTGAGAGACTATAATATGTGGTTATCATTGTATATCTCAATGTGATGTTATCTTCTTCTTTATAACTTGACGCTCTCCCATGAAATTGTCTTTGTCACACACTATAATGTGAAAACCTTCTCTAATTATACAAAAATATCTAATTTATTCATGCCTTAATAACCAGATAATCATGAAATCTATACACTAAATAATATCAAAACATAATTATAATTACACATCCCTTTATTTTCCACATGAATTTTGATTATAACCATAATTAGATAATTTATCTAACCAAATACTAGAACTTGTAAATTTCTTCCAAAACATAAAATTTTAAAATTTTCTAACTATTTCCCCCTTATGTATCATTATTTTCCCTTTATGTATGATATTATGACTCTTATATATCATAGTGAGGATCTATGAATTTTCCAAAATTATTGTCTGAAACCCTTACATAAGAGTATATGGATCTTATGTATGTCAGTGAGGCTTGTCACCTTTTCAAATTCAACTCACAAATTACATTTAAATATTTCCATATGTACTATGATGACATTTAAATATTAAGAGAGTTACCTTTATGTATCCAAATTTCCTTCAGTCCCTGTATATATTACATCTATTCTCCTCCCAAATTAATTTTACAATTGATTTCCATTGATAATTCATCTATTTTTCCCGTATATTACCATTATATATTGAGAAAAAGACTCTTACATATTCATATACCTTCTAAAATTTTTCCAATTTCACTCTTCAACTCAAAATTATTTTTTCATATACATAGATATATGAATATAAATTTTACATATTTAAATTGAAACTAATATTAAGAATACGTATTGTATCAAAAGACATTACATATCACAGTGGTTCTTGAGAATTTTACCAATTTCAACTCCATTTCAGAATTCCATAACGTTTGGAAATAAATTTTGAAATTATTAAAAAATTCTATAGGATTTTATAGCCATTCCAAAACATCTCAAAACATCTCAAATGAAATTTAAATTTATCAAAAAAATATCTAAATTTCTTTAACCTCATTTCCAAAACCTTCTTCAATATATACGAATTCTTCAATATAGCTGTACTATTTCAACCATTATTCCAGAAACACATCATGAATTTTTATCTCAGTAACGTTAAGATTTTTTTGGTCTCTGTTACATATTGTGGAGGGACTTGGGAATTTTTTGAATTTCCAACTCTTCTAACATCAAAAAAAATCTAAAATACTTGGCTTCTATGTTAAAATATTGATAGGTGTATGTTTTTATGATTTATCAAAAACAAGATTTTTTAAATTCATAACCTCATTGAAATAATATTAATAGAATCAACTCAAACACTTCTTCAAGCATTCAAATTCAATATATATCCAATAATATCCCATGTAATCTATTCATTTTCCATATAAATAATGGAATTAGATCACTTCCATGTTCTAAGTTATTTTCACAATACTCTTGAAATATTCACAACTCAATATTTAATGAAACGTAAATTTGGAACCTACCATTCTTCTCAAAAATATACTTTGTTACTCCACACTTATTCAATGATATTCTTCTACAAAAAAAATCCATCAATTGCTTATTTTCTATAGGCATATAGTCATAAAATAAATATGAACACCAAGTGGGAAGAATAATATGGATAGAATTGTATCTTATAATTGATAATTGTGTTATCATGGTGACCATATTTTCATATATGTATCTTTATTATCCTTATAAATTGTATTGTGATGATTATAGTGAGATTTTTGTATGGATTATGAGGATATTATGGAATCTTGTTTAAAGAATTTTTCCATTATTCACTTGGGTAATTTTGATTGGTGAGATCATGAATTGATATTTAAATTTACTTACATTATTATTATATATACATAAGTATGGGATTGGTTTTTTTATTTAATTGTTTTTTATTACTATGTAATTTATACTCACCCATGTATAAGAACTTTTTCAATGAAGAACTCAAGCTTATGAATAAGAATTTTTTTATAGGAATTTTTTTCACATGGTGTATGATAGTTAGTCTAAATGGTTTATCTAGTGGTGAATATTGATGATTCCTTTTTTGTTGATTTTATATTCCTTTATTTGGTGATAAAATTGGCTCTTAATTATAGATATATTTTATTATTTAATATAATATTTTCCTACATATATTTATTAATTAAGAAATTTAATTTCTTGCATTATTATATTTAATTTTATCTAATATGATTAATTTACATTTTTAAAATGATTTTTTTCTTCAATTGGTTGTTTTAATATAGTTTTATGGGTGAATTAATAGAATTTTTTTGATTGGTTTCCCTCTTGGTGCCAATTCAAAACCCCAGGACTATTGGAGGAAAACATGATGTGTTACACTCAATCATTTCATTGACCAAGTAATCCTTCTAATAGAGTTAGGTCATGCAATTATGGTATTGGAGATTAGGTTATCTTATGGCTACTATATATAATAGGAAAATGTATGGATTTTTTTTTTAAATTATGTATATTTTTATTGTGGTATTTACGTTCAGTAAGATAGTCGAAGGAATCAGGTTAAGGGTGTGGTGGGTGATATATTCCTACTCACCCTTTTTTATTGTATTATTCATGAAATTGGTACTAATATTAATTATTATAGGGTAAAATTAAGATAGAACACACTTTATATAGTGATTCGTATAATATAGATTATGTGTAAGGTTATTTTTTCTAGTTGTGTTATTATAGAGTTAACTATTAGGGTGAAATTGTTTTCTTATGTTTTTATTATAACATTTTTGTCTCATTTAATATCAAGTTGTACTCATTAATTTATTATAATTAAATCTACTAAAAATATGTTCTATGTTTCATCGTGCCACATCTAAATAAAATTCATCATCAATTCAATCATCCCTCAGAAAAAGTAATTAAAAATATCAGAAGAATTTTATCAGAGAAACATAATCACAAACACTATTATTTCATGTTTAAGGTGGTCCTTGACATGAAAAATGGAAATTTCATGATAATTTTAATGTTACCTTCATCAAATTAAGCTTATTTTTATCATCCCATTTAATACAACTTAAAAAAATATCATTTAAGAACAAACATGACTTATTTTGAATATGAGGCGAGGAGGGACATTTTTAAGACACATATTAGTTAAGTTTAAAAAATAGAAATATGAATATATTATATTTTAAAAAAGGTTAAATCATTAAAATTTCATTGGTTGACATATAAAATAAAATTTATAAAATAAAAAAGAATCTAAAATTAAACACCCTAATTTTAAACCAAATAAAATAAATAGATATTGAATTTTTGATCTTTGAACTGAACCATAATTATAGAGATGAGACTATATGTATCTAATATAATTTAGAATAATTTAATGAATAAATTTTTTTTTGAAGCTCAGACCATGAAAAACATAATAATTCATATATAAACCATGTAGGATTGAACCAATTTTTTATGTATTGGTGATTCCAAACACAAATACATAGATCACTATATTCAAATATGAATTATAAAATACTTATGGAATGCCATAAACCATGTTACATTGCCAAAACGTCATGGATTTGTTTGGGTTTTTTCAACTATATACTCACATGGATCTGGGATAAGGAGAAAAGTAGACAATTTTTTCTTGAAATCAGTGGTCCTAGACGTATTTACTAAAATATATGGGCCTAACCACCATTATAGATTACCAATAAAAATAGTATATTTTATTTACATCCCCATTGTACTAGTCTTTTCAATAGAACAAAAAGTCTATCAAAAGTCTTATAGAGTATTAGTGACAGGATCATGTTTTTATCCCCCAACATTTCATAGGGGGAATATTTTTGGGGATTTTCTAGGACATACCCATTGGAAGGTAGGATTTTGTGAAAATAAACCCACTATGGGATGATGGATGAAATCCATGATGTATTACAATAAATATAAGAAAATAACCACCACTTTGATGGCCTACCATAAAAAGTATTATTGTTCAACTCTATAGTGAACGAGTATTTTAGTGCATGTGTTGTGTCTTCAGAAAATATTATATGAAAAATGAAAAAGTTTGACTAAGTTGTGACCAAAAAAACATCATGGAAATGAAATGTGATGGAAAAAAATTATTACATGAGGATACATATAAAAGGTATGAGATGGTCACATAAACAAGAAGTTTCATTCAATTATTATTTTTAAATTAAATGAACATGTGGGTTTTGAAAAAAAATTACAATTAAAATAAGTATAAATAATATTTTATGGTTATTGAATTATATTATAAATTTTAAAATATTGAGTGTCCTTTGATATTAAATAGTCGTCACTAACCAAACATACAAGGTGATAAAAATATTCTAAATACAGATGAAAATTATGATAGATAAGTTTTTATATTTGAAAAATATGGATCACTAATGACCAAATATACAAGGATAAAAATACATTAACACAAATAATATCAATTCAAATAAATATTTATTTATTAATGGGATGACACTTAATTTATTTTTTTCACATATTTTTTCAATGTAAACACTTGGAAATTTTAGAAGAATATATTTGTTTTTATAAGGATAAGAGATGGATCCATATTAAACAAGGGACAAAAAACTAAAGTGAATTTTTTATTATTGTAATTAAGTATAATTTATGTAATTTTAGAAAGAAATATGATTATTTATTGTGGAATAAAAGGATAATAAATATTGGATAAATGAAAATAAAAGTTCAATTTTAAAACATGTTTTCTATAATGTCATAAATATAAAAAGGAACAAAATCAATATATATATAACATGACTAAAATAGAAAACTGATGGTAAAGTAAATTAAGGGTTGAGATTCAAACCCAAATGAAATTCAAATTAATAAATTTTAATGTTTATTTTATAAAGAGTAATAAGTTGGAAAAATGATAAATATTTCCTAAATTTTATTAATAATTTCACTCAAATAAAATATATGGTCATTATATAAAGAAAATATTAGGAATTAAAAAAAATTCAATAGTTTATTTTCCCATATTCATAAAAAAATTTATTGAATGATATAATTGTGTATTTATGGGTTTTATATGAAATATATTGTCTTGGATCCACTAGGGATCCAACTGAGTGGACAAACATCAATTTTATGTAACCTTCAATTTCTAATCTCTGATAGAATGATTAATACTATCTATCTCCAATCTATTTTCAAAGATAAATATAATTAAATACCAATAAATAAACCATTTCACCAAATAACATTAATTTCTATCCATACATTAATATATATCATTTTTATATAATATTAAAATTGTAATGAGAAATTATATCATAATATAACAAAATGAATCATAAAGATAATAAAATACCATACATCAACATGGCCAATATTTCCAAACACAAGATGTAAAATAGAAGCTAAAAATATAAAAATATTAAATCAGTGCCTGTATAAGGTCTCTAATCCATCCACCACTATGTATATTTTATTTCTCTAGAATATGATAACATTTAAAACAACATCACTAATATACATAGTTAAAATATGAAAAACTCCTTAGTGTTCTTGAGAAGTTGAGTGAGTAATTAAACATGATATAGTTATCCTAGGAAATGAGTTAAGATATACATTAAACTAGATCTTTGTGAATTCACAAGATAGTTTTTTGTATGTGATAGGGACCATGCCCCAACCAACCAAATATACTAAATCAATGTTAATACAATGTTAAATCATTTATAGTTAATTTCATTTATGATCAAAAAATTACTCAAGAGAAGTTATTCAATTACACTCACCTAAAAATACTCATATTAATTTTCAAACTATAGTGGTAGACTCACTCCACACTATATAAATGTTCACTGGTTGAGGGATTACTGGCCCCATGGATGGATGTACCATTCCTCGTCTTTGGGAATGTATGTGACTATATTAATTTTATAGTAGACCCAGACATTTTCATTAATGTAACACTCAAGGGAGTACCAATACATCATTCTTGAGATAGGTTTATCATTCCATGACCAATGGGTGATAACCTAACTCCATTAAATGAATGGGGGACTACAATTTTTTTATTAAAAGTCGATCGGGTGAGTATCTAACCTCATGTATACTCCGATTACTATAGAATCTCATTTTCATGAAAATGAATGAGAAGAGAGGGAGATTAATTTCTAAAAAATAATCTTCTACCACTACCATAGTCAATTGGTGAGTAATGAAGTGTTACTCAGATGTCATTATCTACCTCTAACCAAATCCAATGGGAGAGGATAAACAAAAATACTATATTTTACTATCCCCTCCAACATTCACAATTTTTTTTGACAACATATATACTTAGATTTATGTAACATATACATAGAGATACATCACACATTATAAGTGGGGAGAAGAAATATAAGAAATCATAAAAATTTCTTGGAAATAATGAAGGGAGAAGATATCTTAATAATGGGAAAATCATACCCATCTAATTAGGAAGAAAACATAACCCCAATGTCACTATAATGAAAATCCATGATATGATTTTAATCAATTATTAGATACCAACATCACCATTTTATGAGTCCAAACCATCCCCAAAACATGTTCAATTACATTACAAGATAATTACACATATCTAATATCATAAAATAATGATTAAATTTTATTTTTAATATTTTAACACCTCTAAAATGATAACATTATTGAAATTATTTCACTAGCTGACAGATGATATATTTTATTAATAATATTAGAAAAAAATAGAAAAATATTAAAAGAACATAAGTAAAAGATCACGGTGTCTGAAAGTTATGAAATCCAAGTTCATCCTCTCACACAATAATAGTGAAATCAATATAAAGAGATAAAATGTTATAAACAAGCCTTTCAACCTAGTTACTATTAAAATAAAGAATATCCTCCAATATATTACTGTCACACAATGTGTAATGAACCATTAGGTTTGGATGAATAAGGTAATGTTTGTAAGAAATGCGATAAGTGATATGCAAAGAACAATCCAATTTAAATTTCAAGACATTGACTAGAATAGTTGAATCTGATTCAACTCAAGATAAATGAATATATCTTGAATTAATGATATTATGACTTCGAAGTATTTCCAATTCCCCAGACACAACTTTATTACCCTTCCCAAAATATGTTGAAAATCCATAATTATTGAACCACTAACATCACAAACAACATTATAAATGCATATGATTCAATAAAAAATATAACCATATGAATGTAATTTAAGATTAGGAATAAGATGATTCCATCATACCTAGACACCTGGATTATTTTTCCCAAGTGTAGCCACCTCTATAGAACATACATATGCATTGAAGTAGTGAAAATCTAGAGGATAATTAACATTTTACACATATTAACAAAATAATTAAAAAGATAGAGAAACTTATATTTGATGTGTTGGAGATTCATCCAAATTGCTTGAGGAAAAATATAATTCCAAATTTCTTATAGGATCCAACAAAATGATATAGTGATAATATTCCACCCATTGTCTTGAGTGTGGTTCCTCGCCTTTAAATTCTAGCTTGCCTAATGTAACTCCTATACAAAACTCACCATGCCAATAAAATATGGATGTCCAACAAGATTAATCCACTGATGGAAAACACAATCCGTATATCATAAGAGATGAAAAATACATTCATATTGTGAATTGTAAAAGAACATTCATTGTGATGTGAGAAGAATACAAATATACTAATGATTATCATCAGTTGGAATAACACAATTTTTTATTCCCCAGAAGACAGAATATGAATTTAAGAGAAATATCATTATAAAAAAAATATAATGCTCATATTGTCCAGATTTTAATAATAATGTATCATAACATAAAAAAATCATGTCAACTTACCAGTTGATGAAGAAGGAAAAAAACATTGATCTGGATCCTTAGAAAAATGGATGATATGCATCACCTACTTTTTCCCTCATTTAGTACTAAATTTTTCAACCGAGGATGAGTGAAGGACAAACTAAAAATGATGTACAAGGCTGAAGAGATGGTAAAGTAAAGAAGGTAACCATCATAATTATGCTTCCAGAAGGAAATGTGTCCAAGACTAGTTATCTGCTGAGAGTTATCTGAAATTTTTATAAAAAAGTATCTTCAAATTGTATTGGAGATGGGAACCATTGCAGTTGTTGACCTAATTGAGGGAGAACTCACCATATTTTCTCTTAATAAATGAAGACCATAGTGAATCCCCTGAGATGTCCTACCACAACAGTTTATACTACAAACACCATGTACTATCTTAATATCATTGAGATTGAAACCCCCTCTTGAATACTCCTTTCTAATATTTTACAACTATCCCAATGATGACACCCTTATTAATGACAATCCCATATAAAACAATTTATGATTCATTCAATGTTTTTGAACACTACTTTGGGAGGTATGCACATTGTTAAAATGCGCATATGAATGGAAGAGGGAACACTTGTAAACAAAGTAATCCTTTACCCAATGAATATAATGTGACTTTTCCAACTCAATATGATTCTCAATATCATCTTCAAAATGTTATTATAGAGGTAGATTATAAATCTCATGTTAGATAAGGGAGAACCCAAATAATTTACTGGGAAGATTTTTGTAGCCAAAAAAATAATATTTTGAATAATTATATATCTTTTGGAGTTACATTTTTTTAGAGAATATAACATTTCTTTTGTGGGTATTAACACATTTCTTGGATTTATTATAAAATACATACAGTTTCAGTTTGAAATTACAAATATAATTTTCACATATATTGTAAAAAAAACATTCCATCCTCAATTAATTTATGATCAATTCCAGAAAAATCATACCTCCCTTTAAAGGGATGAATAAAATCATCTTCAAGACATTTTTGATATTTCTACTAAGGACATCCTGGGCCAGAATAAAAAGACATGTGGGGAAAAGGGCACCTTTTTTCAAGACCATTGTGGATTTGAGGAAGCCAAATATTTTCCTTGTAAGTTAAATGGAGAACCATAGAGAGAAGAAGAACCTAAATAATATGTTACAGACCCATCTATAAATACTAAACATTATAAGATCTTTGATGATAAAATAATAGTATATTCAATTTATATACTTTTCTATTACAATATTAACCATCAAATTGGTTCCAATAACTCTCTTTTAATGATAATAAATAATTAATTATGCAATCAAAATAGCTCAAAAAATACCTATCCATTTAGTAAAACCATGTTTTTCCTTTGAATCATAGAGGGGATGATGTGTGGATAACCATTTATCAGGAATGGTGTTTAAAAAATTATAAGTGAAATTAATCATGCTAGTGGGAATTAATTTCCACAAAATTTTGGGTTGATTATATTTATGAATAAGAGAAAAAATGGTATGTCAATTAATATTATTAAAGAACCACCCCTTAAAAATCTCGAACATTACACACCACATACAATTTGATGATGATACAAGTATCATAATAAAAATCACCTAGGAAACCATATAGGCCTGGTGAACTCCCACGATTAATTGTCTTAATGGAATAAAAATATCCACTTCTCTAGGGAGAGAAACCAAACATTGATTTTATAGGTCTTTAATAAAAATATTATTATTATCAAATAAAGGATCAACTAATATCAATTCTTGAGATGAACCTTTAGAAACTTGAAATTGACCATAAATAGCATAATAAAAATATGCCATAACCAAAGGACCCTTAAAATATGCATCACTAGTTAAGGTGCCATTAGAGAGATGAGGTTGGAACTTATATTGAACCTTCTCTCCCTAATAAAAGAATGGAAGTAGGTTGTATTCCTATCCCTTTAATAAAATTTTCAATTGATCAATATATATAATATTTTTTAATATCAAAGACTTTATCTAACCTTTATTTCTTAGTAAACAAGGTACTGTACATATTATCATCCCATTGGGTTTTTAACTGTAGATCAAGTTGATTGATATCTATTTGGAGGCTTTCTAAATAAAAATAATCGTTGGGGATAAGAATAATCCAAGAAAGTATGGAACTCTTGATCCAGTTAAGATTATTTTGAGGAGAGACCTAAGTAAAACCCTAAATAGGTGTGTTCCATGAAATTTCTATTATTAATAATTTACCTTACAACTACATCCAATGAATAGAATAAAAGAATCTATTTTCCCCTCCCCATAAGACTGTAGATGAAAGATGATATACGAGTGGGTTGATAAATATTTGGATAGGCGACTCATAATGGATCTACAGAAGTCATAAATGGAAAGAATCTATACAGAAATCTATGAAGCCTACTTCTGATTCGACATTTTCCCCGTAGATTGTTGCACCATGTGTATACATCACTAGAATAAACCATATACCAAATCTAGTTGGATATAATGAATGATTTAAAGCCTTGGATACCTTTATTTTGATAAATTATCCCTCCCATATTATCAAAAAAGTCCCAAATAAAATTAAAATATCCTCCAAAATCAATGCATCCAGGCTAGTGTTAAATGTGTAGAGGGAGTCCCAAAGTTTCGATCTCTATGTTGGCCACATTTGGAATAATAAAATATACATAGGAAAATACACTTCCCTAATCACTAACTTTAATGGAGATATGATGGCTATAAATTTCTAAAAAAACCAATAATATGATCCTTCCAAAAGCAACATATGTTTCTAGTAACCCAATATCCATGAAAAAAATGATAGATGAGTGGACCTTGAGATAAGTCCTTGATGGATTCAAGTTTAATATTTGGTTCTAGTATGGAAAATAAGTAAACATGATTCTTCTAAACATACTTCAGAATTAACTACTTATTTTCCTTTGATCCTTGACCCCTAGGATTCCTTATAAAAAAGCTAGTCATAGAGAAGGATAAGTATTGGTCTACAGTACAATTTTATGTGAAGAAACATAAGGTATTCCACTGATGGATGATTTGGTTTCGGAATGAGCTTCAATGGTTCTAATAGGTATTTTATATTTATCCAACTAAGAGCCACCCCGAGTAAATTATGTTTGGATAATTCCCTCTCTATGATATCACAGCAATTGGAAGGCATTATGAGTTGGGGTAGACTCATCTAGGTGAGGAGGGCCATGCGAGTTTTAGTGAAATATGGCAGAAAAATAGGATAAAGGCTTGAAATCGGGGACATCACAGTTCATAAATGGAAGCACATATGGAAAACCATTCCTGGGGAGAATTCTATAGGGTTATTTGAAGGATATGAGACACCAACTTCTTAGGCTTGAGTTGATGAAGGTAGGACCGTAGAAAGTTGAAATAAATGAATCTCATACACACCAGAACCATTAAAGTTATTCATAGTCAAAACCAATGGAAGCGTAGGGTCTGTAGAGATTTAAACAAGGGTCTTTAATGAAGAGTATACAACCAAATGCCTAGGGAAACATTGAAGAGGGTTCTATAGAAGGAGTTTGATTACAATGGCTCTTATCCACACCAGAGCCTTCATAAATATTTAGACAAAATCCATAGATGGGAGGGATTTGAGGATCAATGGGGAATGATCATAGGGGTTCCAATAGATCTAGAGGCCAATGATCCATAAGTTATATTCTCTTAATGATGGGTCTGATTAATTGAGGCTAGATTTGAGATAAGGGAATCTGAAACCAAATCACACACATCCACCATTAGTCATACTCCATGAACCTCTTGAACCAATTTTTTCAACTATCTTCCAAATGTTCTTAAGATCATGATCTAAAGAGGGCCCCTTTGGAGAGAGCTCACGTGCTTGATTTTAAATCTCAATTGAAGGTCTATGATGAAGAAAATGGTTTCTATAGAAGGATTCAACGTGGACTATATGGTTGTAGAGGGAACAAAATAAGGGGACAATAAAAATAAAAATATATGTTAAAATATATATATATATTTAAAACAAATCCCATGTTTTTAAACCATTATTATCTCATTCATGATTAACCAGCCCATTTTAAAAAATACTACCATGTACTTTTAAAATTAAAAATTTTAGACATCCATGATTATTTAATACATTCATTTTAATGTTTTTATCCATAATTGTATTCAACTCCCTCCCCTTTTAGATCCACTCTATAAATTCTCTTTCTCATATTCATTTATTTCTAATAACCTTTACATAATGTAATCATAATGTTAAACCATTCTAATAAATCATTAAACTGAATTCTAATTATTTAATAATAATAAATAACAAAATTAGAACTCATAATTCTTCCCTAAAATATGATTTATTTTCTCTTTTATAATCATAACAACATAATATTTAATCTTTAATTTTTAATTATTTCAGTTGGCTAAAATAAATACATTAATAAAATTTTGTAATTTTTTATAGTATTTAAATTAAAAAATATAATTTATAATTATAAATATATTTAATTATTTCAACCACCACTATAAATTACTCAAATTAATTAATTATTATTTATTCATTAATTAAATATATTTATAATTTCTCTACTATATCAAAAGAACTCGAATATTTCATAATAAATTATTATTAATTTTAAAATAATAATATTTATGTGTTCCCAAATTTATTAACTTATTAAATGAAATCAATTTTCATAAGATAAACAAAATAGACCAACCATAGATTAATTGAGATTAAATTATTAATATGAGTTTAAAAAAATAATAAACTTTCAATGGTTATATGAACACATATATTCATCTCGTTGTCTCATCCAATCAATGGATAGAATGTAATACCTGACTCCCCCCCCTATGTTCCCCTGGTGTCGTTATTGTATTCCCAATTCAATGAGTTTTCCTCCATCATAAAATTTTTGTGATCCATGGATCATACAATTCTCATCCACATAGTTTGAGTTATCTAGGTTGATTCCACTCCTCCCTGCATGGACATGCCGACATCATTTGTCCCATTGATTAAACAAACTTTCTTGAATCTCGAAACGCCACGATTCACTACATCCAGTATGTAATGGAGGAAATAGTGGGACTCCTTCAGCTTTATGATCACATATATGATTTACAAAATACGGGTAGTGACTTTTTCACTCCTCAACAGTAATTACCACCTCTTAATGCCACCCACTATTGTTATCCGACTATATACAACCTTCATTGGACACCGAGCACCACTAAAATCTTCATCTAACTACCATATGTATGAAAATTCACAATGTTCGTCAAAATTCATTTATGAAGTAATACAGACATTTAGAGAAATGATAATTCGTTAAAACACATCTCTATGATAATATATTCTAGAAATATGATTTAGGGGATTCTAATTTAATTCAATTATTATATCGAATATAAATCCAATTATATACTGTTGGTTATAGGGATCAATTATAATAAAATATTATCAAATAAATATAAATATCTTACCTAATGTTCCACTATATATTAACTTAAAATATAATTATTGTATTTTATCAATTTAACATCTAATGGATGTGTCTTTATGCGTAGAATAAAAAAATAAAATGATTTTCTATATTCTAAATTTTATGAATCCAAAAACAATACATAATTTTAATCATATAAATTCTCTCCTTAAATTTTCAAAATATATACATCTAATTTCAATAATTGAAATAGAATTGTTTTTTCTTAACCAGTGTATTAAATATCTAGTGGGTCCAATAATATTTTGATAGAATGACATCTCTCATTAATATATTATAATCCATACATTATATCAATGAGGTTAAAATTATGTTAAACTCATTTTAACATGAAGTGGATAATTCTTCAAAAGTATTTTATTATTTAATTAAAAACTATTTCAAATTGAATAAAAAAGTTTCTTATAATGACACTTCCCTCTATGATATCTCTTATAATATGCAACTAATTTAAATTATTATTGTTCCAAATCATTAAAATCCTCAAAACAAATGTAAATATGTATACCATTGATACATAAATTTAAAAGACGTGAAAATGAAAAATAATAAAATTCCATGAAAAAAATTATTAATAAAAAATTCAATAAATAGGACAAAAATTAAAGAACCATTCTCATATTATTAATTTTACTTTTTTCTATAGTAATACACCATCTATTCTAGAAACCCCACCCCCCCACCAAAAAATATCTAAATGAAACCTAGTGTTTCTTAAAACCCCTTAAATGTTAATTTTAGGTGGAATTTATGTTAATTAATATTTACCAAAAATATTGCTAATGAAACATAAAATATCAATGGGGTTCAGTCAAATCCAAAATCTTACTCAAAATAAAACATATATTTCTAGAAATAATAGTTATGTATGATTTTCAATTGAACACTTTTTATAATTGGATGTTATGGTTTTACCCTTATTAAAACTAAGAGATCATCCAATTGTATTTCATTTCCTAAAATCTCCCCATATGAAACAATATTTTTTTGATACACAATTTGAAATTTAATATCCACTAATATTTTTTCATTTAATTCAATATAATTTAGTAGGTAAACCCATGATGTTACAGCCTCCCCACCTTCAATTATTTTCATCCACGAAAATTAAACAATTAGAGTTGTAGACTAGAAAAATTATTTAAGGCCCCAAATATCACCCTTATATTTGAGTGGATTCCCCATTGAAGATATTTTGACAATACATAAAAAATGAAAACATACAAAAAATTATCCAATTAATATATCTCAGGATAATATAACATCAATATATATTATTGACAATTAAATTAGTGTTCATTCTAGATTATTTCCCTTAAAGTAAGCATACATTCATAAATCATGCCTTGACCACCATCAATGTGATTAATGACCTGGATTATAATATAAATGATGATATAGGTAGTTATCAATTTTTAGAGTATATTTTAAGGAAGAATTGATTTTCATAACCTTTTTTGGGACCTAAGTCTTGAAATCATGTACTCTAATCCCCATTACATTGTGTAAACTTATTCCCAAAAAACCCCATATATTACTAACTCAAAAATTGATCCCAAAACTCACTCTGATAACACTATATCGTATCCTGTCACCAATGGGTTCCAATTGGTAAAAATAACATCTATAATTAGTGAACTCACTATGAATTTATCTAATACTCTAATGGATTGTTTGTAGAACTAAAAAATCCTCACAATGAAATGCTATGAATTATATTTATATGAAATGTTTCACCAAAAAATATGAATCTGAATCCATAATATAATAGATATAAATAATAAGTAATATTACTATTTCAATATAAATTTATATCATAATATAAAAAATTACATATACAGAGCATAAAATATTATATATCAACTTGATTTACCAAGATGAACATATAAGGTTTGGTGGAAAATAAAACAGTGAAAATATAGAGTGATTTTCTCTATAAATTCTCCATGATATCCACCACCATGTCATTACACCATCTCCATCATCTGATAATACAACCAAATACACTTGTCTCTCTATATAAACACATGAGTAGAAACATGAAGTGAGCATGCAGTGGTGATCGAGTAATGATACTCATTAATGTCTTTCTTGGTAGTGATCTGACCACAATGTAAAATGAGACCTAAGTGTGTCCCCAATACAACATCTACATACATGATATATACTATGTTGAAACCAACTAAACTAGAAAAATAACTGTTCATGCCTTATTGATATGATTAATAGTTCACCACATATATGCTTTATGAATAATTGATGATAAAGAATTCAACTGACATAACCTAAAAATACATGTATTAATATATTAATTACAATGGGGGACCTATAAATAATTATGTAAATGTTCCAAAATTGAGGAAGTATCATCCCAATAGATAGAGGACTTACACCTCCATGAGGGGATATATATTGGTTGAGGGAGTACCAAATATATATATGGAGGACCTAAACCACATATCATGTGGTAGTATTTGACTTCAACAATCACATGTGGGGACCCACACCTTGTTGAAAATTTAATGATCAAGGGAGTACCTTATAATCATGTCTATGAAGGAGGAACCATGCTTCAACTACTGTGGGGGAACCTAACTGCATCAAACATATAAATTAATCATACCTTATTGATAATAAAGCTATCATTTGAGTACCCAACCTTGGGCCGACCCTAAATAGTAATCCCACTAATTTTCATGTTAATAAGTGAGAATAATGTGAGAGTACATAGGAATATATCATCATTAAAATATATCTTAGATGATGTATAATGAATGATTTTCTATTCATATGTCTTCGTCCACCTCTATCCCAAGTAAATGGGTGATAATAATCTTCAATTAAAATCATTCATCCATAATACTAAATCACATACATCCTCAATGTTCAATTACATATCTATAGAGTTTTTTTATTCATCAATGAAACTAAATATCATAAATCCTTATAGTTTAATCACATATATATTGAGTTTCATAATTCATAAAAGTGACGATCTCACATATAAAAATCATAAGATTTTTTAGGAAATCATTAGGGTGGACCACATCATTACAAAAAGAAACTCATACCCATCACCTAATGAATATTTCGTCACTCCATTATCATCAAAAATAACTTCATCAATATCAACTCAATCCACTTATATATACCCACATAACTAGTAATGAATTACACACCATCACTATGACACATTCACATTATTTATAAGATACTCATGCCTCTCTCACAATTTATTATAATTATTGCACACTAAATGGATGACCATCATTCTTGTTAATCACTTATCATAATCCACTAAATGTTTTCATGTGTGTTTTATAATATTAATCTCAAAATCCTCCCATAATTTTCCACAATAAAAATTCATGAATTTCTTCACATAAATTAATTGTTTTAATATCTTTTTCCCTAATTAAATTAAAATAATAACATCTAGCATCATAATATATCATTGAAACTAAAAAGATACTATTACATTTCTTATTTTCTATGTTTCTCCGAAAACATTATTATCTCCTTATAATATTAATTAATCAAATATTCATCATAAGTATGTATCATATTAAGATTAATTTATCATACTTAAATACCATTTTTAATAAGAGATATAAATTTATGTTTATATATATTTATATATATTTATTTATATTTATCATTTCCACCTTTCATTTCTCACTTTATTATATCATTTGAAACTCCACAACACCTTTAAAACATTTATTACTATGAATTTAAAAAAAATTATTATTTATACTTCAACGAATAATTAATATATACTCTTAGATATTTTTTCTAAGATATAATCATAATCAACTCACATCAACTTTGAGAGACTTTCCATAAAGTCTGCGTCTTATATTCACTTCTTTAAAATCACAATTACTTAATGTAATACATATGTTAAAACATTCTAATAAATCATTAATTATAATTACAATTACCTTATAATAAAAATTTACGTCATTTTCATTCATAAATACCCCCTCAATCATTCATTAATTCCTCTATTATCAACTTCATGGAATTTTTATTATTATTATATTTTAAATCTTTTCTCTCAAATAAAGGAAAACCATTAATAACTTAAATGATTTATTATAACATTTAATCATAAAAGAACTAGGTATTATCATAAAATTAGTTAATTATTTCTAACATCATTCTGAAAAAATGAAATTGTTTAATTAAATCCCCGAACCATGATTAAATATTTATTGAATTTTTTTAGTTTCTAATAAAATATTATTGTCCATAATTAAGTTAATATTGATTTTATAATCATAATTTTAATAAATAACAAATATTAGTTTGTTATTAAATTAATTTTTAATAACTAACATTACTAAAATGGTCTAATATTGGTTATATTGGAATATGACATTGATATGAGTCTAATAAAAAATTTATTAAATTTTCTAAAGTCACCCACATCCTCACATTACTTTCCTTGCCTCAGACTATAACAACATACCATGTTCCCCTCCACCCCACCCCACACATTCCTATGCTACTATTATGTTCTCTATGTGTAGGTATGTCCTAATTCATTTGTTCTATGTGATCCACAAATTTAAGGGTTAGTTTCCATGTGAATTAGATTGTTCGAGCAACATTTATCCCCTCCCCACATGGATATACATGAAATATCAAATCCTTTAATCATATGGCCCTTAATGAAGTGTGTTGTGCTTCTTTGTGTTGTGTATTGTGTAATTGGGAGGGATATATGTCCCTAACACATCCTTCTAATCATGGGTTATAAGGAGAAAATGAATTAAAACCCTCCATCTTCACTCTATTATAGCATCCTTTATTCTTCATTGATTGCAAATCATGGTGGAATACTGACCATTGACCATCTTAGATGGATCCTAAACTCCCATAATAGTTTGAAATTCCACAATAAGTTTTAAAATTCCTTTTATATAGTGTAATTAATTTATTATGGTTTTCAAAACAAAGATAAATATGACAATTCAGAAAAAATATCTCTGAGATAATATTCATCTATAACTTCAATAAAGGTGATTAAATTTCTCAAAATACATCCTTCTATGATCTATATAAAAATATGTGGTTTGCCCCATGGATTGACAAGAATAAAAAGTTATCATTCAATAATAATAAAATGGTGTGACAATTCTCTCTATAATAATTCAAAATCATTTTTTATTTATTCCATTGATTAAACTTCAAGTATATATATATTGATTCGTAGAATGGCATGAAAAATTAAAATTTTAAGATTCAATACAATTTTATTCTAAAATATAAGGACAGATTTTATGAAATTTATTTTGAATATCTATTGTTCCACACAAAATATTTTAATGATTGAAGTGACCTTGACTTTTGTTATATAGTATATTTATTATTTGGGTGGGTTCACTAATTTTAATGACTTTTGCATTAAAATTAAGGATATATTTTTTATTATATAACATATATATTGAATATATGAGAATCTATTAATTTTATTTTATAAATTTTGTTTCTATTAAACCAAATAATACATTTTTATATATTTCTATACAGTTTTATTAATATTAAATCAACAACTATTATGAATTAAAGAGAAAATTATTTTGTAATAAAACGTGTATTTAACATATCACATAATCCATGCATATTTTTTAAATTATTTGTATTCCAATACATATATATCATTGATACATATGGAACAATGTATTATAGTGATACATAAATTCAAAGGAGGATAAAACTTAGAATATTAAATATTAAAAAAATGTAGATAATAAAATATTATTTAAATGGGCCAGAATTCAAGTGCCCAACATCAATTCAAATTTACTCTCCATTCTCTAATAATCGTCCAAATAGTCTAATTTTCTACTATACCATAAGAGTGGTAAATGATGTCTATTATTTCTAAAACCTCCCAAAAATGAATTTTAGAGGAATTAACGTTAAATAATATTTATATACTTTTTTTTAATTTATCAAAAAAAATATCAATAATAATATATCAAACTTAAAAATTTATTTTATATTATGTACCCAATAGAAAATATAATTTTATAATATGATACTCCATTTAAGTGTAATTTTTTATTTTACTTTTATTAGCCTTAGGAGCTATGATTAATGCATTTTTTCCACAACATCTTCTCATATAAAACAAGTCCATCAATAGAAAATATTAATCATTCAATATCCCGTAATAAAAAAAATGAAATCTAAAATGTATCAATATTTTATATTAAAGTAAAGTAAATATATGTATGGAAATTTGTAATGTTAAAATAAAAATTATAACTAAGAATAAAAAATCATGTAATTTTTGGAGATAGTAAATATCCATAGTTAGATATGAGCAGAATAATTTTATTTTGAGGAAAAATAAATATTTGAAACCATATAACTATTAGAAGAAAAACATAAATAATTTTTTAGTTCTTTAAAGCATATTTTATAAATTAAGTGGATAAAAATAATTATAGAAATATTGATAAACAATTAGATTATGGGATATTTATTGGTCATAGAAATAATGAATTTTATTATCACTCCTAAAAACAATGTTGAAAAATATGGTTGATAATGATAATTTCAATGTTATTGAGTATGATTTGGGTTATCAATAAGAACATAATATTAATGATGAAACTAGAAAAATGATTTCATAAAAAGTTGGACGGTTTTTGGACATATATAAAATAATAATGATAGAAATTATTCTCTTACTAAATATGATAAATAAGTAGAAAATTATGTAAAAATAAATATGAGTTAAGTTGACATTTGAATAATATAAATGTTATGTGTAATGAAAATAAAGGTTTTAAAACATAAATAAAAATAAAAATATAAAGTAACCTATGTTTAAATCATTAAATTTAAGAGAAATTAGTTGAGAAATCCTGTTATTATAAGTAATAGGTCGATATAATGAACAAGGTGATAATTAATATTTAGAAGAATGTGAAAAGAAATATATTTTCAAGTTTAAAATAAAATAATAATATTGGAAATAAAGATAATCTTATTCAATAAACTAAATAATAAAAGTGATGTTTCATGGAATAAAAATCTTATTGTTTGTAATGGTTATTCTCACATTCATGGAATATTCCATGGATAAAACTATTCTACCATTTTCGGAATTGATAATAAAACAATACCTTTTATAATTTAATCCTAGAAAAGGTCTTATATTTTACCAATTTTCTTGAATCTATCATTTTTTAAAGAATGATATTTAATTCAATGTTAATACTTAATAACTATATGATATTATACATGAAAATGATTAAATAAGTGTATAAAAATTGATGTAAGGCAATATGGGTTGATACAAATCCCACAATATTCATATTTAAATCTAGATTCGTATCTAAAAGTATAAATTTAATGAAACTAAATTTTAATATAAACCTATATATCAAGGAAACTAACACTCAAACACCCATTATGATTATATATATTATTAAAAAAATAATCTATGAAGAAAATTTTTATATGTAATTTTATTCTTAAATGAATAATTGATTTACGATTTAAACTATTTTATATATGAAATTTTTCTTGAGTTTAAGAATTACTCATGTTATTTGAATTTTATTTAACTCTCAATGAAATTATAGCTATGAATTATTTGAATATTTTTGGAATGGATGATTCAAATAAGATGTCAGTACGTATATCAATGGGAACTAAATATAAAAAATATTATTAGAGTTATTGTATAAATTATTCATATTTTAGAATATTGATTAGAATCCTGTTATATTATATTTCATTACATTATGATACTATTTATGAATTTTCATTATGTTAAATATTCTAAAGAAATACTAGAATGAATATTTTAAAGGGTAACAAATCCTAATCCAGTACATTGATATAGACAATGATGTCTTTGAACCCCCTATAGGTATTATTTGGAGGCTCCCGTGGCCACTCCCCAGTTGTCAAGGGATAAGTATCCTTTTTGTCTCTATCCTAATCCATATGTGGACTCAAATTTCCATCAATATTTTATAATTTGTAAAGATACTGTGATAGCCTTTTGACCCATCAATGGAAATAGAATAGTGTAAATAATTTATATTTATCTCAAAAATATTCCTTATTTATTAAATTTTCTTAGATTTCTTGATTTAAACATATCCAACCCTCATATATGAGTTTGAACCCATATCAATTGGGAGTAGGGTCTTAGATATCGTATGATGACTGATCTCATATATTCCAACATTATATTTGTTACCTTTTTATGAGGATTTTTTTTCTAATCCTTGGACGAGATTATAACTGTAATTGAATTCCTTTCACTTATTCTTTTTTAGATAGTCATTATACTTTTATTTTCTTAGGAACTGTCTTCCACACTATTACTATCTAGGATAGTTTGTATTCTCTTATAATAACATTAAAAAAATTCCATTACAACCCTTCTAGGTTATTTCCATGGTCACATTAATTATTCAAATGTTCAAACTCAATTTATAAAACCCTGACCTAAATCAAAAGGTCTGAGGTTCAATGCTACATGACCTCAGGTGCACCTCCTCATAGACCAAAGGTCACATACTATAAGTGAGTGTATAATGTGGAATCAGGGGGAGACTATACCATCAATTATAATTCGTAATGAAAAATAACTAACCTAACATGTAATAATAAAAAATCATTGTATTTAGATACTAATAAAAAAACCATCTCCAATGAGTGAATGCAGAAAAATAGCCCAAAATTGTCATACATGAATACAAAAAACCGACCATCCATTAGGTAAATCACATGTGAAAAAAAATATAAGGAGGCTATGCACCCTCCTATAAGAAACAACTCCTCTCAGTCTCCAAAATCATTGTGAGTTATCCCACTTGAAGATCAAACATGCAACTTAGTCTATGATGTACCTGCAACAAGTGAGGGATGTTTATGAAACCTAGTGCCATGGGAACCAAATAAGGGTGTGAGTACACTTCACTATGACCCCACCAATATTGTCTAGTACGAAACTGGTAAATTTAGTGAATGTGTATGTGATTAGGAAAATATAAATTAAATAGGAAAAACATAACTGAGTAGACAAAGAATATAATCACTACTCCACAAGTAAGAAATAAAATCCCATATGCTTAGTGGTTACATTCATACCAAGTAGCCATGAACCCCCTGTCATACCTCCTTCATCTATATGATGAAAACATAGTCATCTTAATGTTATCAACTAATGCTGACCACAAGGTCACCTCATGTATTCCATAACTTCCATAAGGTGAATGATTCTTAAGTCAAGCTACAAGATTGTAATGTCCATCCTAGGTCATGGGTTAGGCCACAAGTCTATCATGCCATAATACTCCATCTATTGAGGATACACAACCATCATATACCAACATCGTGTCCAATGTATTATCACTAATGATAATCATTCAACATTGTCACATCTTGGGTAATGACGCAAGTCCATCATGCCCCTTCCTTATGTCTAGGTCAATCGTCATCCTGGTTTCATGTTCCACACACTCCCCTCCAAGAGGTATCCAAATCACTATCATCCACATATGATATAAAACCAAATAAATTCTTCAAATAGAAATATTATATATCAAAAAAAAGTTTATAGTATCCATATATTCAAATAATATCATATAATCAGTTATATCATTAAAAAATAGATCTATATAATATATAAGTAAAAGAAATGAATTTAAACATTATTAAAAGTATCCATATACACACATATGTGATCAAACATCAACAATGGACTCTAAAACTACACATATACATGTGATCAAGAATTAAATATGGTCTCACAGGCTACACACACACATGATAAAATCATCAAACATGGTCTCATGGTCTACAAATGTTCAAAAAAGTAATAAAATCATAAAACATACTCTCAAGGGATATACACACACATGTGAGAAACCCTCATCTATTGATTGGATGGAATCTAGATAGTTCACATGGTACCATCAAGGCCCTTGCAACATTTTTCAGTTACATGAGGCATGGTTCCATTAATTATTTGAGGCTTATGGATCATCAACAAATCAAGTAGTACACAATAACCCAAATACATTTATGAATTAGGGTTCATTCAAACAAGGTGGAGAACCTTGTATCACATGACCATAAACTATACCTATTACCTTAGGGTAGAGTTCATAGGATTGACTACCACAATCAATGTAATCTCCCATCAAAGAAAATCACACCTGCATCATCTAAGTATTCCATGTACATTTTAACTCCATTACTAACTATGAGGTTCTAACTCATTCAAATATTTTTAAATTAATTATTATATGACTATATAAAAATTATTTAAATGATTCCATAAAAATTAAAAACTAATTGTTAAATTAATACATGGAGAAAGAAATATTGGGTATCACTAACATTCTAGAAACAAGGACAACCACCCATATAGGGCTCATCACACACATTCAACATTATTCTTGGTAAAATTAATACCACAAGGTATGAAAACAAAGGCTACATTGCTATAAATAAATGGAAAAAAATTATAATTCAATGAAGTTATGTAACTTAGACACAACGTCATCCAACAAAGTTCATGCCACTCATGGAACACTCTCGAACATAATGTAAGCAAAATACCAAAAAAAATTTCATGATATGATGATTAATTCCTATAAATTCAATTGAAATCTATTGAATATATCATCAAGGTACATACCTTCAATGAAAACCCCATCAACAACACATGTTCATTTTAGTGGGATATCCTCTAGCTATACTAATCCATAGCCTCATCATTATCCGAAAATTTCATCATGGAATGGTGTATTTTACATCAAATTCCTTAATCGAGAGCTGGATAATGAAAAATTGATGATCAAAACAATAAAGGAGAAGGGGAATCATGGTTAATTTGGAAATAATGAAATTTTAATGTCCAAGTCATACCAATAGAATAATAAATGATTAAGGGGACTATGATCTAACTCTATAGGAGTAATAAGAAGTCCATGATCGATTACGACCAAAGGATCTTGCTTGAATTCACCATCATATCTTAGAAAAATCCACCATATATCATGGTTAAATCATGGAGGGAGGAGAATATAGGTTCATGTATGGATGGTCATAGATAATTCCATCTAAGAAGATAAATCCTATGGGGCGTCACTGAACAAAAAGACTAAATTTATCTTATTTGAAAGGTTCCCAGCACACATCACTGACTAGGAGATTGAGGTCTATCAGCTACCTGATAATAAAATGGCCACCCATTGTTGGATCATTGGCTAGATAAAGCATCTATATGATAATAAGGGCTCCTTCAACCCCACTAGCTAGCCTAGAGGGGCTACATACTAGTCTATTTCAATAGAAACAACTCATGTTGCCTCAGGATTACTCCATTTAAAACCCAAGAATTGTATTTCCAATTGAGCTTCAATTAATATATGAAAACACCTATTAATTTTTAAAAATATTATGTACCTATGATCAACATCTGGTTTTATAAATGATCAATCTAGTAAATAAAATGTTTAAACATCCTCTTATAATTATAACACTTAATTATGTTAGTTATTAAATGAACAATAAATTATTTAGTCCTAAATCTGGTCTGTGTGGAGTTAGATATATTGAAACATCTCATTAACTTTATGTAGATTTTGATTTTAGAATGATATCAATTTTGGGTGACCTAATTTCTATGAATTGAGAACAAGATACTATAATTTAATTTTTTTAGGGAAATGTATCAGGGACTTATCATAGGATTTCTTCATTTGAAATCCTTCGATCGACTCAACTTCCATACATAGAATCAAAAGAAGGTATTGGTGTCCCTCAAAGTAGTGATTTAAAAAATCGTATCATAGATCAGATGAAAATGGATACTTTTGGACGTGAAAATGTTTTTTAAACTTATTATAGATCCAATTATGTAAAAAATAGGAATTTTTTATTAAAGAAGATTGAATATGAATCTATATTTTAGACTTATATAGATTCAATAATTTATAATCAGCCTAATGATTTAGTGAAGGATCCATATGAATAGGATAGAGGTAAGGATTATATGTTTATTGGGAAGGATGTGGATAATCTAGAGATCTACGTTTTATAATAAGTAAAAAATCACATAGAATAAAAATAGAGGTTTATAAGGTTTCGTAATTAACATTTTCATATCCTTTAGTTTCTAGAATCATTTCACGTCTTAGGAATGAAATTGTTGTAGAATTTATCATTGAATATTTTTCACTTTATGATATAAATCCTATTAAAATAGCACATATGGAGGGATAGGACACACTCCATGTTGATGCAGAAAAGTTTATGATTGGAATTGTGCGTCTTTTAGAGTTTTGGTATTCTCTATCATTGATAATAGAAATAAGTGTATGGTTTGAAAGAAAAATAAAAAAATAAAAATGTATAGGGGAAATTATAGTTAAAAAATAATTAAAGTATTTTATATAATGGATATGAGGTAGGGGTGGTCATTTTAATTTATAAATAGGATATGTAGGTTACATCTATGATAGAGAAGAAAAATATGATATTATTAAATAGAAACATGCTTAATTTTAATCCATATAGTTCTTAGAAAATGTAATTATGTCAATGAAATAATCACAATTATAATGTAGTGGTTTAATTCCACTCTTATTATAGAATTTAGTGAATTATCCTAAATCTAGCATTCATGAAATATTATTAGTACATTATTCTGAGTAGGATTATTATCCAAAAATAAATAAGTTTATCCATTGTGTTTTATGTCCAAATCCTCTTACTAAAGGAGGGAATTAAAGTGTTTATTCTCAATATAAAATGAAAAATCAGATCAACTGGGATTACCAAGAGGAGAAATTATAGGCAATGTTTTCAATATGAGGAGAAATAATAAGAATAAAAAATTGTAGATTAGGATGATTTTGGGATGAATTTATATTGAGTGAGGACTCAGTCTAACACTTGAAATCTCTAGGAAAATCATAATTATTATATGGAAAATAGAACCTATAAGGTGTTTATAAAAGACTAGTTATCCTCATAAAATAGAGTTTGATTATTATTATATGGATGTTATACATCAGTTAGTCACTACTCTATAAGTGACATGTTGATAAAATAAAAAAATATGTTCAGTGAGTGTTAATGAAAAAATAAGCCCAAAAGAATATCACTTTATAATATCCATGAGAATACTTAATAATGTGAAAGGATTAGTTGATTATAATATTGTTTATATGAATTATGGAAAAAAATTACTTTTTAATAAATATATATAGACTATGAAGGAGACATTTATGACCATAATTCTACATGAGGAAGTGTTTTCTTAATTTGATGATGTTGTGTTACATTAAATAATAAGAAAAAATATTCCTTTAAATTGAACACAATTGAGGTCAAGTATGAAAATTTTTCTCAAACTGCCATTAAATTGATGTGGATAAATTCTCTTATTTAATACATTCGATTTGATGTAGAATATCTACTAGTTATAATATATTAAAATCAAATTACCACAAAATAATCAATGAATATAGCATATCAATCAATTTACAAGAATATCAACATCAAATATCCATTCATAAATTATAAATATGAGGATGTATTATTAAATATATATATTCTTTTATAAAGAAACAAGTAGTGGATATTTTAACAAACCCACTCTAAAATGACAGATTTAAAAATTTAAGGTTGTCGATGGGCACTGAACCCATCTTGCATCAAGGCTAAAGTATTTTTTATTTTTACCCCAAAAGTTATATTTTTATTATTAAATGTAAATATGGGGAAATAATATTACTAAAAGTTATATTTTCTTATAAAAATTTAGTAGAAATAAATTTTTAAATATTTATGAGAAATAACACGTACTTAAAAAAAGAGAAATGAAAAAGAGTATAAAAAATATAATTAAAAAAAGTTTAATTTATTTTAAACAGGGGTCTATTTAGGGGTGTTAATATGTTTTTAATGAGTGTATTGTGTTGTATGAATGGAGTGTTTTTTTTAAAATAGGTTTAACAAGTTACTAATGAGTTTAGAAAGCGAAATGGGATTTTATTACCACTTATAAACAATTTGTATGTATTAGTATCTCTGACTTATTTTCCTATAATGTGTATTACCATGTAGTCTTAGAGTTGATTTATTAATGTTTCATTATAATATAGGGTAATTTTATCATTCTCATGATTGGTATGCCATGTATTTTTTATATACCTTTTGACATAAATATATATATTGAGGTGATAAATTTTATAAATGGTTTTTATAAAATTAGATAAATTGGTTTAAGAATTCCAATATGGGGGAATAATTATACAACCTAGAAATGTATTATATGTTACACATGAATTTTATAGAGACTATTAAGAAGATAATGAGTGGAAATTCTCAAAATTCATTTTATTTAGTTATGGAATAAATTAATGTTGATTTTTATATCAATTATCGTAAAATATATTCAAGTGGTTCATAAAAATAATAGACACATTATTGAAGTTGATTTTACTAAGCATAATCTCTTTAAAACGGATTAATAGGAGCATAAAAATGAATAAATGATATAATATGAGTTTTTTAAGTTGAATAACATATTTAAATTGATTAGTAATATTTAATACAAAAATAAATAGCATTTGTGAATATGTTAGGATTCTTATTAATATTCAATTTAAATTAAAAGTGTTTATATAACATCTCATGAACCAACTCTAGGACACACCTGAACCATGCACCCAATCCGACCAACGATATACCCAGGGTGCAATAAAAATTTCCCGATAAAAAAATAATTCCATAAAATCTAATATTAGTTCATGGGAATGATTTAACATAATAAAAAAGAATTTCTAATAAGTGAAATTTATCCCAAATTTATTGCATGAGCAATCCACATATTGGTCTTCCCTGCAAACAAAATAAATAATTTTATAATTTAAATAAATCTAATGTCAACTGTCAGAATAAATATACAATTAGGTATTAAAAAATAAATAAATATAGGGTCTTAGATACATAAAATGAGAAGTATAATATGGTTGATACTTCTGAGATACAAAATATGATAAAGTATCAAGTTGGTTTCTATGTTACAAAAGATTGTTGTCTATCCATAAGACCACCATCTCTCTAATTTGACAATGTGAAACCTTAACATGAAACAAAAATATGATTAGAATGAGTTTGAAACTGTGTAGGCATTCCAAATAAACTACACCTTGTGCATTATATTTAAATAAAACATCCCAGTCATGCTTGTTTGAAATAAAATTTGTAATACATAAATTTTAAAATATTATCTTCAAAAATAATCATGATATGTTTCCCTTTTTCATTAAAAAATTACTTTATAAAACAATTGGGGTTATCATTTTAAAAAATATTATACTTATAGGATTGATATAATGATTTATATACCATTTTCTTAAAACGTAAATTAGTATTTAACTTTATAAATAAAAGGTGTTTAATAATAAAAAGAATAAATAAAAATAATAACAATAATAATAACAATGGGGGAAAGTAAATGGGGAAGAATAATGTCCACTGACATAGATATAATGGAGATTTATCCAACATATAATAATAAAGTACACAAGATAGTGAAGATACCAAGGAGAATAGGGGAATTTATAGAACAATACGGAAACATGATCCATTATATTGGTGCATGTGATGCGATCTAGTGTCCCTAACTATTGATTACACTATTAATATAAAACTAAAGGGGAAAACTAAAAATATAGTGTATAATCCAAACTAAAAACCACTAGTCAAATCATGATCCATCAGTAATATAACATGTGTATCCAAGAATCCATATAAATATGCTTGGTTTCCAAGATATATTAAAATTGGAGGTAGGAAAATTAAAACAGTAGTAAAAAATGTTTAATATAAGAAAAAATATATGAATATATTTTTGTGTTTCTGTTTGTAGTTACATAATTATATAATCTTACGAAAGGCTCCCCCAAAGGTCACCACTAATGGAGATGACCCCTTTTCTCATTCCAAACAATATAGAGAACATGTCCCTTACCATGGACAAGTTCCCTATATTTTAATTTTATAATTTTGGGATAGGTTCTAAGGGTATGTTTCAAATTTAAATTCCCTAAAAAAGTTCTAATTATGAATTAAAATTTTTATTTTTAAATTAATAACCATAAAACATTTAAAGAATGAAAACCAATATCTTGAAATATTCAAAATTTTTAAAACATCTGATAATTCCATTTTGAAGGACTTGTTACACCTCTCAATTGAAAGAAAACTTTAAAAATGTACATTGAAACACAAATAATCCCTGTAAAACTAAATCTTTATAATACAGGTTATTCAAGGATTTAATCAAATAACAAGTGTGTCATGCTAAATAAAAACATATTTACACTAAGAATTAGATCAAGTGAAAATAAAGTGAAAACCAAATTTTCATTCAATGTAATCAACAAAAAAAAATTTACAACAATTTATCATTTTAAAACATTAATTTAAACATAAAATAAACCAAGGTTCTATAATTTAAAGCCTAATGCAAGTGGTAAAATACCCCAAATTCAAATGTGATGTTCTGACACATAAAATACAAGATGAATGTAACCTAAGAGAAAATCCAAACACCATAACAAAATAAAAATAGGGAACAAGATCAAACCCTCACCCTTGGGTTTTACTATGAACGAACACCATAAGGGAAAAAGAGAAAAATTTAATGAAATAAGTTATAAAGAATAAATAGGGGAGGTAGGAGACTATCCTAGAAGAACCAATCTCAAATTAATAAGATATATCATGAAATCAACATGGATAAGTGAAGAATCGAGGGAGATAGGACCCCCAGTTTTTAAGCATAAAATTATAGGTTATGGGTAGGGTTAAAGAATAGAATCATAATTGGGTAAGAATAATAATTTTTTGTATTATAATTTTCATGGTAAGATTCACGATTTTGAAAACTATTTTACCAAACTATCTACCAATTGTGCCCCGTATGTTTGGCTTATCCTATACACTAATATAGTTTGGCCGTACAACATAGGAAGCTATGCACCAACTATGAAAAATGGTTGTCTTAATGTGTAAATCTATATTTATGGTTTCAAAAAGGTTTTTAATAACTGTGCACCAATCATTTACCTCTACGAAAATTCAAAAAAATTTAAATTTCATAACGAATAGACATGAAACTTAAGTATAAGATCAAATATCAATAATTGGAAAAAATAATAAATAAACCAAGGGCCTTGTTTAAAAACACACCCCCACTGTATTATTTCTAACCATAAAAAACATCAGTAGATTCATCCAATTGATAGATAGTAAAAGAATCATCCTTCCGGATGCACTTTGATTCTCAAACCAAAGGAACGCCATGACCACCACCAAGAAAAATCCTACAACCTAAATAGCTAAAAACCAGAATCATTACCCAAACAAACAAAATCTCTTAAAGAACACCTAAATACACAACTAATAACCTAACATTCCATGTCCTATATATACATCGATAAGGTCCATTAAATTTAATCACTAAGAGAGCTGAGGTTGAAGTGACTATGGTTGTCTATCCACAATATTATAGATTTCTTAAATAACTAGTCCTTTTGTGATTCAAGTGATGATAATGATATTATTGAGAAAAACGTATTCAACAAAATCTTCAATAATCAAGGGACATAACCAACTAAATAAAACAATCATACGATCTTATCTTAATGTTTTTCATTGAAAACCACTTCCCCCAAAAGGTATAAGAATTTACAAAATCAATGGACATCAAAGGAAACACTAAATAAAAATAGAGGTATAATAATGATTACCTCAAACAAAAGTGGGATCCAGAACTCATATAACAAGATGGAATATGGTAATTCTTCAAAGGGGCAGGTATAGAATAATTCACTTTTCCAGAAACCCCATTAAAAAATTATAGATAAACCAAACATCTATATACAATACATGTGTATTGGGATTTCTTACATGAGTAATTCATATGTCATGGCTATTCTCATTTGAGAAACAGTGATTTCTGGCCTCTAAAGGATATTTATATTAAATTTGACATCATTGGTGTCTCTTAATATTATTACCTTCCTGATCATCCTCAGATATGTTATATTTTTCTTTGTTATGGAAACCTTTACAGATCCTAGGAATATAGGATTTTGTGTTAACCTTGATAAGTCTTTCTAATACCACCTCAACCCAAAACTACATACCTTACCACTTATTTATAAGATGTTAAACTAAACTTCAACACCCCTAACTAATGATTTGGATGAATATATTTTTCAAAATATAGGACCTTTAAGGAATCATCCCCAATTAACACAAGGAGGAATGAAAGTAGATTAAAAAAATGATGAATGTAATTCGACACTAACTGATTACCCTATTAAAGATAGGACAAATCTATTGCCTTAGACACACTCATAGACATAATAAAATACATTTTGATGAAAAAAATATTAAATTATTTTATGAATGGTTCTCTCATCGCTTAGTCCAACTGATAGACATCTACCACTTTTAACTCAAACCATTGATTATAATGGTAGAAATCATGATCTTTCAGGACTCGTGAAACTCAATAAGGTTTAAGATCCTCTCAATGATATGAAAACATCATTATAATTCACATGGATCTAATATAATATGAAAAAAATGTGGATTTAACTTCCATAACCCTAAAATAATATCCCTTTTATGATCAACAAAGAGTCCACTTGTATATGAGAACCCACCGATTCCCTTTGTAAACCCATGACCACTGGTTAAGGAGGCATACTCAAAAGAACCAGGAAAAGCACAAAATCAGTCAAACAACCATCAATATCAAAATCTAGTAAATCTAAATACCAAATAATCAATGAAATATAAATTAATCAATTCTAAAAATATCTAATAAATTTTCCCATACATCTTTTAAAACATTTCCCTAATTTAACATTTACAGTTTCCCTCAATAATCCACATACAAAGAAAAATAATTTAATTTTTCTAAAAGGAACCTTAATTCCCTTTCTAGAACACAATTTTTATCATTAATCATGATTCTACAAAATATATTTTTTAGAATATCATTCAAGATAATAAAAACAATCTTTTATAAATTTTTATACATTACATGAAATTATTTTAGAAAACCCATTTTATAAAAAAACTAAAATTGATATTCACTTTACAGGTTAATATTTAATTTAATTTAGGAAGATATTTTTAAAATTTTAAAAAAAACATTTTCATGTTTCCATCTATGATTTAATACATTAAAGATATTTTTTAGCTAAATATCATAAACATCTAATAATAAAAGACATATTGGATGTAAAATATATTAGATTGAAATTTAAAGGGGTAGGAGTGACCACATGTGACAAAGAAACATTGCTAGATGACCATGTTCCAATTATAACACTTCTATAAAGTGTTATTTAAAACCATTTACTTGGGATACACATTGTTTTCTTGACCCTATTAGTTCATTTTGTACCATAATATCAAATCCCATTTTATCCTGAAAAGATTAAATGACATGTAGTTTCCCCATATAACATCCATGAAATCAAAAAAATAACCAAAATGGATAAATAAAAAATGAGTAAAGAACGATTTCAAAATATATGACATAAATAGTTAACATCCATTGGTTACTAAATGTTCGATACTGATAGTGTCAGATAAAAAAATATTTTCTTGTACAACAAAAGTCCCTACAATATTATCACTATTCTACATTTAAATCCGCAATAATAATTTTTTCTCTAGATCTAAGGACCTATTATTAGAATATACTTAGATTCCATTCGTTTTGAACCAACAATAAGAGAACCTTGAACCATGAATTTGAGCCGGCCCACAACAGAATCTGAGCCTCAGCCTAGAAACTAGTGTCAGGGAATATAATATGGACTCATGGGAAACATTTTACCGAATAGAAATGAGTAAATAAGAAGTTTAATTTTGTTGAAATTTTGGAATGAATGATCAAATCATTTGGCTATTATTCTAATAAAAGTGAAAGATTAAAAATAAAATTAAAAATAGTAATGACAAGAAGAAATATGAAACATAGAATAAAATATAAATAAAGGGATGATATCATTTACAATAAAGGATAAGGTTGATATATCATATACATTCTAGATAAATGAAATAAAATTCCATGTTTATTATAATGGGTTTAGTCTATTTGAGTAGTTAGTATAGTCCAAGAGTTGGTTTTTTAGGAGTTTCATTTATATTGAAACATCAATATTTTAGAATATAAGACCCTATATTCTAGGTATATTCCATATAAGACTAGGTGGACACATATAGAAAGGGTGTTTAGAGGTCCTCTAGCCACCCGGTTGACTTAGGGAGTGTACCCAGGGAGTACGGTGTAACCAAAGATAGTGTACCAGGTACCTAATTCCCCTAACCATTTTTTATATTTTTAATAAATTTTTTAATTTCTTGAATAATTATATAAAATAAATACCCCTCCACATTTATTTGTCAATGGCATAACCCCCTTGGCATTCATTTGTTCTTTTATTCCCTAAAATATGTATCTACATAAATGTTTTAGTAAATTTGAGTTTCATCTATCCAAATAGATGAATAAAGGTGATTCAATCAATCATGATAATTCAATTTAATATTTCTCAAATTTTTGCATGATTATTCACTAAATTTCTTTAATTTAAGAGTTTATGTAAGATTTTAAATTTTTTTTGATTAAAGATGATTTCATGATGATATTTTATGGAAGGATATATAATAAGATAATGTGGGTGGTGACCAAAAATTCTAATAATTTCATTTAAGATGTCATGAGATATAAGACATGTGTATTTTTTGAGTATTTTTAAACACATTATAAAGAACCCAATTTTTATTTATTTATCACTAATGAGAAATATTATAATGTTTAGGGATATAAGTGGACATTAAGTTGTTTTAATCAATTACATGGTCATTTGTGACACTATAATTTAAGTTATGTGTGATTAAACTTGTACTCATAACCCAATATAGTGTTCCTTGAGTTATGTTATGTCATGGTGGACCTTAATAGGTTCCCTATAGCCTTATTCGGTAATGGTATGTCCATTTACTTGAGAGGTAGATTGTGTATTTCCTAGTAAAGGGGTATATGTTTTACTTTATTTCCCATTTATTTAAATATATATTATTGAGAGGTGTGGGTTTCCAATATTTTTGAATTATGGTTCTGTGTAGTACTACCTTAAATATGAGATATTCAGAATACGGGTTGTGAGCATGAAACGCAATATTATATTCAATTAAATTTTTTCATGGATGTTATTAAAACCTTATTGTAATGTTTTTTATATGATGGTTGAGTTATTTATTATTCCATGATATGGTTTATGTTATGGGGATAAGTTCCCTATGATATTAATATTTATATGTTGTGGAATGTGATTTTACCTACTTTAAATATTTCTTTGAGTATGGGACGATATCCTTATTTACCCAGGTATTGACTATAGAACACGATGGTATACCCATTTATATTAATTATTCTTATGTAATGTGAATACATTCCCATTTATATTTATGACACCTTTAGAATGAGATGACATTCCTATTGTGATATTGGATATGTTATGAGATGTAATTCCAATGTACCAAACATTTCGTAAGACAATGTATTCTATCCCATTTTGTGATAAGAATATGTAATGGAATGTAATTCACATAATTATTAATGTTTCTAAATTTTAATTGAATTTCCATTTCGAAATTAGATTAAATTCTCCCTAATTATGGATATTGATAAAGTCATTATACATGAAAATAAATTCCATTATTATTATAACAGTAATGGGATTACATTCCCACAAATTGTAAATTATAAAATTATAGGATGTCACGAACCATGATTATTTGATATGTTTTGGGGAATTTTACCCATTTATATTCAATTATTCATAGAAAATAAATTTTATATTAATAATTGTTTTCATGGTGATATGTTCCGATTTTTACTAGAACTAGCTGTGGTGGGTATGGTTTCTCACCATTGTGTTTTATTAGTTTTTAAAGGCATGAACTATTTTTTATTTTGTATTTTCAATTATATTTATAAAAAATATAACTATGTGAATTTAAATATATATTGTATTTTTTTAGGGGTTCTATTGGAAGTGGAAAACGATGTTTTACTCACACCACATATGGGAATCTTAGTATGCGTACATATTATATAGTTCATGACATAGGTAGGAGAAAGGGTGTAAACCCCTAAAAATTTATTTATGTTATTAATAAATATTTTGTTTTATAATGAATTTATTTATGAGCACATATAATTAGTTTTACATTCCATATTTAATTTTTACATCATATTTTGACATGAAATTTTCAACTAAGAATAGTAAAATCATAGAAGAAATTTACTAGGTACCTAAATAATTTCATTTATTTTAGAATGGTACATTATATCTATAAGATATCTTATTATTAATCCAAATATTATAATGGGAAGTATAAAAAATAATAAATAATCTAAAATATAAAATTTGTGCCACCTTGATCACCTAGAATCATTGCAAACATGAATATTATTATAACAAAGAAATAGAGAATTAATAATACAATATTCACATTAAAAATGATATTGAAAATTGATTCAAATGAAATTAAATGTGGAAAAGTATTTATGATTGTTTATTTATACATAAATATAATCATCATCTTTTATTATTGTCAAAAAATATATTTGATCATTACGATGACCAATAATCAATAATATAGTTGATTATTATTTTTGTTGGATACATCAACTCATTTAAATGATCATCATGATTATTTAATTATATAATAATGATTGTTTTATTTTTGGATAATATAAAACTATTCAATTATGTATGTTTTTATTGTAAATATATGTGTTTTATAAAAAAGTTTATTTCATGAAAATTAATTACAAAACACTTTTTTACATAATGATTTATTTTAACGAAGTCCTAAGTAATTTTCATAATGGTAAAAATGTTTATTTCTATATGAAATTGATAAATTTAAATTAGAAAGGAATTTTACTTAAAACATTAAATTCTAATATTTAAATAAATGTATTTATTACATAAAATTCTTTTTTTGAATCTTCATGTCAAAATTAGATGAGGGTAATTTTACAAAAACATATTTTTTGGGTTAAAAAGTGAAAATATAGTTCTTATGAAATAACATAACTAATATGAAATAATTATTTAAAATTTATTAACCGTTTTATCTTGATAAGAGTTTATTTATGTAATCATACAGTACATAAGTTGTTACAATTTGAAACACATGCTTCTCAATTTGAAAAACCACGAATTTAACATTTCAAAACTATTTTTTTATGTTATACGTGTAACATATTTAGTATTGTTTTTTATCACATTTATAAATTTAATAAAGTATAATTGATTCCATATTTGGAATCAGGATATAAAAATTATTTTATTAGGTCATTTGTTTTTATTCTTTAAAAATATACAATGGTAAAGGAATACTCAACGCAGTATACGTACAACAATATAGACGGTTAAAGATAAAATGTAATTGTTTAAAATAGATAAAAAATAAAACATTAAATGTGTATTTTATTTGTTCATAGACCATAAAAATTATTTATGAAATTAATTATATATACAATTAATTTTAATTATTTCCACCCAAATGTGGTTGGCTTTAAAAATAAAATAATCATTATTTAATTACATAAACCCACCCATCATCGTTTATAAATACTACCCCTCACCACCCCCATTATTCTAAAAATCCATGAATCCATTAAAATGTATTTAAAAACCTCACCTACCAACTCTCCCCACATACATGTTCTTCTGGTCCCACCCAAAAACCAATTACAATTTCTTTAAGTGGCCCTTCATGGAGGTGATATTCAATAGGATACTTTCTAAATCAACCCCTCATAATTTATTGTCTTCTTCTACCCTATCTTATAATAATTAATACATAATATAATAATAACTATAATTTCATTTTTATATATTAATATTATATTTTTAATTTAATATCTTTTCTCAACCCCCTACTTCATCTACATTTATTCAAGGAAATGAAACCATTGTCCAATTATAGTGATTAACCGTCTATATGGTTAATGATTTTTTATTTTTCATTACCACCATCAAGTATAGTCATTAATTCAATATTATGGTTAAATAAGATATTTGATTTAATATTAAAAATTATTTAATTTTTTGTATATAATATATATACATAATATGAAATTAAATGAAAGTAGTTCTTGATGGTCTAAAAAATCACCAAAATAAATGAAAAACATATCCTCAAACTTTTATCAGATGGATCATACATCCATCATAATGTAAAATTAATAATATATATAAATGTGATTTAGTCCCATTTAATTTTACTTCTAGGATTTTATTTCCATTAAAAAACATTATTATAGAAAATAAAGTTGAAAATGAAAGCATTAAAAAAACACACTCGAAACAATAAAAATAATGAAATATTATTAATGAACGGGAGGTAAGATATTATAAAAGTATCATATAAAGTATTATAAATATTAATATTGTTCTTAAAATAAATTAATTACATTTTTAAACCATTATATAGGAGGTTTACATACATAAAACTAAAGGGAAGTGTGGGGTAATAGATTTCAAAACTCAATTTTTATTCATTGGGTTAAACATATACATAATTTATTATTCCATGTTCAGATTACATGTGATATAAAATTTTATTATATTATTGTGTATTTAAACTTTATTTATGTGGATATATAGCTAATTTAAATAATAATATAATTTTATTATTTCTCACTTCAATGATATTATATTTATAAGTGAATTTCTTCTAAACATTATATTTTTAATTTTTTCCATAAAACTCACGTTGTATTCAATTCCTGAGTTTTCTAAAATTATTTCCAACAATATTTTTACTAATTTTTTATGGTGTTTTAATGTCAATTGAAATCATTTTTAATTTTTTAAAATGTTTTGAAAAGTATATTTTTCTATTTTCTAAGCATGGTTATTTGAGACATTTTGAATGAAAAAAATATAGAATGAATGTTTTTTCACTTATATGACATAAGAGGATTTTCCTTCCACCATGAAATCTTAATGATTTTAAGATTCCTTTAAAATTTTACATAGTAATTTTCAAATAGTGTTTTCTGTTTTATAAATTCCGAATCATTTTAAGTGATTTAAAATTAAAAAATTGTATTTTACAAGGAAATTTTCAATGATATCATTCAAAGTATATTCATCTATGCCAACATACTTTGTTGAATATTATTATTTTTTGATGTTTATACCATCATACCTATTTTTTTAAATTATTTATGATCAGTTTGACTAGGTATGTACTATTTTGATATGATTCACCATATTACTTTGGATGGTTTGTTATTATGTTTAGTTTTTGGAAAAGTGATTAACGTTTTTTCATGATAGTTTCAATAAGAATATTTTTGAATACTATGTTTCACCCCTTTTATATGAGGAATTAATTGGGGTTTTAAATTGTTATTCAGGGAATTCTATATCCCCTTGATGCATCCCTAAGTCGGATTAGAAAAACATTTTTAAGTGTTGGATAATGTCAAACCTGTTTATGTATGGTGTCTTGGACAAAGCCATGAAGGTGTGTTTATGATGTCTTTTGTTATTTATTCCCTATATATGAGATTATTTATTGATTTCCATGTGATTATTTTATTATTACAATATCCATGGATATGTTTTCTTTCTCATGTGATTATTTATATGGAATTATTTGATCATCTTTTAATCTTGTCATATTATTATCAAGTCATAGTTTAAATAGAATTTGTTATATTTATTTACATGTCCATAATGATTTTATGATTATTTATGATATATTATGTAGTAAATAACCATTACTAAGAATATGAGATCACCACTTTATTATTTTATATTTTTACCTAGGATTCCAAGAAGTTTATTAGGATTGGCGTGGACATTTAAGATAGAATAATAATGGTGTCATCAAAAGATATTCTATGTTATATTTTATATTTTCAATTTCAATATAATGTTCATGTATATATGTAGTTTTCCAAAATTAATAAACTTTTTTTCCCTTTGGAATGTGATTCCTTGTATATTATTCCAATGAGATAATGTGACCACTGAATTTTTTCTACTAGGGTTTATGTATTTGTAATTTTTATTTGATGAAGTTTAGGAGACACCTTGGTATCGTTATTTAGGAAAGAATGGATTAAGGAACATAACCCTAATAATCACATTCAGGATATGTCAAATTATAGGATAAAATCCTATATATTGGTTGAGTCCCATGTATAACCTAGGTTAAGCCCAAAGATTCATATATTGGTATGGTTCCATGATATATGAATTCTATAAATTATTCTTCATGATTAGGATATTTACCACTATGTTAGTGTTTCTCACATTGTTCTTATAGGTTTTAGTCAATGTATAGAACAAAAAAAAATTGGATAAATTATGAATGTTATAGTTAATGTGTTTTCAAGAATCTAAATGTGATAATATCTATAGTAATGAATATTGTGATTATAAATTCCAAGTTATCATGACTTATGATTAGAAACATGAACCTTAACATACTCATTGTTCCACTAAATAAGAGAATCATATAGGTCACTAAGATATCAGGTTATGGATACAATTGAAGAAATAATATTCAACTTTCTATATGTTGCTAATTTGAGAAGAAGCACCCCAAGGGAATGTCTTATAATAAATAGAAAAATTTCTGGGTGTTGAGGGGGACAAAAAGATAACAATTTCCATGGAAAAAGGATTATTTTTTTATCTAAATAGATGAAAATAATGGTTTCCATATGTATTCATCAATGGTTGAATGTTTCAAATGTGTTAAGTATAAGAATTATTAAAATCGACATTAGGGTGGCAGCTTATGAAGGTTGCAAGAGTAATGGTTCTATTACTAATGATGAAGAGACTATAAATGACAAATGAAAAGAATTATGTATTAAGAAATAAGAATACGAGTACTACATAATGGATTAAAAATGATGTTGGATCTATGAAATATATTGTAAAATTATTTTATAGATGATATTCTTGATACGTTTAGGGATTTTACATAAATATTATTTTGTAAAGGATTAGAAATAATTTTTTGAATGTTTTTAATAAAAATGATTTAGTTCCAAGTAGAAATTATTTCAAAACACATTTAAGAAGGAAATATATCCCTTAATAGGTTTTAGATGTTGGGATAATAATAAAAATATAATTACTAGATTTAATTAGTAACAATGAAAATTGTTAATGATTTTCTTGTTTGTGTTATGTAACACCCCGACCCTAGAAAATCGGATCCATTGAATTATTTTATTATATTTTTAGGATTGCAAGGAATCAAATCCCAAAGGATTCATTAGATTAGAATTTCTGGAAAATTAGATTACACACATTATTACCATATTACATTTGGAAAATATAAAATAAAACATAACACATAACAAAGGCTAACAAACAGCATCCATGAATATCATTCAAATGATTCATTTTCATTACATGGGGAAGGAAACAAAAATAATGGAGAGATAAAATGCTCAGTAATGGTAAGTATAGCAGACACAGATATGAATCGATTAAAATACATAAAAATGGAAAGGTAAATAACTGATAACACATGCCATTTAAATAAATAGATAAGGAAAAATAAATATAGAAAGGTCATAAACTGAAAGAATACCATTAAATCAATAAAATGAGAATGAAATTCATCAACAGATTGTTTCATAGTGAAAATACCACGGAAAATAAATACCGAATCAAAATGATGGAAATTCATAATTATTGGATGTGATGTCTTAGGCACATGAAAACCTCAACTCTCAAGATCTATCTTATAGATAGTTTGAAAATATAGGTAGAAACCTATTTAATTTCAAAAACATATTTTTCTCATGTGAAACATTCAATGCTATGATGGGCTATATAAATTCTGGGCCCCACCTATATAAGGCCCCGACCTTAAACCTTACTTAATATTGAATTAAATGAATAATTCACATTGATGATCTTTTAAGATTTAGAGTTTTAGAGAATTAGATCATAACTATTACATCTCAAAAGATTACAAAGTAGACACTTCTACTATGTTTCCATAAAATAAAAACTCTTCAAAAGAATCATGTCTAGTTCCATGTTTTAGATAGCCTGACTTTCCCTTGATCCCATCCTTGACCCTAATCCACATTAAGTCCTGTGAAAAACATTTCAAAAATACTTGGGGTGAGCATAAAAAGCTTAGTAAGGGATACACAAATAATGGAAACTATTAGGTTTTCAAACATCACGTAAACCATGTATACATTATCAAAGTAATAACTTCACCTTCATGAAGTAGTAAAAACCCTTCACTGAATAAAATATCATTACTTACCCTTTTGTAACCAAAATATTACCATAAACCCATATAAAGATGACATAACATATAAAGGTAACTTGGGACGTAAAAATACATAAATGGAATAACCATACGGGTGACTTCCACTCATATCACTTAATGGAATAGCCATACGACCGACTTCCATACATACTTAATGGAATAGCCATACGGCTGACTTCCATACCCAATGTATTGGAGGTTATAACGTAACCACCCGTCCATTTATTCACGGCACCACCCGTCATATGGTTCATCACGTAACCACCCGTCAAATGTCTAAGTGCCATTATAAAATCATAGGACATAAATCAAACATAAAGGAATGAAAACATTTCCACACTATGATCACAATATATCACTCAAATATATTGACATAACAAATCTATTATAAAAACCATTTTCAATACCAACATACACAAAATAGTATATGGTATTTATTTCATTTAAAAAAAACATTACGGCATGTTCAGGAAGCCAAAGACAAAATAATACTCGCGGCGGAGGAAAAGGTCCTTGTCACCGTGTACGTTAAATGAAACATTCCTTTTTGTCATTTAGTAAAACACTTCATAGAAAAAGATTCCTTTTGTATGAAATTAAAAGTCAAAGGGGTTTATACATCGTATAAAATGAAATATGCCTCATTGAAAGGAGATTGAGACGAAGTCCCTTACAAAGATCATTTTTTAAATAAAATAGATATATTATCAGTATTCACTATAATTACACATAAAGAAAGTAAAAATACAAGATAGGACATAATAATATCATTACATAATTTGAAAGTAGGAGATTAACCCAAAGAATGGAAATTGGGTTAAGAAGTTCCCTTACCTCGGGTCCGACTTGACTCGATCGTTCTTTAACGTCCTGAATAATAAACTTGAGTTAATTTCTATTTTCTTAGGAACCTTTTTCAAGTTCATTATTCCTTTTATTTCTATGTTATAAACGTTATGTAACCATTTAATTTAATAATGATTTTTTTGTCGATATTTGGTTCTTAAGTCGAAAGTGGACTTCTTACAATTAGATGTTGTTCATGTGGTCAATGGTTCTTTATATACAGAATGATATTTATGATTTGGATATCATATATATCCATCATATACAAGGTATTTATAATATTACATAATCATTTAGAGGTATGAAATGAAATGCACCGTTCATGGAGATGGTAAGCCGTACGTACACATGAATGTTGCTTTCATTTCTTTGTCATATTAATGGAATTGAAACTAAATGATAGGTATGTATATTTTAATTCCAGAATTATATTCACCATTTAGATGTATCATTCATCATATATATCCATTATATACATGTACATTTAATAGTACATTACCTTTGGGGATAAAAAATGAAATGCACCGTTCATGGAGACGGTAAGCCGTATGTACACATGAACGCTACATTCATTTCTATCTCATACTTTAATGGAATGAAATAATAACGATATAGAGTTATATTATAATTCCAGTATAACATAATATATAATAACTTTAAATCCATCCTTTATACGTCCCACATATGGCATTAATGAATCAAATCACTTTGAGGGGGCGGTAGTCCGCACTTCCTTAAATGAAGATATCGTGTTTACCCATAATGGAAACCATAAAGGTATGCCCAAAATAAAAAATAAAGAAGCTTAAGAAAAACATAAACATATTATATATCATATATAAATATAGTGTCATCTTAATGGCCACCTTTGAAGGTGTTAAAAGAATGATGAACAATCATCGTTTCGGGAGGCCGAAATTCGCCATCCACGGAAACAATATGTTATTTAACCATTAGATGTAGTTGTGTGTAAGTGTAGATTTAATCCATATTATGAAAACATCCTAGTATATTGATGATACTGGAGTTGTTACAAAAGAAATTAATAAAAAGAGTTTAGGGGGTTGGAGAAGAAAAATAACACAAAAGGACTCAAGTGAAGACATTACCTTAAAATCAGGTAACTCCCTTTGGTTTGAGCTCAAAGGCTTCCTTGGGAAGACTTCTTCCCAAAGTGAGGCTTCAAGGAGTAATAGAGGAAAGTTTAGAGACAAAATGGGTAGAGGTTGGCCGAGCCAAAGGCTTTGGGAGTGTGGGTAAGGTGGTAGAGGTTGGGGCCTTTTATAAGAGGAGAGGAGGGGCACTCTTGGAAGGTAAAGAAAAGTTACTTTATTTTAAAATGGAATTCGGATTTAAGAGGTCCCACATTGATATAATTCGAGGATAAGGTGATAAGGGTTCGAAATCCACCCATCCAATAGGTTTTGGACATGTGTTGGTCATAGAAATTACATTATCATTTCATTTTATTTAAATCCTTTATTAATGAGGTAATCGCTGCATCCTCATGATGTCATAAATAATTTAATTTATTTAAAGTATAAAAATTATAAAACAAATATAATAATTTAGGAAATATCTTTGTCTTTCTAATTAATATTTATAGTCAAAAATCTGATTTGTATAACCCCATGTAAAAATTGTTTTAGTAAAACATCTCATGATTGTGTCATTTTTTACTTTAACATTAAATAAAAAGTTATTTATGTCATTTCCCAACCAAAGTGGCTCCATGGGGTCCCCAAGTTGACCCATGGATTTTATTGGTAGGCCATGACACATCCAATGAGGGTAGGATATGTGTCTAGGTCATTTCATTTTATTAAAACATTATTCTTACCTTAAACTACACTAATTACCTCTAATTGTGATTAAGAAATTAAGAGTTACTATTCACCAAAAAATTATTTTAATCTCATTGAACCAAATTTTACTTCTTAATGACAACCATGTATGTAGGATTTTTTAAATTAAAAACACAGAATCGGTAAAATTTCATTTAAATGAAAAATCATTTTCTATAAGTACCACTTAGTGGTTTCACAATTCGTCAAAAATTGAAGTTTTTCAGAAAAATACCAAAAATTCACCCTAAGATATATTTGATATTCCAAATTCAAAAATGAGGTCTATTTTACAAAATTCAAAACATATAAGTCACATTAATTAATTTAATAATTAATTCCCCCTTTCATGACAAATAGCGTGTTTTTATGAAACAATAAGTATCAAAAGATTGACACTAGTTTACGTCCGATTTCAAACTGAAATTAATTCCAATTACCACTATTGGATTTAATGGTAATAATATTTTCTAATTTCACTTGAAAACCAATTCAAATGATAATCTAATCATATAAATAAATTATATTAAAAAGAGGTTTTGAATTAAAATACAACATTTCACACTATTCATTAAAAAATGATCATTATCGGAAAGATACCAAAAATTTACACAAATTAAATTTTCATGTACCGATTCTAAAGAAGAGTTTTATTTGTTCCAATAGAATGTATAAGAGTGAACAAAACTATATTTAATGACGGTTCTCCATCAAAATGTGATAAGTGAACCCTTAGTGAAAACTAGGGAATATACGCCTAAAAGTGAATTCTTTCCGTATTTTAAGCCTTTATCTTTTATTGGATAAATGTAAAAACATTTAAAAACATATATAATCATGTATTAGTTATTTCTATCCATTCCTGCCAATACAATGGCAATGTGTTAACTACCATTTAAAATAATATTATTTTATTACTATTGTGCAACGTAAGATTTCAAAGAAACTCTTTGTTGCGTATCAGGTACGCTATCGAACATAGCAACCCCTTTAAAGTAAAATTAATATTTAATTCCTAAATATTAATAAATATTGAAATGTTTTTTTCACTATTTACCTGGGATGTTACATCCTTACCCCCTTTTGGGAATTGCGTCCTCGCAATTTTATTAACTTATCAAAATAAGTGGGGGTATTTATCCCTCATAGAATTTTCAGATTCCCACGTTGCCTCTTCAACCATATGGTTTTTCCACAAAACCTTTACCTGGTGAATTACCTTATTTCGCAACACTTGCTCTCTTCGGTCAAGAATCTGGACTGGTTTTTCTTCATAAGAGAGGTTCTCTTCAGGCTCAACTACCTCTGGACTCAAAATATGAGATTAATCTGGCATATACTTCCTCAACATCGAAACATGAAAAACATTGTGTACCTGAGATAAACTCGGAGGTAATGCCACTCTATATGAAACTGATCCAACTCTCTCCAGAATTTCATATGGTCCAATGAACCTTGGACTCAGCTTTCCTTTCATACCAAATTGCGTCACACTTTTCCATGGAGAAACCTTGAGAAAAACATGATCACCTACCTCGAAAGATAGATCCTTCCTCCTGTTATCTGCATAACTCTTCTACCTGTTTTGAGGTGTTCTCATTTGTTTCTGAATCAACTGAACTTTTTCTGCCATCTCTTCTACCAATTCTGGTCCCATCAGCTTCTTTTCACCCACCATATCCCAAAATGCTGGAGTTCGACACCGCTTCCCATATAATGCCTCAAATGGTGCCATCTGTATACTGGAATGAAAACTGTTATTATAAGAAAACTCAACCAAAGAAAGATGTTAGTACCAAATTCCCTGATAATCTATTCGACAAGCTCATAGCATATCCTCCAAGGTCTGAATTTTTCGTTCTGACTGCCCATCTGATTGCGGATGAAAAGCTGTACTAAAATTTAATTCTGTACCCAACGACTTCTGAAGGCCTTCCCAAAAGTTAGAAGTAAACCTGGGATCACGATCGGACACAATGGAGAGAGGAACTCCATGTAACTTGAATATCTCATTAAGATACAAATGGGAAAGTTGATCTAGTGAAAATGAAACTCGTATAGCAAGGAAATGAGCAGATTTAGTCAAGCGATCAACAATAACCCAGATTTCATTATTACCTCGAGATGTCATTGGTAATCCCATAAGAAAGTCCATGGATATGTTTTCCCATTTCCACTCTGGAAATGGTTAAGGTTGAAGCATCCCTTTCGGTAACTGCCTCTATACTTTAACCTGTTGATAAGTCAGACACTTCACAGTAAAATCAGCAATATCTCTTTTCATTCCATCCCACCAGTAATACTTCCGCAGATCTCTGTACATCTTAGTACTGCCAGAATGAACTGAAAATGGGGAACTATGAGCCTCACATAACAACTCATTCTTCAAATGTGAATCACAAGGCACACATAATCTCTTCCAAAACCACAAAAAACAATCATTATCAATGTTGAATTCAGGAAACATACCATTCTGAACCGGCTCTACCTTTTTCTGCAACTCAATGTCTTCCCTCTATGCTTGCTTAATTCTGTCTGATAGGGATGATCTCACTCATACCTGAAACAAAACAGAAGAACTTCCTACACCAACAACTTCTATGCCAAAGTTTATCAAATAAAAAACCAAAGGATCTCATTCCAAACGTAGCATGGCTAATGAAGCATTACGTTTTCAACTCAAAGCATCGGCCACTTTATTTTCTTTTCCCGGATGGTAGTGAATTGTACAATCATAATCCTTGATTAATTCCAGCCATCTCCTCTGTCTCATGTTCAATTCTTTATGAGTGAATATATACTTTAAAATTATGTGATCAGTATATATTTCACACTTTACTCCATACAAATGATGCCTCCAAATTTTTAGAGAAAAACAACATCAGCTAATTCAAAATCATGTGTAGGGTCATTTACCTCATGAGTTTTCAACTGACGTAAAGCAAATGAAATTACCTGCTCATTCTGCATAAGGACACAGCCAAGTCCTTTCAATGAAGCATCACTGTAGATAACAAACTCACTATTCCTGGAAGGAAGTTCCAATACTGGAGCATTCACCAAACTTCTTTTCAACTCCTTCCGTAGTAACCTGAGTCAACTGAGTCATCACTGCAACAAACTATTTAATTCTGATTCTGACCATCTCAGGATACTGATTTGAAAGGTCGTTTCCCTCTGTATGCCTTCCTAGAAAAGATGTTAGGTTTCCTCTATGAAAAATCATTCTTAACATAGAAATATCCTTGGAGAGGCAATATGGTAATCTTTAAATGCTATTTCATTTCAGTCATACCATAAATTAACTTATAATTTAACAATTTTCTAACTCCTAAAGTTGTCTAAACCGACCTCTGATACAAACTATAAGGCCTCGACCTTAAACCTTACTTAATATTGAATTAAATGAATAATTCACATTGAGGATATTTTCATGTTTAGAGTTTTATAGAATTAGATCATAACTATTACATCTCAAAAGATTACAAAGTAGACACTTCTACTATGATTCCATAAAACAAAAACTCTTAAAAAGAAACATGTATAGTTCCATGTCTTAGATAGCCTGACATTCCCTTGATCCCATCCTTGAACCTAATCCACATTAAGTCCTGTGAAAAACATTTCGAAAAAACTTGGGGTGAGCATAAAAAGCTCAGTAAGGGATACACAAAGAATGAAAACTATTAGTTTTTCAAACATCACGTAAACCATGTATACTTTATCAATGTAATACCTTCACCTTCATGATGTAGTAAAAACTCTTCACTGAATAAAATATCATTACATACCATTTTGTAACCAAAAGATTACCATAAAACCCATATAAAGATCACATAACATATAAAGGTAACTTGGGACATAAACATACTTAAGTGGAATAACCATACTGTCGACTTCCGCTCATATCACTTAATGGAATAGCCATATGGCCGACTTCCATACATACTTAATGGAATAGCCATACGACTGACTTCCATACCCAATTCATTGGAGGTTATAACATAACCACCCGTCCTGGTATTCACGACACCACCCGTCATATGGTTCATCACGTAACCACCCGTCAAATGTCCAAATACCATTATAAAATCATAAGAAATAAAGAAAACATAAAGGAAAGAAAGCATTTCCACACTTTTATTACAATATATCACTCAAATATATTGACATTAAAAATCCATTATAAAAACCATTTTCAATACCAAAATACATAAAAGATTATATGGTATTTATTTCATTTAAACAAAACATTATGGATTATTCAGGAAGCTAAAGACCAAATAATACTCACGGTGGTGGAAAAGGTTGTTGTCAACACATACGTTAAAAGAAACATTCCTTTTTGTCGTTTAGTAAAAATATTCGTAGAAAAATATTCCTTTTGTATGAAAGTAAAAGTCAAAGGGGTTTATACACCGTATAAAAGAAAGTTGTGTATAAAACGAAAAATGCCTCAATGAAAGGAGATTGAGACGAAGTCCCTTACAAAGATCATTTTTTAAATAAAATAGATTTATTATGTGTATTCACTATAAGTACACATAAAGAAATTACAAATACAAGATCGGACAAAATAATATCATGACATAATTTGAAAGTAGGAGATTAACCCAACGAATGGAAATTGGGTTAAGAAGTTCCCTTACCTCGGGTCCGACTTAACTCGATCATTCTTTAATGTCCTGAATAATAAACTTGAGTTAATTTCTATTTTCATAGGAACCTTTTTCAAGTTCATTATTCCTTTTATTTCCATGTTATAAACATTATGTAACCATTTATGTTAATAATGTTTGTTTTGTCGATATTTGGTTCTTAAGTCGAAAGTGGACTTCTTAAAATTACATGTTGTTCATGTGGTCAAAGGTTCTTTATATCCAGAATGATATTTATGATTTGGATATCATATATATCCATCGTATACATGTATTTATAATATTACATAATCATTTATAGGTAAGAAGTAAAATGCACCGTCCATGGAGACGGTAAGCCGTACGTACGCATGAATGCTACTTTCATTTCTTTGTCACATTAATAGAATTAAAACTAAATGAGTGGTATGTATATTTTAATTCCAGAATTATATTCATCATTTAGATGTATCATTCATCATATATATCCATTATATACATGTACTTTTAATACTACATTACATTTTTGGATAAGAAATGAAATGCACCGTTCATGGAGACGGTAAGCCGTACGTACGCATGCACGCTACTTTCATTTCTATATCATACTTTAATGGAAATAAATAATAATGATATAGAGGTATATTATAATTCCAATATAAAATCATATATAATAACTTTAAATCCATCCTTTATACGTCCCACATATGGCATTAACGAATCACATCACTTTGAGGGGGCGGTAGTCCGCACTTCCTTAAATGAAGATATCGCGTTTACCCATAATGGAAACCATAAAGTTATGCCAAAAATGAAAAACATAAACATATTATATATCATAAACATATTATATATCATATATAAATATAGTGTCATATTAATGGCCACCTTTTAAGGTGTTAAAAGAATGTTGAACTGTCATCGTTTCGGGAGGCCGAAATTCTCCATCCATGGAAACAGTATGTTATTTAACCATTAGATGTATTTGTGTGTAAGTGTAGCTCGAATCCTTATTATAACAACATCCAAGTGTATTTATGATACATGATTTGTTACAAATTAAATGAATAAAAAGAGTTATGGGGTTGGAGAAGCAAAATAAAACAAAATGACTCAAGTGAAGACATTACCTTAAAATAGGGTAACTCCCTTTGGTTTGAGCTCAAAGGCTTCCTTGGGAAGACTTCTGCCCAAAGTGAGGCTTCAAGGAGTAAGATGGGGAAGTGGAGAGACAAAATGGGAAGTGGTTGGCCGAGCCAAAGGCTTTGGGAGTGTGGGTAAGGTGGTAGAGGTGGGGGCCTTTTATAAGAGGAGAGGAGGGGCACTCTTGGAAGGTAAAGAAAAGTTCCATTATTTTAAAATTAAATTCGGATTTAAGAGGTCCCACATTGATATAATTTAAGGATAAGGTTATAAGGGTTCTAAATTCACCCATCCAATAGGTTTTGGACATGGGTAGGTCATAGATTTTACATTATCATTTCATTTTATTTAAATCCTTTGTTAATGAGGTAATCGCTGCATCTTCATGATGTCATAAATAATTTAATTTATTTAAAGTCTAAAAATTATAAAAAAAAATATCATGATTTAGGAAATCCTTTTATCTTCATAATGAATATTTATAGTCAAAAATAAGCTTTGTATAACCCCATGTAAAAATTGTTTTAGTAAAACATCTCATGTTTGTGTCATTTTTTACTTTAACATTAAATAAAAAGTTATTTATGTCATTTACCAACCAAAGTCGCTCCATGGGGTCCCCAAGTTGACCCATGGATTTTCTTGGTCGGATATGACATATCCAATGAGTTTATGACATGTGTCTAGGTCATTTCATTTTATTAAAACATTATTCTTACCTTAAACTACAATAATTACCTCTAATTGCGATTATGAACTTAAGAGTTACTATTCACAAAAAAAATTATTTTACTCTCATTGAACCACATTTTACTTCTTAATGACAAACATGTATGTCAGATTTTTGAAATTCAAAACACAGAAGTGGTAAAATTTCATTTAAACAAAAAATCAGTTTCTATAAGTACCACTTAGTGGTTTCACTATTCATCAAAAATTGAAGTTTTTCATAAAAATACCAAAAATTCACCCTAAGCTATATTTGATATTCCGAATTCAAAAATGAGGTATATTTTAAAAAATTAAAAATATATAAGTCACATTAGTTAATTTAATAATTAATTCCCACTTTCATGACAAATACGTGTTTTTATGAAACAATAAGTGTCAAAAGATTGACACTAGTTTAAGTCCGATTTCAAAGTAAAATTCATTCCAACGACCACTATTGGATTTAATGGTAAAAATATTTTCTAATTTCACTTTAAACCCAATTCAAATTATATTCTAATCATATAAATAAATTAGATTAAAAAGAGGTTTTGAATTAAAATACAACATTTTACACTATTCATTAACAAATGAACTTTATCGGAAAGATACCAAAAATTTACACAATGTAAATTTTGATGTCCCAATTCTAAAGAAAAGTTTTATTTGGTCCAATAGAATGTATAAGTGTGAACAAAATTATATTTAATGATGGTTCGCCTTCAAAAGGTGATAAGTGAACCCTTAGTGAAAACTATGGCATATACGCCTAAAATTGAATTCTTTCCGTATTTTAAGCCTTTATCTTTTATTGGATAAATGTAAAAACATTTAAAAAAAATATATAATCATATTTTAGTTATTTCTATCCATTCCCGCCAATACAATGGCAATGTGTTAACTACCATTTAAATTAATATTATTTTATTACTATTGTGCAACGTAAGATTTCAAAGAAACTCTTTGTTGCGTATCTGGTACGCTATCGAACAGAGTAACCCCTTTAAAGTAAAATTAATATTTAATTCGTAAATGTTAATAAATATTGAAATTTGTTTCTCATTATTTACCTGGGATGTTACAACCTATCACTGTATGCCCAAATAATTCCTCATATAGAGTTATTAATTTAATTAATAAAAAATATTACTTATCAAAAAAGTTTTTGAATAAATAATGTGGATATATAAATTTCATCATTGTATGATAAGTAAAAAAAGGGTTTTTGATGTGGATGAATGTAAATACCATTGAAATTTCATTAAAACATTCGTTAGGAAAATAATCTATAAACACTCCAATGTCTCCCATACCACTTTGAAACATTTGAATCATAATCCCCATGAAGTAATAAAATTAAATGAAGCCTATATTATCATTATAATAAGTTGATTCATGATATAACATGTCAATTGGTAGAATTTACAGCATAGAAAAGTGAATTGGTGCATAAAAACAAGTAAGTCTCGATAGAATATAATTTGAGACGAAGTACCTTACCTTGAGTCTGAATTGTCATGTGTGTCTTTGTATTCATGAATAATATACCTATATTAATTATTTAATTTCTTCATAACCTTTTTCGAGTTTATTAAAACTTTTACATTACTTATTACAATGTTGTATATAACTACATAAACAATTAAGTTTACATCACGTGTTTTTGACCTAATTCAGTTCATGTGTCAAAAATAAATTTGGTAGGTAGATAATGGTCTAGGGGGATATTATATAAACATATTAATTATAAAAATAATGAAATAATTATCCTATTTTTTCATAAATTATTCATTTAAAATAATTTTGAATGATGGTTATGGAAATTGAACTAATGTTACAATCATGGAGACGTTAGGTAGTAATTACTCACGAGCAATGTCCCCATTTTTTCAATGATCATTATAGAAAGATGGTATGCAAAAATATATATTTACATAATAATAATTATATCATAAATAAAATTTTATTTGATAATATATAATTATATGTATAACTCTATTGTTGTAAAAGGATACATATCTTTTTGAGGTGGCAGTAGTTGACACGTCCATGAACGACATTATTACATTTTTAGTGTGTGAAAGGGGTAATAGAAAAAATGATATATGATATTTAAAGAAATTTAATTATTACATGAATATTATATATATATATTAGTTATGTCACATGTTTTTATTTAAAATCATTTTTAATAAATTCCATGTATAGTGTGAATGATTCACATCAGTTTGAGGAGGTGGTAGTCCACACTTCCAGAAAAGGTCTTATCGTATTCCCAAAAAAGGAGTGCATAGAGGTATAATTTAAAGAATAATTCAAGAAGAAAAAAAATAAATTTTATATATATCATATTAAAATATTTTTTTCATCATTATATCCACCATGAAAGGTGGTATCATAGGAATGAACATTCATCATTTTTCAAGGTGGTGGACCACCATACAGACGGACAGTATGTTCGTTACCCATTAAATAGAGGTGTGTGTAAGTGTAGGTATGAACCATAAAATAAAAAATTATAATTATATTTAGGATAATTATTTTATTATACAATTATTCAATAATAATATTTTAGGGTCTATATAATTAAAATAAAACAAAAGATCTTATAGAAGGATGTTACATCTTTTTTTGAGTAACTCCTGTTGGTTTATACCGAAACACTTATATGGTGGTATTTATACCCATGGTGAGGATGATAGGTTACGATGATAGATTTTAGGAACATATTTGAGCATATTTTGGGCGATCCAAATGTTTTTAGAGGTGTGAATAAGTGGGAGTGGTGAGTTCATTTTCTAGTGGTAGGGTGGCATTATCATAAATTAAGGTAAATGGAATTCCCCCCAAATTTTATTATGAATGGTGGGTCAAATAATTTTACAATTATTATAAAATATATTATATTCTAGAAATTTGATTGTAAATTAGGTTTTTTTAAGTTTATAGGTCATTTTGGCCCCTAAAATTAAGGTTTAGTCCCTTATTAAGCTAATTTTTCTCTTAATTAATGTTATTAATTGTAATCTTTTTCACTAATCAATTTTGTCAAAAAATATGTCAAAACTATTATAAATTATAAAAATATTATTATTATTAATATGGAATCCATTTATCTAAATTCAAATCACAGAATTGGTAGAAAATTATTTAAATTGTTTCTCGTAGACGGGACAACAATGCTAGTTTTGAAAGTGAAAATATTTAAAGGTTTAGTGTGCTTTTATATCCAATTTCAATGTGAAATTGTTTCCAATGACCTAAATTTGATTAAATTTTTTATAATTAATCTAATTGAACATTAAAAACAACAAAAAACATAACATTACCTTATAAATAAATTATATGAAAAAAATATTATTAATTTAAATCCAGTATTTTTCACTATTCATAAAAAATACAAACATTGAAAAAAATACAAAAATATAAATATAACTTATTTTTGTTGTTTTTATTTGAACAATTAATTTTATTGTTACATATAAAATAAATTTAAGTTTCAAAATTCATATTTAATGTTGGTCCCCCATTAAAAGGCAGTAAACTTGCCTTTATTAAAATGTTTGTTTTTATGTGTGATATTGGGTTTGATATTAACTTATTCCTGAAAAATTAATTGTAAAAATATTAAAATATTTTATTGGCTATATAAAATATATATTTCATTAATATAATTACCTAATAAAAATTACATAAATTTATTAATGTAAAATTCTTTTGGTGCATAAAAATAGTTTTTTATAAAATAATTATGTTTATATTCAATTGGTTTATATTTTAATTTCTAGTTAATTAGTAACCAATGAATTCAACAATAAATTTTTTTATTTATTTAATATTATTCATAATATAAATTTAACAAATAGTATATAATTATCATTTAAAAAATATTAGTAGTATTTGTTAATATTCACTCTTGTGTGTAACAAATGTAATTGAAGAAACTCGTTGTGTGCAACAAAAGAAGAAATAAATTTTGTGTGTATTGAACTAAGTAAAATAGATTAAATATATTTAAAAATGAAAATATACTATAATTTCTTAGAATATTATATCCCATTAAGATTTTTATTTTGCATGTTATATATTTTATCAAATACAATGTTCATTCATTATAATTTCATATTGTTACATTTTATCCACCTTAATTATATTGTGTCCTCCCAATTTAAACATGATCTTGGAAATTGATGAATTGATATTTAGAAATACTATTTTTAAAAATTCCTCCTCACAATTATGGTTAAAAACTTTTTCTTAGTATTAGTTAAAAAAAATGTGAAGGTCAACACAAAACTGGGCTTTCAAATAGGAGAAAATTATTGAAAACATGGACATGGAAATTAAATATAACTATAATTTTCTGGTGGATAGTGATAGAGAAACACTTCCTGAATTTTTTTTGACCATATTTCCATGAACTAGATGTGTTGAAAAAATTCATTCATATCATAAAAAATTATGATAAGTTGATAAAAATTTAATTTCAAAACATTTATCATATAGTTGATGAAGTATTTCACTCAATAATAATATAAGTTAATATATGTTTCTATAAAACAAATCTTTTACTTTGACTTTTCTTGAACTCTTTCTACTTCATCTCTTATCAGAATTTTCATCATATGGTAAAGAAATACATTAACTTCAAAAACCACATACAAAGATCAAATTAAACCATTTCAAGAATGGTTTTCTTTTCCAAGAGACTATGATCCAACACATTGGAATGAATGTAGCTAAATTTACAAAATGAACTTATAATTATAATTCAATCAACATGAATTATATCATGAATCATTACATACTGAACATGTGAATATCTTTATCATGTATTATCTTGAAATATGGTAATAACATGAATTACAAAAAAATAGAATAGAAACGTAAATTATTATTTATTTTTTAAGTAATTTTTTTTATTATATATATTCCATAAATAGAAAATCATTTTAAACATCATCAACTATAGGATAATCAACATTGTCAACAAATCATTAATTATTTCTAAGTTAGCCAGTACATATCCAAATAAATCATTTCATTATCAAAAAAAATTATACCAACATTAGAAATATTTTAAGGCACATCTTCCACTCAACCATGTATTTTCTAAAATATTTTACATTAGACTGAATCACTTTTCATGGTATCATTCAATATATAATCTTAAATTATTATTTACAAAGTACTACAATACACTCCTTATATATTTCATATTTCATATGATGAGAACATCATTAATGAAATAATTTTGCAACATATTTCATATATCCAAGTACTAAAAATAAATTAATCATCCCACTTTGTTTGTATCAATAACATATTCTTATCCTTGATCCCTTATCTTCTTCAGATGTATGTTCCCTTGATTCTTGGGTAATTAATTTTCATAGTACCCAATCTCCATTAAATATCAACCCTCAATAGTAGTGTTTTATTTCTTATATTTTAATTATTTTTTCTAGTGGTCCTTTTCTCCACACATATAAAAAACTACCAATCCTTTCAAGAATTTACTAGGATAATTCTTCTACAATTATCACATGTTGGAAAATCATTATTTCTCATTTTCCCTGTATCTTTTATTTTCTATTCCTTTCTCTTTTTTTCTTGTTTACCATTTAATCTATACGTCATGGATAATTGTTTCTCTATATTGATATCACATAGAATTATTTCTTTGTATGATGAAAAAGTCTAAGAAATCAACTCCCTACAGATTTTATGCATAAGACCATAAAAGTAATGGAAAATATTTCATTCTATGTTGCGTAAGAAATCAGTGGCATACCTTTCTGACCTTGTAAAGGTTTCTTCATACTCAACAAAATGTGTATCAAGGGTGCTATTTCTAGGTCTATGAGCATCCCCACTCATACCCACACTAACCAGATTATGAGTCAAATCTGGTGGAACAGAATGTCCCTAAAATTTTTTATAAATAATATTAACATGAAAATATATGTAAAGCATAAAAAACATTACAATTATAATACTCACTGATGGAAGAGAAGGCAACGCACGCTCACGCCCCGGTGGATCGGGATCAAATAGTCACTTCCATTGACCTTCTGTATTATTTTTCATAATATACATAAGAAAATATGATTTAATGAATGTAACATAGAAAATACAAAAAACTAACATTTCATTCTAAACTGAAATATAATTAAAGTAATTATAGTTATACTAACCTGAGAAACTCATGTCAATATAAACTGAATGAATAGTTAGAATATATGTTTGATTCTATATATTACAGACCACTACTTTATTTTCAAAATAAACTCTCACAATAGGATAATTTTATTCATCAAATGCAATATTTTGGCCAACACTAATGGGGACTTCAATGGTGGAAATTTCATCACCAGCAACACGAAATGTTTTTTTGGGGATTACGTCATTAATGACACCATAATTGGGTCTCATATGATCTTTCACATAAAACACTTGTTTATCCATTGATTCCAAAATGAATGGGTCATTAGTACGTAGGCCTCGACTCATATCAATAACTCTGAATCCATAGTCATCAATAAATGTACCATGACGTCTCATTGAATCAAACCATTTACATTTCATCAGAGTGACTATACCTTGAGAGTAGTAATCCAATAATAGTATTTTATAAACTAACCCATAATAATACACATCTACATATCGAGGTCGACTATATGATACACTAGAAAAACAATCATTTTTAAGGGTTAACATAACACCATAATTTTGTGTTCTCATTTTCACCGTTCGATCCGTTGTAACAAATTTATACCCATTGATTATTAAATATTTACATTCACGATCCAAAGAATTTCGTCCAAAAGTAAAAGCTCTCAGTTCTTGAGAAACATAGTCAATAGGTACACTCAACACCTGAAATATATATGAATAATACAATTAAATGGATATATATTTTTTAAACTAATTAATGTATTGGTAATACCTTTTCTTTCAATCAATAAAGAAACTCTAAGCTATGCAAAGCCTCTCTCCTTCTCAAAGAAAAAGATCTATGAACTCTACTTATAATTTTTTTATGTTCCCTACATAAAATGATAATACAAGTGTAAGTTATTTGTGAAATTTCATAATATGAGATAACATATAAATATCCAAATTAATTACTTGATATTGTCATTGAAAAAAGCATTTTTAAACAAGACTTTGTGATGTTCCATTTCCCACTCTTCAAGGCTCAATGTAGCCAATATATAAGACCCAAAAATTCCTCTTGTTTGGGGGAGAGATGGAAATGAAGGATCAATTTCCCCATACTGTTCATCTTCAATTTTCATTGGCTGATTATGTCTTCTGGTGACATCAGACAAAGAAATTAAACAAAAATCCATACATTCTTGATCCAGATAACCCCTCACAATCAAATCTTCAAGATAATTATTATTACGAACATACAATTACATTGTGCACATATTTATTTCAGAAGGATATATCCACAGAAAAGAAACTGGTCCCCTAAGAAGTGTTTCAGTTTGATGATGAACCATTAAATGGAACATGAAATTGAAAAAGTATAGAGGAATTATCTTTTCCATATCACATAAAATTAATGGGGCCTCCTGCTGAATTTTTTTCAAGAATGACTAGGATAACGTTTTAGTACTATGGTCTCAAAAAAATGGAAAAATCAAATCACTGTCACCCTTACATTATTGGATAGAAAATTCAGAATTATTATTTGAATCAATTCATGAAGAATGATGTTATAATCATGAGTTTTCAATGATTTTAGTTTCACATATCTTCTATTGACTTGTTTAGATATGTTGCTGGAATATCCATCAGGAACCTTAACATTCCTCAATACTTCTAGAAATTGTTCGTTCCATTATGGTGTCATCACATAATATGCACATAGAATGTTCCATTTGTTTTCACTGATACACACAGGATGTAGTTCTGGTCAAATACCCCAATCCAACAAGTCTCGACGAGATTAGAAGTCATATTTGGTCTTCCCTTGATATTTAGAAGAATTGAAAGCAACATTTCACACATATTTGTCTTATTATGCATTACGTCTAAATAATGACGTAAAAAATTAGTATACCAATATGGAAATTGAAAAAAAATACTTTTCTTTTTCCTATTGTAAGAGGTTTCAGTGTCAACATTCTTCCTCTTTTTATATTTCAACTGACCTTTACCTAATGAAAAACTAAAATATTTTAATTCATTAATCACATAGATTGTTGACATACGTTGAGGTGGTTGTTCATTCTCAACGGTATTATCAAACATCCAATGATTCGTCCGGTATTAATGATCCATTGGAAAGAATTGTCGATGCCCCATGAAACTAAAACTATGACTATATTTAAGCCTTCTCGATCGTGTATTCTTCATACAAACAGGGCATGATAGTTTTCCCTTCATGCTCTACCCATACATCATTGTATAAGCAGAGAAATCTTTTATGGTTCATATAAGGGTAGCTCACATCTGAAACGTATTCTTTGAAGAAGCATCGAATGTCCACACACTGAAATACCAAAGATTTTTCAACTCTTTTAATAAAGGTTGTAAGTAGACATCTATTTCATTACCAAGATAATAAGGGCCAGATATCATTATATTCAAGAATGTGAATGGGATTTTCATACACATCCAGGGAGGAAGATTATAAACATGAATAAAAACTGGCCACATGCTGCGAGAAGTAAGAATCTGACCAAATGGATTAAAACCATCACAGGATATACCCAATGTGACATTACACACCTCAGCTGCAAATTCAAGATGTTGTACATCAATTGTCTTCCATAATATCCATCTGTATGATAAACCAACTCATCATTACCTTTAATTTTCACTGCATTATTCCATAACATATTAGTTGAGATTTCTACAGACATGAATATATTTTGAAGTCTGGGAATCAATGAAAAGTTCCAGATGACTTTATGTTCCACACGAGATGGTGTTCCATCTGAATTTCTCTTCCATCAAGATGTAACACATTCCTTATAGTCATTACAGTCGGTTGTTTCCTCCCAAAATAAACTGAAATCTATTGGAAAATCATAATCTTTATTAGTATTGAATCCAAGAAGCTTAATTAACTTCCATACCTTGTAATGATTTGAGGAAATATCTGTACCATCAAGAAGAAAGTCTTTCAAAAAAATATGAATGTAATTAATAGAGGTATTAGAAATTCCATACATGGTTTTCCCATGATATAACTACATACAAATTTTCCAACATGGTCATTTTATTACATTCCTGATATACTGGAGTTCTGGAATCATCCAATAAATTTTTCACACTCTCATCATCATCTTCAATATTTTCCTCATGTGTATTGATATCATAGTATTTTCTTAATGGCATACTATCTCTCTCAGGATGATGGAAAAATGGAAACCAATCGAATATCAAATTCTCCATGCCACTTCTTTCATTTTTTTGTGACCTGTTGAACACTAACTTGTCTCTCCATGGTGATACCAAACATAATAGTATGTTTGAAATCCTAATTTCATTATATGGTTGCTAGATTCTTCCTCGATAAACCATTGTCTTACAAAAAATTTATAGCATGTAAACTGTATACAATCTCCATCTAAAGCATTGTCAAATGGAAAATCTAAAAAATTCTCCAATTTATTTTGAAACGTCGTTGAAATCTTACCGGTGCGATACATCTAGCTTCTATAAATTATATAACAAGAAAAATAAATGTTATCTTACAATCAACAATTTAAACCATAATTATAAAGAGATATGTACTATTAGAACACAAAAAATTAATAGATAATTCTGATTTTTATTGCAAGGGACTTTATTTTTACAACCAATTTCAACCCTTTTAGTATTAGAGATCGAATTATTACCTCTATCCTATAAAGAAATGATCAGCAAGGTAAACCATAATGGTCCAAGAATGGTTTCATGTCTATGATAGAGTGGTATTTGTCATTATAGTATAACTAAGGGAGAGATAAAAATGTTTGTCCTCTCTTAGGTGTAACATAATAAAAATCAAATTTTAACAATAAAACACACCCTTAAACATGGGTTATTTCATTTAAAAAGAAAGGGACAGATAAAAACATTCATCCATTATCAAAAATATTTTAAACGAGTCCCATATTCTTGTAATTTAAAATTTACCAGGGGAAAAGTTTTAATTCAAAGAGGTAAAAAAAATTTAAAGAAAACCACATAATCTCCAAGAATTACTGAATATAATTTATATAATTTATATAAAACAATCATGGGTACCAAATATTTGTATGAATATAATAGAAGATGAATTTAATAAAGTAAATCACTTCATGGATTTTTTTAGTTAAATAATTGCCTAGAAACACCGACTACATACAAAGTGGAAAAGGTCACAACAAGACTCTCAAAAAGAAAAAGGTCATTTTGGTAAAATAAATTAATTTAAAATCAATTGAAAAATAAAATACACATTATTAGATTAATATCGAACACTAATTTTTACACACACCATGATTAGGGTTCTCATTGGAAATGAAAATGAGGGAAATTGGAGTGAAAAGACTAGGGAATCTCCCATGGGATTTAAGTAATGTCTTCTATATAAAATTTCATCGATTATTGTTTTAGATTCTTATGGAATACCCTCATATAATTTTAAACAATGAATTAACTGGATTACACTAGATCTATTTGGTTGGAATACCTCCATCGTAAGCTATGGGTTATAATACTACCCTTATTCTAAATTCCAATGTCTCTATCTATTCCTTAAGAGTATATAATATGATCCAAATTATATTTTGGATCAGTTCCATATTTTCATCTATGGTACAAATAAAAACCCTTAAATGTGTTCACTTTAGTATAAGGCTTTCCCTTAGAAAAGATATTAGGTGTATGTTCTTTGTATGTTACTGTCTTCGACAATTAGGTAAACTTATATATTATCCTACCTACATATTCTCCCTTCATTCTCAGTTTTGATTTGATCTTCTAAGGCCACTGAATCTTCCTTAAGAACATCATATAGAATAGGGTTTCTAGGATCAAGGAATTCTTTCTCCATCCCCTTAATGCTAGTAAATGTTCCCATTGATATTTTTACTATAGGTTTTGGAAAAGATAATAATCCTTAAACCTCCATAACATATTCCCTTATTTATACATTTTTTATCATTTGATGGTTCTTTTATTAAAATTAACTTTCTTCTTCAGACAAGGGTAATACAAAATAAATATATTAAGGATATCACACCCCATAATGGTGGGGAAAATACGAACCCTATCTGATCTATAGGTAGAGAATCTTATTCCCCAAAACAATGTTGTAAATTTTTAACTGTTCCTAGGAATGGTGAGATGAAATTATTCCCTAGTGTAAATTTATCATCAAGGAGGCATTCTTTTTACTAAGAATTATTAATAGATAAGCCTGTTTACTATAATGCTGATACGATTGATCATGCTAGATTCAGCACATGCCACATATCTATCTTCAGAAGTAGCTCCACCATCATGTCCAATGTGTAAGGTCACTTTTAAGGTACATGTTATATGTAATAATATAATCCTGAATTAAGATTCTAGGTCACCATATAGTCTTGGTATAGGTATATGATGTGTTCCCAAGGTAAAATTCATATATCCATTAGGAAATTGATAGCCCGTGTATAAAACCCAAAAAGGGGAAGTAGAAATAGGACTATAATATGAGTGGAGAGGTGAACATGGTGTGTAGGATCCATAGGAATAGTTAGCTGGTTCTCTATCTCCACAAGTTATGTTGTATCAAGGTAAAATGGAATGTGGTATTAAACCTCATGGTTTCTGAGGCTACTCAGGCGTCCTGGGTGTATATTCCCTATACAAGAAAAAAATATCTAGATAAGGGTAACATATTGTATGATTTAACCACACGATGTTTGTTATTTAACATATCCTAGAATCCCTAGATATTGTACCTACCAAAGTACATGATGTGTGCTCTTTCGAACTATATGCCATATAGTCGGGTTCTAAGATATAAACATTACTCTAGTCCTTGATTCATTTCTACTTCCTCGTATTTTTCTTCATATATCACTTGAATTTCCTTTGGCCATGATAAACATGATAATGCCACCTATGTAAAGTGGTTTCTATCCTTTGGTACCTAGATTGATGATTCATGTCACAATATTGTCAATGTGCATATTTTTATTCATAAAGAAACCCCAAATCAAGACTCCCCTATCCTATTTTATCTTATTTTATAATCCATCTTCACACTATAATACTACATGGAGAACACACAATGTAAATATATGGAACCTATATTAATTGTGAAATAAATTCAATCTGTTGTATTAGTGGAATGATTAGCTAACATATAAAGTTTGATGAACATGTAAAGAATAGTGCGAGAAATAGATGAAAGCACAAGAATGGAAATAATAATCCTATATGATCAGGAATCATATATGATCGCATACAATAAATAAACAAAGAAGTAATTTCTAGTCCCAATATCAGTTATCCCAATATCATAATTTCAACCAATTATCATAAGTTAAAAAGGCCATCTACAACCTGAATATTAATTCAATTTAAAGAAAATTATTCCATGTTCAAATCAAGAAAAAAATGAGGATAAATCCATATATATAAATTCTATACCATGATGGTGAAATGATTTTGATTTGATTCCACATCACAACCAAGGTACTTTTTATCGACATCACTAAAAAACTGATATTTCTTCCATGATTTTTCATCACCACCAAGCCCATGATCCATCTTCTTATTCTTCTTCCTCTATGGTTCATGTGGTCATAGAACATCTAACCATAGGGAGATTTCAAAATCTGTGTTAAATAAATAAATTCATGGGTTTCATGGTATAATTACTAATTGATAAAATATTTAAATTATTTAATTAGTCATCTCATGACCGAAAACATCCAGAAGTCCCAATTAAAATGAATCTTAATCCATGAATATGGTAAAATTTAGATTTCAGATTCAATCTCTATCTTAGTTTCTCAATATGAGACTCTATTTTAGATATATAGAAAACTTTAAAAAAACATACAATTCATGGACTAAAAATAATATAGTATATTTTTATATTATTTCTGAAGATACTTGAGACTCTATATTATATGAAAAAACAGACAAGGGGTAAACAACACAATATAGAACCAAAATAAACCTTATTTTTTTTGTGAAGTTGCATACTTCATGCCAACTAGTTTCCACTACATGCATAACTACCCCTATCTTAGAGTCTGTTATAATGGATTCCTATAAATAGATGGGTCACTCTATAACAGTAATTCTAGAAACCCGTGATCAAATTCCTACCCTATTTTGTGAATTACATGTAGATCCCCTCCAACTAAAAAGTGTGGTATCATTAATACTTGGAAAAACTCATTACAGAGGAGGATAGTGAGATTCTATATCCCCTCACACCACCCCATGAGGTAGAACTACTACCAAAATATCCTTCCCCCATATTGACAAAAAATAAAACCTAGGATTTCTTAAAGGATCCTCCATTACTCCATGCCATCATGAGATTCACAACAAATATAGAATTTCCTTTCTATATTTACTCCAACAACATTTCTGATGGAGGATTAATAAAACCCCCATCCCAAATGAGAATCCTAGACTCACTGCACTATAATTAGAAGTTTAATTTACTACAGCCCTAGAAAATATATTCTATGAGGCTCCTTTCCATCCATTTATCTCCTACCAAAGCCACCACCCAGCTCGTGATGCTGTGGAAGAGCCTCTGTCCTTAACTCCAGAACAACAAAAGATAATTCTAAATGAAGCATCGAATTAGTAATAAACTCTACAGGACCATCAACATTCATCGAAAAATGGAAAGGAAGTATATATCAATCAACTATATGAATTTTGAGATTTCAGTCCATGTGATTTCCCAAAAGGTCAAACTGATGAAAATACATAGTATTACCTACATAAACAATATTAGGGATAATACTAGTACCATAATCAAAACTAAACTAAATGGAATCTAGGAATGTTTGATATAATATCGATTTAATACATAATCTGGCCTGAATGAGTTACATCCTTGTCATTTCTAACTAATAATCCTATAAGAATATCTTGAATGCCTCACCAAAATGCTTAAGAATTCGGAAATTCATTGAATAGAGCTGAATTCTAGGGATCGAAATAAAGGAAATCCAAAAAGAGAATATTTCAATGCATGAATGACTAGATTCCAACTCATCAGAAAATAATATAAAGGCTGAAAAGTATGCAAGATATGAGACCAAACAACCACAAATTCCACTTCATCCACACATATAATTGAAATGTAGTGGGGCCTAATACTCCCTAGAATAACCATTTTACTCCAAACCTAAGTCTAGGATCAGTTGTTGGTCAAACACATATGTTGAAGCCTGTCATAAGCTTTATATTGAAAGTAGGATAAGTTTAAAGGATGATATTTCAAAAAACCAACTCAACAGAATAGATCTCAACAACTTGAAAAACAAGGAGATAAAATTCCATACCTAGATGTCGGAGTTGGGGGAAGGGAGTAAGAGGTCAGGAAGTGATGTTTCCGGAGCTCGGGGAAGTTGAGGATGATGCCAAGGCCAGGAGGAGAGGGATCCGAGAGGGGGGTGTTGCTGGAGATAGGGGTAGGGAGGTAGAGGTCGGGATGTTGAGGCTGAGGCGATGGCCGAGAGGGAGGTCGAGAATGGAGGCGGCAGCAAGGAAGGTAAGGAGATGGCTGATACATGGTGGTCGGATGGCCAGAAGGTGGAGGTCGATGAGGGGAGGAGAGGGCCTAGCGGTGGAGGTAAGATGGCTAGGAGGCGGTGGTCGGGGAGGGGAGGAGAGTGCCGAGAGCCGAGAGTCAGGGAAGTAAGGAATAAAAATATGGTTGGGAGTCAGATAAACGGGGAAGAAGAAAAGGGCGATGGAAGCGAGGGTAAGGGGAGGAGGAGCCCAATGGAATTTGGGGAATTGGATACATGTTTTCCATGATATTATTAAAACCGTGGGAATAGATAATAAAAAAAATATCCCCATGGTTTTTCTAAATTGTGGGGATAGATGCATGGGGAAAGATCCCCTTTCAGGTGGTAGGAGGAAGATTATAACCGAGAATAAAAACAAACACATGTTGTGAGAAGTAATCATATGACCAAACTGGTTAAAACCATCATATGATAAACCCATCCTATAATTTCACTCATTATCTAAAAAATAGGGATTTTGTGCACCAAATATATTTTATTCTAATCCATCTATAGAATAAACCAAATAATAATTATCTCAAATTCTCTCAGCATCAAATAATCACATAATGGTTTAGATTTTTGCATACATAAACAAATTTTAAATCTTGGGAATTAATGGAATGTTCCACATCACATTATATGGCACATTATATGGTGTATCATATTCATTTTTATTTCATAAAGATGTAACACATTCTTTACAATCCTTAGTGTATATTGTTTCCTTCAAAAATAAATTATAATCTTCAGACAAGAATACATTGTATTAGTAGAAAATCAAAGATGTTTAAGTTAGATACATACCATATAATGAATTTAGGGAATATATGAATCCTCAAGAAGCATGTCCTTCAAAAAATTTAAAATATAGTCAATGGTGATATTATAAATTACTTGAGTGTTTTTCCTTGATATAAACACATTAAAAATTTCAAATTTGTCATTTTAGTACACTATTTAAATATAGGAGTTCTCGCATAATTCATTATTTTTCACTCTCTCAACATCAACATATTCCTTCTTTTCATCATGTTTATTGATAAAAATCTCTTCCTGAACTGTGATACTATCATTCTCACGATGATACACAAATGGAATCTGATCAAATATCAAATTCTCCATTAAACAAAGATCTTTGAATTCATTAATTATAGAATATTGTGTCATATATCCATTATGATAAAAAAACATAATAGTTTGTTTGATATATTTATTTTATTATATGATTTATAACTTCTTCATTACATAATCAAGTTATTCCAACAAAAATTTAATACTTACAATGTAGATACCTCTATTTAATGAATATCCAAATGATTTTTTAAAATCCAAATTATTTTGAAACTGAGTTGAAATCTGATAGGTACTATACATCCATATTCAATCCATTTTATTACAAAAAAGGTTATATTAAAATAAAAAATAAATTCCATAAATACTAGATTCATTTCAAACAATTTAATATGAGATTAATAAAATCATACTTGAATATAACAAATCAAAGAAAATAGAGAAATAACATATGCTATAAGTGATGCCTACATATGATGAACCAAAAAAAATAAGACATGGAATGGGAAAAAACTATTACACAATTGAATTAAATATAAATTTCTTTACGAAACAATTATTTTTAAAACATTCATTTTCTGAATATGACATTAATCTAATAAAATAAACATCTCATTATCATAGAAAACATATACTCAAGAATTAAAAAAATGTGTCCCCCAACATCAAAACCACAAAAACATGGTGAAATAATAATATATATATTCTACCATGGTTGATATAAATAAAAATAATCTTCCAATTCTAATCGAGTAGAAAGAAAAATTCTTAAAAAACAAAACTATATCAAAAATGTAATAAATTTGATGGATGTTTGAAGATGTATGATATTTTTAATGAAATAATTCTTTTTAAATAATTACTCATATATAATAAAAAATAAAAAAATGTATCACTTACCTCCTTCCATAAGCCCAGATAATATCCAATGATCATCCACTAACTCAAACAGTAACATTTAACTACCAATATCAAAGTAAATTAGGTCTAAAAACAAATAAAGTGTACATAAATTGATAAAAAGATGCCTTATTCTAGAATTTCACTAAATTTTTCATTCTTAACCATTATAATATAATCCATGCTATGCTAGTTTGAAATAAAACTATTAAACTAATATTTATGTTTTCAATAAAAAATAAAAGCATCAATGAAAGAATTTGTCAACATATTTTTGACAATATTCAAATTAAGAAATTAGATTACATATATGCCAATATTTTTCCTTCCATTTAATGTAAGATAGACACATAATGTAATTACATTTAATTTATGATGCGGAATAATGTATTTTAAATAAAATGTTAATGAGAATTAAGGAATATAAAGTAATAATGATTAAATTTGCATTTATATATAATCAATACTGGGCTAAATGGAAAAATTAATTTAAAATAAAACATCAAGTTAAACACAATGAACATGATTATAACAATTTAAATTTCATTTAAATTACAATTCATATAAATACATAATAAATATAAAAAATAGAGGAATTAATAATCAATAATACCATAATGATGTATATAATTATCCAAATAGTAATAATTAATAATAATTTTATGAGGGGATAATTAGATAAAATAAGGATATATTAACAGAATATCTCATAATAAAGTTTTACAATAAAGGTCATGGTTATATACCAAATGAGATACTATTATAAAACATTAAATATATTTTAGAGTGTCATGTTCTTATTCTATATTACCATGGGAGAACCATGTCTGCATAGTTTATTTTATAAGGGACTTCGATAACATTGGGGTTTATTTTCATGGGGACACCATGTCTATAAGGTTCAAATTATATTGGAGAACCACGTCCAAAAATTATTTTCTCCATGAGTGTGACATCTCATAAAAATACTCTATATTACAATTTAAATAAGAAAAATCCAATTTAACATAGACAACGAAAGAAGTATCTATCCTAAGTTCCCACCAAAGAATTGATGTTCTCACCCATAATTTATTTATATAATCATAATAAATAGAATAACACCCTAATAAATTAGTAAATCAAACAAATAAATAATTTAATTGATTATATACTCAGTAAATATATATTTAAAATAAATATTTTGAATTTATGTAAATATAGCAGATAAATAAATTTAAACAATATATATATTTGTTACATTAAAATTTATTATGAAATATTATAATAGAAATAATATAAATAGAACTTTTTCCAATAATAGTGAATAATTATGAACTAAAATTATCTTGGTTAGTTTTTTATACATAGACAAAGATGAAAACAATAATCAGTAGCAGTGAAGATGGATTTAGAACTAATGAATATTTTGTTGAAGAAGATTAAAATAAAAATAATCCTCCAATAAGGGTACAATGTTCATAGATAAGATTAGGCCATCACTCTCAAAAAAGAGCAGAGATTAGTGATTTTTTCTAAATGGGGGAAGGTGGGATTCCAAGATTCATGTTAAAACTGTATACCAATGGATTTTAAAAAACAACTTGTATATACCAACCATTACCAATGGTATTTATAATATTATTGGTATAAAATTATATATACCAACTGTTTATTCGGTATATTTGTATACACTAATTACAGTAACTATATACTGACGCTTTCAATAACATTTTTGTATAAATGAAAGGGGATATCCCCATTTTCCAATAGTATCTTATACATTCCATGTATGGATCCCATATAAATGTATCCCTAGAAAAACATACACAACTACCAAACTAGTTGTATAGAGTTCTAGGTTTTTAATAGTACTAGTTAAAAGAACTATTTAAAACCCACTATGTTAGCACTAGAAAAAGTATTGTTAAAGGGGGTTTTCACAACAATTTTTAGCTCCGTTATAGGGGTCTTCAATAGTACTAAAATAAACACTCATAAAGGGTCCCTTTATCAACACTTGTACATTTTTTTTATAAATTACCCCTCAATAAATGGTAGAATGAAAACACTAAAAAATTTAAATTATCGACGATTCTACAAAAAATTGATAAACAGGGCCCTTTATCTGTGCTTGAAAAAAACGTCGTTCAAGGGGGGGGGGGTTATCAGTGCTTTTCAGAAGAGCATATAAATATCCCCCATGTTATTTCTTTTGTACTAGCATTGATAAAGGGTTTAATTAACATATATATAAATTTCATTAGCAATAATATATTAATATGAAAACATAATATATACATTTTAAATATGATTTAGGTAAGGCTAAATTTGACTTTAAAAATGTTATATAAGATATTTAGTGAAAATTGTTTAAAAATAATTTAAAAAATAATTTAATTTATAATTTTGTAATTATTATTGACTAATAGTAATTTTAGAACAATTTAAAGATAAAAAAAATTAATAAAAGATATAAAAAAAGTTGAAAATGTAACACAAACTTCATAAAACTGTAACATTTGATCTCTGTGTGTGTTTGAGCTCTACCACATAAAAAATAAAATCCTGCGAAAATTTCTATGCCATGTTGAAAAGGGGGGCCATGATCACTATTTTCTTATGGCCATAAAAGTACCATAAGGCCTCAAAAATGATTTTTTAGTTAGGGTACCCAAATTGTTTAACATTTTATGTATTTTCAGCTTTGTTTAATGGGGTATTTTTCCCTTTTTAGTGGTTAATGAATTTATTTCCATGGATTACATACATATTGATATTATATATTTAATATTTTATCATTTTTCATAATGTACTATTATTTATAATCTAATAGATTACAATATATACAAATATTTTATATATTTTCACATAAAATTTTAATTTTATAAATAAATAATTAAACATGTTTATATATAAAATATGTTTTTCAATTTATGAAATATATATATATATATATATCTGTATAAAAAATTTAAAAAAATATAAATATTTAGATATATCATAAAAAATATAAAAAAAAATATAGGGGAGTGGAAAAGGTGATGGTGTATAAGCTATTAGTCTCCGGTTCGAAACATGCTAAAGGAAGGGGAGCATGTGGGAGGGTGGGATTATCTAAATCATTAATAAAGGGTTGGGGCAAAGATTGATTGGGGGATAAATAATAGGGGGCGTGAACAAAAAAATTATCCCCTTTATATGCATGGACTTTATCATCGTTTTTTATTTCTATTAAAGGGGGGCTTTAACAACACTAAAAAAATGTTTATAATCCCCCCTTTATCAATTTTTTCTCATTTAATGGGGTAAATTTTCAGGAATTTTTAAAATAACTATTAAAAATAACCCTTTAACATCACTTACAATATCAACACTTCTATTATGCTGATAAATCCCTCTTAATAGTGATGTTAAAGGACCCATTTTTAGTAGCGATACATACATGTTACAACATTTTATTGGATTTTTTTATATATCACAATAAATCACCCACTCAACATAATGTTTATGTTTACATTCAGATTGGATACATAACCAATTTATTTTAAAACATCATCAATATATCCCATAAATAGTTTTCTCACATGACACACATTAAATACATCAAACAGAATATTCTCCGTCTTAACCTATGAATGGAAATTTAAAAATTGGTGATCTCAGTTATGTAGTAAAGGTAAGCATGAGAGAAAAAAATTGAATATAATAAGTGATCATAAGATAAAAATGTGGCTATGAGAACATAATCATGTTTTGGGGATCTAACATAAGAGATTCACATCTATTAAATAATATATCAATGATTCATTGAATAACGCATTTGGAATAACATCACCAATGAGATGTATGAATGTTGAAACATGATTCAATACTTACGATCCATGAAAATAGAACATAATAATAAAAAATACGGAATGTCTATATGTATATAAAATCATTCTTTTTGTTGAGTCTCACTGCTAATACCATTATCACAAGGTGTATAGAGTCCCATTATGGATTGGGCTCAATCCCCATTCTTATATACATAGTGCACATCGTCCATTATTTGATTGGGTTCACTATCTAGTACCATATATATCATATAATGTCATATAAGACTTTAACCAATTCATTGGATGGATATAGTAGACCAACAAATCACATAATGATAATTCATAAATTTTTATTCCACATTATCAAGAAAAAATTCATAATTTCATCAAATCTTAATTAATATTTTAAAAAATAGGTATCAGAAAAATTTACCATAACATAATCATAATCCATCTACAGAAATAGAGTGAATGGTAACACTAGATCATATCCCTAGTAAAGCATAAAAAACATTAAATGATATCAACAGAGATGAAAAACCCCTTTTATGAGAGTATATAAATTTAGATATGAAAAAAGAGTAAATATACCTTTATTTTAATATGTTTCATTAATAATAAAGAATTATAAAAATGGAAAAATATATTCTACTAGAAAAACATAAAACATTGTATAGGAAGTTTCATTATAAAAAAGTTATTAAATCGGAACAAGGTTTTCTTGTAGAAAGCATTAAAAATGAATGATTTTTTCACATTTTCAAAAGAGTGTTTTTGTTGGCAGAAATGACCATACTCAAAATGTTATCAGAAGAATCATTTTGGTAAATAATGCATATTGCAATGAAAAATACATTATCTAATAATATAAGTAAATAAATAAATCCATAAAACAAAATAAATAAAATGTACATGGAGGATAAATATTCAAGACTAAAAACAATAGTTATGGTCGTCCATACCGAAAAAAATCCTTTCAGTAGAATTTTAATCAAAAAAGATACGAAATGTGAAGAATACATGTAAGGATAATGATTAAAATGACCATATGAGAATCAAATATACTTTCTTAGATTTAATAATATATGCATTCTACATATGTATTTTAAAAACAAACAATAATGATTTTATAATTAGTTTGATAAAGAAACCCATACATTTGTAGTCTACTTCCACAGATGTTCTTTAACATCATATATAATAAATCAAATCATATTAATCAGTTATTTAAAAGCATAATTTATATATATTAATTTTTACACAGTAATGATAATTATTTGTTAAACATATAATAGTTAGTTATAATTTATTTTCGTAATCAGATGTTATTGATTTTCATTGTTTCATATATGTTTTGAAATAATGATGTCAATACTCATTATTTAATAAAATTTTAATAATTAAATTATTCAGGGATGTAGAATATTCTTTATAAAATTATTTATGTATTCTACATATATTTGATAGAAATTATGGATATTTCTCCTAATAATGGAATCTATGATGAACAATTTTCGAGTGATTTACTGATAAAATATAGTTACTTGATATTGATCAGCCATTTCTGTGTCATACTTAAATAACCATATTAATTAAATATGTTAATATTTAACATCATATATTGAATGTATTAATTTATTTATACTTATTCACTTTGAAAATGATGATGATGGCATAGCATCGTTCATGTAGATATCTAAAAAAACAAAAAAAATATGTTACAATAGAGAATGAGTGAGATTTAAGAGTTATATAATAGTATTTTCATATTATAATAAGAATAATTATGTTAATATAAAATCACTATAGAGATTAATAATATTTTTAAAGAGTTGATATTATAATGTAGTTAAAAAATGTATAGAAGAACTTCTATACAAACCTATTAATTCTCTCCTTCATGACATAGGTTCCTTTGGAATATATGATTTAGGTTTTATCCTTAGTAATAGATGATATAAAACCTATATGAAGGTTTTAGTATAGCATAAATGGAAATGTATTCAAGAAAAAACTAAATATTTTGAGTGGTTTGTTAGATATATAAGAGGGATCCTTTTATATGTGAGTATTGAGTGACATTTCCACAAATATCCATTAATTAATTTATAAGGTAGTGATTTCAAAAGAAAAGTGGATAAAAAGTAATAAATAATAGAGGTGGAAAAATTGTCTACTCATAAATACATTTTAAAGACAAATATAGATATATTTTTATGATATTTTATGTCAATTACACTAAATTAAATATTAAATAAGATTTAATATATTTTTTTATTTTTAAAATCATTAAATTATATTTATTCTTAAAAATTGATCAATTCAATGTATTTTGTTAGAAATACATAATACATTGTAAATAGTTATTTGTAAAAATACCATTTTTAACATTAAATAATTTTATCCACCTCTTATTAAGATTAATTATTCATATTCTAAACATTTAATTTTAGAAATTAATTAGTATTAAACTAATTATTTTAATTTTATAAATACATCCATTTTTTTATTATTAATAATATTATTCAACACATAAAAAGTATATTTTTTTAATTAAATATTTTAATTAAATATTATATTTATCATTCTAAAATTATATAATTTTAAATTACATTACATACCCATTATATATATTCCATGATCATATATCCAATGATCATTTTTATAATGTTAATACATCTAACTTCCATATTTCTGATGATGAAATATAAATAATATCCATATTCCATCCCTATATATTGACATAAATACATTTCTATCATCATTCATACTATTCATTTACTTCTCTTTGAACATGTATATTTTATTTCTAATTCTATACCTTATTTCTATATATTTAATATTGGTGATCATATCCATATAAAAACACAAGGATTAGGATTCTATGTTGATGGTATTTCTATACACATGTTGTTTTATTCCTCTTGTAAATTTCTTATTGATGTTTCATATTTCAATCTCATAATGTGTTAATGTTAATCAATCATTGTAATAATTTTTCTCAAAAAAAAGAATCTTAATTTTTTTTTGATAAACATTTCATGTTAAACTATCTATTTAACAAAACAATTATGTAATGAAAAAAATTGATAGTAAAATGATTGGATGTTACATCAACCCCAATTAAAATAATTTCACAACTGAAATTTAATTACTTGTTTGAAAAAAATTAGGGAACATCGACCACAATAAATTTTGGTTTCTCATTTTGCTTCCTCAAACTTATGATTTCTCAATAGAACTATAACTAGGTAAGTTGATTTTTTTTTTAATTGTATATCTATAACCACATAATTCTACCATATTTTCTCATAGAATATTCCATATTTTAGTTGTATAACATCTATGTTAAAAATATGTTAAGGGTGTTGTATGTAATTTTTGGTTGAGGTGAGTATCATAAGAGGGGGTAAATTAAGTGCAAAATAATATTTTCTATCTAAAATGGATTATTTTTAAATCAACCAAATACATAAATATATACATATTTTTGAAAATAAGTAGGATGATATAGATATAAATCTTTCTAATGATTTCTCTAAATATTGATTAAGTCACAGATGAAAAATATAAAATATAATTTGATCCTTTTAAATAAGGTTACGTAACCAAAATACTATATGATCATAAATTATGATAGACTATCAAAGTATATATTTTGTTTATTGTACAGAAAATTTATTTTTAAAGTGGAAATAAAGTAAATAAAATTAAAGAACACAGTGTAAATATTGAAAAAAATTGGTTTAGTCTTAGGTAAAAAATTATTCATATCCACTTGGTGGTCACCCATCATAAAGTAGTTTATATAAAACAAATAGGATGAACCGCAACTAGGATTGGGTTTTAGAATTGTTTAAAACTGTCTACGTCAAATACGACCTCTTCATTAGTTCTACGTGGGAGTAGAATAATAAATACCACACATGGACCACTACCACTATTATCTATAGGATAATGAAATTTCAAAATAGTTTGAGAAGATATCGAGTATCTTCTATTTTTTCACTTTAGATAGTGTGTATGTGATAAAATAGAGTACGCACACACACTGATCAAAATGTAATAAATACAAATAGAACAGAGAAATATAGAAGTGTCGAGTTTATAAATTCTTGGTCGTTTGAAATGTAGTTTGGGACTCTTGATTTTATTTGTTAGTGAAGATTGAGTTAAGTTCTCTCCAAAAAAATATACAAAATAGAGTGTTGTAGACTCATGTTTTTTACAAGATGAAATCATTGGTTGTGAATGTGTGGCTTGGTTTCCATTAGAATTTTTATAGTAGGAGAGATACTCTTGTTTTTTCAATTCGATTATGATATTTCTATTTTAATAAAGCTTGATATCTCAACTTTATATCCATACACTTTATCCACTATCGCAACTCTCTCTACTTGAGGGTGTGGGTTTCCCCTTTATCCCCAATAGTAGTAGGAAGAAAATCCAGAATAGATCATTCCTCATACTTCACATCCTAACACACTCTTCAATTTTTTATGAATAGAATTTAATAGATAATCATTAAAATAGTAAATGAAATTATCTTTAATAAATATATATATTATAAAAATGTGATTCATAAATATATAAAAAAATAGTGGTGGTGTCTTAGACTGATAGGGTGTTGATGTCTAGTTGTGTGAAACTGGCGGTGTGACACTGGTGGTGTCTTAGACTTAGCCAAATTTGAACTATGTTGGCAGCTTCTCAACTAGAGGTGTCTGATCTGGTGGTGTCTGTTCTGAATGTTTCTTTGACCTAACCAAATTTCAATGTTGGTGGTATGACATTTGTGGTGCCTCAACTAGCGGAATATCATACTTAGCCAAATTTGCATTCTGGAGGTATGAAATCATAATAGTGTGTTGAGTGATGGTGTCTCAAATTTTTTGAATCATTGAATCATTAATCCCAATAGTATGAAATTATAGTGTTGTGATATCATAGTGGTATCTTATACTGAATGAGATATTTATGCTGGTAGTATCTCGTGGACAATAGTGTCTCAAATTGGTGGGTTCAATATCAATGATGTCTCGTAATTAGACATTTTTTCCCTTGGATCATAATACATATTACTTATTGAGAAATATGAAACTCACTAATAACAACAGTATCATTATCATGGGATCATGAAAACTAAGAAGTCAACAATCTATCCCTTTTCAATGATCACGAATTATTGAATCAAATGTATTAAAAAGTATTAAACATGATATGAAAGGGAGTATAAACATGGACATAGAATTCACAATAAGTGCAGATGTTATCAAATAAAACTAATAAAAGAGTAAGTATCAATGATAAAATAAAAAACTGTAATAAATCTAAAATTCAATATCATTTTCCAATATGTCATAAGAATTCCCCACATTTGTGATTATCAAAAAGGTACATAATAGGAAAATAAATATATTCAAGGTAGTAAAAATTATCATGCAGAATAAGAGTTAAGGAACACATTCAGACGAGGTGGATAAAATTTATTGCAATATAAGTCACATAAAATACATATAGTTTGAACGAAGGAATAAAAGGGTTAATATTTTGAAGTAGGGTTCATTTGTGATTTTTCGTTAACCATGTCTTTCTATGGATCTTTATATGAGGAATTACGATCAACATGAGGTGAAATAGAAGTAGCACCAAATGAGAGTCCAACTAGTGTCCAAGTATGATCTTGTATAATAATAAATAGCTGAAGGTGTCTCAAAGATGGAGTAGGATACATTGGAAAATTGTAGAATTGGGCAGGAAAAGGTGCTAGAGGGTCTTGAGAATCTATTGGCCTAAGAGAGAGCTGAAGAGTAATGGTAATAGCTTCATAAGACACTACATATTAGCCATGAATATGATGAAAAGGCTGCATGAGGTTGACTAAATCCATTATGATTTGGTCACTCCTTTCCATTGGAATAAAAAATCAAATTTATCTTCCATAAAATGGTACAACCTGAAAGTAATCTCATTTAGCTATCATTCTTGTTCATTGAATTCCTAAGTTATAGGAGGCATCCTTAAATTATCATACAAGAATTTAAAATTTATTTCCATTTCATGCTTGGTATAAATCTGAGAGAGATAATACTTAATGGCCTTATAAATATTATCTCTATTATATTTCATGTCATAAACATAGATGGAAACTAACATGAGAACATGATTAGGGTTATACCGAAATCTTATAAGGTCTCTTATGGCTTATCAGTGACACTACCAGAAGCACTAGATGAAGCTGTGCTTTTTTCATTTTTGACAATGGTCCTTAATTGTTAAATATCAAACAATGGAGGAGGAAGTCCAAAAACAACGTAAGTATTAAATGTTGTATCCTTAATACTTTTATGGATTCTATTCATAGAAGCTTGAAAATAAGAACACATTTCTTCAATAAATGACATGAGGGATTCTATTTCACCACATATCAACTTATTTTAAATCTCTATCCAAAAAATGTAATGTAGAGGATTTGGTTATATGTGGATAATAGACAACTCAAATAAATTATAGGACACATTTTAACTTAATTTTTTTAGGATAGGAGATTGATTATTCCAAAACTTATAAGACATAGAAAGAATATTTCACCAAAAACATTCATGTAAACTTGAGTGAATGCATCCACTTGAAGGACATGAGGTGTTTTAGTAACAATTTTTAGGTTTAGTAGGTCTAACCAATGAAATGTTTTCTAACAAGCCATTAATGTCCAGTGGAGATATCAAGGATCATATAGGATAATCATCAATTCGAACCTCAAGACCACCATGATTTTTTGGAATCATTAAAAAAATATAAAACTTACCAAAGTCTTCTTCCATGGGATAAAATCATTGATCTGAAACAACAACTAATACAAATAAAATGGAAAGAGGCACCACACTATTAGGTACAATTGACACTTCAAGATTCATCTGGTTATCTAAAACTTTTGCAGCCAAGGTGTGTTTGACACCGGTAGGTTTATCTTCTATCTTTTTATCAATATGTGTTTCCACTAAATGGTGAGCATCCTCCTTTTGGATATCAATTTTAGGATATACATTCATATGATTGTCAACTAAAGGATTTTTAGTTGCTAAAACAACTAACAAAAAATCACTACCTCACTAAGAGGATGGAATCTCCATTTTCTCTTACTTATATTCATGTTGTTCTATAGAAGTAATCACACTTAATAGTTTCATTATAGAAGAACATGAATCTATTTGAATAGTGGAATTAAAACTCTCTATAACTTCATCAATATCTAGAGAATCATGAAATATTTTCATATATGGGTATTTAAACCCCTCAACAAATGCTAATGATGCTCTAGAGGTATTTCAACTTCCATTATTTTGATTTGGACACTATTACCATTAGGGTCAAAGTCATCATCATCACAATCACTAATGGTATCTACATCCATTTTATTTTGAAAACCACATACACCATTTTCATCTTCATCTTATTTTTCCTTTTCTAATTCTTAATTATAATCATATTCTTCTTCTTCCATGGATTTGGAACATTTATATTTCTCCTCTCTAGAGTATTCATACTCTTCTGCATCACTTTCGAACATTTTTTCTCTTTATGGAAACCTACTAGGTGGAAAAGGAGCTATAAAGGTAATGGGATAATATTTGGGAGTTAAAAATTATGATCATTCCCCACATCAATAGATTGTTTATTTTACTCTTCTTCAATAAAAACTTCTTTTATATCTTCATCAGAGTATTAAACTACTTCATCAGGCTCTAAGACTGGGTCAACATAATCTCTTGGTCTAGTTGGATGATCAAATATATTATAATCAATATATTACTTCTTAGAATCGCAAACACACTGTATTTCCTAGGGGTTCCATTAAATATTAATTATTGAAAATAATGAACTTATAATATAGAAACCACCACAGTCTATTCAAAAGTATTTATCCTTAGCTACTAGGCCATTGGATTTCAACATGGAAGAAATCATCTTTAGGAAGATCTAGGAGTTAGATCTTGGGTATGGATTGATCATCTCACACATATGAACCATGATATATCTACATATATTGATCTTATGACCCTTTTTCATAAGAGATAGAAGATAGAAATCTTGGTACATTAAGGTTGAAAAATATATCTTCCTTGGTCATTGAATGTGCTGCAAGAACATAAATAGAAACCTACACTATTCATTCAGCTTTGAGGCAACATTCCTTCTTGTTGTGCCATCTCTTGTCAGCACAACAAGAAAATCCTCATATATAAAAAACAATTGATTCTTTAATAAAACCTTGGTAATCAGCATAAATTCCATCATGAAGTACATGAAAAATATTCAACCTGCTTCATTGATGAAAAACATAATACATTTTATTTTATATGAATTCTTATCTAATATCCAACAAATTCATCAAAAAAAACTCTACAAGATGATAAAAATCAAAGATTATCATCTGGTAGAAAGGTATTCTGTTTTATGGGAACCACTCTAACCACCCATGGTTCTAGGGAACATTGAGTACTAGAGACATATTAGACAAAAACCAATTCGATTCAAATTTCTTTTCTGATATAAAAATCCTGTTGGAAATCTCAGGGTAAACTGGTGAAACTAGAGTAGGTACACATGACACTTTCTTCTGCTTCATAGAAGATCTAGACATAGAAGGTGAGGACATAAAAGGTCACTTAATTATAGGAAATAAAAGTACTTTAGAAGTCTTGTTCAAGGGTAAGGATAAGGTTTGGAATGTGGGGAGGCCAAGGGTTACACTAGGCTTGAGAGGGAAAGACATGGGAGTATCGTGTGGGTATAAAGGTATGTGGGGAATAGATATTATGCTATTTTCATACCATGTGGATTTTTAGGTACTCTAAAGTCAAATTAACACATTAAATTTAAATAAAAATCTGGGGAAATACACACATCATTGTAAAAGAAATAACATAAACTAGGAAATAAACCAAAGGTTCAAAATATTGAGATACAATTTTTGTTCAAAGCCATGAAAATAGACAGTATGACCTTGAAATGGTGTGATAAGTAAAACTAATGACAAATAGAATGAAATAAAAATTTTGTGATGAGCCAACAATAAAAGAGGCGAACAATGTGTCACCACAATGACATGTCATTATAATGATATGTCAATCACACTGGGAATTCAAAGAAAATTATACTTAACATAAATTAATAATTCCTAAATCTTTTTTTAAATAATTAATTCTTTGAAAATTTAAAATATTAGTAAATATATCTTCTGACTCATGTTTTATGCCAATAAACTCAATAGTTATATCACCTTTTGGAAAATGATCTCTCAAAAAGTGATGTCTTATATCAACATGTTTTGTCCTATAATAATAAATAAGGTTCTTATAAATATCTATTTCACTTGTATTGTCATAGTTTATGGAGACATGTCCGAATTTATATCTATAATATAGTAGAGTGTATTTCATCCAAAAAATTTATGCATAGAAACTTCTTATATTTATATACTCATCTTTAATAGTAAACAATGAAATTGTTTTACTTTTTACTATATCATGAAACTAGAGACATCGATAAAACGTGAAATGTTCCAAAGATTATTTTTCTATCTAACTTTCACACACTAAAATCAATATCCAAACAACATAATAAATTAAATTATTGTCATCATGGGTAAAATAACCCTAAATTGGTTTAATAATTGACATATTTGAAAATTCCATTAACAGAAACAATGTTTGACTCCTTTTGCTTTGAATGAAAATGAGCACACATACTAACACTAGAAATTACATCTAACCGTCTAATAGTCATGTGAAGAATACTTCCAATCATACCTCTGTAAGTAGATTTATCATCTAGTTTCCCAGATTCAACAAGATCCCATTTATAGGTGGTACAAAAACGATTATAACATCTCTTAGTTTTATCCAATTTAAAATGTTTTAGATGATCTTTTGAATATTTACATTGATTTAAAATAATTCATTCTTTATTTTGAGAAAAATGTAATCGAATAATGAATTTGAGTTCATCCATTAAATGTATTTCAAATTAATTTTGTTTTGTTTTATAGAAATTAATACAAATATAATTTTTTAAATATCCAAATATAATATACTCAACATATATTTGTAATACTAATACACATTTTGAATATTTTTAAGAAATGAGTGGGATCAACTATTTCTTTTGAAAATCCTTTTTAAATAATTATTTTTTGAGCCTATAATACCATGGTATAACATATTATTTTAAACCAAATAAATTTTTAGTCAATTTAAAAACATGGTTTTGAAAATGAGTATTTTAAAACCAGGGGTTTTCAACAAAAAACACCATCAACTATGAAATCATTATACAGGCTCTAGTTTGGGTTCATCTATTTAGATCTCTTAAAATAGGTTCTAATGGATTATATATAATGGTTTTAATAGTTCTAGAGAAATAGGGACTGGTCACTTCTAGATTTTTAGGCTGAGGATCTGGACGTTTTTGAAATTCCTCAGAGCTATATGATTTTTATGCTTGTTTTAAAATCAGGGAATATAAATAATCCCCATGTTATTCTAAGTAGGTATTAGTTTGATGTGTGTTAGTTTCATAGATTTTGATATGGAAATATTATTAAACTATTTTTGTCTTCTTATTGAAAACTCTATAGTCTTTTCTTGAGATTTAATATCTATGGAAAATTCCTTCACACTTTTGTAGGAAATTTTTTTGTTATTATACATAGTGTTAAGAATAAGGACTTCGGAACCAAAAACTCTAATGTAATTAAACATAGGTATATTATTGATCCACATCTCATAAGGTTTCTTCTTATGGATTGACCAGATCAAAACATTATTTATGGTATATAGTGATTTATTGTAAGTTTTTTCCAATATATAGATAGGTAGATCATAATCATTCAATATGTTTGTATCTATTTCATTTAAATTTTCATTTATTCTTTCAACAACTCAATTATGTTGGGTGGGGGTCCTATGAGAAGAAAATTTATGTGTGTATCCATTTTTTATAAAACATATTCAAAATCATGATTTTAAAACTCACGACCATGATCAATTCTTTATGTTATTTGTAACACCCCGAGATTTTATGAAAAATATTCTTTTTAATTTAATTAATGTCTTGTGTTGTATGCTACACCAAAACGAGCATGCACCACACGCATCCTTGACTTTCCTTGCATTACACGCAATCACTACCTTCCTCGATAGAGTTTGTAGTACGCAATACCGAGTTTCACTAAACAACAATATGCTAATAAAATATTATTAAAACTAGCCGTTATGAATAGTAATAACCAATTTTTGAAATTTTATAAATTTTATTTTTCAAAATGGACTTCATTTTTGGATTCGGAATATCGAAATTAGCCTAGGGTGAAATTTTGGTATTTTTCTAAAAACTTTCAATTTTTGATTCACAGTGAAACCACTAAGTGGTAGTTAAAAAACTGAATTTTTCATAAAACATAATTTTAACGCTTCTGTGAGTGGAATTTTTTAAATCCAAGAGACATGGTCTATGTCAGTAAGTAAAATGTGGTTCAATGAGATGAAAATAATTTTTTGGTGAATAGTAACCCTTTACTTTTTTTTACCACAGTTAAAAGTAAATAGGGTAATTAAGGGTAAAAATGATATTATTATTACCCTAACACATGTCCTAATTCATTAGACAAGTGTAATTCGACCAAAAACAACCTTAGGAATAAAATATGACCATTTAGGCCCACTTGGATTAGATTAGGACTTTTATTATTAATTTATTTAAAGAAGGGATAAAATAGTTAAAATTAAAGTTTAATAAATATATCATTTTTAATACGAGGTTATACATAAGATAAATTCAACTATAAATATTCAATAGAAAGATAAAAAGATTTCATACATAATGGTATTTTATTTGTAATTTTTAGACATAAAAATAATTTAATTTATTTATGACACCACGATGATGCATTAATCATTTTATTAATGAAATATTGACATAATTGATGTTTTAAACACCAAAATAAATGTAATTTGACACTTTTTAGGAATTAAACTAATTTTCTAGATTAATATGACATGTTAGTATTGATTTAATTAACGTTTTTTGAACTAATCATTCTGTTATGATTTTCACAAAAATTAATTACTAAATAGTGTCAAAATTGACATAAAATGGTTTTTAAAACAAATATTATATTAGTAATTGTTATTTTATTCCTAAAAATCTAAGGTTCAGCCAAATGACTTAGGTAAGGTGATATATATTATTAATAAACAATTTGGGGTTCGTTTGGCTGCTTATAGTAAGTTTATAGTATAAGAACACAAGAAGACACGGTAAAAGTAAATTTTTTTAACTTAATGTTAAATCTACTGATAAGGTTAAAATAGGAACCTAAACTTGTCTAAATTCTATCGGATGAGAGGATTTAGACCCATCCCCACCTTATCCTCGAAACAAATCAATTTGGAGCTATTTAAAACTGAAATTGACATTATAATAAAATAATAGTTTTAGTTATTCCAAAGGTGCCCCTCCCCTCCCTTATAAAAGGGCACCTCCTCCCCCTCTTCCTCACACCACATTGAGCCTTCAAGCTCGGCCAACACCTGCAAAAATAACTTCTCCACTTCCCTAATATCATCCTAGAGGTCCTGGTATTATTCAAAGACCATCCTTAGTTCTTTAAGTGGAGGTTAAGAAAAGGCGCGTCAAAAAGAGGTAATATCCATTACCGATCTTTTTCAATTTATTTCTTCTTCAACATCATCTTCTTTAGTTGTTTAATTATGAAGTAATAACATCAGTATCACTAATATACTGATATGTTATTATAAGTATGAAACAACCCTATTTCACCATCTATTCATCCTATGGAAAATGAAATCATCGCGCATGCGTACGTACGGAATACCGTCTGCACGCCGTGGTGTAATCTATTTTCCAACGCCACCTCACTTGGATGGGTATAATGGTGTAAATGATGACTATATATGACTACTATAAAGTGATACTGACTCTGAAATAGTATACATACACTTCAACACAATTCTACAATCATGAGAATGATATCGTCGCTCGTGCGTACGTACGGACTACCGTCTCCACGACGCGATGAGATTAATTCTCCACGATAACCATTCATGAATGATTAGTATATATAATAAGTAATCATGAAATATGTGACATAATAATGATACTGGATTTATGTATATATATATATATTTCATCTACTTAATTCCATTAAACTCAATAAGGAAACGAAAACAACGTTCATGCGTACGTACGGCCTACCGTCCCCATGAACGGTGTATTTCTTTCAATTTACTGATTTATTATATATATGTATATTCTGAATATATATTATATATAAATCATGTTTTATATTCTGGAATTAATTAATTATGATCTATGTAATCATATGAATAATTACAAGTCAAAACACGGATGGCGAATGAAACGATTTTACCCAAAACGTTCTTTAACATGGAATTTACAAAATAATGGGTAATATAAAGTCATAAGTGAACCATATATGATATCATAACAATGAGTATGATTCTGGAATAATTAAATGACATTATTTAAATCATTATACCGGTGTTTCGGACACTTATGAAGCAAATCAGACCTAAGGTAAGGGAAATATCACAATCTCATTTTTATCTGAGATTGTTTATACTTTGGAATTTACTAGGGTGTATTTTATCATCCACATCCATGTTTCCTCAAAATGTAATATTATTTACATCCACCTACAATTTTTTAAATCCAATTTTACCCTTATTTGAGTTTTTATTAAAATATATGAACGAAATCTTTTGTAGTTTTTTTCATACGAGGTACTTTTTGACTTTTCCGACAAAAGTACGAGATGAATGTTTTTTTAACTTATACGACATGAATGGATTTTTAAAACTATATTTCCAAGAAGCTTACTTTACAAGTTTTCATGTTTATTTTTAATAAACTTATTTTAGTTTATAATTTTACGACATGTTAAGAAAGGAAAAGTGTTTTTGAAGCAGAAATGATATTTTCCTCAAGAATGGAGTTCAAGTGTTTTATCAAAATTATTTTCCATCTAAGATAATAAAGGGTTCTGTTTTTTTATCCCTATTATTACATTGATTTGATTATGTTGTGATGGAATTATTTTTATGAATTCCTTTATATTATATGAATTGTTTTATGATGTCACGATGTTTAAGATTCCCATTTTTATTACATGGGTTTTGCTATGATGTATGGTTTATGATTTTGTGGCACACATAAGAATGGTATCATTATGAGATGGGTGGGACCTATATCTCCTTCCAATGCATTGGGTAAAGATTATATATCTCATGAGATAGACATGGCTAGAACGGTAGGTTATACCAGTTCAGTGAAACAGGACTGAAACGAGGAGTGAACTCGGTTTAGAAAGGGAATTTTTCCACTAAGATAGTCTTGGTAATGAGTCTTGACTAATAAGAAATGATTCTCTATGATTATGCGTGTATGCCACAAAGTTTCATGTTTTAAGTTATGATTATTGGGATTACATTTCACTACTATGATTTATCCCATGTTATGAAATTATGATCTCTTTTGAAGGTTATGATTTACAAAAGATATGTTCTTATGAATATGATGTGATTGATATTTCTTTTGTTTACCCTTACTGAGAATTTGAGCTCACCCTTTTATGTTTTCTTTTCCCCAGGACATAAAGAGAGGATTTAATTTTTAAAAAAAGAAGATCTTTATGGGAGATGTTGAAGATCTTTCACCACGATTAGAAGATTATATTCTGAGTTTCCAAAGACACTACACTATTACAGTCCTTGTGTGTGTGTTTTTGTAATGCACTATGTATTCCTCAAAAGTAATGTATTGTCCATGTACGTCAAGCTTCGGGTCTCTACAGTTGGTATCAGAGGAAAGGTTTAGTCAACCTTTGGAAATGAGAATGCGAGAACTTTAGTGAGATCCCTATAGATATTTCTATGGTATGTATAGGGATGTACCTAAGGTTAAGTATAAGTATAGGTTATAGTCCTAGAATTACGCTAAAGATCATATAATTAAACCTAAGATGTTAGATATTGAAGGTACTCCCCCTTTATTTTGCTGTTTTACCTAGCATTATTTTTGCCTCTCACACTATTTTTTTGGGTTTTAGATGATGGCTGGAACCTGAAGGAATCGTGTTGATCACTGTAATGGACAATGCAATGATTGTCCTCCTGAACAAACAAATGTTATGGGTGATGGAGTGAAAAATCTTATTGCTATACTTACACAAGCTATGAATCATTCTGGACTTCCAAATGAGTAGAGAAGGGAACAATATTCTATTGAGTCTTTCATGAGGCAACATCCACCTTCTTTCAGTGGGTCTTTCAGTCCACTTGTTGCTGAACAATGGATTAGTTCTACTGAAAAGATATTTTCAGTTTTTCAATGTTCTGAACATGATAAAGTCATCTTAGTAGTATATCGTTTGGAAGGTGATGGTGATCAATTGTGGAATCTTATTAAGAATACAAGGCCAATAGATGAAATTGAGTCCATGGAATGGGATGAGTTCAAGAACTTATTTTTCAATAAGTACTTCTCTCATATTCTTCGACCAAAGATGGAGAAGGAGTTTCTTGAACTAAAGCAAAAGGATGATGAATATGTTGGTGTATACGAAGCAAATTTTACAAGGCTTGCAAGGTATGCATCTGGCTTTATCATCCAACCTGAAAGTAAAGTTGATCGATTCTTCAGTGGCCTAAAACCAAATCTTCTAAGGGCATTAGCTATAAGAGACTCTAGTAGCTATGAAGAAATTGTGTGTTGTGCTATCAAGGTAGAAATGGAAGTTGGTGTTACTTATCCATCTAGTAGTTTTGACAAGAAACAAAAGATGGAGTTCAAGGAGAAATCTCAGAATAATGGTGAAAAGAAGATGAATATTTCCATATGCTCAAAGTGTGGAAAAAAGAATGGTGGAGATTGTCTTAAAGGGACAAGTAAATGTTTCAAATGTGGATAGGAAGGTCAACAGGTGTTTGAATTCCGCAATGATGGGAAGAAGATGCCTAATGATGCAAACAATGGAAGGGATACACAGAATGAACCTACTACACTTTAATGTTTCAAGTGCAAGGGGACGTACATTATGCCAATAAATTCCCTAATCCAAGGGTTAGTGATGATCGACATGAGAAACCACTTAAAGCAAAGGACAATGAGAAGTCACATGTGATCACCATTGGTGATGTTGAATATGACAACGATGTGGTGGAATGATTAAGTGTTTATGTAATGGGATTCCAAAATAATGTTGAGCATTGGAATATTTATGTATTGGTCTATTGAGGTTTTCAATAATTTTATGGTACCGGTAACCACATAAAGTGATTGAGATATTTTTGGAAAAAAGATGATATGCGCATAATGAAGGGAAAACGAGAAAATGAAATATTTGACAGTATTCATGAGCTTATGATTGATATAAGGACTAAGTGATATCATGGTTTGAGTATATAGAATTTTGAAGATTTTGGTATATGGAAAGTGTTAACTTTTAACTACATTAATGTTTTCACTAAGGTTCAATGGGTATTCATTTTTAAATAGAATTCATGATTAGGGCCTTCGAATGTTTGGAATGTGACCAACAAGACATATCTCATGATATACGGGGATCAACGATGGTATTAACATGCTTGTTATATGAACTCTTTGGTAATCGTTTTCACTATAATATGAGATTGGACAACAGTATAATGGATAAGCCTAAAGATTGGAATGGACTATGTTGGTCATAAGTTAGTATTGTTTAAAGATAAATGTCTTTTTCGATATTATTGATGGGATGTTATAGTAATGTAGTTTTAGAAAAAGGACAACCTGCAGGACGGGCGGCAGCCCATCGCGTCGGACAAGGCTGTGGGAATCGAACCCACAACCGAAGTGCGACTGGCCTTTATCGCCTACCACTGGCCTACATGAAGTCCCTGGTTAGTAGAAACTAGTTTTATTACGTGGTATGATATTTGAAGTATAAGTTCATTTTTGGAATCGTATACGATTAACTTCACCATAGATGGTCTAATGTATTTTTTATAACTTTTGTAACCTTTTGTTTGAGACAGATGGAATGACCCATCATTCTATCACATGATCTGCTAACACTTCACGAATGACAAATCCAACTTCATGTCTTTAAGAGATGAAGTAGAAATTGTCCAAAGAATGACCAATGGTGACATAGTACCAAAATCACGAAATTATTTCTTCTAATTTCAATTTCATTAACTTTAGGGAAATGATCTTGAAAACCAAAAATGATGTCCTAGTGCTCTTATATCTGATGAATTTGATGGTACCTTAGATCGTCACAAATTTATGGCTTTGTGATTGCAGGATTTTCCATATCCATGTTCTCTACCACTCTCCATCAGAACATGATGGTTAGATTTCTCTTCCATATCCATATTTTCACCTATGTGGAAACCCAGTGATTAGTTTATTTGGGTAACCGTTACGTTTCATACTTTTGTTTTTTAATGAATGGGTTTGGTATTCTTTTTTACGATGTGGGTTTCTATTAAAGAAACTTTCAAGTAGTAAACCATTTATAACCCCGATGAATTTCGAGGGTGAAATTCATTTTAAGGGGGGTAGAATGTAACACCCCGAGATTTTATGAAAAATATTATTTTTAATTTCACTAATGTCTTGTGTTGTATGATACACCAAAAGGAGCTTGCACAACACACATTCTTGACTTTCCTTGCATTACACGCAATCATGACCATCCTCGATAGCATGTGTAGTATGCAATTCTGAGTTTCACTATTAAACAATATGCTATTAAAATATTATTAAAACTAGCTGTTATGAATAGTAATAACCACTTTTTGAAATTTTATAAATTTTATTTTTCAAAATGGACTTCAATTTTGGATTCAGAATATCGAAATTAGCCTAGGGTGAAATTTTGGTGTTTTTCTGAAAACATTCAATTTTTGATGAATAGTGAAACCACTAAGTGGTAGTTAAAAAACTGAATTTTTCATAAAACATAATTTTACTACTTCTGTGAGTGGAATTTCGAAAATCCGAGAGACACGGTTGATGTCAGTAAGTAAAATGTGGTTCAATGAGACGAAAATAATTTTTTGGTGAATAGTAACTTTTTAATTTTTTACCACGTTTAAAAGTAAATAGGGTAATTAAGGGTAAAAATGATATTATTATTACCCTAACACATGACCTAATTCTATTGGACAAGTGTAATTAGACCAAAAACAACCTTAGGAATAAAATATGACCATTTAGGCCCACTTGGATTAGATTAAGGCATTTATTATTAATTTATTTAAAGAAGGGTTAATATAGTTAAAATCAAAGTTTAATAACTAAATCATTTTTAATACGGGGTTATACATAAGATAAATTAGACTATAAATATTCATTAGAAAGCTAAAAATATTTCCTACATAATTGTATTTATTTTTAATTTGTAGACATTAAATAAATTAATTTATTTATGACACAACGATGATGCATTAATAATTGTATTAATAAAATATTGACATAATTGATGTTATAAACACCAAAATAAATGTAATTTGACACTTTTTATGAATTAAACTAATTTTATAGATTAATATGACATGTTAGAATTGATTTAATTAACTATTTTAGAACTAATAATTCTGTTATGATTTTCACAAAAATTAATTACTAAATAGTGTCAAAATTGACATAAAACAGTTTTTAAAACAAATATTATATTAGTAATTGTTATTTTATTCCTAAAAATATAAGGTTCAGCCAAATGACTTAGATAAGGTTATATATATTAACAATAAACAACTTTGGGTTCTTTTGGCTGCTTATATTAAGTTTATAGTATAATAACAGAAGAAGACACTATAAAAGTAAAATTATTTAACTTAATGTTAAATCTACATGATAAGGTTAAAATAGGATCCTAAACTTGTCTAAATTCTATTGTATGAGCGTATTATGACCCATACCCACCATATCCTTGAAATAAATCAATTTGGAGCTATTTAAAACCGAACTTGACATTATAATAAAATAATATTTTTAGTTATTCCAAAGGTGCCCCTCTCCTCCCTTATAAAAGGGCACCTCCTCCCCCTCTTCCTCACACCACTTTGAGCCTTAAAGCTTAGAAAAAACCTTCCAAAATCTCTTCTACACTTCCCTAGTATCATCCTAGAGGTCCTGCTCTTCTTCAAAGACCATCCATAGTTCTTTAAGTGGAGGTTAAGAAAAGGCGCGTCAAAAAGAGGTAATATCCGTTACCGATTTTTTTCAATTTCTTTCTTCATAAACTTCTTCTTCTTTAGTTTTTTCATTATGAAGTAATAAAATCAGTATCACTCATATACTTATATGTTATTATAAGTATGAAACAACCCTATTTCACCATCTATCCATCCTACGGAAAATTAAATCACCGCGCATGCGTATGTACGGAATACCGTCTCCACGCTGTGGTGTAATCTATTTTCCACCACCACCTTACTTGGATGGGTATAATGGTGTAAATAATGACTATATATGACTATTATAAAGTGATACTGATTCTGAAATAGTATACATACACTTCAATACAATTCCACGATCATGAGAATGATATCATCGCTCGTGCGTACGTACGGACTACCGTCTCCACGACGCGATGAGATTAATTCTCCACGTTAACCATTCATGAATGATTAGTATATATAATAAGTAATCATGAAATATGTGACATAATAATGATACTGGATTTATGTGTATATATATTTATGTCATCTACTTAATTCCATTCAACTCAATAAGGAAACAAAAACAACGTTCATGCGTACGTACGGCCTACCGTCTCCATGAATGGTGTATTTCTTTCCATTTACTGATTTATTATATATATGTATATTCTGAATATATATTATATATAAATCATGTTTTATATTCTGGAATTAATTAATTATGATCTAATTCATCATATGAATAATTACAAGTCAAAACACGGATGGAAAATGAAACGATTTTACCCAAAACGCTCTTCAACATGGAATTTTCAAAAGAATGGGTAATATAAAGTCATAAGTGAACCATATATGATATCGTAACAATGATTATGATTCTGGAATAATTAAATGACATTATTTAAATCATTATACATGAGTTTCAGACACTTACGAAGCAAATCGGACTTAAGGTAAGGGAAATATCACAATCTCATTTTTATCCGAGATTGTTTATACTTTGGAATTTACTGGGGTGTATTTTATCATCCACATCAATGTTTCCTAAATATGTAATATTATTTCCATCCACCTATAGTTTTTTAAATCAAATTTCACCCTTCGGTGTGTTTTTATTAAAATATATGAAAGGAATCTCATTTCGTTTGTTTCGTATGAGGTACTTTTTGACTTTTCAGACAAAAGTACGAGAAGAATGTTTTTTTAACTTATACGGCATGAATGGATTTTTAAAACTATATTTCCAAGAAGTTTCTTTTACAAGTTTTTAAGTTTATTTTTAATCAACTTATTTTAGTTTATAATTGTGAGACATGTTATGAAAGGAAAAGTGTTTTTGAAGTAGAAAGGATAATTTTCTCAAGAATGGAGTTCAAGTGTTTTATCAAAATTATTTTCCATCTAATATAATAAAAGGTTCTGTTTTTTTATCCCTATTATTACATTGATTTGATTATGTTGTGATGGAATTATTTTTATGAATTCCATTATATTATATGAATTTTTTTATGATGTCACGATGTTTAAGATTCCCATTTTTATTACATGTGTTATGCTATGATGTATGGTTTATGATTTTGTGGCACACATAAGAATGGTATCATTATGAGATGGGTGGGACATATATCTCCCTCCAACGCATTTGGTAAAGATTATATATCTCATGAGATATACATGGCTGGAACGGTAGATTATACCGGTTCAGTGAAACAGGACTAAAACAAGGATTGAACTTGGTTCAGAAAGGGACATTGTCCACTAAGATAGTCTTGGAAATGAGTCTTGACTAATAAGAAATGATTCTCTATGATTATGTGTGTATGCCACAAAGTTTCATGTTTTACGTTATGATTATTGGGATTACATTTCACTAATATGATTTATCCCAGGTTATGAAATTATGATCTCTTTTGCAGGTTAAGATTTCCAAAAGATATGTTCTTATGAATATGACGTGATTGATATTTCTTTTGTTTACCCTTACTGAGCATTTGAGCTCACCCTTTTATGTTTTCTTTTCCCTAGGACATAAAGAAAGGATTTAGTATTAGAAAAAAGAAGATCTTTATGGGAGATTTTGATGATCTTTCACCACGATTAGAAGATTATATTCCGAGTTTCCAAAGGCACTAAACTATTATGGTCCTTGTGTGTGTGTTTTTGTAATGTACTAAGTATTCCTCAAAAGTAATGTAATGTCCATGTACGTCAAGCTTCAGGTCTCTACATTATTAATCCTAAGTCTACAAATATATTCTGTAGACTTAGAATACTTGGAAAAGTAATAACATTCTTCACTTTTGTGAGCTAGAAAATATACCCAGGTATATGTAGAGAAGTCATCTATAGGAAGATAAAAATATTTATTACCATTAAGACATGAAACTATAGAAGGTAAAAACAAATCAAGGTGAACCAACTCCAAGGGTTTAGAAGTTGATAAATCTTTTTTTTCTTTAAAATAAAATTTGTATTCTATCCCTTTTTGACAGGGTACAAACATTAAAAGATGGGAAATCATGATTAGGTAGAAATCTAACAAACCATCTCCTAGTTATCTTTCTAACTATGTTAATGTTGCAATTACCTAGTCTCATATTCCAAATCCATGACTCTTAGTGAAAAATAATTACGTATGAAACATTTTGAGAGATCAGAGGGATTAAATCTACATAATAAACATTTTCATTTTGAAATGCAGAAAAAACAAAGTCATTTTTAGAATTAAAGTCATTAAATATATATTTCTAATATTTAACATAAAAACCATCATCACATAACTAAGAAATATTAAGAATTTTATACTTTAAACCTTAAAAATATAAAACTTATGCAATTTAAATTGAATTTTAGTTACCAATCTGTCTTAGGCCTATGATTTTCTGCATAGTATTTTCACCAATGGTGACATGTCCACCATAAACCTTTATAAGGATATTTATGCATGAATAATCTCCTATCAGATTAATTGAATAGACACTATCCTTGTATGATATAATTCTATAGAAGGACCACAATAATTTTTCCTACAATACATGTTTTAATCAATAAATGATTTTGGGGTCCAAAACTGTTTTGGTCCAGTAATAATAGAAATTTGAGAAGTGGTAACCTACAATTTCTGGATTGGTTTCCTAAAAATATATTTCATGCTCTTTGAAATAAAAACCTTGTTATTCCCTTTTAAAAAATTATTGGCTGTAGAACTTTTAGGTCATGATTTCGGAACAAAAGTGATTTAGATATTCTTTTTCTAGGATCATATCTTGTTCTAGTAACATATTTTGGTGCGACTTTTGTTCCCAAAATTAATGTGAGTGTCTCTCTACCATTTGAAAACATTTCAAGATATTTTTCAATTTATAATATAAAAATTTTAGTTCAGTATTCTCATTTTGAAATTGCATTTTTTTCTCTTTTTCTATAGATATAACAGATTTTATATTTACAAATAAATCATGCTTCCTTTTATGACTTTTATACATATCCTTTAGTTCATTAAAGGTTTCATCTAGTATATTTCAGTATAAAAATAATTATTTATTTTCAATATTATCATCATCATGTTGTTCATTGATATAGTTATCATAATTATATATAGGAAACATATTAGTAATAGAAGGTAAAGTAGATACCTCGTGGACTTTATTAATGAATCATTTATTTTCTCTGTAATTCCTATCTTCAAGTGATGCACTAGATTCACTAGAGTATCCTCAAAATCACTCTAAGTGGCATTCATATTGTTTTTTATCCCCTATCCCTATCCACATATTTTTTTTATATAAGGTTTGGAGAATTATACTTTATGTGTCATTTTATTTTACATTCATAGAAAACAAATCTCTTTGGATTATCATCTTTTTTCCACTCTTTCATCCATTTTTTTATGTTATCACACATTCCTCTATAGTATGATTTTATGAAAAAAAATTATTTTGGTAAAATTTCTTGAATCTTCTGGCTAGGTGATCCATCTTCTAATCACTATCAGAAGGAGATTCAATATCACTTGAATCCAAATCATGGAAATTATATTTCAATTTTTTTCGTTTATTTTCTAGGGGTAGTAATCTAGAAAGATACTGACTTTATTTTAAGATCATGATCATCTTCACAGGTTACCGTCAATTATTCTTCATACATCATATGTTTTCTAATAAGCTCTTTCATATGAAGCATACTCATGTCACAAGATTATCTAATTGAATCTGATGTGTCTTTATATGTTTATAGAATACAACTTTTAAATAAAATTATTTGATTATTTTTTAACAGGTTTTCCAAGTGAAGACACTATATTTAAAATATAATTGAACCCGAGAGACATGTTAGACATGTGTCCATTAGGATTCATTTTAAAATTTTCATATTTAATGGTATAAGTCTTAAGAATCGTCTCTTAAACATTTGAAGTACCCTCTTGAGACATATAAATAGTGTTGAAAATTTCAAAATCATTTTTAATAGAAGATATTCTATTAAATTACTCATCTTCTAAAGCATAGTATAAAAAATTAATTGATTTACAAGTATTGTTAAAGGCACCTTTAGTATCTTACCCCAAGTAGCTCAAGAAGTATAAGGAAACCTATATTAATCATATATAGTATTCTATATTTGAAATCCTATACATTATATATGCATTTTAATTTTAATATTCCATTGATTAAAATTGGTATCATTGAAAATGGGTCGTCTATTTGTAGTAGAATCTTCTTGATGATTATGAATTTCAAATAACAGAATTTAGAAAGAACATAAATTATGATATTTAAATCAAAACTAAAATCACAGTTGATAAGAACATGAAAACATTAATAACAATGAAAAAAACCTTTTATACCAAATTTTTTTCTAAGTGAGTATCTCAAGAGGGGGTGAATTGAGCACACAATAAAATTTTCTGTTTAAAATGGATTAATTTGAAATCCCTTTAATATTTAAATACCTCCCAATTTATCAAAATTAGAAGTACGATATATATCTCAATCACATTAAATATTTATCTGAATATTTATTTGGTCTCAAATTAATAATATAAAATATAATTGGATCATTTTAAATTAGTTTAATTGATCAAAATATTATATGAACACAAATTAAGATAAACTGTCAAAATATATATTTTATTTACAGTTAAAAAAAATTTCTGGTTTATAGCAGAAATAATTTAATCCAAAAATAAAGCACACAATAGAAACATTGATTTCAAGAGGTTTAGTCTCAAGTTGATACATACTCCTCTTTACATGGTGATCTCCTTCCACCAATCAGTTTATATAATATAAACAATATGACTTACATCATAGATCACGTTTTAAAATAGATTACAATTGTCTAGGTCATAAATGACTTCTTCCATAATTCTGTTTGGGATTAACAACTAAATAGGCCACACAATGACCTCTAAGACTCGTATTAGTGGTAGAAACAAATATAAAAATAGTTTGAGAATATATAGAGTGTCTTCTAGTTTATCACATGAGACAGTTTAAGTGGGATAAAATAGAGTATCTACACACAATGCTCAAAATGTAATATATAAAAACAGAATAGAGAAATATAGAATTGATGAGTTTATAAATGCTCAGTCTATTACAATGCATATTTTGACTCTTGATTACATTCTTAAATAAATCTTAATCTCAGTTCTCTTGAAACACATCTGGAAAGCAGAGTGTCGTATACTAGTGTTCTTGACTAGAATAAAGTAGTGGCTTTGAATATGTACATAAGCATCGAATGTAATGTTTGTATTAGGTGATATCTTATTGTTTTTTTAATTTTATTCAACTCTATGTATGTTCATGAAGTTTGAGATCATAGGTTTTTATCAGTCCACTTCATCCACTATAGCATCTATCTCTACACTAGGGAGTGTGTTGGACCTTTATCAGCAAAAACAACAAAAATAATATCAGGATCAGTTTCTTCCTCATATTGAATATCTTGACACTATAATCAATAATTCATGTAACCCATTGAATATATAATATTTAAAATATAAAATGGAATTATCTTTAATAAATATAGACATTAGAATAATGTGATTCAAAAATACTAGTTAATAAAATAGTGGTTGTGTCAGAGATTGGATGTGTTACACAAATAGTGTCTTAAACATATCTAAATTTCTACTATGTTGGTGTAATCTCAACTAGAAATGTATTTTTTGGTGGTGTCTGGTTTTATGGTGTCTTAGATGTAACCAAAATTCAATGCTGGTGGTATGAAATTGACGGTGCGTCATCTGGATGTACCTCATACTTAGCTAACATTGAATTCTGGCAGCATGATATCCCAATAGTGTGTCGACTGATGGTGTCCCAAACTTTTTCTAATCTCTCAGTCCAACGGTATGACATTATGGTAGTGTGACATCCAAGTATTATCTCATAATTAGCAAGATTTCTATATTGTAGGAATCTCATGGAAAATAATGTCTTAAATTGGATGTTCTAATCTCAATGATGTCTAATAGTTATATATTTTTCACCAAGCTAAAAATTAAAATTACTTATTGAGAAACATGAAACTCATTAATAAAATCAATGTCATGATTTTTTGTATCATTAAAACTATGAGGTCAATAACACATTAATAAAAGTGACACATAGACACATCATGAACTTAGGTGTGTTTTTGTAGAAGTGTAAGCCGATATACTAACATCCCCACAACATCAATGGTATCTAAAGGATCTATATATTTAATGATCAACTTTACCTTCTTCTTGAAACATATAAAACTCTTGAACAGTAATATAAAATTTAATTTCTAATCTCTAACATCAAATTTAAAATCTCAGTGACAGATATCAGCATATATATTTTGTTAATGTTGGATCATTTTAATGTGATACATAATGGTCTGAGTCTTATTAGTCATTTTATAATAATTATATCTTCCCATAATCTTATGATCCCAAACATCATCCCAACATGTTATAGTTCATCATCTCTTCCCATGAAGAAACTCAAATGGTACTATCGGAATGATATAATAGAAACTATTTTCATATGATAACTCTATGATAGGAAGTTGTTGGTCTAAACTACATTTTAAATCCATTGAATATGAACTCATCATATCCTAAAGAGATTGAATGTTACTTTCATATTGAATATTTTTATAAGCATGATAAGTAATTTTGATGTTCATCTCAATATCCATTTCATATTGAATAATTCTACAAGACATTGATGTAAACCTTGTATCTTTTTCAAATTCAATTTAAATTGTTACTCCTAGAATCATTACCACCTACTTTATAAATATCTCTGTAATTTGATCAAGAAATAAATCCTCTTGCATATAAATAAAATGTGTTGACTTTTTTAGGTGATTAATATAACCATAATAGAAATATATATTTTAGAAATATTGGGAAGTCCGACATAAAAATACATAGAAATTTAATATACTATTTATATACATATGGATAATGATTACATCATCTTATTAGAAATCACCTATTCTACATTAACTTGTTGGCATACCAAAAATTTAGATATATACTCTATAATATCCCTCTTATTATTTTATTACCATAAATGATTCTTGATAATTATGTACATTTTTGTGCTTCCAAGATTGGTAATTAATTAGGATATATGTGTATTATAAAATATTTTTTTATTCAATTATATTATTTTTATAACACATACTCATTTTCTATATTTTATACTTCTTTCATTGACAATTTTGAACTCTGGAATATCCTGAAAAATCATTTGTAGCTTTGTATCCTCCATATGTGCCTCCTTGATCTTCACATGGATGGATGTTTAGGTTTTTATCTAGGGAAAATAATATTTTTCCAATTTTCTTATGAGTTAATAGTTTATACATGTAATATCCATGAGTATTAGGTCTCTTTAAAACCTCATCATCGAAAATGTATCATTATCCTTCCTTCTTGAAGCATTATTCATCTTGTTTTCTTTCCAATGGTGGTAATGTATAATGAAGTTATACTCCTTGATCAAATATTACCATCTTCATTGGGGAATGTTTAACTAAATCAATATGAATATATACTTTAATCTCTTGTGATAATAATATATTTCACATGTTACATGATGTAGATAAAAAATAAATATGTTCAATGAAAGTATTTCCATTGCTAACTTCAAATCATGTTTCATGTAGTTTTTCTCGTGAATATTTATTTTACACGATGTATAAGTTACCATCATGTCATTAAACATGAGGACACATATTAATGTATTTTTTATTAATTAAATGAAATTGCTTCTCTTGAATTCCATGATTTTTTCTTATCATTCTTATAGACAGAGTAAATTGAATCCCTTTCGAGTAAACTTGTTTATTGGATTTTAATATCATGTTGAATTTATATCAAATCAATAATAATGTTTATATGATCCATGAATACTATGGATATTTATTATAGTGGTTGGTATATCCCATTCACAACCCAATTTTACCATTTAATGATACAAAATTACACCCTCTCTTTTAATTACATGTTCTGAGAATGATAATTTCTTTATCCAGATATCACACTTGAAAAATCTTGCATAAAAAGTTCTCCTTCATCAATTCATATAGCACAATATTCAAATTATCTTCATGATCTTGCTTCAACATGGATTATATGTGAATATAGTGTAACACCCCAGGTAACTAAAGAATATGAAATTTTTATATTTATCTATATTTGTGAATAAAATATTAATATTACTTTAAAGGGAACGATTTGCTCGATGGCATACCCAATACGCAACAACGAGTTTCTTGGGAATCTTACGCTGCACTCTAATAATAAAATAATATTATTTTAAATGGTAGTTAACGCCTAGCCGTTGTAATGGTGGGAATGAACAGAACTAACTTCAAAGTTATTATATATGTTTTTCAAATATTTTTACTTTTTACAATAAATTTTAGGGGATTAAAAATGTGAATGAATTCAATTTTTTAAGCGTAAACATTCTAATGTTCTTCAGAAGGTCGATTAACTGCCTTTTGAGGGTGAACCTCTTTTAAATCCACTTTTGGACAATTTTATGTGTTATATTTGACAAAATAAAATTCTTATTTAGAATAGTGACATCAAAATTTACTTTGTATAAATTTTCTGTATCTTTCCGATAAAGTTAATTTTTTAATAAATAGTGAAAAATGTTGTATTTTAATTCAAAACCTCTTTTTAATCTAATTTATTTATATGATTAGATTATCTTTTGAATTATTTTTAAAGTAAAATTAGAATATATTTTTACCATTTAATCCAATAGTGGTCATTGGAATTAATTTCACTTTGAAATTGGACTTAAACTAGTGTCAATCTTTTAATAGATATTGTTTCATAAAAACACTCTATTTGTTTTGACAGCGGGAATTAATTATTAAATTAATTAATGCAACTTATATGTTTTTAATTTTTTAAAATAGACATCATTTTTGAGTTCGGAATATCAAATATAGCTTAGGGTTAATTTCTGGTATTTTTCTGAAAAACTTCAATTTTTGATGAATAGTGAAACCACTAAGTGGTAGTTAAAGAAACTGATTTTTCGTTTCAATGAAACTTTTCCACCTCTGTGTTTTGAATTTCAAAAATCCTACATACATGGTTGACATTAGGCAGTAAAATGTTGTTCAATGGGATTAAAATATTTTTTTGGTCAATAGTAACTTTTATGTTCTTAATCGCGATTAAAGGTAATTAGTGTAATTTAAGGTAAAAATAATGTTTTAATAATGCGAAATGACTTAGACACATGTCCTTCCCTCATTGGATGTGTCATGGTCGACCAAGAAAATCCATGGGTCAACATTGGGACCCCATGGAGCCACTTTGGTTGGAAAATGACATAAATAACTTTTTATTTAAAGTTAAAATAAAAATGTCACAAGCAGGAGATGTTTCACTAAAACAATTTTTAAATGCGGATATAAAAGTCCTATTTTTTACTATAAATATTAAATAGAAATATAAAAAGATTTCATATATCATGATAGTTTTTTTATAATTTTTATAGGTTAAATAAATTAAATTATCAATGACATCATGATGATGCAACGATTACCTCATTATTTATCGATTTATATAAAATGAAAAGATAATGTAAAAAATAAAACCTAAACTTTTCAAAAACCTATTGGATTAGTATATTTGGAACCCTTACCACCTTATCTTAGAAATACATCAATTTGGGACCATTAAAATCCGAAACTCATTTGCAAATAAAGTAACATTTTGTAACTTTACAAGAGTTCCCCTCCTCTCCTCTTATTAAAGGCCCCCACCACTACCACCTTACCCACACCTATCAATCCATTGGCTAGGCCAACCCCTACCAATTGTGCCTCTCCACATCCCTCTCTTACTCCTAGAAGCCTCACTTTGGGCAGATGTCTTCCCAAGGAAGCCTTTGATCTCAAATCAAAAAGAGTTACCCGATTTTAAGGTAATGTCTTCACTTGTGTTCTTTTGTTTTATTTTTCTTCTCCAACCCCCTAAACTCTTTTTATTAATTTCATTTGTAACAGCTCCAGTATCTTCCATATACTAGGATGTTATTATAAGAATAATTCGATTTACACTTACACACACCTACATCAAATGGTTAAAAAACATATTGTTTCTGTGGATGGCGAATTTATGCCTCACGTAATGATGATTGTTCAACACTCATATAACACCATAAAAGGTGGCCATTAAGATGTCAGTATATTTATATATAATATATGATATGTTTATGTTTTACTTAATCTTCTATATTTTTCTTTTGTGGCATACCTTTATGGTTTCCATTGTGGGTAAACACGATAATTACATTTTTGGAAGTGCGGACTACCGCCCCCTAAAAGTGATTTGATTCGTTAATGCCATATGTGGGATGTATAAAGGATGGATTTAAAGTTATTATATAATATTTATGTTACATATAAATTATGAATATAATTCTGGAATTAAAATATACATACCTATCATTTTGTTTTAATTCCATTAATATGACATAGAAATGAAAGTAGCGTTCATGCGTACATACGGCTTACCATCTCCATGAACGGTGCATTTCATTTCATACCTCTAAATGATTATGTAATATTAGAAATACATGTATATTCTGGATATATATGATATATATGATATCCAAATCATGAATATCATTCTGGATATAATGACCCTTTGACCACATGAACAACATGTAATTGTAAGAAGTACACTTTCGAGTTAAGAACCAAATTTCGAAAAAATAAACATTATTAACTTTAAGGATTACATAATGTTTATAACATGGAAATAAGTTATATAAAAGGAATAATGAACTTGAAAAAGGTTCTTAAGCATGTATAAATTAACTCAAGTTTATTATTCAGGACGTTAAAGAACGATTGATTCAAGTCGGACCCGATGTATGGGATCCTACTCTCTCTTTCTTTTTAAGTACTCTCCTTTATGTCACTTATTTTAAGCTCCTATTTTTTATGATGGGGGATGTTATTTTATATCCCTCTTGCTATGCATTTTATTTTAATATGATGAGAGACCCTATTTGATCTCATCAATCCATTTTTGGAAGTTTTAAGTGGCGTTGTAAGGCAGCCGAGTTTTCGTAAGGGATTTTTCATCTCACTTTTATTCCCGTGAGATTTATGCTACATTTGCCAAAATTTCCTTTGAGTGGTGTATGTACTGCCCATTATTTTACTCATTGTGTAATATACGTTCATTTATGAGTATTAAATCAATGTTTTATTGTCCTTCTTTCACGGGGTGTATGTTTCGAAAGATACCCTTGTCGGTAAGGGAACCTTTCACCCTCCTCTTTTTAAAAGACTTCTTTTGTTATGTCTTTTATTTCACATAACATTATGTTGGGATTTGTTATTCTATATCATTAGTGATTTAAATTTTATGTCCAATGATGAGATACCGTTTTTATCTCTCATCAACTCATTTTCAGATTTTTTTAGTGATGCCGTTAGGCTGTCAAATTTTTGCAAGGGAACTTCTTAACCCAATTTTGATTCTTTGGGATAAGCTTGTACTCCTTGAATATGTTGTTCTATGAATATGTGCGAATAACATCTGATTTTTTTACACTTAATATCCACTTATATTTGGTGTATTAGTTTGTCACACATAATTATGTAATTGATTTATCCTTAATCCAAGGATACCGTCTTTGTATGGGACTTCGTCTCAATCTCCTTTCATTGAGGCATATTTTGTTTTATACACAACCTTCTTTTATATGGTGTATAAACCCCTTTGACTTTTACGTTTATCGGAAAGGAATATTTTTTATACAAAGCATTTTACTAAACGACAAAAGGGAATGATTTTGTCATATGTATGCGGCGACAATGACTTCTCCGCCGCCATGACCATTATTTGAGTTTTGGCTTCCTCTACAAGCCATAACATTTTTTAAAAGAAAAATAAATACCATGTTTTACTTTTATTTTATTTTGGTATTGGAAATGGTTTTCATAATGTTTTTATATCAATGTGTTGTATTGATATCTTGTGATTGAAAAGTGGAAATGTTATGTTTCCTTTATGCATGTTTTATGTGATATGATTATGTTATGGTTCTTGGGAATTATTATGAAGACGGGTGGTTCCGTGATAAACTAAGGGTGGGTGAGCCCGATATAGCTCTCCAATGCATTGGGTAATGCGAAGGGGTTAAACATTAAGGTTTCTCCGAAGATATTTAAGGAATATATTATGATGGGTATTCCAAACGTAACCAAGAGGGTTACTCCCTACGTAAGAATGTTATGAATGCCTCAAGTTACCTTTATGTCTTATGATTTCAATTATTTATTCATGATTTTTGAGGTATGTTAAAGTGCTTATGTTTTAGGGGTAATGTATGATTTCATTCTTATGTATACATGTACTCATGTTTCCTTTAAATATTTTTATATCCCTTACTGAGCTTTTTATGCTCATCCCAAGTTTTTGAAGTGTTTTTCATAGGTCAAGGGAAGGGTACATGATATGATTATAGTGTCAAGGATGTGTCAAGAAAGAATCCATGTTTTATTTTAAATATGTTTCCATTGATGGGAAAAATAAATATTGTCTTCTATGTAACCACTTTGTTTATATGTGGAATGTAATGCAAGTTTTATGATCTAATTCTCTAAAACTCTAAACCTGAAAAGATCCTCAATGTGTAATCTTGTAACAACTCAAGATTATGTAAGGTTTAAGGCTGGGGCCTTATAGTTAGTATCAGAGGTCGGTTTAGATAACTTTAGAGGTTAAGGTATTCTCTAAGCACAAGTGACATTACCATAATGGTTAGGATTTCAGAAAGATTCCTAGTTTTAGATAAATTGAATGAGTAAGTAAATCTTAGTGTTCACCTTCCTCATTAGTACATGATGGTTTTGTTGATATACTCGCACTGACATTTCTGTTTTTAGTGAATGGATGGATCTAGCAGGCACCAAAGAGACAAAAGGTTTGAAGGAAACTGTGGTTGTTCTCTGATTAAGATACTACATAAAATGGGGGATTCAATGAGGAAACTCGTGGTTGTTCTAAACCAACTATGAATGAGTCATGATCAACCACTTGAACCTTGGTATGATCTGTAATGCATCATGTATGAGATGACCAATCGATGTGGAAGTTCAGGTAATAATTATAAATGTAACAATTAGAGTTTATACGATCTTTACTTTTGAGGTAATTATGGGTTATTATATGTTATGATGGAAAATGAAAGGAATGAGATAAACTTGATGTTAAAATATGTTATGATCATTTTGGAAGATTTTATCTCGTTTTGGGTAATGTTTTAAGAATTATATAGTTTTGGAAAAAGGACAACACATAGACCGTGTGACAACCCATCGCGTCGGACAAAGCTGCGGGAATCGAACCCACACCAAAAGTGCGACTGGTATTTACCACCTACCACTGGACTACGTGAAGTCCCTGGTTAGTTTGACTAATTCTTTTTAGTTAGATGATTTTAGGAATCAAGAGTATGTTTATTTTGGGTTATCTATTGAAATGATTAACCTATCATCGAGGATATGTGATTAGGTTAATTACTTTTCAATATGAGAATTTAAGAGCAACTGATTTTATTTGGAGATAAAAGCTAATTTGTACCTTGGAAGACTATGTGACTAAATCCTTCAAATATTTCGGATTCAATCTTAGTTTGGTTTACTTTGAATAATTTTATGGAAATTTTTTTTATCGAATGGTCCTTGTTGAACTCTGGGTTTTGTTGAACAAATTTTGGAGATTAAGAATAGATTTTCTTTTTATAAAGGGTTATCCATTTCTGGATTATCTGATATTGTACTAACCATTATGGTTTTGGGTTTGGTTAAGGTCTAAAGATATGGAAAGTATATAGTTCTCTTTTTTGGATTAGGTGATTCTCTAGAAGTTGATTATAGTACTCTTATAGTGAACAAGTCTTCCTAAATATTCGTCTTTTTGAGAAAATATGAGTTTGTGTAAGATATATAATAAAAGTTGAAAGTCAACATGATAAGTAATTATGTTTCCGTATGAATAAATTCCACAATAAAAAAAGAACAAAGATGTTGTCTATTAACTTTTCCTCCTGGGGAATCGAATACCGTTTAACCCATCACAAGTTTGTGATTTTCGTGTGGTTAACTTTCTCTTAAACATGTTTTCTATCACTCTCCATCAGAACATGACCCTATGTTTTCTCCTCTATGTCCATGTTTTCCCATATGGAATCCTAGTATGGGTTAACTCGGGTGACCTATGTACTTCTCATTCTTTATTTTAAAGTGATTGTTTTACCGACTCTTGTTCCGATGTGGGACTTTCAGGGATGTTTCTGAGCCCAATTTTAAAATTGCGAGGACGCAATTCCCAAAAGGGGGGAAGGATGAAACACCCCAGGTAAATAAATAAAATGTCATTTTTATATTTATCCATATTTTTGAATAAAATATTAATATTACTTTAAAGGGGACGCTTTGCTCGATGGCGTACCCAATACGCAACAATGAGTTTCTTAGGAATCTTACATTGCACTCTAATAATAAAATAATATTATTGTAAATTCTAGTTAACGCCTAGCCGTTGTAATGGCGGGAATGAACAGAACTAACTACAAAATGATTATATATGTTTGTCAAATATTTTTACTTTTTACAATAAATGTTAGAGGATTAAAAATGTGAATGAATTCAATTTTTTAAGCATAAACATTCTAATGTTCTTTAGAAGGTCGATTAACCGCCTTTTGATGGAGAACCTCTTTTAAATCCAATTTTTGACAATTTTATGTGTTATATTTGACAAAATAAAATTATTCTTTAGAATAGAGATATCAAAATTTACTTTTTTTAAATTTTTGGTATCTTTCCGATAAAGTTCATTTTTTAATGAATAGTGAAAAATGTTGTATTTTAATTCAAAACCTCTTTGTTAATATAATTTATTTATATGATTACATTATCTCTGGAATTGATTTTAAAGTAAAATTAGAATATATTTTTACCATTTAATCCAATAGTGGTCATTGTAATTAATTTCACTTTGAAATTGGACTTAAACTAGTGTCAATCTTTTAATAGATATTGTTTCATAAAAACATGCTATTTGTTTTGACTGCGGGAATTAATTATTAAATTAATTAATGCAAATTATATGTTTTGAATTTTTTAAAATAGAAATCATTTTTGAGTTCGGAATATCAAATATATCTTAGGGTGATTTTTTGATATTTTTCTGAAAAACTTAAATTTTTAAAGAATAGTGAAACCACTAAGTGGTGGTTAAAGAACTGATTTTTCGTTTAAATGAAACCTTTCCACCTCTATGTTTTGAATTTCAAAAATCCGAAATACATGGTTGTCATTGAGAAGTAAAATCTGGTTCAATGGGATTAAAATAATTTTTTGGTGAATAGTAACTTTTATGTTCCTAATCGCGATTAGATGTAATTAGTGTAATTTAAGGTAAAAATAATTTTTTAATAATGTTAAATGACCTATAAACATGTACTAACCTCATTGTATGTGTCATGGCCGACCAAGACAATCCATGGGTAATCTTGGGGACCCCATGGAGCCACTTTGGTTGGAAAATGACATAAATAACGTTTTATTTAAAGTTAAAATAAAAATGTCACAAGCATGAGATGTTTCACTAAAACAATTTTTAAATGGGGTTATACAAGTCATATTTTTTACTATAAATGTTCATTTGAAAGCTAAAAAGATTTCCTACATCATGATAGTTTTTTTATAATTTTTATACATTAAATAAATTAAATTATTTATGACATCATGATGATGCAGCGATTACTTCATTATTTAAAGATTTAAATAAAATGAAGAGATAATGTAAAAACTAAAACCTACACTTGCCAAAAACCTATTGTATGAGTATATTTCGAACCCTTACCACCTTATCCTCGAAATAAATCAATGTGGGACCTTTAAAATCCGAAACGCATTTGAAAATAAAGTAACATTTTGTAACTTTACAAGAGTGCCCCTCCTCTCCTCTTATAAAAGGCCCCCACCTCTACCACCTTACCCACAACTATCAAGCCTTTGGCTCGGCCAACCCCTGCCCATTTTGCCTCTCCACATCCTTATATTACTTCTAGAAGCCTCACATTGGGCAGAAGTCTTCCCATGGAATCCTTTGAGCTCTAATCAAAAAGAGTTACCCGATTTTAAGGTAATTTCTTCACTTGTGTTCTTTTGTTTTATTTTGCTTCTCCAACCCCCTAAACTCTTTTTATTCATTTATTTTGTAACCACTACAGTATCTAAAATATAATAGGATGTTGGTATAAGGAGAATTAGATCTAAAATTACACACACCTACATCAAATGGTTAAAGAACATACTATTTCTGTGGATGGTGAATTTCTGCCTCAAGAAACGATGATTGTTCAACACTCATATAACCCTTTAAAAGGTGTCCATTAAGATGTCACTATATTTATATATGATATATAATATGTTTATGTTTTACTTAAGCTTCTGTATTTTTCTTTTGTGGCATACCTTTATGGTTTCCATTGTGGGTAAACATGATAATTTCATTTTAGGAAGTACGGACTACCACCCCCTCAAAGTGATTTGATTCATTAATGCCATATGTGTGATATATAAAGGATAGATTTAAAGTTATTATATATGATGTATGATAAAAATAAATGATGAATATAATTCTCAAATTAAAATATACATACCTATCATTTATTTTTAATTCCATTAATATGACATAGAAATGAAAGTAGCGTTCATGCATACGTATGGCTTTCCGTCTCCATGAACAGTGCATTTCATTCCTTACCTCTAAATGATTATTTAATATTATAAATACATGTATATTCTGGATATATATGATATATATGATATCCAAATCATGAATATCATTTTGGATATAATGAACCTTTGACCACACGAACAACATGTAATTGTAAGAAGTCCACTTTCGACTTAAGAACCAAATATCGACAAAACAATCATTATTAACTTAAATGATTACATAATTTTTATATCATGGAAATAAGTGATATAAAAGGAATAATGAACTTTAAAATGGTTTTTAAGCAAGTAAAAATTAACTCATCTTTATTATTCAGGACGTTAAATAACGATCGAGTCAAGTCAGACCCAAGGTAAGGGATCCTACTCTCTCTTCCTTTTTAAGTACTCTCCTTTATGTCACTTATTTTAAGCTCCACTTTGTTATGATGGGGGATATAATTTTATATCCCTATTTCTGTACATTTTATTTTAATATGATGAGAGACCCTATTTTATCTCATCAATCAATTTTTGGATGTTTTAAGTGGCGTCATTAGGCTGCCAAGTTTTCGTAAGGGATTTTTCATCTCACTTTTATTCAAGTGAGATTTATGCTACATTTGCCACAATTTACTTTGAGTGGTGTATGTACTGCCCATTTTTTTACTCATTGTTTAATATACTTTCATTTATGAGTATTTACATCAATGTTGTATTGTCATTCCTTCACTGGGTGTATGTTTCGAAAGATACCCATGTCGGTAAGGGAACATTTCACCCTCCTCTTTTTAAAAGAATTCTTTTGTTATGTCTCTTAATTCACATAACATTATATTGGGATATGTTCTTCTATATCCTTAGTGATTTAAATTTTATGTCCAAGTGATGAGATTCCCTTTTTATCTCTCATCAACTCATTTTCTGAATTTTGTAGTGACGCCGTTAGGCTATCGAATTTTTGCAAGGGAACTTCTTAACCCAATTTTGATTCTTTGGGATAAGCTTTTACTCCTTGAATATGTCGTTCTATGAATATGTTTGAATAACCTATGATTTTTTTTACACTTAATATCCAATTATATTTGGTGTATTAGTTTGTCACACATAATTATGTAATTTATTTATCCTTAATCCAAGGATACCATCTTTGTACGGGACTTCGTCTCAATCTCCTTTCATTGAGGCATATTTTGTTTTATACAAAACCTTCTTTCATAAGGTGTATAAACCCCTTTGAATTTTACGTTTATCTGAAAGTAATAGGTTTTATACAAAGCTTTTTACTAAACGACAAAAGGGAATGTTTTTGTCGTATGTATGCGGCGACAATGACATCTCCGCCACCGTGACAATTATTTGAGTTTCAGATTCCTCTACAAGCCATACCTTTTTTTCAAAAGAAAAATAAATACCATGTTTTACTTTTCTTATATTTTGGTATTGAAAATGGCTTTCATAATGTTTTTATATCAATGTGTTGTATTGATATCTTGTGATTGAAATGTGCAAATGTTATGTTTCCTTTATGCATGTTTTATGTGATACGATTATGGCATGGTTCTTGGGAATTATTATGAAGACGGGTGGTTCCGTGATAAACTAAAGGTGGGTGAGCCCGATATAGCTCTCCAATGCATTGGGTAACGCGAAGGGGTTAAACGTTAAGGTTTCTCCAAAGAGATTTAGGGAATATACTGTGATGGGTATTCCAAACGTAACAAAGAGGGTTACTCCCAACATAAGAATGTTATGAATGCCTCAAGTTACCTTTATGTCTTATGATTTCTATGATTTATTAACGATTTTTGAGGTATGTTAAAGTTCTTATGTTTTATGGGTAATGTATGATTTCATTCTTAAGTATACATGTACTCATGTTTCCTTTCCATATTATTATATCCCTTACTGAGTTTTTTATTCTCATCCCAAGTTTTTGAAAAGTTTTTCACAGGTCAAGGGAAGGGTACATGACATGATGATAGTGTCAAGGAAGTGTCAAGAAAAAATCCATGTTTTATTTTAAATATGTTTCCAATGATGGGAAAATAAATACTATCTTTTCTGTAACCACTTTGTTTAAATGTGGAATATAATCAAAGTTTTATGATCTAATTCTCTAAAACTCTAAACCTGAAAAGATCCTCAATGTGCAATCTTGTAGTAACTCAAGATTAAGTAAGGTATAAGGTTGGGGCCTTATAGTTGGTATCAGAGGTCGGTTTAGATAACTTTAGAGGTTAGTGTTTTCTCTAAGCACAAATGACATTACCATAATGGCTAGGATTTCAGAAAGAGTCCTAGTTTTAGATAAAGTGAATGAGTAAGTATATCTTATTGTTTACCTTCCTCATTAGTACATGATGGTTTTGTTGATATACTCGCACTGGCATTTCTATTTTTAGTGAATAGATGGATCTAGCAGGCACCAAAGAGACAACAAGATTGACGGAAACTGTGGTGGTTCTCTGATTAAGATACTAGATAAAATGTGGGATTCAATGAGGAAACTCGTGGTTGTTCTAAACCAACTATCAAGGAGTCATGATCAACCACTTGAACCTTGGTATGATCTGTAATGCATCATGTATGAGATGACCAATCTATTTGTAAGTTTAGGTAATAATTATAAAGGTAACCATTAGAGTTTATATGATCCTTACTTTTGAGGTAATTATGGGTTATTATATGTTACGATGGAAAATGTAAGGAATGAGATAAACATGAGGTTAAAATATGTTATGACCATTTTTGAAGATTTTATCCTGTTTTGGGGAATGTTTTAAGAATTATATAGTTTTTGGAAAAATGACAACACATAGACCGTGTGACAACCCGTCACGTCGGACAAAGCTGCGGGAATCGAACCCACACCCAAAGTGCGACTGGTATTAATCTCTTACCACTGGAATACGTGAAGTCCCTGGTTAGTTTGACTAATTCCTTTTAGTTAAATGATTTTAGGAATCAAGAGTAAGTTTATTTTGGGTTATCTATGGAAATTATTAACCTACCATCGAGGATATGTGATTAGGTTAATTACTTTTCAATATGATAATTTAAGAGCAACTGATTTTATTTTGAGATAAAATTTAATTTGTACCTTGGAAGACTATGCGACTAAATCCTTCAAATATTTGGGATTCAATCTTAGTTTGGTTTACTTTGAATAGTTTTATTGACAAATTGTTTATCGAATGGTCCTCGTTGAACTCTGGTTTTTGTTGGACATATTTTGGAGATTAAGAATAGATTTTCTTTTTATAAAGGGTTATCCTTTTCTAGATTATTGGATCTTGTACTAAACTTTATGGTTTTGGTTTTGGTTAAGGTCTAAAGATATGGGATGTATATAGTTCTTTTTTTTTGGATTAGGTGATTCTCTAGAAGTTGATTATAGTACTCTTATAGTGAACAAGTCTTCATAAATACTCGTCTTTTGGAGAAAATATGAGTTTGTGTAAGAAATATAATTAATGTTGAAAGTCAACATGATAAGTAATTATGTTTCCTTATGAATAAATTCCTCAATAAAAAAAGAACAAAAATGTTGTCTATTAACTTTTCCTACTGGGGAATCAAATACCGTTTAACCGATCACAAGTTTGTTATTTTCGTGTGGTTAACTTTCTCCTAAACATGTTTTCTATCACTCTCCATCAGAACACGACCCTATGTTTTCTCCTCCATGTCCATGTTTTCCAACATGGAATTCTAGTATTGGTTAACTCGGGTGACCTATGTACTTCTCATTCGTTATTTTAAAGTGATTGTTTTACCGACTCTTGTTTTGATGTGGGACTTTCAGGGATGTTTCCAAGCACAATTTTAAAATTGCGAGGACACAATTCCCAAAAGGCGGGAAGGATGTAACACCCCAGGTAAATAAAGAATATGAAATTTTTATATTTATCCACATTTGTGAATAAAATATTAATATTACTTTAAAGGGGATGCTTTTCTCGATGGCGTACCCAATATGCAACAATGAGTTTCTTGGGAATCTTACGTTGCACTCTAATAATAAAATAATATTATTTTAAATGGTAGTTAACGCCTAGCCGTTGTAATAGCGGGAATGAACAGAACTAACTAAAAAATGATTATATATGTTTGTCAAATATTTTTACTTTTTACAATAAATGTTAAAGGATTAAAAATGTGAATGAATTCAATTTATTAAGCGTAAACATTCTAATGTTCTTTAGAAGGTCGATTAACAGCCTTTTGATGGCGAAACTCTTTTAAATCCACTTTTTGACAATTTTATGTGTTATATTTGACAAAATAAAATTCTTCTTTATAATAGAGACATCAAAATTTACATTGTTTAAATTTTTGTTATATTTCCGATAAAGTTCATTTTTTAATGAATAGCGAAAAATGTTGTATTTTAATTCAAAACCTCTTTTTAATCTAATTTATTTATATGATTAGATTATCTTTTTAATTTTTTTTAAAGTAAAATTAGAATATATTTTTACCATTTAATCCAATAGTGGTCATTGGAATAAATTTCACTTTGAAATTGGACTTAAACTAGTGTCAATCTTTTAATAGATATTGTTTCATAAAAACACGGTATTTGTTTTGACAACGGAAATTAATTATTAAATTAATTAATGAAACTTATATGTTTAGAATTTTTTAAAATAGACATCATTTTTGTGTTTGGAATATCAAATATATCATAGGGTGATTTATTGGTATTTTTCTGAAAAACTTCAATTTTGATGAATAGTGAAACCACTAAGTGGTAGTTAAAGAAACTGATTTTTCGTTTAAATGAAACTTTTCCACCTCTGTGTTTTGAATTTCAAAAATCCAACATACATGGTGGTCATTAGGATGTAAAATTTGGTTCAATGGGATTGAAATAATTTTTTGGTGAATAGTAGCTTTTATGTTCTTAATCGCGATTAGAGGTAATTAGTGTAATTTAAGGTAAAAATAATGTTTTAATAATGTGAAATGACCTATACACATGTCCTACCCTCATTGGATGTGTCATGGACGACCAAGAAAATCCATGGGTCAACTTGGGAACCCCATGGAGCCACATTGGTTCGAAAATGACATAAATAACTTTTTATTTAATGTTAAAATAAAAATGTCACAAGCATGAAATGTTTCACTAAAACGATTTTTAATTGGGGTTATACAAGTAATATTTTTAACTATAAAAATTCATTTGAAATCTAAAAAGATTTTCCACATCATGATATATTTTTTTATAATTTTTAGATATTAAATAAATTAAATTATTTATGACATCATGATGATGCAGAGATTACCTCATTATGTAACGATTTAAATAAAATAAAAAGATAATGTAAAAACTAAAACCTAAACTTGTCAAAACCCTATTGGATGAGTATATGTAGAACCCTTACCACCTTATCCTCGAAATAAATCAATGTGGGACCTTTAAAATCTGAAATGTATTTGAAAATAATGTAACATTTTGTAACTTTACAAGAGTGCCCCTCCTCTCCTCATATAAAAGGCACCCACCTCTACCACCTTACCCACACCTCTCAAGCCTTTGGCTCGGCCAACCCCTGCTCATTTTGCCTCTCCACATCTCTCTCATACTTCTACAACACTCACTTTGGGCATAAGTCTTCCCAAGGAAGACTTTGAGCTCAAATCAAAAAGAGTTACCTGATTTTAAGGTAATGTCTTCACTTGTGTTCTTTTGTTTTATTTTGCTTCTCCAACCCCCTAAACTCTTTTTATTCATTTATTTTGTAACAACTACAGTATATTAAATATAATAGGATGTTTTTATATAAATAATTAGAGCTAAACATACACACACCTACATCAAATGGTTAAAGAACATACTGTTTCTGTGGATGGCAAATTTCTGCCTCACGAAACGATGATTGTTCAACACTCATATAACCCCTTAAAAGGTGGACATTAAGATGTCACTATATTTATATATGATATATAATATGTTTATGTTTTACTTAAGATTCAGTATTTTTATTTTTTGGCATACCTTTATGGTTTCCATTGTGGGTAAACACGATAATTTCATTTTAGAAAGTGCGGACTACCGCCCCATCAATGTGATTTGATTCGTTAATGCCATATGTGGGATGTATAAAGGATGGATTTAAAGTTATTATATATGATTTATGTTACATATAAATGATGAATATAATTATGGAATTAAAATATACATACCTATCATTTATTTTTAATTCCGTTAATATGACATAGAAATGAAAGTAGCGTTCATGTGTACGTACGACTTACTGTCTCCATGAACGGTGCATTTCATTCCTTACCTCTAAATGATTATGTAATATTATAATGAAATGTATGTTCTAGATATATATGATATTTATGATATCCAAATAATTAATATCATTCTGGATATAATGAACCTTTGACCACACGAACAACATGTAATTGTAAGAAGTCCACTTTCGACATAAGAACCAAATATCGACAAAACAATCATTATAAACTTAAATGATTACATAATGTTTATAAAATGGAAATTAGTGATAAAAAAGGAATAATAAACTTGAAAAAGGATCTTAAATAAGTAAAAATTAACTCAAATTTATTATTCAGGACTTTAAAGAATGATCGAGTCAAGTCAGACCTGAGGTAAGGGATCCTACTCTCTCTTTCATTTGAAGTACTCCCCTTTAGGTCACTTCTTTTAAGAACCTCTTTGTTATGATGGGGGATTTTCTTTTATATCCCTCTTGCTGTAAATTTTATTTTAATATGATTATAGACCCTGTTTTATCTCATCAATCGGTTTTTGGAAGTTTTAAGTGGCGCCGTTAGGCTGCCAAGTTTTCGTAAGGTATTTTTCATCTCACTTTTATTCCCGTGAGATTTATGCAACATTTGAAACAATTTCCTTTGAGTGGTGTATGTACTGCCCATTATTTTACTCATTGGGTAATATAATTTCATTTATGAGTATTTACATCAATGTTGTATTGTCCTTCTTTCACGGGGTGTATGTTTCAAAAGATACCCATCTCGGTAAGGGAACCTTTCACCCTCCTCTTTTTAAAAGACTTCTTTTGTTATGTCTTTTAATTCACATAAAATTATGTTGGGATATGTTCTTATATATCCTTAGTGATTTAAATTTTATGTCCAAGTGATGAGATACCCTTTTTATCCCTCATCAACTCATTTTCTAAATTTTTTAGTTACGCCGTTAGGCTGTCAAATTTTTGCAAGGGAACTTCTTAAACCAATTTTGATTCTTTGGAATAAGCTTTTAATCCTTGATTATGTCGTTCTATGAATATGTGTGAATAACCTCTGATTTTTTTACACTTAATATCCACTTATATTTTGTGTGTTTTTTTTCACACATAATTATGTAATTGATTTATCCTTAATCCAAGGATATCGTCTTTGTATGGGACTTCGTCTCAATCTCCTTTCATTGAGGCATATTTTGTTTTATACAAAACCTTATTTTATACGGTGTATTAACCCCTTTTACTTTTACAGTTATCCGAAAGGAATATTTTTTATACAAAGCATTTTACTAAACGAAAAAAGTTAATGTTTTTGTCGTATGTATGCGGTGACAATGACTTCTCTGCCACCGTGACCATTATTTGTGTTTCGACTTCCTCTACAAGCCATAAATTTTTTAAAAAGAAAAATAAATACCATGTTTTACTTTTCTTTTATTTTGGTATTGAAAATGGTTTTCATAATGTTTTTATATCAATGTGTTGTATTGATATCTTGATATTAAAAAGTGGAAATGTTATGTTTCCTTTATGCATGTTTTATGTGATACGATTATGTTATGGTTCTTGGGAATTATTATGAAGATGGGTGGTTCTGTGATAAACTAAGGGCAAGTGAGCCCGATATAGCTCTCCAATGCATTGGGTAACACAAAGGGGTTAAACGTTAAGGTTTCACCGAAGTGATTTAGGGAATATACTATGATGAGTATTCCAAATGTAACCAAGAGGGTTACTCCCTACGTAAGAATGTTATGAATGCCTCAATTTATCTTTATGTATTATGATTTCTATGATTTATTCATGAATTTTGAGGTATTTTAATGTTCTTTTGTTTTATGGGTAATGTATGATTTCATTCTTATGTATACATGAACTCATGTTTCCTTTCCATATTTTTATATCCCTTACTGAGATTTTTCTGCTCATCCCAAGTTTTTGAAATGTTTTTCACAGGTCAAGGGAAGGGGACATGATATGATGATAGTGTCAAGGAAGTGTCAAAAAAGAATCCATGTTTTATTTTAAATATGTTTACATTAATGGGAAAAATAAATAATATCTTTTATGTAACCACTTTGTTTAAATGTGGAATGTAATGCAAGTTTTATGATCTAATTCTCTAAAACTCTAAACCAGAAAAGATCCTCAATGTGTAATCTTGTAATAACTCAAGATTAAGTAATGTTTAAGGCTAGGGCCTTATAGTTGGTATCAAAGGTCGATTTACATAACTTTAGAGGTTAGGGTATTCTCTAAGCCCAAGTGACATTACTATAATTGTTAGGATTTCAGAAAGAGTCCTAGTTTTAGATAAAGTGAATGAGTAAGTATATCTTAGTGTTTACCTTCCTCATTAGTACATGATGGTTTTGTTGATATACTCACATTGACAATTCTCTTTTTTGTGAATGGATGGATCTAGAAGGCACCAAAGAGACAACAGGTTTGAAGGAAACTGTGGTGGTTCTCTGATTAAGATACTAAATAAAATGGGGGATTCAATGAGGAAACTCGTGGTTGTTCTAAACCAACTATCAAGGAGTCATGATAAACCACTTGAACCTTGGTATGATCTGTAATGCATGATATAAGAGATGACCAATCGATGTGGAGGTTCAGGTAATAATTATAAAGGTAACCATTATAGTTTATATGATCCTTACTTTTGAGGTAATTATAGGTTATTATATGTTATGATGGAAAACGAAAGGAATGAGATAAACCTGAGGTTAACATATTTTATGATCATTTTTGAAGATTTTATCTCGTTTTGGGGAATGTTTTATGAATTATATAGTTTTGGAAAAAGGAAAACACGCAGACCGTGTGACAACCCATCACGTCGGACAACGATGCGGAAATCGAACCCACACCCAAAGTGCGACTAGTATTTTTCTCCTACCACTGGACTACATGAATTCCCTATTTAGTTTGACTAATTCTTTTTAGTTAGATGATTTTAGGAATAAAGAGTAAGTTTATTTTGGGTTATATATGGAAATTATTAACCTATCATCGAGGATATGTGATTAGGTTAATTACTTTTCAATATGTGAATTTATGAGCAACTGATGTTTTTTGGAGATAAAAGTTAATTTGTACATTGGAAGACTATGTGACTAAATCCTACAAATATTTGGGATTCAATATTAGTTTGGTTTACTTTGAATAATTTTATGGACAAACTATTTATCGAATGGTCCTCGTTGAAATCTGGGTTTTGTTGGACAAATTTTGGAGATTAAGAATAGATTTTTTTTATAAAGGGTTATCCTTTTCTGGATTATCTGATCTTGTACTGACCTTGATGGTTTTGGTTTTGGTTAAGGTCTAAATATATGGGAAGTATATAGTTCTCTATTTTGGATTAGGTGATTCTCTAGAATTTTTATTATAGTACTCTTATAGTGAACAAGTCTTCCTAAATACTCGTCTTTTGGAGAAAATATGAGTTTGTGTAAGAAATATAATAAAAGTTGAAAGTCAACATAATAAGCAATTATGTGTACTTATGAATAAATTACTCAAGAAAAAAAAGAACAAAAATGTTTTCTATTAACTTTTTCTTACTGGGGAATCGAATACCATTTAACCCATCACAAGTTTGTGATTTTCTTGTGGTTAACTTTCTCCTAAACATGTTTTCTATCACTCTCCATCAGAACGTGACCCAATGTTTTCACCTCCATGTCCATGTTTTCCTACACGGAATCCAAGTATGGGTTAACTCGGGTGACCTATGTACTTCTCATTCTTTATTTTAAAGCGATTGTTTTACCGACTCTTGTTCCAATGTGGGACTTTCAGGGATGTTTCTGAGCCCAATTTTAAAATTGCGGGGACGCAATTCCCAAAATGGGGGAAGGATGTAACACCCCAGGTAAATAATGAATATGAAATTTTTATATTTATCCATATTTGTGAATAAAATATTAATATTACTTTAAAGGGGACTCTTTGCTCGATGGCGTACCCAATACGCAAAAACGTGTTTCTTGGGAATCTTACGTTGCACTCTAATAATAAAATAATATTATTTTAAATGGTAGTTAACGCCTAGCCATTGTAATGGCGGGAATGAACAGAACTAACTACAAAATTATTATATATTTTTGTTCAAGTATTTTTACTTTTTACAATAAATGTTAGAGGATTAAAAATGTGAATGAATTCAATTGTTTAATTGTAAACATTCTAATGTTCTTTTGAAGGTCGGTTAACCGCATTTTAATGGTGAACCTCTTTTAAATCCACATTTTGAAAATTTTATGTGTTATATTTGACAAAATAAAATTCTTCTTTAGAATAGAGACATCAAAATTTATTTTGTGTAAATTTTTGGTATCTTTCCGATAAAGTTCATTTTTTCATGAATAGTGAAAAATGTTGTATTTTAATTCAAAACCTCTTTTTAATCTAATTTATTTATATGATTAGATTATATTTTGAATTGTTTTTAAAGTAAAATTAGAATATATTTTTACCATTTAATCCAATAGTGGTCATTGGAATTAATTTCACTTTGAAATTGGACTTTAACTAGTGTCAATCTTTTAATAGATATTGTTTAATAAAAACACGCTATTTGTTTTGACAGTAGGAATTAATTATTAAATTAATTAATGATACTTATATGATATGTTTTTTTTAAAATAGACATCATTTTTGAGTTCGGAATATCAAATATAGCTTAGGGTGATTTTTTGGTATTTTTCTGAAAAACTTCAATTTTTGATGAATAGTGAAACCACTAAGTGGTAGTTAAAGAAACTGATTTTTCGTTTAAATGAAACTTTGTCACCTATATGTTTTGAATTTCAAAAATCCAACATACATGGTTGTCATTAGGATGTAAAATGTGGTTCAATGGGATTAAAATAATTTTTTCGTGAATAGTATCTTTTATGTTCTTAATCACTATTAGAGGTAGTTAGTGTAATTTAAGGTAAAAGTAATGTTTTAATAATGTGAGATGACCTATACACATGTCCTACCCTCATTGGATGTGTCATGGACGACCAATAAAATCCATGGGTCAACTTGGGGACCCCATGGAGCCACTTTGGTTGGAAAATGACATAAATAACTTTTTATTCAAAGTTAAAATAAAAATGTCACAAGCATAAGATGTTTCACTAAAACAATTTTTAAATGGGGTTATACAAGTCATATTTTTTACTATAAATATTCATTTGAAATCTAAAAAAAATTCCTACATCATTATATTTGTTGTATAATTTTTAGACATTAAATAATTTAAATTATTTATGACATCATGATGATGCAGCGATGACCTCATTATTTAACGATTTAAATAAAATGAAAAGATAATGTAAAAACAAAAACCTACACTTGTCAAAAACCTATTGTATGAGTATATTTAGAACCCTTACCACCTTATCCTAGAAATACATCAATGTGGGACCTTTAAAATCCGAAACTCATTTGAAAATAAAGTAACATTTTGTATCTTTACAAGTGTGCACCTACTCTCCTCTTATAAAAGGCCCCCACCTCTACCACCTTACCCAGACCTCTGAAGCCTTTTCCTCGGCCTAAACCTGATCATTTTTCCTCTCCACATCTCTATCACACTCCTACAATCCTCACTTTGGGCATAAGTCTTCCCAAGGAAGACTTTGAGCTCAAATAAAATTGAGTAACCAGATTTTAAGGTAATGTCTTCACTTGTGTTCTTTTGTTTTATTTTACTTCTCAAACCCCCTAAATTCTTTTTATTCATTTCTTTTGTAACAACTCCAGTATATTCAATATAATAGGATGTTTTTATAAGAATCATTCTAGCTACACTTACACACACCTACATCAAATGGTTAAATAACATATTGTTTCAGTGGATGGAAAATTTCTGCCTCATGAAACGATGATTGTTTAACACTCATATAACCCCTTAAAAGGTGTCCATTAAGATGTAAATATATTTATATATGATATATAATATTTTTATGTTTTACTTAAGCTTATTTATTTTTCTTTTTTGGAATACCTTTATGGTTTCCATTGTGGGTAAACACGATAATTTCATTTTAGGAAGTGCGGACTACCACCCCCTCAAAGTGATTTGATTCGTTAATGCCATATGTGGGATGTATAAAGGATAGATTTAAAGTTATTATATATGATTTATGTTAAATATAAATGATGAATATAATTCTGGAATTAAAATATACATACCTATCATTTATTTTTAATTCCATTAATATGACATAGAAATGAAAGTAGCGTTCATGCGTACGTACGACTTACCGTCTCCATGAACGGTGCATTTCATTCCTTACCTCTAAAAGATTATGTAATATTATAAATACTTGTATATTCTGGATATATATGATATATATGATATCCAAATCATTAATATCATTCTGGATATAATGAACCTTTGACCACACGAACAACATGTAATTGTAAGAAGTCCACTTTCGACTTAAGAACCAAATATCGACAAAACTAACATTATTAACTTAAATGATTACATAATGTTTATAACATGAAAATAAGTGATATAAAAGGAATAATGAACATGGAAAATGTTCTTATGAAATTACAAATTAACTCAACTTTATTATTCAGGATGTTAAAGAATGATCGAGTCAAGTCGGACCCGAGGTAAGGGATCATACTCTCTCTTTCTTTTTAAGTACTCTCCTTTATGTCACTTCTTTTAAGCTCCTCTTAGTTATGATGGGGGATGTTATTTTATATCCCAATTTTTGTACATTTTATTGTAATATTATTAGAGACCCTATTTTATCTCATCAATCCATTTTTGGATGTTTTATGTGGCGCCGTTAGGCTTCTGAGTTTTCGTAAGGGATTTTTCATCTCACTTTTATTCCCATGAGATGTATGCTACATTTGCCACAATTTCCTTTGAGTGGTGTATGTACTGCTCATTATTTTACTCATTGTGAAATATTCATTCATTTATGAGTGATTACATCAATTTTTCTTTGTCCTTCTTTCACGGGGTGTATGTTTCGAATGATACCCATGTCGGTAAGGGAACATTTCACCCTCCTCTTTTTAAAAGACTTATTATGTTATGTCTTCTAATTAACATAACATTATGTTGGGATATGTTGTTCTATATCCTTATTGATTTAAATTTTATGTCCAAGTGATGAGATACCCTTTTTATCTCTCATCATCTCATTTTCTGAATTTTTTAGTGACGCCGTTAGGCTGTCAAATTTTTGCAACGGAACTTCTTAACCCAATTTTGATTCTTCGGGATAAGCTTGTACTCCTTGAATATTTCATTCTATGAATATGTGTGAATAACCTATGATTTTTTTCACATAATATCCACTTATATTTGGTGTATTAGTGTGTCACACATAATTATGTAATTGATTTATCCTTAATACAAGGATACCGTCTTTGTATGGGACTTCGTCTCAATCTCCTTTCAATGAGGCATATTTTGTTTTATACACAACCTTCTTTTATACGGTGTATAAACCCCTTTGACTTTTACATTTATCTGAAAGGAGTCTTTTTTATACAAAGCGTGTTACTAAATGACAAAAGGGGATGTTTTTGTTGTATGTATGCGGTGACAATGACTTCTCCATCGCCGTGACCATTGTTTGAGTTTCGGCTTCCTCTACAAGACATACCTTTTTTAAAAGAAAAATAAATACCATGTTTTACTTTTCTTTTATTTTGTATTGAAAATGGTTTTCATAATGTTTTTATATCAATGTGTTGTATTGATATCTTGTGATGGAAACGTGGAAATGTTATGTTTCCTTTATGCATGTTTTATGTGATACGATTATGTTATGGTTCTTGGGAAATATTATGAAGACGGGTGGTTCCGTGATAAACTAAGGGTGGGTAAGCCCAATATAGCTCTCCAATGCATTGGGTAACGCGAAGAGGTTAAACATTAAGGTTTCTCCGAAGATATTTAGGGAATATAGTGTGATGGGTACTCCAAACGTAACCAAGAGGGTTACTACCTACGTAAGAATGTTATGAATGCCTCAAGTTACCTCTATGTCTTATGATTTCTATGATTTATTCATGATTTGTGAGGTATGTAAAAGAGCTTATGTTTTATGGGTAATGTATGATTTCATTCTTATGTAAACATGTACTCATGTTTCCTTTCCATATTTTTATATCCTTTACTGAGCCTTTTATGCTCATCCAATGTTTTTGAAATGTTTTTCACAGGTCAAGGGAAGGGTACATGATATGATGATATTGTCAAGGAAGTGTCAAGAAAGAATCCATGTTTTATTTTAAATATGTTTCCGTTGATGGAAAAAATGAATACTATCTTTTATGTAACCACTTTTTTTAAATGTGTAATTTAATTCAAGTTTTATGATATAATTCTCTAAAAATCTAAACCTAAAAAGATCCTCAATGTGTAATCATGTAATAACTCATGATTAAGTATTTTTTAAGGCTGGGGCCTTATATATAGTCTATAAATACAAAAAAAATGTCAAAGTAATCTATAAAGTCTTTATATTTCATATTCAAGAAGATATGAAGAGAATTTATGGGTATGAATGGAAACACTAAATTCCAATTGCCCATATTTTATATAATGGGATGTGTAGGGTGCATCCCTCTTTTCTATGTTAATTAATGACATCCATATTGATGGAAAATGATTGAGAATTATTGATCCCCTTATAGCTCATCAAACAAGTCATCAAAATGGGGTAGATGATATATGTTATTGATTTTTAATTTTTTAAGTTAAAAAATCAATATATAGATTAATTAATCAATTTTTTTATTTACAAATATGTTTAGTTCACCCCATGGTGAATACCATGGTAATATAAAACTATTTTCAAGATTCTATAAAAAGTTCTTCTTCAATTCTTCTAATTCATTCACATCAATTATATAAGGATTCATTGAGATCAAAATATCACTAGGTATAAGTGATGTTGAAAATGTAATTTTATGATTTGGGGGAAGATAATACAAACCTAAAAGAAATACATAAACATATTCTCACATAATATGCATATTTTCTATATCATTTTACGGAATAGTATGAGCTAAATGCCCCTCACTATTGGGTATTAATACCCTTATAATAGAAGTAATTTCTATAGGGAGTTCATGGTTATCTTTTCACTGATAGATGATTATTGTTTGATTTAGAATTTGACATTTTACTTCTAAGTCCAATAATCTAATATGGGATCTACATAGACAGAGATACATCATTCCCATAATCACAAAAAAATCCACCAGAGGGAGAATAATAATATTTTCAGGAATAAATTTACAATTAAATTATATCTAAGAGGAGTTATATACATGGTATATAACCATCGTACTACTTGTAGTTATCATGTAAAATTCAGTATCTACCCATTAGGGTGTTGATTTTAAACTATTATAAAAATTTCAAGATATGAAGGAGTGGGTATATCCAGAATAAGATAATGAATTTGTAGTTATAGAGTGTTTGATAATTACAACTTTCACCACGTTATTTTCAAGACCCACTTCAATAGTTTTGGTTTCATAGGATCTCTCTTATCCTTTGACTTTAGAGGTTATTGATAAACATTTCCATCATTAACCCTTGGATTGGAGTACATGATGGGAAAATTTCATGAATCCTTATAGTTTAAGCATTGGAGTGTGGGTGGTAAATTAAGATGATATTTATTTTCATCCATTTCACATGTTTATATCTCCATATCTCTTCAACATTCATTTCTATGGACGTATCATCCGTATTTTTAGAATTTACCTAAACCTTTAAGGATATTTCCTCCATGATTCATCCTAGTTTTTTTGTATGTAGAAATATATATTTTGATTTATTTATGGGTTTTATCATTATATTATTCATGATATTCATTTCATCATATTCTTCTAAAAATCAACATGAATAATAGGACTCTCCAATTTTCAATTCCACCTTAAGATCACATAAAAGTATGTATTCATAACCACCAAAGTTTCTTATATCTATCTTTTTCTAGAGACATGGTTTTAAGAATCTCATCAAATGATCAATTTTTATTTTAGAGTTATGATAAAACTAGATTCACATATTGAATGTATTGTTAAGCTTTTTTTATATTAACCAAAGGACTAATTACTCTTTTTCTTTTAGCTTCAGGACCCTCTCAATTTTAGTACAAATTATTCAAGTAATGTATTTATTAGAGATTAACTTATTAAAATCTTACTATATAAATGAGTTGATTTAATATTCTTATCTTTAATTCTATATGAGAATTGAATGTTGACCATCACAGCCTTATAAATGAAATATTGTTAATACATCCTTTTTATGCACCGATCGTTGTAGAATAAATAATATCATTTATATCGTTTCACCCCATTTTTTTATAAAAAGTTATTTAGAAGGCTCACTAAATAAGGGTGTAAAATTCCTCATAAAATACTGAATGTTGAGTTGTTCTATCTATGGTGTATTAATGATTTTATCCTTATTTGTCTAAATTTTCATATCTTAAGAGGGTTTGGTGAGAAATGGCATCAGATTTTTTAATCTAGCTATATTTTCATTTGATTTCTCATAAAGAAATCTCTTTGTTTTCCAAATCATTCATTTTTAACTAGATTACTTCTACTTCAAGACATTGAATAAACCCAAAAAGGTTAGTGTGAGTATCAAGAAATAGTAATCAGAGTGAAAAATCATATGATATTGAAAATGAATCCTAATATATCTTAAATTATGACACCTTCAATTCAACATTTAAAATTTTAGGTTCATACAACATCACTTTTTTTCAAAATAGTTTTCTTTAGGTTTTAAATTCTTTTTATAAATATCCAAATCCCTAGAAAACACTAAATCCTAATCTGATAAAAACTCTAGGGACCTAAGAACAACATACATGCATAATACCTCATTCAATATGAATATTCAATACATCTCATAATAAATCACAACCCATGCCTTTAGATATTAGGTACATAAAAAATATATTTTACAACATATTAAATATGAACCACAAATATTTTTTACATTTGATACAATATATACATATAATTCGGAGTATTATATTTTTTAACAAGTGGAATTGAATCATAAGAAATGATGATCTCATATGCTCAGGAAAGATAAACATGTGATAAAATAATAAAAGTTCACAAGATAGAATAAAATAAACAAGTTATAATGAGAACATAATCATGGTAAATGGACATACATAAGATATCCATACACAATAGACATATAATCATGCATTGTGTCATAAATATTTAAGAATAACTTATAATATGAGATATATGAATGTGGAAAACTAAGTCAAAAATCATGATCCACGAAAACATAACATATTAATAAGAATTTGGAACATAAATATATATATATATATATATATATATAACTATTACCTAGGTCATGGATCACTTCCAATACCATCATTAAATATTTCATACAGTCTCATAGTGGATTGAGTTCAATCCCTATTCCCATAAACATAGTGAATAGAGTCAATAATTAGATTCCTTTCACTCCCTAGTATGATATATATCAAACCAAGAGATATATAAAATTACCCATTTCAATAGAGGTCTATAATTTTTCCAAAAAATATTAATAAATCATATATATGTGTCATACATGATCATGAAAACATTTATAATTCCAAAAGATCATAATTAACTCGTGAGAGAAAAATGGGTGTCCTAAAAATGCCTGTTTGACATAATCATAGTCTTTCCATAAAAATAAGATATATGGTATTATTAGATAATATCATTAATGAAGTATAATAAAAATTAAAGGATTTCAACATTGATGTAAAACTCTTTTATAAGAACATTATAAAATTCCCTTTAAAATATAAAAATAAATACTATTTTATTATAATAAATTTTATTTAAAATGAAAAATTCACAAAACAATGGGAATAGTTGTAACATTAGAAAAACCAGAATATTTTGGGAGGAACCTTCATTAGGAAAATTATTTATATATTTTGGAAATTGTTTCATTCATTAATTGTTAAATAATGAAATATTATATTCAAACTTTTAGGAACAGGCTAAATGTTTATGAAAAAAAATCATACTGCATATATAAAAAAAGATTCCATTTTTTAAATAAATACAATTATAAATAGGAAAAAATTATATAATCGTAGAATTAAGATAATTATTTCCATAATGAAATAATGAAAAATGTGGAGATTAAGTAAATTATTCTAAACCAAAATATAAGAGATATGATCAGCTCCACCAATAAAAAACCCCTTTTGATTGAATTTTGAACCAAAATAAGAATCAATGGAAAGTAGACATATAAAATCCATAATTAACCACAAGAGAATAAAATATATTGGATTTATATATAATAACATATAATTTACCTAGAAGGAAGTTTAAACATTAATAATATATATTTTAAAAAGATATTGATAAAGAAACTGCTGCCATTATTCCAAACTTCTGGGAAAATTATTTAACCTCTTATATGATAAACACAATAATCTTAATCACTTATTTTAGAAGAATATTAATATCAACAAACATTTTCACACATCAATTATAATCCTATTTTACCCATATATTAGTTATTTATAGTATATTTTAATCATCAGATGATACTGACATTGACTTAATTATACAAGTTTTGTAATGTAGATGTCATTATGCATTCATTGACAGCAAGTTCATAATTAACATATTAATGAAGGACACAAAGTCATTATTTTCAATGATTTATGTATTTACCTATTAATTATTTGGAAATTATGCATTTGGTTTGTGAGAATGGAATCGATGGAAAAAATATTTCCAAAAATTTATCGATAATAATGTGTTACTTAATATTGATCCTTCATTTTTAATTCATCCTTCAGTATCCATATTCATGAAACATATTAATATTTAATATAATATATTAACTTTATATATTACATGATACAACACCCTGAAAATTTACAATAATTATATAAATACATTGCTTAAACTGCAACATCGAGCATTATGCGAACTGTGATAAACTATAAAAGAAACTATTATATAAATGTGATCATTATAAAAATGTCATTAAAATTAAAGAATGAGTATGAATTAAAAAATTATGAAAAATATTTATAATATTTTTATATATTTATATTTTAATTATTAATTCATAGTAAATAAGTACTTAGTTTTTAGTAAAGTGCTTTTATTCTTAAAAAAATAATTTTTCATTAAAAATGTTATTATTATACATTTTAGATGGAAATTATAATTAAAATTTAATTTTTAAAAATTATAGTTTAGGAAATTAATTTCATTTTTTAAATCATGTATTCAATATTATTATTGTAACACCTCGACCCCTCTAGACTGAAACCAGTGCATTATTTATTATATTGGAATGATTAAGAGGATTGAAATTTCTATGGAATGATCAGTTTAATAATATTGAGGAAACTAGATACATAGATATAACTCAAATAACATAGGGAAAGGTAAAAAAATACAATACATAACAAAAACTAATAAACCGCATCCATAGAATCTAAATAAATGGTATCCTTATCATAACAATTGAAGGTAAACAAATGAAAGGGGTGTGATCAAATGATTAGTAAGGGTTACAAGTAGCGAATGCATTAATCAAAAATAACATAATCATAAATGAATATAGCATGGTGAATAAATGAAAATCATAATCCATTAATAAACTAAGAATGAACCCGCATCTATAGAATTTGTCATAGTGAAATTTTTATGGATAGTAATAACTGGAAATGAATAAAGATAATTATTATTAATTGGATTTCATTTATCTGGAACATGTTACCACTATACAATAAAAATAGTTTATGTCTATGGGTAGAAACCCCTCATATTTTTTGAAAAACAAACTCATAGGGTTTCTTGCCAACTGATTTCTCTCATGAGAACTATCGATGAATCGATGGGATAATGTGAGCCATTCCCATCACTGAATTCCCAAATAATTCTTTATACATATATTTAATATAAGAACAATTTTCCTTCTCAATATTGATATAGAGTAGAGGATACAGATTCATCATTATTTCCATAACACCCCAAATACATACATTATGTTAGAGGGTATATGAGTTAAGATAATAATCATATCCATGAAACTAGAATATAGATATATAATATATTTACAATTAAAAATGAAAAATCATCTCAAATGGGCAGTGGATACACCACATAAGAAATATTAGACGCACAATACCAAGTAAAGGAAAATGAAATGGAAGCTGAGACAAAGTCCCTTACCACTTTGTAATCAATCGATTCGTATGACAAAAAATTAATAACCACAAAATGAATCACAAAATACCATGAATATAAAGAGAATTTTGATATTATATATCAAATGGAAGTACACTACAGACCAAATGAAAGACATTAGTGGAGAATAATGGAAATATCATAGAATTAATAGTGAGATAAGAAACCCTTGAAAATCATTTCGGCATGGTAACTGGTGTTCTTGTGAGGGGATAATGAGAGGTAAAAGGGTATCCCATAATTTATATAACATAGGGGTAGTGTGAGGGAGTTGATAAAAAATAACCAATAATTAGGAATTGAAAATAAAAGGAAACATCATTGGTGGAATTATTGAATAAAAGTGAGAGACTATCCCTTACCTTATGCCCAATGGTGGTCTTGATTGATCTTAATGTTCGGAATAATCATATTTAGCTTCATTAATTAAAAATTAAATAACCTCGTATATATTTAATTATTTTATTATAACCTTATTAGATTCATTGATTCCCTTTTTATGGGTTTAAGAGGTTCGATTTTATTGTTTTGGAATCATTTCATCCTTGGTTTTCATGATCAGTTTACCTGTATTCATGAATGGAAGTTCATTTGAATTATGGTCAAATATCCAGAACTTTTAAATTATATTATTATTGAATTTAAATAGATATAATTGATCTTATAATGATTTTTGGTTATATACCATGAGGATGACACATTAGTTAAAATTTAATTACAAATTCTTGGATTAACTTAGTAGTTTGTTCATAATGAACATATTTTGTATTATTATTTTATATTATTTGTGTTTAAGGATTATATAACATTGAATAAAGTAAACTAAATATATTATTATATGGTGAAACCATTAAAAAGGTTTCATGATGAGTTTGAAGATATTTGTAGAAATTTAATGTAGGTTGTCCTTGAATGTGATAAATTAACACATCTCGGACAGTATTTTCATTTTTAGTTTAAGAGGTGGGGGAAAGAGAGAATGATGATGAAATATTCTATTAGAATAATAAAATTCCAGTCCATGTAAGTATCTATAATTATCATAGTAATTATAATTGGGTAGGTGAAGAGAGAGAAACAAAAGAATGGAACTTGTAAAACAATTAAAAGAAAAGGGAAGAGAGGTTCACCTCTTGAGTACTCCTCCATGAGAATCTCTTTAAAGGATTTGTTTTTTTCATTTTGGTGTGACTAGTAGGCCTTGGACACAGGGTAGGAGCTTAGGGAGATATTAGAGCATAATTTAGGCAAGGATTTAATCTTGAGATGTATAGAAGGAAGAGCGGATGAGGGGTGGTTTATATACTGGAGGGGTGGAGGGTTTCCTTAATATTATAATCTTTCATTTATTATTTAACCAGAAGACAAGAAATAGTGTGGATTCTATGACCTAGAATAGTAATAAATGCATTTTGGTTATAGATTTGGGTTCTTACATCACTCATGATTCTAAGAATAGTTAATTTAAATTACAATGTGTTGATACAGTAAATTAATGTATATTATTATTCACAAAAAATTCAAGTATTTCAGAAAATCCCCAAAAATTCACGCTAACCATTTTTTAACATGTAGAATTCAAAAAATGAACTCCCTTTTCAAAAATAATTTTATAAATATGATAAATATAATTTTTAATTAAAAACATTATTTAATTGAAAAATACTAAAACAAAAAATATCTATCTTCGTTTTTAAGGAGCCTAAATTTTATTTATACATTCAGGAGTATGGTTACTATTCACAAGGTTCGTATTAATATTCATAAGGGTATGTTACTACTCATAAGGGTAAGTTACTATTCACCTAAAATTAACTTGATTATATCAGACTCCAAATATTACATGGATCACAACCATGTATGTCTGTTTTTCATAATTTAAAAATAAAAGTGGAAATTTTAAGTTTAATGGCATGACTAAATCCAAGTGTTATTTCAATGAAACACATTGTATTTGGAAATATAGGATATCTAAGGAATAGAATTTATTTAGGAGAAACATACCATAAAATGTTTGTGGTTTTATATTATTCCCTCCTTCAGAAATTTAATCCCCAAATTTTTTCATGTATATAGCCCTTTAAAAAGATGTGGGTGGTTCTTCTTCTTAACATCCTTAGGTTTCCACATTGATTCCTCCATATTATGGTATCTCCAAGGAACTTTTAATAGATGAGTTGTCAGATTTCTCAATACCTGCTCCCTTGTGTCAAGAATCTCAATAGTCTATTATTAGTATAATAATTCAGGTTCCCGTTCTATTTCTTAATTGCTGAGTAAGTACATTGGTAATGGCATGTATTTATTCAAGAAAGACACATGGGACACATTATGTACTTTGTAGAGGCTTGGTAGCATTGATAAACATTATGATATAGCTCTGATACTTTCCATAATTTCAAACGGTCCGATGTACCTGGGGTTCAGCATCCCTTTCTTAAAGAACCATAAGACACCCTTACACAGAGATACTTTTATAAAGACATGATCTCCAACCTGAAATTAAAAATACTCTCTCACATTTTTAGGATAACTATTTTTCATAATTTAGGCATCTTTAATATGGTCTTGGATTTTCATTACCTTTTCAATTTTCTATTTCATAATTTCGGGGCCTAAAATTTTCCTCTCACAAACTTCATCCTAAAAAGTTGGAGTTTGACACCTCATACCATATAATTATTCATATGGAACCATTTGAATGCTAGAATGGAAGCTAATATTATGGGTAAATTACACCAAATGTAATTATTTGTCCCACGTAACATGAAATTCAATATAGCATGATCTCAACATATCATCCAATTTTTGAATACTCCTTTCAAACTATCCATTGGTTTGGGGGTGATAAGTTGTACTCATATAAAGCTCGGTATCCAAAGCCGTCTGGAGAATTTTCCAGAATTTTGATGTAAATCGGGGATCTCGACCAGACACAATCGATAGAGGTCCACCATGATGACTTACAGCTTCATTAATATAAAGTCTTACTAGGAGATCAAGTGTTAAATCCTCTGTTATAGCATGTAGATGTGCTGATTTTGTGAGATGATAAACAATTACCCATATTGAATCATTCCTTCTAGGCATCCTCGGTAGTCCTGTGATAAAATCCATCATAATTTCATCCCACTTCCACATAAGAATAGGTAGATGCTGCATCATCCCTCTACTATGTTTTCTCCCCGCATTAACTTGTTAATAAACTAGACACCGTGACACGTAGTTAGCAATTTATCGCTTCATATTATCCCATGGAAAATGTTTCTTCAAATATCTATACATTATTGGGCTACTAGGGTGTATAGAGAAATTTGAGCTATGAGCCTCATCTAATAGTTCACTTTTTAGCTCATGTATTGTCGGAAAACATAACCTCTTCCCAAGTTTCATAACACCTTCATCACACTTTTAGTCTACCAATCTACCATCCTTTAGAGCATTAATTTTATTGTGTAGATTCTCATCATGATATTGTGAGATTTTAATCTTCTCTAGTAAAAATGGTTTAGTAATAATGTGAAATAGGAAATATGTTTCCCCTTCCTTAACAATTACTATATCCATGATTATTAAATCCATGAATGTAAGATCTCTCTCAATCTTCATTTGGTTCATAAGTCTATGATCCTTCCTCGTTAATGCATCTACCACATTATTTGCCTTTCCCGGGAGGTAGTGTAGTGATCAATCATAATCTTTGAGTAATTCAAGCCATCTCTATTGCCTCATGTTGAGTTATTTTTATGTGAAAATATATTTAAAACTCTTGTGATCTGTATCTATGTCACATCTTTCATAATAGAGATAATGTATCTATATTTTCTGAAAAAAAATTATGGTTTCTAACTCAAGATCATGAGTTGGGCAATTTTTCCCATGAGTCTTAAACATCCTTGATGCATAAGCAATAACTTTATCATTTTTCATCAGGACGCTACCTGGTCTATTCTTTTATACATCACTGTATATCACAAATCCATCATCTCCAGATGGATGAGTCGAAATTGGAGCATTGACAAAAATTATTTTCAATTATTTAATGTATTTTCTATATTCTTCCTTCCATAAAAACATAACTCATTTAAGTGTGATCTTGGTTATCAGGTTATCTAGTTGGGAAGAATTATGAACTAAAAGTTGATAGTAACCTACTATGCCTATAAAACAATGCACCTAGGTTATGTTTGTTAGCATGGGCCATTATTGGATTTGATTTGTCTGTATAGAAGTGACTAGGATTCCATTAATCGAGAAAATATGTCTTGGAAAATATATAGATTGACATGAAAATTCACACTTTCTAGACATCCCATATAATTAATTTCTTCTAAGAGTTCTCAGAATATTCTTCAAGTGATTCACATGGTCTTCATAGCATTTGAATTATACCAGGATATCATTGATAAATACAACAAAAAATTTATCAAGATATTCTTGAAAAAATCTATTAATTAAATCCATTAAAACAGATGGTGCATTAGTCAGTCCAAAAGGCATCACTGTAAACTTTTAATTCCCATACCTGGTTAGAAATAATATCTTTAAAATATCTTCATTTCTCAGACATAGCTGATGACATCCTGATTGAACGTCAATATTCGAAATGTATTGTGCTCCATGAATTTGATTAATTAAATCATCAATTAATGGAAGAGTATACTTATTATTTATATTAATGGATTTTATTTCCATGTTATCAATTCATAGCCTCATGGATCGATCTTTATTCTTGATAAAGAGAATACGGGATCCCCATGGAGAAACTCTAGGTTAAATAAATCCATTGTCACTCAATTACTCTATTTGTTTCTTTAGATCCACTAATTCCACATTGTCCATTCTCTTGGGAGTCTTTGATATAGGTCTTGCACCATTAATTTAATCGATAGAGAAGTCAACTTCTTGCTCTGGAGGATTTCTAGGTAAATCCACTATAAATATGTCAATTTATTATTGCACTATAAGTACATATTCAATTTGAAGATTTCTTTCCTCATCTATAGATATTGGGTTCTATTCTTGTTCAAGAATTGTATTCAAAATAATAGTGGATCTATATAAGAATCATATGGCGAGGATTCTACTCTAAAAATAATGGATTCTACACCATTTCAAATATTGTAACTTTATTCTTCTTAAAAGAAATATTTTCATCATAATTTGACAGCCAATTCAAACTAAAAATTATATCAAAGTCAGTTATTGGTATAATGATAAGGTTAGAAACTAAATCATGTTTATACGTCATGAGGGGGACTGATCAACATGGATTTTTTTCAATGATACATTTCCCAAGAGTTTTGATAGAATTTTTTTTATTAAATCTAATTCGAACTATATAATGTTCATAGAAAATAAGGGAGATATAAATAAATGTGATGATTCAGAATCAAATAAAGCATTGGCTAAGTTTTAGGAAACAATTAAAGTACCTACCACCACATCATTGGTAACTTCAAACTCCACTATTGTAATCACATAAGCTTTCCATTGATCTCTGGAATTTTCAGAGGATAGATTCCTTGGTGCTTAGGATACTCATTTTCATAGTGTCCCATATCTTTAGAATTGTAGAATTGAACATCATTGACTTGTTTCTTTCCCTTGAATTCTTTAGATAGACGACCCTTCTCTCCGCACTTATAACAGACTCCCATGACCTTCAAACATTTTCTAGGATAATTCTTCCCACTTTTCTCATATAATGGGAATTGCGTCATTCCCTTGTCATTCATTGGAGCTTCATCTTTTCCTTGGATATCATAGTACCACTTCCTATCTTTGTTTCCCTAAAACAAATTTGATCTAGAAAAATCTCTCTGTTTTGATGGCACACAATACAATTTCATCATATGATGAAATTTTTTGAGAATCTAGTTCCGTTCAAATACATGGTTTAAAACCTTAAAATATATGTTCAATCCTATCTTCTATGTCACTTACATTAAATATAGAAAAATGAGATAGTCTTGTGAAGGTAGCCTTATACTCTGCGACACACTCTTCTTCCCTTTACATTAGGCTAAGCAATTTCTTCTTCATCTGAGTTCTTTCCTCACGATGGAATTATTTGTCAAAGAATATTTCTTTACCAGTCCTCCATTACTTATCATGTATATCTTCTTCCTTAGTGGTATTCTAGATCAAGGACCACCATTGATCAGTGCCACCCTTGAGACAATATACTACCAGCACTAACTTTTCATTTTTATTTCATCTTAATGACATGAATATCTTTTCACAAGACTTGATCCACTACACTGCTAGCACTGGATTAGTAGTCCCACTAAAATATGAGGGAATATGCTACATGAAATGATCCAACATATGTTTACCATGGTTTTTCATCACAACCTGAGTAATTTGTCCTAATATGGTCATGATCTGATCATCTCCAACATGGACAATATTGACTTGATCAGTTGGAAAATACTTATATTATCCACGAGTATTGATTTATCTTCTTCCTTTAGGCACCAATTTTAAATAATGGGATACACTATATTAGGTTATGAATTATAATTTTTAATCTCATATAGAAATATACTTAACTTAAATTGAATTTCTATGCATAGATAATCTCATGAACATGGTTTCTCTAAGGAAAAATTTACATTAACATCCTTCATAATGTATTATAAAGAAAATGTGAATTATCTTAAGAATATACCAGGGAGTGTCAATCCATGAGTGCAGCAAGGCCCATTATAGTGTACTAGGATACCCCAGGTCATGCCCGAAACTCCTTGCCAGAGTTTTCACTCCTAGGTAAATCTGTTCTAGATCCACCTCTACTTGTTTGTATCCAGAAATGTATTTATTTCTTAGAAGGATCCAAATAATATCTTACTTACCAAAAATATATGACATCCTTGTATGTTTATCCTCAAATACTACCTTAGGTATTTGTTCCTTAATATACATTTTATAATCTAGTTTCCAGGTTTGCTACTAAACTTCCTCTGATACCAATTGTATCTCCTTGAATCCTCTTGACCAGAGCCGATGAATTATTTATTACATTTTCATAATTAAGATGAATTAAATCCCAAAATACAACCAGTTTAGTAGCCTTGAAGAAAATAGATACATAGATGTAACTCAAATTACATTAGAAAAGGTAACAGAATACAATTCATAACAAAAACTAATAAATTGCATCCACAAAATCCCAATAAATGGTCTCCTCATCATAATCAGTTGAAGGTAAAAATAATTAAATAGGTGATATCAAATGTTCTGTAATGGTTAAAAGTAGGGGAATCATGAATCAACTATAACTAAATCATAAAAAATATGTCATGGTGAATAAAATAAAAACACACGCCATTAATAATCTGAGAATGAACCTACATCCATTGATTTTGTCATATTGAAAACCTCATGGATAGTAATAACTAAATATGAATAAATATAGTGATTATTAATTGGAATTAATATATATAACACATGATACCACTATACTATCAAAATGGTTTAAGTCTACGGGTAGAAACCCATCTGATTTTTTTGGAAACCAACTCGAAGAGTTTCTTGCCAACTTATTTTTTATATGAGACATGTAGATGCATCGAGGGGATATAGTGGGGCCTGACCATCACATTATGTCTCAATAATTATTTATAATTTGATTTAATATATGTAAAATTTTCCTTCTCAATATCTGTATAGTGTACAGGATACATATTCATCAATATTTCCGTAGTTAAAAAAACATTCCAAATAAAAACCATATGTAAGAGGTAATAAAACCTAATAAAATAATCATATCCATGAAACAAGAATATGGATATATAAAATGTTTAATATTTAAAATGAAAAAGGATCAAAAATGGGAAGTGGATACAATACATAAGAAATATTTTGTGCACAATACCAAGTAATTGAAAAAGAAATGGAAGTTGAGACAAAGTCCCTTACTATGTTGTAATCAATTTAGTCATATGACCAAAAATTAATAACCACCAAATGAATATCAGAATACCATGAATATAGGGAGAATAAAGATATTATATATCAAATGTAAATACAAAATACACCACATGCAATAAATAAGTGGCGAAAAATGGAAATCTCACGGAATTAAAAGTGAAATAAGAAACCCCCTACAAACATTTCGTCATGGTAACAGGTGTTTTTGTGAGGGAATAAAGAGATGTAAAAGGGTTTTCCATTAGTTATATAACATAAGGGAGGTATTATGGAGGTTATAAAACACACCCCATCATTAGTAATTAAAAATATAAGGACAAATAATAGGGGTAATTTTTTAATAAAAGTGAGAGAGAGGATCCCTTACCTTATGCCCGATTGTGTTCTTGATTGATCTTAATGATATGAATTATCATATTTAACATCATTAATTAATAATAAAATATCCTCATAAATATTTAATTTTTATAGTATAACATTATTAGGTTCATTAATTACCTTTTATTGGGTTTAAGAGGTTCAATTTTATTGTTTTGGGAGTATTTCATCCTTGGTTTTTATGATCGGTTTACTTGTATTAATGAATGTATGATCGTTTGAATTGTTAGAAAATATCCAAATTTGTTAACATATATTATTGAAGATATTAAATAGATATATATAATATTATAAATAATTTGGGTTATATACCATGAATATGACTCATTAGTTATAAGTTAATTCAAATTCATGGATTAAATTAGCGGTTTGTGCATAATGAACTTTTATTTTATTATTATTTTATATTATGTGAGTGTAAAGATTCCAGAATATTGAATAACGTAAAATAACTTATATTATGATATATTTCAACCATTAATTTTTTTTCAAGACTGGTCTTGAAGATAGTAATAGAAATTGAAAATCTGTCATCCTATAATGTGATAAATTAACACATCTCGGACGATATTTTCATTTTTAGTGTAAGAGGTGGAGGAAAAAAGAGATGGTGATGAAATAATCCATTAGCATAATAAAATTATATTCCCTATAAGTTAATGGAATTATCATAGAATTATGATTTTGTGAGGTGACGAGAGAGCAAAAAAATAGTGGAACATGAAAACAATTTGAAAGAAAATGGAAGAGAGGTTTACCTTTTGAGTAATCCTCCTTGAGAATTCTCTTAAGGCCTTTGTTTTTTTACTTTTGGTGAGACCAGTAGGTCTTGGACGTGGGGGAGGAGCTTAGGGAGATATCTGAACATAATTTAGGCAATTTTTGAATCATGAGATGTGTTGGAGGAAGATGGGGTGACTGGTGGTTTATATAGTGGAGGGGAGGAGGGGTTCCTTAATAATATAATCATCAATTTATTATTTATTCAAAATACAAGAAATATTGAGGATTACATGGCCTAGAATAGTAATAAATTCATGTGAGATAGAGATTTTGGTTCTTAGATCACTCACGATGCAAGTAATAGTTATTTTAGATTATAATATATTTATACGGTAAATTAATGTATTTTACTATTCAATGAAATTAAAGTATTTCATAAAAATCCCAAAAATTCACACTAACCATTTTTTGAATTGTAGAATCCAAAAAAGAACTAAATTATTCATTTTTATATAATATGATAAATTTATTTTTAATTAAAATCATTATTTAATTAATGAATACTAATACCTAAAATATTCATCTTCATTGGTATGGGGCCTAAATTTTATTTATACATTCATTAGTAAGGTTACCTTTCATAAGGGTAATTTTAAAATTCATAAGGGTATGATCCTATTTATAAGGTTATGTTACATCTCATATGGGTATGTTACTTATCACCAAAAATTATATTGATTCTATCAGACTTCAAATATCACCCTGATCGTAAATGTGTATATCCTCTTTTCAAAATTCAAAACATAGAAGTGGAATGTTTAGAATTAATGGCTAGGTTATGACTATAATCAAATGTTTTTTAAAGAAACACATTGACTTATAGAATATAATATATATAATGAATATAATTTATTTAAGGGAAGACATACAATTAAATTTTTATGGTGTTATAATTATGGATTAAATGTTCCGAATTTTCGTGAAAAGATTTATTTTAATGTGAATAGTGAAAATACCTATTTTAAAAAAAATATCAATTATTTTCATCAAATAAAGTAACTTAAAATAAAAATTATGTATCTAATTTTATATTAAAGTAAAAAAGGTCTCATTTATTTTTAAATTATATAATTAATTACATATATATCAAAATTATACTTCTTTTCTATATAAGTTCATTTCTATTCTTAAAAACAAATTTGTCAAAAAATAGTTTTTTTGTGTTTTATTCATTTATATTAAAAATTATTTATTAAAAATCCATGATTTTAATCATGGAAATTGAATTCTGTATTTGGAATTACAATTTCGAAATTTTATAAATATTTTTCTTTTATTTTTCATATATTTGAATAATAACCATACAAGAGATTTGAAATCTCAGTAAAGTTAAATCATGTATAAAAAAGTTAAAAATATGGGCTAAGTCATTAAAATATCTCTTAAACATACTCAATATTATTTTATTGGTGGTATTTGACCAATTATATTGTTATGGTGTTAAATAATTTATTTTATAATATTATTTCTAAATTTAGAAACTTATTCCAATTAATAATAAACATAATATATTTTTTATCCGAACTAAAAAAATTGGGTTTTTGCCTTTAATGGTATGGTTGGAAGGTGTCATTCATATTTTTATAGATCCAATAGTCTAAACCCCTTAATTATTTTTTATTTTACAAAAATATCAACTTATTACTTGATTTGATGGTGAAATTTTATTGACGCATAAATATAGTTTTTTCATAAAAACTATCTTTCAAACATTTCGTATAATAATAATGAATAAAAGTTATTCAACCTATATATTTTGAATCTGATAAAATTTTTTCCAAATTTTGAATCATTGTTTTTACATTTTATATAAGGATCATTATATTTTTATGTAAATAATTAAATTATATGAAAACATTAAATTATCACAGTTAAGGTTAAATTCACTTTAAAGGTGTTTTAACTAGGATATAGGGCTTAAAATGTCTCCAATTTTTTTTTAATGTGACTTGTTGAGATTTTTTGAACCCTATAAAATCTTATATATGAATTTGGGGTGATTTTTTCTAATTTTTATTTTAATTATATATATTATATTTAAATATTTTAAGTAATTATATGAATGTTTGTTCCCTCAATTATAAATGGGGACCTTCTATCTTATCTTATACACACCACAGAAGAAATATATCTTAGGCAATCCATACTAAAAAAATAAATATATTATATACCTTTATTATTTAACTTCTTTTCTTCTCCAAAGACTGTATTAAGAATGATTAAGGTGTAACTTAAAGGAGAAATCTCAAAGAAGAGGTAATTGTCTAATCTGATTATTTAAATGATTATTTATTATTGTACCTACTCGGAATGTATTGTATATATAATAACATAATTTAGCCAGTAATACAAATATAATAACTTTTTTTAGGATTATGGGATAACCATTTTCCACCTTGTTTTCGTCAAATTGGAAATAAAAGTATCACACGTGTGTACATGTCAATTACCACCTCCACATAGCGATGTGATTCAATTTCAATCCCCATATATCATGGATTATTATAATAAAGTATTTAATAAATATATATGATATTTATTATGTAATAATGATTATGTAATGATAAAATATTATTTAATTTCGTTTCTATTTTCTCATCAGAAAAAGGAAGTATGGTTCATGCATACGTACAGACTACCATCTCCAAGTGTGATATACTTCCATTTCAATATCACCATTTTATGAAAGGTCCTAAAATTGTATATAATGAATGTATATGATAATTTTTACATGAATAAGATTATTTAAATTCTATAGTAATATTATATGTAAATACCCACACCATAGTACCCCATGGTCGATGTTAACTATATTATACACACATATGGTAAAAGTGGTCGCATCACAAAGGACCAAATAGTTTAGTAGTCTTGGTAAACTAAATACATTCTTAACCCTCACATAATATTTGAAAACATAAAATAAAACCTCATAATAGTAAATATAATTTATCCTTGAACTCATTCAATGATTCCTTCTTTATATCATGTGGAAAGGAATCAAAATATAGGTGATCTCAAATGCTCATTAAGGGTTTCATAAAATAAAGGATATAAGTTTTAAATAAATAATAATCACTATGTAAAGTTAAATAAATAAAAAAATACTTTCCATTTAGTCAATAACATGAGAATGAAATTCATCCATTGATAATAACAAAATATTTTTCTCATGGGTAATATAAAAAGAACTCTCAGTGAAGGAAATGATTAATGTTGAATTTCATGTTCTCAAACATCAATATATTTTTACCATCAAGGACTTGTTACATGACATTTTAATCTATGGGTATATATAAAAAACCCATTAAATATAGATAACCAACAAGATTTTTTCATGACACCTGTAAATTCATGGAGGCACTATATAATTCAAGGCCCCACCTATCACTCCATCTCCAATTCATTCCTCATATATTGAATGATAAATTTAATTAATGAAATGAATAATTTATCCAAAAAATTATTTATTGAGTAAATTATATTAAATTAAAATATATCTACTATTAATCAAATAAATATCAAATGAAAACACTATATGTAGAGATATAATATATTTTTTGTAATTATCATATCGATGATACAAAGTATATGGGTATTTGTGAGAAATGTAATGTCCATTGATAATATGAAATTTATTATTTCAAGATAAATTTAATGAACAAAAAATTAATAACAAAGCCATCTCATCAGAAATATAGGTTTTTTAATAAAATCATGTACTTTGAGGGAATAACAAAAATGAAATAAAAATTTAAAATAAGATATTATTAAAAAAAATTCTTTTAAAACCATTTAAAACTCATAAAATAAGATAAATATTAAAAAATGGTTATGATTGTGGGGAAATCGATTAACACCTTATATGTTAGAAATAGTCATTCATTTTGAATTTTTTATAATGAAAGTAGAAAATTACCATTTCAAACAAAATTATAATGATTCCTATCAAACCATAAAAAGAGTTAAGAATAAAATAAAATATCATTTATAAATAATTTTAGTAAATAAGAAGTACATTTGTTAATCAATTTTGAGAAAAATAGGCATGTAAGATATTTTACAAGATTTAAAAGATAAATATTATTAACATTTTTATTTCATCATTTATTTTCATGATTTAATTTACAAAGAGAGTAAATAATTTCAAGATAATATGGAAAATACTTATATATATATATAAAATTATACAATATATATATTTTATGAAATATGTATTATAATATTCATTCAATGAAAATTATATAAATCCTAATAAATTAGATTTTAAAATAAACTCATAATTAATTGGTAGACTTCAAGTTGTATCCTACTGAGAGAATAATCATGAATTGAAACTTTAATCACCATGAAGAAATATATATTATTTTTAAATATATCAAATGGGAGGTGTATAGAAAATATAAAAATAAATAGGCGCATAAAACAAAATATGTCTCAATGGAGTGTAGATTAAGATTAAATCCCTTATAAAGATAATATCCTTGAAAAGACAATTAATCAATGAATATATTATGTGTAAAAATATGAATACAAAAAATATAATCATAAATACATCATAAAACAATCAATGTTCATTTCACTCAAAATATTCACAAAATAATATCAATTTTGAAGTGATATAACCCAATAAAAGGAATTGAGTTATGAGACCTGATACCTCACATATCCACATTGTTGACAAATCATTACCAACCTATATAATGGAAATTTTTTTACTAGTTTATACGAAAACAATATCTATATTTATAGAATAATATGTGGTCCAATTATAACATCTTATCACCCATTTAATAATAACCAATAATTTCCTAAATTTCGTATATCATATTAACCCTACTGGTTATCAATATCTGTCATCATAAATCATCATTATTCACATTTGATAACCCTTTTATACTTCATAAATAAATTAAATATCAATAAAATATTACTTGGATGTAAAAATAACCTCAATGAATATCAATATATTATAATATTTAAATCCCAATATATATGTACAACAATCATTCAACTTACTTCATAAACACATAATCATTATTTTTTATTTAATTCCTTCATTCATTCCTTTTAAAAATAAAAATATGAATAAGACCTTAAATTTCCTCAATCTCAAACTAATTTTATATTATATAAATGTTATTGTATGAAATAATTCTCACCAATTATATGTTACTCTTATCTTATTTATCTTCATATATATAGCATATAACATTGATAAAACAATACTCACATGACCTTTCTGATCCTTCTCATGATATTTCATCCTCTGTAAATTTCATTGGGAAGATTATTGATTGATTACCTCTTTCGACACCTGTAAATAATCATCATATTCCTTTAATACATTTCCCCAAGTACCTCTTCTATTAATATTGATATTTATGATGTAGAATCATTTTGTCACCCTAGTTTTTATCACATGAACATCTATGAAACTCCATATTTCTATTATTATATATGATAGGAAATCATATTAGGTTGAAATTTTTAATAATAATATGAGTTATTTGGTTACATATAATCAAAATATTTTGTATTTTATCTCCCAAAACATTCGGTTTCTTAAGATAATAGTCATTATATTTTTAATCCCATTCAGTTTTAACACGGTTTCTTATGATTCCATATGGAGAGAAAAACCTAAAATAAAATTATAGGAGAATAATATTCAATGTTTTAAAACATATAATAATGAAAAATAATTTTTAGGATGTCTAAATTATGACAAATTATTTTCAATTTATGACACATTATTTTTAACCAAGTTCATTCGTGGTCATAATCTATCTAAATCCTTCATAATGGTTCATAAAGAATCTTTTTATTAATCCATGAATAACCTTAGGGAGTTTCAAACTAGATTCATAGTAAGGATAGACTCACTACACACTAGAATGATGGTATTTTCATATTTATTACCTGTAGATTCATATAAATCCAAACCATGTCCACTTGTTTTATACATAAATTTATGTATTTATATGAAAACCACATAATCTCTTCCTTACCGAAACTGTTATGAAATTACCTATTATTAGATCTATCAAAAAAACCTATCATATTGTTATGTTTCCTAATCTATGTATCCTAAATCTAGATCTGAAGGTTTCTACTAAATATTCTCTAATACAAACTCTAATGACCCTAGCCATAGTAGCCCAAAGAGAGAGGTTACATTAATACATTGGTATAATTTACAAGTGATTGTATCCCAAGTGTCCAAATATTTGATTATTCTTGGTAAAATAGATATACACTTGAATCTCATAATACATTTGAAAACATAAAATACAACATAGTGAATGTAAATATTCTTTAACATCGAACACATTCTAATATTCTTTTTTTATATCCTTGAGAAAGGAAGAAAAATAAGGGTGAGATCAAATTCAAAGTAATAGTTATATAGAACAAAATCTATCATGAGTAAATAAGTTATAATCAATATGGGGAGGTAAATAACTGAAAAAACACATGTAATTTAATCAATAACTAGGGGAAAAACATATATACGGATAATACCAATGAATTAATCTCAAGGATAATAATAATTTAATTTTCAACGATGGAAATGATCAATATTAGATATCAATATCTAAAAAATCATGATATATTTACCATAATGTCCTTATGATGAGAATTTTTGATCAACGTGTAGGTATACACAAAACCCCTATTTAATAAGGCTTGTCAACTACTCTCCCTAATAAGAAATTTTGATGCATTGAGGTGCTATTAAACTCTAGGTCCCACCCTTCAATTTATATCCAATGAATTACTAATATATTTAATTATCAATTTAATTCATTTACAATATGACTTATTTGAAAATATACATATTGAGTATAATATATAGATAACCAATATTCCCCCATTCAGTCAAATAACATTCATAGTAAAACCTTGTATATAGAAATGGAATACAGTTTAGGAAATAATCATATCCAAGATACAATAAATATAGACATTTATGGGAAATATAATATCTATAAATCATAATAAAATGAATGTTTCAATAAGTTAATGAAAAAAAATTAATAAGAGATAAAATATAACTATCAGTTCATCATATATATAGGTTTTGTCCAGGTGAATATTGAGATGGAGGGTGTGATTGTTCTCAGTGATGGCGATGGATCTAGAAGACAGATCTTGGCGACGAACCCTAGCTCATGAGTGCAGATGAATTCCCCCCCCCCCCTTCCTGGAGGTGGGCGGGGGGAGGAGGTTCTACTTCCTTGACCTCTGAATCCATGGGTGGTGTTTATACCTTTCTCTAACCCTAACTTTCTCTCGGATTTTCCTTCGATCTCTTTGAGTCTGAAGCTTCCAAATATATATCTTGGGGACCCTCAACTCTCGATTTTACTCCAGAGATCTCCATGGAATCAAATATCTGGAACATGACCCTAGTGGCTCGATTTAATCACTGGAGACCGTCATTTGATTATTTTGATAGGTTCGTGTTCAGTAAATGGGACTTGCAGGATCATGTGGTAGTGGGCTTTCTTGAAAAGAATCATCTGATGATACGATTCTCCTCTGAGGAAGATTTAGTGTGCGCTTGGTCTAGAGCTCCACACTGATGTGGTGGATGTCATTTCTTTCTCCTACGATGGACTTTTGACATTTGCATGAATCAGGATTCACCCTCAACTACAACCTGGGTTAGTGTTCCTCATCTTCCTTTTCCATTCCAGATTGCATCTATAATCCATATGATCGGAAATCTAGTCAGGTTATTTCTCTACTCTAATGCTCGCACCTCTTCTGTAAGTCATCCTGTCAACACGTGGCTCTGTGAGGAGGTGGATGCTTCAAAGACGCCAGTAGAATGGATTTGGATTACGGTTGGTGAAGAATTCCAATAGAAGCAGGCGCTGGTCTTTGAATCTTGGGTTGATTATTGTCTGAGGTGCCATCATCTAGGTCATTAGGACATTCACTATTACAGTGGAGAAATCTCAGGCCTGATTAAGCGTCGTGGTAAGGATGTTGGCCAGGGGCAGAACACTGGTGATGTTTCTAAGGATGGGAATGGAATGGGTGGCTCGGCCTCAGGGAACCCATCCATTACGGCTGTGTTTGAGAGGCTGAAGCAGGACCTCAGGTATGGTGCGTGCCAAGTGAATGTAGAAGTTGGTACTCCTGGAGGTGGTGTTGGGCATAAAGATATAGTGGCATAAGGCGGGTGTGTTTCCAATGTTGTACATGAGGATAATGAAATTAGGCAGTGTGTTGTAAGTGTTGTTGAAGACACTGCTATTCCGAAGGAAGATGTGCGTGTCGTTAGTGCTGTTGAAGACACTGCTAGTCCAAAGGAATATGGGAGGCTATTAAATTCAGATGGTTGGAAGCATTCCAAAGTTGCATCTCCTCCTAGTAAGGGGTCCAAAATGAAAATGAAATCTGCTATTTCTAGAAATTCTATTGAGACCTGTAATCAGTTTCAAGCATTTGTGACTGAAGGGGATTCTAATGGGGAGGTGGGTTCTTCAATGAAAGAATATAAATCTTAACAACTTTTTTCAGTTTTTGTAGTGAAGGAAATGAATGTTGGTCAAGATTTTGAGGGAAAACCGCACTGATTGTCTATGGGTGACTGTAACAACCAGTCTATAGCCCAGGCAGTTGTTGATGGTTCCCATGATGTCATCGCTGAAAATTGGAGGGATGTCTTAGATAGTGATAATGAAAATGAAATTGTCAGGCCATCTTATAGTGAGGTCCTAAAGGATGGGAAGGGGAATTCCAAAAAGGAGGTGTCTGTCACAACAAGCCTAAGGTAGAGGAAAGAATTCTCAGATTTTTCGAACACACGTTCTACTCAGTCCACCATAAAGCAATCTTCGAAAGAGCTGATCTCATTGGAGAAATTGAACCTCAAAAGGAAGTATTCCAAAATCCTTTAGCACTATGAAAGCTCAGAATGGGAGTCAACTACTACAGTGGAAACCTATCATGGGTGTGGTAATGGGTATGATATGTATGACATGTAATCAGTTTTTTTCCTTGCGGTGTGTGCTTTATGTACTTTTCTTTTATTTTAATAAATAGTCAAGGGTCCACCTCAGACTGACTTTTCTAGTATATATAGGTTTTGTAATAAAATCACGACATTTTGGGAAATAAAAAACTAAAAGTAAAATATACAAATAATATTTCATTAAGGATTTTTATTTGTAAAACTATTTACAACTTATAGATGAATATAAATAGTTTAAAATGGTTATGATGGTGAAAAAATACTTTGATTATTTATACATTAAAAATAAATATTCCTTTTGACTTTTTTGTAATAAAAGTAAAAAAATAACCATTTCAAAACACACAGGAAATATTCCATTAAAAATCATAATTATTCAATGGTAACTTTAAATTTAATTAATGAATGATTTGAGGAAATAGAAAGGACTCTTGAAGAATTATTTTTAAACATATGGATAGGAAATAAAATCTACTCGATTGAAAAGAGAAATATGATTAGCTTTTATTTTATAAAATTATTTTCTTGGTTCACGTTATAAATAAAGAAGAAGATAGAAGAAAATTTGAAAAATCGTTAAATATCTACAGGATATGAAAAAATATTAATTGTATAATGTATATATGATAATATTCCTTCAATGAAAGTAAGTGAAATCCCAAAATTTATATTATAAAATAAATTCATACCACTTTGGAACCATTAATAATGTGACCCCATTAGATAAATAAATTGAAGTGAAAATTTAATAATAAATAATATTTTTTAAAAATACATAAAAGGTTTCTTACATACACTATATAACAAATAAATGGGTTCATAATATCATATATGTCTTAATAGAGTGGAAATATAGACAAAATCCATTACAAAGATCATATAATTTAAATGACAACAAGTAAGTGAAGATATTATGTATAACCAATTTAAAACAACACAAGATAAGTGAAATTATAAAATAAAATAAATAAATTTTAATTTCACACAACTTCTTGACATAATAGAATTAATAAAGAAGTGGTATAATATAATAAATGGGAATTATGTTAAGAAATACTTTACCTCACACATCTACTTTGTTGATTATAATTTATCCATGTTTATAATGATTTTAAACTTTTTATTAATTTATATCATAACCATTTTTATATTTATAATATCATATATGATTAACTTATATCATATTATCTGTTTTTTTGTTTACAATATTTAATTATTATCATTCTTTCAAGTGTTAACCACTTAATTTTTTCATGTATGTTTTGATACAGAATATCGGTTACTTATATCTTGGTTGTGGTTATACGATTTTAAAAATCTTAATCATAATATAAATATCATTTATATTCATTATGTACATATTGAATATCACCCATGAGAAAAACATGAAAAATGAATCACATCAATTCGTAGAGATAGTAGGTTCTACGTACGCATGAGTGACATTTCAAATGGAAGTATAATGATGTATATGATATATTATAATTACGTAATAATAATTATTTCATAATTATAATATATTTTTACTTCTTCCATAATTATGGAAAATCCCTCTGAGGCTCTAATGGAAACACAAATTACATCAGTTCGCAAGATGGTAGTCCAACAAACACATATTAAATGGTTTGATTCCAATTTGACGAAGAAATGGATAAATATTATTCTTTAAAAAAATTAAAATTTATTATATAGAAGATACTAGTATAATTATATTTTAATTGTTACCACATAATTTAATTTGGTAAGATAAGAAGAAAAATAATACTACTCAGTGAAGATGATTACCTCTTTTTTGAAAGAGCACCTTTAGATTACCTTTTTGGGGACCTAAATGTATAATGAGGTGTGGATAAGTGATGGTATGAGATTACCTTTTATAATTGAGATCAGTTCCACAACTGTAATTTTTCAATGTTTTAAAATATTATTAAGTCATTTTCTTGAAAAAATGGATCCAAAATGACTCATATTAGAAGGTTACAATGTTAAGGTAAAAAAATTATATTTTAATAAGTTTTTAGGTCATTACATATCCTTTGGGTTGACTATTTTTTAATTATTTCTAACAATAATTGTGGTAAAAACTTTTCCAATTTTAAAGGGTTATAATTTTACATATATAGTATGAATTGTCTCATAAATGGAAAAGAGTTGAAATTATAATCTATTTATCATCTTAATTTTACTATTTATATATTTTTATGACTTAAAATTAATATAATGTAATATATTATTTCATACAATATCACTAATTTCATTTTTGACACTATTCAATTAATTTGACATTAATGACAGTAAGATAAATGATTAATTCAAATATAAACACTCTAAAAAAATTATACATTATTATTAACCATAAAATTCATTTGATGCCATAATTAATCCAATAATATTACGTTTATTATTTTAAAAATCATTTAACATATTTTTTATTCTACTTCCATAAGCATTGTGTCGACATTATATAAGTTTTTATATAATTATATAAACAATAAAAATTATAAAAAAATAACAAAATGAAAATAATTTTATTATACTCAAAATGAAATTTAATATACATATGTAACTTATTTTTATCTCTATGTGAACATATAAAAGAAATTAAAATCATGATAGGGTTATTGTGTAATTTTCTATACTAGATAATTTTTAAATGAAATTATCAAGAGAGAATGGCTCAGAATGCCATATATTCTAACTTCTAATGTATATGGTAAAATATATCACAAGAAATGAAATTAATTATAGTTTTGGGTTCAATTTTAGATCTTATATTGTATTTTTAACCATGTTTTAACAATTTTACCCATACCAAGGTGACACATATTTTCAATGGTTACTATTCACAATGACAACAATAAAAGGGACCCATTTAAAATATTAGAGCAACCTGATTCAAAATATGGAATCCATTTTTCCAGATTCAATATTTTTAAGTGGAATTGACCAATTTTACATTAAATTCATAAAATTTAATGAAAAATAATTTGTTAAAAAAATCATTTTAAATATAAAAATAAACATATATAAAAACGTAAATATTTAAAATTTAGAAGTAGTTAATTATATTATTATAAATAAAATGTATATTATGTCACTTTTATACCATTTGAAAAATATAGATTTATTTTTAAATTTCATTATTTAATTAAAATAAATGAGTGTATTTTAAAAATTGGGTTTTCTAACTATTCACATGAAAATCAACCCTTTAAGAAAAATCTTAAAATTTAACTCATTTTTAAAGAAAAAAATATATTGAAGTATAAAATTACATTGTTAAAAATGTATTTCATATTTACTATGAATTTATCAATACATTTTGCTTTAGTGAGAATATTATAAATATATTTAATAATGTGGTCACTCATATTCATACTTGTCAATTCAGTGGCTATGTCACATTTAAAATATAATATATTTATATTATATGTCAATTATCTTAAATACTGGTGATTCATATTATGAATGATATCAAGATTATAATTATTTTAATCTAAATTCTATTGGATTTACATTATACCTTGTATGTTTTTACTCATTTGGTCTTTATAAATAATATAGTTTAGGTGAGTTCGACCACCTACGAGAGTGATTTTATATTGTTTAATAAATGAATGATTAAGAAATTATTGATAATGGATATAATATGTAATAATAATATACCAATGATTTGAGTAATATTGTTTATATGATTTATCCATGATCATTGTCCAAGGATCAGTGCTGTCAAACCCAAACATGCATGAAAAATGAAACAATTATCAGTTGAAAAGATGATTTTAATAAAGAATTGTTAATGAATGGGTAATAAGATTATAGAATAAAAACATATATACAGTGTTACAATTTTTCATATTTTTTTTGTGTATAGATTTATAATACATTTAAATTTATTATACATGATATTAAAAGAACATATGAGGCAAGTAAAACATAAGGTTCGGGTTTCTTATCACACATTTGTTTCTGTGAGACATATACCACATTACTCACATTTTTCCATCATGTGGTGTATATACTACTCGATTTATATTTTCTAGCAATAATATATTTATATTTAAATTAATTTAAGTTTCATTTTATGTTATTTCATTCATTGTGGTTATGATTGAAAAGGTACCATAGCAGTAAGGGCTTATCTAAAAATAACATATTTATTCTAAATAATTTGTATCTAGGTTTTTTTAGAGTAATTATATTTTATATTCATCATAAACCCCATAAATTTTCCAATCAATTGTTTATTTCTATAAATTAAAAAAAATTCATTCATTTTCGTCTCTATGTACTCAAAAATTCCAAAATAATATTTTTAAGGAAAACTGATATTGCTTTTCTATTTAGTTGGGAATATTCATTATATATGTATATATTTTCTTCAAAACGTTAGAAATATTTTTTCACTGTTGACTAATGATTGATTAAAATCATTTTGATCATTTTTTCATTTATAAATAATGTATAAAATGATTATTATTTTTAATTTCCAAATGAGGTACTTTTTAACAAAAGGCTTGAACAGAATCTTTGTTTTAATTATAATTCCATTGATGGATTTTCCCATTATTTGGAAATTTTATATTTTAAAAAGGTTATTTAAAAAGAAAATGGGAATTTTCGTCATGAAATATTCTAGTGATATTTTAAAAGTATTTTTATATATTTCCACATCCTTTAACGAATCTTATACGTAACTTGAGAATAATATAATGATACCATCCACCTTATTTATATAGATGACTTATAATCATGTTGTTTTATTATTGAATATGGAAAATAATATAAATTTTATTCTAGTGTTTCAATATGAATGTTAATATTTAGTATGTATTTCATTTTTATTAAATTATTTCATATTATGAATTCATTTTCATGACCCACCTTTGGCATGATGAAAATGAAATAATGACCCTCGAGTCCCACCTTCAGTAGGCCCTAGGTGGCGACTACAATAAAGGTCACAAAATATCACATAGTATAGAAGGAATTACCATTTTCTTGAAAAATGATCGAGGGATAGGGTGGTAAATCCAAACAACTCCAGACACTAATGGAAAAAAGGAAAACCAAAATCCATTCCCATAGGCATGTTAAAAAGTGAAAACAATAAAAAGTAAAAGAACAATATTAAGGAGAGTACGAAAAGGAAAATAAAAGAAGCAACAACAGTTGTCCCGATGTCTGAGTAAGTATGGTCTAACACGGTCCTCAATGTCCTGGAAATCTGAAAGTAGTTTTATACATGCGGGGTGAGTATATATGTACACTTAGTATAGAAACAAAAGTCACTCGTGCATAAGTGGGGGAATATACTATTGTCCATTTAAAGACAGTAGAAACCAAGGCACCTATCAAGGAAACTAATCACCCAACTTCACCAAGTTACACTCACTGAATAACACAAGTTAGGTAAATTAATAGTAATAGAACGTCGATATTTGGGTACCCCACACCTCTTTCCCACTAGTTATTTAGAACATCCTCTGCATCAGACCACCTCCACAAATGCAATTGTAATCCCACTACCACCCACAACAATAACCATATGGGACATCCCAACTACAAATTTATCCCACCCGTAAACAGTTGGGCCACCATAACAACACACCCCGCACACAGACACCTAGACCATCATAACCACACTTCATACCCCAATAAACCTGGGCCACCACAATCACACTTACTGCCCAGACACCTAGGCATCAGCCTAATGACAATTGAGAAACAAGCCATCCCAAACACACCTAGGCCAACCTACCACAACACAACCTGCCCGAAGAGACATGGGCTATAATAGACCCTAGGTCGTTACAGCCTACCTAAAAAACTTGGGCTTTCTGGGAGAGGGAGAAAAAGGTTCTAATAACCAGTCACTAATCAGAATGTTGGAAAAAATACCCTCCCCCATGAAATGTGGGTGTTTTGCACGAAGTGGTCAACACAGGTGGGTGCGTATAAGAAACACAAGAACTAAAATTTATAAATATATGTAATCAAGAACTCATCCCATCCTATGGTTTTTGAAACCAATAACTAGCCCCCACATAACCACTCTTCTGCTACCCCTACATGCACAAATACACAATAACCATAACCAGATCACAACCCATTTCTATAAAATAGCTCCCCATTGTACCCATTCACATTATCATGTTGAAGTGATTATATATAAATATTACATTACCATAAGGATAATAACAATAATATCCACCCCAACTTATAATGAAAACCATGTTATTGTCCTACTGCACAGCACCACTAAAACAAGTTACAGTCACACCAGACAAGTACACCCCATGACCAAAACACAATGAAGAGTCGTTTCTAATACTTAAAAGTTCATCTATTCCACAATCATCCCACAAACATTTCTAAAACCATAGTACCAGTGCTCATCCATTTCACAGAAGCCACTAAAACCCAACAATAACACACAACACATAACCACATGCCCCCAAATGGGGGTAAATTCAGATTCATACAACGATGTTCCTTTTTTCTATTTGGTTAACCAGGGTGATAACAGAAGGGATATTATTCGTTGGGAATCCATTTAATCAACTAATTTTATGTGATTAATAAGTTTACATGTAACATTCATTCAATCATAAGATCATCCAGAAAAACATTGCTTCTTTAGTGTACAAGAAAGGACAACCAACTACCACAATTTTAAGTGGACATGATCTGATATAATTCACAACATAAAAACAAAGGTAAAATAAAACAACATCATCATCTTCCCCACCCCTTAATTCTTTAAGTGTACGTTTATTATCTTTTTTATAGTTGTTTTCATCTACATATCATGGGAAAATCATCATACCCACCCTGCATGATGCACAGTAAAGAGATACAAAAGAAGAACCCCTACCTGGATGATCAAGGATCGATGTATTCTCCTTGCATGAAGAACTGGGGTCACGCGGCATGCAACTCCCGGAATAACGGAATATGAGGGCTCTCAAATTCACGTGACTCATCTATGGAGGAGGGACTCCAAGCACACAAATAGAAAATAAAGAGACCAAGGAAGAAGAAGATCCTAGTGTGATAAAAGGCCTGATACTAGAGTTATGGGATATGCAATATTGAAGTGCTTGAAAATTGGATCATGTTTTGACCATGCTGATGGGTGGTTTCACACATTGGATTTAATTGAGATTTAATAATTACCTCATAAATAGGGAGGAAGACCATATCATGGTGGATATTTGATAGGTGAAATTTAAATCGAGACAAATGCACAATAGGGTTATAACTAGAAACATGACAAAGTGTGTGAAACTGGTTAAAAGGCCACACATTTTGGTAAGTAAATAGTCACCCCAGTCTTAGGGGAATTAAGATATCCATTAATTTACTGAAAAATATCTTAAACCACTTTAAAAGAGGTATTAAAACATATAATAGATGTTATGAGAGAGAAACTAGAATGGAAACCTGACACCCATGGTGGCACTATTTGGGTGCAGCACCGATCGTTGAGACCGATCAGAAAGTCACCAATTAGGGAGACGCCAATTGGTGGCACCGATAGGTGACACCTAAGTGACACCCTTACACTGACAATGACACCTTCCCTACTCTTTGATGGTGTCCAGGACACCCCAAACACCAAGAATTGACAAAGTAATGGACTAGGATGGTCTTATCCATTACATAATTTGACTTAGTAAGTAATAGAAAAGGAATTTTATTTCCCCGAGATGAATCAACAGTTCTCATATGACAAACTAACTTTGTGATTTTCCATATTCAATTCCAATTTATGTGTAGTGTTTTGGAACGAATCCTTGATTTTATGATTATGATGCCAAGAATATATATTATATCATTATGGAAATATTTATTTTTATAAATATGATTATTTATCATATAATTTTATCAATGAATATATTCTCTTTTTATGGGATTAGTTAAAAGAAATATTTTTTTAATTTTTTTCTATAGGATATTATTCATGATTTTTTTGATTTTGTGATAGATTCTATTATTAGATTTCCCTTTATAAGTATCTAAGTCTTCCATTTATTATGTTTTCAGTTCACTGAGATACTAATAATGGGTGTATGAATTATTTTAGAAATAAAATAGTATAAGAAATTATATTATTAGAATATTTTTATTTTTTACTTCATGTTTTCAAATAAAATGAGAAAATCATGTATATATATATCCTCCCGAGACTACTAAACTATAAGATCATATAGGATTTTATCTTTTATATATTCTGTAAACTATAAGATAGCAACCAGCTCTGAGGTACTAGAGATGATGTTTTCTGGTTGGAACTAGATATTTTTTTGTCAGGACCATTAGGAACTATATTTAGAAAATCATAAACCGATAACATAACCTTGTGATGGAATTTAGAGATAATTCTATTTTCAGAAAAAAAAAATTCCAAAATTATATTTTAGTATAGATCATGGTTCTTCAAAGTGATGAAATCTATTTATGGATACAAAAAGTAGGTATAGACTCTGGAATATAAGAACCATGTGTAATAACCTATAGAAGACAAGTTGGCTATTAACTCGATCTTCACCTACTATATAATAAAGAATCCTAATTGTACACCTGGTTTGAAATTTTTTGGGATATGACTTAGATGATTAATGAACTCTTTAAAACACATTATTATGGATTTTAAAATATTTATACCATTTTAAAAATTATCATAATCACTATGTTTATGATTTAGATATTACCTATACATAACTTCTAAATTTATGAATAGTATTGTAATAAATTTGGAATTATACATTTCATTCATATTAGAATTTTTCAAAGTGAATGTTTATATTGATTATATATTGAATTGTTTTAAATTTCATTCATATGATGTATGTTTTTGACATAGTAACTTACCTAAAGGTCCCTTATAGCCACTTGATGCATCAGTAGGTCTCTTGAGGAAACTTGGCATGGTTATTTCGTGAATTCAATACCTATTTGTATATGGTATCCTGGCACTAATACTTGATTGTAAGATTATTATGTAGAATATATGAATTTTATTAATATGAAAGTATTTATTATTGTCTATGTGATTATTTATATTTCTATGTCATCCTTGGATATGTTCCCCTTTTATAATATAAGTTATCAGAATAATATTTATATTTTTTCTCTATCCAATTATTCATGCTTGGATTATTTTATGATTCCATTTGTTTCCCACTTTAACTTACTGGGAATATAAGCACACACATTATTATTATTTTCTTTTCCATAGGATACCAATAAGGGATATATTAATTATTATAGAGATATACTATATAAAATAATAAATTTCATAGAATTTTATAATGTATTCCATTATTTAATTATAGTGTAAGAATCATGTATGTATATAGTCTCCTAGGACTACTCAAACATTTGATATTCGATGGTATCTATTATCTCATATTCAAATGAATTAAGATAACCATCAGATCAGGTTTAATATATTTATATATTGACATTCATAGTGGAAATGATAATTTTGGCAATTTATCACTCATGTAGGTTATTGAACATACCCAAACAAGAAAACTCTACACTCATTAATGAGTAAGATTTTATAGTTATAAAATAGTAGTTTCATATTATAATAAGAATAATTATTATAATATAACTTTTACACAAGGTTGTTGGACTATTGAAAATTAATTATTTATAACCCTTAACATATCTTTTTTAGTGAGGAGTGGGGATCAATCCGAATGGAAGTACTCAAAAATGTATGTGTTTAATTTTTTGTGACCGAGTAAAAAATCATAAAAAATAAACAAAACAACTAAAGTGGGTGGTGAAAATTTGAATGGCGATGAGATAGTTATGATAATAAATACCAGTGTGAGTGTGAGTGTGAGTGTGAGTCTGAGTGTGAGTGTGAGTGTGAGTGTGAGTGTGAGTGTGAGTGTGAGTGTGAGTGTGATTGTGTGTGTGAGTGTGAGTGTGAGTGTGAGTGTGAGTGTGAGTGTGAGTCTGAGTCTGAGTCTGAGTGTGATGTGAGTGTGAGTGTGAGTGTGAGTGTGAGTGTGAGTGTGAGTGTGAGTGTGAGTGTGAGTGTGAGTGTGGTTGTGAGTGTGAGTGTGAGTGTGAGTGTGAGTGTGCATGTGAGTGTGGGTGTGAGTGTGAGTTTGTGTGCAAGTGCGAGTGCGAGTGTGGGGGGTGAGAACAGGTGCGAGTGTGAGTGCGAGTTTGAGTGCACGTGCGAGTGCGAGTGCGTGTGAGTGTGAGTGTGAGAGTGAGTGTGAGTGTGAGTTTGAGTGTGAGTGTGAGTGTTAGTGTGAGTGTGAGTTTGAGTGTGAGTGGGAGTGGGAGAGGGAGTGTGAGTGTGAGTATGAGTGTGAGTGTGAGTGTGAGTGTGAGTGTGATTGTGAGTGTGAGTGTGAGTGCGAGTGCGAGTATGAGTGCGAGTGTGGGGGGGGGGGTGTGAATTGGTGCATGTTTGAGTGAGAGTGTCAGTGCAAGTTCGAGTGTGAGTGCACGTGATTGCGAGTGTGAGTGCGAGTATGAGTGAGAGTGAGATTGTGAGTGTGGTGTGAGTGTGAGTGTGAGTGTGAGTGTGAGTGTGAGTGTGAGTGTGAGTGTAGGTGTGAGTGTGAGTGTGATTGTGAGTGTGTGTGTGTGTGTGACTGTGAGTGTGAGTGTGAGTGTGATTTTGAGAGTTATTTTCAGTGCAGGAAAGAAATAAGGATAGAATATCAAACTCTTGTGAGAGAAATCAATTGATGACGTAGGGGAAATTAGTTGGATTCTTTTTAGAATGATTTAACTTCATAAATACATTAAATTAAATAATTTAAAACTGCTATAATAGTATAATTAATTTTTTTAGAGATTATCCATATAAATAATGACTATTATATAATTTCAACAACAAACGTTTCGTGATAACTAAATGAGATAAAATTTTTAATCACTGAGTACAATTTGTTAGATTTACTCAATGATATACTATTTTCTGAGCTTGATTATATTTTCCATAGAATCCAAAAATGTAAGAATAATTTCTAATTTAGTTTGATCAAGAAACATTTTAATCGATACTTTATGTTTTGTAAAAAAATTGATTATCAAAAAATAATTTCACAGTAGCATCAAGTTAGATATATTCATGACATAGTAAAAGTGATTAAACAAGTCAAACTATACCCCCAAAGGTGTTTAGCTAAAAAAATGGATGCATTAAACATATTCAAGAAATTAGATTTTTAAGAATCCATACTGAAAGAAATTAATGAACATGGGAAAAGAGAAAATGAATCTTCTCTATCCCATAAATCCAACTATATCTTCTCTTATGATATCTAGTATCTTATAATATGTCTTTTTTCATTTTATATTCTTTTACGTACCACGTGTTTCGGGGTGCCTATAATTCCTCAATATCCTCATTCTATAGACTTTTTTTATTTTATTAATCCTCCATTTTAAGCTCCAATCATAGCACCCATATGATGCTTTTCACCTCAACATTTCACATTGACTATGGATGTTTCTCCTCACAAATGACAATAGAAATACCCCAAAAAAAGGCTTGTATTCTTTAATTCTCTTCACCATGAAATGTTTGTGATCCCAAAACAATATTTTATCCACATGGGTAGTTCATGGTTTTTCATTACTGAGTGATGGATGTTTAATTTATAGTTCCCATTTTCCACCTTTATTTTGATCAGTCTTACCTTATTCAACCAAGACAACCTAATTTTTTTTACAAAAATTAAGAAGTGAGAAGATAGAAATTGGGAAATTATTTCTCCAATTCTAATTTTAGGTCATTGGTCTAGTTAATAATTTCCAAATGCTCAATGTAATTTGGGACCTTACAGTATTGATTTTTCATGCCCAAATCTAATTTGGTTGGGCTTAGAGGTCACATGCTGATGTCCAAGTTGGTTTTGTATTTTAATATATATATATATATATATATATATCTAATTTTAATATATTATTTTTTTATTAAATTATTTTTAAAAAATATATACTAAATATTATGATGAATAATATATTACAAAATTAACTTTTATTATTTTTATTATAATACATTATTATTATTATATTTACTCTTTCTTGTCTTAAAATTTGTGTAGGTCTTCCTATGGGGGTGTCTGGTTCGGCTCACAGAACCTCCTTTATCAAGGGGATTCATCCCCGGATCAGCACAAGAGTGTTTGGAATTTCCCTTATAGATATCATCTATAGTAAGGATTCCATAAATGGCATCTTGTAGTACCAAGGCTCAGATTCATAAGATGAAAGTTGTTATATATTAGTGAGGGATTTTTTAGTGGTAAAATGATTCCTAGAAATGGATCTGTGGCAGAGCTTAGTTCACATGGAATGCTGATGGTAGTGGAGGATGGGTGGCATGAATCAGTGGCCATCTAGGATTTGGGAGTGGATATGACATATCTAACTTGTAGAGTCTCCTCTTATAGCGTCGATAGATTCAGATACCACAAATATGGATTTTCATCATAAAGATGATAGTTCTATTCTCCATTGCATTGATCAAGATCGACGACCTATCTGGATCTATGTTGTGTGACTTTTATGGGAGCATCCCACATTGATTAGAATTTTTATTGGTGTAGAATAGCTTCATTACAGGGGTCTCGAGGTTTCTTCTGGTTCATTCTGCCACAATGGTGGTGACTTTAGATCTCAATCAGGCATACACCTGAAAGTACAATTCCGTTATCCATATAGGTTTCTGAATCCATAGAGGAAACAATATTTATTTATACGATAATGTTTGGCATCATCAATATATGGTGAGGTGTTATGCAACATCTTCTTCCCCTGGTAATCATGGAAGGATAAATGAGAAGTGTGGTGGGTTGATGGAAGCTAGAAATAGTGAGTTTAGGTTTCTATGGGGGTAACTCATGGTTTGATGAAGATAGTGATGTGTTAAGATGGTGCGGTAGTGATTAATGCCAATCGTAGGGTATGGTAAAAGAAAATTATTTTCCTAATGCAACACAATGGTTGACCAGGGTCATCTCACCTATGGAAGTTCTCAGTTTGTTTACTCACTTATTCATAATCACCTGCAAACTAATTATTATTTTTTCTTATTTAATGAAAACATAGATAAATGATTTTTGGTTTTTTATTATTTTATAAAATATTGAAATTAAATTAAAATTTAAACTTATACTAACATGAAATTATAAACATAATAAGTTAAGAATAAAGAACGTGGTATTAGGTTTGGTATTTGGGCTCCATCATTATTCACCTTTATTTGGTTAATTTTTGTTTGAAACATCAATCATGAAATCTCAGGATTAATTTATATACATTGTTTAGAAATTGTGAAATCTATAATGCATTATGCAATCTTAATTTCTCATCCTTATACTCTTCATGGTTGATGACACACCTTGGTCAAGGGTGTACCATCTTGAAGTACCCTACTCAATGAAATGTTTCTTCATCAATTAATTACATCAACTCCATTTAGTATGAATCTAAAAAATGAAGATTGGGAAAAAAGGATAAACAAAACAAGAGAAATAGATTGATTTTATTTCCTTGGAGGACATTCACAACACTAATTAATTCTACTCATATCTTCAAAAAACATAAAATAAAATTTACGTACAAATCCAATAACACCTTGATCTCCCCCAGGGAAAGACTAGGGTAAGACCCTCTTTTTCGAGGATAGTAGATCACTTGGTGGATGGAAGGAAAAGAATAAGAAAAACTATATAATATAATGATGATGAGAAAAATTAAATTAAAATGAAAATGGGGCGAGAGAAGAAGAAGGATAAAAACATATGAAATCATAAAATAAAAATAGAATAAGAATAGAGAGAGAATAAAAATATGAAAATAAATGAGATTAGAATTAGAATAAAATAAAAGAAATAAAATTCAATCTATATATAAAATATTGTTAAAAAAAGAAGAAAATAAAGCAATAGTAGAATAATGAGAATGATAAGAAGAAAAAAGAGGAATAGATTTAATGTGTGGAACACTTGGAAGAAAATACATGAAAAAATTTATTTAACAAAAAAATTCAAATTCAAATTCAAATAAAAATAAAAATAAAGAAACAGAAGAAAATGAACATCAGTAGAAGACATAGGGATTAAACTTTAGTGTGGGTTTTGAATCCATTTGGCAGTGGAAGAATCCCTCTTATTATAGTCAGCGAAGGGGAATCATCCAGCCTTCCTCAACCTTTATTCCTTTATTAAGGCCTGAGATTGGGAGATTTAAACCGAATGAGAATCATGGATGTTTATCTTATGGCTTGGATAAAGTTAATGCAGTAGTGGACACTGATGGATCCTATGAGGTAGAGGATGTAATGCCCCAACCCTAGTTACCCTGAGTCGGTTCATTATTATATAACATTGGCATGATCACAAGAGATCAAGTATCGAAAGACCGATTTGTTTAGTATCCATGGAAGTACTAGATACATACATATGTTTTACATTACATTATGATATGAAAAACAACAACATCATGTCTTCTTTGAACACACTCATACTCTTTAGCTTATCCTTGCAATTCTGTCATAATATACTTCATCACATCATGGAAGAAATAAAACATAGAAAGTGATGAGCTCAGATGCTCAGGAAGGATGACAATATAGCGGAAACTTTCATAAATAAGCATAAACATTTAAGAAAATGTATAAGACTAAATCATATTCATTTTAAACGTAAAAATATGAGTAATGTGGAAAACATAAATCAAATAATTCAATTTACTTATTCACATGAATATTCTATTAATCAAATAATCACATGTAATATCAATAGCCAATTTCATAATGATGGAATATATAATGCTAGAATTCATAACCACATAGTAAAGGCCTCGTACCAAGACTAAAAATATGATTTTTTTCAAGGACTTGTGCCGAGACACAAGTTTGTAACATGATACCTACCGATGAATTGAGGAGATATAGCGGGATACACCCATCACATACTAAGTCCAATGCATTCCTCATATAAAAAGGTTGAAACATAACATAAACATTCGTATTAAAACTAGCATATGAAATATCAATACATTAACAATAAGCCATGAATTGTATAAAAATAACACATCCACAATTGAACATATCACAAAACCTTCAATATAATATGGATTATTTTACTATAATAAATCAACATAAAACAAGTGTAAAATCTATCAAAGGATGTTGACATAAGTGAAAACAAAACTATTTGAGAGAAATATATATTTATATTTTGAAATAATTTAAAATTAACATAATTATAAAATAAAACATTTATTATGAAAATATTCTTATAATCTTGTAAGGGAAGCCTTGAAGGTGTTTTAACAGCATAAAATAGCTACACCCACCTTAATAGTTAAAATATATTCTTACCTTAATTTTTTGAAAAGGTCATAAAGTTCCTTGTTTGGAAAACGATGGAAGGATTCCTTTCAAATTTTTTAATAGAAAGTAAAACAGGGGTATAAATGACTTTAACCCATATTATAGGAAATTTTAAAAATGTTTTGAAATAAATTTTTAAGAAACACAGATGTGGATGATAAAGAATTCCCATTAGATACTTACGTATAAACAACCTCAGATAAAAAAAGAGATTGTTAAATTAACCCTGAACTTGTACTTTTCCTCTGTTGAGGATACATTAACCTCTTATATAATAGATAATGCATTATTATTAAATTATAAATGAACCATAACCATTAATTTTATATTATATATGATCTTCTAATATTGATTTATTAATTATATTTAAGTAGTATCATCATTTCGGTTGTAAACAGATTCATTTTCCTTTATATGTTTTGTTATGTAAGTCTGGTATGTTATGGATAGGATGTATTTGATTCATTTCCAGAATGATATTATCTTCTTAAAATATATTTTTAATAATCAAATGAAAATTATTCTTTAATGGTTATGATAGGGAATGAAATTTCATCTTATTCACAGAGACGGTAATCCATACATATGCACGAGCGACAATACCACTATATTAATGGTGGGATCATATGTAATTGGATGGTATATATAAATAATTATTAACATATTATATTTATTATTTACATCAATTATACTCATTATTATACCCATCCATATAATTATGTGTTGAATAAAAAACTACACCACAACGTGGAGATGGTAAGACATACGTACGCATGTATGGTGACTTTGTCATTAATAGGATGGATAGAATAATGAATAATGGTTTACCATATTTATGATAACATCACAGTATGTACAAGGTAATGGATTAATTATTTTGGTATAGAAACAACAACGAAATATGAAGTGGAAAAAGAAAAGAACATTTAAAGAGGTGATAGAATTATTACCTCTCTTTCGGGTGTTTCCTTTTGATTTGATCAGAAGGGATCCTTAGGTTGGCTTTCGGATAAAAGTAGGGAATCTAGGTTGAATTAAAGGTATTTGGGAGGACATTTCAGCATGGTTTGGCTAAGACAAATGGAATCGGAGTTGTGATTTTTTTATAAGGGGAAGTACCCTTCGATAAAAGAGGTGAGGTTCACTTTAGGAAAATATTGAAATATTAATTTATTATAAAATCATATTCAGTTTATAATGGCTCAAAAAGGATTTACTTTGATACTAATGTGGGTATGAGTTGAAATATTCTCAACCAATAGGTTTTATACAAGTTTATGTCACCATTTTAACCTTATATTGTGGATTTAATTCTTTGTTAAATAGTTTATCTTTTACCATGTATTCTTGTATTACTATAATAAAGGTTTATAAACATAATATAAAAAGCCAAGAGAACCCCAAGTGGTTCATTATTGACATATAGAATCTTATGTATGTCCTTTTTCCGAAACATAGATTTTTAGGAATATTATATCAATTAATAAGATAGTTTTTGTTTTAAAAACTCATTTATGTCAATTTTGACACTATTTAGTATTTGATTTTTGTGAAAGTAAAAAAAACTGATTACATAGAAAAAATAAATTAAATCAATAAAAAAATGTCATATTAACCTATAAAATTATTTTAATTCATCAAAAGTATCAATTGACATATATTTGGATATTTATAATATCAATTACTTTAATGTTTCATTAATAAGGTAATAATTGCATCATCATTGTGTCATAAATAAATTTAACTATTTAATGTATAAAAATTATAAATAAAATACCATTATGTGGAAAATATTTTTATATTTCTATGTAAAATTTATAGTTGAATTTATCTTATATATTACCATATGTTAATAACTTTTTAGTTATGAAAATTTGAATTTAACACTTTTAACTCTTATTTTAGTAAAATAATAATAAATGTCCTAATCTAATCCAAGTGGATCAAAGAGAATCATATTTTATTCCAAAGGTAGTTTGGTTTTGAAAAAAACTTATCAAATAGAATTTGGACATGTGTTAGGGTAATTATAATATCATTTTTACCTTTAATTACCCTAATTACTTTTAACTGTGGTAAATAAAAATCAACAGTTACTATTAAAAAAATTATTTTCATCCTGTTGAACCACATTTTAATTACTGATGTCAACCATGTCTCTCATATTTTTTAAATTAAATTCACAAAAGCAATAAAATTATATTTTATGCAAATTTTCCAATGTTACTATAAGGAGGGAAAAAGACGTTAAAAAATTCAATAAAATTTTATATTTCTAATTTTATTATAAAATGACTCCAATTAATTACATTAAACTAATATATGTATTATGTATCTATTTTGACTTAAAATAAATTTAAATAAGATAAATAATTATTTAAATAAAAAGTAAGTTTTAAACAATAATGTAGTGTTTTTATTTATTCATCAAGATATGAATGTTTTCAGAAAAATACATAAAATTCACCCTAAGCTAATTTTGAAATTCGAAATCCAAAAATGAAGTCCATTTTGAAGAATCAAATTTATAAAATTTATAAAAGTAGGTATTACTATTCATAATGGATAGTCTGATTGGTCGTGGTGTGCTAGAACTCGAAATTGTGTATAGTGCAAGCTATTGAATTATTCAAAGAGAAATGTACCATGGAATCTTGGGGTGTTACATTCTTCCCTCATTCAAATAATTTCTTCCTTGAAATTTCTAGAATACTACGACGTAAAAAGATTCATGTGGTTCTTTATCATAAGTTCCTCGAGTTCCCACGTTGCCTCTTCCATCTTATGGATTCTTAATATAAATTTTTTTAGAAAAGTTGTCTAGTTTCTCATCACATGTTCTCTGATAACAAGAATATTGAAAGGCTCTTCATAATAAGACAGAACGGGTCCCAGTTCTATTTCTTCATAGGTGAGTACATGCATTGGGTCAGGCATGTATTTTATAAATATTGATACGTGGAACACATCATGAACATTTGAGAGACTTAAAGGCATTTCCAAATGGTAATCTACAACTCTAATTAATTTTATAAATTAAAAAGGTCTGATATAATTGGGACATAATTTACCCTTCTTACTGAATCATACAACACCCTTCCATGGAGATACCTTCAGAAAAAAATTATCTACTACTTGAAATTCCTAATCCATCCTTTGGTTATTGGAATATCTCTTTTGCCTAGTTTGATATGATATGATGTGGGTTTCGATAATCTTCACCCTTCCCATTGTTTCCTCAACATGTTTTGGGCCTACGAGTTTTCTTTTACCAACATCATCCCAACAAGTTGGTGTGCGACATCTCTTTCCATATAATGCTTCATATGGTGCCATATGAATACTTTAATTGAAGATATTGTTATAGGAAAATCATACTATAGGTAAATATTGATCCCACATACCCTGAATGTCATGTGAGTAAGATATCAACCTGTCTTATAAAGTTTTAATTGTCCATTATGATTGTCCATCAGTTTGAGGTGGTAGGTAGTGCTCAAACGAAGTTCAGTATCTTGGGCCTTTAGAATAATTTTCTAGAATCTTGCTGTAAAATGGGGATCATGATCAGAAACAATTGATAGGGGTACTCCATGAAGTCTTACAACATCATTAATATATTTTCCTGCTAAACATTCATGTGGTAAATCTTCTCTTATAGGAAGAAAATGTGAGGATGTGGTAAGACGATCAATAATGACCAATATTGTATCATTCCTTCTAGGTGTCTTTGGTATCCCCATGAAAAAGTCCATCATAATATCATTCTATTTCCACTTACGTATTGGAAGAGTTTTTATTACTCCTCTAGGATGTTTTATTCTATCCTTCACTATTGAAAAACCATACATCTTGACACATAATCAACAATCTCCCTCTTCACGTTGTCCCCCCCAAAATGTTCCTTCAAATATATATATACATCCTAGTGACACCAGGGTGTATAGTGAAAGTGTATATTTGAGAATCATCCCAAAATTTTCTTTTCTGTTCAGGTATGTCAGGAACACAAAGTCTCTCCCTAAATTTCAAAATTCTATCTTTATATACGAAGTCAATGAATGTCCAATCATTCATAACTTTAATTTTCTTTTGAAACTCCTCATCATCAGTCTGAGAACATTGTAGCCTTTCTATTAAAGATGGTTTGGTAACCATTTGAAAACATATTGATGTTTCACCTTCCATTATTATTCCCATATCCATATTTACTAGATCCATGAACATAGAATCCCATTCAACATTCATCTTGTTAAAAACTCCATGATTCATTCTGATCAAAGCATCTTCCACTTTATTTTACTTCCCCGGCTGGTAGTTTATAGTGCAATCATAATCCTTGAGAAGTTCAATCCATCATTTATGCCTCATTTCATGTTCTTTCTATGAGAAAATATACTTCAAACTCTTATGATTGGTATATATCTCACATTTTTCACCATAGAGATAGTTTCTCCATATCTCCAAAGAAAATATTATAGCTGCTAACACAAGATCATGAGTGGGTTAGTTTTTTTCATGAATTTTTAGTTGTCGTAAAGCATTGGCAATAACTCTATCATTCTGCATGAGGACACAACCAAGTTCTTTCATCGAAGTATCACTATAAATAAAAAAACCACCATTCCCAAATGGTAGTGTCAAGATAGAAGCATTGACTAATATTCTCCTCAGTTCTTTAAAACATTCTTCACACTCTTTTGTCTATACAAATATTATCCCTTTATGTGTGATCTGGGTTAATAGGTTACCCAATAGGGAAATATTATCGATTAAATGTTGATAATAACCTACTAAACCAATAGAATTGAGTACCTCAGTTATAATCATCGGTGCTGGCCATTATTGTATTAATATTGTCTTAGATGAATTGAATAATATTCCTTCCTTAGAGGCAATGTGACAATGAAAAGTGATATCCTTAATCTATAATTCACACTTTCTAAACATACCATATAATTCATTTCTTCTGAGAGTCTTTAGAATAGTGCTCAAGTGATTTTCATTATCTTCATAGCTTTAAGAGTATACCATGATATCATCAATAAATACGACTAAAAATTCAACAAAATATTCCTTGAAAATTCTATTCACTGGATTTATAAAGACAGAGGGTTAATTAGTCAGTCCAGAAGGCATTACTGTAAACTTGTAATGCCCATACCTGGTATGAAATACTATATTAAGAATGTATTCCTTCTTCACACACAACTGATGGTATCCATATCAAAGGTCAATCATTGAGAAATATTGAGCTTCCTGATGTTGATTGAATAAATCAACAATACAAGGTAGGAGATACTTTTTCTTTATTGTTATAGAATTGATCTCCCTATAGTCAATGCACAACCTCATAGATCCATATTTATTCTTAATTAAAAAAACAGGGCTCCCTGTGGATAAAAACTAGGGCGAATAAATCATTTATTACTCAATTACTCTAGTTTTTTCTTCAGTTCCACTAATTCCATAGTTTCCATTCTATAAGGGGTCTTGATATGGGCCTTGAAAGAAGAATTAAATCAATGGAAAACTCAATTTCTTGTTCTAGAGGATGTCTAGGTAAATCCTCCAGAAACACATCAACATATTCTTGCACAATAGGTGTGTCCTCTATTTGAACATTGATTTCCTCACATATAGTTATTTCACTCTCTTCCTCCCCAATAATTGAATTTAGTAGAGCTATTAGGGGTGGATCTAGATAAGAATCAAATGGTGATTATTCTACACTAAAAACAATGCATTCTTTTTCATCATAAAAAATTGTATCCTTCTTCTTCTTATAATAAAATTTCGCATCATGATTTGAAATCCAATCCATAGTGAGGATTATATAAAATTCAATCATGGGTATGATGATGATATCCGAAGATAATGCACGTTTATATGCCCTAATGGGAACAATTTCAAAAAACATTGTTACAATGATACTTCTCATAAGTGTTTTGACTAAAAAATCCCTTGTTAAATAAAATTGGAAATATCTAATTTTCATAGAAAACTTTAAAGATCTGAAACAATGAGATTATATAGAATCAAATAATGAATCGTCTAAATTTTTGTAAACCAATAAATTTCCTTCCTATATGTCTTTTGGAGCTTCAACCTCAGCAGTAGATATTGCATAAACATGGCCTTTCTCAATTGGCCTTTTCTGTGGTAAGTTTCCCTAATGATTAGGACATTAATTTACATAAATCCACATTTCTCTAAAATTGTATCATTAAACATTGATAGCTTCTTTCTTCCCATTTTAATCACGAGCATGGTTCCCATTTTAACCACACTTATAATAGAATTTCATTCCCTTTAGGCATGTACTGGTGTGTTTTTTCCCTCATTTTCTATAGGATAGAAATTCAACTTTTCCCTTCTGCTCCTTATTTCCATTTCCAGAGTGTTCAATAGTTCTCTTCATCTCTATCTTTTCTTTAAATTAGTAAGACTTAGATAATTCCTTTTCTATCTTGATAGCACATGAGACAATATCTTCATACGATGAGAAGGATTTTGAGACTAATGCTCGACTGAGAAATTGTTTTAACATATCAAAGAATATATCAATAATAATCTTTGGGTTACATATATAATCTGTTGCATGCTTTGTTAACCTTGTACATTTAGCCTCATACTTTGCGACATTCTCATCCTCCTTTTTCCTCAGACTCAAAAATTGTTTTTCCATATCCGCTCTATGGTCATGTGGAATGTATTTTTATAAGAAAAGTTTTTTAAACAACTTCCATTCCATATTTGATACTTCTTCATGCTTTTTTTGTTTTGAATTAATGATACAAATTTATCTACATCTACTGTGAGGAGATAAACTTCCATAAAAACTATTTCCCTTTTGCTACTCCCCAATGCATGAAATAATTTCTCTAATGAACTTATCCATTTCTCAGATAAAAAAGAATTTTTATTCCCATTTTATGTTGGTGGTTGTTTCCTAATTAGGTGGTCTAACATTGATCCTATGGGTTGTGGATCAGGGTTCTCTATACGGTTCATGTTATTATTCATAACCTTAGTGAGTTGTCCTAGTATGGTTATAAGTTGTTCAGAACCAATTGCATCACTAGCTCCACTATAATTATCTTGAGTAGAAGGGAAATTACAACATGGATTACGTGTGTTGATACGGTTTCCATTCCTCCCACTAGGCTCTATTTCTAAAAAAATGCATACACTAGCTTAGTTTATTAATTCCAATACATAATTCAAAAGTAGTAAAATACCTGACATAAACTGAACAGTTTATGCATATAATCCATATTCTTAAAAATGTTTTCCTTGAGAAAGTATTTGTATATAATTACCTGATAATAGTTTATAAAGAAAATTCTGAATTATCCTAAGCGAATCCCCTATGAGTGTTGTAAACAAGAGTGAAACAAGGCCCATCGTCGTATACCAGGATACCCTGGGATACTCCCGAAACACCTAGTCAGAGTTTTCACTCCTAGGAACATATCTACCCGAGCTGCCTCTACCTGTTCGTGTCTAGATAGGGAATTAATTTTTAGATAATACACAAATTATATTCTTTAAAAAAATTCTAGGATGTTCTTCTATACTAATCCCCATAGTCTATCTTAGGGTAATTTTCTCTAATAAGTGTATTTTATAAATCAAGCTTTCTAGGTTTGTACAAAACTTCCTCTAATACCAACAGTAACACCCTAACCCTAGATACCCATAGTCGTTGCATTATTATATAAAATTTTCATGATCACAAGAGATCAATTATCGAAATAATGATTAGTTTTGTATTCTTGGATGTACTAGATACACACATAATATATACATCACATTATGAAATAAAAAACAACAACATAATGTCTACATTGAACACACTCATATCCCTTATCTTATCCCTTAGAGTCAGTCATAATATAATTCTTCACAACATCGGAAAAATAAAACATGGAAATGGGTGAGCTCAGATGCTCAGTAAGGATAACAATATAGAAAAAACATTCATAAATAGGCATAAACATTTAAGGCGATGTATAAAACTAAAACACAATACTTTTAAACATAAACATCATAAAAATATGGAAAATATTAATAAAATAATTCCATTTAATTATTCACATGGATATTTTACTATTCAAATAATCACATGTAATATCAATAGCCAATTTCATAATGATTAAATGCATAATGCTAGACATCATATCCACATAGTCAAGGCCTTGTGCCAAGACTACAAATAAGATTTTGTCAAGGCCTTATTCCAAGACACTAGTTTGTCTCATGATACCTACCAATGAATCTTGGAGCTATAGTGGGCTTCACCCATCACTTACTAAGTCCAATGACTTCATCATATGAAAAGATTGAAACATAACATAAACATTCGTATAAATACTAGAAAAGGAAAAGGTACTACTTTAACAATAAGACATGATGGTAAAAAAAGAACACATCCAAAGTCAAAAATATCACAAAACAGTCAATATAATATTGAATATTGTATCATAATAAATCAATATCAACCAAGTGTAAAATCTATCAAAGGATGTTGACATAGATGGAATAAAAAATATTTGAGTGAAATATCTCTCTGTATTTTGAAATCTTTTAAAAATAAAATATTTATTAAAGAAAATATTTATTTTGAAAATATTCTTATAAGCTTGTAAGGAAAGACTTGAAGGTGTTTTAACAGTGGAAAATTTCTGCACTGGCCATATAAGTTAAAAAACACTCTTACCAAAATTCGTCGAAAAGATCATAAAGTACCTTGTTTGGAAAAAGATGAAAAGATTCCTTTCAAAACATTTTATAAAAATTAAAACACGGGTATAAATTAAAATAATCCATATTATAGGAAATAGTAAAAATGCTTTGAAATTAATTTTTAAGAAACACTGATGTGGATGATAAATATGTCCTATATATTCTTACGTAAAACAACCCCAAATAAATAAATAAATTGTAAAATTAACCCTTACCTTGTACTTTTACTTGGTTGATGTTACATTAAACTATTGTATTATAGTTAAATCATTGTTATTAAATTATTAAAGATACAAATACATAAATATAATATCATATATGATCTCCTAATATTGTTCTGTTAATGATATTTTATTAGTATCATCATTTCTGGTGTTAACTGATTCATTTTCCTTTATATGTTTTGTTACGTAATTACTATTTTTTATGTATAGGATGTATCTAATACATCTAAATAATTATATTAAGTTCTCAAACATTATTTTTAATCACAAAATGAAAAATATTATTGAGTGGTTACGATGGGGAATGAAATTTCATCACGTTCATGGAGACAGTAATCCGTACATACGCACGAGCGACAATACCATTCTATTGATGGTGGAATCATATGTAATTGGATGGTATATCATATATAAATAATAATTAACATGTTATTTTTTATTTACTAAAATTAAACTCATTATTACACGCATCTAAATAATTAAGTGTTGAATAACAAACTACACCACGACGTGGAGACGGTAAGCCATACGTACGCACGTATAGTGAATTTTTTATTCATGGGATGGATAGAATAAGGAATATGGTTGTACCATATTTATAATAAAATAAAAGTATTTAGAATGTACTGGAGTTATTAATTTGGTATTTCAACAACAAAGAAAGGGGAAGTTTAAGAATAAAAGAAATTTGAATGAGGTGATGAAATTATTACCTATTCTTCGGGTGTTTCATTTTGATTTCATCAAAAGGGCTCCGTAGGTTAGATTTATAATAAAAGTAAGGATTCTAGGTTGAGGTCAGGGTATTAGGGAGGATATTTGAGTAGGTTTTGTCTGAGACAAATGGATTTCAATGTGTTATTTTTAGAGAAGTGGAATACCATTTTATAAGATAGGTGAGGGTCCCTTTAGGAAAAGCTTGAAATATTAATTTATTATTCAATCATATTCAGTTTATAATGGATCTGAAAAGATTTATTTAGGGGATAAGGTGGGTCTAGGTAGAAATACTCTAAACCAATAGGTTTTAGACATGTTTAGATCAAAATTTTAACCATATCTTTTGGATTTAACTCTTAGTTAAATAGTTTAACTTTTACCATATATTCTTGTACTATTATAAAAAATAGTTAATAAACATACCATAAAAATCCAAGAGAACCACAAGTGGTTCATTATTGACATATATAACCTTATATAATCCTTTTTCCAAATTGTTTATTTTTATGAATATTATATCAATTAATAATATAGTATTTTTTTTAAAAACACATTTTTGTTAATTTTGAAACTATTTAGAATTTTTTTTTGAAAAAATAAACAAAACTTGATTACATAAAAAAATAAATCAACACTAAAATGTAATATTAACCTATAAAGTTATTTTAATTCATAAAAATTCTCTATTTAGATTTATTTGGATATTTATAATATGAATTATTTTAATCTTTCATTAATAAGGAAATTACTGCATCATCATTATGTCATAAATAAATTTAACTATTTAATGTATAAAAATTATAAAAAATACCATTATATATAAAATATTATCATCTTTATAATGAATATTTATAGTCTAATTTATCTTATTTATAGCCCTGTATTAAAAAATAAATAGTTATTATAATTTGAATTTAACACTTTTAACTCTTCTTTAAGTAAAATAATAATAAATGTCCCAATATAATCCAAGTTAATCAAAGAGGGTCATATTTTATTCCTATGGTTAATTTTGGTCGAAAAACACTTATCTAATAGAATTAGTACACATGTTAGGGTAATTATAATATCATTTTTACCTTTAATTACACTATTTATTTTTAACTCTGGTAAATAAAATTCAAAAGTAACTATTCTTAAAAAATTATTTTCATCTTATTGAACCACATTTTACATACCAATGTCAATTTTGTTTCTTTTAATTTTTAATTTCAATTAATATAATTTGTAAAATTATGTTTTATGTAAATTTTCTAATGTCCCAAAAAGGTGGGTAAAAGACGTTACAAAATCCATTAAAACTTTATACATCTTATTTTATTATTAAATGACTCCAATAAATTAAATTAAACTAACATAGGTATTATGTATCTATTTTGACATAAAATAAATTTAAATAAGAATAAATAAATGTTTAAATAAAAATTATTTTTTAAACAATAACGTAGTATTTTTCACTATTCATCAGAAAATGAATGTTTTCAGAAAAATACCAGAAATTCATCCTAAGATAATTTTTATATTACAAATCCAAAAATAATGTCCATATTTAAAAATAAAATTTATAAAATTTCAAAATGTGGGTATTACTATTCATAACGGTTGGTTTGATTGGTTGTGGTGTGCTAGAACTCGAAGTTGCATACAATGCAAGCTATTGCATTATTAAAAGAGATATGTACCATGGAAGCTTGGTTTGCTACAGAGGATGTTGACTGCATGGCCTTGTCCTTGTATATGGGAACATGCATGGAGTTAGTGATGTGTGGTGGTGAATTGGATGTCGTAGCAATGAGGAAAACATTTTCTTCATCGACTAACTCCTTCATATAGAGTTTACATTGGCTGGATGAAGCTAAATAAGGTTTTAGGGTGATAGTTCAACGGTCTAGAGGATATCCATTGTGGTCCCGATCGATGATAGTGGTTAGAAGCTCGAGCTCGAGCTCGGGGTGGTTAAACATGGTGGTATCAAGGAGAAGAAACAGTGTATGGAGGATGAGAACGAAGGTGGTGAGTGGTGGAGCACATGGGAAGGTCTATTTGAGGAGTTATCAGGTATGAGTGAGTGATTTTTTAAATCATGAATAATATCCAACCAAAAAATGTGTTCTTTTTCTAAATGCTGAGTGTGTGTATGCTTATTTTTTAAAAAATATATATGGAATTTGGTGGCCACAATACCGAAACAGGTCAAGATCTTGGAAAACATATAGCGACATACATGGATGATCCGCAAAGCTCGTCCACATGGGCCTTCTGGGCCACACTTCACCCATTACATTTTGTAAGGGTCCAGGTCCCCTACTACTGGGAGGCCTTCTAGGGGGTTTGTATGGTGGGATGGCTTTTTAGCTGGCTATGTGCCATGTTCAATTTCATATTTTATTCTTTCTATCTTTACAAATATTATTTTTATTAAAAATACATTTAGCATAAAAAATTTCAAGACACTTATGAAAATTATCACCATTCATTTAAATATTATAACTAATAACCAAAATTAAATTTCATTTATCCATTTTAAACCATTTTAATTAAATAATTTCAATTTCACATGTTTTAGTAAGACAATGAAATTCAATGGAATTTACATTATAAATTATTTCAAAACCATTGGAATTTGAATAAACAATATGCATGAATGTTGACTCTCTAAAATACCCCCACACAAAAAAAATCATATCCTCAAACATAAAATCTCAAAAAATAATTATGAGGGAACCAATGTTATAATTATTTACATATTGATGTATTAAAATCAAAAAATTATCAATGTTAAATCAAATTTTCAAAAATACACATAGAATATTAACTCAATTTCTCACTTTTTAATGAAACAATCAAATCAAGTTTTTTACTTTTCACTATTTCAATATTATAGAACTTATTTTATCATTCAATATAGTCCTTTATTTCATTATTATTAAACATTAAAAATCACGATCTAGCATACATTTTATTCTTTTCACAAATCAAAAATGATATAAATTCAAGTAGAGTTATTATTATTTAATGAATACATGATCATTATTTATATGCTTGTGAATTAACTAATTTTACTAGTCTATACTAACAAAAATCATATAACACCAAGATAAATTTTGAATTAAGGTTTAAATTTCTTTGAGTCTTAAGGTTGGTAGGATTTGATGCTTTAAAAATTAAGTCTCATGGAGGAGGTTTATCTATTAAAGTCTAATGCATGATTTCAGAAGTAAAAGTGTAATGATATTCTCCCCTTCAAAATGTAACAACCATCACTTCCCCCAAAATTCAAAGTAAATGTTAAAATCAAAATAAATCATAATGAATGATTTGTGTACTCTCTTGGGTCTTTCTATAATTTTATACCATTTTTCTTTACCAAATTACTTTTTCATTTTTTTCAATGTTATGCTTGGAATAAACCTCATATCCACAACCTAACCACATATGATAACAAAAATTGTTCTAAAAAAGTTTATTTTTGATTCTTCTAAGTCAAAACCCATTCTTTTCATTTTTTTGGATCATTTTATCATTTTCTATTTTCATTCAAGTGGTCTAAAAAAATAATGTGTAAAATTAAATAATCAAATAACATTTATTTACTCCCATAATTAGAACCCTCAGTATTTATCTATACAATGTATTTTATCCCTTCCATAATGACTCCATTAAACCCCACATTTTACCTTTGAATATTAGTAATATACAAAGAAGAGGGTAAGAATGGATAAGGTTTTCTTGAAACATGGATCATTCATAACAATGGAATTCATGGTCTCTATAGGTTAACAAAGACTTGGTCATGATATCTTCTAGATAATGGTTCATATGATTTGGGACAATCACAGAATGAATTATAGATAATAACAAATAAATTCACATAAATTTCAGAAATTTATTGTGGGAAATTTTATTGGTAAATTTCATTTACAAGAATCAACTATTTCTCTAAAATCACGAGCCCTTATTCTAATATACATTCTTCACATTAATCATTTAATTACCCATTTTACTCAATTAATCTCACTATCATTGAAATCTAATGCATGAAATCACATGACTCCTAAAAAACTCATGTGTCCAAGATAATTCATGTGAATCATAATTCTAGAATGTACATGAAATTTCAATTTAAAGATCAACAAATTTTGTTGGAAAAAATTTAGATAGTTTAAAATATAAAAAATAAAAGTGATCTACCTTTCCCATGAGGTTTAGTCCTCTTTACTCCTTAATTTTTTTTGGGGGGGGATACCTTGTTCCTTCAACATTATATAAAATAAAATTACTCAATTAAGGAAAATGAACATGTTTTTTAAGATAAAAATGATAAAAGGTAGTGGCCTACAAGTTTAGAATAATCATAAAAAATGAAATTTAAGGTCATACATTTCATGTAATGGGATGAGTGTTGGTATAATCTCATAAGTGGTAGCTGAAGTTTTACTGCCTCTAGAGAAAATTATCAAATATTATCCATAGTTTGATAGTGGGAGGATCTTCATAGATTTAAACCACCACATGTGGATTTTTCAAGCTTATAATTCTATTTTAGTGGTAATGAATCCAAGGATATATTACAAAAAATACACCACCTTCACAATTATATACAGACTGCACGGTGGAGGTTGGATGAAGTATGTAACCTAATACTTTTTTATTTATTGTTGTATAACCACTTCTTGCACTTTTAGTGCCAGATTAATATGGGATATATTAATTTAATGATAAAAAGTAGGGTAAGATTTTATTTTGATTCTAAAGAATTGAAACAAGAAATATTTAAATAAGAATTCTACCATTCGTAATGAGAAAACTCTATCTTACTTTCCACAAGATAAAAAACATGGAATTATTCATGAGCCTCAAAAAATGTATGTTTATTAAAATTTGGGAGCTCCATGTGTTCCTCAATAGGTGAATGTTTTCTCTCTTCATCTTCCTCAAAAATGTATAAAATATTTTTTTAATCTAAAAATTCATAGAAGTGGGAATTAATACTCAATTCATCTTGACTAAAATCAGATTAAATAAAGATTGAGATAAGATCAACTCCCTTAGTTTGTTCAGGATGAATATTTTCGTCAATTATAAGTGCCTCATTGAGTTGGATGGCAGAAAGTTGAGGTTAGTAGTCAGGCTCCCCCATCATCTCTTTAAATTCCACCACATGAGTGGTGTCTTCCTATTTCATGGTTATTGTGACATGCAATGATACTGTCTCTTCTAAGTTATATGTATTTTTGAGATCAAGTTGTACCTCATACTCAATCCAAAATTCATCTAGTTCTTATTGATCTCCCATAATTAGCTAAACTGAATGTCCTTCCCTATTAGGAATATACTCTTTATCATTAGGATCATTTTGGATCTGTTGCATTAGATAGTTGGTCATGGATAATCTTTAATATTGGACTCAATTTCATGAATTTCCTCAGAAAAATGAGGAAAGACTAGTGGATCTTAGTCAACTTTAGGATTAGTGATCCCAAATGATACGTTATTGTTCTTAGTTATTTGATCCATTTTTCCTTGCAGATTTTCACCATCTCTTCAAAATTTTGAACATCGTATTTGAGTTTGTTCATAGCCACTTGCTCTTTGATGTGGTAGTGTTTTCACACTCTTTGCCACATCGTTTTTGTATTTTCAATTGACTTTTTATATTAAAATGTTGTTTTTAGTCAATAATTGATAATTATTGTGTTTTTGCACTTTGATGTGTAAAATAATAAATTTTAGTTTAAAACATGTGTTTTAATGTGCTTTAGTGTCATTTTAAATAATTCTAAAATTAACATAGCCTTTCCAATTAGAAATTTATTTATTTATTATTTTATTTTTATAATTTTTCATTTTAGTTAGTTTATTAATTCATTTAATAAATTAATTAATGCCTTAATCTTTAAATTGTAAATAAATAACTCCTTTTGTTTTTAGACTTTTAAAAATTTAATTAGTTTTAAAAATTTAATTTTCTTCGTTTAATATATTTTATTCTTCAATTTAATTAATTATTTAATTAATTTGTTAAATAATTTAAGCATGTTACTATAAATATTTTAATTTGTGCCTTAATTAGGTTAGTTTAGTTTTTAAACCCAGATTAATTCATTCTCTTAAATCACATTTTATTAATTTTATTATTTTACTTTGTGTTTTTAGTTCCGTTCTAATTAATTTAATTTATTAATTTATTTAATTACTTATTAGTTTCAATAAATTATTTTATTAATTTAATTATTGTTGTTGTTTTTGTTCGCATGTGTTGTGGTCACACGGTCCGGCCCTTATCAGTAGTCTTGCTACCGTTACACCATACCTCATGGCTAGTCCCTATCAGGGGAGTTACTCATACTTGTGGGGATTAAAAGAAGCTTTTCGTTGGAATACAGCATAAAATAATCTAGAGGTTGTTGTAGGGGTTGTATGCACTCACTGGGAGTTCAATTAAAGGCTTGTGATGTGCATTCCAAGATGCGCCCCGTGGATATCTGCTGCCAGTTAGTATATTTTTCTGTTTTTCATCTCTATATAAGAGGACGCGAAACTCCTCTCAGGGGGCCGATGGGTGGGGGCCAGGACCAGAGTACCCGGGGGAGGGAATCATTCCACAGCGGGATTAGGACACTCCATTCCCGATTCACCACCCATATCATCCACTTCTCATGGACAGGGATCATCTTTGACCTGGAGACAGGACCTACTCCTCCATTCTCCACCTCTTCTCCACTTTTCTGTTTCTGGTGTTTTCAATTGCATCTGTAAATACGTGTGTTCTGTTTAGTTAATTGAATTATGATGTTAGTAGTGTTTAATTCATTGTGTCGTTTCTTCTTTCTCGTTTTGCGTTGTGATCTCGAATCTCCAGAAATGCAGATCTAATTTGCGGGGCTCGATCTTGTTTATGAAACCCAACACGATATGGAGATCCACACATCAACGCGATCACATTCTTTCTATTCACCATGGTAGATCATGTCTGTGAGTTAGACTAAGTGAGAGCGAGATCTTGCATAAAACTATTTCCCACTTTCTTGTTTAATTTCTTCTCCCCTTCCTGTCTTGATTTCTTGAACTGAGAATCAAGATTGGTTGTGCGATGTGCCGATCTTAGTGAAATCATTCTAGATTATGAGAAATTCTTTCTATAACGAATTTGATGTGTGAGTCACCTTTCATATTGGAGGAACGCTTGAGCATGGAAGAAATTCAATGTTTGAGTGTTTAATTTCTAGGAGAGACTTGTGCATGTTCTGAGACATCGATCATGCACTATGCGAATATGAGAATTATTCGTGTTGATCTAGGAAGGTGAGTAGGGGGTGTATTAACCGGGGTCTAGCCTTGTTCACACTGTCTTTTATCTTCTGTGTCTTGGTGTCTTTTGTTCGTTCTGTGTCTTGTGTTGTGTATGCGCCTATTTTCTTTTCTTGGTTTTTTATTGTGTCTCTTTGTTTTTTCACTTTTCCATCTCTGTTTCTCCTCTGTTCATCATTGTTCCACATCCACTGTTCTCTTCAGCACTGTTTAGTGTTAGCTTAGGAGTTTTTTTCTGTTTTCAAAGTATATAAAAATAAAAAAAAAAGATTTTCAGAACAGACCACAAAGGCTCTCGACACAGCTTCCTTGAGAGCGACCCCAAGGTTATTCACTGTGGTATATCTTGGTTCTTTATAAATGTAAGCTTGACCGTCCTTGCGATAAGGACGCACGTCAAATTTTGGCGCCGTTGCCGGGGAAGCAACGAGTGTCTCAGTGGTTTTTCCAATTTTTTATTTTATTTTATAATAAAAAAACACAAAAAAACCAGAAAAAAACACACTCATACACAATGATAAACTCTAATGAATTTGATTTAGTGTCACTGTTTGACCCGGTTCAAGATCTTGAGGAGGCTGTTGCTAATTTTCAATGTTGGATGCATGAAAGGGAGAATCAAGAACATACTAATGAGTAGACAACTTATTCTCATGAGATCATGCAATTGATGCAACTAACCATGGATAAGGTCAAGGGATACCAGGATGACAGTGCAGTACCACCACCTCTCATTGAAGCCAATGATTCTGGAAAATAGTTGAGAAGGCATGAAAAATGAAACAAAAGAAGGAAAAAGATGGATTTTCCCATCTTTGATATGGATTTTCCCCTAGAGTCAAAGCTGGACATTCTAGAACCAACTTTTGAGGATTTTCTCAACGGCTGACAGAAGACAGAACTGTCAATGATTCATGATGCTGGGAATTTCTTTGATGACCATTCATTCCCTGATTTCCATTCTAATGATTTTTCTTGATATAACTATTATAATGAATTTTCAGTGCTTCGACAGGTGGAGCCAGCACATGACATTATATCGTTCTCCTTAGAAGACTCAGCAGGTGAGGTGGTGTGTTTTGAAGAGAGGCTGGAGGAGATTGACTACCTCGCTCTTGCCCCGGACCCTCTCCTAGGATCATTATTCCATCATAAGGAGGAACAAGCAGCACCGATAAAGGGAGTTTACAATTTTATGGAAGGAGCTATATTTTTATTCAACCTGGATTACATCGAAGCTGATTTTAATTGTGTTGCTCCATATGTAGGTATTGAAGATGCATCTCATTTTTGTGATCTGCTAGAGAGTGAAGAAGATTTGGTTGCTTCTACTGAAGAGTTAATGGAACTTCCCATTCTAGAAGACACTTCCAGTTTGGGAGTTACTTTTGAAGAGGAATTTTTGGAGTTGTGCACTAGAATAGAAGTGGATGATGACACATCTTTTCTTGTTACAGAAGAATTTGTTTTTTGGAATGAACCAGATGATAAGTCACATCTAAGATATTCATTTCTACAACTTGTGCACACTCAACCTCAAGCAGAAGAAGTAGGAAAGTACCACTACATTCTGTATTCCCCTCCATCACTCAACATGAGGCACTTCACTGCCCAGGAGGGGAATTTGGTTGAAGCAGCACAAGGGGTACTCCAAAGATGGAAAGTGACTGATGTTGGAAGGAATCACACCTGGTGGTTCATGAGAAAGAAACCAAACCCCTCATCCGGCTGGGGTTGATCCGAGGACTGTCCAGTTGTGGACAGTCAAACTACAGCACCCCCTGGGGGGTTATCCCAAGATTATCCCTTTTCATATCCTGCTTTAGTTTCTTATTTCATCTTGTTTTAATTTGAGTTTTGTTTTTTTGGGACAATAAATAGGCAGTAGATTCCACGTGGCTATCATTGAAGTCCCAAAAGAAGAGTACACTGGATTAATGGATAAAACTCCCTAACTCATACGCTGTGGTTGTTTTTTTATTTGAGCTTTAAATCTTGAACACTAATGTTAAACTGTTTCATCATGTAGGTGCCAACATGGAGTATCCATAGTTCATGCACATTGAACTAAAAGGGAGACATTTGTAAATTTGAGAAGCTTCACGTTCTGGGGAGTATTGTTTTACGTTGCAATGTTTCACTCTTTACATTTTTATTATGTGCTATCGTGAACTAAGTGTGGGGTCTTCTCACTGATTTTTGAAACTCTTGGACTGTGTTTTATGCTTGGGTGTTTGCTGTTAATATCTACTTAGTTTAAAATGTATTATGAACTGATTTGCTGAAACATGCTTGCAACCTTTAATTTTATTTTCATTATGTTGTTTCTAAACATCATTGCTAAACATGCTACTATTTGAAGTAAATTGTTAAAATATTTTGTCTGCTCACACTGCTTCAAAAGCATGAAGATTTTAGGAATAGAATTGTACATGGATTCTTGTGAGGATGGTGGGGTTGGTCTTTTTTTGTTTTTCTTTTGTTTTTAATTTTATTTTCTTTCACTTTTTGTGTGGAAAATAAAATTTTTGAACTTCATTGATACCCCTCCATATTTTTTTCAACTGAAATGTCTATCTGTTTGGAACATTAACTGTCTCCTACCATGAGATTCAACATTGGGGACAATGTTGGGTTTTAATTGTGGGGGAGAGGGGTCATTCTAGTGTCATGTAGAATTCCACATTATTGAACATGAGTTTGTGGTTGGTTCAAAATTCCTTTATATTTTTTTCAAATTATTTTATCACATGATGGTCATTGGATGTTCACTAGTACTTAAATTATGTATTTATTAGTGGATAAGTGTTTTCTGGATGTTGAGAGTGACACTTAGTCAGAAACTATTAATCATGAATGATTGCTGAGTGCAATTGTTCACTGTCTCTATGAAACCTTCTGTTTAGGAACTAAGGATTAGAGTATGACAGGATAGGTTTTGTGGAGTAAGGATCATGGCTTGGAGTAATTTGATGTTCTCACTGGAACCAAGGGGGCTCACATCTTTTGATTAAATAATGTCAATCACTTTAGGAAGTCAACTTGATTGATTATTAATTAAGTCATTTGTAAATGGAGTAAAATGGGAAAATGGGATCCCACGGTGAGTATCTGAGACAAGGTGCACTGGCTGTATTTATGTGAATAAATAAATCCAATTTCAATCTTAATAAGTTCTATGCACATTGCTCCGAACATGGAATATGGCTGGGGAAAAAGTAAAATAAAGTGCCCTTGTCAAAAATTAACTCATTAAGGTGAGTTGAATTTTGAACCCTGATGAATAAGGGAGGAATTTACTTGGTTAATTTTATTTTGAGTTAAAACAATAAAGCGATCAATTTAAGGGACTTTAATTTCTGGGACTTGGAGGAAGGTGAGAATGGGAGGTGCCCTTTGTTAATTTTTGAATTCCACTTCATCTAACCTATCAACACTCCTTGAATTAGAACTTGAACTCGAAGGTGAAGTAGGACAATTAATGAATATATTTAGCAGGCATGACATACTTGACAATGTATGAATTTGTAATGCTCTTAACATCTAGTGGGATTTTGAAGCTAAGAAGGACATCATTTTTTAACGCATTTGAAAAGATTGACCTACTGTTGGTCTTGATCCTTTGGGTATTAAAGTTTAATCATGCACCTTTATTTGAACAGAACTTCACAAATCATCTTTCTATTTTAATGTCAAAATGCATGTACTTGTTTGAGGACAAACAAGGATTTAAGTGCGAAGCAGTTTTATGTGGCAGTGTTTTCACACTCTTTACCACATCGTTTTTGTATTTTCTATTGAGTTTTTATATTAAAATATTGTTTTTAGTCAATAATTGATAATTTTTGTGTTTTTGCACTTTGCTGTGTAAAATAATCAATTTTAGTTTAAAACATGTGTTTTAATGTGTTGTAGTGTCATTTTAAATAATTCTAAAATTAACTTAGTCTTTCCAATTAGACTTTTATTTATTTAATATTTTATTTTTATAATTTTTCATTGTAGTTAGTTTATTAATTCATTTATTAAATTACTTAATTCCTTAATCTTTAAATTGTAAATAAATAACTCATTTTGTTTTTAGTCTTTTAATAATTTAATTAGTTTTAACAATTTAATTATATTTGTTTAATATTTTGCATTCTTCAATTTAATTAATTCTTTTATTAATTATTTAAATAATTTAAGCAAGTTACTGTAAATATTTTAATTTGTGACTTAATTAGGTTTGTTTATTTTATAAACCCAGATTAATTCATTCTTTTAAATAAAGTTTTATTAATTTTATTATTTTACTTTATGTTTTTAGTTCTGTTCAATTTTATTTTATTTATTAATTGATTTATTGATTTATTAGTTTTGTTAAATTATTTTATTAATTTAATTTTCTTTGTTTTTTTTGTTCGCAGGTGTTGCAGTCGCACGGTCCGACCCTTATCAGTAGCCTTGCTACCGTTACACCATACCTCATTGCTAGTCCCTATCAGGGGAGTTACTCGTACTTGCAGGGATTAAAAGAAGTTGTTCACAAAAATAGCGCATAAAAGATTCTAGAGGACATTGTAGGGGTTGTATGCACTCACTGAGAGTTCACTTAAAGGCTCGTGATTTGCACTCACAGATGCACCACGTGGATATCTGCTACCAGTTAGTTTAGTTTTCTATTTTTTGTCTCTAAATAAGAGGACGCGCAACTCCTCTTAGGGGGACGAAGGGCAGGGGCTAGGACCAGAGTACCCGGGGGAGGGCATCATTCCAAAGTGGGAATAAGAGACTCTATTCCTGATTTACCACCCATATCATCCACTTCTCACGGACAAGGATCGTCTTCATCCTAGAGACGGGACCTGCTCCTCCATTCTCCACCTCTCCTCCACTACTCTGTTTCTGGTGTTTTCAATTGCGTATGTAAATAATTGTGTTCTGTTTAGTTAATTGAATTGTGATGTTAGTAATGTTTAATTGGTTGTGTCATTTATTCATTCTTGTTTTGCATTGTGATATCGAATCTCCAGAAATGGAGATCTAATTTGTGGTGCTAGATCTAGTTTATGAATCCCAACACGATATGGAGATCCACACATCAACGCGATCACATTCTTTCTATTCGCCTTGGTAGATAGCATCTGTGAGTTAGATTAAGTGAGTGGGAGATCTTGCGTAGACTAATTTCCCACTTTCTTGTTTAATTTCTTCTCCCCTTCCTATCTTGATTTCTCGAACTGAGAATCAAGATTTGTTGTGTGATGTGACGATCTTAGTGTAACAATTCTGTATTCTGAGATATTTTTTCCTGAATTACATTGCTGTGTGAATCACCTTTCAGATTAGAGGAACGCTTGAGCATGGATGAAATTCCAGGTTTGAGTGTTTAATTTCTAGGCGAGACTGGTGCGTGATCTGAGACATCGATCATGCACTATGTGAATTTGAGAATTGTTCGTATTGATCTAGGAAGGTGAGTATTGGGTGGATTAACCTGGTTCTAGCCTTTTTCACACTGTCTTTTATCTGCGGTGTCTTGGTGTCATTTGTTCGTTCTGTGTCTTGTGTTGTGTCTGTGCCTATATTCTTTTCTTGGTTTGGTATTGTGTCTCATTGTTTTTGCACTTTTCCATATCTCTTTCTCCCCTATTCATCACTATTACACATCCACTCTTCTCTTCAGCACTCTTTAGTGTTACCTTAGGAGTGTGTTTTTCCGTTTTCAAAGTATTTAAAAATACAAAAAGATTTTCCGAACAGACCACTTCGGCTCTCGACACTTCTTCCTTGAGAGTGACCTCGAGGTTAGTCATTGTGCTATATCTTGGGTCTTTATAAATGTAATCTTGACTGTCCTCGCGGCAAGCACACACGTCACTCTTATAATTGTTCCAGGGGGGACATCTTCAAAATCATTTGGACAAAATATGGAATACTCTACTAGTATCTTGGAAATTTCTTGATACAATTCATGGAAGTACTCCCAAAATTTGGTTAATTTTCAATCCAATCATTTAAAAACTATTTGTTTGAGGGTCTTTTAAGGTGATCAATGAGGTACGTGAATTACTCATATTAGATAAGTTAGCTTGGGGTTCCCCTGATCATTCTAGTCCATATGAAAACATTATCTTCTATAGACTAGTTTTGTTCAACTATGGGTTCCTGTACCTGTGGGTAATCAGAATATTTAAAATAATAATATATTTAATACATCATTGAAAAATAATTTTAATATTGTTTCATAATGAAATTAAAACTCTTAAAAATGTAAAAAAATAAAATGTAAGAAAACTAATGATTAGATCCCTGAAAATTGTGCCATTTTTGATACATTTCATTATAGTGTTTTGTAAAATAGATTTTTCATAGAGTATCATAATGACTAACCATGGTTAGCAGAAGTCCCCATTATTAGTATACAGATTGTGGGAGGGGGTGTTGTAACTATATAGTAGTTAGACTATATATTTGTGATAGGTCAAAGTGCATGCACAATCAGTTTAAGTCTTTAGGATTTCTCACATTCATTTTCCTTCACTATTACTTTTATGAATGGTAATTTGTAATGAAGTATCACTCACAATAGGTTCCATCCACATGCGATATCATTTTCATTCACACACCATGAGATTATTTCATGATCCTGGTCAGTTCCATGGTTACTAAAACAAATTTTCAATTTTTTCTTCATGGATCCTATAATGGAAATAAAATTCAAAATTTTGATAAAAAATATAAAAATAAAATTCAATCACATATAAAAATATCTAAAATTAAAAATTAAAAGTTTCATAAATTTTATTTCAAATTAAATAATGAAATTATGAAATAATTAGTCCTAAAAAATATAGAATCATCAAAAAATATCAAAAAAATCTAATGGATATTTTGTTCTAAAAAATTGAGTATAAAATTAAGGAAAATTAATTCAATTAAGCACACACAAATAACATTTAGTGAATATTCAATGAATTAAAAATTTTAAAACAAATCAACTTAATTAAATATTTTACACATTAATTATACATGATTATCATTATTCTCTCAAAAAAATTTAAAAATTAATATATAAATAGGTGTTAAAAATAGCCACATAAAACTATTCCAAACATAAAAATTACACTCTTAGATATTTGAAATAAATTTTATTAATAAAAAACTACTGTATGTTTATGAAATGATTTTCTTACACAATATCAAATACACAGAAGAATTATAGAAAAGTAAAAAATTCTTCTATTTCTAAAATGTATATTCCCTTCCTTTGCGAATTCTTCACACTCCGCTATTTGAACACTAGTCAAATTATATTTCAAGGAGTGAGGACCAGTGAAATTAAATCAGATTTAAATGTATAACAAACATAATAACCAAATTTTACTATCTCTCTAGTCTCTCGACAAATATTCCTTCTTCAACTTCAGTGATACAACTCAAAATATTTCCTTATAAATCAATTTTTCCCTTGTTCAATTGGGTTAAAAATTCCCCTCATGTTAATGAGAAATTTTTTCATAGGTTCATTTATTTGATTTTTTTTTTCTAGTAAAAATATTTTTCATTGCACTATATAGATTACTTATTAATTATGTATTTTATTTAATTATTATAAGTCACCATTTTATCTTATCTTAAAGACTAATAATGGGATCCCAAATTCCAATTTTAATCCATATTCAAAGGATTTATATTAATATCATTTTATTTATCTCCATAATGTTTTTATAGCTATGATAAGTTATGAGTTAAACTTCAAACATAACGTTTCTCAAGTTATAATTACAATTACATAAGCAAACAACCCATCACACTTCTCATAACTAGTTTTCAAATATTTTTTCCATAAAATATGTTGGAAAACATCACTCAGTAATCACTCAATTCTAGAATCCTCATACATAGTGAAATACCTCACTCAAGAATAAAATTATCCCTCAGGTAGATTATAATGATTTTTTTTCAATACCTAAAAACATAAAACACATTTATTTACATAAAAAAGAATAATTTATTTACAAAAAATGAGGAAATTTTGAAACAAATTGGGAAGTATTGATGTGTATAGAATTTAAATCATACCTTATCAGGGATAAAAACCCCTCAACCCCACACATAAAAGTCAACATTATACCCAATGTTGAATCCTAATGTGTTAGATTGATTATTTCAAAATAAATTAAACATTTGATAGTTAATGAATATTGAAGGGGTTACATGAAATTTAAAAAAACACCATTCCACATCAATAAAAAAAATTTAAAAATGTTGTTTTTTATATTCATTATATATATTTTAATAAAGATAAAAAAGATTTAAATTTCATTAAAAATTAGTAGGTTGAAAAATGATTTAGTATATATAATTTTGAATCCAGTGACATTGTAAGGGGTGCTAGCTAAAATTTTAAATTTATTTCAATTTAATTTGTATTTCTCTATATATTAGCAAGATAAGAACCCAGTGAAGAAATAAAAATTATAATTTTCCAATTATTATGAGAATTTTCCCATATGTAGTACACTTTATCATACAGTAAAATATGTGTAGAGTACTGAAGCAGAAAAAAAACTTCACTAAATATTCAAGATTTGATCATTTAAGATCATTAAAACCCATAATCTTAGTAGACTAGAAGAAGCCCTTTAGTTTACCCATTGGATATCATATCTGAACACTTAGATAAAAATATCAAGGGTTTAAATTCTAAAAAATAAAAAATTGGGGTTACATTCATTGAAAAAGAGATTTCTTTTGGAAAACTCAACAAATACCATGGGTTTGTTCCCATGAAACACTAGGTTTATAGTCCTCAAATATACTTGATACACACTCAACATTCATGGAATGAGATGGAATCCATGACCTTTATATTCCCTTTAATTAACTTTTTTATTCTCTTCTCATTGACCAAGAATGGTCTGTTTTCCCATCCAACTAGTTTCATAACCTCATTAATAAGAACCCTCAGAATGGTAAAGGTTCCTTAATATTTGGTTTTTTATATACATGTCAAAATTTTCATCCTATAATTAAATAACATGTCCCTTTTACCAACCATGTACTCTCTATTCTAAATGATTTGGTCATGAGAGGATTTTTTTATCTCCTTTTAAATTTCATCATTTTAGTATGAATCCTTCCGAATATTTTCAAGCTGAATCAACTAATATAATATTCTTTCACCAATAGCCGTGAAGATAACGTTCAGGGCCTTTTGTAACCAAAATGACTTTTGATGTAGTTCTACATGTATATGGAGGGTTTTTTCAAATAGAATTCTATATAGAGACATACCAATGAAGGTTTTATAAGTAGTTATATAATCCCATAGATTTATTGAACTTTACAGACCAAACCATTATTGTGGTTGAAACAATCATTTCAAAAAACATTGATCTCTCTATTGAAACATTTATACTACAAAATGGATTTTGGGTTGTATTTTATTCCAATTTTATGTGAGAAATCATACTTATCCACTAAATATTTTAACTTATAAATCTATGAATTATTTCCCTTTTCTATAATGAATTTTATGGGTACTCAAAACATAAATAAGATGATCCTCAAGAAAAATTTAACCACACAAGTATTAAGGTTATTGGGAAGAACTCGTGCCTCTACCCATTCAGAAACATATTCGATATCCACAAGTATATATTGATTTCTATAATACAATGGGATAATCCCCACACATCGATCACTTTAACCTCATGATTTTGTTTTTGTTGAATCTCATAACATAGACATATATTTTTATGAATTTGGAGCTTATAGCAGTCAATCAATGAATTCCTTAAAGCCTTGGACAATTCTAGCTAATATAACTTGACCTATAAGTATTTCTTGTATGTTTATTCTCCTCCATAGTTTCAACCCCAATGATATGAATGGAATATCTCAATAATTGGGAGAATTTCCTCCTCAACAACATTTCTCATATGAAATATAACATAAAACTTCTAAATATAATGTGATTATCCAAGAAGTAATATTTCAAAAAAAATATAAACATATTCCTTTGGTTTTGTGAAAGGTATTTTTTTATAACACATATATCTATAGTTTTATAATAATATGAAAATAAAGAATATTTCTCCACCAAACCAGCAAAAAAATTATTTTGTTGGGAATAATGTGTTAATCTCCCTTGGTTCCTCAATTTGGGCAATGGGTGTTCTAAATAAATTATCTACAACAATACTGTTATCCCAATTTAGTCCTTTTTTATTGATAAAATAAGTTATACTAATGTTTCCACCTCATGAGTCTGGGATTTTAGTTTTTCCAATTAAAAATGTACTTTAGGATTGAATGGTCAGTGAAAATAATAACCATGGACCCAATCATGTAGTATACTAATTATTCAAGAGAAAAAATAATAGTAAACAAATCATTTTTAGTAGTGCAAAGGTTATTTAGGCATCATCTAGTAATTTATAATCATAATAAATGACATGTACACTCTTAACCTTTATCTTCCCTAGAACAACACCCATAGCGAATCACTAACATCACACATTACTTAAAAAGGGAACATCGAGTCCATAGTAGTGATAATGGGTAAATATGCAAGCTTCTCTTTATGAAATTTAAAGTAATATATGAATTTATCATCATACAAAAATGTATTATCCTCAACAAGAAGTGAACACATTGGATTATTGATCCTATAAAAATAATTAATGAACCTCCCATAAAATAAAAACATGCCCTAAAAACATTTAAACCGCTTGAATTTCTCATGTGGTGTAAGCTATTATATTACCTTAATTTTGGAATTGTTAACCTATATTCCATTCTTTAAAAACCGCATGACCCAACATAATTACATTAATAGAAATGATGTCAAACTTTTCCAAATATAAAATAATATTTTTATCCTGTAATATTTCCAAAAATGTTTTCTCATTTTAAATGAAGATTTAAAAACCACTTCCAAAAACTAAAAAATAATCCAGGAAAACATCAATAATATATTCTATAATGTTTGAGAAAATTTACATCATACATATATAAAAATTGGATTAATGACAAATCAAGAAAAATGGAATTTTTTTATAGGAAAATTTCCTAAATAGATAAGTGAATGTATTCTTCTCATGATCCTCAAGACCTATGGAAATTTGATTGTAACCATAGTAACCATCAAGAAAGTAGAAATACTCATTGTATTCCAACCTCTCTAATATTTTGTCTGAAATGGCATGGGGAAATAATACCTTCTAGTGGAAGCCTTGATTTTTTATAGCGTATGCACACCCTCCATTTGTTAACAGTTCTAGTTTAAATTTTCTCATTCTTTCCATTTTTATCAAAATTACTCCACTATTTTTAGGGACTACATTGATAGTAAATACACTTGGATTTTCTGAAATGGTAATATTATTTCATCATCAAGAAACTTGATCGTTTTCTCTCATACCACTTCTTTCATGTTTGGGTTAAGCCTTCTCTATGCTTCCACACTTTCTTTACACTTGGGTTTTAATTACCCGATCCCAGATGTCCATAGACGGTGCATTACATTATTAAATTCTAATGATTACAAAGAGTAAAATATTTATGGAACAATCAGTTTAGTATTATTGAAGAAAAATATAGAGAAATGGTTCCCATATTATATTTATAAAAAATAAATCATAAACAAGTAAAATAACTTCATCTTTGAACTCATTCAAAAATTTCATCTTGATGACCAAGGGAATATAGAACAAATAAAAGGGGTATATAAAATGAGAAATAAGGAAAATTAAAGAAAATAAAATAATAAATTTACAAGATTAAATCAATAAGTAATGGTAAATAACAGATAACAAATTCCATTAAAACAATCTAGATTATGCATACAAAATATGAAAAAGTAAAGAAATTATAAATTCCATTTAAATAATCACATGATCTTGGAAACAAAAACATAAATATTTTAACTAATAAAATAATCATATAGAATAATAAAAATGATGGAATTAATAATTTTGGATTTATATTCTATCAAGATAAATCATCAAGATAGTTTTATTCATGATTTGTCGTCATGAAAATTTAGCTCTATGCTTGGAAACCCATCTGATTTTTGAAAAGATCAATCCTCCTGAAAAATTAAAACTACTTGGAAACAAATGGGAAGTGTTTGTCGCCAAATTATTTTATCTTAAGAGACAATTGATGAATTAAGGGGATTTCATTGGATTTCATTAACTGGTCCCCAAATCATAGGGATAACATTTAATGGTCCCCAAACTATGTAATACTAATATAAAGTATTCCTAATATGTCATACAGTTAGTTTAAAATGATATCTTTAAATCAAAGTATCCCATGACACTTTGAAATAATTGAAACATAATCCCCATAAAGGTAAATTATTATCAATTTAAACATTAAATATCATGAAGATAAATAGGTTTATGTAATTATATATCAAAATTGATAATAGATACACCATAAAAAATATGTAATTGATGAGTATTACAATAATCTTACATATTTAAAAATTCAAATGAAAATCCATTACAACTTTGTTGCACATTATTTAAAAGGCCAACAATTTATAATAGAAAATATTTTATTTGAAAATTACCATGGAAACATGTAAAATAATATTCAAAACATTAGAGTGACACGACGAAGGGAAATTATTTTTATGTCGTGTAGGTTAAAAAACAGTCATTTTACTTCTGTAAGAAAAAGTCATAAAGTACCTTTTTTTGAAAAATAACAAGAACATTACTTTTAATGTATTTTTTATAAATTAAAAAATGGGTAAAATAACATTAAAAAATAATTTGGGAATAATAAAAATTTTTATATAAAACACATACCTGGAAGAGAAATATTTCTTAGTGGAGATGTAAACAAAAACAATCTCGAATAACTGTGAGACTATGAAATAACCCCTTAATAATTGATAATTAGTAGAATTTTATGGCCTGTGACATAAAATTTTATGGATATTAAAATTAAATATTCATTAGAATAATACTTATAAATTACATTCAAGTGTATTATATAGACCAAGTAAATGAAATAACTGTTGAATGTGGTGTATGAATCACATAAAGGAAAGTGAGACAAGAATCCCTAACCTTGCATTTCATTTTTGGTGATCTTCCTCCAGTATAATGGTTTTAATATTATTAATAACATAAAAATATTAACACTTATGATATCATATATTATCATCTTACAATATCTTATTACCTGTTTGTTATCATTCTTCCATTATTTTCACTATTTTGTGTGTTAACTCCCATGTTTGTTGAGTAAATATTGACCTTTTTTGTTGTTTCGATTATTTAGAATATAGTATCATAATTACAAAATATACACCATGATTTAGATGTTATATATATTTAGTATATCTGTATTTCTAATAATCAATTGAATTTAGAGATAATAAATGAAATGCACTGCTCACCGAGATAGTATATCGTACTTACACATGAATGCTATGTTCATTTCATTATCACATTTATATAATGGAAAGTAAATGAAATATTTGTATATTACAGTTAAATTAATATCTCTATAACATATATTTTATATATTATTATTAAAACTATCCTTTATAAATTCCATGTTTAGCATGAATGAATCGTGTTGCACTGAGGAAGTGGTTGTCCACACTTCCACAAACAATGTTATCATATTTATACAAAAATGGAATGCATAAGAGTATGTGTTAAAAAATAATTACATTATTATAGTATAAATAATAAATATCATATATAAAATTTATAAATACATTTTCCATCATAATTTCATATCATGAAAGGTGGTAAAAAATGATCCATCGTCATTTTGTGAGGCGGTAGTTCTCTATACATGTAAATAGTATGTTCATTTCCTATTAGATGGAAGTGTGTGTATGTTTTGGTCAAACCCATAGAAAAAAAACATATTATTACATTTTCGATACTGTTTTTTATATAATAATTTAATAAAGAGATTTGATGGGTGGAGAAAGAAATGAAACATAAGTGATCGTTAAAGAACATTAGCTCTTATTTGGGTAACTTATTTTGGTTTATACCAAATGTCTTCTATGATTAGATTTATTCCAAAAATATGGCATCTATAATAAGGTGAGGGAAGCTAAGAGATTATTTACGCAGGGTTCGTTCAAGCTATAAGTCTTAATATGTTGTGAGTAAGTGAGGGTGGAGGTTCCATTTTATAATTGAGGTGAGGGGCATGTTCATAAATCCTCAAAATATTAAAATATAATAAGGCAATTCTAGATAAAAATACTTAAAATGGGATATAAATTAGCAGGGGATGAACTTATCTACCATATATTATCCATTTTTTGATTAGATATCATTTTTTGAGTTTTAATTAATGTAATAATAGAGTAATTCAATAAAATATCTTTATTGTCAAATTTATTACTATTATTTTAATTTTAATTAAATTACATCAATTAAACCTGGTAATTGTAATATAATTAATTATAAAATATCTATTGTATACAATAGGTCTATAAAATTCATTATAATCATTAAATCATCCCAAATATATCAAAATTATAACTTTTAAAATCAATTATTGTATTTTTCTGTTAATTAAATAAATATTGTTTTAGCATCACAGAACCACTAAATGTAATTATATAATATATAAAAATTTCAAATAATTTAATATAATGAAACTAATATTATTTTTATCAATATAAACATTTAGTTTTGTTCATATCTTAATTTTTTCAATATTTTCACACATAAATGATATTAAATACAATGAGAGTGACATTTTTTAACTATCTTTGATTTAAATAATATAAATTTTATTTTCCTAAAAAAGTGTCTCTTAATGAACTAAAATTTTATCTTCAGGTGATAAGTGTCTAGTAATCTTCATCCAATAATTTTTATACATGTTTAGGTCATATTATTACCCTTATATTTTGGTTTTAACAGTTAGTTATACAATTTAACTCTTAACATGAGAATTTGTTTTTTACTCTTTAAGGTTTAATATTGTTACTTGAAAATGAAAAAAGAGACATAAATGGACCATTAATGACTTATGTAGCATCATAAAATTTAGTTTTCTAAATTTGTGAATTGTATGAATTTTATATCATTTAATGAAATATTATTAATTTCAAAATTTCATTAGTGTAAATTTGGACACTATTAATTACTTAACATTTTTAAAATACCATATCTAGATGATATCTTTGAGCCAAATCTTTTAACTAATCTATAATTTGTCAAAGTAATATAGAAAATTATTTTATGATATTTATTTTATTAAATTATATTTATTTTCATATTTTAAATATTATTTATTTGATTCTTCTATTAATTAAACAATTATTGCATTATCATTGGGTCACCATTTAAATTAGTTAATTAATTCAAAAAATTATAAATAAATTATTATAATGAAGAAAAAAATTATATTTAAAATTAATATTTATAGCCTATGTTATCCCCTAAATAATCCTATATAAAAAATATAATACTTATTAAAACAAGTGTTAGGCATATTGGACTTCCCTTAAGAATAAAATACTATAAAAATCTTGATGTCATAAAAGTGGCACCAAAAGTCCATAAAATCGGTTTTAGGATGACTTTAGTCGAATATATATCTTACAATAAAATTAGGAAATTTGTTAGGATAATTTAATATTATTATTTTTACCCTTAATTACCTAGTTTACCCATAACCTTGGTAATTATAATATTACTAAATTTACAATTCATATTCCCAAAAATAAAAGAAATATATTTAAATAATTTAGTTTTAATTATTAAAAATATGAAATAAATTTTTAAAAAATCAAAACACCAATGTTTCGGTAAATTAATCTAGAGTTAATCTCATTGACGAAACAAGAAAACGAGTTTAAAAAGTGTAAACATTCAAAATATTGACATGTTTTTATATAATAATTCAATGTAAAATTTATTCCAATTAAATGAATTAGATTATCTAAAAAAATTATATTATCCTCTAATAATAATCAAAATTGTAATATTACACTACAAATTATTTTTATAAAAAACAGTTTATTTAAATAAAATTTAGTGTTTTTCACTACTCATCAAAACAAGATAGTTATCATAAAAATACCAAATATTTATTAAAGTGAAATTTTATATTCCTCTTTAAAATAGAAAGATTATTTTTTCAAATAAAATATATTAATGTTTCAAAATTTCGATTTAAAATAGGTTCTCCATTAAATAGCTATAAAACTATCTTTAGAGACAAATAAGTTTTAATTCTTCAAATTGGGTTTATTCATATCTTATTTCTATAAAATATATTATATGAATATGAAAAATAATTTACTAAATATATAAAATATATATTTCATTAATATCATTTACTAATTATAATTAATTTAATTTTTTTTTGAGAAAATGAATTTGTGAGTATAAAAATATTTTAAAAACAACATTATCATTCTATCCGATTGGTTCTTATATTCATTTAAAATTAATTTGTAACCAATTCATTCAACCATATATTATCATAATTTATTTAATAATATTCATAACCTCCAAATTAATGGATATTTTATATCTAATTAAATAAAAATATTTTAATAATATATGTGTGTTCAGTAAAACACAGCCTTTGTGTGTAACGCAAGCCAACTCATTGGTATGTGTTGCATAAGCTTAACATGATATAGAAAATAAAGAATGATAACAAAAAATTAATTTTTTAAAAAAATGAAAAATATTGTAAATTATTGGGGTGTAACATTCTACCATCCTTCAATAAATTATGTCTTAATAATTTGATCACGTTAATGAAATCAATGGGTTTGAATTTTCACAATATCTTTATTAGAATACCAAATTGGAAAAAGGATTAATGAGACCTCCACTTTAAAATAAAGAAAGTGAAGTGTGAAGTTCATCAGAGATAACATATACTATGGTTCTATGTAAAAAAACATGGACCTGAAAGATGAATCTATCCATCATGTTCTAATGGATAGTGATAAAGAAAAATGTCATTAAAAAGTTAACCATCAGAAATCCACAAATCATGTGATCAGTTAAATGACCCTTGATTTCATTGAAAGAAAAGTAAAAAGATAATGTTTTCGGTACAATATAATTTTCCTAACGTTAAGTAATTCATTTACTTCCTATAATAAGAACATAAGGAAACACACTTAATTTACAAGTACAGATTCATACTTTAACAAATTATTTCCAGAAACTCATCATTCTCTCTAAATGATGAGTATTTAAGATTAATTATTCATGTATGATGTTGTCAAATAAATATCTATAAATTATAAATTCCAAACAAGTATATATATATATTCCTCATATCATTTTATAAACCCAAAACCAAATTTTTTGGGTAAGATAAAATAATTCCCCAAAAGAATCTCCAAAATTCAATAGTAAAACACAACGTAAATACTATTTCATTCCAAAAATAACTATTCTTTCTAAGAAATATTCTATAATAATATTGAATACATAAAATTTAATGAAATCGATCATATACTCTCCCAAATAATATTAATCACTCCTAATGTCTTATTCCAAAAATATAATTTCCTAAATCTAAAAATCATCAGGATTTTCTAACCATTTCCATAAAATACTAGAATCACCATAAGTCCAAAATTAAATCATTTTTTACAACATAATACATTTAAAACATTATTCCTCGTAAGATTCTGTTTAACTTAATTTTATAGGATTCCCTAAATATTAAACATCTTCCAAAATAACATTAATCAGTTAATCTTCCAATCTAATAATTCTTTTCATAATCAATTTATTCTGCATCCCTAGAAAAGTTTGTTGAAAAATTAAATTAAGTACTTACCAAGACGTCATTTATTCTGATTTTCGGTGATTCGCCCTTATCACCCTTTGGTTATGGGTTTATTTCCTATGGCCTTTCTGAAGTGATGGGATTCCACCCATCCTATGGTTTTTCCTTTTTCAAAAACAATTTGATTCTTATAATATTAATAAAATATGATAATGACCTCAAAAATAACGATAACATTTTTTAGCATCAAATTTTGTCTCTTACAGTTAATTTTCGTATTCTTAATAATATAAATACCCATAATTACCTTAAATTCAGAAATCATATTTTCCATTATGGTTAACATTACCTTTAAATGTATTTCTATAAAATGAAACGATATTATACCTTAATTAGTATTTTCACATAAACTAAACCAATGGTTTGTATTCATTGATGTATGTTTTTATAAATATATTTCCCATGGTTGATATTAATCTTCCATTGATACCAATTATAACACACTGACCCCAAAATCCTAGAGTTGCTGCTTTAACTTATTTTATTTTCATGATTACAATGAATCAAATCCCAATAAATCGGTCAGCTTAGTTGTCTTGAAGAACAATATAAATAAATGGGTCCCTTATTACAGTTTTAAAACATAAAATAGAAGAAAAAAATTCATCCTTGAACTCATTCAAAAATTTCCTCTTCATAAAATGGGGAAAATTGAACAAATAAAAGGGTTAGATTAAATGCCCAGTAAGGGTAAGTAACGATGAATAAATAATGAATTGATGAATGTAAATCAATATGTCATGGTAAATAATTCATAATACATGCCATTAAAATAAAATATATAAGTAATACTCAATATAGGAAGGTAAATAATTGATTAATTACATTTAAATAATCACATGAGATAAGAATCATAACCATTGATATTCTAAGTAATAAAGTAATCACATGAAATAATAATAATTATGGAATAAATACTTTTGGAAGGTTGAACTGTCAAGACCTATCATTAAAATAGGTATTTTCATGCTCCATCATTAGGAATGTTTAAGTCTGTGGGTAAAAACCCACTCGATTTTTGACAAGATATGACCTCTTGAAAATTTTATACAGCTTGGAAACAAACATGAAGTGTTTATCCCCAATAGATTTATTATTTTGAGAGTACCGATGCATCTAAGGGATTTTATTAAATAGTCCCCAACCTATATATATTTAATTAAATAGTATCCAATTAGTTTCTTACTAGTCCAAATTATTCCTCATATATTAAGCAAACAGTTTAAAAATATATCACTTCTAAATCCAAGTATCCATACCACATTAAAATATTTAGAACATAATCCCCATAAAGGTAAATCATTTTCAAATGAAACAGTAAATAACAAGAATATAAATTGGTTAATGATATGATATATCAAAAGGGGCATTAGATACACCACCGAAAAAAATAGTAAGTGTTTAATATGACAATTTATACACAAATATAAAGATTGAGATAAAAATATTTTACCAATTTTTTTATCATTTATATAAAAGTTCACACATTTATAAAAGAAATTATTTTCTTTGAAAATAACCTTCTAAGATTATAAAGGTATCTTTATAATAGTAAGGTAAAATGGATTTGGGAAATTACATCCATAGTATATAGGTCAAAAAACATTCCTTTTACTTTTGTAAGAAATTTCATAATGTACATTGTTATGGAAAATTATAGGAAGATTAATTTTAATGAATTTTTAAAAAACTAAAAAATATGTAAAAATGAATTTAAACAGTCATTGGGGAATAGTAAAAAAGATTTTTTTGAAAACACATACCTTGAAGAGAACTATTCCCTAATAGAGACTTAAAAAAACAATCCCGAATAACAATGATATTGTAAAATAACCCCAAACCAAATTGTTAATCATTAAAATTTTATTCCCTTTGAAATAAAATTATTTGGATATGAAAATGAATTAATCTTTAGAAGAAACCTCATAAAATACATTCATGGGAAGTATATATACCACGTAAATGAAATAATTTGTGAAACTGTTGTTTGCCTCACAAAAAGGAATGTGATTCATGAATCTCTTACCTTTAATTTCCTTTTGTATGATCACAATTATGTTTAATGGTTTTAATATTATTACAAATAGAAAAATAATTATATTTATTATACCATATATTATCATATTATAATATATTATTACCCTTTTTTTAACATTTTTTCAATATTTTCACTATTTTCAGTGTTAGCTTCCTAGTTTCTCGAGTATATTTTGACTAATTATTTGTTTTTACTATTAATAATATCATGGTTTTTTCATCTCTATAATTTAAAAAATAATTTAAATATCATATATATTTATTATATATGTTATTATAATAATACATAATATTTGGAGATAAGAAATGAAATTCATCGTTAAAAGAGACAGTAGGTCGTACCTACACATGGACATTATATTCAATTATTTAACGCATTAAAATAATGAAAATTAAATATTATATATTTATATCATAATTAAAATATCATATGTATGTCATATATTTAACATATTATTTTTAAAATTATCCTTTCTAAATTCCACGTATAACATGAATGAATCATGTCGCTTTGAGGAGGAGGTAGTATACAATTCTAAAAACGATGTTATCGTATTTATAAAAAATATAAATAATAAGGGTATGTGTAATAAAATAATTAAATAAGAATAAATAAAAAATAAATAAAATATATAACATAAATTATAATATTATCCATCATTATTACCAAACATGAAATGAGGTACATGAAAAACGAACAATCATTGTTTCGTGAGGCAGATGTTCTCTATACACATAAACAGTATGTTCGTTACCCATTATAGGAAAGTGTGTTTCAGTGTAGGAAAACCACTTCACCAAAAAACATCATTTTATATTTATTATATTTATTTTTTTATATAATCATGTAATTAGATGAGTTGAGGGGGTGTAGAATGAAATTAAACTAATGTGACCATTGATAAACATTGCCTCTTATTTTGGTAACTCCTTTTGGTTTATACCCAAAATCATCCTTGGCTTTATTTCATCCCAATGAAAGGATTCTATAATGAAAGGAGTTATGTTGGGAGATAATTTGGTTTGGGTTTGGTCGATCTAGTAGGATCAATGTGTTTTGAGGAATTGAGGGAGTAGGTGCCCTTTTATAATTGAGGTGATAGGCACTTTTGGGAATCCTCAAAATATTACAATATTAAAATATATTCTAGATCCATATACTTAAGATTGTTCTATAAATTAATAGGTTAAGAAATTTTAGACCATATGTTATCCAATTTGTTATTATTTAATTTTTTTTCTTTTTAAATAAATTAATAATATATTAATTCAATAAAATGTCATTATTGTAAAATTTGATACTATTAATTAAATTGTTATTAAATACATCATTATAAAGCTGTAATAATAATATAATGTGTTCAAAAATCTATATAACATCTTATGGATCTATAAAATTCATTATAACCATTAAATCTTCCCAAATATATCAAAATTAACTCTTTTAAAATCAATTATATTATTATTTATTTATTTAAATATATATTGTTATACTGTCATATAAGCATTTAAGGTAATTATATAATTTTTAAAAATTAAAAATTATTTATATAATGAATTGTTTTTCATTTGGATCAAAATAGACATTTATGTCTCTTCATATATTTATTTTTTCACTATTTGGACACATAAATTATATTAAATATAAAGACTGTCACATTCTATAAATGTCTCAAATTTGAAAAATATATAAGTTATTTTCATTGGAAAGTGTCCCTTAAACAATTAAAATTTAATATTAAGGTGAGAAAGTTCTAATAATCTTTATAAAATAATATTTATTCATGTTTAGGTCACATTATTACCCTTATCTTTTGGTTTAAACCCTTACTTTAACCGTTTAACTCTTACCATGACATCTTGGTTTTTTTAAACTTTAATGGTTAATATAGTTACTATAAAATATAAAATGATACATTAATGGAACACTTTTTTAATATTTTACATCATCCAAATTATTCAAATGAAGTTTATACTTTTATTAATTTTATATCATTTAATAAATTATTATTTATTTTAAAATGTCATTAGTGTCTATTTTGACATTTTTCATTAGACGAATTTTTATAAATATCATAACAAGATGATATATTCGAAAAAAATATCTTAACTCATCCCTAATATGTAAAATTGATTCATAAAATTCATGTACAACATTAATTTTATCAAATTATATTTATTTTAATATATTTAAATAATTTATTTGATTTTCCATTAATTAAAATATTATTGCATCGCCATTGTGTTGCGATTTAATTGAATTATTTCTTTATAAAAAATTATAAATAAATTACCATAATTAAAATAAAAATTTTATCATTCAAATTACTATTTTTTAGGGTATCTTCCAAATAATAATATATAAAAAACATAATATATATTAAAAGAAGAGTGTGACATTTTGGACTTATCATATAATAAAATGCTGTAAATAAAATAATATCATACAAGTGGCTCCAAAAGGCCTTAAAATTGGACTAATGATGATTTTGTTCTATAATATTTTATCCAATAAAATTAGTACTCCTGTTAGGGTATTTTAATAATATTATTTTTACCCTTAATTACCCGATTTACCCTTAACCGTGGTAATTATAATATTACTAATTTTACTATTCAAATGCCCAAAAATAAAAGAATACTATTTATATAATTTGGAATCATTGATTACAAATATGAAATCCATTTTCAAAAATTTAAAACAAATAATTTTCATTAATTAATATAATATTAATCTCATTGATGGAATGATAAAATTGGTTTTAAAAGTGAAAATGTTCGAAAGATTGAAATGTTCTTATATCAAAATTCAATGAAAAATTCATTCCAAAAACATATATTGAATTAGATTATGAAAAATAATCCAATTATACTTTAATACCAATAAAAATTTTAATATAACACTATAAATTATTTCGATAGAAACTGTTATTTTCAATTAAAATTTAGTTTTTTTCACTATTCATCAAAACAAGAAAATTATCATAAAAATTCCAAGACTTTAATAAAATTCAATTTTTTACATTAATATTTAAAATATGAAGTTTATTTTTTGAAATAGAATATATAAAAGTGTAAAAATTTTGTTTTAAAATATGTTCTTCATTAAAAGATGAGAAAAATGCCCTGAGAGAATTATCGGTTTTTATGCATAAAATTGGGTTTTTTCTTATATTATTCCTATAAAATACATTGTATGAATATAAAAAATATTTTATTGAATATATAAAAAATATATTTTATTATTATCATTTTCTAATTGTAATTGATCTTATTTTTTGGATTAAATGCCTTTATGTCCATAAAAATAGTTTTTATAAAAAAATTGTCAATATATACAATTTGTTCCTATATTCATTTGTAATAAATTTTTAGCATTTTAATTCAACCATATATTTTCATATGTTAGTTAACACTATTTAGAACCTCCAAATTAATTTCTAGTTTATATCTTATTATATTAGATAATATTATTTTCCTAATATATTGTAATTTGGAAAAATGTGTCCTTTTGTGTAACACAAGACAACTCATTATTGTGTATAGTGTATTCTTTACATGGTGTTTCATATAAATAAAACTAGAAAAAATTAATTTTAATCATAAATAAAAATATTTTAATGTCTTGGGGTGTTACATTTGTTCCATGGGAATTTTATATATGAAGTATGATAGGCTTGTAAACATGATATATACAATTGTCTGACCAATGATGGATTTATACTTCATCAAAATACACTACCGGTTGTCATCCTTAATTTCCATTTATTAGAATGATGTGATTACAGAAAGTTTAGATAACACTCCTATAAAAGAGTATTTTAGATTTTTTGGCCGGGGTTTGAGTTCTAGATTTGGTGGTGCTTGGATTTTGTGAAGACACTTGGGGTTGATAGGTACAAGGTCCTCATGTTGCCTATTAAAGAAAAGAGGGTTGAAAGATTACTATTCATAAACTATTATTTCTAGAAATAATTTCTTCACATAATATTTTTTGTTGGGGTCAAAAAATTTTCTAAGTCAAACACATCAAGGTGATCTATGAATCCCCTATCACACTCATCTAAAGTATCCTTCTATTTTCTAAAGATATTACCCATGCATGTTTTAGCAGGGATCTAAGGTGCACTATTAATTTCATACAACATCCCCAAAAACTCCACGTTCTCCTCATAAATATATTATTATCTCACAAAATATCTTCCATATAATAGATTTTGGTCTTGGGGGTTATTTCTTTATTTTTTTGACATTAAATTAGAGTTTTTGTTTATTGAGATTAAAATTAACTGTCTCATTGATACGTAAATAAAATCATGCCTTTGGATATAACAAGCCTATCAATAATGATTATAACATACTAGACACATTCTTTATCCAGTATCAGAATATCAATAGGAAAAATGGTCTTCCCACTCCAACAAATAATTCCTCAAACCTACCAACTAGTTTATAAATGGATCGATCTACTAGTTGTAAAAAATAGTGGTGAGTTGTGGAACCCCTAATCCAAAGTGATTAAAAAATTAAAATAAAATCACATTGATGCTTACTCTAAGATGATAAAGAAAATTAAACTGTCCACCTCTATCCTCAAAGTTTAAAGGGGTGAAAATGTTTTCTAGGTATTGATGTTTTCATGGTACTCTATTCTGAAACATAGCACTGCACTTCTCTATGATATAATATATAGAAAACTCTTATAAGGTATTATTGTTTGAAATGATTTTGTTGAAAGAATTCACACAATACGGGGTTTGAATTATTGATTCAATGAAGGGAATACCAATTTTCATCTTCTTGACAACATTGAGAATTTCAAAAAACATATAATCCCAGCATTCATTTTTTAAATATCTATGGAAATGAATGGCTAGAGAAACATTTCTCACAATTTTAGAAATCCCATTACCATCCATTTCATAAAATTTATTACCTTTATTTTCTTTATATTTAAAAGGCATATTCTAATTGTTTTTCAATTATAATATTATGATTCATTTTGTTTTTAATGCTACTATCTAAATTTCTAAATTCATCATTTTGTTTTTTTGTAGAGTTTGGGGTACTTTCCTTATTTCCTGATGGGTTTGGAGACAACTCATAGTTGTCAAAACCATGATATTTTCTATAGGGATAACTCGATCGGTATTTTCAATAACAACTGGGCCCCAATGAAATCATAAAACCCCTCCATTACATGGTCATTGGGTCAAGTCCCTTTAGGTACCAACAGGTGCCCCGTAGACACGTGGTCCCCTCCTGAGGGCACACCCACATGCCAGAAATGGGTTAGAAAACTAATGACTATCCCCACATGGGAACACCTATTCATTCTATTATTCTTTTTCCTCACTCACACACACCCTAGGAAACTTCTATGAAGGTCACCAATCTACGTCACTACTCAAGTCCATGAATGACTAATCATGGGGTTCGAACCAAGTAAGATCCTATTAATAATGGTTCACCTGGCTGACATGATTCATATAATTTGTTCTTTTAACCAATGAACATTCAACTGTTTTACATTAACCCATAGGTAGAGCACGACATCCTCGTCGTTGAATTTAAAGCTCAACCCAGATGCGACTAAATTTCCATATACAACATTCCCCAGATACGATATTTTTTATATTTGATGTTTCATATTCATCATGTTTTTCTTAAGTGCAGTTTGTGGAACTTATCAAGTATCTTGATGGGTTTTCCCCGCAGACACATGGTCCCCTCCCAAGGGCTTATCCACGTGCCTGATATAGGTCATTAGATTAATTATTTTCCCAACAATACAACACTTGTTCCTTATAATGTGTTTTTTCATCACTCAAAAACACCCTAGGAAACTTCTAAGAAGGTCACCCATCATGATCACTACTCTAGACAAAGAATTTTTAACTGTGGTTTTCCAACCAGGTAGGATCTTGAAAATAAAGGTCCACCTTTTGGAAATTGGTCATAACATTTATCCTTTTATCCCTTTAACATTCAAGGGTGTTACATTCACCCCCTTATAGATGAAATCTTCCTCATTATGTACCATATAACTAAACCTAGGAAGTTCCACCGCACTTAAGGATTGGTTCCCAACTCTAATAAGAATGTAACAACTCGGACCCACTGATAAAACATGCACCCCGCCTTGTTGGGTACAACCAATTCCCCTGTAAACATGTTGTCCCCTCTTTATATCCCACCCACATGACAAAGAGGGTCATCAGAATATTGACTAACCCCATAGGCCAACATGTTTTCCTTATAGTGGGATTTTCCCTCACTCGCACACACTATAGGAAACATCAAAGAAGGTCACCCATCCTAAACACTACTCAAGGCCATGCACACTTAACTATGGAGTTGTTGCCAGGTAGGATCCTAAAAAGAAACGTTCACCTTATTGACACGATTCATATCATTTATCCTTTTAACCATTATAAATTCAGATGGTCTAACATTTGGAAGCATATGCATGTCTCTACTACCAACATATCCAGCTAGCTGTCGCTTTTGTATTTGTGAACATTTCATAAAAGTATCCAGTTTCAATTTATCAAAATATTTTTTCAATTTTTCCATCCAACCTACCTATCAGATTTTGGAACATACCCTTTACTTCCTCTTGGAAGTTAAAGGATCCATACTTTGGATGGGGTTTCAATTACTACCTGGGTTGTTACTGGAAATTATGGGGTGAAGATGGTCTAAGGATTCCCTTCTCTCTCTAGGAATGATGTGGATATTTTTTATACCCATGATTACAATTTTTTGAGAATGGTGCATACCTAGGTTTTATCCTAGTAATATATCCAATAATTTTTTCATTCACAATAGCTTTTTTATTCATGTCAAAATTGGTACAATGGGATTTTAAAGTCCCAAACATTCCTCGTTGATGAAATTTCTCCATAAGAGTGTTTTAATTATTTTAATTGAAAAATACCTATGATATTTCATCATATTTTTAATATGTATTGGGTTATTTACACATAATTATAATTCACATAGAGTTTATTTTTTATTTTTCATCAAATTTGATAAATATTCAGCTAATCGACTCGATATTTTTATCACTGAAATCACCAACATCAGATCGGTCCATCAATTTTTATTTCTAAGGGGATTGGATGTTAAAGAAAGTATCCAGGAAGAATTGTGTAGTGAATTGGTGGTTTGGAAATTTTTTATGTAATTCCTTAAATTTTTTCCAAGCATCATGGAACTGTTATCCCTAATCATTTAAAAAACTAGTTATCTTTTTTCTAATTTTAGATATCAGTCTCCTAGGGTAAAAGTTCACGCTAAATCAATTGTAAACCTGATCCCAAGTGTGAAATATTTCCAATTGAAACCAATGAATCAGATTTTAGTTGTTTCATTTGATGTGGAAATATAATGATCTCATTTTAAGCTCTTACTCACTTGGGACCCACTATGGAAACTGATAAACACTATAGTAGAAGCTCCCAATGATGTCAATAGATTCTTCACTAGGAGTTCCATTGAGGGTAGTTAGTTTATAAAACATTGGTTGTTTTATTTAATAATTTATATACTTTTGTGATAACCAAATGCATTATGGATTCCTATAAATAGATGGAAATAATAATCCCCTCAAACTATGCCTCCCTATTATCTCATTCCCAAGTCGATTGACATTTCTATATGGTTGATTATTTCAATTCTCAGACACTTTGTCATCTTCCATTTTAATTTTTTTAATTCAATTTTTTATATGTATTTCAATTTTTTGAATGACGAGATCGATGATCTTGGGTTAAACCATAGTTTTCATACACACAACATCAATTGTTTTTTTAAATTCTATTTCAAATGGTTTTTTACAGTTATTGTATATATATTTTGTTAAATTATGAACATTTTTTGAGTATGTTTTTATATGGTTTTTTTTGTTTGTTTTCTCCCACATACCTTCAATAGAAATGGAACTAATGTTTAAAGTGGGTTCATTATAATATGGCAAGTAATTAATTATAACCTATCTTAAAACTAGTCTGTTGATGATCATTGGTCGATACGTAAGGAAGGACTCACAGATGTGTTTTTTTTTGTGACCAAGTAAAAAACCATAATAAATAAAGAAAATAGGTAATTAATGTGATTAAAATGGGAATGACGATGAAAAATTGATGAGAAATATGATTGGTCTGAGTTATGTTTAGCAAAGCGGGAAGGGAAATGTATCAAAATATAGTGAGGGAAATCAATTGATGAAGTAGGGTGAAACCAATTCGCTGGTTTTTATAATTATTTTCTTGTATTCATGAATTTAATTAAATATATTTGAACTAATTCAAATGGTCTAATAAGATTATTCATCATGTCAGCCGAACATAATCACTGAATGAGAACAAATCAGTAATTTATGAGTTCATTTTGTTAGTTGAACTCAGTGTTCTACTTTAATTAGATATTTATTATCTTATCAGTAAAATATATGGATTCAAGAATAGTTTGAAATTATGTTTTATCACTAATACTTTTCATTGATACATAATGTTTTGAAAAAAATACCATCCAAAATGAATTTAATTGTAGAACTCAATTAGATAGATTCGTGAACAATGTATATGTGGTAAACTAACTCAAAATATCCCCCCAAAGGTGTTTACCAGAAAATCATGGTTGAATTAAAAGTATTTAAAATTTTTGATACAGAATAATCCATGAAGATATAAGTAAAGAAACATGGGAAGAGAGAAAATGAATATTCTCTATCTCATAGCTCAAACTCTAGCTTATTTAGTGATCTCCATTAACTATTTATCTATATATGTTCTATGAATATGATTATTCTTGCTATATGTTTTTGGGTGTTTATATTACCTCTATATCCTCATTATCTAGACACTTATTATTCTATCAATCCCCCACTACCATCTCTTTCCATATTTCCCAAATGATTTTATTTCCACCATGTTTCATATTCACTACGCATTTGTATCCTCACCGATGATAAGAGAACTTTTACCTTTAACAAAGTCCTCAAATTCCTCATATATCCTAACGATGAAGAAAAAATGATCCATCCCCCATATGTTCTCCAAATGGAATGTTCAATGGTTGTGATTACTAAGTGACAGCTTGAGATGCGAGAATCCTAGGTTGTTGTCTCCTTCGGTGACGACAACAGAGGCCGTGAGGATCCCTCCCCCTCTCACAGGGGAGGGAATTTTCATCAAAAACTAAGTACATCTGTTCTGACCTTTCTCAAATACCGATCTTATTCCTTCATTTCCAAAAATCGAGTTATGCCCAAAGGTCCTGGAACTCATCAAGGGTTTCCTGAATCTCCAAATTTCGAACTCAGAGTTCATGGAATCTACCTCTCTTCTAAATCTCACCATGGATGCACGATTTAAGCAGCGAAGACCATCGGTTGATTCCTTTGATAGGTTCGTCTTCGACCCATGGGACCTCCAGGAGCGGGAAACAATTGGATTTCTCGATAATAGGCATATCATGATCCATTTTTCTATAGAGGATGATCTCATCCTTGCCTAGTCAAGGGCACCCCGAAGCTACAATGGCTACCGATTCTTCATTCTTCGTTGGTTGTTTGAATTCCACATGAACATCGATCTACTATCTGTTGCGATTTGGGTAAGATTTCCAAATATGCCTTTGCCGTTTCAAAACCCCTCAATCATAAGCATGTTCGGCAACCTCGTCGGAAAATACCTTTTTCATATAGCCGAATGGAAGTGGTTTTCCATCCTGTTTACCTGAGGGTTTGTGTTGAGATGGATGTGTCTAAGGTTCCCTTCTATTTTTTCTAGATTAAAATTTGTGAGGAATATAGGTGTAAAAATGAATTGTGTTTGAGGGCTGGACGAACTTTTGTTCTACATGTAGTAAGATGGGGCATGAGTCGGATGTGTGCCGGTAGGGATCTTCATTGATGGTGTGTAAGAGAGTTAGATCCCAATCAAGGGGATCTTGGCCTAAGGGTGGGTAGGTTGGGAATCAGATGGTGGACAGTGGAAAGGGCAAGGATCCAGTGGTATGTGAGGCTACAAACATCGGACATTAGGCCATGTTTGTTGAGAATAGAGTTGGGGGAGTTCTCCCACGGCAGCTGATAGAGGTGGAACATCTTGTGAGAGAGGCAGTGGACTACGATGCGGTGGGGATGGGTCTCCTTAGCATGGGAGCGGCAGCTCAACGGCTTGACCCGAAGGTGTCGGATGTGTTGAATAGGATAAAGGGGTATCTCATAGGACCTCATATATGTAAGATGCAGTATGGAGAATTACAATTCCAGCTTGTCTATTTTTAGGTGGAAGTTGAGGGGAATGAGGGAAACAAGTCCTTGGATCTCTCGGCGGGTAGTGAGAAAGTGGATTTTTCAGGATTAGTTGCTGAGAAAGAAAGGAAGGGAAGTGATGATGTCGGTAAGGGGAGGAAAGGGTATGATTGGTTTGTGCCTGTTACAACCATTGGTGAGAAGAAGGGGGATTTTGGTTCACTTCGGATGATGGTTCCCTTGTGCAACAGGTTCGAAGGTCTCCCAGAGGCCTATTTGAGTGACGATTCAACTATTCATGGTGAGGATATCAGGGTAAATGTGTTGGATGCCATGTTGTTGAACACGCACACTCAGCAGATGAGGACTCAAGCATAAAATGTGATAGGAACTCCAGGAGAAGGAAGGGGTGGAAGGATTACTCCTCGCTACATCCGCCTCTCGAGACCCACTCTAAAAAGAAAATGAGCAATAAGAAGATGTACATGGAGGCTCTGAGTCTCCAAAGGTTTGAGGTATAGGATGATCATATCATGGTCTTACTATTTAGTTATGAAGACCAAGTGATAGAACTGACTTTATTGCTCAACGCAACTAAGGAGGAGGCAACTAAAATGATGGGGAGGTCTCTTGAGGTGTCTCTCAATGAGGATCAATATTCATGGATTGAAAAATAGGACTCAATTTGGATTTGAGGCTTCAATCAAGGAAAGATCAATGTCGAGGAGTATATTCATTCTTGGGACCAGCTGGATTTAGAGTTTGAGAAGATGATATTAGAAGGAGCTAATTTTCATATGGCATCTTTAGCATGTAATCTATTTAGATAATGTGAATCGGGTAACATCTAGTTCATCTTTAAAATATATTTTTTTTGTTATTGGCCTCCATTGGATGGCTTGAGGGTTATGTTTGTGGGAACTATGCATATCTGAGATCCCTTATTGTCTGAATTTGTTGTGAGTTTGATCTCAGTCCCATAATTCTGCTTGGAACTCCTCCGGATGAGGATCAGAGCATGGAGTCTTCAATGGTGTAGACCTTTGGATTGATATGTTGAGAGGGTATAGTGTCTCCATCGGTTTTGTGCCCGTGCACCTCTGTATGGGACTGTCTGCTGAGGTTCATGCACCGCTGAAGGCTTCTCATCATGGCACAGCTGCTAGGGTGGGGTAGGGTCGGTTGATTTCTTTGGGTGTTTGTTATTGTTCAGTTTACTTTTTCGATTTCTCACTTTTTCCTCAAAAGTGTTTTAATAATAAAAAAGTAATTTTCAGTCAATTTTACCTCCTTAAACCATGAAAATATGAATATTTTCAAGCATGTTTAGATGTGAGAAACTCAAAATTGGGAATTTGTTCCCCAATTCCAATTCTAGGTGACTAATCCAGTTATTAATTTCTCGATCCATGATGCACTTTGGGCCCTTGAAGTGCTGATCCCTCGTGCCTAGATTCAATTTTATTAGTCTTGGACCTCACAAGCTGATGTCTGAGTATATTGTTTTATCTTAATATATATTTATATATTTATACTATTATTATTATAAAAATATTTAAAAAAATGTATACTAATTGTTATTATGAATAATATATATACACATATACCTATTATTAATATATATATATATATATTTAATAATATTATTATTATTACTAGATATTTTATTTTTCCTTTATCCTTTTTTTGTTCATCAGTCCTTGGGTTTTAACATCACGGGTCTACATCGGCTTATAGTGCTCCCTTAATTAGAAGGATTCATCCCTAGCATAGCACTGGAGAGTTTGGCCTCCTCCTTATGAATGGAATCTATGGTGGGGCATGGATCGGAAAATTCATATAGAGGCACGACTTGACTCTGTCCAAGGTAGGGTGTTGGGTCACGATGAAGAAATGTTAAGTTGATATGTAGAACCCTACATTGTGTTTGTGGAGGCTCTTAGTTAGGTTGGCTTGCAGATCACAGTGGAGTACTGGAAACCTCAATCAGTGGAAATATTTTATTTAGGAGCGGCTATCGCATATCTGGATTGATAGGTCTTCTACAGAAGTCACAGCAAATCAAGATTCCTCACATCAAGATTGGTGGTGTAGTGACCTGAGTTATCTTATCCAATTGGTTGGTTAAACATAGATATGCGACATGATCTTGGTGGTGAAAATTCAATGGGGGATTCTCAGTTCGAATGAGGCTTTCCATGGAATAGGAAAACGATGGAACTGGATTCTCTGGTTGTCTTTTGGTTCATCCAGACACAATGATGGGCTCATCAAATATAATTTAGGTTCACATCTAGTGGTATAGCAGGGCCTTTGACCTCGAGTTGTAGATATGCAAAGGTAATTGTGGTTCTTCATTCTCCAATGTTAAACATCATCAATGCATGGTGTGGTGGTGCGCGGAATTATCTTTTCTTAGTAGGATTCGTAGGTATAAGGTGAGGTGTGGTGTGTTGATGAAAGCTAGAAATGGTGAGTGGAGGTTTTCATGAGGGTATATCACAATAGGATGAGGATACTAGTATGGTATGGTGGTGTAGTCGTTTGAATAGAAAGGCATGGTAGGAAAGAGTCCTCATGGTCAGTATACTAATAGTTTTTGGTAGGTAGACTACATAAGAATGATAAGGAGAAGTAAAAGAATAGTTGGTTTTATTCTTTGGTCATGGTCTCCTTAATTTTTTCATTTTCACTTCTTGGAATGGTATGTTTTAGTGCAGTATCACTCACGGTAGGTTCCAGTCACTTATCGTATCATCTGCTTTAGCACATGGTTAATTAATTTAAAATTAACAGTAGGTTCCATAGTAACTTAAATAGAAGTCCATTTTTCCCATTGATGGTCATAAAATGAAAAAAGAATTCAAATTTATGTGAAATAAAAATATATTCATATTAAAATTCAATCTCACCGAAAAAAGAACTTCAATTTCAACAAAATATTTTTAATTTAATGAATTGAATTAGGAAACAACTAGTTCTCTGAAAATATAGATTCCTAGAAAATTTCAAAAATCAATTCCAAAATGATTGTATTTCTAAAAAAATAGGATATCAAATAAAAAATAATGTACTCGGGTAATCACCAAAAAGAAAACATTTAATGAGTATTCATTTAATTTCATTTTTCACCACAAATCAACAAAATTAAATATTTTTCTCATTAAATACATGTTTTCCATTATTATCAAAATAAATTCCTAAAAAAGGATATAATAGGAGGTATTAAAAACACATTCCTTATAAATATTTTAATTAGAGAATGTGATTTATAAAAATGTATATGAGAAAGTTGTTTTTGAAGATAGATAAGAACCTAGATACTTGATGAATTCACTCATTCTCTACATGGGTTCCCTTGGATTAAAAAGTTTATGTTTCCTTCCTGGAAGAAAAAACTATCAAATGTATAATAAGTCCATCAGAGAGGGGAAATGGGTTGATATTCAAGATAGAAAGGAATGGATTAAGTGGTTTGGTAGGGGTATAATAGGGATCCTTTTATAGTTTAGTTTTGAGTGTCCTTTCCACAAATAATAATTCATTAACGTATAAGGTACTCATTTTAAAAGGAAACTGGATAGAACACAGAACATAATGTAGGAAGTATAAGGTTTGGGGGAGTAAACCCCCTTCCATACAATTTTAGATAGTTTTCATGATATTTCACACCCTTACTGATTAGTTTATCCACATTTTTACATAATTTTTCATTTACCATGTTAAATCAATTTATTCCTTGGTAAATTATTGTTATACCTAAAATTAAAATTTACGACCTTACCTAATTTAAGAATTCTTTGGAAAATTTAGTAATCTATTTAATCTAATTCAATTTATAAATATAGATAATATATATTTTAAATGAAAAAAATAAACTATATAAATAAACTATGTCTTTATTGACAAATTACTTTTTAAACAACATGTGTTCTTAAACAAAATTATTCTCAATTGAAAATTAAATGAGTGTTAATAATTTTTTATTTATTAATAAATTGCATTATATTCATCATTAAAAAGTGGTCAACTTTATTTATTTAGATAAATTCACAATAGATAAAAATAGTTCATTAAAAAATATCATTCTTCAATATTAAATAGTTCGATCAAAACCCTATTAAGATTAACCTTTATCCTTATAAAATTTTCATTTTATTAATCCATTTGTTACAGAAACCTTTTTGTATTTAGATAATTACATCAAATTATTGTTTAAAATAATAATAATTTGTAACACATGGTAAATATATTTTTATAATATAATATATTAATTAAATACTTTCATTATTATTTCATTCCAAATATTCTTATTTGAAATAACACAACTTACCCATTGGATATGTCCAATGAAAATATATCCAACAACCATTTTTTCCAATGACCATATATGTATATGAACTATATTGTATTCCAATATATTTCATTATATTCATTTTTGAAATGATTCATCCTATTCATTTACTTCTCTCTCAACATTTCTACAGTATTTTTGATTCTATTCCTTTTTTCTATAGTTACAATTATGTTGATGATTTTTATAGAAAACCATAATGATAAATATTTTATATTCATTTTATTTTTATATAAATGGGATTTTATTCCTCTTTGAATTTTTAAAATGATTTTTATATTATTTTCTCAATATTTTTTAATTTCAATCTTTCATTATAATATTTTATCTATATAAAATGTATCATGGTTCATTTTAGATTAGTGTCTCGTGTGAAACAATATATTCACCATAATATTTATTTAAGGAAAAAATACATAGAAAAATATTGGGTTGTTAAAAATATCAATTAAACCATCTAAAATGTAACCATAGAGCCTCACAATTTGTTGTTTCAACTAGAGGACATTAGGCCAAATGTATTTATTCATCCAAGAAAGATCCTATAGGGAGGTTATATTTTATTCTCTACATAATATGAAGGTATACTACAATTGTGTCTATATTACCAAAGGATGAACCATCTGACAATCATGTATTGATATCCTCTTCCACATAAGAATGTTCTATTAAATAACTTGAGAGGATCCATGTGGTTCTACAAAGATCAAATTGAGATAAATACATAATCAATTCGGGATAAGGCTATCAGATATTCCATATAATTATTTGTAGAGTATCTATATATTATTTGAGTGACATTCAATATCACTATATTTGATAAATTCTCTAGTAGGGATTATATACCAAATTAATAGGGCCTCCCTTCATATTTATTTTTATTCATAGTCTTATTTTTTTATAATATTTATATATACTCATAACCATGGGAAGAATATGAACAATGTATACAGATTTAATTGGGTCTACATAGATAGCATCAATTCTATATCAGACTCTAGAAGATTCATTTATGGATCAAATAGGTTAGATTCTTAGGTTATGTGATATCTAAGGTAGTAATATCAATGGACCCTAATAAGTTTGATGTTGTGGTTTCTTCGGAGACACTCAAGAATGTTTTTTTGATTCATATTTTTAGGGATTATCAAGGTACTAAGGATATTCTTTAATACTTATCTTGATTGAAGCACCCGTAATATCCCTAACAAAGAAGGGGTGGTGTTTGAGGGGTCCAGTTCTTAAGATAGAGCCTCTCAACATTTGAAATAATGGCTAATGTATATGTATATATTGACCTCACCTGAGCTAGGTAAGGAGTATACCATGTATCTTGATGCATTTTACATTGGACAATTAGTCATGTTTCTACAGGATGAGTAACTAGTCATTGATAGATTCAAGAAGATGAGGACACATGAGAATAATTACACTATTCTTGATTTAGTGCTGGAAGCAATAATTCATGTGTAAATATATTGACTTCAATAATTTTTTGGAATGAAGTTCATGGAGTATATGACCACAAGATCCTGCAATATATATTTTCATCGATTTACCTAATCCTTTGGTAGAAAAGGTGATCTAGGTAAATCAAGTATTTTAACATTGTGATGGAATACACCCCAAGGAAAGATAATATTGTTGTAGATTTTTTGGGTTGAAAAACTCAATTTGGGGTATTTTATAAGTCTAATAGTTAGTGGTATTTGATAAGACTCTTTAATATGATTCATATCATTGTCCAGGAGTGTCAAGGTAGGTAAACCCTCAAGACATTCAATATTAACTCCTTGTTACATTATAAATAGAATGATTTTTAGTTTCTCAACACATATTGATGGGTTATGAGGGATAGTATATATAGTGTAGGGTTTCTTCTAAATTATCTCAATATAATTATGGGATTATTTATGTTTCCTGAATGGATGGAAGGCCTTCATTTTTATTGTTTTTTGGTAACCCCCCTTTCAAGGGGTGAGGGGGAACCCTTACAAGGCCCGTAGGCTCAGAGATTACATGGCCAGTAGGCTTAGAGGATTACATGACCCGAAGGTCTTAGGAAATTCAACCAGAACATCTACAAGGAACTACCCCTCCCCAGAATCGGCATCTTAAAATTAGATCTCCACCTTTGCATGACTGTCTGGATAGGCTTCCCGTGCAAGCATAGGCTAGTACCGATTATATAGCCATACCCTCTCATTCTGACAATCCATTTGTCTCTGCTCTGGTGAGTGCACCTTCTCTGAATCGTTATATGGGGCTGCTCCTTTTTTGTAGTGTGTATGGTGCCTGAATTCATCAGGACTCACTAGGTGCATCCAAAAGACCTAAGATCAAATCTGGGTGGAGGTATATTTACGGGTTACTATAGTAGCACTCAAGAAGAAACTGTAGAAGTACTGTAGCAGGCACTGTTCGGTACTGTACTAGCTAGAACTATTCATCCATCGGTGCCTTCGGGCCACCGGTTTGGTCCGCGGGTCCTGTGTGGATTTTGGGATTATTTATCATCAATGTATATTTATGGTATATATAATAAAACATGTGAAGCTAATTTTGGATTACCATGCCTCAATATGTGCTATTATCCTATGGTAAATCATGATTTGTCACAATATCTATATGCAATATTGCTGTCTAGGGATAAAGAGGGTCATAATGGGATTTGTTCCCTATTGATTCATATGTTTGTGTGTGAATGAAAATAAATACTATCTCATAAGTAATATTTATCAACAACCCATTGACAAGTGGAAGTGGAATGATATAATGATGGAATTCATTATAAGACTATTAAGGTCACTATTTGGTAGTGATATAATCTGGGTTGTTGTCGATCAGTTGACTGAAGGGTTTAATTTATTATCAATCGGTGAGAAAAAATCAATTGATGATATAGGAAGCTCAAATGTTTGAGGTGTAATTAGGTTTTATAGTCTTTCTAAGAGTATTATCTTTTATAAGGACACGAAATTTCTTCAACACTTCTAGAAAGGATTACAGATGGAATTGGGTTCTAGAGTGTATTATACATATCATATAGGTAGTTTGATCACACTATTTTCGGTATAGAGGACATGATGATAGCACGTATACCATATTTTAGTGGTTCATGGGAGAATAATTTCATGATTGTAGGGGTTTAGTTATAAAAATATCTATCCAAAATCTATTTAACGAAACATTTTAAGGAATGAGTCTCTTTTGTTAGTTTAAATAGTGTCATACATGAGACATTGTAGTGTATTTGATAGTTTCATAATTGGTTAGAAACTTATCAATGTAGGTCGTGGTAAAATATATACTAATGAATCACTCCTCAAGATATTTAGTTTATGGACAAGGTATTCCCAAGTGTGTCACCTCATTTGTAAAACCAACAGATTTAGAAATATGGGAGGTTAGCACCCATGTATGTGGGGCTATTTGAGGTTATTGAAATGATTAATAATATGCTAAATCAATTAAAACATACTCAGATAATTTTAGTGATGAATGATGAATACAAGGTATTTTAACTTCGTAGATACCACCTTGATACATATCATGTGATAAACCTAAATTATTTTAAAATACCAGTTGATGCATCATTCCAAAAATTACCAGTTTATGTAGTTGAATGGATTAACTACATTCTATGTGGGATTAAGGTTTCAATGATATTCTTTAAATTTTAGGACATGTATATTATAGAATAGTTCTTGGAATGCGATGATAATATGATAGACCAATGGAAAAATATTTTAGTTGATGATTATCATTAATGAAACTCAAGGTAATGTGTTTTATGGTGGGGAAGCTATAACACCACATATACTGTAAGGTTAATATTTGTATAGTTTTTTTCTAAACAAAGTGTATTTTTAATTTTTAGTCCATTAGTTTGATTAGAATAGGTTGATAGTCAATTTGTGGTGACTTAGTCTCATATTGGATCATCTATCTTTGACGACATATGGTAATGAATTCCCAGTATAGGCCACTAGGTACCAAGTGGCTATATGAAAATGGGAGGAGGCCATTAAAAAGATACCCAGTGTGTATTAGGTATTGGTCGGTATTGAGATGCCAGTGTTTGGTGATGAGGTACATGTTAACCCCTAAATAGTTTATTCCAAAAAATTAATTACTTTTATTAATTTAATGTAATTTTTTATAAAATTAATACTCGTTCCTCTTTTTTCCAATAGATGAACAACCCCCTTGGGTCTCACTTGTTATCTTCTCCCCTTAAGCACAAATTTCTTTCTTTCATGATATGATTTGTGTTCCCTCTATCCGAGTGGATCACAAGAGGAATGTCTATCAATCCAATTCCATCTATTTTATATTTATCTGATTTTGTTATATTCTTCATTGGATATCCCTAATTTAGGTATTTATATAAAATTTTGTGAAGTATTTTATTTGAATATGGTTTTTTGAATGGTCATTGATGATCAGGGTTCTTCTAAGTCGAGGTAAGCTGTGTCTAAACATTCACACCAATTTATATGATTTCTCATGTCATGATTGATATATAGATTCTAGGGCATGTATAAAAGTCACAAAATGAATTCAAATTCAAATTTTAAGGTATAATGAGAAAAATTAGGATAGTTATGTCCATGAGTAGTTTTTCATGTGTTATAATCAATTTCATGGCCATCGATGACAATGAGATTTATGAACAGTGTGATGAACCATGTACTAAAAACAAAATTTGGTATTCCATAAGTTTTTTCATGAAATAATCAACCTTAATAGGTTCTATATTTCCTCATATCATAGGATAATGTTCATTTAAAATATTTTTAGCCTGATGCTTTTCGAGTAATGGGTTATTTGTGTTACTTTGTAGTATATTGGCTCACATTGATGTTCTTTATAGGTGTGCATTTCCCATATTTTAAAATAATGGTTTCATATAGTATTTTGATGTATACAACATATTTGGAATAGTGTTTGTATTTTTGAAACCAATTCTTTATTAAAAAAGTTGGTTTTGTAACATATGATCACTTATAAAGTTTTAGGGTCCCGAAAATTCAAAAAAGGGAAATTAATTACTCTCAAAGGATTGGTAAAGAAGACGGATGCATGATTTATTAGAAAATTGAGGATAATAGTTAAGAAATCAAATTTGGAAAAAGAATCTAGCCTGGACACATAACATCATAGGAAAAGGTTCGCAGAAGGAACAAAATGCAAACCACCAGTACACATATGGCCTATGGCGTGGTCACCCGTGATGTGTAGACCAAAAAATGAAACTATTCACAGTGATTTTCCACCCATGAGCCGAGGAAACTATGAACCATTTTTTCTGGTGAGAATCCAACAAGGATATGCACCACACACCAACTTCATGAAATATGTGGTTTGTGGATGAGGAGAAACTAGAATCACCCCACATCCTTGGAAAAAAATCGATTAACTGGGTCTTCCACGAATCCAAACATCCTCCATGGGCTTCCAAAAATTTTCTGAGTGAATCGCAAATATATCCACTTTGAAAATATGGAAAATATCTACCAAGGGAACTAAAATTAGGGGGAAAGAAGACGGAGAGAGAGCTATAGGATGGGAGAAAAAAGGATGAATAACATAGAGGGTTTGAGAAAAATTTCTCCAGCACGTGAAGCAGTTCGCATGACCCCATCCCACATCAGAAATAGTTTGAAAATTCCATCTCACGAACCATGTGAAGTTCGTAGACTTCATCCTACAAACTGTATTCAGAACACCCATTGCATCAAATAATAAAACCAACAAAAATATATAATATAAATGGTTTGTTGATGCCCATATATGGAATACAGTGCACAGACTCTCATATATAGAACCGAGTACATGGATGGTCCTTTGTGGCCGGATGTTCTGTGTACCATCCTATGTGGCCAACTCCTACATGGCATCCTCCATCACAAATATATAGTTCGTGGTAATCTCTTATGTGGATTCCCCAACGCGACCATCTCTGACGCAAATAGCCTTATATGGAAAACCATTCACACCAACCTATCTATTCCCATGGGAGATACCCCCTTGCACCCCTTCATTGGATCACTGTCGAGCTACGTTCCCGGCCCTCAGGGCCATACCCTTTTCTACCCTCCCTAAGCCCCATGAAAAATGGAGAGTCACACTGCGAGATTTTCCTAACAGGTCGATGACATTTTTGATTGTTCCCTTATGCCGCCCAAATATCCATCCCTTAAATACAATGAAAAGAGTCATTCTTCATGCACCTCCCAAAAATCCCCATCACTTGTCCGCTATGATAGTTTGACCTAGAACCCCATAGAAAATCATAGTCTGAATGTTTTTTAAATGGCTGAAAAGATCCTTTTCATCCATCAAACTTCATGTATCAGATGATTCCAGATCCTCATAAACCTCCAAGGCTATTAGAAGTGGAAGGCCAGTCACATACAGTCACCTTTTTTGAATGTGCACATTGTGCCCCGGTGGCTCTACATATGGTTCCTACAAGATGACTATCAACCAAAGGAAAATTCATCCTTAGGAAAGTCCTTTACTACCTCTATACACCACAATGGCTTCCATGCCCCATATCATTTCTCCTTATCTGAGAATCCCTAGAGTCACGGTTTTCACTTTCCTTACCTCTCATGTTTGAGGCACTTCAGAATATCCCAGCCCGATTATCCTTTGAAAATCATAGTTCTTTCCCTACACAGTCCAAACTCTTTGACCTTAAACTTTGAGTTATCATCTTTACCATACAAAGATAACTATATTGTATTCTTCCATGAAACATAAAATTAAACTATGATGTCATTATTAATGTTATATGACATTAAACTATAGTATACTGGGGTCTTTCTGATCCTCATAAACCTCCCCAGCCATCATAAATAGAATGTCAGTATCTTGAGGAATCCCCTTATTGACTATGCAAATCATTCCCTGGTGGATCTCTATATGTTTCCCAAAAAAATTGAATATCAACAAGAGAAAAATTCATCCTCAAGAGAGGCCTCTCATACTTCTATATTCCTCAATGGCTCCCATGAATCATATCATTTCTCTTGATTTGATATCCTCCCTAATTATGGTTTACACGTGTTTTCCCTTATATGTTCGAGGCAGGTCCGAATATCCAAACGTGATTTTCCTTCCAGTTAATCATGGTTTATATAAAATTATGTCCTCATTGCATGACCCTAATATTCAAGACCACAAATAGTTCTATCATCATGATGTTAAACTATGATGCCATCGGCCAAGCTATATGACATTAAACTATAGTATACCTCATATGATGTTCTGGGGCACTCCCACAGAGGTCCCCAATATTACGAGGCTGGGCCACATGACCTTTAATTTAATCTAACATTAAAAGGTTCATCACACCAAGCCCTCTCCCATGGTTTCCATGACCTCGTTCATTGTAGGATCGCCCTATCCCACTAGTAGGAGAAGAAGCGTGTGGTTGGTTGGATCTCTCACATAATCTTGTTCCTCACATCAAGCATGAAGCGCGTGGGATTAGAGGTTTGTGATGACTACAAAATCCACACATTTCTGAACTATGAGAACATTGATTCTGGATCAAACTAGAATACGTAGGATTCCTGCTTGAAGTCCCAAGATAAAAAGGGTTCCCTCCCATAGAGGGTTCACCCAATCATGTTCCCATTAAATAGACACCCTCCACATGTAATCCCAACACAATTTTGATCTACGAGAATTACAATTCCTGATCAAATTCGGAAACGTAAGTCTCCTTCTTGAAGGCATGATCTAAAAAGGGTACCCTCCCATAGAGGGCTCACCCAATCGTGTTCCCCATAAATCGGAAGCCTCCAGGTGTAAGCCTCGCAAATTTTGGAACTACAAGAACTCTGATTCCTGATCAAACCAGGATATTTAGGATACTTTCTGAAGGCCCAATCTCCAATGGGTTCACTTCCAAAATGATTTACCCAATCATTACCCCTTAACTGTGCAACTTCAATGCATAAGTCCAAACAATTCTAAACTACATGAGCTCTGGTTCCTGATAAAACCAGAATATCTAGGATGCCTTCTTGAAGACTTGAGCTCAAAAGGGTGCCCTTCCAAAAGGGTTTACCCAATCATGCCCCCCTCAAATGGGAAACTGATATGCGTAAGCCCCAATAATTCTTAAATAATATAAATTTGACTCATCATCAAACCAGGATATATATGATGCCTTATTTAATTCTCTAGCTTAAAAGGGTGACCATCTAAAAGGGTTCACAAAATTATGTCCTCTCAAATGGGAAGAATCCATGAATAAGCCCCAAAAAAGCTGAAATACATGGGTTTTGATTCCTCTGCTAAGGATACATAAGAAACCCATATTGTAGGATTGATCCCAACATCATGTCACTTTATGTCCACTCTAGATTATGAAAAACTCTAGATCACCTTATTTTCTAGCTAAAATCAGAATTACCTCGATATCATCAAATCCATATATTCTTATGAAGATCATGCAAACTAGGGTTATCCCATTGACACATTCTTTAGGAATGATCAAAGAATTCACAAACATATGAACACAACATAAATATATAAGAGTGGGTTGTAATAGCCAATAATTCTCCCCCAAAATGGTGTGCTGAGCCTGAATTCCCATCCTCTCAGCCAATGGAGTCATTAAATGTCATTTTCTAAACCAATTTTCAACGAGCACCTACATTTGGAAATCCAGTCCATGAATCATGGACATCAGGGCCTCTGGGTGTTTCTGTCTCCACAAATAAACCCATTAGATACCATTTGAGGAAGTTATATCCGAGGAGGGTTGACTACATAATTACTTGACCCCATGCAATCACCCACTGGGATCATCTGAATTTGGTATTTCTTTCACAATATGAAAGGGGTGAATTACCCGATCCCTGTTGGGTTAATCCAAACTTCCTTTAAAGGACAATGACACAGAAATGGTCGACACAAAAAAATGGTGAATTCGACAAGAGACTATCTCTATAAAAAGGTGATGGGTAGTGATTCTCGTCAGACCATTTCACTATCACCTGGAACGTGCCACCTCAGAGGCAGAACAGAAGTGTTATGATGTTTTAGATGAGTTATTTATTATGATGAGATTTGTTTTCTTCTATTGGACACCATGGAATATTCTATTGACATTAATTTGATTTAAAACATGATACCACGTAGTTCTAAGAGTTATTTTATTATGGGATGACTTTCCCATTTACTGAATTATTCATTATGTCCTAGGTTGACATGCACATTTATATTGAATCACAAATGACATAGGATAAAATACTAATTTATATTGATGATTCCTATGGCATAATATGGAATTCCCATTTTGATATTGTATATTGTATTGGATGTAATGTCATTCCACATTATGTTGTTTTTAGTGAGGGATAATATTAACTTTATTTAATATACCTATGTCTTTGAAGATAATTCAAATTTCTATTGATAATTTAAATGAAGGTATGTAATACCTAAATGGTTATGTGATGAAATTTTCACTTGTTCTGGTGGTTGATAAATGGAATGGAGAAACTTCCAATTAGAATCACTGTTTTTATGGAAATGGGACAACATTCCAATCTATTATGTGTTGTGCTCTTATGGCATAGAATGAGCACACAATGATTTGATACATTATATAACTCTATTACCATTATTATTTTATTATTATCATGGATGAAACATTATATTTACCCATTCTTATTGGGTGATATATTTAGAATCATACTACAACTAGTAGAGGAATGGATGGTTTCCCATTAGGGTGGTTTTTGAGTATCTAATAGAATAAAATATTTTTTATTTTATATGTTTTTTATATTTTGGTACATATCACTATAGGAATTTAATTATATATTCTGAAATTTTTTAATTACATTGTTGGTGGTGGCCTACCATGACATACTCAAACTATACATGGGAATCATAGTGTGCCTATAGACTTTATGGCTTATGGAATGGGTAACGTAAAGGAGCCCTATGATTTACAAGTGAGATAATGGATGAATGAAAGGATTAGGTGATGGTATTATCTAGAGGCTTAGACCCAAATTTTATAGTCATATCCAATATTTAAAATATTTTTGACTATTTCAATATATAATTGTCTCATCAGTGATATTATTTACTTATGTATGACCTGTGTGACATTATTATAGTTAATTTTGAAATATAATCCGGTATGTTATTTATATATTGTTATATTTTAGCTCTAATTTAAACATTATGATGTAATATTATAAGGATGGTTTATTATTTTTACTTCCACAATTATTTATGTATATCTTATCGAGTGGATATAATCATTCCACGATACATATAAACCCTCACTATTAATCAGTGGCCTCTATAATTGAAGGAGTTTAACCAAATGTCATATAAAAACATAGATTTTTCCACAATTTAGGTGATTCAATTTGGGATGTTTCATTGAGTAAAAAATATATTATTTAGACCTTTTATTTTTTCCTATTTCAAATTCTTATGATTAAATTGAATTAATAACATTTTCCACATATTCTATTTATTTTCACATAAACTCATAAAAATAGAATAAGTCACTCAATGATATGTTATGAATAAATCATTCATTCAATTAAAAAAAACTCATGATGAGCATCCCTATACTCTCATAAACCCAATTACATTATCTAAACTACACCACTGGCCAGATTTTCTAATTTTCTATTTAATTTAATTTCAAATTCTCAAATTTCGAATTAGAAATGCGGTCCAAAACATACATACAAAAATATTACATATTATTAAAATAATATTGATTACATGATATTATGATCTTTTCTAAAATTGTAAAGGGTTTGTTTATTTGGAAACATATATTCATAAAAAATTAGTACATAAAATATATATATCAACTACTACTAAGTTAATCATAATGAAAACAATTCATAAACCTACCATACATAAAAGTATTTTTTATATCCTGTGTAAAATGAAACATAAGGGTGAGATCAGATTCTCGGTATGGATAAACAATGGTGATACTAATAAATTATCATTTTTTTATTATAACATGATCATAAGGGTATAATAACATGATGTTAACATTTAAAAATAAAACCCTATAATTCATATAACATATTCATGAGTCATGTATCAAAGCTTATCATTTCATAATACATGAATCATGAAGTAATATATGAACATGATCTATCATATCCTAACATCAATGTATGATCATGTCATAAAATAGTAGAATAATTAGTGGAATAATTATAATCATAGAAGTTTTATGTAAATTCAACCCGCTATGAAATTCACCACATTTCAAGATTGGGCTAACCACCTGTGTATATGCATTGAGATTTGGATAACCTCCTATACACCCACTTTTGGGCTTGGGATAACCTCCCATGGCCCATTTTATCTCATAAAACATTAATCGTTTTCTAATTAATTATAATGAATTAAGAAAACCACGCTTCACCTAATCATAATCCATTCTTATGAATGTCATAAAACCATGAACACATTTATCTTTCCATAATTACATAACACATTGATAAGAAAACTTTTTTCATCAATATATTATTATCTTAAACATATACCATCCAAATAAATAATAATTATGGCATCATAGAATCATATACCTGTGAAGCATATGTAACATCAAGGGACTCTATAAAAGAAGAAAAATTACTTTAAAAGATTATTTGATTATTTTTTATGGATAATTCCCTTTTTTCAAATTACATATTATATATATATATATATAAATTTACAAAATATCAAGGAAAAATATTCATTTAAAATATATATATAATATTTTAAAGTAATATTCAAATAAAAGGGGTTTCATGGTGGTCATAAAATTATTGTGTTCAATATACATTAAAATAACAATTTTTTCACACATTTGGTAAAAATTATCCCATTTCAAAAATGACAAGACCATTAATTTTTAAAAAAAATATATAAAATCAAATAAGGGTAAAAATTTCTTTAAAATTAAAAGGATTATTAAAAATAAATTTCGATTTTTTAAAAAAAAATTATAGTCATGAAAGAAAATATTCACAATCTAATAGAAAAACAATGCTCGTTTTTCATAAACAAAATTTCAAAACATTTGAGTACATAGAGAGTGTAAAATAAATTGAATTTTTTTAATTTCTAATAATTTAAAAATTATAATAAAATAGATATTTTTTAGAGATATATCATATAATATCATCATTATAAATTTAAGCATATACAATCCTAGTAAAAATGATATTTTAATGTAAAAACCTTATCAATTTGGTAAGCTTTGAGTCATTGACCCCATGGAAAAAATAAAATGAAATGAAAAATTAAATACCATTAATATAAATATATTCATGTTTTACTATATAAATGCATATGTAAATACACAATATGTATGAAACAAGTGTTTAATATAGCATGTGTCTCATAGAAATAAAAGTGATATGAGAAACCCTGACATTAATTTTAAATTTCATCATAAGCGCTCTATCCTCTGAAATAATAAATTAAAAATATATTATAACTCTATAATATAACCATATAAAAACTTATAATATCATATATAAGACACTTAAAACAGTACAACAATTTTTTATTAATAATTCTTTTGTAAATCCTCATTTTTAGGTGATAACTATTTAAATTTTCATGTGTGTTTCTATTCTAAAGATTGGGGTGTTGTACATTGAACATGGTAAAATAATCTTTAAATGGTTAATAATTTCATAATTATCATATTTAATCATTAATTATACTTTTATATCAATTTATATTAAGTGTTGATAAAAAAATAATTACATCTTTCAAGGAGAAGGTAGTGTGTACGTATGCACGAGTGATGTTTCCACTTTTCGATGGATGGAATGAAACTAAGGTAAATTAAAATTATCTTTTATAGAGTAATTATATTATAAAAAATATCATATATATATATATTAATAAATATAATCTTTTTACCATCCATGTAATTGAAAATGAAAAATGAGTCACACTAGATTGTGGAGATATTAGTCCACATCTACGCACAAGCGGCGTTATCATTATCCAATGGAAGGGATTATAAGAAGTTAGATAATATTGTGGATTAATAATTTTATGATTGGTAAAATATCATTTTTGAATGTTGAGGAAGAAATAAAAATGAAAGATATCATTTAAGATTTATACGACTTCTTTGACAACCTACCTTTTACTTACTCATTAAACCATGAAATATTGGTCTCAAAAAAGAAAGAGGGATTTTGGATGAATGGGAATAAAAATATTATTTATTTTTCATAGGTATTTGATGATATTTAATTCTAAAAATTAGTGAATAAGGGAATTGATGATGTTCCCTTTTATATGTGAGGGAGAGGACACACATGGAATCACTTAAATGATTTAAATAACATAATGTCATTTTCTTGTACATGTCGCTTCTAATGGAAAATAATGTTAACATAATATAATATGGAGTCAAAATATCTTTAAAAAATAAGAATTAAGAAATTTTATATGGAAATAATATGCTTTCCTCTATCTTTAAACCCTGGTAAATCGGTTTTAACATTAACTATGGTAACAAATTTTTAGTGTTTTTACGATTTACTATAATAAAAGGAATTTGATGTCATTAAAAAATTTTAAAACAATGTTTAAAAATATATATTCCATTTTATTAAATACAATATTTTTAATTTATAAAAAATTAAATAAACACAAAAAACACAATGAAACTCAATTTTTAGAAAAATGCATTTTTAAGTGTGAATATGATTTAACTCTAACTCCTTGCCTATAAATTACTATTAGATTGATATAAAAATATATTAAAGGTTATATAATATAAAAATTTCATAATCATTATTATTAAATCATATTTAATTTAATTTATTATGATAAAAACATTTTTCACACATAATATCATTTTTTAGAAAATTTTGTTTTAGTTAACAAATAAACTTATACCAAAATCAATTATAAGGTTGATTTAAATTCAACTGAATATATTAAATATAATTAATGGATAATTATTTTAATTTAGGATCAAATAAAAAATATAATTGGACATTTAAAATATTTTATATAATTAAATAAATGGCTCTTTTAAAAAAAGTGATATTTTTCACCATATAAAAATAAATTTGTCCAAAAAATAAGACAATTTATACTTACGATAATATTGAAAATTTCCTATCAAAAATTATATTAATTTCATAAAATAATATTAATAAAAAATCAATAAATTATTTATAATTTTCATGGACAAAATGAAATAAAGACTATTTTTTAACAATACACATTTTTAAAGTGTAAAATGACTTTTAAAAATTTAGTTCATATTTATTATGAATTAACAAATAATTTTTCAATATGTAAAACCTTTTAACAATTTTTTTATAATGTGTTTATTCATATTCATGCCTATAACTTAATAGATATGTTATTATATATCATGGTTAACTTTAAGCTCTGTGTTGCTTTTCAAGTAGACTAATAAAAATAGTTTTCTTTTATACCAAATAATCATGTTGTGATAGCCCCCAACATAAATTTCCTCTTAAAATTTTTTATCTCAGTAATAATGGGTTCAATATTATAAAATCCCTTTTTTGGAAACCCAAATTGTGAAAAGGAATAATAAAAATCCCATTAAAAGGGTAAAGATGGAAAAATAATGGTTGCTGAAAATAACAAATATTTGGGTTCTGAGATATGGATAACATTATAGGGAAGCAAAAATATGGCCATGGTGGGGAAATATAAAATCTAAATTATAATATATAGTGATATATAATGTATTTATGTGATTGTTAATGGCTATAAAATTATAAATCGGTGATGGGTAAACACAAACACCAACACTTCAAAAATAATTATAAAAAGGAAAGAATACATTTTCAAGATCCTTTTTGTGAGAGATAAGGAATTATTCTACCATGAAATATGAGAAAATATACTTAATTATTTTCTTCAAATCCATAAATATAATTTCATCTTTTTGATACATGTTCAAATTATGTTTCACCCTTTTCATACCATATTCCAATGATGAATAAACAATTTGAATATTTCAAGCATGTAACACTACTATAAACATATAATATATCATAAGAACTATAACAGAATGAAAAGTTATTCCTCTAATATCTATTCGACTTTTGATAAAATAAAATCACTCATATAAAAAATATGTTTTCATGTCGTTTTTTGTATTTTAACATCTAATTTTAATAAACATAGTTTTTTTGATGTTGAGAATACCTTTCAACATCATTCATATAAAACTAACATGGGATGGTCTTATAAAACCACAAAGATAAGTATAAAAACCATTTCCGCATAGGTTATCTATATAATATATGTTTAACGTTACTTTTAGTGTCAGTTAAATAGATAACCAATGTGTAAACATACATTTCAGGTTGGTTATATATATAATTTACTAGAAATGTTAAAAAAATAAAAAACATTAGTTCTCATAATATAAAATCTATCAAAAAATTTACAATCATAATATCTTGACAATGAAATGAAAATATAAGAGTTAATATTTTTCCATATTCTCTGTAATTTCACACATTTCATCCATCTTTAGAGATCTTTTCTTGATATCCATTTGATTCATGATGAAAAACTTATGATCCATTGTGAGTGCTGATATAAAGATATCATATTGAAGCCTGACAATCATTGAAATGTAATCTTCATCAAAAGAAAATGAAATTTTTTTTAATAAAATATTTCATGAAAAAAATTGGAAAAATAAGTACAATATATAAATATTTTATCTTTAAATAAATAAAAATAATAATAAAGTGTAGATTAGGAAATAAAATGTGAATTACATATATAGTTTGAAAAAAATTGCTAATAATTATCAGGTTCAAGTATTTACAGAAGAGATGAAATAGTTCCGAATCTGGAAGTTAATTTATAAGTGGGATGAATAAAGTAACTAGTAGGTGATTTGAAAAACTAAATATTTAGTAAACATGTGTTTTAAAAAATTTCACCTTGACTTTTATAGATATATTTTTAACTATTAAACATAAAATGTCATTATATATTGTTTAATGGAAATATAGAATAGTTTCACCCAAACTTGGTTTTTGGTTATTGAGGGTGGTTCTAGAATCAATTTAATTGGTTTTAATAAAGTTTAATTAACACAAAATTCTAACACGTCCCACAACTATAATTTGGTATAAAACATCTTTCCAGAGGTAGACAGTCATTTGGGGTTTAAGTCCAAACAGTGCTTATGAACTCACATTGGTTGAGAGGATGGGTGGTTGGGCTCATCACCGTTTTGGGGGGGGGGGATATTTCCTATTATAAGACTCTCTTATAGATTTAATATATGTTTGTGAAATCCCCCTTGAGCCTCGATGTGATATTGGTTATCTCTATGTTATTGGATCATGTAAGACCATTTTTTGATGGGAAAAACTATGTTTATTTCATATGCTCTTTATCATTATCTTAATCATCCATGATGCTTTTTTTATATCCATGTTCAGCGCTCTAGAGTTTATTTTTTTCCTTGTGGTTGGTTAGTGTCTTGGAGAAGGGGTTGAACCTCTATGAGGCATTCTACGTATCCTATGAGAACATGAATCAAAACCAACATAGTGTTTTTAACATGGTTTAATGTTGTCTGAAATGAATATACCATGTATTTTAATTTCATGCGGGAAGAATGTAAATATAGGGATAAAACCTTGAGGATGTGTCCTTCATAACCTGCTTATAAGAGTAATAAAATTCATCATAGTTTAATAATGAGTTTCTGCATCATAAAATATTTGACAACAAAGGATTTGAGTGGAACTTGTGCATGTATGGTAGCCCTGAATTTCTTCATCAACAGTATGACCCTTTGATTGAATGTGATATATAACCAGGATTACATAACAATGAAGGTCCCGCACTTTGGGAATACTTACCATGATATTAGTACAATCATCGCCAGTCACAAAGCACATGTGAGTTATGCTAGTTGATAGAAACACGAGATAGTTGAAGATTGGACACCTTGCATGGGAGTTAATTTCTATAGGGAATATAATATGTAGTTTTCTTTAGAGAGTTGTGATTACTAGTCTCACGTATAATATGGAATGGATCTTAATATATAGGAAGATATCCTATGTATCCCAATTTTTAGAGGAATCAAATTCCTCATAGTTTAGATTGTCCCTATCCTACTGATGGGTTTTAAGGTACTTGAGGGGATTTTTTGGTCTTACATGTAACGAGATGATTGTGTACAATACCACTTCTTATTTTCTGATGGAGAAGGGAGCATAGTAGACTTATATGAGAATTCAGTCTCATGAGTTTAAGAATATTATTGATATGACATGACTTACACCAAGTTAGATTCTTATTTGAGCTCAAGAATTAAGAAGGCATCCTACATATCCTGTTTGGATTGGAATCAGAGTCCCCATAGTTTGCTAACCCCTTAACCCACTTATATGTTGGGGTGGGTAATCATAATCAATGATATTATTTCCATCCCTATGGTTTATTTATTATAGGGACTTATACAAAAATGGAGTCCCAAGATACATATTCATTATCTATCTTCTAATAGATAAATAGAGATGATGGCCATGACAAGTCTATTAAATATGCATTTCTTGACATAGAGGACCCATCCGAGAGCGTGAGAAAAAATAGGGTCACATGATTTTGTATCCATGACCCATTAAGGAAACAACCCTTATAAAGGGAGTATTCAGTAGAAGGTTCCAGGATGGGGGTTCAAATGTTGTCAGTCCAAGTGTGACTCCTAGACAAGGTTGACATGTCTACCAGATATGTCTGGATTGTCTTCCCAACATATCTTGATCATCTTTAATTCATGTCTTGATAATCATCACAACATGCCATGAAAATCTTCCTAACACATCTTGATTGTTTACCGGGAATGTCTTGATCATATTTCTAGCATGTCAATCATGTCAGTCTTATATGGTAGACACATCAAAGAGTGTATACGTGACATGCACCAGATTTCTTTGAAAATGAAGAAGACTTGTTCTAGATGTATTCACATATTCAAAGTGAATTTTATAGGATTAATACACATGATTTAAAGGTATTGTATAGGGGAATTCAAAAGAAAATTCTATCATATCTACGGTGTCTTCTCATGATCATCATGACTTGTCCATAGGCTATTGCATTGTAACACCCCAAGATTTTATGAAAAATAATCTTTTTAATTTCATTAATGTCTTGTGTTGTATGATACACCAAAGGTAGATTTCACAACATGCATCCCTGACTTGGCTTGCATTACACGCAAGCACGACCTTCCACAATAGCGTGTGTTGTACGCAATACCGAGTTTCGCTAAACAACAATATGATATTAAAATATTATTAAAACTAGCCTTTATGAATAGTAATAACCACATTTTAAAATTTTTTAAATTTTATTTTTCAAAATGGACTTCATTTTTGGATTCGGAATATCAAAATTAGCTTAGAGTGAAATTTTGGTACTTTTCGGATAAATTTTATATTCTGATGAATAGTGAAAATTACTAAATTTTAATTAAAAACAACTTTTTTAATAAAAATAATTAATAGTGATAGATTATTAATTTGAGTGGTTTTAAAGTATATTTAAAATATATTTTTACCATTTTATACAATTTTGGTCATTGAATGTAATTTCACATTTAAACCATACATAAACAAGTGTCACTCTTTTGATAGTTATTATCTCTTAAAAACATGTTATTTGTTTTGACGACGAGAATTAATTTTTAAATAAATTAATGAAACTAATGTGTTTTGAATTTGGAAAAATAGACATCATTTTTGAATTCATAATATCAAATATAGCTAAGGCCTAATTTTTGGTATTTTTCTGGAAACTTTCATTTTTTGATGAATAGTGAAACTACTAAGTGGTAGTTTAAAAAACTGAATTTTTCATAAAACTTAATTTTACCACTTCTGTGAGTGGAATTTCAAAAATCCGAGAGACACGGTTAATATCAAGGACTAAAATGTGGATCAATGAGATGAAAATAATTTTTTGTGAATAGTAACTGTTTACTTTTTTTACCACGGTTAAAAGTAAATAGGGTAATTGAGGGTAAAAATGATATTATTATTACCATAACACATTCCTAATTCTATTGGAGAAGTGTAATTAGACCAAAATAAACCTTAGGAATACAATATGACAATTTAGGCCCAAATGGATTAGATTAGGACATTTATTATCAATTTATTTAAAGAAGGGTTAAAATAGTTAAAATCAATGTTTAATAACTAAACAATTTTTAATATAGTGTTATACATAAGATAAATTCGACAATAAATAATCATTAGAAAGATAAAAATATTTCCTACATAATTTTATTTTATTTGTAATTTTTAGACATAAAATATGTTAATTTATTTATGACACAATGATGATGGAGTAATTATCCTATTAATGAAATGTTGACATAATTGATGTTATAAATACCCAAATAAATGTAATTTGAGACTTTTTATGAATTAAATTAATTTTATTTGTTAATATGAAATGTTATTATTGATGTAATTAAATGTTTTCTAATTAATCATTTTGTTATGATTTTCACAAAAATCAATTACCAAATAGTGTCAAAATTGACATAAAATTGTTTTTAAAACAAATACTATATTATTAATTGTTATTTTATTCCTACAAATCTATGGTTCGGCCACATGACTTATATAAGGTTACATATATTAATAATAAACATCTTGGGGTTCTTTTGGCTTGATATATTATGTTTATTAGCGTTATAGTGTACGAAAACAAGAAGACACAATAAAAGTTAAATTATCTAACTTAAAGATAAATCTAAATGATAAGGTTAAAATTGATACCTAAACATGTCTAAAATCTATTGGATGAGATGATTTAGACCCATACCAACCTTAGCTTAGAAATATATCGATTTGGAGCTATTAAAACACGAATTTGACTTTATAATAAAATAATATTTTTAGTTATTCCAAAGGTGCCCCTCTCCTCCCTTATAAAAGGGCACCTCCTCCCTCTCTTCCTCACACGACTTTGAGCCTTCATGCTCGGCCTAAACCTGCCAATTTCTTCTATCCACTTCCCTAGAGACATCCTAGAGGTCCTGGAATTCTTCAAAGACCAATTTTAGTGCCCTAAAAGGAGGTCTCAAAGAAGCGCTTCAAAGAAGAGGTAATGTCTGTTACCGATTCTTTCAGCTTCATTTTTTCTTCCACTTCTTCTTCTTTAGTTGTTTCATTATTAAGTAATAACATCAGTATCACTCATATACTAATATGTTATTATATGTATGAAACAAACCTATTTCACCATCTATCCATCCTACGGAAAATGAAATCACCGCGCATGCGTACGTACGAAATACCGTGTCCACGCCGGGGTGTAATCTATTTACCACCACCTAACTTGGACGGGTAAAATGGTGTAAATAATTAATATATATGATTATTATAAGGTGATATTGATTATGAAATAGTATAAATATACTCCAATACAATTCCACGATCATGGGAAAGATATCATTGCTCGTGCGTACGTACGGAATACCGTCTCCATGATGTGATGCGACTCATTCTATATGATTTTCATTACATAATTGTTACATAAATGAATTGAGTGAATGAATAAAATATATATTACACTAATACCATTCTGGAAATGAGGTCTCTATAACCTAAAAGAAGAATAAGAATTTATTCGACAAAACACGCATAAGAACAAAAAGCAATAAACAGACGAATAAAAAGTAACAATGAAATATTACTAATAAGAAGCTAAGAATATGACCATATATGATATCATAACAATGATTATGATTCTGGAATATTTCAATGACATTATTTAAATCATTATACAGGAGGTTCGGACACTTACGAAGCAAATCGGACCTATTGTAAGGGAAAATCTCGCAATCTCAATTTTTATCCGAGATTGTGTATACTTCAGAATTTACTGGGGAATATTTATCATCCACATACATGTTTCCTCATTTTGTAATATTTGTATCCTTCTACAATATTTTATATCCAATTTTACCCTTCGGTGAGTTTTTAGGAAAAGATATGAAAGGAATCTTTTAACGTTTTTCGTACGAGGTACTTTTTGACTTTTCTGACAAATGTACGAGAAGAATGTTTTTTAACTTATACGACATGAATTGATTTTTAAAACATTATTTCCAAGAATATTCCTTTAAAAGTTTTCTAGATTATTTTTAATCAACTTCTTCTAGTTTAATATTGTATGACATGTTAAGAAAGGAAAATGTTTTTGAAGTAGAAAGGATATTTTCCCCAAGAATGGAGTTCAAGTGTTTTACCAAAAATTATTTTCTATCTATGATAATATAGGGTTCTCTTTATATCCCTATTATTACATTGATTTGATTGTGTTGTGATGGAATTATTTTTATGAATTCTTTAATCTTATATGAATTGTTTTGTGATGTCATGTTGTTTAAGAATCCCATTTTTATTACATGAGTTATGCAATGATGTATGATTTATGATTTTGTGGCACACATAAGAATGGTATCATTTTGAGATGGGTGGGACCTATATCTCCCTCAAATGAATTGGGTAATGATTTTATATCTCATTAGATAGACATGGCAGGAATGGAAGGTTAAAGCGGTTCAGTGAAACAGGACTGAAACAAGGAGTGAACTCGATTCATAAATGGACTTTGTCCACTAAGATAGTCGTGGCAATGAGTCTTGACTAATAAGAAATGATTCTCTATGATTATTTCTATATGCCACAAAGCTTCATGTTTTAAGTTATGATTATTGTGATTACATTTCACTACCATGATTTATCCCATGTTATGAAACTATGATCTCTTTTGCAGGATAAGAGTTCCAAATTGTTATGTTCTTATGAATATGATGTGATTGATATTACTTTTTTTACCCTTACTGAGCATTTGAGCTCACCCTTTTATGTCTTATTTTCCCTAGGGTATAAAGAAATGTTTTAGGTTTGAAAAAAAGGAAGATCTTTATGGGAGATGTTGAAGATCTTTCACCTCGATTATAATATTATATTCCGAGTTTCCAAAGACACTAAACTATTACTGTCTTTGTGTGTGTGTTTTTGTAATGTAATAAGTATTCCACAAAAGTAATGTAATGTCCAGGTATGTTAATATTAGGGTCTCTACAGTCGGTATCAGAGGAAAGGTTTAGTCAACCTTTGGAAGCTAGGATGTGAGAACTTTAGTGAGATCCCTAGAGATATTTCTAAGGTATGTCTAGGGATGTCCGTAAGGTTAAGTATACGTTATAGTCCTAGAATTGCGCTAACCATCATAGAATCAAACCTAGGATGTTATATATTTATTTTACTCCCCCTTTATTATGTTTTTTCCCTAGCATGATTTTTCCTCTCACAATATTCTTTTTGGGGTTTAGACGATGAATGAAACCCAAAGGAAACATATTGATCAATGTAATGGGAGATGCAATGATTGTCTTCATGAACAAACCAACATTATGGGAGATGGAGTGCAAAGTCTTATTGCTATACTTACACAAGATATTAATCATTCTGGACTTCCAAATGAGCAGAGAAGGGAACAATATTCTATTGAGTCGTTCATGAGGCAACCCCCACCTTCTTTCAGTGGGTCTTCCGATCCACTTGTTGTTGAACAATGGATTAGTACCACTGAAAAGATATTTCCAGTTCTTCAATGTTATGAAAATGATAATGTCATCTTAGTTGTATATCATTCGGAAGGTGATGCTGATCAATGGTGGAATCTTATCAAGAATACGAGGCCAAGAGATGAAATTGAGTCCATGGAATGGGACGAGTAGAAGAAATTATTTTTCAATAAGTACTTCCCTCATATTCTTCAAACAAAGATGGAGAAGGAGTTTCTTAAACTAAAGAAAAAGGATGATGAATCTGTTGGTATATACGAAGAGAATTTCACAAGGCTTGCAAGGTATGCATCTGGCTTTGTCATCCATCCTGAAAGGAAAGTTGATCAATTCTTCATTGGCTTAAAACCAAATCCTCGAAGGGAATTAGTTATAAAAGGCTTATGTAGCTATGAAAAAATATTGCGCTATGTTATTAAGGTAGAAATGGAAGCTGGTGTTACATATCCATCTCATGGTTTTGACAAGAAACGAAAGATGGAGTTCTAGGAGAAATCTAAGAGTAATGGTGAAAAGAAGATGAATGTTTCCTTATGCTCAAAGTGAGGAAAGAAGCATGGTGGAGATTGTCTTAAAGAGACTGGAAAATGTTTTAAGTGTGGAAAATAAGGTCATCGAGCAGCTGAGTGTCGAAGTAATAGAAAATGGGTTGCTAATGGTGTGAATAAAGAAAAGACTACAAAGAACGCATCAACAACAATTCAATGCTTCAAGTGTAATGAAATAGGGCATTATGCTAATCAATGCCCTAATCCAAGGGTTAATGATGATCGACATGAGCAACCACTTAAGGCCAAGGACCAAGGTATGTCACATGCGATCACTATTGGTGATGTTGAATATGACAACGATGTGGTGGAATGATTAAGTGTTTATGTAATGGGATTACAAAATAATGTTGTATATAGTATCGTGGAATATTGGAATATTTATGTATTGGTCTATTGTGGTTTTCAATAATTTTATGGTGCTGATAACCATGGAAAGTGATTGAGATATTTTTGGTAAGCAGATAATATGCGCATAGTGAAGGGATAAGAAAATAATGAGATGTGTGATTGTATTCATGAGCTCATGATTGATATAAGGACTAAGTGATATCATGGTTTGAGTATAAAGAATTTTCAGGATTTTGGTTTGTGGAAAGTGTTAACTTTTAACTGCATTCATGTTTTCACTAAGGTTCAATGGGTATTCATTCTTCAAGAGAATACATGATTAAGGTATTCACATGTTTGTAATTTTACCCACAAGATATATCTTATGATATATGGGGTATAAATGATGGCATTCACGTGATTGTTATGTGACATTTCATGTAATCATTTTCTTTATACTATGATCTTGGACTGAAGTATTTTAGATAAGCATAAAGATTGGAATGGATTATGTTGGAAATAAGTTAGTATTGTTTAAGGATAGAACTTTTTTTGATATTATTGATGGGATGTTATAGTAATAAAGCTTTAGAAAAAGAATAACCTACAGGATGGGCGACAACCCATCACATCGGACAAGGCTGTGGGAATCGAACCCACAACCGAAGTGCGACTTGCCTTTATCGCCTACCACTAGCCTACAGGAAGTCCCTAGTTAGTAGAAACTATTTTTATTTTATTACGCAGTATGATATATGAAGTATAAGTTCATTATTGGAATCATATATGATTAACCTCAACATATATGGACTTATGTATATTTGATAACTTTTGCTAACCTTTTGTTTGAAACAGATGGAATGACCCATCATTCTATCACATGATCTATTAACACTTCATGAATAATAAATTCAACTTCATATCTTTAAGATATGAAGTGGGAATTGTTCAATGCACAACAATAGTGAAATTGTACCAAAATAAAGTAAGTATTTATTCGAATTCAAATTCTTCAACTTTAGGGAAATGATCTTGAAAACCAAAAAAGTTATCCTAGTGCCCTTATATCTGATGAATCAGATGGTACCCTAGATCATCACAAATTTATGGCTTTGTGATTATTGGAATTTTCATATCCATGTTCTCTACCACTCTCCATCAGAACATGACGGATAGATTTCTATTCCATGTCCATATTTTCACCTATGTTATCCTATGTGGAAACCCAGTGATTAGTTAATTTGGGTAACCGTTAAGTTTCATAATTTAGTTTTTAAAGCCATGTTTTGGTATTCCATTTTATGATGTGGTTTTCTATTAAAGAAACTTTCGAGTAGTAAATCATTTATAACCCCGACGAATTTCGAGGGCGAAATTCATTTTAAGGGTGGCAGAATGTAACACCCCAACATTTTACGAAAAATATTATTTTTAATTTCATTAATGTCTTGTGTTGTATGCAACACCAAAAGGAGTTTTCACAAAATGCATCCCTGACTTGGATTTCATTACAGGCAAGCGCGACCTTCCATGATAGCGTGTGTTGTACGCAATACCGAGTTTCACTAAACAACGATATGCTTTAAAATATTATTAAAACTAGCCGTTATGAATTGTAATAACCACCTTTTAAAATTTTGTAATTTTTTTTTTCAAAATGGACTTCTTTTTTGGATTCGGAATATCGAAATTAGCTTAGGGTGAAATTTTGGTACTTTTCGGATAACATTCATATTCTGATGAATAGTGAAAATTACTAAATTTTAATTAAAAACAACTATTTAATCAAAATAATTAATAGTGACAAATTATTAATTTGAGTGGTTTTAAAGTATATTTACAATATATTTTTACCATTTAATTCAATTTTTGTCATTGAATGTAATTTCACATTTAAACCAAACATAATCAGGTGTCAATCTTTTGATAGTTATTATCTCTTAAAAACACGCTATTTGTTTTGATGACGAGAAGTAATTTTTAAATAAATTAATGCAACTGATGTGTTTTTAATTTGGTAAAATAGACATCCTTTTTGAATTCATAATATCTAATATAGCTTAGGCCTAATTTTTGGTATTTTTCTAGAAACTTTCATTTTTTGATTAATAGTGAAACCACTAAGTGGTAGTTTAAAAAACTGAATTTTTCATAAAACACAATTTTACCACTTCTGTGAGAGGAATTTCGAAAATCCAAGAGACACTATTAATATCAAGGACTAAAATGTGGTTCAATGAGATGAAAATAATTTTTGGTGAATAGTAACTTTTTACTTTTTTTACCACGGTTAAAAGTAAATAGGGAAATTAAGGGTAAAAATGATATTATTATTACCATAAAACATGTCCTAATTCTGTTGGATAAGTGTAATTTGACCAAAAACAACCTTAAGAATAAAATATGACCATTTATTCCCACATGGATTAGATTAGGACATTTATTATCAATTTATTTAAACAAGGGTTAAAATAGTTAAAATCAAAGTTTAATAACTAAAGAATTTTTAATATAGGGTTACACATAAGATAAATTCGACTATAAATATTAATCAGAAATCTAAAAATGTTTCCTACATAATTGTATTTTATTTGTAATTTTTAGACATTAAATAATTTAATTTATTTATGACACAATGATGATGCAGTAATTATCATATTAATGAAATTTTGACATAATTGATGTTATAAATACCCAAATTAATGTAATTTGAGACTTTTTATGAATTAAAATAAGTTTATATGTTAATATGATATGTTAGTATTGATTTAATTAAATGTTTTCGAACTAATCATTCTGTTATGATTTTCACAAAAATCAATTACCAAATAGTGTCAAAATTGACATAAAATTGTTTTTTAAAAAAATACTATATTATTGATTTTTATTTTATTCCTAAAAATCTAAGGTTAGGCCAAATGACTTAGATAAGGTTATATATATTAATAATAAACAATTTGGGGTTCTTTTGGCTTTATATAGTAGGTTTATTAACCTTATAGTGTAAGAAAACAAGAAGACGCGGTAAAAGTTAAATTATCTAACTTAAAGTTAAATCTAAATGATAAGGTTAAAATTGATACCTAAACTTGTCTAAATTATATTTTATGAGATTATATCGACCAGTCCCCACCTTAGCTTCTAAATATATCGATTTGGAGCTATTAAAAACCGATTTTGACTTTATAATAAAATAATATTTTTAGTTATTCCAAAGGTGCCCCTCTCCTCCCTTATAAAAGGGCACCTCCTCTCTCTCTTCCTCACACCACGTTGAGCCTTAAAGATCGGCCAAACCCTGCCAATTGATTCTCTCCACTTCCCTAGAGACATACTAGAGGTCATGGGCTTCCTCAAATACAAATTTTAGTGCCCTAAAAGGAGGTATCAAAGAAGCGCTTCAAAGAAGAGGTAATGTCTATTACCAATTCTTTCCACTTTATTTATTCTTCCACATCTTCTTCTTTAGTTGTTTCATTATTAAGTAATAACATCAGTATCACTAATATACTGATATGTTATTATAATTATGAAACAACCCTATTTCACCATCTATCCATCCTATAGAAAAAGAAATCATCGCGCGTGCGTACGTATGGAATACCGTCTCCACGTCGTGGTGTAATCTGTTTTCCACCACCACCTTACTTGGATGGGTATAATGGTGTAAAGAATGAATATATATGATTATTGAAAAGTGATATTGATTCTGAAATAGTATAAATACACTCCAATACAATTCCATGATCATGGGAATGATATCATCGCTCGGGCGTACGTACGGAATACCGTCTCCATGATGTGATGTGACTTGTTCTACATGATTTTCATTACATAATTGTTACATAAATGAATTGAGTGAATAAATATGATATATGTTACACTAATAAAATTCTGGAAATGAGGTATCTATAACTTAAAAGATGAATAAGAATTTATTCGACAAAACACACATAAGAACAAAAAGAAATAAACACCTGAATAACAATTAACAATGAAATATTACTAATAAGAAACTAAAAATATGACCATATATGATATCATGACATTGATTATGATTCTGGAATAATTCAATGACATTATTTAAATCATTATACAGGAGGTTCGGACACTTACGAAGCAAATTGGACCTAAGGTAAGGGAAAATCTCGCAATCTCAATTTTTATCCGAGATTGTTTATACTTCAGAATTTACTGGGGAATATTTATCATCCAAATCCATGTTTCCTAAATATGTAATATTTATATTCTTATACAATATTTTATATCCAATTTTACCCTTCAGTGAGTTTTTAGTAAAAGATATGAAAGGAATCTTTTCTCGTTTTTCGTACGAGGTACTTTTTGACTTTTCTGACAAAAGTACGAGAAGAATGTTTTTTTAACTTATACGGCATGAATGGATTTTTAAAACATTATTTCCAAGAAGCTTCCTTTACAAGTTTTCATGTTTATTTTTAATCAACTTCTTTTAGTTTAAAATTGTTTGACATGTTAAGAAAGGAAAATGTTTTTGAAGTAGAAAGGATATTTTCTTCAAGAATGGAGTTCAAGTGTTGTATCAAAATTATTTTCTATCTAAGATAATATAGGGTTGTGTTTCTATCCCAATTATTACATTTATTTGATTATGTTGTGATGGAAATCATTTTGTTAATTCTTTTATCTTATATGAATTGTTTTATGATGTCATCTTGTTTAAGAATCCCATTTTTATTACATGAGTTATGCAATGATGTATGATTTATCATTTTGTGGCACACATAATAATGGTATCATTATGGGATGGATGGGACCTATATCTCCCTACAATGCATTGGTAAAGATTTTAAATCTCATGATATAGACTTTGCTGGAATAGCAGGTTAAACCGGTTCAGTGAAACAGGACTGAAACGAGGAGTGAACTCAGTTCAGAAATGGACTTTGTCCACTAAGATAGTCTTGGAAATGAGTCTTGACTAATAAGAAATGATTCTCTATGATTATGTGTGTATGACACAATGCTTCTTGTTTTATGTTATGATTATTGTGATTACATTTCACTATCATTATTTATCCCATGTTATGAAACTATGGTCTCTTTTGTAGGAAAAGATTTCTAAATTGTTATGTTCTTATGAATATAATGTGATTGATATTTCTTTTGTTTACCTTTACAGAGAATTTGAGCACACCCTTTTATGTTTTCTTTTCCCCAGGATATAAAGAATGGTTTTAGGTAAGAAAAAAAGGAAGATCTTTATAGGAGATGGTGAAGATCTTTCACCACAATTAGAAAAAATATTCCGAGTTTCCAAAGACACTAAACTATTACGGTCCTTGTGTGTGTGTTTTTGTAATGTACTAAGTATACCGAAAAAGTATTGTAATGTCCACGTACGTCATGCTTAGGGTCTCTACATGAATGGTAAACCAGGCTTGTCTGGTACATCTTTTGAAGATCAAATTGAATTATATAGGATGTCATTTCATTGTCAAATCATGTAAGTCTAGGTCCTTTCACATGATCATATGAAATGTCTATGATGGCTCTGAATGATCAAAGTGGACATGTTTATGGTATTCCACATGTCAATGAAAGGTTGTCTGGGACATCTTTGCATGATCAAAATAAATTTTCCACAGGCTGCCATATGAAAATGATGAAAATTCAATGGAATATCACATGAGGGAGTCTAGAAACCAATGAGGATTCATAAGACCAGAATAAAATAAGGGATTCACATAGTGGGGTATCATGAACATATACAGAATCACATGCACATATAAGTGTTCATGTTTCATGTCAAAAGGCATCATTCATTAAAGATTCCTGGAAAATATTTTTTATGGGAGAAGCTGTGTCTGGAAAGGGGTTCATGTCATGGTCACACCTCTTAGGGTTATTATTGTATTATGAGGTCATGTATATGGGTTCACATGCATATGTACATTACCACAATCATGTTGGGCAGTGACTGCATGACGGTTTCACATGATTCTCAATTGATCATCTGACTCGCATAACCTAAAAGGGGGTATTGAGATGGATTATACAATCATGCACAAAGGATTCATATTAGAGCGACAAAATTCATGGATGAGGTTACATGATAAAGGTTTTTCAACCAATTTTCATTAATGGTGTGTCTGTCCAAGGTATTTCTTTTTGAATGGATGGGGAATATTGAGGGTGCTTCATGCCATGGAATCCTTATTCGAGGATGTATTCAAATATAATGAGATCTGAGGGTGGATGTGATATCTTATTCAAGATGACATGAAGTCATCACATACGCAAAGGGCATGGGTCGATGGTTGTCTATCTAGGATGATAAAACAAGTGGTGGCATCCCACAAGAATGGGTATTTGTAATAATTATTAATGTAAATAGGGTTTTTATGATGTTATTTAAACTCATGTGACTATGTGATCTAAATTTTATCATGCGATGTCTTCTCATGATGGAATTATGTGCTGATTTGTCACGATGGGAGTCTCGTAATTACCTAAATGTATCATAGAAAAGTTTCAGTTTAATATAACTCTTTAATGTTCTCCTCCACTTATTTTATCTCATTATTCTACCCCTCTTGTGCATCTATTTTATTTTTAGTGGGAATGTTCTATATAGTTGAAGGATGGCCGAAGGTGGTGATTCTTTCCACTCGGATGATGCTACATACACCGGCTTGAGGTGTTCAACAGCTTTACATGATCATAATCTCACAATCACAAGATCCATGACACATATAATGATGGACTCTATCAATCGCATGTTCAGTTTCACAAGAAGGATTTATTTATTGAACATTTATGGAATTCTAGGAAATCACGGCTTTGGCATGTTGATCCTTTTGAAGATGGGGAGGGATACAACCAACGATGGATTGAAATGATTACTTCAGGGGAATTTTGTGATAGTTCAATATATCCATAGAAAAATGATAGAAAATTGAAGAGTGATTCATGTAAGAAATTAATAAAAATAAAAATATGGAATCCTCACTTGATGGGGTGGATATGATGTTTTCCATGAGCCCATGGTGACGTCATGATCAACAATATTTGATCATGTGATCCTTCTATATTCTCATGTTGTATTCTCACAATCCCATAATCAATTTCATTCAATCATCCATTGGTTGTAGAGATGATTTTGGATTATCTTTTGGTGTTGAAAGCTCTTTCTAATCAACCTCCATGAATGTAGAAGGTCAAATGTTACATCCCCTTTTAACTCATGATGTCTTAGTGGAAATTAGCATGATCTTTCACTTAATCACACAACATTATGGGTTCATTTGACTTTAAACACTCTTATGATGATCCATTCATTGACTTCATTAGATTGTATGATCCATTATGTATCTTGTGATGGATTAAAGTGATAAACTCATTGGATTCATGCAAAGTGAAGTTGAATGCACGGATTTTAGAAATTAAGGATGATTTAACTATCTTGTTCTTGATCATTTGAGATGGAAAACATGGATTTCTTCAAATGGTGAATTTCATTGAGAATTAATTATCATATTCTTGGTTGAATTAATGGTTCCTAGATTATGGTTGGAGAGTGGGAGGTTAAAGATGACACAGGGTGTGATTAGACTACTCAAATTGATTTGATTAGGAAGTTGACATTTTGAACACATATTTTTTACAAAGGAGTAGTTTCGGGTTTGGTTCACATCCCACATTGATCTGGTGAAATTTCTAGAGAGTTATTAATAAAAAATTATATGATAGCCATTTGTTGATATAATAGAGGCGTTAGCACCCACATGACTTGCACCAAATCCTCACCCTCCACACTGTACCACTGTTGAGACTACCAAGTCACACCTCTATGAAATGGAAGAGTTCTTCTTTCTCACATTCTCATAGCTCGGTTGTCTAGCTTTATTTCTCTTAGGGAACAATAGATCTGACTCTTGCATGTTCCCATAGTTGAGTTGGATGGTTGGTCAGCTTTGCTAGCTGATTTTTTGGCTAAGGGAACACGTAAATACTTAGAAAAGTAATATAAGAAGAATTTAAAATTAAAGTTCATTGACTTAATAAAATTATCCCATACCCATACATTATCCTCCAACAATGTTGCTTATTGGCCAGTGAATATTAGGATTAAAATTTCTAGAATCTAGGAGAGAAATGTTTTTGAAGCACAATTATGGGTTTCAAAAAATTACCCTACTAAAAGGAGATCCACATAAAACCAAAAGAATATGATTTTATGGGTAAATTTAGAACACTTTTACATATATCATGACTTCATATGGGATTTGATACTGATACCTATGAGAGGATTTTGGGATTGGTCATCCTAGAATAGTAATTTGTATAAATTCCAGGATAGAAAATGGATTTGGTGTAATGGGACTTGTGGATGGATCCAACACAAGAGGCATGGACATGGATACATTTTCTAAGGAAATGGGAATCAATCCATACATAGTTCTGAGATAACCTACAATTTAGATGATTCTCAAACATAAGGAACATAGTTGCACTAATGAATAACACAATGATGAATGTATTTACATAGATATATCTCATATATAGGAAAGATAATGTCATCACATTGTGACAACATTATGGGTAGGGACCCACGATCTACTGGAGTTGTTTCTCAGATTTTTCTCTCATTCAACATTCTATGTTACCCAAATGTAGCCCTCACTAATTAGTTTAAGGTTATATCGGATGGAAAAAGTATAATGTATTTTTAAGGAATGAGAGGACTAGGTACCCACAATAAGGTCCTATGAAATAAAGATGTGCTCAAATTTGTTTCCTAGATCAGTGCACCTTGAGGTCATAGTTTAATTTTTTCTATAGAAAAATAAAAGCCCCGAGAAGCTTTTTATCTTCTTCATTTAATCCATAAAATTTTCCTAATTTTTATATGAGGAAATATCAGTGGGTGTGGAATAGAATTTTACTAAGGATTCATTTTTATGGTCCATTTACAAGACATGTTTTACACCTTTTCCATTTTATAAATGATCAATATTTAATGGACAAAACAAAATCTATGTCTAGTGAGAACATACCTGAAAGTTTCTCAAGGTTTCCTTATTGGGGTTTTTGATCAAGACAACATTATGTCTCTTTCAATTTCTTTTTTGAGGTCAAAAAAATTTCAACTTTATTGTGTTCTAATTTAGGGACTTATAGATCATTCCATCTATTACAATAGTTTAGATTCTTCTAGATTAAACCATTTACTATTGTAGTGAAGGATGGATATTCATAAAGGGTTCCAGGACCCTTCATCCTAATGAATAAGTGTTCATGAAGTGTTATGAAACACTAAATTCATAATTTATATTCTAAAGAATGAATTTTTATGTAGGGTTCCCGCACCCTAAATTCTAGTACAAAATAAGCAGGATAAAAGTTCATGATGGGTTGTAGCACCCCACATGCTGATTGAGATTCAGTTTGATGTGTGGAGAAATATAAGTGATACCAAGTCAACTTAAATAGTTGGAATATGTGTTGTGTAAATAACATTTCTGGGATCATCAACCAAGGATTATGGAATAGATCATACATATTGGGGATGACCCAAAACACTTCAACATGATGAGAAACACCACAATGTCATCGGGGCTAGTATTGGAGTTCCTTAACTATAAATTAAGAGAGGCCTCTAGTTGGTATGTCGAAATCTCTTATACAAGGTCCCATAGGGATTATATTCATCGTAAAGTAAAGGTGATCCCCACTCATTTATAGGGTCCACATAATATTTTTGAAGACCCAAACATATAGATGATGAAGTTAGTGTCTGGAGAAAAGGGCTATTGAGAATGGGTTTTAGCACCCTATAGCAGGTTAGAGTTTAGTTGAGAGGATCGGTCCCTACTCCATGTGGTTTAAAATCCTTTTATGTGGGCCATATAATGGATTAGTAATGAATTGTTTCATTCCAGATTTGAGAATGGGTATACTACATGGTTTTATAACATCGAGGATGTTGAATCCACTTGAATAGTCTGGTTATTGGGATTATAAATAATGGTCTACGAAAATATAAGCTAACTCGAGGTGAAAACCAGTGGGTATATGAGAACCATTGGTAATTTTGGAGTCCTAAAATGTTCTACACAATTAGTGAAATAGAATTTGGATTCATGGGGGGATTACTGGGACCAAATGGTCTATTTGGATGAATCAGTGCATGTTACGAGTTTGTTACAGGGAAGATCCAAGAGAACAGAAGCCCAAGGTCCATGGGGTTCCAAGAGAATGGAATCGACATGAGAAAATTTTTATGTAATCTCATACATCAAATACAAGATGTTTTGTCTGGTTAAGATGAAATATTCAATAATGTTTTGGGAACCGTAAATGTTTTTTCACTGCCTAGTGAACACGTTTTCATGGTGAGAAAACATGAAAATAAATACTCTAAATTTTTCTTTGAAAATAGGGTCTAATGAGTATGGATTAAGTTCTAATAGGGAATAAAAGTGGGTTCCATAACTTTTATTCATTATTTATTAATGATCTATGCATTGTTTAAATTTTATAGATGAAGAGTGTAGAAACTAGAGATTGTCTTTTCTCAAGCCTCTCTCTGCTGGTTTTCATCCTGATTTTTTTTGTATCTTTCACTATTATTTTAGTGTATTTTTATTTTGAAAATTAAATGATAAATTTTAAGTCCCTATATATATGAAAAAAGTTCATGAAATTTATGTTCATGATGAACATTGACCTAGTATAAGTGGAATGGTACACAATAGCCTAATTGGGATACATTGGGCCATGATTTCTCCATCATCCTTTTCATATGGAGAAGAAAATGTTACAAATAATCGATCATGGTACACGAGTCATGAGTAATGGAATGATACAATCACATCAAGGATGACCCAAACCACCATAGGGCACTAATCTCCACCACAATGATTTAAAGGCTCACAAGGTTCTGAAATCAATTCCTAAAGGGATAATCTGGTTGGTAAGTCAGAGCCCTTATAGTGATCCACCTCTTTAATGGCCAAACAGAGATATATATTCTTATGTTTAGGGTTCTTGAAAGGATTATAGAAACACAAGGAACTCAATAGATGATGAGTGAATTACTAGTTAAGGTACTTAAAATATAATGGAGGCACCTCATACAGTAGTTGACAAAGGTCAGGCTCTTATGGTCCTTTGATAAGAAATGATGATGGGAAATGGTATTTAAATTTTAATGGTGTGTAGTGGGGATGTATCTTTCAAGCAGTTAAACATCAATCGATAAGTTTGTTTTCTATTCAGTTTAATGTCATACATTAAGGATGTCTTCCTTGTAGTCTCATTTCATTTTGCAAGGATGTTTTTCATTTTGTTTAATGCCATGTGGTAATGATGTGGGAACCATTATGAAATTGTGAAAGAGAACCTTTGAAAAAATTACACTATTCAAGGGGTTTTTGATGCAAGTAACACCTTTTATACCTAGAAAGGATAATTTATGGGTATTTACATGACAAATCACTTCTTGGACTAATTTATTTCATGTGAAAGCAAGTCGTATGTATATCTTACCCATCCATAGAGTGAGTGAGATTGTATTAATCCGGACATATTAAATAGAAGTATGGTCTAATTTAATAGATTGGATTACCTATATTTACCCATGAACATTTTATGTGGATGAATCATTCCATAATATGGCCCTTTAAAGATTTTTTATACATAAATATGACTTGTATACAGGGGACATGGGTGACTAACTCAGAGAAATTGGGTTTTCATGGAAGTTTCATACTTTGAAAGGTAAGGGAAAAAGGATTCAATGTAATAATATTTCAGCAATACCCCATGATTTTATACTATGTATCTATTTTTTTAAATGAATTCAGTTTCTCTGATAGCATATGTTACACAGAACAGCAAGATTAAGCTAATAATTAAATATTATTACTTAATTGTGATAGTTATCACCCAAACATTGGAATGGGGTAATGAATTATATTAACTAAATTATGAAAATAATTTTTACACATGTTTATAAAATTAATTCATTAGCAAGAAATAATTTATAAATACAAATGGGATGCAATTTTACAGAAAGGATGTGTTTTTATAAAATACTATTTTTTATTCCAAAAAAGAAATTTAATATTAATATATTGAATTAATCACTTTTAGTGAATGATATTAGTGATATTAATATTTTATATATTCAATAAATTGTTTTAAAATTCATATAATACGTTTGATTGTCTTCAGATAACAACAAATCAAATTTATGTATAAAAAGAGATATATTTCCAAAGGCTGTTCTATCGCCTTTTGAGGATGAAACTATTTTAAATCTAAAATTTGAAAATTATATATCTTTTATAAGAAATAATAATAATCATTTTTTAAAATAAGGATATAAAATTTATCTTATGGTGAATTTGTTATATTTATTTTGATAATGTTTTTTTAATAGTGAAAAATACTGCATTTTATTTGTAAATTTATGTTTCGTCTAATTTATTTAAATAGTTAAATTATATTTTAAATTTTTATTAAAGTATAATTAGATTAAAAAAATATAAATAAATCAAATTAGTTCATTTTAATAAGTTTCACATTGAAATTTGATATAAAATCATTTTGAACTTATGAAGCTTTCACTTTAAAAACTAGTTTTTTTGTTGTGTGTAAAGGATTAATTTTAAATATAACTTTGATATTAATATGATTTTAATTTGGTAAAATGGATTCCATATTTTTAATAATATTATAAAAATTATTTATTAAGGTATATTTCATTTTTATATTTAAAAAAATGTCTCCAGGGTAAAAAAATTATTTATTGCGGTATAGGTAAAAAAATTAAACGTGTCAAAGATAAAATGTTAAAAGATTAGAATAGATAAAAAATAAAACATTTTAAGGTAGGTTAAGGTGTATATCTGCATTATAAATCCAATAAAAAGTTATTTTTCCAATAAATATGTTGAATTTAATGCCACCTCAATTTGGATGGATTTAAATTTGAAATATTCATTATTTTAATCACTTACACCCACCTCTCCTTAAATATAAATGCTACCCATCACCACCCCATTTCAACCCACAAGAATTGTATCCTCTAAAATATATTCCAAAATCCATCATACTCACAATATCCTTGTTCTATTGCTTCTCATATCAAAAAAATACCAAATACAATGTCTAAAAGGGTCTCTTAAGGAGATGATATTGAAGAGGTAATTTTTTCAAAGTACCTTTATTAATTTCTTTCACTCTTATTATATTTCCTCATATACTTCATAAATAATTTCATATTAATTAATGAATAATTTAAATACTTTAAATTTATTTTTATAATGGTATATTATATATATTCATACCTTTTATTACCTCCTCGTATTCAAAGAAATAGAACTATTGTGCAAATTATGTCAGTTAATCACCTCAGTGAAAAATGTTTTTTTCATTACCACATTCATGGATGGTCTTAAAAATATTATTACTCTTAAATAATATTTTAATATTTATATTTTATCCTATTTCATGTTTTTAACTAATATATAGTCATAATAGTAATTAAAAAGAACTAGTTCGCGAGGTTTGGAAAAATAGCCAATATAAACAAATCATTTATAATTAACATATTCTCTAATGAATCATCATCATGTATGAGATAAAAATTATAAATGACACCATCTAAACATATTTCAATTAATTATTACCATTTAATCAATCTTCTATAGTTTTATTTTCTATTCGACATGAAAATCCACAATTATACACAAATGAAACGATCATGAAAATTGTGAAACGAATGCACCTGAAACCATGAAAATAAAGAAATAATATTATTGAATTAGTAATATGATCTAATAAAATCATAACATAAGGTATTATACATTTAAATATATTTCTTTAATTTATTAATAAAATCTTTTAACCCTTTATACATCAGTTTAAAGTATTCAAAACTAAAGGGAACTATGAGGTAAGAGGTACTTAACTCACTTTTACTTCTGTTAGATATATGTGTAATTAACCCCTTATTTAATGTTTGTGGTTTATATATTCTACAATTTGAGATTAAATATCATTAATATTTCTATCTTTATAGTATTAAATTATTCATTTGATAATTATTACATATATGTGGCATACGTTTTGACAGATTACAAGTTGTAAGGGATTTCGTAACTAAATGATCATTCATTGGGTTAAACTACAATTTCATTTATTATGTATTTCAATGATTATGTGTGAAATTATTTTTCATTATATAATATTTTATATAATTTTTTTTATATTGACTTTAAGTGAATACACATAATCAATTCCAATATATTAATGCTCTCTTCGATGATATAATATTTTTACGAGGTTTTGTAGTCTCACTTTTATTTTTTTGGGAGATAATCCATATTCATCACTAGTTTCTTTTGATGTGGTGTATATACTATACATAAATTTAATATATTATCCTTATCCTTGAATTTTTTAGTATTCACATATCCATTTTATTATCTCTCTTTCAAAGGGTATACAGTTCCAAATTTACCAAATTGGTAATGTAATTTTATCAATAATGTTCCTTGTTTTAAACACATGATATGTTATGCACCAAAATTAATTTACAAGGTGTATATGTTTCCCTTTTACATGTTTTATCATGAATATAGTTCTTTTTATGAAATTTTATGTTTTATATAATGTTATTTTTTCTTCACCTGGAAATTGTTTTATTCAAAAAACCATGATTTTAAAAAAATTACAAAGATGTTTTTAAATGAGAATTTATTCATTTAAAAATAAAAGGATTTAATTTTTTAACCATTTTAAAATAATACATTATAATTATTTATATTTTATAATTGGGAAAAGGATTGATAAATTAATTATGATTTAAAAGTAGTTTTTCAAAGAATTAAGGATATTTTAATTAAAAAGTGTTTTAAAAAGATCTTTCAAAATTATTTTCCATCTAACATGACTTTTTCAGTTTTTATCATTCCTTACGAAGGATATGATCCATGGATATAATTCATGTTCTTTCTCTAAATGGTTTATGTTTATGATAGTATAATTTTTATTAATTTCATTTATTTCCTTAGGTAACACTCATGATTATTCTGGATGTTTGATTATTTTTGTGGAAACCCTATTCATGAACATGTTATGATGAGTGAAGCTATATATTACTCTGATAAATTGGGTAACATTTAGACTCATGAGACATCATTTTGGGGCAAAAAGAAACCTTGATTCTTTTATGGGAATGTGTCATCCCTTCGCAATGGTCACGATAGTTTTCCTTGACTCATGGTTATGTAATGTTATAAGTTATTGAAACAATTACATGTTTTATGTTATGATCTCATGGCTCCTATTATTTGATTGTTTTATAACTCATGTCATATAAATATCTATGTTTTATTTCGTGAACCAATATTTTAACCTTTGATATATAGGTTATATTTTTCCAATATAATTTTCATTATCACAAACCATTATGATAATGTTATGCTTTGATATGGTCATGGTTTGAATAGACATTTCTTTTCCCTTAATGAGCATCTGTGCTAACCCTTAATATATTATCTTTTCCCAAGGTTATGAAGAAAGATTTTAAATGAACCGTGTCTAAGAGAATTTCAAATAAATGATGTTGATGACCTATTTTGAAGTTTGTGTACAATGGGAGGTAGTGATAAGACAATTATTTATAAACCTAAGTTGTTAAGTGTTTTATATAATTATCTAAAACTCTAAACTGAAAATTTACTTGGGTATAAAAGTGATCCAATATTTTTTTTACATTGTATATTTTTTTAGAAAAAATTTGGTCACATTTATCAGTATCAATGTTAGTAATATAATATTTGTGTCTTTAGAATGTAATTAATCAAATTTTCCATTTTTTTATAAATTAATTAGGAAAATTCATAGACTAGTAGGTGAGATAACATTATATTTTGAGTCCCTTTGTTCCAGAATAAATTGTTGAATTTTTTTTAGTTTTTAATAGTACGCACGGTTGAATTTTCTAAAAAAGTGGACTAATTTTTAAAAAATTTCACATATCATAAATACAAGGGAACCATTTAACTCAGAGTAGTGGCATTACCTTAGGTGTGTCCTAAGTTTATTTAGAATAGGTCTACAATGGAAAACCCCCAAAAGGACGTTACCATAAATAACACTATTAAATAAAAATATTTTAATTCTAAAATCCTTAAAACTCTTGAAAGGTGAATCAGAATTGAAATTCAATACCATCATTAAGTTCATAATGTGGTGTTTCACTTATCCAAAGACTAACATCAAAATGTGTGGGATACAAGAAAAAATTAGTTTTTTGGAAGTGAACACCAATAAAATATTTAAATAAAAATATTTTATTAGGATGTTATGTGTTGACGCAGTGGATTTTTTTATAAGAATCTTCATAAATCTTGGGTTATCATCATAACCATGGAGTTTCCCTAAGGCAGGTATGAGGAGGCTCCCTATCAATAATGATGGTGGATCAAAGATTGAGACTCAATCAAGTGCTGACAAATCAATGAACACCTGTGGATCAAAGATGGACGTGATGAAAAAACTTGTAACTACGTCTGCAATCAATCAAAAATCGAGGTAGGGGGTCTATTTTCTGTGTGATTTTATTTCCTTGTTATTGTTTCCAACGACTAACACATATCAAACCACAAATAGGTTGATCTGCGGTTCGATCGTGCATGCGATATGGGTAATCATTAATTCAAGATTAAAGGGAGATTAATTTGTGTAATTATTGTTTCTCTATATTTTCTCTAATGAGAAAAATTAAGGAAAAAACTAACAAGGGTGAATTTCATTCTTCAAAAATTGTTTATGATTTTCATATCCTTGTTCTTGGTGTGATTCACTGAAAAACCCTTGTGGTTGCGACACAACTTTCTTAGAGGATCCAAATGTGGTTTGGCCCCCAAAGGGATGTCAAGAGGAAATGAATGCCAAGGAAGTGAAGAATATGATCTAGGATAATGTAGATGGCCCCATTTTTATCTTACCAAGACTGAGTCAGTACTCCCCTATCCCACAAGGGTGTGGTTCCCGTAGTCTTTGATTAAACTCTGTCTATGTTATCTATACACTATGTGTTACCTAAACTAAGTGTATTACCAACACTACATGTGTTTCCTACACTCTACGTGTTACCAAAACTCAGTGTATTACCTACACTCTTTGTGTTACCAATACTCTGTGTGTTAATACTTGAGGGTACTATGGATACTTACAACAATACTATTTACATATTATAGACCCATACATCGCATGAGAAGACTATAGTGACTCTATTGGATATGATATCGAGACTGTATGTCTTAGAGATAATGGATTCATTAGGAAAACTTCATATCATATCAAGAATATGTGTTCTCTCTGATACTTTTTGTACAGCTATTCTACATGCTTACTTTAAAATAGCTTGAGGAGTTATATATCTTGAAATAGAGCATTCTATAAGTATAACCATATGGCTGGTTTTGGATGAGACGTTGCATTTTGTAATCCTTTATTAATATACCTATATGTTATTGTTATATATTTTGTTGACGTAATCCATGGTTGAGATGAATTTATATTATTGGTCGTGTTTCCATTGTGGTCTATTACATTTTTGTCAGGGTACCCTACTGAGTATTGTTTTACTCACACTGCATGGGCTTTGCCTGCACATTTCGTGTCTTGTGCAGATGATTGATGCTTTGATTGAGTGCTTGGTGGACTGGGGATAGGTGGTGCTTAGAGTGACCTGATAGACGAGGTGTGATTCTGCAACATCAGAGAACTGTTTTTGAACCTACCATTCATGATGGGTTTTTATTGCCCCGACCATATTTACCCAAAGTAGGTGCATTATTATATAATATTGGTATGATCACAAGGGATCAAATTCCAAAAGATCGATTAGTTTAGTATTATTGAAAACAAGATTCATACATAATTTCAACTTTACATCTTGAAAAGAAATACAACACTAATTTATTCCATTAGAAACATCCAAGACATCTTGGTTATGCATGAAAGTTACTCATAACTAACTTATTCATATCTTGGGAAAATGAAACATAAGAAATGGGTGATCTAAAATGCTTTGTCAGGGTAAGAAATATAGCGGAAGATAACTTAAATATTAGGCATGGTGAAAAATTTAAAACACATTCCTTTACAAATGATAAACATGAACACTTTATGGAAGGAATATGAGCTGAGTAAATAATTACATAATAAAACATAGTCATGGGTATTCTACAAGAAAAATAACCACATGAACCAGCAATATTATTTTCCTAATTAGGGAATGTATAATTCCTGACATTCCAAAACATTTCTTCAAGGCCTCAGCCACAACGTCTAAAAATGATTTAGGCCTCGACCAAAACTACATGTCAAATTTGGATAGACCTCGGCCAATTCCACATATACTTGTCTCATGAGACCTACTGATGCACCAAGGATCTATAGAGGGCTCCACCTTTCACTTACTAAGTCCAATACATTCCACATATGAAAAGATAAAAATATAACATAAACATTCATATTAAAACTAGCATACGAAATGTCAATACTTTAACCATAAACCATGAATGGTATAAAAATAACACATCCATAGTAAAAATAAAATAAATAATTCAATACAATATGGAAGATTGTATTGTAATTAATCAACCTTAATCAAGAATAATATCCAATAAAGCATATTGACATACTTGAAAATGATCAGTAAAACTCTTTGAGGGAAATATCTTGTTTTTATGAAATGATTTAAAAGTCACACAATTTATAAATGAAGACATTTAAAATATATTTTTGAATCAAAGTGTCTCATACCACTTTGAAACTTTTTAATGGTATTTGTGTTTTAAAACAATCATGTCCTATATAGATAAATCCTTAAAACCATTTTGAAAACATGGACATTAATGGAAACGATTTAGGAGAATAAATATTTAAAATATTTAAAATGATATTTTAGTTAAATAAGACCTTAAAAGAATCATTTTTAAATGTTTTTTAAAAAACATGGACATGGAGAATAAATATCTCCGATAAAATACTTACACATAAACAGTCTCGTATAATAATGAGATTGAGGAATTAACCCTTACCTTGTACTTTTCCTTGGTCAAGGGTAGGTTAACCTACTATATGATTGTTAAATAATTGTTACTAAAATATACAAGAATCATATACATAAATATGATATCAAATATGATCTTTTAATATTTCTTTATTAATAATATTTTAGTATTATCATCGTTTTGGGTGTTAACTGATTCGTTTTCATTTGTATGCTTTGTTACGTAAGTCAGGTTTGTTATGGATAGGATTTATCTTAATCATATATAGTAATGATATTATGTTCTTAATAATTTTTTATAATAATAAAATAAAAATTATTCATGAATGGTTATGATGGGGAAATGAATCCTATCGCGTTCATGGAGACGGTAATCCGTACGTACGCACGAACGCTACTTTCATTTCATTTTTCAGTTATAATGAAATCAAAAACAATTGATACATAGGTATATTATTATTCCAGTACAATACAATACTTTATATATGTTACTTATGTTCATTAACACCAACCTTTATATGTTCCATGTATGGTATGAACGAGTCCTATAACTTTGAGGGGGCGGTAGTCCGCAGTTCCTCAAATAAAATTATCGTATATATATAACATGAAAAGAATAAAGGTATGATATAAAAAAGATGCATGGAATCTTACAGATAAAATAATAAAAAAAAATATCATATATAATTACAGTTATATCATAATGGTCACCATAAGAGGTGGTAGTAGAAGATTGAACAATCATCGTTTTGTGAGGCAGTAGTTCACCGTCCACAGAAACATTATATTCAATACGTATTAGATGGAGGTGTGTGTAAGTGTAGTTCAAATAAATCTCATAAAAAACCTAGTATATTGAAGATACTGGTTTTTTATAAAATAAAGGAATAATGTGATTTTTTGGGGTTGGAGAAGTAAAATAAAAGAAAAGAACTTAAGATAAAATGTTACCTTTAAATTGGGTAAGTCTCTTTTTTTTTAACCAAAAGGGGTTCTGGAAGTGCATTATGCCTAATATAAGGATTCTAGGATGAAGAGAGAGATCTTTGGAGGTTATTAGAGTATATTTTGGATGAGACAAAGGGCTTAAGACATGTGGGAAATTGGTAAGAAGTGAGGGCTTTTTATAAGGGGGAGGGGCTCTTTAAGAATGTTTGAAAATATTTTTTTATTATATAATTATATTAAGTTTCTAAAGATCCAAATATCATTAAATTTTAAGATAAGATGACTCATGATCGAAATAAAATCATCCAATAAGAATTGGATAGGTTTGGGATATTTTTTTTATTTTTATAACATTATTTATTAAATAATTTATTAATGAGGTAAAAACTACATCATTATTGTGTCATATATATTTTTATTTACATGATGTCAAAATATTTTAAATAAAATACCATGATTTAGGAAATATTTATAGGTTTTGAATTAATATTTATAGTATATGAGATAACATATATAACTCTATGTAAAAATTGTTCTACTAAAAGATATATGATTTTGTAATTTTTGTGTTTACTTTAAATTAATTAATATAGAGTCTCATTATCACTTATAGGTGGCTCAATGGGGTCCCAAAATCAACACAATAATGGCCATGGTCCGACATGTATCATCCAATAGGGTAAGGAAACGTTTTAGGGTAATTTAATATTATTATTTACCTTTATTTAACGGATTTACCCTTTAACCATAGTAAATAAAATATTTACCAAAGTAATTATTCATAATGTCTAAAAATAAAAGTTACTTATTCACACAATTTGTACATACTGATTCCAAATATGGAATCCAATTTTCTAAATTCAAAACACAGAAGTGGAAAAATTTTATTTAAAATTAATCCCCACTACCAAAACAAAAAGCATGTTTTAAGAAATAATAACTATCAAAAGAATGACACTTGTTTATGACTAGTTTAAATTTAAAATTACTTCCAAGGACCTAAATTATATTAAATGATAAAAATATAATCTTACGATACTTAAAACCTATGAAAATATATAATTTAACACTATAATATATTTCGATTAAAAAAGCTGTTTTTAATTAAAATTTAGTATTTTTCACTATTCATCCAAATATGAAAGTTATCAGAAAAGTACCAAAAATTCACCGTAAGATAATTTTGATATTACAAATTCAAAATGATGTCCATTTTGAAAAATAAAATTTATAAAATTTCAACAGGTGGGTACTATTATTCATAAAGGCTAGTTTGATTGGTTGTGGTGTGTTAGAATCTCGATGTTCCGTACAACACATGTTGTTGCATTATTCAAAGTGAAACATACCGTGGATGTTTGGGTTATTATAGGGTTTTATATGGAGGAGTTACATAAACTTGTACTTTTAAATTTACGTTTTTTGGGGGTACTATTATGGCCCCATTTACCATCGGTTTTATACTATTGTACCTTATGTTTCTTTAATTCATGTTTTTACATTCCAAAAAATGTGGCTCAGATTTGTGTTTGTGTCTACCGTTACTTAGGATAATGCCTCACCATTGTTTGGTATATTCCTACATGAACCTAGACTCCATCCCCTAGCCTATGGGAGGCAGTATTTGGGTAGTCACGGCACGAGTCCCTAGGGATGGGTCGTGATAGAGTGGTTTTAGAGGAGGTCAGTTCTACATTAAGAACCTAGAGTATATGATTTGGTCTGGAAAAACAGTTTTATGTGTTTTGATTTGGGATTTTAGGCTAGGGAATCCAGTGGTAGTGTGGTGGCCGACATATCCTTATACGAGGAACCTAAATTCTATTTTTTTACTCAGTAGAAGAAAATACTAGTTGCATGGGAAAATGGTGGTACATGAATTGTATAATGATGGGTTGTGTTTAACATGTACTTATTGTGTTAGGTCTCTAGGTATACTCTATTGATTTTGGTACATATCTATTTGTTTCAAGATTCATCCATGTAGATAGAAATACAGGAGTCCACCACATGATAACAATGATGATCTATGGGGTGATGAGATCGGTACATAGATTTGTACCAGAGACTCCACCACCGTGTGGTGTACCAGTTATACCACAACATATAGATTAGTAAATGGTACCCATAGAACCAATGGGTGAGATGTGCAATCTGATTTCAAATCACATGTTTCAATGTCATAGACCCCTCAGGTTTCAAGGTGATCCCAACTCATAGGCAGTTGAGGACATGATTGATGTGGTGATTGAGTTTTCTGTCCAATTGGGGAACTAATAGATCATATGGTGGTCTAGGCGGGGAGCCTTATATGTGTCTTAGAAAGGTATGTAAGGGTTTAGATTAAGCAACCTAATGATGAGGTGACTCGTAAATAGAAATAGTTTGAGAACCTTTCTTGGAGAAGGGGGTCTCACCATAAAATCTAAGGGATATATGTTCCCAAGAGCTTCTATAGTTCCAAAAGGACAATATGTCAGCACCTGAGTATTGATTAAGGCATTCTAATCTTCCCAGGTACTCAATGGATATGATACATGACTAGTGATTCAGGGGTCATACATTTATGGAAGGTGTGCTTAGGGACATCTGATCCAATTTTATTCCTCTATGAATTAATACATATCCTAGGGTTCTAGAGCGAACATTTTTCATTGAAAGTCCTTTGGCCGAGAGGATACAACATATGGATGTTAGTAGTTGGAAAGTAGGAGAATAGGGATTGGGAGTAGGAAGGTCAAATCAGTCTCATAGACATTGACATGTGAGATGTTCAAGAGGAGGTCCCAGGACAGGGGATCTATAGGTTAGGGATCATAGGGTGAGCCAAATTAGCCTAGAGAGAGGAAATGCTTTTCATGAGATGGTAGAGGACATCTCCCTAGATATTTTCCTTCCTGTCATGTTTCTAATATGAAATGGTGGATGATCCACTGAGGAAGAGACAATTACATCAACAGATGGATCTGTTGGGTGGAAAATTTAGTAGAGGAGATGGAAGAGAAGTATTATGTGGTATATTTTCCAACATGTTACCACCACCACCACCTTGTGGTCCACAAAGGACCCAGGGAGCTGAAAGATAGAAAAAGGGGTAGTTTTATGTAGTCATGGTATATAACTGAAGGGCTCTAGAAATTATTCGAGGTAAGATCTGTGTCTACTCATAGCTTACGTATTAAAATAAACAGGTGGAAATCATTCTTCCTTGTCACGAATCTTGTTCAAAACCTAGATTTTCTTGTTAAATTGTTGACTTGGCCCTGATGTTTATAGATACCTTTCAGATTAGACTTCATAAACCCACTTAAGTTGATAGGTTGATCTTACCCTTGAGGCGAGAGTTCCTGTTGGAACCTCTTGGTGGCAGTGTTGAGGCCTTACGACTTCATTCTTGTATGGATTGGTTATTGAATTTCCATGCCCAGATTGACTGTTTTAGAAAAAAAATAGTGTGTTATGTCCATTGAAATGGATTTATGTTTTCCTTGGTTGGAAAAAAGGAAACCTAGGTAGCATGAGATAGACTCATGCGTATAAAGGTGTATCCGATCACTCTTGAGTCGGCCAGCCATACCCTCAGGGTAGTTGATGTTATGAGTTTTCAGTTCCCAGCAGTAGTGGTGGAATATTGGGACATCTTCCTTGATGATTTTACAAGTTTATATCCCCATAGGGAGATATAATTATGCTTTGATCTACAAACCGAGATGGAATAAATATCAGTATCAGTATATTAGAAGTCTTTCATAGAGATTCTCAAGCTCAGGGTGCAGGTGGAGGACATACAATGAAAGGGCTTAGTAAGACACAATGTTCAAGGTTATGTGTGGATTACTGGAAATTTAACAAACTAAACATTGAGAATTAGTATCCACTACTAATGTGTTGATGAAAACTTTGATCAGTTGAAAGGCAAATCCTTTCATGTAGACAGAAAGGTGCCAATATGCTTTTCAGGATTTAAGACAGAGTTTGATGAGTACCCCAATATTTTTATTTCGAGATGAGGGAGTTGAGTACGTAGTGTTATTTGATGCATCTTGGACTGAACATGGTTGTGTCCTGATGTATAAGAATATGGCGATTACCTATGGTTTATTTCAGCTGAGAGCACATGAGAAGAACTTGGAAACCCATGATCTTGTGTTGGAAATGATAGTGTTTTCATTGAAGGTGTGGCGGCACTACCTTTTGGGTGGGCGGTTAATCATATACTGAAAACAGAAGAGTATGAAATATATATACTCTAATAAGGTTCTGAACATGAGGTTCAGGAACTGGAAAGAGTTCATCCAGGACTATGACTTGGAGAGAGTATGTAGTCATGGGAAAGGAAACATGGTAGTGGATACTCTTAGCAAGAGATCTAGTTAACAGTTTCTAAAAGAGGCAACATAGTATTTTTCCTCATTACAGTTATCCTTCATTGATAGTGATGATATATCTTACCTCAATTCGGTGGTTTTTACCCCTCCACTCTTATATTCAGTCTTGGAGGCACAACTCAGTGATACCGATATTGAGAATTTATGTGCTCAGTTGTTCATAGAGAATGCCCCTTATGGATATTTGAATACTAGGAAGCATGCCATACTTTAAGAGTATGTTCGAATGTATTCATGGACACATTTTTGGGAAGATTAATTAGGAAACACATTTGGGTGTCAAGGTGCACACTAAGGATGAAGGAATAGGTTAAATTTGGGATTACCTATTGATATAAAAGCAGAGTGCTTGTTTGAATCAGTTTCGTGGTTTTCCAACTCACTGTGTTTAGCCCTTATTCTTGGTAGGTCTTTCTCTTTTCATACATGGGGTTACAAAGAAGGGAGTGAGAAAAGATAAAGGTGAACTTTATGATGGGTTTTTCATGTACGTCTAGGGGACACGATATGATCTAGGTGATCAATGACCAAATCACCATGTCAGCCACTTCTTAGATTTTTAGGAGAAGATTTCATTAAAGAGCTTGGGATGAATCTATGTGTATGAGATAGCTCAACTCCATAGAATACCGTAGATGATTGTTTTTTTTTCATGATGCTTGCTTTGCATCCTAGTCATGTAGATCGAGGATTGGTAAGATAAGACCCTTTGTGGGAAGTTTATTCCTTTAGTGTGTGCCCAATGGCATCATAGAAATCTATAGAAGAGAATATGGGTTGGTGGGGTATCATGTTCCTACACAAATGATCATATATTTTAGTATCCCATGGTTTGGATTTGTAGGATGTAAATCCTTAAATAGGTGAGTATGTAATGATTTAAATTTTCTCAATTTTATTTTTAGAAATTAATTGGGGAATTTATGAGACTTTTTGTTGAGACGATGTGCGATTCTGATCCCCAGTGGGCTCGGGATGGTTCATTGAAAATCATACTGTTTTAAATAGCACACTCACGTGAATTTTCAAAAAAAGTATAATAACATTTAAATGTGAGCCCATATAAGAAATCCAAGGGCACCACTAAACTTAGAGAATTGGTGTAAACCTAGGTTTGACCAATGTTTAGTCCTCACATGCCTATTGTAAAAAATCCTAAAAACTACATAACTATAAATAAAATAATTAAATAAAACTAATTTAATTTTCAAATCTTTATAACTCATGAAAAATGACTCGGATTGAAAATCCAAGACTACTGTTGAGTTTTAAATTTGGAATTTTACATATCCAAGGCCTAAAATCATCTAGCATATGCATGATGAAAAGATTAGTTTTTGGACGTGAACATCAAAAAAATATTTAAATAAAAATATTTAATTAAGAGATTATTTGTTAACATAGTGGTATTTTATTTTTTTAATAATACTTTTAGAAATCAATGGTTATCATCATAACCCTAGAGATTACCTAAGGCAAGGAGTAAGAGGATTCCTCTCACCAACGATGATAGATCGATGATCTGGATTCGATCAAATAATGATGAATCGAAAAAAACTGATGGATCAAGGGTCTATGTGAGGAAACAATTTTGAACTACGTCTACAAGTGTTCCAAACTCAAAGTAGGGGGTTTATTTCCTATTTTATTTTCTATCCACATTCTTTTTTATGAACAATGAATGTGGACCAACCCATGAACAGGTTGATCCACGGTTTGATCGTGCTTGCGGGATGGGTATTCATTACTGTGGGATTGAAGGGAGATTAATCTATGTGATTATTGCTTATCTCTATATTTCTAATGGGATGAATGAAGGCCAAAACTGAAAAATCCTACATTCTTCCATTGAGACTTATTTATTATCCCCTTATCCTTGTTTTTTGCATTTCACCGATAGACCCTCATGGTCATGGTGTGTTTTTTCGAGAGGTTTCAAAGGTGTTTGGACCCCTAGAGGGATGTAGAGAGGAAATTTATTACAAGGCAGTAAAGAATGTGAATCAAGGATCGCATTGATGTCCCCATTTTAAAAAATAGAGCACCACTGTGAGACTGGTGACCCATGGAAGAAGGGTCGTTGGCAGTGGAGTGCGGTGGCTCGCCCGCCCAAGAGAAAGTGGCCTCCATCTCTAATGTTGGTGGTGGAGGAGCCCGCAGAAACATCTGAAGGTGGTGGATAGGGTTCACTGGTGGTAGGCCTCGACAGATGTGGAAGGAGGTTATGTCATGCAGCCAAAAGGCCATGGTCTAGCGTGACCATGATGGCAGGACCCCGCATCAGTGGAAACTAGGTGGTCACACATTGGACCACCATGTTAAAAATGGTGGTGCCCCGTGTTGATGGAGAGAAGACGCAACAACCACCACATCCTAGTCAGATGAACCGCTCTAGTTGAGTAGGCTGGGGTGGGTCAAACCTAGCCGGTTGGGATAGGCGGGACCCAGGTCGGGTGGGGTGGGTCGGTCTGACCAGGTCAGACTGAACCCAGACCCAACCGAACCATTTTTACTTAAAAGCCCAAAAATCTCATACCATGTGTCCGTTTGAAAATCCGTTTTTGGAATTAAGAACCTTCTGACGAGGCTGTCCTTCTATGATAATCTATGTGAGTTTAAGTGGAAGTTGGAATATGGCATATTGGCTTGAGGATTAGGTGCTCCCAGAACAAGAATGCTAATGACGGAATCCTATGGAAGGTTGTGACCTAGAATCTTGACATTTATCTAGACTTCATTTCATACCAATAATATGTCACTTATGTAGACTTTATTAACAATACTCAGTTAGTACATCCATATCCCACTAAGGTGAAGGTCCTCTATTCTTTGAAATCACTCTATGTGTTACCAACACTCCGTGTGTTATGTACACTCCATGTATTACCGAAACTCTATGTTTTACCTACACTATGAGTGTTACTAACACTCTGTGTATTACTTACACTCTGTTTGTTACCAATTCATCATATGTTACTACTTTTACGTATTATGGATTCTTACAAAAATCTTGTTTATGCACCATAAACCTATACATGGTGTGAGTAGACTCTAGAGACTCTATTGGCTATGATATCAGGACTCTGTGTCTTAGAGAGAACAGATGTCTCAGGGAATCATCATGATGTATCAAGAACATGTGTCCTCTTAGATAATTTTTGTAGACATATACTACATTCTTACATTTAGATAGCTCAATGAGTGAGATCTCTTTGAATTGAGAATGATGCGAGAGAAACATATGTATGTATAGGGATGAGAATTTGCCTCTTGGAATCCTTTATGAATATTAATGTATGTTATTATTATATGTGTTGCTGACATAAACCTGTGTTGAGCTAACTTTATCTTCTTAGTTTCGTTTCCTTTGTGGTATTCTACATTGTCTTTTGGGGAGACCTACTGAGTATTGTTTTACCCACCCCCTGTAAAGAATTTACCGCATGTTCGATGTCTTGTGTCGATGACCAACACTTTAACGAAGTCCTTGGTGGACCGTGGTCACGTGGTGCTTAGAGTGACCCATCAAATGAGGTGTGCTTTAGTGGCTTCAAAAATATGTTTCTATACCAACCCTTTAGGAAGGGTTTTCTATGGAGGTGTTCCAGAGACTTGTACATTCATTTTTCCTATTTTTGGGTTTGTATTCTGGCCTTATACACCTGCATTCTCCTTCTCTAATACATTGTGTTTGTTTACATAGTGTTTCCAAATTCTTGAATATGAGTATTGAAGTTGTGTTCGTGTGTACAGGTATATAGGAAAATGCCTCCCCTTTGATTGGGATATTCCTACTCAGTGCTAGTCACCAGCCCCTAGACATTAGGAGGCAGTCTTGGGGTTTTCATAGCATGGTTCCCAGAGGACAGGTCATGATATAACACTGGACCAAAAGATATAAATCATAACCCAAGAATATCTAAGTTAACTATAGTTGGGAACTGATGTGTATAGGTCAACCATTGGTAATGGAGGAATCCTATAATGTTCCATGTAGTTAAGAAAATAACTATTATATTTAAGGGAGATTCGTGGGACTAATGGCCCAATATGGATGAACTAGTCCCTATTAATTTTTTTCTACCCAGAAGAGCCAAGAGAATAGAATCCCATGGTCCACGGGGTTCAAATATAAGGATATTATCTCTAGGAACTGGTTGCATGGACTCATATATCTATGATATGATGTCGGTTCGGGGGGAACAAAATATTGATGAAGGGTTTGAGCCTTCCAAAATTCTATAATAGTGTTTATTGAACACATTTTGAGATAATGGAATAAAAAATTTGATTCTTGGATAATCAACCATAATAGGGTGTTTTCTCTTCAATGTGAAGACCTTCCATCATGTAGTTTAACGTAAGGATACTAGGAAATGGTCAGGTTGTTTAACATCATGTGACTATGAAACAGTTTTTTGGTCTCAAGTGTTTCCTGGTCACACCATCTAGAGTGGATTTCTGAATTCCCTAATCTCACATGAGTCATCTTTGGGATAAGAAATAATGGAAAACTGAGTAGCTAACTGAGCCATGTGAGAGTTAGTCTCAGATGTCTCATTGAGTAGGTCCATCCAATATGAAGATATGGGCACATTGTTTTCATCCTATATATTGTGTATAGACATGTGATTTGATATATTTGTGTCAATATGAATCCTAATGTAATTGGAATCAATCCACACATAGTTCTTGTTTGAGTGTTCCCTTCACAATTTTGACATGTACATAGAGAGGGGGAGAATTTTTACATAACAGGTGGTCCCAGGATTGAAAGTCCAAGTATCACTACATATCCTGTGTTGGTATGAATAAATAAATATATAGTTTGTAATATACTAGAATTTCATGAATTTTTTTTCAAATTTAAATGGAATTTTTTGAGGCAAGGGTCTGAGACGACATGTAATTCCAAGACCAGGAGTGGCCAGAATAGATTTGGGAACTTGTTTTGAAAAATTATTAATTAAACATGAGTGTGGGGTTTTCTATATTTTGAATCAGTGCTCAGATCAAAAATATGAGGGCATCGCTAAACACAGAATTTTGGGATTCACCTAGAAAGTGCCTAACATTGGCCGCCGAGGGACAACAGTGGAAGTTAGTTTGTTTCCGTAAATAAAATAATTAAGTAACAATTATTTTACTTTCAAATCCTTATAACTCCAAAATGGTAAATCATTGTGTAAATCTGAGAGTATCATTGAACTTGTGAGGGTATGTTTTCCTTAGGTAGAGATTATCCTCGACCGGCATGGGTTGAGTGTGAAAGTTAGTTTTTTAGTTTTTTAAGTGAATTAAATTGGCCTGTGTGTGTTTTTTTGAAATCATATAAATGGGTTCCCAGATTCAAAATATTAGGGAACTGTTTTGTACATAATAACGACTTTACTTAATAATGAACTTAACATCGACTAGAGTGAGTCGACCAGAAAAGTTATTTTTCAAGACATTTAAAGAAAAAGATAAAATACAATTTTTTTATTTCATTTTATTTATTTTTGAAATCGTTGCAGCCCAATAGTTTTCTATCCCAGTGAAACTGAATATGTTGTTCCATTAAATGAAATAGCAAAACAACTTTGTAATGCAACATAATGGAAAACACTGAATCACAATTTTCCACTTAGTGGATTAGTAAGGATCCATGGTCAAGGGAGGAATATGTAGAATTATTTTGGGAATGAATCCTTCGATAATTTTTTGGTGAACAACTACCGATAGTGAAAAATCCCGTACAACGACGAACATTGGAAAAACAATAAAAAATTACGACACCTTTGGAGATTGGAAATGAGATTGGAGATCGATGATCACCAACAATGAATCGGTTCAAGCATAGATTAATGATGACAATGCGGAGATGTTCTTCATCAGTGAAAAAACCGAATCAAGGTAAGTGCTATTATTTGAATTAAATACTCCCCTATTTTTGGTTTTAAATGAAAAACATGGATCATCCCATGAAAATGTTGGACATTATTTTGATTGCTCTTGGGGGATGATTTTTGTTTATGTTTTCTTGATCCTTCAAACAGATCAGGTCGAGGCTGGAAGGATCAAACCTCTAAGGTTCAATCCTTGTGCTGATCATTGGGATTTTATCCCCTATGTTATTCAGGGGTTGGAAAATATTCTATCATTATGAAACCATATTTGTTGTAATGATATGACCTCTTGGATAAGAGACAGACATAACACGATGAATGTGAGACGATGAATGATGATGGGTGGACTGAAGCGGTGCGTGAAATGCCAAAATTGAGTACATTCTAGTAGAAGGGAATACAAGTGTGTTTTGATCACCTGGATGTGAAGAACATGACCCAAGGATTCCAAAACACTCTCCGGTTTGAAGAACATACTAATGGATCGTGTCCGTTGGTCCGCGGAAAATTCTATGGGCTGCAGGTTGTGGGGCGGCACACTTTGATGGGGATGGGGGCGACAGTCGCTCTGCTGTTGCATGGAGGAAACGGTGTCCCCGCTCCATGGTGTGAACTGGACCCATGGATCTACCATGGGACGTTCCAGATGAACCTATCTGTGTGAGTAGCCAGTTGATAGAGGTGGTGGCACCATCTAGCACCGCCTAGTGAATAATGGATGTGGCACATCCACATCTGATTCAGGGAGCCAGCCCCCTCAAATGGTAGGCCGAGTTTCTGTTGGCAGGCCATGTTGCTACCAGAGGCCCAAGTTACTACTGGTAGGCCATTCCCAACCTGTGGCCCAGTGGGTCGGGCTGGGTCAATCCTGGGTCGGGTCGGTCCGACAGGGTCAGACCAATCGCAGACCCAACCGGACCCTATTTCACAAAAATGCTTGTAACTTCCAAATAGATCAAATGTTTGATGAGCCATGTGCAGAATCGGTACCCTTATGTTGAGGCGGTCCTTTTGAGATACTCTATGTTTGATTTTGATAAAGTTATAGGAAATCCTATTTTATTTGAAGATTAGGCCATCCAAGTATAGACAGACATTGGGTAGAATCTGGGTGATTCTTATGATGAGATTTTTGGATAGTTACTCCCTTGATGACTTAAGGCACGGGTACTTCATATCCCTTTGCATTGGTAGAGATGGTAATCCCCATGTTTTAGGGTGTGGGTTCTCAGAGAAGTTTGTAAAGGAAGATTCGATACTCCCCTATCATGCCAAGGAGCGGCTCCTCTATCATTGAATTCAGTACTCCCCTATTGGATTAGTGCAAGAGTCTTATATATCTAACACATGTATAGTCGGTACTACCCTACCGGGTAGTGAGCAGGTCCTCTATTGTTGGAGTCGGTAATCCCCTACCATTCTAGGGTGTGGTTCCTCCTTACACATTTCTACTCTAGAGTCGGTACTCGCATTCCCTTCTAGGTAGCGGGTCCTCTATCCTAGGGTTGGTACTCCCCTAACATACTAGGGTTTGGTTCCCCTATAGAGAACATACTAACAGAGTCAGTACACCTCGATGATTACATGGGTGCGGTTCCTCTAGTCACTGAGTTGTACTCCCCTACCGTGTAGGGTGTATGTCCTCGATATACGATGTTGTACTCCCTACTGATACATGGTACATGTCTTTCATGAGTAGTACTCACCTATCATTACAATGCATGGTTCCTATAGTCACTGAGTAGTACTCCCCTACCAGGTGGGGTATGGGTCCTCGATTGGATCTGGAGCTCCATCGACGGACTGAGGAGTGGGCCCATCCACTTGATGAAAAATATACCTAAATTGGAGTAACTGCTCCCTCGACGGACTGAGGTGCATTCCACTTTTTACTGGATCGATTGAGGTATCGTAGGTTAGTCTCGAGAAGCACTCCCTCAACTGAGTGTAGTGACGAGGATCATGCCTCTTCACTTGGGATTCCTTATTCTTGCATGGGGTGCATCACTGGGATGACTAAACCTCTAGTGTTGGGAACTAGAGTCGAAACCCATTTAATGTTATCAATGGAGAACGTTCTCACAGACATACCATTCGGAATGGTAAGATTGTACATGATGGACTGCATCTCCTAGATAGGTGCCATCGGGGATTGAAAAGATCTTGGAGTGTGATATCCTGGTCTATGTGTTATGACTTGATCCTTCAATGAGAACCCTGAAAATAGATGTGTGGTTTGGACCACATGTTTTCTTAGTGGCTAAGATGAGTATACATGGATTTTAATGGTATATTTATTGGAATATACTTGATTAGAGCTGAATTTTCATTCTATTTTTTCCCTTTTTCTTTACCTTTGTGGCTTTGGGGCCCCCTGCTGAGTATTGTTTTACTCAACCATGCATAGCCTTTTCCCACACATGTCATGTCTTGTGCAGACGAACGACACTTTGACAGAGTTACAGGAGGACCAGGGAGTGGTCGTGTTTAGTAATATCAGATAGATTAAGTGAACCTTTACAGCTTCAGGAAGCTACCCTTCACCTACCCATCAGGTATGCTTCCCGATGGATGCGCTTTAGGGACTTGGTGTTTTAAATTTTTTCTATTTTCCTTTTTGTGGGATTGTATCCAGGCCCGGGATTCCACCATGTAAATTACTTTCTGTTATACTCTGGTTGAGTTTTACTTAGTGGATTTCATGCATGGTTTCCATGGATTTTACATTATAGTATATTTAGTTTGGATTTGTGTGCGTGTGTACATGTACTCAAGAAATTGCCTCCAACTTGTGTAATAATTCCTTCGGTGCTAGTCACCATCTCATAGCCTTTGAGAGGTGGGCTTAGGGTAGTCATGAAACATGCCCCAAGGGATTGGCTGTGGAAAATTTGTATCATAGGTGGTTAGTTCTACTTCAAATATCATTAGTCTATTTTTTGGGTTTTGGGAAACAGTGTTAAGTGTTTCGAGTTCGTCCCTCAGGCCAGGGACTTCAGTGTTGGTGTGGTGCCTGATGTATCCTTACACTAGGACTCTGGACACCTGTTTTCAGACACAATACATGGAAACAGTGATTGTGGGGAAATACAGGGTACATGGATCATGTAGGAATTGTTTTTATTTCCATGTCCTTCTTGAGTTATCTCTCCCGATATACTCTTTAACCATGGTTAATCTTGACATATTTTAAGATTACATAGTGATGACATCCATATGGGATTCTAAAACGTGATCATGATGATGATCCACCCTGAATGGAGGCTTTAGTGTAGGGAACTGAATCCATGGAATTACCTCCTGGTGGTGGACCAGTGATGTAGCCACTCATTGATCAGAAGTTTCTACCAGCACTACTAGTGGAGGATGTGAATAGGCAAAGTGTGCTACACGAGTTCCAAAGGCAAAGACCTCCCAGGTTATAAGGCGATACAAATCCTCAGGTAGCTGAAAATTTTCATGAGGAAGTTACATGATTCTTCCAACTAGAAAGGACACCTCTCGACTAGATGGGAATCATTTCTGTGAGCCTTATTCATGGATTGAAGGGGAGATGGCGGAGCTCGAAAATCCAGACACATGACAAGAACACCCTCACATTGATAGACTTTGAGCCCCTCTTTAGATGGGATTTCATTCCTACCACTTTATGCTTTGTGCATATACCGGAGCTGATGCACCTACGACACGGAAACATGATAGTAGAAAAGTAATCAGTGATATTGATTGATCATTATTTCTAATCCATAGATATGGTGCAGGAACCATTCATCAGGGACTGTACCTTCGAGCAGGGATTACGCTGGGAGATGAGGGCTTGGATGATACCCCTTAGCATTTCGACATATGCTGGGTAGTGGAGCGAGCCCTGATAGTTGATAGCTACATGGTAGAGGAGCAGATGGATGTGAGCTATAGTAGAGGTCTGGAGGTAGAGGCGTCTAATGGAGCTAACATATGACTGGAAACATGATCACGGTGTAGGATTCATACCCATTTTGACCATAGACACATGGGTCAAAGGCGTAGGAGCATCACCAAAGAGCATATCATCCGTAGTAGATGTAGTGTTACACTTGCAATGGCTACAGGCATCACACTAGAGATTTTATGAACCTATGTACCAATGAGAAGGAGCTAGAAGGCAAGAATCCTTGGCAAAGATAGCGCTTGGATCAAGGAGTTCTGTAGGATGGTGTGCAAGGTAGAGGAGTTAGAAGAGCAGTTGGAGGTAGCTTGTAGTTTTCAGGTTTGCCACCACCACCTCAGGTGGTCATTGCATGTCTTAGGGAGCTAGAGGGTGTGGGATAGGATAGTTGCATGTAATCATAGCTTATAAACAAGAATATCCTGGAGAAATTTGATGTAGAATCTATTTCATTTATTTTGGATGACTTTTTAAATAAACACAAGTGTGTTATGATCTCTTTTATTTGCAAGTTCATTTTGAAACATCAAGGTTTCAGTTAGACAATAGACTTGAACCTCACTCTTAGAGACAACTAGTGGAGAAAACCTGTTGATCACACACTAGTGATGATAGTGTGACTTGACTCTTGGAGGCGATATTTTCAGTTGGGAACTCTTAGTCATGGCATCAAGGCCTTACAACGTCATTATTGGTATGGAATACTACTTTTCATACCTGAATTTACTATATTAGTAAAAGGATGCGGTGTTTCCATGATGGTAGAGAAGGGTTTTCTATAGTGGTGAATGGGAAACCCAGGTAGCACATGGTGGAATATTGCAAAGAGTCATATTTTGGATCATTCCATGGTGGAAGAGAGACCCTATGATGCTTGCGTAGTATGAAACAGTTACTTACCATCCATACACAAATGGAATTCCACTTTTGAGTGTGGTAGTGTTCTAGTTTTGGAATGTTTTTTGGCCACTGTTTGTAGGACGGGGTCCTAGTAAGACCCAATGTTTTCACTTGGGAAGCCTGGTTTTGTTCCTAAATACCCCTACATGTTTTTGCATCAACCATGAATGAATAAATTTTCTGGAGGCTTTACCACAGCTCATCCATGGGTGGATGTGAACTATGGATTTCTCCATTTATCTATGTCAGGTTAGAATGGAGGTGAGCCGCTAGACCCCATGAATATAAATGGATAAAAGTTCTTATTGTTTTTCCCAGTTTTTGCAGCTAAAGAGATGTGTGCATGCTGTATCACAATGTTGACCTAGCAGAATATGGACATGAATGTAGTTGATCTCAAAGGTTTCTCAAGGTGCATGCTTGTAAGCAGTACAAATGCACTTCATGAACATAGTTTTCTTCCCTTGAGTTTTGGATTTTTCTTTTCAGGGATGCAAATCCATAAGGTTGGGAGAATGTAATGTCTCGAAATTCCATTTAATTTTTTTTCAAATTTATATTGGATTTTCACGAAACCAAGCTCAGAGATATCACGTAATTCCGAGACCTGAAGTGGCCAGAATGTATTTTTGAACTTTTTTTAAATTTTATTAATTAAATATTTGATTGGGTTTTTCTATCTATTTATCTGGTGCTCGGTTCGAAAATCCAAGGGCACTGCAAAATATTGAATATCGGGATTTTCTTATAAAGGTCCTAACATTGGCCAGTATGGGACAATAGTAGAAGTTAGTTTTTGGATGAGAATAAACCAATTAAGTAACAATTATTTTATCTTCAAATCCATATAACTGATGAATTGTAAATCAGATTAGAAATATGAGAGTACGGTTGAGCTCATGAGGGTGTGTTACCCTTAGGAAAGGCTTAACTTGGACTGACACGGGTCGAGGGAGAAAGTTAGTTTTTGATTTTTTTTAAAAGAATTAAAATGGCACACATGTGCAGTTTTGGAAACATCTTAATGGGTTCCCGGATTGATAATCCATGGGAACTTTTGTGTCCATAATAATGACATTATGTAATAATGGACTTACCATTGACTGGCGTAGGTCGACCAAAAAATCTATTTTTACAGCCTTTTAAACAAAAATTTGAAAAACAAACTAGTTTTATTTTATTTTTATGAATATTCAAATAATTGTAGCCCCATGATTTTCTATCCAAGATTAACTGAATATTTTCTATCACTAAATGAGACATCGTAGCGACTTTGTAACATAGCATAAGAGGAAACATTGAATCACAATTCACCACATAATGGATTAGTGAGGATCTAAGGTTGAGGGTGGAAGATGTAGAATTATATTGGGAAAGAAGACTTGGAGAATTAATTGGAGAACAACCAACAACGGTGAGAAATCCCATCCAATGATGAACACTAGAAAACTGAGAACCAGCAATGATTCCATTGGAGATCAGAATAGAGACCGGAAATCGATGATCACCAACGATGAATTGGATCAGGCATAGACGAACGATGAAAATGATGAGATTTTCTTCATCAGTAAAATAACTGAATCAAGGTAGGGGCTGTTATTTGAAATAAATAATCCCCTTTTCTTTATTTTAATTGAATATCGTTGATCAACACATGAATAGGTTGACTCATGGTTTGATCATTTTTGTGGGATTAATTTTTTTTCTTGATCCATAAAATAGATTGGGTCAAGGCCGGAACAAACAAACAGACAATGATTGATCCTCAAGTTTCTCATTTTGCTTTTCCCTCCAATATTCTTCGTGGTTTGGAAAATTGTAGATCATTATGCCACCATACTTTGCAAAAAAATCTGGTATCTTGGATCAGGGATGGAAATGACATGACGAAGGTGTGACGATGACCGACGACCAGTGGACCAAAGCGGTGTGTGAAATGGCGAAAATCAAGCACTTTCCATAATAAGGGGTTGAAAGGGAGGTTTGCGTATGAGATAGTGAGGAACACAACTTGTGGGTTCCATAACACCCTTTATATCAAAGAGAGGACCACCAAAGCATGTACGGTGGTCCATGGAAAATTCTCTAGGCTATCGGTTGCAATCCAAACAGTTGGGAGGCACACCACGGTGGGGTTGGGAGCGGTATTCATGACCGTATGTCTTGGCATGGAGTAGACCTGTGGGTCTATCATGGGTCCTTTCGGATGAACCGGTCCATGTGAGTGGACCGGTTGATAAAGGTGGTGGCACTAGCTGGCATTGCATGGTGCGCAACAGATGTGGCACATCTGCATCCAATCATCGGAGACAACCTACACAAATGGAGGGCCAGGTTTTTGCAGGAGGTCCACGCCAATCCAGGTGGGTTGGGCCGGGCCCAGCTGTTTTGGGGTGACAACATTGGGTCATGACGAACCATACAAGGACCCAACTAGGGACTATTTCACAAAAATGACCTTAATATCCAAATAGTGTGTCCATTTTATGAGACGTCTGTGAAATTAGGAACCTTATGATGAGAATTTCCTTTTGAGATACTCTAAGTGGGTTTTTAAGAAATTTGGAGAAGGAACTATTTGACGTGTTGAGTAGGCCCTCCCGTTATGGGTTGACTTTGGGTAGAATCGGGGTGATATGTTATGATGAGATGTTAGGACAGTTACTCCCTTGATGACTCATGGCCCAGGTACTCCTTATACCTTTTCTTTGGTAGATAAAAGACTCCCCACATTTTAGGTCACATGTTCTTGAGGAATCTCATAAAGGAAGAGTCGGTACTCCCCTACCTTACTAGGGAGCGGGTCCTCTATCCATGGAGTCGATACCCCCCTGTTGGACTAGGTCATGGGTCCTCTATATCTAATGCATGTAGAGTAATTACTCCCCTACTGAGTAGGGAGCGGGTCCTCTATTGTAAGAGTTAGTACTCCCCAGTCATACCAGGGTGTGAGTCCTCCTTACACAGTGATATGACAATATCGGTACTCCCCTTCCATGCTAGGGATCTGGTCTTGAAGTCCTTGGTCGGTACTCCTATAACATACTAGGGTTAGGATCCCCCATAGCGAATAGACTGACAGAGTCAGAACTCTCCTATTCTTAATAGGGTGTGGGTTCTTCAATCACTGAGTGCTACTCACCTACCGGGTTGCACGTGGGTCCTTAATATATGAAGTTGTACTACCCAATTGATACAGGGTGTAGGTTCTTCATATGTCGTAATCTTCAGTCATATTCGGGTGTCGGTCCTCTAGTCACTGAGTAGTACTCCCCTACCGGGTGGGGTGCGGGTCCTCAATTTGAGATGGAGCTCCCTCGACAGACTGAGGATCTATACCATCCACTTCATGAAAACAATACCTGGATAGGATTTTGGGATCCCTCGATGGAATGAGGCATGGTCCACTACTTAAAATAGTTACTGAGGTATCATAGGTTAGTATGGAGCAGCACTCCCTCAACTGAGCATAGTGACAAGGAGCAGGCCTCCTCACTTGGGTTTCCTTAGTCTTGTATGGGGCTCATAACTATGATGACTAAACCTCTAGTGATAGGTAACATATTTGGACCTAGTATAATTCTTCTGATGGAGTAAACTCTCTCAAACATACCATTCATAATAGTATTATTGTACCTGATGGACTTCATCTCTCGGACGGGTGCCATCAGGGATGACTGAGATAATAGAGTGTGATCTTCTAGTTTTTGTTTTATGACTTGAGAATTTGATGAGAATCATAAAATTGGTTGTGTTGTTGACACTACATGTTTTCTTATTGTATGAGAAAATTATATTTGGAAGTTCATTTTATATGTATGGGAATATATCTGAGTAGAGCTGACTGTGAATTCCTTTGTGGTTTTTATCTTATTCTTTATCATTGTGGTTTCAGGGGCCCCTGCTGAGTATTGTTTTACTCACCCTTCCATGGGATTTTCCTGCACGTGTCATGTCTTGTGAAGATGACCAATACTTTGATGGAATCCAAGGAGGTCCAGGGCCTGGTGGTGTTTAGTGACGTCAGACAGACGAGGTACACCTCTACTGCTTCAGGAAGTTACCCTTCACCTACCCTTCAGGTAGGCTTCCCCGTGGGTGAGCTTTAGGGACAGGGAATTTTAGTTTTTTTATGTTTTCTTTTCTGTGGGATTGTATATAAGCCCATGTTTCCACCCTATACATTATATTACATTGTACTCTGGTTGAGATTTATTTAGTGGATTTCATTCATGGTTTCATTGTCTTTTACTTTCTAGTACCTATTCTTGGGAGTTGTGTGCGTGTTTATAGGTACTCAATAAAATTCCTCCCACATGTGGAATAATAACTTCGGTGCTAGTCGCTAGCCCCTAGCCTTTGGGAGGTGGGCTTGGGGTAGTCACAACACTGGCCTCGAGGGAAGGTTCATGAAATTGTTTACGAATGAGAAAATATATATATAGGTCTAACCCATTCATATAGGTTTTCATTGTTCTCATAGATGTTTGTGGCTTGACCTGAGATTGAAGGTCCAGGTGTGACTACATATCATGTGATGGAAGGAATAAAGCTATACATAATTCTTGAATGGAGAACTATATAAACAGGTCTAACCCAAAAAAATATGGGGAATTTTTCCTACAGATATTTACAGCTAGACTAAGGATTGGATATTTGGGTGTCACTACATATCCCATTCGTGATGGAATCAAGCCACACATTGTTCTTGAAAGGGAAACACTCTACGCGGGTCTAATCCATACCCATAGGGGGGAATTGTTCCCATTGTTGTTTTTGGATGGGCTTGGGAATGGAGATATGGGTGTCACTAAATATTCTGTGATGTCAAGAATAAATCAACACGTAGATATTGAATGGGATAATGTCTACATGGGTCTTATGCATACATATAGGGGGAATTTTTCCCCTTGATTGTTATGGCTAGACACAGGATTGGAGAACCAAGTGTTACTATATATATTGTGATGGTATGAATCAATCAACACATAGTTCATCAATGGTAAAATCTATATGCAGTTCTGATCTATATGCAGGGGGAATTTTCCCAGTTGATTATTGTGGCTTGACCCAGGTTTGGAGACCTGGGAGCTAATACATATTCTATGATGAGATAAACCATGCCATGAATAGTCCTTGAATTATAGTGTGGTGGGATACCCACACCAAGGATAGTGGTCCCCTTGAGAGAGGTCTATTGTAATGTTCTTTTTAATGTCATCCTAGATATGTTAACCATGTAATTTAACATTGTCTATAAAGGAATTATGGTGTTCCTCTTATGGTCTTACATCCATAACCATGCTAACCCTATCGTTCATAGGTATTTCTAGATCATGCGGGGAAGCTCTTACCAAAATTCCTAATCCCACATGAGTTATGTTTAGTGTGAGAAACAAGGAATGGAAAATGATTCTTTAACAACACAAAGGTGATTAAAAAAGGACTAGGGAATCCTATATCCAGTGGTGTCTGGGAAAAGATATAAGATCTATGAATCTCTACGTATCTCATTAGAATGAGAATAAAGTCATACATAGTTCTAGGAAAACCATAAATTTTAACATCAGTTGTTAAGGAATATTCCCAATGTAAAAATGATTTTAGGAAGACCTATAAATATTTTCTAGGAATTTAAGATATCATCTCATGAGAGGAATCCCATGTTTATGATATGTAGATTCCTAAGCCAGTTTCCAAAGGCTTCTTATGTTTAGTGTGTAGGATAAGACTACATTTTAACGTCATGTGATCAATATATTGTAACAAAAATTAATGACTAGTGACTAGGACAATATGGGTAATGAAACAAAGATATAACCATTCATTTTAGCATCATTAGATATGAAATAGTGGTGTCTTGATGTTTCAGGTCAGTAACATATGATCATATATTGAGGCTGGACCCATGATTTGGGATCTTGGAGTCTCAACCTATCTTTTGATGGAAGGAATCAAGCCTTCTATATTTCATTAATGGGGAGATTTTCTATGTGGATCTTACTCACACATACATATGTGGGAACTTCATTTTACTTATTCGTAGATCAATCTCATGTTCTAGGTTGTGATTTTCTCTTTGTAGTTTATTTTCATGCTGTAAAGACTTAAGTTGTATATTATTTTTTGGTCATATGACTAGGACAATGGGTTTCATGGATTTTTATGTCCTACAACTAGGAACATGGATGTATTTTATTTTTAAGTCATTAAACTAGGTCTATGGAAGTTGAATATTTTAAAGTATTACTTTCGGGACTTATTAGCATGATAGGGGTGTATTCTCCTAGATTTTTTCTAGAAACCTTGATGGTCATCATGTAATCCTAGATGATGTGTAGCCACATCAAGGTCCATCCCAAATATTTAAATATAATTCCAAGAGAAAACTTATTTATGTTTCATCAGAAATTAAATATTAACCTCCTTCTCCTCAGGTGTCATAGAGGCACCAAGAAATTTAGGCTGTATAGCTTCTTCTATTCCTAGATTCACCTACTAGATCTCATCAATGGTGGGCGATATTCCTTCTTCAAATGTGTGGGTGATGTTCGTAAGGTCATCCAATTTGTCTTTAATCTCTGTGTCCATGGTGACATTTTGACACATTATAGGTAATTTTAGGACATCTTAATCATTTTTTAGGTAAGAGATACCATGGGAAGAGGCATTATCATCATGAAATATTATGGTCAACACATAGAGATTCTATATATGATTGTTTTCTCCTATATTTTAATTGGGGGTAAGAGGATCTTGAATCTTTGGGAATAAATATATTTCCTCAATCAATCTTATGGGAAGAAAATAATCGATGTCAATAATACTATATGGATTTTTATGGGTAGTCCCCCAGAGTTTCATACTTGTATCATTGGGGTTGTGAGAATCAATACCAGTTTTCGTCGAAGGATTGAGTAGGGGTGATATTTTTTATTAAAGGATTGAAAAATAAGGCCCATTATTTCTTATCCAGATTTCACATTGAAAAGATTTTGTATCCATGGATCTTTTCTTCTATAGGGATAGGGTAATTTAAAATTCTCTATATATCCCACATACATACTTCCCAGATAAGAAATCATATTTTCTTGCACTAACTGGGATATGGTCATGTCCCCTCTGGTCTTCAGCTTTCTATATTCAACAAGGTGTCCTTGATTCCTAGATCTGAGTGTCCTATGAGGTAACCCATCAAATAACACCCTTAGTAGGTGACTGAGGGGTATTGGTAATTTTTTTATATTTAAGGGAATAATATTGCACTAAATTGGTGGTACTTATCAAAACTATAATTTCCACTAGATGGTGATGATGACTAATAGAGATTTAAATGTCACAGAGTATACTATCCTGTGACCCAGACATGTTCCATGCAGTTTAAATTCATGTCGTAAGGAAATTTTCATGTATTTTACCATCGCGAGACTAGGATGTTTTCTATTAGTTTAACGTCATGTGACATAGACATATCTTTTATTTTCATTTAATATTACCTGTACAAATCACATAGTTTAATAACATGAGAAGATAAAATATCACAAAGTTTAATATTATGCAGCAAGGATGTATTGTTTGACAAACTATTAAGGGGTGTATTTTTTTGATGGATTTCATATGAATCTTATACATATTGCAAGATTTTCAGGAACCTCTAACTCAATCAATTTTTTAATTTCATGGTAATCTAGATGATAATTAATGCTAAAGACACTCTCAAATGTGTTCTTAATATGTTGGTGGTTGAGGAAGTAATTTTAATTTACTATAAATTGATTCCCACTCACCTTCCTCATTATTCTAATTTTTATCGAATTATTATCCATAGAATATGCAAATTTACTGGGGAAATGTTTTGATTAGAATGAATGTAACATCTATAGTATATATTCAAGATATGGGAGACCACACTGATTCTCCCATGTGCTACCTATACCTCTATTCGAATTAGAAAATTGATGAGTTTTGATTCTGGGGTGTAGAGACTCTGTTTTATTAGTTTGGGGTAGGTTTTAAAGCAATGGGGTCCATAGGTAATGAATATTTTCCCATTGATTAAAGGATCTTGAATATCTTTGAGGATTTGTGGAATTGATTGAGGTTAAATTGTTTCTAGAGTACCCCTGATGAGCTGGTGTAAAATATAGAAATACAACAACATTGTGGGATATCAGTCTTGAAAATATGAAAAATCCCCCAACCCTATAGGCTGGAGTAAAGTAGAGAAATGTGTGGATTTCACCTGATAAGGGGATGAAAAATATAAAAATTCCCTATTCCCTATAATCTAGGTAACATCACTGAAATGTATAATTCTTTATAATATTTTATAGTATGAATTATTGTGGAAGATATCCTTGGAGTATACCCACAATTATTTCCCAGATATACTTTTTCTCTGGATGGAGTTTAGTGATCTTCTCATCTATATAAATTTACTTATCATTCTTAAGGTATGACTTGTTAGACCTACAAATAAACCTATCCTCTATTAATGGTAGGGTGAGTGGTTGATGATGAGAGTCTAAACAAGGACCTCAAAGACTAAATCTATTATTTCCATTGTCCATGTCCTCCATTGATATTTCACATTAAAACACTAAGGTAGTTGATAGTACATTATTTAAATTCATTCATGATATTTTCAAAAACATATTTTCCAAGTCCATAGGAAGAAGGAGGGAAAACATTATGTGACATAGATTACTATAGGAGAGTGTGATTATAATTTTTAGCTGTGTACTTGTCCAAATTCGATAATAAGTCACTTTATTAGTTTGATATCATATTTAAAGAGACAGAAGTGGGATGGTTCACAACTTCAATTAATTATCTCATTTTATTGGTTGGTGATCGATATTTAATTTCATGGGATGGTTCCCACGGTATTATATGATGGGTCGATTCCCATAGTACCATTATTTGTGTAGGCACCCAGAATATTATTTTGTGGGTCGGTGCCCATAGTTCCATTTTTTTGGTTGGTTCCCATAGTGAAGACGATCCCATTGTAAAATATAATAAAACTTCCACCGATATTATTGGATTGGTTGATCCCTTGGATTCCATAGTCACAAAATCTAGATAGGATGAATTCAAAGTCTCCCAGAAAATGTTGATATGGGGATAATTTTAGGATACTTTCAGGATACACTGGTTGGTCTCAGATAGATAGGTAGTAATAGAGATACAAGACTTCTCTAAATTTATATTTTTTGGATACCCCAAGTGGTATCTCATTTTGTATGCCCCAATTTGGGTGTTTGGGATGGTCACAACATCCTTTATATCTCCTTGTGGAATCACAGTCACATATCAATGATGATGATTAGAACCATTAGGATCCCTCATAGAAATCACTTGTGTGGTTGATTTTACATGATGATCATCCTAATCCACATCCCTGAGTTGGGGAAGGTAAATATATCTATGCTCTAGGGATAAGCTCCAAACGTGGTTAAATATGGAAATCATGTCGAATTACTCTCTTATGGCCTATCATGTGAAAGATGGTCTGTGGGAATTTATCCTCTAGACAATTTCTTGAGCTAATTCCAATTTAGGATGGATCTATTAATGTGGTAATATTAGACGAAGATGTTCACCAAATAAAACTAGAGGTGTTGCATTGGTGACAACATATTAAGAGGTCTCCGGGGAAAATCATACATGGAAGATGATGCACATGATTAGTGTGTCAATGGATTGTTCACAATATATTGAGGTGTTCTTCTGGTGTTAGCATCTTTTCTAGCGATCTCGGAATCTATTTGCACATTCAACGATGCCATTTGGTTAAAAGGAATATGATAAATCCTAGTGGAGAAACCATTTACCTTATCAGTGCTACACCATATATAAGGGTACATGTATGATCATTTACATTCATAGTTAAAATATAAATAGGTGGTCCCATTTTTTATGTATAGTTTAATATATTAACAAAAATCATGTCAGGTTTACCATTTTGCTTCACAAAAAATATGAATCAAAAATGGAATGAAGGGAAATGGAAAATATATCCATTTAAACCCATAAAAGGTATGACAAAGTTAAAATATTACACATTAGGTACACCATTTTTTTCTCGAAAAATTTATACTGGTTTGACCTGATGAATAGTTGTGGGTGATTGAGGGTGTTTGCACAACTGTTTGTGTTGGGTTTACCATATTTGTATCTAATGAAAATACTTAATTGTTTCCACATCCATAACTAGGTACATTCATGGTTTTTAAATGAAGGATTTCATTTTGGGTTTTAAGGACAATGATTCTTAAGAGCTCGCATTGTTTGAGACGATGGGAGGTCAGGCTCATCACACCATTATGAGGAGAATTATTTCATATTACATGACTCTCTTTTTAATTTGGGATATTTTTTTTGAAATCTTGATTGATCCCAATACGATGATGTTTAACCATTTTTAAATGAATTTATTACGAACATATTTTAAGGAAAAGGCTATGTGTATGTAAAATTTTCTCCATCATTCTCATATTCATTTATTATACCTTAGTTTATAGCCATGTTCTGGTGCCCTAGAGTTTATTGTTATCTATGGAGGTGATTAGTGTCTTGGTGATGGTATTGAACCTGTATGAGGCATCATATAGATCCTATGAGAATAGGAATAAAAACCCATGATATATTTTTGGTAATGTTTAAAGTTGTATGAATGGACTATACAATTCAGTTGAATATAATGTTGTAATGATGTAAATATAGGGCTCGTTCTTTAAAGAGGATTCATATATATCCTACATATAGTAGGAATCATATTCATCATATTTTAATTATCAGTATCTATGTTTTAAAATATGTGACAATATAGGCCTTCATAAAGACTTATGCATGTAGAGATACCATTAATTGCCTCATCCAGAGTATTTCACTTTGAGTGAAGTGGATATGTAATTAGGCATACATCCCAATGAAGGGATCGGACTTAGGGAATTAAAATCATGAAATTCTAATAATCTCCACTACTCTCTAATCCCACATGAGTATTGCTATGTGTGAGAAACAAGGGATAATCAAAGATTGGATACATTGCATGAGACGAATTGTTTATGGGGACAACACAATAAGTTTCCCCTTAGAGAGGTGTAAATACTTGTCTTTTAGAGAATATGGTTTTGAGATCGGGACTTAAGAAGGTGTCCCGTGTCTCCTATTTGTAATAGGATTCATATTCCTTGATGTTCATTTCTCCACTATCCTGATGATGTGTTTTAGGTACTTGAGGGAATTGAAGGGGCTTACCCATAAAGGGATTCTCTGGTATAAGCACACTTCTCATCTGTTAATGTATAAGGAAGGATGTTAGACTTCTGGTAAAATTCATTCCTTTTATTTTAAGAATATTTCAAATATGATAGGATATACAGTAGGGTGGTTTCCAATTATTGATTGATCCTTAGAAAGATGTCCTTTGTATCATGTTTGGGCCGGTTTTAGAGTCCTAGCAATTCACTTATCCTTAAACCAATGATGGTTTGGCATGGGTGATCATACTAAGATATATTATTTTCATACCTAAGGGTTAGTAATGAAAGGTACTTATACCAAAATGTAATCCCAATTTGCATATTAAATCTCTATATTTTTGTAGATAAAGAGATAGGTTGACCATAGAATGCCTATTAAATATGCTTGGCATGACACATGAGACGTGTCTGATAGACAACAAAAATAGGATTTCACGAGTGTGTAAACCCAAACCATTATGGAAACTCTCCATATAAAGTGGGAATTCATCCAAATGTTCCTGGAAAAGGGTTCAATTGGTCTAAGTCCATGTTTGCCTCTTGGGCATGATTTACATGTCTTCTTAACATGCATTTTTCATCTAGATAACTTTTCGTGATCATCTACCAGACATGTATTGACTGTCTTCTAGAAATATATTGATTGTCTTTTGGGTATGTCTTGATCATCTTTACAATGAATATAGGGTGTCGGTCTGACATGGATGACACATACAATGGTGTTTTACCGATAGGCCTAAGATTCTTTTCATAATCATGCTGACTTCTCATGGATTAATTTTCATGGTCAAGTGACTTTCTGAGGATATATTCCCATGATCAAAGAGAATTGTTCATGTACCTTCACATGAAAATGATGACATGTTCCAAGTTTATTATCATGATAAACTTGATTTCCATAGGTTTTCACATGATAAAATTTGATTTTATGTTATGGATTTTCATGATCAAAGTGACTTATATAGGACGTATTTTCATGATCAAAGAGGACATGTCCAGGGGTTCTTAATGACCAACTAACTTTCCCAGGATGGACTTTCATGTTCAAATCAGATATTTTAGTGGTATGTCACATGAAAATTCCATCATATCAGGGAAGTCATTGCATGATCAACTTAAATTATCCATGGATTTTTAAATTACAATGGTAACATGTCAATGGACTTTTTAATGTGGGAATCAAGGATCTTATAATGAGTCATGTGACGACATGACTATATGGGATTCACATGGTGGGGTCTCATGAACATATCTAGTATCACACACACATCCGAGTGTTGAAGTTTCATTTATAATGGGAGAATTCCTTAAGTAGAGGTACTATGCATGTGTTTTTATAGCAAGAAGAGGGGCTATCCATGGGTTGACATCCATATGTCCAGGGCCACATACATGTCTAGGAATGAACACCTTATAGTGTAACATGATGATAAATTTATCATACGATTCACATGACCTAAAATTGGGTTTATTAATGGGTTCAATTATTATTCATAGGGGATGTTTATCATATCCACCACATGCATGGATTAGGGTATAAAACTAAGGACTGTCAACCCATTTTAATGCATGAGGACCATGTCTATGGTATTTTCATTTCATGGTTAGGGACCCATGAGGGTACTTCATGTCAAGGTATCCACATTCAGCGTTGAATGAAGACACCAAGATGCCTAAGGGTTCACATTATCTCCAGTTCAAGAATGTATTGACACATGATGTGTGTAGTGGTCATGCATTGAAGGTTGTCTATCCAAGATGATCATACCAGGGGTGGAATTTGCTATGAATTAGGTTTGATGAGAATGTCTTGAAAAAAGGACGGTTCTCATGATGTTTTTTTACTCATGTGACAACATTATCATAAGGTGATAACATGATGGTTTCCCATAATATAATTACATGGTGGGTTATCACGATGGGATTCATGTGATTACATGGAGGTGTCCTCTAAATGTGGTTGTTGATGATCACTCGCCTTTGTTCTCCTCCAAATATTTTACCTATTTATTCTCCAATCATTTGTTTATATTTTATGTAGTAGTATGGTTTTATATAGGATGAGGCTTACTGAAGGTGGTTCCTATTTCCACTGGGACGATGTCACATGCATCGGCTTGAGGTGGTGGGATGCTTCGAATGATCAAAATAATGTCATCATAAGATCCATGATACATCTGATGTTGGGATATTTTGATTGGATGATCGATTTCATCTAGATCATATGTTTTTAAGACATTTTTGGTATGAGAGGAATGTATAGGTCTAGTTTTCCAATCCATCATGTGACTAGGTGGAAGACAATAAATAATGACCCCACATTATTACTTCAGGGGATTCATGTGATAGTTTTTAATTTCTATGAACAAAGGGTGGAAAACTAAAAGTGGCTTAAGGTGATAAAATAATAAAAATTAAAAAAATATGGAAGCCTCTTGAGGTGGGGAGGATATATTTTTTTCATGCACCCCAGGTGATGCTAGCTTGTATTTTCATAATCTCCGTAATTTTATTGAATTAACCTTCCATCTTATCACGATAGATTCTTATAATCATATTATAATTTTCAATCGATCATCCCTTCGATGTATTATAGACATTTTGTGATACCATGGTGTTTCAATAATCTTTGAAGTGACTTCCTTGAAGGCAGAATAACAAAGGTGAAAACCCCTTAGAACTCACAATGGATTGGTGGACATTCACAAGATGAGTATCATAATTGAACGACATTATACATTCATGTATTATAGCACACTACTATAATAACTCAATGGTTTGATATGTTTGATCATGTGATCCATTGTGAATCTTTTTATGGATTCACATGATAAAATGATTAGATTCATGAGAAGAGAATCCTCATGCATGGATTTTAGATGTTAAGGATGATTCATCCATTCAGGATTCATCATTGTATAAGGCCAACATAGTGGTTGTCAAGATGTGGAGTCTTGCTGGAATATTGTATGACCCTGTAATTTGAACTAGTGTTGTATAGAGTATGATGGGCGAGAGGTAGGTTGAAGACAATGTGGGGGAATGGTCAAGATTCTCTGATCAATTCAATTAGGTGGATAACATTTTTTCGTATATTTTTTATGGAGGAACATTTTCATGTTCGATTCCCATCACAGATTGATATGGAAAACATTTTAGAGTGAGATCAATAAACAATTATGTGTCTACCATTTATCGAGATGATAGTAGGATCGACACCTACACCACATGCACCATTCCCTCACTAGTTATACCCTCCCATTGCATAAACCACCTGAGAACACCTATAAACACCCTATGCACAGAGTGTGGGAGATCTTGTAACGCCCCGACCCCAGCTACCCAGAGTCGGTGCATTACTTCGTAACATTGGTATAATCACAAAAGATCAAGTCTCGAAAGACCGATTAGTCTAGTAGCCTTGGAAACACTAGATACATTCGTAAATGTTACATTAAATTATAAAGTTAAAAACTAATAACAAAGTCTTCATAGTCCACACTCATATCCTCTTCTGACTATCCCTGCAGGTCATTCATAAAATACTTCTTCACAACCTGGAAAATATTAAAACATTGAAAGGGGTGAGCTCAGATGCTCAGTAAGGATAACAATATTGCGGAAGCTTTCATAAATAAACATAGAAATTTAAGGCAATGTATAACTAAAACAAAAGCCCATTAAACATGATCTTCAACATAATATGGAAAAAGTAAAATGAGATAATTCCATTCACTTCTTCACATGGATATTCTACTGGTCGAATAATCACATGCGATATCAATAACCACTTTCATAATGAGGGAATGTATAATGCCGGACATTCTGAAACATTTTGTCATGGCCTCGGCCAAGACGTCTAAAATGATTAAGGCCTTGGCCAAAACCATAAATCAAATTGGGAAAGGGCCTCGGCCAATTCCACGTCTAGTTGTCTCATGAGACCTACCGATGCATCGAGGAGCTATAGCGGGCTCCACCCGTCACTTATTAAGTCCAATAAATTCCTCATATGAACAGGTTTAAACATCTCATAAACCATAACATAATCGTATCACATAAAACATGCATAATGGAAACATAACATTTCCACATTTCAATCACAAGATATCAATACAACACATTGATATAATGAAAACGCTTTCAAAACCATTTTCAATACCAAAATAAAAGAAAAGTATAACATGGTATTTATTTTTCAAAAAAAGGTATGGCTTGTAGAGGAAGCCGAAACTCAAATAGTGGTCACGGCGGCGGAGAAGTTGTTGTCGCCGCATACGTATGACAAAAACATTCCCTTTTGTCATTTAGTAAACGCTTCTTATAAAAATATTCCTTTTGAATAAGCGTAAAAGTCAAAGTGGTTTATACACCGTATAAAAGAAATTTGTGTATAAAACCAAATATGCCACAATGAAAGGAGATTGAGATGAAGTCCTTACAAAGATCATTTTTAAAATAAAATAGTTATATTATGTATATTCACTATAGGTACACATAAAGTATACAAAATAAGACATAATAATATCATGACATAATTTGAAAGTAGGAGATTAACCCAAAGAATGGAAGTTGGGTTAAGAAGTTCCCTTACCTCGTGTCTGACTTGACTCAACCGTTCTTTAACCTCTTGAATAATAAACTAGAGTTAATATATACCTTATTAAGAACCATTTTCAATTTCATTATCCTTATTATATCAATTATTACAATGATATGAACATTATGTAATTATTTAAGTTAATAACGGTTGTTTTGTCGATCTTTGGTACTTGAGTCAACAATAAACTTCTTATAATTACAAGTTGTTTATGTGGTAGAATATCCATTATCTCCAGAATTATATTCATGATTTAGATTTCATATATATCTTATATATCCAGTATATTCATTCATTTATAATATTACGTAACATTTAGAGGTAAGAAATGAAATGCACCGTTCATGGAGACGGTAAGCCGTACGTACGCATGAACGCTACATTCATTTCAATTTCATATTTAATGGAACAAAATCATAATGATATAAATGTACAATATAATTCCAGTATAATATAGTGTATAATACCATTTAATCCATCCTTTATACATCCCACATATGGCATTAACGATTCAAATCACTTTGAGGGGGCGGTAGTCCGCACTTCCTAAAATGAAATTATCGCGTTTTACCCATAATGGAAATCATAAAGTATGCCATAAAAGAGAAATACAGAAGAATAAGTAAAACATAAACATATTATATATCATATATAAAAATAGTGACATCTTAATGGCCACCTTTGAAGGTGTTATATGAGTGTTGAACAATCATCATTTCGTGAGGCAGAAATTCACCATCCACAGAAACCGTATGTTCTTTAACCATTAGATGTAGGTGTGTGTAAGTGTAGCTCGAATCCTTCTTATAAAAACATCCTAGTATATTGAGGATACTGTTGTTGTTACAAAAGAAATGAATAAAAAGAGTTTAGGGGGTTGGAGAAGAAAAATAAAACAAAACAACATTAGAGAAGACATTACCTCAAAATCGGGTAACCCTTTTTTGATTTGAGCCAAAGGCTTTCTTGGAAAGAGTTCTGCCAAAAGTGAGTCTTATAGGAGTAAGAGGGGGATGTTGGGAGATTATTTGGGCAGAGTTTGGCTGAGCCAAATGGCTTGAAAGTGTAAATGAGGTGGGAGAGGTGGGGGCCTTTTATAAGTGGAGAGGAGGGGCACTTTTGGAAAGATTGAAATGTTACATTATTTCACAATGCTTTTCGGATTATAAAGGTCCCACACTTATATAATTCGAGTTTAAGGTGATAAGGTTTCTAAATCTCCTCATCCAATATGCTTTGGACAAGTGTATGCCTTGGATTTTGCATTATCTTCTCATTTTATTTAAATCGTTAAATAATGAGGTCATCACTGCATCATAATGATGTCATAAATACTTTAATTTATTTATTGTTAAAAAATTATAAAAAAATACAATGATGTAGGAAATCTTCTTAGCTTTCTAATGAATATTTATAGTCAAAATATGGACTTTTTTAACCCCACTTAAAAACTGTTTTAGTAAAATAACTCATGTTTGTGTCAATTTAACTTTAACATTAAATAAATATATATTAATGTCATTTTCCAACTAAAGTGGATCCATGGGGTCCCCAAGTTGACCCATGGGTTGTATTGGTCGGCCATGACTCATCCAATAGGAGTAGGATAGGTGTCATGCTCATCTCATATTATTAAAACATTATTTGTACCTTAAACTACACTAATTACCTCTAATCGCGATTAAGAACTTAAAAGTTACTATTCACCAAAAAATTATTTTAATCTCATTGAACCACATTTTAATTCTTAATGACAACCATGTATGTCGGATTTTTGAAAATCAAATCACAGAAGTTGTAATATTTCATTTAATCGAAAAAATCAGTTATTTAACTACCACTAAGTGGTTTCACTATTCATCAAAAATTGAAGTTTTTCAGAATAATGCCAAAATTTCACCCTAAGCTATAATTGATATTCCGAATTCAAAAATGATGTCTATTTTTCAAAATTCCAAACATATAAGTTGCATTAATTAATTTTATAATTAATTGCCGCTTTTACAAAAATAGCGTGTTTCTAAGAAACAATTTATATCAAAAGATTGGCAATTGTTTATGTCCAATTTCAATGTTAAATTAATTCTAATGACCACCATTGGATAAAATGGTAAAAATATATTCTAATTATACCTTAAAACCACTAAATAGTATAATTTATCACAATAAATTATTTTGATTAAAAAAGTTGTTTTAAAGTATTTTTCACTATTCATAAAAAATTAGAAGTTCTCAGAAAAATACCAAAAATTCAACATAGGCTAATTTCGATATTCCGAATCCAAAAATGAAGTCCATTTTGAAATATAAAATTTCTATAATTTTAAAAAGTGGTTATTACTATTCGTAACGGCTACTTTGATTAGTCGCGGTGTTTTAGAACTCGAAGCTGCGTACAATGCAAGCTATTGCATTATTGAATGAGAAATGTATCGTGGAAGCTCGGGGTCTTACATTCTCCCCTCCTTCAATAAATTGCGTCCTCGCAATTTGAAATTTTTCTTTGAAAATAATGGGTTGAAAAGTGAAAATACCTTTGAGGAAAACCCACATCGGAAATAAGGTTAATAAATATATAACATTAAAAGAAAGCAGGATAAGTACAAAGGTCACCCGATATAGCCGATTCTAGGATTATATGAAAATATGGATATGGAGGAGAAACAAACCATCAAGGTATGATGGAGAGTTATAGAAAATAGGATTAGGAGAAAGTTTAACCACAAGAAAATCACAAACTTGTGATTGGTTAAACGGTCATTGAATCCCCAGTTGGAAAAGTTAACCGACAACATTTTTGTTTTAAGTTACCTTTTATAATGTTGAGGAATTTATTTAGGAGATTTACTAAGAATGTAAGGGAATATACATACTTGTTATGTATACTTTCATTCGTTAATAAATTTTTACCACAAACCCAACTTTTACTCCAAATGGTAACGGAACTCAAAAATATTCTATTTATCCTAATTGTATAAGGTTCAAAATGTTAACACATACCATTTAGATTAGTAAAACTATTTTGTAATAACTAGGGACTTCCTGTAGGATAGTGGTAGGAAATAAAGGCTTGTCGCACTATGGTTGTGGGTTCGATTCCTGCAGCTTTGTCCGACGCGACGGGTTATTCCCCACCCTACAGGTTGTCCTTTTTCCTAAAACTATAGTATAATGATATTCCAAAAATAATCTTCAGAAATTCTTTAACCTTAAACAATATTATCCATGGTTCAACTTAATCCATTCCAACCTTAATAGTTATCCAAAATACCTCCGTCCAGACTTTCTCTAAAAGGTCTCTAAATTCCAAAATCAATTGTAACATCAGATTCCCCAAACAAAGAAAAGTTTCTCTTATTGTCACATACTAAAAATATGATTACCTTAATCATATTAAAACCTTACTAAAATCTACAAGTACTGTAGTACAATCCTTATATATATATCACATTATTCTAATAACCAAAATATATTCCATGAGTCCAAAAGCACCAATACATTAGTTATTCTGCTTCAACTGTAGTAACAGCATAAGATTGTCCTTGATCCCTTTTCCTTTTCTGAGATAAGTTTCCCTGACGCTTAGGACATTCATTTGCATAATGACCCATTTCTCTACAATTGTAGCATTCAACTTTGATATCCTCTTTCTTTCCCTTGCAATCACGAGCCAGGTGACCCTTTTATCCACATTTATAACAAACTCCCATTCCTTTTAGGCAAGTACCAGGGTGATTCTTCCCACAATTAACACATAATGGAAAATCCTTCTTTCCCTTTTTCCCTTTATCTGTCTCTTGTTCCACCGTTCTCTTCTTCTCTTGCTTTACTTTGTTGTCATAAGACTTAGATAATTCCTTTTCTGTCTTGATAGCACATGATACAATATCTTCGTATGATGAGAAGGATTGTGATACTAAAGCTCGACGGAGAAATGGTTTTAACCCATCAAAGAAACGATCAATCTTACTCCTTGGTTTATGTATATAATCAGCAGCATGCCTCGCTAACCTTGTAAAGTTAGCCTCATACTTTGCGACATTCTCATCCTCCTTCTGCCTCAGACTCAGAAATTGTCTTTCCATATCTTCTCGATGGTCACGAGGAAAGTATTTTTCTATGAAAAGCTCTTTGAACTCCCTCCATTCCATATTCGATATGTCATCATCTTCCTTTGTGTTTTGAATCAGCGACCACCACTGATCGGCATCTCTAGTGAGGCGGTAAACTGCCATGACAACCTTCTCCCTTTCACTACTCCCCAAGGCATGGAATATTTTCTCTACGGAATTTATCCATTGCTCAGCTACTGTAGGATTTGTACTCCCATTGAAGGTTTGTGGTTGTTGCCTCATGAAACGGTCTAGCATTCATCCTCCATGTCGCGGATCAGGGTGCTCCATACGAGTAAGGTTATTATTCATAACCTGCGTGAGTTGTCCCAGTACGGTGAGAAGCTGATCAGCACCAGTTGTATCTCCAGATCCACAATAATTATCTTGAGCAAGAGGGCATTCCCTACACGGAGTTCGTGCATTGATACGGTTTCCATTCCTTCCACTAGGCGCCATTTCTAAACAATGGCATAAACTAGATTACTTTATGAATCAAAATACATAATTCCATACTTGTTAAACACTTTACATAAATTGAACTATTTATGGATATAATCCATAATCATAAAAAGAAATGTTTTCTTTGAGGAAGTATGTACTCATAACCCTTCATAGTGGTTTGTAAATAAAATGAGAATTATCCTAAGCATATCCCCCAGGAGTGTCGTAACCAAGAGTGCAGCAAGGCCCGTTGTCGTGCACCAGTTCTCGTTCGAGTCTAGCTCAAAGCGGTTTTTTCAGGTTTTACCCCTAGGTACATCTGTGCCAGAGCCGCCTCTACCTGCTCGTATCCAGACGGGGATGTATTGCTCGGAAAACTCACAAAATCTCTACAATACCAAAATTTTAGGAATTGCTTCTATACTAATCATCAAAGTTCATCTTAGGTCTACGTGCTCTAATCAGAGTTTGTCTAAATCTAGCTTCCAAGGTTTGTACTAAACTGCCTCTGATACCAACTGTAACGCCCCGACCCCAGCTACCCAGAGTCGGTGCATTACTTCGTAACATTGGCATGATCACAAAAGATCAAGTCTCGAAAGACCGATTAGTTTAGTAGCCTTGGAAACACTAGATACATTCGTAAATGTTACATTAAATCATAAAGTGAAAAACTAATAAAAAAGTCTTCATAGTCCACACTCATATCCTCTTCTTACTATCCCTTCAGGTCATTCATAAAATACTTCTTCACATCCTGGAAAATATTAAAACATTGAAAGGGGTGAGCTCAGATGCTCAGTAAGGATAACAATATTGCGGAAGCTTTCATAAATAAACATAGAAATTTAAGGCAATGTATAACTAAAACAAAAGCCTTTTAAACATGATCTTCAACATAATATGGAAAAAGTAAAATGAGATAATGCCATTCACTTCTTCACATGGATATTCTACTGGTCGAATAATCACATGTGATATCAATAACCACTTTCATAATGAGGGAATGTATAATGCCGGACATTCTGAAACATTTTGTCAAGGCCTCGGCCAAGACGTCTAAAATGATTAAGGCCTCGGCCAAAACCATAAATCAAATTGGGAAAGGGCCTCGGCCAATTCCGCGTCTAGTTGTCTCATGAGACCTACCGATGCATCTAGGAGCTATAGCGGGCTCCACCCGTCACTTATTAAGTCCAATACATTCCTCATATGAACAGGTTTAAACATCTCATAAACCATAACATAATCGTATCGCATAAAACATGCCTAAAGGAAACATAACATTTCCACATTTCAATCACAAGATATCAATACAACACATTGATATAATGAAAACGCTTTCAAAACCATTTTCAATACCAAAATAAAAGAAAAGTATAACATGGTATTTATTTTTCAAAAAAAAGTATGGCTTGTAGAGGAAGCCGAAACTCAAATAGTGGTCACAGCGGCGGAGAAGTCGTTGTCGCCACATACGTATGACAAAAACATTCCCTTTTGTCATTTATTAAACGCTTCGTATAAAAAGATTCCTTTTGAATAAACGTAAAAGTCAAAGTGCTTTATACACCGTATAAAAGAAATTTCTGTATAAAACCAAATATGCCACAATGAAAGGAGATTGAGACGAAGTCCTTAAAAAGATCATTTTTAAAATAAAAAAGATATATTATGTATATTCACTATAGGTACACATAAAGTATACAAAATAAGACATAATAATATCATGACATAATTTGAAAGTAGGAGATTAACCCAAAGAATGGAAGTTGGGTTAAAAAGTTCCCTTACCTCGTGTCTGACTTGACTCAACCGTTCTTTAACCTCCTGAATAATAAACTAGAGTTAATATATACCTTATTAAGAACCATTTTCAATTTCATTATCCTTATTATATCAATTATTACAATGATATTAACATTATGTAATTATTTAAGTTAATAACGGTTGTTTTGTCGATCTTTGGTACTTGAGTCAACAATAAACTTCTTATAATTACAAGTTGTTTATGTGGTAGAATATCCATTATCTTTAGAATTATATTCATGATTTAGATGTCATATATATCTTATATATCTAGTATATACATTCATTTATAATATTACATAACTTTTAGAGGTAAGAAATGAAATGCACCGTTCATGGAGACGGTAAGCCGTACGTACGCATGAACGCTACTTTCATTACAATTTCATATTTAATGGAACAAAATCATAATGATATAAATGTATAATATAATTACAGTATAATATAGTGTATAATACCATTTACTTCATCCTTTATACATCCCACATATGGCATTAACGATTCAAATCACTTTGAGGGGGCGGTAGTCCGCACTTCCTAAAATGAAATTATCGCGTTTTACCCATTTTGGAAATCATAAAGTATGCCATAAAAGAGAAATACAGAAGCATAAGTAAAACATAAACATATTATATATCATATATAAAAATAGTGACATCTTAATGGCCACCTTTGAAGGTGTTATATGAGTGTTGAACAATCATCATTTCGTGAGGCAGAAATTCGCCATCCACAGAAACCGTATGTTCTTTAACCATTAGATGTAGGTGGGTGTAAGTGTAGCTCGAATCCATCTTATAAAAACATCCTAGTATATTGAGGATACTGTTGTTGTTACAAAATAAATGAATAAAAAGAGTTTAGGGGGTTGGAGAAGAAAAATAAAACAAAACAACATTAGAGAAGACATTACCTCAAAATCGGGTAACTCTTTTTTGATTTGAGCCAAAGGTTTCCTTGGAAAGAGTTCTGTCCAAAGTGAGGCTTCTAGGAGTAAGAGGGGGATGTTGGGAGAGTATTGGGGAAGAGGTTGGACGAGCCAAATGGCTTGAAAGTGTAAATGAGGTGGGAGAGGTGGGGGCCTTTTATAAGTGGAGAGGAGGGGCACTTTTGGAAAGATTGAAATGTTACATTATTTCACAATGCTTTTCGGATTATAAAGGTCCCACACTTATATAATTCGAGTCTAAGGTGATAAGGTTTCTAAAGCTCCTCATCCAATAGGCTTTGGACAAGTGTATGCCTTGGATTTTGCATTATCTTCTCATTTTATTTAAATCGTTAAATAATGAGGTCATCGCTGCATCATAATGATGTCATAAATAATTTAATTTATTTAATGTCTTAAAATTATAAAAAAAATACTATGATTTAGGAAAGATTTTTATCTTTCTAATGAATATTTATAGTCAAAATTTGGACTTGTGTAACCCCACTTAAAAACTGTTTTAGTAAAATAACTCATGTTTGTGTCAATTTAATTTTAACATTAAATAAATATATATTAATGTCATTTTCCAACTAAAGTGGCTCCATGGGGTCCCCAAGTTGACCCATGGGTTGTCTTGGTCGGCCATGACTCATCCAATAGGAGTAGGACAAGTGTCAGTCTCATCTCATATTATTAAAACATTATTTGTACCTTAAACTACACTAATTACCTCTAATCGCGATTAAGAACTTAAAAGTTACTATTCACCAAAAAATTATTTTAATCTCATTGAACCACATTTTACTTCTTAATGAAAACCATGTATGTCGAATTTTTGAAAATCAAATCACAGAAGTTGTAATATTTCATTTAAACGAAAAAATCAGTTATTTAACTAACACTAAGTGGTTTCACAATTCATCAAAAATTGAAGTTTTTCAGAATAATGCCAAAATTTCACCCTAAGCTATAATTGATATTCCGAATACAAAAATGATGTCTATTTTACAAAATTACAAACATATAAGTTGCATTAATTAATTTTATAATTAATTCCCGCTATTACAAAAATAGCGTGTTTCTAAGAAACAATTTATATCAAAAGATTGGCAATTGTTTATGTCCAATTTCAATGTTAAATTAATTCTAATGACCACCATTGGATAAAATGGTAAAAATATATTATAATTATACCTTAAAACCACTAAATAGTATAATTTATCACAATAAATTATTTTGATTAAAAAAGTTGTTTTAAAGTATTTTTCACTATTCATAAAAAATTAGAAGTTCTTAGAAAAATACCAAAAATTCAACATAGGCTAATTTCGATATTCCGAATCCAAAAATGAAGTCCATTTTGAAATATAAAATTTCTATAATTTTAAAAAGTGGTTATTACTATTCATAACAGCTACTTTTATTAGTCGCGGTGTTTTAGAACCCGAAGCTGCATACAATGCAAGCTATTGCATTATTGAATGAGAAGTGTATCGTGGAAGCTTGGGGTGTTACAGATCTACTCCCCCATATCCTCTCCACTTGGCAGGCTAGTTGGCTAGCTCTAAGGGGGCAGTTGAGAAGATGCCTGAATCTTCACTTGGTTGAGATGGTTGGATTGTTAGTAGGAGTGTCTAATATTTTGGCTAAGGTAACCTAGAAATATTTATAAAAAATAATCTAAGTAGAATGGTTAAAATAAATTCCATGACTTTATTAAAATAATTCCAATCCCATCCGCTATCATTAAAGAATGTCACTTCTTGAAATATTAATATTAGGCTTTACAGTCCTCAAATATTTGATGGATATGTGTCAAATACACATTTATGGGTGTTAAGAGATGTATAATTTTAATGTGACTTTTCAAAAAAATGTCAATAAATTTTTTTTTTTTTTAGAAAATCATTGTTAAAAGTATAAGTGTTTTTAAAAACCAAGTATTAAAGTATATTTCAACATTGGTTTTTCTAGAGAATGATGTCAAATCCTTTTTCACATCGTTTCATTTAAATTAGCATTAAAATCCCAATGCGGAAACCTATTTTTCTACTAGTGATGGTTATTACATTATAGTATAACTAACAATAATAAAATATCAGTTGAAATATTATTCATAAAGATTTCAATAATAACACCCAACTATCTAATTAATTATTTTAACAAATAGCTTATTTCCAAAACTCCTCAAATCATTCATAACAAATATTCAAAATCCAAAAATTTAGAAAAAGGTCGCAAAATTTATAAAATAAAAATTACATTAATTCCCAAAAAAATAATGTAACTCATAATGTCATATACAAAAATGTGAATATAATGATCATATATTCACCAAAAACATTTTAATAACAAAAATCCATAAAAAACCTCATTGAAAATATATATTATTTGAAATATTTATCATATCCTTATTCCTTAAATAAAATCATTAAATATCAAATATATTTCAACAATCTAAAAATTCAATAAACTTCATCCAATATAACATTAATCACTTTATCATCAAATCACAAAGCAATTTTAGGTAACAAATACTATCCAATTTAGTTTATCAATCTAAATCATCTCACTATCCTAACTAAAGGTATTATCTCAACATTAAGAAAATAATAAGGGTTATCTATCTATAAATCATGTGTATCTAAGAAAATGCCTTTACCACTAAATCATTTTTTTAGGTTATTAGTATCATTCAATGTATTCTTGAAAATCCAAAATGTAAAATTACTATAAAACAATTCTTAGATTTCACTTATTCTTATAACTAGAATATCATTGATAAACCACACCTACGATAAAATTATTAACTCAAAATACAAAATTAATTCAATAATTACATCTGAAATATTAACATATAATATTCCCTTCCCTGGTCTAGTATTTGGCCCTTGGGTTAAGGAATTAACTCAAATAATTACCAAGATATCCATCAATAATACATTTAACTATAAATGGTACTTCATAAGGTACTTTATTTTCCTCTATTTAACTCTTAATTTTACCTTATTAATTAATTTTCATATGTCCTTATTTTCTAAACCAAAACCATTTTTTGATTCCATTGAGACATTTCCCTAGGTTCTTTTTCCTACATTCTCAACATGTAAAAATATAAATGTTCATTACTCTATGGTCATCATGAAAATCAATTTTTATATTATTTCATTCTTTCCAAAACTCACATATATTCATGTTTTTAATAATATATCAAGATTTCTGGTTAGGAATAATGACAATATTTATCATTCCATATCATATTTAATTTGGTTTCTCATGAGGAAAATATTTTCATCATCTGTCACACTCAACACTAATATTTTTCATTATAGTTCCATCCATTGACTAAAAATGAAATGTCTAGTGTGAGAAATAATAATAAAAATTATTAAACATATAATCCTAAATATTCATTCATTTTATTTTTAAATAATCACAACTTTTCTCAATCTATGACACAAAATGTCTAACATAAGGTTATCCATGGTAATTTTTTATTCAAACTCAGCATTATGATTCATAAATAAAGTATGAATTCACCAAATAATATCCATTGAGACAGTCTAGATAGATTTTTAGTCTTTGGATCACTCATCGTGAATCAATGGTAATTAAGTTAATATCCCACTCACCCATATAGATATTTTACCCCAAGGTGGATCTCTTGAACAACAATATACACATTCCACTATACAGACGGGGCTGTATTTTCTAGTAAAAAAATCATTTATTTACCGTATGTTTTTATGATCTCATATACATATTATTTTTCAAAGGGTTCTCACTAATGTTTCCAAATCCTTTTTTCCAAATATAACTATAAATTTCTATGAAATGAGATAAGGTGACCCAAAATTACATATATAAATATTATATTTTATTAGATGAATATCTATTACATATCATTATGATCCATGATAGAATGATAATTATTAGTTTACTTAAAACATGGATACATAAAGAACTAGTACATAAAATGACTACCTTATCTCCCACTAATTACTTTACAACATGAACAATTCTTAGACATGTCATACATTAAACCATTCTACATATCCTAGGGAAATAGAAAATAGTAAAGGGTGACCATGGATACCAATTAATGGTAAAAATGGGAGATATCAATTAAGGATAATTTTTAACTATAAAATAAGAAAAAGTGTATGAGAACACACATATTTAACATTTTAAAATCAATCCCATAAATTCATATATCATAATCACAAATCATCGAATAAATATAAGTAGATTATAAGACATGAATCATAGAGTAATCAAATAACATGATCCACCATAGAATAACATTTTAATATGATCATTGATGTTATTAATATTTTCATAACTTATTATATACTCCCTTTACTGATTTTAAATTAAATATGCATAATTTTTGTCAAATATTGATGTTTTAATACGAAGTATAATTTTTGAGCATTTTTAGATGTAGTCTATTTGATTCAGTTTACTATTTTACTTATTATTAGCTCTATAATAATCCAAAATGTGTGATAATTGTTTTTTAGTATTACTTATTAAATTTAAAACATATCATTAGAATAAATTAGTGGCCAATTATTCCATTTTAAGGGTCATATGGTCCTCACAAAAGGACCCATAGAATTTGTGAAGAAACTGGACCACCCATGATGATTTAGTTACTGGTCTAAATCCAGAAGCCCAAATTTTATTCAACTCCACCATATTTTCTATATTATCCATAGAAATCATATATAAAAATGTGAAGGTCAAACTAAAAGAAAAAGAGGCCTATCTAATGCATTAATGTTCAGACCACCATTCTTGTAGGAAATTAAAATCTGAATAATATTCATGACATAGCTCATGATGTAATCATCAAATCAAGATTATAATTTGTAGTGTGAAATAGGAGACATAGGCAGCTGACTTTGTTGAAGAAAGTGTTCGGATTTTAAGGCATATTCTTATTGATAAACCTATTCACATTGCGGCCTTCAAAAAAGTATGGATTGAAATGGGCAGTTAAACTTTGTTTAAGAAAACCGCCATAAATTTTGCTCCCTAAGTCCAAATGACACCAAATATAGAGATAAATATGCCATCATTATTATATACCACTTTTAAAAGGAGTCTATATCGAGATTCGGCTGTCTAAATATACAAATTGGTGATGCAAGTGGAGAGACAGATTGGGAATGAAAATAGTCCACTTCCTTGGGCTATAAATACACCCCTAATCTATTTCAAAGGGGTTGGCATTTCCGAGAAAAGGTGGATAGGTTGGAACGACCAAGTATCTGAAAAAGTCTTGATAGGATCTTCCATACACACGTTTTTACTTGAAAACCCATTCCTCATTGTATCTTTTCATTTACTTTTGTGTTGTTCTTCATTTGTAATCGTGTAAGTGTTTATTTTTTGTAATTATATTTTAATGAAAGTTTTGTCTTCAATATCTCTTATTCTCATCCAACATCTATAGTTCAATATAAATTTTCTTAAAATATTTAAAATCATATTGAAACCCCTTCCCTTATTTTTCTACCTCATTCAATCAAAATTCTAATTTTAATTCTCAGTATCATTTGGGTGTGTGTTCGACGCACCACCCTTTTTTATCTCTTTCTTTCTCTTCTCTTCTTAGTTAATCATTATAATAATTATAATCAGATTAATTATCATTTCAATGGATGATTAAATCTCTCATTTGGGTGATTTATAATTTAAGAATGTTATGTGATTGAGAGCTTTTTCTCGATGAGTATTCTTTGAATTAATATTGTGTATGTTGAACTTAACATGTCATTGATTATTGACATATTTTGCTTAACATATGGATTCCATGGATTATTGGAACTATAAATACACTACGAAAATCAAGTAATGATTATGATTTGAACATTAAGTGAAGTTAAGGCTTGGATTAAGGCCTTAACATTTGGGAATTAAAATCATTGTCAACTTCTGAAGTGGGTGTTATGTTAATGCAATATAATTCAAACCTCAAGGATACCACAATCTTAACCACCTAATGATGAAATCACCCCAATAATTAACAATTTGTTAAATCAATCATATTCAATTAATAATTTCATAACCACTAAAAATAACCCCCCCCCCAATCAGAATACAATCAATTTAAAACAATCAAATATTAAAAAGTATCATCACCAAGGATTCGACCTGAGTGCTGCAATACACATTAGCAGAGCACCAGAACCTTGATCGATCAATAGGTGATAATCAAATATTCTTTAAAATGGCCCCATTTCTGGGAATGTTGCAATTTAAGAAGTCCTCAGTTTTTGGTTATTGTTAAAAACATCAAAAAAACAATTTTTTAAAAAAACAAAATGAAAAACTCGCCTTCTCATAAAAAGCATAAACTGAAAACACACAAAGAAAAACTCATCTTCCACTTTCATAAAATATCTATTTGAATGCCCTGTATTCTCCCAAACAATTCTTCGTATTTGTTTGAACCTAAAATTGAGCGAACACTTTTCCAACGTAGAAACAACATTAGAGATAATCAACTCATTCAAGAACCTGTCCTTGCCCAACCAATTGAATTAGATATGGGTAATCCTAGAGGGAAAACCCTTAAAGAACATGCTTCCCCTAATATGAATTACTATACCCTTGGTATTCAATATCTAAACATAGTGGCTGATCTTGAACTCAAATCGGGTTTGACTCATCTTCTTCCTCATTTCCATGGGCTAGCTGGTGAGGATCCACATCTCCACCTTAAAGAGTTATAGGTGGTGTTCCCTACCTTGAAACCTCAAGGGGTTTATGAGGAAGAAATAAAACTTCATGCATTCCCTTTTTCCTTAGCTGACTCCAAAAAGTTAGGGATTTACTACCAAGATCTTGGTTCCATAACCACATGGAATGACATTAAGTGAATTTTCTTAGAGAAATTCATTCCTCCTTCTCGTACCACTTCTATCTAAAAGGAAATAAGTGGTATTCGTCAATTACAAAAATGAATCACTCCATTATTACTATGAGAGTTTCATAAATCTTATGGAAATCTATCCACATCATCAGATCCCTGGCCATATTTTGATCCAAAAATTATATGAGGGGTTATTGGCTACGGAAAGAACTCTCAATGATGCTGCAAGTGGAGGTGCTCTTATCGATAAAACTCCTACACCTGCAAAAGATCTTATAAGTAACATGGAAGCAAACACACAAAAAATCCATACTCGATCACATGCTCAAGACAAACAAGCCCAAGATAGTCAATTGATAAATCCAAACACGATGACAGAGTGAATGAGTGAACTTATAGGTCTTGTGCGACAACTAGATTTGGCGTCCAAATCCCCAAACTCATCTTCTCCACCAGTCTCTATTCCCTGGACCTATCATGAACTATAGAATCTATATCTCCCCATCTCATCCAACTGACACATGTCCACAACTTTAAAAGGATCCCTCTGATTCATCTAGTCTAATAGAGCTCAATGTAGCATATTTTCAGAGGAACACCTACCCCCATCAACAAGGTCAGTTCATTAGAAACATCAACCAACATCACTATGAGAACTTCTCTTCTTCCTATAACCAGGGCATGATGTATGGTAATCCAATCACTCATCCCCCTCAATTCCCTTCTCAAAACCCAAACCAGTTTCAATATGGTCAAGGTGTTGGTATCTTCCAACAAACTTACCCTTTTGTTCCTAAGCCTCAAAGGATCAATCCTACTCTTCCTCCTCCAAGATACCACTATCCTAGTGAGCCATCCAAATTCTAAATCGAAAACAATCACATTCCCAAGAACCAAAATCAAGGTAATCCCAATCCAATACAATCCCCTTATTCCAAGAAACCATGGGAAAGTGCAGTGGAAGATCATGCATCCTTCACCCATTGTTGCCTCAAAAACATTGAAACCCAAATTGGTCAACTTGCATCCCACCTGAGCCTACAATAACAATAAAATTTCTCCCAAATCCCAGCTCAACCATTACGCAACCCCAAGGGTAATGTAAGTTCAATTTCACTTAGATTGGGAAATAAAATTTCTATGCCTCATGAAAATTCCTCCAACCCCCTTTAAATGATGAACTATAGAATGACAAGAAAAAGAAACTTTAAAAGGAGTCTTAAGCCATTCTCTCACCTCCTTACATTCCTATTAGGAACCCAATTCCTTTTCCTCGGGCTATTTGAAGGCCAGAGAAGTCCTTTGATCATGATCCTAAAATTCTCGACATATTTAGACGTGTTTAATTAAACATTCCCCTCTTAGATTCCATAGAGAAATCCATAAGTATGATAAGATAATTAAGTAATTAAGCACCCATAAAAGTAAACTTAGGACCTTCAAAAATGTTTCCACCAAAAAAATTATTCCCATAAAGTGCAAAGATCTCGAGACATTTACGGTTCCATGACAAATTAGAAGTTATAACTACGATTATGCACTTATTGACCTCGGAGCATAAATTAATGTCATTCCAAAATCCATCTTCTCTAACCTTGGTCTAGTTCCTTCACATCTAATGGGTGTTTTCATTCAGTTATCCAATCGAAGCACTACTAGTCCAGAGGGTATATTGGAGGATGTCCTTTTTCATGTGAATGATCTTATCTTCTCTGCTGATTTCTATGTACTTGACATGGAAGGTGAAATGAACTCTTCTCGATCTCCCTTAATTCTAGGAATACCATTCCTAATGACTATGAGAACCAAAATTGATGTCCATTTAGGAAACTTATCCATGGAATTTGGTGACCAACTGGTCAAGTTCAACATTTTCCAAGCCATGTGGTACCCATCTAAGGATCACTCTTCATTCTCAATCCATTATTTTGGGGACACTTCTGAGAGTCAATTGAACTCTATTCCATCTTGTTCTTCATGTTCTATTGATAAAGTATCTTGTGAAATCTGCACCATGATTGACCAAGTTATAAATGGCGAAGTTGATGTTGACCTCTCATTTATAGACTCCATCAATCCAGAGGAACGTGAAAACTCTCTTAAATCCCACATCAACGCTGATCTCTATTTCTCCACCTTCGATAGTATTAAAGAAAATGAATCTGAAGAAACTAAAGTACCTTTCTCATTTCCTGAGTTTTCTAACCCACAAATAAATGATGAGACTGATCCGAAACCTCTTCCTGAATACCTTAAATATGCATTTCTTTTTCCATGATCGCTCATATCATGTCATTATCTATGATTTACATACTAAAACTCAGGAATCGAAACATGTTCACGTGTTAGAGGAATACAAAAAGGCCTTAGGTTGGACCCTAGATGACATAATAGGAATCAACCCTGCTCTTTGAATGCATCACATCAATCTTGAGGAATCATCCAAACCAATTAGACAACCACAAGAAGACTTAATCCACTCACACTTGAGGTAGTTAGGGAAGAGATCACCAAAAATATTGAAGATGATTTTACCTACCCATTTTCTAATAGTGAATGGGTTCGTCTAATTCATGTGGTACCTAAGAAGGGTGGGATATGTATTGTCACAAATGAACATGGTGAGGTAGTCACAACTAGAGTGAAGAACAAATGGGATCTGTGGATCGATTATAGAAAATTGAATGTTGAAACACTAAAAGATCACTGCCATCATCCATTACATGATAAAATAATAGAACAATTAGTCGGAAAGTCTCACTATTGCTTTATTGATGGATACCCCAGCTACTTCCAAATCCCAATCGCACTTAACGACCAAGAAAAGACTACATTCACTTTCCCCTTTGAAACATAAGCAAATAGGAAAATGACTTTTGGACTTTTCAATGCTCCTGGAACATTATGGAGTTGTATGGTGAGTATCTTTTCTGAATTCATTGAACACTGCATGGAAGTCTCCATAAACGAACTCACCGTTTATGGAGATTCATTTGAATATTGCTTGAATTCACTCTATATAGTCATTTAAAAGTATGTTAAGTGTAACCTTTTGTTAAATTTTAAAAAATGTAACTTCATGGGTGAAAATGGGATTGTTCTAGGGATCATAGTTTCAAAATATGGTATTGCAGTTGTTCCTTCCAAAATTGAAGAGATCCAATCACTTCGTAAATCCACCTCTGTTAGAGACATCCATTCATTCATCAGTCATGCTGGTTTGTATCGGCAATTCATCCCTAACATCAGTAGGATTTCCCTCCCACTCACTCGGTTGGTCCAAAACGATGTCACTTTCCATTTTTATGAGGTTTTCAAGAGAGGATTCATTGAACTCAAAACTGCTCTTACATCTACCGTAATAATCCAACCCCCTGATTGGTCCTTACCCTTTGAGTTGATGTGTGATGCTCTTGATAGATCCATTGTGTCCATTCTTGGTCATAGAAGAGAAAAAATTCATCATGTAATCTATTATGACGTAAAAACAATGGATGAAACTCAATCTCACTACACTGTCACTAAAAATGAACTTTTAGTAGCAGTTTTTTCCTTAGATAAATTCCAGACCTATCTCTTAGGTTTCAAAATCATCATCTTCACAGACCATTATACTATAAAGTTCTTACTCAAGAAAAGGGATTCCAAACTGAGACTAATAAGTTAGATCATAATACTCCAAGAGTTTGACCTTGAAATAAAATATAAACGATAAAAAGAAAACCTTGTGGTAGATCACTTGAGTAGAATTTTTAATTCTTCTCATTCTAAAATAATTGATCCAGAATTTCCAACTAATCCCCTTTCATCTCTCAGTCCAAAAATACCATGTAATTCCCTAATTTTAAATTTCATAGTTTTTGATGTTTTTCATGAAATTTCTTCAAAAGAAAAAATGAAGTTGAAAAGTGATTCAAAATACTATTTTTAGGAAGATAATAAACATTGAAAAAATGGGGCAAACATGGTAATTAGAATATGTGTTGATGAAGATGAACATTCCTCAATCTTAGAATTATATCACTAACTTACCGGAGGTGTCCGCTTTGGACCACCAAGGACCTCCCGAAAGGTCCTAGACTCTGGATTCATATGGACTTGACTTTTCAAGGACTCACATGAGTTCTGTCAATCATATCCCAATTGCCAAAAGTTTGGCACAATTTCAAATAGAAATAAAATTCCCCAAAAGCCATTAATTTTTCGTGAGATATTAGATGTTTGGGGCATTGATTTCATTGGACCATTCCCCCTTCCAAGGGATTCTCATACATTACTCTTGCAGTTGATTATGTTTCTAGGTATGTCGAGGCCAAACCCACTAGAAAGAATGATTCACATACTGTTAGTGAGTTCATTAAGACACACATCTTCCCCTGATTTGGCACTCCCTGTGCACTGATTAGTGACTTAGGAACCCATTTTTGTAATAAAACCATGTAATCTCTTTCTAAAAAGAATGGTGTTGTACATAAAACTTCAACTGCATATCACCATAAAAAAATGGCATGGGTGAACTTTATAATAGGGAAGATGAAAGAGTTCCTGAGAGAATTGTAAAACCCACTAGAAAAGACTGGCCTAAAAGATTTGGTGAAGCACTTTGGGCTTATCTAAATGCCTATGAAACACCCATTGGGATGTATCCTTTTAGGATAGTTTTTGGTAAATCATGTCATTTTCCAGTTTAAATCCAACATAAGTCTTTTTGGGCTATGAAAACTTGTAATTTTTATTGTGAAAATTCTGGTGAAGAAATATTGTTGCAATTGGCTGAACTGGAAAAACATCGACTTGACTCCAAATAGAAATCCAATCTGTACAAAGAAAAGGCTAAGGTACTCCATGAAAAAAACATCCTGAGAAAGGTATTACATGAAGTTGAAAAGCTTTTCCACTTTAGCTCTCTATTTTTTATTCCCCCATGTATGATTAATTCTCATTAGGAAGGTCCTTTTGTTATTAATAATTATTACCCATTTTGTTCAATGCATGTCAAAGACCCCTCTTCCAAACAGACATTCACAGTTAATGGACATCGGTTAAAGCATCACCATGAGAGGACACACAATCATGGAACCACATAGACTACTATTGGATCTACAACTTCCACCGACCCACAACCATATGGAGATGGAAACCTACAAAATCCAAAAAAGGGGCACATATTTCCATTTAAACTCCTCTTTACTATCTCTATCTATATCTCTTCTTATTCCCTCATTCTCTTTTTTTTACAACTTTCTTCATCACACTTTTTTATTTAATCCTTATCTTTTTTGTGGTTTTGTCTTTATATAAATCTAAAAATAACCTAAAAAACTAATAAATAAAAAAACAATCATAAAAAATATGAAAAATCAAAATTCATGCTTACTCACCATCTAATTTTCTAATTTTTTCCAGTCATTTTGGGGAGTCAAAATATAAGTTTTCTTCTCAAATTTTTTTATTTTCATCATGACCTTGGATAAAGAATAATTTTTCAAAACCAAAAAATATTGAATGGTCAGTTTCTTTATTTGGAAAACAATTTTTCCCACCCGTGAGGAATAACATTTTATTTCATGCTAAGGCGACCTAAGGCAAACTTTTCAAAATGTGTGTTCTTCACCCCCCTTTTTTGAATATTGATTTTATGGACCATCAAGATGAATTTAATACTTTAGTGCGCATTAATATGATAGATGTATTTTTTGAACAACATGAGAATTATAATAGCCAAATAGCCTCCCATTTCGCATACATTAATCCTCCTTTTGGAATCCCCTTCGAGCCTAGGAAAACCTTTTCTTTGATAGCCACATTACAAGTCCAATTCCTTATTCCACCCAACATCAACATGGATTTTCCCTGAATATTTTTTTTAAATGTAAGTGTGGGGGGAATGGATTTAATTTTGGGTACCCATTTATTGATTTTCACCATGTTATCATATTCTTGAGGGAAAGAATCAATTTAAGTGTGGGGGAAAGGTTGTTCTTCAGTGGGGTTTGCGAATGTATATATGTTTATATTGTACAAATGATATTTAAAAGTGTTCAAAAAATCAATGAATAAATAAATAAAATGAAAATAAGATTGGGTTGTGTCTTGTGTGGGTCAAAAATCACTCTTCCTCAACCATTGATCTTGTTATGACTATTAAAATCAGTGTTGTGAGGAGATCAATCATGGGTTGTGATATGAGTTTGAGATCCTTTTCAAGTTCAACTTTCAAAAAATGTAAAAAAAAGAAAAGAAAAAATAAGAACACTTATGTCATTGGGGGAAGTTTTCTGTTTTGTAAATATTTCAACTTCTTATCCACTTAAAATTTCCTTACACTTTTGTGTCTTATGTCACATTTTCATTCCCTCATAAATACATGTTTCCATTTCCTTTGATGAATCATTTCAAAGAAAATGTGCATTGATTTTTCCATGTTGGTGTTTTACCCCCATTTTCCTATCATTTGGATACCATCTTCCTACCATCCCCTAGCCATAGAGAAACCCTTAAAAATACCTCTTGATTTTTGATCACTTTAGGATAGGGAGTGGAAGCTGAGAGCTCTTACAAACACTATGATTTTCTCTTTTGGTTGGTTAATGAGTGAAACTCAATAAATTTATTTTATCATCTTGAGAGGAGTAAGTTTTGTGTTCCACCATTTTCCATTTCAAAAATTGAGCATGAAAAAATAAAAAAATTTGGATCATTGTTTTTGTAACAACTTTTGGTGGAATTAAATGTTGATGAGTGATATAGTATAAACCTCCCTTAATTGGGGATACAAAATTTTAATATTTTTTGGTGAGTGAAAATGATTTTTTCGTGTTTTTATATTTATTTCACATGAGGACACAAACAAGGATTAGTGTGAGGGATTTGATTCTATTAATAATTTCATGAATTATTATATACTCCCTTTACTGATTTTAAATTAAATGTGCATAATATTTGTGAAATACTAATGTTTTAATACTAAGTATAATTTTTGATCATTTTTAGAAGTGGTCCATTTGATTCACATTACTATTTTATTCATAAATTTCACCCAACTATTCCAAATTGAGTTATTATTGTTTTTTAGGATTACTCATTAAATTTCCAACATATCATTAGGAGGAATTAGTGGCCAATTCTTCCATTTTAAGGGTCATATGGTCCTCACATGAGAACCCAATGAATTTGTGAAGAAACTATACCATCCATGATGATTGAGTTACTGGTATAAATCCTGAAGTCCAAATTTTATGAAACTCCCCCATATGTTCTAGATTATCAACATAAATAATGTATAAAAATGTGAAGGTCCCACTATAATATAAAAGGACCCAAATAATTCTTTAAAGGCCAGCCCAACATTCTGGATGGAAATTAAAATCAGAATACTATCCATTACATATGTCACGATGTTATCATCAAATCCAGCTGTTCTTTTGCAGTGTGAAAGAAGAGATATAGGAGGCTGAATTTTTTGAAAAAGTTTTTTGGATTTTAAGGAATATTACTATTGATAAAAACATTCACATTTTGGCCTTCTAAAAAGTTTGGATTGAAATAGACAATTTAACTTTGTTTAATAAAACCACCATAACCATGGATCCATAAGCCCAAATGACTCACAGTTCTTCAAGAGATTGGAAAACATTATTATCTGAAGCTTTTAATAAGAGTCTATCTCGATATTCGGATGAATTAATATCCAAATTGGCGATACAAGTGGAGGGACAGATTGGGAATGCAAACATTCCACTTCCTTGGGCTATAAATACATCCCCCTCCTCTTTTTCAAAGGGTTTGGAATTTCAGAGAAAAGGAGGATAGGTTGGAATGACAAAGGCTCTAACAAAATCTTGGGAGGATCAGCCATACTCATGTTTTTACTTGAGAACCCATTCTTCCTTGCTTCTTTTCATTTACATTTGTGTTGTTCTTCATTGGTAATCGTGTGAGTGTTTATTTTTTAAAATTCTATTAAATGAAAGTTTCTTCTTCAATATCTTTTATTCTCATCCGCATTATATATTTTAATATTAATGTTCTTGAAATATTTTAAATCATCTTAAAACCCTTTCCCATTTTTTCTTCCTCATTCAATGGAAATTTAGTATTTAATTCTCATTAGCGTTTGCATGTGTGTTCGACACCCCACTCTTTTTTTATCCTATTATTTTTATTCTATTCATAATTTATCATCATAATCATTATAAACATATTATTAATAATTTCAATGGATTATTAAATCCATTATTCGGGTGAGTTATAATTTAGGGATGTTAATCAATTGATAGATTTTTCTCGATGAGTATTCTTTGAATTAACATTGTGTATGTTAGACTTAAAATTTCATGGATTAATGACATTTTGTTTAACGTATGGATTCCATGGAATATTGGAACCATAAATAAACTACCAAAATCAAGTACTGATTGATATTTGAACCATAACAGAATTTATGGCTTGGATTGAAGCCTTAACACTTGTGGATTCCAATCACTGTCAACTTGGGAAGTGGGAATTACGTTAATGCAATATGAAGAAAAGCTCAATGATATAACAAGCTTAACTACCTAATGATGAACTCACCCCAATATTTATCAATCAATTTGTTAAATCAATCATAATTAATCAATCATTTCATATACTCTGCAAAGAAACCCCCTAATTAGAATACAACCAACTAAAAACAATCGACTATTAAAAAGTATCATCGCCAATGATTCGACCTAAGTTGTACTATACACATTAGCATAGCACAGAAACCTTGAATGGTTGATGGGAGATAATCAGCCTCTCTTTCAATAATGTCATAAAAAAGTGTAATAATCATAATCATAAAAACTTTAATGTCGTGTCTACCAACAAAGACCTTCATAACTTGTAAGTCTTGGGATAACCACCAATGAACCTATGTTGGGATTTAGATCACCTCATTTGTACCGTATTTTTTGGAATTAGGATAACCTGTCATATACCCTTTGATTCCATAAAACATTAACCTTCACCCAATTCATTATAGCTATATAATGGACCCACACATCACATAATCATAATCTATTCTTATATATGCCACAATATCATGAAATGTTTTTCTATTTCGTTATTTCTTATCTATAGGATAAAAAAATAGGTTTCAAGAAAAATTTAATCATCATAATCCTAAACCATCTAGAGATTAAATAAGGATGGTATCATATAATCACCTCCCTAGTGAAACATAAGTAATTTCAAATAATTATTTCATATATAAAAAAATCCATTAAAATATCACTTAAATTTTAATTGAAGAAAATAAACATTTTATTTTGAAATCACATATTTAAAATCTAAATTTTACCAAAAATATATTGGAATACAGTTTCTCTAAAAATAACATTGGAAAATTGTAACGGAAGATTCAATGAAATGTTTAGTCATTATAACATAAAAACATGTCCATTAAGTATACCTTAAAACAAATATTTTGTTCACGCCATGAATAAAAAGTACCCCATTTAGAAAATGACAAGAATATTCAATTCAATATAATTTATAGATAAATAAATAGTGTAAATAGGTGTTAAAAATTGTAGGATAATTTTAAAAACATTAATGAAAACATTTCAAAGAAAATATAGACATGGAAGAAAAATATTCCCAACTTACAAAAAAACTATATATGTTTTCCTTAAAAACATTATTTAAAAATTTTGAATTCATAGAGAGTAAAAAATGAAATAAGAAAAATTCAATTACATAAATAAATAAATTATATGATAAAATAATATTTTTTAGAGATATATGTAAAAAATTCTTCATTATAAATTTAAGCATAAGAAATCCTGATAAAGTTGAGATTGTAATGTAAAACACTTACCAATTTTGTAACTTTTGAATCATAGATCCAATAAAATAAATAATGTAAAATTTTTCATTAACTAAAAAATAGGAATTATATACATCATAATAATGAAAAAAAGTGTTGAATATAGAATGCGTCTCAGTCAAATATAAGTGGGACGAGGAACCATTACCTCTTTTCTGAATTGCTTCATAAGCACTATAACCACCACTATAATAAATTTTAATTTATTATAATTATATATATTAACCATATACATATTTATGATATAATATATGATCAAATTATATCATTTCAATACTCTTTTATTCATAATTATTTATTAAAATCTTTCTGCTTTGGTCTCTAACCCCATCCATTAGTTGATAGGGTGTGATTGTGTGATCATTATATCTGTCACTTCCTTTTTTTTCTTAAATTGACCACGACTCGCATGAGATTAGTGGTTAATTCCGATTATGTAATCTACGTGATCCAAAACCTCAAATTGTTATCATACATGGTATATGTCCCCAAACCATACTTTAACCTTCAAATGGATATATTCCCAATGAATCATCACCAAATTGTCCATCTCCATAGATGTAATCCCTAACTTCAATCCAGATGGGATGTTTCCATGCATATTCCCCAACATTGTCCCTCCAAATGTGAATCTTCCTAGAATAATCCCCAACCATGTACTGCCAAATGGGAAGCTTCCATGCAAAAAAACCCAACCATGTCAATCCAAACTGGAAGATTCCATGTGTAATCACCAACCATGTCCTTCCTAATAGTAATCTTCCATATGTATGCTAAAAAAACATCAATCTAAATTAACCTTCTTCATAGATGTAATACTCAAATCAAACATAACAAAATGGGGTTTGACTTCCAACTAACTGGGATATGTAATAATCCTCCCTCGGATCCAAACCAAACATCCATAATTTACCTTAATGATTTATTGTTCATATTCATGGTAGAGTTATATATATCTTGGAGACTACATATCTTTTGGGCCCCTTAGGACACTTCAGTATAAGTCTCACACTATCCATGATGATGAACCTTCCACCTAGGTGTCCATTCCACATGATGTTAAACTGCATGTTTGGTTCCTTGTCACATCACCAAGAAAGGTGATGTGTTCTGTTAAGAGGCACCAAACAAAAAGGGTTTAGATTACTCTTATGAAAATAATTAGGAATCACATTTCATGGGTTCAATCCTGAAATCAAAACAACTCCCACCCCTTAGATGATGATGAACACCATAGCACCCTATTACACGACATAAAACTAGCTTTGTCCCATTAAATGATCAAATGATCCCTTATAAATCCACAAATGGTACATTGTTGTAGAACCTTAGACACATAGAGATCCCACCATAGATTGAGAATCTCAGAGACATACAGATCCCTCCATTGATTGAGAACATCAGATACATACTGATACCTCCATTGATTGAAAACCTAATATACATACAGATAGTTTAAAACCAATTCATAGTCATAATGGATTTTCGTCTCACGGTAATACATAATATACATAGATGTAAATGAACCAATGATTCCAGAACATATTTAAAATATATAATAGAGTCTTGTAATAGGTAATAGTTCCCCCCAAAATGGTGTGATGATCCTCAATTCCCATCCTCTAGACTAGTTTGGATTCTAAAGTGTCATTGGACATGTTATGCAACAAACATATTCTATTGTAATGTATGTCCATGAATCGTGGATATGAGATGGATTGGGAGTTTTCATCTCAATGAACAAAACCCATTGTAGACCATTCAAAAACCATGTACCAAATATCATGGATTACACACCATTTAACCCATTACAACCAACCACTCTTGACTCAAACACATTTTCAAAGGGAACCAAATGGAGAACCCAATGTTAATACATAACCAAGGTGGCCATATTAACCTGCTTAAATCCCCATTCGAATCCAAAATGGAACTCGGTCAAGTGAGACCATAAATCATGAATATAGTCATAATATTATTCTTCAATTTGGTTTTTTTCTATATCTTTCAGATATATTGGTGGCACTCTTAAGAGATTCCTCAAATACAATGGAATATCAAAAGTTCTCATAAACAAGAATGTCCGCCACTTCACTAGATGGGTCCTCCAAAAAGATGAGAACTCCTTGAATGCGCTTGTTTGAGAGTGTCACCAGAAGGATATTTTCCTCACCTTGAAGATAGATATGCAGGGCCTCCAGGGCATGAATCCCCTCCAACCATCCACCCAGCAATGACTGATGGTACAGAAGCAGGAGGCCCCACTAGTTTTAACAAAACATTTCAACAGCCTATCCTCGAAATGTGATAATGAGTGTATCCCTTATCTTAAGTATTCTAAGGACATCATCATCAATTGAATCATCCAAACAACACATGGGTCTCACCCAAGGTCCCTTACCTAAAATCATCACTACCAAAGCCGGACGACCCAGTATACTCATCATGAAGGGGATACTGCTTTATGGGCCCATGATGAAGTCAAGTGGGCCCAGGTCCCCAGGGAGGCATAAATAGGGAGACAATTATATAATGAAGATTCGAATATCACCCTCTTTCATATTGAAAAATACCACCATTTATATAAGGAGGAAATCCAGGAGCATACATATATTCTAGCACACCTTCATGAAGTCTGTCAATCAAATGTAATGGAAAATTATAGGTAAAAAAATATTCCTTCCATGGAACCCAAAGCTTGTTATATAAATACATCAACACATGAGTATATGAAAATCCCTATTCTCAAATATGAATCCCATTAGACAAATACAATGAAAATCTATGAGCATGATCAAATTTATACTACTAAATTCCAAACCCTCCATGAAAATATGGTGGAAAATTAAAAGAAGATGCATATTACTTCAAGTGTAAATGAGGAATACATGTAAAATATGGTGGTAATAAATGTTCATATTTAAATTCCGGGTCATTCAAATCTAACACATTAGTCAAATATAATGGTAACCAAATACAAGCAAGAAAAATCTCATACAGATCAAAATAAATCCCATCAGTCAAATACAATGAAAACAAATGAGTAGATGAAAATACATGCATGTAAGTATGAATCACACCAATAAAATATTGTGGAAAATGGATAAAATAGTTGGCATAACACAATTATAACCTAGGGGAAGACTTATATATCTTCACTTAAACATGATAAATATCTGTATATACTGGTAGAAAATAGAGGACAGGAAGAGGCACATATTCTCTCTTTGACATCAGAATTGGCATATACTCCTATTGAAAATAAATAAATCCTTGAAAAATTCTCAAATTTAATAGAGGAATAGACATCAATTCCTAACCATATCCTATATATTGTGAAAATGTAATTACACCCATGGAAATAGAAAGGGGTCAGACCCACAGACCTACCTCAACAAGTGGGGTGACTCATCCACAAAATGAAGTTGTCACTTCAGAGTATACCAGCATCCTTGGTCCCATCCACAAGGGTTGTAGGAAATATTTTGTGTTAAATGGACAATAAGATCATGAAAAAATAACCATTAAAACTGGGGGACACTAGTCCACTTCAGTGGTCTCTCCAGGGAAGACACATATCCATTCCAAATATCATGATGCTTGGTGGGGTTTCCTAGAAGCTCCATGGGAGCCACTCGAATAGGCACCCATATAATAAGGCTATCACCTATAGCAATCAGACCATGTAACCCTTAAGAGAGCACTAAAAAATAAATCATTTGAAATGAAAATGGAAAATAAAGAGAAAATTCATCACCCTTATCTACCGGAATATTGATTTCTTGAATCCATCAAACATATATTAATGGTGGATCAGGATCTTGATAATTAGTTACCAAATTTTGGAAGTGGAAGTAGCAGTTGTGATGGTACACCTCAAAAAATTATTACTCGTATCTCTGAAGGCCCTCTCCATAGCACATACCATGAAGTCTTATTTCATGGACAATAAATGATTGATCATGAGAGCCTGTATCCTAATGAGTGTCATGGTAACCCTCAATGTGGCCAAAATATTGAGCAACCAGAAGGTCCTCTCCTGGTAGTTTTCATCTGTGATTTTCATCCCAAGGGTATACATTGCAAAAATTATCCCTAAATTTAGAAATAAACCTATGATGGTAGTCATCTCCAACATAGAATGCATTGCAAAAATTATCTCTGCAGTGACACCTCATTTCAATAAAAAGGAGCCCCATTTCTATCATCAACCCAAATGGTCCTCCCTAGGGTATATATTGAAGAAATCCTCCATGCATTTTGACATCAATCAATAATAGTATTCGTCTCCATTGTGTCACCAATTACAAAGGTCATCCCCGCGGTCAGATTTCATATTGACAAGAATGTCCACACCTGACAATTCAAATAAAAGAAATACCTCATATTCTTAGGTGCATGGAAAAATGGAGGAAAGCATGTCACATACCCTTTCAATAAAAAGGCAAATCCTTCATCAACTAGGATACATCCCGAGAAAACACTCATCTTCCAATCCACGCTGAAACCATTCACATATAAATGAGACCCCTTATAGCCATGTTATTTGTGACAAGATCATCAAGGAGTGTTCAAATTAGGTAGATCATGTAGAGGCATATCTATTAGAAGAAAAAATTATATGTTTCTCATAAGAAGAAAATTATCAAAGGATGACATAAATGTTATGTTTTGGCCTACATAAACTTCTCAGTTTGACATACCAAGAGTGTTGTTAGAAGAATGAATACAGAACATTCATCTCAATATCTAGAAAATTCTATGCCACATAAAAATGCAAATTTTTCCTAACAATGGCTATGTGAACCATATCAATATATTAGGAGAGATTCACTATATAATAGACTTGTAATCCCTTGAATATGCATGACAACCACAATCATAGAGGAAGAAGAAAGATCTCCAACTGACCAACCTTAATGCAATGCATATGTTGCATTGTCTAATCGGCGATTCCATACCTAGTGTTGATATTCGAGGATGGGGAGAGCATGGTTGTTTTCATTTTATCCTAGGCCTCATTCAGTAGAACCCATTTGAAATTTAACCATGTAATGTAATTATCCCATGGTGGATGTCGGGTTAAATCCATACTCACGAAAGGAGACATGCTCAATAAGAACCAAACATTAGTAAGTCTCAAAAGAATCTGACCTGATGATGGAAATCCATTGATAAATTCCAGAATAATTAAAATTGGAACATTTTGTAGGCTTCTCACTTAAGGGAATCTAGTAATCAAGAACTATTAATGTCATCAGAAATCCATAGTGCAAGTGGAGATCCAACAACGTATTTGTATCATACTTGAATGGGAATACCGAAGATCTAGAAAGAAGCAATAGTAATAGAAAATGATGAATTATGGGATTAGACCTATCCCACAGGGATGGGGGAATTTTTAACACAAAATTCCACCATAATATCAACAAATTCGGGCTGAGGAACACTAAAAAGATAATGGGAGAAACCACAGCCCCTATGGATGTAGTATTTTTTACCTCAACCACCCTCTTAATGAAAATAAATATTTTTCCATTTAGGGAAGATGAAAAGTATATATATCTCCCATTACATCCCATCTCATCAATATTTTTCCTTAAAAATGTGGCATACAATAAAGACATATAGTGGCAACCATCAAGTTACTCTTCACCAAAAAGCATAAAGAGGATCTAAAAAATCACTAGATAAATTGGAGTGCCTCAATAAAAATAGATTACATACCTTTCACCATGTGAAGTTTCACAATAACCACATTGATTGAGCCTTCAAAAAATTGTTCTCCTTTGGGATTTTTTTGAATGAGAGATGGTTTTGTCTCGTAAGACTCTGATAATACTCAACAATAAACCTCTAAACATGGAAGAAATATTATATTGAAATTACACCATATATAATTTCTACTCCAATGGATAATATTCCTAGCATTCAATGGATTGGATGCTTACTACAGCTCCCACCAACACAAGGTTCCTTAATAAATATTTTGTGCAATTACACACCCTTCATCCTGATTGTACGAAGATAAAATACATGCAGCTTCTTCTTAACCACATGATGATAAACTGCTGGGAACCTTCATACTAACCACACAATGATAAACTACATGGCACCTTCGTCTAGACCACACTATGATAAACAACAAGGATCCTTTGTTCTGACCTCATGAAGATAGAATACATGGGACCTTCATCTGGACCGCAAAATGATAAACTGCATGAAACCTTCAGCTTGACCGCACGATGATGATCTTTATGGAACCTTAATCATGACCACACAATGATAAACTACATGTAACCATCATTCTGACTTCCTGATGATAAACTTCATGGAACCTTCATCTTGGCCACATGATGATAAATTGTATGTAACATTAATCATGACAACATGATGATAAAATATATGGAACCTTTTTCCTAACCGCATGCTGGTAAACATCATAAAAACATCATCTCAATTACCTGTCTGTAAAATGAATGGCACCTTGTTCTTGACCGAGTGACGATAAACCAGATGTCACCTTTTTCCTCACAGTTTGACAATAAACTAAATATCACCTTCATCATGGCCGCAACTGATAATCTATATTGAACCTTCACCCTTACAGCATGATGATTAACTATAAGGAGCCATAATCCTTACCACTTTATGTTAAATAGTGTGGTACATCATCCTTACCACATAATTATAAAATTTATAGAGCTCTTCCCCCGAAAATGACCTTAAAATGTGTTTTCCTCATTTTGATCACATGAAATTAAACTACTGGACGCATCATCCAAGAATCATGATTTCAAACTATGCAACATAAAGTGTGTGAGAACCATGGCCTTAAAATAGGATCTAACATCCCCATTGAATGACATTAAAATCTAGAGATATTATTGTTTCAATCAAAAATTCCCTACACAAAATCCAAATATGTGTGGGAGAAAGTTGAAATGTCCCATGTTCCAGTGTGAGATCCTGATCCACATTGGACGTCTCTTTCTCTAGAGCTACATGTGTCTTGATTCCTATTCACCTAGGATATGTAGTGATACCCAGAACCTATGTCATGGGACCATCGATGAACATCGGGAAAAATGACCTCCTTTATGTATGGGTTAAACATGCATAGATAATTACCACATAGAACTATTTGTATCTTGATTTGTATTATCATAGGTTATATAGTTAAACCTAGACTGCACATATTTGGACCAACTACTAATTTCTATCCATTATATGATGATTTTCATACCATTATTTATCATTAGGGCCACTTTTCACATCCACATTATGCTTCTTACAGGCATACAAAATAAAACATTTTATATGTACTTGTTGATTGGCATTAAACTGTACGACACTATTGTTTCCTCATCCAAGAGGGAATCGCCTTCGATATCAGTCATCTATAATTACATGTTCAAGAACTATGTATGTCTTGATTCCCATTCCATGGGATACATTGTTACACCTGGATGTCATATCATAGGTCCATACACCCTTAATATATATATATATATATCCCTCCCTATATATGGGCCTAACCAATATAATGAGTTTTCTTTGTAGAACAATGTATGGATTCATTCCCAATCCCATGGGATACATAGATACGACTAGACATTCTTTCATTAGGCCCAACTATAAATTCATTCATGTTTTTGGACTCTTGGCATGAGTCTCCTCTGGGAGTGTGTGGTGTGGCATATAGAATCTTCGATCCTACTTCATATCGATTCTTATCAACTATACCATGAACCTCTCATTGGGACCCTTCTTCTCCCTCCGTCCTCACAACGTGACGTTAAACTATACTACCAACATCTTACTCGTACGATGATAAATTGTATAGCAGCAACTTGTTTATCCGTGTAATTATAAAATGAGAAACAACCATCATCCTAGACACACAATGGTAAACTCCACCACGCCATCATGATTCCCTCACATTAGAGGACCTCTCCTCCAGCATCAGTCACCATCCATGTTTTGTTCAATAACTGCAAAAAGATTGTTTTATTTTCAAACATGATACATAGTGACAGCTAGATCTCCAAAACAAGAACCATATGTGATAAAAAAGTGAATTACCTTCTATCTATGTATAAGTAAATTATACGTAGTTATTCCCTTCCTCAAGAACTACATGCGGCTTGATTCTAGTTTTTTCAATATATGTAGTGACACCTAGGCATCATTTCCTAGTCCTAGCCAGGGTTAATAGTAATAGAAAAGAAAAATAACTCATATCTTTCTTGTAAATTGAAGGGGTAAATCTATATTTTGGGTCCCTCAATCAGAGTTACAACAATGAAATGAAAATCCACCCTACATATGTGTCAGATCAATGTAGGGAGTTTCCAACTCCCCAGAAAATCATGGTCTAAATGTTTCTTGCATGCCCATACATATAACTTTTATTGTTCAAACATTGTACCCCAAAATAATTCATATCTTCATAAAAATCCTTGACCATCTGATGTGGAGGGCGAGTGTCATACAGAAACATTTGTTTGACTATTATCAATATGAACCAGCTATCTATACATAAGTTTTCCGCAAAAGATCTTATAATCCAATGGATAATTTATCCCCATGAGAGGATTTTCCTTCCTCTTTACACCCCATTGGATTCCATTCCACGTATCATTTCTCCTGATTTGACAATCCTTGGAACCATTTTTCCACTTTCCTTCCCCCTCACATCTAAATAATGTCAAAATGTCCCAGACCGATTAGTGACTACTTACTCATGGTTTCTATGATAAGTGCTTCTAACCATATAACCATAAACTATTGGACCACATGTCATCATCACCATATGACATTAAACAATATGGCCTATGTCCTAATCTCATGGTACTAAAACTACATGACATTGATAATTATGTGTGGCTTGATTCCTATAAACATATGATACATAATGGAACCCGAACCTCCTATCTATGGTCTAACTATGAGATAATAATTTCCCTCTTTTCTTGTGTATCTATCATAATTTCATAATAAATTTACCAAAACAACAAAGAATGTTTTCCACCCATGTTCTTATGAATGAAATAGATCTGTGTAGGAGAGTCAAATATGATCCTCTCTCTGTTGGATATCTTGTACTAAAAAAGTACAACAATCCAATGAATAATCTAGATTTTTATGGGAGAGTTTAATATGAGCTTAACCATATTCTGGAGCTCATATCCAAAGGTAAATTTCCATTTTTTGTAGACAATAGTTATATTAGCATGTGCGGGACCCTTCCAAGAACTACATTTGTCTTGATTCCAACAATTGTAGGATACGTAGTGATGCTCTAACCTCTAGTTTTTTCCTAGCCACAATTAGCCTTTTCCTTCACATTAGGTGATCCATGTCCTTACTACAAGACATTAAACTACACAGATAATTTCTTTTCCACACGACATTAAAATTTATGCATCTTCTAGAACTATGTACATATTAATTCCCACCCTTGAAACACATGTACTGACACTAGGATCTTTAATCTTGGGTCCAACCACAACAACAAAAATTCTTTCCAATTGAAGTCTTAAACCCGTATGTGGAATCTCTTCATTCCTTTGTAGGGGAAATGTCTCTACTAATTCATGGGAAATTTTATTTTGAAATTCCCCTTTCATGTTCATGTAGTCTCCTTTCACAAAACAAACTCGGCATCAAGAGAGTTATGAATCCCTAATACTTTCCTTAATTATCAAATGTAGAGGGATAGTGTCCTATAGACACCATTTCTTGACTATGAATAATATTTCCCCGATGGACCTGCATATGTTTACCACAAAAAATCCATGTAAACCAAAGGAAAATTCATCCATTTGAGATGATTTCCCTACCTGTGTATGCTACTATGTTGTTTACATCCCGCATCACTCCTTGGAATCAAACCCCCCCCCCCATATTATAGTTTATAAACTTCTCCCCCTTCATTCCTGATGATGATAGAACAATATTGTTCATACCCCCATGAAAAAGGGGAATCATTTAACCCTAGGTCAGTGTAAGGTGATCTAAAATATTAAATCCAAAATTTCATGGTTGTATGATGTTGAATTGAACAATAATTCAACCCTAACTTACATAAGAAAAAAATTTGTGGGACTGCATTCCAATTCACGATCAATGCTAATACAAATTCCTTCATCATTTTCAGACATCAATCCAGTGAAAATACACCTCTTATGGTCTCGAGATATCTGAATTCCAAAAAAAAATTACCTGGCCATTGAAAATGGAAAGCCAATGTCCTAAGGAATACTTTGTTTGACTATACAAAATATTAAATAATTTCTCCTACATAAGTGTCCAAAAAAAGGTCTGTCATGAAAAGAAAAATACATCCTTTGGAGAGGAATATATTTACCTCTCTACACATAGAAACATCATGTTAGAAACCATTATTATGGTTACTCCTCCTTAACTTCCCCCATATCATGTTTCATATTCGGAAATCATAATACCAAGGTCAAAAAAAATCCCTAATTCATGTACTTAAAATATTTAGATATTCTTAGATAATAATACCCATTGGGTCACTCACCCTATAATTCTTGGTCAAATCTATTCGACCAAAAATATTTGTGAGATTAGTTCAGTTTTTAAGACTCTAAACGTCCCATGAAAAGAGACACAAAACTCACTAGGGTGAAAACACCCAAAGGGATCCCTGGGTAAAAGTAGTATATCAACTCACTAAACCTACACTTTTCATTGTTTAGGAAAAATATTGAGAAATCAAAAATTAAATAAGAAAAACTACGGTTAGGTAAAAAACTCACAAAGGACAACCTAAGAAGAAGAAATGTTATACCCTCTAAGCCTAAAATAGTGTGGACATATGAAAAAAAGTTTATAAAAGAAAACAACAAAAGTGATTTTGGTTTAACATATAAAATTTGAAATAGTAAAAACATTAGTCACTGATTCCTTTGGATTAGGAAAAAATTATAGAATTTAGTGATCATCAAATCAGTTCAAATCAAGACAATTTCTATACTAGAATATCATCCTCTTCCTAATGATCAGAGCCCATTCTAATGGGATAATTTTGTTGGTCCTAAAATTGTTGAAAAATTATTGTGATATTTCCATTAATTTGGAAGAGGCTATAAAGAAAACATGAAAGAATATTGAATAAAATTCATAGAGGGGTGTGACCAGGGAGCACAAATCCCTTAACCGACCCCCAATCCGCATGGAGATCCAAAAATTTGTGAAGCACCCATGATAAAAAATATTTCACTAGATGGATATGGTGGTGGTAGTTCCTACAAAATAAATTAATGTTGTTTTCTGGATGGAGGCAGCTATTTACGCCCCCATAAATGAGTATTATTACCGAACTAAATAGTTCACTGGACGAGGTCATACCCTCGATTCCCAAAAATAAAACCCAAGACATTTATGGGACTGACGTGGTGATCAACCTCTGTGATTGAATATTACATTTGTATTAAATAGTTTATGAGACAAGGTGGTAACTTCAGTTACCTCATGCAAAAAGAAGTCATTTTCGGGACTAAGGTAGTGATTTATAACCCAAAAAATGATAGTATCACTAACTAAGTCATTCATGGTCCATGGAATCCTTTGTGGGGTTTTGCAAAAGAAGGCTCATGGCCCACATGGGCCACACTAATATCTGGTCCCTCATCTCTTCTATAAATAATACACGAGGGGGACCTAAAAAGGGAGACACACCCAGACGTATGAAATAAAGAGAGCCAAATCAAGGCACCACAAAAACAGATGTCCTTCTTCAAATTCATATATTTAAAACCCGGTGCATATCATTAAATAGAAAAGAATAAACAATCTGGTAGTCTATGAACCAAAATTCCCCTTGTAGAAACTATCCCTTGATGAAAAATATGATGGACCCTTTAAAAATAGTAATTCTATTAAAAAAATCCTTACAAATAGAACCCTTCCCTATGTTGAAAAATTATGCTTGGGAGAAACTCTACCCCACGTATAAAACAGCAACGCGGAAAGAACCCGACCCTTCAAAGAAGCATGCTACAAGGGCTAAACCTATTTCTGTGTAGAAAAATGCTATGTAGATTGTACCCCCACATACAAAGAATCATTATATGTGGAGGGAACCCAATCATATGTAAGAATATGCTATGTGGAATGTGGAATACTAGGGTGTTCAACTCTTTAACTCCTACAATTCTCTTCCACCATATCATTAGTCCCCATATTGGCCCCTTTGTGAACCATTCTACCAGCATCAGGCTAAGTACCCTTCCAAATACACTAGGAACATATGATAATATCATCAGACACATCAATGTTTCATTTCATGTTTTCATACCCACGGTAAGATGTTTTGAATGGGTGACCAAACAATAGGGAAATCCATTATAATAGCTTAGGGTATACATTACTATGGTCATGAGGGTTTCAACCTTAGGAAACTCAGATAAACATTCCCATTCTAGGCATTGAGTGGAACCACTTTCCTTTCCCTTATCATAGAGCTAGTGTTGAACATTCAATTATTTCCCGATACCAATTTTAGGGCACTCCTCCTGAGGTAAGCCCAAAGCATTTATTGTGGGAGGAAACACTTTTTCTACGATAGGGACATATCTAGAGAGATGACCAAATGAGAATATATTAGATATGAAAACAAGATTGGAAATGGGCACACTCAAAGACCCCCTCTCACCCCCTTTGGGATCCAACACCATCCATTAGTGTATTGGGTGAGAACATGTGATCATCCGTTATAATGCTTCCTCTTATTTCTCACACCGAGCATGACTCACGCGGGCTTAAGGGTTAGTGGTGATTATTACATTCAGAAGACCACAATCCTAATATGGGCCTCCTATATGGAATATGTTTTGAACCATTCTTCAACATAAAAAGTCACATATCCAAATGAATCAATACCAAATGGTCCTTCCCCATAGTTTTAAGACCCAACATCAATTCACATGGTCAACTTCCATGTGTAGGCCCCAACCATGTCCCTCCAAATGGGTAGCTTACATGTGCAAGACCCAACCATGTCCCTCCAATTGGGAAACTTCCATGCGAAAGCCCCAAACATGTCCCTCAAAACGGGTATCTTCCATGTGTAAACCCCAACCATGTCCGTATAAATAGGAAAATTCTATATGTAATCCCCAAAAAACAACAATACAAATGTTCCTTCTATGTAGATGTAAACCCCAACTCAAACCAAAATATGTGAGATTTGAATCCCAAATAATGAGTATACATAGGAAGCCTCCATCAGGTCCTAACCCAACATCCCAAATTCACCCTAATGTTCATTGAGACATATTTATATTAGGGTTATATCTATACAGTAGACTACATCTGTTCTTGGCCCCATGGGGTGCTTCATTATTAGTCCCTCACCATCCTTGAACAGACACCTTCCACCTAGAAATCCTTGCTACATGTCATTAAACTGCATAGTTGGGTCCTTTTCACATGACATTAAAATGTGATGTGTCCAGTTATGCAGCGCTGAATAATATTGGTTCTGATTAATATTATGAGGAAACATAGAAAGATCATTTCATTGGTTTGATCCCAACATAGAAACAACTCATGTACCCCCCAGATGATGATAAACTCCAGAATACGAAGATAAACACTAGAGTTCCCCATTATACAGCATAAAATCAGCATTGTCCCAGTAAACGTCAAATGGTTCTTTATTCTATCCACATAAGGGTAACATTAATAGAGAACCTTAAATATATATAGGTCCCCCATTGATGTAGAACCTCATATACATATAGATCCATCCATTGATGAAGATCCTCATATACATACAGCTGATTCAAAACCCATGTGTAGTCCTAATGGATCATTTCATCACGCTAATCCGTAATATACACACTATGTAATGAAACAAGGATTTATGAGCATATATTAAATCTATAAGAGAGTCACGAAATTGGTAATAGCCCCCCAAAAGGGTGTAATAATCCCAACTTCCCATCCTTTGAACTAATGTGTGTTTCATGTGTCATTGAACAACTTACCCAATGAGAACCTACCTTTGAAAAGTAGTTCCATGAATCATTGATATGAGATCCATTGGGTGTATCCAGCTCCACAAAAAAATGTTGGAGACAATTAGAAGACCTTATTACCAATGTCAATGATTGCACACCATTCAACCCCTTGTAATAAACTACTCCTAACCTGAACACATTTTCAAGGGAAAGAAAAATATATTTTTTTTATTTTAACACTTATCTTTTTAGTTTAACCCATGTTTATTAGTTTTTACCTTATGCACATTTATTAGTTTTTTAATATTTTTACTATTCACTACCATAAAAAAAATTATGTTTAAATTATTACATAATATTAGTTATTATTATTAAAAATATTGGACCCATTTTTCCAAATTCTATTGACATATTTTGTGGAATTCAATTTAAAATAAAACCCACAAAAGCATCGATAAAACTATTTTTCCAAAGAAACACTTTTTAAAATTTTGAAACTTTTCACATAAGCATTAAATATGAAACTGATTCCAATGCTATAATTTAATCAAATATTAATATAATTGAAATATTTTTAATTATAAACTAATTTAAAATATAATTTATCTATTTAAATTATTTAAATTAAAATGCAGTTTTCAATGAAAATTTTTTTTTATCACTATTCATGAAACAAATTCTCAAACATTAACCAAAATATAATTTCAATTTGTAAATTTAAAAAATTATAATTATTTTTTAAAATAAATTTTATAAATGTTAAAAAAATTAAATTTAAATTATTTGTGCAATGAATGACTAAACTACCATTTAGAAAATTAATGTCTTTAAGAAAAAAATATATTTTTATTTAAAATGGTTTTTATGTTATTTAAAATCAACAGATAACCATTTAATATAATTTATAAATGTGTAAACCATATATGTTTCACAATTTATTTATTCATATTCATACTTCCCAACATAATGACTAGGTTATATTGGTAATGTTTAAAAAATAACATTTGAATAGAGTATCTTGTTTCATTTAAAATCATGTGTCGAATATTACACAAGCTATCAAAGAAATTGAATTTATTAAAAATTAATATATCGTAAAGTCTAAGGGTCTCACATTATCATATAAATTTTCTATTTTTCTTCATATATGAAATCGAACATAATGTTAATCTTTTAAAATATCTATCCACTACATTCTACCCCTATAAAAAAATTGTTCCCTCGAAATTTTATTTTTGTCATATTAGGTCTAAACCACATCATAAGAACAATGAATACAACTTCCTCTTAATTTGAGTTAAAGAGAAGAAAAAATATTCATCTATAATATCACATTTTATGTCTCAATATATGATAATATTGGTTTCAAGTGAATATATGGACATGGAATAAAATCATAAATAATCATATAGAGTGATAAATATAATTCATAATAATAATGTGAATGAATGATAGAATGTTATAAACCTAAAAACAATAAAATGATAAGTTGTGAAAAGGACCATCGGATCATCTGCAAAAAAGGTACTAGGATAACATTTTATTTTAATATCATTTTTCTATATTTGAGGAATCAATTTACAATCTAGAGAGAAATCATATGAAAATACACTTTCTTGACAATTATTTTTTCATCGGTTAATCTATTTCGACCCAAATCTCATTTTTTATCCTAACTATGAGGAATCAGATAAATTTTTCATTCCTAAAACCCAAAAAGTAACTTATAATGGATCACATGTCCCCAAAATAATAACATGTTATTCCTCATATATTTACTAAAGCCAAATTGGTTAGAAAATGTTTTCCAATATAATACAATAATCTCTAATACCTAAATAGTAACTCACAACATTAACCATAATCCATTCAAGAAGTTTCTATTAATAAAACCCCTCATATTACATCTCAAAACATGTAATAGAATTATTACAAAATAATATTTCGTATAAAACCTGAAATTTATATACACATTAATATAATATTATGTTTTCTATAAATATAATTAATCACTTAAAAAATATTTGATCAAATTAATATTTATCCATCAAATAATTTGAGAAAAAAATGTTATATTAATTGGGACATCATGTAGGCCAGTGGTAGGTGCTACATGCTATTCACCATTCAGTTGTGTGTTCAAGACCTATGACCCTGTTAGATTTGATGGGTTGTCACCCGGTATGTTTATTTTCCATTTTCAAAAACATTATTAATATAATTCGTATAATGTTACCAAATTATAATATCTGATAATATCCTCAAAATAAAAGGTAAGATGAACCTTAAAGGTTTCCAATACCTTTTTAGATACAAAATTATCATTATTATCTTGACATCAGGATCATATTAAGGGTTATCCTCCCTTTATCATATGTTTTAAGAATTTAAACTTTCCAATGAATCGCTTTTCCAGGTCATTGATACCATTAATCATATTCTCTCAACGAAAAATTAATATAATAAAATCTTTATTGTCACGACCCGTCCCCTAGGACCCGTGTCGTGACTACCCCTAGCCCACCATGCATAGGCAAGGGGATGACGACTCATACCAAGGGCATATTCCCTCAAACTGGGAAGGCATTGCCTTTATAACCTCTAACACACACAACCAAGCACACATTACGATACGAACACATGTAAATTGAATATTAAACAAAATGAGTGAAGTAAGTAAAAATTTTCCAGAATACAAGCCCATTGGGAAAGTAAATGTACAACTGTGTTACAATAAAACTGAAGAAAAGGGAAAGTCAGCTATTGGGTCATCCTCAGGGGTTCCTACCTAAAGGGTAGGTACAGATAGCCTCCTCAGCACACCACGAATGTCTATCTCTTCCACGTACTGACACACCGTATAGTCCACCTCCAAGCACCGTCTAGTCCAGTTACTCTCAGCCTCAGTCAGCATTGTCCATCTTCTGTATCCAACACAACAAGGTGCGGGAATATCTCATGCAGGGGAGGGTATAACGATACTTTGTAGGGGACCCAATACCCTCAAGGTCTCACAAAATCAAACAAGGATAAACCACAAAGTATGAAATTTACAGATAACCCTACATAGGTATATGCCCATACATATACATAAGTAATCAAATAATCCATCTCAATCGTGAGGAAAACACAGAGGTGCTGAATCAGATCACACGAGGATTTACTCTAGAGGTAGAATCTAGTAACACCCCCAATAACATTTTCTAACACCTCTACTACTGGAGAAATCCTCCTCTATCGAGTATAGTTGGCCTTCCGCGTCACACAGAGGATCTTCCCACTAATCTTGGACTGCTGATGTACTCCACCTGTCAAGTACCATGATTCTGTCATGTCACCAAGGTGATCTCCACTGGGCCTGCTGAGTTACTCCTCCTCTCGAGTATCGTGGGTCTGTCACGTCACCAAAGCGCTCCCCACCATGGGTATACCATCTCACATGGTTCCCCCCAATGGGCCTGTCGAGTCACTCCGAGTCGAAACGGTCATCAGTCGTCAAGTCTCATCCAGCTACTAGGTTCCCTCACTATGCTCGCTCATCTCTAGGATAATCCGCTCCAGAAGATACTATTCAATACTCTAATTTCCATGAAGTCCCCTCTGGAAGTATCTCAAGGTCCGCCACGTCATAGTGGTCTAAACACAATAGACGATGCGTCAATCAGACGCATGGTATTTGAGTTATTAGCCTTTTAGTCTCAGGGGCTCGGTTGGATTCGTGCTCAATCCAACCTGACTGTATCTCAAATATACCCAAAAACCTAGTGGGGTATACTCAAAGGGACCATATAGCTCCATTATTTCCAGCGCTGCTGAAGGTTCATCAAACAGACATCCAGGGCCAAAGTTATGGCCAAAAGATAGTAAATGGGTCGTAGTGGGCCCGGATCCTGTCTGACCTGGCCCAACCTGGGCTGACCTGGTTCGGCCCGACCCATTGGGTCTGGCCTGACTTGTAGTGTAGCCCGGCCTGTATGGTTCGGTCCCACCCGTTGAGTCCGGCCCGACCCGTACTGGGCGGCCCGGCCCGCGGGGCGATCCGGTAGACCGTGAGGGGCTGAGGGGTTCGGCCGCGGATGACACGAGGTTGCAGAGTTGTTCGGATGGGGCGGATAGGCCAGAGTGGATATGCTGTTGGGGGCTTGGCCATGGGTGGCTCGGCTGATGCGGCTCGTAAGGTCGTGGGTGGTGCGGCGGGACGGGGTGATTCGGCCTGGGGTAGCATGGTGTGGCTCGGATGGTGGCACAGCTTGGATTGGCGGTGCGGCTTGGCTCAGTAGTGTGGCAGTTCAGCACGAAGACAACATGGAATCTCAGCACGGTGGCAGTGCAACAACTCAACATGATGGTGCTGCGACGACATGGCATGACGGCGACACGACAGGTAGGAAAGGTGGCGGTGTGGCATGGGGTTTAGCCCAGGGCGACGCAATCGGTTCGGCCTGTTGGGAGGAGCAGCGAGGGCCGCATGACTGGGGTGTAAAGTCGGGGTGCATGGCCAGTTCGGCCGAGAGGGAGGATCGGCGAGGGCGGCTCGGCCGAGGCACAAATCCGGGGAGCGCGGTCGGTGCGACTGTGGGTTCAGAGTGCCGCGGGGGCAGCGCGGGTGTCAGAGGCCGTGGGTGGTGGCGTCATTGCCTTCATCACCTTTTTTGCCTTTGTCACCTTCCTCCATTTTGAGGAGCACACCTAAGAAGAATGTTGGAGGGGTTGGGCCATGTTTGTTTAGCCTGCACCCTCCGTGCTTAGAGTGGTAGCAAGTGGTTCACAAGAATGAATAATGAACGTGTAAATAGAGAAAATCAAACACCCTTTCTACAATCCTTTTCATTCACAATTCTCAATCCCACAAAAGAATAGAAGGTGAACATGGGAAGTGATAATATTTCTATAAATAAACCCCTCCCTCGTTCGCTTGATGTTTACCCGAGAAGGAAGTGTAGAGGTCTATTCATCATAGATGAAGACGACCTACGTCAGAGTATGTCCTGAGGAAGAAGGTCGTGGTTGAGGTCGGTGTTCTACGTCGCTGGAGCGTTCTTTGTGGAAGAACAGATTTTTCATTCGAGATCTTTCTCTCAAGACTCCACCAAAATGAAAATGGCCAACTAATGTGTTTCCCCAAACATTAATCATTGGAAGAAATTAAAATTATCCTAATTAAACACCTATTTTGGAATAATTAAAGTTGTGTGTTGGAATAATTAATGTGGAGGAATTCAAGAGGCTCCTCTACATTAATTAGGGATTTGAGAGGTTTCTTCCCCCATTAAGAGGGGATTTTATGAGGTTTAGGCCTCGGTTTGTCCCCACCACCATAACGTCTCATGGAAGGTTAGGATCGGGTTATCCCAAACACCATAACCTCTCATGAGAGGTTAAGGTCGGGTGGTCCCCACACTCATCCTCCACATGGAGTGGTTACAACAAATAAAATAAAATATGTGACTATTTTATTTCATTATTTCCATGAAAAACCAAAAATTTAACATTCACCCTCGAACAACTACGGTCGAGGTGAATGTCTCCTCATGTGAATATCGGTGCTACGATTTCAATGGTGCCCTAGGATTTCAATTCCAATCATTGGTTCAAAAGTTATAATAACCCACTCGTACATTTACTGAATGTACCCGAAAAAAGTTCAGAAATTGATTCCGCACACTCTGGACCTCTGAATCACACACCATCAATTTTCCTGAAATCGCAAAATTCCCATTTATTTTTTAAAAAAATAAAGAGAAATTATGGGTCTTTACATTCTCCCCACCTCAGGGATCTACACCCCCATAAACCACAACTCAATCTTGGTAAACAAATGGGGGTACTGAGAACGTATTTGAGCCTCATGCTCCTATGTTTTCTCCTGGAGGTTCCCATACTACCAGTGAAGACGCACTCGATGAATCGACTATCCACGAAGGACCCACTCATGTTGATTTACAATCTCCACTAGAACCTCTGAAAATGTATCCCCATAATTGATGTCCAGCTCTTTGTGGTCGATGACGTGGGAAGGGTCATGAACATATCTCCTCAGCTGGGATACGTGGAAGACATCACGCACCCAATGCAACTAAAGTGGAAGAGCTAAGCAGTATGCCACCTCTCCATCTTTGCTGAGGACCTAAAAAGGTGGATGAACCTTAGAGATAACTTTCCACCTTGTCAAAATGTCCGAAAACCTCATCGATGTGAGACCAATATGAAAACTGTGGCCTCTATCCTCGAACTCCAGAGTTCTCTGTCTCCTGTCAGCATATGACTTCTTGCCTGCTCTGTGCAGTCTTCATATGCTCCAGGATGATCTACACTTTCTCTGTGGTAGCCCATACAATATCTAGTCCCAGTAGTACTGACTCCCCTGGGATAGTCCAGCATAAGGGTGATCTTCAAGGTCATCTGTATAACGCCTCAAAAGGTGCCATCCAAATTGTGGAGTGATAGCTGTTATTGGTTGCAAACTCCACCAAAGGCAAGTGATCCACCCAGCTGTGACCGAAGTTGAGGATGCATGCACGTAGCATGTCCTTGAGATTTTGAATGGTCTGGTCAGTCTGGCCATCCATCCGGGGATGGAAGGGGGTTCTCCAATGATGTTGTGTCCCGAAAGACTCTCACAACCCCTTCCATAGCCGGGAAGTAAAACCTACATCACGATCAGAGAAAATCGTCAATGGTACTCTATGTAGCCACACAATCTTCTATACATATAGGCATCCCATGATCTCTACTGAACCATACTCTATGATTGGTGGGAAGTGGGCCGACTTGGTGATTCGGTCGATGATCACCCAGATAGAGTCATGTCCCCTGGATGTATGTGGATGTCATGTCAAGAAGTCCATGGATATACCATCCCACATCCACTCTGGGACTCTTAGAGGTCGAACCAAGCCTACCGGTACCTGATGATCCTCCTTCACTTGCCGAAAAGTGAGGCGTCATTAGACAAACTATGCCACTGCTTTCTTCATTCTCGGCCACCAGTTCTATCGTCGGAGGTCCTGGTATTTATTCGCCACTCTTGGATGTACTGCAAGAGGGGAAGGGTGGAACTGCCTCAAAACATCCTCCTGATGTGACACGGGTACCATCGTACGTCCTCTGAATAGGATGACGTGCTCCACACCTTCAGAAAATCCATTAGGTGCATGTGCTGTGGATATCTAAGCACGTCGTGTCTTGCATTTAGTGTCCCCATGTTGCGCCTCCCTAACTCACTGAAGAAGTAGGGGAGTGACTGTAAGAGAGTGAAGATAAGATTTCCCATCCCTATCCACAAATGATATATTCAAAGCAGCTAGTTGCTCCATCGTCTCGCCTAGCAGCTGTATTCCAGTCCTCTTGATGACTGCATCTGCTACAATATTCCCCTTCCTATAAGTATAGACTATCATGAAGTCATAGTCCTGGAGGAACTCAATCCAACATCGTTGTCTCAGGTTGAGGTCCGTCTGATAGAAGATAAACATGAGAATCTTGTGATAAGAATATACTATAAAGTGCTCGCCCATCAAGTAATGTCGCCATGTATCCAACGTGAAGACCAATTTTTCTAACTCTAAGTCATGGGTAGTGTAGTTCTGCTCATGAAGTCTCGGATGTCGAGAACCATATACAATCACTAATAACTCCTACATCAGAACACATCTGAGTCTAATCCCAGATGCGTCGTAGTAGTCAACATACCCTAAGCCCTCTTCTAGAAGCCAAAAGATAATGGCACTAGTCATCCTCTACCTCATCTTCTGAAAGCTCTACTGGTATCTCTTTGACCATATGAAGGGTTTGCACTTCTTTTTCAACACTAAAATTGGTGCTGCAACTCTAGAGAAATCTGGCACGAATCTCCAGTAGTATCCTTCCAAGCCCAAGAAACTCCGGACCTCCATCACGCTCCTGGTTGGCTCCCAAGAAAGTAACAACTCAATATTCACTGGACCCACTACAACTCCAGCCTCCGAGATGACGTCTCCTAGAAATTGAATCTCATGGATCTAGAACTGGATCATCAAGGGATTACCATAAAACTGGTGATCTTAGAGTGTGTCTAGTACTACCCACAAATGGTAGGCATGCTCCTCCTCAGTAGCCAAGTAGATCATAATTTTTTTTGATAAAAATGATGACAAAGTGATCAAGGTATAAATGAAAGAACCAATTCATGAGTCCCATGAACACTGCTGGAGTGTTGGTCACACCGAATGGCATAACCAAGAACTCGTAGTGGCCATAGCGACATCTGAAATCTATATTCTGCACATCCTCATCTCGCAATCTGAGTGGGTGATATCCTGGTCTGATATGTATCTTCGAGAACCAACTTTCTCCCTTCAACTGTTCAAAGAGGTCGTCAATCCTCGGGAGTGGTTACTTGTTCTTCATGGTTACCTAGTTTAGGCGCCGATAGTAGACCCAAAGTCTCATGATCCTATTCGCCTTCTTGGAAAATAGAATCCGGGATACATAGGGAGAAACAATTGTCCAGATGAATCTATTCCCCTACAAGTCCTCTAGCTCTACCCACAGCTCACAATGCTCCGTGGGAGCCATCTGATATATTGGTGTAGAAATCAGTGTCGTCCCAGGGTACGAGTCAATGTAAAAGTCAACCTCTCTATGAGGAGGTTGACCAGGAACATCATCCAGGAAGAAATACGCATATTAGTCTACCACTACAGGATATCTCAGACTCTCCACATCAACCACTCCGAGGGTAAGGCTAGCCAAATAATGAGTGATCAGCTGCACCCTCCACTAGGTAAGTCCATCATGCACTGTGAAGTGTCCCTTCTCACCGGTGAAGGTAAACCTGGTCCAATCTGCGCGGAACCACCACACTTTGCACCTAATACAGTATATCTAAGCATGAAATGTAGATAACCAGTCTATACCCAAGTTGACGTTGTAAGGTCTCGATGCCGCTACTATGAGATCCCAACTGAAGCTCTCGCCTCCTAGAGTAAGCTCGCATTGTCGGCACTGGTGTGTAATCATCGAATCTGCTCCCGTAAGAGTCTGTACCTGTAAGGATCGATCCAAAGGCTATATTGGAATCTCTGAGCTCTGAAAGAGGGCAGTGGAATGAAAATAATGACTGGAACCTATGACTATAAGTACTACAGATAAGGTGGAATAGACACAGATCATACATAGTATCATCTCCAGAGCACCATGTTGTAAGCCTCGGCTTCCTGGAGGTGAGCACTCCCATGTACACCTACTTCCAATGGTCGGGGTGGACCTTCTGGTGGTGGTGGTGGTAATATATCGAATCATCGCCTACTGCCAGCTACACGAAAAACTCATCTGCCACGTCTGCTTGCTCCCTATGGACCACCACGATCGAACCTATGTCTCTTATTGGGTGGTCCCTCGACCATCAGTTGATCATCCGTATGATGGGTCGGATAGTCACGAGCCATGTGACCTTACCTGCCGCCAGAGAAACACTGCCCGCTCCTCGAATAACTAGCTCTGCCTCGGGTGCCCCGAATAACCGATCCTGAGTCATGCGGTCGTCCACCTGTAGGTCTGGTCCTCATGGACCACTGTGACATCTTTCTACTACTAGCTAGAGAAGACTCCACTATGTGATGACGAGTAGTGGGTCTCACTGATGGTGACAACTTAGCAAGGAAAATCTCAACCAAGAGGGGTCTCTCTAACTCCCCTTCCTGCATCGGGATGTTGTGTGAGATCATCAAAGCCGTGATCTCTCGCCTAAGCAACTTCTCAAAGGTCTGGGCCCTGAAAAATTTGACTTGAACCATATCTATGGGGTATCGTGAGATTTCAGTAAACGTACCTAGATAAGGAGCCACAGTCATGCTGCCCTGGTGCAGACGAAGAAACTCTTGTATGCGCACTGTGCGAAGAGATTCTGGGACAAACTCTGCCCGAGACAGGCTCTTGAAGTCTGCCCAGAAAAGTTTCACCTTGTTGTGGACTTGGAGCATCAAGGTCCACCATCTTCCTGCTGCTGCCTATAGAAAGCTAGCAGCAAGGATCACCATGAGGTTTGCTGGTGTCCCTACCAGTCGAAATATTATCACTACAGCCTCCAGCCAATCCTTAGCCGCCCGTGGGTCTATCTCTCCCCTAAACCTGTGTGCTCTCTGACATTGGAAGTCATGCAACGCGCTCTAGCGGCGTCCACCCTCTATTGATATGTCTAGTGGAATCGGTGGCCCAGTGGGTAATGGTACCACTGGTGCCACCACTAGCACCTCTACTGGATGAGTGCCCTGCACTGAGGCCTCATCCCTCGGTGGGATATTAGTGCATATATCTCTCATAACCCTAGCTAGCTATATTCGTGGAGGTATCCTGAAAAGAAACAGGTGCTCCACGGTCAATAACTTATACCTGCTGAGTTGACACAAGAGAAAACAAAGAGAAATATTGGAAACACACACTCAATCAGTGTTTTCGTGCACTGAGTTGGAAATCAGAAGTACGGGTCCTGGTGTATGGATACATCGGCCACCACACCAACATTAGACTCACTGAACTGACAACCGCACTCACTACACTTAACACTATCGCCATTAAAATAAATATTAAAGCCATATGTTTTAAGGTAGAATCAACACCTCTAATACCAATTTTTTATGACCCATCCCCTAGGGCCCGTGATGTGACTACCCCAAGACCGCCTTCCATTGGATAGGGGCAGGCGACTAGCACTAAAGACGCATTCCCTCAAACTAGAATGGTATTGCCTTTATAACCTGTAACACACACAACCAAACACACAGAAAGATTCGAACTCAAGTAAACTGATTAGTAAACAAAGTGAGTTCAGTTTGTAAAAATGGGCTCAAATACAAGAACAATTGGAAAGTACAAGTACAACTGTGATAACAGATAACTGAATAAAAGGAAAATTTAGCAACTGGGTTGTCTTCTGGGGTTCCTACCAGAGGGGTAGGTACATATAGCCTCTTCATTACACAACATCAGTCCATCTCTTGCACATACCGACACACCGTATGGTCCACCCCCATGCACCGTCCACTCCTGGTACTCTCAGCCTCAGTTAGCACTATCAATCGTCTGTATCTAACATAACAAGGTGCGGGCATAGCCTGTGCAGTGGTGAGTATAAAGATACTCAGTAGGGACCTTGAGACACTCAAGGTCTCAGAAAATCCACCAAGGATAAACCAAAAAGTATGAATTCTACAGACAACCCTTCTTAGGTATATGGCCATACATATACCAATGTTATTAAGTAATACATCTCAATCATGAGGAAAACATAGAGGTACGGACTCAGCTCACAGTAGGATTTACTCTAGGGGTAGTGTCAAGTAACATCCCCAGTCTCATTGTTGAGCACCTCAGCTACTAAAGAACTCCCCCTCTACTGAGTATAGTGGGCCTACCACATCACACAGAGGTGATTCCCACTATCCTTGGATTGCTGAGGTACTTCTCCTATCGAGTACTGTGGGTCTGCCAAATCACCAAGGCACTCTCCACTGTGGGTCTGACGCATCACCAAGGTGGTCCCCACTAGGCCTAATAAGGTACTCCTGCTGTCGAGTATAGTGGGTCAGCTGTGTTACTAAGGCACACCACACCATGGGTCTTCAATTTCACTAAGGCACTCCGCACAAGGCCTGTAGAGTCACTCCGAGTCGAAACGGTCCGCAGTCGTCAATTCTCAGCCAGCTACTAGGTTCCCTCACTATGCTCGCTCGTCTTCGTGAGGATCTACTCCAAAATCTACTGGTTGATATTCCAACTTCCACAAAGTCCCACAAGGAAGTATCTCAAGGTCTGCCATGTAATAGTGGTCTCAATGCAACAGACGGTGCGTCAATCGGACGCCCGGTCTGTGAGTTATTAATCTTTTAGACTCAGGGCCCCGGTTGGATTCTTACTCGATCCAGCCTAACAGTACCACAACTATACCAAAAACACTAGGTGGGTATACTCAAAGGGACTGTATAGATCCAATATTTCCATCATCGCAGATTGTTCGTCAAATAGACCTCTGGTGCCAATGTTATGGACTAAAGAAGGTATATGAGTCGCAGTGGGCTGGGGTCCGGTCCGACCGCGTCGGACCGACTCGGCCTGACCTGGCCTGAGCCAACCCGTTTTGGGTCTACCCAACCCGACCCATTAGGTCTAGCCCAACCCGCAGTGCAGCTTGGCCCGTTGGGTTTGGTACGGGCTGTTGGGTCCGGCCCGGCCCACTGGGTGATCTTACAGGTTGTGAGGGGCCGTGGGTTCAGCCGCAGATGGCACGAGGCCAGAGGGTGGTTTGGGCGGCATAGCTCGGCTGGAGCGGCTCGGTCGTGGGAGGCTCAGGTAGAGTAGCTCGGCCGTGTGTGGTTCAGTTGGAGCGACTAGGATTTCTGTGGGTGGTGCGGCATGATGGGGCAGTTCGGCCTGGGGTGGTGCAGCGCGGCTCAAACGGCAGTGTGTCTTTGCACGGCGGCGTGGCTCAGCTCGGCAGCGCGGCGGTTCGGCAAGGAGATAGTGCGGTGTCTCAGCAGGAAAGCAGTGCGGAATCTTGGAACGACGGTGACGCGACATGGGGTTCGGATTGGGGCAGGGTGACCAGTCCAGCTGGGATGGTGAAGTAGCGAGGGCGGCTCGGCCGGAGCACAGAGTCGGGGCGCACGGTCGGTTTGTCTAAGAGGACAGAGCAGCAAGGGAGTCCCGACCGGGGTGCAGATCAGGTGCGCGCAACCGGTGCGGCCGGGATGCCGGAGCACCGCGGGGGTGGTGCGGGTTGCGGAGGTCATGGGTGTCGGAGCTGGTGCCTTTTTCGCCTTCCACCTTTTCAAAGAGCACACCCAACTAGAACGTCGAAGGGATCGGGCGATGTTTGTTTTGCCCGCACCCTCCGCATTCAGATTGGTAGAAAGTGGTTCACATGAACGAAGCATGAACATGTAAAGAGAGATAATCAAGTACCCTTTCAACAATCCTTGTCAATCACACTACCCAATCCCGCAATAGAATAGAAGGTGAACATGGGAAGTGATAATATTTTTAGAAATAAACCCAAACCTCGTATGCTTAATGTTGGCACGAGAAGGAAGTACGAACATCGATTCGTCATAGATGAAGACGTCCTATGTCTGAGGAAGTCCTGAGGAAGAAGGTCAAGGTCAAAGTTGGCGTACATTTTCAGTGGGGCGTTCATCAGGGAAGAACACATTCTTCGTTGGAGAGCTTTCTCCCAAGACTCCACCAAAATTAAAATGGACAACTAATGTGTTTCCCCCAACTTTAATCATTGGCACAATTTCAAATTAGCCTAATTAAACACCTAGGTTGGATTAATTAAAGTGGTGTGTTAGCATAATTAATGTGTATGGAGTCAAGAGACTCCTCCACATTAATGAGATAGTTCAAAGGTTTCCTCCCCCATTAAGAGGGGATTTCAAGAGGTTTTGGCCTCGGGTGGTCCCCACCACCATAAATTATCATTGGAGGTTAGGCTCGGGTGGTCCGCACCACCATTAACTGTCATCAGAGGTTAAGTACGAGTAGTCCAAACTTCTCAACTTCCACATGGAGTGGTTAAAAAAAATATGTGACTATTTTATTTTATTATTTCCACAAAAATCACAAAATTTAACTTTCACCATCGACCAACAGCCGTCGAGGTGAATGTATCTTTAGGCAAATACTGGTGCTACATGTTCAACATTTCCCTCAGATTTGAATTCCATGCACTTGTTCAAAAGTTATAAAAACCCGCTCATAAGATTACTGAATGTACCCAAAGAAATGTTCAAAAATTGATTTCAGGCACTCTGGGCCTCGGAATCACCCACCGTCAATTTTTGAAGACTCGTAAAATTCCCATATAATTAAAAAAAATCCAATGAATTTATGGGTCTTTAAACTTTTAAATTTCATAATTCTTATAACAAAAATATTATTGATAAGATAATACTATGACAGAATTATTGAATCCAAACACCATAACATTAATCATTCCACTACACCATTAGTAATATCTTAAGCTTATCCTTAATCCATAATATTATTTTGAGGGTAATTCCATTTATGATTGGGGAATTCATTTAAATAGTACCTTACATACTTACATTTGAAGCATTACACATTTTCAGATTCTTTTTTTCCTTTGAAATATCAAGAATAATGTCATTTCTCTTGGTAATTGTGGAAAGAAAACATTCCCTTCAATAAAGTAACACAGTTTTTCTTTCAGAAATTATCACACTATGGAAAATACTATTTTTCTTTATTCAGTTTTTCCTTATTTTGTTCTACCATTATCTTATTTTCTTAATTCACATTTAAACCATACCAATTAGAGAATTATTTATCTATCTTAATAAAATGTGATATTTTGTCCTCGTATGATGAGAATGTTTTGGAGACTTGTTCAATTCAAATAAAATTCTTTAATAGTATCAATGAAAAAGTAAATATTTCTCTTTTGATTTTGGATTTAGTCCATAGCATGCCATTTTGACCTTGTAATGTTAGCTTCATTATTATATGAATTTTCATCATCCTTTTTCTCAGACATAATAATTTCCTCTCCATATATACTCATTACTCATGAGGAAAACACTTTTCCACAAAGAGTACCTCAAATCCCGTCTATTCCATGATTATTTATTTATTATTTTTCATTAATGTTTTGAAAAAATTACCACCATTGATCTAAATCTTATTAGAGATGATAAAAATTAATGAAAACACACCATTTTATTTTTTCCCAAAGATAAAAATATATTTTATAAGGAACTTATCTATTTCTCAATTAAAAAAGTATTTTTAGTCACATTCAATGATGTAGGTTACTGAAACATAAAGTGGTACGGAATTGTTACATTTCATGTTGGATCAGTAGGATACTTTATATTGGTAAGGTTACTTCTCATAAACTAAGTCAACAACCCAAATATAGTTATAATTAGATCAATACCAATTGAAGGTCTAGCTCCACCTTCATTATCTTACCTAGGAGGTAAATCCCTATATGGAGTATGTGAATTGTTATTTTCCCCATTAATTCCATTAGGGTCCATTTCTAAATAACGGAATAAACTATATTAGATCTTATCTTTATGAAACATAATTTATAATCCAAAAAAAGTGAAATATATAGCAAAAATTTTGAAAATTATTCTAGGATAATCTCATAGACATAAATATAGTTTCATTGGAAAAGTTTTCAAATATAAAAATATTTTGGAATCATTTATTATGGTTTGTAATTAAAATTTAAATTAACACTAGAATATCTCTAGGGAGGGTAATATTATGGTTCATGGTATGGTGTATTTTCATGTACCAGGTAATTCTCAATTTAATCTTAACATCCCTTTTTCGGGGTTATTACCCCAATGTATATCTATTCCAGAACCAAATTCACTTGTAATATCCAGACAAGGATGAATTTCTAGTTAAACCAATATTATATATTCCTCACAAAAAATATAGGATGTTATTCTATGATTTTCCTAAATTTATACCATAGAGTTATGTTACCCAATCAATTTATTCCTAAATCTTGTTCTTAAGGTTTCTACTAATCTTCCTCCGACACCAACTGTAGGGACCCTGACTATAGTATCCCAAAGATGGTGGTTATATTATTAAATTAGTAAAGTATTTATGGAATAACATCATTAACAAATTAATAGTTTATTAGTCTTGGTAAAATAGATACATATTTTAAATTCATATTATAATTGAAGACAGAAAATAAAACAGTGTTTTACTTGATATTGTTGTATTTCCCCTTATCATATCACTATATAACAATCATAAAACACTTCCTAGAATCCTGGGGATATAACACATAAGAAATGGGTGAGATTAGATTCTCAGTAAGGGTATTCATATAGTGGATTTTACCATCAATAAATAATAATAATAATAATGGTAAGTTAAATAACATAAACACATTACATTTGTTAAATTACTTGTTCATAATATTATAGGAATAAATGATGACCGAATAATAAAATATAAATAATCACATAAACATGAAACATAAACAAGGATATTATAACTAATATAATAATCACATTTATCAATAATAAAAAAACCATAACAAGGGAATTCATAATATCATGCATTATAACAATATATTTAAGGCCTCATGCTAAGACATATTACATAAATGGGTAGGCCTCAGCTAATAACCGAAGATAGTTTTTCCAATCAGACCAACTGATACCTCGAGGGTCTATAGTGGTCCCTTCTCATCACTTACTTAGACAAATTAATTCCCCATATGAAATCAGTGACACATGATCAATATAATCATTTATATTGAAAAACAAACATTTGAAATGCGAATTGTTACCAAAATCAATATAAATAATAATAAACCATTAAGAGTGTCATAAAGAATCATATCAATATAGTAAATCCTTAGTAAAAATGATGATAAACCATATAGATTTAGAATAATTATGTTATTATTATATCATATTTACAAATGATCATAACTAAAATAAATGTTTCACATCATTAAAGAATATAAATTCTATTAAAAATCCATTAAAAACATTCTTAGAGAAAATATCCTTTTCACATTGAAAATAATTTTAAAAATAAAAGTTCAAAAAATATTTTGAGAATAATTTTATTTGAAAAAAACCTTTTAATATTATTATTTATTATTTAAAACATTGAGTGGTTGGTGTGGTGGTAAACTTTATTCAAGTCATACAAAGTAAAACAAACAATCCTTTCAAATTTCTGCTTAAATAAAAATCTGCCTTGTTAGGAAAATGAAACGAATATTCCTTTAAAAATATTTTTTAAAAGGAATATATAGGGATAAATTAATTTAAGAAATAATTTATAGAATGTAAAAAAATATTCTTGAAAACATTTTTATAAATCATGGTTTTAGAAGTAAATGTATTTCTTATTGAAGAGATAAATGAAGTCATATTTTTTTTAAAACATTATATCACTAATTTCAAGTACATAATGGAGTAATAATGTAATATTACTTGACAAAATCATGATTAAATAGAGGAGAATAATCCTGAATTGTTTAATTATATAATTATCAAGAAATTTCATTCAGTGTAAATTCATATATAAATATCCAGTTTAAAATGAGATTGCAGTGAAAATCTCTTACCACTGTGGTAACTTTTGAAATGTAAGACCCATGAAAGAAATAACATAGAATTAAATATTAAATACCCTAAAGATAGATTTATTCATTATATAATATATCAAAGGATCAGTATATACACCACAAAAATTAATAATTTATGAAAATGGAATATGTCTCACTGAAGTAAAAGTGAGACTAGAAACAATTTCCTCAGCACCAATTTATTTCTTACATCTTAAAAACTCGTGTATAATAAATATAGGTTTAATATTAATCTATTATAGAAATATTATTGTATATATTATACTATATATTATTTACATTTAGTCTTTTATCACTTATTTATTAATAATTATTTGTTAGAATCGTTGTTTCACATGATAACTGCTTCACCTTTAATGTAAGTTTTTTTTCGGTAAATACTTCCCTTTTACATTGATAATGGTTCTATAATATCCATAATTTTAAAAATGATATAAATAACATATATATTCATTATAAATTTATTTATTGTAATCGATAAAATTTATAGTTAGAAAAGGGATTATATTTTTTCATGGAGACGACGAGATGTACATACCCATGAATGATGTTTCTATTTTTCTCTATGGATGGAATGAAAAGAAAAATAAATATTAAATAACCTCTATATAATAATTAAAATGTTATATATTTACTTTATATTCATAAAATCCATTATTATTATGATTCATTTAAAAATTCAATAAAAAACATTTAACATTGCTATGTGGAGGTGGTAGTCCACATGTACGCACAAGCGATGTTATTTTTTTCTACAAGATTAGAAGGTAAGAACATAGAATTAAAATTATATTTTTAGAATTTTTTTAAGGTAAAAATATAAAATATACTCATTATCTTTATTTACTACCATTCATGTAAACAGTAAGCTAAAAACAAATCACATCACTTCACAAGGTTGTAGTACGTTATACACACGAGTGATGTTATCGTATCCCCCACAGAATGGAAATTAAGATGGTATATGTTATGGAATAATTAAATAAGTATAATAATGTCATAAAAATAATATAAATATGTTAAAAAATATATTTACATTTTTTCATGAATGTTAGTTATGGAAAATAAATTAAATCAGTTCGTCAGCTGGTAATTCTTCATACAGATGATCAACAATTTAGTTTCCCATTCGATAGAGGTGGAGAAAATTTTGGATTATTCAATTAAATTAATTTCATATAATTTTGTATGGATTATGTTTCATTATATTATCACAATTCAATATTATTTTGCTCTGGAGGAATACAAAATTAATTTAATATGCATGTTCAGGAATTTTACCTATTTTTCAGAGATCATATTTAGGTTTATACCTAAATATTTATTAGAAGGACTTCATAATAAAACTAAGACCTCTAAGATGTGTTTAGTTAATAAATTATGATATTTCGGAATATATTGGCTGAAGAAAATGCCTTTTTGAATTTAAAGAAGAGAGGAGAGGGGGTGACCTTTTATAAGTAGAGGAGAGGTTAAACATGGATTTTTTTAAAAGATAACATTATAACCACGTTTTCACACAAAAAATCTACAAAAAATGGTAATTATCAAAATTTTGTGGTAATAAAGTCTCCATATTTCCAAAACATCGGTTTTGGAAAGTTCTTAGGTTATTTTAACCCTTATCTTTTAAGATTAACCATCTGGTAAATAAATTTTTACCATAACCGAGGTAAATAATATTTCACTATTTTCAATATTCGTTATGGTAAAAAATTATTCTGAACTTACTAGATAATATTAACTAAAATTATTCAAAATATGTAATCCATTTTTACAAAAGTTAACTAAAAAAATTGGAATAATTCTGTTTTATATTAAACCAACTGACGCATCTAAAAGTAGTGTTTCCAAACAAAACAATTCAAAAGTTTAAAACGTTTTTAAACCAGAATTCAATTTAAACATCATTCTAATAAACTAAATTAGTTAAATTGTAACATAATTTAATATATATTAATTTTAAAAAAATTAAAATATAATATAACTTTTTAAATAATTTTAACAAAAAGCATTTTTCAATAAAAATTAGTATTTTTCAATATTCATTAAAAAATAATGCTTTCAAGAAAATTCTCAAAAAATAACCTTAAGATAATTTTGACATGTATATATAAAAAATTATGATTATATTTTCAAATAATGTCTCTAAAATGTGTAAAATTTATATTTAAATTGTGGGCATATAGCCTGACTAAACAACCGTTTAGAAAATTATTGTTTTTTAGAAACCAATTTTTTTTTCATTAAAATGGATCCTATTTTATTTATAATAATTATATTACCATTTAATTTTTTTTCATAAATATGTAAACCATATAATTTTCGTAATTTAGTTCGTACAATTCATATCCGCTAAATTAATACCTATGTAAAATCAGTAATGTTTATACAATAATGTTTTTATTGAGTATCATGTTTTATTTAAAACTCAGTGCTGTGTATTACACATGATATCAGTTAAACTTAATTTATTAAAAATTTGAATATCTTAATTTAGTATGGTGTTAAATTCTCATTTATGTTTGGTGTTTCATGTCGTATATACTATAAAACATATTGTTCTTCTGTGAAAATATTTTATTATTATAATAAGTGGATCATATAAGAGATTATTATTATTAATATGGTTCTATTATAAATTAATAAAAATTTTAAAACCATTAGTAGGGAGGTTAAATATTTTAAAAAAAAAGTGCATGCATGAGGTAACTTGTTTCTTAACTAAATTACCATTTATTGGGTTATACTTCTACTTTTTTGACTATGTTATTCCATGATTATGTAATAAATGACCTCAAACTATATTACATTTTAGTTACAATGTTTTTGTGTGAATTTTAATTTTTTACACATAAAAACATCATTTATCAATTCACACTTCAATTATATGATCTCGGTAAAGGATTTTTCCCCAATTTATGCTCCACTGAGGTATAGTTATTATCATTCACCAATTTACATTTATGTGGTGTATGTACTGTCTATATGATATAATTAAAATAAATATCTATTTATTCATGATTATAAAAGTTTCAATAAAATTTTACTCTTTAAAGGGGTTGCAATTAGAATGTTACCAAATTGGTAAAAAGTTATTTCAAGGTCCCAATTTTTTTCTATGATTACTCTTATTTTCAACGATAGAATATAATAATATATATATTATAAAATCTATATATTTTATTATTATATTAATATTTAAGGAGATTTCGTATTTTCATTCAAATCCGTTCCTCCTTAAATATTGACTTAAGAAAATGATAATTTAAAAGAAACATAAATGTTATTTCTATTTTGATCTAGTATATTTTTTTCTATATCCATATATTCTTAAAATTGTATTAAAAAAGTTCTTTTGTTTAATCAAAAGATTTATTTATAAAATTTTAATTTATAATCTAATTTTTAAAATATTTTATATCAATATTTCCAATATTTTTTAAAAAGAGGCATTTTCATCTTTCTATACAAAAATTAAAAATGGAATTTTATGTAACATACATGACATTAAAGGATTTTCCCAGCACCGAAACCGTTTTATAATCTTATAGATTCTTATCCAATATCTCAATGGGTTTATAATGTAATATCATTAATGAAGGTTATTTTAATGTATTTATCACATTTTATTGTATTCTCAATAGAATAAGATTTTATTTTAAACCCAACATTTACGGCGGTTTGATGGTTATTTTTTATCTGTTATTAATTTTTTGGTTATTAATTATTTCTTGAAAAAATTACTTTATCGTGATTGTGTTTATTTGGATATCTCATACCTCTTAAATATCCTAATTATTCATGTCTTGGATATGATTATAACCTCAAATTTGTAATATTTCTTCATATGGTGTATCACTATGAAAGTTTTCATTGTCTACGGAAATATTAATATTCTATATTATTTACTCAGTATGGATATTTATTGATAAGGAGTACTATTTATTAATTAAATTTATAATTCAATATATAATGAATTAATTGGAAATTTATCCTATCTATTATTTTAATCCAGAAGATCTTCACTACGAAGAAGTTATTGAAATATAGATAGTAGAACAAACTACCATTGATTCGGTGAATACCGATAAGGGGAATGTTGAATTATAGGGCATCCATGAGATCCTTATACATTATAATGAATAAATGATATAAGAGTATTTCCTGATCAAGGTTGTAATGGAGTGTGAACAAAATGTGTTTGAAATACTATTCTTAGTTGATTTGAACGAATAAAAAACCTTTGGGATTGATAAATAGAATCATATCTTGATATATGGATTCAAAATGGTAAAAAGTCTGGAGTAACATTTGATGCCTTGAGACAAGAAGGAATTTCAATTTGTGGATCTTATTAAGGATAATCCATAAGTGGAGGTTACCTCCATAGAATAGAAATCATTCATGGAAAAGAATTATAACCACATTAAATTTTTCTAGAATTGAATGATTATTTCTTATAAGGTTTAAATTTATCTTTATTATTAATTTATATGTTTCCCAATATTTCCTTAAAATTGATCCGGAAATAAAAATAATTTTATTCAGGATATTGGACATGTAGTTCTAGATAGGGCCTAGTTATAGATTTCCCCTTGATTTATCAACATGTTTCATGAGGCTAACTAGTTTTTTAGCCTTTTTAAATGCGGTTTTAGTGTATACTTACCCATAGTATAAATTTTCTTGGGGAAAGGATTCAACGGTAAAGTTATCATGATGTCTAAGATCATGATTTCCAATAAAAATCATTTTATTCACTGATAATTTAGTTATTGTTAAACATTATATTATTATGTTCATATTATCTATGAATGTATTACATAATCATTTTATTCAGTAAATAAAATATGTTTTTATTTATTTACATTACTATATTCATTATAACTTATTTACTAATGATAGTTTCCACTATACATAACCCAAACTAAGAATCTAAATAGACCCTTTATTTGTTTTCTTTTCCCCAAGATATGAAAAAACTATTCTATATGATATCAAGGATGAGATATTTTTTCTTAAACTATGTATTTTATATTTACAACGTATTATGGAATTTATTTTGGTATCTAGTTCTTAAAGCCTACTAAACTAATCAATCATTGGTGATGTGATACCTTTTATCTTATTAAAATGTAATAATGTAAACACCATATATAGGTTTCTATATTTTATTTAGTTATAATAAATATCTTATATATAAATTATATATATCATTATTACCATCAATGTAATGTGTAGATGAAAAACAAATCACATCGGTTTGTAGAGGTGGAATTCAACACACAACCATGGGAAGAACAATCTTTTTCCAACAGAATGGATGGTGAGAAGGTTGAAAAGATCTTATAATTATAGAATCATAATTAGTTTTATACATATAATATATTAACAATAAGTAAATAATAACAACTAACCATGAAGGATCGTGATTAAAAATCGTTAAGATCACATGTTTTGGTTAAGGGGACTTTTTCAAAAAAATTTCTATATATATTGGGAAGATTGATAATTGATCATTTAAAGGGAATAAGAAGAGTTAGAACTTTGAAAATTGATTTTTATAGATGATTTAACGGCCCACTAGGTTTCCCATGTGCTCAAACATGTTTACAAAGACTTATACATTGATGGTTTGTTTTTGTGAAGATATGGTGGGGCGCATGGTTAGCACATGGTTAGTGTTAACTATGCATCCAAACCATGTATCCATGTAGGGGTGGCACATGGATTATAAAACAATAAACCTAACGATACATGGCTATGCATGAACTTTATGGTTTATTTGATACATAATAAGAATGTTTTTTCAAGGTTTGTTGAACCATGTGCCTAGCCTATTTAAAGTGTGTATATGGGAGAATACCAATGGTAGAGTTTACACCCAGTTGTCTCACCATGTGCATGAACCATACAGTGTGTGTATCATGTGTAGTGTGAGCCACATGGTTGGGAATTTTTTATCAAAACCATGTGGCCAAATTATGTGGACATAAAAAAGAGAGTAAAATTTCCCTTTGGCCTCTCCTACCCATAAAATATAATTCTTTTTCTTCTCCATCATTACCTGAAATGCTCAGTCAGAGGCAAGCCTCTGACCATTTATTAAAATGAACGAATAGTCTTGTAAATATGTAACACAAGAAAGAAAAGACAACTACATATCATAAAAACCATACCCGTCACCACATCTATGATAAATTTCTTCCTCTCCAGTAGCTGATTCCCACTATAAGCTTTCATAATGCATCAAAACCATGGAATAATTCCTCATAAGATTAAACTGAGTTTTTTTAAGGTTTTTTAAAAAAAATCTAGAAAACGATTAATTTAAAAATATTTTTACAAATTCACCCGAAAGGTGGCATCCCAGATGTTGCCTTTGGATTTTGGGTGCAAGGAGGAATCCGCGATGCCCCCTTTCCCCAAAAAAATATTTTGAAAAATTTTATTTTTATATTTGTTTTGTTTTGTTTATATATATATATAACCAAAACAAAAAATTTCAGCAGAATTTCTCTACTATTAAAGATCCAGCGCTACAGCCATTACAACATACTGGATTCTGACAGAAACCCTTACCCAGGACACCCTTTTATAAGAGGGCTTGCCCTGAAAATCATTCTTCATTTTCGATATGAGATTCAGGTTCTCCTTTTCCTGCGCAGTACATTATGCATTTCTCATGTGAGATTCTGTTTCAAGTATGTGACTTTAAAATACAATAAAATATAAACTACAAGGCTAGCATAAATGAAATTTAAAACATTGATTAAACATATAATAAATAGTTTAAAAAAATAATTTCCTCAAAAATGTTGATGAAAAATAATCTATAACCATTCCAAACAGCCTACTTGAAACTTAATAATGCTTCAAGTACATGAATTTTAAAGACTATAAAATATATACTATAAAATGAATATAATTGAAACATTAAACATTGATTAAACATATAATAAATAGATGAAAAAAAGGAATGTCCAAAAAATGTTGATGAAAAGTAATTAACAATCTTCCAAAACCGCCTACTTGAAACTTAAAAATATTTCAAGTACGTGAATTTGAAAAACCATAAAACATAAAATAGAAGAATAGTGTAATTGAAACCAAAAACATTGATTAAACAAATAAGAAATTATTTAATTATTTATTTAGTAATATAATTATTAATTATATAAAAATTAATTAGTTAATTAGTAATATAATAATTAATAATTAATTATTTAATAAATAATTATTTAATTAGTAATATAATTATTAATTATATAATACTTACTTAGTAATATAATGATTAATTATATAATTATTAACTATATAATAAATAATTATTTAATTATTATTATCATTATTAATTAAATAATAATTAACTAATTAATTATAAATATAATATTTAATTTTAATAAGTAATTGTAATTATTAATTAGTAATTATTAATAATTAATTATGTAAAAATTAATTAGTCAATTACTAATATTATTATTAATTATATAATAATTAATTAGTAAATTTGTAATATGATTTTTACTTATAATTATTCATTATAATTATTAATTAGTAATTAGTAATATAATTATTCATTATATTTATTAATTATTAATTATTAATAATTAATTATATAAAAATTTGTTAGTTAATTTGTAATATTATTATTAATTATATAATAATAAATTAGTAAAATACTAATTTAATTTTTAGTTACATTTATTCATTAAAATTATTAATTAGTAATTAGTAATTAGTAAATATTTAATTATTAATTATTAATTAGTTAATCAGTAATATAAATATTAATTATAATTATTCCTTGTAATTATTAATTAGTAATTATTAATAATAAATTATATAATAGTCAGTAAGTTCATTAGTTATATAATTATTAATTATAAAACAATTAATTAGTAAATTAGTAATATAATTTTTAATTACATTTATTCATTATAATTGATAATTATTAATTAGTAATTAGTAACTAGTAATTAGTAATTATTAATTAGTAATATAAATATTAATTATAAATATTAATATTAATTATTACATGTTAATTATTTATTATTACTTATTAATTAATACTTATACAGTAATTATTTAGTTATTTATTAATATAACTATTAATTATATCATAATTAATTAGTTAATTAGTAATATAATTATTAATAATATAATAGTTAATTAGTTAATTAGTAATAGTATTATTAAATATAGTTATTATAATTTTTAATTTGTAATTATTAATAATTAAATATGTCATAATTAGTTAGTTAATTAGTAATATTGTTATAAATTGTATAATAATAAATTAGTAATATAATTATTATATATATAATAATTATTTAGTTAATTAGTAATATAATTAATAATTATAACTAATTAATAAGTAACTTGTAATTAGTAATTATTAATTTGTTAATTAGTAATATAAATATTAATTATAATTATTCATTATAATTATTAATTAGTAATTAATAATTATGAATAAGTAATTATTAATTAGTAATTAGTAATTAGTTAATTAATAATATAAATATTAATTATAACTATTAATTATAACTATTAATTATTAATTATTAATTATTAATTATTATTCATTAATTATTACTTATATAATAGTTATTTAGTTAATTATTAATATGACTATTAATTATATAATAATTAATTATTTAATTAGTAATATAATTATTATCTTTCAAATTCGCGTACTTGAAACCTTTTTATGTTTCAAGTAGGCGGTTTTGAAAGCTTATGAATTATTTTTCATTAACAATTTTTTGAATTACTTTTGTTTTCAACAATTTCATATATGTTTAATCAATGTTTTAGGTTTCAATTATATTGGTCTTATATTTTATGTTTTATGGTATTTCAAATTCACATACTTGAAACATTATTAAGTTTCAAGTAGGTGGTTTTAAAATCTTATAAATTACCTTTCATCAGCATTTTATTGGAAATTCCTTTTGTTTTCAACTATTTATTATATGTATAATCAATGTTTAAAGTTTCAATTATATTCTTTTTATAGTTTATATTTTATTGTCTTTCAAATTTAGATACTTGAGACATTTTTATGTTTCAAGTAGGTTGTTTTGAAAGGTTATAGATTATTTTTCATCAACATTTTGTAGGAATTTTTTTTTCAATTATTTATTATATGTTTAACCAATGTTTAAAATTTCAACTATATTGGCCTTATAGTTTAAATTTTATTATATTTCAAAGGCATATAGTTGAAACAGAATCCCACATCAGAAATGCAGAATGTACTACACAGGAAAGGGAGAACTAGAATCTCACATCGAAAATGCAGAATGATTTTCAGGGCAAACCCTCTTACAAAAGGGAGGTATGGGTAAAGGTTTCTGCCAGAACCCAGACTGTTGTAATGGCTGTAGTGCTGGATCATGAATAGTAGAGAAATTCTGTTGAAATTTTTTTTCTTGTTTATATATATATATATACACACAAAACAAAACAAAAAAATCAAAATCAAAATGAAAATCTTCAAAAAAAAAATTTAGGGGAAAGGCGGCATCGCGAATGCCTCCTTTCACCCATAGTGAAAAGACGGCAGCGCGGTGGCCGCCTTACACAAGAATTGCAAATTCGGCATCTGGGATGCTGCCTTTTGGTTGCATTTTTAAAAATATTTTTAACCTAACCGTTTTCTGGATTTTTTTTAAAAAAAACTTATAGAAAAAAAATACTCGATTAAACCACTCCAAATATAGAATATCATTGGAATATTTCATACACAACTTCAAATCATAGACAGTCCCACCCTCCTTCCTGAAAGAAGACCAGGTGGACACTAGCTTTGGCAAATAGGAGTAGTCTTTCCTCCACCTTCTTCAGGGTGGATCAGTCAAAACCTCCTAATTCTTGGACACCATCTTCTTCTTTCCCTGAACAATGTCACTATTTGAATACCTGATCAAGCCACTGTCATTTTCCGTGTCACTATCATAGACATCCACCCATTTTCGAGGGATATTCACCTCTTGATAACCACCCATCACTCTCATTTCTTGATGAAATTGACAATTATTTTTAATCATCTATAAATAGTGTGGTTGTACTACAAACTCATGACCATCAAGTAACCACTTTTTCTTCACTCTTTTTCCAGTTACATCTTCCCGAGAAGGGAGATCAAGATGCATATTGACACCTTCATTCATTGGAGTACCCTCCTCCGCAATCTCATGCTCCAAATATTGAAAGAGATCACTAGTAGAAGTTGTGATCATCAAACCTCCTCCAATGGCCCTAAGGCCATAATTATTAATTGATTTTTGATAGCCACTTTTCAAGGGGTGAGGTTGAACACTTACAAGGCCTGTATGCATAAGTATTACATGTCCCGTAGGCCTTAGAGCAATTCACTGCCCATAGGCTTCAAACATTACATACAACCCAGACAAACTACTTGGAACTGCTCCTCCCCAGCATCTTCATCGTGAAATCAGATCCCCATCATCACATGGATGTTCAGCTAGGATTTGTTGTGCATTCACAGGCTTATACCAATGGCAGGTTCCATACCCTCTCATTCTTGCAATCCGTTTAGCTTCTGCTATGGTGAGAGATCATTTCTCCTCCTCCTTCTGAAGCTTTTTCCTTGTAGGTTTTCTGGTTTGTATGTACAGTTAAGGTAGCCTGAAGGTCTTGAGGTGGCATGAAGGCTTTACTGACCAAAAGGTTTGGGTGGCTCTAAGGCCTTAATGGACTCGGGGACCAAATCGGTGGCCCGAAGGCCCAATCGAGGGCACATTCCCAACTGCTACAGTGCCAATTAGTGCCTTCTATAGTTCTACATAGTTCCTACTACAGTTATAGATACAGTACCTACTACAGTGCCTAGAAATTATCCCCGTAACACCCCAAACTTCCACGGTACTCTTCCCTTTGAATAATACAGTAGCGTGTGGTGTACGCAACTTCGAGTTCTAACACACACCACAACCAATCAAACTAGCTGTTATGAATAGTAATACCCACTTTTTGAAATTTTATAAATTTTATCTTTCAAATTGGAAATTATTTTTGGATTCGTAATATCAAAATTAGCCTACGGTGAAATTTTGGTATTTTTTTGAAAACATTCATTTCTTGAAGAATAGTGAAAACACTAAGTCATGGTTAAAAACCGAATTATTATTTAAATAATTATTTATTTTATTTAAATTTAATTAAGGTAAAAATGGATACATAATACCTATATAAGTTGAATTTAATTCATTGGAGTTAGTTTTGAATAATTTTAGATATATAAAACTTTTTTGGTACTTTTCTCTATCTTTGACCCACCTCCTAAAAGAATTTGGAAATTCACATAAAACATAATTTTACCGCTTCTGTGAGTGGAATTTCAAAAATCTGAGAGACACAGTTAATATCAAGGAGTAAAATGTGGTTCAATAAGATAAAAATAAGTTTTTGTGAATTGTAACTTTTTACTTTTATTTACAACAGTCAAAAGTGAATTCGGTAATTAAGGGTAAAAATGATATTAATATTACCCTAACACATGTCCTAATTCTATTGGACATGTGTATCTCAACCAAAAACAACCTTTGGAATAAAATATTATCATTTAGGTCCAATTGTATTTGATTAGGATATTTAATATTATTTAATTCAAAGAAGGGTTAAAAGAGTTAAAATCAATGTTTAATCACTAAAACATTTTTAAGATATTGTTATACATAAGATAAATTCTATTATAAATATTCATTAGAAATCTAAAAATAATTCCTACATAATTGTATTTTATTTATAATTTTTAGACATTAAATAATTGAATTTATTTATGACACAATGGTGATGCAGTAATTACCTAATTTAAGAAATATTAAAATAATTGATATTATAAATATCAAAATAAATGTAATTTGAGACTTTTTATGACTTCAAATAATTTTATAGGTTAATATGAAATATTAGTATTGGTTATATAAATTTGGTTCGAAATAATAATGTTTATATGAAATTATCAAAAAAAACCAAATAGTGTCAAAATTTACATAAAAGTGTTTTTAAAACAAATATTATATTATTATTTGATATTAAATTCCTAAAAATCTAAGGATCATCCAAAGGACTTATATCGTGATAGGTGTATCATTAATGGACCACTTCGGGGTCTCTTAGATGTATATAGTAAGTTTATTAACTATATAATATAAGAATACAAAGAGACATGGTAAATGTCAAACTAATTAACAAAGAGTTAAAAATAAAAGATATGGTTAATTTAGTGACCCAAACCTATCTAAAACCTATTGGTTGAGTTGTTTTCGGCCCATCCCCACCTTAACCTTTAAATAATCCACATTGGATCCATTAGAAACCGAATGATAATTTATTATGAAATAATACTTCTAGCTTTTCCAAAGGTGCCCCTCACCCCTCTTATAAAAGGGCCCTCCCCCTTCTCACTAATTTATAACTTCAATGCCTTTTGGATCGGCCAAACCCTGCCATAATATTCTCTAAACTTCTCCCAATTCAACGTAGAGTCCTTATTTTGAAAAGAAATCCCACCTATGGAGCCCTTTTGATCAAATCAAAAGGAAGAACCCGAATAAGAGGTAATGTCTTCACCACCATCTTTCAAGTACCTTTCTTCTTCAACTTATACTTTATTTTATATTAACATTCTAAAACAATAACTCCAGTATATTCTATATAATTTTATGTTATTATAAATATTTTACAACTGTATCCAGTATTCTATCCACCCTTTCAATGACATGTTACCATATGTGCGTACTGTATCTAGTATTTTATGTTACCGTCTCCACATCATGGTGTAATTGTTATACAATAAATTATTATTTGGATGGGTATAATAATGATGTGAAATTCATGTAAGTAATAAATATAACATGATTATTATTATTTATATATGATATATCATCCAATTACATATTATTTTAATATCAAAAGAGTGATATTGTCGCTCATGCATACGTACTGACTACAGTTTCCACGAACGCGATGAGATTCATTCCCCATCGTATCCATTCCAGAATAATTCTCATTTAATGATTAAAAAGAATTTTTATGGACTTGATATCATTCTGAATATGAATAATATACAACCTATCCATAACAAACATGGATTATGTAACAAAACATATAAAATAAAACGAGAAAGTTAACACCCGAAACAACGATAATACTAAGATATTATTAACAAAGAAATGTTAAAATATCATATATGGTATCATATTAATTTAAATGGTTCTTGTACAATTTAATAACAAATATTTCACCATTATACAGGATTTTAACCTACGCTCAACCGAGGAAAAGTTCAAGGAGGGGGTTTATTTCACAATCTCTCCATTATCCGAGGTTGTTTATACGTAATTATCTACTGGGACCTTTTTATCTTCCACATCCATGTTTCTTAAAAATGTATTTCAAATCATTCTTACTATTTTACAGACTATGGGTTAAGGTCATTTATACCCCTGTTGACTTTTTATAAGAAAATTATAAAGGAATATTTCTGTCATTTTCAAAACCAAGTCCTTTTAACCTTTTCGACAGAATTAAGGTGGGAATGTCTTTTTTTAACTTATACAGCGGGTGCGGCTATTTTCCTCCGTTATAAAATCGTTAAAGCTTCTCTTACATGGTTATAAGAATATTTTCAATGTAAATGTTTTATTTTATAATTATGTGACTTTTAAATGATTTAAAAAAAAGAGATACTTCTCTCGAATAGTTTGATTTCATCTATATCAGCATCCTTTGATGGATTTTAAGATTATTTGAATGTGATTTATTATGATACAAAACATCCATATTGTATTGCAGGTTTTGTGATATGTTTGACTGTGGATGTGTTATTTTTAGACCATTCATGGTTTATGGATAAAGTGTTGACATTTCGTATGCTAGTTTTAATATGAATGTTCACTTTATATTTAAACCTGTTCATATGTGGTTTGCATTGGACTTAATAAGTGATGGGTGGAGCCTGCTATAGCTCCTCAATGCATCGGTAGGTCTCAAGAGACAAACTAGTTTATTGGCACAAGTCTTTGAAAAAGTTTTATTTTTAGTCTTGGCACAAGGCCTTGACTATGTGGTTATGATAGTCTTGCAATATGCCTTTCATCATTATGATAGTGGTTAATAATATTGCATGTGATTATTCGTGTAGTATAATATCCATGTGAATATGTAAATGGAATTATTTCATTTTATCATTTCCATATTACACTGAAGTTCATGTTTAAAAAGCTTTTGTTTTAGTTATAAATTAGCTTAAATGATTATGCTTATTTATAAAGTTTCCGTTATATTGTTATTCTTACTAATCATTTGATCTCACCCCTTTCAATTTTATATTTTTCCCAGGATGTACTGAAGTATTTTATCAATGACCTGCAGGGATAGTATGAGGGGATATGAAGACAAGATGTTGTTGTAGTAGTTTTCACTTTATGATGTAATGTAAGCTTTATGAATGTATCTAGTTATTCCAAGGATACTAAACTAATCGGTCTTTAGAGACACGATCTTTTCTGATCATGCCAATGTTATATAATAATGCACCAACTCTGGGTAACTAGGGTCAGGGCATTACAGTTGGTATCAAAGGAAGTTTAGTACAAACCTTGTAAGATAGATTTAGATAAACTATGATTAGAGAAAATTTACCTAAGATGGTCTTTGAGGATTAATATAGAAGAACATCCTAGAATTTTGGTATTGTAGAGATTTTGTGAGTTTTCCAAGAAATACATCCCTGTCAAGATACGAGATGGTATAGGCAGCTCTGCCACAGATATACCTAGGGTTAAAACCCAAAAACACCGCTTTGAGCTAGACTCAAACGAGAACTGGTGCACGACAATGGGCCTTATTGCACTCTTGGTTACGACACTCCTGGGGGATATGCTTAAGATAATTCTCAGTTTATTTACAAACCATTATGAAGGATTTATGAGTATACACTTCCTCAAAGAAAACATTTTTATGATTATGGATTATATCAATAAATAATTCAATTTATGTTAAGTGTTTTACAAGTATGGAATTATGTATTTTGATTCATAAACTGATCTACTTTATGCCATTGTTTAGAAATGGAACCTAGTAGATGAAATGGGAACTGTATCAATGCACGCAATCCATGTAGGGATTTCCCACCTGCTCAATATAATTATAGTGGATATGGTGATGCAACTGGTGCTGATCAGCAAATCACCATACTCGGACAACTCACTCAGGTTATGAATAATAACCTTACCCACATAGAAAACATTGATCTACAGCGTGGAGGATCAATGTCAGATCGCTTCATGAGGAAAAAACCACCAATGTTCAATGGGAGTACATATCCCTTAGTAGCTGAGCAATGGATAAATTCCCTACAAAAAATATTTCAGGCTTTAGGGAGTACTGAAAGGGAAAAAGTTATCATGGCAGTTTATCGCCTCACTAGAGATGCTGATCAATGGTGGCCATTGATACAAAAAAAGGAAGATTATGAAGTATCAAATACGGTATGGAGGTAGTTCAAAGATATTTTATTAGAAAAATACTTTCCTCGTGACCATCGAGCAGATATGGAAAGTCAATTTCTGAGTTTGAAGCAAAAGGAGGATGAGTATGTTGCAAAGTATGAGGATAACTTTACAAGGTTATCAATGTATGCTGTAGATTATATACGTAACCCAAGAAGTATGATTGATCGTTTCTTTGATGGGTTAAAATCATTTCTCTGTCGAGAATTAGTCTCACAAACCTTATCACTGTACGAAGATATTGTCTCATGTGCTATCAAGACAGAAAAGGAATTCTCTAAGTCTTATGAATTTAAAGCAAAGTTGGAGAAGAAGAGATCTGCTGATCACTCTAGGAATGGAAATAAGGGGAAGAAGGGAAATGTTGAATATCCATCATGCATTAAATGTGGGAAGAAACACCCCAATAATTGCTTAAAAGGAATGTGAGTCTATTACAAGTGTGGTGAAAAAGGACACCAAGCTCGTGATAGCAAGGGGAAAAAGTAAGCTACTGATGTCCAATGCTACAATTGCAGGGAGATGGGACATTATGCAAATGAATGTCCTAAGCATCTGAGGAAATTACCTCTAAAAAGGCCAAGGGATCAAGGCCAAGCTTATACTATCACTACTGCTGAGGTAGTAGCTCCGAAAGACATGGTGGCAAGTAATTTAATGGTTTCCTCAAGTTTAGGAAATGCATTATTTAATTCTGTATCATCATGTTGTTTCATATCTTCCCTGTTTTCTAAGAAAATTACATATTTCTAATTTTATTTAACAAGGGAGTTGTCAGTTAAAACTCATAAGGGAAGTATCATTGCCATAATGCTTTGTGAATCAGTCCCCATTAGAGCACATAAATGTAATTTATCTGCGGATCTCATCGTCATACCTATGATTGAATTTCATGTAATCCTCAATATGCATTGGCTTTCGGACCATGATTCAAAACATTATTGTAAGAAGAAGGAGGTTAATATTTTTGATGATGATGATAAGGAACACCTTATCATTAGACCAGAATCATCACCACCTAATTCTTACCTAGATCAGCCCCCAATAGCTCAACTAAATTCAATTATTGGGGAGGAAGAGAATGAAAAGACTGTGGGTGAGGAAAGGAATGTTCAAATAGATTATGCACCTATTGTGAAATAATATGTAGATTTGTTTCTGGAAGAATTACCTGGACATCCCCCAGAACGAGAAGTTGAGTATTCCATTGATTTAATTTCTGAATCAAGGCCTATATCGAAGATCCCTTATAGAATGGCCATTGTGGAATTAGTGGAACTAAAGAAACAACTAGAGGAATTTAGTATTAAGGGATTTATTCACCCTAGTGTTTCTCTATGGGGATCCTCGGTTCTTTTTGTTAGAAAGAAAGATGGATCTATGAGGTTATGTATCGACTACAGGGAGATCATTGCTATAACAATAAAGAAAAAGTATCCCCTACCTCACATTGATGATTTATTTGACCAACTGTATGGAGCTCAATACTTTTCAAAAATTGACCTTCGATCTGGATGTCATCATTTGTGTGTGAAGAAGGAATACATTCCGAAGACATCATTTCGAACCAGGTACGGGCATTACGGGTTTACAGTAATGCCTTTTGGATTGACTAATGCACCCTATGTATTCATGGATCTAATGAATAGAGTTTTCAAGGAATATATAGATGAATTTGTGGTGTTATTTATTGATGATATCTTGGTATACTCAAAAAGCTATGAAGATCATGAAAATCACTTGCGCATTATCGTGAAGACTCGGAAAAGACATGAATTATATGGGAAGTTTATGAAGTGTGAATTCTGGCATTAGGATATTTCTTTTCGTGGCCATATTTCTTCTAAATATTGAATCTTTGTTGATCTTTCTAAGACCAAGGCAATCCAAGAATGTCATGCACCGACAATTTTAACTAATGTACACATTTTTATTGGTTTAGCAGGTTATTGTTGACATTTCGTCCAGAATTTTTCCCGGTTGGCTAACCCATTAACAAAGCTCACATGTAAAGGGGATAAATTTGATTGGACAAAAGAGTGTGAGTAATGTTTCAATGAACATAAGAGAAGATTAGTCAATTATCCTATATTGACTCTACAATTGGGGAATTATGGGTTCGTTATTTATAGTGATGCATCGAAGAAAGGACTTGTTTATGTCCTTATGCAGAATGATAGATTTATTGCCTATGCATTACAACTTTTGAAAATTCATGACCAAAACTATCCACCTCATGATATCTAGTTAGAAATTGTGATCTTTGCTTTGAAGATATGGAGACACTACCTCTATGGTGAAAAATGTGAGATTTATACTGATCACAAGAGTTTGATGTATGTTTTTTCACAAAAATAACTCAACATGAGGCAAAAGAGATTGCTTGAATTACTCAAGTATTATGATTTCATGATACACTACCACCCCGGGATGGAAAATAAGGTGGAAGATTCTTTGAGCAGAAAAGATCATGGAGTTTTGAACAATATGAGAATTGAAAGGGATCTAATTTTCCCGGATCTAGTGAAGAGGGACATGGGAATAACCATGGAAGGTGAAACATCAAAGCTTTTTCAAATGGTTTCCAAACCATCTTTACTAGAAAGGATTAAGAGTTCTCATACCAATGATGAAGAATTTCAAAATAAGATTAAAGGTATGAATTATGGGAGATTGAGAGACATTGTGTGTGAAGAGGGAATTTTAAAATTTGGAAAGAGACTTTGTGTTCTCGATATACCTGATCTAAAAAGGGAATTGTTAGATGATGCTCATAGATCCAAATTCTCTTTATACCCTAGGAGCACCAAAATGTATATAGATTTGAAGGGACATTTTTTGTGGGACAACATTAAGAGGGAGATTGCTGATTTTGTGTCAATATGTATGGTTTTTCAACAAGTGAAAGCTTGAAGGCAACAGCCTGGAGGAGTCATGAAACCTCCTCCCATACCAGAGTAGAAATTGAACAATATTACGATGGACTTTATCATGGGGCTACCAAAGAATCCTAGAAGTAATGATGCAATATGAGTTATTTTTTATCGTCTTACCAAGTCAGAACATTTTTTTCTATAAGAGAAGATCTACCACTAGAACGTCTAGCAAGACTATATATTAATAAAGTTGTGAGACGTCATGGAGTACCCCTATCGATTCTTTCTGATCGTGATCCCTGTTGAGATCATTCTCACTTGAATTTCAGGGTATGTGAGATCAATATTTACCTTTGGTAGAATTTTCCTATTGCAATAGCTTCCATTCGAGTATTCATATGGCACTATATGAAGCGTTATACGGAAAGAGATGTCGCACACCAACCTGTTGGGATGACATTGGTGAAAGAAAACTTGTGGGACCAGAAATTTTGGAGGAAATGATGGAAAAGGTGAAGGTAATCCCAAACCACATCAAAGCAGCTCAAAGTAGGCAGAAGAGCTATGCTGACAACTGAAGGAAGGATTTGGAATTTTAGGTAGGAGATCATGTTTTCTTGAAGGTATCTCAATGGAAGGGTGTTAGATGTTTTGGTAAGAAAGGAAAATTGAGTCCCAGGTACATCGGACCATTCGAAATTCTAGAACGAATTGGGTTGATGCTTACCATTTGGCATTGCTTCCAAATCTCTCTAAAGATCACGATATGTTCCACGTATCAGTGTTGAGAAAATACATGCTTGACCCAACGCATGTACTCACCTATGAGGAATTTGAACTGGAACCCGATCTATCATATTGTGATGATCCAGTTGAGATTATTGATACGAGAGAACAAGTGCTGAGAAACCGGACGACTCGTCTAGTAAAAGTTCTATGGAGAAACCATAAGATGGAAGAGGCAACATGGGTACCCAAAGAACTTATGATGAAGAACCACCCGAGTCTTTTCATGCTATAGTATTATAGAAATTTCAAGGAAAAAATTATTTGAAGGAGGGGACAATGTAACACCCCAAGCTTCCATGGTACACTTCTCTTTGAATAATACAATAGTGTGTGTTGTACGCAACTTCGAGTTCCTACACACACCACAACCAATCAAACTAGACGTTATGAATAGTATTACCCACTTTTTGAAATTTAATAAATTTTATCTTTTAAAATGGACTACATTTTTGGATTTGTAATATCAAAATTATCCTAGGGTAAAATTTTGGTATTTTTCTGAAAACATTCAATTTTGATGAATAGTGAAAAACTCAAAGTCATGGTTTAAAACCGAATTTTTATTTAAATAATTATTTATTTTATTTAAATTCGATTATGGTTAAAATGGATACATAATACCTATATAAGTTCAATGTAATTTATTGGAGTTATTTTAAAATCATTTTAGATATATAAAAAGTTTATAGAACTTTTCACCGTCTTTTACCCACCTCCTAGGAGAATTTAGAAATTCACATAAAACATAATTTTACCACTTTTGTGAGTGGAATTTCAAAAATCTGAGAGACACAGTTATTATCAAGGAGTAAAATGTTGTTTAATAAGATAAAAATACTTTTTTGTGAATAGTATCTTTTTACTTTTGTTTACCACAGTTAAAAGTAAATAGGGTAATTAAGGGTACAAATGATATTAATATTACCCAAACACATGTCTTAATTCTATTGGACAAGTGGTTCTCAACCAAAAACAAACTTAGGAATAAAATATTATGATTTAGGTCCACTTGGATTAGATTAGGATATTTATTATTATTTAATTCAAAAAATAGTTAAAAGAGTTAAAATAAACATTTAATCACTAATTTTTTTTAATATATGGTTATACATAAGATAAATTATATTATAAATATTAATTATAAATCAAAAAAATTCCTAAATAATGGTATTATATTTATAATTTTTAGACTTAAAATAATATAATTTATTTATGACACTATGGTGATGCAGTAATTACCTAATTAATTAAATATTAAAATAATTTATATTGTAAATATCAAAATAAATTTAATTTGAGACTTTTTATGAATTCCACTAATTTTATAGGTTAATATGAAATATTAGTATTGGTTATATAAATTTGTTACAAAGTAATAATGCTGTTATGAAATTATCAAAAACAAAATACCAAATAGTGTTGTAATTGACATAAAAGAGTTTTGAAAAAATATATTATATTATTAATTGATATTAAATTCCTAAAAATCTATTTTTTGGCCAAATGACTTATATCATGATATCTGTAACACTAATAGACCACTTGGGAGTCTCTTGTAAGTATATAGTAAGTCTATTAACTATATAATATAAAAAAAAAGAGACATGGTAAATATCAAACTAATTAGCTAAGAGTTAAAACTAAAAATATGGTTAATATAGTGACCTAAACCTGTCTAAAACCAATTGGTTGAGTGGTTTTCGACCCATCCCCATATTAAAAAATTAAATAATATACTTTGGAGCCATTAGAAACCAAATATGAATTTAATATAAAATAATATTTATATCTTTTCCGAAGGTGCCCCTCACCCCTCTTATAAAAGGGCACTCCCCCTTATCACCAATTCATACCTTCAAAGCATTTTGAATCGGACAACCACTACCCAAATATGCTCTAAACTTCCATAAATTCAACCTAAAGGCTTTAGTTTTATCAGAAATCCATCCTATAGAGCCCTTTTTTATCAAATCAAATGGAAGAACTTGAAGAAGAGGTAATGTTTTCACCACCCCCATTCAAGTACCTTTCTTCTTCAACTTCTTATTTCATTGTTCATCCCATTCTAAAATAATAAATCCTGTATATTCTATATACTTTTATGTTATTATAAATATGGAAAAACCATATTCAGTATTCTATCCATCCTTTGAATGACATGTCACCATACATGCGTACATACGGCTTACCATCTCCACGTTGTGGTGTAATTGTTATTCAATAAATTATTATTTGGATGGGTATAATAATGATGTGTAATTCCTGTAAATAACAAATATAACATGATAATGGTTCTGTATATATGATATACCATCCAATTACAAAGTATTTTAATATCAAAAGAATGATATTGTCTCTCGTGCGTATGTACGGACTACCTTCTCCACAAACACGATGAGATTCATTCCCCATCGTATCCATTCAAGACTAATTCTCATTTAATAATTAAAAAAATTTATAAGGACTTGATATGATTCTGGATATGAATACGATACATCCTATCCATAACAAACATGGTTTATGTAACAAAACATATAAAATAAAATGAGTAGGTTAACATCTGAAACAACGATAATACTAAGATATTATTAACAATGAAATGTTAAAAGATCATATATGATATCATATTAACTTAAATGAATCTTGTATAATTTAATAAAAATTATTTCACCATTATACATGCATTTAACTTACTCTCGACTAAGGAAAAGTACAAGGTAAGGGTTTATTTCACAATCTCTTCATTATCTGACGTTGTTTGTACGTAATTATCTACTGGGACCTTTTTATCATCCACATACATGTTTCTTAAAAATGTATTTCAAATCATTATTACTATTTTACAGACTATGGGTTAAAGTCATTTATACCCTTGTTGACTTTTTATAAGATTATTATAAAGGAATATTTATATCTTTTTACAAATAAGGTCTTTTTAAGCTTTCCGACAGAATTAAGGTAAAAATGTCTTTTCTTAACTTATACGGTAGGTGTGGCTATTTTTCTACATTAAAAAATCTTCGAAGCTTACCTTACAATCTTATAAGAATATTTTCAAAGTAAATGTTTTATTTTATAATTATGTGACTTTTGAATAATTTAAAGAAAGAGATATTTCTCTCAAATAGTTTGATTTCATCTATGTCAACATCTTTTGATGGATTTTAAGCTTATTTGAATGTGATTTATTATGATACAAAACTTACTTAGTCTATTGAAGGTTTTGTGATATGTTTGACTATAGATGTGTTACTTTTAAACAATTCATGGTTTATGGATAAATTATTGACATTTCTTATGCTGGTTTTAATAAGAATGTTTAAGTTACGTTTAAACCTGTTCATATAAAGAATGAATTGGACTTAATAAGTGATGGGTGGAGCCCGTTATTGCTCTTTGATGCAATGGTAGGCCTCATGAGACAAAATAGTGTCTCGGAACAACTCTTTGACAAAATCTTATTTGTAGTCTTGGCATAAAGCATTGACTATGTAGTTACGATAGTCTGGAATTATGCATTCGATCATTATGAAAGTGGTTATTAATATTGCATGTGATTATTCGACTAGTAGAATATCCATGTGAATAAGTAAATGGAATTATTTCATTTTATCTTTTCCATATTATGATAAAGTTCAAGTTTAAAAGTCTTTTGTTTTAGTTACACATTTCCTTAAATGTTTGTGCTTATTTATGAAAGTTTTTGCTATATTGTTATCCTTACTGAGCATCTGAGCTCACCCATTTTAATGTTTAATTTTTCCCAGGATGTGAAGAAGTAATTTATGAATGGCCTCTATGGGTAGAATGAGGGGATATGATGAAAAGAAGTTTTTGTGGTAGTTTTCACTTTATGATGAAATGTACACGTTATGAATGTATCTAGTTATTCCAAGGGTACGAAACTAATCAGTCTTTCGAGACTTTATCTTTTGTGATCATGCCAATTTTATGTAATAATGCACCGACTCTAGTTAACTGGGGTTAGGGCATTACAATCCCCCACATGGATTTGATCTCGGGTCTCGTGGATTCCCTTAAGGAGTCCACGCCATTTGGGCTAAGGCTCATGTGCATGATCATCACACCTCCATCACTATTAGAACTTCATTGAAAAACAGTAGCACAACCTTATGAAGCCCCAAAAATTACACCATCATTATGGACTATAGAGTCGAGGTTCCCCTCAACCTATGCTTGGTCCCCTCAAGCTGACTAACATCCATCCTGCTAGTAACCAACTTCCCAGAATCATCTTTCTCATGCCGATGATGAGAATATGTATAACCACGTAAACAGTTGAGGGATTTTCCTTGCCACAAGTTCTAGAGGCACCATTAGAAGAAGACTTCACACCACCCCCATATGCATATTGTGCTTACTATGATCAAACATAGAAAAAAATTCAGATTAGAAGGGGCCCCTGCATAGTTTCCTGAAGCTTATACATCCTAGTTCACCAAACCAGTAGCAACATCGGGATCAACCACAATATTCAACTACCTCTGACCAGCAGCCTTACCTAGCCGTTACTTTGGATCCATGGTCCTCCAGTTGATGACATCATGATGACATTTATGGGCCAGATTCCCCAATTGACTATAGGTCAGACAGTAGTCAACCCCAGATTCAAAAGCAACGACGTGCTTCCATCTTAATTCTTCACCGACCGTGATCCAAATCCAATCCAGCAAAGGCTGTGATACATCCACCTCAACACAAAAAAGGGGGTTGATCGGAAGAATCATAGTAGGTGTGTGAGTATCTGAGTAAAGAAAACTACCCACCATATTTCCAACCATGAGAATTTTTGAAGGGTTTTGAAATAGTAAAGGGAGTTTATGGAGACTTACCCATGTCGCGATAGAGGACGGGTCACGATTCATACAGAGATCAAAAGATCATCAGAGAAGGAAGAACATGTTGTTGTTGAATCGATGAGGAGAACTGGACCAAGCCCAGTCTAGATCATCTTCCAAAGAAAACCGAATGATGATGTTTTGTTTATCAAGACGACCGACGATGACATGGTATTGAAAATAACATTTACCAAAAAACAATCAAAGTCATCAATCGAGGGCCATCAGTGGTAGAAACAAGACACTAGTGTCATGTTTAAAAAAATTGATGCCTCATTGAAATATGAAAATGAAATCTATAACTGAGGGACACCAAGATGACGATGAGGAACCTTCAGGCATAACAAAATAATTAGGAACTCTCGGAGGAAAGGTTATAGACCATGATAAAGGGTTTCCACAGAATTGGAGGGAGCTGAACTAGTTCCTCCTCCCCCCTCCTACCTCTAGGATGGGGGGGGAATCAACTTCGATCATTACATAGGGTTTCATCACTGAGGGTTTCTGAGACTCATCCCACCTCTTCTCATACTTGAACCTTCTCCATTATTCCTTATGCACATTAGCTGCTCAAGATTCCATCTATTCCTCCTTTTAGATTTTTTGTTTCTCATTCATTAAGAATCCAATTATTATGTTTTTGGTTGAGACAGATCACCCTTGGTTAGTCTATGATCCTTCTTCCATCCTTTATTAGTTTCCCTTAACATCCATGATGTTATATCCATGCAATCTCATTTGTCCTATTTTCATGATGTTTTTATATTTCTATGATTTTTTTCATTTCGTTTTTAATAAAATATCGATGTTGGATATGTGGAGCTTCATAAGCACAAGGTAGGTGGTTAAAAAATTTATATCATGTCCTTGATGTATATAATCTAACAACCCAATATTTTATGGTGTGTTTTTTTATAGTTAATCTTTTCAATAGCTTACATTGTATAAATCACAGAGCTTAAAACAAACCATAATATACAATTAATATTGTTATTTAAAATGAAATTGTCTCATTGCAATTAAATTTGTGGATGTTAATAATATTAACTATATTATGAAAATATAGTGTTAAATTCATTGGTTACAAATAATTAAAAATCAATATAAAAACCAAATTAATATAAAGGAATATTTTTGTATAAACTATTATTATGCGCAAAAGGTGTTTTATCCTAAAAAATAAATTTAATTACAATAAATGAATGATATTAATTATACTTATAATTAATATATTCTATCTAACATTTAACATTAATACTATCTATTTTCTAGACATGATAGAAAAATAAATATAGTTTATTATTCATAAAAAGCCATATTTTTATAAATACATTTTTTCTGCATTTTGATGGAATATATATTTTAAATATAGTTTTTGAAACATTAATAAAATATATTTTAAAAAATAAAAATATTATTTTAATTCGTATTATTAAGTGTTACTTTGGTTGATTTTTTGATATTTTTCGGATAAGTTTAATATTTTGTTGTATAGTAAAAAGATTGAATTTTAATTTAAAAAATCTTTTTGATCTAAATAAATTATAGTGTCAAATTATTTTTTTTATTTGTTTGGAAGTATAATTAGGTAAATTTTTATCATTTTATCTAATATAGGTCATTGGAAACAATTTCTCATTGAATTTTGTATAAAAAATTAAATCGTTTGAATGTCTTCACTTTAAAAGACTTGTTTTACTGTTCCATCATTGAGATTAATTTTAAATTAATTACTGCAACTATTTATTTTGAATTTAGAAAAATGGATTCCAAATTTGGAATCATTGGGTTCAAAATTATGTATACCGGACCATTTTTTAAAATTTTGAATATTACTTTTTTTAATTTTTAATATTAACACAGTTAAAATTAAATCGAGTAATTAAGGATAATACTAATATTATAAAACTACCATAAACCCTTTTTATAATTTTATTGTATGAGTGATTGTCAACCAATATCATCCTTGTGCCGATGTCGTGGCCTCTTAGAGTAATTTGGTTGACATTAACCCTTTTATAGTAATTTATTTTTATGAAAATCCAAATATGTGATACCCATGTTTTTAATACGCATTAAAATTTTAATATAAGGTTATTTAGAACACAAATTAAATAATAAATATTCATTTTAAATCTAAATGATTTATCTTCATCATGATAATTAATTTTAAATTTTTCTGAAATAAATTATTACTTCAAAATCTTATAAAATAATGATGCAATAATTATTTAATTAATGGGAGTATCAAATAAATGATTATATAAATATTAAAATAAACATAAATTGACACAATTAATATCATCCACAAATTATATAGATAAATTTCAAATTTTAGGGATATATTATATTTTTTTTGGTTTGAATAAGTATTATCTAAATGTTTTAAAAAGTCAAAGTAATGAATATTATAAAAATTTTCATTAATGCTATATTAGAATAAATATTATTTGGTAAAATGATATAAAATTCATAAAAAATAAAAAATTTCAAAATTATTGGGTAAATGATTAAAATTTCATTCATGAATCATTTAAGGTTGTTATGGTTTTTTATATTAATGATGTTAACCTTGAATGAGTAAAAATCCATAATGTCACGATAAGAGTTAGTGGGAATAATTAAGATTAAACCCAGAAGATAAGGGTAATAATTTGACCAAAACTGGTCTAAAAATTATTTACTGAGGGTATTTAAACCCATAATAATATAATCATAAGAATAAATCACATTGGTTGAAATTTTAATTTTAAATTCATTTATACTAATTTTATATTTTGAGAGTTTGCAAAAATGAACCTCTCCTCAATTATAAAATTTCACCTCCTCCCTCACTTCCTCACACCACTTTGAACCTTCTAGATCGACCAAAACCTACCCATTTCTACTCCAAAAATAATTATACATGTTTTGAAGGTCATTATCTTCCAAAAATTCCCACACTAAATCTCTTAAGATCATATTTAAAGAAATTCCATCGAAGAAGAGGCAATTGTTTTACAAACTCATTAATGTTCATTACTTGTTCTACTTCCTCATCATGTGTTTTTTCATAATAATGTAATAAATCTAGTATCATATATATTGATATTTTTTTATTATTATTTTACAACCATATTCAACCTTTTTTCTATCATACAAAAAATGAAAGAATCGCACGTTCGTACATACTACTTAGAATCTCCACATCATGGTGTAATTTTTTTCCATCAAAAATTTATTTGGATGGGTATAATGATTAATATAATAGATATAAATAATAAATATTACATGAAAATTATTCTGTATTCATACAATTTGGTACCCTTTCACCATTAAGATAATTATATCGCCACTTACAACCTACCATCACCACAAAGTGATGTGATTCATTTTCCATATTATCCATTCAAGAATGAATAAAAATTAACATAATGAGTAAATATAATATCTATGAACATAATATCACTCTATATATGAAATAAATATATCCCATCTATAATAAATATGGATTACATGATAAATCATTCATTGGAAAATGAAGTAGTTAACACCCAGAACAAGTGTAATAATGAAATATTGTTAACAAAATGATATAATAATGTCATATATGATGTAATAATTATTTTTGTTCTATTGTAAATAAATAAATTTTTTGAAACCAGTATAAATGAGATTAAATTAAATACAACAAAAGTACAATACAAGGTAAGGGTTATTTCATAATCTCATTATTATTCGTATTTGTTTAATTTTAAGTATTAACTTGAGAATATTTCATTCTATGTACAAGGTTTCTAAAAACATTTAAAAAAATATTTTTACAGTTATCCTTTGATTTTATAAATTATTTATTTACCCAATTTTGAATTTTTATAAAAGGTTTTGAAATGAATATTTTTTTCGTTTTCCAAACGAGGTAATTTATGACTTTTTCAACAAAATAAAGAAGGAATGTTTTTTTAACTTATATAGAATGAGGAGATTATTACATCATCATAAAGCCTTAATGTATTAAAGATTAATTTACAATTTCACACATTTATTTTCAATTAATTTTATTTATTTTAAAATTATATGACTTTTCAAATAAATGACTACAATGTAAAAAAGAGATATTCCTCTCAAGGATTTTCAATGATTTTATTAATGTATTTTATTCTCTGTCAACATCATTTATGGAATTTTATGCTTTATTGAAATTTATATATTATGATATCATCTACTTTATTTTACCAAATTTTTTATGATTATTTTGACTTTGGACGTGCTATTTTGATACCATTACTCGTTTATGGTTATTGTATTCACACTTGATATGCTAGTTTTTCAATAAGAGTGTTTATATTGTTTATGTATCACCCATTTAATATGTGGAATTCATTGGACTTAGTATGTGAGGAGTGTGTCTTGTTATATCCCTTAAATGTGTCAGTAGGTCTTATGAGACAAAATATGTTGGCTGTTGGATAATGTATTACCTGTTTATGTATAGTGTATGTGTTGATGCCTTGATGATATTTTTATGATGTCTAGCATTATAAATTCCTTAATTATGATATTAGTTATTGATATTCCATGTAATTTTTCAATTTCTAGAATAGCCATGGGATTAGTTATATAGAATTATTTTATTTTTATCAATTCTTTCCATATTATTCTCAAGCTTCATTTAAATTGATTGTGTTTCAGTTAAACACATTGCCTTAATGTTTATGCTAATAAATTTATAATAGATTACTCTATATGTTTACCCTTACTGAGAATCTGAGCTCACCCCTATCCTATGTTATTTTATTTCTAGGATGAAAAGATATATATTATTTCTAATATACAAGGTTAATCTAGGAGAACATTGATGCTCTCAAAAGACTTATTATGTAATATTTTATTGTTTAAATCATAATTTATGGTTCTTGAATGTAATATGGTTTCAAAAACTACTAAACTAACCAGTCCTTTGGGATTCAAATATTATATATATTCCAATGCAATAAAGATAGGCACTGGCACCAGCCTACGAGAGTCGGTGTCTTTATAGTCTATATCAAAGGAATTTTAGTAGAAACATGGAGACCTAGATTTAAGAAAATATATATTTGAGAGTAAAACCCAATGATTTTTTTTTAAAATATATCCAAATAAACATAGCTTATGATTTAGATATTTTTTATACATAAATTGTCAATTTCGATTATGTGATTCACGAGTTGGTAGATTATACATTATATTTCAAAATGTTATGATCTAATATAAATTATGCCATTTTTTTTTGAAATGTTACCTAGTGGACGGAATGGAAACTCTATCAATGAACATAATATTTATAGAGATTTACCTCCTATGAATTATAATGATTTTGGTGATAGAGTTGAAACTGGTGCTAAATACATATTATTATACAGGGACAAATGACTCAGGTTATGAACAATATCCTTACCCGTATGGAGCAACCTAACCCACAACACGGAGGAATGATGTTAATCTATTTCATGAGATAAAAACCTCCATCATTCAATGGTACTAAAAATCCATTTATAGTTGAATAATGAATATGTTCCTTATAAAATATATTTCTCTATTAGGGATGTATTTAAAGGGAGAAGGTTTTCATGACATTTTGTGTTCAATAAAGTGATGTGGATCAATATTTCCCATTGATTAAAAAAACTAAAAAGGATGATGAAAAAAACAAGGAAGGGAAGGGTTTTATTGAAATGTTATTGGAAAAATATTTCCCCCGCGAATAGAGAGCTGATATAGAGAGACAATTCTTGAATCTTAGACAAAATTATGATGAAAATACTGATAAATATAGACACAAATTTACATGGTGATCATGTCACGTTCTAGAATACATATGTAAGCCAATTAATATTATTAATCATTTCATTGATGGGATAAATTTATTCTTATAGAGTGAAAAAGTCTCCCAAATTTTCTTATCATACGAGGATATATTCTCACTTTCTATAAAGATAGGGAAATAAATCATCAAGTATTATGAATTTAATGTAATGCAGGAGATGAATATAATGGTGAAGTAAATGAAGGATAAAGTGTAAAAGGGAAAGATGTATTTTACCACATGTGATAATTATGGTAAAAAAACACCCTAGTACTTTCTTGAAGGGAATGGTATTTTGTTACAAGTGTATAGAGAAAGTTCTCCAGGCTCAATATTACAAGGGAAAGAATGAATTTGTAAATGTGAAATGTTTCAATTATAAGGAGATGAGACACTATAAAATTAAAAATCCCAACCGTTAAGGAAATATAGCTCATAAAAATTAAAGTGATCAAGGGAATTTTTATGTTGTAACTATAATAGTAGTGGAATAATTAATTTTTTTGGATTCATGAATTATGTTATGATATTATAGTTTTAAGAATTATGATATATATAAGGATTATACTATAGTACTTATTTATATAGATTTAGTATCATGTATGTTTTCATAAATGTTTTAAGGTGATAAAGGTATTCATATATATGGCACATGATAAAGAATATATCTATTATGTTATTTGGGGAAAATCATATGTTAATTTTATTTTATAAATATACTGACCTTACTTATAATTTTCTAGACTATGAATTTGTACAGATTTATTTCAGGTTATTCTTAAGATTAGAATAGATTAAGTAGAACATGGGATTTTATGTTTTGATTTTAACGTATAATATATCTTATTTAATAACCTATTTTCAACAATTTGGTTTTAGAAAACATTTAAAAGATGAAGGAATGAATTTATGATCTTATTATTCTTAAAAGTTCTCCATGCGTTAAAAATTCATTTTAAACATTCAATTCTAGGTTTATAGAATAAAGTGAAAATAGATTGATGAAAAAAAAAGGTTGAGATTTTGATTAAGATATAGAAGGAAATAAATTAAGTTCTTATCTGAATAGTAAAATAATTTGCCAACTCTAGGGAAAGGATTTTGAAAAAAAATGTTATCAATTTACTTTTTTATGACAAATCAATGGACTTTTAACAGATGAAAAATTTATGGTTTTGTTATTTTTAAATTTCCCATGACCATATTCTCTATCACTCTCCTTCAAAACATCAAATTTAGTTTTCTCTTCTATGTCCATGTTTTTCTACATGGAACCATTGTGTGTGTTATCTCAGGTGAAATTTGTGCTTCCCTTTCATTATTATAAAGCAAATGTTTCATTAAACATATCTCTAATGTGGGTTTTCCAAAAAGAAATTTTCAAGTATCATACATAATTTATGAAGTTAAATTAAAAACTGCAAAGATGAAATTTTTTTAAGTAGGGGAGAATGAAACACCCCAATATTTTATGGTATGTATTCTTTTTTATAGTTAGTCCTTTCGATAGCTTAAATTCAACAAAATACTGATATAAAACAAACAATGATATACTATTAATATTATAATTTAAACTGAAATTATCTCTTAGCTATTAAAATGGTGGATATGAATAAGATTAACTATTTTATGAAAATATATTATTGAAATCATTAGTTACTAAATAATTAAAAATAAATATAAAAACCAATTCAATATAAAAGAAATTGTTTTTATATAATTTATTATTATGATCCAAAGGTGTTTATCATACTAAATTAAATTAATTACTATAAGTTAATGATCTTAATTAAATTTCTATTTAATGTAATAAATATAATTTTTAACATTAATCCTATTTATTTTCTAGACATGATAGGAAAATAAATGCATTTTTTACGCAAAAAAAATCAGATTATATATTGGCAGTTTTTCCACTTTTTGATAGTGCACTTGTTTTAAATATAGTTCTTGAAAATATTTTAAATTATATTTGAGAAAATAAAATTCTTATTTTACATATAAATATAATAATTTACTTTGGTTTAATTTTTGGTTTTTTTGATAAGTTTCATTTTTTTAATAATTGTAAAAAAATATGGAATTTTAATTAATATTTTTTTTATCTAAATAACTTATAGTGTTAAATTATAATTTTGACTAGTCTTAAAGTATAATTATATAATATTGTTATTATTTAATACAACATATTTCACTGGAATAAATTTCACAATGAATTTTGATATAAAAACATTTCAATCTTTTGAACGTTTTCACTCTAAAAATTTGTTTTTTAGTTCCATCGATAAGATTATTTTAAAATTAATTACTAAAAATTATATATTTTTAATTTTAAAAAATGGATTAAATATTTGGAATTATTGAGTATAAATAATTTAAATATTTTCTTATTATTTTTAGACATTATGAATTGTAATTTTAGTAATTTTTTTTATTAAAACAGTTAATGTAAATCATGTAATTATGGGTAAAAATAACTATATAAAATTAACCTAACACATGTTATAAATTAATTGTATAAGTGATTGTTGATAAAAAAATCTTTGGGATTATTTTATAGCCAATTGGATCCACTCAGATGAATTTAAACATTTTATGGAATTTTATTTTAAGATAATCCAAATATTTCATAATGAGGTTTTTAATATGTATTTCATTTTTAATATATGGTTATTTGAACATATCTTCAACTATAAATATTAATTTTAAATAGAAAGATTTATCTTAATCATTATAATTTATTTTTTACTTTTTAATAAAAAAATAATTACCATAAAGGCATATACAATGATGATATTATAATATTTTTAATTAATGGTAATATCTAATAAATGAATATACAAATATTACGATAAATTTAATTTGAAAAAATTAATGTCATCCAATAATTTTATATAAAAAATTGACATTTTAGGGATATATTATATTTTTGTGTTCGAATTTATCTTGTTATATTGGTTTTTGTTAAAGTCAATATAATGAAAATTAATAAAATTCTCATTAATGTTATATTAAAATAAATAATATTTTATTAAATGACATAAAATTTATAAAAATATAAAATTTAGAGAAATTATTTGGATAACATTTAAATTTAATTAATTACTTTTTAGGTTTCGTTTGGAATTTTATGGTAACTACATTAACCTTCAAAAAATAAAAATAAATATCATCACAGTAAGAGTTAAAAGTGATTAATTAAGGTTTAAACCAAAAGACAAGGGTGGGAATGTGACCAAAACATGTCTAAAAAATATTTTTTTAACCTTTATATACTCATAATCAAATAATATTCGAAATAACTTACTTTAGAGAAATTTTTAATTGGAAATTAATTTATATTAATATAATATTTTGAGTGTTTCCAAAAGTGACTCTCGCCTCAATTATAAAAGGGAACCTCCTCACTCACTTCATCGAATCAAATTGAGCCTTATATCTAGACAAAAACCTAAAAAAGGTTTCTCTAAACATACTTATACAAGTTATAGAGGTCTTGGTCAATATAAAATACTAAATCTAAATCCTTTTAAAAGATATTTAATGAAAGACCATCAAAGAAGAGGTAATTGTTTTAACAACTCATTCATGATCTTCTCTTCTTCTACTTAATATTCATGTGTTGTTTTGATAATAATGTAATTAATTTATTATCATATATATTATAATATATTTTTTTTATTATTTTAAGACTATATTACACCTTTTATCCATCATATGAAAAATGAAGGCACCACGCGTGCGTATGTATGTCGTACCATCTTCATGTTGTGGTGTAATTTGTTTCCATCACCACTTTATTTAGATGTGTATACTGATGTATATGATGGATTTACATAAAACATATAACTTGAAATTTATTAATTATAATTAATATATCATATAATTCCTTACACTTTCACCATTAATGTAATGATACCATCGCTCGTGTGTTCATATGACCTACCGAATCCACAATGCGATGTGATTGATTTTTCATGTTAACCATTTATGAGTGATTATAAAAAATGTATATAATGATTAAATATAATATAAATGAACTTAATATCATTAATTATTCAAAAAATAATATATCCTATTCATAAGAAATAGATCTTATATGATATAAAATCAAGAAGAAAATGAAGCAGTTAACACCCGAAATAAGGGTAACAACAAAAAATTATTAAAAATATATAATAGGAAGATCATATACGATAGCATAAATTTTTATATGGTTAGGTTATATATTATTAAAATGATTTAAACCATTATACTAAAGATTAAGGAACATTATAATAAATAAATGTACAAGGTAATGGTTCTTTCACAATCTCATTATTTTCTTAGAATGTTTATGTTTAAGTCTTGACTGGGGAATATTTTCTTCCATGTCGATGTTTTCTAAAAAAAATCAAAAATATTTTTACTATTATAATATGGTTTTTAATGCCTTTTTCCCCGTGTTTTAGTTTTTATAAAATGGTTTTAGTGGAATATTTTTTTCATTTTCCAAATGAGTTACTTTATGACATTTTTGACAAAATATAGAATGAATTTTTTATAAATTATACACCATGAATGGATTTTACTGGTGTCATGAAGCCTTAATTTATTGAATTTTACTTTAAAATATTATTCATTTATTTTCAATTGAAATGTTTTTTTTAAATTGTTTTACTTCTTGGATAAATTTTTACAATGTAAAAAAGGTGTATTTCTATCAAAAAAATTAAATGATTTTATTAAATTATATTAATATATGTCAACATCCATTGATGAATTTTATGCTTCGTTGAGGTTGATCTATTATGCTATCAATTACTATATTTTGCAAAATAGTTTATGGTATGTTTGACTATGGATGTTCTATTTTGATACCAGTCATGGTTTTAGGATAAATTATTTACACTTCATGTGCTAGTTTTTCAATATGAGTGTTATTGTTATTTATGTTTCTCCATTTTCATAGGAGGAATTCAATGGATTTAGTAAGTGAGGATATGTGATCGATATAGCCCCTAGTATCATCATTAGGTCTCTTGAGAGAAACTAGTTTGGGTGTTGGCTGAGGCCTTAAATGTTTATCTATGGTGTCTTGGTTGAATCCCTGACGGTATGTTTATGATGTATAGTGTTATGCATTCCCTCATTATGAGATTAGTTATTGATATTCCATGTGATTATTCGATTAGTATAATATCTATGTGATTATTTATATGATTTTTTTTCATTTATTCTTCCTAAATTATTCTCAAGATTATTTTTAAATGAATTGTATTTCAGTTTTACATTTTCCTTAATGTTTATTCTTATTTATTTATAATATATTCCAATGTACGCTTACTCTTACTGCGAATATATATTAACCCCTTTTTTATGTTTTATTTTATACAGGATTACATAATATATATTACAAATTATTTTCATGGTTAATCTAGGAGAATATTTGTGCTATCAAAGGATTGAATATATTGTATTTTATTGCATAAATTTTACTGTGAGATCCATTTATGTAATCTGGTTTCCTGAAATGACAAACTAATCATTCCTTTGGGATTAAAATCATTTATCTATGCCAATATAATATTGAGGGGAATTTGATCAAGGATACTTGAATCAGGGACATTACATATAACACGTGTCGTTGTTATACGCATAGTAAATTTCTATGATTCACCTCTAAAAATGTGGTCCTCTTTTAATTAAATTTCAAACCCTATTAGATAAAATTCCATAGGTCCTTGAAATTGTTGGAGGTTATCTACCATTAATGGTACCACCCAATTGGGTGTGTTTGTTATATTCAATTTTAACTTTATAAATTCTTATGATTCCAAACTACCTCCTAAGTGGGTTTGGTATATTTATTATGATTCAAATGAATGAACTCGTTAAGTTGAAATGTTAAATGAAATAGAGGGAACATGGTTGGAAATGATCTATCACATGAACCTTATTATGTTGTGAAATTATTCCAAAGACTAATGGGACTAAATATAATATTAAAAAAAATTCAGCCCCTCTTCTAGACTATTATAAAGCATAACATGAAATGATTATTTTATATTTCAATTAATGACCATGGAATTTTGATATTGCGACATAGTCAAGGAAAGTGTTGGATATGAAGCTTCATAGTCCCATGATGTGAGATGTTGGACAAGATTCTACTTATCATTTATTGGGACATCATATATGAATTCTCACACTACCTTGGATAAGATTTTGATTATGATGATTCACATCATTGAATGACTTTTAACAGATATGGTATTCTGTATTCCTAATAAAATCCTATGGTTGATTCCCTTGTTTGAATATAAAACCTCTATCTTTTGACAAGTATTATTCAGTTATAAGCCTCTTATCATATCCCATATTTGGATACTTACATATATATATTCCTATATATATATATAGATTTATAAATCTATATATTATACATGTGTCATGACACTTGATAAGAGACATTTCATCTTAGGCCAAAATAGGAAGTGTCATACAGGAATCCTATGAGGAACCCAGACCAATAGGTTTAATTTATTCATTGTGCTTACCTATTTTATCTACACATGGATCAATTTATATTCACTAAAAAAATAGTTATATGCAATATTGGTGGTGGCCTACTGAGTTTTACTCACACCATACTTAGGTCACCGATTGGTACGAAAAATGATATCCTAACAACATGTTTGGACATAGATTAAGTAACATTAATCATTTAACAACTTAAGATAACACTTGGAAGGGTAGTAGTGGATGATCATATACTAATGATTCCTTCTGAAGTTGGAGTCATTTATTTATGTATTTTTTTCATTATATCCATGTTTTATAAATCATTTTTATATAATCTTCTTATATAATTAATCATCATGTTCATGAATGGATTTTTATTTAGAACTATCGTGGATATTAGTATTATCATGTGTCATAGAATTTATTTCATTCCACTATTTATATTATTAATTTGTTTCCTCTTTTGTTTTGTATTGATCCAAAGGGTAAAATCTCCCCCATTATACCTCCATTAGACCCTCACTACTCATTGGATGCCTTTGGAATATGAGGAGGTGTTCCTGAGGTCACACATCACACCGGCTTGGGGATCCATTTTAGTGTCTTCCATGTTGGGATGTTAAAAAGCTTTATCAAAGGTCATTTTACTTGTATTACTATTTGGTTCTACTATACAAGACACTAGGAACATCTCATCACTAAGAAAATAGCTTATTTATGGGTTTGGATAACTATTTCATGGGGGAAAGATCAAGTTTCTATGGATGGGACTATTGTTCGTGATGATTCATTACTATAGATGATTATTATTTTGACTTCAGTGAATGATTTAATTTTTCAATGGCTATTGATTAATTAGATTTACCTCTTAGATAGGTTTATAAAGGGTCCAGGTGCATTTATGTAATGATTTTGGCACATAGGATTCACGTGTCATTATCATGAATATCTTTATACTAAGCTTATATGGTTACATAACATGCTTATTTACATACCGTTCCTATGAAAAAATTTCTATGATTACATCTATTCTATATTGATGTTATAACATTCCATTTTATTATTAAGAATTAGGTCTAGTTAAATAGAATGTATTCACCATCCTAAATGTGATTTTCCCAGATATCATGATTGTAATTTTCTAATTAATAGGACTATAATTAATGAAAAATATAACATTGTTTAAAAATGTTAAATGAATTAACATGGGTGAAAACATTAAATTTAAGGTAAATTGGTTTGTTTTAATAAAATCACCTTTGAACATAGGTATTTCAATTAAATGGTGTGTTGTGTTTCAACTTATAAAGGATTGTAACTTTATAACGTGGAAATTAAAACACATATAAATTAGTCCAAATATTATTAAATCGACTCTTGTAGGCGAGTTTTAGCATTGTATTACTATGAGATAAACCCATTATGGATGTTCTGAAATTTAAAATGTTATTTGTTGCACTTAAATGGGATTCCAATTCTGATTTATAGGGTATTGACTCCATAAGTTTGGAATGGATGAATGTATAACTGAACTCATATTAGAATGATGAGACCCTCAACATCCACATTTTTTTTCAGGATTAATGCTTAACACCATGAGGGTTTATCCATGTTAAATGTGATGGTTAATTAAAGTGTTAGTACCCACTTATATGGTGTTTTGTAAAAACATACGATGGAATCTTATTTAACTAATTCTACAATAATTGATAAAATTTCTCTTGATATATTTTGATATATATTTATATGAGACATTGGTAAATTTAAATTTCAATTACAACCTAATGATTAATTTCATCAAGAGATTTCAATTGAAATTTTTATTCACTAAGCCCAAAAGTGAGAACTTATAGATAAATAATGATTTAAAAATAAATTTTGAGATAATTCTTATATAATACTATATGAATTCAGCTATATAAAGTGATAAGTGTTATTGCACAATGATTTCATTTATCACTGGTACTTGATGATTCCTATACATGATTGTATTTAATATTTAATATAAATTCTAAATTTATGATAGTTGTTGAATTAAATTCATTGGTTTATGTCAATAATGAATAATACTTATATAAAGGTTATCTCTAGAATGTCCCTAAGAGATTATTAGAATAGGAACATTAGCATTTCCCATAGGTCTCATTTAGATAATATTTATTATTTCAATAACCTAGAGATTTATTGAAAGAGTGTAGTGACCTTTAAATAATAAAACAAGTTTAAAATTTGATTCCTTATGTTATGTATGGGTTTAGCCTACTATGGTAGCTCCCTTCGAGATGGACATTCAATAGACTTTTTAGCCGAGTTTCTTGGCCAGGTAAGTGTAGTTAATTGAATTTTTGAGTCACCATCATGTAAACAGGTGGTTTTTTAGTAACATGAGAAAAATTTAATTCATATTATTAGTGGTTTATACCTTCCTAGGGAATGGTCCAACACATACTTGGTCATTTGAGCATTTTTCTCTTCTACATATATGACTTCAGAGGTCTTCATAAAGGTTAATGGTTATGTGGGATAACATGGATATGAGTTGATCTTTTGTCAATGAAAAAACATGCCAAAAATTCATAATTTATTTAGGCCTATGAATAACCAAAATGATGAACTTGTTACAATGAGTCAATATCAAGTAATTACACGTTTTTACATGTGGTTCTATCAAATTAGAAAAGTGATGTATTGATCCATTTATATTTTTGAGATTATTGTTCATAAAAGCTATGTGTACGAGTCATATCTAGAATAGAGTTACCTGTATGTTAAAGGAGTAGTTGTAAGAATTGTATCCAAGAGAACCTAGTTGTAATTTTAATTTTCATAATAATCAGGGTGATGTTTTAAAAAGGATAGAGTGTGACAACACTACTGCTAGGTTTTTGTTTTGGATTTTATACCTGACGTTGTTGAAGTTAATATACAATTATTTGGAAGAAATTCATGTTTATTTATATCTTTGAACGTGTTCTAGTGATCTTAAAAGAATTTTTTATTTCTAGTAATTCTTGTAGGCAATGGGAATGTGTGTGTTGGCCATGAACATGAATCACGTTTGGTGATGGAAGAGGCATGTGATGTGGAAGAAGTTTTCTTAATCATTAATGAAATTACTCGGAAACTCCCGAGGTGGGTAGAATCATGATGGTCACTTAAAACATGTAATTATAAGTAAAAATAGGAACATGACCATATAAGACCACTTTTAAATGGTCAAAAACAACTTCTTGAAGCCGATGTGCTAGTAAATTCGAGCATCTTAGTCATAAAAGTGATGTTTCATTTAATTAAGGGAAACATAAGAGCTAGAATAGACTAGGTTTATGAATATCGTTAGGGGAATTGAGATTTTATATATTCTTGTTTAGATGATAATGTATAGAAGGTTCTTTCTTTTTGCAATATTTTCATGGTGATTCATGTATTTTTCGAGGAATCACTTCTGGTTCATAGGTTTTAAGACTAGATTCAATGGGATGAAATATTAAGGATCCTAGCCTAGTAGACTAGTGGATGTGCAGTTGATGCTTTTGAAATGACACTGTGATATGAGAAATCATTCGACAAATCATGGAATATCTAGGTGCCCTATTTTGAAGAGGAGTTCCAAGGGATCTCTAGACATGGTAAAAAAATAACTTCAATATCTTGAAGCACAATCTTCTTAGACTTAATGATGGAAAAATCATTGGATTATGAGTCGAATATTGAATCGAGTGGTATGGGATATACACCCACTGTGCATGTCAAATATAGTTCACTCCATTTATTCATGGTAACAACGTAATGTGGAATATCGGTGATAATATGGTTTTGGGATGAGGATTGATGGTTCGGAATTTGAAACATACGGACATGGAGACCAAGATAATTGGTTGAAATAATGAAATATCCATATGATGAGGAATGAATTGGAAATAATCTAGGTTATATTAAATGGATAACCCATGGATGGATCATATCAAGAATTGTTGGGTAATATAGAGTCAGGTGTTGGTAAAGGAAATTATATTCGGGTTAGATGTGATCATTGATTGGGAGGAGCGATACATTCTTCTCAATGCAGTCTTAGTGTACTCATAGTTTATTGATGTTCATACTTAATATCATTACATCATCCTGATTATATTGAGAGATCATTCATTATACATTGATCTACAAAACTATCCTTTTCTGGCTTAATGAAAGGACTCCTTGGGAGTTACCATCATGGATTGATTTAAGGTAATTAAGATGGTCTGTGGAACACCATTGTATTTTTGAGGGTGGTGAGCCTTGTGATTTATGATTCAATGAACACCATGAGATCTATTTTTGAGAGGTATTAATGTGTTATGTTGATTATTTTGTTTGTGATCTGGTCTGAGAGGGTTTTCATCCATTTCATTCCTTATGTTTGTGGTTTGATGGGCATGGGATATAGTGATCATGAAGTGTTTTTGTTGGTGTGATGATAAGGATTATCCTAGGGAACATACTAGAACACCAACAATTATTGGGAAACCCTCATATGAGAAGGGTCCTCATACATATAGAATGATATGTGATGTTTTTTTTAACTGTTGAATTCTAATGGTTAAATGGAATAAAGTACGACAAGATATCGTGGTTATTTTGATGTAAAATTTTGAATAAAACTTTTGTGGAGTCTAAGTGAGGGATTCTGGCTTGGGATGGTTGTGATGATCCTAGGGTATCAGATCAAGAATGTGTTAATGGTTTTTTAGGACACTGTGATATTTTTGGAAATAGGATCGTTCAACTAGGAGATATCACTGGAAGTTAGGTATAGGCCTAAATGAGTGTTGTTGGAATGATCTTAGTGTTCCTTGGGATATAGGATTTAAAATCTGGTATTAGTGATGTGTCACCTATTACAGTTGAAATTTTTTTAAATTAGATTACCAATGGTGTTTTTACTTGAGTTTCATAAAATAGATAGTTGTTGTCGATGAGGAAGCACATAAATCATGTCATTGGGATGAGATAGGTGAATTTTAAAGCTCTAAGGGATATTTTCAAGGAAATTCTATTTGATTAGGCTAACTTGTTTGATTATAATTAAACCATTTAATCAAATTGATATATGTGTCTGGAGTGACGTTGGGATACTAAGAACATGTGTTATATGAAATTCAAATGGTGGAAGTGCTACAAATTTTAATTTTCCATTGAAAATATAAACCCTATGGTAGGGATCACCATAGTATATTGAATGAAATATATGATGATATGATGATTGTTTTGGTTAGATGTTCTTGGTAAAGTATCGTCTTGATGTATCAATATAGATTATGATCATTCACACAAGTTTTAGAGGCTTATGTGTCGTATGTTACATGCAACACTTGGAGGAGCATTGGACAAATAAAAATGAAACTGATCATTTAAATGGGAAATAAAAGACTATAGTTGGGTAGGATATGTTTCCATTATTCCCATATTCTTCTCAATGATGACAATTTCTATGTTTGAGATTATTTAGGATCCAATGTTTTGTGTGGGTTAAATTTTCCAATGGAATTTGAGTTTTTATTTTTTTGAATGGGACAAAATTAAAATTTAGCTTAAAATGTTATTTTAAAGAGTTGGAACACAAAAAAAGATGTTTTTAGATGAATATGAAGGCTAGGGATGTTTCTTATAACATCAGACATGTTTCAAAATAACAGGGCTTCGAAATAACAAATTTTACGAAGAAAAGGGGAGGAACATGATTAGTGAATTTTTAGTTCTAACCATGCCCCCAAATTGTGTTCCAAATAGGGGTTTCATAGGGTTTTTAAAACCATTAATCTAGGGTCATATGACTATGGAATTACGTTGTTGTTTATTATACAGTTCAGCGCATATGTTGTGTATAGTTTGTTTAACTATGCACATAGCTTCTGTAGGGTGTGGAGGTGAGACACTTCCAAGGGCAGGGTTTGTGCATGGTTTTTTCTAACAGTGCATAATAACCGTACGAGGTGTGGCTCTTAGGAAGTGTTAGAATCATGGGGGCACATTATTAACCAAATTTTTTAGACAAACCATGACCCATTTAGAAATAGAGTGAAATATACATTTTTCTATATCATTCCCATAAAACACAATTCTTCTTCTTTTACCTCATTCCTTACACATAGTAGCCGCTGGAGCTCCCCTCACCCATTCCATTATGAATTGGAGTTTATAATTCATCTAGAATATAATTTGCGAATCGTGGGTTGTGCTAGATCACCATCTATCAATCAATATATCATCTTCCTTTTTTTATTATCTTCTCGTTCAATTTTTGGCATTATATCCATACATGCACATTTTTTCTATATTTTCAGAGTTTTCTATTTCTTCTATTTCAGTCATTCTGATTCAAATAAAATCTTGATATTGGATGAGTGGATATTTTTATATATGAGGAAGGTGTTAAAACACTTTCCCCTCAAATTCATGACGTATGAAACTTGTGTCATTGTGGTGTGTGCCATACATTTATATGCTTCGCCCCTAAAAAAGTGTTCCTATTTTAAATAAATGTCCAGACATGTCAGAGATATTTCTAAAGTACCTTTATATTTTTGGACATAACGTTTCATGTTCCCTTGGATAGGATGTTGATCATGATTCTTCACATAATTTATTGAGTTTTGTTATAAATTATATTATCTAACCCAGGTTTACTATAAAGGATGATTCCATTGTTTAAATATGAATCCTATGGATTTATACATGGCCTTATTGGTTATAATCCTAGATTAATGTATAATATTTATAAAATTATATATATATATATATATATATATAACAATTTATACTATTACATATTATACATGTATCATGAAACATTCTCTGAGTCATTTTGGATTAGGATATAACCGGAAGTTTCAGACGGGTATCCTATGCGGAAGTCATACTGTCATGGTTAATATTTTCACTAATCTTTATTATTATACCTTCATCCTGCACATTTTATATTCGAGTAATGGATAGTCTAAGACACCGTTAGTGTTAAGCTACTATGTTTTGCTCACACCTTGTTCGGTTCACCGAATGATACCCATATAGATATCTTGACTACATGTTATGAATTTTCTTGTGCATTTTTACTGATTTTACATCATTTTATATGATTTGGTTGGGGATCAGTGTATTATCATAGAATCTATATTCCTTCCAATGTTGACGTATTTTATCAATGTGTTCATCTGTTAGTTTATCTCTACATTATGTATCAATTATGTGGTGTATTATTTTCTTATGTCTTTTTATGTTCATGCATGGATTCTTATTTGGAACTAACTATGGTATCAATATTTTTATCTAATATAGATTTACATAAATTTAACTATTTATATTATTCAGTTATTTCCTCCATTGTTTAGTACTAATCTTGATGTTTTACTCTCCCTAATTTTCCTCCATCGTACCCTCAGAGTTTTTTTGGGATTCCTCTGATGTGTGATGAGGCATGGATGAGGTTACACAACATACTAGATTGGGGAACCATTTTAGTGCCTCCCATGTTTGATTTTATAAATTGATCATATCTCTACGTGGAAATGGTATCCCATACATATGAATGAGTCGTACATCCATTTCTCATTCTATGTAATGAAGGTGGAAAATGATGGTAACATCATAATAATAAAATATATGTGTATTGATGATACTAGATTCATCATGTTATAATGGATACAATAGTTTTAGAGAATGTTTTTGAAGAAAAAAAATTCAAAGAGCTCAGTTATGATTTATACATATTCTTTGAGAGGCCTTCTTTCACTTACACCTTAATCTTTCAAATATTCCTCTTAGAAGAAGACAAGGGGATAGAGGATGAAGGAAAGGAAGCATGTAAGGTTTTTTTGTAGGGATTTGTTAAGATATAATGCTCCAATTTTTTTAACTAATTAATAGAGGAGTTTCCCTATTGTAAGTGGGGGAGATGACACATATTTAATTAATAATAATATTTAAATAATATAATGTCAATTTCATGTGAATTTGGATTTTAATGAACATGAATTCAATCGTATGATAATATAGGTTTAAAATATCATCCATAAAATACTAATTAGACATATTTATTTGGAAATATTACCCATATGTTTTATTTTAACACCCCCACATCTGAAAACCCTTTATAACCTCACCTATGGAAATAATTTTTTACTATTTTTAATATTCATTTAACAAAAAATGAATAATGTATCATTAAAAAATTTAAAATAATAATTTTTATTATACAATCCACATTATTAAATTAATTTTATCGGAGTGGAGAATTTTAATTTTAAAATAAGGATGAGAAATGAAATTAATACCCATTTTAGGGCGATGAATTTTTAATCATATAACTAAGTTTCGTCTCAATGTTGTCATATAAATTACTATTACAAAGAAAATAAAAAATTATTATATAATATATAATAAAAAAATCAATATTATTATTAATAAATTGTGTTTAATTTAATTTATTATGATAAAACCACATTTCACACATAAAACTATTTTTAGAGAAATGATTTTTTATGTTCAAAATTGATCTTACACCAAAATTAATGTATAATGAAAATTATTATGTAATTAATTAAAATTTTTCTAATTATATTAGAATTACGTTACTTAAGAAAAAATAAAAAAATTAAGGTGAATTTTTAATTAAAATATTTAATTAAAATAAATGATAATTTTATTAAAATTCCTATATCTAACTATTCAATCGAAAATAAATCTTTTTAAAAGGAATCACAAAAAGAATCACCAAAATATAATATTGAAAAAACGATTTCAATTTTTTTTAATTTATTATAATAATATTTATAAAAAATTTATAAATAAAATATAATTTGTGTGTATAAAATGTAATAATAACCATTTTTATGAAAATAATTTTTTGAAGCATAAAATGATTTTACTAAAAATTGAGTACATATTTTTATGAATTACACTATACATTTGAATTTTGTAAAAACTGTATACTTCATTTAATTTTTTCATTATTTCTATTCATACATCTAATTTAATGGCTAGGTTATAAAATACAGTGATCCGTTTTAAGATTGGTGTTTCATGTCAATCTAGCTATCAAAAATAGTATTCATCTAAATTAAATTTTAAGTGAGTTATAATTAAAATATAACATTTAACTACCTTACTAGAACGTCCTACTAAAAATTATTTTTATGTGAACTACATATCTCAATCACTGCTTCCCACTCACGCAAATTGCTTCAATATTAAACCCTGGCTAAAAAATTGATTTGAATTACCGGAGAATCCCTAATGCCTTAACCTCTATAATGAGTCTCTATCATAACCTAAAATATAAACACATATCAAAAATATTAAATTATTCCCCATAAATACCTCTAATAAAATCTCATAAATTATTTTTATCTAACCAACACATTCTACCATAAATCCTATTCATTTAAAAATTTATACCACAATAAATTTGATAGAGTTATAATTATTGATAGGATGGTCCCTTAAATTATTTTTATATGATCCCATACAATTCCCACAAGTCATGTAATATCCATAGTGTAGGTGTGAAATTCCCATTTCATGCATTATCATTAATCAAATCAATGTTTTTGTTTTAAGATCTATCATAATTTATCAACATGAACTTATATGAAATGTGATAGTAAATCACTTTCCAATACAAAGGTACCATGACTAAGTAACTATTCTATTAAAGATGGTAATTTATGTCAAAACACATAGTTATATAATGATTCAACATTTTATCATTCCCTAACTAATATAAACTATTAATTCTATAAAAACAATTCATTATTAATCATTAAAAGTATTGTATATGATCCCAAAACACATCACCTTCCCATACCATAGTGTATACACCATCATTCATATCCCATCACATTCCGATATATCATTTTACTTGTCACGACCCGACCCTACACGGGCTCGAGCCGCAACTACCACAAGCCTGCCTCTATATGCCAGGGGTTGGCGACCAGCGTCGAAGGCACAATAACTTGGGGAGGACTTTGCCTAAGTACCTGTACACACACAAACAACACACTCAATGAAAAAGTGTAGAGTAAAAGAGAAAATAAAAGTACCAACTGCTATAAATAAACCACAAGAGTGCATCGACCTCTAAACAGTACAAAGAAAGTGCTGAAAGTAAACTGAAAAGAAAAAGGGGCAAACACGCGCCAAAATAGAAAAGTGCCACAACCCGGTAATAGGTAAAAAAAGAAAACTACTGGAAGGGTCCCCCACCTGGAACCTGACTACGACCACCGCACACGTCCCAAGTTCCCTAACTCCTAAGCTCCACTGAAGTCACGACCAACCTGTCTGTCGTCTTCAAGGGCACACGAAGTGCGGGCAAAGCCCAAGCAGGGGTGAGTATAAAAATACACAATAGGATACCCCAAAGGCTCGATGGAGCAACCAAAGAGGTACCGAACGGGGAAAAATAGAGAGAACATGAAAAGTAAAGGAGTACAACCGAGAGTGCAGTAAAGCATAACAGTAGAGAGTCTAGCTCAACTCAATAAGAGGAAAGAAGGTAGACTCGTCCATACACAAGGAGCTGAAAACGATGAGAAGAAGAACTTCTTGTTGAGTCTTATCTACCTATAGTATGAGAGTATACTTGTCCAACCATAAGAAGTTAGACACGGAAAGCACATGGCATACCCCGCGCGTCTTCACCTCTCCTGGAAGGAGAGTATCCAAACCCAAGAAGTGGGTACAAGAACAATGTATATACATATATATATGCTCAACAAGAATACCGAACAAGGTCGTAAGGGGATCTCCATCCCATAGCTCAGTCCAAGAAGGTGAGTAGCCAACAGTCCCAGAAATAAACACCGTCGATGCCCAGCATCATGCACGTATACCCTGAACTGCAAGCCATGGGGCTCAAATCACCGTACCTCGACACTATCCGCTTTGGGCAGCACTGACTTGCCCGCACGGTTTTAGATCGCGTCACAAGGACGTGTCTCAGTTGGAAAATTTCCCATCATACTTGAGAGTTCTAGGTGAAGTCAAACCACACCTCGTCATTGTCACACAGTCGAGGGGTCTGGTCAAAGTCAAAGTTTTCACATCACTGACCCATATAAACAAGGTTCCCGCTCTGGTAGTCACGAAGTAAAGCCACAGACTAGCCTAGTATAAAAGAATGATTCTGAAATACGAACAGGTGACCCACTTCCTAGCCCTGTTGGAGGTTGATTCATAAAAAGATATTGGGTGACCCACTGCCCAACCCTGCTGGAGGGTAAACCCTGACAAGATATCAGGTGACCCACTGCCCAGTCCTGCTAGAGGCAAAACCATAATACATCATCAGGCGACCCACTACCCAGCCCCACTGGAGGGTAAAACCTAATACAACATCAGATGATCCACTGCCCAGCCCCGCTGGAGGGTAAACCTGGAATAAGTCGACAGGCGACCCCCTGCCCAGCCCTACTGGAGGGTGGACCTGGAACAAGACGACAAGCAACCCACTGCCCAGCCCTGCTGGAGGGTAGACCCTCAAGAGTCGTCGGGTGACCCACTACCCAGTCTCTTGTGGAGGGTAAACGCTGAGATGTAAATGAGCAACCCACTACCCAGCCATGTTTGAGGGTAAACCTGAAGAAGCCGATGAGTAACCCACTGGCCGGCCTGCTGGAGGGTAAACCCGGATCTGCTCTGGCCATTTCTACTGGATGGTATAACACTGGCCAATAGAACTCGGAGTGGGTATCGCGCAACCACCCAAATCCAGAGCAAAACCAGGGGAACCACTCAATCCTACTGGTCTAAATCATCGTGATCAGGACTAGGTGAAAGTCAACTCGGCTAGTCAACCAAACGAGAACAGATCCAGAAGGAAAACTCACCCCTACTAGTCAGCAGATGAGAACTGAAGAACCCTCTACGTCATGAGAGGTAAAAAGTACATAAAGAAAAACACGACACGCATCGGGGGCCCACAAGACGTGTGGACCCAAGTCAACCCCAACCAAGTGCTCAAACGTTCTTAGGTACAAACATACACATGTACCTCCCAGTGTTCTCGCATACTTCCAGTGTGTGCCATGTCTCCCACCAAAAAGGCTAATGTGCACACAACACCCATCGTCAACGTGAAGGAGTAAACCTAACAACCCCCAACTTGCCACCTCAACGGTTGAGGCATGACCAACCACATCTCTTTAGACACCAACATCACTCTCCCATGAGTGCATGTGATCACACGCCAGGGGTCCTCTACAAACATAGTAGATGAACCGCCACTGGGGAACCATACATATTTCTACATTTAATAAGATCGCGTAAGAGGCATTTCTCACCTGAACGGATTACACCTTTGTAATCCTCGTGAAAAAACACACGACATAGACTACGTACTCACCTCAAACGGATATCTGACAGAAAAGTCTCCAACACCGCCTTACACCTGAACGGCGTCTCGTGGTCCCAAGCCTCGGCCCCGAAAATGGTCGGGCACATCGCACCATTGTCATCACCTTGGGAAAACACGTCAAAAGGACTGCTGACTTGAGTGTAACGGATATCCGGAGAAAAAGATGCATTCCAGCGCACCGCACACAAGCGGTGCTACGAGTGACCCGCATCTCGGTCCCGAAGCACAATGAACGGATCACACCGTTACGATCCGCTCGAAAAAGTACATAAGATGGACTATTCACTTGTCCAAAATGGACACCCGGTGATAAAGCTGGAAATCACCATCAACACCCGAGACGGCCTTCATAGGGCCCACATGATCAAGTGGAATTAGAGCGGGCGGATTGCACCAATGCAATGCCCTCAGAAAAACACCCAATATTGACTGTTCGCATGCCCCGAACATACATCCGATGAAAAGGTTGTAAAGCGATGCACGCAACTCAAAAGACGGTCCAGGGGGCCCACATCTCAACTCCAGTTTCAAAGCCCGAAACCACCCTGGAAAGCTTTGCCTCAGCACCAGGGTCTCAACACCGCTGATGGCGCTCAAGACGGACGTCAGATGTGTCCGAGCCGCATAAAACAAGAACCCCTGGAGAAAACGTCATTCCAATTAAATTACGCATCGTGCCACCACAATCCCGTACCAGGAATTAAAATTTCCCGAAACCATCTCAAAACGTTCCACTCGATCCCATGAATGTGTCTCCATAGACGGCATGCAAAACAGACGCTTGTAGTGGAAAATACGGGCGTTCGAAAACTGAGGCGGCAGGGCCCCTTGGGCTGGACCGGCCTGGGCCGGCCGGTCCGCCCGGTCTCAGCCGGCCCATGCTGGCTGGCCCGGCTCGCAACGCCCGGCCCGTGGCTTGGTCGTGCGGGCCCGTAGTGGAACCGGTCCCCGCTTGGCCGACTGGCTGAGTCCGGTTTCCGAGTGACGACCCGCGCGACGCAGGTCGTGTTCCCCCGCGGGGTCGCATGCCGCGACCCCGGTCCACCCCCGTGCCGTGGGCGTGTCCGCCGCCTGCCGCCTGAAGCGTGGCCGCCACGCTGCCTGAAGACCGAGCCACCATGCCGCTTGAACCCTGGACTTCCACGCCGCCTACAACCTGGACATTCGCGCCGCCTGCAGCCAGGAACCGAGCTGCCGCTGCGCCAAAGCTCACCGAACCGCCGGAACCCGCTGGGAAACACCTCCAAAACCCGCATTTTTTCGCCAGACGATTGCAGACGTCTCAAAGATCAGAATTTCGATCAGAAAGGATCATTGGAAAGAAAATTTGACTAACTACCCAACCAGGGGATTAGTTTTACAATCAAACAATAATTCTATGTATGTTCATGGATACAAAGGATTTGCGGGAATTAAAAACGAAACAAAATGACGCTTACCTCACAGGGCTTCGCCCGAAGCATCACGGAGGGTCCGCCGCCGTGGAGATTCCTTGATGGAGTGGAAGAGGAGAGTAGGAGCTTGAGGGGGATACCTTGAGGGTTCTTCCTCCAAAGAAACAAAGTAGAGGGAGGTGGAGGAATTGGGTTTAAATAGGAAAACAATTAATTAATTAGAATTTAACTAATTTCATCCTTAAAATAACCCGCATCTGAAATGCTCTACAGGGTCAAGGTTAAGCCTCCCTTAAAGTATGAACCACCTCTTGAGCACAATGGCAGTCTTGTAATTTTAATCTGAGACCCCGTTAAAATGTTATTAAACTCAACGCCCGAGGCCGCCAAATTATGAAAACGCCCCCAAGGCCATTTTTAACTAACGGGTCGTGCCCACGAAACTTACACCCCTCCGTGGGTAAACGGCACATTCCGGAATCAATGGTGCTCTCGGTTTCCCAATATGAGCCACTGTTTAAGAGATACTTTAGTTTTAACATTAAAAGAATAAATAAATTAATTTAATTATCTGTTTAACGTTCTGATAGCGAGCGTGGGGTCCTAAAGTCCCGCAACAACATACTTTATGTCGTTCCTAGGGTAAACACCCCATTTAGAATCCATCTGTACACTCAAATCCTTGATCTAAGATACCGTTTAGGAGTTGTCCCATTTATTTTGCGTGCCCAGTGTGAACGCACTGAAAATTTAATTCCAGCCACACCGGGTCACGGAAACGTAGGCCGTCTGAAGGCGCGGCTATGGAATAACATCAAGAATATTCCAACGTCTTTTACAGCCAAAACCGGGATCTTACATTACTGCACTTGGTGATATAAAATTACATATAAATAAAAAAATCATTTTTCCAGTGATTCTAATTCCATTTGTTTCTCATTACATGGGAAGGCTTCCCATCCATTTACTTTATTCTAAGTCATGTTCCCTTATAAATGGATGTATTATATCAAAATAATACATGAAAAACACCCTAAATGTATCTGAAGTCTAGATACCTCTTGTATTGCAAACTTGAATGATTGGAATACCAAACATATAGGCCATCACTAAAAATCATCCTATATATCCAAAAATATATCCCATCATCTCGAACATAATTATTTTAATCATGGAATCTATATATTTTACCAATAATTTCATATATAAACACCAATAGTCATATAATTTTCATTTTATCATATATCTAAATAATCATTCTTCAATCTATAAAAGACCCGGTCCATTCTAATATAGACCTCATAGGTATAGATCAAATAATTTATCACCTAACATCCCCTTAATTCATTATTAATCACACATTGTTAGTGTTTAACTAATTTTTTATTATCATGATCTAAACTTTATCTCTCCCTAGATTTATTATCACACAATTAATTACATATTTAATTAATCATTAAATGTGAATTAGTGACTGATAAACCACATTTTTGTTAAATGTTTTGTTTTTAGAAATGACATATTTTCCCCACATTGTGCTAAATATGTTCACTTATGAAAAACCATGGATTTGATCATGTCGGTGAAAATTTGATGAAAATTCTTGTTTAAACCCTTTAAACTACACCCTAGTATTTTTGATATATATATATTTTTTTTTATTTGTAACTGAAAACTCATGATAATATTCTTCTTGTTTTGGGCCACTATATTCATTTGGACTATCTGTAAGGAATCGACCCTATTTTCCCAGAGCCGGTGCCTTATTTTATTACATTTGAATATAAACAAGTAATAAGCATCCTAAAGGACTGAGTAATTTAGTGTTATTGGAAACAAGATACATACATAAGTTCAATATTACAACTTGAAATGAAAAAAAACATAGAAACTCTTTAGGAAACTTCCATAACTCCTAGGTTATTTCAATATATCATTCATAGTAAAATTATTCATGTCCTGAGAAAATGAATCATAAGAAAGGGGTGATATCAAATGCTTAGTAGGAGTAATCAATACATAAGAAGATAACTTAAACATTAGACATGATGAATAATTGAAAACACATGCCTTTAAAAAATAAACTTGAACATAATATGAAAAAATATGAGCTGAGTAAATATTTCCATAATATAACATAATCATGGGTATTATACTAGTTCAATAAAAAGACAAACCATAAATACTATATTCATTATTAGGGAATGCATAATGTTGAACAACATAACCATACTGTCAAGGCCTGGTGCAAAGACCATAAATAATTATTTTGTCAAGGCCTTGTGCCATGACCGTAGTTTATCTCAAGAGACCTACCGATGAACATAGGGGCTATAGCGGGCCCCACTTAAAACTTAATATGTCCAATTCATGCTTTATATGAATGGGGATAAATATAAAAAACATATACCTTCATATTGAAAATAAAATATGAAATGTAAACAACTCTCCCCCTACATTAAGCATAAACACTAACCGGACAGAGTAAATTGGTGAATGGTTTTAAGATAGCACATCCATAGCCAAAATAATAATAATCCATTAAATTAAATATGTTATATGATACCATGTAATATTAGTCACAATACTTCAAAAGAATCAACAAGTTTTTTGATGTTGATGAGGATACTCTTATAAAATGTTCTTATAATTCTGGAGTTGAATACCCTTACTTTTAAAAGAAGAGTTATTTTGTAAAAAAATTGTATAAGAACAGAAGTGAAGTAAGATAGTATTTTCATAATAAAATTAGTTATTTTATAAATATTATGGTTCCCAAAAACATATCATAGAGTTCCCTTGAATATAAGTAAGAATTTGAGAAATTCCCTTGAATTGGGCTTGTATCTTAGAAATAATTCTGAAAGTTTCTTTTTAAATTGTGTCACTATCCATAAAATAAAGAATGATTATGGTTAGAGTACATATATTTAATAATCACACATAATTTTTTATGATTAAATAATTATACATTAGAATATATTGAGGTAATTAGAGAATGAATGTAAGCCGAATGAAAATGAATGTTCGGGTGAGAAAACCCTTACCTTAAATCCGAAGGTGTTCCACTCTTAAACATAATCTCTTGGAATATGAAATTATAATTACTAATAACCTATTTCAGAACCTATTATACAGGTATTCAGTTTATCATAATTCTTTTTAGTTCATTTATTACCATATTGATATGTTATTATATTGAATTTCCTCATTCCACAGTGTTTGTTTTCTTTATTTTCATAATCGGTTCACTTGTTCTTAAGTAATGGAGTTTATGTGGAATGGATGTAAATATATATAATTGAATTAGAATATTATTTATGATCATTCATAGGTTTTATTAGTCATTTATATAACCTGGTTACATGACATGAGGATAAATTATTATATATAACTATAATGATAACTGTTTCGGTAAATTTGTGGGTTTTGATTACAATGAACCCATTTTTCTTTATAACTTAATACCATTTGTACAAAGGGAATACAGAAACTTACATAGGGTATATAAAATATTTAATAATCTAGTTCAACCATATCAATAATTATTTCATGACCATAATTGATAATGATAATAGATGTCGAAAGTCGATCGTCTTTGAATGTAGTAAATTGACACATCTCGGATGATGTTATTGCTACTAGTATAAAAGAAGGTAAAAGGAAGAGATAATGATAAATTAATCCACTATCATGAAAAAATTCAATTACATGTAAGTTACCAATGTCATCACAACATTTGGATAAGGAGAGGTAATAATAGAAAAAGAAAACAAATGAACTTGAAAGGAATGACAAAGAATTGAAAAGAGGAATTTACCTATTGAACCAAAATTCCTTGAGAGCCTCTTTAAGAGAGAGGTTTTTGTCTTTTTATGAGACAGAGGATTGATGGACGTGGGAGAGGAGGTTGGGAGGATATTTGGACAGAATTTTGAGAAGGCACAAGGCTTGAGAGGAGTGAAGAGAAGAGAGAGTGATGGGGGGATTTGTAGTGGATGGGAGAGGGGATTTCTCAATTTAAATTCATTATTATATTATTTCTCCACAAGATAGGGAACAATGAGTCTTACATGACCAATAATAGTAATTTTATCTTGTGAATACGAATCAATTGGGCTCACATCGGCAAAAAATCATACATTAGTCTATAATGAGCGTATTTAGCTTATTTTGTAAATTATGATATTTCACTATTCATAAAAATTTCATGTACTTCCAAAAAAAAATCCCAAAAATTCACCCCCACCATTTTTTGAAGCATAGAATCAAAAAATTAATTCCATTTTGCAAAAATAATTTTATAAATTTGATTAATTTAATATTTAATTAAAATCATAATATATTCTCAAAACAACAGTTTTAAAAAATTTATTTACTTATTCCAAAGTATGGGTATACCATACTTCTACTTAAATACTATTTATATAATATCATAGTTAAGGTTAATATTCATTATAGTATATCAATATTCATAAGGTTATGTTACTATTCATTATGGTAGGTCACTATTGACCATAAATTACGGTTTTCTTATCGGACTCCAAATAACTTACCGATCGCAACCGTATATGTCAGATTTTCAAAATTCACATCATATAAGTTACAAATGTATGTTTTAAGGATGACATTGAACTTAGTAGTTCATTATTTTATAGTTTAATGTGATTATGACACGTTTATAGGAAAGTAATTTCCATTGAAGAATTATTGGGTCATTACATTCTCCCCTCACAAAAATTTCATCCTCAAAATTTACAAAATTGTTACCTAAAAAGATTAGGGTATGTCTTCAACATAGGCTCCTCAGGCTCTCATATTGCTTCCTCCATCTTTTGGTTCCTCCAAAGGACATTCTCCAGGGGAGTCATCTGATTTCTCAACACTTGTTCTTGGATATCAAGAATATTGATTGGATCTTCACAATAAGATAGAGCAGGTTTGAGTTCTATTTCATCATAGTTGAGTATATGCATTGGGTATATCATGTATTTACTTTACATTGACATGTGTAGCACATTGTGAACCTTGCAGAGACTTGGGGGAATTTCCAAACAGTAAGATACAGTTCCAATCTGATCCATAATTTCCAAAGGTCTGATGTACGTCGAACATAATTTCCCCTTATTACCAAATCGTATAATACCCTTCCATAGAGACACATTTAGGAAAATATGGTCTCATTATTGAAATTCCAAATCCTTCCTTTAGTTATCATCATAGATCTTTTGAATACTTTGGGATGTTTTGATATGTGTTTGGATAATATTCACCTATTCTGTTGTTTCTTCAACATGTTATGGGCCAATGAGCTTTCTTTCACCAACATCATCCCAGAAAGTTGTTGTATGAAATCTCTTTCTATACAATGCTTCATATGGTGCCATATGAATACATTAATGGAATATTTTATTATAGGAAAGTTATACAAGAGGTAAATACTGATCTCATATTCCTTGAAAGTCAAGTGAGCAAGACCTCAACATGTATTCCAATGTTTGAATAGTCCGTTCGGATTTTCCATCAATTTGTGGGTGGTAAGCAGTTCTCAAATGAAGATCAGTATCTAGGGATTTCTAAATATGCTTCCAGAATATTGATGTCAGATGAGGATCATGATCTGAAACAATTGATAAGGGTACACCATGAAGTCTTAATACTTCATTAATATACACTCTTGCTAAACGTTCAACTGTTAAATCTTCTCTTATAGAAAAAAAATGTGTAGATTTTTTAAGATGGTCAACAATGACCCATATCCCATTATTCATTCATGGAGTCTTTGGTATCCCTATGACAATGTCCATCATAATATCATCCCATTTCCACATAGGTATAGGAAGGGGTTGCATGACTCCTCCAGGATGTTGTCTTCCAGCCTTCACCAATTTACAAACCAAAAATATCGACACGTAATAAACAATATCCCTCTCCATGTTTCCCACAAAAAATGTCCCTTTAGATCTCTAAAAATATTTGTGCTACCTGGGTGTATAGAAAAATTAGATCTATGAGAATCATCAAATAGTTCCCTCATTAGCTCAGGAATAGCAGGAACACAAATCCTCATTCCGAATTTCAAAATGCCTCCTTTATATGCGAAGTCAGTCAACATACTATCACTTATAGCATTAATTGTCTTTTGAAACTCCTCATCGTCATCCTGAGGACTTTTTATCCTTTCAAGTAAAGATGGTTTGGAAACCATTTGAAAAAGTAGTGATGTGTTACCTCCCTTTTTAATTCCAATATCCATCTTTACTAGATCCATGAACATATGATCCCTTTCATCTCTAATGTTGTAAAAAATTCCATGGTCCTTTCTACTCAATGCATCTACTACCTTATTTTCCTTCCCCGGGTGGTAGTGTATTGTGCAATCATATACTTTGAGTAGCTCAATTCGTCTTTTTTGTCTCATGTTAAGTCCTTTATGTGAGAATATATATTTAAAACTCTTATGATCTGTATGTATCTCACATTTTTCATCGTAGAGGTATTGTCTCCAAATATTTAGAGAAAAGATTACCACTGATAACTCAAGATCGTGAGATGGATATTTTTGTTTATGAATTTTTAGCTGCTTAGATGCACATGAAATCACTCGATCATTCTTCATAAGGACACAACAAGTCCTTTCATCGATGAATCACTATAGATAACAAATCCGCCATTCCCTGATGGTAGGGTTAGGATCCGAAAATTCTCTATCCTTCTCTTAAATTATTCGACACATTCTTCACATTCCTTTTTCTATATGAACTTCATCGTTTTTTGTATGAGCTTGGAAATTGGGTTGGATAAACAGGTGAAGTTCTGAACGAAACGCCAATAATAACCTGCTAAACCAATAATACTGCATACCTCAGTTATGTTCGTTAGAGTAGGAAATTATTACAATGCCTTTGTCTTCATAGGATCTAAAAATATTACATCCTTAAAGGAAATGTGGCCCACATAGGAAACTTATTGGAGCCAAAAATTACACTTAATAAATTTCCCATATAATACATTTCTTATCAGAGTCTTCAAAATAGCACATAAGTGATTTTCTTGATCTTCATATATTTTAGTGTATACCAGGATATCGTCAATAAACACCACCACAACGTCATCAAGATACTCCTTGAAAACTCTATTCATTAGATCCATGAAAAAAGATGGTGCATTAGTTATTCCAAAAGGCATTACTATAAACTCGTAATGCCCATACCAGGTTCAGAATGCTATTTTTGTAATGTCTTCCTTCCTTACAAGAAACTTATGATATCTAGTTAGAAGATCAACATTCAAAAAATTTTAGTCTCCATGATGTTGATCGATTAAATCATCAACTAGTTTCATAGGATACTTATTATTTTTGTTAATAGAATTGATTTCCCTATAATCAATGAACAACCTCATAGATCCATCTTTCTACTTAATAAAAAGAATAGGGGCTCCCCATGTTGAAACAATAGGGTGAATAAATCCTTTATCACTAAATTCTTCTAGTTGTGTCTTCATCTCCACTAACTCCACAGTGGCTACTCTATAATGTGTCTTTCATATGGGCCTTGAACCAAGAATTAAGTCAATGGAAAATTAAATTTCCCGCTCTAGAGGATGTCTAGGTAAATCCTCTTGAAGGACATTAACATATTCTTATACAACATGAACATCATTAATTTGAAGAACTATTTCATCGACCATAGATATTGAGTTATATTCCTCGTCAATAATTGAATTTAGTAGAGTTACTGGCGGTGGATCTAGATGAAAATCAGATGGTGATGTTTCTTCCCTAAAGATAAGGGATTCCAAACCATTCTCCAAAATCGAAAATTCCTTCTTTTTAAAATAGATATTTGTATCCTAATTTGACAACCAATTCATACCTAATATTATATGAAATTCAGTCCTTGGTATGATTATAAGGTCTAAAACCAAATCATATTTATGTTTCATGAGGGGGACTAATTGACACGCCTTTGTTTCAATGATATATCCACTAGGGATTTTGAATGATAACACCTTTATTAAATGAAATTGAAAATATCTAATTTTCATGGAAAACTAGAATGATATAAATGAATGTGATGACCTAGAATCAAATAAAGCATTGGCTATGTTTGATGAAATGATCAACTTACCTATCACTACTTCATTAAGAAGTTCATACTCCATAGTTGTGACTGCAAAAGCTCGGCCCTACTCCCTTGGTCGTCTTTGGGGAACATTTCACTGAATTTTAGGACATTCATGTGCATAATATTCCATCTCCCTAAAATTGTTTCACCAAACATTGGTAGCTTCATTATTCCCCTTACAATCCCATGATAGGTTGCCTTTTTCTCTATACTTGTAACAGACTGTCATTCCCTTCAGGAATGTTCCAGAGTATTTCTTCCCCCAATTACTACATGATAGAAATTCATCTCTTCCCTGATTACCCATTTCCTTATTTCCATTCCCAGAGTTTTCAGTATCCCCCTTCTTCTATTGTTTTCCCTTAAAGTCCTTGGTCTTAGATAATTACTTTTCCATCTTGATAGCACATGAAACTATGTATTCATATGATGAGAAATTCTGGGAGACTAGATCCCTTCTGAGGAATGGTTTCAAACCATCAAGGAATTGATCAATTTTTTTCCTTGGATTACATATGTAGTTCGCAGCTTTCCTTTCCGGCCTTGTAAAGTTGGCTTCATACTTGGCCACAGTTTCTTTCTCCTTCTGCCTTAGATTCAAGAATTGACACTCTATATCGGCTCACTGTTCATGAGGGAAATATTTTTCTAAGAATATTTCCTTAATATCACTCCATTACGTGTCTTCTATTTCTGACTCCTCCTTTTTGTGTTGAATTAATGACCACCACATATCAACATCTCTCATTAGAAAATAAACTAACATGAAAACCTTCTATCTTTCGTTACATCTCAAAGTGAGAAATATCTTCTCTTGGGAACATATCCAATGCTCTGCTTCAAATGGGTTTGTTTTCCCATTGAATGATGGAGGTTATTGTTGCATAAAGAGATCTAATGTATCTCCTTCTCATGATGGATTCTGATGCTCCATATGAGTAAGGTTATTATTCATAACCTGAGTGTGTTTTCCCAGTATAGTTATGAGTTTCTCAAAACCAGTCATATCACAAGAGCCAACATCATTATCTTGCATCGGAGGGAAATCACTTCAGGGTACATTTGTGTTCGTGCAATTTCCATTCCTTCCACTAGGCTCCATTTCTAGATAATGGAATACACTAGATTAGGTTATGAATCATAATGCATAATATTAACTTAACAAAATACATAGCATTAATTGAGATCCTATGCATGTATAATCCCATAATCACAAAAATGGTTTATTTGAGGAAAAATTTACATTTAAATACTTCATAATTTATTTTAAAGAAAATATGAATTATTATAAGCATATCCCCCCAGGAGTGTTGTGACCAATAGTGAATCTAGGCCCATTGTCTTGTACAAAAATACCCTAGGTCAAGCCTGAAACATGTTTTCAGAGCTTTCACTCCTAGATACCTTTGTGCCAGAGTTGCCTCTACCTACTCGTATACAGACAGAGATTTATTGCTTGAATGATATATATAATTAATTCATTACCAAAATATCAGGACGTTCTTGTATGTTTATCCTCAAAGACTATCTTAGGGACTCTTCCATAATCTATGTTTTCTAAATCTTGTTTCCATGTTTTCTACTAAAGTTTCTCTGATTCTAAAAATAAGGACTCGACCCCAGTTTCCCAAAGCCAGTGCCTTATTTTATTACATTGGGATATAAAAAAGGAATAAGCATCTTGAAGGACTGAGTAGTTTAGTATTATTGGAAACAAGATACAAACAAAAGTTCAACTTTACATCTTGAAATGGAAAATAACATAGAAACTCCTCAGGAAACATCCATAACTCCTAGGTTATTTCATCATATCATTGATAATATAATTCTTCATGTCCTAAGAAAATGAAACATAAGAAAGGTGTAAGCTCAAATTCTCAGTATGAGTAAGAAATATAGAAAAAGATAACTTAAACATTAGACATGGGGAATAATTGAAAACACAAGCCTTTAAAAAATAGACATGAACATAATATGGAAAAAATATGAGCTGAGTAAATATTCCCATAATATAACATAATCATGGGTGTTAAACTAGTTGAATTAACACATGAACCATCAATAATATATTTATAATGAAGGAATTCATAATTCGGGACAAAATAACCATACTGTCAAGGGATCATGCCAAGACCATAAATAATCATTTTGTCAAGGCCTTGTACCATGACCGTAGTTTGTCTCAGGAGACGTACTGATGCACCGAGGGGCTATAGCGGGCCCCATCTGTCAATTACTATGTCCAATTAATTTCTCCTAGGAATGGGGATAAATATAAATTACATATATATTAATATTGAAACTACCATATGAAATGTAAACAACTCCCCCCAAATATTAAGCATAAACACTAACCATATAGAGTAAATATGTGAATGATTTTAAGATAGAACATCCACATCAAAAATAATAATTAACAATTAAATTATATATGGCAGATGATACCATGTAATATTAATCCCAATAATACATAAGAATCAACACGAGTGTTGAAATAGATGAGGACACTCTTATAAAATCTTCAAGTAATTATTGAGTTGAATACCCTTTTACTTTTAAAAGAAGATTTCTTTTGGAAAAACATTTGTATAAAACAAGAAGTGATGAAATATAGTATTTTTATACTAAAATTATTTATTTTATAAATATTATGGTTTCTGAAAACATATTATAGATTTCACTTGAATGTAGGTAAAATTTTTAGAAATTCCCTTGAATCAGGCTTGTATCTTGGAAACAATTTTTAACTTTTCTTTTAAAAACGTGTCACTATCCATAAAATAAAGAAGGATTATAGTTGGAGTACATATATAGAATACTGAAACATAATTTATGAGGATTAAATAATAATACATAATAATTTCATTGAGGTAATTTGATAATGAAAGTAACAATAATGAAAATAGAAGTTCGGGTAAGAAAACCCTTAACTAAAATCCGAATGTGTACCGCTCATGAAGTTAAGCTCCATGAATATGAAATTATAATTTTTAATAACCTATTTAGAACCTATTATAAATTTATTTAGTTTATCATAGTTCTTTTTAATTCATTTATTCCCTTATTGATAAGTTTTTATATTAAATTTCAACGTTCCGCAATGTTTGTTTTCTTTATTTTCATAATCCGTTAACTTGTTCTTAAGTAATGGAGTTCTTGTGGAATGGATTTAAATACCTATAATTGAATTAAAATATTATTTATGATCATCCATACGTTTTAGTGGTCTATTATATAAATTTTATACATGGCATGAGGATAAATTATTATATATAACTTTAATGAAAACTTTTTTGGTTAATTTGTGGGTTTTGATTACAGAAAAACCATTTTTCTTTATAACTTAATAACATTTGTAAAAAGTAATTACAGAACCTTAAATAGGTTATATTATATATATAATAATCTGGTTCAGTCATATCAATAATGGTTTCATGACCAGAGTTGAGAATGATAATTTAAGTTGAAAGTCCATCGTCCATGAATGTGGTAAATTGACATATCTCGGATGATGTTCTTGCTACTAGTATAAAAGAAGGTAAAAGGAAGAGATGATGATAACTTATTCAACTATCATTAAAATATTCCATTATATGTAAGGTACCAGAGTCATCACAACATTTGGATAAGGAGAGATAATATTAGAAAAATTAAACAAATGAACTTGAAATGAAAGACAATGAATTGAAAAGAGGAATTTTCCTCTTGAACCAAACATCCTTGAGATCCTCCTTATGGGAGAGGTTTTTGTCTTTTTATAGACCAAGGATTTCTGGACGGGGGATAAGAGGTTGGGAGGATATTTGGACAGAATTTGGAGAAGGCAGAAGTCTTAAGAGGAATGGAAAGAAGAGGGAGTGATGGGGGGTTTTATAGTGGAGGGGAGAAGTGATTTCTCTATTTTATATTCATTAATTTTTTATTTCTCCAAAATACAATGAATAGTGAGTCTTCCATGACCAAGAAAAATAATTTTTTCATTTGAATCAGAATAAATTGGGCTTACATCAGAATAACATCATTCATGTATCTATAATTACTTTATTTAGCTTATTAGGTAAATTATGGTATTTCACTATTCATAAAAAATTATTGTATTTAAAAACAAATCCCAAAAATTATCCCCAACCATTTTTAGGTGCATAGAATCAAAAAATGAAGTCTAGTTTTCAAAAATATTTTTATAAATATAATTAATTTAATCTTAATTAAAATCATAATTTATTTTGAAAATAATATTTTTAAAACATTTATTTAAATTTTCTAAAGCATAGGTACATTGTACTTATACTTAAATATTATTTATATACTATCATAGGTTAGGTTACTATTCATTAGGGTATATCACTATTCATTAGGGTATGTTAATATTCATAAGGGTAGGTTACTATTCTCCAAAAATTATGTTTTTCATATCGGACTAAAAATAACTTACCGATCACAAGCGTGTATGTCGGATTTTCGAAATTCATATCACAAAAGTGAAAAACATATGTTCTAAGGGATATATAGAACTTAGTTGTTCATTATGTTGTGATTTCATGTGATTATGAAATATTTATATCAAAGTAATTTCCATTGAATAAATATTGGGTCGTTAGACAATCATTGATAGATCTCAAATTTTATGAGAGCATATGGGCCATGAAATCAATGTTGGAAAAGACTCATCAGCATAGAAACTACTTCGAATTGTGGTCTATATATACCTAATTATAGATTGTATTAGGTTCAAATTTTTAAAGGATATAGAATTTGAAATTCTAAATATAGAAAATTTCTATTAGGATAGATGTTTTTGCCATTATGGTGGTCAAAAACTCATAAAAAATTAGATTATAATATTTGGATTAATTTCATATTCACACTGATGAACACTCGTAATCCTAGACTCCCATACACTCTATAAATGTGTGTTTTTCTCATTTGTATGGGGTAAGAATTGATAAGAGTATTAGTAGTAGAGGAAATGTGGTTCCATTCCATTTATCGACATAATTGGTAGAAGTAAACTCTCATGCTTTGATTTCCTTCATATTTCTCTTCTCCTTCCCCCGAATGTTATATTTTTGTTGTAATTCAAATAAATTATTGATTTATCCTCACTATTTTTTTTATTTTTAGTATTTTATCTTTATATTCATTGATTTTGGAATATATTTTTATAAATCTATTAGGTTATACCATTTCTAAATCATTTCACTTCAAAAACGTTTCTGTGATTAACCATCCTTCCATGAAAGCATGGTCTCATAGTAATCGTTCTAATTTCACCTATATTAATTTGAATATTTTTAATATAGGACAATATATGAATAAAATTAATTATATATTGAAAATATAATTGAGTACTTATTTGATAAATTAGTAAATAAACTAACATGAAGAACAAGTTTTTGAGTAATGAATGAGATGTGAGATCGCAATTTCAATGATTAAAACAAATTAATATGGGATCAATTTGAAGAGTTAAAACACAATCCCAAAACCCAAATTATTATAATTTCTTCTGTGGATAAACCAACCTAATTTATCATCAACCATATGTTCACATTGGAATGATAATCAATGCATTCTATTGTGATTCATCATTCTTAAGTAAGAATACGTTTAAATGTATTCATTATTTCTTTTCATGTTTATAACCATATAATTCTGAAGGTAAACTATTATGGGATATTAATTTAATTAATTAATAATTTTAATGATAATAAAAAATTATTAATCAATTTATGGGTTATAATGGTTTCATTTTATCAATAAAAAAATAAATAAAAAATACAATCTGCATCCAACATACTTCTTCTTATGTTATAAACATCGAGAAAACCCTCAAGACTTTATATTAGTTTAGTTATATTATTATGTTTAAAAATTGAATTTAATATATTATTTTAAGTACTTCCTCATTAGATAATAAATTTTTTCGGCCACTTTTCTTCATATAATAACTAAAAACAACACATCATGTGAGAACACCTATGACAACACCATTCAAATTGGATCTTTCTTGATTAGAATGTACTTTAACTCAATAAATTAGAGGTATTTGTTTACATTCATTTCATTCTTGTATTCAAATTTTATTCTTCCTGATTTCCTCTTTATTTATTTTTTTAACATCAATTTGAAGATCTTCTTATGATATTATGGTCTATATTTCTATTTTTCTTATTTTTCTCTAATTTATAATACGACTTCATCCTAAGGATATCTAGGATATGGACCCTAAGATTGAACATACCTTTAGAGAATTAATTCGAAAGTCTCAATCTAGTGGAATTTTTGACATTCAGCCGATTGCTGAATTCCTCCGTAATATGAACATTGAAATTGGAATCACATCTAAATCAAACATAAATATAAAAAATAGATTAAAATAATAACAACGAACATAATATAACCAGTATATAATTGGATATAAAATACTTTAATTATCAACCAACATGTATTTATTATCTGAATATCAAATAAAACTTTGAGGTAGAATCAAGATTAGTTCACTTTCTTCTAAAATTTCACGGCCTCTATGGAAATGATACAAACACACATATTAAAGTATTTAATGTGGTTTTCTAAGCAATGAAACCAGTGATTGTTCAAAAAGAACAAATCAAATTAAGATAATTCACTTTCTCACTTGATGGAATTATAAATGATTATATGTATTATTTTAAATATCATGAAGTAACATATTGGAATGATTTAAACCATATTTTATTAAAAATATTATTCCATCGTCAATGAGAACTTATTTTCAGAAGGATATCTCGGGGATCAATTATTTATAAGGAGAGTTAGTGTATGAGTACAGGGAGAGATTCAATATGTTTTTTGTGAGATTCATGCAACAACAAATTAGTAATAAAATCACCATTTTAAATATCTATGAAGACCCCCACCTATGTAGTGAAGCATAGTGGATGCCAAAAATGGGAGGGAAATTGGTCGACAAAAACTGGTAGTTTCACATATAATTATTGACAATATGGAAATTAAAATTCAAATAATTTGGTGATTGATACACCCTCTATAAAGGGATTACACAAGGTTGGTCCTTATACTATATAAAATAATTTAACAAATTATAAGTTAGTCAAGTTTTCTATTATTATGTGATAAGTTTCTTTATCTCAAAACACATAAAAAACTCCCACAAGGCCTTATGGTATCTTCATTGAACTAGACAACTCGACTAATTGTCCCCCAAATTAAATGAGATAGTCGAATATGTATTAATATTCACAATGATACCATATCATTAGAAACGATGACTGCCTCACGAATAAGTACAATCCATTCACACTAATATAAAACTCTGGATGGAATGATCATCCAAACATGTGGTATGTATCTTGAAAAAATGACCCTTTTTAAAAAATCTAGTTTCCCCACCTTACCCACTGTAGAGACCCGAAGCCTGACTTACATGGACATTACATTACATTTGCGGAATACTTAGTACATAACAAAAACACACACACAAGGATCGTAATAGTTTAGTGTCTTTGGAAACTCAGAATATAATCTTCTAATCCAGGTGAAAGATCTTCAACATCTCCCATAAAGATCTTCCTTTTTTTATACTTAAAACCGTTCTTTATATCCTGGGGAAAAGAAAACATAATAGGGTGAGCTCAAATGCTCAGTAAGGGTAAAAAAAAGAAATATCAATCACATCGTATACACAAGCACATAAATTTTGGAAATCTTAACCTGCAAAAGAGATCATAATTTCATAACATGGGAAAAATCATGGCAGTGAAATGTAATCACAATAATCATAACATAAAACATGAAACTTTGTGGCATACACACATAATCATAGAGAATCATTTCTTGTTAGTCAAGACTCATTTCCAAGACTATCTTAGTGGACAAAGTCCCTTTCTGAACCGAGTCACCCTCGTTCCAGTCCTGTTTCACTTAACCAGTATAACCTACCGTTCCAGCCCTGTCTATCTCATGAGATATAAAATCTTTACCCAATGCATTGGAGGGAGATATTGGTCCCACCCATCTCATAATTATACCATTCTTATGTGTGCCACAAAATCATAAATCATACATCATTGCATAAGCCATGTAATAAAAATGGGAGTCTTAAACATCGTGACATCATAAAACAACTCATATAAGATAAAGGAATTTATAAAAATAATTCCATCACAACATTATCAAATCAATGTAATAATAGAGATAAAAACAGAACCCTTTATTATCTTATATGGAAAATAATTTTGATAAAACATTTGAACTCCATTCTTGAGGAAAATATCCTTTCTGCTTCAAAAACACTTTTAGATTCATAACATGTCATACAATTCTAAACTAAAAGAAGTTGATTAAAAATAAACATGAAAAATTGTAAAATAAGATTCTTGGAAATAATGTTTTAAAAATCCATTCATGCCGTATAAGTTAAAAAAACATTCTTCGTACTTATGTCGGAAATGTCAAAAAGTACCTCGTATGAAAAACGATAAAAGATTCCTTTCATATCTTTTACTAAAAACTCACTGAAGGGTAAAATTGGATTTAAACAATTTTATGTGGATGGAAATAATATTACATATTGAGGAATCATGGATGTGGATGATAAAATACACCCCAGTAAATGCCAAAGTATAAACAATCTCGGATAAAAATGAGATTGTGATATTTCCCTTACCTTAGGTCCGACTTGCTTTGTACGTGTCCGAACCTCCTGTATAATGATTTAAATCATGTTATTTACTTATTCCAGAATCATATTCATTGTTATTATATCATATATGGTCCACTTATGACTTTATATTACCCGTTCTTTTGTAAATTCATGTTAAAGTAGCGTTTTTGGTAAAATCGTCTCATTTGTCGTTCGTGTTTTTAACTTGTAATTATTAATATGATTAATTGGATCATGATTACATATATCCAGAATGTAAAACATGATTTATATATAACATATATTCAGAATATATATATATATATAATATCGATAAATGGAATGAAATACACCGTTCATGGAGACGGTAGTCCGTACGTACGCATGAATGCTATTTTCGTTTCCTTATTGAATTGAATGGAATTAAGTAGATGACATACATATAAATATACATAAATCCAGTATCATTATTATGTCATATATTTCATTAGTACTTATTATATATACTTTATAATCATTCATGAATGGTTAATCATTGAGAATGAATCTCATCGCGTCGTGGAGACGGTAGTCCGTACGTACGCACGAGCGATGATATCGTTCCCATGGTCATGGAATTTTGTTGAAGTGTATGTATACTATTACAGTATCAATATCACTTTATAATAATCATATATAGTTACTCATTACACCATTACACCTATCCAATTAAGGTGGTGGCGGAATATAGATTACACCACGGCGTGGAGACGGTATTCCGTACGTACGCACGCGCAGTGATTTCTTTTTCCGTAGGATGGATAGATGGTGAAATAGGGTTGTTTCATACTTATAATAACATATCAGTATATTATTGATACTGATGTTATTACTTAATAATGAAACAAATAAAGAAAAATAAGTGGAAGAAGAAATAAAGATGAAAGAATCGGTAACGGACATTAGCTCTTCTTTGAAGTGCTTCTTTGAGACCTTATTTTAGGGCACTAAAATTGGTCTTTGAGGAAGAAAAGAACCTCTAGGATGTTTCTAAGGATGTGGAGAGGAGAATTCGGCAGGGTTTGGCCGAGCATTAAGGCTCAATGTTGTGTGAGGAAGAGAGGGAGGAGGTGCCCTTTTATAAGGGAGGAGAGGGGCATCTTAGGAAAATCTCAAAAGTTTATTTTATATTAAGGTCAAATTCGGTTTATAATGGTTCCAAATGGTCTTATTTCGAAGATAAAGTGGGTATGGGTCTAAATCCTCTCATACAATAGAATTTAGACAAGTTTAGGTTATTATTGTAACCTTATCAATTAGATTTAACTCTAAGTTAAATAATTTAACTTCTACCGTGTCTTTTTGTTTTCTTACACTATATGGTTAATAAACTTACTATATGAAGCCAAAAGAACACCAAGTTGTTTATTATTAATGTATCTATCCTTATCTAAGTCATTTGGCTGAACCTTAGATTTTTAGGAATTAAATAAAAATTAATAATATAATATTTGTTTTAAAAACTAATTTATGTCAATTTTGACACTATTTGGTACATGATTTTTATGAAATTTCTAACAGAATGATAAGTTCGAACCAAGTCACTTAAATCAACAATAACATGTCATATTAACCTATAAAATTAGTGTAAGTCATAAAAAGTATCAAATTACATTTATTTGAGCATTTATAACATCAATTATGTTAATATTTTCTTAAAAAGGTAATTACTGGATTATCGTTGTGTCATAAATAAATTAAATTATTTAAAGTACAAAAATTACAAATAAAATAAAATTATGTAGTAAATTTTTTTATATTTCTAATGAATATTTATAGTTGAAATTATATTATTTATAACCCTATAATAAAAATGTTTTAGTAAATAAACTTTGCTTTTAACTCTTTTAACTCTTCTTTGAATTAAATAATAATAAATGTCCTAATCTAATTCAAGTGGGCCTAAATGGTCATATTTTATTCCTAAAATTGTTTTTGGTCGAAATACACTTGTCCAATAGGATTAGGACATGTGTTAGGGTAATATTAATATCATTTTTACCCTTAATTACCCTATTTACTTTTATCTGTGGTAAATAAAAGTAAAAAGTTACTATTCACCAAAAATTATTTTCATCTCATTGAACCACATTTTACTTACTGACATCAACCGTGTCTCTCGGATTTTTGAAATTCCATTCACAGAAGTGGTAAAATTATGTTTTATGTAAAATTCAGTTTTTTTAACTACCACTTAGTAGTTTCACTATTCATGAAAAATTGATGTTTTTCAGAATAATGCCAAAATTTCATCCTAAGCTATATTTCATATTCCGAATTATAAAATGAAGTCTATTTACCAAATTCAAATCATATAAGTTTCATTAATTAATTTTATAATTAAATCCCGTTGTTAAAACAAATAGCGTGTTTTTAAGAAAGAATATCTATCAAAAGATTGACACTTGTTTATGTCTGGTTTAAATGTGAAATTACATACAATGACCAACATTGTATTAAATTGTAAAAATATATTCTAAATATACTTTAAAACCACTCAAATTAATAATTTATCACTATTAATTATTTCGATTGAAAAAGTTGTTTTTAACTAAAATTTAGTAATTTTCACTATTCGTCAAAATATGAACGTTATCCGAAAAGTACCAAAATTTCACCTTAGGCAAAATTTGATACTACGAATCCAAAAATGAAGTCCATTTTGAGAGGTAAAATTTCTAAAATTTTAAAAGGTGGTTATTACTATTCATAACAGCTAGTTATAATAATATTTTAATAGCATATCGTTGTTTAGTGAAACTCGGTACACGCTATCGAGGAAGGTCGCGATTGCGTGTAATACAAGGCAAGTCAAGGATGCGTGTTGAGCAAGCTCCTTTTGGTGTAGCGTACAACACAAGACATTAATGAAATTAAAAAGATTATTTTTCATAAAATCTTGGGCTGTTACATTCTACCCCCCTTAAAATGAATTTCTCCCTTGAAATTCGTCTGGGTTATAAATGGTTTACTACTAGAAAGTTTGTTTAATAGAAACCCACATCGTAAAAAGGGAATACCAAAACCAATCTTTAAAAACAAAGGCATGAAATGTAACTGTTACCCAAATAAACTAATCACTGGGTTTCCACATAGGTGAAAATATGGATATGGAAGAGAAATCTAACCATCATGTTCTGATGGAGAGTGGTAGAGAACATGGCTATGGAAAAGCCAGTAATCACAATTCCATAGATTTGTGATGATACAAGGTACCATCTAATTCACCGGATATAAGGGCACTACGACAACATTTTTTGGTTTTCAAGATCATTTCGCTAAAGTTGGTGAAATTGGAATTAGAAGAAATACTTTCGTTATTTTGGTATAGTCTCACTATTTTGTCATTATTTGGACAATTTCCACTTCATCTCTTAAAGAAATGAATTTGAATTTGTCATTCATGATGTGTTAGCAGATCATGTGATAAAATGATGGGTCATTCCATCTGTCTCAAACAAAAGGTTAGAAAAGTTATCAAAAAATACATAAGTCCATCTATAGTGAGATTAATCATATATGGTTCCTAAAATGGACTTTATACTTCATATATCATACTTATTAATATAATAAAACTAGTTTATACTAAACAGGGAATTCCTGTAGGCCAGTGTTAGGCGATAAAGGCCAGTCGCACTTCGGTTGTGGGTTCGATTCCCACAGCCTTGTCTGACACGATGGGCTGTCGCCCGTCCTGCAGGTTGTCCTTTTTCTAAAACTAAATTATTATAACATCACATAAATAATATCAAAAAAAGTTCTATCCTTAAACAATACTAAATTATGGTTAACATAATCCATTCTAATCTTTAGGCTTATCTAAAATACTTCGGTCCAAGATCATAGTATAAAGAAAATGATAACTTGAAATGTCGTCAACCAAGCATGTGAATACCATTATTTATCCCCCATATGTATTTTCTTGAAGAATGAATACCCATTGAACCTTAGTGAAAACATGAATGCAGTTAAAAGTTAACACTTTCCACATACCAAAATAATAAAAATTCTATATACTCAAACCATGATATCACTTAGTCCTTATATCAATCATGAGCTCATGAATACTGTCAAATATTTCATTTTCTCGTTTTCCCTTCATTATGCGCATATCATCTTATTTCCAAAAAATATCTAAACCACTTTGAATACCACATTAGACCAATACATAAGTATTCCAATATTCCACGATACTATTTACAACACTATTTTGGAATCCCATTACATAAACACTTAATCATTCCACCACATCGTTATCATATTCAACATCGCCAATGGTGATCGCATGTGACTTCCCTTTGTCCTTTTCCTTAAGTGGTTGCTCATGTCGATCATCACTAACCCTTGGATTAGGTCATTTATTAGCATAATGCCCCATTTCCTTGCACTTGAAGCATTGAAGTGTTGGTGGTGCGTTCTCTGTAGTCTTTGCTTTATTCACATCATTAGAAACCCTTTTTCCATTACTTAGACACTCAGCTGATCGATGACCTTCTTTTCCACACTTAAAACATTTTCTAGTCCCTTTATGACAATCTCCACCACGCTTCTTTCAACACTTTGAGCATAAGGAAACATTCATTTTCTTTTCACCATTATTCTGAGATTTCTCCTTGAACTCCATCTTTCGTTTCTTGTCAAAACCATGAGATGGATATGTAACACCAACTTCCATTTCTACCTTGATAACACAACGCACAATTTCTTCATAGCTACTGTAGTCTCTTATAGCTAATGCCCTTCAAAGACTTGGTTTTAAGCCACTGAAAAATCGATCAACTTTACTTTCAAGATGGATTATTATGCCAGATGCATACCTTGCAAGTCTTGTAAAATTTTCTTCGTATATACCAACAGATTCATCATCCTTTTGTTTTAGTTCAGGAAACTCCTTCTCCATCTTTGTTCGAAGAATACGAGGGAAGTACTTATTGAAAAATAAGTTCTTGAACATGTCCCATTCCATGGACTCAATTTCATCTTTTTGCCTCGTATTCTTGATAAGATTCCACCATTGATCAGCTTCACCTTACAAACGATATACTGCTTAGATGACTTTATCATGTTCAGAACATTGAATAACTGAAAATATCTTTTCAGTGGTACTGATCCATTGTTCAGCAACAAGTGGATCAGAATACCCACTGAAAGAAGGTGGACGTTGCCTCAGGAAGGACTCAATAGAATATTGTTCCCTTTTCTGCTCATTTGGAAGTCCAGAATGATTCATAGCTTGTGTAACTATAACAATAAGATTTTTTACTCCATTTCCCATAACATTTGTTTGTTCAGGAGGACAATCATTGCATTGTCCATTGCATTGATCAACACGGTTCCTTCGGGTTCCAGCCACTGTCTAAAACCCAAAAAGAATAGTGTGAGAGACAAAAATCATGCTAGGGAAAACAACATAATAAAGGGGGAGTACCTTCAATATCTAACATCTTAGATTTAATTCAATGATCGTTAGCGTAATTCTAGTATTATAACTATACGTATACTTAACCTTTGGGACATCCCTAGACATAACTTAGAAATATCTCTAGGGATCTCACTAACGTTTTCGCATCCTAGTTTCCAAAGGTTGACTAAACCTTTCCTCTGATACCAACTGTAGAGACCCGAATCCTGACTTACATGGACATTACATTACATTTACAGAATACTTAGTACATAACAAAAACACACACACAAGGATCGTAATAGTTTAGTGTCTTTGGAAACTCGGAATAAAATCTTCTAATCCTGGTGAAAGATCTTCAACATCTCCCATAAAGATATTCCTTTTTTTATACCTAAAACCTTTCTTTATATCCTGGGGAAAAGAAAACATAATAGGGTGAGCTCAAATGCTCAGTAAGGGTAAACAAAAGAAATATCAATCACATCGTATACACAAGCACATAACTTTTGGAAATCTTAACCTGCAAAAGAGATCATAATTTCATAACATGGGATAAATCATGGCAGTAAAATGTAATCACAATAATCATAACATAAAACATTAAACTTTTTGAATACACACATAATCATAGAGAATCATTTCTTGTTAGTCAAGACTCATTGCCAAGACTATCTTAGTGGACAAAGTCCTTTTCTGAATCGAGTCACCCTCATTCCAGTCCTGTTTTACTGAACCAGTATAACCTACCGTTCCAGCCCTGTCTATCTCATGAGATATAAAATATTTACCCAATGCATTGGAGGGAGATATAGGTCCCACCTATCTCATAATGATACCATTCTTATGTGTGCCACAAAATCATAAATCCTACATCATGGCATAAGCCATGTAATAAAAATGGGAGTCTTAAACATCGTGACATCATAAAACAACTCATATAAGATAAAGGAATTTATAAAAATAATTCCATCACAACATTATCAAATCAATGTAATAATATAGATAAAAACATAACCCTTTATTATCTTAGATGGAAAATAATTTTGATAAAACATTTGAACTCCATTCTTGAGAAAAATATCTTTTCTGCTTCAAAAACACTTTTACTTTCATAACATGTCATACAATTCTAAAATAAAAGAAGTTGATTAAAAATAAACATGAAAACTTGTAAAGGAAGCTTCTTGGAAATAATGTTTTAAAAATACATTCATGCCATATACGTTAAAAAAAACATTCTTCGTACTTTTTTCGGAAATGTAAAAAAGTACCTCGTATGAAAAACGACAAAAGAATCCTTTCATATCTTTTACTAAAAACTCACTGAAGGGTAAAATTGGATTTAAACAATTGTAGGTTGATGGAAATAATATTACATATTGAGGAAGCATGGATTTGGATGATAAAATACACCCCAGTAAATTCCAAAGTATAAACAATCTCGGATACAAATGAGATTGTGATATTTCCTTTACCTTAGGTCCGACTTGCTTTGTACGTGTCCGAACCTCCTGTATAATGATTTAAATCATGTTATTTACTTATTACAGAATCATATTAATTGTTATTATATCATATATGGTCCACTTATGACTTTATATTACCCGTTCTTTTGTAAATTCATGTTAAAGTAGCATTTTGGGTAAAATCGTCTCATTTGTCGTTCGTGTTTTTAACTTGTAATTATTAATATGATTACTTGGATCATGATTACTTATATCCAGAATGTAAAACATGATTTATATATAATATATATTCAGAATATATATATATATATATAATATATCGATAAATGGAATGAAATACACCGTTCATGGAGACGGTAGTCCATACGTATGCATGAACGTTGTTTTCGTTTCCTTATTGAATTGAATGGAATTAAGTAGATGCCATACATATAAATATACGTAAATCTAGTATCATTATTATGTCATATATTTCATTAGTACTTATTATATATACTTTATAATCATTCATGAATGGTTAATCATTGAGAATGAATCTCATCGCGTCGTGGAGACGGTAGTCCGTACGTACGCACGAGAGATGATATCATTCCCATGGTCATGGAATTGTGTTGAAGTGTATTTATACTATTTCAGTATCAATATCAAATTATAATAATCATATATAGTTACTAATTACACCATTATAACCATCCAATTAAGGTGGTGGCGGAAAATAGATTACACCACGGCGTGGAGACGGTATTCCGTACGTACGCACGCACGGTGATTTCTTTTTCCGTAGGATGGATAGATGGCGAAATAGGGTTGTTTTATACTTATAATAACATATCAGTAAATTAGTGATACTGATGTTATTACTTCATAATGAAACAACTAAAGAAGAATAAGTGGACGAAGAAATAAAGATGAAAGAATCGGTAACGGACATTACCTCTTATTTGAAGTGCTTCTTTGAGACCTTCTTTTAGGGCACTAAAATTGATCTTTGAGGAAAAACAAAACCTCTACGATATTTATAGGGAATTAGATAGGAGAATTTTTCAGGGGTTGTCCGAGCTTGAAGGATCAATGTTGTGTGAGGAAGAGAGGGAGGAGAGGGGCATCTTAGGAAAATCTCAAAATATTATTTTATATTAAGGTCAAATTCGGTTTATAATGGTTCCAAATGGTCTTATTTCGATAAAAAAGTGGGTATGGGTCGAAATCCTCTCATACAATAGGATTTAGACAATTTTAGGTTATTATTTTAACCTTTTCAATTAGATTTAACTCTAAGTTAAATAATTTAACTTTTACCGTGTCTTTTTGTTTTTTCTTACACTATATGGTTAATAAACCTACTATATGAAGCCAAACGAACCCCAAGTTGTTTATAATTAATATATCTATCCTTATCTAAGTCATTTGTCTAAACCTTAGATTTTTAGGAATTAAATAAAAATTAATAATATAATATTTGTTTTAAATACTAATTTATGTCAATTTTGACACTATTTGGGACATGATTTTATGAAATTTCTAACAGAATGATAAGTTCTAACCAAGATTCTTAAATCAAGAATAACATGTCATATTAACCTAGAAAATTAGTGTATGTCATAGAAAGTCTCAAATTACATTTATTTGGGCATTTATAACATCAATTATGTTAATATTTTCTTAAAAAGGTAATTGCTGCATTATCGTTGTGTCATTAATAAATTAAATTATAAAAAGTATAAAAATTACAAATAAAATAACATTATTTAAGAAATCCTTATAGCTTTCTAATGAATATTTATAGTCGAAATTATATTATGTATAACCTTATAATAAAAATGTTCTAGTAAATAAACATTGATTTTAACTCTTTTAACTCTTCTTTGAATTAAATAATAATAAATTTCCTAATCTAATTCAAGTGGGCCTAAATGGTCATATTTTATTCCTAAGTTTGTTTTTGGTCGAAATAAACTTTTCCAATAGGATTAAGACATGTGTTAGGGTAATATTAATATCATTTTTACCCTTAATTACCCTATTTAATTTTAACCGTGGTAAATAAAAGTAAAAAAGTTACTATTCAACAAAAATTATTTTCATCTCATTGAACCACATTTTACTTACTGACATCAACCGTGTATCTCGGATTTTTGAAATTCCATCCACAGAAGCGGTAAAATTAAGTTTTATGAAAAATTCAGTTTTTTAACTACCACTTAGTAGTTTCACTATTCATCAAAAATTGATTTTTTTCAGAACAATGCCAAAATATCATCCTAAGATATATTTCATATTCCGAATTAAAAAATGAAGTCTATTTTACCAAATTCATATCATAGAAGTTGCATTAATTAATTTTATAATCAAATCCCGTTGTTAAAACAAATAGCGTGTTTTAAGAAACAATATCTATCAAAAGATTGACAGTTGTTTATGACTGGTTTAAATGTGAAATTACATCCAATGACCAACATTGTATTAAATTGTAAAAATATATTCTAAATATACTTTAAAACCACTCAAATTAATAATTTATCACTATTAATTATTTTTATTGAAAAAGATGTTTTTAACTAAAATTTAGTAATTTTCACTATTCGTCAAAATATGAACGTTATCCGAAAAGTACCAAAATTTCACCTTAGGCAAAATTTGATACTACGAATCCAAAAATGAAGTCCATTTTGAGAGGTAAAATTTCTAAAATTTTAAAAGGTGGTTATTACTATTCATAACAGCTAGTTATAATAATATTTTAATAGCATATCGTTGTTTAGTGAAACTCGGTACACGCTATCGAGGAAGGTCGCGATTGCGTGTAATACAAGGCAAGTCAAGGATGCGTGTTGAGCAAGCTCCTTTTGGTGTAGCGTACAACACAAGACATTAATGAAATTAAAAAGATTATTTTTCATAAAATCTTGGGCAGTTACACCCACATAGATTTTAATATCCTTAAAATGTACAATGTTCATGTATCAAAAATCCAAAAAAAATGTAATTCATAACCAAATGTAGATTCTAATCTTGATGATATTTTTAAATGAATTGATCTTAATCAATATAATATAATGATGAGTTAGGGTATGGAGTTGAGGGAGATGAATATGAAATAGATTGTGGCTTCCCTCATTGAAATGGTAAGTAATAACTCTAGAAATATTAATTCCCAACATACTAAAAATCCTATGGGGAATATTAGTGAAATAAAACTATGAAGTGGGAAGTAAACAATTCATAAATATATCTATATCTATCCATCAAGATTCAGATCCGCTCTAGAGAATCCACATTCAATACCAATTGTTGAGAATTAAAATGAGGAAGGGAAAGGAAAGAATAATATTGACGACATTACTTCCAAACACTTTTTATTTATAAATAGACTTGAAAAATCCAAGAATATTCTTTTTGATGAGATGAAAAAAGAAGTTTTGGATATATTCAAGCATATTGCAATCAACAACCCTATACGTAAAGAAATCAAGAAAATCACTAGCTATCCCAAGTTCATTAAAAATGAATATATGAATAGAAAAGGTATAAATGGAAATAAGTGGGTCAGGCTTTGGTGGAATTTCAATTTTCTCATCTCACCCACCTCAATGATTCCTACAAAGGGAAAGGACCATGAGAAATTCAATATTCCATGAAACATATGGGAGTTGAAATTATCTAACCCCTTATGTAATTTTTGTTCCTATATTTATGTAATTTCTCACACTATATTCACTTACTTTTAGGTTGGAGAGATAAATATAATGGGGTGGTGGTGAAATTAGAAAATAGCTACGTGGAATATCCAATAGGAATCATTGATTATGTATAATTTTGGGTGAGATATATGATCATCTTTGAATATTTTTACATGTTGAATATGGAGGATGATGTGGTATGTTCTCATGCTGCAATAATTCTTTTCAAACCCTTTATCAAAACTATCAATACAATCATTAATGTCTATAAGGGTACACTATCTATGGATTTTGAGTATAAGATCATAATATGTAATATCAGGACTTAATTAATTACCCATGAAAAAGTCCAATATATCTCCTTCATCTCTCATTATCACCAATCCTATAATGTTTCTACAAGTATTTATTTTCTATATTTTTTAAATGGTAACAATTAAACTATAAATAATATTTTGTGTATCAAGGTTGTATTTATATCTCAAAACATTTCCACAAATAATTTTTACTCTCATAACACTGTCAGATCTGAATATTCTACAGATTTAAATTTTGATTCAATATATTTTCATTCTGATTATGGAATGGTTCTTGATTTTCATATAGATTTAATACACTCTTCATGGATATTAATGATGTCTATTAAAAACATATGTCAGTAACCCTAAAAATTTCATTAAAATTTCACCAAACCAAATAAGAAAAACTGAAATTACCAATAAATATAAATTATTAATACCTATTAAATGATAAAAAATTTCATATGATTATTGTTAATAATATCATTCCTGAATAAGAATCCAAAAATTTAAATCTATTGAAGTAGAATATTTGGAAAATTGGATGGAAATTTGTAGAAAAACAATGTATTATCCCCTCCATTTTTCATTCATATGATTTTTTTAGTATATGGGGGTTAAACTTGTTTGGCTTCCATAAAGTACACTTAACACCACACAAATAAAAGTTGAATATAAATAGGTAGAAAAATTACTTGAAAAAAGTATCATTTATCAAATATTTAATCGCAATGGGTTTTCCCTATCCAGGGTGTACTGAAGAAAACAAGTTTTATTAATTTAATAAATGAAAATGATGATTTAGTTACCATTAGAGTACAAAACAATGGTAGATTGGGTATAGATGATAATAAATTAAATGAATCCACTCATAAGGAACATTTATCCTTCTACTCATTAACCAGATACATGAAATACTTTTGAGTAGGACACACTATTTTCTATAGAATGGGTTCTCTAGTTGTTTTTAGGTTCCTATTGTAGTATAGTTCATAAGATAATACAACATTCACTTGACCATTCAATATGTTTTCATTTAAAATGATTCCAAATGGACTATGTAACACCCTTGATACCATCCAGAGATGCATGGTGTTTAGTCTTATCATTCATGTTATTTCTTATGGTTTGATTAATTTTTGTTTAGCTAAATTAACTACAAAATAATGGAAGAGGATTTTATTTCTATAATATTTTATTTGGATAAATATTTTTCTTATTTTTTAGGATCTAAATTAGTTGTTTTTAAAATCATTTATATTTGAATTACCTCTTGAAGAATATAGATTCAAATACCATAATTATATATTACTGTATACTTATCTAAATATTTGACTTAAATATAATGAAAAGAAGGGTTTAAAGAACATAGAGGTGGACAACATGATTACGATCCAGCACATAGCATAGAAATAAACCATAGAACATGTAACACTTAGGGACACATTTCCTGGTGTGAATCTTTATGCACTATCAAGTAAGAATACTTGGTATATTAATTTAGTTTACTACATTGTATCCAATGAAATACCTATTAATATAATGAAACATTAAGTTCAAATATAATTGTTTGATTCTCAATTTTACAGGTGGTATGATCCATACCTCTGGTACATGTTTACCTAATCATGTGTTTGAGTATATTTTGGATTTTTGAGATACAATTGATTAAGGTGGAAAATTTTGTACCCTGTAGTATATATATGAAAATATTAGACACTGGATTATTTTCTCTTAATTTTTTTCAATATTCTAATTTATTTTTTAAGACTGAAATACATTTCCATCATATTGGTAGCATTTTTGGAGGCATAAAATTCCTCAACAACCCAGGTTATTTTATGAGATTTTCAATGTCTAGAGAATTTATTTTATAGTATTTTTAGATTATTTTATTTTTTTTACACTCTATCTTCTATTTATTATTTTATAAAATGGTTTGAGTCCAAGGCCACTAGAACTGATGATTCTCATCTTATATTGGACTTTTCCAGGTCTCCAATTTTTTGTAAGATTGTAATTCAAAATGTGATCATCGATGTCTAAGGGACACAATTTTCATTTCTAATTTTGGATTCCATTATTAATAATTATAAGGTGAAACAGAAAAAAACTACTCTAAATCACACCCAAACATATTTAAAGGTTAATTTTCAAAACATAAGATAATGAAGATATTATAGAAAAGTTGAATAGTAAGGATTAGAGAAAGCACTTAGATGATGAGATTTAGGAGTATATGTTTTTATATAATAATCCCATTCTTATGACCCCATTTTTTATTTTCTTTGGGAAATTATTTCATCTCCCTATGTGGGTCGACAATCATGAATTTTGAGTGATATAGAAATAAATCATAGATTAATCCCATGTACAAGATTAAATGATGTTGTAACTTCACGGTATTGATGATATTTGATTATCATCATACGAGAATTCAAGAATTTATAAATATTGAGAATAATCAACTGATTATAAGATGATCTAGAAGAGGGAGTTTCGTGAGGAATACAAAATTCTTCTCTATAGTTCATGACTGAATTGGATTCCCAATATATTGTTTTGTAGAAATTAGGCCCTTATATTGTATCTAAATTTTTCTTTATAATTCAATAGAGATTCTAGAGGTGGATAAAATAATGATATTACTATTCAATTGGAAGTAGTTGAAGAAATGCGTTGAGGTATATCTCACATATGTAGTTGATGTCATCATAGTACTTGACCCCATCATCACTTCAAAACATTAGGCTATCTTTAACCCATTCACTTTTATGTAATTTTAATCTTCAAATTTCGATATTTCAAGAGTATATATCACTTCATACAATTACATTGTGGACAATGTAAAATATGAAGTGTTGGAGAGGGGTCAACATTTTTTAGTAGTTTCTTAATGAATTTTTTATGTATGTTTGGTATTGTTTTAAAAAATATATATAAAATTCATTTGACATGTGAATTTATATTTTGACAATTAAAATAAAATTTTTTAATTTTTTTAATCTCATCATCATCATTTTTAACATGATCAATATTTTTTCATTAATGATATTATTTTGTAAAAAATTTATGTTTTCAATGATATTAACAGTTGTATTATTATAAAAACATTTATATTTCGACATCATTCTTTTATATATCGGTTTATGGTAAATTATTTCATTTTATTTAATCACACAATGTCACATATGGACATAAGTTGTGAAAATAATTCTATTAAATTGAATCTACAATCAAGTGATGCATTTTTTTAACTTAAAGCTATATTATTTTCAAATGCTTATTTCTATTTGGTAAATTTCATCACATTTTCTAATTTACATATGCATGTGTACCTAATATACATCCATTATACTCAATCAAAAATAAAAAATCACCAAATAAAATTTTTATAAAATAATAGAGGTGACTAATGAAATAAACAACATGTGGGGATATATAGGTTGATATATTAAAATTTGACTTTCCAAAATGATAAATTTAGTTGATTATGAAATTTGATATTAAATTATGTAGAATAGATTTGGTGGAAAATAATCAGGGGAATATCAAAGTTTTAATTTATCTTAATATACTAAATAAATCACAATGATAAAAACATGAAATGGTTGGTGCCCACACATATGATGAATTAGTGGAATAAGAGACTCATTGTTTATTTTACCATGATTAATACCACTAACATCATTGTATTTTCATTTTATTAAATTTATGAGTAAATTACCTTCAAAATTATTGATATTTATTTCTTCATATGATTCTTGATTTTCCAATATTATGATCATAGTTTACAAAATTTCAACATGTATATCTTATCTGAATTCTTTTGGAATACATAGAATATCTCTTTTTCCAATAATGAAAAATTTTAAGTGTGGTGGATTCTATAAACTATGTTTTTTTGCATATTTTTTTGATAATAAAGTATATATTTTCCCCTCATTTTTTAAAATTTTTATTTATTAAAAACATGGGATTAGATCATACATTCTAAAAATTTAATGCAAATTATATTTAAAACCTCTAAAGAATAATATAGTATATTTGAAATAAATATTTTTATATAACATAATAGGAATCTCAAATTCATGAAATTAGTCTTCAAAATATGGTCCACAATTTTCATTTTGAGCATCCTTTATGGATCAAACATTTAATGGGAGAAAATGGGACATGAATTCAAGGATGTATTAAACTCTTCATCATGGACACCACTTAACCTTTTGATCTATATCTTGTTTATTAGGGATTTTATTGCCCAAAAAACTTTACAAGAGATATAGGACCCATGTAAATACAAATCATCCTTCTATGAGGATAGCTGGTTTACACGTTTTGGAGGTCCTAAATATTTTGAAAATTTGTTAAAAAAAAATTTCTTGGTTTCTCATTCAGGTTTGTGAACTCTGGTAACCCATTCCTTTCATACACCCTGTAAATTATTTTTTCTAGTTTTTAGTGGGTTCTCCAATGATTATTGTATTTTGACTAGAGGATATGTGGATCCTTTACATAATTTTACACCATTGGAGTAAGGAAGCCCTCATGATAATATCTCTTTTATAACACTATTATATAAGTATTATGTGTTCACTACAACATAAATTGCCTTTAGTAGCGGCCTTTTAGAGGACATTTTGTAAACCGCCGCTAAACCTTTTTTAAAAAGGGTTTAGTGGCTGTTTATTAGATACTACCGCTAAACCCCATTTTTTTCATCGGCAACACTTCCCCCCAACCTCAACCCCCCTTCTCTCATAGACCCTCATGACCCTACCTTCCTCCCCTGATCCCCAAGATTCAAAAACCACAACTCGCCTCCCCACCACTTGTGATGTTTCTTTCCGGCCATCAGCGCCACTCAACCCCAACACCCGAACTCGAACCCCCTTCTCCCCCCGACCCATGTGACCCACCTTCTTCCCCAAACCCCCACGAGAACCAAATCCTATCTCGTCTCCCTACCATCGGTGATGGTTCTCACTGCCCATCAACACGCCTCACCACCCATCGTCGTCGTTGACTACAATTTCTTCCCCTCTTCTTAGGTTTGTATACCATTATAGTGTGGTTGCGGTATGATATTTTGAGGGTTATAGGCTAAATGATTTCTTCATTATTTCCATGAGTGGTGTTCCATGTGTTCAACCTCAAATTAACATTCATTTAGTTTCATGACCTGGTTTTAGAGCCATGCAATTCCTTGTTGAGGAACACGAATATAAGGGTGTTTATTTTATTTCATGGAGTGACTTTTCTTAGTGACCAGCTCTAATGATGTATAAATTGTTCTCTTGGATGTGTTCTCATTTATTGATTTAATGTGGTTTTCATGGTTAGTTGAATCATGTCACATTGGTGATGATTTCACTCTTGGCTCTTTGTGTCTAATGTTTCACCATTATAGATAAATTATAAATTGCTGGGATACCCATGATCAGTCTCTGTGTTTTTTCTTCCCATTATTGTGGGGAGATTATTTTGGATTCCTTTGGTTGGGATGTGCTATAGTTTGGCTATAATGAACTAAGTTAATCTAGAGTTAGTTGTTATGATTTTACATTTGGTTTAGTTTGTAATTCATGAGGATATTAGGAGTGGTATTGTAAATTATTTTATTCCTACATTCAAATAATATCATAAGAGTGTCTATCCCAACAACATATTTGTTGTATCATCAATTTCATTTAGCGAGGCACCTACTTCTTAAGGATCCTAGTGAATTTGTTTAGATAATTATTTTTTTCAAAAAAATTTATCTCAAAGAATGGTTTTATTATTCCATGCGTCCATTTTTTTGAGGTTTTGAAAGTTGGCTAGTGGTTGAGCCCTCATTAGAGGGAAGGTATCCTTGGAATTCTAGCTTATCCTATGTTCTTATAAATTTTCTTGCGGAGGAAAGTGGCATGGTGGGGATTTATTTACACCATAAGATTTTACTTTATTACTCTTGATCATGTGGTTGTTTCCTCCCCTGGGATTGAGGTGTCTTATGGTTATTAATTTGATTATTGGAGGTTTTTCTAGGGGTATATGGTAAGGTATAGAGTTTGGGAAATTTTATAGTAAAAACATTAATCCCAATGGGTTCTATTTCCTTCCCTAAGGTCCTCTAAGTAAATTTGATGTGATTCTTGGGTGTTTCATCATTCAGATTAAGAGGTATGATCTTACCCTCTCTCCCACTCTTGTTTTCTCTCTTTTTACCATATTTTATCTTACCTTAATGGATATGTATGGAAGATCTTCTTCTTATAATAGTTTAAGATTGGCGTATTTGGTCTCTTAAAGTTTTGATTCATTTATTATGGCCAAAACTCGTGGTATTCTTTGAAGGTGACATCATTTCACCATAGGAGACCAGTTTTTCCAATTCATTGAATTTTATTTAAGAGATTTATGTGTTATTAGATTTATAAATTAATTTATAATATAGATAATGAGGGTGTTGTTTATATAGGTTTTCTTTATAATGGTTTTATATAACATAACTTGGTTTTCATGTGGTTTAAAGGTTTTAATTTCATGTTTATGTGAAATTTTTGTGTAAATTTTTATTTTATGCCTTTGACATGTTTGATAAAATTAAAAGAATGTTTTTATATAGGAAAAACACTTGGTCATTCGATTTTATGGGAAATTAGTTTTTCAAAGTGGGTTACCCTTTGGGGGTTAAATGGTTTCCATGTTTCAAAGGGACATGTTGTTTTATGAAATGGAATAGTGATTCCTTTGTGTTATGTTGGTTGTGTTTTGGAAATGATTATGATTTCCCTTATATTGGTGTTGGGATTCAAAAACATTTTAAAAATGGATTTACAAAGTATATATTATATGTGATAATTGAAAGTCTTGTATGACACTTTGTGATGTGATATTTGAGTTTCTTGGTTTGTTTTTCCCTTTTGGAGACCCTTTTCATTTATTTGTGATGTCAAGTGTATCCATGTGATGCATGTTTGTCATGTGATTTATGATTTTATTATGGTTGGGGGCTCATTTTGAGCTAAATTTGGGATGTGGGAATGATTTCATTATTATGCTAGCCTTTGGATATTATTATTTTCATTCTATGACATTCAATTTAAAAGTGTATCACCTCCTTTACTTAATTTATAAGGAACACTATGATACTAAGTAGGATGTCATGGGATGTTTCTAGGAACATTGAGATTACACACTTTCTATTAACCACAAGTTGTACAAAATACCAAGGTAGTGGGGTGTCACAGATGATATTGGGTTTAGAGTGATTTTTTATGGATGTGTGACCATTAACCTAAAGGAATTAGGTCCACCTTTTTATGTATTATACCTTTCCCATTAGTTCCTAATGTTTTTCCTCATGATATTTATCATGTGTTGTGACTTTAATTATTTATTAGCTTGTGTATTGCTTTTTTACTTTGATGGAATTTCATTGAAGCATTGATCCTCCAATTAATTAGTACTGATATTGATTAGTGTTATTCCACTTGTTTATTGGCATAATTTATGAGTTTCTATAAGGAATTTTTCTTCATATTTATCTTTGTTTCCTTACTTACTTTGAGTTTGTTGTGTTAAAGCATTCTAGTGAGGGGAATTTTTTAAAATTTTCTAGCCATTATTAGAAATTCCTTTGATATGTTTTTAAACCATGTAAGAGTTTTTTTATAAAAGGTGTGATGTTTTAAGGATAGATGATTGATTTTGAATTGGAATTGTTTCAGAGAAAACATCTTTATACCATGTTTTATAAATGTTGTGCATTGATAAAGTGCATGTTTTATATTTTATTTATTTAAATATCATGTTAATTAAAAAACCAATTTTTCTATATTATTATAAAACTAGAAATTATAGTTCCTCTTATAAAAGGAATAAAAGTAAATGACTTACACTGAATATAATTAATAACTTTGCATGAAAGGTGGTTAAGTATACTTTCATGAATTTTAGAAGATAATACTTCCAATTCAACTAACTGCTATACCAGAATGATCAACTTGAAAATATCCCAATGCTCTAAAAGTTTACTTCTAATATAATGCTTCAGCTTAACTCTTAACTTTTTTACTAATGATGAACATACTCAAATATATTGAAAAATAATCAATATCTTCTTAAAATGTATATTGCCTAAGAAAAGACTCACTATCTTCTTGTTTCTTCAAGTGATTTTGTAAACCCATGTGTATAAGCATACACATTCATGCATATATGTACTTTGGTTTTCAAGTGGGTGATTTACCATATGTATTTATATAGGAAAACCCTATGTAACATATTTATAAATTTTTTTCAACTAGTATATATGAATCTCTTTCCCTATTTAGTAGTTACTATGTGTTCTATTTTTTTAATATTGTGTAGGAACATTGTGATATACATGGATAAAAGATGGATCACATTACCAAGGAACACACCTTAGTATGTTAAGGTTTTGAAGCTGTTTTTAGATATTTAGATTTCCAATCTATCCATTGAAGGGATAATAAGATGTCCATTTCCTAAATATATATTTAGATTATTGTTGAAGAGAGATGATGATTATGAACATTTAATAATGATGCAATTCCCAGGTCAATATTTGTGTTGGATTTGGCAAGGAGAATATAATGTTACATAAAGGTTGAGAACTGATATTAATCCACAAAATGAGCTCCCAACTTCGTCCAAAATTGAAAATGAAATGAAAAACCTCATAAATGATGCATTCGGCACTGTAAGACACCACTATCAACATCAAAACATAACAGAACAAACAGATGATGGTGCTACAAATTGCAACGTGAAAAGTGATGTTTTTGAGACTGTAACACAACCAGATAAAGATTGTAACATATCACTGGATCCTCCTCTTGATTCTATGGAGACAAATGTAAGATAAAACTTCACTGTGGAAAATATATTTTATGATTTAGTTGACGATGGAAATGAAGAGTTGTATATTAGATGTTTGAAATATTCAAAGATTTCTTTTCTGCTGAAGTTTTACCATATCAAATATCTATGTAAAATTAAAAATAAGAAAATTTCCATGATATTGGAATTGTTTTGTGATGCATTTCCTGAAGAAAAAATCTCAGAGTCTTTTTATGATATGAATAAAGTTGTTAATAGGGTTTGTCTGAATTATACAAAAAAATACAAGTTTGTCCAAATGATTGTATTCTTTATTGGTGGGAGGATTCAATTAGACAAAATTGCAAAAAATGTTCATCATCTATATGGAAGTCAATTGGTGATGTTGGAAGTCTGAATCAACATAATTTCATGAAAAAGATGAAAGGTAATACACCTACAAAGTTTTTGCGTTACTTTCCATTAAAGCCTCAATTGCAAAGATTATTCATGTCCTCGAAAACCGCCGAACACATGAAGTGACCATCTATATATAATAACAGTGATGGGTTAATGAGACATCCACAAGATTCACAATCATTGAAGACATTTGATTCATTACTTCCAGATTTCATAGCTAATCCTAGGAATGTTCAATTGGGATTGACTACCGATGGATTCAACCCATTTGGGACTTTGAGTACCAGTTATATTATTTGACAAGTTGTTTTGATCCCTTACAATTTGCCTCTGTGGATGTGTATGCAAAAAACATCTTTTATCATTTCGATGATTATTCCTGGGAAAAAATTCCATGAAATTATATTGATGTATACTTGTAGCCTTTGATTGAAGAATTATAGGAGTTATGGAGCAACGATGTTGAGACATTTGATGATTCTTCTAAAACAATGTTCAAAATGCTTGCTACTTTAATGTGGACCATTAGTGACTTACCTGTTCTTGGGAATTTATCTAGTTAGAACATTTAAAAAGGTTTGGATTTTCCTATTTTTAACTTGGATTTTGATCCCAAATGGCTACCTCAGAGTAGAAAACAGTTCTTTTGTTCCATCGATGATTTCTCAATGCATCTCATAGATTTCTGTCAAACAGATAAAAATTTAACAGTTTCATTGACCATATACCACATCCAAAGTTGTTAACTAGTTCTAAAATATTGACACAACTTGAAATTGTCGAAACCATATTTGGGAAGGTTCATCATTTGAATGATAGCATGAAATGTGGTCGAAGTTTATCATCAAGTGAAATCAGAACGCAACAATGGAAGAAAAAAATTTATATTCTACAAACATCAATATTTGGAATTTAATTTTATACAGAATAATCTTGATGTGATGCATATTGAGAATAATTTCTGTGAAAATTTGAATTTCACATTCGTTAATGATCATGGAATTTCAAAAGATCATCTCAATGCACGCAAAAGCTTACTAGTAATGAACATAAAATGCGATCTCTGGCCAGATGATAATGAAAAGTATGCTCTGGAAATTTTTTCAATGGATAATAGGGATAAAGATACATTCGTTCGATTTTTAAAGAATGTGATGGTATATGATGGTTATTCAAGTAACATCTTGAGGTGTGTTGACTTGAAGATTCGTAAGTTACGTGGATTGAAAAGTCATGATTCACAAACTTTGTTACATCAGTTACTACCATTGTGATTGTATACAATATTACATGAAAAATTTACTACTGTTGTACTCCAATTCTGCACATTATTCAGAAAACTATGTGAGAAATATCTACATCTATTTTAGCTTGGCAACCTCAAGGATAGGTTTGTATTGACCCTTTGTGAAATGGATATGATCTTTCCACCATCTTTTTTTTACTGTAATGATGCATTTAACTGTTCATTTGGTTGAGGAAGCTAAATTAATAGGACACGTTCATTATCGATGGATGTATCTAATTGAGAGGTATTTTATTTATATGTTTTTCAGTTAAGTAAACAATTTTTGGCACTTAATTAAATTCATAATTATGTAAATTTTATTTCACATATTTCATGGGCATTTGAAATCATACGTGAGAAATAAATCTCAACAAGAAGGCTCTATTACTGAAGGATGTTTGGAAAAGGAGTGTATTACCTTTTTTCTAGATACCTATATGATATTGAGACAATATTTAATCAAGTAAGATTTGTTTACGACACATCGACTAAATCTCAGATTCATCAGAAATCAAAAATATTTCGTGTTGTTGGTCGATCTGTTGGGATGATCTCATATCTGGCACTGATAGAATTGGAATTATTACAGGCACATAGATTTGTGTTGTTGTATAGTGAAATTTTAGATCTATTTATTGAAGAGTTTAGGAAACAAACAGAGAGACGAATGAGAGGCCGAACATGAAATGATAAAGATATAATGAATGCTGTTAATAAAGATCTTGTAGAATAGTTTTCATGACGTGTAAGTACATAAATATTGCATAAAATATGAATATTAGTTTGACACATATATTATGTAAATCAAATAAAGTATATTTATTTTTTTAGATCATGAATACTGATACTCAGGTAGTGTTGTCAGATGTTTTGATGTTTCTTGCTCGAGGTCCTCTAAAACAAGTTATAAAGATTGATGCTTACAACATGAATGGATTTAGATTTCGTACAGTTGATGGAGAAATGGGTTTGAAAACATAGAATAGTGTTATATTTACATTTTTTGAATTGGGATACTATGGAAAGATGAATAAATTTTTTTAATTAAACTACCACAGGCATTTTTTAGTTGTTTTATTCAAATGCAATTGGGTCGATATTATCGGAGGTGTTAAAAGAAATTCCTTGAAATTTACTTCAGTTAACTTCTCTCTCATGATGGATGTTGGTGATCATGAACTTCATGATCCATATATCTTATCATCGCAAGAAAAGATGGGATATTTTGTGAATGATGTTGTGGATTAAGGGTGGTGTGTAGTTTCTCATGTAATACAAATAGATTTGTATGATATTGATGATGAAGTGAAAGATTTGACCTCTGAAATTGAATCTCATCAACAATGAGAAGTATAATTATTTTTCCATCATGATATTGAAAATATTAGTCTAGAAAGGATGAATAAAGTGGATGAAGTAATGGAGTAGGAAACCGACAAGATTGAAGGGGAAAATTATTGTATGTATAATTATTTATTCATTCACCAACCACCTATTTCATTTGTGCAGTCATTCATTTTCATTATTATGTATAATTTTTTTGTTAGTACTAGGAATCTATTATCATTTTTAAATTTTTTTCCACATATTTATTTTTGAAATATATGTTCTAAACATAATTTTATTTTTTAAAAATACAATAATTCCATGGAGGAAGCGATATATTGTTTCGTCCACTACTGCGATAGATGATGATCTATCTGTCTCCCTCCATACAAAATCTAAGCCACCAATTGCCTACCCCCTGTACCATCTCCCCATACACCATCCATCACACCCTCTATGAGCATCCTTTGGGAATATGATTCATCGAATCTCCCATCAGCAGCATCAGCTGCGGGGTGGTGGTGTTCCACTTCTAGTTTATCACCAGCATACTCGAGGGTCACTGCAATTTGTCCAAATTTTAATATAAACAAATATATTGAAATTTTTTTATATTAATTGTTTTTTCATTTAAGATGAAAAAATGCCACTATGGATAAAAATATAAAAAGTGTAGGTGTGTGGAATATGAATGGAGAGAGAATAGTTGTCTAATTTGATTCATATGATGTCCCTATGGATGACGTCGTGGGATTACTTGGCCAAATTCTAGGCCAGCTAGCAGTAGAGCCAATTTCCCTTCCTATATCTTATGATTATTGGATACATATGCCACCACGTTAGAAAAATGATGTTTTTTATTCCAAAATAAATTTAATTTTAATACATTATGGTGTAGTTGAATTCCATGTTATGAATATGTTCAAAATGATATTTGGTATACATATGTTTTTTCACTTTACAGTTGCTGATGTGATAGCACAAAAGTGGACGTTGAAAAATCATAGTATGAAATGGAAAGAGTTAAAAGGAAGATTGTGGAGCGATGTCAGTGATACTTCATTGACCATCTAACAAATTTATGAGAAGCTACCAAATGGGGTACCCAAAGAACATTGGAATGTTTTTGTTGACAGACATTGTGATGAGAAGTAGGTGGTATTTAAATATATATTATTATATTCAACTCATTTTACATTTATACATGTATATTAAGAGTATATGACATTGAAAACATTACTATTAAATTTAATTTTATTTATTTTAGTATCCCTGAAGAAAGAATGCATCAAGACGGGCTAAGAAAGTCACCCTTCACACTGCATGGTCAAAAAGATTTTCTAGAAGCTGACCAACTCTAGTAATATGTTCATTAGTTTAAATATTAATAAGACAATATTATATATTTAATAAATTAAAATGATGATTTTGTTTAATGCAGAAACAGAGATAAGGGCACGAAGCATCCCGAACTAAAGTGTGGTTGGATCTTCACAAAAAATATGATGGACGGTTTGTTAATGAGCCAGCCAAAGAAGTGGGGGTATGAATGAATTTTTTCATTATAATAACTTATTATCAATTTTAAAATTGTTAATATATATTGATATTTTATTTATGGTTAAAAATTAAATAAATTTGAGATACCAATCTGGGGAAGTCCTACTCAGTCTCCCAGGATGACCCAGTTTCTAAAGTCCTTGGAAAAGAGAATCCTTAGAGAGTGCACGAGATGGGATTTGGGACCCATACCATCTGAGGTCTTTGGTAGGCCATCGGGGATTGAAACTACATCTACTCCTGGTTGTAGTCAGTTCATACCCGGAGATGCTCAGAGAGTGATTGTTTCTCTATGAAACATAGTTTTAGACCAAGGGGATTAGATTTCCTCTTTGTAGAAAGCATTGACTAATATATATCCGCAGATGAGAAGATATCCCCCCAGTGTTATTACATCAACTGGGGGTGATTAGGTAAATAACAAATATTAAAAATAATTTATTTTTAAAACTTTTATTGGTTTTAAGTTTAAATATAAATACACAACACTATTTAATTGTCAATATAATGTTCTAAAAGGTTGTATCAGGAAGTGGAGATGGAGGTGGAGTGGGTGATGATATCTGTTCATCATCGGACAATGATTAGTGGTATTATTGATATGTTGACAAATATTGTAATAGTCGGTTTGTATATGTATCATGTGTGGTACGTAGTTTCCTCGAAACATTTTCATGACTTAACATTTTATTTATTTCTCATTTTTTTGTTTTTTGTATTTTATTTATTTTTGATGTATTATTTTATGTCTTGATTTCTTGAGTGTGGTATGCACCATATATATCGACTCTTTGTTGTGATGATTATTTTTTTATGATTAATTTTTCCTCAATTAATATTTTCATTATATTTACTTATCCTACATTTTCTAGCCCAATGCATTTACCACTGCATTTCCATTTCTAATAAGTACTTATTAGTTATGCTCTTGTATCAATCCCTAGGGATGAGAATGTGTGTCTCGCTAACATGTTTATGATAGATCACCATTTAGTGTAGAATAATCATAGTATCAAAAATTTTAAAAAATAGTTGGAATCCATAGATACTGATACAATATTAGGGGAAATATTTCTACACTGTCTGTAATGGGGTTTTCCCACCATTTCCAAAGTGGCCTCCAAGAATAGTGAGGCAGTGTGAATGACAATTTCCATTAACTTAGTAGGCATGAAATACCGATGGTAAAATCCTAGTAGATTCTCTAGAACCTCCTTCTCTAGAAAAATGTTAAATAGACTACATGATCAATTACTTATCATTCATAACATCAACTACCCTATCACCAATAATTAATTATAAGTATCTATATTCCATGATAGAATATATAAACCCCCTTCATGAGAAACTATTCCCTTTGAAGGAATGTTCTTGATTACCTATATTATATTATTCAAATTAAAATAACTATGATTCATAATGGGAGTGATAATATATTAGGAGACAGATTTCATTCCTTCTAATGAAACCACACTAAATACTCCCTTTCCAAAAAATCACATAAGTGAAAAAAACATGATACTTGAACTTGATCCGTCACTCTTAAAAAATTTGGAACCCTTATACGTGGGAGATATGATTTTACCTTTTTTCTATCTTTTGTGTCAAGTATAATAATTCCACAAGAAATAACCCAAGAGAGAGATGATTTTAACTAATTTATATGGTATGTTTCATTTATAATAATTACATACAGAACCCCAAAATAAATTAAACCCAAGAAAATATTATCACATCATTATTCACATGATGAAGGGTTTACCACCTACATACTACACCCCACATATTTTGTGTAACTAAGTAATAAATAAATAACCACCCAATCATGTTCTTAAAATACTATTGGAGGGTTTAAATTTATCGACACATGGATAGATTAGAAATATAAATAGTTACTATCTATATAGTATTAATATATATAGTTTATAAATACTTCATTAACCTATATTTCCAAGGTATGTGAAGATGTATTTGACCATATACTTATAATAATTCTGATGAATAGACCATGTCATAACTCAGACATCACAAACTAGTCTAACAAGCCTATGTGCTCATGTAATTTGGTACATTCCCTATATTCCAATAGAGTGAGAGATGCCATGAAACAATACATGGGATGTTGAGTGCACCATCAGGTCAAAATTCTAGTCATGGAATGTTGTGAGTAAATCACAATAATTATTTAGTAACATTTTTGTGATACACCATGCTCAACACATGTTGTATGGAATTGTGATATCTCCTTTATTAACAATCTCATACCATCATACCACAACCTCTATAAAGGCATATATTAAATATGACTAGAAAGGGGAATTACCTCACATCCATATCTTATATTTACACTATATAAATAATAAAGGCATAGTCATTTGTGTCATAATAGATAAGGAATAACCTCTTATTCATGTGTTTATCCATGTTCAATTCCCTTTTAAAATATTACAATTCGTATGAAGCATTTTATAAAGCATAAATCAAGAGCATGACATTACAATTACTTGGGTTCATTCTATTTAAAACCAATTGATTTATTTTAGGAAAAGGAAACCCATAATTAATTATCCATTTCATATTATCAGTTACATTTTACTCATTCAATTCATTAAAACATGGAAAACCCATATATAATCTCAATGGAGTCACTTAGATGGTGGCATATTAATCTAGGAAATTTACCACTTTAGAAATTCCAACTATAAGTGGTCCCAAAACCTAAGGGATTCCTTGGGTTCTATCAAATAATCATATATAAAGGTATATTACATTCCTAAACAATTTTAGAAGATACGTGGGAGTACCAATATTTGAAAAAAAATCATATTGTCCCATATCACCTAGATCACCCAATGGGTGACCATATAAGTTGCACACAACATGTGAACATTTAATAAAGGATAAAGTAGTACATATGAGTCTACAATGGTCAATTTTAAATACAAAAATCATATAAATAGAGATGCTTGACCAAATATGGTGTGCGCCGCATTGGATTAATTATGAAAACTCAAACTCCAAAGGGAAAACAATGTGACTACTAACCTAAAGGTCATAGATGACACCTCTACCGATATTAGCTTCATATTTTATGATTTTTGGGAGAAATTGGAGAAATGGATCAGTTCCATGACAGTATGGAAAATGTTCCTATGCCTATAAAGCACAAAGGATCCAATGAAAAACCAAAATAGGATGTATGAGTATGATTTTCCTTACGTTGAGCTATCCAATGCTTTCTTCAAATATTGAATTGGGTGTCTAATGAAAGAGATATGGATGAACCTATGTTAAAATTTTTTTAGTTAACCAGTAGGTCAAATAATTCAAAATAACTGGAAGATGAAATAGAAAAGGGAAAGTGGAATAAGAATAATAGAGGGGTAAACTTGTAAATTCACCACAACATTTTATTAGATACAAGGATTATGCCATGTAATATTTTTATCTGCATTCATTTACTCACTAAAAGATGCATTTCGTTGTTCTTAGTTAAGCATCTCTTTTTATATTGACTGTATTAGGTATTCTGTTGGTGTTTTGGTATTCTTGGAATGGTTTTTTTCAAGGAACTGGTACAGGTTCTCTAGAAACAGGTTCTTTTTTGTAAATATGCTCTTTAGCGGCGTTTTTAACCGCTGCTAACTGTCGATATTTTTCTAATAGCGGTGGTTTTAACCACCACTACGGTCTAAAATTTAGCAGCGGTTCTAACCACCACTACATTGGCCCATCTTTCACGCATTTTTCATGATAGTTACATTGTTTGTCATGGAAGTTGGTCCTGGAAGGCCCTTACTTTTTTTAGAGGTGGTTTTAACTGCCGCTAAAAAAGGTAATTCCCTACCCAGAAAAACCACCACGAAAAGAAATGTAACCGCCTCCAAAATGCACGAAATACGACGGTTTGCATAAAACGCTGCTAAACCACATTAACCTCTACAAATAGTTTCCTGACATGTAATTTAGCGGCAGTTTAAACTACCGCCATATCCAAAAAATAACCGCAACAAAATTGAAATTTCCCTATTGTGGTTGTTGTGATGTTATTCTTGTAATACATTATCTGAATCTCTTATATTTCAGTTATTTTACTCAATTTATATTTTTATCTCTTTAAATTATTTTTTATGGAAACTATTAGTAGAAACATGACTGGGTTATACATTTTCTAAACAATTTCACTTAAAAAAATGTTTATGCCATAACTCATCATTCCATAGAACTGTAGTCTCGTAGTAATCAATCTAATTTCCTCCATATCCTATTTGATATTATAAATACAAGACCATAAATACATATTATAAATTATATTATTTTAAATAATTTGAGTTTTTAATTGATTAATAGATAAAATAATTAACACAAAACACATGAGGTTGAGTAATATGTGAATTGTTAATGTGAACTCTTAATTGGTAAAACAATGAAACATGGGATCAATTTTGAAAATTTAAAACACAATTCCGAGAAATAAGTGATTCTAATTTACAATGTGGATATATTTTCATAATTTAGCATAGACTACATGTTCACTTTGGAACAAAAAGCAATGAAGGGTCTTGTGATTTCTCATCCAGGAGTAGGCATAGGCTTTAAATATTTTCATTCTTGGTGGTCTTGTTTACAATCATAGAATTTAGTAGTTAGAAAATTAGGTGATCATAAATAAATGAAATAATAATTTTAATGATAATTATATATAATTAATTGATGATTCGGTAATAATAGATACATTTTATCTAATAAATGCTATTAAATAAACACAATATTATTTTAAAAACATATTCTTGTGTTATAAACATAAAAAACCTCATCAATTTTTCTGTTATTTTTTTTTCAAAAAATCATTATTATTTTGTCTTAAATATATCATCATTATTGGATGACCATAGTCAACCACTCTATTTTACATAAGTACTAAAAATTAAACATCATTCATGATGTCCCATGACAATGCCTTGGATTGATTTTTAATTATTCCAAAGATTATCTCATTACATTATAGATTAATCATATAATAATTAAATTATATTCCATAAAATAATAAATTGTCTCTTATATCATTGACACATCCAGTCATATCATAAAATGTTCTTTTGAATAATCAATATGTAATATCCCAATCATGATTTTCATATCCAATGAATCTAGAGACATTATATGTTGAAATCACCATAAAAAACATATAAATCTATCAAATCATAATTTATCCATCGCATGTCACATTTCAAAAATAATTCTACAAAACTTATTATCAAATTATAAAATAATTAATTTTATTCTATAAAATAACATTTCTCATTCATCAATAATTAATTAATTAAATCACTTTTAATTGGATTTACATACCGATTATAATTGCAAAATTCATTCAATTTTGATAACTTACACCAACAATGCCATAAAAATGAACAATAATATATCATTATTTAATTATTATAATCCTCATAAATATGAATAATAAGAAACTATATCATACTAATAAACTCAATATATAAATTCTTTTGATTTTTTTAAAATCATACTAAAACATTTCACATAAGCATGCTTTTGAATTATTTATAATATTTAACATATATTTAACTCATAAATTAAACAATTTTAATTTGAGCATTTACTTGTAATCTAATATGAAATAATATTATTCAAACATATATTATTATAGATATATTCCAAATTTACATTATTTTAGTAAAAATATAAAACACTTGCACAATACTGTAATCTTACTATGAAAACCCATACACCCCATGAGTATACTAAAATGTTCAATTAAAAAACATGGTATGAGTTAATAAATAAAAAACTTATTATATCATATTAAAAATTCATAATTCCGAAAAACATAATAAAGAATCCTTTAAAATTGAAATTCATTAAAATTCAAAAATTAATCATCCATGAAATCTTAATGTATCAATAATTATAAACATATTTAATTATGAAACCACAGTTTGAATGTTCAAAAATAATAATCATAAAGTATGGATAAATTTCAACAAATATATCCATTATTTATTTCCAAACTAAGTTATGTTTCATGAAATTTAATTACTTAATATAACATTGATTTAATACTATTGTACCCCTATTTAAAATTATTAATTAGCATGATTTATATTTAAAATAAAACACACATGGCATCTTACCGTTACACCATAAATAATAATTTAATAAATCCAAAATAACATTACTAAAATTGAATAATCATTTTTCTTTAACAGGTAATAACAACATTAGCCATGAATAAATGTCAATTTCATAATAAAATGTAAAAAAATTCATATAGGTAATGCATAATAAAAATGTATAAAGATCGTGAAAATTTTTAAAACACCAAATTGTCAAATAATTTATTTTTTGTTAAATAAGTAAAATTTTTCATATAAATATTAATGTATTAAATTTAATTATATCACCACCAATAATTATTTATGAAAAATATTGATTATTTAATAGTGACATTTTAAGTAACTTGGAATATTTTTATTTTCCAACCCACCTCAAAATAAATGAAACAAATCATCTGTTCAATCACATCTGTAAGAATATTATATGGTATATAAATGTTTATCCATGGTAAATCAAACCTAAAAAAAATCCAAGAGTCCATGGTAGAGAAATTAAATAATTTAAAACAAATTCTATCAAAGTGGGAACTAAACCATGAAATATAACTCTCCCAAACATTCCATGCAGTATAAACCTAAATTATAATTATTTTGAGTGTGACTATTTATAGGTTACTTCTTAATTTTCAAACCAATCATATATTAACATCCATATTATTCCATAAAATCATAAAACAAATCTTATACTACTTCATAGTACCCTCCCTAGGGGTCTATTACACTTTTTTCTACATAGGAATTCACACATATTCATGAAACTGTTCTCATAATCCACCAGATTTAAACTAATTATAATAGCTAATATAAAAAATTCTTGAGAGTGTGATATTAATCAATAGATGGTATACTAAATAAGGGAATAAATAAATAAATAAATCTTCTTTTTGGGAATTACTCTATCAATTACAACCATATTATTTCAATTTCTAAATATATAATAATAAAATAATAATAAATAAATAACAATATCATGTGAATATAACAAAGATTAAATTTGATCTAAAAACGATAGAAAAAATAAATGAATACATTGGTGCTCATAGCAGATCCTCTAAAAATACCCTATAGTACATTGACCCCCAAAACCCAATATATCTTTATATTATAATCATAAAACACCTATTTAATACCTACAATAAAACAATAAATTTTCATGTCCATCAAAGTGCATATATATACAATGAATACGAAAACTCAAGAGGCACCTCTAAGAGGACCTAAACACATATCATGGTGGAAATTTACATGTACATATATATGTTATGAAAATAAAAATAATTATCTTGGAATCATTAAATTACTCATATAATAATAGAATCCAATATTATGATTTAACATTCACAATCAATATCACAAAATTACATGTCACTATTTTCTTACCCATCCACCATTTTACTTATACAAACAATCCTCAACCCATGAAAAAAATCTACTGGCATATTGAATTGAAAGTGTTTGAATTTACACATAAGCTAAAGGAACATATAGTAAATATCATGTCCCACATGTAGTAAATTACACTTTAAATATATAACCTCACCCTTATGAAATAAATTACATTTTAAATATATAACATCACCCCATGTAGTAAATTAAACAATAAATATTAAACAATCCCTCACATTGTAATTTATATATTAATAAAATAATATTTTCCTTGTGTATTAAATTACACCTCAAGTAGTTTAATTTTCTGATAAGAATAACATGATGATCACTAACTATCTTTTCCATTATAAGGAACATAATGATCATAATAAACTAAGTTGGTCTACCAAACTCTTAGGACTTAAAATATAAACAATAATTAAAGAGTCAAATAATTCAATATGGTGTATTATCTATTTTCCCAAGTGAAAAAAAATAAAATAATAAATATTTTAGACTTATTTTTTTTGATTTCTAATTCCTCAATAAAACTATCCTTTATTTTTATCAAAACTCTTAATAACCAATTAAATTGATTTTTCCTAAACTAAATCTTAAGTAGTTATACTGTTTTATATAATTTAAATATTCATTAATTATATACTTAAAAATAATTAATCATGAGGTACCATGTGACTGTAATAAATTTAATTTATTTCCCCATAACTCATTCATTTATATTCCAAGGTATTTGCACCACTAGTATAACTAAAAAAAATAAATGTTAATAAAGTGTACACATCATTGTGGCATTAATTTTACTATTATATCCTTGTAATATCATTAAATGAAGGTATCACAAACCATAAATATAGTCCTCAATTTTTTTACACAAAATATCATTTTACCCAATATATTTCATTAATTTCCCTATCACCCTATTGATCCACCATTTCATCAAGTATTCCTAAAATTATTATCTTATTAGTAAAATATCTATTAAAATCATATTAAATTACATGAATTTATGTATTTTATTTCAAAAATATGGTATTCATTTGCGTACACAATATTGGTTCCCCCAATTATCCCATACAATGCACATATAAAGTTTAAAAATGTTAATAAAATGGATTTCTTCTACTACCTTACACATTAATCATTTCCCAAACATCATATTTTTTATTAAATCTAGTCAATCGATATAAATATAAAAAGGTCAAATAAATACCCAATACGGTTTATTTAATACCAAAATTAATAAATAGGTGGAAATGATAAATGAAATCAAAATTCATATATTTCTATTCAAGATAAGAAACCCATTAGGGTTGGAAATATTTAATAAAATATCAATGAAATCATGATAGAAGGGATATATATATCGATAAAGAACAAGGTTAAAGAATACTAATAATCCTATCCCCATGAAATGAATTAATGGAAAACAAAATGGTTATTAGTATTTTAAAAATCAATGGTTTGATTAAAATTACATCTCCACACCTCTAATTTTTAAAATACTGAAAAGGTGCATTAGGTGATAGGTATCCAAGTTTGGAAACCCACTAAATCTCCCAGATTTTTAGTTAAATACCATTGGGTTCTTGGTTGGAGATATAGTTTTTAATCCACAATAGATCCAACAAATTACCCAAATTCCATTTGTAAGCTCGACCAAATTCCATTACCAGCATTTCTCAAGAATTCATACTCTCAACCATTTCCAACCATTTATTCAAACTTGATTCCAATGTTCAAACACCCAAAGTATAAAACTATTTCTTACCACTCTAATTCATATCAGAAGGTCCCCCTCGTGTTTTTCTATCAAAATATCACATAAAATAAATTTTAATAAAATTAAAAATACAGAATCATTAAATTGAATTTCATTATTCATCTTAGTAGAACTAAGATGAATAGATATATATAAGAAATTTTATAATGTTATAACATGTTGTTTGGGATTGTTGATTTTATACCACAATTATTGATATGTTGATAAGTTAATCAATCTAGAGAACTATGAAAATGAGTTATAATAACTCCACCAATAACTATATGGAAGTGAGGAAATATCACGATAAACATTTTCCCCTAAATCCCAATTTCATTTAAGGGAAATAACACATTATGGGTTATTGTTGAATTTCATACCAAGTCTACCAATTTTCTAGTAATTAATGTGGATATATCCCTTGAAAATTCATCAATATTATATATCAGTTAATTAGTTATTATGTATTGTGAACTATTATCATTAGTATTTTTTTGATATAAGGATCAAGTAAAAGTTATGAAAAGTCCTAAAAGGGAACTCAATAATAAGATAAATATTATTATTTAATATTTTAGTGACCTTGATTTTAAATATGGTTTATTTATATAAATTTTTAGATCATAAGGTTTGGATTCCCTAAAAAGAGTAAAATAATATTTTTTTCGAAGAAAAAAACCTAAAAAATCAATTTTTTCATCAAAATTTGAATATTGTGTTTACATTTCGGTTGTTTTTTCATCAATTTTCCATGTTTATTGACTTTTTATGGGTATGTAATATTTACTAAATAAATAAATAAATCTCATTTTTGTGAAAATATTTATACCTCATAAAATAAATATAAGGCCCCGGCCTTAAACCTTACTTAATATTGAATTAAATGAATAATCCACATGGAGGATCATTTTAGGTTTTGTGTTTCTAAAGAATTAGGTCATAACTATTACATCTCAAAAGATTACACAGTAGTCACTTCTACTAGGTTTCCATAAAATAAAAAAACACTTAAAAAGAAACATGTCTAGTTCCATGTTTTAGATATCATGTCTTTCCCTGATCCCATCCTTGACCCTATTCATCTTTAAGTCCCGTGGAAAACATTTCGAAAACTTGGGATGAGCATAAAAAATCCCAGTAAAGGATACACAAATAAGGAAAACTGTTAGTTTTTCAAAAAAACACGTAAATCATGAATACTTTACCAAAGTAATACTTTTCACCTTTATGAAGTAGTAAAAACTCTTCACTGACTAAAAGACCATTACTTACCCTTTTGTAACCAAATGATTACCATAAAACCCATATAAAGAACACATAACATATAATGTTAACATGGTACATAAACATACTTAAATGGAATAAACATACGGTCGACTTCCACACATACTTAATGGAATGGCCATACGACCGACTTCCATACCCAATGCATTGGAGGTTATAACGTAACCACCTGTCCTGGTATTCACGGCACCACCCGTCATATGATTTATCACGTAACCACCCGTAAAATGTCCAAGTAACATCATTACACATAAAATAATGAAATTATAAACATTTCAATAACAACATTTCATTTGCAATCACAATAAGTATTTCCAAGATATAGAATTAATCAATCCATTTTCAAAAACCATTTAAAAGAGATTTTTGAATCAATGAGTCCCATACCACTTTGAAGCTTTAAATGGAATTATAATTTTAAAACATTAATGTACATATAAATAAATACTGAAAACCATTTTGAAAACATGGACATTAAAGATACAGATTTAGAATAATGAATCTTTAAAACATTTAAAATGATATTTTTGTTAGAGTTTTTAACAAAATGTGAGACTCTTGAATACAAATAATTGCGGAATAACATTTAATCCAAACTTTATAATATCATGAGAATAAAGAGATTCCTGATATAATATGTCAAAGGATAGTATACACAACACATTAGAGTGAATTGGTGCATAACAACAATTATGTCTGAATGGAAATATAAATTGAGATGAAATCCATTATAAAGATGGTGTCCTTAAATTAAGGATAAATCTATCACATAATTATGTGTGAGAAATATAAATACACCCAATATAAATGTATATTAAGTGTGAAACAATTAGAGGTCATTCACACATAATCTTGGAAAAAAACCAATGACATAGATATTTAACTCAATGAAATGATATTGAATTATGATTTCCCAGACAAGTTCGTCTAAATGACGTAAGAATTTATCAATGAGATGATTCTGTGTAGAAATAGTATATCCACACAATGGTTTGTGGAAATTACAACATTTAGATTCCATACATAATCCTGCCATAATAAAATCATGAAGTAAAGGTTTAACCCAATGAATTGAAAGTGGGTTAAGAAGTTCCATTATAAAAATCAGACAACCAAACGACGTCACTTTAAAATTCAGAAAATGATTTGATGAGAGAGAAAATGGTATCTCATCACATGGACATAAAATTTACATCAATAAGGATATATAAGAACATATCCCAACATAATAGCATGTGAATTAAAAGACATAAAAAATAAGTCTTTTAAAAAGAGGAGGGTGAAAGGTTCCCTTGCCGACCTAGGTAACTTTCGAAACGTAATTCCCATGGAGGAAAGGTCATACAATGAAGATATAAATACCCATAATTGAAATTATACTACAAAAGGTTTATAATAATGTGAATTTCATACACTACTCAAAGGAAATTTTGGAAAACGTAGCATAAATGTCACGGGAATAAAAGTGAGATGAAAAATCCCTTACCAAAACTCGGCAGCCTAACGGCGCCACATAAAAATTCAAAAAATGGATTTATGATATCAAATAGGGTCTATCATAATATGAACATAAAAAGTAAAGTAAGAGGAATATAAAATAACATCCCCAAACATAAGAAATATGGGCATAAAATAAATGACATAAAAGAGAGTGCTTAAAAAGAAATAGAGAGGTAGGATCCCTTACCTCAAGTCCGACTTGTGTTGTTTGTTTCTTTATATTCATGAATAATAAACGTTGGTCATTTAATAATTTCTTAAACACCGCTTTTAAAGATTATTATTCAGTTCATATCACATATTATAATGTTATAATAATTAGTTAATAACATGAGTTCATATCAGTCGTTTTTGTCGATGTTTGATACATGAGTCAAAAATGAACTTGTTTGAAAATGATTGTCCATGTAGTTATAAGTAAATCATATCAAGAATAGTATTAATGATTTAAATATCATATATATACAGTAGATATTAATTTTATACTACTCCATAATATTTGGAGATAAAAAGAAATGAAATTCACCATTCATGGAGACGGTAGGCCGTACGTACGCATGAACGCTACATTCATTTCTTTGTCATATTAATGGAATTAAAAATAATTGAGATATGTATATATATTATAATTATAGTATAATATATATGTTATATAGGTCACATATGTTCATTAATTTCATTCTTTATACGTTCCTTGTATTGCATGAACGAGTCATATCACTTGAGGGGGCGGTAGTCCACACTTCCACCTATGAAATTATCGCATTTTCACAACATGAAAAGCATAAAGGAATGATTTAAATATAAAATTAAGAAGCATATAGAAATAATAAATACCATATATATCATATATAAAATACAGTGACAACATAATGGCCACCATTAAATGTGTTAAGAGAATATTGAACAATCATCGTTTCGTGAGGCAGAAATTCGCCATCCATAGAAACAGTATGTTCTTTAACCATTAGACGAAGGTGTGTGTAAGTGTAGCTCGAATCTTTCACATAAAAACATCCTAGTTTATTGAAAATACTGGTGTTGTTACAAAATAAAGTAATAAACAGTGTTTAGAGGTTTGGAGAAGGAAAATAAACCAAAAGGACACAAGGGAAGACATTACCTTTAAATCAGGTAACTCTTTTTGATTTGAGCTCAAAGGCCTCCTTGGAAAGGATTATGCCCACAAGTGAGGCTTCAATTATAAAGTTAGTGATGTGGAGAGATGAAACGAGCATGAGTTGGCCGAGCCAAAGGCTTGAGAGGTGTGGGTAAGGTGGTAGAGGTGGGGGGCTTTTATAAGAGAAAAGGAGGGGCACTCTTGGAAAGTTATAATCTTTTAATTTTTTATAAAATGATTTTTGGATTTAAAAGGACCCATAATTATATATTTCGAGGATATGGTGATACGAGTTCGAAATCCACCCATCCAATAGGTTTTTGACAATTTTAGGTCTTAGATTTTACATTACCTTTTCATTTTATTTAAATCGTTAAATAATTAGGTAATCACTGCATCATCATGGTGTCATAAATAATTTAATTAATTTAATTTATAAAAACTATAAAAAAATATCATGATATAGGAACTCTTTTTTTATTTATAATTAATATTTATAGTCAGAAATATGATTTTTATAACCCAATTTAATAATTGTTTTAGTAAAACAACACATGCTTGTGACATTTTTATTTTAACATTAAATAAAAAGATATTAATGTCATTTTCCTAACAAAGTGGCTCCCTGGGGTCCCCAAGTTGACCCATGGATTCTCTTGGTCGGCCATGACACATTCAATAACGGTAGGACATGTTTCAAGTTCATTTAATATTATTAAGACATTATTTTTACATAAAATTACACTAATTACCTCTAATCGGGATTAAAAACATAAAAGTTACTATTCACCAAAAAATTATTTTATTCCCATTGAACCACATTATACATCCTAATGACAACCATTTATGTTGGAATTTTTAAAATCAAATCACAGAAGTGGTAAAGTTTCAGTTAAATGAAAAACCAGTTTTTAAACTACCACTTAGTGGTTTCACTATTCATCTAAAATTGAAGTTTTTCAGAAAAATACCAAAAATTTACCGTAAGCTATATTTGATATTCCGAATTCAAAAATGATGGCTATTTTTGATATTCCCACTGTCAAAACAAATAGTGTGTTTTTAGGAAACAATATCTATTAAAATATTGACACTAGTTTAAGTCCAATTTCAAAGTGAAATTAATTCCAATGACCACTATTGGATTAAATGGTAAAAATATATTCTAATTTCACTTTAAAACCAATTCAAAAGATAATATAATCATATAAATAAATTAGATTAAAAAGAGGTTTTGAATTAAAATACAACATTTTTCACTATTCATTAAAATTGAATTTTATCAGAAAATACCAAAAATTTACACAAAGTAAATTTTGATGTCCTGATTCTAAAGTAGAATTTTATTTTGTCAAATATAACACATAAAATTGTAAAAAGTGGATTTAAAAGAGGTTTTCCATCAAAAGGCGGTTAATCGACTTTTTAAAGAATATTAGAATGTTTACGCTTAAAATTGGAATCATTCACATTTTTAATCATCTAACATTTATTCTAAAAAGTAAAAAATATTTGACAAACATATATAATCATTTATTAGTTAGTTCTATTCTTTCCCGCAATGAAAATGGCTAGGCGTTAGCTACCATTTAAAATAATATTATTTTATTATTAGAGTGCAACGTAAGATTTCAAAGGAACTAGTTGTCGCGTATTGGGTACGCCATCGAGCAAAGAGTTCCATTTAAAGTAATATTAATATTTTATTCACAAATATGGATAAATATAAAAATGTCACATTCTTTATTTACCTGGGGTTTTACATCCTTCCCCCCTTTTGGGAATTGCGTCCTCGCAATTTTAAAATTCGGCTCTGAATCTTCATTGAAAGCCCCACATCGGAAAAGGAGTAAATTAAACTATCACTTTAAAAGAAAGAAAGGGAAGTACAATGGTCATACGAGTTAACCCATACTAGGATTCGATGTATGAAAACATGGATATGGAAGAAAAAAAAAGGTTCATGTTCTGAGGGAGTGTGATAGAAAACATGTTTAGGAGAAATTTTACTACAAGAAAATCACAAACTTGTGGTGGGTTAAACTGTATTCGATTCCCCAAAAGAAAAAGTTAATAGACAATATTTTTTAGTTACTTTGAGTTGAGGAATTTATTTTTTAGCTTAACTAAAACATAAGGAAACATAATTACTTGTCATGTTGACTTTCAACTTTTACTAGATTTCTTACATGAACACATATTTTCTCTAAAAGATGGGTATTTAGGATAACTTGTTTACATTAAGAGAGCTATAATCAACTTCTAGAGAATAACTTAATCCCCAAAAGAGAACTGTATACTTCCCATGTCTTTAGACCTTAACCAAAAATAAAACCAAAAAGGTAAGTATGAGATCAGATAATACCCAAAAAGGATAATCCTTTATAAAAAGTAAATCTATTCTTAATCTCCAATATTTTTCCAACAAGACCCAAAGTTCAACGAAGAACTAAAGTAAACCAAACTATGATTGAAACCCAAATATTTGAAGGATTTAATCACATAGTCTTCCAAGTTAAATGGTAACATTTATCTCCAAACAACATCAGTTGCACTTAAAGTCTCGTATTGAAAAGTAATTAACCTAATCAAATATCCTCCATGATAGGTTAAAAAATTTCAATAGACAACCTAAAATCAAATTACACATAATTCATAAAATCACCTAACTAAGAAGAATTATTCAAACTAACCTGGGACTTCACGTAGTCTAGTGGTAGGTGATAAATACCAGTTGCATTTGGTTGTGGGTTCGATTCCCATAGAATTTTCTGACGCGACAGGTTGTCACACGATCTGCGAGTTTTCCTTTTTCCAAAACTATATAATTATCAAATTATTCCCCAAAAAGAGATAAAATAATCAAAAATAACCATAGCATAATTTAACATCAATTTTATCTCATGCCTTTCACTTTCTATCATAACATATAGTAACCCATCATTACCTCAAAAGTAAGGATCATATAAACCCAAATGGTTCTTTATAACTATGTCCACAAAAGAATAGATAAAAATTCCTTGAATAAATTTTTTATATATCAAACATCAGGGTTACACATACTATAAAAATTATTCTAATGTAACCCCATCATCAAAAGAGACTTAATACTCTTAGGAATTTCACCATAACTCTTGAATCCCTTATATGTTGACTTCTTACTCATTCAACATTCTTCATGATCCATTAACCATTCCTTTCCAACTTATTCTGAAATAATTTTTTCCTACAAACAAAATCATGAATCATATCCTATGATTCCAAAATAGGAAAACAAAAGTTAAGAAATAATCCAAACCTTTGATTGGTCATTGTCAGTTTCTTCATCCTCAATCGGAATGGCATTAGGTATTGGTAAATGAATATTTGTACGATATTGGTGATCCTATTCCCGAAACATCTTCAAAGGACATGTGTTTCCATAATGACCATGCACACCACATTTAAAACATTCAATTGATCCCTCAGAATGAACATCTTTCCCTTTCCTCGAGTCAACTGGATGCTTCCTTTTTTCCTTGGAAGGTTCTTGATTTATGACCTTCATTTCCACATTTATAGCATATATCTGTCCCGTTGAAACATTTTCCTAGGTGTTTATTTCCACATCTTTGACACATAGGTTTTTTAACACACTTACCTTTATGATTATTACCTGTTGCTCCGTAGGGATTTTTTTCTCACATATATGATGCCTTATAGAAATCACCAAGGTTTAGGTGGTCAATCATGACTCCAGATAGTTGGTTGAGGATAAACGCAAGATTTCTCATTGCAGCTCCCTTATCATTCAATTGCTCACTCAGAAAACAGTCACAGTTTCCTTCACATCCACTATTACTTTGGTGCCAGCTAGATCCAGCCATTTAATAAAACCAAAAAGGTCAGTGTGATTATATCAACAAAACCATCATGAACTAATGAGGAAGATAAACACTATGATATACTTACTCATTCACTTTATCTAAAACTAGGACTCTTTCCGAAATCCTAACCATTATGGTAATGTCACTTATGCTTAGAGAATACCCTATCCTCTAAAGTTATCTAAACTGGCCTCTGATACCAACTATAAGGCCCCGACCATAAACCTTACTTAATATTGAATTAAATGAATAATTCACATTGAGGATCTTTTCAAGTTTAGAGTTTTATAGAATTATGTCATAACTGTTACATCTTAAAAGATTACATAGTAGACACTTCTACTAAGTTTCCATAAAATAAAAGAAAACACTTAAAAAGAAACAAGTCTAGTTCCATGTTTTAGATAGCATGTCTTTCCCTGATCCCATCCTTGACCCTATTCATCTTTAAGCCCTGTGGAAAACATTTCAAAAACTTGGGATGAGCGTAAAAATCCTTGTAAAAGATACACAAAGAAGGAAAACTGTTAGTTTTTAAAAACAACACTTAAACTATGAATACTTTAACAAAGTAATACTTTTCACCTTTATGAAGTAGTAAATACTCTTCACCGACTAAAAGACCATTACTTACCCTTTTGTAACCAAACAATTACCATAAAACCCATATAAAGAACACATAACATATAAAGGTAACTTGGGACATAAACATACTTATGTGGAATAACCATACTGTGGACTTCCACACATACTTAATGGAATAGCCATACAGCCGCCTTCTATACCCAATGCATTGGAGGTTATAACGTAACCACCCGTCCTGGTATTCACGGCACCACCCGTCATATGGTTTATCATGTAACCGCCTTTAAAATTTCAAAGTACCATCATTACACATAAAATATTGAAAATATAAACATTTCAATAACAACATTTCATTTTCAATCACAATATGTATTTCTAAGATATTGAATTAATCAATCCATTTCAAAAACAATTTAAAAGAGATTTTTGAATCAAAGTGGCCCATACCACTTTGAAGCTTTAAATGGAATTATATTTTTAAAATATTAATGTCCATATAAATTAATACTGAATTTTTTTTTTAAAACATGGACATTAAAGATAAAGATTTAGAATAATGAATCCTTAAAACATTTAAAATGATATTTTTGTTATAGAGTTTTTAACAAAATGATAGACTCTTGAATACAAATAATTGCGGAATAACATTTAATACGAACATTATAATATCATGATAATAAAGGGATTCATGATATAATATGTCAAAGGACAGTATACACACCATATAAGAGTGAATTGGTGCATAACAACAATGTTGTCTCAATGGAAATGTAAATTGAGAAGAAATCCATTATAAAGATGGTATCCTTAAACTAAGGATAAATCTATCACATAATTTTGTGTGAGAAATATAAATACACCCAATATAAGTGGATATTATGTGTGAAACAATCAGAGGACATTCACACATAATGTTGGAAAAACAAAACCAATGACCTAGATATTTAACTCAATGAAAAGAGATTTAGTTATGATTTCCCATACAAGTTCATCTAAATGACGTAAGAATTAATCAACGAGATGATTATGTGTAGAAATAGTATATCCACACAATGTTTTGTGGGAATTACAACATAGAGATTCCATAAATAATCATTTCATAAAAAAATCCTGAAGTAATGTTTTAACCTAATGAATTGAAAGTGGGTTAATAAGTTCCTATACAGAAATCGGACAGCCTAACGGCGTCACTTTAAAATTCAGAAAATGATTTGATGAGAGAAAGAATGGTATCTAATCACTTGGAAATATACTTTACATCAAAAAGGATATATAAGAACTTATCCCAACATAATAGTATGTGAATTAAAAGACGTAACAAAAGAAGTCTTTTAAAAAGAGGAGGGTGAAAGGTTCCCTTACCGACCTGGGTAACTTTCGAAACGTAAAACCCAAGTAAGAAAGGTCATACAATGAAGATGTAAATACCCATAATTGAAATTATACTACACAACGAGTATAATAATGGGCAGTAAATACACCACTAAAAGGAAATTGTTGCAAATGTAGCATAAATGTCATGAGAATAAAAGTGAGATGAAAAATTCTTTACGAAAACTCAGCAGCCTAACGGCGCCACTTAAATCTTCAAAAAATGGATTTATGAGATAAAATAGGGTCTATCATCATATGAAAATAAAATGTACAGTATGTGGAATATAAAAGAACATCCCCAAACATAAGAATGATGGTCTTAAAAGAAATGACATAAATGAGAGTGCTTAAAAAGAAAGAGAGAGGTAGGATCCCTTACATCAAGTCTGACTTGTCTTGTTTGTTTCTTTATATTCATGAATAATAAACTTTGGTCAATTTATTATTCCTTAAGGACCTATTTTAAAGACTATTATTCAGTTCATATCACATATTATAATGTTATAATAATTGGTTAATAATGTGAGTTCATATCAGACATTTTTGTCGATGTTTGGTACATGAGTTAAAAATGAACCTGTTTGAAAATGATTGTCCATGTAGTTATATTTAAATAATCTCCAGAATAGTATTAATGATTTAAATATCATATATATCCATTAAATATTCATTTTATACTACTCCATAACATTTGGTGATAAAACGAAATGAAATGCACCGTTCATGGAGATGGTAGGCCGTATGTACGCATGAACGCTACTTTCATTTCTTTGTCATATTAATGGAATTAAAAATAATTGAGAGATTTATATATTATAATTCCAGTATAATATATATGTTATATAGGTCACATGTGTTCGTTAATTTCATTCTTTATACATTCCATGTATTGCATGAATGAGTCACATCACTTGAGGGGGCAGTAGTCCACACTTCCTCGTATGATATTATCGCACTTGCACAACATGAAAAGAATAGAGGAATGTTTTAAATATAAATTTCAGAAGAATATAGAAAACATAAATACCATATATATAATATATAAAATATAGTGACATAATAATTGCCACCATGAAAGGTGTTAAGAGAATATTGAACAATCATCGTTTCGTGAGGCAAAAATTCGCCATCCACAGAAACAATATGTTCTTTCACCATTAGACGAAGTGTAGCTCTAATAATTCATATAAAAACACCCTAGTATATTGAATATACTGGTGTTGTTACAAAATAATGGAATAAAAAGAGTTTAAAGGGTTGGAGAATCAAAATAAAACAATAGAACACAAGGGAAGACATTATCTTTAAATCGGGTAACTCTTTTTTATTTGAGCTCAAAGGCTTCTTTGGAAAGGATTATGCCCAATGGTGAGGATTCAATGATGAATATAGGGATGTGGAGAGATGAAATGGTCTGGGTTTGGACGAGCCAAAGGCTTGAGAGGTGTGGTTATGGTGGTAGAGGTGGGGGGCTTTTATAAGAGAAAAGGAGGGGCACTCTTGGAATGTTATAAACCTTTACATTATTATAAAATGATTTTCTGATTTAAAAGGTCCCAAAATTATATATTTCTAGGATAAGGTTATAAGAGTCAGAAATCAACCCATAAAATATTTTTTTACAAGTTTAGGTCTTAGATATTACATTATCTTTTCATTTTATTTAAATCGATAAATAATGAGGTAATCGCTGCATCATAATGGTGTCATAACTGATTTAATTTATTTAATTTCTAAAATTTATAAAACAAATATCATGATGTTGGAAATATTTTTACCTTTCTAATTAATATTTATAGTCAAAAATATGATTTTTATAACCCCTTTTAAATTATTTTTAGTAAAACAACACATGTTTGTGACCTTTTTATTTTAACATTAAATAAAAAGATATTAATGTCATTTCCCTACCAAAGTGTCTCCATGGGGTCCCCAAGTTGACCCATGGATTTTCTTCATCAGCCATGACACATCCAATAATGTTAATACATGTCTCAAGTTCATTTCATATTATTAAAACATTATTTTTACCGTAAATTACACTAATTACCTCTAATCGAGATTAAAAAGTTAAAAGTTACAATTCACAAAAAAATAATTTCAATCCCATTGAACCAAATTTTACATCCTAATTACAACCATGTATGTCGGATTTTTGAAAATCAAATCAAAGAAGTGGTAAAGTATCATTTAAATGAAAAATCAGTTTTTAAACTACCACTTAGTGGTTTCACTATTCATCTAAAATTGAAGTTTTTTAGAAAAATACCAGAAATTCACCCTATGCTATATTTGATATTCATAATTCAAAAATAATTTCTATTTTAAAAAATTCAAAACATATAAGTTACATTAATTAATTTAATAATTAATTCCCGCTGTCAAAACAAATAGCGTGTTTTTAGGAAACAATATCTATTAAAAGATTGACACTAGTTTAAGTCCAATTTCAAAGTGAAATTAATTCCAATGACCATTATTGGATTAAATGGTAAAAATATATTCTAATTTCACTTTAAAACCAATTCAAAAGATAATCTAATAATATAAATAAATTATATTAAAAATAGGTTTTGAATTAAAATACAACATTTTTCACTATTCATTAAAAATGAACTTTATCGAAAAAATACCAAAAATTTACACAAAGTAAATTTTGATGTACCGATTCTAAATAATAATTTAATTTTGTCAAATATAACACATAAAATTGTCAAAAAGTGGATTTAAATGAGGTTCGCCATCAAAAGGCGGTTAATCAACTTTTTAAAGAATATTAGAATGTTTATGCTTAAAATTGGATTCATTCGCATTTTTAATCCTCTAACATTTATTGTAAAAATTAAAGAATATTTGACAAACATATATAATAAATTTTTATTTAGTTCCGTTCATTCCCTATATTAAAATGGCTATGCGTTAACTACCATTTAAAATAATATTATTTTATTATTAGAGTGCAACGTAAGATTTCAAAGGAACTCGTTGTCGCGTATTGGGTATGCCATCGAGCATAGTGTTCCCTTTAAAGTAATACTAATATTTTATTCACAAATATGTATAAATATAAAAATGTAATATTCTTTATCTACCTGGGTTGTTACAATAAAGCTTTGATGGAAATTATAACAGAAAGATCTCATGATTTGAACCGAATTTAAAAGTGAAGGAAATTAAATTTTTCTGTTTGTTGCGTACATCGATTTTAAAACCAAGCATTGGTACTTTTTATTTCTAATAGTTGACACTGTGATGTGTCTTTTAAATATATCTAATTAAATTAATTAGATTAAAATTAAGATGGAAATAAATTAAATGAAGGGTAAAAACCTTCTTTATCACTTTGAAATATTTTATAAAAGATTTTCATAGTTAGATGCTTAGTCATCATGAGGTTCTAAAAACCATAGACCGTAGATGTTGATAGAGTAAAAATATTAAATTTCTTATATTCATATGTGTGTTCCTTGTTTCCAAAAATGTAAATACTCTAATACAATGCATCATATTAAAAATTTGAGACCACCATTAGGTCTGGAACACTGGACTAACCTTAGATAGTTTATAACTTTAATATGCATCGCATGTTTGGAAACCTCACACATGATAATACTTTTTTTACTTAATTAATTAATTAATTGGATTTGTAAATTATATAATTAATCTCTCTTAAATGATGTGTCGTATCGAAATCTGAGACCATCATTATGTCTCGAACATGGGGTTTACCCTAGGAGGGGTATAACTTTTTTGAGCATATGAAATTTGTTCCAATCAAACCCAAAGATAATTTAATTCGTTTATAAATATTTTTGTTCGGTAGTTAGAAATGACAATAAAAATTTTATTATTAATATTATTATTTGAGTTGAAGACAAAATATGAAAGCGTACTTCTATAATTAATAACTTGTGTCACGGTGTAAATAATTAATAGAGAATGTATTAATTATGATATTATTTATTTTTAATATTAAATACAGATGTGCAATCAATATTAATTTATTAGGTATTATAAATTTTTTATGGTTATTGTTGTCAAAATAAAAATGGTGTCATTGGTGGGTTGTATTAATGAATAATAATTTAAATTATTATTAATATTATTAGATTGGGACCAAAACATTGATGTATATATATAATGCATATGTATGTGTGTGTGTGTGTGTGTGTCTATGTGTGTGTGTGATTGTGTGTGTGGATTAAATATATATATATATATAAATATATATATGTGGGTGTATATATATGTATATACAGATATGTATATATATACATATATAACATGTATATAGATATTGGTGGATAATTATTCTTGAGTTAGAAAAAACATTATTATTTTCCTTCATAAATGCTTGTAATGGCTTAGTTTAATCCGAGTATGAACGATCTAAATTTTTTCAATAGAAATCCTTAAATTGACCTGGGTGCATTTCTGATCACCCTATAATGGGTCCCAGAAAGCTTTTAAAATTATTTAAATAATTTCATGAGTTTTATGTAAAATATTACACCACAAACATGATCTGTGTTCTGGTTAAAGGAAATTAAAATAATGTAAAAAAAGGATAACAAAAATTTAAAAATAAGAAAACAAAATGGGTTACAAGAAAATTAAAAATAAATAAATTGGGAATTATCCCATTTTATTATTTTAATTATTTTCCTTCCATCATTTTTATTATATTTTATTATATTTATTTTCTTTTTTCTATTTTTCTATTTTTCTTTTTTTACATTTCTTTTGTTTTTCTCTTTTCATTGTCTTATTTTCATTTCCTCTATTTCTCTCCACTCTCTCCCCTGGTGCGTCGCCCATACTATAGCACCCCACATATGGTATTCCTTATCCTCCTCTCCTCCTTCGAAATCCCACTACAACTCCGTTTCATATCCGTTTTCTTTTCTGTTAAGTGAATAGTATAGTTCTCAATAAGGATAATGTTACACACCATGAATCGTAGGATCTCATCCACTATCCTCCATGTAGTCTTCCTTCGATGGTTTTTACCCAAATTTTGTATTTTTGTAAAATCATTCATTTTATTCCATTTTATATCGTATCAATGACCATCTTAGAGTGTATGATCATCTATAGTTACAAGGTAGGGTGTCTACTCTATTTCACTACATTCCATTGCATCCTTCATATCACATGTTGTTCCTATCATCATTGCCTACCAAAAATATTAAATTTTACCTTTTGAAAATTAATTTAACTTCCCTTATTAACAATTTCACCATTGTTTGAAATAATAAATCATATCTCAATTTTTTTAACATAATTGGACACCCCTTTGGGAGTGCCAACATTCATGGAATATTTTCTATTATCCCCAAATAAATAAATCCTTTAATTTCATGTGTTGTGTGATTCAGTTTTGTTTAGTTATAATAAAATAAATTTTTTTAGTATAATTATAAACCATGAAGCTTGAGTTTTGTTGGTTGATTTATGTCCAATGATTCTTCTTCCTTGTTAACATATTATCATACTACGCCATTATAAAAGTGATATGTGCATTTTTGTACTTTCGCAGATAAATTTATTTGGGTTATAACTACATGGCTGGAACAATCATTAATATGTGTCTTTGAGTTATTTATATGGTTTTTTTCAATTTTAAATGAATACCTTATGAGAGCTACTTCATTGAAATATTGTTAAACAAAGGGTGTTGAGAAAACATGGTTTACCTATTAAGGACTCATGGATGGAATCTCGGTTCTGGACTGCTTACCATTATGCGACAGGGGAGATGTCATAGGATTTTTCAGACGAGGGCTTCCCTAGGATTTCAATATACTCAAACATGATAACGATTCCCAAAGGTAAATTCAATGACGGACCTTTTTTAAAAGTGTCTATGAAATTCCCCAGGTGATACTTGACCCCTTCTGTGCGACACCGAGATAAAATCACGATTAAACCATGCCTCAAATGATACATGGTCTTTTAGATGATTTTCTTGGATGGGCTCAGTGGTACTGAATAAATTAAAGGATGTACCATATAGATACCTTTGGGATGGGATCAGAATCAAACTCCCAACATGAACATAATAATAATGATAATTATTGGATAGTTATTATTGATACTTCTTGAGTTATGTGTGAACTATGATTTATTAATGTTCTTTGAATCACACTTTATTGACACATAAATTATACACCAAGCTAAAGCATAAGCCTAGGGGTATGTTCAATTTTTTAGCCTTATGTTTTTCAAGTATTCTTTATATATATTCATTCTTTTTATCAGAAGTGACTTATTCATAATCCCGGCTTAGGGAGATGTAGATGATATAGGATGGGTACCATAGAGAACCCGAACCAAGTTATATTTATTTTATTAAGTTTATTTAATTGCTTAAAATTATCATACATTAGCACAATGCTTTTGTTTTGAACCTGAAATGGAAAGGCCTAGACATTGTCGATGCCTGGCTAGTGAGATTATATCTCACTCTTTAATTAGGCACTGTTTTTCACCCAAGTAGACATTATTCTCATTGGTATGGATATCGGGAAGCATGGTACTTCCTATTTTTGAGTGTTTCCTGATGCTTAGGATAGAGATTGGGGGTATAGGACTGAGTCTTTGCTCAAGATGTAGTTATTTATTTTTGTTGTTTTCTTTTCATATTTGATTTAATTCATGTATTCATTCTTTCCAAACATTTACATTAATATAATCATCATATTATGAAATATTTTTTTATGTGGTTTTATTTAGCATCTTCTTTACATATTATTTATTCAGTTGGGATTATTTATTTTCTTCTTCTCTAGTTTTCTTATTTATATGGTTCTACTATTTGTTATAAATTATTGTTTCATCCAATCTGTATTATGTATTACCTATGAGGGTGTAGTATCCCCCCACAGACATGTTAAACAGTCCCTCATTGCTAGTGACCATCCTCTCACATTTAGGGAGACTTTATTGAGGTCATGTATACAACCTAGCTCGAAGAACCCTTCAGGTGGCTCCTGAGTTGGGGACTCTACAAAGTGGTAACTATGGTAGTTATTTTCCTTTCTCTTAATGTTTTGGGTTGGAAGACATGATGCTTGGAATGTGTCATTGAATGGTTAATATCCGTGCATGGGATTGATCACCCCATATATAAGAAATGACCAAGTGGTCCGGGCTGGGAATTTATGTTCATGCTTTTCGATATTAGAGTTGGTATGATTTCAACTCGAGTGATTGGTGTAATTTACACTCATTTTGGATTTATGGTGTTTATGGTATTTTACAGTTGGTCTTCTAGGGTAAGGATAAATGATTTCAGGCATCATAATAGGCACATAAAGATTCTCGTGTCATGCATATTTCATGTGGTGTAGCTAAATTCATAGGGTTCCTACTGATATGATAGAGTGGATTGACTTCCATGCCATGTATTGTTTTTATTTATCATTACTGTTTAGATACCATGTTTGAGTGATATATTTGGAATGAAACCATGTTTCAATACTTTCTGTTTATTAGCATATTTTCCTTGTATCATGCTTCTATTTTTATTACCATGACTATGTGATTAAAATACCATGGTTCTAGGATTTAAGCATGTTTATCTCTGTTAGCTACTTATAGTGACTTACTAGATTTTTTGAAATGTAATTGGTTTTTTATATATTTTAGTGGTTTCAATTAAATGGGATCCAAATTCTACCAGTAAATTGTATGAGTGATTTATGGATTGGTAGATTGCTTCCCATATGACTGGACTATTTTACATGTGTATGTTATATTGTGAAATGAGTTTAAATGCAAAGGGATTGGAAATGAAACCTATAGTTGTGTTATCTTTTTAAGACTCTCGTGTAAGGGTGGAAAATCTCCATTGAGTTTCCTTTTAATTTAATGTAGTCCTTTTCTATAGTTTCTATTTATTTTAAAAATTCCATTAACGATCATATTTGGAACCTAGTGAATTATTTTAGCATGACCCAATGTTAGGGTTGATTTTTGTTCTTCGTTAGGGGATAGAACATGGTAGGAATCACCCTTATGAATGAAAGGTCTTGATAATGATCTGATTCTTCTGACATTTTGGTGTAATTTTTGTGTTGTTGTCTCTAGTTAGAACCCCTTGGTTAAAATGACTTCCTTGTTTGGATGGGTGGTTATGTTTTCCTTGAAATTTGTTTCAGGAATGAGCATCGAGTAATGCTAATTTTCACCAGGTTGGACATTCCATGGGCACGGGAATATTCTTCATAAGTTTATTTACTCCATATTATTCATAGTGATGGATGAGTTGGTATGTCTTCATCCGAGTTAAATGTCATATTGATTTTGTATCACCTTAGGGTAGTATTCATTCCAGTACACAATGCCCATCCAGTGTTTAACATTCTCACTAATTAGATGTGTCCAATGCAATCATAAAGCCTTGAACTGTTAAAATAAATTTCGGGTCATCTTCATAATAGAGTGACTTGTTTGTTAATGAAATCGAGTCTTCCCCAATTCCCATGATGAATTCTAGAGAGTTGGCTATTTTACATGCCGGTCAGTTTGTTTTGGATTTCATGCAATTTATTTAAATGTTTTCCCTTAATGCAAATCCAACCTAGAATTATTTTGAGAAGATAGTCTATATTTTATTTTTGAAAATTAGGAAACTCCTAGGGTAGGATGTTTCATGTTTTTTTTAAATGAGTTTACTTCTGAGTAGAAGGAACACAACCAAGGAGGACCATTGGAGTATGGTCGTTCTTACTTAAATAACTATGATGCTTGTGATCTTTAAATTGTGTTGTTTCTTTCTTAGAAACACGATGCTAGTATGTTTGGTAGTGTATGAAACCATTGAGTAACTCCATTGATCCTGGGTGGGAAATGGTGGTTAAGCGTGAATGATCATGGGATTCCTCATGATGTAAAGGATCTGTGATCTGTTAATGAAGGTGCATCGGTAGGTGAATCCATGTTTCTCCTAAGGTATTATCTATTATTGCTTTAACTAATCTTATTGGTAATCTTATAAACCTCTTAGTGTAATATTTCTTCAGAGATGAGAATTTACCCTATATTTCCTCTATCCTTGATGCACTAAGAGAGCATCGGTCTAACAAAAAGTTAAAGATTTTAATGTTGTTGGATGGTTTTAGTGGTCTCCCAGTGTTTCATAAAAATCACATGGTTCTTATCAATTATTATTTTTTATTTATTTACCCTTGGATTCCCATTTAGGAGTTCATTGGAAAACTCTTGAACACCAACAATTTCATCTAACTTGACCACTAGGCTGATGCCGCTCTTGGATCCATCAATGCTCCTATGTGGATGTTTTGGCATTACCAATGTCTCACTTCGGTGGACATTGACATGGTGAATGAAAGATAACTTGGAAGAAGACATCACAGTTTAGTTTATAAAAATTTCAGCCCTCTGGGGCAAGAATCTTCTTGAATAGTTGGGAAGAGTGGTTTGACTAGTTGTCTCTCTTGTTCAATGGAGTGATCATTGAAGGACCGTCTCTAGCATTTCGTCAGATAAGACAAGTGTGGTTTGTGTCGGACAAGTATTTTCATGAAAATATATCTCAACATGGGATTTGAGGCCAATGAGGAATCTACTATTTTTTTCATTTTGGATGTCGCACAAGAAGCATCTCCAGAATGCCTATGTGCATGCCTGGTAGGCAATTCTGATGGTGGAAGGTGACGTGACTCGAAATTTTTCCCATTCTAACATTAAATCCTAGGATGGGAAGTAACATCAACCAAATGTTCGATGAGATGATGAAAATGGTGTCTCTCTAGATAAATGATTTTTGATATGTACAATCTCAGGGTTTTAGTTAGGAAATGAGTGTTGGCTCTGATCATAATGTTGTCTCTCAATAACATTCAATGTACACAACACCGAGTTCATTTACACCATGACCTATAACACTAACCTTTTAAAAACTGGTTACTCATAGTAATAACCAAAATTTGAATTTTATATTTATCCCATATAATTTTAAATTAATATTTTGTGTTTCTTAGACATAATATAAGTACACATTCAATTTCTCAAAAAAAGAAGTATTTTCCAAAAAAACAGTTTTTCCTCCTTTTAAGGGAGAACCCTTCTTAAATCCAATATTTGAAACATTTATATATTAAATTTGATTAAATTATATTCTTATTTAGAAGCGGGACATAAAGATTTAGTTTGGATAAATTTTTTGTCGTTTTTCTCATAACTTTCATATTTTTATGAGTACAAAAAATACTAAATTTAAATTAAAAACAAATTTTTTAATCAGAATAATTTATAGTGTTAAGTTATACATTTGAGTGGTATTAAAGTATAGTTAGAATATATTTTAATCATTTAATATAATTTTGGTTATTTTAAGTAATTTCACAATTAAATTGGATATGAACACATGTCAATCTATTGATAGTTTAACTTCTTAAAATCCCACTTTCTCATTCTGACGACAGAAATTAATTTTAAATTAACTAATTTAACTTCTATGTTTTGGATTTGGTAAAATGGACATCATTTTTGAATTTGGAATAACAAAATTATCATATGGTTATTTTTTGTTATTTTTCTGAAAATATTATATTTTTTATTAATAGTGAAAAGCACTGCGTTATTTTTTAAAACCAATATTTTATTTAAATAATTATTTATTTTTGTTAAACATATTTTATGTAAAAAGATATACCTGATACCTATATTATTTCATTGTAATTCATTGGAGTAATTATATAAAAATATTATATGTATAATAATTTATTAAACTTTTTAACGTCTTTTACCCACCTTCTAAGCACGTTAGTAAATTCGCATAAAATGAAATTTTACCGCTTCAATGAATTAAATTTCAAAAATCAAAGAGACACGGTTGAAATAAGTAAGTAAAACGTTGTTCAATAGGATGGAAATATTTTTTTGGTAAATATTTACTTTAGGATTTTATTTACCACGACTAAAAGTAAATAGGGTAATTCAAGGTAAAAATGATATTATAATTACCCTAACACATGTCCTAATTATATTGGATAAGTGTATTTTGACCTAAATAAACCTTATGAATAAAATATGACCCTCTTTGATCCACTTGGATCAGATTAGGAAATTTATTATTATTTTATTTAAAGAAGAGTTAAAAGTGTTAAATTCAAATTTTCATAACTAAAATAAATTTAATATATATTTATACATAAGAAAAATTTAGCTATAAATATTCATTGTAAATATAAACCATTTCCTACATAATGGTATTTATTTATAATTTTTTTTACGTTAAATAATAATATTTATGTTTGATACAATGATGATGCAGTAATTACCTTGTTAATGAAAGATTTAAATAATTGATCTTATAAATATAAAAATAAATGTAAATTGAGACTTATGATGAATTAAAAGAATTTTATAGGTTAATAAGAAATTTTAGTATTGATTTAATTTATTTTTTTCCAAGTAATCATGTTTTTTTGACTTTCACAAAAACCAAAAACAAAATAGTGTCAGAATTGACATAAATGAGTTTTTCAAAACAAATTCTATTTTTTTAAATTAAATAATAGACCTAAAAAACATTGGTTCAACCAAAATACATATATAATAATATATATGTCATTAATTAACCACATGGGGTGCAGTTTGCTTTTTATAGTATGTTTATTAACCATTTATTATAATAATACAAGAAGACATGGAAAAAATTAAACAATTTGACTAAGAGTTAAATCTAAAAGATAAGGTTAATATGGTGATATAAACCTATCAAAAACCTATTGGTTGAGAGGTTTTAGACCCATACCAACCTCATACTTTAAATAAATCCTTTTAAATCCATTATTATCCAAATAAGATTGAAAAATAAAATAATATTTCAAACTTTTCATAAAGTGACCCTCACATCTCTTGTAAAAGGGTACTTCTACTTCTCTCAAAATCACACCTCCAAAGCCATTTTGATCTGAAAAAACAAGATCAAATATCCTAGAAACATCCCTCAATTAAACCTAGAGGCCTTACTTTGATCATAAATCCAACATAAGGATCCCTTTTGATTAAATCAAATGTAAGCACCCAAAGAAGATGTAATAATTTCGTCACATCTTTCAAAGTTATTTTCTTCTTACACTTACTATTTATTTGTTGTTTACATAGAAAAAAATAACTCCAATACATTATATATATTGAGATTTTATTATAAATATGGTACAATCATATTCATTATTGAATCTATTCGATGAATGACAAAGTCACCATACGTGTGTAAGTACATCTTTCCGTCTCCACGTCATGGTTTTATTTTTTATTCAACACTTTATTATTTGGATACGTATAATAACGAGTAAAACTGATGCAAATAATAAATATAACATATTAATGATTCTATATATATGATATACCTTCCAATTACATATTATTTCACCATCAATATAATGATATTGTTGCTCTTGCATACGTACGGCTTACCGTCTCCACGACGCGATGAAATTTCATTCCCCCATCATAATCATTCAAGAAAAATCTTCATTTGAGGATTAAAAATGATGTTTATGAACCTAATATCATTCTAGAAATGACTAAAATAAAACCTATTAATAAAAAACAAGACATACATAACAAAACAAATAAATAAAAATGAATCAGTTAACACCCGAAATGATGATACTACTAAAATATCATTAACAAAACAATATTAGAAAATCATATATGATATCATATATAGTTATATGGTTCTTTCATAATTTGATAACAATGATTTATCTATTATACAATATGTCAACTTACTCTCGACAACAGAAAAGTACATGATAATGGTTATGTTTAAAATATCTTTATTATGTGAGGTTGTTTATACGTGAGTATCTACTAGGACCTCTTTATCATCCACATCTGTGCTTATTAAAAATGTATTTCACATCATTTTTATTATTTCCTAGAATATTGGTTAATGTCATTTATACCGTTTTTTGACTTTTTATAATATCTTTTGAAATGAATCTCTCCATTGTTTTCTAAATAAGGTATTTTATGACCTTTTCGAAAAATTAAGGTAAAAATATTTTTTAACTTATACCACGTGTGCAACTATTTTCTGATGTTATAACACCTTAGAAACATACATTATAAGATTATAAGAATATTTTCAAAATAAATGTTTTATTTTGAAATTATGTGACTTTTATATTATTTCAAAATATTAATAGATATTTTTCTCAAATTGTTTTGATTTCATCTATGTCAACATCCATTAATGTATTTTACACTTGTTTGAAGTTGATTTATTATGATAAAATCTTACGTATTTGATCGAAGGTTTTGTGATATGTTTAACTGTGGATGTGTTATTTTTTACCATTCATGGTTTATGGTTAAATTGTTAACATATCGTATGCTATTTTTAATATGAATGTGTATGTTATGTTTCAACCTTTTCATATGAGGAATGCATTGGACTTAGTAAGTGATTGTTGGAGCCCACTATAGATATTTGATTCATCAGTAGGCCTAATGAGACAAACTAGTGTTTTAGCACATGGCCTTGAGAAAATCTTATTTTTAGTATTGGAACGAGGTCTTGACTATGTGTTTATAATGTGTGGAATTATGCATTCCATCATTATGAAATTGGATATTGATATTGAATGTGATTATTCGACTAGTAGAATATCCATGTGAATATGTAAATGGAATTATTTGATTTATATTTCCCATATTCTGCTGAAGTTTATGTTTAAAATTCTTTTTTTGTCTTATACATTGTATTAAATGTTTATTCTTATTTATGATAGTTCATGTTATATTGTTATCCTTACTGACCATATAATATCACCCCTTTATATGTTTTATTTTTTCCCAAGATGTGAATATGTATATTATGATTAACCCGTAGGGATATGCTAATTGATATGAGATCTTTAAAGGGGAAAAAAGTTTGTTTTGTATTTCATGATGTAATGTAAAACTCATGTATGTATCTAGTAATTCAAAGTTTACTAAACCAATCATTCTTTAGAGACTTTATATCTTGTTATCATGCCAATTTTATGTACTAATGCATCCACTCTAGGTAACTAGTGTCAGGGCATTATAGTTGGTATCAGAGAAAGTTTAATACAAGCCGTGGAGACTAGATTTAGAAGAACTTTGATTAGAGAACATTGCCCTAAGATTTTCTTTGAAGATTAGTATAGAAGAATTTCCTATAATTTTGGTAATTTAGAGATTTTGTGAATTTTCCAATAAATACATCCCTATCTAGATACGAGCAGGTAGAGGTGGCTTCGGCACAAATGTACCTAGGAGTGAAAACTCAGACAAGGAGTTTCGGGCTTGACCCGAGGTATCCCGGTACACGACAATGGGCCTTGCTGTACTCTTGGATACGACACTTTCATGGGATATGCTTATGATAATTTACATTTTCATTAAAAACCATTATGAATGATTTATGATTAAATACTTCCTCAAAGAAAATATTATTTTTATGATTATGGATTATATGCACAAACTGTTCAATTTATGTTAGGTATTTTTCTTGTTCTTAATTATGTATTATGATTTATAGACTAATCTACTGTATGCCATTGTTTAGAAATGTAACCTAGTGGAAGGAATGGAAACCATATTAATTCATGTAATACATGTTGGCATTTCCCTAAACTCAAGAAAATTATAGTGGAGTTGGTGATGCAACTGGTGTTGAACACCTTATAACCATACTATGCATCTCACTCGGGTTATGAATAAAATGATTAATTGTATGGAGAACCCTTATCCAAAATGTGGAGTATAAATGTTATAACGCTTCAAGAAGAAAAAAACACCAACATTAAATGGGACTACAAATCCATTTGTAGCTTAGCAATGGATATGTTCCTTAGAGAAAATATTTCATGCTATGGGGTGTAGCGAAAGGGAAAAAGATATCATGGTTGTTTACCTCCTCATAAGAGATGTAGATTAATGGTGTTCATTGGTTAAAAAAACAAAGGAGTATGAAAAAGTATCAAATATGAAATGGAGGGAGTTTAAAGAGCTTTTCTTAGAAAAATAATTTCCTCATGAACATTGAGAGGATATTGAAAGGCAGTTTCTGATTCTGAGGAAAACAGAGGATGAGAATGTCGCAAAGTATGAGGCTAGCATTTCAAGGATAGAAAGGCATGCTAAAGATTATATATGTAACCTAAGAAATAATATTGATTGATTCTTTTATCGGTTAAAACTATTTCTCTATTGAGCATTAGTCTCAAAATCCTTCTCATCATACAAAAATATTGTTCCGTGTGCTATGAAGTCAGAAAAATAATTATCTATATCTTATGAAATTAAAGTAAAGAACGAGAAGAAGTTAATGGTGGATATGGAGTCAAATAAAGGTAAAAAGGGAAAGGAGGTTTTTATGTGATAATTGTGTAAAGAAACACCCCATTACTTGCATAAATTGAAAGGGAGTTTGATACAAATTTTGAGAAAAAGGTCACTAGGATCATGATTGCAAGGGAAAAAAAGAGTCTATAAATATTGAATGCTAAAATTTTAGAGAAATGGGGAATTATGAAAATGAATGTCCTATGCTCCAAGGAAACATACATTATAAAAGTAAAAGGGAGCAAGACCAAGCTTATGTTGTTACTATAGTTGAAGTGGAATAAATAATGTATTTGTGTTTTTGGATTCAAAAATTTTATTCAAGTTATAAAATGAATTTGATATATATAAGGATTTTACTATAATACTTTTTTTTATTATGTATTTAATATGATGAAGGTAATCATATTTTTAGTATGTGCCAATAAGAGCAACATTACGTTGTTTAGGGAATCTGATTTTACAATTGATTTTGGAATTTAGAGTCCTTTTAGAGAGAGTTTGGGTAGAAGTATTTTGGATAAATATAAAAGTTGGATTGGATTAAGTTGGAAATTTAATAATATTGTTTGAGGATAAAATATTTCTTAAGATTATTTCTAGATTGTTTTAAAAAGGACAAACAAGAGGTTGTGCGACAACCCGTCGCATCCGGCAAGGCCATGAGATTTGAACTCGCAACCGAAGGGCGAAAAAAGAGCATCATCTACCATTGGCCTATTAGATGTCAGGGTTTGTATAATGATGTTTTTTTAGATGGACCTTTAGATGAATTATAAATTAATTTTTTGGGAACCCTATACGATTTGGATAAATAGAATATTTTTAAGTTTAATTATCCTTTGTATTGAAAGATTAGTTTTTGGTAGAAATTAGTGAAAGGATAAAACTCCACTTGTCAATTATTTTTTTTCTTATTCTATGAAGGAGTTAATTATTAAACACTAGGGAAAGGATCTTGAAACAAAAAATGAGTTATCCTAATACATTATGTTTTGTTGAATTGATGATATTTTTAGTCACCATAGATTTATGGCTTTGAGGCCCTCAATCTCCCAGTCACTTGTTTGTGATTGATTACCTCAATCACTCCCTAAAAATATTTATGTTTTTCCTCAAAAAATAATTTCAACCAAAGTTATCCTTTTCAAAATTGAAATTTGGTGGTGACTTTTTCATTTCACTTTCCCTCTTATTAAGACTAAATTTTATTAACCCTCTTTCTGATGTTGGTTTTCCACAAAGGTATTTTATATTTTTTTGACCTTTTATTTTTGAAGAACAATTTCCAATTGTGAGGATGCAATTTATTTAAGGATGGAATAATGTAACTCATCAAGCTTCTATGTTACGTTTCTCTTAGAATAATACAATAGCGTGTGATGTACGCAACACCGAGTTCATGTGCAACATGACCTATAAAACTAGCTATTTAAAAAGCGGATATGAATATTAATAACCATATTTTCAGTTTAATATATATCCCATTTAATTTTAACATTCATATTTTTTGATTCTTAGACATAATATAATGGAAAATTCAACTTTTCAAATAAAAGAAGTATTTTTAAAAAAATACAGTTTTTCCGCCTTTTAATGGAAAACACTTTTTAAATCCCATATTTGACACGTTTATATTTTCAATTTGATGAAATTAAATTATTCTTTATAATTGGGACATATAAATTTAGTTTGGATAAATTTTTGGTGTTTTTCTGGTAGCTTTCATATTTTGATGAATAGTAAAAAATACAAAATTTTAATTAAAAAGAACTATTTTAATCAAAATAATTTATACTGTTAAATTATACATTTGATTGGTTTTAATGTATAATTAGATTATATTTTTATCATTTAATATAATATAGGTCATTTTATGTAATTTCACATTTAAGTTGGAGATAAACACACGTGAATCTTTTGATAGTTTTTACTTCTTAAAATCTCACCTTTTGAATTTGATAATGGGAATTAATTTTAATTTAATTAATGTAACTGCTATGTTTTTAATTTTCTAAAATAGGCATCAATTTTGAATTAGGAATATCAAAATTTTCCTAAGGTGAATTTTTGGTATTTTATTGAAAACCTACAATTTTTTATGAATTGTGAAAAACACTACGTTATTGTTTAAACCGAATTTTTATTTAAATAAGTACTTATTTTATTTTAATTTATTTTAATAAAAAATAGTTACATTATATCTATATTTGTTAAATTTAATTCATTGGAGAAGTTTTATAATAATATTAGATGTATAAAATTTTACTAAACTTTTTAACGTCTTTTACCCACCTTCTTGGCACGTTAGTAAATTTGCATAAAACGTAATTTTACCGCATTTGTTAATTGAATTTAAAAAATTTGAGAGACACAGTTGATAATAGTAAGTAAAATGTTGTTCAATAGGATGAAAATATTTTTTTTGTGAATAGTAACATAAAATTTTATTTTCAACAGTTAATAATAAATTGGGTAATTAAAGATAAAAATAATATTACAATTATCCTAACAAATGTCCTTATTCTATTGTATAAGTGTATTTTGGCAAAAATAAACCTTAGGAATGAAATATAAACCTATTTGATCCACGTGGATTAGATTAAGAAATTTATTATTATTTTATTTAAAGAACAGTTAAAAATGTTTAATTCAAATTTTCATAACTAAAACATTTTTAATATAGGGTTATATATAAGATAAATTTGAATATATATATTAATTATAAAGATAAAAATATTTCATACATAATTTTATTTTATTTTAAAAAAAATTAAATTAAATAATTAAATGTATGTATGATACAATGATGATGGAGTAGTTACCCTGTTAATAAAAGATTAAAAGAATTGATATTATAAATATAACAATAAATGTAAATTGAGACTTCTGATGCATTCAACAAATTTTGTAGGTTAATACGATGTGTTAGGATTGATTTATTATAATTTTTTTTTGAAGTAATCAATTTTTGTTGACTTTCATAGAAAACAAATACCAAATAGTGTCAAAGTTGAAATAAATGAGTTTTTAAATAAAATACTATTTTTTAACATTATATAATAGTATTAAAAATATAAGGGTTGGCCAAAGGAAATATATAATGATAGATAATTCATTAATGAACCACATGTGGTTCTATTGTCTTTTTATAGTATGCTTATTAACCATTTATTATAATAATACAAGAAGACATGATAAAAATTAAACTATTTCACTAAGAGTTAAATCTATAATATAAGGTTAATATGGTGATCTAAACATATCCAAAACCTAGTGGTTGATATTTTTTCGACCCAGACCCACCATAGACTAAAAATAAATCACATTGGATCTATTACTAATCGAATATGGTTGTACAATAAAATATATTTCAACCTTTTAGTAAAGTGACCTTCAACTATCTTATAAAAGGGTACTTCCCTTGTCTCAAAATCACACCTCCAAAGCCATTTTGCTTAGACAAACCCTACTTAAATATCCTCCCAAATACCTTCACTTCAAACTAGGGGCATTACTTTGATAAAAAATTCCACTAAAATATCCCTTTTGATCAAATCAAAAGGAAGCACCAAAAGGAGAGGTAATAATTTCATCACCTCTTTCAAAGATCTTTTCTTCTACCACTTCCTCCTCCTTTATTGTATCCATAACAAAATAATAAATCTAGTATGTTCTATATATGATGATTTTATTATAAATATGGAACAACCATATTTAGTATTCTATCCATCCTATGATTGACAATGTCACCATATGTGCATATGTACGACTTACCGTCTCCACATCGTGGTGTAATTTGTTATTCAAAAGATCATTATTTGGATGGGTATAATAATGAGTATAAGTGATGTAAATAATAAATATAATATGTTAATGATTCTGTATATATAACATAACATCCAATTACATACGATTTCACCATCAATATAAAGATATTATCACTCATTCATACGTACAACTTACCATCTCCACGATGCGATGAAATTTCAATCCCCATCATAACCATTCAAGAATAATTTTCATTTTATGATTAAAATTAATTTTTAAGAACATAATATCATTATGTAAATGAATAAAATAAATCCAATCCATAAAAAACATTTTTGATGTAATAAATTATATAAAATAAAATGAGTCAGTTAACACCTGAAACGATGATACTACTAAAATATCATTAACAAAACAATATTAGAAGATCATATATAATATCATATTTATGTATATGGTTCTTGAATAAATTAATAAAAATTATTTAACTGTTATAAAAGAGGTTAATGTACCATAGACCAAGGAAAAGTACAAGGAAAGGGTTAATTTTACAATCTCTTTATTATCTGAGGTTGATTATACGCGAGTATCTTCTGGGACCTCTTTATCATCCACATCCATGCTTATTAAAAATGTATTTCATATTTCTCTACTACTTCCTAGAATATGGTTTAAATTCAATTATACCCTTGTTTGAATTTTTTTTAATTTATTTAAAGGAATCTTTCAGAAGTTTCCCAAACAAGGTAATTTATGTCCTTTTCGGCAAATTAAGACAAGAAAATTTTCTTAACTTATACGGAGGGTGCAGCTATTTTCTTCCATTATAATACCTTCAATGATTCGCATATAATCTTATAAAAATATTTTCAATATAAATGTATTCTTTTATACTTATGTGACTATTAAATTATTTCAAAATATAAAGATATATTTCTCTACAATAGTTTTTATTTCACATATATCCACATCCTTTGATGGATTTTACACTTGTTGGATGTTGATTTATTACGATACAATCATCCATATTGTATCGATGGTTTTGTGATATGTTTGACTTTTCCTGAGTTATGTTTATAAAATTCATGGTTTATGATTAAGTTATTAACATTTATTATGTTAGTTTTAATACTATTGTTTATGTTATGTTTCAACTGTTTCATATGAGGAATACATTGGACTTAGTAAGTGATAGGTGGAACCCGCTATAGCTCCTCGATGCATCGGTGGGTCTCATAGAAAAACTAGTGTCTTGAAAAAAGGCATTACCAAAATTTTAAGTCTTGGCACAAGTCCTTGACTATGTGGTTATGATGTCTCGCATTATGTATTCGATCATTATGAAATTTTCTATTCATATTGCATGTGATTATTCGACTAGTAGAATATCCATGTGAATAAGTAAATGAAATTATTTGAATTACCTTTTCCATATTATATTGAAGTTTATGTTTAAAAGTGCATTTTAGTCTTATACATTTCCTTAAATGTTAATGTTTATTTATTATAGTTTCCTCAATATTCTTATCCTTACTGAGAATCTTATCTCACCCATTTATATGTTTTATTTTTTCCCAGGATGCGAAAAAAGAATATTATGATTACCCTGCAGGGATAGGATAAAGGATATGAGTGAGTTCTAAGGGGACACAATGTTCTTTTTTTTATTTCATGATGTCATGTAAAAAAATGTATGTATCTAGAACATCGCAGTCTAATAAACTAATCAGTATTTCGAGACTTGATCTCTTGTGATCATGCCAATGTTATATAACAATGCACCGACTCAAGGTGACTAGGGACGGGGCGTTACATTATCGAACTTTAGGTCACTTCCATTGAATGAATACATGCATCCTCAATTGTATATAGATTCACTATTGAAGTTCTACTTTCATCCACATATTATTACTGCTTTACCATAGAATTGAACTAGGAAACGTCAAATTTTACACACATCCCTTTATGTGCATTGCGCGTAATTTTCATGCGTTGCGCTCAAAATATCCTTTTTGCGTGCAATCCCAAATAAACATTTCTCACAAGCTAAATAATTCTTCTCAACCTTCATTTTATGTGAAATGTAAACTTCTATACACATCATCAATGTAAAGACCCAAAAATCCTGTGGAATGTTTTTAAATACATGGGAATTTTACGAGTCCGCGGTTTCTGACAGTTCCTAATTCTGAGTCCCGGTGTGCCCAGAATCAGTTTATAAATTTGTTTTCGGGTACGTTTAGTAAAAGTACGCACGAGATTTTATATCTTTTAAATCGGTTCTCGGAATTGAAATCTGATGGCACTGTTGAACTCACAACGCGGATATTCGCTTAAGGATACCTTTACTGCAGTTTCGTTTTATCGTGATTGGGAGTTAATTTCTTGGGGTTTAAAATTTAAATTAAATAAAAATGGGTGTAACACATTTTTATTTGAATGTAAGAAAAAACCTTTAAAAAGAGCTTGGTGGTGGGGCCACCAGCACATAACCTCCCTTGAGAGGATGTTGTAAGGTGGGTCCTAAACGAACATCAAACCCTTCAACTTCTCTGGAACCCCCTGTAAACTCTTGAACTCCCAAATAATGGTGGAGCCTTTCCACCTTCCCCATTAATGGTGCCAACACAAGGATTGATTAATGCCTTAATTAATTTGTAGTGTTATGAATTATTTTGAATTCTTTTTAAATGATTTGAAACATTAAAAATAATAGGGAGGCTATAATTTTATTTTATTTTCATGGCGTTTATTCTTTTGGAGCTTGGGAGAACTCTTGGAAGAACGACTTATTCCAATGAAGAACGATCCTCATCTCTAATGATCATGAAGCTTCATCTTCTACCTTCTTCAACTAGAGTAAATAAGGGAAGCACCTCTGCCCATGAAGTACACCGAGGGAGTTGTCTCGACTCATCTTCACCGAGATCTACTTCCTCCGACGTTGACAGAATAATGTCTGACATACGCAACGTCCTTCTTCCGTGACTCATCAATGTACAAGGACAAATACGAGGTAGGGGAAATTGGATTATTTTTACGTATGAATTATACCCACGTACATTGATGTTTATTTTTGGATTGACAGCTGCAAAATTTTTATCACCTAACGTAGACAGCGTGGGCTGAACAAGCACGGCTTGATGTCCTTCCATTGAATCTTGTTTGGTTGACGTCATAGGAGGTTCCGAAAGGGTGTGGCGCCATTGCACCATGCCAGAGAAGAATCACAGCAGACGAAAGAGGAACGACAACCGAGAGGTCCGCAGCGGATGAAGAAGTGCGGTGTTTTCACGCCGCGCGGTGGAGCCGAAGGTCGCAGTCTGGTCGGGCTGCGACGGAGGTGGCACAATGTCGTCGTTCAATACGTAGGGCAGCAGGAACACGGTGTCGTCATGCCATGGTGGAGGTGCGGAGGCAGCCGGCAGAGCCTGTCGCCGTGCAACTGGACCGCGGGCCGAACAACCGGCCGACCAACCAACCCACTAGAGAACCGTGGCGCCTGCATGACCCACGTGGAGGAGGAAGTAGCCCGCATTCACGGGGCCCTCGACAGGGTGAACCAGCTGGGCTGGGGATCCGCGGCACTCGCAGGCGCCCCGTGAGGAGAACCATCGCCCACAGCGTGGGCCCCATGCGCTGGGCCGAACCGACCGGTCGGGCACAGTAGGATGTGGCGCCCCTTGGCACCGCCAGATGAACCAGACCGGCCTGCAGTGTGGGCCGCACCCCACCGGTACGGGATGACCCCCATCCGGGTCGGACCCTTCGATCCGGGTCGGGGCGACCCGCCAGCCCACTGGGCTAGATGGGTCGAGCTTGTCTTCGCTTAAATGCGAATATATCCTAGACCTCACATTCAAATGACGCGCCGTATATGGCACTGGGACCCTTACGACAAGGCTTTCCTTTTGGAATAATCTATGTGAGTTTTGGAAAAATTTGGAAAATGGCCTGGTTTGGATCGAGCGTGAATCCAACCGGGCCCCTAGAACAAAAATGCCAATTACTCTCAAATTGGGCATCTGATTGACACACCTTCTATCATGATGAGTTCCTTTTGATGAGACGAAACAACGGGAAATATAAAATCAGGATTTTGTGATAGTTGATGTATCGAAACTTGGCTCGAGTAATGAACCCTCCTGAAATCGAGCGTGCTGTGTGCGGGAACCCTAGGTCTGACTGCGACGACTACTGTACAGGAATCCTTCATGGGATCGAATACTAATACTAATATACCGGAATCCTTCATTGGTTCGACTGTGAAGACTACTTTACCGGAATCCTTCGTGGGTTTGACAGCGATGACTATTGTACTGGGATCCACCGTGGGTTCGACAGTTCTAGCTTCTGTTCCTGTAACCTGTGTCGGTCTAACAGAATAGCTGGACCTGTATCCTGTGTGGGTCCGACAGCTTAGCTGGTCCTGTATCATGTGTGGTTTCGACAGCTTAGATGAATCAGTGACTACATCTAATCATCTCTATCACTCTACGAAAGAAGCATACCTGTGTGAGCTGAGTCTTGAATTTTAATAATTTACCTTTGAGGTGATTTACTTTACTTCTTGTGTGGACTAGGTTGTGCTTGGGATCTAGAGTTGGAGTCGGACTATGACTAGTAACTTATGTATATGTATGGGCATATACCTATGTAGGTTTGGTTGACACTTCGTGACTGTATCTTACGTTTTTTGTTTATCCTTTGTGGATTCTAGGAGACCTTCGGGGGTCGCGCGGTCCCCTGCTCAGTATTGTTATACTCAACCCTGCACGGGCTCCACCTGCACCTTGTTATGTCTGGTGAAAACTATGGACAACAGTGATCGAGACCGAGGTTGATATATGGGAGGCTGCTCAGTGCTGGACTAGATGGGATGTAACATAGGGACAAGTTGTTCGAGTTCTGTACCTACCATTCAAGTAAGATTTTCTGGTGGATGATTCAGAAGCTGTTATCCCTTTTTACTTATACTTGTTGTTCAGTTGGGTTTATATACTAGCCCACTTACATTCAACACACCTTAATTTTCAATTTAATACTTGTTGCCTCTACTTCTTGTGTTCAGACTGTGTGTGTTATAGCTTTAAATGCAATGCCATTCCTTTTTATCAGGGATTCTCCTTTGGTGCTAGTCACCGGCCCCTGGCCTAGGGAAGGCGGGCCTGGGGTAGTCACGGCATGGGCCCTGAGGATGGGTCATGACTAATTTGTATCAGAGGAGTATGTTCTACCACATAAGTTGGACTTGGATTATTTTAATGGCAATACTGTTAATTATTTTGGGTGTGTTTATCAGTTTTGGGAAATTAGTGCTGGTGCGTCAGCCGAGGTATCCATACACTAGGACATTGACTTTTGATCTCCAACTCAGTGCACGAAAACACTGATTGCATGTGGGTTTCATTTGAAAAATTTATCTTCATTATTATGTTATTTCAGCTCACCAGGTATACTGTTTTAACCGTGGTGCACCTGTTTCTTTTCATGAAACCCCAACAAGGCAGCTAGCTAGGGTTCTAAGTTTCATACGAGATGGTAGCCCACCGAGCATCGAGGCCTCGGTGTAGGGACCCATCATAGCAGAGGTACCAGTGGTACCACTACCTTCTGGGCCACCGATAACACTAACTCTAGCAGCAGAGAGTGCACGCCATGTAAGTGCGTTGAACGAGGTCCAGCGCTAGAGGCCGCTTAGGTTCTAGTTAGAGATGGACCCACAGGCTGCTGATGATTGGTTGGAGGTTGTCGTGATAGTTTTTAGATTGGTACGGACACTAGCTGACCTCATGGTGATCCTTTCCGCGAGTATCCTACATGTGGCAGCAAGTAGATGGTGGAACCGGATTCTCCAGGTTCATGATGAGGCATCATTACTTTGAAAAGACATCGAGATTCTCTTTCCTTTAGAGTTTGTTCCAAACACCCTTTGTTTGGTGAAAATTTAGGAGTTACTTCATTTGAAGTAGGGAAGCATGATAGTAGCTCAGTACTCAGCGAGGTTCAACGACCTCTCGCGCTACTTTATAGATATGGTACGAGACCCATTTTTCAGGGCCCAGACCTTCGAGAAGGGGATCATGCATGAGATCAGGGATTCGATTATCCCCCTCAGCATCCCAACACAGGCGGGGGTGCTGGGGAGATCCCTTCTAGTGGAGTGTTTTGTCACTGATCAGTCACCAGTAGTGAGACCCACCACATGGTGACACATAGAAGAGTCTTCTGCAGCCAGCAGTAGACAGATGTTGCAGAGGTCCAAGTGAACCAGGCCATCAGGTGGGCGACCCCAGGATACAGGTTCGGTTGTGCGGGGCACATGATAGAGATCCAGCTATATGAGGAGTAGGCAGTGCTATGCATGCGGTGGGTAGGGCCACATGGCTCGTGACTGCCTGACCCGCCATGCAGAAGAGAAGCAGACATTAGAGGGACCTCTAAGGCAGAGTCATAGGTTCGACTGTGGTTGTCTGCCGGGAGTAGGCGGACGTGGAAGAGGAGATGGCTGAGTAGCATGTGGTGGATGATGTTTTGAGACTCTACCACCACCAGAACCATGAGTTCCACCCCAACCACAAGGAGGTAGCGTACAGAGGCGAGCTCAGCTTCAGGCAGTCGATGCCTATGGACAGGGTGCACCTGAGATGATTATAGGTACAATCTATTTCTACTCCACCTTTGCTGCAGTACTTATAGACAAAATTGCTTTTCGTTATTTTATTGCCACTTCCCTCGTTCGGAGCTCAGAGATTCGGACAGAGCCATTAGCTCGATCTTTATGGATAGAGACTTCTACGGGAGCAGACTCGATGATTACGCACTAGTCCTGGAATTGTGAGCTTACTTTAGGTGGTGAGATCTTCGGTTGGGATCTTATGGTAGTGGCGTCGAGGCCTTACGCCGTCATCTTGGGTATGGACTTGTTATCCACTGTTCATGCCCAAATTGAATATATTTGGCAAAAAGTGTGATGTGTTCGTATAGATTGAACTAGGTTCACCTTCACCAGCAAAAAGGGTGTTTTTGCAGCACATGATGGACTTACATAGAGGTGGGGGTAGCCGTTCACACATCAGTTGGCTAGTCTCATCCTCGGAGCGATTGATGTGCGGAGTCCAAGTTTTCTTATTGTGGTGGATCAGTACATGGATGTTTTTTTTACGACTTTCAAGGACTACCTACTTGCAGAGAGGTAGATTTCTACATTGACCAATACCCCAGGATAGCACCGATATCTAATCCAGCATATCAGATGGCTCCCACTGAGCTTCATGAGCTGCGTGTACAGATAGAGGACCTGCAGGGGAAGGAATTTACTTGACCCAGTGTTTCACCCTGGGCATCTTCGATTTTGTTTGCCAAGAAGGCGGATGGGAGCTTGCGACTGGGTGTTGACTACCGTCTCCTGAATCAGGTGACCGTAAAGAACAATAACCACACTCAAGGATCGACGACCTCTTTGATCAGCTCAAGGGAGAATGATGGTTCTCAAAGATAGAACATAGGTCTGGCTATCACTAACTCAGATTTCATGATGAGGATGTGAAGAATACGGCCTTCAGGTGTCGGTATGGCCACAATGAGTTCTTGGTTATGCCCTTCGGCATAACCAGCAGTCCATCAGTGTTCTTGAGTCTCATGACCAGGATCTTCTAGCCATACCTCAATCACTTTTTCATATTATTCATCGAAGACATACTGATCTACTTCCCTATGGAAGAGGATCATGCCTACCATTTGCAGGTAGTATTGGACACACTAAGAGAGCACCAGCTTTATGGTAAGTTCTCGAAGTGCCAGTTCTGGATTCAAGAGGTTCACTTTCTAGGACACGTCATCTTAGAGGCTGGAGTTGCAGTGGATCTAGCATTGATCGAGGTAGTACAATCTTGGGATCTACCCAGGAGTCTAATCGAGGTGCAGAGTTTCCTGTGACTGGATAGGTACTATCAAAGATTTGTTCCAAACTTTTCCAGAGTTACCGAACTGCTTTCATCATTGACGAAGAAGGGGAAACCCTTCGTGTGGTCAGAGAGATTCCAGCAGAACGTTCAAAAGCTGAGGTAGAGGTTGACTCGTGCACCCATCTTGAGGGTATTGTAGGAGGGTGTTGGGTATGTAGTTTACTGTGACTCATCAGCAACTGGACTCGGGTGTGTCCTGATGTTGGAGTGAGTAGTGATGGCATATGGTTCTCAGCATTTGAGACAGCACGAGAATAACTACACTACCCATGACCTGGAGTTAGAAGCAGTGGTCTTTGCCTTGAAGATGTCGTGACACTAACTTATGGGCGTACATTTTACTATCTACTCTGACCACCAGAGTCTCAAGTACATCTTATCACCGAAGGACTTGAACCTAAGACAGTGGCGATGGCTCGAGTTTCTCCGAGACTATGACTTTGACATAGTCCATGCTCCTGGGAAGGGGAACATTTTAGTAAATGATCTTAGCAAAAGATCAGGCATTAATATACTAGGAGAGGCAACAAATAAGCTGGACACATTGCATAAATCATTTGATGATAGAGATAGAGAAACCTTCCTACAGTCTCCCACAGTCACTCCTCTACTTCTTCAGCGAGTCAGGTAGGCACAATGTGAGGACATTGACTGTGAGACGCGGCGTGCTCAGATATCCTCATGGAAGGCACCTGAGGGATTTTCTAAATGTGGGGGGCATGTCATTCTATTTAGAGGATGGACCATGCTACCAGCTTCACTTCAGGATGATGTGTTGAGGGTGTTTCACACTTCCCCTCTAGCGGTATATCTAGTAGTGGTGAAGATGTATTAGGACCATCGATGACAGCACTGGTGGCCTGGTGTTAACAAGGCAGTAGCAGAGTTTGTATCACGATGCCTCACTTTTCAGCAAGTGAAGGTGGAGCACCAGGTTCCAGATGTCTTGGTTCAGCACTTAGAGGTCCCAGAGTGGAAGTGGGACGGGATATCCATGGATTTCATGATGGGACTTCCATGTACATCTAGAGGACAAGACCCTATCTGGGTGATCGTAGATCGACTCACCCCATAGGCCCACTTCATACTGATCAGATATCAGGGATCATTAGAGAGACTGGGATGCCTCTACGTACAAAATATCATATAGCATTATGGTGTTCCATTGCCGATCCTCTCCGATCGAGATGTCTGTTTCACTTCCCAGCTATGGAAGGGGTTGCAAGAGGCTTTCGGGATGCAAATTCTCTTGAGCACTGCCTTCCATTAATAGACGGATGGAAAGACTGAGAGGACCATTCAGACTCTCGAGGACATGCTCCGTGCATGCATCCTTGACATTGGTCGTAGCTGGGAGGATCTCGTACCCTTGGTAGATTTTCCATATAACAACATCTACCACTCCAAGAACGGGATGGAATCTTACGAGGCACTATAAGACCAACATTTCAGATTGCCTCTGTGCTGGACTAACCCAGGGGAGTCAGCACTTGGTGGACTAGAGATGGTGTAGGCTACGACAGAGGAGCACATCATCCAGTAGCGTATGAAGACGTTACAAAGTAGACAGATGTCCTGTGCTGATAGGAGATGGAGACCACTAGAGTTCAAGGATGGCGACCATGTCTTCCAATGGGTCTCACCTCAATGAGGTCTGTGAAGATTTGGAAGGGGATCCAAGTTGTCTCCATGATTAATTGGACCATTCCGGGTCTTCAGCAGAGTAGGTGAGGTGGCTTACTGCCTGGATCAACCACCTCAGTTGCACTGGGTGCATGATATCTTCCACGTATCTCAGCTGACGAGATACGTGCATGACCCGTTACACATCATCGACCATGGGGAACTGGACATCGATGATGGGGAAACATTCACAGAGTTTTAAGTGGAGTTGAGGATCGACAGGAGTGGTCCGGTGTGGATGGTCGATTCCACTGGTGCGCGTTCGCTAGCAGTACGGGAACCTCCTGGAGAGCACATGGGAGTGGGAGCCTTCGATGAGTGCTCAGTACCCCATTTTTTCCCCTAGTGTGTGTATTAGCTTATGAGGAAGTAAAGCCCTTAGATGGGTTTATTTTAAAGACTGATAAAGCCTATGGATTATTTTTTAAATACATGGGAATTTTATGAGTCTGCAGTTTCTAATGATGCCTGATTCTAAGGTCTGGTGTGCCTGGAATCAATTTCTGAAGTTTTATTCGGGTATGTTCAGTAAATGTACATGCGTGATTCTATATATTTTTAGGTGATGCTCAGAATTTAAATTGGAGGGCACCATTGAACTCGTTGCGCCGATATTCTCTCAAGTAGACCTTTACCGCAATTGTATTTCATCGTGATTGGGAGTTATTTACTTGGGGTTTTTCATTTAAATTAAATGAAAATGGGTTTAACACATTTTTATTTGAATGGAAGTTAAAACCTCCAAAGGGAGGTTGGTGGTGGGGCCACCCACACATAACCTCCCTTGGGAGGATTTTATAAGGTGCGGCCCACACGAACATCAAACCCTTCAACTTCCAATGAACCCCCCATTAACTCTTGAACTCCCAATTAATGGTGGAGCCTTTCCACTTTCTCTCATAATGGTTCCAACAAAATGATTGATTAATTCATTAATTAATTTGTAGTGTTATGGATTATTTTGAATTATTTTGAAATTCTTGGAAACATTAAAAATAATAGGGAGGCTATTATTTTATTTTTGGCTTGGCTATTATTCTTTGGAGCTTGGGAGAAATCATGGAAGAATGACCAATTTCAATGAAGAATGCTCATCTTCTCTAAAGATCATAACGATTCACCATATACCTTCTTCAACTGGAGCAAGGAAGGGAATCTCCACCGCCCATGAAGTACACTAAGGGCATCATCTCGACTTGTCTTCACAGAGCTCTACTTCCTCCGACGTTGACGGAACGACATCTGACTTCCGCAACTTCTATCTTCTGAGACTCATCAACATACAACGACAAATATGAGGTAAGGGAAATTGGATTATTTCTACATATTAATTACACCCATGTACTTTGACGGTTATTTTTGGATTAATGGTGGACAAATTGTTATCACCTAACACAGAGGGCGCGAGCAGAACAAACACAGCCCGATGACCCTCCGTTGAATCTTTTTTGGTTGACGTTGGAGGTGGATCCGAAAGGGAATGGTGTCGTCGCACCACGACGGAGAAGAACCATGGCAGATGAAAGAGGAACCATGATAGGGAGGGTTGTGGCAGATGAAGAAGTGTGGTGCTGTCGCGCCATGCGGAGGAGCTGAAGGCCGCGGCCCAGTCAGGCCGCGGCGGTGGTGGCATGGCACTGTCGCACTGCGAGGAGGGCGGCAGGACCACGATGCCATTGCACCGCGGTGGAGGTGCAGAGGCGGTCAGCTGAACCAGATGTCATGGAGTTGGACCGCGGGACGACCAACCGGCCCGCAAGAGACCCACATCGCCCGTATGCTCCGCATGGAGGAAGACACGGCCCGCGTCTGAGGGCCGCTCGGCTGGGCAAATCAGTTGGCCGTGTGCCGGCCAGGTTGGAGAACCACGGTGCCCGAAGGCACTGCTTGAGGAGAACAGCGAGCCTCAGCACTGGGCCGTGTGCGCCGAGCCGAACCGGCCGACTACGGACGGCCGTTCAGAGGTGGAGGCGGCGCAGCTTGGTGATGCCGGATGATCCAGACCAGCCTGCAGCGTGGTCCGAGTTCGCAGTTGGGCCATGACACACCAGGTCAGGCCGTCCCCCAGCTGGGTCGGACCCGCCGAGCCGGGTTGGGCCGACCTGCCAGCCCACTATGCTAGACGGGCTGGGCTCGTCTTCGCTTAAATGTGAATATATCCTAGACCATGCGTCCGAATGACGCACCGTATACTGCACTGGGACCCACATGACAAGGTGGTCCATTTGCAATAATCTATGTGAGTTTTGAAAAAAAATTGGAAAATTTCTGGGTTTGGATCAAGCGTGAATCCAACCGGGCCCCTAGAACTGAAATGCTATTAACTCTCAGATCAGGTGTCCGATTGACGCACTGTCCATTGTGATGAGTTCCTTTAGATGAGACAGAACTAAAAAATACATCAACTCTGGACTTTGTGATGGTTGATGTAACAACACTTGGCTCGATGGGAAAACCCTCTCATAATCGAGCGTGCTCTGTGCGGGAACCCTAGGGCTGACTGCGACGACTACTGTACCAGAATCCTTCATGGGATCGATTGCAATGACTACTGTACCGGAATCCTACGTTGGTTCGACTGTGACAACTACTATACTGGAATCCTTCATCGGTTTGATAGCAATGACTACTGTACCGAGATCCTCCGTGGGTCCGACAGTTTTGGCTTCTATTCTTGTATCTTGTGTGGGTCTGACAGAATAGCTGGACATGTATCCTGTGTGGGTCCAACAGCTTAGCTGGTCTTGTATCCTATGAGGGTCCGACAACTTAGATGAATGAGTGACTACATATGATCATCTCTGTCACTCAACGAATGAAGCATACCTGTGTGAGCTGAGTCTTCACTTTCAATCATTTATCTTCAAGGTGATTGACTTTACTTCCTGTGTGGATTGGGTTGTGCTTGGGCTCGAGAGTTTGAGTCAGACTGTGACTGGTAACTAATGTATATGTATGGGCATATACATATGTAGGGTTGGTTGACACTTCGTGATTGTATCTTACTTCTGTGGTTTGTAATTTGTGGATTCTGGGAGACCTTCGGGGGTCTCGGGATCCCCTACTCAGTATTGTTATAATCACCCCTGCACGGGCTACGCCCACACCTTGTTGTGTCCGGTGTAAGAGACGAACAACAGTGATTGTCACTGAGGGTGATAGACGGGAGGCTGATCAGGGCTGGACTAGATGGGACGTAACATAGGGATGAGTTGTTTGAGTTCTATACCTACCCTTCAGGTAGGATTTCCCAGTGGATGATCCAGGAACTGTTTTCCCTTTTTACTTGTACTTGTTGTTCAGTTTGGTTTGTATACTGGCCCACTAACTTGCAGCACACATTACTTTTCAATTTTAGTACGTTTTACCTCTACTGCTTGTGTTCAGACTTTGTGTGTTACAAGTTTAAATTCTATTTTTTTCCTATTTATCCGGGATTCTCCTTTGGTGCTAGTCACCAGCCCCTGGCCTTGGGAAGGTGGGCCTAGGGTTGTTAGGTCATGAGCCCTGAGGATGCATTGTGACTAATTGGTATCAGATGAGTCAGTTCTACCACAAAAGTTGGACATTGATGATTTTAACGGCAATACTGTTAAGTGTTTTGTGTGTGTTTATCATTTTAGGGTAACCGGTTTTGGTGCGGCGGCCGACGTATCCATACACTAGGACATTGAATTCTGATCTACGACTCAGTGCATGAAAACAGTGATTGCATGTGTGTTTCCTTGGAAAAAGTTTTCTTCATGATTACTTTGTGTCAGCTCACCAGGTATACTATTTTAACCGTGGCTCACCTGTTTCTTTTCAAGATTGCCCCATGAAGCCAACCAGCTAAGCTTCCGAGTTTCATATGAGATAGTAGCCCACCGAGCGATGAGGCCTCAGTGTAGGGCCCCATCACAGTGGAGGCACCATCAATACCACTACCCACTGGGCCACCGATACCACCACCTCCATTAGTAGAGAGTGCATGACATCTGAGTGCATTGCCAGAGTTCCAGCGGAATAGGCCACCTAGGTTCCTAGTAGAGACGAACCCACAGGAAGCTGATGATTAGATGGAGGCTGTCGTGAGAGTTTTTAGATTGGTAGGGACACCAGCTGACCACATGGTGATCCTTGCCATGAGTCTCCTACATGTGGCAGCAGGAAGATGGTGGAGCTTGACGCTCCAGGTGCATGACGGGGCCTGATTACTTTGGAAAGACTTCGACAATCTCTTTCGATCAGAGTTTGTTCCAAACACCCATCATGTGGTGCGAATTGAGGAGTTTCATCATCTGAAGCAGGGAAGCATGACCGTAGATCAGTACTCAGCGAGGTTCGCTGACCACTCACTCTACTTAATGGATATGGTACAAGACTCGTTTTTCAGGGCCTGGACCTTCGAGAAGGGACTCATTCATGAGATCATGTCTTCGAGGATCCCCCTCAGCATCCCAACGTTGGCGGGGGTGCTGGTGAGAGCCCTTATAGTGGAGAGTTTTCTCGCTGAGCAGTCACCAGTTGCGAGACCCACCACATGGTGACACGTAATAGAGTCTTATGCAGCCGGAAGTAGAAAGATGTCATAGAGGTCCAAGCAAACCAAGCCATCAGGTGGGCGACCCCAGGATACAGTTTCGGTTGTGAGGGGCACACGAGACAGAGCCAGCTATATGAGGAGCAGGCAGTGCTATGCATGGGGTGGGCAGGGCCACATGGCCCGTGACTGACCAACCCACCATGCGGATGAAAAGAATATAGTAGAGGGACCTCCCAAGTAGAGGCAGAGGGTCGACTGTGGTGGTCCGCCGAGATTAGGAAGACATGGAAGAGGAGCTGGTCGAGTAGCAGGTGGTGGATGACGTTTTGAGACTCTACAACCACCACCACTAGGAGTTCCACCCCGACTACAAGGAGCTAGCGGACAGAGGTGGGATCAACTCCCGGTAGTCTAGGCCTATGAACACGGTGCACCTGAGATGATTCGAGGTACTATCTATGTCTACTCCACCCTTCTTGTAGTACTTATAGACATAGTTTTGAGTCATTATTTTATTGCCAATGCCCTCATTCAGAGCTCAGAGATTCTGACGGAGCCATTGGCTCGTTCGTTATGGATAAAGACTCCTGTGGGAGTAGACTCGACGATTACGCACGGGTCCCGGATGTGTGAGATTACTCTAGGTTGCGAGACCTTCATATGGGATCTTCTGGTAATGCCGTCGAGGCCTTATGACGTCATCTTGGGTATGGACTGGTTTTCCACTTTTCTTGTCCATATTGTCTGTATTAGGTGCAATGTGTGATGTGTTCGCACGGATTGAACCAGGTTCACCTTCATCGGTGAGAAGGGAGCCTTTGCAGCACCGGATGGACTTAAATAAAGGAGGGGGCAGCTGTTCACACATCAGTTGGCTAGTCTCATACTTGGAGAGATTGATGTGCGGAGTCCATGTTTTCTTATTGTGGCGGATCAATATGTGGATTTTTTTCTTGACGACGTTCCAGGACTACCTACATGTAGAGAGGTAGATTTATACATTGACCTATACCCCGAGATAGAACCTATATTTAATCCAGCATATCAGATGGCTCCTGCCGAGCTTCATGAGTTGCGGGTACAGATGGAGGACTTGCAAGGGAAGGGATTTACCTGACATAGTGTTTCACCCAGGGCATCTCTGATTTTGTTCGCCAAGAAGGTGGATGGTAGCTTGCGAATGTGTGTTGAATACCGTCACCTGAATCAGGTGACCATGAAGAACAAGTGCCCACTCTCAATGATTGACGACCTCTTTGATCAGCTCAAGGGAGCACGATGGTTCTAGATGATAGACCTTAGGTCAGGATATCACCAGCTCAGAGTTCGGGATGAGGATATGCAAAATACTGCATTTAGTTGTCGGTATGGCCACAATGAGTACTTGGTTATGCCCTTCAGCGTAACCAATGGTCCAGTAGAGTTCATGAGTCTCATGACCAGGATCTTCCAACCTTACCTCGATCACTTTTTCAGTGTATACATCAATGACATACTGATCTACTCGAATACAGAGGAGGAGCATGCCTACCATTTGCATGAACTACTGGACACACTATGAGAGAACCAGCTTTATGGTAATCTCTCGAAGTGCCAGTTCTGGATTCGAAAGGTTCAATTTTTGGGACACGTCATCTCAGAGGCTGGAGTTTCAGTGGATCCAGCGATGATCGAGGTAGTGCATTCTTGGGAGACACCTAGGAGTGTGATAGAGGTATAGAGTTTACTGGGACTGGCTGGGTACTATCGAATATTAGTTCCAGACGTCTCCAGAGTTGCATCACCGCTTTCAGCATTGAAAAAGAAGGTAAAACCCTTCGTATGGTCATAGATATTCCATTAGAGATTTAAAAAGTTGAGGCATAGGTTGACTAGTGTGCCCATCTTGAGGCTACTGGAGGAGGGTGTTGGGTATGTAGTTTACTACGACGCATCAGCAACCTGACTCAGGTGTGTCCGGTTGAAGGAGAAAGTAGTGATCGTGTATGGTTCTCGGCAGTTGAGACAACACGAGCAGAACTATGCTACCCATGACCTGGATTTAGTAGAAGTGGTCTTCACCTAGAAGATGTGGCGACACTAACTTATGTGAGAACATTTTACAGTCTACTCTATCCACCAGGGTCTCGCGTACATCTTATTGTAGAAGGACCTCAACCTGAGACAGTAATGATGGATCGAGTTCCTCTGGGACTATGACTTTAAAATAGTCTATACTTTTGGGAAGGGGAATGATGTAGTAGATGATCTTAGTAGAAGATGAGGCATTAGGCTACTAGGAGAGGCGATGGAGCAGCTGGCCGTGTTGCAGATACCATTTGTGGATAGAGATGGAGCAACCTTTCTGCAGTATCTCACAATCACTCCTCCAATTCATCAGCGAGTCAGGGAGGCAAAACGTGAGGACATTAACTGTGAGATGCGACGTGCTCAGATATCCTCATGGAAGGCACCTGGTAGATTTTCTGAAGGTGGGGGCACATCATTCAATTCATAGGACGTACCATGGTAACAGTTGCAATTCAGGAGGAAGTGTTGAGGGTGTTCCACACTTCCCCTCTAGCGGTATATCCAGGAGTGGCAAAGATGTATCCGGACCTTTGATGATAGCACTGATGGCTAGGTGTGAAGAAGGAAGTAGCAGAGTTTGTCTCACGATGCCTCACTTGTTATTAAGTGAAGGCAGAGCACCAGGTTCCTGCAGGCTTGGTTTATCCCTTAGAGGTCTCAGAGTGGAAGTGGGACGGGATATCCATGGATTTTGTGACGGGACTTCCACGTACATCCGGAGGACAAGACCATATTTGGTTGATCGTAGACCAACTCACCACGTAGGCACACTTCATACTGATCAGAGATCAGGGACCAGTAGAGAGCTTAGGACGCCTCTATGTACATGAGATCGTACATCATCATGGTGTGCCATCGACGATTCTCTCCGATCGAGATGCCAGTTTCGCTTCCTGACTATGGAAGGGGTTGCAGGAGGCTTTCAGGATGCAGCTTCTCTTGAGCACTGCCTTCCATTCTCAGAAGGATGGCCAGACTGAGAGGACCATTCAGAATCTCTAGGAAGTGTTTCGTGAATGCATCCTCTACTTTGGTCTCAGCTAGGAGGATTTCGTACCTGTGGTAGAGTTTGCATATAACAATAGCTTCCACTCCACCATCGGGATGGAACCTTATGATGTACTGTACGAACGACCTTGCAGATCGCCTCTGTTCTGGACTGACCCGGGGGAGTCAGAACTTGTCAGACTAGAGATGGTTAAGGCTTTGACAGAGAAGGAGCAGATCATCCAGGAGCGGATGAAGACTGCATAGAGCAGACAGAAGTCCTATGTTGTTAGGAGATAGATACCACTAGAGTTCAAGGATTGCGACCATGTCTTCCTATGGGTCTCACCTCAACAAGGTCTGTGAAAATTTGGAAGAGGCAGAAAGTTGTCTCCTCAATTCATTGGACCATTCCATGTCTTTAGCAATGTAGGCGAGGTGGCTTACTGCCTGGCTCTTCCACCTCAGTTGCACTGGGTTCATGATGTCTTCCACATATCTCAACTGAGGAGATACGTGCATGACCCGTTCCACATCATTGACCACAGGAAGCTGGACATCGATGACAGGGTGACTTTCACAGATGTTTCAGTGGAGATTGAGGATCGACAGGAGCAGGTCCCGCATGGATGGTTGACTCCACTGGTGCGCGTTCGTTGGGAGCACAGGAACCTCCAAGAGAGAACATGGGAGTGGGAGGCTCAGATGCGTGCTCGGTACCCCCATTTTTTCCCTAGTGTGTATAGTAGATTATGAGGATGTAAATCCCTGAGGTGGGTAGAATTTAAAGACCTAAAAATCCTGTGAATTGTTTTAAAATACATGGGAATTTTATGAGTTTGTGGTTTCTAACGGCGCCTGATTATGAGGCCCGGTGTGCCCAGAATCAATTTCTAAAGTTTTATTCAGGAATGTTCAGTAAACGTGCGTGCGTGATTTTATATCTTTTGAAGAGATGATCGGAATTGAAATCTGAGGGAACTGTTGAACTCACAGTGCCGATATTCACTCAAGGTGACCTTTACCACAGTTGCATTTTATCGTGATTGGGAGTTAATTTCATGGGGTTTTTAATTTAAATTAAATAAAAATCGGTATAACACATTTTTCTTTTAATGGAAGTTAAAAGCTCTAAAAGGTATTTGGTGGTGGGGCCACCCACACATAACCACCCTTGGGAGGATGTTATAAGGTGGGGCCCACACGAACATCAAACCCTTAAACATCCAATGAATCCCCCATTAACTCTTGAACTCCCAATTAATGGTGGAGCCCTTCCACCTTCCCTCATAATGGTTCCCACACAAGGTTTGAATAATTCCTTAATTAATTTGTAGTGTTATGAATTATTTTGAATTATTTTGAAATGCATGGAAACATTAAAAATAATAGGGTGGATATAATTTTATTTTTATCTTCGCACTTATTCTTTGGAGCTTGGGAGAAATCATGGAAGAATGACCTATTCCAACGAAGAACGCTCCTCGTCTCTGAAGATTGTGAAACCTCATATTCTACCTTCTTCAACTGGATTAAGGAAGGGAAGCACCGCCGCCCATGAAGAACACCGAGGGCATCGTCTAGACTAGTCTTCATGGAGCACTACTTCCTCCGAAGTTGTTGGAACGACATCCGACTTCCACAATGTCTATCTTTCGAGAATCGTCAACGTACAATGACAAATATGAGGTAGGGGGAAATTGGATTATTTATACATATAAATTATACCCCACTTACTTCAACGTTTATTTTTAGATTAAAGGTGGCCAAATTTTTATCACCTAACGCAGAGGGTGCGGGCTGAAAAAACACGGCCCGATGTCCCTCTGTTGAATCTCGTTAGGTTGATGTTGGAGGCAGAACCGAAAGGGCGCGGTGCCATCGCACCGTGCCGGAGAAGAACCGCGGTAGATGAAATAGGAACCAAAGCTGGGAGGGCCGTGATGGATGAAGAAGCATGGCGCCATCTCTCCATGTGGACGAGCTGAAGGTCGCGGCCCGGTTGAGTTGCGGTGATGGTGGCACGGAGCCGTCACGCTACGCAGAGGGCAGTAGGACCACGATGCCATCACGCCGTAGTGGAGGTGTGGAGGCAGCCAGCCGAGCCGGCCACCATGGAGCCAGACCGCGGGACGACCAGCCGGACCGCTGGAGAACCACAACGCCCACAGGCACTGCTTGGAAGAAGGCACGGCCCGCATCCACGGGCCACACGGCTGGGGAAACCAGTCGGCCACATGCCAGCCAGGTTGGAGAACCGGGGCGCCCATAGGCGCTGCTTGAGGAGAGCAGCGGGCCACAGTGTGGGCCACATGCTCCGGGCTGAACCGGTCGGCTATGGCCAGCCGGGAAGCGGAGGAGGCGGCACTACATGGCACTGGCGGATGAACCGGACCGGCCCGCAGGGTGGGCCCAGTCCATAGGTGGGCCACGCCCCTCCAGGCCGGGCCGACCCCCAGACGGGTCAGACTCGGTGAGCCGGGTTAGGCCGACCTTCCATCCAACTGGGCTTGACGGGCCGGGCCCATCTTTGCTTAAATGAAAATATATCCTAGACTGTACATCCGAATGATGTGATGTCTACGGCACTGGGACCCTCATGATGAGGCGGTAATTTTTTCAATAATCTAAGTGTGTTTTTTATAAAAAAAATTAAAAAATTGCTGGGTTTGGAGCGAGCAGTAATCTAACCGTGTCCCTCGAACTGAAATGCCAATAACTCTCAGACCGGGCGTCCGATTGATGCACCATCTGTTGCGATGAGTTTCTTTTGATGATAAAGAACTATTAGATACATCAACTCAAGAATTATTTATAGTTTATGTATCTACACTTGGCTCGAGGATCAGGCCCTCTCCGAATCAAGCGTGTTGTGTATGGGAACCCTAAGGCTGACTGTGATGACTACTGTACCGGAATCCATCGTGGGTTCGACTACAACTACTACTATACCAAAATCTTTTGTGGGTTCTACTATGATGACTACTGTACCATAATCCTCCATGGTTTCGATAGCGATGAGTACTTCATGGGGATCCTACGTGGGTCCGATAGTTCTGACATCTATTCTTGTATCATATGTGGGTGGGACAAAATAACTGGTCCTGTATCCTGTGTGGGTCCAACAGCTTAGCTGGTCCTATATCCTATGTGGGTCCGATAGCTTAGATGAACCAGTGACTACATCTGATCTTCTCTATCACTCTATGAAAGAAGTATACCTGTGTGATCTGAGTCTTGACATTCAATCATTTATCTTCGAGGTGATTGACTATACTTCCTATGTGGACTGGGTTGTGCTTGGGCTCAAGAGTTGGAGCCGGACTATGACTTGTAAATTAGGTATATGTATGGGCATATACCTATATAGGGTTGGTTGAAACTTCGTGATTATATCTTTCTTCTGTGGTTTTTCCTTTGTGGATTCTGGGAGACATTCGGGGGTCTTAGTGTCCTCTACCGAGTATTATTATACTCACCCCTACACGGGAATCACCCAAACCTTGTTGTGTTCTATGTAGAAGACGAACAAAAGTGATCGAGGCAGAGGGTTACCGACGGGAGGCTTCTCAGAGATGGACTAGACGGGGTATACCGTAGGGACGAGTTGTTCATGTTTTGTACCTACCCTTCAGGTAGGATATCCCGGTGGACTATCGAAGAGATGTTTTCCCTTTTTACTTGTACTTGTTGTTTATTTAGGTTTGTATACTGGCCCACTTACATTCATCACACCTAACATTTCTATTTTAGTAATTGTTTCCTCTACTGCTTATGTTCAGACTGTGTGTGTTACAAGTTTAGAGGCAATGTCTTCCCTTTTTATCAGGGATTCGCCTTTGGTACGAGTCACCAACATTTGGCCTATGGAAGGTGAGCCTGTGTTAGTCATAACACAAACCTCGAGGATGGGTCGTGACGATCAATTTTTATGCGCATCACCAAAATTTACTCGCAAATCCAAATTTTACGCACAACTACCTTTTCGTGTTTTTTATATGCACCAAAGCTCAGGTGTTTTCTAAGTCTTGGGATACATTGAATGAGGGGGCCACATAATATTTATAGATAAACTTGACCCCTGCATGACTAATCCTCCTTGAGCGTGTAATCCTCTTCGAGCGCAGAAAACATATCTTCTATGGAACACTATGTTTCACGCACTGATCTAATTTTTCACCCCCGTCATTCCTTTTCCAATTTTCGATCTTCTGATCTCAAAACAACCCTTTCATGAAAAAGTGCATTCCTCTATTTCATTCAGCACTCAAATATTTAGGCCACCTTCCTTTTCCAAAAACATATCTCTCCATTTTCCAATTTTCAAGTCCAAAAAATTTGGCGAACATTGGAAAACTACGCCACCATGAATCTGCTCTGTTTTTACATCCTCTAGATCGTCCATTCCATAGTCTAGGTTTTTATATCAATCATGGATTTTAAAAAAAATCTCTTGGAGAAGAAAAATCACAATGGATTCCCTCTTTTTCAACAAAATGAGCATCATGGTCTTCTTTGTCAACAAACACAACATAGAGGCCCTCTTTTTCAACAAACACAATCACATCAAAAATGATTCAATGATACCATGAGGTATTTTTTCCCAAATATCTTCCTATTTTGGTTTGTTAAACACCCTTTCATATAATGAAACTTTGTTAATTCTACATCCACCATTCACCTATTGTGATTCTGAGAGCGATCAAGGATTCACTCAACACATACTCAAATCCCACACGAGCAATACTCGGTGTGAGAAACAAGATTAAATAAAACTTTCATCAATGAATCACTTCCTTTATGATACCAATTGTTGAAACCAAACTTATACCAATTCCTAATCACTATAACCCTTCTGACTCTATTCCAACCTTACTCTTCTTCTTTTATCATGATCCTTAATTTTTAAGATATCTATTATTTGATCGATCACATCTAGAATCGTTAGATTGAAAACTATTATTTATCATTCAACTCCCCTATCTCACTACTCCACCTATCAACCTCTCCCCGTATCTTTCATGATTTCTCAAATAGACACACTATCCCCCCTTGAACAATCACTGTTTTCTCTGCCATTGTCAACGAACCCAAAGGGAACTTCTTTGTGGTCTGTAATAGGGTAAAAACACATATCAGTAAATTAGGAAAAAGTCACATCCTAAATCATGGATAGGTGGTCCACAACGAGACTATTTCAAGTCTGTGGAGTTGATTGGACTCCTAGAGACAGTCAATGCCTCTCAAAAGCATCCTTGTGTATGGACTTTTTCAGAATGTCGGTAACCTGTAATTTTGTGGGAACATACTCAAAATTCAATATTCCCTACTCAACCTTCTCCTTATCTCAATGTACTTTTTCCATGAGTGATGGATACGATTTTGGATGAGATTTATAGCACATGAGTTATCACACTGGATTCTGATCAGATACTTCACTTCAACTCCCATATCATCAAGTTGATGCTTCATCCACAAAAAAAAATTTCCATGTTTGTGTAACCGGAATATACATAGCTTCCACGGTGCATAATGAAATTCAAAATTGCTTCTTCTTAGCCAAGAAATACATAATCCACCATGAAAAAGAGAACCTCTAAGCATTTATTTACTATCATCCGTTGAACCGGACCAATCTGCATCAGTATATCCAAGTAAATCTTTCTGTGATTTTTCATTATATATTTTTCCGAAATCCATCGTTCCCTTGATATACTTAAGTATTCTTTTCACTATAGTCATGTAGCTTTCTTCGGGATTACTTTGATATCTCACTACTTGGCATGTGGAGAATACAATATCAGGCCTTGTCACAGTCAATTACAATAACCTTCCAATGATTTTCTTTTATTCTGTGATATTAACCATATTTCCTTCATCATCATTCGACTATTTCATTTAGGTAGAAACCAGAGTCTTCATTTCCTTAGAATTATCCAGTCCAAATCTCCTCATAACCTCCTTGAAATATTTGGATTGAGAGATAAAGGTTCCATTTCTTCCTTGTGTAACCTATAAACTGAGGAAAATGTCATCTCTCTAATCATTTACATTTAGAACTCAATTTTTCAAGAATTCAGAAAAAATTATGCATTAAGCTTCATCTGATCTGCCAAATATTATGTCATCGACATGAACCATCACTATCATCTTTTGATTATTGTCATTGTTGAAATAGAGATTATAATCAAATCCACAATGTTGGAAACTAATCTTCTTCAAATACTAATCAAGCCTTGAGTACCATGCTCTTGGTGCTTGTTTCAACCCTTATAACACCTTCTTAAGTCGACAAACCTTATTTTCATCCTCATGAATGAGAAAACATTCTAGCTACCCGATATAAAATTCTTCCTCTAGAACCCCATTCAGGAATGTAGATTTGACTTCCATCTAGAACACGTTGAATTTCTGTTGCACTGAAATGGCTAAGAATAATCTGATAATCTCCATCCTTGCAACCGGTGAAAATGTATCATCAGCATATATTCCCTATATATGGGAGTATTCGTTGTACACTAGCCATGCTTTGTTTCAAATCAATGTTCCATCTTCATTCATCTTGTTGCAATAGACCCATTTAGCCTTAATGAAATTCTTATCTGCTGGCCTCGAAACAGTCTCTGAACTATGATTATTCTCAATTTCATCCATCTCTTCATTCATATCTTGAACCCAGTTTTCATCTTCAGTTGCATCAAGAAAGAATCTAGGCTTCACCTAAGATAAAAAAGATGTCTGTTGTAGTGATTTAATTCTTCTTGTCTGAACTAAAGCTGATTGATCACGAATGATACACTTCCTTTCAATTTCATATCGACTACTTGGCTTCTATGTAGATACAGATTTTACTTCCTCATTTTCATCATTTGAATGTTCTTTTGAATCAGCATCAACCACTTCTTATCCCCTTGTGTTTCTTTCATCTTCATCACATTCATCAATAAATTTTTCACGGTGCTGTTGAATATTTTATTCATTTTCCCCAACAGTGACATCATTGCTCCCAACTACCTTTACTAGCCTTTTTTAGGGCATTTATATGTTTTTCTTTTTTCTAAGTATCCAAGGAATATTCCCTCATCTTAACGTGACTCAAATTCCATGTGTTTATTATTATTGAGTATAAAGTACTTAATTACAAAGATTCAAAAGTACTTTACTATTGGTTTCTTCTTGTAACACATCTCATACGAAGCATTTCCTTACTTCTGACACAACAAAGCCCTTTTAGAAATGTAAACTGACGCAAATACTGATTCCTTTCAAAAGTTCTATGGTTGGTCCTTTTATATGAGTGTCATTCTATCCATGTTGTTGGTGATCCGACTTATCCTTTAAACCACTCCATTCTATTGGGGAGTTCTTATTGAAGAAACATGAAGCCTTATCACGCGTTTCTCGATATAGTCTTCCACCAGTCTAATTTTTAATTCCATTCCATTTTTAGTATGAAACTTCATAATTTTCTGCCCATGAATCCTTTCAGATTCCCTCTGAAATTATTTTAGGAAACTGAATACATATGAATTATGTGAAATGATGAATACCCATTCAATTCTACTATAGTAATCAATGAAAAGAAGGCAATACTTTTTTTTCATCAATGGGTCTTGGTGAAATAGGTCAATAGACATCATAATTCACCAATTCAAGAACTCTTGTTGACTTCTTTTCCTTCTCTTTGTTTGACTTTTTTATGTTCATACCTTATTCATAGGCATCTCAGATATGTGTACGATCATATGATAGCTTAGGGAGGTATCTTGCTACTTCACACTTTACCAGATCTTCCATAGATGATTAAAAAATATATCCAAGTCGTTTATGCCACAATTCTTTTTATTATACTCTAGATGAAAATCACATATCTTCTTCTCCACTTACTAGGTATAGATTTCCATTTGTTCATTTCCCTTTTGATCACTGTAACATCTCTTCCCTTTACGATACACGTCTTCTTGGTAAACTGTACTGAATTCCATGAGTCGCATAGTTGAATGACGCTGAGAAAATTGTGACTGAGACCTTCTACAACCAAGACATTAGCACGTCTTATTTTTCCCCCAAACCTGGCCTTTCCCAATCAAATTATCTTTAGGCCTTTATCATTTCAAAACTTGACAACTCTTTATTTTTCATATTTTATACTTTTAACCAGATACTAGTTGCCGATCATTTGAGAAATGAAACCAATATAAATGATACATACACCAAAAAAATCTGACTCTTTAAGAGTAATTTCAGAAACAATTGCCTTTTATGCTCTCTTCTTCTTGTTCCAAAATTTTTTCATCACATTCAGTGTCGATTGAGTCTCCTGGTCTTTCTTAGAGTGTGATGGACTAAATTCATCTTGTAAAGTTGGAATTATATTTTTCATTTTCAACTCACCTATTGGTTCATCGATATACTTATTGCAAACATTTTGATTCCACTTTGGCATATTCCATTGTATGGTCGATGTGTAGTATATGGCCATGTGCCCAAATCCTCTACACCAAAAAAAGTGTCATTCAAAATATGTTCTAGATAACCATTCTCTATTTGGATTATTCCTTTTTTCTTATTCCCTTCGGTATCTTCTATCTATAGAGAACAAATTTATCATTGTCCCATCATCCCATAGAAATGACACCTAATAAAAGGTGTATTCCTATGTGTTAATTATATACTGCCAGTTGTTCCTTGAGTTCTTTGAATTTTATGAATATGCTTTGTACCCACATCAAATTTCATTTTTGGAATAGACGCTTGTGGTTTGACTTTAACCCTAAATTATTTCTGTTTCTCATCAAGACCTAAATCAGTCTTAAAACCTGAGCTTGATTACTACATATTTTTTGCTGAACTACTAGGCTCTTCGTTCACCTTTCCATTCTTTTTAATGATCTTCTTTCCCGATGTCACATTGGTGTAGAGATATTTTTTTGATCCTTCACTTTTCGTCATAGAGTAATGACTTCGTCTTAATGTTCTTCAATATGCTTGACTTGATCTTTTATATTGATATCCAGGCCATCGATATCCCTTTTCTGTTTTTCAATCTTTATCTTATGTTCATGAACCTTTTTTGAGCTCTCTGGCTTTGAAGACTAATGGTTTTTGATTTCTTTTACCAACTTAGACTTTTCTTCTTCCTGTTGTTGCATATAGAGTTTAGCATCATCTACCACCTTGTTGGATTTCATTGCTTTAGCTCTCTAAACATCTATCTCTTTACGAGATGCTTCTAATTTTTCTTCCATTCCGACTATTCCTTCAACTTCTTCTCCTTCCTCATCAGCTTCAGTTTCATTCTGTTTTTGAGAACTACCGACAACTGCAACCATAGAATTCTCTCCATGATCTCTGCAGTTCTCTATCCATTCCACCTCCTCAAACTCACAATTATCTAAACTAACCCATTCTTTTGAAATAAGATTTTTCTTCCTGAAGAAATTTATATTGAATTGTTTCTTTCCTTTCACATAAGATGAAGAATTATTCTTGGGAATATCAGCTTCATCAACATCATCATCTTAATGGAAATTTTTGGGGCACCTTGCCGCAAGATTTCCTACCTTTCCATATAAAAAACAATCAAGTGGTACTTTCCCATTAAACATTCCCTTTACTCTTTGAAGATTTGAGGAGGGGAATGACGTCACCTCATCTATCTCTCCTTCTTCTTGAGAGTCTTCAATAGTGACCTTATTCAGGGCATTGAATGCCACCTCTATGGATTTCCCCTTTTCCACAGTATCATTGTCATCATTTCGTATTTCATATGCTATTAGTGTACAATGAAAGTTATCTAGTGTCATCTCTTTTAGATCCTTTTCTTCTAATACCAAAACCATTGGATTGAAGTGAGGTGGAAGTTTCCTCAAGATGCACTTCAAAATCATTATTTGTTCAACTACTTCACTGATACCTCTCATGTCTTCCACTACCACATTTACCCTATCAAAGAATGAATCAACAGACTCATCCAAGCTTGTTCTAAGATCATCATACTTGTTCCACAACAGTTGAAGATTCGCTTATCTGACCTTTTCATATCATTTATATATATTCAAAATATTTTTTCACATGGAATGTGAGTTTTTACATGACATTAATTTTGTACAGATATCATTGGATAGAGCACCCACTAAAGCATTGATTCCCTCAGAATCAGCAAACAATTCTCTTCACTCGGCATCAGACAATGCACCAATGTTAATATTGAATGTTATACCATGCATTTATACTATTAATACATCTATTCTAAAAGGTAAGAAGTAGTGTTTCAACTGATTCTTCCATATATGTAAATCTTTTTCTTTAAAGATCGAAATCCATTTTTGATTGGTGACCTCCATTTGAGAGAGAAACACAGATATTAACCTTTTTGTCTTATACCTTTTGTTAGGTCCATTAGGTTAGATACTCTGAGATGGCGGGGGGGGGGGGGGGGGGTGAATCAGGGTATGACAGATCAAAACAACTTCACATATTGATCTTGTTTTTCTATTAAGAAAAACCCAATTCTCCCTCTTTCATATAGCAAGGTATAAATAGAAATTAAATCATGCACATGACACATCAATTTTTACTTGTTTCACCCTCACTGGGCTACGTCCAAGGATCAAACACTGACGATGTTTTGATGTACTAAATCCACTATAAGTGATCTACTATTTACAATTCTCTAATTGAACTCACTATGCCTTCTGGTTTACAACCAATCACAATATGAAATCTCACTGCTCTCTCAACTGAAGCATGCTAAATACTTCTTCAAAAGATCCACTAACATTTTATAGAAATGTATGTCTATTAAATTCAATAAATACATGCATCCTACACTTTATATAAATTCTTTATTGATGTCCTAATTTTATCCATAGATGAATGCCGCTTTACTACCTAATTGAAATGGGCAACCTCAAATTTTACGCGCAGCTCTTACTGCACCATGTGCGTAATTACCTTGCCTTGTTTACAAAATATCCTTTTTGAACGTAATACCAAATCAAATTTTCATGCAACCTAAATAATTCTACACAATCTTCATTTTATTTGTAATGTAAACTTTTATATGAATCATCAATTTTTACGTGCAGCACCAAAATTTACGTGCAACTCCAAATTTTACGCACAACTACCTTTGCATATTTTTTACATTCCCCAAAGCTAAGATATTCCCTATGTTGTGAGATACATTGAATTATAGGGTCACCTCATATTTATATCAAAACTTCACCCCAGCGCAAAAACCATCATTGAGTGCGTAATCCTCTTTGATCACGGAAAACACATCTTTTGTGCAACACTGTTTTTCACGCACTGCTCCAATTTTTTGGCCACCTCATGCCTTTGCCAATTTTTGAGCTTCTGATCTTGAAACATCCCTTGCATAAAAACTCCATTACATTGTTTCATGCAACACTCTAACATTTCATGCAACTTCCTTTTTCAAAAACATATCTCTCCTTTTCCTGATTTTCAGGCCCCCAAATTTTGGCAAACACTGGAAAATGGTGCCACCTTGAATCTAGTTTTTTTGTACTCCAGCTAGATCATCCATCCCATTTTAGAGGTTCTTATATCAATCATGTATGTTCAAAAACATCTATTAAAGAAGAAAAATAACAATGGATGCCCCATTTTTCAACAAAATGAACATCATGGTCTGCTTCGTCAATAAACAAAACATGGAGGCCCACTTTGTCAACAAACACAATCAGCTCAAAAATGATTAAATGATACCTTAAGGGATTTATGCCCAAACATAATCATATTTAATATTATTATAATGGGATAAAACATTGTTGTATATACATAATTCATATATATGTGTGTGTGGAGATTAAATATATATGTATATATATACATATGTGTGTTTATATATATCTATTTACAGATATGTATATATATATATTGTATATATATAGGTGGATAATTATTTTTAAGATAGATAAAACATTATTATTTTACCATATAAATGCTTATAATGTCTCAGATTAATCCAAGGTATAGACCATTTAATTTTTTTAATAAAAATCTTTAAAGTGACCCAGGGCCCGCGTCTGCGCACCTTGTTATGGGTCTCAGACAACTATTAAAATTATTTAAATAACTGAATGATTTTTTGGTAAAATATTACACTACGTCCAAGCTCGATGTTGTGGTTAACATAAATTAAATGAATGTAAAAAAGGGATAATTTTTTTAATTCAATAAAATAAGAAGATGGTTACGAGAAAATTCAAAATAAATAAAATTGGAATTATCCAGTTTTTATAATTTTAATTTATTTGATTTCAATCAATTTTATTTTAATTTTTTCCCTTTTTCTATATTCCTTTTACTTCATTCTATTTTCTTTTTTATCTTCTCATTATATTCATTTATTTTCTCTCTTTCTGTCCTCCCTCTCACTTGGTGCATCGCCCCTCCTGTAGAACCTCCATGTGGTGCACCTCTTCCTCTTCTCCTCCGTCCGAAGCCCATTGCAACTCTGTTTCCCATTTGTTTTCTTCATTATCATGTGCATATTAAATCTCTTAGTAAGCCTAACTTTATGAAAAAATAATCGTAGGATATCATCCACTATCTATCACGCAGTATTATAGGTAATGTTTTTACATCAATTTGGGGGGTTTTAAAACCATCTATTTTCTTCTATTTTCGGTCTAATAAAATATCATCATAGATCATAGAATCCTATATAGTTATAAGGTTGGGTGTCTACTATCTTTCCCCACATTTTGTTTAATCGTTGAGATTTCATGATTTTCTGATCGTCAGTGCCTACCAGTGATATTGAATTTTACCTTTTCTTAATTAATTAAACATCATTTACTAACCATTTCATGATTGTTTAAAGTCATCCTGCCAAAATAAATTGTTTCAACATCATTGGATATCCCTTTTGGTGTGCCAACATTGATGGTCCATTTTCTGTTAGCCCATGATAATTAAATTCTTTAATTACATTTGTTTCTTGATCACTTTTTTGTAGAATTTTAATTAACTAAATTATTTATGATAATTATGAACCCTGAAACTTGAGTCTTTTTTGTCTATTTATGCCTATATATTTTTTGTCATTGATATGTTATTATCCTGGGGTTCCATTATAATAGTTATAATAGCATTTTTTCGTTCACTGATAAATTACTTTGGGATGTAACTGTTTGGTTGGAACGATCATTAGTATGTGGATTTGAGTTTCTTATATTTTTCAATACATTTATAAATTCATATCCTATTATATCATTTTCTTGTAAATCTAATTAAATTAATGGAAGTGATATAACATGAGTTCCATATTAAGGACTCACACATGGACACTATGTTCCTGACTGGTTACCATTACATGTCGGGGGTGATGTTTTTGGATTTTCTAGATGAGGAATTATACAATCTCTATATACTCATGAGTGATACCAGTTCCCAAAGGGACATTTGAGGAGGAACTCCTTGGAAATGTGGATACACCATGAATAAAGTGATACTTGAATCCTTTTGTGTGATATAAGGAAAAAATCATGATAAAGCCATGCCTTGATCGATACTTGGTCTTTCAGATGATTTCCTTGGAATGGATCAGTTGTATTGGATAAGTTGAAGGATGTACCGTAGTGTTACCTTCAGGAGGGGATTAGACTCCAACTCTCACCTTCAACATAAAAATAATGCTAATGCTTGGAAGGTTATTATTGGTACTTCTTGAGTTCTGTGTGAATTTTTATATCTTCTAGTGCTTCGAAGCACATATTATTGACACATAAATTAGACCCCAAGGTAAAGCGAAAGCATGGTGGTATGATCCATTTTTAGCCTTATATTTTTATAGAATTCATTATATATATACATTCTTCTTATCACATGCACCTTATTTAGATTCACAGCTTCGGATGAATTAGGTGATATGGGATGGGTGTTGTTTGGGAAATCAGACCAAGTTATATTTATTTTATTATGTTTATTTAATTTCTTACATTTATCATACATTGGAACCCTACTTTGGTTTACATCAAGAAATGAAAAGGTTTAGACATCGTGGGTTCCGGACAATTGAGACTATATCTCAATCCATACTCAGACACCGTTTGGTACCCAGGTAGACTTTATGCTCACTAGTATGGATAACGGGAAGCATGCTGCTTCAAGTTTTTGAGTGTTTCTTTCTGTTTAGGATAGAGATTAGGGGAAGAGGAATGAGTGATTACTTAAGATACAGTTTTTGTTTGGTGTCATTTTCATTACATATTTGATTGAATGCTTGTATTCATACATTTTGTACCATTACATTCGTACATACATAATAGCATGACATATTTTTGTATCTGGATTTATATATCATCTTCTACATGTATTATTTGTTCAGTTTGGATTATTTATTTTCTACTATTGTAGTTTTCTTATTTATATGCTTCCACTATTTGTTATAAATTGTGGTTTCTTCCACTATGTATTACATATTACCTATGACTTCATACTATCCCCAACTAAAATGTTAAAAAGGCTCTCGCTTCATGTCAGTAGCCTCTAGCATTTGAGAAGATGCGCTTGAGGTCATGTGGACAACCCAGCTCGAAGAACCCTTCAGGTGGTCCCCGAGTCAGGGATGCTTCAATAACAACCCATTTATGTATGAAATATGGTATTTTTTATATGATGAGAATAAGTTATGTGTTCAAATGTCATTTCTTTAACCAATCCTTCTCATGTATTTCATTAAAATATCTATCTGTCGATGTTATGGGAATATAAATATATTGTTAATAAATTTTCACTAATGTTTACATTGTCAAATAATTATTCATAGAGTCATGTAAGGACTCTTTGGGGTGGATTTTCTTTATGGTAGAGATATATTTTAGCAGCATCGATGATCTCATTCCATGGAACGATGAACAGTTGTGACACATTGACATTACTATATCAGGATAAGAATTTATTTTCAATTCCCACATCATTATTCATTCAAATGTCTATATGATATTTTTTTTATAAGTAAATAAAATAAAATTAAATTATTAGTAAAAATTAGTTCATGCTTAATATAATTTCTACAGTTGATATCTTCCTGACATGAATTAATTTAGAGTTTTAAAAAATTAATTTCATGTAAATTCTAACTATGGATTTACTTCACTTATAAATTTTAATGGTGGACTTTTTTTGAGTTTAAAGAGCATTATATGATAAATAATGTTATTATAAATATTATTAATATTATTATATTAATAAATTACCATAATAGTATGATGATCAGTGAAGAGATTTTTTGAAGAAAGTCAATAAAAGAAAAATGAAAAAATAATTGACACTAAAATTATTTAATTTGAAATTTTTCCTTTATTTGTTATTTAGTGAACGTAGAATAGAATTAATTTTTGGGTTGTTATAGAATTAAATAACCTCTATTATCAATTATCTATTCCCAACATTATTATTTGAAGCATTGGAAGATGTGATACACAATATTGGTGAGTGGTAGTCAGTGGTACCCATGTGGATGAGGTAGTGGAGATGAAATTAATTTTTTCTTATTGATGGGAATGGATTGAATGGAGAAATGATATGGGTTAGGGGTTTCAACTAATGGAAATTTAAAAAATACCTTTGTAAAATTCATTTATTTGTAACCCAATCAATAGTGAATAGTGTCATATAAGATTCGATGAACGGGGATGTGGTGTAGTTTTAATTGAGATATATGAGGGTGTGAGTTGGTTGACCATTTTAGTGATGAAAAAGGTGAATCTATATTTTTTCCAAATAAATTTTTTTTGTTTTATGAATCCATTACATTTATTTCACTTCCCTATGGAGCTAGGGTTTATTCATTCTTTAAATTACACCTGATGTGTGACTCCATGTTACACATTGTGTATTATGAGATGCGTAGAATTAGTATGTACCATATATACATTCCCTATAACCAAAAATATACACACACAATGTGTAAAACCATACTTTCTATGTTTTTAGCCCTATAGAATCATTATAATTCCATGTCACATACATACATACCCACATAATGTTGAATACCATATATAATAACTAAATTCTATGTAATTAAAGAAGGAATGAATATATATACCAATATTCCATTCTGATTGAAGAAGAAAGTACCACTTGTCAGATGATATACTATAAACTCCATATATGTTTATTTTACATGAATTAGGCTTCTATGGATTACACATAGTTACTGACAAGTCATGCAGACCTTCTACCCTACAGGTACATGTTGTGTGTTGTGAGGATTTCAGTGTATTTTCCTATCAATTGGTTAGGTGTCAAAATAGGACACATGATTAGTCCATTTAAAGTGATTATATATATAATGTGATGGTGTATATCACACTATTGGTATAGAATTTTTCAGAAGATTTTATGATATATTATGTCACATAGATTCATGGTGATCGTGTTGGTGCGAGGGAAATGCGTTTGATGGAGAAAGGGGATGGAGAACCCCATCAAGAGTATTTAGAGAAGGTTTTGGTCCCTTTTATATTTTGTGGAGTAGGTAACCCTCATGTGGGTTTATTTCTAATGTCTCTATATTGAGGGTGTAGGTCCTATATTTTTCATAGTGTCAGTACCCCTTTATCTTAATATATTGTGGCTCCTACATAATAAAATATGGGTTGAAAATCCCATAGAAAGCATACTAGTTATAGGGTGTCGATCCTCTACTTGCATACATATATTTTTTTACTTTGAGGTATGTTACAGGATTTTCATCCCTTAGGTCCTGATACCCTCTTGACAGATGTACATCACATAGAAAAGTAAGGGTCCCCTATAAAGTTGATGAGGAAGCCAGGGAACAGATCAATTAGACTAGTTAGAGTGATAAACTTCACATACTCTAGATCTTATAATGCATCAGGAATATATATTTTCATTATAGTATGAATTATAGATGGGTTATTGACATATTTTTTTATGATACACTAGTTATTATGGGATTATTTATGTTCTCTTGAGACACAACTCGTTATGGAACTGTTATGGGAGGATTGAGATATCCACCTTTTCAATGGTTTTCCTTATCCAACAGAATATTTATTTCTCTTAGGGTTCTCCTACAAATTTCTATCATACCATAGTTTTGAGATGAACTACTAATTTTATATGAATTGTTTTCAGGGATTCTAACTATCTCTAATTATACTTATACTTGTATGCACCCAATTCCCATGTTTGTTTTATTTATGCAGATATTAAATTCTATAGATTTACCATCAGGGTCTTAGAGGTAGTATAATTAATTGAGATCATGGAGCTAGTCAAGTAAATGAAATGTGAATATTGATGGTACCATGTAAAATTGGTTTCTATTGGAGTCTATTTCCTATGCATTTATTTAGGTTAAAGGTGTTTTGATATGTCATATGTCAATTTTTCCAAATGATATTATGTATTGTATATTTAAATTTGGTTTCCTCCATGCAGTATTTGGGACTCTATTTTTTCATTCATGAAATTAGTATATATTTTAGTTATTTATGTATTTTTTTTATATATATATTATTTATTTGTGTTTCATATATGTAATAGGTTAATATAGGGTAATATTTCCCATGTATGTATATTCCTTATTGGGTTTAGTATCCCTAACATATAATATTAGAGGTGGAACTATGGTGGAACACATAGCCCACTACCGGACTAGTAGGGGTCTTTGTGGTTTGGGTCAAGTCAAAATGTAATCATAGTGGTTAAGGTCCTATAGGCATAGGTTATTGTTTTTTTCCTTGGGAGAATAGGTTTGGGATTTACGGAAGTGACTCTAATGGGTTCTTGAGTTTGGTGATCAAGGAATAGTTGATGACTGAATTATAATTTTCAAGGAATCAAATAAATGTGAATCCACTTAGAACTCTAAGGTATCTTCTGCAGTGTATACCTAATTTGGTGCATTCTTCATATAGTGATCAGTCATGATCATCATGTCACACTTGTTTCATATCATCTAGATTTTCTCTAGTAACTAGTGATTTAGCCTATTCGAACATGGGTGTTACTCACCTATAAACATATCCAATTTAGGTACTATATTGTGATGTTATTAAGATATTTATGGAGCCTTTCACTATTGATAATTTGAGTGATGAGGCAATTATTCAAGGGTTTTATTTTTCCATATCTCCTCCCCATGAAAATTTTGATGATTCCCCACTGTTATAGATTGACAAAAAGATTCTATATATTAAATGATAGTACCTATTGATGACATTACTCATGGGTTCTTTGTGAGGTGTTCTTTTCATCAATAGAACTATTCTGGGTTTTTGAGGACAAGCTAATTCTATGATATTATATGATTGGTTGGAGTCTTTTAATTATGGTTTTATCTAGCTTGGATAACTTCCAACTGGATTGTGGTTCCCACATGAGTCCCCTTCACTACATAGTGATCCATTGGATGATGTTTAGCCAAAGTTACAATAGTGATGCTTTATTATAGTGGAGTTAAATAATTTTATTTAAAAATATTTTGTAGTAATTTTTATGATGGTTTGACTTTGGGTGTTGTTGGACCCTCTGTAAAGAAGTATATGCATGATCAAGTTTTTGAAAATTTTTAAAAATAAGGCACTCCTTAGGTAAGATATGGAGCAGATTACTTTGATATCAGAAATTCAAGAGAGTCTTCTAGATATGTATTCAAGTTAGGGTTATGTAATGGTACATCCCCCACATATGAAAATGATTTTTAGAGAGATTTTATAGGTTAAGGACTTCATAGAAGTGGTATAACATGGTTTCATTTTGGTTAATGACTTTTGGATGATAACCAGAGTTATTCATTGAAGATACCTTGATAAAATAAGGCAATAACAAGTTTAAAACTTTCAACAGTGATATAATATCATTCGAGGAGGTGGATTATGGACTAAAGTCTAATAGTGTAACAGTGGATATGAATGAAAAACATTTTAATTCACTCTCAAAACCAATACCTCCTATCGGTCCCCATCAGGAATGGTGTTTTAAATTTTATGGATGGAGTTGGTTGTGGGTAATGAGATTATTTAATTAGTTAGAGACCTATGAGGTTAAAATTTTGATTTTTTATTCACCACAAATACTTTTGTTAATAAATGTTTAAATGATCTATTACCTAGTTTTGTGGTTTTGTTAAAGAATTAATGTATTCAATTGAGGGATTCATATCATAGTTCTGAATCTACAGAAATCTACTAATGGTGTCCAGTACTATGGTCATAAGATTTGAAAGTATGACGATTCCCTTTAGTAGGAGAGATATTGTGTTAGATTTTACCCTATAGGGACAAGAACATGTGATGTTATCCTTTCCATATGTGAATAGTATATTGTTATTGTGAGGTGTTTCATAGTTTACAATATAAACTAATGTCACCAAGAATGATGACTCAAACCATTGGTTTTTATAAGGGGTTCAACCTTAAGATATTTTTGCTAATAACCCACTAGTTAACTATTATCCTCATGTGAAATTTTGTTTATGGAGTATTAGTATGTATAATCATGGTATAATACATTAAAATCATTAAGGATGAAGTTCATGGTTTCCCTTAACAAGCGATTAGTTTTTATATCATTTTAATCTAAGATTGTACTGATAACATATATCATTTACTAGATAGAATAACTAAGCTCAGAGTGCTGATTGTGTGTTGTGGAAACCTATTAGATGAAATTTTACTTATGACAATTGTAATCCCTTCTACAAGTGGGAAAGAGTAGATAGTTCCTAGACAATTTCAGGTTTTTGGAAACATATTTTGTGTTGTGTGGAGGTTGTCATTTGAGTGGGATTTGGGTTTCTCTATGGACATTCGTTTATCCCAATGATGTTTTTGGGAGAAAATAACACCCATAATTTATTATTAAATAGGTGGATAATTGAAGGTATTCTTCATTAATAATTTCCTCTGATAATTTTAATTGGAGGGAAATCAACCCCAATGTTTAGGGTTGTGTTTTTTGGATTACCTATAGAGAATCAGTGGTGTGGAGGACCCCCTTAGATATGATTTGTAAATTCCTGAAGTTTATCCGTTTCTGGGTGTGTAGAAATCATTTTATTAGGAATTTAGAGTCAACAAATTCTTGTACGTTCATGGATTCCCAACTATATCATGGAAAATAAGGTCCTATTGTAAATTTACTTCCCATTAGAGAGAGGAGTACTATTATCAACCGGACCTGATGTGGTTATCAGCATACCTCTCATCGATTATGATGTATTCCCCCACTCTTTAGCTTGTATCGGTAGTCTATATATGTTTTTTCATTATTTTAATTACATCACTACATATTCCATTGATGTTTTACTAGTGTATTATTATAATGGTGGGAAATAAATCACCTCACCTCTTTGTTGGATAATGATGTTCTTATAAATATGAACTACATATTATGGAAATCATGTTTTGAATTAAGGTCATACATTAGGGTTTATAAACTAGGTGGTTTTGGTCTAAAATATATTGATATTTATATGAATACAACTCTTGATATGTAGTAATGGATTTTTCCATTGGGATTATTGTTTTTTTCACTCATGTTGATAGGTTTTATCCTAGGGTCTAGAGATGAAAAAGTGTGTTCATTTGAATGGATTAGGACCAACTATTTTGGATAGTGTAAATATGTCTCAATGATGAGATAAATATGAATGTTTAGCTATAGGAGGATTTAGTTGTATTCTTTGGAAAATATCATAATTCTATATTTTAAAATTAAGAAAGAAAATTACCCATTTTTTGAGTGTTGGATAAAAAATTTCATAGAGACATTTTTATAATTATGAGGTTTTCATTGTTTTCAATATAATGATCAATATTTGTGTTCGTAATGTCTTGAATATTTTTGTTGGTGATGTATAAATTGAAACTTTTTAGTAGTTGATTGGATTATATTCATTACTCAACATGCCTCTTCCTAAGATAATTTTAATGAATAATGTGTACCCGTTGTGTAAATCACCCTATTAAATGTTTTGTTGTGGTTAAATTGTTTTTGTGAAGTAGAATTTTGGATACATTTTAATGGTGGGGAACATGGTGCTCCCATAGATGATATTTGTGGTAACGAACCACCTATGGGATGAAGATGATTGTTTTTGGGCACTTTCATTCCATGTGGATATATGTCCATGTAAGGAATCTTTCTTGGTGAATTTTATTGGTGTGGATAATGTTGGATAGTCGATATTACCTTGTTTGTGAGCATACTAGGTTCTAATAGGGAGTAAACCATTTTAGATAGATGAATTACCTAATGTTATGTATTTTTTATTCCATGATGTTGTTTATGAGATTACATTTGTAGTTTCTCAATGTGTTTATTTTTTGAGGATAAATAGTTTTAAAGGTCGAGAGGATGTGTTGAACTATATTTTTCTTGATTTTTCATTTTATCATTTTTTTATTTAAAAATTTTTGTATCTCTTAAAAAATGAGAATAATAAAATTTACAAGGAAAAAACCTGAAAAAAGTTAAATATTTCATTGATATTTGAATTTAGTGTTTATCCTTATGATACCTTTTTTAATTTTATGATATAGTTGAATTTTAGGGCTATTTCATATTTATTAAAAAATAAATATATTTTCCATGGGAGAAAAAAAAGATATAACCTAAATGGGAGCTTCAATGGTAAATTTGACACCACAATTTTGTCTAGAGTTAGATATTTTTCCATGTAATGGTATAATATGTGTGATTTTGTATTATGTATCAAATCGATCCAATTTATGTATTTATTATTAATATTTGTTTGAATCAGATCTGGTCTTATAAGTATATTTTTATAATATTTTCCCTTGGTTTAGATATTGGTATGGATAAATAACTAGATTATTGGAAGGACACATCGAAACTAAAAATTATGTATGGTGAAGATATATTTGAGGAGCATCAACAATATCATTACAAAGAAAAATTTCAAATAGTTCAGTGTTGGAATTATTCAATAGAGGTAGGAATCTCTTATTAATGTTCGCTTCATTCATCATTTTTATATAATACGTGATTCTAATTTTTTTTAATTCCTATATTATTATCTAGATATTATTTGATAATTTCAAAATTAATATGATCAAATAATATTATGATCCCAAATTATTCCTCACTCAATAAAATTTATAAATATTTGATCTTCTTGGATTGAATTCTAAAATAATTTAATGTCATTATATTTGATTGAATGTTTAACTATGGATTTCTTTCACTAATGAATTTTAGTGGTCCAATTTTTTTCTTTACAATGATTTATAATATTAATAATACCATCATCATCATTATTATTAGTTTATAAATGAATTTGTATTTTTTGTGTGACAATCAATGACAAAAGAAGTAGAATACTGAATAACTATTTCATTTGATGTCAAATAGAAAATTAATTTATCATCAAATAACTTTCCTTCACATCTGATTTTTTTATTCATTATTCATAAAAAATTAATTCTTGGGTGGTTATACATTTCCCTAACATCATTTATTGATTCTCTATTACTTCCATTCAAATTTCATTTATTCTAAAATGTGCGACTCAATGTTAGTGACTAATAGAGAGTGGTGCTTCATTGAATGATGCAGTGTATGTGTAATGAATTCTTGATTAGTGATAAGAGTGGATTTGATGTAGGAAGTAAGGTAGTAATATGTGTCTATAAATGGAAATTCTCGAATAAACCTTTAGTGAATATGGGATTTTTAGACCCATTAAATGGTAATGGGTGCTGCCGAAGATGAATCAATTATGGCACTGGCCCATTTAAAGGAGAGAATCATGTGGGGGGGGGGGTAATGTTTTTATGTGTTACAATGGGGAATAAGATAAATTTGGGAGTTTTTTTATAACATGACAAGTAGTTTTAAGAATACCTGTCATGTATATCTCCTCCATATAGGGTTATAGTTTATATGGTTTATAAATAACAGATGACTTATGACTCTTAGTCACACATTGTGTATTATAGTTCACATATCATGAGAATGTATCAGTTATAAAAGCTATATAACCATATAACATCCCATGTTATGTGTACAAGAATACCCTCAATGTATGTTGGGTCCATCCACTCATCTTGTATCCAGGGAACACATTGATTAGTCCATCTAATGTTTAATACCATGAAAAATAAGTAGAATAAATTTAAATCAAGAAAGAATGAATATATGTACCTATAATACACATTCACTAAATTAGAATGTACCACAAATCACATACTACATTGGAGACTCATTACAGGTCAACTCTACTAGAATCAGACAATCGTGACGTCTACAAAATTACTACCAAGGTCTATAATTTATCTATCATATTGGGACATATATGTACTAGGATTATTTTGGTGTATTTAAAAATATTATCTACTATGTTTCAGAATAGGACACATTATTGTTACATTATTAGATATTTTTTATATAGGAACTGATGTTTCATATCTCACGTTAGGTGAATACGTTATCTAATGTTTTTATGGTATATTATTTTCCTTATCTTTGATGTGATGATGTTGGTATGAGGGAGAGATGTTTTATGGAGACATGGGGTTGGTAACCCCAATGATGAGTGTTATGATAGTTTTTTGGGTCCCCTATATATTTTATGGAGTAGGTAACTATTTCATAGGATCAAGACATAGGGTCTCCATCTTCACATTTCGGGTCCTCCATTTAAGAATGAGGTCTATAAATCATCGATCATAAAAAGGTGTTGGTTCCCCATACTATAGAAAATGATGATAATACCTGAAATAGAAAATTGATTCCTTGTTTTGGGTCCTCTATCAATTATTGTGGATATTTTATTTAATGAAAAATTGTAGGTTTTCTTCCCTTAGTTTTTAGTATCCCCTTGACAAATGTTCTTTATATAGAAGGGACTGGGTACACTATCAATGTCGACAAGGTAGAATCTGAGATTAAAGGTCATATTGTTACGGTGATGAGTTGTGAGGGTGTCAGATCTTGTTATTTATCAATCATTTCTAGTTTCCTCATGGTATGAATTATATCTAGGCTATTGAATTAGTGTGTTTTTGAGAACATGGTTACTCTGTGTATTATTATATTTAAAACTCTTCATCGAACAGTTCTCAGAGGATTTAGATCTCCAATTTCTTAATGATTGTCTTAAGCATTGCTCATATCTATTTTTCTAGGGATTAACCAATAAATTTACCTCAAATATATGTTTTTAGATAAACTATTTCTTATCTATCCTTATATTTTTAAGGAATTGTACTATGTATGATTATATTCACACTGATATAAGACTTTCTCCCACACATGTTTTCTTTATAATGAAATTTCATGATATAGAGTTTTCCATGGGGGGCTAGTGATAGTGGAGTTGGTGGAGTAGGTAGATCCAATTGATTTTATGTGGAGTATAGATTCATGGTTATTGATGGAGTAGGTTACTATTGATTTCACTTCAGAAATGTTTATACATCGTGTAGATGTTTTACATTGTTGTATGTCAATTATTACTAGCGATGTTATGAGTTTTATATTTTCCTTTGGTTTCTTCAATTTTGTGTTTTATTATATATTTGTCTTTGTATTCATGGATTTTGAATAAAATTCAGTTATTTATATTTACTATTGGTGTTTTTTAGATATGTTATATGTATTGTGGGTTCATATTTGTTTCAATTATATATATCATAAGGATTCACATGTATGTATATTACGTTTTCATAATAGTCTCTAGAACTTTTCCTATTAGAGGATGGACTAGGGTGGCACACTCAGCCTATATTAAACATATGTAGAGTCCATTTGGGTTAGTCCATATCACATATCATCCACATATATATATATATATAAATGTTATAAAATAAATTTACAAACATCATAGGATATGCATTTTAATTTATCCATTAAATTAATAGTTTTATGGGATCAATATATCTTTATGATGGCCCTCTCTTTAACACCCCAAAGGGTTTTCTTTATTATATTTTTTTCCTCTCATATTGGTACCACTCATACCCTTATTCTTTCTTTAATTAATCTTATATATTTCTTTCACCTCATCTCATTATAGTGTAACTATTGGATATCTTCTTTATTCATTGTTTTTAGTTTGTGTTTTTAGTGATATCCTATGACATTTTCCATGACATTTATTCCAATTTGGGAACAATTTCTTCCACTTCCTCTTAGATTTTCATTCTTTGATCCTTTCCTTAACCATATTAATCTTCCTGATTTAGAAAAGTACACTTAATGTATGATTTGTTCTATGTCCCTTTAGGTGGTGAATTTGGTGTTCCCTTCAGGTCTGGGAATCCATCCTTCTAGCCCATAAAGGCATTTATTTGGTTCCCTTAACTCAGTGGTGAAAATTTACTTCATGGTGTTTACATTATATAGTTGGGTGGGGGTTCTTTCTTTGCGGCCCACTTATTTTTATTTGATAGTGTATTTCAAACATTTGTTTTTTTCTATGATTTTTTATTTATAATTTCTTCCAAATGATCCATTTTTTATTTTATATATCCATATATTTTTATGGTCTCATGAGTACTCATTTCTGTTGGTTCACCTACTTTATTTTTGTTCCTTGGTTTTTTGTTTATAAATTATTCTTCTAGTAGCTTCATTGTAGGTAAAATCAAGGCATTATACTCGTTTAAGAGGGAATGTTTTTCATATGGAGAGCCTTCCATTAGTGGTGATAAATAAAATTGTCTGGATTTGGAAGTGAGGTCATGTTTTAAGATATTTTTATACTCGAGTGTCCTAAATATTGAATAAAGGTGTATATTTGTTTCTTATACAGAACTACTACAAAACGAGGATTATCTATCACTAGGGTTTTAAGAGTTATCTCTAAAAGTGATGTTATAAACCACCTTTCTTATCACTTGAAAAAGCATTGTTTAAGGGGTCTTTAACAACTCTTTTTAGAACATTTAAATGGGGTCCTTAAAATCTCTAAAATAATCACCATTAAAAGGAAAAATTTATCAGATCATGTCAAAAAGTACTAATAAAGGCCACCTCTTTTATTTTTACTATTGAAAAGCCACTGATAAAATAGTCCTTTATGATTACTTCTAAAAATTCATAGATAAAGGGGGTCTTTATCAGTGATTCTAAAAAATAACTGATAAAATGGTGGTAGTTAATAGATATATTTTAGAAGGGTTTATAAAGACCCCATTTTATAAGTTCTTTTTTAGAATCACTAAATAATGTAATATTTTAAAAATATTTTATTTCATTAACACACACCTATAGGATAAGTTATGGTCGCTTGGAGGACTTTTAGGACTTTTTTGACTTAATAGAGTTGATTGGTGTTTCCCATGGGTTACCGTGGAGTATATATAACTACATACTTTTATTTGATATGAATTGTAGGTAAAAAGGACTCCTAGTTTAGAATTTATGGCTGTTTAAAAGGCCATTGATTGTGAAAAACCCTTTAAACCCAAAAAAACCCAAAAAACCTTAGAAATCAGAAAAGGAAAACAACTTTTGATATGTGAGTCCATTTTAGATCTACAAATATTAAAAATGAAGAGTATTAAAAGAGATAAAACCACATGAGATATAAATATTGGGATTATCAAAGGAATTCTATGTATTATAGTTTAAAAAAGTCAGAAATCAAACTTAGACATTAATCTACAATAACTTTTGATCTGGGTGTCCGTTTGGGATCTACCACATATCAACGTGAATGATGTGATGATATCTATTCAAAAAATGGTCCCAAACTTAGTTCTCTGAGTATTATGCTATTTTTAAACCCATAATGACCAAGAAGGCTTTTAGAACTATGTTTTTTGTCGCCGATACTATTTTCTTAAAATTAAAATGGATATAACATATGATCTGGGTGTTTGTTCTTCATGTACCATATATCATATCAATGATCATTTCATGATCTTAAATTTGAATAGTTTTAGAACTTAAATGGACTATTGGATCATATGTTATGGTTGTTCCTGTTTTTTTAGGGCTTTTCAGAGTTTCATAATGTTTTTATGATTTTAAAGGTTTTATAGTAAATATCCATTTTGAATAATATATACAAATAAACATGTATTTAAATATATATATATATTATGAATATATATAACTATATGTATAAAAATAAGAATATATATTTATAAACACACACACACACATATATAAGCATATATATAAGTATATGGATAAAAATTTATAACTGAATATATATAATTATAGAGATATATCATAAAAAGTAAAACAAAATAGTATAGGGGAGTGGAAAAGGCACTGTATAATAAGATAGAGGTTCTTTCTTCGAAACTCACTGGTTAATGGGGCACAATCTAAGGTTGGGATAAAAGGGTAGGGGAAGCGCTGATAAAGTTGGTGGTGGTATGAATTTGTGATAAGTAGGGGAAATGATAGGTGGTGGGATATGAGAAAAAATTATACTTTTTATCACTGGGGACTTTATCCACACTTTTTACAAGCACTGTTAATGCTGACCCTTTAACATAATTTACATTATCAGTGATTCTATGGCACTGATAAATCTCTTTTACTATCTCTATTAAAAGCACGATTTGTAATAGTGGGTGTTTATATGCCTATTTTCTGGTCTTGTTGCTGGATTCAATTTCATTTTCCATTTTACTTATCATTATTTGGTTATAGATTATGGATGTTTAAATACATGTGATGAGTCAATGTAGTATAATGGTTATGGGTATTGAATATTTTAAGGATACATGGATTGTTTCCTGTTTTTTCATAGTTATCGGTGATGTTTATTGATGATGGTGGTGAATGTTTTTGTTAGTGTTCAATGATGATGAAGTCATACATTTTGGGTAATGATGACAATGAATAATTACGTTAGAAAACAAGAATTCGGTTTTCATGTTCAATATTATATATAATCATTTATTTTTTATTTAAATGTTTGTTTTTTTCGTCACCTAAGTGTCCAGATGAAACCTGAGTGACCCATTTTTTGTTTCATGTAATGTATTTTTCAAGGACAGGTGTTTTAGTTCATGATTAACTATAAAGCTATTTATTTGAAAATTGATATATATAATTTGGACTTTTAATATTTAATAATCTAAATGTTAGCATATGAGGCTTTGTTGAGGAATAAATATCCAACTTAAACAGGTCGAGATGAAGTCGGTTATAATAAGCCATTGTGTCATGAATAAGTTGAATAGTCAATGGAAAAAGTGTTAGTCATCCTTAAACAGATTTAATAAAAGAAAATTTGATATAAATGTTATTCTTATAACCAAATAAAGGATTTTTAATACCAATTAGAATACCATGTCATCTAGAATACATCACCATGGAATTGATTTATGAGGTTTTACTAGAAATGGAAGCTTGATCCAAAAAACAATTGTCATTTTAAAATATCTGTGTGGGTAAAAGATATTCGATATGAGTTTCCATGCTTCCAAACCTCACCCATGTACATGAAACATTGCATCCCTCGCTTATATGATTTTATATGGAAAACCAAAAGAATGAAGTCACCATTGAAGGGTTATAAAGAAAACATGCATTTAAAAAATAACAGTATCTCATATCAATCCATGTAAAAATAGAGTAAGTGATAGGAGACCAAATAACTCATCTGGTGAAGTTTAAATAGAGAATTTATAAATTCAAAATAAGAAATAAAGTTATAAAGGAAGTGATAAAGATAATTATATGATTTTTTTTGTTAATTATAGAAACACTTTTACATATTTTTGATGAACTATTTATTGGCGGATGTAAGAATCAATACTTTCTATAGGATAATATATAAATAAATAAAATATATGGTCTAATTTGGTGAGAGTTTTAAATAAAAGCATTATTAGTTCATTTTAATAGAGTAAGCACTAATGATATACCTGCATCAAAACTATTAAAAAATTAACTGTACAATAAAGTCAAACCAACCCTAAAATTATTTGTTGAAATTCTCTAAAAGTATAGTCCCCTACATGTAATAATAATAAAATATATGTGATACCTAAGAAAAAAAGTATAATTAATGGAATATAATTTTTTTAGGGGAAATAAACTAAAATTTAGAGAAGTGTAGATTTTATAATGAAATGAGGATAACATACAAAAAAATTATCAGGAAAAATACTCCTTACATTACAATGGGAATAGGTAACCATTGGGATACTTATTTTATATTTATTATCTCTATGTTGGAAGTATTTATCATGTGAATATTTGAAATATATTATAATCATTGAAAATAATATATTTTATTAAAATTAAATTATAATTATAATATAAATAATTGTGGAATTTTATGTTTATGATTTTTAAATTAATACCACATTCATGCATAATAAAATAATTTTTAATATACTTATTATTTTTTATTTAGTAATTATGCATTTCATGTATATTAATTCATTTCTATTAAATTAATTGAAAAAATATACTCAAAAAAAGAAAAATTGTGCACGGAATGTTTTTTAAATTATCTATAAATAAAAAATGTTTGTGTAACAAATATAATATTGTAAAATATAGTATATAGTGTAATAAAGAAAATTAGTTAAAAAATGAAATCATCATGCATTTAATCATGTTATATTTTATCTTACATAATGAATATAAATTTCTTAGTCATGAAAAAAGTCACTATTCTTAGTCCTAATAAAAAAAAATTTTATCAATTTATTTATCCAAGTTTATTAAATTTTTATTAAAAAATATAACTCATATATCTATATATACTCATATATCACCCCATGTTCCTCAAGTTAATTTCTAATTATATTTGAGATATCTCTTCATATATCACTCTTAGTGTGTTAAAAATTTCAATGTCCTAGAAGAATAGTTTTTAAAATAGTATAAGAAGAAAGGTATAAGTTTTATCTCTTTACACTAATTGATGCTTTATTACTTTTTGGTTTATGATAATAATATTTATATTAAATTTGGTTCCAGACTCAATATTAATTATTATATAATACCATTTTAAATGTTCTTATAACTATGTTATTATTTCTGTGGGCTTTATAAATTTAAGTTATGCTAGAATTCCATATTAGGTATACATAGTAAAAACATTTCTAGGAACATTAGGAGTACTATTGTTATTGTAATGAAGTGATCCTATGGTATTTGAGTACCTATACAAGGAAAACTAACTTGAAAATTGTATATATACCATAATTATAATAGATATAAAGATATATAAACTTTCATTTCAAGGGATTATTTTTAATATCTTATATAATAACTGTTTAAATAATTTTTTGATATAACACTAATTAATAGAATTTACTTCTATAGAGTACCATACACTATAAATCCATTATTATCCAATCAATTTAATCATATTCCTCTAGATAACTATTTTATCTAATTTATTGGTGGAATAATTAACTTTTATGTGTATCAATTGATTCAATATAGGTTATCTATGTATGAAAACCCTTGATGATTATTAAGATAATTAGTTTTGAGTCATTAATTATTGAACATTTTTATGAATTTATATGTCATTTTTGTGATTTAATGTTTTATGTCTATATTAATTAAGTGAAATTTAGTCCAAGAATTATACCATCCCTCAATGAATTGGTAGGTATCATGGGATAATTATGATATGGTAATAGGAGTGTTATTACCTTATATAAATTTTTTCCTGACACACGACCTTTATTATATTGTTTGTTGGTCTCTATTTTCACAAAATTATGTTTTGATTTTATTTATCTTTAATTTTGTTCTATTTTTATTGTTTTTATGATGTGTTGATACTTAATACTATGATGTATGCATGGATTGTTAGATATATTAACCCAGAACTTGTGTCTATACTCACTCATTTATTATGTATCATTATTTTCCTATGTTTTCATGGTGGCCATTATTATAAGAATGCATTTAATATTACAAAATGGAGAATAATAATATTTTTTTACATATTTTTTAAAAATTACTTCCATGATTCTATGGGAATGTAATGTTTTTTTAGTTTTATATGTTTATTAAACTATAAATTATAAAATTGATATATTTAATTTTCTGTTGTAATAATACAGGATAAAAAATTTGGGTGAATATGATCATGGGTGTTACAAATATATTCCAAATATTACTACACAATCACAACATATACACATTATTTATCAATATAATATATTTAAAATAATGTAAAATTAAGTATTCATGAAATTATTATAAAAATCTAAATTGATACATAGGCCAAAACCCTAAGTTGTAGTAAAATAAACTATATAAGTGAGTCTAATCCATAGGATATAAGAATGGGGCTCAGATGTTTGATAGCTACCACAATATTAACCTACCAGGCTCACCTACCATCATCAACCTATCCAACATACTTATAACATCATAATATATACACTTTTCACGAACATAATAAATCCCTATTTCAAAGTATATATGTGTTACACCATGTCAACATTGGAATTATAAATGATTTAAACATACAATAAAGTAAAGTCATGGGGTGATGTAATTAACCATATAAAGGTGTTTTTCTAGTGTTAACCATGATGAAGTGAACATTATTACACTAAGGTTTAGAGAATTTGAGTGCATAAGTTATTTGAAAACACTTTTCAAATGTATTTTTCATTGTTTAAAACATTCATATTAATCATGATTTTATTATAATATCATATAATGTTAATCAAATGATTTTTGAATATCTAAATTATTATTTTAATGTTAAACTACTATAGGAGGAGTGATTCATAATTAATAAATACTTGTATCGTTTGAAAGGTTTTTAAAACAGTTTTATAATAAAATGATATCTTCGAAATGTTTAGAAGACCAAGGGGTATCATTTGTGGAAATATATATAAATTTGATCCTTGTATAAATTATTATATATGAACACCATTCAAAAGTGTGTTAAAACTTAAATTCTAATGCCCTTATTTTCGTTATGAATTTATACAATGGTTCTAGTAGACCCTACTTTAAAATCTATATTTCCCCAAAATTACGAAATTTATGCTGCCCAAGGATATCCATAGGGGAAGGATTATATTGAATTATTCTTAGGTATCTCTATTAATATCACAGAAAATGTATCTTCTTAAAATGAAATTGTTCAATCCAAAATGTATAGAATAATATTGGAAAAAATGGGTATTTGTGAATTGCTTCTACTACCTTTTTATGACAACAATTCCCTATAAACCCCCACTAGTATTAGATACCCTTTCATTAAATGTTAATTAATTTTTTAAATATATAAAGAATATTTCGAAATTATTTTTTACAAAATTGAAATTGGTTGTTTAAATAGGCAGGGTTCATTTTTTTTCCAAAACCATGATGTAAATCTATTAAAAAATGTATGTGGTTTATAAAAGTCATAATTTATTTAAAAAAAGATTGGATGGTGTTTAAAAAATATATATCATAGTAAAATGTTAGTTTTATGCTATGTTTGTATCATAAAGTGGTCATAGTTTGTATGGGAATAAAATTTCCATGTGAAAACCCATGATGTAGTTGAATAAAACAATGACATGGTGTTATAAGTATGAATTCTTAAGGTTGTTCCCAAAATTATTTCTTTAATGAAAAATGGTCAAGGTTCCCTTTTAAATTATACTTTCTTAGGAAAAATCTTATCATACTTTATAATAAAACATGGTCATGGTTTGTGATTTAAAAATAAATTTTTAATTATTTTTTTAAAAAACTTCTCCTATGTGAGCCCAAGGGGATTATGCAGATACAAGGGGGTTTGAAACCATAAAAAACTTATTGGTGGATGTGGTATTAATTTAAATTTTTTTCATGGTATTATCAATTCATAATGTGTATATATATTATAAAATAATTCAAAATAAAAAAAATATTCCATTGGAACTATTTATCACTATTAATAATAATTGTTCATTTTATAGGGCCTTATTTGGGAATTTATTGAAATGATACCAAAATTAGTTTTGGTTAATTTTTCAAGGTTTAAATAAAGTATTTAATATTTTATTGTGTAAAATTTTTACACAAAAAAATTAAATAAATTTATGAATTATAATTTTTTTATTAATATCATATATTTAAAATATGAAGTAGTTCATATTTAATGACTGGTATATTATTAACATTTAAGAGTTTGTATTAAAATAAATATACAAATTTCATGTTTATTTATTCTATTTAAATCCTATAAAATAATGTATAAATTATAATGTGTTTATAATTTTATTATTTATAAAGTGGTTATAAGTGTTTTTCTCAGGTCTAAAAATTAAAAAAATTTAGTTGTTTAGTTTTTGTTACTATTTTATTATCCATAAATATAAAATATATATATTCAATAAAATTATGATTTATTTGTAATTGTGAATATTCATCTTATAACCATTATACCATGACTATGATGAGTTACATGTAAAGTATGATATATTATTTAGTTATGTTCAATCAGGATTGTGATTTTTTGTGGGCTATGCACTTAATGTAAAAGTTGGTTATAATTTTATTATATTATTTTTTAGAAGTTTTATAGTATTACAGTATCCCTTATGAATAGTGTGATTTTAAATCAAAATACTCATTGGATTATGGAAATAGACTCTATCTTGATTAGAGGATGTTTACTACCAGTCACTCCACACATTTAGTTGTGTGGATTTTTGATTCATGTGATTCTAAACTTTTAAATTAAAGGGTTCTATGTACATTATGAAGGAGATAAATTTTTTATTTCTATAAAAATAAATGGCTTTTATTTTCCTTAATGTAACATTACTCATCAGTTGTATAAAGAGTTATAGATTTATATTTCTTAAACATTTTAATTTTGTTCAATATATAGTATACAATAACTAAATCTTTAGAATCATTCATACATCAAGTTAATACGTGAGATAATATAATGAAATTATAAAATCCCCCTGAAATATAAATTATTAGATTCTATACAATTTAAATACTTGTCAATACCTTGATGATACAAATGGGTAGGTCCTGAAAATGTTTTGTGTCCATGGATTATCTTGTAAAAGGAAAAAAAATATGGGTGACTCTAAGAGAATTAGGTGTATATATATTTTATGATATTTGGGTTAAACATAATTTTAAAAATATAACTGTTAGTGCACTAGATAAATATAGTTGAGATAATCAATATAATTATTGAGCAAAGAGTTGTTGACTCGACTATCAAAGATTCCTATGTGATATGATTGAGATAATGGTTTACCTAAATTTCTATATAATAGTTTAAATGAAAAAGAGACACAAATCTTACAGAAATATAGATATTATAACATTAATGGATATGATTTAATATTAATTGGGTAGTCATTTCAGTGGGATCATGTATATTAAAATACTTTTTAAATGATTAAAAATAATGAAATACATTTGATACAAACTTATGTTATGGATGAAATAACCTCATCATCATCAAAATAAAAATTGAAATCAATTTTTGAAAAGGATAATCTTAAATGAAAATACATATTAATCTGTTATAGAAACATACAGATAGTTATTATGAAAAGTTTTGTGTGTTAATGAAACTGATTCCTTACCATTCTAGAAGTTATGTTTTCCAACAAGATAATCTAGATTCTTATGAAAATCATGATAAACGTTCATTGGATTGTTTAAAAGATCACCGAATAAACTTATTGTCAACCAATTTACACAACATGATTGGGTATGTTAATGACATGAAGAAACTATGGTCTCTTTTAAAGATTGTTCTCTCTAAAAGGTTCATTCTATAATCATTAAATAAAGGGGTTCTTAAAATTTTTATCATTTAAACAATGTTTTACCTAATATTATAAATATATTGAGCATAAATGAGTGGGTTATGATATTTCAAGGATCTGATGTTGTGTTAAGTGTATAAAATGGGAATTTATTAAACCAAAAATTAGAATATTTGAGGGTCAAATAGTAGTATTGAGTCATTGAAATCTAATTGAGTTGTTAGGAAAGAGGGGAAAATTATTCTCGTATACTAAGATTCATTATTGGGGAACATGTCATAAAATAACTAATGGTGTGTAAGAAATTCTTTACATATTTCCATACATATATTGATCTTATATGAATATTTTTTTTTTGAAGTTTATATAATAAAAATATATACATTTTAAAATTTCTATAAACTTATGGTTGTATATAATTAAAGAAGGGATTTATGAAGACTTTTGTTTAAAATTAAATAACGTATCGATGGATACTAAGTTAAGGATTTTATATCACTAAAAAAATATCATGTGTAATTCATATGTTTATTTTTATTTTTAAAATCTCAAATTCCATCCAAAAAATAAAAAATTATGCTATGATAACAGTAATGAGTTTTGATATATTCTAAAAAATCTAAATATATTTTAAGAACAAAAAAAGATAATTTTTATCCTATAAATGGTTAGAATAAACATAAATGAATGAATAAAACATCGTTTATATTAGGAAAAATATTCTTTTTTAGGTCATTTGATACATATATATGATAAATAACCAAAAAGACATTTCTTTATTAGTTAATCCATTGAATTTATAAATCATATATTAAATACATAGGACCCACATTCATTCATGGTAATCATAAACCTTTAATTTAATGAATAAAATACGATAAAGAGAGATTCAACCAAAGAGTATCAGTCGTGGATTAATGATAATAAGGTATTCATATTTATTTATTTACTTCCTTTAATAAAAAAAAGTGCCCAATGAGATGTATCACCAAACTATTCACAAAATATAGATGAATGAAATATTTTAGTGTTTGTTTTAATCAAAACATAAATAAATATTTATCATTTGAAACTATAAAAAATAGGTTTATACATATTAATTCATTATCATATGATGCTTTGAAAGACAATTCTTGGAAAATTAATTTAATAAGATGATTTTAGTGTGTTGTAATGTCCCATATCGAGTTCCTAATCAAGTATATCCCTCGAAGGGATACTAAGGGGATCACATATCTCTCATCAACGTATCATTAATTAATCATAACGAAATAGGATATATCATAAATAATATTTTTATAAATGGTATGATCATTATGTGTTCATAGTTTACATTTTTAGGATAAAAAATTAAACATATGTATTTATAGATTTAATTAATGGAGTTTTAAAGGATTATCTGGAAAAATATATTATTATTTTTGTTGACGATATATTTTTATATTTTAAAATATTTGAGTATCATTAAAATAATATAATTATTTTTAAAAAAATTGTTTGGGGGAATTAAATATATTAGAAATTTTGTAAATTTTAATCAATTTTTCAATAAGTTACATTACATTATTAATAAATTTCTCGGTATAACATATTTTTTGACTATACATAGACATAGGGGATCAAAATAATCCATAGATTATAATGAAAACTGAAATATGTAGTTTTCCATCACTAATTGTATATTATAAATAAAATATTTAAAATGTTCCCAAATTAGATAACCTTTCCACCAAAATAACATGTAAGAGTTTCAAAATTACAAAGATAATAGACTGAAAAGAGAGTTTCTAATGGATAAAGAAAATGTTCATAAAGGAACATGCATTGACCTTTATAATAGTGGGTGATGTTTTTTTATATCTAATGTGATGTATCAAGGAAATGATTATAATGTGTCCTATTAAAAATAACATGGTAGTATCATATCCCCATGATAGTTATATCTTTTCGATACTAATTATCCTACTCATGGATTAGAGTTAGAGATTGTAATATTTCAACAAGAGATATAGTGTCACTAACTCTGTTGAGATAAGTGTGGTATAAACATGTAATTAAAGTTTCATATAAAAGGAGTTAATTAAGAGTAAAATAATATTATTAATTTTTCTCATGAATTAATACTTTTTATACACTATTACCCTAGAAAAATAAGAAAAGGTAGTTATATAATTAAGAAGGATAGTCAATGGTTTTTTATGATGTGGATTTAGAACGATCCAATGATCAAGGATATTATAAGGATGGGCTAAATATTTATGAAGGAAAGGTCAAAACATTACATTTCCCACGAATCTTTTTAATATTATTAATTGAAGATGATCAAAGCAGAAATAATTAATATTTTTACATATAAATGAACATAGAAATAATGAAGAAATTTTAAAATTCACAAAATCAAAATTAACAATGATATAGTCCTAAAGTTTTGAAATAGACTATGTGGGTTATCAATACCTAATCTCAAGTATCACTCATTAGATGAATCCCATATAATGAATTTCTCTATAAAAATCATTAGAACCAACATATATATGGATCTATAGATAATTATGTTGATATAACATTATATGGTATTTCATTGATTACATAACATGGTTTTTGGTCTGTCAATATAGATCCTTCAATTGTAACAAATAACTTACCAATAGTTAAATACATTGCTTTATCATACCAATACTATTAATTATTTTTACAACACATGATTTTTTTGAAATTATATAATTACCCACAAATCATTTACCGTTAATAAAAATGTGATACAACGCTATAGGAAAATAATTTATCAATAAAAAATTAATAAAAACCAAATTCTTTATATATTATTATTTTTATGACCAACGTCAATATCAAATTTTCAGGTCCTATTAAAAATATCCCATTCATTCATTTTAATTTTCAATTTTCAATAAATATAAATAGCATTTATATATTTTAATGTTTTCCATTTAATAAATATTTATATAGTTTTTTGAAAAAAAATAAAGCATTACAATATTTAATATATTTACATATTTGTTTTATAATATCTATATACATGATAATTTTATTTTTATATTACAATTTAATAAAAATAATTACATACTACCAAATTAAAATCAGAAAATTAATTATTTGAATTTAATAAATAACAAATATACAATTAGTTGAGTAATAATTTTTTATTAATATTTGATATCCACATATTGTAATTATATATTATTATATCAAATAAAATTATTTTTTTATAATGTTTTATACCATTATAAAATTTCTGTAATATATTTTTATTTTTAAAAAATGAATGACATTATTTTATCAAATTATTTTGATATTATCATTAAAAATCATATATCATATACCCAACCCTAATCCACCTCCCAACCCAGCACATCACGATCCACCCAACCCCCATGGCATCATTATCCTCTGCTCTTGCCTTGTTCACCGCGACCCTATACTTCCTCAGCAACACTCGCTTCCCTCAGTGACCCGTGTCACATCCTCCACCACTCTATACTAATGCCAACAGCATCCTTCGTGATCCCCAACTCCCCCTCCATGACACTCCTTCTATGCTACTTGCCCCCTTGATCATGACCCAACACCCACTTTCAGTAACCATTGTGTAATCCTTATCATCCCAAATGATTAATCCCTGCCTCCCAATCAACCCCCTCCATCCCTGACCTTCCTCAATCGACCCACACCATCCTCCACCTTCCCTCTTCAACCCCCGCCATCCCAAACCTTCCCAAATATACCATGTAATCCTTGTTTTTATCCTCTCACTCTTGATTGATTTATTGATAATGAGTTATTCCATTATATTTATTTGGTTTAATTTCTTCTCCATCTCTATGATTGAGTGTGGGTTGGAGAAATCTGATCTGGTAAATGAGCAGTTTGATTCATCTAGGAATAATGTGGTCTTTGATTTACTTGATAAGTCCACATCTCCAGAAACCAGGGACACTCTCATGAACGTAATATATACACATTTAATTCCCCCACATTCAAATTAAATCTCATTACTAATTATTCTATGAATCAAATTGATGTATTAATTTGTTTTATTTCTATAGGTACAAAATAAAAACACTATAATAGATGCCATGAGAAAGTCACCTTATGATTTTTATACAACTTCTGATATTATTAATGATGAATTCTAGTATAAGGAGGGAATTAATTATTTTTAATATATCACTTGATTTTATTTTTTGGGATTTTTAGGGATTTTAAACTATAACAATACATTTTATGTATTCTAACACAAGCGATGATATAATTTTATTAGTATAATGATTTGAATCAATTTTCTATGAAGTGGTTATACATATTTAGAAAATTGGATGAGAATAATAATATCCTTTTTAGGGTTTACCTATTATTTCTTAGGAATAACCCTACATTCCTTATTGAGATGGAGATGGTTGTGAATTCTTCAATGTAGCCTGATCATGGTTTTCTTATAAGTATTAAATAACTCTATATGGAATTATGTATGACTATTCTTATCAAATGACTTGATGAAGATTTTATTTGGATATGATGATAGATATTTTATAGCTCAAGTATGCTATATAAAACCTTCTAATATATCATTCAAGTTATCTATATTTTTAATCATCTTAACTATTTTTTTCTACACTCACATCTCTACAGAAGATTACTTATGGTGGAACAACCATTTCTTGTCTTCCTATCTTTTCATTTATTCTCAAGATTTGTTTTTCATTGCAGTATCTATGAGTATAGTTTATATTCATTTTATTATAGGGAGGGAATAAAAAGTGACTTGAGAGGGACATTGGTTATTTCTTGTAGAATCTAACTTGTAAAAATATTCCTCCTCGTCCCCTAGAATTTTGGTTTCTGGGTCCATAATTGTTCGATGGAGGTGGATTTGGATCTTGGTTTGATACTCCGATGTGATTTTCCTATAATAAATTTGATCACATTTCTATAGTAATAACATTCTTTTGCATATTTATTTTAAAATCAGTAAATATTTTTTAGGATATTTTAATATGTAAAACTAGTAAACATGTTTTTAATTTAATCATTGATCAAGTCGATTGATGTTATATATTGTTTCAGTCTATGAGGGTTATTGTGATTGATTAAAAGTAGTGTATTTGATGCCTTTTTGGGTCACTATATTCTTCATTGGACCCATTACCTTTCTCTACTTCCCTATTTTATTGTTCAATGTTAATTTTCAAAACAAAATATTAAATTATTTTTCTTGAATAAATTATAATTCATTCTCCCATAGATGTTGTTTTGATTAGGTATATGGATGTTTTCAATCTCTTATATTTTGGTATTTTAATCTCCTTGACAACATAGAGCATTGTTAACAACTATCATTTGATTATTGAGAGCACTAATGAAAACTATCATTGTAATATCTTTTGATTCATAAATTACATGATTATTGAGAGGATATATGATAACTATCATTTGAACTATTTGAAATTTTCTTGATTGTTAATGTATCTCTTAATACTAAGTCGATGTTGGATTGTTTTTCTAAATGTTCCATGTATCTAGATACTATAAAAAGTTTCTAGGTTGCATCCATAAATGGTTCCAAATTTAATTTCCAATATAATGTAATGCTATAGTCATTTTCACCCATAAGACACATAAGTTTATACTCTACTTTCATATTTTTTGGAGTCATTGAAATGAAAATTTATAAATATATTTTTTTATGAGTTCTTAGATGAGTGTCATTTTTAGGTTTATTAGTTTCTAATTTTTCAAATCATTGATTAAAACATTCATTTAAAAACATAAAAGGCTCTATATACAATATTCATTAATTTGAATCTCATAAAGCTTAATACTAACACAATGTTGGATTCTATTTTCATCACTGTGACATATCTAGATTCTAGCCAATGATTTGATGTAGAATCATGAAATGGTTCCACATTCAATGTGATAGAAACTACTGGGTATGTTAATCATCTTATCCTCTTTAGAAGCTGCCTAAAAAATATTAACACATCAAGCCTTTTCATATTTGGTTCACTATATACAATTAACCTCATGTGATATTTGACAAGAAACAATTTCCTATAGAACTGATAATCATCCTCGTCTCTCCTATTATAAATATTATAATGCTATTGTTTAATCTAGTTTTTTTACTAAATGTAAAGTTATATGTGGTTATTCATTCAATGAACTATTGAGGAATGAAATTCCAGAAACATTGGTTCTCAAGACTATCCTCTACATTCTTCTCGTAATTTCACCAGTATATTTTTAACTTCAATGAAGTGTTCAGGGGGAAATTTTTATATTTTCTTCAAAGGTAAAACAATATACTAAAATAATATTAATCTATATTATGTTAATTAATTATCATTCCCATATTATCTGAGTAATTTCACTATAGTTAAGAAAATCTACCTATTAGATTTTTGAGAAAAACCTAACATTAAGTACTTATTATTTGTTATAAACAGTTTTTATCTATCAAATAGAGCCTAATTGTTATATTTATTCCGTGGTAATAGACTCATATTATTGGGTTGTGATATATTTCTTATTGATTTAATCGACTTGTTAATTCTAAAAGTCATACAACGAACATTGTATATGTTAGAACATAATGAATCATTTTGATGAGAATATTTTATGATTCTATGTTTAATAGTACATTATTTTCAATTTTATAAGTATCGCCACTTAAATAAGAATTAGTTATTACAACATTATATGCATTAAAAACATTGAATTATTTAATATTAAATGTTTTATTATGTTTTAACATTGTATTAAATCTATAATTATTTTATTTATGATTTTCTAATGCAATGATTCACTAGCTATAAATGAAATGTAAATAAGAAACACATAACATTCTATTGTGAAAAAACATTCTATGGTTGTGATGCTGAATATGTTACACTTGATGATGTATTCATAAAAACAACTAAATGACAAATTAACATTATACATAAAACTAGTAGAAACAATCAACATTAACAGGTATCCAATAGGGTGGAGTCTTCTAGGATAGTAGTTTGTGTTCATGTTGGAATTTTGTTTGCAAGTTTGGTGGATTGTGTTTTGGAGAATCATGTTAATTGAGGTTCTTATACTCCATTCATGGATTTTTTAGTGATCTTGTTACGATGATTTTAATTGGATGGAATGAGAAACACAATTGAAGGAGAATAAGATGGGTAAATCATTCCATGTTTTTAGATTTTTTACCATATACTATAAGGTTTTATTCTTCCATTTTTATTAACTATGAATATTTATTCATTTCAATATCTTATATGTTATTTATATAATACATAATGTGGTACCTATAAAACATTATTGATGTAATAATGTTTCCATGTGAATTTTCCATTCCTCTGTGTTTTAAAAATCACAAACAAAATTTCTTAATGAAAATTATTTTGCACTAAGAATTTTTTTAAAGAAAACTCTCTTTCTCTAATAATCATTTTATCCTTACCGTGGTTTTCAATTTCTTATTTATTAACTTCTCGAAACAATGTTTAGTATTTTTTTCTTAAGAAAAAAATTTGGATCCTTATCTAAAAGCATTAGAATCTTACAGTTCCATAGATACCAAGTCTTTTTATTTTCAAACTCCCAATTCTATGAAATTCAGACTCTTAATTCTAAGGGATTTGGACTCCGAATTTTTAGAAATTCTGACTCCGAATTACTCGAAATTAAGACTCTGAATTTCTCAGAATTTAGAATTATAATTACTCATAATTAAAACTTTGAATTCCTCTTAATTCACACTCCAAATTCATTATAATTAAGACTCCCAATTCCTCATAATTTAGAGTTCGAATTCCTTAGAATTTAGACTATACATTTCTTTGAATTCAGAGTCCGAAATCTATAGAATTCAGAATTCAATTTTTTTTAAAACAGAATTTGAATATCAATTTTTTAGACTCTATTTTTCACTTCCAAATAATTTGATCAACATTTTCTATATAGTTGTTTCATTACATTAAATTATTTTTTCAAATTTATCAGATCATTTTTTAAGAATGTTTTCATTACATGGTTTAAAATCATTACACATGTTTTTTTATAATTAAAGGATGTCATATAATATATTTATAACTAACCATTGGTTGGGTGAAACATGTGAAGGTCCCTCTGAAATTTATGCAAAAATTTGACCGTTGGAGGAGGGGGGTCAACCATTTGAATCCTTTCCTATAAATATGATATCATTTGGATGTTCTCCATATCGATTGATGATACTATAGATTACATGGTGTGAAGTGATTTTTAGAGAGATAAATAATCTCATGATTTGTGTGATTTATGAACATCTTGTTCATCTTTCTTTGTGCGACTCCAATTGTTTTTTAGTACAAACGAGAACTTCCATCTATACGAAGATAGAGGTTATGATTACCTTAATGTTTGAGGACTTCTGGGGATATAAAGATAGAGGTTCAGAGTACCTTAATGTTTGAGGGCTTACTAGGATAGCAAGACACACTCTAATATTCTTATCGATCGATTACCCTAGTGAAGGTAAGACATAATTCATTGAATTTATAAATAAAAGGACCTTTATCCATGGTTTTTGGATATAATTCTCTTTGGGTAAAAATATTTCCTAGCTTTTTACATGCTTTGTTAAATGTTTTATTTCTGCTATATTTTGTTAAATTATGAATGTGTTACTTTTTTATACTTTCATATACATGTTTAACTTTGATATAAATAAGATTTTATACACATAAAGGTAGAATATTTATCTAAGTAAAACATAATTAAGCTTTCATAAGTTTAAATTGATTAAGTTTAGGATTCTTATAATTAGACATGGGCCCTTCCAATTATACCTTTATGTGCGAACCAAAGAGGGATTGTGAATTTACCATGTTTAACTTTGGTAAACATATTTTTCCTTAAGGTTAAAAGAGAATGTTTTTAAATCTAAAATTCACCCCCTTCTTGTAATTGAGCATCTTCATTTATATTTCAATATGACAATTGGTTTCTTAGGAGGTATCTAAAATACATATTCTTACATATAAGTTTTCTTTATCAAATTTCTCTTGCTCTAAATTTTTATGCTTAGCTTTTCTTCCTCATGTTTTTCTTAATGATTTTTTTTTCATGGTTTATAAAATTTTACTATTATGATATTTTTTTGAAAATATTTTTTATAGAATCAAAGGTAAAACGTTGGGGTTAAAGAAAACTTTAATTCTACCTTCCCCCCAATATTTCATGGTAATGACTATGAGTACTAGAGATATAGGATGGATACTTTTGTTATAAACATTTGGGTAGACAATTTTGTTATACTCACTAGAAATTAAAAAACTCTATATAAAGACGTCTGAACATTCAAAAACCTAGAAAAAAAGAATATTAATTAAATTACAAGGTATGAAATACTTCTTTTTATTCTATGATTAGGAACATATATGGTCAAATAGATTCCTGTGTAGCTGCCAAATATATTTGGAAAAAACATGAAGTTACACATTTTGTAACTTCTAAAGTGATAAAAAGTAGAAGAGATAGGTTAAGAGATGAATATCATGCATTATTATTTCCTTGTGAAGAACATGTTTGCAAAGTAAAACAAAAAATATGACCACTGTCAATTGTCTTATATGTATGATAGAGAAAGGCCTTGATGATGAAGTTCTTGTACACAAGAGAATTTACATCATTATCAATGAGTGGGAATTGGAAGGACAACTATTAATGAGAATAAGAATGTATCTAACATTACTCTGCATGAGTTATTTATAACTCTTCTTCAACATGAAACATGAATGAAGATAGATACGGTTTTCAATAAAAAGAAGAATGATAATTAGAGTGTATCTTTCACTACTAAATATAAATCCAGGTATTCGTAAATAGTAAATAGATCAAAATCTAAGAAAGCTATTGTTATATCTGAATCAAGTGAAAGTGAATAGTCTAAAAATAAATTATCCAACCCTTCTCTAAGGATGAACAAGATTGTGGGAAAGAATGATTTTTAGTATATATATAAGATGAAAGATGGAAAGGACAATAAATATTCTAATGTAACAAGTTATGAATGTAAAGGGGTAGGACATAGCAGACATGATTTACCATTGATCAAGAGAAAAGATATAAATAAAAAAATTCTGAATGAAACAGAAATACGTATTACAAATCCATAATCATGAATGTATTGAAAGCTAATGACACCTAGAGTACTATTGGTGGTGACTGTTTAGATGAATCATTAAAATATGAATCCTCTGGTTAGAATAATATTGGTCTTATATCCAGATTACCTATTTAAAACCATTATATTATGGCTAAGGTAAACAATTATAAATATTTAACCAGTATTTATTTAAATTCTAATTTTCCTAATGAAGAATATTATGAATCTTTTGATAATTTATATTCTTCATTAGAAGATAATTCTTGACATCCATTTGAATAAGTTTCTAGATTTTATAAATTACTTGTGAATTGAAATTTTAAGATAAAAAAGAAGTTAGAGAGAAAATTCTAGAAGATATGTTTTAACAAAAGAAATTTCAGATATTTTTGTAGATATTGATCAGAAATATTTTTATTTTGAAAATATTTCTACAAACATTATGGAAATTAATTATGAGAACGATAAACCTTATAAAGATCTTGAAATTCTCATTTCTAAGAAAAATGGTGTAGAGAATATCTCATGTTATAAACCTAATGACTGTGAGGATATGAATTTGGTCATCAAAATGAATTCCAAAAAATTTTTTTTATAAAGAAACCATTATTAAATTTAACTTCTCGAAGGAATGAATTTGATAAAATTTATTCACAAATTTATCCTTGGAAGAATTGTTTCAGAACTGGTTATACTTATTCAAAACTGGTGTTTAGTCATAATTATTTTGTTCCCCAAAGTACTCAACTTTTCACTATGTGTCAATGTGGTGGAAATTGGGAGAGAAATTTATCTTTAAATAAAACCAAATCAACAGTTTTTCATAGATATTATATTTTAATGAAAATGTGGATTCCTAAAATTTTAATTTCTGAAAATTATCGATCTAAGAATATTTGGATTTCAAAAGTATAACTTTCTCATTCTAAGGAAAATAAAATTTGATCCAAGAAAAATATATAGTTCATGGATATTGGATGTCCCCAGCACATGGTTGGTAACAAAAACATCTTTGAAAAGATTATAAAGATTAACAGATGAAAAGTAACTTTTAAAGATAATGATTAGTGAGAAATTTTTGGTATATGTAACATTGTTCTTCTTGTAAAAACATTAAATTCAAATATTTTATTTGTTAAAGGTCTTAAGTACAACCTTATAAGTATATGCCAATTATGTGATGATTGTAACCTCGTGAATTTTAGGATTGATAAATTTTTAGTACACAATTCCATGTAAGAGTTTAATTTCTCTACTCATTAGCATGATAATTCTTATACACTAAAAATAGAAGACCTTAAGAGACAAGATATACCTTTCCATAGTGAAATAGAAGACCATTCATGGTTATTAAATATAATACTAGAACACTATAGCATAAAGGACTTACGAAAACTGTCAAAGAAAGTACTTTTTAAGGATCTACCGGAGCATAGATTTGATTCTTCAAAATTTTATGATCCTTGTCAATATGTAAAACAACATAAGTCAATATTTAAATCAATTGGGGATGTCTCATCTTCTGATGCATTACAGCTAGTGGATATGGATCTTTTCGGTCCAACACAAACTCGATGTATTGGAGGAAAATACGATGTATTTGTTTTAGTTAATGATTACAACAGATTTATATGGGTATGTTTTCTTGAAGTAAAGTTAAATTATTTTCTTATTTAAAAAATTTTAGAGCCCAACATAAAAATTAGAAAACCTTCCATTTATAACTATTCATTTGATAATGGAGGAGAATTTCAAAATTCAGAATTTGTAACTTTTTATATTAAAAAAGGCATTACTCAGAACTTCAAAGCTCCAAGAACTCCTCAACATAATGGTGTTGTTGAAAGAAGAAATCCAATTCTTCAAGAGATAACTAGAACCATGTTGAGTGAATATTCTACTGCTAAAAAATTTTGGGATGAAGTTTTTAGTAATACTTTTTATACTATAAATCATGTTTTAATTAGTCAATTTTTTAACAAAACACCTTATTAATTGTGGACTGGGCCAAAACCTAGACATCCTTACTACAAAATATTTGGTTTCAAAGTATTCATTTAGAATACAAAAAAAATAACTTATTTAAATTCACACCAAAATTTGATGTAGGGATTTTCATAGTCTACTCCACTACTTCTAAGGCTTATATAGTTTTAAACAAAAATACTTGTATTGTTGAAGAAATAGTGCTTGTTAAATTTGATGAATCTAATCCTTTTGTTTTAAAAAACCCCATACTATCCTCATATGTGTTTTGAAAAACATATATTCAACCTTTGATGGGAAATTATTCTAATAAGGAAAATACTCAAGATAATTTTTCTTAAGTGTTTAATCAAGAAGAATTTCTACCTTAGTTGAGGAACATGTTTTACAAAACCCCAATCAGTTGTTCCTTAAAAATCATCCAAGTGATAGTATCAAAGGTGATGTAAATCAACCCATAAAAACTAGAAGTTCCTTAAAAAATGAGGTAAAAAATCTTGTATTTCATTCCCAATTAGAACCTAAAATCACTAATTAATATTTAGGTGATGATTATTGGATAAAATCTATATATGATGAACTAAATGAATTCGAAAGGAAAAATGTCTAGACTGTGGTTGAAAGATGCAAGGAAAAATATGTAATTGGAGTGAAATGGGTCTTCCGAAATTAATGTGATGAAAATGAAATAATAGTAAAAAATATAGCTAGATTAGTTGTTGAAGTCTATAATCAACACAAAGGTATAGAATATGAGGAAACATATTATCTAGTAGTTGTACTTGAATCTATTCGTATTCTACTTCCCTTTGTAGTATTCTTTAATTTAAAACTTCTTCAAATAGACATAAAGTGTGCTTTCCACAAAGGTTATGTTAAAGAGGATGTTTATGTTGAACAACCTCTTGGATTTGAAGACACATTACATCTTGAACATGTTTTTAAACTTACCAAATCTATATATGGACTTAAACAATCCCATAATGCCTGGTATGATAAACTTATAGGTTTTTTGTTACAAAATTATTATGGTAAGGGAACTACTAATTCTAAACTTTATATAAAGAAAGAAAACAAATTTTTTTTCATTATTCAAATATATTTTTATGACATCATATTCGGATCAACATAGTAATCTTTAATTAATTCATTTTCGAATCTCGTGAAATATGAGCATGAAATGAGTATGATGGGTGAGTTTAACATTTTTCTTTATTTTTCAAATTTCTCAAAAACCAGATGGAAATTATATATCTCAACATTAGTTTATTAATGATATTATTAATAACTATGGATATGAAAACAAAAAAAGTATAATCACTCCAATAGGTACCTCAAATTCCCTTGATTTTGATGACGCTGGGAAACCAGTAGATCATACTCCTTTTAGAGGTATATTAGGAAGTTTATTATACTTAATGACTATTCATATAGAAATAATGGTTTCAGTATTCCTATTAGCAAGATATCAAGCATATGTAAATATATCTCATTTAAAAGAAGTGAATTTTTTTTAATATTTAAAGGGAACCATGAGTTTAGGACTTTTCTATTCTTCTAGAAATGATTTTTAAAAAAATGTTTTCTAATAATGATTTTGGTGGATGTAGAATGGATAAAAAAATCACATCTGGAATTTATATTTTATAGGATATTCATTAGTTTCTTGGTCATGCATGACGAAACACTCAGTAGCACTCTCCACTACTAGAGCTGAATATATAGAAGGTGGATGTTACAGTGCTCAAGTGTTGTGGATGCAACACACACTCAGAGATGATGGAATGAGTTTTACTAAAACATTAATATTGTGTGATAATACAAGTGTCATTTACCTAGAAACCCATACACCTAACTCTCGTGAAAAGCACATAGATATTAGGCATCAATTTCTTAAGGATCATACACTTAAAAGAGATATTGTTTTTACAATTTATCAGAATGAAAGATGGACATTCAGACATTTTAACAAAATAATTACCCCCAGATATATTTTAATACATTAAATAAAAGTTAATAATGATAACCAAAAGGTAATATTCCATATTAAATATTTGATAAAACCTATCTCCTTACTTTAATAAACTCCACTTCATAGGGTTAGTACATTGGTTTATTCATTTGAAAAAAACGGAACCTAATTTTTTCCATGATAATAATTTTTGGAACCCATTATTCTAAAACCTAAAATTTCCTTTATATAATAAAATTTTCTAAAATATATGTTCTTCAAAAATTAAATTTTTAATACAATCAATTCTTTATACGGAAACTGGAAGGTATATTTCATTACATAATTTTTTTCTACTTGTTGGTATTTCTATCATGATTTAACATAAATCCCTTGGATTCACTTTCCGTAAATCATATTTTTCTATAAAAACATAAAATATAGAAACCTACCAAATCCTTCTTTGTCATTATTCTCAACCATCAGATTAGATCAAGATCATATTAACTGTTTGATTGATTTGGGAATGGGGACCACCATTGTGAGGCCTATATAAAATGACCACATAGTCGAGTCCCACATTGGTTTTTCAAGAGTTATTGCACAAAATATCAACCCATATACAAATATTTCATTCAGATTTCTTAGTTTCCTTATATTCTAAATGCCACTCGAAATTTTCTCTCAAAATCAGATGATGTCAATCAAGGAAATCAAAGATTGTAAAATCTACAAAGAAAGGTTAGTTGAACATAATTTATTTTTCAATTATAATTCCCTAATTTCTAATGTTATAAAAAAGAATAGTTGTTAAAGTTATTGTGTAGCCAAGATGAAGAATCAAGATCCGGTTTATAATGTTCTTCTCTTAATATATTATGATTTAGTATGTTTTTATGAAGAAGGAGTAAGGGAAATGTTTTCATTTAAGATCTATGGGAAGAGCTATTCATTATTCTTCAATATGGATGCAAAAATTCTTGGTATTCCATTACAAGGTGAAGAAATTTTTTCTTTTCAAAAGATTACAGAAAAAGGATATTTTGAGAAGGAAAAGATAATTTAGTGCCTTAGACTCAAGAGACTAAAATCATAAAAGATCAACCATCTTACAAAAAAATTCTGGCTGTTAGATTTGTGGTTTGAGGGTTTTATTTTTATGAGAAAGGTAGATGATGAATCTCTAAGAATGGTGATATGTTTATGATGAAATTATTTGTTAATCATAGAAAGGTAAACCCAATGAATTACATCTTTTAAACATTAAATTTCATAAATAATTGATCCGTAAAGTCTAAGATAATCATGTATCCAGTTATCTTGTCGAATATCATCAGTCTCTATTTTGAAACATGTAAAATTATCAGTAGTTCAAAACTGAAAACCTTCAAGATTATGTTGCTGATTAATCCCACTCATAAGAGGATGAAAGTTTGTTTAAATGTCAATCCAAGAAAGTTTTACGATCTTCATGAAAGTGATGTTCAATATTTAATCAAGAAAGTGGATGTAGGATAAAATTATAAGAAAATCAAGAAGAATAGAAAAAATAAAGAACTGAAACATAAATAAAAATCTCGTATTCTTGAAACCCAGTCCGATCCACCAAGGCCAAAAAAGAAAAAAAATCTATTGAAGTAGTAAAAAGTTATAGATAGTAGAAGAAGAATAAGAAAGGAGATAAAAGCTTTGGTTTAGAACCTTCTGATTCAAAGTATTTGAAGATTCAAGTGGCAGAAAAGATTGAGAAACAAGACAAAGAAATGAAAATAAATAAGTTGTTTTCAGAAGTTGAACTTGTTCATGTTTTTCATAATGAAACTGAGAAATAATATGAACATATCCATGTACCAGAATCCTTCCTTCAAGATTCAATCCTAGTAGAAACTCGGGGAATGAATTTTTTTTCAAGAATGAATTGTGGAAGAATAGAAAGTATAGTAAGATGAATAAGAACAAGAATAAGAGGATGAGGGTGAAGACCTGATAAAAAAGTTGAAAAATATCATGAGAAGGAAATTCCTTGAGACATGTTATTGATCAGAAATTCCCAGGTTTAATCAACCAATATAATTTATCAAGGGAAAGATGATGATAGACAGGATGAGGTTGATAAACCTTTTAATGATGAGAGCAGCAGCCATGATTTCATTCATCCTAAAGACATTAAGGGAGATGCAAAAAAACAAGATGTTGATGAAGATAAGATAATCAATGTATTAGATAGTGGACATGAGACTCCAAAATTTGGGAAGGCAATCTCAAGATCTAATAAAGGAAAATAGGTGGTTGTTGATCACCTAGAAAGGATGTGGTTGTAAAATCTAAGAAAGATGTTGGTGGAACATCCAAGAGGAAAACTGAAGAGCTAGATAAAGTATGCTTTACTGTAAAGTAATTAGCTTCATAATATTCATCTTCAAGAGGACATGATTTTGTTGTTTAGTGATTGAATGAAGTTAGTGAACCGAATACCCTTATTTTCATGTATTGATTCTAGTTGACATTATCTATAGCATTATATCAATCAAAAGTCAGATTCGACAAAAATTCTCATGGAAAATTTTATCAAGCTTGAGGTGGATTTCAAGACTTTTCATATTGGTTATGATGCTCATAGGAGATCATGTAAAGAAATAACCAAATGTTCTAAGACAATAATTTATGATCTGAAAATCATTGATGATATATGTGACTTAGTAAAATATTCCATTGATCAGTTATATGACACCGTGAATAACCTAATATCAAATCTTTCAGAGAATTTGAATCAAGTGAAATCATCCTTGATTCAGTAGGACAAAGACCTGAATGGAAAGCTCAATTAAATTGGTTTAAATATAATTAGAGAAAGAGAAATTATGGAAGAGTTGGAAGAAATTTTAAAACAGCAAGAAGATGTACTAAAATCCCAAGAATAAATTCTAAAGTCTCTTGAGAAAATTATCAAGGCTCTAGAAAAGAAAAATTTGGATCAAGATCTATTTCTCGATTGGTTTGAGGATGAACACAATGAGATGAAGAAATTAAAAACAACCCTAAGATACATCATGGTGAAGGAAAATAAAATTAATGATTTTCATGAAACTCCGATCTTTTTTTATATTCTTCTTTTAAATTTTTTTTCTATCGTGCTGATATTTAGTTATCATTCCATTATATTTCCTTGTATATTTTTAACCTTTCTGGTATAATTTTTTTCATTCCTTTCATTCCTTTATTAAAATCACAAATGGGGAGAAAAGAATGATCAAAATAATATTAATCAAAAATAGAAGAAGATAATACCCTAAGAAATAGAGATATTAAGGGGAGACTACTTAAAAAAGATTTTATTAAGAAAAAAAATAGTACCTTCTCTACAAAAGGTAATAATATGATCCATAATGATTTGAAAACATAAGGGGGGAGTTAGTTGTACTTTTTATAAGTTATAAGTAAAGGGAGATAAGTATTTATTTTAATTTTCTAAAAAAAAATCCTTATTCATTATATTCGTTTTCGAAAGGTTATTTGTGCATTCCAAAAAGGGAGAGATTATTAAGTCAGTAAGGTTTCCTTTTTACTTTTCCATTTATCTATGTTTTGAAAATCACAAACACATTCTCCTAAGGAAAATTATTTTTATCTAAAAATTATTTTCTTAAGGACAATTTTCTTTCTCTAATAAATTTTTTATCCTTACCTTGGTTTTCAATGTCTTATTTAATGTCTTATCAAAACCAAGTCTAATATTGATTCATAAGAAGAATATTTAGATCCATATCTAGAAAACGTGGAATCATATAGTTCCTCAGATACCAAGCCTTTATGTTTTTAGACTCAGAATTCTATGAAATTCGGACTATGAATTCTCGAAAATTCAGACTCCATGATCTCTGAAATTCAGAATGTAAATTCTTAAAAATGCAGACTATGTATTCCATATATTTCAAACTCCGAATTCCTTATTATTTAGACTCTAAATTACTTTGATTTCTGAATCTGAATTCCTCAGAATTCAGGTTCTGAAATCTATAGAATTTAGACTTTGAATTCTTTGTAAAATAGTATCTGAATATATCTTTTTTTAGACTTTGTTTTTCACTTCGTTAAGAATCTAATTAAAATTTGGCCTTATAGTTATTTCATTTCATTAATGTATTGTTCCAACTTTATCGGATCCTATTTTAATAATGTTTTTCTTACATGATAGAAATTCTTTATATATATTGTTAATATAATGAAACGATATCGTACAATATGTTTCTAACTAACTATTGTTTGAGTGACACATATGTAGGTCTCTTCAAAATTCAAGGAACAATATGTTCTTTATAGGAGGGAGTTGATAGTTGTAATCCTTTCCTATAAATTAGGTCTAATTTTAATGAGCTCCATATCAATTTGTGTAACACCCTGAGATTTTATGAGATATAGTATTTTTTAAATTTCTTTCATATCATCTGTTGTATGCTACACCAAGATTATCTAGCACTATACGCAACACCATATTAGATTGCAGTATACACAACCCTGACTTGGCTTGCATTACATGCAATCACGACCTTCCTCGATAGTGTGTGTTGTACGCAATACTGAGTTTTACTAAACAACGATATACTGTTATAATATTATTATTGACTAGCTTCTATGAATAGTATTGACTAAATATTGAATTTTATAACATTATTATTCATCTTACAGATTTTTTAAAACATGTTATGTGAAAAAAAAAAAAATTTCGGGTAAAATAGGTATTTTTCAAAAAATGCAGTTTTGCCACCTTTTGATGGTGCACCCAAATTAAATCTTGTTTTTGACATGTTTATTAGTTCAATTTGACAAAATAAAATTATTCTTCAGATTAAGGATTTAAAAATTTACTTTGGATAAATTTTTCATATTATTCTGATAACTTTCATATTGTAATGAAAAGTAAAAACACGATATATTTAAATTAAAAACAACTTTTTTCATCGTAATAATTTATATGGTTAAATTATAATATTTAATTATTTTAAAGTATAAGTAGAGTATATTTTAACAATTTAATATAATTCATGTCATTATCATTGATTTTACATTGAATTCATAGGTAAAATGATTTCAATCTTTTGCAATTTTTTAACTTTTAAAACCCGTTTTCTTAACAACGGGAATAATTTAAAATTAATTACTGCAACTTATGTGTTTTTAATTTTGAAAAATGGATTCCATATTTGAATTCAGTGGGTCTCAATTATGTTAATAGGTTACTTGTATTTTTTTGATATTATGAATAGTAATTACGGTAATTTTTATTTACAACAGTTAAAGGTAAATCTGGTAATTAAGCGTAAAAATAAGATTATAATATTACCCTAACATTTTCAAAAATTATATTGGATGAATAAAAGTCGACCCATATCACCTAAGGGTCGGACTTGATTCATTTCATGGACTTTTGACAATGATATAATATAATTATTATTAAAACCAATGAAAGTGACAACATGTCACTCTCTTAAATCTTATAAGTGTAATAATTTTAATTTTGTGGTAAACAACCTAAAACTACGGATATAAATAGTACGTAGAAATATAACAAAATTATCTATATCATATAAATTTATTTATAATTATTAGGGATTAAATAATTATCATTAAAGGTGACACAATAGTGATGCTGAAATTATTTTATTGATTTAAATATCAAATAAATGGGTTTAAAAATATTAAAATAAATATTACATGAACTATTAAATGTTCTCCACTAATTTTCTAGTTAAATATGACATAGTATGAATCTATTAAAGCTTTTCTTTCGAACATATCTTCTGTGGGGATTTTATTTAAATTCAAATAAATGAATAGTGTCAAAATTTACACTATTGTTATTTTATAAAAATTACATAGTATTAAATTGATTCAAAATCAAAAATATATTTAAAAATTATAACATAAAATTTATATGGTCTAAAATGAAATAAATCATACAATAAAAGAAAATTCACAACATATATGTAATTATTTATAATTATTTAAAATTTAGAATATTATTACCACAAATAAAACTAAATAGATTATATAAGGATAAATTGAGTTGATAATGTTTAAAATAAATTCCCAACATGTCTCAATTTTATTGGTCGATGATATTACAACCCTATATAGTCTAATATTCAGATTTGAGTCATTTTGGAGGTCTTTTAGTGGGGTTGGAATTTATTATAAATTAATATTTCTTATAATTCCAAAGGTGCCCCTCTCCTCCCTTATAAAAAGGCTCCTTCTCCCTCTCCTCACACCATTTTGAGCCATGAATCTCAGCCAACCTCTACCTATTTCACTTCCCCACTTTCATAGAAACCTTATAGAGGTAATGGTATTCTCAAAAGGCCAACTCAGTTTCCCTAAGAGGAAGTTCATAGGAGGCTCTTCGAGAAAGAGGTAATACCTTCTACTGATTCATTCAAGTTTCTATCTTCTTATAATTCCTCTATTTTAGTGGTTTAATTATGAAGTAATAACATCAGTATACCTCATATACTGATATGTTATTATAAATATGAAACAACCCTATTTCACCTTCTATCCATCCTACGGAAAACAAAATCACCATGTATGCGTACGTACGGAATACAGTCTCCACGCCGTGGTGTAATCTGTTTTTCCACCACCACATTACTTGGATGGGTATAATGGTGTAAATAATAACTACATATTATTATTATAACATCATACTAATTCTACGATATTATATCATACACTCCAATACCATTCAATAAATATGGGAACGATATCATCGCTCGTGCGTACGTACGGATTACCGTCTCCACGATGCGATGAGATTCATTTTCCATGTTAACAATTCAAGAATGATTATAAAGTATATATAATAAGTATTCATGAAATATATGACATAATAATTCTACTTGATTTATGTATATATATATGTATGTCATCTAATTAATTCCATTCAATTCAATAAGGAAATGAAAACAGTGTTCATGCATACGTACGGCCTACTGTCTCCATGAACAGTGTATTTCTTTCCATTTATCGATATATTATATATATGTATATTCTGAATATATATTGTATATTAATAATGTTTTATATTATGTAATCATATGAATAATTACAAGTCAAAACAAGGACAACAAATGAAATGATTTTACCCAAAATGCTCTTTTACATGGAATTTACAAAAGAACGGGTAATATAAAGTCATAAGTGAACCATATATGATATCATAACAATTAATATGATTCTTTAATAATTAAATGACATTATTTAAATCATTATACATGTGGTTTAGATACGTACGAAGCATATCAGACCTAAGGTAAGGGATAATGTAGCAATCTCAATTGTTTTCATTCTGAGATTTCTTATATGTAATTATTTACTAGGGTTATAGTTATCATCCATGTCCAAGTTTTATAAAAATGTTTTCTAGTATGTTTACATTCCTTTTTAACCATTTTTTACTTTTAATACATGGTATATAAGAAATCTTTTTTTGGTTTACCATATGAGGTACTTTTTGACTTTTCCGGAAAAAGTATGAGATGAATGTTTTTTAACTTATACGGCATGAACAGATTTTTACAGTTTTATAATGCCTTATTTTCATGAAGCATAATATACAATATATCATGTCTATTTTAAAATAAATCCTTTTATTTTAAAATTTAATGGGATTTTGTGAAAATAAAATGATTTTTAAGAAGAAAGGATATTTTCCTCAAGAATTCATTTCAAGTGTTTTATCGAAACCATTTTCCATCTAAGATTACATTATTTCATATGTGTATGTTTCAAGTATAATGTCTCTATAAATTACATGGTTTCACTTTTCTTATGATGAAATATGCATTTGTTTTATATGGATTATGTGATGAGGGGATGATGTTTATGAAACCCATTTTATTCATTGGGTTATGATGAATGTTTTAAGTTTATTTTGTGGAACAAGTAAGAATGATCTCATTATGAGATCGGTGGGACCTATATCTCCCTCCAATTAATTGGGTAAAGATTTATATCTCATTAGATAGACATGGCTGGAATGGCATGTTAAACCAGTTTAGTAATACAGGACTGGAACGAGAAGTGAACTCGATTCAGAAAGGGACTTTTTCCACTAAGATGGTCTTGGCAGCAATGCCTTGGCTAGTATGGAAATCATAACATGTGCTTAATGGTTGCCACAATTTCATGTTTTATTCCCATTCTATTTTATCATGCTTAATGTTTCTTTATGATCTATGCCTTATGTACTACCATGTTTTATGTCATTGCTCAAGATTTTGATGTTTAAACCTTATGTTCATGTTTTTATGATCAAATGTATATGATTTTTTTTATTTTATCCATGCTTACCCTTACTGAGCATTTGATCTCACCCTTTATATGTTTTCTTTTACCCAGGATTTAAAGAAAGGTTTTAGGTATGAAAACAATAGAGGAAGATCTATACGGGAGATGTTGAAGATCTTTCACCACGATTAGAAGATTATATTCTGAGTTTCCAAAGACACTAAACTATGACAGTCTTTGAGTGTTGGTTCTTATTATGTATAAAGTATTCCGCAAAAGTAATGTAATGTCCATTTATGTCAAGATTTGGTTGTCTACAGTTGGTATCAGAGGAAAGGTTTAGTCAACCTTTGGAAACTAGGATGCGAGAACTTTAGCGAGATCCCTAGAGATATTTTTAAGGTATGTCTAGGGACGTCCCTAAGGTTAAGTATAAGTATAGGTTATAGTTCTAGAATTATGGTAACGATATTAGAATTAATCCTAGGATGTTAGATATAGAAGGTACTCCTCCATTATTATGTTGTTTTCTCTATCATGATGTTTGCCTCATGATATTCTATTGGGTTTTAGACGATGGCTAGAACCCGAAGGAACCGTGTTGATCAATGTAATGGACGATGCAATGATTTTCCTCATGAACAAACCAATGTTGTGGGAGATGGTGTGCACAATCTTATTTCTATACTTACACAAGCTATGAATGATTCTGGACTTCCAAATGAGCAAATAAAGGAGGGACATTCTGTTGAATCCTTCATGAGGCCGTGTCCACCTTCATTCATCGGGTCATCTGATCCAATAGTGGCTAAACAATGGATCAGTACCACTGAAAAGATATTTTCAGTTATACAATGTTCTGAGCATGATAAATTCATCTTAACAGTATATCATTTTGAATGTGATGTTGATCAATGGTGGAATCTTATCAAGAATACGAGGCAAGGAGATTAAATTGAGTCCATGGAATGGGATGAGTTCAAGAACATATTTTTCAATAAGTAAGTCCCTTGTATTCTTCAAATAAAGATGGATAAAGAGTTTCTTGAACTTAAGCAAAAGGATGATGAATCTGTTGGTGTATACGAAGCGAATTTTACAAGGCTTGCAAGGTATGCATCTGGCTTTATCATCTAACTTGAAAGTAAGGTTGATCGATTTTTAGTGGATTAAAACCAAGTCTTTGAAGGGCATTATCTATAAGAGACTTCAGTAGCTATGAATAAATCTTGCGTTTTGATATCAAGGTAGAAACGGAAGTTGGTGTAACATATCCATCTCATGGTTTTGACAAGAAATGAAAGATGGAGTTCAAGGAGAAATCTCAAAATAATGATGAAAAGAAGATAAATGATTCTTTATGCTCAACGTGTGGAAAGAAGCACGGTGGAGATTGTCTAAAAGGGACTAGAAAATGTTCTAAGTGTGGAAAAGAAGGTCGTCGAGTATATGAGTGTCAAAGTAATGGAAAGAGTGTTTCTAATGATGTGAATAAAGAAAAGATTGTAGAAAACACACCACCAACACTTCAATGCTTCAATTGCAAGGAAATGGGGCATTATGCTAATCAATTCCCTAATCCAAGGGTTAATGATGATCAACGTGAGAAACTTATTAATGAAAAGGATAATGGGAAGTCACATGCGATCACTATTAGAAATGTTGAGTATGACAACGATGTGGTGGAATGATTATGTGTTTATGTAAAGGGATTCCAAAATAATGTTGTGGAATATCATTTATAGTATTGTGGAACATTGGAATATCTATGTAATGGTTTATTGTGGTTTTCGATAATTATATGGTACCAGTAACCATGAAAAGTGATTCAAATATTTTGGAAAGCAATTGATATGTGCATAATAAAGGGATAAAAAGAACATTAAATGTTTGATAGTTTTCATGAGCTCATGACTGATATAAGGAAAAAGTTATATCATTGTTAGAGTATATAGAATTTTAGGATTTTGGTATATGGAAAGATATAACTTTTGACAACTTTCATGTTTTCACTATGGTTCAATGGGTATTCATTTTTCCAGAGAATACATGATTAAGGTATTCAGATGATTGGAATGTGACCGACAAGATATATGATGGATAAATGATGGTATTCATGTGATTTTTATTTGATCTTTTTAGTAATAGTTCACTTTATACTATAAGTTTGGAAAGAAGTATTTTGGATAAGCCTAAAGATTGGAATGTATCATTTTGAACATAAGTTAGTATTGTTTAAGGCTAGAAATATTTTCGATATTATTTCTAGAATGTTATAATAGAATAGTTTTAGAAAATGGACAACCTGCAGGACGGGCGAAAACCCACCGCGTCGGACAAGGTTGTGATAATCGAACCCACAACCGAAGCACAACGGGCCTTTATTACCTACCACTAGCCTACAGGAAGTCCCTGGTTAGTAGAAACTAGTTTTATTTTATTAAGCGGTATGATAGATGAAGTATAAGTCCATTTTTGGAACGATATACGATAGATGGACTTATGTATGTAACTATTTCTAACCTTTTGTTTGAGACATATGGAATGACCCATCATTCTATCACAAGATCTGCTAACACTTCATGAATGAAAAATTCAACTTCATTTCTTTAAGAGAGGAAGTTGAAATTGTTCAAAGCACGAAAAACGGTGATATTATGTCGAAATAAATTAAGTATTTCTTCTAATTCAAAGTCTTCAACTTTAGGGAAATGATCTTGAAAACAAAAACGGTTTTCCTAGTTCCCTTATATCTGATTAATTAGATGCTACCTTAGATCATCCCAAATTTATGGCTTTGTGATTGTTGGCTTTTTCATATCCATGTTCTCTACCACTCTCCATCAGTACTTGATGGTTATATTTCTCTTCCATATCAATATTTTCACCTATGTTATCCTACGTGGAAACCCAGTGATGAGTTAATTTGGGTAACAGTTATGTTTCATACTTATCTTGTTTAAATTAAGATTTAGTAGTCATTTTACAATGTGGGTTTTTATGAACAAAACATTCAAGAGGTAAACAATTTATAACCCCGATGAATTTTGAGGGAGAAATTCATTTTAAGGGGGGTAGAATGTAACACCCAGAGATTTTATGAGATATATTATTTTTTTTAAATTTCATTCATATCTTCTGTTGTACGCTACACCAAGATTTTCTAGCACTATATAAAACATCATATTAGCTTGCAGTATACGCAACCCTGACTTGGCTTGCATTACACGCAATTGTGACCTTCCTCGATAGCGTGTGTTATAAGCAATATTGAGTTTCATTAAACAACAATATATTGTTATAATATTATTGTGGACTATCTTATATGAATAGTATTGACTACATTTTGAATTTTATAACATTATTATCCAACATACACATTTTCTAAAACATTGTATGTAAACAAAATAAAATTTTCAGGTAAAATAGGTATTTTTCAAAAAATGAATTTTTGCTATCTTTTGATGGGGACCCACTTCAAATATAGTTTCTGACAAGTTTATAAGTTCAATTTTAAAAAATAAAATTCCTCTTTGGAATAAGGACATAAAGATTTACTTTGGATAAATTTTTCATATTAATCTGATAACTTTCATATTTTAATGAATAGTAAAAACATGCTATATTCTAATTAAAAACAACTTTTTTCATCGTAATAATTTATATGGTTAAATTATAATATTTATTGATTTTAAAGTATAAATAGAATATATTTTTACAATTTAATATAATTTATGTCATTAGAATTGATTTTACATTGAATTCATAGGTAAAATCATTTAAATCATTTGCAATGTTTTAACTTTGAAAACCCATTTTCTTAACAACGGGATTAATTTAAAATTAATTACTGAAACTTCTATATTTTGAATTTTAAAAAATGGATTACATATTTGAATTGAGTGGGTCCAAATTATGTTAATAGGTTAATTTTATTTTTTTTATATTATGAATAGTAACTACGGTAATTTTTATTTTCTACAGTTAAAGGTAAATCTGGTAATTAAGGGTAAAAATAAGATTATAAAATTATTCTAACATTTTCCAAAATTATATTGGATGAATAAAAGTCGATCCATATCACCTAAGGGTATTACTAGATTTATTTCATGGACTTTTGACCATGAAATAATATAATTATTATTAAAACCAAAGAAAGTGACAAGATGTCACTCTCTTAAATCTTATAAGTGTAATAATTTTAATTTAATGATAAACATCATAAAACTTAGGATATAAATAGTCCCTATAAATATAAAAAAATTATCTACATCATATGAATTTATTTAAAAATTTTAGGGATTAAATAATTATCATTAAAGGTGACACAATAGTGATGTAGAAATTACTTTATTGATTAAAATATCAAATAATTGGTTTTAAAAATATTAAAATAAATATTACATGAACTATTTAATGTGATAAACTAATTTTATAGTTAAATATGACATATTATGAATCTATTAAAGATTTTATTTAAATTCAAATATATAAATAGTGTCAAAATTGACACTATTGTTATTTTATAAAAATTACATATTATAAAATTGTTTGAAAAGAAAAATATATTTAAAAATTATAAATTAAAATTTATATGGTCTACTATGAAATAAATCATACAATTATGGAAAATTCAAAACATATAAGTAATTATTTATAATGATTTAAAATTTGGAATATTATTACCACAAATAAAATTAAATAGATTATATAAGGATAAATCAAGTAGATAATGTTTAAAATAAATTCCCAACTTGTCTAAATTTTATTGGTTGATGATATTAAAACCCTGTATAATATAATATTTATATTTGAGTCATTTTGGATGATTTTATGCGGGGTTGAAATTTATTATAAATTAATATTTCTTATAATTCCAAAGATGCCCCTCTCCCCCCTTATAAAAGGGCACCTCCTCCCTCTCCTCACACCATTTTGATCCTTTAAGCTCAGAAAAACACTACCCAGTTTACTTCCCCACATCTATAGAAACCTTATATTTGTACTGGTATTCTCAAAAGACGAAATCTATTACCCTAAGAGGAAGTTCAAAGGAGGCACTTCGAGAAAGAGGTAATGCCTTCTACTGATTCATTCAAGTTTCATTATTCTTATACTTCCTCTCCTTTAGTGGTTTAATTACGAAGTAATAACATCAGTATTCCTCATATACTGATATGTTATTATAAATATGAAACAACCCTATTTCACCTTCTATCCATCCAAAGGAAAACAAAATCACCGCACGTGCATACGTACGAAATACAGTCTCCACTCTGTGGTGTAATATGTTTTTCCACCACCACCTTACTTGGATGGGTATAATGGTGTAAATAATAACTACATATGATTATTATAAAATCATACTGATTCTAAGCTATTATACCATTCAATCCAAATCCATTTAATAAATATGGGAACGATATCATCACTCGTGCGTACGTACGGATTACTGTCTCCACGACGCGATGAGATTCATTTTCCATGTTAACAATTAAAGAATGATTATAATTTATATATAATAAGTAATCATGAAATATATGACATAATAATGCTACATTATTTAGGTATATATATATGTATTTCATCTACTTAATTCCATTCAATTCAATAAGGAAACAAAAATAGCGTTCCTGCGTACGTACGACCTACCGTCTCCATGAACGATTTATTTCTTTAAATTTATCGATCTATTATATATATGTATATTATGAATATATGTTATATATAAATCATGTTTTATATTATAGAATTAATTAATCATGATCTATGTAATCATATGAATAATTACAAGTCAAAACAGGGACGACAAATGAAACGAATTTACCCAAAACACTCTTTAATATGGAATTTACAAAAGAACGGGTAATAAAAAGCATAAGTGCACCATATATGATATCATAACAATGAATATGATACTTTAATAAGTCAATGAAATTATTTAAATCATTATATAGGAGTTTCAGATACATACGAAGCATATCGGACCTATGGTAAGGGATAATGTTGCAATCTTAATTGTTTTCTATCCGAGATTGCTTATATGTAAGTATTTACTAGGGTTATAATTATCTTCCATGTACAAGTTTTATAAAAATGTTTTCATGAATTTTTAAAGTCCTTTTTACCCATTTTTTACTTTTACTACATAGTATGTAAGGAATCATTATTTTTTTTTACCATACGAGGTACTTTTTGACTTTTCTGGCAAAAGTACGAGAAAAATGTTTTTTGAACTTATACAGCATGAACATATTTTTATGGTTTTATAAAACCTTATTTTCAGGAAGATTAATCTATAATATTTCATTTATATTTTCAAAAAAATCCTTTTCTTTTAAAATTTCATGGAATTTTGTGAAATGAAAATTATTTTGAAGAAGAAAGGATATTTTCCTCAAGAATTAATTTCAAGTGTTTTATCAAAACCATTTTCCATCTGAGATGACATTATTTCATATGTTTATGTTTCAGGTATAATGTCTCTATGATTTACATGGTGTCACTTTTCTTATGATGAAATATCCATTTGTTTTATATGGATTATGTGATGATGGGATGATGTTTATGAAACCCATTTTATTCTTTGTGCTATGATGAATGTTTTAAGTTTATTTTGTGAAAAAATTAAGAATTCATTCATTATGAGATGGGTGGGACCGATATCTCTCATAAATGAATTGGTTAAATAATTATATCTCATGAGATAGACATGTCTGGAATGGTAAGTTAAACCGGTTCTGTAATAACGGACTGGAAGGAGGAGTGAACTCGATTCAGAAAGGGACTTTGTCCACTAAGATGGTCTTGGCAGCAATGCCTTGGCTACTATGGAAATCATACCATGTGATTAATGGTTTCCACAATTATATGTTTTATTCCCATGCAATTTATCATGATTAATGTTTATTTATGATCTATTTCTTACATACTGCCATGTTATATGTCATTTCTCAAGATTTTGATGTTTAAACATTATGTTCATGTTTTTAAGTTCAAATTTATATGATTTTTTTATTTTATCCATTTTTACCCTTACTGAGAATTTGAGAACACCCTTTATATGTTTTCATTTCCCCATGATTTAAAGAAAGGTTTTAGGTAAGAAAACAAAAGGGGAAGATCATTACACGAGGTGTTGAAGATATTTCACCCTGATTAGAAGATTATATTCCGAGTTTCCAAAGACACTAAACAATTATGGTCCTTCAGTGTTGGTTATTATTATGTATAAATTATTCTGAAAAAGTAATGTAACTTCCATGTATGTCATGCTTTTGGTCTCTACAATTTCTGATCCTAGATATTACATGTTGTGAAGTGATTTCTAGAGAGAGAAAGACTCTCATGATTTGTGTGATTTATAAACATCTTGTTCAGCTAGCATTGTGTGACATAGATTATTACTGAGTAAAATTCATGACTTCCTGGGATATAAAGACATAGGTGATTAATACCTTAATGTTCAAGGACTTCCAGGGATATAAAGACATAGGTGTCGATTACCTTAATGTTTGAGGGCTTGTGGGGATAGGAAGACATAATCCGATATTATTATCGAGGGCTTGCCCTGTGTGGGTAATGCATAAATTCTTGAATGTATAAATCAAGGGACCTTTATCCAAGGTTGTTAGATAACCTTCTCTTTGGGTTAATTCATTTCATACTGTTTTACATGCTTCATTACAAGTTTTATTTCGGCTATATTTTATTAAATAAGGAAAGTATAAATTTCTTATACATTATTATAATTTTATAACTATGATATAAATAAGATTCTATACGATTTATGGTAGAATCACTCACTAAGTAAAACCTAATTATGTTTTATTATATTCAACTTGATTAATTTTAGGTTTCGTATAATTTTACTTGAGCCCTTTCAATTATCCTTTTAATTAAGAACAAAATAGGGTTTGTGAATTTACCTTTATAAAATTTATAAAAGATAGATTTCCTTAAGGATAAGTTGGAAAGTTTTTATACTAATAATTCACCCCATTATTGAAATTGAGTATCATCATATTTTTTTTTTCTTACAAAAATATCAAAGATGAAGTTTTCCTTTTATTATTATTAATCTTTTTTTAGAGTTAAAATTTTTTTTTATAAATGCTTTTAAAAAATTATCTAAAAAAATAAGCTTGTTTAATATTGAGCCTCTTATTTTATTCATATGTCTTTATGAATACCAACTCAAGTGGATGATGTATTTTCATATTCCTACCTTTTTATACTAGGAATATATATTGACACTGGAATTGATCCTATATGAGCTAAGTTCTCTTTGGTGAAAAAATTTTACATTTCATATTTTACAATTCTACAACATGAGTGTTCTAATATGTGAGAAGAAATACATGAGGCAAGGGGGAATGCTTTCATTCCATATGTGAGAATCCCTCATATAAATATAGAGTCTAGTGGAATTTGAACTCATCCTTCTATAATTAGTAGGGTCTCATAATTTAGAGCATTTTATTCATTTTTCCGGTCATATAATGAATGTTGATGTTTTATTGATGTTCTGTTCTAAGATACGTATTCCCAAAATTGATACGAAAGAGAGATTGAAGGACTCATCTCGTAGTGAACAAAATCCAACTAACCCATTCCACATGTATCACATAACATTTTTTCTAGATATATCCTTTATTCCTAGGATCATTTCTATTGTATGTGAACTCTTATTTTTGGGTTCAATATTATTTATTACATCCTTTTTTCTATGGCTATTGATCATATCTTCAAGATATGTTCGACCACAAGATTAGGTTGTATTATGACTTATTTTCTATAATTATTTAACTCAAGGTCAAGCCAGGGTCTTATAAATTGTATCATGTTATTCCATTTCATGTTGTGGAATAAATTTGTAATTTTGATTGATATTTAGTAATATGAAAGGTTCGCAAAAAATTGATGAGGAAGATGGCATGAAAGACTGATCTTGAGGGCTGACCATAATCCAAACTAATCCAATGACCCCCAATCATGTGTTTCCTTTATTCAAGATTGAGTTATATCTAGACACATTTACGTAGGGTTGCTGGATGACATGTTTCTACTTTTTTTCTATAAGGTTATAAGACTTTTTTTTATTTCAAAAAATAATTTTTTACATTTTACCAGAGTTTATTATATTGGGGCATTTTTGTTTTTATTAAAGTGGTCATGTATCATTCTAAGTGTTTATGTTATGATTATTATTTCACTGATACTTATTAATGAGAATCGTGGTTGGGGATCTTTTTCTCTATTACTGACGAAGTGGCTATCTGATTTCTATAAGTCTCATTCAAACAAATTATATATTTATTATAAAATATTTTGAATATTCAAATTGTGTATAATAATAATTTTTTATACAATATAATGAATATGAAAATAAAAAAAATTATTTAATAAATATAATCGAAACAGATATCATTGATGGTATTACTTAAAAAAAATAATGTTTATCATATGTTGGTATTATTATAATTGCAACAAAAATATTTTATCAATCACAATAACATTTAGAAACATATTTTTTACCAACAATTTAGTGTCAAGGGAATATTTATTGTTAAAAAAATTTACCAAATGAAAATGCACCTTTACTAATGGATATGCCCCTATTTGAAAAATACAAAAAATTTCGAGTTATGTCTACAATTTTCTAGAAATTCGTGTTGTGGATCCCTTAATAATTTAAAAATATTATATATTAACATGTAAGATATTCTCTATTATATAAATTTATAAATAGTATTTTATTATGATATGATATTAATTTCAATGTCATAAAGAGATATTAAAAGGGTCCTTAAAATTTATGTAAATTTCTTCATTGCTTATCAACCTCAAATAGATAAAATTTTTGAAAAAAATTTCCAAAAATTGGAGGATATGTTAGTAAAAACTGCAACTCGAGGAGCCTATAGCATGAGGTTACCTTATTACCTTGTTACTGGATTCATGGTATCATATCTTAAAGTGATGAATATTTTAGTAGTCTTTCAAAAATATATAAATAAATGAAACTCACATTATATTTGGAAACATGAAAAAAATAGAGAGTGTAAATATTTTTCATCCATGTATTCATCCAAAGACCAATAAAAACAGAAAATTTCAAAAATATGTGGGAAAATAATATTTAAGAATAAAGGAATCATTAAATAATTTATTGGTTGTGATGGAAGGAAATTCTAGTCATTCCATGTTTGTTTTAAAAATATTTCCTTTTACAATTTCGATAAAAATTAAAAATTACCTCATTCCGTAAATAACAAGTAGATTACATTTTATTCATTTTGGAAAAATTAAATAATGTGTAAACAGAATTTAATAAATTATATTACAATGTCAAAAAATTAAAGCATTTTTTTAGAAAACATGTATATGGCCGAAAAGAAGTTTTTTTAAAAAGAGAAATAAAGTATGATTTTGTTAAAAAATAACAATTATTTTATATAACAAAGAGAGAAAATTGGTATTATTACATGAAATTTTCATTAATAAATATAGGATAATAAAATTAAATTTTTAAATTAGAAAATTATCAAATAATTTTTTTCAATGGAAAATCAAGCATAAACAATCCCAATTAAAATGGCATTGAAACAAAAACCCGTACCTCTTTAGTATATCTTGAATTATAATCCAATGAAATAAATGATATAATACGATAAATTAAATACCATTAATATCATGAGATTAATGATATAACATATCAAATGGTTAGTATATACACCTCATAAAGTAATACAAGAGTATAAAATAACACATGTCCTAAATAATCCAATTTACGATGATGAACCCTTATAATGATCATATCATTATCATGATATTTAATCAATGATGTGATAATACGTAACATATTTAAATCCAAAAAAACATGTGTAAAAAAAATAATACAATAAAATTCTATTTCACATAAAATCATGGAATAAATTATTCAATTTATTAGAAGTATAACAAAATGACTAGGAATGGAGTTAAGAAACCCCTACCACATGGTAACTTTTAAGTCAAATCCCCTTGGATGAAATAATTTGAATTTAAAATAAAAATACCAATAAGTATGATGGATTAATCATATGAAATTTGAAAGGGGTATTAGGTATAATATATAAAATAAATTATGTGAATAATAAAAAAATATGCCTCAATGAAGGAAAACTGAGTTGAAATACCGTACAAAGGTTATATTATTGTAGTGGAAACTAATCAATTATTGGATTTTGTGTATAAAATGTAAATATACATAATACAAGTGGATAAAAAATATAAAATAATTAAAATTCATCACACACATGATATTATAAAGTCAAAGGAAATGAATAATTAATATAACCCAATGAAAACAAATTGAGTTATGAAACACAATACCACTTTATAACATTCAAGTCAAATATCTTTCGATGAAATAATGTCAATTAAATCTTAATATACCAGTAAGTATGAGAGATTAATAATATTACAAGTAAAATAGTATTATATAAACCATATAAAATAATTTTGTGCATAAAATTAAAATTTTTCTCCATGAAAATAAATTGATATAGAATCCCTTACCTCTGGTCCAACTTGTCACATACACTATTTATCATCCTCTTCTTCGAACAACCTCCTTATATTTACAAAAAATTCATTCCTAAGAGGGTTTATAATAAAACAATGTCTCTATGACATAGGAAGGGACGTCGATAATGAATTTTTGTAGGTATTTTATGATCCAAAAGTATTTCGAATTGTTATGAAAATATTAGAGGAGGATCCATTTTATAAGTGAGGGGAGGGGAACATTTTTAGAATTTATTAAAATATTAAATTAATATTAATTCATTTTCTCTGAAAAAATAATCCGAAATAAAATAATTTTAATATAGGTTGTGTGTGGGTAAAAATAACATCATCAAATAAAATTTGAAAAGGTTTATATTGGGTTGTCACCCTTATCTCTTTGTTTTAACCCATGTTAACCATTTTTTACAACTATCATCATAACAAAGCTTCTACTTTTAAGTAACACGATTGTTTCTATAAAAGTAAAATTGGTTCATGAATAGATGATATATGATATTCTGAGAAATATAATAATCTATTTTCTAATGATATATATTTTTGGAGTTTTAAATAATTTAATAGAAAGGTATTTATTAAAAAAATTAATATCATTTTTGGAACTATTAATGTAAATTAAATTTGAAAATCATATGAAAATAAAGGAATTATAATTTTTTTATTACAACCCATATTAAATTTTATATTATCTTAAAAATTCATGTAACACCATAATTATTTCAAATTATATAACTTTTAATATTTCAAAAATCATTTATTTTATATTTCCATTAATTGAATAAATATTTTTTCATTATTGCGTAAGCATTTAATGTATGTTAATAATTTATAAAAAATTTAAATGAATTAAAATCATGAAGATATTTTCGTTATTATAAAAATAATCATTAATATTCACTCAAAATTTTCTATTTTCTACATGTGAAAACATATGATATAATTAAAAATAAGAGAGTGACATTTTTGTATTTTTTGTTACATAAATATTATATATGTAATTTTCATGGAAAAAATTCTAATTAATAATTAATATTGACTTTTATGTTATTAATGGATTAAATATATTCATCCAATAATAATTAAGAGGAAAAAATGGTACCCTTATCGCTTATTTTAATCTTAATTTAACTTTATTTGGACTTTTACCGTGGTGATATGTTTTTATTTATTCTACTATTATTGATGATAAAAAATTAATTTTTCCTTGTTGAAGATATAAATTATTCTATTTTCTAAGTATGTAATCAATTTTACCAAAATAAAACCTTATAAGTGGTATAAATTTATTTCATAATATTATATAATTACGTGATGAAAAGATTATTTTTCTAAAAAATATTTTTTTTATTACATACAAAAATATTTATATGAAAATTCAATATAAAATTTATTTCAATGACCTAAATTGGATGCTTAAAAATATAATCGAACTAATTAATCTTCTAAAACTTTTTTAAGGAAAACATTTTGGTTTGAATTCTTTAAACAAAAAGAATGTTTTTAATAATAATTATTATGTTTCACTTTTCATCAGAAAATCGTTCTTCCCCTAAAAATATAATAAATATGGAAAAAGAAAAATTTTACAAGATGATTTTGAAAATTAAGTTCATTTTTAGAATTATATTTTATAAAATTGGATGAAATTAATTATTCTAACATTCTATAAATAGAAATAAAAAAACTTTTATGAAGATGTATTTTGAAGCGTAAAATGAATTTTTAGAAAAAGCGTTTATTTTTAAAAAATAATTAATCAATAAATTTTTTAGTAGGACCCTCATGTTTATTTCATAATTCATTAATCTTAGTTATACCTACCAATTCAATGATTATGTTATAACACTCACACTTAAATGTTTTTTCAAAAGTTCTTCAAGCTCGATGTTGCATTTCATATATGATATCAAGCATCACATTATTAATTTAAAATATAGGGGTGTTTTTTAATTCTCATATTTAGAAATTTACATCATCCCAATTTTAACATTTAATTAGAAATAAAAGGTTGATATTTGGAAATTTATTTGTCAAAAGCTCGAATTGTAAAAGTGTTAACCAAAATTCAATTTGAAAAGAGTGAAAACGAAAACATAAAGGTCATCAGATAACTAGGCTTTCAAATAGGATAACATTAGCAGGATATAAAAATATAGATATAGAGAAAAAAATAATTTCCAAATAATTATGGAGAGTGATAGATATCAATGATCATAATAAATTCAATGATCAATACAATGTTAATGACCACAAAAAATAAACCGATGAGGTGTTAAAAAAAGACCATTGAATAATTAAAAAAATATATTCTTTCAAAAAAATTCAAGTACATTGGAGAATAAAATAAAATGGAATCAAAACATTAAAATAAGTTTTCCTTCAATATTTTTCTTTTTAAAACCATAAAAACCTATTGAAAAATTAAAATATCATGAAATGGTTACAAAAGAAAGAAAGTATGTTAATCAAATATACATTAATAATTTACTTTTGAATTTTAGTAATGAAATTAAAATATTAAACTTTTGGAAAAAATTATAAATATTCCATTCAAACCATTTAAAAAATTCAATGATATCTTAAAATTTCTTTAATCGATCATTTAAGTAATAAAAGATCTTTTGATTTTTTTTCAAAAATATGGATATATAAGAAAAATATTCCCAACAAAGAAGTTAAATAATATCATATTTTATTTTAAAAATTCCTCTTAAAAGATTAAATTTTAATGAAACTTTAATCATCATAAATAAAAATATATTCATGTTAAATACCTCAATACACTAAAACATATCATGGAATTTCATTAATCACCTCAAAATCCTAATAAAATATTAGAGATTTTACCCAATAATATTCTTCACAAAACTATCTTAATATTTATACATATAATCATTAAAGTTATAAAATTATACTATTCATGTTGTTTTGTCGATCAGTGGTAGACCTTGTTGCATTGTCTCCCTTCAATTATGGGATCAAGCCTTGGGGCCTTTCCAATTACGAGGGGTTGTCTCCTATACTGTGGGGTGTCCTTTTTATAAAAATATATTAATAAAATCCCTATAAAAATCAATAAAATTCAATGAATATTCTCAAAAATTACATTAGTCAACAAATCAATTTTTAAAATCTATGGATTTCTATAGAACATATATTTTCCTTAAAATAAAATAATATTAATTTAATATTATTAACTTAACATAAATGATCATATTAACCATAATGGATATCAATAAATTTAATATTATTTCCATAAAATATAAAATAATATTCCCTCAAATAATATTTCCACTAAAAAACATAGAAAAGCAAAGGAAGGTATTCCTATAAATTCCTTCGAAAATAGAATTAATCAAGATAAACTACCTTGACATAAACTATTAGAAGGGGTATCTTTGACATTAATTTATTATTATCCTTAGAATAATGTTAAATTTATCCCATTTCAATATGGTAGTCTCCTAAGAGTGTGAAACTAGGTGAATAGTAAGGGAACACTCATTATACACCAGAATTATCGCCAAGATATACTCAACCAACTATTTTTTGTGTTATTTATCCTAGATGAATCCATTCCCAAACCACATCCACATGTAGTATCCAAATAGAGATTTATTTTTAGGAAAACCTCCTAATATCTACCTTACCAAAATTTTTGGATTAATTCTTATACCTAAACTTATCCTTAAATTCATTAATTTTATTCTGTTCTCTAAGCTATGTTTTCCGAAATACAGTTCCCAAGGTATCTTCTAAATTTCCTCTCAAACAAATTATAAATTCCCCAAATATAAATTCCCAGATCCACTGGTTACTTAATTTTATCGGTGTTAGATACAAATAATCTTATCTCAAAGACCGAATAGTTTAGTAGTCTCGATAAACTAGATAAATATGTGAAACTCATATTACATTTGGAAATATTTAACAAAAAACACAGTGAAAGTAAATATCATGTATCATTGGAATAATTATAATATTACTTCATAATATCATAGAAAAAGTAATAAAATTAGTGTCATCTCAAATGATCAGTAAGAGATACATACAACTAAAGTTACAATGTGTAAATAATGCTTAATAAATATTCCATGATAAATAAAAAAACAAATAATCTTAATCAATAACATGGGCATGAAATGAATATATAGATAATATAAATTTTGTAATATAATGGATAATAATGACTGAATTCTCAATAAATGTAATTCCTACTTTTTTATGGCCTGATCCTATACATCATGGTATCTATATCATCAAGATCTTATGCAAGGACAGCTTAATCAATGGGTATAAAATCCCTAAAAACCAATTTAATTATATCTTATTGATTTGTATCGTGGGACATGTTGATTCATAAATGGAGTATATATTATCAGTACCCACTCTTCAATTCATTTCTGATGCATTCCTCATATATTAAACAATAAATTCAATTTTTAAATAATATATCTTATCAATAGATATCTGTATTAAGTAAAGAAAATAGTTTTATGATGGTTTCCTCTATAAATTGAATAACCTTCATGGTAAAAAACAAATTTAGAAATAATATATGGTTTAATAAAAATTAATATCCATTATAAATAATGCGGATATTTAAATTAATCGCAATGTTTAATGATCACAATAGAGTGAATATTTTAAGGAAATGTTAATGACTAAAATTAGTCAATAATGTGAATGTAAATACATTCTCTTGCCAAACTAGTCATAAAATATCGAGAGAAATAATAAATTTGGTAACATTAAAACATATAACTAGTTAAATATATGTAAAATAAAGGGTATTTTTCATTAATTAATAGAAATAAAATTTAATGAACATTAAAAAATCATGAAGAAATTACCCATTTCAATTTTAATGTCACGTTGAAAAACTAAAGAAAAATCAAAATATTACACTTTTTTAAAAAATAATCATGTAAAATATTAAATAAATACTCAAATCATTAAGCTGTCATGATGGTAGTAAATTAAATTCATGCTATATATGAAAAAAAATAATCCATTCACATTTTCAATAAAAATTTAAAAGTACATCAATTTTAAAATGACAGGATGTTTCCATTTAAAGCATTTTTAAAAAATTAAATCATCAGTAAAAATTACTTTAAAAAAATAATAGTATAATATTAACAAAATTCATGAAATAATATTTTGAAAAAATAGATATGGAAGGAAAATTATTTTTTATAAAAAAGAGAAATAATGTTGCATTTTCATAAAAACATTTTCTTAATCATTTTCAGTATGGAGTGAAAAATTGTACTATCACTTGAAAATTTTATGAATAAGAAAAGGAGAATAAAATTAAATAATTTTAATAATAAAGGATCAAATAATTTCATTCAATCAAAATTTATGCATAAAAAATCTCAATTAAAATGAGATCAAAACAAAAACCCTTGTGGATATGTTAACTTGTAAATCATGACCCTAAAGAAATAAATAAAATAAAAAAAAAACATTCCATACCATTAATATATATATATATATATTCATGGTATAACAAATCAAATGGTAATTATATTACACTAATAAAATGATATTGGGGTATAACATAACATATGTCCCAAAAAAGAAAATTATATATTAAGAGCCCTTAAAAATATTATATCATTGAAGTGTGACTTGATCTATGATTTGATTATGTCTAAAAAATTTATATAAAAAAATTGGAAATGAAAAATAATAAAATTAATGTTTATATCATATATAATCATGGAATAACATATTAAATGAATTATAATTACATCCTAATGAATGTAAATTGTTTTAATAAAATCTTACCACTTGGCAACTTTCAATTGAAATCCCATTGGATCAAATAAATTGAATTGAAACATAAAATAGTTGAAAGTATGATTGATACATCATATGAATTTTAAAAATTTAAATATATAAACAATAAAAAATAAATTAGGTTCATAATAATAAAATATTACTCAATTAATGAAAATTAAGATGAAATGCATTAAAAATATCATATCATTAAAGTGAGAATTAATTAATTAATTGTCAATGTGTATAAAATATAAGTCCACATATAAAAGGTATAATTAAGACATAAAATAAAAAAATTCATTACACACATTATATTGTAATATCCAAAATTATTAATTAGTAATATAAACCAATGAAAAGAAACATAGTTATAAAACCCCTTACCACTCCGTAACATCCATGTAAAATCCACTTGGATGAAATAATTTGAATTGAAACTAAAAATACAATAAATTATGAAGTATTTACGATAAATTTTTTAAAAGGAATGTAAATTACCCATATAAAAAATTGGTTCATAACATTAAAATATGATATAATGAATAAAATTTTAGATGTAATCCCTTACCTCACGTCTGGATCTCGATACACATTCTTTAACATTATCTTTTCAAGAAAAACTCATTAGTTTTAAAAAAAGTAATTTACATGAGTATTTTATAATAAAAAATCACTCTAGGAAAAGGTATGGGATATACATAATTAATTTGGGTAGGTGTATTCTAAACCGAAGGGCTTTTTATGATTGAATAACAGAGGAGAGTATGTTTCCTTTTATAAGTATGGGGTGGGGATCTTTTGGAATTTCAAAAAATATTAAATTAATATAAATAAAATTTAATGGACAAAAGTTTCCAATATGATAAAATAAAAATAAAAGATAAATATGGGACATTATTATATAATATAAAAAAATATGGACAAGTAAATAATAGTTTGTTTACATAAATCTCTTTATTTTAACCCGCATTAACCCTTTTTCGCAATTACTATGATTAAAATGTTTTTACTCTTTAGGAGTCAAGATAATCACTAAAACAAAAAACATGGTACATTAATGGACCTTAGATAATATTTTAAAACATATAACAATCACTTGAAAAAATATAGTATTTTTATAAATTTTAAATCATTTAATAAAATATTATTTATTAAAAAACATTAATGTCATATTTAGAACTATTAATTTAGTTTGAATATGACAAAAAAATGAGAGAAATTGAATTTTAATATATTAAAATAAAACTTATATAACATGTTATATTCATCTAAAATATTAAGGGAACAAAAAATTTATTTAAAAAAAATTACTTATGGTGTTTTTGAAAACATATATTTTACTTTTCTATTAATTGAATAAATATGGTATCATCGGTGCATACAAATTTAGGATAATTATATTCTTTATAAAAATTAGAAATAAATTAATATCAAGAAAATAATATCATTTTTTCAAAATAATAATTAATAATCATTCACAACATTATTTACCCCTTATGTGATCACATAATAGATATTTCAATGCAAGAATGTGACATTTTATTCTTTTTCATTACTTAAAATATTATTCGTTTAATCATCCTGGAAAAGTGTCCAAGAAATAAATAAATAAATAAAATATAGTGATAAGGGTTGAAATAAATTAATCAAATAAGAATTAATATGAAAATGGTGTCATTTTACCATAGTTTTAATCGAGGTTAACCTGATTTACCATTTTTACTATGGTGACATGTTTTTAATGTTTTTACTATATGGTATGAATAGAAATTAATTTTGAATTTTAAAATAATATAAATTATTTTGATTCAAAATATGGTATAAAATTTATCGAATTAAATCCCCATAACTGGAAGAAATTCATTTTATAATAATCCCATAATGTGTGATGAAAAGTAGGTTTTTCATAAAATAATATTTTCATAAGTATACATAATCTTTGTATCAAAATTAAATATAAAATTCATTCCAATGACCCAAATTATATTATTCATAATATAATTGAAATAATAAAACTTTTAGTAAATTTTTAAATAAAAAATTAATATTATATATTCTTTAAATGAAAATTTGTTTTTCAATAAAATAATATAATTTTTTCATACTTTTTTGAAAAAATCAATATTTTCTGAAAATTCATATAATTTCAATACATAATGATTTTTGAATAATAGTTTCAAAAATAAAATTCCTTTTCATAATTCATTTTCTAAAATTAGAATATATTAATTATATTATCCCAACATAAAAATCAATAAAAATCATTTTTGATGGAGTATTTTGGAAAAAATGCCTTTATTGAAAATTGTGGGATTATCTATAAAGCTTTAATAATCACATTTCTATTTATTAATACCCTTATGTATATTTCATAATGATATAAATCATAGTTATACCCTCTAATTCAATGTCTATATTATAATTATCATATTTGAATAATATATTTTGTGGGTCATTTAATAATGGTGTTGCACGTCGTATACACATTCAAACATAATGTTATTATTTTATTATATTAGGGTTTTAAAATTTTTAAATTTTATCTCCTAAATTATGATGGATTTTGGATTGATTTCTTCTATCAATGGGCATCTCTGGCAACAACATGTCTTATTTAAGCATCTGAATGACCCCATATGAATATTTGTCTAAAGAGAAATGTTAGACTCAAGATTACAATATTAGAGTTTTAGATATGGAATTAATGGGAAATGAATTTATCGAAATGTAAATTGATATGTATGTTTCATCCATTATTTTCATTAGTATTTTTATGGTGTTTAATAAATTTGTGTTGAGATACTTTTTTGTTTATTTATTAAAATAATTTCCTTTAGAAATGGTGTTAATATTAATATTTAATTTATTATTTGATAAAATAATAATTTTTATCATGTGATTAAAGAGAAATAATGGTATGTGGGATATTAGGGAAATTAATAAAAATTATCTATTGATAAAGTAAATGTGGTAATATAAATTGATATCCTTGTCAAGGGTTTAATTATGTTCTAATTATGATATTTTTAATGGTGTTATTTGGTGATTTAAATTTGGAGGATCTGATTGATATGATGGAATTAGAATTAATCATATTTAGATTTAGGCATATTATTATGGGAATATTTGACTTAGATTTAAATGTGCCTTATTTTTAATAGATTGTGAAATTTTAATAATAAGTTGGTACTATGGAATAGTTGTGGAGTAAAATTAAAGAAATATTAGAGGTTTAACCAAGGTAATTATAACAGAGAGAGAGGGAGAGAAGTTGTTATAAATAGAGAATATAAGAGTGATTTGACTATTAGTTAGTGGAAGTTATGTTTGGAGAATTAATCTCAAGTGATAAAGGCTTTAAATATATAAATAGAAGAGGGTATGAACTTGTTCCCCAATATTATAACACTATCTACTTATTATTTGGTGTTAGTGGACCCCTATAATAAGGTCATGAAAGGATAGGAAGTTGGAAATATTATTGATAGGTTGTATATGTAGTTCTTAAGTAATATTGAATGGTTTAGAACATGGGTAAGCTATTAGATAATGCATACTTAAATCCTAAGGATCATATTTTTATATTTATCTCTATAAAATGTGTTATTGTGATAAATGTGGAATTAGGCATGGAGTAGTTCCACTATATAGATTATTTGTTTCTGGAAATTCTTAACGTATACCACAAAGTCAGTTAGTTACATAGGTTTGTGTAAACTGTAATTGGGGTTGTTCCACTCAATAGTGTTCGTCTACTCTTAAAATGAGAGTCATGTGGGTGTTTTCCATTCAACTGTGGTCTGTGCCAATTCATAAAAATTCATTCCAAATGTGTATAATTCAATTTAGCCGATCAAAAATTGGAATTTTAGTTTATTTTGATTAAGAACAATAGTTCATTGGGAATTTAGATAAAAAGGAAAGGTGGGTTTCCTCATTGTGATTATTGACTTGGGATATTGTGAATAATTCAAATGAATCCATCTAAGGCTGGTGGTTTAAATTCATTCCTTATTTTTGTTTTGATTTTATGTCTTATTATTGATATTTTTTTCAAACTGTTGATTTAATGAATGATTTTTATGAAATATTTAATTGAAAATAATCTAATAAAAAATGGTTTATCTAGATTGGTTATAAATCAAAAATTGAAATTTTGATGAAATACTTGAATAATGGGTTTTCAAATCATGATATTTTATTTATAGAAATATATGGTTTTATCTTAAATTAGATTTTAATTAAAGATATATATATTATAGTAATCATGGAATATAATTTTATTTTAAAATATTTTTTTAAATGAAATTAATGATATGAGAATCACAAATTCCATATTTGGAAATAACCATTTGTCATGGTTGGAAATAACCATGTGAAATTTTTGGAGATAACCATGAACATGGTGGGAATATTAGCGTAGATTTCTCTAGGTGGGTAAAAATTCACTCTTAGGTCACTATGATCATAATTTGGTTAGTTTATGTTTGGATAAAAGATTAATTTGTTAACATAATTCTCAATAGGGATTAAAAATGGGAATTATTATTTTTTGAATAAACATGAAAGGATTTTGAATGTTTGAAAATATGAATTATCAAGTCACATTACATCATGTTGTAACCTCATTATCTTAATCATCTAGAATCATTTTTATGTTTCAAATGAGTTCAATGTTTTATGATATTATATCATAATCTGGATAAATTATGAAAATTTTGATAAGTGTTGATAGACCGTGTGACCGATCTACCATCAGTTCAAAAGTTCTACCAACATAGTGATGCTTCAATTCAAAATATCTTCCATTAGTTGGATTTACTTCTTATGAAGAGATACAATGGGAATAAATCTTCCACCAATATGATCTACCCCAATATTTTTCAACCACCAAAGTATATAGTGAATTAGATTTTACTAATACTGATATAACATTGAAGGTTCTACTTTTAGATCAATATGTTGTTGTCAGGGATTCTACCACAGTTGGCCTACGTGAGCATATAACTTTTTCTTCGAATTTCCTATATAGAAATCAACTATTTTAGTAAACTAGATATATTGGTATCCTCTATAAAATTCCTATGAGACCAATCTTCTATGTCATTCTCATATCTCATTTTTAAATATCTAAATTATAGTTTAGTGTATTAAATGTGGTCAAAATCACATCGACTTAAGATTATTTATTCTTAAACTACTCCACATATTCATTAAATACAAAGGAATTATTTCTATATTTGATATTCTGTACGAGGATCTAGAATATTTTATTATTATTATTTAATGTATAATTTTGACCTAGAGAAATTATATATAGTTAATATCCCTAATATGAAATCAATAGTGAATGTTTTTGTTGGTGTTTCACACACTAGATAACTGAGGAACATACATGACAACCTATACTACATAGAGTAATCATTCAAAACAACTTGTGATGATCTATTTTTCTATACTTCCTATGAAATATCATTTGAATTATTTTAATGATAAACACAAAGAATCTTGAAAAACAGAAGGTGATCAGATTGAGTTTCACCACATTTTCACATCTAACATCATTTTCTATTTTTGTTTTATCCACTCTTTCATGTTGTGTTTGTATAATACTTCATATATTTGAAAACAATCATAGATATTATCATAGAGAGTAATTAATACTCTCTAAATTGTTTCACTTTTATTCGCATGAATAAATATGGAAGAGGACATGTGTGACTAGGAATCTTTTTCAATCCATGTATAGTTGTGTAACAGGATCTGTACCTAGAAATATATATGTACTGTTGTTTGTAAAACCCAATCTTGGATGTGGATTTTTTTTATTTTATAATAAACATATTGTAATAAGTATCTTTCAATGTTGAGGTTATTAAGTCTTGTATTGGGGCCAAACACCTTGTTAGTTTACATTGTGTTGTATTTTTTGAAATATTTTTACTAATCTTTACATATTTTATTTTCTTCAAATTAAACAAGTTTCAGTTTTATAAAACTATTTAACAAAACCATTATTTGATATTTATTCTTAATTTTTGTCTTATATAATGGGTTTGGTTAAGTAAAATCTTTTTAAAAGTTTAAGTACATATAAATTTATTTTAAATGAGCCATAATCATTCTTTTAAGAATCTATTAGAAAATTCAAATTATATGTTTCAAAATTTTTGTTTAACTAGGTGATTTTTTCATTGGGGAATTTAATTTTTAAATATATTTATACCAAAATTTTATTCGAAACTCAATTCCCCCCCCCCCTTGAGTTTTCTACTCCAACCAACATTTGGAATCATATGAGTTTTAAATTATATTTTTAAATATGATATAGTTCTACTTAATGATATTAAATTTATAATATTTCATAATTTAATTCTCTATGTATAATAATAGGAATTCAGTAACTACCACTAATCAGCATCCTTATTTGGAAACAAATCATTATTATCAATGGAACATTAAAATGATAATCCATTTAGATATATTGGGGTTTGATATAGGGAATGTTATCGAGGGAAGATATGAATCACATAGTGATCCTTGAATATATTGGAGTGATTCCACTAAGACTACCTATTATTGTAACTATAAAGATATGAACTATTTATATTGTGACTTAGGATATGAAGATATTAATGTAATATCTTTTGTACTACAACATTCAAAATTAGGGATACACTAGTTTTTTCTTATAAAGGAACTACGACTATTAATGAAATACATTTAAATACTTGAAATATTAAATAAAATATGTTAAAGATGAAATATGATTAAAATATTTATGATATGTATATCAAGTTCAATGAAATTTTTAACAAAATTCGTTTTCTTGGGAAACCAATTAATTACAAGGTTCAAGTGATGTACCTTCTCATATTTTTACTAGAATGGTGGAGAGAAACTTTTTTTTCAATAAGGGTATCATTTGAAATAAGTAAGTTACCAGTTTATGAGATTATAAGAATAATTGTGATGTATGAGGAGGATTTATAAGTTAAAAAATAAGAATATGATGAACTAAATATAAAGTTAATATCATTTAAGACTTTTTTCTCAATGAAAATCAAAAAGATCAAGGATGAAAGCTCCAATGATGTTGAATCATCATCAGAATGTGATAAAGAGATGGATCATTTATCTTTCTATTTAAGAAGTTTTATAGAAAAAATTAGTTATTAAAGAAACACAATTATATTATTATGTATGTTAATAAAGTAAACTAGAGAATATATTAGAGGAATGATGATGTAATCTGCTACGAATGGATGAGAAAAGAACACAATAAAGCAGATTTTTGCAAGATAAAATATTATTAAAATTATGATGAAAATTTAATGAAATAAAAAAAAGCTATGAAAGACACTTGGAGTAACATAGAGTATAGTTTAAGTGATATATACTAAATCTGGGAAGGCAATAATGATAGATCCAATATATTTTTTCTGGAAATCACATCTGGGGTAATAAATGTTTTTTTGGAATATCTTGATCATATTTCAAATCATTATGAGACTAAAAATAATGATTATAATATGTCATGTGATGAATTATTTTAACACTTTAACATGTTGGAAGACATATTTAATGAATTAAAAGATAAATATAGATAATTAAAAAAAAGAATCATGCTATGTCCGCCCACTTTAAAATAGATTTTACTGTAGGAAATGATATGAATGATCAATTTCATAAAGAAAATAATGAGATGAAATTATCAAATGAGAAATTGATAAAAAAAAATAGATATGTTCACTAATGGAAGGAAATAATTAACCCTATATTATTGAGAAAAATCACATTACTATACCAATGTATTTGGATTTAAAAAATAGAGGGAGAAGAATTTATCGAAAATTATTTTTATCAAGTTCCAGTTCTACTAATTTAGTTAGTGGTTCTTATTCAATAGTAACTGATAATGTTTAAATCGTTTTTATCATAATCCTTCTTAAAGAGGTCCAATAAAAAAATATGATATCCAGATAGTGGATTTTCCATAAATTTTACTAGGGATTACTTAATATTCATGACTCATGTTAATGTTTATGGTGTACATTTTACCTTTCGTAACAATTAAAAAGGGAAGATAATTGGTCACCATGAAATTAGTAACTCTAATATTGTTTTAATTTCTGAAATATTTTTATAGATGGATTAAAATATATTCTTTTTAGTATTTAAAAATCATTTTGATGATGGTTACCATGTTCTGTTTAAAAAAATTCCTGAAAAGTTTTTTATCCCAAAATATCTTTAGTTTTTACTTCTTTGTGAAATATTTATGTATATGTTGTTTAATTAAATTACTTATTTTTGAAAAATATTTAATTTTCATGTTTCATTCATAAATAATATTTTATTTTTCATAGGATTAAAGGACATTTTTATATTATCCCACTTATAAATATAAATAGGAATGTTTTATTTAAGGATATACCCAAACTATAATTCCCAACAAAAAAATTATGTAATCCCTTTCAAAAGGGAAAGTATTATAGAATCAATTTCAAACCAAAGAAATAAGTGTAATTTTATATACCTTTATATTTTTTTTCAAACGTATCTATTTGAAAACTCTAGATGTTTTTGTTTAATAGGAAAAAAATCATGCTAATGTTATAGTTGATGAATATCCAAGATATTCATGGGTGGTTTTCCATGCTCCTAAAAGTGAATCTCTTTCCAATTTTTAATAAATATGACAAATATATAGAAATTATTATTGGAAATATATTTAATACATTAATAGGTGATCATATGTATGAGTTTCAAAATTTTTCTTTTGAATATTTATTCTCACCAAATGGATATAGTGATAAATAATTTTCTCCTTGGACCCCAAACATAATGGTGTCATACAATTTAGAAATAAAATCATTTTGAAAATATATTGACCATATTTAATTAGTATGATTTTGACTATTATTTTTGGGAAGAATCTATTCATATATTTTTTCAGATAATAAATAATTTTTTTATTAAACCACTTATATTAAATCCCCCATATGAATAATGGAATGGTGGAAAACCAAATGTTAATTACATAATTGTTTTTGTTTCTATATTACTTATACTCAAAACAAAAGATAATTTTGACTACTTTTCTTACAATAGGTATAAAGGAATTTTACTTAGATATTATGCATCTAGAAAATAATTTAGGGTGAATAATAAATGGGTAATGATTGTGGAAGAATCCTTATATGTCACATTTGGTGAGAAATATCATCATGAGCATAATACTTCAATTGAAAATCCTGAAGATGGCATTTATAGTCTTGAAATAAATTATAGAACCAATGAAAATTCTACAATAAATCCTATAAATAATTCTCCTAGTTCTAATAAATATCTTGAACCTAAAATTGTAGATGGTAATGAGGTGTAAGGCACCTATATTTTTATATATGTTAGGAATTGTAGATATCATCCCTTAGATATTGTTGTAGGAAACCAAGACAATAGAACTCAGAGAAGATATTCTCTTAGAAATCATATTGAACAGCAAGATTTATTATCATAAATAAAACCTAAGAACATCAATAAAGTAATTAACATTGAATTATTGGTCATTTACAAACAAAAATAATTAAATAATTTTTAATAAAATCGAGTATCAGAACTAGTTCAAAGAATCAAGGATTGCCTAACGATTAGCACTAAATGGCTGTTTAGAAATAAAGTCGATGAGTTAGGAAATATATTTAGAAACAAAGAAATATTGTTTGTATAGATATATATTCAAGAAGAAGTCATTGAATATATGTATATATTTTATCTTGTAGCTATATTTAAATCCCTTGGAATGTTTATTGCCTATATAGAACATTTGAATTTCAAACCATAAAAAAATGATATAAAGAGTGAATTCATAAATTTTTATATTTTTTAGGTTTATTTTTTTGAAAATACTCTAGATTTCAAAACCATCACTTTAAAAATCATGTGTTTAAATGAACAGTAATGTTATATGGTTTAAAACAAGCCTCTAATGTTTGGTATTATTGACTCTACTGTTTTTTCTGATTTCAAAATGTTTTACTAAAAAAATAGCTGAAAATAATTGTTTATAAAAATAATTTCTAAAGATTATTTAGTTATAAAAATTTATATTTATGTTTTTATTTTTTATTATTTAATAAATTATTCATTTACTATGTTTTAATAAATGATACAAAGTGTAATTTAAATAATATTGACGGGTTTCCCTAAATTCTTTTTTGGTTTTCAGATTTTAAAAAATAAGGATAGAAATATTTTAAATTAATATAAGATCATTAAATAATATATACAATATTTTTTCATTGATATTAATAATGTTAGTGATACTCTCATGAGTACTAGATACATTTTGGATCTTGATAAAGTTGGGAGAAAAGTTGATCAACCCACTTATAGAGGTATGATTGGAATTTTACTCTACATAACTGCTAGTCGGCCTCATATTTTTTGGATTTGGTGCATTGAACCACCTTATGTGTACATTATTATAAAAGTTATTCACAATTTTCGATAATTGTGAACTCCTTATCACATAATAATTGTACATATGTGTAACATATTTTGTGATAATTTCATAAGATTAGTTGTCACACTAAAATGTCATAGAAGTTCCAAACTATGATGAGAACTCATAAGTGATATAATGATCTTCTTAAATATATACTCCATAGTGCGATGATATCACTTGAGGGACAAAAATGAAACATGATATCAGGGATGGAGACTTTCAGGACATCTAGGAACCTTATCATGTTTTATACCATTGGTAATATCCAGTGTAGGATATTATGAGAATGAGACTCATCAGTAGGAAATCCAAATTTATATGTGTTGTTGGATGGTCCTATATACGAAAATATGTATTCATCAATAAATGTTTAGATTATTTTTTATGACTATAATATGTTTCATACATTAATATATTGATGAAAACTATGACCACATATGTTTGTGGTAAGGTAGGATAAGTCAGGAGCATGTCATGAAATATTTCATTAATGAATAATGAGAGTAATGTTTTCCCCCTATTATCTTTTACAAAAGTTGATATCATTGGCCCATTTGATGGAAATGATATTTCTTAAATAAATCCATGGACACGGTGTTCTATAGGTATGTTCAATTTCAATAAATCTAATTAAATAGGCATTGAGCACATAATATTATGGCATTAACACACAACCTTCTTGATTAGAGATATCGCGTAAAAAGGATTATATTACATAGTAAGAATTTGTATAAAGTAATATATCATTATGGAATTAACTTCTTTATCCATAAGAGCCTTGGTGTTTTTCTAGATGAAAACCTTGGACTTTATGTTGCTTCACCTATTTTTACATAGAAATAGTCCTAGAGGGTCCCACACTATGTATATACAGAATCTGAAATAAATAAAATATTATTATTTATTTTGATAAAATTTGAATAAATATTATTCTCGTGTGTGGTTTAAGAATTATTTATGTATTCATGATCACAATTGTTTTATCATCAGTTGTTTGAGAGAGTTTAATCTCAGAAAAATATTTAATAAATATTTGTTTTCTATTTAGGTAATATAATATATATTTTTTATTGGTTAATAATGAAGTGATGTATATATTTATAAAATAAATTATCATTATTTTTGGTGGGATAAATATTTTAAAGGATTGGAGGACTGGGTTTTTTTGGTCTGGTGAGAAATAATATATATTTAATATTATTTAATTAAATAAAATGTAATTCAATATGCATGTCAAGAACATATTTAAGAAATAATGATAATATTATTATTTTATACATGTGGTTCTGCATGGTATTAAATAAATATTAATGGGAGATTGTGAAATTATTTATATCAAAATCCAAGTGGTATTTACACTTAATTATATTATTTTTCCATGAGAGACAATTACTTTTTTTTGTTGTTCACAATGATAGCCAGGGAGAATCCTCCCTATACCTAGAGAGATCACTCTCTAAGAACACCCCCAATAACGAAGAATGATATTCCTACACCTCCCACTCTTGACTCTAGAGAGATCAAGGAGAATCACTTATAAGTGATTATCATGTCTATTATGGAGAACAATGCAAGCTATAGGATCTACCACACTAGCACCTGGAGATTCTTACAGTAATGTTAGATATTTTTTGGAATATATGTGGATCTTCTCTAGAGAGAATTTTCTCATGTGTCCCATAATGCATTGAAGATAAAAAATAGATATATTGTTAGATACATCAATAATTAAAAAATTCATTCAACGTAATTCTTTAATTGAATAAATTAATTATAAATAATATTTGATGTTCTTCTCTTTCGTTTTTATGTTTTATCCATTTTCTATTTTCATTGATTCAAATCCATTGATCTTGGGGTTAAGATACAAGTTGATCTCAGATTGATCATCAATTATAAAAATAAAAAATATAGGCATGTTCCATCGCATGATTACACTGCGCTCAGAACCTACATGTGGTATCAGAGTGGTCGCATAATTATTTATAATTATTTAATGATCATTTATTGATTCAATAATTTTTCATTTAGTTTTAAATTCAAATTTAACCATTCTATTAATCTGAATTGTGAGATATGATTCTTCCTATTGTTTCTCATAGATCTAATAAAATAAATTAATTTTAGGAATGAAATAAACTTACAGATCTCATCTTAAGATAATGAGGATTCTAGATAGATAACATAAGAGTACATTCCATGTAACTAGAGTAACAAATTGTGTACTAGTGTTCAATGAACCAAGAATTAATTCAGAATTAATTCAAACTGTGAACATTTAATACACACAGTGCATTTAATTTCTTACACAACTTGTCAACGGGGCCATCCTATAACACGTTTTTCCAGACTTCACATTGTGTAGCCATGTACATGGTGTTTTGTCCTTTAAGTAGTAGAATTGTTGTGTATTTCCATACATGACCTACCTTACTAGTGTCCATGTAACATGGAGACTAGACAGTGTGTATCCCATTGTACACGCCATGTACTCCAATTTTTATGAGGCCTGGTTTACATACCGAGTCCCTTAGTACATGCCTTAGATAAATAGTGAGGGACATACACGCCGTGTAGCATAATTTTACACATTGTGTAACTATACAAAATTATGTAGAATTAAAATTAATTTATTATACTATGTAAAACATGTAGAAATGTTTTTCTTGTGGTCAATATGTTGATAGGATTCTCCAAGTGATGGGTTTTAGTGTATATATATATATATTTAATTATTTTCTATGTAATGTCTAGATCCATGTATGACAATGAGTCGTAGTAGATATATTACTCTATGTGTGTTGAACCATAACACAATACAGAAAAATCATTTAATTTGTGTAATCATTATGTTGATGGTACACGTCATGAAGGTATGTGATAAGTCAAGTGTGCTCTTTATCAAAAGAGTAAACATTATACAAGAATAATACATGTTCGGTATATTTGAACATGTATTCAACGTGTTACCACTAAGTTACATTTATGTACATATTTAATTTTAAATAAATTTATGTAATTTCATTAAAATTATGATTAATGAGAATCTTAAATAAATTCAAATGGGAATTATGATAAATTGATTTATTAGTTAAATAAGATAATGAAATTATTTTAGTGTGATTTATCTTATATAATAATTATTATGAATTCAATGCTAGTTTTATTAGAATCTATATTCATTACCTGCATGTATATGACCATGAGAATTGACCAACAAATTTTACGGGATTGGTTTCATTTAATTTATTATTAATTTAATTTTGTGGCATGTTTTTCATCACTCATCTCATTATATATATGGGCATTCAATGCCATGGTTTAATTTATTTAAACCATTTTCCCCTCACCTTCATCTGAGATAACCATATGTAATTGATGGATCTCCCAAGATAGTGGAGGTGGTTCAAGTTTGGTGTTGAGGAAAAAACAATCCAAGAGAGATACATTAGTGGATTTGTAGGATGTTGTAACATGAACCTTAATTGTTTCAGGGATTTTTCCCCTGGGTTAATAATTATTTTACCAACCACTGGATAATCTAACCATTAGTAAAATATTATGATCATAACAACATATTATTTTATTTATTTCAAGTTTCTTGGTTAATTCATTAGAGATGTTTTATCATTATAACATGAATTAATGAATTAAAGATCGTGAATGATAGAACTAAAAGAAATGGGTTTATGAGTAAATATTATCTATGAAATGATTAATTACTTATGTAAAACCTCATAAAATTAACCAGCATGAGATAAAGATAATAATTTGACATTTACAAATAAAAGATAAAATCTATCAATTATATATATTCATTAAGAATATCTTATTAATTATTCAGTTAAAATTGAATTATAGTTCAATGTTCTTTACTAGAAAATGTCGGCATGCTTTCAATTAGAGGGGAATTCTAACATGATTTTTTGGTTTTATATAGCATAGTTCACAACAAGGGTTGACTTTCAAAGAAGGTCATGGTGTAACTGAGAGGAAACGATTACAAAAATCCAATTTAAGGATATTAGGATCTGGGGTCCTCTCAACAGATCAATTAACTGTGAGTTAATAGATTTGGCATTTAGAATGCATACCCAAAACCATTAAAGTTTCTTGAATAACCAATGTTGGGAAATTGAGAAGCAGAATATAGATCATTTCCCATATAATTTCCAAGGAACAAGATATTCCAAATCAAATGGTGTGGGCTATTAGGTTTTTATAAAATAGTTGGAGATTAATATATATAATATTTATTTATTTGTCTATATTTTTTTAGATAATGCACTACAAATATTGTCACCTTATGTTTAGAAATAATAATAAAATTACATTAAACATATCGTTGATGTCCATACTTGAGAAGGATAATATTATCACCAAAAAAAAATTCTAAGACTGATAAATGGCACTTAAAATTTATCCATCACTATAAACAGAGACTTTATGCGATGGAGAACCAATTCTTAAAGCTTCTGGAAATGAGTCTAGTGATGAAGAGTTATATCTCGATGAGAAACATTTAAAACCTTAACTGATGATCAGTTTTTCATTCTATAATTCATAACTAAAAAAATTATAAAGAATTATGAGGACATGGATTCTTATAGAAAGATGTATCACCTTTTGGATCTCTGTCAAGAGAAGTTGAGATAATAGAGATATTAGATCTCTAATGCTTTGTTTACAAATAATCTTGAAAAGTATTTATAGCTATGACTCCTATAGTAATGATAATTAGATACATTGAACTATTATACATATTATGGATTAAATTACTGAATGAGTTGTGCATAGATATCATACTTTTATCATCTCCCAAGACCTTCTCTAGTTTTATTGTTAACTATAATATGAGTAATAATGAGATGATTATTTTAGAACGTCCTAGTTTGATTCAACAAGTGGATAAGGATAAGAGAAATGAAAAATGAAAAGTCATTATAGTGAATAAGAAATGTGAGAACAGGAATAAGGTGTCTAATAATAATGACAATTATAAATATCCTGAGCACAATCCATCCGTGAAGAATAAGATTTAGAGGCAGGTCAAGGAAAAGGAGGCAGTAAGTTTTTCATGCGGAAAGTAAGGTCATTGGAAGAAGAACTACACCCATAAGTAACGGGAAGCTAAAGGTGTGTTCATTATCAATTGTATTATTTCCATATCTACACATTGAGTACTATATAAATATTTTCATTCTAAAATATTCATCCAAATCCAAGAACCAAGTGTATTTTAAGCGAATTCTAAAGGACGGGTGGATCTACAATTTTCCAACTACGTGATACGAGATACTTTGGTCATTGGTGACGACAACCTTTAATTACCAGTGGGATTGATTTCTATAGAGGATTATTATTATGTACAAATTGTTTCCAGGAATATAAGTTATATATCATCACTAGATGTAAATGGGTTTATTTTAATGTTTTGAAATAATTTTGTTTTCTTTTATAAGTACAACACATGTTATAGAATGGTGAATTTAAATGAAAACTTTTATCTATTAAATTATGAAAAGTTTATTGGAAATATAAATTGAATCATGTTGACATGACTCATAATACTCCTAGATATGAAATCACCTTCTTGATCACATAAATTAGAAGCGTTTGATAAATATATATCAGGTTATTTTTTAGACTCATTTGAGTTAAAATTATTTGAACGATGCCATTTTGTTTAAAAAGAAAAATTACCAATTTTCATTTAGTGGATAGAGATAAAGGTATACATAACTAAAATTATTTGTACACACTGATTTTTGTGGACCATTTATAGTAGAATATATTGGATGGTATTTTTACTTCATAACGTTTACTCAAGACTCGTGTAGATATTGTTATATCTACATGAGGAGGTATAAGTATGACTACTTTATGAAATTCAAGGAATTCAAGAATAGACCATATAATCATAATGGAATGAAGATAAAGAATATTATATCAAATAAAGGTAGTGAATATATTAAATAAGAGTTTATCACCATTCAACAGGTGTTTGGTATTCTATCTCAACTCACCCCACCTTACACACCGTAGAAGAATAGTCTCAGTGAAAGGAGGTATCATACCTTGTTAGACATGGCAACTTCAATAGTGAGTCATCTTGTTCTTCCATAATCCTTATGAGGATATAGGTTATAAAATACAGAAAACACATTAAACCAAGAACCAAATAAAGAGTCAAAGAAAATTCTTTTTCTATTATGTAGTGGAAATAAACTAGTCTTGTGCATAAACATATTTTGGGTTCTGAGGTAGTTTTTAAGGACATAACAAGAAAAAAACAAGCATCTCAAGGCACAAAGTGTATCTTTATATGGCATCCTATGGAACCAAATGAATTTGACCATACAACACCTCAGACAATAATGTGACTATCACTAGAAAATTCATCCTTATTGAGAGGGAGAACTTCCTAAAAAGTATAGTGGGAGAAAGATTGAATTTGACGAAGTTGGAGCTCATGATACAGAAGAGATGGTATAGGAATAGATTCTATAGGTCCCTATGGATGATTTTTTCCTATAACACAAGAATTGAATTGGAGAATGAGAGATTTAAGTGAACCAGAGAGATATAGTATTCTATTCACCTAAGAGTATGAGTCATTTTTGGTTAACAATGATGAACCTATCTACTATAAAGGGGCAGTAGAGAGCTCAGAAGTTTCAAGATGGAAAGAAACTAATAATTTTGAAATTACATCCACGTATCAAAACAATGTTTTGGATATGGTTAATGCACCAATTGATTTAAACACCATAGGGTGAAAATGGGTATTCAATAGAAAAATAGATACGAAAGTAAAGAAAATAAAATCCTATAAAGGACAACTAGTAGAGAAAAGTTTTAAACAACATCCTTGAATTGAATTTGATGAACCCTTTTCACCATTTTATATGTTTGAATCCATCATAATTATACTTGATATAAAATATTACCATGACTATGAAATTTTGATGATGGATATCAATACATATTCCCTTAATTGGAATATTCAAGATTTTGCCTATATGACACAACTAGAAGGGTTTATGATCCTAGGTGATGCCAAACAGGTTTTCAAGTTGAATAGATCCATTTAGGGAATAAAAAAATAATATAATTCATGGAAATTTTAATTTTGTAAAGCTATAATAGAGTGTGTTTCATTGATAATAAATTTGAGTCATGTGTTTATAATAGGTTTAATGGGAATATAGTCATTATGTTAATTTTATATGTTTATGACATATTACATATTCAAAATAACATAATAGTCTTACAGTCTGTTAAGGAGTGGTTAAAAAAATGTTTCTCCACAAAGGACATATGAAAATAATCTTATATTATATTGATCAAAAACATTCAGGATGTATCAAAGAGGTTGGTAGGACTAATTCAAAGTTCATATGTTAACCAGGTAAAAATGAGATTTAGTATGGAATAATCCTACAGGGTATTGGTTCCAGTGTCACATAGAATTCATAATTAAAATAAAACATATAATTAAACACAATAAGAGAAAGAGATAATCTGTAAGATCCAATACACTTCAGCGATAATATCAATCATTTATGTCATGTTATGTACTTGATTTCATGTTGCCTATTAAATGAGTATCATGGGAAGATATCAAACTGATCCAAGAAAACACCATCGGTCTACTATTAAGGCTATACTTATGTATTTTAATTGACTAAGGATATGTTCATTCTATATGGTTAGGGTGTGGAGATAGTCATCAGGGGTTATAATGATGTTAGTTTTTAGACAGATGTTAATGTTCTTAAGGCATAGTCAGTATATGTTTTTCGTATCATTGGAGAACCTATGAGCTAGAAGAGTTCAAGGCTTCCAGTTTACCTTGCTTGTACAGTGGAGTATGAGTATGTAGCATCTTATGATGCATCCAATGAATCCATTTTTTATTTGAAACCTGGTCTATTATATTGATTTGGTTCTTATAAGTAAATTTCATATCTTCTTGTGTAATGATAATACTTCAGCATTGGCTCTTGATAAAGAGATGAGGTCACAACAAAGAAAAAATAAAATACTTCGGATATATCACCTCTTGAGGTATTTTTATCAAATTGGTTTTGTTTCATTAATTAGAGTAATGATATAAAAGAACGTGGTGGACCCATTGAATAATGTCCTATAATGCAAAAGCATGAGTATCATGTGAGGGCTAGAAGACATAATGTTGCAAGCAGTTGGCCCTTGTTCAAGGGGGATTCTATTGGATTTGGTGACCAAGAATCAACTTCTCTATACTTTATGATAACTTTTAAATATAATTTTTACTATTACTAAACATATTATCACATAATTATTGTTATTATGTATTACATAGTATGTGACGATATCCTAAGAGTAGTTGTCCAGATAAAAGGTCAAAATAGTTCCCTGATATGATGAGAACCTATAAGTTATATGAAACTATTCATAAATATATATTACATACCTAGATGATATAATTTTTTGGAAACAAATGATATAAGATATCAGGGGTGGATACACATATGAATTTTAGTCACCTTCTCATGGTGTATTCCCTTTGTAATATCTAGTGTTGGACATTTTGAGAATGAGGGCCACAAGTAGAAAATTAGAAATTATAAATTTCATTGGATGTTCCTATATTCAGATGTTTGTATTTATACTTATAAATTAATATTACTATTTATGAGTATTGTAAGTTTCATCCTTTGATGTATTGATGAAAACAGTGATGACATATGTTCACAGCAATGTAGGATATGTTTTGTGTGTCTTGAGTAGTATATCATTAATGAATAATGAGATAATGTTTTTTCATCTATTCTAAAACATAATTTGAGATCCATGGCCCTTTTTATTGAAATGAAAAAGCCTAAATAAATCCATTTCCATTGTGTTATATTAGAAAGTATGATTTTTCAGAAGTAAATGAATAAGACTTAGAGCATAAAGGTTGATGTCACCAGCATGCAACCTGCTTGATTAGAGATATTGTGTTAATGGGATCAATTACATTTCATGTGTCTGTATGAGGTATTATTTCATTAAGACACTAAATAATTTCTCTATTTGTTCCATGGCATGTTTCTGGATGATATCCTTGTACTTTAGGATTTTTCACCTAATTCCACTAAAAAATATTCGTAGTGGGACACACACTAAGTGTATCTAGAATCTCAATATAAAAATTTATTGTTTTTTAATATTTAACAAGTTAAATTAACATTATTCCCACACATGGTTTAATAATTAGTCAAGTATTTTGGATTGCATGTATTTCATTAAAATTTATTCGAGAGAATAAATGTGAGTATAATATTTAATAAATATTAATTTTTTATTTAGTTATTAGAGAATGAAACATGGATATTTATTTATTAAATACAATTTCATTATTAAAATCCTGGTAAATATTTTTGAGGAATGGAGGGTAGGTTTTTTAGGTATACTAATAAATAATATTTATTTTAATTTTCATGTTAAGCGCAAATCGAGGAAATAATAATTATGTTATTATATTAGACATGGGTTTCAATAACGAACTAAATAAATATTAAAGGTAACCTGTAAAAATATTTATTTCTAAACTCTAGTGGAATTTAAAGCTAATTATATTATTTTTCAATGAGAGAAAATTCATTTATTTATTGTGAAAAACAATATCCAGAGAGACTCCTATCAATGCCTAGAGATCTCAGTCTCTATGTACTCTCCCAAAAATGGAGAAATTCCTTCCTTCACCTCCCACTCTTTCATCTAGAGAGGTCATGGAGAATTATTTGGAATTGATTCTTATGGTGATAACAAGCGAACGAAAAAAGTGATAGGATATTCCATGCTAGCACATAGATATTCCTACGGAGAAGTTAAGATATTTTTTGAACTTGTGTGGATCACCAATAGGGGGAATTTTATGTTGATTCCTACAACACAAGGATAATAAAACAGAAATATTTTGTTAGATCCATCAATGAGAAATTAATTCACAGAAGTTAATTCTTTAATTTCTTACATCAATTATAAATAATATATAAGGATCCACTATCTGGTTCCATTATTTTATCCATTGTATATTTTCATTTATTCAATACCAATGATCATGGGGTTTATAATCATTTTGATATCAGATTGATCATTGATCATTACAAAAATAAATGTTGGGCATGACCCATCACATGATTCCGTTACGCCCGAAACCTACAATATAATTTTTATTGAGTTTTTGTCATCCCATTTTCGAGCAAAACCAAATGTTTCACATTTACATTCAATCAAATAGATTTTAAAATAACACATCATAAAAATCAATTTAGGACTATTCTATTCTAGGGGACAAGAATTATACTTAGTTATTGATATGTTGACTTTAGTGGTTATAATTTAAGTAGAAAAAAAATGTATGGAACATGTCACATTTTGGGAAAGTCATCAGTTTCATGTTTTAGGATGAAATAAAATTATACTACATTATCCACTAATGAATCTAATTACATAGATGAAATTGGTTTCTATGCACAGATTTTGTGGTTAAAACACACTTTTCTAGACTATGGATATCAATTTCCACAAGTCGTTATAAATTTTGATAATTCAAGTGATATTAACATTTTCAAGAACACTATTCCTTAATCTAAAAAAACATATTTATATAATACATCATTTACTAAGATATCATTTCAAAAAAGGATGTATAACTCTTCTATTTGTAGGAATTGAACATTATATTTATGAATTATTCATGAAGACAATAAACATTGAGATAATAAGTTATATTAGACATGAAAATGGAATGATAATTTTTTTAATCATTAGTTTTTAATGTTACGTTACTTGTGGTTGAAAAATTATATAGACTAGGACTGCTGTGGCTGATAAATCATTTGTAACATCAACCATTTGATCGACTGTTATATGATACAATAATCATTTTCTACAATTCAACATGGACTGTTAGAAATGCTACCATAACTCTCACCACCGTAAGGATATATCATTAGTTAGTGATAGTTTTGTGCTATCGTAGGTGTGCTACAATAAGAAATATATCCTTGACATGAATCATTTTTATCCAAAAGTACATGATACCCTGAGCACTACTGTTTGGATATTCTGTCCCATGTGCCACCATTTCTTTTAACTATCATTTCTTACATTGAATAACAATTATTATTTTTAATGAATTTTATTATATTTATTTAAAATCTAGTTTCAAATTTTTAAATACATAATAATTAATTTCCCTAAATATGAGTTTGAGGATCTCCTTCAATCATGTGCCTCCCCCGAAATCTCTCTTCTTCTCCATTTCTATCTTTAACTTCTATGAGTTGATCCTTCAACCATTGAATCTTTCCATAAATGGTTTTTGTAAAACATCCACCTTTCCCTCTTTATGATCCATGAAATTTGAATACATAAAGTGGAGAATATATTCATCTAGTAAAGGAATGTAATCTAATGCGTTTGTCACAGGGTGTCATCACTCAAAGTGAAATTTATGTTTAATAGTTAGTCTAAAGAAAGTCACTTGTGATGAAATTGTTCCAGTACAAAGGATGTATTGAATGGTTCTCAGGGAATAACTTTTCATTATATCGTATGTTAGTAAACTAGTTTTATCTGTTTTCAATGTATGTATTCAGATAAAATAATTATTTCCTCATTATAATGATTGATCGAAGAAATATTGATCTTTCATCAAAGTTGTGATCCAAACATTCCTTACCATAGAAGACATGAGGATTATCAAGGTAAATTTTCTATTCATGAGGACTTATTAATGGAGTATGTCCTTCTAGATCTTAATGGTAATGATACTATGTGAATACTATCTATAGTGGATATGGATGGTGAATGCCTCTTCCAATTTATGTTTATCCAGCATATTCTATGTCATACGAAGGAAGACTTTTTCATTATAAGGTATCACGAATTTTTTTTAAATTCATTATGAAAGGAGGTGATAAGATTAACCTATTTATAAATCTAGTGGTTCAGGTAGGGGATATTTGAAAATCATCTTATTTTTAAATTCATTACCCTATCCTAAAATGATATCTTTTTTATTATATGAAAAGAACCTTGTGTGTGAATATGAAGAGAAGATAACCAGTTTTTTTTATTTCATGACTCAAGAAACCTATAAAAGGATAAATGTAAACTAGAATCCTTGGTTAAGGAAATTGGTGCATGATAATGATAAGTTGTGTGAAGGATTCAGCCATATTTATCACACTAATAGACCAAGAAATGTGACTGATCCTAGCATGGACCAAATAATGTTGTGTTGTATTCATCTAATGAGTAATTTGAGGTTTTTAAGGTTACTAGGGTAAAATATACACATGTTTTATTAAAATAAGGAATTGACCCGGATGTGGTCAAAAGTACCAATGCATAATATGGGTTATCCAACCCTATAATTTCAATTCCTAATAGAGAAAAACTTCTTCGAGAAGGAAATTAATCAGAATAAAATGAAGTTCCATGTAATGATTAGTTATAGAATTATTTTTATAACAGTTCTTAAGAGGTTGGTGAGGTGTTAGATTGATCTGATGAAGATTATGATGATGGAGATAATAAATAATAGTATAACCATACTTATAGTATTTCTAAATCTTATGAGTCAACTGGAGATGTAAGGCATAGTCCTTCTTAGTATTTTTCATCGATTAATGATTTTGTTCACAGGGATGAACTAGTTAGTTCATAAGGTCGGGACTCAAAATGTCAAATTGAGTCAGTTGCTTCAAATAATGATGAAGATTTTGCACTATATGAGGAGGATAAATATCCACAATCAAGGTTGTTTGGTATTACACACCCTAATTCTAATAGATAAAATGATTCTAGTGATAATGATAGTGATAAAGATAATAATAAGGGATGTCCACCTAATCATAGGCGACATTCCATTAATATTTCTAGGAAATATCTTAAGGGATCCTTGATTGAAATGATTGATCTAGAAGAGGATTTAGATTTTGTTCCTACTGGTAATATTGGTCTGGATGCTATACATGAGGAAGCAATCTTTACTAACCAGTAGAGGATTCCATATCATCTAAATTATTAGTCTCCTCCTCCCAGTTATGTGACTAAAGAATATTTAGATACATTAATATAATCCCTGTTGACATATCTCAATGGGATGCTCAATTTCACACCTCCTCATGAAACAAAACTCATTGAAGCTAATATTCATTGGTAATTTCACACATATATCATAAGACGATGATTAAAATAAAAGAACTACAAATTAAGAATAGTAGGATAGAATAATAGATGGATGTAGTTCAAACCACATTGAATGAAATTAGAGGATGATTTTCTAAGTGGCCATTATCTCTTGTAGAGAGATTGGAGTCACTGTCTATAGCTGGTGCTTCCTCTTCTACTTATAAATCTTCTTCCCCTTCCTCTTCTGATATTTATTTGATCTTCATAAATATGAGAGAATACATTCTGGATGATATAGGTTCTTCTACTTCATCTCATCAAAAATTACATTATCAGATAAAATGACATAGTTAGAATATTTTTAATCTGGATAAAGAATTCTTGAATAATGATAGGAGTGGTATAGAAACAATGTCTAACACTCTAATGTATTAACTTTCATATATTTATATAAATAATAAAATTAGTAATAATTTTAGTTTTTTGGATGATAACATTAGGATTTCTCCTGTGACTAGGGTCTTCAAGGGTATGGTCAACCATCAGAAGGCATTATCACCTCATCCAATGATTTTAATGGAAGAAAAAACTGATGTATTCATAGAAATAGCGCATGGTGGATGTGTGATAACAAAATGTATAGAGTTGAGGGAACATTTTTTTATACTACCAAGATAGAAGTGATAGCTTCTATGGTTCTTCAACTAGACAATCCCTTGAATGGATACATCTCTACACCTCTCTCTATACCTTTCTAGGATACTTCTATTACATTGTACCCTTTGGTCGTCACTCCTATTGAAGATGTGAGACATCTTAGACCCATGGAATCTTCTAGCATTATATGTTCACCACTTTCACCTCTATATCCTCCTTCCTCCTCTTCTATTCCTCCCACCGCTGGAAAATTAAATGGGATGGTGTATTATACATCTGTTATATTTAATTATTCTTCCTAATTTTATGATTATCATTTGATAGGGAATGTTTTTTGTTTACACTTTTTATGATGTAAGTTTTATATTTTGATGATTAATGCAACAACTCCATTTTTATTCTTTTTTTATTAGTTTGTTTTTTTTCTAATTCATTTTTACAATATTGATAATCCCAAATGGGAGATTAATTTTTTGAATGGAATTTCATATGTTAAATTTTATAAAGTAAATGGATAACTGAGTGTATCACATATATACATGAAATGTTAAGAATAATCTTCACTTTTATGTGTTATTTATCTTCTAGGAATTTATATATGGTTTATAAATTTCACAATTTCTGATCATAAAAAAGGGGCATATTTCTGGAACATCATTTTTTTAACGATCCCAAATCATGTTTGTAATAATTAAAATGAGTTTAATTATTTATGATACTAAATAATATTCTGGAAAAAAATATGAAATTTTGGCTTAGTGTTGATCAACTACTAGAAGGATCTACTCTCAGTTTAATAGTTCTAGTTCTAGAGTGAATATATCATTCAAAAATATTCCTTGAGATTGATCTACCACTGCTTATGTGATATTGTTAGAATATATCTAACACCCAGATGGTCTACCTCCATACCGTGCGTCATCCAAAATATCTACTATTCAAGGGGATATTGATAGTGATCTATTAATAAAGGATTATACCTTCAGTTCAAGATTCTAACTTCAAGTAATCTATTTCCAAAGTCCAATTTTAGAATACATATTCATCATGGAATAACATATATTGAAATTGGATATGTGAATGAATCGTCTATGTTATCTACCTCTGTGAATCAACTACTTGACCAATCGAATACATCATTCTCAAGGAGTGTTTTAAAATAAACAATGTCTAGTTTAAGGTATTAAATTCAGTAAGAATCACAAGGATTTAAGAATGATTATTCTTAAATGAATCAAAATATTCATTAAGGAAAAATACATTCTATCCAAATTTTCATCCCAGTATGAGGATCCATATTATTTTATTATAATTCTTTAATCGATACTTAAACCATGAGCACTTTAAATACCATGAATATCCCTCATGTGAAAAAATAGTGAAGGGTTAATAGGTTTATTTCATAATGAATGACTAATAAACATATGTGTGTACCTGTTCTTCACAAAGGAATCATTCAGAACATCTTTTGACACTTTTTTCACTTTCTATGCAATCTTAGTTGAAGGCTTTCAAAAACAAATTCAGAGAATCCTAAACAACAAAAGCTGTCTAGAATGAGATGTGTAGGATCAGAATAACTATGTAGATGCTCAATATACAAGAGGGGGGTGAATTGTACACTTTAAAAATTTCCTGAAACAAGGAATTATCTACGTTTCACAAAGTTAAACTAAGAAAATTCACAACACCTCTAACACCAATGAAATATTGGGACAAAGTATGAAGTTACAAACTTCTAGTTCTATGCACATGCTTATATCTAGAACGTGATTCTTAAAAATAGGTTCCTGAAATATGGATCGTGAAATTGAAACTTAACCAAAGTTTACAATATGAGACTTTACCTTATATTTTATATAATCTAAATTAATCAGAGTACGAGTAAGGAAGTATAAGAATGTTATACATTCCTTAGTAATACAAAATGCAGTGGAATAACAAGTAGTAAAACTACATGTAACAAACAATAACTCTTTTATCCCAAAGAGAAGGGTATTCAACAACCTTGGATAAAGGTCCCTTGATTTATACTTTCAAGTAAATCTGTCTTACCCACACCAGGGTAAGCCCTCGATACGAAGATCGAAGTCTCTGTCTTGCTATCCCTGCAAGCCATCAACTTCAAGGTAGTTGGAACCTATGTCTTCCTCAGCAAGGAAGACCTCGAACTTCAAGGTAGTTGGCACCTCTGTCTTCCTATCCCTAGAAGCCCTCAAATGTAATCACCAACATTCAGAGTCGCAAGAAGCAATATGAACGAGCAGTTCAGTACGCACATGGCATGAAAAGATTCTCTCTCTAGAAATCACCTTAACAACATGTGGTCTCTAGAGTGATCAACTTCTTCATTATTTTTGAGCTCTTTAAAATGAGCTTCTATTTATAAGCTTAGTTGGAACGGTTGGCTCCCTCCTCCAACGGTCATATATTCCTTAAATTTCAGAGGGACTTGTATATGTGTCACTTAACTAATGGTTAGTTAGAAACAGAATTGATGACATCGTTTTATAACAAAATATGTGTAACTAAAAGCATTACATATTTTTAAAATGAAATGAGTGTAAGCATAAGAAAAACTGTAGTTCAGAATGAAAGAAAATAAAAGTTTGGAATCTAACCAAAATGGAATTTGGAGTATATAATAAACAGATATTCAGATTATGTTTTATTGGAATTCATAACCTGAATTCTATAGAAATCTGGAGTCTGAATTTCTAATGAAATTCAGAGTCTGGATTCTCCAAAGTTCAGAATCTGATCTACCAGTGTTCGGAGTCGAACATGTAGAAGATCGGAGTTAAACTTGTAAAAGTTCGAAGTCGATGTCATAGAAGTTCAGTGTAACACCCCGACCCTAGTTACCCAGAGTCAGTGCATTATTACCTAACATTGGCATGATCACAAGAAAGATCAAATCTCGAAAGACCGATTAGTTTAGTAGCCTTGGAAACACTAGATATATTCATAAGTCTTACATTACATCATAAAATGAAAAACTACTACAACAACATAATGTCTCCATAATCCACACTCATATCCCCTCATAATATCCTTGCAGGTCATTGATAATTTACTTCTTCACTTCCTGGGAAAAATAAAACATAGAAAAGGGATGAGTTCAAATGCCCAGTAAGGATAACAATATAGCGGAAACTTTCATAAATAAGAATAAACATTTAAGGCAATGTATAACTAAAACAAAATCCTTCCAAACTTGAACTTTCAACATGGTATGGCATAAATAAAATAAAATAATGCCATTTACTTATTCACATGGATATTCTAATAATCGAATAATCACATGCAAAATAAATAACCCCTTCCAAAATGTTGGAATGCATAATGCCAGACTATCATAACCACATAGCCAAGGCCTCGTGCCAAGACTACAAATAAGATTTTGTCAAGGCCTTGTGCCAAGACACTAGTTTGTCTCATGAGACCTACCGATGCATCGAGGAGCTATAGCGGGCTCCACCCGTCACATATTAAGTCCAATGCATTCCCATATGAAAAGGTTTAAACATAACAAAAACATTCGTATTAAAACTAGCATATGAAAAGTCAATAATTTCACCATAAACTATGAATGGTATAAAAATAGCACATCCACAGTCAAACATATCACAAAACCTTCAATACAATATAGAAGTTTTGTATCATAATAAATCAACTTCGAATAAGCGTAAAATCCATCAAAGGATGTTGACATAGATGAAATCAAAACACTTTTTAGTGAAATATCTCATTCTATTCATGAAATCATTTAAGAGCCATATAAAATAAAACATTTTCTTTAAAATATTCTTATAAGCTTGTATGTAAAGCTTTGAAGATTTTATAACGGTGGAAAATAACCGCACCCGCCGAATAAGTTAAAAAAACATTCTTACCTTAATTCTGTCGAAAAGGTTAAAAAGGACTTTGTTTTGAAAACAACGGAAATATTCTTCTTATAAAAAGTCAAAAAAGGGTATAAATGACTTTAACCCATATTCTTGTAAATAATAATAATGTTTTGAAATACATTTTGAAGAAACATGGATGTGGATGATAAAGAGATCCTAGTAGATTATTACGTATAAACAACCTCGGATAATGAAGAGATTGTGAAATAACCCTTACCAATTTGGTAACTTCAGAAACATACAACCCATGAAAGTGGTGTCATACAATGAATATGTAAATACACATAAATTAGAGTGTATTACACAAAGAATATAATTATGGGAAGTACATACACCACACAAAATGTGATAGTGGCAATATGGCATGAATCTCACGGGAATAAGGAGTGAGATGAAAACCCCTTACCTTGTACTTTTCCTTGGTTGGGGTAGGATAACCTCCTGTATAATGGTTAAATAATTGTTATTAAATTATAAAATAATCATATACATTATTATGATATCATACATGATCTTTTAATATTGATTTTATAATAATATCTTAGTATTATCGTTGTTTCAGGTGTTAACTTACTTGTTTTCTTTTATATGTTTTGCTACGTAAGACATGTTTGTAAAGAATAGGTTGTATATTATTCATATCCAGAATGATATAAAGTCCTTAAACATCATTTTTTAAATCATCAAATGATAAATATACTTGAATGGATACGATGGAGAATGAATCTCATCGCGTTCGTGGAGACGGTAGTCCGTACGTACGCACGAGCGACAATATCATTCTTTTGATATTAAAATAATATATAAATGGATGGTATATCATATATATAGAATAATTAACATTTTATATTTATTATTTACATGAGTTACACATCATTATTATACCCATCCAAATAATATATTATTGAATAACAATTACACCACGACGTGGAGACGGTAAGCCGTACGTACGCACGTATGGTGACATGTTATTCAAAGGGTGGATAGAATACTTAATATGGTTGTACCATATTTATAATAAAATCACAGTATATATATGATAATAGAGTTATTATTTTATAATGGTAACAACAATGGAAGAAGAAGTGGAAGAAGAAAGGAACTTGAAAAAGGGTGGTGAAATCATAACCTCTTCTTCGGTTTCTTCCTTTTGATTTGATCAAAAGGGCACCTTACGTTGGCTTTATGATCAAACTAAGGCCTCTAGGGTGTATTTAGGGAAGTTGGAAGAGTATTTGGGAAGAGTTTGGCCAAACCAAAAGGCTTTGAAGGTGTGAATAAATGAGAAGGAGGTGTGCCCTTTTATAAGAGGGGTGAGGGGCACCTTTGGAAAAGTTAGAGATATTAGTTTATAATAAATTCATATTCAGTTTTCAATGGCTCCAAAGTTGATTATTCATAGGTTAAAGTGGGGATGGGTCGAAAAAACCTCAACCAATAGAATTTAGACAGGTTTGGGTACTTATATAAACTGTATCTTTAAGTATTAACTCTAAGTTAATTAGTTTCACTTTTACAATGTCTCTTTGTATTTTTATATAATATGGTTAATAAACTTACCATATACATCCAAGAGACCCCCAATTGGTCCATTAATGATGAACCTATCATGATATAAGTCTCATGGCCAAACCTTAGATTTTTAAGAATTTAATATCAATTAATAATATAATATTTGTTTTAAAAACTCTTTTATGTCAATTTTGACACTATTCAATAGTTGATTTTTCTGAAACTCATAACAGATTGATTACTTAGAAAAAAGTCAATTAAATCAATCCTAATATATCATATTATCCTAGAAAATTAGTTTAATTCATTAAAAGTTTCATATTATATTTATTCTGGTATTTATAATATCAATTATTTTAATTTTTCACTATTATAGTAATTAATTCTTCATCATTGTGTCATAAATAAATTAAATTATTTAATGTCTAAAAATTATAAATAAAATATCATTATGTAGGAAATATTTTTATATTTCTAATGAATATTTATAATCTAAAATCCAACATATATAACCCTATGTAAACATTATTTTTCTAAAAGATATATGCTTGTGTCATTTTTGTATTCATTTTAACTTAATTAAAATAAAGTGTCCCTATCACCTACAAGTGGCACCATGGGGTCCCAAAATCGACCCAAAGATGCCTATGGTCGAACATGTATCAACCAATAAGGCTAGGACACGTTTTAGGGTAATTTAGTATTATTATAATATTATTTTTTTAACCCTTATTTACCGGATTTACCATTAACCATGGTAAATAAAATATTTACCGCAGTAATTATTCAAAATGTCTAAAAATAAAAGTTACCTATTTACACAATTTAGAAATCCTGATTCCAAATATGGAATCCATTTTTCCTAAATTCAATACACAGAATTGGCAGAAATTAATTTAAAATTATATCCCGCTGTAAAAACAAAAAGCGTGTTTTTAAGAGATAATAACTATCAAAAGATTGACACTTGTTTATGTTCGGTTTAATGGTAAAATTATGTCCAATGACCAAAATTATATTAAATGGTAAAAATATATTCTAAATATACTTTAAAAACACTCAAATTAATAATTTATCACTATTAATTATTTTGTTTAAAAAAGTTGTTTTTAATTAAAATTTAGTAATTTTCACTATTCATCAAAATATGAAAGTTATCCGAAAAGTACCAAAATTTCACCTTAGGCTAAATTCAATATTACGAATCCAGAAATGAAGTCCATTTTAAAATATAAAATATATATAATTTTAAAAAGTAGGTATTACTATTCATAACGGCTAGTTTGATTGGTTATGGTGTGTTAGAACTCGGTGTTGCGTACAACACACGCTATCACATTATTCAAAGAGAAGCGTACCGTAGAAGCTTGGGGTGTTACATTCTCCCCTCCTTCAAATAATTTCGTCCTCAAAATTTCTAGAATACTTATCACATGAAATGACTCGGGTGGGTCTTCATCATAAGTTCCCCGGGTTCCCATGTTGCCTCTTCCATCTTATGGTTTCTCCACAAAACTTTTACCAGATGCATCGTCCGGTTTCTCAGTACTTGTTCTCTCGTATCAAGAATCCTGACGGGCTCTTCACAATAGGAAAGATCAGGTTCCAGTTCTAATTCCTCATAGGTGAGTACATGCGTTGGGTCAGGCATTTATTTCCTCAACAGAGATACGTGGAACACATCGTGAACTTTGGAGAGACTTGGCGGCATTTCCAATCGGTAAGCCACAGCCCCAATTTGTTCTAGAATTTAGAAAGGTCTGATGTACCTAGGACTCAATTTACCTTTCTTACCAAAACGTATGACTCCCTTCTATGGTGATACCTTCAGGAAAACATGATCACTGACTTGAAATTCCAAATCCTTCCTTCGATTATCGGCATAGCTCTTCTGCCTACTTTGAGCTGCTTTGATGTGATTTTAGATTACCTTCACCTTTTCCACTGTTTCCTCCACCAATTCTTGGCCTACAAGTTTTCTTTCACCAACGTCATCCCAACAGGTTGGTGTACGAAATCTCTTCCCGTATAACGCTTCATATGGTGCCATATGAATACTCGAATGGAAGCTATTATTATAGGAAAATTCTACCAGTGGTAAATATTGTTCCCACATACCCTAAAAGTCAAGTGAGCAAGATCTCAACATGTCTTCTAAGGTCTGAATAGTCCGTTCTGATTGTCTGTCTGTCTGAGGGTGGTAAGTAGTGCTCAAATGAAGTTCAGTATCCAGGGATTTCTGAAGACTTTTCCAAAATCTTGAAGTAAAACGGGGATCACGATCAGAAACAATCGATAGGGGTACTCCATGAAGTATCACAACTTCATTAATATATAGTCTTACTAGACGTTCTAGGGTTAGATCTTCTCTTATAGCAAGAAAATGTGCTGACTTGGTAAGACGATCAACAATAACCCATATTGTATCATTCCTTCTAGGAGTCTTTGGTAGCCCCATGACAAAGTCCATCATAATATTATCCCATTTCCACTCCCGTATGGGAAGAGTTTGCATGACTCCTCCAGGCTGTTTCCTTCCATCTTTAACTTCTTGACAAACCATACATCTTGACACAAAATCAGAAATCTCCCTCTTCATGTTGTCCCACAAAAAATGTTCCATCAAATCTCTATACATTTTGGTGCTCCCAGGGTGTATAGAGAAATTGGAACTATGAGCATCATCCAACAATTCCCTTTTTAGATCAGGTATATCGGGAACACAAAGTCTCTTCCCGAATTTCAAAATTCCATCTTCATACACAAAGTCTCTCAATCTCCCATCATTCACAGCTTTAATATTCTTTTGAACTCCATCATCATCGGACTGAGAACTCTTAATCCTTTCTAGTAAAGATGGTTTGACAACCATTTGAAAAAGAATTGATGTTTCACCTTCCCTGGTTATTCCCATGTCCATCTTCACTAGATCCATGAAAATGGGAACCCTTTCAATTCTCATACTGTTCAAAACTCCATGGTCTTTTCTACTCAAAGCATCTGCCACCTTGTTTGCTTTCCCCGGGTGGTAGTGTATCGTGCAATCATAATCCTTGTGTAATTCAAGCCGTCTCCTTTGCCTCATGTTGAGTTCTTTTTGTGAAATAATATACTTCAAACTCTTGTGATCAGTATAAATCTCACATTTTTCACCATAGAGGTAGTGCCTCCATATATTAAAAGAAAAGATCAAAGCTGCTAACTCGAGATCATGAGTAGGATAGTTTTGTTCATGAATTTTCTACTGTCGTGATGCATAGGCCATAACTCTATCATTCTGCATAAGGACACAACCAAGTCCTTTCTTTGATGCATCACTATAAATAACGAACCCATCATTCCCCGATGGTAGAGTCAATATAGAAGCATTGACTAATGTTCTCTTCAGTTCTTCGAAACATTCTTCACACTCTTTTGTCCAAACAAATTTAACCCCTTTACGAGTGAGCTTCGTTAATGGGTTAGCCAATCGGGCAAAATTCTGGACGAAACGTCGATAATAACCTGCCAAACCAATAAAACTGCGTACCTCAGTTATACTCGTAGGTTCTGGCCATTCTTGGATTGCCTTGGTTTTAGAAGGATCAATAGATATTCCATCGTTAGAGACAATATGGCCAAGAAAAGAAATCTCCTGAAGCCAGAATTCACACTTGCTAAACTTCCCATATAATTCATGCCTCCTCAGAGTCTTCAAGATAATGCGCAAGTGATTTTCATGATCTTCGTAGCTTTTAGAGTATACTAAGATATAATCAATAAATACCACCAAAAATTCATCAAGATACTCCTTGAAAACTCTATTCATCAGATCCATGAATACAGAGGGTTCATTAGTCAATCCAGACGGCATTACAGTAAACTCGTAATGCCCGTACCTGGTTCGAAATGCTGTCTTCAGAATGCATTCCTTCTTCACACACAACTGATGGTATCCATATCGAAGGTCAATCTTTGAAAAGTATTGAGCTCCATGAAGTTGGTCAAATAAATCATCAATACGTGGTAGAGGATACTTTTTCTTTATCGTTATAGCATTGATCTCCCTGTAGTCGATACATAACCTCATAGATCCATCTTTCTTTTTAACAAAAAGTACAGGGGCTCCCCATGGAGAAACACTAGGGCGAATAAATCCCTTATTACTCAATTCCTCTAGTTGTTTCTTTAGTTCGACTAATTCTACAGTGGCCATTCTATAAGGGGTCTTCGATATAGGCCTTGATCGAGGAATCAAATCAATGGAAAACTCAAATTCTTGTTCTGGAGGATGTCCAAGTAAATCTTCCGGAAATACATCTATAAATTCTTTCACAACAGGTACATCCTCTATTTGAACATTACTTTCCTCACCGACAGTTATTTCATTCTCTTTCTCCCCAATAATTGAATTTAGTTGAGCTATTGATGATGGATCTAAATAAGAATTAGGTGGTGACGATTCTGCTCTAAAGATAAGGTGTTCCTTATCATTATCATCAAGAATCGTAACCTCTTTCTTCTTACAATAAATCTTCGCATCATAGTCCGAAAGCCAGTCCATACAGAGGATTATATCAAACTCAATCATAGGTATGACGATGAGATCAGCAGATAAAGAACATTTATGTGCTCTAATGGGGACTGATTCACAAAACTTTGTTGCAATGATACTTCCCTTAGGAGTTTTAACTGAAAACTCTCTTATTAAATCAAATTAGAAATATCAAATTTTCTAATCAAACTGGGAAGATATGGAACAATGTGATGATCCAGAATCAAATAATGAATTTTCTAAACATGAGGAAACCATTAAATTACCTGCCACCACGTCTTTCGGAGCTTCTACCTACGCAGTAGTGATAGCATAAGCCTGGCCTTGATCCCTTGGCCTTTTCTGAGGTAAGTTCTCCTGACGCTTAGGACATTCATTTGCATAATGCCCCATCTACCTGCAATTGTAGCATTGAACGTTGGTAGCTTCCTTCTTCCCCTTGCAATCACGAGCTTGGTGGCCTTTTTCACCACACTTGTAACAGACTCTCATTCCCTTCAAGAAAGTACCAAGATGTTTATTCCCGCATTTACCACAAGATGGATATTCAACCTTTCCCTTCTTCCCCTTATTTCCATTCCTAGATTGATCAGCAGGTCTCTTCTTCTCTTGCTTTGCTTTAAAGTCATAAGACTTAGAGAATTCCTTTTCGGTCTTGATAGCACATGAGACAATGTCTTCGTACGACGAAAAGGATTGTGAGACTAATGCTCGACGAAGAAATGGTTTTAACCCATCAATGAAATGATCAATCTTACTTCTTGGGTTACGTTTATAATCTCCAGCATACCTTTATATCCTTGTAAAGTTAGCCTCATACTTTGTGACATTCTCATCCTCCTTTTGTCTCAGACTCAGAAATTGCCTTTCTATATCTGCTCGATGGTCGCGAGGAATGTATTTTTCTAAAAACAGATCTTTGAACTCCCTCCATTACATATTTAATACTTCATCATCTTCCTTCATGTTTTAAATCAATGACCACCATTGATCAGCATATCCAGTGAGGCGGTAAACTGCCATGATAACTTTTTCCCTTTCACTGCTCCCCAAAGCCTGAAATATTTTCTCTAGGAAATTTATCCATTGGTCAGCTACTAAGGGATTTGTACTCCCAATGAACATTGGTGGTTGTTGCCTCATGAATCGATCTAACATTTATCCTCCACACTGTGGATCAGGGTGCTCCATACAGGTAAGGTTATTATTCATAACCTGAGTAAGTTGTCCCAGTATGGTGATTAGTTGATCGGCACCAGTTGCATCACCAGCCCCACTATAATTATCTTGAGCAGGAGTGAAATCCCTACATGGAGTGCGTTCATTGATACGGTTTCCATTTCTTCTACTAGGCACCATTTCTAAACAATGGCATAAACTAGATCAGTTTATGAATCAAAATACATAATCCCATACTTATAAAACAATTAACATAAATTGAACTATTTATGAATATAATCTATAATCATAAAAATGTTTTCTTTGAGGAAGTATATACTCATAAACCCTTCATAATGATTTGTAAAGAAAATGAGAGTTATCCTAAGCATATCCCCCGGGAGTGTCATAACCAAGAGTGCAGCAAGGCCCGTTATCGTGCACTAGTTCCCGTTCGAGTCTAGCTCAAAGCGGTGTTTTCAGGTTTTACCCCTAGGTACATTTGTGCCAGAGCCGCCTCTACCTGCTCGTATCCAGATAGGGATGTATTGCTCAGAAAACTCACAAAATCACTACAATACCAAAATTCTAGGAAGTTCTTTTATACTAATCCTCAAAGTTCCTCTTAGGTCTATGTGCTCTAATCAGAGTTTATCTTAATCTGGCTTCCAAGTTTTGTACTAAACTTCCTCTGATACCAACTGTAACGCCCCGACCCTAGTTACCCAGAGTCGGTGCATTATTACATAACATTGGCATGATCACAAAAAGATCAAATCTCGAAAGACCGATTGGTTTAGTAGCCTTGGAAGCACTAGATATATTCATAAGTCTTACATTACATCATAAAATGAAAAACTACTACAACAACATAATGTCTCCATAATCCACACTCATATCCCCTCATAATATCCCTGCAGGTCATTCATAATTTACTTCTTCACTTCCTGGGAAAAATAAAACATAGAGAAGGGGTGATCTCAAATGCCCAGTAAGGATAACAATATAGCAGAAACTTTCATAAATAAGAATAAACATTTAAGGCGATGTATAACTAAAACAAAAGCCTTTCAAACTTGAACATTCAACATGGTATGGCATAAATAAAATTAAATAATGCCATTTACTTATTCACATGGATATTCTACTAATCGAATAATCACATGAAAAATCAATAACCACTTTCATAATGTTGGAATGCATAATGCCAGACTATCATAACCACATAGACAAGGCCTCGTGCCAAGACTACAAATAAGATTTTGTCAAGTCCTTATGCCAAGACACTAGTTTGTCTCATGAGACCTACCGATGCATCAAGGAGCTATAGTGGGCTCCACCCGTCACATATTAAGTCCACTGCATTCCCATATGAAAAGGTTTAAACATAACATAAAAATTCGTATTAAAACTAGCATACGAAATGTCAATAATTTCACCATAAACTATGAATGGTATAAAAATAGCACATCCACAGTCAAACATATCACAAAACCTTCAATACAATATAGAAGTTTTGTATCATAATAAATCAACTTCAAATAAGCGTAAAATCCATCAAACGATGTTGACATAGATCAAATCAAAACACTTTTTAGAGAAATATCTCTTTCTATTTTTGAAATCATTTAAGAGACATATAAAATAAAACATTTTCTTGAAAATATATTTATAACCTTGTATGGAATGGTTTGAAGATTTTATAACGGTGGAAAATAACCGCACCCGCCGTATAAGTTAAATAAACATTCTTACCTTAATTCTATCGAAAAGGTTAAAAAGGACCTTATTTTGAAAACGACGGAAAGATTCCTCTTATAAAAAGTCAAAAAAGGTTATAAATGACTTTAACCCATATTCTTGTAAATAATAAAAATGTTTCGAAATACATTTTGAAGAAACATGGATGTGGATGATAAAGAGATCCCAGTAGATTATTACATATAAACAACCTCAGATAATGAAGAGATTGTGAAATAACCCTTACCAATTTGGTAACTTATGAAACATACAACCCATGAAAGAGTTATCATACAATGAATATGTAAATACACATAAATTAGAGTGTATTACACAAAGAATATAATTATGGGCAGTTCATACACCACACAAAAGGTGATGGTGGCAATATGACATGAATCTCACGGGAATAAAGAGTGAGATGAAAACCCATTACCTTGTACTTTTCCTTGGTTGGGGTAGGCTAACCTCATGTATAATGGTGAAATAATTGTTATTAAATTATACAATAATCATATACATTATTATGATATCATATATCATCTTTTAATATTGATTTGATAATAATATCTTAGTATTATCGTTGTTTCGGGTGTTAACTTACTTGTTTTCTTTTATATGTTTTGCTACGTAAGACAAGTTTGTAAAGGATAGGTTGTATATTATTCATATCCAGAATGATATAAAGTCCTTAAACATCATTTTTTAAATCATCAAATGATAATTATATTTGAATGGATACGATGGAGAATGAATCTCATCGCGTTCGTGGAGACGGTAGTCCGTACGTACGCACGAGTGACAATATCATTCTTTTGATATTAAAATAATATATAAATGGATGGTATATCATATATAAAGAATCATTAACATGTTATATTTATTATTTACATGAGTTACACATCATTATTATACCCATCCAAATAATATATTATTGAATAACAATTACACCACGACGTGGAGAAGGTAAGCCGTACGTACGCAAGTATGGTGACATGTTATTCAAAGGGTGGATAAAATACTGAATATGGTTGTACCATATTTAAAATAAAATCACAGTATATATATGATACTGGAGTTATTATTTTATAATGGTAACAACAAAGGAAGAAGAAGTGGAAGAAGAAAGGAACTTGAAAAAGTGTGGTGAAATCATTACCTCTTCTTCGGTTTCTTCCTTTTGATTTGATCAAAAGGGCTCAATAGGTTGGCTTTATGATCAAATTAACACCTTTAGGTTGTATTGAGGGAAGTTGGGAGAGTATTTGGGCATATTTTGGCCGAACCAAAAGGCTTTGTAGGTGTGAGGAAATGAGAAGGAGGTGTGCCCTATTATAAGAGGGGTGAGGGGCACCTTTGGAAAAGTTATAGATATTAGTTCATAATAAATTCATATTCGGTTTCCAATGGCTCCAAAGTTGATTATTCAAAGGTTAAGGTGGGTATGGGTCGAAAAAAACTCAACCAATAGAATTTAGACAGGTTTGGGTACTTATATTAACCTTATCTTTATGTATTAACACTAAGTTAATTAGTTTCACTTTTACAATATCTCTTTGTATTTTTATATAATATGGTTAATAAACTTACCATATACATCCAAGAGACCCCCAATTGGTCCATTAATGATGAAAATATCATTATATAAGTCTCTTGGCCGAACCTTATATTTTTAGGAATTTAATATCAATTAATAATATAATATTTGTTTTAAAAGCTCTTTTATGTCAATTTTTACACTATTCAATAGTTGATTTTTTTGAAACTCATAACAGATTTATTACTTCGAAAAAAGTCAATTAAATCTATCCTAATATATCATATTATCATATAAATTTAGTTTAATTCATTAAAAGTTTCATATTATATTTATTTGTGTATTTATAATATCAATTATTTTAATTTTTCACTATTATAGTAATTAATTCATCATTATAGTGTCATAAATAAATTAAATTATTTAATGTCTGAAAATTATAAATAAAATATCATTATGTATGAAATCTTTTTATCTTTCTAATGAATATTTATAATCTAAAATCAAACATATATAACCGTATGTAAAAATTATTTTTCTAAAAGATATATGCTTGTGTCATTTTTGTATTCATTTTAACTTAATTAAAATAAAGTGTCCCTATCACCTACAAGTGGCACCATGGGGTCCAAAAATTGACCCAAAGATGCCTATGGTCGAACATTTATCATCCAATAAGGCTAGGACACGTTTGAGGGTAATTTAGTATTATTATAATATTATTTTATTTAACCCTTATTTACCGGATTTACCCTTATCCATTGTAAATAAAATATTTACCGCAGTAATTATTCAAAATGTCTAAAAATAAAAGTTACCTATTTAGACAATTTGGACATCCTGATTCCAAATATGGAATCCATTTTTCTAAATTCAAAACACAGAAGTGGTAGAAATTAATTTAAAATTAAATCCCGCTGTCAAAACAAAAAGCGTGTTTTTAAGAGATAATAACTATCAAAAGATTGACACTTGTTTATGTTCGGTTTAATTGTAAAATTATGTCCAATGACCAAAATTATATTAAATGGTAGAAATATATTCTAAATATACTTTAAAACAACTCAAATTCATAATTTATCACTATTAATTATTTTGTTTAAAAAAGTTGTTTTTAATTAAAATTTAGTAATTTTCACTATTCATCAAAATATGAAAGTTATCCGAAAATTACCCAAATTTCACCTTAGGATAAATTAGATATTCCGAATCCAGAAATGAAGCCCATTTTAAAATATAAAATATATATAATTTCAAAAGGTTGGTATTACTATTCATAACGGCTAGTTTGATTGGTTATGGTGTGTTAGAACTCAGTGTTGCGTACAACACACGCTATCACATTATTCAAAGAGAAGCGTACCGTAGAAGCTTGGGGTGTTACATTCAGAGTCCAGAATTCAGATTTGAACATTGTTAGAGTTCATATCAAGAATTCAGAGTGGTACTTTATTAGAGTTCATATCCCGAATTCGGAGTGGAACTTTATTAGAGTTCGTATCCTGAATTCGAAGTGGAACTTCATTACAGTTCATATCCAGAATTCAGAGTGGAACTTCATCACAGTTCGTATCCATAATTCGGAGTGGAACTTCATTACAGTTCACATCCAGAATTCGGGGTGGAACTTCATTATAGTTCATATCCAGAATTCGGATCCTAAAAAAAATTTTCATATCAAATAATTATTTTATTCTGAGGTTTTTTTATATGAATCCAATTTTTATACTTGAGAAAAATATTGATATGTATAAGGAAATATAGGTTAGGGTAAATTTCCTTAAGGAATGAAATTTTCCATTGAGAAGTAAAATATCAATTTGCTTAAGTGTAAGGTGTTTGTGATTTTCAAAAAAATAAGGAATGGAAAAGTCACAAGGAAAACCATATTGACTAAAAAATATCCCCCCTTTTGGAAAGCACAAACAACCTTACAAAAAATAATACAAGGACTTTGAAAATTTTCATTTGGCTTTGAAATTAAAACGTATCCCCCTTTGTTCATTGATGATAGTGAATAGATCTAACTCCCCATTAGGCATTGAAACTCTAAGTATTGTATTCTAAATTTCTAGAGTGGTGTTTTCATTATCATGGGAATGAATAACCTCCTAATGAGAAACTCCCCCTTACTTTAAGGATATATTCACATAGAAAATTTTCTTTCTCCATTTTAAAATTTTCCTTCTCCCCTTTTAAGTTGTTATTTTTCCTTCTCCCCCTTTGTGATTTTCAAAAAAAAATTAATGGAATGGAAAAGAAATATGGTACCTGAAACATTAGTATATAAAAATACAAGATACGACCAACCAAAAATTTCATTAGTGTTGAAAAAAAAATTACAAAGAAAGGATAATGCAACAAAAGATCGGATTGAGTATATTTGTCTTCCTTTTCCTTTGGTATTAGCTTATTCAACAAGGTTTTTAGCTTCTTCAGATCTTTATGATCCTCCTTAGCTTGCTTCTCCAAATCTGTGATCCTTTCTTATTGAGATTTCAAGACTTCTGCATGATCCTTCATGGCCTCTTCTTGAATCATTAGTAACTCATCTTGCATTACAAGTTTTTCTTTGAGCTCAATCAGTAGATCTCTATCTTTTTAAAATTTTGATCAAGAGAGTTAACCTTCCCATTCAAATCCTTTACTTGTTGATTTCGAGAACTTTACTCAATGATTAGCTCATACTGAATATTCTTAATCCTGGATTCCTCGGTGTTAAAGGTATATTTAACATCATTCTGAAAATGATCAAACTCATCCATGTCTTCATCAACTCTCTTAGACCAAAAAGTGATTTTTCTGCATGATTTACTGTGTACATCATAATTAATAAGGAAATTTCTATGGTCCGCATCAATCTTCACACACTAATCCATCACCATAGATAAGGATTCTGACTTCTGATTCAAGCTATGTTGCAGCATCTAGCATTTGGAGTCTATAGTGGGGAAAATCGAAAAGGTCTCCACCAACTTTTTCAATGACTCGACAACAAAGTCATGACCATGTGCTAATGACACTGAATAGGATAACATTCTTGGGGACTGTTCTTCTTCAATTTTAACCGACTTCCTTTTAGAAGAACCACCAACTTATTTCTTCCTGATGATATCTTTTGTTGGTGTATCCATGACCACTTTCTTTCCTTTATCAGTTTTCAGAATGGGTTCCACATTAGGAGATTCTTCCTCAGATTCAAATACTTGAACAATCTTGTCTTCATCTGGTTTCTCATTCTCTGTTCCTTCTTCAAGATAATGCTTCTCATTACTTACATCCTCATCAGATAATTCATTTTCTTTCTCTTCTTCCTCAAATTCATCTCTCTTACATTCTTTGTCATATCCCTTCCATGGAGTGACTAATTTTGAAGATTCATCCTTTTCTTGATAATCTTCTACTTCTTTGATCATGTCATACAGATATTCTCTTCCTTCTTCTAATTCTTCTTCTTCTTCAACAACCTCTTCCTCTACTTCTTCACCAGTTTTTTTATCTACTTCTTCAACAACCTCTTTACCCTTAGACTTTTCCGTAGTGGAGTACTTCTTCCCAGGAGTCTCTGGTATTGGTTAGACATCAATGGTTTCCGAAATGAGAATCTTCTCAGAGGCTATTTCAGTATCTCTCAACATAGATTGTACAATCTCCACTTAAGAAATCTTTTTCTTCATCTTTTTCTATTTTTCTTGTTTTTCTAAATCATCCGCAGCTTTTTCTCTTAAGGCCTTAGCCTCAGCAGGGTCCAATCCGAACTGTGGATCCCCTTCTTTCATTTTCTCCTTGTCTGCTCTCCACATAGCAGCTACCATATCTCGATATGCTTTCTATTTTTTCAGAATGGGAGGTGCGGATTGGGTTTCCTTATATTTGGGGGTTTTTTCATCAGTAACCACTTCCTTAAGCTTCCTCTTTTCAGTAACTTTCTTCACTGGATCAGATTTTTCAACATATTCTAGAATGATTTCAGCCTCTTCCTCCGAAAAACTATAAAACTCTCCAATTTCCTTTGAAAAATCTATATTCATTCTTTTTAGCGTGTCGTCACTAACAAGCATAAGATTGCAATTCCGAACATTAGACTTACTTGCAATTTTGAATGAATATAAACACCGAACTATCAGCTTTGATAGCAAGGCAGGGTACATGATGATTTGAGCTCTTAAGTTTCCTTCCTTTATGTTCTTGATCATCATTAGGACATAACTCATTAGATTTATTTTTCTTAGATTAACCAATAATTATATGAAATATGTATCACTTTTCATCAGGGTATCTTTATCACCCTTTCTCGGAACAACGAAACCTAGTACCCAAAGCGGAAGAATCCGATTATTAGGAGATAGGTGAGAAATCTTTTCATTCTTGACATCAGCAAGTCCAATTCATTGTAAGGACTTAACCTTAACAAAACTACCTTGAGCCTCTGGGAGTTTTTGTGAACAAAATTCAGCTTCTCCTTCATATGCCAGCCCCACCAAGCTTGTCGCCTTGGTGTACGTGAGTTTGTATGTCTTGCCATAAGACTTGAAAGAAAACTTTTCTCTTCCATCTTCTTCATAGAAACTTTCTGATTCAAATAATACTATAAGTGACTCCGGATAGACAACATCTTGATCACTTGTCTTGGATATACATACAACTTCCCAACCATTCATCCTGATATTCTTGGTGATGATAGAATCATATATGTAAAAGTTTGGATGGACTACTCTTTCCCTGTATACTTTCCATTTTGAAATTGGCTTCGAGGTAGACATATCTTGGGAAGTATATTCCACAGGTATTCGGAATGGAGGAGCTCTGAAGGATTTGGACAACCATTATCAACTGATGCAGAGCTTCGTTACGCGAGAGCTTGAAATCGATGTGGGAAAACCACAAGGGGTGCCCTTTATATAGGCGATGGAGTATACCATTGAACATCCAAAAACCATCTAATGATTGAAAAATCGTTTGATTTGATTTGAAGGTTGAAAACATACCCGCATGAAAATCTTGAATCCGATATTTTGAGGATTTATGAAAAACAATCAGATTTAAGAAAACTAGAATCTGAAAAATTTTAAAACTCATAGTAAAATACCAGCAAGAAAAATATGACTATGAAAACATAAGTAAGGAAATCATACCTTTTGGATTGGCTAGGATTTTTATTCGTAATAGGTGATATTATTCTAGAATTAAAAATTTGTCTACGAAAAAACAAGCTATGAAAAACTTAAAGTTGAAAAGACATTGAGTACCAAAACTCTTGTACGAGAAGTATGAGTACGAAAAGTATGAGTACGAAAATCCCAGTATGAAAAGTTTGAGTACGAAAAATTTTCATAAGAAAAGAATGAGTACGAAAAATTCCAGTACGAAAAGTATTAATACAAAAAATTATAGTACGAAAATTATTATTACGAATGTTTCAGTTATGAAAATTTCCATTATGAAAATTTCAGTTCTTAAAACTTCATTACGGAAATTTTAGTTACAAGAGTTTGAGAAACTTACTTGGAAAATTTTGATTACAAAAGAAAAAAACTGACTATAAAAATTTTGATTACAAAATAAAAAAACTGATTCAGAAAATTTTGATTATCCTAACAAGAAAATGTACTCCCCCTTTGAAAAGGAGTTTATTACTGTATGGAGAATTGTTCAACAAGAAGTTAATAAAGAAGGATTACCTTACTATTATCATTCCTAACTACTACTTAATGTATTAAAATCTATCAGACGGTAAAGATTTTGTGAAAATGTCAACAAGGTGATCTTGCGTTCCGATAAACTGAAGAATGATATTTCCTTTAAGTGTGTGATCCTTAAGAAAGTGATGCCTAATATCTATGTGTTTTTCATGAGAGTGATGTGCAGGGTGATTACAAAGGGAAATGGCACTTGTGTAATCACACAAAATTTGAGTCTTAGTAAAACACAAGCCATATTTTGGGAGTGTGTGTTTTATCCACAACACATGAGCACAACAACTTCCAGCTGCTACATATTCAGCTTCAGTAGTGGAGAGTGCTACTGAGTGTTTCTTCTTGTAGGACCAGGAGACTAATGACTCTCCTAAGAAATGACAAGTTCTGGATGTACTTTTTCTATCCATTCTACATCCACTAAAGTCAACATCTAAAAAATATTTTAAAAAATCATTTACAGAAGTATAAAATAGTCCTAAATCCATGGTTCCCTTTAATTTGTGAAAAATTCTTTTCACTGCCTTTAAATGAGATTCCATTGGATTGGATTTATATCTGGAACATAAGCATACTAAAAACATTAAGTCTGGACAATTAGCTGTCAAGTATAGTAGTATTCCTTTCATACCTCTAAAATAAATTTGATCCACTGGTTTCCCAACATCATCAAGATCAAGTGTGTTTGAGGTACCAATGGGAGTACTCATACTTTTAATGTTGTCAAATCCATACTTTTTAAAAAGATCTTTAATATACTTATGTTGAGATATATAGGTTCCTTCTGGTTTTTTAGAAATTTAAAAACCATGAATAAATGTTTACTCACCCATCATTCTCATTTCAAACTCAGATTCCATTAGATCCGCAAAAGAATCAGTTAAAGATTGCTGAGTTGAACCAAATATAAAGTCATCAACATAAATTTGAACAATCCAAACATTTTTCTTATGTTTATTTATATAAAGGTTTGGATATTCATTTCCCTTAACATAGTTATTTTGAAGCAAAAATCATGTAACTCTATCATACTATGCTCGTGGGGCTTGTTTTAGGCCATACAAAGCTTTGGTATGTCTAAAAACATGATCAGAATATTTTTTATCTTCAAATCCAGGAGGTTGTTCAACAAAAACATCCTCTTGGACATGAACGATAAGAAAAAAACATTTCACATCCATTTGAAAAAGTTTAAAATTGAAGGATGCTACAAAGTTAAGTAAGATATGAATAGATTCCAGTCTAGCTACTGGATCATAGGTTTCTACATAGTCTATTCCCTCTTGCTGATTATAGCCTTTAGCTACTAATATAGCTTTATTTCTAAATATGACTCCATTTTCATCACACTTATTTTTGAAGACCCACTTTACTCCAATAACAGAAGATTCCTTAGGTCTTTCAACCAAGGTCCAGACTTTATTCCTTTCGAATTCATTTATTTCATCTTGTATGGGTTTAATCCAATCATCATCACCTAAATCTTCATCAGTGCTTTTTGGTTCCAATTTGGAAAGGAATGCTAGATGTTCTACGTCATTTCTTAAGGAGATTATAGTCCTTATACGTTGATTTACATCAACAATGATACTATCACTGGGATTATTCTTAGGAAACACCTAACTTGGGTTTTGTAAAACATGTTCACCAATAAAGGGTAGAAAGTCTTCTTGGGTAAATGTTTTAGAAATATTTTCTTGAACATTTTCTTTATCAGAAGGATCCTCTATCAAAGGTTGATAATCAGTTTTTAAAAACACATTCGAAGATGTAGGTTGGGATGGTTTAAAAACAAAATAATCTGTTTCATCAAATTTTACATGTATTATTTCCTCAATAGTACAAGTGTTTTTATTGAAAACTCTATAAGCCTTAGAAGTTGTGGAGTAACCTAAGAAAATTCCTTCATCATATTTTGCTGGGAATTTGTGTAGATTATCTTTAGTAATCAGGATGAATACATTGCAACCAAAATCATTGAAGTAGAAAAGTCTTGGTTTTCTACCATTCTATAACTCATAAGAAGTTTTATTAAGAAAAGGTCTAATTAAAACTCAATTTATAGTTTAATAATAAGTACTTACATCTTTAGCCCAAAAATGACTAGCTATAGAATATTCACTCAACATGGTTCTAGTTATCTTTTGAAGAATTCTATTTCTTCTTTCAACTACACCATTTTGTTGAGGAGTTCTGGGTGCTGAAAAGTTGTGAGTAATACCCTTTCTACTACAAAAAGTTTCAGATTCATAATTTTGAAATTCTCCTCTATGATCAATATTAATAGATTTCAATGGAAGGTTTTTCTCATTTTTTACATGGGCTCTAAAACATTTGAAATAAGAAAAAGATTCAGACTTCTTTGCTAGAAAATAGACCCATGTAAATCTAGTGTAATCATCAACTAGAATAAACACATAGAATTTGCCTCCAATTCTTCTAGTTTGTGTTGGAGAAAAAAGATCTTTGTGCACTAACTGTAACGCATCAGTTGTTGAGAGTTCACCAATTGATTTAAAACTAGATTTATGTTTCCTTCCATATTTACTAGGTTCTCAAACTTTTGAAGAATAAAATCTAATCTCCGGTAGATTCTTAACTAGTTTCCTCTTAGAGAGTTTACATAAGTTTCTAAGGTTACAGTGACCTAGTCTTCTATGCCATAACTAATAATGATCATCCATTGCACTTAGGTAAGGAATGTCTTGGCTCCTAAGGTCTTCTATGTTCAATGTGTAAACATTATCTTGCCTATGGGCAGAGAGAATAAACTCTTCCTTTGAATTGTGTACTAAGAACTTATCATTCCTAAAATTCACAAGGTATCCTTCATCACATAACTGACATACACTAATGAGGTTGTGCTTAAGACCCTTAACAAACAAAACATTTGAAATCAAGGTTTTACCAAGAAGAACAATATTACCTATACCAATAATTTCACCTGAGCATTATCTCTGAAAGTTACTTTTCATCCTTTCTTCTTGATAATCGTTTCGAAGTAGTTTTTATTATCAGTCATGTGCAAGGAACATCCACTATCCATGTACCAAGTATTGTTGTTGATACTTCTTTATCTCCCTAAAAATAAGAAAAGAATTAGACTTTCAGAATCCAAACTTGTTTGGATCAGTGATTTTCATATAATAATATTTTGGTTATCCACATTTTTTTAGAGAAATATGCTTTATGAACCCCAAGAGATTGAACTTTATTCAACGAATGGGTTTTCTTCCAATGCCCACTACTTTGACACTTAGTCCAAAAAGGGGCTCTAGAAGGAACAAAATAGTTGTTTTTGAAAACTGATTTTTGGTGAGTATAACCTACTCCAGTAGTGTTGCCATGAGGTTTAATTTGAGAATACATATTGTCAAAATTTTCCTTAGCAAAGGTAGATTTTGCAAGGAGCTTCTTAAGATAAAAAATTTATGATTTCAGTATAATGACGAAATTCCTATCCTCAGTAATCAATTCCTAAGAGTTAGATTTTTCCACAAAAAAATCATCTTTAAAATAGAGTTCTTAAGATCTTTAGAAAGTTCTTCCTTATCATAATTTTCTTTTCAAGGTCTTTATAATGTTTTTCTAAAAGCTCTTATTTATCGTTATGATCTTTAGAAAGATCTGAAATCTCTTTTGTAAGAATTTCTTCCCTAGAATTTTCCTTGTCTAATTTAATAGAAATTTAACAATTTTTTTCTTCAAGTTGCTTGGATAATCTAGATACTTCTTTATATAAAGGTTCATCGTTTTTTGAAGATGAAGTATCTTCATTAGAAGTACTATTTTTAGAATAGTAATTCTTATCAAATGATAAATTTGTTAAAGCCTCAGCAAATCATACCTTGGCCATAAAACATGTATGTGGAAAATAAGTTTTAACAATGAATCCCATATTCTTCTGAGCTGATGAATCATATTCCGAGGATTCACTTTCTAAAGAGTATCTACAGCTAGCACTCCAAGTAGTATTAGCTTTGAGACTTTTCTTAGCTTTATCTTTATAGAACTTCTTCTTATTCCTTTCAAAATGCCTCCCTTTTCTTTCTTTCTTTTTAAGCATAGGGAAATCAGGTCATATGTGTCCACTTATCTTGCATTCATAGCATGTGACCTCTGAATCTTTGTTATATTTATTTTCCATCTTCTTATACATGTATTGGAAATTTCTTTGACCAACTATCTTGTTCATCCTTCGAGCAAGATTAGCTAACTCATTTTCTGAGACTTCACTCTCACTAGATTCGGATTGGAATGTAAACTTCTTAGACTTGGATCTAGTTACCCTCTCATGAGTCTTTGCTTTCATGTGATTTGATGTTGTAGTAAAATCAACAGTACCATTTCCATTCTTTTTATTGATGTTGTCAGCATCTCTCTTCATTCTTGTTTCGTGTTGGAGAAGAGTTCCAAACAGATCATCTAAGGAAATTTGAGTAACCTTCATGTTCTCATAAATAGTTTATCTCTTTGATTCCAACTCATTGGGAATAATATCAATAATCTTATCCACAAGAGATTCATCATCCAGAACTTTCTCTCCCATAGATTTTAAGCTATTTATGATAGTCATAAATCTTTGTTGCACCTTAAAATTGGTTCTCCATAAGGAAAATTAAAACCATGATACTCAGCTCTCAACATAGCTATTCTAGTCTCGATCTCATTAGATGTACCAAAATGTGTAACTTCAAGTTTCTTCCATATACAATTAGCTGTTTCACAAGAAGAAATTTGTCTATATATGTTCCTAGTCATTGAACATAGTAGATTATTACGTACCTTATAGTATAATTTATAATCATGCTTCTCTTGGTTTTTTAAAGCACTAACTTACTTATCGGGAATTTGATAACCTCTAGTAAGCATAAAAAAATTGTACTCCAGTATTGATAATGAAAGTCTTCATTAGATCTCTCCAATACTCATAATCATTTCCACCAATAAATGGTGGTCTTGTAGGATTTAGGTTGTCAATGGAACCAACATTTAAACCTGCCATCTTAAAAATCATTCTATATAAAAACTTTTTAATAACAAAAATTCAGATTCAAGGAAAATATTCCTAAGCAAGGAAAATATAGAACAACGAAAAGGTGAGCAAGAAAAACTTATATGTGAGAATAATTATTTTAGAGACCTTATCTGATACGACTTGTTGGATCGAAATAACGATGTATATTCTTAATATACAAGAGGGGGGTGAATTATACACTTTAAAATTTTCATTAAACAAGGAAGGATCTAAGTTTAACAAAGTTAAACTATGAAAATTCACATCACCTCTAACACCAATGAAATATTGGGACAACGTATGAAGTTACAAACTTCTTGTTTAGTGCACGTTCCTATATCTGGAAAGTGATTCCAAAAAACACGTTCCAGAAATATGGATCCGAAAAATGAAACATAACCAATGTTTACAATATGAGATTCTACCTTATAGTGTATAGAATATAAATTAATTAGAGTACAAGTAAGGAAATATAAGAAAGTTATACTTTCCTTAGTAATACAAAATGCAGCGGAAAAACAAGTAGTAAAACTAAAAGTACCAAAAAATGAATCTTTTAACCCAAAGAGGCGGGTATCCAACAACCTTGGATAAAGGTCCCTTGATTTACACTATAAAGAAAGTATGTCTTATCCACACTAGGGTAAGCCCTCGATACGAAGATCGGAGTCTCTATCTTGTTTTCCCCGCAAGCCCTCAACTTCAAGGTAGTTATAACCTCTGTCTTCATCAGTAAGGAAGTCCTCGAACTTCAAGGTAATTGCCACCACTGTCTTCCTATCCCTGGATTCCTTCAAATGTAATCACCAGCATTCGGAGTTGCACGAAGCAATATGAACGAGCAGTTCAATATGCACAATGCATGAAAATATTATCTCTCTAGAAATCACCTTAATAGCGTGTGGTCTCAAGAGTGATGAACTTATTCATTGTTTTTGAGCTCTTTCAAATGAGATCCTATTTATAGGCTCGGTTTGAATGGTCGGCTCCCTCCTCCAATAGTCATATTTAACATAAAATTCTTAGGGACCTGTATACGTGTCACTTAACCAACGGTTAGTCAGAAACAGAATGGACGACATCATTTTATAACAAAACATGTGTATCTGAAATCACGACATTGTTTTATAATGAAACAAGTGTAATAATAAGAAAAATTGTAGTTTGGAATGTAAGAAAATAAAAGTTTGGAATCAAACCAAAAAGGAATTCAGAGTCTAAAATAAAAAGATATTCAGATTCTATTTTATAGGAATTCGAAACGTGAATTCTGTAGAAATCTGAAGTCTTAATTTCTAAGGAGATTCAGAGTCTGGTTTCACTAGAGTTCAGATTATGAACTTACAGATTTCGGAGTCGAGCTTGTAGAAGTTCGGTGTTGAACTAGTAATAGTTCAGAGTCAAACTCATAGAAGTTTCGAGTCCAGAATTCGGATTTGAACATTATTAGAGTTCGTATCCAGAATTCAGAGTGGAACATTATTGGAGTTTGTATCATCAATTCGGAGTGGAACGTAATTAGAGTTCATATCTTGAATTCGGAGTGGAACTTCATTACAGTTCAAAACCAGAATTCAGAGTGGAACTTCATTATAGTTCATATCCAGAATTCAGAGTGGAACTTCATTACAGTTCATATCTAGAATTTAGAGTGGAAATTAGTTACAGTTCATATCCAGAATTCGGATCCTAAAACAGAAGGCTTCATATCTAAGCATTATATGATTCCGAGGTTTTTTTATATGAATCCATTTTTAATACTTGAGAAAAATGTTGATATGTATAAGGAAATCTAGGTTAGGGTAAATTTCCTTAATGAGGGAAATTTTCCTTAGTGAAGTAAAATATAAATTTTCTTAATTGTAATGTGTTTGTGATTTTCAAAATAAGAAGGAATGGAAAAGTCATAAGGAAAACCTTATTGACTCAACAAGATTCACCACAACCTCAAGTCTCACATAATTTACTCTTTCTATGTTAGCTTATCTTTCAGGACATGGTTTATATTACTTTTTATATTGAAGGAACAAATTATTTTTTATAAAATTTGATAGTAATAGATACTCCCTCAAATATTTCTCTTGTATTCCCATGAATAATTTTGGAAGAGGTCCAACATGAACTGGAAACTTTTTTGTCACACATAAAAATTTAGACGATGCACTATGCATGGATAAACATGTGTGTTGTTATTAGTAAAACAAATTCGAGGTTTTAGATTAATTAATTTTAATATAAAATATTTGGTAATATGTGAATTCCACATGGGGGGGAGGGATTAATTCTTTTCTTGAGACCAAAAAAAATATTAATTTCTAACATGATATATTCATTGTAACTTGTTTTTTGTTCTTTATTGTTATTTTTTATTTCAATATTTTTTTTTCAATTTTATAAATCTATTCACCAAAACCATACTCAATTATTTAATCTTAATTTTTCTTATATACTATGTCTGGATAAGTAAATTAATTTCAAATGTTTCGTTATATTAAAATTTATTTTAACTGAACCTTGATCCTAAATTCTAAAAAAAGTTTAAAAAATTAATTTATATATTTATACAGTTCAGATTAATAGGGTGATTTTATTATATTGGAAAATTTAGTTTTTGAATTTTTTTTAAAATAGAAATTTTCTTGTAAACTCACTTAAACCCCCTCATTAATTTTCAACTACTTGCTACTCTTCAAATTTAGTATATGTTATTAAAATGAATTGAAACAATTGATATATTAATTTTTTATTTTATTTGTAAATGAAATCAGTTATATTTTTATGCAATACATCATACATGGGAATGTGTATGAGTGATTTAGTGAAATAAAATAATGTAACATTTTACCCATCCATACTTGCCCATCTTAGTTTGTGTTTCTATACCCTACTTTTTTGCATTCCCAATAAGGAAACTTCAAGAAGTGGGTGAATAAAATATTTTAGAAATATTATTTAATACAACTCTATTTAAATAATATTTTTTAGAAATAAAAAAATATGGTCAATTTGAACTAAAATAATAAAATTTTGTTAGGAAATCAATGTAAACTATTAATTAAAAATATTCACACATTACAAATTAAGACAAACTGATACTAATAGAATGTAATAAATATAAAATAAAAGGTTATAAGACAATGGAATTCTATATTACAAACAATAAATCCCCTGATTAATATTTATGAATTGAAGGATAACCATGTTCTTATCCCTAAAAAATATTATTTTTACCCAAAGTTTCTAAATGATTAAAAACATTTTCCAAAAACATAAGGTTTCCATATAGAACTACATCGATCTAAAATATCAGTATGATATAAACTTCCCCCAAAAGGCACCTCAATAAAATATCATAGGTACCAACTACATACCGTATATTTTTTTATTAAAAGAGATTAAAAATAAAATAATTAAAATAATAATAAAATAGTTCTTTTATAAGAAACTGCGTAAAAATATAAGAACTATGATCACTCTAAAAATGGAAACAAATGAAAATAGTGTCGAATCATAAATATAAGAATCAACTACTATATTTTTTAGAAAATCAAAATTCTTATAATGATACTTGATATTAAATATATAGTATTTATTTTTAATTTTATTTTTTGAGAATATTTGGATTCCATATATCAATAAAAAATATTAAAATGCACCATAACAATGACTTTAGTTTGTACTTGGTTCATATGTATATTTAATATTTTTTTAACATTCATGATTCAGAAATATATTTATTTTTAATGAAGTATTAATTCAAAATGAATTAGATTCAGAGGAATGCTTTCCATAAAAAATTAAAAACATTAAAAAGAAAATAGTAAAAATTAGTGTATTGTGATTATTAAAAAATAAATATTTGGAATATTTTATTTTATAGAAATGACTCAATAATATCAACATTTATTATTATCAAAATACATGTTAATATAATAAATTTTAAATGAATAATTTAGATATAAGTAAAGATACAATTTATTTTCTTCCTATATAGGCCATGAGAATATGTGTTTTTGGAAAAAATATACATTTTACCCTATTAATAAAACATATAACCATAAAATTCAACCCTTTTTTGATTTTCTAAAATAAAACATGATTGTTAAATTATCAAGGAAGTATTAATTATTTATGAATATTAATGAGAAGAACAAAAAATATTATTTCATAAGAAATTATTCAAAAATGAAATAAAATTTGATATTTAGTATTGATGAATTCTGTTTAGAATCTCTAGTCCAATTCTTAATATATTATTTATACTTGTCCAAATCTTGGTCCTTTTCAAAATATTTAAAAATTCATTTCTAAATATTGATACATGTCCAATAAAGTTTCATTCCATTATTATTTTTGACTATAAAGATCTTATCTACATTAATCCCTATGAATTTCAACAGATCATTATTAAATTGAAATTCATGATAGTAATAATATTTGATATTTTCAAATTACTCTTTCATTTTAATATTCTCAATAAAGATTTAATTTTATGTTTTAACAACTCTAATATTATTTATAAAATATTTGTGGCACCAGATTTTTATCATTTCAATATTTATTTCCAAAATTATTGTTACTGCTACTATTATTTTATTATCCATTCATATGTCTGTTGTTTTATTTATGTACATGTAGTCCATTTTGAAAATTAAATCATTTTAAACAGAATATTCCAGAGTTTAAAACAAAAATTTAAATATCAACTATATTTTTTCAATCCTCATCATAATTTTATAATTTTATTCATTTATTTAACAAATTATTCCAAAACAATTCTTTTAAGACTTATTTTTTCTTGTTTTTTACATTTTATATTATAACATCAAATAATTCAATATCTTCTTCAGCATCATGTTCTTTCAATATTTTCTTCTGTTTTATATTCATTAAGTTAATCTTCTATGTAATTCCTAAAATATTTTGATATTATATTTTCAATTACCTTAGATAGCTTTTCCATTCAAGATTTATGAGATGGGGAAGACCCAAATTCATATTTATTTATCTTAATTGATGATTCTATAGATAATAAGGAAGATGGAATATTACTTCTTAGAAATTGGTTTCGAAATAATTTATTCTTCTTTTGATTATCTACTAATTTATCATTTTAATATATATATATATATAAGATACAAAAACTAAAGATAACTTAAAATTTATATCCTTAGATATACCAATCCATTTTCTATAAAAGGTATTGGTGTGAGTAAGTTTTTTATTAGGTAAATCATCTACAGCTCATCCTTGATCTTAGATGGTGATCAGTAGATGGAAAACATGAAGATTATTTATCTTTGGATGATTTTATATCTATATATATATTTTTAATTCATTTAACATATACAGTTATTCCTTTATTAATTTATTTACTTCCTCATAGATCCTATTCATGGAATATACTATTTTCCTTTAATTTTTCTATTTTTTTCTTTCTAGGTTATCATTCTTACTCACTAACTCATATTTTATTTTTAAAGTACCTTCAACAATATTCTTCTTACTTTATTTTTTCTTATTAGTGTGGATTTAAAAAAATTTAGAATTATTCAAGTTCCATTTTTTGGAAAAAATTTTGACTTTTTAATTTTTTATCCTAGTCTATTTCAATAGACTATTTAGATGTTTCCACCCATTTTTTCTTATCTTCATGAATAATCAGGGTTCTAAAACATTTATATTTCTCAATTTTCATAACATGATTTACTTCCTAAGATTCCTAATTATTCCATTAATCAATTTTATTATCAATTTTCTTATCATTGTGAGTAAATACATCTATGTTTCCCCAAAAATTTAACAATTTGATGTTTATAACTCCTGGTTCCCTCATGAACCTGCATACAACGTGTTATTTGAGAATATTACTTTTTCGAAAATATTTTCAGAGTTAATCATTCATATTAATGAAATTTCTCTTTTGATGATACTAAATATTCATTTTAGTGATAGTATAAGTACTAAATGAGTTTTCATTCATTTTATATGAATCTCCCAAATTATCTCCTCCAATATCTTTTAGAATATTAAAAAAATTATTTTAATGATTCATCTATGTAAATGTATTTTAACTCTTACATGTCTAGAAGAAAATGTTTTAGTATAATCCAATAGAAACTGAATAATATTGATGGATATTATTTTATATAGGTGGTTAAGGATGTAAATATCACACAGTTTCACTATATCCTAAACAATTTTCTATGATATTAAAAACAATCTGATCCACTGAAATACAATTCAATATTATTCTCTATAAATTATCATCTTTTATATTTTTTCTTTTTTAAAAAATAGATTACTTATTTCTTTATCATTTTTAAAAGATACAAATACTTATACAAGTGTTTTTGTCATGATATGGGACGATCCTTCTAGTGGTAATCTAACTAATTCTTCAAACTGAGATAGCATCATAGTGAACTTATAACCCTTTTTTTGTCTCATGGAATTAAATTACGAAATCTCTATGGGGTTGAATTTTATTTAAAAATATTAACTAATATTATTTAAACCTTCATGTATTATGTTGACCGGTTTTATAAAATTTCAATCAAGTAAAAAATCATATTAGAAATAGTGCCAGTAGTGGAAATATTAACAATAAGAAATAAAATAATTCCATTTTAAATAAAGCTCAAGGAAATTTATAAAAATATTATAGAAGAAATAAAACTAGAAAAAATTGAAAACATAAAGGAAATTTTAATTATTAAATGAATACATTGTAAAATTAAAATAAAACATGGAGTATTTCTTAACAATACAAATACTAATTTAAAAGGATATTATAAATATTACTTCTAAACCAATGTGAAATGTTGATAATTAGACAATATCAACAATATCAATGATTATAAACCTATCATAAGGTTCTTTTAAGGACCCGTAACATCCATGTAATTGTTTTTAAATATATGGAAATTTTACGAGTACGTGAAAGCTGACGATGCATTATTCCGAGGCCCGGAGTGCCCTAATTCAATTTCTAAACATTTCTTCACGTACGTTCAGTAAAACTACGAGCAGGTTTTTATAACTTTTTAACCGGTGCTCAGAATTAAAATCTGGGGGGACTGTTGAACTTGCAGCGCCAGTATTCACTTAAAGAGACTTTCACCTTGACGATAGTTTGTCAAGGGTGAATATTAGTTTTTGGGTTTTTCGTGGAAATAATAAAATAAAATAAACACATGTTTTATTTTATTTTATCTGTTATAACCACCCTTGTGGAAGTTGAATGGGGGGACCAGCATACTTTAACCTTCCATGAGAGGTTATGGTGGTGGGGACCACCACATGTTAACCTCCCATGAGAGGTTATGGTGGTGGGTACCACCTGAAGTTGAAACCTCTCAACTCCCCTCTTAATGAAGGATAATCCTCGCAACCCCCTTTATTAATGTGGAAGATCCTCTTGAGCTTCCTTCACATTAATTATGCCAATGCACCACACTAAATGTGCCAACCTAGATAGTTGGCCGGACCTATTTTTAAATTATGTAACAACTTTGTTGCAATTAAGGAAGGTTCCTAATAAATGAACCATCATAAATTCCATGATAGTTACATACCTTCTCCCCTCTCATATAAATATGAAGCTTGGGAGGAGAATTTGGGACGGATTCACCAAGCGACGGAGCACTGGTAAAGTGATGTGGCGCCCAAAATTTTGAGGTTTACACTCTTCCAACAAAGAATGTCAACATCCTTTGACCTTCTCCTTTGAGACTTCCTCCAATATAGGACGTGTTCATCTACAACGAATCGACATCCACCTTTTCACGCCAACATCAACCAAAAAAACAAGGTATGGGTTTAATGTTATATGATTAACAATTCCCGTGTTCTTCCCTCATTGTTCTTTATGGGGTTGGGAATAGAAATTAACAAGGGATTGAGGGAATTGATGTTTAAAATATCTTCTAAGCTTGTTATTTTCTTCGTTCTTATGAACCTTTTTCTACCACTCTAAACGCGGAGGGTACGGGCCAGAAAAACATGGACTGAACCTCCGTCGTTCTTCTTTGTGGGGTTCTTTGAAACAGAGGAATGCGACAATGGTGGCGAAGGGGACGAAGGCGACGGTGCCACCCCCCTCGGAAACTGCAACTCGTGCCAGCCACATGGATTTATGAGCACTGGCCGAACCGGCTCCCGTGCCTCGGCCTAGCCGCACCCCAGCCGTGCCGCCTGTGCCTGCTACGCCACCCTCGCCTGCCACGTCGTTTTCCTACCGACCACCTGTAAGCCTAGCTTCCTGGCCGTATCGGCCCCGGTCGCGCCCCCCACTGGCCAAACCGGCCTCGACCGCGCCACCTCAGCCTCCTGCTGAACCGGTCCGCGCCCCTCGCGGTGCCATGTCTGAACCATCCTTCGCCCCTCGCGGTGCCCAAGATGAACCATTACATGCCCTCATGGCACCCTGGCCACACAAGTCACGCCCTCACGGTGCCCTCCCGGCCAAACCATCCCCTCGCGGCGCCCTTCCGGGCCGAGCTCCCCTAGGTCGGGCTGAGCCGCCCCACGCCCTCGCGACTCTCTGCGGTCCCTCATGGCCTGCTATGTCAGGACCAGCGGGCTAGGTCAAACCCAACAGGTCATGCTGGGTAGACACGTACTGGGTTGACCCAAGCCAAGTTGGGCCAGGTCGGTCTGACCGGGTCGGACCGGACCCGGGCCCACTACGACCCATATTCTTATTTTGGCCATAACTTTGGAACTATAAGTCCATTTTACAAACCGTCGGTGGCAATGGAACACTTGGAGCTAGACTGTCCCTTTGAGTATACCCCATTGATGTTTTGGTAGAGTTGAGATACAGTCAGGTTGGATCGATCACGAATCCAACAAGGCCCTAGGACTAAAAGGCTAATAACTCACAGACCCGGCGTCCGATTGATGTGTTATCTATTGCGTTGAGACCCTTATAAAATGGATGACCTTTGAGATACTTCATAATTGTACTTAGTTGAAGTTGGAGTATCGACCAGAATCTTGTGGAGTGGATCCTTTCAGATTTGAGCATGCATAGTGCGGAGAACTAAAAGTTGGCTGGGACCTGACGACTCCTAACCATTTCAACATGGACTGACTCGACTAGCCCAGCAGGGAGTGCCAGGGTGTCACGGAAAACCTAGAGTGGGGAGCTCCTTGGTGTCATAGAAGAAACATGGTACTCGACAAGAGGATTACCTCAGTAGGCTAAGAAGGGGAGCGTGCTTGGTGACGCAGCAGACCCATGGTGGGGAGTGCCTTGGTGTCACAGTGGACTCAAAGTACATGACATGAGTAGTACCTCCGCAGTCCAAGGATAGTGGAAAGCGCCATGGTGTCGCGGAAAGCCCAGTGTACTCGATAGAGGAAGAGTTTTCTAGCAGACGATGTTTCGACAATGTGACTAGGGGTGTTACTTGATACTACCCCTAGAACAAATCATGGTGTAAGCTAAGTCAGTTTATTTGTGTTTTCCTCTTTATTGAGGTAGATTACTTGATAACTTAGGTATATGTATGGACATATAACTAAGTAAGGTTATCTAATGATTTCATACTTTTTGGTTTATCCTTGTTGGATTTTGTGAGACCTTGAGGGTCTCGGGGTCCCTACTGATTATTGTTATACTCACCCCTACACGGGCTATACCCGAACCTTGTAGTGTTGGATACAGACGATGGATAGCACTGACTGAGGATGAGAGTACCTGGGCTGGATGATACCTAGAGGTGGACCATACGATGAGTCGGTACATGGTGGAGACGGACAGACATGGAGAGCTGAGGATGCGAGCTGTACCTACCCTCCAGGTAGGATTCGTGGTGGATGATCCATGAGTTGTTATTCACTTTGTAGTTGTTTTTCCTTTTTAGTTTTACTTGGACTTTTCCTTTTGGGATTGTATTCTAGCCCATTTTTCAAACTGTACTCACCTGATTAATATTAATCTTACTTGAGTTTGTATCTTGTTGTGTGCTTGGTTTTATGCGTTATAGTTTATAAAAGAAATGCATTCACAGTTTTTATGGAATACAACTTTGGTGCTAGTCACCAGCCCCTGACCTATAGAAGGTGGGCTTGGGGTAGTCACGACACGGGCCCCAGGGGATGGGTCGTGACAAATTGGTATCAGAGGAGTCGGTTTTACTGCAGAACATATGAATCTGATCACTATTACTTGAAGCAATAGTGGTAAGTGTAATGAGTTTGGTTTTCAGTTTAAGGAGTCCAATGTTGGTGCGGCGACCGACGTATCCATACACTAGGACCCTGAGTTCTGATTTCTAACTCAGTGATGGAAAACACTGACTGCGTGTGTGTTTTCAAGAGTTTTCTTTGTGATATATTAGGTCATCTCACCAAGATAGCTCACTAGGTATAACTTTTTGACCATTTCACATCTGTTCAGGTTGACTCTACACAGACATCCAGTTAGAGTTCTGAGAGTTGTTTGTAATGATATCCCACCGAGCGACGAGACCTCGGTGCAGGGCCCTTTTCCAGTAGAGGCACCAGTAGTCCCTTTACCCACTAGGCCATTGATGCCACCAGCCCCAGCATCAGAGAGTGCATGCCACTTGAGTGTGTTTTATTAGTTCCAGTGCCAGAGTCCACCCAGGTTCAGGGGAGATATGGACCCATCGGAGGCTGAGGATAGGCTGGGGGATGTAGTGATAGTCTTTCGACTGGTAGGGACACTAGAAGAACTCATGGTGATCCTTGCCGCCAACATTCTATATGCGGTAGTAGGCAGATGGTGGAGCATGATGCTCCAAGTCCACGACGAGGTGACACTTCTTTGGGCAGACTTTGAGAGCCTGTTTTGGGCAGTTTTTTTACCAGTGAATCTTTACGCAGTGTGCATATCGAAGCTGCTTCATTTGATGTAGTGAAGCATCACTATGGCTCAGTATTCAGTGAGGTTCACCGACCTCTCACACTACTCCACAGATATGGTACAAGACCCATTCTTCAGGGTCCAGACCTTCGATCAGGGGCTCAAGTGGGAGATCGAGTATTCATTTATCTCACTCAGCATCCCAACATAGAATGGGGTGTTAGAGAGAACCCTCTTGGTGGATAGTTTCATTGCTGAGAAATCACCATCAGTGATACCCACTACTAGTCATCACATAGAAGAGTCTTTTGTAGCTGGTAACAGACAGATGTCTCATAGGTCCAAGTGGACCAGGCCTAGAGGTATACGACCTCAGGATTCAGAGTCGGTCATGCGGGTCACCCGAGGCAGTGATAGACCTGCAAGGAGTGGGCAATTTTTCTCAAGCGGTGGGTAGGGTCACATGGATCATGACTGTCCAACCTGTCGTACGGATGATTAGCAGATGGTCAAAGGACCACCAAGGCAGAGTCATAGATTCGATCAAGGTGGTCTGTGGGGAGCTGGCAGACATGGCAGAGGAGCTGGTCGTGTAGCTGGTGGTGGGTGACGATTTGAGGTGTTACTGCCATCACCCCCAGGTGGTCCAACCCGACCGTAGGGAGAAAGTGTATATAGGAGAGCACAGCTCCAAGCAGCTGAGGCCTACGACCATGGCACTCTAGAGATGATTTGAGGTACGATCTATGTTTATTCCACCTTAACTGTAGTACTTATAGACACAGGTTCTAGTCACTATTTTATTACCATTGCCCTCGTTTTGAGCTCAGAGATTCTGAAGGAGTTATTGGATCGATCCTTACGACTAGAGACTCCTGCGGGAGCGGATTCGATGATTACGCACTGCTGTCAGAATTGAGAGCTTACTCTAGAAAGCGAGATCATCGGATGGGATCTCCTAGTAGCAGCGTCGAGGTATTACAAATTCATCTTGGGTATGGACTATTTATCTATATTTCATGCTCAGATTGGCTGTATTAGGCGCAATGTTCTGTGTGTCTGCATGAATTGGACTAGGTTTACCTTCACCGGTGAGAAGGGAACCCTTGTAGCACAGGATGGACTTACCTAGAGGAGAGTGCAGCCGATAACTCATCAGTTGGCTAGACTTACCCTCGGAGTGGTTGATGTGGAGAGTCTGAGCTATCCTATAGTGGTGGACCAGTACGCGGATGTCTTCCCTGATGATGTTTCTGGTCTACCTTCTCACAGAGAGGTGGAATTTTTCATTGACTTGTACTCTAGGATGGAACTGATATCCACACCATCATATCGGATGGCTCCTGCGAAGCTTCATGAGATGCGAGTACAGTTGGAGGACTTATAGGGAAGGGGGTTCATCCGGACCAGTGTTTCTCCCTGGGCATCCCCGATTTTATTCTCCAAAAAAGTGGATGGGAGCTTGAATCTTTGTGTATACTATCAGTGTGTTAACAAAGTGACCATTAAGAACAAGTACCCACTCATGAGGACTGATGACCTCTTCGATCATCTAAAGGGAGCATGATGTTTCTCAAAGATAGACCTCAGATCAGGCTATCATCAACCTAGAGTACGAGATGCAGATGAGCCGAAGACGGAATTCAGATGTCGGTAAGACCATTATGATTTCTTGGTAATGCCTTTCAGTATAACCAAATCTCCAGTAGTGTCTATGGGACTCTTGAACATAATCATTTAGCTGTACATAGATCTATTTGTTGTAGTGTTTATCGATGGCATTCTGATATACTCGGCTACTGAGGAGGAGCATCCCTACCATCTGCAGGTAGTACTAGACACACTCTGAGAGAACCAACTTTATGGTAAGCTCTCGAAGTGCCAGTTCTAGATCCAAGAGGTTCAATTTATGGGACATGTCATATTTTAGGCTATAGTTGCAGTGGATCCAGCAATGAATGAGGTGGTACTTTCTTGGGATCCACCCAGGAGTGTGATGGAGGTACGATGTTTCATGGGCTAGGCTGGTTACTACCGAAGGTTCGTGCCAGATTTCTCCAGAGTTGTAGCACCACTTTCAGTATTGATGGAGAAGGAGAAAAACTTCATGTGGTCAAATAAATTCTAGAAGGGCTTTCAAGAGATGAGGTAGAGGCTGACCAGTTCCCCTATATTGAGGCTTTTAGAGGAGGTTTTAGGGTATGTAGTTTACTACAATGCATCAGGGACTAGACTCAGATGTGTCCTAATGCAGGAGTGAGATGTGATCACATATGGCTCTTGGTAGCTGAGGTAGCACAAACAGAACTACACTACCCATGACCTAAATTTATATTCCATGGTCTTTGCCTTCAAGATGTGGTGACACTATCTTATGGGTGAACGTTTTATAGTGTACCCTGATCATAAGAGTCTCAGGTATATATTCTCTCAGAAGGACCAGAACATGAGACATCGACGTTGTCTTGAGTTCCTCAAGGACTATGACTTCTAGATAGTATATACTCTTGGGAAGGTGAATGGTGTAGCAGATACACTCAACAGGAGGTCTGGTATACGGCTTATAAAAGAGGCGAAAGAGCTACTGGCAGTTTTGCAGATATATTTTATCGATAGAGACGGAGCGTCCTTTCTACAGTCTCTTACAGTCACTCTCCCACTTCTTTAGCGAGTTAGGGAGGTGCAATGTGGGGACGCAGACTGCGAGGCTCGGCATGCTCAGATATCCACAAGCCTGGAATCTGGTGGATTTTCTAAAGGTGGGGAGAACATCATCCTTTTCAGAGGATGTACCATGGTAATAGTGTAACTTTAGGAGGAAGTGTTGAGGGATTTCTACACATCCCCTCTAGCGGTACATCATCAAGTGGAGAAGATGTACCAGGACCTTCGATGACAACAATGGTGGCCGGGAATGAAGAAAGAAGTTGCAAATTTTACCTCCCGATGCCTCACTTGTTAGCAAGTGAATGCAGAGCATCAGGTACTAGAAGGCTTGGTTCATCCTTTAGAGGTCCCAGAGTAGAAGTGGGATGGGATATCTATGGATTTCGTGACAGGGCTTCCATGTATATACTAAATTCATGGTTCAATTTGGGTGATCGTTGAACTACTCACCATGTCGGCCCACATTCTACCGATTAGAGAGTAGGGTTTAGAAGAGAACTTGGGATGCCTCTATGTGAAGGAGATTGTGCGGTTACATTGAGTATCCTCGACAATCGTTTCTGATCGTGATGCATGATTTCATTCCTGGCTATGGAAGGGGTCTCAGGAGACGTTCAGGATGAAGCTTCATTTGAGTACTGCCTTCCATCCTCAGACGGATGGTCAGACTGAGTGGACCATTTAGACCCTCAAGGACATGCTATGTGCATGTGTCCTTGACTTCGGTCGCTGCTGGGAGGATCACTTGCCTTTTGTGGAGTTTTCATTCAACAAGAGTTATCACTCCACCAATGGGATGGCACCTTTTGAGGCGTTGTATGAGCGACCTTGCAGATCACTCCTGTGGTGGACTGACCTAGGGGATTCAGCACTAGTGGGACCAGAGATGGAATGGGTTACCATAGAGAATGTGCAGATCATCTAGGAGCAGATGAAGTCTTCACAGAGTAACACCCTATGATTTTAAGAAAAATATTCATTTAAAATTCATTGATGTCTTGTTTTGTATGCTACACCAAAAATAACTTTCACTACATGCATTCCTGACTTGGATTTCATTAAACGCAATCGCAACCTTCCACGATAGCATGTGTTGTACGCAATATCGAGTTTCACTAAAAAATGATATGTTATATAAACATGCCGTTATGAATTGTAATACCCACTTTTTGAAATTTTATAAATTTTATATTTCCAAATGGACTTTATTTTTTGATTCGGAATATCAAAATTATCTTAGGGTGATTTTTTGGTATTTTTCTGAAAACATTCAATTTTTAATGAATAGTGAAAACACTGGGTTACTATTTAAAAACTGGCTTTTTATTTAAATAATTATTTATTTTATTTAAATTTATTTTAGGTAAAAATTGATACATAATACCTATATAAGTTGAATGTAATTAATTGGAGTCATTTTATAATAATTTTAGATATATAAAAAATTTATTGAACTTTTCACCGTCTTTTACCCACCTCCGAGGAGAATTTTAAAATCTACATAAAACATAATTTTACCATTTTTTTTTGACTAAAGACGAAATTCATTAAAGATGGTGATTAGCAGAAATACAAGCACATAACCACGGTGGGAAGTGGTCAAGCTAGAGCATATCATCATAAGGAGGGCCAACGACTGCCAGCTTGTGAGAGGCCTTGTTCCCTTCCCTTTTGATAAATGAGAAAATGCAGGAAATGAAGCTTTTCCTGAGAGAGTGAATACTCCGAGTGATGGATCCAAAAGATTGTAGCCCACCGTCATTAAGATTTATGGCATTGATGATGGTGAGACTATCGGATTCGATGTGGATTGAGTCCCATCCACAGTCTTTTGAAAAATTTAACCAAGCAAGGATGGCAGTAGCCTCCGTGACTGAGAGCTCCCAAAGTGCGTGGTGAGAATCATTTTTGGCTGCAATAAGATGACCATGGTGGTCCCGGGCCAGCATACCTAGTCCAATAGGTCCATCCTTAAGGAGAGAGGCATCCACATTAATCATAATAGTCCCTTCTGGTGGGGGGTGCCAATGTTGGGAGTGAGGAAAGGGGGTGAAAAATCATTGCTGCTCAGTGTGGTGCTGCCAACCCACAATCCAAGATGATGCTCGATCAATCCAAAATCTGGGGGGCCTAAGAAAAAGATTGGAAATGGCTTCATTACGCCGATACCAGATAATCCATTCCAAAAATGCACAGGGAGCCTACTTTAACCGGTGAAAAGGAGGAGCACCATCGCATCATGAGAGAAGTAAGATCCGAGGCAGTTTCCCGGTAACGATCTGTGGAAGATCCCCAGCAATTCCAAACCTCCTGAGCCCCGGGGCATTGAATGAGAGCATGAAGAGGGGATTCAGGGACAGAAGGGAAGAAGGGACACGAATTGTCATTTGAAAAATGTCAGAAGGCTAGGAGGCTCTTGGTAGGAAGGATACCAGTGCATACCTACCACTTGAAAAAGTGGATTTTAGGGGGAACATTAAGCTTCCAAATTGATTTCCAGGGCTTCACCTCCCCTTCAGTTGTCCGAGCGCCGAGAGCGAGCCGGTAACCTGATTTCACCGTGTAAGCTCACAAGGTGTCATTGGTCTAGTAGAGATGGTCTGGGCCTACATCTGGGACACAGGGGACACTCAGGATGATCCTTATGTCCCTCTCATTGAACCAAGAGTAGAGTTTTCCCATGCACCACCCCGCCCCCTAATCAGCAAAAAGTCATCGGACTGTGGCATGTTTGGAGCCTAGATAGATAGGAGATGATGCCTTCAAGCCTTCCGAATCAATGAGCCAGAGATCAGAACAAATGTTAACTGTTAACCCATTTCCAATCTGCCATCCTAGTCCATTACTCAAAAGATTGCGAGCACCCCAAATATTTCTCCAGAGAAAACTGGGTCGGTAGCCAAGATGGGATTCCAATAAATCCGTTTGTGGGAAATATTTACCCCGGATAACTCGCGTGTAGAGAGATGGTGCATGATTAATAAGGCGCCATCCTTGTTTAGCCAACAGTGCATCATTAAAGAGAGAAAGGTCCCAGAAGCTCATTCCGCCTTCAAATTTCGGTTGGCAAAGTGTAGGCCAGGTGATCCAGTTGACATTATTTATGCCATCATTTCGACCCTACCCGATGTTGGCTGTGCTGGAGTGAATCTAGGTAATCACCATGGTAGGAAGCTTAAATATAGACATAAAATAGCTGGGAATGGATTGAAGTGCCGCCTTACTGAGAGTTTCCTTGCCAGCTTTGGAGATTTTTTTGGGGGCCCATCCTTGTATTTTTTTTCTTAATTTGATCCACAATAGCTGTAAAAATTTATTTCGTGGACATACCAACCACTGTCGGGAGCCCATGATACTTCTGATTCTTTTCAACAATCTGGATTCCTGCTGTAGAACAGAGTTCTTCTCTTTTTGGCTGAGGGACTCTAGAGCTGAAATAAATTTATGTTTTTCCTTAGTTGATCGTTTGTCCAGATGCCCGCTCGTACTGTTGAATCACTTGGCATATGGTGGTACAATCATTATGGGTAGCTCTGGAAAAAAGAATTCAATCATCGGCGAAGAAGAGGTGGGAGACCGGAGGACTATTGCGGCACACTTTCGCCCCAAGAATTCTATAATAGGAGGCTACCCTGGAAAGAAGGTTAGAGAACACATCAGCCACCAAAATATAAAGGGTGAAAGAGGGTCTCATTGGCAAAGGCCACGGGACGGGGATAAGCTATAGGTGAGCACCCCATTGACATTAATACAGAAAGACACTGACGAGATGCAATGCATGATCATGTCTATCCATTTGGTGCAGAAACCTATCTTTTGCATCATGAATCTAAGGAAGTTCCCCTCCACATTATCATAGGCCTTAGCCATATCCAATTTCGAAGACATGATACCTCTCTTCGCTTGTGAGCGTGTTTTCATGGAATGAAAGACTTCATGAGCAATAATGGCATTATTAGTGTTTAATCACTTTTCCACAAAAGAACTTTGGTTCTCCGAGATGATGTCGGGTAACCATTGATGCAGCCGATTAGCAAGGATCTTTGAGATGATCTTATACGAGACATTGCATAGACTCATAGGTCGAAAGTCTGAGACCATAAGCAGTTTTTTCATCTTGGGAATGAGGGTATGGGATGTTTCATTAATAGTAGATTGGTCCATTTTCCCCACCCAAATCTTCCTCATTAGATTGCAGATGTCTGGGCCAATGATGTGCTAGTAATTCTTGAAGAAGAGGGCATGGAAACCATCCGGACCTCGGGCCTTTGTAGGGTGGATTTGTTTTAATTCCTGGAGTGTCTCATCATCCATCACATCATTGGAAAGCTGTCTGTTAATCTCATCAGAAATCGCAGGTGTAATGCAATCCTCTATTTCCGCAGAAATGTTGGAGTGTCCTACAGAGAAGAGATCCTAAAAGTATCTCAAGAACACATCTTGGATTCCCACTGCATCTGACACTTTACTTCCGTCTGGTTTTAATATGCAAGAAATAATGTTTTTTCGGCGTCTAGCTAAAGCTTTCTGGTGGAAATACCAGGTATTAGCATCCCCTTCTGTAATATGGGTATCACGCGCTCACATAGCCCAAAAACCGTCCTTGATGCGCAGGGAAGCATCCAGATCTCGTTGGGTTTCACTGATTTTGGAGAGTATGCTACTAGTTGGGGGTTTTCTAAGAAGAGAGCATAGTTTCCTTTCAAGAAAATTGCATTTCAGATCAGGGTGATGGAATTTAGTGGAGCTCCATGTCTTCAGATCAGACGCCACTTGGGGAAGATTGGTTCTAAAGTCTACTAGCCCACTCTTCCAGCTTGATCGGATAACCTCTTCGCACTCGCGATATTTTTACCAGAGTCTTTCAAACCTAAATGGTTTCCTAGTTTTTGTAGTGCGCTCATCATGGGTGAAATTGATGAAAATCAGACAGTGATCCAAGCAGTTAAGAGTGAGATGTCTAATGTGGTACATTTTGAAAAGGTTTATCCAATCTGTTGAGCCAAGTAATCTATCAAGACGTTCAGCGATATGGTTCCCATCTGAACTGCCTCGGAACCATGTGAATGGATTACCCGTGAATCCCAGGTCCACCAGCTCCGCCTTAAGAATTGATTCTTTAAAATCTGACATTGAAGTGGTGGATCGCACGGATTTGCCACTTTTCTCCTTCTAAAAAAGGATCTCGTTAAAATCCCCTCCAAACATAATAGAGCTTGGCAGATCACGATGGAGCTTACAAAGAAGGTCCCACGATTTCCACTTTTCAATCTGGGAAGGCCAACCATAAAATCCCACAAAAGTCCCGGGGGGTTGTGGGAATCATGAATTGCTGCTGCCACGTGTCACTGGGAGAAAGATAATATCCTGACATCGGCATTTTCCTTCCGAAGGAGACATAGACCCCCTAAATGACCGTTTCGGGGAACCGGGAGGCATCCCTGGAAGCCACATTTTAGAGCAAGACTTATGGTGTCCTTGTTTTCCAATATGGTTTCAGACAGGAAAACCATATCAGGGAGACTTTGAGCGTAGTGATGCTAAAGCATACGAACCGTACGTGGGTTGCCAACCCCATGACAGTTCCAGTATAATGCAATCATAGCTCTAGGCGAGGCTGGGCCTTACCCGCCTCCGCCTTTGATTCATCTAGGGTCGTTAAAGTACCTGATGCTTTCCTCCTTTTGGGGGAGTTTGTAATCGAACCACTAGGCTCAATTCATCATTTCAGATCCCCTGGAATAGGGTTCACCGAAAATCGGCTTCTACCAAAACCGTGTGCCCTTTTCCACTTTCGTCGAGTCATAGGCCCTAAAGATGTAGCGTCTATCATCCCATAATCAGTTTGAAAAACGACCCCAATCATGACCATATCTGATGTCTGCTCATCAACAGGCAGTTCGAAGGTCACCTGTTTCAGCATAATACTTTTCTCTGGTGGTTCTTTTGTTTTAGGTAAGGGCTCAATTGCAGTAACGCTCCTAACAACCATTGGTGTGGAATCAATAGCCGGGTCGGTGTGACCCTGAATCAAGCGACTTTCATTCCGGATCACATCATTGCAATTGGCAATGATATACTGGTAGGTGCTTCCAGCTCCCCAAAGAACAGCCGAGTACTCCTTAGGGAAATCTGGTGGTCCCATCATAATGACCGTAGGTTTCCCAGCTTCCGGCCGCCTTAGGTGGGTTGTCGTGAGGCGGTCACGATCCATTTGTCTCTCCATCTCAGGAATATAGGCCTCTTTTAGTGCTTTGGCCCGGAGCCACGGACTGTATTGTAAGATAATATTACCGACATTATTCTCTGTCTTTGAATCACATGATTTCTCAAGGTGGATGATGCGCCCGAAATAGAAGCAAAAGATTGGGAGTTTTTCGAATTAGAACGACATCCAGATGTTGGAGTCATCAATTTTTAGGAACATGCCTCTCATCAGAGGTTCTGACACATCGACCTCAGCTTTTATCCGAACCAGGGGGCCCCATTGGATTGGATCCGAGCAGTCCCACTCCAAGATGTGACCGATCCGGTTTCACATTTCTGTCATCACATGTGATGTTCTCCCATGAAACGGTATTCCATTAATTCTTACCCAAAAGGGGGATCATGTAAGTTTACAGTTCTGGATCTCATCTCCCCCTTTAAATTATTCCATCAGGATGAGCTGATTGTCAAACGACCAGGGTCGACTTTTGAGAACATTGTCTTTGTCTTTGTTGCTGAAAAACTCAAATACTAGTAGGTTGTTCTCGACTTCCCGAATAGCCACTCCAACTTCCAATTTCTATAGCTTTTTCAGGGTGTTCCTAAGGGCCTTTTGGTTGAACGATACCTTGGTCACAAATCTCTCGACAACAAGTAGAGCCAAAAGTTTTGTCAAAGTATAATCTTCATTTCTCCATGTTTCAATTGGCACTTTTTCTTTATCTGTCAAGGCAAGGTTCTTCCATTGGTTCACCAAGTCTACCTCCATAGTTCATGCCACGAAATTTGAAGAAAAAAACAGGTCCTCAATGTTATGTCTGGATAGTTTCCAAACTCCCTTATAGGATCTGGTCCTTGAAGAAACATGTCCTCTATGTTCTTCCTTGCGTGGCACATGAGGGGTCGTCTCCAAAATACTATCTTCGACTCGATGGGGCGTCCATCCCAAAAGGGATCCCTGACCCAAGTGGTGCTTCCGGCACAACACAAGAAGTGCCAAATCGGCCTTCACCCTGGGAGTTTGCACAGGGGCTTCACATAAGGACTTCATGAAGTGTCTTCGTGAAGTGACCTCATGGGACACAAACCCGAGCTCAAGGTGTCTACGCGCATGGGCTTTGCGACCCACCTTCACACCGGGCTTCACCGCAGGAGTTTGTGAAGAGCCTTCGCGGCCAGGTTTCGTACAGAGGTTTCGCACAAGAGCTTCGCGAAGTATCTTCGCTCAGGGGCTTCGTGAAGTGTCTTCGCCCAGGGGCTTCACAACATTGAAAACTCACTTCGCTTCGGAGCTTTACACAGGGGATTCACAGGATGTCATTGAGACTTGGCTGTGCGATCCGCAAATCAGCACTCGACTAGAAGAGACTCACCGCTCTGTCAAGCTTTGCGGTGGGATTTCGTCACACACCACAGTCGGTCAGGCTTCGCGACGAGGCAACGCACCTGATTCGTGGTCCGAGAGAACCTGTCCCTCCCGTCCAGTCCTTCTCAAACCGAGGAGAATCAACGCGCCGTCAGATATGTTGATGCGTCTTCCACGGATCTGTCGAGTCAATGCCCACACTCCTTGCACCAGGCCTTCCCGAGCCAGGTTCGTCGCTGTGCAGGAGAACAAACTAGAATCGTCACCACAGATTCACCAAAAAAAATTTGTACATTGACTTAGATTCTCCAAGATAGGCCTCAGATTCCGGATAAGGGGGTTTTCTTCTGTTCACCTGAGACTGGATCCACAGAGATCGGCGCCGGACGTCGTTCAGACCGAACAGGGCAAGATCACCTGAGTAGGATAGGTAAATATCGACGTAAAACCATTGCGGAAGTGCCAATCTCTGGACAAATCGGCTAATATCATGGATTAAAATGTGGTTCAATAAGATAAAAATAATTTTTTGTGAATAGTAACTTTTCACTTTTATTTACCACGGTTAAAAGTAAATAGGGTAATTAAGGGTAAAATGATTTTTTTTATTACCCTAACACATGTCCTAATTCTATTCAAAAAATGTAATTCGACCAATAACAACCTTAGGAAGAAAATATTACCCTTTAGGTCCACTTGGATTAGATTAGTACATTTATTATTATTTTATTTAATGAATAATTAAAATGGTTAAAATCAAAGTTTAATAACTAAAAAAAAATTAATATAGGGTTATACATAAGATAAATTCTACTATAAATATTAATTTGAAATCTAAAAAGATTTCCCACATAATGGTATTTAATTAATAATTTTTAGACATTAAATAATTTAATTTATTTATGAAATAATGATGATGCAGTAATTGCCTTATTAATGAAATATTAACATAATTGATGTTATATATACCAAAATAAATGTTATTTGAGACTTTCTATGAATTACACTAATTTTATAGGTAAATATGACATGATATTATTGATTCTATTAACGTTTTAAGAACTAATCGTGCTGTTATGATTTTCAAAAAAATCAATTTCCCAATAGTGTCAAAATTGACATAAAATAGTTTTTTAAGAAAATATTATATAATTAATTTTTATTCTATTCCTAAAAATCTTAGGTTCGGCCAAATGACTTATATAAGCTTATATATATTTATACTGAACCACTTGGGGTTTTTATGTATTTTTATAGTAATTTTAATAACTCAATATGGTTAGAAAACAAAAAGCCACGGTAAAAGTTAAATTATTTAACAAAGAGTTAAATCTAAATGATAAAGTTAAAATAGTAATCTAAACCTGTCTAAACGGATTTTTTGAGAGTATTTCGACCCATCCCAAATTTATCTTTGAAATAATTCAATTTGGAGATATTATAAAACGAATAAGACTTTATTATAAAATAATATTTTATGTTTTTCTAAAGATGCCCCTCTCCTCCCTTATAAAAAGGGCACCCCTTCCCTCTTCTCTTCACCCCCATTTGAGCCTTGAAGCTCAGACAACCCCTGAAAATTACTATTCTAAACCTCTCTAGTTATATCATAGAGGTTATGTTCTTCTCAAAAGACCAACTATAGTTCCCTAAGATGAAGTTTAAAGGAGGTTTTTCGAGGAAGAGGTAATCCCTTCTACCAACTTTTCAAGTTTCTTTCTTCTTCTACTTCCTCATCTTTAGTTGTTTCTTTAAAAAGTAATAACATCAGTATTACTTATATACTGATATGTTATTATAAATATGAAACAACCCTATTTCACCTTCTATCCATCCTATGGAAAATGAAATCACCACGCATGCATTGGTACGGAATACTGTCTCCACACCGTGGTGTAATCAGTTCCCCCCCCCCCCCACCTTACTTGGATGGGTATAATGGTGTAAAGAATAACTATATATGATTATAATAAAAGAATACTGATTATAAGATATTATATCATTCACTCCAATTCCATTCAATAAATATGGGAATGATATCATCGCTCGTGCATACGTACGGATTACCGTCTCCACGACGCGGTGAGATTCATTTTCCATGTTAACAATTCAAAAATGATTATAAAGTATATATAATAAGTAATCATGAAATATATGACATAATAATTCTACTGGATTTATGTATATATATATGTATGTTATCTACTTAATTCCATTCAATTCAATAAGGAAACAAAAAATATCATTCATGCATATGTACGACCTACCGTCTCCATGAACGGTGTATTTCTTTCCATTTGTCGATATATTATATATATGTATATTTTGAATATATATTATATTAAAATCATGTTTTATATTCTGGAATTAAGTAATCAAGATCTAAGTATTCATATTAACAATTACAATTCAAAACACAGATGATAAATGAAACAATTTTACCCAAAACGCTTCTTTAACATGGAATTGACAAAGGAATGGATAATATAAAGTCGTAAGTGAATCATAAATGATATCATAAATATTATTATGGTCCTATTACAATTTAATAATATGTTTAAACCCACTATATAGGAGTCTCGAACACATACAAAAGAAATTGTACATAAGGTAAAGGATAATTTTGCAATCTCATTTTTTATCTGAGATTGCTTATACGTAAGTATTTACCGGGTTGTATTTTTTAACCAAGTCCATAAAATGTTTTCATAAAGGGTTTAATATTCATACAAATATGTTTAAAGTCATTTTTAACCATATTTAACGTTTAATTTGTGTTATGGATGGAATCTTTCAATTGTTTACCATGCGAGGTACTTTTTGACTTTTTCATTAAAAGTACAAGGAGAATGTTTTTTAACTTATACGGCATGAATGGATTTTTACAGTTTCATAATGCCTTATTTTCATGAAGTTTACTCTATAAGATTTCATGGTTATCTTCACAAAAATACTTTTCTGTTAAAATGGCAGGGCATTCTGGGAAACAAAATTATTTTTATGAAGAAAGGATATTTTCCTCCAGAATTCTTTTCAAGTGTTTTATCAAAACCATGTTCCATATAAGATGAAATTATTTCCTATGTGTATGTTTCAAGTATAATGTCTTTATGATTTACATGGTTTCAATTTTCTTATGATGAAATTATTTCTATTTGTTTTATATGGATTATGTTATGATGGGATGAAATTTATGAAACCCATTTTATTCTTTGGGTTATGATGAATGATTTATGCTTATTTAGTGGCACAAGTAAGAATGATTTCATTATGAGATGGGTGGGACCTATATCTCCCTCCAATCCATTGGGTAAAGATTTATATTTCATGAGATAGACATGGAAGAAATGGTAAGTTAATCCGGTTCAGTGACACATGATTGGAATAAGGAGTGAACTCAATTCAGAAATGGACTTTGTCCACTAAGATGGTCTTAGCCGCAATTCCTTGGATACTATCGAAATCATATCATGTGCTTAATGGTTTTTCACAATTACATGTTTTATTCCCATGCTATTTTATCATGATTAATGTTTCATTATGATCTATGGCTTACATACTGCCATGTTTTATGTCATTTATCAGGATTTTGATGTTTAAACAATATGTTCATGTTTTTTTAGTTCAAATGTATATGATTTGTTTTATTTTCTCCATACTTACCATTACTGAGAATTTGAGCTCACCATTTATATGTATTATTTTCCCTAGGATATAAATAAAGGTTTTAGGTAAGAAAACAAAAAGGGGAAGATCTTTATGGGAGATGTTGAAGATCTTTCACCGTGATTAGAAGATTATGTTCCGAGTTTATAAAGACACTAAACTATTAACGACCTTCAGTGTTTGGTTTTTGTTATGTATTAAGTATTCCGAAAAAGTAGTCTAATATCCGTGTACGTCTAGCTTTGGGTCTTTACAGTTGGTATCAGAGGTGGTACCCACCCTAAAGTGCAGTGCACTACTTGGGTTGAGATGTAGGGCCCACAATGAGGATGTTGTGCTCTAAAGGGGGGGGTGATTATAACACCCTAGAATGATAAAGGGTTAAATGAATAAATGATATGACTCATGTAAACAAGGTGCACATTCCTTTTCAGGAGCCTGTCTGATTAGAACTCCACAGTTCAGCGTGCTTGGCTTGGAGTAGTGATCAGTATGGGTGACTCATGGGAAGTTTCTCAGGGTGTGTGTGAGTGAGGACAAATCACACTAAATTGGACATGTGTTGGCCTGTGGGGACAACCATTAGTCATATGACCCATTCGGGCACGTTGGGGGGCCCCAGGGTGGGGACCAAGTGGCTACGTGGCAACTGCTGGGCGGGGCCCATTTGTTACAGTTGGTATCAGAGGAAATGTTTAGTTAACCTTGGGAAACTACGATGTGAAATCTTTAGTGAAATCCCTAGAGATATTTCTAAGGTATGTCTAGGGATGTCTTTAAGGTTAAGTATACATATAAGTTAGAGTCCTAGAATTATGTTGGAGATCATGAATAACCTAGGGTGAACCTAAGGTGTCATTGATTAATTTTTTTTGATAAGTTAGACATCCTATAAGTGACTTTTTATGATTATGTGGTTCCTCGTTATTTTAACTGTTTCTTAAACTATGGTTTTTGGTATTAGTCAATAGAGGGAACGAGAAGTAATTCAGTTAACATTGATTCCAATAGAAAAATTTGTGACTATGATCAACGAAATTATGTAACGCCTAGAGAGAAAGATATTGTGATTATGCCGAATCAATCATCTCGGTATTTGATTAACAATGTAATCGTTAGTTGTATTCCTAAGTCATCGAATACGAGGAAGATGGAATTTTATGCATGTCCACATGGTGAGGAGCATAGAGAAAGGAATATTGAGATTTTAAAAAAGGGAAGAAGAACCTTGAGGAATACCTCAAAGAGAGGGGAATATGTTATCTATGTGGAGAAAAGGGTCATAGAGTGATAGACTGTTATGGAGTCCAATGTCTTATCTGCGAAGAACATGGGCATTACCCAACTCAATTCCCTGACCTAAGAAGATACATCTAAATTGAAGAAGGACATATTCCATGATGATCATTGGATATGATGGATTGAAGGGCTTATTTATTGAAATTCAATAATAATGTTGTTGAGGTACTTTATAGTATATTGAAATATCTGTGTATTGTTCCATTACGGTTTTCTATATGAATATGGTACCGGTAACCATGAAAAGTGATTCAAATATTTTGGAAAGCAGATGATATGCGCATAATGAAGGGATAAGGAGAAAATAAATTGTTTGATAATATTCATGATCTCATGATTGATATAAGGACTAAGTGATATCATGGTTTGAGTATATATAGAATTTTTGGGATTTTGGTATGTGGAAAGAGTTAACTTTTAACTGCATTCATGTTTTCACTAAGGTTCAATGGGTATTCATTTTTCAAGAGAATACATGATTAAGGCATCCGAATGTTTGGAATGTGAATAACAAGACATATCTTATGAAATATGGGGATAAATGGTGTTATTTACATGCTTGGTAGATGACCACTCAATCGATCATTTTCATTATACTGTGATTATGGGTAAACCTAAAGATTGGAATAGATTAAGTTATACATCAGATAGTATAGTTTATGGATATAACTTTTTGATATTATTTTTGGAATGTTATAATAGTAAAGTTTAAAAAAAGGACAACTCGTAGGACGAGCGGCAACCCGTCTCGTCGGACAAGGGTGTGGGAATCAAACCCCCAACTGAAGTGCAACATGCCTTTATCGCATACCACTGGCCTACAGAAAGTCCCTCGTTAGTATAAATTGGTTTTAATTTATTACGTGGTATGATATATGAAGTATAAGTCCATTTTCGGAACCATATACGATTAATATCACTATAGATGGACTTATGTATATTTAATAACTTTTTCTGACCTATTTTTTGAGACCAATGGAATGACCTATCATTCAATCGCATGATCTGCTAACACTTCACGAATGACAAATTCAAATTCATTTCTTTAAGAGATGAAGTGGAAATTTTTCATGGAATGACCAACAGTGAGACTATAACGAAATAAAGTTAGTATTTATTCTAATTCAAATTCTTCAACTTCAGGGAAATGATCTTGAAAACCAAAAATGTTGTCCTAGTGTCCTTATATTCGATGAATCAGATGGCACCTTATATCATCACAGATTTATGGATTTGTGATTGTTGGCTTTTTCATACCCATGTTTTCTACCACTCTCCATCAGAATATGGTGGTTAGATTTCTCTTCCATATCCATATTTTCACCTATGTTCTCCTATATGGAAACCCAATGATTATTTAATATGGGTAACTGTTTTGTTTCATACTTTAGTTTTTAAAAATAAGTTTTGGTATTACTTTTTGCGATGTGGGTTTCTATTAATGAAACTTTCGAGTAGTAAACCATTTCTAACCCTGACGAATTTCGAGGGCGAAATTCATTTTAAGGGGGGTACAATGTAACACCCCGAGATTTTATGAAAAATATTATTTTTAATTTCAATGATGTCTTGTGTTTTATGCTACACCAAAAGTATCTTGCACTACATGCATCGCTAACTTGGCTTGCATTAAATGCAATCGCCACCTTCCACAATAGCGAGTGTTATACGCAATACCGATTTTCACTAAACAACGATATGTTATATAAACTAGACGTTATGAATAGTAATACCAACTTTTTAAAATTTCATAAATTTTATCTTTAGAAATGGGATTCAATTTTGGATTCGGAATATCAAAATTATCCTAGGGTTCATTTTTGGTATTTTTCTGAAAAATTTTAATTTTTGATGAATAGTGAAAACACGAGGTTAATATTTAAAATCTGACTTTTTATTTAAATAATTATTCATTTTATTTAAACTTATTTTTGGTCAAAATTGATACATAATACCTATATAAGTTCAATGTAATTCATTGGAGTCATTTTATAATAATTTTAGATATATAAAAATTTTATTGAACTCTTCACCGTCTTTTACCCACCTCCTAGGAGAATTTGAAAATCTACATAAAACATAATTTTACCACTTCTGTGAGTGGAATTTCAAAAATTAAAAAAACACGGTTTATATCAAGGACTAAAATTTGGTTCAATAAGATAAAAATAATATTGGGTTAATAGTAACTTTATACTTTTATTTACCACGGTTAAAAGTAAATAGGGTAATTAAGGGTAAAAATGAAATTAATATTACCCTATCACATATCCTAAATCTATTGGATAAGTCTAATAAAAAAAACAACCTTAAGAATAAAATACTACCCCTTAGGTCCACTTGGATCAGTTTAGTACATTTATTATTATTTTATTTAAGGAAGAGTTAAAATGGTTAAAATCAATGTTTAATAAATAAAACATTTTTAATATAGGGTTATACATATAATAAATTCTACTGTAAATATTCCATAGAATTATAAAGATATTTTCTACATAACGGTATTTTATTTATAGTTTTTAGACGTTAAATAAGTTAATTTATTCATGACACAATGATGATGCAGTAATTACATTATTAATGAAATATTATCATAATTGATGTTATAAATACCCAATAAATGGAATTTGAAAAATTATATTAATTACACTAATTTTATAAGTTAATATGACATGTTATTATTTATTTTATTAAATTTTTCAGAACTAATAATGTTGTAATGATTTTCACAAAAATCAATTACCAAATAGTGTCAAAATTGACATAAAATAGTTTTTAAAACAAATATTATATTATTAAATGTTATTCTATTTCTAAAAATCTAAGGGTCTGGAAAATGACTTATATAAGGTTATATATATTAATAATGTACTACTTGGGGTTCGTTTGTCTTGTTATAGTATGTTTATTAACCATATAGTGTAAGAAAAAAAGACACAGTAAAAGGTAAATTATTTAACTTAGAGTTAAATCTAAATGATAAGGTTAAAATAGTAACCTAAAGTTGTTTAAAAACTATTGGTTGAGAGGATTTTGACCCATAACCACATTACCTTATAAATAAATCAAATTGGAGCTATTATAAACCGCATATGACTTTATTATAAAATAGTACTTTATGTTTTTTCAAAGGTGCACATCTCCTCCCTTATAAAAAGGGAACCCCTTACCTCTTCTATTCACACACTTTTGAGCCTTGAAGCTCAGACAACCCTAGAACATTACTCTTCTAATCCTCTATAGTTATATCATAGAGGTTCTGGTCTTCTCAAAAGACCAACTCTAGTGCCCTAAGAAGAAGTTTTAATGAGGTGCGTCGAGGAAGAGGTAATCTCTTCTACCGACTCTTTCAAGTTTCTTTCTTTTTCTACTTCCTCTTCATTATTTGTATCATTATAAAGTAATTACATCAGTATTAATTATATACTGATATGTTATTATATATATGAAACAACCCTATTTCATCTTCTATCCATACTATGGAAGACAAAACCACTCTGCGTGCATACGTACGAAATGCCATCTCCACACCGTAGTGTAATCATTTTTTCCACCACCACCTTACTTGGATGGGTATAATGGTGTAAAAAATAACTATATATTATTATTATAACATTATATTTATTCTAAGATATTATATCATCCACTCCAATTCCATTCCATAAATATGGGAACGATATCATCGCTCGTGCGTACGTACAGTTTACCGTCTCCACGACGCGATGAGATTCATCTCCCATGTTAACAGTTCAAGAATGATTATAAAGTATATATAATAAGTAATCATGAAATATGTGACATAATAATGATACTGGATTTATGTATATATATATATTTATGTCATTTACTTAATTCCATTCAATTCGATAAGGAAATGAAAAACAGCATTCATGCGTACGTACGGCCTGCCGTCTCCATGAACGGTGTATTTCTTTCCATTTATCGATCTATTATATGTATGTATATTCTGAATATATATTATATATAATTCATTTTTTATATTCTGGAATTAAGTAATCATGATCTAAGTAATCCTATTAATAATTATAAGTCAAAACACGGACGATAAATGAAACGATTTTACCCAAAACGCTGATTTAACATGGAATTGACAAATGAATGAATAATATAAAGTCATAAGTGAATCATATATGATATCATGAATATTTTTATGGTTCTGTTACAAGTTAATAATATGTTTAAACCCACTATACTGGAGTCTCTGAGACATATGGAAGAAATTGTACATAAGGTAAGGGATAATTTTGTAATCTCATTTTTTTATCTGAGATTGCTTATACGTATGTATTTACTCGGGTTATATTTTTCATCCATGTCCATAAAATATTTTTTATAAAGTGTTTAATATTCTTCAAATTATGTTTAAAGTCATTTTTACCCTTATTTTAATTTTAATTTGTGTTATGGATGGATTCTTTCTTTTGTTTACCATACAAGGTACTTTTTGACTTTTCCGTTAAAAGTATGAGGATAATGTTTTTTTAACTTATACGGAACGATCAGATTTGTACAGTTTCATAACGCCTTATTTTCATGAATTTTACTCTACAAGATTTCATGGTTATCTTCAATAAAATCATTTTGTTTTAAAATTTTCTGGCATTTTTTGAAAAGAAAATTATTTTTAAGAAGAAATGATATGTTATTCCAGAATTATTTTCAAGTGTTTTATCAAAACCATTTTCCATCTAAGATGACATTATTTCATATGTGTATGTTTCAAGTATATAGTATCTATGATTTACATGGTTTCACTTTTCTTATGATGAAATGATTTCCATTTGTTTTATATGGATTGTGTTATGCTTGGATGAAGTTTATGAAACATATTTTATTTTTAAGGTTATGATGAATGATTTATGTTTATTTTGTGTCACAAGTAAGAACGATTTCATTATGATATGGGTGGGACCTATGTCTCCCTCCAATGCATTGGGTAAAGATTTATATCTCATGAGATAGATATGGCTGAAATGGTAAGTTAATCTGGTTTAGTGATACAAGAGTGGAATGAGTAGTGAACTCGATTCAGAAAGGGAATTTGTCCACTAAGATGGTCTTAGCAGCAATGCCTTAGCTACTATTGAAATAATATAATGTGCTTAATGGTTTTCCAAAATTACATGTTTTATTCCCATGATATTTTATCATGATTAATGATTCATTATAATCTATTCCTTACGTACTGCCATGTTTTATGTCATTTCTCAAGATTTTGATGTTTAAACATTATTTTCATGTTTTTTTAGTTCAAATGTATATGATTTGTTTTATTTTCTCCATGCTTACCCATACTGAGCATTTGAGCTAACCCTTTATATGTATTCTTTTCCCCAAGATATAAAGACAGGTTTTAAGTAAGAAAACAAAAAGGGGAATACATTTATGGGAGATGTTGAAGATCTTTCACCATGATTATAAGATTATATTCTGAGTTTCCAAAGACACTAAACTATTACGGTCCTTGAGTGTTGGTTTTTTTATGTATTATGTACTATGCAAAAGTAATGTAATGTTAATATACATAAATATTTGGGTCTTTACACACAGAGCATAAAGAAGTTGTATGCCGACAGGTGACAGAGACCTCTGGAGTTTGAGGATGGTGACCACGTCTTTCTACGGGTCTCGCCTTGACGAGGTTTATGGAGATTTGGATGAGGTGGAAAGTTAACTTCGCGATTCATTGGACCCTTCCAGTTCCTCAGCAGAGTTGGAGGGGTGGCTTACCACATAGCTCTTCGACCTTAGTTTCACTTGGTACACGACGTCTTCCATATATCCCAACTGAGGAGGTATGTGCATGACCCTTCTCACATCATCTACCATGGAAAGCTGGACGTAAAAAATGGGAAAACTTTTATGGATTTTTCAGTGGAGATTGAGGATAGAAAAGAGCGGGTCCTCCATGGACAGTCGACACATCTAGTGTGTGTTATCTGGCAGCACGAGAACCTCCGGGAGAGTACATGGGTGCAGAAGGCTTAGATGTGTGCTCAGTACCCACACTTTTGTTTTACCAAGTTTTGAGTTGTGGATTATGAGGACGTAGAGTACTGAGGAGGGGAGAATGTAAAGACCCAGAATTTTCCTGTATTTTTTAAATAAATGGGAGTTTTACGATTCCGCGAAAGCTGATAGTGCGTGATTCTGTATCCCAGAGTTCCCAAAATCAATTTCTGAACTTTTCTTCAGGTACGTTCAGTAAACATACATGCGGGTTTTTATAACTTTTGAACAGGTTCATGGAATTGAAATCTGAGGGCATCGTTGAACTCATTGTTCCAGTATTAACTTAATGGGACGTTCACCTCAACGACTGTTGGTCAAGGGTGAATGTTAGTTTTTGGATTTTTCGTGGAAATAATAAAATAAAATAAACACATGTTTTATTTTATTTTATCTGTTATAACCACCCTTGTGGAAATTGGATGAGGGGACCACCAGACCTTAACCTCACATGAGAGGTTATGGGGGTGGGGACCATCATGCCTTAACCTCCCATTAGACGTTATGGTGGTTGGGACCACCCGAAGCTGAAACCTCTCAACTCCCCTCTTAATGAGGGAGAAAGCTCTCAACCCCCCTCATTAATGTGAAGGAGCCTCTTGAGCTTCCTCCACATTAATTGTGCAAACACACCATACTAAATGTTCCAACCTAGTTAATTGGCTTACCACCTTTTTAAATTAAGTAACTACATTATTTGAATTTATGAACGTTCCTAATAAATGATCCATCATAAATTCCATGATTGTTACATACCTTCTCCCATATCCTTTAAATATAAGGCTTGGGAGGAGGATTTGGGATGGCTTCACCAAGCGACGAAGCACTGGTAAACCGACACGACATCCAGCACTTGGAGGTTTATGCTCCACCAATGAAGAATGATGACCTCATTCGACCTTCTTTCATGGGACTTCCTCCGACATAGGACGTGTCAGTTTACAATGAATCGATGTTCGCCTTTTCATGCCAACGTCAACTAACAACGAACAAGGTAGGGGTTTAATTTTATTTGATTAACACTTACCATGTTCTTCACTCTTTTTCCTTTGTAGGGTTGGGAATAGAAATTAATGATCGATTATGGGAATTGATGTTTAAAATAGCTTCCATGATTGTTCTTCTCTTCTTTCTTGTGAACCTTTTGCTACCACTCTAAACACGGAGGGTGCGGGCCAAACCAACATGTCCCAACCCCCTGCCGTTCTTCTTTCTGGTGTTCTTTGAAACGGAGGAAGGAAAAAACAGAAAAGAAGGTGATGAAGGAGATGGAGCTACTACACACAGCCACTGTGACCTGCACCACCCCTGTGGCTTTTTGACCGTCGGCTGAATCGGCTCACGTGGCCCGGCTTCGCTGCACCCCGAACACGCCACCCTTGCAGGTCGTGCCTCCCTAGTCGGCCATGCCATCCACCGGTCAAGCTGCCCGACCCCCTGGCCGAACGAGCCCCGATCGCGACACCTGCTGGCCGAACCGGCCCCGTCCACGCCAGCCAAGCCTACGGGTGAACCGGCTTACATGCCTCACAGTTCCCAATTCGAACCATCCCGTGCCCCTCGCAGCACCCCGGCCGAAGCAGCCCACGCCCTTGCGATGCCCCGAACAAACCAGTTGCACCCTCGCAGCACCCTCCTGGCCAAACTGGCCCCTCGCGGCGCCCTTTCGGGCCGAGCCGCCTCGGGCCGGGCCGAGCAGCCCCACGACCTTGTGACTTTCCGCGTCCCCTCGCGACCAGCTGGGTCAGGCCCAGCGGGCCAAGATGACCCTAACGGGTCAAGTCGGGTCGAACCGAACCAGGTCGACCCATGCCAGGTCAGGCTGGGTCGGTCCGACCGGGTCGGACCAGAAACATGCCCACTACGACCCATTTACTTCTTTGGCCATAACTTTGCCATCAGATGTCTATTTGGTGAACTATCAACAACGCTGGAAATCATGGAGCTAGACGGTCCCCTTTTTGTATACCCCACTAGAGTGTTGGGTATAGTTGAGATACAATTAGCATGGATCGAGCATGAATACAACCGGGCCCCCGGGACTAAAAGGCTAATAACTCGCAGACTGGGCGTCTGATTGACGCGTCGTCTGTAGCGTTGAGACCCCTATGATGTGGCAGACCTTTGATATACTTCTTCGTGGTACTTCATGACAGTTGGAGTATCGACGAGTAGCTCGTGGAGTGTATCCTTCTGAGATGAGTGTGCATAGTGCAGACACCTAGTAGCTAGATGAGACCTGACAACTACTGACTGTTTCGACTCAGAGTGACTCCACTAGCCTAGCAGGGACTTCCATGGTGTCACGCCAGACCCACAGTGGACAACTCCTTGTTGTCACGGTAGACCCACGATACTCAACAAGAGGAGTACCTCAGGAGGCTACGTTGGGGAGCGCTCTTGGTGATGCGGAAGATCCACGGTGGGGATCACCTTGGTGTCCTAGCAGACCCACGATACTCGACAGGAGGAGTACTTTAGTAGTCTAAGGTTAGTGGGAAGCGCCATGGTGTCGCGGAAGGCCCACTATACTCGATATGGGAGCAGTTCTCCAGAAGCCGAGGTTTCGACAATGTGACTGGGGATATTACTTGATACTACCCCAAGAATAATTCCTGGTCTGAGTTGAGTCAGTGTTTTTGTGTTTTCCTCATGATTGAGATAGATTTCATGATAACTTAGGTATATGTAAGGGCATATACCTAAGTAAGGTTATATGTTGATTTCATACATTGTGGTTTATCCTTGTTGGATTCTGTGAGAGCTTGAGGGTCTCAGGGTCCCTACTGAGTATCGTTATACTCACCCCTACCCGGGCTATGTCTGCACACTATTGTGTTGGATATAGATGACGGGCAGCGCTAACTGTGGCTGAGAGTACCTGAGCTGGACAGTACCCAGAGGTGGACCTTATGATGAGTCGGTACACGGTGGAGACGTGCGAACCTAGACTGCTGAGGAGGCAAGTCGTGCCTACCATCTAGGTAGGATCCATGGTGGACAATCCAGGAGATAATATTCACCTTCTAGTTGTTTGTCCCTTTCAGTTGTACTAGTATTTTTCCAGTTGGGATGGTATCATGGCTCCTTTTTCTTACTGTACTCACTTGTTTACTATTCAGCTTTCATGAGTTCGTATCTTGCGGTGTGCTTGGTTATGTGTGTTATAGCTTATAAAGGTAATGCCTTCCCAGTTCTTAGAGAATACCCCTTTGGTGCGAGTCACCAGCCCCTGGCCTATGGAAGGAGGGCTTGGGGTAGTCACGGCACAGGCCACGGGGGGTGGGCCGTGACAGTGCTCCATATTCCTTTCCCTAAAATTCCTTGACTTAAAATGTTGGTGGGTATAATTTGATAGACCTGAACACTCTATATTTATAGACATATTGTAACACCCCATGTTTTTAAGTTGAATATTTTTTCCATAAACTATATGTTCAAATTTCTAATCAATTTGTTTTTTTCTATTTGTACAACGGAATTTAGATAAGTTAGTTAATAAAGAAAAAAAGATATGAATTAAATTAAATAAACATTATTTGTTCAATGTAAAGAATTATGAAAAAATAACCTGAAACAAATTATTACCCTCAATCAATTATTGCTGACCATATGTGATTACATCCTTTAAAATTGATTAAATTAAAAGGGGAGAATAAATAGAAAAAGATTAAATTTTAAATCACAACGACATATTTTGAATCATCTTCACCCCTGAGGATCACATGTAAATAATAATTATAATTAGGAATAATATCACTAGAGGAGAAATAATATTTTGAGATATGATATTAAAAACTATATAATTTAGAACCGTGACTTTAAAAGTTTTAATGATATGAATTGAATGAATGAGTTTAGTAAGGCCATATAGGGGAATAAAATATGGTGGTTATAAATATATTTGTTTGAAATATGGTCATTGGAAATATATTAATTGGATATGCATGTATCCAATAGGTATATAGAAGTCATGAATTTTCAGTTGTGAATTTAAAATAACTTAGTTAATGAATAATAAATAATGTAATAAAAATATTCTATTAAAATATTATATATATATATATATTCATTGAGTATTAAAATTATTATTATTGATAAATTATGGTATGATTAATATTTGAAATAAAAATAAAATAAAAATATCAATAGATTAGTAAAATAATAAGTAATAAATTGTATTTCTTATGGATTATATAATATAAAAGTAAAAATTTTTGAGGAACTATTTATTAAGGGTTATACATTTTATCATAAAAAATTAAATTGAATAATTTTTAAATATTATTATATATATGAAAAAATATAATATAATTATTTAAATTATAAATTTATATGAAATAATATTAACAACATATAAGGTTTAGAAATGTCATTTTTCAATAAAAGAAGTTTAAATTGATATTTTGAATTTTCATTTAAATGTTATTTAAATTTTAGAATTTTAATTTTGTAAAATAAACTATATATTTTAATACATTATTTAAAATTTAAAATAGTATGATTTTTTTAAATTTTTATTAAATATTTTTTGTAGTGAATTGTTAAAAATATAGTTTTTACTGAAACAAAAATGTTTTTGACTCTATAAAGAAGTTGGTATTACATATAAAAATAAAAAAAGTTTTTAACGGTAAAATATATATATATTATCTTTTAATATATATTTTTAAATACCATTATGAATTTATAAAAAGTATGATTAGTATTTTTGGAACTTATGTATTATTTTTCTATAAAAGAAACATTTTTGGTATTTTAATTTAATTAAATATTATTTTGGTAAAATCAATTTTATTTCACATTTAAAAAAAATTATTTATTTTATAATAAACGAATATAAATCATTAAAATCAAATTATTTAATGATTTTATCATATACATAAATTATAAACATAAAAATACAATTTTTCGGAAAATGGGGTTTTATGTGTTACTTGCGTTAATGTTAAAATTTATCTTCCATGAACATAAAAATGTTATTTTTTTAAATAGAATTAATATTTTTACTATTATTTCCAAATAAGGTAATAATGTCCATTTTATTTTTATGAATAAAAAATTAATTTATTTTTTAAAAAACTAGTGATTATTATTAAATCCAAAAGGGTGAAATGGGTTAACCAAAGAGGTAAGAGGTATAAAATGTTTGAATTATTTTTATCTATTTTACTGATTGATGTTTTTTTAGACCATAAACTATATCAAATCCATTATTTTCTATTCCCAAATATTTCTAACTTGTGAAAATTGTGCTCTCTTTATATTAAGATGAAATATTTATAAAAATGTCTTTCTCGCCACTTATAAAAATTTCCACTCACCACTCCATAAAGGATAATAAAAAAATGTTAGTTCCATATTGAAACTCTTCTCTTTTTATTTTCCCAATAATTCTATTTCTATTTTTTAGCTCTGGTCATATGTAGTTTGTCTAAGCCCTCAATTTCTAAGGATCCCTTCATGGGAAAACTAAAGTTCTCAAAGTTAGTTCTAACCGTTCACCAACATATTTTCTTTTATATAATAAACAGTAAAATATAATTTTACCAATATTATATGGATAATTATTTATTTATACTATACTATTGGTTTTTATATTGTTTTAATAAATATTTTCCTCTTTTCCCCTTTTCCTTCAAGGAAAACAAAAAAGTCATTCATGAGTATATGAGGACTACCGTCATCATAAATTTTGACCTCTCATTTTCCTTCACCACCTTACACACAAGGTAATAATTTCGATCATAATAAATAATAAATATATATGAACCAAACATTTAATACTAAATTATATACCACATTGTAAATTTTTTTCATTATGTGGAAAATGAAGTCATCATTCATGTATATGCGAGGACTACCACCTCCATAGAATGGTGTATTTAATTTTTAATCACCACCTCACATGGATTTTAATAAAAATGGGTTTAATGGATAAACAATATGTTTATGAAATAATTAAGGTTTATGGTAATATAAATTGAACAAAATATTGATAATATGGTAAACAAATGATCATTGAAAATTAAACAGTCTAAGATGAGATTACAAAGAGGAAAATAATTATTTAATACCATGTAAAATTTTCATATACATTAAATATTCATCTGTATTTATTAAATTATGTATTATAACTTTGTTAAAACCATAAATAAATCATCATTCCTCTAGAATAATGATTTTATATCTAAATCACTTTATAATCATTCATTAAATATGGTAGGTTCATGTTTGGGTTGGTCTAACAACCAAATTGAAAAATGAAATAAAATAATGTTATGGATGACTATGAGAGATTAATTACTAATAATATATCATATAAATAATTAGTTTGGTTTAGGAATGGTAAATTTAATATAAACTCATTAATTAAGATATAAATGATTGTTTATTAAAAAATCATTGAAACAGGCTCATTGTCTATTTCATGTTTGAGGATCATAACCAATTACCATAGAATGAAACTATTTCAGTATAAAAAATTATAAATAATTAATTAAAATATCAAGTATAATCTTAAAATTATGAACTTTGTGTGAATAATTTATAAGATCATCGCTATTATGAATGTTTTTTGAAATGATCAAAAATTACTCAGACACGTTATTGAAAAGAGATAATAATTAACTAATACACTTGTGAATAACAATAATAAATGAATCTTATAAATGGATATATACAAATAAGGTTATTAAATATTTTATTAAGGAAACTATTTTTTGTACGAGTGATTCATGTGTTTTATTTAATTTCATGAATTTAGGTATGGAGTTAACGATCTCAAAATTAATTTCATAAGAATCACTTCATATTGGGAGTGATGAGATCTTTGATATGGTTTTATTACATTTGAGTGAATTTATTTTAAATTATTCAAGCAATTAATGTGGTTTTAATATCCATTTTTTTTCTTTATATAAATTTCCACAAATTCAATTAATATTATGGTTATAAGGTTTCTCTCTATCTCATTTTCAGTTTCATGTGGCATGTTTGGTTTTTCATACCATATTTTGTTATATGGTGTATACACTACCATTTTTAGATGTTATATCATGAATTTTTTTTATTCATGGTATTTTAGGTTTAATTTTAAGCTTTATATTTAAATGGGGTTTGATTAAAATTTTACTCAAATCACAAATGTTTCATTTCCAATCTTATCTTAAACTAATGATTATTTTTCAAAGATAATCCCCTTAGAGATTTATTATTCATTTTAAAACCCCTAATAATTTTATTTATTTATTATTGGTGTATTCAATATCCCTTTAAAATTTAATTTCCACCTTATCTCTATATTTACCCATTATAAGGTAACTTATAATACCTCTTTTTTTAGTCAGGAACCTCACATTTTCCTTGTTTTTATTCATTGGATTATTTTGAGAATGTCTTTATACATTCCATAGTAATTGATTAATGTAATTTTTATTCTACTCAACTTTCATTAAAAAAATATAATAAATTTTCAATGTTTCATGTATCGGTTTTTTTCATCTATGTGTGAAAAGATTATGTTTTTAACATTTTTTGGGTAATCATATCTTTCCACCATTTTTTAATTTTTACATAAAATTATATCTCAACGATATATTATATAAATTCTAATCCTCCATGGTTTATAATTTTTTTGAGTAAATATTTTTAAAATATCATAGATTTTCCTTGTTACCAAATTGATTGTTTTGATGAACTTTAAAAGTTTCTTTCACCTGTGATAGCATTTTTGACATATTTTATTGTTTATAATGGATATAATTCAAATGTTTCAATCCAATTTTTTTTTCTCTAGATGTATTATGAAATATTATTTTCCGTCAGTGGATTGATCCATCACAATCATTGTCTTTCCTAACTATCTACTATGAATTGGGATAAATTATCTTCTAATATTATCCCTTTGTGAGTACCCTATTTTATATTAGTTTTATTGAATGGTGTTCACATATATTCGACGTATCAGTTGATTGAAAAAATTATTGACTCAAACATATAATTTTTACCTATATGGTGTCGATACTATATGCCTAATCATCATAGTAAAAGGGAATTTACCTATAATGTTTCTAAATATCATTGTATACCCATTTAATTTCTATGGGTTTATCTTGTTATTATTATTTATGGAATTATTTATGTGATTCTATTTTGAAAATTATATGAATACAATTTTCATTCCATGGGTTTTTGATGATATGATGAATGATTGATTTTAAGTGGCACACATATGTATGGATGAATGTTGGGTGAGTTATTATATCACCCTACAATACATTGGTTACATGTTTAAATCTCATGATATATATACACACTTAATAAAATTTTAATTATATTTCAAGCATGGTTGTAAGTGTGAAAATTACGAAAATGTTGTTTCTCTATGCTAATTTTTTCATAAGGAATCCTGATGTTATTATATCATGGATCATGTTTGTTGAATAATATTTCTACATTGATTTGATTTATATATTATTTTATGAAAAACCTTACACTATGAATCATGATTTGTGATATATTATATTTTGGTATGTCTCTCTAATGTGTCCTAATTATAGCCATATTCTAGTATTATTCTCAATTGTGATCTTTCATTATTATTTCTTATGATTATCCATATTGAGAATATGAGTTCACCGCTTTCTTATTGTTTCAACCCCACATGTTATGAATAAAATAAATATGTATGATGGTTTTAGAAGAGTATCACATGGGTATAATTTTTGTGAGATGTTGATGACTTCTTAAGGATTATGATTTTTATTATATAGTGGAAAAAATATCTATTTGTTGAAAAATTCATAGGCTAGGTTAGTTAATGTTTTTTTTTCAAATTATATAACAATATCATACAAAAAGATCATACGAATGTATTATAATGAAATACTTTCATTAAGCCATGTAATTATGATATGGTCACATTTGTGGGATACCATAGTCGGTTCCAGAGTTGGGCTTAAATAAATTTCGAGATTATGATGTTATCGGTTGATAATTTAAATTCCATCAAGGGATGATAATTTAATTTTTATTATAATTTAAAAATTATCGATGAAATTTGAGGTTATTAGATGTAAAATTAGATACTTTATAATGTTTTGGAATTATGATAAGAGAATTTTAGAGAAAACTCTTGTAATAAGTATATGTATAGTAAAATATTCTAACATTCTAGTAAAGTAGAGATTTTGTTTAATAGAAATTACACCTCTATATAGATACTGGAATGCATATTTCGTTGTGAAATAGATAAACCTAGGGGTAATCATTCAAAAAAGGATGGTTGGGTATAAAATCAATCTTCAATATCATTAATAATGAGTTCTAGTAATATTATAAACCCGGATAGAAACACATAGGGGATATTATTTAGTTAACTAAACTCTCGATACATCAAATTATGAAGGATTTATTTCCAAATTAATATAATGGATTTGGTTAGAATATATGATAAAACAAAACATCAAAATACCTAGGTTAAACAATGATTGTTATATGATTAACCATGTATGAAAAAGTTAAAATGGAAGTATCATGGGTTGAAATGAAGGTTTAATTAGATAACACATTATATGATTGAGCATAAAAACCGTACCCAAACCATTGGATTGGGACCAATCATAGGTGATACTAAACTTCGGTGATGTACCCAACACAATAAAGGTTCAAAATATATTTCATGGTCTTATTAATACATTGTTGTACGATATTTATTAAACAGAAAACATATCATGAAAAGGTAGGATAATAATAACAAAACTAACTATATGATGCATGAGTATAAACATTACAACTCAAATTGGGTGTCTGATTGAGGAGAAAGCTGTGACATTGGGACCCACGTGACGGGGCAGTCCATATGAAATCCTCTATGTAAGATTTCATGGATGTTGACCCTGCGAGGTTTTGTGAGTCAGCTATCTAGTGAGACTCCGTGACTCATCTATCAACGAGATTTTTTGACTCAGCTACCCAGCGAGACTCTGTGACTCAACTATCAGTGAGACTCCATGACTCAGCTATAAATGAGACTTCATGACTCAACTGACCAACGATACTCTATGACTCATCTATCTATGAGAATTTTTGACTCAGTAACCTAGTGAGACTTCTTGACTTAGTTATCCAGCAAGACCTCATGACTCAACTATCAGCAAGACTACATGACTCAGCTACCCAGCGAGGCTTTGTGACTCAACTACCAACAAGGCTTCGTGACTCAGCTACCCATTGAAGAGTTAAAAATCAATAACTAAATAGTTCTAGGAAACCTATCATTCCTAATGGAATCATTGAGGATTTGTGCCTTTGTAGTGATTGATGTTCTGTTTTTTTTTCACTGTTGGTTCTACTATAAAAAATTTATGTTAAACCTATGTTGAGATGACTCTAGTGACTCTAATATTTGTGAATCATTTTTATATTTCCTTTGTGGAGTTATGTGAGACTTGAGTTGGTTTTGGGGTCCCTACTGAGGGTTGTTATGCTCACCCATGCATGGGATTCACCTACACCTTTGGGGTCTTGTGTAGATGACAAACAACTTTGACTAGGATAATGTAGATCTTGGGCCATGTGGTGCTTAGAGGTTGATATTTGGATGCAGTATGCTTCAACGGCTTGTGAAAGTGATCTAAACCTACCTTTTAGGTAGGATCCTTGGTGGACGACCTTCAGATCATGTACTTCCATGTACTATACGATTCCTTTTCTGTTGGGATTGTATTCTGGCCCCTTTTTTCAATTTAGTTGCACCTTTTCTTCTCTGTTTTCTTCCACATGTGACATTTTGTTGATATCATAGTTTCAACTTTACTTTCCAGAGTATGGCCTATATGTGTCTTAACATGTTTAAAGGAAATGCCTTTCTTTTTTTGGGATATTCCTTTTTGGGCTAGTCTCCTACCCCTGGCCTATGGAAGGTAGGATTGGGGTAGTCATAGAATGTGCCCTAGAGGATGGGTCATGGATGAGTGGTATCTATGGTGGATGGTTAAACCTCAAAGACTGAGAGTCAGTTGTTTTGTTTTAGGGAAACATTGTTAAATGATTCAAGTTTGACTTTCAGATTCGGTGAGTCTTGTGTTGCTGGAGTGATCGACCTATCAATACACTAGGACCATGAATTTTTATTTCCAAATTGGTCCATGAAAACATTAGTTTCTTGCATCATTACAATTTTATTCATGATCTCTTTGAGTCAGATTCATATCACCAAGTATAATTAACTAACTGTGGTTCATCTTAATTTCTCTCATGATGACTCTACATAGCCATCCAGCCAAGATCTTGATATAGAATCATGAATATGGTCCACCAAGCAACACAGAATTAGTGCAGGGACTAGTTCTTGAGATGGAACCCCCAGGTTGTGTACCAGAGGAACCACAACCCATCGAGAAATAGTTTTTACCAGCCTTTCTTATAGAGGATGCATGATGACTGATTTTATTTCATGACATACAAAGGAAGAGGCCTCTAAGGTTTTGAGTCAAGACAGATCCTTATGCAGCTGAGGATTGGCTGGAGGTGGTGACATGAGTTTTCCACCCATTGAAGACATATTCAAGCTAGATGGCGGTTATAGCCACATGCCTTATATAGTGCACGACAGGGAGATGATGGAGCTTAACACTACAGATGCACAAGGAGGTGACGCTCACCTGGGAAAACTTGGGGTGAGTTTTCAAGAAGAATTTCATCCTTACAACCTTTCGCTCTATACACATACATGAGCTTCTCCACTTACATCCGGACAACCAAACCATGGCTGAGTACTATACAAGGATTACAGACCTCTCCTGATACTCTTCCGATATGGTACAAGACCATTTCTTTTGGTCCCAAACCTTTGAGAAGGGGCTCAGATGGGATATCAGAGCATCAATGATCTCTCTCAACATCCCTACATAGGCTAACGTGCTAGTGCGAGTCCTTCTAGTGGAGAACGTCCGGGAATAACATGCACTGACTGTGAGTGCTACCATCAGTCCACAAGTAGTGGAGTCCTCTGTAGTGAGTAGCCGACCACTGATATAGGGGTCCAATTGAACTAGAACCTCTAAGGGGATGACCACGTGAAACTGGATCGGTTGTGCGTGGCCCCATGATAAGTGGAAACCCACAGATAAACGGGTTGTGCTTCATGTTCGGTAGGTAGGGTCACATGGATTGAGACTTCCTGACCTACCATATAGAAGATCAGAAGGCGGTTGAGGGACTTCCATGGAAGAGGCAAAGATTCAAATAGGGTGGTCCACAAAGAGGCAGATGAGGTAGGGGAGAAGGAAGAGTGGTAAATGGTGAGATGAGATACGAGGTACTACCACCACCACCCTAAGCGGTTCACCACATGGTTTGGGAGAAACTAGGTCGGGGAGGGGCCGGCTTCAGGTGATATAGGCATACAACCACGACACTCCAGAGTTGATTAGAGGTACCATCTATATATACTCCACTTTAGCTATAGTTCATATAGACACAGGTGTTGGTCACTCTTTCCTTGCCACAGACCTCTTTTGAGGCTCAGAGATTCCGATAGAGCTTTTGGCATGATCTTTACAATTTAAAACTCCTATGAGAGGGGATTCGAAAATTAAACACTAGATTCGATAGTGTGAGCTTACTCTATGTGGAGAGAGATTCATTTGGGATCTCCTAGTAGCTGAATCAATTCCTTATGACTCCATCTTGGGTATGGAATGGTTATCTACAGTCCATGCTCATATTGACTATATAAGGAACAATGTGTGGTGTGTCTATGAGGATGGGACCAGGTTTTCTTTAACTGGTGAGAGGGGAACATTTTTTCTTAGGAAAAACTTTCATGGAGGAGGCTGCAGCCAATCTCTCACTAGTTGGGGAGCCTCACCCTCAGTTTAGTGGATGAGAGGAGTTAATGCTTTTCTATAGTGGTGGATGAGTATGAGGATGTCTTTCTTGAGGATATTCTGGGACTACCTCCTCATTGGGAGGTAGAATTAGGTATCAACCTATACCCTATCAATTCACTGATATCCATAGTGGCATATCAGATGGCCCATGCGAAGCTTTGGGAGTTGAGGGTATAGTTGGGGGACTCACAATAAAAGGTATTCATGAGGCCCAATGTTTCTCCATGGGTAGCCCCTATGTTGTTTTCCAAGAAGGAAGACAAGAGCTTGAGTCTTTGCATGGACTTCTGGTGCATGAAACATCTAATCCTGAAGAAAAATTATCCACTACAGAGGATTGATGACCTCTTCAACTAGGTTATGGAAGAAAGGTGGTTCTCGATGATTGACCTCAGATTACAAAGTCATCAGCTTTGGGAACAGGATGAAAATGTACCCAAGATAGACTTTAGATGATGGTATATCTAATATGAGTTTTTGGTGATTCCTTTTGTCATGAACAATTCCCTAGTAGTTCTCATGGGACTCATGGACATGAGATTCTAGCCTTACCTTGACCATTCCATTATAGTCTTCAATAATGAAATCTTGGTGTAGTCGTTGTCGGAGGAGGAGCATGCTACACACCTACGGATAGCCTTGGATACACTCTGAGACACCAGCTTTATGGTAGGCACACAATGGTTCATTTCTAGATTTAGGAGGTCCACTTCTAAGTACATTGCTCTTGGGTGGCTGGATTTGTAGTGAATCCGGTGAAGATAGAGGATGTTATCTCTTGGGAGACACCCAGTATCATTACTGAGGTGAGGAGTTTATTAGAGTTGTATGAATACTAACTGAGGTTCCTTCCCTAATTCTAAAGAGTGGAAAAACATTTATTATCCCTGACATGAAAGGTAATGCCCTTCATGTGGAGAGATAATTTCCACAAGTGTTTCTAGATGATGGGACAGAGACTGGAAAGTTCCCCTATCTCGAGACTACTAGAGGAGGGTGTTTGGTATGTAGTCTTCTATGATGTATTAGGGACCAGATAGGGTTGTGTCCTAATGTTGGAGTGATCTGTGATCACCTATGGATCACAAAAGTTGAGGCAACATGAGCAGAACTATGCGACCCATGACCTCGAGTTAGCAGCAGTTCTCTTTTCCTTGAAGCAGTTGCTACACTACTTGATGGGTGAACAGTTTACCATATACTCTGACCATAAGTTTCTTAGGTATGTCTTCTTAGAGAATAACCTTAACATTAAACATTTACAATGGATGGAGTTATTTTAAGAATATGAGTTTGATATAGTACATACTCCTGGGAAGGGGAACATCATGGTAGACGCGCTCAGTAGGAGGTCATGTCTACAACTGCAGAGCGAGGCGACAGAGCAGTTAGTAGTGATGTTGATATCCTTCGTGGACTAGGATAGATAAGCCTACCTTCAGTAAATGACTATCACTCCCTTTCTCATATACAAAGTTAGGGAGGCATAGATTGTGTATGGTGATAATGAGGACCAACGTGCTCATATATACTCCGGACAAGCTTCTGATGGATTTTTGATGGGTCATGAGCCCGTCATCCTTTTCAAAGGATTCATCTTAGTACCAGTGATGTTGTAGAAGGATATGTTGAGGGATTTCCATAAATCCCATTTGGCGGAACATCCTTATGTGGAAATGATGTACCAGTATATCTGATGTCAGTACTGGTGGACCAGGATAATGAAATTGGTGGCAGTGTTCATTTCACAGTGCCTCACTTTTCAGTAAGTGAAGTGCAAGCATCAGGTTCTAGTAGGCTTGGACCAACCACTTCTGGTACCAGAGTAAAAATATTATGGTCTCTCGATGGAACTCATAATGGAGATACAATTAAAGTCTAGGGGACACTATTCTATTTGGGTGTTCACTGACAAACTCACCATGTCAGCACACTTCCTACCCATCGAGGAGCAGGGATCCTTAGGGGTCTTGGGACGCCTCTACGACAATTAGATTGTTCATCTTCACAATTTTATTTTGATGATCATATCATACTATGATGAATAATTTATATCTTGGTTTTGGAAGGGATTTTAGGAGGCATTCCGGACATAACTACGCTTGATCACCACCTTTCACCTTCTGACAGATGGTCAGAAGGAGCAGACATGATTCGTGCTTGTGGCCTTGATTTTGGTCGTAGTTGGGAGGACCACCTACCAATGGTATTGTTTTCATACAACAACATATATCACTCAATAATTAGAATGGAACTTGAAAGAGCACTCTCATAGGGGCCCTCAAATGATTTGTGTGATTTTGGGGTACTTAGGTGCAGCAGAGTGGCTGACCAAGGTCATCTCTCAACGGAGGAAGTGAATTAAAACAACATTTTAGAGGTATTCTAAAAATAAAATAAAAGAGAGTAAAAAAACTACATGAAAGGATGGGGGTTGGATATAGTTTATGAATCGAGAAGAATTTTTCTGGAAGAAGATTGTATTTTTTTTATTTTTAGTTTTGAAATTAATTTAGATTAAAATGATATAATAAGAAGATGATTTTGAAGACAATATTTAAAAGACGTAATCGATCTAACTATACCTCTTCAATCAATTATTCATCATTATTATTTAATGTAACATCCACTTAATTATGATCCCTTAACTTTTTAACCCCCGAAACCTACAATAATTAACCTTACCACATAGATGAGTTGAAGTTAACCCTAGGATAACTTCAGAACATGCAATCACAACACTACAAATTCTCACTCTCACAGTCTACACAAAATCTCATCCTAGCGTATTTTCATGTTAATTGTTCAATAGCTTTCTTAGATTCAATTAAATTAAAAACTCAATTAATTGATCATATTATTTGTGTTATAGTATCTCATTGATTCAAAATAAATGAATGTTAGAGGTGAGAATTATATCGATTACATAAAAAACTACTCTTCTAATAGTGGTGTAGTCATCGTAGAAATGTTTTTCATTTGCAATGGTTTAGAAAGGGTATAACCCAATATCGTTCCACTCTTGATTTCTAACCCAAATACGAAGATTAAGAGAAGAAGAAAATTGAAAATAATATAATAAATGGAAGTCAAACTAAGAGTTTATTGAAAGAAGAAAATCATTATAACCTGAAGAAGAAGACGAAGAATAGGAAGGCTTGATGAGGGGATCCTTGCTTCAAGAGCTACTCCTCTTAAAATTGTTGGAGAATTGGAGTGAAGCCTCTTATATTTGCCTTCAACTTCCCAATTCACGTCCCAACCCATATAAATGATAAAAAATATAATTTATAGAGGGGATTGGAGGATAGGTTACAAGTGGTTACAAGTGGTTTCAAGTGTTAATATTGAAATTCGGCCAAATATTTTAATCCAGCATTCACCACCCATTTGACCACTGAAACACGTGAATAATCTCTTATTCCAGAAGGATAATATCTGTGGATATATTTACTCTATCTCCTCTCAAAATTTGGGCTCAATCCAAGCCCATGGAAGAGTTATGGCCAACATACATAAGCTTCTCCATTCTGGCGTGTCCAGCCCACCTTTGACTTTATGGCCCAATTACACTATCCAAATGCATTCGTTTGATCTAGTGACCTGAATAAAAGTTGTATCCCATGAGTAAGGAAAATTTTTAAAAAATATTATGTTCATATAAGTCAAATAAAAATATTTTTTATTGAAATACTACAGTGATTTTGAAAGGGTAAAACTGGAATTTTCATCAAATATTCAAATGAATGATCTAATCCCAAATACGTTCTAATTGTACATATTTTACACAATGTGAGGAAATTATATCATTTATTATCAATAAAATATTCAATAAAATAGTTTTTTATCAACTCCCCCACACTTACCCTTTTGCACTCCTGGGAAAAACCTCATATCTAGTAAACATCAATATCAAATCAAAACAAATTTTAAAACACATATCATTGAGATCCATCAATTCCACACCAAGATTAAAAAGATATCATGCCACATAAAAAACCATATTTCAAGTTCACCATTTATATCATTCAATATATTTCCACTTCATTTATCCTCCCATGCACAAAACACTTACCCCTCTTGAGTTTTCTCTCATCACTCAAATATCAATTTTTTTTGCAATGTATTTCCCATCCAAACTATTACAAGGGTCATCATAGGCTTGATAAATTCCAAATTCACCACCCTATGTGAGTCAAGGACATATGTTTATTATGAGGACTCTTCAGGGTTGTTCTGTGGCTTTCGGTTGGTAGGATTTAGATGTGAAAAACTCAGAGGCAGAATGAGGAGGGATTGACTCTTTTTGAAAAAAATTGCATTAATCTAATTTTCACTTAAATATGGTCTCCTCATTAACCCCCATAGTATCAATTCAGCTCCATCATCGTGAAAGTCATAGAAAGTTTACACCATTCATCATTCAGCAACTAAAATGTCAATATTCTCAAACATGATTTTATTGAAAGCTCCAGATAGGTATAACATTCTACACCAATTAGAATCTCTATAAAGGCACAACTTCTCTTATCATGAAAGCTCCAGAAAGGCACTACTTTAAATATAATGATTTTCTTTAGAAGAAAAAAAACTCATTAGAAGTTAAATTTTCACCCGAAGTATCACAAAATGTGGTAGCACAACAGAAGACAACTTCCCCCACACATAAGCTCAACTAGATTATGTACTTTCACATCAAGAGTTGGTTGGATAGGGAAAATTGGCTTGTAATGTGGCTAACCTAACAGCCCGTTCATGGCTTATAAGGGATAAAATTATTAAATGTTCAATGTAGGCCATTATAAAAAAATAATTCTTAGAAATAGGGGCATTAATACCAAACAAATGCCATAATCATTTAAACATAAGTACCTAAAAACCACAAGTTTTGAAAGGAATAGATCAATTTTTGGTTAAATAAAGCATGTTTTGGCACTCTGAAGAAGTGAGGTGATTGTAAATAATATGAAAATAATGGTTCAGAAGCCTCACAGGAAAGTGATTTCAAATATAAAGACAGTGATATGTGGCATGGGATTCAAAATTTAGTGTACTTTTCATGAAATTACTAAATATTTGAACTTGAAACAAAGTCATTTAAGTATTCATTTAAGCTTAGTTTTGTGGAAAAAATTGGTTTAATCATTAACACAAGTTTCAAAAATGGCAATGATAATAATTTTAGTTCAAATTTATTTTATAAAAAACACACAAAACATGATAAAGAAACACATAAAATGTTTGAAAGCATGCAATTTTTAAAAAAACATCAAATGAAAATCCAAAACTATAAAGGTTCCCTCCCCCACACTTAAAATATTTCATTGTCCTCAATGTGAACCCTTGAGATGATATATGCACATGAAATGCAGAATTTTTAAATAAGACAAATAATATAAAAGTGAAAGGGTTAGGAATAGACTGATGTGCTCAAGTGATGATGGGGTCATGCAATGTGATAAAATCTATTGCATTAGTAGGAAGTCCATAAATGTATCTATTCAAACATTTCCCATTGACTGTAAAGATTTTTCTAGTATCCTATTCTGTGATCTCCACTGCACCATAAGGAAAACATTAGTCACAACATAAGGACCCAACCATCTAGAATGAAACTTACCAGGCATTAGCTTCAGTCGTGAACTATAGAGAAGGACTTTCTCTCCAACATGAAACTCCCTTTGTTGGATCATTTTTTCATGAGATGCTTTTGATATTTACTTGAAGAGCCTTGAGTTCTCATATGAAGACTATCAAATCTCCTCAATCTCTTGAATTTGCAGCTTCCTTTGGATTCCATCTTGGGCCAAATCCATGTTTCATTTCTTAATAGCCCAATAAGCCATATGCTCAAATTCCACAGGGAAATGACATGATTTCCCAAAAACAATCTTAAATGGGGACATACCAATGGGTGTATTGTATGTTTTCCTATAATCCCACAATGCATCATCCAAGCGCCTGCTCCAATCTTTCCTATTTGGCTGCACAGTTTTCTCCAAAAAAAATTCAACTCACGATTTGAAACCTCAGCTTGGACATTTGTTTGGGGGTGGTATGGTGTTGATGTTTTGTGTGTCACCCCATACTTTTGAAGAAGGGAACAAGATTATGGTTTCATAAGTGTGTCCCTTGGTCACCGATGATGGCCTTTGGTACTCCAAACCAACAATAACCTTGCGCTTTGACAAACTCCACAACAATATGAGAATCATCAGTCTTGGATTCCTTAGCCTCCACCCATTTACTCAAATAATCAATAGCAACAAGAATATATAAAAATACAAATGAACTAGGAAAATGAAGCATAAAATCAATGCCCCATACATAAAAAATATCACAGAATAGTATTGGTTGTTTGGGAATCTTATGCCTCCTAGAAATGTTCCCAGTGTGTTGGCAACAAGAGCATGACTTACAAAACACATGGGCATCATGGAATAATCTAGGCCAATATAATCCAGAGTCTAAAACATTCCTAGCTGTCCGTTGGGGTCCAAAGTGTCCACCACAATCAAGTGTATGAAAAAAATGTAAAATATACTCCAACTCATGATCAGGAAAATAAATCTTAATAACTTTATCACTACACGTGATCCAGAGGTATGGATCATCCTGAACATAATACCGAGACTCAATTTTTAATTTTTGGACCAGGTGTTTCTTTAAATTTGTAGGGATTTCGGAGGTAACAATGTAGTTAACTAAATCTGCATACCAAGGATGCGTACCTGAGATGGAATAAATATGATCATCAGGGAAAGTGTTCCGAAGTGGTACATGGTCTAAGGTGCCATCTTCTAGTGTGTGAGTAAGCCTACTCATGTGGTCTGCCACCAAGTTTTCTTACCCCTTTTTTTCCTTTATCTCAATATCAAATTCTTGAAGAAGAAGCATCCATAGGAACATCCAGTGCTTTGCATCTAGATTCTTCAAGAAGTACCTTAGTGTTGGATGGTCAGAAAAAAAAACTACTTTAGAGCCCAATAAATATAAACAGAATTTATCTAATGAAAATATGACTGCAAGAAACTCCTTTTCTATTGTGGTGTAGTTTTATTGGCTAGAATCCAACATTCTCCATGCATATGAAATCACATGTGAACATCCCCCCACCCTATGGGAGAAGACTACTCCAACCACGATGTTGGACGCATCACACAGAAGCTCAAATGGAAGGTCCAACCGCGGGGGATGTATGATTGGTGGAGTGGTTAGACACTTATTTAGCTCATCAAATGATACCCTTAATGAATCATCAAAATGGAAGTAAATATCTTTTCGAAGCAATCAAGATAAGGGTAGAGAGATCTTACTAAAATCTCTGATGAAGCGTCGATAAAATCTAGCATGTCCAAGGGATTATCAAATATAACCAACACATGTAGGATATGGTAGGGATGAAATATTTTCTACATTAGATTTATCAACTTCGATGCCATGTTGTGAGACTATATGTCCTAAGAAAATTCCCTTTTCAAACATGAAATGACATTTTTCAAAATTCCAGACCAGATTTTTCTCAATAAAATGATGAAACACATCACCCAAACTAAAAAGACATTCATCATATGATGATCTATAAATTGTAAAATCATCCATAAATAATTCCATGAATTCTCAATAAAAGATGAGAAAATACCCACCATGCTTCTCTGGATGGTAGATGGGAAATTGCAAAGTCCAAATGGCATCCTTCAGTAAGAAAAGGTACTGAATGGGCAGGTGAATGTCATATTCTCCTAGTCCACTGTTGCAATGGGAACCTGAAAATATCCAGAGAATCCATCCAAGAAGTAATAATGTCTCCTACCTACAAGTCTCTCAAGCATCTGGTCAATGAATGGAAGTGGGGAATAGTCCTAATGAGTGGATTGATTTAGTTTCCTATAAACAATACACACTCTCCAAATATTTTGTACTCTCACAAGAACTAACTCATCATTTTCATTTTTTATAATAGTGATACCAGTTTTCTTTGGTACAACCTGGACCGGGTAACCCATTTTCAGTCAGAAAAAGGGTAAATGATACCCAACTCAAGTAATTTTTCAACTTCTTTCTTAACAACTTCTAAAAGTGTTGGATTAAGTCTCCTTTGTGGATGCCTTATCAGTTTAGCCTCATCCTCCAAGAGAATCCAATGCATGGAAATGGAGGGGCTAATACCTGATATGTCTACCCATGTCCAACCAATTTCCCTAATGTTATCTCTCAAAAGATTCAAATGTTTTTCTTCATGTTCAAAAGAGAGATTGTTAGAAATGATAACAAGTAATCTATCACCACTTAGTTAGTATCCATCTTTGAGATTTGGGGGTAATGGATTGAGTTCCAATGTAGGAGGGTGATGTATGGATAGATAAATTGACGAAACAGACATATCTACACAATGAACATAAGTATTAGAATAAAATTATCAAAATTAGAAAATAATGCATAAAATACATTATCATACTCAACAGCCATGTCATAATTAGAGTTTATATTATCAAAATTTTATTCCACATCAAAATCAAATCCAAGAGATGTTTTTCCATCAAAAATACGTGTTGAAGTACTCTTAAAAATAAAACTAGAACCAATACTCATAATCTCTCTAAGCATAGGGAAATCAAAATACATGGAGTTTTTTACTTGGTGGTTCAAAATTGGAGATAACGAAAGTAGAATGGTCCTCATAGGGGTACTTCATGGAGTCCATAACACTAAAAATTACAACTTCATCTTCAAACTCCATGGAAAGTGTACCCTCATGAACATTTTTGATAATTTTTGAAGTTAATAGATAGTTTCTACCTATGAAAATGGGAGCACAAGAACTTACCTAATCATCCCCTATTTTGAGCACATAGAAGTCTTCTGGAAAGATCTTGTCTCTTTCCTAGACATATACATCTTCAAGGACTCCAGCTGGATATACTGTAGCTCTATTCGCCAATTGCACCACTAATCTCGTCAGCTTCAACTCACCAACCTGTAAACAAGAGAATACAGAGTGACAAATCACTTTTATTGAAGCTCCTAAATCATAAAGAGAATCAAATTAGTGAAACTCCCATATGGTAAATGGGGTGGTGAATTTCCTGGGATCCTTGCACTTTGTTGGAATTACTAGAGTTGGTGTAATGAGTGCTGAGACATTCCTTCCAAGTTTATCCTCTCATTTCCCTTGATCCCTCTTCAATTAGTGCAGAGTTCTTTTAAGAATTTGGCATACCTTTAGATTTGTTTGATGGATTCAAGTTGATGGATGTTGATCTCAACATGCTTGAATGTGTCAAAAAACTCTTTTTTCATTGCCTCTCCATCCATCATCTTGGTTTGAACAACCCTATTTGGAAAGGTAAGAGGTCTAGGAGAAACATCATCAATATTTTTCTTACCTTTATCTGTCTCTGTGGGTTTCTCATATGTTGGTATGGAATGGGGCTTCTCCGGAGTTGGGTTGAATATCGGTGGAATGATAGGTGGAGAAGTATCAGTTTTTTGCTTCTGGCTTCTTAATGTAATGGCACTAGAATTCCCCTTTGTATTGGGAGTAGTTTGGGATGGAAGATTTCCAGAATTCTTACTTACCATTTCATGGAGGGCAGTGGCAATCTGGCTCATTTGAGAAACTCCCTCAACGTTGAACCTTGACTCTTCAACTCATTCTATTGATTAAGAACAATTTGTTTAAAAATATAATCAGTGTTAGATTCAACCTTGTGTTGGATATTCCCTTGTTGCTGGATTATTATTGTTTGAGAATCGAATCTCTTTTGGGGTTGTTGGAAACCCTGTTAGTAAGGTGGTGGCTGCTGGATGTTTGGTCGAAAAGGGGTCCTTTTTTGTTGCCATGAGCCATAACTAATGTCTAATTGATCCTTCCACCCTTGTTTGAATGCTGGTGAAAAGGAGTCATACTTCTTTTGGGGATGTGGTTTTTGCTGATGATAAGGTCTTCCATGAAACACTACTGCACAATCTTGTGTTTCTTGTAGTTGGGGGAATATTCAGTTGGGTGGCTTGTCTCAGTGCAAATTCCACAAGGCCTTGAAAGAGGGGATTGGGATGTCTTTTGTGCCAAAGTAATCTTCCTCACCATATTTTTCAATTCTTATAACTTGGTATCAATCAAATGACTCTCAAGAGAATAATGAGTTACCTGATGTTCTCCCCTGACATGTGGTGTACCTCGATCACCAAGTTGTTGTGAGTTTTGGGACATTTTATCAATCAACGCACGTGCATCTACTGGTGTCTTGTCCACCAATGATCCTCCAACTATATCATCCACCATGCTTCTCTCCATAGGTGCGAGTCCTTCATAGAAGTACTATATGAGTAGTTGATCACTGATTTGGTGATGTGGGAATCTTGCACACAACTTCTTGAATCGCTCCCAATACTCATGCATTGACTCCCCTTGTGCTTGATTGATCCCAGAGATATCTTTAAGAATTGAAGTGGTCCTTGATTCTAGAAAAAATCTCTCCAAGAAAAGACTTTTCATGTCATTCCAAAAAGTTACATCTTCAGGGTGTAAATAATACATCCAGTCTTTCGCAGCTCCATCAAGTTAGAATGGGAATTCTCTAAGTTTGATTTGATCTTTAGAAACATTTCTTGGTTTCATGTTTGAGAAAACCACATTAAATTATTTAAGGTTTTCATTTGGATCCTCACTAGAGAGGCCATTAAATTTTGGAAGCAGGTGAATTAATCTAGATTTCAGTTCAATGTTTTATTTGAGATTTGGATATGCAATGCAATTTGGTTGATAATTAATATCGGATGCAGCCAATTCTTTAATGGTTCTATTAAGTTCATTTCAGTTATTTTCAGCCATTGGTTCTTGTTTTATGGTTTAATTTGAATTTCTTCCAATTTCAATATTCTGTTATTGGATTAATTCTACAACTTGTTGAATATTGAATCTTCCCGTAGACTGAGAATGTCTGATTCGTGCCCTAAGGCTACGTTCAATCTCAGGGTCAAGATATAAGAGATCTTCGGGATTAGTTCATGTCATAAATCAATGAAAGATGAAAAGTAAATAATGAAATGTGTACCATAATAAAAAGAAAAGATGTTTGAGTTGGTCCGATAAAAATAAAATAAGAGAGTAATAGAAAAAAAACATGAGAAAGGGGAAAGAAGAAAGAAAGTAGAGAAGAAAAGAATTAAATGAAAAATAAAATAAATACCTATAATTGGTTGAAGAAATTACTTGCCTCCCTGGAAACGGTGATAATTTGAAAGAGCACAGTCGTGGTAGCCCTCAAATGATTTGTGTGATTTTGGGGTACTTAGGTGCAACAGAGTGGCTGACTAAGGTCGTCTCTCAAAGAAGGAAGTGAATTAAAAAAACATTTAGAGGTATATTAAAAATAAAATAAAAGGGAATAAAAACACTACATGGAAGGATGGGGGTTGATTATAGTTTATGAATCTAGAATATGTTTTCTTGAAGAAGACTTTATTTTTTTTGTTTTTAGTTTTGAAATGTTTTTTGATTAAAATGACACAACAATAAGATGTTTTTAGACTATATTTAAAAAATGTAATAGATGTAACTCTACCTTTTAAATCAATTATTCATCATTATCATTTAAATTAACATCCACTCAATTATGATCCCTTAAATTGTTAACCACCTAACCCTATGAGAATTAACCTTACCACAATGATGTAGTGAAATTAACCCTAGGCTAACTTCGGAACATGTAATCACATCACCCTGCTTTTATTGATGTTCTAACATTATCTTATGGTCAGTTGTAAATTAAGGAACATTTCCCCTCTGTAAATTAGAATTAATTAAAATTTGGGAATATATTTTAACACTACAAATTGATCTCGTATGGTTTTATATAAGCGATTAATTTCACACTCTCACAATTTACACAAAATCTCGTCCTTGTGTGTTTTTGTGTTAATTATTCAATTTCTTGATTTGATTAAATTAAATTAAAATATAAATTAATTCATCATATTATGTGAATTACATTATCTTAATGATTTAAAATAAATGAATGAAGGAGGTTAGAATTAAATCAATTACATAAAAAACTACTCTTCCATGAGCAGTGTAGTCATCATAGAAACGTTTTCCATTTTCAACGGTTTAGAAAGGGTATAACCCAATCTCGTTACATTCTTGATTTCCAACCCAAATAGTAAGATTAAGAGAATAAGAAAATTGAAAATAACAGAATAAATGGAAGAAAAACTAAGAGTTTATTGAAAGAAGAAAAGCATTACAACATGAAGAAGAAGGAGGAGAAGAGGAAGGCTTGATGAGGGGATCCTTGCTTCAAGAGCAACCCCACTTACAATTGTTCGATAATTGGAGTGAAAACTCTTCTATTTTTCTTAAACTTCCCAATTCACTTACCAACCCTTAAAAATGATAAAAAATATAATTTATAGAGGGGACTAGGGCAGAGGTTACAAGTGGTTTCAAGTGTGAATGTGGAAATTCGGAAAAATATTTTAATCCAAATTGAACCGCCCATTTAACCACTGAAATACATCTAACTTCTCTTCTTCCAGCGTGATAATACGTTCGTATATGGGTCCTCTATCTCCTCTAAAAATTTGGGCTCAAACCAAGCCTAGATGAAAGAGTTATGGTCGAAATAAAGAAGCTTCTCCATTCTGGAGTGTCCAACCCATCTTTGACTTTATGGACCAATTACTCCATCCAAATGAATTCGTTTGGTCTAGTGTCCTAAATAAAAGTTGTATCCCATGATGTAAGTAACACAGTTAAAAAATATTATGTTAAAATAATTTAAATAAAAATATTTATAATTGAAACCCTGTAGTGATTATCAATGGGTAAAACAGGAATCTTCATCAAATATTCAAATCAATGATCTAATCCCAATACATTCTAATTGTACATATTTATCATAATGTGAGGAAATTATATCATTTATTATAAATAAAATATTCAATAAAATATTTTTTTATCAAAACTATTTGCAAACTTGTACGGGAGACCATGCTGGTCACCTCTATGCGGGATAGACCTGGGGGAGTCAACACTCATGATTCCAGAATTCGTATGGGCTACCACTAAGAATGTGCAGACCATCCAGGAGTGGATGAGGACTGAATTGAGAAGTCAAAAATCATATTCAGATAGAATAATAATACCCTTGTAGTTCAAGGAGGGATACCATGTGTTCCTTCAGGTCTCACCACAATGGGGTTTTTAGAGATTTGACTAGGGCAGAATGATATATCCAAGGTTCATTGGAAAATTCAGTATTTTTAGTATAGTTGGCTAGGTGGTGTATTGCCTAGATCTTCCCCCATATATGAAATGTGTGTAAGATGTTTTTAACATGTTACAACTAAGGATGTATGTTCATGATCCATCACACGTAATCGACTGGGGCGAGCTGGACATTGATGATGGGGCATAATTTATGATGTTCCTCAAGGAAATAGTGGATCAACAAGAGTGTGTCCTTTATTCATAGTCGATTCCTCTGGTACGCATTCAGTGGAAGCACATTAATCTCCAGGAGAGCACGAGGGAGCATAGGCTCAGATTCCTGCCCAGTACCCCCATTTGTTTGATTAGACCTCGTTTTTTTATTTTAGGTATATAAAGAGATAAGGAGGGGAGAATTTAATGTCCTAGGATTTTTGTGTATTTTTTTAAATTATATGTAATTATTTTGAAAGCACAAACTTTGACAAAAAATGATTCTGAGGCCCGATGATCCTGGAATATTATTTTGAATTTTTTGAAATTTCGTTTAACTAAAAATGAAAAAATATTTTTGTATCTTTTAAACAGGTGCTCAGATCAAAAATTTGAGGGCACTGTTGAACTCAGAATGCTAGGATTCACCTAGAAAGGGACAAAAATTGACCAATAATGGTCAGAAATAAAAGAAAATTTTCGTACTTTTCAGAGAAAAATAAAATAACTTAAAAAGATATTTTATTTTGTTTTTCGAAACCATTGAGAGGAAGATGGCTCTACTACAATTCAACTATGAGGTGAATTAAATTATAATCATTAATGGCTCTTTTTTTGCAACATAACGATGCGTTAATTAAATTACTATAGATACACTATTTTATAAATAAAATAGCATAATGATGAAACGTTATAGCATAACAGAAATGCTACAACATGTTCACTTTTGAATAGGATAATGCATTGGATAAATGATAATTAAACTATAAAAATTCTTTAATGAACCTACAATAAGGATTCCATCCAACAATGAATGATGAATTTCTGCAGGATTGCTAGCAACATCGACACATTACGAAGAACAAGATCGGGAACCGAAGAATGCCAATGGAGCATGAATCTTCAAGGGTAGATCACTTGAATGATGAACATTGATCGAGGTAGGGGTTTTCTTTCTACTTGAGTTTCCCCAATCATTATTCTAAAAATGAACAGTTTGATATGTGGATCATGCGTTCTTATGGGAGAGTGTTTGTACTGGGTTTTCTATCTTAGATTTAATTATTTTGTTGATAGAACTATAATCCCAAGCCTCCCCTATTTGAAACTTCTTACATGGAGGGATAGTGCCAACACAAACAAGGCCTGAGCCCCACTTCCATGTGTGTTCTTCATGGTTGAGCATTCAAAATGGAGGAAATAAAAATTCGAGGCCTTTGTAGTGAAGGAGACACCCCACAGAGGCCGAAGGCATAGTTGGTGTGATGAACAGACCACTGGTATGGACCTGGTGGGCCACAGTAGTGGTCGTGGGTGGGTGATGATGCATCACGATGGCGCACTATAGGCGACTACCGTGGCCATCTTGGTCTACAACACACTGGGAGGAGCTGCCTACTGGGCCGATAGATGGTGGCAGAGATCTAGACCCTCGACCGCGTTGTTGGAGCAGACCACAGAAGTGGGATGTGGTTCTATAGGTAACATGGTCTCTGGATCATGGTCGATTTACTATGGTTGAGAAGGAGGCCCCACAAATGACCTACGAGGCGAGGGGGATATGGTCCACATACGGTGGACAAGAGAGGCCATGGGCCGCCCAGTGGGATGAACACATGGCCCAAAAGGCCGAACTGGGGATGGGTCATGTCACCAGATCCATTTCGAGCCGGTGGACCTTGGGCTATGTCAGGATGGGTCGGTCCAACCGGGTGGGACTGGAACCGGACCTGACTGGTACCCTTTTGAAAATATTTCTATAATTTTAAAACTGGGTGTCCGGTTGACGATTCTTCTATGACGTTGGGACCCATGTGACATGTTGGTCCTTATAAAATCATCTAAGTATGATTTCATTGATGTTGAACAGAATGGATTCATCACTCAGCTACCTAGTGAGACTTTTTGACTTAGCTATCAGTGAGACATTGGGACTCAACTACCCATCGAGGCTCCTTGACTCATCTATCCATGAGACACTATGACTCATCTATCAGTGAGACTTTGTAACTCAGCTACCTCGAAATACTCCATGAATAAACTACCAGTGAGACTCTTTGACTCAGATACCCAGTGAGAATTTATGACTCAGTAACCCAGTAATACTTTGTGAATTAGCTTTCAACAAGACTACATGACTCATATACCCAGCGAGGAGTAATTATTTATCTATTAGTGAGGTTCCATGACTCAAAAAATCATTGAGGTGTTGTGGATTAGCTATTGAATAGGTCTAGGTTAACTAGCTATCCAAATGGACTCATGGGGGATGAGTTCCTTTGTAGTGATTTATGTTTAGTGTTTGAAACTGTTGGTTTTTCTATTAGAAAATTATGTTATACCTATGTTGAGAAAACTCTAGTGACTCTAATCATTGTGAATTATTTTGTGATTTTATTTTTGAATTTATGTAACACCATAGTTTGATTCAAGGTTCCAACAAAGTAAGTTCATTCTCACCCATGCATAGGCTTCACCCACACCTATTCTATCTTGTACATATGATAGTTATCTTTGATAGAGATATTAGGGAGCCAGGGCCAGGTTGTGCTCAGAGGTGGATATACGGGTGCATTATGCTTTAGCGGCATCCAACAGTGATCTACACCTACCCTTCAGGTAGTATCCTTGGAGAATGACTTCCATATCTTGTACATCCATTTACTTTACATTTTCTTTTCAGTTGGGTTTGTATTATGGCCCATTTTTCCTTTCTATTGCACCTTTACTAGTGTTATTTCTTCCTGATGTAACATAATTGTTGTTCGTATCCTAGTTTCAACTTTAATTTCCACACTATGGGTTGTGTGTGTGTCTTCAGGTTTAGAAGTAATGCCTTTTTTGGGATATTCCTTTTGGTGTTAGTCGCCATCCCCTGGACTATGGAAGGAGGGCGTGGGGTAGTCACAACATGTGCCTTTGATAATGGTTCGTTATAGTTCTAATAAGGATGAAAATGAAATATATATTAAAAAGAAGATTTTGGTTGATAATAGAAAGGTTTTTGGTAAAAAGAATTCTGATAATAAGGATTAGAAGAATGATGAGAAACATTCTCACAACTCTGAACAATATAGAAGTTTCAGAGTAAAATATTCTTCCTATGGATACATTTGATATTGTGTTGGATTTAGAAATATGGAAATTTTTTGTTTTTTTAACTAACAACATCAATATTATTCCAAGAATTACAAAAGGGAAAGTTTAATGTGGGGTCATTCATCTCAATGGAAGAAGTTTGAGATAGAGGATTTTAAAAACACTGAGAATGTTTCTGTGAAATTTGAAAATATATTCCATCAATTGGATACTATTTCTAAAATATTTTGACAACCTAACCATCTTGAGTTTTTTTTCCTTATTTTTTTACCAGTAAAATAAATTTTGATAACAATTCACAAACTTCAGATGTTAAGAAAGTTAAAGGGAAAGAAAAATCCCTTGCTGTAGAAACCTCTATCAAATATGAAAAATGATAATGAACTTGGATATTACATAGGTGGTTACTTTCTCATATTATAGGTGATACAAAATTGATATATAATGTGAAACAATTTAATGATGAAAAAGTGACATTTAAAAATGATGAATCTCTTTGATTCAATGGTGTTTGATCATCCGTCATTATGGAAGAAAATTTGAAATACAAGAGGTGTTTATTTTTTGATGGGATGAAACACAACATGTTGAGTGTTTCAGATCTTTGTGAGTAATCTAATAAAGTTGTTTTCAAAAAATATAGTTCTATCGTGGAAAGAGAGGAATATGGGAATATAGTTACAAGATGGTAATGTACAAAATGAAACTTATTTAAAGTTGATGAACTTCAAAACTCTTGTTACATAAGAATGGTGGAAGAGATTTATTTGTTACATAAAAGGATGGGACACATGTGTCAGAAAAAAATTAGAAAGTCATCAAAACAAGGCAGTTTATGTGGTATTCATAATGTGTCTGGAATAATAGGTTGGTGTATCAAAATTTCTAAAAAGGAAAGAATGGAAACTCTATTCATAAAAAAGTTGAAATTTGTTCAAAATAACCCCTATAAATTATTCATTCTGATATCTTCGGGGTTATAATAAAACAATCATGTAATTGAGATATGTACTTCATTACATTCATTGATGACTTTACTCACTTTACATGGGTTATGTATATGAAACAAAAGACATATTCTATATGTATTTTGAAAATTTTCCAGAGGAAAGCTAATAAAAAATGTGATTATTTTGTATAGAATTTTAGAATAGACAATGATGTTGAATACAATAATAATTAATTTGAAATATATCTTTAAAAACATATATTTTATTATGATCTGAGTACACTATACACTACTCCACACTATGGTTTTGTTGAAATGAAAAAAATAGTTGTTTTGTTAAAATGAGGAAAACTATGTTACGTGAACATGGTATCTCTAATTACATCTATATTCAATCAATTAACATGGATGTGTATACTAAAATCTGATGTTTCCATAGTCTTAGATCCAATATGAATCCATCAAAAAAATTTATGATAAAACTCCATGATTTAAACACTTAAGATTTTTTTATTCCTTTCATTATAGTGAATAAATGTGGAAACATTGAGAATTTTTAGGAGTGAGGTGAAGATGGAATTATTCTATGTTATGCTTTACAAGGATGATGATAAATATGTTTCAACAAAAATATGATTATTGGTTGATTAATTTGAAGTGAATGTTATTGAAAGGGTTCAGGATGATGCTAAAAAAATGTACAGATAAAGAAGATAAACATGATTAAATATGTTCTAATAGTAATTCTAATAAGGATCCAAACAATTACAATACTACTCAAGAAGATGAATCTTACTCAGTTATTTTTTTTGATGAGGAAGACACTGGAAAATATCATCCCAAAAAAAAGAAATTGGAAGATAAAAATATTGTTAGTGATCATATTAAAAGGATTCAAAAAATAAGAACATCAAATGATATTACACATACTTCATTATATTCAAACATTGAGCTGAAACATGTCAATGAAGCATTTGATAATCCATAATCAATTTTGTATGTCAATGAAGTGCTCAATCAGATTGATATTAATGATACTTGTTAACTTTTACCTAAACAAAATGAAAAAATATCGATAGAAAGGGGGTTTTATAGAGAAAATTGAATGAAGATGGTGAAGTTATAAGAAACAATGTGAGTTTAGTGTGAAAATGTTACTCAGTAATTAAAGGAATTGACTTTGATGATACATTCACTCTTGTGTGTGGGTTAGAAACAATCATAATATTTCTTACTATATCTTCCTAATGATGTAATAAAATATTTCAGACAGATGTGAAGTCCTCATTTTTGAATGGGGATCTTGATGAAGAAGTATACATTGAACAACCTTGTGGATTTGTTCTTGGGAAAGATTAAAGTTAAGTTTATAAGATGAATAAATACTTGTATGTTGTAAAACAAGATTTGAGGGCACGATATTACAAATTATATACCTACTAGTAGAATATGAGTTTTAATAAATGAAGATTTGATTGCAATATGTGTATCTAATAAGGTCATGAGTTTTCCCTCGTAGTAATCATTTACATTACTGACATTATCTTTGATCTAAATGATGAAAGATCTTGTGAAAGATTTTATGAAAACACGAAAATGTTATTTGATATGTCTATGGTGGGTGACATGAAATAAATTCATCCGTTAAAAATCTCACAATAGAATATACACAGATTTCATTCCGAAGAAAAGTATGATGTAGAACATCTTAAGAATTTTGGGGTGGATAATTCAAGACCAATTTTCACACTGATTTAAGTGGGAACCATGTTCTAAAAATATGGAGAAGGTAATAAAGTTGAATATAAAAAGGTTCTTAAGCTTATTTAATGTTTTTGTATTTTACTAATACAATACCTGAGATTTCCTTATGACTCAACCCAATGGGGCTCGAGTCGTGACTCCCCAAGCCCGCCTCCAATAGACCAGGGGATGGCGACTAGTGCTGAATAAGGTATCACAAACATGGGAGGACATAGACAATCATAACTTTACACTCACACCAACATAAAAATGCATGAAATAGTCCAGATATAGATAAAAACTAAAATTAAATGCATGCATACATCTATTCCCAAATAGAGTACAACCGAACAAAATGGGAAAAATAGGGTCCACCGAATGAAAACATAAAAAGAATCTGACCTACATAGATGGAGGGGATCACTTACAAATGAAACCACTTGAAATATCATTGGATATTCTCTGGTAATCACCCTATTGGATATAGCTCAATAATCTTTACATCCTTTGGGTCCTCAAGGAACTCTGTAGAAAGGCATGTTGCATGCACACGACATAAAACATGTGTGGGAAAAGCTTTGAAGTGGTGAGTATAAAGATACTCATTATACGCCTCAAAACCCAAAAAAAAGGGAAACTTAAAGGAATAATTCTAATCATACCAACTAGTGAGAACCCAAATTTGATAATAACCCATCTCGAGACCAACCTCGGCTAAACCTAACTAGTTTTATCAAACCATCGGGTTTGTCATCAAAGAAGTGAGAGAACCACAAGGGAAACCCTAAAAACACACCTGATATAATTGTCAAATGAAAAAAACCTCATGAGTTTCTGGCCTCATTGCTAGTTTCAGAATCTATTTGAGACTCATTCTACAACAACACATTAGGCCCAACACAAGTTCCCAAAACTAGAGGTCCTGCCAATGCTAACACGCACCCTGCACACAGTCGAAAGTACCCAAGAGGAGAGTCTCGCACCTCACCACTATCCCACAGTCGAGGGAGAACAAACTCTTAAACCAATCTGTGAAACCTCATTCATTTCTATATATTGGGGCCCACAACTTAGACTATCAGGGGAGCACTAACATGGTACCTGAAATCACATGTAATAAGTGGAGGGGCCCACTCCCCACAGATAAATCGAACATGGGTGAGCACTACTCCGGATGTGTGAACCTGCACCCTAGTATGAAAGGGGAGTACCACCCTAAGAAATGTGAGCCTTCACCCTGAAAAGGTTGGGGAGAACCATTCTACTAAATGTGAGCCTACACCCATAGTAGGGGAGCACCACTATGAGAGTAGTGGGCCCACACCCATGATAGGGGAGCAACACATTATGAAACATGATCCTGCACCCACGGTAGGGGAGCACCACTTCAAGAATAGATGAACTTATACCTAGAATGATAGGTGGGTCCCGATCCTACCTTCCAAAGATATTGCAGAGCCTGCACCCTAACACGAAAAGTTAGTAGTCCAACTGCAAGAACTCCATAGGGGAAATCACACCAAAATCCATCAGGGGACTAATAACCCCAGAAGAAACTACCCAAAGGTAACAGTCCCACAGCCATTATGTGGGGTGTCCCTCAACCTATAAAGGACCTACCATCATTTTTATGTGAAAAACACTCTATATTTTCTATTTACTTGTCATAAACAGACACCCAATGAAAAAGAAACATTTCACAAAATCCGCCAAACAAGTGAATTGTGGGGCCTGAACCTTGATTTTGGGTTATGAGATCGATATTTGTCCTGAAAAATCCACCCTCATCCAATTTTGGATAGATGGACCCACTCCAGCCAGTCTCGCTCACCTCGTCAGCTCGCGACTCAGCCGCTGACCCAACCCACTGCACCGCGGGCCGTACACATTGTGCGCCGCCAGCATCCGCCATTTAGTGCTCCATGATACCAAGCTTGTAGATCCTGTCGCACTCTAAGAAATCATTCCCCCAGTTTTCTATATTGTTCCATCTAGGGGCCTCTTTTGTGCCACCCATCAAACACAGCCAGCACCGTCGGAAATCGCCATGTCGCCGCCTGACTAGAGTCGTGCCCCCACCATCTCCCATAGACACCACCAGGAACAATCCTATTCTTAGAAAATAGATCCAAGATCAATTCCAGATTCCTTGGGACCCAATATACAATTACACAGCCTCCTCTTGGATATCATTTGATGATTAAAACTGAAAACAAAGAATATATGATGAAAACATGATTAAAACTCAAAACGCATTCCTCGAGGAAAAACACTGATGATTCGGGTGCAAAATGATGCCTATGGTGCACAGATTATCGATCTGAAGATGATAAGCATAAAAAATGGCCCTCAGAGGCACCACATTGGCCTGGTTCGTCAAAATATGTTGAAGGGGGAGATTCTATGGTTCCTACTACATGTGAAACAATAAAAAGGGGGAGGGTTATATTTTGTTTTAATTTATATTTAAACAAAATATTAGCTTAACATCTTGATCCAACTCACTGAAGACCAGAAACCTAGTGCAGAAAATGTTTATGTCACACCGAGGGAAATGTGATGTTATGAAGTCAACCACAGGCTCAGTGATTTTATCCAAATATCCGTTCAAAATTTATTCTATCCAACATCCAAAACAAATTAATTTACTTAATTTACGAAAATGGTCTCGATAACTATTTCGGTAAAAATTTCGTGCCCACACAACCTATTCCCTACCTAGGGTAAAGGCATTCTATGGAATCAATTGTGGTCTCGATTTTATTGATATGAGTTATTGTATTATAGATAACTTTTTTCCACCATATGAATAGTAAAACAGACAAAAAAATTTATAAAATTTATTCTTGGCACATCGGTCCATTGAATCGCATGCCGTCTCAGCACCTAACTCTGGAAATTTATATAGAAATATTACAAAGTCGTAAAAGGAAAAGAATATGTCACTAAATCCTCCACAACTTAATATTTTTTCCCTGAAATTCTAAAGGCTAGGAATAAGGGAATGAAATTGAACTCTCACCAAGGTTTCCCTCAATATTGGGTTCACCAAAACCACCACAAAGCCACCAAGTGTTCCCATGCTGTCGATATGCAAAAACTCAAGGGAACCACAACCTCTACCCTATGGATGTAAAACTATTCCTAGGTCAACATTGTGTTACTAGAAACATGTCTCCTCATCAATGATAGGTTGGAATCACCATGCATCTGTTTTCTTATAGTCATAGGGTCTAGGGGTACACCACCTCTCTAACATGATGTAAAGACCAAAAAACATACTCTAATCACACAAATAAAAGGGAATCATCCCCTGCACCATGATTCTATACTATTTTGGTAAGCACTGACATGCCCACATATTATTACATCAAATATCAAGAATGCACCTTAGTGGGTAAATCATCCCTCGTTATTGTGAGTTTGAAGCCACATCGAACCAAAATACACCATTGTGTCTCAACATGCGGGGTAAAAATGATGAAATTGGGCTTCCCAATAACACACTATTTCTTAACAAGGCCATAGTTCAATAATATGAACACAAAAACCCTCCATGAACACAAAAACTAGAGGGAATATTTCACCACAACTCGACAGAGTCTGCTTTGGGCAGTACTGACTCACCCACATAGTTTTAGTTGCATTAATAAATAAAATCACAGTGGGGGAATGATCCATCTTCATCATGCATAAAATGATTCATCAAACATTGCCAACATAGGGTCTTATCGATGCCTTGAAAAAAATTAGAGAAAACAATGAAAAAAAAGAGTACCTCTTTATAGTGTATAACAAAACTACTGTGGCAAGTAGAAAGGACATAGAGAATCCCCCTATCTATATGCGGAGCCTCTGGGTCTAAGGCATCTACGACCTGAAATATTCCTTTCCCCTATCCTCCAGCTTCTTGAGCCTGACATGGACCACCTTCTGGTGGTGGTGTAAATTAGTACCCTCTACCACTTCCCACAACTACACCCACTCCTCCACCTTGTATGACACCCTATGGACCTCCATGCTCAAAATGTTTCCTCTACCAACATGGTTCATCGATCGTCTCCCTCCCCACATCACGACAGGTCGAGAAATATCTAGAAATATGTCCATAGTCATCAAAAGCATTGGAGCTCCTCTCCTGATTATGAACCAAAAACTATCATGGATCCTTACCCTAATTCCCATGTTCCTATGTTTGGGCATGGGTATGCCTCTTGTGTTTTGATCCAGACTCCTGTTGTCTCCCAGCTCTGATTGAAGTCTCACCCCCAAAACCCCTACTGTGGGCCAAGTTCATTTATCCCTATGCAAGGAATCTCTCAACCACCAGAGACCACTATAGTACCCCCGCATAGGTGGGAATGAACAAGGATACCACACCTTCTCATACATCTCTATGGAGTCCCTTCTCGAAGGTCTGAGCCCTAAATAATGAGTCTTGAACCATGTCAAGGGAGTAGTGTGAACATCTTCGAGTACTATACCACATTCATGCTACCCTACTGAAGTAGTAGAATCTCATGCCTCCGCAAAAACCATTGTGTGTCAAAATAAAATCCATCCCTAATGAGCTACTCAAACTCAGCCTTAGTGAGAGTATCCTTGTCATGGGTTTGTGTAACAAGACAACACTATAACCCAACCAAACCATTAAAAAAGGATCACTGCTAGGACCACCATATTATTTGGAGGTGTCCTTAAAATGTGTAAAACACTCGTGGATACCACAATCTAGTAATCAACTACTTGGGGGTCTGGGTCACCTTGGAACCTCACAGGTCGATGCCTCTGGAACTCATGCAGTGCACTCAGCCTCCATGAATCTTCCTTCTCCATTGAAACCCAACCTACTGCTCGACATGTGGTGGCTCAATTTGCAAACCACCTAGAGATCCATCCTTAGAAATTGTTCCCTGCTCTAAACTATCTACTCTGGGAGGATCGTCACTACGATATCTCCACGGAACCATAGCTATCTTTTAGGGTGAAGGAATCATGAAATAACATAAAGATGCACCACAAAATAAGACTATATAAGGGAATCCAACTCATGGACAAGAAAACCCCAAAACCCATTCCTATATAAATCATGTACCATTATGTGTATTAATGTCCCGAGTTGAAGGAAGGATATCAATGTCCTGGTGAAGGGATACGTTGGCTGTTGCACCAATACTAAAGTCCCTAGCCTTAAATCCAAACCTAAAACACTCTAACACTATCTCTATGAAACCGAAAAAAATATCACTGCTATACCAACTATTCTCTAGGGTCCCAAAGGTTTATCCTCCTCTAATACCACTCTATCATGACCCTACCCAACAGGAATCGATCTACTACTCCCCAATCCCACCTCCATTAGACTAGGGGATTGAAACTAGCACCGAGTAGGCTATCACACACATGAGAGGCCTTATCCTATCATATATGTAAACCTTAACCCACACAAACCTATATGGAATAGTGACGAGATATATAAAAAAATAAAATAAATGCATGAATACAACTATTCCTACCTATAGTATAGAAGAATACAAATTTAAAAAAAGGTTCACCAAAAAAAACATGCAAAATCATCCAACCTGCTTAGATGGAGGAGATCGTTGTCAAATGACCCTTCCAAAAATATATTCAGTCGTCGGATAATCACTCCAATAGGTCTACTTCACTATGCTCCGCCTACTCTGGGTCCTCCTAGGACTCTATCAAAATGTATGTGGTTAGTACAAGATATAAAATATGTGCGGAAAATCCAATTCAAGGGTTAGTATAAAGATAACCAATAGAAGACCCTAAACCACCCAAAAAAGAAGCAAATAAAATGTTGCAGACTTCTCATTCTAGCTAGAGGTAACCCAAACAAGAGAAAACCTTCATCTCGAGACCATCCTCCACAAAACACAACTAGTCAGCTCAAATAATGATCTATGTGAATGAATACATGACGACACCACAAGGGAAACCTAGAAAAAACACTAGTTATACTCATATCTGGAATCACACCTAAGGATGTTCCAACCTCTTTTCAATCATTTAGTTCTATTTCAGACTCTTTTTAAAACAACACACTAGGCCCATCACTAGTTCCCAACAAAAGAGGTCATGTCAACACTGACCCTTACCCTGCACAAGGTCAAATGTACCCAAGAATAGAGTCTTGTTTTTCACCACTACCCAACAGTTAAGGTATTACTAAATCATAAACGAAACTGGGAATCCACAACCGCTCTTGTATGGAGTGTCCCTCTCCAAATACTGTCAATGGAATACTATCTTCGAACCAAGAATCATACATAACAAGTGGAGGTGCCTTCTCCTCACAGCTGAATCAAACATGGGGTAGAACTACTCTGTAGGTGTAAACCCGCACCCTGGTATGATAGGGGAGTACCACCCTAAGAAACATAATCCTACACCCTAACATGGTTGAGGAGAAAAATTCTGGAAAATGTGAACTTACACCAATGGTAGGTGAGCACCACTATGAGGGATGTGGGATGTCACCCATGATAGGGGAGTACCTCTCTGAGAAACATCATCCCACACCCATGGTAGGGTATCACCATAGCAAAGATATATGACCCGCTCCTTGGAACAAAAGGGGAGTACTGACCCTGACTTCCAATGAGATTGGAGAGCCCACACCCAGACACATTAAAGGATTAGTCCAACTGCATGAAGGCCATAGGTAAACCCGCACCCTAATCTATCAAGAGAGTACAACCCTGAAAGAAACAAACCGAGGGTAATGGTCTAGTTCTATTAATTATGGGAGTCCCTCAATCCAAAACAGGGGCCACTATTGTGTTTTATGTCAAAAAACACTCAGAATCAGCTATTAATTTTCTTAAATAGATAAAAAATGAAAAAGTAACATTTCACTAAAACTACCCAAACTGAGCCTCATGGGTCCCACAACTCAATTTCATGTTAAGAACTCAAAATCAGTCTTGAAACATCGACATTAAGTTCAGGTTCACAACACTGGTGACGACGTGTCATTGGGCCAACAGACGTAGGATATACATCCAACGCAAGAATCACTAAACAATATTATTATTATTATTATTTTAATTTGACGTTTTGTTCCTCCTAGAAGTGATCCAGAAGATAAATTTTCTAAAATTTTCCTCAAAAGGTTTGCCTCGACCTGTGGGTCATATTTCTATAGACGACACTCAAAACGGACCATCAGTTTTCAAATTAAGCGGGTTTTAAGACCCCCTTGACCATTTTGGCTGGACACGCCCGACCCACCACACCACAACCAATGCACCAAGCATGCCGCCACACCCCATGTGGCCCCCCCTATGCCACCCAATGGCCTCCAACGCACCTCCCAACTACATCTTTCCACACCGTTGGAAATTGTTGTGTCGTCGCCTGACCAGAGCCTCTTTTCCAAAGTCGAGCCATTGCCACCTTCTACAGACCATCAGGATCACTTTCTCAATCAGGTAAATTTTTCACAGACTATTTTCAGAAACCTCAAGACCTGTTCTACACTACCTTATCATCCTCTTGATGATTATGTTATGATTAAAACAAATAATAAAGCATGAATTTGGGAAACATGATTAAAACTAAACCTGCCTAGCTTGAGTGAGAAACTCTGAAGCTTTGGGTGCAGAACGACAGCCACAACATGCTAATTGTCAATATGGTGAAGTTCAGTGTCATAAAAAACCTTCAGAGGAACCTCCTTCTCTAGGTTCATCGAAAGAAGAGGAAGGGGGAGCTACTTGAGTTCTTCATATGTGCACAGAAAAGAGATGTGTAAGGGGATATTTTGTTTTATTTTTTATTAAAACAAAATAAAAAATTAATATCTCATCCCAACTCGACTCCGACACAACACCCAGGGCTAAAAAAGTTTATGTAACACCTAGGGTAAATGATATGTTCTAAACTCAACCATGGTCATATAAATTTTACCTGAGATCCCATTTAAAAGTTATTTAACCTGATGTCCAAAATAAATTAATTTAGTTTTTTTACAGAAACACCCTAAAAAATGTTTTACATATTTAACATGATCCCATAAAACATATAACCCAACTAGGGTAAAAAACACAGTCTGGATTCAACAATGTCCACTTTCATTTGATCCATGATACTGTTCAAGAGGTTTCCCATTTCTTCCATGTGCATTGTATATAAATTCTCATAATTTTTATAAAATTTATTCTGGGCACATTGTTCCATGAAATCGCATGTCATCTTAGTGCCTAGCAATAAAAAAATATGCAGAAATATTGTAACATCTTACAAGTAAAATCCTGATTTGATAGAGATTTTTTATGTTGTTACATTATATGAATGATTTCACAGTTCTTATAAATAATCAAATCTATTGTCCAGAAAAATAATACTCAAATATATCAATGGCCCATTTATTTGGGAATTAGGAAGGATATATCAGAAATTATCGACTTGTTTGTGTTTTCAGATACTAACTGGGTAGGAAATGTTGATGACAGAAGATCCACGTATGGTGATGTTTTCATTCTGGTGGAAATTTGGTTTAGTTGTTATACAAAGAAACCAAATTCAGTAACTATTAGAATGGTTGTTGCTGAGTATATTTATACCACTCAAGATATCATTCAACTTATATGGATGTAGACTCAATTAGAATACTTACTTATTGATGTAATGTTAGCCTTAATCTTAGTTTTGGATAATCAAAGTACCATCAATCATATAAAAAACCTGGTACAATATTCTCATTCAAAACAAATTTACATCAAGTACCACTTCCTCAAAGATCATGTTGAGAAAAATTAATAGAATATGGGGTATGTTTATACATCAGGATAATCTCCAAACATTTTCCCTAATATATTACAGAAGTAATATTTTTATATACTACGGTTGAAATGTAAATTGAACCACTTTCTCATTGAGATTTAGGTATGTGTTTCCATCCACAATCTTATCTATTCATTGGATAGTGTTGTTAGGGGGAATAATTTTTCTAGAATCTGTCCATTTAATTAGTGATAAACACTTCAAGGTAGCATGCATGTAGGGGATTTTGTGGGTAAGCATAGATCCCAGCATGTAAATGTATGAACTATTTTAATATTTTGTTTGAGTGGTTATAGAAAAACTCTTGTTTTCATGAAAATTTGATGAACCAAAGAATGATTTGAAGAAAAGATGAAGATGTTTCATGAGCCACTACTTTTGGATAACATTGTTTTTGTGTCAAAAATTTGTATTTTCTAAACTGAGCTAGATCATATAGTCTTAGAATTTTTGATAAGTAATCCTTATCTTGAGTTTTGAAAACTCAATTATTTATGGACCTTTTAGGACAAAAAAAATCCTAAGGGGTATAATATTGGGACCATGTTTGGTGGAAGTTGTTTTTGGAAGTTGAATGTTATTTTTTTGTACGGTTTTTATTATTTTTTCCCAGATCAATGAAATCACATCACTTTGTAAATTTTTTTGACAACACTCACAACCATATTCAGGTTATCAGATTCAGAAATGTTATGAAGTTCCAATGGTTTGAGAAGAATTTTTACAGAAGAAAATGATCCTTAGACTCAACTTGAGTCTAAAAAAGAAATTTTAGATGGCAATGAAGAAGTTAATCAATATCTATAAGGATCTGATAATAAATTTCATGATGCATTGTAGTTTTTTATTTAAAAAATTATTTGGTTGTCCAAGAAAGTCATGATGAAATCCTTATGAGAGAAATGGGTAGAACAAGTGTTTCTAATCATATTGAGTTTAGGTTGGAATGAAAGAAGATTTTGGGAAGGATAGGAAGCTAAAATACATCCCAATGCATGTTAGATGATGGTATGTAAATCCTAAAAGATATTAATTTTGTAAGAATTCATTATACAAGCAAGAGTTTTTGGAATAAAAATTATTGTAATGAAAAATCTTTACTGTCTTATTTAATCGGTGTGATTATCACCAAACATCCAATTATTTAAATGAATGGAATTGTTTTTGTTCAAAAAGTGAGAAGTAGTAGTTTCTTTTTTCCAGTTAGACTAATATTCCATAATATATAAATATTTATAGATATATGTTTGTGTCAATCGTAATTAGACAATTAAAAAAGTTGTTGAATATGAAACTGCTAATAGTGGTACATCAGATGTGGTTTACCACCAATTATCTAATTTATATTGAAACTGGTCATCTCATGTGATGATTGTTGAAAAAGGTAATTAAAGGTAGAGATTTATTTTTGGATGTTGTTGGGACCAAGTAAAAAATAAATGAAGTTGAGTTGTTGAATAGATGCTTGGAGTAATGTCATAGATTGATCAACATTGTAGTCAACCATTTTCATTAAGATAAATTATTTATTGTTTTTATGTGGATAAATAAAAAAAGAAAATATATGAACTATTTTTTTATCAAGTGGGTCTAGAGATAGAAAGAAAATTATTTGTAATAAATGTGACAAATTAATCAAATTATAAGTGGTGTCGTCTATCATACTGGATGCGACACTGATCCAAAATAGTGAATCATATACCATTTGTTCTGATGCATGCTGACACTTATAAAATCATCAGATGCAAGACCGTTAATCTAATGAATAGAATAATAGAAGAACTGCTTAAATAAGTTAAAAAAAATTCAATTAGAACTTGAATTTTTAAGAGTTTAGATAATATATTTCTTTTAGAAGATTGAATTTGAAGTTAACGTTTTTCTAATATGTATTAGAATATTTAGATGATTCCACTATGTTTATTAAAAAATAAAATTGAATGAAGTCTAATGTATTTAAAAAATGTTTATGTGGGAAAGTTTCAAAGTTTTTTTAGTTTATTTGGAGCATCAGAATTAGTAGTTTGTTTTGAGTTGGAAATTATAATTGTATTAAGAAGATATGTTATTTTCATATCATTAAATTTGTGTGGAGAAACATAATGAATTATTTACTATCTCCAAACTAATGAGTATTTTACAGTGAAAATAAGAATCAGACTAGATAATTTTTATAAAGTTTAAAGCAAGTTGAATTTGTGAGATGATTTGATAATGTTTGAGAAGAAATGAGAAGGGTTGAGAAGCACTGAAGATATCAAAGATATATATGAAATTCAAGGATAAATTCATGTTTATGGAATTTTATTATGTTGGAAAATATTTTCATACTCTCACCTAACCAAAATTTAGAACACCTAAAAATAGTGGGATGTACATTATACTTATAAAATGGGAAAAACTATTGGTCATGGGTGAAGAGGGAAGGTGGAGTGCTAATAATTTCTATAGATAAGGAGGTTAGGATCAATAATTATTGAGGAAGTTTTTCAGATAGAAGAATAAGAAGAAAGATTATATTCAATATTTTTTTATCAGACAGATAAATCATACTAGGGTTTTCATATAAGGGAAGAAGCAGTTCAGATATATTTCTATTGTATTCTAGAAAGTTAATATTATTGAAATGAGCAATCAGACTGGATAATCGGGCTGGGTATTGAACTGAGGATCATTATGAAGCCTTGATAAGTTATTACCTTATACTAAGTAGTAATGTGATGATTTTTTATGAATAAAATATTTGTGAATGTTGACATAGAATTATACTAATTTTTTTTAATGAACAGATGAATGTTCTGTAACTTATTAAAAAAATAGTATTACATCATTTTCTGATAGTTGAACCATATTCACTATTTTATTGAACATACTCATACAGATGTGTAAGGTTATATCCTACTTGTTGAATCTAAACAAAATGATTTTATTCTAGTGGATTTTGTGTTATTGGATTGTTTTAAAACCATACTAAATACGTAAATACTTTTGTTGCATTGTGAACCTTGAAAAGTTTTCTGTTAATGTGGATGTTTTCTTGATTTTTTTCATAAAAGTGATAAATCTTTACCAGGAGGCAAATTTTATTTAAAAAATATGCTAACAGAAATGTAAAAGATATCACTACGCTAATTCAACCCTACCCCTCTGAGTGATACATTTATCTTGCATGGGTAATCTCAGAAGTATGGAAAAGCGACTAAAATCTAAAAGATGACTCAATGTAGAAAATAAATGTGGCATCACTCTAAAAACTCCATATAAATACATCTCTATGATCTAAAAAAATAACCTAAGGAATTATCATCATGATTAACTACTTAGGAACAATGAGATCTGTTGGGAAAAAATCCCTCAAGGTATCATTGAAGCATTTTTGAGTTGATTGTGTTTGTTGACAAAGTGGGCATCTGTGTTGTGATTGTTGAAAAAGAAAACCATGACCTACAAATTTGTTGAAAAATGGGATTTCATGGTGTAATGTCAAGTTAAAGAAATGTGTTCAATGATCCATGTTGGATTCAAGAATGTCGACAAAGGAATGGATGACCTGGAGGTGGTACAAAATGAACAGATACAAGGTGGCGCCTTTTTTCTAGTGTTTGCCAATTTTTTTGGCCTGAAAATTGTCAAATGATGAAATGTGGTTTTTGGATAAGGGACTTGTGTTCCATGTACATGAAGGATAGGAAACTTGCATGCCATATGTTTTTCAAGATCAGGACATCAAAATATGGAAAAGGAAAGAGGGTCACGCAATTATTGGGTTGGTCGCGCAAGTGACTTGCACGCCATGAAGAGACTTGTGCGCCGTCGTGCAGGGTGTTCAAATGCCTATAAATACAAGACCACCCCTCCTCATTTTCCACAGAGTTCAACACTTAGAAAAACCAGAGCTCCCATCGTGCAGGTGTGGAAGTCGTGCAAGTGGTGGTGTGTTGCGCAATTAGGACTTGCACGCCAGATTTGAAGAAGGGTGATTGTTGTTTTTTGCATGCCAATATTGGTTTTGGCATAAAGGGAAGTGTGTCATGCAAGTTTTTAATTGAAGAAGATTATGTCGCACAAGTGTCTAAGGTGGACATGTGTGCCAGTTGTAACTTGCGCGGTGATACTTGTGTGCCGGATTAGACTTGCGGGGCTAAGTAAGGTTGAATCCCCGACAGTGTTTTCGGGCTGCGTGGAAGCTGTAAGATTGCCTGATACCTTTGGTGCAAAGAGAAATTCATCTACGGGAGAATGTTGGACATCAATAGGGAATCTACAAACAACAGAGGATGCATTCATTAGTGATAATGAAGAGACCTACAAGTCTATAAACTGTGAGTGGATCCTTTCCCGAGAAATGAGCAAAGGAAGAGGAAGAAGGTGATCCTCTCCACCGGCAGTGAGCCAGAGAGAGAGAAACAGAGAGTGACCCTTGGGAAAGTAGTGAGCTGACCCTAAACCTTGTAAAGGTCGTGATCTTGGGATAGAGTGATAGTGCCTAAACCTTGTAATCCACAGCTAGTGAAATTTAGTGGAATTTGGTACGACCGACAACATGTCGGTGTATGCTCCTTGGACGTAGCCCATAGTGATGATCCAAGTAAAAATTGATGTGTCTTGTGCTTGCTTCACTTTCTGTTTATATTGTGAAACATGAAAGAGATAGTAGAGTGTTTTTCTTAACAGCAAAACAAGGTCAGAACGAGCTTTAATTTTAAATTAGTCATACCCAGATTCACCTCCCTTCTCGGGGTATTCAGTCTTGTGGACCTAAAAATTGGTATCAGAGGGAAATATTGATATTTTTTCTTATCTCAATGGTGGTCACTAATCATAACGGGATTTTGATCTTCGACGGATGTAATTTTCATATATGGAAGAATTGAATGAAACACTATTTCTGATCCTTGGGAATGGATGTGTTTTCAGAAACTATGCATGGTATCACATCTGATATTAATAGTGGTGCATTATCAGAAGCTGAGCATATAGAGTTGGATGTTGATTCCATAGCAATAAATACCTTTGGGGGATCCCTTTCCAATCATATATTTAAAAAGTTGATGTGATGAAAAACATCACATGCCATGTGGGAAAAGATTTTGAATATATATGAAGGGGATTAAATGGTCAGAGAGGAAAAGATGCAAGTGTTGTGGAACAAGTATGAAGATCTGAGAATAAAATTAAATGAGTCTATTGATACATTATTTGATATGGTAAATGCTGTGGTAGAAGACATGCGAGGTCTTGGTGAAATTATCGATGACATAAAAATTGGGAAGCGCATCTTGAGAAAACATCCACCTCAGTTCAATCCGAAAGTTTTGGTTTTGGAAGATAAATACCTGAAAAATTAACATTGGATAACCTGTACAGCACTCTTGTTGCATATGAAATGAGAAATGATGATAACGACATTGTGGAAAAGGGGAAATCCAAAGAGGTGGTATTTAAGTCCATGAAGAAGCTCACCATTGATGATTTTCTAGAGAAAGATGAGACAGATGAGGTAATGTCATTTCTCTCCTCAAACCTTCAAAGAGGAAAAAGAATGTTCAAAGGGAAACTTCATCTTGCATGCTTTAGATTTGGAAAGGTTGGAAATCTCACAGCAAGATGCCCCCAAAAATTTTTAGGAATAAAATGATGAAGATGATGTGAAATTACCAAGAAGAAATCATCAGCCTATGTGAAAGGGAAGAAGCAGTTCAAGAAAATTTATTTAAGAAGAAGAATATTCTTTCACAAGAAATTGATTGTTTAGATGAGTCTAAGGTTGAAGAGGTTGAAGAGATTGAAAATCACAAGGATTGTAGAGAAAATGCTATGGTGGTGGTCATCGGCCATTGTCATGAAAAGGAAGAAACATATGCTGGAGAAGAATTATAAGAAGTTGAAAGAAGAGTTGATATGGAAGCCTAATTGGAAGCAACTCTTGATGAGATAGACGTTTGGAGAGACAAAATGAAGAAAGCCAATAAAGTGGTTTGTAATTACAAACTCTATATGCAACAATATAATGAAGAAAATTATGAGCTGTTGGAAGAAATTGAAAGACTATAATCCTCAACACCAGATAGCTCATGAAATATTGTTGAGTATAAGCGTAAAATCGAGGAACAAAAGTGGAAATTGATTGTTTGACTAACACATGAAAAGAGTAGGTTATACGTATCAAAGATCTTGAAGAAGAATTTGTTAGTTTGCGATGAAAAATAAAGGATCAAGAAAAACTCTTGACCTCTAATGTGATTTCAAGAAAGCAGGTCATTCTGATGACAGAAAAGGTGAAAGAGGAGCCATGTTGTTCAGCAGAAAAGAAGCAGCAATTGAATTCAGACGTTAAGGCTGATTCAGGGCTTGATAAGAAGAAAAAATATGTGGCAATTGAAGTCAGACCACAAGAACCCATCCGGAAATTGAAGGTTGATTTGGGCATAAATCAGAACTAGAATATTCAGATATCCTAATGGGAAACTCATCGTACTGAAGTAACATGAAGGAATGCACCTTATATCAGCTGTTATTGTTGTGGGAAGATGGGATATTCACAGTATGTTTGTTCCATAGCCGAGTGATATCAAAGGGAACAAGAAGAGAGGTGGAAGCCAAATAGAGAACAGTTTTCCTGAACGTATTTCTAAGGAAACTTTTTTTGGTGCGGTGGATTTGGGCACCTGGCTAGGTAAATCACTTCGACCATACAGTGCAATGTGCCAATGCAGAATCAAAACGTTTGCAGGCAGCAGATCAATAAACCCCACATGTGAGTTAAAATTTAAGAACAGATTTGCGGCTTTGAAAGATAAAGCTAGTCTAACATAATCTAAGAAATAACAGAAGTCTTAATCAATGCCGAGTGTGAAGACAAAAATATGGACCAAGAAGAAGAAAAATGAGAAGGTTGTGGTGGCAGAAATTGTCCTTAAGGCATCAGATCACTCTAGTGTATAGATCTTTGATAGTGGTTGCACGTCTTATATGACAGATAATAAGGATCTTGTTACAAGCATAAAATATGACAAAGAAGAAGTTTTCAAATTTGGAAACGATGAAGGCCTGAAGATTGTTGGATTAAGAAAAGCCATGTATGGGGGTAATGAAATGAGACATACTGATGTCTTGATTGTAGTGGGTCTTAGTCATAACTTGCTCGGTGTCAGTCAACAATGGAACTCTAGGCAATATATCATATTTACCAAGAATATGTGTGTTGTGAAAGGAAATTATGGAGCAGTTGTTCTACTGGGAAAAAGGAAAAAGGGAAATCGTTACCTTGTAGGATGGGAAGATGATACATTCCTTTTATCCAGAGGGGAAGTAAACCAGTTGTGGCATAAGAGACTTGGTCATTTATGCCAACTATCCATTGAAGATATGGTAATGTGTTATGCTGCTAGAGACCTTCCCAAACTATCACATGATCACATTCATACGTGTTATGCTTGCCATCAAGGGAAGATCATCAGAAAGGAATACCAGCCAAAGGAACATAAATCAACTAGAGTACTCGAATTGGTCCATGCTGATGTATGTGGACCTATCTCACCACAAGCTACAAATGGGAAAAGGTACTATGTTCTTTCCATTGATGATTATAGTAGAATGGCCTAGGTATTTTTCATTACCCATAAGACATATGTGTTTAGTAGCATAAAGAAGTATAGAAGTAAATCAGAGAGGATGCTTGGGTAGAAAATTCTAATGGTTTGTACTGATAACGGTACGGAAATCCCAAACAATCAAGTCGAATACTATCTCGAGAAGCACGGGATGTGGAATCATGTTTCATCATTGAGAACTCCCCAACAGAATGGAGTGGTTGAGAGGAGAAATCAGATCATCAATAACATGGCCAGAATGATGCTTATTGAAAAAGACATACCAGAGAAGTTTTGGAAGGAAGCAGTTTTGACATCGGTCTATATTTTGAACAAGTCTCTGTTGTGTCTGACGGAAGGGAAGACTCTGTATGAAATTTGAAACGGAAAAAAGCCAATGCTGATGTACTTTTGAATCTTTTTGAGTAAGTGCTTTATTCTCAACAAAGAAAATCACAGGAAGTTTGAGTCATGAGGAGATGAGGGGATATTCCTCGGCTACTCTGGGAAAAGAAAATAATATAAATGTTTCAACAAAAGGATGGGAAAAATTGTTGAGAGCAATGATATCACTATAGTTGAAAATGAACAAAATAATCAATGACCTAATGAACAGTTTCTGGATCAAAGTGATGATGAGGTAAGCAACATAGGGGGATTAGAAGTGACAGAGGATGACTCCGAAGAATATATTGATGATGAACAAGAAAGTTTCAAGTATGTGACTACGAGGAATCCAAAGAGTCGAGCTGAAATTGATAGGGAAAATGTCATTGGTGATCATGCAGCTCCAGTTCAGACTCGAGGAATGAAATCATTACAGCAAAAATTGTTTTTATCTCAGGTGGAGCCGAAATGTTATACCGATGAAATTGAATATGAAAACTGGGTTCAGGCAAGGAATGAAGAACTTGATCAGATTAAGAAGAACCAAACATGGGAGATTGTTTCGAGGCCATCACACACGAATGTCATCTGAACTAAATGGGTATATCGCAGCAAGATGAATGAAGATGCCACAGTGATTCAGAACAAAGCATGGCTAGTGTGGAAGGGATACTCCAAGATAGAGGAAATAGATGTTGATGAGACATTTTCACATGTTGCAAGGTTGGAAAAAATTAGATTACTTTTGGCCATAGCAGTGCAAATAAAGTTCAAAGTGTTCCAGATTGATGACAAATCTATATTATTGAATGGAGTTCTAGAATAGGAGGTTTATATTGAGTAGCCAGATGGTTCTCTCATTCATGAGGATGAGAACAAAGTTTGAAGGCTGGAGAAGGAGTTGTATGGGCTAAAACAAGCACCATGGGCATGGTACTCAAGGATTCATCAGTATTTGAAAGATCCTAGTTTCCAGCGTGGAGGAGTTGATTACAATATTTATTTCAGCAATGACAGTAATCAAAGGATGGTGGTGCTAGTGTATGCCAATGATATAATTTTTGGCGGTTCAGATGAAGCTCAGTGTAGACAGTTTTCTGAATTCATGAAAAATGAATTTGAAATGACAATTATTGGAGAGATGACGTTTTTCATTGGTCTACAGGTGACACAAGGAAGGAATGGAACATTAATTTCTCATTCTAAATATGCCAAAGAGGTTCTGAGAAGGTTTGGAATAAAGAAGTTTAAGGAAATGAAGACTATAGTTGCTACCTGGATGAAATTATCAAAAGACGAGAATGGTAAGGAAGTTAATATCACAGAATAAAGTCAAATTATTGGAAGTTTTTGTACTTGACAGCAAAAAGGCCTCATATTGTTTTCTCCACATGCCTAGCAGCGAGATATCAGAGTAATCCCAAGGAAAGCCACATGCTTACTGTGAAAATAATACTTCGGTATTTCCAGGGAACAGTGGATTTCGGCATGACATATACTGAAAAATCTCATACATAGTTATTGGGATATACTGATGCAGACTGGGCCGGTTCGGTGGTGCCGTCTATCCTTGTGGATTGTGTATTTATTGGCTAATAAAAAATCAAGATTGCATTTCATTGAGCTCCGCATAAGCTGAGTATATTGCGGCCACTCAAGCATGCACACAGTTATTGTGGATGAAGCAACATCTTGATGATATGGGAGTTGAAGTGAAGTCTCTGATCGGAATCCAGTGTGATAACTCAAGTTCTATAAATCTTAGAAAAAATCTCGTCCATCACTCAAGGACAAATCACATTGAGATAAAGTATCATTTTATCAAAGAGAAGGTTGAGAATAGAATTTTGAAGTTGGACTATGTGCCTACAAAGCTATAGGTTACAGACATTTTGAAGAAGGCATTACCCAAGGAAGCTTTTGAGAGGCATCGACTGGCTCTGGGAGTTCAGTCGAATTCCCACACTTGAAAGAGTGTGGATGTGGAACCCTACCCCCCCTCTCCCCGGGGGATGATGTGTTTTTCCCTAATGTGCTGATAAGTGTTCTCATCTCTATTATAGACTACAAAGGAGTGATCTTTGGGTTCGTTGACAAAGGGGGAGAAAATAGTGATTGTTCAAGGGGGAGACAACATGGATATTTGATAAATCAGGAATGATATGGGGAGAAGCTGACAGGTGGAGCTGTCATATTGGGGGAGCTGAAGCTAGTTGAACGTGCTTAGCCAGAGCCTAGCTTGGACCACACAGGAAATAGGGCTAAAGAGGTTTTTTAGCTGACAAGAGTTGAAGATTTGAGTAGAAAGGGGGAGAGTGTTAAATCTGACGACACTAGAAGTGATCGATCAAAGAATAGATATCACGACAGCTAAGGATCATGATAAAAGCAGAAGAGTGTTGGGACACGGTAATAATTTTTCCAACAATGGGTATCAGTTTGGTAAAAATTCATATCTGTTTGGTGTCAACAGTGGGTGTCGGAGATTATGTGATTCATTGATCAAATTTTCATTTACTCATGTTTCTCACGCCGAGCATTGCTTATGTGAGCTTAGAGTATGTGTTGAGTAAATCCTTGAACACTATCAGAATCGCAAAAGGCGAATGGTTGATGAAGAATTAATGATGTATCTTTTTATGGAATATTTGTCAACAAACCCAATTGGGGAGATTGTTGGGGAAAAATCCCTCAATGTATCAGTGAAGCATTTTTGAGGTGATTGTGTTTGTTGACAATGTGGGCATCTGTGTTGTGATTATTGAAAAAGAAAATCCTGACATACAAATTTATTGAAAAAGGGGATTTCATTGTGGAATTTCAAGTTCAAGAACTGTGGTCAATGATCCATGTTGGATTCAAGAACGTCGACAAAGTAATGGATGATCTGGAGGCAGTACAAAAAGAACAGATACAAGGTGGTGTCACTTTCCAGTGTTTGCCAAATGTTTTGTCCTGAAAATCGTCAAATGAAGAAAAGTGGTTTTTGGAAAAGGGACTTGTCTCCGTGTACTTGAAGGCTTGTAAAATTTCATGCCATATGTTTTTCAAGATCAGGAAATAAAAATATGTCAAAGGAAATAGGGTCGTGCAAGTATTGGATTGGTCGTGTAAGTGAATTGCGCACCGTGAAGAGACTTGTGCACCGTCGCGTAGGGTGTTCAAATGCCTATAAATACAGGACCAACCATCCACATTTTCCACAGAGTTCAACACTTAGAAAAATCAGAACTCCCGTCGTGGAGGTGTGGAAATCACACAAGTGGTGGTGTGTCACGCAAGTAGGACTTGCATGCCAGATTTCAAGAAGGGCGATTGTTGTTTGTTGCGTTCCAATAATGGTTTGGGCCTAAAGGGAAGTGCATCGTGAAAGATTGGAATTAATGAATCTTGTGTCATGAAAGTGTCTAAGGTGGACTTGCGCGCTAGTTGTGACTTGAACGCTGATACTTGCGGGCCGGATTAGACTTGTGCGCCATGTAAGGTTGATTCCCTGGCAGTGTTTTCGAGCTGCGTGGAAGATCTAAGATTGATTGATACCTTCGGTGCAGAGAGAAATTCATCTATGGGTGAAAGTCGGACTTCAACAGGGCATAAACATACAACATAGGATGCATTCATTAGTGATAATGAAGAGACCTACATGTCTATGAACTATGATTGGATCCTTTACAGAGCAGTGAGCAAAGGAAGAGGAAGAAGGTGATCCTCTCCACCCGCTGTGAGCCAGAGAGAGAGAAACAAGGAATGACCCTTGGAAAAATAGTGTGATGACCATAAACCTTGTGAAGGTAGTGATCCTTGGATAGAGTGACTGTTCCTGAACCTTGTAATCCATAGCTAGTGATGTTTATTCTAATTTGGTATGACTAACAACTTGTCGACATATGCTCCTTGGACGTAGCCCTTAGTGGCGAACCAAGTAAAAATTTATCTGTGTTGTTCTTGCTTTACATTTTGTTTGGATTGTGCAACAATAAAGAGAGAGAAGAGTGTTTTTCTTAACAACAAAACAACATCAGAACAGGCTTTAATTTTAAAATATTCATACCCTGATTCACCCCCCCCCCCTCTCAGGATATTCAGCCTTGTAGACCTAACAAGATCTTTCCTTTACCTATTTCATGGAAACAAATGTATGAATATGCCCCAAAGTCAAAATGTTTTGGGAGACTAATCAAACTATATATATATTCTCTAATATTCATACCAACACATGGCCCTATGAGTAGAAATAATACAGATCAATGTTTATACAAAACATAGGGCAATATTAACAAAACATTTTACCATAAGAAAATGGTTTATAAAAAACAATTGATCAAAATTACATTGATTATTCTTTCTTTAAATGTTTCATACTCATCCTATCATTCACACACTCACACACATGCATGCTGAATGAATATAAAAAAACATTCAAGAAGTGAAAAGTCCATCACCAAATATTTCACTTGGTGATATATCAATATGCCTCTAGTCTTAAAATAAGAACCATGTCTTTACCAAAAAGGCCTCATTGGATACAATATGAAACCATGACACCAAGCAACCCCCAAGTGGTCCATTAATAATAAACCTATCATGATATAATTCCTTTGTCCGAACCATAGTTTTTTAGGAGTAGAATATCAATTAATAATATAATATTTGTTTTAAAAACACATTTATGTCAATTTTGACAATATTTAATAATTTATTTTTGTTAAAGTCTTAATAACTATATTAATTCGAATGAAATTAATTTAAGAAATCCTAACATGTCATATTAACCAATAAAATTCTTGGATTCCATCACAAAATTTAAATTATATTTTTTTTAACTTTTATAATAACAATTATTTGATTCTTTCATTAATAAGGAAAATAATGTATCATTATTGTGTCATAAATAAATTTAATTATTAAATGTCTAAAAATTATAAATAAAATACCATTATATAGGAAATATTTTTATCTTTTTACTGAATATTTATAGTCGAAAATATAACATATATAACCCTATATAAAAATTGGTTTGCTAAAAGATATATGCTTATGTCATTTTTGTATTTATTTTAACTTAATTAATATAAAGTGTCCTTGTCACCTACAAGTGGCTCCATGGGGTCCCAAAATCAACCAAAAGATGCCCAGGGTCAGACATGTATCATCAAATATGGTTAGGACATGTTTTAGGGCAATTTATTATTATAATATTATTATTTTTCTACTCTTATTTTTCGGATTTACCCTTTAACCATGGTAAATAAAATATTTACCAAAATAATTATTCAAAATGTCTAAAAATAAAAGTAACCTATTTACACATCTTGGAAATCCTGATTACAAATATGGAATCCATTTTTTGAAATTCAAAACACAAAAGTGGCCGAAATTAATTTAAAATTAATTCCCGTTGTGGAAACAAAAAGTGTGTTTTTAACAAATAATAACTATCAAAAGATTGACACTTTCTTATGTCTAGTTTAAATATGAAATTATGTCCAATCCCAAAAATTGGATTAAATGAAAAAATTATAATCTATTTATACTTTAAAATCAGTCATATTCATAATTTATCACTATTAATTATTTCGATTAAAAAGTTGTTTTGAATTAGAATTTAGTAATTTTGACTATTCATCAAAATATGAAAGTTATCAGAAAAGTACCAAAATTTCACCCCAAGTTAATTTTGATATTCCAAATCCAAAAATGAAGTCTATTATACCAAATTCAATACATAAAATTTTCATTTGTTAATTTAAAATTAATTCCCGTTATTAATACCAAAAGGCATATTTTTATGAAATAATAACTATCAAAAGTTTGACACCTGACTATATCCAATTTCAAAGTGAAATTACTTACAATGATCATAATTGGATTAAATAGTAAAAGTATAATCTATTTATACCTACATACCATGAAAATTTATAATTTAACAATATAAATTATTTTGATTAAAAAAGTTGTTTTCAGTTAAAATATAGTATTTTTCACTATTCACCCAAATATGAATGTTATCAAAAAAACACCAAAACATTATTGATACTAAATTCTTATTCATGATTCTAAAGAAGAAGTTTATTTTGTAAAATTGAATTTATAAAACTTTCAAATATTAGATTTAAAAAGGCTTCTCCATTAAAAGGCGGTAAATTTGCATTTTTTTAAAAATAGTTTTTTTATTTGAAAAAAATGTATTTGTTCTTACATTATATCTAAGAAACTCATAATATGGATTATAAAATTATAAGGATTATATAAATTTAAAAATTATGTTAATTTTATTCATAACCACTTTTGAACGGCTAGTTTGGTAAGTCATGGTGCGCTAGAACTCAGTGTTGCGTGTAGTGAAAGTTATTGAATTACTTTGAAGAAATAAAGTACTATGAAATCTTGGGGTGTTACACACTTTTACTCATAAAATTTCATGATCCATACCAAATTTATCTCTCACAAAATTTTCATATATTTGTACTTTCTTTGGTCACTAATTAGGCCTAAATCATTCATTCTGAGGTAACCTAGGTCTAGAAGGAGTGAATTCAACAAAGTATCTAAGTTCATCTCTATCATTTTCAATTAGATTCTAAAAAATATATAAGTCACTTTATACACTATAATGATGTTCTATTAACATAATCATACTTATAAGAAAATTATACTTCAGTTAAATAACTCAACACGTTCACTCATTCACTAGTATATCATGATCTTGCTTGGATCGATTCAACCACCAACATTAATAATGTTTTACCAACATCATAATTTTCTTCACAAATAAGAGTTAAGACATCAATGTGGGTATTATATGATAATAAATTGTAATTTATATCATGAATATGGTTCTTGATATTTGGTGAAAAAACTGAATGGTCATTATAAATTAATTTATATTAATAAGATTCCCAGAATATGCTAATCATGGATTCTATTCTCATGAACCATACACATAATTTCTACCAAATTATCATGGGACTAAATAAATAATAAGAACAAATTATTCCACTACCTTGAATAATCTTACAATGATGGTACTGATATATTAATATATCTAATAATATATTTAAATATTAACATGCCATAAATTTATCATTTTGAGTGTATTTTTTCATCTATAGGTATAAAATAAATTTTTAGAATCATAGTTTTAACATTGTTTTTTCGTAACCATAGTTAATAGAGATAAAGAACATTCTAATGTTTATTTTCACTAAAATTATGCTTAAAAGTGAAACAAAATGACTCTTAATTCCAGACTTTTAGAAAAACAATGTTAAAATTCATTCTAACGAACTTTTGACATCAGTTTTAGAAAGAAACAGCCTTGAAATATTTTAAAAAATATCATTTGTGAGGTCTGGTCTTCATTTTTTTGATTTGTAGATTCTAAAACCATCATCCTCTTGACTCATTATAGAATCCAACTTGTTTTATATATTCTAATTTCATTCAAGTTTTATTCATATTTTCACTATTTATCCTCAATATTCCATCATTTATTCTTATTTCACGACCCTCAACATCATTCAGTCTATCGAAACTGTAACACCCCGAGCTTCCACGATACGCTTCTCATTCAATAATGCAATAGCTTGCATTGTACGCAACTTCGAGTTCTAACACGCACCACAACCAATCAATGTAGCCGTTATGAATATTAATAGCTAATTTTTGAAATTTTAAAAAATTTATTTTTCCAAATGGACTTCGTTTTTGTATTTGTAATATCAAAATTATCCTAAGTTGAATTTTTTGTAACTTTCTAAGAACTTCCAATTTTTTAGGAATAGTGAAAAATACTTAAAACAAATTTTTTACAAAAAATAATTTATTGAGATAAATTATACTATTTAGTGGTTTTAAAGTATAATTAGAATATATTTTTACAATTTTATCCAATGGTGGTCATTAGAATTAATTTAACATTGAAATTGGGCATGAACAATTGTCAATCTTTTGATATAAATTGTTTCTTAAAATCACGCTATTTATTGTGACATCGGGAATTAATTATAAAATTAATTAATGCAACTTATATGTTTGGAATTTTGTAAAATAGACATCATTTTTTAAATCAGAATATCAAATATAGTTTAGGGTGAATTTTTGGGATTTTTCTAAAAAACTTCCATTTTTGATGAATAGTGAAATCACTAAGTGGTACTTATAAAAACTGATTTTTCGTTTAAATGAAATTTTACCACTTATGTGTTTTGAATTTCAAAAATCCTACATACATGGTTGTCATTAAGAAGTAAAATGTGGTTCAATGAGATTAAAATAATTTTTGGTGATTAGTAACTTTTAAGTTCTTAATCGCGATTAGAGATAATTAGTGTAGTTTATGGTAAAAATAATGTTTTAGTAATATGAGATGAGCTTGACACATGTCCTACCTTCATTGGATGTGCCATGGCCGACCAAGAAAATCCATGGATCAACTTGGGGACCCCATGGAGCCACTTTAGTTGGAAAATGACATAAATACCTTTTATTTAATGTTAATGTAAAAAATGACACAAACATGAAATGTTTTACTAAAAAAAATTTTACATGGGGTTATACAAGTTATATTTTTGATTATCTATAGTCATTGGAAATATAAAAGGATTTCCTACATCATAGTATTTTTTTTAATTTTTAGACATTAAATAAATTAAATTATTTATGATATCATGATGATGCAACGATGACCTCATTATTTAATGATTTAAATAAAATAGAAATATAGTGTAATATCTAAGACCTACACATGTCGAAAACCTATTGGATGGGTGTATTTCGAACCCATATCACCTTATCCTCGAATTATATCAATGTGGGATCTCTTAAATCCGAATACCATTTTAAAAGAAAGTGATTTTTCTTTACTTTCCAAGAGTGCCCCTCCTCTCCACTTATAAAAGGCCCCCACCTATACCACCTTACTCACACTTTCAAAGCCTTTTGGCTCGGCCAAACTCTGCCCAAATACTCTCCCAACTTCCCTGCCATACTCATAGAAGCCTCACTTTGGGAAGAATTCTTTCCAAGTAATCCTTTGACTCAAATCAAAAGAGTTACCCGATTTTAAGGTAATGTCTTCTCTAATGTTGTTTTGTATTATTTTGCTTCTCCAACCCCTTAAACTCTTTTTATTCATTTCTTTTGTAACAACACCAGTATATTCCATATACAAGGATGTTGTTATAAGAAGGATTAGAGATACACTTACACACACCTACATCTAATGGTTAAAGAACATACTGTTTCTGTGGATGGCGAATTTCTGCCTCACGAAACGATGATTGTTCAACACTCATATAACACCTTCAAAGGTGGCCATTAAGATGTCACTATATTTATATATGATATATAATATGTTTATGTTTTCCTTATGCTTCTGTATTTCTCATTTATGGCATACTTTATGATTTCCATTATGGGTAAACGTGATAATTTCATTTTAGGAAGTGTGGACTACCACCCCCACAAAGTGATGTGAATCGTTAATGCCATATGTGGGATGTATAAAGGTTGGAGTAAATGATATTATATATGATATTATACTGGAACTATATTATACCTTTATATAATTATGATTTCATTCCATCAAATACGAAATAGAAATGAAAGTAGCGTTCATGCCTACGTACGGCTTACCGTCTCCATGAACGGTGCATTTCATTTCTTATCTCTAAATGTTACGTAATATTATAAATGAATGTATATACTGGATATATATGATATATATGACATCTAAATCATGAATATAATTCTGGTGATAATGGATATTCTACCACATAAACAACTTGTAATTATAAGAAGTTTATTGTTGACTCAAGTACCAAAGATCGACAAAACGACCGTTATTAACTTAAATAATTACATAATGTTCATAACATTGGAATAAGTGATATAAAAAGGATAATGAAATTGAAAATGGTTCTTAATAAAGTAGATATTAACTCTAGTTTATTATTCATGAGGTTAAAATAATGGTTGAATCAAGTCGGACACAAGGTAAAGGAATTTCTTAACCCAATTTCCATTCTTTGGGTTAATCTCCTACTTTCAAATTATGTTATGATATTATTATGTCCTATCATGTATTTGTACTTTCATTATGTGTACTTATATTGAATACACATAATAGATCTATTTTATTTCAAAAAATGCTCTTGGTAAGGACTTCGTCTCAATCTATTTTCATTGAGGCATATTTTTTTTTATACACAACTTTCTTTTATACGGTGTATAAACCCCTCTGACTTTTATGTTTATTCAAAAGGAATCGTTTTATACGAATCATTTTACTAAATGACAAAAAGGGAATGTTTTTCTTGCCGTACATATGCAGCGACAACGACTTCTCCGCCACCGTGACCATTATTTGAGTTTCGGCTTCCTCTACAAGCCATACCTTTTTTAAAAGAAAAATAAATACCATGTTTTACTTTCCATTTATTTTGGTATTGAAAATAGTTTTGAAAGTGTTTTTATTATATCAATGTGTTGTATTGATATCTTGTGATTGAAATGTGTAAATTTTATGTTTCCTTTATGCATGTTTTATGTGATACGATTATGTTATAGTTTATGATATGTTTAAACCTGTTCATATGAGGAATGCATTGGACTTAATAAGTGACGGGTGGAGCCCGCTATAGCTCCTCAATGCATCGGTAGGTCTCATGAGACAAACTAGTGTCTTGGCACGAGGCCTTGACAAAATCTTATTTCTGGTCGTGGCACGAGGCCTTGGCTACGTGGTTATGATATTCTGGCATTATGCATTCCATCATTATGAAAGTGGTTATTGATATTTCATGTGATTATTCGACTAGTATAATATTAATGTGAGTAAGTAAATTGCATTATTTCATTTTACTTTTGCCATATTATGCTAAAGTTCAAGTTTAAAAGGATTTTTTTAGTTATAAATTCCCTTAAATGTTAATGTTAATTTATGAAAGCTTCCGCAATACTGTTATCCTTACTGAGCATCTGAGCACACCCCTTTCAATTTTTTAATATTTTCTAGGATGTAAAGAAGTATTTTATGAATGACCTGCAAGGATAGTCAGAAGAAGATATGAGTGTGGGCTATAGATACTTTGTTATTGTATATTTTCACTTTATGATATAATGTAACATTTATGAATGTATCTAGTGTTTCCAAGGCTACTAAACTAATCGGTCTTTCGAGACTTGATCTTTTGTGATCATGTCAATGTTACAAAGTAATGCACCGACTCTGGGTAGCTGGGGTCTGGGTGTTACAGTTGGTATCAGAGGCAGTTTAGTACTAACCTTGGAAGCTAGATTTAGATAAACTCTTATTAGAGCACATAGCCCAAAGATAGACTTTGAGGATTAGTATAGAAGAACTTCCTAGAATTTTGTTGTCGTAGAGATTTTATGAGTTTTCCGAGCAATAAATCCCTATATGGATACGAGCAGGTAGAGGCAGCTCTGGCACAGATGTACCTAGGGGTAAAAACCGAAAACACCGCTTTGAGAAAGACTCGAACGGGAACTGGTGCACAACAACGGGCCTTGCTGCACTCTTGGTTACGACACTCACGGGGGATATGCTTAGGATAATTCTCATTTTGATTACAAACCACTATGAAAGGTTATGAGTATAATCTTCCTAAAAAACATTTTTTTTGGATTATATCCATAAATAGTTCAATTTATGTTAAGTATTTTACAAGTATGGAATTATGTATTTTGATTCATAAACTAATCTAGTTTGTGCCATTGTTTAGAAATGGCACCTAGTGGAAGGAATGGAAATCGTATCAATGCACGCACTCTATGTAGGGATTGCCCTCCTGCTCAAGATAATTATTGTGGATCTGGAGATTCAACTGGTGCGGATCAACATATTACCATACTGGGTCAACTCACTCCGGTTATGAATAATAACCTTACTCGTATGGAGCACCCTGAACCACAATGTGGAGGATAAATGTTAGACCTCTTCATGAGGCAACAACCACCAACATTTAATGGGGGTACAAATCCATTAGTACCTGAGCAATGGATAAACTCCTTAGAAAAAATATCCCATGCCTTGGGGAGTAGTGAAAGTGAGAAGGTTGTCATGGAAGTCTACCGCCTCACTGGAGATGCTGATCAATGGTGGTCATTGATTCAAAATACAAAGGATGATGATGAAGTATCGAATATGGAATGGAGGGAGTTCAAAGAGATTTTCTTAGAAAAGTAATTTCCCCATGACCATCGATCAGATACGGAAAGGCAATTTCCGAGTTTGAGGCAAAAGGAGGATGAGAATGTCGCAAAGTATGAGGCTAACTTTACAAGGTTAGCGAGGCATGCTGCTGATTATATACGTAACCCAATAAGTAAGATTGGTCGTTTCTTTGATGGGTAAAAACCATTTCTCTGTCGAGCATTAGTCTCACAAACCTTCTCGTTATACGAAGATATTCTCTCGTGTGCTATCAAGACGGAAAACGAATTCTCTAAGTCTTATGACAACAAAATAAAGCAAGAGAAGAAGAGAACGGTGGAACAGGAGACAGATAAATGGAAAAAGGGAAAGAAGGATTTTCCATTATGTGATAATTGTGGGAAGAATCACTCTGGTACTTGCATAAAAGGAATGGGAGTTTGTTACACATGTGGAGAAAAAGGTCACCATGCTCGTGATTGTAAGGGAAAGAAAGAGGCTATCAATGTTGAATGATACAATTATAGGGAAATTGGTCATTATGCAAATGAATTTCCTAAGCATCAGGGAAACATACCTCAGAAAAGGCCAAGGGATCAAGGACAATCTTATGTTGTTACTATAGTTGAAGCAGAATAATTAATGTATTGGTGCTTTTGGACTCATGGATTATATTCTGGTTATTAGAATAATGTGATATATATATAAGGATTATACTGCAGTACTTGTTGATTTCATTAAGGTTTTAATATGATTAAGGTAATCATATTTTTGTATGTGACAATAAGAGAAACTTTACTTTGTTTGAGGAATCTGATGGTACAATTGATTTTGGAATTTCGAGACCTTTTAGAGAAAGTCTGGACGGAGGTATTTTGGAGAACTATAAAGGTTGGAATGGATTAAGTTGAACTTTGGATAGTATTATTTAAGGTTAAAACATTTATGAAGATTATTTTTGGAATATTATAATACTATAGTTTTAGGAAAAGGACAACCTGCAGGGTGGGGCATAAACCGTCGCGTCGGACAAAGCTGCAGGAATCGAACCCACAACCATAGTGCGACAGGACTTTATTACCTACCACTAGCCTACAAGAAGTCCCTGGTTATTGAAAAATAGTTTTTCTAATCTAAAAGGTATGTGTTAATATTTGGAACCTTATACAATTAGGATAAATAGAATATTTTTCAGTTTTATTACCTTTTAGAGTGAAAGATGGGTTTGTGGTAAGAATTTATTAAAGAATGAAATTCTACATGACAAGTATGTATATTCCCTTATGTTCTTAGTAAATCTCCTAAATTAATTCCTCCACTTTATAAAAGGTATCTTAAAACAAAAATGTTTCCGGTTAACTTTTTTCAACTGGGGATTCAATGACTGTTTAACCAATCACAAGTTTGTGATTTTCTTATGGTTAACTTTCTCCTAATCCTGATTTCTACAACTCTCCATCAGACCTTGATGGTTTGTTTCTCCTCCATATCCATATTTTTATATAATCCTAGTATGGGCTATCTCGTGTGACATTTTTACTTCTCTTTCTTTCTTTTAATGTTATATTTTTATTAACCTTTTCTCCAATGTGGGTTTTCCACAAAGGTATTTTCTATTTTCAACCTTTTATTTTCAAAGAAAAATTTCAAATTGCGAGGACACAATTTGTTGAATGAGGGTAGAATGTAACACCCCGAGCTTCCACGATACGCTTCTCACGCAATAATGCAATATCTTGCATTGTATGCAACTTCGAGGTCTAACACACACCACAACCAATCAAAGTAGCTGTTATGAATAGTAATACCTATTTTTTGAAATTTTATAAATTTTATTTTTCCAAATGGACTTCGTTTTTGTATTTGTAATATCAAAATTATCCTAAGTTGAATTGTTTGTAACTTTCTCAGAACTTCTAATTTTTTATGAATAGTGAAAAATACTTAAAATTTTTTTTTTAATAATAATTATTTATTGGGATAAATTATACTATTTAGTGGGTTTAAAGTATAATTAGAATATATTTTTACCATTTTATCCAATGGTGGTAATTAGAATTAATTTAACATTGAAATTGGGCATGAACAATTGTCAATCTTTTGATATAAATTGTTTCTTAAAAAAATGCAATTTGTTGTGACATTAGGAATTAATTATAAAATTAATTAATTCAAATTATATGTTTGTAATTTTGTAAAATAGACATCATTTTTGAAATGGTAATATCAAATATATCTTAGGGTTAATTTTTGGGATTTTTCTGAAAAACTTCAATTTTTGATGAATAGTGAAACCACTAAGTGGTACTTATAAAAACTGATTATTTGTTTAAATGAAATTTTACCACTTCTGTGTTTTGAATTTCAAAAATCCAACATACATGGTTGTCATTAAGATGTAAAATGTGGTTCAATGAGATTAAAATAATTTTTGGTTAATAGTAAATTTTATGTTCTTAATCACGATTAGAGGTAATTAGTGTAGTTTATGGTAAAAATAATGTTTTAATAATATGAGATGAGCTTGACACATGTCCTACCGTCATTAGATGTGCCATAGCCGACCAAGACAATCCATGGGTCAACTTGGGGACCTCATGGATCCACATTAGTTGGAAAATGACATAAATACCTTTTATTTAATGTTAAAGTAAAAAATGACACAAACATGAAATGTTTTAATAAAACAATTTTTACATGGGGTTATACAAGTCATATTTTTTACTTTAAATAGTAATTGGAAAGCTAAAAATAATTCCTAAATCATAGTATTTGTTTTATAATTTTTAGACATTAAATAAATTAAATTATTTATGACATCATGATGATGCAGCGATGACCTCATTATTTAAAGATTTAAATAAAATGGAAAGATAATGTAATATCTAAGACCTACACATGTCCAAAACCTATTGGATGGGTGTATTTCGAAACCTTATCACCTTATCCTTGAATTATATCAATGTGGGACCTCTTAAATCTGAATACCATTTTAAAATAACGTGATTTTTCTTTACTTTCCAAGATTGCCCCTCCTCTCCACTTATAAAAGGCCCCCACCTCTACCACCTTACTCAAACTTTCAAAGCCTTTTGGCTCGGCCAAACTCTGCCCAAATACTCTCCCAACTTTTCTCCCTTACTCCTAGAAGCCTCACTTTGGGCAGAATTCTTCCCAAGGAAGCCTTTGGCTCAAATCAAAAGAGTTACCCGATTTTAAGGTAATGTCTTCTCTAATGTTGATTTGTTTTATTTTGCTTCTCCAACCCCATAAACTCTTTTTATTCATTTCTTTTGTAACAACAACAGTATCCTCAATATACTAGGATGTTTTTATAATAATGATTCTCTATACACTTACACACACCTACATCTAATGGTTAAAGAACATCCTATTTCTGTGGATGGCAAATTTCTGCCTCACGAAACAATCATTGTTCAACACTCATATAACACCTTCAAAGGTGGCCATTAATATGTAACTATATTTATATATGATATATAATATTTTTATGTTTTCCTTATGCTTCTGTATTTCTCATTTATGGCATACTTTATGATTTCCATTATGGGTAAACGCGATAATTTCATTTTAGGAAGTGCGGACTACCGCCCCCTCAAAGTGATGTGAATCATTAATGCCATATGTGGGATGTATAAAGGATGGAGTAAATGATATTATATATGATATTATACTGGAACTATATTATACCTTTATATAATTATGATTTCATTCCATTAAATACGAAATAGAAATGAAAGTAGCGTTCATGCGTACGTACGGCTTACCGTCTCCATGAACGGTGCATTTCATTTCTTACCTCTAAATGTTACGTAATATTATGAATGAATATATATACTTGATATATATGATATATATGACATATAAATCATGAATATAATTATGGAGATAATGGATATTCTACCACATAAACAACTTGTAATTATAAGAAGTTTATTGTTGACTCAAGTACCAAAGATAGACAAAACGACCGTTATTAACTTAAATAATTACATAATGTTCATAACATTGTAATGAGTGATATAAAAAGGGTAATGAAATTGAAAATGGTTCTTAATAAATTAAATATTAACTCTAGTTTATTATTCAGGAGGTTAAAGAACGGTCGAATCAAGTCGGACACAAGGTAAGGGAATTTCTTAACCCAATTTCCATTCTTTGGGTTAATCTCCTACTTTAAAATTATGTTATGATATTATTATGTACTATCTTATATTTGTACTTTCATTATGTGTACTTATATTGAATACACATAATAGATCTATTTTATTTTAAAAAATGATCTAGGTAAGGACTTCGTCTCAATCTATTTTCATTGAGGCATATTTTGTTTTATACACAACTTTCTTTTATACGGTGTATAAACCCCTTTGACTTTTATGTTTATTCAAAAGGAATATTTTTATACAAAGAATTTTACTAAACAACAAAAAGGGAATGTTTTTCTTGGGGTACATATGCGGCAACAACGACTTCTACGCCGCCGTGACCATTATTTGAGATTCGGCTTCCTTTACAAGCCATACCTTTTTTAAAAGAAAAATAAATACCATGTTTTACTTTTCTTTTATTTTGGTATTGAAAATAGTTTTGAAAGTGTTTTTATTATATCAATGTGTTGTATTAATATCTTGTGATTGAAATGTATAAATTTTATGTTTCCTTTATGCATGTTTTATGTGATACAATTATGTTATGGTTTATGATATGTTTAAACCTGTTCATATGAGGAATGCATTGGACATAATAAGTGACGGGTGGAGCCCGCTATAGCTCCTCGATGCATCGGTAGGTCTCATGAGACAAACTAGTGTCTTTGCATGAGTCCTTGACAAAATCTTATTTGTGGTCTTGGCACGAGGCCTTGGCTATGTGGTTATGATAGTATGGCATTATGCATTCCATCATTATGAAAGTGGTTATTGATATTTCATGTGATTATTCGACTAGTAGAATATTCATTTGAGTAAGTAAATGTCATTATTTCATTTTACTTTTTCCATATTATTCTAAAGTTCAAGTTTAAAAGGATTTTGTTTTAGTTATACATTGCCTTAAATGTTAATTTTTATTTATAAAAGATTCCGCAATACTGTTATCCTTACTGAGCTTCTGAGCTCACCCCTTTCAATGTTTTAATATTTTCCAGGATGTGAAGAAGTATTTAACGAATGACCTTCAGGGATAGTCAGAAGAGGATATGAGTGTGGGATTTGGAGACTTTGTTATTGTATATTTTCACTTTATGATGTAATGTAACATTTATGAATGTATCTAGTGTTTCCATGGCTACTAAACTAATCAGCCTTTCAAGACTTGATCTTTTGTGATCATGCCAATGTTACGAAGTAATGCACCGACTCTGGGTAGCTGGGGTCAGGGCGTTACAGAAACCCTAATTCATGTGACTTGTAACCATACTCTATGGTTTTTGTTTAATATATTTTCTTCCATATTATGGAAAACTTTTATCCTAATTCTTTAAAATTATACCCTTTTATACAACCCTTGAGTTCATTTTTCGTAATTAAATTGATATTTTTATAATCAGTGTCTATATTTTGTATGTTATTTTGTTTATTTTTGAAAGATTAATTAATTATTTTTATGCTATAAATTGAATTCATTAAATAATTTATTTGTGTGTGTATCATTTTAAAATATAACCATTTTGTTAAAATTAGTTAATTATTATAATTTTTTTCTTATTATAATATTTTTATGATTATAATTTTCTTTTGTTTGTACATGTTTGAATTTATAATTTTTTTCTTTATAAATATTTTTTAATTATAAATGTTTTTTAGAAAACCCAATTTTTTTCTTCATTTTTGTTGCCTATAATTTTTTTTAATTATAATTACTTTTGGTTATAAATATTTTCTTGTAAATTTTGTTTTAGTTTTAAAATATTTTATATATATAAATTTTTTGATAAAAATTTATGCATGTTAATATATTTATATTCTAATACATTATAATTTAATTTACATATATATATATATATGTATATACTTGTTTATATGGGTTGATATAATAATCTATTATATTATTAATTTTGGTTATAAAGGGAATATAATTAGTTAAATTCATAAAGAAATAGCGATGAATATGATAAAAAGGTTGAAAATATGATGGAATTTTCTAAATGAATCCTTGAAAAGAATATGTTATTTTCAATACATGAGTGAGTTCTTTTTGTAAGAGAAAATTTGGGTATATATAAATCAAATAATATTTTGTTTTTTGTGTTTTTAGTCATAATGATACATGTTGGGTACAGTATGGTGAAATAATAAAGAATTCAATATCAAATGATGATGAAGATTTTCATCATGAGATAATAGATTTTATTGAAGAATAAATATATGATGTAGGTGTTGAAGCCATTGAAAAAATATGTTTTAAATGAATATATGAAGATATTGATAAAACCATGTTTTCATGATAAACTAAATTCATAGTTTTATAATGAGTTATGATACTACTTAACATTAACTAAAAAATGGTTAAACTGATAGAGGGTTCACTAAATTTCTTGAACTATTAAAAGGGATACTTCGGGTAGGAAATTTGAATCCGGAATCTAATAATTACCCAAAAAATATTATGTTTAATGGGATTTGGATCTAAAAAGATACATGAAATCCCAAAAAAAAACAATGTGTTCTATAAGAATGAATATGAAAGTATATTATAATGTCTTAAATGTCATACATCACATTATAAAATAGATGTAAAATCCAACTGGGATTCATTCTAAAGAATAGACACCAAACATCAAAGTAGTGAAATCTAGTTTCTCTTAATAATTCTTCATTTAAATAATTTATCATAAAATTAAAATGATGAAATGAGACTAAGAGGGCATATAAATGAGAACATATCTAATGGAAACCAACAACACCTATTGGCTCCCCAAAATAGAAGGGATTTGATAAAAAAATTATGATTTTTGAAATGAAGTTATATATAATAAAATGGGACTCTATAAAGATTAAAAGAATCAATATGAGAGCCTTAGTATCCAATATAGTACATTTCCAGCTATTTTGGTTTTCAATAGATTTTCCACTGATATATGTATGAAGTGGATATATGGGTGATGAGCTTTGTGATTTTTAGACCAAAAAAACCTAGAAATGATACCGATTCATATATATCATCATTGATTGACGATTTGAAATTTCAATGTGACATAGGTGTGAAAATATTTGATACATATAGGAAATATTGTTTTCTATTGTGTAAGATGATAATGTTCATGATAAATGAATTTACTTCATATGGAAGCATATATGAATGGAGTGACAAAGGATATAATGATTATCTAATTTGTTTGAAGGAGAATTTATATCATCAATTGTGGAATGAAAAATAGGAATTTTACATGGAATAACATATATTTTTGTGAATATAGAGTCCTTATCAAGTTTTTTAAAAAATGATTGTTTTACAAAAGTATGATTTTCTCCAAAAATATTTTTGGACAAATAATATTATGAAAAGGAAAAAAATATTTATGACATATTTTAAATTATATTAAGATATAGTAATCAAAAAATATGTGGAAGAAACAATCCACTTTATTCAAGAAACATTATTGGATTTTTCTGACATAAAACATAACATTGATGTTATTTGTATCGAGAAAAAACATTTATAATTGTCTGATTAAAGAATTGTTAAATATTTAAGAAAAGGAAAAAGAGATGGATTTCATGAACCGATGGACTTAATAACAATGGTATTACATTTTTATCTATATCTCATTATTAAAGGAAGAAAAACATATTTTCCTCGAGCATTTTAGACATTTAAAAAGATTGAGGTGATAACAGTTTCATTGTTCTCATGGTTTTAATGTACATATTGGGTTTTAATAAAATATAAAAAACTTTGTCATATTGAAGTATTTAAAGTTAATATATATGGTATTTTTTGATTTTTGTGTATTGATGAAACATTTTCTACTAGTTACAATATGTGTAATATAGCAGATACCTATTAGAAATTCTATCATTATTTTGTATTACTTTTTAAATTATAATTGTAGCAATGTCATAGATCCAAATTTGTTAGATGTGTTATATAATGAAGTATAACTCATACATTTTCAACTATAAATGTATTTTCTACCTTTTTTTGACATAACGGTACATATTTTGATTCATTTTGTGTAAGATATAAGAATATTTATGCTTTTTTATTTATGATGGATTTATTCTTTTGAAATAAATTTGAAACTTTTCGTGGGATACGTTAAGAAAAAACAACAACCAGAGGCCTATTTTACTCAATAACATATATCAAGTGTGGTTATTGTGATCTTTACTTACTATTTTCTTGTACTATATCGCATTCTTCTCCCTTTATTATACCATTTGACAGTTGTTAGTGAAGGTAAAGGGATCCATGGATTAAAGTAAAATCTAATTCCATGCGATGAAGTGATGTGTACACATTAATAAATTTTGAAAAATATAAGATTGGTAAAACCATATATATCACCACATAATACAAGATTGAAGGTAAGATATAGAAGAATAAATGAAAATTTATTGGTGAAGGAACATATTAACACATCTGTTTCATGGTTTATTGAAAATCTTAAAATTTATTTATCCACATCAGAAAAATTAATATTTTTATCCTGGGGATCCAGTGATAATGTACTCATTTATTCTTATTTTTATATTAATAGTTGCAAATTTTATAAAAAATTGGAATATAATAGTAACATTAAAAACAATATAATAATGGTGATTGCTAAAGCACTTTATTTTATTGTTCCAATGATAAAAAACCAAATTTTTATATCAAAATCATATTTTAGAGTTGTTGTGAATATATGATAAATTCATTTTTTAAAATTTCATGTAACAAGAATTATGTTTTACAAGGTGGATCATAACAGTGGTGTAAAATAGGATGCATATATATTTAATCTCATTTATTAGAAAATATTCTATCACAATGATGCATCATTTATCAGAAGAACACATGAAAAATATGTATTTTATGTTGTTGACACCTCAAATGATCAGTGGTCCATTATTTTAAAATGAAAAAAAATTATTCCTCTAATGATAATGTGGGTGATGTTGAGGAATTATGTAAAACATCATCATTTATTACATGATTACTTGAGTATAACAATAACTTTGATGTTTACTTAGTCTATGAAATACAAAATGATCATTTATAAAGGATTATGGAAAGAAAAAAAATTATCTTAATTAATCAGGTAAATATCTACGTTTTTTGTGTTGTCAAAACAATCAAAAGAAATATTTTTTAACTTTCCAATATAAATATGTAGAATTTATGAATTTTTTCAAATTTTAAAATATTTTTTATATTCATCATATTCATATATTTTTTTTTATTTAAAAATTTTTCATTTATCTTTTTGTGTGTGAATATTTTCATTATAAAAATAATTTTCAGATATATGATTTTATTCAATAAAAACATTTATAGGTTTCTTCATTTTATAAACAATCATGTTTTTACTAATAACATTTATTTATTTCTCATCAAATATGGGTAACCAGAATATCAATTTTTTATATGATAATCATTTGTAATAATTTTTTTTCTAATTTCGATATTCATTTTTTTAGTCACATAGGTTTTTGATTGAAAAATATAATATTCAATTTTTTCTTATCATAAACAATAATTTTTTTACAGCTATTTAATTTTAATCAAATTCATGTACACAAATTTTCATTGAATTAACATACCTATTTCTAAATGATAAACACAGATGCAGGGGAAGATAAGTATTTACATTTTCTCATGTAAATATATCTATAGTAACTAAATTATCCAAAGAAATTAGACATGTATTTCTAGAAATTATGTATAGATGTTATTCCTCTCTAGATTGGATGATACATAAGGATGGTAGGTGTTGGATTACATGTTTACAAAAAAAATTAATTCATGTGGAGATAAAAGGTTGAAAATTATATTTTATAATAACAACCACCCAACTGGTCCACATTCATTATATTTTAGGAGTTGATATGGTATGTAGAGTCATTGAATGACAAGTATTTTATTCAATTATTAGAGGATCATCAACTATATGAAGAAATATTAGTTATGGGAGTACGTAATGGTAAAATTCCTAAACACATTTATTTATTTTTCCAATGTTTTAATAATTATATACATTTCATTGGTATAATATTTCATATTATTAATTACATATGTCATATAACAATCAATAGATGAAAAACTTGACAAAAATATTCAATATATTTTGGTAAAAAAATTGATATATTTTAAGAAATTTTTTAATTCATTTTAGATTTTTGAAAGTGAATAGAATCAAGATCCATTCCTTATGTATTATTTTATAAATATGGACACATGGAAGAATTTTTTCTCCAGTCAGGGAGATGATGCCCTTATGGTATATTTTTATTTTTTATAAAATTTATTTTTTTAATTAATATTAACTACATTATAAGTTTTTAATTTATTCTTATGTAACAGGTTTCCAAGAAAACTCACCAACAGATATGGTCTCATATTTTATATCATCATACATTTTCATGTGAAGGGTATCCTTTATTATAGGATAAAAGTATTGCAAAAAAATTAATGAATTAAGAACCAAGCCATATTATGGATATGAAGAGGTTTAATATGACCCTCTTTATCCACCCCCTCATCAGAGAAAAAAATAACAATAATGAAAAAAGGGGGAATTATATTATGGATCATACTTTTTATTCCCATAAAATGATCATTAGATAATTCACAAAGGATGAATTACTTGGATATGGGTATTGTTTTCCCCACAATGAAAAGGAAAAAAGTGGTGGACACAGACTCACAGATCATGTAATCCCCTTAAGAAACATGCAACCGTGAGACCATAATAAGGTTAGATGAAGGTTCCTTGTGTATCACATAACCTATGAAAGCTCCAATGAATCCCATTTTTAAATGTCATTATACACTAGATAAGGCACCCTGAAAAAAACAGTAATCATGTTGCGGCAGAATAACAAGCTCTCCTAGGTCACATAGTTTTTCAACCAGAAGGTTCCTAACAAGCCATCCAAAAGTTCTTTGAATTTTGGATGAAAATATTCAAATTTGTGAGAGCCTCTTATGGTCATAAAATTTACATGATGAATCACCAATGGGGATAATGTTTTTTCTTGAATATATTGATGAATATTCATGATATAGTCATCCTCTATAAGATAAACAAAATAAATAAAAAGTGGAGGATTATAGAGCCTCTTGTACTTATAAAAGTCTCGTGATGTGCCCTATGAAATTTATTAGACACTACAATCATCTGACAACATTTCAACCTCCTCTTGAAAAATCCCACTTCCATGTCATCCTAATCTCATGAAGGGCTAGGGGTATGTCCAGGTGACCTTGAAATCACCGTTTGGTTCCTCCAGGACAAACAAATGGAATCAACCATGAAATTATCATTAATCTCAATATGTCATTTATTGGACATGAAATGCATCACCATAAGGTAGGGTTATTGTCTTTGGAAACACTCATGCAACCTCATGGGATCCCCCGCCTTTGAAAATATATAGATGAAATAAATATGGAAATGCCTGGATCCCTTCATGATCACTAAAATAAAACGACATGTTGAGGAATTCCATAGAGCGGTCTCTCAGGACCCCCTTTACATGCGATTCATATTTCATGAAAGACCCATAACGAGCCATCACTCTCTCAAGAGAGGATCTAGAAAAGTCACTTGAGATCACATGAAGGTCTTTTTATAGGCACCCCTATCTTGTGAAGCCCCTCCTTTTTATCAGGTTGATAATATTTATCTTTCTCAACATGTTCTCATGACTCATCATGAGCCTATTAATTTGAAATAATCTAATAAGGGATGGGTTGATGAGATAAACTTGCGGTCACTGAAAATTAGGTAATGTCCCAAGAGTTAAATGTTTCAGGACCTCATGAAGATATGTGATGTTGAGTCTATCCATCTAGTCCATCTGGGATTTGTGTCATATACACTGTGGAATGTGGAAACCAACCGGGGTGGCGAGGCCTATAAATCCCCCAGCCCATCCTCAAAGAAGAGGTTTCCCTTTTAATCCAAGTGCACCATCGCAAAAAATAACCATAGTGGGTTTATCAGATAAGCCTATATCATTACCAGAGTAGATTCCTATCAGGTAAGATCCATGGAATGACCAAAGAAAATTAAAAACATTAATTATCATTTCAAGTGATCACTTATAGATAATGCTTAGGACTTCATGCAGTATGTGTGAAGAACATCCCGCATGTCTTCTAAATCATGTGATACATAAAATAATCTAACATTAAAAAAATCTAATGCATTAAAAATATAATATTCAGAACAAAGACTAAAAGGTGAGAGATTTCATAAAGGACAAACATGTTGATCCTAATGAACTTCACATGAACTACCCTAGTCATGTGATAACACAATGTCTTGTTTCCTAGATCACATGATTCTTTTTTGGAATATAATTTTCATTATGTTAAGTCCCCTGAAAATTTCATAGTATGCCACATGGGACCCTCCATACATGTCATCCACCTCTTGCAAAACATTCTGGGCTAGTCATCCAAGCCGTGTTGTGTCCTTTAGATGTGTCAGCTGATCCATATGGCAGTACCATTTCATGTTAGCAGAGTCTAGAGGATTCCCCCAGGCCGATCATCTGAATATTGTGGTGTCCCTTAAACATGCCATCTAGGATTCAAGTTGTCCTCCAAACATGTAAGCTATGATATATAACTCCCGCTCAGACATGTCACCCTAACTCTCACGATTCCCTCCAATATTTTCAACTATATCTTATGATGACACTAGGTTATTCTAGTAAAATCATACAATACCCTCTAAAAATTTTATCCAGGATCAAGAGATGGAATCTCGGATAAACTGGCCAGGTCTTATGATATCATTACGATGAGTCAACCTTGATCATACGACAACCCTCGGGCAAGACATCAAGGTTATGCGATGTCCCTTCAATAGGAAAACTAGATCATGTAATTTTTTTACCAATACATGAAGATACACTCTTACATAAAAATCATAAAATCAAACCATGATGAGTGGAAAATAAATTCATGTCAGGAAGACAAAAATTTAGGTCTATAAGGTCAATGTTAGTTTGTAATCCATGACCAGCTAAACTGTGATGACTCTGAGTCCTTCCATAACTAGGATACATAGGATGGCTCTTTGAGGTCTGAGATAAATATTAACATCCAAGGGTTATCTCAATACATAAGTCTTGAACCCATAAGAAATGAGACTAATCATTTTCCACCCCTTTTTTCTCACATTGAGCATAGCTCCCAAGGGACTAGGTAGTTTCAATAATTATACAACTTGAATTGTAGGCATCTAAAATGGGAAGCGAATCATCAGTGTTTAAGTCACAATAAATGGAATAATAAGATATGTCCCACATATCAGAGAAACGTCAGTGTGTAATCCCCGAACAAAAAAAATATATAATGACATTGATTCGTTCTATAACCGGGATATATAGGAAACAACTTTGAGGCATGCGTTCTATATTAATATTCCAAGGGATTTCCTAGTACGCAATTCATTCACCCATATGCAATGATGATAATCAGTTGTAATCCGTTATTTCTCACACTATGCAGAGCTCAGGTGGTATTAGAGTTTAGAAATGAACAAATAATTGGAATCATGAATCTCCACCAACTAGGGTAGTCCAAAAATGTAAGCCCGGATGACTGTCATAATATAAACATCCTCCATGTAAGGGTATTTACATTTGGTCCAGTCCTGAGGGCCAAATGTACAACGAAATCATTGATTCCTAACATAATTATCAAATGTAGGATTCACCATTAAGACTTTATCTTAAATACCTAATTTTTTATTCCCACTTATATATCCTTTATCTATGATGTTAAAATTCATGGGCATAACATACTACATGGGTTTTGAAACCTGAAATAACTAGGATATGTAAGATGACTCATGATGGATCAATACCTTACATAGAAAATTATTTAATACTTGTGTAGAATTAAATCAAAAATTAACTAGTTATGTTGCTTAATCACATAAGCATCTACCCCTACAATGGAAAATGGATGAAGAACCTCAGATACATAGAGCTGGATTCACAAATCAGATCTCTTTCTTTTTTTATAACAAGTATTTATCTTATAGTCATTTTTAGGGTAATCGGTCAAATATTGGGATTTTGAAGAGATTCTCTAACATGTCATAAATCTATATGATATTCCTGAAGTATAAAAAATTTCTCCCCAAAAGGGTGAGAATCGACAGACCTCCCATCCTCTGAAAAAATGAAATCCCCTAAGATTCGTTGGGTGTAAAACCCCAATTGACCACCTACCTTTAAAAATTTGGTGTGTACCCAGTTATGTATGAGGGAAACATTGGTAGTTTTCATTAAGAATGGAAATGGTAACCCAATGTTCTTAGTTGTGAATGAAATGAACCAATCACTACCAACCATCAGCCCAGACTGAATCCACCTCAGTAGGGGTTCTAGGACTTCTCTTATCAAACAAAACTAAAACTGCGAACCAAATGTGAATCTATTGATAACAAAATAATGGTGTTAATTATCCATCAGTCCATTTTGTTTGAACAGTGCATACAAACAAATTTTTTTAACTCAATGTGAATTTATCAATAAAAAATTGTTTTTAATTATACATTAGGACATTTTTCCTTGAATATTATATGAAATTAATGACGCTAACCTAAAACCATCATATAGAATGATGGTTGGATTACCATGTGTCCATCCACTCTATTGGAATATCCAAAAAATGTGATAATCCTGACATAAATCTTCTAGCTGATCCTTTTTAACTGGGGTTCTTATGGGATAAGTTCATCATGGCATTGACAAGTCCATGTGAGTATAATGGCCTAATTTTTAATAAAAGAACAATTGTGTTAACCATGCTTATCTAATTCCTAACATCATTCTTATAATATTTCATAAATCGGTGAACTTTTTATATCTTTTCCCACATGGCTATAGTTGCTTCACTCATCAACAGTGTCATGATCTGATATAATTTCTTCATCATTGAATGACCATTCTGATAAATCACATACGACTGCAAACCCTATAGATCAAAAAATTCTCTCACCTTCCATATTGATTCGACATCATCTCGAAAACAAAATGATCTAGGAATACCGCCAACATGGTGCAATCTAGACCCTATAAGCATCCAATGGGGTTCTCTAATTGTGGAAATAGACGAGTCCACATTTCCCAAGGAATTTTAATGCTCTTCCAATGTCCCTCATCACCACAACCAACTTCGTAAGGATTGTATCCCCAAATCATGACAGCAACCAACTTCAATATCTGATGAAGTTGGACTATGAAATCAAATATGGCTCCCATTTAGTTAAAGGACATCCAAGGAGGTCCCTTGTCAACCACCATCTCATGAATTATCACATTGGTATGCAGTAGCTTCCAATTGAAGGTGTCACCCAACCCATCCCCACCTCAAATGACCATGCATGGGAAAAAAAGGAAGACACATTGGGTGAGGATGGTTCTGTATAACTATGATTGGGATCATACCCTCGCTCCCACAGATGATGTATGTCAGAATATGATGGAAGTAACTATTGATCATGTTCATATCTATACTCACTTAGAACAAGTCAGCGGGTATATTACCATAGCAGTTTTGGGGGAGGAACAAATCCATACCTCTATGAATGAAGTCTATCTAAATATTCTAGTGGTGTAATGAGCATAGAAGTTGGCTCATATCCCCTCTTCAATTGAATATTAATTCTAATACATGATGTAGATAGAAAATGTCTAGGCTTATATTGTTTCACACACTTTACTAAATTGTTAATACATTTTACAAATTGTTAATTTACTATTCTTTTATATTCCAACACTGGTTCAGATGACGGGATAGGTACATATTCATATCCCTATAGCCAGGACATCTCAACACACTAATCATCATGAAAAATTAGATAATTTGAAGCAAGAGTACATTTTCTCTATCATTTAAGAGGATTATTGACATATTATGGAAAAGGATGAGGTGTTAGACTGGTCCCATATTCCCATACCAATTGGGGCTCACAAAGTGAGAGACAAACATTCCTTGAGGAAAGGGAATATGCTTATAAGAAATGATCGCATGCATATTCTAAATGCCTAATATTTGGACCACATCATCATTCTGGATAGGTCTCACCAAGTGAGAGGGGGACATGCCTCTGGATAGGATCATATACCAATCACAGAAGTCTAGCGACAAACTATAAAGGGCCAAGATCTTGCCCATATAATCATTCCGGACAAGGATAACCAAGTGGGAATGGAACATGCCTCGAGACGGGTTTATATTCTTTTCAGTGAATATTCTTAGCATATTCTAGTAGACCATGAATGATAGAAACATATTCATACTTTTCTCGATGAACAATTATACCAGCATCCTTTTGAGTCAATACATAAGGAGGATCATATCCCTTATCACATTTCAAAAGTCTATCGACATATTCTGGTAGGGAATTTATATTCAAACAATGATCTTGTTAATATTCCTACTGGGGATTACTAGGTTAGATCAAGACATGCACTAGGGTAGTCTCATATTTCTACAAATAAATACTATAAGATTATTCCAAATGCTCTGAATCGGGCTCATAGTCCCATTCTAACTAAGGGTTACCAGGTGAGAATGGACCATGGATCGAGGCAGGCTGAAATTATTTTCATAAATTAGATCGATCATTGGATTATTCCATCATATTTTCACTGGATGGATCATACTCCCTTAGTACCAGATGGTTATAAACATGTTCTTGTAACCAACATACATCAGGCCCATATCCTTACAGAATGTCCAAAGATAGGTCAACATATTATAGCCACAGTGCCAATTAAGACCCCTATTCCAAATTTTCTCAATGACAGTGACCTTGAGGTCATTAATGACACACTCCAATCACCCCAAGTGTCTATAAAATCTTTAATTGAATCATCATATGATCATGACCATGAATTTACTCCACATATTTCAGTGGAGATGGATCGCAGTGACTCTACTCCTGTCATCCACCTGGGTCAACCTCCAATGTTGATATCTCTCACAGACAATGAGGTCCTCCCCTTACCAAGACACCTTCATACAGAGAGGTATTAATAAATCAAACACCTTTTTATAGAGAGTTCCTAGAAACATTAGTTTCAACCACATATAGATCCCCCATTAATAACTAGAGAAACTTCAATCTGGTCAGCAAGAAACCCTCAGAAGCATCTTTTATGGTCGGAAAAGATGGAGGTATGTATTTCTGATGAAGATAAGATTAACATTGACATATATAGAGAGTTAGCTTTAAAACACCTTCCTATCATGTTTTTCCACTCGATACTTCTGACTATGATGTCCTAGATGATATTAAAAAGGATTGAATGCCTTATGTATTCCAATATATGAGGGATACACATCATCAACTAATGAATAGAAACCACCCATACTGAGGATAAAAGTTTCACCTTTAGACCATCAAGATACATTCTTGTCAGCAAGACCTGACCAGTTTCTCCATGTCACACGATCCCAAACTATAAAATCAATGTGAAAATCTGAAACACAATTACCACCATTGTATCAACAATCATTGGAATCTAATATCAAAAGATACATCATGAATCTATATTAGATTGTGGGTAAAGAATAGATTTTTACACATCCTCAAACCCCTAGAATAGAGAAAACCCCCATATATGGTTTCTTAAAATGTCATATCCTCATGATAAATTAATGTAGTAGGTGACATGTGAACCTACTGTTAACTACAACCGAATTATGCCACTTCAATGAATACCATACCTCTTGAATATATTAGGAGTGTATCCATAAATCCTTTGAACCAGGACACTCAAAGAATTATAAAATCATTTTAGACATGGAATCCAATGTTTATAGAAACCAAAAAAAATCATGTAAAGAATTATTCCCACAATGGGTTGTTGTCGCTCCCAAATCATATGCGAGCACAATTGTGCCACATTAAATGATATACAAGAGAAGCTTCCATAAAATATATCTAGGAGAAAACCTATCTATCCAGGCTAGGGGAATATCTACCACTTTATACATCTCTTGGATCATCAATTAAAATGAGAATTCATGACACATCTTTATTAGATGAAAACAGACAACATCTTATTGGGCTGGGGGAATTTATATCTCAATCAGAATCACCATGTTCATCATCCCCTAATAGGGTCCTGGGTAAATAAAAGGTGATTCTAGATCAACCCCATCCCACTAGGCTAGGGAGATATATATATATCAATTTCCATACTAGGATTTATCAAATACCAAATATAAATCATTAGATCCTCAATAACAGGATTAGTTAATGACAATTGAAACCCCAAAATAACCCCCGGTATATAGGGATGGGGGAATTTTCATCTTTATATTCATCATAGAGAGAATTAGTATTCTCCATTTTGGGAGGTAAATATTAATATTCAATATCCTATTCACTCCTCCCACAATAATACAAAACTCTATTATTTTGGGGCTCATTAGGAAACCATGACTAGAAAATTCTTTAAGGTCATTGTTCATAGAACATGCTAGGAGGAAAGTATGGTGATAGAGATCATACCACTCTAGGGTCAAATGAATGAATATTCCAATATGGCTAGGGGTTTGAATTATGACCCAGATGAAAGAAATGCATAATCATCCTATTGTGTTGAATGTAATGGAACAAAAACCATTGCCTGATATGCCTCTATGAATGTTGACACTAACAACATGAAAGACATTTTGGATCAAGAAAATAATGTAGAAGGTCGAAACATATAAAATATTCCTCATCAGAAGGGTGATTTGGATGCACTAAATGAGGCTCAGGTACCCAGAACCAAAGAAGGCTCCCAAATCTGGCACCTATGAATATCGAGATTCCACCTCTCAAGTGGAACACTACCTAAGAAAAAATATATAGGTGTGACTACATACCAATCAACACCCATGATATTTGAAGTTTGATCCATGATTAAATAGATTTCACAGTATGAGAGTGAGATACAAATTCTCATATGACTAAACGAGGAGCTAATTTTCGGAAATATTACCACCGAGTATCATCTTTTGGATGATGAAAATATTCTCCCTCCCATAGTAGATCTACCAGTAAGAGGCGAAGCTAAGTGTCAGACTGGATTTGGATCCACGAAGATAGTCTACATAGATGAGAGTGTAAAACATGATCATGAATTCCCTCTATTTCTTTGATATCCACTCCCTTACTATGGATATCATTAAATCATAAGTTGAATCAAGAATCACTGTAATAAAATGGGGGGTCAACCTCATCGACCCCCACCCGCTCTCGGTAGACAAGAGGCTCCTCATAAAATAGTGAACCTAGAGCTTCTTAACATCATTGAGTCCCTAAACACTCAAATAGAAGCTATGGAAGGGAAACATGCTTCTATGTATCCTGATAGGATGTAATATCCTGAGTGGGAAGATGACACTTTTCCTCTACCCAATTTTTTAAATACTACCTTCTCTACATTTAATGTTGTATATGATCTTGAGAAACATATCTCACACTTTATATTAAGATATGGGATGATGATGGGCACCCAATATCAACATGAGAAAAAAAAAATATGAGGTTTTTTGTATAGACTATAACATGTTTAGCATTTTTTTTGGTATAGCACACTACCAGTAGGATCCATTTCAGGATGGAAAGACCATCATGATTAGTTCTTTTATAAGTTATGCTTCACACTATTGAAAATGAAAATAATTGACCTAAAAACTACAAGCTAAGAAAAAAATTGATAGGGTTTATGACTTCCTATCTATATGTAATGGTTAATCCTATTCACTCAGTATACCTCTCTCACAAGAAAATCTATTGGAACTCTGAACTTAAAATCACTAGAATGAGTTTCAGACACATCTAATCACAATGATATATTCAGGTGGGTTCTGTTAGTTCTCAAATATAGAACAACATCTTCATGATTCCATTTAGTGAACCTTATCCAAGTCTCGACTCATTCACTCAGTATAGATGAAAAGTCTAGGCAAAGAGGAAGCTATAACTATCACTCTCAAGCTAGTATCAGTTCTTTTCCAAGCACGTGGGAAGGTCCCAAACCACTATGAACCTCCTATCAAGTGGAAATAACATTATAATATCCCTATTATAGAATCCAACATAAATTATGGTTGTCTGGGATTTGATGAATAGAAGAAAAATGAATAATCATTATGAAATGAACAAGTCCCCAATTTTGTATGGAATCCATGGATAATAACCTGCTTAGGCTTCCACATCATAGGAATCATAATGTGGTCAACCTCACCAACCGTCCGGAATATTACCCCTTTCATAGAATTTAGGGTCATAATATTCTAGATTTATTCATCGTCAGATATGTCCTTCAAAGAACCATTGATTATTGGATAGGTGATGTTAGATAAATTTTATAATTTGTTGTCCTACATAATAATTTCCTTGTAAAAAGAAGAGGATGGTTGGAATAAAGTTATGTTTAGGAATTATTGGACACTATAAAACTAGACAAATCAATAAATAGTTAACTGAGCCCATGAAAGCCTACTAGAAAAGTTGTGTAGACCCACAATATCTCCACCACCCAAGGAGGTAGCATCAGATATGCCTCCCAAAAGTGAGAGGGACCATCAAAAGTTGGATGAAACCAAAGAGGTTGAGTCATATCATGCTCCAATGCGTGGTACAACTATTTTAGGTTTCATTCCTACGACATCTGAAGCATGAGAACCTACCCACAAAATGGAAACCCAACCGGACAAAGGGATCATATTCTCTTATTTCAATATGATACACATGGAATACCCCTACTCCAATGATGAATATTCCTTATTATATAAGATTTTCATGAATACAAAAGTAACAGGGGGACATGTTCAAATGAAATGAGGATACAATAGGCAAAACATATGTGGTCAGACCCAATATTTTGGTCACGTCTATATAGAGGATATTTATGCAACTGATACCCATGGTAAAGTAAACTAGTAGTCTTAGAAGAGGCATGAAGTTGTCCTAAAACCCTCCATTATTCTTCCAAGCCCAGTTGTGTCTCTTGAATTCTTAGTGGGGGTTCAATTATCTAATCATCCCATAAAATGGGGATGGGTGAAATGATCACATACACTAATAGAAAATTATCCCACAACATCTATATAAGAACCAAGACTATCCACCACAAAGGCCTCACATCCTGAGCTATATTTCCAGGAGAAACCCCACTTGGGGAAGAGTCATCCTATATCACCAAATTATGACATTTTGAAATAGTTGTATTTCTTCCAACCAATATCTCAATCAGGTGTGTGGTCCATCATTCAAGATAATCCATGGAGGCACTCATTGATGTCCTCTAGAGCCCACATGAGTTCAAGATAGAAGTCACTACAGCTGAGGTTTATCAAGTAGAGACTATTCCATTATAATTCCATGACGACTTCTTCTTCATAGATCATGACTAGGAAGAGGTCATTTGAGGTCACATTAGGCCCCTATATGTTTTGGGAAAATTCAATAATGTCGATGTACAAAGGGATAAGATTGATAATGGCTCCATGATAAATATAATCCAAGTTTGAACCCTCTGAATTTTGGGATATAATGAAGGATACCTACTTACCCTAAATATGACCATTCAAGGGTATGATAAGTGTTAGAACAATCCTATAGGAAATATTGCACTCAAATATTAGTTTGGGGATCTCACATATTACATTGAGTTTATAGTAATCCAACAAGACACCAAATATAATGTCATTATCAGAAGTCCCTTGCTCCATATCCATATGGCAGTACCTTCAGAATTCCATAAATTTGTAAAATACCCCATCTATAGAAAGTTTATCATACAACATGGTGAGAGAACCCCATTAGAGACATGGGGAGCCATATATACTGATGTATATTTCTACAAAAGTGGAGGTAAGAAACTAATGGAAGATAATGATATACATGTTGTAGCCCCCAAATCATTTGAGAATTCCCATATAAATCCCTAGATTGTTCTTGATAGAAACTATGTGATCCCAATAACTATAGTTGAGGTAATGAAAATATTTCTAGATTTTCAAGCCACTTCTGTCTCATGTATTAGTTTTAAATACAATCTGCGCTAGAATATATCTTTGATAACTCAAGAAGTATGGGATGTTAATGCCTCTTCTCATGGCCTCTATCACCCCAATATGGATAGATAATCCCCAAAATTTACAACTTCATCTAAAAATTACTCCACAGTATCAGTAGTGGAAGAAGATGAGGATGGCCTCAAGAACGCTCCTCCCATACTCGAGGAAGGAGTCTCCACCACCATTAATGAGGTCAAACAGATAAATCTGAGAATAAAAGAAGACATGTGGCCTACTCTAATTCTGTTCACCATTCCCTCGGAATGGAAAGAGATGTATATTTCTCTTCTAAAGAGGCACTTATAAGTGTTCTCTTGGAACGGTAAAAAAAATACTCAAGCTAAATCAAGATATGGTTACGTAATATATGGAATTAACTGATTATAATCAAGGCTTAAAATAGGTAACCTAGAAGATTCATCCCTATGAAGGAACCATTATATAGGCATACTATTAAAAATTGATCAATGCTATCTTTCTCCAAGAAGTGATATACAAAAAATGGCTTGCTAAAATTGTCCCCGTCATGAAAAATAATGGGACTGTTGGTGTCCTCATAAATTTCAGAGACCTTAATTTGCATTTCCTAGAGAATTATTTCCCATTATTGATCACAAAATTCTCGATCAATGAAACTGCTAGCTTCTAAGCATTTTATTTCATGGATGGGTATTCATGGTACAATTAGATAAAGATGGACCCTGAAGATGAGGAAGCCATTGATTTCAGAGTGACTCAAGTGATCTTATACTATCAGGTCATTCCCATTGGGTTAAATAACATTAAGGATACATAGCAATGTGTCATGCATCATATCATAATGTCATTATTTGGAACAATACCCAATTTATATGATAAAGAACAAGATTTCAAATCCCAATAGCAATGTGATCACCTCAGCAATCCTCAAATTTTCTCTGATAAGAGATGAAATCACATTCTAAATATGAATTTGCTGAAATAAAAATTTAGAGTAAAATAAATGAAGTTCACTGGCTTTGTGGTACACCACTTCAACTTCGTGGATGACCCAGAGAAGACTAGTGTTATTTTATCAATGTAACCCTGAATAAATCTCCAATAATTAAGGGGTATTCAAGGGCACATCACATACTTTTACTATTTCATAGACAACATGGATAGAAAACATCACCCCATTACTAGGCTAATGATGAATGGAATCACATATCAATGGTATGATGACTACTAAGGAGAATTCAAATATCCCAGGCAGTATTTACCTCACCCATAGATTCTGATTCCTCTAATGGAATAGAGGTAACACATATTTTATATGTCAACCATGGAACGCTCAATGGGAACCATACTCAGCGAAAAATGATAAATGGAGAAAAAAGTCTCTAATGCCTAATTTGAACGATCCTTGGTACAGAGATCTGATACTTTTACGTTGATACATCTTCCATTTAGTCATCTTTGTAGTGAAATTATAAGGCTTTACTTCCAGATCCCAAAAGTCCATTAGGTCTCTTGTACTGATCTCATCATGTACATCCTTGGACAACCTATTCTAATAGACTGCTTGGCATGATTCATATTCATTCTTCTACAATATGGCATCTAGTTCATATCATAGAAATCGGGTAAAGGGAAAGCTCCAACTAATTTCCTAGCAACACATCCTACTCCAGAGAATACACCTATGGAAAATTAGTTTCTATATGTTGTGGTCTTCTATTCACATAACACTCCCTGTACATAGGAGATATATTTTTATGGTTCCTCCCAATGTCCAATTGGGAAAAGGATAGAAAACTGAAAGCTCCATTGTGTTTTCTTAGGGATTATTTTTGTCTCTCTAGACAAACAAGGTTTTACTAATATTTCATACTATCTAATGGTTTCATGAATAATTAAGAAGACTAAAAATAACTCATTAGTTACTTAAGTATATCCCTATTGCTGTATATAGACTACCAGAATATCAAAGGGGATTAAAAACTTGTGATAAAGCATATTAAGGGAGAATATTCCATCAAAAATGATTAATTAACCCCTCTCACTAGCTATGTCAAAAGATATATAGAAGAGTTCCCTTTTTATACCACATTAAATCATGTTCTCCAATCATAAAATAATCATACTGACACATTAGATAGTGTATCCGTAGTCTTGGATGACCATTATCAGGAGGAAGTGATTTTCACACACCGATGAATGGTATCGTCTATCAGTATCTGTGAAATAAAAGAAATATATCAGGTCAACATTATCCTATATTTTTATAAACTATTATCAACCCCTAGATGGATGGATCTTATAATTAGTTATCTCCAAAATGGATCTCTCCCAACAGACCAAGCTGGGAGGGAATAGATTTGACACTATAGAGTGAATTTTACCCTATAAGAAGGTCCGAATGAATGAAAATTCTTCTATAAAAAAGGTATTTGATAGAATCCTCATAATATTCATAGTAGAAGGAGATATTATTTCAATAATTGAAGAGGACCATGCAGGATCTGGAATCAAAAATTAGTCTTGGATAGGGCTCTAACACCAAATTAAGAGGTTGGGATATTACTGGAAAACCATGATGTTGTACTGTGTAGTGTCCACCAAGGAATTTCATGTCTTACCAATCCATGTGATTTTCATCCATCAACCCATGGAATCACTACATAAAACAAAATATTTGTAGCCAATCATAATTTGGGGAATGGATGTTGTGGGGCCATATCCAACATCCACAGATAAGTTATTCGAGTACATCCTTTATGATACAAACTACTTTTCCAAATGTTCGGAGGAAATTCCCTGATAATAAGTTAGAATAAATAATATCACCAATATCATTATTTCCCACACACAATATTGATGTAAAAAGACACCATATTATAATACATGGAGTTTAAAATAATATACCTAGAGTAAAATATCAAGTCTAATCACTCATCTTGCTATCATATAGTGGAAAACAGGTTGATAGATGCCTTCAATAAGATTATATAAAATATAATCCAAAAGAAGAAGAACATGGATAAGATATCCTAGTCGGAATATATCCTCTTTGATATATGGGACTATCTTTCCAAAATGCATACTAATTCACAAGAAATACCTTATTCATTTTTGGACAGGACTAACGCCATGTCACTCGTATTGGTATAGCTACCATCACTCCAAATATCAATTTTTGGACAACTCTTAGATAATAAGAAATCAAAAAAGTGGATGGATGAATTGGAGTAACTCAAGGAGAATAGTTTTCATACGTTGCAAACGCCTGAATTCTATCACAATCAGATTTCATGATCCTTTAATAAAAAATATCTCCTTCATTCATTCCTCTAAGGATGATAGGTATTTCATCTCATAAACCCATTGATGATAGGGAAGAAACTTTTGAAGCTGTAACCCAAATGGGATGATCCTTACATCATACATAATGTCTATCATAATGGAACTTTATCATTTGACACAATAGATAAGGAGCATGTAACAACCCCAAGAATGAAATATTTCTCAACAAAAACTTCTCATAGCTATCATCAAGCACACATCACCCAAGTTACATGACATTCAACTGTATAATCCTTTATATTTTTCATGACATTAAACTGCATGGGTTTTCTGTAACTATGTATGGATTGATTCTCATTCTCAATGAGATACATAATGATTAATCAGTCTTACATATTGGCCCATCCACTACATGATAAATCGTCTGTGTGACTTGATTTAAAATTGTAATATCTTTTCCATACCACTAGATGTTAAACTTCATGGATTATGTCCTTTCAATGAAAATTTAATCTACTATGTTTTCTAGAACTATGTATGGATTGAATATCATTCTCAGTGAGATATGTTGGGGTGTTTGATCCTCTAATATTGTCCCCATCCACTATTTTAAATTTTTTCCAAATCATGTGATCCATGTCCTTACCGCAAGATGTTAAACTGTTTGGCTAATCTCGTTTCCACACAACATTAAATAGAATCGATTTTCCAAAACTACATTTGGCTTGATTTTAATTATCAATGTGATACGTAGGGTTTAATCGATCCTAAATCATGGTACAAAAACTACATAATACAAAATTACCTAGTAATATCCTTAATTACCTTTATAGAGCGAGAGGAACCCTTTCAATTCATTTTTCTAACACTGATCATAGCTCACATGAGCTTATGAATTTTAGAAAGGGATTCCACACAAAACAAGGAATGAAAGACCATGACTAGCCTAATAATTATCCCGAATTCATGACCATAAAAGGCATACCATGAGTCCTCACCACATTATTCTAAACTGCCAAATTGACGTCTTTTCTACATGATGTAAAATTCCATGGTTCTTCAAGAACTACTTGTGTATTGATTCATATCATTTTTAGATACATAGTGACACATGAGTTTATTATCCATCGCCCATATTCAACAATTAACAGAAATAATTCCTAACTCTACGTATGGATCAAATCTTCATAGAGTGTTTTCGATTCAAGAAATAAATGTGACTGGATTCCTATCCTCAAATAATATGTAGTGACCCCTAGATTTCCAACTACAAGAAAATTCAATACAAATAAGTATACAAATTTCTTCTATCTTTTTACAGGTAAGGCATGTGTATAGATATTTCAAAATAACTATGTATGGAGTGATCCTTATACCCATGGGATATATAGTTAAACCCATAATTCCACTCATGGGAATGGCCGTAATGTTTCCATTTCTTATCGGGGAGCCCATATACTTAATGCATGACATTAAAATACAAGGAAAATGTCTTGTTTAGGTGAAATTAAAACATCACAACAAAACATTCCTTACCAAATTACGATAAACTACATGAAATATTTCCTTAACACATGACGTAAAATTTCATGGAGACAAATATGTCCCCACTACATGACAATAAAATGTTCAGACCATCACACATTTTAAATCCCCTAACAAAGGACCATAAGAGCCTCACCCTGATCATCTAGAGTATGGGTGATCCCATAATATTTTAAATCACATCAATCCATAAATCCTAAATCATTTCTCGAGTAACATAGGTTTCTAAAACCTTCCATGTCCCTTGGATATGACACTCATCTTTAATGGACCATTTTTTTGTCTATGCATGTATGCCTATAGCTATTGAATATTACCCTATAGTCATTAACAAAATGTGTTTATATGAAAAAGGGATTTCCAATCCATGTCATCGCTAAAATCACTAACGTATAATCAAACACCTCATTGTGTTTTGGATAATTCATGTTATTATTGTCACATATCATTACTCGTGACCTAAGAACCTCGATCCATGATTTACATTATTTTCATCATCCACTCAGAAGGGTGACATGGTTACTCTTAACACTAGGTATCATAGTTAGGCTATTTTTTATCACTCTATATATTAGGTTAATATGCTTCATGGCCATAAAAAACATTTACTTTGGTCAAACATGTATGACCTTAAACTCTAGAAAATAATGATCTAAATTGGAATACCTTAAAATTATAGCGAAAGAGACCAAAAACATGTAATGTTGATAACCTGAAAATAGAAGGCTATGAAATAGTAAATTATTCTCTCACAAAACTATTCAAATATAGAGTTAAGGAAAAAACATAGGGATAAAAAATTATCCATAAATCTCACAGTGTTTACTCTATAGCCCTAGTAAAAGCTATGATATGCTCACTAGACCTTTGGTTTGGGAAACAGTTAGAGTAATGACTTTTTACATCTCCTCATCATGAAAATATGTTATATAGGTGGTGAAAAAAATATTTCGGTGCTAAACACCTTCTTGGAAATTACACTTTCCAAAAATCACGCTTCATGGTTTGGGTGCATCAGATCACCATAAACCTTCCATGGCCCTTGGAAGAGATACCTAAAAATAGGGTCCTTTTTTGATTATACATGTATTCATATGGCTCATGAATATGTGCCTGTGGTTTTCAACCAAATGTGTTTCCATTCAAAAGGGATTTATAATCCTTTTGATACATGTAATAACTGTGGAAGATCCCATTACTTAGTGTGCTTTAGGTTATTCCTAGAAAGATTTTCCCATATCATTATCTTATCCTGAGAACTATGGATCATGATTTAAATTCTTTTTACCAGACTATTCAATAATATTCAACATTCATGATGTTATTTCACCATGTTATGTACTCTTTGTCATATATAGAATGTGACACTCTATTCCTGACCCTTTGATGGCTCATAAATCATGATTCGAAACCAGATTTTATAGATTTCGATCTTCACAATTTATTATTAGAACAGCCCTAGTGTTCCAAAACCCTTAATGGAAATATTTCTTCCCATACCCAACCCCATCATATTGATTTTTTAGTCATCAAAAATCCTTCAATGTCCTATGAATGGGGTGGATATCATCTTTTACTGACCATGATACTAATTCATAAGGTCATTGGCCCACCAAATAAAGTTATATACTCTTTGTAAGAAAGGATCTTAAATCCTTGTAAGCCCTAGTAATACCACATTGGAACATGGATTTTCATGTTGTTACAGGTAATATCTAACATATTTTCACCATCCTAATATCATGAACTCAATCTTTTGGATTTTGTCTTATATTTCACATATTTGTTTGATCTAATAAGTCCTAGAATCCCTAGTATTTGGTTTTCTATCATTATATACCCCAAATACCTTCCATGAACCTTGGAAAATGTAGAGGTAGAACTTTTTGGGAATGATTCCTATGCATAAGGGATTTGACCTACCAACAAAAGGCCTATCCCCCTTGCATAAAAGGATCTCTAGTCCTTGTGATCCTTGATAACATCTAAGAAGAAATCATAATCTTGGTATGTATTAGGTATTTCCCAGCTAGTCTTCACCATATTCCATGATATTCAATTAGGTATCAGCTCAATGGTCCTAAACTAAATCAATTGAAGGATTTAGATAAAAGAAACTAAACTAGAGCAGTAAAAGTTCAGACCGAAAAGAGCATAAAATAATGTATTATAAGGTGAGATCTAAAAGACCCTCAAGTAAATACATATAAGGTACTTGGTAAAAGACCATAAAATAAGTAAATAGAAGGTTTGAGGTAAGATACCCTAAACTATATCAGTAGAAGGTTCATGAAAAAAAGACCCTAAACTAATGTAATTGAAGTCCTGAGATAATAGACCATAAAATACACCAATAAAAGTTCTGAGCTAAAAGTCCGTAAAATAATGTAATATAAGATCCTAGCTAAATGACCCTAAATTATTGTAATATAAGGTCCCTGATATATGAACCAAAACTACAATTATAGAATGTCTGATCTAAAAGAACCTAAATTACAACAATATAATGTCTATGAAAAATAAGTTCTGATCTAAAAGACCATAACCTACAAAGATAGAAGGTACGAGATAAAAGACATAAAACAATAGTTATAGAAGGTTTGAGTAAAAGACCCTAAACTACAGTGATATATGTTATGATCTCGAAGAACCAAATAATAGTGATTGAATGTCTAAGCTAAATGACCCTAAAACTATAACATCAGAGTGATTTAGTTTACATAAATGGAAAACTTGTAAGTACCATCATATTAACTTAGAAAGAATATAGACTTCTTCACCAAGACTGGGGGCATTCGAAAATGAAAAACCACTCTCCCTCTATGACATGAAATCCACCCATTTATCCTTCTTCAAATAATTTAATTTCATGATATATGGATTTGACATATCAGTAATGAATCTCATGTTAGTTGGAATTCATGAGAATTTATCCAGAAGAATCTATAAGAATTTCAGAATTCGAATCCAAGAATTAAGGTTTACTTGATACTAAATAAAGTGTGGGTATCGTTAGAAATTCACACAAAATCAGATCAGAGAGATATCATGAAAGAAATAAAAAAAGAAAATAAAATATAGATTTTAGTTGAACAATTCATTGATATCCTATAAAGGTGGAAGAATCTCCAAATATTGAATTCATTTGAACATACATAGGAGCTAAATAAAGATTGAAAAATTATAATTTCATCACAACATATGCTTGGATGAGTCAGTGAGTTATAAAAGTCACTACACCATGTATTTCATAGATTTGAGTAGTTGACCAGTAGATTCATTTTTTTCCTCTACAACCCACTGCAACACCTCCACTTTGGCCATGACTTCAATCATGTCTCTCTTCATAACAACAAGGATCCCCTACTACTCTGATATGGTTTTCCCTAATATTTGAAGTGCACATTTAAATTGATATTTTTCTTCTTGAATATTTTCTATTTATAATTTACCCACATTAATCATGTCTCATTGAGAATACACTATTCACTCCCCTTTTTTTGGGCATCATGTGAAATACCATGCGTCTCTTGGAAGACCAAGCTTCCCCAATGAAACTGATTCATGATAGAGCTAAATAATCTAACAGGCATTTACATTCCTCATAACTAACTACTTATCCCTATGGACATCACTTTTAAAGAAGGTGGTAAATTTTTGATGGACTCCAAATTAGCTTTAGAAAATTCACAAAGGGTTAAATACTAGGATATGGCTATTATTTTCCCCATAAAGAACATGAATAAGGAGGTGTCTAAAGTATCATGGATCACATAATCCTCCAAAAACCTCAAAACCATGTGATTATCATAAGTTCATTGGACGGATCCATGTGCAATGAATAACCTATCACAGATCTCATGAATCCCTTTTTTAAAAGTACTTATGCTCTGTTAGAGACACCCCAGAAAACCAGTGATCATGTGATGTAACCCATATGTTATCCTCTAGGTCAGGTAGTTTGTCAACCTAGGGATTCAGAAAACCCATCAAAATTTATTTTAAAATAAGAAGAAAATTCCCAAAAAGGTGTGAGACACTTGTATCCATAAAATGTATATGACACCTCAATGATGTGAAGAATGTTTTTCCAAAACAAAATTCAAGAGATAACAAGAGATAATAATTATTTCTAAGTTAGGTGATGGATATAAAAAATACAAGAGGTGGGGGCCTCTTGTAGTCCTAAAACTCACTTAATGAGCCCCTAGAAATCCATAAGAAACCGCATGCATCCAGCGACATGTCTTCCTCATCGCATGAATTCCCACTATAATATTGCCTTCATCATGTGAAGGGCATCGACTATGTCCATGAGACCTTGCACTGCCATTTTTTCCCCACTAGGAAAAATAAATGAAATAATTCATGAAATTCTCATGAATCTCCATAGGACCTTTATTGGTTACATGATGTATCACAAACAAGTAATGTAATTGTTGACGAAAATACTCATGAAACCTCGTGAGATCCCCCACAATTGTAAAATAAAAAAAGAAGTAAAGAGAGAAAAGGTGAGAGATGTTCATGGTTGAAAAACTCATAAGACACACTTAACATGTCCATAGCATGGTATTTCAAGACCCATTAAAGAGTCAATATAATTTCAAGAAAGAACCACGATGATCTATCCTTGTCTCTTGAAATGACCAAAAAAAGTCATTCGAGATCACATGATGGCCATTCAAAAGGTTCTCAGATCTCACAAAGGCACTTAGACTTATCGACCTAATAATATTAAATTCCTTTAGTGTGACTAAATTTTTTAGAAAGAACCTATTAATTTGAAATAATACAATAAAGGAGGTGTTGACGATATGGACTTGCAGTCAATAAAAATTAGGTGACTCCTTCGAAGTAACATGTGTTAGGACCTTGCAAAGACACATGACGTTGAGGCCATCCACAGTGTCCATCCGGGATTTGCCTGATAGATTCTGAAAAAATTGGTTAAATATTAGGGAGTAGGGGCTTATAAGTCCTCCACCCCATACTCAAAGAATAAGTTTCCATTTTTTATCTAGACGAACATACACACTAATGGACCAGAGTGGATTTTCTCAAAGTGAATGATCTCACAACTAGAAAATAATCCTATCAAGTAAAATGTAGGAAAAACCATAGAATCCATGTATAATGCATAAGAAAATTGTGTTACCACACATAGATCATATGAACAAATTATATTAGGACATGCGAAGAACGTCCCGCACATTTGCTAAATCATGCGAGACATAAAATAAGTTATGATGGAAAAAATTTAAGTAATTCACAATATAATGGATAGAAAAAATACTAAAAGGTGGAACAAATTCATGAAGAACATACATGATAATCCTCATGTGCTTCACATGAGCCAACTGAGTAATGCAATAACACCAGGATATGTCTCCAAGATCACACGATACTCCTTTAGTATACTATTTGAATCATGTGAATTCCCTTGTACATATCAAATCATGTCACGTGGAACCCTCTAGAAAATCCATCCATGTCTCGTGAAACATTCCTGGCTATCCATTGAAGGCTTTTGGTTTCCTTCAGACCTATTTTCTGATCCATATGGAAGTACCAATTCATGTTATCAGAGTATCTGACAAGAACCTGGGAATATCCATTGGATCTTACGACGTCCCTCAGACATGCCATCTAGGCTTCGAGATGTAATCCAAACAAGTCATCTAGGATATATGACACCCTCTAAAACATTTCACCATGAATATCATGATTCCATCCAAGATTTTTATCCAACACATGTAATGACACTAGGGTACGTCAGTAGGATAATGCGACACCCTATAAACATGTCAAACAGGATCATGCGATGGATTATAGGATCAATTAACCAAGTATTGTGATGTGTTATGGATGATTCATCCGTGATCATGTAACAAACCTCGAACATGCCATCAAAATTACGAGAATTCCACCAGAAAATCCAACTAGATCATGTAATAGTCTTTGGACGAGCGAGGAATTCACCATCAAACATGAAAAGAAGAAAATAAAGGCATGATGAGTGGACCATAAACACTTGTCAGGAAAATAATCTTGCTAGGTATTTATTGGAAATGTTAGCATGTAATCCTAGATCAGATGAAAAATGATGATTCTGATTCCATCTATAACAAGGATATGATGAATTCCTCTCCATGGACCTATCTCTATATTAACATGAACGGGTTGTCTTATTACATATGTCCCACACCCATAAGCAATGAGACTGATAATTTTACACCCCATGTTTCTCACACAAAGCATAGATCACATGGGATTAGTGAGTTTTAATAATCATACCATTTTCATTGTAACCCTCTACAATTAAAAGGGAGATATAGTGTGTAATACCGGATCAATGACATAATATGATATGCCCCGTATATAAGGGTAACATTAGTGTGTAATCCTCGACCAGATGAACTACAATGACTCTAACACCTTCCATGACTAGTATATATATGATGCTACTCCGAGGCTCGAGATATATATTAATCATCCATGTTTTATCCTAGTAAAAAAGGCCCACATCCATATGCAATGAGGTTGACCACTTTCCATCCATTGTTTCTCACACTAAGTGTAGCGCATGTAGGATTTGGGGTTCGTAATGAACACATAATTAACATCAGGAATAACAACTAGGGCAGTCCCAAATTGTAAGCCCTGATGAGTGGAATAATATAAGAATCCTCCTTGTAAAGGTATCTATATTGGGGCCAGTTCCAGGGGCCAAATGAACTATGAAATCTCGGATTCTAATTATAATCAAGATACATAGGATGTCTCATTGAGACTCAAGATTTAATAACAAGTTCTTAAGTTCCCCCTTATATATATAGTTTGTATGGCGTTAAACTACTCAGGTTTAAAAAACTATACAGTTTCTGTTTCCTACTATAACCAAGATATAGAGAAAACCACATAGTGGTTCAATAACCTAATAGGAATATTAATGTCCACCATGTGTGGTATTAAAACATGAAGCAATTTTTTATACAACTTCAGATGATAATAATATTCCTATTTTACAGGAGATAGTGGAATAAAATTAGATACATACAGTTGAATTCACTAATAAAATTCCCTTCTTTAACTTATAAATGTGATTTAACTTATTGACATTTTGTTAGGGAAACCGGTCTTATATCAGGATTGAGAAGGGATTCTCAACAATGTCTAAAATATATAAGAGAGTCTCATAGTATGAAACAATTCTCCCCAAAAGGTTGTGTTGATCCTTACCTCCCATCCTCTCAACCAATAAAAGTACCTATGTGTTGTTGGGTCTGAAACCACAATTGACCATCTGCCTTTGGAAAGTAGGTCCATACCCTATTATGTATGAGGGGATCATTGTGAGTTTTCATTAATAATGGAAATGGTAACCCAATGTTTTTAGTTGTGAAATAACTGAACCCCTCACAACCAATGATCAGGCCAAACCAAGTCCACCTCAGTGGGGGTTAGAGGCCATCTCTTCTTTGACGATAAAACTACTAAAGAAGTATTTGATATGACTGTAAGTAATTAATTTTTAATTTTCATCAATATTACTTTTTATTAAATTTATCACACTAATATAACATTTGAAAATATTATTTTAGGATGCAATTTGGGAGAAATTGACACATGAGACCTTTATCCCTAAGGGTAGGATGCATATTATTACCACTAATTTAGGGAAACTGGACACCCGAGTCGATTTAAAGAGTATAAAGATTGAATAAATTTTTGAAACATTTTTCTAGAATCTCATATCATGGCATCAATGGGGGAAGAATACAAGGAATAGATAGCTTCCGTGATTGATGAGTATGATATTTGAATGAGTCAATAGATGATAGATTTAAATCATCTATTTTGGCTATGATTTCAGAAGCGATGAGGAGAATATAGCTTGTGTAGCCTGCCTATCCATATCTTCCACATCCTAATTTAGACCCAACCATGTGTTGTGAGTTTAATGTTGGGGATCCCTGTTTAAATATTTTAAAATACATAATTATGAATCATATCGGGGAATATGTACTTTAGTAGGTTAAGCACTCGGGTCAGATAAGGGCAAAAATAAATGATATTATTTATCAAATATCTAGTGTGTCACTACAATGTAAGATGATTTCCACACTTAGAAAGAGTATTTTTATTTTTATTTTTACTTTTTCTAGATACTATTTTTTATCAAATGAAATATGAGGTATGGGTAGTCTTCCATTTATTATTTATCATTTAATTTAGAATTACTTATAATTTTTTCTTACACTTACTGTAACACCCCCGAATTTTATGAGAAGTATTGTATTTAATTTATTTGATTTCTTGTGTTGTATGCTACACTAATATTATCTTGTGCTATACGCAACACTATTTTAGCTTTCAGTATACGTAACACTATTCTTGGATTGTGTTACACACAATTTCAAGTTCGTTTGATGTTATTGTGCGCAACATTGAGTGTGTGTGTATATATATATATTCAATGTATAAATGCAATATGGTTGGATTCTATTATATAAAACAAAAAAGTAATCTTTCACTACACGCAACCCTGACTTGGCTTACATTACATGCAATCACGACCTTCCATGATAGCGTGTGTTGTACACAATACCGAGTTTCACTAAACAACGATATGTTATATAAACTAGCCGTTATGAATAGTAATACCCACGTTTTGAAATTTTTTCTTTCAAAATGGACTTCATTTTTAGATTTGGAATATCAAAATTAGCTTAGGGTGAATTTTTGGTATTTTTCTGAAAACTTTCATTTTTTGATGAATAGTGAAAACACTGGGTTACTATTTAAAAACCGAATTTTTATTTAAATAATTATTTATTATATTTAAATTTATTTTATGTAAAAATTGATACATAATACCCATATATGTTCAATGTAATTCATTAGAGTCATTTTATAATAATTTTAGATATATAAAAATTTTATTGAACTTTTCACCATCTTTTAGCCTCCTCCTAGGAGAATCTGAAAATTTACATAATACTTAATTTTACCGCTTCTGTGAGTGGAATTTAGAAACTCTTAGAGACACGGTTAATATCAAGGAGTAAAATGTAGTTCAATAAGATAAAAATATTTTTTGGTGAATAGTAACTTTTTACTTTTATTTACCATGGATAAAAGTAAATACGGTAATTAAGGGTAAAAATGATATTATTATTACCCTAACACATGTCATAATTATATTGGATAAGTTTAATTAGACCATGAACAACATTATAAATAAAATATGACTATTTAGGACCACTTGGATTAGATTAGGACACTTATTATTATTTTATTTGAAGAAGAGTTAAAATAGTTAAAATCAATGTTTAATAAATAAAACATTTTTAATATAGGGTTATATATAATATAAATTCGACTATAAATGTTCATTAGAAAGATAATACAATTTCCTACATAATGGTATTTTATTTATAATTTTTTTACATCAAATAAATTAATTTATTTATGACGCAATAATGATGCAGTAATTACCTTATTAATGAAATATTGACATAATTGATGTTATAAATACCCAAATTAATGTAATTTATATTTTTTATGAATTACACTAATTTTATATGTTAATATGGAATGTTAGAATTGATTTAATTAACTTTTTTCTAACTAATCATTATGTTATTATTTTCACAAAAATCAATTACCAAATAGTGTCAAAATTGACATAAAATAGTTTTTAAAACAAATATTATATTAATAATTTTTATTTTATTCGTAAAAATATAAGGTTAGGCCAAATGACTTAGATAAGGTTATATATATTAATAATGGACAAATTGGGGTTATTTTGTCTAGTTATAGTAAGTTTATTAACCATATAGTGTAAGAAAACAAGAAGACACGGTAAATGTTAAATTATTTAACATAGAGTTAAATCTAAATGATAAGGTTAAAATATTAACCTAAACTTCTCTAAAACCTATTGTTTGAGATCATTTAGACCCATCCCAAATTTATCTTCGAAATTAATTAAATTTTAGCTATTATAAACCGAATATGACTTTATTATAAAATAATATTTTATGTTCTTTCAATGGTGCCCCTCTCCTCCCTTATAAAAGGGCACCCCTTCCCTCTTCTCTTCACACACTTTTGAGCATTGAAGCCCAAAAAACCCCTTCCAATTAATCTTCTTAACATCTCTAGTTATATCATATAGGTTCTGGTCTTCTCAAAATACCAACTCTAATTCCTTGAGAAGAAGTTTAATGGAGGTGCGTCGAGGAAGAGGTAATATCTTCTACCGACTCTTTCAAGTTTCTTTCTTCTTCTACTTCCTCTTATTTAGTTTTTTCAATATTGAGTAATAAAATCAGTATTAATTATATACATATATGTTATTATAAATATTAAACAACCATATTTAACCTTCTATCTATCCTACGGAAAACAAAATCATCGCGCGTGCATACGTACAGTATACCGTCTCCAAGCTGTGGTGTAATCTGTTTTTCCACCACCACCTTACTTGGACGGGTATAATGGTGTAAAGATTTACAATATATAGTTATTATGACATCATACTAATTCTGAGATATTATATCACCCACTCCAATTAAATGAAATAATTATGGGAACGATATCATCGCTCATGCATACGTACGGATTATCGTCTCCACGACGCGATGAGATTCATTCTCCATGTTAACCACTCAAGAATGATTATAAAGTATATATAATGAATAATAATGAAATATATGGAATAATAAAGCTACTGTAATTATGTATATATATATATATGTCATCTACATAATTCCATTCAAGTTAATAATGAAAATAAAACAGTGTTCATGCATACGTACAACATATCGTCTCCATGAACGGTGTATTTATTTTTTTTATCTATCTATTATATATATTTATACTGAATATATATTATATATAAATCATTATTTACATTCTGGAAGTAATTAAATAATGATATAAGTAATAATAATATTGTTGACGCTCCTTTCGTCACAGAATCTAAAGGTCGGAAAAGGGAATATCTGATCTCAAAGTGATTCATCCTTTGAAGAAACATCAAAAATCGACAAAGGGATGAACAAGGAGAACATTGCCCATAGGTCGCGCAAGTTCCCTCATGGTCGCGCAAGTACACTTGCGCGCCGCCTAGTGGTCGTGCAAGTACTTGCGCGACACCTTATGGTCGTGCAAGTGACTTGCGCGACCTAAGTGGTAACCGCTCGGTAACCGCCCAGGGCCTTATTTTGCCTATAAATAGACCCTGTGGGCCCCCCATTCGAGAGGATCTCTTCCCAGAAACTCGGATCAAAGCTCCCGACGCCCAAGTCTCTTCTCAAAGCTTCCAGAACACTTCTAAGGTAATTTCTTACCTAGAATGGAAGATCTAAAGGGAAGAAGGAAGGCCTAAGTGTTGAAACTTATCAAACACTTGCGCGCCGACTTAATTCCTTCAATATAACTTGCGCGTCCCTCTTCTGGAAAAACCTCAAGAGGATGGGAAAGGGTTTAATAAAGAGTCGCTCAAGTAATTCAACCCTGGTTGAAAATCGCGCAAGTATCCCTTATGTCGCGCAAGTATACTTGCGCGACCAATACTTGCGCGCCGCCGTAGGACTTGCGCGACCTTCAATACTTGCGCGCCCCTATCTTTTTGGGTGCCCATCTTGCCCTTTTTCACCCCTCTTAAGCCATTTTCACCCTTCCTATTCAAGATTCAGTCTTCAAGATACTTTTCAAAGCCATTTATGGCATGATTTCTTGATTTGACATCCTTATCTGAAAGGAATTATGTGAAATATCTCTCAAAACCTAATGATTTAAAACATCTTTATATCACCAAAGATTGAGAGTTCATTCATTCAACCTCATCCTTTAAAATGAGAGAATCCTAACCTAGGCTTCCTTCTCAGGAATAAGTCCTAGTCATAAATCTTGGGCATCTTTCTTAAGAATAAGCCCCAATCAAATCCTTCAATCTTGGGCATCCTCCTCAGGAGTAAGCCCCAAACCTTAATCCCTAACCTGGGTCTCCTTTTCAGGAATAAAGACTCAGTCATAACCTTGGGCTTCCTCTTCAGGAGTAAGCCCCAAGTCCCCTAACCTGGGTCTCCTTTTCAGGAATAAGACTCAGTCATAACCTTGGGCATCCTTCAGGAGTAAGCCCCAAGTCTCTTAAAATTTCTCTTAACCAGTCATAAACTTCCCTTTGATTTTGGTTTCCTTTTTAGGAATAAAACCCAATCATAAGTCCCCTCCTAATTTGGGCATCCTCCTTAGGAGTAAGCCCCAAGATTAGAGTATTCAAATCTCCATGAAGCACATATAACTTTGTGGACCCTGTTCATGGATTTTTCTTCCTAAAAGTAAATCCTAAACCTTCACCTATCTGGGCAGTCATCTATACATAAGCCCCAAAACAAATTCTTATGATTGCATCTTTTATGGCATAATTGTCTAATTTTTACCAATACCTCTTGTTTCTCACACCGAGCATGACTCACGTGAGCTTAGAGTGTAAAAGTAATTACGACATTCATCTTTGAGCCATCAATCATAAACATCATCCATTCCTCGAACTACGTGGGTTCTGATTCCTTTTTTAAAACAAAGGATACGTAGGTAGCCCATTTATGGGTTCGATCCCAACATTGAAATAATCTCTGTCCTTCTGAATGACGATAAACTTCAAGTGCCCCACTGAGTGGCTTTAAAACCAGCCTGGTCATCAAAATGACCAAGAGACTTTTATATAAATGTTTTGAAGGATACCATTGACCAAGAATCTCTAAACAAATATAGATGATTCTATATTGATGAAGAACCTCGAATACATATAAAAGATTCTCTAAATTTCTTGCATATTTAATCATTGATTGTTAAAACTAAAGGAAAGCTCATTTTATACTTGGTAATGTAATAAGGATTCACGAACTTAACTTAAATCTATAAAGAGAGTCCCGGAGTAGACAATAATTCCCCTCAAAAAGGTGTGATGAGTCCGACCTCCCATCCTCTCGACCAATGCAAATTCCCAAGCCTCATTAGCCCACAAGCTAATGAGCGCCTGCCTTTGGAAAGTAGGTCCAAACGGATGTGGAATCATTGGATGTTTCCGGTTCTACGAACAAACCCGTTAGAAACCGATCGGAACGTTTGAATCTCCCGTCCAGGAGGTCATCCCCGGATTCCGCGCGAAACAAAAAATGGTGAACCCGACGTGAATCCTTAACCAAGTTAAAGTGATGTTCTTCTTAGATGTTAGGCCCCTTGGGCCAACAAGGCAATCATTGACATATGATCATCCAAAAGATGCAGTAGCCGGATTCATCTTGATTATGTCTGTTATATGGAAAAGGCACTCTTTTTTCAAGATCTTCTACAAAAAATGGCTTTCCTTAAATTCACCCCTGTGAATACTGCTGCTGAGAACACCTCTACTGTGAGGTCTGCTGCCATGAAAACCAATGCTGCTACTCCTGCTGGAACGTCATCCGCTCTGAGGATGACATCACCAACTCGGCGTCTTCAACGCTGTGTTTCAAATGCACTGGTTAAGGAGTACCGTCGTAACGGTACTATCCCAACTCTGGAGGCCGCTCGTCAAGCCCTCCAAGTTAACAATTCTACCTGGTCGTCCGGACAACGGCGACCAGCAATCAAGAAGCAGGCGGTGCTGACTACCGTCTCCAACCGTTTCGGGTCGTTATCCCCGGAACGCAATTTCCATTCACTCCCTTATTCTGAGGAAGTGAATGAGCAGGTCCCGCGGGACCTTAATTCAAAGAGACAGGAGTCCTTCTCAAGGGCTCCCATCAACAATCGCCGCCAGACTCGTGCGGTAGTGCACCCTCAACATGATGAGGGTACCGGCTCCAGGCATTCAGCTCAGGTTCCTCGAACCCGAGCAGGCAAGATGAATCACCAGAGACGGAATCCGGTTAATAATAGGCAGGTTGTCATCCCTGCCATCTCCGGAGAAGTCCACCAACCTAACTTGGTGGCAAATAACGAGCAGGCATACACACCTGTTCGTTTTAATCCCTCTGTCCAGCAGACTCGTCTGGCAGCATCAAGCCGATCCCGCCAGGCAATTCCGGCGGAGTACCATAGGCAGGAACATACACCTGCTTATACATCAGCAGTTAGTCAGCAGGCTCGTCTGACTACATATGATGGATCTCGTCAACCGCGTTTGGCGAAGTGTAATCAGCAGGCACATACACCTGCTGATACTAATCAAGTCTACCAACAGTCTCGCTTGGTAGCACCCGGAGAAGTCAGTCGGAAAGTCCCGACGACAAACAGGAGGCAGACTAAACTCTCTACCTCCACACTTGAGTACTGTCAGGATTCACTGACAGGAAAAGGAGGACAGGAGCAGGCACATACACCTACTCCAAGCCCGGAATGGACGTATATCCCTGTTCCGGCGGCTGAAGTCACCAAACATATTTTGTCAATGGTGAAAGAGCAGAAGCAAATTCCTGCTCATATTCTGGATGCTTGCCAAGATATCATAACAGCTTCAGCTTCATCTCAGGGACAGACACATAAATCTATCCCTAGCAGTGGAGTGACACATCAACAATTCACTCCGGAACAGACACACACATCTGTTCCAGTCCAAGAGGGTTGTGGGGCCTACTCCCCCATATCATATGGACAACCAAGTCAGGCACATACATCTGATTTGAGCGATGATCGTCAGCCTAACCTGACCATCTTTCCTGATCAGGCACATACACCTGCTCAGAGCAATCACTTTCGTCATCAAGTGATTTCTAAAGCGAGTAAGAAGGCATCTAAGAAAAAGATCCGCCCAGCACAGTCAGGAGATCAAAGGCCAATCTGTAACAAGGCCTTGCTCGATGCTGGAGTTCTTGAAGCCCTCAGACATTTATCTGTCGGAATTCAAGATTCTACTCCCTCAGTTCCCAATAACAGGAACATTAATCCCGAAGGTCTTCAACAGACACTTCCTCATGAAGACTTGCTTCATGAAAATTCGGTCAATCTTGAAGTTTCTTCTTCAGATGAGAACCACAGGAACCCTCTGTGTGGTCAGAAGACCAAGGAGCAAGAGATATCATCTTTTGCTGTAACCCATCATGAAGGTCCTCCTCATGGTGATGAACTTCGCTGCGAAAGTCCTCTCCGCAGTAGTGATTCACATTGTCTCGAAAATTCTTCAGAAGGCAATGTAGTGACGAGAAAGCCCTCCTATCTCGAGGCACTTGCAAACGTAAAACCAGTCATGTCTGAAGTTTTACTATCGGCAGGTGAAACTCTTTCTCCATCAGAAGATAGCTTGGGGTTCAGGTTATTCTCCGAACCTTCCCTAGGTCATTCATCTTCCAGCATGAATAGTGATTCCTCTACCAATCTTGTTGAATCCGATGAAGCAACAAGGAAACACCAACTCTGGTCCAAACAGGTAGAAGAATCTTCATTTAATGATAAAGAGGAAATGCTGAACATGAGGAAAAAACTGGCAAAAGGTGAAGTACCAGTCATGTTTTGGCCTTTGGCTGATTCACAGTATGACATTCCAAAGATGTTGACGGATGATGGAATCCATGATATTCGTCTTAACATATGGAAAACTCTTTGTCAATTAAAGAAGAAGGTATTATCTTACGATGAATATGAAAATCATCTTAAGATAATAGAAGGGTTACAACGCCAGATTGATTTGGCATCTCTATCAGTCTCTCGGTATCCGAAGGCCGAAAAGCAACAGAGAACCCTTCAACGTTCATGCCTTGGCGCGCTGAGAAAATTGCGTCAGTTAATTTCCAATGCTCCATCTAATGTTCATATCAGAGGATGGGGTATTCACGGAGCACTACATTTCACAGTGCTTTCCGGTCAGCAAAACCCGCCGAAAATGGTCTCATGCAATGTTATTGCCCATGGCCGGCCACAGTCAATGGGCTTTGTTCATAATCAAAATCTTGCTCGAGATCAAGCTTCAACTAGTTCCTCTCAAAATCAAGTATATAGAGAACAGGTTGTTGAATTGCTCCTACATCAAGCAGGCGAGAATATTGCGCAAGCCTCTCGTCTGGAGCAAACACGTCATCAAATGACAGAAGTTTCGGAAATCATCCAACGGTCTGTTGAACCAGGTGATAAAAGTGGATACAGGTTAATGCATCCAGCTAATTTCCGAACTAAGATCCGCAAGATCAAGAGAGATTTCAAGAAAATCTCAGACATAGCATGTCAAGAGACACCCCAGCTTGCCAGACTGGGGACTTCTCTAACCCAACCCTCAGAATCAACGAATGGGATTCGAGGAGTTGAGCAGAAGCAACAGGAACACCCCCAGTCCACCGGACTGGGGACTTTTTCAAATCTTCAATCCCTCTCTCAGAGAAAGTCAGTATTCTCTCGATTAGGGAATAAGCCTCAAGAGGAACGAAGAGCCAAGATGTCAGGAGATTCTCTCCAAGTGACGGTTCACAAAGAAATTCCTGAGGGGTCAAGTCAACGGAATGCCATGTCTTATCATGGACATAAAAGGAGACAATATCATAGAAATGCTGATAGAAAGGATTTCATGAAATATGCATCCATTAATGTCATCACTGCCGTTGCTGCTGATTCACCAGATGAGGCTCAATCAGAGGGATCAGATGAAGAGGTTCCTGCTCAAGAAGTTGCGCACACAGACCTAAATGAAGAAGGTGTGCGCACACGTAATCAAAGACTTACCCAAAATTTGGGTATTCCTTCAAGTAACCCACTTCCCCCTCTCCGAAAAGGATCCAATAAGGGGAAAGGAAAGAATCAGGTTACTTCTCACCCTTCCTCTGAAGGAGGTCAATCGCTCTCATTAGAGCAAAGGCTTGCACAACAGGAGGAAGAAATGAAAGAGTTAAGAAGGTTGAATGCAGAACTACTTCAGAGTAGTCTTCTTCTTAAGAATGCTGAAGTCCGACAGCCGAAGGAATTTGTTGTAACTACTGAGATGGATCAGGAATATCCTCCTTTATCAGTACACCCACAGAGGTCTAATCCTACGGGTCAAACGCAACAACGGTTGGCAGCACTACCATTAGTTGCAGCACCAACCTCCACGGCTGTCCAAGCTCCATTCATTGCACCTACCCAAAACCAAGTTCAACCTGACGTTTCTCAAAAGTTAATAACTACTATTGAGTCATTAACAGCTCGGTTAGAAACTATGGAAGGGAAACGGGCGCAAGTTCAACCTGAAAAGAAAGTTTACCCTGAATGGGTAGATTCAATTTCTCCTCCATCCAGTTTTGGAAACCCTATTTTCCCTACTTTCAATGGATCAGGCGACCCTGAACAACATTTGACGCATTACGTGTCTTGTTGTGATCCTATGATGGGAACTCCAGAACAACAAGAAGCAGTGAAACTCAGATGCTTCGTGCGAACCTTGCAAGGACCAGCTTTTGTCTGGTATACAAGCTTGAAATCCCGGTCAGTCATCGGATGGGAGGATCTTCGTCAAAAATTCCTTCTTCAGTTCAGCTCAACTTTGCCAAAAACGACAGTTTTCGATCTTACAAACTGCAAGCAAAGGGAGAATGAAAGAGTCTCTGATTTCATTGCTCGTTGGAAGGGATTAACGTATTCCTTGAGTTTATCACTCCCTCAGGAGGAATTATTGCCAATCTGTGTGGCAAATTTGCGTGACGAATTACGCACGCCATTGATCCCTGTGAAATACACAGGAGGGTTTCGAGACCTTACTTCAATCGCTCAACAGATTGAAGATTCCCTTATACAGGCTAAGGTTAAATCTCGTGTAATTCCATCAGCTCCAGGAAGAAGAATGGGTAAAGCAGAAACTGCTACAGTTATGCTTAAACAGGCACCTGTACCTATTTCTACTTCAAAACCTTCATCTTCTCGAAGGGCTCCACCTCCTGAACGCCAACAACAAAGGCTGTTTCGTCCAAATGATCAAAAAGATCAACGACGAAAACAATTTGAGGATATGAAGAGTAAAACATACTCTTTCCGAAGTGAGCAAGTTCCTGGTTACTTCATTTCAGCTCTGGAAAATAATTTGGTTCAATTACCAGTGCCGAAGAGACCAAACAAGGAAGGAGATGAAGACCGTCCCAATTATTGTCCCTTTCATCAAATGTTGGGACATCCCATCCAGGAGTGTTTTGTCTTTAAAGACCTCCTACAAAAGATGGTTGACTTGGGACAAGTCAAATTGAAGGGTTCTTCAGCTCATGTAGCGTGTATTACCGCTACAGATCTAGAGGAAGGAGGCGAGTGGCAGGAAGTCAAAAGCAAAACTGCGAAAAAACATGATGATTGGATGGTCAGAAAGACAATCAATCGGACTCATTCCATTTTGCGAACACAATTGAAGAAACCAATTGTGTCTCCTACAAAAGCTGCAGTAAAGCCTCCATCAAAGGACAAATCCTCAAAAGGGCAGCGCAATTCAAAGAAGAAAGAGGAATCAGGAGAAGATGAGTATGTATCAAAGCCTAAATTGTCTTTGACTCTGGCAGATTTCATGCCATCTACTTCAAAGCCACGGGCACCGTCCCACCAAACGGTACAGCCTAAACAGGCTAATCAGGCAGAGTCTTTATCAGACGAAGAGTTAATCTTTGGTTCTGTTTAATCTCAATGGATGGAGAACACATCACGACTCCAACTAATGCCAGATTTCTGAAGAAGTATTTTGTATAAACACAAAATAATGGTCCCCGGAACCAAGACTTACAATTGGTTCATACAGCATGACCTTAAACTGCATCAGCAATGGTCCAGTATGACCTTAAACTACAACTACGTCCAGCATGACGATAAACTGTATGGTCCGTGCATATGACCTTAAACTATTCGCACTTATGTCCCTGCAACATGACACTAAACTGTGCAGCACCAATAGTCCTAACTGCAAGACTTTAAACTGCATAGTCCCTGATTTTGTCCTACATGACAATAAACCGTATAGAAGTTCCTATATTTTGTCCGAGATGACATTAAACTATATTTTGTCCTAGCGACATGACATTAAACTGTGTGGCACTTTCATCGTCCAGCATGACGTTAAACTGTGTTAAGTCCCTTATTGTCCTACATGACACTAAACTGTATTCTGTCCGAGATGACATTAAACTATATTGTGTCCTAACAACATGACATTAAACTGTGTGGCACTTCCAACGTCCAGCATGACGATAAACTGTAAAAAGATCAGAACTGATATCCTCATATTGATTCACCTTAGTCTTAGCTACATGACTTTAAACTGTACAGCATCAGTTCGTCCTTTCTATATGACGCTAAAACTATACAGCAATGGTCCAGTATGACTTTAAACTGCAACTTCGTCCCACACGACATTAAACTGTGAAAAAGTTCCATAAACAGTCCAGCATGACCTTAAAACTGCATCATTCCTGGTCCATGTATACGACCATAAACTATTTGCAAATATGTCCAGCAAGACGTTAAACTGTGACGTCCTAACTACATGACGCTAAACTGTATAAAAGTCCCTCACGTCCGGAAAGACGTTAAACTATATAATCATCAAAAGTCCAGCATGACATTAAAACTGCACAATCCCCCTTTCGTCCAATATGACGTTAAACTGTATTGTCCCCATCGTCCTAACTACATGACGCTAAACTGTACAGAAAATCCTTGATATGTCCTACATGACATTAAACTGTGCATCGTTAAGGTTGTTATTACCTCTTGTTTCTCACACCGAGTATGACTCACGTGAGCTTAGAGCGAACATCAACCATAACACTCCCTTTGGGCCACTAACCATGTGTAAGTCCCAACAACATTTTTTTTTTAGATCATTGTCCACAAGAACAACTTGATCATTAATTCATTCTTTAATTGAACTACACAGACTTTGATCCTTGCCCTCCAGGCTGGGTATGTAGGCAACCTCCCAAAGGTTCAAGCCCAAAAACAATCTCTTCACATTGGTTCACCACAATCTCATATGATGATGATTTGTGAAACCACCCTTGGAATCAATATCTTTACATTGATTCACTTTCGTCCTTGTTATATGACGTTAAACTATACAACACTTTTGTCCAGTACGACAATAAACTACAATATTCTTTGATTTCCTCATTTGAGAAGGAACCATTATTAAACATTGATTCTTTTTCAATCATGGTTTTCATTTTCAAAAAGACTACGTACATACATGGTAATGCCTAAACTTTTTATCTTAGGTTAAAACCATCATTGCACTAAAGTCCCTTTTCACCCTTCACATGTACGAACCAAATTTGTACAAAGGGTAGTTTCTAGAACTACGTGGACTTGATTCCCATCTTTATGGGATACGTAGGAACATTCGAGTGTCCCTCGAATCCAGTCCCAAGTCTTTTGGGCCTAACCCCAAATTTCACTTTCAGTCCCTTGGCTGAAAAGTCCTCATGAAAACACACACTGTGTATTCATTATTATGGTCCGAATTCTATGACCCTAAACTAAGATCACTCATCCTTTCGTCCTGCATGACGTTAAACTGCATTTCAAGAACTACGTATGGCTTGATTCTCATTCTTATGAGATACGTAGTGAAGTCCAAAATTTCAATTCAGGACCCAGCCACAACATGATTATGGTTTTCATTGACCTATGTATCTCTACATACATTGGACAATACCCATATTTATGTGTTATAATCCTAACCTTAAATATTTTCAGATCTTCATAACCCTTTTCATGACTTCTAGTCACAAAAATGTCAAACTTCTGAGAATTCTTTTGCCTGACTATGCAGCACGTGCCCATAGGTGGCCTTGCATAAACAGTCCACATAAAAGACTTGTCAGCCAAGAGATGCTATTTATTTGACTATGCAGCCAATGCCCATAGGTGGCCCTGCATATTTCAACCCCCTAACGGGTTTGTTAAATAATAGTAACTTCATTCTTGGGAAGAATGCCTCTTTTGTCCTTATTTGTCTTAAACGACAGTATGTAGGGATCCGCAAAAATAGCCATCCTTAACGTATTTGTCCCATATCCTTTTTCATGATCTGAAAGTATTCAAGTCTATGGTTTATTCTTCTTCCCTACGTTTGGGTCAGACCTTCGTAGGAGTGATATTCATCCAGTTCTTCGATATTCTTGTTTGGAAATATCTTCTCCATATTCAAGTACCTCTTTCCATACAACAAACTCTATGCTTTAGAAAATTTGAATCTTCATAAACTTTCACTGGCTTTTAGCACTAGGAAAGTAAATTTCTGGGAGTTCTTTTGCCTGACTATGCAGCACGTGCCCATAGGTGGCCTTGCATAAACAGTCCACATAACAGACTTGTCAGCCAAAAGATGCTATTTTATTTGACTATGCAGCCAATGCCCATAGGTGGCCCTGCATATTTCAACCCCCTAACGGGTTTTGTTAAATAATAGTAACTTTATTCTTGGAAACTACTTCTTCTAATGCCTTTTAGCTCTTTTTTCATATCATTCCTCAGATTCAAATATTCTTAAGCCATAGTTTACATTTTTTCCCTCATACTTGAGTATGGTAAATATGTTTTCAGATAAATTATCAAGGAATTGAATCCATTTTAATCCATTTTTCGGTCAAAGCTACTTCGACCTTAAACATTAGCCCCTTTATGTCCGGCGTGCATGACTTTAAACTGCCCACACAAAAGACAAAGGAACTCTGAATAAAAGTCAAGTTCCAGCACACTTGCGCGCTGCCCTCTGTGCACTGAAGACTTGCGTGCACTCCCTTTTCCTTTGGAGGGATTCGATTTCCTCAGAGTCAAATCCTCATTTCTTTCCGGATCCAACTCTGAGGGGGGACTTTTGTTGACGCTCCTTTCGTCACAGAATCTAAAGGTCGGAAAAGGGAATATCTGATCTCAAAGTGATTCATCCTTTGAAGAAACATCAAAAATCGACAAAGGGATGAACAAGGAGAACATTGCCCATAGGTCGCGCAAGTTCCCTCATGGTCGCGCAAGTACACTTGCGCGCCGCCTAGTGGTCGTGCAAGTACTTGCGCGACACCTTATGGTCGTGCAAGTGACTTGCGCGACCTAAGTGGTAACCGCTCGGTAACCGCCCAGGGCCTTATTTTGCCTATAAATAGACCCTGTGGGCCCCCCATTCGAGAGGATCTCTTCCCAGAAACTCGGATCAAAGCTCCCGACGCCCAAGTCTCTTCTCAAAGCTTCCAGAACACTTCTAAGGTAATTTCTTACCTAGAATGGAAGATCTAAAGGGAAGAAGGAAGGCCTAAGTGTTGAAACTTATCAAACACTTGCGCGCCGACTTAATTCCTTCAATATAACTTGCGCGTCCCTCTTCTGGAAAAACCTCAAGAGGATGGGAAAGGGTTTAATAAAGAGTCGCTCAAGTAATTCAACCCTGGTTGAAAATCGCGCAAGTATCCCTTATGTCGCGCAAGTATACTTGCGCGACCAATACTTGCGCGCCGCCGTAGGACTTGCGCGACCTTCAATACTTGCGCGCCCCTATCTTTTTGGGTGCCCATCTTGCCCTTTTTCACCCCTCTTAAGCCATTTTCACCCTTCCTATTCAAGATTCAGTCTTCAAGATACTTTTCAAAGCCATTTATGGCATGATTTCTTGATTTGACATCCTTATCTGAAAGGAATTATGTGAAATATCTCTCAAAACCTAATGATTTAAAACATCTTTATATCACCAAAGATTGAGAGTTCATTCATTCAACCTCATCCTTTAAAATGAGAGAATCCTAACCTAGGCTTCCTTCTCAGGAATAAGTCCTAGTCATAAATCTTGGGCATCTTTCTTAAGAATAAGCCCCAATCAAATCCTTCAATCTTGGGCATCCTCCTCAGGAGTAAGCCCCAAACCTTAATCCCTAACCTGGGTCTCCTTTTCAGGAATAAAGACTCAGTCATAACCTTGGGCTTCCTCTTCAGGAGTAAGCCCCAAGTCCCCTAACCTGGGTCTCCTTTTCAGGAATAAGACTCAGTCATAACCTTGGGCATCCTTCAGGAGTAAGCCCCAAGTCTCTTAAAATTTCTCTTAACCAGTCATAAACTTCCCTTTGATTTTGGTTTCCTTTTTAGGAATAAAACCCAATCATAAGTCCCCTCCTAATTTGGGCATCCTCCTTAGGAGTAAGCCCCAAGATTAGAGTATTCAAATCTCCATGAAGCACATATAACTTTGTGGACCCTGTTCATGGATTTTTCTTCCTAAAAGTAAATCCTAAACCTTCACCTATCTGGGCAGTCATCTATACATAAGCCCCAAAACAAATTCTTATGATTGCATCTTTTATGGCATAATTGTCTAATTTTTACCAATACCTCTTGTTTCTCACACCGAGCATGACTCACGTGAGCTTAGAGTGTAAAAGTAATTACGACATTCATCTTTGAGCCATCAATCATAAACATCATCCATTCCTCGAACTACGTGGGTTCTGATTCCTTTTTTAAAACAAAGGATACGTAGGTAGCCCATTTATGGGTTCGATCCCAACATTGAAATAATCTCTGTCCTTCTGAATGACGATAAACTTCAAGTGCCCCACTGAGTGGCTTTAAAACCAGCCTGGTCATCAAAATGACCAAGAGACTTTTATATAAATGTTTTGAAGGATACCATTGACCAAGAATCTCTAAACAAATATAGATGATTCTATATTGATGAAGAACCTCGAATACATATAAAAGATTCTCTAAATTTCTTGCATATTTAATCATTGATTGTTAAAACTAAAGGAAAGCTCATTTTATACTTGGTAATGTAATAAGGATTCACGAACTTAACTTAAATCTATAAAGAGAGTCCCGGAGTAGACAATAATTCCCCTCAAAAAGGTGTGATGAGTCCGACCTCCCATCCTCTCGACCAATGCAAATTCCCAAGCCTCATTAGCCCACAAGCTAATGAGCGCCTGCCTTTGGAAAGTAGGTCCAAACGGATGTGGAATCATTGGATGTTTCCGGTTCTACGAACAAACCCGTTAGAAACCGATCGGAACGTTTGAATCTCCCGTCCAGGAGGTCATCCCCGGATTCCGCGCGAAACAAATATCATTAACAACACATCCAAACACGTACGATAAATAAAACGATTTAACCCAAAACGCTACTTTAACATGGAATTTACAAAAGAACAGGTAATATAAAATCATAAGTGAACCATATATGATTTCATAACAATGAATATGATTCTTTAATATGTAAATGAAATTATTTAAATCATTATATAGGAGGTTCTGATACGTAAATAGCTTATCGGACCAAAGGTAAGGGATAACTATTCCAATCTCGTTCTTATCTGAGATTGTTATTCGTAAATATTTATTGGGGTTATTGTTATCATACATACACATGTTTCCTAAAAAAAATTTCATGTATTTTTAATGTCCTTTTTAAAAAAAATTAAAATTTACCACATGTTATGAAAGGAATATTACCTTTTTTTACCACATGAGGAAATTTTTGACTTTTCCGATAAAAGTACGAGGAGAATGGTTTTTTAACTTACACAACATGAATGGATTTTTATAGTTTCATAATTCCTAATTTTAATGAAGATTACTCTACAAGTTTTCATGGTTATTTTAAATAAAATCATTTTATTTTAAATTTGTGTGGCATTTTGTGAAAAGAAAATGATATTTTAGAAGAAAGGATATTTTCCACAATAATTCATTTCAAGTGTTTTATCAAAACCATTTTCCATCTAAGATGACATTATTTCAAATGTGTATGTTTCAACTATAATGTCTCTATGATTTACTTGGTTTCAATTTTCTTATGATGAAATGATACCCAGTTGTTTTATATGGATTATGTGATGATGGGATGATGTTTATGAATCCCATTTTATTCTTTGGGTTATGATGAATGATTTATGATTATGTTACAGCACAAGTAAGAATGATCTCATTGTGAGATGGGTGGGACCTATATCTCCCACCAATGCATCGGGTAATGATTTATATCTCATGAGATAGACATGTCTAGAATGGTAAGTTAATCCAATTTCATGTTATAGGATTGAAACGAGGAGTGAACTCGCTTCAGAAAGGGATTTTGTCCACTAAGATGGTCTTGGTAGCAATTCCATGCCTACTATGGAAATCATATCATGTGATTAATGGTTTCCACAATTACATGTTTTATTCCCAGGATATTTTATCATGATTGATGTATCTATGCCTTATGTACTACTATGATTTATGTCATTGCTCAAGATTCTGATGTTTAAACATTTTTTTCTTGTTTTTATGTTCAAATGTATATGGTTTGTTTTATTCTCTCCATGCTTACCCTTACCGAGGATTTGAGCTCACCCTTTATATGTTTTCTTTTCCCCTGGATATAAAGAATTGTTTTAGGTAAGAAAAAAAGGGAAGATCTTTATGGGAGATGTTGAAGATCTTTCAACAAGATTAGAAGATTATTGTTCAGATTTTCCAAAGTCACTAAACTATTACGGTCCTTGAGTGTTCGTTTTTGTTATGTATTACGTATTCCGCAAAAGTAATTTAATGTCCATGTACGTCAAGATTTGGTCCACTACACTTACATTGTATTGGAGTAGTTTAAATTGAAAATATTATAGCAATGTAAATGAAATTTATAGGAATTAATACCTTTAAATAAACCTCGTGATGTTGACGAGTTCACAAAGCTAACATAGGTATTTATTATATTAGATAATTATTATACATTTTTTATGATTTTCAATTTTTTTAAAGAATTACATGTTAAATATACTTTAAAATGCCATCATTGATGTTATAAAGGGTGATCATCTCACTATACCCATGTTTTAGTTTTTTAGAATATACTTAAATTTCTATTTTAAATTTAATTTCATTAATTAAAAATATGTAATGTTGACTAGATTTATTACTTCTCAAATATAGTTCACTAAACTATTTTCATATAATATTTTTTAAATTGTATTTATGGTATTTTGGATATGGAATACACTTCAAAATTTTTACAATAGATGAACTGCGATGATATAATTGAATATATATATATAAGACTAAAAAATAGATCGATTGTGTGATGGTTTTTTTATTCCTTGAGTACCACATACATAATTTTGAAAAATTATTTATTGTACTGTTATTAATGTGTAATTTTTTTATAATTTAGTGGACATTGTATGTTCTTCCTATTTTTCCAAAAATAATAAAAATAATGAAATTTATTGTTTTTATTGTGTGACCTTTAAAAAAGTTTTTACAAGTTCTAACGGAATTTTAGAATTATTATATTCTTTTAGATATTTAATAATAATATTTTCATTTTACCTATTTTTTGAAAATTATTATTTTAAATTTCAACTAGCCATGGATTATGTTCAATGGGGAACTCTTTTCAATAGTTGATAGGGAAAAAATGAACATGTGATTGCTTGGCTATATAGCTTTTAGATCAGTGAAGACTTGTTTTTCTTAAAAATAAAAGTCTTCTAATTTTAAAATATTAGTTTATAAATGAAATTACATCATTAAAGAGGGAATGATTGAAGAAGGTATTATTTGTTATGATTAATTTATGACATAATCTCGACTATAACAATAATATATTTTACAATTTTTATTTTAATTATAACACATATAATTAGAAAATGTTGTATTTTTTAATTCATAATACATTATGTTCTGGGTTTTTTATTATGTTTATAAATCTATACCATACAAATGGAAAAACATCAAAATTTATTTCCATTATATTATTTATTTTAAAAAAAATTATATGTACATTATTTTAGATATATAATTATAAAATATGTTGTTATAGTTTCCAATAAGTTCATTTTTTGGTATCTGTGTATTTTTTTTCTTCTAATTGATGTTGTGGTTTTTGTTTTAAATGTATTTAATTATATATTTTTCAATATTATTAAAAAATTCATTAATATTCAACATCATTTTTAGGAAAAATATATTTTATAATCCGTACCAATAAGTATTTAATTTTTTTTAAAAAAATGTTTAAAACTAAATCTACGTTTGTTCTACTGAAAACCAATATCGATATCCATCCTTATCTCATCTTTTTAAAATGACTTCTAATAATGGTTCATCAAAATAAACATTGAATATATCACTTTTTTACATCGTCTATATTACCATTACATTTCATCAAACATTAAAAAATTTTCTTCAACTTGTGGTATTTATATTTTGGTATTAATTCATATTTAAGAGTGATAATGACTAATTAATTTTTTAATTGTTTATTCCATATTTGGAATTATTATAATAAATACAACACTGCATTTTGGATGTTTAATGATTAATTTTTATGGAATAAGTTTATTTTTTTTGAAATCAACATGATTCTATATAAAATGGAAAATATGGAATTGATTGAAATGACTATGCACTACATGAGTTCCATGATTTTTGGAAATGGATTGAGATCCTCCGTAAGAATGGTTTTCTCCATAGCGTAAGTATAGTCCTCTAACAATAAGTTTAGTACTTATACTATAAGAATTATTTTCTCCCATCATTATACGAATGGTCCTCTCACTATATGAAGGATTTTCCTCATGTAATAAGAATTAAAAAACATAATTGAAAGATTAGTGATTTTGTGAATTTGGCATTTTTTAGAGATCCATAATAGTGGATTTTATCCTTATTTTATATAAAAATTTGTCTCAAACTAAGACAAGGACATTGGGAGATCATGGAAAGTTACCTAAAGGTAGTTGACCAATGAAAAACAAGGAAACTAAGTATGAAATATCATAGAGTAGGAAAAGTTGGTTAAGCCTTATGAATAGTGATTTCATGGGTGCTCTCAAATGATGTGTAATTTTTACTTCTTAGGTGCAAAAAAGTGAATGGACACAGTCATTATATAATGAAGAATTAATTAAAAAAAATATTAAATATCTATTTTTGAAAATAAAATAAATCCCAAAAATTATTAAAATATATTGGTGGGATTGTTTATCGTTTATAAAATAAGAATATATATATTTAAAGAAGATTGTTTTTTAAAAATAGAATCACAAAATATAAAGAGAATAGGTTTTTTAAGAAAATATTTTTAAAGTATTAATCGACCTAAATCTACATAGTTACATAATTATTAATTATTATCATTTAAATTAAAATCCAATATATTATGATCCCCTAATTGTTTAACCCCAAACCATATTAAAATTAACTTAACCTCAAAGATGAAATGTATTAAAACCAAGGATAGATTCAGAATGTGAAATCATAGAACCCTACTTTGATTGATGTTACAAGCCTCCATTATGGTAGTAGGAAAATTAAAGAACATATCCATTCTATGAAGTTGATTAACTGATTTGTTGGATTACAGTTGAACTATACAAATTGATCTCTTGTTGTTTTTAGTGGCTAATATCGTACTCTCAAAATTCACACATTACTCGACCTTAAATGTTTCATGTGAATTGTTAAAATTCATTATTAGATTATTTTATTTTAGAAACTCATTTCATACATCATATTATGATCATTATATTAATTAATTGAATAAAAACTAATAAATTAAGAGGTTTATAGATATTTTTATTACTAAGAAAACTACACTTCCATAGGTGATATAGTCATTGTAGACAATAATTACATTTGAAAAAGTATAGGAAGAGTATAATAATATAATATTTATACTAATGATTTAAATAAATAATAAGTGAATTAAATAAGAATAAAATCAAACAAAGAAAAATAAATGGAAGATAAAAAAAGAAGTTAACAATATAAACCCAAGAATTACAACACGAAGAAGATAAAAAAGTCTTCGATGAAGGGATCCTTTTTCAAGAGATCCAACAATAGAAATTCCTTGAATAAATTGATTAAAATAAAATCAAATATGTCTTAAATACCTAAATTAACATATATAAACCTTAAAACAGGTAAAATACCAATGTATAGAGGATATTGGAGGGTAGGGTTATTAATGGATACAAATGGGAATGGGAAAATTAATCCAAATATAAAAATACATTTTTGACCAACAATTTGACCTTCAAAACACCTGAACCAACTATCCTTATAGAAGGTTTATTTTTTTAGGAATTATGTACACTATAATTTTTATAAATTTAATCCCAATCGAATCCATATTAAGAATTTGTGGCCCAAATAATGAAGTGGATTCCAATATAGAGATTTAAATCCTTCTTTGTTTTTGTGGAGCATTTACTCTAATAAAATGAAATATTTAGCTCAGATTACCAAAATAAATATTGAATCTATTTGAGTTAGGAACACTTTTTCAAAATATTAAGTTAAAATAATTCATAAAATAATATTTATGTATCAATTACAAAAATATACTTTAAAGTGTAAAAAATAGAATTTTGATCATATTTGTGAATGAATGGTCTAATCCAAAATATTCTATAAATAAACATATATAACACAATGTGATGAATTTTTGTTTTTTATAACCAATAAAATATTGAATATTATTGTGTTACATCAATTACCACAAACTTACCCTTTTACAAAATTATGAAAACCCTCATATCATGTAATCTAGAAAATGATGCATTTTGAATTTTCTTTATCCATGATGTCACTGTAATCACAAGAAGAATCAAAAAACATTTTTCAATATCAATGAATCAAGAATTCAATGACACATAAATTATAAAAAAAAATCTATAGAGATAGACAAATATAATCAGGTAGAAACATCATATTGGTAAATAATGCCAAAAATTCCCAATGGGTGTGGGTCTCAATCGTTTAAAGCTTTCCTCCACAACCTTTATCTAATATATTCCTATAACGTAAAAGTTTTCTTCTTACCGGATTATATTCTACCAAACCTATTTAACATTATTTTTAATAAAATTAGAAATCCCCTTAAATGAAGAATTCCCACATGTCACACCATAAGCTCCCAACCTAGATATCCCCACATGTTTTACATTTCATCGCTCCCATATTTATTTTTTCCTTATTTTTTAGTGTTTTTTGGTTGTAGAATTGGATGTTATTAGATATACATACATAAATTAGTATTATATAGTAATAGAATCTATTATAAGAGAAATAAATGTCTAGAAAGACTATATAATATGATTAAAATGATTACTTAATGTAGATATCCATCAATTTTGTAAGATAAAATCACAAGTCATGTTTGTTTTTGATGTAAATGGGAGTCATGTAGTGGGTGGAAAATTTAGTGAGACCAGAGGGTCAGTCATCATTGCCTTCATTTCTATCTTTGGGATACAAAATTATATTCCAGAAATATAGAATGTTTTGCTAGTGGACCTTGGGATTTTTAATAGTAAGATCAATCTCTTTTCAACATTTGAAATGGATTCATAGGTGTTATAAAAGTCAATGCATGGTATCATTCCCACTCCTTGGACAAATTCTTATGATGTTAAAAGAGTAGGATACTGATTAATGGTGGCTTGGTGATGAATAACACATGGAATGAAGGAAATATAGTGGCTAATTATCTTACCTCAAAATCTATTATAGATAAATCTTTCACTTTCCTTAGTAGCTTATGTTCCATTCTTTATGACGGTTTTATTGTATTCATTATCTACTCTCATGGACTGCATTATTTTGGACCCCCCATATCTACCTCGTATTTGTTTTCCTTATTTTCTAGGAGTAGAACCTATTTTATTCAATAAAAATATTTCGATTGACTGTGTGAAGTATGGGATGGGTTTAAATGAAACAATTTCCCAACAATATTTCCCAAATAGAATGATGCAAAAATATCAAAGACTACACAAATACATAATTAAACATATCATTGATAGAATTAAATTTGCACTAAAATTTAACACTAATGATAAAAACATTCCCATATATAATTTTCTTCCCACGAGGTTGTGAAAAAATTATAATTTCTTAATATGGTCCATGGATGTAATGATCAGGTTACATGATTTTGTTGGAATTTTTTAGTTTATTATTTATTTTATTTTCATTATGATTATTTTTTTAATTTTTTTTGAATGAAATAATAAATGAAAGAAGACAAACACAAAAACCCTATAAAATCTATATAAAATGTTATCCCCTCCCCACAATTTAAATTTTTCATTGTCCATAATGTCACACTATGAAAAAAATGATTCTTATGAAATGTAGAATTAAAAGAAGAAAAAATAACATAAAAGTGAGAGGGTAAGAGATATCCTGACATTTTAATATAATGAGGGTTCGTTATAGTGTGATGGAATAAAAAAATGTGTGGAAAGTCCCCTCAAAGTACTACGTTAACCATTGGCCATTGATTGTAAAGCTCATTTCTGCAGAATCTTTTGTGACCTCAATAAGAATCAACTTCAATAATAAATGGTTGAGAAGGACTTTTTAACTTTCTTGAAACTCCCTTTTTGATCATTATATCATGATCCACATTTTATATTCACTTCTCGATCAATGAGTTCTCATAATTTGGTAATAAAATATTCCCAAGCTCTTGATTTCATATCTTCCTTTGAATTCCATCATGGGAAAAATCCAAGTTCTATTTATTTATTTCCCAATATGGGTAATGATCATCCTCTACGGGAAGATTTCATGATTTCATGAAAATGAATCAGTGAGGGGACATCTCATTGGTATTTTTTAATTACATCATATGAGACCATATTTTATCATCTATGAACGTACTCAAATCCATCCTTTTTGGATGCACCATTTTCTCTAATATAAACTTTAACTAATTTTTGGAAACAGCTCCCTAAATAATATTTGAGGGGAAGTATGGTGTTATTGTATCACCCCATATTTATAAAGGAGGAAATACAAATTTTGATTAGAAAATTGGGACCCCCAATCACTAATGGTAGATTTTGGTACTCGAAATCTACTATAAAATTTGATCCATGGAAAACCCATTGTATCATGAGAATCATCATTCTAGGTGGATCTATCCTACACCCATTTGTTAACATAATCAATATAACATAATTTATAGGAAACCAAATGATCGTAGAAATAGACCCCTGAAATAAATTCCCCATACATGAAAATTTCACTGAAAATTATGGGTTTTGGGGGTATCTCATATCTCCTAGAAATGTTTCCAAATTGTTGTAAATGTGTATATGACTTAACAAACAAATGGGAATCATGAAACATGGTAGTATAATATAATACAATGTATAATAATTTCCTTATTTTTCTTTGGGGTCCAAAGTGTCCAAAAAATGTGTTTGATAAAAATTTAAAATAGAATAAAAGACATAATCAGGCACACATCTTCTAATGAATTGATCACTAAAAATGTTCCAAAGGTACAGGTTATCCCACAAAAAATATATGGACCAAATTTTCAAATTTTTTCTTTGTGTTTCATTATATTTTTAGGTAATTTCTTGGAAATAGTATAGTATCCTAAATTAGAATACCATGGATGTGTACCTGAGAGTGCATTAATATTGGTATCGGGAAATGTTTCCTAAAGTGGTATATGGTCAAAGTTGTTATCCTCAAGTGTGTGAGTTATCCCACTAATGTGGTACACCACTATGTTCACTAAACATTTATTTCACTTTATCCTGATATATAACTCTTGAAGAAGTATCATAAAATGGATAAGTCTGGGCTTCACCTATGGATTCTTATAGAGGTATCTCAAAGTTACATGATCAAAAAAATAACTACTATGTAACCCAATAACTAAAACTGAATTTCTCTAAAGAAAATATGATAGCAAGAAATTCATTTTTTGTGGTTGTGATTTTTTCATGGTATGAATCCAAAGTACTTGAAGCACTAGAAATCACATGTGAACACCCTTCCACCCTCTGTGATAAGACTCACTACTAGAATGTTTACAGATACCAATGGTTAAAAATTGTGGGTATAGACCAGATAGCTATGTGTATATGTTATACCCACGGTTATAAGAACTGTGGGTGTTTAAGCCTTTAGGGTAGACCAATACCCACAGTTTGACCAATACATTAGTATAGTCCATCTATACCCACACTTCTTATACCATTGGTGTAGTCAATTTCAATGGAAATAACTATACCCACGGTTTGAAAAAACTATGGGTAGAGGTCCTTATTAAAAAAAATCCCCAGTTGGGATATGATCTGATAACCTTCCTTATACACTCTAAGGAAATTTTCAACATATTATAACACATATTCTATTCATATTTTAATATAAATATATATATATATATATTAAATTTTATTTAATTAATGTATTTGTTATTACTGTTATTATTATCCAATAAATAATGGGTGAACATATACCCACAATTTATCCAAGCATAGGAATGGGTTCTTTAATAAAAAAATCCACTGCAAGTAATTGACCTCGATACCTTCCACTTATAATAAAAGAACATTACCACTATCCTAGAAAATGTTTTTTGTTATTTTATTCATATATACATATAAATATATGTATATTTTTATAAATTTATTTATAAATATTTATTTATCATAATTTTTATAATTATTATGGAAAAATAATGGACCAAACTATACCCACAGTTTAGTCTAACAATGGGTATAAGTGACCTATAAGAATGGTTTTCCCAAACCATGGGGATAGGTTACCAGAAAATTTTATTTTTCCAACGGTTTGGTCAAACAATTTCTATATGTTTTCCAGTGTCCTTCCAGATAAAAACATTTCACACAACCTATTTCCATGTTTTACAGAAACTATGGGTATAAGGGTTACCTATACCAAAGGTTTATTCCGAAATATGGGAATATGTTTTTCCCAATATATTTTTTCTTGTGAAATATGCTCCCAATGTTTAAAAAAAATATGGTCATTGGGGTTACCTATACCAAGTATTTTTGGAGAAATGTGACTATAGGTTCTTAATATGATAATTTCTTTCCCTATAAAACCAATTCCCATGGTTTTTGAAAACCATGGATATAAGAGTGAAAATAACCCTTTTTTGTTTGGAGAACCATGGGTATAGACTTGTTTTTCTGTAGTGACTACTCTAACTATGAAGATGGAAGCATCACAAATAAGATTGGTTATAAGCTCCTACATTGGGGACTGTATGATCAGTTTAGTGGTAATATTCTTATTTATATCATCAAATGATATCATACATAAATAATTATTAAACATGTCAATATATTTTGAATGAAATTAAGATAAGGGTAGGGTGATCTAACTGAAATTTCTAATGAAGCATCAATAAAAACTAGTGTGTCCAATGAATGATCGAACATAATACACACATATAGGATATGGAAAAGGATGAGATAATATCTACCTTATATTTACCAACCTCAATTACATTCCATGATACTACATGACCTAGGAAAATTCTCTTATCTACCCTAAAATGTCATTTTTCATTGTTCAAAACTAGTTTTTTCTCAATTGAGTGATGAAACATATTACCCAAACTCAAGAGACACTCATCAAGTGAGGAAACATACACAGTCAAATAATTCATGAATACCTCCAAGAAAATCTCAAGTAAATCATATATTATACTCACTATGAATCTAAAAAAGGTATATAGGGAATTAAAAATCCTAGAAGGCATCATTCGATAGGAAAATGTAACAAATGGGGTGGTGAATGTCATATTCTCCAAGTCCTATTATGTAAAGTGAACCTAAAAATATCCTATGAAAACATCCATGAAGTAATAGTGCAGCATACTAGCAACTTAGTCCTGAATATGGTTACTGAATTTAAGGTTAAATGGTCCCTATGAGTGTATTGATTCAATTTTCTATAATCTATGCATACGTGGCCACTAATTTTCACACTCATATAAACTAAATCATCATTTTCATTCATTATAACAGTGAATCTAGATTTCTTTAACACAAACAAAATAGATCTGACCTGGATAGAGTATGAAATGGGGTAACTGATACATGCCTCATGAATTTTTTTACCACTTTCTATAGAATTTCTAATAATATAGGGTTTAGTTTCTTTTTTGGGTGTCTAATAGATTTATCCCCATTGTCTAAGAGAATCACATGCATGAAAATAGTGGGGCTTATACATAGTATGTCTACTATAGTTTACATAATTTCATTAATATTCTCTATTAAAATGTTTAAAAATGTATTTTCTTGTCCATCTAAAGTATTATTGGAAATTATTACAGGCAATGTTTCATCATTCAATAGGTATGAATATTTTATTTTTTCTGGTAATCGTTTGAGTTACAGTTTCGGTGGGTTTTATATTAATGTAAATGTTGTTGGAATATATGTGAACAATGAATGTTGGATTATAAATATACAAACTAAAAATTTGTGAATAATTAATTAAATCCATTTGAAAGATCAACATACTAGTCATATTTCAAAAGTACATGCCTATAATCAAAAACATAATCCAAAAATGAATCAAAAATGAGTTCTGTTTGATCATGATAAGTATATGTGAAAGTATTTTACAATATAAAAATATTGAAAATTATAAAGATATATATAAATATGGAATGATCCCTATTTGTAAAATTTTTACGATCAATATTTTTAGATTCATTACAAGATGGGTTGGAATGGGAGATGAAGAAAGAAAAATGGTCCACTGATGGGTACATCATTGATTCTAAAATATTAAATCACAATATATCTTCTCCAATCCTCAGATAAAGTGTACCATTAAGTACATTAATGATTATCATATCTTTTTTCATAAAGGAACTACCATGAATGATGGGATCATGGGAACATACCTGATCATCCTTTATATTTAACACATAGAAATCGGCTCGAAAGATCATATCTCTCACTCAATCAAGGAACCCCTCGAGGAAACCACCAAGGACTCCCATCGATTATGTTTTAGCCATATATTTTAATTTCACCAACACCCTCATTGTATTAAGTTATCCAATATACAAGGATGTGAAAAAATGAGTGAGTATTAACATTAATAGAGGCACCTAAATCACATAAATCATCATATAAATGTAACTCCCCCATGGTACATGTAATGGTTACTTTCTCAAGGTCCTTTCACTTTTTCAGCATTATCATGGTTGGTGTGATGAGTGCAGATACATTCCTCTCATGTTTTATCCCCTATTTTCCCTTTATCTCTCTTTTATTTGTACATAGTTCTTTCAAATACGTGGAATACCATGTAATTATATTGATTCATTCATGTAGAGGGATATTTATCTAACCACACTTAAATATATCCAAACCCTCTTTTTTCAACACTTCATTAGCTATCTTTTAGTTTTGTACAACTCTATTTCAAAATATAATGGTTTTAGAAGTATAATGAACTATGTTTTTCATATTGAAATATTACATCTTTTAAATGATTATTCATAACATTACACACAAATGCTCAAGGATTGTAATATCTTTGTCCCATTGGAAACTTGAAACACATTCTTCTTATCTTGTGAAAGATCTTCAACGTATCCCATAAAGATCCTCCCCTTTATAAATATTCACATATAAACTCTAATTCACATAGTTCTTCATAACTTGGGGAAAGGAAACATAAAAAAGGGTGAGGTGAAATTCTTTGTAAGGGTAGACAATGAAGACACGTAATCAAGACATGAGAATAAGGGTATGATAAAATTAGAATTTCATTGGAAAACCATACCCTACATAGAATAACCTATGAAAAGGGGAAGTTTCCAAAATCAACTAACTTTTGGAAGAGAAACGAGTTTCATAAAAAAACATTCAATCAACACTTAAACCATTCATAAGAAGGATATGTATAGTTCCCTTAGATCATATCCCAAATAAGTTAAGACTCATCTTAACAAATGTCAGGATAGATGTAAAAAAAATATTTAAAGGATCATTTAAAACATTTCAGGAGGAAAATAGGCTTTCTTATTTGAAAGCACGTTTTATAATCTAAAACCTTATGAAACATTTTATTTGAAAATAAATTTTAAAAAATATAATATAATCTTAAAATCAATGATTTTTCATGATGTTATAATATTATGTTCATGTAATAAATTTAAAAATGAAGGTTCTTTTATCATTTTTGATAAATGATAAATAAACAATGTTATGGAAAATAAAATGAATTTTACATTCCAAAAATAATTATAATAGATAAAATTTGGGTACAAAAATTGTTAAAAACCAATAAAATATTAATTAAACAATATTGGAAACATCTTTAGAGAACATGGTTTTGAAATAAAATAGATTATTTACATAAGAGAGAAAGGAAGTCTGATTTTCTAAAAAAAATTCTTAATTATCTTAAGTAAAAATTAATCGAAAAAATTGTTACATTGCATGAATATATCCCGAATTATAACAGAAAAATAAATCATCATAATCACTGAGATATTTTTTATAATATTTCATTAATTGAATCATAATAATAAACAATACTAATAAATGATCGGATTGTAGAAATAAACTCTTACCACATTGGTAACATTGAATCACAATCCACATGAAATAAAAACATAAAATTATTGTTAAAATTTCATTAAAATAAGGATATTCATGATAAAAATTTTCAAAGTGGAATTATACACACCTTATAAAAATATTTTAGATGAATAACATAACGTGTATCTGAAAGAAGTAAAATTGTGACAAAATTCTCTTTCCGCTTTGGTAACATTTTAAATGCAAACCCCATGAAAGAGAGATCCTAAAATGGATATTTAAATAGAAAAAAATCCTATTATAATAATAAAAAAATGTATATGGGAGGTATACACACAATAAATGATTAAATAGGTGGTTGACATGTCTTCTGTCTCACATAAAATAAAAGTGATATGGAAATACCTGACCATAATCCGTAACACGTGACATACTTGTTCAAAAATCTTGTATAATAAATATAATGTTATTATATATATATATATCAAAAAACCATATTTCTATATATCATATCATATATTATTTTCTTATGACCTTTTATTACCCATTTATTGAAAATTCCATGATTAAGAATCAATTTAGGTAATAACCACTTTTCATCAAATAAATTTTTATTTTCCATATATTTAGTCTTCCTAATTTTATCATTGTTTCATAATATAAAAACTAAAACCATTATATAAATATAATATATATTTGGTATATATTAATTTATATTAATACATAATTTTTGTAATAGGAAATTAAATACCTCATTCATTGAGACGATAGGTCATACGTGTGTATGAACACATTTTCAATTTTCTCATCCTATTGAAAGAAACAAAAGTAATGATATATATATATATGTGGGTGTAACTGTATGTGCATGTGTGTGAGAATATATTATAACTCTAGTATAATTTTTATATCTTATGTATTGTATATGTCTACTTAATCTATCTTTATTACATTCTATGTAAAGTGTGAAGAAACCTCATCTCTTCATGAGGCAATAGTCCACCGTACAGTCAAACAATTTTATCATATTCCTATAAAAGTAAAATCATGAAGGTATGTGTTATATAATAATTTAAAAGGAATAAATAAAATATAAATATCATATATATCATATATATATATATATAGTATTTCAGTAATTATTCCCAACTAGGAATAGTGGTAGTGGAAAAATGGACGACCTCGGTTGGCGAGGTGGTAGTCTGTCTTACACAAGAATGATAAGTTTATAACCCATTTGATTGAAGTTTGTGTGTTTTTTGGTTTTAAACTGAACATAATAACATATAAATATATTAAATATACTATTGTAATTATATAATCATGATATAATATGAATTGGATTAGGTGGAGAAATATATAAATTAAAACACATGTTTGATGATTGTTTCCTCTTCTTCAAGTATCCTCCTTGGTTGACACTAAATTCATTAAAGGATGGATTTCAGAAAAAAAAAATAAGTTTTCCATGATAAGGGTATTAAAGTATGGAAGTGATTTGGGTAGATCATGGTTGATCCAAAATACTTGATAGGTGTTAAGAAATGGGGAGAGTGAGTTCCCTTTTATAGTTTAGGAGGAGTGTCGTTATTGTAAATAGTAAAAAGTATTTCCTATTGGGAGGAAAACATTACCGAATGTTTCTAAAAATCATATAATTCATGGTTTTTAAGGATTTATGGTCAATAATGTTCTCCAAAAAACATTTATAAAGATTTTTTTTAAATATTACATTCCATAAATTGAAAGTTACCTTATTTTACTAATGTTGTTTTTTCATGTAATTTATTCCTTAAGACAAATTTAGAGTGATTATTGTTATATAATTTGTACTAACTGATTATAAATATTATATCTAATTTAAAAATTTAAAATCAAAGGTCTGTTGGAAATTAACTTTAACACAAATGAACGTAAAACACATAAACACTCCATTAACTATAACTATGCTAACTGAGTTTATTCTATTTAATGGTCAATATATTATTTATAATATAAAAACTGGAACACGAATGGAACATATTTTATATTTTTTAATACTTAAAAATCACTTGATATAAAATTGTATTTTTAATAATTTTAAATTAATTAATAAAATATAATTAATTATAAAATTACATCAATGTCTTTTTTGACATTATTAATTTAATTTAAATTAACAATATATCAAAAAAAATAATGCAAATTAAATAAATTATGTTAACACCATTATATCATGATATATGAATCTAGAAAAAAAATAAAAATTATATTTAATTAAATTTACGTCACTTTTAATGTTTTTAGTATCATTTCATTTATTTAATTATTAAACAAATAATTCTTGTGTTGGTGTTTATTAAGATTTTACTGTAACTGTATCATCTTTAAAAAAATTTCATCATTAAAACAACTCATATACCTTTGAAAATAATATGTATAACCAAACATATTAGGTTTTCCTCCATTCAAATGCTATATATAAATTAAAATCAATAACGGTATATTTTTTGTCTTTTTCATTTCATAACTTATTATATGGGACACTTTAATGAAAAGTGTTAAACAAACTCATAAAAATAAAATATATGGTAATAAAGTTTAAATATTTTCATAAATTTTGTTTTAGATTAATTTTCAGTCATTATGAAAAATTAAATTCACAAAAGTAGAAAATTGTAATTTAAATTTAATCTCGTAGGTGTAATGAGAAAGCAGGTTATTAAACTGAAAAATGTTCTAATGTTTATAAGGTTTTTATATCCAATTTATGTATGAAATTGATTCCAATTACATAATATATATTAATTTGAATAAAATTGAACTAATTTCACATTACAACCAATTTAAAATATATTTTTTCATTATCATTTTTTTAAAAATATGGTAGTTTTCAATTAAAATTCAGTAGTTTCAAATCTCATCAAAAAATGAAACATCTTAGAAAAATACAAAAAAAATCACCACAAACGTATTTTTGATATTATCAAATCAAAAATGATGTTTATTTCAACGAATAAATTTTCTAAAATTAGTATAATTTAAATATAAATTAAACACACCATGCACGATTAACCCAACTTTAAAAAAATAGTTTTTCATAAAACAATAATTTTTCTTTTAAATGATTATTATTTTATTTATAATCAATAAATAACTGATAAAAATTTGAAATCTATATATTACCATAATTTATTTCATCCTATTCATTATATTCATTCAAATTTATAGTCAATTACTATAATGTTAAATTATAATATTAATAGTATATTTTAGTTTGGTAAAAATTGTTCTTTGGTATAATGAATGCTATCGAGTGAACCCATTATAGTGTGTCACGAAAGATAAAATTAGTTTTGGGTATATTGAAAACAAGACTCAGAATTTCGTATAGCGAAAACATATAATGGTGTTGCATATAATGAAATTTTAACTCAGTGTAACATACAACAGAAGCCATAAAATAATTTTAAATTATTTGAAAAAAATACATCATAAAAAACCCAAGGTATTAAATTCAATCCCCCTTAAAATGGATTTCTCCATAAAAATTCATCTAGGTCATCAATGTTTTATTACTTGAATGTTCCTTTCATCTAAACCCATATTTTATAAATTAATACTAAACCTTAATTTAAAATATTAATGTTGGGAACATTGTGGTTACATAAAGTAACACATAAGTAGGTTTCCTCAAAGGAGAACATAGGTAGGAAGCAATGATTTGGATATGGATGAAAATCATAAATAATTATAGAGAGTTATAGAGATCAAATTTCATAAAAATGTGGGTGATCCCAAGAAATTTAATGATCAAAAAATGATAAATCTTTGATATTATAATGGAAAATTTGATTCATCATAAATGAAGTGACTATGATAACATTTTTTCCAATATCTTTTTTCTTAATTCTGAAACAAATCTCACAAGAAGATATATCTACTTGATTCTATTCCATTTTATAAGAAAAATGTCACCCTATAGTTGATCCTATATCAATTTTTACATCATCTCTTTCTCTGTTAAATGAAGGTGAAATTTTATGGCTGAAGTACTAACTGATCATAAGATCTATAGAACGAAAGATATGTAATTATATTTATATTTAGATATCATCAATAAAAAATTATTTTCCTATTTTATCCAATATACATACATTTTTTAATGTAACAAATATATTAATATCTAAAAACAAATTCAAGGTTCAACACAAAAATATTCATACATGGTTAACCTTTTGATCCTTCCAAGAGATGAAATGTCAAAACATTATAAGGACATTCCCTAAATTAGTTTAACATTAATCCCCCATATATTATTTAGGACCTATTGATTGTGACATACCAAACATATGAATACACTAATCATGTATTCTTTTGAAACATGGTAATCATATAATTTACCATAAATCCTTATTGAAATCATTCTTGCTTCATCTTTATTAATACAGATTATTCGATATATTACATAAATCCAAAAATGACATAAACATCATTAATGATAACACAAACCATTTTTCAATCAAATCATTATTAGTCCTAAGGTCATAAATACTATCTAATTTACTTTATTCATATCCAACATATGTTTATTCAAACTAAACATCATTTTCTATGTATCAGGAATATATTAATGTCTACCTTACCATAATCATGTTTTCTCTACAAAATATATACATTCTCTTAAATAACTTTTATTGTTCACTGGTACCATACAATATGTTCTGTCAAATCCTTAACGAAAAACTTATGCGAAACAATCCTTATATATTTCACACATCAAATAATTCAATCTTTGAATTCCAATATATAAATGCATCATTTATCCAACATTATTCTAAAAAATAACTAATATTCTTCATCTTATTCTTTAATGCTTAATTACATTAACATGTTATACACAGTCTCTTCATCATAACCAATATTAATATTACACGTACCTCATTGTTGATTTTCTTTAAATTAATACCATTTAGGACATAATTTACATAATTCCCATAAATTACATATTTAAATAATTCGATTATAAATAATATTTTATGGATACTGATATTCTTATACATTTCATTTACTACACTTTTCATTTTCCCTTTTCAGTTACTTCCTTTGTGTACTTCTTTTACACATTCCAAACATCATCATGTTCCACTAAGACATTCCCTTGGGTGTTTTTTCCCACATTCTTATCTAATAAGAAACTAAATCTTCATTCCAATATGGTCTCCACTACTAAAATCCTCATAAAAAACTTTCTTTCTCTTATTTGGTGAGTGAAATAGTTGGTTAATGTATAAATTTTTAATAATGTTATTTAAAAAATTATTGGGAATAATCACATTTTCATTCACTCCAATCATTATCCCATTTTATTGGTCATTATAAAATTTGTCATCACATTCAACACTAAGACATTTTTGTCTTGTTCCCACCATTAACTAAAACCCAGAGACACATTATAGTAAACACATATCATTGAGAAAAACTAGATAATCATGAAAAATCACTTATATGATATATAAATTATGTATCCTTATTTAACATTTGTAACCTTAGTTTTACCTAGGTCATTAATAGTCATATTATATTTAAATCCTTCATGATAGTTCACAAAGTGTTTTTCAATTTCCAAAGCATATCACCTGGGAGTGTCAAACTAAGTATGCAGCAAGGCTCATTATCATGCACCATTTCCTGATCAAGCATAGCTCAATACATTGCTTTTTGGGGTTGTTACCACTAGGTACATCTATTATAGAGTCACGTCCACTTGCTGTATCTAGAAAAGGATGTATTTCATGAAAACAACTCGCTCTATATTTTTCCAAAATTCTAGAACATTTTCCAATACTTTAACTAATCCTTAGACTTATCCTTAGAGACATCCGTCGAAATATCCCTAAAAATATCACAAGGTATTTCAAAAATGTTTTCTCATACCAGTTTCTGAAGGTTTACTAAAACTATATTTTGATCCCAACAATAGAAACACAAAATTCTCATACATGGATATTACATCTTTTTTTATGAATATTCATTATATTTCCAAAACACATTCCCATGGAATAATTTTTTTGTTGACTTTGAAAAAATGGAATAAAATATTAAAAAATGATGAAATATCTTCAGCATCCCCCATAATGATATTTCCCTTTAGAACTATTCAAAAACATAAGATACTCAAAACATTTCTTCATAACCATGGGAAAGGAGACATTAGAAAGGTTGAACTCAGATTCTCAGTAAGGTTAAACAAGGAAGATACATAAGCATCACATGGGAATAAGTGTATGAGAACATTTGTATAACACAGGAAAACTATACCCTATATATCCAAGATAATAAATATTAATCATGTCATAAATTTTGTCAAATTATAAGATATGAATAATAAGATAATAAAATACCATGATCCATGAGAGCATAACATTGGAATATGAAAAAGAATTTCAAGAATACACATTAGCATATCAAATACTTCCCAAGAATTCAGGGCTCATTGGAAAAACATATTAGTGAACATCATTGGGGTGCACCTACTGGGTGGGTCATAACACCATCCCCAGTCAAATACCTTTCCTTTGAGTGGGACGAGGTCACTCCCCAAACAATAATAATGGAAAAAGTCTCTTAATTTACCACTATCACTCCCCATTCCATCCATGTTTATCTCATGAGATATATTTAATTACCTAGTGCATCGGATAGAGATATAGGTCCCACACATCTCATAAGGATAACCACATTTATGTGTACCAAAATATTATAAACATTCATCATATCATAACCCATGAAATGAAATGTGTATCATAAAAATTTCATCATATCTTAACTTGTATAAGCGATATAGGTTTCATAATCATTTCATTATAGAATTTACCATGAAAGAAGGCAGGTTCCATAAGCATATAAACCATGGAATAGAAAAGGGTTTCATAAAAATCTCACCATAAAAACATAAACTATTTATATAAAAAATATGTATGGTCCTATTATATCATATCCACATTAAATCATGAGTATCACCAATGGATTTTATCATGTATGGAAAATAATGTTGAAGGTATCTTTTAAAACGTTTTTTGATAAAAATAACCTTTCCACATTGAAAAATTAATTTTAAGACATAAAACATTTTGAAAACATTTTTCGTTGAATTTTTTTTAAATTTTAAAGGAAGTATCAATGTAATGATTTGTTATGACATCAGAATATTATGTTCATGGTGTACACATAAAAATGATAGTTCCTTTCACATTTTCAATACAAGCCATAGAAGAATTGATTTTGAAAATAACCTAATTATTCCTTAAAAAAACTTGTAAAATTTAATATATGGGTAGAAATTTATTTATTTTTAAATCATAATTGATTAAGAAAATTTTCTGATTTTTTTTAGAAAACATGGTTTTGACGGAAAACGTATTTCTAACAGAAGAGATAAATAAATTCATATTTTATTGATTTTTTTATAATTATTTTATGTAAAAATAGTAGAAAATGGTAAAATTACATGAATATATCATGAATAAACCAAGGAAAATAAAATTATTGATTATTCTCTATATATGGATCATAATATTAAATTAATTGAAGAAAAATCATAAACAATCTTAATAAATGATGAGATTATAGAAATAAACTCTTACCACATTGGTTACCTTATATCATAATCACCATGAAATAATGACATTTCAAGAAAATTAAAAACCCATAAAAATAAATATATTCATTATATAACATTTCGAAGGGGTAGAATATAGACCTCACAAAAAAATATAGGTTCAAAACAAAACATGTGTTTCAAAGAAAGAAAATTGAGATAAAATTCCCTTACCGCAATGATAATGTTTTAACCATTAAATCCATAATAGATATATCTTAAAATGCATTTTAAATCCAAATAAATCATAGTAGAATAATAATAAAATATATCTATGTTAATTACACACACAAAAAACAAAAAAAAAATATGTTGTGGTCGGGGATTGTGTCTTACAGAAAATAAATGTGAGATGGAAACCCCATGCCTTAAGTCTTGACTCTTGTTACACTTGTTCAAAATCACTGTATAATAAATATTATATTATATATATATATATATCTTAGAACCATATTCATATATATAATATAATATATTATTCTTTATGAACTTTTATTACACATTTATTAACAAATCTATGTTAAATTTACATTTCAGGTAAAACTGCTTTATTCTTCATATTTTCCTTGATTATTCATATATTTGGTCCTATACAATTGTTCATGTTTTCATCATATAAAGAATATAAAACATGATATAAATATAATATATATTCATTATATATTTATTTTTTGTATTCCATAAAATTTGGGGATATGAAGTAAAATACCCCATTCAAAGAGACAGTAGATCGTATATATTCATGAACGTTGTTTCCATTTTAGTGTAATATATAATGAATTAAAAGTAAATGATATATTTATATGTTATAATTCAAGTATATTTTTTTCATATATATATAATACAATATTTAACCCATCCTTAATACATTCCATGTAAAGTGTGAATGAATCAGATCACTTCGTGAGGCAGTAGACCGCCGTAGACACAAACAACATTATCATATTCCCAAAAAAAGTTCGGCATGAAGGTGTGTGTTTTATAATATTGAAATAAGAATAAATAACTCATGAATATCATATATATGATATATAAATATCATTTCAATCATTGTTCCCAACCTTGAGTGGTGGTAATGGAAAAACGAATGACATCGGTTCGCAAGGTGGTATCTTATTTTACACACAAATGATAATTTCATAACAATTAGATGGAAGTGAATTTGTTTGTAGAATATAACCTTCACATAAAAAATTCTCATTATATTTAAGATAATTATAGTATTATATAATCATGATATACTAATAATTGAAGGTGGTGGAAAAATATATAAAATAAAAAAATCGTTTCAAGATTATTACCACTTCTTCATGTATCCTCCTTGGGTCTGTACGAAATCCTTCAAATAATGGACCTATGTAAAAAATAAGGTTTCTATGACTATTTGTGGAAAATTTTAATGTTATTTGGGAAGATATTGTTCAATACAAAAGATTGTTAATTGTTAAAAAGTGTAGAGAGTGAGTTCCCTTTTATAGTAGAGGAGTGATATTCTTGTAAATAATTATTGATATTCATTATTGGGCGGCCAAAATATTCTAAATTTTCACCAAATCTAATAATTATTGTTTTTAGGGATTTTAAGGTCTTTCCAAACCTCCATGACACGTTTATATAGAATTTTTAAACATTTCATTACTTAACATCTATGTTTACTTATTTTTCCAATTTGGTTTTATCATTATGTTATCTTGTTTTAAAACCTAAGGTATTTAATATTTAAGAATAATTTAGAGTAATAAATATTATGTAATTTGGAACTACTGATTCTAAATATGATATCTAATTTTATAAATTATAAATATATTATGTATTTTAAATTAACTTTAACACAATCACTAGCAACATGGAAAAACACTGCTTTAACCGATACTATGCTAACCATGTTTTAATATTTAACAGTCAATATAGTCATTATAATAAATAAATTGGAACCTAACATTGCCATATTTAATATTTAATAATATTTAAAAAAATTGAAAGAAGATATGATTTTTCATCATTTAAAATCAAATATTAATAAATTTGTTTATTATAAAATCAAATTAATGTCAACTTTGGAAATATTAAATTAATTTATAATAAAAAGATATGAAAACAGTAATGGAAATATAATCCATTATTTTCACACCTGTTTAAAATTATATATTCATCTATAAATGTAATTGAACACAATAATTCATTAAATTTGATTTTTTATTGTTTTTAGTACCATTTTATTTAATTAATTATTACCTAAATAATTTATGTATTGGTGTTTATTAATCTTATAATGTAATTATGTTATCTCTAAAAATATAAACAAATTATCAAGAAAAATACAACTCATTTATATTCCAAAATAATATTTATAACCAAAATAATGTAGTTTCTTTCATATTCTAAATATTAATAGAAATTAAAAGGCAGAAAGGTACATTTTTTCATTTTCATTACCTAACTTATGATATAAACCACATTCAGGGAAACATTTCCCAAAAACTCTTAAAATTAGAGAATAAGGTCGTAAGGGTATAAATATATCTAGCCAATGGGGTTTCATCATGTTTTGGGTCATTCTAATATAATCCATCTAAAATTATCAACATTTATTGGAAGGGGGGATCCCAAATAAAGTCACGGGAGCTTAAAATAATGGTTACCAAGAGCATGATCTCTTACAATATAAGATCAATCTGATGGGAGGGACTATATGGGGAATTATTATACGTTATATTCTAATTTTAACCACTATGTAAACATGTTTTTATGAAATTTCTAAAATTTATTTTTTAATGTATCACTTATTCCGAATACGGAATTCATTTTCCCAAATTAAATTCAAATAAATTTCAAAATTTAATTTATATTTTTTTCCACTCGCATGTGAATAAAGTGGGTTTTGAAAGTGAAGATTGTTTAAAAATTTATACAATTTTTATATCCAATATCATTATGAAATTGATTCCAATGAGGAATATTGTATTAATTGATATAAAATTGTACTATTATTACATTAAAACTAATTAATAATATAGTTTAATATTATTACTATTTAAAACTAAAAGAACGTTTTCAATTTAAATTCTGTATTTTTCACTATTTATGAAAAAACTAAAGATTCTCAAAGAAATACCAATAATTCACCGTAATATAATTTTGAAATTACTCATTCAAAATTGAAGTTTATTTTTTCAAATAAATTTTATTAATGTGGAAAATTTTAATTTTAACTTATGTGTGAAAAACATCATTAGCCTATCATTTAGAAAAGATATTATTTTTCAGAAAACATTACTTTTTTATTTTAAATGATTCATATATTATTTAAAATAAATATAAAACTAATAACTATATAAAAACTATATATTTTCATAAATTAGTGAATTAAATTACTTATCAAAATTCCAACATCTATGTAATAACAATCATATTAAATAATATTATTATTATTATATTGTTGTTTAGTAAGACTAATTATTCTGTGTAACACAAGATATCAAGGGAAGATATAATTATTTGTAAAAAAATCCAAACACAGAGTTGTGTGTAACAAAATATATACATAGTGTTTCATATATCTCAATATTAACATGCTATTACGTATAAAGAAAAATTAACATTGTTTATCATGCAATGAAATTCATGAGGTAACTTTAATTGACTGAAAATTGATTTTTTTTATTTCACAAACACATTTAAAAGGAAAAGTGAGAAACCGTGGAACAAAAAAACAACCACCAAATACCAAAACAGAAACAAGCCCAGAACAAACCACCGAGTCTGATCCACCCTAGCAAATATATCATGACCCTAAGACTTCACCAAAACATGACCCGTCGGCAAGTAGTCCCGTGCGGAATTTCATGGGCACGGAACCAATGGAAAAGTCAAACCCTCTCAACCATCCAGATCCAAAAGGCCAGTGGAGGTGAAGGATTCATGCCTTGATCCCCTTCTAGAGTGAACCCAAGTAGTATGCTGGAAACCAAACAACACAACCAAACAAATAGAATGAAGATCCATACCCAACAAGTAATGAACAAACATTCCTTTCAATCCAACCACCCTACCGGAAACATAAACATAGTGATTGAATGAAAACTAGACCTCACATGATTCTGTATCCCTGAATAATTTCTATGATAAGGATGAATCCTACAGATTAGGTACCTCCCTCAACATCTTGTCAAACCCAGATGACAGCTGGTTCCATACCTGAATTTACTCCTCAATGCTGAGCATCCCTTTGTTGAAACCTCTAACCATGATTAGGTCATGTTTTTCAATCCATGCATATTTCTCATCATTGAGAAAAACCTCTAGAGACCTTCTAATAATCATAGCCACTTCTTCCTCTGATGCATTGATGAATAGGACCTGTTTGGTCCTTTCCACTTCTGAGGTTAGAAGCAGAACCAAGGGGTCACCCTGCTCTCTTACATTCTGGTGGATTTGGGTCCCTGAAACTATCCTTTTAGTAGTCTCCTTCTTTGCTGATCGAGTCTCCAAAGGTGGGGTAGAGAGAAATAGTCGTTCCTTCCCCTTCTCCTCATGAGGCCCCTGTTTCTCTTCAGGTTGGTCTAATCATCAGTCGAGTGCCTGTGATCGATCCCCTTGGTCATTTCCATGCCAGGCCCTGCTCCCTCTCCCAGATCATTAGGAACCGAACTCATATCAGCTTCTTGAGAGGCTATCAAACAAATTTTACAAAAGTACTGAGTTCTGAATTAGTTTCGGACCACATTACTTCCCACTAGGTGGAGCTTGTTCCACCATTTCCATCCCTTTCATCCCCTTATCCTCATCCTCGCTGCCCGAACTTTTCTCTTCATCCGCTAAAACTATCATAGCATCCTTCTCTTCATCCAGCTTTTGATTCATATTCCTTATAACCATACGAGTAGCCTCTAGTTCCACCATATGGTCATCCTTCGGTGGTCCAGACCGGTCCTTCCTCTGTCTAGAGAACACCTCTGACACCAGCGGGTTGATTTGGGTCGATCCCTTCCTCATCTGATAATCACCAGACGTCTCCTTAGACACTCTACTACAAACCATTAGACCAACTCCCTTTTATTTTTCCTCATCCATTCATGACCATTTTGGCCCCTGATCTCTCCCTAAAATACCGTTGTATGATTTTACTGAACCATCCTTCTCCCATCCAACTGCGATATTACAATTGATGTCATTCTCCATCCCTCCTTTGGCCTGAAAACCTCATTCGAAAAATTCCAGTGAATGACCCAGTTTGTTGCTAATAGAGAAGAAATCTCCGCCCTTCCCCCTACCCTTCACTCTTGTTGACCCCCGATTGTAGACATCTGTAGGACGACCCGGGAGTTTGCAGGAAGAGCAAAAATCAGTCCAGTTTTCATACACCACTTGCTGTTTACATCGGTACTCTTCTCCAATTGAAATCCAGAGCAAATCAAATGGAGTTTTGGATGGATTCACTACCACAGAGACCCGTGGATTTACCAGATGGAAAACAGCCTATGTATGACTATCGAAGCATAAAAATATATTGATTAAGTTTCCAATCATCTTTATAATTGAAGGATTTTGAAACGGTAATGGTTGATTTGGAAAACTTACCCAAACTGCCGCAGAAGGAGGATCACGGTTCATGTGGAAATCAAATGACCATCAAAAAAGGAAGATTAAAAAACCACCATAGCTTTGGGGGGCGCTCGACTAGGCTCGGATGAGATCCTCCTCATATGAAAAACAAATCATAATGTGGTTATTATCGAACAACCACACAGTCACCCTCTCTTGAATATCCCATGAGAGAAAAATGAACTTGTTGAAGGAGTCAACCGAGGTCCCCCTTTTCCTGAACCGAGCCACCAATGTGAGATTCAGAATAGTGGTGGATTCTGCGAACTCCGAAGAAGAAATCCAAAGATTCGGATGGCCGTCAATGAGATCCGCTACTTTAGGGCTAACAGAAACCATCAGAAATGGGGGAAAATCAGTATTAGAGAAAGGCCAGAAAGAAGGCTCCAAATCCCTACCCAACTTTGGGGGCCCCTCCCCCGTTGGGGGAGGAGGGACCATCATGGTAGTCGTCGTCATCACTGTGAGACGATGACCAACAGGAGGAAGCCCGCAGAAGCCGCCGTTGTCCTGAGGTAATTTTAGTTGATTTGAAATAAATACATCATAAAAAACACAGGTTGTTACTAGGAGGAACATCATCCATATTTTTCTTACCATTTTTTGTCTCTTTAGGATCCTCATCAATTAGTATTTAATTGGGATCCTCCAAATCTTTGGTGAATCCTAGGGGAATTATAGGTACTGATGAATTATTATTTTGAATCCCACTTATCAATGTGATGGAACTGACATTCCCCTTGGGATTTTGAGATGGTTTAGAATGAATATTTCCTAATTTCATACTTAATAGTTCATGGAGGGAATTGAAAATATGGCACATTTGTGTCTTTAACTCCCTAAATTGTCAACCATTTACCTTCAACTCTTTCTATTGGTAAAGAATAATTTTTGTCAATAGGTCATCAATATTAGAATCTACCTTTGGTTGATAATTCCCATTTTGTTGTTGAGTTTTTGATTATTTGGATTCAAATATCCTTTCGGGTTATTTAAACTCTTGTTGTTATGGTGTTGGGTGCTAGAAATTTTATTTAAATGGGGGGATTTGGTATTTTCTATAGCTGCACCTCATGTCTGAGTGATATTTCCACCCATGATTGTATGTTAGTGGAAAGGGATCATTATCATTATGGGGATGTGGTTGTTTTTATTGTTGATATAGTCACCCAAGGAATACGACGACACAAACCTATTTTTCTTGTAATTGGGGGAAACAACGGGTTTAGTGTACTTTTTAGTGAAAATTCCACTTGGAATCATAGAAGTGGGTTGGGATATATTTTCAGATAAACAAATTTTTCTCACTATAGTTTTCAATTAATATAACGTAGTATCAGTTAAATTATTTTCAAGATAAGGACAAACCTTATGAACTCCTCTAACATGTTTTGTACCTTGATCACCAAATTGTTGAGAGTTTTCCTCCATTTTGTAAATAAATTCAGATGAAGCTAATGATATTTTTTTGGCAAATTATCCTTAAATAAGACATCCATCCTGATATTATAAATAAGTGTGATGAAATCATAGAAATACTATATGAGGAGTTTCTCAAAGATTTGGTGATGTGGGAAACATGCAAAAAACTTCTCGAATCCCTTACAGTACTCATACATTGACTCCCATTGTACTTTCTTGATCCCCAGAATCGCCTTTCATATGGAATCCCCGATGCTAAAAGATATCTACAAGAATAGATGTATAAAATCATTCTAAGATGATACATCTTCAGTTTGTAAATAATACATACAATCTTTCACATTTCCATAGAGAAAAAATGTGAATTATATTATTTTTAATTGATCTTCAGAGATATTTATTGGTTTCAATGTTGAGAATACCATACTGAATTCATTAAGGTTTTTTTGGATCATTACTTGATCATCGATGAACTTTTGGAAGAAAGGGAATTAACCCAGATTATATTTTGATGTCCATTTAGAGATATTGATATGAAATTCATGTAGGTTGATAATTAATATTAGATTTATTCATATTGTGAATGGTTCTATTGAGATCATTATTATTATTTCAAACAATTGGATATTTTTATTATATATTTTTTCATATGTTCTTCCCATTTCAAATTATATAGAATGGTGGAATTCTTATAGTGGTTAAATGTAGACACATCATGTAGACCGAGATTGTCTAATGATATCCATAAGGTAGTGTTTAATATTGAGGTCTCGAACAAAGTGATCCTCATGATGGTAAATGTCATAAATCAATGAAAATAGAAAAATTAAGAATAATAAAGCATAATATCATGAGAATAAGATTCAATTCATGGTATAAATGTGAATAAAGGAGAGATAGAAAAATAAAAAAAATGACAAACATGAAACAAGAGACAAGAAATAATAAATAATAAAGAAGAGAAAATAAAATGGTAAAATAAAAAAGGAAAAAAAATATGTTCTAATAAGTTGATCGAAGTTATATCCTCCATCTTAAGATCATTAATTTGAAAGGAACTCTCAAATGATTTGTAATTTTTTTACTTATCAGGTGAATTAGAGTGGTTGACCAATGTCATTCCCTAAGGAGGGAGTACATAAAACAACATAATAAAGGTATTTTTTTAAAAAATGTACAATAAAATAAAATATTAAAAATTATGGTTGGATTATAATTTATAACACAAGAAGATATATGATGGAATGTTATTCGGTTTTTTCCATTTGAAATTGGATTAAAAAGACATAATGAGAATATATTTTTTCTATTTTTTTTTAAATGAGTAATCGATATAACTATACTAATTTACTTTATTATTAATAATTATCATTTTAATTAACATCCAATTAACTATGATCTCTTAATTTTTTAACACTCAATCCCTATGAAAATTAACTTAATCAAGAATATGAAATGAATTAAAACCTATTATAACTTTGGAACATGGAATCATAGAACTATACATTGATTAATGTTATTAAGGATATATAATGGTAAATGGAAAATAAGGGATCATATACATTCTGAAAATTATGATGAATTGAGTCTTTAGATTTTATTTGAACTCTATAAATTAATCCCATGTTATTTTGTTTTACCAATTAATTTCACACTCTCACAATTCGCACATTAATCAACCTCATGTATTTTTTTTAATTATTTAATTACTTGATTAGTTTATTTTAAGTTAAAAAATAATTCAACAAATAATATTATATTAATTACTGTATCTCATTTATTCAAAAGATAAATAAATTTATAAGGTTATAGGTAGACAAATTTCTAATAAAAACAACTCTTCCATGGGAGGTGTATGCATCAAAGAAACGAATTTCATTCACAATGGTTTATAAGGGTACAACCTAATCATGTTTCTAATATTGATTTCCCATAAAATGAGTGAATTAAATAAGGATAAAATTTAAAAAAACCCTAAGAAATAGAAGATATTATAAGAAGATAATTATGAAAACACAAGCATTACGACAAGAAGATAAAGAAGAAGGCTTCAATGAAGTGATCCTTGCTTTAAGAGCTATCTATATTGAAATGCCTAGAGAAATGGAGTTAAAATAATTATAATTTATTTTACATCACCAAATTATTGTTCAAACCCTTCCAATGGATAAAAATACACATTTAAAGAGGGGAAGGGATTATAGTTTTATAAGGGTTCACAAGTGTGAATTGGAAAATTTATGAAAATATTTTAAATCATTTTTCACTGATTAGCTGAACCTAAAAACATGTAAACCAACTATCCTTAAATAAGTATGATTTCAATTGAATTGTTTCATCTATATTTTCACAAAATTTTATCTCAATCTGATATTAGTTGAATAAATTATTCCCCAAATAGTGATGTGGTGTCCAATCTAGCTAGTCTTGTCTGGCATCAACTTCATGGATCATTTTCTAAAATAAAATTCAAGAAAAAACTATAATGACCTAAATTAATGTTTTAAGCCATTGAGTGAGGAACATTATAAAAATATTATAGTTCAAATAGTTCACAAAAAATGTTTATTTCTGAAATACTATAGCTAACATTAAAAAGTAAAAATAATAATTTTCATCAAATTTTCAAATGAATAATCTAATATAAATTTTTTCATAAATAAATATATTTAACACAATGTGAAAAAATTATATAATTTAACATCAATAAAATATTAAAAAAATGTGATTTAATATCCTTGACTAAGAGTTCACATAGAGTGTGCATGAAATGTGTGATGATAGAAAAACCACCAAACAAGCCTGTTTGGTGTAAAAATATAGTGGGTCAGCTGAAACGGATTTAATTATGAATACTATTCTAATTCTTTATTGATATACAAGTGATTCCCAACAAAAAAATTGATGTTGGATAGAAATTTTTTTCATCATTGTTCACTATTAAATATATGCGATCTGATATTTCAAAACAAAATAACTACCATAAATCCCACATTAAGGGTTTATCAAATCCACCTGCCACATAAATTACCATGGAGTAAGTCACGATGGATATCGATGAAGAAGAATGAATACAAATCCCTATGCCACTGTAGGAATCATAAATCACAATGGATTATTTGGTAAGTTCAAAACTACAATAATGATCCTCTATGATGAATTTATACACCTCAATCACCAATGTAATACCATAAAAGAAATGAAAAAGTCTTGGGTTTCCTACATGAACTCATGTATTTTCATGCAAGAATTAGTATTCCATTGAATCTAAAAGAAATATTGAATCAGAGAATTCCAAAGACAATACCCTTAACTATTTAATCCATTAATGACTATGATAAGCTCATTTAGTGCCACTATATTGGAATAAAATAATTTTATTTGTGATTGTTATGGGAATACTATTTATTTCATATTTTGAAGATAGAAAATAAACAACTAATAATTATGATGTAGATAAAGATATAATTCCATGTTCATAAAAATCTAATTTATGGAATGTATGTGATAAAGGGTAATTAAGTGGAATTCATGTCATGGCTTTTATAATCAATAAGTGTTTAAATTTAGGATCTCCTGAGCTCTTTGGATGAAAGTGGGGAAGTAATATGATCCCTTGGACTGGGAGATTAATTCACACTTTAAGAAAATGTTTTCATGATTTTAAAAGATATGACTTGGATACCAATGAATAAATAAATAAAATTAATTTAAGGAGATATTTTTCACATTGGGTACTAATATAAATAATTCACATTATAGTTTCTGATTTTTTTCCTAATTTATCTATCTTTCAATGTATTTCAAAATTTTCATGATTGAACTAAATTGTTCTCTTTTCTCTGTAGTTTTATTTTCTCTCTCTCTCATTATATTTCATTATATACTTATTAATTATGAAATTCACCACTCGTAATAATGATTAACTAACCTGTAGAGTGTCCCAATAGAGGAATCTAGTGTGAAACCAAATTCTATAAACATTCATATTTAATGTTTCTGACATTCATTAGGTTATATAGGGGATGATTAGTAGTGGGTAAATTTAACAGTTGGTCCTCACTATAGTTTTATTACGTGTAATTTTTTATTTTTCACTATTTTCATTCCCTTTCATAGTCACTAAGGAATATGATGGATCCTTGGTGGTATTATGTTAAATGGTTATGATTTGAGGACAAAAATGTAACTAAAGGGTGCTCTCAATTGAGGGTTCCTTTATCTTACTGATCATAGAGAAGATATATCTGTAGATTATGTGGCGATCATTGAGTGCATGTTTATTCACAAACAAGGTATAAGAGGACGAGAACCCATACAGTGGAGTGTGTTCATTAATTAGATAGGATACAATCTATGAGACAATGAACGTTCACTCAAGATGTTTCCTTTTGGAGAGTTTCCTTTCTAACTAACTCCATTTTGACTACAGTTTCATCTATATGATTCCTTCTAGTATTATATTACAATTCATAATCCCCCACTTAATTTACTACACTTTTAATAAATCTAAAAACATAAAAACATAAAAATATAATTAGTAATAGTTAGTGAATGACTAGAAAATCTCCCCAAGAGATATAACTATGAAAAAATATTATATTGCATTAGGAAAAATAAATAAATTTTTTTTCCACCCTGAGATAGGTGTGTCAAAAATTGGACATGTTTGTTAGGAGATATATTTTCTTTAAAAAATTAATATTTTTCACATTTTATAAATAATTTTCAATTTTTTTCTTTGTAAACATAAATAAATATCTATAATCTATTTAAATTTTGATTATTATACATATACTAACCCCTTTCATGTGAAAAATATAAGAGAAATTTATTATGAAAATGAATCCCAATTGTAGAAATTAGATCCAAAATGCAATTGGTTAGTAACCACATATAATTTATAACTAAATACCTTTTCTCATACAATGAGTAAAAACTAGGGAAACGAGAACTAAAACCAGTGGGGAGGATATTTTACCACTAATTTTTCAAAGTAAAGAAGCTAAGGGGGTGAAGTAATTACTATAAATTCTTCTATCAATCCTCAATCATCCCTGGATAAAGAAGAATCATAAAGAAATATTTCTACTAATACACTTGTGAGAGGTCATAAAAATTTAGATGTGTACCAGAATTACTTTTTTGAAGGTATCATACAACACTATCTTGAAATATTTGAAGGAGAAGAATAATTAGATCCTTTTTATCTTCCTCTAGCACTATAATAAAAAACCACCCATGTGGTGGGGTTTCAAGAGTAGATAAAGGATATTGACTACCTACCTTTATCCATGAAAACCCTACTCCAAGAGGCACTTTCTACTGAATGAAAACATGTATTCGATACTACTCATAGGGGTAATATTTTATTGAACTCAATTTAGTATAATATTAATGAAACTAATTTTTTTATTACCTCAAGAAATCTATAATTTTCAGATTCATACAAAACATGGGTTAACTTCGATGTTGGTGACGAAGATATTGATCCAGTTTATGTGGAACAAATAATTCTCCCCAAACTCATTAAATAATTTTTAGAGGGAATAACTGAATAATTTCTAGTGGGTTTACATAATGAAAATATGTTATAAGTTTTATTCTTTGAGAGTGGGGATTTTACCATTAATTTATATTATTTTCAATCCATTCAACATAAAAATATTATTGATTTTTTATCTGAAACTTTTAATGTGGCACATTGTGATCAATTCCATGATGTGAATTAAGTATCCTAGTAATATTTTCAACAAAAAAGAGGAGTTACCTTATTTTCTCATACCTCACCATGAAAATTGTACCATATTTCACTTGGTATAGATCTGATTTACTCTATACATGTGATACTCTACATGAAATTCAATATAAGTCACAATAGAAGGAAATATATGTGGTGTATAATCTCAATGAAATCTCACAAAATAATAGATTTTATATAACAAGTGGCATGACCTTTCTATGGGAAGCAAAAAGCCAAGAACAAATTAGTGGGTTAAACAATGATTTATCCTTCCTATTTTCTTCCCCTTTTTTATTTCTACGTTTATTTAATTTATATTATTTTAGAGTTTTTATTTTATATGAACAGTCGGATTAAATAAGGGGATTAACTCTTGGATGCCTTTAGGACCAATAAAACATGTTGTATTTCTCTTTTAAATTTGTTTAATAACTGAAAATATTTTATAAACATGCTTGAACATTAAAGAAGAGTGTTAGAAAATTGTGGGGTAGTTTGAACCTTTTTAGAGATGAATAAGTTTTTGGTTTTTTCATGTTTAATTTTTTTAAATTTTTGGTGTATTTTTAGAAATATTTAGCTTCATTGAAAATAAATCCATCCAAAATTATCTTTTTTATGAAAGCATAATTAGTAGAGCCCTACAAAAAAAATTAAAGAGTTCTAAAGTAATATAGACTAAGTGGATCTACCCTAACGAAGATTACACATGACTTTGGGAGAGTCCCCAACCAAGAAAATAGAAAACATTGATAACCATTTATAATATCAAAAGACAAGAAGTCATCATCTTATCCCCCTCATTCTTTGTATGAGTATGTTCCACCTGTGGATCAATAAAAGTTTTTTATTTTCAAATGATGTAGGAAATGTTCCAAGTAATTTTAATACTTCACTTTATAGAACCATGGATAATGGTTGAGCCTATTTCTACTGACTCCAAAACAATGTTGTGCGATGGGCATACCTCATGAATTTTCAATATTCATGATGTTTCAAATCATTTTTGACATATTATTTTCATTTTTATTATATTGAGAGTCTTAAGGAATGATTTAAATATACTTTTTTTTGTTTTAATCATATTAAAAGATGTTTATGTAATTTACATCTATAAAAAATTATGATGTCACCATTTTAAAATAACATCTTTACATTAAACCAAAATTTCAATACTACTGTTATATGTAAACAATATAATAAACCCTTTGTATCAATAAAATTCCTTGTTTGGTCGCTAAATTACAAATAAATTATCTTTACCCTGATTTATCTAGAATTAATTACATGAATATGGTTTAACTCAAGTGTGGGGGGGAGAAGATAGTCTACACAAAAGGATTAAAAATTTGTTTGAACTGGGATAAAGTAGATAAAGAATCAATTTTGTTACTTTCTTGTTAGAAATTCATTATAGAAAGATGTGAGGTTGAAAAAAATATGATTCAGTACTAGAAATGGAGTTAATCATAGCTTAAAGATAAATATTTACCTTTATTTACATAAATAAAAATAATTATGTTAAAAATATTAATAAACTAAATTCAATTTTAATCAATAACACAATTGACGAAAGTGGGAATAAATATATCATTGATGCTAAAAAATGTAAGGTGTGGACTTTTGAAAAAATTAATAAGTGTGTAGAGTACAATATTTTGGAAGGGGGAGTGAGTGAGGTCCCATTCTTGAGTTTAAACTATTTAATATATTTTACTTCATTTTAGATCCAAGCCTTTTCATTATGCTTCTATGTTTTGGAACATTTAAATCCTTCCAACCTTTTAATCTTAGAACAACCTAGGTAAAGTCCTCATCATTGGCACATTTTGATGATTTTATGAATTTAATATTATATTAAGTAATCGAGAATATATAAATAATTTATTCATTTAAGAATGAGAAAATCAAAAATTCAAAATCCTAGAGTCAATATAGATAAACATCTAGGAAGATATGTGAAAAATTCTATGATAATTAACAAGAGACTAAATGAAATTTTATGATTCAATGAAAAAATATCGAATTAAAATACATTAATTATTTATGTTATTATATTGGTTCGATAAATTGAAAATTGATATCAATTATATCTTCAGAATCTTGAATTGACCTTGGTATATATGATTTCATGGGAGTGTATTCCTAAAGTGTGGGGGACATGAAAAAAATGACATTTTCATATAATTTATCATATATTTTATTTATTTACATCCCACTAATTTATCATTTTGAGTTTTATTGTAGACTATTTACATTTTAGGAGTTATTTACATTTAAGTGTGATAATGACTTAAAAAATAAATTTTCATTGTTTATTTTATCATTGGAATTGTTATAATATATGTTATACTTAACATTGAGTGTTTTGATGATTTTTTAATGTGTATGGAGTTTATTTATAAGAAATAAAAATAGCTCTATGTTAAAATCATAAATATGGAATTGAAGCAAGTCGATGAATCTTATATAAGTTGAGCGGTTTTTAACAAAGGACAGTGTTACTTCGTAAGCATGATTTTATCCAACGTGTGATCATGGTACCCCCAATTTAATCATAGTTAATCTCCTAAAATAATGACTTCATCTCATATATAATAATGGTCCTCCCACCATAATCTTGATTTTCATCCTAGAATACGAATGAAACCCGACTTCACCACAATAATCATGAATTTGTGAATTTGGCATGTGGGATGGCCCTATAAGGATGGATTTTACCTCCAGTTTACCAAAAAGAAGATAAAATGAGATAAGAACCCAAGTTGATTGAAGATATCCACCCATATTACGTTTTAAAATCTTGACCAAGGTTCTCAAATAGGAGTTATTATTGAAGTGTCCAATGTGGGTTTTCCCTAGCCAAAGATAGCACACAATGTAGGTTGGAAGTTTCTGAATAGATAAAAACTCATGAGAGGACCATATTAGTGGACTAATATAGTTGTAATTGCCTATATTATTTTTTAAATTAAATATAATTTTGAATGAATACATTCCTTATTATGTGAAGTAGTCATATAACACTAATTAACTAAATTTAATTACTATTTTATACCATTATAAAATATTTCTATAAAATGATTTTTGGGAATAGATTCCTTTAAAATACTTCATTATTTGTAATATATGTATTACAGAGTGATCATGATGATTGATATATATTAAGGGTTATAATAAAATATAATTAATCCATATGGATGAAGTGATGACAAAAACTGGTAGGATCATACCATATGATGGTCACTTATCAGAACATCATACGGTGATGTCTTCACTAGGATTTTCTCTCAACCAAATCCAAGATGAGATTGGAAAACTAAAACTCAATCAAAAAATTTTATGGGTGAAATTAAAGCTTATAGATATCATTGTACAAAAAAATTTCATTGAACCACCCCAATAATGTATAACCATTACACACCATACCCTTAGGGCGTGTGCTAATGTCATAAAGGTTTATGTATCTTGGATATAATAGTAGGAGGAAATCATCGTTAAATGAAATTGTATTTTCCAAAATCTCAGTTCCTTATTACTTTAATTATTTATAAAAAATAATATAGAAAAATAAAGGATAGAAATGGTATAATGGATTTTTAATAAATTGAAAAATAATTATTTTTGGAAAAATATATATATGTTTAATTTTTTTTGAAAATGTATTTTTATGAAAAATTTATGAATTTGAAACAAATATTTATTTCCATATAAATGTTATAAAAATTATTATCTACTTATTTATAAGTAATATAATTATTTTATGAAATCATAGGATTTTTTCAAAAGAATTTAAATTCAATCATGTAAAAAAATCCTTTTTAATTAGTTAAAAATAACTTCTTTTTTCAAATTTAAAATTATCATATTTATAAAAAACATTTTGAGGAAAAAAATTCTTTTTTAAATTCATCTTGTTGAAAATAGAAAATACTTAATTTTTCATAATTTCATGTCATAATCTATTTTTTGGGTTGAAATAAAATATTGTATAAATATAAGATATGTGTTATTACATCAAAATGAACAAAAATGATTTTATAAATTTTTTGATTGGTTATATTGAAAAAAATATATTTTTGATTAAAAAGGTATTCTGATGTGATATTATTATTTTTCTAAACATATATATTTCCTTCCAAAATCTAAAGATTATTTTATGATTTTAAAACAATTATTTAATAACATGAGTCAATTTGATAGAATCAATGATGTTACTTACATATATTGGGATGATGAAAAAAATAATACTTCAAACCACTCCCCTTTAGAAAATACATTGGTTAAATCCATGTGATCAATAATGGTTTTTTATATTTTATAACTAAGAGTCAAAAACTTGTCTTTATAAATTAATAAATAAATCCCCTATGTTCTCCAATAAATACCCTACCATTCTCCAATTCTTCTCCAATTCAAATCCATTGATCCAGAATCTATTCTGACTCATCCTCCATAAATCCCGTCAAAATGATTTCTATAATCTTAAGGAGTCCTTCCATTGTTTTAAAAAGAATCCTTTCAAGGTAAGGGATCCCTCTTTCCTATTTTTCATTCAAGCACATCCTTTATAATAAGGCTTTTGATTTTATATTTATCATATTTTCTTATATTTATGATTATTCCATTCATATCTATATGGTTCAAAAATAATGAGATATGACCTTCCCCAATCAGTAGTCCTTTATATGAAATTTTATGTTAACTAGTTAGGATTTTAAAATCATCCAGTGTTTTCCTTTCGAAACTGTTGTATTGTGAATACAAATCCCTATTTTCAATCAAAGGAATTCAATTAGATATAAATATCCTTAATTTATTAAGAAATTCCATGTCTGGAACCCACATTCATTAGTCATCAAAATAAAATGATGAAATAATGTCATATGATATATGGTTTTGGGGTAGACATGAATTTAAAAATAATGATGAGTGCACTCTGATAGCACTCCAATTAATTGGATGATGTTATAGTCTCATGAGTTACTCTATGTGGTGCACAATAGGTTTGTCTATGAAAACTATGTTATGATTTCTTAGAAATTTCCCATGACTTGTTCTTATGATGTCACATTTAATGTTGTTTCTGCATTCCTTTGATACCATGATTTTATGATATTGTTTCCTCATTTCATACCTCAATGTGAATATGTATGATTATCACCTATTTATGTTATCATAATATTACTCTTGAATTATATGTTTTATTTATTCTCATGAAATAATATAATTATTAAATTATTAGGATTTATGGACAACCCGTTTATTTTTTATATCCCCATGTTATCTTATGTAGTATTAAGGGTTGAAAGGAAACTACGAGTATCTTATAGAGTTCTAAAAATATATGTTGTATTTTATTTTTAGTTAACGGTTTATGTATCTAGTGTCCCAATGAAAATAGTCCAATTGATTTTTTTGAATGTATTATATTGAGATTTATGTCAAAAATCATGAAATATAATGTATTAGAAATATGGGTTTTATTATTAGTATCAGAGGAAAATCTAGTTTTTTCATGGGATTAAGAAAAAAGTATAATTTTAACATCACTATGGATAAGTCAAGTATAGGAAAATATCTTGTAATTTTGCTAGAGTTTATAGAATGTGGTTTAAAATAAATAAAATCCATTTTTTGATAGTACATGTTAATGTGGATCTACCACAGATGTACCAAGGGTTAATGTAACACCATGAGATTTTTTGAAATATTTTATTCCAATAAATCTAATATTTTTGTTATTTTTTCATTTCATACAACACTTAATATAGCTTCTTTATATGAAAGCACTAAGTTTGTCTTTAATTATACACAACACCAAGTCATACATGCACTACACTCAATACTATGATTAGATTTTGGTACACACAAAACTATGTTTGTATTGTGCTACACGCAATGTCGAGTTTACTCAATAGTTTTTGTTAAATGCAAGGCCAAGTTTTATCGAACTACAATATACTATTAATACAATTATTAAAATATTTTTATAGTTAACACATATTCTTTTGAATGGAAGATAAAAATAATATTAACTATGTTTTGAAAATAATATCAACACATGTATATAAAGTTAATTATTTGGTTAAAATTAGTTATAAATGAATGTAAGAACTATTTGAGAAGGAAGAAATTACTTTTCTAAGAAAACTATTTTTGATGTATAAAAAAAATTATATTAATGAACTAAATAAACCAATTTTTAAGAATGTTGTCAAATAAATTAAATATTATTTATTCAATCAATATTTTATTACTCATCCAACAGATTTGATATGTATAAGATAAGAATAAATATAACTTATTGGAAAAAAAGATGTATTTTTACAAAAGGTAAGTTTACTACCTTTTAATAGTGAAAAAATTTTAAATATATGTATTTATGATTTGATAATTTTTTTAAAAAATAAACATCATTTCTTAAATATTAATATCAAAATATACCTGGGTTACTTTTTAGAATTTCTATGTGACGATTCATTTTTTAATTGTATATTGAAAAATGTATACATTTAATTCAAAACATATTTTTAAACTAAATTATATATATAGTTAAATTATATATGAATTTAGGTCTAAATTATAATGAGAGAAATTATACATAAATTAATCAAATTTATGTCAATTGAATCAATTTCACATTGAAAATTTATAAAAACATTTTAAACATTTAGACGTAAAAACCTGTATTCATGGCATATCAATGGAAATAATTTTAAATTAATTTATATCCATTATGTGTTTATGATTTTGAAAAATTGTTTCCATTTTTTGAATAATAATATTAAAAAATATTTTGTATGGTAAAAATATTTTTTTACCAAACATATTTGTGAAAGTAATTAAAATTAATCACATGGATTAAAGTAAAAACGAGTATACATAGAAGATAAAATTTATCTTATGGAGGAAAATAACCTAGATTGATATCCAAAAAACATTTTAGACACATATTTATAAAATATACTGTCTTTTATCTGGAATGTAAAATTATTTGAGGCACATGATTTAATGAAGAAACCTCAATAGAGTTCACCATTTTATATTTACAAGAATGCCACTCCTCTATTAAACGACACTCACCCCCTTAACTTCCTCACACCTCTCAAGACACTTTGGATCATCCAAAACATGCCAAAATTATCTCCCAAATTACATAAATTCATCCAATAATCCTACCTTTTCTAATAAATCCATCCAAGGACCCCCTTTGGTGCAAACAGAAAAGAGTTACTCAAATTAGAGGTAACATCATTCAACAAGAACGTTGTTTTTATTTATTTCTCCACTCCCTAAATTATTATTATTACATGATTATATAATAGTCTCATTATCATAAATATAAATATATTTTTTATGTTAGGGGTTCAAACAATAATCAAATACGCTTCCATCAAATAGGAGGAGCAATCATCGTTTGTTTGTACGGCGGACTACCGCCACACGAACTTATCTTACTTGTTCTTCGATTGAAAAATGTCATGGATGAAAATAATGATGGAAATATTGTTTTTATATGATATATATTATATTTATTATTTATTTATGATTATATAATTATTATATATAATATACCTTCATTCTTACCATTATGTGTAAATAGGATAACTTTTTTTGTGGATGTGTGGACTATAACGTCCTGAAAGCGATGTGATTCGTTAACACGTTACAAGGAATGAGTTAAGTATGAGTTTAGTAAAATTTTAGGATATATCTATAATAATAATTATATTGGAATTATAATATATATATAAATATATGTTATTTACTTTCTTTCTTTCAAGATGACAATAAATCTGAAACAACATTCTTGCATACATAAGGCTTACCATCTCCATCAAAGGTTTATTCCATTTCATATTTATATAATATATAATTTATTTTGAATATTTATATGATGGTTATATATATATATATATGTATTATATTTAAATCATTGTTTATATTATTTAAATAATTAAATAATGAACTAAATAATAGGATAATGATTAACCTGTAAAAACATATTCAAAAAAACAAACCGGATATTACCTCAAAAGTAATATTAACATGGAATTATTAATAAATAGGTAATATAAAGTCATAATAAAATAATATATGGTATTATATATATTAATATAGTTCAATGTTATATTTATAACAAATTAAATTTAATATACCAGTGTTTTGAATGTGTACGAAGAAAGTCAAGACTTATTTTAAGGGTTTTCTTGTCTCACTTATATTTTTATGAGTCATATACCTTATTCACCACTAATATATGTTATGTGGTGTTTATAGTTCCCATTAATTTAATATACTATTATTATACTTACATTTATGGTTATTTACATATTCATTTTATGATATATCTTTCATGGGATTCATTTTTCCTATGTTACCAAATTAATAATGTAATTTTGTCTCAATTTGCCTTCTTTGAGACATATATCATGTTATGAACCAATATTTTTATATAAGGTGTATATACTATCATTTTACATGGTATACCATGAATATTCATTTATAATTATATTTTAAGCATCATTAATCATTATTCTTTCCATATTAATAGGATTCTTATTTAGCAAAGTGGTAACGATTTATTACTACAATAATATCCTTTATCAAAAAAATGATTATGATTCTACTAATGAAATATTATTATCCATATCTCAATAAATCTCATTAATTTTTTTATCCTATTATTATCCATGATATCTCCAATTATTATTACCATTTATAAAATCTTTTTTAATTAATACAATTAAGACTGTATGTTAATAAAATATGACATTATTTCTCTTTTGAGTCAGAAATTTATTTTATTCACAAAAGCATATTTTCTAAAAATATCTTCAAAAATGTTTTACTATGATGCGTAAAAGAAATTTTTCCAATTTTTTAGCTTTTAAAAAAAGTTTTTTTTAAAAATAATCTCCTTCTCATTTTTTTAATCAGGCATATTTCTAAACGTTTTATAATGAAAAAGGAATGTTCAACATGTATATATTTACCCACCATAATGACAACAATTTCCTTGATGATTCATTTTAATGTTTACATTGTTATTTTTAAAGGAATATTTTCCCAACTACTCTATAAATTCATTATTTTAATGTGGTTATCAAATTAAATGTTTTTAAAAAATGTTTTATATTGTAAATATAGTTTAGAATGGTTTTCATATCTTCATTTATATGTTTTTAAGGTTATTTTAAAAGGAAAATGGTTTTCAAATTTTTTATGTATTAAAAATACTTTTCAAATAGGAAAGTATATTTTCCTCGAGGAATTTTTTAAATGAATATTTCAGGGTCCCTTTATATGTTTTAAAAGTGGATTAAATGAAATGGATTTTGAAAATTTTATATGTTTTAAAAGGTGATTTTAAAAGAAAAGTTATGTTACAAGTGATCTTTAAAAATCATTCTCCATCTAAGATTATATAATTTTTTATATTTTACTCTTTAAATTGGTTATGATCAAATGAATCCATTATTTTTCTTCAATTTAATGGTTTATTATTAATATGAAAAGTTATTTATGAAACCCATATCACTTCCATGGGTTATACCATGATAAAATTTTTATGAAACCTGCATCCATTCCTAGGTTATTTTATGATCAAATAATTATGAAACATGTATCTTTTTTATAGGTTATGATGTGATGAAATTATTATAATATCAATTTCGTTTTATGGGTTATGATATGATGAATATGAACCCCATATATTTTTATGGTCCACGATTTGATTAATATTTTATTATCTTGTGTAACATGTTAGTATGATTTCATTATATGGTGGTTGGGAGCTATATATACCTACAATTACTTGGGTAATGATAAATGTTTCGTGATCTAAAAGGGTACAAGGTAGGGAGTCCCAATCAAAAAAAATAGGGCATCCAAATCCTAAAATAAGACGGTATACATGAGGGAATCCCAAGCCCGAAACAAGATGGTACATGGGAGGGAATCCCAAGACCGAAATAGAGGGTATCCTAAGGAAGATAGAATAGGGTATGTTGGAGAGTATCTAATTTCTAAAATAAGATTGTAAAAATAAGGGCATCCCTATACCAAATCAAGAGGTAATCCTAACCCTAAAACAAGATGGTACACGAGAGTCCAACCCAAGCATAAAATTATAGGGCTCATAGGAGGGAATCCTATACATTAAAGAGGATGTCGTCTTAATCCTGAAACAATAGGGTACACATAAGGCAATCCCAAATTCAAAACAAGAGGGTACAGAATATGGAATTCCCAGGCCCAAAACTAGAGGGTACATTTTGGGGAAACCAAATCCTAAAGTAGGCACATAGGTTATTATCCCATGGCTAACATGTTATGATTGTCTTGGTTAGTATCCTTTCCATATTATTTTTTATTCTTATATGTATGCCACAATTCTAGGTATTGTTCCTATATTATTCTCTAATGGACTATGCTCATGATTCACTTATGATTATTTTCATATGAACTACCAATTTTTATTCCATGACTCATGATTATGATATTTAATATGAATGGTATGACATTTAAGTGTTAATATCATGTTATCATTCCCTTATGATCTTGTTTTGCTTATATATCTCTATTGTTTACCCTTAATAAGCATCTAAGATCACCCCTTTCTTATGCTTCCTTTACCCAAGTTAATAATAAATGTTTTAAATATAAGTTTTAAATGGAATGATTTTTATTGTAGATGATGAAGAACATTCACCAAGTTAGAGAATTATGTTTCCAAGATTACTTAGACAGAAAACTATTATGGTCCTCAAAAATTTATTTTTGTAATTTGTTGAATATTTTTCTAAAATGATATAATATCTATTTATGTTCATTCTATGTCTCTATAGTTGGTATCAAAAGAGAGGATTAGTCAACCATTGGAAACAAAGATGAGAAAACATTAGTGATATCACTATGTATAATTCTAAGGATATGTCAAGAATGTATCTATGGATAATCCTAATTTGTCAATGATATAAAAATATGTGTCATGATTTATTAATGATATATGTAATTTTTTATGATTACAGGGGTTTCTACAATGATTAGTGTTTCTCACCCTATGATTTATAATTTTATTCAATGTAAAGAACAAAAAGAAACAAGGTTAAAATTGAATTCTTCAGATGTGGAAAGTATATGAATTATGAAAATAGATTTCCTATGTGGAAATATCATGAAGATATTTGATAAGGTTTTATGAGTATTGTTTATACTATTGATGATAAAGAGACCGAAAACTATATATGAAATTTATGGAATTTTCTAATAGTTTTATTTGTATTAAAATTAATAATCGTGATTATATTTAAGTTGAGTAACCTTGTGAAATGATTAATATTTCATATTCTAGGAATGTGGTAATAAGGAATAAGATGATGAAGCCCCAGTAATGGTTTAAGAATAAATTTGGATGATTGATGTGTATATGTTTTGGAATTAAATGATTATATATATAAATCATTAAATGTATATGTATTTGTAGTATAATATATTTATTAAGGATTTAAAGGGATATGTTGAATGGTGTTGGAGACATAGAAAAGTGATTTAATTGAAAGGTGATATTTTAATTAAGGGAAGGTAACCATTATAGTGTGACTAATGTTGATATAATGATGTTTTGATACAAATATGTTGAATATGAATAATTAAATTAAACGGTACTGATTACCTTAAAATTGATTGTGGAATACTGGTTTAGGCTCTCATTTATGAAGTTAATAATTTTTTTGATTTAAATAGTATTTCCATTAAACTTTTGAATAATGAAACATGCGTGATTTCAATAAGTATTTTTAGTAATTCGGGTAATTACCAAGATTCAATGGAATTGGTAATGAAGATGTTCACATGTTTGGTTTTTGATAAATAATATCATTTTAAGGATATATGGGGGATCAAGGACAATTTTTTAAAGAAATTTAGTTATTTTCTTTCTAAAGATTTAAATTTTTTTCATTCCGATGGGTTACAAGGTTGACCTTTTATGGAATATTTTATGCTAAAATTTAGATGAGGTTTTTAATATTTAGAGTATTATCCCTCTATATGAGTATTTATTCATATTGGGTAACCAGTGCTAACCATTTTTCTATGATTCTATCTAAATATAAACGGAATGACATATCATTCTACATAATCATCTATTTGTACTTTAGTGATGAAAAATGAACCATCATTTATTGGATTAATAGATTAAGTGGAAATTGAGAAAGGTAAAACCACAGGGTGATATTAAACATAAAAAAGGATTAAAATCAAGTAAGTATACTACCTTATCTTCTGTGATGTTAAAATTATTCCTCAACTTGAATAAAAGGATATTGAAAATGATTTATCTTAATACCGTAGTTTTTGTTAGACTGATGGTCTTATAAATCGTCAATCATTTATGATTTTGAGACCCTTAACATTCTATTGATCATTCAATTATTGGTGATCAATGTTATTTATCACAATCTATAACAATTTACACTTTTCCTCTATGTCTAACCCTCACTCCCAACCAATCTTCTCTTATGTGGAATCCTATTTATGATTTACTTTGGGTTATCCTTAGGGTTCAAATTTTCCCTTTCTAAAGGATGTTTCGGTATTTTTTTATGATGTGGGGCTCTAAGAAAGCAAATTTCATGTATTAAAACATTGATAACCAAAATGAATTTTGATAGAGAAATACATTTTCATAGGGGGTAAAATGTAACACTGTGAGATTTTGTGAAATATTTTTTTCCAAATTAATCTGATCTTTTTTATATTTTTATTTTCATACAACACTAAATAAAGAATTTTTATATGAAAACACTAAATTTGGATTAAATAATCCACAAAACCACGTTAAGATTTCACTATAAAAAAAAATTTAAATTATCTTGTGGTACACAAAACACTATGATTGGCTTATTATACACACAATAATGAGTTCCACCAACAGCTTGTTTATTCACACTAGCCAGAGTATTACCATACTGCACTATAATATTAATATTATTTTTGAAATGTTATTTTAGTTACCACCTAGTTGTTGGAATAGATTTTATGAATAATATAAACGAAATTTTAAAAATATGATCAAAACAAGTATATAAAATGACTCATTTGTCTATCAATTAATCATAAACGAAAGTAAGAACTATTTTAGAAGAAAGAAATTACGTTTATATAAAAATTATTTTTCTTTATACAGACATAATTTTTTATTAATAAATTATACAAACCAATTTTGATGAATTTTTTCAATAAAATTTATATATTATATATTCAATATATATTTTTAATACTCATCAATTAGATTTGAAAGGTATAATATAAGTATACATCCAATTTTATGAATAAAAAGTCATATTTGTCTAAAAGGTAATTTTACCACCTTTTAACGGTGAAAACATTTCAACTATATTTTTTTAAACTTTTATAATTTTATTTTAAAAAATAAAATTAATTTTTAATGCTTAATATCATAATTTACATTGGGTTAATTTTTTGTATTTTTCTGAGAAGTTTCTTTTTGTGTTGAATAGTATAAAATATTGAATTTTAATTCAAAACCTTTTGTCATATAATCTATTTATATTGTTTTTTATATGTTGAATTTAATTAAAGTGTATCTGGATCAATTATTCTTCAATTAATCCAATTTAGGTCATTGGAAATAGCTTCACATTGAATTTAGATATAATATCATTTCAAACTTTTGGACTTTTCTGCTTTTAAACCCCTCTTTCACGACACGTCTACTTGATTAATTTTAAATTATTTTCTGGCACTTCTAAGTTTATAATATGGAAAAATGGATTCCATATTAGGAATAAGAATAATTTTTAATATATATTATGTTCAACTTAGTTATTTATGAAAAATATTAGTAAAACAAATTAATATTTATTAAAGTGATTAAGGTAAAGAGAGTTTACTTAGTGGTTAAACATTAACATATGGTTCCTAATACTAGAAAAACTTTTCAAAAATCTATATTATTTAAATACTTAGACCATTTCATACCATGGATAGAAAATGGTTAATTATTAGAGGAGTATTATGTAAGGGAGACCCCTCAACTGTGAATTCCTTTTTGTATTAACAAGAATGCCACTCCTCTTGCAATATAAAAGGGCACTCACCCACTAACTTACTCACACATCTCAAGACACATTGGCTCATAAAAAACCTACCCAAATGGGCTAAAAATTCACATACTTTGTCCCATAATATTTTTCTTTGAAATAGATTCTATCAAGGAAGCTATTTGTGGAAAACAAAAAAGTGTTACTAAATGAAGAGGTAACATCCTTCCAAATAACATTAAATTTTTTTATTTCTACACCGCATAAATTATTATTATTCCATGATTATATAATATAATTATTATAATGAAGATAAATTTTTTTTATGTTATGGTTTCATCCTACACCCGCACACTCTATAGTAAAATGGGATACACAATTGTCGTTTGTGGGTACGGTGGACTACTGCCTCGCAAACTGATGTCGCTCGTTCTTCCATTTCCACCATTAAAGGTAAGAAATAATGATGTAATTTATGTTTTATATTATATATTTGATATTTATTATGTATTTATTCTTCATTAATTAATATATAGAACATTTATTAATGCTTTCCATTTTTTGTAAAAATGATAACTTCTTTTGTGGACGTGTGGACTATTTTCTTTTCAAAGCATTGTGATTCCATCACACTTTACGTGGAAGGTATTAAATATGGATTTCGTAAACATATATGAAAATATATGAAATTATAATTATACTAAAATTATAATATATATATATACATATATTTTATTTAACTACTTTCCATCAATACGATAATAAAACGGAAACATCTTTCATGCTTACTTACGACCTACCATCTCTATGAACAATGAATTCCATTTTAAATATATATATTTTATAGATTATTATAAATATTGATATACTGTATATATATGATATTTAAATCATCTTTTATTTTCTATAAATATGTAAATAATGATCTATGTATGAGGATCAATAATAATAAGTAAAATCATATAAAAAACAAAGAAGATATTACCTAAAACATAACATTCAGATGGAATTGTCGATAAATGGGTAATATTAAGTGATAATAAAATCATATATGGTATTAAATATATGAATTTGGTTATCTTATATATTTATAATAAAATTAAATTAATTATATAGGATGTTTTAATATATACAAATAATGCTAAGACATAAGGTAAGGGTTTTCTCATCTCTCTTTTATTTCAATGAGGCTTATACCTTATTTACCACTCATTTATTCTATGTTGTGTATATAATGACAATGAATGTATTCTATGATTATTATATTGAAATTTATGTGTGTTTAAGTAACCCATATATGATCTTTCATTAATGGGGTTCATGGTTCAAAAGTTACCAAATCTGTAATGTAATTTTGTCTCAATTTTTCTTCTTTGTGGAACATGCCATGTTATACATCAATATTGTTCTATGAGGTTTCAATACTTCCATTTGACATGTTATATAATTAATATTATTATTTTCATGATATATTTAGTTTCATGTACTTTTATTATTTACATAGTATTGAGATTCACACATACCAAAGGTGTAATAGTTTATTACTATAATATCATTGTTTATTAAGAATGTTTATGATTATGCTTACATTGATAAAATATTATGATCCATATCTTAAGAAACATCATTAATGTAATTTAACTCTGTATATAGAAGATATATCTAGTTATTGGTTCCAATTTTATATTCTTTGGTACTTAATATAACAAATAATATTTTTTAATAAAATTTGGCATTCTTTCTCTTTGCAGTCAATTTTTTTTTATTCACAGAAAAATAAATTATAAAAAATATTTAAAGTATGTTTTACTAAGATGTGTAAAATCAATTTTGACCCATAATATAAATTTTAAAATAAATTTATTTTTTAAATGAATCTCTTTTTCATTTTCTGATCAATGCAATTTTTTCAACATTTTACAGCTAAAATGGAATGTTTGACATATTCATATTTAACCACCATCATGAATATAATTTCCTTGAACCTTTCTTTGAAATATTACAATATTATTTTAATTCAAAATTTATTTTACTAATATAATATAAAATATATATTTTATAAATTGGTTTTCAAAGATTTTTTTAATAATGTTTTATATTTTTAATTGTGATTAAATTGATTTTTATAGATTTCTTTATTATGTTTCAATATTATTTTAAAAGTAAATTGTATTTATAATGTTTTATTTTGTTAAAATAATTTTTCATATTTGAAAGTATATTTTCCTCAAGAAATTATTTTGACTATTTTTCATGATTCATTCATATTTTTTAATGTCGTTACAATGAAAAGGATCTTGAAAATTTTTTAGATTTTAAAAAGATATTTTCAAAGAAAAGATATTTTCAAAGTGATCATTAAAAATATTTCTCCATTTAAAAATATACCAATGGATATAGTTTATGATTTACTAGGGTTATGAATCAAGGATATCATTATTATTCTTTATTTTAATGGTTTACAATTAATATCAAAAAAAATTTAATCCTATTTCCCTTGTACAGACAATACAATGATAAAACTCTTATGAAACCTACTTCCTTTCACAGGTTATTCTATTATGAGATGACTATGAAAATTTTCAATTTTCAATTGGTTATGATATGATGAAATTTTTCATGATACCCATTTAATTTAATGGGATATGATATAATTTTTATGAAGTCTATCTCTTTTTTAAGTGTCATGGTATGATGAATGTTTTATTATCTTGTGGAACACATATGTATGATTTCATTATGTTATAGATGAGAACTCTCTCTCCCTACATTTAATTAGGTAACAATTAATATTTTATGAGCTCAAATGGTACACGGAAGGGCATCCCATGCCAGAAATAAGAGAGAATTGTAAGCTGAAAACAAGTGGGTACATGAGAGGGAATCTAAAGACAAAAAAAGTGGGTACACGGGAGGACATACAAATCCCAAAAAAAGAGAATCCTAAGCCCAAAATAACAAGTTACACTGGATGGAATCCCAATATATAAATAATAGGGTAAATGGTAGGGAATACGAAGTCTAAAATAAGAGGAAATCTAATGCCTAAAACAAGAGGGTACAAAAGAGGGAATCCAAAGCCTAAAAATAGGTTAATGGGATGTCATTCCAAGCCTGAAAAAAAAGAGGGTACATGAGAGGGAATCTAAAGCCCAAAAAATTGGGTAATGGGAGGTAATCCCAATCCCGAAGCAGGTAAACTAGTGATTATACCAATCCTTACATGTTATAAAGGTCATGGTAGGTAGCCCTGGCATAGTATTTTCCATACTTATGTGTATTCCACTATTCCGTGTCTTAATCCTATATTATTATCTAATGGATTGTGATTTCGTTTCCCATATGATTCATATCTAATGAACTACCAACATCTATTCCTTAGATCTTGATAATATTATTTGATATGAATATTATGATCCTCTAAGGTTAAAATTATGTTCTCATACCTTTATTCTCATGTAATTATTACATATCTCCCTTGTTTTCCATTACAGAGTTTCTAAGCTCCCCCTTTATAATGTTTCATATCCCCAAGATATGAGTAATATTTATATAGGAGTAATAAAGGTTAATATATTTAAGGGAGATGTCAAATATCATTCACCATGTTAGAAGATAAAAATTTCATCTTTCCAAAGATGCTAAACTATTATGGTCCTCAGGGATTTATTTTTTATTGTTCTGAATATTCATCTAAAATGATGTAATATCAATGTATGTTAATCCTCAGTCCCCATATTTAATACCCCCAAAAGGGATCATTAGGTATTAACATATTCTGTAGCTAGTTAAATAAAAAAGGACTTATTCTACACCTATTTTGACACTGTCGTAGGATATTATTTAGTAAATTCATAATTTATTTATGAACCATTACAAATCCCCTAAATAGATTTTTAGGTTATAAAACCTAATAAAAAGTTACCACGGATAACAAATATTAAATCCTAATATTTTCTGAGATAGGGTGACCATGTCATTTATAAGTTATCACTATTATTTTTTGAGGTTCCTTTTTATATGATTATTTGTTTTGGAATTATCATCCCTATGTTTATTTTTGAAATAGTAAATCACTAGAAACATAAATGAATAATAAGTTATGAACTCATTATCGATTCATGTACATCAAATATAATTTATGATTATAGTTATGAACATTCATTCATATCACATAGGTTTAATAGAACTACTAAAACACCAACTTTAAACATGTAAGATGAGTTATCAGTGATAATTGAAAATTACAAAATTATGTTATCTCAATAATATAACTACTATATCATTAATATTTTTGGGATTAATTTCCAAATGAACATTGTGATACTCCATTTACTATAATTTGATCCTATTTTGGTAATGTATTTACTATCCTTATATAAATCCAACATAAATTTCTGGGAGAAAGAAATCACATTTCATATCCTAAATTGATAACCATTCATTTATATGTGTATGGTGTAAGATGAGTCTCAATTGAAACCCTCATCAAAATCGTGGATATTATTTCACTATGATAAATCATTTCTAGCCAAAATGATTGAGACCAAGGAAAATTTCATACTTGATTACATGCCCATTGTAAGAGAGTATGATGATGTTTTCCCTAATGATTTTCCTGGTCATCCTCCAAAATAAGAGGATGAGTTATAAATTTAACATATAACAATATCCCTACAAATATCCACAACTCAATATAGAATAGACATTATTGAACTAGAAGAGATGAAGAAAAAATAGAAGAAAATCTGGATAAGGGGTTTATATGACCTAGTTCTTCACCATGGTGAACATTGTCCATTTTAATCAAGAAAAATGATGCATCAATACATATCTACATAAAATAAAATGAACTCAACTAGAATATAATAAATTTCAGGTATCCCTTTCCATGGATTGATGACTTATTCGACCAGTTATATAGATCCTACAACTTCTCTATGGTGGATCATAATTGGGATATTATCCATTCAAGGTGAAGAATTGTCATATTTTCCAATACTTGTTTTTGTATAGAATAAAAAACATATGAGTATGTAGTAATAATTTTGGTACTCACTAATTATGTATTAATATCTATGTATTTCATGATTAGAGTATTAAATGATTACCTTGGATTTTTTTTAGTCCTCATAGAAATTATTTTTCTGTAATTTAAAATTATGGATGAGCATGAGGATAATTTCAATACCATAAAAAAGAATTTTAGAAATGAGAAATTTTATGTGAAGTATAGTAAAATTTAATTTTTGATGGATAATGTGACAATGTCATGGAATGTTATCTCATACAAGGTGATTCTATAAATCCTTTGAAGGCAAAAGTGCTTGAGGAATGGTCGAAAAAAAAATTTGAAATCTATATTGGTAGTTTCCGTAGAATATCTAGGTATTATTTTTTTATTTATGAGAATGTTCCCAAAACTGTAAAACCTTCAAATGAGGATATCTTATAAGGGATTAATTTTTTTATGGATAGATGAATGTGATGAGAGAATTAGAGTGTTAACTAATAGGAAAATAATTTCAAATGTATTCACACAATCCACAAGTGGAAAAAATATTTGTGATCTATTGTATGCATCCAAGAAATTATTCGGTTTGTGTACTCATGAAAAATAATAAATTGACTGCATATGCCTCATACCAATTAAATATCAATGATCAAAACTACATAACACATGATCTATAGTTGGTTGTAAAAACATGCACATTAATTATTTGGAGATATTATCTCTTTAGAGATAAGTGTGAAATATATAAAAATAATAAGATCATAATTTATATATTCATGCAAAAAGATCTCAATATGTTCCAATTAATGTTGTTTGATCTAGTCAAGGATTGCGATTGTTCATTCCATTACAATCCTAGGAAGGCAAATAAATTATCAGATGCTCTAAGTAGATGGGATATTATAACCCTTTACCATATACGGATTGATACAGATCCAATATTCTTCAAAATATACAGGATTCATATATGAACAAGAAAAGGTAAATCATCCCACCTTGATCAAATAACTATTCAACAATCACTTCTCGGGAAAATAAAGGTCAACCAAAAAGATGATATGTAGCTACTAAGAAAGGTAGTAAAAATTCCATAGTCCAACTCTTCTCAAGATGGATTTATATGGTTTGAAACCTAGATATGTATCCCATAAAAATAAGTACTAAAGAGGGAACATCTATATGATACAAATAACGTATCCTTCTTTATTTATTCATGGATCACAATAATGTCTAGTTATTTAAGGAAAAATATTTGATGGGATGACCTGAAGAGTGTAACATGGTAAACCAATGGGTCACATGGAATAATGTGTGCATCCATGTATACTAGAGTAATCAAACTAGCAGTGAGGTCCTAGGGTGTGTTTCTGGGGAGACTATACCCTCATATCAGAGTGTGGAACAATGGTAGTAAACATAATATTCAATAGAATAAGTATTAAATCATTGATATCGAAGAAAAAATCTAAAATAGTAGTATATAAAAAATTCCAAAAGTAATATAATATAAAAAATGATATGTCAGGTTATGTATCTACAAATATGGAAAATAGTTATGCATGCATTCAGTATATAACGTGAATTAAAATAGAAAAAAATAAAAAAATTAACAATCCCATCTAGCATCACGAGCCTAACTCATGTCTTTCCCCTCCTAATCTTAAATACTAATTAAATTAATCACTGTACTATGGTATTTTTCCATTTTCCCCACTTATATCTAAAAATTCTATCTAGGTATCCAAATATGACATTAATAGGCTTTGAGATAACACTCTGTAGGCCACCACCAGTGGTGACTATGAAAATTATGTATGTTTAATATAAACTAAGTAGTGTAAAATATTTATAACATGTATATAAGTAATGAAGTTAAAGTTCCCATGGAATATGTTATGGGTTTAATGTAATATTGTCCATCTAAACAAGTATTCCAGTAAACAATAGTCAAGATCCAATAATAATAGTATATGTAAATATAAATAAACAAGTTATACTATCCATTCTATGCATTGAATCCAAATACCTATGTCAGTGCTATCTAAAAACATAGAAAATATAACACAACAAAGCTGCATAATAAACTATAAATCAACCATCATGGCCACACCATATAACAAAATTTAATCCACAATGACATCAACAAGTAATCGGAAGTGTCGGACCATGAAGGATCAAATCGAAGGTATAAAAGACCACGTCATCACATTGAGTCATAGGATAATCTCAATGGAAACTCAGTAACAACTTCGGTGGGGTCCAATGCACATGTCAACAGACCATGTCCACTGTGAGCCTAATAAATCCATATCCAGGGGGTAGCATAGCGGAAGGAATCCTATTGAGCCAAGACAGAAGGAGAAAAAAGTTTCCAGGAATACATTACTATAATCAATACCCATTGGAGAAACATCCATGGAATCTAATGGAATCATGATCCAAGGCATACCAACTAAGGAATCCGCTATCATAATCATTTCATCATCTCATTTCATTAATAAATTCCTAATAGTCACATTTCATGAGTTCTAACAACTCCTTTCAAAAAATTATTTAAAATCCATTTAAACAATTTTTTTATTTAACCTCATTTATCACATGGAAAAGGAGGCACAACCATATCCAAAAAATTACATTAAAATTATTCATGGTTAAAAGTACTTCCTCAAAATATAAAATAATTATTCACCACATAGGTGGTATAAAAATAGAATATACAAATGCAGACCCCATGGGTTGACTAGGTAAGAGAAAAAACCTCCAAAAAATCTTAGTGGAACTATTGGGAATACCTAATACACTCTAATTCATTTAATTCATTCTTTAAATTCATTTTATGGGAACCAACGGAAGCTCCAACGTGTTGAATAAGATAAATTATGCTTATAAAAGACCAAAACCTGAGGGAAAGTTACAAACCATCTACCATAGGTCCACAATAGACACTCATCTAGTATCAATATATGATTTGGTCCAGATCATATGAAAAATGAATAATGTATGAAAACCATGAAAATAGAAAATTTATTCTTGAACATAAACAACTCTTTGAATTTTATTTCAAAAAAATAATGGAATAAGTGTGAAGAGTTACTCACTAGTGCAAATCCAATGAGACCAGCGAAGTTAAAATCTGAGTCTAGATAAATAAACAGTGGCCAATCTTACACATCAATATCATGAGTGGATCAAAGTAGAGGAAGGATCACTCCTCTATACACTGAAAACAAGAAATAAAATTGGGTTATAAACATGAAAAATCATGGAGGATAAAATAGTGATTTTAACCAAAATTTTTGGGTCTTATAGTTTTGTCACACGATTAGAAAAACTGTGTACCAAAAGTATTCCTTACACTATGCCAAGGGGTACCCCACACAGTTTCATGTGTATAGTTTGACTAATGATGAAAAAATATGAAAAACCCTTTACTATAAACTATATATCCCCTCACATGGGTTTGTTCCCATGGTTTCATAGTTTTCTAAAACCATGCGGCCACCTAGAGCCCTCTATCTAATCCTTGCGTAGTTTCTAAAACCATGCATCCTTTCAAACACAGTTTCTTATAACTCTATGTCCACGATTTAATTTAAGAAAAATATGGGCTCGGGTAACAAAAAAACAAATATTCTCCCAACACATCCATTATATCTTTGAAAATTAACATTAGCCATCAAAAAACATTTAATCTGGAGAAAATGATATGTGCCTCATAGGAAAACCCCAGATCTTACAATCTTCCCATTTTAAATAAATTCAACACTAAATTTACATTCCATCTTTGGTGAAGAATATCCTAAGAAAAATACATCCAATAATCATGTATATCGGTCTTCAACTCCCAAGTATCATCCTTGAAATAGCCATGATAGCATAGGACCTGTACGAGAGGAACTGGCTGGCCTGGAAGAACCTCCATGGTCCAATAAAATTTGTGAATTGTATTATCCTAAAAGGTTGCATATGTAACACCCCAAGCTTCTATGGTACGTTTCCCTTCGAATAATGCGATAGCGTGTGTTGTACGCAACCTCGAGTTCTAACACACACCACAACTAATTAAACTAGCCGTTGTGAATAGTAATACCTAATTTTTGAAATCATATATATTTTATATTTTAAAATGGACTTCATTTTTGGACTCGGAATATCGAATTTAGCCTAAGGTGAAATTTTGGTACTTTTCGGATAACTTTCATATTTTGATGAATAGTGAAAATTACTAAATTTTAATTAAAAACAACTTTTTTAATCAAAATAATTAATAGTGATAAATTGTGATTTTGAGTGGTTTTAAAGTATATTTAGAATATATTGTTACCATTTAATATAATGTTGGTCATTGGACATAATTTTACAATTAAACCGAACATAAACAAGTGTCAATCTTTTGATAGTTATTACCTCTTAAAAACACGCTTTTTGTTTTGACAGCGGGAATTAATTTTAAATTAATTTCTGCCACTTCTGTGTTTTGAATTTAGGAAAATGGATTCCATATTTGGAATCAGGATGTCCAAATTATGTAAATAGGTAACTTTTATTTTTACACATTTTGAATAATTACTGTGGTAAATATTTTATTTACCATAGTTAAAGGGTAAATCCGGTAAATAAGGGTTAAAATAATAATATTATAATAATACAAAATTACCCTAAAACGTGTCCTAACCTTATTGGTGTACACATACCCGACCATGGGCATCCTTGGGTCAATTTGGGGACCCCTTGGAGCCACTTGTATGTGGTAGGGACACATTATATTAATAAAGTTAAAATAAAAATAAAAATTGCATAAGCTTACATCTTTTAGAAGATCAATTTTTACATAGGGTTATACATGTTGGATTTTAGATTATAAATATTCATTAGAAAGATAAAAAGATTTCCTACATAATGATATTTTATTTATAATTTTTAGACATTAAATAATTTATTTAATTTATGACACAATGATGATGCAGTAATTACTATAATAGTTAAAAATTAAAATAATTGATATTATAAATACCCAAATAAATATAATATGAAACTTTTAATGAATTAAACTAATTTTCTATGATAATATGATATATTAGGATTGATTTAATTGACTTTGTTCGAAGTAATCAATCTGTTATGAGTTTCAAAAAAATCAACTATTGAATAGTGTCAAAATTGACATAAAAGAGTTCTTAAAACAAATATTATATTATTAATTGATATTAAATTCCTAAAAATCTAAGGTTCGGCCAAGAGACTTATATTATGATAGGTTAATCATTAATGGACCACTTGGGGGTCTCTTGGATGTATATAGTAAGTTTATTAACCATATTATATAAAAATACAAAGAGACATTGTAAAAGTGAAACTAATTAACTTAGAGTTAATACTTAAAGATAAGGTTAATATAAGTACCCAAACCTATCTAAATTCTATTGGATGAGTTGTTTTCGACCTATACCCACCTCATCCTTTGAATAGTCAACTTTGGAGCCTTTGGAAACCGAATATGAATTTATTATAAATTAATATTTCTAGCTTTTCCAAAGGTGCCCCTCACCCCTCTTATAAAAGGGCACTCCTCCTTCTCTTTTCCTCACACCTCTCAAGCCACTTGGCTCGTCCAAACTCTGCCCAACTAAGCTCACCACATCCCTATCCTCCTCCTTGAAGCTTCCCCTTAGGCAGAAAGCATTTCAAGAAGTCCTTTGGTTCCAACCAAAGTGAGTTACCTAAATTAAAGGTAACATTTTCTCTTAAAGTATTTTCATTTATTTTGCTTCTCCAACCCCCAAAATCTTTTTATTTCCTTTCTTTTGTAACAACACCAGTATCCTAGATATACTAGGATGTTGTTATAAGAAGGATTCAAACTACACATACACACAACTCCATCTAATGGATGATGAACATAATGTTTCTGTGGATGGCAAACTAACGCCTCACGAAACGATGATTGTTCAAATACATCTTACCACCTCTCATGGTGGCCATTATGATGGCACTGTAATTAAATATGATATTAATGATATATATTTTATATATAAGCTTCTTTAATTCCATTTTATTTCATACCATTATTCGTTTCATGTTGTATATACAAACGATAATTTCATTTGAGGAAGTGCGGACTACCGCCCCCTTAAAATGATATGACTCGTTCATACCACACATGGAACGTATAAAGGATGGTGTTAATGAACTTAAGAAACATATATAAAATATTATATTATACAGGAATAGTAATATACCTATGTATCATTTGGATTTGATTCTTTTAAAATGAAAATTAAATGGAAGTAGCATTCGTGCTTACGTACGGACTACCGTCTCCACGAACGCGATAAGATTCATTCTCCATCATATCCATTCAAGTATTATTCTCATTTTAGGGTTAAAAATAATGTTAATATCATTCTGATTATGAATAAGATATAATCTATCCATTACAAACATGTCTTACGTAACCAAACATTTAAGAAGAACGAATCGATTATCACTCGAAACGACGATAATACTAAGATATTATTAATAAAGCAATGTTAAAAGATCATATATGATATCATATTAATGTATATGATTCTTGTATAATTTAATAACAATTATTTCACCATTATACAGGAGGTTAACCTACCCCAACAAAGGAAAAGTACAAGGTAAGGGTTATTTCACAATCTCTTCTTTATCTGAGGTTGTTTATACGTAATAATCTACTGGGATCTCGTTATCATCCACATCCATGTTTCTTCAAAATATATTTCAAAACATTTTTACTATTTACAAGAATATGGGTTAAAGTCATTTATACCCTTGTTTGACTTTTTTTATAAGAGGTTTATAAAGGAATCTTTCCGTCGTTTTCAAAACAAGGTCCTTTTTAACCTTTTCGACAGAATTGAGGTAAGAATGTTTTTTTTAACTTATGCGGCGGGTGCGGTTATTTTCCGCCGTTATAAAATCGTCGAAGCTTTCCATACAAGCTTATAAGAATATTTTCAAAGAAAATGTTTTATTTTATATGGATCTTAAATGATTTCAAAATAAAAGGAGATACTTCTTTAAAAAGAATTTTGATTTCATCTATGTCAACATCCTTTGATGGATTTTAAGATTATTCGAAGTTGATTTATTATGATACAAAACTTCTATATTGTATTGAACGTTTTGTGATATGTTTGACTGTGGATGTGCTATTTTTATACCATTCATAGTTTATGGTGAAATTATTGACATTTCGTATGCTAGTTTTAATACGAATGTTTATGTTATGTTTAAACCTTTTCATATGGGAATGCATTGGACTTAATAAGTGACGGGTGGAGCCCGCTATAGCTCCTCGATGCATCGGTAGGTCTCATGAGACAAACTAGTGTCTTGGCACAAGGCCTTGACAAAATCTTATTTGTAGTCTTGGCACGAGGCCTTGGCTATGTGGTTATGATAGTCTGGCATTATGCATTCCAACATTATGAAAGTGGTTATTGATATTGCATGTGATTATTCGATTAGTAGAATATCCATGTGAAAAAGTAAATGGCATTATTTCATTTTACTTTTGCCATACTATGTTGAAGTTCAATTTTAAAAGGCTTTTGTTTTAGTAATTCATTGCCTTAAATGTTTATGCTTATTTTGAATGTTCCGCTATATTGTTATCCTTACCGGGCATTTGAGCTCACCCCTTTTTTATGTTTTATTTTTCCCAGGTAGTGAAGAAGTAAATTATGATTGACTTGCAGGGATATTATGGGTTTATAGTGTGGACGTTGGAAACATTATGTTGTTGTAGTAGTTTTTCATTTTATGATGTAATGTAAAACTTATGAATATATCTAGTGTTTCCAAGGCTACTAAACTAATCGGTCTTTCGGGATTTGATCTTTCTTGTGATCATGCCAATGTTATGTAATTAATACACCGACTCTGGGTAACTGGGGTCGGGGTGTTACAGTTGGTATCAGAGGAAGTTTAGTAAAAACCTTGGAGGCTAGATTTAGATAAACTCTGATTAGAGCACATAGACCTAAGATGAACATTGAGGATTAGTATAGAAGAACTTCCTAGAATTTTGGTATTGTAGAGATTTTGTGAGTTTTCCGAGCAATACATCCCTGTCTGGATACGAGCAGGTAGAGGCAGCTCTGGCACAGATGTACCTAGGGGTAAAACCCGAAAACACCGCTTTGAGCTAGACTCGAACGGGAACTGGTGCACGACAGCGGGCCTTGCTGCACTCTTGGTTACGACACTCCCGGGGGATATGCTTAGGATAACTCTCACTATCTTTACAAATCATTATGAAGGGTTTATGAGTATATACTTCCTCAAAGAAAACATTTTTATGATTATGGATTATATCCATAAATAGTTCAATTTATGTTAAGTGTTTTATAAGTATGGGATTATGTATTTTGATTCATAAACTGATCTAGTTTATGCCATTGTTTAGAAATGGAGCCTAGTGGAAGAAATGGAAACCGTATCAATGCACGCACTCCATGTAGGGATTGCCCTCCTGCTCAAGATAATTATAGTGGGGCTGGTGATGCAACTGGTGCCGATCAGCTAATCACCATACTGGGACAACTTACTCAGGTTATGAATAATAACCTTACCCGTATGGAGCACCCTGATCCGCAGCGTGGAGGATCAATGTTAGATTGATTCATGAGGCAACAACCACCAACGTTCAATGGGAATACAAATCCCTTAGTAGCTGAGCAATGGATATTTTCCCTAGAGAAAATATTTCAGGCTTTGGGGAGCAGTGAAAGGGAAAAAGTTATCATGGCAGTTTACCGCCTCACTGGAGATGCTGGTCAATGGTGGTCATTAATTCAAAACATGAAGGAAGATGATGAAGTATCAAATATGGAATGGAGGGAGTTCAAAGATCTATTTTTAGAAAAATACTTCCCTCGCGACCATCGAGCAGATATGGAAAGGCAATTTCTGAGTCTGAGACAAAAGGAGGACGAGAATGTCACAAAGTATGAGGCTAACTTTACAAGGTTAGCGAGGTACACTGGTGATTATATTCGTAACCCAAGAAGTAAGATTGATCGTTTCTTTGATGGTTTAAAACCATTTCTCCGTCGAGCGTTAGTCTCACAATCCTTTTCATCGTACGAAGACATTGTCTCATGTGCTATCAAGACCGAAAAGGAATTCTCTAAGTCTTATGACTTTAAAGCAAAGCAAGAGAAGAAGAGACCTGCTGATCAATCTGGGAATGGAAATAAGGGGAAGAAGGGAAAGGTTGAATATCCATCTTGTGGTAAATGCGGGAAGAAACATCCTGGTACTTGCTTGAAGGGAATGGGAGTCTGTTACAAGTGTGGTGAAAAAGGCCAACAAGCTCATGATTGCAAGGGGAAGAAGGAAGCTACCAACGTTCAGTGCTACAATTGCAGGGAGATAGGGCATTAAGCAAATGCATGTCCTAAGCGTCTGGAGAACTTACCTCAGAAAAGGCCAAGGGATCAAGGCCAGGCTTATGCTATCACTACTGCTGAGGTAGAAGCTCCGAAAGACGTGGTGGCAGGTAATTTAATGGTTTCCTCAAGTTTAGCAAATGCATTATTTGATTCTGGATCATCGCATTGTTTCATATCTTCCCAGTTTGCTAAGAAAATTAGATATTTCCAATTTGATTTAATAAGGGAGTTGTCAGTTAAAACTCCTAAGGGAAGTATCGTTGCAACAAAGTTTTGTGAATCAGTCCCCATTAGAGCACATAAATTTTCTTTATCTGCTGACCTCATCGTCATACCTATGATTGAGTTTGATATAATCCTCGGTATGGACTGGCTTTCGGACTATGATGCGAAGATTTATTGTAAGAAGAAAGAGGTTATGATTCTTGATGATAATGATAAGGAGCACCTTATTTTTAGAGCAGAATCGTCACCACCTAATTCTTATTTAGATCCACCCCCTGTAGCTCAACTTAATTCAATTATCGGGGAGGAAGAGAATGAAATAACTGTCGGTGAGGAAAGGAATGTTCAAATAGAGGATGTACCTGTTGTGAAAGAATTTGTAGATGTATTTCCGAAAGATTTACCTGGACATCCTCCAGAACGAGAAGTTGAGTTTTCTATTGATTTGATTCCTGGATCAAGGCCTATATCGAAGACCCCTTATAGAATGGCCACTGTAGAGCTAGTCGAACTAAAGAAACAACTAGAGGAATTGAGTAATAAGGGATTTATTCGCCCTAGTGTTTCTCCATGGGGAGCCCCTGTTGTTTTTGTTAAAAAGAAAGATGGTTCTTTGAGGTTATGTATCGATTACAGGGAGATCAATGCTATAACGATAAAGAACAAGTATCCCCTACCTCGTATTGATGATTTATTTGACCAACTTCATGGAGCTCAATACTTTTCAAAGATTGACCTTCGATCTGGATACCATCAGTTGTGTGTGAAGAAGGAAGACATTCCGAAAACAGCATTTCGAACCAGGTACGGGCATTACGAGTTTACTGTAATGCCGTTTGGATTGACTAATGCACCCTCTGTATTCATGGATCTGATGAATAGAGTTTTCAAGGAGTATCTCGATGAATTTGTGGTGGTATTTATTGATGATATCTTGGTATACTCCAAAACCTACGAAGATCATGAAAATCACTTGCGCATTATCTTGAAGACTCTGAGGAGGCATGAATTATATGGAAAGTTTAACAAGTGTGAATTCTGGCTTCAGGAGATTTCTTTTCTTGGCCATATTGTCTCTAAAGATGGAATCTCTGTTGATCCTTCTAAGACCAAGGCAATCCAAGAATGGCCAGCACCTACGAGTATAACTGAGGTACGTAGTTTTATTGGTTTGGCAGGTTATTATCGACGTTTCGTCCAGAATTTTGCCCGATTGGCTAACCCATTAACGAAGCTCACACGTAAAGGGGTTAAATTTGTTTGGACAAAAGAGTGTGAAGAATGTTTCGAAGAACTGAAGAGAATATTAGTCAATGCTCCTATATTGACTCTACCATCGGGGAAAGATGGGTTCGTTATTTATAGTGATGCATCAAAGAAAGGACTTGGCTGTGTCCTTATGCAGAATGATAGAGTTATTGCCTATGCATCACGACAGGTGAAAATTCATGAACAAAACTATCCTACTCATGATCTCAAGTTAGCAGCAGTGATCTTTGCTTTGAAAATATGGAGGCACTACCTCTATGGTGAAAATGTGAGATTTATACTGATCACAAGAGTTTGAAGTATATTTTCTCACAAAAAGAACTCAACATGAGGCAAAGGAGATGGCTTGAATTACTCAAGGATTATGATTGTACGATACACTACCACCCAGGGAAGGCAAACAAGGTGGTAGATTCTTTGAGTAGAAAAGACCATGGAGTTTTGAACAATATGAGAATTGAAAGGGATCCAATTTTCATGGAGCTAGTGAAGATGGACATGGGAATAACCAGGGAAGGTGAAACATCAATGCTTTTTCAAATGGTTGCCAAACCATCTTTACTAGAAAGGATTAAGAGTTCTCAGACTGATGATGAAGAATTCCAAAAGAAGATTAAAGCTGTGAATGATGGGAGATTGAGAGACTTTGCGTATGAAGGTGGAATTTTGAAATTCGGGAAGAGACTTTGTGTTCCCAATATACCTGATCTAAAAAGGGAATTGCTGGATGATGCTCATAGTTCCAATTTCTCTATACACCCTGGGAGCACCAAAATTTATAGAGATTTGAAGGAACATTTTTGGTGGGAAAACATGAAGAGGGAGATTGCTGATTTTGTGTCAAGATGTATGGTTTGTCAACAAGTGAAAGCTGGAAGGCAACAGCCTGGAGGAGTCATGCAACCTCTTCCCATACCAGAGTGGAAATGGGACAATATTACGATGGACTTTGTCATGGGGCTACCAAAGACTCCTAGAAGGAACGATGCAATATGGGTTATTGTCGATCGTCTTACCAAGTCAGCACATTTTCATGCTATAAGAGAAGATCTACCTCTGGAACGTCTAGCAAGACTATATATTAATGAAGTTGTGAGACTTCATGGAGTACCCTTATCAATTGTTTCTGATCGTGATCCCCGTTTTACTTCAAGATTCTGGAAAAGTCTTCAGAAATCCCTGGATACTGAACTTCATTTGAGCACTTCTTACCACCCTCAGACAGACGGAAAATCAGAACGGACTATTCAAACCTTAGAAGACATGTTGAGATCTTGCTCACTTGATTTTCAGGGTATGTGGGATCAATATTTACCTCTGGTAGAATTTTCCTATAGTAATAGCTTCCATTCAAGTATTCAGATGGCACCATATGAAGCGTTATACGGAAAGAGATGTCGTACACCAACCTGTTGGGATGACGTTGGTGAAAGAAAACTTGTAGGCCCAGAACTGGTGGAGGAAACGGTGGAAAAGGTGAAAGTAATCCAAAATCACATCAAAGCAGCTCAAAGTAGGCAGAAGAGCTATGCCGATAATCGAAGGAAGGATTTGGAATTTCAAGTCGGTGATCATGTTTTCCTGAAGGTATCTCCGTGGAAGGGAGTCATACGTTTTGGTAAGAAAGGCAAATTGAGTCCCAGGTACATCGGACCTTTCGAAATTCTAGAACGAATTGGGGCTGTAGCTTACCGATTGGCAATGCCGCCAAGTCTCTCCAAAGTTCACGATGTGTTCCACGTATCTCTGTTGAGAAAATACATGCCTGGCCCAACGCATGTACTCACCTATGAGGAATTAGAACTGGAACCCGATCTGTCTTATTGCGAAGAGCCCGTCAGGATTCTTGATACAAGAGAACAAGTACTGAGAAACCGGACGACGCGTCTGGTAAAAGTTTTGTGGAGAAACCATAAGATGGAAGAGGCAACGTGGGAACCCGAGGAACTTATGATAAAGAACCACCCGAGTCTTTTTATGCATTAATACCCTAGAAATTGCGAGGACGCAATTATTTGAAGGAGGGGAGAATGTAACACCCCAAGCTTCTATGGTACGTTTCCCTTCGAATAATGCGATAGCGTGTGTTGTACGCAACCTCGAGTTCTAACACACACCACAACTAATTAAACTAGCCGTTGTGAATAGTAATACCTAATTTTTGAAATCATATATATTTTATATTTTAAAATGGACTTCATTTTTGGACTCGGAATATCGAATTTAGCCTAAGGTGAAATTTTGGTACTTTTCGGATAACTTTCATATTTTGATGAATAGTGAAAATTACTAAATTTTAATTAAAAACAACTTTTTTAATCAAAATAATTAATAGTGATAAATTGTGATTTTGAGTGGTTTTAAAGTATATTTAGAATATATTTTTACCATTTAATATAATGTTGGTCATTGGACATAATTTTACAATTAAACCGAACATAAACAAGTGTCAATCTTTTGATAGTTATTACCTCTTAAAAACACGCTTTTTGTTTTGACAGCGGGAATTAATTTTAAATTAATTTCTGCCACTTCAATGTTTTGAATTTAGGAAAATGGATTCCATATTTGGAATCAGGATGTCCAAATTATGTAAATAGGTAACTTTTATTTTTACACATTTTGAATAATTACTGTGGTAAATATTTTATTTACCATAGTTAAAGTGTAAATCCGGTAAATAAGGGTTAAAAAAATAATATTATAATAATACAAAATTACCCTAAAACGTGTCCTAACCTTATTGGTGTACACATACCCGACCATGGGCATCCTTGGGTCAATTTGGGGACCCCTTGGAGCCACTTGTATGTGGTAGGGACACATTATATTAATAAAGTTAAAATAAAAATAAAAATGGCATAAGCTTACATGTTTTAGAAGAACAATTTTTACATAGGGTTATACATGTTGGATTTTCGATTATAAATATTCATTAGAAAGATAAAAAGATTTTCTACATAATGATATTTTATTTATAATTTTTAGACGTTAAATAATTTATTTAATTTATGACACAATGATGATGCAGTAATTACTATAATAGTGAAACATTGAAATAATTGATATTATAAATACCCAAATAAATATAATATGAAACTTTTAATGAATTAAACTAATTTTCTAGGATAATATGATATATTAGGATTGATTTAATTGACTTTGTTCGAAGTAATCAATCTGTTATGAGTTTCACAAAAATCAACTATTGAATAGTGTCAAAATTGACATAAAAGAGTTCTTAAAACAAATATTATATTATTAATTGATATTAAATTCCTAAAAATCTAAGGTTCGGCCAAGAGACTTATATTATGATAGGTTAATCATTAATGGACCACTTGGGGGGTCGCTTGGATGTATATAGTATGTTTATTAACCATATTATATAAAAATACAAAGAGACATTGTAAAAGTGAAACTAATTAACTTAGAGTTAATACTTAAAGATAAGGTTAATATAAGTACCCAAACCTGCCTAATTCTATTGGATGAGTTGTTTTCTACCTATCCCCACCTCATCCGTTGAATAGTCAACTTTGGAGCCTTTGGAAACCGAATATGAATTTATTATAAATTAATATTTCTAGCTTTTCCAAAGGTGCCCCTCACCCCTCTTATAAAAGGGCACTCCTCCTTCTCTTTTCCTCACACCTCTCAAGCCACTTGGCTCGTCCAAACTCTGCCCAAATAATCTCCCCACATCCCTCTCCTCCTCCTTGAAGCTTCCCCTTAGGCAGAAAGCATTTCAAGAAGTCCTTTGGTTCCAACCAAAGTGAGTTACCTAAATTAAAGGTAACATTTTCTCTTAAAGTATTTTCATTTATTTTGCTTCTCCAACCCCCAAAATCTTTTTATTTCCTTTCTTTTGTAACAACACCAGTATCCTAAATATACTAGGATGTTGTTATAAGAAGGATTCAAACTACACATACACACAACTCCATCTAATGGATGATGAACATAATGTTTCTGTGGATGGAAAACTAACGCCTCACGAAACAATGATTGTTCAAATACATCTTACCACCTCTCATGGTGGCCATTATGATGGAACTGTAATTAAATATGATATTAATGATATATATTTTATATATAAGCTTCTGTAATTCCATTTTATTTCATACCATTATTCGTTTCATGTTGTATATACATACGATAATTTCATTTGAGGAAGTGCGGACTACCGCCCCCTTAAAATGATATGACTCGTTCATACCACACATGGAACGTATAAAGGATGGTGTTAATGAACTTAAGTAACATATATAAAATATTATATTATACAGGAATAGTAATATACCTATGTATCATTTGGATTTTATTCTTTTAAAATGAAAATTAAATGGAAGTAGCGTTCGTGCGTACGTACGGACTACCGTCTCCACGAACGCGATAAGATTCATTCTCCATCATATCCATTCAAGTATTATTCTCATTTTAGGGTTAAAAATAATGTTAATATCATTCTGATTATGAATAAGATATAATCTATCCATTACAAACATGTCTTACGTAACCAAACATTTAAGAAGAACGAATCGATTATCACCCGAAACGACGATAATACTAAGATATTATTAATAAAGCAATGTTAAAAGATCATATATGATATCATATTAATGTATATGATTCTTGTATAATTTAATAACAATTATTTCACCATTATACAGGAGGTTAACCTACCACAACAAAGGAAAAGTACAAGGTAAGGGTTATTTCACAATCTCTTCTTTATCCGAGGTTGTTTATACGTAATAATCTACTGGGATCTCGTTATCGTCCACCTCCATGTTTCTTCAAAATATATTTCAAAACATTTTTACTATTTACAAGAATATGGGTTAAAGTCATTTATACCCTTGTTTGACTTTTTTTATAAGAGGTTTATAAAGGAATCTTTCCGTCGTTTTCAAAACAAGGTCCTTTTTAACCTTTTCGACAGAATTGAGGTAAGAATGTTTTTTTTAACTTATGCGGCGGGTGCGGTTATTTTCCGCCGTTATAAAATCGTCGAAGCTTTCCATACAAGCTTATAAGAATATTTTCAAAGAAAATGTTTTATTTTATATGGATCTTAAATGATTTCAAAATAAAAGGAGATACTTCTTTAAAAAGAATTTTGATTTCATCTATGTCAACATCCTTTGATGGATTTTAAGATTATTCGAAGTTGATTTATTATGATAAAAAACTTCTATATTGTATTGAACGTTTTGTGATATGTTTGACTGTGGATGTGCTATTTTTATACCATTCATAGTTTATGGTGAAATTATTGACATTTCGTATGCTAGTTTTAATACGAATGTTTATGTTATGTTTAAACCTTTTCATATGGGAATGCATTGGACTTAATAAGTGACGGGTGGAGCCCGCTATAGCTCCTCGATGCATCGGTAGGTCTCATGAGACAAACTAGTGTCTTGGCACAAGGCCTTGACAAAATCTTATTTGTAGTCTTGGCACGAGGCCTTGGCTATGTGGTTATGATAGTCTGGCATTATGCATTCCAACATTATGAAAGTGGTTATTGATATTGCATGTGATTATTCGATTAGTAGAATATCCATGTGAAAAAGTAAATGGCATTATTTCATTTTACTTTTGCCATACTATGTTGAAGTTCAATTTTAAAAGGCTTTTGTTTTAGTAATTCATTGCCTTAAATGTTTATGCTTATTTTGAATGTTCCGCTATATTGTTATCCTTACTGGGCATTTGAGCTCACCCCTTTTTTATGTTTTATTTTTCCCAGGTAGTGAAGAAGTAAATTATGATTGACTTGCAGGGATATTATGGGTTTATAGTGTGGACGTTGGAAACATTATGTTGTTGTAGTAGTTTTTCATTTTATGATGTAATGTAAAACTTATGAATATATCTAGTGTTTCCAAGGCTACTAAACTAATCGGTCTTTTGGGATTTGATCTTTCTTGTGATCATGCCAATGTTATGTAATTAATGCACCGACTCTGGGTAACTGGGGTCGGGGCGTTACAACATAAAAATGTAACTCCACCTCAACATATTACTAAGTGTGAGAAAATTCCTATTGATAATATCATATATAATATTAATGGAATACATCATGTGTTGCCTGGTACCTTTAATTTAACTGCAACTGATAGGATATCGGCCCGACTCTCTCTAGAATCTTGAATGACCTGTCATATCACAACAAAATATTACCCTTTCTCTTAATGTTTCAATGTCCTAGACTCTATGAGATATGTAAAAATAACTAATCCCCAATCTCGAACTCTAGAGGTCATCGAAAAGTATTGGTATAAGATTTCTATCTCAACCGTGTGGTATCCATCCTTTTCCAAATCAACTAATCCTCCTCTAAAGTCTCTTGCACAATATGTAGTCCCACTAAATCGGCCCCACCTACCTCTAACACATATAATATCGATCGTCATTCCCTACCATAAAAATAAACATAAGGTCACATCTGTATTGTTAACTGATAGCTACTATTGTAGGTGAACTAAACTAGGGGAATATGCCTCTCCCAAGAGCCACCAAAATCAAGGACACAAATCACAACATGTCCTCAAGAAAATATATTGGGTGAGTTTACTGGATATCAGTATGATGGTGGTATGTTCTTCTTAGAATCACTTACGAACCCAATAGCATCTAAAAACTCTTCTATAAACAAGATGTAAATAGTGCATCAATATATGATACAATGCTCTAAGGAACCCCATGTATTTCCACTATCACTCATATATACAACCTTCTAATACAATCTACTGAGAAGTTATCCATTCCAAAATTAAATATTTATATTTCTAAAAAGAGATAACTTTTAAAGGTCAAGTGAGAACTCTCACAAAATAAAAACAGCATAAAATTGTATCAATATTCCACACCAGAATCACAAATCCCCCACACAAAAAACCAAAAATTTTCAAAAAATATAAGAGATAAAATTAAAATTAAAATCTATTTTATGTCTATTAGAAACATTATATATATATAATTAATAGTCCAGAGCATGTACCTTTGTTTTGAAATCGTTCTTGATAAGGTATTTGGTGAAATAAGGCAACATTTCCAATGATTGATTAAACTCCACCACATTTTTTCCATTCCATGAAACCTCTTATCTAAATAAGTTCTTTCTGGTTGAACCACCCACACTGTTTTTTATTTGTTTCTACTAGAATATATCTTTTAATGATCCTGTATAGATCCTCTTGGGAGGCCTCAATCAGTAAGGCCTCCTGCAGTATTTCTTCTATAGAGTTTATGATTATTTTACAATGGATTTCCATTGTGAACCGACTCACCATACCTTTATGTGGGTCTGTTATTTTTATTAGACCTTATCTCTACTTGTCTAAGAAAATGGGAGTAATCATTCCTCCCATTATATTTCATGGTCAAGATACAGATCCCAAAAACATGGTTTCCTTTTAGCCCTTTCTTCCTTTTTGGTTGGTGAATATCTCTACACTTACATACCTGTTCACTTTATCATGATAAGTACCTTTCACTCTGATCATATATCTCTTCCCCATAGGTTTTGTGCTCCTCATTGAAATATTCTTCCTGTACTAATCCTCTTTTTCTTGTTTGATCTTGTCAATTTCAATCTATTCTTAATAGTTACCAAGTTTAATTGTGTATGTGGTCCTTATAAGACATTTTCTATTCAGTGTATTCATCCCAGTAACTTGTTAAGATAATTCACCCCACATTGAAATGTACTAGACATCACAGCTATCTGGACCACCCACGTTTGTCTCCTTGACCATTTTCTCCGGATTACGATCACAAAATGTCTCATAACCTCTTCATAATAGTAATAATTCAGTACTCGGCTACTGGGAACAAATGAGACACCTTCAGGTCCCCCTTAGTCCCACCTAGACCAACCAAGCCCATCCTTGTTTGGTTTTTGTCACTCAAGATATGCCATTGAAGATTGTATATGTCTGCAATTCTTAGATATGGATTCATGGTTTTTTCTTCTTTTTGTATACCTTTAGGATAACCCACCACGTTAGTACCCAACTAGTCCACAATGAGGTCATTGCAGGTATCTATCCCTATCACCTTTAGATCCTGCACCCCATTAATATTCCAACATACACTATAATAGGATGAAGCCAAATGAACTAGCTAACATTAGGAAAACCCATATTTTTCCAAGTTTCAAAAACTGATGTTTATTTCGATTGTAAATATTCACTAACTGTTATCCACACACACTCTACCAATTGAATAGATACATTAACCTCCATAAAAACGCATGTAAAAAATATGAATCCTAATAGTATTTTTTCTTCTATCATAACATAAGTATCGACTGACCATATTTCTAAACATATAAATGAGTAATGAATTCTAGAATAGTAGCAAGATTTTAGGGAAACATACATAAATACTTGATTTAGGAGCCACACATTTCATATATATATATTATATGACCACTAGAGTAGAAAAATAAAACACCCATTACCCTTTCATAGAGCTATAGACCATGAAAAAATAAAATCATACTTCGAATCAAACCAGATCATAATATGCCTCTTGTCAAGAATCCCAATAAACAAACATTCATATAATACCTATAAATCGAAAAAAAAATGATCCAAATAATCAAGTGAAGGATGTTGATTTCATAATCGAGCCACCAGGATCATATTTCTGATAGCCAAAGTATCTATGAACTCTAACAACAATATTAAAATGTTTTGTAATCCTTCAATTTGATATGGGACATTCATCATTACCATGATTACCAAAAAAAATAAAATAATATAAGGATTTGGGAATAGGATAAAGGATCATGGCCAAGACAATGAGGAAGATAAAGGATAATCACCCCCTACAATGGGTATGGGGGTCATAATCTCGACCATAGATTCCCAGGTCATCTTTGACAGCATAGATGAGGGAGGAAATTCTGATGTCCCAAAAAATTTGAGAAGGTCTCCATGATCTGCAGGTAATGTGTGACCTTTGTGAGCCTATACACAATAACCCAAACAACATCCCTAGCTCACGATGACCTCGAAAATCAATTAAGAAAATCCATAACAACATCATACCATTTCCACTCAGGTATGAGTAACTTCTATAAAATTATATCTATCCGATTTTGTTATGATTTCACCTACTGAAAGGTGGAACACCTTATAACAAAACCATTTACCTCACATTTCATCCCCTACTACAAATACTTTAAATATAAATCATGATACATCTTGGTAAAACTAGGATGAGCATCCTAAAATTAGGCTTGAAACTCTCACATAAAATCCTCACATATATCTACCGGAACCCATTTGAGACCATGAATATTCAGAATTTCATCCTTGAATATAGTCCCACTAGGATGTTTGTCCCCAGCAGCCACACTCTCCCATAGGAGTATGACCTCAAATCATATAGTTACCTCATCCTCACTCTAACTAGAAGGGTCTAGTTCCCAAATAATGATGAAATAAACATATTCTCCACACCATCTTTCTCCTATATGTCCAAATATTAAAACATATCCATAAACTTCCACTCGTTATTAGCATATTAGACTTCTTTAATCTGATCCCTACTACTCAGTGCATTGACTACTACATTCCCTTTACAAATCATATAGGAAACAAAAATTAAAGAGAATGTAGGTACTAAATAAACCGTTACATACACAAATCATGATCAGGATGTGAAAATATATAAATGAGGTTTTTTTACTATGTATACCACAAAAGCTCTCCTAGTAAATAGTTTCTCCAACAACACAAAACAAGAACAAATGCATCTAACTCGAGATCATGTTTCATGTAATTCCTATAGTCTAGCCACAACTGATGAATCCCATACATCATACTCAACCACTTGTATCAGAACAACCCCTAGACCAATACTTGATGTATTATAATATATATTGTAGCTCATACCTGTCCGGGGAATAGTCAGGATGATGAAGCTCACATTTTCATATATTTTATACTGTAAAAAATTGTTTATAATCCCACAAAAGTGTTATTGAATGGGTAATTATCATGTTTTAAGGTTTTAGTGTTATTTTGAACCCAAATGCGAAAAACGACTAATTCTGGATTTTTGACAGAACTTTACGTCAGGGGTATTTTGGTCATTTCAGAAACAATAAAATTCCAAATTTTCTGATTCAAAATTTTTTAGAATCCTTATTTTATTTCTTTCATTTATGTCTTCTGGACCAGGAGCCGATTCGGTCATCTAAAGGGTCTAAAAAATCATTGAAGATTTGCATTTTTCCGGGCGGACAGCATGGACCCACCCAAAGTAATGGACATCAAACGCGGCATACACATATCCAAATGATGTGTTTCTACCTGGGATATCTCTAGGATAGATAGGTCCGTCTCTAAAATAAATTTGGAGGATGTTGGAGATCATTAAGAGGCTATTGAATGACATTATTTTGGAGGAACATTCCTGGATGCTTCGTCCAGAAACAGTAACCGAGAATGAAAAATTAATAACTCCTACATACGGTTTTCAAATTAGCTGAAATTTGGAGAGGAGACGGAAAAGACATATATGAACAACATTTAGGAAGGGTGGAACGCGTGAATATGTCATTAAAGGGGTCTACAATGCGTCTACATTTGGGGGACAAATTCTGCCTATAAAAGGAGGCCCTCACCTCCTTCTCAAAGCATCCCATTCTCCATCCATTCCTTCAAGGCACCAAGGAGGAGATCTCCACCGAGGGAGGCCGGCCACAAATCTTCCACCTTTCTTTTTATTTTATTTCTTTTCTTTATTTTTAGTTTTTAATTGTAATTTAGATTTCTAATAAATTCATGCATTGTTTTTATTTTTGTGTCCACCGATTCACCCTCTTTTCTTCCTCTCATCTTACCATCGTGAACTATAATACTCATGATCATGAGTAACTAATAAGAGGAATATCCAAAGGGAGTAATCAGGCTCTTGAACCCAAGACCATCTTCTTAATATTCTTTGAGTTAATTATACGGATAATTTATAGTGGGTGTAATCCTCACTGTGGTCGTCTAAAGGTTAACTTCTTAATCTACACCCATTTTCCCTCGATTGAGGAGGTGGATGGAGGGTGTGCTTGGCGATCGCTAAGTAGGCTTTTCATTCACAACAGGGGTAGAATAAGGTGTGCACACATACGATGGAGTGTGTACACTAAGAATATTTGAAGCTGGCCAATGAAGGTGCTCCCTGAATATTCTCTCGGGAGAACTTCCTTTCTTCCCTAATTACATTCTGTTTATTATTTCATAGTAATTTAGAATTAAATTTAAGTTTCTTCTGATTTATGAATTTCATTTATTTTATTAAATTAAATTTATTTCATAAAATATTAATCAACGAAAAATAATTAGATTAGGTGGAATAGAAGTAGTGATTTATTAACCATAAAAGCACCTCAAGAGAACGACCTAGGTCAGCCCCTGTGCTGCACTTAGCTATAAATATTTTTGAAAGCGTGCACGACAACGCTTCGCCAAATTGGCGTCGTTTCCAGGGAGCCAAGTGGTTTTAATTCACTATTTTTATTCACATTGTGTAAATAATTTTCCTTTCATTTAAAAAAAATAACAAAAAAATCATAAATTTCAAAAACTAAAAAAAATCTTCTTTTTTCATGATGTATTCAAATTATGATTATTATGCATGGAATGATCAATCTCAACTGCAAGAAAATTTTTACAATGAACTAGATGCGCAGTTTCATAGGATTAGCGATAAAGTGAAAAAATTGGAGGGCCAAATAGAATTGATTGCAGAATATGTACGCGCATCCCAAGAACAACCCGAACCTGAACCGGAACCTGAACCAGAACGAGTGGTGGAAGAGATTTCACCCATCATTTTTTATGCTAAAGAACCTGAGGAGGGTGAGAAGGAGCTACTAAAAGAATTAATCACATCATCCCGCACTCAACCATTGCTCGAGGAGGTCCCAGAAGTAAACATTCCAACTGATGCACTGATGGGAGGTCAACATTTTTTGGAAGAATCTTGGAATAACTTTTTCGAAGATAACATAAAACATGATCTTCCCATGCTTGATATTGAACAATCAGTACCTTTTGACCTCACTCTTGCTTTGGAAGATGAGGAAGATGATGCACCTGCTGAGATGGAGTTGCCAATGGTCCTATCAGAAGAAATCAATTTCCAAGCTGACCTACTTGAAAGGGAAGATTTCTTTATTGATTCGTCATGTTTTAATTTTATTGAAACTGAATTGTTTTCTGACTTCTCCTTTCCTGAAATTTTAGATATAGCAAAAATGGATCAGGCCTTGGATGTTGATGATGAGACCACCCAAGTGGTGGTAATCAAGGATGAAGATCCGGAGAAGGTGGCGGTGGTGCGACTACCTCCTCAACAAAAATTTTCATACCATATGGAGGAGGACACCACCGAAGTTAACAGGGAGCACCCTTATCTTTTATTCCCTCCCACTTCAAACTTCAAATTTCTTCTTTATTCGTTCTCGGGGGTTGGGAACATTCAAATCTTATTTGGGGTTATCTACTTTCAGGTTTTAATCATGGACATCAGGAAAACTCACATGTGGTGGTTCATCTCAAAGAAACCACACCCACCTTTTGATTGGGGATAATCCACTGAAACTGCCTGACTAGGGGCAGTAAAAACCTAGCACCTGCTTGGGGGTCTAAACCAAGAATTATCTCTTTTCTTTTCCATTTCTCATTATTTTTATTTATTTTTTTCTTATTTATTTTTATTACTTTCTTGTAGTCTTAAAGTGGTCGCTTCTAGGAGCTTAACTCAAGGCATCCACCTCTAAAATAATGTCAGGTGGTATCTTTCCATTCCGTTGATTTTCTACCTTTATATTTATATTTTGTTGAGTTGAAATAAGGGGTAGTTAAATTTAAGTGTGGGGGAGTGTCAAACTGCTTAGTTCTTCTTGTGTGCTTTTCATTTTTTTAGGATTTTTGAGCTTTAATGAATATTCTTATCACTTTTCACACTTCAATTGATTATAAAGATTTGAAATGATTTTTGAAATAATGGATTTTAAATGATTGTTGATGTGAAAACATTTTTCTTGAATTGGATTGTCAATCATTTTTATGAGTTTGACTGATTTTTGAAATCCATGACCATGAAACACTGACTCAAAATATTTTCTCCAGTCCTCTGAGGTATTCTAAAGCACTTTTACATATTCTTCTTAATACCCACACTCTCTTGAGGGAAACTTGAATTTTGTTTGAGAACCAGAATTTTTGAATATTCTCTTTCGAAGCTTTGGATTTCATGGAATGTATTTAAAATGATTGAGGCATCTCATTGACTAGCCAAATTTTATCTTGAGACCCACCTTTACATTTATCCTTCATAAGACCTTAGATGCCATGAATTGCCTTATAGGTTTAAGCCACATTACAAGCCAATTTTTCCTTACCTACCAGCACTTTTAGTATTTTTTCATGGATATTTCAAGTTTGAGTGTGGGGGAAGGGCCTTTCGTGTGTGTTCATTGGGATGTGTACCATTTATTGGTAGTGTGAAGTGTGTGTCAATATTTTGGGCAGTGGATTACAAGAGAATTGGGCATGTGTCATTATTTCATTGTGCTTTATTTGGTTCATCCATTTCTCCTAAAAAAAAGAAGAAAAAATGGAGATGAGCTTGAATTCTCATTGTACATTATTTTATGACTCATGTCCCTCCCAAAAATCAAGGGCATGAATTGTCATTCATTCATTGTATTCAATTTTTCAGCTCATCCTCTATGAAAAAAAAGAAAATAAAGTTGTGCCTTTCTGGAGCTTTAAAAATGGAGGAGAACTTAGATGATATAACTCATTATCATCACTTATTGGATCATGTACCATGTCATAAATATGGGTGGGGTTGTTTTTCACATTTACAAGCAGTATTGAGTGAGGAATTTACTGTGTTTTCACTTGATTTAATCATGCATTGAACTTAAAAGTTCAACCTCCTCTTTCAAGCTTGGAACATTTTTCAATCATTCTACCACCGACCCTAAGCCACAAAATCATTTGAACCTTTAATTAAAGCCCTCATGATTAAATTCATTTTCATGTTTCACGCTGTGGAGAAATGATAATTTTCACAAACCTATGGTGATACATGTGATTTTCAAGTATGAGCATAACTCCAGAATCTATTTCTCTTGAGTGAAGAGTGACATAAAATTCAATGTGAGGTAGGTTGTGATTGATCCATGGATTGATTTATGAGGTTGAACAAATTTTTATGATTGAAATGAAAATGAGAGAATTATTATTCATAAAATGAGACATGATGGAATTCTATTTTGGATAAAATCATTGATATTTTCTCATTTTTGATTGTTGTGTGGATTTTGATTTGGATGTAAGATGATTGCCCAGGAGTGCAATGTTTAAGTGTGGGGGAGTGATGAAGCTCACATTTTCATATATTTTATACTATAAAAAATTGTTTATAATCCCACAAAATTGTTATTGAATGGGTAATTATCATGTTTTAAGGTTTTAGTGTTATTTTGAACCCAAATGCGAAAAACGACTAATTCTGGATTTTTGACAGAACTTTATGTCAGGGGTATTTTGGTCATTTCAGAAACAATAAAATTCCAAATTTTCTGATTCAAATTTTTTTAGAATCCGTATTTTATTTCCTTCATTTGTGTCTTCTGGACTAGGAGCTGATTCGGTCATCTAAAGGGGCTAAAAAATCATTGAAGATTTGCGTTTTTCCGGGCGGACAGCATGGACCCACCCAAAGTAATGGACATCAAACGCGGCATACACATATCCAAATGATGTGTTTCCACCTGGGATATCTCTAGGATAGATAGGTCCGTCTCTAAAATAAATTTGGAGGATGTTGGAGATCATTAAGGAGGCTATTGAATGACATTATTTTGGAAGAACCTTCCTGGATGCTTCGTCCAGAAACAGCAACCGAGAATGAAAAATTAATAACTCCTACATACGATTTTCAAATTAGCTGAAATTTGGAGAGGAGACGGACAAGACATATATGAACAACATTTAGGAAGGGTCGAACGCATGAATATGTCATTAAAGGGGTCTACAATGTGTCTTCATTTGGGTGAAATATTCTTCCTATAAAAGGAGGCCCTAACCTCCTTCTCAAAGCATCCCATTCTCCATCCATTCCTTCAAGGCACCAAGGAGGAGATCTCCACCGAGGGAGGCCGGCCACAAATCTTCCACCATTCTTTTTATTTTATTTCTTTTCTATATTTTTAGTTTTTAATTGTAATTTATATTTCTAATAAATTCATGCATTGTTTTTATTTTTGTGTCCACCGATTCACCCTCTTTTCTTCCTCTCATCTTACAATCGTGAACTATAATACTCATGATCATGAGTAACTAATAAGAGGAACATCCCAAGGGAGTAATCAGTTTCTTGAACCTAAGACCATCTTCTTAATATTCTTTGAGTTAATTCTACGGATAATTTATAGTGGGTGTAATCCTCACTGTGGTCGTCTAAAGGTTAACTTCTTAATCTACAACCATTTTCCCTCGATTGAGGAGGTGGATGGAGGGTGTGCTTGGCGATCGCTAAGTAGGCTTTTCATTCACAACAGCGGTAGAATAAGGTGTGCACTCATACGATGGAGTGTGTACACTAAGAATATTTGAATCTGGCCAATGAAGGTGCTCCCTGAATATTCTCTCGGGAGAACTTCCTTTCTTCCCTAATTACATTCTGTTTAGCATTGCATAGTAATTTAGAATTAAATTTAAGCTTCTTCTGATTTATGAACTTCATTTATTTTATTAAATTACATTTATTTCATAAAATATTAATCAACAAAAAATAATTAGATTAGGTGGAATAGAAGTAGTGATTTATTAACCATAAAAGCTCCTCAAGAGAACGACCTAGGTCAGCCCCTATGCTGCACTTAGCTATAAATATTTTTGAAAGCGTGCACGACAACGCTTCGTCACAGGACTAGTGTAAAATTTAGTCTCCCTTTTATCTCCTAAAAGGTTCTCTAATATGAATCTGACCATACAAACATTACACCTTAGTCATGACAATATAAAATACTACTAAGCATGATATGGATCATATGAAAAACATGTAATATCCGCATATTCCCAGGAAAATACATATATAAATGCATTCTTGGGACTCCCGTAGGAAAAAATAGATCTCTCCATATCTGGGTCAACTGATACTCTTACCTTTGAGATAATATAACATAGGAAGTGAATCATATCCATATAGAAGTGGCACTTTGTGAGATTAGAATATAACAAATGATCTCTCACTATTTCAAAAATTATCTCTAGATTTTTTTCATGGTCGTGTCGATTGTGAGAATAAACCAAGATATATTCCTTGAAAACCAATACAAAATATTCTAGATAATGATGACAAACATGGTTCATCAGTTCCATAAAATCTTTTGGCATGTTTGTGAGAATGAACGGCATAAAATAATAATCATACTGACCATACCTGCTATGAAAATGTATAGAAGGTATGTTTTCAGGTCAAACACACACCTGATGATATCCCGATCTCAAATCAATCTTCCAGAATACCCAAGATTCTCAAAGATGATAAAAAAGGTCATCAATTTGGGGAAAATGATAGATGTTGTTTACTATAAATGGGTTCATCTTTCATTAATCCACATATTGCCTAAGGATAACATCCACATTTTTTAAACAAAGTAATGGTGAACACCATAGAGAAGTAATTTTTTATATAAACCATTTTTCCACAAATTCCTCCAGCTTCCTATTCATCTCCCATAACTTTGTAGTATCTATCTAATAAGGAGGAATGGATACAGGTGAAACACCTAGAAATTGATTAAATGAGAACTCCACTAATCTCTTGGGATGTAAACTAGAAAATTATTCTGGGAAAACATCCCTAAAACAATCAACCATTGGAGGGAAATAATACATACATGATCTAAGATCATCCAGAAATAATATAGTAATATAGATTTTCATCTCTCAAATCCCATGTTTCTATGGTCTAGCTCTTCTCACATGGAAATCCCATTCACCATTGTGAAAAAAAATCATCCCTTAATTGATGTGAATGTCACCCTCCTGTGATAAAATTTGACACAGCTTCGATAAAAATCTAGCCAACCCATCCCAGGCATGTCATCAAACCTTATCATCTAAAGTAGAAAAATATCCCATACAATGTGACACACACCTATATCAGCAGGGAAATACTTCCATTGGCATACACTCTCTGTTCAGATCCTCAATAGAGTATCCAAGGTAGTAACACCATTATAATTTTGAAAAACAACCCCAAGGATCTCCACCATATGTATAGATAAAATACTATGTGAATATCCTATATCAAATCAATTAGAAACTAGAGTAATGGAAACTAAGATCATACCTCTCATCATAGATGTACTTGTTCTCTAGTACTCAGGTGTAGGTGGTATTGAATATAGAAAAGCTGAATCGCAAACCGATTAAAGATCATCACTACCCATATCAATACCAATCTACTATCTAGGTACAACTGGTGCATGGTTTCCTCATCTAGAACAACCATGTCTACCCAACCAACTAGTACTGCTCTTTCTCCCTGCCTAATGTGGAGTTGTATAACCCACTCCTAATCCTAGATTCTAGGACGGACAACGTCAAATAACTTAAGGAGGGAAGGTAAAAAAACATTGTATGTGGACCATCCTGGTATATTTTCAGCACATGATTAGGTAAATAGTGCGTTGATTCATTATGTGTACCCATATCCCACACTGATGATTGAAAATATAGCTACCACCTCTAATATCCTGGCTGGTACTCCCCATACAAGAAGCCTCAAAATTTCACTTACTACCACTAAAATATTATACATGGGGTCGAGAGAATATACTCCCCCTCTCTACACCCCTATATTCCCTTAATTTCCACTCTGTAATCCAAAATTAATTCACTATTTTAGTAATAGTCATTAACATGAACATGTTGACCTATGACCAAATAATTTTCTGAATTCAACCCATAATGTGTTACTCCCTCTATGCCTCTTTATCAAGTTATATCAGCAAAAAACAATGATTCGCTCTAAAGCATTTTGAAAATTCCATAATAGTCAACATGCCCAACTCCTGAAAAAAATCGATGGCCCAATCAGATATCATTGTATTATGGAGAAAATAATTATAGGATCTAGTTTTAACATAACATCAAACCATATCTCATAGACTAGAAGTGTAGTTCAAAACATCCAACCAGCATTTTTCTTCTCCCTGATGCATATATGTTGTGAGTTTTACTATATTCTTAAGAGTTGACTATAGATTCTCTAAAATTGAAATGGTAGTCTCTATCCATGGATCATAAGCCTATGGACCTCCACCCTCTGAAAAAATTGGTGGATGATACTTCTGGAACACATGTGTTTGCTCTTCCATAGATGAGGAAAGCTGTGATTCTCCCTAAAAAGTTTGCATATGGCATAAAAACATTTCACTGAACTATGACTCAACACCTGTATTAGGTACAAATACTGGTGAATCAGCAAAAAATACCAAAGGATTTACTGGTATCCCATGGCCTACCACCTCTATAGCTTGTTCATCTCCACCCTCCTAGTGTATGGCTATAGGAATTTATCGTGGTATGTCACTACAATGCCAAACAAGTTCCTTAAAGAACAATTATAATGAAAATATCATAACTAATAGGATATGATAGGTCAAAACCTTCCTATAAACAAGCCATACCCTGCTACCTACATTTGGACTTTGGAATTGGTAAAATAAATGGTTATAAACATCACTAGAGACACTGACTAATTCCCACTCAAAATCTACATAATGGTCAAGTTCTATGTTGAAAAATCATCAATTCCCTTTTGAATTCAAATTCATTTTACATTCCCCTTTAAAATGGTTATACAAAATGGTTCACCACTTCTGATCCATAGGTCCAATACACCTCATGATACAAAATACGTTTTCCACTTAATCTATACCATAACACATTCTAGTCCATGTGACCAATGGTCCATGACTCAATATTCCATAGTTGACTATTTAGGGTTTCTCCTATATCCTAATCAGGAAAAAACTATTAAGGTTATGTCAGGAACTATATGTATCAACTATGTTTTTCAATTCCATGTATAACTCATTTATCAAATAGAATGTATGTCACATAAGGCACATATCACAATGTCATACGGTCAAGATATGAATCTTATATAGAATAAAATCATGCATAGAATGTGATTCCTATAAATTAATTAATATAATTCATGAGATGCATACCCTCATCACATTGGTGTATAGTAAAATCTAAAATTATAATAAAATTCAAACCCCAAATGTATCACCCAACGACGGAATCAAATAAACTGTAATAGTAAAAATAAAGAAATATCTATTTTCATTCCATGAAATATGGATCCTTCTTGTATGTGGGTTAGAAACCCCCAAGAACATTTCATTACAAAATTACAACACCATCATAATCCACTCTATGTTATGTTGAAATAGCACGATGGAAAAGAAAAATCCTTTGATAGAACTTTGTGACATCCCATCCCAGATTCCATGAACGGGTGCCCTAAGACAATGGGTAATATGCCTTCAAGAAAACATCCCCATATTCAAGAGGCTTTTGACTTGCATCAAGGGACTAGGGTGTGTCTATGGGGATACTATTACCTCCTATCATAGTTTACCATAGTGGTAGTAAACATAACATTTAATAGAGGAAGTATTAAATCATCTAACCAAACGATAAATATCAAAGATGGGAATATATAAACAATTCCATGTGAAATCTTATATATGAATTGATATTTCATGTCATGTATCTAAAAAGTTGGAAAATAGGTACACATTCATCTAGTACAATACAAGAAACATGATACAAAAAAGAAAAAAATTAATTATCCCAGCTTGCATTGCATTCATAGCTTATCCAAATTGTATATTTCTCCTAAGAAATAAGAAAATAAATAATCATAATTTAGTTTCTTTCCCCTGTCCTTACTTTTATCCAAAAAGTCAATCTGGTAACCCAATAATATCCCAAATAGGGTGTGAGAAAACACTCAGTAGGAAACCACCATTTATTTCTATAACAAATCTATTCTATGAAGTATAAAATAAGAAATATGCAATGTATAAAATATGTATAACAGTAATGAAGGTAACGTTCCCATGGAATATGTGATAGTTTTAAAGTAATAATTTTTTCCAAACAAGGCTCCCTGCAATCAATATTCATTCTCTAATAACGAAGGGAGATTTAAATAGAAATAAACAAGTGATATTGCCCAGTTTACCCTATTGATTCAAATACCCATGCCAGGTAAATCTAAAAAAATTGAAAATCCACCTTGTCCATATTTTATAGTCAACAATACAGATTTTATCATAGTTATACCTTATAATCAAATTTTACCCCACCGACCACATCGTGTAATTAACTGTGTCATACCACGAAGGTCCAGATCTAAGGTATATATGACCAAGTCATCCATGTTGATTCCCATGAGAACCTCGATGGAAAATTAGTAATTAATTAGGTGGGGTCCAAAGAGAATTTCAATAGATCATGTCCACTATGAGCCCATCAAATCTATATCCTTGTGATATCAAGGCCCAAGGAATACAACAGAATCAAGACCTACTAGGAAACATGTCCAAGGTATCCACTACCATAATCAAATACCAATGGGAGAAATGTACATTGAATATAATGGAATCTGGATCCAAGGTATACCAACCAAGACATCCACTACCATAATCATTTCAACATCTCATTTACATAATAAATTCATAACATTCACAATCCATGAGTTTTAAAAACTCATCTCCATAATTTCTATAAATTATTTTCAATCAATTTAATCATTTAACCTCGTGTATCACATTGAAAAAGAAGAACATCCATATCCTTAAAATACCATTCTATTTATTCATGTCTAAGTGGGATTTCTCTCACTATTAAATCACACACACCCCATGAGGGGCATAACAGAAAAAAAGGATACAATGGAAGACCCCATGGGTGGCCTTAGATGGAACAAAAACCTCCAAACATCTCAATAGAACTATTGGACATCCTTAACAGTTTTCAATTCATGTAACTCAAGCATTAAATTATTTTTCGAGTCACCACCAAAAGTTTTGGCATGCATCATAATTGAAACTATTCTTATAAATAACCAAAACCAAAGTGAAAGGTATAGACTACCTACTATATTTCCATAGTATAGAACAAATCTTGTATCGAGATCTGATTCCATCCAGATTAGAATAATAAATTAATAATAGATGAAAATCCTTAAAATATGTCATATTTTCTTGATATTAAATAACTCTTATGATATGAATTCAAATGAATACAAACATAATAGGAAAAAATAAATCATTATCCTCAATCCAGTGATATAGATAATGTTCAATTCTATGTTTTGACATGGAAACTATGGCCAAACTTAAACATTGGATTAAAAGTACCTCAAATGGGAGAAAAGAGCTCTCTTTTTTTGCATTGGAAACTAGAAAAAAGAATATTTAAAAAATTTAAACTCATTAAGGTAAAAATGTTCATTTTGACCAAAATTATTAGGTAGTATGGTTTGGCTGCACAGTTGGAGAAACTATGAACCAACTGTGCACAATTCACTACTAAAATGGGGACCCCACATAGTTTCATGAACATATCTTGACTAGCCATGTGATAATATTGAAACAACCTTCTCTAAAATCTATATATCCCCTAGCACAGCCATGGTCCCATGAAATCATGGGTTTAAAATTTTGTGGCCACCTAGTGCCATATACCCAACCCTCAAACGGTTTCTCAAACCATGTTGTCTATCTTACCGATTTCTAGAAACCATGCAGCCATGCATATCATTCTAAAAAATTTCATCTTTGAGTTTTTAAAAACCCTCACACATCCTTAATAAACCCATTATCTCATTTAGAACTCATAATATACCATCAATACGTATTTAAATCCAAAAAAATTATTTATACATCATAGGATAACCAATGTTCTTATAAATAAGGAGATTGATTTTTTTTCAATTATTTTTTTTCAGTTAGTAATGGTTGAATTATATATGTCTAAGGGTGTGATGAAATCATTTACCATAATAGTATGGAATTGAAGAAACATAATCATTGATTTTTTCAAAGGAATCCTCAAGACATATAAATGCCATTGTTCAATTTGGGGTATAGGCGACCACCTAACTAAGTTAGTATATTTTATTATGATAAAGGATGATTTATTTAATGATCAAGTTTCTAAGATATACATAATTGTAGTGGTAAAACATAGTTTCGTACCATTATCAATTGTATCTTATTGAGATTTAAGGTTTTCCCCAGGGTTTTGGGGAAGTCTTTAGTATGAATTAGATATATATCTAAATCTCATCACTTCTTATCACCCTATGATAGATGGTTGGTCTAAGATAACTATTAAAACACTTGAGGACATTTTGAGATCACGTTCAATGTATTTCCAAGGATGTCAGGATCAACAAATTATCTTATTATATTTCTTATATAATAATAGTTTTCATTAATACACTCAAATAGAACAATATGGGGATCTATATGGGAAGAGGTATAATAACCCAACATGTGAGGATGAAGTAGGATAGGGAAAGTAGATAAAGTTATTTCTTTTCTCAATGATTATATAAAATGTTCAAACTATTTAGTGTCATGTAAAATATTTTCAATGATAGATGTAAATATTTTAAAAACCATTGATGAGACCAAGATTTTGATGTAAAAAAATAATCACTTCTTAATATATCACCATACAATAAAGTCAAGAGGTTTGGGAAGAAGGTAAATCATAGTCCTAGAAACATTAGTGCATTTTATATTATTGATAACATTAGAGTTGTGGCCTATCATCTAGATCATCCACATAAATCATCTCTTGTATATGAGGTGTAAAATTTGGGCCTGTTAAGTAAGTGTATAGAATAAACATCCCATATACTAAATCTATATCTGATTCCTATTATGATTTGTCCTAGAAATCCAACCTAACTAGGCATAAAAATTTCCCATGAAAAGAATCAAAGGGAAATCTTAATCCTCAGAGGCTGGTGACTAGCACCTCAGATTTGAAAAATAACAAATGGAAACAATTTCTTCTAACCTAAAATAAGATACATGGAATATAATGAGAAAATCATAAAATAAATATGCAATGATTAGAGAATGAAAATAAAAGTGATAATCCCCAAAATTACCCAGACAAAACCCAAGTACATTTCCAAAACACCAATATGACATGAAAATGTTGATAATAGTTACTCCATGTGATATGGGGGAAATGTTCCACAATTTTGACACCATCTCCATGAACCTATAAGAACCTCCACGCCTTGCCGATGAATCTTTACATTTCCCAAATTAGATAAAATATGGTCTTCACACCCCCATGGCTGTGTAAAAGGTTTGAGATAAATAGTCCTAGTAGTGTCCTGCCCAGGCATTCTAGATCAACACTCTATAAAATAATCCCAATATTCTCATTATTAATGGAGACAAGGCATGATAAGTAGTAAAATATTTTTATATCAAAATCATGGTAAACAATTTCCCTTTTCCAAATTGTTCAAAAACCAAAGTAAAACTATTTCAAATCATAATTTCAATTACCATTTTCATCAATCATAGTATGTATTATCCCATAAAAAATCATTACAATTCCAACACATAAAAGAAAACACATTAAGGAAAACATAATATTGGTATAGCTAGGTCTCTCATACCACAATTTCAATCAAATATTAGTTTTTACTGAAACCCCTAGATAACATGCATCAAATTATATAGGATAGAGGAACACCCCAAAAAATTAACCCCTCATAATGTCAATTTAGTCATTGATCTAATGTATTTATGATCTTGGAATAGAGGAGCGCCTCACAAAGTGGAATCCCTTACAATACCAAAGGATAAGGCCAAATAAATACAACATCAATCTAGGTACCCAATTATCCCATTTTCAGAATACAAAAAATCAATTTGAAAGGGATTTCATATTTCACAAAAAAATCCAAAAAACTCTTTATTCATCTGTAACATGCTTTGAAAAACCATTTTTCAGTCCATTTCACATGATTTGAATGTAAATTTTCATTCAAGAAAAAAAGGGGAAAACCATCCTTTCAAAAAATCCTATTCAAGTCATAAATAAATAAATTAAAATACAATTCTAATTAATTTATAAACCCAATTAATAAATCAATTGAATCCATGGTTTATCCAACATAGGCTTGAGAAATAACTAGCTACCACAAACATAGGTCACACACCTACTATGATGAGGTTAAACACACCAGAAGATTGAAAAGTAAGAACAATTTATGGATTCCCTAGTTTCAATTATCACATCATAGAATCAAAATCCATATTAAAGTTTTTCATAGGATTACTTATCACATCACATACCGTAAGATTATCATGTTTCGTGCCTTTATCAACAAGATAACCGACCTTCGAAATATAAGTGTATAATGTATCTAGAAGGGATTAGAGATGAATCAGAACAAGATAAATAGAACCCCAAAACATAACCCAACATGTCTAAAAATTCAAAGGGAGGTGAATTAAATTATAAGAGAATGATCACACTTACCAAAAGCGGAGAAACCAACATGATGATAATATTGCCAAAAGTAGATTCTAAAAATAGTTTGATTCGCCCAAAATACCTTTGACCATCCCTAGGGTTGTAGGGAGAGAGGGGGATGGGGAATGGGAAAATATTTTGATGATAAAAACATATAATTTATTGGGACAATTATAATTGAGGGTGTGAATTACTATTTCATGAAGTGAAATCATGGGATGGATGATATATCGAAATACATGTCATACTAACTTAAAATCCTATGAGGCATGTTTTTGACATGAATTATCATTTCACATCATGAATTTTTTCCTTTTCTTGAATTGAGAACATGGATTCTTACTAAGAGTAATTAAAATTCGGAATATATGATTCATGGTGTGACCATTTTCTGGTTACCAGTGTGCTTACAATGTCCTTTAGAAAACCCCCAGATTAAAATTGACAACTCTTGAACCTAAAGAATAATCTTAAACATTAAAATGATATAATACCTTAACTTAGATGATTCAATTCTTCCTACTATATGAATTTTTATCCATATAAATGCATGAATATGAATAGTTCTCTGGAAGGAGGTGAGTCCACTACTCCCACACTAATGATTCATTCTCCTAGGTATCATGATAATCTAATATCATCCACCATAACACTTCGAAAAAAAGAATAAAACTCCCATGAAATACTTTCATATGAGAATCAATCATCTCCACTGGTTTCTTATCAATAGATAAATGTGGATCCAACTCAATCACATCCATGAATAGAACACATGATGGATTGGGGTGGTCCATCTTAAGATGAGATATATGGAAAACATCATGAATTCCCATCAACTGAGCTGGTAGCTCTAATTGATAAGTGACCTATAAAACCCACTCAATAATCTAAATTATTAAAACACATCTTATAGACAGCTTCCTATATTTCTCAATTCAATAGCTACCCAATTGAGGATATAATTTCATGAAAACCCTGTAACCAATGGAAAACTCCAAATCAAAGATTCTAATATCTACATACGATTTATGATGAATATGATATATAACCAAGAATAGATTTATATCCAAAATTATTTTTTGAAATATCTTGAATGATACTCATTCCCATGAGAGTGGAATCTCCCAACCCTTCCAAACAAAGAAGTGACCGGCATTGGAAACCAAAAAAATATTCAAAGGGATTAATTATTATCAAATATTGGTAATTATTATTAAAAATGAACATAGATAAACCTAGATATATATATTATGAGCCACTAAAATATAATATGTACTCATATATCATGTCCTAGAGAATTTTAATATCACTCTCCATCTAACCATTCGTCTATGGATAGTATGTTTTAATCAATTGAACATGAGTCCCAATAAATATTTGGAGACACTACCAGAATCATAAGGTAAACCTAGAATCCATGTTGGAGATAATGGTCGAGGAAACCTCACCAAACCTAATAATATCCTATACATACATCTTACAACAATCTTCTCTTAGGGATTCTGTAGTAATTCAAAAATGAAGTATATGAAAACCTCATCCCATTTCAAAATGGAACGAGAAGAGGTAGGAGGAGACAAGAAGGCTTCATGTGCTTCATAATAATTTGTAGGAAAGTTTTACAGTGGGACACATAATCAGTAATATCACGCTTTATACCCACTCACTTGAAATCTTTTCAAATTTCATAATACATCGTCATAGTTCTAGCATAAACGGACCATAAATAAAATTCAAAATGTTGAAACACTTATTTCATTATAAATTATGGTGTTATAAACTGATAACTGAAGAAAATAATTCAATAATAATAAATATACCAATAAATAATGGTCTCTGTAACATATAAGGGTTCTCTGATTCCTCTTAATTAATATTCCTTTTGTTGATCTAATAGTATAAACTCACTGAGATATGATGATGACGTGTCAATTTTCAAAACCTTACCTAAAATCATCCTCCTATGCATCCAGATGCAATTGGGTGAAATTACCTATAAGGTTCAACTCCTCCTTCAAATCCAATATAGGTTAGGAAGAAAAATTCAATATGAGGGTGAAAAAATTAGAATTCCCTTTCCCATGAGTGTAGGAGATATCAAAGCTGAACATCTAGAGATATTCCGCCAATTACTCTATCTAATATTTTTTTAGAAAATGTTTTAGTCAGTCCCCTATGGTTAGTAGATAGGATAAACCTCTACCCAAAAATATAGTGTCACCAAAACATAAACACATTCATGATAGTGGTAAGATCCAAATCATTAGTGGGGTATTTTTATCATATGGTCTAAGCTATTGAGATCCATTATACATGATATGATCATCATATATAAGAACACAATCCAAACCAATTATGATTGAATCACAATATACCATAAGACCCTTACCAAGATTAGGAATGATTAGAAGAGTGTATGATGTCAAAATCCTTTTAAAATCATAAAAAGATGTATGACACTTAGTGTGACAATTGATTCTTACCTATTTCTTGGTAATAATAGTCAAAGGGGATACTAAATTTGAAAAATCCAGGATTGACTATATATAGTATCCCTCCAAACATAGGAAGCTGCATATATTAAATATTTTATGTGGTTCCTTTCTTGACAAGATAGCCATTAATTTTTAACAATCAACTGATTGACCATGCCCCAAGATCATTTATCCCAATAACTTCACCTCTTTGATCCATAACTTGTATTTTAAAAGCTTCCCATAATGATGGTGGGTAGTAAATGTCTTCAAAAACAGATTCAAATGGTGCTCATTCTCATGCTCAGATCTTGAAATAACAAGGATATCATCGAAAAACACCATGAAAAGTGTTCAAAATATGGATGGAATTTAATCACGACCATAAAACTATAGTAGTGTTAATAATAATAGAGGTCATTATAACATATTCATAATGGCTATACCTACTCTTGAAAGTGGTCTATAAAATATCAGACTACCAAACACTGAGCTGATGATACCTTGACTGGATATTTATTTTAATAAATCACTTCACCCATTTAATTAATTGATAAATCATGCACATGGGAAGAATTGTATTTATTTTTAAAGGCCATCCATTTTATCTTTTTATAGTCTACACAAAGATGAAATGAAATAGCAGCCTTGTTTGTGAAGAGTATGGGGCCACCTACATTGAAACATTCGGATGAATAAAATCATTGGTCATCTTAATCACCCTACTGGATAATAAAATTTTTATTTTATCAGGTTCCATATGTTAAGAAGGTAAAAAACTACTTTCATACTAAGTACCAGGTCAATTGTGATTTTCATCTCTTTTTTTGGAGGAAGATCGGAAAAGGGGTCTACGAAAACAATGACGAAGTCCTAAAACTAATTGTAGATAAGAAAATGTATAAGTCATCATTGAGTTCAAATAAAATTATAGACAAAAGACTTCTGGGCTCTGTGTGGGAAGGTCATACTTGACTAAACCTCATGTCTTACTCTATTTGAAACACCTAACATCTCCCTTCAGTAGCTAGAGAAAATGTGCTTGTAATAAAAATCATTCTCTACATGATAATAAATTATCCAATCCATTAATATGATTTATTGATATAGAAAATTCAATAAAATAAAACCCACACTCCTTCCACTTTCTATTAGGCATCACCAACTCCATAGAATGGGACATGATCTCCACTAGAAATTTCAACACACAAAAAATAGGAAGATATAAATGAGTGTGAAACACCTATTTCAAATAGAGAAATTCTTAGAGAAGATTGAATGAATATGGTGCCTCTCATTGTAGTTTGGCATGCCCCAACCTCCTCCAAAAATTCATCCACTACATGAAGGATCTTCACTTCTGAGTCCCATGGAAGGAGCCATATAGACTTTGAAACAACTGATTATGTTTTAGTGGTCCTTGGATATGAAGATATCTGATGATAATGGGGAATTTATAAATCTTGGAAGGGCTTATATATATAACCAAACCATCTACAATCACTACAAATTATTATGGGTCAGGGGAAAGAATGTTATGTGTTCCCTACATTACTACACTAATAGCATGGTGGATGAATAATATTGGTTTTTGTTAATGGTTCATAGGAGACCTTCTATTGAGAACAACCTCATCCACCCTTGCGATTATCATTCAACATTATCTTATTTCCCCATGTTCCATTGAAACTGCCACTTGGAGGAAGGGAAGATTCATATAATCTAATCCTTCCATCATTGTTCATTTCTATCATCATAGCCATGTTGATAATCTCTACACTGGTGGAAAGATTTAGCACATATATGCTTGATAAGATGTCTGGTATCAAAACCTTCACTTATTTCTGATCTTTAATTTGATAATTCGTCATTACATCTAGAAAAAATTGAACATACTCTGAAAAACGGTTGGTGTACTCAGATACTAAGTTATATCTCATCTAAAAAGTGGGTAACTATAGATACTTCACTATCATCATAGACTCTATAATGATCTTTTAAATTAAGAGGGTATTAAACCCTTCTAATCCAAACCCACAGGTCATTTTATCGATATCATCAAATCCCACCACCACGTTTTGGGACCCTCGAGCTTGAATGGTGCACATTTCACATTGATAGCCTTAGGTGTATCCAGAAAGTTAAAGACATGATCTAATTTTTATCCAATCCTCTACCTCTTGGGTTTAATTTTTGCCCTTAAATGATTGGGGGTTTTCTAATAAAAAGTCTAAGCTCAGTCCTTATCTCCCTCAGATCCAGGTTATACCATGAAAACATGGTTCTGAACCTCCGTACATTCTATCCCATGACATGAACCACCCATATGATGTCCTTTTGATAGTCTAGACCATATGTGGATTCCATCAAGAAGAATATATCAATATTGAATCCTATGGATCCCATGGAATATTTATCAAATTTCTAATAAAACACAACAAAAATAGAAGAAAAGTATTAGACAACATGATAATATGAGTTCAATGAACAGAAATATAAGTTAAAGTTCAAATCAGGTCAAAATCATATACATTAAAAAATACATCCCAACATCCCATGGTGACTAACTCCTTTTACAACTAGGATATGGTCAAGAACTCAACAAATCCTACCCCATCAATCCTGAAAAATAATATATTTTTTATAACAACTTCTTAAGATTGAACATAACCTAAATCTGACACCAAATTAGCAAGCCTCTACCCAGAAAAATCATCCAACTGGTCTACGAACTAGACCATGAATCGATCCAAAGGGAATTATAAATCCCCATGAGTTGGATACTGTCACCCAGGAATTTAACAATAACAAATGGGAATGATATTCCTCATCCTAATACAAGATAACTAGAATATATATATAAGAAAGTATAAAAGAAATGTTGTATAGTCAAACAATGGCAATGGAAATGATAATACCCAAAAGAATATTGAAAAAACCCCAAGCAAATGTTAATAAAACTCAAAAGTAAATCCAAAAGGTGACAAAATCTACTATATATGATATGTGGGAGACATCTCACTAGATCACCACCAAATCCATATACCCAACTGACAGAAACTCTTTTACCACACTATTTCACCATTCCCTTTCCTACATCAAATCATAAAAGGTCAACAAACCCATAACGGATTGTGTAGAGTGTGAGCTAAACAATATTATTAGAATACCACATAGGTGTTCCATATCAATTCTCTTTAAAAAAAATCCAAACATTCTCTTATCGAAAGGAAACAAGGCTTGATAGGAAGGTAGAAAAACTTATCTAAAAAACATAGTAAACAATTCCCATTTTTTAATTTTCTCAAAGACCGAGGTAAAACATTATAAAAGAATAATTAAAATAAAAATTTTAATCAATAAATTCGTGTATCGTCTCTTATAAAACTGTGAAGTACCAATCCAACAACAAAAAGGGAAAACACCCTAAGGATAATATTAGGAATGTCTAGATAAGTCACACATACCCCAATAAAATTCAGAGATTAGTGCACACTCAAGTCTTTATGGACAAAAAATTAACATCTTTGGAAAAGAAGAAACCTCCATAAAGTCAAACCCCCATAATGTCAATGAAGTCTTGGATAAAATTCACCTATGATCTAGGATGTAAGGATCACCATATAATTTCAACCCCCTTAAAATACCAATGAATGACGCTTAATACTAAACCATCCGCTCAAGTTCCTAGGATTCCTAGGTGCAACACACATAAAATAAATTTAATGGGGATTTCACATTTTATAAAAAATTAATATAAAACCTTTATTATAAAAACTATCCTTGAAAACCCATTTCATAATGCATTGAATACATGTTTTCCTTCTCTAAAAATGGGGAAAACCATATTCTCTCAAAAACACATTTATATACAAAAATACATCATTTCAAATATCATGAATATTATTTTATAAAACAATTTAATAAATAAATTTCATTCATGGTTTATCTAACATAGGATACATATGGAACCACCTACCTCAAACATTTGTCATATACCAACCATGATGGGATCCACGTGAATGAGAAGGAAATGAATGAAAGAAAAATGAATGGAGGTCCTAGAATATATTTGATGATGTTAAAATCAAAAACCATAATAAAAAGGTTAAGTGGAGACTTTAAATGATAACATACCATGAAATCCTTTCATGATTAAGCAATACAATCACTAAAACCATCATCTGGAAGACAAGAGCACAATTAATATATATGTGATTGGGGTATAATAAACACATTACAAATAGATCCATGAAACATATCCTAAAAAACATCCAATTCTAGGATAGAAAAATAAAATGATAAGTGAATGATCACACTTACCCAAAGAGGAGAAAAGTTCAGAAGAGCTACATTCACTGAAAATCTCTTAGAGAAGACCTAAGGTTCAAGTGATAGATGAGGAAAGTGAATGAAAATATATCCAGACACTAAAAAAATTGAATTATATAAAACCCTAATATTTTATGAAATATTTTTGAAAATAAATTTAATTTCTTTGATAACATATTCTACACACTACAATGAGCTCTAACGAACTACAATATACTATATATATTACTATTTAACATTGTCTTTATGAACTAGAAGTTTAATTTTTTTCTTTAATATAAAATATTTTTTTTAATATTATATATAATGGTTTTATATAAATAAAACATATTGATAAAACGTGTTTAATTTTTGGTTATGTCTTTAAATGTTTTAAAAATTCTATGATCTCAAAAATTGATTTTATTTCTCTTTGTGAAAAAATAACATAATAAAATATTGAAAATTTTAGGAAATTTATATGATAAAATGAGAATAATATTTATAATCAAAATTGTAACATTATCTTTGAGATATGTTTTTGGATTTTTTTAAAAAGATTAATTTTTTGACAAATAGTAAAAAATACTTGTTTGTATTGAAACTGCATTTTCATTTAATGAATTTATAATGATAAATTTTGTTTCCAAATGTATTTAAATGTTAAATTAGTGAAATTAAATTATATATAAACCCATATAGGTTAATTTAATTAATTTTATATTTAATTTTTATATAAAAACTTTTTAATCTGTTTAAACATTTTTGTTTTGAAAACCTCTTTTTCATCATGTCTATGGGTTTAATTTAAATTTAATTCCACCGCATATGTGAATTGAAATTGTAAAAAAATTATTAAATATTTAGAATTATTATAATTAATATTATCTAATATGTTTAAATTAATTTTTAGTGTAAAATATTTTTGTACAATTTGTTCATTTCAAAAATCCATGTGTGTCCTCTCCCCCTTTATAAAAGGCCACCCACTCTCCTCTTATCTACACACATCCAAAAATATTATTTTTCAAACATAAAAGGCCAAATAACTTCCTTAAATCCCATAAATTATCCTATAATCTTTTTTATGATCATAAATTAATTTTATAATGGCTTATGGTTGAATCCTAAAGAAGTTGTCTCAAGAAGAGTTAACGTCCTTAACCGATCATTTTATATTATTTCTTCTTCAACCTCATTCAAACATTATTCAAAAATGATTATATGATAACCTAATTATATTGAATATAATTTAATATTATTTATTTGTATTCAATTATCTATAACCATGTCCTCATCCCTCAAATAAGAAGTAAAACAATTGATTGTGTGTACGATGGACTACCCTTTCACAAACCGCTGTAATTTGTTTTCCATCACCACTTATTATGGATGGATATAATGTTTTATATCAATATTATATATTATATTTATGATATAAATATACTTTTTAATTTTAATATCACATATACCATCATATTTTCCATTCTATAGCAAATACGATAATGTCTCTCGTGTGTATGGCGGACTATCGCCCCATGAGACAATGTGATTCATTTTTTACTTACAATTCACATGGAAGGTAATAAGGATTAATTTTATGTTTATATATTATATTGATGAAATATTAATTATTCCTGAAAATAAATATATCATATAATTTCTTACCTTACCATCAATTGAATAGATTTTAATGTCGTTCTTGTGTACAGAGGACCGCTGCATCACGAAGCAATGAGATTCATTTTTCACTAATGATTTATGTGGAAGGTAATAAAGGATAAATTTACTTAATATAGATCATATGTACAGAATAATAATGACTCTTAAAATATAATATTTTACATACCTTCATTTATATTAATCCATCGATGAAATGGAAACAACGTTCATATGTACGTACTACTTACTGTCTCCATGAATAGTGTAACTACTTTTCTATATATTAATTTAATGGATTAATATAAATACATATATAATTAATATAAATATGATATTTTTATCATTTTATAAATTATTTATATGATAGAACCATGATCAATGTAAAAGGATAAAAAAACCTAAACATATATGAAAAACCAAGTAGTTATTACCTGAAACATGATCTAAATGAAGAATTATTGATAAATGAATAATGAATTGTATTAAGTAAATAATAAATGGTATTATACATATGATTATGTTTTATTAAATATTTATAATTAAGTTATTTTTATTATATAAGATGTCTAAATTTGTATGAAAGAATCTAAAACATAAGGTAAATCATTTTTGTCTCAATTTATTATCTTTAGGACATACTTTATGTTTTGCACCTATACTCATTTATAAGGAATAAATGAAAACCCATTGAAACCAAATATCATTAATTTACATATTCCCATTATATTTTTAGTTGAATTTAATTTTATTATTCCATGTTTCTTGAGATTTAATGTTACCAATGTGGTAAAGGTTTTATGATAAAATCTCATCATATATCGAGATTCCTAATGTTTATGCTTATATTAATGAAATCATATGATCCATCTATAATGAAACTAATGAATTTTATTATAATATGTTTATTTCATGAGAATTAATTTTAACCCTTCATTTTCCTCTCTTTAGGTACTCAATATTTCAAAGTAATATTTTTATGAAAAAATATACATCATTTCTCTTTTCGATCGAAAACCCTTTTTATTTTGTATCCTTGTTTAAAAAATGATTTTAAAAAGTTTATAGTAATATAAAATTATTTTTTAATGAAATTTTTACAGTTTTTTGAGTTTTTTAAAAAATTAAAATTAATATTCTTCTCTTTTTCCAAAAAAGAACAATTTGGATTTTACTGAAATTGTCACTAAAATATTTTTTTTAAAAATTAAGGAGTGAATGGAACCTCCAACTATCATGACAATAAAATATTTTAAATATACATTTATAAGTTTTAAATATTATTTTAAAATAAAATTATTTCCATAATATTTTATTAATTCCTTGTGATTTTCAGGGAAATATCATTTTACCATGAAATATTACTAGTGGTCTTTCAAAATTAGTTTCCATATAAGATGACATACATTGATGTTACTTATGCTTCACTAGGGAATGATCAAAGGATACCATTATTATTTTTTCTATAAATGGGTTATTTTAATAATTATAATTTGTTTATGAAACCCATTTCTCTTTCATGTGTTATACCATGATAAAATTATTATGAAACCTGCTACATTTTCCATGGGTTATTTTTTAATGAATATATGAAATGATTACAAACCCTATTTTATCACAAGTTTGTTATAAAGAATTTTTAATGAAAATAATTTATTTTAAGGTGTTGTTATATGATTATTTTTATGATCTTTTGGCACACATATGTATGATTTTAATTATATGATGGGTAGAACCTATATCGCCCTCAAATGCATTGGGTACAGATCGAAATCACATGAAATAAACTATAATAGAATTGTGAGTGAACCCAATTCAGTAAGGTACTGTGTCCACTATGATAGTCTTGGGAGTGATTCATGTCTACTACTATGGTTTTTGGAGTTAACCCATTCCACTATGATATAATTTTTAATGATACTTTACTATTATTAAAATTATTTTATATTCTTATGTGTATGCCACAATTCAAAGTATTATGTTAATGTTATGATATCATGGATCATGTTATTTTATTTCCTTATGATTCATGTCTTATGAACTATCAATATTTATTCCATGACACATGATTTTGTTCTGTGATACACAGTGTATGGTTATATTATATTATTCATGTGTTCTCTTCCCATTATTCTCACATTATGTTTATTATTTCTCTTGTTTACCCTTAATGAGTCTCTGATCTCGCCCATTCATATTTTTCTTTTCCTTAGGTTATGATGGTAGTTATTACATGTGATATATCTAATAAGGGTGATATATTTGTGGAACTAATTGGAATATGATATATAACTCTTATAAACTAGTTGTTTGTGTTCCCATGTTTCCAAAGGAATTATAACTTTATGATCCTCGCACGTTTTCTTATGTAATGTAATGAATTTTCATCAAAAAATATCATATATCTACCCATGAAAATCTTGGTTCATTATAGTTAGTATCAAAGGATAGGTTTATTTAAACTATGGAAACTATTATGTGAATCATTTATTGAGAACCCTTATGATAAGCCTATATATTGGGTTACATATTAATGTTTTGGTAAGGAAGAGATTATGTTGTTTACTCAATAATATATCCCAATATGGATACTACAAGTGAATGTGGTTCTAGAATAGATGTACAATTGGGTAATAACACCAAAGAAGGAAAGTTGTTCTTAACTCGAGTGTTACCTGGTACACAATAATGGGATTTACTATGCACCTATTTTGACATTATCATGGGATATTATTTGTTAAATTTACATTTTCCATATAAACCATCATGAAGTATTTGAATAGATGATGAACATGAATAAGATACAGTAAAACTAATGTTTCGTGGATTTAAATTAAGGTTCCTTGATTTATATGTCATATAAATTATTTTGCATGTCTTTGTGTTTTCCTCCCTATGATTATTATTTCTTACTCCATGTTTTATTATTTGATGGTTAGAACCCAAAGGAAGAATGTTAATGTTTAATGAAATGGACAATGAAATGATTTTCTTCCTGATAAACTGAATTTTTTGAGATCTATAATGAAAAATCTCATTATTGTACTCACACAACTTTATCAACATATCAATGATGCTGAACATCCAAACAATAAAAGTGGGGAACAACATTATCTTTAGTGCTTCATGAGACAATGTCCACCATCTGTTTCTGGTTTAACTAATCCACTAATTATAGAGAAATTAATTAGAACAACTAAAAAGATATTTTACATTCTCCAGTGTTCAAATAATATAAAAGTCATTTTAGATGTCTATATTTTGGAATGAAAATATGATAAATAGAGGATTCTCCTCATGAATATGAGGAAAAGGAAGGAAATTTACTATATATAGTGGGATGAGTTTATGATATTATTTTTCAAATGTTACTTCCTTCACATTCATTGTATGAAAATTTAATGGAATTACTTGAACTAAATTACATGTATAATAAATATGTTGGTATTTATGAGGAAAATTGTATATGGTTTTCAAGGTACGCTTCTGGAATTATCATCCATCCTAAAAGTATGTTTGATTGATTCTTTAATTTATTAAAACAAAATTAGGAAATCACGTTATCCATAAGGGAGTTTAGAAGGTATGAATAAATCATTCAATTTTTTCTCAAGGTGGAAAGATACATTGGATTTACACATCTATCACGTGGATTCTATAAGAAAATAATTATGATGCTCAAGGGAAACACTAAGGGCCATAGAAGGATGAATATGATATTTTTTTAATTCTCTATGTATGGTAGGAAACATTAAGGAAACTATATAAAGGAGGCTAAAAATGTGTTTATGTGTGTCAGGGAAGATTTTGAGTAAATCTAATGTTCAACTGATGGAAAAAATTAAGCCAATTAATTGAATATATATAATGATATATGGAATGTACCACAAAAAATCCAGTTTTTCAAAAGAAAAGAGTATGGGAACTATTTTAACATGTTCCCATATTTGAAGAGGTGTGATAATGACATGGTTAAAGGTACACTTACCATCCACTCTAAAATGTTTAATAAATAATTTGACAATTGATATACCCAATTGTTTATATCTAATGAATTTCTTAAGGGTATCATGATTCCAAACACATGATTAGATATATAGTTAGTAGTAAAAACCCTTAATGGTATGATTATCACATATCAATTGTATGATTCCTCTTTGATTGATGTTTGTGGGAATGAGCTTCTTACAAATCATTTCATTCTTATTCTAGTTGAATTTCATGATATCTTCGGAATGGAATAGATTTATCCACGTTAAACCCACATTAATTCTGAAGGAAGGGAGGTCTCATTTGATATTCTAATCTATCATATGATCATATATCGTTTAATGATAAATATGGAGCTATAATGTAATTCACATCCATTTAATGAGTTTTGATTCCTATTGAAAAGGTGTTTTTTCAAATATGGTTATGGAGATACACAACATCTGTGAAATCTCTATTTTGTATTAGTTTTTTTATGTATTTATATAAGAGTTTCCTAGTCTTCCACCACATCATGAAGTTGATTTTTCAATATAACCCATACCTCGTGACAACCCTATTTGGATATCTCTCTATTTAATGGTCTTTATTGAGTTGTAGGAATTAAAGAATCAATTCCTAGAGAATCTTGAAAATAGATTCATTTGGCCATGTGTGTCACCTCTATCTTTACACATTCTCTTTTTCAAAAATAATGATAGATAGATTTAACTTTTAATTTATTATTAGTAGTTAAAAAACATCAAAATCAAGAACAAGTGCCATATGCCCCATATTTAAGGCTTTTTAATCAATTGTGTAGAGCTCAATACATTTATATGATGGACCATTATTCTCGATATCATCAATTGAGGTTATAGAAGTTGTATATACCCAAGAAAACATTCTACACAAGATATGGACAATACAATTATATAGTGATGTCATTTGGTCTTACTAATTCCCCTACCATCTTCATGGATTTAAAGAAATGATTATTTAGAGATTAAATTGATCATATTTCAGTAGTATTTATAGACTATATTCTTATATATTCAAAGAGAAATAAATAACATGAAGATCACTTTTGATGTGTATTGAAGACTCTAATGATGGATATGTTGTATGGAAAATCTAAAAATTGTGAATTTTGACAAAACATGGTTTCATTTTTGGAAATATAATATCAAGAGAGGGTATATTAGTATATCCATCAAATTTGGTGGCCATTGAATACTAGACCTAACCAACCATAGTGAATGATATACAATGTTTTCTTGGTTTGGATAGATATTATTAATGGGTTTTGGTGAATTCCTCATGGATATCTAATCCACTAACCAGGTAACATTTAAAGGGATCTAGGTTCTTTTGGGAAGATGAATGTAATAAAATTTTCAAGGAACTACAGAGAATATTAGTCAGGGAACTTGTGATTACATTACACTATAGTAGAGAAGAATTTTTAATATTTACTGATTCATCCTAAAATGTATTGGGATGCGTTATTATGTAGAATGTCATGGTTATAGATTATGCCTCACTACTATTGATGGTTCTTGTGAAAAATTACCCAACTCATTATTTGGAGTTAGTTGTGGTAATTTATTTATTTATGATAGAGAGGAATTATATTTATGAGGAAAAGTGTAATATATATACTAATCCTAAAATTTTGAATTATATCTTCACATATAAGGAGTTTAGAATTCACCATGGGAGATGGTTAAAGCAGATTCAAGATCATGACTACTCAATACATTACCACTCTGGAAAAAAGAACAATGTGGTTGACGCATTAAGACAAAAGGACCATGCTATATTTTCCATGATAAGTATATAAAATATCCAATATTTCAAGATTTTCAAAAGATAGTTATAGAAATCCTAAAATAAGGGTAAAAATATTATCTTTCACAAAATGATTGTTTAACCATACTTTCAAGTGAATATTAAAGTGGTAGATAAGGATGGTCTAGATCCTACAAAGAAGGTGAGGAATGTTACTGATTTTAACATTGATTTTGATGTAATAATAAGATTTATGAAAAGTTTATGTGTTCCACACATACTATATTTTAAGGATTTATTATAGGTGGATCAATGTTCATCATTCTATATTTATTCTGGAAGTATGAATATTTATAGATATTTGAAAGAGTATTTCTGGTGGGATGGAAAGAAGAGAGATATTACAGATTTACTATCTCGATGCTTGGTATATCATCAAGTTAAGGAAATAATAAAAATGTATAAGGATATGTGTTTCATAGTTCCTTGAAATGTGTGTTCTAATTTTAAAAATCACTACTTCTTGGTGGTTTCTATTGGATTTATTCATGGAATCGGAAACACCCAACAATTCATTATCCAAAAGGGACCTACTTTCCAAAGGCATGAGTTCATTAAGTTTGAAATTTAGGATAGAATGTTCATTGGTCGAGAGGATGGTATTTTGGACTCATCACACCCTTTTGGGGGGGAATTATTGTCTACTCTAGGACTCCATTTATAAATTTAAGATATTTTCATGAATCCTTAATAATTTACCACATATAACATGATTTTCCCTTAGAATTTTAAATCAATTATTAATAGGTGTAAACTCTATAGTCATACATATGTATTTGAGGATCTACATCAATGTTATCCTATCACATATAACATAAGATTCTTTAATCATCATTATGATGATATTGGTTTTCAAGCCACTCAGTGGGGCACTCTATAATTTATTGTCGCCCAGGGAGACTTAGGTTTGTTTTGATACTGGGATCATACCCATTAAATGGGATACCTATGCATCATTGTTAAAGGAACCAAAACCCTCATATTTTAGTGCCACTTAATGGGACACATCATACCATTTAAGTTCATGTGATAAGGACCTCTATGTGAAAGGCGCATAGTAAATGTTTGGTTTGGGACTTATGCCAACGCAGCCCAAGGAACATGGAAAGAATATGGGTTTCCAAGCAAAATTAGACCATGTTGGAAATATGGCCCAAGGAGAACATGGTTGATTTAAAGTGTGTGGTTTGAACCTCATGGAGGATTCCTACATATCCAGTTTGGATGGGAATCAACTCCCACATAGATCAATAAGTCTCATAAGAGAATAGAGTCCTTTGAGAGAAATGACATTGGGCTTATATCCTGAATAGGATTCCTTGATGATTTAAGGGTTTAATATAGGTATTATTCCTAAAAAGGATACCCAGATTAAGGGAATGTAGAGTTGGATTCATGAGGAGGATATCCAGTGATCTTGGGCCCTAAGAAGGCTTCCTACACATCCCAAGTATGATGGGGATAAGAGTTCTTGTAGTTCATTCATTGTTTTGGGCCATATGCATTAAATCATTCCATTTGAGGGGACATTATTGGGTGAAACATTTTGGGAAGGGCTACCTTTGGATCTGGGTCATTCAAGTAGGCATCCTACATATCCTGTTTTGAACAAGAATCAAAGTAGTCATAATTCAAGAGTTTGTGAAAATGTTATAAACATGAAAAATCTCTAATCCCACGTGAGTCTTTCCCGATGTGAGTAAAAAGAGGGTGTCAAAGATTCAACAAAATCACCCCACACTTTTCATCCTCTTCCGGTGGAAGAGGGCACACCTACGATAGCCAGAGTGGACTAGGTCGAGTTGACCCGATAAAAGGGAGGGGTGATTATCCTTCCCTCTATTCACTTGACATTGGAAAAGGGTCCAATGTAATGAAAAAGTGAAGGTGAAGGAAGGGGATCAAGACTACAACCTCCTACTTGAAAGGTAAGGGGATTTCACAATGATGGCTTCCCTAAAATTGATCCTGGTAGGGGATGGTGACTTTTCCTTTTCATGCAAGGAAAGTCAAGTGTGAACTATACATTCCCTACCAGAGACCTGAGGTTCTAGGTTTTAGAGATGAGATGGGGAGCATAGAATCCTAATCCTAATTCTCTGAATCGGGAACTTCCCAACACTTTTCATGGGAGAAAATTACATGTGACTGTGGATATACATACCCACAGACACTCCATAAATCCCAACCCTATTTTGAAACAAATGTGGGAAACCAATGACTATATAAATACAAACCCAAATAGGAGAAATGATGATGTGCCTTTCCAAAGGGTTTGATAAGTCAAGAGGTTTTGGTGAAGGTCTCAACAAAATCCCTTTTAGACAATGGATCCAATGATGAATAAGCCTTACCATAAATGGTATTGAAGAGGTCTTAATGGATTGTAGACTGAAGATATTGGGTTAATCAAAGAGGGGAACCCAAGAAGATAATGGCATGGAAGTATGGGAGTGCATGAAGGCTTGGGCAACCTGATGTTCACCTAAGTGATGAACAATAAGAATGTTAATACTTGGAAATACCTATCTCAAGACGTCAAGAGTATTCACAGGAAATCCCATAAGTGGGGATCTCAAGTTCCTATAACATGAATAGTTGGCACGCTAGTGTTTCTGATTTAGGGAGGTCAGGTTCTTTAGGTGCGCAAGTGTTATGTATTTCAAAACACTAGACGAAATTATTTCCTAAGATCCCCCTTATATTTATCTACTTTAGGTGTTAATGAACTACCTTAAAAGCCTCATAATAGTTGGGAGAAGAACTAGGGAGACCGTAGAAGCAATTGGGATTTGGAGAAATTTGTCCCTTCAAATGAACGCTCCAAGGGTATATTTATATGCAAAAATAAGACCCTGTGTGAAAGGGGATTAGTCGCGCAAGTATGTTGCGCGACAGAATTGTGGCGTGAAAGTAGATGCATACCGAATGGGTTGAAACCAATTATAATTGTGTGCCTTTTGTGATTTATCCTAATTGGGGTGTCACTTTGAGGACTTGTCCAAAATAATATCTTCATTCTCCTCAAGCATGGTGGCACGTAGGTGTTTTTGTGCAGGTACCTTGGGCGCCACATTGGGGACTTAACAAAATTTATTTCTCAATACCATGAGGGTTGTTCCCTCACACCCATGATTCAAATCACTGTCATGATATGGTCCCTGCCCTTTGGGCCAGTGCCTTCAATACCATCACTGAACCCCATGAAAAATACAGTTTCGCACCGCTAACATTTCTAGCCCAGTTGAGAACATTTTGTGGAGAATTTTATGGAACACATATCATAGTGTCTACAAAAGCACCCCATCAGAATTTGTTTTGTTTGAAATGAAAAGAATCTGGTTCTATGGTAAAATTAGGTCTCTTTGATGCATTCTAACATCATTTGGATAGATTTGGAGTTACGTCATGTTTGGAAGGATACTCTAATTTTTTCTTAAGCCATTGGGCCTTGTGAGTATTGATTGATTTTTACTAGGGTTATAAAGATAAACACTATAAACATTGTATCTTTTGACTTTTTATTTCTCACTATTTCCTAAAACATACTAATATGTATGTTTCGTGAGCTAAGGCTTGAGTTTTTCTAGAGTTACTTTTTTAGGTTTTCAATCTGGTTACTAGCATGTCTCTTATTGTTGGATGTTTTGAGTCATGCATGTTGAACTACAAAGGGATATTGTTTTAGGTCGAACATCTTTGACCAAAAATTTGGAAATTATATTCCAAACAAGACTCAGTGGCTATGAATTTCTCTAAAATTATTTAAATATTTCCAATGGGAATACTGCACAATGATTTTTATGGTCACCAAATCTAAAAATTGTATAAATATAAAAGAATTATCTTCCAATAATGATGTTACCATCATTTGAAAAATCTGTTATGGTCTTTGTGTTATGTAGTGCTGACTAGGGAATATGCTGCATAGTCAAATAGTGGAATATTTTAACTGACAGGTCTATTATGTAGGAATCTTATGCAAGTCTACCTAAGGGAATGTAATTTATAGTCAAGAAAAAGAGCTCTAAGATGTGTGAAATTTTTTTATTGATAGGCAAGGGAAAATAAGATTTGGGTGGCCCAAGACCATAGTAGGTGGGTTTTCCAAGGAAATGTATTTTAAGAATAAAGGGTTATCTATGCCAATATATGGCATGAATAGGAGAAACACTTCAATAGAAATTTTATGTATGAGGAATGGTTATGATTTGTTTGAAAGAAGAATTTATGATATCATGTTATACAGTTTTAAGTCATGTAGTGAGGAAATTCTGCTATGTAGTTTTAAGTCATGTAGTGAGGACATTGTACTTTGCAGTCTAAAGTCATGTTGTGAGGACATTATACTGTGAAGTTTTAAGTCATGCAGTGATGACATTGTACTGTGTAGTTTTAAGACATGCAGTTAAGACACTGAACTGTGCTGTTTTTAGTCATGCAGTGTGGACATTGTATTGTGTAGTTTTAATTCATGTAGTGAAGAAATTGTACTGAGTAGTTTTAAGTCATGATATGAGGAAATTGTACTGTGCATATTTAAGTCTTATTGTGAGGACATTATATGTATTTAATTTAAGGTATTTAGCTTTGAAAAAAGGTATGAGACTATCCCAATTTCTTGACAAATGTTTTGGAGACGTACTACCAAATTCAGGTAAAGAAGGGAAGAAATGTAAGCTATGATTTAGAAATTTCTAAATTCAAAGAATGATAAGGGAAAAAGGTTAAAGGCATTAGAGGAATTATTTTCCAAGAATTAGGTTACCATTATTTGACAAACCCGTTATAGGGGATATATTATGCAGGGCCAACTAGGGTGTATACTTCATATCCAAATAGTTGCATTTTTTACCAACATGCCTGTTATGTAGGCAACTTATACAGGGCCACCTAAGGGAACATACTGCATAGTCTGGAAAAGATCTCTCAGAAGTTTGACATTCTATTACTAAAAGCTGAAGAAAGATTACAGAGGTTCATATTTTTCAAAGAACAGAGTTTGGTATATGGAGAAAGGTAGTTGAATAAGAATAGGGTATTTCTAATCATGATTTATATAGAATCAAAGGAATTTGAATTCTATGAAGGTCTAACACAAATGTTGTAATTTTGGTGTCTGTAGTTTTTAGTTCATACGATGAGGACCCAAGATGGAAACATTATATGATATGTGGTCATGTGATATAAGGTTATTTCCTATTGATTTGAACACATGGAGAGGGAAATGTGTAAACCGTGGTCTTGAAGACTTCCATATTGAGATAAAGTTAATGGGACAAATATACATGAATGGATAATTTAAAGTAAAGATTCATGTATGTTGTAATCAATGTTTGATGGTGAAAAATAATCTTTAATCAAGAACAAAATTACCATTATTTGACAAACCTTTTATGTGAGATGTATTATGAATGGCCAACTGGAGAATTTGTGGCATACCCAAATAGTGGTATCCTTTGAATGAAAATCCTGTTATGTATTAAACATATGCAAGTCCACCTAAGGGCATGTATGACATAGTCAATAAAAAGAGTTCTCATATATCGGATACTCTGTCACCAAAAACATTAAGAAAGATTATAAAGATCTAAAAATGATTAAGATTAAAAGTGTTAATTATAGACGGGGTGATTTTCAATGAACATTAGAAATATTTGAATAAATAAAGGATATGAGTTTTGACTTCATTACATAGATCTGACACATATGTAAAATGGAGACTTTCCTTGTTTCCTTTAAATCGATATTATGTTGTGCAGTTTAGAGTTATGCAACGAGGACATTGTAATGTGCAGTTTTAAAAATGCAGTGATGACATTGTACTATTTAGTTTTAATTCATTCAATGTGGACATTGATAAACCAAAAAGGAATTGATACACATTATTTATACAGAGATGATTTTTACCCAAATTCAAAATCCCATGCTAGCTATGATCAGTGTGAGAAACAAGGAGAATTAAATGCTTCTTATGTATCAAAAATGTTACATAGGTGATGAATAGGGGTATTATGATTAAGTGATGGATGATCCAGGGCATAGGACCTAAGATCACTATATATCTCATTGGAGAAAGAATCAAGCCAAACATAGTTCTCAGATTTCCATGCAGTTTAAAGTCATGTGCTAAGGACAAAGATGAACTGAAGTGAAAATAAATACATATTGTAGTTGGAATAAGGGATAAATACCTTGTGTCACTACTTTTCTTACTGGGGGAAAGAATCAATAAATACGTAATTCTTTAAACATTCCCTATACGGGTTTGATTTTTAGATAAGGAATAATGGGTTTTTTTATTTCATCGCTAGCCCCAAGATTGGGGATATAGGAATCTCTACGTATCTCATATAGATGAGAATCAATCCATATGTCGTTCTTGAAACATTCATTTCCAACACTAATTGTGTTTGATATGGGAGATGGGGGGCTATTGACACATTCTGTAAGAATGGTAAAACTGAAGACACAAAATGGTTTAAAAATAAAACTATGTATCTTAATGGAACACTCTTTATAAATATGATTCATATATAGAAGGAGAATAAGAAATAAAAAATTTTGTTGTTGTGGCAGGGATCAAGATTGGAAATTTAGGCGTCTCTATGAATCCCAAAAAGATGAGAATCATGACACAAGTAGTTCTTGAAATGAGGTCCCTATACTGATCTGACTCAAAAATAAGAAAGAAAGGGACTCGTGTTCCACTATGGAGTAGCAATGATTTCAATGAGTCTTGCATATTGAATCCCCTAACGTCACATAGATAAGATTTTAGCCATATAGTTTAATGTCCTATAACGAGGACCAATGATTTCATGAATTATAACGTCCCATAAAAAGGACCAAGATGCAATGAATTTTATCATCATGCAGTATGGATTCTTATGATTTTTATGCAGTTTAATGTCATGAAACTAGGACTTTGTGATGTATAGTTTGGAGTTTTTCATGGTGGATGAAGTGTGAAATTAAACAATGTCTTTCTTCAATAATCTGTCATTGGATTGATTTGTGATAATCTCTTTATATATTTATATTATGTCAAATTATCAATTTGAGTAGACCTTATGTATGTAATAAGGTCCTTCCCACTTTGGATCATGATTTAGAGATTTCATTCCTCATATCATTGGAGTCTTGAGGATTAATACAAATTCACATTAAAAAAATGAATGGAGGAGATGTTTCTTGTTATAGGGGCACATTATTCTGTTCTGATAAACTTATAAATGATGAAAACTATGCAATATTTTTTCGTCTAATCATTCCATCTCATCAAACCATTTCCGATACTTATTGTATGTAGACAACTAATCACAGATTACAACTCTGAGTGAAGGAAATTGAATTTCAAAGGGAAAATTGCTTCTCTTCTATACACCATTGAATAAGGGGTTTCTTGATTGATAGTACAGGTAGTAGTTTGATTATCCCATAAAGAATGAAAAATTTAATCAGATCATGATTTCTTATCTTTATCCACCATATTCTGGAGAATATTTGATAGGGATTTATTAATGGCCTCTATCTGTCCATTTTCTATCGCATGAAAGTGAGATGAGTGGTTGGATTTGATATTATGCTCCTGATATAACTTCTTTACATCAACAAAATATAAATTGATGCTATTTCATGAGAATATAATATGAGGGACACCAAATCTAGGGATGATGCTAGTTTTCAAAAAACTAACAATGATTTTTTCTATGACTTATCTGAGAGGTATTGCCTCAACCCATTTTCAGAAGAAGTTGGTAATAGTAAGAATATACTTGATCTTCTTAGCCATATCTGGAGGATAAGGCCCTACTACATCTATTTCCCAAGTGTAAAGTGTCCAGGAGTATTTATCTATATGTAACAACTCTGTGGGTTGATGAATAAAGTTGGAATATACATGGAAGGAATGAAATTTCATTGGGAAATATGTGAAATATTGCGTCATTGAAGGAAAAAAATATCAAAGCCTTAGGATTTGATCAGAAAGCCTATTCCCAAAGGGGTGATGACCACAAACACTTAAATGTACTTCTTTCATGACAACTTCAGTTTCTTCTCTATCAATACACATGAAGAGGATTCCATAAAATCCTCATTTATAGAAGATCATATGGTGATCTGGACCATCATAAAGAGTAAAATTGGTCAATCATCCTCGAATCTATTATTTTTCAACTCTATCGGGTTGAAGTACTCCATTTTGAAGGTATTCTCTGGTGGGTGTTAGCCATCCCTTGGTATGACCATATAGATCAGAAATAGTGCTAACTTCATTTACTTCTTCCATCCTAGTTTGATTTAATGGTGAGACTACACGACTATGGGCTATACTAATGATTGTATCATCCCAATTTGGATCTTCCAGGGCTATAGCTTCATTATCTGGTGCATCGTCTTGGGTGTTTTATGATCATGAGACATAATACAATGCCAGATCTAAGGTAAATTCAGCCATTAACCAACTGACATAATCATACAAAGGGATTAACTCTTCTTTTCTAAAATAATAATCCCGCTTGATTTGTTTGATTACCAACTCTGAATCAATATTCACTTTTAATTGGTTCACTTGTACCTGGAGTTCCAATTCCAGGCCTGATATGAGATCTTGATACTCTTATTCATTGTTTGTACTACCTTCTGAAAATATGAAGGAATATGGGAACACTAAGTTTTCTAGGGATATAAGTACAATTCATAAACCAGCTTTGTTAAATTTAGGGTTTTCCATTCTCTTCCCTATTAGAATTCTGGAGGAACTATTAATGTACATGTCCAATATTTGGGGATTATCTTGAAAATATAAGACCTCTACGCCAGGAAGATCAGTATTCAATGATGTATCTTACACAGACGGGTGTTCAACAAAGAAATAGTGCAGGGCATGGCCTTTTATTACCTCATAAGGGAAAAACTGGATATCAAACTATTTCAAAATAATTTCCACCATTCCAGACATTCTATAATCATTGGATGACTAAGGATAAATTTGAGAGGGTTATTGCGAGACACCAACTGGACCTCATGATGTTGAGGTAGTGCCTTAATTTTGGAACAACATAGATTAATTCCAGGCATCAATTTTCAATGCTTGATTTCCATGTTACTACATGAAGAAAAGTTAGACATAGAGAGTAAATGTTGTATTCATTTCCAACATTGATCTTCGGGGAAAAGAAGGCACCCAATGATAACTCTAAAGCTGTCACATAGAGAATAAGTGTTCTTCCATCAACAAGTTGAAATAATATATGTGAACTCAAGGGATATTTATTTAAGTTATCAAATGACTCTTGGTAGTCTTCATTCTATTTATAGGTGAATACCTTATTCATTATTCTAGTGAATGGAGAACACCTGACATCCAAATTCAAGATAAAGTGACGAATATAGGCCAAGTTTCCATCGAGTCCTCCTAATTATTTCAAATTTCAAGGAGGTGGAAAGCTGAGGAATGGTTTCTTTTCTTATGATCAACTTTGACGCCACGATGGCATACAACAAATCAATGGAATTTTCTTAAGGTCAGACATAAAGTACATTTCAAGGGGTTCATCTTTAAATTATGTTTTTTATGTTTATTTAATATGATCTCTAGATCATCCATGTGATAGGAACAATGTTTGTATTTGACTACCAAATCATCAACATAACATTCGACAAGAAGGGTTAGAATATATGGTGTCTGGAACGTTGATAAATTTCACCCTCATTCTTTAAGACAAAGGTCATTACCCAATAGAAAAACGCACCTTGAGGGGATCAAAAGTCTATATGCTCTTAATTACCTAGGGCCCTGAGGATTTCATTGTACCTAGAGAAACTATACATGATGGAAATAGCTTCATAGATAGCTATTGCATCAATGAAATGCTCTATGATCTGAACTAGAAAGTCATATTTAGGAAAAATCTGGTTAAGATCTCTGAAATCAATGAAAACACTGATTTTACCATTTTTATTTTTTATTGGGACGATGTTGTCCATCCATTTGGAATATAAAACCTCCTAGAAAAAGTTATCCTTTATAATCTTATAAACTTCAACTTCAATTTTAGAGGCATAAGGTGGGTGTTTTCTTCTTGCTTCCTTCTTAAATCCTTGAGGTTCTTTTGAAAAACCCAAATAATGGGTTTCTACATAGGGATTAAGACCTGGAATTTTTGTACTATTCCAAAAATATATATCTCGATGTTTCATTAGAAATAAAGTATATTTATCTTGTTTTTCTAGAGTCATGGCTGCAATAATTAGCGTGGGGTGTGGATCTTGTTCTATACCCAGATTTATTTCTCTGAGCTTATCCACAGTGGTAGAGATGCCTTCATAAAATGCTAGAGGAGCACCCATAAGATCTTCTTATTCTTCTTTATCATGTGTCACCTTTTCTACTTCTAATTGCATAGTATATGATTATGAAAAACTTTCAGATCTAGGCGAGGAGTCACTATTTTGACATCCTGAAGAAGCGGCCTCCATTTTTAACTCTGCTAATGATGAAGGGTCTTCCTGGAGTAATAAAGAGGAGATATTGGGTTGGGAATCAACATCCTTTTCTTCTTCAAGTATTGATAGAACTTCTTCTAGTCTGATTGATGTAGCAAAGACTTGCTATTGTTTAGTGGATGAAATGGATACATTTTCATTTAAGCTTCCATTACTGTGTGGTAAATCAAAAACTTCTCCCATGTTGTTAGGCTCGATTTCTGCAATTGGCATTATGGATGTCACTGTATGAATGCATAGATATTGCATTATCCTTTCAATTTTATTTATAAGAGACACATAATATATACTCAAATTTTTTGATGGATTTTATGGGATTTTCTCTTGACCATTTGGAGCATTGATTATTGTTACCTCCTTTTTCATGGAACTTCTTCAATTTTTTGATAAATTTCTCCCTCAATATACTGAGCTTTACACATTTTGAATAGATCCATTTCACTATACAATTTCCTGATTTGAACATTGAAATATTATATGACACATTGGTGTTTTGACGAATGTATTGTTCCATGTTGATGTATCCAAGGCCTTCCATGCAGGATATTGAAGGTTGTGTCTTGATGAACAACCATGAAATACAAATTAGACACAAGAACTCCAAAATTAGTTCTGAGTGTAATATCACCCAAAGGTTCTTGATCTTTCTTTTCATCAGCTTTTAACATTAAATTGGAAGGAGATAAGTCAGATTTAGTGAGGTCCAATCAACAAATCGTACAAATAAGAATTATTTTGACTCCTGATCCATTATTAATGAAGGCTCGTCATATGCCAATATCATTTACCCTACTAGATAGATAAAAACGAATAAAGTTTCCATGTACAAAATAATATTCATCTTTATCCCAAACGGATAAAACTTCATGACATTCTGCAGGATCGTTCTATATACGGTAGACCTCAATAGTAGAAACATCAGTTTCAAACTCTTGAGGACTTGAAAAATACTCAATAAGTTTTTCTTGAAGATCTCTTGACAGATTCAAGGAATGAAAAATTGACAACTTGGTTAGTACTTGGTCCAATTATTTTAAAACATCATACTTTTGGTCCATAGGTCTGTGTTTCCCAGCATGGAGATGCGGTTTTTCAGGTGCCTTGGAAGTTGACACTTATGATGTATATGTACCCTATGTCAGAGCAGAAACTAGAAATACTCCTGGATTTTGTAGATTTGACTGTCTAGGTCTATCTATTTTCTGAGAGGAACATGGAGTAACCTCTAATTGGTCCTCCAAAATAATCATTTTAGGACTTAACCTATCATGGGTGGATGAATCTTCTTGTTCTTCATGAGCCCACTCAAGGGTTCTCCCATGAGTTTCCACCACATATACAGTTCGAGCAGGGGTAGAGTTGAAATATTTTCTTTTACAATACCCACATATTCCCCTATATACCCGACCATGGCCTCTTCCTCTACTTCCCCAGTTAGTTATAGGGATCTTAGGCTCAATATAATAAAAATCACCATTGGCATAGGGATCTATTAAGTGAATCACATTGATAGAGCCAAAGATTAATTCTTCATCTGATGAATATTCTTCCTGATAGGTTAGTTCTAGTTGTGTTGTTTGGTGTGATGGTGCCAATGAATTTGAAAATGATGGCATGAAATCTTCTAGATTCAAGGACAACATTGGCCTTGACATGAGATCATCTTCTTCTGACTGCACTTTTTTTCTTTATGATCATGTAGTTTTTTTTGAGGATTAGATTTTAGAGGATAGATCTTTTGTTGAATGTGGTTTTGCTACAGAGGCAGTGGCGGAAGAAACAATAGGTTGTTTCATATGTGTTCATATAATTAAAGGAGTTCGGTTGATAATTTTCCAGATCATCAAATCATCATATTTCTGTACATTTTTACCTTTGACTTAATTCCATTCACCCTCTTCCTATGGATCAGAAGTAGTAACACATGCTACATGGGATAATGAAATTTTCAGTTTCACAAGTCTATATTCTACCATTTTTACAGGATGCCTTTGAAAATAAAACACTCTTGAATGGGATTCCCCAACATATGGTGAAAGGAAAAATAGTTTGTAAGATCTTAATATCCTTTTATGTTTGGTTTCTTCAACATTGGGAATAGAACCAAAAAAAATTCGAGATCTGAGATGATGTAACTGAGAAACTGTTCGTTCCAGAAAGAATAAAATTTGTTCTCTAACTCCTCAAATTATTTTAGCATTGGATATCATTGATCATCTTGATGAGGCAGTCATTACTGTTGATGCTTGGCAAGCGGATCCCTTCGATATGATAAATATTTTGATGTGAAAAAAGGTACAGGTACTTACTTGGGTGTTACTGTAGATGCCTCTACTTTCCCTGTTCTCCTTCCCAGAGCAGATGGAATTATAGAAGTTTTAGTTTTAGTTTCCATAATGGAAACCTACACCTGTTGGGAAATTGAAACATGGTCTCAAAACCCTCCTGTGTATTTCATAGGGATCAGTGGCGTGCGTAATTCATCACACAGATTTTCCACAAAAATAGGTAGAAACTCTTCCTAAGGGGGTTATAGATTTAAGGAATATGTTAATCCTTTCCATCGAGCAATAAATTCTGAAACTCATTCATTTTTCTTTTTTTTTTCAATTTGTATGATAAAATAACGGTTTTCTTCAGTAGCGTTGAGCTGAATTGAAGAAGAACTTTCTAATGGAGATCTTCTAATCTAGTAATTGATCTAGAATGAAAAATTTTGTTCCATACATAAGATGGTCCCTGTAATGACTACACAAAACACCTAAGCTTTAATACTTCTTTTTGTTGAGGAGTTCCCATAATGGGATCACAATGAGAAATGAAATGTGTTATGTGTTCCTCTGGATCTCCTAAACCATTAAATATTGGGAATGTAGTATTGAAAAAATTTGGTGGGGGTGGATCAGATCCAACCACCTATGGTAAGCTTTCTTTTCTTGATGAACTGTTACAAGCCATTCTTCCATAGATTCCAATTGAGTTGTTAATGACTTAGTTGTGTTAAAAAGCACATAATGAATATCCGGATGATTTGGGGCATGTATGGGTATAGAATTTAGAGCTTGAAATGGTGCAAAAACTGGCAAAACCAATGGGGGTGGTGCTGGTATTTTTCTTGCATAACCCACAGGGACTGGCCTATAAGGATGTGTTTGATTTTTCCCTGGCTATGTACCCAATAGAGGGAATTCATTATCCACATCTATGGTTACCCAACATCCTCTTTTCTGAGGAGAAACTACATAATGTGCAAGTTGAGGATCTTCTTGGGGAGTATGTATAGCAGAAATGATGCTTCAAAGTAACTCTGTATTGAGTCACTTCAACTACTTCATATCCTTTTCTAGTCGTGAAAATCATTATTTGAGTGAAACAGATTGAACTTATCTGGTGGAAAAGTGAGATACGATCTAACTTTTACCTTTCCCCATATTTTCAGTAAGCCACTGATTTTCAGTACGTACACCTTCTTCATTTTCTTCATTGTGTACCATATTATGGATAAGAACCTCATATTCTGATTCCCCATAACTAAACTCATATTATAGAAAATCTTTTTAAATGGTGTTAATGAGATTTACCGACGCATAAGGAATTGATGAAATTCTATCAATATCATTGTAAGATTGTCTCATTCAATATCTTTCATGGGACATTGTTCTCCTTTATGTTGAATTACTTGGAATTTCTTGGTAAATAGTTATCCGAAGGGAATCCTTGGATAGTTTAATTGTGATATCTTTTTTTTGGATTCCTCCCTAATTAGGAGAAAACTGACTTCCATTGAGGAGGGAATTTTAGATGTGAAAAGCCTCCAACCCTATAGGCTAGGGTTGTTCCTATTCTTCTTCATCAAACCTTCTAACATTGTTTACTGAATTCAATGGTTGAATTAATCAATCCCCCATCCCTGCAAAATGGTTGGCTCTTGAACTGTTATGGATGAAGTTCACATAGTTTCTCTTCTGATATTTTTGATTTTGGTTTGTACATTAGATAGGTGAATTATCCAACTACCACTTAAATCACCTATTTTGGATGATCGCTTTTCTATTTTAGGCATTTTCATTATCTGACGTTGATATCCTCTAAATAGGAGGCCTTATGAAGATTCTCATATGCTGATTCCAAATTAACTCAACAACTTGTTTTATTTGAGCTTTACTCTAATGAGAGCTTGTTGAGGCCTATCCTTGAGTGTACATTTGATTACATACAAAATCGTTTTATTGTTACCAGTCATGGGCAATAACATTTCATGAGACTAATTTTGGCATAATTTGCTGATTCTTGAGTGCAGTGAAATAAAATTCTCCATGTTCACCCCATCCTCTAATAGGAACACTAGATAGGGATCATAAATTAACTAGTGCAACCTCTTTAGTGCATCGAGGAATGCACATTAAAGGGTTATTGGATGCTTTTCAACCGTTGGATGTCCGAAAACCGAGAGAGATGCCAAGTCAATTTGGAATTTCAATCCTTCTATTACCTTTAAATGATTATAATATTCATCATATGGAAATAATTTGGTTTTCAAATGATGAATATTATTTCAAAAGTTGAAGAGGACATCATTAATGCAATCTTCTTCCACCAATTCTGGAATGTTGTTTTGAGAATTTTCCAAAGGCCATAACATGACAGGTAGATCTCCTTTTGCCAATTTTTTTCTCATGTTTTACATATCCTCATCATCTATCACTAAAGGTTTCTCCACTTGGTCTGACCAAAGTGGATTCTTCTCAATTATTTTATTAAAAATAATGGAATCAATCATTTTTTCCTCTGATGTGTTAGAAGAAAAATGACCCCAGGGAAGTTCAAAGAGTGACTATTCTTTTAAGATATCTTTTGGTTGAGAAATAATTGAACATGTTAATACTAAGGCATCAGACAAAAATGGCCTTGTGTTGGAATGTTCTTCGAGATAATAGGGATTTCTCTTCAATATGTTGTAAATTATAGAATTATCTTGAATATGAGAAATAACACTATGGAGAGAACATTCGTAGTGAATTCCATCATGAAAAGTACCACCATGGTTGATTACATTAATGTGATAAATCTTATTTCTCTTTGGTCTTAGGGCCACACGAAGGGTTTCCATGGATCTCATCTGAAGATAGTCTCTCTAGATTGACGGATTTTTCATGAAGAAAGACTTCATGATGAAGTGTTATATTGATAACATCAGAAATATTGTTACTACTTCTATAGTTTGGTTATGAGAGGGTAGGATCTTAAGCTTCAATAGCTAAATTTCTGAGGGATTAATGAACTCCAACATTAAGAGGGGCCAGATCCCAACTTGGCACATTATTTTCCAAATGTTATTGGCGAGAATTCTTCTTTGATACTCACTTATACTTAATTGGGGACACTTTCTGGGAAAGGTGGTTCACATGGGAAGGTATATATTCCTACCATGGAGTTTTTATCATAATGGTCCTATTACCTCCAATTGGAAATGGTGTATGCTCCCGATCGTATTTTCTATATGAAATGGGGGTTTATTCCCAATGACCCTCCTAGACTAGAACAAAGGTATGTATCTACACCAGGATTGCATGCTGATGTGTCATCTCAAGTGTGGGGATAGATTTATGTGTATTTTCCCATAGTACTTCTAAATTTTCTGTTATGATATTTTGAAATGCTTCCAAAATATGGGCAAGAATTTTTGTCTGTCCTTTCACCATTGTTATGATGTGTTTGGTGACTTCAACAGCCATGATGGGAATATACGTCCATTCCATATCTAGAGTAGGTGTATATGCCCTACTGCTTCTCCCGTGTCTTCTGAAACATTCAAGGTAGTTCTTTAACACCTACTGTTGAAGAATTTGTAGAGAATCATAGAACATAAGTCCTTTTAGTATTGGAAAATCGTAACAATTGCGCTCCTAAAGCGCCCAACCTCCCTAAAAGAGAAAATCTTTCACACCACCTATTCCTCTCATACGAAAGTGAATGCCCCACTTATGAGAATACTTGCGAATTATATTGAATGATTGAGTCTAGTCTCACCCAAGTATTAACATCCAGGTTTTCCGTCACTCAAGTGAATATCAGGTCACCCAACCCTACTTGCATGCCCATTCTTTTCCTCTAGTACCTACATGGGTTCACATCTTTGATTAACCTACTCTCTTTAGTCTACAATCCATTATTACCTATTAAAAACCACTCATGGAAAGTATTTTTATTCATTTGATCCCTTGACTAAAAGGGATTCTATTGATACCTTCACTAAAACCTCCTGAATTATCAAACCCTTGAAAAAGGCACATCAGTGTGTCTCCTATTTTTGTTTGTTTTTTTCAGTAAATAGTTTCCCACATTTGTTTGAAAATGGGTTTAGGATTCATGGAGTGTTTTTGGGTTTGTATATTCATAGTCACATGGAACTTTCTCCTATGAACAGTGTTGGGATGTTCCCGGTTTAGAGAATTAGGGTTTGGGTTAGGAACTCCCCTTCTCATCTCTAAAAATTGGAACCACTGGTCTCTAGTATAGAATGTATGGTTCACAATTTCTTTTCATGTTAGAAAAGGAAATTTATCCCTTGCATACTAGGATGAATTTTAGGATATCCATCCTTGTGTAAACCCCTAGCCTTTCATGTAGGAGGTTGCAGTCTTGGTCCTCCACATATCCTTCACCTTCACCCCTTCCTAACATTGGACCCTTGTCAAATGTAAATTGAATAGAGGGACAGATCGTTGCCTCACCCTCTTCTTGGGTCAACTCGAACTCATCCACCCTGGCCACTGTCTGTGCGCCCTCTTATACCAACAGTGGAGTAAAATTGTGGGTACCTTTGTCGAATATTTGACATCCTCTTGTTTCTCACACAGAGCATGAATCAAATTGGATTAGAGATTATTCGTGGTTACAAGATTTTCACAACTTCTTGGACTACAAGAACTCTAATTCCTATTCAAACTAGTATATGTTGGATGCCTACATATAGGCCCAACATCAAAAGGTTGCCATTCCAAAAAAGGGTTCACCGAACCATGTCCCCTCAAATGGGAATCATTAATGCATAATCCCCATCACAATTAATGAACTATGAGAACTCAAATTCCCATCATATTTAGGATACATTGGAAGCCTTTATAGGTCCCGAGCTCACTGTATATCCTTTTCAAGAATACAACTCTAAATTCCCTTAATCTGGGCATCCTCTTTATGAATAATGTCCAAATTAACCCCCAAATCATCCAGTCATACTTTTTAGGAAGTAAGCCCAAAATCATTTATCTCAAAGGACTATATTCTCCAGTGAGACCTATTGAACTACATGGGCTTTAATTCTCATCCAAATTGGATATGTAGGAAGCTTCCTAGAGGTTCAAACCCAACACTTCAAATCATCTTTGTTCTCTATGGGAAATAATCACAATAGGGTCTAATTTTACTTGGAAACCCATATTCTTTCCATGTTCATTGGGATACTTTATCATAAGTACCACACCAAACATTGACTATGCACCTTTCTCATAGAGGTCCTTATCAAATGACCTTAAAATGTATGATGTGTCCCATTAAGTGGCACCGAACTACAAGGGTTCTGATACCTTTTACAAGGATACATAGGTATCCCATTTTATGGTCATGATCCCAATATCCGAAAAATCCTTTATCTCCTACAGCGACAATAAATCCCAGACTGCCCCACTAGATTCCTTAAAAACCAGAATCATCATAATGATGAAAAAAATAATCTTTATGTAGTATATGAGAGGATACCATTGGTTAAGAAACTCGAATACATACATATGATTATAAATTTTACTCACATTAATAAGTGATTATAAATTCCATGTGAAACTTATGTTATACATGGTAAATTAAAATGGATTCATGAAAATATATTAAATATATAAAGAGACTCCCAGACTAAAAAATAATTCCCCCTGAAAGGGTGTGGTGAGTCTGTCCTCCCATTCTATCATCTAAGGAATGTTATTAAATATAGTAAAGTTCAATCCTTACAGACACCTAACTTTGTAAAGAAGGTCCCTTTTGGATAAAGTATTGTTGTGTGTTTCCAGTTCCATGAATAAATCTAATGGAAACTACCTAGAAGTAGTGATTAATAAAACACAAACACATATTTCAAGGAACTACTAAATAGGATGTTACATCCATTACCCATACATGAATGGAAATAAGAAAATATCACCATGTATTTTTTCACCATAGTCCTCAAAACAACTAAACGGAATAAGGTTACGTCATTTATAGTTTTTCTATTTTCAAATTAAACACACTTAATCGCTATCAAATAATATTTTTAAATAGATCATATTTCTAGGAAATATGTTATAGTAGTATTACGGTTTCATGCATTCTAACATTCTATTGTGTCTGATTGGGTTATTAGGTTCCCTTAAAGTTATGTTGAAGTTGACATCCTCATAGAGAATCTTTAATTTCCGATGGAACTATGAATTTTTATTATAAAACCCAAAATATGCTTCCCAATTAAAATTTATTCTAAGGAATTTTCAAGATCAAACCCACAGAGAATATCTGTTGGTTTTAAATTAATTAAAGAAATATAAATATAAATTATTTTGTTCTTTTTATTGAAAGATAAAGAAATTTAAAGAATGAATGGGTTGAATTTCAATTTGTGGGATATACCAGGTTTAGTGATTTTGTGTTTATGTGATATGGATACAATTTATAGAGGTTCATTCAGTTTCGGTGTCAGAATTAGGTTAGCTAGGATCCTTTTTTTGGTATCTTTCCCTAATCTTATGATTTCACCATTGGAATGATCATCTACTTAGTGTAATCACAGAACTAGTTGACCCAAATACTTGTTTAAAAATTATTGACATAATTTCAATAATGGTTATGTGAAAAATAAGCTAATAATTTGATGAAATAAAATGAAACACCTAAAATATCACATAATGTTCATGCAAAATAAAAAGAAGATGGATTGGAATTGATAGAACAAGTTGCAGAAATCCAAAAATAAAATAAAAAAAATACTCCCTAAGAACACGTCCCCATACAATCACATCACCTATAACTAAGTATACTAATCACTCATTCCATTCATTATGAACATGAGCATCATGGGTACCTGAAGAAGAAAGGCAATGAGGCAGGGTTCTGAACCATCACTCCATTATCCATTGGTGTCGTACATTCTCCTGTTGGTCCTAGAGTATATTTGGAGGAAGAACAGAGTTAAAATTTATAGAAAAATCCAATCCACACCCACTTCCCATGTCACCTTCATTTTTTCTATGCATCACCGGTTAAATGATGTGTAAGTGGGATTCATGTCATGTAACTCAGATCTGATTTTTTCCTCTGCATCGTTGAATATGTAGACACTGATTTAACTATTTGAGTCATGTCACAACATGAATTGGGGAATCATGATGTGTAATTGTGGTTTAAAGTGTCTTCTGATGTCACAACTTGTCTAACGCTGAAATTTCCATTTTAACATGTCATGATGTGTACTAAAAATACATGACGTGTAATCATTTTTCTCTATTTCTAGATCCAATTCATCTTTGAAAATCTTATGTCACACCGGGAGTGAAGAGAAGCAGAGTGAAGGGTCTTTTTTCTTATTTTCCTCCACTTTTCATTAATTTTTTTAATATTCATCATTTACAACCATAAAACATTTGACAACTCAAATGTTCCAAAAATTTAAAAGTTTATACAACTAAATAAAATATTTTATTTACTAAAACACCTTAAATTAAAGAATGAAATGCACTTATCAGAAATATTCAACAGGATATTGATAAATATTTGAGTTTTAGTACTACGTATAATCCTAATACATATGTTCATTCTAAGAGTATAATTCAAACCCTATAAGATATATGGAGATATTATTCTCTGTATTTCAAAGTGGTTGAGATCAAAACCTTACTGTAGTTGAGTTTTCAGGCAACAATAGCTTTGACAAGAGTACTCATATGGATCCTTGTAAAGTCCTGTACAGGAAGAAATGTGAATCTCTAATGTTCTAGAATGAATTTATAGAATGAAAACTATTGGTCCCTGAGATGGTTGAATAAATGATAGAGATGGTTAGAGCCATTAAACAACTGAAATATACTATTTATATTACTATTTAGCATGGTCGATATGACCTAGCTATTAAACATGGATGTCTAATTAAAAACAACAAAATTTTATATATTAATAATAATTATATTATATAATTAAAATATATTGATAAAAAGTACTACATTTTTTGTAATGATTTTATTTATTTTAAAAATTATATGATCTCTAAAATTGATATTATCCCATTATGTGAATAAATAATAAAATAAATTTTTGAAACATTTATTTTTTTTAATTGAAAAAAAATATCATTTTTGAAATTTAAAATATACAAATTATATTAGATTGATCTTTTTTAATTATTTTGAAAGTGTTGATTTTTCAATGAATAGTAAAAATAATGGTTTTTATTAAAAACATCTGTTTCATATAAATAACTTTTATGGTTGAATTTTATTTTAAAATGTATTTCAAATTAAAAATAAATCAATTATATTATAAATAATATAATATAGGATATTGGAATCAATTTTAATATTTAATTTTAATGTAAATTTTTTTAAAATTTTGAAACATTTATCTTTAGAAAATGGCTTTTTCATCATGTCTGCGGGTTCAATTTTAAATTAAACTATACCACTTCTATGGATTGATTTTTGAAAAATGATTTCCATATTTAAAAATAAATTGATTAATATAATATAATAATGGAAACATAATTTTTTTCCATAACTAATAGTAAAAACAGTCAAAATTAATTACCACTATTAAGGATAAAACAGTTCTCCTGGGAGGCCCAACTAAATAAATAAGGGGTAAAATGACCCAGAAACAAATACACCTGAATTTAATGGCCGTACATTTAAATTATAACCTATAATATGAGATAATTACCCATATTTTTCAATTTTTAATTTTAAACACATGGTTTCACTTTATTCTTTTCAAACATTCCATGTGTGGCCTCTCCCCCACTAATAATATGTCATTGCCTCTCCTATCCTATTCACACTCTAATAACCCATTAGGTCAAACAATACCTAATAAAATAACTTAATTACTTCCTTAACCTCATCATATAATCCTTTTATGATCATAAATCCATCTTATATGTGCTTTCGGTGAAAACCTAAAGAAGTAGTCTGAAGAAGATGCAACACCCTTAACCGATCATTTTATTTTATTACGCCTTCAAACTATATAAAATATTATTAAAACATTGTGGTAAAATAAAATAAGTATCTTATATATAATTAAATTTATTTTTTAAGGTAATGACATACAAAAATCTCCTCATCCCTGGAATGGGAAAGTAACAGTTGATCGTGTATACAGTGGACTACCTCTTCCCAAACAGACGTAATTCATTTTCTATCACCACTTTTATGAGTGGATATAATGATGTATATATTGATTATATATGATATATAAGATATAATAATACATTTTTAATTACAATATAACATGTACCTTTTCAGTACCCATTATGTAGGGAATATGATAGAATCGCTCGTGTCAATGGTGAACTACCAACTCGCAAAGCGATGTGATTCGTTTTTCAACTACGCTTTACATGGAAGGTTATAAGGATTAATTTTATATTAACATATGATATTAATGAAATATTAATATTTTTTTAAATTAAATTTATCTTATAATTTCTTACCTCGCCATCCATTGAATTAATGATAATGTCATTCTTGATTACTACTGATTATCACCTCACGAAGTGATGTGATTCATTTCACACTAACTCATTACATAGAATATAATAAATGATATATATAATGAATATATTTGATATATATGAAATTATAATTAATATTTATGTTTTATATATCATCCACCTTATATTATTTTAATCCACCAAGAAAATAGAAACATTGGTCATTTGTATGAAAGAATTATTGTCATCATGAATGATGTAGAAAATTTTCTATATCTAAATTTAATGGATAATTAATAATAAATATATAATGAATATAAATGAAACTTATATCATGGTTAAAATTCTAGATATTATGTAATAATTATCAAAATAAAAGGATTAAAAATACCAAACTAAAATATACATGAAAAATTAATGATTTATTACCCCAAATGTGATTTAAACAAGGAATTATTGATAAACTATTAAGTCATTATTAAATAATATATTTAATTATAAAAAGGAGTATTGATTCTTAATATTTGTATAATAAACTTTTATTTATCATACAATATGTTCTAATGTGTAAAAAAAATTTGAGATTTAACGTAAATGATTTTTGTCTTAATTTATCTTTCATTGGGATAAACCTTATGTTATGACCTTATATTTTATTATGAGGTGTACCTACATCCCATTTGACATGTAATTTCATGAACATATTTATTCTCATGATACTATCATTTTAATTTAATGTCATTATTTCAGGGGTCTTACAATTCAATGTTACAAAAGTGGTAAAGGTTTTATGATATAATCTCATCATTTATTACAATTATTTATGTTTTTGTTTCCAAGGATGAAATATTCAGATAAATATCGAAATAATCTCAGGAATTTTATTCCCCTATGGTTCTGTCCTTAGAATACATGGTTCCCCTTTATTTTCCTCTCTTTATTTAATCAATAGTTCAATGTAATTTTTTTAATAAAAATCAAATATATTTATCTCTTTGGTCGAAACCCCTTTTTATTCAATATACTTATTTTTGAAAAAAAAATATTTAAATAAATTTTTTAATACTGTCTAGTGATTTTTTTAATTCATTTTTACCATTTTTTTAAAAAATAAATTTTTTTTAAATTAATGGTGATGTCATTTTTCAAGAAAGCCTCATTTGGAATTTACTAAAAATATGAAATATATCTTTTTCTTAACATGTACAGAATTAATTGAATATGCCACAATTATGACCACACAATGTTCTAAATATTCATTTATAATTTACAAAGGATATTCTGAAATAAAATTAATTCCCAAATATTTTGTGAATTTTTATTTATTTTCAAATAAATGTTTTTTTCCTCAAGAAATATTCCACGTGGTCTTTCAAAATCATTCTCTATAGAATATGACATCCTTTGAAGTTACATATGATTTAACAGGGATATGATCCAAGGATAACGATTTTTTTATAAATGGTTAATTTTTATGATTGAAGGAATTTTATTAAACCCATTTCTCTTCCACGGGATATACTATGGTAAAATGGTTATGAAACCTAATTATTTTTTTAGAGGTTATGATTTGAAGAGAAGATGAAATGATTATGTAACATGTTTCTTTTTCTCATGTTTTTCTATGATAAAATATTTTTTAAAACTGCTTATTTTCATGTATTGTAATATGATGAATGTTATAGGAACTTTTGGCACACTAATGTATGGTATTAATTATATGATGGGGGACCTATATCTCCCAATAACTCATTGGGTAAAGATTGAAATCTATTGAGATAAACATAACTGGAATAGGGATTCAACCCAATTTAGTAAGGGACGTCATCCATTATAACAGACATGGGAGAGAACCTTGACTATTGTGATGGTTTGGGGAGTGAACTCATTCCACTATGATAGACTTTTCATTGAGCCTTTACTATAATGAAAATTATTTTATATTCCTATGTGTATGCCATAATTCCATTTCTTATGTCAATTTTATGCTCTCTTAGCTCATGATCTTTGATTTCCTTATGATTCAAGTATTATTAACTATCATTATTTATGAAATGATTAATGATTTTGACCTTTGATATGAATTTTCGAGTTTTAATTTTTTATTATCATTTTCTCATACTCTTGTGATCATGTTATGTTTATGTATTTCCCTTGTTTACCCTTATTTAGTATCTGAGATCATTTCTTATTATTTTTATTTTCCGCAGGATATGATGGTAGATATTATGTTTTATATGTCTAAGAAGGTTAATAGTTATGAAGAACTAAGTGGGATATGATATATATCTCTTTTGAACCAGTTGTTTATTCTCCAATGTTTCTAGAGGCACTATACCATTACAATCCTCATGTGTGTATTTGTGTAATATAATAAGTGTTTGTAAAAAAAACGTAATATATATATGTTTGAAAATACTATGTTGCTATAAATTTTCAAAAATGGTTATAATTCATGGGGTGAATTACTATTTCATGATGTGAATTCATGGGATAGGTGATACACTAAAAAACACACTGCCTCAAATTAAAATTATAAATGTTATGTTCACAATCTGAATTATCATTTCATTTCATGAATATTTTTCATCCATTTCTAAGGGATCTTAGATTCTTCCTAGGAATAATTCATGTCATGAATATATTATTCATAATGTGAACAAGCTCCTATAGGCATCACCCAACCCAAGTCACTTAAATTACCCCATTATTTCATTTGACACCTCTCAATCCTGAAAAACATTCACTTATACATTAAAAAGAGAGTGTACCATAACTAGGATGTTAAAATGCTACACGAGATTCATATATCATATTAGGAGCATCGTGTAAATATATTGGGTCATATAGATAATGTTTTATGAAACAAGATAACTTATATGTTCAAAGTATCATGGGGTAACCAGAAGTTTGAGGAGGCAATAAAAGAATCTGGAGAATTGATTAAACAATAGTACATTTCATTAATTTCGTATATGAAATGAAATTTCAAGGGAACATTTTCTGAATAAGAGAAAAACATAACAATCCATATTTTTTAAAAAAGAAATTTCCTATTGAATAAATAAATTACATAGTATGTAATGTATTTATTTAATAAACTTGATCTTTATATCATTATTATTTTGGACCAATATAAAATATAACCATAATAAGTCTATTGGGAATAATGACCATTAATAATCTTGATCATTGGTATTATATTTTTCATATAGTGATTAATATAGGAGGAAATGGTGGTCTCACCTAGTAGGTTCATACCATATGATTGTCACTTATTAGAGAATCTATGGGAGATAGATTGTCTAGGATTCAATCATAGACAACCCCAAGATAAGATTAAATAACTAAAACTTAATTAGAACCATTTAAAGGATGATTTCAATATTATAAATATAACATCCCAAACAATGTCCCACAAAACACCCTAAAAAAGTACTACAATGCCACTATTTACTCTTAGGGAATATGTCGGTGCAATAAGGGGTTACGTATCTTGATCATAATAGTATAAAAACGTCCTCATTAAATGAAATAGTGTATTTTGAAATCTTGTTTCTTTCTTATCAACCTTATACATAAAATAAAATACACCCAAATAGAGGATGAATTTGAAAAAAAATTATATTTTGATACATCAAAACCCATATTTTATTTTATATGTTTAATTTTTATTACATTTTTTTATTATGATTAATTCATGAATTTGGGAATAATTTTTTTTTTATAAATATTAATAAAATATTATTTACTCATTTATAAATAATAAAATGATTTCATTAGATCAAAAGTGGTTTTTCAAAAAATACAAATTATATCATGTAATAAAATTATTATTGTTTTAAAAAAAATAAGAATTTCATTATAAATAATTTACAATATCATATTTGGAAGAAAATGACAAAATAAATGTCATTTTTAAATTCATCACGTTGAAATTAACTAATAGTGAATTTTTTATAATTTCCTAAGACATTCATATTTTTGGGTAAATTTTAAAAACAATATAAATATTAGGTATGTATTATGACATCATAATGACCCAAAAATTATTTAATAAATTCAATAAAGTGTTCTCTTAACAAAAAATAGTTTTTCATTAAAATAATTTATTTATTGTGATAATATTTTTTCAAACCTGTAGAAAACATTTCATAACCTATACGATATTTTAAGATCATAAATACAATTTTTTATGAACATGAATCACTTATATATCATTAATGATATTATTTAATAAAACTCATTAAATGGACCAGTAAAAAAAATTAAAACCACTTCCCTTTAAAAAAACCATGGATTTGACAATGAGATATCCAATGGTTGCTAATACATTGTAACTTTGGGTCCAAAACCTATGTTTAGACATTAATAAAGAATCCTACTCTCTTTTGATAAAAATACCCAATCATTCTCTAATTTTACGCACTCCATACCCTTTGACAAAAAATGTAATCTCCATTTACATCTATAAATTCATCCCAAGGAGTTTATATGGTCCTAAGGATCCCTTACCAATCTTTAAATATTATCCTCCCATGGTAATGGTTTTCTCTCTCCTTGTTTCTATTCAAGAAATTCCTTTAAAATAATCATTTTTATTCCCAATTGATAATGTTTTATTACGTTTATTAAAATAATTTTGCAATCCATATGATTAAAAAATAATGAAAGACCACTTTCCCCTTTGATTAATCACTTCCATGATGACTTTGCGGTGAGCCCTAATTTATACTTATGATTTCGCATTTTATTTTGATTCCACATTCTAATGAAACAATGATTTTAATATATTATTTTATAATACAATTCCCCAATGTGAGTATGTATGAATATTACAAATTTATGTTATCATGATATGAATTTTTAATTTCCAGTATTATTTATCATGAGGTTATGCATTTATTAGTCAATTAATCAGCTTTATAGCTCACCCATTTATTTAGAATGTCCCCATGTTATCCAACATAATATTAAAAGTTCTATCAAAATTAGGAGTTCATTATGTTGTTATAAATAAATATGTTGTAATTTATTTTAATTTAAGGGGTTATATATCTAATTTTACAAATAAATTAGGTCTCTTAATATTCTAGAAAAGTATTATATGATTATTTTTGTTAAAAAATATGAAATAAAATTTATTAAAAATATTAGTTGTTATAGCATTTGGTCAATGGAAAAATATTTCATCAAGTGGATAATTTTGTTTCCTAGATGATATATAAGCTCTTCCCCAGACCAATATTTGATCTGGGATTGGGCAGTTTATCAAAAAAATTAAAATTTAAATCATGTACTCATACTTTTCACAAGGGTGCATCCACAATCAATCACGCATTAAGGTTTCACAGACTGCTCCTACCACATTTTCACCATGCCACAACTCTCTATTGATGCTGGTCAATATGCAATAAAGTAACTCCATGTTCCAATATACAAACTATAAATCACCATTTTTGTACATTGAATCTCAATACTATTAATTTTATCCTCAAGGAAAAAATTACAAACTTGCACCACCAGTGGAACACCATAATGAAATGAAAAAGTCCCATATTGTCTTCATAAAATCAAGGATATCCATTTCATAATGATTACACCCCTGAAAAAATGTAAATATAGAGTCCAGTAATTCCTACCACCATCACCTCCACTATTACACCCATTAAATAAATAAATAATAAAAAATGATTCCACTATGAATGCATAGGATACCATGAACTGTACATGTTACAGAGATGAGATTAATGTCACCCTATGAAGATGGAGAATATGATTTTGAAGGGGTTGATGTAGATTAATTTATCATTCCACATATATAAAACTATTATTCATGGAATGTATATGGTGGATTATAATTAAGTGTAATTAATTTAATCGATTTCAAAATCTATAAGCCTTTAAATTTATGACCTATTGAGATCATTAGAAGAAAAGGAATAATTAGTATAATCCCTTAGACCATAAAACTTATGCACGGGTCACAATTTTTAAATTGAAGGATTGGATTCATATAAATAATTAAATAAAATTTATGTAAGGATAGAGTTCTCAAACAAGATACTGCTATAGAAAATTCATACTATAGTTTAGTACTTTTCCTATATTTTATACTATATTTTTCTGTCACTACATTTCAAAAATTACATGATTTTAATAAATTGTTCTCTCTATATCTCTCATTCATTTATATATTTTTCCCCCATTCCCTTTCCTTAACACATTCTTCACTATCATCTCCAATACTCATGATAATGAGTAACTAACCCAAGGAATCTCACAGGGGATCAATCTAGTGGAAAACCCTAGTATTTGTGCATTCATGTTTAACTTTCTTGTCTTATTTAGGGTATAACGAGGATGGTTAGCAGTGGGTAAATGTGACAATGAATCCTCACTATAGTTTTATTTGGTGTAACTAATTAATCTACACAATTTTATACCCCTTACATGATCACTAAGGCATACAATGGATCATAACTGATCTTGTATTGAATGGCTGTGACTGCATTCCATGAATTAGAGTTAGAGGCTGATATCTTTTATGGATCCCTCTCACTTACTTATCATGTATGAGGGTGTTGTGCAGTGTACATAGATATCATTTATTTTACTATGTATTCAAAATTAGTGCAGAAGAAGATGATCCTGTATGTGGTGGAGTGTGTTCATTACGCATGTATGATTCTAGCCAAGAAATAAATAAGGTCAAATCTAGATAGTTATTTTGGGAGATTTTTTTTCATGTAAACTTCATTTTTATTTTATTTACATATTCGTGATTCAATCTAATAATGTATTCCCATTCTCAACCCCAACTTATTTTCTAATTGGTTTCATAAATATAGAAACACAAAAATATAAAAGCTTAATTAAAAATATTTAGTGATTGATTACAAAATTTACTCAGGGGAAATGACCCTGATAAACCAATATGATTTATTATTAAAAATAAATAATATTTAATACTACACCATGATGGTATTTTTGAACTTTTTTTTAATGAATAAATATTGACATCACCATTATGAAACTTGTATGAAACAATCAAAATTACTAACATCTGATGATGAAACTGTACAATAACTAACTAATACATATATGAAAATTAATTGTAATAAAAATAAATAAATGTAAATATATATATATATATAGTTCATAAATATGTTATTAATATGGTTATGATTATTATTCTAGAGGTTAGCGTGCCTTTATGTAAATCATTAGTAATGGTAACTGTTTCTCATATGAAGTTTACATTCATTAAGGTATGCCCCATATTCACCACTTGTGTGTTTTTAATGTTAATTATACAACCCCATTAATTTATATGAATTATTATTCTAATTAAATTCAAGTAATTTATAATTATATCTCATGTTCTCCCTTTTAAGGGATTTTTATTAAAAATTTACCAAATTAATAAGGATTTCATAACCAATCTCATTTTGAAATTGATATTGTTTATGATTAAATTTTCATATGTGATAATTTTAGTGTTTTTTACTATAGAGTCTATATATATTTGTCTCCATTTCCATTCATGGGGATTTCATGTATTCTTACCATTTTTTGAGAATAATTCTTCTGAAATAATGATACAAAATTGCCTAGATTTATCTCTTCTTTTTGTAAAAAATCGTTATATTTCATGTGCATATTCTCAATATTATTTTATTTATGTCCATATATATATATATATATTTCTATGATGTAATATGATAATTTTATATTATCTTTTAATTTATTTAATAAAATTAATAAATATTACTTATTGATTTTTGTATAGATATTTATCTATTATCATGATATTATTTATAGCATTTTGAAAAGAATACTTTTTTAACATCTTCTACATGATTAAATTTTCATACCATCTTCATAATTTTTTTTAAATATTCCTTTATTATTTTTCATGGTTTTCTAAATTAATTTATGTTATCTTTTTTTTATAAATTATTTTCCTTTAAAATTAATTTTTTTTAAATGTAAAGAGTGATTATTATCATTTTCCATATTAAATATTAATTATAATAACAAGATGTTTTCATTAATGTAAATATCCTTTTATTTTTATTTCTACTCACAAATGTTATTATCTAATGATACCATTTATTTTGTGGAGAAATAATGGGAATATGGGTTGAATTGTTTTTAAAAAATTAAAAGAAAATGTAATCGGTAAATTCAAATAAAATGTGATTGAGTGATAAAATCAAAGAAGAGATAATTGAAAGATTTAATAAAAAATTGAAAGATAAAATATAGTTTTATTAATTGTGTATGAACCATTTAAAATAATATCATGTTTATCAAATTATATTTATCGATGATAAATGATGAAATTAAAAAACGTAGAGAGAGAATTAACTCAATTTGATATAGTGTTCAGAAATAGGTAAATGTTAAACCATATGTCACCACCCCTAAACATAATTTGTTAATACTATTAATCCCTTGATATTTATAGTGATAAATAAACTCATGAAACATAATTTTTGTCTGTCATCACACTCTAGAGCTCTGCCAGCAGCCATGGAACTCATCCATCACTATTTTGGAGTGAGATATCGTTTAAAAAAGAGATGAGAGGGGAGTGGTTTTATTTGGAAAACATATTACAATACGGATTGAAAATCTATTTTATGGATGATTAAAATTGGGATGATATATTTTTGGGAAATGGTGAGATACTTTGAAGGATTGAGAAAAGGAAATTGCGATTTGAGAGGATTTAGAGGAAGCTAGAAATTTGGTACTGAATCAATTAGAGTACGTTATTATGTAACAAGATGTATCATTAAAGAAGACTAGGGACACCATTTATATGATCAAATAGGACTATGTACCTTCTGTTATTTTTCATAGGTAATGAATATGACGAATAATATCATTATAGGACACTTTTTTCCATGTATGTCCATCATTAAGTTTTTTTAAACCTCCTTGTGATTGTTAACTCCAAGTTTGGACTTTGTTAATCAAACCTCTATTTAATATTTTTTAGTTATGGGAGGAAGTAGAAATGGGAGGCGATGTCTAGATATAAGATGGATCCACACTATAAATATTCCATTATTGACTAGAATGGTTCTCAATAGACCCCATGAAATTCATTCAAGGTGTGAATTGTTTTGGGTAGTCTCCGAAATGTAATCTCAGGATGTGAGATTCATTAATTAATGAAATTAGTTTGTCAAATTTTTAATATATGATGATTGATTTATCAATGTATGTTTGAACCAAGTAATTCACAATGTGAATCCCCTATTCATTTTGTAAATGTTGCACACCCATCACTCCTTTTAAACCTCCAATTTCATTTGTTTCTCATAATGCACACCCATTCTCTTAATCTGCATCCCTTCCATTAGTGACCACTAGGAATCCAATTCAAATTATAAGAAATGAATCATTGGTTATTGGTTTTGGAAACCTAGATATTAGAGGTAAGCCTTTCGGTCCTTCTTCTCCGTCCTGATTTATTGGTTTTCCTTGGGAACCCTAGTTTAGGTCAATCAAACTATACCTAGAACTGATGACTTGTGTTGATATAAATTTTGGTTTTCATTGAATTGATAAAAGGAGAAACCCAACTATACCATTAAAATTTCCTAATTTCTACATCTAATTTTTTTAGGGTGGTATAAAAGAACGCCCTAATATTTGTTTTTTCCTCTACTATGCACAATAATTGTGATCGCATTGAAATGCCATTTTTGTGACCTAACAAAAAGGGTAATTTATAGTTTGATGAAATTCACAAGATTAAGATTCCCATGGATCTCAATATGTTCACTCATGGTGAGATAGGGTTTAGAAGACACTCAAGAGGTGATCCAACCTTTTCCCCTAAGATGGAACTTGGCTTGGATAACCTAGAGCCCCTTTGATGAAATAAATTATTGAAAATTGTCTTAACCTTGTGAACATGGAATAAAATGTGAATTGATATAGTTAGTTATTGGATTGACATGAATATTTTGATTCAGCCTAGGTAGTAAAGCTCACCAATTGATAATAAATGTCTTATTAATTGTTAATTGGATGAATTGATTGAATTGAATTATAATAACATATTTTAAATGGATGATGCATGGTCTTTTATGGATTTCTTGTACTAGATGTTTACTAAAATGGTTCTTGAGGGTATTTTTCAGTTTCTTATGATATATGATACATGTGATTAATCCTAGGTACAAGAATCCACCTATATTTATGGTTACATTTACCCATGTATGTTATTCCACGATGGGAACCCATGAGTGACTCTAGGTAGGGTAATTCTCCTAGAGCCCTATAATATATGATTTGAATTCCCCTTGGAGTGGTCTTGTGTGCAGGGATGATATAATAAAATCTAAAATGGGTATTACATGAAGATACAAATATGATATGGTTACTTTTTCACTTATTATGGTTTGTGCAATCAGAACTTGTAAGTGACTCTAGAGTGTGTAATTTTCAAGAAGTCCAATATGGTATTGTTACATTTTTATGGTATGGTATTTCACTATGGGAACATTTAAGAAACCCATGGATGGATAACTCTCATTGAGCCTAGTATTTTTTGGTTACTTGAGACAAGATGCTGGTGATTCTTCCTATACTACAGAATCCACCAATGGAATTGGTGATCCATCCTAACTAGGATGAACCACTATTTGATAGTGAAATATATCATAATGCTAAAGTAGGTTTAGCTAACTCGAGTGTCAACCTATATCTTAAGAATTAGAAAGTTTTTTATATATATATATTTATTAATTTATAAATATATTGCCATATTTATCATATTATCTCATGCACTATATATTATAACTATATGGTTTAGATACCATAAATGTCTTCCTACTAAGTTTTACTCACACCCTGTTCATGCATCGTTTTCTATAGTTTATGATTTCAATGATGTAGGTATATACAAGGGAATGTATCTATGTTCTAGATTAAGTGCCTTTGTATAGGTTATATATTTGAGTTAGGACTAGATTGGGGTTTTATACTGGGAATTTTTGAGTCATTTCTATTGATTCTGCTGTGTTTTTTACTTGTATGAACTTCATCATGACATTTAGTTAAATATATCCTAACATTTCATTGAATTTATTATTAATTTTATTATTCGATTTTGGTAATTTTAGGCTATGGTCACATGGTTTATTATTTAAATTGTTTCGATTATTTATGATACACTATTCTTATGGGTATAGTCACCCCACTTTGTCCCTCATACCCTCACTACTAGTTTGTAGAATCTAGTATACAAAGAGGCACACCTGATATCCAGTAGCCAACCCATCTTGGTCACATAAATTATTATAATGCTATTGATGTTACGAAATGGTATCAGAGTGGTTATTTTCAATTTATTTAATATTTGGGAAAGTTATACCTGAGACTATGTTGTCTTAAACTTGGTAATGAGCTTATTAATGACAGAATCTAACTCATTTGTGGGGGTAAACCCGATTTCCCATGATGGTATTGCTATTTATAATACATCCTTGTTTTCATTTTGATGTTACATCACCTAAAGTAATTCACTTGTTGTGTTATTTTACTATATATTGATATTTTAATCTTGGAATAAAGTGGAACGATATGAGTATGCATGCATCATGATATGAACATTGAAATATATTTTGACATGCATTTTTCATACCATATACATATTTATCACATGTGGAATAATCACTTATATTACATATGAAAATAAATCCACTATTTTATTTTAGTAAATAAATGAATAAAACTATTATGTTATTCCAATTCACCTATTAATCATAGTATATAAGAACCTTAAACAAATCGTTCTTAGTTTTTTTCACATCTTTAGGTTCATATTTTTATTTAACCTATGTTTTAAGGAGTCTTTTTACACTTGTAGAGAAAATCCATCCCTATCATATGTAGGTTTAGTGGAAAGAGAGTGGTATTTACCACAATCCAAACATAGTTGGGCCAAAACATCTTGTGGATCCCAATAACCAGATGGAAGACCAGATTGACACGATTTTATTTTGGGTCATGTGATATATAGAGAGTTGCAAAGCTCACAGCATACCTTTGCTGTCTAATCTGACTAGAGACTTCTTGCTATAGAATCTTCGTATGTTAACTAGGTAGGGATTCCCTAAAGAAGGTTAGTTATGGATCATGATTGTCTATATTTTCTTAAAGAACATTGAGTCACTGATATATATAAGGGTAAATCATTCTTCTTACATGTTACATGGACCATACAAGAATTACTGGACCATTGCGGTGCAAGCTATTCAGTAAGAGGATATAACATGAAAGGACTCTAAGGTGAAGTTACTGATCCACTTCTATGAATATATGTTATGGGTTGAGAGAGCCCAGGAGTTCATTCTCCTGACATGGGGAAGAATTTCAGTGATGGATTATATTTGAAGTGTCATCAACCTATAGTGTTTTGATCAATCCTTATTTGTTTATAGGATCTATTGGGTGAAGAATTTCTAGGATGGGAATTTCTATGATGTAAGGTCACATGTGACTTACATTGACCATGGAGAAATCATGGATGTGATGAATTGGTCTCTCAACATGAATGGAAACCCGAGGGACGATTTAGGTGGAATCTATATAGTCACCATAGGGAAATCAAGGAGTAGAATTTGGATGTCAAACAGGATCCCTAGTCAGAGATGTGAGTTAGCTGCATGTTATGAAATCTACTCCAAATAGTCAGGATGGGGGAACTTCTACCATAAAAGGAATGATTATTGTATCATCTACACTTTTAAATGTTTTTTTATATTTATAAGTATTTCATTCCTTTATATCTAATCGTTTTTCCAATGATTTGGGTTTGGTTGTATAGATATTGGATGGCATTATTACCATCTACAAAACATAAGGGGTGTGATTAGAGGATATAAAATGTTCTAAAGTGTGTTATCTTAAAATGTGTATCTACCAATTACTTTGGAAGTTATTTTTACTATAAATGGAAGATATCAATTTATTTTTGGTTCTGGATTGGACAGTACTATACCATCCCCATATCAACTTTTATTAGAGGCAGGTTACCTCTCTATATCTGGAAGGGTTACTATTATCATTAGGGTGTGTTGGATCTCTAGGCTAGTTGTAAAGTACAAATTTAATTAAAACTCAACTGTATCATATCCCATTTGAGCATCCTTGTGTTAGATTATGGAAAGTATCAATAGGTTAGTTTTCCTCCAGTAGTGAATTATTCTGAAGTTATATTTGCTAATGAGTTCTCCAGCTTTCCACCCAAGAATGAGATCGACATCATTATCGAGTTGGTATCAGGAGATAACCCAAATTCTTTTAATCATTATTGGATGCCACCATTAAATCTTCACAAGATGAAATTTTGATTATAATATCTATATGTGAAGGGATTAATACATCCTAGTATTTCATAATGGGGTTCTCATGTGATTTTCTACATGAATTGTGACAAGAATCTATGCATATATATCAATTATCATAGGCTCGCCAAAATGATGGTCAAGAATTAGTATCCCTTACCACACATGTATGATATATTATATGATTTGGGAGGTTCCAGGATCTTATCCAATATCTATTAGATGATAGGGTACCATTAGTTGAGTTCGATACCATTTGACAATCCATGACTTCTATTAAGATAATTTATGTCTTGTATAAATTCATGGTGATGTTTTTTAGTCAGATAAACACAACTATAGTATTCATAGAATTAATGAATGAGATCTTCCATATACTCCTAAATAAGATTTTGGTGGTTTTAATAGATGAAATCATGGTTCACTATTAGTCTAAATATGGTCATTCGAAACATCTTGACATCTTTCTCAGTACAATTTGATATAATTGAATTTATTCCATGATTTCCAAATGAAACTCATGGGTTGATAGGGTATACTTATTGATCCATGTTATCTTATAGTCTAGAGTTATAGTGTACCCAGATAAGGATTTGGTCATGGTATCTTGGTAATTTCTTAATAATATATTTTAGATTCAAATATTTTTAAGTCTATTAAGATATTATCATTGTTTCATCCAAGACATATCCCATTTAGTTGAACTGGTGTTTGGGCTAACCAAGAGAGGGGTTTTGTTTTTTGGGTCAAATTCTTATGAGATGGATTTCCAGCTTTGGAAGATAAGGTTTAGAACATGACTGATCATTACCTTTCTTATGTATGTAAAAAGTGCAGTATATACTTGGACATATATTGAGTCTAACTCATTTTAGTGCAGGGGGATAAAGTGGTTTCTTATCAATCTATGAAGTTGATACTCTATACAAGAATTATCACAGTCATGATATGAAGTTATTTGGGGTATTATACACCCTACGATACTAGAGACACTCCCTTTTGGTAAATAGGTTTGTGGTGTACATGGAACAAAAGATCTTCAATTATATCTTTTCTTAGTGATACTTGAACCATTAATAGAGGAGGTGGGATGATTATCTGTAGACTTTATAATTCTTTCTACCATACACTCAAGGTAGAGATAATTTTTTTTTCTGCTTTATGCCATAAGATGTGGAAAAAGGCATTTTAGGAGTCTTAATATGAGTAGGGACTGATTTTATTCTTTGTGGACATGAATTTAGATGTTTAAGAGACTAGGGGATGAGTACCTCTGACGTTGAAATTATTTATACTCATGCATTTGGAAAATATCATGAGAGATTTTTTATTTGATCTAGAGGGCTCATCTTTGAGGGACAGATTATATGTTTGGGAACCACTATCAAAATGGTCTCCTCGAGGAGGTGGTGTTCTTATTATCCATGGTTATGGATGGGTACCCATGGGCTTATGTGAGCATATGGAGTCTCATTCTTCTAGATGGGAAGTGTATTCAGGGTTTAAAAGGAATGTATTGTGATCTCCATAGATAGTATTGGTGTCCCTAGATGAATAATAATATAGTTGGATTCATTGCATGATATTTTACCAGTTAGCAGGTGAAGGCTGAGCATAGTGGGAATGTGTGTTGGTATAACCTCTACCCATTCCAAAATGTAAGTTGGATAATATCACTATAGATTTTTTGATAGGGTTACCTAGGTTATGTCACAAGAATAATAAAGTATGGGTGATCATGGATTAACCAAAAAAGGTTTTCCTATTAGGGTTCCTTCACAATAGATGTTATGGTGTGTATCTATGTGCGACAAATTCTTCTATTGCTAAATTTTATGAGGAGTATCAATTCTCATCGAGATCCTCATTTCACAACTCAGTTCTAGAAAGGTATTTAGAAGGGATTGGATTCACATGTTTTTATGAGTATAGCCTATCATCCTCTGACTATTTACCAATCTGAACAAACAATTATGATTCTAGAGGATATGTTATGAGCCTATATTTTAGTGGATCTTGGGAGTAGTTTCTTCCACTCATGGAGTCCTCATATAATAACATCTTCTAATAATTGATCCAAATAGATCCTTTCAATGATTCATATAAAATTTTGTGTTGTTATCCTCTTTTATGGTTATAGGTAGGATAATCAGCATGTATTGGACCTAATCGCATAAAATATGTGTATGATAAAATTATGTTGATTATAAAGTGGTTGGTAACAATAGAGAGCCAATATAAATTACATGATGAACATTAGTGATGAATTTTATAGTCTTTGTTTGGTCATCATGTTTTTCATTGGGTGTCGCTTGGGCTGGGGAAACACTATATTAAAAAGGAAAGTTAACACCCAAGTTTTCATGTTTGCTCAACATAGTGAAGAAGATTCATCTAGTTCCATACCATTTGGGCCTTAGATAGAGACGTGGTTACATGCATGATGTTTTTCATGTGTTGTGAATTTAGATATATTATCCTGAAACTTCTCATGTGATAGATTTTGATGATATCAAAATGGAAATTGATGTATAATTTAAGGAAAATATGATACATATCATGGAACATAGTGAGGAAAACATCTAGAGGACGATTTCTCCTCTTGTGTGAGTGTAATGGAATAATTTTTGTGTCAAATAGGAGACCTAGGAGTGTGAATCTGATATGAATTCATAGTGTCTATAAGTATTCACGAATAACCACAAAGATTATTTGGAGCATAGCTCATGGATGAGATATTATATGGTTGTGAGGATGTAAGGACCCATATTTTATAGGTATTCTCAACTTTATATTTTGTGTAAAACTAATTGTGTTTGTAATCTTTTGGTTCAGAAAATTTTAATCAATATTTTTTGACATATGGTTTAGTTTTCATAGGAATCAGAAGGGGGAGGTAAAGTATTGATTTAGAATAGATCCACATTGTGAATTTTCCCTTCATGACATGAATGGTTATCAAAAAAAACCCCAATAACTCATGTAAGGTGTGAATAGTTCTGGTTAGATCGTAAATATTAATCTCCTGACATGAGAATCATTAATGATTTGAAAGTTTTTTTTGTATTTAAGCCGATGAGATTAATTTCGTAGAATATTTTAGAATTGAGGCATTCAATACATGAATTACATATTCAAATCATGGATGTGGCATGCCCAGTTCTCCTTTTAAAACTCTAGTTCCCTCCATTTCTCATATGTCTCACCCCATCTCCCAGACTACAACCCTTCCATTGGAGACTGTTGGGAATCTACCTCAAACCAAAATCAAGACCTAATTGGATCTTAGTGTTTCAGATATAGAGAACATAGGTAATCCTTTTGGTTTCTATTCTCAATCCTAATCTGTTGGTCTATATTGGAGAACCCTAGTTTGGGTTGACCAAAACATACCTATATCTGATGTCATGTGTTGAAAGAACTCTTAGACTTAATTAAAGGGTAGGATGAAGAAATTTGGTTGTACCATGGATATTGAGGAATCTATTTATATTCTATTCTATTTATGTGGGAGGTTTATAAAAACATCCTAATGTTGTTTTTCTTCCTCTAGTTTGTGTAATATGTGATGGAAATTATATGTTGTGTGTATGACCTAAAAAAATTGTTAATTCACTTTATGATGAAATTCACATTCTTAGACATCCCAAGGATCTCGATGGTTCCATTAGTGATGAGAATGATACTGTCGAAAACCTGAGAGGTGTTCTAACCTTTTATCCTAATATATGACTTATCTTTGATGAACATTGATCCCCTTTGATGAAAATAAATTGTTTAGAATTAGATTAACCTTGTGAAAGTTGAATAACATGTGAATTGTGATAACTTGTAACATTACATGATGTGGCTTAAGTGATTCATCCTAGGTAGGAGAATCCACCAATTAAAGATAAATGGATTTTAAATTTTTAATTAAATTAATTGACCAAATTATAATATAATAACATATTTGACATTGTTGATTCATGTGATGTTTTTGATTTATTTTACTTGATGATATTTTAGATTATGCCCGAGGGTCACTAGTGCAGAAAATGTTTTTTATGTCGGTTATTTTTCATTTTTTATGTCGGTTTTTAGTCGATGATAATATGGACGACGTTATAAATATTGTTTTTTTACATCGGTTATTTAAAAACCGATGTAAAAAACATAACATCGTAGTGTTTATAACGTCGGTTATTAAATAACCGACGTGCAAAAACCAGGGGGACGGTTTATCACGTCGGTTATATAGTAACTGACGTGATAAAACCTTTCTCTGGACTTTATCACGTCGGTTATTACATAACCAACCTGATAAACCGGTGAGGGGCCTTTTATCACATCAGTTCTTCAATAACCGATGTGATAAAAGGCCTGGGAAATGTTTTATCACGTCAGTTATTATATAACTGACGTGATAAACTAGTATGGGGGCCTTTTATCACGTCTGTTATTGAATAAAAGACATGATAAAAGGCTGGGGAAATGGTTTATCACGTCGGTTATTATATAACTGACGTAATAAACCACCTCGGGGCCTTTTATCACGTCGGTTATTGAATAACCGACCTGATAAAAGGCCTAGGAAATAGTTTATCACATTGGTTATTATATAACTGACCTGATAAACCAGTCTGGGGGACTTTTATCACATCGTTTATTCAAATAGCCGACGTGAAAACCATTTCCCAGGTCTTTTATCACGTTGGTTATAAAATAACTGACGTGAAAGACCAATATTGTTTTAATTGAAATGCAGTCCTCTGATCTCCCCAGAAAAAAACCCGAAACCAAATCAAAAATTCGCACCATGAAAACAGAAGTAGACCAAAACAAGAACCAAAGAAAAATTAAGCATTTACCCCGCTAGATAGCCCCCACCACACTCCTGGATTTCCCCTGGACCCCCTAGACAGCCCCCACCACACCCCTGGACTACCTGCGGACCCCCTGGACAGCCCTAAACAACCCGAGACAACCCCCCCCCCCTCCACACCCTGGATAGCACTCCCACACCCCTGGACAACCCCTGCCCCCTAGACAGCCCCCACACCCCTGGACAGCCCCCCACACCCTTCCGGACACCCACCCACACCCCTGGACACACCCACCCTCCTGGACACCCCCCCACTGCACAGGACATCCCTCCCACACCCCTAGACACCCCCACCCCACTGAACACCCCCCACACCCTTGGAATCCCTCCCCCCAAGACCAGAATCCATACCAGAAAAACCATCATAAGTAAACCAAAACAAGAAGTAGAGTAAAATTAAACATTCACATATATAACATTCAAAACGTACACTATCAACATAAGAAAACTAAATCAATCCTAAACGACTACCAAATACACAATTACAACGATAATATTACAAATTTTATATTACACTAAAAACAACTAAAATGCCATCAAACCTATAAAATAATTTTACCACTCCACTTGTAAGTGTTTGATGTCTTGAGCAGTATAGGGTTGAGGGTCATCAAATAAATACAAATGAATAGGATAGTAGTTAATGTGTATATTGAATAAATCAAATTGAAATATTATGGAAAATTTTAAAAGGAAATCTTACCAGGTCAAAGTTCACAACTGTCCTAGTTGTTATTATTTCATACATTAATCTTAACATATTATATCCCTATTCGATGACACCTTGTTCTTCATGACAATTTTGTTTGAATGAGTGGAAATTCAATATATTATTTTTATGTAATAAATCAAAAAGTACAAATTATAAATGGATATTTACCTTCTCATTTACATATTTGATCTTGGCACTCCTTTTCTTTTTTTTCGAAAGTAGACCCACGCCCTGTTAGAAAATAATACGAATGGGCTAAATTTAAAATTCATTATAAAATATAAAACTATTCACAAATTGAAACTTACTTTTCCAATATATTCATAAAACTTTCCCACACATCATCATGGACAGAGAATATCCAATAATGTTTTTTCTCCCTTGGGGAAAAAACCCCTAACATCCAATGATCACTTATAAAAGAAAATTTAAGGTTAGTGGTTTTTATGTTAAATGATAATGACCGCTTTGAGAGAGGTGGTATTCATACCTCTCACAAAAAGGCATCATCCAGTGTTGTGTGACTATATTCTGTTCAAGTATTTCAGTAATATAAAGCATTCTTTGTTCCTCATCCAATGCACATGCTTCAGGGGAAATCAATTGTGAATCCATGACTCCATATACATCTTTCTGCTCATTCCTCTCATAAATGTTATAAAGATACCTAATATAAAACAGACATAAGTATATATTCTAAAAAAATATAACACAGGGAAAAGGTGTTTAGACTATTATGGAAAAAATTTGCACCATGTTGAGGCCCAACTTATCTCTAGTATCAAGCTCCATGATATCAGTTTTCATAATCCCTACAGTTATTGCACATCCACAAACATGAGCTTCCATTGGAAACTCATAATGACCTGCCAACAAATTTGAATATCTTGAAAATCTATCAAGACTACTAGAATCTGTATCTGATGTCATATCCATTTATCTTTGTTGTTGTCTATACAGTATTTCTTTACCTTTGAAGTATTTTTGTAAAAATAAATGGAAAAATATATTAGTTTTCAAATGATAAAATGACTTTAATAAAAAATAAAATAAAATATATAACATTCATACCTCTATGGTAATGAGTCGAAGAAGTCTAGATGGCCAAATTAAAATATGGATGATACTATGTCCATCTGTCGTCACCCCATCTGTAGTTAATGGTACTCGAGCTGGTCTATCTATAATATCTTATACAGTGACCCTCTGATTCTCTACCTCTAATTTTTTGTGATGAACTGTATCTCTTATACAATATACCTACCCATATGAAACTATATGATGTTGAGGATCATTAACATACAACTCGCAATAAGTAGGAAGTTACGGTGGAGGATTTGGATAAAAAATGGGGTCCGTAGGCTGAGGTGGGGGACTGGGACCTACTGGCGGAGGTGGAGGATAAATAATGGGGTCTGCAAGGGGAGGTGGAGGAGTGGGATCTGTAGTCTGAAATTGCCTTTGCATGTCTGGAAACATAGACTATACCGATGCTCTAATATTTTCCTCCACCGTCGCATTAATATTATGAACTTCAGCCTCCAAGGATTCTATTTTTTATAAACACCCTCAACATTAGAAGTTGATGAACATGGAAACACTTTTCTTACCGATACACCTTCCAGATATCCTCATACACGACCAGGATGTTGGGGCTTTCCCAATTCTACAGATAAAATATATTGCCTCCCAATAGCTATAAATGCCCCCTCTGAGCTCTGCTCCTCAAGAGAGTCATGTATTAATTAATTGAACATTTCTGTAATGATTGAAATTATATGAAGAATATAGTTAACTTAAATAAATAAAATAGATATCTTAAAATCCTATCAGCTATGATTCTCGATTCTTCTGAAAGATATTCCCCTTTTTCCCCATCCGAGCTCTCTTCCATTTTTCATGTCTAGATGGAGGGGATGGAGGGGCCACCTCTCTAGAGCTTCAAGTCTCAGCTCTTAGTTTTTGAAATTTTTACTCCATCATTTGTTCTTCCAAAAATGCATACCCTCCCTGAGATAAACTATGAGGGTATACATTTTTAGATTAGATCTCCTGATGAGCTTTCCTTGTTTTATGTAAATTAAGAATAAGAAATCATTAACAAAACATTAATAAGATCATTTATATAATAAATCTTATAAAATTTTACATTACCCTTACTAAAAATGAATATTTTCTTCTAATTTCAACAAAGTATCACCATGTGTCTTCATCTATAAAATGATATATACAACATGGATTCTCATGACTCCTATGACAAAAAATGAAATCATATGAGAGAGTTGATTTGAAATCCCTCTATCTCCTGGCATTCATCAATAAGCATTTCTTCCTGACTCCTCCAATGTTAGGAATATCAAATGTCATCTAATGATGAAGAGGTTAAACATATTATATATACTAGAAACATTTAAAGAATATTCAAACAATAGAAAAATATCTTACCAAAATCGTCTCCCACAACTGAGAGATTATCGCTTTATCCACACTTCTTCAGTCATCATACAAAATTCTTATTTTCTCTTATCCTATGTTGATAGAAAACTTTTTAAATCTTTTGCATTTGGACCTCTACGAATATCATCATCATCAAACTCAACGAGTATCCTCTGATTCTGTGTATGGGAAAGTGCTAATTTTGGTAAACGTGTGCACCCACGTTTACCAACACATGGACTCTTTGTCATAATAAGAGCACATGAGGAAGATTGGGGAACATCAAGGGGAGCATGTGAATGTTCCTCCCCAAAGGTATGACCAATATGCTCATATCCAGAATCATGTGGTTGATCAACTGAATGATCTGTCATTAGCCTTCAAATCAAAAAAAACAAACATTAGTTCACAAATATACAAATTCAAATATTTTAATACTACTATAATCAGAGAATAGAAAATTGTACTGAGTTACATAGTAGTAAACTTTGTTAATATGGTAAGCATGTTAAACAATGGTAACAATTGTAATGATGGTCAATATGGTAAACATGGTAAACATGGTAAACCTGGTAAACCTGGTAAATATGGTAATTTAATTTTCACTGATAAAAAATAATAGATATATAATTCATGTAATGGTAAACATGACAAAGTAAACTAAACAAACTTAAAAAAACTTGTACTTATTTTTTTAAATTCTTGTTTTAATAAAAAAAACTTATAATAATATCTAACATTTTATGAAAAAAATAAAGGTAAACAATAAATAAACATATGTTACCTATAATTTTAGGAATGTAAAAATGGATTGTTTTCCCAAATTCCTTCGTCATGATAGTTCCTTATAGAACAAACCATGTCTTCAACATGCTCATCATTATGTTCTGTTAATATTTCCATGGAAGTAGGGATCTCACATAAATCATCATCTTCATCAAGTTTATCCTCACCAACATATTGTTTTTTTCCTGGTAAAACAACAGCCCACTGCATATCTGATTGATCTACTACATAGAAAATTTGTTTCGCATGTGAGGCAATTATAAAAGATTCAGTTGTGTCTTCCAATCTATTCAAAATAACAAGTGTCATCCAAATTCATCATATCTAACACTGTTGTTACTGATAAACCGTTTATAGTTAAAAATAGGAACTTTAATATTAAATTAATCAACCTCCCCTATGTCTTCAATCACTTTATAATATGCACTTGATGTAGAAATTTGGTTTTTGTCCTTAGAACTCAAAAAATGAATTGCTTCATCAAACACCAATACACCACTATTCTGAACTGCACTTCTTTTGTTCTGAGCTTTCATATAAAATGTATAGACATTAATGTCATAATCGGACCATGTTATCACATTTATACATGTACCACCCACTATCCATTTTAATGTCTCTGATACATCTAATATAACAATCAAGGTCTTTTTAAACCATGAAAAAAATGTTTTGTTGTGCTCATTCAAAATCCAAATTTCTTTCATATTTGGATGACATTGTTTCAACTCATTAATATGCAATGTTATATATGGATGAGCATAATCTATGTTATTCAAGATGTATGATTCTAACTTCTTTATTTGTTCAGCTAACAATTATTTGACTTTCAAGCCACGAATCCCCTTTCCCTCATTATTAACTTTTTCATGGAGAGATGGAGGCAAACCTATGTGATGCGCCATAGCCATGTAGGTCGTAAAAAACTCTACAACCTCCTCAGAAATATACTTTTCAATAATGGAGGCTTCAGGTCGATATGGATTCTTAACATAAACCTTCAATATTTTCATATACCATTCAAAAGGATACATCCAACGATGATATAAAGGTCCAGAAAGCTTTATTTGTCGAACCAAATGAATCTTTAAATGCACCATTATATCAAATAAAGTTGGTGGAAAATACCTTTCCAATTGACAAAGTATAAAAATTGCATCCTTTTCCAAAATTTTCAAATCATTCACATCAATCTCCTTATAACAAATTGAATTGAAAAAATAACACAAATTCATTATAGTCTTTCTGAAACAGAAGGGAAAATTCCACGCAATTCAACTAGTAGAATTTGTTGCATCATAACGGGACAATCATGTGATTTCATACCTATCAACATCATGTCCTTAAAAGAGACATAATTTTTTACATTTTAAGAATAACCTTGAGGTAATTTGATATCATGAAGACACTGACCAAAGATAATTTTCTCCCTCTTTCGATAATGTATGACATGCCAGGGGAAGAAATGTTAATCTTCCTTTAGGAGTGGGAGCTAACTCCAAACGTATTCCCATTGATGGTAAGTCTAATCTTGCATTCAACCCATGTTTTTTCTTTCCTTTAATATCTAACAATGATCCAATAAAAAAATCATATATATTCTTCTCCACGTGCATGAAATAAATATTATGTTTAACTTCATGATATCTCCAATATGGTAGCTCAAAAAATATTGACCTTTTCGTCCAAATATGTCTATCATTACCATATTTCTGTGTCTTTCCCAATGTCACATCAAGTTTTTTCACCCTCTCAAAATAAAAAATAGGGGATAATTGTTTTGGATCAATATTAAATTCATGTGATCCATTGAATGCCTTTTTTAGTCTTTTATAAGGGTTATCCATATGGAAAAACTTTCGATGACCCATGTACACTGTTTTCCTCCCATGATGCAATTGACAATATGACGTCTGTTGTTCGCAAATTAGACATGCTTTATGCCTTTTAACACTGTATCCAGAAAAATTTACACATGCTAGGAAGTCATTTATAGTGAATAAAATCACTGCATCTAGTTGAAAATATTCCATTTTATAAGAATCATACACCCTAATACCGTCAGCCCATAAAAGATTCTAATCATCAATCAACGGTGACAAGTAAACATCAATATCATTGTTGGGTTGCTTCGAACTAGAGATAATTATACTCAACATGAAATATATGTTCTTCATAAAAAATTCAGGATAGAGGTGGTAAATTACCAATAAAACAGACCATGAACTATGTGTGCTACTGAGGATTCGGTATGGATTCATTCCATCTGTGCACAACCCTAGTCTGAGATTTCTAATTTCATTTCCAAATGTAGAATAGTGCTCAACAATTTTTTTCCATTGTGTAAAATCAGCTGGATGACGTAATTTTCCATCACATAACCGCTCATCTTCAGGCCATATTAACCTTTTTGAATCATGTGAATTAGAAAATAAATGTTTAGAATGATCAATTATAGGAAGATACCAAAATACCTTTGAAGGGATCATTGTAATATCTACATCATCCTGTGATTTTTATTTCACCTTATACCGTGATGTCCCACATTTAGGACACTCTGACTAAAATTCTTATTCCTTCCTATATATAATACAGTCATTTGGATAGGCATGTATTTTCTTGTATCCCAATCCCATTGGGAATAATATTTTTTTGGCCTTATAAAGTGAATCTGGAAGATCGTTATCTTTTGGGAGAATGTTTTCAATCAATTGTAGCAGCTCTGTAAAACATATGTCACTCCATCCATGTTTTGTATTTAGGTTAATCAATCTTAACACCACCGAAAAAATCATAAAATATGTACAACCAGGATATAATGGCTTTTCAGCATCACCATATATATGTGAAACTGTCGGTTCTTTGCCGATTTCTTTTGTTGCAATATCGCGAATCATTTCATCAATTCCATCGGAGTTACCATCTTGTGAATCATCATCATCAGTGACATTCAGTCTAGTTTCACCATGCCAAATCCAGGTTTTGTAACTCAGATTAAAACCATGAAAAATCAGATGATCTTTTATCTCTGTACTTTTCAACTTCTTCATATTCAAACATTTCAGGAAAGGATAGAAAAAAATGTCAGTACTTGGAACATTTTGTTTAGAAAATTCCAAAAAGGCATCAACACCTTCATCATATTCATTGCTCATTCGATGTTCCGTAATCTAATTTCGACTCATTATTACCTATAAAAAAATATCAAAATTATACATCTTTTTAAGATATGACAAATATATGTTTTATGAAAAAATTCATAATTTGAATGTAAAACAATTATGAAATATAAAACAAATCTATGAGTATTTAAAAAAATATCCTTGAATATGATTTTAAAAAGAAAATATAGCTAGATATAGAAGTTTTAAATTCCATTGAATCAAAGAAAACCATGGGGCCTCCAATGGACACCCTAGACACCCCCAACCCTCTGGACAGCCCCCCCCCCCCCCCCTCGAACCATCTGAAGACCACCCCCACCCCATTGGACACCACCTAGACACCACCACCACCTTGGATAGACCCCCACCCCTCTGGATAGGCCCAACCCCTGGACAGCCCCCACCCCACTAGACAGCACCCCCACCCCTCTAGACAGCACCCCCACCACTCTTGGACACCACCACTACCCCCTACCCCCCTTGGACACCCCCTGCAGAACCCCCAACCCTATGGATAGCCCCCACCCATCTGGACATCCCCCCACCCCCTAGACAGCCCCCACCCCTCTAGACAGCACCACCCACCCCTTCTGGACACCACCCCCACCCCTACCCCCTTGGACACCCGCTGGAAATCCTCAACCCTTTGAACAGCCCCCAAAACCCCCAGACAACCCCACAAACCCTCTAGACAGGCCCCCACCCCCTTGGACAGCCCCCACCCCCTTCGACACCCCCACCCTCTTGGACCCCCCCCCCCCCCCCCCACCTCACACACACACCCCTGAACTGCCACCCCCACCACCATGGACACCCTGGGAACCCACCAACCATCTAGATAGCCCCCCAAACCCTCTACACACCACTTCCACCCCATTGGACAGACCCCACCACTCTGAATAGCCCCCACCCCCTAGACAGCCCCCACCCCTCTTGACAACACCCCCCACACCTCATGGACACCACCCCCACCCCCTACCCCCTTGGACACCCCCTGGACAACCCCCAACCCGCTGGACATCCCCCAACCCTCTGGACAGCCCCTTAACCCTGGAAATCGCCCCACCCCTCTAGACAGCACCACCCACCCCTTCTAGACACCACCCCCACCCTCTACCCCCTTGGACACCCCTGGAAACCCCCCCCCCCACCCTCTGGACAGCCCCCAACCCCCCTGACAAACCCCAAACCCTCTGGACAGGCCCCCACCCCCTTGGACAACCCCCCCCCCCTTGGACATCCCCACCTCCTTCAACACCCCCCACCCCTGGACCCCCCTACACACACACCCATGGACTGCCACCCCCACCTCCATGGACACCCTAGACACCCCAACCCTCTAGACATCCCCCCAAACCCTCTGAACACCACCCCACCCCCTTGGACACCCCCTGGACACCACCACCCCCTTGGAAAACCCCCCACCGCTCAGGACACCCCCCCGCCCCCCCACATCCCCAGGACAACCCCCACCTTTCTCGACAGCACCCCTCACCCCTATTAGACACCACCCCCACCCTCTACCCCCTTGGACACCCCCTGGACAACCCCCAACCCTCTGGACAGCCCCCAACCCTCTAGACAGCCCCCACCCCCAGGACAGCCCCCACCCCTCTAGACAGCACCCCCCACCCATCCTGGACACCACCCCCATCCCCTACCCCCTTGGACACCCCCTGGACACCCCCAACCCTCTAGACATCCCCCCACCCCTCTAAAACCCCCCAAACCCTATGTACATCCCCCACCCCCTTGGAAAATCCCCCAACCCCTGGAAAGCCCCCCCACCCCCTTCGACACCCCCACCACATTGGACCCCCCCCCCCACCACACACACACACATGCACACCTGGACACCCCCAACCCTTTGGAAAGCCCCCCGAACCCTTTGACCACCACCCCCACCCCCTTGGACACCCCCTAGACACCATTACCCCCTTGGACAACCCACCACCCCTCTGAACAGCCCCCCCCCCCCCCACACCTCCTGGACACCAACCCCCACCGCCTACCTCCTTGGACACCCCCCTGGACACCCCCAACCATATGGATAGCACCCCCACCCCCACCCCCGGACAACCCCCAAACACTCTGTAGAGGCCCCCACCCCTTGGACAACCCCCCCCCCCCCCACACACACACACCCCTGGACTGCCCCCCCCCCCAACTTCATGGACACCCTGGACAACCCCCAACACTCTAGATAGCCCCCAACCCCTTGGACAGCCACCAACCCTCTTGACATCCCCCCAGAACCATGGGATTTTAACCTCAAGCAACTAGTTTTGGCATATCTAGGGATTTTAACATCAAGATACTAGTTTTGGTATAATGACATTATTCAAAATGAGAACCATGAATAGTATCTCCTACTAGTTTAAAATGATATATTGTGCAATGAATTGGGTTTTAATTGTATATGAAGACTTATAATAGTCCACGAAAATAAGTGACGTAGATAGATTATGGAACTACAAATAGTGATACCCAAAATAGAAATAACCAAGGATCCAAAACAAACATTACACCATGAAAAACAATATATACATATAAAATAAATCACACTGGTACATGGAATGGGTGTATCACAATGATTTACATATAAATTTAAGTAATATAGGTGAATTAGATCATTAGTTGTCAATGACAACAAAAATTACCATCAATGTCGGGCATCCGTAAAACAAAAAAAAACGAAATAGAAGTAGGTGAGGCTTATGTGAATATTGTGAGTCTATCTAACAGATCTGGTTATAATAAATAATATGATGATGGAAAAACGAGGTAATAGGGTTTGAAATCGATAAATCTTACCTAGTTTAAACCAAAAAATCAGAAAACATAAATATAGACTATCTGGGGAAAAAATGAAGGAAATAAATTTGTGGGAGGCTTACCTGAGTGTTGCAAGTGGAGATGATAGATTAGAGGAGAGTAAAGATGATAAAAAATGATGGAAAAATGAGTTTAATGAAACTATAATGAAGAGTATATTAGGGTTTTCCGCACAAGAGAGATGAGTCTCCGGTCTGTCGATCGAAAAATCAGCAATGACAATCCACGGGGCGTGTTAATTGTTAAATGTTTTATAATATTGGTTATTTAATAACCAATGTTATAAACTATTTTTATTACATTTATAACGTCAGTTATTATATTAATCTATGTTATAAATGTATCAGAAAACACATTTTTATGTCTGTTATTTCATAACCGATGTAAAAAATCGGCGTGTTGGTTTTTTACCTCTGTTATTATATATCCGATGTAAAAAACAAATCAGAAACCACAGTTTTTACGTTGGTTATTTTATAACCGATGTAAAAACTACCGAGTGTTGGTTTTTTACATCGGTTATAATATAACCGACGTGAAAAATTCAGCAGGTTGGAGTTTTTACATCAGTTATTTGATAACCGACGTCACAAAGGCCTCAAATGCCGCCTTTTTTACGTCGGTTATTTTATAACTGACATAAAAAATTCATAGATACCTCGTTTTTTATGTCGGTTATCATATAACCGACGTAAAAAATGCCGTGGTTTTGTTTTTTACGTCGGTTAAAAAATAACCGACGTAAGAAACCAAAGAGCCTAATTTTGGACTTCAGTTATTAAAATAACCGACCTAAAAAATCTACTCTCTATATTTTTTACGTCAGTTATAAAATAACTGATGTAAAAATCATGTATCATAGATTTTCATGTTGGTTATATATAACTAACATAAAAAATGGTAATGTTAAAAATATTTTCTACACTAGTGGGTCTATTTCTCTGTCTTTTGAAATATGATCTTGGTTATTCATCCTAGGTAGGAGAATCCAAAAACTTGTATGATTACCTTCCCATTGTATGGTATTGTTCTATCAGAACATGTGAGAGACTGTAACATGGTTAATTCACATAGAACCTAGTATGATATGGTTACTTTACCCCTTTGAATGCTCTTGTGTCCTAGGAATACATAAGAGAATCTATCATCGATAATTTATATGGATCCTGTTATTATATATTTACTTTTTTATTTTGTATGGTATTTGTCTATGGGAAAACATAGGTGACTCCAACATTGGTAATTTTCATAGATCCTAGAATTGTATAGTTAATTTTTCCCTAGTATAGTATAAGGCCATGCGAACACATATATTACTCTTATATGGGTAATTCCAATAGATCCCATTATTTTTTGTTACCTAATACATGATATGGGTGGTTCATCCAAGATTGGGAAAAATTGTATCTATATCGGTGATCAGTCCTGAGAAATAGGGTCCACCACTTGATAGGGATATTTGTAATCATGTTGAAGACTGTTTGGAAATCCTAGGTGTCAACCTAGAGCCTAAGGATTAGAATGTTTATTTTATGTTCTGTATTAATTTATTTATTAAAAACCATTTTATCATAAAAGTTCATGTACTATTTATTCATATTGGTTTGTTTAGACATCATGGTTTTCATTCTATTGAGTTGAACTCACACCCTGTTCAGACATCATTACATACCTGGGTAGATTATAGGAATACATGTATAGACGAGGTAAAGGAATATTTCTCTAAATTTTTTTATTTATGATGGAATGAAGACTGAATATTGGACTAGTATAGGGTTCAAGACAATAGATTTTGGAGATGTGTCTATTGAGTCTATTTTGTATTTTAATTTATCTGCCTTCGTTATTTCATTTAATTAAAAACATTATGTCAATTAATTATATTTATTAATATTTTGATTGATCCTCTTTTCATTTATTATACTTTGGTTTCATGGTTGATTATTTATATTGTTTATCCTATTTCCACTAGTCTGTTCCTGAGGGTATTGTCTCCCACTATGTTCTTCACACCCTCACAACAAGATGACAGCCTTAAACATATGGGGATTTATGCCTAAGGTCTACTAGCCAACCTAGATTTGACATGTGAGGGAGTGCTTGGTCAGGGAAATTATAGTCATAATATCCATATCAACCATATTTAATGTGAGATCATATGAGAAGATTCAATTCCACTAGATACCTGGAAGCCTTTACTAAGTAGCTAGTAGACTACCTAGAGCTGCCTATGCTTTCAGAACTGACATCGACTAGTTAGTACACCTTCAGTGGCTCGCCAGTAGATTTCTTCTTATTGACGAAGATTCTACCATCCCCACTAGATGGTCAGTGTATTTTATGTGCATCTGGTCTACTTACGTCATCAAACTGGATTGTTTGTTCCCTACACCAGTGGTCTGGTACAACCTACCTCTTCCCTTCTACAAATAGACCATCCTCCACTTCCTTCAAATTTCTCTTATTGATCATTGAAATTGATTCCAATGTCTTGTGAAATGAAAGAATATTATACCAATATTTGAATATTATCATCATATAATCTTTGAATTAAAATCAAAAAATAAAATAATGTCTTCAATTTAAGTAAAATTTAGAATACTAAAAAACACTCAAATAAAAACATTAAATACATATGTGAGTATTTTTTATCATGGAAACATAAAGAGAAATACTGGTAAAAAACCATACAACTTCTTCGTATAGATTTCTTATAACCATGACATGTTTAAATTTTAATGAAAAATGTTTCTTTCACACGATTTTATTAATAAATGATAGAATTGTGATTTTTTTATAACCATGTTGTGAACATATGTATGGATTGTCATTTTGTGATGAGTGGGTATGATATATCCCTCTAAATACTTAGGAAAAATTTTATATCCCATGATATGATAGGGTATGGTGAGTAAACCCGAACCACTAATTGATTTCTTTTTACTAAGTGATGAGTGGTCATGGAATTACATTGTTTTCTAATGAACTAAGTAAAGTCTAATATATCATGATATAAAATTTCAAATACTCAAGAGTAAAAGTATCTAATTAAGGGAATAATTTCACTATGAGTTTATTTACATCGAAGTTGTCCTTGACATAAGGAATTATCTTGCATCCATATGTATATGGAATGTAATTTTGCCTGTATTAGTTTTTTATGTATCATGATTATTGGGTAATTTTTTCACACTCTAATTACTATTGTCTTATGATGTTTCAAAATATTTATGGCATTAATCATGATTTATGATCTTTGTTAAATTGGGTATGATTCTATTATGTTATGTCCATACACCATTATTCTGCTCTTATACCAACATGCTCATCATATACCCACATATGATTTTTAATTATTTTCCCTTGTGTTTACCCATATTGGGACTTGATCACACCCTTTCTCATATTTTTATTCCCCTTGTTATGAAGAATATTATTAAGTATTATATTTATAAAGTTTTATCATGTGATACGACTATTTTTTGGATATTTTTAAGATGTTGTAAAATAATTTTTTTATGTATCTAATCTCCAAAGACACTAAAACTATAGGTTCTAGGGTGTGAATATTTTTGATATGTAATATTTGAATTATGGAAATGAAGTATTATGTATGTCTGAATTTCTAAATTTTTGTCACATGTAAACATTATTTTACAGGATGTAGAAAAGGGAATGGAAACTATGTTCATTGATGATAGATCCTCAAAGATATATTTATTGTGGGACATAAAGGTTTTCATTTTGGTATCATTGAAAGATTTTTTTATCCGAGATGGATATGTATTTATTATATTTTTTGGGTTATTTTGTTTTAGTTGTTAACATATTTTGAATATGTTATTTGTACATGATTTATTTAAAGGTTGTTTTTAAATACTAGTTTCAGTTTTAAAATATTATAAAATCTTTATTTACTTGTATTTTTTATTTTTTTTGGGTAAAAAACATTCCCTAATGTGTATTTGGTGTCCCTAAACACAAAAAATTGATCTATAGAGATTGGGTATTGTGCTTGAGGTCAGGTGGTGATCTAGTTAATGTCTTGGTATTTGGGTCTCAGGGACCGATTTTATTACATGGACACAATATGGTGCTATAAAATAATGTTTTCCCTCTAAATAATGTAAGGATTTTTTGTTTCTTTATAGAGGACCTTATCTTATTAATGATATCTCTATATACAATAGTTAAGAGGTTCAATATTAAATGGAATCTAATCCCATAGTAAAATGGGGAATTTGAAATATTAAAGTATGAATACGAATTTTTATATCAATTGGATATGTTACAGAACATCCCCTAAGTACATGATACAATCCATATCTTCCTTCTATAGAACTATATGAATAACACAAATCATGAACTCAAAATTAAAGGGTTTTATAGAGAACATGAAATTTCATATGAATATTATACATTTTAAACCATTGTAAAAATACATAATGTTCTATAAAATTAGAAATGCATCTAGTGAAGGTGAAATATTGGAATAATAAATTGAAGTAGGAAAAATGTGATGTAGAGGAATTTACAAATAAAATGTTCCCAAATGTTTTATCAATATGGGATTAAATTTTCAATTTCAATAGTTATTTTTTTATTGGGGGATAATGTAATAACCAATATTTTTATTTGAAAATAAATAAATATAATTAATTAATGCACAAATTTGGTGATAAAATGAATTAAAGAAATTATTATTTCATAATAATAGAATTCAAAATCATATATATACATTTATCACTACTGTTAGTAGTATAATAAAGTCAATCTAACACCATTACTAGCTATAGGAATTACCTTAGTGTGTAGTCCCCAAACAAAAACCAAGAAAATAAATTACATAATCATTAATAAAATTAGTATAATCCATAGAACATAAATTTTTATGAATGAAAATAAAATAAAATACTGAGAATTTTGAATTTTATAATGGATTGAAGTGGATCTATATGAATGAATATAAGGAAAATAGTCATTAAATAACCATTAGAAAAGAAATCCACTGGGATTATCATTTCTTTTCATTGCCTAATCTCTAAATATTTATGGAAAATAGGCATTATGTAGTAATTTTAAATATCTGATATTAATTGAAAATAATATATTTTATATAAATAAAATTTATTATACCATAAATAATAAGTAAATTCTATGTTTTTTAAAAAAAATAAATACTTAATTAACATCGAATATTAAAAAATTTAATATAATAATAACATTTTAAATTATAATTAAATTTATCATACATATATAATGATTTGAATAAAATTTATTAACAATTCGATTCATAAAATCAAAATAAGGCAAGCTCAAAGTCGTGGGAATTTTTATAAATGGTGAACTATATATGTGTATAGTGAAATATAGAAAAATATTGTATATGCTAATATAAAGTAAATATGTCAATAAATGAAATAATTTAATATATAATCATGAAATAATTTTTTTCACATGATAAATATAGTTTTTATAGTCATAAGAATAAATATTATTCTAAGTATTGATCAAAAATTATTTTTTATTATTTTTTCAAAAAAATATCACTAATCCACCGATAAATACCCATTTTCTCACGTCATTATTATCATAAAAATTCATAATAATATTTTATAATTCACTTCATATGAGTTTTAAAAATATCAATAAATTTATATGTCTCCAAAAGATATTTTTGTAGTTAGTTTGTTAATCAAGGTAAAAATTTCCTCTCTTCTCTATTTTATGTTTTCTTCTTTGTTCTTTTATGTTCATAATATTTTATTTTAATTTTGATTATATACTCACTATTACATATTTTATAATCCCTATGTATATGAATTGTATCTTTTTCTGTTGTTTATGGAACTTTGGAATGGAATTTATGTTAAAATTTAATGTTAAGTATACACATTTTGTACGTTAGTAAGACCTTCAGGTGTGCCCTTTTAATTGGAATGAAGAAACCCTTTTTAATTTATAACTTAGACATAGAAAAATATATTGTAAAATATCTATAAATTAAAAATATAATATTTATATCAATATAATCATTTTCCTTTTAATGGAATATTTTTGATCTCATAACAGTAATCCTTTAAATAATCCTTTTAAATAAAACGGTTCGTGTGATTTTCTTTCATAGAGCTCCATGCACTACAAATAAATTATTCTATATTTATTTTAATTGAATTAAATTAAATTTTTATACCACCCCATTGACTATTTCGATAACTATTTTTGAGTTGTTCATTATTGAAAATTATTTTTGGTATTTCAATGTTTTTTTGTTTTAGGCTTAAACTATACATGTTATAGGTACGTATTGTTATTATATGGTCCCTAAATGCATTGATAGGACTCATTAAAAAAGTTTAGATAGGGTCATGAGAGTTTCACTTCATAGTAAGTGTTTTTCTATACACAATAACAAGATTTAATTGTGATGTTGTCTATAATTTTTCACACCATGTGATGTATGATAAAATTCAACTTTGATGTGTATATATCTCATTTAATTTATTAACCATTACAAGGAATTTTAGTTTATTTATTTTGTATAAATATCATTATTTCCCTAGGATATAATGTTTATCATTGCGAATTGAATATATATTATACTTATAAAAGAATAATAATGATGTATTCGTATTTATTTATAAAAAATATACTCCATGATTGTATGAAAATGGGATTTTTATATAGTAATCAAAGTATTCTTAATTTTGAATCCTTTGAATGATATATGTAATATTTTATAATTATAATAATAGAGGACCTCCATGTAATTGAAATTAGGGGTGTTGCAATGTGAATACAAATGTAACTACATAACCACAACATGAGTATGTTATAAAGATAAAATATAATCTTAATAATGTAAACTTTAGTATAAATAAACTTATAATTCAAAAATAAACTAACACATAGGTAAGAAACATGTGATTAAGTACATGAACATATTTAACATAGATAAGTCCAGAAGTTTTTGGTGTGGTTCTCTAGTGTTTGATCACTAACACAACAACATGACACCAAGCTCATCTAACATTACTAATGTGATAAGTATACATATATCATCATAACATAGAAACTGTTAATTAATAAAATAAACCACTATTCTGATTCATATAGGGATGAAATGGAGTAAAGTGGGATATTATTTTATCCTCATGACACTTATTATGAATGAAATATTATATAAGGGGAATATATTTTTGATATAAAATGTATAAAACAATAAATTAACATTAAAGGGTTAGTCTTAACTCTACTCAAGCATGAGAAACTAGAGGGGAATTTGTAAACTATCCTAGACTAAGAACCAAGGACCAAGAAATTATGTATTAAATAACCATCCATGGGTTTTTGATATCCCAAAACCATTAAATTCACATCTAATGAGTTTCAACTAAATTCATCACCATGTGAGGACATTTGTGTAACATGTTAATGAGTATACATGTCCCCAAATCTCATGTAATAACTAATTATTGAATCTATAGTCTATATTTATTGACTTAAGCATAATTTTTAGGATGATATGTCTTACCCAAACTCACATATCATTACTTTAACTCTCAAAAATGGTACTCAATGATGCAGTATTACCGTATGAAAATATTTTTAGAAATATAAAATAATAATTTAAAACATGCATAATTCTACTTTGAAATCAATATAAGTTTAACATAATATCACCAAACATTAGAGTCATAATAAATGGAATTATAATAATGTTACATTTAAAAATAATGCAACCATTAAACTAACTAGAATATATTTATCACACATCATCATCCAAAGAATAAAAATTAGTAAATTTATGTGTTTGTTACCCTCAAATGGGTTATTTGTTTTCATTATCATTTAACCTTACATTCAATTATAATTTTATTACATGTTTTTAGATAAATAATTTTAATCATAATTTTATGATCATTCAATGGTCATTTAATGTTTTAATCATCATTCAATTGAGATACATGTGAATTCAAACCAAACATAATCAATATAGTTTGTAATAATTCTTAATCTTATTCCTTTAATTCTCTTCAGGTTCATCTTTTGGTAATTAATTTAAAATCATTAATTACAATTAATGTTTAATTATTTTATAATAATAAGGATAAGGGTAATTATTTTATTTATTTATTAAAATTTATTACTCATAAATATAATACATTATATTATATCATTTGGGGTAGCATATAAACAATGAAAATAAATAAACATACACCTAGGTAGGGTAGAACTCAAAGACTCTTTGATGCCTTCTAAGGACTCAAAAAACTATCTTATAACCATAACAGAACATAAATATAATACACTAATATTCATAAATTAATTAAAAAATACTTTTCCACATAAATAATTATAAATATAATGGATTTATAATTTTTATACACTATATTCGAAATATTTCATTTATTAAAATCTATCTTTAATATATATATATATATATATACTTCCAACATGCTGATACACTAATCATTATTGTCCATAAATTATTTTATATACATATATATTTATTTAATAACTTCCAATAATTAACACAGTTTATAAAATATATAAACTTATGATTTATCAATAATTATAACAATTAATTTTTTCATTACATGTCAAAAAATAACACACTTCAACATATTATTATAAAATTTTCATGATCTCGTAACCAAGCATTAGTAATAATTAATTCAAAAATTATAACAGTAAATGTACATTTCAATTCACTAAAAAAAATTATTTTTGAATGATGAAACCACCAACCTCTGATAACTATATCCATAGCACTGAGAAATCACGATGTGGTCCTTCAAAAAAATGTGGTTACCTACCTTAAATGTATAAGAGTAAGTCTTAAGAATCTCACATATTTCATTTTAAAGATAAGAAAATATCTCCTCTCTCTCAAATATTGATTGTTTTTATCATATTCCTAGTTTCTATACCAATTTAGATGAAAAATATAATAATTAAATGATATAATAGAGAGAGATATTGAAGATATGTATGAAGATGCAAATGTATTGGAATATTTGAGAGAGAATGATTTATAACGCCTTGACCAGATCCACCAATTCTGAGCTAGATATCCATGAGGCCTGATTCACACATTACCATATGTAAGCGACTACCAACAAGAATAATGTTTTGGAATTCCATCATTTGGGTGACTATATCCACAGTATCATATCAAATCCATACAATAAACATAAGAAAAAATACAACATAACAATAAAAGTTATATGAAAATGAATAAATAATCATAACGTAATAACACATGGAACATACGCTATACAAAGAAAATAACTTGGGCTACAAATGTGGTAAGACTAATTAATGTAATATGTGTAAGAATATAAATAAATAAAAATTAAAGAGTCTTCTATAGTACGTCCCAGTAACACTACCTCCATTGTGATCCTCATATCAACCATTTCCATTGGTCCATTTCCCTTACCTAGATCCCTATACTTGATGTCTTCATGCACAATAAGATTCCTAAGCATGGAGTGAGTAATAAAACCTATTAATGCATCACCAATGTATCCTTAACATGTTTTCTCAAGTATAATAGGTATATTCCATGATAAACATTAGTGCATAAGAATGCATAAAAATAACCTTCCAAGTACCCGTTTGATAACAAAGCCACCAAAATCCATGGTTTTACCTACCTAATCTTTATACTAAAAGGAATGTTCATGTAACACCCCAATATTTCGTAGTACGTTATTTCTTCAAACTAATTCAATAACTTTCACTACATGCAACACCGAGTTCTAACGCACCATGACTTACCAATCAAACCGTTCAAAAGGGGTTATGAATAATATTAACTGAATTTTGAAATTTATATAATCCTTATGATTTTAGAATCCATATTATTAGTTTCTTAGCCGTAATTTAAGGACAAATACTTTTTTTCAGATAAAAGAAGTATTTTTCAAAAAAATGCAATTTTACCGCCTTTTAATATTGAAGCCTTTTTAAATCCAATATTTGAAACTTTTATATATTAAATTTGACAAAATAAACTTATTATTTAGAATCAGTACATAAGAATTCAGTTTCAATAATGTTTTGGGGTTAATCTGATAACTTTCATATTTGGGTGAATAGTGAAAAATACTATATTTTAACTGAAAACAACTTTTTTCAGTCAAAATAATTTATATTGATAAATTATAAATTTTAATGGTATGTAAGTATAAATAGAGTATATTTTTACCTTTTAATCTAATTATGGTCATTTTATGTAATTTCACTTTGAAATTGGACATAATCAAGTGTCAAACTTTTGATAGATATTATTTCTTAAAAATATGCCTTTTTGTTTTAATAGCGGGAATTAATTTTAAATTAAAAAATTAAACTTTTATGTTTTTAATTTGGTAATATAGACATTATTTTTGGATTTGGAATGTCTAAATTAGCTTAGGGTGAAATTTTGGTACTTTTCAGATAACTTTTATATTTTGATGAATAGTGAAAATTACTAACTTTTAATTAAAAACAACTTTTTTAATCAAAATAATTAATAGTGATAAATTATGAATTTGAGTGGTTTTAAATTATATTAATAATATATTTTTACCAAAAATGTTGGTCATTGGACCTAATTTCACATTTAAACGTGACATAAATGACTGTCAATCTTTTGATTGTTATTATATCTTAAAAACACGTTTTTTGTTTTAATAACAGGGAATTAATTTTAAATTAATTTCTTCAAATTATTTGTTTTGAATTTATAAATATGGATTCCATATTTGGAATCATGGTTTATAAATTGTGTAAATAGGAAACTTTTATTTTTATACATTTTGAATAATTACTTCGGTAAATATTTTATTTACCATGGTTAAAGGGTCAATCCGGTAAATAAGGGTAAAAATATAATTTTATAATAATATTAATTTTCCCTAAAACTTTTCCTAACCCTATTGGTTGATACATTTCTGACCATGGGCATCTTTTCGTTGATTTTGGGACCCCATGGATTCACGTGTAAGTGATAATGACACTTTATATTAATTAAGTTAAAGTAAATACAAAAATGGCATAATCATATATCTTTTAGAAAAACAATTTTTACATAGGGTAATATATATATTATTTTCGACTATAAATATTCATTAGAAATATAATAATATTTCCTACATAATAGTATTTTATTTATAATTTTTAAACATTGAATAGTAAAATTTATTTGTGACACAATAGTGATGTAGACTTTTCCTTATTAACAAAAGAATCAAATAATTGGTATTATAAATATTAAAATAAATATAATTTTAATGTTTTGATTCCATCCAGAGATTTTATTGATTAATATGACATTTTAGGATTTCTTAAATTAATTTGGTTCGAATTAATAATGTTGTTTAAACTTTAACAAAAATAAATTATTAAATAGTGTCAAAATTGACATAAAAGAGTTTTTAAAACAAATATTATATTATTAATTGATATTATTTTCCTAAAAATCAAAGTTTCGGCAAAAGGACTTATATCATGACAGTTGTATCATTAATGGACCCCTTGGGGGTCTCTTGGATATATATAGTAAGTTTATTAACTATATAATATAAAAATACAAAGTGACATGGTAAATGTCTAACTAATTAACTAAGAGTTAAAACTAAACGATAAGGTTAATATAATAACCCAAACATGTCTAAAATATATTTATTGAAATGATTTAGACCCATGCCCACCTTATACTTTTAATAATACACTTTGGAGGTTTTAGAAACCGAATATGAATTTATTATAAAACAATACTTTAAGTTTTTCCTAAAGAGCCCCCCTCCCCCTTATAAAAGGACACCACTTCTAACCAATTATTCACACCTTCAAAGCCTTTTGGTTCGGCCAAAATCTGCCAAAATACCCTCTCAAATATCCTCCATTAGTCCTGTAGTCCTCCTTTTAGTCATAAATCCAACTTAAGGAGCCCTTTTGATAAAATCAAAAGGATGAACCCGAAGAAGAGGTAATGTTTTCACCACCCGCTTTCAAGTTCCCTTCTTCTTCAACTTCTTCTTTCTTTGTTTTTTCAATTATAAAATAATAACTCCAGCAACTTCTATATACATAGATGTTATTATCAAAATGGTACAACCATATTCAGTATTCTATCCATCCTTTGAATGACATGTCACCATACATGCGTACGTACAACTTACCCTCTCCATGTCATGGTGTAATTATTATTCAAAAAATTATTATTTGGATGGGTATAATAATGATCTTTAATTCATGTAAATAATAAATATAACATGATAATTATTCTGTATATATGATATAATATCCAATTATATATTATTTTAATATCAAAATAATGATATTGTCGCTCGTGCGTACATACGGACTACCGTCTCCACGAACGCGATGAGATTCATTCCCCATCCTATCCATTCAAGTCTAATTCTCATTTGATGATTAAGAATAATGTTTAATGACTTGATATCATTCTAGAGATGAATAATATACATCCCATCCATAAAAAATATGGATCACATAACAAAGATTATAAAGGAAGACGAATGTGTTAACACCCGAAACGATGATAATACTAAGATATTATCAATGTTAAAAGAGAATATATGTTATCCTATTAATGTATATTATTATTGTATAATTTAGTAACAATTATTTCACCATTATACAGGAGTTTCACCTACCCTCGACTAAGGAAAAGTACAAGTTAAGGGTTTATTTCACAATCTCTTCATTATCTGAGGTTGTTTAAACGTAATTATCTACTGGGACCTCTTTATCATCCACATCCATGTTTCTTAAAAATTAATTTCAAATCATTCTTATTATTTTACAGAATATGGGTTAATGTCATTTATACCCTTGTTTGAATTTTTATACGATGTTTATAATGGAATCTTTTCATTGTTTTCCAGACATGGTCCTTTTTAACTATTTTGACAAAATTAAGGTAAGAATGTCTTTTTTTAACTTATACGACGGGTGCGGCTATTTTCTACCATTATAAACTCATCGATGCTTCCCTTACAAGCTTATAAGAATATTTTCAAATTAAATGTTTTACTTTATAATTATGTGACTCTTAAATGATTTCAAAATAAAAAGAGATATTTCTCTAAAAGGAGTTTTGATTTCATCTATGTCAACATCTTTTGATGGATTTTAAGTTTATTTGGAGTTGATTTATTTTGATACAAAACTTCCATATTGAATTGAAGGTTTTGTGATATATTTGACTATGGATGTGCTATTTTTATACCATTCATGATTTATGGTTAAAGTATTGACATTTCATATGCTAGTTTTAATACGAATGTTTTTGATATATTTAAACTTTTTCATATGAGGGATGTATGGGGCTTAGTAAGTGACGGGTGGATCCCACTATAACTCCTAGATGCATCGGTAGGGCTCATGAGACAACTAGATGTGGAATTGGCCGAGGCCCTTTCCAAATTTGATTTATGGTTTTTCCTGAGGCCTTAATCATTTTTAGACATCTTGGTTGAGGCCTTGACAAAATGTTTCAGATTGTCTGGAATTATACATTCCCTCATTATGGAAATAATATTAATGGTTCATTTGGTCATTCGACTAGTAGAATACCCATTATAATGTTTTATTATGGAATTATTTACTCAGCTCATATTCATTCCATAAAAGAATTCATGTTTATTATTGGTAAAGGCATGTGGTTTCAATTATTTACCATGCTTAATATTTATGTCATTTCTCACTATATTACTTACCCTAACTATGCATTTGAGCTCACCCCTTTCTTATGTTTCATTTTCCGAGGATATGAAGAAGTTAGTTGTGAGTGACCAGTAGGCATAATCTAGGAGGTTTGGATGTTTCTATTGAAATATATTTATGTTGTATTTATTTTCAAGTTGTAAAGTTAAAATTATGTATGAATCTTGTTTCCAATAATACTAAACTGATCAGTCTCTTGATACATGACTTCCATATGATCATGAAAATGTTATGTAATAATTCACCGACTAGGGGTAATTGGTGTAGGGGCGTTACAGTTGGTATCAGAGTAAGTTTAGTACAAAACATGGAAACTAGATTTAGATAAACACTGATTAGAGCACATAGACCTAAGATGGACATTGAGGATTAGTATAGAATAACTTCCTTGAATTTTGGTATTGTAGAGATTTTGTGAGTTTTCTGAGCAATACATCCTTGTTCGGATACGACCAGGTAGAGGTGGCTCTGTCACAGATGTACCTAGGGTTAAAACCCAAAAACACCACTTTGATCTAGACTCGAACGAGAACTGGTGCACGAAAACGGGCCTTGCTGCACTCTTTGTTACGACACTCCCGTGGGATATGCTTAGTATAATTCTTATTTTCTTTATAAACCATTATGAAGGGATTATGAGTATATACTTACTCAAAGAAAACATTTTTATGATTATGGATTATATCCATAAACTGTTCCATTTACGTTAGGTATTTTACAAGTTAGGAATTATTCATTGTAATTCATAAACTTCCCTAGTTTGTGCTATTGTATAGAAATGGTGCCCAGTAGATAGAATGTGAACATAGAAATATGTATGATCCGAAGGGTAAGAAGGATTAAATCTTTCATGGTATTAATCTAACATTTAGATGGGAAATAGTCTCCCATGTATTCTCAACATATGAAGAAATAGTATCATGTGTTAATAAGACAAGTAAATAATTCTCCGAGTCATGTGGCTTTGAGGGGAAGAAAGAGAAGAAAAGGATAGAAGAGAGAAAGATAGATAAAGGGAATAGGGAAAAGAAGAATTTTCCCATATGTGATAAATGTGGGAATAAACACCTTGGAACATTCCTGAAAGGAATGGTTGTTTGTTATAAGTGTAGAGAAAAAGGACACCATGTACGTAACTACAAGGGTAAGAAAAAGGTTTCAAATGTACAATGATTAATCTGCAAGGAGTTGGGACACTACATGAACCAATGTCCAAATCATTAGAGTATGCCCCAAATGATGCTATTGGATAATAATCAAGTAATGATATTACCACAGATGAGGAGGAATGATTAGAGTTCTTAGGTTTTTATTAGAGAATTATGTCATTTGAGTGTCGTATCAACAATGTACTCGTTATAATAATTATGGAGTATATAAGGATTGTACTAAAGTACTATTTCATTAAGGACTTGAGATTGTGTGGAACAAAGAAAAGTGAGTCAATATAAGGTTAAATTTTTGGAAAATATAAGTTTGAGAGAAACATAAACCATAATATGGTTCTGCTACCGTGGTAGTGATTTTCGAATAATACATGATTGATTTAGATAAATTATATTGGATATTATTGACTACCTTGAAACTGATTAATGATTTTTATATTCCATCATTGTTGGAGTTTACAAAAAAATTTTATAGAAGGAGTATATCCAGTATTCTATAAGTAATAAGGGATCATGAATGTAATCAATAAGGTTTTATGGTATTTCAGTATGTTGTAGTGTTTTAAAAGAATACACGATGAAGGTCTTCACATGCTATTATGTGTAAAAAAGGATCTTCATTGTGTTTACCTACCTTATAAATTCTGGACTGTGAGTTTGGATAGAAGTATTTTGGATAAGTCTGGTTTGAGATTATTTTTGGATTTCCATAAAAAGGACAACCCGGAGGTCGGACGACAACCCGTCGCGTCTGGCAAGGCCGTGAGACTTGAACCCACAACAGAAGGGCGACAAGGGTGTATCACCTACCACTAACCCACGTGATGTCCTGGATTGAAAAATGTAGTTTTTTTTATGGTTCTTCTAGATGAATTATAAATTCATTTTTTTAACCCTATTCGAATAGGATAAATAGAATATTATTTTTAAGTTATATTATCTTTTAGAGTGAAAGATGAGTTTGTGGTAGAAATTAGTTAAATGTTGGGACTCTACTTTTAAAGAATATATTTTTCTTCTTCTTTTATTCAATGAAGAAAGTAATTCTTATACTTTATTAAAGGGATCTTAAAACAAAAAATGTGTTATCCTAATACCATATTTTTTTTTGAACTGATGGTATTTTAAATCATCAAAGATTGACGAATATAAGGCCCTCAATTTTACACTTGTTTTTGATTGATGACCTAAATCACTAACTATAAATATTTACATTTTTCCTCCAATTATATTTCTCTAATTTCCACCAATGTTATCCTAATCGAGAACATAATTTGGTGGTGACCCTTTCTTTCCCATTATCCTCTTATTAAGACTAAATTTTATTAACCTAGTTTCTGATGTGGGTTTTCCCAAAGGTATTTTCTATTTTCAACCTTTTATTTTCGAAAAACAATTTCAAATTGAGAGGACGCAATTTATTGCAGCTGGGAAGAATGTAACACCCCAAGATTTCATAGTACGTTATTTCTTCACAGTAATTCAATAACTTTCACTACAGGCAACACCAAGTTCTAACGCACCATGACTTACCAAACAAACCATTCAAAAGCGGTTATGAATAGAATTAACTGAATTTGGAACTTTATATAATCCTTATAATTTTAGAATCCATATTATTAGTTTCTTAGATATAATGTAAGAACAAACACTTTTTTTCAAATAAAGGAAGTATTTTTTAAAAAATGAAATTTTACCGCCTTTTAATGGGGAAGCTTTTTTTAAATCCAATATTTGATACTTTTATATATTCAATTTTACAAAATAAACTGCTTCTTTAGAATCGGAACATAATAATTTAGTTTCAATAATGTTTTAGTGTTTTTCTGATAACTTTCTTATTTGGGTGAATAGTGAAAAATACTATATTTTAACTAAAAACAAATTTTTTAATCAAAGTAATTTATATTGTTGGATTATACATTTTAATGGTATGTAAGTAAAAAACGATTATATTTTTACCATTTAATCTAATGATGGTCATTGTATGTAATTTCACTATGAAACTGGACATAATCAAGTGTCAAACTATTGATAGTTATTATTTCTTCAAAGTACGCCTTTTGGTTTCAATAGCGGGAATTAAATTTAAATTAAAAAATGAAACTTTTATGTTTTTAATTTGGTAAAATAGACTTAATTTTTGGATTTGGAATATCAAAATTATCTTAGGGTAAAATTTTGGTACTTTTCGGATAACATTTATATTTTGATGAATAGTGAAAATTACTAAATTTTATTTAAAAACAACTTATTAATCAAAATAATTAATAGTGATAAATTATTAATTTGAGTGGTTTTAAAGTATATTTGGAATATATTTTTACCATTTAATACAACTTTAGTCATTGGACATAATTTCACATTTAAACCGGACATAAACAACTGTCAATCTTTTGATAGTTTTTATCTTTTCAAAACACGTTTTTTGTTTTAACAACGGGAATTATTTTAAACTAATTTCTTCCACTTCTTTGTTTTGAATTTAAAAATATGGATTCCATATTTGGAATCAGGAGTTCCAACTTTTATAAATATGTAACTTTTATTTTTAGACATTTTGAATAATTATTTCGGTAAATATTTTATTTACCATGGTTAAAACGTAAATCAGGTAAATAAGGGTAAACAATAATATTATAATAATATTAATTCACCCTAAAATGTGGCATAACCCTATATTTTGATACATGTACGACCATGGGAATATTTGGGTCGATTTTGGGACTTCATGGATCCACTTGTAAGTGATAATGACACATTACATTAATTAAGTTAAAGTAAATACAAAAATGACATAATCATATATCTTTTAGCAAAACACTTTTTACATAGGGTTATATATATTATATTTTCGAAAATAAATATTCATTAGAAATATAAAATTCTTCCCTACATAATTGTATTTTATTTATAATTTTTAGACATTGAATAATTAAATTTATTTATGACACAATAATGATAGAGTATTTTCATTATTAATGAATGAATCAAATAATTGGTATTATAAATATTAAAATAAATATAATATAAATTTTTTTATGCCATCCACGAATTTTATTGATTAATATGAAATGTTAGGATTTCTTAAATGAATTTTTTTCGAATTAATAATTTTGTTATGACTTTAATAAAAATAAATTATTAAATAGTGTCAAAATTGAAAAAAAAGAGTTTTTAAAACAAATATTAAATTATTAATTGATATTCTATTCCTAAAAATCTAAGGTTTGGAAATAGGAATTATATCATGATAGTTGTATCATTAATGGAACATTTGGGGGTCTCTTGGATGTATATAGTACATTTATTAACTATATAATATAAAAATAAAAAAGTGACATGGTAAATGTCAAACTAATTAACTAAGAGTTAAAACTAATAGTTAAGGTTAATATAATGACCCAAACCTGTCTAAAATCTATTGGTTGATATTATTTCGACCCATAACCACCTTATACTTTGAATAATTCACTTTAAATCTATTACAAACCAAATATGAATTTATTATAAAATAATACTTTATGTTTATTCTAAACATCGCCTCTTACCCCTTATAATAGGACACCACTTCTAACCAATTATTCACACTTTCAAAGCCTTTTGGTTCATCCAAACTCTGCCCATATACCCTCTCAACTATCATACATTAATCCTATAGGCCTTCCTTTCGTCATAATGCCAACCTAAGGATCCCTTTTGATCAAAGCAAAAAAGAAGAACCCGAAGAAGAGGTAATGTTTTCACCACCCTCCTTCAAGTTCTTTTCTTGGTCAACTGATTCTTTCTTTGTTTATACCATTCGTAAATAATATCTCCAGTATCTTCTATATACTGTGATGTTATTTTAAATATGGTACAATAATATTCAGTATTCTATCCATCCTTTGAATGACATGTCACCATACATGTGTATGTATGGCTTAGTGTCTCCACATCGTGGTGTAATTGTTATTCAAAACATTATTATTTGGATGGGTATAATAATTGTTTTTAATTCATTTAAATAATAAATATAACATGATAATTATTATTTATATATGATATACCATCCAATTATATATTATTTTAATATCAAAATAATGATATTGTCGCTCGTGCGTACGTACGGACTACCCTCTCCACGAACACGATGAGATTCATTCCCCCTCATATCCAATCAAGTATAATTCTCATTTTATGATTAAAAATAATGTTTAAGGACTTGATATAATTATGGATATTAATAATATACATCCCATCCATAAAAATATGGCTCACGTAACAAATAATATAAAGGAAGACAAATTTGTTAACACCCGAAATGATGATAATACTAAGATATTATCAATGTTAAAAGATCATATATGATATCATATTAATGTATATGATTCTTGTATAATTTAGTAACAATTATTTCACCATTATACAGTAGGTTAACCTACACACAACCAAGGAAAATTACAAGGTAAGGGTTTATTTCAATCTCTTCATTATTCGAGGTTGTTTATACGTAATTATCAACTGGGACATCCTTATCATCCACATCCATGTTTCTTAAAAATGTATTTCAAATCATTCTTACTATTTTACAAAATATGGGTTAAAGTCATTTATACCCTTTTTTGGATTTTTATAAGATTTTTATAAAGGATTCTTTCCATCGTTTTCCAAACAAGTGCTTTTTAACCTTTTTGACAAAATTAAGGTAAGAATGTCTTTTTTTAACTTATACGGTAGGTGCGGCTATTTTCTACCGTTATAAACTCATAAAAGCTTCCCTTACAATATTATAATAATGTTTTTAAAGTAAATGTTTTACTTTACAATTATGTGACTATTAAATGATTTCAAAATATAAAGAGATATTTCTTTAAAAAGAGTTTTGACTTCATCTATCTCAACATCCTTTGATGGATTTTAAGTTTATTTGGAGTTGATTTATTATGATACAAAACATATATATTGTGTTGATGGTTTTGTGATATGTTTGACTGTGGATGTGATATTTTTATACCATTCATTATTTATGGTTAAAGTATTAAAAGTCCATATGCTAGTTTTAATACGAATGTTTATGATACGTTTAAACCTTTTTATATGAGGAATGCATTGGACTTAGTAGGTTATGGGTGGAGCCCGCTATAGATCCTTGATTCATTGGTAGGTCTCATGAGACAAATAGATGTGTAATTGGCCGAGGACATTTCCCAATTTGATTTATGGTTTTGGATGAGGCCTTAATCAATTTTAGACGTGTTGGCCGAGGCCTTGAAAAAATGTTTCAGAATGTCCGGAATTATACATTCCCTCATTATGGAAATAATATCGATGGTTCATGTGGTAATTTGACTCGTATAATACCCATGATTACGTTTTATTAGGGCATTATTTACTCATCTTGTATTCTTTCCATAAAAATATTCATATTTATTATTGGTAAAGGTATGTGGTTTTAATTATTTACCATGCTTAAAATTTATGTAATTTTCCACTGTATTACATTGCATTATTGAGCATTTGAGCTCACCCCTTTCTTATGTTAGATTTTCCCAGGATATGAAGAAGTTAGTTATGAGTGACTAGCAGGCATAATCTAAGATGCTTGGATGTTTCTAATGAAATATATTTGTGTTGTATTTCCTTTCAAGTTGTAAAGTTAAACTTATGTATGAATCTTGTTTCCAATAATATTAAACTGATCTGTATTTTGAGACTTGATTTCCTTATGATCATGCCAATGTTATGTAATAATGCACCGACTCTGGGTAACTGGGGTGGGGGCATTACAGTGCAGGTATCAAAATTAATGAATAACTAGACACAATTCTAGTAAAAATGATCCTCAGAATAGTCTAGGAATTATATTAACATGTTACTCAGTATCCACTAGGAATCCACATGGAATAGAGTGATCATGATACTAAAAATCCACTAGACATCAAGTAAAAATGCTACTTGGAATCCACTGGTCATTGAGTAAATCACAAGAAACCTACAAGAAATTATTATATTCTTAAATTGGGCTCAAATTTATCATCACCATCATCAACAGTAGTGAGACTCACACTCAAATGGATAAACACGTCATGATAGTCCAAATATTCAGAGCGCTAAGAAAAATTCATCCAAATTCATGGTAACACACATAATAGGGTATAGTATACAATGAAAATCATAGCATATTATCATGAAAAATAATTGGAAGCAAAATATATATGTGACCAACACAAAAAAATGACCAAATAGTAAACAAGAATATTCATGGAAAAGTATCATAAATGAGTCTCACATGTTACACACACACAAACAAGAGGTCTCGATCAAGCAATATTATAAAATTATGATAACAAAATAATCATAACAAATACATATGTTGTAAAGACCCAGAAATTTCAAGGATTTTTTTTTTAATTTTATTTGGAATTTATCAAGAATGCAGTTTCTGACGGCGCCTGTTCTTGAGGCCCGGTGTGCCCGAAATCAATTTCCAAAGATTAGCTTGGGTACGTTCAGTGAACGAACGAGAGGGTTTTTCTAACATTTGAACCGGTGCCTTAAATCGAATTCTGAGGGCACCGATGGATTCACAACGCCGGTAATTACTTAAGAAGATATTTTTAGGAGTTGCGTTTTCATGGGAGGAGTTGATAAAAAATTTTAGAAGATAAAATAAAAATTGAGTTAGAATTTTTATTTCTTTAAAGTAGTTATATCCTTTGAGTGGAATTTAGGGAACTACCAATGAGAGGTTAAGAGGGTGGTGGGGCCCACACGAGACCCTAACCCCCCTTGATCTTCCATAACCCCCTTGAACTCCCATATCTCACCTCCCACATTAATATTGTAACTCCACTTTAACTTAAGTGACTCCTCTCCTCATCACCTCCCACATTAATCCATGCCAACTAAACATTAATTAATTTGACAACTGAAGATCAATTAATTAAGTGTGTTGGTTTTGAATTTTGTAATTTTGAATTCATGGAACGGGTAAATAAAATAAGGTGGAGCCTTATTTTATTTTGGTTAGAAATGTTGTGTCAAGAGAAATGGAAGAGAGCATTTGAGTTTTGAAGAACTTCCTCCTCCGAAGAAGAACACTTCATCTCCTTTGATGAAGAACGTGAATAACACCGAAGCATCGACGAAGAACGTCGTCTCATCTTGCACCTTCTCTCCACGTTGAAGGAAGCGAGACGCCGCATTCTTCATCGGGCGATCACCGACGACGTGCCTTCTCCTCTTCTTCCTCTGCGTCAAGGGAGGAGACACCACTGCGGGGAACGTCGCCATTGACGACGACTCACCCTCCGACGTCAACGGAATCGACACCGATCTTCCACGACATCTGATCACCGCGACTCTTGCCTCTTCCACGGCTTGATGACGTGTGGTGTCTTTGCAAGGTAGGGGTTTGGTTTTCATGTCGTGAATAATTTTAGACGTTCTTCGATATCAGCGGCCAACTGTTATCAAAATAATGGAGGAGGTCGGACCACACAAACACGGACGAACCTCATCCCCTTTTATTTTTGTTGGTTATCTACGTAGCTAGAAATGGATGCAACGCAGTGCCATCACACCATGCGGGAATTTAGAGAATCACGAAGAAGAAGCGCAGCGCCGTCACACCGTGCCTTTGAGGTCAAACGAATCCGCGGTCGAAGAAGGGTCGGGGCGAAGGGGTGCGGTGCTGTCGCGCCACGCCAAAAAACCACGAAGACGTCTCATTTTGAACATTGAGTGCGGATTGACGGGCAATGACAAATCGGGCCGAAATGGCATTTGAATTCCTTTGCTGTAAAGATCGGGTCCCGGGAGGACTGTTGGCGAAGGCGGCAGGCAAAACGGACCACCGAAGTACGTCCAGTGGTCCGCAGAATGTGGCGGCGGCGCAGCGCCGGAGCAAACTGCCGCGGCGGTGGGACGTGAACCAGAACGGCCGGGCTGTTCTGGGTTTGAGGTGGCGCGGCTCTAAGCTGGGCCAAGTTGAAAACCGGGGGGTTTGTAACCCCCTGCACCCATCGCGTCGCGCCAGCACGAGGCTAGCCGGCCGCGCAGGCTGGGCTGGGCCGCGAAGCCAGGCCGGGCCGTGCCCCTTTGGGCCAGACTCGGACCCGGTCCGGGTTGACCCGGTTCGGCCGACCCGGGGGGGGGGGAGGGGGAGGTGGGTTGGGCCGGGTCGGGTCGGGACCAGACCCCCATTTTCGGACCTCTTCATTCTTCTTCCCATAACATGTTCTATGAACCTCCGATCGATGCACCGTCAGTTGCGATGCCATCCTTGGATCGAGACGGTCGTTTTGGTTTGTTGCACCCAAGGTTTCGGAGAACTTTGGGTTCGGCCAGGTTGGTTCGGATACGAAACCAACAGGGCCCTCGGAGCAGAAACGCTTATATCTTGAGTTCAGGATGTCTGATTGATGTGCCGTCAACTTTGTTGGTTTCCTCTTGATGAGACGGAAATTTTTGATTACTCCGCTCGAGGTTTGGACGTTGCCGGATTGCGTTCGTGTTGGTTCGCTCACGAAACCAATCGGGCCCCTGGAAGGAAAAAGCCAATAACTCACAGACTGGGCATCTGATTGACGTTCCATCTGTCGCGTTGAATTTCTCTTGATGAGAGTGATCTTTGGGCATACTTCGGCTGTGTTTTGGATGCAGTTTGTGTATGGCTGGGTTGGATTGTACCCGAAATCCAACCGGGCCCCTGGAACAGAAAAGCTGATATCTTTCAGAACGGACGTCCGTTTGACGAACCATCAATGGCGTTGGTGATCACGTTGAGAAACGGTCCCTATAGGTATACCCTATGAGAGTTCGAGGTACAGTTGTGATACAGCTGGGTTGGTTCGCACGCAAAACCAATTGGGCCCCTGGGACGAAAAGGGTAATAACTCACAGAATGGGCGTCTGATTCACGCACAGTTTGTTGCGTTGAGACCCCTATGACGAGGTGGTCCTTTGAGATAAATATTAGTGGGACTTGTGATACTTGTAGTATCAACCTGTAGCTTATGGAGCGGACCATCCCGAAGATGAGCATATAGAGTACGAAGACTGTGTAGATGGCTGTGACCGACAACTGCTTGTCTGATTCGATTCGGAGTGACTAGAATAACCCAGTGGGGAGAACTAATTTGTGAGGTGGTAGACCCATGGCAGAGGAGAAGTACTGTGTGAGGTGGCTGACCCGTGGTACTCGACAGGAGAAGTACCTATGTAGGCTATGAGGGGGAGCACTACTGTGTGAGGTGGCAGACCCATGGCGGAGGAGCACTACTGTGTGAGGTGGCAGGCCCGTGGTACTCGACAGGAGGAGTACCTAAGCAGTCTTAGGTTAGTGAGAAGTTCGTTGGAGTTGTGACAGGATCACTGTACACTCCAGAGACGGACTCATTAGCAGTTACAGTTTCGATAATGAAAATCCTGGTTTGAGTTGAACCTTTGAACTTTATGTTTACCTCATGATTGAGAAGGGTCACTTGATAACTTAGGTATATGTATTGGCATATACCTTGATAGTGGTTATATGATGATTTCATAATCTTGTGTTTTCTCATAATTGAGATGGGTTACTTGATAACTTAGGTATATGTATGGGGATATACCTATGTAGAGGTTATCTGTTGAGATATTCTTTGTGATTATCCTTTTTGGTTTTAGTGAGACCTTGAGGGCCTTGGGGTCCCTACTGAGTATCGTTATACTCACCCCTGCACGGGCTATACCGGCACCTCGTTGTGTTGGTTGCAGATGACGGGCAGGGCTGACGGAGGTCGCGTTTTTGAGGACTGGACGGTACCCGGAGGTGGACCACCCGACGAGTCAGTATCCGGAGGTGGACTTCACGGCGAGACGAAACTCGGAGGGGGTTGACGAGCGAGAGCATTGAGGAGCTGCGCTATCTGTACCTACCCTTTAGGTAGGATTCGTGGTGGACGATCCAGGAGCTGCGCCATCTATACCTACCCTTCAGGTAGGATCCGAGAAGGAAGTCCTAAGAGCTGCTTCCGTTCTTCTAGTTTTTGTATTTTTCTGTTGTACTTTTGTTCAGTAGTAGTTGTACTTTTAGCTGGGTTTGTCTTCTGTCCCATCTAATTTTCATCACTTCTCTTTGTACTTAGTGTTTTACTTCTTCTTGTACTCTGTGGTGTTTTGTTTACTTTTATAAAGGCAATTCCTTCCAAGTTATCAGGATTTACGCCTTTGGTGGTAGTCTCCAACCCCTGGCCTGTGGAAGGCGGGCTTGGGGTAGTCACGGTACGGGCCCCTAGGACGGGTCGTGACAAATTGGTATTAGAGGATTCGGTTCTACTGCAGAACTTATAACTCTGATATTTTCTTTCTATGAAGAAATAGTGTTTAGGGTACCGAGTGTGGTTCTCAGTTCAAGGAGTCCATTGTTGGTGCGGGCGGCCGACGTATCCATACACCAGGACCCTGACAACTGATTTCCGACTTTGTGCATGAAAACACTGATTGCATGTGTGTTTTCAAAGGTTTTACCTTAAAACAGCTCAAACTAGGTCAGCTCACCAGGTATAAATCATTTGACCGTGTCACGTTTTTTCTATCAAGATTCCTCTTTATGGACGACTAGCTAGATCCCAGAGGGATGGGCATACTGACAACATGCCGAGCGATGAGGCTTCAGTATAGGGCCCTCTTGCAGTTGAGGCACCAGCGGTACAACAATACGTTGGGCCACCGATGCCACCAGCCCCAGTAGTAGGCAATGCACGCCACTTGAGCGTGCTACACGAGTTCCAGCGCCATAGGCCACCCAGGTTCTGGGGAGAGACATACCCACAGGTGGCTGAGGATTGGCTGGAGGCTATGGTGAGAGTCTTCAGGCTAGTGGGGACGCCACCAGACTTCATGGTGATCTTTGCTGCCAGCCTCCTTCAGGCAGCATCAGGAAGGTGGTGGAGCCACTTGTTCCAGTTTTGCGACGGGATAACCTTCACATGGGAAGACTTTGAGACCTTCTATAGGGTGGAGTTTGTGCTAGTAGCTCTACACCCCGAGCGTGTACAGGAGCTTCTGCCTTTGCCGCAAGGTTATCGATCAGTAGCCGAGTCATCTGTGGGCAGTAGACAGATGATGCAGAGGTCCAATAGGACCAGACCAGTAGGTGGGAGACCTCGGGTTATAGGATTAGTAGTGCGGGGCACCCGGGGTGGAGTCAGGGCAAGGAGTGCCAGAAACGGACAGTGTTTCTCCTGTGGTAGGAAGGGTCACATGGCACGTGATTGTCTGACTCCTCGCACAGTCGATCCGCAGGCGTTGGAGGATCCACCGAGGAAGAAGCAGCGACGAGTGCTTTAGAAACATCCAAGCAGTGGAAAATGGTGTAGATCTCTGGGAGCAGGTGGATAGGAGTGGAACTAGTGGATACATCCCTTGTACTTCTAGTTCCATGTTGCTGTTGTATTTGTGTCTTTGTACTATGATCTGCAATAATGAAAAGACAGTTATCTTTGTGATGTTTTCTTTCCTGTCCTTTTGTTTGGTTGATACTGAGTGGTCCCAGTTAAGACTATTGACTTGACCCTCACTTTCGATATTTCTACTAAAGGAGACCCAGTGACCTTACACTAATGCCGAAAGTGTGACTCGACCATTGGAGGTGAGAGTGACAGTTGGATCTCTTGGTAGTTACGTCGAGGCCTTACGACGTCATCCATAGCATGAATGCATCATTCATGTCAGGATTGACTGTATTAGGCAATGGGTGTGGTTCTTCCAGGGGATTAGACTGAGTTTTAGTTTTCTTCAAAGGAGAAATTTTAGCATCTCTTTCATATCGTAGGCAAAAAATGTGCATATCATCCAGGAGCGGGTGAAGACTGCATAGTGCAGTAAGAAATAGGAAACTGGCACTAGTCTTAGAGACTCGGGCATTTGAATATTTCAAGAAGTGGAAGCATTGAGGAGAGATGAGTCTGTGAAGCAGCCGACGTGGAGGCAGAGCTAGGAGAGCAGCATGTGGTGGTGTACTAACATAATACAACCACCCACCTTAGTTTTCCCTACCAGGCTCAGGGAGCGGGAGGGCAGGGGAAGAGAGTAGCTACTTGCGGTCTGGGAGAGTGACCCAATGTCTCTAAGAATGATTCAAGGGATAGTTTGTATCAACTACTAGTTGTCATAGTAACAGACGTTGATATGAATCATTCCTTCCTTCCACGAATCTTGTCTCAGACCTAGAGTTTCCGATAAGCTATAGACTTGACCCTCACGTCTAGAGATACCTTGGGAGAAGACTCGATAATCACACTTATGCCGACAGTGTGGTCAGACCCTCGAGGCGAGCGTTTCGGTTGGAATCTCTTGGTGGCAGTGTCGAGGACTTACGACGTTGGTTTGAGTATGGACTGGGCAATCACAGTTCATACACAAATTTATGGTATTAGGAAAAACGTTTTTGGTTTAACTACGACATCAGAATGGGTTTTCCTTGGTCTGCGAAAAGGAAACCCCATGCAGCATACGATAAACTCATGCACAAGAGGGTGCAACCGATCACTCTTGAGTCAGTCAAACTTACCCTCGTGGTAGTAGTCGTTTTGAGTTCCCGTTCTAAATAGGAATTGGAGACCTCTAGAGTTCGAGGATGACGATCACGTCCTTATACGAGTCTCACCTCGACAAGGATTACGGAGATGTGGCCATGGCGGAAAGTTATCTTCGAGGTTCAGTGGACTATTCCTAGGTCCTCAGCTGGGTAGGCGGGGTGGTTTACCGCTTGACCCATCCACCTCAGTTGCACCAGGTGCACGATGACTTCCACGTATCTCAATTGAAGAGATATGTGCGTGATCCTTCACATATCATCGACCATGGGGAGATGGACGATGGTGATGGGGTGTATTTCATGTAGGGTCCAGTGGGGATCAAGGATCGACCGGATTGGGTCCTACGAGGATGGTCGATTCCTCTAGAGCACTTTCTCTAGCAGTACGAGAACCTCCAGGTAAGCACATGGGAGCGGAAGGCTCAAATATGTGCTCAGTACCGCTTTTGTAACCCTTATTTGTGTCAAAGCTTGACGAAGACGTAAATCCATGAGGTGGGAGTAATTTAAAGACCAGGAAGTTTCAAGGAAATTTTTTTCTTAATTTTCTTTGGAATTTTACAAAGATGCAGTTTCTGACGGCGCCTGATTCCGAGCCCCGGTGTGCCCGGAATCAATTTCCAATGTTTAGCTCGGGTACGTTCAATGAACGAACGAGTGGGTTTTTCTAACATTCGATCTGATGCTCGAAATCGAATTCCAAGGGCACCGATGGATTCGCAACACCGGTAATTGCTTAAGAAGATATTTTTCGGAGTTGCGTTTTCAAGGGAGGAGTTGTTAAAAATTTGTGGTAGATAAAATAAAAATTGAGTTACAATTTTTATTTCATTAAAGTAGTTATATCCTTTGAGTGGAAGTTAGGGAACTACCCATGAGAGGTTAAGAGGGTGGTGGGGCCCACACAAGACCCTAACCCCCATTGATCTTCCATAACCCCCTTCACCTCCCATAACTCACCTCCCACTTTAATATTGTAACTCCACTTTATCTTAAGTGACTCCTCTCCTCCTCACCTCCCACATTAATTCATGCCACCTAAACATTAATTAATTTGACAACTCAAGATCAACTAATTAAGTGTGTTGGTTTTGAATTTTGTAATTTTGAATTCATGGCATGGGTAAATAAAATAATGTGGAGCCTTATTTTATTTTGGTTAGAAATGTTGTGTCAAGAGAAAGGGAAAAGATCATTTGAGTTTTGAAGAACTTCCACCTCTGAAGAAGAACGCTTCATCTCTTTTGTTGAATAACATGAAGAACACCAAAGCTTCGATAAAGAACGTTGTCTCATCTTACACCTTCTCTCCATGTCGATGGAAGCGAGACGCCGCATTCTTCATCGGGCGATCACCGACGACGTGCCTTCTCTTCTTCTTCCTCCGCGTCAAGGGAGGCGACACCACCACGGGGAATTTCACCATTGACGACGACTCACCCTCCGACGTCAACAGAATCGGCACCGATCTTCCATGACTTCTGATCACTACGACGCTGGCCTCTTCTGCGGCTCGACGACGTGTGACGTCTTTGCAAGGTAGGGGTTTAGTTTTTAGGTTGTAAATAATTTTAGACGTTCTACGATATCAACGGCCAACTGTTATCAAAATAACGGAGGAGTTAATACCACACAAACACGGTTGAACCTCCTCCCCTTTTATTTTTGTTAGTTATCTACGTAGCTTGAAATGGAAGCGATGCAGAGCCATCACAGCGTGCGGGAATTTAGAGAATCACGATGAAGAAGAGCGGCGCCGTCACGCTGTGCCTTTGAGGTCGAACGAATCCACGGTCGAAGTCGGGCCACGGTGAAGGGGTGCAGCACCATCGCGCCGCACCGGAAAACCATGAAGACGGTGTGTTTTGAACATTGAGTGCGGATCGACGAGCGATGACAAATCGGGTCGAAATGGCGTTTGAATTTCTTCGCAGTAAAGATCGGGTCCCGGGAGGACTGTTGGCGATGGCGGCAGGCGAAACGGACCACCGGAGTGTGTCCGGTGGTCCGCAGAAGGCGGAGGCAGCGCACCGCCGTGGTTGAACCGTGGCGGTGGGACGTGAACCGGAACGGCCAGGCCGTTTCGGGTATGAGGCAGCGTGGCTTTAAGCCGCGCCAGTTTGACAACCGGGGGGGTTTGTAACCCACCGCACCCGTCGTGCCGTGCCAGCGCGAGGCGAGCCGACCGCCTAGGCCGGGCCGGGCTAGGCGACGCCCAGTTGGACTGGACCCTGACCCGGTTCGGGTTGACCCGGTTCGGCCGACTCGGGGGGGTTGGGTCGGGCTGGACCTGGCCCAGACCCCCGTTTTCAGACCTCTTCGGTCTTTCACCCATAACTTGGGCTATAGACCTCTGATCGACGCACCGTCAGTTGCGATGCGATCCTTAGATCGAGAAAGTCGTTTCGGTATGTTACACTCATGGTTTCGGAGAACATTGGGTTAGGCCAGGTTGGTTCGGATACAAAACCAACCAGGCCCTCGGAGCGGAAATGCTTATATCTTGAGTTTCGGACGTCTGATTGACGTGTCGTCGACTTTGTTGGTTTCATCTTGATGAGACGGAACTTTTGGCTAACTCAGCTCAAGTTTTGGATGCAATCGGAGTGTGTTCAGGTTGGTTCGCTCACAAAACCAACCGGGCCCCGGGAACGAAAAGGCCAATAACTCACAGACCGGGCGTCCCATTGACGCGCCGTCTATCTCATTGAATTCCTCTTGATTAGACGGAACATTGGGCATACTTCACCTGAGTTTTGGATTCAGTTAGAGTATGGACAGGTTGGATTTTACCTGAAATCCAACCGGCCCCCTAGAACGGAAAAGCTGATATCTTTCAGACCAGATGTCCATTTGATGAACTATCAGCAGCGTTGGTGATCACATTGAGAAACGGTCCGTATGAGTATACCCTATGAGATTTTGGGGTATAGTTGTGATACGGCCGGGTTGGTTTGCACGCGAAACCAACCGGGCCCCTGGGACGAAAAGGCTAATAACTCACAGACCGGGCGTCTAATTGACGCGTCGTCTATTGCGTTGAGACCCCTATGACAAGGCAGTCCTTTGAGATACTTCTTAGTGGGACTTTTGATACTTGTATTATCGACCTGTAGCTCATGGAGCGGACCCTACCGGAGACTAGCATATAGAGTACGGAGACCATGTAGCTGGCTGTGACTGATAACTGCTTGTCCGATTCGATTTGGAGTGACTAGCATAGCCCAGTGGGGAGCACTACTTTGTGAGGTGGCAGACCCATGGCGGAGGAGCACTACTATGTGAGGTGGCAGACCCGCGGTACTCGACAGGAGGAGTACCTCTGTAGGCTATGAGGGAGAGCACTACTGAGTGAGGTGGCAGACCCATGGCGGAGGAGCACTACTGTGTGAGGTGGCAGACCCGCAGTACTCGACAGGAGGAGTACCTCAGCAGTCTTAGGTTAGTGAGCAGTACCTCGGAGTTGTGACAAGATCATTGTACACTCCATAGACGGACTCATCAGCAGTTACAGTTTTGATAATGAAAATATTGGTTTGAGTTGAATCTTTGAACTTTGTGTTTACCTCATGATTGAGAAGGGTCACTTGATTACTTAGGTATATGTATGGGCATATAACTGGGTAGTGGTTATCCAATGATTTCATAATCTTGTGTTTCATCATGATTGAGATGGGTTACATGATAACTTAGGTATATGTATGGGCATATACCTAAGTAGAGGTTATCTATTGAGATCTTCTTTGTGGTTATCCATGTTGGTTTTAGTGAGACCTTGAGGGTCTCGGGGTCCCTACTAAGTATCGTTATACTCACCCCTACACGGGCTATGCCCGCACCTTGTTGTGTTGGTTGCAGATGATGGGCAGTGCTGACGGAGGTCGAGTGTTTAAGGACTGGACAGTACCAGAAGGTGGACCACCCGACGAGTCCGTATCCGGAGGTGGACTTCATGGCGAGACGACACTCGGAGGGGGTTGAAGAGCGAGAGCATTGAGAAGTTGCGCTATCTGTACCTACCCTTCAGGTAGGATCTGTGGTGGACGATCCAGGAGCTGCGCCATTGGTGCCTACCCTTCTGGTAGGATCCGAGGAGGACGTCCTAGGAGTCTCTTATGTTCTTCCAGCTGTTGTCTTTTTCATTTTTACTTTTGTTCAGTTGTAGTTGTACTTTCAGTTGGGTTTGTATTCAGGCCCATTTACTTTTCATCACCTCTCTTTGTACTTAGTGTTTTACTTCTGCTTGTACTCTATGGTGTTTTGTTTTCTTTTATAAAGGAAATGCCTTCCAAGTTATCAGGATTTACGCCTTTGGTGCTAGTCGCCAACCCCAGGCCTATGGAAGGCGGACTTGGGGTAGTCACAGCACGGGCCCCGAGGACGGGTCGTGACAAATGTGCACACAAGAGACCCAATGTTAAGTAAGTCCATAATTCCAGATTTTTTATGAAGAACTACAAGGTCCATCAAGTATTAACACTTGAACCATGTTACACACCCATAGATTACATTTTCTCATATCAGTGATCCCTATTTTTGGTTTTTATTAATCAATAATGTGGTTTAGAAAGGATACTTGAGAAGAAATAATTTAATTAAGGGTGGTCATAGAATAAAATACATCAAGGAGGCTATAAATGGAACTAATTTTGAGGTATGTCATAGGAGAGGTCACCAGTTCACCAGATTTATTATCAACTGAGTAAATAATTCTGAATTCCTTATCAATTATAGAATAGAACCTCAGGTTTACAAAAATAACATTGATCCATTCTCAATCAATCAACAAAAAAGTGATTCAAGTTGAGAATCAATAATAATTGGGTTTCAAGATAATCAATCTATTGAATTTACCTATAATCATCCACCATTCATGATGAATTTAGTTATGGATAAAAATAATGTTGTTTACATGCTTAAACCACCACCAATTTATCAATTATTCAAGAATCCATAATCAGTTGAACTTGAAATTTGTAGTTTGTGCTTCAACTTGCATAGCTATGAATCAGCTCAATATAAATAGGAGAATCAAAAAGAAAACATAAGGAACATAGAAGTATCTTTATTACATACCTAAATTATATATCTTTAACTCAATTTGATTCATTGGAATATAGATTTAGAGTAGAGGAATTTTGAAAGAGAGCTCAAGGGTGTAACAACAAGAGATTTTGTGAATTATTATTTTTTGAATTAATTTATGTTTTTGATATTTTTCATTCCACAAGACACTAGATATATTTATATATATATATATATATTAAAACACCAATAAAAACATTCATTTTTCAAGAAACTGAATTTTATTTTCCTACATAAAATACCGACTCGTCTTGCGCTACCCATAGCCCTGACTTGGCATACGTTACACGGAACACAGAGTTTTTGAGAAGCATCATTTTAGTTAAATTCTTTTAAATGATATAATTATAAAATAGCTATTAAAATTATTGATATTAATATTAATAAATACTTTTAAAATAATTTTTATAATGGTTATATGAAAATATAACTTATTGATAATGAAAGATATAATTTTTGGTAAAGTCCTAACATGTTTAAAAATATTATGAACTACACTTCATGTGCTAATATAAAAATATTAAATTAAATTTAGAAACATAGTAAAATATAATTTTACGCAATAAAACTCATTTTTTAATTTATAATTCAAAATTTTTATAAGGGATAATTTAAAGTATTTTTCTGATAATCTTTATTTTTTATGAATAGTGAAAAATACTGTTTTTAGTTAATAAATGCCATTTTTTTCAAATAATTATTAAAATTAATTTATATTATAAAATTTTTAAGGTAAAATTATATCAATTATAAATATAATAATACAATCTAGGTCATTATAATTAATTTCACTTTTAAATCTAATATAAAAACTTATTAAACATTTAAACATCTTTTTTCCTTAAAAACCAGTAATTTCGTCCAGATTGTGGGATTAAAATTATTCATAATTTTCCTCTTCTATGAATTGAATTTTTAAAAACAAGAATAAAATATATTAATAAGTATAATATTTATTATATAATAATACAAACATAATTTTTTTACAAAAAAGAATATTAAAAGTGATTAAAATTTATCATAGTGATTAAGGTAAAATTAAGGTTAATTAGGGACTCAACCTTAATATTAATGGTCCAATTGACCTATAAACTTGTTTAAAACCAATTTTATGGAATTATTTAGTCCAAATAACATCTTTTACTGATTTATTTTTGTTTTTATGAAGTTTTTTATGTAATAGCATGTGTACAATAAACTTGTTTTAACAAATTCCAAGTGTGTCATTTTCCTTCCCTATTAAAATCCACCACCTCTACCTCTTCTTCACACCTATAAAAAATCTTATTTTAATCCAATATCATACCAATATACTACAAATAATTCATACCTTACTCCATTAATCCTACCTTTTGGAATAAATTCTTCAAATGAATAATTTTGGCACAAACTAGAAGGAGTTACCAGATTAAGAGGTAAGACCTTCACTCAAGCTTCTTTATTTAATTTTTCTTTCTCCAAATCCTACACTTTATTTATTCCATTATTTTATAAAAAAATAGTTTCCTAAATATATTAGGATTTTTTTATGCTAACTATTTGACCAAAAAAATACACACACCTCATTCTAATGTGTAACGACATTACTTTATATGCGTATGCTGAATTACCGCCTCAATAAATGATGATTTTTCATTTTAACATTACCTCTTATAATGGTGGAAATTAAGGTGGACACTATATTTAATTATTTAATATATTTTATTTATTATTTCTTAAATTTTATGTATTATTTTTTAAAAAAAATATCGTTTTACTTTCAATTTTTTGTTAATATGATAATTTTGTTTGGGGAAGTGTGGACTATCGCCCCCTCTAAGCGATATGATTCGTTAATACACTACATGAAATGGGTTATAGATGGGTTTAGTGAATATGTATGATATATATGATATCATAAATCTACTATAATAGTTATATATATATATATATTTCATTTTTTTCAATACGATAATATAAATAGAAACAACACTCATGCATACGTACGCCATACCGAATCAATGAACGATGTAATAAATTTTGTATTTATATACAATATGGATTATTATAATAAAAAAATAATCTATATAAATTATATTTATATCATGGTTTACATACTTTAATCATTATATATTTATAAGGACCAACGATATAACAAATTAAGACACATGTAAAGAACAATGCATATATTATCCAGCGTGAAACCCTAACAAAGGAGGGTTAACAAGCAAGTAATATATGGTCATAATGAAACAATATATGGTATTATATATAAGAATATGGTTTTCTAAAATATTTATAATAAATTAATATTTATTATAATTGTGGTTTCAATGAGTCCTATGATAGTCAATACACAAGGTTAGGGGATTTCATCTCACTTTTTATTTCAGTGAGATACATTTCTATGTTCACTACACATTCCTTTTAAGTGGTTTATGTACCTCCTGTGATTGTATTATACGTATATTATACATAAATTTATTTTTATTCACATTTACATGTTATGATCTTTCTCTCAGGGGGATTATTATTCAAAACATACCAAATTGGTGAAATAGTTTTGTCTAAATTTTCCTTCTTTGAGACTCATGTTTTCTTATGAACATAAACTATATTTCAAGGTGTATATACATCTATTATAAATTTAATATCACTAATATACTTATTTTATTTATATTTTAACTTTAAATTATTATCATTTTCATAAATATAGAATATTATACCACGTTACCATGTTATAAGAGTTTATTGAAAATTTATCATCACTTTTCAAGAATGATTATGTTTATTCTTAATTTTATTAAATAATGTGATTCACCCCTCAAGAATATCATGAATTTTTTTTCATATATTCATTAATTCTCTATTCATATATCAGTACCATTTCATCCACTCTTTGGAATATAAGATATTTAATAAATTTTTTTAAGAAATCCAGACATTACCATCTCTTTGTTAGAAAATATATGTTCATTCCAAACCATGTTTACTAATAAGGGTTTCCAATAATATTATACTATTATCCTTTAATAATTAATATAAATTTTTACCATTTTTTAATTTACATTTTTTTCAAATGAATCCTCTTGATTCTTTCCGAACGAGGCATTTTTCTAACCTTTACCATGAAAAATGAATGTTCTTTTTACATCATATTGCATGTATAGATTTTTCCACCACCAATCATTTGAGTTTTTATTTTATTATTTAAGGATAATATTTAAAATAAAATTTTGAATGATATTTTCATGGAAAATGGTTTTCATAAAAATTTCACGATATTTTTATATGATATCATGGAAAATGGTTTTCTAAATGATTTTAAGCCTTATTTATAAGTTTTCAACGTATTTTATAATTAATGGTTTTCAAAATGATTTCAATATTTATTTATATGTATTGAATGTGTTTTCAAAGAAAAATGTTTTTAGATTGTTTTGAAGATTATTTTATATGTTTTCAAGGAAAAGGTTTTTAAAATTATTTCAACTATCATTTATATGTTTTCAATGTATTTTCTATGAAAATGATTTTGGAAATAGTTTTATGTATTGAAAATCATTTTTCTCATGAATAATGGATGTCTTCCTCAAGAAAAAATTTTAAAATATATTTCAAAACAAATCCCATATAAGATGACATCTGTTGATTTTACTGATTGCCATCATGAAAATTAACTATAGGTTCCATTAATATATGAATTGTTTATTCCTAATGTCAGGGTCTTTATGAAACTTGTTTCTTTTTCATGGATTATATATTTATGATATCAGTTTTTAATTCATGGATAATATGTTTATAAAATTAATTTCTCTTTCATAGGCCGTATATTTATTAAATCCATCTCACTTCCATGGGTTATATGTTTGTTAAAACATTTTCTTCTTCACATGTTATTCTTTTTATGAAATTATTATGAAACCTATATTTTTCCACATGATATGATTTGATTACGTGTTTATGATACCCATTTAATTTCATGGGATACTTATTATCTTCTGTAATATGTATGTATGATTTCACTATGTGATGGGTGAGACCTATATCTCCCTCTAATTAGTTGGGAAAATATTTAAATCTCAAGAGAAACACTAATATGGTCTTGGGAATGTACCTTGACTACTAATATGGCCATTGGAATGAACCATGACTACAAAGATGGTATGAGGAGTGAAATCATGCTACTAGTATAGCCATAGGAATGAGCCATGACTACCAAGATGGTATTGGGAGTGAACCCATATAACCATGATGGTCTTGGCAGTGATGCCTTGGCTAATATAAAAAATCATATTATATGTTTATTTTTATGCCATAATTACATGTTTCATTCCAATGTTATTCTTTCATGGAATATGTTATTTATTTCCTCATGATTCATGTCTTAAAATGTTAGGTCCAATGGGATAGATACCCTGATGGGAGTGAATTAGGATATGAAATATTAAAACAACTTCCCCTATTGATCTTGGTTCGCTATTAAAAAAAATTCTCTTCTCTCTCTTTATTGTAGCAAAGTTTAAACAGAAACTAAATCATGCATAGGACACAAAAAAAATTACTTGGATTACCCTCAATAGGATACATCCAAGGAGCATACACCGATGATGTGCCAATGTACCAAATCCACTAAAAGTTCACTACTTTTTACAATGTTCACAGTGGACTCACTCTTCCTACTGGTTGACAACCAATCACAATATGAAAGATCACTAATCTCTCAACTGAAGAGTGCTCACTGCCTCTTCAGAAGATCCACTCACAGTTTAAAGACTTGTAGGTCCCTTCATTATTACATTTGAATGTACCTTCCTCTATATGTAGATTCTATATTGATGTTCAACTTTCATCTACTGATTAATACAACTTTACCATGGAAGTATCGGGAAATCTTCCAACTTTTGTGTTGCCCTAGAAAACCTGGTGCGATTCTCTATGCTTGGATCACTTCTCTATGATTTGGATCACTTCTCCAAACCCGGCATACAAGTGTCACCAAAAAGAACTCAAAGACACCCCATTCTTCAACTCTAAAATTGGTTGAATCAGACCCTTTTATGCCCAAACCAATATTGGCCCTCAAATATCAACTGGCGCACAATTTCTGGGTATCTTTATACTTGCGTGACCAAACCACCACTTGCGCGACCGAACCACCTATGCAAGTGGAGCTCTAATTTTCTTTATGTTCTGAAAATTGACCAATAAATAAGAGGGTTGGACCTCTATTTATAGGAATTTTGGACACCCTAAGCACTGTCGAGCAAGTCTCCTCTCGACGCGCAAGTCTAGTCGCCCTAGTCTCTGTTGCCCTAGTAACTTCTGTGCCTAAACCAAAACTTGGGTTCCCCTCTTTCCTCTGACATATTTTGATGTTATGATCCTGAAAAACATATGTATCACAACTTTACAAGCCTCTAAGACACTAGTTCTCAAGTCCCTTTACCAAAAACACTATTCTCCATTTTTCGATTTTCAGGCCCAATAATTTGGCAAACACTGGAAAACGGTGCCACCTTGTATCTGTTTTTTGTACCACTTCCAGATCATCCATTCATTTTTCGAGGTTCTTTAATAAATCATGGATTGTTAACAACATCCCTTGAACTCGATATTCCACAATAAAAAAACCCCTTTGTCGAAAAATTTGAACATCAAGATATTCTTTGTCAACAAACACAACACGGAGGCCCACTTAGTTAACAAACACAATCACCTCATAAATGCTTCAATGATACCATGAGGAATTTCTTCCCAATATACAAACTACCAATGATTGTTATGATATATAATATGTAATATATGATCTTCAAATTTTATTCTCATGATCTATACCCTTTTATCAATGTTATTAATATTCATTTCCTTTATTTACCTTAATGAGCATCTAATATCACCCCTTTCTTATGTTTCCTTTCCCCAGCTTATGAAGAATGGTTTATAGTAGAAGAACTAAATGAGGAGATCTTTATGGGAAATGATGAAGATCTTTCACCAGGATAGAATATTTTATTTTCCTTTTCCAAATGATAGTAGACCATTACAGTCCTCAGGCATGTATTTTTTAAATTTATTGAGTAGTCATCTATGATGATGTAATATTCATGTTTGTTAACCCGATGTTACAACAGTTAGTATAAAAGGTAAGGTTTTGTTAGCCTTTGTAAACTAGGATGAGAAAACTTTTGTGATATACCTATGTATATTTCAAATGATATATCAAGGGATGTCTCCAAGAATAAGTATAAGGATGAGTCAGCATTTATGAAAATGTCCTATAATTTTAGTAAAGGATATTGTGATTGAAACCCTAGAAATAAATACCTATATAGATATTATAAGTGTATTTGGCTCTGTAATAGTTTCACATTGGGGTAACAACTCCCAAAAGATGTTTCGGGCCAGACTCAGGGTAATTTGGTATAAGAAAACAGGCCTTTCTAAACTCCAAGTTCAACACTCCCGTAGGATATACTTTGGTAATTCCCAAAATATTCCTAAAACATCATGGATGATTTAAATATAAGTTGGATATCATTTACCTTTGATTAACCTACGATTTCATATATTTTGTAATGTATCATGATTTAGAAATACTATAAGTTTATTTTTTACTTCATTATATGGTTTTCTACTATGATAAGTAATTATCACACTGTGATTATTGTTTTAGTAAATGGTGGGAGTTAGAAGTAACTATATTAACATTGAACTAGATGGAATATTATCTCAAGAGTAGTCAAGTAGTATGATCACTAGAGTGAGAGATATTATGATCATGCCTAATAAATTTTCATTGAACATGGTTGAAAACATGTACCTTAACCAACTCTAGGACTCCTCAAGGAAGAGAAAGAATGAGTTTGCTAAGATTTGGGGTAATTGAGACAATGGAGGAATGAAGATTCAATTTTCATTGTTTCAAGACTGTGGAAAGAATCACCCAATTGAATGTCTTAGAGGAACCATATGATATTTTGTATGTGGTAAATAAAGACACAAAGCAATTAAATATATGGGGAACATAAAGAGTTTGGTTAATGGAATGAATGAGAATATTGGCCTTCCTAAGGAATAATATAATTTTATATTTTTTAATTGTGGAATAAGAAATAATTTTGAAAATAAATTCCCCAAGGGGAATGCTCATAAAGAGGATCATCAAGGTGGTACAGTTAATGATTACAATGCCGGTGACGAAGAGACTATAGAGGAAATGTGAATGGAAATATTTATTGTATAATAGGATGAGGTAGCATTGATAATTTAATAATTATGTAGTGGAATAATTAAAGATTTTATGTATTTTTATTCAGGAATTATGTTATACAAATCTGAAATATATAAGGATTATTTAGATTGTGTTTTTCTCTATGAATTTAAAAGAACATGTTGAATGGTTCTGATCGAGTAGAAAAGTTATATAATGGCATGGTGATGTCCATGGAAAACACCTGATTAGGGGAAATATAAACCTTAATAAGTTCCTTATATTATCATAATGTTTATTAGATAAAGATATGTGGGATGAATAAATAAATCGGACAGTACTTATTCCCTTGGAATTAATTTAGGACTTGGTGAAAAGTATTTTATGCAATTATTGACGAAGTTGAATTCTTTTTGGATTTATGGAATAAATCCAATACATTTTTAAAAAGTAATAATTCATGTTTTCAATATGGATTTATAGTAATTAATGTTATTATTATGTTTCAAGAGAACATATTATTGGGGTATTCCCATGTTTGGAATGTGACAACCAGGAGCTACGTTCTAATATATTAGGGAATCAATGTTAATCTAATTTCATGACTTCCTTTTAAATTTTTGTGTTATCATATTTTAGAAGGATTATATGTTTAACCACTCATGAAATGTTTATGTAAAACTTCATAAGAAGTATTTATGCACTGGGATTGTATTGAAAACCTTAGTTAAAATGATATTTAGGGATTAACATAATTTCATTGATTTTCATCTTATTTATTTTCTAAATTATGTTAGTTATGTTTTAGAAAAGTACATAATGTATGTAGCTGAAAAGAAATCATTTCCTTAAAGGACATGGGTCGTGAAATCATGACAAAAAATGAAAAGTGTTTCACACCTAACAATGGCATACACGATGTCTTGGTTAATTAATAATTATTTTTGATGAATAATTATATATAATGAAATAGTAGTTTTACTTTTTATTTTTATATATTAATGTATTGACCATATTTATTTTCTATAATATTTATAGATAAATAGTTTTACTTTTATTTCTTTTATGGTCCATGATATCTGCTAAAAGGATATTTTATTTCATTGGGTATCAAAGACAATTTCTAGACATCCATTTCATGAAGTAATGGATGGATTGGAAATTTCTAAAAGAATAACTAAATATTGAAATTTTGTATATAGGAATATTTTAATTATGTATATTTACTTATATTATTGGTCAATAAATGAATTATGGAATATTAGGATATTGATCAATATAAAATGTGTTTTCCTAATACCTTAATTTTTATTAAACTGATGGCCTTATAAATCATTACATATTTATGACTTTGAGGACCTCACATTTTCATTGATAATTCAATTATTTGTGATTGATGAACTCAATAACTCTCTATAAATATGTATGATTTTCTTCTATGTTCAATCATCACTCCCAACCAAGGTTCTCATAAGTGGAAACCTAGTTATATGTTACTTTGGGTAACTGTTATGGTTCCAAATTTCCCTTTTAAAGGGAACTTTTAGTATCCATTTTTAAGATGTTGATTTCTATGAATGAAAATTTCACATATTAAAATTTTGATAACCCAGATGAATTTAAAGGGAGAAATTCATTTTAAGTGGGGGGGTGGAATAATGTTACACATTGAGATTTTGTGATTTTTTTCCAATTAATTTATTTTATTTATATTTTTCATTTTTCATGGCACTGGAAATAGTTATATATATATTTTAAAACACTATGTTCAACATTACTTTCACACTACACCTACATTACTTTGACTACATGCAATACTGACTTGTTTTGGGATACCCACAATACAATCTTTGTGTATAATACATGCAACACTGGGTTTTTGTTAAGCATCATTTTATTATACATTTTCTAAATGATATAATTATAACCTAGCCATTAAAAATAGTCATATTAATATTAATAAAAACATTTATTTTTTTAAATGGATTTCTAAAAATAACACATATTGATAATGAAATATCTAATTTTTTTGTAAAGTCCTTATATGTTTAAAAATTTTATGAACAACACTGCATGTCCTCCTATAAAAAACTAAATAAATTAATTTTAGACACATATATAAATTGAATTTTGGAATTTATAATTCCAAAATTATCTTATGAGGAATTTTTGGGATTTTTCTGAGAAACTTCATTTTTTGATGAATAGTAACAAATGTTTCTTTTTAGTTAAAAACTGCTCTTTATTTTGTATAGTTATTAATGTCAAATTATGTTTTAAATTTGAATTATGGTCAAATTAGATCAATTATAAATCTATTAATAAAATTTATTTTAATAGAATAAATTATTCTTGGAAATTTAATTTAAAAACTTAACAAAATTTTAAACATCTTTCTACATTAAAATCCTGTAATTTCGTCTCGTTTGCGGGATTAGCATTATTCATAATTTTTTCACTTCTATGAATTGAATTTAAAAAAACATACATACACCTTTTTTAATCAGTATAATATTTATATTATAAAAATACTGATAGAATTTTAGACCAATTTTTTTCTAAATTGATTAAAATTAATCACATTGAATAAGGTCAAATTATGATTAATTAGGATCTAGACCTTAATATTAGGGGCCCAAATGTCCTAGAAACTAGGAAAAAACCAATTTTATGAAAATATTTAGACTATTAATACTCCATTATTGATTTATTTTTGGTTTTTATCACATTTTTTGGTAATAGCATGTGTACACCTAACATTTTTCAAAAATTCCAATTAAGTCCTTTTCCTTCCCAACAAAAGGCCACCACTTCTCTCTCTTATTCATACCTTTTAAAACTCTTATATTTGAAAATATATTCTAAAAATACATACCTACATTATTACCTTCTTCATTTAATCATTAATTTATGTATAAAATGTTCCAAGGAATCCTTTTGAAAGAAACCAAAATGAGTTACCTGATTAAGAGGTAACAGCATCCCTCAAGCTCATTTGTTTTATTTTCTTTATCTACCCCCTCAACTTCATTTACTCAATTATTTAATAAATAATATTATCATAAATATAATAGGATGTTTTTATTCTAATTATTTTTTTTATCAATTACACACACCTCCATATAATGGGCAACGGACATACTGTTTATGTGTATGGCGGAATACCTCCTCAGTAAATAATGATTGTTCATTTTTACATTACCACCACTCATGGTGGAAATTAAGATGGAATATATGTTTAATTATTAATATATTATTTTTATTATTTATCTAATATTATTTATTCTTTTTTAGAACACATATCCTTTTATATTTCATTTTCTGTTAATATAGTAACTTCGTTTGAGGAAGTGTGGACTAACTCCCCCTCAACGCTATATGATTTGTTCATACACTACATGAAATGTATTAAGTATGGGTTTAGTGAATATATATTATATAATAAGCTAAATTAATAATTATATACTTGTATAAATATATTTCATTTTCTTTCTTTCTTTCGATACAAAAAAATCGGATTATCATTTATGTGTATGTATGGCTTATCGTCTCCATGAACAGTGTATTTTATTTTTTACTTCTATATTATAGAGGGTATTATAATACAAATTTAATGGATATAAATTATATTTATATAATGTTTTACGTTATATAATAATGATATAATTATAAGGACTAATGATATAACAAATTAAGACACATGCAAAGAACAAAACATATATTATCCGATGTGAACCCTTAACATAGGAAGGTTAACAAAAGGGTAATATAAATTCATAATAAAACCATATATAGTATTAGAAATAAAAATATTTTCCTATAAAATATTTATAAAATATTTAATTTATTATACAGGTGGTTTGAATGATTACAGTGAGAGTCAAAACACAAGGTAAGGGGATTTCATCTCATTTTTGATTTTCATGACATACATGATATGTTCACCACTATTTCCTTTTGTGTGGTTTATTTACTTCCATGATTGTATTTTATGTATCTAAATACATAAATTTATGGCTATTAAAATATATATTTTATGATACTCCGTTCATGGGGATTGTGTTTTAAATGTTACCAAATCAGTGGAATAGTTTTGTCTCAATTTTCTTACTTTGAGACACATGTTTTTTTATGAACATAAATTCCTTTTAAAGGTGTATATACAACCCTTTTACATGTTATATAATGAATTTAATTCCTTTCATGGTATTTTTAGTTTCAATTAATTACCTTTTCTTACATGTATTGTATAATCCCTGGTTACCAAGTTATAATAATTTATTGAAACAACCTCATCACTCTTCAAAATTGTTTATGTTTATGATTCCATTGATGATATATTATGAACCATATATCAATAAATTTGATGAATTTTCATATAATTGTGTTTTTAATGATTTATTCATATATTAATACCATTTATTCCACTCTCTGGTACATAAGATAGTTAATAAAGTGTTTTTAGAAATCAAAACTTCACCATATATTTGGTCAGAAAGTTATGTTCATTTAAAACCATATTTTCTAAATATGGTTTAAAAGACTATTGTACGATTATAAATTAATATTTACCCTGTTTACTTTTACCATTGTTTTCAAAGCAATATTATTGTCTCATTTTGAACGAGTTATTTTTTTAACCTTTACATTGTAAATGGAATGTTCTTTTTACCGCTTTTAACATATACAGATTTATCTTCCCTCAATACATTGAATCATTCATTTAATGTTTCATGGTTAATTTTTAAAATAAAATTTTTAAAATATATTTTCAAGGAAAATGGTTTTCAAAACGTTTTCAAGGTCCTTTTATATGTTTTCATGAAAAATGGTATTCGAAATTTTTCCCAATCCTTATTTATAATTCTTCAATGTGTTTTAAAAGAAATGGTTTAAAAAACATTTTCAAGCATTATTTATATGTTTTCAAAGTGTTTTCAAAGAAAAATATTTTTAAAATGTATTGAAGGTTATTTTTTATTTTTTCAAAGAATTATTTTTTTCAGAATTATTTCAATTCTTATCTATATGTTTTCAAGGTATTTACTAAGAAATTTTTATTCAAATGGTTTAATTTATTAATAATAATTTTTAAAATAATGAAAAAAATAATAGAAAATTTTTTTGAAGGAAATTTCAAAATTATTTTTCCTCTAAGATGAAATTTATTGATATTACTCATTCACTTATATTAAATGATCTAATGGTTTCATTCATATTATTTATATGAATGGGTTGTGCTTAATGTCATCGTATTTATGAAACAAATTTCTTCTTTCACAGGTTATATGTTTATGATACCTAATTCTCTTTCATAGGTTATATATTTATGACATCTATTCCCCTTTTAGGGGTTACATGTCTATGAAATTTATCTTTCATGGGTTATATGTTTATGAAATCCATTCCTCTTTCAAAGGTTATGCATTTGATGAAATGATTATGAACCTATATTTTTTATATATGTTGATATGATTACATTTTTATGATACACTTTGATTACATGGAATATGATATTATTTTTTATAATATTTTGGTACATGTATGTTTGATTTTACTATGATATGTGTGGGGCCTATAACTCCCTCTAACGAATTCAGTAAAGATTTATATCTCATGAGGTACACTAAGATGGTCTTGGGAATGAACCTTGACTATAATTATGGCCATGGGAATAAACCATTAATACCAAGTTGGTATGAGGTGTGAACTCGTGCTACAAATATGAAATGGTAGTAGACTATTACTACCATGGTGGTATGGGGAGTGAACCCATACTACCAATATGGTATTGGAAGGGATGCCTTGGATGTTTTGGAAATCATATTATATGCTTATGTGTCTGCCAAAAATTCTGGTTTTATTCATGTGTTTTCCATTCATCGCTCATGTTCTTTATTTCCTTATGATTTATGTCCTATGAACTAGAAATTTTTATAATGATCTCTAATATGAAAGGTATGATCTTAAAATTCATTGATCAAATTCAATTCCCTATTTTCATGTTATGATTACGCATTTCTATTATTTAGCTTACTGACCATCTGAGATCAACCCTTTCTTATGTTTCCTTTCTGCAAGCAATGAAAAAAGGTTTTAGTTATTAGTAATAAAGGTGTAGATCTTTATCGGAAATGTTGAAGATCATTCACGAGGATAGAATATTTTGTTTCCATGTTTCCAAAGACACTAAAGTATTACAGTCCTGGGACATGAATTTTCATAATGCACTAAGTATTCATCTAAAATATTGTAATATCCATATATTTTAGGCATGGTTTGCTATATGGGGAGTCTTTTAAAATGAGAGAGATTATTATATAATTAATAATGGGTAAAAATAAAATATAAATGGACAATAAATAGGATTTCAGATCATTAATTTCATTTGTTCATATTTTTTCCATATAGTTTGAAAACACATGTGCCAACCATGTTCCCTTTCCAGGATTCTGGATAAGTGGTACAGTTTTTCAAATCATGTGGTAACTATACTATTATCCACTGGAGATTTTCTCTTAGTTTTCCAAATGAGGACACATGTTTTTTAACCCTTGTTTCTTGATTATGTGCTAAAACATTAGATATATCCTCTAGAATCACAGTTTCGTGAAGAAACCTCACTATTTGGAAAAACCATGCTCAAATTGTGAAACCATAAAAAGTTCTTCAAAACTATATGAAACCATATGAAACCCATGAAACTCATCCCAAACAATTTAAATCTCAAAATATTATAACTTTAGGATGAAATTTACTCACAACACATCTAAAAAATCAAAATCTATTACATTCAAACCCTGTAAAAACTTTTCGTCCTTGATAATATTACCTAGGAATACTATTTGAATAACTCAGACCAATGAGTCCAAGCATCATCCTCCCACCCCCATGTATCCTCCTAGATTCATCTTCATTACAATTGTATATAGATATGTGGTACCATATTCCCCCATAGTATTTTATTACTCCGATCCAAAATCTTCATCCGGTGTTCCGTGTACAATGTGTCAGGATCAAGATCAACATCCTCTCCCTCACAGTTGATGACAAGTGTAGGATTAGTCTTGTACCTCCAGAGCTGATTCATGTGATACAAATCATTAATACCTCGGTAGAAATATAGAAGATCTATATGGAATTCAACTATTCAAGTATATATTGTGAAGTCCATGGGTATATCATATCATGGCCCTAGCTTCATTTTCCTTCATAAAATCCAGTGGGATAATCAAGGCATCACTCTAAAAAACCAAAACACTAATAGAAAACTCTAAAGGTATCCTCATGGATTTGGAATAAGGAATATGCCTATACTAATCTGTGATAAAACTATTTTGAATCATCTACACTATTTTGGAGGTCTCTCGTACCAAACTAGGCCCCAGAACAACAGCCTCACTACACTCATGCCAAAAAAGTTGTGAATTATGTGGCCAATCATATAGAGACTCATAATGCTAAATCAGAATAAAATTATGGTAATTATTATAGTATAAATAATCAACCAAGGATAGGTGGTCTTCCCAATATCTATAAAATTTTAGAATGCAATCTCAGATCGTATCCTCTAAGATCCAAATCATCCATGTCGATTTTCTATATTTCTGGGGATGGTATGTTATTTTCAATGTTAGATGAGTCACTATTACATTATGCAATATTTATAAAAACCATTATGTAAAATTTGAATCTCTTTCAGTTATGATTATCAAGGAAACTTCATGTGAGAATAATATCTCATGTATGCACAAATTTCTCATCTCTTCTACAGAGTGAGTCTTGTGGAAAAATAAGAAATGAGAAACAAAAATCTATTCAACAATCACCCAAACAACATCATTCCACCTCATGGTCCTAGGAAATCCTATAACAATTTCTATCATGTCATATTACCATATTCATAAGGAAACCAGAAGTGGATAGATCAAACAACCTAAATACTAGGGCTTGACATTTATCCCCTGGTAGGAAAGGTATTAGGAAATGAATCTATCAATTATCATATTCATCCTTACACACATGAACTATTTCATGAATTCATAGTACATATTTTTCCCCCATGATGCACTGACCACATTGTGGTATTAATGTCTCCCAGTAGCTCTTCTTTGATTGAATAAGGGACTATAAATCTCTTGTGTACTTGGATCACATCATCATTGTTAAATGACTACCCAAATATTGATTATTTACATTCTTGTTAATCCAATTTCATATAATAGTATAGTTTAGATTCATGACTCTATTCCACACATTATATTAGGAATATGTGGCCTCCAATAGACCACACTTCACCAATCCTTATTCCTTAGAAGAATACATCATTCATTAAGATAATAATATCATCAATTACAAATATTCCACTATATTTCATTCACTAATCTCATTATATTCCAACATATTATGGATATGTGAATATACCATTGAATTATATTTACCCAGGGCAGAAGCCATCTCAAAATTTGACAACTATAAATACTCTACCAAGTTTATCTACCTCAAGTCCGGGACCTACTTTGTAAATGAATAAAAAATTATCTTTTGGTCATTATAGAAAATAGAACTCTCGCAAAATTGATAATTTCACCAAAAAATGAATGTTTGGACCACTAAATCCATCTCTATGTCAGGGGTAGGATAGTCCCACTTATGGGGTCACAGCTTTAATAACCCATAAGCTACTACCTGGCCCCTCTTTATCATATCAACCCCCAAATGAACTCTTAATTCATTATAGTAAATAGAATAACTCTTCGACACAAAACAATGTATCTTCACACTGGTCTAACAAATTGAAATTCACTCCCTTCTTCATCAACATAGTCATGGGTGCTGATAAATAGGAGATGTCCTAGATATTAATTTGATTGTAACCGAATGAACAAAGAATGATGCTGATCTTGAACACATTATTGGTTCATGTACCATATAGCACAACCTCAATTTTTTTTGGGTCTACTGATATACAGGTTTCAAAAACCACATTCCCATAGAGCTTCACCTCCTGAACCCAAAAGTTACACTATGGAATCTTAGTATCTAATGTTCTTAATGTGTACTCAAGAAAATCTCAAGATGTCTTATAGTAACCCAAACATACCATACATAGATATTCAATTACTTTTTATGAATATAAATTACATCACATAAACTCATCCTTAAGGGTCGTAACATTTTAGTGTATTTAGAATTTTGAAAACCCAAACAATTGGTCCAAAGGTAAACCACATCATCTCAAAATATTATCTTCATAATGAGAACCATTATTATACATATCATATGAAATACATTACTTAATAACCTCGGGAAACGAAATATAAGAAATGGTGAGCTTAGATGCTCAGTAAAGGTAAACAAGGAAGATATATAAGAATAACATGAACATAAAGGTATAATAACATTAGTATAACATTTGAAACCATACCCTCCATATCAAAGATCACAATCTAAAGTCATGGAATAAATATTGGTTGTTCATAAGACATGAATCATATGGGAATAAAATAACATAAACCATGAATGGATAAAATTATCATAAGACATTGATTTTTGTCATACAAAATTATATAAAGTTATTTCTATAGTAGTCAAGGTTAACTTCTAGGGATATCATAATATAATGGGATCACTACCCAACCTATCATAGCAGTTATGGTTCACTCCCAAGACCATCAAAGAAGTCAAATTCTCTTACTAAACAGGTTTCAATCCCCATTCCATACATGTTTATCTCATTATATAAAAATTATTACCCAATGAATTAGATGGTGATATTGGTCCCACCCATCACAAAATGAAAAATTTACATATGTGTGTCACAATATCATGAAACATTCATCATATAATAACCCATGAAATAAAATGGGTTTCATAAACATTCAACATATCATAAACTATTGAAAATATAAAGGTTTCATAATCATTTCATTATAGAATAATCTATTAAAAGAATCAAGTTTAATAAGTATTTTAGCATGTTATAAACAGTGGAAAAGAAAAGGGTTTCATAAAAATAATTTCTTCATAAAAAAATATTACAATAAATAATAATAATGGTAAATTCGGATCATATTCTCATTAAAACATAGGTATCATCAATGGATTTAATTTCATATGGAAAATTATTTTGAAAGGTAAATCACTTGGAACATTTCTCGAGGAAAATATGTTATACAATGTGAAATACACCTTTTAAAACAAAAAAAATTCAAAATCATTTTCCTTGAAAGGAAAATGATAAAATTATAAAATAATATTTGACGAAATGATTTGTTTATAATGGAGGATAATTCTATTTGTTCCATACACGTTAAAACATAGCTTCCTTTCTAGTTTTTGGTAAATTAAAAACATGCATTGGTTGGAAAAAACATGGAGATCCATTTAAAACATTTTTTAAAAATTAAAACATTGCTAATAATGTATTTTAATAATAATATGAAAATAGTATAACATTTTTTAAAACATTTTGTTTTAAAAAAAATATTTTTGGATGAAAACCAATTTCTGACCAAGGAGGAAAATAGTGTCAAATTTTATTAAAAAATATAAATTATTTTAAGTACAAAAGAGTTTAAAATAGTATTATTACATGAAAATATCATTAATAACCATATTAGAATAAAATTTATGAGTTTCTTGAGAGTTGGATCATAATATTTTATTATTGGAAACATAATAATAAATAATACCAATAAACGATGAGATTATAACATAAAATTATTACCACTTTGGTAACATTGAATCATAATCCCCAAGAATAAATCACATAACATGGAACATAAAATATCCTGAGGATAAATAAATTTGTGATATTACATGTAAAAGGGTCTTTATATGCACCTTATGAATGATTATAGGTGCATAACATAACAAAAGTCTCAATGAAAAAAAAGAAAAAAATCCCTTACCTTAAGTCCTAAATTCCACTATAAAGTTAATATATACTATATAAACAAAGTTATTATAAATATTATATATATATATATATCATACCTTATATTAATTTCATATAACATTTTTTTCCAATTTATTAACAATTCCGTGTTAATGTTACACATTGGATAATAACCGTTTTGTTTTTCATATATGTTCTATTTTTTATATTTGATTCTCTTAAGTTGGTCACGATTTAATAATATATGGAATTTTATATTTGATATAAATTTCATATATATTTAGTATAAATGTTTTTATAGTAATCAATAAAATTTAGTTATAGAAAATGAAATACACCAATCATGGACACGGTAGGTCATACGCATGCATGAACATTATATCCAATTTCTTATCATATTTTAAGAAATAAATGTATCTGATATATTAAAATTAGATGATAATTTTTATTCCATATATGTATCATTTTTCATTAAACCCATCTTTATTACATTCCATGTAAAATGTGAATGAATCACATCGCTTCATGAGATGGTAGTTCGTCATATGCATGAGTGACATTATTTAATTCCAAAAAAATAGAGAGTATGAAGGTATGTATTATATAATAATACAATAAATATCATATATAAATAAATAATATATCATTATTTCTATCCTTTGGTGGTGGTAATGAAAAAAAGAATGACATCTGTTTGTGAGGTAGTATTTCTCTATACAAATGAATGATGATTTCATAACCAATTTGATAGTAGTGGAGATGGTTGTAGGTCATGAGGTTAACATAAAAATATATGATTATATTTATTATAACTATTCTATTATATCATAGTGTTATAATAATAATTGAAATAGGTTTAGTAAAAAACAAAACAAAAATGGTTGTCGATGAATGTTACCTCTTTTTCAAGTATCCTCCTTAAGTTTGCACTAAAATCCTACCTATGTTACCATTCTATCCAAACTAAGTATTATAATATTATATGAGTGAATTTACGAAGTTATTTTCATAGTTTTTTTAAATCCAAATTGGTATTATTTTATGAAGAAGAGTGGATAGGGGGTTACCTTTTATAAGTGTGGTTAGGGGCACACATGAAATCTGTTTGAAATAAAGATTTACAACCCTGTTTTTTTCATGCCACAAGGATCCAATAAGAAAAAATTATCTATGATATAATATATATGGTCTAAATATGTCCATAAAATGGTTTTCTTACATGTTTTTAATTATTCTTATCCCTTATCTTTTTAGGTTACCCCGAGTAAACCCATTTTTACCTTAACCGTAGAAAATAATTTTTACTAGTTTTACTCGTCATTTTGATCAAATATTTATTTGAAAATATTAGATAATATAAATTATGATGATTCAAATATTGGATAAATTTTTCATATTTCCATTCATATAAGTTTAAAATTTAAATTTAAAAATAATCAAGAAAACGAAATAAGAAAGTGGGTTTTTAATGAGAAAAGTTTCAAAAGTTTACAAAACTTTTATATAAAATTAAATATTAAATTGATTCCAATCACCTAAATTTGGTTAATTGATATATAGTTGATTTAATTTTACTTTAAAATAAATTTCATATATAATTTAACAATATATATAAATAAAAAAAATTCGTTCACTTACAATTCAGTATTGTTCACTATACATAAATGAAATGAAAATTTTCCCAAAAATCCAAAAACATCTCCTTAAAATAATTTTGGAATTATGATTTTAAAAATAAATCTTATTTTATAAAAATAATTTTCTAAAATTTTAAAAACAATGTTTTATTAATGGTTACAAAAATAAATAAAAATCATTTTTGATAAAATAGAATTTTTAAACATATAGAGACAATACTGAAAATTAAGTAATTTTTTAAACAATATATTTAATTTATATTAAATTTTTATAATTAATATCTAATAATTAGTTATTAATATTAATATCTCTATTTTTAATGTCTAGGTTATAATGGTCACTTTTAAATATCAATATTAACACTATATTATGGTTGTTAAAACTCAGGGTCTTGTGTAACAAAAGATAACCCAATGTAGTTTGTAGAAAAAGATTAAATTGGTGTTGTATGTAATGAAATATAAAAAAGATATTTAATTTATTTTAGAAAATAATTCAGAAAAATGTTGTGTGTTACTTTATACCCCTTCCCCCTAAAATGAATTTTTTCCTAGAAATTCATCACTTCAATAAAACAAATTTTGATACTTTTACCTCATCATATCCTCAAGTTCCCATGTAGCTTCCTAAAATGGGTGGTTGTGATGTAAAACATTGATAAGGTGATGGAATTTTTTCATAGAAATTTATCTATAGAATCCAAAATATCAACTCGTTGTTCATTATATAAATGATCTTTCTCTAGTGGTATAACCTCTATGTTTTGTATATGTGAAGGTTCAACCATGTAATTCCTCATGAGAGATAAATGAAACACATTTTATACATGATAGAGGTTTGGTGGAAGTTCAAAGTGACAAGATATGGTCCCAAAATGATTAATAATTTAAATTTTATTAATATATCAAGGGCTCAGTCTCACATTCTTCTCAAATCTGATAACATTATTCCATGGATAAATTCTTAGAAATGACTCATCACCAACTTCAAATTCCAGATCACATGAGTGATTATTATCATAATGTTTCTATCTAATATAAGTTTCCATGACATGTTTCTGAATCACTCTAACCTTCTCCATCATTTCTTTATCTATATCAGGTCCAAATAGAATTTTTTCCATCTTCATTCTATAATATTAGAGCACTACATTTCTTTCCATGGATTTCTTTATAAGGGGCCATCTAAACACATGAGTGAAATTTATTATTTTAAGAAAACTAAACAAGAGGAAGGTGTTGATCCCAACCACATTTTAAATCCATATAAAAATATATTTATATATTATCTAGTGTATTAAGTGTTCTCTTGGAAAAGTAATATGTAAAGGGATGATATGAAATGGAGAAACTCAACTTCATATCATGTTCTTGCTAAATACTTCACCAAAACATTGAGGCAACCCTTGGTTATTGATCAATGATAATGTAATGTGGTACTCTATGATACGATTCTAGATCCTTAATATATATCACGGAAAGATGATCCAGAGAAATGTATTCTATGATTGTGTTAACGTGTTCTAACTTAGTAATGTGATTGAATAAAACATATATATAGTTATTCTCTTTAAATGTTTTTGGAAGTCCAATGATTAAAGCCCCGGTGATGTTTCCCCATTTCCATTATTGTATGGGTAATGGATGTAACCTCCCCATAGAGTTTTTTTCAACCACAAATTTTTAACATACCAAGCACTTAGATACAGCCTCCATGATATCTCTGTTCACTCCATCCCACTATAAATACTTTTTTTAAATCCTTATACATCATCCCACTTCCTGGATGAATATAAAATAATGAACTACGAGCTCCCTCTAACAAATCCTTGATCAAAACTGGTATATATGGAACAGATACATGGTTCCTGAACCTTTTTATTACATCATGATCAAGGTTATGCCTAAGAACATTTCTGACCTTTTCTTGAATCTCTACAGCATCCTTCTATATCAAATTAATATTCAATTGAATGGATGGTTGAGCATTCAATTAATAAAGATAATAATTTTCCCCATCATTTAGAATTTTCGGAAACATCCTATTCAAATATAGAATTATTTGATATTTTTTAATCCTCATCATAAATAATCATGTATGATCATTTTGACTCATGGAATCACCCACCTTGTTCTATTTCCCATAGTGGTAAGGTATTGAGAATTTTTAATATTTAATAATCTCTAAAGATATTATTTCACTCATATTCAACTCTATTTGTGTGAATATTTGATTTAAAATTTCATGATTAGTATATATATCTCACTTTTCTCTATAAAGATAATTCCTTCAGATCATTTATTCAAAAACTACCGTAGCTAAATCCAAGTCATGAGTTGGGTTATTTTTATCATAAATCCTCGAATCTCATGAGGAATAAGCTACAACCATGCAATTATGAATAAGAACACATCCTAATATCTTATTGGATTCATCACTATAGATGACAAAACCTTATCTACTATAGGTTAATGTAACCACAAGTGCACTGACTTAACTTCTCTTCAATTACTTGAACATTTCTGTGCATTCATATTTCTATATGAACATGTCTCCCTTCTGAGTAAAATTAGTCCTATGATTAGATGGTCATTATAAATTATCTATAAACCCTCGATAATATATGGATAGACCAATAAAAATGTGTGTCTCAGTCACCATGTTTGGTCTATGCCAACATTAAATAACTTCTGTTTTTTTGTGTCAACCAAAAATCACTCTATTAAGATTATACAACCCAAAAATGAATCCTTTTACAGCCAAAATTCACACTTTTTAAAATTTTCATATAGTTTCTCTTTCCATAGGGTCTTTAGTTCAATTTTCATGTGATCTTTATGATCATCCTTTAAATTTTAATAGCATAGAATATTTTCAATAAACATTTCCACAAACTGATCAAGGTTTAGTTAAATATGCAGAGAAATACAATCAATTCCCAATATAATATCAAATTAAACTTTATCAACAATGAAAATATTTGTATAATGTACATTCCCATAACTGTCAATCGGATAGTAAACATAGAATCACGATGTGATCATCATACCATTATGGGTATTCACTTCTAATTCTACATATAATAATTTGGGTGGAATTGTGATACAATTAGAAAATTCATAGGATATTAGATAATGGGTAGATCCATAGTAAAATAAGACATTAACAGTTCTAGTTTGGATGGTAAATGTACCTTCCACAAAATCAATAGTGAACCCTATTTAAAAATATCAGTCCCGTGAGATTTCATTTTGTCTCTTTGATTATGAAGATACGGATGTCGATCATCATCATTAACATTTAGATCTGGGAATTTGTCAGCATAATTCTAATACTCCTTTCATTTGAATCCACCGAGTGTGGGTAGTGAATTATAGGTAGATTTATGTCCATTCACATCGTTAGCGGACTTCTTCCCATCACATTGGTAATCAATTTTTTGAGGATATTCCCTTCCAAACATAAAATATTCACTATTCCCCTAAATATGATTTCCTCCATGGTTCTTCCCACAATTTTATTATGATGGAAATTTTGTAATGCCCCGACCCATGTTACCCAGAGTCGGTGCATTATTACATAACATTGGCATGATCACAAGAACGATCAAATCTCTAAAGACCGATTGGTTTAGTAGCCTTGGAAACACTAGATATATTCATAAGTCTTACATTACATCGTACAATGAAACTCTACTACAACAACATAATGTCTCCATAATCCACACTCATATCCCCTCATAATATCCCTGCAGGTCATTCATAATTTACTTCTTCACTTCCTGGGAAAAATAAAACATAGAAAAGGGGTGATCACAAATGCCCAGTAAGGATAACAATATAGTGGAAACTTTCGTAATTAAGAATAAACATTTAAGGCAACGTATAACTAAAACAAAATCCTTTCAAACTTGAACTTTCAACATGGTATGGCATAAATAAAATGAAATATTGCCATTTATTATTCACATGGATATTCTAATAATCGAATAATCACATGCAAAAATCAATGACCACTTTCATAATGTTGGAATGCATAATGCCAGACTATCATAACCACATAGCTAAGGCCTCGTGCCAAGACTACAAATAAGATTTTTTCAAGGCCTTGTTCCAAGACACTAGTTTGTCTCCTGAGACCTATCGATGCATTGAGGAGCTATAGCGGGCTCCACCTGTCACATATTAATTCCAATGCATTCCCATATGAAAAGGTTTAAAGATAACATAAACATTCGTATTAAAACTAGCATACGAAATGTCAATAATTTCACCATAAACTATGAATGGTATAAAAATAGAACATCCACAGTCAAACATATCACAAAATCTTCAATACAATATAGAAGTTTTGTATCATAATAAATCAACTTCAAATAAGCGTAAAATCCATCAAAGGATGTTGACATAGATGAAATCAAAACACTTTTTAGAGAAATATCTCTTTCTATTTTTGAAATCATTTAAGAGCCATATAAAATAAAACATTTTCTTGAAAATATTCTTATAAGATTGTAAGGAATGCTTTGAAGATTTTATAACGGCGGAAAATAACCGCACCCACCGTATAAGTTAAAAAAACATTCTTACCTTAATTCCGTCGAAAAGGTTAAAAAGGACCTTGTTTTGAAAACGACAGAAAGATTCCTCTTATAAAAAGTCAAACAAGGGTATATATGACTTTAACCCATATTCTTGTAAATAATAAAAATGTTTTGAAATACATTTTGAAGAAACATGGATGTGGATGATAAAGAGATCCTAGTAGATTATTACGTATAAACAACCTCGGATAATGAAGAGATTGTGAAAAAACCCTTACCAATTTGGTAAATTATGAAACATACAACCCATTAAAGAGGTATCATACAATTAATATGTAAAGACAGAAAATTAGAGTGTATTACACAAAGAATATAATTATGGGCAGTAGATACACCACACAAAAGGTGATGGTGGCAATATGGCATGAATCTCACAGGAATAAGGAGTGAGATGAAAACCCCTTAACATGTACTTTTCCTTGGTTGGGGTAGGCTAACCTTCTGTATAATGGTGACATAATTTTTATTAAATTATACAATAATCATATACATTAATATGATATCATATATCATCTTTTAATATTGATTTGATAATAATATCTTAGTATTATCGTTGTTTCGGGTGTTAACTTACTTGTTTTCTTTTATATGTTTTGCTACGTAAGACATGTTTGTAAAGGATAGGTTTTATATTATTCATATCCAGAATGATATAAAGTCCTCAAATGATAATTATACTTGAATGGATATGATGGAGAATGAATCTCATCGCGTTCGTGGAGACGGTAGTCCGTACGCACGCACGAGCGACAATATCATTCTTTTGATATTAAAATAATATATAAATTGATGGTATATCATATATAAAGAATCATTAACATGTTATATTTATTATTTACATGAGTTACACATCATTATTATACACATCCAAATAATATATTATTGAATAACAATTACACCACGATGTGGAGACGGTAAGCCGTACGTACGCACGTATGGTGACATGTTATTCAAAGGGTGGATATAATACTGAATATAGTTGTACCATATTTATAATAACATCAAAGTATATATATGATACTGGAGTTATTATTTTGTAATGGTAACAACAAAGGAAGAAGAAGTGGAAGAAGAAAGGAACTTGAAAAAGGGTGGTGAAATCATTACCTCTTCTTCGGTTTCTTCCATTTGATTTGATCAAAAGGTCTCCTTAGGTTGGCTTTCTTATCAAACTAAGGCCTATAAGTTGTAGTTAGGGAAGTTTGGAGAGTATTTGAGCAGAGTTTTTCCGAACTAAAAGGCTTTTAAGGTGTGAAGAAATGAGAAGGAGGTGTGCCCTTTTATAAGAGTGGTGAGGGGCACCTTTGGAAAAGTTAGAGATATTAATTTATAATAAATTCATATTCGGTTTCCAATGGCTCCAAAGATTATTATTCAAAGTTTAAGGTTGGGATGGGTTGGAAAAAACTCAAATAATAGAATTTAGATAGGTTTGGGTACTTATATTAACCTTATATTTGAGTATTAACTCTAAGTTAATTAGTTTCACTTTTACAATGTCTCTTTGTATTTTTATATAATATGGTTAATAAACTTACCATATACATCCAAGAGACCCCCAATTGGTCCATTAATGATGAACCTATCATGATATAAGTCTCTTGGACGAACCTTAGATTTTTAGGAATTTAATATCAATTAATAATATAATATTTGTTTTAAAAACTCTTTTATGTCAATTTTGACACTATTCAATAGTTGATTTTTGTGAAACTCATAACAGATTGATTACTTCGAAAAAATTCAATTAAATCAATCCTAATATATCATATTATCCTAGAAAATTAGTTTAATTCATTAAAATTTTCACATTATATTTATTTGGGTATTTATAATATCAATTATTTTAATTTTTCACTATTATAGTAATTAATTCATCATCATTGTGTCATAAATAAATTAAATTATTTAATGTCTAAAAATTATAAATAAAATATCATTATGTAGGAAATATTTTTATATTTCTAATGAATATTTATAATATAAAATCCAACATACATAACCCTATGTAAAAATTATTTTTCTAAAAGATATATGCTTGTGTTATTTTTGTATTCATTTTAACTTAATTAAAATAAAGTGTCCCTATCACCTACAAGTGGCACCATGGAGTCCCAAAATCGACCAAAAGATGTCTACGGTCGAACATGTATCAACAAATAAGGCTAGGACACGTTTTATGGTAATTTAGTATTATTATAATATTATTTTTTTTAACCCTTATTTACCGGATTTACCCTTAACCATGGTAAATAAAATATTTACCGCAGTAATTATTCAAAATGTCTAAAAATAAAAGTTACCTATTTACACAATTTGGAAATCCTGATTCCAAATATGGAATCCATTTTTCTAAATTCAAAACACAGAAGTGGCAGAAATTAATTTAAAATTAAATCCCGCTGTCAAAACAAAAAACGTGTTTTAAGAGATAATAACTATCAAAAGATTGACACTTGTTTATGTTCGTTTTAATTGTAAAATTATGTCCAATGACAAACATTATATTAAATGGTAAAAATATATTCTAAATATACTTTAAAACCACTCAAATTCATAATTTATCACTATTAAATATTTTGTTGAAAAAAGTTGTTTTTAATTAAAATTTAGTAATTTTCACTATTCAACAAAATATGAAAGTTATCTGAAAAGTGCCAAAATTTCACCTTAGGATAAATTCGATATTCCGAATCCAGAAATGAAGTCCATTTTAAAATATAAAATATATATAATTTCAAAAAGTATGTATTACTATTCATAACGGCTAGTTTGATTGGTTATGGTGTTTTAGAACTCGGTGTTGCGTACAACACACGCTATCACATTATTCAAAGAGAAGTGTATCATAGAAGCTTGGGGTGTTACATTCTCCCCTCCTTCAAATAATTTCATCCTCGAAATTTCTAGAATACTTATCAAATGAAAAGACTCGGGTGGTTCTTCATCATAAGTTCCTCGGGTTCCCACGTTGCCTCTTCCATCTTATGGTTTCTCCACAAAACTTTTACCAGATGCGTCGTCTGGTTTCTTAGTACTTGTTCTCTCGTATCAAGAATCCTGACGGGCTCTTCACAATAGGAAAGATCGGGTTCCAGTTCTAATTCCTCATAGGTGAGTACATGTGTTGGGTCAGGCATATATTTTCTCAACAGAGATACGTGGAACACATCGTGAACTTTGGAGAGACTTGGAGGCATTGCCAATCGGTATGCCGCAGCCCCAATTCGTTCTAGAATTTCGAAAGGTCCAATGTACCTGGGACTCAATTTACCTTTCTTACCAAATCGTGTGACTCCCTTCCATGGTGATACCTTCAGGAAAACATGATCACCGACGTGAAATTCCAAATCCTTCCTTCGATTATCGGCATAGCTCTTCTGCCTACTTTGAGCTGCTTTGATGTGATTTTGGATTACCTTCACCTTTTCCACCATTTCCTCCACCAATTCTGGGCCTACAAGTTTTCTTTCACCAACGTCATCCCAACAGGTTGGTGTACGGCATCTCTTCCCATATAACGCTTCATATGGTGCCATCTGAATACTCGAATGGAAGCTATTGTTATTGGAAAATTATACCAGTGGTAAATATTGATCCCACATACCCTGAAAGTCAAGTGAGCAGGATATCAACATGTCTTCTAAGGTCTGAATGGTCCGTTCTGATTGTCCGTCTGTCTGAGGGTGGTAAGCAGTGCTCAAATGAAGTTCAGTATCTAGGGATTTCTGAAGACTTTTCCAAAATCTTGAAGTAAAACGGGTATCAAGATCAGAAACAATCGATAGGGGTACTCCATGAAGTCTCACAACTTCATTAATATATAGTCTTGCTAGACGTTCCAGGGGTAGATCTTCTCTTATAGCAAGAAAATGTGCTGACTTGGTAAGACGATCAACAATAACCCATATTGCATCGTTCCTTCTAGGAGTCTTTGGTATCCCCATTACAAAGTCCATCGTAATATTGTCCCATTTCCACTTTGGTATGAGAAGAGGTTGCATGACTCCTCCAGGCTATTGCCTTCCAGCTTTCACTTGTTGACAAACCATACATCTTGACACAAAATCAGCAATCTCCCTCTTCATGTTGTCCCACCAAAAATGTTCCTTCAAATCTCTATACATTTTGGTGCTCCCTGGGTGTATAGAGAAATTGGAAGTATGAGCATCATCCAACAATTCCCTTTTTAGATCAGGTATATCAGGAACACAATGTCTCTTCCCGAATTTTAAAATTCCATCTTCATACACAAAGTCTCTCAATCTCCCATAATTCACAGCTTTAATCTTCTTTTGAAATTCTTTATCATCGGTCTGAGAACTCTTAATCCTTTCTAGTAAATATGGTTTGGAAACCATTTGAAAAAGCATTGATGTTTCACCTTCCCTGGTTATTCCCATGTCCATCTTCACTAGATCCATGAAAATTGGATCCCTTTCAATTATCATATTGTTCAAAACTCCATGGTCTTTTCTACTCAAAGCATCTTCCACCTTGTTTGCTTTCCCCGGGTGGTAGTGTATCGTGCAATCATAATCCTTGAGTAATTCAAGCCATCTCCTTTGCCTCATGTTGAGCTCTTTTTGTGAAAAAATATACTTCAAACTCTTGTGATCAGTATAAATCTCACATTTTCCACCATAGAGGTAGTTCCTCCATATATTCAAAGAAAAGATCACAGCTGCTAACTCGAGATCATGAGTAGGATAGTTTTTTTCATGAATTTTCAACTGTCGTGATGCATAGGCAATAACTCTATCATTCTGCATAAGGACACAACCAAGTCCTTTATTTGATGCATCACTGTAAATAACGAACCCATCATTCCCCGATGGTAGAGTCAATATAGGAGCATTGACTAATCTTCTCTTCAGTTCTTCGAAACATTCTTCACACTCTTTTATCCAAACAAATTGAACCCCTTTACGTGTGAGCTTTGTTAATGGGTTAGCCAATCGGGCAAAATTCTGGACGAAACGTTGATAATAACCTGCCAAACCAATAAAACTATGTACCTCAGTTATACTCGTAGGTGCTGGCCATTCTTGGATTGCCTTGGTCTTAGAAGGATCAACAACGATTCCATCTTTAGAGACAATATGGCCAAGAAAAGAAATCTCTTGAAGCCAGAATTCACACTTGCTAAACTTCCCATATAATTCATGCCTCCTCAGAGTCTTCAAGATAATGCGCAAGTGATTTTCATGATCTTCGTAGCTTTTAGATTATACTAATATATCATCAATAAATACCACCACAAATTCATCGAGATACTCCTTGAAAACTCTATTCATCAGATCTATGAATACAGAGGGTGCATTAGTCAATCCAAACAGCATTACAGTAAACTCGTAATGCCCGTACCTGGTTCAAAATGTTGTCTTTGGAATGTCTTCCTTCTTCACACACAACTAATGGTATCCAGATCAAAGGTCAATCTTTGAAAAGTATTGATCTCCATGCAGTTGGTCAAATAAATCATAAATGCGTGGTAGGGGATACTTGTTCTTATCGTTATAGCATTGATCTCCCTGTAGTCGATACATAACCTCATAGATCCATCTTTCTTTTTAACAAAAAGAACAGGGGCTCCCCATGGAGAAACACTAGGGAGAATAAATCCCTTATTACTCAATTCCTCTAGTTGTTTCTTTAGTTCGACTAATTCTACAGTGGCCATTCTATAAGGGGTCTTCGATATAGGCCTTGATCCAGGAATCATATCAATGGAAAACTCAACTTCTCGTTCTGGAGGATGTCTTGGTAAATCTTCCAGAAATACATCTACAAATTCTTTCACAATAGGTACATCCTCTATTTGAACATTAATTTCCTCACCGACAGTTATTTCATTCTCTTCCTCCCCAATAATTGAATTTAGTTGAGCTATTGAGAGTAGATCTAAATAAGAATTAGGTGGTGACGATTCTGCTCTAAAGATAAGGTGTTCCTTATCATTATCATCAAGAATTGTAACCTCTTTATTCTTACAATAAATCTTCGCATCATAGTCCAAAAGCCAGTCCATACCGAGGATTATATCAAACTCAATCATAGGAATAAAGATGAGATCAGCAGATAAAGAACATTTATGTGCTCTAATGGGGATTGATTCACAAAACATTGTTGCAATGATACTTCCCTTAAGAGTTTTAACAGACAACTCCCTTATTAAATCAAATTGGAAATATCTAATTTTATTAGAAAACTGGGAAGATATGAAACAATGCGATGATCTAGAATCAAATAATGCATTTGCTAAACATGAGGAAACCATTAAATTACTTGCCACCACGTCTTTCGGAGCTTCTACCTCAGCAGTAGTGATAGCATAAGCCTGGCCTTGATCCCTTGGCCTTTTCTAAGGTAAGTTATCCTGACGCTTAGGACATTCATTTGCATAATTCCCCATCTCCCTGCAATTGTAGCACTGAACGTTGGTAGCTTCCTTCTTCCCCTTGCAATCACTAGCGTGGTGGATTTTTTCACCACACTTGTAACAGACTCTCATTCCATTCAAGAAAGTACCAGGATGATTCTTCCCGCATTTACAACAAGATGGATATTCAACCTTTCCCTTCTTCCCCTTATCTCCATTCCCAGATTGATTAGCACGTCTCTTCTTCTCTTGCTTTGCTTTAAAGTCATAAGACTTAGATAATTCCTTTTCGGTCTTGATAGCACATGAGACAATGTCTTCGTACGACGTAAAGGATTGTGAGACTAATGTTCGATGAAGAAATGGTTTTAACCCATCAAAGAAACAATCAATCTTACTTCTTGGGTTACGTATATAATCTCCAGCATACCTTGCTAACCTTGTAAAGTTAGCCTCATACTTTGTGACATTCTCATCCTCCTTTGGTCTCAGACTCAGAAATTGCCTTTCCATATCTGCTCGATGGTCGCGAGGAAAGTATTTTTCTAAAAACAGATCTTTGAACTCCCTCCATTCCATATTTGATACTTCATCATCTTCCTTCATGTTTTGAATCAATGACCACCATTGATCAGCATCTCCAGTGAGGCGGTAAACTGGCATTATAACTTTTTCCCATTAACTACTCCCCAAAGCCTGAAATATTTTCTCTAGGGAATTTATCCATTGCTCAGCTACTAAGGGATTTGTACTCCCATTGAACGTTGGTGGTTTTTTCCTCATGAATCGATCTAACATTGATCCTCCATGCTGTGGATCAGGGTGCTCCATACGGGTAAGGTTATTATTCATAACCTGAGTAAGTTGTCCCAATATGGTGATTAGCTGATCGGCACCAGTTGCATCACCAGCCCCACTATAATTATCTTGAGCAGGAGGGAAATCCCTACATGGAGTGCGTGCATTGATACGGTTTCCATTTCTTCCACTAGGCGCCATTTCTAAACAATGGCATAAACTTGACCAGTTTATGAATCAAAATACATAATCCCATACTTATAAAACACTTAACATAAATTGAACTATTTATGGATATAATCCATAATAATAAAAATGTTTTCATTGAAGAAGTATATACTCATAAACCCTTCATAATGATTTGTAAGGAAAATGAGAGTTATCCTATGCATATCCACCGGGAGTGTCGTAACCAAGAGTGCAGCAAGGCCCGTTGTCGTGCACCAGTTCCCGTTCGAGTCTAGCTCAAAGCGGTGTTTTCTGGTTTTACCCCTAGGTACATCTGTGCCAGAGCCGCCTCTACTTGCTCGTATCCAGACAGGGATGTATTGCTCGGAAAACTCACAAAATCTCTACAATAGCAAAATTCTAGGAAGTTCTTCTATACTAATCCTCAAAGATCATCTCAGGTCTACGTGCTCTAATCAGAGTTTATCTAAATCTAGCTTCCAAGGTTTGTACTAAACTTCCTCTGATACCAACTGTAACACCCTGACCTAAGTTACCCAGAGTCGGTGCATTATTACATAACATTGGCATGATCACAAGAAAGATCAAATCTCGAAATACCGATTGGTTTAGTAGCCTTGGAAACACTAGATATATTCATAAGTCTTACATTACATCATAAAATGAAAAACTACTACAACAACATAATGTCTCCATAATCCACACTCATATACCCTCATAATATCCCTGCAGGTCATTCATAATTTACTTCTTCACCTCCTGGGAAAAATAAAACATAGAAAAGGGGTGAGTTCAAATGCCCAGTAAGGATAACAATATAGTGGAAACTTTCATAAATAAGAATAAACATTTAAGGAAATGTATAACTAAAATAAAATCCTTTCAAACTTAAACTTTCAACATGGTATGGCATAAATTAAATGAAATAATGTCATTTACTTATTCACATGGATATTCTACTAATCGAATAATCACAAGCCAAAATCAATAACCACTTTCATAATGTTGGAATGCAAAATGCCATACTATCATAACCACATAGCCAAGGCCTCGTGCCAAGACTACAAATAATATTTTGTCAAGGCCTTGTGCCAAGACACTAGTTTGTCTCATGAGACCTACTGATGCATCGAGGAGCTATAGCGGGCTCCACCCGTCACATATTAAGTCCAATGCATTCCCATATGAAAAGGTTTAAACATAACATAAACATTCGTATTAAAACTAGCATACGAACTGTCAATAATTTCCCCATAAACTATGAATGGTATAAAAATAGCACATCCACAGTCAAACATATCACAAAACCTTCAATACAATATAGAATTTTTGTATCATAATAAATCAACTTCAAATAAGCATAAAATCCATCAAAGGATGTTGACATAGATGAAATCAAAACACTTTTTAGAGAAATATCACTTTCTATTTTTGAAACCATTTAAGAGCCATATAAAATAAAACATTTTATTGAAAATATTCTTATAATCTTGTAAGGAAATCTTTGAAGATTTTATAACGGCGGAAAATAACCGCACCCTCCGTATAAGTTAAAAAAAACATTCTTACCTTAATTCTGTCGAAAAGGTTAAAAAGGACCTTGTTTTGAAAACGATGGAAAGATTCCTCTTATAAAAAGTCAAAAAAGGGTATAAATTACTTTAACCCATATTCTTGTAAATAATAAAAATGTTTTGAAATACATTTTGAAGAAACATGGATGTGGATGATAAAGAGATCCCAGTAGATTATTACATATAAACAACCTCGGATAATGAAGAGATTGTGAAATAACCCTTACCAATTTGGTAAATTATGAAACATACAACCCATTAAAGAGGTATCATACAATGAATATGTAAATACACATAAATTAGAGTGTATTACACAAAGAATATAATTATGGGCAGTACATACACCACACAAAAGGGGATGGGGACAATATGGCATGAATCTCACGGGAATAAGGAGTGAGATGAAAACCCCTTACCTTATACTTTTACTTGGTTGGGGTAGGCTAAACTCATGTATAATGGTGAAATAATTGTTATTAAATTATACAATAATCATATACATTAATATGATATCATATATGATCTTTTAATATTGATTTGATAATAATATCTTAGTATTATCGTTGTTTCGGGTGTTAACATACTTGTTATCTTTTATATGTTTTTCTATGTAAGACATGTTTGTAAACAATAGGTTGTCTATTATTCATATCCAGAATGATATAAAGTCCTTAAACATCATTTTTTAAATCATCAAATGATAATTATACTTGAATGGAGATGATGGAGAATGAATCTCATCGCGTTCGTGGAGACGGTAGTCTGTACGTACGCACGAGCGACAATATCATTCTTTTGATATTAAAATAATATATAAATGGATGGTATATCATATATAAAGAATCATTAACATGTTATATTTATTATTTACATGAGTTACACATCATTATTATACCCATCCAAATAATATATTATTGAATAACAAATACACCACGACGTGGAGACGGTAAGCTGTACGTATGCACGTATGGTGACATGTTATTCAAATGGTGGATAGAATACTGAATATGGTTGTACAATATATATAATAACATCACAGTATATATATGATACTGGAGTTATTATTTTATAATAGTAACAACAAAGGAAGAAGAAGTGGAAGAAGAAAGGAACTTGAAAAAAGGTGGTGAAATCTTTACCTCTTCTTCGGTTTCTTCCATTTGATTTGATCAAAAGGGCTCCTTAGGTTGGCTTTATGATCAAACTAAGGCCTCTAGGTTGTAGTGAGGGAAGTTGAGAGAGTATTTGGGCAGAGTTTGGCCGAACCAAAATGCTTTGAAGGTGTGAAGAAATGAGAAGGAGGTGTGCCCTTTTATAAGAGGGGTGAGCGGAACCTTTGGAAAAGTTAGAGATATTAGTTTATAATAAATTCATATTCGGTTTCCAATGGCTCCAAAGTTGATTATTCAAAGGTTAAGGTGGGGATGGGTCGAAAAAAACTCAACCAATAGAATTTATACAGGTTTGGGTACTTATATTAACCTTATCTTTAAGTATTAACTCTAAGTTAATTAGTTTTACTTTTACAATGTCTCTTTGTATTTTTATATAATATGGTTAATAAACATACCATATACATCCGAGAGACCCCCAATTGGTCCATTAATGATGAAACTATAATGATATATGTCTCTTGGACGATCCTTAGATTTTTAGGAATTTAATATAAATTAATAATATAATATTTGTTTTAAAAACTCTTTTATGTCAATTTTGACACTATTCAATAGTTGATTTTTGTGAAACTCATAAAAGATTGATTACTTCTAACAAAGTCAATTACATCAATCCTAATATATCATATTATCCTAGAAAATTAGTTTAATTCATTAAAAGTTTCATATTATATTTATTTGGGTATTTATAATATCAATTATTTTAATTTTTCACTATTATAGTAATTAATTCATCATCATTGTGTCATAAATAAATTAACTTATTTAATCTCTAAAAATTATAAATAAAATATAAATATGTAGGAAATCTTTTTATATTTCTAATTAATATTTATAATCTAAAATAAAACATATATAACCCTATGTAAAAATTAGTTTTCTAAAAGATATATGCTTGTGTCATTTTTGTATTCATTTGAACTTAATTAAAATAAAGTGTCCCTATCACCTAAAAGTGGCACCATGGGGTCCTAAAATCGACCCAAAGATGACTATGGTCGAAAATGTATCAACCAATAAGGCTAGGACACGTTTTAGGGTAATTTAGTATTATTATAATATTATTTTTTTAACCCTTATTTACAGGATTTACCCTTAACCATGGTAAATAAAATATTTACCGCAGTAATTATTCAAAATGTCTAAAAATAAAAGTTAACTATTTACACAATTTGGACTTCCTGATTCAAAATATGGAATCCATTTTTCTAAATTCAAAACACATAAGTGGCAGAAATTAATTTAAAATTAAATCCCGCTGTCAAAACAAAAAGCGTGTTTTTAAGAGATAATAACTATCAAAAGATTGACACTTGTTTATGTTCGGTTTAATTGTAAAATTATGTCCAATGACAAACATTATATTAAATGGTAAAAATTTATTCTAAATATACTTTAAAACCACTCAAATTCATAATTTATCACTATTAATTATTTTGTTTAAAATGGTTGTTTTTAATTAAAATTTAGTAATTTTCACTATTCATCAAAATATGAAAGTTATCCGAAAAGTACCAAAATTTCACCTTAGGATAAATTCGATATTCCAAATCCAGATATGAAGTCCATTTTAAAATATAAAATATAAATAATTTAAAAAATTAGGAATTACTATTCATAACGGCTAGTTTGATTGGTTATGGTGTGTTAGAACTCGGTGTTGCGTACAACACACGGTATCACATTATTCAAAGAGAAGCGTACCATAGAAGCTTGGGGTGTTACAAATTCCATACTCCTCTCTCCATTATTCTTAGACCTTCCTTTGATTTTCATTTTTTCCTTCTTATCAAAACCATTAGATTGCTTTGTAACTCAAATATCATTTTACACATTGATACCACATCGAACATTCTCTTAAAAACTATTAGATTATATTATGACAAACTGCCTTAGGAGACTTGGTTTTAATCCATTTAATAATCTATCAACCTTTATTTCATATTGGAAGACAATACTATAAGCATATGTTGATAGTCTTCTAAAATTTTCCTCTTTGGTACCAACAGAGTCATTATCCTTTTTCTTCATCTTAGGGAACTGTTTATTTATATTTTTATGATGATTATGATTAAATTACATACTGAAAAATAATTTATTGAATGTTAGCCAAATATTGGAGTCAATTTCATCATCTTTCCTCATATTCTTGAAAAGATTCCACCATTGATCTTTTTCACCTTCAAAATGGAAGTCATAAAAAATTAATTTCTCAAGTTTTAAACACTATAAAATGTAAAATATATTTTCATTGGTGTTGATCCATTTTTCAAAAACTAGTTTACCAAAAGAACCAATGAAAGAAGGTATAAGTTTCCTTATTAAGGACTCAATAGAATGTGGTTTCATCCTTTGTTCATTTGGACATCACGAATGATTCATATATTGAGATTTTTTTGTTAGAACTAAAATTATATTTACCATTCCATATCCTAGAACATTTGGATTCTTAGGAGGAATATCATTTCATTTTCAATTGCACTCATCATTAACACAATTCCTTTGGGATCCAACCATTGACTAAAACAAAAAATGCATAGTGTATGAAATAATAATCATGATTGGATCCACCAAATCATAAAAAATCACTTTAATGATATATAAATCATAAAATATTATTTAATAATTGACACTTTAGGTTTACAATAGTTCATAAATGGTCATCATCAATTTAAACACATTATGATGGTTTGTAAATAGTATGTGAATTTCCAAAGTATATCCCCCTGGAGTGTCAAACTTGTTGTATAGATGTTAGGTCCACTAGGTCAAATACAGTGACAGGGAGGGTTAAGGTATGATATACTAAAATTGAACACCCTTTGGATATTTTTTTTAATCAAAAAAGTCACTATTCCCCCTCCTCTCATAACAATGTATGAATAGAAATGAACTCATGCATGGGAAATTGTGATTTTACTTGCTTCAGTCTCATTGAACTATGTCCAAGGAGAATACAACAGGGATGTGTAGATGTACCAAATCCACTAAGGTTCACTGAAAAATTATAATGTTCTAGCTAGATCACTTCTATTTCCAGGATCACTACATTTACATGATTTAATTTCATCTGACTACATTCCCAAAGGACACTCTCAATGTCTATTTCTCAAGCTCACTACTAGTGGAAAGGATCATTGTCTTCCTATTACATTTATCACTTCTCTTATATGGAATTAACACATATTTGATGGACTTGTAGGTCCCTTCATTATATTTAATGAATTCATCGGATGTTATAAATAGATTCTCTATTGAATTTCCCCTTTCATCCAACTAATGCATACCACTTTACCATAGATTTTATGGGTAATGGATTCTAAAAAACATTTGTGATTATCACTGACTTTATGAAACTCATATTTCATGAAGCTTAAATAGCCTTTATGAAGCTCTTACATTTCATGAAGCTCACTTATCCTTCAAGAAGCACACCTATTTTATGAAACTCAACTGGCCTTTACAAATACCCTTTATTTTTTAAATCATACATAGCCTTCATGAATTCACTTATATTCATGGTGATTAAAACAATTGGTTAGTTTTTATACTCTTTGTGAACTTCTTAACATAAAAAATCTTCATGAACCACCTTCACAAACAACCTTTGCGATTCCATATCTTTAATATTTTAATTAATTCTCTCTCTACCTTTTCTGGAGGGCGTATATGTCTATATATACGTGTTTCAACCGTCTCTATATTTTTATATCCATGCCATCACCATTTAGTGATGCTCCCTCATTTTCCCTTTGATGCTCCATTCTTCTTGATGCTCCCTGGAAATTTTCTATTCATTAGGGTTGTCATATTCACATTGATTTCAATCAAAAACCATTGTGTTTTTCATAATTCTTGTTGTAATCATGAAGATTCCCCTCAAAAACCTTTATGTCATTCATGATGCTAATTATTATTATCATTCGTGATTCTCCATTTCCTTCATTAACGGACCTTCACAAAAACCCAGTCTTCATGAAATTAATGCCTTTTTAATATTTATACTAGGCCTTCAGGGAAATCCAACTTTTGTGATGTTATCCAAACTCCAAATTTTGGACCCCAAAATTTTTGTAAATAGAAGTAAATGACATCACCTTGTGTATGCAATTTTCTATACCACTTCTAGGAAATTTATTCTATTTTCTTGGATCTTTGTCAACATAGTCAATAAAAAATATCTATGTACTCCACAACATACCTTGGAAACCCTCATTTTCAACAGACACACACAACACAAAGATTCTTCAAATGTTACATTGAGGTGTTTTTTCATACCATTAGCAAGGTCTGTTGTCACGCACTAGGTGAAAATCGATTCTAGCTCAATATTACCTTTTCAAATTTATTACACCTAGGTACCTCTATTCCATAGACACATCCACTTGTATTATCTAGACATGGATATAATTTATTGAAAACCACTCACTCTATCCTTTACCAAAATTACAAGACATTTTTCTATACATGGACTCATTTTTGGACTCATCCTTAGACTTGTCCATATGGGATCTCACTAATGCTTTCTCATCAAAGATTAAAATGATTTACTAAACCCATCCTTTGATACCAACTATAGTGACCAAGTATTATCACATATATATATATTATATAATTTTTTTAGGAATATTAATTACATTACATAATCACAAGAATAAGGACTATAGTAATTTAGTGTGTTTGGAAATTTCAAAAAACAAAAATTATTCCATTGGTAAACTACATCATCTCACACAATGACCTTCCTTACCCCTTAATAGAAAAATAAAATTCAATACATTTCTTCATAACCTGTGTAAAGGGAACATAAGAAAGATTGAGATCAGATTCTCATTAAGGGTCAATAAGGGAGATTCGTAAGCATAACTTGAACATAAGGGTATGAAAACATGAGAATGACATTTTAAAATCATAACATACATATCAAATATCATAATCTTGAGTCATGGAATAAATATTGGTAGTTCATAATTCATGAATCATAAGATAATCAAATAACATGAGAAATAAGAGAAAAACATTGGCATATGACCATGATTTTTCGAAAGCACATAAGCATATAAAATAATTTACATAGTAGTCAAGGATCACTACCAAGGATATCATAGTGTAATTGGTTCACTCCATAATACATCATAGTTATCAAAGTTCACTCCCAATACCATCATAGCAGAAAAAATCCCTTACTAAACCAGGTTCACACCATATTCCAATCATATCTATCTCAAGAGATATAAATCTTTACCCAATTCATTGGAGGGGGATATAGGTCCCACCAATCACATAATGAAAACAAAACATATTTGTTCCATGAGATTATAAAAAATCCATCATATCATAACTCAAGAAGTGAAATGGATTTCATAAACATTTCATCATATCCTAACCTATTGAAAAGAATCAGGTTTCATAATCATTTCATCATAGCATAACCGGTGAAAAATAATTGGGTTCATACTAATTTTATAATGGTGTAACCCATGGAAGAGAAACAGGTTTCATGAATATCATGTCATCATAAAAATAAAAAATTATTAGAATGAATAATAATTCTATCCTTGGCTCATATCCTTATTAAGTAATAGGTGAATCAATATATGTCATCTTAGATGGAAAATAAATTTTAAAGGTAAATCACTTGGAATGTTCTAAGTTGAAAATAGCATTTCCAATTTGAAAAAAAAAACTTTTTAAAACACAAAAAAATTAAAATCATTTTTTTAAAATATATAAAAATTATAAATGAAGATTCAAATTAATGATATGATCCTGACGACAGTGAATTCTGTTCATGTTGTACATGTTATAACGAAGATTCATTTCACGTTTTCAGTAAAATCTAATGAGGTATTATTTTGAAAATAATATGAAGATTCCCTTAAAAACATTATTAAAAATTAAAACATTATTAAGGATGAAATTTAATAATCATTATATAATAGTAAAACTATTTTGAAGATGTTTGTTTAAACAATTATTTGGTAGAAAAAGGATTTCTGACCAAAGAGAGAAATAATTTTGCGTTTTCTTAAATAACATCTTAATTATTTTATGTACCAATTATAGGGAAAATTATACTAATAATTAAAAATATTATCAATAAATAAAGTAGGTGATACATCATGATTTTCTTGAGGGATGGATCATAATATTTTATAATAGGAAACATAATCAAAAATATTCATAATAAATTATTAGATTGTTACCAAAAATAACTAAAACTTTAGAAACTTTTAATCATAAACCCATGAAGGAATATTATAAAATTGAACTTAAAATAAAATTAGGAAAAATATATTCATGATATTTGTTTTAAAATTATTTTTATATACACCACTTTAAATAGTATAGCTGCATAATATAATGTGCATCTCCAAGAAGGAAAATTGAAAAAAAATATCCTACCATAAGTCTTGATATCCATCGTACATGTTCAAATATTCTATATAAAAAATTTAATGTTTATTATAAATAAATTATAGAAAAATATTCATATATTTATCACTCCATATATTATTTTTTATTCCCACTAATTATTAATTTATTAATAAATCCATGTTAAAGGTACTTTTTCTGTAATAACCGTGTTGTTTTTCGTAAATGTTTTGATTTTTTAGTTTTGGTACTATTAAATAAATAATGATTTAGTAATATATACATATATATATATATTTAACCTTGTTATAAATATAATATACATTTAGTATAGATTTATTTATTATAATCCATACAATTTAGTGATAGAAAATGAAATGCAATATTTCATGGAGATTGTAGGTCGTACATAAGCAAGAACGATGTTTCCATTTTCATTTAACATTGAAAGAAATAATGTAAAATGATAAATTATCATTCAATAAAAAATTATATGTCATATATATAACATATTTTCATTAAACCCATCATTTTTACCATCCTTGTAAATCGTTAATGAATCACATCACTTTGCGAGTTGGTAGTCTGTCGTACACATGAGCAATGTTATTGTATTCCCAAAAAATTTAGAGTATGAAGGGATGTTTGATATAATAATTAAATAAGTAGAATAATATCATAAATATCATTTATAAATAAAACATCCATCATTATTTTTGGCCATGATAAGTGGTAATGTAAAAAATGGCATCGGTTCGTGAGGTGGTAGTCTGTTATACACAGGAATATTGATTGTGTGCCCCATTTAATGTAAGTGTAGATGTTTTTAGTTCAAGACCTTGATATAAAAAATATAATTAATTATAATATAATAATTATATAATAATTTTATAATAATAATTTAATTTGGTTGAGGAAGAAATAAAACAAATACAATTTTGGATGAATGTTGTCTCTTCTTTGGGTATCCTCCTTAGGCTTTCACCAACAGCCTTCCTAGGGTATCTTTTTTGTCAAATATAAGGATGATAAGATGATAGGATGTAATTTGGGATGTTATTTGGGTTGGTATTGCCCAAACTAAAAGGGTTTAAAGTTGTTAATAATAGAGGAGAGTGGGTGTCCTTTTATAAGTAAGGTAAGTGGCACACTTGAAATTATTTTGAATGAAATAATGCCAACAAGGTTTTTTCAGGTAACTGAGCTCCAATAGTGAACCAATATTTATAATAAAAGGTTTAAGTTATAAATATGTCTATATAATGGATTTTCTAAATGTTTTGGTTTATTTTTTACCCTTATATTTTTAATTTAACCACCCCTCTGGTAAAACCATTTTTACCTTAACCGCACTATTTTTTTACTATTCATTTCAGTAAAAAATTAATCTCACATTATTATATAATATAAATTATTATGTTTTCAAATATTTAATAAATTTTTTCAAATTAAATCTTCATAGTTAGAAAATTTTAATTCATAATTAATCCTGTAGACATGACGAGAAAGTGGGTTTTTAAAGAGAAAATGATCAAAAGTCTATAATGTTTTTATATTAAAATTCGAAATGAAATTGATTTAAATTACCTATAATGGATTAATGGATGTATAAATTAACTATTTTTACATTAAAACATTTTTAATTTTTAATTTTTCTTTATAAATAAATTAAATGAAAAGGAATTTTTCAATTATAAATCACTAATTTTCATTATTCATCAAAAAATTGAAACTTTTTAAAAAAATTCCCAAAATTGAGGATAAGATCATTTTTGAACTGAATATTAAAATAATGAATTTTAATTTATAAAATTAATTTTCTTAAGGTGTTAAAATTACATTTTCACAAAACATTAATAAAAAATCATTTTTTGAGAAAATAGAAATTTTTAAATATATAAGGACTTTAAAAAAATATTAATTTTTTTATTAATATGTTTCTTTTATATAAAAATTTTTAATTAATATTCAATGATTATTTACTAATATTCACATATATATTTTTAATGACTAATTAAAATGGTAACATTTAAATAACTATATTAATAATATATTGTGTATTTTAAAACTCAGGTTCATGTGTAACACAATCTAACATGGTATTGTGTATAACATAAGATTGAAAAGGTATTGTGTATAAGAAAGATATAAAATAGATTTAATTTATTTAAAATAATAATTCATAAAAACTGTGGGTTTTACCTGTCGGGCATAATGCTTTAGAGTCAGTGAGTAGATGAGGAGGACATTAAAAAAGACAAAAATTAATGAAACAAGATACATGTTGAAGAACTTGTGCTTGAGATCCATAAGCATTATCAATTAATTATTCAATAAAAATACTATCACAAAAGCCATGTATATCCGAGGCGTACTCTAAAACATTGTATTTTGGATGTCCTCATCTCTAACCCACCATTATTGATGGCATGGTCAAAGATAAATCATAGAGAACCATTAGGATCCTCATAACTGATAAAAAAGAACCTCAATCCTGGGTAAGAGATATATATTCTTCATCATTATCTCATTCAACTTATAGTAATCTATATATATTCAAATAATAAAATCTAGGTGCACCCCATGGTGTTGTACTCATCATGATTAAGCCCCTCTTCTCTATGTCCATGAGAAGTACCTTGATCTCATTTAAGTAGGTTAGTGTTATATTATAAGAGGGTATCAAAAAAATCCTCTTATAGTGATTTATTTCACAAACTCGATGCCTCTATCAGGGGGAATACCTATTAATTTATCCATGAATACATACTAATAATGATCCAAAACTATAGGAGAATATAAGGGGGCTTCCACTGATACTACTAAAATAGAAAACCTTGTAATATATGTCATGGTCATCCAAATCATGGTCATGTCTAGGAAAACTCTACATTCTCTCACCTCCCATTATTCATTCATCATGTAATTATCTTCCTTGGATTATGTAAAAGATACCAATATCTGATAGAAATCAATGTGAGCTCAAAATTTGATCAACCAGTCTATACTAACAAACAAATCGAAGATCATAATATCCATAATCATAATGTTCCATAGGTTTCCATAACTATAAATGACTATATAAAATGCTAGGAATTTCAGAATACAGTCCATATTCATTCCCAATTAGGCATCAAGGAAAATTAGTGTAGATGATAACTCTATTGGGAAGTCAAATCTAGTCATAACTATTATAGATATGAAGAAAATTTAACCACTAATGTCAAACAAAGTGGTAGAAAACATATAAGTGACCAAGACCACACCATTAATAGTAAATGGTCCATAAAAACCATCTATTGAAGTCTAATCCACTATATATGATCTATCTTCCTCATCTCTATTGCATTTTCCTAAAGTTACATGACCCAACTAAATCATCATCGCTTGAGCCTGCTACTAAGGAAACTAGCCAGATCGCTGGTTCGCTAATCATGGCCAGATACCTAGTTCATTGACTGCATATTCCTTGATCTCCTATGATAACCTATCTTCAAAGACCTAATGTATAATTTATGAAGGTGGCCCGTATTTCATCATTGCTTAAACTAACTATGAGATAATTTTAATATCGTGTAGTAATGAACAACTATGCCACATTTGAAGCACTATGGTACTCCACTTTATGAGAACTGAAGAAGTTCAACTCTATTTCACCTTATTACCACTACCTCATTGTGCTTCAATGGTATTTATATTCCTTATACCATAAGTGAAACTCTTAGTAATATTAAGAGGTCCAATAATCTAATAACTAAATTTTAATTGAATATAAAAACTCAATCCTTTTCTAGACCCTTCATGATAGTCATGGCCTTGTATAGAACCTATGGGTATCTCTCATGGTCAACAGTATGAATATGCTTTCTGATTTCAGGATGATTACTTATGTTGAAATTCCATGCCTTTTATGCATTATTTATGACCAAGATAGTAGAAAAATAATGTCACTCAGTGAAATAATCATAGTATGAAGATATTGTCGTGGACACTTTTATAGGTACATGAACTCATATGATTGGTCAAGATTCAACATATCGGGAAAATAATTCTTAAATAATAGGTCCATGAAAGGCCTCCCAAGTGTGACCCTCATGTCAACCAGCCTTTCCCATCATGCTCCACCATCTCCAGGCATGTCCATATAGCATGAATATCAGTATATTGGCCTTTATATATTCAGTTGTCTTAATGTGGTCAATGATACCCTTAATGATGTATTTTCAGTCTTTTGTATCCTATATACCACATGTTCCTTGAAGGTTTGGTAGATACTTGAGTTGGAAGACACTGGAATAGTCAAACATGGAACTTGATACCCATATTCCTTGGGTAGGAAAATGTGGAAGGGCTCCTGGATAAGTTAGGCCCACTTCCTATACCACTAAAGAAGATGAGACGACGTTCTCTACTACACCCTCCTATAGAGAATGCAGTAGAATAGGGTAATTTTCTATAGTGGGAGTATCCCGGTCTATGTAATTTTGTGGTCCCATTATTCTATTTTATTGGGGGATATTCTAAAATTTAAAGGAACATTTATATAAAATCAAATTTTTTAGGAAAATTCTTAATCATTTAATGGGATCACACAAGGATCTATGAGGAGTATACCCATAACCTAAGGTATACCCCTCCTTGATCATACTAAGGTGTATATCCATTCATGTTTGTCCCAAAAAATATATATACAAAAACATAATATCATTTTCAGATTAAACTAATTAATGTTAGTAGATATATCATAACAAAATAAAAAATAGCTATATCATGAATTTATAAACACAAGTCTATCCTAAATAGGTTGAATAGTCTAGGAATTAAATTAAAGAAATGTTATGAAGCCTGAAATTAGTATATATTGTAAGGTCCCTTGGTATTGTAGTAGTGAATAAGTGGTTGAATAGTTATTCTTGAAATATTTAAACAAATACTATTATATCAATGTTATAATGGTGTTAATAATGTAGAAGAAATAAAAAGAGGTAACAAAAGATGTTTTTATAGAGGTTAGGATCACCAAGATCCTAGTCCTCTCATCAATATCCCCTAACCTACAAGGATACTAGTACAAAATAGACCTCATTTTTAAAGGAACTAATAACCTAGTTGCATATATATAAAATTTACCTTTTTCAGAACTACCTGTATAACCCTTGACATTTAAAGGACTCACAAACTATCTTTCTTTTTTCAGGGAGGAAAAACTCAACCTTACTTTTATATAAGAGTTAAGACCCAATGTGATAGCTTTTTTATAGGAAAATCTTACACCAAACCCAATAGTACATATATATGGTAGAAATAATTACAAAAAAAAAAGAAATAACAGAATCAAATAAAACAATAAATGAGCATATGATGTAGAAATTTGGTGTAGTTTGAGTTATTTTATCACTCTGGTGGGGGATAATTAAAGAGATGAAGATCTTCAGTGACCACAGTAGCACAATAATTGTCAAAGAAGTTTCATGACCAATTCAGAGTAGTATACACTTCAAAAAAATGACATATACCAACAAAAAATTACTGACAGACAATATATTTGTCGGTAAAAATAAATAATTCGAATACATATTATGTTTTATCGATATTAAATTAAATTACCAACATTTAATTTTACCAACATATATATCTGTTGCTATTAATTGTTTAATACCAACATATATATCACCAACAATTAAATTTATTTCTTTATAAATTAATACAAATAGTTTTTATCAACAAATGAATCTATTGATATTAATTATCATTACTAATAGTTTTTCCAACATATAAATTTGATGCTAGTATTATTTTTCCACAAAAAAATCATATAAAAATAATTTTGATATTACTATCAGTTATTATTTAATAAAAAAAATTTGTTATTAGAAAACATATTGATAAATATTTGAAATATATTAAAAAATAATGATTCAATATATTTTCTATTTGGAATAAAATTAAAATTACATTTTAAATATATCATAGTTGATATTAAATATTATATGAGTGAGATTTTATAAACCATTCATATAAAATTTAAAAAATCGGAAAATAAATTTATTGACTATGATTTAATAATCCATTCAAAAATTAAAAAATTAAAAAAATATATTACTTCCCATCCCTGTTTTCTCCTCGTGGCTCCCCTATTCCATTATTCCCTCCCATTGTTCGTCGCTCGTTGTCCACACAGTAGAAATCTCTACCTATGTCACACACCTGATTCATCACCATCAAGTGGCCCCACACCCACTCCCGCACTCGCACCCATGCCATCGATAATTTAGTATTGCTAACGCACCCTACTGATATTTGATTCCATTTTTCCCCTTTCACCTATAATGACGAGGAACATGGAGGGGATTAGACACAACCCCATCACTCATTCAATCAGTTGATGTTTGGGCCTCTTATTAATAATTGCATTCTTATCTTTATGTTTTAATCATATAATATCTTAGGTATCTAGTGTTTGAAATGAATTTTAGTTAGGGTTTGAGGGAAATTACAATGAAGGAATCTTTCCTATTCTTGTTCTTGTTCTTGTTTTTTTGGTGATATTTTATGCTAATTTCATACTTCTCTCAATCCACTCCAGATAAAATAATCTTTCTTCATTTCTCACATCCCATGGAATAGTATTTGATCCTAACATTGAATTTCCTTCTTGTGGAGAATATTCTTTCACCAACCAAGAACATTTCAAGAATTGTTCTCTTTAATAAAAATGTTATACAGAATATTCTCTTCCGAGGATCAATTTTCTATTATCTAATAAAAATGGCATCTTCTACCTATTTATTGCCATTTCCAATGGTCTTATATACTACATGTGTGAAAAAATCCCAAGACTAAATTTTGAACTCTTCCCTTTAACTATTTCCTTAGCATTCACAGTTTCAAACGTTCTCCACATCTTAATTTTATTTTAGATTTAATATATTTTCTCCCATTGTTTTAGATAATATATAATTTTAATAATTATAGATGTATCTATTTTTTTTGTATCCAAAAAACTCATTAATTTCATCTAATTTTAATTCAACCTTCTATTTATTTACAAGAAACTTATCCTGAGTAAAACATTTTCGACTCAAAAATCATATGAAAGAAATTAATGTATTCTTAAAATATAACCTAAGATAATGGAATCTTCATCACTTTATCTATGATCAATGGAGTCAATGAGATATGTGAGAAACAAGTGATAGGTGACTTTGAAACCAGTCAAGTCTTTCCTACCATGTTTTGATGTTGAATCTAGCCTTTACGCTCCGATACTGTTTTTCATATTCTTCCCAGACCATATAAGCCTTCCAACAGTAATTTCATCAAATATCCCAATATAAACTTCCAAATTTTTATTTTATTTTACTTTTAAAAGATCCATGGATTTTATCTCCACATAATCTATACATATTTTCATCTACTTTTTAAATATATGAAAACATAAATGGGGAGAGAGTTTCCTTTGAAACATCCTCAAGTTGAGTAGTGTGGATAAAATTTATGATCAAGACCTTTTCTTAAATTTATAACCTCTGATATCAAAACCATTTTTAGTGGTACATCATTGACGAATAGCACTGATGCAAAAATCTATCCAGTTTTGAATGTTTTCATCACACCTATCCTTTGTCTCATAATTTACCTTCAATGGAAAATTGATTCCATTTAAACAATGCTATTATGTATTCTAGATTATGCCACTAAATCCTATAATACACATCTCTCCATAAATATCACTAGATTTATCTTCATTAATATGTGAATTATATTTTATTATTTCCATTTATTTCTTATTGACATGTTGAAAACTTCCTCCTGCTTAATATTCTAGTTTTGTTTCCTCATTCAATATGATAGTTACTCTAAATAATCAGCCATTGTTGTTTTTTGCACACCTTTATTTCTTTTAGAATCACATTCATCCAATACCATGAATTTTATTTTTAAATGTAACATATATTATCTTCATGAAAACATGATTCCTCCTTTATAACGGAACCATTATTTCCATCTAATTTAATTTACTATTGTGGAAGTATATTTTCTTATAAACATAGTTACAATAAATAAATTTTCACTAAAAGAAGTCACACCTCATTTATTCCTCATTAAAATGGGATGCTCTATCAGTCTTTATTTCAGTGTATACCTCCATAGTATCAATACACACATTCATGGTGTGTCCTAATCCTCTATAGAAAAATTATTTTTTTATAATTATTTATTATGGATCTTCCTTTCCAAATTTCAAAAGAGACTTATTCTTTAAATATCCCAAATCTATACATTATTAATTACCACATGTTAAATTATATATATTTTATTCTCAATTGGAGAAAATATTTTTCAATCCAAATTTTACCCCTTTACAATCCTACAGAACTCAATATTGCTCTATTTCAACTAGTATTCCATCACTTCCGATTGAGAGCATGATTCAAGGATAAATTTTATTTTTTCATCATGTTATTTCTTGAGATAATTTATGTATACTTTTGGGATTTTTGATTTTTCCTTTTTAACTTATAGTTACTAACTATTTTTACCAAATAAATTAATTTTCACCTTCATCTTGGTGTTAATCTTTGAAACTGATCCTCTCAAGTTCACCTCTACTTCTCTAGGCCTAAATCTCCTCATTATTACTTCATGGACATCCTCCAAATCGATAACATGATTTTGTATTCACTTCTTCATCAGAAAACATACAATTTATTCCATCATTGTAGGAGAATTTTCATCTTTAGATTTACTATATGTTTTTATCAAGGAATTAAATTCATATTTTAAAAAAAATTAATTTTATTTACCTCTAATAGTTCTCCCAAATTCGTTTCACCTTTTTTTATTATTATTCTTACTTATTAACATAATGAATTTCTCACCATCATATTTACTGTCACCAGTTTTTTGAGTTATGAAACATTAATATTATATAGATTCTTCATAGATGTTCCTGAAAGATTCCTATATATCAAAAGTTTGTGTACAATGAACATTTTTTCTAAACACATCTCATATTAAATCATAACTAAAAATCATTTATTCTTCCCCATCAAAAACCCTTTGCCTAGGATTTCCCAAATTAATATCAATGAAAATAGATTAAACGGTATTATCTATAACTACCTAAAAAATAACATATATCTAACATCATACCTTCACAATGAGAAACCTAATAAACTAGATTCTTCAAATAAAAATTCATATGTGGTTGAATTGTATTAAATACAAGTGATATATTAAAACCCATGTCATAACCTTTGGAAATAGATACAACTTGTTATGGCATGGTCCCATAAATACTCAAAGAGCAAGGAGGTGGGAGAGGGGAGTGGGGGTGAAACAAAGTGTTAACTAATGACATGTATTTATTTTAGTTATTTATTTTAGATGGATCTTTTTACAAGGTGGTTAAATAACTTTGTCCAATATTTTAATTATTTCATATAAAACCAGGTTTAAAGTTGGTAAATAACTTGAGAAAAAGGACAAAATAATTTTCTTTGGTTCACAAAAATGGGCTATGTTTATAGAGAATTCTACCAGAACTATACTAATATCCACTACTCATATAGTGAATATAATTTTTAGTTAATAGTAAATCCATTCCAAGGCCCACTTTCTATACAATCATTTCAGGATCATGAAATGTCATCAAACGGACCTCCCCCTCTCCCTCTCTCTTCAGCCAGTACATTTTGGAGGATTGTAAACAATTTATAGGCTTGATGGTTTTTACCAAAATAATATATAAAAACTGATAACTATAGAAAAGAAACCAAAGATATAGTTATTCTATAAAATTAACATTGCTACATTAATCTTCAGTAGTCAAAAACTAATAACTCTGATGAATTATTTATTCTCTTTTATGGATTGCGAAAAGGTTTGATGTAAGAGTAACATTTCTTTTATTTTACATTTAACCCAATTTGAGATAATTGAGATTAGTATATGTAGCACATGAACTCTTTTTAGATATTTTAATTTCATTAAATATGTATTGTTTTGAAAATATTTGTTTAATATGATTATATATTTTATAAAAAATTGTACCATATCTGATATATATTATATTTCTGAACACATTCATTTGTTAATTAACATTGGTACTTCAAATATGTTTCAATTCACTAATGTTATACTTTTTTTATAACCAATAATTACTTCGATAATATGTTCCATTTATTAAGAAACATTCTGTAAGAAGTTTGAATATCAATAACATGTCATATTTTTTATTATATCTATCAATAAAATCTAAAATATCTATATGTGTAATACAATTCATTATCTATAAATTCATTGTGTAAATTATGTAAAAATCTATTTGTGAAATCTTAATCTGTGTCTGTAAACACAGTGTGTAAACTATATCAGTAATCCTAGTGTCTAATATGTGTCTGGAAACACTATGTGTAAGCTCAGTGTGTAATATATGTGTGCAATCTGAGTCTGTGTGTGCAAATTGTGTGTAAACATCAGTGTATACTCAATGTCTGTTCAGTGTGTAACCTCATTGTGCAATCTATGTGTGCAATTTGATTCTATTTGTGTAAACGGTGTTTAATACCAGTGCATAATATCTATGTATAATTAGTGTGTGCAATTTGTGTCTGTAAACTCTGTGTGTAATATATGTCTATAAACTCAGTGTGTGATTGGTTTCGGTAAACTCTGCATCTCAACTCAGTGTGTAAACTATGTCTATCAACTCAGTGTGCTATATTATTGTGTAATCTATGTGTGCAATCTATCTCTCTAGGAAAATTTTATGTAGGAAACCAGAGTCTCACAGCCCAATCAATATCCAGTCTAAATTAATGTTTATGCATCTATTTAATATAATCATTATCATTGTGTGCAAACATCAGTGTAAACTCAAAGTGTATGTTTAGTGTGTAACCTCATTGTTTAATCTGTGTGTGTAATATGTGTCTGTGTGTGTAAACGGTGTGTTAATTCAGTGTGTAATATCAGTTTGTAATCTGGGTGTCTAATTTTTTTTCTCTATGTGCAATCTGTTTCTGGAAACTCTGTGCAATCTCTGTCTATAAACTCTATGCAATCCGTGTCTGTAAACTCTATGCAATATAGGTTTATAAACTCTGTGTGTGATTGGTGTCTATAAACTCTACATGTAAACTCTGCATGTAATGTTAGAAGACTTTCCGTTTCCCTTACTCTCCACGATTCTCTTCTTCGCTCTCACTGACTCATCATTATTATTATTATTTTTACATATTCATGCCCACCATAGACACATGGAATGGGAGTTAAATAATCAAGAGGTCATGGGTACCCAAATACCAATCTAGGTAGCTGTATAACTTGAAATAGGTGATAATGAAGTTACAAAAGATAAAAGTATTAATTTTCCTTAGGCATTTATCCTACCACTTTGTCTCTCCATGTAGACAAAACACGCCAAAGTCTTTCCCTGTGATTGGGAGATGAGGAAGGATGGAGTACATTAGCTATTCTCAAGGATACCACACCACAATAAAATTTCATGTCATTATGAATTGAAATTCAGTGATAATGTTAGATATGAGCATTCTATTCATAGTTCTATAAAAAATTCTAGTTGATTTTGGGGGAGGGTGGAAAGCAGAAAATATTGTATCTTGGAAGGGTGGGGAAATCAAAGTATGTGATGGATTACAGGAATCCATTAATATGTTATCAAGCATTCTGCATGTTCCTTGTATATATGGATTCAAAGATCTTTTGTATAGTGTAATAGTGCAATTCTCTTTGAACAGGGAAGAGTTTTAATTTTCTTGTATTTTCTGTTCTAAGTTTGGTAAATTATTTCCTTGTGGCTTGAATGTTTTTATATTTTTTTTTTGTTTCAATTCATGAAGATATTTTTCTCAAATTTGTGGGTATGTTTTTTGACTAGGTGTGGTGTAGATATTGGAGCTAAATGGTGTGGCATAACATTGACTTGAGGTTCCTCAATGGTACTAGAGTTGACTTGTGTTGTTTCTTCTAGGGACATACATGGCGGTGATGAAATATCTTTGGCAGAAGTAATTATTCTTCTACCATGATGAGTGTTGGAGGATTTCAGTCAAGATATGATAGTGGTGGAGGATTGCAATCAAGATATGACATGGGTGGTGGGGGTGCGGTGGAGATAATTGAAAAGATAGATCTTGGGTTTTTGTGTTTTTTATGGTCTTTTCAATCAACTTCAACTATGTATTAATCCATTTTGTATTAAATTATGTTATTAATATAATTAATGTTATTCAAAGTTTGAAAATATGTGAAAATAGTCTTCATCTTGATAATTGAAATAGGTGTGTAATTTATGATAAATTAATAAATATAATATGAAATTTTAGTAGAAATAAAAAAATTTAATTTTAATTTAAATGTAAAATGTAAATATATAATATATTTTTGAATTATTACTACTGACAGATATATTTTTCATATGAATTCATTGCTAAACACTTTGACTGACATATATATTACCTGTTTGTATTTTTATAATAGTAACCAAACTATTTTCTCAGTCTCAAAAACAATTAGTGATAGGGTTTTTACCAACAGTTTAGTGAGATGACAATTTTTGTTGGTAAAATGTTTTACCAACATAAAACACACTTTTACCAACAGATATATCCCTGTTAGAAAAAGCCAATTAATTTTTAGTGATAAATTGTATATCGTATATAAATAAAATGATACACACTGGTATATCTTATCTATCCTTGAAGAGATCTCCCAGATCATTAAATAAAAAACCTTTAAGAGTATATCCACATACAATATTTTCACAATACCTGTTAGTGTATAACAATAAAATTAAATTACTATACCTTGGATTGTTAAATTCGGGTATAGAAAATATAGAATAAAAGAGAATCATATTTCTTCATTATATATTAAAATAAAACAATTAATATATTAATTATATTAATTTTAACCAATCAAAAATTATAAAATAATTGAAATAAATATGTAATATTCTTGAAAAAAAGGCATCTGAATGTGATGTAAAATAGAGTAACATTTGAATATAAATCTGTATAAAAAAGTGTATATAAAATAGTGAAACAGTTAATTTTACACACTTTTCCAATCTATTTCAACATAAAATAATAAAACATTAAAAATAGAAATTTATTTTAATATAATCAATTGAAATAAGAAATAAAATTTTAGAAAAGTAAATTTTAACCAAAGGTGGATCATAACATACAGCTAAAAACAGAGAGATGTGTCTCATGACCTGTTAATGAAAACAAAGAGTCATGGATACTAATTCACTTTATAGAAAAAATAACAACAAGTACCCGAAAAAAATTTATTCCAAGACACTCTGACGTCTAAGGATTCATGACAACCAATAAAAATGTTTCTTCCATTAGAAGTAAAATGGTGACTAAATAACTGGCCAGTGTATGAAGTCCGATGAATAATCACTATAAAATATTTCCAGACAACAATAAGAAATTATAGATGAATAACCTAAGAAAAATATTTTGATAAAAAAATTAAAAAATATTCAAATTGTAAGAATATATACACTTCTCTTGACAGAATAAGAAAGTGCTACTATTGGAGCATTAATGTCCTTATGAATTGACTCTATACAATAAAGAATTAATAGCTGATGGATAGAAGAAAATTGGTCATTTTTATCCAATGGTGATTAAAATGAATCACAATTATAATCTAGTGGTGGATCATGACTCACCATTGGATTCCAGCGGTGCCTCGTGAATTTTTGTTGGTTTCCAATGTTGGATATGGACACACCATTGGTTTATAATTGTGGATCATGACTCAACATTGGTTTCCAATGGGTCTCATGTCTCAATATTGAATAGTAACATCTTCAATGTCGAGAAACTAAAAGTGGGAAGCTTCAAAAATGATAGGTAACATGAGTACAAAATGGGATTCTTGAAGAAGAATAAAAAACCTATAAAACTTGAATTAATATATGAGAACAAAAATCAGACATGTAAAACAACCTAAAATGAGATGAAAGGTTGATCAAGTCCCATATTCTAAGCATGAAAATGGAAGTTTGATTTAATTTATCGGTGTTTCTTATGATAGACGGCGGCGTACTGAAGATAGGCCGAAGGTTGAGGAAGAAAATGATGAAATAATTCAAACTATGAATGTGCGAGAGGAAGAAGAATATGTGTGGGATATCAAATAAATGATAAAAAGTTTAGATCAAATAGATCCAACAGTGGAGATCATGTATGTGTTTTTTAAAATAGATGAACAATAAAAAATAAAACCTCATCGTACATCGATTATGTGATGAAGAGGGTGAATGATATATCAATCACACTGACATAGGCACTCCCCGAGTTATCATTGGGGGACTAGCTCCCACAACCCTCTATCCATTTGAATAGACCTTATATATAGACTGTGCCCGTCGAGCTTCCCAAAACCATTTATGTACTCTACTAACCTTATATAAGGGCATTGATGATTTATTATTACAATATTCCTGACCCAACTTCTATGCAGGCCTTGAGGGATGGACTTCAAATTGGGGTTTAACTTTGGGTCTCCCTGTGTTTGGTTTAAGGGTCAGACTAAGGGGCTTGTCAATAGGGATATATTTTTTTAACACATGAAAAAATAACAAGATAATGAATATAAAAAATATCAAAGAGAACATTAGAACGTGGGAGATTATTTTTACACCATAATGAATTTAATAAAATTTACTGATAGTTTACATTATCAAAAACATATTAATAATTAATTACAAATAATCTCCCCCTTTTTTAAAATTACAAATCATAAAAAAATTAAATTTTCAAAAAAACATTGAAAATAATTATTTAAATATTAAAAAACATCCTCCCAGTTGAAAACATTTATCAAAAAGTACAGTAGTATTTAAGAAAGACATTCTTTTATCAAAATTCTACTACCATAAGAGTAAAAATGTAAAATTTGATCATGTGTAAAAAGTTATTGTATTTATATTAATAATAAATAATATTGTGTTATAGTTTAATAGATAATTTGTAAATAGTATAATCAAATTATCATTTTTTTAATAGAAAATAACAGTGAGGAATAGAACCCAAGTAAAATAATTTTTAAGGATGGATATTGTACAAAATAAATATTTTAAGATTCTAGCATAACCAAATAAAATTTCATTTTCTCAAATTTAACAGAATATAAGGATATTTAAAAAATGTGAAATAATTATTTTTCCTTAGGAAAAAATTCTAAAAATATATCACCTTTATTTATATAATCCCAATGGAAATGAAATCTAACATCAATTTTTTAGCACAGGAGTGTTGTTGGGGGTTTTAGAAACTGAAGTATAACTAGTGTTATCACATTAGATTGGAATTTTAACAAAACTAATATTTAAGTCATACAAAGTTTGTTTTATCCAAATACTTTGAGAACCTCAACTAACAGAAGAAACATATTTAGCCTTGGCTATTGACTGTGCGGAAAAATGTTTTTTCTTAGATATCCATTAAATTAAATTTTTTCTAAGAAGTGGCACATACGTGTAGTAATTTTCTGGAAAATTCTGTAGCCTCTAAAGTAAGATTATGAGTAATATAGTAAATCAAAACAAATCTCATTAGAATTAAACATTCCATCACAAACAGTACCCTTGATATATCTAATTACACTTTTAATAGCATTAATGTCAATCTCTTTAGGGTTTTACTAAAATATAGTAGACATACAAACAAAAAACATAATATTTGTCCTATAAGTAGTAAGATGCAGAAGGATTCCTGTCATTCCTATATATAATTTGTTACAAACTAAATTTCTTGATTCGACCACATCCAATTTTCAATTCATTATCATAAGGGGTCATATAGTTTTACAAGAATAAATTCCAATCCTTTTTATATGTTCTTCGGTATACTTAGACTTATTTAAGAAAATAGCATCATTCCATTGATTAATTTTAAATCCAATAGATAATTTTAATTCCCCCATTAGGCTCATATCAAATTCATTTTTCATTAATTTTGAAAACGCATTAGTTAATTTATCATTTGTTGAATAAAAATAAACATCATAAATATAAAATTGTATACATAGTATATCATTGGAAACTATTTTTATAAATAATCTTGGATCAACCATACCATTAACAAAATCAATTTTAATTAAAAATAGAGTTATAGTTTTATACCTAGATTAAGGAGTTATCTTACGACCAAATATGGCATTAGAATGTTGGAAAACATGATTTCAAAATTAATTCTTTTTTAAACCAAGTGGTTGTTTAACATAAACCACTTATAAAATTACACCATTTAAAAAGGCACTTTTCAAGTTTATCATGCATGGAATTAATCTAGTTATAATATTTCAATGATTATTTATTATTAACATACACAAAATCTCCTAAAAAAGAATTAGCACCTAATTTTAAATCATATTTTCTAGTCCTAGTTCCAGATTCATCATTCCTTTTAAAATTTTCTAAAGAGTGATATTTTTTTATTTTATAAATTGAAGGACCAAATTGAGATGAAATATGCTTCCCAAAACTGATTCATTATTATTTTCAGGTGTATCTTCATCAAAGTTGAATTATTAAAAATAGTCAACATTATGAATAGAATTTGTACATTATTTTTCATTATATTTAGTGATCTTAACATGCATAGATTCTTCTATTTTTATATTTATCTTAAAATATATCCTATAAGTCTTATTATCATTATATTATCCTAAAAATATACTTTCATCACTTTTAGAACCAAATTTTCTATAATATATTTGTATTTAAAATATAGATTGTACATCCAAAAGCATTAAAATAAAAAAAATTAGATTTCTTATTCTAAAAAAATTCATAGTGATATTTCTTTAACATGAGTTTGATGTAATATCTATTTTAGATATAATAATAAGTGTTAACCGATTCAACCCAAAAAAAATTTGTAAGGTTGAATTCATTAAGCATTGTTCTTGCCATTTCATTAATAGTTTTATAATTCCTCTATACAACACCATTCTATTGTATTATTATAGGGTAATATTTATGAAAAAAATCAATTAGTTTGATATAAATTTTCAAATTATAGGTTAAAAAACTCTCTTCTTTAATCACTTCTAATAGAATAAATTAAATAACCTTTCTAATTTTGAATTTTCTTATACAAAGTTCACAAATTGTTTAAGGTTTCATGTTTCTTAGATAAGAATACCTTCCAAGTAAATCAACTAAAATCATCTTCAATTAACAACAAATATCTTTTAGAACCTAATTTATTAGTTATCATGGGATCGAAAAGGTCAACATAAAGTAGTTTTAATCATCTTGGAGTATTAACCAGATTAACATTTCCATATACCTATTTGTACTTCATACATGTTCAAAAATAATAACATATAGAATACATACATGTACTAAATTTTGGATGTTACAAAATGTGTTCATGTCTAGGCAAATTTTATAACTGTTGAAGATGAAAACGTTCCAACTTTCTATGCCACATAATTTGATATGTATCTACATAATTTAATCAGTTTACATTCTACTGGTTTAGTTATGAAAAATAAATATAATATATATCTTATTTCCTATTATCGTAAAATAATCCTATATTATATTTGTAAATAATACAGTTATTATATATAAATTTTAAACTTATACCATCATCAAAATGTTTTGATATACAAATTAAAAGTGTTTCAAACACTATACATAAATTACTTTATAAAATATAATAGAAGTTAATATACCTAATTATCCAAAAACATTGACTATACCTTTAAAGTTATCACTGAAAATGATAGTACATCCATTTAAAGGGTCAAAATAAAATATTTTGGAGATTCCACGAGTCATGTCCCATGATCACCCAATGTCCATATACCATGTGACTTTAGAACTCCTCTAGAATGATTCATACAAAACAAATCAAGATGATGGTTGTTTTGGTACCAATACTAGTTTGGGTCCAATAGGATTAGAATAAAAAAATTATGTATCCATATATATCTGAGAAATTTATTATAGATTAATCTAGAAGAATAATTTTTAGAAAATTAAGTCCTAGTATAGCCTAAATATTGAGTAAACATTAAAGAACATTCCTTTGCATAATTCTATTTAAAGTTATGTCTAAATAAATTAACATTTTCAATACTAAAATTTGTTCCTTTAATAAAAATAGTTTTATACATTATAAGAACCTGATTATTATATACACATATCTTTCTTTCATTTTTCTATTTCTTCATACTAATTATCTTATCAAATTTATCTTTCCCTCAAACAAAGATATAAAAGGTATCCATTAATCGAGTGTTTTTGTTTTTTAGTGTTCTCATGATATTTCCAAATAAATTCTAAGGCATCACATATATTTATATTTGGACATGATCCACAATTTTCTAGTTTCTTATTATCATGTTTTAGATTTTTAAAGTCGTTTTCAATTTTTTCTCAATCATTAAAAAATTATTTAGACCTTCTATCTTGATCTTCATTGGTTTCTAAAAGAAATATTTTTTTATTATATTCTTATCTTTAATAATTAACAGTTCAGAATCTATATCCATTTTTTCTTCCTTATTAATTAAAATATAATCATTCATCTCTTTATTTTCTTCTTTAATTTTTTTGTTATCTCTTAATAGTTCCCTATGTAGTTCATCCATTATCAAGATATAACTTCAAAATATTTAATTTTGAACATTCATTTTACTAATATCTTTTTCAATATTAGATTTCTAACTGAACTATAATTATAATCATAGTATAACTAAATTGTATTTTTATCCCTCAAAAATATATTTGAATATTCTTTTTCACTCCCCAAACCATCAACAGTTGAGTCTGACTCTTCCTTACAACTCCATACAACCTGATACGCGTTTCTTTACTCATTTTATTTCTTTTCTATTCTATCTTTATTTAATTTTGGACAATATAATTTTATATTCTTCATTTTCTAGTACTCGTAGAATGTTAATTATGAAACATCATATTTACTATTTTTTCCTCTTTTACAGACCTTTTTTCATCCTTTTGATGATCTCTTTTGGTATGCTTTTTAATGCCTTTATTATATTTTATGTAAATGTAAACACCATTGGTGAACTCTTTAATTTTGTACTTCGCACACTGATGTTACTCATAATCAAAGGAATAAGAAATAACATTTATGTTTTATTTAAATGATATACTTATCTTTTATCATGGTCATTATCATTATCCTTCTTTATTTGTAGATTTTATTGAATATGTAATCTTATCAATGCATCCAAGGAATATTTAGTAAAATTGTTAATTAATTTAATATATGTTTTCTTTGAATTAAATATCTTGGGTATACCTCAAAGTAATATTTTGTTGAGAGCTTCATTCTGCCTGGTCCTTCCAAGTGTAGCCATACTATTAAAAATTTTGGTGAATCTAGCGCACATAATCAATTATGATTTCTTGTTCAGTCATTGTAAGTTTATGAATCCAATATATTAGTATACCTAGCTTAGTTACCTTTAACTTATCAATTCCTTGATGATATACACTTATTGTCATCCAAATTTCAGAAGTGGTTTTATTGGATGAAATATTACTTTTCATATTTCTACATAGAGAGGAGTTTATGTAATTCATTAATTTTAAATTTTAAATTCATTTTGTAGCATCATTACTAATATGAATTTATAAATATACATCTATAAATTTATAAGGATTTGAAACTATTGCCTAATAATTAAGGAAAATATTTTTAATAAATACCTATATTATAATATTCCAATAAACATAGTCATTTCCATTGAAGGTATGTGGTATGATGGGACTTAGCATCTTGAAATCATGATGTTCAATAACAAAGTAGTGGATATCTTCTATATAATTTTATGTCTAGGATAATGGTTAGTTCAAAAATAGAAAATCCAACAATTAAAACCAAATCCTTAAAAAGGAACAATTTTATGATACCAATTTGTAGGTCCATATGAATGACAGTAGTGACTAGAGGGAGGTGAATAGTCTCTTTAAAAATAATAAACCAAATGCTATTGTACCAGAGTTAGAACAGTGTTAAAAATTAAATATAATTTAAAATAGATAATATAGGATGTTTTTATGGAGATTCAGATCACCAAGATCCACGTCCTCTAATCAATATTCTCTACTCTATAAGGATACTGGTATTAACTAGATCCTCACTTTTAAAATGGAGTTATAACCCAATTAAAATTAGATGACACATTCTATATTCACACCTGGAAGTATAACCTCTATCTTTTGAAGAAGTAATAATATAAATTTTTTTTTCCTAATAGGAACAACATAACCTTCCTTTAAGAGGGGTTGGATAACCCAATGTGATACCTTTTGTATGTGTAATATTAAACCAAAATGTTGAGGACAAATAGATGGTAAAAAGAATGACAATAGAGAAATAAGAGAAACAAATAAAACAACATCAAAAAATATGATATAGAAATTTTGTGTAGCTCAAGTAATTTGATCAATCTAGTAGCGGAAGATTAAAGCGGTGAAGATGTTCAATGATCGCAGTAGAACAAAAAAAGTCAAACAAGTCTCTTGATCAATCAAGGCTACAAAAATTTTATATCATATATTTGTACGATGATTTACACTGGTATATGTTATTTATCCTAGAAGATATCTCCTATATCATTAAAGAAACATCCTTTATAAGTGTATCCATATCTAATATCTACATGATGAATTTTTATTGTTTAATAAAAAAATAAAATTATATTTACCTTGGTTAATTAAATTCATTCTGAAAAAATATAGAAAAAAATATTTATTTTTCATAATTAAATTAAAATAGTAACCAATTAATATATTAAGTATATTAATTTTATGTTATTCTAAAATATGAAATAATAGAAATAAAAATATAATATTCACGAAAGTAAAGACATTATAAATTGTTGAAAAAAATAGAAACAAATGAATATCAATACACAAGAACAAATGTAGATAAAATAGTGATAAAATTAATTTTACACTTGTTAAAATTTACTTAAACATAAACAAATAAAAATTCTAAAAAATAAATTTGTTATAATATCATCAATATAAATATGAAATAAACTTTTAAAAACAAAAAAAAATAACTAACGGTAGCTCATGATATACCACTGAAAATAGAGAGAGGTGGCTCTTGACCTACTACTAGAAATAGAGAGTAGTGATTAATGATTCACTTTAAATAAAAAATTAAAACAACCAACCAAAAAAATTATTCGAAGTCACTTTATAATCAAACTCTTCATGATATCCAATAAAAGAATTTTTGTTGGAAGTACAAGAGTGACTCAATGAATCTCTATTTCATGTAGTCCAATGGTGACTCACTAAAATGTGTTTCCAAACAACAAAATGAAAATAATGATGAATAACTAAATAATTTTTTTGATGAAAGAAAGAAAACCAATTAAAAAATCTTGTAACGGTAAGAAGAAATGCACTATGCTTGATAGATGATGTAAGAGCTGTTGTTGGAGCTTGAAAGCAACTTATTCTAAGAATCTGCAAAAAAAAAAGAATAAATAGTTGATGGATATAAGATGGTCAACAATTTATTTTTAATAATGAGTAATGTGACTCAACATTGTATTACGTTATTCGATTATAACACATTGTTGGATTCCAATGATGGCTCATGTATCAGTATTGGATTCCAATGGCGGGTCATGTCTCACCAATGAGATTAATGGTTTCACCATCAAGAAACAATCAAAGGGAATCCGTAAAATAGATAACCATCCTAAGTAAGTAGTTGGAAGCGTGAAGAATAAGAGATTACTGATGAAACTTGAATGAAAATATGATAATAAATTCCATACCAATATAGAAACTCAATCAAAATTAAAGGCCAATCAAGTTCCACTGGCTAGGCATGAAAACAGAAGATCAGTTTTTCTTTTTTGTCATTTATTGTGACATCCATTGGCGTACTGAAGATATTACAAAGGATGATAATGAAAACAATGAAATACTTTGATTATGTAATGCTAGGGTGGAAGAAGATTACGTGTAGGAGATCAAATAATTAATCAATGGGTGAGAAAAAATAGATCAGATGGTAGAGATCCTATTTGTCTTTTTTAAAATAGATGATAAGTTAAAATAAAAAATATCCCATATAGATTATGTGAAGTGGAGGGTGAATGGTATATCATTAAACACATGGTAGGTACTCCCCAAGATATTGAGGGGGAGATCACCACCTACAATCCACTATCCATTTGAATGGGCCTTATACAAGGGCGCACTCCGATAAGGGTTGACCTCTAGGTCCTCATAAGCATGGTTGAAGGGCTGGCCTATGGAGCTTTTTCAAAGGGATATATTTTTTTTAAACACATAAAATTAAAATAAAAATATAAAGAATATAAAAAAATGATCAAAAAGAATAGTAGAACATGTAAATGAAAGATATTATTTTTAAACTATATTGAATTTAATTAAATATAAGAATAGGCTAATTTATCAAAATGATATTAATACTCAACTAAAATCATATATATTTCATATGATCTCACGTTCCTACTGATGATTAATGAACACACCTAAATCCCATAAATTAGTAACACCAATCATGTCATTGTTAACTCAGAGGTGCATTACACATGAGAAATTCAAGCACATAGAGACTCTCCCACTCGAGTCCCACATAACCTATCTTCTTTTGACCATGTCCCAAGTTGGTTAAAAAAAGAAAAAAACTATTATATGATACCATTTTGTAAAAGTCTATCCCAAACCATCGATACTGATCATGAGAGCCAAAATACCTTATGTGTTTCTTCCCATATAATAGTGGCTACCAGCAAATAGTGAGGTCCAAGTTTCATTAGTGGGGATATTATACCCTTAGTATCATATTATATCTTTATAATAAACATAAACAAAAAAATAATATATTAATCAAAAAAACAATTGCGAGACTAAATAATCATAATGTAATAAGGCATGGCAAACAAGTCATCAAAATAAAATAATCTAGGATCCTAATGAGGCAAGAAAAATTAATATAAAAAGTATAACAAGATAGATAAAGAATCATTGGGTTTTCCTTCAAAGTGTTTCTCAGTACCATTATCAACACCATGCTCCTCAGCTCATCTGTATGTCATGGGTCTCTATCCCTTACGTGGATCCATATATATATGATATGCAAGTACATTGAGATGTATGTTCAGGGTGAGAAAAATAAAACACAGTAGGATACCACAAATTAATTCTTAAAATTTTTGAATAAGTATAATATGTGTACACCATGATAATAATAAATTCACAGTCAAGAATAAACAATCACATATCAAGCACCTGAGTGCTAACCATGCTACCAAGAGCCAAAATCGTACCTACTATAACACCCTTAGATTTTATGTTTTTTTTCAAATAAATTAAATTTATTTAATGACTTGTGTTTCAAAATACACCATGTTGTTATTTCATTACACACAATACCATGCTAATATTTTACTAAACACAAAATTTTCTTAGCTTACATTACTAACAATACTGAGTGTTAAAAAATGATATATCATTAATATAGTTTTTTAAACATAGTTGTTCTAACGAATATGTTAAAATTATTAATAATAATAGTAATAATAAATTTTAAAATATAATTTTTTCAGATAATGGAATCATATTGATGATAATATATATAATTTTTATTAATGTCTTTATATGGTTGAAAATATTATTTTTTACAAAATACTGCTTTTTATGTATTTTAGTGAGCAATATTATAATTAGTTTGAATTTTTATTAAATTAATATTATAAAATAAACAATAATTTTTGAATTTAAAATTTTATAATTATTTTAGGGTTATATATTTGGATTTTTCAGAAAAGCATTTTTATGAATAGTGAAAAATACTATATTTTAATTGAAAATGGTCCTTGCATTTAAAATATGTATATTGTTAAATTATATTTTAAATTGGTTTTAAAGTTTTTTTGGCTCAATTATAGTTATATTAATCAAATTTAATTAATTTTATTCAATTTAGAATTGAAATTTGATAAAAAAAGGTTTATAAACATTTGAACTTTTTTGCTTTAAAAACCCTCTTCTCGACACATCAGTTGGATTAATTTTAAATTAATTTTTTTGGTTACATGATTATAATTTATTCAAATAGATTCTATATTTGGAATCATCATAATTTATAAATTATAATATGAAAAATTTAATTTTTGTCCAATAGTTTAGTGAAAGTAATTAGAAACTAATTGTAGTTACTAAGGTAAAAACAATATTACTTAATAGTAAAACATAGAAAATAAGTTCTAAAAATTACCCAAAACATGTAAAAAACCCATTTTCAGGATATATATATATATATATTATAATGTATAATTTTATAATTTAATCTATTTAGGACACTTTTTAAATATAAAAAATTTAGGTGGAATTATCTATTTCAAAACAATTCATCTTTTCTACTCACCTCCATCAGAAAACACCGCCACCATACCACTCTCTATACACCTATAAATTCATTTGTATCAGCCAATACCTATCCAATTATCTTCCAAAATTTCCAAACCCTATCCGAGAATCATTAATTTTGGAATTAATAATTCCAAGGAAGGCCTTTTGTGCAAACCAAAATGAGATACCTGAAGAAGAGGTAATGTTCATCAATAAATGTTACTGTTTTATTTCTTCCTCAAACCACATAAATTATTTCGACATCATCATTATATAATAAAAATATTATATTAAATATACATATATGTTATTATTTTGAAGTGAATACATAAAACCACACATGCTTACATGAAATGGGTTACAAATTCCTCGTTCATGTGTACGGTGGACTACCACCTCATGAACTGATGTAGTTCATTTTTCCATTACCACCTTTCAAGGTTAAGAATAATTATGGGCATACTATTTATATATTATATTTAAAAATTTTAGGATTTCATTATGATTTTTTTATTTTTATATACACATATCTTCATGCTTTCCATTTTTTGGGAAATGATAATGTCGTTCCTGTGTACGGTGAACTACTGCCTCACAAAGTGATGTGATTCATTCATGTTATACAGGTAATTTATTAAGGATGGGATTTATAAATATATGTGATATATATAACATAAAAGTTATTCGGTAGTTATAATATATTATAATCTTTTCCTTTTTTCAATTCAATTTGAAAATGGAAACATCGTTCATGCATACATATGGCCTACCGTCTCTATGAATGGTGCGTTTCATTTCATATATCAATATTTTATAAATTATTATAAATACATATATAATGAATATTTATGATATTTACATTATTTTGTAATTATTTATTTTATGAAATCATGACTTAGGTATGATAACCATTAATATAATGGATCAAAACATTTATAAAAAAAAAGTGGTTATTACTCGAAAACATAACATTAACATTGAATTGTTAATAAAAGGGTAATAAAATGTATTATGAAAATAATATATGATTTGATATTTATTATTAATATTTTTTAATATTTTTTTCATAAACATATATATATTATACTATAATTTTCAATGAGTACGACAGAAGTCAAGACTTATGGTAAGGAATTTCTGTCTTATTTTTATATTGTATGAGTCACAAGAAATGTTTTCACTACTGGAAAGTTGGGATTTCCCAACACTTGTATACCAAAGGTTCTTGAGAACCGTTGGTATAAGTGTTTTTTACCAACAGTTTGTAAAAACCATTGGTAAATATTGATTTTGTGAAGTCTTTCCCAACTGTTTGAAGAAACCATTGGGAAAGCCAAAAAATATTCCCCCTTTATGAATGTTTTGTAGCAAACCATTGGAAAAGGCCATTTTTTCCCAATAGTTTTTACAAACCGTAGGGAAAATTCATGATTTCCCAATGGTTTTTACAAACAATTGGGAAAGGTCTCCTCAAATAACCAAGATTTCTAGACGCCCCCGCCGCACAACACATAACTATTTTACACCAATTTCTAGAAGCCCGGCGCGCAGGTGAACCCTAACCTGATTTCATCCCTCTAATCAGCTGCAACTCCCCCATCCAGGTTATAGTCATTAAACCTCTTCCCAAATACAAACATAGTATCCCTATTCTTATTATTACTACATTTATTGCAATATCTAGAAAGATCATGTCATTTTTTCCTATTTTAGTGATTTTGGAAAAAAAAATTATTCACACTATTTGATAATGAATCAATGACTAATACATGATTGGTAGATGTCGGTGACTATGGTTGAATTTTGTTTCATATATCATTTCTAACTAAACATACGACATACTACCACTAATATGGTGATTCCACCTAAGAATGGCCCAATTTTCCTAGGATTATGGGGCTTCCTCTTCTTTTGTTCTATAGAGATTATAGTGTTGGGTTTTATTGTATTTAATTTTATTATGCAATTATAATGGTTACATATTGGGTTCTTTTTTTCATGGATTTAGGGTAATTTATTCTCAAGTTCTTTTTAAAGATCATTATATTCATAATGTGTGCCTAATTTTATTGTAGGTGGTGTCGACTCACTGAGTCACTATTTGGTTATGTTTTTATGATGCCAACGTTAGATTTTTTTTAATAATGAAACCTATTTATAATTTAATTATATAAATGCATGGTTTTTAAATATATGTTTATAAAATAGGTAAAATGTTTTCTAAGTGGTTTATTTGGAACTGAACAAAGATAGATCCCATTTTTATTATATTCTAAAATCTCATTAAACATATTCATACTTAGTGAATACTTTATAAGTTTGGATCCATGTTTGAGAATTACAACTAATATCCCATATATTAATACCATTTTTAGATTTTGTACATCTCATTATATTTTTTAATGAGTTTTCTTCTTCCTTCATTAATGTCTACCAAGGAAGTCTTAGAAATCTAATAGCCAATTGAATGTTTTTCCTTGCTTAAATAATGTAATGTATTCCTGGAATAGTGAATTAATTTTTACATTCTAGTAAACCATGTTGACAAACATCATGGTTATATGATCTCATAGGTGGGTGTGGTGAATATGGATATAATTTTAAACATATGTATTGAATTTTGTTTTTATCTTCCACGGTTGAAAATTCTGCAGTTGGGTTTTTTTAAGCAATATATAGCAACGTTTTAAACCCCTACTATATATGTATAATGGTTATTTAGTAGTGGTTTAAAACACCACTATTTAAGGTCAATATTTTTTTACTATTTTTTGTTTCAGAAGCTATTTTCCATGACATAAAATGGTGAGGATATAATCGCGGTACAAACCACTACTATATCCTTTCCTTTTTTTGCAGGTGAAACCATCGCTGAAACCGAAAAATGCCACTAAAAAACATTCTATGATGATTCCCCACCCCCTAGAAAGTGCACCCACCCCTGGACAGCCCTGACACCCTTGTGGACAGCCAGCCCACCACCCTGGACAGCCCGAACGCCCCTGGACAGCCCCTCCCCCACCCATGTTGACAGCCCGCCCACCCAACCCCCAGACACCGGCCCACCACCCCTCGGACACCCCCATCCCCCCAAACTCCCCCACCCACTAGAAATCCCCCCCCACCCACCCCCTTGACACCCCGACCCCACTAGATAGTGCTGCCACCCCGTGGACAGCCCGACCACCCCCTGTGGACAGCCCCCCCCCCCCCGGATAGTCTGCCCACCCCCCAGGACACCCTAGACCCCATGGAGATCCCTAGCACCCCCATGGGAAGCCCATCCACCCCCTTGGACACCTTGTACCCCCCTGGAAAGCCCCACCCACCGCATGGACACCCCGCCCACCTCTTTGTACAGCCCACCCGCCCCCTAGACTCCCCCTACCCCCCTAGGCAGCCTGACCACCCTCGTGGATAGCCCGCCCACCTGGACACCCCAACCCCCCTATATAGCCCCTCACCCCCTGAAAACCTCCAACCCCCCAGACAACCCCACCACCCCCTAGACACTGTGCACCCCCTGGACACGTTTCACCCCCTTGGACAGCCCTGCCACTCCCCTGATCCTCATCCTACTCCTCATCCTGATATCCCTAAATAAGTTAAAGTATAAAACTCATGTACTCCAAACAAGACCCTTAAGGATTTTGTATTCCTTGATCATCTTAGAATATCTTACTGGGGAATCCTTGAATATAAGCATTAGAAATTTTGTATCTTATTTTCTTATATACACTGTATATTGTTTTATTTCGTAATATGATTCTCATATAGAGTCATGTGTCATTTATGTTGGAACCATGGTCTTCTATGCATGATTTGGAGTATGGTTTGTGTTTTTTGTCAATCCTCAGTGGAAGTTCAGAATGTGTACCAGTAAAGAGATCATACAGTTCAAGCAGACAATAGTATTGAAGGTGGCACCGTTTCCCAGTGTTTGCCAAATTTTTGGGCCTAAAAATCGACAAATGGAGAAAAGTGTTTTTGGAAAAGATACTTGCACGCCGTGTACTGGATGAAGAGGAAAATTGCTCACCATATGTTTTTCAAGATCAGAACATGGGAAAATGGCAAAGGGATAAGGGCCGCGCAAGTGACCTGCGAGCCGTGAAGAGAATTGGGCGTCGATGCCTAGGAGGATTGGAAACTTGAGCGCCTATTGTTTTTGAATATCATAACTTCAAAATATGGTAAAGGAAATAAGGTCACGCAAGTATTTGTGTAGGTCGCGCAAGTGACTAGTGCGATAGAGGCTAGGGAGGATGAGCTGTGCGCCGGAACCTGCGCGCCAAGGGAAGACTTGCGCGCCACCATGCAGGGGGTCCAGTTTTCCTATAAATAGAGGACCCCCCACCTCATTTGTAACTAAGTTCGATGCTTAATGTTTTTTTGAGCTCTCGTCGCGCAAGTGGTTGAGTCTTGCAAGTGGTTGTAGGGTCGCGCAAGTAGAGGCTGTGCGTCGGCTGTTGGTTGCACGCCCAAGGTGGTTTGGGTGAGAAAGGAAGTGAGTCACGCAGGTTTGAAGTTCAAGATGGCTGTGTCGCATAGGTCCTTTGGTGACACTTGCACGCCGGTTTGGACTTGCGCGCCGAGGACTTGCGCACCATATTGGGACTTGCGCACCGGGCTTTGAGGAGACTGCCAGATATTGTTGAAGCACATCTGTCCTTTTTGAAGCTGCACGAAAGCTGGAGGATCACCCGGTACCCTCCGCGCAAAGTGAGATTCGTCTTCTGGTAAGAGTTGGACTTCAACAGAGCATCTACATACAAAAGAGGATGCATTCTTATGCAATGATTAAGAGACCTTCACGTCTATAAACTGAGTGGGACTTCACCAACGGCAGTGAGCCAGGGGAGTCAACGGGAGTGACCCGAGGGACGTAGTGAGCTATCCCTGAACTTTTGTAAACGCAGTGAGCCCAGAACAGAGTGACTATTCCCGAACCATTTTAATCCACAACTAGTGAAGTTTAGTGGAATTTGGTATGACCGGAAACTTTTCGGCGTATGCTCCTTGGACATATCCCTTAATGGTGAACCAAGTAAAAATGGTTGTGTCTTCTCTGTGCATGTGAATGTATTCTTTCTGATCATATTTATCATACAGGTTCAACAAGTTCCTACCAATGTGGGAACAACATCCATTACATTAAAAGAAAAAGTTGTCACCCTGATTCACCCCTCCCCTCTCAGCGTGTCACGGGGTCCTTCAATTTAAGCTTTAATTTAATGTAAACAATTTTTATTTACCTAAATATATTTTTTATTGAACTTCAATATTATTGAATTTATTTGAAATGAATTATTTAAATTTTTTAGAGAATGGATAGATGTTTGATGTACGAAACTGATCGGATTGCAACTGATTTTCAAAATAATTTGAACATCTTTCTAGATTTTTGTTTTTATAGGGCTTCAGATAGTGGTCGGATACACTGTGCATGTTATAATTGTGTTGGAAGACCTTGGATGAGTCCTGAAGCAGTTATCTATCATATAACCAAATATGGTTTCCAAACAAACTATTATGTGTGGAATCACAATGGAGATAAATTGGAATCTCAAAATGTTGATGATCCAAATGATAGGGCTGAATTTGAGAGTTTGATATATGACCGGTTTCCATTTATTCGGCATCATGAGAAGGAAAGGATGTCCAACCAACAATATTTTTATACAATCACACATAATGCATCCAATGAAAATGATGATGTTGATAGGGTGAAAAAATTGAATGATGTTGCGACAACTCCAGTATATCAGCAATGTGGTAAATTGAAAAGGTTGGAATTTTTAATCCAATTGTTTCATGGGAAAACTATGTATTGGATTTCAAATACTACAATTTATTACATTCTTACCTTCATGAAGGACTTACTTCCAAATGATGCATATATTCCCTCAAACCACTATATGGCATGGAAGTTAGTTGATGAACTTGGATTCTCAAAAAAAAATCATGCTTGCCAGAATGAATACAGCTTATTTTGGGAGGAAACTGGTGAAAGAAATGATTGTATCAAATGTTGAACCCCTCAATGGAAGCCAAAATATTATAGAACACCATATCATGTGCCACAAAAAGTAATGTGGCACTTTCCATTGATCCTAAGATTACAGAATCTTTTCATGTCTGATGAAATATCAGTAACAATTTAATGGCATGACACCGAGAGAAAAAAGAATAATGAAGAGTTGGTTCACCCTGCAGATGTATTTTCATGGAAAAGATTTGATGCTCAATATCCTTAATTATCAGTCGATGTGCGTAATGTGAGACTGAGTCTTTCATGTGACAGTTTTAATCCATTTGGGCAGATGCTTACTTCACACAACACATGTCTGGTTTTCATACACATTTATAACCTTTCCCCATGGTTGTGTATGAAAAAGACTTACACTTTCTTGAATATACTTATATCTGGCCCTTCTGATCCTGACAATTATATAGATGTATACATGAAACCTTTAATAAAATAGTTGAAACTTCTTTGGGATGTGGGTGTGCCCACATATGTTGCATGTTCGAAAGACATATTTCATATACGTGTTGCGCTTATGTGGACGATCAATGGTTTTCCTGCTTGTGCAATGATGTTAAGATGGAGCACAAAAGGAAAATTTTCATGTCTTGTTTGTATGAAGAATACTCGATCGAGAAGACTAAAATATCGTCTTAGTTTTAGTTTTATGGGACATCGACAATTCTTGCCAATGAACCATCCATATAGAAACAATCATCAAAGATTTGACAATACCATGGAGACTAATGATCCACCATAGCTTATGTTTGGAACTGATGTGCTTAATGAATTGAAATATTTCAGTTATTCATTTGGGAAGGGTGTAATGAAATCTAGAAAGAGGAAAAACGTTTCCAATGAGACCTGTTACAATTGGAGGAAGAAGAGTATATTCTTTGAGTTTTCGTATTAGTCAACCAACTTTTTACATCATTGCTTATATGTAATTCACATTGATAAGAATATATGTGAAATGTTGATTTTAATTATTCTAAATTTCAATGGGAAGACAAAAGATGAATTACGATCTCGGTGTGACTTAGTTGATTGGGGGATCAGACCAGAATTGCATCCTATCTGTATTACTGAAAATAAATGGTAATTTCCATGTGATTCTTATATAATGACACCTGCTGAAAAAAATCAACTTCTGGAAGCGGTAGAGACTATTAATGTTCCTGATGGCTATTCATTCAATATATCAAAATGGGTCAATAGAAAAGAGTTGATGATGAAATCTTTGAAGACTCGTGATTATCACATCCTTTTGTATGAGTTGATTCTAAAAGAAAACTATCATCTATTGTCCCATAATTTAAGAGTCATAGTTATTCAGTTGTGCTATTTATTTAGATATCTTTGTGCAAAGAGGTTTTCCAAATCCTTCTTTCAGAAACTTTTGGCAGAGACACCATTAATTTTTTTTAGTTAGAGAAAATATTCCCTCCATCATTTTTTACATGAATGTTGTATTTGATTGTCCATCTTCCAATTGAAATACTTCTTGGAGGACATGTTGCTATCCGTTGGATGTATCCAACTGAAAGAAACATGTTCACATTGAAATCATATGTTTGGAATAGGAATTATCCCAATGTTTCTATTATGATTGGTTACTTGGCTCAAGAATGTATGGATTTCTGCTCAATGTATTTGTCTGATCTTACTACGAGAATAAACAGACCAATGAGAAATGAAGAAGAACAGTATGGGAAAATTGAACCCAGTTTTCCATCACTTCCTCAGATAGTAGGAATTCTAGGATCATATACATTGAAGACATTATGTGAAGGACAACTACATAGGATTTATTTGGAATCCTGGATGGAAGATGCTGCCATGCGGATGTCACTGGACCGGGCCAAAATGTCGCGATCAAACCGCGGTCATGCCACTTTCACACCGTGGTCACGCCACGGTCACTCCGCGGTAATGTTGCGGTCACGCCATGGCCACGTCACAGTCACGCTGCGGTCACACCGCGATCAGGCCGCAGTCAGGCCACGTTTACGCTCCGATCACACTGTAGTCAAGCCACTGTCACATGGTGGTCATGCTGTGATAATGCTGTGATTTGGCCCTGCTTCTGGATAGCCACCTGAATTCCCCCCCCCCACACACACCATCCTCCTTGGAGCACAGAAATCCCCACGGAGGTGTCGTGTGACCGCGCTGGCCGAAAACGCACTCGGCCTATCATAAATGGCCAAAACATGGGTTTTACAGTCAAATGCATGTTGAAAAACATCAGAATGACTTTAAATGACACTAAAACACCCTATTTATTATTCTTGAGGTGTACATGGAGACGAAACATCATTAATACATGTGGTTTTCATGACACAGCTGAATATGGGGTTTTTAGGTGTTTGGCGTGCTTGAAAAGCATGCGTAGGGTGGTCGAAACCATCCGAACAACCTTGGAATTCCATGAAATCGGACTACGACAGATGGTGGGTGATTTTTGAAATTGTCGACCATACAACACGTCAATTGGAGGTGTTGTATGACCGCGCTGGCTGAAAATGCACTCTGCGTGTTGTAAATGGCTAAAATTGGGGTTTTACGGTCAAATTCATTCTAAATGAAATCAAAATGACTTGAAATCACACAAAAACACCATAAATAATATTCATGAGGTGTAAGAGGAGGCGGAACTTCATTAAGACGCATTGTTTGCATGGAACGGCTAAATATGTATCTTTTAAGTGTTTGGTGCGCTTCAAAAGCGTGCGTGGGGTGGTCAAAACCAGCCGAACGACCTCGAAATTCCATTAAATCGGACAAAAACAAAGGATGGGTGATTTTTGAAATATTCGGCCATACAGAATGTCAATTGAAAGTGTCGTGTGATCGTGCTGGCCGAAAATGCACTCGGCGTGTCGCAAATGGCCAAAACATGGGTTTTACAGTCAAATGCATGCCAAACGACATCAGAATGACTTGAAATCACACAAAAACACCCTAATTATTTTTCTTGAGGTGTACGAGGAGACGGAATGTCATTCAGACATGCGGTTTGCGCGGCACTGTGGAATATGTGTTTTTTAGGTGTTCGGTGTGCTTGAAAAGCATGCGTGGGGTGGTCGAAACAGGAAGAATGACCTCATAATGCCATGAAATCGAACAAAAAACAATGTTTCGGTGATTTTTGAAATTGTCGGCCAAATGGAACATCAATCGGAGGTGTCATGTGACTGCGCTAGCCAAAAACTCCCTCAGCATGCCGTAAATGGTGAAAACATGGATTTTATGGTGAAATGCATGTCGACGGACATCTTAATGAATTTAAATCACACGAAAACACCCTAGATATTATTTTTGAGGTGTATGAGGAGAAGACATGTCATTCGGATGCGCGGTTTTCATAGCACTACTGAATATGTGCTTTTTAGGTGTTCGGCGTGCTTGAAAAGCGTGCATGGGGTGGTCGAAACCGGCTAAAAGACCTCATAATTCCATGAAATTGGACAACAACAACGGGTGGGTGAATTGTGAATTTTTTTGAAAGATGACATGTCAGTCGGAGATGTCGTGTGACCGCACTAGCCGAAAATTCACTCTCCATGTCGTAAATGGCCGAAACATGGGTTTTACGGTCAAACACATTCTGAACAACATTAGAATAACTTGAAATCACATGAAACAACCTAATTATTATAAGTGAGATGTACGAGGAGATGACACATCATTCGGATGCGTGGTTTGTGGGGCACGACTGAAAATGTGTTTTTTAGGTGTTCAGTATGCTTGAAAAGCGGGCACAGGGTAATCAAAACTGCCCGAACGACCTCGTAATTCCATGAAATCGGATAACAACAAAGGGTTGGTGATTTGTGAAATTTTCGGCTAGACATCACATCAATCGGCGGTGTCGTGTGATTGGCCGGGCCAAAAATGTACTCAACGTGTCGTAAATGGCCAAAACATGTGTTTTACGATCAAATGCATGATGAACGACATCGGAATGAATTGAAATCATTAGAAAACACCCTAATTATTATTCATGAGGTGTAAGAGGAGATGACACATCATTCGGACATGCGGTTTGCGCGGAATGGCTGAATATGTATTTTTTAGGTGTTCGACGTGCTTTAAAAAGCGTGCGTGTGGTGGTCGAAACCGGCCGAATTACCTCGGAATGCCATTAAATCGGGCGACAACAAAGGGTGGGTGAATTTTGAAATTTTCGGCCATACGAAACATCAATCAGAGGTTCCGTGTGACCGCGCTGGCTGAAAAAGCACTACGCCTGTCATAAATGGCCAAAACATTAGTTTTACGGTCAAATGCAAGCCAAACGACATCGTAATGTATTGAAATCATACGAAAACACCCTAATTATTATTAGTGAGGTGTACAAGGAGACAGAATGTCATTCGAATGCGCAGTTTGCACGGTATGACTGAATCTATGTTTTTTAGATCTTCGATGTGCTTGAAAACCGTGCGTGGGGTGGTTGAAACCGGCCGAACAGCCTCAAAATGCCATGAAATTGGACGACAACAAATGGTCGGTGAATTTTGACGTTGTTGGCTAGATGACATGTCAATCGGAGGTGTCGTGTGGCCGCACTGGCCAAAAACACACTCGGCATGTCGTTAATGGCCAAAACATGGGTTTTACGGTCAAATTAATGTCGAACGACATCGTAATGACTTGAACTCATAAGAAACACCCTAATTGTCATTCCTGAGATGTACGAGTAGACGACGCGTCATTCGGATGCATGGTTTGCGTGGCAAGACTGAATATGTGTTTTTTAGGTGTTCGACGTGCTTGAAAAGCGTACGTGGGGTGGTCGAAACTGGCCGAACGACTTCGTAATGCCATGAAATTGGACAAAAACAATTTATGGAGGAATTTTGAAATTTTCGTCCAGACGGAACGTCAATCGGAGGTGTTGTGTGACCGCGCTGACCGACAACAGACTTTGCGTGTCGTAAATGGCCACAACATGGGTTTTACGGTCAAATGCATGCCGAACAACAACATAATGACTTGAAATCCCACGAAAACACACTAATTATTATTCATGAGGTGTAAGAGGAGATGGAACGTCATTCGGATCTGTGGTTTGCACGGTAGGGTTGAATATGTGTTTTTTAGGTGTTAGGCGCGCTTGAAAAGCGTGTGTGGGGTGGTCAAAACTGGACGAACAACCTCGGAATTCCATGAAATTGGACGAAAACAAAGGGTGGGTGATTTGTAAAATTTTTAGCCAGATGGAAACTCAATTGGAGGTGTCGTGTGACCGCACTGGCCGAAATTGCACCCGACGTGTCGTAAATGGCCAAAACATGGGTTTTACGGTCAAATGCATGTCGAACAACATCGTAATGACTTGAAATCACACATAAGAACCCTAGTTGTTATTTTTGAGGTTTATGAGGAGACAACATGTCATTCGAATGCATGGTATGCATGGCATGACTGAATATGTGTTTTTTAGGTGTTCGGCGCACATGAAAAGTGTGTGTGGGGAGGTCAAAACTGGCTGAATGACCTCATAATTACATGAAATAGGACGACAAAAAAGGGAGAGTGATTTGTGAAATTTTCAGCTAGACGTCACGTCAATTAGAGGTGTCGTGTGACTGCGCTGGCCGAAAACACACTCCGCGTGTCGTAAATGGCCAAAACATGGGTTTTACGGTCAAATGCATGCCGAATGACATCAGAATGACTTGAAATCACACGAAAACACCCTACTTATTATTTTTGTGGTGTACGAGGGGACGACACATCATTCGGATGTGAGGTTTGTGCGGCACGCCTGAATATGTGTTTTTTAAGTGTTCAGCGTGCTTAAAAAGCATGTGTGGGGTGGTCGAAACTGGCCAGACGACCTTGGAATGCCGTGAAATCAGACGACAACAAAGGGTGGGTGATTTGTGAATTTTTCGGCTAGATTACATGTCAATTGGTGTTGTCATGTGACTGCGCTGGCCAAAAATGCACTTCGTGTGTCGTAAATGGCCAAAACATGGGTTTTACGGTCTAATTCAAGCTGAACAACATCAGAATGACTTCAAATCACACAAAAACACCCTGATTTTTATTCATGAGGCGTACGAAGATACGGTACGTCATTCAGATGCGTGGTTTGTGCAACACAGCTGAATATGGGGTTTTTAGGTGTTCGACGCGCTTGAAAAGTGGCGTGGATGGTTGAAACCATCTGAATGACCTTGAAATGACATGAAATCAAATGACAACAAAGGGTGGTTGAATTTTGAAAATGTCGGCCAGACAGCACATCAATCGGAGGTGTCGTGTGACCACGCTGGCCGAAAACACACTTGACATCTCATAAATGGCCAAAGAATTGGTTTTTCGATCAAATGCATCTGAAACAACATCGTAATGACTTGAAATCACACAAAACCGCCCTAATTATTATTCGTGATGTGTACGAAGAGACGACACATCATTTGGACGTGCGGTTTGCATGGCATGACTGAATATGTGTTTTTTAGGTGTTCAGCACGCTAGAAAAGCGTGTGTGGGGTGGTCAGAACTGGCCGAATGACCTCAGAATTCTATGAAATCGTATGAAAACAAATGGTCAGTGAATTGTGAAATTTTCAGCCAGACATCACATCAATCGAAAGTGTCGTGTGACCGTGGTGGCCGAAAACGAACTCGGTGTGTCGTAAATGGCCAATAAATGGGTTTTACGGTAAAATACACGCCGAATGACATCAGAATGACTTTAAATCACACAGAAACACCCTAATTATTATTCGTGAGGTGTAAGAGGAGATGGAACGTCATTCGGACACACGGTTTGTGCGACACGGCTGAATATATATTTTTAGGTGTTCGGCGCGCTTGAAAAGCGTGCATGGGGTGGTTGAAGCCGGCCGAACGACCTCAAAATTCCATTAAATTGGATGAAAAAAAGTTTGGGTGATTTTTAAAATTTTTGGACAGACGAAACGTCAATTGGATGTCATGTGACCACACTGGCCGAAAACGTACTCCGCGTGTCGTAAATGGCCAAAAGAAGGGTTTTACGGTCAAATGCATGTTGAACGACATCGGAATGACATTAAATAACACGAAAACACCATAATTGTTATTCGTGAGGTGTAAGAGGATAGGGCACATCATTCAGATGTGCGGTTTGTGTGGTACGATGGAATATGTGTTTTTTAGGTGTTCAACGTGCTTGAAAAGCGTGCGTGGGGTGATCGAAACTGGCTGAACGACCTTGGAATTCCATGAAATCTGACGACAACAAGGGTGGGTGAATTGTGAAATTATCAGCTAGACAACACATCAATATAAGGTTTCGTGTGACCACATTGTCCAAAAATGCACTCAGCGTGTCGTAAATGGCCAAAACATGGGTTTTACGGTCAAATGCATGCAGAACGACATAGGAATGACTTGAAATCACACAAAAACACCCTAATTATTATTCATGAGGTGTAAGAGGAGAAGACACGTCATTCAGACGTGTGGTTTGCATGGTACGGCTGGATATGTGTTTTTTAGGTGTTCAGTATGCTGGAAAAGCATGTGTGGGGTGGTTGAAACCAGACGAACGACCTCAGAATGCCATGAAATCGGACCACAACAATGGGTGGGTGAATTGTGAAATTGTCGGCCAGATGGCACGTAAATCGGAGGTGTCGTGTGATCGTGCTGGCTAAAAACGCTCTCTAGACAGCCCCCCCCCCCCCCCTCGGACAGCCCCCTCTCCCTCGGAGAGCCCCCCGCACACCCCGGATAACCCCCCCCCCCCCCCCCCCATACAGCCCCCGTCCAACGATCGATGGATCATTTGTGATAGGTACGAGTAAACTCCACCTCAATCCGAGGCACGGTGTGACTGGTATCACTCAAAGTCTCTCACTTTTCTTTAAAACGGACAACATTTTAAGTGAAAACAACAACTGACTTATGGAAAATCTCCACAATTCTACACATAGATTCTGGAAATTAAGGGATAAAAAATAAAATATGGTTTTTTGGTCATACGTTATTAGAAGAAAATATATGCAATGTAAATATTGAAACACAATGGGTCAGAGTGTATATAGAAAAACATGAATTATATTTGGAATGAGTCTCGACATCCCATCATGAACATGCACCAGCACTCATGTTCTAATTCTCAATCACAGTTCGTTCATTCTATACAATAACATACAACAAATAAATATCATATATTGATTTCATTTGAAACCTATGAACACTCAAGCATACCATATAACAAATTGGTCAATAAGGCTACACATAGATTTTTGAAAAATAAGTTTCAAAGTCTCATAATAATACACCAATGGTGAGGAATACAAATGGTGACACCATAGCCCCATGGATCACCTCAATCCCATCGTCAAAAAGTGGGTTCTATGACCAAACCAAAGTCTCTTTGGAAACCCAATACCAAATACATAATTTAATATTCATACCCACTACCCAAGAAAAGGATTCATCTCACATCCCACCCAAGAGGGAAAATTACAATCAGACACATACCCCATTATTCTAATTGAAAAATCTATGAAAAATATGTTGGCTATTCCGGTAACCCATCTCATATGTCGAGATTGGCCAATTTTTTCCACTAACACATCATGAACCATTTATACATGGATACATAATCATTAGAGGAATATAAGCATCCCATGTGATTCATATAACTCATCCTACGTCTAAGAACATAAGAACTACTATTGTTTATCTTATGGGTATCATGATCCTTGCCACACTACCCATGTTTTTCTATTGGTTTTAAGATACTCAACCCAAGACCATGACTAAACATTCCATGTGCTTCCTATAACATGTAAGTTTTTTATCTTGTGTGTATTGGTGTTGTGGTTTGAGTGAGGAATGAATTCTAAATTTTGAATACACTTATGTGTGTTGGTGTTGTGGTTTGAGTGAGGAATAAATTCTAAATTTGGAAAACTCTTATAGGTGTTATTTCATTTCCTATAACATGTAGGTGATTTCTATTATGGGTTTTATTGCATTTGAATTTCTAAATTTCTAAATTCTAGAATGATTTCTAAATTTTGAATACTTTGGATGGGGATTCTGTATGGGTGTTGTTGCAGTTGTGGAGAGGGGTTGCTATGTTGTTGCAGGTCTGGAGAGGGGAGAGGGTGGAGAGGGTCCTACTACTGTGGAGATGTGAAATTGTATACCAATGGTTCTACAACTGTTGGTATAGATAATATTATATAAGGCTATACCAACGGTTCAATAATTGTTGGTATAGATACTATTATATAAGCTATACCAACCGTTTTTTATAATCATTGTTATAGGTTTATACCTACGGTTATAACCAAACTGTTGGTATAGCCTTATGGCTTGGCATATTCCCTCTATACCAATGGTTATAAACTGTTGGTAGAGGTTTCACACACATTAACCAACGGTTTTACAAACCATTGGTATATGTTATACTTTTACACACATATACCAACGGTTTGTACAAACCGTTGGTATTGCTCCTATTTTGACACCTATAACAATAGTTTTCACATAACCGTTGGTATAGGCCTATTGTCACGCCTTACTTTCCCATGGTTGAGGGAACTGTTGGTATACTATATACCAACGGTTTATTGGCCTTTACCAATGGTTTTGAACCATTGGTAAAGGGTAATATTCTAGTAGGGTTTTCACTTATTTCTTGTTGATGGTGTGCATAAACCTTATGGATTTATTTCATGATTATAATAATGAAAATTATTGTGATCTAAACATCCATTTTAGGATCTCTATTTCAGGGGGTTATGGTACGCAACCAAAGCAGTAAGGTAATTTTTTCTTAATTTACCCTCATTGAGACACGCGTTATTTTATCTACATACATCCATTTAATAGATTTATATACAAAAACATTTGAAATATAATATCATGAATTTATTCATCTTCATGAAATTTTATGTTTCATTTTATGTTATTCCTTCATGGGTCATATGATTCAATGTACCAATGTGGAAAAGATTTTATGTCTTGATCCCATCATTTATCTTGGTTATTTATGATTATGTTTCTAATGATAATATAATATGATCAATATCTAAATAAAATCATGAATTTTATTATCCTTTTTTATTTATGATATTTTCAAGTAGTAATACCATTTGTTCATTCTTTGGTAATTATGATAATTAAGGAAATGTTTTATGAAAATATGACATTATTTGTCTCCTCAGCTAGAAATCTATTTTCTTTTAAAACCTTGTTTTCTAAAAAAAATTCAAAAATGATTTAATATATTCCATTTATTATCAAAACTAAATTATTACCCATGTTTAGATTTTTAAAAAATATTTGAAATGAAACTTCATACCATTTTCCAAAAAAATGCATGTTTTACTTTTACTAGAATGTGAAATAAATCTTGATTTTAACATATAGAGAATGAATGGAATTCTATAACACCATGACCAATAACTGCTTTGATTTTAATTTATATGTTTTATTGGTTATTTTAAAATAAAACTTTATTAAAAATGTTTGATGTTTTTGAAATATTTTTCCGAAGCGTAAAAGATATTTTCCTCAAGAATTTTTTAAATTGTCTTTCAAAATTATTTTCTATCTAAGTTGATATATGTTTGTGTTACCTATTCTATACTAGGGATATGATCCAACAATAACATTCATATTATTTCCATTAATGGTGATTTGGCCTCATGTTTATAAAACCCATTTCTCTTCCATTGGTTGTACCATGATAAAAGACTTATGAAAACCCTCTTATTTTCATGGGTAATGTTATGATAAAATGATTATAGAGCTTGTCTATTTTACAATGGTTATGATATGATGACAATTATATGATACCCATTTTATTTCATTGGTTATTATATGATAAATTATTATAATCTAGTGGAACACATATGTATAATTTCATTAGGTGATGGGTGTGACCTATATCTCCCTCTAATTCAATGGATAATGATTTATATCTCATGAGATATATATAACAAGAATAGCGTGTCATAAAAGTTCATTAATACATGGATAGAATAGGAATTCATCTCAGTTTATTTATACTTGAATGGAATGGGGGAGTGAACACCATTCAGTAATGGAATTTTTATTATATGATAGTCTTGGGATTGAGAATTTAATAATATGGAAATTATTTTCTATGCTTATGTGTATGTCACAAATTCCATGTTTTTTTCTCTCATGGATTATAATGACTCTTGTCTTATAAACTACCAATATTTATTCTATGTCACATGATTATGATCCTTGATATAGAGGGTATGTATTTACAATGTCATGCTCATGTCCTCACACCCCTTTGATTATGTTATTCCTACGTACCTCCCATATTTACCCTTATTAGGAACCTGATATCAACATTTATTATGTTTCCTTTTCCCATGTTATGAATATATGTATTATGTATAATATTTATGAGAAGGTTCCTATTTAGGTAGAACATAGTGGAAGATGACATAGCTCCCTTATGGACTACCGTTTATGTTTCCATTTTTTCCAAAGGCACTATACTATACCACTTCTCAAGAATATGTTTGTGTAATTTAATAAATATTATAAAAAATTATTTAATGTCCATTAATGTAAAGAATGTGTCACAATAGTAGGTAACGGTGGAAATATTTAGTTAAGCTTTGTAAAATAGGATGAGAAACCAGAGTTGGAATAAGAAAATATCATACAATTTTGGTAAAGGATACAAAGAGTGGTTTCCTAGAAATACATCCCTGTATAGATACTATAGGTGGATGTGGATCTAGAATAGATATACCAGGGGGAAACATCCCTAAAAACACTGTATTGAGCTAGACCCAATTAGAAACTGGTGTACGAAAATGGGTCATACGACACACCTGGTTTGACACTCTTAGGGGATATCCTTTTGAAATTCACAAACTCTTTACGAACCATCATAATAGATTTAAATATAATATAGAAAGGAATGACCATGGATGAACATAAGGTGTCATAGATTAAATAATGTGTCATAATTAAGAAATACTATAAGATATTTTAATGATTATTTGGTTCCCCACTGTGATTATTATTTCTTACTCTATGATTCATAGTTTTATTCAATTGATAGAAATCAAAGGAACCGTGTTAATGATAAGGCTGATAAACAATGAAATTATTTTCTTTATGAAAACTTATATTTCATAGGATCTAGAATGAAAAATTTAATTTTTATAATCACACACCTTTCAAAAGATATGATTCATGCTATAATTTCAAAAGAACAAAAGATGGGATATCATTTTGTTGTGTCCTCCACGATGAAACATGCACCTTCTTTTACTGGGTATTCCAATAAACTAGCTCATAAATAATGGACTAGTATTACGGAAAATATATTTTCCTTCCTTAATTGCTTAGAACATGGAAAAAGTTATTCTAGTTATTGTAACGTCCCGACCCAAGTGCCACTCACCAGTGCCCTGAGCCGAACCACAACATGACCTCAGGCGCACCTCCCCATACGCTAAAGGATACTGGCTAGAAGTGAGGGTTTTGTAAGTCAATCATGCGGAGTCTATACCCTCTTTTTTTATATTAATACACTAGTAGAAAATAAATAAACAAATGTAGAAACCTATATAATTATAAATAGTTCCAATGTTACAAGATAACCAAACATGAAATACAATGTCAAAGCAAAACAGCAGATATGCCATGATAATGTACCTATCAAGTGTATAAAATGAAATACCTGAATGAAAAGACATTGAAGTTCCAAAGTAGGTCCCAAACCTCATCTGGTTCCCTCATCCATGAACCATCACAACTTATCCATCTAACTGAGTCCCTTTACACTTCACCTAAATAGAAAATAAAAAGACTACTCGGGAACCGATTAGGAAGCCAGAGTAGGGTGTGAGTAATACTTATTAGGCCACCACCAATGGGGTATAAAACAAATATAGTCAATAATAGTGTATTCAGTTGTATAAAGAAAAAAACAACTAGTAAAATAATAAGTTTAAATTATTCAATTATCCCTTATTTAACTAATTAAACCTCCGGGTTCCCAGGGACACCCTTATATCAATACGTACTTCAGCTCGTGATGGAGTCTAATCTATTTTACATTCTCTATTCACATTTCATTTGAACGAATGTGCATTCATTATCTATTTCAATTCAATTAATATCTCAGATAATTGAAACCATTGTCCAATGCCAATTAATGGATTTATAATGCCATTTCTATCACCCTCATGAGTATATAGAGCATCAGTCGATGTCTCAAAACCAATGGGTATTTGGAGCATCAGCCCCTATCCCATGAAAATAAAATTTTCATGCATGTTCGTTGTATAATTCCATGTATATCACCTTGTGAGTATTTGGGGAATCAGTTCCACTCTCACACGCCGGTTATTAATATTACATATGTATCATGGGTGTAGAACGCCATGTCTAGCACCCCATTCGTAATTGGTGCACCAGTACCTGTCTCACAACCCATTTCATAATCAAGAACATATATCACATACGTCACATTATTCAAGGTTAATCAGTATTAATCTGTTATCACAATATTACATGTCACATGTATTACAACATCGCATTAATTAATTTAACAATTAATTAATCAAAATCCACAACTTGAAATCTCATAATTAATTCTATAATTAATTCTCTCATTCACAATATCAGTTAATTATAATTAATTATACAATTAATTATCTCAAATCATCCACATCAATATCATATAATTATTTCAACAATTAATTATTCAACTTATAAATCTCATTTCATAATAATTAATTCAACCATTAATTTTTTAACCTTATCAATTCAATATCCCAACCATCCACATTAATTAATTTATCAATTAATTAATCCAATTCATTCAGTTGCACCTTCACAACAATTATTATTAATTAATTCACTAATTAATTAATTTTACTCAATAAATTACTTCAACACAAAATTTCAATTAATTGATTCTTCAATTAGTTAATATGACTCATCGAATTATTGTAGCATAAAAATCCCCATTAATTAATTCATCAATTAATTAATCTAACTCAAAAATAAAAACATTACATCCATTAATTTACTTACCTGTTAATTAATCCAAATTATTCTCATTAACTAATTCTATAATTAATTAATGTAACTTAATCACTTCAATTGATTCACTAATTAATTTTCCATGTCATCTCATAGTAATTAATTCATAATTAATTAATTCACATTCAACCCCCTTCAATGAAGCCACGAATTAATTATTTCCGTCAATTCCATTATATAGTTAAATAATTGAATTATTATTTAAAATCAATTAATTACTTAATTAATTAACTAGTTCCATTATTTAGTTCAGGAATTAAATAACCACATTTATTGATTAATTAATTCATCAATTAATTTATCTCATTATTTAAAAAAATAATTAAATAATAAAATATCTCACATTAATTATTATATCACTTAATTAATACATGAGTTTCATTAATTAATTCCAAAATTAACTAACCAAAACCACCATAACCAAATACTATTAATTAATTCAATAATTAATTATTTAAACCAACCAAATTAATGAATCACATAATGACAATTAATTAATTCCAAAATTAATTAACTAATTCCACCATCACAAAATCTTCATCATTAATCTATTGATAAATTATTTAAACTAACCAATTATATTCCAAATTTCACAATCCCCCCCAAATTAATTAATTTACTCAATTATTTTATTGAATACAGAAAAACTCAATTGTTAATAATGTCATTAAATTTCTACAACCGCGTATGAATAAATGAACCGAGACTATGGGATTAGAATTTAGAGCACCTACCTCAAATATTATGAACACAAGATATGAAACCAACATCACTGGTGGTGCATTATTCCAACGAAAATCCAATGAGAAATTAAATAAAAAATATAACCTGTTTAATAAATCATTTCTCTAAATACTTCAATTTATATGAAAATATATTTTATATGCACCATCATCTTATCAATAAATATCCAATACGACTGATGGAAAATCAATCTGATCAATATCTTAAGAAATATAGAGTATTGAAGTATAGTTTGAGCAGAAACGAAGAATGGATAAACACCATAAAAACGCACGTTATCCACTGAAAAACATATTATAATAATATCATAGATAATAATTATTTGATAATTACATAGTATTGTTTTATAATTATATGTGATATTATTGAATAATTATTATTCAACGAGATGATATAATTATAATTATTAATTGATAATTTTATCAAATAATTGTTTTATAATTTTTTAAAATTCATTGAAAATATCATTTGAAAAAATAGAATTATGATTTTATAAAATCATTAATTTTTTCGTTTTCCATTAAACCCATTTTATTTTAAAAATTTAATTATAAAGATGGATATAAAAGGAGATAATAAAATAAGTAAAAAATAATAAGGAATAGAGAACTTGTTTGAGGCACATAAGAGAATCGGGGGGGGGGGGGTCGCACATTGGGGTATCAGAGGAAGAGGAAGAAGATAACTTGGTTAACCCAAGTGACTACTGAATATAATTGATTTTGACCCAATCTAACCTAAGAAACAACAATCGTTCTGTTTATGTAGAAGAAAACTCAAACTGTCACCATAAATAACCGTAAAATAAACTTCCGCATTTGTTTTCTATTTCAACCATTATTTGATAGATGAGTTATTTAATTATCCCCTAAAATGTGTTTCTAGAGTTTGTGTAGTGAAAACATTTGTTAAATGTGGCTTTATTAATCCATGGTGGTCAAAAATGGAAAAACATTTTTTGGGGAAGAACATGAATAATGCTCTCTTAATTCATTAATTATTTAAAATAATTATTGAATTTAATTATAAAAAATAATTTAAATTGGTGACCTCTCTAATATGCTCATTGTGTTTAAAAATTATTGCCTGAATATGATAATATCCTCATCTTAGACCTATTGGTGGTCTCATATTTCTTGTACGATGTATGTTTTGTGAAATATTAATGAATTATTCTTCAAAAATCGCAATATATAATTATTTAAAATAAAAAGGTTTATTTTTTGAGAGTGATGCATCCAAAAAATGATACATACAACTGTTATACCCCATCTAGGGTAAACCCCTCATTACAAACCCATTGGTGGTCTCATATTTCCTATACAGTGCACTAGTTGAGATTTATTTAATTATTTTCAATAAAATAATATATAAAATGTTCTTTCATAACTTTATCTCACAAGGGAGGCATCCAAATTTCTAATGCCTACATATTTAATACAATGCATAAGGTAAACACCACGTCTGTGATCTAATGGTGGTATCAAAATTATCATATGGTGCACCATTTTGCAGTTATTCAATTGTTTTGAATAAATTTTCACTGATTAATACAATATAATTAATATTTTTATTTCACCTTCTCCGAGCCTTGGAGGGCCTAAAAATGTCGCACTACGCAATTTCTAACTCTGAAAACATTCCATTAAATATTAAATATTTTTAATCTGAAATTTTATCTTAATTAAATCCATTAAACCATTTATTATTTTATTTATCTAATAAAACATTATTTTTGACATAATGTATTTATAATTTATAGCAATAAATAACTCAATGGAAGAAATACCTAAAAAAAGAATAGAATCTTACAATCTCCCGACCTTATAAAAGCCTATCCTAGAGCTTCACTCCCAAGCCTCTATAAGATTCTTATCCAAAAAGATCTATCCACTTAGAACACATAACTTCTACCCTTTCCTATGTCTCTTCCTACACATGTCCATGTTTCCATAATGCGCGAACAATATGTATAGTCATTCCCCTCAACACATTCTCACTATGATGAAAAACACGTATCAGATGCTCCTAAAAGGATGCATTTATCTCAAACTCATTATCTACAACATACCTGACTCATATCCCAACCCACTATTCCTTAGAACAATAATAAATAATCTAACATTGGCACTTGTCCTTTTCATCAAAAACTACATAGGAAGGGCGTACATCCACCACTATCAAGGCTCACCTAACCTTTCTTTGATAAATTGAAACATGAACCTTATAGGTTCCTAATTGGCATCATGATGCCACCATTTCAACCTCATGGTATTCTTACACATACCTATTATTGACATATCACTCCCTACCATAGGATCATCGTTAACATCACATTGTCAAATAACTCAATCAGCACGGACCATATCCCACAATATTTATCATCCTCCAGACCCTCCCGAGATCCTTATACGTATACTATCAATGGCGTATCACACACCATACAACTTCACATATTATGATTCATAACAACAACCTCCAAGGGTCTCATATCCAACAAAAACAAATTAATTCAGCTATGAATAATGCTAGAGATTTCTCAGTGTATTTTTGACGATGAGAAGATATGGGACATGATCGTCACTAATTAAAAGCACACTAAGATGTCACCTATAAACACCACCACAAATCTTTCATAATCAGTATTACATCCCACTATGGAAACAACTTAACCTAATCGAATGTCTTGGTATTCCCTACAATCCAACATCTCACCACATAGAACCAAAACTATACGGTCATTCACACAACGAATAACTGATTACTTTTTCTAGGGAAATCACTCTATCTAAACTACCCACATCAAGGGTTAAAAAATAAATATGAAATATTTTTTTCACAAGATTAAGCATAGTTAATAATAGGGATTAACAAAAAAACCAAATCAAGTCTTTCCCCCTTTATCCTTCCACAAGGTCAAAACCGAGGCACTATCTCTACCCTTAACCATCCTACACTAAGGTCTTGTTTAATAAGGGTATACACATTATCATTTTTTATGTTTATCATTTATACACTCATTTATTCTCATCTTGAATAATTTTATAACCTCTCTATATTTCAAATTATGTGCTATTTTTATTCCAAATCCACAAGAAAGGAAAATGGCTTATGTTCATCAACAAACACAAAGCCTATTTTCTTATGTGTGACTATAATGGTTTATTAAAAAAAATAATCCTCATTACATAGAATAATTTATGATGACCCAGCACTCATTCCCTACTAGGATATGATTCAATCTAAAAAAATCTCAAAAAACAATAATCACATTTGATAATAAGTGTGTCAACCAATGTGAAATAATATTCAACTGTAGTAGGAAACAACAATAAAAAAAATACCACCATGGGTACTTGTGTTCTCCCCTATACAGAGGTAGCTACTCCCATGCACGAACTCATAACCAAGCCTCGAATCTTCCTATTCCCCTATCAACCTTTCCCAAAAATTAAGACAAAAGAAGAAGAAAATATAACTATACCTCTAATACCACTTTCTAACATCTTGTCCTGGGTTCCACTCACTGATGCCCCAAGTCGGAATTTCACATGACCTCTGGCATGTCTTCCCATACGCCATAGGATAACAACTAGCAGTGAGGGTCCGGTAAGTAGATCATGAGGAGACATTACACTATTTTATCAGAGTAATATACCAATGGAAAATAAATAAATAAATTCGGAATCATATATAATTATAAGAAGTACCAATGTCACAAGATAACTAAACTTGAAATACAAAGTCAAAACAGAGTAGTTAATATGTCAAGATAATGTACGTGTCAAGTGTTTAAAATCAAAATCCCAAAATTAAATAATGAAACTCCCAAGCAGGTCCCAAAAATCATATGGTTCCCTCATCCATGATCCATCTCAACTCATCCATCTAACATAGGGGATTTACCCTTAACCTCCCTAGAAAACAAAAAGTATACTCTAGTACCGATCAGGAAGCCCATGTAGGGTGTTATTACAACTCAGTTGGCCACCACCATTGAAATATATAAAAAATGATGAAAATAATAGTGTATTTAGTTATATAAAGTACGAAAACAAGTAATAATGTAAACACGTTACATTTACTCAATAAAAATCATTTAAATTGGTGACCTCTCTAAAAAAATGTGTTGCATATAAAAACTATAATCTGCTTAGGGTAAACCCCCCATTCCAGACCAATCGGTAGTCTTTGATTTTTTGTACGACACATGGATTGTGAGATATTAATAATTCAATATTTAAAAATCATAATAAATAATTATTAGAATGGGTTATTTTTGCAAGAGGGGTGACTAAACGCCCAACGCTTACAAAATTTCTACCCCATCTAGGGTAAACCCATCATTACGGACCCATCAGTGGTCTTAGATTTCCTATATGATGCAACATTTGGTAGATATTTAATTATTTTTAATAAAATAATATATTAAATATTATTTAATAACTTCATCTCATGAGAAAGGCATCCAAACATCTGATGCCTACATATGGCCTACCCTACCTAGGATAAAAAACACTTTTAAGATCTAACGGTGGTCTCATATTTCTTATATGATGCACCATTTAGAGTTATTCAATTGTTTTCAATAAATTGCCTTTGCATAATATAATATAATTAATAATTTTATTTATTCGTCACCAAGGATTATCAGGCCTTGAAATCTCACACTACACGGTGTCTGACTCTAAAAACATATCATTAAATATTCCAATGTGTTAACTCAACATTTTCTCTTATGTAATGCCTTTATACCATTTATTATTTTATTTCTCTTATAATTTTTTTCCACATAATGTTTTGATAATTTATACAAATAAATAACTCAAAGTAAATCATACCTAAAAAAGGATAGAATCTTATAGTTATCTGTTATTGGGAAGGTGATGTAGGTTAATGGTGGACCCTAATCACCAATACAAGGCAACAAGAAGAAATTGACTCCATAGATTGGGATGAGTTCGATAATTTTTTTTCCAATAAGTTCATTCCTTGAATTTTTCCTATGAATATGAATATAATGTTCCTCATGATAAAGAAAAAGGATAGTGAATATTTTCGTACCTATGATGATATTTTTACAAGAATTGTGGGGTACACTTCTAGTATTATCATCCAACTAGAATATAGGGTTGACCGATTCATAAGTGGCTTAAATCTATGTCTATGAATGCTTTAATGAATAATATAATTCAATATTTAGGAATATATTGTTCTATGTGGAATAATGGTGGAAATGAAAGTTTGAGGTATGTAAAAATCCTATGGTATTGTTATGAAAAGGAAGATAGAGTTTCTAGGAAAATATAAGAACCATGGAATGAATACGATGTGATTTACTTTATGCTCTAAGTGTGGGAAGAAGTATGGAAGAAATTTACTTTGAAGTTATGCATACTATTTTAAGTGAAGATGGAAAGTTAATCATAAAATTTATTGCTGATGTAATGGGAAGAAGTTAGTTAGCGATTTCAATAGATAGAAAACTACCAAGAATTTGCTTCCCGCATTTCAATTCTTCAAGTGTCAGGAGAATTAGAATTATGCTAACCATTGACAAAACCTAAGGGTTAATGAAGATAATTGATGTCAAAAATATCTTAATCCCAGGGAATAGGGGATAAAATATGTGATCAATATTTCGGATGAGTGGTGTGTTAATGACATAGTGAATGTTACAAATACCACTCAATATATAACTATTAATGTTTTATTTGAAACTTGATCTACCAATTCGTTCATATATAAATAATTTTCTAAGGGTATCAATATTCCACCCAAAAAATCATATTTCAAATTAGTACTAAAACCTCTTAATGTTCTAGTGATCGCATTTCAATTTTAGGATTCCTCTTTAGTAGATGTTGGAGGGAATATGCTTTTTGAAAACCATGTCATTCTTCTTCTGGATGAATTTTATGTCATATTAAGCATGGATTGGATTTTTTTACATAAATACCACATCAATTATCATGGAAGGTTAGTTAGGTTTGATATTCCAAAAAAACCTATGATCGTTTATCAATGTGACAAAATGTGTGATCCTCCGATGGAGATTACACCCATTTTATGGGTCTCAATTACCATTCAGAAACGGTGTTTGTCCCAAATAGTTAGGAAGAAATAGAACATCGATGATATTCCTATTATTCAATAATTTTTATATTTATTTGCATAAGGGGTTCTTAGACTTCCACCAAAATGCGATATTAATTTCTTAATAGAACTCAGACCTGGTGCCACACCAATTTCAAAGACTCTCAATAGAATAACACCAATTGATTTTTAGGAATTGAATAAGAACCTCCAAGAAAAAACAATAAGAAATTAATCCGTCCATGTTTATCACTATAGAGTACCCTAGTTCTTTTCTTGAAAAAATAAAGATTGGACAATGTGACTCTGCATTTGTTATCCGGAGATAAATAAGATCACAATAAAAAAAGTGTAATCTTTCAGGTATTTATGATTTGTTTGATCAACAACGTGGAGCTCAATATTTTTATAAGATTTAACTTCATTCTAGATATCATCAATTAAGGGTCAGGATATAGGATATACCCAAGAAGAAATTTCATTTATTGTACATACACTATGAATATAAAGTGATACCTTTTAGTCTTAATAATTCCCCAACTATCTTCATTTATTTAAGGAATAGTGTCTTTAGAGACTACCTTAATCAGTTTGTGGTAGTATTTATAGATTATATTCTTATCTACTTAAAGATAAAGGAAGTGAATGAATATAAAATGTTACTTTTACTAAATACCTTAAAGAGGGATAAAATATATGAAAATTTATCAAAGTATCAATTTTGGATGAAAAAGGTTTCATTTTTATGTTATATAATATCAAGAGATGGTAGATTAGTAAACACATCAAATATAGAGGCTATAGAATGTTGTACTAGATGAACCTTGGTGACTGGGATCCCTATTTTTCTTGGTTTAGATAAATATTATCGATTATTTGTGAAAGATTTCTCAGGACTATCAAATCCTATGGCCATGTTAACATGGAATACAAAAATGTTCATCTAGAAAAATGAATGTGATGAAACTTTCAAGGAAATGGAGAGAATGTTAGATCCATTTAGAAAAATTTCGAGGAATCTCAAAGTTGATAAGAAATTCATGCTAATAACCACTGATGTGATCTAGAATTTGATTTTAGTAATAAGTTTTTTCTAATAATTTCTCCATGGAAGAAGATTATGATAGTCAGGAATAAAGGAAAAATAAGCCATATGTAAATATGTCCCTTTGAAATTCTTAATTGTATCAAGGAAGCAGCCTATCTCTTGGACCTTCCATGAAACCTCTATCATGATGATGTTGTGTTTTATGTATCTCTCCTAAGGATGTATATACCTGATGTTTCACATGAACATAACTTAGAGGTTATATCTCTAGAGAAATATATTTCTTATGAGGAATAACCGGAAGAGATTATAGATTATACATAGAAAGTTCTATGAAACAAGAACGATCACCTATTCAATGTTTTATGAAAAAACATGTAGTTTAAGGAAGCTTCGTTGGAACATTAGGATATGATGAGGAAATCATATTCTTAATTTTTTATATCAGATTGATGAATTTTGGTGGAAAAATTCATTATAAGGGGGGGGGGGGGGGGTAAAATGTTACACACCAAGTTTTTATAACCATTTTTTTAAATTAACTAAATTTCATTGAATGATTCCACATTAATCTATACTATGTTAAGCTTGAGTTATACACTACACCATGTTATGCTTTCTATTCACATAAAATTAGCTTAACTTGAATTACTAAAGTCACTGATTTTTAACAAAGCAATGATATATTATTAATATAAATATTTAAATGTGACTGTTATAACCTAGAAAATAAAATTAGTAATATGAATATTAATATATACTATTAAAATATAATGGTATTATATAAGCTAAATATATTTATAATAATATATATAACTTTTTATTATATCATTATATTATTAAAAATATTATTATCTCAAAACAATGTTTTTTTTGTATTTTTGGTAACGATAAAAAAGTTAATTAATGGTACTTTTATAAAAATAAATAAAAATAAACATTCTTTTGAAATCATAATTTCAAACTTAACATAGGGATATTTTTTGTGATTTTTTTTAAAAATTTATTTTTTGATGAATATTGAAAATTAGTTAATTTTAATTAAAAACTACCTTTTCGTTTGATTTATTAATATTGAAAAAGTATATTTTAAATTGGTTTTAATGTATAATTAGTTAAATTTCAGAACTTTTAATCCAATTTAGATGATTTTAAACAATTTAAAATTAAAATTGGATATAAAAACATTGTAAACATTTGATCTTTTTCATTTTAAAAACCCTCTTTCTCGACATTTATTCAAGATTAATTTTAAATTAATGTTGTACACATATTGGATTATAATTTCGAAAAATGGATCATATATTAGGAAAAATCATAATTAATAATTTATATTAATTCTAACTTAATTTTATTCCAAATTTATTAGTTAATGTAATTAAAAATTAATTATAGTGATTATAGTAAAAACGATATTACATAGAGGTTAAAATTAGAAAATAAGGAGTAAAAATGATCCAAAACTTGTCCAAAACCCATTTATAGATCAATTTTGGCCTTATAATGTCAAATATTTTAATTGTATCTACTTTTACACTTCTTATATATATAATATATTTGTGGATTTTACTTTTTCAATAATTTACATGTTTTCCACTGACCTACCTTGAAAAATGACACCCCACTCTTCATGGAACTCATGCCCTATAGATCGAACCGTCACTATCGAAATAACTTACAAAATTTCCTACCCACATCATTGAAGTGTTTATTTTTTCATAAATCCAACCAAGGAAATACTTTGGTGCAAACCAAAAAATATACCTGAAGAAGAGGTAATGTTCATCAATGAATGTTTCTATTTTTTTTATTACTCAAACCTGTCAAATTATTTTCATATCATGATTATATAGTAACATCAGTATCTTCCATATACTTTTATAATGTCATGTTATGGGTACAACCAACAACTACACACACTTCAATCAAATGGGTTATGAAATCGTCTTTTGTGTGTACGATGGACTACATCATCGCGAACCGTTGTCATTTTTTTCCATTACCAACTTTAACGGTTGAGAATAATGATTGAAATATTGATTATATTTGATATTTATTATGTTTATGATGTTATTATTATTCTTTAGTTATTATATCACACATACATTCAGGCTTTCCATCTTCTGGGAATATGATAACGTTGTTCGTGTGTATGGAAAACTACCACATCGAGAAGTGATGTGATTTATTCATGATTTACATGAAATGTATTAAGGATGGGTTTAACAAAAAAATGTTATATATATGACATTTTTTTCTAGAATTATAATATATCATATACATTTATTTATTTCAATATTATAATAAAATATAAACAGTGTGCATGCATACGTACGGCATACCATATCCATGAACAGTGTGGTTCATTTCATATTTTTACCATTTAAAGATTATTATAAATACATATATACTAAAGATATATGATATTTATATCATGATTATAATTCTTGGTATTATTAAATCGGGATTAAATTAGGAGAACTAAAAATATAGCAAATCAAAACATTTAATAAAAACATAGTGGTTATCACATGAAAGCGTAACTTTATCATTGAATAACTAATAAGCAAGTAATAAAAGGCCATAATAAAATAAAATATTAAAAGATATATAGGAATATAATTATTTAATATATTTATAATAAACATTTATATGTTATAAATAAATTTTTTATGATCACAAAGGAAGTCAAGACTTGAGGTAAGAGAATTTCATCTCACTTTTATTTTATGTGATTCACAAGCCATGTTCACCACCTATTTCTTGATTGTGATTTTTAAAATTCCCATATTTTTAGTTAATAATTCTTATAATAAGAATAATTAAGATTTACATATCCATTTTATGATATCACTTTCATGGGGTTTATGGTTAAAACATTACCAAAGATGAAAGGTAATTGTGTCTCAATTTTCCTTCATTGGGAAACATGTTATATTGTGCACCTACGTCCTTTTACAAGGTTTATATACAGTCCCTTTGAAATGAAATATCATTAATTTAATCATCATCATTATTTATTATGATTCATTTTATGATATTATTTTTTGAGGATTATTATTCAATGTTACCAAAGTGGTAAATATTTTATGTCACAATCCCATCGTTTATTAGGGTTATTTATGATTATATTTCCAATTACAATATCATGTGATCCATATCTCAAGAAATTCATGAATTTTCTTCCCCATTGGTTATTCATGGTCTTTTAATATAATATTACCATTATCCCACTATTTGATACTTATTATAAATAAGAAATGTTTTTAATAAAATCCGACTACATTTCTATATTTGGTAGGGAATATATTTTCTTTCAAAACCATGTTTTATAAAACAAATTTCCAAAAAATATTTATTATCATCAATAGTTTTTGTAAAATAAATTTTTTCCCATGTTTTAATTTTAATTTTTTAAGGGATCTTATTTTATTTTATCAAAATAATTCATGTTTGGATTTTACCATAATGTGAAATTAATCTTCATTTTAATGTGTATGAAATAGACATAATTCTCTACTACTATGACTAATTCATATTTCAAAGAACCCTTTATATTTTTTATGATTATTTTCAAAAGAATAATTTATTCAATATGTATTTTTTTAAAAAATATATATTTTCTAACCAGAAAGAATATTTTCCTCATGAATTTTTTTAAATGACCTTTCAAAATTGTTTTCACTCAATGATGACATCCATTTGTGTCACTAATTTTTTTTGTTGTTATAATCCAAGAATACCAATCATATTATTTCATGAAAATGGTTTATGTTTTTTGTGCAAGATTTTTATGAAACATTTTTCTCTTCTATCGGTTATAATATGTTACAATTGTTATGAAACCCTACTTATTTTCATCGGTTATTCTTTGATGAAAAGATTTTGAAACCTATCTATTTTCCACAAGTTATGATATTATGACATTTTTATGATACCCAATTCATTTCATGGGTTATGGTATGATGGGTTTTATGATATTGTGAGACATAGGTGTATGACTTCATTATGTGATGGGTTGGAGCTATATATCCTTCCAATAAATTGGGTAAATATTAATATGCCATGAGATAGATAAGACTAGAATGTAGAGTGAACTCAGTTTAGTAATAAAATTTTGGAATGGGATGTGATCCCAGTTCAGTAGTACATGGATGGAATGGAGATTGAACATAGTTTAGTAAAGTCCTCTTTATGTTATGATGGTCTTGAATGTAATCCTTGACTAATATGAAAATGTTTTTATATGTGTCTTTATAGGCAAAAATATACCTTGTTTTCTCCCATGGATCATGTTTTTATTCTGTTATGAATCATGTCTTATGAATAAACAATATTTATTCCTTAACTCATGGTTATTATCTTTGATATGATGGGTATAGTTTGTGTATTTTATACTCATGTTCCCATTTCTTTATGTTCATGTTATGCTTATTTATCACCCTTGTTTACACTTATAGATCATCTGAGCTAACCCTTTCTAATGTTTCCATTCCCTAGGCTATGAAGATACATAATATGCAAGATATTTCTAACAAAGGTTCTAGTTATGATGAATTTAGTGAGAAATGATATATGTCGCTTATGTAATATTGTTTATTTTTTCATGTTCCCAAAGGCACTAAACTCTTATTCTAATGAATATTCAACAAAAATGATGTAATTCCCAAAAACGTTAATCCTATGTCACTATACCTACTTCAACTAAATTATAGAAGGAATATAAAGATTCCATAATTAATCAAGAATTCTCCATTAGTGTAGTAAACATATTTCTCAGTATCCTCAATGGATTGTGTGAAGATTTTACTTATCATTCACTAGGAATAAACTGAATCATGATACTTAGAATCTACTATGAATTGAGTGAACACGATACATGGAATCCACTAGGTATTTTTTAAACATGTTTCTTGGCATCAACTATAAATTGAGTGAATCACACAGCATCTATAAGGCATTATCATATCCATACCTTGTTCTCAGTTTCATCATATATATCATCCCAAGTAATGCACACTCTCCCCCTAAAGGATAACCGTGTCGTGATGGTCCACCTAATCCTAGAACATAAAACAATACCCCTAAAGGCATGGTAACACCCATAATAGGGTGGTTCATAGAAATAAATGAATATAATATCATAATGAAAAATAGTGTCAACATATGATACATGTGATGAACATCCAACATGATGAAATAAGATAAAATTATACTCATGGGAAAAAGTATCATAAAAAGGTCACATGAGCTACACACACAAGTCATAAAAATAAATAAAACAGTCATAAAATTGTTCCCACATAAGAAACATATCAAGAAAACATGTTCATATAAGATCCCCAAACGATATGGAAATTCCTTACTCAGGGTTGCTTACAAATAGCTTCAAGGTTCGTTAATAATTAATGCCTGAACCACGTCCCACACCCATAGAAAACTAGCTCACATAGTAAGGATTTCTATTTTTTATTCTGATTCAACAAGAAGAAGTTTTAGAAAGTATAATCAAGAAGTTTCCACACCATAAATGGTGGATCTAGAATCACATACCTTAAAAAGTCCATAAATGGAACCAATTTTGAGGTATGTCTAAGGAGGGGCCTCCAATTCATTGGATCTATTATCAATCAAGGAATAAATCATTAATCCCTTTTCAATTCTAGAAAAAAATACTCGGATATATCCAAAAAACATATATTTATCATCGATCCATCAATATAAAATATACTTAACATGAGAATCAAGAATAATAGATTTGCAAGATGATCAGTCTATTGAAACATACTCATCCACATCAACCATTTACATGGAATTTTACTCTGGTCAAAAGGGATGTCATTAATATGCTGATACCACAACTGATATGAAAATGATTAAATAATTAGTTGTTAGTTGTTAGTTAACATTGAAATTCATAGATCGAGCATCAGTATTATAAACATATGAATCATTTCAATATAAAATAGGATGATTAAGAATGAAACCTAAATAATATAGTTTTTTTATCACTTAACTCCATTCTAGATATTTAACTCACTCATATTCATCTAATTATATCTTTGGAGGAGAGGAATTTTTTAGTTAAGGCCAATGGAGTCTCAATAATTTCGGGATATTCAATACAATGAAAAATGGGTCATAGCATACCATAAATTTACACTAATGTGGAATTTAGATCACTAATTTCATGATTTCATGGTTTGGCCACATATTTTGACAAATTGTGCACCAACCATGAACCATTTATGGGATTCTAAACAAGCTCATGGTTTTTCAAACCATTCTCTAATCATGTTGTTGGCCACTAGTTCATTCCGGCTTGTTCCCATATGTGTACTTATGATTTTTAAAACTATTTTCATTAATCATGATCTAATCCTTGAACAACTACCTTTATATACATGATTTATTAGAGAATATTAATGGTTGGGACACACCTTTCCCAAACTGTGAACCCTTGAAAAAGTCACTCAAAACTCTCTAAAACCATCCCAAAATCCCCAAAACATCACCCAAAAAATATATATCTCAAAAAATATGAATAAAATATTAAATTAACTGGTAGCATAGAACCAAATCTGAGTTTTTTACATTAGATACACCGTATGTGGAGTGAGAGTGATTATTTTTATTAAATGTTATATTAAATAAAATTATTGAATTATAATCAACGAAAAATTCAATTCCATGTTTAAATTTAATTATGAAAAAAATTAGGCTTGATAGATAACTGAAATTAAATGATGTTATTATGTTTTTTTATATATTTATGGGTGAGAAAATAGATGATAGTTAAGAGTTTATAGTAGTAAAAATTATGTGTACTAATAATTATACTAGTAATTTTTATGAGAGAAGGAGGGAGAGAATGTTTGTGTCGTATATTTCATTATAAACTATAATAAATTGTGATTTTAGAAACTATCATTTTTCTAAATAAATATTATATTAATTTATTTACCAATTACTACATAAGATCCCCAATAATAATAAAAACAATTTTGATTGGGAATGTTTATATAATGGTTAAATACTCAACTAATTATGGGGTAATATATTATTTAAGTGAATCCTAGACAGTTTGTTTATTTATGATTTGATAATTTCAATACCTCATTTCTATATAATTATAATTTCTCATATCATTTTTTAAAGCCTTTATTTCCTACAATATGAGTAAGGAAATAAGTTTTAAGATCTCACTTTCCATGGAAGAAACATTATAATTGATTATATTTGTTGTTTGATTATTCATTTTTATGTTTTTTATGAACTAGTATTGTAGAAAAATATATCACCATTAGGGTTGGTATATCATATGTTTTTATGTATGTTTTTGTTCAGTTTTGAAAAATAAATACATGTATAGTATCAATCATGGGTTTCAAGTGATGAAGAGGTGTGTATACGGATTTACAATGAGGAGACTAATACATCAATCACATGTACAGTTCATCGACTACATAATGAAACTATAGACCATAAATTAAAATATTTATAAGACCTTAAAAATTCAAATGAATAAATAGATCAATTGTATGTTTTTAATAAACTGTAATAATAATGGATTGACTGTAATTTAATCCACCATATAAGATATGTGAAAATTTTCTATGTGTTGAATCAACTGCACAATGAGTTTCAAATGACCACACTGATCAATCGAACTTAATTTAAATTTTCACAAATACATAAATAAACTCCATGTTCATTACAACTAAAAATATGAATTGATCAACCACATGAATGGATTCACCACATGATGAATCTGATGAACCATGAATGAAAAAAAAATTATGTCGTAGAATGACATCACATTCATTATGATCAACTGCATGTCCATATTGACCACAAATTGAATTTGATTGATCACACGTTGATTTAATTTTTCCAAATGACGAAAACCAGGGCCTACATAAAGGGTTTACCTACCCTATGGTTTTTCTTACAGCAAGGGTTTACCTAACATAAGGTTTGAACTATTACATGGTTCAATCTATCACATGAAGTTCATCATATAGATATAATTTATCTTTCGATTCTTCATTAAATTTTATATTTTCATTTACAACATGTCTATAGAGATTATTCTTATTATTTTATTTAATCTATAATTACTCATTAATAATTTTGGTGTCATATAGTCCTTTTTTGAGGCATTTTAAAATGATTTTCATAAAGTACAATGAGGTTCATCTATGTTCAAGATTCACTTATAATATTTACATCATGAGATTCATAATTTAATCATTAAGAATTTGAAGAGTTACATTTAATCGAGATATCTGGATGTATTCCAATGATTATGAAATAAATTTTTGGGGAATATTTTACCATTATATTTACTATTCTAATGAGATACACTATATAGCTTGTTTGTAGAATAAATGTACTCATGGGAGTGATTTCTATGAGCATTAAATAAATAATTAAAAATAAAAAATGATTAATTGGTATGAATATTCATATAGATCATGTCAAAAAATTATAATAAAATGGAATTATGAAGGTTCTCATGAGAAATATTCAGTATTTAAATATTCCTTCCAAATGATGTTTATTATTCTAACTTATGGAGGTGCTTCATGAATTTAAAAGTAGATAATATGTTTTTTTAATGGACATACTTCCATAACACATGTACTAGGGGAACTGATTGGTCTCGAAGAATCTTCATTCTCATATCAGCTATAAAAATTATATGGTCCTCAAAGGAGGCATCGATCTGATGCTCAACCTCCTCGGGATGAAAAATGTGAGATGGGTCTGAGTAATAGTGGCACTACTGAGATATGTGGAAGATGCCATGCATGACTCAGTACCTCTAAGACAAATACAACTGAAAGTAAACCAACCTGACTCTCTCCTAAATCACAAATAGCCCAATATATCTCCGGGAAATGTTACCCTTTATACGTATCCACCTTTTCCCCAACCTCGGTGAAACATGTAAGAAACCCCAATCCCTGGCCATGAACTCTAAAGGTCGTATTCGGTGATCGACATATGATTTATAACAAGAATGTACAGTATCCATCCATTTTTGAATCATCTAGTCCTATTATGAAGCCTTCTGCATGAGGCGCGGTCCCAATAAAGCTTCCTCTCCTACCTTTATCTAGTGCATGGGTGAATGACATGGCCTACTGTATAATGACTCGTAAGGTTCCATTAGTATCATTTCATGGTATCTGTTATTATATCAAAACATAACCAGTGGAATGTTCCTCTCCCAAGAGCCCCCAAAATCTAGGATGCATGCTCACATAATTTCCTCTAGCACCTATATCATACGCTCTGACAGGCCATTAGTCTGAGGGGGTATTATGTGCTCCGAAGAACCTGTGTACCTAGTTACCTATGATAACTCTACTAGAAATGAGATGTAAAGTGGGCGTCCCTATCTGAAACGATATTGTGTGGGAGCCCATGATTTCGTACCACCTCTCAGATGTAGAAATTTCCAAAATCATTAACACTGAAGGTGTCTTTAATAGATAATAAATTTTTGGCCTTTGTAAGCATGTCAAAAACAACCCACACAACATTGTTAACCTGAGAAGACCTCAAAAAACCAGTCTCAAAATCCATTACGACATCATCCCATTTCCACTCTGGGATAGGTAATTGGTTGAAAATCTCAGCTGGTCACTAATGTTCTACCTTCACTTGCTGAGAGGTGGAACACCTCATAACAAAACCATCTACCTCTCTCTTCAAACCCGACCAATATTAATCAGGGCGCAATTCATGGTACATCTTGGTGACCCCGAGATGCACTACCCAAGATGAAGCATGGATCTCCTACATCAGCTCCTGACATATGTCCACTAGAACCCAAAAACGTCCATGGATACATAGGATCTCATCATCACCTATCGTCCAACCTAGAGGAGGGTCCTCACCTACCACACATTCCCGTATAATGAGGACATCAAAATCTGATAGCTTCCTCATCCTAAATCCTTCTAGGATGGTATAGGTAACAGCTAAGGATGAAATAAAATTCTACCCTTTCTATCTTGCACCTCCAGATACATCTCTGAAAACAATATCATAAGCTTCCACTCACTACTGGACTACCTCACTGTCTGTATCAGATTCATCTTGCTTAGTGCATCAGCCACTACATTTCCATTTCCAAACAAGTAGGAAAGATCAATGTCAAAGGAATGTAGGTACACCACCCACCTTCACAGCCTCAAATTCAGATCACGATGCGTAAAGATATACTTGAGTCTTTTTTGGTCTATTTACACCACCAAATGCTCTCCCAATAAATAGTGCCACCAACAGCGCAATGTGTGATAATTTGAATCTAACTCGAGATCGTGCGTAGGGCAATTCTCCTCATGAGGACTTAACTACCGAGACCCATATGTCGTGACTCGATCTCCCTGCATCAGAACATCCCCCAACCCAATACTTGAAGAATTATAGTACACCATGTAGGTTGTTCTCTGCTCTGGTAGTATCAGGATTAGTACTGATGTCAACCTCCCTTTCAGCACCTAGATGGATGTCTCACAAGACTCTGACTACACAAACTTCACACCCCTATTAGTCAAGCCTGTCAATGATGCTTATAAGTGTGAGAACTCCTGTATAAAACACCAATATTAGACATATATCCCTAATAAACTATATATGTCAAATAATTTTTGGTATACTACCACGAAAATATAGCTCTCACATTGTCTATGTCCACCAACACTCATGTCTCTGAGATGATGTGACCCAAGAAGTGAATCTGATCCATTCAAAAGTGGCAATTTGGGAGATTATCATATAAATGATACTCTCTCGGTGAATTCAAAATTAACACAAGATGGTTGGCATGGTCATGCAAACTGTGAAAACAAACCAATAAATCATGCATAAAAACCACTTTAAAATGATCCAAATAAGTATGGAACACTCAGTTCATCAGCGCTATTAAAACTGCAGGCGCATTCATGAAACTGAATGACATAACCATATACTTGAATAACTCATACCTACTATGAATGTTTGTATGAGGTATGTATGTAGGTTGAACATTCACAGGGTGATATTCTAACCTCAATTTGAACTTTGAGAACACTCAATATCCTCAAAGAAGATCAAATAGGTCATCTATCTGAGGAAAAGGATATCAGTTTTTAACTGTTAGTTGTTTTAGATTCTAATAGTCTACACAAAGCCTTAGAGTTTCTTCCACCATTTTTTCATAAAGGAATGGTGAAAACCATAGATATGTATTTGGTATAATAAACCCCTTCGCCTATAAATCATCTAGCTACCTCTTGAGCTCCTATAACTCCATATTAGAAATCTTTTAAGGAGAAATCGATACCATCACAACTCCGAGAACTAGATCGATGGAGAAATCCACCTACCAATCATGAGTTAAACCAAAAATTTCATCAGGAAAGATGTCCCTGATGTGATCAACCAATGGGGGAATGTTCACTTGAACCACACCCTTCTCTTCTAGAAACAAAGTAGAAATATGTGTTTTCATCCCACCCATCCCATGATGCTCGGGTCTAGCTTTGATTTCCTAGACATCCAATTCACCCTTGTGAATAAACACTTCACCCTCTGGTGATGTGAGAGTAAAATTTCGGTGATAGCATTCAACGTACATTTAATAAGCCACGAGCCAGTTTATTTTGAGAATGACGTCAAAGTCTATCATCTCAAGGACGTAAAGATCCCAGAAGAAGCAGCACCCTCCGACCTCAAGGGGACAGCCCATACACTATCACACATCACCAGTTATAACTCCCAATGGTGTGTTGATCATCAAAACACCCTCAAGAAGGATCACCACAATCCCATGGCTTTTTACCTCTCGTGTAGAGATAAATTTATGAGAGATACCTATATTGAAAAGAATATATGAAATAGTAAAAGCTACTATGATCGTACCTCTCACTATAGACGGTCTGAGATCCTTCTCCCATTGGGTGTATTACACTACATAAACTTAGCCTGTATCATGGGCTTGTGACCCTTCGTAGCTACCCTATACTGGTCCACCCTGCTGTCTATAAGAACCCGGTGTGTGGATACCATAGCCATGACAAACACTTCCCTGGCCTGACTGACCTACACTTTTCCAGCTCCCAGCCTAACGCATAGCTAAAGAACGTACTTCTGAACCCCACATCGGATCTAACCCCCTACCACTCACAGATAGAGGGAACACCCTACCAAACTGTTACATGTGCCTCATCCTATAACAAAGTCGGCACTCTACTATGTTGTATTCACGCTTGTTTTTCACGTGTCCTCTGCTACCTCACTGATGGAAATATACCAAGCTTCCTGCACCCACAAACTAATTAGAACACACATCACGAGAATCCTCAAAATGGTGCTTCCTGTTTGATGATATAGATCCACTGGGGCGAGAAACAATATTGCCCTGTTTTTTACCCCCAGCATCCCTAACGTTCTTCTCTATCATCAGCACCAAATTCACAATCTTAGTGATATAATGATACCTGAACATGTTGACCTATGATTTGATAGCATGTCTGAGACATTCCTCAAAGGGTCTCTCCCTCGACAGCTCATCAAAAAGATACATTAACACAAAAAACTATAGCACTATAAAGAGTTCTGATTATTCCATAACTGTCATCATGCTCTGCACCTGATGCATAAACTTAGTAGTGTACTCTTCTCGCAGAGTCTCGGGAAAAAATTAGTCATAGATGTGGTTTTTGAATTCATCCCAACCCATATTCTGAAAACTACCAGTTTGGTTCAAACTATCACACAAGCGCTTTGCCTCTCTATGTAGCATATAACTCACGAGCATGACCCTCCCTTCTAGAGGCATCTCCATATGAAAAAAAATTTCTTACATGGTCTCATGACACAACTCTATATCATATGGTCCATCATTCCCTACAAATGTAGGAGAATGGTACTACCGAAACACCCATGTCATCTTAGCCATAGTCAAGGCTGGATGCGGTGGTCCCTATATCGTATGCATATAGTAAAATAAACCCTCACAGAACTGTGCCTTAGCATTTGTGTCTGGAATAGACTCAGGTTTCCCAGATAACACTATATGAGGATATTCTGGTAGCTCGTTGCCCACCATCTCTGATGTATGCTCATCACCTCCCTCGCGGCGTACCACTAGAGTTTGTCATGGTGGCATGTTTCTACAAATCCAAACACACACCTCAAGAAAAATCATCATCAAAGAACAAAGATCCAAATCATTGAACATGTCAAAACCCTCCTAGAAACCAAGTTAAAGCCATAGCCTACTCTTAAATCTAGGACTATATAATGAATATCCAACAAACCACTAGATACTAAGCATATTTCCCACCCAAAAGACATGTCTAGGTATAGTATTTATCCACTATTAATGTTTCTATTTCCATTTCATATTTAGTTATTCAGAAAATTCCATCAATGGTTTACCAATTCTAGAATCCATGAGGTCCTATAACACCTTATGAAACCAAAACATGGTTCCCATTCAAACATACATGTAACAAGTTAATTTAACATTTTCATTTCACAGGTGCATTATTTACCAACTCATAATGGCCCATAATCCTTATGAATTGAAAGATTATGTCACACCCTTATCCAATGCTCCCAACTAAGACAATAGCAGGAACAACAATTACATCAACTATCACAATAGTATGCAATATCTAATGCATCCTAGATGGCATGGCATAATGCAAGTCATGGGATTTTAAGAAGTTTCTATATAATGCATGAGATGGAAGACCCTCATCTCATCGGTTTTCAACTAAAATAGAACCCAAAATTTAACAGTAGTAATAGAAAAAATAAAGTGTGTCACCCGATGGTAAAATCAAATAAATCGTAACAGTAAAAATCCATAAAATCAGAACTCAATTCGAGGAAATTTGGCTTTTCCCTGTATGTTGGGTAGCTACTCATGGGCACAGTTTATTACCAAACTCCATTTACTTCCTATACCTATCTAATATCGACATATAGTAAGTTAAACTAGAAAAAACTCCTCTGATACCACTTTGTAACGTCCCAGACCCGGATGCCACCAAAAACAGTGCCCCGATCCCAGCTGGTCACATGGAATCAAGTGCATCTCTCAAAATGCCAAAGGCTGCTGACTAGCAGTGAGGGCCTATGTGAGTCAGTGAAGAGAATACTGCCTCATTAACAGAGTATTGCACTGAAATTAAAATAGAATGTAAATAGTGGAATAAAAATAAGCAGTCAACTAAAATTAAGACATGACAAGAATACATATCAATAACTAGAAGTGTATTATATTCAAGATTATGTAGATTATACAAGTATCTAGAAAGAACCCAGAATAGGTATATGGAAATGTAATACAATACATGTACCAAAAAGAAAAAAATACAAAAATGGGTTCCCTACATCGTAAGCCTTAGCTTGGCCCTATGCTCCCCTACTCCAAATCCACAATCGACAACCTAAACTAGGGTGCTTTCCTCTATCATCAACTGACACCATAAAATCTGTTTGGGTCCACAAGGAGGACCAAACATGGTGTGAGATAAAAATCCTAGTGAGAGACCACCATGGTCTATACAATTCTAACACCAATTCTAGAAAAGTGCTAGAAAGTGTAAACAACCAGTAAATAAAGGTGTATTCTCATGGAATAAGTCTACTAATGTAAGTAAAACCAACCTACCATCAAGGCTACATGAAAAAGAGATTCATCTCCTAATAAGGTAGCTATGAAAAGTAAACAATAAAGTCACATGTCCATGTCGTACATCTATCTATTTAAAGAAATCCACAACCATGATGTATAGAGAATTCAAGTGTCCCATGACCATGTCATATAGTGGAGTCAAATATCCCCTTAACACACCATATAGTTAAGTGTAGACTGCAAGGGTCGGATATAAGGTTTCAGTAGACCAAGGAATCCATGTAAAATATATAGACCACAGAGGGTCGGATCTAAAGATATTTTCCAAGGAATCTCATTGAGTCCCATGAGAATCCATGGTGGAAACTCAGTTAGTAAATGGTTGGGGTCCAAGGATCATGGTAATATCATGTCCTACGCGATCCCAAGAAAACTGGATCCAAGGGGTAGCAAGGCCCGGTGCATCCCATAGAATCAAAACCCACGTGGCAGAGTGAATCCAAGGTGTCCACTACCAAATTCCAAACCCATGGAGAGAAGTCCACAAAATCTATCAAACCATTCAATTAATCATTAATTCATTCAAATTAAACATTCATTCCATGTGAGTATACCCACTCACATCAATCTACACAATCCATGATTATTCCCACTCATGAAAACCATTTATTAAATAAAATCTTATGGGCCTAACCTCCCATATAAACCAATTAAAATTCCATTAGTCATTTAATATTGGTATATCCATCCATATTATCCATTTATGATGCCAAAATATCAAAAAATGTAAGTAATAACATGATATTAATAAAGCAAGGAGGTAGTATATCTCCAAAACAAACTACTCGATCTATCAAGCAATCTAAGGGATTCCTCTAACTAGGAAATCACAATCCCACACCCCATGGGTGGTTTAAACTAGCATAAAAAAATTATCTCCCTTAAGGACAACCCCTTGGGTGACTGTGAAATGAGAAATGTGTGCCAATGCACCCAAAAGAACCTACATGCATCCTCACTAGGTCTGACTAAATATATGAAAAGAAATTCACTCAAAAACAAGGCATTACTAGAATGTTTGTCGGACAGAAAGAAGGCCAAACACTCGAAATGCACCTAAAAAAGAAAAAAGAAATTATAGATTACCTAAATCGCATTTTCTATAGACATCTCATCCAGTATCATATTCTGATTCATCCTCATTTTGATGAAATATTGAGAATGGACAAAGAAAGGGATATTAGGTCATGTGTGCCTAAATCCAAAAAGTGTAGTCATTATTCCCAAGAATCAAGAACGAATAAAAAGGAACAGGTTACTTATTGATGTGGTTCCAACAGGAAATATGGTGCTTGAATTAGAGTCTGTTCGACTTCTATATATGAAAAACTAAATTGGAGTTGTTTTTGGTTCCAAAAACAAGAGAAAAACTTATGTATGTCAAAAGTTAATCTGCTACCTATTTTATAAAAAAACCCACTTGGAATGTACATGATTTGCAATCAAAATTCACAAGGTGTACTTCCCTTTTTATTTTTTTCTGAACCAAACAGGTTACACATCATGATAGGCTAGTACATGGTGTATTCTAGAAGTACACAACATGTAGATCAATTAGATGATGTTTACCTATCCAAGATCCAGATTTCTGGCAGTTTCCCCCTTCTTTCCCAAAAACAACCCAACCGGGCCATGACATGGCCTAGGGTCTTAGACAAAAAGGAAAGAAACAACATTAACCTGAAAGGAGAGATCCATACCTCATGAAAATCACGGTATATTGCACACATCATGGTTATAGTAGGGTTTTCAAGAGGCTTTGGGATCATGTTATAGATGAACACTACATTTCATCCCTAGATGGATGGATAGATGGAGTAGACCATCTAGGTTTCAGAGTATATACTAAGAGCTTGTTTTTTGGATATCATCCTAAGATATATGAATCACTTTCCATTCATGTATTTTTCCTATAATAACATCTGTCAATCAACTATTTGTATAAGACCTTTCAAGTCCCTATATAGGACAACCTACATGTCATCATTATGTTGGAAAATATCAGTGATACATCTCTTGTTTGGAAAGAGCTGGTGCAAGAAATGATAGAGAATGTTCAGGTCATCTACAGTCCTAAGAGTACAAATATTATTTGACAGAAATATTACATCAACTGAATTTATAGGCCATTTGTGTTTCAGTAGGGAAACAATGTTTTCTTAAGTGTCTCCCCATAAAAAGTGTTCCTATAATGTCCCAAACCAATAATCCCAAATCTGGTGCATTACTTTATTAAATTAGCAGAGATAAAAGTGTCAAATCCTAAAGGACTGATCAGTTTAGAAATCTTGGAAGATAGATCACATACATGAACATTACCTTACAATTTCAAACATAAAATAAAAAAATATATAATTCTTTGATTACCCCATTATCCTATCTTAACCTTTAATATCAGTAATAATACAAATCTTGGAATCCTTGGAAAATAAAACATAAGAAATGGTTGAAATCATATGCTTAGTAATAGTAAATAATATAGAAGAATATTTCAAAAATAATCATAAATATTTCAGGTAAGTATAAAACTGAAACACAAACCTTTTAAACATAATCTTGAGCATAATATGGAAAGAATAAATCAAATAATTCCATATAAACATTCACAAGGAGATTATACTAGTTGAATAATCACATGAAATATTAATAACTAGTCTCATAATGAGGGAATACATAATTCCAGACATCATAACCATACATTCAAGGCCTTGTTCCAAAACCATAAAAAAATGGGATAGACATTAGTCAAAACCCAAACTAGTACGTCACAGGAGAACTACTGATGCATCGAGGGGATTTCATTAACCAGTCCCCAACCTATAGGGATTCCATTAACTAGTCTCAAACCTATAGGGATTCCAATAACTGGACCCAAACCCATCACATACTAAGTCCAATGCATTCCTCATATGAAATGGATGAAACATAACCCACATAAACATTAGTATTAAATCTAGAATACGAAATTTTAATACATTAACCATAAATTATGAATTGTATAAAACATCACATCCATAGTCCAAAATAACATAAGCCCTTAAATATAATATAGTAGACTTTATCATAATAAATCAACCTCAAATAAGTATAAAATCCAATAAAGGATGTTGACATAGATGAAAATAATCTTGAAAAATAATTAAAAATTTCTTTAGAGAAAATACCCTTGTTTTAGCCTGATATCATTTAAAATATGAAAAAGTATAAAAGAAAAAATTTCATTTTAAAATAACCTTTTATTATTATAAGAAAATAATTAAAACATTAATCCATCATGATGGTGGAAAAATAAACTCACTCCATATAAGTTAAAAAAACATTCCATTCATCGAAAAATCTATAAAGTACACCATTTGGAAAATGACAAAAAGATACTTTCAAAACTGTTTTCCAAAAATTCAAACTTGGTTAAAAATTCCTTTAAACAGTTGTCAAGGAATTGTAATAATATTTTTAAATACATTTTTAGGAAACATGTACATTGATGATAAATATGTCCTAATAGATACTTATGTATAAACAATATAGGATAATAATGATATTTTGAAATTAACCATTTACTTATACTTGATTCCTTACAAACATGTGTAAAACTGTTGTATAGTTTTTTTTAAACATATTATTTACTTGAACCAAAATAATTATAATTTTTATGATATCATATATAGTTTAATTAATGACTTTATATAAATTTTTTATTAATAATTCCATGTTAAAGTAACATTTCAGTTAATAACCTCTTTGTTTATCGTGCATGTTTTGACATGTTATTCAAGATAATTTTACATAGATAATGATTTAATTAATTCAAAAATATCGTAAATGATATATATAACATATATATTTATTTCTTAAATATATATTTTTATATATTATAGATATATGAAATGGAATACGCCGTTCATGGAGACGGTAGGTCATAAAAAACGCATGAAAGTTGTTTCCATTTTATTATTATTTTGAATGGAAGAATATAAATGAAATATATGTATATGTATTATAGTAGAATTATTATTTAACAAATTTCATATTTATTAATTATATAAATTTTTATAACCATTAATGAACTATTAATGTGTATGATGAACCTCGTCACGTTGTGGAGACGATAATCCATACGTACGCATGAGCAACAATATAATTTCCTAATTCGTAAAAGTGTGAGGAATTAAATGGTATATTAATTATATAGAATAAATATCATATAAAATTTATTATTTATATCCATTATATTGAAAATTATACCAATCTAAATAAAGTGGTGGTGAAGAAAAATTACATCGTTGTGCGGCGATGGTAAGTCTTGCTCACACACGCATGATGATATTGTTTTTCGTAAGATGGATAAAAAGAAGAATTTGATTGTCCCATAATAATTATAATGAATAAGTATATATTTGGTACAATATTTGTTATTTTATTATGGAATATCATATACTTTTTAAATAGAAGAATAAAATAAATTCAATTGATTTTGTAAAACAATTACCTCTTCTTCGGTAGACTTCCTTTGGATCTACTCTTAAATAAACTAATTTTGGTCTTTTTAAAAGACCAAGACCACTATAATTAAACTAATAATTTTAATTGGAGAATTTTTCAGGGTTTGGTCAAACTATAAGTATCATAGTGTTGTGGTAAAGTGAGGATGGAGGTACCATTTTATAAGAGAGTGATGTGGCACTCTTTAAATCCTTGAAAATATTAAATTAATGCAAATTGATTATCAATTTCCAATATCTCCAAAGAGAGTTATTTCAAATATAATATGAGTATGGGTCGAAATACTATCATCCAATGAATTTTAAAAAGTTTAGGTCACAAAATTAGACTTATCTTTTTTATTTAACCATGGGTTATTCTTTTTTACTCTTACCATGACAACATGACTTTTTACCCATAGGGGTAATATATTTACAATAAAATTGCAAAAGAAACAAAAGGTGATAATTGATTAAATATTTAAAATTATTATAGTTATTTGGCCAAATTATATATTTTTATAAATTTTATATCATTTAATAAAATATTATTTTTTTAAAGTATCATTTTTGTAAATTCTCATACAATTTATTATTGGTCTTTTCAAAAATATCATAAAAACATTATAATTTCTAAATAAAACTCCTAATATATCTATAACATGTCTATGTTATCAATAAAATTATTTTATGTCATTAATAATGTTAAATTATATTTGTTATAATATTTTTAAAATCATATATTTTATATTTTCATTAACTATTCAATTACTGCATCATTATTATGCAAGTCGTTTATTAAAATTTTTAATATCTAAAAATAAAAAAAATATGATGAAGATAAAAATAATATATTTCATATTATTATTTATAGTCTAATTTATCTTATTTATTTCCCTTTATTAAAAACTATTTACTTATTAAAATTATGTGTATGATATTTAAAACCTATCTTTGAATAAAATATAATAAAAGTCTAATTAATACCCATCTGGATGAAAAAAGATAATAATTTTATCATGGGGTTTCTTTTGGTTGAAAATATCTCATCAAATGAAATTAGGTCGTGTTTTTTTGTTAATTTTATAATATTAAAATATTATTTTTAGCTTTAATTAACAGATTTACCATTAATCATGGTAAAATAAATACTATAGTTTTTATTCAAAAAAATTAAGATGATTCTATTAAATAAATTCATATTTATTACAACCATTTAATCCAATTTTTTCAAATTCAATACACAAAAGTTCCCAAATTAAGTTTAACACTAATCTGCAGACATGGTGAGAAGGCAAGTTAAACAAACTGTTCGAAAGTTTAATAATTTGTTTATAAATAATTTTAATATAATAATTATGAAAAAGACATAAATTTGATTAATATTTTTATAACTTATATTTTGTGAATTTAAAATAAATTTAAAATATAAAAATTATTTAAAAAAAATTAACTATATTGTAGAATTTCTCTCTATTCATCAGAAAATGAAACTTCTCAGAATAATACACAACAATAATCCTAAACTAATTATGATATTCAAAAATTAAAAAATGAAGGTTATTTTGAGAAATAAAATTTATAAAATTTCCAAAATTTAGTTTTAAAATTGGTGCATGATTAAAATTATGTAAAATTACACTTTTGAAGATAAAGTTTTTATATATAATTTTTTTTTATTATATAATTTTTTAGAAAACACATCATAAGGATGTTAAACTTATTTGGTATATATGTAAATTTCATAATGTGGTTAATAATATTCATAGCCTCTCTTTAAACGGCTTGGTTAATAGATCATGGTGAATTAAAACTCAGTGTTATGTGCATTATATGATATAGAATATATTAAATTTGTTAAAAAATAAAAATATTGTAAATTATTATGATGTTACAGTCTCCCCACCTAAATTAAATCGTGTGCTCACAATTTAAACTTGATCTTAGTAATCAAGAGTTTGATATTTGAAAATACTATTTTTGAAAACCCCCCATCATAAATTGGGTTAATAACACATGGTCATTATAAGTAGGAAAGAGAAATAGGAAGGCCCCTATAAGAATATACATTCGAATAGGAGAAAATTAATTTGAATTAGATATACTAACGTAGAGGAAAATTGTAAATATTTATAGAGAGTGATTGAGTTCATCAATCACAAACAAGTAAATGATCAATTTATAATTAAGGGCCTCAAATACACAAAATCTATGATGATTTAAAATACCATCAGTTCAACAAAAATTAACATTTTTTTAGATTCTTTTCTGAGGGTTGATGAATTTATTAACTCTATATGTATATTATGAAATATACTTAGTATATAGGTTTCTTTAAACAAAATATTATCATTTGGTTGTTCCTTTAATTATTTATACATATTATCATAGAACAAGTTGCATCATAGTATGAAGTAATACATTAACCTCTAAAACTATTTCCAAAGGCCAACATAAACAAATGGTTATATTTTCCAAAATGAAAATATCAATATTATTTTTTACAAAATTAAATGACTCATAATATTCAAATTCCAAAAATATGAATAAAAGCATCATTTATTCCATTGAAACATGGTAATTGAAATAAAACATTATTAAAAATATGCATGGTTACATTTTCCTTAAATAGAACATAGGTTATTAGATAACCTCCTTAAATGAAAAAAATTCTAAACTCTATCAATGCTGGAATAAACCAAAATTTCAATAAATCATTAATCAATTCCAGGGTAGTCAATACTATCCAATTTATTTTATCCAAATAAATAATCTATTTATTCACATATTATTATCTCAGTATTAAGAACATATTACGGGTTATCTTTCCCTCAAATATATATTTTCCAAAAATGTTTAACAAGCTAATATCTAAATTTTCTTAGTACCATAAAATATCAAATTTTTAATTAAATAGTATTGTAGTACAATCCTTATATATCTCATTATTATTATAAAAATAATATAATAACATAATTAGTGAATCCAAAAACACAGATACCTTAATTATTCCAATTTGACTATAGTAAGAGCATAATATTGACCATGATCCCATTATTTGTTTTGTGATATATTTCCATGAGGATTAGTATAATCATTTTTATAATGTCCCATGTCTTTAAAATTTTAGTGTTACATTTTTAGAATATTTATTTCCCTTACAATCAATATCCTGATGACCTTTCTCTCAACACATGCAATATACTCATATTCCATCAAGGCATGTACTATAGTGTTTCTTCAGAAAATTATCACATATGGTAAAATCCTTCATTACCATTTTCCCTTTATCCTTATATTTATCCACTTTTCTCTTATTTTGTCATTTTACCTTAAATTCATAAGAATTAAAAAATTATTTCTCTATCTTGATAGCACATGAGATTATATCTTTGTATGATAAAAATGTTTTGAAGAACAATTCCTTTCAGAGAAATGGCATTAACCCATCAATGAAATGACCAATATTACTCATTATATTATGTATGTGGTGAAAAAAAATTCTTTCTAGTCTTGTAATGTTTGATTAATATATATAAACATCCTCATCATCATTTTATCTCAAATTCATGAATTATCTCACCATATCTGCTCTCTATTAATGAGGGAAATACTTTTCCAAGAAAACATTCTTAAAATCCATCCATTCCATACAAGAAAATTCATTATACTATTTCATTTTCTGAATCAGTGACCATCATTGATCATCTTATCTTGAGAGATAATAAACTACCATGAAAACATTCTCCCTTTTGTTTCTTCCCAATGCATGAAATATCTTCTCTAAAGATCTTATCCATTATTTAGATATATGTGGATTTTTATTCCCAATGAATGTTGGAGGTCGTTGTCTCATGAATTAGTATAATACTATTCCTCCAAATTATATATTAGAATGCTCTATAAAAATAAGGTTATTATTTATAACCTGAATGAATTATCCCAGTATATTTATAACATTTTTGACCCCAGTTGCAGCTCGATCCCCAACTCTTTTTTCTTACATAAGAGGGATATCCCTACATGAATTATGTGTGTTGTTAATGTTTCCATTCCTTCCACTATGCTACATTTATAAACTATGGGATACACTATATTATATCATAACATTTTGAAACATATTGTATAACTAGAGAAATAGTTAATAAAATATACTAAATTAAGAATTTATATATAAATAATCCCTAAATCATAAAAAAAGTTTCATTGTAGACATATCAACTTTTAAATCTTCCATAATGATTTGAAAATAAATTTTTATTTATCCTAATAATATCCCTCAAGAGTTTCGAACTAGGTACATAATATATACTATCATCATTTACCAGTTTACGACAAGTCAGGACTGACACACCTTGTAAGAGTTGTTACTCATAGTTAAATTTTTGCCAAAACCATGTCCACTTGTAGTATCATGAAAGGGATTTACTTCTAGGAATAACCATATTATAATAACCTAAATAATAGTGGATAATGTTCTTCTACACTTATCATTAAAATATTTCTTATATTTATGTTCTCTAATCTAGATTTTCTAAATATAGTTTCCACAGAAATTTAAAAACCTCCTCTAATACCACCTGTAATGCCCCGAAATAAGAATACAAGAGTCAAGCCATTAGTTTATTACATTGGAATATATAAAAGTTCCTAATAACAAATGACAGATCATTTAATAAGTCTTAGAAAATAGATCTCATAGATGAACCTTAAATTAAAATTTCATACATAAAATAAAACAATGATAATTATTTGAGAATGCCATTATTCTCTTAGTTTAACCATGTATATTAGTCATAATACACATCTTGGTATCCTGGGAAAATAAAGAATAAGTAAGGGGTGAGCTTAGATTCATAACAAGGGTTAATAATATGGTTGAAATTCTATAAATAATCATAATAATTTAAGTAATGTATAAAACATTAACACAAGCCTTTTAAAAAAAATCTTTAGCATAATATGGAATGAATAAATCATATAATTTCATATAAACATTCACATTGATATTATACAAGTTGAATAATCATATGAAATATTAATAACTAATATCATAATTAGGTAATACATAATGTTGGAAATAATAACAATACATTAATGGCCTCATGCCAAGATCGTTGATAAATAGGTAGGATGTTTGTTAAAACCCAAACTAGTTTGTCACATGATAAATATTGATGCATCAAAGGGTTTTCATTAACCATTCCCCTACCCATAGGGATTTCATTAACCAGTCCCCAAACCATAGGTATTTCATTATCTAGTCCCCAACATGTCCCTTACTAAGTCCAATGCATTACTCATATTAAATGAGTGAAACATAATCAACATAACCATTTGTATTAAAACTAACATACAAAATTAATACATTAACTATAAACCATGAATGGTATCAAAATAGCACGTCCACAATAAAACATATCATAAAAAATTAAAAAAAAATATGGTAGATTTTAACAATATAAATCATCCTCAATTAAGTAAAAAATCCAACAAAGGATGCAAACATATATGAAAATAATCTAGTGAAATTATTATAATTTTATATAAAGAAATAACCCTTTTTTTTACTTTTAATTCATTTAAAATCCACAAAACATTAGAAGAAAACAATTTTTTTTGAAAATAACCTTGTAATCTAGTATGGGAGTCTTTAAAATGTTATGGTGACATGACGAAAGAAAAATACGCTCACTCCGTAAAAGTTAAAAAACACGCCATTCATTAAAAATAACCATAAGGTACCTCATTTGTAAAATGAAAATAATATTTTTTCAAAACAATTTTATAAAATGTAAAAATTTGGTATAAATGACATTAAGAAATTTTATAAGAATAGTAATAATATTTTGAAATATTCTTTCTAGAAACATAGACATGGATGATAAATATGCCCCAGTAGATAGTTACATATAATCAACCTTGTATAGTAATGGTATAATGAAATTAACCCTTAGTTTATGTCTGATTCCCTATATATGTGTCTAAAAAATCGGTATAGTTGTATTAAACATATTATTTTCTTGTACCAAGATCATAATATTATTTATGATGTCTAATATTAATTATTTATGACTTTATATTACCCATTTATTAACAATTCCATGTTAAAGTAACATTATGTGTAATAACCACATTGTCTATAATTTGTTTTTTACATTTTATTCATTATACTTTTACAGAGATCATGATTTAATTAATTCTTGAATTTAAAACATGATTTATATAACATATATATTCAGTATATAATTATATAATATATATATATATATATATCAAATGGAATACACTGTTCACGGAGATGGTAGGTTGTATGTACGCATGAACATTGTTTCTGTTTTATTATCATTTTGAATGGAAGAAATTATATGAAATATAAGTATATATATAAATATTATTAAAGTAGAATTGTTATGTCATATATTTATTATTTATTCACTATATACATTTTTATAATCATTCTTTAATGGTTAGTGTGTAAAATGAATCTCATCTCGTCATGGAGATGGTAATCCGTACGTACCCTCGAGCGACGATATCATTTCATTATCAGTGAAAGGGTGAAGAATTAGACCACTGAGTAGAGATGGTAAGCCATATATACACAAATATAGTGATATTTTTTCTTGTAATATGGATACAAAATAAGATTATAGTTGTCCCATAATCATAACAACATCCCATTATATAGATGATACATTATTTATTAAATTATTTTGGAAAACCATAGATTTATGAAGTATAATAATAAAATAAATTTACTTGAATTGGTAAAATAATTACCTCTTCTTCTGTGTACTTCCAATTGGATCTCCTCTTAGGGACACTATGGATGGTATTTTTGGAATACCAAGACCCCCATAAGTTAAATACTAATTTTTATATGATAAATTTCCTGGGTTTTTCGAGCTAGAATGGTCAATGTGGTTTTACGAATTAAGGATTGAGGTGTATTTTTATAGTAGAGGGAAGGGTCACTTTTGGAATCCTTTAAAATATTCATTTAATTTAAATTAATTTTAGATTTTAAATATCTATAAAGTGATTTATTTTGAATATAATTTGATTATGGGACTAAATTCTCTCAACCAATTATTTTCAGACATGTTTAGGACACAAAAGTAACCTTTTCTTTTAAATTTAACCCTTAGTTAAACCCTTTAACTCTTACCAGGACAAATTTTCTGTTTACCCTTTAGGGATAATATAGTTTCTATAAAATTAAAAACTAAACCCAAGTGAAAAATTCATGAAAAATTTAACATTGTCTCAGTTACTTTTAAAATTTATAGATTTTTTTATTTTATATCATTTAACAAAATATTATTTATTTTAAAGTATCATTTTTTATATTATTTATTATTGGTCTTTTTAAAAATATCATAACAACATAATAACATAGAAATAAAAATTATGATATATAAAAAAAATTAATAACATATCAATAAAATTATTTTCCATCAATAATTATTGAAAATTATATTTATTTTAATATTTATAAAATCATTTATTTGATTTCATTAACTAGACAATTACTGCATCGTCATTATGAAAGCCATTAATTAAATTATTTCTTACCTAATACTTAATAATAAAATATAATGATGAATATAATAATTTATTCTTTCAAATGACTATTTTTAGACTAATTTACCTTCATTATAAACTTATATTAAAAATTATTTAGTTATTGAAATTATGAGTATTTCATTTTTACCCTATCTTAAAATAAAAAGTTATAAATGTATTATTCTTACTCATGTGGCATAAAAAAGATCATAATTCCATATTATGGTTTACTTTGTTCAAAAACCACTCATCCATTTAAATTAATACAAGTGTTAGGTTAATTTTATAATTTTATAACATTATTTTTACCATTAATTACCCAATTTACCATTAACCATTGTAAATAAAAATACTAACCTTACAATTCACAAAAAATTAATTTTCTCATATTAGAAAAAAAAAATTAATACTGATTTAATTATTTCTATTAATTTTTTCGAATTCAACTCATAGTAGCGGATAAATTAATTTTAACGCTAATCTGTAAACTTGCCGAGAGGGCTGGTAAAAGAAAACATTCAAAAGTTAAATATCTTTTTTCTATCTAATTTTAAAAAAATATTCCAATTACCTAAATTGGATATATATATATCTATAATTGATCTTTTGTGACTTTAGAAACAATTTAAAATAAATTAATAATTTTAAAAAATATATTTTGAACTGCAATGTAGTATTTTTCATTATTCTTAAAAAATGTAACTTCTCAGAAAAATACCAAAAATGAATCCTAATCTAATTTTTTTATTTAAAATTAAAAAATTTATTATATTTTGAAAAATAAAATTTAAAAAATTTAAAAAAAATAGTTTTTAAAATGGTGCCCCATTAAAAGGCAGTAAAATTAACCATTTCAGGAATATAGTTTCAATGTGTAAAATGTTATTTGTTCTTATATAATTATCTATAAAACAAAAAAGATAACTGTTAAAATTATATGGGATATAAATAAATATAATAATGTGGTTAATACTATTCATATCCTCTATTTAAATTTCTTGTTTAATAGATTGTGTCGTGCTCGAACATGGTGTTGTGTGCATTACAATCTATAGAATATATGAAATTTATATAATAAAAAAATTAAATTATTGGGATTTTATAGATCTAGATATTTGGTTGGGTAAGGAATCTATCTCCATGTTTTTTCATGTCATTTTAAATTTTACATAGGGTTGTTTAGGTTGCTTACTGCCTGGACTTACCTCCACAATTAGATTGTGTGCATAACGTCTTTCATGTTTCGCAACTGAGGAGATACATGTTTGACCTGTCACACATCATTGAAAGGGAAAAAATGGATGTCAAGGGTAGATCCACCTTCTCAGAGTATCTAATTTCGATCAAGAAAATATAGGATATGATCTTTCATGGATATATTATACCTCTAGTTAAAGTGCTTTGGAAGCATTGAAATATATATGAGAGATCCTGGGAGCGTTAAGCCAGATACGGGCTCAGTACCCCCACCATTTTATGAAATTTACTCTTTTCAGGGAAAAATCATTAAAGGATGGGAGAATATACTAACTCAGTTTTCTTTAGTTTTATATTATGAATATATATATATATATATATATTCATGATATTGGCGTTGTGTTTTGTGTGTTTTGGGTCCCCATAATTAAGAAGTTAAAATATATATACATATATATATTAAAAAAAACACATGATTATTTTCATAGTAGATGATTTTCCAATTTATTGGGACCACTTATTGGAAATTTAATGCCATGGTTGTTTTTGGAAGATGGGGTTTACACTAGTCCTGACATAAAGTTGGTCGTCATCAAGCGTTTGATTGTAGGAAGCTGTTGTTGGGTGTGTTAACTGAAAAAAAACAATTTTCTTATTTAATTTATTTAATTACATAAACCAAATTACCTCACTCTATATATACATAGTTATGAAAAATATATAGGGTTAGTTTCATAACCCTGGGATATTAGAGGGGATGATGATGAGAGATTTGTTGGAATTGATGACATAACAATGTGGATCAACAATAAAAATTGAGGAGAATCCTGAGGTGAAAGTAAAATGCAATAGACCATCAAATTCTTCACAATAAGATTATTTTATTCTCCAATTATTGATTTGTTCTCAAGTTAGGGCTTGTCATGTTGTGGTTTACCTCCCTTAATTAAGATTTTTAACCATGGATTTCATATCTTCTAATTTTATATGTGATGTACATACTTCACCTGAACCCAATTATAAATAGTATTCTTGAACCTTTTTTTTATATCTTCTGCACACATAAATTCAACCTTATTACCAATTTATAATAATTTTTCAGGATCACATCATACAATGATAATATCACTTATTTCCAATACTTTTCACACCACTGTTCTTAATTTTCATCATCATTGGCCCATGGGGATAGTGGATTGACATTGTCGGTCCAGATTCGAGCGCGATCGAACCCCCAGATTCATGGACGTTGTGAAAATAGTTTGGGTATAATTTTTTGGTGGATGTATTGAGATGTGTTTCATTAATTATGTGTTGTAATCAGGGATCAAGGCCCCTTTATAGTGACAATAGACATGGTGGCTATTCCACGGGAGTTTAGAGTTCTGATTTTTGAGATTTGGAGTCTATGAATCAATGATCACAAACTTTTCACTTAATTTTCAATGGATATAATGTTTTCATATGGTCATGGAATCAAGATAAATTTTAGATATGGAATCTTTAAGAAAAAGTCTTTTATTATTATGAAATTGGAAGCAACATGTTCTTTATCCCAGAAGAACACATACAGTGTAGTTTTGGTTATCACAATGAATAGTGTTTCATCTGAGTTAAGTATCACATTCCCTATGGCTGGGCACACATGTTTTTTGACACTACTATATAATCCATTCCTTGTTTGTTGGGGACTTTCCCAAGACCATGGGTGGAAAATACCTTGTTTACCCTTGGGACGTGTCGTGTAGTGGTACATAGCTAAACACGTCACGTGTCATTAGTAAAACATCCAGGAACCTAAGATAAGGCACACACCATGTAACCCTATATACACATTTTTTAAGTCCATATGGATATATAATCCATGTACAAGTAAATACACACCTAGTTTTCCAATCTTGGTCACAAGCCATGGGTCCGTATGTACATGCAATTTATTTTTTCCCAAAAATTATATATTGCATATCTCCTTCTTCAGGACCCATATTTGGGCCTATGAGTATCCTATGTTTAGTAGTTTTCCTTATAGTATGCAGTTGTTTCCTTCATATCATATTTATAGGTATGAAATGAGGTGATTTAAGTGGGATTATTTTTTCAGAAATTCATAGCTAGAAAATGTGATCAGATGTGATTATCAGACAATTACCATAGTCGGTACGCCCTTGTTTCTCTAGGGTGTCAACCCCCTATAGCTTCTATATAGTGGGATATAGAACTCTCCCACATTACATAGGGAATTATTCCTTTATCAAAAGAGTGTTACTCCCCATATTGTTATTAGGTGGATAGGGTTCCTCTATTAGAGTAGTGCTCACTCAACCGAGTTATTCACCAGTGAGATACAGGTCCTCCTTACTCATTCTTGAGAGGTTATGTGTGATTCCGAGAATTTTTATGGGGCCTTTAGAGATACCTGATGTATCATCACTCTTATATGGATTTTAAGATGGATATACCATTTTCATATTCACTAGATTTTCATTAATAGAATATCTACTATTGGGTATTCATTACCCTTAATCTTATGAGTCAAGCTGACTATTGTTTATCTATTTTTATTCCCACTCTTGTTTTTTCAGGGCATCCTAATGGGTATATATATACTCACCCCTACATGGGTTATTACTACAATTTTTGTGTATTTTTAAGATGAAATGAATATTGGAATTGACATTAGTAGAAACAGTATCAGAGGATCATAGTCGAAATTGGTTGTTCAAGCCATGTTCAATGGTTAGCCTTAGTGATTATCGGCTCGCCTCTCTTTAGTTTCCCCCATTCCTTATAGTTTTATTTTTTAGTCCTCATTTATGGATGTGAATGCATTTTTACCTTTTATTTAATTTTTATTACTTTTCTTCAACTTGATGTATTTCCAATATGTTGATCCAATAAGGTTTCTTTATGAATTTTCCATTTCTTCATGTTTTGAAAATCAGAAACACCTATTTTAAGGAAAAATTCATTTTATCCTGATAAGAGAAATTTTCCTTCCATAAGAAAGTTATTCCTTCCCCATGGAAAATTTTCTCATTACCCTATTTTACTTTCATAATAAAAAGTTATCCTTACCATGTTTTCATTGTTCATATAATAAATTTTTTTCTATAAGTGTAAAATTTGGTTTGTATCCAAATCCTCGGAATCATATAATTACCTAGATATGAAGCATTCTATTTTAGGATCCAAATTCTATTAATTCTTGTTACAAACTCTTCTGAGTTCTGACTCTGAGTTCTATGAATTCAGACTACAAACTCTTATGAGTTCTGACTCCGAGTTCTCTGAATTGAGACTATGAACTCTTATGAGTTCTAAATCCAAGTTCCTTGAATTCAAACTCCGAAATCATATGAGTTTTGACTCTGAATCCTCATGAACTCTGACTCCGATCTTTGTATGTTCAGGTTATGAATTCTTGGGAATTGAGATTCCTAATTTCCTTGAAATTCAAACTCCGGAATTCTATAGAGTTCAGGTTCAGAATTCCTTAGAAAAAATAACTTGAATATCCTATAATATAGACTCTGAATATTTTTACTTAGACTCTAAACATTTATTTTCATAGAATCTGAAAATTGGTTTCTATTAAGAAACCATATTTTGCTCATATTTGATATAGTTACAAAATGATGTCATAAATTCTGTTTCTAACTAACTGTTGTTTGAGCAACACATGTACAGGTCCCTCAAAAATTCAAGAAAAAATAGGACCATTGGAGGAGGGAGCCGACTGTTGGAGATGTGCCTATAAATAGGATCTCATTTGATTGAGCTCAGGACATTTGGACAACTTTTGATATAAAGTGATTTATAGAGAGAGACACTCTCGTTCTTAGTGCGTACTTAACTTCTTGTTCATATTTTTTTTGTACGACTCCGATTGTTGTTGTGTACAATCGAGGGCTTCCAGGGATTGGAAGAAAAAGGTGCTGACTACTTTGAAGTTGAGGGCTTCCTTGCTGAAGAAGACAGAGGTGACGAGTACATTGACATTGAGGGCATGTAGGGATTTAATGACAGACTCTAATCTTCGTATTGAGGGCTTACCCTGGTGTGGATAAGATAAATTTTCCTGAAAGTATAAATCAAGAGACCTTTATCCAAGGTTGTAGGATACCCTTCTCGTTGGGTTAAAATATTTACTACTTGTTACTTGTTTGTTTCAAGTTTTCTGCTGCATTTTTGATTGTTGTGGAATGTATAACTATCTTATACATTCTTATACTTGTAGTATGATTTATTAATATACTATACGCTTTAAGGTATAACATTTATCTTTTTAAGCTTTTATTAAGTTTCATTTTTCGGAACCATCATTTCCATAATCAATTTCTCAGAATCATATTTCCAGAATCTAGAAAGTGTGTAGAACTAGAGGTTTTGTGAATTACCTTGTTTAACCTAGTTAAACATAACCATCTTTAAAAGCTTCAAAGGAATTTTTAAAGTATACAATTCACTCCCCTCTTGTATTTTGAGCATAATTAGATAATTAATTCAGTATCTATATTATTTCGATAATAAATTTGGTATTATACATTATATAATACTCTACATACCATATCAACACTATAGGTTGTTTCATTCATTTTTTATTCAATAGATTCTTCACTTAATTCTTTTATCTCACCACTTTTTGATGTTGTTAGTTGTGTCTGTGTATATAAGTACTTTAGGATAAGGACTCCCATTTCATTTATATGCCTAATTGGTTCTTATTTTAAACCCCTATCCTATTGTAGATGGTCTTGGGGTGTCACACTCGGATTACTGTTGTCCCATTCAGGGTCCTAGTTGGTCAGGTCATGACATCAGTGATGTTTGATCCATGTGCTCAACCTCATTTAATTGGGTTTGAGGCTTGTTTCTTATTATTGTTGTTTGTTGTTGTTATTCATTGTAAGAATAATTATTCAGTATTTTAAACCTATTAATACATATGTTTCATTGTAAGATGATTTGTTTTGATACCCCTCTGTAAAAAAATGGGAATCATTGAGATAGAGCTGATTCAATTCTTACAAAACATTTACATTTTTATACACATTTCATTTGTGACCAGATTGCGTATAGGATCCTTCACTTTCCACTTAATCACAAAAATCATTATATGTGGATAGTATATGGTTATGAAAATTATTATTTCACATCACATAATCATTATATTATTTATTCACGCTCCGATTTACGCAAGCGATGATGGTAAAATGGTATTTATAGTTTAGCTTGGGTTATCGAATCCTCAGAGACCTAAGAAGTAACCTACAGACATCTACATTCTATGGATTGTTTTTGGATATGACGTGGAAAACGTGGGTTGATTTAATATGGTTTTAAATGAACTCTATGAGACTTAAGTGAATTCAATTTAAAATAGTGAGTTGATTATAGGTTATCACTTTGGGTGGATTGGACGTATTTCCTTTTAAATGATTTCAATTTTTTATATTTGAGATGGGTTCATTTAAGAAGATAAAACAACATCATCACTTATTGGTTTAATACCTAAACCCTTTTATACTAATCAACTATACACTTGATGGATCAATGTTTTGAGCAATTCAAGGTAAAGGTTTGTATTAGCACTTGAAGTGTGTGGTCTTAAATTCAACAAGAACGATGGAGTTTAAAAATCATCAAATAAAAATCTCAATTAAAGAAGTGATTAGACATTAATGGGGTGATAAATAACCTCAAATCTATCCCCTTGATACTCCCTTGGATCAACCCATAAGTGTTTTAGCCCTACATTGATGCTATGGTATCAATGGAAGCGGAAAGTAGACTCATGAGGGAGGAATTAATGAAGTAAAGAAAACAATAAAAAGAAAATGATCACTCGACCATTGTGTGAATAATTTTACAAGGTTTGGTGTAAATAAATTCACACCTTGAAACAAAAGTATCAAAGTAATTTGTAGATCAACTTAATAAGAAGAAAATTAGAGCTTTTATTAAGAAACTAAAATGAATTGAACAACTTACATGTGAAAGACTAACTTGAGACAATAAAATCACAGCATAACATTACAATTGAACAAAGCACCAAAAATGATCAACTCCTCCACCACCACTGTCTTAAATAGGCATTTTGGGAGCCTTGGATCAAGCCACCAACATTACAAAGCATCTCAATTAATTTTGTTAGGCCATAGGTGGGTGGAAAGTTGAGGGAGAGTTGATTTTTCAACCCTTGACCCGAGGTGGCATCCCACTTTCATCTACCAAACATAAGTGCTTATAAGACCTTCTAGATGGCCGAATTAGAGTGGTCCATATAAAAAGAAAATGGAGCACCGGATGTCTCCTAACATCCTGTAAAATCGGGGCCCATTTAGAGGTGTGGATTCGGAGATATGATTATATTAGTGGGCTGTTTTTTTGGGCCACAGAATCTGAACCAGAATTTTATCTCTAACCTGGTTCACCTAAATATCCACAATGGAGGCAGAATTATCACTATATTATGAATAATTATTTCTTCCTATATATTTCTTCTATCATTCCACTAAATTTGGGCTTCATTTGGTTTGTAATGTGGGTCCCAAATTCTCATTTGTGGGATGGTGTCCAATCTGCCTTCTCTAGAATTGCTTCCATTCATCTCCAAATATCTCCATTATCTTTTATGAATCCTCCATTGATCCTTGAATGAAAAATATTCATATTGAAGTGTAGATAAATTTCCCAAAATATAAAATTAAAATATGGATAATTACATTCCTTAAAATCATATGAATAATTTGGTACTTTAAATGATGTTAAAAAATGTACCACATAATAGTGCATTTTTAGAAGGAATTACAATCATAATGTGAAATGATGTTCAAAGTGTAAAATTCCCTAAAATGGTGTTTATTAATAATAAATAACACTAATATTATATATATATTTAAAATGAATATTAGCCTCATTTAGTGGCTAATCACCCCCCCCCCCCCAACTTGAGTTTTGCTAGTCCCGAGCAAAATGTATCTCAACAATATGAAATTTGAATTCCCTTTTCTAAAAACATTTTTATACACAATGATCACCAAAACCCTGATACCAAACAACCATGAAAACCATAAAAATATTTTAATACAAGATAGTTTCATAAGTAGATCTCAATCCCAAGCTCATTCCTTTGTTCAAATTCAATATCATATTACATCCAATATCAATTAAGTATGAGGATGTGTTGTGTATAACAATAGACATGGGGTTCATCTTTATTCAACGGGGAAATGATGGAAGTTCTAGGTGGAATCACATTTCAATGTTAAGATGAGTATTCAATTTTATTTGTATTATTTTTTTTTTCAATTTTTCCATGGTAATTGAAATTGCACTCAAAAGAGTCTACCCCTATAGTGAGACTCTTCTGATGACTCCCAGGCTCAAAGACCATAGGGCAGCAATTGAAGCCCACATACTCGGGCATCATCTCGAGTTAACTCATTCAAAAAAAATTCAAATTACCAAAAATAGAGATAAAATTACTAACTCTGGGCCAGACAACTATGGAGTCACTATCCCCAAGTGCTGAAAGCCACGCATTAGGTCATTTCATTTCTCAACGCGCATATTTATTTTTTTTATTTTATTTTTTTTATTGAATACTTATATTAAAACAAAAATGATCACCAAACCTATGCTATTTATTTGGGGGACCCCATGAACTCAAACTAATACCCCACTATCCAAAGGACGTGCATTGTGATCTTTTTTTTTTTGATGAAAATACAAACGATGAAATATCACATTGGACAGCCACACTTTCCAAAATCTATGCTCATGAAATTATAAAAGAATTAAAATCAGAATCGGGGCATGCTAAATTATTTGATTTTCAGTTTTGAAGTGTGCAATGTGTATTACCATGTTCAAAGTTAAAAGAATTTTTCCTTCCATTAACACAATTTTTTTCAAATCATTAATTTTTTTGACATGAAAGAATTTTCATTATATCTCCCTCCCCCCAACTTAAAATAACATTATCCCCAATGTTTGAAGAAATCAAAATTTAGAAGGAGTAGAGGCAGATAAGGGAAGTTCAAAAAGGAAATTTAAATATGAGGATCATGGAATGAAGTCACCTGGTGGATGAAGTTGAAGTTTTTGATGCTCCAATTTTGTCTAGTGATCTCGATGTCACTCTGAGAATTCCATGCTGAAAAAAACTATATATATATATAATAAAGAAAGTGAAATATATTTTTATATAATAAAATTATAGAATAAGGAAGCACTAAAAGTCATAGGTTAGTGGCAAGCGCGCGCCCCTGTCTCCCTTCAGTCCTAGGTTTGAGTCCCCGCAGCTTTGCCGGTTGTGATAGGGTTTTCCCCATGACCTACGATGTGGCCTTTTTTATTATTATATTCTTATTTTTTTGTATAATTATTTTAACCTACAAACACATAAAAATAAAACACACTGATGATATATTGTCTTCTTTTTAAATTTCTGGGTAAGATATTACTCAAGGATCACACCACGTGACACTGCTGAATATGGTGCTCCCCTTTCATACCCATCCATAATCATAATTGAAGAACATGCCAAAAGTCTATTTTTTTATTTTTAAATATCAAAATTATTAATTAATCCTATTTGAAAAATAAATATGACATAAAAACCACGGGTTGCCTCCCATGCAGTGCTTTTTTTAATGTCATTAGCCCGACATGGATCCCAAATTGATTAATTATTTTCATCATCTAAGGTAGGTTCACAAAATTCTTCATCAGCTTCATGTTTGTGGAATGGTTCTATGAATGGGTTGACTCTATGTACATTATTATTAAATGTTTGACCATTGGTGGGATCTTGAATTTCAACAGCCCCATGGGGGTACACCTTATGCACTATGTATGGACCTGACCATCTAGACCTCAACTTTCCCATGTGTAAATGAAGTTTAGAACTATACAAAAAATAGGTTTACCCAGTTCAATGTGTTCAGTTTTAATATTTCAAGATCGGTAGGCTTGTACTTTAGCTTTATTGATCATTGAATTTTCATAAGCCTCCATCCTATGTTCCTCAAGTTCATTGACACCTAATTTCCTTTTTGTTTCGGCCAATGAGAGGCCATTTTTCATTTTCTTAATTGTACAAAAAGCATTATGTTCAATCTCCACTGGAAAATGGCATGCTTTACCATAAACCAACCTATATGGGGACATTCCTAAAATGGTTTTATATGAGGTTCGATAGGCCCAAAGATCATCTAAGAGTTAGTTTGACAAATCTTTACAAGTTGGTTTAACATTTTTCTCAAGAATTTTATTGATTTCTCGATTGGCTAACTCAGCTTGACCATTGGTCTGTGGGTGGTAAGTAGTGGACACTTTGTGAGAAATTCCATACATGTCCATGAGTGATGAGAATTGACAATTGAAAAAATGAGTTCCACGATCACTAATGATAGCCCTAGTAATTCCAAATCTAGAGAAGATGTTTTCTTTCAGGAATCTAATCATAGTTTGATGATCATTGGATTTTCTAAAAATGGACTCAACCCATTTGGAGACATAATCGATAGCTAAGAGAATGTAAAGATATCCCCTATAGTTTGATAAGGGACCCATGAAATAAATTCCCCGACAGTAAAAGATTTCAACCACTAAGATGGGAGTGAGTGGAATTTGATTCCTTTTTGTGATGGACCCAACTAGTTGACACTTATGACAACTTCTACAAAATGTGTAGGAGTCCTTTGAGTGGGTGGGCTAGAAGAGAACACATTGAAGAATCATAGGAGATGTTTTCTTAGAGGAAAACTGACCTCCACATGACTCACTATGACAGAATTTAAGGATGGACTCTTGTTCAGATTCTGGGACACACCTCCTAATGACTTGGTTAGGGAAGAACTTATAGAGGTATGGATCATCAAACACATAGTGTCTAACATCAGAATGAATTTTCATTCAAGCATGAGTCCCTAAGAATTTTGGAATGACCCGTTTAACTAAGAAATTGGATAAGTCAGCATACCAAGGGTAGTCACTCATTGAGTAGAGGTGTTCATCAGGAAATGAATCAGACATAGAAATGTGATTTGAGTATTCTTTTAATTCCATCCTATAGAGGTGATTAGCTAAAACATTTTCAACACCCTTTTTATCATTCATTCTGAGGTCAAATTCTTGCAAGAGAAGGACCCACCTAATCAGTCTAGCCTTGGAATCTTGTTTTTGGAAGAGGTATTTTAGTGCAGAATGGTCAGTGAACATAGTGATGGGGGATCCTAAGAGGTAGGACCTAAACTTCTCTAAGTAAAATACAATAGAAAGTAACTCCTTTTCAGTAGTGGTGTAGTTTATTTGGGCATCATTTAAGGATTTTATTGCATAATAAATGACATAAGGAGTTTTATCACAACGTTTTCCTAACATAGCTCCTACAACAAAGTCACTAGCATCACACATAAGTTCGAAAGGAAGGTTCCAATTTAGAGATTTCATAATGGTAGGAGATGTGAGAGAGGATTTTAGTGTTGAGGATGAACCCTCATAGCTTTTTTTCCAAACAAATGGGTCATCCTTTACTAGTATAGCACAAAGGGGAAAGGATATTGAACTAAAGTCTTTGATGAATCTTCTACAGAAACCAGCATTTCCTAAGAAAGACCTCACTTCCATAACAGTTTTGGGTGATGGAAGGTGGCAAATGATTTCAACCTTGGCATTATCAACTTAAATCCCCCTACCTGAGACTAGATGGTCAGGGACTAGTCCCTCTTTAACCATGAAATGACATTTTTCCCAGTTTAGGACAAGATTATTTTCTTCACATCTTGAAAAGACTCTCTCTACATTCCTCAAACATCCTTCAAATGTATGCCCAATCATAGAGAAGTCATCGATGAAGACCTTAAGAAAATCCCCTACCATGTCTGAGAATATTCCCATCATGCATCGCTGGAAGGTTCTAGGGGCATTTCATAAACTGAAGGGCATGCTTTTGAAGGCAAGGGTGCTGAATGGACAAGTGAATGTAGTCTTCCCTTGATCCTCTAGAGAGAACTCAATTTGATTATACCCTGAGTTCCCATATAAGAAATAGTAGAATGCATGACCTACCACTCTCTCAAGGACTTGGTAAATGAATGGTAAGGGGAAATGGTCCTTCTTGGTGAATGAGTTTAGATCCCTATAGTCAATGCAGACCCTCCATCCACAACTCACCCTAGTTATAAGAATCTCACCATCCTTATTGGTTATCACTATTATTCCTGCCTTCTTGGGAACCACTTGGATTGGGCTGACCCACTCACTCTCAGCTATGGGATATATGATACCATATTTTAACAATTTCAGATGTTCCTTCTTTACAACCTCCGTGATATTATGATTGAGTCGTCGTTGAGGTTGACGACATGGCTTTGTATCAGATTCTAGAACAATCATTTGAGTCCCAATAAGTGGGCTAATCCCAGGAATATCAGACAGGGACCAACCAATGGCTTTCTTATGTTTCATAAGGACATCTAGAAGCATCCTCTAATGATTGGATTCAATAGAAGAATAAATGACAACAGTATGTTATCGATTGTCCTCTATGAAGGCATACTTGAGTGCATTGGGAAGTTCCATCAATTCAAGATCAGGTTGGTTAAGAATTTCAGCCTAATATTGGGAGATTGGATCAATATCAATTTATTTTTTTAGAGTTTTAGATAGGATTGATTCCCCACATATAGAAGTTTCAGCTACAAGATTGGTTTGATCAGATTTAGGGATGGATGTTTGATTGGTCTCCATGAATGTGGTTTGCTGGAAGGTTTCACTGATTGTTAGACCTAAGACTTTATCATAAGAGCAATTTGAAGATGATTCAAGCCAAGGAGATAAACATCCTTCATGTGAAAAAAGGAAATCAATCTCATCATGACTTCAAAATCCATCAAATATTCCTTGATGTTCTATGGATTCATTATCAATGCTTCCTATCATGTTTACTTCATGAATTTCCTCATCATCCCCTATTTATGAGCTTTCATTATAGATGTTCAAGTCTAGACTCATTTTTTCAAAGGTGATGGTCATGTTCCCATTTCGAACTCAGATAATAGAGTTAATTATTTCAAGGAAGGGATGACCAAGGTTGATTGGGGTTTGTTCATTATTTCCTAATATTGGATGGTTGTCAAGGACAATGAAGTCTGCAGGGTAGATGAAGTTTTCAACCATTACCAGAACATCCTTTAAAATCCCCTTTGGAACCCTAATGCTACGATCAGAAAGTTGAAGTGTGACAGATGTGGGTTGGAGTTCTTCTAGGCCTAACTGGTAGTACACAACATAGAGGATGATATTTACACTAGAACCTACGTTACACAAGGACTTGATGACTTTTCCCTCTCCTAGTTCAACATTGGTGTTAGGGCGACCCAGGTCTTTCAACTTAGGAGGTATGGTTTCTTTTAATGGTGGTACTCACATTAGCATCCAAAATGACTTGGTCTTTATGTGAAATTTTTATTTTAAAAGTGCAAAAGTCCTTAAGGTACTTTGAGTAGGTAGGTATGTTTTGGATGGAATTGAGAAGGGGAATGTTCAACTTGAATTGTGAGATGATTTCCCTCAATGTTTCACTAAATTCAGGCTTAGTTCTCCCCCTCATGCGTTGAGGAAATGGTGCAGGTTGTGGGATTGTTTGTTGAAGAGTTGTTTCTTGGACAATATTATCATGTTTTTTAGTTTGATCATTTAGTTAATTTGAATTTTTATCCAAGTTAGAATCTTCATGTGGGTTTTGAATTACTTGTTCAGGTTTCTCAATTGATTTCCCACTTCTTAAAACAGTCACAACCTTTAGTTGTTCATGAGTATTTTGAGCACAACTTGACTCTCCCCTTGAGTTGAGGATGGAACTTCCTGTGTAGGCATGGGTGCCTTTCTAGTTTTGATGGTTTTAAGTTCTTGTTTAAGGTAAGATAATTTGGGGTTCATCCTTTCCATTTTTTTCACAGTTTTTCTAGTAGGCTTTGTGGAACCGTTTGGGTTGGTGCTTGAGAATATTGTTTTATCCCCGGGGGATATTTTGGAGGTGGGATGGTTTGTTGAAAATGGACCAGTGGCTGTTGATATTGGATAGGTTGGGTTTGGAACTGGTTATGGGTTTGGTAGTTCTGATGGGGGTAAAAAAAATTTCCTTATGGTTGGCTAGGTTGTTGGTTATCTTTTAGCAGAAGCATGGGTGGTCATTATTCCTTGGGTTGAAGTTGTTTTGGTATTGAGGCTTTTGAAAGTTCAAAGCATTTACTTCCTCTGGGGGTCCTCCTAAAAGAACATCCTTTATGGATGGAATGGTTGACAGTTGTCAATCTTATGGTCATGTTTGTCACAAATTGTGAAAATAGGGTCAACAGTTTGGATTTCATGATCTTTCCTAAGGTCTATCTCTTCAGCCTTCCTAGAGAGTGCTAGGATTTTGGCCCTAAGGATTTACTCTTCTCTACGTGTATAAATTCCAGTAGTTCATTGTGGATTTTCAGAATAATGTGAAGTCCTCCATGTTTGGTTTTGTTCTGAAATTCTTTCTATATACTCATATGAATCATTTGGGGCTTTGTTTTTAAAGGTTCCATTACACATCAGGTCAATTAATTGTTTGTTCCCTGGACCCAACCCTTCATAGAAAATACTCACTTGTTCAGGAATAGAAAAACCATGGTGTAGAACCATGTTTAGAGTGTCCTTGAACCTCTCCCATGTTCTATAGAATGACTCTCCCTCTTTTTCAAAAAAAGTTTTGGATGCCCGTTTTAAGGGAAAGTGTTTTTTGGCGGGGAATGTTTTTTTGTAGAATTATTTTTGTAGTTGGTCCCAAGAGTTTATGGATGATGGTATCAAATTTTTTAGCCAATTTTTAACATGATCCTCTAAATAAAAAGGAAATATTCTCATATTAGCTGATTCTAGTTGATGTGGGGGACACATGGTTTCTATAATGTCATTAAACTCCTTTATGTGAAGGTAGGGCATCTCGGACTCCATTCCATGGAATGTGGGAAGGTTGTTTATGACATGGGGTTTAAAGATGTAGTTGGAATCTCTTAGGGAATTTTGACTAATGAATGATGGGTCATTGGTCTAGGAAGGTGTGAGGTAGTCATTAATGGTTTTATCAATTGCATTCCCCAAGTTGGGGGCTGCCTCATTTGGGTTTCCATTTTGGTTCCCACCTGGGTTTATGTGTTGGTTTCTTTGAAGTCCTTCCATTGAAATAGGCTCAGTTTTTGAATCTGGAGTATTTGGAATATTAGGATCTAATGGAAATAGTTCCCATGGTGTACTTGACTCCCCAACCCCAGGACTATCCACCCTAACTAGACGGTTTTATTGATCACGAGTGTAGGTGGACATGCGCCAAAAGAAGAAAAACCATAAAGGGACAAGATAAGAGAATTTGGATGAGAAAAAGAAGAAATGAGGGAGAATATAATGGGTTTTTATATGACTTACATGGGTCCCTGGAAATAGTGCCAAAATTTTATTCACGCTCAAATTTACCCAAGAGATGAAGGTATAACGGTCCTTGTAGTTTATCTTGGGTTATCGAATCCTCGGAGACCTAAGAAGTAACCTACAGACACGTACATTCTATAGATTGTTTTTGGCTATGAAGTGGCCATCTGGGATTGATTTATGTTATTTTTTAAATGAACTCTAATAGACTTAAGTGAATTCAATATAAAAGAGTGAGTTTATCCTAGGTTATCACTTGGGGTGGATTGGATGTATTTCCTTTTCAATGATTACAATTTCTTATATTTGAGATGGGTTCATTTAAGAAGATAAAAAAATATTCACTTACTGGTTTAATACCTACACCCTTTAATACTAATCACCTATAGACTTTAAGGATCCATGTTTTGAGAACTTCAAGGTAAATGTTCGTATTAGCACTTTAAGTGTGTGGCCTTAAATTCAACATGGACGATGGAGTTTAAAAATCATCAAATAAAAATCTCAATTAAATAAGTGATTAGACATTAATGGGGTGATAAATAACATCCAATACAGCCCCTTGTTACACCCTCGGATCAACCCATATGTGGGTTAGTCCTCCATTGATGCTATGGTTTTAATGGAAGGGGAAATTAGACTCATGAGGGAGGAATTGAAGATGTAAAGAAAACAATAAAAAGAAAATGATCACTCCACCGTTGTGTGAATAATTCCACAAGGTTTGGTGTGAATAAATTCACACCATGAACCAACGGTATCAAATTGATATGAAGAACAACAAAATAAGGTGAAAATAAGATCTTTTATTAAGAAACTAAACTGAATTGGACAACTTACATGTGAAAGACAAACTTGTGACAACAAAATCACAGCATAACATTACAATTGAACAAAGCACCAAATATGATCAACTCCTCCACCACCACTGCCATAAATAGGCATTTTGGGAGCCTTGGGTCGATCATTAAATAGTACAAATCATCTCAATTAATTTTGGTAGGCCATTGGTGGGTGGAAAGTTGAGAGAGAGTTGATTTTTTTACCCTTGACCTAAGGTGGCATCCAGCTTTCATCCACCGAACAGACGCACTTAGAAGACCATCAATATGGCCAAATTAGAGTGTTCCATTGAAGAGGAAAATGGAGCCCCGCATGTCTTCTAACCTCCTGTAACATTTTTTCCCATTTCGAGTTGTGGATTTGGAGATATTATTAGATTAGTGGGATGTTTTTCTGGGCCACAGAATCTGGCCCATAATTTTATCTCTAACTTGGGTCGCCTAAATATCCACAATGGAGGCAGAATTAGCACTGGATTCTGAAGAATGATTTGTTCCTTTATATGACTTATAGAATCCCATGAAATTTGGGCTTCGTTGGGTTTGTAATGGGGGTCTCACATTCTCATTAGTGGGATGGTGTCCAATCTTCCTTCTCTAGAATTGCTTCCATTCATCTCTAAATATCTCCATCATCTTTTATGAATCCTCCACTGATCCCTGAATGAAAAATGTTCATATTGAAGTGTAGATCAATTTCCCAAAATATCAAATTAGAATATGGATAATTAAATTCCTTAAAAAAGATGAATCATTGGGTACATTAAATGATGTTCAAAAATGTACCACATAATATTGCATTTTAAGAAGGAATTACAATCATAATGTGAAATGATGTTCAAAGTGTAAAATTCACTAAAATGGTGTTTATGAATAATAAAGCACATTAATATTATATATATTAACAATTACTATTATCCTCATTTAGTTTCTAATAGATTATTATAAAATAAAATTTGTATGTTCAAGAGGGTGGACTTTAACTATTTGAAATGGTGTCTCTCAACAATAAACATGCCTTGAACATGATACATAATAAATATTATAAAATAGAAAAAGGAACGTTCAATGATTAAGAACTACTAGATTAGAATGAACATATTCCTTTATCCATAAGTGAATTTGAACCAATACTGATATCTTCACTTGTTCTCTAGTCAAAACACATCCATTTCCCCTCTAGAAACCCCTCACAAGAAATCAAGTGGCTATCTTTCATGATTTTCAGTTAAAACATTATTTTTATATTTAGACAAAAAAAATTGTAATATGATTTCATGTGATAAAATATATATTTTCCTTTTCGACCATAGATACAAAATTCATGGTTTAAATCTTAAACCACACGAAAACCTATGGTTATTTCTTATTTTATCTTATATCTTTGACTATACGTATAACATGATTTATCCATATCCACAACATGGTTTTCATCCTAAAAATACAACATCCAACTTGATATCATGTTCATATAACCATAAACATTTTCCCCAATCTATGAAATGATCCTAAAATATCATGATATGTTTCTATTCATCCACACTTCTATTATCTTCATCATATTTTTCTTCAAACCATAGTGAAATACCACAATGATTTAGATGAATTATGTTTAACTCTACTAAATCATGGAACTTTTTCATTCCATATGGTGAATAATGAATTATATATTATTTATCTAGTAACAATGTTAAAATGTATTTTTTTTCTCAAACATATTTTATATTTATTTATCATTAGCTAAATAATAATTTGTTTGATGTTCAACCATGAAATGGTTTTTAATTTCACTATATAACATTATTCCTATGAAATATCCAAAACTTAAATTAAACCCAAACTATTTCATAAACACATAAAAAATAAATACAACATATAGACAAGTTTATAACTCATAAAACATCATCTTCATAAATTAGTCCATGGTATTCCCCTAACGCAATATTTATCTAAACTCCACATTATAACATATATAATTATATATGATAAAACTCAATTTTTAAGTTTAAATAATAATACTATGTTAAGAAATTCTCAACAACTCAAATAATCTCGAATCATCCTATTTATCTTCAAATATACAATGAATTTTTAATCACACCTATATATTTTCCGATAACATGATACAAAATTAAAATATAAAACTTCTCTCAAACTAAAATTATAATTTTAAAATTTATTCTAAATAAATTTTTTAATAACCCTCTTTCATACTCCCCTTTGATTTATCAACTCATTTATACCCCTTTATAAAAAGACTTTAACTATCTAATTTTTTTCTTTATTTATCCCACATCATTATCTCATATTTTTTAGAGGAGGAAACCAAAGATCCCCCATTGACTAACACTATTTCCAATGTATCCCCACTTTGATCAGAAGTTCAATGTAATGTAAGAGGTGATGTATAGAAAGTATACTCAAAGAGACCATATAATGGAATGAGCTCATAATATCACATATAAGTAATGGAATGTATCCTTCCTCAAAGGTTTCATCAAATTATTCATCAATTTTTTCTTTATAAAGGTGAACTCTATGCTTAGTTTTTACATTCAACCATCATCTATATGAAATGGAATTTAATATCAATATGTTTTAATCATGAATTTTAAATAAATTATTTAATTTTTTTGCACTTTAGTTTTCATATCTGATCAAAAATAGATAATAAAATTAGACTCTCATATCATAAGCCAAAATTTTCATTCAAATAACTTTATTTATATCTCACAATGCATGAACATAGACTGATTCAATTTTTCTAAGAGTGACTAATATTTACATGATGTATTTTTATGCTAAAAATATTCTACCAAAACATAATTCTCTAATTGAAGATGAATTGTTTATATCCAATGTCACATTACTAATCTATATCAGTAAAACCATAATTTTCATTAGATTTATCTATATTATACCTCCTATTATACTGAATATTTTCTCTTACTCATCACACGAACTTCTTTTCTAAAATTATATATTTGTTCTTTGGATTATATTTGAATCAATGACATAATTTAATTGAATATTCAATGTCGAGCCTAGTTTTTTGAATGTATTAAAAACTTTAAATTACTATGTTAATATCATTTTGATTCACACCCAATCAATTTTCCTTCATTGAAAATGTCAACCCAAAATAATATAGGATTAGACACCTCCTACTATTCTTCCATTCTAAACGACTTTAATATCTCATGAGAATACTTTTCTTATGATAAGGAATAAAAATTTATTGAATGGTTTATATACAAACCTAAGAAAAATGTCTAACCTATAAGAATATATATCAAAAAGTTTTTTTTATATTTATTTATAAAATAATTTAATATATTTTATCTTATTTTTGATAAAATAATGTCATAAAAATACACTAACTTTCTGGGTGAGTTAGTTTTATTTTATTTTTCATGAATATTTTTATCCAACATTCCTCTCTTAAAAATCATGATCTAAAAATAATTCTCATTCTTTGAATACCATGCTTGGGGTGATTCCTTTATCCCATGAAGTGAATTATTGTGGTTTTATAATTTTCTTCTATTAGTGTCCTGGAAAATTCCCTCTCGTTATTCAATATATACCTCATCAACAAGATCCCTATTTGAAAATATAGAGTTAAAATATATTTAAAATATATTATATTTTTATTATATATTGAAATAAAGATTCATATAATTTCAATACATGGATTTAAATAAAAAATATATTTCATATAAATTACCCCAATTCTATAATATGCTTTAAAAACTAAATGAGATTCTTTTTTATGATACTTCACATTTTTCATTGATTTTATTTATAATAATCTACTTCATCACAATCATATTGTTTTTCCTTCGAATAATACACTAACTTGGATGTTTCATTATTATCTTTTTGATATAGTTTCTCATTCATGGATTCTATCAAATACTAATGTTGCAATGCTTCTTCAATAGTTTTCAATTCAACTTGAGAATGTAATAAATTCTAATTTGAACTCATTAATGTACTTAAAATATGTATCCTGTCACTACTAGTCCTAATAATTCTTTAGGATCAGCATCTTTCTTAATAATTTTTAACTTCATTTAATAGGTATACAAGAATAATAAATTACAATAGATCACAGAATCAACTTATTCGTTATTCAAGTATGATAAAATAGTCTAAATTATATTTTTCATATTTATATTTTTTCTTTATCCTTCCTTAATATAAAATTAAATTATGAGGAGGTTTATTGTTAAACATATTCCTCTATTATTTCAATTATATTATTTATATTATTATTATAACACTAATAACACCTTCTACTAAGTATATAACTAAGAAAAATCAAATCACCGACTCTTTTATCAAAAATACCAAAATTAATTTTTTTAATTTTAATATATTAATGGCGGCGCAAAAATCTCAATTTATTTATTTTTTTTATTATATTAAAAATAAAAATAAAAATAAATATTAATTAAAGTAAAATTAAACATATATTTTAAAAATAGATAGTCATTATAGTGACTTAGCTCCAAAAATATATTAAATATTCGTGCTATGAAAACATTGTTCAACCCATACCATCCAAATTCTAATATTTTTAATATAATACTTCATTTTATTAAGGGATTTATGTGTATATATATATATTTATTACATATCCCATACTTCTCATGATATGATTTATACACTCAATTTGTGTATTTGGATCCATTTTTTTATTGAAACTTATCGACAACATATAATATTTTCTTGTCAGCATATATTCAATAGATTTTAAACTATTTTAGATTACTGGATTCAATTGAATTAAATAAAACATAAGTTATGTAAGTAAAATAATCAATAAATAATTATGTAATAGATATCTCCATTGGTTTGTTTCAGATACATAAGACCACACACATCTAAGTGTATATTTTTAACTAGTCTTCGTGTATTCATTTCCACTTGTTATAGAATTTTGATCATCATTTTCCCTTCATAACACACTTCACAAGATTTGGTTATATTTCAATTTATATTTAGAATATTTATCACCACGTCATGATAGAAATTAATTTTCATGTTATTTTGGATCATGTGACTAAGGAATCGATGTCATAGCTCATTCACTTCATCCAAACTCAAGAAATAATAATTTTTACTATATTTGATTTTAAAAAAATACATTATCTTTATTTTCCACTCATAATGATAGTTTCATTAGAAAATATTCTGATTACGCATCTATTTTCTAAAAAACATCTTCATTTTTGTTAACACATTATTTTGGTAAGATTAATAAGTTATGTATCAAACCATAAACAAAGAAAACATATTTATTTGTGAATATACATTCAATGATTTAAGGTCTTACTCTACCTTCAATATTAAACAATATATAATTTCCAAATATAACAACACCTCTTTCATAATTCATAAATTCATTGGAAATATGTTTTTTATCGGTCATACATGATGAGAATCCAATAACCAAAAATTATAATAATTCCATGATTTAATATTTTATAGGAAACCACAACTACCATTGATTATTCTTAAGGAATCCTCTTCTTGTGGGATTTATAGTCAAAAAATTGCTTTATACTATCCTTTCCAATCATTAGGAAATCATTATTGGTTTTCCCTTATTGATATTATCTTCTAAAAGTCTTCTAAAGTTCTTCAATTTAATATTTAACTTTAACCTATTTCACTTCTCATTGGGTTTATTTACAATTAATATATTTAGTTTATCATCCACTTGATTAATACTCAATAAATTATTGAGACAAATAAATATCATATCAGTATCACTGTCCCTAATGGTCACACATAACCCAACATTGACATTCTCTATCAAATGAAAACCACTTCATATAATGAACAGAGTGTTGAAAAAATTCTATTTATCTTCTTTTCTCTTTTTGTTACCAAAATTATTTTCAAAACATTCCCATGTGTTTCTATATTATACTTTTAGATTATATTTTAAATTTAGCCTTTAAAAAATTCTTCACTAACAAACCATTATTAGTATAATTTTTAGCACAATCACTTTATGAAAAAATGTGTGAAATATAATTATTAGGACATAAAACTAATGAGTTTCACTTATTTTTGACACTAATTTTATTTTATCCACTAAAATTTGTGTTTATATGATGTAATACCTACTTATTTGAACCATCATCAAGTTTTATTTATGGATTATAAATCTTTCATCAGTTTTTCAAAACATTAACAATTACGTCAAAATATTTCTCAAAATCTAATAGAATTATTTTACAAATTATAAAATTAGATTAGCTTTGCTTCATGTGAGTGAACTTGTTCATTCCTCCTAACCAAAATAGTGGTCATTTAATAAATTATAATGTTTAATTTCTAAATAATGTAATTAAGTTCTTTAAGGTTATTATAAAATAGTTAGATATTATTGGGGTTTTTTTTATTGAGATACTATATCAGTGAACCTCTAAAAGACTAACATTATTTATGAATTTTCATCGTAATGAGAATAAATGACATTCTATGAATTTTAAAGTAAATATATATGGTTCATGGAATGGAAAGATTTATGTTTCATTGTGTTATATATAATGTTTTGATTCTATAAAATAGTTAAATTAGATAAATAATGATGGTAAAATTACTATAGTTGATGGAATACTTGAGGTTCAGACCCAGGTTCTTCAAAACACCAAGCCTGAGTTCGAAATTTGTTTTCAAAAGATACTTATGTTTTATTTTTAATCGGATACATCCACATAAGAAGCTATATCATGTTGTGGAAATAAATATATAAAATGGATCATCCTGGAATAGGTGTTTAACATGTCATGGTAGTTCACATGTATGAATAAGAAAACCTCAAGCTTATGTGTACACATCGTAAACCATGCCATTTTTGGTATTGATCTTTTCTAGAGTTGAGATGAAATTTGTTGAAGATGTTTTATATGGTGTCTAATGAGTTATTCTTAACATGAAGGTTTATTTTTTGAACCTAAATGGATATTTTAAAAATAGAGAAAACAAAAAAAATGGAGTTTCACATAAGTATGTGATATGCCTTTTCATAGAATATTTTTTGGTGTGGTTGAAGTTTGTGATGCTGAAAAATGCATATTATAGTTTGGTCTATTTCATGTTCATAGTCAACATGAAAGATATAATTTCTAGAAATAGAGAGTCTTTTAGGGAGATAAAGTGTTCAATATGAATTCATTTTTAGTGATTTGGATTCAGTTACCTTTATGGATTCCAAAATGCCTTTTTTTGGATGACACCACACTATTGTGTATTGATCTATATAAAAAATGATGTTTTATTTTTTTTCTTTTAAATGATATATAGTTATTTCAAATAGAATATTATTACTCTAAATTGAAATTATTTTATGTATGATGTTTTCCTTTAACCAAAGGGGAGTCGATGGATTTAGTAAATATAGAGATATATATTCTCTCTTTAATATAGAGATATATTTTTCATTCAAATAAAGAAAAGGAAGAAAACTGATCATAGATCATAGATTTATTAGAAAATAAATGATAATTATTGAGTCTTTTATGTAAGGAATATTAGTATATTTATTCACCATTTATGTGTAATTTCATTCTTGGTTCATGAAGATTAGTGAAATTTATAAGGATGAGAAACACATTCGTTCTTATGATTAGAGCAGTAAGATTTCTACTTTTTTAGGGGTTATAAACCTAAAGGGTAGTGTGATTAATTTAAATTGTAAATTAAATATATGGAATTAATAAATATTAGTACATAGATAGATCATCAATGTTAAATTATTGGATATATTCTAATGTTGATAAACTGAGTAAAATATATATATTTTCTCTCCTTTAATTTTTCGATTATATATTTTATTATGAGGTGGAGAATATTTCTCCTATTAACTATGGGATAATATTTTTTTAGCAATGTTTTTTTGAAATTGGAATACTCTAATCCACCCACACCACCATCTCTGGGTATTTTCCTTTTGTGGGACTAATATGCTGTATTATAGTAGTAGGTTTATATTGTGTGGATTATTCTCTTAGATTCTACGTAAATGGTGAATAATAAATGAATTATAATATTTGATGGGATAAATTTTAATCTATAGAAGAATTTGATAAAAATCTATTTATGATATTTCAGTATAAAATATTTTAATACTGTTAAACGTAGAATAATAGTTAACATAGGTAATGCAAATTTTTCATAAAGAGACATTAAATAATTGTATATTGATGCAAAAGGAACCAATATGCTTGGAAGAGCCTTTTCCTAATTAATTTACATGAATATGATATCATGTAAATCCAAGAATGCCATGAAAAAAATCTAATAAACATTTGTAAAGGTGACTTGAATGTTTAGTTAGAAAAATTACAATCTATATTGTATAATTATGATTATTTGAGGAAAAAACTGAATAAAAATACAAACATATTCTTTGATCATGTGAATGATATTTTTGAGAAAAATTGAATACATAGAGAGTAAAATGATGAAATAAAATCATTGAAGATAATTCTAGGATGACTTCCACAATAATTCAATCTAAAATTCATAGTGTTTGAGGATAATGATCTAGAGGATATCACAATTCATAGTTTATATGCCACTTTCATTACATATGAAACGATTAGTAATTATAATGACTATATGTAAAGGATAGATATGAGGTAGTGGTGTTTGAGGAAATGAAGAATCTATCAGTAGAAGATGGTCTTGAGGAAAAGGATGTGGGTTACATGATGTGATTCCATTCCATAAATCTAAAAAGGGGGAAATAAAATTTTATGGGAATACATAAATTCACTTTTTTGTGTGGAAAAATTGTGAACCTACCTTCCAAGTGTCCAAATAATCTTTAATATGACTAATAGGATGTCACACTAATGAAAAAATTCAAAAAATATTTTAAAGTCAAGATTTGTTCTCGATGGAAATTTTTAATCGAGAATAACATTATTTCAAAAGAGTATGTTAGATCAGAAATAACTATAGTAGAAGAGATTAAGGCCTATAAATACTTCAAAAAATAAGATATGTTTTATATCATATAAAATCCATAAATTGAAGAAATAAGTGATGGTGAATATGATTAATTTAAGGTAATATTAGACACCAAATGAGAGTTAAAGGCGTTACTTGAAGAGAAATATGTTTGGATAGATAAAAACAGAAACAGAATAGTGTGGTTTATGATTCCAAAATATATAACTAGATGAAATAATAAGGTTGAGTATAATTATGATATTTAGAATCTCAAATATCTAAATATTAATAGATTATAAAAGATAGCAAAGCTCAATATAAAGGTTATAGATAATTTCTAAATAATAAATTATTTTACTAATATGATGAATGATTATGTTAAAAAAATTTATATGGTCAAAGAATAATTAATAAATCTATAGTTAAATTTTGAATATTGGGAGAGACTTTTGACCTCCAAAATAACATTGAGAAATGTGATCATGTAGGAAAAGGAATAGGTAAAAGAGAAATTTAGATATATGATGGAAAAGTTTAAGGATTATCATCAGTAAAAAACATATATTCAAATGAAAAATATTTTGTGGTGATTGATCTTAGTAAAAAGGAAGTAATGGTTAATGATAAACCTTAAAAACCCACTCTATAAGGGAATATTTACTTGGGTGACACTCTAAAATACCCAAAGGTGTACTTTAGTAGTAGTAAGACACATACAAAAACACAACAAATTAGGTTTTATTATTTTCTAAATAGAGAGAATGATTAATATGTGTGTCCCATAAATAAGAGATACGTCAAGGAATAAAAAAATAATGAAAATTGAGAATAATTTCATTTACTCAGTGTGATTTTGATTGTTATAATTTTTTGTTAAGGTTATAGACACAAACCCATATATTTATTATCAAGATTGAAGAAGGGTATGAGAAAAGATAACTGATAATGAGATTCATAGGAACTGAAGTATTCCTAATGTGGGATAAAAAGGAAAAATCAATTTTATGACTTATAATGTGAATATTATCAATCAAATCCAAAGGAATAACATGCATGCTTTTCACTAAATAAATCGAATAAATTGTCATGGATCAAGAAGAAAATGGATGAAAAATCTATATTTATGGGGATTAATTTAAAATAAATATTTCAATCCATAGTATGGATACATGATAGTGGGTGAAATTTCTATATTTTGGGAAATAACTATCATTCCCTAATCATAAATTATGAAATAGAGTGTGTCATAATACTTAGAAAAAATAAATGTGCAAATATCATTATATTTGAGAGAGATTAAATTATAGGAGAAGAGATGAGGAGAATGGATTTCCTAGTACATGAATGTATTCTTCACAACATTCTTAATGTCAGTACAATATTTAGCTTAGGGTATTAAATAAAATTCACCAATAAAACATTATATTGAAAGGTATAAATATTATAATTTTTATGCAATTGAATTTTTAGTGATCAATATTTGGTTAACAAATTCTTTTGAATATTATCAATCATATTTATATCGGTGGTCAGGAAGCTAGTTTTTTCATATTAACTTCATGGGTATTAAAAAATATATAATATATTAAATCTAATATTTTTATTCTTGCACATTATAATAATTTATATCTCATAAATAGTTTATTTAATGTAAATTTTGACACTAAGTTTGTATCTTAAATCGGTGTCTTTGCCATGGAGATTTATAATTTTCAGGCTTGGGATTTAGACCACTGGGACCAGGGGTTAATTGGTGTAAATCTAAAGCACGGGATAAACTTATAATATTATTTTAAATATGTGGTTACAACCTATCATAATTTTTTCACAATGACGAAAAAACACAACCTTGAGGAAATTTTTTCATTATTTTTTATTTAAAGGAAAACTATTCCTGGTGACATCACCGACGATTAAAAATTTACAAGTGACCATTAAATATTTGTCATTATTTCCTTAAGGTAGGATAATTTCATACTTTTTCTTTCTTTGTTCATTTTCATGTTGGTTTATAAAATTCCCAAATTTTATGATGATCTTTTCATGTTAATCTTTGTGGTTTATCACTTGGTTTTTGATGGATTTTGTAAATGAAATTCATGGATTATTTTATTTTGGGGGATTATTTCCATCTTGATGAATTATATTCATTGAATAAATTTGAGATTATTCGTAAAACTATAACATGTTATATTCTTACAAACTTCACCCTCTGATTCATAATTTAATTTATATTAAAATAAAATATTATCACTCATGTTTTTAGATGAATAAACATGAAATCATATTCTTTTATTACCTTTCCTCTCTATTTAGATTCAATTTTGGAAAGGAAATACAAAAATGATGGGTGGTTAATGGTGTAGTCCATGGCTGTAATTTCACAACTAAGATTCTTGTGGGTCTTGGGAATGTCATTAATAAAAGGGACTCATAAAGACAATCATGGTTATAAAGTTGGTTATTTGGAGTGATTATACACTATAGCGGAATAATAGTGACCTTTAGGGACATCGAGATCGAGTAAAAATAGATGTATGGAAAGAAGTGGAGTGGATTATGAAAATTATGGTGTAAATGGATGATAATCAAGCATTAAGGATCTATATTTACCTATTATGTAGTGTGTGCTTCTTTGATTCACACATCATGTCTCATACTCCTTGTTGTGGTAGGGTTTCCATGGAGTTATAAATATTACATGGGGAATTCATTAGGGATACACTATATATTACAGAATTACATGCTTCAACATTTACATGAGTTCATTCCAAGTAGATTCCATTTCCCAATATTCCATGTGATCTAATAGAAACATCGTGTATCATATGAAACCAAATCTAGAGGATATTATAGAATATACATCATGGACTATAGGTCATACATTTTGTGTACCCTACAAGACACACCATATTGGTTGAACCCACATTAAATTTTTTGGTATAATTATACCCACCATTTATAAACGGGCACATGTCATGTATTGAAATGACATAAATCAGGGTATGTTGGTAGTAAATGATTAGATGAAGAAGTGATTGTCACACAACATGTACTATATTAGATACATCATGTAAGTTGACTCAACATTTAATATAAAATGAAAGTATATTATTGGTTAACACTAATGGATCACACAATTTATTTTTGTAATTAAATGTCCAATAATGGTATTATATAGTTTTTTCATAACTTCATTCCATGGTGGTAAAATTAGAAAACTAAAGTTCATTATAGGAATTTTCACTAGGTAGAGAATAATTTTTTCATCCTATTAGACATTGGGAATAATTTATGAAGAATTAACAAAAATTTTATGATAACATCTCAATATAGATAAAGGTAACACTCGGGAAAATTTTATAGATCTTTTATAGAGTTTATGTTCTCCTCCAAGTATAAGTATAAAGTCCTCTATGCCTGGGGTATAATTTCCCCCTCTAAATATTCTCATTATTAGAAATATTCCCTTAAATGAAAGATGGAGTCAATACCCCCCCCCCCCATATGTTGAAGCAAATTTCTATATCTAGTGAGTTAGTACTCCCTCATATGTCAGGGTACAGTCCTCTATAGGGGTCAAGTACAACCTTGATAAATGGCCACATTCCTTGATTATTCAAATTCATAGTTTATAGTTTTGAATGAGAGTATTTAATGTCTTGGGAACTTGTGTGTTTGGGTTTAGGTATATTTTATGTATTCTTGGATTCATTTGATGTATTATTCCAATAATGTTGTGAAATAAGGACTGATTCATACCTTACCCTTTGTTAACCAAATCTTATAAAATATAGGGTTTATCAGAGATTGTATATTTAAATTTCAATGATATATTATTATAACTTTCATTTTTGTGTGTGTCTTACTATGTGTGTTTATACATATTCATACATGAGACCCACGCCCACACATGTTGTGTATATAAAATGCATTAACATCTAAATATACAATTTTAATAACATGTTATTTGTGGTGTGGGTTCTTAAAGTATATTTGTGCATGTTTTTACTCGTAGGGATCAAGTCAATGTTGGCATAAAAAGAGGACAATTAACAAAGTTAATTGTGGATATTCATCATCGTGGAATGTTGGGACTTTTATTTTTTCCTTTATTATTGATTTATTATTTTATTATTATGATTTTTAGTATGTATTATATATATGTTATATTATATTTGTAAATAAATATATCTCATTTTTATTTTTATATATTTTTCTAGAGTCATGTAATTGTATACCAGTTTATAGGCTAAGGTCACCCAATTATGTGATATGATTTATTTGTGCTAGTAACTAGCCTATTTCCTATTAGATGTAGGATTGAGATATAATAGTAATCTTTAAACTATATTATGTTTAATTTTAATGGGTTAGGTCATTTCAAAATGTTATTAGAGTGGTTTGTGTCCTAGGTATAGATTTTGTAGTTAATAGTCCTATGATGAATGGTTTGGTATACATAGAATAATAGTATTAATAGTTCTTGGGTTCCATTAGTAGACTAGAGTGAATAGTGATTAGTATGGGTGACTGACTTATCCTTTAACCGAGAATATAGTAATATATAAATCAATATGTAACTATAATACATTGGTTTTAGGTTTAAGAAATATGGATCATGCATCATCTAGTGTTCCAGTTGTGTTTGCATTCACATTTTACCGAATCATATCTTCCAAAAAAGAAATATTAACTATCAGTTTATATTTTCAAATGAAAAATTCTACCCCATAGATAGAAAGGTCAACATCATAGGGACAGTTTTTATAATCTCATTTCAATGATTTAGCCTCTAGTAAATTACCACTTGGGCAATGAGGATTCTATAAAGGGACCTAACAGAGGTTGTTCTCCTCACTAGTTGAGTAGATATAATATCTACATGAAAACTATATGGTAATCACTATAGAGGAGTGTGAGACTAATCATAGGTTTAGTTTTCTTCATTAGTTCTAAATTCAAATCCATCCGAGATTATAAGGTGATCAAGATCCATTTATAATAGAGGATTAGTTGGAGCTATAATCTCATGTTTTATTCTAGTATAGAAACCTAGTTATTTTAGGGTGGTTATTTCTACACATATTCTCTATGGAATAGATAGCCATTGGTACATATTGATCACATAGATTTTATATTATAATACCTTACGTTTCATATATTTTAATTGTTTATTATGGGAGGAATACTAACTAGTTTGATATATTCTTTTCATTCTTTATTTTTTGTTCAAGAGTTAAGGATTTTGGTATAACCATTAGTTTTACACCATTATCTATATACTTTTAGCAAATAAAATCATCCTCTCACTCACATATTCAAATTTTGAGAGCTTACTCTTGATAGATATATATACTCATTGGATCTCATCATGGTTGTGAAGAGGCCTTTTCATGGTAACCTCATTATGGACTTGTTATCTGTAGTCCAAGATAATGTGAATTTCCATTATTGTGGAGTAATATTTCATTGTGAATATGGGTCAAGATTCACCTCTACTAGTATGTAGTACCCTAGGGCAAGATAAGTAGGTAAAACCCTTAGAATATATAATCCAATTACACATTAGTTTGAAATATTTACTTTATGCACAATGACAAAGGTGAATGATCAATTACCTATAGTGGTGGAGGATTATATTAATGTTTTTATCAAGGAAGTATGAGATATTATCATTACTTATAGGCTGATTTAGCATTGAATTTCCCAGTGTATCCGCATGGGAATATCCTATTATCTTAAATAAGAAGTCGATTGGGAGTTTGTGGATTTTTATTGAGTACCTCTACCTAAATCATGCAACATTAAAGAATAAATACCCATTTTTTGGATGGATGATCAATTAAAATAGTTAAAAAGGGAAAACTAGTTCTGAAAATTTGATCGTAGGTCTAGATGTAATAATCATTGGATTTATGACAAGGATATCCTAAATATATCATGAATGTGTTGTTTCATTCACTATGAGTTAATAGTTATATTTTCTAGCACAAAAAAAATCCCCTTACTGCGTTCATGGGAATCATCAACTAGATTTTCCATCCATACTTAGAATAGTTTTTGGTTGTTTTCATTGATAAAATCCTCATATATTTCTAGATAGGAGATGAGAATTTATATCATCTATGTATTTATATAATAATACATATCCAGAAAAATATTTATTTTAATAACTCTAAGTGTATGTTTTTCATTTGGAATGTTCATTTCATAGATCATGTTTTCTCAAAAGGAGAAGTTTCATTTGATCTCAAAAATATTACGGTATTGAAGAATTCAAATCTACCTAATACCATATTTTAGGTTCATAGTTTCCATAATATTTAATTTGTTTTTCTCTAAGATTACAAGCATAATGACTTCCCTTACTCTAATATAAAAACCTTTTATCTAGTTAAAAAATTGTTTGAATTATTTTTCAAAGCTATGGAAAATTTTTACAAAGAGAATAAAAACTATTCTTAACATTATTAGGATTTGAATATGAGGTAAACTAAAATACTTCTAGGTATTTCATAGGTTTTGTGTTATTTCAAAAAGATTTTTTATTTCTCATGCGACCAAACTACAAAGAATAAATGAGTAGTATTATACTACCAATGAATTGGAAATTTTTGGGGTGGTGTTTTCCATAAAGATGTTCATAAATTATCTTCTCATTAAATTATTTATAGTCTTAGAAAATAATAATACTTTCAGGTATATATTCTTACAAATAGATCTTAATATATGATAATGGCATTGTTTGGATTTCTTCTAGAACTATATTTTAGATATAGCCTATACCCTAGGAGGGGGAAACATAGTGGTATATTCCCTTAGTAGGAAGTAATGTGTAAGTTGATGGAGGAGGAATCAATTAGATTTAATATATTATTTTTATATTTTCACAATGAAGTATATTATTCTTACCTTCAGTCAATAATGGTTTCCCTCACACTTTTACACTGGGTAGAGGAGGCATAGCTGGGATTCATCCAACACAAGACCTTAGATGACCAAATATCTTCATGTGATATACCTAAAATATTTTTTGAATGTAGGGATCACAACATAATAATTCAGAGGTTGATATTATTCCTAGTTAATATGTGTAAATAAATATTTATGGAATTTAAAACATATCCATTAGTAGTTCATATATTCATGAAAAGGATAGACTAGGGCCTCAAAAATTAGTTTTGGAGGGACATGCATAAACTATAGTGTCATTGAGTTTATATTGTAGTTCCTCAACTGCAAGTAGTTAAACATTGAGCACTAGTTTCCTTACAATTTATTCCAACCCCTTGAGTATCCATATTAGAGGTATGATATCATGTCAATGGATATCATGACTGTAATTCCATGATTGATGAAGGATAATGATATTCTCTATGAATTACTAACAAACTAACCATGTTAGAACATTTTATTCCCATTACAGTGTATGGATTAGAGAAGAGATTAGGATGTCTGTATATAGACAAGATCATTTAGTTTCATTGGGTACCCACATTGATTATCTATGATATTGATTCTTGGTATGTGTCCCTTTTATGCTGTAGTTTTGAGGTGGATTTTAAAACATAGTTGGATTTGAGTATATCATCCCACCACTAGATGGATGGTTAAACTAGGAGAACCATTATTGTTTTCAATGATATGTGAAAATATTGTATAGTAGATTGGGTAAGAGTATCACCGATCAACTACCCTTTGTAAATTTTTCACACCACAACATCCATCACTCTAATATTTGGATTAATCCATATGAGGGCCACTATGGGAGACCCTGTAGTCACCCCTTTGTTGGATAGATATTAGTGATTTATTACTAATGGGGATTAAACTAGTGAAATATGTGATAGAAAAGGTCAAAGTGATCTTGGAGTAAATGAAATTAACCCAGATCCATCAGAATTCCAATGTAGACAAGAGATAAACACACTTGTAGTTTGAGGTGGGATACCAAATGTTATGGAAATTCTAACCCTGACATGGTTTGGGAATCTTTGGTGAGGTATGCATGGTTTACACATTTTTTATGGGACCATTTCAAATTTTACATAGGGTAGGTGAGGTTTCTCATTGCAAGCCATTTCCACAAAAGATATAAGGGGTAAAAAAATATCTACCATATGCCACAGTTGAGGATGTATGTGTAGTATCCCTCTCACATTATTGATTAGGGTGAGTTGGATATTGATTAATCCACCACTTTTGTTGGTTACCCAGTGGATATTAATGATCACAAAAAGAGATACATCATGGTTTAGTGATTCTATTAGTGTATATGTTTTTAGCAGTTAGAGAATCATTAGGAGAGATCAAGGGCACGTGAGACCCAGATACATGATCAATACCTTCACATTTTTTAATGAAAAATTATTTTAATAAATAAAAACCTTGAAGGTGTAATTTGTGTAGAAACTTGAATTTTGGTAAAACAATATGAATTCAATATTTTCAATTATATTTATAAAGTTTCATGAAAGATAATTCATTATTATTATCATCACAGGTCTTTGAAATTTTATAATATATTAAATATACTATTTTTAATCATATGAATGTGAACAAATAATATCTTATAAATGGAGTATCAAATGAAAATTTAGGCATCATGGTTTTTTATGGAATGAGGGTGTTTTCCTAGGAGATGGATGACTTTTAAGGTGGGGTTTGGACACTATGAGCTATGTGTTATCTTGTGTTAATTTCAAACATAGGATAACCCTATTATAAATATATAGTTATAACTACCTTCTATGTTTGGAAATTCATGACAAAATAAAACCTTATAACATATTCATTCATTCCACGTGTATTAGAGGATCATTATTTATGGTGGGATCATCAATTTTTGAAAATTGGTTTGTGGTCATCAAAGTATCAGTATTAATACCTTATGGTGGGATAATTCTATAATTTGTCTTACCTCATTCATGTTCTATATGGTGTATAAAATTCTTAAATTTTATACAGAGGTTCCCTTGTTAATAATCATGGTTTCTCTATTGTGTTTTCATGAATTTTGTATTAGTAAAAGTCTCCTATTTATTCTATTCCATTGTATTATTTTAATTTTAATGATTGATGTCCATCGAATCAATTTTAATATTCTTTGAAAAATAATATCATGCTTGATTTTTTAATATTACCCCTCTCATTCATCATTTATTTTATTTTAAAAGAAGAAATTTTTAACAAAATTATGTGATGAAAGAGAACTCATTCTTCCATATCCTACTCACTTTGGTTTGACATTGGATTGCCAATGTGATGATAATGGGTGGAAGAAATTGTTGGTTTTCACAAGTCAATAATCACACAACTTGAATTTCAACAAGGCTTGAGTAAGAACTTGATTAAAGATAGTGACAATAAAGATTAAGGATATATAAATAATGAATGAAATTTATATAAATCTTATGAGGTGAATCATTGGACCATCAAGGTAATAACTCTTCATCGATATTACAGGAATGGCCAGAGGTAGAGGGGATAGTGATAGGCATGACATGGAGGGAGAATGACTGATCATTCTATAGCTGGATTTACTGATAAAATTACATTTACTCATAGGTGTCACACATTTCCTCTCATGATAACTATGGGATGTGGGTTTCTATTGATATATAAATATCACAGGATATGTAACCTTGGTTTACAAGTCATGTATTTCAAAACTGTGTTCCTCAATGTGAAGTCAAGTACAAAAGAATCTAACACCTTGGCTCTAAAAATCATGAAATCTATTTTACATGCCATGTATCATAGTTCCATATATTAAGATTTCCTTAGGCTATAAACTAAGTTAATCATGGATCCTACATGTCATGTACCATAAAAAACACACCAAATAGGTCAATCCCTCATGAACATTCTCTTGGTAGTACACACACCTTGCATGAATGAGTAAATTAAATGCATTCAGGCGATACGACTTGGGGCGTACTGATAGAACATGATCCTATGAATCTATGGGTCCCACACATAATGTACCCTATAAGAAATTTCATATACATTGAATACAAATATACTAGATAATGGTCATAAATTCTTAGTTATCACTCAATTATTACACACTGTACACTTGAGAGTACCTATACTATATTGGGTAGTATATTGTTTTTTCACAACTTCGAACCCAGGTGTTTGAATCAAGAAAATACATTTTTTATTCTAATAAAGTTTCCCCATAGAGAACAATGTTATAGTACTCTTATAAATTAAGAGTTTTTATAAGGAATTAAACAAATTTTAGGATCTCGAATATATAAAGATAAAGGTAAAATTTTGTTTTGTAATATAGAGAATTAATGGACTTAAGGAACTCCCCCTGTATTGGTGAATATTCATCTATATATGGGGTTTAAGTAATCCAATGGAGGCTTTAACATGATAGGTAATGATCCCATATATGACAGATAAAGTTAGTAATCCTCTGTTTTTTAGGGAATTGTCCATCATTATTAGATTATGTACTCCTCTGTGTGTTAGGGAACAATCCTCCATAGGGGTTAGGTACTCCCTTATTTTATGTTCTCACTCATAGATTTAGTTAAATCCCCTGGTGTAGTTTCAAAAGGTGTTGCTTATTTTTTTGGAATTGGCGTGTTTGGGTCTATAAAAAATTTGGGTATCTGATTTCCCTTTAGTGCATGATTCTTATAATTATGATCAGGAAGTATTGATCCTTACCTTAACCTTGGTTAACCTACCTCTTAAATTATATTTGGATTAACATATTTTATCCTATTTTACATGACATGATATATTTATTCTCAATTTTGTTTTTGGGGATTCATACAAGATATGTTTACAATAAACCTTTCCTTTTCTTCATTTACACACTTGTTGTATCTATAAATACGATTCAAATCATGGTGGAGACTTTGACATGAATTTTATTTGTGATATGTGTTCTTAGAGGATCTCATAGATGATTTTAAAGAGTGGATCTCAAGTTGGTTCTGTTGTTACATGGAATACGTTTTACCCAGTTGTTCATGGCCGGTCTTTAAAGAGGGGTGTTAGGCATTGTATTTTTTTAATTATTATTATTTTCACATTATTACACTATTATGATGTTTAGTGTGTGTCAAATTCATGTAACATTACAGATGGATATTCGTAAATATATTCTACTTTGTTGTATATTGTAATATTGACATGTAATTAGATACATGTTTATAGACTAATTACTCCCATTTGTGTGATATTATCTATTGGTTCTAGTTTCCATCCCATAGACTATTAGAGGAAGGATTGAGGTGGCCCACTCATCTTTCCTCCAACCTTGGGGAATTTCTAGTGGGTTGGGTCATGTCAGAAGTTCATGAAGGGGGAAATATATCTCATTATGAAAGAAGAATATTTTTTCATTCTTTCCATGGAAGAATAGAACAAGATATGGCACAAAAATCATTTCCATTTGAGATAAATATCCTTATAATAATTATTAAATAATGAAGGATTTCATGATATCCATAGACTCTCACATGATTGTACTCACAAATGTAATACTTGATAAAACAGAAATATCATTTGTAAGAACTAAAATATGAAGTGAACAAAGTCAACAAGGTTTCTTAAGTGTATTCATTTTTTTGTGTGTGTGAAAATATAATCCAAATATATTAATTGGAATAGGTATTGTGTGTTATTCAGTTATTATTTTATTAGGATAGTGTAAAGAACGACGTTGTTATAGGTTAGTTTATTAAAAGGAAGTTAGAAATTTTTTTTTAGATCATGGGGTGTTTTTAGAATCCGAGTTCAGATTTTTCTTCATGAGTTGTATTATATCTAGGATATATTACTTCACATTTTCAAAAAATTTAGTATAATTTGTATATCATTGGTAAAAATTAAAGGAGTTATTCTTGGGGTAGGTGAAAAATTAAACTATGGGTGTCATATCTCACTACAACAAGGGGGTTATCTCAACGTGGAATTGAGGATGTGTGGGATTAAATTCTAAAGTTATGGGATACCACACTATATCCTATGGTGTATATTGTGAGGTATGATCAAGGGTATATTATCACACTATATCTTGAGTGGGTTACACCATGAATCAACCAAATCTGTTTTCTTGGTTTTCTTTAGGGATATTCATTACATTTTGAGTTCTTAGGTCAACCCATAAAGAGTTGACAGTAATTCTTAATGCTATTATATATATGATAATTAGACCATGAACCATGTAGTTTTTCTGTAATGAAACTAGATAAGTACAGTTCTTCCTCATGAACGTCTTGCGTCACACTAGAATGGAATTCCTACAAAAAATTAAGATGGTTTAGAACAATCATTTTCGGGTCAGTCCCTTCATATCTTGTGTTGGTTAAGTGCTCAAGAAAAGGCCTCTAATCGTCCATTGCTTTCCTTGTTTCTCCCATTTAACCCCCTTGTATCCCTTTCATTTAAAAATTGATCAATGGTTTTTTATTTATGTTAGATAAAAGTAAATCATCCATTTCATTCTCATGTATTTCCTTATTCCTTACTCTCATTTTTTGAATTTTATCTAGTGATTCGTGATAAGTTTTACAAACAATTGTGACTTTTACATAAATGTTTTGGTTTTTATGGTGAAATTGATATAGGATGTTGAATGGGGAAGGAATTGGCCTTTTCTCACCATTTTGATAAATTCATATCACTTCATGGATTTTGTTTAATGATTTAACCAACTTGTCTTAAAATTAGTGATTGATTGGGTATCAGTTCATAAGGATTTTTGGTTGTTGGAGTGTTTGGGGAATGACATAAGTCTTTAACACACTAGTCATCAATATTTTATTGTTTTGGTGGCACTTATTGGTGTTTCATAAAATATACCATGATTCATGTAATGACCTGAATCCTGAGCCACTCAAATGGTGCCCCATACCCGGTTCGCCACATGACCTCAAGTGAATTTCCCCAAACTCTAGAGGCTGCTGACTAGCAGCGAGTGCCTTGGTGAGTCAATGGGGAAACTATGCCCTCATTTGGTAAGGTATACAAGGGAATGTAAATAATAGTCAGTAACAGAAGCAGTAAACATCATAAAATAACTGAAACTAAACAGAGAAAGCAATGAATATATAGTAATGATGATAAGGATGTAGCAGGTAAAAGTATCTAAGGAAAGCAAAAAACACAACAACTTGCCAAAATACAACTGAGAAACATTGTACGAAATGTAAACAACAACTCTAGAAGCATCGCAATCCTAAGCTCGGTCCAATTCTCCCCATCTCCAAACAAAAATCATGTACCTGAAGTTGAAGGGCCACAGTCCATATCCACACCTACAACCATATAACCTGTTTGGGCCAAAAGCAGGACCCAAATAGGGTGTGAGACTAATCCCAGTAGGCAACCACCATAAGATTTGTGCCCTAGTGTCAGTGATTAATATAGTAGAAGTAAAGAAAGTAAATGTGGTAATGAACTAGGAGTACACAATTAAAAAATCCAACCAATTACCATTCAAATTCATTCAACAGTTAATTCATTCATTTAATCAAACAACCAAGGAATCTATCAAATCTCTCTATTCCAAGGTAAACAGGTAACACAACAGGCATCAAAAGACTAACTAAACAAAAAGCAGGCCAATAGATTCAAGCATGTGCTTTGGCTTGGTAGACTCATATAAACCAACAAAAAAAATCCACAATCACACTGACTCTCTGGGAGGCTCAAACTAGCAGACCCCTATAGTCAATTAAATATACAAAGGCACAGACACTCTGGGAAGCACTCACGTCGATTCCCATGTGGTCTTGAAACGATAGCTATAGACTCTCTGAGGAACCTATTATGTCTAATTCCTCTCGTGGTCTCAATACAAGAGTAAAATAAGGACACTCTTAGGAAGCACAAATTCTAATTCCAATAGTTCATGCATATGAAACTAATTCCAACAGACCCCTTAGGGAAGCACATAGTCATTTATTCCCTCTTTGGTCTCCCACACCAGGTTCTCACAGCCCTGAGCAGTCCAGTCGTATATAATTGACTGTCCACATCCCTAAGTAAGTTTAGAAACTACTTGGATAAATGATACAATGCATCAAAATCATTAAAACAGCAGGCAACACATGCAATCTGTTATCACAAGAAAACTAGCAATTGCAATAGGGTTTGCCTTGCAGGCGAACTATGCCAAACGATGAAAAATATCCAAATAGGGATAACACCCATGGGTTGATCCACAAACATGAAAAAAAGCATATGTTATTATCAATTAACCTTAAGCTAACAAGAAATCTATGTCAATTAAACAACTAGACCAAAATCCCTAACCCGGGATACCTGAAACATGGGAATCCGGCACTTTTGCACAAAAACTCAAGGATATTCAACGTAAGGAAACAAACCACCTACCATGATCCTATGAGATTGATATAATTGATCCTTGCCCCATGAAGTATCCTATAATAGAGTAGATCTTCAAAAATGTTTAAAATATTCAACCTACAATAACTCTCATAATAGAAAGAATCAGGAAACGTGGCCAAAGAAGAACCAAGAACTCACCGATGCGATTATATTACAACTGATGGTGTTCGATTCGGATAACCAGTGATGGATCTGCGGCTCGGATAAGATTCTTCCTCCTCAGATTATCTCAATAGAATTAGGCGAAGAAGAACATGGAAATAAGGATTAGACGCAACCCCGGTCCGTTTAACGAAATAAATAGAAAGTACATGGTGTATACTTCTGGAGTACATGGCGTGTACTTCTGGAGTACACGAAATGTACTTTCCTTTTCTTTACTCCAATTTATGAAGCCTCCAAGTCACCCTTACATGGCCATCTATGTGGCCATGACACGGCCAACACACGGCTTCCAAAGGCATCGAAGTACACAGCATGTACTCATAAATTACATTACGTGTACTCCGAAAATTTCTAGATTTTCCTCTTTTTCTCAAAAACAACCAGAAAAGGAAAAACATACCTGAAAAGAAGATATAGGATCCTAAAAACTTTCCCCCTTAAATAAATTCATCCCCAACTTTCCCTAACAAGGTGGTAAAGAAGAAACCTCGAACAACTCTAGCCACTATGATCATATATCGGCCTCCCTCTCCCAAGTCTCATTCTGCACACAACCATGCTACCATAGCACCAGTACAAGATGAACAGTACGAACACATAGTACCCTTTCACTATGATCAACAATCATGATAGGATGATGCTCTAATGATGCATCCTACTCTAGCTCAACCTACTAGGGTTGAAAAACATGAGATGGGTCTGAGAAATAGTGTCGAAGCTGAGAAACATGGAAGATGTCATACATATCCTGGTAACTCTGAGGTAACTACAGCCTATAAGAACCTAGCCCGACTCTCTCCAGAACCGCAAACGGCCTAATGTATCTCGATGAAAGCTTGCCCTATCTCCTGGTCCCCTTGTGTCCCAACCTCAGGGTAACACGTAGGAAAACATGATCTCCGACCTTGAAATCCAAAGGTCGTCTCCTCTAATTGGTATAAGATTTCTGTTGAGACTGTGTAGTAGCCATACTTTTCTAAATCAACTCCACCTATTATGTGGTCTCCTGAACATGATGAGGTCCCAGCATAGATTCCTCTCCTACCTCCTGCAAACAAAAGGTTGATAGGCACGACCTACCGTACAAAGCCTCGTAAGGTTCCATCTGAATAGTTTCTTGAAAACTATTATTGTAGGAAAACTCCACTAGAGGTATATGTCTCTCACAAGAACCTCAAAAATCAAGGACATATGCTCATACCATGTCCTCTAGTACCTGAATTATGTGCTTTGATTGGCCATCTGTCTGGGGATGGTAAGTTGTACTCAGAAGTACCTATATACCCAAAGCCCTCTGTATCCCTTGCCAGAAATGCGACGTAAAGCGGGCATCCCTATCTGTAGTGAGAGTACCTAGAACCCCATGCAAGCATACAATCTCACAGATGTACAAAATTCCAAGATCATCAACACCAAAGGTCTCCTTAATCTATAAAAAGTGATCATCCTTCGTGAGCCTGTCAATGAAAACCCATACCGCGTCATTACCTTGAGGCGACCTCTGTAACCCTGTCATGAAGTCCATCGTGACATCATTCCACTTCCACTCTGGAATGGGTAGCTGCTGTAAAAGACCTGCTAGTCGATGGTGCTCTGCTTTCACCAGCTGACAAGTGGAACAACTCATGAAAAAACTAGCAACATCCCTATTCATAAATGGACACCAATACTGGTGGTGTAGATCACAAAACATCTTGGTGACGCCAGGACGAGCCGTCCAAACTGAGTAATGAACGTCTCGCATCATCTCATCACGTAAATTTTTCGGAACCCATACGCGTCCCTAGAAATGCAAGATATCACCCTCGCCTATGGTCCATCCAGAAAGAGGGTCATCTCCTGACATGCTTTCCCAAAGTACAAGGCCTTCGGAATCTAATAGATGCCTCATTCGAACTCGGTGAAGAAGGGTAGAGGTAATATCTATAGAAAAAAGAAAATTCTGACCCTATCTGTCATGCACCTCCAAATGCATTTTAGAGAACAGCACCATAAGCTGCCACTCGTTGCTGGCCTCCTGAACTGCCTGTATCTGGGTCCACCTGCTCAGTGCATCTACCACAGCGTTGCCTTTCCAGGCGTATAAGCATTCTCGAAATCGAAATACTGTAGGTACTCAAACTACCTTCGCTGTCTCAGATTCATGTCACAGTTCATGATGATATACTTGAGGCTCTTATGGTCAGTATATACCACAAAATTCTCTCCTAGAAGATAATGTCTGCAACAATGCAAAGCATGAACAACTATAGCCAACTCCAGGTTTTTCGTAGTATAGTTCCTCTCATGCAGCCTTAAATGCCAAGATACATATGCAACAACAAGATCCTCCTGCATGAGAACTTCTCCATGACCGATTCCAGATGCATCACATAAAACTATATAACTCTTTCTCGGCCCTGGAAAAACTAGAATCAGTGCTGAAGTCAATCTCCCCTTCAACTTTTGAAATGCTGAATCACAGGGTTCTGACCAAACATACCTCACCCCCTTCTTAGTCAAGCCCATAAACAGTGCTGCTAAGTGTGAGAAGTCCTGTATAAACTTCCTGTAGTAACCAGCTAGCCCTAATAAACTTCATTCCTTGAAGACATTGTTCGGTTGCTCCAATGTAACTACTACTCTCACCTTCTCTGGGTCTACTAATACTCCTGTCTCTGAGATGACATGACCAAGGAAGTGAAAATCTCCCATCCAAAAGTGGCACTTTGAGAGCTTATCATATAACTAATGCTCCCTCAGTGTACTCAAAATTATCTCAACATGGGTAGCATTTTCGTGTCGAGTGTGAGAGTACACCAAGATATCGTCCATGGAAACCACCACAAAAGAATACATGTAAGGATAGAAAGCTCTATTCATCAGTTCCATGAAAACTGCCAGAGATTTTGTGAGACCGAACAACATAACCAAATACTCATACAGACCATGCCTACTCTAGAAGGCTGTAAGAGGTATATCTGATGGTTTGACATGCAACTGATGATAGCCGGATCTCATATCGATCTTCGAGAACACTCTGGCTCCTCGAAGCTAATCAAAGAGATCATCTATCCATGGAAATGGATATCGGTTCTTGACCGTTAACTAGTTTAGCTTCCGATAATCCACAAAAAACCATAAAGTACCATCCGACTTCTTTGCAAATAGACCGGGCGAACCCTAAGGAGAGGTAGTAGGTCGAATAAAACCCTTTTCCTGTAACTCCTCCAACATCTTTTTGAGTTCTTGTAACTCAGGTGTATCCCTCCTATAAGGAGGTATGCATACCGTTGCATCTCCTAGAACGAGCTCAATAGAAAAGTCTACCTCTCTCTCTAGAGGAAAATATGAAAAGTCTTATTGAAAGACATCAGGAAAGCGATCAACCACTAGAGGAAAATCTATCAAAGAAGTCCCCTGGTCATCCAGATATAATCTAGCAATATGACCCATAACACCACCCAACCCAGGATGCTCTGGTCCAACTCTGCTCACCTCGGCATCCCATTCACCCTTGAGAAGAAAAGATCCACCCTCTAGTGATTTGAAACTCAACCAACAGTGATAGAAATCGATAAATGCCTAGAAGGGAAATAACCATTCTATCATGAGAATGTCATCATAGCCTGTCATCTCCAAAACATAGAGATTCCACAAAAAATGACACCCACCAACCTCAAGGGGGAAGTCTAAGCACTAATGCACACTAGCTGTTCTAATTACCAAGGTAGTATCTGGCCTCATCATATCCTCAGAAGTATAAAAAGTAAGTCTAAGGATTTTCACAATATGGACATAAATAAAGCTATAAGAAGATCATGTATCAAAAAGTGTAGAGGATAAAACTGAGGCTACTAAAATCTTACATCGAACTATAGAAGCTCCAGGATCCTGCTCCTGATAAATATGCTCTACCGCAAAAGACTGGCCTCCATCGCGGCCCTATGTAGCAACCTGCGATCCCTTAGCTAACCCTCCCTGAGGCTGACCACTATGTCCATGGCCTCTACCCTGGCCTTAACGACCCGAAGAACTCCTGCCCCTAGTCTACTGCGGAACTGGTAATCTTGCTCCTATACGTGGAGTCAAAACTGATCCTCCTTCACTAGCTACTAGAAAGAAAACCTTGCAGAAACGTTGTAGATGACCCATCTTGTCACAATATCGGTACTCCATTGGGTCTCTTGGAAATTGAGGCTTCTTATGCGTGCTTTTTCCACACTGATATCGCACCACTTTGTTTCCAGAAGGAAAATCTCATCTACCGGAAGGAATACCCCGCTTCCTCGAGTCACCTCATATAGATTCTCAGTGGTGCTTCTTACTGTCTATTTGAAATGAATCATCCTTGGATGTTGAACCGCCCTAGTCCACAGCTCCAGTATCCCTCAAATTTCTCTCTGTGATAAGTGCTTGGTTGACTATCAGAGTAAAAGAAGTCAACTGAAAGATGTTCACCTGTGAACTTATGTCCGTTCTGAGGCCTTCCTCAAACTTCCTCGCTAAAAACAGCTCATCATTCCCTAGAATGGGAGTGAAACACTGTAAATCTGTGAAGCGAGATGAATACTCCATAACTGTGATAGTACCCTCCAGCAGGTTCATGAACTTTCTAGCTCTGGAATCCCTCAGCGTCGTCGGGTAGAAGTAGTTGTAGAACGTACGCTGAAAATCATCCCAAGCCATAGCATGTCGGCGCCCTGCCCGTGAAACTACAGTGCATGTAACCTTCAAACACGACATGTATGTGAAAAGATAATGTCACGACCCGCCCTTGGGGTCCGTGCCGTGACTACCCCAAGCCCGCCTTCCATAGGCCAGGTGCTGGTGACTAGCACCAAGGCGTAAATCCCGGTAAAAAGGGAAGGCATTGCCTTTGTAAAGTAAACAAACACCACAGAGTAAGCAAGCGGAAAGTAAACACTAAGCAAAAGTAGAGTACAACTGAAAGTGCAGAAAAGTAAATGGGCCAGTATACAAACCCAAACTAAAAGTAAAGTACAACTCGAAAGGGAAAACAGCAACTGAAAAGTAAAAGCTGCTACACCGAGCTGTCCACTGGAAATCCCACCTGAAGGGTGGGTACAGATAGCTCCACTACTCCACGGGTTTCGCCGTCCGCCCCGAGCTCGTCCCGCCCAGTGGTCCACCTCCAGGTACTGTCCTGCTCTGCAAGCCTCAGCAAAGATCAACGTTGTCCATCGTCTGCAACCAACAAAACGTAGTGCGGGCAAAGCCCGTGCAGGGGTGAGTATAAGCTACTCAGTAGGGACCCCGAGACCCCTAAAGGTCTCTCAAAATCCACAAAGGATAATCCAAAAAGAAAGGTACAATCACGAAGTAACAACCGACACTGCTTAGGTATATGCCCATACATATACCTAAGTCATCAATTCCAAACACGCTCCAACCTCCGAGCCCAAGTACAACTCAGTCCACACAGGAAAGTAAACGTATTCCACACAGGAAAGAAAAACGTAATCCACATAGGATAGCACAACACAATCCACACAGGAAAGCAACAGGATTCATCTCACACAGGTATACTTCTTCAAAGGACGATAAAGATGATCATTGATCCATCTAAGTCGTCGGACCCACGAAGGATCAATAGGTAACTAACCCCCACAAAGACCTACACAGGATCGGGCCCACACAGGACCTGTAGGCGCTGGTTCACACAGGACCGCTGAGCGCAAGGACCCACACAGGATCGGACCCACACAGGATCGGGCCCACACAGGACCTGTAGCACTAACCCACGTAGGATCACTGAGTGTTGTAGTCGTCATCGTCGAATCCACACAGGATCTCTGTACTGTCGTCGTCGCAGTCACAGTAGCAGTAGTGGCAGTAGTGGTCACAGTAACAGTCGCAGCCAGCACTAGGGTTCCCGCACACAGCAAGCTCGTTCGGAGGGTCGGCTCCACGAGCCAAGAGGCTGATACATCAACTGTCACAAAGTCCAGAGTTGATGTATCCAAAAGTTCTGTATAGTCAACATGAACTCAATGCAACAGACGGCGTGTCGATCGGACGCCCGGTCTGAGAGTTATTGGAATTTTCGTCCCCGGGGCCCGGTTGGTTTTTAAGGAAAAACCAACCCGACCGTACTCCACCTGCGTCCAAACCATGGGCGGAGTATGCCAAAAGATCCGTCTCACTAAGAGGAACACAACAAAGCTGACGGCACGTCAATCGGACGTTCGTAGCTCAAGATATTAGCGTTTCCACTCCGAAGGCCCGGTTGGTTTCGTGAACGAACCAACCCGGCCGAACTCAAAGTGTTCTGAAACATTGGGTGCGATATACTGAAACGACCGTCTCAATCCAAGGATCGCGTTGCCGCAGACGGTTCGTCGATCGGAGGTCTGTGGCTCAAGTTATGGCCAAAAGACCGAAACTGTCTCGAAAATGGGGGGTCCGGGTCCGGGCCGACCCGGCCCGACCCCCCCTGGTGTGACCTGAACCGGGTCGACCCGAACCGGGTCGACCCCGCCCGGCCGGGGCGGCGCGGCGGCGCGGCCAGGGAGCCGCGCATGTGCCGCACGCGGGGGGGTGAAACCCCCCCTTTTTTGGATCTCGGCCGGCCTAAGGCCGGCCGTTTCTTACCCACGCGAGACCCGCGGGTCCCGCCGCCTATCCAAACCGGCGGCCGGCGCGGCCGGCGAGGCCGGCCGCCCCTGGCTACTCCGCCGCGGCCTTCCATATCTCCGGCGCCAGCGAGGCCGGCGCCCCTGGCTGCTCCGCCGCGGCCGTAGGGCCGCGGCCTCCCTGATCTCCGGCGCCGGCGAGGCCGACGCCCCTGGCTGCTCCGCCGCGGCCGTAGGGCCGTGGTCTCTTCGTATTCAACGATGCGGTGCGTCGGCACCGTGTTTCTTCGTCGCAGCTCGCTCCTGCCATTAATTCTTTTGTTCCTGCGCGGTGCGACGACACCGCGCTGTCTCCGCTAAATCAACACGAAGAAAAGAAGGGGGGAGGAGAATCGGCCGTGTTCGTGCGGTCCGGTCTCCTCCCGTTATAACGATAACAATTGGCCAAACGTATAAACACAACAATGAACGTTTCACAAATTTTTAATAAATTTTGGAACTACGCCCAACGGATTATTCTTTCATGTTCGAGGGAAAGAAACACGTAATTTGAAAAGGACAAACCCCTACCTTGTTTCTGGAACGAAGTTCGATGATCGATAACGATTCGCGGAAGTCGAGCGTCGCGGTGGTCGGCGTCACGGAAGAAGAACGTCGATGTCGCGGTTATGTCGTCACGGAAAACGGTTCCCGAGAACGTGGAGTTCTTCGTCGAAGTTCGAAGGTTCTTCGTGTTCTTCGTCAGAGTTGAAGAAGAAGAAGAAGGAGAAGCTCCCAAAATTCCTCTAAAGGTGGTAAAAGAAATTCAACCAGAATAAAAATAAGCTTTAAGCTTATATTATTAAATAACTTTACCACAAGAATTTCAAAGGTTTGAATTGAACAACTCACCTCAATTAATACTTAAATTTGTCAAACAATAAATAAAAAGGAGGGTTAATGGGAGTTTTGAGGGAAGATGGAGGGTTGGGTTTCGTGTGGGCCCCACCACACTTAATCCTCCCAAGGGAGGTTAAGTGGATGTGGGTCCCACTCCCAACTCCCTTTGGAAGGATTTATAAAAAAAACATCAAGTTAAAATAAAATTTCTTATTTCACAAATTTTATTTAACTTAATCTAAAAACCCAAAAACTAACTTTCAACCCGTAATAAACGCAACTTCCGAAAAGGTCACCTTAAGCAAATATCGGCGCTGCGAGTTCATCGGTGCCCTCGGATTTCAATTCTGAGCACCGGATCAAAAGTTAGAAATTCCCGCTCGTTCGTTCACTGAACGTACCTGAGCCAAACTTCGGAAATTGATTCCGGGCACTTCGGGCCTCGGAATCAGGTGTCGTCTGAAACCGCGCTCTTGTAAAATTCCAAAGAAAATTAAGAAAAAATTTCCCTTGAATTTTACGGGTCTTTACATTACTCCCACCTCAGGGCTTTACGTCCCCGTAAAGATACATCAAAAACTAGGGAAACAAATGAGGGTACTGAGCACGCATATGAGCCTCCCGCTCCCATGTGCTCTCCTGGAGATTCCTGTGCTGCCATCTGATGCGCACAAGAGGAATCGATCGCCCACGCAGGACCCACTCCTATTGATCCTCTATCTCCACCGGAACCTCCGTAAAAGCCGCCCCATCGTCAACGTCAATCTCCCCATGGTCAATGATGTGATTCGGGTCGTGCACGTATCTCCTCATCTGGGATACGTGGAAGACGTCGTGCACCCGGTGCAACTGAGGTGGCAGAGCCAGGCGATAAGCCACCTCGCCAACCCTGCTGAGGACCTGGAAGGGTCCGATGAAGCGTGGAGATAACTTGCCGCCTTGGCCAAATCTCCGAATACCACGTTGAGGTGAGACCCGCAAGAAGACGTGGTCGCCATCCTCGAACTCTAGTGGCCTCCGCCTCCTGTCAGCATATGACTTCTGCCGGCTCTGAGCTGTCCTCATCCACTCCTGGATGACCTGGACCTTCTCTGTCGTGGCCTGGACCATCTCCGGTCCCACAAGTGCTGACTCCCCAGGGTCTGTCCAGCACAAAGGAGATCTACAAGGTCGGTCGTACAACGTCTCGTACGGTGCCATTCCGATGGTGGAGTGGTAGCTGTTGTTGTACGCAAACTCCAGCAAGGGTAGGTGGTCCCCCCAGCTACTACCAAAGTCGAGGACACATGCGCGGAGCATGTCCTCGAGAGTCTGAATGGTCCTCTCCGTCTGACCATCCGTCTGTGGGTGAAAGGCTGTGCTCAGACGTAGCTGCGTCCCGAACGCCTCCTGTAACCCCTTCCAAAGCCAGGAAGTAAAGCGAGCATCTCGATCGGAGACGATAGATGATGGCACACCGTGGAGCCGCACAATCTCCTGAACGTAGAGACGTCCCAAACTCTCAACTGAGCCCTGCTCTCTAATGGGTAAGAAGTGTGCCGACTTGGTGAGTCGGTCAACAATCACCCAGATGGAGTCGTGACCTCTGGAAGTGCGTGGAAGTCCAGTCACGAAGTCCATAGATATGTCGTCCCACTTCCACTTCGGAACCTCCAAGGGTTGTACCAAGCCTACTGGTGCCTGATGCTCTGCCTTCACCTGCGGGCAGGTGAGGCATCGAGAAACGAACTCTGCTACAGACTTCTTCATGCCCGGCCACCAGTGCTGTCGTCTGAGGTCCTGGTACATCTTCACCACTCCAGGATGTACCGCCAAAGGAGAAGTGTGAAACTCTCTCAGCACTTCCACTCGCATAGCGACTGGCACCATGGTACGTCCTCTGAAAAGGATGTCGTGCTCTGCTCCAAGGGAGAAACCATCAGGTGCCTGTCCCGAGGATATCTGTGCACGCCGTGTATCACAGTCAGCATCCTCACGTTGTGCCTCTCTGACCCGCTGCAATAGTGGAGGAGTGACTATGAGAGACTGAAGGAAGGCTGCTCCATCTCTATCCACGAAGGATATCAGCAAAGAGGCTAGCTGCTCCGTCGCCTCCTCAAGTAGCTGAATGCTCGTCCTCCTGCTAAGGGAATCGGCTACTACGTTCCCCTTCCCAGGAGTATAGACTATCTCAAAGTCATAGTCCTGGAGGAACTTGAGCCATCGCCGTTGTCTCAGGTTCAGGTCCTTCTGCGAGAAGATATACCTGAGACTCTGATGATCGGAAAAGACTGTAAAGCGCTCGGCCATCAGGTAGTGTCTCCATGTCTTCAGAGCGAAGACCACTGCTGCTAACTCCAGGTCATGGGTAGCGTAGTTCTGCTCATGCGGCCTCAACTGACGTGATCCATAGGCGATCACTGCCCGCTCCTGCATCAGAACAAATCCGAGTCCGGTCCCTGATGCATCGCTGTAGACTACGTACCCTACTCCCTCCTCAGGCAACCTCAAGATAGGTGCGCTAGTCAATCTCTGTCTCAGCTCCTGGAAGCTCTGCTGACATCTGTCTGACCACACGAAGGGTTTCCCCTTCTTCGTCAAAGCTGTGAGTGGTGCCGCAACTCTAGAGAAGTCTGGCATGAATCTCCGATAGTATCCAGCTAGTCCCAAGAAACTCCGAACCTCAGTCACGCTCCTGGGTGGCTCCCATGCTAACACAGCCTCGATCTTCGCAGGATCCACTGCAACTCCCACCTCAGAGATGACGTGACCCAAGAAGTGGACCTCACGTATCCAGAACTGGCACTTCGAGAGCTTAACATAAAGCTGGTGCTCTCGGAGTGTGTCTAGTACAACTCGCAAGTGATAGGCGTGCTCCTCCTCAGTCGTAGAGTAAATCAGTATGTCATCGATGAAGACCACGACAAACCGATCGAGGTATGACTGAAAGATCCTGTTCATGAGAGCCATGAACACTGCTGGAGCATTGGTTACACCGAAAGGCATAACCAAGAACTCATAGTGGCCATACCGACATCTGAAGGCCGTCTTCTGCACATCCTCGTCTCTGACTCTGAGCTGATGATAGCCTGACCTGAGGTCTATCTTCGAGAACCACCGTGCTCCCTTGAGCTGATCAAATAGGTCATCAATCCTCGGTAGAGGATACTTGTTCCTCACTGTCACCTGGTTCAGGCGATGATAGTCAACACAAAGTTGCAAGCTCCCGTCCTCCTTCTTGGCGAACAATATCGGGGAAGCCCAGGGTGAAACACTGGGTCGGATGAACCCCTTGCCCTGCAAGTCCTCCAACTGTACCCGTAGCTCTCGAAGCTCGGCGGGGGCCATCCGATATGCTGGAGTGGATAACGGGGATGTCCCAGGGTGCAAGTCAATATAAAAGTCTACCTCTCTACAAGGAGGTAGCCCTAGGACGTCGTCGGGAAAAACGTCCGCAAACTGATCCACCACTGCAGGAAAACCAGGACTCCGCGTGTCAACTGCTCCAAGGATGAGGCTAGCCAACTGATGAGTAATGGGCTGTCCTCTCCTCCGCGGAAGTCCATCCTGTGCTGCAAAGGCTCCCTTATCGCCGGTGAAGGTGAACCTGCTCCCGTCGGTGCGTACACATCGCACCTTGCGCCTAAAACAGTCAATCTGTGCATGGACCGTAGATAGCCAATCCATGCCGAAGATGACGTCGTAAGGCCTCGACGCTGCTACAAGAAGATCACAGCCAAAGCTCTCGCCTCCTAGAGTAATCTCACACTGCCGGCACCAGTGCGTAATCGTCGAGTCTGCTCCCGTAGGAGTCTCTAGCCGTAAGGATCGAGCCAACGGCTCTGTCGGAATCTCCGAGCTCCGAACAAGGGCAGCGGCTATGAAAGAGTGACTCGCTCCTGTGTCTATAAGTACTGCAGCAAGGGTGGAGTAGACACAGATAGTACCTTGAATCATCTCAGGTGCGCCGTGGTCATAGGCCTCTGCTGCCTGGAGCTGTTCCTGTCTCTGCCCGCCAGCTCCCTGTGGTCGGGGTGGACCTCCTGGTGGTGGTGGTGGCAGAGCCTCAAAGCATCGCCCACCACCGGCTGCTCGTCCAGCTCCTCTTCCTCGTCCGCCTCCTCCCTGAGGACCGCCACGATCGACCCTCTGACTCTGCCTCGGTGGTCCCTCAACCGTCTACTGCTCCTCGGCACGGCGGGTCGGGCAGTGACGAGCCATGTGGCCCTGCCCGCCGCACGAGTAGCACTGTCTGCCACTCGAAAGACTGGCTCCGCGCTGTGTGCCCCGCACTGCTGAGCCAGTGTCCTGAGGTCGTCTGCCCGAAGGTCTGGTTTGTCTGGACCCCTGAGTCATCCGTCGACTGCCTGCTGCAGATGACTCTTCCACGTGCCGCCCTGCGGTGGGTCGCTGCGCTGGTGTAGACTCAGCAAAGAAGCTCTCCATCAGAAGGGCCCGCTCCAGTACTCCGGTCTGAGTCGGTATGCTGAGGGAGATCAGTGATGCCCTGATCTCGTGTCTCAAACCCTGCTCAAAGGTCCGAGCCCGGAAGAATGGGTCTCGTACCATGTCGGTCGAGTAGCGTGAGAGATCGGTAAATCTCGCCGAGTACTGAGCGACCGTCATGCTGCCCTGCCGCAGCTGAAGAAGCTCCTGGATGCGCACCGCACGAAGGGTGGATGGGACGAACTCCGAGCGGAAGAGGCTCTCAAAGTCCGTCCATAGTAGAGATGCCTCATCGTGCACCTGGAGCATCAAGCTCCACCATCGTCCTGCTGTTGCGTGTAGTAGGCTTGCAGCGAGGATCACCATGAGGTCTGCTGGTGTCCTCACTAGCCTAAACACTCGTACCACTGCCTCCAGCCAGTCCTCTGCTGCCTTGGGATCCGTCTCCCCGCGAAACCTGGGCGGTCGCTGGCGCTGAAACTCATGCAGTGCGCTGAGGCGATGTTCATCGTCAGTGGCTGGTGCTGGAAGTATCGGGGGCTCGGCGGGTAGAGCTACCGCCGGTGCCACTGCTGACAAAGGGCCCTACACCGAAGCCTCGTCGCTCGGTGGGCTGTCGTCACGCTCGACTCTCGGAACCCTAGCTGGCTGCCGTCGTGGGGCCATCCTGAAAAGGAAACAGGTGCGCCACGGTCAGAACAGTATACCTGGTGAGCTGATATAAGTAATCACAAAGAAAACTTTGAAACACACACGCAATCAATGTTTTCGTGCATTAAGTCGGAAATCAGAAGTCAGGGTCCTGGTGTACGGATACGTCGGCCGCCGCACCAACACTGGACTCCCTGGACTGATAACCACACTCAATACGCTAAACATTATTGCTTCACATAGAAAAGATCAGAGTTCGCGGTAGAACCGAACTCCTCTGATACCAATTTGTCACGACCCGCCCTCGGGGTCCGTGCCGTGACTACCCCAAGCCCGCCTTCCATAGGCCAGGGGCTGGCGACTAGCACCAAGGCGTAAATCCCGGTAAAAAGGGAAGGCATTGCCTTTGTGAAGTAAACAAACACCACAGAGTAAGCAAGCGGAAAGTAAACACTAAGCAAAAGTAGAGTACAACTGAAAGTGCAGAAAAGTAAATGGGCTAGTATAAAACCCAAACTGAAAGTAAAGTACAACTCGAAAGGGAAAACAGCAACTGAAAAGTAAAAGCCGCTACACCGAGCTGTCCACTGGAAATTCCACCTGAAGGGTGGGTACAGATAGCTCCACTGCTCCACGGGTTCCGCCGTCCGCCCCGAGCTCGTCCCGCCCAGTGGTCCACCTCCAGGTACCATCCTGCTCTGCAAGCCTCAGCTAAGATCAACGATGTCCGTCTTATGCAACCAACACAACGTAGTGCAGGCAAAGCCCGTGCAGGGGTGAGTATAAGCTACTCAGTAGGGACCCCGAGACCCCTGAAGGTCTCTCAAAATCCACAAAGGATAATCCACAAAGAAAGGTACAATCACGAAGTAACAACCGACACTGCTTAGGTATATGCCCATACATATACCTAAGTCATCAATTCCAAATACGCTCCAACCTCCGAGCCCAAGTACAACTCAGTCCACACAGGAAAGTAAATGTATTCCACACAAGAAAGCAAAACGTAATCCACATAGGATAGCACAACACAATCCACACAGTAAAGCAACAGGATTCAGCTCACACAGGTATACTTCTTCAAAGGACGATAAAGATGATCACTGATCCATCTAAGTCGTCGGACCCACGAAGGATCAATAGGTAACTAACCCCCGCAAAGACCCACACAGGATCGGGCCCACACAGGACCTGTAGGCGCTGGTTCACACAGGACCGCTGAGCGCAAGGACCCACACAGGATCAGACCCACACAGGATCGGGCCCACACAGGACCTGTAGCACTGACCCACGTAGGATCGCTGAGTGATGTAGTCGTCGTCGTCGAATCTACACAGGATCTCTGTACTGTCGTCGTCGCAGTCACAGTAGCAATAGTGGCAGTAGTGGTCACAGTAACAGTCGCAGCCAGCACTAGGGTTCCCGCACACAGCAAGCTCGTTTGGAGGGTCCGCTCCACGAGCCGAGAGGCTGATACATCAACTGTCACAAAGTCCGGAGTTGATGTATCCAAAAGTTCTATATCGTCAACATGAACTCAATGCAACAGACGGCGCGTCGATCGGACGCCCGGTCTGAGAGTTATTGGCATTTTCGTCCCCGGGGCCCGGTTGGTTTTTAAGGAAAAACCAACCCGACCGTACTCCACCTACGTCCAAACCTCGGGCGGAGTATGCCAAAAGATCTGTCTCACTAAGAGGAACACAACAAAGCTGAAGGCACTTCAATCGGACGTTCGTAGCTCAAGATATGAGCGTTTCCGCTCCGAAGGCCCGGTTAGTTTCGTGAACGAACCAACCCGGCCGAACTCAAAGTGTTCCAAAACTTTGAGTGCGATATACCGAAACGACCGTCTCAATCCAAGGATCGCGTTTCCGCAGACGGTTCATCGATCGGAGGTTCGTGGCTCATGTTATGGCCAAAAGACCGAAACCGTCTCGAAAATGGGGGGTCCGGGTCCGGGCCGACCCGGCCCGACCCCCCTTGGTCTGACCCGAACCGGGTCGGACCGACCCGGTCCGCTGGACCTGGCCCGGCCGGGGCGGCGCGGCGGCGCGGCCCGGCCAGCGGCGGCGCGGCCCGGCCAGCGGCGGCGCGGCCCGGCCAGTGGCGACGCGGCCAGGGAGCTGCGCATGCGCCGTACGCGGGGGGGTGAAACCCCCCCCCCCTTTTTTGGATCTCAGCCGGCCTAAGGCCGGCCGTTTCTTACCCACGCGGGACCCGCGGGTCCCTCCGCCTATCCAAACCGGCGGCCGGCGCGGCCGGCGAGGCCGGCCGCCCCTGGCTACTCCGCCGCGGCCATAGGGCCGCGACCTTCCTGATCTCCGGCGCCGGCGAGGCCGGCGCCCCTGGTTGCTCCGCCGCGGTCGTAGGGCCGCGGCCTCCCTGATCTCTGGCGCCGGCGAGGCCGACGCCCTTGGCTGCTCCGCCGTATCCGTAGGGCCGCGGTCTCTTCCTATTCAACGACGCGGTGCGTCGGCACCGCGTTTCTTCGTCACAGCTCGCTCCGGCCATTAATTCTTTTGTTCCTGCGCGGTGCGACGACACTGTGCTGTCTCCGCTAAATCAACACGAAGAAAAGAAGGGGGAGGAGAATCGGCCGTGTTCGTGCGGCCCGGTCTCCTCCCGTTATAACGATAACAATTGGCCAAACGTATAAACACAATAATGAACGTTTCACAAATTTTTAATAAATTTTGGAACTACGCCCAACGGATTATTCTTTCATGTTCGAGGGAAAGAAACACGTAATTTGAAAAGGACAAACCCCTACCTTGGTTCTGGAATGAAGTTCGATGATCGATAACGATTCGCGGAAGTTGAGCGTCGCGGTGGTCGGCGTCACGGAAAAAGAACATCGATGTCGCGGTTATGTCGTCACGGAAAACGGTTCCCGAGAACGTGGAGTTCTTCGTCGAAGTTCGAAGGTTCTTCGTGTTCTTCATCAGAGTTGAAGAAGAAGAAGAAGGAGAAGCTCCCAAAATTCCTCTAAAGGTGGTAAAATAAATTCAACCAGAATAAAAATAAGCTTTAAGCTTATATTATTAAATAAATTTACCACAAGAATTTAAAAGGTTTGAATTGAACAACTCACTTCAATTAATACTTAAAGTTGTCAAACAATAAAAAAAAGGAGGGTTAATGGGAGTTTTGAGGGAAGATGGAGGGTTGGGTTTCGTGTGGGCCCCACCACAATTAATCCTCCCAAGGGAGGTTAAGTGGATGTGGGTCCCACTCCCAACTCCCTTTGGAAGGATTTATAAAAAAACATCAAGTTAAAATAAAATTTTGTATTTCACAAATTTTATTTAACTTAATCTAAAAACCCAAAAACTAACTTTCAACCCGTAATAAATGCAACTTCCGAAAAGGTCTCCTTAAGCGAATATCGGCGCTGCGAGTTCATCGGTGCCCTCGGATTTCAATTCCGAGCACCGGATCAAAAGTTAGAAATTCCCGCTCGTTCGTTCACTGAACGTACCCGAGCGAAACTTCGGAAATTGATTCCGGGCACTCCGGGCCTCGGAATCAGGTGCCGTCTGAAACCGCGCTCTTGTAAAATTCCAAAGAAAATTAAGAAAAAATTTCCCTTGAATTTTACGGGTATTTACAGATAACATGACTATTTTTTTTGTGACACGGTCGGGGTACCTATTTCATACTACACGACATGATAAACTAGTACAGGTCGTGTTCCTACAAGATTTTTCACAACCTCGTGCCCTTGCTCGCATGGTCAGTGATATGGCTATAGACTACACGACGTGTATTCATAAATTACATGTCGTGTATTCTGGGTTTTTCTGAATAGTAGCCTTAGAACTACTCTGGAGCCCATAAAACACAGAAAAACAAGCATTAAGGTACCAAATTCCGATCTGTGAAGGCCCATACTCCCCTCGAATTAAAGTTTGGAATCTTCAACAAGTCAAAACAAGGTAAACAGTATAACAAACTCACAATCCACCAAATTCTGATCTTCAAGTGCCCATAACACCTCTAAGACCAAAGTTTGGCGTCCATGATAATGAATCTATAAACAAACGATAGCCTATCAACATAGTATGTATTTTATCACAGTAGCTCTCACAGCATCATGCTTAGTCTATCACAAATTCTATCACAACAACATGAAACTTCTAAGGCTATTTAGATGGCATGGTAAAATGCATGACATTTGACTTTCTAAAAAGTGCCTATATGATGCATGAGATGGCATACCCTCATCTCATCGGGTTGCAACAAAATAGAACCACAATCATATAAACAGTAATAGCACAACACAAGTGCACCACCCAACGGTGAAGTCAAATAAACTGTAACATTTTCAAAACTTGAAAAGTGTAATATTCGAGGTAACCTAGATTTTTCCCTTTAAACGGGTCCTAAAACTCCTAGGAGCAACTATTTACCATTTACCTATTCCTTTTTATCCATGTCTAATGTCTCTAAATAGTAAGTCAATAGAAAGAAAAGAACCTCCTTTGATACCACTTTGTAAGGACCTAAATCTAGAGCCACTCATCTGGTGCCCCGTACCTGGTTCGCCACATGACCTCAACCCCATTTCCCCAGTCACCAAAGGCTGCTAACTAGCAGCGAGGGCCTTGGTGAGTCATTGGGGAAACTATGCCCTCAATTGGTAAGGTATACAAGGGAAAGGATATAACAATCAATAGTGGAAGTAGTAAACATCATACAATAACTGAAACTAAATAGTGGAAGAAATGAATATATTGTAATGATGATAATGATGAAGCAGGTACAAGTATCTAAGGAAAGAAGAAAAGACAACAACGTTCTGAAATACAACTGAGAAACAAAGTACGAAAAGTAAACAGTAACTCCAACAGCATCGCAAGCCTATGCTCGGTCTTATGCTCTCCAGCTCCAACCAGCAATGATGTACTTGAAGTAGAAGAACCACATTCCCTATCCACACCTGCAACCATATAACCTATTTGGGCCAAAAGAAGGACCCGAACAGGGTGTGAGACTAATCCCAGTAGGCAACCACCAAAAGATTTGTGCCCTACTGTCAGTGAGTAATATAGCAGAAGTAATGAAAGTAAATGCAGTAATTAACTAGAAGTACAAAAGTAAACAATACAACCAATTTCGATTCACATTCATTTAACAGCTAATTCATTCATTTAATCAAAAAACCATGGAATCTACCAAAGATCCTTATTCCAAGGTAAACAGGTAACACAACATGCATCAAAAGACTACCTAAACAGCAAGCAGGCCAATAGATCCAAGCTTGTGCTTTGGCTTCGTATACTCATCTAAACCAACCAAAAAATCCACAATCACACTGACTTTATTGGTGGCTCAAACTAGAAGACCCCTGTAGTCATGTAAACATACAAAGGAACAGACACTCTGGGAAGCACTCACGTCGATTCCTCTGTGGTCTTGCAACGATAGCTACAGACTCTCTGAAGAAGCTCTTACATCTAATTCCTCATATGGTCTCGATACGTGCGTAAACTAATGACACTATGAGGAATATAAAATTCCAATTCCCATAGGTCCTACGTACAAAATTAATTCAAATATACCCCCCTAGGGAAGAACTTAATCGTCTATTCCCTCTTTGGTCTCCCGCACCAGGTTCTCACTGCACCGAGCAGTCCAGTCGTGCGTAATCGACTGTTAGCATCCTTATGTATGTTTATAAACTACATGGATAAAATATACAATTCACAAAAAGCATTAAAACAACATACAACACATGTAATCAGTTATCTCAAGCAAACTAGAAATTGCAATAGGGTTTGCCTTGCAGGCAAACTGTGCCAAATGGTGATAAACATCCAAAAAAGGATGACACCCTTGGGATGATTCTCAAACATGAAAACAAGCATATATTATTATCAATTAACCTTATGTTAACAAGAAATCTAAGTCAATTAAACAATATGACCAAAATCCCTAACCATGGATACCTGAAACGTGGGAATCTGACACTTTTTCACAAAAAATCATAGACTTTCTATGTAATGCAACAAACCACCTACCTTGATCCTAGGAAATAGATATACTTGAACATCGGCCCGTGAATCGGCCTAGAATGGAGTAGATCAGTAAAAATATCTAAAACATTCAACCTACGATAACTCTCACAAGAGAAAGAATCAGGACACGTGGCCAAATAAAAACGAAGAACTCACCGCTGTGAATATATTGAAACTGACGATGTTCAATTTGGATAAACGGTGATTGATCGATGGATCGGAGTAGATTCAGCCTCCTCGGATGCTCTGGATGGAATTAGACGATGAAGAAGAAGGAAATAAGGATTAGACGCAACCCCAGTCCGTTTAAAGAAATAAAAAGAAAGTACACGGCGTGTACTTTTGGAGTACACGACATGTACTTTCCTTTTCCGTACTCTACTTTAGCCAGCCTCCAAGTAACCCTTACATGTCCATGTGTGTGTCCATGACATGACCAACACATGGCTTCTAGAGGCATTGAAGTACACAGCGTGTACTCATAAAGTACACGACGTGTCCTCTGAGAATTTCCAGATTTTCCTCTTATTCTCAAAAACTACTAGAAAAGGAAAAACATACCTGAAATAAAGATTCAGGTTCTTACGATGTATTAAATTGGATAATTATTTATAATTTTTTATAATTAAGTTTTGGAGCCATGTGTTTTGATATAGGTTCTTGGGAACATAGATATTTTTAGGGTGATACTGTATGGTGATGGTGATCATGGATAACATAAAGTTCATAACTCTGATTGGGTGAGGCTGGTGGATCTTTTATATTTCATCATTTATTGTGTGAATGCGTTGATGTAAATGTTTTTTCTTGGGGTCCTGAGTTTTGGGACACAATAAAGGGTTTCAAGTAAGTATCTCATTATGGATAGTCGATAGTTAATCCCTAATGAAGTGTATTAGGAATTATATTCCAAATTTCAAGATTAAAATATTCTTGGTAGCTATGCTACCAAGGGGCATAACCTCTAGTTGTGTATCATTGTCCCTGATCAGGAATCAAAGTGTGAATGTTCTAGATTTGGATCAACATGTTGGATTATGTCCCTTAGAGTGGTTAATACTTTGGGATGGGTTTTTTTTAGTATTAATCCTTTAGAATTATATGGGAAAGTATTTGGTAGTAGCCTTGAGTGGAATCCCCAATGTATGAAAAGTGATTCATATAGGAAAAGGGGGTTTTGAGTTATGGTTTTGTTTTCCCTTGATGTCTAGATTGTATCAAGGCATTGGGTTAGATTGGATAGTTCCTAAAATCGGTTTTGGTTATTACACTAGGTTAGATGTACCTTCGTTTACCTTAGGAGGGTAGTTTTTTAGAAGTGTTTGAAAGGGGACCAAGTATCTACTTAGATGAACTACTATAATGCTAGCCTATACCCATGCGTTTGAACTATGGGTATAGATCAAAAAACGATGGGTATAATCTATACCCATAGTTCATTGAACCATTTTTGATTAATGCTTGGGGATAGTCTATGCCCACGATTTACTTGAATCTATGGGTATATATCTATACCCATGGTTGCTGAAAGTATGGGTATAGATGGTTATCTATACTTCATCTATACCCATAGTTTTTTGAATGATGGGTGTAGTTCCAGTCCCCCACTTGACAGTCGTTGCACCATCCAGAACAACTCAAACAGCCTGAAAATAAACAACAAACCATGGTACACATTTAATATAATACACTTATTATACATTTATCATTCAACCATCAAATTATAAATAGTATCAAAGCATTTACAATACTATAACATATATATATATAATCCACTTCATCAATTAGTTTTAGTAACCCACATATGTCTCTACTTAAACTAAAAATTGAGGGGGATTAATATCTGTGTCATCACCACCAGTGCCATCATAATCATCACCAGCATCAGCACCTAGAGCACCAATATCATCATCATCACCTACACCACCACCACCACAACCACCATTAACTCAACATCCAGTAAGACCCAAATATATTTCACTCATAGAATCATATAAAGAGAGCATCTATTTCATACACGAATTAAAAGAATTAATATCCTCTAATGGAAATGATAGACTTATAACTAACATATCTGTGAAGAAGTGTTTAGTGGCCAGTCTAATTCTATCACAGTCATTTATTTCTATTTTTTTGGCCTCACCTTTTTCATCAAGATAATTTTTCATCTTTGTGTTTTAAGAGGTTTTAGAGGTTCATGGGGAGGTCCAATACCTTGTGGGGATGGTATTTTTCTAGGGTTGACATCAAACTCTCCGTCAATTATCCTCACCTAATACCTATCTCAAATGATCATTTGGCATGAAGTTATTATCTTATTTCTCTTCAAGGATCTCCAGGGAACACTTTTGAAAATATAAAGGTATTTAATTATTAATCTCGTTTTAAAATTTGATATATCAATAAAAAAACTTACCATCATTGGATGTGTTTGTGCATTTATAACACTTCCATCCTTTTTCTTCCTACTTGAGAAAACTAATTTTTCTCAAAGATCATTGTCTTTGATGACCAATTCCACATTATATAAATGAAATTTATTAGTATAATACTAAATTATTGAATAATATGAATATTATTAACCTAGAAAAGAGTTAAATTATAATTATTGAAGAAATCCATAAAATGAAGATACACTTAAATATACATTTAATTAGAAATTTAGATATACTGGAATAAGACAAAATATACATACTAATTATTGTGGTCATGATGGGTATGATTTTGATCCGTCTTTTATATTCATATCAGTTGAATTATATTTGTTTTGTGTTATTTGTTTGTTTTATCACATGGTAATTTGGATCATTTGGTCATTAGATTCATTATTTGGTTAGGTTGTTTTGTAATTTATTCATTTGTTCATTGGTCCATTTTTCAGATTATAAAATTTAGTCCAATTAATTCATTGATCCAAATACCATAATTAAGCCAATTATTCTATTTAGTACAATTAGTCCAATTAATCAATTTAGGGAAATTTAGGCCGATTATGCAATTTAATTCAATTAGAAAAACTATTTAATTTAGGTTAATTTAGGATAATTATTCCATCTATTTTGTCAATTTATTCTAATTATGAAATTTTGAAAAATATTGGCCAATTATGCAATTTATTTTTCCTATTTAGGCTAATTAGGCTATTTTGGACAATTTAGGCCAATTTAGGCCATTTTAGAAATTTTATACTAATTATGCCTTTTAGATGGACAATTAAGGTCATTTAGGTCATTTAGTAAAATTTGGTCATTTCGACCAATTAGGCCAAATAGGCCATTTATTTAGCCCATTTAGTCCAATTAGACAAATTCAGGTCAATTTTTCCAATTTTTCCAATCAGGTCAATTAGGAGATTTATTCTATTTAGAGCATTCATCCCATTTAGTCCATTTATTTCATTTAGGCCAATTGGTCTATTTTTTCCATTTAGGCCAATTTAGGCCATTTTGGAAAATTTAGTCCAGTTAAGTCAATTAGGCCATTTTAGGCTAATTCACCCATTTAGGTCAATTCATTCCATTTCAAGACAATTCAAACTATTTCAAAGTAATTCAGTCCATTCATGTCATATAGGACCATGAGACCAATGAGTCTAATGAGGCCAATTAATCAAATTAGGCAAATTTATGTCATTTAGGCCAATTATTCAAATTTGACCATTTTGGATACCTTAGGTCAATTTTGGCCAACATGGTCATTTAGGACAATTAATACATTTTGTCAATTTTCTATTTTTCCCATTTAGGACATTTAGGCCAATTTTTCCATTTGGCCATTTTTTCATTTGGCCAATTAGGCAATTAGGCCATTACGCCATTATGACATTACCCTATTTGGCTGACCATGAGGTCATTAGGTCATTAGGTCATTATTCCTAGTTAGGAAATTTGGGATATATAGGCCATTCAGGACATTTAATACATTTATTCCATTAGTCCATTAGGCTAATTAGAAAATTTCCCAATATTCTATTAGTCTATTTAGACCATTTAGGCCATTAGTCCATTTACCCCATTAGGCCATTAGACAATTTTCCCATTGGGCCACTAGGCCATTTAGGCCATTTATTCCATTTATCCCATTTAGGCCATTATAACATTTAGGCATTTTAGGCAATTTAACCCATTTAGGAAATTATTCCAGTAGGACATTAGGCCATTTTATCATTATTCTATTAGTCTGTTTGGATAATTGGACATTAATTCATTGTTCCATTAGTCCATTAGAAATTTAGAACATTAGGTGATTATCCATTAGTTCATTTGGGCCATTAGGATAATTTTTCCATTAGGTCATTTGGTCATTAAACTATTTAGGCCCTCTAGGCCATTTATTTCATTTATCCCATTTATTCCATTTATTCCATTTATTCAATTTATTCCATTTATGTCTTTAGGACATTAGACCATTAGATGATTATTCCATTAGAAAAATAGGCCATTAGTCCAATAGTCCATTAGTCCATTTAAGACATTTAGTACATTTAGGCCATTTAGGCCATTTAGGCCATTTATAAAATTTACGCCAATAGGCCATTAGGCAATTAGGCCATTATGCCATGTGTAAAATTGAATAAAATTTCATTATTCCATTTGGATAATTTTACAATTTTCCATTAGTTCATTAGGATTTTAGGACATTAAGCCATTTGTAAATTAAACCATTTAGTCATTACTTCATTAATCAAATTTGGCCATTAGTCCATTAGGTCATTAGGACATTTAGGCCATTTGTTCATTTAGTCCATTTAGTCCCTTTGGTCCATTTATACCATTAAAGCCATTTAGGCCATTAGTCTATTAGGTAATTATTCCATTAGGCCAATTGAGAAATTTTCCAATAAGCCATTTTTACAATTGGAAAGGCTAGTTGTTCATTTTGAAATTACTACCATTATGCTATTTAGGCCATTTCATATATTTATTCCATTTAATCTATTTAGGTAATTTGGTCCATTTATTTAATTTAGTCCATTTAGTACATTTAGGCAATTTAGTCCATTTAGTTCATTAAGCATTTAGTCTGTTAGGTCATTATGCCATTGGGCCATTAGACCATTGGTCCATTAGACCATTCTACCATTGGGTCATTTGAACATTCATCATTTTACCCATTTCCCCATTATTCCATTAAGAAAAATTTTTCATTATACCATTAGTTCATTATTCCATTTAATACATTAATTTAATTTAGGCCATTTAAGTCATTAGTTAATTTAGACCATTTATGCTATTTAGGCCATTTAGGCCATTTAGTATTTTAGTCCATTAGGTCATTATGCCAATTTAAAAATTGTCCATTTGTCCATTTGGCCAATAGGACCATTAGGCCATATATCCCATTCATCCATCTAGCCCATTTGGGAAATTAGGAAATTTGGGCAATTAGGTTATTTTTCCAATTAGGCTATTTGGAGAGTTTTCCAGTTAAGCCTTTAGGCCATTAGATTATTATGCCATTTGGCCATTAAGACATTAGGAAACTTGGGAATTTTTCCATTCTTCCATTAGTACATTATCCCATTAGGGGATTTAGTCATTTTTTCATTTTAAAGGGATATTTCTAGCATTATATTAAAGGGATTAATGAAAAGAAAACACAAATTTAGCATGGAAATCTAACTATGTAGAGACCCGAAGCTTATCGTACATGGACATTACATTAATTTTGCAGAATACTTAGTACATAACAAAAACACACACTAAAGGATCGTAATAGTTTAGTGTCTTTGGAAACTCGGAACGTAATCTTCTAATCGTGGTGAAAGATCTTCAATATCTCCCATAAATATCTTCCCTTTTTTTTACCTAAAACCTTTATTTATATCCTGGGGAAAAGAAAACATAAAAGGGTGAGCTCAAATGCTCAGTAAGGGTATACAAAAGAAATAAAAATCATATCATATCTTTTTGAAAATCATAACCTGCAAAAGAGATCATAATATCTTAACATGGAACAAATCATAGAAGTGAAAATGAGATCACCATAATCATAACATGAAACTTGAAACTTTGTGGCATGCACACATAATCATGGAAAATCATTTCTTGTTAGTCATGACTCATTTCCAAGACTATCTTAGTGGACAAAGTCCCTTTCTGAATCGAGTAACCCTCGTTTCAGTCCTGTTTCACTGAACCGGTATAACCTACCATTTCAGCCATGTCTATCTCATGAGATATAAAATCTTTACCCAATGCATTGGAGGGAGATATAGGTCCCACCCATCTTATAATGAATCCTTTCTTATGTGTGCCACATAATCATAAATCATACATCATCGTATAACACATGTAACAAAAATGGGATTCTTGAAACATCATGACATCATAAAACATTTATATAAGATAAAGGAATTCATAAACATAATTCCATCACAACATAGTCAAATCAATGTAAAAATATGGATAGAAACATAACCCTTTATTATCTTAGATGGAAAATAATTTTGATAAAACACTTGAAATGAATTCTTGAGGAAAATATCCTTTCTTCTTCAAAACACTTTTCTTTTCTTAAAATGTCATACAATTAAGAAGTTGATTAAAAATAAACTTGAGAACTTGTAAAGGAAGATTTTTTGAAATAATGTTTTAAAAATCCATTCATGTCGTATAAGTTAAAAAAACATTCTTCGTACTTTTGTCGGAAAAGTCAAAAAGTACCTCGTACGAAAAACGACAAAAGATTCCTTTCATACATATTACTAAAAACTCACCGAAGGGTAAAAATGGATTTAAACAATTGTAGGTGGATGAAAATAATATTACATATTGATGAAACATGGATGTGGATGATAAAATACACCCCAGTAAATACTTACGAATAAACAATCTCGGATAAAAATGAGATTGTGATATTTTCCCTTACCTTAGGTCCAATTTGCTTCGTATGTGTCCGAACCTCCTGTATAATGATTTAAATAATGTCATTGACTTATTACAGAATCATATTCATTGTTATGATATCATATATGGTTCACTTATGACATTATATTACCCGTTCTTTTGTAAATTCCATGTTAAAGAAGCGTTTTGGGTAAAATCGTTTCATTTATCGTAGGTGTTTTGACTTGTTGTTCTTGACATCATTATTACTTATATCATGATTTACTTACTTCCAGAATATAAAATATGATTTATATATCATATATATTCAGTATATATATATATATATAATAGATAGATAAATAAAATGAAAAACACCGTTCATGGAGACGGTAATCCGTACGTACGCATGAACGCTGTTTTTCTTTCCTTATTGTCTTGAAATGGAAGTAAGTAGATGACATACATATGTATATATATACATAAATCCAGTAGCTTTATAATGTCATATATTTCATTAATATTTCTTATATATACATTATAATCATTCTTAAATGGTTAACATGGAGAATGAATCTCATCGCGTCGTGGAGACGGTAGTCCGTACGTACGCACGAGCGATGATATCATTTCTATAAATATTGAATTGAATTGGAGTGGATTATACAATATATCAGAATCAATATGATGTTGTAATAACTATGTATAGTTATTCTTTACACCATTATACCCATCCATGTAAGGTGGTGGTGGAAAATAGATTACACCACGGCGTGGAGACGGTATTCCGTACGTACGCACGCGCGGTGATTTCTTTTTCCGTAGGATGGATAGATGGTGAAATAGGGTTGTTTCATACTTATAATAACATATCAGTATATGAGTGATAGTGATGTTATTACTTCATAATGAAACAACCTAAGAAGAAGAAGTGGAAGAAGAAATAAAGATGAAAGAATTGGTAACGGTAATTACCTCTTCTTTGAAGTGCCTCTTTGAGACCTCCTCTTAGGGCACTAGAATTTGTCTTTGTGGAAGACCAGAACCTCTAGGATGTTGCTAGGGAAGTGGAGAAGAGATTTTGGCAGGGGTTAGCCAAGCTTGAGTGCTCAAATTGGTGTGAGGAGGAGGGGGAGGAGGTGTCCTTTTATAAGGGAGGAGAGGGGCACCTTAGGAATATCTCAAAATATTATTTTATATTAAAGTCAAAATCGGTTTATAATGGTTCCAAAGGGTCTTATTTCGAAGCTAAGGTGGGTATGGGTCGAAATCCTATCAACCAATAGAATTTAGACAAGTTTAGGATATTATTTTAACCTTATCAATTAGATTTAACTCTAAGTTAAATAATTTAACGTTTACCATGTCTTTTTGTTTTCTTTCACTATATGGTTAATAAACTTACTATAACATGCCAAACGAACCCCAAATTGTTTATTATTAATATATATATCCTTATCTAAGTCATTTGGCCGAACCTTAGATTTTTAGGAATACAATAACAATTAATAATATAATATTTGTTTTAAAAACTATTTTGTGTCAATTTTGACACTATTTGATATATGATTTTTTTGAAAGTCATAACAGAATTAAATGTTCGAACCAAGTTGATTAAATCAACATTAATATATCATAGTAACCTAGAAAATTAGTGGAATTCATAAAAAATCTCAAATTACATTTATTTTGGTGTTTATAACATCAATTATGTCAATATTTCATTAATAAGATAATTACTGCATCATCGTTGTGTCATAAATAAATTAAATTATTTTATGTCTAAAAATTACAAATAAAATACCATCATGTAGTAAATCTTTTTAGCCTTCTAATGAATATTTACAATCGAATATATCTTATGTATAACCCCATATTAAAAATGATTTACTTATTAAACTTTGATTTTAACTATTTTAACATTTCTTTAAATAAATTAATAATAAATGTCCTAATCTAATCCAAGTGGGCCTAAATGGTCATATTTTATTCCTAAGTTTGTTTTTGGTCGAATTACACTTGTCCAATAGAATTTGGACATGTGTTAGGGTAATAGTAATATCATATTTACCCTTAGTTACCCTATTTACTATTAACCGCGGTAAAAAAAAGTAAAAAGTTACTATTCACCAAAAAATTATTTTTATCTCATTGAACCACATTTTAGTCCTTGATATTAACCGTGTCTCTCGGATTTTCGAAATTCCATTCACAGAAGTGGCAAAATTAAGTTTTATGAAAAATACAGTTTTTTTAACTACCACTTAGTAGTTTCACTATTCATCAAAAATTGATGTTTTTCAGAACAATGCCAAAATTTCATCCTAAGCTATATTTCATATTCCGAATTCAAAAATGAAATCTATTTTACCAAATTCATAACATAGAAGTTGCATTAATTAATTTTATAATTAAATCCTGCTGTTAAAATAAATAGCGTGTTTTTAGGAAACAATATATATCAAAAGATTGACACTTGATTATGTCTGGTTTAAATGTGAAATTACAACCAATGACCAACATTGTATTAAATCGTAAAAATATATTCTAAATATACTTTAAAACCACTCAAATTAATAATTTATCACTATTAATTATTTCGATTAAAAAAGTTGTTTTTAATTATAATTTAGTAATTTTCACTATTCATCAGAATATGAAAGTTATCCGAAAAGTACCAAAATTTCACCTTAGGCTAAAATCGATACTCCGAATCCAAGAATAAAGTTCATTTTGAAAAATAAGATTTACAGAATTTTAAAAAGTGGTTATTACTATTCATAACGGCTAGTTTTAATAATATTTTAATAGCACATCGTTGTTTAGTGAAACTCGGTATTGCGTATTACACACGCTATCGAGGAAGGTCGTGATTGCGTGTAATGTAAGGTAAGACAAGGATGCGTGTTGTGCAAGCTCCTTTTGGTGTAGCGTACAATACAAGACATTAATAAAATTAAAAAGAATATTTTTTTATAAAATCTTGGGCTGTTACATGCTACCCCCCTTAAAATGAATTTCGCCCTCGAAATTCTTCGGGGTTATAAATGGTTTACTATTCGAAAGTTTCTTTAATAGAAACCCACATCGTAAAAAGGAATATCAAAACCAATCTTTAAAAACAAAAGTATGAAACGTAACGGTTACCCAAATAAACTAATCATTGGGTTTCCACATAGGTGAAAATATGGATATGGAAGAGAAATCTAACCATCATGTTCTGATGGAGAGTGGTAGAGAACATGGCTATGGAAAATCCAGTAATCACAAATCCATAGATTTGTGATGATATAAGGTACCATCTGATTCATCGGGTATAAGATCACTAGGACAACATTTTTGGTTTTCAAGATCATTTCCCCTAAAGTTGAAAATTTGAATTAGAATAAATACTTACTTTATTTTGGTACAATCTCACTGTTGTTCGTGCCTTGAACAATTTCCACTTCATCTCTTAAATAAATGAAGTTGAATTTGTTATTCGTGAAGTGTTAGCAGATCATGTGATAGAATGACGGGTCATTCCATCTATCTCAAACAAAAGGTTAGCAAAAATTATATGCATAAATCGATCTATAGTGAGATTAATCATATATGGTTCCTAAAATGGACTTATACTTCATATATCATACTGCTTAATATAATAAAACTAGTTTCTACTAAACAGGGACTTCCTGTAGGTCAGTGGTAGGTGATAAAGGCCAGTCGCACTTCGGTTGTGGGTTCAATTCCTACAGCCTTGTCCGAAGCGATGGGCTGTCGCCCGTCCTGCAGGTTGTCCTTTTTCTAAAACTACATTACTATAACATCCCATCAATAATATCAAAAATCTTCTATCCTTAAACAATACTAACTTATGTCCAACATAATCCAGTCTAATCTTTAGGCTTATACATAATACTGCAGTCCACTCTCATAATATAGTGACAATGATTACCAGAGATTTAATACTGTCGTTGATCCCCACATATCATAAGATATGTCTTGTTGGTCACATTCCAAACATTCAAAGTCCTTAATCGTGTATTCTCTTGAATACCTTAGTGAAAACATGAGTGCAGTTAAAAGTTAACACTTTCCACATACCAAAATCCTCAAAATTCTATATACTCAAACCATGATATCACTTAGTCCTTATATCAATCATGAGCTCATGAATACTATTAAACATTTCATTTTCTCATCTTCATTATGCGCATATCATCTTATTTCCAAAAAATATATCTCAATCACTTTGAATACCACATCAATAAATATTGCAATACTCAATGATACAACATTATTTTGGAATCCCATTACATAAACGCTTAATCATTCCACCACATCGTTATCATATTCAACATCGCCAATAGTGATCGCATGTGACTTCCCTTTGTCCTTTACCTTCAGTGGTTGCTCATGTTGATCATCACTAACCCTTGGATTAGGGCAATTATTAGCATAATGCCCCATTTCCTTGCACTTGAAGCATTGAAGTGTTGGTGGTGCGTTCTCTGCAGTGTTTGCTTTATTCAGATCATTAGAAACCCTTTTTCCATTACTTCGACACTCAGCTCCTCGATGACCTTCTTTTCCACACTTAAAACATTTTCTAGTTCCTTTAAGACAATCTCCACCATGCTTCTTTCCACACTTTGTGCATAAGGAAACATTCATCTTCTTTTCACCATTATTATGAGATTTCTCCTTGAACTCCATCTTTCGTTTCTTGTCAAAACCATGATATGGATATGTAACACCAACTTCCATTTCTACCTTGATAGCACAACGCACAATTTCTTCATAGCTACTGAAGTCTCTTATAGATAATGCCCTTCGAAGACTTGGTTTTAAGCCACTGAAAAATCGATCAACTTTACTTTCAGGTTGGATGATAATACCAGAAGCATACCTTGCAAGTCTTGTAAAATTTGCTTCATAGGTACCAACAGATTCATCGTCCCTTTGCTTCAGTTCAAGAAACTCTTTCTCCATCTTTGTTCGAAGAATACGAGGGAAGTACTTACTGAAAAACAAGTTCTTGAACTCGTCCCATTCCATGGACTCAATTTCATCCCTTGGCCTCGTATTCTTGATAAGATTCCACCATTGATCAGCTTCACCTTCCAAACGATATACTGCTAAGATGACTTTATCATGTTCAGAACATTGAAGAACTGAAAATATCTTTTCAGTGGTACTGATCCATTGTTCAGCAACAAGTGGATCGGAAGTCCCACTGAAAGAAGGTGGACGTTGCCTCATGAAGGACTCAATAGAATATTGTTCCCTTCTCTGCTCATTTAGAAGTCCATAATGATTCATAGCTTCTGTAAGTATAGCAATAAGATTTTGCACTCCATCTCCCATAACATTTGTTTGTTCAAGAGGGCAATCATTGCATTGTCCATTGCATTGATCAACACGGTTCCTTCGGGTTCCAGCCATCGTGTAAAACCCAAAAAGAATTGTGTGAGAGGAAAAAATCATGCTAGGGAAAACAACATAATAAAGGGGGAGTACCTTCAATATCCAACATCTTAGGATTAATTCTATGATTGTTAGCGTAATTCTATTACTATAACCTATACGTATACTTATCCCTAGGGACATCCCTAGACATACCTTAGAAATATCTCTAGGGATCTCACTAACGTTTTCGCATCCTAGTTTCCAAAGGTTGAATAAACCTTTCCTCTGATACCAACTGTAGCGGTCTAGAATTACTTCCAGTGGACTACAATTGATACCTATCAGGACACTCCATGGGCGGCTACACCCCCTGGGCGGGACACACCACCATCCCCAGTGGCAGCCATTTCCTCATGAAGCCCTTGGGCGGAGAGCCATGCTTCGTCCAACGCTCACATGTGAGAGTTCCCAAGGATCGGATACATTCCTACCTCCTTTGCCTCTGATACCAACTGTAGAGACCCGAAGCTTATCGTACATGGACATTACATTAATTTTGCGGAATACTTAGTACATAACAAAAACACACACTAAAGGATCGTAATAGTTTAGTGTCTTTGGAAACTCGGAACGTAATCTTCTAATCGTGGTGAAAGATCTTCAATATCTCCCATAAATATCTTCCCTTTTTTTTACCTAAAACCTTTATTTATATCCTGGGGAAAAGAAAACATAAAAGGGTGAGCTCAAATGCTCAGTAAGGGTATACAAAAGAAATAAAAATCATATCATATCTTTTTGAAAATCATAACCTGCAAAAGAGATCATAATATCTTAACATGGAACAAATCATAGAAGTGAAAATGAGATCACCATAATCATAACATGAAACTTGAAACTTTGTGGCATGCACACATAATCATGGAAAATCATTTCTTGTTAGTCATGACTCATTGCCAAGACTATCTTAGTGGACAAAGTCCCTTTCTGAATCGAGTAACCCTCGTTTCAGTCCTGTTTCACTGAACCGGTATAACCTACCATTTCATCCATTTCTATCTCATGAGATATAAAATCTTTACCCAATGCATTGGAGGGAGATATAGGTCCCACCCATCTTATAATGAATCCTTTCTTATGTGTGCCACATAATCATAAATCATACATCATCGTATAACACATGTAACAAAAATGGGATTCTTGAAACATCATGACATCATAAAACATTCATATAAGATAAAGGAATTCATAAACATAATTCCATCACAACATAGTCAAATCAATGTAAAAATATGGATAGAAATAGAACCCTTTATTATCTTAGATGGAAAATAATTTTGATAAAACACTTGAAATGAATTCTTGAGGAAAATATCCTTTCTTCTTCAAAACACTTTTCTTTTCTTAACATGTCATACAATTAAGAAGTTGATTAAAAATAAACTTGAGAACTTGTAAAGGGATATTCTTTGAAATAATGTTTTAAAAATCCATTCATGCCGTATAAGTTAAAAAAACATTCTTCGTACTTTTGTCGGAAAAGTCAAAAAGTACCTCGTACGAAAAACGACAAAAGATTCCTTTCATACATATTACTAAAAACTCACCGAAGGGTAAAAATGGATTTAAACAATTGTAGGTGGATGAAAATAATATTACATATTGATGAAACATGGATGTGGATGATAAAATACACCCCAGTAAATACTTACGAATAAACAATCTCGGATAAAAATGAGATTGTGATATTTTCCCTTACCTTAGGTCCAATTTGCTTTGTATGTGTCCGAACCTCCTGTATAATGATTTAAATAATGTCATTGACTTATTACAGAATCATATTCATTGTTATGATATCATATATGGTTCACTTATGACATTATATTACCCGTTCTTTTGTAAATTCCATGTTAAAGAAGCGTTTTGGGTAAAATCGTTTCATTTATCGTAGGTGTTTTGACTTGTTGTTCTTGACATCATTATTACTTATATCATGATTTACTTACTTCCAGAATATAAAATATGATTTATATATCATATATATTCAGTATATATATATATATATATAATAGATAGATAAATAAAATGAAAAACACCGTTCATGGAGACGGTAATCCGTACGTACGCATGAATGCTGTTTTTCTTTCCTTATTGTCTTGAAATGGAAGTAAGTAGATGACATACATATGTATATATATACATAAATCCAGTAGCTTTATAATGTCATATATTTCATTAATATTTCTTATATATACATTATAATCATTCTTAAATGGTTAACATGGAGAATGAATCTCATCGCGTCGTGGAGACGGTAGTCCGTACGTACGCACGAGCGATGATATCATTTCTATAAATATTGAATTGAATTGGAGTGGATTATACAATATATCAGAATCAATATGATGTTGTAATAACTATGTATAGTTATTCTTTACACCATTATACCCATCCATGTAAGGTGCTGGTGGAAAATAGATTACACCACGGCGTGGAGACGGTATTCCGTACGTACGCACGCGCGGTGATTTCTTTTTCTGTAGGATGGATAGATGGTGAAATAGGGTTGTTTCATACTTATAATAACATATCAGTATATGAGTGATACTGATGTTATTACTTCATAATGAAACAACCTAAGAAGAAGAAGTGGAAGAAGAAATAAAGATGAAAGAATTGGTAACGGTAATTACCTCTTCTTTGAAGTGCCTCTTTGAGACCTCCTCTTAGGGCACTAGAATTGGTCTTTGAGGAAGACCAGCACCTCTAGGATGTTTCTAGGGAAGTGGAGAAGAGATTTTGGCAGGGTTTGGCCGAGCATGAGTGCTCAAATTGGTGTGAGGAGGAGGGGGAGGAGGTGTCCTTTTATAAGGGAGGAGAGGGGCACCTTAGGAATATCTCAAAATATTATTGTATATTAAAGTCAAAATCGGTTTATAATGGTTCCAAAGGGTCTTATTTCGAAGCTAAGGTGGGGATGGGTCGAAATACTATCAACCAATAGAATTTGGACAAGTTTAGGATATTATATTAACCTTATCAATTAGATTTAACTCTAAGTTAAATAATTTAACGTTTACCATGTCTTTTTGTTTTCTTTCACTATATGGTTAATAAACTTACTATAACATGCCAAACGAACCCCAAATTGTTTATTATTAATATATATATCCTTATCTAAGTCATTTGGCCGAACCTTAGATTTTTTAGAAATACAATAACAATTAATAATATAATATTTGTTTTAAAAACTATTTTGTGTCAATTTTGACACTATTTGATATATGATTTTTTTGAAAGTCATAACAGAATTAAATGTTCGAACCAAGTTGATTAAATCAACATTAATATATCATAGTAACCTAGAAAATTAGTGGAATTCATAAAAAATCTCAAATTACATTTATTTTGGTGTTTATAACATCAATTATGTCAATATTTCATTAATAAGATAATTACTGCATCATCGTTGTGTCATAAATAAATTAAATTATTTTATGTCTAAAATTTACAAATAAAATACCATCATGTAGTAAATCTTTTTAGCCTTCTAATGAATATTTACAATCGAATATATCTTGTGTATAACCCCATATTAAAAATGATTTACTTATTAAACTTTGATTTTAACTATTTTAACCTTTCTTTAAATAAATTAATAATAAATGTCCTAATCTAATCCAAGTGGGCCTAAATGGTCATATTTTATTCCTAAGTTTGTTTTTGGTCGAATTAAACTTGTCCAATAGAATTTGGACATGTGTTAGGGTAATAGTAATATCATATTTACCCTTAGTTACCCTATTTACTATTAACCGCGGTAAAAAAAAGTAAAAAGTTACTATTCACCAAAAAATTATTTTCATCTCATTGAACCACATTTTAGTCCTTGATATTAACCGTGTCTCTCGGATTTTCGAAATTCCATTCACAGAAGCGGCAAAATTAAGTTTTATGAAAAATTCAGTTTTTTTAACTACCACTTAGTAGTTTCACTATTCATCAAAAATTGATGTTTTTCAGAACAATGCCAAAATTTCATCCTAAGCTATATTTCATATTCCGAATTCAAAAATGAAATATATTTTACCAAATTCATAACATAGAAGTTGCATTAATTAATTTTATAATTAAATCCTGCTGTTAAAATAAATAGCGTGTTTTTAGGAAACAATATATATCAAAAGATTGACACTTGATTATGTCTGGTTTAAATGTGAAATTACAACCAATGACCAACATTGTATTAAATCGTAAAAATATATTCTAAATATACTTTAAAACCACTCAAATTAATAATTTATCACTATTAATTATTTCGATTAAAAAAGTTGTTTTTAATTATAATTTAGTAATTTTCACTATTCATCAGAATATGAAAGTTATCCGAAAAGTACCAAAATTTCACCTTCGGCTAAAATCGATACTCCGAATCCAATAATGAAGTTCATTTTGAAAAATAAGATTTACAGAATTTTAAAAAGTGGTTATTACTATTCATAACGGCTAGTTTTAATAATATTTTAATAGCACATCGTTGTTTAGTGAAACTCGGTATTGCGTATTACACACGCTATCGAGGAAGGTCGTGATTGCGTGTAATGTAAGGTAAGACAAGGATGCGTGTTGTGCAATCTCCTTTTGGTGTAGCGTACAATACAAGACATTAATAAAATTAAAAAGAATATTTTTTTATAAAATCTTGGGCTGTTACAAACTATGTATAAATATAAATATATATACTATTTCTATTAATGTTAAATTATTTTCTGCCTCTCATCCTCAGAAATTACAGTGAACCCCAAAGTGAGAAAATACATTGTCTAATCTTTGATATTTTTGTTTTTCATGACACATCCTACTATAAAAATTCAATACAATTAATGCGAATTAAATTTTCTATGAAATCTAAAAATGATTATGAATACCTTAAACTCTTCACTCTTCTAATATGTGATAATTTACTGATATTTTGTTGTTGGATAGTCAAATAATATTGGTACAACCTATAAATAAAAATCAACTCTCCTCTTACAACTAACATAAAACATGTCATTATATGATCACCGAAATTCCCCAAGATACATTAACCTTACAACCATAGCTGCTTCACTATTGGGAAAGTTAAACTTACATTGCAATTAACATGTTAATTCATATATATGAAACTATAATATTTACACAGCTTTAATAAATTTTCTTACCCATATCTATGCTCATGCATTTTCCATGATTTCATTAATGGTATTACACTATGGGACTGGCTACTTTATAATTATACCGTTGTACTGGGATAAAGTTCCAAGGAAACTCCTACATTACATAGAATTTTTAATTATCATTTTATTATCTTCATTGTAATCAAAAAATATTTGTTTTAGTGATTTTATTCTTCATGCATATGGGTGCACACACGTCACCTATTAGAAGATTCCACTTAATATGATCAAAGGGGAAAAATAATTATGTCATAGAAAAATACGAAAAAAATGATGTTATATAATTTGACACACTAATAATAAAAAACCCCAACGTAGGTTTCTCCTTAATATCGGATGGATCTGTGGGATATCATAAATTAGGAGCATCTGAAGGATGTTCTATTCCAATGTATGCAATGGGTGACCTACATGCACTAGAGTGAAAGCTTAAGGAATATAACCACCAGATCCTGAATAGATAGTAGGGAATAGACACAGAATATACAAGGTAGGATATGGGTAGTATGGTTGGGGATACATCAAATGATATATACATAATAAAGGAGGGAACATTCCTATAGGTGGCATAAACATGGTATGGGAAGAATAAGATAAATGAGATGATGATGGAGGCATGGGTGGGAATATCCATGGGGACTCAAGTGGTGGAGGGAATTGTTTGGTCGATGGGATTTCCACTGGTGGGTGAGGGTGATAACGGGTATGATGGGTGCTTCATCTAGCTCTAGGAGAACCCCCACTTGGACCCATACTAGTAGGCTCAGCATAATTCAACTCTGGTGTAACTCTATGTCCCTAAAAAATATGATAATGAATAAGAACATGGAATTAAATTTAATGAATAAAAAAAATATTATAATTATTATACTCACTAAGGGAACTAGAGGAGGTAACCTGAGCTCAAGAATCTATCGATCATTACCAAATGATTCCTTCCATATAAATTTGTCCATATTTTTCATCATCTTCAAAATAATGATATAAAAATTTTTTAGTAATGAGTTTTAGAATTCTTGCATATAACTTAGAAGTAAAATTAGTCATAAATAGTTTCATAATATTTTTTAGAAACTATATTTTAAAACCAAGTTAAACATTTTTTAAAAACCAATTTTAACCCAATTTTTCTTAATTAAAATAAATCTAATTAAATGAAATTAAATAAAACTATAATAAAATTAACCTAACATTCTAAACTAGAAATAAATTAATGTAATTATAGTATTTATAACATGATAAACCCATGTCTAGGTAAAATGAATGAACTGTGAGGATATATGGTTTCTTCTATATATTGCTCACCACTACATCAAGTTCAACAACAATGCAAAAAATGTGATAATTTTAAGTCCTTAAATGAAATAGTTTGGTCTAAACCAATGAGGGCATCAGTGGTGTCAATTTCTTCCTCACCATCATGAAAAATATATCTTCAAATTACATAAATAATGATACCATAATCTGGTATCATTTGATCATTCAAATAAAAACATATTTTTCCATTGATGACAAAATATAGGGTTCATTGGTATTCGGGAATTGAGTCATCTCAATAATTATAAATCCATAGTCATCAATAAATTTACCATGAAACATAATTGAATAAAACAATTTACATTTCATCACAATAACTCGATCATGAGAGTAGTAATCCAAAAAAGAGAATTCTCAACAAGTCCATAATAAGATATATTTTTATATCAAGTTCTACTATCGGATGCACTGGCATAATAGTCTATTGTATTAGTTAACATAATTCCATCATGTTGTCTTACAATTTTCACTACTTAACCTGTTGCAAAAATTAATACTCAATGGTTATTAATGGTTTTCGTTCATGAACCAGAGAATTGGGACTAAAATCCATTGCTCTTAATTTTTTATTGATATATTCTACTGGTAAACTCAATACCCTAAATATATATGAACAATATAATTAAAATAATATCTATAATTTAATTTAACTAATGTAATGGTCATACCATTGATTTCAATAAAGTATTAAACTCTTTGTAATGAAATTACTATGTTTTTTACAATGGAAAATATTGATGAAATCTACTTATAATTTTTTTATTTTCCCTACATAAAATTATAACATAATTTTAAGGTAAACATAAAATTACTTAGTGTTAGATAACATATAAATATTATAATTATTTACTTCATTTAACCAACAAAAAAACCATAGTTAAACAAGACTATGTTAGGTTCTATATCCAGATCTTCAAGGATCAATGTAGCCAATTTATATGACATAGAAATTTCTATTTTTATAGAAGAGATGGAAATGAGTTCTAAATTTCTCTATATTGTTCATCTTCATTTCTCATTGTCTAGTTATGTCTTTTTGTCACATCTGAAATATAAATTGAAAAAAATCCATACATTATTGAGAGAGATAACCTCTCATAATGGAACATTCAGGATGATTCTTGTTTCGAACAGAATATTTCAATGTTCAAATATTTGTTTTAGTATGATACAACATCTTAAAATTAACAAGTCCCCCAAGAAGTGTTTCATTTAGAATATGATTGGTTAAGTTCATCATGCAAGTGAAAAATTATGGAGGAAAATTTTTCCAACTCACAAAAAATAAATTTCCCCCATTTTTAAAATTTTATAAAGAAATACTGGTATTTAATTTTAGCGTAAAGGTAACTAAAAAATGGCACAATTGAATTACTTTAATCCTTACATTATTGTATAGTAAATTTTGTATTTATATTTGAATCAATTCATGAAGAATTATGTGATAATCATGAGTTTTTATAGATTTTATTTTCAAATCCCTTTTGTTGAATCATTTACATATTTTTCTAGAATGATCTTCATGAACATTGATATTATCTAATACTTACATAAATTTATTTTCCTTTAAAGGTGTTAGCACATAATAAGCACAAGTAACTTTACAACTATTTTCAAAGATATAGTTCTGGTCGAATACCCTAATCCAACCATTCCTAGTGATATTGGAGGTCATCTTTTGTCTTCTTATTAATATTTAGAAGAATTGAAAGAAACATTTCACATATATTTTTTTATGTGGATTATATATAAATAATGACGTAAAAAATTGGTAGACCAATATTGAAAATAAAAAATGGTACTTTTCTTTTTCCAAGTGTATGTGGCTTCATTGAAATCATTTTTCTTATTTCTATATTTTATTTGAACCTTCCCTATGGGAAAATGAAATCATTCAATTCATTAAGCTCATCGTTTACTAATATATATTGATGAGGATATTCATTTTCCAAATTATTATAAATCCTATGTTGATTCTTCTTACATTTATTATCCATTAGAAAGAATCATTAATGCCCCATGAAACTATAAATATAACGATATTTAAGTCTTGTCAGTCGAGTATTCTTTATAAAAATAGAAAATTATAGTTTTCTCTTTATTCTGTAAATAAAAATAATTTCATAAGCATAGAATTAATTCATAGTTCATCAAAGAGAATCATGCATCTGAAATATATTTTTTGAAGTATCATTGAATGTCCACAATCTGATATCCCAAAGATGCTTCAACTCCCTTATTAAAGGTTGAGTGTAGAATTATATATATCATTTCAAGGATAAAAAGGCCCAAATATTAGTATAATTAGTGGAGTGAAAGTTTTTTTCATACACTTCCATAGAGGAATATTATTAACATGAATAAAAAATGGTCAAGTGCTCTGAGAAGTATGCATATGACCAAATATATTAAAACCATCATAGGACAGACCCAACCTGACATTACACACCTTAACTACAAAATTGGGATTTTGTGTATCAAATTACTATGATGTTAATCCATATATAGGGTAAACCAACTCATCATTAACTTTAATTCTATCAGCATCATTCCATCACACATTGGTTGATATTTTTGAAGACATGAAGAGTTTTTTAATCATGATAATCAATATAAAGTGACATATGACTTTCTATGGAACATGGGATGCTGTTATATATTTATTTCCCCTTCATATAGATGTACCACATTCTTTACATTCATTAAGGTACATTGCTTCCTCACAAAATAAACTATAATCTTTTAGAACATACGTAATTTTATTAGTAGAAAATTCAAAATTCTTAATTAATATTAATGACAATAAATTATTTGAGGTAATATCTTCACCCTCAAGAATCATGTCCTTCAAATGGTATGAATATAATAAATGGTGGTATTATAAATTTTATACATGGTTTTTCCATTATATTACCGCATTAAAAATTCCAAATTTTTCATTTTATTAAATTCATTATATATATGAGTTTTGGAATCATCCATTAATTTTTTCACTCTCACAACATAATCATATTTAGTGTTTTTTTCATCTGTATTGATATAATTTCCATGTTTCACTTCCATACTATCTCTCTCATGGCGATACAAAAATGGAAACCAATTAAATATCAAATTCTCTATTCAACATCTTTTTTTATATTCATAAATAATTCAATATTGTATTTTCTATCCATTGTGATACCAAACATAATAGATTATTAAATATAACATTTTTTATGATATATAACTTCTTTACAGATTAACCAAGTTCTTACAAAAGAATTATAACATGGACACTATATATGAAATGTATATGAAGCATTGTGAAATGAAAAATTTCAAAAAATATCAAAAAAGATTTGAAACTCGATTGAAATTTGATCGGTATGACCCATCCATATTATATCCATTCTATTATAGGGAAACAAATTATGTTCAAATAAACAATGTAAACCATAATTACAATGATATCCCAATTAAAATACAAATTAAAAGTATCGTGTATAGTAAATTAAACAACAATAATAGGAAACCAAATTGAATACAATTCATGATGAAAGTGACCATTATATAATAATACTATCTATCCAAACAAAGAACAAGAAATATCATAAGAAAAAAACAAGGCATCCTCATAAAAATTCTGAAAAATGTTTATGTGTATGAATAAATAAAAACTAAAGATTAATTGAAGAGAAATATACATTTCTTATCAATGGAGGTCTTTTCATTTGAAAACATAATTTATGATATCATATAGTCATGAAATGATTTTATTTAATTTTAAATTTACTTATATTATTCAAATACAAGGAAATTATAATTTATATGATGTTCTATTTCAATTTAAGAGGTATTTAATTTTGGGAAGATCTATCAAGAATAAAAAACTAATACATTCCATCCCACTTTATGAAACCCATCCATTACATCACTAATGATGAAACCTCTTAATTGAGGAAAAGTGTTATTGGATGGTTTTTAATTCCTTTAACATGCACTAGAAATAAATGGATAACTACCCAATAAATGATAAATTATCAAATGAATAATTATTAATAAAGAACAAATCTATACTCAATAGTTCCTCAAAAATAGGTGAAACTAATGTCCATACCATTAAAGTTTTTAAAAAAAACTAAATTCTAATATAAGAAATTAGAAATGGAAACCATGTTTAATAAAATTAATATGATCCAACAAGATTTACATTCTTACTTATATAATTATTTCATGACATTTTCCAAATGTTCTATCAATATTTGTACATAATAATTGTTTTAAAATTCATAAACATTTAAAATCTAAATATTTAAGTATTTGAAATAATATTTTATCATTCATTCATGTTCAAATCATAGTAATGAATTTGAAGAAAACTGATTGATAAGTACTATAAATAAAATAGTGAATTCCCAAAGACCCAAACATCATAGATAAATAAATATTCCTTATTTACTTGTAATAGTATAATAATGTACATCAGTGTAAAATTATTTCTTTTTGTGTTAAAGAAATCCAATAAATAGTTTAACCATGGTTCATGATATATCAAATTAAATTTTAGTTGTTAAATCCCATAATATAAGGATAATAAAAATCAACATCAACATCTATATTTAACATAAATATGATTCTCAACACTAAAAATATCAAAATCTCTATAATATTCCACTGAAATAATATAAACATTAAGTTAAATTCTTAAGATTTTGTAGAATAGTTTTTAAAATGAATAAATTGGAATTAAAAAATTACTTTTAGGAATTTAATACACTATATATGATCTATGTTGGACTATAAATTTAAAAACATGATGGTAAAAGTGATTCCAACAAACTATAGTAGAATCACATGCATAGATAATAATGAAAATAATAGCAAACAGAAAAGAATAATGATTTTGAACTCACTAATATGATGTAAAAGAAGATCTAAATCAAAAAATCATTAGATTTGGGGAGAACACTAGGGAAGGAAACTAGAATTCTCTCAAGTGAGGGGATAAGAAATAAGATTAGTGAAGGAAATATTTCCCCTCAATGATTATAGAAAAAAATCAAGAAATGAAATATTAATAGATAGTTGATGGGGGTAGAATCACTTGAGGAGGGAAGGGGGAGGTTGAGGATCGTATGAGTGGAAGGGGTTAAGGATTCAATGAGGAGGGGAGGGGGAACTCGAGAGGGTCTCAAAATTTTTGAGAGGGTCTCAAAATTTTAAGGAGCTATACCGATGGTTTTTTAAAAACCATTGGTATAGATCAATATATACCAACATTTGTTTTCAAACTGTGAGTATAGCTTTGGCCAGATAATTTATACTAACAATTTCTCTAAACCAAGGGTATATTTGCATAGGGATAGGCCCATTTTCTATTAGTGATATCTGTATTTGTTTTTAGCTACCATGGATGTGTTTTTATTGTATTATACCACGGTATACATTTATTTAACTCTTTTTGAGGTAGTGTATGGCCTAGGAGGGGATTAGTTAGGTGGTGTGGGATGGTGTGACTTAAGGGTTGGGATTCTGGATGAGTATAGAATAGGGGTCCATGATTTTTATGGGTGTTCTCTAATTATTGTTATGATTTAATGGATGTGAATGGTGATTCTAGCTAGGATAATATATATTAAGTTGGGTGTTGGGTTCTCTAGTTGAGTGCTAGAAATATATTAGTGTCTAGTTGATGGATATGTTATGGAATATTTATTCTTTGTATTGTTGTTTTATATGTTAAAAAATCATGTGTAGATTTGTTAAGTACCCTCACCCTATGTTATAGGGTATTTGGATGATATAATATTATAAGACCACGCCCATAGTGACTGGCTGTTGGGACAGGATGTGATTTTAAGACCTCACCCATGTTGATATAGAGTTGAAACAATATGTTTTATGAGACCACACCCAAAGTGATAGAATTTTAGTATGTGATGTGTTATAAAACCTTTCCCTGAGTGATAGGGTGTTGATATGAATCATGGTCATAATATCTCACCCTAAATGATGGGGTGTTGATATTAGACTCAGTGGTTGGGAAACACCCTAATTGATTGGGTGTTGGTATGAGACTCGGTTGAGGGGGATTTCCTAGAGTGATAGGCTAGAGGTCAGGGTCTATGGTGTGATATGACTTGTTCCTTCCAAACTATGGTCCACAAAGTTATAGTTATGTATCATGGAATCTTATTTAGAACATTATAGCTTAACAAAATTTCTTGTGTGTTGTTTTTTTATTTTTCATATATACATACACTGAATATTGTGAAATATATGAGGTCCCTTAGTGGTGGTTCCCTGTTGAGTTTTATAATCACACCATTCATGGGAAACCATTTTTACATCCAATCGTTATGTTTATCTTTAATGTTATTTATTCTATAGGGAATTTGTATGGGAAAGTTGGTTAATGTTTGGGAGATGGGTCTGAGGAGGTACTCAAAAGATATAGACATGTCTCTTATTGTATTTTCTTTCTTTACTGTATTTTTTTATTTATTAGAAAATTTGGAGATACCTATTTATATTTAATTATCATTATGGGTATTTATTTATATATCATATTGATTCATATTTTTTGTTGATAATTGGATGTTTGTTGTAATTCATTGAGCTTACTCTAACATTGTACATTGATTTTGTTATTTATTATATATTATAAATGATAGTACCAAGATTAAAGTATCCTAATATTGATTATTTACTATCACATTTATGAGGAATCATACAACATATAAGGAGGTAAAACTAAGGTTGTGTGGTTCCCCCATCTCTTACTTATGCTCAGTTACCTGAATAGAGGAACAATAAAATGGTAAAGGTAGGGTCCTGAAAAATCCACAAAGGAAGAATGAGAATCCCCTTTAATCCAAGGGAGATTCTTCCCAATTTTCCCCACAAATAATTGGGGAAGTGTGTAGAGAATACTCAAAGGATGGCACAATCTTAACTGGTCCTTGGACCGGTCCAATGATAACTGTACGCGGGCGATCTCGCGAAGCACCCCCTCCTCGGACCGCTATCGTTCGCAAAATGGAGGCAGAGATCCTCTGCGGGCGTGAAGCAGGACGAGAACCAACCCGGTTCACCAACACGAACCACCCCATCCGCGGACTGCGTCGACCGGCCCATGCCACATCCACTGTTATTCGCGGAATGGAGGACGAACCCTGTGCAGATGCGAAGCACTCTACGAGCTAGTTTGGATCACATAGGAGGTACGTTCAATGCCCCCCCGCGAGTTGCAGATTGACCGAGTCATCCATAAACCAGGTTTTCGATCATGGGCCTCCGCAAAAAGTGTTTCATGACCACAGATACATTTCTTTCTCCAATCTATAAAAGTAGATCATGGGGGAAGATAAAGGGTCAATTTTGGACATCGATCAGATTTGGGTGGAAGTATTTCGAAAGAAGGAGCTTAGGATTTTGCAAATAGTGAAGTTCCAGTTCGCGAACCAGAACATGTATAGATATGGAAGCAAATTAATAAGGAACCAAAAACGCATAACAACATGGTGAACCGTGAACCTAAAATAACAAAGTAAAGAAGACCAAAAACCATGGCCCCTCCGCAGATGCACCCCCATGGACCGGGGATTTTATGCCCCTTTTTCCAATCCGTCGCACCGCGTAGCACCCTCTTACGTGGGCGAAGCCCCAACCGAAGAACCCACAACCATCATATCCCTTGTTCGTCGCTTCTTGCATGGACCCCTCCGCGTACCAACCTGGTACGTGAGCCGAACCCAAAGTCGCGAACCACCTTGGTTCGCGGGATACCCACCATGTCGCGAACTACCCCAGCTTGTGGAATTCCCATCAGTCCGTGGACCACACTGGTTCATGGATGGCTTCTCCAGCTGCATAGCACCTCCCTATGCGAAGGGCGCCACCACTCAAACACATGTGTGTCCTGCTTGATCCTTCAGAGTTCCAATTCCCTGAGCAAGCTAAAATCCTTCCAATACGACCTGATCCTCCGCAGTCCCCTCATTGGCCCATTCATCGGCCCCGAGCTGAGGCCTCCAACAAAGCCACTGGACCCATGTGATGTAACCCTTAGGTGCATCAGCGTGCCATTTTGAGTTCACATACCCTCTGTAAGTGAGGGAGAAGGGGTTTTTCCGGCCCTTGAGTGGATTTCCGAATAATTCATGGGTTCACATTCCCACAGTAATGCGTAATCCGAGCTCGAGAGCCCCCTTTCTGCCCCTCCAGTTGTTAGGACTGGGGCACTTCTCCCCTCCCCGGGGCGTGGCGGACTACCCATCAGAAGGAATCCCCCATGAACCTCCGTACTTCCCCATGGCCATGACCAAGGAAGGGCGTAGTGGGGAAGGGTGTTGTTCCGTCCCTCTTTGGGGCCAAGTCCCTCTCACGTTGCACTTTGTCACCATGGTCATCCATCTCGGAGTAAGCCCCAACTTTTTGGGATACTCAATGCGTAAGCCCCACTATACCTTCCATGGACGCACCTTTGGTGACGTGATTATCTGGTCCCTACTGCCTCTTGTTTCTCACACCAAGCATGAATCACATGGGCTTAGAGTAGGCATCAACCATGACATCCTCTTATGGGCCTCCTCAGAGTGTAAGCCTGAATCCATTACCATGGGCCTCCTCATAGTGTAAGCCCCAATCCACACAATGGGCCTCCTCAGAGTGTAATCCACAATCCACACCCCAAACCTCCTCAGAGTATAAGACTCAATCCATTACCCTGGGTTACCTCAGAGCGTAAGCCACATGCCAGTTCGAACTATGTGGACTTTGATCCCTGTTTCCTAGGCAGGGTACGTTGGAAGCTTCCAAGATGTTCATGCCTGATCACCACCAGACCCCCGGGTCCACCTTCACGTCGGTTCACCGACACTCCAGTGCGAACTACGAAGGCTTTGATCCATGTTAAGGAATGGTATGTTGGAAACCTCCACAAGATTCAAGCCCAACAATCATCCATTCTGTCCCCCTTCACATCGGTTCATCCTTCGTCCCGCATGACGTAAAACTGTATTTTCAACTACGAGGGTTCTAATTCCTCTCATGGGGATAGGTAGGAAGCACGTATCATGGGTTTGATCCAGACTCTCAAGTCGTTATCTATCCCCCTGGATGATAATAAACTCCAGAGTTCCTGGTTACGAGGCTTCAAACTTGTGTCGTCTTAGTGATTCCAGACTCCTCAGGGTAATTAATCCAACGAGGGATGGTAAACCTCAGGCATAAATGATTCTGAACCCCTACGTCCAGCTGACCATTTCCAAACAGGAGTAATCTGTGGATACTATGCTTGGGTATAAACCAATGATTCACGAATATATGAATATGTCTTAAATCTATAAGAGAGTCCTGGAACAGAAAATAATTCCCCACAAAAGGGTACGATGAGCCAGAATTCCCATCCTCTCGACCAATGTGGGTTCTTAAGTGTTGTTGGCCAAATCTCACATTGAATGCATGGCTTTGGAATGAAGGTCCACGTATCATCGGATACGGAACTATTGGGCGTTTTGAACCAATCCAAAACAAATAATAGTGAACCTGACATGAATCATTAACCAATCATGACGGATATAACCTAATATTACCTTGTTCCCCCTTTGTACTCCCAAGGAGGGCCAAGAAAGGTCATTAATTATGCATAGGATCATGAGATGCTGCTTTGACAGGTTTTACTGTTTTTATTTGTTAAAATATTTTACAGGTACTACACAGAACTCCCTTCGATCCAATGGCATCCCGAAGGAAATCACAGGCGCATGCTTCCATCAACGTAATGACAATACTTCTTCACCAACAGAAGACCCCGTCACCTACCCAACATCTTCAATGTTGGGCCTCAGATGTGTTGATCTGAGAGTACCACGAGATTGGTACTCTCCCAACGGTGGAGGCGGCCATGCATGCCCTCCAATCCGCCAGGACCCGCCGGTCGCTCGCCCAGCAGTGGCCGCGAAGGCAGAACCAGACGGCCCCTATTGCTGTCTCCAACCATTTCAAGAGTCTATACCTAGAAAGAGACAATGCATACCTCCCTTATATTAGGGAGGCATATGAGGTCGATGTTGAGGACTTCATCCCCACTGAACTGGGGTTTCACTCGAAGGCCCCCGCCATCAAACGTCATCGCGGTTACGCCGCCACTCAACATCCTCACGATAAAAGGGATGTCGCCCTGAGGATCCAATCCCATGATCCCCGAGCTCCGACCCCTCGGACTGCCCGATGAGGGCAGCAAATGTACAACCAGGGACCGGTCATCACCCTTGTCTCTGAGGAGGAGCTCCACTGACCAGTCACAAAGACATATCACGAACAGGAACATACACCTGTTCGCTCCTTCAAAGCCCGCCATCCAAACATGGCAGCATCATATGAGTAGGTGCGCATCTCCGCCCGGCTCCGCCAAGCTCGTCTCTCATGCAAGAAGGAACTTACCCGACAGGCACCTCTCCCTACCCAGGGTCGTGAAGCCCACTAACCCGACGTGGTGGTGACCCAGCGCCTGCAGGACCAACTCCTAGCAGATGCTCTTGATTCCTACCATCCCGATGTGCTGGCGATAAACAAATACCACCATCCAGATGTGGTGGAAATTAATAGGCGGGCACGTCTCCCTGCAAAAAAAGGTCACTGACTCAAAATGGTGGGAAACCAACATATATAGGACCAGCTCCTGGCGGATGCAAGTAAAGTCTGCCACCCCTATGTGGCGCCAAACAGAGAGATAAACCGGCATATCCCAGACCAGGGGCAGATTCATTCACCTGCCCCGACACAAGATAATTATTAGTACCCACTGCCCATCGGAGGACTGGAGCAGGATATTCCTACTCCGATACCAGAATGGGCCATCATACCCGTTCCAACAAAAGATGTCTCTCTGCATATCCTGGCAATGATGGAGGAGCATGTATCAATCCCAGATCATATCTTGTATACTTTCCAAAATGTGATTGCATTAGTAGCAACATCACGGACTCGGGCACGGGATCCCATCTCCCCAATTGAGGCGACTCATCTAAGAGACGAGATAGCCACCTCGGAGTAGATCTGCATCCCTACATCCGCCCAGGAGGGTCTCCGACCGTATTCTGTGATGCAAGGGCAATCAGATCGAGTATCTTCACTCATTCCAACTAGGGGACACCCGTCCATCATGGTGGATGCTTTAGAGAAGTCATATATCCATGCTAAAACTCAAGATTTTCGTCAGCATATCCCGGAAACATAATGGGACCCAATTAGACAGGGACCCAAAGGTTAAGGCTGCTGTCAATAGTAGACGGTCCCCACTGCCCGTAGGAAAGCGCCCCGAATGCGCCGAAGGTAGCCGGAAAATAAAGAGCGGGTTTAAGACTCCTCTTTGCTGGAAGCTGGGGTTCTCGATGCCGTGAAGCACATATCAAAGGCTCCGAACCCTTCCCACCCATCACCATATTATCGGAGTGGTAGTTGTTGTCGTAAAGGTCCTCCCTACAATGTCGCTACCAGCATCTCTGAAGGTCCTCCCTAGAGCACCCATGAGGGCCTCCCCCATGGGCATATAACGATCGATCACGAGAGATCCTATTTTAATGCGAGTCACAGAAACCCTCCACATGACCAAAAGATCGAGCAGCAAGAAGGTCCTCCACTTGATGAGGTCCACCCTGAAGGTCCTCCCCGGGGTATACACTGCAAGCACTCTCCATGTAGTGGGAGCATAGATTATGATAGTAGTCCTCGCTATCATAGTCGCAACTGTGGAGGCCCTCCCCTCAGTGATGTCTCATCACAACAACAGGGCCCTCCCCTTATTGTGACCTTCCCTGAAGGTCCTCTCTAAGGGTTAATTTGCAACGACACTCTGCGCAGCCGGGCATCATATCACGATGGTAGTCCTCGCCACCCTGATAACGGAGGTCCTCCCTGTAGAGACATCACACACTGAGAAGCCCCTCCCCTCATTGTGGTACATTCTGAAGGCCCTCCCCAGGGTGTACCCCATAGATATTCTCCCTGTGGCAGTTGTAATGGTAGTCCTCAACATTACAACAGCTGTGATGGTAGTCCTCGCCATCACGGCCTCCATTGTGAAGGTCCTCCCCGCAGTTTCCCCAAGCAACAAGAAGGTCCTCCCCTTGTCGCAGTGTGTCTTGAAGGTCCGCCCCAGGATGCACATCGAATGTCAAACCATGATGGTCATCCTCACCATGATGGCAGTTGTTGCAAAGGCCCTCCCCATAACAACTTTGCGCAGCCAGATGGTCCTCCCCTTGCTACGACATTCCTTGGAGGTCCTCCCCGGGGTCTGCATTGCAAAAGTCCTCTATGCAATGAGGCGTCAAGCAGTAATGGTAGTCCTCACCATTGTGGCCACCATTGCGAAGGACCTCCCCACAATGACATATCATATCGATAAGAAGGTCCTCCCCATGAAGAATCAAGCATGGAAAAGCCCTCGTACGCCGAGGCACTTAGATGTACGGGATCAAGCAGGTCAGATTCCCATATAGTCACCAATGACACCCTTCTTTGATTAGAAGACATTATAGGGCCACGTTCATCTTCTGAACCACCCTCGAATTTCCCGTATTATAATTCAACACCTACCAGACCCACTGCCTCTGACCACTCTATCAGTGGGTATCTTAGTTGGGATGAACAGGTAGAGGAGTCACTAGCGGAGGAGTATGACGACATGTTGCACCTGAGGAAATGACTGGTCAAGGATGATATCCCAGTTATGTTTTGGCCTACGACAGCCTCTCAATTCAACATACCTAGAAAGTTGTCAGAAGAATGTGTGCATGACATCCGCTACAATATATGGACAACCCTCCGCTGCCTGAAATCAAGATTCCTGGCCTACAATGGTTATGTAGACCACATCAAGGCAATAGGAGACCTCTTGTGTCACATAGACCTGGAAGCTCTTCCTTCGGTAAGACAACAGCGAACCAAGAGGTGTAAAAGAAACATAGAGATAGCCTGCCTCCATGAGCTACACCAGCTGCGCCGCCTCATCGATGATGCTCCGATGGGAGTCCATATCAGGGGATGGGGGGAACATGGAGCCCAACATTTCACTCCTCTCCCCACCCAGAAGAACCTATTCGACATGGTGTCTTGCAACATCATCACGTCAAGACAACAATCGAGTGGAGAACATGCTCAGGAAAGGAAACATACCCAACAGAGTCGGGCCTTGAGTAAGTCCCAGAAGCGTCAGGCCCGACGGGAACGAGCCATTCAGGAACTCCTGAATCAGACCACCGAGAGCATACAACAGGCCTCTCTCCTAAGAGAGGTCAATCAGCGGTCATTTCCTGCCTCCCCATAGGGGATTGATTCACAGGAGAACTTGGCACCAAACCCAGTTCAACCCCAAATAAGGGCACACAAGATCAGACAAGTAGCGATAGCAGCATCCACTGCTGCAATCTAGGGTCAACCCCAGCCTGCAGGGCTGGGGGAATTTTTAACGACAAATGCCCCCTTAAGACCAATAAAAACTGGAAGCGACTCAACATCCATGGAATGGAGCCAACCCCAGCCTGCAGGGATGGGGGCATTTTTACTTCCTCAACAACAACCTCCCCCACGAGAATCAATATACTCTCATCTAGGGAGGACAATTAAAAGAGGAGGTTCCTGCCCTATCCCATCCTTTGAATCATCATCCCCTTCAAGAGGGAGGCATACCGTAAGGTCGTATCAAAGGACTCTCCACATCACCCTTTGTCAAGGAGCCCGAAACCAATCATGGGACAGATGAGGGAAGGCCAGTAAAAGATGCAGGAGATCCTCTTCCTATTTTGAAGATGACATATTCTGCGCCCCGTGATATGCATCAATCAATTCCATAGAGGTAAACCCCATGGGGAACACCGAAGATGATGCAAATCTGGATGGATCGAAAGACGATGGTTCTGGTCAGGCTAAGACTCACAATGAACCACCAGGTGTGCACACCCAGAACCAGAGGGCCGCCCTAAATATGTCCACCCCTTCAGCTAGCCTTTTTCCACTGACCATGTGAGCTTCCAATAAGGATAAGAATAAAAGATTGGTTTCCCGTAACCTGCCCCCCTATCTCAATAAAAATGATCCACTCACGCTCGGAGAGAGGTTCGCTCGAAAAAAACAGGAAATGCAAGAATTGACGAGGCTTAACGTTGAGCTACTCCAGAGGAACTGTCTTATTGAAAGCATGTCCCAAGAGTAGCCACACCATAAACTCCCAGTAAGTGCACCTCAAAGACCAAGGTTTTCCGAGGAAAATGAAGCATGACCAGGGATCCTGCCCGACGAGGCGCATGGCCCATTCAAGTACCTAAATGTGGATCCGAATGAATACTAAGACTTCCGTCCACTCAGGAAGAAACCGGAGCGAGTACGTTTGAACCCTCTGAAGGTGTCACAAATGGCACATGAACCCTTGGTGTCAACCGAGATGGATCCTCAAGCAATGACTCGGGCTACATCTACCCAGGACCGGGCTCAAAAGGATGTAAACCAGGGTCTCACCAACACCATCGAGGCACTGACAGCTCGATTGGAAGCAATGGAAGGTCGACACAGTTCGATACAACCTGAGCGGAAACCTTACCCGGATTGGGTGAGAAACACACCACCTCCACCCACTTTTGGGAGCCCTGTATTCCCTATATTCAAGGGATCAGGTGATCCGGAATAGCACTTGATGCACTACGCATATTATTATGACCCTAGATGGGAACTCCAGAACAACAAGAAGTGGTGAAACTCAGATGCTTCGTACGGACCCTGCAAGGATCCGCTTTTGTCTGGTATACGAGCCTTCCAGCCCTATCAAAAAAAAGTTGTAAAGTCCTTAAACAGTAGTTCTTGTTCCACTTCAGCTCGATGTTACCTAAAACAATGGTTAGTGACCTCATGAACTAAAAACAGAGGGAGAATGAGAGAGTCTCAGATTTCATCACTAGATGGAAAGGTTTGACCTACTCCTTGAATAGGACAATTCCTGAAGATGAGTTTCTTTCCATATGCATTGATAATCTTCGAGATGAGCTTCAAACACTGCTCATACCAGTGGAGTGCACCACTGGCTTCCGCCATCTCTCGGCCATTGCCCAGAGAATTGAGGACTCCCTGCAACGGACCAATATGAAGTCCCGAATAGCCTCACAGGCTCTAGAAAAGCGGACAGTTACAGCTGAAACGTCCTCTTTCATGCTCAAGCCAGCCCCTGCTCCTGATCTACTACCTAGGCCTCCACCAAATCATCAAGGGCCCCCTGTATATCAGCGGCCACCTCCTCCCAAGCAGGACGATCATAGAGGATCGAAGCGGAACCAGTTTGAAGAACGAAGACAAAGTGTATACTCTTTCTGAGAGGACCAAGTCCACGACTATTTCATCACCGCCGTGAATTGCAACTTTCTCCTCCTCTCGAAGACAAGGAAACCTGATGAATTCGGTAGTGATGACATGCCAGATTATTATCCTTACCATCAAATGTTGGGCCACAATATTCGGGAATGCTTCTTCTTCAAAGACCTCCTACAAAGGATGGCAGACTCCGGGTAGGTCGAGCTAGGACCACCCTCAGCACATGTGACATAAATTTCTACCACTGACTCTGATAAAGGGGAGGGGTGACAGGAAGTCACCATTAAAAAGGGGGCTGAAATTTGATATTTGGATGACTCATAAGACTATCAATCGAGACCAGGGCATACTCCAAGCTCAACTAAAGCAGTCGGTGTTTCCGCCAACAGCTCCTGATGCCGCACAACCGACAATATCGGTCTCACAACCCTCCTCGATCCAGTCATCCAGGAATAATCGAGAAGGGAGGAGACAAGAGCAAGAGGAGCAGTCCGTAATAAGACCAATGTTAAACCTGACACTTTTGGATTTTATGCCTTCAAACTTGGTGCCACGGGCACCGACCCACCAAACGGAACCATCAAGGACAACCGACCGGGTGGACTTGTCACAGGAAGAGGAGCTAATATTTTGTTCCATCAATGTCATCCATCGAATGGAATTGTTCCCTGACGAAGGGTATTACTATGAACTTGAGTTCCCGACACAAAGGTCTAGGAGGGGGAATTGCAGAGGCAGAGGATATCAGGGGAGGCACAGTCGAGGATGAAATCAACCCTACGGTTGGACCCTGGACAAAACCATTAATTTCATATAAACCCATGGGAGAGCCCTTCAACGGACTCAATATGAGAAATAATATCCCTCCACCTCCACAAGCGGCCTCTCTTCCCCCATCATTCTGAAATACCCATCATAGGAGGAACAAGTTTCTAGCCGCCTAGTGTGCATAAACAAACCAGCTGGGCCGAATCCCCAAAACATGGGGACACCGTTAACATCTTACCCCATGGCCGGTCCCTCCTTGTCTCATATTCAACTCCCAATATGCCTGCTAAGACTTCCCCACCAACGGAGAAGCATCGGCTACTGGAATAGAAATATGACATCCTTAAGCAGTTAGCATCATTACCAGCCAAGCTGTTGATCTTGGATGCCCTGAGTTTGTCAGCAGACCTTAGGGAGGCACTTATAGAAGCCTTGCTCAGCCTCCAGGAGTTTCTAATGGAGGTAGCTTCAATTGAGATTTATTGGATGGAGACTAGCTCGTCTGAATGCGATGCGGTGATTTCCTTCACTGATCCGGATGAAGATGCCATCAATACAAGGACACATCAAACCAGTATATGTGTCTGGCACACTAGATGATGTTGAGATCTGCAAAGTCTTTGTTGACAACTGCTCTGGAGTTAACCTTCTTCCCCTATGGACACTCCATAAGTTGGGGTACAGTGAGGGTGATTTAATACCCTTTCCCACAACTCTGCTAGGTTACGACATGATTGAATAGAAGCCAATAGGAAAAATTAATCCAAAGAACCATTTTGGCGACCTTGTGGCCTATTCGGAATTCCTGGTGGTTCGACATAACACAACATTCAATGCCCTACTAGGGAGGCCATGGCTCCATAAGGACATGGTGGTTCCCTCATCTTACCACCAATGTATTATGCACTGCTCAATGGGAAGAGTGGGACATTGCATGCCGACAAGGCCCCTTTTGAGCTCTCTGAGTCACACTACATTGACGTCGGGTTTTATGAGAAAAAGAAGAATCCTTCAGTCGATGGTGTTGACTGGATCCCCACTCCAAATGGTCTGGAAATAGTCCCTAATGACCCCCTTAGACAGCTTGGCAGAGATTACGTACTTCCCATCAACCATATTTAGAGCAGGGGTTCAAGTCCGTACACGCACTCAACTGTCCTCATGACTTCATCCATAACGGCCGAGTGTGACAATGCGGGAACATCTGCTAACCCTCAATTTGGGGTCGAATACTTGAGCAAGGACACCCAAAATGCCTCGCCTCCGGATTCCCAGGAGCCTGTGTCAAGAACTCTTCCCCCGTCAGATCAAGAATATGAGGATTTGGGAGAAGAGGAGGAGGAATATTTCAGAGATGAACCTTTCGCATTTGGGGAAGGTATCTCCACCACGGTGGACGAGCTCAAGGAAATAAACCTGGGTACCAAGGAAGACCCGAGGCCCACTCTCATTAGTGTAGCAATGTCTGCCGAGGAGCATGAGATATATACCTTTTTCTTGAGGCAACACTAAGATTTCTTTGCCTGGAATTACACAAAAATTCCGGGACTCGATCCCGAAGTGGCGACGCATCACCTATGTCTTCCAGAAGACCACCGGGGCTATAAACAGGCCACCAGAAGGACACACGCCACACATACTTCCAAAATAGAGGCTGAAGTTGATAAGCTCCTTAAATCAGGCTTCATCCGGGCGGTCTAGTACCCCATCTGGTTGGCCAACATTTTCCCTGTCAAGAAAAAGAATGGACAAATCCATGTTTGCATTGATTTCATAGATCTCAATCGGCATTGTTCGAAAGATGATTTCCTAGTCCCGATCACTGAGTTATTAATCGATGCAATGGCTGAGTATGAGGCTCTATCCTTCATGGATGGCTATTCTGGGTATAATTAAATCAGGATGGACTGAGAAGACGAAGAATCCACTGCCTTCAGTACCCCTCAAGGAATATTTTGTTACAGGGTTATGCCCTTTGGTCTAAAGAACGATGGCATCACATATTAGTGTGCCATGCATTGTATCTTTAAACCGATCCTAGGGTGATTCATTGAATTCTATGTGGAAGACTTGGTGGTTAATTCTAGGAAGTGCTCAGATCACCTATCAGAAATTGAGACCATCTTCAAAAAACTTCAGTAGCATAGCCTAAAGATGAATCCCCTAAAATGTACCTTCAGGGTTACCTTAGGGAAATTCCTCGGCTTCGTCATATGCCATTGTGGCATAGAAGTCGACCCTGAAAAGAAAAATGCTATCATCGTCCTGCCACCCCCCCCCCCCACCCCACAATCTCACTGAGTTGAGAGCATTACAAGGGCACTTGGCTTACATCAGGCAATTCATAACCAACCTGGCAGGAAATTGTTTTCCCTTTACCAGGTTAATGAACAAGGGAGTCACGTTCCAATGGATAGATGTCTGCCAAGAGGCATTCGGCAGCCTAAATAAGTATCTCTTAAGCCCACTAGTGCTCATTACCCTAGTTGAAGGAAGACCACTAGTCCCGTACATGACAGCCCAAGAGCGGTCACTGGGAGCCTTCCTTGTGCAGAAAAATGACGCCGGTAGTGAAAAAAGTCTCTATTACCTCAGCCGAACCATGATTGATGCTAAGACTCGATAATCAAACATTGAGAAGAGTAGTTTGGACTTGGTATTCGCAGTTCAAAAGTTTCAACATTATCTGTAGCATCATGAAGTCCATTTGGTCTCACGGAGTAACCCGCTCAAGCATATTCTCTTCTGCCCCATGCTAACCGGGCGCCTATCCCGATGGGCAGTCACACTGCAACAGTTTGACATTCGGTTTGTGCCTTATAAGGCCATCAAAGGCCAGACATTAGCAGATTTTCTGGCAGAGCTCCCTTCAACAGGGACCGCCGCACTAGACGCCATGCTACCTGATGAAGACATCTGCTCGGTTCAAGAGGAGTTCCCAGCATGCGAAATGTACTTCGATGGTGCCTCCCGAAGCCCAACCGGGAAGAGGATGGAAGATCCCAAATTTAACAAAGTGGGATTAGGGATAATACTTATGTCCCCGGAAAAGGAAGTCTTTCCATATTCCATCCTCATATCAAAAGGATGTATGAACAATGAAGCGGAATATCAAGCCTTCATTGCAGGCCTGGAGCTCGCACTCCAAGCAAAAGTACAACACCTTAAGGTCAAAGGTGACTCGGAACTGGTCATCAAGCAAGTCAATGGTGACTATGCTATCAAAACGGAGGATATGATTCCCCTTTTTGACCATGTTCGAGGGTTATTGGAGGAATTCTCCATAGAACCGACATTGATCTATATTCCCCGGTCTCAGAAATCCCGGGCCGATGTATTAGCCAACGCGGCCATAGCCCTGGCCAACACAAACTAGGATGAAACAGTTATCAGTATTCCTCAACATCGAATGTTCCTACTATTTGTTCAGGCCAAGATGGAAAAAATAAATGAAGTCATTCCTGTCCCAGAGCCATATGCTCCAGCCACCAGCTAGATGACCCCCAATGCAAACTACCTTTAATGGGGAGAGCTTCCATCAGGCAGGGCTGAACGAGTGAAAATACAGATAAGGGCAATCATCTTTGTCTTATATGGAGGCGCGGGTCAGTAGGAGGTCCTCAACAAACATGGCCTCGACGGAATCCTCCTCTGATGCATTGATAGAGAAGAAACCATTGTTGTCATGACTAAAGTTCATGATGGAGTATGTGGGGAACATCATCTAGGGTCCAAACTTTCCCATCATGTTCGAAGACTTGGGTACTATTGGCCCACAGTGGCATCAGATTGGGAGCACGTTACCGCAAAATGCCACTTATGCTAAATTCATGCCAACTTCTTACACCAACCCCCGAAGTTACTTCATCGGGCTAATTACTCCTGGCCATTTTTCGTATGTGGTATGGATGTCGTGGGACCATATCCTCCTTCCACAGCCAAATACATGAAGTATATCCTCATGGAAACAGACTTATTTTCCAAATGGGCAGAAGTTGTACCCCTGAAGGAAGTCGGGGCATGAAGCATTGACAGCTTTGTGAAAACCAATATCATCACCAGATTTGATGTCCCTCATACCATACTAACGAACAACAGCACCAACTTCTGCTATGCTGAATTGGAGAAACTATACCAAGAATATGGTATCAAGGCTAATCACTCATCCCACTACCATGCAGCGTCCAACAGATAGATAGAGGCTTTCAACAAGACCTTTTCCAACATTCTTCAGAAAATGGTGGAAAAAGACAAGAATTCATGGCCGGATAAACTCCTCCATGCATTTTGGGATTATCGAACCACCATCTGCACCGCTACTCGGGCTACTCCGTACTCATTAGTATACGGAACATAAGTGGTTCTACCCATTGAGCTCGAATTTCCCTCGCTCTGTGTTGCCGTTTGTGATCAGTGATCCAACGACGAGAGATCGAAAAAGGGGCTAGGTGAATTGGAGTTGCTATATGAGAAGCGGTTTCACACTTTGCATCATCTGGAACTATACCAGAACCGGATTTCATGAGCCTTCAATAAAAAGGTCCATCTTCGGTCTTTCTTGGAAGGAGAATTGGTGTTGGTCCTCCGGGCCCTAATGATGCCAGGAAAGAAACCTCCAAAGATGGAGCCCAAGTAGGAGGGACCATAAGTTATACAAAATGTCTACTCCAACAGAGCATATGCCATGATCTTCGTGGATGAGAAGTTCACCACTGCTCCTACAAATGTGAGATTCCTGAAGAAGTATTTCGCATAGATAACTAAAAGCAGTTATTGTCTGAGCTGCATGATGTTAAACAGCCAAGCACCCAATGGTCCAAACTCTATGACCTTAAACTAAGAGTATTATGCCCTCACCAGCATAACTAAAAGCAGTTATCATCCAAGCTGCATGATGTTAAACTGTCAAGAACCCAATGAACCAAACTCTAAGACCTTAAACTATGAGTATTTTTTCCTCACCACATGAATTTAAACTACAGGGATTTCAGAGAACTACTTATGTCTTGATTATTGCCATCACAGGATACGTAGTCACGGCGGGGTTCCCCATCCTGGCCCAGCCACCCATGGATAAGAAGATTTAAAAAATTACCTTTCCTCGGTGCAGGTCTAGACCTTCATGGGGCGTATCCCCCGTTCTTACTACACAACGTTAAACTGCAAGGATAAGAAGATTAAAAAATAGTGCTCTCTCCCCCCATGTATGGTCCATACCTGCACGAGGTGTACTTATTTAAGAGAACTATGTATGGCTTTATTATTTCCCTCATAGGATACATAGTGATGCCAGGGTTCCCCATCCGGGCCCAGCCACCCCCGGATAAGAAAAAGGTAAAAATGCCCTTTCCCGTGTATGGACCAGCCCTGCACGGGGTGTATTCATCTTCCTTATCGCACAACATTAAACTGTACATATGAGAAGATTTAAAAATTCCCCTTTCCCCTGTGCACGGACTAGCCCTGCACGGGGTGTACTTCTTTCAGATAACTACGTAAGGCTTGATTCCTACCCCCGCAGGATACGTAGTGACGATAGGGTCCCTCACCCTAGCTCATCCATCCCCACATAAAAGTAAAAAATTCCCTCTCCCCCCATGTACAGGCCACCCCTGCACGGGGTGTATTCCTCATCCTTACCGCATGAAGTTAAACTGCACGGAAAAGAGTAAAAGAAAGAAATACCCCTTCCCCCGTATGGACCAAACCCGCACGGGGTGTATTCACATAAAAGAACTATGTGAGGCTTGATTCCTGCCCTCTCCAGATATGTAGTGATGTCGGGGTTCCCCATCCTAACCCATCCATTCAAAAAAATACTCTCTCCCCCGATGTATGGACTAGACCTGCATGGGTTGTATTCTTCATCCTCACCACATGATGTTAAACTACACAGACTTCAGAGAACTATGTGAGGCTTGATTCCTACCCTCATTTGACACGTAGTGACACCAGGGTCCCTCACCCGAGCCTAGTCATCCCCAAATGAAAGTCAGGAATGCCTTTTCCCCTAATGTACGGACTAGACCTTCATGGAGTGTCTTTCTCGTCCTTACCACAAGACGTTAAACTACAAGGAAAAGAAGTAATGAAAATGCCATTTTCCCCATGCACAGAACAGATCTGCACAGGTTTTATTCTTCATCCTCACCGCACGACGTTAAACTGCATAGACATTGTCCCCACCACACGACGTTAAACTGCACAGACTTTGTCCTCACCTCATAACTTTTAAACTGCACAGACTTCTTTGTGACCCACCCAAGATATATGGTGAAACAAGATGGAAATACTTCTTTCATATTTGGATGCATCCCCTCCATACATCAGACTCCACGACCCGGATAATTATGGATCTTCATAACCATTCACGGCCATCGGAAGTGGAAAGTTGTCGACCCGTGGACAACTTTTCATGACTATTCATACCATGCTCTCAGCGGCTCTGCATATCGATATCCCCTAGCTTGTCTACCAAAAGCAAGATTTCCTCAGTCGATACTCTTCTTAGCTCCGTAAGCTTACCAGCCTCAGAGCTCTGACATCATATCTCCCGATACAGAAATTTATGGAGTAGTGGTTTACAAGTTCATCCCCCCCTTTTCACATCCAAATGTTACCAGGTTATCCCCACCCGGTTAGCCTACATATCTGCTCGTGGTTCACATGACAACCTGCACCTATGAACATCAAGCCAGGGCTAGGCTACTTTGACTTAACAGACAATGGTAGTGAAGATGTTTCTTGTATGCTTAAACACCATTATCCCTGCATGTTGAACACCATGCTGTGAGCAATCTCGGATTTTCATAATCATTCATGGACATCGGAAGTGGAAAGTCATCGACCCGGAGACACCTTTTCATGACTATGCATACCATGCCCTCAGTGGATTTTCATATTGATAGCCCCTGGCCCATCTACCAATGGCAAGATTTCCTCGGGCGGTACTCTTCCTAGCTTCGTACACTTACTGGCCTCAGAGCCCCCATACCATTTCTCCTGATCTGGGAAACCTCAAAGTTACAGTTTATAACCTTCATCCCCCACCCTATTCAGAGTATATCAGAGCATGGTAACTCAATTTTCCTTTGAGTGACTGCAGAAATAGTCACCCATTGGTCCGAGATCTATGATCGCTAAACTAAGATTACTATGTCCTTACCGCATGACGTTAAACTGCATGGAGTAAAGGTACGCCCCCACAAGCACGAGAAATCAGCGTAGGGAGCTCTCTAATCTTTAACAGCAACTAGGGATGAATATGACCGACATGTCCATATATTTTCATACCAAATGACAGACTTCATGGCCCAGATAATTGCAAATCCTCATAAACATTCACGGCCATCGGAAGTGGAAAGTTATCACCCCATGGACACCTTTGCATGACTATGAATATCATGCCCTCAGTGGCTCTTCATATTGATAGCCCCCGGCCCGTCTACCAAAGGTAAGATTTCTTCAAGCGATACTCTTCCTATATCCGTATGCTTACCAGCCTCAGATCCCCTATATCATTTCTCTTGATCCAAGAAGCCCTAAAACCGAAATTTACACCAATCAACCCCCCCCCCCCTCCACGTCTTGGGAATTCCGAGATGTTAAATCACAGTTTCATTCTGATCAAGAGAGGCCTTTTCAACTACGTACTTACCACATGATGTTAAACTGAATGGAACATCTTGGCCGCTTGGCATAATGCTGCAAAGACCAAGAATTAACATCCAGGGAAATGCCTCCAAATACAAGCATTTCCACTAGTTTAAAAATTCCCCCCATCCTCGTTGCATGATGTTAAACTGTACACCATCCTTTAATAATTCTCCTCATCCTTACCGCATGACGTTAAACTTCACGGAAGTCATCTTTACCGCATTACGTTAATCTACATAGAAGTCATCTTTGCCGCATGCTATTAAACTGTACGATCAAACCTGTCATGGGTTCAGTATGAAACATAGGCTTTACTCTATCCCCTAGTGCATGGGTCAGACCTGCACAAACCACTATCTCACAATAGTGTGAGAAGGAATGATTTCACCCATTCTCGGGAAATTTATTCTAGATGTTGCTCCCGTATCCAGGAACCTTGTCCTCATAAACCATACTCTGTACTCAAAAAGAGATAAACTCTCATAAACCACCCTAGGTGGTCCCGAATCATAAAATTCCTTGACGTTGCTCAGCTATCGGAAAAAATACAATCATTGACCCAAGGAAACCTTTGCATGACTATGCATACCATGCCCTCTGTGGCTCTGCATATTGATCACCCCTGGCTCATGTACCAAAGGAAATATTTCTTTAGTAAATGCTTCTCTCTATATGCCTCTTGGACTTTGATCCCCCATGTCCATCTCGGGATTCGGAAACCCTCTGAGCTACAGTTTACCAGCCTTTTTCACAACCCATATTGAATATGGGAGAACGTCTCTTACGAGATTACCAAGAACCAGGAAATGTTGTTCCATTCTAAATAAGGTCCCAGCTGCATGACATTAAACTATGCCAAGCTCCAACCTTCATTTAATCTAGATAAATGCATAAGACAAGATCCTTGCTTCCACACTTCTTCTTAATGCATAATTCCTCAACCCCTTTTCAAACATTACATACCCTTTCCGAACTACCCCCAGTGGTTTTCATAATTCTCCAAGCTACCCATAGTGTCTTCCATAAGCTAGACTTCCATAAATTCCTTAGGCCATCAGAAATGGAGAGTAATTAACTTAAGGACACCTTTTCATGACTATGCATACCATGCCCTCAGCGGTTCTACATATTGATAGCTCCTGGACCGTCTACCAAAGGAAAGATTTCCTTAGTCGATGTTCTTCCTACCTCTGTACGCCTATACGGCTCCCATGCCTTAAGACATGCCCTGCATGTCGTTAAAATCTAAACATGTTCTACCCACATGAATCTAGAGGATATTGAGATAACTTTTAATCAACAAAACCTCATTGGGGCCCTCGCCCCACCATACCTGGTCAAAGATGTTTGACCTAAAACATTAGTAATAATGGTCTTGTCGGCGGGACCTTAAACCGATCACAAAAAAATGTGGCGCAAAGCCTGTTAGGCCGAAAACACAAAAAGGGTGACCTAAGAAAAAGCTGGGCCATACATACTGGGTCCACACCAAATGGACCCAGGAAAAATTGGGGTATTAAAAGAAAAGACAAAAATTTGTGGGGTTTTTCTACAAAACCCTAGAAATAGTCAAACTATGCTCGCTGGATCCCATGATCCAGGAAAAAGTTAGAGCTAATTTTTATTTTAGTTTTTTTATCTATTGTCCTAAACTATGATTACTCTAAGTTCGGTGAATTAACATATGTGGCAATCACGCCAAATAGTTCATGTTACAAGAGAAGACGACAAGAGAGCTGAGGAAGGAATTTCTTTGTTACAATAACAAAGTTGGTAAGAAGGACATCCACAATTAGGAGCCTCATCTGGCATGAAATGTTATTACAACAGGTTTTCAGTGGATTCACAAAACTATATCAGGCACTGATGAGAATCTTTGATTTCTTGATAGAGATTCTACAGTAAGGCTGTCTCATCTTCGGTACCATCCCGCAACGCTTCCGTCTCCTGGGCCGCCTTCGACCTCTCCCTCATCTCCTCCTCTATTCGCCGCTCCCCTTCTTCAATTGTGGTAGTGAAATTAGTCATGTTCTGCTGTAGCCACTATATGTCATTCCTCAGCACCTCCAGTACAGAATGCTTCTCAATGACTTCTCACTGGAGTCTCACAACTACCCCAGTGTGATCATGAGCCTCTGTTAGGAAAAGCTGTCGGGTCTCGGAAAGATAGGCTTCATATTGAGCAGCTGAAATGCGAGACTCGAAATCACCCATTCTTTCATGGTCAGCGACCACCTTCTTGACTATATCATAAATACCATGGTAGTCAAAGACATCAAATCCCAGCAGTATAAACAGATTGTGTAGCTTCGGTAATTTGGTCAGCATCTCGACCAAGGGTGTCTGAGAAATCAGCTTCCAAATTTTCTCCCAAGCCCTTTGGCGAGCAGGTCAAAGACTGGAGATGACTTGTTGATCAGGCTCGGAGTCACTCTCAGATGAAGATATGTATTCAGGGATGAACATCACCAAGGAGGGACCCGATGCGGCTTCACCCGCAATCTCTCGCGCCGTGGAAACTTCTCCCCCGGCGGTTGTGGTCACAGGTACGATCGGATCCGACGGCACAATCACCAATGGCAAAGGTCATAATCCTAAAGCCCGAGAGTCGATAGGACAGATAAGTTTCTCTGATCATAAAAGGGAAGAGGAAAGGTTTGGTGGAAATAGATTGAGAAACTTACCCCTGATCATCAAAGCGTATGTATCGTCAAGCTCTACACCGCTGCGACCACTTGAAGAAGACGTTACATCTTTAAAGACAAGGTAGTTCTGGGAACCCCCAGAGGTGTCCAGGGCCTAAGGCCATACCCAAGGCCAGCAGCTCCTTAAGTTGTCCCCAAGCGGCCGGCTACGGAGATCAAGCTCGGGGAAATCACTCCCCCAGTGAACAAAATAATGACCCGCTCTGGGTTTCTGACAACTGGACAGATGGCAGGCTCCTCCTCCATCATCATGGGATCCATTGGGTCTAAGGCAGCTGGCCCCATCAAATTTGAGGCCTCTTCGGTAGGCATGGACGACCCATCCTCCCCCGTAATTATAAAGGCCATTTGATCAGCAAGATCATCGACTTCTAGTTGTTTGTCCTCTGACGTATCTCTGACTGATGAAGGCAGGAGTAAAGCATCCATATCATTGTCCCCTTCACTAGGGCCCACCATTTCGTCATGCTCAGGTGTGGCTGCAGGTGATCCCTCAGGTGATAAGGGGGAAGAAGGTACGACCACTTTGGTATCCATGGTCGGATCTCTGAGTGTCCCTACACCATGCACCAAAACCAGTTAATAACTAGAAGAATCAGGATATATGAGTTGGAAATTGAGGAAATGAGAAGTCGTGATTAACCGACGTCACCTTTCTGAGTTGTTCCAATAAACAGGATGCCTGCTGACGTCTTTGGATTATCCCAAGGGACAGTTTTTTTCTCAGGACACTGAAAGGAGCTGGAGGAGGAAAGACCCTAGCTGGGTCATCAATGGTCGCTTCCATGTGCTCAGCTGTGCCAGGAGACCCCTCCTCGATGATCCTTGTAACTGAAAGTACGTGTTCGCCTACTGCGGTCCCACGGGGAGTATACTCTAGGGAAGGGATTCCCCCTGGGATTCCTCGGCACCCTGCATAAAAGGAAGAAACTTTAGAATCTTCACAATAAGGGAGGAGGAAATATGGAATGGACGAACAGGACAACCTCTTCTTCGGGATCAGATGATTCAGGATGTCTTATCATCATAGACTCCCGGGTAGACCCATAAAGCCGTTTCTTGAGTGAAGGAACGTATGTGTCCATCTCCTTCAATGAGGTGACTATTTCATCCAAATCCTCTTCCACTAGAAAGTGGGGCGGGGCGAAGATCATCCCAATACTCGGAAGCTCGAGAGGGCATGTTTAGAGTAATGCCCAAACCTACTCATCCGAGCCACTGACCCTCATGTCATCCCAGATCCTCCAGAAATCCAGAAATGCAGCCGTAACAGGAATTGTCAGCCGGGGGGAATCGACCTAAGAGGGTCGGGCAGCGGCAGGGGCTGGTGGGGCCACCAATGTCCGTGTTTGTTTTATGGATCTCGCCGCCACCCTGGAACTCTCTGGAGCTAACTGTTGGTGGGTCCTCGTGGGTGAGGGGATAAATTACCTTGCCTCAGTCGTAGTGGGGGAACCACCGAGATCACCACCACCTGAAGAGTGATCACTCTCTTCCTCCTCCTCTTCAGTCCCCAATCGCAGCATGGCTTGGACTCGATGAGTCGACACTGCATAACCCTGATGGGCATGAATGTAAGCCTCGAGGTCCTGGAGATACCGCTTGGCCCTATCCGAGTCCGCATCATAAAGAATGTCAATAGGAGCAGATATGTGGGCCAGCCAGTCAAATGCCACTTCTGAATCCTGGAGATACTACCACAGAGAATAGGGATACTGGTTGCGAATGGAAAATTGGCCTTTGAACTCATCTAATTGACCCTAGGTCATCAGAAATGAATCATCTGCAGAAATAACCAACTCTCTCTGAGAAGCTTCATGGGAATTAGAGGATACACCTCTGTTTCTTAAGATCATCCCTGAAAGCACGGGACTGGTAGGGTTCCAAAGAACCTTGCTCAGCCTGGTTGAAGCACTATCCCCCTTTCGCTTCCTCTTGCCCTTCGATGGCTTAGGACTTGAGACTGTGGGCACCCATAGCCCTAGCTGGCCATTCAGGTATGACTGCACCCAGGAGTCAGTATAGCTCTTGGATAAGAAATGCACGGAGTCTGCAAATGAAGGAGTCATAACCTCACAACTAGTATCTTCCCATGTAAACATTAACCACAGTTACCTGGCCACCATTAAATGGTGGTCCTCATGGGCGCCATTGAGTGAGTGAGGATACAGTGCCTGGACACAGCCAAATTAGTGTCCGAATCGGCAAGGCGCATACCCCTCAAAGATCAGTTCCCCACTGATACGAGCCACCAGAATGCCCTCTCGGAGGGAAAATAGGAATCCCCCCTTGCTAAACTCCTCTTATATGGTGTTTCTAATTGCACCAGCTGGTGAGGGATTTGGTCGGAAATTGAAATTATCATGACTCAAGATCCGACTCAACTGCATACGCATATTATGAGTCATCTGTTGTTCATCTTTCTCTTGGGTCACCCTGCCTTCGGGCATGACCCCGCTGATCGTTTGAATGTACGGCTAGAATGCTGTGATCGTAATATGTAGAGGGTTGATGAAGGTGTATCAGTTCTCGATATGTGCTCCCAAACATCCCCAGAGAATTTGGAAATAGCTAGCTATTGGGTATGGACGACCCCCATCAGTGATAGTGCTAAGCAACCGATAAATCCTGGCCAATACTGGGACGACCAAGTTGATGATTTTACCAGTAGCTAGTTGTGCTGCCATGAATAAAGTAGAGAACCGCACTCCACCAGTCTCTCATACGGGAAATAGCCAGCCACTCAAGAACATGGCCATAAATGCTGCCAGACGAAGCAATCGATCAACGTTCGGAACAAGCTCCCAGCCCCAGTCATTGAATTGGCCCTCCTCTAGGATCAGCCAGTAGCTTCCCCTATACCTTCGAGACTCCATTGTAGGGAAGCTCATGGGACCACGTGGGAGAACCATGGACTTTCTCTCTCTAGAAAAATCCTTGAACCATTCACGATGTGGGACAAGCTATTTCGGAGATGTTTCCTTCGAATGCTTCTGGTCCTGGTGAATAAGCTACTTCACTAAGGGGGGAGTCCTCTCTTCATCATCCCACACAGTAGAGGGGGGCAGGAATTTGTCATACATACCCCCAAAGATGGGGACCCCTGAAATCTGTAAGACGTCTCAAAGACTAATACCCACCTCACCATAGACCAGGTGAAATGTGTTGGGGTCCAGACTCCAACGGCTCATAAGCTTCCTCGAGAGGCCTTGAGGTCGATGGGTATAGGTTTGGGACACTCAGAAAGCTTCATATAAGCCTACGGATCGCAATTCTGCTTCAAATTCTACACATCTCTGGCAAACCCAGATGGGCCACCCCCAATCCAATGACTTAAATGCCCCTCCGGGCCTGAGGTCCCGATCCGCTGACCAGCCATGCTGGTTTTTTACCATAGAATTGTGGGCAATGCTATGGTAACAATGAGTTGTCCTATCCAGTTGACATTGTTCCCCTGTTGAGGACACATGAAGGCGATTCAACATAGACCCGGCAGCTGTATCCCTTATGAAAGGCCACCCTCTGGAGGATATCACAGATTGAGGGAGGGTGCTTGTAAATATCCATGCTACAGGATTGTTGTCATGATATGGAACCGTAATCGGCATATCAGACAGTAAACTGAACCCCGTAGGCAGGAAGGATGTTGGAAAAGTGGAACTCCCGCTGTGACTCGGAGAGCTGATCGACCAGGAAGGAGCACAGTGGGGAGTGGCAGATTCTATCCTTAACAGAGATTGCCACATCATTTAGGCGTTGATCACTAATTGGGAGAGGCTCGGCAGCAGGCCTAGGTGCAGGACGAGGGGGAACCATATTTTCTCCCTGCATTATAAAAACCATACAAATGGTTAGTCCAGAATAATAAAATATTGACAAAAATACCAATAATATGGAAAAGGAGTCAAGAATCCCTCATGACAAGGTCCACAAGCATGCCTCAAAATGTGGTTTGCGATGACTGCATCCCACGAACCAACCCTACGCGGAAGAGGTCCGCGGTACTCTGGCCTATGGAGCATTGGCCAGAAAACTACGAACCTGGTTGCTCCACAGAATCTTGATCTCGGATTTAAATAATTAGGTTCGGAGGACTTCAGAAATTTTCAAAGTCTGAAAGGGTTCATACTGTGGACCATCGAAACCGCGGAGCGAGTTCCTACGTGGCCCATTGTGACTTACTTTTTAATTGTTTAAAAGTGTTAGTTTGCATCTGGAAGATTGGTCTGTGGGTGAAGGAAACCACGAACTAGGAATGGTTTACGGAAGTGGCAGCTGGTTCGCGAAGGAGGCGTTTCACGAAGGAATGAGCACGCAGAGAAAAAAAGCGAGGGAGCTTTTTTTTCGCAAAGAATCTGGTAAAGGAAAAAGGAGGGGCTCCATATTTATAGGCGTGGTCACCTACCAGGTCCACTCCCCTACCGCAAACCATCAAAGTTTCAGGACTAATCTACATCAGAATGGCCTCCTCTTCATTCTGATTGGACCCCATTCTGATGGGGGGAATTTGTAGGGTCGTGAAAAATATGAAAAGGAAGAATGAGAATCCCCTTTAATCCAAGGGATATTCTACCCAATTTCCCCCACAAAGAATTGGGGAAGTGTGTAGAGAATACTCAAATGATGGTACAAGCCCAACTAATTCGCGGACCGGTCCAACGATAACGTTACGTGGCCGATACCGTGAAGAACCCCCTCCATGGACCGCTGGCGTTCGCGGAATGGAGGTGAAGATCCTCTGCGGGTGCAAAGCAGGACTAGCGCCAACCCGGTTCACTATCATTAACTACCTCAGCCACAGACTGTGTCGACTGGCCCAAGCTAAATCCGCTATTATTCGCGGAATGGAGGTAGAACCCTATGCGGCCACAAAGCACTCCCTGAGCTAGTTTGGTTCGCGGAGGAGGTAAGTTCAATGCCCCCCGTGAGTTGCGGATTTACCGAGTCATCCGTAAACTGGGTTTCTGATCATGGGATTCCGAAAAATTTTCTGCATGACCACAGATACATATCGTTCCCCACTCTATAAAAGGAGATCTAGGGGGAAGAGAAAGGGGAAATTTTAGAGATCGATCAAATTCGGGTGGAAGGATTTCGAAGGAAGGAGCATAGGAATTCGCAAACAGCGAAGTTCCAGTTCACGAACCAGAACAGGTATGAAGCTGGAAGAGAATTAATAAGGAATTAAAAATGCATAACAACTTGGTAAACCATGAACCTAAAATAACAGAGAAAAGAAGACCGTGAACCATGGATCCTCCATGGATGCAACGCCCGCGGACCGAGGAGTTTATGCCCATTTTCTGATCCGTTGCACCGCGTAGCACCCTCCTACGCAGGAGAAGCCCCGACTGATGAACCCCAGACCAACGTAGCCCTTGTCCGCTACTACCCGCATGGACCCCTCCACGTACCAACCAGGTACGCGGGCTGAACCCAAATCCGCGAACCACCCTAGTTCGCGGGATGCCCACCAAGCCGCAAACCACCCCGATTCGCAGAATTCCCATCAGTCTGTGGACCACCGTGGTTCGTGGACGGATTCTCTAGCTGCGTAGCACCTCCCTACGCGAAGGGTGCCACCACTCATACACATGTGTGGCCCGTTGGATCCTTCGGAGTCCCCCTTCCCAGATCTAGCTACAGTCCTTCCAATGTGGCCTCATCCTCCGCAATCCCTTCATTGTCCCATTCATTGGCCCCGAGCCGAGGCCTCCACCAAAGCCACCAGACCGCTGTGATGTAACCTTTAGGAGCATCAGTGTGCCTTTTTAAGTTCACATACCCACGGTAAGCGAGGGTGAAGGGGTTGCTCCGACCCTTGAGTGGATTTACGAAGCATTCCTGGGTTCACATTCCCATGGTAATCTGCAATCCGAGCCAGGGAGTCCCCTTTATGCCCCTCCACTTGTTAGGACTGGGGTACTTATCCCCTCCATGGGGTGTGGCGGACTACCCATTAGAAGGAATCCCCCATGCACCTCCGTACTTCCCCACATCCATGACCAAGGTAGGGCGTAGTGGGGAAGGGTTTTGTTTTGTTCCTCTTTAGGGCCACGTCCCTCTCCCAGTACGCTTTTTTTCCATGGGAATCCATCTCGGATTAAGCCCCGACTTTTTGGGTTGCTCAATGCATAAGCCCCACTCCACCTTCCACGGACGCACCTTTCACGACGTGATCATCTTGTCCCTGCCACCTCTTGTTTCTCACACCAAGCATGACTCACATGGGCTTATAGTAGGCATCGACCATGACATCCTCTTATGGGACTCCTCATAGTGTAAGCCCCAGTCCATTACTATGAGCCTCCTCAGAGTGTAAGCCCCAATCCACACCATGGGCCTCCTCAGAGTGTAAGCCCCAATCCACACCCTGGGCCTCCGCAGAGTGTAAGCCCTAATCCACACCATGGGCCTCCTCAGAGTGTAAGCCCCAATCCATTACATTGGGCTACCTCAGAGCTTAATCCCCATGCCAGTTCGAACTACGTGTACTTTGATCCCTGTCTCCTAGGCAGGGTATGTAGGAAGCCTCCAAGAGGTTCAAGCCTAGTCACCACCAGACCCCCGGGTCCACCATCATGTCAGTTCACCGACACTCCAGTGTGAACTATGAGGAATTTGATCCATGTTAAGGCATGGTACGTAGGAAACCTCCATAAGGTTGAATCCCAACAATCGGCCGTTCTGACCCCCTTCACGTCGGTTCATCCTTCGTCCCGCATAACGTTAAACTGTATTTTGGAACTATGAGGGTTATGATTCCTCTCATGGAGATACGTAGGAAGCCCGTATCATGGGTTCGATCCAGACGCTCAAGTTGTTATCAGTCCCCCTGGATGACAATAAACTTCAGAGTGACTAGTTACGAGGCTTCAAACTAGTGTCGTCTCAGTGAGTCCAGACTCCTCGGGGTCATTAATCCAATGAGGGATGGTAATCCTCGAGCATAAATGATTCTGAACCCCTGCGTCCAGCTGACCATTGCAAACCAGGAGTAATCTATGGATACTATGCTTGGTTATAAACCAAAGATTTATGAACATATGAATACGTCATAAATCTATAAGAGAGTCCCATAACATGCAATAATTCCCCCCAAAAGGGTGTGATGAGCCCGACTTCCCATCCTCTCGACCAATGTGATTTCTTAAGTGTCATTGGCCAAATCGCCCAGCGAATGCCTACCTTTGCAAATTTGGTCCACGTATCATTGGATACGGAACCGTTGGGCATTTCGAACCGATCCAAAACAGTATCATATAACTATTTTTAGTTAAATTACTATTTGAGTTGAGTAGTTTTTGGTAAGATATTTTTGAAACATTGGATGAACCTTATTCTTAGGTGTATCTTCCACAAATAATTAGATTAAATGTTTTTAGTGACAGTATTTTTGTTCCTTTTTCACTATTATAGTTGAGATATTTTATTTGTAACAAGTATGATATTTTTTTGTTTATGGTTTTATTGTTTTATAAGGGTGGTAAGAGGCATGATTATTTGAGTCATTACTAGGAATATATGTGTATTTAAGATATTTTTTTTAATATTTTTTTGTGTGATTTTTTTTCAAAATAGGGAATGTTTTTCAGAAAATATAGTGGTAACAATTTTTTTGAGAAATTGTTTTGGGAACTAGGTTCCAATTTATTAAATCATCCACACTAAGTTATTCAATAGTTTCCCAAATAACATATTTTTAGTACCATAATTGATTGGTATGACATCGGATCTTTTATATGAATATATTGTGATATGACTACAGTTTACATAATGATATATAAAAGTATTATAGTTGGTATATCTGAGGTAAGAGATGCCTTGTAGTTGGATCAGGATTGAGTTTCCTTGTATGGGTTTTTCTAGGATGAGTAGTTTTGGTTGGTGAGATATTCCTTTGAGTGGGTTGGTATTATTTTTATAATTACATTGATATGATGATATTTGTGCATGTTTTTCACCTATGTTGGACTTGTGGTTATGGCTATTTGGTGGTTGGTTGTGATTTTTTGAGTAATTGGTTGATCACATTCTCTTGAGGGTTAAATTAGTGATATTTTCATATTTGATTAAGTGAATGGTCAGATTAAAATGAGGATAAAAGGATCATGCTAAGATTATTAGATATTAGATCAAAAATAAATATATGTGAGATCATGTTTTTGGTTTTAGTTTTTCATTTACATGAGTGTGCTTGAGAGGAATCACTTTGAATGTTTTCTATAGGAGGTGTTAGCTTACATTTCTATTTTTGGGTTGTGGGATAATTTATAGAACTAGATTTATGTTATATATTAGGTTGGATCCTATAGTAATAACTCTAAAAAATGGAAATCCATGTGAACTTGGTGGATTTATAAGTGAGGAAATATTACATCTTTAAAAAATACATCAGATTTAATGCCAATGGGTTTTAGATTTCGATTTTAAGGAACCCAAATATCAATTGTAGTTAGTTTTAGGAGAAATTGATGGATCATTAGAAATGTCTTTTAGGTGAGTGGATTGGGAATGATAAGCAATACTATGTAGGAAGTTTCTCTTAGATCCTAAATCATGGATAAATAACATCTCTAATTAGTGGTGCCTTAGTGAAACTACCTTGGGAGTAATAATATAATAAATTTTAAAAAAAATTGGTGGTGGGATTTTGAATAGATAGAGGGAATAATGTTTCTAGGACTATATGGAAATCCTTATATTTCTTTGGAAATTTTCATGATGCCTGTTATAGTTGAAGTAATCTCATGATGGGTTATATTAATCTAGTAGAGTAGTAGTGGTCATGTGAACGAGTTGAATAGGAAATAAGATTTTCATGTAATGAAGTGCCATTGTTTTTAATTGGAAAAGATGGAATTTATTTTATGGTATAATTTTATACATTGGAATATAATTCTAGGATCTATGTGGTAGAAATATAGTGTTGCACCAGGTTTACCAAGTAAGGTAGAAATAGTGGCTTGGAACACTAGGATGAGATAGTCCTAAGACCGTAGTTGTAGATTATTTGACCTTAGGGACCTGAGTGTTTTTATAGATTTTAGTATCAAATAAGGGTTAAATGGGATGGGTGAGAATTATTTAGGTAGACTGGAATCATGGTACATAGAGGTAGAAACTATGGATCAAGGATAAAAAAAGGTTGTGTGCATGGATTTCAAGGTAAAAATTTCAGAAAAGTGTCATATCCATACATGGTGGTACCAATGAAGGATATCATGGTAAATCCTATTGTAGGGAGTTTCATATTGGTATATTGGAAGAGAAACCCTCCAATCATGTAGATTGTGGTCAACATATGAATCTGTGGAGATGTCACGTATGGCCGGTAGGTGGGTGAGTTTTTTTCCTTCTTTTGGGACCATACCATATTAAGAATTTTGTTTATTATTGTTGGTGTCGTCAATAAATTTTTAAATTTAAAAAGAGTGTGTTTAGGGTGTATTAGTTGGTCTAATTTCATTTGTTTCATAATTTCACCTTGGTTGAGGCATCAGTTTTAGGTTTTAGTGGTGGTATCTTGATGTGTTATGAAGATTTTGAAGAGGTCATCAAATAGAAGATCTAGTGGGATCATTCTTAGGTGTTTGGGAATGGTAATGTGGTTTGGATTCAAAAAAAACTCCTCAATTTATGATTAAATCATATAATGTATAAATTATATAGATATTAGTTAAATTTGATATGGTATGGATCAATAATATTAATATTTATATCATGACTACTCTGAAATGCGAACAATCTACGGAATTTAAATCTGATGATCAGATAGGGTACTTGAGGTATTCACAAATTATTCTTATCAATATAAATACCTATGGTGTGGAGTTTTAATAACCTTTATAATTACAAGTCGTTAAATTCAATGGGAAATTTAATTTTGAGCCAAAATAAGTTGGGATTTTGGAAATAGAGTTAGGACTTGTTTTTTAAGATTTAAAGCATCAATATGATATTTTTTTGTACATTTTCAAGTGGTTTAGTGGGATTTTTAGGTTTTATATGAATGTTAGAGGAGTTTTTCTTGATTTGGGGTGGGAATTAAATTATATGTGTCATATCAGTTCCTAACCATGGTGTTTTGAATTGTGGAATTGAGTCTACATAAGATTACATTCTAGGTTTATAGAAGAACACATTTTAGCATAAGGTGTTACATCATAATGACTTATCAGGAGGGATATTCACGTTACACACTATGTGGGTTGTGTCTTTAATCAATTGATTATGTTTTATTGGTTATACCTTAGGGGTAGGAATTTCACTTTAAATAATTGGGTCACACCTCAGTGGGATGGTAATGATTCTTGGTTCTTTTCTAGAGATGAACATTTCATTATGACCCATCAGTCCATACATCAATTCAACCTAAAAAGTGAAGTGTTTCATTGGGATTCCATTATTATATGCCTTAATAGACTTCTTAACGTATTTTTTTTGGGAGGGGACCCATATTATAGGGTCACCCCCTTCCTTCATCTGCTGGGTAGGATCTTTGGATAGGGTATTTAAGTTCCCTCCTTGTTTCTCTCTTTTTACCCCCCCCCCCCATATTCACCATCCATAGTGATTGATTAGAGGTATTTTCTTCACATAAGATCATGTTAATTCCTACCTTTCTTATTTCTATTATTTTCCATTAATCCTTCTTATGATTTTTGGAAGTTCATCTTGGGAATCATGATATATTTCATATAGGAATATTAATAAAATTTATACATTAAGGGGATTCATGCTGGAATGGAAAAAATATTTCTAATGTGAAAATATGTAATCTATTTATCACATTAAAATAATGATCTGTCACTTGGTGTATTTTTCTATGGATTAAAACAAACTATTTTGTAACTTGATATTGATTGGGTATCAGTTCATGGTGATTTTGGTATCAAGTGTTGTAGAGGAAATACATATGTCTTCCACATGTTTTTTGTCATGGTTTATTTGGGTTGGTGACTCTAGGTGAGTTTTTAGTGAATATTATTTATTTAATTAAATTTAATAATTATTTATAAATAATAATAAAAATAAATTATTAGTGGATTTTGGTATGATATAGGCTCTTGAGGTCAGGGATAATCTTAGTCTCAGAAAGGATGGTGAATGAAAGAATGGTTAAAGGAAAGGAGATATATCATATAAGTTGAGGTAGGTGGATTCTCTAATATTTCACCATATGTAGTGTGTGAACATATAAGTTCATAAAAGTTCCTTTGGGGTTCAATTTTGGGAACACTATGAAAGGGTTAAATTAATTCCAAAATTTTAGTGTAGAAAAGAGTTAATCCATATAGGATTTAATTTAGCATATTTCACATGAGTTAGAGATTGAGGGATTCCCAAAGTATATTCCTCCAATGTTTATGATATCTAGATGTATATAATAGACCCTAAAATATAATCATATTATGTAATAAAGTGATAATGGTCTAGGTTATGTCGAGTGGGTTTTTTATTGATCTTTGAGTGGTTAAGTCCTTAAGTAGAGGTTCTAGCTAGTATCAAAACTTTGAAATTTTGTGGGAAAGGTTATGGGAATAGAACTAATAGGTCTTCTCATTTTAGGAAAGGTTATATGTAGGGTAAAATAGGTTTTGTGTTTTTATTTGGTTTTCTATTGATTCTTTGAGTAAGTTTTTTACTTTTCTTGGATTTTATAGTTCATAGAGTGTGTTTTTAGTTAATGAATCTTGTGGGATATGAATTTTTTTCCCTTATTATATTAGTCAATGGGAATTTTTGTAAGGAGGACCATGTATCTTGTAACACCCCATGCTTCCACAGTACGTTTCCCTTCGAATAATGCAATGGCATGCATTGTACGCAACTTCAAGATTCTAACACACCACAACCAATCAAACTATCCGTTATGAATAGTAATACCTACTTTTTGAAATTTTATAAATTATATCTCTCAAAATGGACTTCATTTTTGGATTCGGAATATCTAATTTATCCTAGGGTGAAATTTTGGATCTTTTCGGATAACACTTATATTTTGATGAATAGTGAAAATTACTAAATTTTAATTAAAAACAAATTTTTAAATCAAAATAATTTATAGTGATAAATTATATTATTGAGTTGTATTAAAGTATAATTAGAATATATTTTTACCATTTTATCCAATGGTGTTCATTATAATTAATTTCACTTTGAAATTGGACCTAAACAATTGTCAATCTTTTGATATGTATTGTTTCTTAAAAACATGATATTTATTGTGACAGCGAGAATTAATTATAAAATTAATTAATGCAACTTATATGTTTAGAATTTTGTAAAATAGACATCATTTTTGAATTTGTAATATCAATTATAGATTAGGGTGAAATTTTGGCATTGTTCTCAAAAACTTCAATTTTTGATGAATAGTGAAACTTCTAAGTGGTAGTTAAAAAAACTAAATTTTTCATAAAACATAATTTTACCGCTTCTGTGAATGAAATTTTGAAAATCCGAGAGACACGGTTAATATCAAGAAGCAAAATGTGGTTCAGTGAGATGAAAATAATTTTTGGTGAATATTAACTTTTTACTTTTATTTACCATTGTTAAAAGTAAATAGGGTAATTAAGGGTAAAAATGATATTAATATTACCCTAAAACATGTACTAATTCTATTGGAAAAGTTTATCTCGACCAAAAACAACCTTAGGAATAAAATATTATCATTTAGGTCCACTTGGATTAGATTAGGACATTTATTATTATTTAATTCAAAGAAGAGTTAAAAGAGTTAAAATCAAAGTTTATTTATTAAAACATTTTTAGTATAGGTTTATACATAAGATAAATTCGATTTTAAATATTCATTATAAAGCTAATAAGATTTAATACTTAATGATATTTTATTTATAATTTTTAAACATTAAATAATTTAATATATTTATGACCAAATGATGATGCAGTAATTACCATAATAGTGAAAAATTAAAATAATTGATATTATAAATACCCAAATAAATATAATTTAAGACTTTTAATGAATTACAATAATTTTATAGGATAATATGACATATTAGGATTTATTTAATTTACTTTTTTCGAAGTAATAGTTCTGTTATGAGTTTCACAAAAATCAACTATTGAATAGTGTCAAAATTGACATAAAAGAGTTTTTAAAACAAATATTATATTATTAATTGATATTAAATTTCTAAATATATAAGGTTCGGCCAAGAGACTTATATCATGATAGGTATATCATTAATGGACCACTTGGGGGTCTCTTGGATTTATATAGTATGTTTATTAACTATATAATATAAAAATACAAAGTGACATGGTAAATGTCAAACTAATTAACTAAGAGTTAAAACTAAAAGATAAGGTTAATATAGTAACCCAAACCAGTTTAAATTCTATTGGTTGAATGTTTTTCGACATATCCCCACCTTAACCTTTGAAGATTCAACTTTGGAGCCATTAGAATCCGAATATGAATTTATTATAAATTAATATTTCTAGCTTTTCCAAAGGTGCCCCTCACCCCTCTTATAAAAGGGCACTCTTCCTTCTCATTTCTTCACACCTTCAAAGACTTTTGGTTCGGCCAACCCAAGCCCAAATACTCTCTCAAATTCCCTCACTACAACCTAGAGGCATTATTTTGATCAGAAATCCAACCTAAGGAGCCCTTTTGATCAAATCAAAAGGAAGAACCCGAAAAAAAAAGATAATGTTTTCACCACCCCTTTTTAAGTTCCTTTCTTCTTCCACTTCTTATTTCTATGTTATTACCATTATAATATAATAAATCCAGTATCTTATATATACTGTGATGTTATTATAAATATGGTACAACCATATTCAGTATTCTATCCACCCTTTGAATAACATGTCACCATACGTGCGTACGTACGATTTACCGTCTCCACGTCGTGGTGTAATTTCTATTCAATATATTATTATTTGGGTGGGTATAATAATGATGTGTAAATCATTTCAATAATAAATATAACATGATAATGATTCTGTATATATGATATACCATCCAATTATATATTTTTTAATATCAAAAGAATGATATTGTCGCTCGTGCATACGTACGGACTACCGTCTCCACGAACACGATGAGATTCATTCTCCATCATATCCATTCAATTATAATTATCATTTGATGATTTAAAAATAATGTTTAGGAACTTTATATCATTATGGATATGAATAATATACAACCTATCCATGAAAAACATGGCTTATGTAACAAAACATATAAAAGAAAACGAGTAAGTTAACACCCGAAACGACGATAATTCTAAGATATTATTAACAAAGCAATGTTAAATGATCATATATGATATCATATTAATGTGTATGATTCATTAATAAGTTAATAACAATTATTTAAACATTATACAGGAGGTTAATCTACCCCCAACGAAGGAAAAGTACAAAGTAAGGGGTTTCTTATCTCACTTTTAATTCCGTGAGAATTCCATTGTTCACCACTAATTTATTACATGTGGTGTGTGTACTTCCCATTTTTGTATTCATTGTGTAATATACTTTAATTCATGTATATTTACATCATAATTGTATGATCCTTCTTTAATGGGTGTATATTTTGTATGTTACCAAATCAATAAGGGAATTTGGAATTTCAATTTCCACTCATTTGGCTTTACGCATATTTCATTGATTATATTACACAAAGATTATGTGTGGAATCAATATTCATTTGATTATGTCATAATTTCCACTCCCCTTCCCATGGATATACTTTTGATACACATAATCACTCCATTGATAATTTCTCAAGTCATTGATATGAATTTGATAAGAGTAATTTTAACTCATTCTCCATTTGTTGAGTTAAACATCCAATTCATTGGTGTTGTTTCTACAAGATTATGTGTGAATATCCTTTGATAGTTTTACAATGAATATCCAATCATATTTAGTGTATTTATATTTTTCACACATAACTGTGTTGTTGATTTATCCTTAACCTATGGATATGGACTTTTGGAGAGATTTCATCTCAATTTACATTCCATTGAGACTTTTTTGTTGTTATACATCAAATCACTTTTATGTGGTGTATATAATATACTTTGACATATTATATCATGAATCCCTTTATTATCATGATATTACAATGTTTTGATTACCTAAATTATTTTTATTATAGTGTCTCTCTTTTGGTTAGAATCCCTAACTAAAATATCATTTTTAAATGTTTTAAAGACTTATTCATCTAAATCTTGATCATTAATGTCCATGCTTTAAAAATGGTTTTAAGTATTTATTTATATGGACATTAATGTTTTAAAATTAAAACTCCTTTTAAAAAGTTTCAAAGTGGTATGAGAAACTTTGATTAAAAAATCTATTTTTAAATGGCTTCTTGACAAATAGTGTGACTTTTAAAATGATTACAAGAAAAAGAAGGATATTTCTCTCAAATATTTTTGATGATTATTTTCATATATGTCAACATCCTTCATTATTCTTGATTGAGGTTAATGTGATACAATACAATCTTCCATATTGTATCAAATGAGTCATGTTTGACTGTGGATGTGCTATTTTTATACCATTCATGGTTTGTAGTTAAAGTACTGACCTTTCTATGCATGTTTTAATATGAATGTTTATGTTATGTTTAAACCTGTTCATATGAGGAATGCATTGGACTTAATAAGTGACGGGTGGAGCCCTCTATAGATCCTCGATGCATCGGTAGGTCTCATGAGACAAACTAGTGTCTTGCCACAAGGCCTTGGCAAAATCTTATTTTTAGTCTTGGCACGAGGCCTTGGATATGTGGTTATGATAGTCTAGAATTATGCATTCCATCATTATGAAGGTGGTTATTGATATTGCATGTGATCATTCGACTATTAGAATATCCATGTGAGTAAATAATGGAATTATTTTATTTTATCTTTGCCATTTTATGCTGAAGTTCAAGTTTAAAAGGCTTTCATTTTAGTTATAAACTGCCTTAAGTGTTTATCATTATCTATGAAAGCTTCAGCTATAATGTTATCCTTACTGAGCATCTGAGCTCACCCCTTTCAATGGTTTATTTTTCCCCGGATTATGAAGAAGTAATTTATGAATGACATACAGGGATAGTATGAGGGGATATGAAGACAAGATATTGTTGTAGTTTTTTTACCTTATAATGTAATGTAAGACTTATGAATATATCTAGTGTTTCCAAGACTACTAAAATAATCGGTCTTTCGAGACTTGATCCTTTGTGATCATGCCAATGTTATGTAATAATGAAGCGACTCTGGGTATCTAGGGTCGGGGTGTTACAGTTGGTATCAGAGGAAGTTTAGTACAAACCTTGGAAGCTAGATTTAGATAAACTCTGATTAGAGCGCGTAGACCTAAGATGAAATTTGAGGATTAGTATAGACTAACTTCCAAGAATTTTGGTATTGTAGAGATTTTGTGAGTTTTCCGAGAAATACATCCTTGTCTGGATACGAGCAGGTAGAGGCGGCTCTGGCACAGATGTACCTAGGTGTAAAACCCGAAAACACCGCTTTGAGCTAGACTCGAACGGGAACTAGTGCACGACAATGGGCCTTGCTGCACTCCTGGTTATGACACTCCCGGGGGATATGCTTACGAATAATTTACATTTTATTTACAAACCGATCTAAAGTATTATATTTATAAGATAAGAGTAAATGACCATGGTTAATCCTAATGTGTTTCAAATTGAGAATATAGTGACATGTTAATCTCTAAATGATTGTACGACTACTATTACTAACACAATACTTTCTGTTTTTAGTCAATGGCTGGATTCCAAGGAAGTCATAGTGACTTTGAGAATGATGTACAAGGTGGGAACGGTGGTGGCAATGATCAACAAAATGGAATGATGATAGGCGTAAAAGATATCGTCTTTATGCCAAATCAATTTTCCAAAAATATGATCAACAATATATATATTTACCAATTACCGGACTCAACAAAGAAGAGAAAGGTAATGAATGATAACAACTCAAGTATTGGAGACCATGGAGAAAGAAATCCTAAATTTCCATCATGCAGGAAATGTGGAAGGAGACACCCAGAAAAGTGTCTCAATGGGACAAAGAAATGCGTTACGTGCGGGAAGGAAGGACATAAAGTGAAGAATTGCTGAAGAGAAATGAATAGTACTATGGAAGAAGATAAAAATGGTCCCAATAATCCATTTACAGTCATTTTCCATAAATTTAGGGGACCTGGCCATTACCCGAGGGAATTTCCTATTCTATAGGATATTTTCTTGGTCAGAGAAGAAGCTATGTGGAAATAAATGGTTGGATAAATGTTTAAAAATTATTAGTGATCCTTGTTGAAGGGTTTACTTTGGAATAATTTTCTCTTGTATTTGTAACCCTAATGTTTTCCATGTGAGAATGATATTTATGGAAGAATTACCTTTTCTCTTGTGGATATAGTTATAAATAACCATTTGGTTTTATATGATCATTGGGTTTGAGGAAATTACAAATTATTATAATTTGGGATGAAAATGAAAGGTATGAGATAACATTTTTGGTTAAATTATGTTATGGTTATTTTGAGGAATTTAACTCATTTTGGTAATGTTATAAAATATAGTTTTTGAAAAAGGACAACACGTAGACCGTGTGATAACCCATCGCGTCGGACAAAGCTGTGGGAATCGAACCCACAACCAAAGTGTGATTGGGATTTATCGCTTACCATGGGACTACGTGAAGTCCCTGGTTAGTGTGACTATTATTTTTAGTTAAATGATGTTATTGATCAATAATAATTTTATTTGGGATCTTATTTCTTATCAAATTATTACCCTTAGTATAGGAAAATGATTTGGTGATTAAGTGATAAATGTTATTTTGGAAGTTGTTCTCTTTGTTGAGAACACTATATGCCAAAGGAAAATAGAGTTGTATGGGATTTAATTTGGGGAGTAATGGTGGATTTTTATCTATGTTTTTATTGTGGATTTATAATGATTTGGGTTATTTATGGAAATGATTAGGTTAATTACTTTTAAGTATGTGACTTTAAGAGTAATTAATATCGTTTGGAGATACAATTTAATGTGGAAGACTAAATTCTTTATAAGTTTTGGTTTTCAATATTAGTTTTGATTATATTAAAGGATTCTAAGGACAATTGATTATTGAATGGTATTTATTTAACTTTGGGGTATTGTTGGTTTAATTTTGGAAATTAAGATTAGTGTTTATTTCTCTCAAGGAATATCCTTTTGGGGGATCATTAGATCTTGTACTAACCATTTTGGTTTTTGATTAATCTCTAAAGACAATGTTAATATATAGTTCATCCTGCATGGATCATGTGATTCTATAGAAGTTTATTATAGCTCTTCCAGTGTGACCAAGTCTTCTTGAATACTCATCGTTTAATAAAAATGAGTTCGTGGTGGATAACCCATCGCGTCGGACAAAGCTGTGGGAATCAAAACCACAACCAAAGTGTGATTGGGATTTATCACTTACCACTGGACTAAGTGAAGTCCCTGGTTAGTGTGACTATTATTTTTAGTTAAATGTTTTTATTGATCAATAATAATTTTATTTGGGATCTTATGTCTTATCAAATGAATACCCATAGTATAGGAAAATGATTTGGTGATTAAGTGATAAATGTTATTTTGGAAGTTGTTCGCTTTGTTGAGAACACTATATGCCAAAGGAAAATAGAGTAGTATGGGATTTCATTTGGGGAGTAATGGTGGATTTTTATCTATGTTTTTATTGTGGATTTATAATGATTTGGGTTATTTATGGAAATGATTAGGTTAATTACTTTTAAGTATGCGACTTTAAGAGTAATTAATGTCGTTTGGAGATACAATTTAACGTGGAAGACTACATTCTTAATAAATTTTGGTTTTCAATAATAGATTTGATTATATTAAAGGATTTTAAGGACAATTGATTATTGAATTGTATTTATTTAACTTTGGGGTATTGTTGGTTTAACTTTGGAAATTAAGATTAGTTTTTATTTCTCTCAACGAATATCATTTTGGGGGATCATTAGATCATGTACTAACCATATTTGTTTTTGATTAATCTCTAAAGACAATGTAAATATATTTTTCATCCTGCATGGATCATGTGATTCTATAGAAGTTTATTCTAGCTCTTCCAGTGTGACCAAGTCTTCTTGAATACTCATCTTTTAAAAAAAAGAGTTAGTGGTGGAAATTTATTAAAGAATGAAACTCTACTTAAAATGCATGTATTGTTGAGCAATGTATTGTTTTTAAACAAATCAAAATAATGTTTTTTAAAGGGGGAGATTATTTTAAATAATACTCTGTCTCTTTATGATGATTTTGATGCTCACAAATACCCTTAATTATTTACTAATTATTTCGTTGAGTATTTTGCAGGAATTTATTTTATATAACGAGATTCTATACTTCATTTATTCCAAGATCAATTTTAGCGCGTTCTGGAATCACTGTAGCGCGAGATCAATTTTAGCGCGTACTGGAATCACTGTTCATACCCTACGTTGATGAACGTAACGTATGGATGAAAAGTTTACTTTTTATGTTATTTTGAAACGTATGGTTAATGAACCTTACGTTGTTGAAAAGTATGGAAGAAGAACATTACGTTTGGAAGGAACCTTACGTTTTCGTTGTTGAAAAGTATGGAAGAGAAACCGTACGTTAGTTTTCAATGTTGAGTTTGTTTCTCAAAAGTATGGATCATCAACCTTACTTTTATAATCAACCGTACGTTCTTTGGAGAGTTGAAGCAAGACAAAGTATGGATGATCAACCCTACGTTTGAATGCTGAAGAGAAAGTATGTATGTTCAACCTTACGTTCTGAACCTTACGTTTGTGAACCCTACGTTTGGAGCCACGTCATCAACCCTACGTTTGGCGTCGGGATATTTTTGACAGACGATATTTCCTTTTGAATTAGTCAATCAAGCGGATTATTAGGCGGATTTCGAGCTGATTCTTAAATATGACTTTGACTGAATCAAAGACGATTTACAACGGATTAATGTTTGATTTAAACGGAGCTTTTTATGCCGATTCTTCAGGGGAGTTACAACGGCTTTGTTATTTCATTTAATATCGAGAATCTAAAGGAGATTTTCATGGATCTATTTATGCGGAAGATTTTCTCATATTTGAATATGTTTATGTTCTATCTTGGAAACTTCGGAGATATATATATGCACGGGAAAGTGTGTGAAATATAGAATGATTGATCTTTTTTTTGACGAGCAAGAAAATAGAGGCTGTGTGAAAGCGTTCTTTTCTGGTGATCAAGAAGAAGCGTAAGACCTTTATTACTGAAAGAAGATTCTGATAGCAGATTCACGTGTTCTACATCGACTACCTGTTGTGAATCTACTGCTGCTGAAGTTGTGAAGTTTCTGGTAATATCTATTGCAACTAGATCGACTCAGAACTGTTTTGATTACGGATCTTTATTTTCTGAAGACGACGATCTATCTACTGTCAATTGCATTCTGTTGCAATTGTGAAGAACAACTGGAGAAGTGTTTCTTTATCGAAACCCTTTTATTTTTTGAGTGATCAGCTTCTCATTCTAAGCTGTGTGGGTTCGTGTTTGAACCAGGAAGGCTGTGTTTGCCTGAATCTTGTAAAGGTGTCAACTGCCTGTACTCAGTTGTGGACGGGTCTGTGGAAACGAGGACCAGATAGTGAAAATCGCCAAGCTCGTGGATTTGAGCGTTGGTGGAGTGGACTAGGGGCCTTCTGTTCCCCGAACCACTATACATCCGTGTGTTCATGCTTTTACTTTTTCCGCTGCATATTTAATCGTGCAAAAGCATAGTGAACAGAATTTGTCTAAATTGAAGAGATTGTAATAATTTGAAAAAGACACAATTCACCCCCCTCTTGTGTATAATCCGTAGATTCAGATCCAACAATTGGTATCAGAGGAGGAGCTTCTTATTTCTAAAGTCCTATCAAGCTAGAAGTATTTAAAGATTATACATAGTGTATCATGGCTGATATGAGAGAGGGAATGTCAATGGTCAGAGCACCTTACTTTAATGGAGACAATTATGGCTGCTGGAAATCACGTATGATTATTTATCTGAAAAATCTTGGTTACAGAGTCTATTCAAAGATTCTGACTCCCTATGAAATTCCTGAAAATCCCGATACATGGAGTGCTGCTACAGAGGCTGAGTATGACATAAATTCAAAAGCTATGAATGCAATCATCTGTGGTCTAGGACCAGACGAATTTAACAGAGTATCTCAATGCCCGACTGCATATGAAATGTGGCAAACAATAGCTGTTGCTTATGAAGGAACAGATAATGTAAGACAGATGAGATATGCAACTGCTAAGTTAAAATTCGATACTTTCAGAATGATTGAAGGAGAGAGCATCACTCAGATGAATGGAAGATTGACAGAAATTGTCAATAATATAACAGCTCTAGGAGAACCAATCAAGCAGGCTGATCAAGCGTTGAAGGTACTGAGAGTACTTCCTACTCGATGGAATGGAATCTCTGCAGCAATCAGACAATCAACTTCTGTTAAAGATCTAACTATGAGAGAACTGATTGGTACACTGATGATGTACGAAGCTGAAATGCAAGATGAGGTAAATGAGCATAAAGTCTACATAAAAAGGGAAAATACTGCTTTGAAAGTGACTTCTCAACAAAAGGATAGAAAGATGAAGAACAAAGAAGTGAGTGCTAAATCAGAAAGCTCTGATTCTTCAAATTCGGATGAAGAACTGGCACAGCTAGCCAGAAAATTCAGAAAGTTTTATAGTAAGAAGAAAGACTTCAAGAAATCCTTTAAAAAGGATAGCAAGGAAGTGAGATGTTATGAATGCAAAAAGATGGGACATATCAGACCAGATTGCCCAAAATTGAGAGATGCAAAGAAGAAGAAATTCTTCAAAAGAGATGATTATGAGCAGAAAGACAAGAAAGCTATGAAAGCTACTTGGAGTGTTTCTGAAGACTCAAGTAATTCTTCTGAATCAAGCTCAGAGAAGGAGGAAGCCAATTTAAAAGCAAATATGTGTTTCATGGCTGAAACTGATGAGGTACACTCATACTATTCCTCTGACTCAAATAATGAATCAAACTCTGAAACAAGCTTCTCAAATAAAAAACTTGCAGCTTACTGCAATATGCTTGAAGAAAGGTACGACTCATTATTTAATAAATATAAATCTATAAAGAACTTGTACAAAGCTATTTCAGATGAGAGAAATGATTTGCTAAAACAACATAAGGAATTAATTGACAAATACAATTCTGCTGAATCAAATAAAATTAATTTTGAATCAAAAATAAAAACTCTACAGGATGAAGTAGAATCTTATAAAACGGCTGCATTAATTTTTACAAAAGGAGAAAACACCTTAAATGAGATACTTGGAAAAACTGTAATTAAAAAGGAAAGGTTTGGAATTGGAAGTAAAGGAGAAAAACCTAAGTTATACAAAAATTATTTTGTTCCTAGCACTAAACAGGTTATTTGTAACTACTGTGGAACAAGAGGTCATATAGCTGAAAACTGTTTTCTAAGACAACCTCAGATATGTGGAATTAAGAAAGCTTATATTTCCAACGATCTATATGATTCAATCAATTTTAAGAAAACAAAGCAAATCTGGATACCCAGATCACTGCTTGCTAACACTCCTGGACCCAACAAAATATGGGTACCAAAGCAATTTGTTTGAATGTCTTTGCAGGTAGCAGGTCACCAAAGAAATAAAAAAATATGGTATATGGACAGTGGCTGCTCAAGACACATGAGTGGAACTTCAGCTAATTTCTCTTCTCTTACTCGAAAGGAAGGAGGACTTGTCACCTTTGGTGACAATGCCAAAGGAAAGATTATTGGTATTGGAACAGTTGGAGATCCAGAGACAGTCTCAATCAACAAAGTACTTTATGTACAAGGGTTAAAACACAATCTGATAAGTATCTCTCAACTCTGTGATGATGGATACACTGTTGATTTTACTAACAATAGTTGTACTGTTTCTAAAGATAAACTGTTTAAGTTTAGAGCACCCAGAACTGATAATGTTTATACTTTGGATTTGTATTCCTTGTGTAAACAACAAGTAAACTGCTTAACTGCTAATATAAGTGAATCCTGGATCTGGCATAGAAGACTTGGTCATTGCAATATATATGCTTTACATAAATTATCTAAGAAACATTTAGTTTCTGATTTGCCTAGTCTCAAATTTGAAAATGACAGATTCTGTGATGCATGTCATCTTGGCAAGCAACACAAATCATCATTCAAATCTGTTAATAAAGTTGCTACAACTAAACCTCTAGAACTTATCCATATGGATTTGTTTGGACCTTCAAGAGTAGCAAGTTTAGCTGGTAAATCATATGTTTATGTATTAGTTGATGATTACTCTAGATTTACTTGGATTTTCTTTTTGAAATTTAAAAGTGAAGCTTTTAGTTTATTTGAAGGTTTTTGTAAATCTATTCAAAATGAAAAAGGTTTTAATATAATCTCATTGAGAAGTGATCATGGTGGAGAATTTGAGAACCAGGAATTTAGTTCCTTTTGCTCAAACATGGGTATTAAACACACCTTCTCTGCTCCAAGAACACCTCAACAAAATGGGATTGTAGAAAGAAGAAATAGAACTATTCAAGAAATGGCTAGAACCATGTTAAATGAATATAGCCTACCTATATATTTCTGGGCAGAAGCTGTTAATACAGCTTGTTATATAATGAATAGAATTTTAATAAGACCTATTTTGAAAAAGACACCCTATGAACTATGGAATAACAGAAAACCTAAAGTAAATTACTTTAAAGTTTTTGGATGCAAGGTTTACATCCTGAATACCAAAGATAATCTTGGTAAATTTGATCCAAAATCTGATAAAGGTATTTTCTTAGGATATTCTGCAACCTCCAAAGCTTATAGAGTCTATAATAAAAAGTCAAGGATTGTTGAAGAATCAGTTCATGTGAAATTTGATGAATCTGATCCTTTTGAGAAAAGGATAGAACAAATAGATGAACCTGATTCTAATGAAAACATGAGACCTGAGAATTTAAAGAATGTTTTTGAAAATGATATAAAAGAAATTCAGTCCAGTTCAGAAGAACATGATACTGAAGAGACTTTGAATGTAATGCCTAGACAGTCTAGAACCTTAAAGAATCACCCTTTAGAATCTATGATAGGTGACTTAGAGACTGGTATTCAAACTAGAAGAAACTTTGGAAACATAGTTGAATTCTCTGCTTTCCTATCCCAACAAGAACCTAAGACCATAGAAGAAGCCTTAGATGATGAGAGCTGGGTAATAGCAATGCAAGATGAATTGAACCAGTTTAAGAGAAATAAGGTTTGGGAATTAGTTGAAAGACCACATGATTATCCAGTAATAGGAACTAAATGGGTCTTTAGGAATAAACAGGATGATCAAGGGATAATAACTAGAAATAAAGCAAGATTAGTAGCTAAAGGATATAATCAAGAAGAAGGAATAGATTATGATGATACCTTTGCACCTGTAGCCAGGTTAGAAGCCATTAGAATCCTTTTAGCCTATGCATCTTATATGAATTTTAAATTATTTCAGATGGATGTTAAATCTGCCTTTTTAAATGGTTATTTAATGGAGGAAGTTTATGTTGAGCAACCTCCTGGTTTTGAAAATTCTCAAAAACCAGATTCTGTTTTCAAACTTACTAAAGCTCTTTATGGCCTTAAACAAGCACCAAGAGCTTGGTATGAAAGACTAAGTTCTTTTCTTTTGAAAAATGATTTTACTGTTGGACTAGCAGATCCAACACTCTTTAAAAAAACTGTGAAAAATAATGTTTTGTTGGTACAAATTTATGTTGATGATGTAATTTTTGGATCGACCAATAAAATTCTTTGTCATGAATTTTCAGAATTAATGCAAAAAGAATTTGAAATGAGTATGATGGGAGAATTAAATTTCTTTTTGGGTCTTCAAATATTTCAAAAAGATTTTGGAAATGTTTTAAATCAATGCAAATACATTACTGATTTACTTAAGAAATTTGGGCTTGAAAACAGCAAGACATTTACAACTCCTATGTGTACTAATATAAAACTTGATTTGGATGAAACTGGAAAATCAGTGGACAACAAGTTATATAGAGGTATGATTGGTAGTTTGTTATATCTTACTGCTAGTAGACCAGATATAATGTATTCAGTATGTCTTTGTGCTCGATTTCAATCAAATCCCAAAGAATCTCATTTAACTGCTGTTAAACGAATTTTTAGATATTTAAAAGGTACTATTTATCAATCTCTGCTTTATCCAAAAACCTCTGATTTTAATTTAATTTCATATTCAGATGCTGACTTTGGAAGCTGTAGATTAGATAGGAAGAGTACTTCAGGAACATGTCACTTTTTAGGAAGGTCTTTAGTATCATGGTCTAGTAAGAAACAACACTCAGTTGCCCTGTCAACAGCCGAGGCAGAATATGTGTCTGCAGGTAGTTGCTGTGCACAGGTGTTGTGGATGAAAAACACTCTTATGGACTTTGGATTAAATTTCAATAATACGCCTATTTTATGTGATAATACTAGTGCAATTAATATTTCAAAAAATCCTATTAGTCATTCTAGAACTAAGCACATTGATATAAGACATCACTTTTTAAGAGATCATGTGTTAAAAAAGGATATATTTTTAGAATTTGTAAATACAGAAAATCAATTAGCAGATATTTTTACTAAACCACTTCCCACGGCAAGGTTTGAATTTATTAAGGGGGAGTTAGGTTTATTTAATTTTAAATAGTTTCTTTTTAATCTTATTCTGTTTTCGAATTCTGTTTAATTTTCTGTTTCTCGCTATAAGTTATTTTATTTTGTTTTAAATAAAAGTAATGATTAGTGATTACACGGGAATCAAGGCTGTCAGAACCGTTTCACCTTCTAACCTGTTTTCACCTTTTTCGGAAACCCTTTCGAAAACCTAAAACTGCACATCTGCTCCAAAACCCTTTTCTGAATCTTCAAACCCTAAACTTACGAACCTTCAGAAATCGTTGTTGAAATGGCAAAGACTAAGCGTCCAGATGAAGCCGAGAGCAGTGCTGCAAAGAAATCTAAAGTAGTTAGTCGGAAGATACTGCAAGGTAAATTCATCGATTTAGAATGGCTGTTTGAAACTAATTTGCTGTTGAAACAAGCGTTGTCGTTTCAAGGCCTTGAGCAAGCTTTTAATAGTGAAAACTCTGAGTTTTTTTATGAGGCAGAAATGAGACATTTCTTTAGATCTGTTCAGTTTAGCCTTGGAGATACGGAGGATAGTTTATTGGCTCAAATAGAGGATAAGGACTTTTCCATATCATCTGTAGAGATAAGTCAAATTCTTAACTGCCCTCATGAAGGAGTTTTTCATTTCGATTTACGGAATATTGGAGATTCTGTACATAAGTCTGAAGACATTATGTCTTTTCTGTTTGGAACCAAAGTGATAAAGAAGATGTTTATTAAAGATTTGGAGCCTGATCAGAAAATCTTGGTAAAGTTTGTTCAGACTGGTTTAGCACCAAGGATGGCTGAGATGGAGAAAATTCTGTACCCTGACATGTATATAATGTATCTTTTGATGAGTGATATTAAGTTTAATTTTCCTCGATTTATGATAAGATATCTGAGATACTGCTGTCAGAGTGAAGCAAGAATGACCTTTTTCCCATATGGAAGGTTCATTTCTTTGTTGTTGTTTAAAAGAGGAATGATCAGATTGGTAAGTGCTGGGGTGAAATGTCACCACAGTAATGTTTTTAATGCTGGAACTTTGAGGAAAGTCGGATACTTCTGGAGCACAATTAAAGGAAAACTCTTACCTGTTGGAGCTGAGGAAGACTCGGAGAGTGCTCAGGCTCAACCTGCTAAGTCCAAGGAGGGACAAGCAGAATCAAGGGTTAGTACAGTGGCAAGGAGAATTCGCTTTGAGATGGAGGAAGTTGAGGAAGAGAGAAGTCAAGAAGGACTTCAATCTAGAAGGAAGAGGTCAATTGATGAAGAAATTATCTCTCCTGTCTTGAAGTCTTCTGAACCTGTAATTTCTTATTCCTTTGTGAGAGAAGCTGTTGTGGAGAGGACTGCACCGATAGAGGAACCAGTAGCTCAACCGGAAATTCAGCTAGAACCTCAAACTACTGTTGTGGCTGTTGAAGAAGCAATTCCACAAGAACAACTTATGGAGGCAGTGCCTGGTGAAGAAGTGGCCCAACCTCAAGAAGTTCATGAAGATATTGTTCTTGATCATTCAGTAGAAGTCAGAGAGACTACTGTTCGTGATGAACACACTTCTGAAATTAATACAGAGGTACTTCAGGAAGATTTTTCAGTGGAAGAGTTTCAGGCTTCAAAGAATAGTTCAGTGGATCAACCTTTTCAGGACAAAGAACAATCAGATGCAGATTCTTTACCCCTTGTCCTGCTTCGTCAATCTGATTCTGGACATGAGAATCAAGCACAGGGTGCCCCTGATTCGAGAAAAGAAGAAGTTGTTGAGTTATACAAGCGTATTTCTCAGTTAGAATCTGAGAATGTTAGTCTCAGAAGTTCTCTGAACTTGGAGCAGTTAAAGTTTCAGAATCTGAAAGAATCTACTGTTTCAAGACAGGAAGTAGATTTGTTTAAAACTGATATGTTGCATGCTGTTGATCAGTTGAAATCAGAGATGGTAACGAAAGATGATTTGGCTGAGATGAAAATTTACATGGAGAATAAATTTGAATCTGTTGCAAATAGTGCTGTGAGTGGATCAGGTTCTTCACCTGATTTGATTCGAAGATTTCAAGCAATTACTGGAGCACTGAGCAATATGAGTGACAGATTACACGATCTTCAGTGTAATAGTGCCCCTTTGTCAGTTTTGCTAGATAATCAGAAATTTTTGGTAGATCAGTTGACATCTGGAGAGCAACCGATTAGGATTCTTTTGAATCAGTTATCAGAAAAGCTGGCTCTTTTTGTTGAAAAAGAAGAAAGAATGCATGAGTTTTTCAGAGTTAATTTGATTGAAGATATTCAAATGACTCAGGAGAACAGAGATCTTATCATCAAGTTAGGAGATGGGATGATGAAGAGGCTCAGAGAACAGTTTACAGAGATCAAGACCGCAATTCAAAGGAGATAGACACCTTTTTCCCTGTCTTATCCCTACACCTTGATTCCCTTGTATATCACTGTCGTTTTTATATAATAGCTTGTGAATGAAAATTCTTTTCTTATCTTTTTTGTTTTATTATTTATTGATTTATGATTAAGTTAGCCAGTATACGAAATTCACTTATTCATACACAGTTAATTATAGCATTTACTTATAGTCCAGTGCAATATTGAATGTGTTCAAATCCGTAATTTTTCATTCTTTTTGATATCACAAAAAGGGGGAGAATTTGGATAAACACAACATTTAAATTCATTCGTTTCCTATGAAGAAATTTGGATATATAGGAGCATTTGGATATATACGACATTTATCTTTTATCTATTTGAAAATTTATTTTTATGGGAGTTATGGGGGAGAAATTTTAGTTATGGGGGAGAAATTTTATAGTTAAATATTGTTTTAATCCTTTCAAAATTCTAAAATTTTATAAAACTTTTTTTTTCAATCAAGATTGCAATTAAATTATTTATATTATTTTATGGGTTTTGTGATCATCAAAAAGGGGGAGATTGTTGAGCAATGTATTGTTTTTAAACAAATCAAAATAATGTTTTTTAAAGGGGGAGATTATTTTAAATAATACTCTGTCTCTTTATGATGATTTTGATGCTCACAAATACCCTTAATTATTTACTAATTATTTCGTTGAGTATTTTGCAGGAATTTATTTTATATAACGAGATTCTATACTTCATTTATTCCAAGATCAATTTTAGCGTATTCTGGAATCACTGTAGCGCAAGATCAATTTTAGCGCGTTCTGGAATCACTGTAGCGCGAGATCAATTTTAGCGCGTACTGGAATCACTGTTCATACCCTACGTTGATGAACGTAACGTATGGATGAAAAGTTTACTTTTTATGTTATTTTGAAACGTATGGTTAATGAACCTTACGTTGTTGAAAAGTATGGAAGAAGAACATTACGTTTGGAAGGAACCTTACGTTTTCGTTGTTGAAAAGTATGGAAGAGAAACCGTACGTTAGTTTTCAATGTTGAGTTTGTTTCTCAAAAGTATGGATCATCAACCTTACTTTTATAATCAACCGTACGTTCTTTGGAGAGTTGAAGCAAGACAAAGTATGGATGATCAACCCTACGTTTGAATGCTGAAGAGAAAGTATGTATGTTCAACCTTACGTTCTGAACCTTACGTTTGTGAACCCTACGTTTGGAGCCACGTCATCAACCCTACGTTTGGCGTCGGGATATTTTTGACAGACGATATTTCCTTTTGAATTAGTCAATCAAGCGGATTATTAGGCGGATTTCGAGCTGATTCTTAAATACGACTTTGACTGAATCAAAGACGATTTACAACGGATTAATGTTTGATTTAAACGGAGCTTTTTATGCCGATTCTTCAGGGGAGTTACAACGGCTTTGTTATTTCATTTAATATCGCGAATCTAAAGGAGATTTTCATGGATCTATTTATGCGGAAGATTTTCTCATATTTGAATATGTTTATGTTCTATCTTGGAAACTTCGGAGATATATATATGCACGGGAAAGTGTGTGAAATATAGAATGATTGATCTTTTTTTTGACGAGCAAGAAAACAGAGGCTGTGTGAAAGCGTTCTTTTCTGGTGATCAAGAAGAAGCGTAAGACCTTTATTACTGAAAGAAGATTCTGATAGCAGATTCACGTGTTCTACATCGACTACCTGTTGTGAATCTACTGCTGCTGAAGTTGTGAAGTTTCTGGTAATATCTATTGCAACTAGATCGACTCAGAACTGTTTTGATTACGGATCTTTATTTTCTGAAGACGACGATCTATCTACTGTTAATTGCATTCTGTTGCAATTGTGAAGAACAACTGGAGAAGTGTTTCTTTATCGAAACCCTTTTATTTTTTGAGTGATCAGCTTCTCGTTCTAAGCTGTGTGGGTTCGTGTTTGAACCAGGAAGGCTGTGTTTGCCTGAATCTTGTAAAGGTGTCAACTGCCTGTACTCAGTTGTGGACGGGTCTGTGGAAACGAGGACCAGATAGTGAAAATCGCCAAGCTCGTGGATTTGAGCGTTGGTGGAGTGGACTAGGGGCCTTCTGTTCCCCGAACCACTATACATCCGTGTGTTCATGCTTTTACTTTTTCCGCTGCATATTTAATCGTGCAAAAGCATAGTGAACAGAATTTGTCTAAATTGAAGAGATTGTAATAATTTGAAAAAGACACAATTCACCCCCCTCTTGTGTATAATCCGTAGATTCAGATCCAACATGTATATATATTTATATTCTTAGTCACTATCATAAATAAATTTCTCATCCTTATGTAATGTAACTTAAAACAAAAAAAATTCCTTTTACTTTCCTACTAGGAGACTAATGGTCGTTTGTCCCAACACAAGTTTGTGGTTTTCTTATTGTTAACTTTCTCCTGAACATGATTTCTATCCCTCTCCATCAGAACATGACACTTAGTTTATCATCCATATCCATGTTTTCCTACATGGAATCCGAGTATGGGTTATCTTGGATGACCTTTATACCTCTCTCTCTTTCTTTTAAAGTGATAGTTTTATTGACTCTTTTTCCGATGTGGGACTTTCCATTATATTCCCAAGAACAATTTTAAAAAATGTGAGGACGAAATTTATTGAAGGAGGGGAGAATGTAACACCCCATGCATCCATGGTACGTTTCCCTTCGAATAATGCAATGGCGTGCATTGTACGCAACTTCGAGATTTTAACACACCACAACCAATCAAACTAGACGTTATGAATAGTAATACCTACTTTTTGAAATTTTATAAATTCTATCTCTCAATATGGAATTCATTTTTGGATTTGGAATATCGAATTTATCCTAGGGTGAAATTTTGGAACTTTTCGAATAACACTTATATTTTGATGAATAGTGAAAATTACTAAATTTTAATTAAAAACAACTTTTTAAATCAAAAAAAATTATAGTGATACATTATATTATTGAGTGGTCTTAAAGTATAATTAGAATATATTTTTACCATTTTATCCAATGGTGTTCATTAGAATTAATTTCACTTTGAAATTGGACCTAAACAATTGCCAATCTTTTGATATATATTGTTTCTTAAAAACACGCTATTTGTTGTGACAACGGGAATAAATTATAAAATTAATTAATGCAACTTATATGTTTAGAATTTTGTAAAATAGACATCATTTTTGAATTTGGAATATCAATTATAGATTAGGGTGAAATTTTGGCATTGTTCTGAAAAACTTCAATTTTGATGAATAGTGAAACTACTAAGTGGTAGTTAAAAAAAACTGAATTTTTCATAAAACTTAATTTTACCGCTTCTGTGAATGGAATTTCGAAAATCCGAGAGACACAGTTAATATCAAGAATTATAATGTGGTTCAATGAGATGAAAATAATTTTTGGTGAGTAGTATCTTTTTACTTTTATTTACCATGGTTAAAAGTAAAAAGGGTAATTAAGGGTAAAAATGATATTAATATTACCCTAAAACATGTCCTAATTCTATTGGACAAGTGTATCTCGACCAAAAACAACTTTAGGAATAAAATATTATCATTTAGGTCCACTTGGATTAGATTAGGACATTTATTATTATTTAATTCAAAGAAGAGTTAAAAGAGTTAAAATCAAAAGTTATTTACTAAAACATTTTTAATATAGGGTTATACAAAAGATAAATTCGATTGTAAAAATTCATTATAAAGCTAATAAGATTTCCTACATAATGATATTTTATATATAATTTTTAAATATTAAATAATTTAATATATTTAGACACAACGATGATGTAGTAATTACCATAATAGTGAAAAATTAAAATAATTGATATTATAAATACACAAATAAATATAATTTAAGACTTTTAATGAATTACACTAATTTTATTGGATAATATGATATATTAGGATTTATTTAATTAACTTTTATTGAAGTAATCGTTCTGTTATGAATTTCAAAAAAAATCAACTATTGAATAGTGTCAAAATTGACATAAAAGAGTTTTTAAAACAAATATTTTATTATTAATTGATATTAAATTCCTAAAAATCTAAGGTTTGGGCAAGCGACTTATATCGTGATAGGTATATCATTAATGGACAACTTTGGGGTCGCTTGGATGTATATAGTAAGTTTATTAACTATGTATTATAAAAATACAAAGTGACATGGTAAATGTCAAACTAATTGACTAAGAGTTAAAAATAAAAGATAAAGTTAATATAGTAACCCAAACCTGTCTAAATTCTATTGGTTGAATTTTTTTCGACCTATCCCAACCTTAAACTTTGAATAATAAACTTTGGAAAAATTAGAAACCGAATATGAATTTATTATAAATTAATATTTCTAGCTTTTCCAAAGGTGCCCCTCACCCCTCTTAAAAAAGGGCACTCTTCCTTCTCATTTATTCACACCTTCAAAGCCTTTTGGTTCGTCCAACCCCTACCCAAATACTCTCTCAACTTCCCTCACTACAACCTAGAGGACTTATTTTGTTCATAAAGCCAACCTATGGAGCCCTTTTGATCAAATCAAAAGGAATAACCTGAAGAAGAGGTAATGTTTTCACCACCCCTTTTGAAGTTCCTTTCTTCTTCCACTTTTTCTTTCTTTGTTATTACCATTATAAAATAATTACTCCAGTATATTATATATACTGTGATGTTATTATAAATACGGTACAACCATATTCAGTATTCTATCGACCCTTTGAATAACATGTCACCATACGTGCGTACGTACGGCTTACCGTCTCCACGTCGTGGTGTAATTGTTATTCAATATATTATTATTTGGGTGGGTATAATAATGATGTGTAACTCATTTAAATAATTAATATAACATGATAATTATTCTGTATATATGATATACCATCCAATTATATATTATTTTAATATCAAAAGAATGATATTGTCGCTCGTGCGTACGTACGGACTACCGTCTCCACGAACGCGATGATATTCATTCTCCATCATATCCATTCAAGTATAATTATCATTTGATGATTTAAAAATAATGTTTAAGAACATTATATCAATCTGGATATGAATAATATACAACCTATCCATGACAAACATGGTTTATGTAACAAAACATATAAAAGAAAACGAGTAAGTTAACACCCGAAACGACGATAATTCTAAGATATTATTAACAAAGTAATGTTAAAAGATCATATATGATATAATATTAATGTATTTGATTCATGAATAATTTAATAACAATTATTTCAACATTATACAGGAGTTTAACCTACCCCCAACCAAGGAAAAGTACAAAGTAAGGGGTTTCTTATCTCACTTTTAATTCTGTGAGAATTCCATTTTTTCACCACTAATTTATTACATGTGGTGTGTGTACTGCCCATGTTTGTATTAATTGTGTAATATAAATTAATTCATGTATATTTACATCATCATTGTATGATCATTCTTTCATGGGTGTATATTTTGTATGTTACCAAATCAATAAGGGAATTTGGAATTTCAATTTCCACTCATTTGTCTTTACGCATATTTCTTTGATTATATTACCCAAAGATTATGAGTGGAATCACTATTCATTTGATTATGTCATAATTTCCACTCCCCTTCCTGTGGATATACTTTTGATACACATAATCACTCCATTGATAATTTCTCAAGTCATTGATATGAATTTGATAAGAGTAATTTTAACTCATTCTCCATTTGTTGAGTTAAACATCCAATTCATTGGTGTTGTTTTTACAAGATTATGTGTGAATATCCTTTGATTATTTTACACTGAATATCCAATCATATTTAGTGTATTTATATTTTTCACACATAACTATGTCGTTGATTTATCCTTAACCTAAGGATATGGCCTTTATGAGAGATTTCATCTCAATTTACATTCCATTGAGACTTCTTTGTTGTTATACACCAAATCAATTTTATGTGGTGTATATAATGTACTTTGACATAGTATATCATGAATCCATTTATTCTCATGATATTACAAAGTTTTGATTACCTCAAATATTTGTATTCAAGTGCCTCTCTTTTGGTTAGAATCTCTAACTAAAATACCATTTTTAAATGTTTTAAAGAATTATTCATCTAAATCTTGCTCATTAATGTCCATGTTTTAAAAATGGTTTTAAGGATTTATTTATATGATCATTAATGTTTTAAAATTAAAACTATTTTTAAAAAGTTTCAAAGTGGTATGAGACACTTTGATTCAAAAATCTATTTTTAAATGGCTTCTTGACAAATAGTGTGACTTTTAAAATGATTACAAGAAAAAGGGGGATATTTCTCTCAAATAGTTTTGATGATTATTTTCATTTATGTCAACATCCTTCAATATTCTTGATTGAGGTTAATGTGATACAATACAATCTTCCATATTGTATCAAATGAGTTATGTTTGACTATGGATGTGCTATTTTTATACCATTCATGGTTTGTAGTTAATGTATTGACATTTCGTATGCTAGTTTTAATACAAATGTTTATGTTATGTTTAAACCTGTTCATATGAGGAATGCATTGGACTTAATAATTGACGGGTGGATCCCACTATAGCTCCTCGATGCATCGGTAGGTCTCATGAGACAAACTAGTGTCTTGGCACAAGGCCTTGGCAAAATCTTATTTGTAGTCTTGGCACGAGGCCTTGGCTATGTGGTTATGATAGTCTGGAATTATGCATTCCATCATTATGAAAGTGGTTATTGATATTGCATGTGATCATTCGACTAGTAGAATATCCATGTGGGTATGTAAATGGCATTATTTTATTTTATCTTTTCCATTTTATGCTGAAGTTCATGTTTAAAAGGCTTTCGTTTTTGTTATAAACTGCCTTATGTGTTTATGCTTATCTATGAAAGCTTCTTCTATAATGTTATCCATACTGAGCATCTGATCTTTGTAACACCCCAAGCTTCCACGGTACACTTCTCTTTGAATAATACAGTAGCGTGTGTTGTACACAACTTCGAGTTCTAACACACACCACAACTAATCAAAGTAGCCGTTATGAATAGTAATAACCACTTTTTAAAATTATAGAAATTTTATATTTCAAAATGGACTTCATTTTTGTATGCGTAATTTCGAAGTTATCCAAAGTTGAATTTTTTGTAATTTTCCGAGAACTTCCAATTTTTTATGAATAGTGAAAAATACATAAAACGACTTTTTTAATCAAAAAAATTTATAGTGATAAGTTATACTATTGAGTGGTTTTAAAGTATAATTAGAATATATTTTTACCATTTTATCCAATGGTGTTCATTAGAATTAATTTCACTTTGAAATTGGACATAAACAATTGTCAATCTTATGATATATATTGTTTCTTCAAAACACGCTATTTGTTGTGACAGCGGGAATTAATTATAAAATTAATTAATGCAATTTATATGTTTGTAATTTCATAAAATAGACATCATTTTTGAATTCTAAATATCAATTATAGCTTAGGCTGAAATTTTGGCATTGTTCTGAAAAACTTCAATTTTTGATTAATAGTGAAACCACTAAGTGGTAGTTAAATAACTGATTTTTCATTTAAATGAAATATTACCACTTCTGTGATTTGATTTTCAAAAATCCGACATACATGGTTTTCATTAGGAAGTAAAATGTGGTTCAATGAGATTAAAATAATTTTTTGGTGAATAGTAACTTTTAGGTTTAATTAATCGCGATTAGAGGTAATTAGTGAAATTTAAGGTAAAAATGATATTATAAAAATATGGACTGACCGTTACAGATGTCCAACCACTATTGGATGTGTCATGGCTGACCAATAAAATCCATGGGTCAAATTTGGGACCCCATGGAGCCACTTTGGTAGGAAAAGGACATAAATAACTTTTTATTAAATGTTAAAATAAAAAGGTCACAAACAAGAGTTGTTTTACTAAAAAAAATTAAATGGGGTTATACAAGTCATATTTTTGACTATAAATATTCATTAGAAATATAAAGAGATTTCCTACATCATGATATTTTTTTTATAATTTTTAGACATTAAATAAATTAAATTATTTATGACACCATGATGATGCAGCGATTACCTCATTAATTAATGATTTAAATAAAATGAAAAGATAATGTAAAATACAAGGCTTAAAATTGTCAAAAACCTATTGGATGAGTATATTTCGAACCCTTATCACCTTATCCTCGAATTATATAAGTGTGGGACCTCTAAAATCTGAAACTCATTTTATAATAAAGTAACATTTCATTACTTTCCAAAAGTGCCCCTCCTCTCCACTTATAAAAGGCCCTCACCACTAACACCTTACTCACACCTTCAAAGACTTTTGGCTCCGCCAAACTCTTCCCAAATACTTTCCCAACTTCCCTCCCTTACTCCTAGAAGCCTCACTTTGGGCATAATTCTTCCCAAGGAAGCCTTTGGCTCAAATCAAAAGAGTTACCCGATTTTAAGGTAATGTCTTCTCTTATGTTATTTTGTTTTATTTTTCTTATCCAACCCCCCTAAACTCTTTTTATTCATTTATTTTGTAACAAAACCAGTATTTTCAATATTCTAGGACGTTGTTATGAGAAGTATTCGAGCTACACTTACACAAACCTACATCTAATGGTTAAAGAACATACTGTTTCTATGGATGATGAATTTATGCCTCACGAAACGATGATTGTTCAAAACTCATATAACACCTTCAAAGGTGGCCATTAAGATGTCACTATATTTATATATGATATATAATATGTTTATGTTTTACTTAAGGTTATTTATTTTTCATTTATGTCATACCTTTATTGTTTCCATTATGGGTAAACGCGATATTTTCATTTTAGGAAGTGCGGTCTACCACCCCCTCAAAGTGATTTGAATTGTTAATACCATATGTGGGATGTATAAAGGATGGAGTAAATGGTATTATACACTATATTATACTGGAATTATATTATACCTTTATATAATTATGATTTCATTCCATTAAATATGAAATAGAAATGAAAGTAGCGTTCATGCGTACGTATGGCTTACCGTCTCCATGAACGGTGCATTTCATTTCTTACTTCTAAATGTTACGTAATATTATTAATGAATGTATATACTGGATATATATGAGATATATCATATATATAATGAATATAATTCTGGATATAATGGATATTTTACCACATGAACAACTTTTAATTATAAGAAGTCTATTTTTGACTCAAGTACCAAAGATCGACAAAACGACCGTTATTAACTTAAATAATTACATAATGTTCATCACATGGTAATAAGTGATATAAAAGGAATTAAAAACTAGTTTCTTAAGAAATTATAAATTAACTCTAGTTTATTATTTAGGAGGTTAAATAACGGTCGAGTCAAGACCGGACGCAAGGTAATGGAATTTCTTAACCCAATTTCCAATCTCTGGGTTAATCTCCTACTTTCAAATTATGTCATGATATTATTATGTCCTATATTGTATTTGTACTTTCTTTATGTGTACATATAGTGAATACACATAATAGATCTATTTTATTTTAAAAATTATCTGTGTAAGGACTTCGTCTCAATCTCCTTTCATTGAGACATATTTTGTTTTATACACAACTTTCTTTTATACGGTGTATAAAACCCTTTGACATTTACATTTATTCAAAAGGCTTTCTTTTATAATTATGTTATTTTTAAATTATTTCAAAAAAGATATATTTTTATCAAATATATGAAAATCCAGTGCAAATTTCTATGTATTTAACGCAAGCTTAAAAATGTTTTCAGAAAACCCGACTCTCGAGTATGGTAGACAGGAAGGGATTGGGCGTGGACCCATCATGGCCTGTAATTAGTCGAGCAGTATCAGAATTAGTTATTTTGTTTTCAGAAGCTTACATAATGTTTTTAGAAAAACACTGGAGTATATTTGAACAATTTTAAACGTTATTATCTTCTAAAAAAATTGCATCGGTAGGTCTCATGAGACAAACTAGTGTCTTGGCATGAGGCCTTGACAAAATATTATTTGTGGTCTTGGCACGAGGCCTTGGCTACGTGGTTATGATACTCTGGCATTATGCATTCCATCATTATAAAAGTGGTTATTGATATTTCATGTGATTATTCAACTAGTAGAATATCCATGTGAAGAAGTAAATGGCATTATCTCATTTTACTTTTTCCATATTATGTTGAAGTTCAAGTTTAAAAGGCTTTTGTTTTAGTTATACATTTCCTTAAATGTTTATGTTTATTAATGAAAGCTTCTGCTATATTGTTATCCTTACTGAGCATCTTAGCTCACCCCTTTCAATGTTTTAATATTTTCCAGGATGTGAAGAAGTATTTTATGAATGACCTGCAGGGATAGTCAGAAGAGGATATGAGTGTGGACTATGGAGACTTTGTTATTGTAGTTTTTCACTTTATGATGTAATGGACGTTTATGAATGTATTTAGTGCTTCCAATGCTACTAAACTAATCGTTATTTCGAGACTTGATCTTTTGTGATCATGCCAATTTTACGAAGTAATGCACCGACTCTGGGTAGCTGGGGTCGGGGCGTTACAATATCACCCCTTTCAATGTTTTATTTTTCCCATGATTATGAAGAAGTAATTTATGAATGATCTACAGGGATAGTATGAGGGGATATGAAGACAAGATGTTGTTGTAGTTTTTTTTACCTTATGATGTAATGTAAGACTTATGAATATATCTAGTGTTTCCAAGACTACTAAACTAATCGGTCTTTTGAGACTTGATCCTTTGTGATCATGCCAATATTATGTAATAATGCACTGACTCTGGGTATCTAGGGTCGGGGCATTACATATCTATTTAGAAACCTTTGGGTGTTTTTAGGTACTAGTTTTGTTCTAGTGATTAGAGTATAACATAGTATGCATTTTTGTAAGGCCTTATGGTGTGGTTCATGGCCTCAATGAGGATTAGTGATGTTTTGTGGCTAGGTGTGACCAAAGAGTTGGTGTTGTAGTGTAGTATGTCATAATGGACTAGGATAAGTATGTTTTTTGTGTTTCTTTAATTAGGTTTCGATGGTTGTGTACGATGAGTCTAGTTATGGTGGGATATATTGAGCTATATGTGTTTTTATCCACCATAGTTCAAGGTATGAATTTGTTTTTAGTTAAGGTATAGGCTATGGGATATGTATTCCTTGTATTGTTGTTGTATATCATTTCCATGTTTTTTAGATGTATTAATGAAACCATAAACTATGTTATAGGGTATTCATATGATATGTGATTATGATACCTCATCCTGAGTGATAAGGTGTTGGGATAATATGTGATTATGAGATATCATCATAAGTAATAGGGTATTTGGATGCAAATTGATTATTAAAACCCACCTTGAGTGATATGGTGATGGTATGATATGTGTTATGTGACCTCACACTGAGTGATAATGTTTTACTATGAAACATGGTTGTGATATCTCACCCCGAGTGATAGTGTGTGATAAAAGACTTGGGTACAAGGCCTTGTCCTGAGTGATAAGGTGTTATTATGAGTCTAAATTGTGGTTCCATACTATATCTGATGGAAAATGTGTTTGGGTATGTGGTATAATAAAAATTCATACTTCTTTTATGGGGATAACGAAAACTGGTTCAGGTATCATGATGGCCTCATTAGTTCACAACAAACTAACATGATTTCTTATGTTCTATTATTTTCTATATTCTGCACGTAATACATTATGACATATATAATGACCCTTGTTTGTTGTGACCTATTTTGTTTTATGTTCACGCCTTGAATAAATAGACCCTATGTGCATATATACTTTCAGTTTGGCATTCAAGTTCTAGGTTGTATGGGAATATGGATAGGATAACTAGTTTGTGTTTGGGAAAAATTTCCAAGGGACTCAGACATTTTAGATATGTATCCTTTTTTTTATTTTTTTAGTTATTTTATATTTGTTTTCTTCATGAATGATCCATATGTATATTTTATGATCATTATGGATACATTATTGATAAATCATGTTGATGTTTATTTTTTGTTGATTCTTACTCTCTAACTATAATTCTTTATTCTTACTCTAACATTAAATTTTTATTCTATTATTTATGGGTTATTATATATGATAGTACCAATACTAAAATCATCCCATGTTGATTATACACTATTTTCATTATCTAGAAGCCTCTAGAATAAGTGGAGCCATACTTGCGGTTATGTGAAACCCGTGGCTTGGACTATCAACCTATTACAGGAGTTAAGGAATTACAGATGGCATAGTTTATGGTGATCACTGACAAGTATAAAGTGTTTAAATATATTATTCATTATTATAGAATAGTAGAGAATATTCTTGGGAATAAAATTATGAAATTGAAAACCAATAATTCCATTGTGTTTTCTAATTTAAATTTGTAGGATTGTCTTGAGAATCATAGGATAAGGCACCAAGTCTCAGTAGTGAGGACTCGGCAACAAAATAGTGTTTTTCAAAAGAGAAACTAGATCCTAAACAACATGATATTAATGGTTTTCATTGAGAAATTCTACTGGAAAAATATTAGAAATAAGTTTTCATGAAATCGTTATACATTATCAAAAGTTATTTTTTGGGTATGGGTGAGAAAATGACACCATATGAGATGTGGTATGGGAAGAATAAAGTATTGAAATAATTTTAAATATTTGGAATTAAATTATTTATTCTCAATAAACCGATGATTTTTTGGATGTTAAAATCATATAGAGATGACAATAATTTTATGGACATCTCATTGAAGAGTTACATGTAAAAGTGTTTCAACCAATTCCATGGAAATATTATTTCAATGAAAGATTTAATTTTGCTGGAAAGTGAGTATGATTTACAAAAAATCAATGATTAAATTGTTGAAGAATGTGATGAAGAGTTTAGTTTCTTATGTGGGGAACAAATGGTTGATGATGATTTGGAAATTTACTCTGATGATGAGTACGTTAAGGAATGTCTATACATTATATATAATCCAAAACAATATGGTTGGAATCAATGAAAAAAATTATTGATGTCTAAAAAGATCAAATGGAAATTATTTTAATGAATTCCATACAAAAATTTTCAATCTTATTTCAATAATGGTATAAGACATATGAAGAAGAAACTAAAGAGGATAATTGGTTCAAAGATATATATTAAGATGTGGCATTCCAGACCTAGTTCACTCATAAGTAATCGAACATGGTTGGCCACATGGACTCAAGAATGCATCCCCATATGTTAGAGGTTTCTAACAAGTAGAAAGGTCATAGAGAATGTTTGTTGGGTGAAGATGACCTCTAGTCAAAGTGAATCCCAATGGTAGATGATAGATAATAAAACAGAAAAAATAGTAATAATAATATGAATAAAAAAAAGTAGAAATAAATCATCTAGATAAATAAACGCAATATTATATACAAAAGATTCCATGTCGTGATACAAAACAAAAAGAAGGGGGAATACTTGGGATACATTGAATAAAGAATATAAAATAAGCTATATAAAAATAAAAAAATCTTTAAATCTATCTCCAATAGAATCATGAGAATAAGATCAGTTCAATTCTCCCATACTCCATACTAGAATATATAATAAAGCATCCATAGCTAGACCCTTTCATTTGTCCCAAACAGTAACCAAGAAGTATGTTCGACTACCAATCGACAACCCAAATAGGGTGTGAGATATACTCAACAGGCCACTACCAATGGAATCTAGTATGATCCATCCAATACATATAAAACTACAGATTTAATATATAAAAATATAAAGCATAAATATAAATTGTAACAATGTCAACTCGGGTTCCTCGAGGACACCAACGTGATTGTGCATGTTTCAACCTAAGTTGGTATTCCTCTAAGCACATGTCCCCATATATATATATATATAAGTATATATATGTTTATGTGTGTATATATTATGTTAAGTACACACACACACACACACATATATATATATATATATATATATTTGTCTGCGTTCATAAAAATATATAGATATATATTGATATGTAGTATTATCCTGTACATGGGGTATACCCAAGGAATCCATGAACGATCATGAAATTTTCATGTTGTAGATATGGTAATTAGAATAAGCATTTGATCAGGGTTATATATGTCACCATATCTATTAACCTAATGAGAGATGTGAAATGTACTATCCAACAGCCACCGTGGTAATGTGAATCACTATGTCCAATGTTCAATAATTGATTTGGGCTGTCATTCCCAATATCACTAGTAAAGGGATCATGAAGTGTCATGTCCATCACTATATTTAATCATTTACCAACATCCATTATACATGGGCGATAAATAATAATAATAATAATAATACATCATGTATGGGATTGTTTAACATAAACCATGATATGTTTTATAACTATTTAATATTTATTTATCCAAGGAAATAATCCATAATTTATGAAAATGGAATGTGACATGGTCATACCATTCAATTTAATATAATATAATTAAATAATTTCAATGTATTCATCAATAAAACTCCAATTTTACAGTGGTTTCATCCAATAATAAATTCCATGGTCATAGACATTTCATATGAAAACCTCTATGGTAGAACTCGTTGAAATGATCATCCTCCAAAAATAAAGAGTCTAATAGGAAATTTCTATCATGAATAACAATTAATAGTAAAAAAAAATTATATTTTAAAGGAAACACAAAGAAGGTTATACATTGTTTCATCATAGATCATGGTATATAGTAACAAAACATGGGTGATAAGTACTATTCCACCTACATTGTGGTAGTAGATGATTCCTCTTCTAGTATCATCTTCACATTCAAGCTACAATAAAATAAATTAGTGAAATAGAAAAATTCCCTAAAAATAAGTCATATTATCTATCTTAAAAATTGTATTCCTAAGGGACTGATAAATGTGGAAAAAAATGGAAATGATTGGAGAGATTATCCTTACACATCTAATGTCACAATCAGTGAGGGATTCTGGGTACTGATGAAGAACCAAACTCAAAGCCTAAGTGATGTCCTTGGGAGAGCTTCCATTAGAGGAGGATAGGTGTTGTGAGATTTGGGGAGGAGAAATAAATGTGGGAGTCTTAATATAGGGGGAGAAAAATTCACATTCACCCCTTTTAAAATGGTGTCAGATTTAACTTCATGGAATGACAAACCGTGCACCTAAATCGTATAGGCTCACTACCTTAGTGAAACTGACCATGTGGTCTAGGAATATGGAATCCCACATTTTTATTACATAACTGTTCATTACATTGTATAAATTGAGGTTCTTTTTACATTTATTTTCTTGGAAATAAGATACATAATACATGAAAATTTAAAACATTCATATAATCCACATGAAAGGCTTCTTCATTGGTTCATCCTAAGTACATTTACTACAACTCATAACCTCGGGACTAAAATCAAAGGAAAGGGTGGGAATAAGGCCCCTTTATAGAATAATCTAGGTAAATAGTTTTCATTTGATCTTGAGAAATATTAAAACAAACATGAGGAATATCATTTTGGAATGAGTAAAGAAAAAATAGTCATATAATAATAAAAATAACATGATTCATACATGGATGTGTTGCTATAACATTTATTTTATACATTCATATGAATATCCTTAAGGTTATTCCCCAAGGTGTCATAAATGAGAATTATGTAGGTTTTTCCCCAAGGCATCAAAAAACATGTCATCTATAGAGATTAAATTATTTAACGAATTCAATGGTGAGCTATAATGGTTCACCCTTAATATGAATTACTTAATTTGATCCACATAGATCATAATTAAAAATTTCATAAATAACTAATGGAGAATAAGAAACAGGTTTTATATCAAAATCATGGTGTTCCAAAAGTGCTTAAAAGGGATAATTATGTTTTTTAACCCATAGAAAGGGAATTTAGGTTTTATGTTTGATAATACACGTATAAAATTACTCATTTTGGCATATATTTGAATACCTTTGGAAAATAAATAGGCTAGGTATTCTGAAAAAATAATAATAATTTCTTGGGGAGAAGAGGGATGTTTTGAGAAGTAAATTTAGTAGCAAACGAGTATAAAATGTGGTTTAAAAAATATTTAAAATGAGAAGTAATAAGGGTATCAAATTGATAAAAATAATTTGGTAATATGGGTGTGATAAAAATTATATGATAATATATTAACCATAACATATAGAAGGCATGTCTATAAAGTGGCTCTGGAATCAAAAAGGAAACATGGATAATTCCCTTACCTTTAAAAGTTACTCTTAAAACCTTTGTATTGGGACCTTGGGGGCGTGATGACACTTTGGGATAACTCCTTGGGGAGTAAAACTACTAGATACTCATGTTGGAAAGATTGTGAGTGAATGGAAATGGGGAAATGGGAGGGTATTTATAGAAAAATTGGAGAGTTTGATTATTAATTTCCAAATAAGGGCCTTGGAAATCTATGTTATGGAAAATTAAAAACCCTAGGCTTTACCATGTTTTTTACAATTTTTTTGACATTTGGGACTTATTTAATGTTATGTTAATCCAAAAGTGTCTATAAAACTTTTATATTACTTCTTTTGTCTGGGAAAAGTAATGTTTCCAAAAAAAATAATGTTTTTAATGTTAAAGATTCCATTTTAGACTTTGGAATGTAAATTATAGATTTGAAAATTTATTAAAATATATTAAATTACTTCATATTAATAAAATAACATATTTTAGTTTATGTATTTCCTTTAGTTAATTATTACATTATTATGACATAATTATGAGGTCATTAAACAGACTTAAATCCTCAAACAATATTTTTTCTATTCACAAAAAATATATTATAGAATTATCATAAATTCACCCTAACCGAATTTCAACACGCTGATTTCAGAAATGATTTTTATTTTATCATAATAATTCTATAAATATTATAATTTTATCTATTAAATATAAAAATCGTTATTTATTAAAAAAATAGTGGGTTGAAAATGTAAACTAAAATTTCTCACACTACATTTTTTTTAAATTATTTTATCATTTATATTTAAATAAAAGTATTTTTATAATAAAAGTTCATTAAAATAATAATAATTCATAATTACTTATTTTATTTTGAAATTTATATTTTCTCTGAAAAATACAATTTTGGTCTGAAAAGTTAGTTTATCGAATTCAATCTCAATTAAAAATATTTTTATTAAAACAAATCATAAAATGGATTTGATGGGATAATAATTTTATTATAAAAATGAATCACACTTTAATTAATTATGGCATTGAGATGTAACCTCTTATTACACACACGTATGCCCAATGAGTAAGGTGTGTGATGGTGGTAGTTTTGTGGGGTGCCTTAGATAACATCAACTATGTGGCAATCTCCACTAATATGAACTTCTCTCATCGGATATTTCTTTCAAGCATTAAATGTTAATTATTATATTTGTTTTGTTTAAGGGATAACCCCAGTGATGATACCTAATTCCCATTTTTAGATCGATGGGCTTCAAATAGCATGGATATACGAGATAAGGCCCTAAAATATTATTTCTATATCAATTATCCTTTTTCAAATTTTAATTAAAAAACCTTAATTATAACACTAAAATTATTATTAAGAGTATAGTTTCAAAATTTCATATTGAACAAATTTTATATAACATTCAAATCTTGATGGTTACATTTCCATTTATATTCATTTCATTGTAAGAGAAATATGGATTTACTGTGTATAATAATATAACACACATTTTAAATAAGAAAATATCATTCAAAAAGTCTGGATTGTTACATTATCCCCCCTTAATAAATTTCATCCCTTTAATTTCAACATATTCTCTATGTTGAGAAAAGGTGTGGGTACTTTTGTCTCATTTTCTTTTACAGTCCTCACACCACTTCTTCATATTTATGGTTTCTCTAAAAAACATTGATGAGTTGGTTAGTCTTGTTGCGTAGAATCTTTTTTATATGGTCTAATATCTCCACTAGATTCCCTCATAAGATAGGTCATGTTACAGTTATAATAAATCAATATATAGTACACGTGATGGGTAAGGAATTTACTTCCTCATGAGAGATACATGGAATAAATCATAAACTTGCGCTAAATTTGGATGTGGTGCTAGCTAATAGGCCACTACTCCAATGTGATCAATGATCTCATAGGGACCAATGTACCTCGGGTTGAACTTCACTTTCTTCCAAAACTAGAAGAATCTCTTCAAAGGTGATATTCTGCGGAACACATTGTCTCCAACACCAAACTACAGGTCCATTCAACGGTTCTCATCATATCTCTTCTTCTGACTTTGAGAAGCCTTTATGTGGTGGTGAGTGCCATGAACCTTTCATGTCATTTATTTCACAAGATCATTCCCAAGTAGCTTTATCTAACCAAATTCATCTCAATAAGTATGAGTTCTACATCACCTCCCATATAGAGCTTCATAGGGTTCCATTTGAATGCACGAATGAATATTTTTTTGTAAGATAAATAAACTAATGATAGATGTTGATCCCATCCACCATTAAATTTCATTGAACATGTTATCATCATTTCCTTATGTATTTGAATAGACCATTCTGATTATACATTAGTTTTGTAACACCCTGGCCCTAGTTACCTAGAGTCGGTGCATTATGACATAATATTGGCATGATCACAAAAGATCAAGTCTCGAAAGACCGATTAGTTTAGTAGCCTTAGAAACACTAGATATATTCATAAGTCTTACATTACATCATAATGTAAAAAAAAACTAAAACAACATCATGTCTTCATATCCCCTCATATTATCCCTGTAGGTCATTCATAAAATACTTCTTCACATCCTAGGAAAAATTAAAACCTTGAAAGGGGTGAGATCAGATGCTCAGTAAGGATAACAATATAGCGAAAACTTATATAATTAAATATAAACATTTAAGGCAATGTATAACTAAAACAAAAGCCTTTTAAACTTGAACTCCATCATAATATGGAAAAGATAAAATGAAATAATGACATTTATTTATTCACATGGATATTCTACTAGTCGAATAATCACAGGAAATATAAATAACCACTTTCATAATGATAGAATGCATAATGCCAGACTATCAAAACCAATTAGTCAAGGCCTTATGCCCAAAATAAAAATATGATTTTGTCAAGGCCTTGTGCCAAGACACTAGTTTATCTCATGGGACTTACCGATGCATCAAAGAGCTATAGAGGGCTCCACCCTTTACATGTTAAGTCCAATGCATTCCTTATATGAAAAGGTTTAAACATATCATAAACAATGCCCAATAACCATAACATAATCATATCACATAAAATATTCATAAGGAAACATAACATTTTCACATTTCAATCATAAGATATGTAACACCCCAAGATTTCATAGTGTGTTATTTCTTCAAAATAATACAATAACTTGCACTACACGCAACACCGAGTTCAAGCACACCATGAATTACCAAACAAGCCGTTCAAAAGAGGTTATGAATAGTATTAACTAAATTTTAAACTTTATATAATCCTTATAATTTTAGAATTCATATTATGAGTTTCTTAGACATAATGTAAGAACAAATTCATTTTCAGTATTGCACTTTTACCAACTTTTAATAGTGAACCCTTTTTAAATACAATATTTTAAACTTTTTGACTAAATGGTGACATCAAAAAAATTTAAAATGAAACATCCCAAGCTTCCACGGTACGCTTTCCTTTGAATAATACAGCAGCGTGTGTTGTACGCAACTTCGAGTTCTAACACACACCACAACCAATCAAACTAGCCGTTATGAATAGTAATACCTACTTTTTGAAATTATATATATTTTATATTTCAAAATGGACTTCATTTTTGGATTCGGAGTATTGAATTTATCCTAAGTTGAAATTTTGGTACTTTTCAGATAACTTTAATATTTTGATGAATAGTGAAAATTACTAAATTTTAATTAAAAACAACTTTTTTAATCAAAATAATTAATGGTGATAAATTATGAATTTAAGTGGTTTTAAATTATAATTAGAATATATTTTTACCATTTTATCCAATGGGGTTCATTATAGTTAATTTCACTTCGAAATTGGACCTAAACAATTGTCAATCGTTTGATATATATTGTTTCTTTAAAAAATGATATTTGTTGTGACAACGGGAATTAATTATAAAATTAATTAATTCAACTTATATGTTTGGAATTTTGTAAAATATATATCATTTTTGAATTTAGAATATCAATTATAGCATAGGGTAAAATTTTGGCATTGTTCTAAAAAACTTCAATTTTTTAGGAATAGTGAAACTACTAAGTGGTAGTTAAAAAAACTGAATTTTTCATAAAACTTAATTTTACCGCTTCTGTGAATGGAATTTTGAAAATCCGAGAGACATTGTTAATATCAAGAAGTAAAATGTGGTTCAATGAGATGAAAATAATTTTTGGTGAAGAGTAACTTTTTACTTTTATTTACCACGGTTAAAAGTAAAGAGGGTAATTAAGGGTAAAAATGATATTAATATTACCCTAACACATGTCCTAATTCTATTGGACATGTTTATCTCGACCAAAACAGCCTTAGGAATAAAATATTATCATTTAGGTCCACTTGGATTAGATTAGGACATTTATTATTATTTAATTCAAAGAAGAGTTAAAAGAGTTAAAATCAATGTTTATTTACTAAAACATTTTTAATATATGTTTATACATAAGGTAAATTCGATTGTAAATATTCATTAGAAAGCTAATAAGATTTTATACATAATGATATTTTATTTATAATTTTTAGACTTTAAATAATTTAATTTATTTATGACACAATGATGATGAAGTAATTACCATAATTGTGATAAATTAAAATAATTGATATTATAAATTCCCAAATAAATATAATTTTAGACTTTTAATAAATTACAATAATTTTCAAGGCTAATATGACATGTTATTATTGAGTTAATTAACTTTGGTCTAAGTTATAATTCTGTTATGAGTTTCACAAAAATCAATTATTGAATAGTGTCAAAATTGACATAAAAGAGTTTTTTTAAAACAAATATTATATTATTAATTGATATTAAATTCCTAAAAATCTAAGGTTCGTCCAAGATACTTATATCATGATATTTTCATCATTAATGGACCACTTGGGGGTCTCTTGGATGTATATATTAAGTTTATTAACCATATAATATAAAAATACAAAGAGACATTGTAAAAGTGAAACTAATTAACTTAAAGTTAATACTTAAATATAAGGTTAATATAAGTACCCAAACCTGTCTAAATTCTATTGGTTGAGTGGTTTTAGACCTATCCCCACCTTAACCTTTGAATAATCAACTTTGGAGCCATTAGAAACCGAATATGAATTTATTATAAATTAATATTTCTAGCTTTTCCAAGGGTACCCCTCACCCCTCTTATAAAAGGGCACTCCTCCTTCTCATTTATTCACAACTTAAAAGCCTTTTGGTTCGGCCAAAAACTGCCCAAATACTCTCCCAACTTCCCTCAATACAACATAGAGGCCTTATTTTGATCAGAAAGTCATCCTAAGGAGCCCTTTTGATCAAATCAAAAGGAAGAACCCGAAGAAGAGGTAATGTTTTCACCACCCCTTTTCAAGTTCCTTTCTTCTTCCACTTCTTCTTTCTTTGTTATTACCATTCTAAAATAATAACTCCAGTATCTTATATATATATTGATGTTATTATAAATATGGTACAACCATATTCATTATTCTATCCACCCTTTGAATAACATGTCACCATACGTGCGTACGTACGGCTTACCATCTCCACGTCGTGGTGTAATTGTTATTCAATATATTATTAATTTGTTGGGTATAATAATGATGTGTAACTCATTTAAATAATAAATATAACATTATAATGATTCTGTATATATGATATACCATCAAATTATATATTATTATCAAAATAATGATATTATCGCTCCTGCATACGTACGGACTACCGTCTCCAGGAACGCGATGAGATTCATTCTCCATCGTATCCATTCAAGTATAATTATCATTTGATGATTAATAATAGTATCTAAGTACTTGATATAATTCTGGATATGAATGAGATAAAACCTATCCATTACAAACATGGCTTACGTAACAAAACATATAAAAGAAAACGAGTAAGTTAACACCCAAAACTACGATAATTCTTAGATATTATTAACAAAGCAATGTTAAAAGATCATATATGATATCATATTAATGTATATGATTATTGAATAATTTAATAACAATTATTTCACCATTATACAGGAGTTTAACCTACCCCAACCAAGGAAAAGTGCAAGGTAAGGGGTTTTCATCTCACTCCTAATTCCTGTGAGATTCATTCCATATTGCCACCATTACCTTTTGTGTGGTGTATGTACTGCCCATAATTATATTATTTGTGTAATACACTTTAATTTATTTGTATTTACATATTCATTGTATGATACCTCATTCATGGGTTTTATGTTTCGTAAGTTACCAAATTCATAAGGGTTATTTCACAATCTCTTCATTATCCGAGGTTGTTTATACGTAATAATCTACTGGGATCTCTTTATCATCCACATCCATGTTTCTTAATAATGTATTTCAATACATTTTTACTATTTACAAGAATATGGGTTAAAGTCATTTATAACCTTATGTATTTCGAAAGGAATCTTTTCGTCGTTTTCCAAACAAGACACTTTTAACCTTTTCGAAAAATTTAAGGTAAGAGTGTTTTTTTTAACTTATACGGAGGGTGCGGCTATTTACCGCCATTATAAAATTGTCCAAGCTTCCCTTACAAGCTTACAAGAATATTTTCAAATTGAATGTATTATTTTATAATTATTTTACTTTTAAAATGATTTCAAAAAAAAGACATATTTCTCTAAAATAGTTTTGATTTCATCTATGTCAACATCCTTTGATGGCTTTTAAGATTATTTGAAGTTGATTTATTATGATACAAAAAATCCATATTTTATTGAAGGTTTTGTGATATTTTTAACTGTGGATAAGCTATTCTTATGTCACTCATGGTTTTTTTAAAGTATTGACATTTCATAAGTTATTTTTAATCTGAATGTGCATGTTATATTTCAACCTTTAATTCAGATGAATGTGTTAGACAAGTATGTTCCGGGTTGGGGACCGGTAAAAGTAAGACCTCCAGTTTGGTCTCCGGTTATTAGAGGAACTCCGGTTTGGTCTCTGGTTATTAGAGGAACTCCGGGTTGGTGTCCGGTTATTAGACGCACTCCGGGTTAGTGTCCGATTATTAGAGGCACTCCGGGTTGGGTTCCGGTTACAGTTAGCCCCTAGGTCTTGGGACGAGGCCTTGACAAAGAAATTAAAGTTCTGCATTTTGCATTCCATCATTATTAAAGTGGTTACTGATATTACATGTGATTATTCGATTAGTAGAATATCCATGTGAATAAGTAAATGTAATTATTTCATTTTTATTTTGCCATACTATGTTGAAGTTCATGTTTAAAAAGCTTTTGTTTTAGTTATACATTGCCTTAAATGTTTATTCTTATTTATGAGAGTTTCCGCTATATTGTTATCCTTACTGGGCATTTGAGCTCACCCTTTTTCTATGTTTTATTTTTTCCAGGAAGTGAAGAAGTAAATTATGAATGACCTGAAGGGATTTTATGTTGGGATATGAGTGTGGAATATGGAGACAATATGTTGTTGTAGTAGTTTTTCACTTTATGATGTAATTTAAGACTTACGAATATATCTAGTGTTTCCAAGGCTACTAAACCAATCGGTCTTTCGAGATTTGATCTTTCTTGTGATGATGAAAATTTTATGTAATAATGCACCGACTCTGGGTAACTGGGGTCGGGGCGTTAAAATATATCAATACAACACATTGATATAATTAAAACATTATTAAAACCATTTTCAATACCAAAATAAATGAAAATTAAAACATGGTATTTATTTATCATTTAAAAAAAGTTACGGCTTGTAGAGGAAACCGAAGTTCAAATAATTGTCACGGCGGTGGAGAAGTCATTGTCGCCGCATACGTACGACAAAACATTCCTTTTGTCATTTAGTAAAAATGATTCATACAAAAAGATTCCATTTGAATAAAAGTAAAAGTCGAAGTGGTTTATACACCATATAACAAAATGTTGTGTATAAAACAAAATATGCCTCAAGGAAAGGAGAATGAGATAAAGTACCTTACCTCGTGTCCGACATGACTCGATCATTCTTTAATCTCCTAAATAATAAACTATTGTAAATTTAAATTTTCATAAGACCCTTTTCAAGTTAATTATCCCTTTTACATCACTTATTACCATGTTATGAACATTATGTAATCATTTAATTTAATAACGGTCGTTTTGTCGATCCTTGGCACTTGAGTCAAAATAAACTTCTTATAATTACGAGTTGTTTATGTGGTAAAATATCCATTATATTCAGAATTATATTCATGATGTGGATATCATATATATCATATATATCCAGTATATACATGCATTTATAATATTAGATAACATTTAGAGGTAAGAAATGAAATGCACCGTTCATGGAGACGGTAAGTCGTACGTACGCATGAACACTACATTCATTTATATTTCATATTTAATGGAATTAAAACATAATTATACATAGTTATATCATAATTCCAGTATATTCTCATATATAATATCATTAACTCCATCCTTTATACTTAACACATAAGGTATTAATGAGTCGCGTCACTTTGAGTGGGAGGTAGTCCCCACTTCCTCTAATGAGATTATCGTGTTTACCCATAATGGAAACCATAAAGGTATGATATAAAAGAAAAATACAGAAGAATAAATAAAATAAAAACATAATAAATATCACATATAAAAATAGTTTCATCATAATGGCCACCATGATAGGTGTTAAAAGAAGATTGAACAATCATCATTTTGTGTGGCAATAATTCGTCACGCACAGAAACAGTATGTTCTTTAACCATTAGACGAAGATGTGTGTAAGTATAAAAAAATAATTCTCATAAAAACATCCTATTGTATTTAAGATACTGGTTTTGTTACAAAATAAAGTAATAAATGAGTTTAAGGGTTTGGAGAAGCAAAATAAACCAAAAGAACATAAGAGAAGAGATTACCTTTAAATCGGGTAACTCCACTTGATTTGAACCAAAAGGGTTTCTTGAAGTGATTTCTGCCTAAGGTAAGGCTTCAAGGATGAAGGGAGGAAATTGGAGAGGGTATTTGGGCAGATTTTGGACGAGAAAAATGGATTTGAAGGTGCGAATAAGGTGGTAGAGGTGGGGTCTTTTTATAAGTGGAGAGGAGGGGCTCTTTTGGAATGATTGAAATGTTACTTTATTATGAAATGATTTTTGGATTTTAAAGGTCCCCCAATGATATATTTCAAGGATAAGGTGGTAAGGGTTCTAAATAAACCCATAAAATTCACTTTAGACAAGTTTAAGTCTTAGATTTTACCTTATCATTTCATTTTATTTAAATCATTCATTAATGAGGTAATCACTGCATCATCATGGTGTTATAAATAAATTTATTTATTGAATGTCTAAATATTATAAAAAAAATACCATGATGTAGGAAATATTTTTATATTTCCAATTACTACTTATATTCTATGATATTATTTATGTAGACAAAAATAAAATTGTTTTACTTAGGTGTTACATACTTTTGTTATATTTTCCTTTCTTAAAAAAATCAAATGATAAAATGTCAATATCACACAAAAGTTATTCCATGGGGTCCCTAAGTTGGAACAAGGAATCCCATGGTCGGACATGACATAAAAAATAGCATTATGACACATGTTGGGGTCATTTTATATTATTATGATATTATTTCATTATCCTTAACTACCTGATTACTAATTAATCATGATAATTAAAGATAATTGTCGTCATTACAATTCATAATGGACAAAAACAAAAGATTCTTTATTAAATAATTTGGACCTTATGATTCCAAAAACGAAATCCATTTAACCCAATTTGAAAAACAGAAATTGCAGTAATTAATTTAAAAATAATTCATGTTGTCAAAACCAAAGACTGGTTTTTAAGAAGTAAAATCTATCAAAAGATTGACTTGTTTTTACATCCAATTGAAAAGTGAAATTACTTCCATTGAAAAAAAATTTATTAACTGAGAAAAAAATAATTAAATTATACTTTAAAATCAATTAAAATGACAATATAACTATATAAATAAATTGGATGAAAAGGCAATTTTGAATTAAAATACAACATTTTTCACTATTCATTAAAAATGAACATTATCAGAAAAATACCAAAAATTCACCCTATACTATATTTGATATCCCAAATTCAAAAATTATGTCCATTTTTTCAAATTCAAAACATATAACTTTCATTAATAAATTATATAGTTAATTCCTGATGTCCAAACAAATAGCGTGTTTTAAGACACAATATCTATCAAAAGATTGACAATTGTTTATGTCCAATTTCAAAGTGAAATTAATTATAATGACCACCATTGGATAAAATACTAGAAACATATTATAAATGTACTTTAAAACCACTCAAATTCATAATTTATCACTATTTATTATTTTCATTAAAAAAGTTGTTTTTAATTAAAATTTAGTAATTTTCACTATTCATCAAAATATAAAAGTTATCTGAAAATTACCAAAATTTCACCGTAAACTAATTTCAATATTCTGAAACCAAAAATTAAGTAAATTTTGGAATATAAAATTTATAAAATTTCAAAAAGTGGGTATTACTATCCATAACGGCTACATTGATTGGTCGCGGTGTGTTAGAATCTCGAACTTGTGTACAATACAAGCTACTACACTATTGAAAACAAAGAGTATCGTGGAAGATTGGGGTATCACATTCTACCCTCATTCAATAAATTTTGTCCTCACAATTTGATTATTTTCTTCGAAAATAAAAGGGTGAAAATAGATAATACCTTCGTGGAAAACCCATATCGGAAATAGGGTTAATAAAAATAATTTTGAAAGAAATAAAGAGAAGTAAAAAGGCCACCCAAGATATCCCATACCAGGATTATATGAAAACATGGATATGGAGGAGAAACAAACAATAATGGTCTGATAGAGAGTTATAGAAAACATGATTAGGAGAAAGTTAACTGTAAGAAAATAACAAAATTTTGATTGGTTAAATGGTTTTTGATTCCCCATTATGAAAAGTTAACTGACAACGTTTTTATTTTAAGTTACCTTTCATAAAATTGAAGAATTGTATTAGGAGATTTACTAATAACGTAAGGAAATATACTTACTTGTCATGTAGACATTCATTCCTTACTATATTTTTACCACAAACCCATCTTTCACTCCAAAAGGTAATAGAACTAAAAAATATTCTATTTATCCTAACAATATAGGGTTCCAAAAATAAATTTACAATTAATCTATCAGAACTAAAAAAACTACATTATGAAATCTAGGTACTTCATGTAGTCCAGTGGTAGGCGATAAATCCCAACCACACTATGGTTGTGGGTTCGATTCCAACAGCTTTGTTCGACGTGACAGGTTGTCACGTGGTCTGCATATTGTCCTTTTTATAAATATCCAAAAATAACCTTAACAATAGTATCCAATGTAAAATATAATCCATTCTAACCATTATACTTATCCAAAATACTTTTGTCCAAAATCTCTCAAAAAGGTCTCTAAAATCCAAAATCAATTGTAACATCACATTCCCCAAACAAAGTAAAGTTTCTCTTATTGTCACATACTAAAATTCCAATTACCTTCGTCATATTAATACCTTAATGAAAAAAAAAGTGTTGTAGTACAATCCTTATATATATCACATTATTCTTATAACCATAATATAGTTCTTGATTCCAAAAACACAAATACAATAATTATTCAACTTCATCTGTAGTAACAGCATAAGCTTGGCCTTGCTCCCTTGGCCTTTTTTGAGGTAATTTTCCTAGGTGCTTACGGAATTAATTTGCATAATGCCCCATTTCTCTATAATTGTATCATTCAATATTGATAGCCTCTTTCTTTCCCTTGCAATCACGAGTATAGTGACCTTTTTCTCCACATTTGTAACAAACTCCCATTCCTTTTAGGCAATTACTGTGGGGTTTCTTTCCACAATTATCACATAATGGAAAATATTTCTTTCCCTTTTTCCCTTTATCTTTCTCTTGATCCACCATTCACTTCTTCTCTTACTTTAATTTGTTGTCATAAGACATAGAGAATTTCTTTTCTGTCTTGATAGTACACGAGACAATATCTTCGTACGATGAGAAGGATTGTAATACTAAAGCTCGACCCAGAAATGTTTTTAACCCATCAAAGAAATGATCAATATTACTTCTTGGGTTACATATATAATTTGCAGTATGCCTCGTTAACCTTGTAAAGATAGAATCATACATTGCAAAATTCTCGTCCTCTTTTTCCTCAGACTCAGAAATTGTCTTTCCATATCCACTCAATGGTCATGAGGAAAGTATTTTTCTAAGAAAATATCTTTAAACTCTCTCCATTCCATACTTGATACTTCTTCATCTTACTTTGTATTTTGAATCAATGACCACCATTGATCAGCATCTCCAGTGAGGCGGTAAACTGCCATGACAACTTTTTCCCATTCACTAATCCCTAAAGCCTAAATTATTTTATCCAGGGAATTTATCCATTGCTCAGCTACTAATGGATTTGTACCCCCATTAAATGTTGGTGGTTGTTGCCTTATTAAGAAGTATAACATTGATCCTCCACGTTGCGGATCAGGGTGCTCCATACGAGTAAGGTTATTATTCATAACCTGAGTGAGTCGTCCCAGTATAGTGATAAGATGATCAGCACCAGTTGTATCACCAGCTCCACTATATTTATCTTGATCAGGAGGGAAATCCCTACATGGAGTGTGTGCATTGATACAGTTTCCATTCCTTCCACTAGGTGCTATTTCTAAATAATGTCATAAACTAGATTAGTTTATGAATTGAAATAAATAATTCCATACTTATAAAACAATTAAAATAAATTGAACAGTTTATGGATATAAACCATAATCATAAAAAAATGTTTTCTTTGAGGAATAATATACTCATCAACCCTTCATAATGGTTTGTAATGAAAATTAGAATTATCCTAAGCATATCCCCCGAGAGTGTCGTAACTAAGAGTGCTGCAAGGCCATTTGTCGTGCACTAGTTCCCGTTTGAGTCTAGCTCAAAGCGGTGTTTTTGGGTTTTACCCTTAGGTACATCTGTGCCAGAGCTACCTCTACCTGCTCATATCCAGATAGGGATTTATTTCCTGAAAAACTCAAAAAATCTCTACAATACCAAAATTCTAGGAAGTTCTACTATACTAATCCTCAAATTATATCTTAGGGATACATGCTCTAATCAGAGTTTATCTAAATATAGCTTCCAAGTTTTATACTAAACTTCCTCTGATACCAACTGTAACCCCCTGACGCCAGTTACCCAGAGTCGGTGCATTATTACATAATATTGTCCTGATCACAAAATATCAAGTCTCGGAAGACTGGTTAGTTTAGTAGCCTTGGAAACACCAGATATATTCATAAGTCTTACATAACATCATAAAGTGGAAAAAACTACAACAACATTTTGTCTTCATATCCCCTCATACTATCCCTACAGGTCATTCATAAAATACTTCTTCACATCCTAGGAAAAATTAAAACATTGAAAGGGGTGCGCTTAGATTCTCAGTAAGGATAACAATATAGCGAAAACTTTCATAAATAAACATAAACATTTAAGGTAGTGTATAAATAAAACAAAATCCTTTTAAACATGAACTCCAGCATAATATGGCAAAGATAAAATGAAATAATGTCATTTATTTATTCACATGGATATTATAATAGTCGAATAATCACATGAAATATCAATAACCACTTTAATAATGATGGAATTTATAATGCCAGACTATCATAACAACATAGTCTAGGTCTGTGCCAAGACTACAAATAAGATTTTGTCAAGGCCTTGTGCCAAGACACTAGTTTGTCTCATGAGACCTACCGATTCATCGAGGAGCTATAGCGGGCTACACCCGTCACTTACTGAGTCAAATTCATTCCTTATATGAAAAGGTTTAAACATATCATAAACAATTCCCAAGAACCATAACATAATCGTATCACATAAAACATGCATAAAGGAAACATTACATTTCCACATTTCAATCACAAGATATCAATACAACACATTTATATAATCAAAACATTATCAAAACCATTTTCAATTCCAAAATAAATAAAAATTAAAACATGGTATTTATTTTTCATTTTAAAATAGTTATGGCTTGTAGAGGAAGCCAAAACTCATATAATGGTCATGGCGGCGGAGAAGTCGTTGTCGCCGCATACGTACGACAAAACATTCCTTTTTCCGTTCAGTAAAAATTCTTTGTATAAAAAATATTCCCTTTGAATAAAAGTGAAAGTCAAATGGGTTTATACACCATATAAACAAGTTTGTGTATAAAACAAAATATGCCTCAATGAAAGGAGATTGAGATGAAGTCCCTTACCTCGTGTTCGACTTGACTTGATCTTTCTTTAATATCATGAATAATAAACTATAGTTAATTTCTATTTTCTTAAGATCCTTTTTCAAGTTCATTATCCCTTTTACATCACTTATTACCATGTAATGAACATTATGTAATCATTTAATTTAATAATGGTCGTTTTGTCGATCCTTGGTACTTGAGTCAAAATAAACTTCCTATAATTACGAGTTGTTTATGTGGAAAAATATCTATTATATGAAAAATTGTATTCATGATGTAGATATCATATATATCATATATATCCAGTATATATATTAATTTATAATATTACATGACATTTACATGTAAGAAATTAAATGCACCGTTAATGGAGACGGTAAGTCGTACGTACGCATGAATGCTACTTTCATTTCTATTTCATATTTAATGGAATTAAAACTTAATGATACATAGTTATATCACAATTCCAGTATATTATCATATATAATATCATTAACTCCATCTTTTATACATACCACATATGGTATTAATGAGTCACATCACATTGAGGGGGCGGTAGTCCGCACTTCCTCTAATGAGATTATCGTGTTTACCCATAATGGAAACCATAAAGGTATTATATAAAATAAAAATACAGAAGCATAAAGAAAATATAAACATAATGTATGTAATATATAAAAATAGTTTCATCATAATTTCCACCATGATAGGTGTTAAAATAAGATTGAACAATCATCATTTCATGAGGCAATAATTCGTCACCCACAGAAACAGTATGTTCTTTAACCATTTGACGAATGTGTGTGTAAGTGTAAATAAAATCCTTCTCATAAAAACATCCTAGTGTATTGAAGATACTGGAGTTTTTACAAAATAAAGGAATAAAAGAGTTTAAGGGGTTGGAGAAGAAAAATAAACCAAAAGAACATAATAGAATACATTACCTTCAAATTTGGTAACTCCCCTTGGTATGATCCTAAAGGGTTTCTTGAAGTGCTTTATGCCTAAGTTAATGCTTCTAGGATGAAGGGGGAAAGTTGATAGGGTATTTGGGCAGAGTTTGGCTGAGTCAAATGGATTTGAAGGTGTGAATAAGGTGGTAGAGGTGATGGCCTTTTATTTTATTATGATATTATTTCATTACCCTTAACTACCCGATTACTAATTAATCATGATAATTAAAGATAATTGTTGTCATTACTATTCATAATGTCCAAAAACATAAGATTATTAATTACATAATTTGGACCTTCTGATTCCAAATACGAAATCCATTTTACCAAATTCTAAAAACAGAAATTTCAGTAGTTAATTTAAAAATAATTCTCGTTGTCAAAACCAAAGACGGGTTTTTAAGAAGTAAAATCTATCAAAATATTGACTTGTTTTTACATCCAATTGAAAAGTGAAATTACTTCCAATGAAAAAAAATGTATTAAGTTAAAAAACCATAATTCAATTATACTTTAAAAACAATTAAAATTACAATCTAACTATATAAATAAATTGGATGAAAAGGCAGTTTTGAATTAAAATACAACATTTTCCACTATTCATTAAAAATGAACATTATCAAAAAACTACCAAAAATTCACCCTATACTATATTTGATATCCCAAATTCAAAAATGATGTCAATTTTACCAAATTCAAAACATAGAAGTTTCATTAATAAATTATATATTTAATTCCCGCTGTCCAAACAAATATCGTGTTTTTAAGACACAATATCTATCAAAAGATTGACAATTGTTTATGTACAATTTCAATGTGAAATTAATTATAAAGACCACCATTGGATAAAATGGTAAACATATATTCTAAATATACTTTAAAACCACTAAAATTCATAATTTATCACAATTAATTTTTTTGATTAAAAAATTTGTTTTTAATTAAAATTTAGTAATTTTCACTATTCACCAAAATATAAAAGTTATCCAAAAAGTACCAAAATTTCACCCTAAGATAATTTAAATATTCAGAAACCAAAAATGAAGTCAATTTTGAAAGATAAAATTAATAAATTTTCAAAAAGTGGGCATTACTATCCATAACGGCTACTTTGATTGGTCGCAGTGTGTTAGAATGTCGAACTTGTGTACAATGAAAGAAACTACATTATTGAAAGAGAAGTGTATCGTAGAAGCTTGGGGTGTTACAAGTTTTATGGTTATTGGATTTAATTAAATTCAATTCAGTACTTAAGTAATATTGATTAATTCTCCAGAATTTTTATGTGAGCATTGGATCATGATTACAAATAAGGTAATGTGTCACTCCAAGCAACATCACCACTTCCTTTATGTAAATATTTTCAAGTTGATCAATAGATAAATCTTCTTGAATAGAGATTAAATGGAATGAATTGGTGAGTTGGTCTACTATAACACATATCAAATCGTTTCATTTGGGTGTTCTCAGGAGACTAGTGACAAAGTACATAGTGATATTGTGCCATTTACAAGTTTGTATGGGTAGTTGTTGTAATACCCCTTTAAGAATTATTCACCATGCCTTCACCTTCTAACATACCAAGAACCATGCAATGTATTCAAAAATATCCCTTTTCTTGTTATCCCAATAATAATTATCCCGAAGTTCCCCATACATATTCATACTTATAGAATGTATTGAGAAAGTATAGTTATATGCTTCCTCAATTATCTCCATATTTATTTCAAGAACAGATAGAATGCATATCCTTGTATGAAATTTTATTACAACGTCTTGATCGATATTGAAATTGGGAAACTTCCCATTTTTTAGAGCCCTTATCTTATTTTGTATTATCAGATCTTCTCTTTTAGGTTTATTGGCCATATCTAGTAATTATTGTTGAGGAATCATTTCTGATAGGGTTTATGATGCCCCTCCCCTTACAATCCACATGTACAGTTTTACAAGGTCTTTGATCGAAGGATATCCTTGAATCCTCATCATTGTCATCATAATAGGGTATTTCCTACATAATGCATATGTGACTTTGTTTTCTCTTCTAGAGTGATAATGAATTGAAAGGTCATATTCTTTAGGAAGTTCTAAAATTATATTTCTTCTCACATTCAATTCTGTTTTTGGGAATATATATACTTCAAACATTGGTGGTATGTGTATATATCACATTTCTCCCCATAAAGATAGTGACTCCATATCATCAGAGAAAAAATTTCCATAGCCATCTCTAGGTCCTGTTTAGGATAATTATGCTCATGAGGCTTTAAATATAAATATGTATAAGTAATAACCTATTAATTTTTTATGAGGACACACCTAATCCCTTTCATAGATTCATCACTAAAAATAATGAAACCTTATATAATAGAGGGTACAGATAACTGAGGTGCAGTGTCCAATCTCTTCTTCAACTCTTGAAAACCTTCTTCACATCACTTTTTCTATAAGAACATAATTCAATTTTTAGTTAACTTGCTCAGTGGATTTTAATGTCATGAAATATTTTTCTAAAAACATCCAATAATATCTTTCTAATCCAAGGAAACTATAAATCTCTTACACTATTGTCAGATAATGCCACTCCACCACTACCTTTTCCTTGTTAGGTTCAACTGAGATTCTTATATTGGTTACAATGTTCCCCGAGAAAGAAACTTTTTGTAACAAAAATTTACATTTTTTAACAATATAAATAGCCTCTCATTTCTAAAAATTTTCAATATAACCCTTAGATAAACCTCATTTTCCTCATGGAATTTAGAATATATCATTATATCATCAATGAAATATACCAAAAAATTATCAAGGTAGTCTTTAAAGACCCTTGTAATAAAATTCATAAATATAGCATGATCGTTAGCCATGCTGAAGGGTTTAACAGTAAAATCATAATTCCCATATCTTGATTGGAATGAGGTCTTCGTAATTTATTCTTTATTCACCATTAATTAGTGATAACTAGATCAAAGATAAATCTTAGAGAATAATTGATCCCTTTGAAGCTTGTCAAATAAATCACCATTCTTTGGTAGAGAATACTTGTTCTTCACAATGATCCTCTTATGTTCTCTATAATAAATACATATCCACATTGATGAATCCTTATTCTTAAAAAATATAATATGTTCTCCCCACTAAGACACACTATGTCAGATAAATCCTTTCTTTATAAGATGTTGGTGTTTTTTCTTTAATTCCTTCGGCTCCACGTTTTCCATTCTATATGTGGTCTTGGATATTTGCTTGGATCTAGGTATGAGTTCAATGGAGAAATATAACTATATTTTTAGGGTATGTCTAGGTAACTATTTAAGAAATGAATTAGTGTATTCATAGTTGATGGGAACATTTTCTATTCTTATACATTAATTTCCTTACTCATCTTCACCAATCAACTCCAAAAAGAATGCTACATGATGTGATTGTAGACAAAGATCCCTTTAAAAAATTTAAGGTTTTCTATTCAAGAATATTTATATTTAATGTCTTATATATTTTATCTTAGGATTATACTTTGAGAACCAATCCTTCCCTAGTATAATGTCAAATACCATCATAGGAATAACAACAACATTTGTGATGAGATTCTGCTCACAAAATCCAATAGTTGAGTTTTTATATATTACTAATTCTTGGATGATCCATCCCAGAGTCTTGACTGATAATTACACATATATAATTTAAAGTATTGACTCTATATTACATGTAAACTTTGAGAAAATAAAGGAATTCATTGAACCAGAATAAAAAAGTAATTTCTAGATTTGAGAGAATAATGATAATACCTACCACCACATCCTTTGTCACTACTAAATTACTCATTGTGACAGTAAATTTTTGAACATTCTCCAATTTTCTATTCTAAAGATGATGGTGATTCCCCTCCATTACCTTTTGATTTTAACGATGATATGAAAAGTTACCAAGATATCCACATTTATAGAATTGAACTTTAGACTAGGCCTACAACATCTTCCATTTGTCGTTACTGTTTATATGTTGAGTCTTCAACTCACTATGAATTTTCCGAGCTATATGGCCATCTATTTTACACTTGTAAAATTTTCTACTCATGAGAATGTAGTTCAATGAATGTTTTTTCTCAAATTTATTGTAGATAGGAAGTTTCACTTTCTTTCCTCCTCTTCCATGATCAAAGTTCCTCCATAGTTGTGGCTCCAAATATCTCTTCTTTTCATTCTATTTTTTGTGACCATTGTGTCTCCTTGAAAATTAGTTCAACCTTAATATCACTTCTCACTATCTCCTCATATATTTCACAATCCCAATTGGTTATATTATTCTTTAGATGGGGACTTAATCCACTAAATAATCTATCAACATTTCCATTAGGATCCTTAACAAAGTGAGTGGAATAATGATAAAGTCTTTTAATGTTTATACCATAGCTTCCCATGGATTCATTATCCTTATATGTTATCTCTTGGAGTTACTTATCCATTTTCATTCGCATAGAATGGGGGAAATATTTATTATAAAGGGATCTCCAAGACTCTTCAAAATCCATAGCATCAATCTCCCTTCTTGGATTCGTGTATTTAAACAGTATCCACCATTGATAAACTTATCCTTATGTGCAATATACAACAAGAATGAATTTATCTTATTCAGAACAATGAAGTATAGAATATATTTTTTCTATAGATCTTATCCATTTTTCAGCAATCATTGTGTTAATAGATCCACTGAAATAAGGTGGTCATTGATGCATAAAGTACTCAACAAAATATTGTTCCCTTTGAGGTGAATAATATCTATCGTCTTGATTCAAGATATTGTTCATAAATTGAGTTAGTTTATTCATTATTCTCATGAATTTTTCCATTCTATATTCCATTGGAGTGTCATCATTTTAGGGTCCATTGCAACCACCATTTACATGCTTCCTCGTATTTCCCTATATTTTCTGAAAGAAGAAAAACATAGTGAGAAGTGTGTTTATTTTAGGAATATTTTAATTATAAATGAATTTTATGTCTTAAAATAGTATTCTTTAATATGATATTCTTATCAATAAATACATTTTCTACAAATCTTATGTAATGTTTCATAAAAATATTTTGAATAACCAAAAATATCCCACAGTAGTGTCAAACTGAGTGTATAGTAAGGACCACTATCATGCACTAGTTCATGTTCTTATCTTTCCAAAAGATATTTTTTAGGTTTTAATTGTAGATATATCTTTTCAAGATCCACATTCACTTTTTTGCATCCAGATAGAGATTTCCTTGCTCAAAAACCACATATATAATATTTCTACAAAATAACTGGATGTTTTCATATATGTTATCCTTTCCCTAGGGGTTTTATTAATTTTTTCAAATCCTAATTTTCATGAATCACTAAACCATACTTTGATACAAAATATGACATCCTTAATTTTTTCATAACTTTATACAAACATAGGTTCTTTTAAAATTTTGTTTCTTGGAAATAAGGTACATAATACATGAAAAAGAAAAAAATCATTTTAATCCTCTTGAAAGTATTTTTCCTTTGTTCATCCTAAGTACATTTACTCCATCTCATCACTTGGGGACATACATCAAAATAATGGGTGATCATAAGGGTTGGTAAGAGAATAAGTAAGGGAACTATTTTTCATGTGATCTTGAGGAATATCAATAAGCAAATTAGGAATATCATTGTGTACTGATAAATAGAAAAAGAGGCATATCGTAATATAAAACATGAGTTATAACATGTAAATGTGGATAAAAATTATTTTTTTACATTTATAATCATATCACCAAGGTTATTCACCTAGGTGTTGTAAATTAAAATTCCCAAGGTTATTCACCAAGGTATCATAAAACATGTCTTCTCTAGAGATTAAATTATTTAAAAAATGTATTAGATTGCTATATAGATACACCCTTAATATGTATTAATTAATTTTATACTCATATATTTTAATTAAACATTAAATAAATAAACCATGGAGAATAAAAAATTGGGTTTCATATCAAAATCATGGTGTTTCAAAAGTGTTTAAAAACATGATCATTATGTCATTTTCAACCCAAAAAAGGTAATGCAAGATTAATATATGTCAATCCAAAAATAAATAAATAATTTTGAAATCTAGGTGAAAACACTTGTAAAATAAATATCCTTGGGTATTCTAAAAAAATTAAAAGAAATTTTTTTAAGGAGAATATGGAAATTTGAGAAGTAAATTCAGTAGCATACCGGGTATAAAATATAGTTCTGAATAAAGGTAAAATAAGAGGGGAAAGAGGTATCTAATTGAAACAAATATTTTGGAATTAGTTGTACGATAAATATGGTAATAAAATAGTGTAACCATATCATTTATAAGACATATACAAAATGAAATTCTTGAATAAAAAAATAAGACAAAGATAATTCCCTTATATTGAAAAGTAACTCCTAAAACATAAGGATTGGGACCTAAGAGTATTTAGAACACCTTGGGAGGACTCTTTAAAAGGTAAAACTACCATATATTCATGGGTTATGAAATTTGAGTGAATGTAGATTTGATAAAAGGGTGGGTATTTATAAAAAAAGTGGATTATTTGTTTAATAATTTCCAAATATAGGCCTTGGAAATATATGTAATTGAAAATGAAAGATCATGGGGTTTACCATATTTTTTCCCAATGGTTTTTGACATTCGGGAAATATTTTCTTTTATTTTAACACCCATGGGTTGACCATCATTTTATATTACTTCCTTTATCATGGAAAATTAATGTTTCCACAAAAATATTGGTTCCAATGTTAAGGTTTCTGTTTGAGGCTTTGGAAAGAAAATTATAGGTTTGGAAAATAATTAATTTGTTTCAAAATACATGATATTAATAAAATAAGATATTTAAGTAAACTTTTTTTTAATTAATTGTTAAATCATTATGACGTAATTATGAAGTCATTAAACATATTGTAAACCTCGAACTATATTTTTAATATTCACAAAAAAAATATTTTATAAAATTTTCATAAATTTTCCCTAACCTAATATAAAAATGATGATTTCAATAATGATGTTTATTTTATCATAAAAATTATATAAAATTGTAATTTTAACTTTTAATAAAAAAAATTATTTATTAAAAATAATTTTGGGATGAAAATTCATAGTAAAATTTAAAACCCTTAAAAATTTTAAAATTATTTTACAATTTTTATATAAAGAAAAGTATTTTTATTATACTATTTCATTAAAATAATAATTATTCAAAATTCCATAGTTTTTTATAAAATTTATATCTTTTCTGAAAATTATTATTTGGGTCTGAAAAGTCAATTTATCAAATCCCATCTCACTTAACCCTATTTTTATTAAGAAAAACTACTCTTAAAACGAAATTGATGGAATAAAAATTTTATTTATACATTGAAATTAATATTTCTGTAATAATGACCTAGACATGTAACCCCATATTACTCCCACATACACCATAATAGTAAGGTGTGTGATGATTGTAGTTTTATAGGGTTCCTTGGCTAACATCAACCGAGTAGTAATCTCTACTAACATAAACTTCTCCTGTATGTGATTTCATTCAAGATTTACTATTTGAAGCTCAGCTTTGGATTCATCAAAGGAAAACCCCAATGATGATACCTACCTCCTAAGTTTTGAAATATTTTCATAAAAACAAACAATGCTACTTGTTAAGGCCATCGAATATTCTTTCTATATCTGTTAGCTTTTGTCATATTTTACATATAAACACAAATTATAATGTTGGAATTATTATCAAGCGTAAAGTTATTAACTTTCATATTGACCAATTGTCATATTTGAACAAAAATCATTTAAATATCAAATTGAAATTCTCACATTTTATTATATATTCACCCCATTATTAAATAGAAGTTCTTTTATTTTGAATAATATAATAACCCACATTTTCAGGAAAAAAAATATTATTTGAAAAGTATGTTTTGTTACAAGGTTTAGGCTTATAAAAAATCATTCATAGACTATGTTGTCCCTCTAAAGTTCCCTAAAACACCATGTATATCCATGCTCCCTCCCTCACATAGTTTTTTCAAACCATGGTCCTCTTTAAAGGTTCAGATGGTCTATCCACACAGTTACTACTAATTATTCTCTAACCATGGGGCTCTTATTCATTTTTCAGAAACTATAGATTGGGTATTGAAACAGGGCCCAAATTCTACAAAACCATTTCTTAAACTCTTATCTACAATTAAATGAATTTAACAAGACATAAAAACGTAAATTAAATGGATATACATCTCATCGAAAATTTAGGACGTTCAACCTCCCCTACATAAAAAATTTGTCCCCAAGTTTTTCTTCAGAGGGTGGAAGAAATTAGTCTATGAAAATATTCTTCCACAAAGAACATACATCAGCCTTTCAATCCTAGGTATCATAAAGTATTTCTAAATGATGTCAAGGCACTTTAACTAGAGTAACTAAACTACCTCAAAGAACCTTCATTCAAGGATCAAAGATACAGATATGATTCTACTCAAAAGAACTATCATCCTCTAACTCATTATCATCAAGATCCAAATAATGAGATGTATCGAAATGATAATAGTTAATCTGTGATTCATGGATGATGTTTTTCATGGCTCATTACATTTGATTTAGTTCTAATTAATAGGCTACCATCCTTAATCTTTCCATGATCTCAAAAGGGCCAATATAACGAGCTAATATGTTGCCTTGTTTTTGAATTCATCTATGACTGAACATATGTGAAACTTGTAAGATGTCTCAATATACCATCCCCAAATCAAATTTATGGCGATGATAATAAATATTATACTTCTTCTTCTACTGAACTGTATCAATACATTTCCAGATAATTTTTAGTTTCTCCAATGTCTCAGGAATGAGATGAGGCCCCAATAGCACTAGCTTTCATACCTCTAACAAGTATATGGGTGAATAAGAAGTCATACCATATAAGTCATCAGAAAGACCAATAAAAATAGTTTAATGGAATCTATTTTGTATGAAAATTGAGTTGAAGTATGGCTGTTCTCCAAATAATCACTAAAATCAAGGAAGTATGCTCTAAGCATGTCCTCCAATACCCATATCGTATTCTTGGACAGATCTCTAGTATGAGGATGATATATTGTAATAAAAAGCACCTATGAACCCAATTTCCTCTCTAACCTCTTCTAAAAATGCAACATACACTGAGTTCCCCAACCTGATATAATAGAACAAGGAATTTCATGAAGTCATGTAACCTCTAATACATAAATCCTCCTATGAATATACATTGAAAAGTCTCTCTAATAGGTAAAAAGTTAGTGATCGTAGTCATCCTATTGATGACCACCCATATTGGATCACTTCATCAAGGGGATCTCAAAAAACCAATTAGAAAATGAATCATGACGTTGTCCCATTTCCACTCAAAAATAGAAAATGGATATAAAATTCTAGTATTCCACACATACTCCTCCTTCACCTACTAAAAGGTGAAACAACATATAATAAAACCCACAATATACTTATTAATACATGGCCCCCAATACTAGTGGAATATGTCACCACACATCTTGGTAAGACTATGATGTACTAATCATTTAGAGATATGACACTCTCATATCAATTCTTCCCATATGTTTTCATGCACCCAGACATTCCCATGAATGTATAGAATCACATCCTCACTAATAACCCAAATATGAGGTGGGTCCTCACCTAATAGACTCTCCATTCCAAATAATACCTCATAATCATACACTTTTCTTATATTTAATATCAATATTACATAATATACAACTCACAAGTATACTAAAATAGATTACCTTTGATACTCCAAACCCTCAAAATGCATCGCATAAAACAGATCCTTCAACTAACTCTCACTACTAGCCTCCTTAATGAAATATGTCTAATTCCTACGGCTTAGAGAGTTAGCTATTAAATTTTCTTTACAAGTAATATAATTGAGTTCAATATCAAAAGACTAAAGGTTTTTAACCTAACTTCCTTTCATAGGATTCAAATATCACTATATAAATATATATTTGAGGATCTTGTGATCCAAGTGTTTAATGAATCTCTATCCCGACATGTAATTCCCCCAAAAATTCAAGGCATGATCCACAAGTGCTAACTTGAGGTCATGAATCATGTAGTTATTCTCGTGAGACCTCAACTAGATATACACATATTCCATGACTCACTATCCCTGCATCAGAATGGATCTTATCCCAATGAATGAAGAATAAAAATATAACATATAGCCTCTACTATGGTTAGGATGAATTTGGATCATCACTAAATTCAATATCTGATTTAGCTCCAATATGGAATTCTCACATTCTTTCTAACAAATAAACATAACAACATTATTTTTTCAAGCCCGTAAGAGGTTTTGCAAGGAATAATATGTCAAGAATATAGTGCTTATAATATCTATCTGGTCCTAATAAACACTATTTATAAAATAAGTCCTCAGGATTCTCCCAGGAAACCATGGCTATCACCTTCTTTGGCTCAATAGATACTCCCTTCACTAAGAAAATTTTACCGAGGAGGTGAACTTTATAAATCTTAAAAGAGAATTTTTGTGAACTTATCATATAGGTGGTTCTCTCTTGGTGTATTAAAAAAAATATCAATGTTTTCTAGAGACATGTTTAGAGTGATAATACACCAATATTTCATCCACAAATACCACCATAAATGAATATAAAAAAGGGTGTAAGACCTAATTCATCGAGTCCATAAAGATCACATGCACACTCATAATATCGAACGACATTACCAAGTACTCGTAAAGGAAATATTGGATTCATAAATCCATACGTCATATATCAGAAGTCCAAACTCAAAACTATTGTTAAACTGACCTTAAATCAATCCTTTAGAACACCCATGTTCCTCGGACATGGTAAAAGAATACATCCATATAAGGTAATGGATACCTATTATTTCCAATAAGCTGATTCAGATGCCGGTAGACCACACAAAGCCCAAGGGTATCATTTTCCATTTTAATAAATAGAATAGGTGAACCCCACTAAGAAGTATTGGGTCATATAAAACCATTATCTTACAATTACTCCAACTATCACATGAACTACCAAATCTCTATAGGAGACATCATGTAAGGAGGAATGTATACTAGTGATATTCAAATTATTAGCTCAATTGTGAACTCTATATCTCTTTTAAGAGGGATTGTAAGAAATTTCTCACGGAATACATCCCTAAAATTATTCACCATGGGAGGGAAAAAATTATGTCACGCTCTATGATCACTCATAAAAAGACTAGTAATCTAAGTTGTCACTATTCCCATCCCATGATGCTCAGGTCCAATTATGGTTTCTTAGACATTACATTATCCCTTATGCATGTAGTTACCTACCTCAGGTTATGTGAAGTTCAACCATCATTGATGACAATGAATATAGACATGATAAATATTACAACAGACCATCCTAAGAATGATTTTAAAAAACATCATATCTATAAAGAAGAGGTCCCAAAAAACACTTACTTCAAGGGTAAAATCATTTCATCAGCTTATACTCTCTAATAGTGTACCCAGTGGAGTATCCAATGTCATTTTCCTAAAACATTACTCAATATTAAGACCCAAACATTCCATAATATCCATGAGATAAAAGAATATGAATTTATTATATAGACACTATAGTATAGGATAGTAGAATCATTCCATGTACTATATAATTCATGGTGGTCTTCTCCTCTGGTATTGGTTGTACTACATGGAGCTGGGCAGTAACACAACCGTGAGCCATTTACTAGTTACCTTTAGCATGCTCACTATACTGTCACAATATCTAGTAAGATCATATCCCATGACCATGTCCACCTCCACAGCCTAATCGATTAGTAGTAGTCCATCATCCTGTCTAATGTGAAGGTGTTGATCTCGCTCATAAACAAGATGTTGGTGGTGACCCTTTATGACTAAGCACTGGGGGTATTTTTTCCAAAAATGATGTAGTTGGGATATTTTTTAAAGACGTGGAATTCAAATAGGAATCTATTTCATTGGGGGTTTCATGTGACAAGGATTCACACACTATTGTAATGTAACATGACTATTAGTTTGTTTATTTTGATCGACACTACCCCCATAAGAATACTAAAAGAACTTCTTTTGACCACTAGATGAGCTGATTACATGTCCCAATACAGAACCTCCTTATCCCACACCATAATCATTCCTTTATTCACACTTGCTAAATAGGGTTTGGTTCACTATCTATGAAACAATAATCAATTTAAAGATATTAACCTTCATTTTGGAAAGTGCATACAATCCCATCATCAAATAGTATCATTTTCATCAGGTCATCATCATCGAGAGTTAGTTTGAAACATTAGAACACTATGAAATGAGAAGAATAATCCATCATAGACATAACAACCTTATAATGGATTTTAAATTCCCCGACCAACTCATCTCTCAGTTTTTTCATGAAAAATAAATTCTACAAGTTTATCTAGAAATCCTTGCAGACCATATCCCAATGTAGACTAGCTCGAGTGAAAACATCCAATTATTTCTTGGATTAATCACACAACATGTTGTCTGAAGTCTTGAATATCCTTTTTGAAGGAATCCCCATGTTCTTGAATAAATATAAGATGTCCTCCATCAATGACTCAATAGTCTAGGGGCCACCATCCCCTCATAATCTAGGTGGATTCTTCTACTGGAACCCTCACATCAATTCTCCCATAGTAAGGGTAGATCAAGGATCTCCCTAGACAGACTATTTAAATTAAACAATAGATCTAAAAACTAAGCATCAGTGTATGATTTGGGTATACTAGGTTGTTCTACAAGTGGTACTATAGATGGTAACATAGTAGGGTCTGAGACCACTACATCTAGGGAATGGTCATCATCAACGTCCCAGTGCTCAACCCAAGGGAATTGTTTTGGTATATTTCTACAATTTATAATTTTTCAACTTATAGAAAATTAGATAATAGATATGATCGTAAGATTGGTATAATTACTTCTTTTATAAGATTAGACACAAATGTTCATACTCCAAAATTTAGGTCTAGGTAATTTTATAAGATCATTAGTGTAACATCCCAGGTAAATAAAGAATATGATATTTTCATATTTATTAATATTTATGAATTAAATATTAATGTTAATTTAATGGGGATTCTATGTTCAATGGACTACTCGACACACAAAAATGGGTTTCTCTGAAATCTCATGTTGCACAAAAGGCTAAGTCATACTGAAAAATAATAATGTAATATTAATTTAAATGGTAGTTAACGCCTAGCCGTTGTATTGGTGGGAATGAACAGAACTAACAAAAATATGATTATAAATATTTGTTAAATGTCTTTACATTTATCCAATAAATGTTAGAGGCTTAAAATAATAATGGATCCAATTTTAAGAATGAAATACTCTAATATTTTTTAAAATGTCGATGTACCGCCTTTTGATGGAGAAACCCTTTTAAATCAACTTTTTGTAATGTTTATATGTTTCATTTGACAAAATAAAATTTTTATTTATAATTGGGACATAAAAATTTATAGTGGGTAAATATTTGGTATTTTTCTAATAATGTTCATTTTTAAATGAATAGTGAGAAATACTGCATTTTAATTCAAAACTGCCATCTAAAATAATTTATTTGTATGATTTGACCATCATTTTAATATGTTTTAAAGTTTAATTATATTATATTTTTATAATTTAATTCAATTTTTGTCATTGAAAGTAATTTCACTTTGAAATTTGATAAAAAAACATTTCAGTCTTTTGATAGTTATTATTTCTTAAAAACACACGTTTTGGTTTGACAATGGGAGTTAATTTTAAATTAATTTCTACAAATTCTGTGTTTTGAATTTGGAAAAATTGATTCCATATTAGGAATCAGGAGGTCTAAATTGTGTAAATAGGTAACTTTTATTTTTATACATTATGAATAGTAACGTTAGTAAATATTTGTTTTACTATTGTTAAAGGGTAAATCTGGTAAATAAGGTTAAATACAAAATATTATAATATTATTAAATTACCATAACACATGTCTTAACCCTTTTGTAGGATACAAGTCCAACCATGGGCATCCTTGGGTCGATTTTGGGACCCCATAGAGTCACTTATAAGTGAAAATGAAATTTTATAAAAATTAATTTAATTTAGAGGAAAATTTACCATAAACATATATTCTTTAGTAAAATAATTTTTATATTGGGTTATATAAGAGATATTTTTTACTGTAAATAGTAATTAGAATTCTAAAATTATTTACTACATCATTATATTTTATTTATAATTTTTAGACATCATATAAATAAATTTATTTATGACACAATGATGATGTATTGATAACCTCCTTAATGAATGTTTTAAAAAATGATATTATAAATACTAAAATATTTTTATTTTGATACTTTTTATGTCATAAAAGAATTTTAGGGACGTTTATGACTGGTTATATTTTAATTACTAATGTTTTTTAGAATTTATCAAGTTTTTATGGATTTCTAAAAAGTCATGAAATGAATAGTATAAAAATTGATATAAATGAGTTTTTAGATTAATTAGTATTTTATTAAATGATAAAATAGGCCTAAAAATATAATATTTGTCCAAATGAAATAAATGATGTTAAATTTTTTATTAAAGATTTATTTTGGTTAGTTATAATTTTATAGTAAATATATTAACTATATAGTATGAATATACATGAAGACATGGTAAAAGGTAAATATGTTAACAAAGGGTTAAATAAAAAAATATCCAAAACCTGTCAAATTCTTATTGGAAAACTTTATTTTGAATTATATTCATCTTATATTAGAATTTAATTTTTTTTGGACCTTTTGAAACCGACAATAATTTTATAGTAAAATAATACACTCAAACATTCCTAAAGAGCCCCTCCTCCTTCTAATAAAAGGCCACCACCTCTAACCCATTACTCACACCTATCAATCCCCTTGTATCCTCTTCCCTTGACCCAAATACGCTCCCAAAATCCCTCTCTTACACCTAGAATATTATCCTTCCCCTAGTAAAAGGTAATTCCAGAAAGCTTTTTGGTTCAAACTAAAGGGAGTTACCCGATTTTAAGGTAACGTCTTCTCTCAAGTTCTTTTCTTTTATTTTCCTTCTCCACTAGCTATTATCTTCTTATTACTTTTATACATAACAACACCAGTATAATCAATATACTAGGTTGTCATTATGATAAGGATTAAATCTACACATCCACACAAATCTCTATCTAATGGATACGAAAATACTATTTTTGTGGATGATGAACTACTGCCTCACGAAATGATGATTATTCAAATATATCCTACCAACTATCATGGTGTCCATTATGATGGAAATGTATTTATATGTGATATATATTATATCTATATTGTCTCTATAATTATTTATTTTTCATTTATATTATACCTTTATTGTTTCCATAATGAGTAAATACGATAATTTAATTTGAGGAAGTGCGGACTACCGCCCCTTCAAAGTGATATGACTCGTTCATACCATACATAGAACATATAAATTATAGTGTTAATGAAGTTATGTAACAAATATACAATATTATATTATAATTGTATAATAATATACCTATTTATCATTTGGTTTTCATTCCATTAAAATTGAAAAAATGAAATGAAAGTAGCGTCCATGCGTATGTACGACTTACCATCTCCATGAACAGGGCATTTCATTTTCATATATCCAAATGATATGGACTATTATAAATAAATATATAATAGATATGTATGATATGTATGATATTAAAATCATTAATAAAAGTCTAGAGATAATGGGTTTTTGACCACATGGATAATTTGTAATTATACGAATATCATTTTTGACTCAAGTGCCAAATATTGACAAAACGACCAATATTAACTTAAATAATTATTTAATATTTATAATGGGGTAATAAGTGATATAAAAGGAAAAAATAAACATGAAAAAGGTTCTTAAGAAAGTATAAATTAACTCTAGTTTATTATTCAGCATATTAAAGAACAAACGAGTCATGCAAGACACGAGGTAAGGGAACTTCTTAACTCAATATCCATTATTTGGGTTAATCTTATACTTCTTGATGATGCCTTGATTTTATTATGCCCTATCTTTTATTTAAACATTCTTTATGTGTACCTATAGTGAATAATCATAATCAATCTATTTTATTTACAAAATTATCTTGTTAAGAGAACCTCTCACCCTCCTATTTTAGTAGAAGACTTATTTTATGTCATGTATTTTAATTTATATTTTCTTATGTTTCGTTATGTTATTATATATAATAATTGAAGTAAATTTTATTTCCATGTGATGAGAGAGCCTTTTTTTCTCTTATCAACTCATTTTCTGAATTTTTAAGTGATTTCATTAGGCTACCAAATTTCTTTAAGGGACTTCATCTCAATCATCATTCATTATGGCATATCCTGATATTGTGAACCTTTATTATCATATAAGGTCTATATCCTACCCTTTGACATATTATATCAGGATTCAACTTATTATAATTATATTATAGGATTCTTTAAATACTATTCTTTAATTGTATTTATTCAATAATTTTCTCAAGTTGTAAGGGACTCTTTAACTAAAACATTTTTTAAATGTTTTAATGATTTAATCTTCTAAATATTTCTCATTAATTTCCATGTTTTAAAATTTGTTTTAAGGAATTATTTATATGGACATTAATTTTTTATAGTGTTAATTCCTTTAAAATATTTAAAGTGGCATGGGACACTTTGATTCAAAAATATCTTTATTAAATGTTTTAAATGATTTTGAAAATGGTTTTGATAAAGCATTGATTGTGTCAATATCTTGAAATGATATATTGGGAATCCAATGTGTAAATGTTATCTTTATTTTATGATTGTTTTATGTGTTAGTAATATGTTATGGTTCTTTGTAATTTTTTATGTAAATGGGTGGTTCCGTGATAAACCTTGGGCAGTTGAGCCCGAGATAGCTCTTCAAGGCATTGGGTAATATGGGAGAGCTAAATGTAAATGTTTCTATTAAGAGATTTGTAGCATATACTATGATGGGTATTCCAAATGTAACTCCCTGCGTAGTTGTGAAATCTACAATGTAAGTATGTTATGGATGCGACAAGTTACCTTTATGATTTATGATTTCTATGTGTTATTCATAAATCATGTGATATCATGAGGTATGTTAAAGATCTTATAATTTATGATGGAAAAGTATGATTTCATTGATTGTTTAAGGGACTAATGTTTTCTTTCCTTATATTATAAACCTTACTGAGCTTTTTATGATCATTCCATGTTTTTGAAATTTTTTCACAGGGTATAAGGATGGGTACAAGGAAGGAAAAATTCAAGAAGATGTATATCAAGAAAATAATTCTTGTTTTCTTTTAAGAGTTTTTATTTTATGAAAATAATGGATAATGAGTAGATGTGTCTACTTTGTAATATTTGAGATTTAATGTAATAGTTATGGCCTAATTCAGTAAAACTATAAACCTAAAAATATCCTCAATGTCGAATTCGTACTTAAATCACGATTATGTAATGTTTAAGGATGGGGCCGTATAATTGGTATCAGAGGTTGGTTTAGACAACTTTAGGGACTAGAAGTTTTTTTTAGGCACATGGTTAGTCTCTATGTCTACTCTTTAAGTTAAATCCTTATTTTTTAACTTTTTCAGATCACAGAAAATATGTTACAGATGGAAAGAGGAGGATCTCAAATGACATTTCTATCTCTTTCTAAATAATTTCTTGCAATAATTATTACACAGTCATGTCCAGACAATTCTGAATCATTTTCTAACATACAACTCACTTGCAAGAAATTTTTTGAGATATCAAACACCTCCACTATACCTAGATACCATGATGGTTCATGGTTTGTATTTAATCAAATAATATTTTCTTAATATTCTCATATTTTCAAGAAAGGTAAATATTATTGAGGCATTTTCAAATATTTTACCTTATCAGAAGATTTTGATGCATATTATGATTTTGAAAAAGGTGATGAAGAAGGATACCATTGTGAAACCTATTTATTTATTATTTTAAATTATAGTCTTTAAGCACATACTTATGGTATTTTAAAAGAACCATTTATTGAAAGTTTCATCTCAAACTCAGTCTGACTATTTTATAAAAAGAATGTTTTATCAGATGTTTTGAAATTATATGTCACACATGATTATTTTACGAAACAATTCTTTTGTGAACAACCATATGACCCAAGTAGTATGAGGTGTATTTGGATAAAGGAAGAATATGATTTTGAATGATCTTTAAATATAATGCCCCATGCATCCACGGTATGATTCCCTTTGAATAAATTAATAGTTTGTATTGTACACAACTTCGAGATTCTAACACACCGCGACCAATCAAACTAGAAGTTATGAATAGTGACACCCAATTTTTGAAATTTTATAAATTTTATATTTCCAAATGGAATTCATTTTTGGATTCTGAATATCGAAATTATCTTAGGGTGAATCCTTTGTATTTTTCTGAAAACATTCAATTTCTGATGAATAGTGAAAACACTGAGTTATAGTTTGAAACCGAATTTTTATTTAAATAATTATTTATTTTATTTAAATTTATTTTTGGTTAAAAAATATACATAATACCTATATAATTAATTCATTGGAGTCTATTTATAATAATTTTAGATATATAAAAATTTTATTGAACTTTTTAACCGTCTTTTACCCACCTCCTAGGAGCATTAACAAATTTGAATAAAACATAATTTTACCGCTTCTGTGAATTGAATTTCAAAAATCCGAGAGACATAATTTATATCATTATGTAAAATGTGTTTCAATAAGATAAAAATATTTTTTGGTGAATAATAAATTTTGACTTTTATTTACCACAGTTAAAAGTAAATAGGGTAATTAACCATAAAAATGATATTATTATTACCGTAACACATGTCCTAATTCTATTGGATAAATGTAATTTGACCAAAGACAACCTTAGGAATAAAATATGATTCTTTAGGTTGACTTGGATTAGATTAGGACATTTATTATTATTTAATTCAAAGAAGAGTTAAGAGTGTAAAATTCAAAGCTTAACAACTAAACCATTTTTAATATAGGGTAATACATAAGATAAATTCAAATATAAATATTCATTAGAAATATAAAATGATTACCTACATAATTTTATTTTATTTATATTTTTCAGAACTTAAATAATTTAATTTATTCATGACACAATGATGATGTAGTAATTACCTAATTAATGAAATATTAAAATATTTGATATTATAAATATCCAAATAAATGTAATTTAAGACTTTTTATGAATTAAATTAAATTTTTAGGTTAATATGACGTGTTAGGGGTTTTTAGATGATTTTTTTCGAAGTAATAATGCTGTTATAAATTTAGTAAAAAACAAAATACCAAATAGTGTCAAAATTGACAAAAAAGAGTTTTTAAAACAAATATTATATTATTAACAGATATTCTATTCTTAAAAATATAAGGTTCAGCCAAAAGTCTTATATAATGATATTTTTACCAGTAATGAACAACTTGGGGTTTTCTTGGAAGTATATAGTATGTTTATTAACAATATTATATAAAAATACAAAGAGACATGATAAATGTCAAACTATTTAACTAAAAGTTAAATCTAAAAGATAAAGTTAATATAGTGACTCAAACCTGTCTAAAACCTATTGGGTGAGTGGTTTTAAACTGATCCCCAACATATCCTTTAAATGATCTATTTTGGAGCCATTAGAAACCTAAAATTAATTTATTATAAAATAATATTTCTAGCTTTTCCTAAGGTGCCCCTCACCCCTCTTATAAAATGGCACTCCCCCTTCTCTCTAATTCACACCTTCAAAGCCATTTGACTTGGCTAAATCTTGCCCAAATATCCTCTAAACTGTCCTCCCTTAATCCTAGAGACCCTCCTTTAGTCTGAACTCCAACTTATGGGGCCCTTTTTATCAAATCAAAAGGAATAACCTGAAAAAGAGGTAAATATTTCATCACCTCTTTCAAGTTCCTTTCTTCTTCCACTTCCTCATTCTTTGTTATTTCCAATAAAAAATAATAACTCCAGTACCTTATATATATTGTTATTTTATTATAAATATGGTACAACCATATTCATCTTTCGATCCATCCTTTGAATGACATGTCACCATACGTGCGTATGTACGACTTACCATCTCTACATCGTGGTGTAATTGTTATTCAATACATTATTATTTGGATGGGAATAATAATTATGTGTAATTTATGTAAATAATAAATTTAACATGATAATTATTCTGTATATATGATATTCTATCCAATTATATATTATTTTAATATCAAAAGAATGATATTGCGGCTCGTGCGTTTGTACAGATTAATGTCTCTACAAATGCGATGAGATACATTCCCCATCATATCTATTCAAGAATAATTTTCATTTTATGATTAAAAATAATATTTAGAGACTTGATATCAATCTGTATTTGAATAAGATACATCCCATTGATAATAAAAATTTCTCACATAGAAAATAATATAAACGAAAATGAATTTGTTAACACCCGGAATGACGATAATACTAAGATATTATTAACAAACAAATATTAAAAGATCATATATGATATCATATTTATGTATATGATAATTTTATAATTTAATAACAATTATTTCATCATTATACAGGAGTTTAACCTACCCTAGACCGAGAAAAATTACAAAGGGGTTTCTTATCTCACTTTTAATTCTGTGAGATTTCCATTGTTCACCACTTATTTATTGTATGTGATGTATTGTGTACTGTCATTTGATATATATTATCATGATTCTATTTATAATCATGGTATTTTTCCTATTCATTTGGTGGTTATTAAATTTTGATTATATGACTCGATTGATCACAATGAAGTAAGGGTTTTTATCTCACATTTTATTTATGTGATATTCATGTTATATTGGCCACTATTTTTTATCTGTGGCATATGTACTGTCAATGATTGTATTTATTGTGTAATATAATTTAATGTATGAGTATTTAAATATTTTCTGCATGATAATTCTTCCATGGGGTGTATGTTTCATAATTTACCAAATCAGTTAGGGAATTTCAAATTTTGATTTCCACACATTGGGCTTTACGCATACTTCGTTGATTATTTTACTTCATGATTATGTGTGGAATCACTATTTATTATTTATGTAGTAATTTTTTCTCCCCTTTAGGTGGATATACATTTGATACACATAATCACTCCATTGATAAATTCTCACGCCATTGATATGAACTTGATAAGAGTAATGTTAACTCAATCTTCATTTATTGAGTTACACATCCAATTCATTGGTGTTATTTTTACAAGAATAGGTGTGAATGTCCTACTATTTATCAAGACTAAATATCCAATCATATTGAGTGTATTTATGTTTTTTACACATTATTATGTCATTGGTTTATCCTTATCCTAAGGATACGGTCTTTATAAGAGATTTCATCTCAATTTACATTCCATTAAGACTTTATTGTTGTTATACACCAATTTGATTTTATATGGTTTATATAATGTACTTTGACATAGTATATCGTGAATCCATTTATTCTCATGATATTATAAAGTTTTTATTACCTAAATTAATTTTATTCAAGTGTATCTCTTTCGGTTAGGAACTCTAACTAAAATATCATTTTAAATGTTTTAATGATTTATTATTCTAATTCATTCTCATTAATGTCCATGTTTTAAAAATGGTTTTAAGGATTTATTTATATCAACATTAAAGTTTTAAAATTAAAATTTCTTTTAAAAGTTTCAAAGTGGTATAGAAAACATTGATTCAAAAATATAATTTTTGAACGACTTCTTGAAAAATATTGTGACTTTTAAATGTTTTCAAGAAAAGGGGGATATTTCTATCAAATAGTTTTGATGATTATTTTCGTCTATGTAAATATCCTTCATTTTTCCCGATTTAGGTTAATCGGTTACAATAAAATCTTCTATATTATGTTGAATGAGTTATGTTGGACTGTGTATGTTCTATTTTTATACCATTCATGGTTTGTGGATAATGTATTGACATTTCGTATGCTAGTTTTAATACAAATGTTTATGTTGTGTTTCAAACTTTTCATATGAGGAATCCATTGGACTAAGTAAGTGACGGGTGGAGCCCACTATAGCTCATCAATGCATCGGTAGGTCTCATGAGACAAACTAGTGTATTGGAATAAGGCCTTGACAAAATCTTCTTTGTAGTCTTGACACAAGGCCTTGACTATGTGGTTATAAAGTCTGGAATTATGCATTCCATCATTATGAAAGTCGATATTGATATTTCATGTGATTATTAGACTAGTAGAATATCAATGTGAATAAGTAAATAGAATTATTTTATTTTATCTTTTCCATATTATGATGATGTTCAAGTTTAAAAGGCTTTTGTTTTAGTCTTATACATTGCCTTAAATGTTTACGCTTATTTATGAAAGTTTTTGCAGTATTTTTATACTTACTGAGCATCTGAGCTCACCTATTTCTATGTTTTATTTTTTCAAGGATGCAAAGAAATATATTATGACTATCCTGTAGGGATATTCTATGGGATCTCAGTGTTGTCTATGGAAACAATGTTGTTTTAGTTTTCCATTTTATGATGTAATATAAACCTTATGAATGTATCTAGTACTTCCTAGGATACTAAACTAATCTATCTTTTGAGACTTGATATTTTGTGACCATGCCAATGATATGTAATAATGCCCTGACTCTGGGTAACTGGTGTTGGGGCATTATAGTTGGTATCAGATGAAGTTTAGTACAAACCTTGGAAACTAGATTTAGATAAACTTTGATTAGAGCACATATCCCTATGCTAGACTTTGAGGATTAGTATAGAAGAACATCCTAAAATATTGGTATTGTAGAGATTTTGTGAGTTTTCCAAGCAATACATCCATGTCTGGATATGATCAAGTAGTGGCATCTCTGGAACGGATATACCTAGGGGTAAAACCCAAAAACACCGCTTTGAACTAGACTCAAATGGGAACTGGTGCACAACAACGGGTCTTGATGCACTCTTGGTTACGAATCTCCCAGGGGATATTCATAGTATAATTACATTTTATTTAAAAACTGATTTGAAGGATTTAAATATAAGATGATAATAAATGACCTTGGTTAATCCTAAGGTGTTTAAAATTAAAAATATGGTGTCATGATATTCTCTAAATGATTTTATGACTACTGTTAATCACACAATGCTTTCTGGTTTTAGCCAATATCTAGATGCCAAGGAAGTTATAGTATCATTGAGCCTGATGTACAAGGTGAGACCGATGGTGGAAATGAGAAACAAAATGGAATGTTGATGGGTGTAAAAGATATCTTGTTCATTCCAAATCATTTTTCCAAAAATATGATCAACAACATATATATTATTCAACTCCCAGACTCAACAAAGAAGTGAAAGGTGATGAATGATAAGAACTCTAGTAGTGGACACCATGGAGAAAAGAATCCTCAATTTACATCATGTAGGAAATGTGGAAGGATACACCTAGGAAAGTGTCTCAATGGAACAAATAAATGTTTTACGTGTGGGAAAGAAGGACATAAAGTAATGAATTGCCGAGAAAAAATGAAGAGTTCTATGGCAGAAAATAAAAATGGTCCAAAGAATCCATTTACAGTCATTTTCTGTAAATGCAGGTGACCTGGGCAATACATGAGTGCATACCCTATTCTATAGGATACTTTATTAGACAAATAAAATGCTATGTGGAAATAAATTGTTGGATAAATGTTTAAAAGTATTAATGCTCCTTTTTGATGGGATTACTTTGGAATAATTTTATCTTGTATTTGTAACCCTGCAGTTTTTCATTTGAAAATTATATTTGAGAAAGAATTATATTTTCTCTTGTGGATATAGTTATAAAAACCATTTGGTTTTATATGATGATTGGGTTTGAGGAAATTATAATTTATTATATTTTGTAATTAAAATGAAAAGTATGAGATAACATTTGTGGTTAAATTATGTTATGGTTATTTTGAGGAATTAATCTCATTTTGTAAATGTTATAAAATATAGTTTTTGAAATAGGACAACATGCATATCGTGTGACAACCCATCATGTCAGACAAAGCAGTGGGAATCAAACCCACAACTAGAGTGCAATTGAGATTTATCACCTACCACTGGACTACGTGAAGTCCCTGTTTAGTGTGACTAATTATTTTTAGTTAAATTATTTTACTGATCAATAATAATTTGATTTGGGATCATTTTTCTTATCAAATAAATACCCTCAGTATAGAAAAATGATTTGGTGATTATGTGATAAATGTTATTTTGGAATATGTTCGCACTATTGGGAACATTATATACCTAAGGAAAATAGAATACTATGAGATTTCTTTTGAGGAGTAATGGTGTATTTTTATCTATTTTTTTATTGTGGATTTATAGTTATTTGGCTTATTTATGGAAATTAATAACCTATAAGAGATAATATGTGATTAGGTTAATTACTATTAAGTATGTGACTTTAAGAGTATTCGATGTCATTTGGAGATACAATTTAATTTGGAAGACTACATAACCAAATTCTTCTAATTTTTTGGATTCAATTATAGTTTGGATTATATTTAAGGATTTTAAGGACAATTGTTTTTTTAATGGTATTTTTTTAACTTTGGGGTGTTGTTTGTTTAATTTTAGAAATTAAGATTATTGTTTCTTTCTCTAAAGTAATATCATTTTAGGGGATCATCTGATCTTTTACTAACCATTTTGGTTTTGATTAATCTCTAAAGACAAGGCAAATATAATGTTTATCCTTTGTGGATCATGTCATTCTCTAGAATTAGATTCTAGCTCTTCGGGTGTGACCAAGTCATCTTGAATACTCATCGTTTGAAAAAAAATAGTTAGTGGTATATATTCATTACGGAATGAAACACTACTTAAAAAGTAAGTATATCTCTTTATGTTATTAGTCAATCTCATAAATAAATTCCTCATATTAATGAAATGTAACTTAAAAAGAAACAAAAATGTTGTATGTTTACTTTTCCTACTGGGAAACTAATGATTGTTTGTCTCGTCAAATGTTATTGGTTTTCTTGTTGTTAACTTTCTAATAATCATGTTTTCTATCCCTCTTCATCAGAACATGACACTTATATTATCTTCCATATCCATGATTTCATACATGAAATCCTAGTATGGGTTATCTCGGGTGACCTTTGTACTTCTCTTCCTTAATTTTAATGTGATAGTTTTATTGACTATTTTTCCGATGTGGGACTTTCAATTATGTACCCAAGCCCAATTTTAAAAATTGCGAGGATGAAATTTCCAAAAGGGGGGAGAATGTAACACCCCAAGCTTCCACAGTATGTTTCCCTTTGAATAATGTGATAGCTTGCATTGTAAGCAACTTTGAGATTCTAACACACCGCGACCAATCAAACTAGACATTATGAATAGTAATGCCCACTTTTTTAAATTTTATAAATTTTATCATTAAAAATGGACCTCATTTTTTGATTCTAAATATCGAAATTATCTTATGGTGAATTTTTGGTATTTTTCTGAAAACATTCCTTTTTTGATGAATAGTGAAAAACACTAAGTTATAGTTTAAAACCGAATTTTTATTTAAATAATTATTTATTTTTTAAAATTTATTTTAGGTCATAATGGATACATAATAACTATATAATTAATTCATTGGAGTCAGTTTATAATAATTTTAGATGTGTAAAAATTTTATTGAACTTGTTAACAGTCTTTTACCCACCTTTTAAGAGCATTCACAAATTTGAATAAAACATACTTTTACTGCTTATGTGAATTGAATTTCAAAAATCTAAGAGACACGGTTGATATAAGTAAGTAAAATTTGGTTCAATAAGATAAAAATAATTTTTAGTGAATAGTAAATATTGACTTTTATTTACAACAATTAAAAGTAAATAGTGTAATTAAGGGTAAAAGTGATATTATTATTACCCTAACACATGTCCTAATTCTATTGGATAGGTTTAATTCGACCAAAAACAACCTTAGGGATAAAATATGATTCTTTAGGTCAACTTGGATTAGATTAGGACATTTATTATTATTTAATTCAAAGAAGAGTTAAAAGTGTTAAATTCAATGCTTATTAACTAACCATTTTTAATATAGGGTAATATATGAGATAAATTAGATTATAAATATTAAGTACAAAGCTAAAATTATTTCCTACATAATTATATTTTCTTTATATTTTTTAGAAATTATATAATTTAATTTATTTATGACACAATGATGACGTAGTAATTACCTAATTAATGAAATATTAAAATACTTGATATTATAAATATCCAAATAAATGTGATTTAAGACCTTTTCTGAATTAAACAAATTTTATTGGTTAATATGACATTTTAGGGTTGTTTATATAAATTTTTTTAGAAGTAATAATGCTTTTTTGAATTTAGCAAAATCAAATTACCAAATAGTGTCAAAATTGACTTAAAAGAGTTTTCAAAACAAATATTATATTATTAATATATATTATATTCATAAAAATATATGGTTCGGCCAAAAGACGTATATAGTGATTTTTGTATCATTAATGAACCACTTGAGGTTCTAATAGAAGTATATAGTATATTTATTAACAATATAATATAAAAATACAAAGAGACATGGTAAATGTCAAACTATTTAACTAAAAGTTTAATATAAAATATAAAGTTAATATAGTGACCCAAACCTATCTAAAACCTATTGGTTGAGTGGTTTTCGACCCATACTCACAGTATCCTTTAAATAATGCATTTAAGATCCCTTAGAAACCGAAAATTATTTTATTATAAAATAATATTTCTAGTTTTTCCTAAGGTTTCCATCACCCCTCTTATGAAATGTCACTCGACCTTCTCTATAATTCACACCTTAAAAGACATTTGGATCGGCCAAAACCTGCCCAAATATCCTTTCAAATATCCTCCTATCTTCCTAGATACACTCCTATAGTCAGAAAGCCAGCCTAAGGATCCCTTTTGATCAAATCAAAAAGAATAACCCGAAGAAGAGACAAATATATCATCACCTCTTTCAAGTTCCTTTCTTCTTCCACTTCCTCATTATTTTTTATTTCCATTCTAAAATAATAACTCCAATATATAATATATACTTTGATGTTATTATAAATATGGTACTACCATATTCATTATTCTATCCATCCTTTTAATGACATGTCACCATACGTGCGTACGTACGACTTACCATCTCCACATCGTGGTGTAATTGTTATTCAATACATTATTATTTGGATGGGTATAATAATGATGTGTAATTTATGTAAATAATAAATATAACATGATAATTATTCTTTATATATGATATTCCATCCAATAATATATTATTTTAAAAGAAAAATAATGATATTGTCACTTGTGGGTATGTACGGATTACCGTCCCCATGAATGCGATGAGATTCATTCCCCATCATATCTATTCAAGACATATTTTCATTTGATGATTAAAAATAATGTTTATAGACTTGATATAATTTTGGATATGAATAACATACATTCCATCCATAACAAATATGTCTCACATAACAAAGAATATAAAGGAAAACGAATCCGCTAACACCCAAAACGACAATAATACTAAGATATTATTAACAAAGCAATATTAGAAGATCATATATGATATCATTTTAATGAATATGATTCTTTTATAATTTAATAACAATTATTTCACCATCATAATATATGTTAATCTACTCTTGACTAAGGAAAATTATAAAGTAAGGGGTTTCTTATCTCACTTTTAATTCTATGAGATTTCCATTGTTCGCCAACTATTCATTAGATGTGGTGTATTGTGTACCTCCATTTGATATATATTATCATGATTCTCTTTACACTCATGGTATTTTTTGATTCATTTGGTGGTTATTAAATTTTGTTCATAGAACTCAATTGATCACAACAAAGTAAGGGTTTTCATATCATATTTTATTCATGTGAGATTCATGCTATGTTGGCCATTATTTCTTTTTGTGTGGCATATGTATTGTACATGATTGTATTAATTGTGTAATATACTTTAATGTATTGGTAATTACATCTTCATTGTATGATACTTCTTTCATGGGGAATATGTTTCATAATTTACCAAATCAGTAAGGGAATTTCAAATTTCAATTTCCACTCATTGGGCTCTACGCGTACTTCGTTGATTATTTTACTCAATGATTATGTGTGGAATCACTATTTATTATTTGTGTAGTAATTTATACTCCCCTTTATGTGGATATAATTTTAATACACATAATAAATCCATTGATAAATTCTCAGGTCATCGATATGAACTTGATAAGAGTAATTTTAACTCAATCTCCATTTATTGAGTTAAACATCCAATTCATTGGTGTTGTTTATACAAGAATATGTGTGAATGCCCGATGATTAATTTACACTAAATATCCAATAATATTTATTGTATTTATGTTTTTCACACATAATTATGTCGTTGTTTTATCTTTAACCTAAGTATATGGTCTTTATAAGAGATTTCATCTCAATTTACATTCCATTGAGACTTTATTATTGTTATAAACCAATTTGATTTTACATGGTGTATATAATGTACTTTGACATAGTATATCGTGAATATATATATTACCATGATATTATAATGTTTTGATTACCTCAATTATTTTTATTCAAGTTTCTCTCTTTTGGTTAGGAACTCTAACTAAAATATCATTTTAAATGTTTTAATTATTTATTATTCTAAATATTTCTCATTAATGTCCATGTTTTAAAAATGGTTTTAACAATTTATTTATATGGACATTAATGTTTTAAAATTAAAATTCATTTTATAATATTCAAAGTGGTATGGGAAACTTTGATTCAAAAATCTATTTTCAATTGGTTTCTTGAAAAATAGTGTGACTTTTAAATGTTTTCAAGAAGAAGGGGGATATTTCTCTCAAATAGTTTTGATGATTATTTTCATCTATGTCAGTATCCTATATTATTCTCAATTGAGGTTAATCAATTACAATAAAATCTTCCATATTGTATTGAATGAGTTATGTTTGACTGTGGATGTGCTATTTTTATACCATTCATGGTTTGTGGATAAAGTATTGAAATTTCATATTCTTGTTTTAATACGAATGTTTATGTTATGTTTCAAACTTTTCATATGAGGAATGCACTGGACTGATTAAGTGAAGGGTGGAGCCTGTTATAGCTCCTCGATGCATCGGTAGTTATCACAAGACAAATTAGTGTCTTGGCACAAGGCCTTAACAAAATATTGTTTGTAGTCTTGGCATAAGGACTTGACTATGTGGTTCTGAAGTCTGGCATTATGCATTCTGTCATTATGAAAGTGGATATTGAAATTTCATGTGATTATTAAACTATTAGAATATCCATGTGAATAAGTAAATGGAATTATTTGGTTTTATCTTTTCCATATTATTATGATGTTCAAATTTAAAAGGATTTTGTTTTATTCTTATACAATGCGTTAAATTTTTATGCTTATTTATGAATGTTTCTGGTATATTTTTATCCTTACTAAGAATCTGAGATCACTTATTTCTCGGTTTTATTTTTTCTAGGATGAAAAGAAGTATATTATAACTGACCTTCAAGGATATTCTATGGGATCTTAGTGTTGTCTATGGAAACAATGTTGTTGTAGTTCTCCATTTTATGATGTAATGTAAACCTTATGAATGTATCTAGTACTTCCAAGGATACTAAACTAATCAATATTTTGAGACTTGATCTTTTGTGATCATGCCAATGATACGTAACATTTCACCGACTCTGGGTAACTGGGGTCGGGGCATTATATTTGGTATCAGAGGAAGTTTAGTGCAATCATGGAAACTAGATTTAGATAAACTCTGATTAGAGCACATAGCCCTAAGATAGAATTTGAGGATTAGCATAGAAGAACATCCTAAAATTTTGGTGTAGTATAGATTTTGTGAGTTTTCCAAGAAATACATCCTTGTCTGGATACGATTAGGTAGAAGCAGCTCTACCACAGATGTACCTATGGGTAAAACCCGAAATACCGCTTTGGGCTAGACTCGAACTGGAACCAGTGCATGACAATGGTTTGTGCTGCACTCTTGGTTATGACACTCCGTGGGGATATTCTTAGGGTAATTACATTTTATTTGCAAACTGATTTGAAGGATTTTAATATAAGACGAGAATAAATGAAATTGGTTAATCCTAAGTTGTTTCAAATTAAAAATATGGTTTCATGATATTCTTTAAATGATTTTATTACTACTATTACACACACAATGATTTCTTGTTTTAGTCAATGGCTGGATTCCAAGGAAGTCATATTAGCTTTGTACATGATGTACAAGGTGGGAACGATGCTGGAAATTAGAAACAAAATGGAATGTTGGTAGGTGTAAAAGATATCGTGTTTATGCCAAATCAGATTTCCAAAAATATGATCAACAATATATATATTAACTATCTCCCAGACTCAACAAAGAAGACAAAGGTGATGAATGATAAGAGCTCCAGTAGTGGAGACCATAGAGAAAAGAATCCTTAAATTCCATCATGCAAAAAATGTGGAAGGAGACTCCCAGAAAAGTGTCTCAATGGAACAAATAAATGCTTTACGTGTGGGAAAGAAGGACTTAAAGTAAATAATTTCCAAGGAAAAATGAAGAGTTCTATGGAAGAAAATAAAAATGGTCCCAAGAATCCATTTACAGTCATTTCATGTAAATGTAGTTGACCTGACCATTACCCGAGTGAATGCCTTATTCTATAGGATATATTCTTGGTCAAAGAAGAATATTTGTGGAAATAAATGGTTGGAGAAATGTTTAAAAGTATTAGAGCTCCTTGTTGATGTGATTACTTGGGAATAATTTTATCTTTTATTTGTAACCCTGCAGTTTTTCAGGTGAAAATGGTATTTGAGGAAGAATTATCTTTTCTCTTATGGATATAGTTATAAAAACCCATTTGGTTTTATATGATCAATGGGTTTGAGACAATTATAAGTTTTTATATTTTGGAATTAAAATTCAAGGTATGAGATAACATTTCTGGTTAAATTATGTGAAAGTTATTTTGAGTAATTTTTCTCATTATGGTAATATTACAATATATTGTTTTTTAAAAAGGATAACACGTAGACTGTGTGACAACTCGTCGTGTCGAACAAAGCTGTGGGAATCGAACTCGTAACCAGAGTGTGATTGGGATTTATCTCCTACCACTGGACTACATGAAGTCCCTGGTTATTGTGACTAATTATTTTTATTTAAATGATTTTATTGATCAATAATAAGTTGATTTGGGATCTTATGTCTTATCAAATGAATACCCTTAGTATAGAAAGAAGATTTGGGGATTAAGAGATAAATGTTATTTTGAAAGATGTTCACTCTATTGGGAACACTATATGCCTAAGGAAAATAGAATACTATGAGATTTCATTTGAGGAGTAATGGTAGAGTTTTATCTATGTTTTTATTGTGTATTTATAGTTATTTGGTTTATTTATGTAAATGATTAACCTATAATAGAGAATATGTGATTAGGTTAATTACTTTTAATTATGTGACTTTAAGAGTAGTCGATGTCATCTGGAGATACAATTTAATGTGGAAGACTACATATCCAAATTCTTCTAATTTTTGGGATTCAATATTGGTTTGGATTATATTCAAGGATTTTAAGGACAATTGTTTATTTAATGGTATTTATTTATCTTTGGGGTGTTGTTTGTTTAATTTTAGAAATTAAGATTAGTGTTTCTTTCCCTAAAGGATTATCCTTTTGGGGGATCATCTGATATTATACTAACCATTTTGATTTTTATTAATCTTTAAATACAAGTTAAATATATAGTTTATCCTTTGTGGATCATGTGATTCACTAGAAGTTGATTCTAGCTCATTCGGTGGGACCAATTTATCTTGAATACTCATCCTTTGAAAAAAAATGAGTTAGTTGTAGAAATTTATTAAGGAATGAAACTTTACTTAAAAAGTAACTATATCTCTTTATGTTCTTAGTCAATCTCATAAATAAATTCCTCATATTTATGAAATGTAACTTAAAACAAAAAAAAACATTTTCCATTTACTTTTCCTACAGGGAAACTAATGAGCGTTTGTCCCATCACAAGTTTTTGGTTTTCTTGTTGATAACTCTATCATGATCATGTTTTCTATCCCACTTCATCAGAACTTGAAACTTAGTTTATCTTCCATATCCTTGTTTTCCTACATGGAGTCGTAGTATGGGATCTCTTGGGTGACCTTTGTACTTCTCTTCCTTTATTTTAAACTGATAGTTTTATTGACTCTTTTTCCAATGTGGGACTTTTAATTATGTTCCCAAGCCCAATTTTAAAAATTACGAGGATGCAATTTCCAAAATGTGGGTAGAATGTAACACCCCTAGCTTCCATGGTATGTTTCCCTTTGAATAATGTAATAGCTTGCATTGTACGCAACTTCAAGATTCTAACACACCGTGACCAATCAAACTAGTCGTTATGAATAGTAATACACACTTTTTGAAATTATATAAATTTTATCTTTCAAAATGTAGTTCATTTTTGGATTCAAAATATCGAAATTAGCTTAGGGTGAATTTTTGGTATTTTTATGAAAACATTCAATTTTTGATGAATACTGAAAAACACTCAGTTATAGTTTAAAACCTAATTACTATTTAAATAATTATTTATTTTATTTAAATTTATTTTTGGTAAAAATAGATACATAATACCTATATAAGTAATTCATTGGAGTCAAAATATAATAATTTTATATATATATAAAATTTATTGAACCTTTTAACCATCTTTTACCAACTCCTAGAAGCATTAGAAAATTTAAATAAAACATAATTTTACCACTTCTATGAATTGAATTTCAAAAATCCAAGAGACATAGTTGATATCAGTAAGTCAAATTTCATTCAATTAGATAAAAATAATTTTTTGTGAATAGTAACATTTGACTTTTATTTACCACAGTTAAAAGTAAATAGGGTAATTAAGGGTAAAAATGATATTATTATTACCCTAACAGATGTCCTAATTCTACTGGATAAGTATAATTCGACCAAAAACAACCGTAGGAATAAAATATGATTCTTTAGGTCAACTTGAATTATATTAGGACATTTATTTTTATTTAATTCAAAGAGGAGTTAAAAATGTTAAATTCAAAGCTTAATAACTAATCCATTTTTAATATTGGGAAATACATAAGATAAATTCGATTATAAATATTCATTATAAAGATAAAATTTTTCCTAAATAATGATATTTTATTTAAATTTTTCAGAAATTATATAATATATTTTATTTATGACACAATGATGATGCAATAATTACCTAATTAATGAAATATTAAAATATTTGATTATATAAATATCCAAATAAATTCAATTTGAGACTTTTAATGAATTAAACTAATTTTGTAGGTTAATATGACATGTAAGGGTTGTTTAGATGAATTTTTTTCGAAGTAATAATGTTCTTATGAATTTAGAAAAAACAAAATACAAAATAGTGTCAAAATTGACATAAAAGAGTTTTTAAAACAAATTTTATATTATTAATAGATATTCTATAACTAAAAATATAATTTTGGGCCCAAAGACTTATATAATTATAGTTGTATCATTAATGAACCTCTTGGGGGTCTCTTGGTAGTATATAGTAAGTTTATTAATTATATAATATAAAAATACAAAGAGACATGGTAAATATCAAACTATTTAACTAAAAGTTAAATCTAAATGATATAGTTAATATAGTGACCAAAACCTATCTAAAACCTATTGGTTGACTGATTTTAAACCCATTCCCACCTTATCCTTTAAATATTCCATTTTGGAGCCATTAGAAACTAAAATCAATTTTATTATAAAATAATATTTATAGCTTTTCCTAAAGTGCCCCTTACCTCTCTTATAAAAGGGCACTCCCCCTTCTCTCTAATTCACATCTTCAATTCCATTTAGATCAGCCAAAGACTACCCAAATACCCTCTCAACTATCCTGCCTTCATCTAAGAGACCCTCCTTTAGTCATAAAACCAACCTAAGGTGCCCTTTTGATCAAATCAAATGGAAGAAACTGAAGAAGAGGTAAATATTTCATCACCTCTTTCAAGTTCCTTTCTTCTTCCACTTCCTCATTCTTTGTTATTTCCATTCTAAAATAATAAATATAGTATATTCTATATACTGTGATGTTATTATAAATATGGTACAACAAAGTTGGTGGCACGCTAATTGAACGTCTGGAGATCAAGTTATAAGCGTTTCCACTCCGAGGGCCCGGTTGGTTTCGTGTTCGAACCAACCCGGACATACCCAAAGTTCTCTGAAAACATGAATATAATATTCCGAAACGACCATCTCGATCCAAGGATCCCAATGCAACTGATGGTGTGTTGATCAAAGGTTTGTAGCCCATGTTATGGTTGTTTGAACAGATCTGTCTGAAAGTAGGGGGTTTGGGCCCGGTCCGACCCGGCCCAATACCCCCTAGGTCGGCCCGGCCCAGCCCAGCGCAGCGGCCTGGCCCAACTCAGGTGACCCGGCCCGATGCGGGCGGTCCAGCCCGGCATGGGCGGTTCTGCCCAGCGCGAGCCACTGCTCGGCTCGTGGCCGAGCTGGACGCGAGGGGGGGGGGGCGCCCCCCCCCCCCCAATTTCCGAAACGGAGGACCCCTGTGGGGTCTGCCCAAGATGTCTTGGCTGGGGGTTTTGAACCCCCGAACTTCTAGGAAACGGCTGACCATATTGGCCGGCCGGTGTTGCTACCATGGGACCCGCCGGTCCCACCTCCTGGTGTGTCGGCGATCGGACGAGTCCGGTCGCCTCCTCTGCAACTGTCGTGGCCTTTGTCGGCGGCCCCTGTCTGACCTGCGCGGCGCGACGGCGCCACGCCCTTCCACTGCAGCCCTCCCCAGCCATAACCTTTTGGTACTCCGGCATGGTGCGATGGTGCCGCACACCACCACCATGGCCCGCTCCAGCCGTGGTTCCTTCGGATTCACCGGCAAGGCGCGACGGCGCCGCACATCTCCGCCGCGGCCCGCTCCAGTCGTGGTTCTCTCGTCCCCGTGTGGTGCATCGGCACCGCATCGCCTCCATATCTAGCCAAAAATAAAACCAACAAAAAAAGGGGAGGAGGATCGGCCATGTTTGTGTGGTCTGACCTCCTCCGTTATATTGATAACAAGCAACCAAAAACACGACACGCTCAACGATAGACAAAGTGAACATTTAAATGATTAAATTTGAACTCAACCACTACCTAGAAGAAATTCGCGGAAGCTAGCTTTACGAGGCTGGTTTTGATAAGGTTGTTGGCGTGCACCCAAGGAGAGGATGGCGCCACACACCGGCTGTGGAGAGGAGAAGGAACGACACCCCAATCACTCCTTGTGGTGACGACGTTCTTCGTCGAAGTCTTGACGTTCTTCAAAGAAGGTGATGGAATTCTTCAAACATAGAGTTTTCTTCCCAAAGTCTCCTCAAAACTAAACAACAAAAATAAAATAAGGCTTTTTCATTATTTTATTTACTTATGCCAACAATTTAAAATGTCAAAAGTTGAATTCACTTAAGTAATCTTGAGTTGTCAAAATGAATGGGGTGTTAAGTTGGCATTGTTAAAGTGAGGGAGAGTCACATAATTAAAGAGGGGGGTTTAGGGGAGTTAGGGAATTTGAACAGGTGGGGGCTCGTGTGGGCCCCACCTCCCTCATTACCACACATGGGAAGTTGGGTGGTCATGGGCCCCACCAACAACTTCTCATGATAGTGTTTAACTACCATGGATAAAATCAAATTGCACGCAATTTTATTTTACTTATCATTTAATCCCCAATTTTTTTACAACTCCTCCGGTGAAAACGCAACTCTAGAAAAGGTCTTCCTAAGAAATTATCGGCGCTACGGTTTCATTGGTGCCCTCGGATTTCGATTCCGAGGACCGGTTCAAAAGTTAGAAAAACCTACTCGTTCGTTCACTGAACGTACTCGAGCTAAACTTCGAAAATTGATTCCGGGCACACCAGGCCTTGGAATCAGGTGCTGTCAAAAATTTCATACTCATAAAATCCCAAAGAAATTAAGAAAAAAATTTCCTTGGAATTTATGGGTCTTTACAGAAAAAAAATATGTTAACACCCGAAACGATGATAATACTAAGATATTATTAACAAATAAATATTAAAAATCATATATGATATCATATTAATGTATATGATTCTTGATTAATTTAATAAAAATTATTTCACCATTATAAAGGAGGTTAACCTACCCTCAACCAAGGAAAAGTACAAATTAAGGGGTTTCTTATCTCACTTTTAATTCTGTGAGATTTCCATTGTTCGCCAATTATTTATTGGATGTGGTGTATTGTGTATTGCCATTTGATATATATTATCATGATTCTATTTATACTTATGGGATTTTGTGATTCATTTGGTGGTTATTAACTTTTTTTCATACCACTCGATTGATCATAATGATGTAAAGGTTTTCATCTCACATTTTATTTATGTGAGATTCATGCTATATTGGCCACTATTTCCTTTTGTGTGGTGTATGTAATGTCTATGATTGTATTAATTGTGTAATATACTTTAATTTATGGGTATTTACATCTTCTTTTTATGATACTTATTTCATGGGGTGTATGTTTCATAATTTACCAAATCGGTAAGGGAATTTCAATTTTCAATTTCCACTCATTGGGCTTTATGCATACTTCATTGATTATTTTACACCATGATTATGTGTGGAATCACTATTTATTATTTGTGTATTAATTTCCACTCCCCTTTCTATGGATATACTTTTGATACACATAATAACTCCATTTATAAATTCTCAATTCATCGATATGAACTTGATAAGAGTTATTTTAACTCAATCTCCATTTATTGAGTTAAACATCCAATTAATTGGTGTTGTTTTTACAAGAATATTTGTGAATGTCCCCAGATTGATTTAAACTAAATATACAAAAATATTGAGTGTATTTATGTTTTTCACATGTAATTATGTCTTTGGTTTATCCTTAACCTAAGGATGCGATCTTTATAAGATATTTCATCTCAATTTACATTCCATTGAGACTTCATTGTTGTTATACACCAAATTGATTTTATATGGTGTGCATAATGTAATTTGACATAGTATATCGTGAATCCCTTTATTCTCATTATACTATAAAGTTTTTATTACCTCAATTATTTGTATTCAAGTGTCTCTATTTTGGTTATGAACTCTAACTAAAATATCATTTTAAATGTTTTAATGATTTATAATTCAAAGTCTTTCTCATTAATGTCCATGTTTTAAAAATGGTTTTGGGGATTTATTTATATGGAAATTAAAGTTTTAAAATTAAAATTATTTTTAAAAATTTCAAAGTGGTATGGGTCACTTTGATTCAAAAATATATTTTTAAACAAATTCTTGAAAACTTTTGTGACTTTTATATGTTTTCAAGAAAAAGGGGGATATTTCTCTCAAATAGTTTTGTTGATTATTTTTATCTATGTCAATATCCTTCATTATTATCAATTGAGGTTAATCGGTTACAATACAATCTTCCATATTGTATTTAATGAGTTATGTTTGACTATGGATGTGCTATTTTTATACCATTTATGGTTTGTGGATAAATTATTGACATTTAGTATGCTAGTTTTAATATGAATGTTTAAGTTATGTTTCAAACTTTTCATATGAGAAATGAATTGGACTAAATAAGTGACGGGTGGATCCCGCTATAACACCTCGATGCATCGGTAGGTCTCATGATACAAACTATAGTCTTGGCACAAGTCCTTGATAAAATCTTATTTTTAGTCTACGAATAAGGCCTTGACTATGTGGTTATGAAGTCTGGCATTATGCATTCCATCATTATGAAAGTGGATATTGATATTGCATGTGATTATTAGACTAGTAGAATATCCATGTGAATAAGAAAATGGAATTATTTTATTTTATCTTTTCCATATTATGCTGAAGTTCAAGTTTAAAAGGCTTTTGTTTTAGTCTTATCCATTTCCTTAAATGTTTATGCTTATTTATGAATGTTTCGAGTATATTTTTATATTTACTGAGCATCTGATCTCACCCCTTTCTATGTTTTATTTTTCCTAGGATGCAAAGAAGTATATTATGACTAACCTACAGGGATATTCTATGGGATCTCAGTGTTGTCTATGGAAACAATGTTGTTGTATTATTCCATTTTATGATGTAATGTAAACCTTATGAATGTATCTAGTACTTTCAAGGCTACTAAAATAATCTATCTTTTGAGACATTATCTTTTGTGATCATTCCAATGATACGTAATAATTCACCGAATCTAGGTAATTGGGGTCGGGGCATTACACTAAATCAATGTTACAATGCACATACCATAACTAGATGACGATGAAACCAGGTGGACACCATGATCAAGGTATGATGTTCTTTCTTTGGGAATAATGTGATTTTATTGAGGTAAAAAATGTTAATATTTATAAGTCTTCATGAATTTAGATTTTGATGTCATTAGGAGTTGGGATAAAAATTAGAGGTATTATACAACCATTGAGGTTAAGTCATGTTAGGGTTATTTTGTAGTTTTATGAAAAGGGAAAACATGCAAAATGGGTGACAACCCATCGCGTCCAGCAAGGATGTAGGAATCAAACCCACAACTAAAGGGTGATGAGGTTGCATCACCTACCACTAGCCTATATGAATCTGTTGGTTAGTATGAATTATTCTTTTTACTTAAAAGATGTTATTGATCAAGATAGAAAATTTTATTTTTATCTGCTTTTCCAGAACCGCTTTTTGGGTGAGCGGGAACCGTGACATACAAGACATTACCAGATCAAAAAAATCAAAAGCCAAAAAAGATGAATTACACTTTCATTCAAATCTCACAGCTACTCCTAGACTCCTCGGGGCACATATCCTCAGTCATTGAACCTCCTCAAGCCACACCCCCGACATCGACCCACTTCATCGTCACCTTCAATACCTTCTTTAGAATTCGCCGACAAGAACCCACCGGACATCGCAACCGTAGCTTGAAACAACAATACAGAAGATACCTTTACCCTTTCTGTCATCCAAACACCATATCTTCATCATCTTTCATAAAACATCATCAGCCTCAGATAGCTAAACCTCGCGCCTCACACGCTATCAACCGTACACGTCACCTCCCTTCGTCGGCGAGACACATCACCGTCAGTGTCGATGTCACCACAGGGTCGGACATCACGGGCCTTGTCTTCCCCTTCTGAACTCTAAACCAGGGTCGAACACCATCAAAGAACATTCACAATGAAGAAGAAACCTGGAATTGATCCATCGTGACAGGAACTAACAAAACTGAATCAAAAAAGAAATCATAATGATGAAAACCAAAAACCGAAGAATCAAACCAGGCCACACAGAGAGCATCATCAACAACCAAATCCCACCTCCCAAAACCTTAGAAGAACCAAAGATCCGGGTCCAACTCGGAGCGGATCATATGGTCTTGAGGTAAGGGCCGGGATGAAAACTTCCATGGACTCCGAACAGCAGCAAAGAGAAAAATGATTTGGTGATTAAGTGATGAAGGTCACTTTAGAAGATGTTTTATCTTTTGGGAATACTATATGCTTAAAGAAATAGAATACTATGGGATTTCATTTGAGGAATAGTGGTAGAATTTTATTTTTAAAGAATCTATGTTTTTATTGTGGACATGTGGAAATTTGGGTTATTTATGGAAATGATTAATATATCATAGAGAATATGTGATTTGGTTCATTACACTTTAGAATTATAGTTTAAGATTATTTAATGTTATATGGAGATAAATGTTATGATTTTTTGTGGAAGACTGTGTGATTAAATTATTCTGAGTTTTGGGTTTCAATCTTAGTTTTGATTATATTAATTAATATTAAGGAAAATTGTGTATTGAATGGTCTTTATTGAACTATTTGATTTGTTTGTTCAATTATGGAGATTAAGAGTTTTATGTCTTTTTATAAAGGGTTATATTTTTGGAGATTATCTGATATCATACAAAACATTTTGGTTTTGGATAATGTCAAAAGATATGGGAAATATATGATTCGTCTTTTGTGGATCATGTTATTCTCTTGAAGTTGATTCTAGCACTTCTGGTGTAACCATGTCATCTCAAATGGTCATCTTTTGGAGAAAGGATGAGTTTGTTATAGAAATTTATTAAAGGATGAAACTATACTTGATAAGTATGTATATTTCATTATCTTCTTAGTCAATCTCATAAATAAATTTGAAACTTTATGAAAATGGACTTGAAACAAAAAAATTCCATTTAATTTTCCTACATGGAAATCAAATACCATTTAACCTATCAAAAGTTTGTGGTTGTATTGTAGTTAACATTCTCCTCGTCGTGTTTTCTATCACTCTCCATCAGAACATGACACATATTTTCTCCTCCAAATCCATGTTTTCATACATGGAATCCTGGTATGTGTTGTCTCAGGTGACCTTCATACTTATCTATATTTCTTTTAAAGTGAATGTTTTATTGATTATTTTTCCGATGTTGGACATTTAATGACGTTTACGAGCCCAATTTTAAAATTTCAATGATGCAATCTCCAAAAGGGGGGAAAGATGTAACATCGCAGGTAAATAAAGAATATGAAAATTTCATATTTATTAATTTTTGTGAAATAAATATTAAATTTACATTAAAGGGGGTTCTATGTTTGATAGAGTACTCGACAAGCAACAATGGGTTTCTATGAAATCTCATGTTGCACACAAGGCTGAGTCATACTAAAAAATAATAATATAATATTATTTTTAATGGTATTTAACGCATAACCATTGTGTTGGTGAAAAATGAACATAACTAACTAAAATATTATTATACATGTTTGTTAAATATCTTTAAAATTATCCAAAAAGTTTTGGAGGCTTAAAATAAGAATGGATCCATTTTTAAGCATCAAATACTCTTATATTCATTAAAATGTCGATTTACCAACTTTTTATGGAGAACCCATTTTAAATTTAGTTTTTGTCACTTTTATGAAAAGTAACATTAATGAAGGAAGAAAATAATAATGGGAAGTAAAAAAATAGAATTGTGATAAAATATTTCTCCATATTCGCAACAATAATTAATATTATTACTCTTAATAGTAGATTTATTTTAACCTATGGATAAAATCCAAATAGGTGATATGAACTGGATCTATTTATATATCAAACACAATTCAGATGGATGTAAATCAAAAAAAAGGAAGAACACTGCACTGGCCAACCTCCCTCTAAATGGAATCCAGTTGATGAATATCCATTCATGGGGCTCTTATAAGAAGAAGTCTGAACCCATGAAAATGCAGTACGTTAGTGGGGTTAGGTTGTCTCTAGAGAAGAGGTTATTTTAGTATGTGTTTCTATTTTATTGTGTGGGTTCATTATGCATTGAAAATAATTATTGATTATGTTTGATGATAAAATCTATATGTTTTTTAATTTAGTTTTAAAAATAGTTGGATAACCTATGATTGCCCCTTCACACACCTATTAAATCATCATTCAGATCATCTCTCCTACCCTGTCTCTAATTTTCTAAAACCTCACTAATCACCCTCACCTTGTAATTTATGCTTGGATAGTTGAATGAAATAATCATTGAACTCAATATCCATTCTAAGAAATTTGGTTGGATATATTTAATCACTTTTGAATCAACCCACATATCACCATCGAAAAAAGTGAAGAAAGTCTACATGGCATGTGTTTATAAAACTAAGGTTCCTAGGGGATCATGCAGTCACCAAGAGAGGGGGTAGTGAATCAGGGGTGGCAAAATTTTTAAAATTAAATTAAACATAAATTATTCCATTTGTTAAGTTTATTGAAATATAATTATTAGTTAAGATATATAATTCATACATATGATCCCTCGCCTCTTCTCTCTTATGAAATGATGATAATCTAATGTAAATAGAACACTCGGATTTTTACAAGATCTAACCTCAATGTGAGAACCTACTCCTTAACCTATTGACTTCTTTTAAGACACAAATTATTCCACTAATAATAATTTTCAAAACTCACAAAGTTGTGTGGGATGTTACAATATTAACCCACATGCTTCATTGTTTTATCAAAGAGAAGGGTATTTATACTGAAAAATAAATTTTTGATATCTCCCAAAAATCTCATCCTATATCCCAATAATAATAAAATCATTTTTTATATTGGAACCAACATTCTTTAAAATTTATTCATGAACTTCCTCGTGGATTGAGCTTTAACAAACACTTGATATTACACTGTAATTTTCATGCATGTCATCCATATCATCTTTCATGTAGAATGTTATTATGTAGCACTATCTTCCCTGTACATAAACAAATGGAACATCCCCAATTCATTTATTGACATATTCTATGATTTCCTCCATATCGTATTCTATATATAGAGAACTCTCTCTTCTTTAGAGCCTCATGTTCTCGAGTACTCACTCTCTATTATTCATTTTTATGATAGAAAATTTATATTAATTATTTAGTAATGAATCACATGAACTTTACCAATTTTTTTGTGTGGTTTATCCTTTAGATCATCCAGGTTTTTTCATTGATTATCTTTTGATGTGTTTACATTTGGGTTTACTTTATTTAATGGATATTCTTATATATTTTCATTCTACGTATTTCTTAGGGTATTTAATCTCCCTATCTTATATAAATTACTTACTCAACTGTAAATGATAATGACAGTGTTTTTTATTCTTCAATTATTTTTATGGAAATAATGAAGGTCAATTTTTCCATTATCTAATGTAAATGGATGCTTCTAGATATAAAATTTTCAATTTACTCCTCCTTAATCCTTCATCAAAAATAACATCTAAATTCATTTATTTATTTTTGACATATTCTAGAGGTAGATATTGTTTCTAGGGTGTTTGTTATTTTGATAGTTCCTCATTCCGGAATATGTTATTTAGTTGTACTTTCTTTTGGATCAACCATAGGTTGATTTTTCTTTCATATCATCCTCTATCCACATTGGTTCCTACATTTGAGGGTTTCAATATCCATATTATATACTTAAAATTATTCTTCTTCTAGGATACTCATATTAAACTTAATTTCATTTAACTTACTCATTGAAATTCCCACAAACTATTGAAAAAATATAGTATATCATCATCATTATCTAATGGGTACTTCAATCCCCCCATTTTGATTTGTTGTTCATACCAATTTAAAATAATAAAGTAAATAATATTTCTCCCCCTTATTGGAATTAAATTCAATGTCTATTTTTTCTCATTCCAAGAACATTAGGTGAGGTACCATCATAAGTTTTTCATCATCTCCCTTTTTCATCTATTGAGCCAGATATAAAATTGGAACTTATTGAGTGTAGGATAACATAACTTTTCTTATATAAATAAGTGAAAAATAATCCAAATATAAGTCTACATGATCCATTCTCATTATAAAAAACACGATTGATCAAATCATACATTAAATTTATCTATAATTTTTGTTAATTGATTCAAAATTTTATAAAGACTTCTTTTGGGGGTACGTTCATCATATTTTCATTAAACATACATTCCTACAATAGTCTCAACAAATATATTGGTAACATTCAAGAATAAAAGAATGTCTCTCCCCTTTACAAGATAATTTTTACTTTTTCATCAACAAATAAAATTTACCCCTTTGAAATTAAACATAAATTTTCATATAAGTGTGGGAGAGTATAGACAATGCACCTTAGGGATGACATCAACTATTATTCTCGATATTTTTTTATCTAATGTTTCATAAATATAATCCCATGATTCAGCCTCTGGGTACTTCAATTTCACTATAGGGATCCACATAAAATATATCACCTTCAATGACCTTCTCAATGTACAGTCAATAAAACATAGGGAATAATGTGAATCTTCCATTATCTTCAATTAGAGAAACAAGGATAAGAATTTTTCTTAAACCCTAAACTCTCTTTCCGATAGAAATATTTTTATTCTTACCTTCACCCTTAACATTCCAAGAAAAAATCTTCTTGGGTGTCATGGATTTATTTTATTAAAATTTATTCACTTTTTTTAGTTTCTTATTTTGAACTTTAGTAGATTGTTTCATACATTATTTTTTTTCTTATTCCAATCTCCCAAATTCCTCAAACTATTTTGCAAAAATAATCATACAAGCCTTCAGATTGAATTTATGTTTCTTCTTCTTCTAAAAATTTTCATTCATAATTGTTTTTTTCTTATTCATTTTTCATTTTAATCACTATCATATCCCATATAGGTATCATTTTTATGAAATTTTAAAAAGTTTAGTTGGATAACATAAACCTTCCACAAAAAATCTTATCTTATAGTAAGTTACTACTTAAAGGTAACTTCTTGTAAACTACAACTTCTTAATAAAATATGTATTCCACCATTCCAATTTTCTTGTTTCTTTCCTAAATTGACTAAATTTCATGATTGAGACCAGTTACATTTTCTTCAGCATTAATGAATAGTTTACGATTATCCATGAAGTATTATTTTATTTTACAAAATTGGTCTCTTTTATAGGGTTTTACATGTTCTGAAACTTTTTCCTTGGGTGAAACCATCCTTATCACTTCAATTTGATTACACATCAATTAATCTTATCTATATTTTTATAAAAAAAATTATATCCTTTTTTCATCAGAATTTTCTAATTTATTCTTGGTATAATTTTACTACATATTTTTATCACTATAAAAACTTCCTCTGAAACTTCCAGAAAAAATTTCAAGATATTTAAATTTATTACATGTTAGTATTTTTTTCTATGAGGGTTGGTTTTACATAAATGGTTTTACCTTACCATAAATTTTTCTACCCCTTAATGTTGGAGTTATTTGTTCCACACATTATTATATTATTCTAATAATAAATGGACATATTTCCAAACAATCCACAAAACCAATTTTAACTAATACTATTTGGCTTCTTCTATTGTGTTGAATTTAGGATGGTGGAGACTTCTTAGAAAACTACATTATTCTTGATATTTACTTTGTTATTTTAGAAATATTAGGGGAAACTCTTTACATTTTATTTTCATTCTTCCATCCTTAAAAAAGAGGTGGGTTTATACAAACCTTTATTCACCAATTTTCACTCAAACTATAACTTACATTATTGAAACTGTTGGAGTTAGTGCATGAAGATTCATCAGAATGTGGGGTTACATTTTTCTTCAGCCTATTAAAAGTGATAAATTATGACATTTTCCAATTCTCACTACTTCTAGATTGAGTCATCCCTTAATTAAGACATTATTTTTCAATTTTGTAAGTGGATATTCTCTTATATAACTCGGATGATTCAAATTGTGTAGCTTCCAGGTTTTTCAATCTCACCAGTAACTCAAGAAACATGAAATTTATTGAGTTATTATAATTTTCAAGACACATTAATTTATATTCACATTAAAATTTAGACATTTCATCTCTTATTCATGAATATTAATCACCACTTTCAAGTAAATATGAAGTTCCTTTACTCTATTTTCCTTGATCTCTAGTTGAGTATTCTTAAGATCTATGATTTTTTTGTGAGTATCTTCTAGTGTGTGTAAATTTCCATTACAACTTACATTTAACCACATTCTCACCAAAACTCTTCTATAATGTTTCATTCATAGGGTTGAAATTTTCATGATAATGTAATGTCTCTTTCTCTTTTCCTTTAGAATTTTTAATAAGAAATTTATATTCCCATTACTTCTTTCAAAATTAATTCTATATCCTAATAAATTCGTATTCTAGATATGATTTGACATCCTAATGTCCCTTGATATAAGCAAGTATATTTTTAATAACTTCAATTGTTAAATTTTTCATGTAGTCATTTATTTCTGAGTAAAAATATTCAATAGTCTCAATAAGATTGTATTCACCATAGATAGAGAAAGTTTTTTTTTCAAAAAGACAATTAGTTATAATATTTTTTCTATTATCTAATCAGTCAATTTAACTTCGTGTAGTGGTGTATCCTCCTTCTACTACTTTTGAGAGGCTATATTTCTCTACTTCATAGATTCTTTATTTTTCTGTTTCTATAAGGTTTTGTTCCAAACCACAATGTTGTTACAATGAGTGATAAAACCCTTCATCCCAGTCTTAACATGATTATATTTTAGGAATATTTACTTCATGTAAGGCAATTTAACATGATTAAAAATAGACTTGTTGATATAAATATAAGTAAATGTTACTCCAATAATATTTGATATTCCTAGGGGAACTTACAATCACACTGAGAGAGGGAGACTTAGTGGTGACCAACTTTTTACTGATTATGTTCAATGTAAATCCTTCCCTCCATTATGTTGGTCAAAAATAAATTATCAGTTAATATTTTGAGATATTACTTATGATACCACAACACTTATCCATTTTACTATACATATAATGTAAAGTATACACAACATAGTGGTTTTTACAAGATTTTTCCTCAATGTGAGAACATAATCTTTACCTTTTTGACTCCCGTCAACTCATGAATTCTTCTAGTAATAATAATTTTCAAAAATTATAAATTGGTCTGAGAGGTTACTATCTTATGACACATGATACACTGTATTAATCAAGTTTAGGTTCTTTATACTACATCCCATAATTCTTTTAACTCCTAAAAATTTCTTCTTATCTTCCAATAAGAATGTGCGAACATTTATACTAGAACCATCGGGCTTTAAAATTTCTTCACAGACATCCTTATATATGTAACTTTGACTTCCACTTGACCTTATATTTTACTTTTCAAGAACATATTCTTAATCTACATTCTATTATAATTTTATTCAAAATATCTCATGGTATTCTCAACTTCGACCATTTTTATCTTTTGGGGATGTTCATGGTTAGATGCTTCCTCTATTTGATATTCAATAGATATATCCTAGTATTCTATTTTCTATAAACTCAACTCAATTGTTTCTAAACCGTACATAGATAATTTCTCTACAATATATATTGGGAAGACATAAGATTCTATTTGAAATTCTTGTCATCTAATCACATCTGTTGACCATATTTTATATCATCTGAAGATTTAGGTATTTGAATCCACAAAAGATCCCACAAAACACGGTGTCAAGAATATTTAACTCGTCTATAGTTATTGTCTTGAATCAATAACTTCCCTTATATAAAAATGTCACTTTAAACATCTATCTCACCATCATTATAATTTAAGTCTTTATAATAATGTAAATTCCTTCTAGTATGACTTTATAATAATGTAAATTCCTTCCAAATTTTTTTGGAATGTTCTCTTCCATATAATTCAATCATCTATTTTCAGTTAAAACTTTTTCTCAAATCAGTATTCTATATCCTTGTGTACATATAACATTCTCAAATATGATTCATATGTTTCTGGTGGTCTCCATAAAATGCACCTTCATTTACTTCAAACTGTTCTTCTGGGTTCTTTAATCAATTAACTAAATTTTAACATCCATCTTTTGATGTTATTTAGTTTTATACAAATTTTATTCCACATATTAATTCTTTAGATTATTCAATTATAGTTTCATTTCCTTTGATACTTTGGATTTACATCATCCAATTTTTATCAGCAGAATTTACAATCTTGAATATCAGTGATTTGACCTTCAATACCACTTATCCACCATCTCATTCTTACTATTATTTGTTATTTTTTTCTTTCGAAGAATTATTTGGTATGTTCAAAACTATATGATTCTTTAGATGTATTATCAAATTATAGTAATTAGGACTTTTTATATTAATATTAGCTATTATATATATTTTTATTCAATCAAAGCGATTTTATTTGAGTGATTGAATATTAAAAAATTATCTAACATTATACCTCCAAAACATTTAGTGGCTCGATGATCTCCTTCTATAATCTCATTATAGTATCTCTTACTAGAATATCCTTCTATACATTAAAAACATCAGTAGTATGGGTTCCTTAATATTCTCTATAATATAATATTATGGATATTATTCAACATATAATGTTTACTGTATCTTATTTTGGTGTTGCACTTAATTCCTTTTTCCATATTTATGGAAGAAACTTTCTTTAAATTCTATATGAATGAATTATAGGGACATTACTGATTATTCAGTGTTGTTCATTCTTCCCATCATCTCAGTTTCTTCATTGATTTTATTCGTATATCTTTGACATCATGTTTGCTTTATTTAGTGTATCTTCTTCAAGAATCTCTTTTTGAATCATCATTCAGGTCTTTAACATCACCATCGAATATAACATACTCTTTCTACACTAGATTATGTTAAAAGTTATTCTTTATACATGAGAACTTATCCAGAAAATAATGAATATCATTTATATAATATTTTTATGTAAATGGTTGCTTATAGATATAAATTTTTTGATGTACTTATCTTCCATCCCTCAATAGAACTAAACTCATCCTTTATTAATTACTTCTAGAAATATTTTGAAATTCGATCATTCAAATACAGTTTTCATGCATATGATGGTTCCTCTATCCACAATATGTGCATTTAGTGGACTTCCTTCTAGAAAAAACAAATGTATCTTTTACTTCCATCTCTTCTTCCATTTATATATATTCTTAATTCTGATTTTTTCTTAGTATAGATTATAAAATTTGATGATTCTTCTTCCAGAACACCCATAGGTAACTTCTTATCCTTCTTCATACTTATTGACCTTCCCACAAAATATTTAAAAAAATATTATATATCATCATAAACATCATAATTAGATGGGAACATAAAAACCCAATAGTCGGAGAAGAATAAATTGAATGAATGTAATAATGAAAAACTCATATTGTATATGGAATATTAGAATGGTCAATGAAAATGAGTAGAACATATAAATAATTGAATAGAATTATTTGTTAACATGGGAATGAGAATATTCTACTTGGATCAACCATAAGACACCTAGTGTGTCATCACTATATAATTATTATAGAAATAAAATAAAACAAAATGAAATTATATAATAGTTCTATCTTGATTGAGTAATTAGAAGTAGCCCCTCACAACCCTACTCCTTAACAAATAGTCATCTTCTTATAAAATGATTTCAATAATTGGGGACCCAAGCTGAATTCTATATCTCCTTGTACCATGTGGGAATCACAGTCTCTTTCTTCTTCACTCTGGTGATACCCATGCTTCCTAAGTTGAACTAGTTCTAAGTTCCCAACTCTCATTTATTTTATCACTACCACATGTACCAACTGATGGTCTATATTCCATCAGAATTCTTTATCTCAAATCTTCATCTTCTTTTTATCCATTCCAATGATCTTCCACTTCTTATTCAATTGGATATGCACCATGTGGAAGTCTGGGACCATTCATGTTCAATTTGTGCATACTAGGGGAATATGAATTGGTTTTTCAATTAAAATCCACTTCAATCAGGAATTCCGAATTTATCACATTTTTTATAGACACTCAAAATCATATACTCGGTAGGAATATCATTTAATATGTATTTTAAAGCCATAAAAGTGATAAATTTCATGAAGGTCGGATCATTGAAGTCTTAAAGAATATTAATCCAAGAATACCTATTAATCTAAGGTCATATGGAGTTCTATTGAAGTCTAACATGCTCAGAGTGAAAATATTTGTAAATGAAGAAACTCATTTTCTCTAGTCGATGTTGACTTATGGGATAGAAGTCATATAAAATCTTCTTTTATTTTTCATTTTAGATGATCAAGAGGGGGTCCATACAAAACCCAGGGAAACAATTTCTAAGAAATGCTAAAACATATACACAACCTTGGAGTTATAGTAAATCCTTATGTCTTTTTTAATTCTTAACCACATTCTTGCAACTATAAATATTATAGAATTTTAGTGTGTTATTTTTCTAGAATAACAAAAAACAAAAACAAAATTATTTATTTAATTTAAACTAGAATTCATAAATCAATGTATGGACATCACAATTAATTCAAAATAAATAAAATATTTAAAAATAGATTTAATCCATTTGGAAATCTAATTTTTAATTTACATAATTAATAATATTAAATTTATATCTCAAGTTTCCTCAGTATCAGTGGTTAATTCCCAATAGAAAGTAGTTCAAAAATTTGAAAATATTGGCTCTCATCATCCACCCTCTCTAGTAAATAGAGGTGGATGTTGTAACTGAAACTCCCTTGTAAGATCATACGTAGAATGATCACCTCTCAAGGATCCATATTTTTTGGATTTAATATCATCAAGAAGAATCACATGGATATATTGATGAAGATGAAGTGTAAGTGAAACTAGAGGCTCCAACATAAAAATTGGCGGGGGCATGGTCTTCCTCAACCTTCATGAACTTGATAAGAATTTTTTAAAGTGTCATGTCTCCACAATTCCAAATTAATGACTCAGAATCACATATATAACGAGTCTATATATATCATATATGATAAGTAGATATATTAAAATCACTTATCGACATCATACACATGCCCTAGAAATCTAGGGGTCTTTTATATCCTTGTGCACTCTCTCTAGCCTCCTCTACCTACAATATTAGAGGTGGAATCAGATACAAATATGATTCACTCAATCAATTCAATATCATAAGAACATGACCATTTATCAGTTAATTAGAATACCACTATCAAGTTATATGGTAAATATATATATAATTTTCTACTGACACTTTAAATAAATAAACCTTATATCATAATTAGGGTAACAAAATAGAGGCTAGTAAAATAATGTCATGTGAATCATGCAAATAAAGAAATATTCATGAAGGTATAAAACCATCCATATCAGGCCAAGAGTGAAAACCAATAACCCATAAATTTTTTTCAAAATTCATCATATTAAACAAAATTAAACCAACTATAAAATTGAAAACCAAAAATAACAATCTCATGCCTAGTAATCTTGAATTTTCTAATACCTTGGTTCAATACTCCCAAGAACAATCCTTATATCAAACTATGAACACATATTATATCTTTTCTACCATATCACAAATAGTAATAAAAATAAAAACAATCCATTGGTATCACTTTTTATAATCCCTTATAAAATTCACCTTCACTATGAACAAATTGGGTGCCATAGACATCCAAAATACCTTCTTATATACAAGATGTCATTGAAATGTGGTGAGGGACTATTTATAATATTTAGAGACTATACCCTCTTTGGTACAAATTGTAATAAGTCATAATAAGAAAAATATATCGATTGTTAATAAAATATTAAATCAAAATAAAGAAGGGAATCATGGATAAATTCAAAACACAGTAATAATATCACCCACACTATAACAAAATGAGAAGTTATAATATCATACAATCATATATATATATATATATATACATATATATATATAGGATCTCTTGTGGGAATATTATGTACAACACAACCCAAAATAATCCAAATAATGAAGATAATTTCAAAACTAGAACTGTGTCCATGTTTGGTCCCACATACCAACTCCTACCGCACTTCACATTTCCTCCGTAAATAGAAAGGGCATTTCCACTACCTGGATCATAAACAATAAATTATTCATGATTATTGGGATACTCAATAATGGAGTGATTATAACTTATTAGTATATCACCAATACTGTCTCTAAATTTATCAAGTAAAATAATGATCATGTATAGTGTGATACGCCCAAATATAAAAGTAAACATGATCACATAGTACTAATAAATATTTCATGTCCATGGGTACTACATTTCCACTCAGGTGTGACTAATCTAGTTTAATCTAGATTTGGGGTGTCTCTAAACATATCAAATCATAATAATCTAGTCATCACATCTCAACCATATATAATTGCCATATTGGTCCACCATAGTATAGGGACCAGTGTGTGGGAAATGGGTCCTGATATCATGTCTAGAATAGTGGTTACAATGCCTCCATGAATAATTAATCATTAATAGATGGAAAACACATAACAATAACAAAGTCACATCCAAGGGAAAATCATCCCTATACCAATGTATATAAGTGGGCATCACAACTCATCGTTGTCATCAAGTGTGTGTATAATGTCTTTAGAAATAGTTATAATCAAATTGTGGAAAATATATCCACATTCCTAAGACACATCACTTGATAGGGAATAAAATCCTTATCTACCAGAATAATCCCAATAGATAAGTACATCCTGTGTCCCAGTCAACATCTTGAGAGAGGGAAAGCCATCCCTAGCCATGGTCATAATCTCAAGAGGGAAGAGTATCCCTATAATCAATCTACATCCCATGAAAGGTGTAATCACATATCACCTTTACCATTATCATAAAATAATATTGGTCCTATTTTGGGGAAGTATCACATCATGTTCAGTTTGGACCACTTCTAAGGTAAATCAAAAAAGGCTATGCATATCATCCTGTTACCGTGGGTACAATATCTCAGTTTTAAATAATATCATAATAAGGATATCATCCACCATCTTATAAAAAATTATATAAGTGATAAGTAACATAAAAAATTAATCATTATTAACACTGGGTAATATAATCCCACAGGAAAATCCAATACATGGTATAAAAATACTCTTACATCATAATATATGCAATTCTTCTTAAGATGGAATATTATCCAACATGATTTAAATTATATATAGGTTGGTCGCAACACACTTAACCTAAATCAATATCATATCTAAGTCATAAACTACCTATACCAATAATATAATGGAAGATTAACATTTTTGTCACCCATATTTACCCATGTTTTTAGGGTTTAAGCGGTCGCTTGTAGCGCAGCTTGAGTTATCGTGTTCTCTGAGGCCTAAGAAGACACCCAAAGAGATATAAATTTGAAGAAGTAGATTTTTATATAAATTTGAAAACACTGGTTTAATTTTATATAGGATAAAATTATAACTATGATACTTATTTTAAAACAGATTATGAGATTGTTTATATACTAGGTTATTACAAGGGATGGATTCTATGAATTTCTTTTTCAATTATTTTAATTTCATTAACTCGAGATGGATTTATTTAATGAAATAAATATGACTTCATCACTAAATAGTTTAAAAACTACACATACACATAATAATATCCTACACACGTGGAGGATGATTTTCATGATCACTACTAGGAAATGGATCTTATACTCACATGAACAATGTGGGGATAAAATTCAATAAGATGGAGGTGGAGATAAAAAAATTAATGGAAAACTAAAAAAATTAATTATTAAAAATTACAAGGGTGATAAATAACAACCAATACCACACCCTTATACTTCATTAGATCAACCTGTATGTTGTTTACCCCTCTATTGATATTATTCTTTCAATAAAATCTAAAAGTATACTTGTGAGGTCAGAATTGAAGAAGTGGGAAACACTGAAATAGTGATCACTCCACCAATGTGTGGAGAATTTCACAATGTTTGGAGTGAATAATTTCACAAATTAAGGCAATGGTATCAATGTGAGTTGAATAAGAACATAATAATAGTATAAAAATAAATTCTATTATGAAATTGAGTTTAATTGAAGAACATACATGAGAAAGAAATGTGATTACAAAGGAAAAGTAGTAGAATAACATTAGAATGAAACAAAAACCACGAATCCTTATTTTCTCTTGCCAAATTCCACCTTAAATATTGACATAGAGTCACTTTGTTTTATCTAAATCCCTAAAATTCTAACCATTAACTAACATGGACAAAAATATGAGGAATGTTTTTGGATAATGAATCTTTCCTCACTTCCAAAAAATCATGATTTTATTTTTTATCTCCTCATTGATGATCCATAAAGACCGTGATTTTGATAAAATTGGTATTATTTATTAAAATAATAAAATTTAAATATATAATTATTCTAATGTATGTAAAAATTTGATCCCAATTGAATCATTCATTTAGGAGTTATTCCTGAAATGGTGAGAAGGATTTTTGGGCCTATAAATCTAGACAAGAATTTAATGTTCAACATGGGCCACCTATAGATCCATAAAAATTTCCAAATTTGACTTTCTTAGTTTAAATAAATGTTACCAAGGATTTATTATACATCTATATGAAATTCTAGCTTCATTGGGCTTATATAATGGTTGATATAGTGATTTTATTGGGTTGTTGTCCCTTGCACATCGCCTAGAATTTTTAGGATGAATATCAAAAATAGTAGTCTTACAATGTGAATATCCAAGTGATCCAAAATGATTAATTGGTACCAATGATAGGGTAAACCTGATATTGAAATATGGAATTTATATAAATAATAATGGGTGATTAACAATGTGTCAAAAAATGTACCAAGTAATAGTTCACTTTATAAAAGAAATACAAATATGATGTGAAATAATGTTTAAATTGTAAAATACACTAAAATTGGTCAAAAAGATTAATTAATAACATGAATAATATATTATAATCAATGAATATTATCCTCATTCAATTGTTAATCAATACCCCAAACTTTATTTTTTCTCATCCCAAGCAAAAAGCATCTCAAAAATATTAAAATTGAATTTACTTCACCAATGACATTTTAACATTCAATGCTAAAAAATTCGACATCACATCAAACAATCATCAAAATTATAAAATAATTTAAAACATTCAAGATACAAAAGAATAACCCAATCCCAATCACATTACATTTTTCAAATTCATCACCACATTCCATCCAATTTCAATTAAGCATCATGATGTGTTGTGCATCACAAAATAAATGGGTCATGTTTTCTTATTCAAGGGGAAAATAAATGGATAAAATAGGTGGGGAAAACATTAAACCTTAAGATGAGTATCGTTTTATTATTTTTATTTTTATTTTTATTTGTTTTTTAACCACAATAGGGATTAAAAGACTAACTCTGGGAAAGACAACTATGGAGTTACAATCCTAAAGTGTCAAAAGCCATGAGTTTAGAAAAAAAATATTTATATGGTCTTTTTTTCATTTATTTATTTGGATACTCAAATTAAAATAAATGTGTCCCCAAAACCTATGTTATGATGAATGGGACCCAAGAACTCAAACTTAGGTGTAAAATCTAATGGACTTTCATTGTTAATTTTTTATTAAATAGATGAAAATTTAGACAATAAAAAATCACATCAGACAACAACACTATACAAAATATATGCTCATGACTAAAAACATTGATTAAGATAAGAATCAAGGAATGAAAAACTAGTTGATATTCAATTTCAAAGTTTGAAATTTGTGTTTTCATGTTCAAGCCTAATGAAACTTTTTCATCCATTTATGCACAAAAAAATTTATTTGACACAATTGTTTTACTTTTTTTCAACCCCCCCCCCCCAACATAGAATAAAACTATCCTGTGTTTTTAAAGAAAATTAAATTCATAAGTGGAATAGGCAGAAAAGAGGAGTTCAGAAATAAAATTTAAATATGAAACATTGGGAAATGTCACAAGGTGGTTTAAGTTTATGTTCATGATGCTACTTATTACTCCTTTCATCTCCATGTCACTGTTTCGAGTCGGTCTCGAAATTCCCAACGGTTCCGTATCCAATGACACGTGGACCTACTTTCCAAAGGTAGGCGTTCGTCAGACCAGCGACACTTAAGAACTCACATTGGTCGAGAGGATAGAAATTAGGGCTCATAGAACCCTTCTGGGGGAATTATTACCTATTCTGGGACTCTCTTATAGATTTATGACGTATTCATCTCTTCGTGAATCTTTGGTTTATAACCAAGCATAGTATCCACGGATTTCTCCTGGTTGGAAATGGTCAGCTGAACGTAGGGGTCCGGAATCATTTAGGCCTGAGGTTTACCATCCCTTGTTGGATTAATGACCCCATGGAGTTGGGATTCATTGAGGCGGTACTGGGATTGGTGTGGTGAACCGATGTGAAGATAGTCGAATTGACCAGTTGTTGGGCTTGAACCTCATGGAGGCTTCCTACGTACCCTTCCTGAGAGACAAGGGTCAAAGTCCACATAGTTTGTAATGGATTGGGACTTTTTCTCTGAGGTAGCCCAGAGAGATGGGTTGGGGCTTACACCCTGACGAGGCCCAAGGTGTGGATGATGGGCTTGAACCTCCGGGAGGCTTCCTACGTACCTTGTCTAAGAGGCAAGGATCAAAGTCCACGTAGTTCAAAATGGCTTGGGACTTACTCTCTGAGGAAGCCCAGAGTGATGGGTTGGGGATTACACTCTAAGGAGGCCCATAGGAGGAGGTCATGGTCGATGCTTTCTCTAAGCCCATGTGAGTCATGCTTGGTGTGAGAAACAAGAGGCATCAGGGACCAGATGATCACGTCGTGAAAGGTGCGTCCATGAGAGGTGGAGTGGGACTTACGCATGAGGGTGGCCCATAAAGTTGGGGCTTACACAGGGATGGACGCCCATGGTGACAAAGCGCAGTGGGGGAGGGAAAGGGGTGCTCCTGTGCCCATCACCTCTCTTGTTCCCTGGGGAAGTACTAAGGTGCATGGGGACGGCTGCCTTCGGATGGGTATGTCGCCCCCTCTCTGGGGAGGGGAGAAGTTCCCAACTGCCGAAGTGTGTAGTCCCCCATCCTGGCGAGTAGAGGCAGAAAGAAGACTCTCGGGCTCAAACCCCGCATTACCATGGGAATGTGAACCCAGGAGTGCTTCGGGAATCCACCCAATGGTCGGGGCAACCCCTTTCCCCTGTTTACTATGGGTATGTTAACTCAAAATGGCATGCTGATGCGCCTGAGGGTTACACTGCACGGATTCAGTGGCTCTGGTGGAGGCCTCGGCTCTGGGCCTATGAGTAGGCCAATGAGGAGGTTGCGAAGGATTAGCCTGGATTAGAATTGGAAAGATTTTATTTGGCTTGGGGAATGGGAACACCAAAGGTTTTAGCAGGCCACACAGGGGTATGGGTGGTGGCACCCTTCGTGTAGGGAAGTGCTATGTGGATGGGGAGGTCGTCTGCAAGCCAAGGTGGCCCGCGGACTGATTGACCATCCACAAACCAGGAGGTTCAGCAGACTGATTGGCCGTCCATGAACCAGTAGGGTCTGCGGACTGATTGGCCGTTCGCGAACCAAGAGGGTCCGTGGACTAATTGGTCGTCCGCGAACCAAGAGGGTCCGCAGACTGATTGGCATCCCGTGAACCAAGAGGGGTCATGGCTTCGGGTTCGGTCCTCATAAAAGGTTGGTACACGGAGGGGTCCACACGAGTAGCAGTGTCTAAGGGTGGCACCAGCCGGAGGCTCGTTGGTCGAGGCTTTGCCCGCGTAGGAGGGTACTACGCGGTGCAGCAGATCGGAAAAGAGGCATAAACTCTCTAGTCCGTGGGGAGAACATCCGCAGAGGGACCCTAGTTCACGGTTTTAACTTCTTTGTTATTTTAAGTCCGCGGTTCACCAAGTTATTATGCTTTTTTGGTTCCTTATTAGTTCGTTCCCAGGTTCATACCTGCTCTGGTTCACGAACTGGAACTTCTGAAATCCTAAGCCTTCCTTCGAAATCCCTCCACCTGAATCTGATAGATCTCCTCTCCATTCCCCTTTTCCTCTTCTTTTTCAATCTCCTTTTATAGATTGGGGAAAAGGATGTATCTATGGTCATGTGACTCCTTTTGCGGAGTCCCATGACCAAAAACCTGGTTCACGGATGACTTGGTCAATCTGCAATTCATGGGGCATTAAACACTCCTCGTCCACGAACCAAACTCGGGGAGTGATTCATGGCCCTGGAGGGTTCCGCCTCCATTACACGAACGACAACGGAGGCAGTTCAGTTCGGTTGACGCGGCTCGCAGCTAGGGTGGTCCGGAATGGTGAACCGGGTTGGCGCATGTCCCGCCTCATGACAGCAAAGGATCTCCACCTCCATCTCATGAACGATGAAGGTCCGTGGATGAGGGACGCTTCGCAGAACTGGCCATGCGACGCTAAAATTAAATCGGTCCACGGACCGGTATGTCCTTCACCAGCCTTGGGTATTCTCGACATTTTACCAATCCTTTTGGGGGGAAATTGGGTAAAATCTTCTTTGAGTTAAAGGGGATCATCATTCTCCTTTTTAAATTTTTCAGGACCCTACAAATGCCCCCCATCGGAATGGGGTCCAATCGGAATAAAGAGGAGGATATTCCGATGCAGAGTGGTCCTGAAACTCGTGTAGTTCACAGTAGAGAGGTGGAATCGGTAGGGGACCACGATTATAAATACTGAGGGACCTTCATTTGTCTTCTACCAGATTCTTCACGAATACCAGTGCTCCCTCGCTTTTCTGCCTCTGCATGCTTGTTCCTTCGCAAAACACTTCGTCCGCGAACCGGCTGCTACTTCCACGAACCATTTCTCATTCATTCCGTTCTTCATCTGTTGACCAACATCCCAGCTGTGAACTAAAAATTTTAATTAATTACAAAAAATTAAGTCACGACGGGCCGCGTAGGAACTTGCTTTGCTGTTTTGGTGCTCTGCGGTTTCGATTCTCGGCGGTTTCGATGCTCCATGGACTAAAATCTTCTGATCTTTAAAAATTTATAAGTCTTCCGAACTTAACCACTTAAATTCAGGATTGAAATTCAGCAGAGCAACGTGGTCCACAGTTTTCTGGTCAAGGCTCCGTGTGCCAGAGTATCGTGAACTACTTCTGCGCAGGGTTGGTTCACGGGGTGTCATCATCACGAACCAACTTTCAAGGTCTCCTCACAGATTTTTCTATGAAGCTTTGATGGAATCCACTACAAATAAATTGTATTTTGTCCAAGTTTTATTATTTTTGGACTAACTATTTGTTGGCATTCATTGTGCAGGGAGAAAATATTATTCCCCCTCGTTTTTCACTTAGGCCTACCGCCAAGCCTCTCTCGATTGGTTTAGGGAGACGTTTAGCTGTGATTCGCAGAGCAGAGAACATCCAAGAGGACCCTAGTTGGTCCATCATTCCTTATGATGGTGTCTTAAAAGACTTTCTCCCTCTTGATATCCAATATTATCCACTATCAAATTGGCTTCCGCTTTATGGATTCGATGTTCAAGACGATGTCCCTATTCCCCCCACTTTCTTAGGTCTTCTTTCTCCTTTATTGGATGTGTCATCAAAGTGTATTCAAGCGAACCTTACCCAATCAGGGGATATGGTTTCCAAATCTGACCAGAAAGATACCTTCAATTTGAGAGGCTCTGTTTGGACCCATGGTGATTATCATGCCCAAAGACTTTCACAGGAAGCTGTCTTCAAGAGTTACCCCTCTATAATCAACCTTTCTCGATTGGACCCTAATGCGGGGTGGATTTCTAAGTGGGATCTGCGGTCTGGTGGGCTTTTCTCGAATGACTGGGCCTGGGCCTTTTGGGTCCATCATCATTGCCAAGAATCTCTCGAGTCGCTGGAAGCAGTCAATCTGTACTCTGCAGTATGGGCCTCCTAGTTTTCTGTTTACCCACCATCCCTGATCCTGCATGACCTGCTCAGTCGCTGGTGTTAAAGCACTAATACTTTCCACCTTTCCCATAGTGAAGTTGGCATTAGTCTGTGTGACATCTATCAATTGGGAGGGCTCTCGATTATTGGTCAGATATATGATGAGTTTCTTCCCACCCCTGATGCATGGGACGATGTCGAACAAGTGCCTTCGTTGGCGATGTATCTGATGGTTATGGTGGAGCAATCATTGGGTAAGGCCTTGCGTTCCTACTCTCTTATTCCCTATATCACCTGGATAAGGTTATTTCTGAACACCACCGGTCCTGTGCCGATGATAAAGCACCCCAGGACTCACCCTTCTCAACATTCACGAACCACCCCAGGTTTCTACTGGGCGGTTCTGGAGGGAGGCGACTACCTTTCATGGGGTTACAAGGTGTGCCCTAGTGTGCCGCCTATGCTCCGGCTGGTAGGTTTGTTTTCTATCTTTTAGAGCAGGTGGCTATTCCCTTCTTGAGATATCAACCCAGACATCAGAGCTTGCACCTTGATTATGGTAGTGGAGCTGGATGAGGGCTGCTTGGTGAACTTAGTTGTGCCCACTTTGCCTCATATTTATGAACTGTTGGGTCACATGCAGAAGGGTGGGTCACCCTTATGTCTGAGCGGTCCATTTAAATTTTTGTATGGATAGGTAGCGGATCATTGTCGTTGTTATGAGTATCGTCACAACACGGTCATCCCACTTCCTACCTTTCAGCCTACCCTGCATGATATAGCTGGTGTTCGCTTGAAATCCCTCAGCTCTTGTGAATTCCTCAATCTTCTTAGTGACTTCTCCCAGTTTGCTTTCACTCCCTACCCCACCCCTTCTGGAATCTTAGTTGACAACAGTCGGGGGAGCCTGGAGGAGCGTTCTTACATGATCTCTCTGCGGGATGGGTTTCTGTCTGTGCGGATTGACGGGGTTTCTCTGTGCGAGCTGTATGTCCCGTATCGTTTTTCTCACCAGTTTGGGTGCATACAAGCCCAAGTTTCCCTTCCCCCTCCTCAGGCTCAAGGACTGCACCCGGCCATACTTCGTCAATGGTGGATGATGCTGACGCGGAAGGGATCTGATACAATCATTCCCCTGCCTGTCATGGGGGTGGCTGCCGGCCTTTCCATCGAGTATGCAAGTGCATGGGAACAACACTATCCCGATGGAATCCTAGGGAAGGTCGTCCGGCAGGTTCCCAAATCAGGAGGTACTAAGGCTATTGCGTCCACCACACCTTCCTCATCAGCTCTATGGGAGGATCGACTGATGTCTTGTCGATCAAAGCGACTCAAGGGATTTTCCTCTCCCAGCCCTGTGGTGGACGAAGTTCAGATGGGTTCATGCTTCTTGGATGTGTATGAAGACGACCCTGTGGTTTCGGGTCCCAACAAGACAATCTCGGAAGTTTTTCCAGTCGATACCGTGCTTAGCAACTTGATCCCCAAGCCTGAACCGGGGTTAGAGGCTCCAGACTTTCCATCTTCGGAACCAACTTCTAGTGAGCACATTCTTGCACTGGTTGCAATTCCAGATTTCGTTCATGTGCTATCCGTCGAGGATACCAAAGATCCTCGTGTCATGGAGGACCACCGGGCGGTGCGCAGGTGGGCCTGGCCCCGAATTTTCAAGATCATTGCTGAAACTCCTCTAGTTGAGATGGAAACCAAAACTGAATCTCTTCGATAGCTCTTCCTGGGTTTGGGGTCGGGTGGCTTTGACTATCAGAAGTTCCATTCTCTTTCTTGCCAAGTTTTCAGGGCCCGTGAGGAAGTTTCCACTAGTGAACGCAAACTTTTTCACTTTGTTGCCGCTCATTGCGGGACCCGAGCCCTAGAGGAAGCCACAATATAGCTCCATCAGCTGATAGCACAGGAGGCGATCTCTCGGGATCAGATGGTCCTCCTATCCTTCAAGTTGCATGAATGTGAAGAACGGGCAGCGATGCTGAGGAATCAGTTGTTAGCTATGACTAGTCATCTTAAAGCCACCAGAAAAAGGGATCAATGATCTCCAAACAATAGTGGAGTGTACTCGTCCGGTGGCTGAGGTTGGATCTATGGAGAAGGCCGTGTTGGAATAGTCTTGCAATGACCTTCGTCGCACGATCGTTGATCTGGTGGAGAGAGCGGGTCAGGCTCTTTTATGACTATCAGATCCACTCTTGTACTCTCTGTTTTACTTAACCCTCTCTTTTTTGGTGAGGGAGAGACCCCAACTTGTGGACATCTGCCCTTTTTGTTCGAACGAAATACAGTCTCTGTCAATCACTTGTTGCTATAAAATTTGATTGTTACTAGAACAATTGTTGTGTAAATAACAACTCACTGAATTTGAATTAATCATAACATAAGAAAACAAACTCTAACTTTTTCCTAGACCATGGGGTCCAGCGAGCATAGTTCGACTATTGCTAGGGTTTTGTAGAAAAACCCTACAAAATTTTTTCCTTTTCTTTTAATGCCCTAATTTTTTCTGGTCTCATTTAGTGTGAACCCAGCGGGTATGGCCTGACTTTTTCTTAGGTCGCCCTTTTTGGGTTTTCAGCCTAACATGCTTTGTGCCACATTTTTTGGCTGGTTTAAAGTCCCACCGTCAAGACTATCATTACTGATGTTTTAGGTCGAACATCTTTGACCATGTATGGTGGGGCAAGGGCCCCAATGAGGTTTGGTTGATTAAAATATGTCTCGGTGTCCTCCAGATGCATGTGGAGGGAGTGTGTTTAAATTTTAACGACATACAGGGCATGTCTCAAGGCATGGGAGCTGCGTCGGCATGAAGAGGTGGGAGGAGCATTGCCTAAGAAAATCTTGCCTTTGGTAGATAGGTTAGGGGCGATCAATATGTAGAGCCGCTTAGGGCATGGTGTGAATAGTCATGCAAAGGTGTCCTTAAGTCAATGACTCTCCATTTCTAATGGCCATAGGGATTCATGGAAGTCTGGCTTATGGAAACAACCTTGGGTGGCTTGGAAAATTATGAAAACCATTGGGGGTGGCTTGGAATGGGTATGTGACGTCTGAAAGGTTTTGAGAACATCTACATCAATCAGGAGTGTGGAAGCAAGGTTCATGTCCTACGCAGAAATCTAGCGTAAAGGATGGTTGAAGCTTAGCGCAGTTTAAAGTCATGCAGCTAGGACATAATCTATAATGGAACGGATTCTCCTGGTCCTTGGTAATATTATCAGAGATGCTCCACCATATTCAGGTAGGGTTGTAAAAGAGGTTGGTAAACTGTAACTCAGAGGGTTTCTGAATCCCGGGATATACATGGGGGATCAGAGGCCAAGAGGCGTACGGAGAGAAGCATTTCCTAAGGAAATCCTACCTTTGGTAGACGGGCTAGGGGAGATCAATTTGCAATGCCGCTAAGGGCATGGTATGCATAGTCATGCAAAGGTGTCCTCAGGTCAATGATTGTATTCCCCTGATCGCCATGCAACTTCAGGGAAGTTGAGATTTGGGACCACCAGGGGTGGCTTATGAGAGTCTAGCTTTTTTTGAGTACAAAGTATGGTTTATGATGAGAGGGTGCCTGGATAAAGGGGAAACATCTAGAATAAACTTACCGATAATGGGTGAAGTAATCCCTTCTCATGTGGGTGTGAGATGGTGGCCTGTGCTGGTCTGACTCATGCACTGAAGGATAGAGAAAAGCCTTCGTTCCTTACTGAACCCGTGATGGGTTTGACCGTGCAGTTTATCATAATGCAGTAAAGAAGAAAAGCATTATTAAATGATGTTGTGCAGTTTAATGTCATGCAGCGAGGATGGGGGGGCATTTTTCATTCCTTTGCCAATGTTGTGCAGTTTAACGTCGTGCAGCAAGGACGATTGACCATGCAGTTTAATGTCATGTGGTAAGTACAAGGAGCATTATTAAACTAGTGAAAATGATTTTTGTTGGAGGCATTCCCCTGGATGTTTAATGCTTTGTCTTTGCAGCCTTACGCCAAGTGGCCTAGATGTGATCCGTGCCATTTGACATCATGCGGCAAGGATGTAGTTAAAAAGGCCGCTCTTGATTAGAATGTAATTGGGCCCGAGTATCATGGCATGTCCAAGACGTGGAGGGGGTTGATGGTGTAAATCATGGTTCTAGGGATTCTTGGATCAGGATAGATTTCATGGAGGCTCTGGGGCCGGTAAGCGTACGGAGCTAGGAAGAGTATCACCCAAGGAAATCTTGCCTTTGGTAGACGATCTAGGAGCTATCCATATGCAGATCCGCTGAGGGCATGGTATGCATAGTCATGCAAAGGTGTCTTTGGGTCGATGGTTTTACACTTCCGATGGCCATGAATGGTTATGAAGATCCGCAATTATCCGAGCCATGAAGTCTATCATTGGGGAAGGAAATGTCTAAACATGTCGGGCATACTCGGCCCTTGTTGCTGTTAAAGCTTAGAGAGATCCCTATGCTAGTTTATTTTTCATGCGGGGTGTACCTTTACTCCATGCAGTTTAACATCGTGCGGTAAGGATGAGGTACTCCTAGTTTAGCGGTCATAGAGCTTGGACCATTGGGTGACTGTTGATGTGGTCACTCGAAGGATAACTGGGTTTAACATGCTCTGATATACTTGGAACAAGGTGGGGGATGAAGGTCGTAAACTGCAACTTTGAGTTTTCCTGGATCAGGAGGTGTGGCATGGGGGCTCTGAGGCCGGTAAGCGTACGAAGCTAGGAAGTGTACCGCCCAAGCAAATCTTTCCTTTGATGGATGATCTAGGGGTTATCATTACGCAAAGCCTCTGAGGGCATGGTACGCATAGTCGTACAAAGGTGTCCTCGGGTCGATAACATTCCACTTACGATTTCCATGAATGATTATGAGAATCCGCATTTTCTCACAGTGCAGAGTTCGGCACGTGGGGATAATTGTGTCCAAGTATACAAGAAATATCTTCACTGCAATTGTTCGTTGAGTCAAAGTAATATAGTCCTGGCTTGATGTTCATTGATGCAGGTCTCTCTGTGAACCACTAGAGGGCACATAGGCTAGCTAGGTAGGGGTACCCTGGAAACATTTGGATTTGAAAAGGTGAATGAACTTGTAAACCACTGCTCCATAAATTTTTGGATCGGGAGATGTGATACGGGGGCTCTGAGGCCGGTAGGCATACGGAGCTAGGAAGAGTGTCGCCCGAGGAAATCGTGCCTTTGATGGATGGGCCAGGGGCTATCAATATGTAGATCCACTGAGGGCATGGTATGCATAGTTCTGTAAAGGTGTCCACGGGTCGATGACATTCCACTTCTGATAGCCATGAATGGTTATGAAAATCCATAATTATCTGGGACATGGAGTCTGATGTATAGAGAGGATGCATCCAAATGTGCAAGGAGTATCTCCATCTCATTTCACCATGTGTCTTGGTTGGGTCGCGATGAAGTCCGTGTAGTTTAACGTCATGCGGTGAGGATGAAGTCCGTGCAGTTTAATGTCATACGGTAAAGACAAAGTCCATGCAGTTTAACGTTATGCAGTAAGGACGAAGTATACACCCCGTGCAGGTCTGGTCCGTACACGGGGGGAGGGTGAATTTTTAACATTATTTTCTGTGTAGTTTAACTTCGTACGGAAAGGACACAAAAATACACCCCGTGCAGGTCTAGCCCATACACAGGGAAATGGGAGCATTTTTAAATCTTTCTATCCGTGCAGTTTTACATCTTGTGGTAAGGATGAGGAGTACACCCTGTGCCGGCCTGGTCCATACACGGGGGGGGGAGGGAATTTTTTACCTTTTATTCAGGGAGCTAGGCCAGGATGGAGAACCCTGGCATCACTATGTATATTGTGAGGGCAGGAATCAAGCCAAACGTAGTTCTCTGGAAGAAGTACACCCCATGCAGGTCTAGTCCGTACACAGGGGAAGAGGACATTTTTAATTTTTATTTTAATTTATTTGGGAGTGGCTAGGCCAGGACGGATACTGGCGTCACTACGTATCCGGTGAAGGTGGGAATCAATCCGTACGTAGTTCTCTGAAAGGCAATACACCACGTGTAGTTCTGGTCCATACATGGGGGGAGGTGACATTTTTAACTTTAGTTCGGAAGTGGATGGGCCAGGACGGGAAACTCTGGCATCACAACGTATCATGAGAGGGTAGGAATCAATTCGTACATATTTCTTTGAAATCCGGGTAGTTTAACGTCATGCGGTGAGGATGTGGTCCATGCAGTTTAACGTCGTGCAGTGAGGACGCCAAAATACACCCTGTGCAGGTTTGTTCCATACACGGGGGAAAGGGGGCATTCTTAACTCTTGTTATCCGTGAAGTTTAACGTCGTGTGGTACAGAAGAAATGATCTTAGTTTAAGGTCATTGAGTTTGGACCATTGGGTGCTTGGTAGTTTAATGTCATGAAGCTCGAATGAAGAATACACTCCTTTAGTTATTATTCAAAATACTTCTTCAGGAATCTCATATTTGTAGGAGAAGCTGTAAATTGTTTGTCCATGGAGATTAGGGTATATGATTCATTTGAGTAGACATTGTGTACAACGTATGGTCCCTCCCACTTGGTCTCCAGCTTTGGAGGATTCTTTCCAAGTATCATTGGGGTCCGGAGGACCAACACTAATTCTCCTTTCAAGAAAAACTAAAGACGAACCTTTTTGTTGAAGGCTCGTGTGATCTGGTTCTGGTATACTTCCATATGGTGTAAAGTGTGCAACCGCTTCTCTTCTAGTTGTTCCAATTCACCTAGCCACTTTTCTGATTGCTCATATTGGATAATTGATCACAGATGGCAACACAGAGTGAGGGAAGTTGGAGTTCAATGGGCAGGACTGCCTCTGTGTCATACACCTATGAGTACGGGGTAGCCTGAGTAGCGGTGCGGGTTGTGGTTCGATAATCCCACAACGCATGGAGAAGTTTATTCGGCCACAAATTCTTGTCTTTGTCCACAATTTCTTGGAGAATATTGGACAGGGTCTTGTTGAAAGCCTCTATCTATCCGTTGGCCGCTGCATGGTAGCGGGATGAGTGGTTAGCCTTGATACCGTATTCTTGGTATAATTTCTCCAATTCAGCAGAGCAGAAGTTGGTGTTGTTATCCATCTGTATGGTATGAGGGACACCAAATATGGTGATGATATTGGTCTTCACAAAGCTGTCAATGCTTCTTGCCATGAATTCCTTAATAGGTACAGCTTCTGCCCATTTTTAAAAGAAGTCGGTTGGCGTGAGGATATACTTTAGCTTTTTGGCCGTGGCGGGAGGATATGGTCCCATGAAGTCCATCCCCCAGACAAAAAATGGTCAGGAGTACTTTTCTTGATGAAGTAACTCTGGGGGTTAGTGAATGAAGTTGGCATGAATCTGGCATGAGTGGAATTTTGCGGTAAAACTCTCACAGTCTCGTGCCACTATGGGCCAGTAGTACCCAAGCCTTCGAACCTGATTGGAAAGCTTGGTCCCCGGTTGATGTGCTCCGCATGCTCCGTCATGTACTTTATTCATAATGGCAGCGGTTTCTTCTCCATCAATGCATCTGAGGAGAACTCCATCGAGGCCTCGTTTGTAGAGGACCTCTTGCTGACCCATGCCACCATAAAGGACAAAGTTGATTTCCCTTCTCCGTATTTTCTCTCATTCAGCCTTGTCTGATAGAAGTTCTCCCCTTTGAAGGTAGTTTGCAATAGGGGTCATCCAGACAGTGGTAGGAGCATATGGATCTAGTACAGGACTGACTTCATGGTTTTATTTCGTCTTACCTTGAACAAATGGCAATACCATTCGACGGTGATCAATACTGATAATCGTTTCATCCCGGATTGGGTCAGCTAGGGCTATGTCCACGTTGGCTAATACATCATACTGAGCATTCCGAGACCGGGGAATATAGGTAAATGTTGGTTCTATGGATAATTCCTCCATTAACCCTCAGAAATGGTCAAAAGGGGGGATCAGCTCCTCCTTTTTAATAGCATAGTCACCATTGACTTGCTTGATGACAAGCTCCGAGTCACCTTTTACCTTAAGGTGTTGTATTTGTGCCTGGAGTGCGAGCTCGAGGCCTGTAATGAGAGCTTGATATTCCGCTTCATTGTTTGTACATCCCTCTGACAGGAGGAAGGAATATGGCAAGACTGCCTTTTCTGGGGACACGAGTATTATCCCCAAACCCACTTTATTGAATCTGGGATATTCCATCCTCTTCCCGATTGAGATTCGGGATGCACCATTGAAGTACATTTCCCATGCTGGGAACTCCTCTCGAACCAAGAAGATGTTTTCATCAGGTAGCTCAGCATCTGATGCATTGGTCCCTGTCAAAGGGTGCTCTACCAGAAAGTCTGCTAATGCTTTGCCCTTGATGGCTTTCTGAGGCACAAACCGGATGTCAAACTGTTGCAGGATGACCGCCTATCGGGATAGGCGTCCGGTTAGCATCAGGCAGCTGAGGATGTACTTGAGCGGGTCACTCCGTGAAATCAAATAAACTTCATTATGCTGCAGATAATGTCACAGCTTTTCAACTATCAAGAACCAGTCCAAACAACTCTTCTTGATATTTGAGTATCGAGTCTCAGCATCAATCATGGATTGACTGAGGTAATAGACATTGTTTTCACTACCCATGTCATTCTTTTGTGTGAGGAAGTCTCCAATTGATCACTGAAAGGCTGTCACGCACAAGATGAGAGGTCTTCCTTCAACCGAGGGCATGAGCACCGGTGGGATTAAGAGGTACTTCTTCAAGTTTTCAAATGCCTCTTGGCAGTCATCTATCCGTTGGTACGTGACCCCCTTCTTCATTAACCTGGTGAAGGGAAAACATTTGCCTGCCAGGTTGGCTAAGAACCACATAATATAGGCTAGGTGTTCTTGAAATCCCCTCAACTCGGTGAGATTTTGGGGAGGTGGTAATCCAAGGATAGCCTTTGTCTTCTCAGGGTCAACTTCGATGCCACGATGGTGTACGACGAAGCCAAGGAATTTCCCTGAGGTAACCCTGAAGGTGCACTTCAAGGGGTTCATCTTCAAGCTATGTTGTCAGAGTTTGTTGAAGACGGTCCCAAGGTCTGACAGGTGATCTAAGAATTGTCTGGACTAGACCACCAAGTCATCCACGTAACATTCAATGAATTTCCCCAGGAACAGTTTAAAGATCTGATGCACGACATGCTGATTGTGGCGCCAGAGTTATTGAGACCAAAGGGCATGACCCTGTAACAAAATACCCCTTGAGGGGCCCTTAAGGCAGTGGCTTATTCGTCTTCTTGGGCCATCTTGATTTGGTTATACCTGGAATATCCATCCATGAAGGATCGAGCCTCATACCCGGCCATTGCATCGATTAATAACTCGGTGACCGGGACCGGGAAATCATCTTTTGGACAATGTCGATTGAGATCTCTAAAATCAATGAAAACGTGGATTTTCCCATTCTTTTTCTTGATGGGGATGATGTTTGTAGAGACCCAAAGCGTGATGTACATGGACATTACATTACTTTTGCAGAATACTTAGTACATTACAAAAACACACACACAAGGACCGTAATAGTTTAGTGTCTTTGGAAAGTCGGAATATAATCTTCTAATCGTGGTGAAAGATCTTCAACATCTCCCATAAAGATCTTCTTTTTTTAAACCTAAATCCTTTCTTTATGTCCTGGGGAAAAGAGAACATAAAAGGGTGAGCTCAAATGCTCAGTAAGGGTAAACAAAAGAAATATCAATCACGTCATATTCATAAGAACATATCTTTTGGAAATCTTAACCAGCAAAAGAGATCATAATTTCATAACATGGGATAAATCATAGTAGTGAAATATAATCCCAATAATCATAACTTTAAACATGAAACTTTGTGGCATACACACATAATCATAGAGAATCATTTCTTATTAGTCAAGACTCATTGCCAAGACTATCTTAGTGGACAAAGTCCCTTTCTGAACTGAGTTCACTCCTCATTTCAGTCCTGTTTCACTGAACCGGTATAACCTACCGTTCCAGCCATGTCTATCTCATGAGATATATAATCATTAACCAATGCATTAGAGGGAGATATAGGTCCCACCCATCTCATAATGATACCATTCTTATGTGTGCCAAAAAATCATAAACCATACATCATAGCATAACCCATGTAATAAAAATGGGAATCTTAAACATCGTGACATCATAAAACAATTCATATAATATAAAGGAATTCATAAAAATAATTCCATCACAACATAATCAAATCAATGTAATAATAGGGATAAAAAACAGAACCCTTTATTATCTTAGATGGAAAATAATTTTGATAAAACACTTGAACTCCATTCTTGTGGAAAATATCCTTTCTGCTTCAAAAACACTTTTCCTTTCTTAACATGTTGTACAATACTAAACTAGAAGAATTTGATTAAAAATAAACATGAAAACTTGTAAAGGAAGCTTCTTGTAAATATAGTTTTAAAAATCCATTCATGCCGTATAAGATAAAAAAACGTTCTTCTCATACTTTTGTCGGAAAAGTCAAAAAGTACCTCGTACGAAAAAAACGACAAAAGATTCCTTTCATATCTTTTACTAAAAACTCACCAAAGGGTAAAATTGGATTTAAACAATTTTATGTGGATGGAAATAATATTACATATTGAGGAAACATGGATGTGGATGATAAAATACACCCCAGTAAATTCCAAAGTATAAACAATCTCAGATAAAAATGAGATTGTGATATTTCCCTTACCTTAGGTCCGATTTGCTTCGTAAGTGTCTGAACCTCCTGTATAATGATTTAAATAATTTCATTTAATTATTCCAGAATCATACTAATTGTTATGATATCATATATGGTTCACTTATGACATTATATTACCCATTCTTTTGTAAATTCCATGTTAAAGAGCGTTTTGGGTAAAATCGTTTCATTTTCCATCCGTGTTTTGACTTGAAATTATTCATATGATTACTTAGATCATAATTAATTAATTACAGAATATAAAACATGATTTATATATAATATATATTCAGAATATACATATATATAATAAATCATTAAATGGAAAGAAATACACCATTCATGGAGACGGTAGTCCGTACGTACGCATGAACGCTGTTTTTGTTTCCTTATTGAGTTGAATGGAATTAAGTAGATGAAAAACATATATATACACATAAATCTAGTATCATTATTATGTCACATATTTCATGACTACTTATTATATATACTAATCATTCATTAATGGTTAACGTGGAGAATGAATCTCATCGCTTCGTGGAGACGGTAGTCCGTACGTACGCACGAGCGATGATATCGTTCTCATGATCGTGGAATTGTATTGAAGTGTATGTATACTATTTCATAATCAGTATCACTTTATAATAGTCATATATAGTCATTATTTACACCATTATACCCATCCAAGTAAGGTGGTGGTGGAAAATAGATTACACCACGGCATGGAGACGGTATTCCGTACGTACGCACGCGCGATGATTTCATTTTCCGTAGGATGGATAGATGGTGAAATAGGGTTGTTTCATACTTATAATAACATATCAGTATATGAGTGATACTGATGTTATTACTTCATAATTAAACAACTAAAGAAGAAGAAGTTGAAGAAGAAAGAAATTGAAAAATACCGGTAATGGATATTACATCTTTTTGATGCGCATTTTCTTAACCTCCACTTAATGATCTAAGGATGGTCTTTGAAGAAGACCACGACCTCTAGGATGATACTAGGGAAGTGGAGAAGAAATTTTGGCAGGGGTTGGCCGAGCATGAAGGCTCAAATTGGTGTGAGGAAGAGGGGGAGGAGGTGCCCTTTTATAAGGGAGGAGAGGGGCACCTTTTGAATAACTAAAAATATTATTTTATTATAATGTCAAGTTCGGTTTTAAATAGCTCCAAATTGATTTATTTCGAGGATAAGGTGGGGATGGGTCGAAATCCACTCATCCAATAGAATTTAGGCAAGTTTAGGTTCCTATTTTAACCTTATCATGTAGATTTAACATTAAGTTAAATAATTTTACTTTTACCGTGTCTTCTTGTGTTCTTATACTATAAACTTACTATAAGCAGCCAAACGAACCCCAAGTTGTTTATTATTAATATATATAACCTTATCTAAGTCATTTTTCCGAACCTTAGATTTTTAGGAATAAAATAACAATTACTAATATAAAATTTTTTTTAAACTATTTTATGCCAATTTTGACACTATTTAGTAATTAATTTTTGTGAAAAACATAACAGAATGATTAGTTCGAATAAAAGTTAATTAAATAAATACTAACTTGTTATATTAATTTAGAAAGTTAGTGGAATTCATAAAAAGTGTCAAATTACATTTATTTTGGTGTTTATAACATCAATTATGTCAATATTTCATTAACCAAATAATTTATGCATCATCGTTGTGTCATAAATAAATTAAATTATTTAATGTATAAAAATTACAAATAAAATACCATTATTTAGGAAATCTTTTTAGATTTCTAATTAATATTTATAGTCAAATTTATCTTATGTATTACCCCATATTAAAAATGATTTAGTTATTACACTTTGATTTTAACTATTTCAACCCTTCATTAAATAAATTAATAATAAATGTCCTAATCTAATCCAAGTGGGCCTAAATGGTCATATTTTATTCCTAAGGTTGTTTTTGGTCGAATTAAACTTGTCCAATAGAATTAGGACATGTATTAGGGTAATAATAATATCATTTTTACCCTTAATTACCCTATTTACTTTTAACCGTGGTAAAAAAAAGTGAAAAGTTACTATTCACCAAAAAATTATTTTCATCTCATTGAACCACATTTAACTTAATGACATCAATCGTGTCTCTCAGATTTTCGAAATTCCACTCACAGAAGCGGTAAAATTAAGTTTTATGAAAAATTCAGTTTTTTAACTACCACTTATGGTTTCACTATTCATCAAAAATTGAATGTTTTCAGAAAAATACCAAAATTTCACCCTAGGCTAATTTTGATATTCCAAATCCAAAAATGAAGTTCATTTTGAAAAATAAAATTTATAAAATTTGAAAAAGTGGTTATTACTATTCATAACGGCTAGTTTTAATAATATTTTAATATTATATTGTTGTTTAGTGAAACTCGGTATTGCGTACTACACACGCTATCGAGGAAGGTCGCTATTGCGTGTAATGCAAGTCAAGTCAAGGATGTGTGTTGTGCAAGATCCTTTTGGTGTAGCATACAACACAAGACATTAATTAAATTAAAAAGAATATTTTTCATAAAATCTCGGGGTGTTACAATGTTGGCCAACCAAACGGGGTACTGGACCTCCCGAATGAAACCTGCTTTAATGATCTTATCGACTTCAGCCTCTATTTTGGCGGCATGTGAGGGATGTATCCTTCTGGCAGCCTGTTTATATCCTCGGTGGTCTTCAGGAAGACCTAGGTGATGTGTCGCCACTTTGGATCGAGTCCCGGCATTTCTGTGTAATTCCAGGCAAAAACATCCCGATGTTTCTTCAAAAAAGAGGTATATACTTCGTGCTCCTCGGGGGACATGGCTGCACTAATGAGAGTAGGCCTCAGATCTTCCTCAGTGCCCAGGTTTATTTCCTTGAGCTCATCCACCGTGGTGGAGATACCCTCTTCAAATGTGGGAGGTGCATCCCGGAGATCTTCCTCCTTTTCTTCTCCCAAGTCCTCATCTTATTGATCCGACGGTGGGGAGTTTCCAGTCTGAGCCTTCGAGGGTTTGAGGGAGAGGCATTGTGGGCATACCTGCTTGAGTATTCGTCCCCAGATCGAGGGTTAGTGGACTTTCCCACATTGTCACGCACGTCTGTTATGGCTAAATCCATGAAGACATCCGAGTTCGTGCCGGACTTGAACTCCTACTTTCAACATGATTGATGGGAAGGACATAATCTCTGCCAAGATGCCTGAGGGGGTCATCAAGAACCATTTCTAGGCCATTTGGAGTGGGAATCTAGTCGACACCATCGAACAAAGGCTTATTTTTCTTTTTCTCATAGAACCCGGCGTCAATGTAATGTGACTCAAAGAGCTTGAAAGGGGCCTTGTCGGCATGCAACGTTCCACTTTTTCCATTGACACAGTACTTGATACACTGGTGGTAGGATGAAGGAACGACCATGTGCTTATGGAGCCATGGCCTTCCTAGCAGGGAATTGAATGATGTGCTCTTCCGAACCACCAGGAACTCCATGTAGGCTACCAGGTCACCAAAATGGGTCTTTATCTTAATTTTTCCCATTCGTTTCTGCTCACTCCTGTCGTAACCCAACAGAGTTGTGGCCGAGGGAATTAGGTTGTCCTCATTGTAGTCTAACATACGGAGTATCCGTAGGGGAAAGAGGTTAACTCCAAAGCCATTGTCTATAAAGACTTTCTGGATCTCAATACCATTCAGTGTGTCCGACACATATAGTGGTCTGATGTGTCCTTGCATGACGTAATCTTCATCCTGATCAGTGAATGAAATCACCACATTGCATTCAGTCGGGGCAGTCTATGTCCGGTAAATCTCAGCGGCAGCTAGCTCGTCTTGAAACTCTTTGGGCCTGATCAAAGCTTCTACAAGCGCCTCCCTGAGGTCTACTGACAGACTTAGGGCATCAAGGATTGATAGCTTGGCTGGTACCGATGCCAGCTGCTTAAGGATATCGTATTTCTTCTCCAGCGGCCGACACTTCTCTGTTGACAGGAGAGTCTTAGCGGGTGCTTTGGGGGTTGGAACATTTGACGAGGAGGGACTAGCCGTGGGGTCAGATATCGATGGTGTTCCCACATTTTGAGGACTTGGCCCAGCTGTTCTGTTTGTACGCACCAGGCGGCTAGACACTTTCTCCTACTCAGGTGGGTATCGCAGAACAATAGGGCCAGAGTGGCTTCTTGTGGAGGTGGGGGGGAATTATTTCTCCTTCTGAGTCCGTTGAAGGGCTCTCCCACGGGTTTCCGCGATATTAATAGTTTGGGCTGGGGCCCATCCTTAGGGTTGCTTTCGTCCGTGTCTGTGTCTCCCTTGGTATCCGCTACCTCTGAGATTCCTCCTCCCAGTTCCTCATGTAGGGAACTCGGGTTCATAACTGTACCCTTCGTTAGGGGATGATTCCATGAGATCGATGACATTAATAGAACCAAATATTGGCTCTTCATCCTTTGACAGGTCAACCAAGTCGGTTGTCCCTGATGGTGTTGTTTGGTGTGTCTGTGCCCGTGGCGCCAAATTCGAGGGTATATAATCTTCCAGGGTCCGGACTAACTTTGGCCCCGTCGCGGACTGCTCCTCTTGCACTTGTTTCCTCCTTCTTTGATTACGCCCGGATGACCGTCTCATGGAGGGTTTTGAGGCTGATACTGTTAGCTCTGTGGCTTCAGGGGCTGTTAGTGGCAACACTAGCTTTTTTAGTTGAGCTTGGAGTATGCCCTGGGCTTGGTTGATAGTCTTCCACGTCATCCAGTTGTCAAATTTTTTCCCCTGCTTGTTGGTGACATTCTTCCACCCCTCCTCTTTGTTGGAGTCGGTGGTAGAGATACATGCCACATGTGCTGGGGGTGGTCCCAGCTCGACCTATCCAGAGTCTACCATCTTATTCCGGAGGACTTTGAAGATGAAGCATTCTCGGATATTGTGCCCCAACATTCGATGGTAGGGGCAGTAATCTGGCATGACATCACAGCCGACTTCTTCAGGTTTCCTTGGCTCCGGGAGGTAGAGCAAGTTTCAATTCATGGCAGCAATGAAGTAGTCGCAGAATTGATCATCTCAGAATGAGTATACTTTTTTTCTTTGTTCCTCAAATTGGTTCCGCTTCGGTCCTCTCTGATCGTCCCATTTAGGCGTAGGTGGCCGCTGATATGCAGGAGGCCCTTGACGATTTGGCAGGGGCCTGAGCAGTGGAGTGAGCACAGGGGTCGACTTGAGTGTGACAGCAGATTCTTCCACTCTAGGTTCTCTTTTCGCAGGAGCATGCGCGGCTATTCGGGACTTCGAATTAGTCCGTTGTAGGGAGTCCTCAATTCTATGGGCAATGTCCAAGAGATGGCGGAATCCAGTGGTGCCCTCCACTATTATGAGCGGTGTTCGCAGCTCATCTCGAAGATTATCGATGCATATGGCTAGCATCTCATCTTGAGGCATTTGCATGTTCAGGGAATAGGTCAGACCTTTCCATCTGGTGATGAAATCTGAGACCCTCTCATTCTCACTCTACTTGCAGTTCATGAGGTTGTTGACCGTTGTCTTGGGAAACGTTGAGCTGAAGTGGAACATGAACTACTACCGAAGGTCCTCCCTGTTCTTTATTGACTGGGATGGTAGAATCGTATACCAGACGAAGGAAGATCCTTGCATGGTCTGTACGAAGCATCTGAGTTTCACTACATCTTTCTATTCTGGAGTCCCTATCATAGGGTTTCAAAAAGATGTGTACTGAATCAAATACTGTTCCGGATCATTTGACCCGTTGAAAATAGGGAATAAAGGGCTCCCAAAATTGGGTGGGGGTGGTGTGTTGGTCACCCAATCTAGGTAGGGTTTCTGCTATGGCTGTATCAGAGTGTGTCGACCTTCCATCACTTCCAATCGAGCTGTTACTACCTCGATGGTGTTGGTGAGACCCTGTTTTACATCGTACCGGGCCCGGTCCTGGGCAGGCGTAGCCCGAGGCATTGCTTGAGGATCTGGATTGGCCAGCACCAGCAGTACGTGTGCCATTTGTGTCACCTTCATAGGGTTCATGTGTACTCGCTCTGGTTGCTTCCTGAGTGGAGGGATGTCTTGGTATTCATTTGAATCTATGTTTAGGTAGTTGGACGGGCCAGGCGCCTCATTGGATGGGAGCCCTAACCGTATTTTGTTTGTCGGGTCAAACCATAGTCTTTGAGGTGCACTTGTTGGGAGTGCATGATGTGGCTCCTCCAGGGACCCACTTTCAATAAGGCGGTTCCTATGGAGTAGCTCGGCGTTAAGCCACCTCAATTCTTTCATCTCCTCTTCCTGTCGAGCGAATATCTCTTCGAGCATGAGTGGCTCATCTTTTTCAAGAGAAGGAGGTCGGTTAAGGGTTACCAGTCCTTTATTTTTATCCCTATTGGAATCTCACTGGGTAGGTGGAGGAGGGTTGGCTGGAAGGACGACCATATTTAGGGCGGCCCCCTGGTTCTGGGTGTGCACACCTGGTGGTTCTTTGTGAGTCACAGCCTGACTGGAACTATAATCTCCTGATCCATCCTGATTTGCATCATCTCTGGTGTCACCTATGGGGTTAACCTCTATGACATTTATAGATGCATATCGTGGGGTGGAGGAGATGTCATCTTCCAAACAATAAGTAGATCTCCTGCGTCTTCTGCTGGCCTTCCCTTTCATGACCTGGGATTGCCTTTGGACTTCTTGACGAAGGGTGACGCAGAGAGTTCTTTGATGCGACCTTACAGTGCATCTTCCTCTCATAGGGGATTATGATTCAAATGAAGGGATAGTATGGGAACCTCCTCTTCTGGATATCCTCCCTAGACGAGAGAATACTGACTCTCATGGGAGAGTTTTTTGCTGAGGTGGTAATAATGACCCCATCCCTAAGAACTGGGGTTGGCTCCGTTCCTTGGTGTTGAGTCTCCTCCCATTTTTATTGGTATTACGGGGGAATTTGTTGTTAAAAATGCCCCCAGCCCTGCAGTCTGGAGTTGACCCTGGATTACGGTAGTGGATGCGGTTATCGCTACCTGCCTGATCTTGCGTTCCCTAATTCGGGGGTGAACTTGGTTTGATGTCGAGTTCTTCTGTGAACCTGTCATTTCTGGGGAGGTAGGAAAAGATCATTGATTGGTCTCTCATAGGCGAGAGTCATGTTGCATACTCTCTGGGGCCTGATTTAGGAGTTCTTGAATGGATTGTTCCTATTGGGCCTGACGCTTCTGGGACTAACTCAAGGCCTGACTCTATTGGGTGTGTTGCATTTCCTAAATAGGGAGACCACTCTATTGTCGTCTTTATGTGATGACGTTTCAAGACACCATGCCGAACGGGTTTTTCTGGGAGGGGAGTGGAGTGAAATGAAGAGTTCCATGTTCTCCCCATCGCCTGATATGGAATCTCGTTGGAGCGTCACCAATGAGGCGGCGCAGCTGGTGCAGCGCACGGAGGCAGGCTATATCCATGTTTCCTTTACGCCTCTTGGGTCGGTGTTGTCGTGCTGAAGGAAGATCTTCCAGGTCGATGTGACGCAGGAGGTCTCCTATTGTCTTGACGTGGTCTACATACCCATCATAGGGCTGAAATCTTGATTTTAGTGAGCGTAGGGTTTCCCATATATTATGGCGGATTTCGTGCACGCATTCTTCCAACAACTCTCTGGGTATGTCGAACTGAGAGGCGGTCGTAGGCCCAAACATAACTGGTATATCATTCCTGGCCAGTAATTTCTTCAGGTGCAGCATATCGGCATACTCCTCTACTAGTGACTCCTCTACCTGGTCGGCCCAACTGAGATGCTCACTGCCAATGTGGTCAGTGGCAGTGGGACCGGTAGGTGCTAGGTCATTAGGTGGCCGATTCCGAGGTGGTTCAGAGGATGAACGCGACCCTGGACCGTATCCTGATTGCAGAAGGATTTCATCGGTGACTAACTGGGAATCAGGCATGCTTGATCCCATCCTTTTGAGGGCCTCTTCATACGAGGGATTTTCTGTTCTTGATTCGGTATGGGGAGGACCTTCTTGTCGACATGATATGTCATCATGGGGAGGACCTCCGCAATGGCGGCCATAATGGAGAGGACTACTATTACTACTTGATGCTTCACTTCATAGAGTACATTTTCATTGCACGCCCTGGGGAGGACCTCCAAGGAGTGTAGCAGTAAGGGGAGGACCTTATGGATGTGTAGCGTCATCATGGGGAGGCCCTTCGCAACAACTGACATCATGGTGAGGATGACCATAATGTCTTGATGTTCAATGTGCATCCTGGGGAGGACCTTTAGGGCACACTGCGACAAGGGGAGGACCCTCTTGTTTCTTGGGTCCAATGCGAGGAGGACCTTCGCAATAGCGGTCGTGGTGGCGAGGATTACCATCAAAGCTGCAGAAATGGTGAGGACTAACATTATTTCTGTGATAGGGAGAATATCTATGGGATACATCTGGGTGAGGGCCTCCAGAATGTACCGCAACAAGGGGGGGGCCTTCTCGTTGCTTGACGTATCTACGGGGAGGACCTCCATTATCAGGGTGGAGAGGACAACCACTCTGATCTGATGCCCAGCATCACGGAGTGTCGTTGCAACATAACCCCTGGGGAGGACCTTTAGGGTAGGCCACAATAAGGGGATGGCCCTCTTTTCATGATGAGACGCCACTGCGGGGAGGGCCTATATAGTTGAGACTTTGATAGTGAGGACTACTATCATAATATGTGGTCCCACTACATGGAGAGTGTTTTTAGTGTATACCCCGGGGAGGACCTTCAGGGTGGACCACAGAAAGTGGAGGACCTTCTTGCTGCTTGATCTTATATCCACGTGGAGGGTTTCCATTACTCGCATCAAAAGAGTAGCTCTCGTGATCAATCGTTATATGCCCACGGGGGAGGCCCCCATGGGTGCTCTGGGGAGGACCTTCAGAGCTACTGGTACTGAGATTCCAGAGAGGACCTTCACAACTGCTACTGGCACTCCCATAATATGGTAATGGATGGGCAAGGTTCTAAGCCTGCAATGTGTGCTTAGCAGTGTTGGGAACCCCAGATTCCAGTAGAGTGGAGTCATGAACCCTCTCTTTATTTTCCTGCTACCTTTGGCGCATTCGGGGCACTCTCTTGCGGGAAGCGGGGACCGTCTGCTATTGAAAATAGACTTCAACTTTGGGTCCTGGTCTAATTGGGTCCCGTGATGCTGCCAGGATACGTCGATGAACATATTGACTTTTAGCTGGGATATATTCCTACTCTGGAGCATCCACTGTGATGGACGGGTGTCCCCCAGTTGGAACAAGTGAAGCTGCTTGATCCAGTTGCCCTTGCGTCACGGAATATGGCCGGCGACCCTCCTGGGTAGAAGCAGGGATGCAGATCTGCTCTGAGGTGGCTATATCATCTCTTAGATGAGTCGCCTCAATTGGGGAGACGGGCTCACAGGCCCGAGTCCTTACTGTTGCCACTAATGAAATTACATTCTGTCAAGTTTGCAAGATATGATCTGGGATCGATACCTGCTCCTCCATCATTGCCAGGATATCCAGAGAGACATCTTTGGATGGAATGGGTATAAAGGCCCATTCCGGTATCGAAGTAGGAATATCCTGTTCCGGTCCTTCGGTGGTCAGTGGGTACTGACAATTATCCTGTGTCGGGGTAGGTGAACGAATCTACCCCTGTGCCGGGATATGCCGGTCTATCTCTCTGTTTTCCACCACATTGGGATGGAGGACTTTACTTGCATCCACAAGGAGATGGCCCTGCATATATTGGTTTCCCATCGTATCGAGTTGGTGGCCTTTGTTGGTAGGGAGACGTGTCCGCCTATCATTTTCTGCCACATCTGGGTGGCGGGCTTTGTTGATCACCACCATATCAGAATGGCAGGCATCAGAAGAATCTACTAGCAGTAGGTCCTGCAGGCACTGGGTCGCCACCACGTCAAGATGGTGGGCTTCAAGACCCTGGGTAAGGAGAGGTGCCTTCGTGGTAAGTGTCATCCTCTGTGAGCGACGGGCCTGATGGAGATCGGCGGGGATGCGCACTGGCTTGAATGATGCCACCATGTCTGGATGGCGGGCTCGAGAGGAGCGAACAAGCGTAGGTCCCTATTCGTGGTACGTCTCCGTGGCTAGGCAGCAGAGCTCCACCTTAGGGACTAGGGTGATGATCGGTCCCTGATTGTACATCTGCCGCCCTCGTCGGGCAGTCCAAGGGGGCGCAGCTCAGGGATCATGGGCCTGAATCCTCGGGGAGACATCCTTCTCTATGCGAGGATGTTGGGTCGCGGTGTGACCACGATGAGGCCTTCCGACAAGGTCCTTGGAGCGGAACCCCCGTTCGGTGGGGATGAAGTCCTCAACATCGACCTCATCTGCATCCCTAAGATAAGGGAGGTATGCATTGTCCCGTTCCGGGGACCGACTACCGAAATGGTTTGAGATGGAAACAGGGGCCGTTTGGATCTACTTCTGTGGCTGCTGCTGGGCAAGAGACTGGTGAGTTCTGGCATATTGTAGGTCGGGCATGGCCACCTCCACAGTCAGGAGAGTACCGTTCATGTGGTACTCTCGGATCAGTGCATCTGAGACCCAGCATTGAAGATGCTAGGTAGGTTACGGGGTCCTCCGTTGGTGAGGACGTCCCGTCATTTCATTGTTGGAAGCACGCACTTGCGAGTTCCTTTGCCATACCATTGGATCGAAGGGAGTTCTTGTGTAGTACCTGCAAAACATTTTATCAAATACATGAAGCAAACCCATCAATGCAGCGTCTCATGACCCCATGCATAATTATGACCTTGCTTGGCCCTCCTTGTGAGTAAAAGGGGGCATAGAGTGGAATTAGGTTAAATCTGTCATGCTTGGTTAAAGATTCATGTTGGTTTCACCATTTTTGTTTCGAGTTAGTCTCGAAACGCCCAACAGTTTCGTATCCGATAACACATGGACCTTCTTTCCAAAGGCAGGCATTTGCCGGATGGTCTGACCAGCGATGCTTAAGAACTCACAATGCTCAAGAGGATGGGAATTCTGGCTCATCACGCCCTTTTGGGTGGAATTATTTCCTATTCTGGGACTCTTTTATATATTTAAGATTCATTCATATATTTGGGAATCTTTGGTTTATACCCAAGCATAGTATCCACGGATTTCTCCTGGTTGGAAATGGTCAGCTGAACACAGGGGTCCTGAATCATTTAGGCCTGAGGTTTACCATCCCTCGTGGGATTAATCACCCCATGGAGTTAGGACTCATTGAGGTGGTGCTGGGATTGGTGCGGTGAACCGATGTTAAGATAGTCGGATAGACCAGTTTTTGGGCTTGAACCTCATGGAGGCTTCCTAAATACCCTACCTAAGAGACAAGGATCAAAGTCCACATAGTTTGTAATGGCTTGGGACTTACGCTCTGAGGCAGCCTAGAGTGATGGGTAAGGGATTACACCCTAAGGAGGCCCAAGGTGTGGATGATAGGCTTGAACCTCAGAGAGGCTTCCAACGTACACTGCCTAAGAGACAAGGATCAAAGTCCACATAGTTCGTAATGGCTTGGGACTTACGCTCTGAGGTAGCCTAGAGTGATGGGTTGGGGACTACACTCTGAGGATTCCCATAAGAGAAGGTCATGGTTGATGCTTACTCTAAGCCCACGTGATTCATGCTCGGTGTGAGAAACAAGAGGCAGCAAGGATGTAACGCCCCGACCCCAGTTACCCAGAGTCGTTGCATTATTACATAACATTGACATGATCACAAGAAAGATCAAATCTCGAAAGACCGATTGGTTAAGTAGCCTTGGAAACACTAGATATATTCATAAGTCTTACATTACATCATAAAGTGAAAAACTACTACAACAACATATTGTCTCCATATTCCACACTCATATCCCACATAATATCCCTTCAGGTCATTCATAATTTACTCCTTCACTTCCTGGGGAAAATAAAACACAGAAAAGTGGTGAGCCCAAATGCCCAGTAAGGATAACAATATAGCGGAAACTTTTATAAATAAGAATAAACATTTAAGGCAATGTATAACTAAAACAAAAGCTTTTTTAACTTGAACTTCAACATAGTATGGAAAAAGTAAAATGAAATAATGCCATTTACTTATTCACATGGATACTCTACTAATCGAATAATCACATGTAATATCAGTAACCACTTTCATAATGATGGAATGCATAATGCTAAACTTTAATTTCTTTGTCAAGGCCTTGTCCCAAGACCTAGGGGCTAACTGTAACCGGAACCCAACCCGGAGTGCCTCTAATAACCGGACACCAACCCGGAGTGCCTCTAAAAACCGGACACCAACCCGGAGTTCCTCTAATAACCAGAGACCAAACCGGAGTTCCTCTAATAACCGGAGACCAAACCGGAGGGCTTACTTTTACCGGTCCCCAACCCGGAACATACTTGTCTAACACATTCATCTGAATGAAAGGTTGAAATATAACATACACATTCGGATTAAAAATAACTTATGAAATGTCTATACTTTAAAAAAACCATGAGTGACATAAGAATATCTTATCCACAGTCAAACATATCACAAAACCTTCAATAAAATATGGATGTTTTGTATCATAATAAATCAACTTCAAATAATCTTAAAAGCCATCAAAGGATGTTGACATAGATGAAATCAAAACTATTTTAGAGAAATATCTCTTTTTTTAAATCATTTTAAAAGTAACATAATTATAAAATAATACATTCAATTTTAAAATATTCTTATAAGCTTGTAAGGGAAGCTTTGACGATTTTATAACGGTGGTAAATAGCCACACCAACCGTATACGTTAAAAAACATTCTTACCTTAAATTTGTTGAAAAGGTTAAAAGTGCCTTGTTTTGAAAACGACGGAAAGATTCCTTTTGAAATACATAAGGGTATAAATGACTTTAACCCATATTCTTGTAAATAGTAAAAATGTATTGAAATACATTATTAAGAAACATGGATGTGGATGATAAAGAGATCCCAGTATATTATTACGTATAAACAACCTCGGATAATGAAGAGATTGTGAAATAACCCTTACCAATTTGGTAACTTACGAAACATACAACCCATGAATGAGGTATCATACAATGAATATGTAAATACACATAAATTAAAGTGTATTACACAAAGAATATAATTATGGGCAGTACATACACCACACAAAAGGTAATGGTGGCAATATGGTATGAATCTCACGAGAATAAGGAGTGAGATGAAAACCCCTTACCTTGCACTTTTCCTTGGTTGGGGTAGCTTAAACTCATGTATAATGGTGAAATAATTGTTATTAAATTATTAAATAATCATATACATTAATATCATATCATATATGATCTTTTAACATTGCGTTGTTAATAATATCTAAGAATTATCGTAGTTTCGGGTGTTAACTTACTCGATTTCTTTTATATGTTTTGTTACATAAGCCATGTTTGTAATGGATAGGTTTTATCTCATTCATATCCAGAATGATATCAAGTACTTTGATACTATTATTAATCATCAAATGAGAATTATACTTGAATGGATACGATGGAGAATGAATCTCATCGCGTCCGTGGAGACGGTAGTCCGTACGTACGCACGAGCGATAATATCATTATTTTGATAATAATATATAATTTGATGGTATATCATATATACAAAATCCTTATCATGTTATATTTATTATTTAAATGAGTTAAACATCATTATTATACCCAACCAAATAATAATATATTGAATAACAATTACACCACGACGTGGAGACGGTAAGCCGTACGTACGCACGTATGGTGACAAGTTATTCAAAGGGTGGATAGAATACTGAATATGGTTGTACCATATTTATAATAACATCACAGTATATATAAGATACTGGAGTTATTATTTTAGAATGGTAATAACAAAGAAAGAAGAAGTGGAAGAAGAAAGGAACTTGAAAAGGGGTGGTGAAAACATTACTTCTTCTTCGGGTTCTTCCTTTTGATTTGATCAAAAGGGCTCCTTAGGATGGCTTTCTGTTCAAAATAAGGCCTCTAGGTTGTAGTGAGGGAATTTGGTAGAGTATTTGGGCAGTGTTTGGCCGAACCAAAAGGCTTTGAAGGTGTGAAGAAATGATAAGGAGGAGTGCCCTTTTATAAGAGGGGTGAGGGGTACCTTTGGAAAAGCTAGAAATATTAATTTATAATAAATTCATATTCGGTTTCTAATGGCTCCAAAGTTGATTATTAAAAGTTTAAGGTTGGGATAGGTCGAAAACCACTCAACAAATAGAATTTAGACAGGTTTGGGTACTTATATTAACCTTATCATTATGTATTAACTCTAAGTTAATTAGTTTCACTTTTACAATGTCTCTTTGTATTTTTATATTATATGGTTAATAAACTTACTATATACATCCAAGTGACCCCCAAGTGGTCCATTAATGATGAACCTATCATGATATATGTATCTTGGCCGAACCTTAGATTTTTAGGAATTTAATATCAATTAATTATATAATATTTGTTTTAAAAAAACTCTTTTATGTCAATTTTGACACTATTCAATAATTGATTTTTGTGAAACCCATAACAGAATGATTACTTCGACCAAAGTTAATTAAATCAATAATAACATGTCATATTAGTCTTGAAAATTATTTTAATTTATTAAAAGTCTCAAATTATATTTATTTGGGAATTTATAATATCAATTATTTTAATTTCTCACAATTATGGTAATTACTGCATCATCATTGTGTCATAAATAAATTAAATTATTTAAATTCTAAAAATTATAAATAAAATATCATTATGTATGAAATTTTATTATAGTTCTAATGAATATTTAAAATCGAATTTAGCTTATGTATAACCCTATATTAAAAATGTTTTAGTAAATAAACTTTGATTTTAACTCTTCTAACTCTTCTTTGAATTAAATAATAATAAATGTCCTAATATAATCCAAGTGGACCTAAATGATAATATTTTATTACTAAGGCTGTTTTGGGCGAGATAAAATTGTCCAATAGAATTAGGACATGTGTTAGGGTAATATTAATATCATTTTTACCCTTAATTACCCTCTTTACTTTTAACCGTGGTAAATAAAAGTAAAAAGTTACTCTTCACCAAAAAAAAATTTCATCTCATTGAACCAAATTTTACTTCTTGATATTAACCATGTCTCTCGTATTTTTGAAATTCCATTCACAGAAGCGGTAAAATTATGTTTTATGAAAAATTCATTTTTTTAACTACCACTTAGTAGTTTCACTATTCATCAAAAATTGAAGTTTTTCAGAACAGTGCCAAAATTTCACCCTATGCTATAATTGATATTACAAATTCAAAAATGATATATATTTTACAAAATTCCAAACATATAAGTTTCATTAATTGATTTTATAATTAATTCCCGCTGTCACAATAAATAGCGTTTTTTAAAGAAACAATATATATCAAAATATTGACAATTGTTTAGGTCCAATTTCGAAGTGAAATTAACTATAATGAACACCATTGGATAAAATGGTAAAAATATATTCTAATTATACTTTAAAACCACTCAAATTAATAATTTATCACCATTAATTAATTTGATTAAAAAAGTTGTTTTTAATTAAAATTTTGTAATTTTCACTATTCATCAAAATATTAAAGTTATCTGAAAAGTACCAAAATTTCACCTTAGGCTAAATTCAATACTCCGAATCCAAAAATGAAGTCCATTTTGAAATATAAAATATATATAATTTCAAAAAGTAGGTATTACTATTCATAACGGCTAGTTTGATTTGTTGTGGTGTGTGTTAGAACTCGAAGTTGCGTACAACATAGGCTATTGTATTATTCAAAGGAAATCGTACCGTGGAAGCTTGGGATGTTTCATTTTAAATTTTTTTGATGTCCCCATTTAGTCAAAAAGTTTAAAATATTGTATTTAAAAAGGTTTCACTATTAAAAGTTGGTAAATTGCAATACTGAAAATGAATTTGTTCTTACATTATGTCTAAGAAACTCATAATATGGATTCTAAAATTATAAGGATTATATAATGTTTAAAGTTTAGTTATTACTATTCATAACCTCTTTTGAATGGATTGTTTGGTAAGTCATGGTGTGCGTGAACTTGGTGTTGCGTGTAAGGTAAGTTATTGTATTATTTTGAAGAAATAACACACTATGAAATCTTGGGGTGTTACATTCTCCCCTCCTTCAATAAATTGCGTCCTCGCAATTTGAAATTGTTCTTCGAAAATAAAAGGTTGAAAATAAAAAATATCTTTGTGGGAAAACCCACATCAGAAATTGGGTTACTAAAATTTAGTCTTAATATGAGGAAAAGAGAAATGAAAGGGTCACCACCAAATTATGATCTCTATTAGGAGAACATTGGTGGCAATTAGAGACATATAATTGGAGGAAAAACGTAAATATTTATAGGTAGTGATTGAGGTCATCAATCAAAAACAAGTTTAAAATTGAGGTCCTTAAATTAATCAATCTATGATGATTTAAAATACCATCGATTCAACAAAACATATGGTATTAGGATAACACATTTTTGACGTTTCAAAATATCTTAGTTGAAATCCCACATCGAAAAATGATTTAATGAGGCCTCTATTTAAAATAAAGAGTGGAAAGTATGTAGATTGCTAAAAATAACACATACTAGGGTTCCATGTAGGAAAATATGGATATGGAAGAGAAATATAACCATCAATTATCTGATGGATAGTGGTAGAGAACATGGCTATGAAAAGGCCAACAATCCCAAAGCCATAAATTAGTGATGATTTAAGGTACAATCTAGGACATCATTTTTGTTCTAAGTTACTTTTCTTAATGTTGAGGAATTTATTTATGAGATTGGTTAAGATCATAAGGAGATATACTTACTTTATAATTAGAGTTTTATCCATTAATAAATTTATACCACAAACTCATCTTTCACTCGTAAAAAAAATTCTATTTATACTATTCATACAGGGTTCCAAAATAAACGAATTTATAATTCATCTACCATATCATTTAAAAATACTACATTATTTAATCCTGGACATCTCGTGGGCCAGTGGTAGGTGATACACCCTTGTCGCCTTTCAGTTGTGGGTTCAAGTCTCGCGGCCTTGCCGGATGCGATGGGTTGCCGCCTGACCTCCGGGTTGTCCTTTTATGGCAATCCAAAATAATCCAAACTAGAACTATCCAAAATACTTCAGTCCAAAATTTATATGGATGGTAAACACAATGAAGATCCTTTTTTTTGCCGCGTAATAACATGTGATCACCTTCATCATGTATTCTTTTAAATCACTGCAACATCCTGAATTATCATAAAACCTTATTAATTACATTCATGATCCCTTATTCCTTATAGAATAATAGATATACTCCTTCAATCCAAAAATGTTGTAAACCCCAACAATGATGGAATATAAAAATCATTAATCAGTTTCAAGGTAGTCAAGAATATCCAATATAATTTATCCAAAACAATCATGTATTATTCTAAAATCACTACCTCGGTATCAGAACTATATTATGGTTTATCATTCTCTCAACCATATATTTTCCAAAATTTATCCTGCAGTTGAGTCACTTTTCTTTGTTCCATACAATCTCAAGTCATTAATGAAATATTACTGCAGTACAATCCTTATATACTCCATAATTATTATAACAAGTACATTGTTGATACAAGACTCAAATGACCTAATCAATATAAGAACTCTAATCATTCCTCTTCATCTGTGGTAGTATCATAACTTGATTATTATCCAATATCATCATTTGCGGCATAGTCTGATGACTGGGATATAGGTTCACGTAGTGTCCAAACTCCTTGAAAATGAAGCATTGTACATTTGAAACCATTTTCTTACCCTTACAGTCACTTACTTTGTACCCTTTTCCTCCACACTTATAACAAACTCCCATTCCTTTCAGACAAGTTCCAGGGTGTTTCTTCCTACAGTTATCACATATGGGAAAATTCTTATTTTCCCTCTTCCACTTATTCATCATTCTCTCTTCCATCCTTTTCTTCTCTTGCTTCTCTTCAAAGCCATATGACTCAGTAAAATCTTTACTTATCTTATCAACACATGATATTATTTCTTCATATGATGATAATACATGGGAGACTATTTCTCTTACAAATTATGGCTTAAGACCATGAAAGATATGATCCTTCTTTCTCATTGGATTATGTGCATTATTGGAGTTATCATTCCTTCTACTGGGCGCCATTTCTAAAAAATGGCATACACTAGATTAGTTTATGAATAACAATACCTAATCCCAAACTTGTAAAACACATAACATAAATTAAATAGTTTATGAATATAATCCATAATCATAAAAATGTCTCCTTTGAGGAATTATATACTCATAAACCCTTAATAATGGTTTGTAAAGAAAATGAGAATTATCCTAAGAATATCCCCCGGGAGTGTCGTAATCGAGAGTGAAGCAAGGCTCGTTGTCGTGCACCAGTTCCCGTTCGAGTCTATCTCAAAGCGGTGTTTTTGGGTTTTACCCCTAGGTACATCTGTGCCAGAGCCACCTCTACCTGCTCGTATCCAGACAGGGATGTATTGCTCGGAAAACTCACAAAATCTCTACAATACCAAAATTATAGGAAGTTCTTCTATACTAATCCTCATTGTTCATATTAGGTCTACGTGCTCTAATCAGAGTTTATCTAAATCTAGCTTCCAAGGTTTGTACTAAACTTCCTCTGATACCAACTCTAACGCCCCGACCCCAGTTACCCATAGTCGGTGCATTATTACATAACATTGGCTTGATCACAAGAAAGATCAAATCTCGAAAGACCGATTGGTTTAGTAGCCTTGGAAACACTAGATATATTCGTAAGTATTACATTACATCATAAAGTGAAAAACTACTACAACAACATATTGTCTCCATATTCCACACTCATATCCCCACATAATATCCCTTCAGGTCATTCATAATTTACTTCTTCACTTCCTGGGAAAAATAAAACATAGAAAAGGGGTGATCTCAAATCCCCAGTAAGGATAACAATATAGCGGAAACTTTCAGAAATAAGAATAAACATTTAAGGCAATGTATAAATAAAAAAAAGCTTTTTAAACTTGAACTTCAACATAGTATGGAAAAAGTAAAATGAAATAATGTCATTTACTTATTCACATGTATATTCTACTAATCGAATAATAACATGTAATATCAGTAACCACTTTCATAATGATGGAATGCATAATGCTGAACTTTAATTTCTTTGTCAAGGCCTTGTCCCAAGACCTAGGGGCTAACTGTAACTGGAACCCAACTCGGAGTGCCTCTAATAACCGGACACCAACCCGGAGTGCCTCTAATAACCGGACACCAACCCGGAGTTCCTCTAATAACCAGAGACCAAACCGGAGTTCCTCTAATAACCGGAGACCAAACCGGAGGTCTTACTTTTACCGGTCCCCAACCCGGAACATACTTGTCTAACACATTCATCTGAATGAAAGGTTGAAATATAACATACACATTCGGATTAAAAATAACTTATGAAATGTCAATACTTTAAAAAAACCATGAGTGACATAAGAATAGCTTATCCACAGTCAAAAATAACACAAAACCTTCAATAAAATATGGATGTTTTGTATCATAATAAATCAACTTCAAATAAGCGTAAAAGCCATCAAAGGATGTTGACATAGATGAAATCAAAACTATTTTAGAGAAATATCTCTTTTTTTTAAATCATTTTAAAAGTAACATAATTATAAAATAATACATTCAATTTGGAAATATTCTTATAAGCTTGTAAGGGAAGCTTTGACGATTTTATAACAGCGGTAAATAGCCGCACCTGCCGTATAAGTTAAAAAACATTCTTACCTTAAATTTGTTGAAAAGGTTAAAAGTGCCTTGTTTGGAAAACGACGGAAATATTCGTTTCGAAATACATAAGGGTATAAATGACTTTAACCCATATTCTTGTAAATAGTAAAAATGTATTGAAATACATTATTAAGTAACATGGATGTGGATGATAAAGAGATCCCAGTAGATTATTACGTATAAACAACCTCAGATAATGAAGAGATTGTGAAATAACCCTTACCAATTTGGTAACTTATGAAACATACAACCCATGAATGAGGTATCATACAATGAATATGTAAATACACATAAATTAAAGTGTATTACACAAAGAATATAATTATGGGCAGTACATACACCACACAAAAGGTAATGGTGGCAATATGGCATGAATCTCACAGGAATAAGGAGTGAGATGAAAACCCCTTACCTTGCACTTTTCTTTGGTTGGGGTAGGTTAAACTCCTGTATAATGGTGAAATAATTGTTATTAAATTATTCAATAATCATATACATTAATATGATATCATATATGATCTTTTAACATTGCTTTGTTAATAATATCTAAGAATTATCGTAGTTTCGGATGTTAACTTACTCGTTTTCTTTTATATGTTTTGTTACGTGTGACATGTTTGTAATGGATAGATTTTATCTCATTCATATCCAGAATGATATCAAGTACTTAGATACTATTATTAATCATCAAATGAGAATTATAATTGAATGGATACGATGGAGAATGAATCTCATCGCGTTTGTGGAGACGGTAGTCCGTACCTACGCACGAGCGATAATATCATTATTTTGATAATAATATATAATTTGATGGTATATAATATATACAGAATCCTTATCATGTTATATTTATTATTTACATGAGTTACACATCATTATTATACACAGCCAAATAATAATATATTGAATAACAATTACACCACGACGTGGAGACGGTAAGTCGTACGTACGCACATATGGTGACACGTTATTCAAAGGGTGGATAGAATACTGAATATGGTTGTACAATATTTATAATAACATCACATTATATATAAGATATTGGATTTATTATTTTAGAATGGTAATAACAAAGAAAGAAGAAGTGTAAGAAGAAAGGAACTTGAAAAGGGGTGGTGAAAACATTACCTCTTCTTCGGGTTCTTCCTTTTGATTTGATCAAAAGGGATCCTTAGGATGGCTTTCTGATCGAACTAAGGCCTCTAGGTTGTAGTGAGGGAAGTGGGGAGAGTATTTGGGCAGTGTTTGGCCGAACTAAAAGGCTTTGAAGGTATGACGAAATGAGAAGGAGGAGTTCCCTTTTGTAAGAGAGGTGAGGGGTACCTTTGGAAAAGCTAGAAATATTAATTTATAATAAATTCATATTCGGTTTCTAATGGCTCCCAAGTTGATTATTCAAAGGTTAAGGTGGGTATAGGTCGAAAACCACTCAACTAATAGAATTTAGACAGTTTTGGGTACTTATATTATCCTTATCTTAAGTATTAACTCTACGTTAATTAGTTTCACTTTTACAATGTCTCTTTGTATTTTTATATTATATGGTTAATAAACTTACTATATACATAAAAGCGACCCCAAAGTGGTCCATTAATGATGAACCTATCATGATATAAGTCTCTTGGCCGAACCTTAGATTTTTAGGAATTTAATATCAATTAATAATATAATATTTGTTTTAAAAAAACTCTTTTATGTCAATTTTGACACTATTGAGTAATAGATTTTTGTGAAACTCATAACAGAATGATTACTTCGACCAAAGTTAATTAAATCAATAATAACATGTCATATTAGCCTTTAAAATTATTGTAATTTATTAAAAGTCTCAAATTATATTTATTTGGGAATTTATAATATCAATTATTTTAATTTCTCAAAATTATGGTAATTACTGCATCATCATTGTGTCATAAATAAATTAAATTATATAAAGTCTAAAAATTATAAATAAAATATCCTTATGTGTTAAATATTATTAGCTTTCTAATGAATATTTACAATCGAATTTATCTTATGTATAACCCTATATTAAAAATGTTTTAGTAAATAAACTTTGATTTTAACTCTTTTAACTCTTCTTTGAATTAAATAATAATAAATGTCCTAATCTAATCCAAGTGAACCTAAATGATAATATTTTATTCCTAAAGATGTTTTGGTCAAGATACACTTGTCCAATAGAATTAGGACATGTGTTAGGGTAATATTAATATCATTTTTACCATTAATTACCCTCTTTACTTTTAACCGTGGTAAATAAAAGCAAAAAGTTACTCTTCACCAAAAATTATTTTCATCTCATTGAACCAAATTTTACTTCTTGATATTAACCATGTCTCTCGGATTTTTGAAATTCCATTCACAGAAGCGGTAAAATTAAGTTTTATGAAAAATTCAGTTTTTTTAACTACCACTTAGTAGTTTCACTATTCATCAAAAATTGAAGTTTTTCAGAACAATGCCAAAATTTCACCCTATGCTATAATTGATATTCCAAATTCAAAAATGATATCTATTTTAAAAAATTTCAAACATATAAGTTGCATTAATTAATTTTATAATTAATTCCCGCTGTCAAAACAAATAGCGTTTTTAAAGAAACAATATATATCAAAAGATTGACAATTGTTTAGGTCTAATTTCGAAGTGAAATTAACTATAATGAACACCATTGGATAAAATGGTAAAAATATATTCTAATTATACTTTAAATCCACTCAAATTCATAATTTATCACCATTAATTATTTTTATTAAAAAAGTTGTTTTTAATTAAAATTTAGTAATTTTCACTATTCATCAAAATATTAAAGTAATCTGAAAAGTACCAAAATTTCACCTTAGGCTAAATTCAATACTCTGAATCCAAAAATGAAGTCCATTTTGAAATATAAAATATATATAATTTCAAAAGGTAGGTATTACTATTCATAACGGCTAGTTTGATTGGTTGTCGTGTGTGTTAGAACTCGAAGTTGTGTACAACACACGCTATTGTATTATTCAAAGGAAAGCGTACCGTGGAAGCTTGGGATGTTTCATTTTAAATTTTTTTGATGTCCCCATTCAGTCAAAAAGTTTAAAATATTGTATTTAAAAAGGTTTCACTATTAAAAGTTGGTAAAAGTGCAATACTGAAAATGAATTTGTTCTTACATTATGTCTAAGAAGCTCATAATATGGATTCTAAAATTATAAGGATTATATAAAGTTTAAAATTTAGTTAATACTATGCATAACCTCTTTTAAACGTCTTGTTTGGTAAGTCATGGTGTGCTTGAACTCGCTGTTGCGTGTAGTGAATGTTATTGTATTATTTTGAAGAAATAACACACTATGAAATGTTGGGGTGTTACAAAGGACCAGACGATCACATCATGAAAGGTGCATCCGTGAGAGGTGGAGTGATACTTATGCATGAGGGCGGCCCATAAATTCGGGGCTTACTCCAAGATGGATGCCCATGGTGACAAAGCACAGTGGGAGAGGGAAAGGTGTGCTCTTATGTCCGTCACCTCTCTTGTTCCCTGGGGAAGTACCGAGGTGCATGGGGACGACTGCCTTTGGATGGGTATGCCACTCCCTCTCTGGGGAGGGGAGAACTGCCCGACCGACGAAGCATGTAGTCCCCCATCCTGGCGAGTAGAGGTAGAAAGGGGGATGTCGGGCTCAGACCCTGCATTACCATGAGAATGTGAACCCAGGCATGCTTCAGGAATCCATCCAAGGGTGGGGTAACCCCTTTTCCCCTGTTTACTGTGGGTATGTGAACTCAAAATGGCGCACCGATGCGCCTGAGGGTTACACTACATGGATCTGGTCGCTTTGGTGGGGTCCTCGGCTCAGGGTTGATGAGTAGTCCAATGAGTAGGTTGCGAAGGATCAGGCCGGATTGGAATTGGAAGGATTTTATCTGGCTTGGGGAATGGGAACTCCGAAGGTTTTGGAAGGCCACATAGGGGTATGGGTGGTGGCGCCCTTCGTGTAGGGAAGTACTACATGGCTAGGGAGGCTGTACGTGAGCCAGGGTGGCCCGAAGACTGATTGGACGTCCGCGAACTAAGAGGGTCCACAGACAGATTGGTCGTCCTTGAACCAGGATGTTCTGCGGACTGATTGGCCGTCCGCGAACCAGGAGGGTCCGCGGACTGATTGGCATCCTGCGATCCTAGAGGGTTCCCGGCTTCGGGTTCGGTCCACATACAAGGTTGGTATGCGGATAGGTTCACGCGAGCAGCGGCGTCCAAGGGCGGCGTCGGCCGAAGGCTCGTTGGTCGGGGCTTGGCCTGTGTAGGAGGGTGCTACGTGGTGCGGTGGATCAGAAAAGAGGCATAAACTCCCTGATCCGCGGGGAGTACATCCGCGGAGGGACCCTGGTTCACAGTTTTCTATTCTTTGTTATTTTAAGTTTTCGGTTCACCAAGTTATTATTCTTTTTTGTTTCCTTATTATTTCATTCCCAGGTTCATACCTGCTCTAGTACGCGAACTGGAACTTCCGAAATCCTAAGCCTTCCTTCGAAATCCTTCCACCCGAATCTGACTGATTTCCTCTCTATTCTGCTTTTCCTCTTCTTTTCCAATCTCCATATATATAGAGGGGAAAATGATGTATTCAGGGTCATTTGGCACCTTTTGCGGAGGCCCATGACTGAAAACCCAGTTCACAGATGACTTCGTCAATCCGAAATTCGCAGATCACTAAACAATCCTCCTCCACAAACAAAACATGGGGAGTGCTTCGTGGCCGCGAAGGGTTCTGCCTCCATTTTGCGAACGACAGCGGAGGCGGTTTAGGACGGTTGATGGGGCTCGTGGTTGGGGCGGTCTGGAATGGTGAACCGGGTTGGCTCCAGTCCCACCTCGCGACCGCGGAGGATCTCCGCCTCCAAATCGCGAACGACGACGGTCCGCGGAGGAGGGACGCTTCGCAGAACTTGTCGTGCATTGCTAAAATTAAACCGGTCCGTGGACCGATTCGTCCTTTGCCATCCTTGAGTATTCTCCACATTGGCCAATCCTTTTGAGGGGAAATAGGGTAGAATCTCCCTTGAGTTAAAGGGGATCATCATTCTCCTTTTCTGATTTTTCAGTACCCTACAGTCACTCTGAGATACTATATCGATGATGGAATATTGTGTTTGAAATCTTGAGAAGGAAAATTATTTTCCTAAAAATACATCAACCTCGTCATCCCATGAATTTTCAAAACCAATACAATTAGAAACTAATAGAAACTCCTTTATGTTCCCTTAACACAAAAAAACAACAACAAAATTAAAGAAGAAAAAAATAAATATTTATTTTGAAAATCCTTAAATTGAGTCAATGTATGGGTAAAATATTTGTTGCCTCCTGGAAAAAGATTTTTTTAATGTACTTTACTCGAAATCAAACCTAATTCTATCAACATTTTTCTGGTTCTTAGGATGGACCAGTTAACTCGTCCCCTCTTTCTTATTTATTAAACAATTCAACAAATGGTTCTAACTTATGACCTTTGACATTAAAGACATGACCACTAGTGCGATCCTGAATCTCTAGTACCCTATGAGGGTAGACATGATGCACTATTTACAGAACTAACCATCTTGACCTTAACTTTTTTGTGTGTAAATGAAGTATAGAACCATACAAGAGCGTGAATTTTCTTGTTTAAAAGTGTTTTATTTTCAATTCATAGATTGGTAGGATTGATTTATATATTTATTGCTCCTTGAATTTTCATATTCCTCCATCATATGTTCCTAATGTTTATTAAGTTCTAATTTTCTATATTTTCACCCATATAAATTTCAATGTTCATTTATTTGATTTCCCAAATGGTCTTATGCTGAATTTCAATAGGTAAATGGATAGATTCTCCATAAACCAATCTATATAGAGACATGCCTAGGATGGTTTTGAATGTGGTCTGATATTCCCAAAGGGAATATAAGAGTTTCTATGACCAATATTCACTAGAGGTATTGATAGTTTTTTCATGAATTTAATTAATTTCCCTATTTCCAAACTGAGATTGACCATTGGTTGGGGATGGTAGGCAGTGGAAAATCTATGAGAAACCCCATAAATAGACATGATATTTGATAAGGTATGGTTGCATAAATGGGTTCTAATATCGCTGATGATATACATTGGAATTCAAAATCTAAATAAGATATTCTCTTTTAGGAATGGAATCACAACATTATAGTCATTGGACTTTGTGGGAATTGCCTCAAGCCATTTTGAGACATAATGAATAGTTAAGAGAATGTATAAATATCCCATGGAGTTTGGGAAGGGTCCTATGAAATAAATTCCCTAATAATCATATATTTCGATGACCAGAATGGGAGTAAGCTAAATTTGATTCCTTTTGGTTATAAATCCTAATATTTCACATCGAGGAAAACTTTGTAAAATTTTGAATGAATATTTATTTAGGGAAGGCCAGAAGAAACCACTTTAGAGAACCTTTTCAGTAGTATTATTTGTGGGAAAGTATCCCACATAAGCCTCTCCAGGACAAAATTTATGAATGGACTCTTGATCAGACTTCGTAACACATCTCTTAATGACTTGATATGGGTGGAACATGAAGAGGCTTGTGTCATCAAAAATAGTGTTTCGCATCAAAAAAATCCCTCTTATCATGGGTCTCGATGAATTTTGTAATGAATCCTACAACAACGTGGTTTTCTATGTAATCATACTATGGGGAAACACTCACAAAATAGGGGATTTCATCAGGAAATTAACCTTACATAGATAGGTGATGTGAGTTGTCTTTAAATTCCATCCTAGGGAGGTGATCAACTACAACATTCTCAAAACCCTTTTTTCCTTAATGGTTATATCAAACTCTTTAAGATAAAGGACCCACCTAATCAATCTATACATGGAATCTCTTTTTCATAAAAGGTATTTTAGATGTGAATGATCGGTGAAGAAAATTATGGGGGATCCTAAGAGATAAGATCTGAATTTTTCTAAAGAAAAGACAAAAGAAATTAACTATTTCTAAGTGGTGGTGTAGTTGATTTTTTCATATCTTAATAATTTTCTTTCACAATCAATGACACATGGGTTTTTATCACAAATTTACCCTAAAATAGCTCCTATAATGAAGTCTGTAGCATCACATCTCAGTTCAAACAGACCTTTCCAATTGGGAGATTTCATGATAGGCGGAGAGATAAGAGATGAATTGAGTGTTGAGAATGATTCCCCATATATTTCAATCCATATAAATATACCATATTTCACCATAAGAGCACAAAGTGTTTGGGAAAAAGAGACTAAATTCCTAATGAATGTTCACTAGAAACTAGAAAGTCCTATAAAGGAACTCACTTCCTTGAATGTTTTTTGAGTGGGAAGGTGATAGATGGTATCAACCATGGACTTATCAACTTCAATCATTCTACTAGAGACCAGATGGCATATAAAATTCCTTCTGTTACCATGATATTTCAATTTTCCTTGTTTATAATGGGATTTTTATCCTCACATATAGACATTACCCTTTCATCATTTCTATGGAATACCTCAAATGCTTCCCCAAATATGGATACATCATCCACAGTCACCTCTAAACAATCCCCCACCATGTTAGAGAAGATTCCCATCATGCACCTCTAGAAGGTATTGTGGGTATTACATAACCCAATGGGAATTCTCTTGAATGAAAAAATATCGAATTGATAGGTGAAGGATGTTTTCTTTTGAACTTCTATGAAGACCTCAATTTGATGATATCCTAAGAATATATATTATAAATAGTAGAAAATATGACCTAAACTCATTCAAGTACATGATTAATGAAGGGAAATAGGAAATTTCTTTTTTTGGTGCATCAGGTTAACATCTTATAGTTAATGAAACAATCCATCAACTACTGATCCTTTTGGGGAGATGATCAATATCCTTATTTGTGATCATAATGATTCCAGCCTTTTTTGGAACAACTTGACTTGGGACTATCCACTCACTCTCATCAATTAGGTAGATGATACCTTCTTTTAAAAAAATCTCATTTTATTTTCTTACCACATCCATAATATTGGGATTGAGTCTCCACTCTTGTTGATCACATGGTTTATATTCATACTATATAACAATACTATGAGTTCTAAAGAGTCGTCTAATCCTATGAATATGAGATAGGGTCTATCCAGTTACTTTTTTGTGCTTTCCTAGGAAATCCAAAATCATCCTCAAACGATTGGATTCAAGAGAATAAGAAATGAAAAAAAATGGAAGGTTTAATTTACCCCTAAGAATCCACACATGTGTTATGAAGTAAATACCTTAAACTCAATATTTGTTTGCTACATACATTCTAAATAAGGATGGTACTTTTCATTGATCTTGAATTTTTTTTCAAAATTTATTGACAAAATTGGTTCCTCTTAAATAGTGTTTGAGACAGCACATTGGATAGATCAGTGTCAAGAATGGGTATGGACTCGATGTTGTTGATTACTATAATGTTATTATTGATTATTAATCCTAAAAAATTGTCAATGGAGTTTTCTAAAATAGGTTCAATTCAGGGATAAAATCTTCCCTCATGTAAAAAAATAAAATCAATATCATCTTGACATAAACATTCCTCAATATTTATTTGATGTTCCTCCAGTTCACTAAAAAGTCTACCCATTCAATTAACTTTATAGATATCTTCATCATACCCAATTTGATAATTTTCATTATAAATGTTCATATCAAGATTCATGTTTCTGAAGGTTATTGTCATGTTCTCATTCCTAACTCTGATGACTTGGGTGATTGTGCTGAAAAGGGAACGGCCTAGGATGATAGAGTTCTATTCCCTAGGACCTATTCTTGGGTTATTTTCAAGTACAATGGAGTCATTTGGATAAATTAAATTCTCAACATTCACCAAAACAACCTCTAAGAACCCCTTAGTAACCCGAACACTGTGATTGGCAAGTGGAATAGTGAAAAATTTGGGTTGGAGTTCCTTGATCCCTAACTAACAATACATGGCATATGTAATGAGTTTAACACTAGCTATTAGATTATAAATATATTTGAAAACATTGTTTTCTCCTAGTTTGAAATTGTTGTTTAGACAACTAGGGTATTCCATCTTAATAGGAATGTTTCCTTGAATTTTGGTACTTACATTGACATCCAAAAAGAATCAGTTTTTGTGTGAGAAAATCCTTTTGAAGGTACATTGGTCCTTAAAATACTTATAATATGTAGGAATTTTTTGGATTACATTGAGGAGAGTAATTTTAAAATTAACCTAAGAGAATATTTATCTCAAAGATTCATCCAGTTCTGGTTTGTATTTTCCTCTAATGTGTTGAGGAAAATGAGAAGGTTGATTGATTGTTTTGGTTTGGCTATGGTTCAATCACATTCTCATTGTATTTTTTAAATCTATTAGCGTTTCATCCTCATTTCATGTAATTTTGATGCTTTTCATGTTTTTGGAATGGGTTTGGGGGTTTTTTAATGGATTTTCCCTTCTTCAGATAATCAATTATTTTAGTTGTTCATGAGAGGTTAATGTGTAACCAGATTCTCCCCGTAAGGTTGAAGATAGTACTTCCCAAGGAGGCATGGCTTCGTTTCCTATTTTAATGGTTTTCAATTCATGTATAATGAATGAGACTTGTGAGTTCTTTTAATCCATTTGTTTACACAACTATTCAAGTATTAGGAGAGGGAGAAATTGAGTATGGGAATGTGATTGTAACACCCCAAGCTTCCATGGTACGCTCCTCTTTGAATAATAGAGTAGCGTGTGTTGTACGCAACCTCGAGTTCTAACACACCGCGACCAATAAAATTAGCATTTATGAATAGTAATAACCACCTTTCGAAATTATATATAATTTACATTTCAAAAATGGACTTCATTTTTGTATTCATAATATCGTAATTATCCTAAGTTGGAGTTTTTGTAATTTTCTGAGAACTTCCAATTTTTTATGAATAGTGAAAAATACTTAAAAACAAATTTTTTAATAAAAATAATTTATAGTGATAAATTATACTATTGAGTGGTTTTAAAGTATAATTAGAATATATTTTTACCATTTTATCCAATGGTGTTCATTATAATTAATTTCACTTTGAAATTAGATATAAACAATTGTCAATCTTTTGATATATATTGTTTCTTAAAAACACACTATTTGTTGTGACAGTGGGAATTAATTATAAAATTAACTAATGAAACTTATATGTTTGGAATTTTGTAAAATAGAAATCATTTTTAAATTTGGAATATCAATTATAGCTTAGGGTGAAATTTTGGCAATGTTCTGAAAAACTTCAATTTTTGATGAATAGTGAAATCACTAAGTGGTAGTTAAATAAATGATTTTTCGTTTAAATGAAATATTACCACTTCTGTGATTTGATTTTCAAAAATCCAACATACATGGTTGTCATTAGGAAGTAAAATTCGGTTCAATGGGATTAAAATAATTTTTTGGTGAATAGTAACTTTTAAGTTTAATTAATCGCGATTAAAGGTAATTAGTGAAATTTAAGGTAAAATTGTATTATAAAAATATGAAATGACCTTTACAGTTGTCCTACCCCTATTTTATGATTCATGGCCGACCAATAAAATCCATGGGTCAACTTGGGGACCCCATGGAGCTACTTTAGTTGGAAAATGACATAAATACCTTTTATTTAATGTTAAAGTAAAAAAATGACACAAACATGAAATGTTTTACTAAAACAATTTTTACATGGGGTTATACAAGTCATATTTTTGACTATAAATATTCATTGGAAATATAAAAAGATTTTCTACATCATAGTATTTTTTATAATTTTTAGAAATTAAATAAATTATGTTATTTATGGCATCATGATGATGCAGCGATGACCTCATTATTTAACGATTTAAATAAAATGGAAAGATAATGTAATATCTAAGACCTACACATGTCCAAAACCTATTGGATGGGTGGATTTCTAACCCTTATCACCTTATCCTGGAATTATATCAATGTGGGACCTCTTAAATCCGAATACCATTTTAAAATAAAGTGACTTTTCTTTACTTTCCAAGAGTGCCCCTCCTCTCCACTTATAAAAGGCCCCCACCTATACCACCTTACTCGCACTTTCAAAGCCTTTTTGCTCTGCCAATCTCTGCCCAAATACTCTCCCAACTTCCCTCCCTTACTCCTAGAAGCCTCACTTTGGTCAGAATTCTTCCCAAGGAAGTCGTTGGCTCAAATCAAGAGTTACCCGATTTTAAAGTAATGTCTTCTCTTATGTTATTTTGTTTTATTTTGATTCTCCAACCCCATAAACTCTTTTTATTCATTTCTTTTGTAAAAACAACAGTATCCTCAATATACTAGGATGTTTTTATAAGAAGGATTCGAGATACACTTACACACACCAACATCTAATGGTTAAAGAACATACTGTTTCTGTGGATGGCGAATTTCTGCCTCACGAAACGATCATTGTTCAACACTCATATAACACATTCAAAGGTGGCCATTAAGATGTAAATATATTTATATATGATATATAATATGTTTATATTTTACTTATGCTTCTGTATTTCTCATTTATGGCATACTTTATGATTTCCATTATGGGTAAACGTGATAATTTCATTTTAGGAAGTGCGGACTACCGCCCCCTCAAAGTGATGTGAATCGTTAATGCCATATGTGGGATGTATAATGGATGGAGTAAATGATATTATAAATGATATTATACTGGAACTATATTATATCTTTATATAATTATGATTTCATTCCATTAAATATGAAATATAAATGAAAATAGCGTTCATGCGTACGTACAGCTTACCGTCTCCATGAACGGTGCATTTCATTTCTTACCTCTAAATGTTACGTAATATTAATGTATATACTGGATATATATGATATATATGACATCTAAATCATGAATATAATTCTGGAGATAATGGATATTCTACCACATAAACAACTTGTAATTATAAGAAGTTTATTGTTGACTCAAGTACCAAAGATCGACAAAACGACCGTTATTAACTTAAATAATTACATAATGTTCATAACATTGTAATAAGTGATATAAAAAGGATAATGAAATTGAAAATGGTAGATATTAACTCTAGTTTATTATTCAGGAGGATAAAGAATGGTCGAATCAAGTCAGACACAAGGTAAGGGAACTTCTTAACCCAATTTCTATTCTTTGGGTTAATCTCCTACTTTCAAATTATGTCATGATATTATTATGTCCTATCTTGTATTTGTACTTCATTTATGTGTACTTATAGTGAATACACATGATAGATGTACTTTATTTAAAAAATGATCTTTTTAAGGACTTCGTCACAATCTCCTTTCATTGAGGCATATTTGGTTTTATACACTACTTTTTTTTATACGGTGTATAAACCCCTTTGACTTTTACATTTATTCAAAAGGAATCTTTTTTATATGAAGCGTTTTACTAAACGACAAAAAGGGAATGTTTTTCTTTCCGTACTTATGCGGCGACAATGACTTCTCTGCCACCGTGACCATTATTTGAGTTTCGGCTTCCTTTACAAGCCATCATTTTTTTTAATGAAAAATAAATACAAAGTTTTAACTTTATTTTATTTTGGTATTGAAAATGGTTTTGAAAGCGTTTTTATTATATCGATGTATTGTATTGATATCTTGTGATTGAAATGTGGAAATTTTATGTTTCCTTTATGCATGTTTTATGTGATACTATTATGTTAGGGTTTTTGATATGTTTAAACCTATTCATATGAGGAATGCATTGGACTTAATAAGTGACAGGTGGAGCCCGCTATAGCTCCTAGATGCATCGGTAGGTCTCATGAGACAAACTAGTGTCTTGGCACGAGGCCTTGACAAAATCTTATTTTTGGTCTTGGCATGAGGCCTTGGCTACGTGGTTATGATAGTCTGGCATTATGAATTCCATCATTATGAAAGTGGTTATTGATATTTCATGTGATTATTCAACTAGTAGAATATCCATGTGAGTAAGTAAATGGAATTATTTCAGTTTTCTTTTGACATATTATGCTAAAGTTCAAGTTTAAAAGGCTTTTGTTTTAGTTATACATTGCCTTAAATGTTAATGTTTATTTATGAAAGCTTCCTCTATATTGTTATCCTTACTGAGCATCTGAGCTCACCCCTTTCAATGTTTTAATATTTTCCAGGATGTGAAGAAGTATTTTATGATTGACCTGCAGGGATAGTCAGAAGAGGATATGAGTGTGGACTATAGAGACTTTGTTATTGTAGTTTTTCACCTTATGATGTAATGTAACATTTATGAATGTATCTACTGTTTCCAAGGCTACTAAACTAATCGGTCTTTTGAGACTTGATATTTTGTGATCATGCCAATGTTACGAAGTAATGCACCGACTCTGGGTAGCTGGGGTCGGGGCGTTACAGTGATGGTTGGTTTATCCTGGGTGGATATTTAGGTTTTTTGGTGGCCTGTTTAAAGGGTAGATGGATTGTTTTTTTATTAGATAAGAGGATGTTATTATTGGACTAGTTGTGGTTGAAACTGATTATGGGTTTGAATTTTTGGTGAATGGTAGGTGTTTGGTCCTTATAGAGGACTTGGTTGTTTGATGGTTTGTAGTTTATATTTTCAGTAGATTTATGTATGGTCATTATACATATGATTGATAGTGTTTTAGTATTATGGATTCTTAATGTTTAGAGCATTAAGCTTCCCTGGTGATCCTTCTAAATGAACATCCTTTATGGAAGGGATGGTTGGGCAGATATTGGTCTTGTGTCTATGTTTTTCAAAAAAATGTGAAAAAAAATTCAATGTTTTTTATATCCTGGACCTTATTAAGATCAATATTCTTGACCTTGTTAGTTATTGTAGAAATTTTTTCTCTAATCATTCTTTCCTCCTTAAGAGTGTTCATTCCACCTGATTTGGGTTCCTTCTCATAGTATGGTGATGTTCCCCATGTTTGGATTTCTACAACCAGTCCATCTATATACTCATAAGAAACATTTGGGGTTTTTTTGAAGGTTCCATTACACATCATGTTAATTAATCATTTGTTTCCTAGACTCACCCCATCATAAAATATTCAAAAAGGTTCTGGAATTGAAAATCCAGGGTGAGGTACCATATTATGTGTATCTTTAAACATTTCTAATGTTTCATAAAAGGATTCCCCTTATTTTTAAAAAAGTTTAGGATGCTCTTTCTGAGTGAAATGGTTTTGTGACAGGGGAAGTATTTTTTGTTTATTATATTTTTAATTGGTCCTAGGAGTGGATTGATGTAGGGCTCAGATTTTTTGGACAATTCATGTCATGATCATTTAGTTATAATGTTATGTTCCTCATATTAGTTGACTATTGTTTTTGTGGTGGGCACAGGGTTTCAAAAATGTCGTCGAACGCTTTGACAAGAAGGTAAGTAATTTTTGACTCCATTCAGTGAAAATATGGAAGGTGGTTTAATACAAGAGGTTTGAAGGCATGATGTAATTCTCATAGGGAATCATGGATAATTCAATAGGGTATATTGGTCCATGTTGATGTGAGGTAGAATATAAGGCCACAACATTAAACATTGCATAATATTGAATTAAGTTGATAATTAACATCAAGGCTCTTTTTAGGTTTAGAGTTTTAGATTATTATGCTATAACTATTACATTACATATCAAATATTACAAGGTATAAACTTCTACTCAGAATCCATTTTTTCATAAAATAAAAACTCTTAAAAGAAAACAATATTTATTTTCTTAATATAAATCTTTTAGAATTCTTACTTTCTCTTACCCTGACTTATATTCAATGTAAAAAATTTTCAAAAAATTGGGATGATCATAAAAATATCAGTAAGGGTTATAAAAAAAATAAAACATTAGTCCATCAATAAATACAAGTAAATGAAATTATACTTTTCAATATTTATCATACCACACAAGATCATAAGATTTAGGAATAACACATGGAAATCATAAAACATAAAGGTAACTTGTGGAATCCATAACATAATTAAGTTGTAGCTTTCAAATCTACGTAGGGAGTTACGTTTGGAATGCCAATCATAGTATATTCCCTAAATCTCTTAGAAGAAACATTACCATTTAACTCTATCATGTTACCCAATGCATTGGAGATCTATCTTAGGATCACCCACCCTAGGTTTATCATGGAACCACTCGTATACATAAACAATTCCCAAGAACCATAACGTAATCATAACTCATAACACAAGTATAAAGGAAAGATAACATTTCCACATTGCAATCATTTCACTTTATTGACATAATAAATCCATTATTAAAACAATTTTCAATACCAAAATATATAAAAATAGTATATGGTATTTTTTTTCTTTTAAAAAACATTACATCTTGTTAAGGAATCCAAATATCAAATAATTATAACGGTGGTGGAAAGGTCATTGTCACCACATACATAAAAAAGAATCATTCTTTTTGTCGTTTAGTAACACACTTCATAGAGAAAATTTTCCCTTTGAATGAAATTAAAAGTCAAATGGGTTTATACACCGTATAAAATAATGACATCTTTAAATCAATGTATTCATCAATGAAAAGATATTTAGACGAAGTCCCTTACGTCGTGTTCAACTTGACTCATTCTTTCTTTAATCTCCCATTAAATTGGGTAACTCCCATTGGATTGAACCAAAAGGATTTATTGAATTGCTTTCATCCAATGGGAAGGATTCTAGGAGGAAGATAGGGATGTTTGGAGCTTCTTGGAGTAGTGTTTTCAAGATCCAAGGGAATTGAGATGTGTGTGTAATAGGTTAGAGGTGGTGGCCTTTTATATGTGGGGGGAGGGGATCTTTGTGAAAGTTTGAAAGTATTATTTTATTATAAAATTATTTTTAGTTTCAAAAGCGACAAAACATATTTAATTCAAATATAATGTACATATAAGTCTAAATAAAATTATCCAATAATAATTGGACATGTTTTGGATATTTTTTAATCCTTATATTTTTTAATTTAACCATTTGTTAACTTATTTAGCTTTTACCATGTCCTCTTATATATTCAAACTATATGGTTAATGTATTTACTATAAAATGCCATCCCTCCCAAAATGGATCATTAATGAAAATCTTAACATCATATAAGTCATTTGGGAAAATATTAGATTTTTACGCTTGTTTTATCATTTAATAAAATATTAACTGTTTTAAAAACACATTAATGTTAATTTATAAACTTTTCATATTAATACTTTTTAAAAAATCTATAAAAATGTTATTATTTCAAAAAACGATAATTAATTAAAAGATAACAAGTCATTATTATCCCAAAAATTAATTTATGGCATAAAAATTTTCAAAATAAATTTATTTTAAAATTTATAATATCATTTATTTGAATCCATTATTAATGAAGAAATTACGACATCACCATTGTGTCATAATTAAATTTAATTATTTAATGTCTAGAAATTATAAATATAATATCATGATGTTGGAATTTTTTTATATTTCAAATGAATATTTATTGTCAAAGACATTTCTTATATAACCACATATTAAATTATTTTACAAAATGATATATGTTTATGTTATTTTTTCCCTTACTTTAAATTAATTAATATAAAATGTCATTATCACTCCCAAGTGGCACCATGGGGTCCCCAAATCGACACAAGGATTCCAATGGTTAGACTTGTATCAACAAATAGGATTAGGACACATGTTAGGGTAATTTATGATTATTATAATATTATTTTTTCCCTTATTTACCATATTTACCCTTTAACCATGGTAAATAAAATATTTACTGAAGTTACTATTCAAAATGTATAAAAATAAAAGTTAACTATTTACACAATTTGAACCTTCTAATTCCAAATATGGATCAATTTTTCCAAATTCATAACACATAAGTTGTAGAAATTAATTTAAAATTAATTCTAGTTGTCAAAACAAAAAGTGTTTTTCTAAGAAATAATAACTATCAAAAGATTGACACTTGTTCATGTTCAATTTCAAATTTAAATTATTTCCATTGACCAAAATTGGATTAAATGTTAAAAATATAATCTAATTAAACTTTAAAAGAAAATAAAAATATAATCTATCCATATAAGTAAATTAGATTAAAAGGATGTTTTGAATTAAAATGCATTATTTTTTCACTATTCATAAAAAACGAACAATATAAGAAAAATACCCAAATTTCAACTAAAGTAAATTTCGATGTCCTGATTCTAGAGAATATTTTTTTTAAATAGAACATATAAAAGTTACAAACAATATATTTAAAAATTGTTCCCCATCAAAAGGAAGTAAATCAACCTTTTAAGGAATATTAGAGTATTTATGATTAAAATTAGATTCATTCACATTTCAAACCTCTAAATTTCATTGGATAAATGTAAAAACATTTAACAAACATGAGTAATCATATTTTAGTTAGTTCTGTTCATTCCCGCCAATACAGTTACTATGCATTAACTACCATTTAAAATAATATTATTATAATATTATTTTTCCGTATAACTCAATGTTGTGTGCAATATAAGATTTCAAAGAAACCCATTATTGCGTAATGGGTACGTCATCAAACATAGAATCCCCTATAAAGTAAAACTAATATTTAATTGAAAAATAATAATAAATATGAAATTTTCATATTCTTTATTTACCTAGGATCTTACATCCTTCCCCTCTTTTTGAAAATTGTGTCCCTGCAATTTTATTCACTTATCAAATAAATGGAGGTTTTTATCCCTCATAGAATTTTCAGATTCCTACATTTCCTATTCAACTATATAGGTTTTCCACAAATCTTTTACCTGATAGATTACCTTATTCCACAACACTTGCTCTCTGTGGTCAAGAATCTGGACCAGTTGTACCTCATAAGAATGATTCTCTTCCAATTAAACTACCTCTGGACTCAAAACATGAGATGGATCCGGCATATACTTTCTCAACATTGAAACTTGAAAAGCATAGTGTACCTAGGAAAAACATGGAGGTAAAGCTACTCTGTATGCAATTTATCCAACATTCCCCTGGATTTCATAGGGTCCAATGAACCTTGGACTCAAGTTTCCCATCTTACCAAAACACATCACACTTTTACATGGAGAACCTTTGAGAAAGACGTGATCACTAACCTAGAAAGAAAGATCCTTCCTTCGGTTATCCACATAACTTTTATGTCTGCCCTGAGCTGTTCTCATGTACTTCTGAATCAATTCAACTTTTTCTATCATCTATTCTACTAATTTTGGTCTCATCAACTTCCTTTCACCTACTTCATCCCAAAAATCTAGAGTTTGACACCACTTTCAATATAATGCCTCAAATGGATCCATCTATATACTTGAATTAAAACTGTTATTATATGAAAATATAACCACAGAAAGATGTTGGTACCAAAATCCCTGGTAATCCAATGAAAAATCACATAGCATATCATCCAATGTATGAATTTTTCATTCTGACTACCAATCTGATTGAGGATGAAAAGATATAATAAAATATAATGCAGTACCCAATGAATTTTGAAGTCCATTCCAAAATTTATAAGTAAACCTGGGATCACGATCAGATACAATAGAGAGAGGAAATACATGCAACCTAACTATCTCTTTAACATACAACTGAGAAAGTCGATCTAGATATAAAGTATCTCTAATAGGAAGGAAAAGACAAGATTTTTTCAATCGATCGACAATAACCCACATTTCATTTTTATCTTCAGATGTCTTTGGTAAACCCACAAAGAAGTCCCTGGATACATTTTACCATTTCTAATTTGGAACCGGTAAAGGATGAAGAATCCCTTTCGATAACTATTGATCTGCTTTAACCTATTGAAAACTCATACACTTCATAGTAAATTCATCAATATCTCTTTTCATTCCATCCCACCATTAATACTTTTGAAGATCTCTATACATCTTAGTACTGCCAAGATGAACTAAAAATGGAGAACTATGAGCTTCACATAACAACTCATTATTCAATTTTTAATCAAAAGGCACATATAATATCGTCCGAAATATAAAAATACAATCATTATATATGTTAAAATCAGGAAACTTGCCTTCTGAACCAACTGTACCTTTTTTTGCAATTCACTTTCTTCCTTCTATGCTTGCTTAATTCTATCTTGTAGAGATGATTTCACTGACACATGAAACAAAATAGAGTAATCTCCTACACCAACAAATTATATTCTAAAGTTCATAAAATCGTTATTCCAAGTATCTTGTTCCAAACGTAACATGGTTAATGTAGCATTACTTTTTCGACTCAAAGCATCAGCCACTTTATTTTCCTTTATCAGATGGTAATGAATCATGAAATAATAACCCTAGATTAATTCTATCAATTTACTATGTAACATGTTTAATACTTTTTGAGTGAATATATACTTTAAAACATTGTGATTAGTATATATTTCACAATTTACTCCATACAAATTATGCCTAAAAATTCTCAAATAAAAAACAACAACAACTAATTCCAAATCATGTGTAGGGTAATTTAACTCCTGAGGTTTCATCTAACATAAAGCATAATAAACTACCTGGTCATTATGCACAAGGAAACAGACAAGTCCTTTCAACGAAGCATCACTGTAGAAAAAAAACTCACCTTTTTTGGAAGGCGGGGCCAAAACTAGAGGATTCACCCATCTTCTGTTCAATTCATGAAAACACTCGTCACATTCTTTTGTCCAAATGAACTTAACACCTAATCGATTTAACTTAGTCAGTGGGATATATAACCATGAATAACATTCAACAAAACTCTAGTAATAACCTTATAAACCTATAAAACTACAAAACATGGTTATATTTGTGGTTCATAGCCATTCTTCAACAACTTTTGTTTTAGTAGGGTCAACAGTTATGCAATTATTTGAACCAATGTGACCAAGGAATATAATTGGTTGTAACAAAAATTCACACTTGCTAAATTTCCATTACAGTTTGTTTTCTTTTAAGGTTTTCTAGACAACATATAAATGACATTAATGTTCCTCTTCACTTTTGGAATAAACCAAATTATCATCAATAAACACAACTAAAAACTTACCTAAGAACTCATGGAAAATTATATTTATAAGATCCATAAATTTAGTCGGTGCATTTGTAAACCCAAAAGGCATAAATACAAATTCATAATTAACATATCTAGTATAAAATGAGGTCTTTATAATTTTTACTTACTTTATGTTCAACTGATGGTACCCTGACCTCAAGTCAATCTTCGAAAAATACTAAGCTCCCTGGAGGTGTTCAAACAAATCATCAATATGATGAAAAGGATACATGTTCCTAAAATTTATGTTATTCAAAGTTGTATATTCAATGTAAAGTCTCATTGAACCATGTTTATTTTTAACGAACAAGACAGGAACACCCCATGGTGATGTGCTAGGTCGAATGAAACCTTTATCTAATAACTCCTGCAATTGCTTTATTAACTCTAAATGTTCAATTTGAGCCATTCTATAAGGGGTTTTGAAATTGGCTTAGAATCCGGAACTAAGTCAACAGTAAATTCAACTTCCTGATTAGGTATTATACTAGGAAACTCATTAGGAAAAACATCAAAATACTCATTTACCAATAGAACATCATTAATCTAAATTGTTCCTTTGTTTTTAACAATATGATTGAGGTAACATTCATTTCCATATTTTACTAGTTTCTCAGAATCCTAATATGTTATAAAAACTAAGGGTTCATTATTTTACCCAAAATGAAATTATTTCTTAAAAGAAATCTTTTTAGCTCTGCAGTCAATGTTAACATGATAAATGGAAAGCCAGTCCATAACCAAAATAACATAAAACTCTAATAGAGGAAAAACAATAAGGTTTGCAGGTAGATTCTTTTCACACACAAGGAAAAGAAGCTTCTTATAATTTCTTTTTGTCTCAACATTTCATCTCGGTGTTTTTACCATACATTCTGGGTTCATATCATGAGATGGAATTCCCAATTTACTAAAAAATTTCTCAGAAATTAAGGAATGTGTAGACCCTGAATCAAACAACAGATTGACATAATCTGAATAAATAAATAGTGTACATGATAATACTTCATTTGATGGCCCATCATATTCTAAAGTAGTTGAAAAGGATTTCACCACCCCCTTTCTTCTTGTAGTTCATCCACTTTCTATCATTTAAGTTCTTTAGTGGACACTCATTTGCATAATGACCCATTTCATTGCACTTAAAACATTTTACTGATTGTAAATCATATTTTTTATTACCATTACCCTGAACTTTTTCAGTAAAATTATGAGCCTTATGTCTCATTTTCCCACATCCGCAGCACTTACCAGAATTCAAAAGACATTCCCCAGGGTGATTTTTACCATAATTTTTACAAATTGTAATCTTAAGTTTCTTACCATCAATTTTTTTGAAGATTTATTTCCTTTCATCTGCCACCTTGTCCTCTTATTCTGTTGTTTTTCAAAGGACACATGATCATCAGAAAACTCCATTTCCACCTTCTCCACACATCAAACATGCTTTTAATAACTTTTAAACTCATGAGAAGCTAAATCCCTTCGATACTTTGGCTTTAATCCTAAGTAAAAATGATTGATTTTACTATCATGATCTCGTATGATATTTGGAGCATACCTTGACAGTCTAGTGAACTTATCATTATAATAAGCCATTGAGTAATCTTCCTACCTTAAATCTAGGAATTTTATTCCATCCCAAGACTAACCACCTTAAGAAAATATTTTTCAAGAAATATACCTTTGAATTCATTCTAATCAAGAGAATAAATATCATCACTATCCTTGATATTTTTAACCATAGACCATAACTAATCAGCTTTACCTTCAAAATGGTAAAAAATGAGACTAACCTTTTGATTTTCTTAACACCCCATGACATTGAAATTTTTTCAGTGCTTTAATCCACCCTTCATATAGCACAAGGTCAGATGATCTTATGAATGATGAAGGATGTTGCCTCATAAAATGCTTCACTATTGACATGTTTCTCTATGGTTGATCGGGATGATCTCATGCATGGATACCACCACCATTTATAGCCTGGGTCAACGGTTCCATCACTACAACAAGCTATTGAGTTCTGATTTCGACCATCTCATGTTGTTGATTTAGAAGGTTGTATTTCTCCTAATGTCATCCCATCATAGGTTCCTTGATTCTTTTTTGGAAACCCATTCTGAACACACAAATATATTAGTCAAAGCAACATGGTAATATGTAAATTCTATATCACTTCAATCTTACTATAAATTAATTTATGGATATTAATTTAAGAACATCCTAACTCCTATATTTATTTAAACTAACCTCTAATACCAACTATAAGTCACCAACCTTACACATTACATAATCTTAAATTAATATAATAATTGACATTTAGAATATTTTCAGGATTCTATTTTTAGATAATTGGGCCATATCTATTACCTTACATCTCAAATATTATAAAGTAGATGCTTCTACTTAGTATCCATTTTTCTCAGAAAATAGAAACTATTAAAAGAAAACAAGAATTATTTTCATGATATAAATCTTCTTGAATTCTTCCTTTCTCTTAACATTCCTTATATCCTATGAAAAACATTTCAAAAACATGGGATGAGAATAAAAATATATGTAAGGCTTATAAAACAAGTAATGGAAACATTAGTCCATTAATATATACAAGTCAATGAAATCATACTTTTCAATATTTAGCATACCACACAAGATCATAAGATTTATGAAAAACACAAGGAAACCATCAATCATAAGGGTAACTTGTTTCATCCATAACATTCTTACATTGTATCTTTCACTACTACATAGGGAGTTATGCTTGGAATACTCATCACAGTATATTCTCTAAATCTCTTAGGAGGAACATTAACATTTACCTCTGTCACATTTCCTAATGCATTATAGAGCTATCTCAAGCTCACCCTCCCTTGGTTTATCACAGAATCACCATTATACCTAAACAATTCCCATGAACCATAACATAATCATAACACATAACACAAACATAACGGAAAGATAACATTTCCACATTGCAATCATTTCAATATATTGACATAATAAATCCATTAGAAAACTCATTTTCAATACAAAAATATGTAAAAGTGTATATGATATTTATTTTTCTTTTAAAAAACTTTAAATCTTATTAAGGAATCCAAATTTCAAATAATTATTGTGGTGGCGAAAATGACTTTGTCACTTTGTACATTAAAAAAACATTCTTTTTGTCATTTAGTAAAATGCTTCGTGAGAAGAGATTACATTTGAGTGAAATTTAAAGTAAAATGGGTTTATACACCGTGTAAAGGAAAGATGTGTATAAATAAATGTATGCATCAATGAAAAGATATTTAGATGAAGTCCCTTACCTCATGTCTGACTTGACTCGTTCTTTCTTTAATATCATTTAAATTGGGAAACTCCCTTTGGTTTGATCCAAACTGATTTGTTTAATTTCCTTCTTCCTAGATGAAGGCTTCCATAAAGAAAAGAGGGATTTTGGGAATTTCTTGGATCCATGTTTCGATGAGCTAAGGGGTTTGAGAGGTTTGTGTAATTGGTTATAGGTGGTGGCCTTTTATAAGATGGAGGAGGGGCTCTTTATGTATTTTTTAAAGTATTATTTTGTTATAAAAAAAATTTCAGTTTCAAAAGGTCCAAAACTTATTCAATTTGAATATAAGGTACATATAAGTGGAAATAAAATCATATAATAAGAATTGGACTAGTGTTTGAGATTTTTTAATTCATATCTTTTCTATTTAACCCAATGTTAACTTATTTAACTTTTACCATGTGATCTTATATATCCATACTATATGGTTCATATATTTACTATAATATTCCAAGAGACCAAAAATGGATCATTAATGACATTTTTCACATCATTTAAGTCATTTAGTTGAATCTCAAAATTTTAGGATTATTTTATCATTTAATAAAATATTAATTGTTTTAAAAACTCATTTATGTCAATTTATAAACTATTCAAATAAAGACTTTTAAAAAAATTAATAATAACTTCATTATTTCCAAAAAAAATTATTAACTCAAATATAACAAGTCATTATTATCCCTAAAATTTGTGGATGGCATAAAATATTTCAAAATAAATTTATTTATTTTATTTATAATATCATTTATTTGAATACTTTATTAATGAAGTAATTAATACATCACCATTGTGTCACAATTAAATTTATTTATAAAATGTATAAATATTTTAAATAAAATACCATGATGTATGAAATCTATTTAGATTTAAAATTAATAATTATAGTTTAACATATCACTTATATAACCCCAAATAACACTCTTTTACTAAAAGATATATGTTTATGTTATTTTTTCCTCACATTAAATTAATTAATATAAAATATCATTATCAATATCAAGTGGATCCATGGGGTCCCAAAATCGACCCAAGGATGCCAATGGTCGAACATGTATCAATCAATAGGATTAGGATATGTGTTAGGGTAATTTAATATTATTCAAATTTTATTTTTTACCCTTATTTACCAGATTTACCCTTTTACCATGGTATATAAAATATTTACTGAAGTTACTACTCATAATGAATAAAAATAAAAGATAAATATTTACACAATTTGGAACTCCTTATTCCAAATTTGGAATCTATTTTTCCAAATTAAAAACCCATAAGTTACAGAAATTAATTTAAAATTAATTCTCATTGTCAAAATAGAAAAGCGTGTTTTTAAGAAATAATAAATATCAAAAGATTGGCACATTATTATTTTCAATTTAAAAGTGAAATTGCTTACAATGACCATAATTAGATTAAATCATAAAAATATAATCTAATTACATTTTAAAAAAATTAAAAATATAATCTATCCATATAAATAAATTGGATTAAAAGGCAGTTTTGAATTAAAATGCAGTATTCTTTCACTATTCATAAAAAACTGAACATTATCATAAATATACCAAAATATAATCCAAAGTATATTTTGATTTCCCAATTCTAAAGAATAATTTTATTTTGTAAAATATAACATAAAAAAGTGACCAAAACTATATTTAAAAAGGGTTTTCCATCAAAAGGTGATAAATCAACCTTTTAAATAATATTAGAGTATTTATGCTTAAAATTTGATTCATTCACATTTTAAGCCTCTAACATTTATTGTATAAATGTAAAAACATTTAAAAAACATGTTTAATCATATTGTAGTTAGTTCTGCTCATTCTCATTAATAAAACAACTATGCATCAACTACCATTTAGAATAATATTATTATTGTATTATTTTTCAGTATTACTCAATGTTGTGTGCAACGTAAGATTTCAAAGAAACCAGTTGTGGCATATCGTGTATGTCATCGAACATCGAATACCTTTTAATGTAAAATTAATATTTAATTCAAAAATATTAATAAATATTAAAATTTCATATTCTTTATTTACCTAGGATGTTACATATTCATTCATGGTTTGAAATATTATATTCCCAAAGTTTGGAGATTCTACATTTGGATTCCCATTTCTATTCCCACCCAAATTTGTGAGTTGATTTCATTAAAGAACCCCCATTTGAATGGGATAAATTTTTGAATCTAGAGTATTTTAATAATTTTTATCTAATGTAAATATCTCCCTTGGTGTACCTAACTCCCCAACCTTAGAACTATCTACCCTAACATAGACAGTCTGTTTGGTCATGGGTATAGGTGGACATGCACTATGAAAAGTGAAAAAAAATAAAGGGTAAGATATAATATAAATTGAGGTGAAGAAAGTGAAATGGTTGGGAATCGAATGAGTGTTGATATGAATTACTTGGGTTCCCAACAATGGTTCCCAAATTTGGTGTCTCCCAAGTTTACCCATGTTTTTTTTTGTTTTTAGGCGGTCTCTTGTAGGGCAGTCTAGGATGTCAACTAGTCATAGACCAAAGAAGAAACCTAAAAAGACATACATTACAATAGAAATATTTTTCTTTGAAGTTTCCATCATTAGGTTGATTTTATATAGTATAAAATGAGAACTGAGAGACCTATGTGAATTCAAATTATGCTATTGGGTTGATCCTAAGTTTTTACAAGGGATATATTAGATGAATTTATTTTTAAATTATTTCAATTTCATCAAACACAAAAGTATTCATTAAATGAAATCAATCTAATATCATTACATAATAATTTGAAAACATTACATACACATGCTTATCACCTACACACATTGAGGATAATTTTAATGTTCAATCTTATGTAAAGGAACTTATTAGAACATGAAATGTATGGAGAAAAATTTCAATAATAATAAGGTAAGGAGAAAATTATTGAATGAAAAACTGAAATAGAATAAATTATTAAGAAATCATAGAGTGATAAATAACATCTAATTTATCCCCAAACTAATCCCATGGATCAAATCATAAGTGGTTTATCCCTCCAATGATACTATTATCTCAATGGAAGTGGAAAGTAGACTCATGAGGGAGGAATTGAAGAAGTGAAAATAATGAAATAATGATTACTCCACCATTATGTGAAGCATTTCACAAGGTTTTTTGAGAAAAAAATTACACCATGAAGAAAAAGTATCAATTTTGATATGAGGAAGAACATAATAAAAGGATAAGAATAAATTTTATTAAGAAACTAATTTGTATTTAAGAACATACATGAGAAATAATTGTGATTACAATGACAAATCAGAAGCATAACATTACAATGAAACAAACACCATGAATCCTAGGATTTTTCTTTCAAAGTTCCTCCTTAAATAGATCCTTATATCCCCTTTGTTCTTTCCACATCCCACAGATTCAATGAATAAACTATAGTGGCTGAAACATGAAGAAATTTGGTGGATAATTGACCTTTAATCATTTCCAAAATAGCATTCATGCATTTTGTCACTCCTTGGTAATATGCCATAACGAACTTTATTTAGAGATAATTGGGATTATTAATAGAATAAAAAAGAATATATGGATGTCATCTAAATTATATTAAAATTTTACCCCAAATTTATCATTTATTTAATAGTTATGCCTGAAATTGTGAGATGGATTTTTGGAGCTCTAAATATGACATAGAATTTAATGTTCCACATGGGCCACCTAGAGATCCCTCTATATGGACAAATTGTATTTTTTTAGTTTAAAAAAATTTACCGAAGATTTAAAATATCTCTAGATAAAATTTAAACTTCATTGGGATTGGATAATGGTCGATGAAGTGATTTTATTAGGCTTATGCCTGAGAAAAAGGATTAATTGGTCAAAATGGGATTTATACCTTGATAATTAGATATTAAATTCATATAAATACAAATATGTGTTTAATAATGTGTCACAAAATGTACCATGTAATAATTCACTTTAAACAAAAATTTTAACCATGATGTGAAATAATGTTCAAATTGTAAAATGAACTAAAAATTGTGTTTATGAATAATGAATAACATGAATGTTACAGTATAATAAAATAATATTATCCTTATTTAGTGTCTAATAAATCTCTCACACTAATCCAATTCAATTAGACAAGGCTATACTGAAATGATAAATATTCCCACTAAGTCACACCTCGCCTATATCAAATGGGGATTAAAAAAACCATTAAGGGTCTTTAATGTCATAATCCCAACTCAAGGTATCTTCTAAGGGGTCCTAATAAAAATTTCTATCACGTTTTATTCAAAAAACCATGGCAATTAGTGTCTAATATATCAAATTGTAGAAACTAAAGGGTCTATCATGGCCCTAACCATTCTTACCCTACTCAAAAGGAGTTTGAAGAATCCATTTCAATTATAAATTGGTTAATTTCACATGAGTGACCTCATATCACACATCACATGAAACAATAATAAAAGAATAGTAATTTTTAGTGATAACATACCATGGTCCAATGGAAGCCCACTTGTTGAGTATCACAGGATGAATCAGCTCCAAACAGTAGGAATGGAAAAATATATACCCACCCACCCACCACCTATTCAATCATAAACAATATAACACACTAAAATAGTGTAATTAATATAAAATATATTATGGAAGATTCAAATACATACCATAAATGACTCATCGAGACCGATTTTACTTCAATCTAGTCACTGACGATGAAAAACTGGCATTTGAAAGCAGGAAGAGAGAGAGATGAGATGTGAATGTCAAATCCACTAATGGGAAAGAGAAATGAGTGAAGTATCATTTAATTATAAATTAATAATAATTAATTTTATTTAAAAAATAAAAACAAAACGAAACATAAAGTCACTCGGTTCCTGGTCACCCCTCACTGTGTACCTACTCTAGGGTCACCAGCTGGCCAGAGACCCTCTTAGAGCTACAAGATCACTGCATGACCTGCTAGGAAACCATTATCAACTCATTGGGTACTTTGTGGTATCTGAGAAATAAAAAATTCGTTGGTTCTCAGTCTGTTCTTCCGAAGTAGACCCACGAGAAAACACTAACACCTCAAAATTTCATAATTCATCAAAATACATAAGGATTATTGACAAATTAAGGGAATTATTACCTCATACAGATAGAGGGTTTTATATTAACGAAATTCCAAACATGAGGATAAACATATATATGGTATACCATGACATAAAACTAGATGAGATTATATATTTTAGGAGTGGATCATGAAACACCTCACTCGAGGAAGAACATTCACATGGTAGACATACCACTAGATGATATTTTGTATTCAAAGCGTGGATCATGACACACCAATCCTAATGAATAAAATTTAAATTCTAATTCATGACCTAACATCTAAGGAGACTATATATTCATGGGGAAATAATATATAAGTTGAATGTCATAACAAAACATCCAGAAGAAACCTCTAAAAAGAGTACCTCAAGTTCACTATCATCATACAAGAACTGAACCATCCATGGAAAAGAAGAATCATCCTACCATCAGGGTGTATCAATAAGTTCAAGATAATAGAAAAACATTCCAATAACATATAAAACATGATCCCTAACACCCCACTAGAATATCACACATCTCATGTGTTCCACATCTATAATAACAAACCATGTATAGTTGATCCCATCCAACATACCATCTAGTATGTGGAGGAAACCATATCACTCAATTCCCTATGATCTAAATTATGCCTTTACCCATCAATTATAACTTGTTACCATCACTTATATGGTGATTACAAATCCTTTAGGTCATAATATCATTTTGTTTCAAGAGGCATGCCTATTTATCACTTCAAATCTAAATTATTTCAATAACTTCTATAGTGGCCATGATACCCTATAGAATATTCCCAAATCAAACCCATGCCCTATTCATGTTAGAGAACCCACAGTGAATTTAACACCTTATCTTACCTTGAGGTAGTGTGTTCACCCAGGATCACCAATCTATATAAGATATCTACCTCAAAGCTCATGGATAAATACATAATGCATTTATCTCAAAATATAACTCAAGATTTAAGAAATTTATTTATTTCACTAACCACATAATGGTTCCCATGAAACATGTCCATAATTGACCATTATCCCACTAAGAAACCACAAGATGACCCTTTCTATTATGATTTTCAAAACCTCAGAAGGATTTCCCCAGTTAAAAAATACCCAAACATTAATAATCTATTTAAGGTATATTCTCAATAATCTTGGAGATATAATCATTTACTTTTTAATAGAAAATAAGTTTCAATCCATCTAGATCCCTTCTAATAACCTAAGAGAAACCATCTTATATTACTAATGAATTATCCTAAGACTAAAGACCTATTTCAGGCCTAGAGCACAACACTAGTACCCACCCTATATACACATAGTAATTTGGTGTTTCTAATATCACAAACCTAATGTGATATTCGTTTTCTAATCATATGAGAATATATGTCATTTATTTTGAAATTTAGAACACTCTTAATCCCAATTTAGTACATATTATCTTGATCCCCCGTGCATGCATAAAACAACACATATAAAACAATAAATATATTACCTCGTATGTAATAGGCCATCTATCTTATACTTATAAAGGTTATTTTATACAGTATCACCAGTTGATCCACCCTCATTCACTAGAAATTGAAAAATAAACCCAAAAATAACTTTTATGTATTTTCACTTGAATACAAGAAATATAAAAGACATCATTAAAACCCATTTTTTCCCTTAACATCACTCATATGAGTACACTTTCATGGGAGGATCATTAATAAAATAAGAGAGGAACCAATGAGAGGCTTATAAGTGGAGATAAAAAGGATATAAAATAGGGGAGGGGGTTGTTGTGTGGTTCATCTCAAACTATGACTGTGGTTTAACAATTATTTAATACAATTGAAAAAACTATAATTTTTTAAAAAACCTGCATATAGTCTATTATGGCATCCCGCCTTTTTGTTACATAAGTTTTCATTACATTTTACAACCAGAGGATCTTTAAACTCTAGTGTTTTGGAAATCAGGAATGTATTACATGAAAACAACATAAAATATTCTTCTAAACCACTTGTAGGGCTTCATAAAAAGTTCATCCTATGTACAACTACTACATCTCATATCTTGGAGACATACATCAAAGGAAAGGGTGAGAAGAAGGGCCAGTAAGGGTAAACAAAGAATCAGTTTACTTGTTTAACAATAGAAACATAAAGACATGAGAAATGGAAGTATAGACATATCATAATGAAAATAACTTGGAAAATAAAATCAATATGTGGATACAAAATTTCATTTATACATTCATGAACATATCACCAAGGTTTATCCCCGAGGTGTCATAAAAATTACCAAGGTTATTCACCAAGGTATCGTGAAACATGTCATCTCTAGAGGTTAATTCTTTACCCAATTCATTGGAGCGCTATCAGGTCGCACCCTTAATATGTATTTACTTTCATGTGATTCACAAATATAATAATCAAACATTTCATAAATAACCCATGGAGAATAAAAGAAATGGGTTTTATTACAAGATCACGACGTTTTAAAAGTTCTTAAAAAATAGATCATTATGTCATTTATAACCCATGGAAAGGGAGTAAGGGTTATATGTATTTCAATTCCAGAATCAAATAAATCAACTTTATATATTTATGAACACCCAAAGAAACTATATAGTTCTAGGTATTCACATAAATAAAACAAGATAATTTCAGGAGAGAAAAAGGGATAGAAATTTTGAGATGAAATTTCTGCAGCATAACGGCTATATAACATGTTTTTAAAAAATAATAAAAAGAAAGGGTACAATGGTAAACCACTCAAAAGTAACTCATATTAAAATATAAATACTAAATAAAATGAAGATAAGAACATGGTATGCTTATTTGAATGACATAATAAAAGAAAAAGAAACTTGAAAGGAAAGAGAATATGGGATTTCATTTATGAGAAATTTGGCAGCCTAATGACGTTAATTAAAAATTCAAAAAACAAATTGATGAGAGAAGAAAGGGTATATCAACATTTAGACATGAAATGGAAATTAATTAGAACATATAAGAACATACCCTCAACATAAATAGATGGAAACAAGAAGACACAACATAAATGAATTCATGACTTAAAAGAAGTGGGTGAAAAGATCCATTACCTTGAAGAGTAACTTCAAATGCTTGAAGGTCGGGACCTTGGGAGGCTTGCGGGCACCTTGGGAGGAATCCTTGGGAGGTAAGGAGACCCTAAATTCGTTGAGGATGATTTTGGAATGAAATAAATGAAATAAATTTCTTGGTATTTATCAGAAAAGTGAGTGAATAAATTATTAATTCCAAGGGACACCTCATTGGTGGTATTTGCAAAACCATGGGCTTTCCCATAGTATTTGCCCTTGGTATTGGCCACTTGGGAAACCTCATAGAATATATCACTATTAATAAGTCTATCGGAAATCTTACATCATTATTACATCATAAATGATGTCATTAAACACCCGAAACTCAAAATTGTATTTTTACTTTTCACCGATAAATCAATTGTTTCAAAAAAATACAAAAAATTCACCCTAACCTAATATCAATGCTATGAATTCAAAAATGAATTCAATTTTATGAAAATAATTTTCTAATTATTTTTAATTTAATTTCTAAATAAAATCTTTATTTATTCCAAAAATAAAACTTTAAAATTATAACTCATTTTGTAACACCTTAAAAAAGTAAACGTCCCATAAAAATATCTTATACCCATAAGACAATAAAGTAAAAATTTATGATTAAATTTAATGAAAATAAATTTATGTTTTAAATTATTAAATTAATTATAAAATTGAAAATAAAATATTTATGGCATACAAAAATACCAAAACTTAAACTATGATCATTTTTCACTTTTAAGATGTCTATAATGTATTTATATATTCATGGGTGAAGCTTCTATTTTTTTGTCAAATTAATATTCATTACTATTCATTACTATTCATATGTGTATGTTACTATTCCTACATTACTATTCACTAAAACCAAGTTGACCTTATTAGACTCTAAATTTATCAATGATCACAACTGTAGAAGACCATTTTTTGAAAATCATTTGTCATTATTAATTATTAAATGAATACAAAAAATATTTTAAAATACCCTTTTTTCCTAAATTCATCAATAATACAGATCCTATATTTATTCAAATATTTGAAATTTTCAAACTTTTCCCTAATAAAAAATAAAAAATTTATTTATATAAAAGGATTACACAAAGCAGGTAAGGTCTCATTACATAGCCCCTTATAGCACCAGCATAGGACCTAAGTGTAAGGTGTGCTATGGTGATAGAATCTTGGGGTGGCTTGAACAACATTGCTCGAGTGGTGATTTCTATCAACCTAAAATTATCCCTTAGGCGATTCTATTCAAGCATTATTTTTTAACGTTCAGCTTGGGCTTGGTCCAGAGAAAAGCCTAGTGATGCTACCTTCTTCCCAAGCTCTGACAGATGGGATTCATATGGCTTGATTCTACTAGATGAGGTCATTCAATCTTCTTTCTGTATTAATTAACCAAGATAACCGTATTTATAAAAACACAATGTTAATATTATAGTTTCCAACGGTCATATTGACCAATGGTCATATAATAGTCGAAACCCAACAGTCTCATTTTAATTATACTCACTTAATTAATTAAAGAATATAGTTTTCTTGAGTATAAATTAAAATAACACACAAAATTAGAAAGCAAATATAATTGAAAAGTTTGGGTCATTACATTCTTCCCCACTTAAGAAATTTCGTCCCCAAAATTTTATCTTGTATCCTCTGATGAGAAAAGGTGTGGGTACATCTATCTCAGGGACTCCTCTGGTTCCAATGTGGCTTCTTCACATTTGTGGTTCCTCCATAACACCTTAACAAGGTGGGTAGTATTGTTGTGTAGAACCTTGTCTCTATGATCCATGATCTTCACCGGCTACTCTTCTTAAGAGAGGTCATGTTCCAGTTGTACGACCTCTGCATTTAGTACATATAAAGGGTCAGGTATGTACTTCCTCAAGAGGGATACGTTGAATACATAATGAACTTGTTCTAGATTTGGAGGAAGTGCAAGCCGATAAGCCACTTCTCCCACACGATCAAGGATTTTATAGGGGCCAATGTACATAGGAATTAGATTTCCTTTCTTCCCAAACCTCATGACTCTCTTCCAAGGTGAAATACAAAGAAAGACTTTGTCACCAACATCAAACTTGAAGTCCCTTCGATGGTTGTCGGCATAGCTATTTTTCCGAATCTGAGTAGCCTTAATATGTTGTTGGATGGCATGGACCTTTTCTGTCTTCTCTTGCACAAGATCAGGCCCAAGAAGCCTTCTATCACCATCTTCATCCCAACAAGTAGAACTTCTACATCGCTTCCCATATAGAGCTTTATAGGGTTCCATTTTAATGCTCGAGTGGAAGCTGTTGTTGTAAGAGAACTCAACTATAGATAGGTGTTGATCCCATCCACCCTTAAATTCCATTGAGCACATTCTCAGCATGTCCATGAGTGTTTGAATAGTCCTTTCAGATTGGCCATCAGTCTGGGGGTGATAGGCCATACAGAAATTCAATTTAGTTATCAGATCTTGTTGAAGACTTCTCTAGGATTTTGATGTGAATATTGGATCATGATCAAAAATGATAGAAAGTGGAACTCCATGTAGCCTTACCACTTCCTTCATGTAAATCCTGGAATGTTGATCAAGAGAGAAATATTCCTGAATAGAGATAAAATGGGTAGTCTTGGTGAGATGGTCCACAATAACTCAAATCGCATTATTTCCTATGGAAGTTCTTGGGAGACCAGTGATGATGTCCACAGTGATATTGTCCCACTTCCATGCCGGTATGGATAGTGGTTGCAATACCCCTTTAGAAATTTATTTCTATACCTTCACTTGTTGACATTCCAAGAACCTTGAACTGTAGTCAGCAATCTCCCTTTTCATATTATCCCGCTAATAATGATCAGGAAGGTCCCTATACATTTTTGTTTTACTAGGGTATATAGAGAAATTAGAGATATTAGCTTCATCCATCAGAACCATATTTAATACTGGAATAGATGGAACACATAGTCTTGTACGGAATTTTAGTACACCTTATTGATCAGTATAGAACTCAGGAAACTTCCCAAACTTCACAACTACAAACTTTTTATGTTACAAAGGATCTTTTTTCTGAGCTTTCCTAATCTTCTCTAGTAGTGACTGTTGAGAAATCATTTAGGTTAGAGTTTATTATTTCCCTTCCATTATGATTCCCATGTAAAGTTTTACTAGTTCATTGATCAAAGGATCTCTTTTAATCCTCATAATGGACTAAACAACTAGGTCTTTTCAACTTAATGCATCAGCGACATTGTTTACTCTTCTGGGATGATAATGAATTGAACAATAATAGTCTTTATGAAGTTATAACCATCTCCTTTGTCTCATATTCAATTCCTTTTGGGTGAAAATATACTTCAAACATTGATGGTTTGTGTATATATCACATTTCACCCCATAAATATAGTGCCTCCATATCATCAGAGCAAAAATGACTGCCACCAACTCCATATCATGTGTAGGATAGTTCTGTTCATGTGTCTTCAACTATTGAGATGCATAAGCACTGACCTTTTCATTTTTCATGAGGACACACCCAAGCCCTTTTAGAGATGAATTGCTATAAATAATGAATCCTTCTCCACATGAGGGCAGATTTAACACAGGTGCGGTAACCAATCTCTTCTTCACCTCTTGGAAACTTTCCTCACACTCTTTTGTCCAGATGAACTTGACCCCTTTTTGAGTTAACTTTGTTAATGGATTAGAAATTCATGAAAAGTTTTTCACAAACCACCTATAATATCCCACTAATCCAAGGAAACTATGAATCTCAGTTATTGTTGTATGTTGAGGCCACTCCTCTAAAACTTTTGCCTTTGAAGGGTCAACTATGATTCCTTCATTGGTAACAATGTTCCACAATAAAACAACTGCTTGTAACCAAAATTTGCATTTACTAAACTTTCCAAAAAGTCTCTCCTTCTGTAGAGTTTTTAAAATAACCCTTAAATTATCCTCATGCTCTTCAAGACTTTTGGAATATATCAGAATATCATCAATAAAAACTACCATAAATTTATCAAGGTAGTCCTTAAAGACTCTATAAATCAAATCCATAAAAATAGCAGGTGAATTAGTTAATCAAAAAGGCATAACAAAAAACTCATAATGCCCATATCTTGATCGAAAGGTAGTTTTTGGAATATCTTCTTTCTTCACCCTCAATTGATGATAGCCAGATCGAAGATCAATCTTAGAGAAGAATAGATCCCCACGAAGGTGGTCAAATAAGTAATCAACTCTTGGAAGAGGGTATTTTTTCTTTACTGTGATCCCGTTTTGTTCTCTATAATCAATGAATAGCCGCATCGATCCATCCTTCTTTTTCACAAAGAGAACAGGTGCGCCCCAAGGATACACACTCGGTCGGATAAACCCCTTCTCCAAAAGGTCTTGGAGTTGTTTATTTAATTCCTCCATCTCCACATTTTCCATCCTACATGGGGTCTTTGATATTGGAAGATATCCAGGTATGAGTTCAATAGATAACTCAACCTCTAATTCTAGGGGACGTCCAGGAAACTCCTCAGGAAATACGTCAATGTATTCCTGGACAAAGGGTAAATTTTCTATCCTCAAACTCTCATTTCCTTCTTCTTCTTCACAGATAAATTCCATAAAGAAGGATATAAGAGGTTCTTCTAGACAAAGATCAGGTTGATATATCTCTCCTTGTAATATAATTGTAGGTTTTCCATTCAAGAATACAAAGATTTCTTTACTTCTACATTTTATCCTAGCATTATACTTTGAGAGCCAGTCCATCCCTAGTATAATGTCGAATTCCATCATGGGAATGACTACTAGATTTTCGATAAGATTGTGCTCACCAATGTAAATACTAGAGTTTCTAAATACTGATGATTCTTGGATAATCCCACTAGGAGACTTGACTAATAACTCTACTTTTAGAAAATCGGGTGTTGATTCTATATTCTTTAGAAACATGGAGGAAATAAAGGAATGCATAGAACCAGAATCAAACAATGTACTTGCTAGCTTTGATAGAACAACAAGAGTACTTTCTACCACATCATTTGGAGCATCAACTTCAGCTGTCGTGATGGAAAAAGAACGACCTTGCTCCCTTGGCCTTTGCTGAGGCTGATGGTGGTTCCCCTCCATTGCCCTTGGATTTGGATAGTGATTGCAAAAAGTGCCCAAGTTGTCCACACTTAAAGCACTGGACATCAGGTAGGGCCTGCACCATCTTCCCCTTGTCATTAGTTTTTTGAAGTTGTGGTTTCAACTCACTATGACAGTTCCTCGCAATATGGCCATCTCTTCAACACTTGTAGCATTTCCCCCTCCCAGGAAGGCAGTTCCCCGAATGATTCTTCCCACATTTATTACACGTGGGACATTGTACTTTCTTGCCTCCTCTTACTTGATCAAATCTCTTCCCTAATCTTGGCTCCATTGATCTCTTTTTTTTGTTGGATTTATTAGACCACTGCGTCTCACCAGACTTCAGTTCGACTTTCATCGCGCTTCGCACAATCTTCTCATAGCTATCATAATCTCAGTTGGTTAGATTCTTCCGCAGATGAGGTCTTAGTCCAACGAATAATCTGTCACCATTTCTATTTGGATCCATGACCAAGATAGTGGTATATCATGAATTTATGGTGAATTTCATCTCATAGATTCCGACAGATTCGGTCTCCTTCTGCTTTAGCTCGAGAAACTCCTTCTCCATTCTTGTTCTCATGGATCGAGGGAAATACTTACGAAAGAAGATCCCTATGAACTCTTCCTACTCTATAGCTTCAACCTCCACTTTTTTCCTTCTGTTTTTAATCATCTCCCACCACTAATCAGCTTCTCCTTCTAAGAGATAGACAGCCAGGGCGACCTTCTCTTGCTCTGAACAACAGAGCACAGAAAATATCTTCTCGATAGAGCTGATCTAGTTCCAAAAAATCAATGGGTCAGTCGATCCATTGAAGGTTGGTGGTCGTTGAAGCATAAAAGACTAAACAAGATGTTTTTCCCTTCACGGTGATATCAGTCTCTCAACTTGATTCATGTTATTTCCCATAACTTGAGTCTATTGGTTCATCATTCGCATGAATGTTTCCATTCCGGCTTCCATTGGAGGGTCGTCAGTGCATGGTCCATTGCGGTCACCAGTTGCACGGTTCCTCCTATTTCCCGCCATTTCTAAAATAATAAAACCATAGTGAGAAACTTATTTCATTTGTGAATATTTTAACTATAAAGGATTTATGTCTTAAAAATTCATTAATATATTACATTTCTCTATAAATCCTTCATAATGATTCATAAAAAGACTATGATTAACCAAACATGTCCCCCAAGAGTGTCATAACCAAGAGTGAAGCAAGGCCTGTTGTTGTGCACCAGTTCCTGTCCGAGTCTAGCTCAAAGTGGTGTTTTCGGGTTTTACCCCTACGTAAATCTGTTCCAGAGCCGCCTCTATTTTCTTGTATCTAGACAGGGATGTATTTTCTTGGTAAACCACTTAATTAATACTCACCAAAATACTAGGAAGTTTTCTTATATTTAATCTTTTCTATAAGATTCATCCTAAATATTTCATAGACTAATTTCTATAAATAACTAAACTATCCTTTGATACCAACTATAGAATCCCGTATTTTTATTACATAACTTTTCATTACATTTTACAACCAGAGGATCTTTAAAGTCAAGTGTCTTGGAAATCAGGAACTTATTACATGAAAACAACATAAAAAATTCTTCTAAACCACTTTTAGGGATTCATCAAAGGTTCATCCTATATACAAATATTGCATCTCATATCCTGGAGACATATATCAAAGGAAAGGGTGAGCAGAAGGGCCAGTAAAGGTAAACAAGGGAATTGGTTTACTTGTTTAACAATAACAACATAAAGACATGAACAATTGATGTATAGGAATATCATAATGAAAAGAACATGGAACATAACTTGAATATGTGGCTACAACATTTCATTTAGACATTCATGAACATATAACCATGGTTTATCCCCGAGGTGTCATAAAAATTACCAAGGTTATTCACCAAGGTATCGTGAAACTGGTCATCTCTAGAGATTAATTCTTTACCCAATGCATTAGAGTGATATCAGGGAACACCCTTAATATGTCTTTAAATTCATGTGTTCCACAAAAATCATAATAAAAAATTTCATAAATTACCAATGTAGAATAAAAGAAATGGGTTTCATTACAAGATCATGAAGTTTTAAAAATTCTTAAAAAAATAGATCATTAAGTCATTTATAACCCATGGAAAGAGAGTGAGGGTAATATGTATGTCAATTCCAGAATCAAATACATCATAATTAAATATTTATTAACACAGAAAGAAACAAAATAGGTCTGGGTATTCACATAATTAAAAAAAGTGAGTTTCTGGAGAGAAAAAAGGATAGAAATTTTGAGACGAAATTTCTGCAGTATAACGACTATATGACATGTTTTTAGAAAATAATAAAAAGAGAGATTACAAGGGTAACCCACTCATAAATAAATCATATTACAATATAAATACAGAAAAACAAGGAGATAAGAATATGGTATGGATATTTGAATGACATACCACAAGAAAAAGAAACTTGAAAGGAAAGAGAAGATGCAATTTCTTTTATGAGAAATTCGGCAGCCTGACTGCGTCACTTAAAAATTCAGAAAACAAATTTATGAGAGCAGAAAGGGTATCTCAATAATTAGAAATGAAATGGGAAGTAATAAAAACATATAAAAACATACCTTCAACATAAATATATGGAAACTAGAAGACACAACATAAAGGAATTCAGGACTAAAAAGAAGAGGGTGAAATGATCCCTTACCTTGAGAAGTAACTCCAAATTCTTGATGGTTAGGACCTTGGGAGGATTGAGGGCACCTTGAGAGGACTCCTTAGGAGATAAGGAGACCAGAAATTTGTTGAAGATGATTTTGGAATGAAATTAATGAGGTAAACGGCTTGGTATTTATAAGAAAATTGAGTGAATAAATTATTAATTTCTAAGGGACACCTCATCAGTGGTATTTGCAAAACCATGGGCTTGCCCATGGTATTTCCCGATGTTATTGGACACTTGGGACACATAATATAATATATCACTATTCATAAGTGTACCAAAAATCTTACATCATTATTACATCATAAATTATGTCGTTAAACACCCGAAACTCAAAATTGTATTTTTACTATTCACCGATAATTCAACTGTTTCAGAAAAATCCCAAAAATTCATCCTAACCTAATATCTGTGCTATGAATTCAAAAATGATTTCAATTTAATGAAAATAATTTTTTAAACATTTTTAATTTAATTTTTAAATTAAATCATTATTTATTCCAAAAATACAACTTTAAAACTATAACTCATTTTGTAACACCTTAAAAAAGTAAACAAGGTCCCATAAAAAATTATTATACCCATAATACAATAAAGTAACAATTTATGATTAAATTTTATGAAAATACATTTCCATTTTAAATTATTAAATTAATTATAAAATTATAAATATAATATTTATGGCATTCAAAAATACCAAAACTTAAACTATGATCGTTTTTTCACTTTTAAGATGTCTAAAATGTATTTATACATTAGTGGGTGAAGTTTATATTTTTTTGTCAAATTACTATTCATTACTATTCATTACTATTCATATGGGTAAGTTACTATTCCTACTTTACTATTCACTTGAAAACATGTTGATCTTATTAGACTCTATATTTCTCACTGATCACAACTGTAGAAGACCATTTTTTGAAAATCATTTCACATTATTAGTTATTTAATGAATACAAAAAATATTTTAAAATACTGCTTTTCCTAAATTCATCAATAATAAGCATCTTATATTTATCCGGATATTTTAAATTCACAAACTTTTCCATAATAAGAAATAACAGTTTTATTTATATAAAAGGATTACACAAAGAAGATAAGGTCTCGGTACATGGACCCTTATAACACCAGCATAGGACCTAAGTGTAAGGTGTGCTATGTTGATAGAATCTTGTGGTGGCTCAGAAAACATTGACCAAGTGGTGATTTCAATCAGCTTGTACTTTTCCCTTAGGTGATTCCGTTCTAGCTTCATATGTTGAAGTTCGGCTTGGGCTTGGTCCAGAGAAAAGCCCAGTGATGCTACCTCCTTCCCAAGCTCCGACAGATGGGCTTCATATGGCTAGAGTCTACTGGATGAGGCCATTCAATCTTTTTTTCTATATTAATTAAACAAGATAACCGTATTTATAAAAACACAATGTTAATATTATTGTTTCCAACGGTCATATTAACCAATGGTCATATAACAGTCGAAACCCAATAGTCTAATTTTAATTATACCTACTTCATTAATTAAAGGATATAGTTTTGGTGATTATAAATAAAAATAACACACAAAATTAGGAATCAAATATAATTTAAATGTTTGGGTAATTACATATATCATGTAAATCATGTAAACCATTAGGTACTTGGTGGGACATCGGTCTCATTGTGGGTGTCCATTGGCCACTCAATGGAACCAATGGGCTCACTAACCCTTTCCAATACCCCCATGTACCCAATGAGTCCCCACAAGGTACTTTTTGGTATTATTAATTTTTCAATTGTGCATTACCGTTAGTTTCATTCTACACCTTAATACACAAAACATTACCTGATACCTAGTAATGTAAAAAAACCATATAGATATATCCCATTCCATGTAAATTCAATCTATATGTTAAAGTTTAAAACACCCCCTACACCAACCCTATTATAATTTAAGTCTTCTATATCCATCATGCCATAATCGTGGGGGTTGTTAAAAAATCCCAAGAATATGGCCTCTTACCCCTAAAAAGAATTATTATACATATCTAGGATTATAATAAATCTGTTGGAATTTAATTCAATCCCCAATCTATGATCCCAATCTAGATATAATCTTACCACTCACTCACACAATCCATACCAACTAATTTTTTTTCAAAGTCACCCACTCACATCGATAGCACACAACCTTAACTTATCAAATGACATACACGAAATGAATTCCACCTCACCATACTAGGTTACTTACAAAAAACCCTATTTTTTCCTCTATTTCCCGACCTCCTCTAAAACCTACATGTCATTATTACCACAATATCAAACTCTTTATCATAATAACTAGGACTTCACTTTAATGATTCCATGAAAACATCTAATTTTACATACAAATGTTATATATCAACCAACACAATTATATAGTTTATATTTCTTTATCTCAGTACACTACTATCAAAATTGATAGAAATATTTCAGGAATATATTTTTGATTATTATAATTCATTATTTCCAAAATTAAATTGATAATTCTTTCCCATGTGTTTAATTTTTTATTCATATTGTGGAAGGATCCAATGGAATATGAATGTTATGTAAAAAAATCTAATAATTGTCAATTCACATCATAAGATCTTCATGTTATGATTCTATAACTCTAAGATAAGGATGTTGGAAAAAAATTAAATGGGGGTGTACAAAAGACTTTCATGGTGTGACATCATATTCACATTTCCATACATGAAGACATTCATTCCCATTATACACCATGAACCAGGAATATATTTATTTGAAAGGGAGGAATATCATGATTTTTCATAATGTGAATGATGAATTTGCATTGTCAATATGGTCATTGGGAATTTCAATCTATGAATGTTTTCATATCTTGACCATATATAACCCTTTTGACATGAAAACCTTCATGTACCATTGGGATTTACTCTGGTGGAACAATCAGACAAATTTATGGAATACTAAATCCAACCAATATGATTTGAATGGCTATAAATAAGAGTTTTTCACTACTACAAAATCAATCATTTGGAAACTAGAATATGGGGTGAGGTGTTGCATTGTTAGGGAGTCGTTCATTGGTTCCACTCATCCATTTAAATATATAATTATTTTCTATTCTCCTCCCATCTCACTCCCTCATGATTAATTTTATGGGATATCTATAAAACATTTCTATGTGATGTAGATTATGTGGGAAAGTTCTATGAATTATTTTACTATTATTTTTTCATTTATGGGTTGTTGTAATTAGAATTCATTTCAATTTTCTTCCTCTTTCTATCTCATGATCATTAGCATCAGAAATTGAAAAGTATCTTTTTAATAATGTTTAAGAATGGTATCAATACACTTAATTAAGTAATAACCATAATTACTTCACCATGGGAAAAGGGGGTTTCAATATCTAGGAAGGTATACCAAGACCAAGGATCTCCCCCACCTTGACACCAACAATATCCACGATCAACTAATTTAATCTCTAAATTCACTGAAACATGACCCCAACAAATGAAAAACTGCGAACACTTTTCTAATTTATTTCAAACCCAATATTCTTTATTTAATATCTTTCATAATCCACTTCAATCAATCAATTAAAATTTCTTAAAATTATTTTTTCACTATCTCATGGGTTTGACCACAAGCTTAAAACATTATATATTTTGTTAGATAGTAGCATTTGTTTGAATAATATATATATAATTAATTTTTATTATACCTATAGGATTTAATGAAATAAATTAGGGCCACTTATTTTTTTGAACTATTACTAGGGATGGTGACCAACTTGATTGGTAACTTTTTTTTTCTATTTTATTAATTATTATTTTAATTTCCCTATTTACACTATGTGTAGTCATGCTATGGGTTTCTGATTTAAAATTATTTTTAAAAAACGACTACACTTGAGTAAAAGGGAAATACATTCTTGAGATTAACCCTAATATAGAATGAACCATGATGAAGAAAAAAGAAGATCAAACCAAGGAGGATGTAGAACCAAATCATGTTACTAAAGGTGCACAACTAAGAGATCATGGACTATGAGAACTTGTATTCTACAACATCCATATGAATACTAATGATTGAACAATCATACTCATACAATTGGTGGAAACCACAAACATAAAGATCAATCCAGAAATCATTCATATGATCACCAAATGGTGAATCATCTAATATTCCTTATTTAATCTCTTTCAAGCATTGTGATTTTTTTCAATTGCATAATGTTTCAATCAGTATGGTAAGAATAATTTGTTTTTATTTTGTTTAAAAGAGTTAGATCATGAATATATTCAAATATTTCTATCTCATTTCATCACCACATGTAATTAGTTGAAAAGAAACATTCTCACCCGATAGTTTACTCCCTCCAAATCCAAGGACATCTATGTCAATATTCTAAATTTCAAAAAATATGATGATGAATAACTTTATAGTGTGTGGGAGAAATTAAAATACTTGATTAATAAATTTAGAGATCAAGGAATAAATATATAGATACTAAATAAAACAAACTATAAAGGTTCTATAAAGGGAAATAGTTCAATTTTAGACACTACAATTGTGGATTACCAATGAAGACATCACTGGAGGAGTACTCAATTTACTGGACAAGACGGTGATAAAAAGCTTACTATGGAATATATGAGGAACTTAAAGAATATTTTTAGCACATAATTGACAATAATAGTAGGATGATGGATGAGATGGAATAAATGACCTAAAAGATGGTCACAATGAAGGTCTAATAACAACGTCAAGGTATATTCTGTAAATATGTCAATTAAAATAATTATAATCATCAATTTCAGGGTAGGTTCCCATAAAAACAACTTAGTCAAGTGTACTATTAGAGGTAACTAGGCATCCAATTGCAGCAAGGTATACTATTTAAAACCCAAATTTATACCTTAGAATAGACTTTGGAGACATTTATGACTATCACTAGATTTTTTATTAAGGAATTGACAACTTATTAAAAATATATATGAGTAGTTATCAAGGATTTGAAGGAAGATTCTAGATATCAAAAGGATACACTATAGAACTTATAATTACAAGTGGGAAATTTTTAAAGGGATACTTAGATAAAGATCATGAGGAACACTATTAGACCACCAATAATTCAACCCATAGGGAGAACTGTAGGCCATAACAATGAGAAGTGGGGAAATAGAAGTAAAACTAGAACCAATTAGTGAAAATTCGTAAGTAGAAGTAGAAAAATAATAATAAAATATAGAAAATAATAAAGATAAAATAGATGTGGAATAAGAATGATAATAACTCCATCTATTCAAGATGAGACTAACTTTTCCATATCAACTAGTGTAAAGAATAATCCATGCAGAAAAATGTATGTTTCTAGTATATTTCTAAAATTTTCACTATATTATACTTTTCAAAGAATCCCTCCCCAAAATTCCAATATATTTCAAAATCATGATAGAGATTTCAACTAGTAATAAAATGCTACAGGAGATTGGAACCATTCCACTCACAATAGAGTGTTTGATGGTGGTTTCAGGGGACTTACCTAAAAAGAATCAAGACCCAGGTAGATTTTCAATTCTAGTTAATATTAGTTCTAAAAAATTGGGAAATCACTTAGTGAACTAGATGAAAGCATCAAAATAATGAATTATAACACGTTCAAGATCTTTGGATTGTATAACATTAAGAACACAATTGTTTCAATATAAATTCCAAATTTAATGGTGAAATACCACTGAGGCATAATAAAAGATATAATATTCAAATTTGAAAAAATATAATTCTCAATGGACCTTTCAGTAATATATATATAGGAATAGAGTACCCCTACCATCTTAAGAAGAAAATTTTTGGACACCAGATGAGAATTGATAAATGTGGAAAGTAGTGAACTATTTTTAAGTTTTGGTATAGAGTAATTATGTTTCAATATTCACTAGGTGATAGGGAATTATGATGTACAAAATCAAAATATGGAAGAAGAATGCATAACTGAAGTTGAATATGGTCCTTTAATTGAATAAAAACATGAGTTTTATACTACTAATGAAAAATAATAATATGAAAACATGGAACAAATATGATAGATGTTGATATATTATTTCACTATCACTAGAGCAACTGTTGATTCCACCAATTATAATGTGGGATAGCATGTATAGATGTTATATGACCTTCGACTTAGTTTTTTATAATTAAAGAAACACTATAGCATTCTCATGATGGTGTTTGAGTATGTTCTTCCACTAAGAAGAGTTAATATATATATATATATAAGAAATATATGGGTCAACCTATGTGGATAGGTCATAGCTGAGGCCATTTGTGGATCTAGGTCAGGTATAATATTTTTAGTCTCCTAAAACCTGAGAAAAAGTGGTATGCTAAATACATCAATATTGATGAAAATAAATTATGGGAGGTAACCCCAGTTTTTTTATGAATTATATTTATTTTCAATTTTTTGGTTTAACGCCTCTCCCCCAAAATATATTATATTTCATGGGATAAGACCTACACTTTCACTTGTTTCTTTTCAATTTTAGGTCCAAAATTAAGGAATTTTAAAAAATAAATAATGAAATTATCAAATTATCCCTTAGTTGATTCGTGAAAGGATATATGATTTATGATGTAAAATTAATGTTCATGTCTTGAACTAGTATAGAAAAAACCATTATGGTCCTTTTTGAAGAATTATTGGAAGGGGATTATGATTTTAAATTTTATATTTTATTTTACCCCCATAATTTTATATTTTTTTGTTGTCTTTTTACTACAAATTTAATACATGCACTTGACTTTTTTCTTTAATCACTGATCTATGAGACAAAATATTCTTTGGATAATTTTAATTCCTTGTTTTTTAAATATATTTTTCAATAAATTTGAATGAGAAAATTCAGTTAACAAGTAAATAAAGGTAAACATTGGGATTTTTTAATTTTGAAGTCATGATTTAGGGAGATTGGTTAATTTTTTTAAATGTAATTTTTTATAGATTTTATATGAAATTATTTTATAATATTTATCTTAATTATTTTTAATATTGGGGTTCATTTCCATGAGTGTTTTTCAAAAATATTTTTTTCTCATTCCTAAGATATGTTATTTTCTTAATTTTTCTTATTCTTTATTTATGCATATTTCTTTACTGAAACTTGGGAATTCTTAATTTTAGAACATTATTTTCATCTTTTTGAAGCTATTATTATGAGTAATTCACTTTTAAAATAATTATGGAATATATTTCATGAACTATTATCCTGAGACATAACTGTACATTGAACATTCTTAATCCCATAGAAGCCATGAATATACTTGTTTTGTAAGAGCCATATTATAATCTTCTCTTATCCTTTATTAACATACTATAGTATTTATCATGATTATAATTAAATAAATTGGGGGGGGAGGGGTTGTATATAGTGTAAGGGATTCATCTTTTTCAATGGATAAGTGTGGGGGATTTTTTGGAAATTGGGGAAAAGGTTCAAAATTTGAATTCATTATATTCATTGCACATCCTCTTAAAATAATTAAAAAAATGGTTTATGTCATGTGAAATTAAAAAATTATCATTTATTTACTAATTATATTATTAAAACAATTAAAAATAGTTTCATGGGGATATAATTTTGTGTTGGGTTGTAGATGTGAGATTTAACCCAAGCACATATTTGAAAAAAAAAAGAAACAATTATTTATAAAAAATGAATAATAATAATACAATAGGGTCTTTCATCTATTATACAACATTTTATATCGATCCTACATTGATAATTTTGGGAAAAGGGATATGAATTTCATAGAGGATATTTTTTTTAAGATGACTTTTATGATCATGAAATTTAATTTAGAGTTAACCCACCTTTTATATATTTTGTTATTTTACATTACTAACATATCTACCCAAAATAATTTGAGTCAATTGATCCTAATGGTGAAGTACCCATGATAATTGGTTATTTATTCACTATGGAGTGGATATATTAGATTCATTTCAAGCTTCTATTAAGGAGAATGACTTGATGTTTGATAAAAAACAATTTACATATGTACCTTGAGTGATGAGTGAAATAAAATTAAAGTTAAGTAAATGTAAATAAACTTGTACATTGAAAATGAATTGAAAATATAAATGGAAGAATGAAGGGAAATTGTTATTTCATAAAAGTAATAGTAAAATACATTAATGAATAATTTATTTGAAAAAATGAGGTCTTGATTAAATTTTCTTATGTGATGCTTAAAATTTTAATTCCCCATTTAATCAATTGATATTATCTAAATTTCATTTTAACCAGGATAGAGTGTGTGTACTTTATAGTGTGCTGGTATTTCATTCTTGATAAAAATCCAGAATTCAAGTGTGGTGATATAATAACATTATTTCATGCATATATTGTGAATATTAAAATCAATTATTTTTGTAATTAAATCGATAATCCATGCATATATGTTTACTGTTTTATTCATATTTCAGAAGTATCCAATAGAATATTGAAGTCAATAACAAGAGTCTAAAAAACCCAATTCCTGTTATATGAAGTCTGGGATAATATTTTTAGGCTCTAATAGGATTCTGGAGGCAAAAAATGTGAAACATGGTTATATTGAAGACTTTAAAGACATTAAATTGTGTTCATGCCATGAAACATGATGACCTTCCAACCCAAGATATGACATGAAATATGATTTTTTTTATTTTAAAGGGAGTTAGATAATTATTTTTCCATGGAATTAATGATTTTTTCACATAAATAATATGGTCGATGGGAATTTAAAGCTCTAAACCTTTTCAAATCGGGACTAGATCTCACCCTTTTAGACGTAAAACCTCTGTGCACCCACAGGATTAGATCAAGAGGAATCAATTGACATATTTATAGGGGATTAAATTGAACCAAATCACTTATATTTCTATAAATAATAGGCTTATACTACTACAAAATAAATCATTCAAATACCAGAGCTTAGGGTAAGGTGATTCACTATTGGAGATTCCTTTATCGGTTCTACTCTAAAATTTCTTTTTTGAAATTATTTTATTTTCCCATCCCCTGTTAATCCCTCATTACTAGCATGATGGGGACCTCACAAACTATCTTGGGTGATTTTGATGAAGTGGTAGGGTGTTGGGAATTATTTTTCTATTATTTTTTTCATGCTTGGGTTTTTTCAATTGGAATTCATTTCAATTTATTTCCTCTTTCTATCTCTTGATAATTGGAATAAGAATTTAAAAAATTTAATTTTAATTATATTTAAAAATGGAATTGATAAACTTAACTAATTAATAAACCTAATTACATGAGCAATGAAAAGGGGGTATTTATGTGTTAAGGAGAGAATACCAAGACCAATGATCTTCATCGTCTCAACTCTAACAACAAGCATGATCACCCAATTTAATTTCAAAATTCACTAGCACATGAACCCAAAATCATCAAAACCTAGAATGATTTTTCATATTAATTTCAAAATATACCTTCTTTATTTGTTATCTTTTATAATCAACTTCAATAAATCAATTTAATTTTTTTTAAATACAATTTCATTGTCTCGTGTGATCGACATAAAACTCCCCACTTTCTAAATTTAGTCACTTAGTTTCACTTATTTGATTCATTTATAAATTAATAAATTTTCTTAACCCCATAATATTTAATGATTCTATTTAGGGCCATTAATACTATCACTATTAGAATCAACATACACTTAATTTGAGTTACAATTGTACCATTTGTCAAATGATACACTAATTTTTTCACCAGATATACTAACATTACACAAGGAATAAGGATAAATTCCAAATATGTTAAATATCATTTTTGGATTTGGAATACATCTTATTACACCTTGGATATTCACAATGATGCATCTATGACCCACTCATCAATTTCATTACACATGTGACCATTATCTATTACTAACTCATATAAAAAAATGTCATACTCAAAGTGACAGATAGGATTCCTCTATCATAATAGTATCCTAACCTTTATATTACTAAAACTAACACTTAATATTAAAATCCAATAAATTACATTCCTTGTGATGATTTTTCAAATAATCCTCATAAATATAACCCATTAACCCCACATTAAATTATGAAAAGACTATGGTTCTCTATGTAACCATTTCCCATTTATTATAAATCATTCAACATATAAAGAACTAATTCCAAATCTCATCCACCAGTATTATAGATTTTCTCAAAAATGATTCCTCGATGTTTACCACATTATTTATAAAATAAGGATTAAATAATTTTATAGTCAATAGTGTTACGGCACAAAATTAAAATTATTAGAACTACTTATAAAAAATAATTTTCTTATATACAATCGTCACCCAAGTGTTTTCTCTTAGGAGCCATGATTTATCAATATCAATAAAAACATATCATAACTCTTATAAGGGTATAATAATACCATGGTTCTCTAATAGATATCTTCTAACCTGAGTACAAATTTATCTCCATTACTTCCAAGTCACGATAGATATTCCTCAAAACTATAAAATCCAATCATCATCTAGAAATGCATGATCTCTTTCCCAGTATAGACTCTATTTATTTGAAAAATAATTGCTGTAATTTCCAGAATATATCATCTCACTAAATTCAAGGAACATTCTCAATTTACCACTAAACACAAGAAGTTACTCTGTACATAGGCATTGCAAAATCTCCATTGATTAACTCATCATTCTAACATATTTTAGGAGAACATATTCCATGAATCACTCAATCATAACCACTTTATTCATTATAATACAATACCCCAATGATGGTATCTATCATATTAGTCACATTTATAATGTGATCCCTTTCTAATTCATATTGTATTCCCATGATATATCTCTAAGAATTCATTTAACTAAATTTAATTAGACTCCATTATAATCCCACTACATTTTTTGGTTTCTTAAAACCAATTCAATTTGTGATGTACCAACACTCTTCATATTCCAAAACAAAATACACCACTAGTAATTATCATGATCTTACCCAATATTCACTTTAGTAATACCTTTCATCATTCCCTAGAAAGATAATTCCTTGATAACCTCAATCATGATGATTTATTAATGTCATAGATCACTACACAATTTTAACCCTGAGAGGGTGCACAATACCATACAACATAATTATAAAATTAAGCTCATAAATCATGAGTCTCACTTTAACTTATGTAAGGATGTACACAAAGCTATCTAATACAAATTCCATCATATTCCATACATACTCCCCTCAAATCACTAAATATGCTTTTATTTTCAATACACTCAAGGAAATGTTCATTTCAAAACTAACCACATAGTAGTATACTATAACACCCCGAAACTAGAAGCCCAGATCTAGTGCATTACATTATTACATTGGCATGAATAAAAGGAATAAATACTGAATTAGTGATCCAAATAGCAATTTTGGAAAACTACATACACACATGGAACCAATTTTACATTAGGAATAGAAAATAAAACATAATACATCAAAAAAGATGGTAATGGTGAGCTCAAATGCTCATTAAGGGTTAATTATAGTAGAAGAAATCATGAATCAATAAACATTATTAACATAGACTAGTAGATAACTAAACATACATTCCATTTAATGAATTGGATAAGTCATAATCAATATAGTTTGTTAAATAACTAAACATACATCCCATTTAATAAATTATATGATAATGAAATGCATCAATAGATTTTTTTAGGGTGAAAATATCATGGATGAAAATAAGTGAAATCTAAATGTCAAAAATTATTAATTATTGGATGTCATGTATCTTGAAAATGAACCACTACTTTCAAGACCTTTCATAAGATATTTTAATCTATAGGTAAAATCCCTTTTAATGCTAACTTCACTTACTCTTCCTATCATACAACCTATGTGTGAATGGGGTATTTATAATCACATCCTTCCTATGTATTCCAATCCAAATAATCCCTCATATATTGATTAATTGATTTTATTAATCCAATGTTCCTTATCATCAAATATCCATATTGAATAAAATATACGGATTTATCAATATTTCCAAAATTAATAAATTAACTTTAAAATTATAAACCATTTGTAAAAATGATTTATGGTTTATGGTATAATTATATTCATCATATAATAATATGGATATTTAAGAGAAATATAATTTCCAATGAAAATATATTATAAAAAAGTTATTATTTTAGGAGAAAATTAACAATCTCATGTGAAAGTGATATTGTACAATAACATTTATCACTTGGTAATTTTAAAGACAAATCCCCTTGGATGGTACAGTTCAAAATGAATGTTAAAATAACAAGATTAATGAATAAATCATGATATATTATGTTAATGTAATATTATATACACCACATAGAAGTCAATTTGTGCATAATACCAAATAAGGCTTAATGAAATGTAAATTGTGATAGAATCCATTAATATTTGAGTAACTTCTGAATCATGAGCCCCATGAAATAATAACATCAATTTAAAATTTTAATATCATTAAATACATAAAATTCATGATATGACATGTCATAGGATAGTATATACACCACACAAAAGAAGTGGCTGGTTAATAAGGAATAAGTTTCAGAGAAATAAAAGTGAGAGTAGAAATCCCCCTAATTTATACTTCCTTTTAGTTGGACACTATTTAAACTACTTTATAGTGGTTTAAAACATTTCACTAAATTATTATATAAACTTATTAATATTTATTTTATCATATATGATCATTTTATAACACATTATAATCCGTTCGATAATAATCATTCATTATTTTCATCGTTTCATGTGTTAATTGACTTGTTTTTTTGTATGGTTTGAATTTCTTATTTTTGTTACTATTACGTAGATAATTATTTAATTATCTAAAGAATTAAAAATATTATTTATATTTAATTTATATTCATTATATATTTATTTATAATAATCCAAAAAATATGGTGATAGAAATGAAATAAACTATTCATGAAGATGGTAATTCGTACGATTTCATGAACGTTATTTCAATTTTCTTTTCATATTAAAAGAAATAAAATTAAATGGTATATGAATATTTTATTATTTCAGTATTTGTTTTATTTCATATACATCACATTATTTTATTTAAAAAAATCTTTAATACATTCTATGTATATTGTGAATGAATCACATCACATTGAGGAGGTAGTAATCCACACACCCACTAATGATGTTATCATATTCCCACAAAAATGGAATTCATAAAGGTAACTATTATATAATATTAAAATAAGAATAAATAAATTATATTTATAATATATATCATATATAAACTAAAAATACATCATTATTCCTTACCTTGAAATGTATTAATGGAAGAACGAACAACAAAGGTTTGTGAGGTGGTGGTTCATCGTACACATGAATGATTATAGAATATCAATTATTATGGATGTTTTTGTGTGATTATAATTCATACCACTCTTATAAAAATATATTATTATATTTAGGATAATTATTTAATTATATAATAATGATATAAAACTAATTTAAGGGGTGGTGGAAGAAATAAAATAGAAGTGCTCCTTGTAAAATGTTACCTCTTATTCTAGTAACTCTTTTTGTTTTATAACAAAATAATTTATTGGATGAATTTATAAATAAATTGAGTATTATAATATTATGGTAGAGATTTTTTAGTTTATTTGGTCTGGTTTTTTAAGATAAAAAATTCTTTAGTGGTGTTAATAGGAGAGGATGTGATTTCCTTTTTATAGTGGAGGATGTGTGGCATTCCTGTAAATAGAAAAAGGTAAACACTATTGAGAGATATCCTTTACATAATGTGCTTCCAATAAATATCCAAATTAGATCCAAAATGTGTAAGGATTTAAATATTTCCATCCAATGGGTTTTGGGAAAGTGTCTAGGTGATTTTTCCTCTTAATATTATAGATTAACCACTAAGTAAACTTGTTTTTACCTTAATTGTTGTAATTAATTTTAACTACTTTCACTAAAAATTTTAGTCAAAAACAAGTTGGAATTAATATAAATTATTTTTAATTATGATTCAAAATACATAATCTACATTTCTAAATTCTAATCACATAAGTGGCATAAATTAATTTAAAATTAATCCCATGGATGTGGTGAGAAAGTTGGTTTAAAATAAAAATGTTTAAAATATATAAATATTTTTATATCCATTTTGAGTGCAAAATTGATTCAAATTACCTATATTGGATTAATATATGTTGAATTTAACTAAATAAACATTAAAACAGAATAAAATTATAATTTAACTATATAAATAAATTAAATGGAAAAACAGTTTTTAATTAAAATTCCATATTTTCATTATTCATCCAAAAATGAAGTATTTAACAAAAAAATAAATTAACCCTAATATAATTTTAAAATTATTATTTCAAAAATAAATTTTATTTTGATGTATAATTTTGGTAAAAGATACAAAATTTAATTTTAAAATTGCTTCTCAATTAAAAGGCCTCCAAAGTGCCTTTAGAAAAATATAGATTTTTATGCATGAAATTAGGTTTGTTATTATCATATGCCTATCAAATAAATTGGATGAATGTCAAAAAATAAAATATAATATAATATATATATATATATTTCATTAATATCATCGACTAATAGTAATTAATTAATATAAAATTGAATTTTTACATAATAATATAAAAACATTGCTTTTATAATGAATTGATTTGTATATTTATTTCTAATTAATTGGTTACTAAATAATTATATAAATGTATGTAATTTTTTTATCCCAAATCTAATTAATAATTTTCATAAATATAATGACATTTACTAGGTGATAAATATCATATTAAATACTAATATTAAAAGTGTAGATACCCGACGCTTAACGTACATGGACATTACATTACTTTTTTGGAATACTTAGTACATTAAAAAAACACAGACATAAGGACCGTAATAGTTTAGTGTCTTTGGAAACTGGGAATATAATCTTCTAATCGTGGTGAAAGATCTTCAACATCTCCCATAAAGATCATCCATTTTTTTCTTACCTAAAACCTTTCTTTATATCCTGGGGAAAAGAAAACATAAAAGTGTGAGCTCAAATGCTCAGTAAGGGTAAACAAAATAAATATCAATCACATCATATTCATAAGAACATAACCTTTTGGAAATCTTAACCTGCAAAACAGATCATAATATCATAACATAGGATAAATGATAGTATTTAAATGTAATCCCAGTAATCATAACTTACAACATGAAACTTTGTGGCATACACACATAATCATAGAGAATCATTTCTTATTAGTCAAGACTCATTGCCAAGACTATCTTAGTGGACAAAGTCCATTTCTGAACCGAGTTCACTCCTCGTTTCAGTCCTGTTTCACTGAACCGGTATAACCTACCGTTCCATCCATGTCTATCTCATGAGATATAAAATCTTTACCCAATGAATTGGAGGGAGATATAGGTCCCACCCATCTCATAATGATACCATTCTTATTTGTGCCACAAAATCATAAATCACACATCATTGCATAACCCATGTAATAAAAATGGGATTCTTAAACAACATGACACCGTAAAACAATTCATATAAGATAAAGGAATCCATAAAAATAATTCCATCAAAACATAATAAAATCAATGTAATAATAGGAATATAAATAGAACCCTATATTATCTTATATTGAAAATAATTTTGATAAAACACTTGAACTCTATTCTTGAGGAAAATATCCTTTCTACTTCAAAAACACTTTTCCTTTCTTAACATGTCATTAAATTCTAAACTAAAAGAAGTTGATTAAAAATAAACCTGAAAACTTGTAAGGGAATCTTCTTGGAAATATTGTTTTAAAAATCCATTCATGCCGTATAAGTTAAAAAAACATTCTTCTCGTACTTTTGCCGGAAAGTCAAAAAGTACCTCGTACGAAAAACAACAAAAGATTCCTTTCATATATTTTACTAAAATCTCACCAAAGGGTAAAATTGGATTTAAAAAATTTTAGGTTGATGGAAATAATATTACATATTTAAGAAACATGGATGTGGATGATAAAATACACCTCAGTAAATACCAAAGTATAAACAATCTCGGATAAAAATGAGATTGTGATATTTCCCTTACCTTAGGTCCGATTTGCTTCGTAAGTGTCTGAAACTCCTGTATAATGATTTAAATAATGTCATTGACTTATTCCAGAATCATACTCATTGTTATGATATCATATATGGTTCACTTATGACTTTATTTTACCCGTTCTTTTGTAAATTCCATGTTAAAGAGCGTTTTGGGTAAAATCGTTTCATTTGTCGTACGTGTTTTGAATTATAATTATTCATATGATTACTTAGATCATGATTACATAATTACAGAATATAAAACATTATTTATATATAATATATATTCAGAATATACATATATATTATAGATCAGTAAATGGAAATAAATACACCGTTCATGGAGATGGTAGACCGTACGTACGCATGAACGCTGTTTTCGTTTCCTTATTGAGTTGAATCGAATTAAGTATATGACATACATATATATACACATAAATCCAGTATCATTATTATGTCATATATTTCATTATTACTTATTATATATACTTTATAATCATTCATGAATGGTTAACGTGGAGAATGAATCTCATCGCGTCGTGGAGACGGTGGTCCGTACGTACACACGAGCGATGATATCGTTCTCATGATCGTGGAATTGTATTAAAGTGTATGTATACTATTTTACAATCAATATCACTTTACAATAATCATATATAGTTATTATGTACACCATTATACCCATCCAAGTAAGGTGGTGGTGGAAAATAGATTACACCACGGTGTGGAGACGGTATTCCGTACGTACGCACGCGCGGTGATTTCATTTTCCGTAGGATGGATAGATGGTGAAATAGGGTTGTTTCATACTTATAATAACATATCAGTATATGATTGATACTTATGTTGTTACTTAATAATGAAACAACCTAAGAAGAATAAGTGGAAGAAGAAATAAAGGTGAAAGAATCGGTAACAGACATTACCTCTTCTTTGATGTGCTTCTTTGAGACCTCCTTTTAGGGCACTAAAATAGGTCTTTGAGGAAGACCAGAATCTCTAGGATGTTTCTAGGGAAGTGGAGAAGAGAATTTTTCAGGGTTTTTCTGAGCTTGGAGGCTCAAAGTTGTGTGAGGAAGAGAGGGAGGAGGTGCCCTTTTATAAGGGATTAGAGGGGCACCTTTGGAATAACTAAAAATATTATTTTATTATAAAGCCAAATTCGGTTTTAAATAGCTCCAAATTGAGTTATTTCGAGAATAAGGTGGGGATGGGTCTAAATCCTCTCATCAAATAGAATTTGGACATGTTTAGTTTACTATTTTAACCTTATCATTTAGTTTTAACTTTAAGTTAGATAATTTTACTTTTACCGTGTCTTTTGTGTTCTTACACTATAAGGTTAATAAGCCTACTATAAGAAGCCAAACGAACACCAAGTTGTTTATTATTAATATATATAACCTTATCTAAGTCATTAGGCCGAAACTTAGATTTTTAGGAATAAAATAACAATTAATAATATAATATTTGTTTTAAAAACTATTTTATGTCAATTTTGACACTATTCAGTAATTGATTTTTGTGAAAATCATAATAGAATGATTAGTTCTAATAAAGTTAATTAAATCAATACTAACATGTCATATTAACCTATAAAATTAGTTTAATTCATAAAACGTCACAAATTACATTTATTTTGGTATTTATATCATCAATTATGTCAATATTTCATTAATAGGACAATTACTGCATCATCTTTGTGTCATAATAAATGATAATTATTTAATCCCTAAAAATTATAAATAAATTCCTATGATGTATATAATTGAATTATATTTCTGGAGACTATTAATTATCAAAGTTTCATGAAGTGTATCACAAAATTAAAATTATTATACTTATAAGATTTAAGAAAGTGACATGTTGTCACATTCTTTGGTTTTAATAATAATTAAATTATTTTCATGGTCAAAAGTCCATTAAATGAATCTAATACGACCCTTAGGTGATATGGGTCGACTTTTATTCATCCAATAGGATTTTTCCAAGTGTTAGGGTAATTTTATAATCTTATATTTACCCTTAATTACCCGATTTACCTTTAACTATAGTAAATAAAATTTACCGTAGTTACTATTCACAATGCCCAAAAATAAAAGTAGCTTATTAACATAATTTGGACCCACTGATTCCAAATATGGAATCCATTTTTCCAAATTAAATACACAATAGTTGCAGAAATTAAATTAAAATTAATCTCGTTGTCGAAAGAAAATGGGTTTTTCTTTAAAACATTGCAAAAGATTGAATTGATTTAACCTACGAATTCAAGGTAAAATCAATGCTAATGACATACATTATATTAAATGGTAAAACTATATTCTATTTATACTTTAAAACTATTCAATATTATAATTTAACCACATAAGACATTATGATGAAAAAAGTTGTTTTTAATTAAAATATAGCGTGTTTTTACTATTCATTAACATATGAAAGTCGTCAGAATAAAATGAAAAATTTATCCGAAGTAAATTTTTATTTTATGATTCCAAAGAAGAAGTTTATTTTGTTAAATTGAACTTATAAACATGTCAAAAACTATATTTAAAGTGGGTGCGCCATCAAAAGGCAGCAAATCTGCATTTTTTGAAAAATACTTATTTTACCCAAAACATTTATTTTGTTCTTATACCATGTTTTAGAAAATGTGTAAGACGAATAATAATGTTATAAGATTCAAAATTTATTTAATACTATTCATAACAGCTAGTTCATTATAATATTATAATAATATATCGTTGTTTAGTAAAACCTGGTATTGCGTACAACACACGCTATCGAGGAAGGTCGTGATTGCGTGTAATGCAAGCCAAGTCAGGGTTGCATGCTGTGCAAGAATCCTTTATTGTTTCGTATATCATAATCCAAACATATTTCATTTATACATTGAATATATATATATATATATACTCAATGTTGTGTAGAATAACTATTATCAAAATTGTGTGTAACACGATCCAAGAATAGTGTTGTGTATACTACAAGCTAATACGGTGTTGCGTATAGCTCAAGGTAATCTTGGTGTAGCATACAACACAAGACATTAATAAAATTAAAAGAATATTTTTCATAAAATCTCGGGGTGTTACATTCTACCCCCCTTAAAATGAATTTCGCCCTCGAAATTCGTCGGGGTTATAAATGGTTTACTATTCGAAAGTTTCTTTAATAGAAACCCACATCGTAAAAAGGAATACCAAAACCGATTTTTAAGAACAAAAGTATGAAACGTAACGGTTACCCAACTAAATTATCACTGGGTTTCCACATAGGTAAAAATATGGATATGGAAGAGAAATCTAACCATGATGTTCTGATGGAGAGTGGTAGAGAACATGGCTATGGAAAAGCCAGCAATCACAAAGCCATAAATTTGTGATGATATAAGGTACCATCTGATTCATCAGATATAAGAGCACTAGGACAACATTTTTGGTTTTCAAGATCATTTCCCTAAAGTTGATGAAATTGGAATTAGAAGAAATACTTTCATGATTTTGGTATAGTCTCACCGTTGGTCTTTATTTGGACAATTTCCACTTCATCTCTTAAAGAAATCAAGTTGAATTTGTCATTCGTGATGTGTTAGCAGATCATGTGATAGAATGATGGGTCATTCCATCTGTCTCAAATAAAAGGTTAGAAAAGTTATCAAAAAATACATAAGTCCATCTATAGTGAGATTAATCATATATGGTTCCTAAAATGAACTTATACTTCATATATCATACCGCTTAATAAAATAAAACTAGTTTCTACTAACCAGGGACTTCATGTAGGCCAGTGGTAGGTGATAAAGGCCTGTCGCACTTCGATTGTGGGTTCGATTCCTACGACCTTGTCCGACGCGATGGGTTGTCGCTCTTCCTGCATGTTGTCCTTTTTCTAAAACTATATTACTATAACATCCCATCAATAATATCAAAAAAAAACTTCTATACTTAAACAATACTAACTTATGTCCAACATAATCCATTCCAATCTTTAGGATTATCCATAATACTGCAGTCCATTCTCATAATATAGTGAAAACGATTACCAGTGATTTAATACCATCATTGATCCCCATATATCATAAGATATGTCTTGTTGGTTACATTCCAAACATTCAAAGGCCTTAATCATGTATTCTCTTGAATACCCATTGAACCTTAGTGAAAACATGAATTTAGTTAAAAGTTAACACTTTACACATACCAAAATCCTCAAAATTTTATATACCCAAACCATGATATCACTTATTCCTTATATCAATCATGAGCTCATGAATACTATCAAACATATTAGATTATCTTTATCCCTTCATTATGTTCATATCATCTACTTTCTAAAAAAAAATCAATCACTTTTCATGGTTACTGATTCCATAAAATTATTCAAAACCACAATAGACCAAAACATAAATATTCTAATATTCCACGATACTATATACAACATTATTTTGGAATCCCATTACATAAACGCTTAATCATTCCACCACATCGTTGTCATATTCAACATCACCAATGGTGATCGCATGTGACTTCCCTTTGTCCTTTGCCTTAAGTGGTTTCTCATGTCGATCATCACTAACCCTTGGATTAGGGCATTTATTAGAATAATGCCCCATTTCCTTGCACTTGAAGCATTGAAGTGTAGTAGGTTCATTCTGTGTATTCCTTCCTTTATTTTCATCATTAGACGTCTTCTTCCCATCATTGCGGCATTCAAATGCTCGATGACCTTCCTTTCCACATTTGAAACATTTACTTGTCCCTTTAAAACAATATCCACCATGCTTCTTTCCACACTATGAGCATAAAGAAACATTCATCTTCATTTCACCATTATTATGAGATTTCTCCTTGAATTCCATCTTTCGTTTCTTGTCAAAACTATGAGATGGATAAGTAACACTAACTTCCATTTCTACCTTGATAGCACAACACACAATCTCTTCATAGCTACTGAAGTCTCTTATAGCTAATTCCCTTCGAAGATTTGGTTTTAAGCCACTGAAGAATCGATTAACTTTACTTTCAGGTTGGATGATAAATCCAGATGCATACCTTGCAAGCCTTGTAAAATTCACTTCGTATATACCAATAGATTCATCATCCTTTTGCTTTAGTTAAAGAAACTCCTTCTCCATCTTTGTTCGAATAATACGAGGGAAGTACTTATTGAAAAATAAGTTATTGAACTCTTCCCATTCCATGGACTCAATTTCATCTCTTTGCCTCGTATTCTTGATAAGATTCCACCATTGATCAGCTTCACCTTCCAAACGATATACTGCTAAGATGACTTTATCATGTTCAGAACATTGAAGAACTGAAAATATCTTTTCAGTGGTACTGATCCATTGTTCATCATCAAGTGGATCAGAAGACCCACTGAAATAAGGTGGACGTTGCCTCATGAAGGACTCAATAGAATATTTTTCCCTTCTCTGCTCATTTGGAAGTCCAGAATGATTCATAGCTTGTGTAAGTATAGCAATAAGATTTTGCACTCCATCTCCCATAACATTTGTTTGTTCAGGAGGACAATCATTGCATTGTCCATTGCATTGATCAACATGGTTCCTTCGAGTTCCAGCCATCGTCTAAAACCAAAAAAGAATAGTGTGAGAGGAAAAAATCAAGCTAGGTAAAATAACATAATAACGGGGGAGTACCTTCAATATCTAACATCTTAGGTTTAATTATATGATCGTTAGCGTAATTATAGGACTATAACCTATACTTATACTTAACCTTAGGTACATCCCTAGACATACCATAGAAATATCTCTAGGGATATCACTAAAGTTCTCGCATCCTAGTTTCCAAAGGTTGACTAAACCTTTCCTCTGATACCAACTGTAGAGACCCGAAGCTTAACGTACATGGAAATTACATTACTTTTGCGGAATACTTAGTACATTACAAAAACACACACATAAGGACCGTAATAGTTTAGTATCTTTGGAAACTCGGAATATAATCTTCTAATCGTGGTGAAAGATCTTCAACATCTCCCATAAAGATCTTCCCTTTTTTTCTTACCTAAAACCTTTCTTTATATCCTGGGGAAAAGAAAACATAAAAGGGTGAGCTCAAATGCTCAGTAAGGGTAAACAAAATAAATATCAATCACATCATATTCATAAGAACATAACATTTTGGAAATCTTAACCTGCAAAATAGATCATAATATCATAACATGGGATAAATCATAGTAGTGAAATGTAATCCCAATAATCATAACTTAAAACATGAAACTTTGTGGCATACACACATAATCATAGAGAATCATTTCTTATTTGTCAAGACTCATTGCCAAGACTATCTTAGTGGACAAAGTCTATTTCTAAACCGAGTTCACTCCTCGTTTCAGTCTTGTTTCACTGAACTGGTATAACCTATCGTTCCAGCCATGTCTATCTCATGAGATATAAAATCATTACCCAATGCATTGGAGGGAGATATAGGTCCCACCCATCTCATAATGATACCATTCTTATGTGTCCCACAAAATCATAAATCACACATCATTGCTTAACCCATGTAATAAAAAATGGGATTCTTAAACAACATGACATCATAAAACAATTCATATAAGATAAAGGAATTCATAAAAAAAATTCCATCACAACATAATCAAATCAATGTAATAATAGGAATATAAACAGAACCCTATATTATCTTAGATGGAAAATAATTTTTATAAAACACTTGAACTCTATTCTTGAGGAAAATATCGTTTCTACTTCAAAAACACTTTTCCTTTCATAACATGTCATTCAATTCTAAACTAAAAGAAGTTGATTAAAAATAAACTTGAAAACTTGAAAGGGAAGATTCTTGGAAATAATGTTTTAAAAATCCATTCATGCTGTATAAGTTAAAAAAACATTCTTCTCGTACTTTTGTCGGAAAGTCAAAAAGTACCTCGTACGAAAAACGACAAAAGATTCCTTTCATATATTTTACTAAAATCTCACCGAAGGGTAAAATTGGATTTAAAAAATTGTAGGTGGATGGAAATAATATTACATATTGAAGAAACGTGGATGTGGATGATAAAATACACCCCAGTAAATACCAAAGTATAAACAATCTCGGAAAAAAATGAGATTGTGATATTTCCCTTAACTTAGGTCTGATTTGCTTCGTAAGTGTCCGAACCTCCTGTATAATGATTTAAATAATGTCATTGACTTATTCCAGAATCATACTCATTGTTATGATATCATATATGGTTCACTTATGACTTTATTTTACCCGTTCTTTTGTAAATTCCATGTTAAAGAGCATTTTGGGTAAAATCGTTTCATTTGTCGTCCATGTTTTGAATTGTAATTATTCATATGATTACTTAGATCATGATTAATTAATTCCAGAATATAAAACATGATTTATATATAATATATATTCAGAATATACATATATATAATAGATCAGTAAATGGAAAGAAATACACCGTTCATGGAGACGGTAGACCGTACGTACGCATGAACGCTGTTTTCGTTTCCTTATTGAGTTGAATGGAATTAAGTATATGACATACATATATATACACATAAATCCAGTATCATTATTATGTCATATATTTCATTATTACTTATTATATATACTTTATAATCATTCATGAATGGTTAACGTGGAGAATGAATCTCATCGCGTCGTGGAGACGGTAGTCCGTACGTACGCACGAGCGATGATATCATTTTCATGATCGTGGAATTGTATTGAAGTTTATGTATACTATTTCAGAATCAATATCAATTTACAATAATCATATATAGTTATTATGTACACCATTATACCCATCCAAGTAAGGTGGTGGTGGAAAATAGATTACACCACGGCGTGGAGACGGTATTCTGTACGTACGCACGCGCGGTGATTTCGTTTTCCGTAGGATGGATAGATGGTAAAATAGGGTTGTTTAATAATTATAATAACATATCAGTATATGAGTGATACTGATGTTATTACTTAATAATGAAACAACCTAAGAAGAAGAAGTGGAAGAAGAAATAAAGGTGAAAGAATCGGTAATGGACATTACCTCTTCTTTGAAGTTCTTCTTTGAGACCTCCTTTTAGGGCACTAAAATTGGTCTTTGAGGAAGACCAGAATCTCTAGGATGTTGCTAGGGAAGTGGAGAAGAGAATATGTCAGGGGTTGTCTGAGCTTGAAGGCTCAAAGTTGTGTGAGGAAGAGAGGGAGGAGGGTCCCTTTTATAAGGGAGGAGAGGGGCACCTTTGGAATAACTAAAAATATTATTTTATTATAAAGCCAAATTCGGTTTTAAATAGCTCCAAATTGAGATATTTCGAAGATAAGGTGGGGATGGGTCGAAATACTCTCATCAAATAAAATTTGAACATGTTTAGTTCACTATTTTAACCTTATCATTTAGTTTTAACTTTAAGTTAGATAATTTTACTTTTATCGTGTCTTTTGTGTTCTTACACTATAAGGTTAATAAACATACTATAAGAAGCCAAAAGAACCCCAATTTGTTTATTATTAATATATATAACCTTATATCAGTCAATTTTCCGAAACTTAGATTTTTAGGAAAAAAATAACAATTAATAATATAATATTTTTTTAAAAAACTATTTTATGTCAATTTTGACACGATTTTGTAATTGATTTTTCTGAAAATCACAACAGAATGATTAGTTAGAAAAAAAGTTAATTAAATCAATAATAACATGTCATATTAACCTATAAAATTATTTTAATTCATAAAAAGTCACAAATTACATTTATTTTGGTATTTATAACATCAATTATTTCAATATTTCATTAATAAGACAATTACTGCATCATCTTTGTGTCATAATAAATGATACTTATTTAATCCATAAAAATTCTAAATAAATTCCTATGATGTAGATAATTGTATTATATTTCTTGAGACTATTCAGGTTCGAATTTTCATGAAGTGTATCACTAAATTAAAATTATTATACTTATATGATTTAAGAAAGTGACATGTTGTCACATTCTTCGGTTTTAATAATAATTAAATTATTTTCATGGTCAAAAGTTCATTAAATGAATCTAAATTGACCCTTAGGTGATAAGGGTCGACTTTTATTCATCCAATTGGATTTTTACAAGTGTTAGGGTAATTTTATAATCTTATATTTACCCTTAATTACCCTATTTACCTTTAACTATAGTAAATAAAATTTACCGTAGTAACTATTCACAATGCCCAAAAATAAAAATAGCTTATTAACATAATATAGACCCACTGATTCCAAATATGGAATCCATTTTTCCAAATTCAATACACAAAATTTGCATAAATTAAATTAAAATTAATCTCGTTGTCGAAAGAAAATGGGTTTTTCTTTAAAACATTGCAAAAGATTGAATTGATTTAACCTATGAATTCAAGGTAAAATCAATGCTAATGACATACATTATATTAAATGGTAAAAATATATTCTATTTATACTTTAAAACCATTCAATATTATAATTTAACCACATAAGATATTACGATGAAAAAATTTGTTTTTTAATTAAAATATAGCGTGTTTTTACTATTCATTAAAATATGAAAGTCATCCGAATAAAATGAAAAATTTATCCAAAGTGAATTTTTATTTTATGATTCCAAATAAGAAGTTTATTTTATCAAATTTAACTTATAAACATGTAAAAAACTATATTTAAAGTGGGTGCGCCATCAAAAGGCGGCAAAACTGCATTTTTTGAAAAATACTTATTTTACCCGAAAATTTTTTTTTGTTCTTATACCATGTTTTAGAAAATGTGTAAGACGAATAATAATGTTATAAGATTAAAAATTTAGTTAATACTATTCATAACGGCTATTTCATAATAATATTATAATAATATATCGTTGTTTAGTAAAACTCGGTATTGCGTACAACACACGATATCGAGGAAGGTCGTGATTGCGTGTAATGCAAGCCAAGTCAGGGTTGCGTGCTGTGCAAGAATCCTTTGTTGTTTCATATATCATAATCCAACCATATTTCATTTATACATTGAATATATATATATATATATATACTCAATTTTGCGTAGAATAACTATTATCAAAATTGTGTATAACACGATCCAAGAATAGTGTTACGTATACTGCAAGCTAATACGGTGTTGCGTATAGCGCAAGGTAATCTTGGTGTAGCATACAACACAAGACATTAATGAAATTAAAAGAATATTTTTCATAAAATCTCGGGGTGTTACAAAAAGTATATTGTAGTTTGATAAAACTCAGTCTTGCATGTAACAAAAGAAATCGAAGGAACGTAGTATTGTTTGTAACATAGAACAACATAGTGTTTCATGTATCGTAACCTTATCTTTGTGTTCTGTGTAGAATAATCTTTGAAATCAGGAAAAAAATTCTAAAAAGAAGATAATTTAAATTCTTATGGTGTTACATTCTCCTCACCTTAAATTAATTGCATTCTGTCCATTCAATCCTAATCTCTGTAATTGAAGTGTTGATATTTGAAAATAATATTATTAAAAAAACACATCATAAATAGGGTTAATAATACATCTTATTAATATGGGGAAAATGGATATGCAATGGTCACCAAAAATCTAGGAATTCTAATAGAATAACATTAGTGAAAACATGGACATGGAAGAGAAATATAACTATCATTTTCTGATGGGGAGTGATAGAGAATATTGATCATGAGAATCTGTGTAATCTAGATAAGGATAACGACCATAAAGACATAACAAATATTTATGAAAAAATGTCATTGATATCATAAAAAATGATGTTAATATGACAATATTTTTGGTTCAAGACCCTTTTTCCTATAGTTGAGGAATTCATTCACTCTCTAAGAATATAAGTAAATATAATTTTTTATTTTATAAACACAATATTATCATTTAGTTGTTCCATGAACTATTTATACTTCATCTCTCATCGTAGGTTGCATCCTATGGTGATGTAATACAATATTTATAAAACCTTGTCTATAGATAATCATAAACCATTTCTTAAATGGTTAACTTTTCCAAAATATTATGATCCAAATATTTAGAAAGAAGGTACCTGAAGTTCCAAAATGAACCTATTAATATTCAATAAATATTAAATATCTCATAAATATCACATACCAAATATGTGAATACCTTAATTATGTATTTTATCTAAACATGGTAATAACTAAAATAACCACAAAACAATATTGAAAACATGCATTCTTCATTATTCCTTAAATAGGAAATAGATTATTGGATATATTCCTTAAATCCATTTTTTTAAACTCCATTAATGATAGAATAAACCATGTTTTAAAAAAAATCATTAATTAGTTCCAAGGTAGTTAATAATATCCAATTTAAATTATCCATATAAATCATTTATTTATCCAAAAATCATTATTTCAACCTCAGGAATATATTAATGACATTATTTACCACAATAATATGTTTTCCAAGAATTTCAACTTGTTGCTAAATTATTTTTCTTATTTGTTAGTACTGATCAACATACACTTTTAAACCCTTAATGAAAAAGTATTATAGTACAATACATATACATTCCATAATACATATAAAAAGGATATAATTGATAACATACTCTTAAAAAATTATTCAAGGATCCAAATAAATGTGAAAATTAATCATTACACTTCATCTATATCAATAGTATACACTTGACCTTAATCCCTTAGATTCTTCTGATATATACTCTCTTGAAGCTTGGGGAATTTGTTTGTATAGTTCCCCATCTCCTTGTAGTTTTAACACTGAATTATAGCCTTTTATCCTTACTTTTTCATTCATTTTCCCGATGACCCTACTCTTTACACTTATAAATAACTCATAATCCCTTCCAGAACTCCATGGGGTGATTCTTTCCACAATTATCACATTTTGGAAAATCCTTCTTTCCCTTATTCTTTATATCCGTCTTTTTCTCTGTAATCCTCTTCTTCCCTTTCTTCCCTTCAAATCTATAGGCTATTTATGATTCTATCTCTATCTTGATAAAACATAAAACTATATTATCAAATGAAGAAAGTGATTTTGATACTCACTCCTTTCAGATACATGGATTAATCCCTCAAAATAAATGTTCAATATTTCACTTTGTGTTGTGTATTTAATCAGTAGAATGCCTAGCTAGCCTCATAAAGGTAGTTTTATACTTTTCAAAAATATATTCTCCCTTTTTCATTTATGTGACTGAATTTATCATCATTTCAAACTATTCATCACGAGGAAGATATTTTCAAAATAATATATCCTCAAAATCATTTTATTCCATGGGTTTTATTTATTCTCCATCCCTAGTATTATGGATCAATGACAAAAATTAGTTTGCATCATCATTGAGGAAATATTCTTCATGTGTGACATTTTCCTTTGCACCACATCCAAATGAAGAAAATATCTTATCTAGAGACATAATCCATTTCTCAACTACAATTTGATTAATAGTCCCACCAAAGGATTGAAGTTTCTATCACATAAAACGATCCAATATGGGAGAGTCTCTCTATAGAATAGGTTTCTACATCCATGAAAGGTTACTTTTCATATCTTAATTAATCTATCATAAAATAGTAATAATATTATCCATTATAATACTATTTGTATAGGTTCCATCAGTAGGGAAATATCTACATTTTCCATCAGTATTGTTACAATTCATCCTTCCATGAGCCATTTCTAAAAAATGTCATATACCATATTAGATCATTTCATTATGAAACATAATATATAATCCCAAAAGTATTAAAATAATTAACCTAAATTGAATATTTTATGCATATCTAATATCATAATAATAAACATGGTATATTGGGATGTTATCTTATGCTTATCCTCAAATTATATCATAGGGTTATGTTCTCATTATTCATTTTCCTAAATATAATTTTCAATATTTCTACTAAACTTCCTTTTATACCAATGATAACACCGAACCAAAATATCCCAGAGTTGGTGCCTTACATTATTACATTTTCATGATTACAAGGAATCAAATCCCATAGGATCAACCATTTTAGTATTTTTTGAAGTACTGATACATATATTGAACCCATTTTACAATGTAAATACAAAATAAAATATAATACATCATGAAAGATAAAAAATTGTATCCTTGAAAACTTATTCAATGATCTATTAGCCTGGGGAAAAGAAAAAAATGGTGATCTAAAATGCTAAATAACGGTAAAGTATAGTAAAATAAATCAGGAATTAATAAACACTATTAACATGTAAAGGTAGATAACTGAAAACCCAATCCATTCAAATAAATTGAAAATGCATATTTAATATAGTAAGGTAAATAACACAGCACATATTCCATTTAATCAATAAGTTGAGAATGAAATACATCCATAGATTTTTTCATGGAAAAAATATCATGGAAAATAATAACTAAAATATTAATATAGGAAATTCTTAATTATTGGACTTCATGTATCTAGAAGATGAACTAATACATTCAAGACCTTTCGCAAGATATTTTAATCTATAGGTAAAAACCCATTTAATGATAACTTAACTGACTCATCCCATGATACTACCAATTCATCTAGGGGATATCTATAACTAAGACCCACCTATGTTTTCAATTCCAATTCTTTCCTCATATACCAAAAAATCAAATTAATTAATAAAAACATTCATTTCCATTAAATATCCATATTGAATAAAATATACATATTTATCAACATTTTCAAAATTAATTAAATAACTTTAAAAGTAAAAACAATTTGTAAAAATAAAATATTACATAGGATATAATAATATCTATAATATAATAATATATATAATTTGAATTTAATTTGGAATGAAAAATTATTATAGTAAAGTGATAATAGTAAGAGAATGTTAAGAATCACAAGAGAAAGTGATATTGTAAAATAACTTTTATCACTTTGTAAATTTGCATTTAAATCCCCTTGAAATAAATATTTTCAATTTAAACTTAAAATACCATAATAAATTAATAAATCAAGATATTACATGTCAAATTAAAATTATATACACCATAAATAAGTTAATTGGTATATAATAGGAAATCATTCTCAATTGAATGTAAAATGAGGTGGAATCCATTACTATTTGAGTAACTTTAGAATCATGAGACCCGTGAAATAATAATATCAATTGAAACGTTTAATATCATGATATAAATTAAATACAGGATATATCATTTAATAGAGAAGTATATATACCTAACAAAAGAAACAATTGGTGAATAAGGAATAACTCTTGCAAAAATAAATGTGAGATTCGAAATCCTCTTACTATAAAATTAATTTTGGTTGAATGCTAGTTAAACTATATATAGTGGATTAAAACATATTAATAACTTATTTTATAAAAATATTAATATTTTCTATATCATATATTATTTTTTATAACACATTATTATCCGTTCGTTGATAATATTTCGCCTTTTTCATCATTTCGAGTGTTAATTGCTTGTTTTAAAAGTATTTTTTGAATTATAAATTTTTTTCATATTAATTATATAGTTATATAGTTATATAAATAATATAAACCATTATATAAATATCATATATATCCATTATATATATATATATATAACAATCTAGTAAATTTGGTGATAGAAATGAAACACAGCATTCATGGAGATGGTAGGTCATATGTATGCATGAATGTTGTTTCCATTTTCATATTAGATTGAAATAAATAAAAGTAAATAATATATTTACATATTATAATTCAATTATAATTTTTATTATATATATATATAAGAGATTTTTATTTAAAACCATCATTAATACATTCCATGTAAAGTGTGAACGAATCACATCACTTTGAGGAGGCGGTAGTCTAGAGGTATAGTAAAGATGTTATCATATTCCCAGAAAATAGAATTAATAAATTTATGTTTTATATAATAATTAAATAATAATAACTACATTATAAATATCATACATATCTTATATAAACTAAAAATCAATCATTATTACCAACCTTGAAAGGTGGTAATGGAATAACGAGCAATGTTGTTTCTCGGGACAGTAGTCCGTCGTACACATGAATGATGATTGTATATCCCATTTGATGGAAGTTTGTGTGAGTTTAGGTCATTAAATTTTAATAAAAACGTATAATTATTTTTTTTATACTGATTTAATTATATAAACATTATATAAAAACAATTCAATGTGGGGTAAAATAAATTAAACAAACATTCTCACTGAAGAACATTACCTATTATTCAGATAACCCCTTTTGGTTTATACCAAAAGAATTTATTGTTATTATTTATTCCAAAAATAAATCTTATAGGATTATTTTTATGATTTTTTGTGTCTTTTTGGGTAGTTTTTGGGTGATATAAAAGGCTTGATAGGTGATGAATTCCTTTTTATACCGGAGGAGGAGTGACATTCTTGTAAATATAAAAAGTAAACACTATTGAGAGGTTTCTCTTAAATAATGTGATTAAAATAATCATACTAATTTGAGAAAATATTTTTCATGGTCAATATATAGCCATCCAATGGGTTTTTGACTCATTTAAAGTTCATTTGTTTCCTTATGATTAATGTTTGACCACTAAGTGAACTCATTTTACCTTAATCATTGTAATTAATTTTAATTACTTTAACTAGTATTTTTGGTCAAAAACTATGTTAAAATTAAAATAAATTATAAAATATTCTTATTATAAATATGGAATCAATTTTTAGAAATTTTAATCACATAATTGTTAGAAATTAATATAAAATTAATCCCATCAACTTGACAAGAAAGAAGGTTTAAAGTAAAAAATCTTCAAAAGATTAAAATGTTTGTATATCCAATTTCTGTGTAAAATTAATTATAATGACCTAAATTATATTAAAATATTTATAATTTAAAAACTATACTTTAAAATTTACCATAAGATAATGTTGATTTTCCACTTTTTGAAAATAGTTTAATTTTGACAAATAAATTTTATAAAAGTTTCAAAATATAATTTTAAAAATGGTTTTCCATTAAAAGGAGGTGAAACTGCCTTTAGAAAAATATGGATTTTTATTCATGAAATTGGGTTTGTTATTATATTATGCCTATCAAATCAATTGTATTAATGTCAAAACATTTAATAGAATATATAATATATAAATTTAATTAATATCATCTTCTAATAGTAGTAAATTAGGATAAAATATCTTTTATGCATAAAAATATAAAAACATTTCTTTTATATTCAATTAGTTTCAATAATCATTTCTAATTATTTGATCACCAAATAATTATATAATCATATATAAAAAATTCCATTTTATTAATATTTTTCATATATATGATTTAAATAAATTGTTTATAATTATCTTATTAAATAATAATATTAATAGTTTATTGTAGTTTGGTAAAACTCGGTCTTGCATGTAACACATGTTGTATAAGGAACATAGTTTTCTTTGTAACACATGCCAAGTTACTGTTGTGTCTATTATAATCTAATCTTAGTGTTGTGTGTAGCATAATTTTGGAAATCTAGAAACAAAATAAAATTTATTGAATAAGGAATATATTTTAATCTCTTGCGGTGTTACATATGTCACATGTGTGTCATTCAAAATCATGAAGCATATCACCATGATCTACTCATCTCATGTCATTCCATTATGTATACCTCACAACTCATACAATACTCACTCATTATCTTTTATAGAAAGTGAAAATGAATGAACCTGTTTACCCATACACCTAAAAAAATCCCCTAAACTATGTATATCAAACTGTCACATCACTTTCATTTTCCAAAATCATACCAAGAGTCGTGAATTTATAACATAAGGTTAACATGCATGCTTAGACAGGTTAGGAATCTAAGAAATCCTATGATCCGAAAAAACAATATAATCATTATCATAATATGTACATTATATCATATCCAAACCTAAGGCATCCTACATTCTTATTCCAAACCATATACTAGGAATAAATGTCTTATACTTTTCCACAACTAAGGCATCTAATGTCATAACTCTCCCACTAGGGTTTTTATCATGCCACATGAACATTAATATCATATTATAATATTAATGTACTAGAATATAGAAAACCAATAATATTCATTTTGGCTAATTAATTATCCCCTAATAGGTTATTTAGGAAAACATAAAATAACTTATTACCAAATTTTTAATTATCCAAACCCTTGATAGAAAAATTAAAAAACATTTTTTTTCTTTTCTAAAATTAATTTTACAAAACCATTTTCAATTTTTTTTTCCAAAAAATATATTTTCCAGTCACAATTATTCATTCACATGATATGTAAACCTATGTGCCATGTATAATTATTTTGTTCATACTTACTTCCCCTATGGGTTAAGGGTAATATAAAAAATCAATAACCATAATATCATACATTAACAATAATTCAACATTAATTGTGAAATAAATAACTATAATCCAACCACCCTGGTAACATGGAATTTTCACCATTCTCGTATTATAATAAGCAATATTGATTCCCAATATAAGTTTTTATCATTCTAATATTAATATACCATAACAATAAATCATTAGATAAAAGAAACAACAATATGACAACATTTATAAGACACAATACTAGGTTTCTTGGTCTGAGCCAGTTCACTGTTGAACTAAAGCATGCCTCACTGTATTCCATATATTTTTAATAATTGGATATAGTATATAATTACAGTTGGGGAGACTATAATTACAGCATTAGAATAACTAATAAGCAATATATAATATAAAAAATCTGAAATAAAATATCAAAGTATGAATATGAAATTATGACACAATACAAAGGTGCATGTGTATCGTGTGAGCACAAAAAACCAATATTGTGTGACCATGTCAGATATAAGGTATGAACATCGACTTAGGTTAATGTATCCAAACCCCCTAAATATATTCATTGACAAGTATATTAGACATAATGTCTACACAACTATTAAGGTTCATGTGCTAGGTGTTCATATAAAAATGAATAGGATATCACCAACATGTCCCCTAATATATGATACAATAAACCAATTGAATGTGTGAGATACATAAATAAGAGGAAAAATCCAATATTCAGCAAATAATTTTCATATTTTTATGTTGGTCCACCACAAAACCATAACCTACATAGTTCTGCCTATGTTAATGATGTATAGTCATCCTACCAGAGGAAACCCCCAATGATGAATTGAACTCTAGCTAGTCTATTCATCAAATGAAAGGAACATTCAGGTGGAACATCATGGAACACCAGACAATAGAGACCATATATTCAAGGGGTGGATCATGACACACTATTATCAATAGAAGAATGACTAGGTAATATATCATGACACATCCACGAAATAAGTTTGTACATTTGAGGGGTAATCATTAAACACCACACTCAAGGAAGTACATATGGATGGTAGATCATGACATATTATAAAAGATCATTATACATTTATGGGGTAAATTATATCACACCATTCTTGATATAATAAAATATGGATGGTGGATGTTGACAAATTATGAAGGGTATTTTACATTTTATGGGTGGCTCATGGCACAACATACTTAAGATAAGAATATATGGATGGTATCTCATAACATTCCATTAGAGTAGATCATACATTTTAGGGGTGGATCATAACACACCACACTTAAGGAATAATATTTTGATGGTAGATCATAGAATACCATCATAGGTTATTGTATGTTGAAGGGGTGGATCATGACACACCACACTCAAGTAAGAACATATAGATGGAAGATCATGGAATACCGCCATAGGTTTTTGTACATTGGAGGGGGATTATGAGACACAACACTCAAGGAAAAATATTTAGGTGGTATATTAAAACATACTATTGAAAGATATTATATGTTAGATAGAAAATAATTTCTGGGTGGTGGATCACAACACACCCTCCATAAGGGTTCACCAAATACAAGTCCTCGGGACGACTTTCATCTCCTTACCTTTGAACCATCATTGGATAAGAAGTGTCACCATACCAGTACACTACAACAATCATTTTGGGATAACAAAAAAACATGTAGATGTAACACATATCCCAAGTACAAACACTCCACTATTATCATATACAACCCTTGTATTCTAAATATATAACCATATACTATACTAAATTGAACCCATCCACCATCCCTATTAACATAAGGAAATAAATCTCACTCAATTCCTTGGTATCTAACTTGGGTCCCCAAATATCAATACCAATTCATTCCCATTACCTTTATAGTGATTACAAAGCTCATAAATCACAACCAAATATATTAGGAGTCAAGAGGACAACCCAAATATTTATCAAAATCATAAACATTTCTATCAAATTCCATTTTGTTTGCAATGTCCCTCAAGGACCATTCCCAAGTCTAAATCACAACCTATGCACATTGGTGAACCCATTTTCAAGAAAACCCCTCTTCTTACCCCAAGGTAGTGTATTCACTCAGGCTCACCAATCCGTATAAAGAAACCACCACAAAGAAAGTGTATCTATATCCAAGGAATATCTCTCAAAAGTGAAAATGAGACACAATAAATCTCTTTCCATTACTCACCTTTTAATAGAGCCCATGATACAAATAAATCATTGATTATCACCCTACTAAGACTCTATAAAAAGACCATTTATATTTAAATAATTCTACCCTTAGGAATATTATCCCACAATAAACAATACTCAAACTCTAATCATCTCTCAAAGTAGATTCTTGATAACCTTTAATACAAACTATTCACCTCACCATCTAACTGGAAGGCTTAAGTCCACTAAACCCATTTTACTAGCCTATGAAAATCCCTCTACGACTACTTATAAAATATCCCAATAATGAAGTCCCATTTGAGGAATATCTCACATCACTATTACCCATACCCCTTAGCGATATAGTCATTGGGAAATTCTAAAATCCAAAAACCTAATTCGGTATTCTGGTTTTGGTCATCAGAGACTACGTATAACCAATTACACTATTTATAGCACTCTCAATTCCTATCTAGGTCATATTTCCCAAATCCCCCATGTAATCGTATGGAATCACAAATAAAAAAATAATATATTAATAGATATTTAAGGGAAACGATTACTTATAATTATTAAAGTTATATCATCCAGTATCACTCACTGATTCTCTAATATTCTCTTGAAATATGAAAATACTACCAAAAGAGCCTATTTAAGTATTTCTACTTGAATAAACATGAGATGGCCAAAAAAAGAACCATGGAGTTTGGATTAACCTCACTCTAATGATTCCATTTTTGAATAAAATTCCTCAATAGGGTGATAGACAATCCTCACTAAGCCTAGGAAGTGTGGAGGTGAGGGAGAGAAAAGAGGGGGTGGGGATGTTTTGTGGTGAGAGTTTATCTAAGTATGAGGGTTTATAATGTTTATATTGCATTTAAAATAAATTTAAATTTAAAAAATCAAATGAAGAACCCATCGGGTATCTAGTGTTCCACCAAACACATAGTGGGGGTTCAACGACCGTCCACTAGATCCCTTGAGATTAGCAACCCTGACAAACAACATCGGGTACCTGATGATTCCCTAGAGGGTACCTAGAGGTATATGAAATTTTTCATATATGGATTACTTACCAGTACATTATCCATCATAAGAACTAGATATTTTCTTCATACCACCAAATATCTATAAAAAACCCTATGAATGCATCTTAGGCCTCAAAAATCGAATCCAAATTCTAAATTTTAAAATACATATTTTTCTATTGCTATGAAAATATAATTTTGTTCAACTCTACCAACACATAACAATGAGGTCCACTACAAAATCATGGATAGAAACACAAAAATAAAATGTGAGAAAAATAGCTAGTTGTATTGAAGATTGGGATTATCAACTTATTTCTTTTTGAGATCCCTCAAGTTAGAAGAACAATATTTTTTAAAAAAAAATTCACTTACAAGAAGATAATATCTGTAATAAAAATATAGTCATTAAGGATTGATTAAAATTATGTGATCCACATAAAACATGTTATGTCCTATTATATAATATCTTTTAATTTTATTTTTAAGAGTTTTCATTTTAGAGGGAAAATATCCATTCAAATTTTCAAATTATTTCTAATTAATATCATTTTTAATTTTCAATTATTTCAACTAGTCTTTATTAGTATTGTACTAAACATTACTTAAATCTATAAAAATATGTAAGTAACTTTCTTAAATATATAAAACTTATAAATTTATCATTTTACCCAAGTTACTTCAGATACGAAATTATATTTTCATTATCTATAATTTTTCCCTTAACATACAATAATTTTTATTCATAATGCGTAGTATTAAATTATTCCCCAGCAAACCCTTTATCAAAGAAAAATCATACTCAAAATAATGTGACCCATACCACCTAACCTATCACTTATCATGGAGATATATATGAATGTGGTTATAATGAATTATGTTGATAGAGTTTATTGTGTTCATCTTCAAAATTAAATAGTTCAATGTGATCTTTAGCTATCATAAACTAATATCCCAAGGATTAAGAGATTTCTGAATAAATAATATTTATAACATAATTTTTCTTACCATCACCATTAGAAATGTCATAAGTTTGTCTATGAACGTTAATTTGAGATACCATTATGTTTTAAATTTCAAAAAATTAAGCTAGAACCATAAATAAAACATCTAATAATGAAACAAAAAGATCATCTTCTCTAAAAGCTAAGAGATCTTCTGGATTTTGAGTGTCATTGTAAAATATAAAATTGTGCGACCGCATTCCTCAACATTTATTATCAACATTGGTAGAAATATCATCCATTTATTATTTTATCATTCATATATTCATAAAATTTTAACCTCTAGATAAAATTTTAACTACCACATGATGTTTTTCAGTACCTACATCACCTACTCTTCATATAAAATTTCATAATATCTTCATATGAAATTGGGTTGAAAAATAGTTTCTTAAATTTTTTGACCCAAACCAAAAAATTATTTCCATTAAAAGATAAACCTAGATTCATACTATTAAAACTATTGTTATCAATTAAGTCATAGTTGAATAATCAACCTCGATCGATGTTTCCAACGAACTGGAAATTTCTTTCAAATATTTGGAGCAGAATAGGGTGATCAAAAAACCTTTAAAGGCTACCTAGATCAGAAACACTGATGAAATAGAAATATATAATGTATAAGGTGAATCTATAAAAATTTGTATAAATAATTTTTATATCTTCCAAGAGTTTCCAAGACAATTTTGAAAAAACCCTCCTTCCCTTTGAATAAAAAGATCACCCAATTCTATTCCAATATCCCCATTATGAAATTTGTAAGTCATACCAACTTGAGATTTCACATAGTAGATAATAAATGGAGTGTTCTGATAATTTATATATTAATATAAGTCAAAATTCATTCAATAGTTATCACATGGTAACTAATAAATTTATTTTATGCATAGAAGATATATCTAATAGATAATACATTCAATCTTAAAACCTTAAAAAAACCAAAAAATAAATTCAAAAAATGAGATGATTAGCCACTGGAAGAGGATAATATTAATTTATAATATGTATATTTAACATGTGATTTATTGTTCATAAACCCCATTTTTAGTTCATTTTACAAATTAAAAATTATTTCACTTTATGATTGTAATTCCTTCTTAAAATTCACTATTACATGGTACATTATTGAACACCTTATAAAGTACCCAATAGTATTGATTTTATTTACATATTTTATGTTTAGGATTATCATCTCATTGGTAATATTTTATTACAATGGAGAACTTGAATAATCCCATTGGAAGATGGCCAAAGTGAAATTCAATGCCAACACATTCTGGGTGAAGTGAACCGGATATCATCCCATTAAAAAAATTATAATCCCTCATACAAGACCAATGATTCTAAAAGTTGAGTTAGAGATAGAGGAAATACTTTTGAACAGATAATTAAATAGTTTCCTAAGCTAATTGTGTTGTTTGAATGATGTTCAAGGTGTCCCAAGTTGAATATAAATTTATGGACTAGATTATATAGCCAAGAAAAACGTCCCAAATTTTTTTCCATAACTAGAAAACAAAAAATATATTTTTGCTGAACTTTTATAGGCTATCATGAAACATTGAGATATTCATTTTCATATACTATGTCAAAAACAATTCAACCACCTATATTCTTCTTTTGGAACATTTTTTTGTTTGACGCAAACTAGATCAGATTTTTTTCAATGGTGGAAAAGTATTCTCTCTATTAATATTCCTCCCACAAATTCATACCAAAAATAATTTGGGTGACTTACACTGTATGATGAATTTGATGAATATTTTTTAATGATTTTAATTTCTTAAACTCAATATTTATTCATTTAAAGAGATCTAAAAATCATCATCACTTATTGGTTTAATAATGACCCAAACCTAATTCTAACCACTAATATAATTAAAGGCCCATATTTTTTAGAACACCAAGGAAAATGTTTTTTTATCACTTGAATTATGTGGACATAATATTCAATAAGGATGAAGAAGTATTAATATCATAAAAAAAAACACTCTATTGAAAAAGTGATTAATCATTATTAGAGAGAGAAATATCATCCATTCTAGAACCTTGATACTAATTTAGATGAACCAATATGATAGTAAACCTTCCATTGATTCTATGATCCAATGAAATTAGGAAGTAGAATCATGAGGGTGGAATTAAAGAAGTGAAAAACAATGAAATAATGAAAAATACACCATAGTTTGAAGAATTTCTATCTTCACTATGTAAATAAATTAAAATGTTAATGAAATGGTATAAACGTGTTAATAAAAAGAAAAAAATGAGAAGAATAATAATTTTTATTAAGAAAATAAGGTGATTCAAATAAATTTCAATTGAAAAAAGAACATTACAAAGAAAAAGAGGTGATATAACATTAAAATGAATCAAATCAAAAAAATCCATGAATCCTTCAATACCAATTCCTTAAATTGAAATTTTGGAAGTCTTAGGTAGAGCCTCTAATAGTATAAATCTCCCAATTAATGGTGGTGGGACTAGTTGGGTGGAAAGATAATGAAGAGAAGACTTTTCCACCCTTGAAAAAATATTATCCATCTTGCATCCACTAAACAGACATGCCAAAATGAGCTTTTAGACGGACTAATTGGGGGTGACCCATAGCTGAATAAAATTAAGATCTAGATGTACCTTGACATATTGTAGAATTTATTCCCAACTCGATTTTGGGTTTCTGAGATGTGGTAAAAAATGGTGGGATGTTTTTCTAGGCCATAGAATATGACCCAGAATTTTATCTTCAACTTCAGCTTCCTAGAACTCCATTCAAACATCATAATTAGCTTGTTCAATAGATTAATTAGTTTTTTGTAAAAATTTCATCTATCTCTAATTCTAATTTTATATTCATTGGGTTTAGATCATGGATTGTACAATAATTTATTTGGTATGATATCTAATTTACTTCTTCAAGAATGTTTTGGCATGAAATCACATATTGTTTATCTTCCAATGTGATTCTTCATGTGATAGTAATACACATTACCTTGAGTGCACATAAATATGATCTTCCATGTGTATAGGTGATTGGAATTAGGTTTTTGTTTTTATTAAACAAACAAGTGATGAAGTTGTTTTTATATATTTAAATGAATCAGTCTTCAGTCTAAGGAATTGACATTGTAAAAAATTAATTTCATCCAATCCATCCCTAATAATAACATAGTATCAACCCTTTATCATAATTTGAATTCATATAGGTATCTAAATTATCATTTAATCCCATCAAAAAGAAACCTAAAGTTGGAAACTTCATAACCAAAAATAATACATAGAATTTTTGTGTTTGTGGGTTTCTTCTTAGGTCCCCAGTAATAGTGTTAATGCTTGTTCTTGTCTAAATTTACCGAATTTTTTAGCATTAAGTAGTAACTTTTTGCATAGCTTGGGTTGAATCATAAGATACCTAATAAGAAACCTATAGACACATACATTATATGGATTTTGTTGAAGGTTCCATAATACATCATGTCAATGATTTTTTTGTTTCTAAGACCCAACCCTTCATAACAAATTAAATCATGTTCTTTGATTGAAAATACATGGTTAAGTTTCATGTTGAGGGTATCTTTGAACCTTTCCCATGTATTATAAAATGGCTCCCCTTATTTTTCAAAGGAGTTTTGGATACTCTTTTTAAGTTAATTTTTTTCAGATTGGGGAATTATTTTTTGTAGAATTCCCTTTACAGTTGGTCCCAAGATTGTATTTATGTAGGTGTTAGATTATTTAATCATTTTTTTCTCAAAACTTTATTGAGAAAAGAAAGCTCATCATTCTATCAGACTCAACTTGATATGGTGGAAACATAGTTTCAATAATGTTGTTGAGCTCCTTGACATGAAGGTATGTCATTTCACACTTAATTCCATGGAATGTTGGAAGGTGGTTTAGGATATGAGGTTTGATGATATAGTGGGCTTGTCCTAGGGAATCATTGATTCTATTATTGAGCATTTCAAATTAAATGTTTAGTTTTTAATAGAGTTTATGTTGTATAGAAGGAACCCTAGGTCATCTCTCAATGGAGCCTTAGATAATTAATTTTAAAATAATTTTATGATTATGAAAAATGGTAATGGGATTCTATGTATTTTTTGTTGGTTTAAGATGTAATCATATAAAATAAAGTGATACAAAAAATATAAAAAGTATATATTCGATCAAGTGTGATCATCTCAAGGAATACAATGGTGCTCATCGTTCATCGTTTCAAGAGATAGAGTTGTGATCTTTTAATCCCTAGTTTATAACACCTAGAACCTCAATTTTAGTAAGTTTAATCTAGGATTCCACCTTGGGTTCAGTCAAAAATAAACAATGATTCATTTGAAACAACTGATGATTAGGTGATTTTTGTAAGAATTCATAACTAAAACTCACTAAGGAAACACACGAAGAACTCAATGTGTTGACAAGGATTTTATGTTATTTCAATGTGTTACCATGAAATTAAAGTATTTGTCCATATGAGTGTTTTTTTGAGTTAAATTGACCAATATGAACCACACAAACACCACAATTGAATGGGGGAAGAAAAAGTGATGAACGGTGTGTGAAACATCACATTAATGGGTACCCCCAAACATGATCATTTGAGTTGATTATGACGTACCAGTATATAACTCAATTAAACAAGAAGAGAGGATGAATAAAACAACATAAAACCTTGAATTAAAAATATCATTCCAAATAATACAAACATGGAGCTTGAGATTATATCATGTTACTCCAAAGGTGATCAAATGGATTTTAGAAATCCATAGGAGGGTAGGATGAAAGAGATGTTGATATAGAACTTCCAATAGCCTCCAGAACATATATGGATGATGATATGGCTCCACTAGCGATCAAAAATGGTAGCACCTTTCCTCATGGTCTAACCTTAAAATGGGGTACCCAATATACTATTTTTTTATGTAAAGTGTATGGTGGTTTTGGGAACCACGATTTCATAAAACCACATGTAACTTGGTTTTAGGACAAAAGAAAGACTTATCTTTCTTTCTTAAAAACTAGAAACATGTCGTCCCAACTCTTTTATATGTCCACATAAAATGTTTAATCATTAGAAGGCCCACATCTCTAGAAAAATTTGAAATATAGAACACAAGTTTTGACTTTCTTTTGATTTTATTTCCTAGAAATATCAGCTCGGATAGGCCTTTAAGTGGATGGATTGGGCTTCAATCCTTTATTAGAGTTATATACCACTAAATTTTTCATCAGACCAAAAGGGGAAAATGAACTCATCAACACCATATCCAATAAATAATCACTATTTGGACTTAACATCAAGTGTGTCCCTTACATTAGCATCAATATGTATATATTCCAAACTTACAAAGACTCGTAAGTGTGATATTCTTACCTACTTACTATACCAGAGCTCCTCAGGTATAGATTTTTCCATTTGTATAAATTGAATCTAATTAATGAGATTTGTTTCCATGTTTACTACATCATCCTAGAAGGTCTTGGGTAACCCCAAGTTCAGCCTCATGCTTTTGGGACGTTCATTCAATTTCCTATTAATCCTTTTTGGTACACCATTTTATATTGGTGTTCCTAGGATATTATTCTCCCACCAAATTCAGTTATTGGAACACAATTCTCTGAACTCCTGACAGCCATACTCTCCACCATTGTAACACCTCAAGCATTTCTACCTTTATCCTGACTCATTATCCACCATGGTCTTCCACTTATGAAACATCTTAAACACTTAGGATTTTATTTTTAGAAATTAAACCCATACCTCCATTTCCAAGTCATCAATTAATGTCCCATAATATTGTGACCCTCCAAGTGAAAGTACTGGTGTAGAACCCAAAACATCTATGTCTATGAGGCAAATATTCCTAGTTATTTGTGTTTTTCCTCCTTATGCAAAAGACTCCTTCTTCTACTTTCCAAAAAATACTGTTTTCAAAAATTCCAACATCCACTAACTTCATCTCTCATATTAGTATTTTTTTTGTTAGCACCTTCATCCCCTTATCACTCATGTGTCCTATCCTATTATTCCACAGTTATGACTTCTTGATAACATTTATTGATGTAACCATATCCATGAAACTCTCTATCATATTATATAGGGTGCCAATCTTTGATCCTTGATCTAGGATCATATCTCCCTTCGTTATCTTCTAGGAACAATAATAAATGTGGTATTAAATCCTCACTACCAGAAAAATGACCTATACCCACGGTTCAGAACAGTGGATATAGCCCCCAAAACCATGGTTTTGGGAACCATGGGATGGAAAGGCATTGCAATACAGGTCATCCCCTATATCCATAGTTTACTAAACCGTGTGCACAGTAACTGAATAGTGTGGCACAAGGCTGTTTTTACGATTTTCAAACCATAGGTAAAAATGATCAAAAATCGACCCTGGGCTGATTTGAACTCGTACCTCGTGCATCATGCACACACGAACGACCAACCGAGCTAATACTGCTATTGGTATATATAGATACTTTTATTTTAATATATTAATATAACTCATATAATCTTTAAAAGAGGATTCATGCGTTTCGAACACGCAACCTGTGCAGAAGTCGTATACGGACTAACCAACTAACCTAATAATATTATTGGTTTATATATATGTGCCTCTTTACTTATATTTATATTACACATATATTTGAAAATAATGAAGTAGCAGGGTTCGATCACTACACTTCCTCATGCAAACCGAAGATCTAAACTAACCAACCTAATGAATTTATACGATTTAATATTTCTATCCGTATAATTATATTATTCAAGATCGTTTTCCCACCAAATTGTTTCTGTCTCATGGAATTTTTTGTTCCCACCATAATGCGGGTAAGCTTTACCCACTATTTTTGAAAACCATGGGTTAGGTATTTGAAAAAAAAATACCGCCAATACCCACGGTTTTCAAAAACCGTGGGTATAGGTCTGTAGAAAAACATCTATACCCACGGTTTTCCCAGCACCGTGGGTATAAGTCTTCAAAAAATACCTATACCAACGTTTTTTCCAAGAACAGTCAGTATAGGGGACTTATACCCATGGTTTTGGAAAACTGTGGGTATAGGTCCCCATACTATCCCTATACCCATGGTTTTGGGAAACCATGGGTATAGCGGGGACCTATACCCATAGTTTGGCACAAAACCGTGGGTATAGACCCATTTTCCAGTAGTTCATGCATCATCATGTTTCCTAAAATAAATAAGATTTCTTTTTAAACTAGGTTTATACCTCATGTTTTCCATAACCATGAGACTCCCACTATTTGTCTAGCTTTGTGCATCACATTTCCCCATGATCTATAATGGTTCTTCACCGTCAATGTGTTCCTTGAAAAAATTTATAGAAATAAAATTTTTTAGGAAACCCTTTTCAGATTTATATTGTAATGATGACCATGAGTCCAAAGTCCAAGACTCCATAGTGTTATCCATGCTCATCGACAACAGATCATCAGTTCCTTTAGTCACCATGTTTTCTACATTGGTTTCAGGTGCCTTTAATTTTTATCTACACTCATTCTTGAAATGTACTTTCTTGAAACAAATATAGCTGGTAGGACCAGTCCCCTTTCCCTTGTCACTAATATTTTCTCTAAGAATTGATCAGCCTCTTCAATTTATTCATTGTGGATGTCTTCCTCTTCCTTATACATTCATATTAGAGCTAGAGAATCTTCCAAATTCTCTTCTTCAGATATCCCCACAAAGGACCATGTCTTGTAGATCCTTTAGATCCATCTTGGTATTCCCTGAAGGACTTCTCACAACTATTACAATAGCTTCTAAACATCCAAGTAATGAAGAAAGTAAAAAAACTGCACATACCACATCACCAATATCGATTTCCACTTATATTAGTTTACATATAATGGTGTTTAATTCTTTTATGGGATCTACAAAAATTCCCCTTATATAATTTTTAGATTTCATAATCGCCACATAAAGTGCACATTGTGTTTTTTTGAAGGCTTATCATACATATTCAAGAGATATTTTATGAGCCCAATCATAAACATTTCCTCCATGACATTGAAAGCCATTATTTTCTTTATAATATAAGGTTCACAACTCCCAGAACCTATGGATATGATAGCTCCCACTATGACTACACCATGTCCATTAGATTTAAACCCATAAGATAGTATTTCATATTTTATTGGTAAATATAATCCTAGATCTACATCTTATAGTAATTGAATTCATTTCCATCAAAGTGATCAATCATTACCTTTCATTCTTACACAACCATCATTTTATTTTAGAATTATGAACTCAACCTTTGATACCTGTTATTGCGTAAATGCTGAGAGTATCCAAGTGAGAGAAAAACTGATTCACAAAAGATTAAAATGGAAAAACAAAGTAAGAATAACAAGATACACAAATATTTACAAGGTTTAGGAAATGATCCTTAAGCCCAAAAATAAGAAAAAGTTTTACTATAGTCAGGAGAAAAAAATTACATGGATTTTCAGGGTTCTCAATCACACCAAAAATTCTAGCCCGGAATGGGATAATAAGGAGGATGAAACACTATACCACCAACCACATATAAATCCCATTATGAAATGGTAAAATATTAATGGAAGTCTACATAGTTACATTTCCTCCACCACCAAAGTCTAAGGCGCTATAGTGGATGGTGGCTAGAAGTCCAAAGAGCTAAAATATTCTTTAAAAAGGTCTTCACTACTATAGTGGCTGGAGAATAAATGTTCATGAAGTTATGGCATGGTGTATAGTATGTCCTACAAGCATTCGACCCAACATCATTCAAAGAGGATCAGGCCACACCAATCCAAAACATTGATCATCCTCTCTCCCTCAATGATCAGTTCCCACCTATTTGGGGTGCTATTTCATTACTATATTTGGTAAAATAGAGATTTATAGAGATTTCCTTGGTCTCATTAGTTATTAATGCCTTCCAGGTGTCCTGTAAAGTTATATATTGTTCTCATGGATTGGGATACCATCTTCTTTTCATATTAATCTTTTAAAATAATTATTGGATATTCCTATATTTTTGGGATTTTATATTTTGATACTCAGGTATATTGAAAATAATTCTATATAAATTTTATAATTGTAGTATTCATTTTATGTTTAATTAATAACTCTATTGGTGTTGATGATGCATATTCCATTAGAATTATTAAATTGTGTTGGATATCAATATTGTAATGGTGGAATGGATTTCACTCCATGTGAGGTTGGTACTTAGGAATTGGAATGTTGGAACAGCCTTCACCTGTATCACCTCAACATTGGTCTGGTAACACTGGTTGGGCTCCAAACTATCCAACATTTATAAAAATAGAGTACTTCACCACCTATTGAGATATTTAATTTTCACTATCTTATGTTTTGATGAACATATGATTGAATTAAGTCCATTGTATCATGAGGCAATTCTCATGGAATTTGGTGCACTATATCTTACATTATCCTTCCTTTAGACATAGTTGGTATAACATTTTATTACTATCATGATTTTTATTTCTACACAATTTCATTGATTTCACAATGATATTATGTTAACACAAGAAATATCAAAAATCTATCAATCTGTTGAGAATTATAATTAGGATGTTTTGAAAATTTCTCACGTGCATGGGATGGAATGTGTGGAATTGTTAGCTTATGAGGATTCCTTTGGTTCTATCACATATAGTGTAGGGTTTCTAACACTATCTACCAAATTCGTATAAAATAGTGAATATATGAGTTCTATATGTTTATCACTGACATAGAAATAATATAGATATTTCCACTATATGTTTTGTTGATCAATTTTATACTAGACCCGTTTATTAATTCACTTAATATTATAAAGCCAATTTTCCTACGTGAATTATCATAAAAAATTCAGTGAATTCCCCCAAATGAGTCATGTTTTAAAATATATGCTGAATGAAATAATTTCCTAACATGAATGTTTGATATTGAATTTTTATTCCCAAATTTTCCTAAATCCTATAAACTACTATTATAGTATAGTTTTTACTACAAAAACTCATAAAATGAGGGTGAAAATCTATATTAAAATAATAAAAATTGTGTGACGATGAAAATTCAACACACTTATATGTAAACTTGTCATCGAATAATTACTCTCAATAATTTTTACCATGAATCATATTCATCAAAATTTTAATACCTAGTAAATTGGGTTTAAATGATTAAGGATTAGTTCATAATCCTAGTATGACCCCTTATTTTAAATCCCCCTTCCTCAAGATCCTTACCCATTATTTAATTTCAAACATTAAATAATCTTATAAAATAATATTATAATTAATCTTCCCCCTAGTCATTTGAGTTCAGAATTCCACATCCATTGTATCTCCTTGATGACTAGGACCACTCTATAAACATTTTTGTAATACATTCATTTTAATTAAACATATTCACTGAGTATAACTAAGCTAAAACTATGAAATTCCCAAAAAAATCATTTGGGGTTAATTGTAATAACCAAGGCTTGAAGAAAGGTTAGACAATTGGATTAATGGATTTTCTTTTTCACTCACACACCATGTGATAATTCATATTATGAAACATCAACTATAGTTACCAGATTCTCATTTTACTCCATTTCATATGAATTATCACATTATTGTTTAAGATGGATCCATGAAGTTTCTTTCCTTTATATGAGTCAATTATACCAAGATAGAGTTCACTAATATGGTATATACATTTCAAAAAATGATTCACCTAAAACCTTTCATTAATAATTTCAAAAACCTGGTTTAATAAATAATAACTTCCATATATTAGAAGTGAATATATTTCATATAGTTGTTACACATAATCATTTAAAGTGTTTTGTAAACACAAAAAACTACAAATCACTCTCCCCAACACTTTATTTTTACTCAATAATCAATTTGCACAGATGTTGGGAAATACAGTTAATGAAGTAATGATAAAGTTCATATAAATAAAATTGGAAAATAATGAATACTAAAATGAAACCCTTATTGTTTTCATTAATGATGTGTTTGTGTATTTTCATTTTGTATGTGTTAATTCCTTCTACAAACTTTCTATAAATGAAAAAAAATATAATTAGTTTGTTGAATTGATGTTTATTACAAAACTAACTAACTCAAAATAGAAATATTGTGCTTGGATAGGCTCCCTCTCAAGAACACATATTCTAAAGTTCTCATCATGGATTCTACAAATCGTTAATATTTCATCTTGGTGATGGTATATTTATCCACCATTCTCCCTTTAAAATATGGATTCAACCTATAAACATTCACTTTGAATGGTTATCTTGATTCTGTAATGATCTCTATAGGACCATTTGGACTAACATGTATTGACTTGAATTGTATAGTCCACCTAGATTTCAATTTCCATACAAATTGCTCGATAATTTAATTAAATAACAATACTTTTCATATTTCCATGAAATAATTACTTTGAATCAATCTATCATGAAATATTTTATATATTTTCTTATCAATAATTTTATTTTTATACTAATTTCTTTTAATTCTCTCTCCCTCAATCAAATAAAACTTTCTATTTTTAGTTGTTATCTTATTTTCCAGAATCATGGCCTTAATATCCCAGAATGATCTTTTTTCAATTTCAACAAGAAAGTGAAATTATTTTCCAAACATTATTATATAATGAGACATTATGATTTGTGTTTATAATAGTGTTATGTATCCCTATAGTATATCATCAAGTTTTAGTGTCTAATCTTTCCCTAAGTTACACACTACATTATGAAAAATCCCACTCTAATTTTCATTAGAATGTACTTTTAATCCCTGGGTTTGTGGATTATATGGTGTTACTATTGTGTTCTTCCATCCATAATTCTTCATTAATGATCTAAAATGATTATTTCAAAACAAAACACAATTATCTTTATTTATACCTTTTAGAACTCCATATCTACATAATATGTATTTTCTTAAAACTTTATAAATAATGAACCCATGTTATCTAGTCATGCAACTACCTCATCCCACGTTGAGACATAGTCCACCAAAACAAGTATATATTCATTCCCATATGATTTTGTAAATGGTCCACTGAAATTAAATTCCTAAACATCAAATATTTCTACTTTAAGTACACTATATTGTGGAATATTTTATTTTCTTACCAAATTTCATTTCCATTTAATCAATTCTACAACAAATTTGTGGCTATCCTTGAAATTCTATAGTTACCAATACAAGGTAATGAATGATAAGGATTCTAAATAGACATTGGCACTTCTTCAAGTACACATATCCTAGAAATTCCACCAACTCCCAATTTATACTGAAATGGATTATCATAAAAGTGGTTTATCATATCAGAATTTAATCTCTATTGTTCATTCCATTAAATTATTCCAAGAATTATCCCCATGAAAATTTTATTGGACATCTTTGAATACCACTGAATATCTTTGGTGCTAGTAATAAACAGCTTCTCATTGTGAAATTCACCTTCGATTGGATTAAAGTGATATTCTTATAAATCCTATAATATTAAAAAGGATCTAGGACATGATTTTTAACTCCTTTCTTATCAATGATTTCCAAATAAAGATCTTGTAACAAAACCACCTATCTGATTGGTCTCTATTTTTCTTCCTTCTTTGAGAGTATATATTTAAATGTTGAGTGTTCATTTTAAAGAGTCTCTTTTTTATTAAGGATATATGATATGAATTTATCCATGGAATACACTAAAAATAGAATCTCTTTCTCTCTTTTTGTGTGATTCAATAGAGCTTTATTAACAAATTTTATAACATAATAGATGACATGTTTTTTTAATCTCTTTTCTAGCATATTCAAACTCATGCTACAAAGTTATTAACATCATACATGATTTCAAAGGGAAAACTCTAATCTGGTGAAATAATGATTGGAATTGATATTAAATGCCTTATGAATTTACCAAATGATTCCAAGGACTTATTATCAAACTATAATTTTATATCTGTCAATTATAGTGAATATAAAGGCTCGGTAATCTTTGAAAAGTATTTTTTTTATTTTTCTGAAAAATTTTACATGTCCAAAAATGCTTCTCACTTCCTTCACTTATGTTGGTGGTGGCAGTATAGATATCACATTTGTGTTTTCATTTCCTATTCATGGATATTATGGGTCATAAATAAATTCCTTCCATTTCCATAAAATGGAATTTTTCTCAATTCAATACAATATTTTTTTATTTATATCCTTCTAACAAAATGGAAAAATTTTCATGAAATTAGTCAAATATCATTCCAAATACTAAATATTCATCCATAATCACTTTAATTATCCTCCAAACTATGTTAGATAAAATAGAAATCATACACCTTTGTAATGTGGTAGGAGGACCACATAATCTAAAAGGCATTCTAAAATAGGAAAAAATGTCACATGGGAATGTAAAATTTGTCTTCTATTTGTCTGTTGGATCAATAATAACTAGGTTTTACCCCATGTAACCATAAATAGAAAAAATTGTGAGTGGCTGACAAGTCTTACCAACTTTTAAACAACAAAAGTAGAAATTACTTTATTTAGATTTCTGTAATCAATGCATACTCTCTAACCTGCAACATTTCTAGTGGATATATGCTGATTATTTTCATTTATCACCACTATAATTCCACCCATATTTAGTATAACATGTACTGGACTTACCCATTGAAATAATAGATTTTTTCTTGGATCTATTTCACAAATTTTTTATCCCTTAATATTGTAGTGATATTAGTCCCAAGGTTGTGGCTCATAGAGGATTACATTTAACCTCAATTATATCATGATAATTATAATTTTATTTGTTTTTATTTTTGAGTGAGTATTTTTTATGTAAATCATTATAATAATTGAAATAGTTTAATAGAAATTAAAAAGATTTTTTTAATAAGTAATGAGAAGTGGCTATGAACATGCTTCAACCTTTAGTTTTCTTCTTCTTTATTGTTAAAATGTCTTTATATTGTTTAAAATCCTTCAATGAATAATTTAATACCATGTAATATACACCTAATCATGCCTAAATGTCAAACTGAATCCTTGATATGTATGATTTTTCCCTCTAAAATTGATCTAATTAATTGATAACCATTGAGTAATGAAATATAATCAATTGAACTACACACAGCAATAGTTTATGTAGAAAATATTAAATCAGAACCAAAAAATAAATCATTTAAGAGTAGTTACAACTAGCATTATTCAAGAACAATAATTAAAAGAAGGAAATATACCAAGTGATAAAATAAAATAAAACTATGAAGATGTTGTTGTGGGATCCACTAGGTCATCACAACTACAATCGGTTTACATGGATAGTCCATGCCTATCATGGGGTGTGGTAACAAGAAATTATGTTTTTCAATGTGTAGCACAATAGCTAACTAGGGCCGTCTCACGTGGGAAGCCTCTCAGTTTCTTCACTCACTTATTCTAAATCACCTAAACTAATTTTTTTGATTAATTTAGGAATGAAATAATAAATATATTTTTTGTTTTTATTATTATATAAAACAATGACATGAAAAATAAGAATTTATAGTTTTATACTAACATAAAATTATAAACAGAATGGGTTTAGGGAGAATAAAATTGGTATTGTGTTTGGTTTTGGATTCAATCATTTTTCTTCTTCATGTGTTTGATTTCAGTTTGATAATACAAACATGAAATCCCATGTTTGAACTACTATTATTTATTTTGAAATTGTGGAATATCATTGAATGACTAAGAACTCTCAATTCCACCTCCCCCTTTAATCAAATTTGATAACAATCCTTGGTCTAGGTGGTCCCATCTTCCAAGACCTAGATCTATCGATGGTGTTTCATCCATTGAATAGATGAACTCCAACATGTAAAGAACTAAACAATACAGGGATGGAAAATTTAATAAATAAAAGAATATAGATTTATTTAGTTTCATTCTAATGGGGGTAGTCACTACATCTGAGTCATTCGTCTCACAAATTAAAGCTATTCAATTTTTTGTACAAAAATAAAATTAAACATTAAAAAAAATAAAGAACACATTCACCTCCCCCAGGTCCAATCCTCTAGGACAACCTCTCATTTCCAAGAAAACAATATTACTTGGGGGAGTGGGTAGAAGGGGAGAAGAATAAAAATAAATAAGAATAAAGTAAAAAAAGAATGATGGATGAGATAAATAAATTAAAAATTGATGAATGTGGGATGATAAGAGAAGGATAGAGAGGAAGATAGATATATTCAATAAAAGAAAATAATAAAATATTTAATAAATAAATAATTTTAAATTAATTATTATTATTATTATTATTACATTTAAGAGAATATTTTTTGAAAAATGGAAGAGAATAAGAAAAAAAGGAGAGAAAAACTAAAATGAGAATCATAAAGTAAACATAATAATAATAATATTATTATTATTATTAATACTAAATGATATTAATTTTGATAATACTAGTAAAAATTAAAAATAATAAGAATTAGATAATATTATGAAATTGGTTGAAACAAAATTAATAAAAATGTATGATTATATTATAGATTGAAAATACAATTGAAAAATAAAAAAATTAAGAAAACAAAACAAAATTAAGAAGAAAAAATGGGGTATATTTTCAACCAGACTCCCCTTTGGTTTATATATTTTTCATGCTGGTGTCGAACAATGATTTGGAATAAAGGGTTTCAACTCCTTTTATTGGCGATGGGGATATTTTTGGATCCAAAATTATTCATCCTAATTTCTTTTCATGGTTTACCACATAAATTTATTAATCAAATAATTTAACATACTATAACATTGTTCAAAAATATGTTATGATTTTTTCATAAAAAGTTCATCTCCAACATCCACGATTATTAAAAGGCATCACTAATTTACTCCAAAAAGTTTTTATGAACAAATGATTCATAAATGTTACTTCAATGTTGAGCATCCAATTTACACCATAATGAGTTAATAAATAATTTAAATTTAAATTTTAAATTATACTATGATTCTTATTTATAATACATTTTGAATCATCCCAATTGGAGGTGTGTATCGTGATTTATACCTCTTTTAAGAATTGCATTCTACTCTATTTCCCCAAAATCCTTTTCAAATTTATTGATTTTATTGAGCCTTTGTATGACTGAATTATCTCTTCAACCATTAGTGAAATTTGTATCCCACAGAATATGAATCCTAAAAAAATTATCAAATCACTTATATATATATTTTAAATGTTATGATAACAACATCAGTGTGAATAAAATCTTCCAAAATTCCAGAAATAATAATTTTTCACTTATAATCCCATTTTAATTCTATAATTCAAATTACCTATTATTTTAATTAAAAATTTAAATAAATAGTTTTTACCATGGAAATAATTAAGAAATAATCATAATTTTAAAACCAAATTTCGCTTAATGTTTCTCTACTGAATACGCACATAGTTAAACCATGCTTGTCCTCAAGCATGAAATCTCAACAAGGAGTTAAAGAGGGAACCAATTCTATCAATTTTCAAATTTCAATGAAATATAATCAAAAAATTATCAATGTAAAATCAAATTATCAAATTTCACATAAAATATCAATTTAATTTCTCAATTTTCAAAGAAACAATAAATCCATGTATTTTAATTTCCCCTTTGAAAATTGATGGAAATTCTCCATTAATTCATTAAAGCTTTTCAATTTATTTTTATTAAACATATCATGTAATTTTTTACCTCACTTTTGAATATTTTCTCTCATCTATCATGATACAATTCAAGTAATGTTATGCTCATATCATGATAACATGCTTCTTATCTATAAGATTTTAAGAGAACTACTTTAACCACTTTGTAAAGAAAAAATCACATAAAATTATAAGGGCTTGTAATAATGGTTCAAATGTCTCTAAATCTTATGGTTGGTTGGAGTTGGTGATAAAAATTTAAGATAAAATATTTGGTTTATTTCATAAATTATAATGCTTGATATTCAAGTAAAAGTTTAATGACATTCTCCATTTCAATTTATATCAACTCCCCACATCCCCAAAAGTCTAAAGTAATAATCATGATCAATTTAATCATAATAAGCTATTTTTTTCATCCATTGAATATATATTTTTATTTTTATACTGTTTTTTTTAAATAACATTTTAAATTTTGTTTTCCTTTTTTTAGTTCATTTTTTCATTTTGATTTTTTATACTCGAGAGGGGAAAATAATCGAGTAAAATGAATGGTTCCACAACCCTTTAAAATTTCCACAATAAGGACCCCCACACTTCTTCATTATAATGTATATCATCACATTTATCATTATTCCTTTCACCCCTATATTTAAACATAAAAATATAATTCAAATACTAATATAAGGGTATGAATGGATAAAAATAGCATGAAACCTAGATCATGCCTATAAAGTTCCTTCATGGTATCTATGGGATAAATAAGGATTGATGTTAAGGTGGTTTTTTAAGGATAAGGGTATTTTAGAAGGATTTATCAATCAATTTAAATGTGTTTTTCCAGTTTCATAGCTTTTACAGTTTGAAATGAAAGTCCAGGTCAGTAACATGTTCCAAGATCACTCAAGAAGTATGATCAAGATAAAATATGATGTACTTATTTTATAAATCCTCTAGTGAATGGAAATATGATTTGGTAAAATCACTGAAATCATGTTTAAAAATAATAATTAAATTCATATAAATTTCATAAATTTAAAATCATGAAAAATGGTTTAAAACCTTTCATTTACATGAATCAATCAATTTCCTCAAATCACGAGTCCTCATTTTAATATCTATTCTTCACTTTAATCATATAATTTTCCATTTTACCCATTCAATTTCATTAACATTTTAAATCTAAAACATTGCATGATAGGATTCCTAAAAAACTCATGTATCCTAGACAAGTCAATTAAATCATAACTCAAGTGTGGGAAAACAATTTTAACATTAAATCACAAAACAAGTTAATAGAGAAAATATATAGAGAGATTAAAATATAATCAAAAAAGTTAACTACCTTTACCATTAATCATTGGTCATATTTACTCCATTTACAATCAATGCTCTCTTCTACTATTTATGATCCTGAAAAAATTAATTACACAATTAAGCACAAGGATCATGTCATTTAAGATAAAAAATAGAGAGAGAGTGGGGATGCATTCTAAACTACTCCTAAAAAAGTAAATTAAAATCTAAATTCATATTAAATAATTAATTTGATTAGTCTTAGTTTGATATCCCCATGTGGGCCCTAAATTTTTACAACCTCCATAGGTCATTACCTGCTTTTATCCAAAATGAGATGGGGGTGAAGCTTCTTTTATTTTAACCACCACATGAGAATTTTCCCATCTTGTGCGTTACTCTTACTGGTGAGGAATTATCCACGCATAGAGTATACCAAATCCTCTACCTTCACAATTAGGTATAGGTTGTATGGTGGGGGAAGGATGAAGTATGAATCATCCTCCTACTTATTTGCTGCTTATGCAACTTCTTCCTTATCTTCTGGTGTTGTCATTATATTGGATTTGAAATGAGAAGCAACTTTCCTAATTTTCCTTAGGGTCAGCAACATGGATCCCTTTATTATGCGGATCCTCTAATGTGTGTTCATTGAAATCATGGATATCCATGTGTTCCTCAGCAGGTGCAGGTCCAATTTCTTTATTCTCCTATAAGGTATGGAAAAGATTGTCTGAATCTTAAAATTCATTACAATACATAGTGAAGAAAAATTCAGATTGAATAATATAAGGAAATAAATATTCAATAAAGTTTCATCTCTTAGATTTCGTCTAGGTTTAATCAATTCTTCAGTGTTGAGTGCCTCTTAGAGTCTTCTTGTGGAATGTGAAGGTAGTTAGTCGGGATCCTCCGCCTCGATTTTGGACTCAAGTTCCTGGATTTCATTAACAAAATCATGAAATACCATTATGACTTAATTATTGGCCTCCTTTTAGGATCAGATAGGTTTTATGGTTCACGGAAATATGATGTTATCCAATCCATTTTCCATGTATATCTTCCACCATCTCTTCATTCTTGGGAATATCATATTTGATCTTGTCTTTTTTTCCGATGGATACTGAAAATATTTAGGTAGAAGATATTCAATAGTGTTGGGATAAAACAAGGAGAAAACTTCTTATGTCTTGGCCTCTTCTTGATATAATTCTGGGACTTACTCCTAGAATTCAATGAGTTCTCTGACCAATCCCTCAACCACTGATTTCATAATAGTCTCTATGAGATCCTGGATGAGATCTTTGAATTCCTCCTCTTTACAATTTGGCTCTATGATCCCCTGATCTATCTATCCCATAATGAAACACCATCTCTTACAGAAAAGTTTTATTCATCTACTAGTTCTTAAAAGTGAGATTAATTGTACCTTGAATTGAATAAATAACCATTGGAAAACATCATGGGTATATTTTTTTTAGTTTCTAGTTTTATAAAAGCAGTAAAATCAATCGAACATGTAAAAATAAAAAAAATTGAATGAATAAATAATTGGATCCCTATAAATTGTGATATTTTTGATGAACTCTTATCATGGGACGTGGTCAAAAGAAATTATTTTTTTTCCTAGAGTAGCACAGAAGATGACTAGGGTCATCTTACATTAGGAGCCTCTCTATTTGTTTAATCACTTATTCTAAAACACATAAATTGATTTTTGTTGTATTTTTATGAATTTATAGAATAAATAATATTTATTTTAAGGGGTTTTAATACTTAAAATGATATGAAAAATAAAAAATTATAATTTTATACTAACATGAAATTATAAATATAATGTATTAAGGAAGAAAACACTTGGTATTGGGTTCAGTTTTGGGTTCAATCGTTATTTTTCATCATTGGATTGACTTTAGTTTGAAATTCCAAACATGAAATATCTTTTTTGATCTACTGTTACTTATTTAGAAATTTTATAATACTATTGAATTCCTATGCTCTCTCAATTCAACCTCCTCATTTAATCATGGTTGATGAAACTCCATGGTCAAAGAGGTTCCATCTTCAAGGACCCAACACTATCGATATTATTTCATCCATTGATTAGATCAACTACATCATTTGAAGAAATGGCCAATGGGTAAAGGAAAAGTGCTTAAATAAATAATAGAGATATATTGAGTTGTATGTAATTAGGTGAAGTCACCATATCAGGTAGATTTTCCTCACCCATGTATGCTACTAAATTTTATCTAAAAACATAAATTTAAACATTTAAGAAATTTCAAGAACACCTTCACCTACCCCCAGGACAAGCCTTGGAGTAAGCCTCTCATTTCCTAGAGTAAGAGATTACATGGTGGAGTGGGTGGAAGAGGATAATAATAAAAATTGAAGTGTGTCCAATTATCACCAATCGACCGTTCAAGGGTCTGGTATCTACTAATGTGTATAGTGGCAAGCTGGTCAAATACATTTTTTTGTAGTGCATAGATGAAATTATTGATTAATAAATATTTATTTAACTATTTAATAATTATTAGGGTGAGTTCCTAATTTGGGAGTTAATATTGTGATATCCTTAAGCTTTTCGTTATATTATATTTAATTAACTCCCACTTCACAAGATGAATTTGATCGGAATTTCAAAGTGTTAAGTCCTTAATCAAAGCCTTAAATTAACATAGATTTCAAAACTTATTTATGGTAGTGTATTTATGGTTACAATAATCCTTGGAATCCACCTGTTAAAAAATCATTTCATTAATCCATGATATTTAAGTTCAACATTCACAATGTTATCCTAAAGAATGTCTATCGAGCAACATCACTCAATAACTTAATATCCCCAATTTATGACTCACCCCAATGGTAGATTTAATCATCCATTGATGTCTTTAATAAATTTTTTATATGTGTTTATGGTTATTAACTACAAATAGAATGAAAATAATGGGATAAGAAAAGAGTGGTGTGTTGAACACACACATGAATGGTAATGAGAATTAAGCACAGACATTTGATTGAATGAGAAAGAGGAATAATGTAAGATGTTTCAACTTTATTTACACAATTTTAAGACCATTAATATATAATAATAGAGGTTGGATAATTAAAAGTTAATATGAAGAATAAACATGCATAAAAATTGAAATGAAATTGAAAACAGCTCACACAATTACAAATGAAAGAAACACAAAAGAACAAGAAAAAAAAGAGAGGAGGAAAGGTATTTTTACTGAAAAATTGAGTTTAGAAGGTCCTAATAGGCCTCTATAAATCCTTTGGTCAAGAAAATTTATCCTCCTGCACTCTAAAATTCCCACTCCATTAAAGTAGAATTGGGGGATGCATTTGTAGACCAAGGTGGGGGATTGTTTTCATTCCAAACCTACCCCTCCACATGGCCCACCAATTTGTCCATCTAGATAGCTGAATGTAGTGATATTATTTTTTTAAAAAGTTTTAGATATTGATTTTTTATGTATACTCTAAATATTTTTTGGTCATTGGACTTTTTTTCCAATGTTATGGTTTTTTTACTAAATAATATGCAGTTATCCATTTTTGTCAACACTTTTTCAAAGGATGGAATGTGAATGGATTTTTGAATAGGAATATTCTATCAAATCCAAATAATTTATTCTAATATTTTGGCCTCCTATATCTATTATTTCACACTGAAAATTCTCAACTGAAATTTTTGTATATATCAGGATAAATGTATTTAATTATGTGCTGGTTTTAATTCCTAGATAGAATGGTGGGCTGGACTTCATAGAATCATTTGGGACCCTTTTTGGTAGATTTGGGATTTTTAATTATAATCCAAGATGAAATTTATTGTCCCCCAACTTTTTTAGGAGAATAAATGGTTTTGGGATTCAGGATTTGTCCCATAAATTTAATCTTCATGGATTGTCCAGCTTCTTCATAGATTCTATGGTCCTTCTTTTGTGGACCATGTGACCATTCAAATTTCTGAATTTTTCAAAGATTACTTCTAAAGATATGTTTGAAATTGAATAATAGATACTAAAAATGAAGAACCATACATGTTAGATAAGTATGATCAGATTTATAATTAATATAGTAAACCGAATCGATTGGATTAATCCCAATAATTCTCAAAATTATATTTAGTATTAATTCATGAGTATCTCACACCAACTATGAAATTTTACAAGAAATTTACTAAATGGAGTAGAAAAAAAATTATTTTTAGAAGAATAACATAAACTAATCCAAAATTAGTCATGTTCATATCGTATTGTGTAAAAATATAATAACATAAAAAAATCATTATCACATGCTGTCAAATATTAAATTATTTCCCCAATAAGGGGTGGTTTAGACCATTTCACTCATCCATATTGAATTCCACCACAAATTGTTACAAAAAAAGGTTCCAAAAACAATTCATTTTTAATGCACTAATTTAGAAATTGAAAGTATGGACCCTCAAATCTCACTCCTCTCGATATGATAAATATTTATTTATGGAGGTTCACTCATTCTCCAACCAAAAGTGAAAATCTTAGAGTTAGAAAGAGATCTTATCTTCCATTACCTATCCAAAAGTGCACAAGAATAAATATGTATTTTTAGTGGTTTTTCTATGGAAATGGGACAGTAGGAATTTAATGTCTAAGAGAGAGAAAAATAGGGGTAAAATAATAACATGGAATATTAATTACACAACTTTATTTTGAAATAAAATATGGATGTAAATAGAAACATAAATTTACAAGGGCAAGATTTTCTGAAGAAATACAGAAATAAGGAAAAGAAATTGAATGAGATAAGAATATAAAATATTTAAAAAACAAAAAAAATATTTTTAAATGAAATAAGTGTTCGTTTTTTCTCTTTTATTTTTTTTTAATTTTTTTTAATATTTGAACTTGAAAAAGATCTCACACTCATATCCCAACCCATTTTTGATCTCCTCACGTCACATACTATAATAGTTATATCATGATAAATGATTGAGAGAGAGTGAATTTTGACCCACCAAGACCCAACCTGTTATTTTTATTTTTATTTTTTTGTATTTTATTAGAAAACTTTTCAATAACTTGAACAAAATTCCAAAATGAAAATACATTCCTAAAACTTAGTGAATGAAAACATCTCCTCTACACCAAAAATTGATGCTTTCCCTCAAGTATATGATAACACGCTAAAAATTAATAAAAGAATACCCTAAATGAAATCCAATCCTCCACCCTTAAATTTCAATATATTATGATATTAAAATCTATGTACATGTTGGGTTGGAAAAGGGATTGGTCTTATAATGTCGATATCAAAGAAAAGGTTTTCATAGGATCAAAGGGTTTTTTAAAAGGAGGATTATTGTAAGGGTAATGGGAGGCTATTTTTATATTTTGATTCTCATGTGGTTTGGAAAATGCCTCAATTGTATTAAGTGGCACAAAAGTAGGAAATTCAAATTGAAGGTCCAAAAACTCATGAATCACAATCAGGGGTGAAAACATAAAAAATAAAAAGATGGTCATAAGTGAACTTGGCATGAAAGATAATATTCTTCCTCATGTTTAGGGAAGAATCATTTTCTAAATCAAAAGCTGAGCATTCAAAAATTATTATTCTTGAAACAAAATTAATTATCAAAATTTATGATGAATATAAAACAAATTAGATGAAAATATGTCTTTTCACTCACAAAATGGTTGGAAAAAATTTCAAGAGTCGATTATGGGTAATCATGGTAATTTTTTCAATATATATATATATATATATATATATTTGTAATTTTTTTAGTTTTTTATAAATTCACACCCACTTGAAAGGGAAATATTTAATACAAATTTTGATGAAGAAAGTGGAAATAAAAAATTATAAGAATGAGTGTGGAAGAAGAAGAAGAGAGAGAGAGAGAGAGATAAGTTAAAGGGGAAAAGGTGACCTCTAGTTTGGATTTGGTGGGTTGTTGTCTCCATCTAGTGGTGGTTTAACTATAGAATTTGGGGATTCAATGGAAGTCGATGTGGTTTCTGGTGCATGGGTCCTCTTTGGTGATGCATTGGAAAATTTCCATTACCTAAAAAGAGTAAAAAAATAAAATTAAATATTTATTTAATGAAAAAATAAAAAAAATTAAAATTCGATAAAAGGAAAATTAAACTGTGATGACTCCCAATAAGAACTTCATATATATTTTTATAGCTAGACAGTTACAATAGACTACCCACAGTCCGATAATGGCCACAATATTTTCTCAACTCCATAGTGCTTCTAGAAAAACATCTCCTTTGGGAGTACCGATTGTTCATTGGATAATTTCTTCACTTCCTTGTTTTTTCTATTGCAGTTTAATGGGGGTGGAAATAGAATATGGATATCCTCCCTTTGTTATTAAACTAAAGGAATGATGTCTTCCACAAAGTGACAGTTTTTTATGCTTGGAAATTCCGAAATATGTTTAAATTCTGTTGGTGTATTTTTGTATGGTTTAGATAACATGAAACCATAGTATGAGATCCCAATTATTTTTAACTCATTTATTTCATGACATACTTATGTACTATAATGAGGATCAGTGGATTCATAAGACTGAATAAAATTTTCAATATCTTTTATATAAATTTTATTTTCTAGAGAATGGTCAATTTCAACCTCAATAGTGACAACTTTATTAATTAGGGAACATATCTCATAACCTTCACTTCCATTGGGACAAGATAAACACATTGGTTCAGGGTTCACCCCACATATAACATAATTTTCAGAATCATGGATAGGAAATGAGGAATGTTGGATAATCTGATTTGAATCATCAACTGGGCATGAAATTTCAAATTATTCATAATGATACAAGTTGGATTAGTGGATATTGGAGGTGATATGGGATTCCGAATAATTTTTATGATCATTTAAATTGATGGATTTTTAATTTTAAATGTTGACATCAACATCTCCATTTGTGACATGGTTAATGGGGATTCAATATTCACAAACTCCTCTATCATTAGAGTAGGAAGAACATGATGGATGGGGATTCATCACACTCTTAGAGATACATTAAGAAGAAAGGATAGGTAATACATAAAGATTATATAATGGGTATCACATGGATTAAAAATTATTGAAATTGACCATTTGGTCACCAAATTACATGGATAATATGCCAGCAAGGCCATAAATTTTGGTTTTATATGTCATGAGGAAAGGTCTTTCAAAAATTAGAGAAGATTGGCAAGAAGTTGTCTCACCATCCATGTTATGGATATAGAATTTAGATGGGAAGATATGATAATTTACTCGGAAAATGACATCCTAAATTATTCCCTCGGTACAAATGGTTCTTCGATCAGCCAACTGGATGACAACACCCGTTGGGTGAAATAGACCTATACAATGTTTGTATAAGATGGATTTGGGAATGACATTTTTTAGGCCCCTAGTTCTATGAGTGCATCATCGATGTTGGAAATCCCTATTTGGGATGGAATAGTAAATGTCACGGGATCTTTTCACTTCATGGGTATGGAATACTAGATTGAAACATTCTCAATGGTCATAAGTTTTGTCTTATGGGTGCACAATTCCTTAAGAAACATTTAATAATTTGGGATTTGATTTATGACATCTAATTGGGGAATTTTTACTTCAACACATCAAACATGTATAGCATTTTAGGATCAGGTTTAAAGGACATCATTGGATTAGAGACAGTTTGATGAAAAGGAATTGGGTTATTTAGTTGAATTGAAGGAGTTGAGGGATTGACTTTAGGTTTCTTTTTTCTAGTTATTTATTCTATAGTTTTTCCTTCTCAACATTTAAAGAGGAGTGAGAGGACTCATCATGAGGCATACTAATTTTCTTTCTAAATCTAAGTGAAATTTCACTTACATTACCCTTAGGGTTGAAAAATGGTTGAGTTGGGAGTTAGGAATAATTTTGTTGTTGTTTCTGGATTAGGTGGGATGCAAGTACACAAATTTGGGTTTCAATGTTTTTGAGGATAGAACCAGTGAAGGATACAGTATCTTCCATTTCACTTTATCATGGTTACCTGGAAGAAGTGGCATGTCCTGAATTGGGATTACCTTGATTTTGGTTCATGGGAATGTGATTGTATTGGGTTGAGAATTGGAAAGGCTCATTTTTATAGTGGAGTCCAAGAGGGGAAATAGAAGGACTAATCCATTGATGATGAGGAATAAAAGATAATGTTTTTGGAAGTTACCACCACCTTTATAACACCCCGAGATTTTTTGAAAAATATTCTTTTTAATTTCATTAATGTATTGTGTTGTATGCTAAACCAAAAGGAGCTTGCACAACACGCATCCTTGACTAGCCTTGCATTACACGCAATCGCGACCTTCCTCGATAGCATGTGTAGTACGCAATACCGAGTTTCACTAAACAACAATATGCTATTAAAATATTATTAAAACTAGCCGTTATGAATAGTAATAACCACTTTTTGAAATTTTATAAATTTTATTTTTCAAAATGGACTTCATCTTTGGATTCAGAATATCGAAATTATCCTAGGGTGAAATTTTGGTATTTTTCTAAAAACTTTCAATTTTTGATGAATAGTGAAACCACTAAGTGGTAGTTAAAAAACTGAATTTTTCATAAAACTTAATTTTACCGCTTCTGTGAGTGGAATTTCGAAAATCTGAGAGACACGGTTGATTTCAGTAATTAAAATGTGGTTCAATGAGATGAAAATAATTTTTTGGTGAATCGTAACTTTTTACTTTTTTTTACCACGGTTAAAAGTAAATAGGGTAATTAAGGGTAAAAATGATATTATTATTACACTAACACATGTACTAATTCTATTGTACAAGTGTAATTCGACCAAAAACAACCTTAGTAATAAAATATGACCATTTAGGCCCACTTGGATTAGATTAGGACATTTATTATTAATTTATTTAAAGAAGGGTTAAAATAGTTAAAATCAAAGTTTAATTACTAAATCATTTTTAATATAGGGTTATACATAAGATAAATTTGACTATAAATATTCATTAAAAATTTAAAAAGTTTTTCTACATAATGTTATTTTATTTGTAATTTTTAGACATTAAATAATTTAATTTATTTATGATACAACGATGATGCATTAATTATTTTATTAATGAAATATTGACATAATTAATGTTATAAACACAAAAATAAATTTAATTTGACACTTTTTATTAATTCCACTAATTTTCTAGATTAATATGACATGTTAGTATTGATTAAATTAACTTTTTTCGAAATAATCATTCTGTTATGATTTTCACAATAAATTAATTACTAAATAGTGTCAAAATTGACATAAAATAGTTTTTAAAACAAATATTATATTAATAATTGTTATTTTATTCCTAAAAATCTAAGGTTCATAAAAATGACTTAGATAAGGTTATATATGTTAATAATAAACAACTTTGGGTTCTTTTGGGTGCTTATAGTAAGTTTATAGTATAAGAACACAAGAAGACACGGTAAAAGTAAAATTATTTAACTTAATGTTAAATCTACATGATAATGTTAAAATAGGAACCTAAAATTGTCTAAATTATATTGGATGAGAGGATTTCGACCCATCCCCACCTTATCCTCAAAATAAATCAATTTGGAGCTATTTAAAATCGAACTTGACATTATAATAAAATAATATTTTTAGTTATTCCAAAGGTGCCCCTCTCCTCCCTTATAAAAGGGCACCTCCTCCCCCTCTTCCTCACACCACTTTGAGCCTTAAATCTCGGACAACCCCTGCCAAAATCTCTTCTCCACTTCCCTATTATCATCCTAGAGGTCCTGGTCTTCTTCAAATACCATCCTTAGTTCTTTAAGTGGAGGTTAAGAAAAGGCGCATCAAAAAGAGGTAATATCCATTACCGATCTTTTTCAATTTCTTTCTTCTCCAACTTCTTCTTATTTAGTTGTTTCATGATGAAGTAATAACATCAGTATCACTCATATACTTATATGTTATTATAATTATGAAACAACCCTATTTCACCATCTAACCATCCTACGGAAAATGAAATCACCGTGCGTGCGTACGTACGGAATACCGTCTCCATGCTGTGGTGTAATCTATTTTCCACCACCACATTACTTGGATGGGTATAATGGTGTAAATAATGACTATATATGACTATTATAAAGTGATACTGATTCTAAAATAGTATACATACACTTCAATACAATTCCACGATCATGATAATGATATCATCGCTCGTGCGTACGTACGGACTACCGTCTCCACGACGCGATGAGATTCATTCTCAACGTTAACCATTAATGAATGATTAGTATATATAATAAGTAATCATTAAATATGTGACATAATAATGATACTGGATTTATTTGTATATATATGTATGTCATCTACTTAATTCCATTCAACTCAATAAGGAAACGAAAACAGCGTTCATGCGTACGTACGGCCTACCGTCTCCATGAACAGTGTATTTCTTTCCATTTACAGATTTATTATATTTATGTATATTCTGAATATATATTATATATAAATAATGTTTTATATTCTGGAATTAATTAATTATGATCTAAATAATCATATGAATAATTACAAGTCAAAACACGGATGGCAAATGAAACGATTTTACCCAAAACGCTCATTAACATGGAATTTACAAAATAATGGGTAATATAAAGTCATAAGTGAACCATATATGATATCATAACAATGTGTATGATTCTGGAATAATTAAATGACATTATTTAAATCATTATATAGGAGATTCGGACACTTATGAAGCAAATCGGACCTAAGGTAATGGAAATATCACAATCTCATTTTTATCTGAGATTGTTTATACTTTGGAATTTACTGGGGTGTATTTTATCATCCACATACATGTTTCCACAATATGTAATATTATTTCCATCCACCTACAATTTTTTAAATCCAATTTTACCCTTCAGGGAGTTTTTAGTAAAAGATATGAAAGGAATATTTTGTCATTTTTTTCATACGAGGTACTTTTTGACTTTTCCGACAAAAGTACGAGAAGAATGTTTTTTTAACTTATACGGCATGAATGGATTTGTAAAACTATATTTCCAAGAAGCTTACTTTACAAGTTTTCAAGTTTATTTTTAATCAACTTCTTTTAGTTTAGAATTGTACGACATGTTAAGAAAGGAAAAGTGTTTTTGAAGCAGAAAGGATATTTTCCTCAAGAATGGAGTTCAAGTGTTTTATCAAAATTATTTTCCATCTAAGATAATAAATGGTTCTATTTTTTTTACCCCTATTATTAAATTTATTTGATTATGTTGTGATGGAATTATTTTTATGAATTCTTTTATATTATATGAATTGTTTTATGATGTCATGATGTTTAAGATTCCCATTTTTATTACATGGGTTATGCTATGATGTATGGTTTATGATTTTGTGGCACACATAAGAATGGTATCATTATGAGATGGGTGGGACCTATATCTCCCTCCAATGCATTGGGTAAAGATTATATATCTCATGAGATAGACATGGCTGGAACGGTAGGTTATACCGGTTCAGTGAAATAGGACTGAAACGAGGAGTGAACTCGGTTCAGAAAGGGACTTTGTCCACTAAGATAGTCTTGGCAATGATTCTTGACTAATAAGAAATGATTCTCTATGATTATGTGTGTATGCCACAAAGTTTCATGTTTTAAGTTATGATTATTGGGATTATATTTCACTACTATGATTTATCACATGTTATGAAATTATGATCTCTTTTGCAGGTTAAGATTTCCAAAAGATATGTTCTTATGAATATGACGTGATTGATATTTATTTTGTTTACCCTTACTGAGCATTTGAGCTCACCCTTTTATGTTTTCTTTTCCCCGGGACATAAAGAAAGGATTTAGGTTTAAAAAAAATAAGATCTTTATGGGAGATGTTGAAGATCTATCACTACGATTAGAAGATTATATTCCAAGTTTCCAAAGACACTAAACTATTACGGTCCTTGTGTGTGTGTTTTTGTAATGTACTAAGTATTCTGCAAAAGTAATGTAATGTCCATGTACGTCAAGCATCGGGTCTCTACAGTTGGTATCATAGGAAAGGTTTAGTCAACCTTTGTAAACTAGGATGCAAGAACTTTAGTGAGATCCCTAGAGATATTTCTAAGGTATGTCTAGGGATGTACCTAAGGTTAAGTATAAGTATAGGTTATAGTCCTAGAATTACGCTAACGATCATATAATTGAACCTAAGATGTTAGATATTGAAGGTACTCCCCCTTTATTATATTGTTTTACCTAGCATGATTTTTGCCTCTCACACTATTTTTTTGGGTTTTAGACGATGGATGGAACCTGAAGGAACTGTGTTGATCACTGTATTGGACAATGCAATGATTGTCCTCCTGAAAAAACAAATGTTATGGGAGATGGAGTGCAAAATCTTATTGTTATACTTACACAAGATATGAATCATTCTGGACTTCCAAATGAGCAAAGAAGGGAACAATATTCTATTGAGTCATTCATGAGTCAACGTCCACCTTCTTTCAGTGGGTCTTCCGATCCACTTGTTGCTGAACAATGGATCAGAACCACTGAAAAGATATTTTCAGTTCTTCAATGTTCTGAACATGATAAAGTCATCTTAGCAGTATATCGTTTGGAAGGTGATGCTGATCAATGGTGGAATCTTATCAAGAATACGAGGCCAAGAGATGAAATTGAGTCCATGGAATGGGATGAGTTCAAGAACTTATTTTTCAATAAGTACTTCCCTCATATTCTTCGAACAAAGATGGAGAAGAAGTTTCTTGAATTGAAGCAAAAGGATGATGAATCTGTTGGTGTATACAAAGTGAATTTTACAAGGCTTGCAAGGTATGCATCTGGCTTTATCATCCAACCTGAAAGTAATGTTGATCGATTCTTCAGTGGCTTAAAACCAAATCTTCTAAGGGCATTAGCTATAAGAGACTTCAGTAGGTATGAAGAAATTGTGCGTTGTGCTATCAAGGTAGAAATGGAAGTTGGTGTTACTTATCCATCTAGTAGTTTTGACAAGAAACGAAAGATGGAGTTCAAGGAGAAATCTCAGAATAATGGTTAAAAGAAGATTAATGTTTCCTTATGCTCAAAGTCTGGAAAGAAGCATGGTGGAGATTGTCTTAAAGGGACAAGTAAATGTTTCAAATGTGGAAAAGAAGGTCATCGGGTGTTTGAATGCCGCAATGATGGGAAGAAGATGTCTAATGATGCAAAAAAAGGAAGGGATACACAGAATGAACCTACTACACTTCAATGCTTCAAGTGCAAGGAGATGGGACATTATGCCAATAAATTCCCTAATCTAAGGGTTAGTGATGATCGACATGAGAAACCACTTAAGGCAAAGGACAATGGGAAGTCACATGCGATCACCATTGGTGATGTTGAATATGACAATGATGTGGTGGAATGATTAAGTGTTTATGTAATGGGATTCCAAAATAATGTTGAGTATTGGAATATTTATGTATTGGTCTATTGTGGTTTTCAATAATTTTATGGTACCGGTAACCACGGAAAGTGATTGAGATATTTTTGGAAAAAAGGTGATATGCGCATAATGAAGGGAAAATGAGAAAATGAAATATTTGACAGTATTCATGAGCTCATGATTGATATAAGGACTAAGTGATGTCATGGTTTGAGTATATAGAATTTTGAGGACTTTGGTATATGCAAAGTGTTAACTTTTAACTACATTAATGTTTTCACTAAGGTTCAATGGGTATTCATTTTTCAAGAGAATACATGATGAGGGCCTTCTAATGTTTGGAATGTGACCAACAAGACATATCTCATGATATACGGGGATCAACGATGGTATTAACATGCTTGTTATATGAACTCTTTGGTAATCATTTTCACTATAATATGAGATTGGACAACAGTATTATTGATAAGCCTAAATATTGGAATGGACTATATTGGACATAAGTTAGTATTGTTTAAGGATAAAAGTTTTTTTTTTGATATTATTGATGGGATGTTATAGTAATGTAGTTTTAGAAAAATGACAACCTACAGGACGGGCGACAGCCCATCACGTCGGACAAGGCTATGGGAATCGAACCCACAACCGAAGTGCGATTGGCCTTTATCGCCTACCACTGGCCTACAAGAAGTCCCTGGTTTGTAGAAACAAGTTTTATTACGCGGTATGATATATGAAGTATAAGTTCATTTTTGGAATCGTATATGATTAACTTCACCATAGATGGTCTTATGTATTTTTAATAACTTTTGTAACCTCTTGTTTGAGATAGATGGAATGACCCACCATTCTATCACATGATCTGCTAACACTTCACGAATGACAAATCCAACTTCATGTATTTAAGAGATGAAGTGGAAATTTTCCAAAGAATGACCAACGGTGACACAGTACCAAAATCACGAAATTATTTCTTCTAATTCCAATTTCATCAACTTTAGGGAAATAATCTTGAAAACCAAAAATGTTGTCCTAGTGCTCTTATATTTGATGAGTTAGATGGTACCTTAGATCATCACAAATTTATGGCTTTGTGATTTCTGGATTTTCCATAAACATGTTCTCTACCACTCTTCATCAGAACATGATGGTTAGATTTCTCTTCCATATCCATATTTTCACCTATGTGGAAACCTAGTGATTAGTTTATTTGGGTAACTGTTACGTTTCATACTTTTGTTTTTTAAAGAATGGTTTTGGTATTCCTTTTTACGATGTGGGTTTCTATTAAAGAAACTTTCAAGTAGTAAACCATTTATAACCCCAACGAATTTCGAGGGAAAAATTCATTTTAAGGGGGGTAGAATGTAACACCCTGAGATTTTATGAAAAATATTCTTTTTAATTTCATTAATGTCTTGTATTGTATGCTACACCAAAAGGAGCTTGCACAACACGCATCCTTGACTTGCCTTGCATTACACGCAATCACGTCCTTCCTCGATAGCATGTGTAGTACGCAATACCGAGTTTCACTAAACAACAATATGCTATTAAAATATTATTAAAACGAGACGTTATGAATAGTAATAACCGCTTTTTGAAATTTTATAAATTTTATTTTGCAAAATGGACTTCATTTTTGGATTCGGACTATCGAAATTATCCTAGGGTGAAATTTTGGTATTTTTCTGAAAACTTTCAATTTTTGATGAATAGTGAAACCACTAAGTGGTAGATAAAAAACTGAATTTTTCATAAAACATAATTTTACCGCTTCTGTGAGTGGAATTTCAAAAATCCGAGAGACACGGTTGATGTCAGTAAGTAAAATGTGGTTAAATGAGATGAAAATAATTTTTTGGTGAATAGTAACTTTTTACTTTTTTTTACCATGGTTAAAAGTAAATAGGGTAATTAAGGGTAAAAATGATATTATTATTACCCTAACACATGTCTTAATTCTATTGGACAAGTGTAATTCAACCAAAAACAACCTTAGGAATAAAATATGACCATTTAGGCCCACTTGGATTAGATTAGGACATTTATTATTAATTTATTTAAAGAAGGGTTAAAATAGTTAAAATCAAAGTTTAATAACTAAATAATTTTTAATACGGGGTTATACATAAGATAAATTCGACTATAAATATTCATTATAAAGCTAAAAAGATTTCCTACATAATGGTATTTTATTTGTAATTTTTAGACATTAAATAATTTAATTTATTTATGACACAACGATGATGCATTAATTATTTTATTAATGAAATATTGACATAATTGATGTTATAAACACCAAAATAAATGTAATTTGACACTTTTAATGAATTCCACTAATTTTCTAGATTAATATGACATGTTAGTATTGATTTAATTAAATCTTTTCGAACTAATCATTCTGTTATGATTTTCACAAAAATTAATTACTAAATAGTGTCAAAATTGACATAAAATAGTTTTTAAAACAAATATTATATTAGTAATTGTTATTTTATTCCTAAAAATCTAAGGTTCGGACAAATGACTTAGATAAGGTTATATATATTAATAATAAACATCTTGGGGTTCGTTTGGCTGCTTATAGTAAGTTTATTGTATTAGAACACAAGAAGACACGATAAAAGTAAAATTATTTAACTTAATGTTAAATCTACATGATAAGGTTAAAATAGGAACCTAAATGTAACGACCCAAAATTTTAAATAAATATTGTTTCCCAATTTTATGTGTTATTTTATTTTATTTTTATACTCAACAAAAATGTTTCATTTGATAACATGAGTATAATTAAAATGAGACTGTTGGTTTTTGACTATTATTTGACCATTGGTCAATATAACCGCTGGAAACTAAAAGTTTTGACTATTGTCTCTAAATACAAGCAATATTGGTTAATTAATATAGAAAGAAGATTCGATGGCCTCACCCAGTAGTCTTGGACCGATCGAAGCCCATCTAACAGAACTTGGGAAGGAGGTAGCACCACTGGGCATTGCTCTGGACCAAACCCAAGCTGAAATTCATCGTATAAAGCTAGAACGGGATCGCCTTCACGAGAAGTTCAAACTGATAGAAATTACTACTCATGCGATGTTGGCCGAGCCTCCCTTGGATTCTCTCACCTTAGCACACCTTACACTTAGGTCCTATGCTGGTGTGATAAGGGGCTATGTAAGGAGACCGTAACTGTCTCGTGTAATCCTTTGTTTTAAATAAAAATTTCGATATCTTTTATGAATTTTCAAATGACCGGATAAATATAGTATGCATACTTTTGAGGAATTTTAGAAAAAGGATATTTTAAATATGTTTATGTAAACCCTAAATAATTAAAAATGTGTAATGATTTTCAAAAAATGGTCTTCTACAATTATGTTCAGTACGAAATTTAGAGTCTAATAAAATCAACTTGATTTTTGATGAATAGTAAATTATGAATAGTGATTTTATGATTAAGATTAATAATTTGTCCAAATGGATTAGTAATCTCACTTAAAGAGAGTATTAAAATAATCTAGGCACTTTGATTAAGTAATGTGATTCAATAAAATGGTTAAATAACGGTTTCATAAATTATAATTCAAGTGTTAGTTTTTTCGGATGAATAGTGTTTTTTAATTAAAATTTTAATTAAAAATATTTAGAAAATTATTTTTATAAAATGGACTTCATTTTTGAACTCAGAGCATCAATATTATGTTAAGGTAATTTTTGGGGATTTTTCTGAAAAAAAATAAATTTTTGATGAATAGTGTTTTTAATTAAAAATTTAATTAAAAATATTTAGAAAATTATTTTTATAAAATGGATTTCATTTTTGAAATCAGAGCATTGATATTTGGTTAAGGTGAAAGTTTGGGACTATTCTGAGAAAGTTGAATTTTCGATGAATAGTGAAAATACAGTTTTTAAGTTACGGGTGTTTAATGACATCATTAAATGATGTATTAAGTATGTAAACAATATGGTCGACTTATGAATAGTACGATAAGGTATGAGGTGTCCCAAGTGGCCAATACCATGGGCAAATACCATGGGAAAGCCCATGGTTTTGCCAAAACCACTAATGAGGTGTCCCTTGGCCATTAATGCCTTGTCCCCTCACTTTCCCTATAAATACCATGTCATCCTCTCATCCATTAAACTCCCCACTCTCCCCCAACGATGTTCTGGTCTCCTTACCTCCCAAGGAGTCCTCCCAAGGTGCCCCCAAGCCCTCAAGGTCCAAACCTTTGAGTTTTAAGAGTTACGTTTTAAGGTAAGGGATCCGACCTCTCTCTTTCATTTCAAGTAATCTCTTTTATGTCATTCCTTTTATGCTCCATGTTCTTATGTTGGAGGATGTTATTTTATACTCCTCTTACTGCCCTTTTTATGTTCATATAATGAGAGATCCCCTCTTACTCTCATTATTTCATTTTATGAAGTTTTAAGTGGCGCCGTTAGGCTGTCGAAATTTTTGTAACGGATTCTTTCTCCCTTCTCATTTTTCAAGATCTATTTTCATGTAAAGTATTTCATGTTACTTTTTATTATGTTGGGGTATGATCTCTAAATTTATCATACAGATCTTTTATGATCATATGATGAGAGACCCCATTTGATCTCTTCAATTTAGTGTTTTGATGTTTTAAGTGGCGTCGTTAGGCTGCCGAATTTTTAAGTGGTTCTTCACCCTTCTCGTTTTGAAGCTCTACTTTCATGTCAATTCTTTCAAGTTCCTTTTTGTTATGTTGGGGTATGATCTCTATATCTATCATAATTTAATCTTATGTTCATATGATGAGAGACCCCATTTGATCTCTTCAAGTCAGTATTTTGAAGTTTTAAGTGGCGTCGTTAGGCTGCCGAATTTTTTAGGGGATTCTTTCACCCTTCTCATTCTTTTCAAAGTTCTACTTTCATGTCAAGTCTTTAAAGTTACTTTTTAATTATGTTGGGGAATTATCTATATATCTATCATACTGAACTCTTCTGTTCACATGATCAGAGACCCTATTTGATCTTTTCAAATCATTTTTGCTGATGTTTAAGTAACGCCGTTAAGCTGCCGAACTTTCCTAAGAGAAATCTAATTTTTGTCTTACTTCCATGTTTTTCATTTCAAATGGTATGTCCTTAAAATTTCATTACCATGATCATGTATCCTTCTTATTCTGTCCATATACTGTTTTATGGGTCATTTATGAATGTTTGACCCATTTTCCCTCTCTTTTTAATGCCTTCTAAAACCTCGTAACATAGCCGTTATGCTGCAGAATTTCCGTCTCAAAATGTCTCTATCTTTTTCTAAAGTTCTTTTATATTATTAAGTGAATACTCAAAGCTCTTTATTCTAAAGTGGTATTCACATATATACCAAAATTTTCTATTTTAAATTCTGGGATTTACATACATGAGACCCACCTTCCTTTTCTATGGGTTTTAAAGTGACGTAAAGATCATGTCTTTAAAGTAGTTTTTAAAATGTTGTGATTATGAAATGAAACCCATTTATTTTATGCTATATGGGTTATTTATGAAATTTTTGATGATGATATATGTGGCTCACATGATAATAAAGGAATATTTAAGGGTGCACCCTGATAGCGCTCCAATGCATTGGGTAATGATGTAAACACTAGAGATTACAATTTTCATGATACCTTGATGAATAACCTTGGTAATTTTCAAATGACACCTTGGGGGTGGACCTTGGTGATATGTTCATGATTGTCTATGTTAAATGATGTAGCCACATCTTCAAGTTATGAAAAAGTTTTATTTTTATTATGATATGCCTCATGATTTCATTTTCATGCCATAAAGTTCTTTTCATTACTTTATTGATGTATCTCAAGTTCATATGTAAAATGTTTCACTTGTTTCCCTTACTGGGCCTTCTGCTCACCCTTTCTTTTGATGTATGTCCCCAGGTTATGAGATGCAGTAATGAGCCTAGGGTGAACATGAGGAGAATACTTTCATGTGTTTAAGAAGAATGTTTTTTTTTGTTTCATGTTTTATGTTCCTTGTTTCCAAGACACTAAACCTTAAAGATCCTCAGTTATGTGTAATGGAATGAAAGTTATGTTATAAAAAGACGGGATTCTATAGTTGGTATCAAAGGATGGTTTAGTTATTCATGGAAATTAGGATATGAAAACTCTAGGAAGAACCCTATAGAAAATTTTAAATATAGGAAATCTTCCTAGTATTTTGGTGAGTATTGAGTAAGGGGTTGCCAAGCAAATACATTCATGCCTGGATACGAGCAGGTAGAGGTGGCTCTGGCACAGATGTACACAGGGGTAAAACCTGAAAACACCTCTTTGAGCTAGACTCGAACGGGAACTGGTACACGACAACGGGCCTTGCTGCACTCTTGGTTACGACACTCCCGAGGGATATGCTTTGGTAAATTCATAAGCTTGGTATGAACCATTGTTAAAGGAACAAAGATAAAATAAAATAAAGATTCACATAAGAATATATGATCATGGATAACCTAGATGGGAACCTAGGGGATCACAAGTTAGGGTATACTTTTCTTCTACAAGTTATCCTTATATGCTTTAAGTTCCTTTTCATGATTATTGGTTAAGTATTTAAGCCTCTAATTATACTTTATCTTCTTAGTTAATGGTCGGAAATGGAAAAACGTGTCCCAACAACCAATGTGATAGGAAGTGCGACAATTTATGTATTAATATGACAGAGATGATTAGGGGATTAAAAGATGATTATTATTTTGGAAGACGTTCACTATTTTGGGGACCCTATATGATCGAGGTAAATAGATTACTATAGTATTTTCATTAAGGAGTAAGGTTGACTTATATTTTGAAAAATTGATGAATTTAAGGTGGACTTATAGTAATTTAGGTTACTTATAGGAATTATTAACCTATCCTGGGTAAAATATGTTTAGGTTAGCTACTTTTGTTATAAGATTTTAGGAGTGGTTAATGTTGTCTGGAGATGAACAATGAAGTTGTTTTGGAAGACTATGTTATCAAATCCTTCTTGTATTTGGGTTTCAATCTTAGTTTGGTTTATTTTGAGGATTTTTAAGGACCGCTATTTATAGAATGGTCTATGATGAACTTTGGGTAGTACCATGGAACTTTGGAGATTTAAAATTAGTTTCCATTCCTATGGGATTCTTTCTTTTTGAAGAGTTGTTTTACCTTAACCTTTCTGTTTTTTAGATAATGTTTAAAGATAGAAGAAATAAATAGTTAATCATTTGTAGATTATGTGATTCTCTAGAAGATGATTCTTGTGCTTTTATGAGACCAGGTGTTTTTTGAAGTCTCATCATTTGGAGAAAAGATTAGTGTTGGTAGGGACTTTTTAAAGGATGAAACTCTACTTGAAGGTAGGTATATTTTCTTATGTTTTTGTTCTATGTAGTAAATGAATTCCTCAAAATTATGAAAAGAAACGTAAAACAAAAATGTTGTTGGTTTACGTTTCCTACTAGGTAATCAAAGACCATTTACACACATCATAAGTTTGGGATTTTCTTATGGTTAACTTTCTCCTATTCATGCTCCCTATCACTCTCCCTCAGAACCTGACCCTTGGTTTTCTCCTCCATTTCCATGTTTTCTTACATGGAATCCTAGTGTGGGTTAACTCGGGTGACATTTGTACTTCCCTTTCTTTCTTTTAAAGTAATAGTTTTACTGACTCCTTTTCCGATGTGGGACTTTTAATGAAATTTCAAAACCCAATTTTAAAAAATTGTGAGGACGCAATTTCTTAAGGGGGGAAGATTTTAACGACCCGAAATTTTAAATAAATATTGTTTCCTAATTTTATGTGTTATTTTATTTTATTTTTATACTCAACAAAAATGTTTCATTTGATAACATGAGTATAATTAAAATGAGACTGTTGGGTTTTGACTGTTATTTGACCATTGGTCAATATGACCGCTGGAAACTAAACGTTTTGACTATTGTCTCTAAATACAAGCAATCTTGGTTAATTAATATAGAAAGAAGATTCGATGGCCTCACCCAGTAGTCTTAGACCGATCGAAGCCCATCTAACAGAACTTGGGAAGGAGGTAGCACCACTGGGCTTTGCTCTGGACCAAACCCAAGCTGAACTTCATCGTATAAAGCTAGAACGGGATCGCCTTCGCGAGAAGTTCAAACTGATAGAAATTACTACTCGTGCGATGTTGGCCGAGCCTCCCTCGGATTCTCTCACCTTAGCACACCTTACACTTAGGTCCTATGCTGGTGTGATTAGGGGCTATGTAAGGAGACCGTAACTGTCTTGTGTAATCCTTTGTTTTAAATAAAAATTTCAATTTCTTTTATGAATTTTCAAATGACCGGATAAATATAGTATGCATATTTTTTATGAATTCTAGAAAAAGGATATTTTAAATATGTTTATGTAAACCATAAATAATTAAAAAAATTTAATGATTTTCAAAAAATGGTCTTCTACAATTACGTTCAGTACGAAATTTAGAGTCTAATAAGATCAACTTGATTTTTGATGAATAGTAAATTATGAATAGTGATTTTATGATTAAGATTAATAATGTGTCCAAATACATTAGTAATCTCACTTAAAAAAGTATTAAAATAATCTAGGCACTTTGATTAAGTAATGTGATTCAATAAAATGGTTAAATAACGGTTTCATAAATTATTATTCAAGTGTTAGTTTTTTTGGATGAATAGTGTTTTTTAATTAAAATTTTTTTAAAAAATTTTTAGAAAATTATTTTTATAAAATGGACTTCATTTTTGAACTCAGAGCATCGATATTATGTTAAGGTAATTTTTGGGGATTTTTCTGAAAAAAATAAATTTTTGATGAATAGTGTTTTTAATTAAAAATTTAATTAAAAATATTTAGAAAATTATTTTTATAAAATGGATTTCATTTTTGAAATCAGAGCATTGATATTTGGTTAAGGTGAAAGTTTGGGACTATTCTGAGAAAGTTGGATTTTCGATGAATAGTGAAAATACAGTTTTTAAGTTACGGGTGTTTAATGACATCATTAAATGATGTATTAAGTATGTAATCAATATGGTCGACTTATGAATAGTATGATAAGGTATGAGGTGTCCCAAGTGGCCAATACCATGGGCAAATACCATGGGAAAGCCCATGGTTTTGCCAAAACCACTAATGAGGTGTCCCTTGGCCATTAATGCCTTGTCCCCTCACTTTCCCTATAAATACCATGCCATCCTCTCATCCATTAAACTCCCCACTCTCCCCCAATGATGTTCTGGTCTCCTTACCTCCCAAGGAGTCCTCCAAAGGTGCCCCCAAGCCCTCAAGGTCCAAACCTTTGAGTTTTAAGAGTTACGTTTTAAGGTAAGGGATCCGACCTCTCTCTTTCATTTCAAGTAATCTCTTTTATGTCATTCCTTTTATGCTCCATGTTCTTATGTTGGAGGATGTTATTTTATACTCCTCTTACTGCCCTTTTTATGTTCATATAATGAGATATCCCCTCTTACTCTCATTATTTAATTTTATGAAGTTTTAAGTGGCGCCGTTAGGCTGTCGAAATTTTTGTAACGGATTCTTTCTCCCTTCTCATTTTTCAAGATCTATTTTCATGTAAAGTATTTCATGTTACTTTTTATTATGTTGGGGTATGATCTCTAAATTTATCATACAGATCTTTTATGATCATATGATGAGAGACCCCATTTGATCTCTTCAATTTAGTGTTTTGATGTTTTAAGTGGCGTCGTTAGGCTGCCGAATTTTTAAGTGGTTCTTCACCCTTCTCGTTTTGAAGCTCTACTTTCATGTCAATTATTTCAAGTTATTTTTTGTTATGTTGGGGTATGATCTCTATATCTATCATACTGGAATCTTATGTTCATATGATGAGAGACCCCATTTGATCTCTTCAATTCAGTATTTTGAAGTTTTAAGTGGCATCGTTAGGCTGCCGAATTTTTTAGGGGATTCTTTCACCCTTCTCATTCTTTTCAAAGTTCTACTTTCATGTCAAGTCTTTAAAGTTCCTTTTTAATTATGTTGGCGAATTATCTATATATCTATCACACTGAACTCTTATTTTCACATGATGAGATGCCCTATTTGATCTTTTCAAATTATTTTTACTGAAGTTTAAGTAACATTGTTAGGCTGCCGAACTTTCCTAAGAGAAATCTAATTTTTGTCTTACTTCTATGTTTTTCATTTCAAATGTTATGTCCTTGAAATTTCATTACCATGATCATGTATCCTTATTATTCTGTCCATATACTGTTTTTATGGGTCATTTATGAATGTTTGACCCATTTTCCCTCTCTTTTTAATGTCTTCTAAAACCTCGTAACATAGTCGTTATGCTGCAGAATTTCCGTCTCAAAATGTCTCTATCTTTTTCTAAAGTTTTTTTATATTATTAAGTGAATAATAAAAGATCTTTCTTATAATGTGGTATTAAAATATATACCAAAATGTTCTATTTTAAATTCTGAGATTTACATACATGAGACCCACCTTCCTTTTCTGTGGGTTTTAAAGTGACATAAAGATCATGTCTTTAAAGCAGTTTTTAAAACGTTGTGATTATGAAATGAAACCCATTTATTTTATGCTATATGGGTTATTTATGAAATGTTTGATGATGATATATGTGGATCACATGACAATAAAGGAAAATTTAAGGGTGTGCCCTGATAGCGCTCCAATTCATTGGGTAATGATGTAACCACTAGAGATTACAATTTTAATGATACCTTGGTGAATAACCATGGTAATTTTCAAATGAAACCTTGGGGATGGACCTTGGTGATATGTTCATGATTGTATATGTTAAATGATGTAGCCACATCTTCAAGTTATGAAAAAGTTTTATTTTTATTATGATATGCCTCATGATTTCATTTTCATGCCATAAAGTTCTTTTCATGACTTTATTGATGTATCTCAAGTTCATATGTAAAATGTTTCACTTGTTTCCCTTGCTGGGCCTTCTGCTCACCCTTTCTTTTGATGTATGTCCCCAGGTTATGAGATGCAGTAATGAGCCTAGGGTGAACATGAGGAGAATCTTTTCAAGTGTTTAAGAAGAATGTTTTTTTTTGTTTCATGTTTTATGTTCCTTGTTTCCAAGACACTAAACCTTAAAGATCCTCAGTTCCGTGTAATGGAATGAAAGTTATTTTATAAAAAGACAGGATTCTATATAAACTTGTCTAAATTCTATTGTATGAGAGTATTTTGACCCATCCCCACCTTATCCTCTAAATAAATCAATTTGGAGCTATTTAAAACCGAACTTGACATTATAATAAAATAATATTTTTAGTTATTCCAAAGGTGCCCCTCTCCTCCCTTATAAAAGGGCACCTCCTCCCCCTCTTCCTCACACCACTTTGAGCCTTCAAGCTCGTCCAACCCCTACAAAAATCTCTTCTCCACTTCCCTAGTATCATCCTAGAGGTCCTGGTCTTCTTCAAATACCATCCTTAGTTCTTTAAGTGGAGGTTAAGAAAAGGCACGTCAAAAAGAGGTAATATTCATTACCGATCTTTTTCAATTTCTTTCTTCTTCAACTTCTTCTTATTTCGTTGTTTCATTATGAAGTAATAACATCAGTATCACTCATATAATTATCTGTTATTATAAGTATGAAACAACCCTATTTCACCATCTATCCATCCTACAGAAAACAAAATCACCGCGCGTGCGTACGTATGGAATACTGTCTCCACGCCGTGGTGTAATCTATTTTCCACCACCACCTTACTTGGATTGGTATAATTGTGTAAATAATGACTATATATGACTATTATAAAGTGATACTGATTCTGAAATAGTATAAATACACTTCAATACAATTCCACGATCATGAGAACGATATCATCGCTCATGCGTACGTACGGACTACCGTCTCCACGACGCGATGAGATTAATTCTCCATGTTAACCATTCATGAATGATTAGTATATATAATAAGTAATCATGAAATATGTGACATAATAATGATACTATATTTATGTGTATATATATGTATGTCATCTACTTAATTCCATTCAACTCAATAAGGAAACGAAAACAGCGTTCATGCGTACGCACGACCTACCGTCTCCATAAACGGTGTATTTCTTTCCATTTACTGATTTATTATATATATGTATATTCTGAATATATATTATATATAAATCATGTTTTATATTATGGAATTAATTAATTATGATCTAAGTAATCATATGAATAATTACAAGTCAAAACACGGATGACAAATGAAACGATTTTACCCAAAATGCTCTTTAACATGGAATTTACAAAAGAATGGGTAATATAAAGTCATAAGTGAACCATATATGATATCATAACAATGAGTATGATTCTGGAATAATTAAATGACATTATTTAAATCATTATACAGGAGGTCCGGACACTTACGAAGCAAATCGGACTTAAGGTAAGGGAAATATCACAATCTCATTTTTATCCGAGATTGCTTATACTTTGGAATTTACTGGGGTGTATTTTATCATCCACATCCATGTTTCCTCAATATGTAATATTATTTCCATCCACCTACAATTGTTTAAATCCAATTTTACCCTTCGGTGAGTTTTTAGTAAAATATATGAAATGAATCCTTTGTCGTTTTTTCATACGAGGTACTTTTTGACTTTTCTAACAAAACTACGAGACAAATGTTTTTTTAACTTATACGGCATGAATGGATTTTTAAAACTATATTTCCAAGAAGCTTCCATTACAATTTTTCAAGTTTATTTTTAATCAACATATTTTAATTTAGAATTGTATGACATGTTAGGAAAGGAAAAGTGTTTTTGAAGAAGAAAGGATATTTTCTTCAAGAATGGAGTTCAAGTGTTTTATCAAAATTATTTTCCATCTAAGATAATAAAGGGTTCTGTTTTTTTATCCCTATTGTTACATTGATTTTATTATGTTGTGATGGAATTTTTTTATGAATTCCTTTATATTATATGAATTGTTTTATGATGTCACGATGTTTAAGATTCCCATTTTTATTACATGGGTTAAGCTATGATGTATGGTTTATGATTTTGTGGCACACATAAGAATGGTATCATTATGAGATGGGTGGGACCTATATCTCCCTCCAATGCATTGGGTAAAGATTATATATCTCATAATATAGACATGGCTGTAATGGTAGGTTATACTGGTTCAGTGAAACAGGATTGAAACGAGGAGTGAACTCGGTTCAGAAAGGGACTTTGTCCACTAAGATAGTCTTGGCAATGAGTCTTGACTAATAAGAAATGATTCTCTATTATTATGTGTGTATGACAAAAAGTTTCATGTTTTGAGTTATGATTATTGGGATTACATTTAACTACTATGATTTATCCCATGTTATGAAATTATGATCTCTATTGCAGGTTAAGATTTCCAAAAGATATGTTCTTATGAATATGACGTGATTGATATTTCTTTTGTTTACCCTTACTGATCATTTCAGCTCACCCTTTTATATTTTCTTTTCCCCAGGACATAAATAAAGGATTTAGGTTTAAAAAAAATACGATCTTTATGGGAGATGTTGAACATCTTTCACCACGATTAGAAGATTATATTCTGAGTTTCCAAAGACACTAAACTATTGCGGTCCTTGTGTGTGTGTTTTTGTAATGTACTAAGTATTCCGCAAAAGTAATGTAATGTCCATGTACGTCAAGCTTCGGGCCTCTACAACCTTGAACATATAATTATTTTTTGGGATTTTTATGAAGGAACTGAGGGGGAAGAGAAATGGGATTTCCAAACCTCAAGCTCAGGTTAAAGTTAAAAGAGAAGGGCTTATAGTAGGGTCGGTTGAGGTTTCGAATGAATTGACAAAATTATTGAGGGTTGGTGTTCATATAATCTTATAATGCATTAAGCTCCATTGTTCCAAATAAATCAAATGGATCCTCTTGAAGTTATGGACACATGTCAGTTGAATGATCTAGTGAGCTATAGATTCCAAAATTATTGATAGGTCTGTGAAACATATATTGTGGATAAGATGATGTTGGGGATTTGGCACCCATATCTAGTTGTATCACAATATCTATAAGTTAACTCATCCAATAATTCATGTTGTTGGTCTCTATGGATTGATTCTCTTGGATTTATTAACATGATAATGTACTCTAGTATGGAATTGGGGTATGTTCTCAACCATTTATCTTATGATATCTTGTGCAACCATAAGAGTTTTTTCAACAAGAGCACCACCACTTGCATCATCAATGAAAGTTCTTTGTATAACCAATAACCCCTCAAATATGTATTAGATCAAGATTTGGTTAGGTATTTGGTGGTGTGGGAAGGTTTACACAAGATTTTTTAATGTCTCCCATTACTCATGAAGTGACTAATTAAGGAATTGATGAATACCACTTATTTCCTTTCAGATAGAAGCGTTATTAGAAGAATTAAAGAATTTTTCTAAAAAGAGATGCTTCATGCCAATCTGTGAGTTTATAGAAGCATGAGGGATGTAGTAGAGCCAGGAATTGGAAGATTCATCTTAAGAGAATTTGAATTCTAGATGTTTTATTTTTTCTTCAAAAACCCCTTCAGTCTTTGTGGTAGATCACACCACTTGGAAATTTTTGAGATGAAGATGTGTATCCTCACCAGCTGGCCTATGGAAATGATGTGGAAGTTTAATAAAACCTGATTTGTCTTTAAAATAAGCCTCAATATTTAGATATTGAATACTAAGGGGTTGGTAATTTATATCAGGGGAAATGAGTTATTTAATGGTTTTTTCTCTTGTATTGTATATTTCTAGTTCAATTGGTTGGACAATGACTATCTCTTGAGTGATTTGATTATTCTTAATGTTCCTCCTAAGTATGCAATGAGTTCGCTCAATTTCTAGGTCAAAAAAATCCAATGGAGTGTTTGGGAGGCTATGAGTAATTTAGAAGTTTTTTGAAAAGATAATGAAGATTATTTTTTTCATGGTATTTATTTCATTTTATGATTTTTATAAGGAAGGCAATGTTTTCTTTGTGCTTTATCTTGATTTTTTGGAAAAATTTTTAGTACTCTTTTTTGTTTTTTTTTACAAAAATCAAAACCTATAAAGTAATAAATGCACCCTCCCCAACAATGGTTATATTTGAAGCATGACTGATTTTCACCTATCAACCATTCAATGGTATGGTGCTCTGCTAATGATCATAGCGGCAGTCGGGTCAAATCCTTTACGTTGTTAAAAATTTTAGAGTTGATTGTTTTTAGTTGATTTTAATGTAATTTTGTGTGTGTGGGGGGGGGGGTTATACATTCTTAGATTAAATGATTAGTTAATTAAAATTGATTTAATAATTTAATAGTGATTAGGGTGAGTTCATAATAAGGATTTAATATTGTGATATCCTTAATATTCTCTTTTTATTATATTAAATTAACACCCACTTAACATGATAACTTTGATCAGAACTCCTATGTACTATGGCCTTAATCAAAGACATAAATTAACTTTGGGTTCTTATATATCAAACACTATTCATGGTGGTGTATTTATTGTTCAAATAATCCATGTAATCCATATTCTAAACAAAACATGTAATTAATCCGTGACATTTTAAGTTCAACATACTCAATGTTAACTTAAATAATATTCATCTAGCAAAATCTCTCAATCACATAATATCCCAAATTTATGACTAAAAAAATTGTAGATTTACTTATACATTGAGATGCTTATAAATATGGTAATATATTTTTATGTTGATTAATTATAAATAGAATGAAAATAATGGGATGAGAAAAGAGTTGTGTGTCGAACAAACACACAAACAGTGATGAGAATTAAACCCATACTTTCGATTGAATGAGAAAGAAGAAGAAGGGAAGGGGTTTCAAATTTATTTAAACTAATATTATAAAATTACTATTTTTGAATATATTTTTTATTATTAAAATTTAATATGAAGTATAAAATTTCAATAAAATTTGAATTAAATTTAAAACATCTTATATGATTTCAAATGAACGGAACACAATAAAAAAATGAAAACAACAAGCGGATGAAGGATATATCAAGTTAAATATTGAGCATGTAAAGTCATACCAAGAATTTAACAAGGTTTTGGTAAATAAAATTTATCCTCCTCTATTTTGAAATTATATATCCATTAAAGTAGAAGAGGGGGATGCATTTATATCCTAAGATGGTGCACTGTTTGCATTCCAAATCTACACCTCCATTTGAACCACCAATTTTTTCCTCCAAAAAGCTGAATATTGAGATAATAACTTCTTAAAAGTTGTATATATTTATGTTTTCTATATACTCTAATAATGTTTAGGTCATATGACTTATTTTTCCATAGTTAATTTTGTTTTACTAAACAATGTGCAACTATCAATTTTTATCAACACTTTTTCAAAGGCTCGAATGTGATTGCATTTTTTTAATGGGAATATGAAATCAAATCCACATAATTTATTCTAAAAAATATTTCATCCTATATATATTCATTTACACATCAAAATATCATCTTTAATATATGTCTATATCTGGAGAAAAGTCTGTAATCGTGTGATGGTTTTAACTCTTGGAAAGAACGATGTATTGAACTTCATAGAATTATTTTGGTCACTTTTTTGTATATTTGGGATTAAATTTTTTTATCCAATATGATTTTTGTTTTACCCAAATTTTAGTTGAGAATACACAATTTTTTCAATCATTATTGATCCCAAAAATTCAATCTTCAAGGATGGTCCATTTTCTTCATAGATTCTTGAGGCCTTCTTCTGTGGACTATATGACCAATGAAATGGATGAATTGGCCAGAGATTACTTCTAATTATATGTTCTAGATTGAATAAGGAATCCTAAAAAACAATAACCATACAATTAATAGGTATGGTGAGATATATATTTAAAATATTAAACTGACTTCATTGGATTAATTCTAATAATGCTCAAAAAAATTATTTATTTTTAAAACATGAGTATATAACACAAATTATTCACTTTTATATGAAATTTACTAAAGGGGTTAGAAAAAAAGTTTTTAATAAATGAATTAAATAAAAAATAATGGAGAATAAAGTAAAAATTATGGCAGATGATAGGAGTAAAATAAAAATGGAAGAAAGGGGGATGATAAGAGAAAGAGAGAGAGGGAGAGAGAGATAGAATAAAAGAAAATAATAAAATATATAATTTATAAGGAATTTAAAAGTAATAATAATTATTTTTATTTTTATTATATTTAATAAAATAATTTTTTAAAAATTAGAAGAGAATAAGAAAATAACAAAACCCAAAAATAATTAAAATAACAATATTAAAATAAATTTATTATTATTATTATTAATATTAATTATGATAATTCTAATAATTTTTTTGATTAATAATTAGAGAGGAAAATGAAATTGTTAGAAACAAAATTAAAGGAAACACATGATTTTATTGGAAATTGAAAATACAATTGGAAACTAAAACAAGAATAAATAAAATTAAAAAATGAATAAGATTAAATGTGGTTGATTTACAGCTAGAATCTTCCATGGTGGAGAAATTATTCTTGGTGGTGTCGACCGATGATTTGGAAAGGAGGGTTTCACCTAATTTTATAGGTGAGGGGGGATGTTTTTGGATATAGAATTCTTCCTCCGAATGCTTGTGTATGGTTGACCCCTTTAATATCTGAATCAGTGAATGTTGTCTTCTCAAAAAGTTATTCCAAAATACTTTATTATTTTTTAATAAAATGATCAACTCCATATTCTACATTTTTTAAAAGATATCTCCAATTTACATCAATATTTATTTCTGGATGAATGATTCATAAATGTTTCTTCAATGTTGAGTGTCCAATAGTAACCATAATGAGTAAATAACTAATTCAAATTTAATGTGAAAATGATATTTTTAGTTCACATTCAAATCCATTAGTAATAATCTCTATTGGAGTTGTTTAGTATGATTTATTCCTCTTTTCTGTAGTGGGTTTGACTCTGTCTTCTCAAACACTTTTGAAAATTAATTTAATTTTTCAGGCCTCTATATAGATGAAATAGCTCTTGATCCAAAATCAAAATTTTTATATCACAAATTATGGAATCAAAAAAAAATAATCAAATAAATTGGTTTTATATTTTAAATGTTATGATTAAAACATTAAAGTGAATAAAATCTTCCAAAATTCTATAAATAATAAATTTTCACATTTTAGCCCATTTTCATTATATAATTCAAATTACCCACTATTTTAATAAATGTTTGAAATACATGGTTATTATCATTGAAAATAAAGAATAAATCATCATAATTTGAATAAAAAAATTCACTTAATATTTCTCTATCACTGGACATGGAAAACTAATCTTGAATCATCATCTCCAACGCATACGGATTTCAAATTATCATTCTGAAAAAACCTTTGCATCCACCTTGATAATGAAAATTCATTTCTTGGCCTAAAATTGGTTCAACCATCAAGTATGAATGATGATTCTTCAACATATCTCCAATTTCACAAACTCATGCTTGGACATAGGTCTTTCACTGTTAATTAAACCCCTTCAATCAAATTAGAAACCTACAGTTTATTGGACACTTCCATTATTCTGTTAGAAATATATCATTGGACCATCTTGGAATCATCTTAAATCCTAACTCAATCAATCAGATTCATCCTCATTGGGTTTTATAGCTTCAACATACTAATCCTTGATTTTTTTCACTCATGTATGGATTGAGCTCATCTTGAAAAATCATTGAACAACTAGGATGAAAATAATCTCGACATCAATTATGATGACAACCAAGAACCAAATTAACTGTCCCATTTAGCATCAACTTTAATCTTCAAAAAAGTTACCAAGAATTGAAATACATTCATATATAAATTGGATTCTAGTCTCATTCATCACCTTGAATTATTATTATCTATTTGATTGGAATTCAATGTTCTTAGCACCTTTATCCTCCCTAAACCCATATCACATTTTCATGTCAAACTATAATTTCGTTCTTCATCATATTCTATCATTGAACCAAAAAATCAAAAACAATGAATCAACGAAGAATAATCTATCATCTTCCAATCCCCCTTTTCCAAGAAAAAGTCCATTTCTGGTATCCATAAATTTGTTGGCTTTAGCAGAATTGAATCCCAACTCACTTATAGTTTCATGAAAATAATTTGGGAAATCCCATTTTGGATTGTATTTGGCAATGAATCTATGCCCCTAAAATTTCATGGAGAGACAAACAGAAGGTTCTACCGATGTCTCCATTGGTGTGAAGCCAGGGAAAAATTCATTCTTTATTCTTTAGTTTTTCTTTTTTTTAGGGATTTTAGATTAAGAAAAAAATGGTATAGGGTTCTATAAATTTTTAAAATTAGGGAACATGATCAAACTTGTCAATTTTGTTGATAAGTGTAAATGGGGTTCAAGATTCCCATTCATTCGCCAAGGAAGTGTGAACCTCATTCACACTTCCTTGGTTAGGGTACGGAACATGGACCTCATCCACACTTCCTTATCGAGCGGTAAGAAGTATGATCCACTTTCATTTTACTTCTCGAAAAAAATTTATAACTAAATCCCCCATGTTTCAATGGTCCGTGTCTATATTTTTTTGCAAGTCTCTGATAGATTTATTTCTCAATATATATTTCTTCATTCTAAGATATAAAAATTGTTATTTAATAATTTTAATTTTTTAATTGTCTTTATGAAATTGAATTCTATTATTTGTTTATCTAATATGTATAGAAGTATAAATGTATAAATTATTATTGTATGATTTAATTTCACTATGAATTATTTTTTTGAATGATTTAATTGAAATTAAATGATATAAGAAATTTAAATATAGTTTTTACATAATTTAAATTTTATGTATATTATATAATTTATATTTAAGGAAATATTATTAGTTAAAAAATGTGTATATTTTAAATTTAAATGGGGACTAATTAGATTTGAACAAAGGAATATGTATGTTTTGATATATATTATATTTAAATTAATAAAAATTTAAATTATAATATTCCATATACATAGGTAAATAAAGTGAATCTAGCTAAATATTTTATACAAATTATATTATGAATAAATATTTATAAAAAACACTAGTTATATTATGTTTCATATTTAAATTTATTTAAATATATAAGACATTTTTCAATATATATATATAGTTATATTACTTTTGTTAATTAAAATTTTCAAAATTTGCAATTAATAATATTTTTAGTTGTTATATTTAAAATAATATTATTTTATTCAGGAAACTATAGTTGCATACAAAAAAATACTTATATTTTAAAATATTAAGAAATAAATTTTAATGTAATTTAATGTGTGTGTATATTTTTTATTATTTGAATATAATATTTGAAAATGTATATATTTTTATTTTAATAGTGAATAATAATATAGGAATATATTTATATTTTTAAATTATGATATATTATATATAAAGTAAAATTAATTTAAATTAAAATATTCAATACACATAGGTAAATAAAGTTAATCCAATTAAATATTTTTATATACACATTGAAAAGTTTTGATCTTTGAAATTTTAATTACTTCAATAATTGTACACATACTTATCTATTTTTATCATATTGGAAGTAACATAAGATTATAATATTTTAATGGTTATTTAAGTGTAAATTATATTACGTTGGTTCATTAAATTTTACAAAATTTACTATTAATAATATTTTCAATAGTTATATGTGTGTTTTTGTGTTATATTATTTAAATATAATATTTGAAAATATAAATTAGACATTAATTTATAACACATCATTAAATAAAAAAAATCATACATACATATATATATATATATTGATATTTAAAAGTTGATAACATAAATATGTGGATATATATATAGTTATTAATTATATATTAGATACAGCTATTGGTAAAGTTATAATATTTTGAACATAATAAATATCTCAAAACACATGTTAAGAGAATTGTGTGACGACTATTCGCGACATGATCAACTAATATATGATTGAAATTGTATTTATTTTTTTATATGTTGTTATATTGTCTGAAATAGTTGAATTCTATTTTTCACATCAATGACCTACATGTAGTCCCTCATTCCTATTATGTAAGGACCCACATGTCCGTGGAAAAATGCTACATATCCCAAACCCCTGGACCATCTCACTTTCATGTGAATAACATTGTAATAAAAGGATGTTCAACAAAATACATTGTTGTTTGAAGTTAAATTTTCACATCATGGCTCAATGGATACTGATAGTTCTTGAAATCTAAGACAATAGAGGTTTCAAGAGACCCCTCCCCAAAGTATTGGTTTCATTATCAAGTAATTATAAACAAATCCATAGAAAACGTATCAACATCCTGTCACAGTTAAAACATGTTAAACATTTGATGATGTAATATAAATATACATAACCTTATATTAAATGTACATTCTAGGAAATCATGTCAGAGTCAATAGTGAAGTTATTTTTATCGATCAGGGATTTGGATATAGTTTTCCACCTAAAAGAGTGTCAAATCTTAATGAAAGTAGGAATATATATATATATATATGTATATTATTTATTAGTTATAGTTATAGGTAAAGTTACAATATGTTAAACATAATATGTATCTAAAAAAACATGTTATCATTACTGTGTGAAGACTGATCTTGAGAAGACCGACTAATGTATGATTCAAATTGTATGTCATATTTTTTATATCCAATTATTTAAATTGTAGTAATTGACCAATCCAAAGATGATCGACCGATGATTGAAATTTCATATTGTTTTTTTGTGTTTATATAATTTTTAATAATTACATTTTATTTTCCTCATTGATGACCTTCCTATCATCCCTCTATCTAAGTATATAATTACCTTGTGTCTATGTAAAAATGTTATGTATCTCAAACCCCTGTCTCTTTCACTTTCATAAGAGTAACATAGTAATAAAACGGTGTTCAACAAAATTTGTTGTTGTTTGAAGCTATATTTCTACACCATGATTGAAAGGATACTGATGGATGCTGAAATTCTATATAATTAAGGATCCTGGACTTCCCTCAAGTTGTTGTTGGTTTATCAAATAATTATAAACTAATCTATAGAAAAGGTCTCAAGATCCAATCATGTTTATTTAATCATAACCAATATCAAGTTCCCAGATCACTGTGAATCACTAAGAGGGGTAGGGGTGAATCAGTTATCCCATTACACTTATTAAAGATCCATTCTTTTCAATTAAACCTATATGGATGATTAAAGCCTCAATCCACTCTTCTTGTGTCTCCTAGACATACCTTGAATGATGTTGTAAATTTAAAGTCACTGAACATAAGGATTTACAAGGTTTGGTTCAAAGACAAACTCCTTTTTGTGTTGGTTATTCTCCCCAAAAAAATTCTCCACTATAATCTTATTATCAATTACAATAGTTGATATAGAGTCCCGAAGTATCTCTCCTAAGTCCTACAGGACGTTCTTTTTATTTCTTCCCACAATATTACCAGAGTCCCACTAGCCTCCTCCAGAGTCCCACTAAAGACTTCTTCTTATTCCTAAATCACATAGGGTTCTTCTAGCTCTCAAGTCACACAAGCAGCTTCTTTATTTTTTTCTATTGTTTCACTATAGATTGAAATTATTCTCTTCCCACATAGGAATTATGAATCAAACTTACCTATTTATATCTTCAAAAATCATCAACAGCCTTTGGTAAGTTATGTTGGACTTTCCAAATTATTTTGATCACTTTTCTGATCAGTCCTCAGTTTCAAAATTCTCATGAAATTAGTTCTTATGATGAAGAACAATCCTCACTAATGTTTGTACAATTGTTGCACTAAACTTTTAAAATAATATTTATAGGAAATAATGTTCTTGCATAATATTAGCATTGTCTGTCTTGAATCCTCAATTACTGTCAAATCGGTTATAAGATCTTCTATAAATATGTTTGTTTTTTTCTCAATTCTCATTCACTTCATGCATGTATTTCATATCATCCAATGCATCTTGTTTTGGTTATCTTAATAACTTCCTAAGGGTTCATTTTTATGCATAACTTCATGCATGTATAATGTATTCCTTGTATACTTGAACACACACTATTCACTTGTATTCTTTTTCCTCAATATGCACACACAATTCCTTATTTTATGTGTGCATGGAAATTAATGGGTGTATTTCATTCAATATAATTCCTTATTTAGTTATTTTCACACACCTAAACCTTTTATATGTTATTTTCTTTTATGTTTCATGCATTTCTATATGAATGGATGTGTACTAAATCTCCACTTTCTATTTCACACATCCAGTGTTCACTTCTTCTTTCTTCTTCATGATTGTACACACACTTCCTTTTCCTCTCTTCAATTTTTCTTCTTTCCTTTGGTTCTTTGTACACACATTTTTTCCTTTTAATTAGGGTCATTATAAGTGTATTATACATGTGTTTCTCTAATCCCAAATGGTAGTGGGGCATTGGATAGATTTTTCCTTCTTATTCACACGTTCTCACACAATTCTTCGGCCATTATCTTATTCTTTCCCACTCACCCCAAATGGGTGTGTTCTGCACTTGGTTTTTTCTTCTTTTGTGTCAAGGAATCACACATAGACCAGATATAGCCTTAGCTCCTTCACCAAAACTCAAGCCTGAGTATTCTTCTTTGTCTAAACCCGAGGATCATAATTCTTATTCTACATGACTGTCTACTGAATTTCTCAATCACACACAAGAACTAAATCTACTTTGTGCTTCTGGATGAGTCACAAAAATAAGGAAGGTGCAACACATTGTCCCTATTTGGTTTCATGAACCAGATTCTTCACAAGGAACATTGATGGTTTGTTTAAACCAATAACATGTCCCTGGTCTCCCTTCACACAGAGTGTGTGATTCTTCTTCAATAGATATCCTTGAGAGTGTGTAGCACCTGTCCAAGGTCCAAGGAGCTCTTCTTCTTCGCATAACAAGATGAACATGGAGTTACCTGTTTTGAAACAAGAGAACTCGTATATACGAGAGGCAACATCTCTTCTCATTTCAATGATCCTCCATTTATATGTGAGGATTAATGTGTTTATCTGTGTTCAAAACCCATAAGATATTCAATGAGATAGGGGCTTTGAATGCTTGAGATCTTGGGATTGAAAATCATGAAACGTGGGTAAAAGATATGCAGATAATCAGGGGATATTATTTTCGAATCGGGACTTCTTATTTTTGGAATAATCGTCACGTGCATGCACTATGAGTTACATGAAGTGCTTCTTCTTTAGCTCTAAAGCTCCAAGATGTGTCCTCACACCTTAGGTTGCTTCATCCACACAGGGTATTTGTGTTTAATTGCATGCATGAGAATCTACTTGCATGAATGTGTTTGTGGCATCCAGACAATTCTCATGCATTGGTTTTTATTGAAATTGGAGGTCGAAGAACAATCAAGGAGGTTTAGATTCATCTCTGGTGAGTTTTGGAGTCGGTTGATTCGAAGGATAAAGACAATGGCATGGTTGATAGCATACCATTAGATCATCTTACATCAGATAGCAGACGACCCTTATTAGATAGAAAAGCATGGATGAGATGAGCAGCTTAGATTAGTCGCGAGATTAGATGAATGGTGAGGACAGATTTTGTTGGCTAAAAAACCATCCCATGTTGAAACAAAGATGTGGGCTTCTCGTGGGTTATGTATCAAGTCGCAGTAGCAATATGCTCAGAATTCTCCCTCTCCCCTCACGGTAACTCCCTCTACCGCTTGTGTGCTGGCCTTGGCTGACTTCCCTGAGTCACGGTTGACCCATGTGGTCCAGCAAGTGTCTCGAGTTTAGGATTGGTTTTCTAGCACATGAGATTCCCAATTTTTTAATTGAATCCACATTCACTTTGTTTAACAATGTTCTAATACAAAATTTAAGTGCATGGCCACCTTCAAATCTTGTCTGGATGCCTTAATTCCAAACCCATGCATTGTTTCTTTTTCTTTCCACTTCATTATTTTTGGAACATGAATCCCAAAACACATTACTCATCTTCCTTCATCCAAAAATGGATGGGTATTTTCTTCTACTCCTCATGAATTGAAACACAATGCATGGAAACATTATATTTAAAAATGTGTTCTCCTCAACACATGTCTTGGTCCATGAAGAGCAGCAAAAGCAATCATCTGATTTTGTTCACCAACATCATCCAATTAGAAGAAATTGGAAGGATATTCTAAAGTCATCAAGTAATTAAGTATTTCATGGACTTATTCTAATGTTGTAAAAAAGTTTCATTCATTGACACAGATCTTGTACCTTAGGATCAGTTCAATCAATCATCTAAATTGACAATATGGGGAATTTCCTAATCATGGAATCAAATGCTATGAATATATAAAAACTATATAAGCATCATTAGATTTGTAACAGCTTCATCAAATTCATAGCAATGAGATATTCACATCTCATTGATCACCACCGCTAACTAGAAACTATTGATAGTACTTGTCAACTAATACAATTCATAATCACAGTGTGCTTTTCCCTGATTCAACAACATCACTTTAAGTGTCACCACTTCAATCATCATCACAACTTTAATCATTACCTTTATACACACATATTGGAACCTTATTGACAAAAAATTCAACACACTACTCAATAATCTCACCCTTTGTTTTTTTAATATCACCTAAGCAAACCAAAAATTGTATGGGTCAGTATGTGTTTCAATCTTTTATCCTCCTTATTGGAAACCAAATGCAAAGGTTAAGTGTGGTCTATTTAAAAACATGTTATCCTCCCTTTAAAGAATATATTCATGAATATTTTTGAGAGAGGGGTGATGTCATATGGTTCACTTTGCAAAGATCCTTTAGTTAATCAACTCTAAATCTACTTGGGCTAACCCGGTGTAGAAAACAAGATAGATATGACCAAGGTTTTCAATGATGTCCACAAACAACCAAACGTGTGAAATCATGCTCAAATTTATCAATGAATTTCTAAATTCAGCACATAAATCACCAACCATATTAAAATGTTCAAGGGCAAAGATAAATCTCCCCCTTTCATCCCATCTTTTCATCAATCAAGTACTCCCCTCTAATTGACATGATAAATAAAATTAATAATATGGGATGAAAGTGTGATTGGAATACCTTAGGTTTCAACTTCATGATATGATATATTTTTCATGAAATAATCTGTGACATCATCTCCTTCATATCCCCCCCTCCCTCAAGGGGTGGAATCTCATTGATTAACCTTTGTGGAAAATACCATCAAATAATATTCAATATATTCATGTTGATAATCTTCTACTATGGAACATTCCAAGTATTTATCAAATCATAAATAATCAGTCCAACTTGTTTTTCTCCACTTTTTTCATCCAATTCTCATATTGAGAATAACATATACCTTCAATTACATGCAATGCAAGAACACATATACAAAAATATAATGGAATAAGTTAGAACACATGTGATCTTCTTAATAAGAGAAACAGGGCTGAGGATTTCTTCTTAAACCAAGAACTCCTTTCCTTGTAACTTTAATGTGTCTAGTACTCTTCATGCTGGTGTCTCCTCTCTATTTATCATTTTGATCATTCATTTTCAGCATGAACCCTTTACTTCCATTAAACTTCTACTTGTGTGGATTGTTTGTCCTTACTTTTTCCAATAGTGAAGTATCGTCCACTAGGGCATGTTTTTAAATTTTCAACACATCCATTTGACCTAGTAAAAAAGTTATAAATTTTTTTCCATGATGTCCAGCCTTCTTGCAGCTTCCACACAATATTTATGAGACACTTTGGTTGTCATGTGCTGAAAAACTCTCATGGAATTATAATTTTATTTCATGTGGAATAAAATGTTGCCCCATTTACTTTTCTTTATCTTGTACTTCATCATCATCTCATTGTAGTTCTATAGAAATTCTCAATTGATTAGGCCACATAACTAAACATTACTTATTAACATTTTCTAGTTTGGATCTTCCACATGGATTCTTCAATGTTATCAAGTTAACTTTATTAGGAAACTAATATTAAATCAATCATATCTTCTCATAAATTGATTGTATTCTTAAGTTCATATTTCTTCCATTCATTTCCATGTCTTTTTTTACAGTGATCCTTGGTATGAACATTAATTCCATATTAGAAGCATATTTTCTTGGTAGTGCTTTTGGATCTACCACCCTTCAACTTGTTGGATTTAGAATCCAAGGTCTTCTCACCATTCCTCCTTGAAATTCTCTCAGGAGCATTTGCTTTTGGACCATTCTTCTACCTACTTCCCAAGGATGCTTCTTCTTTCTTAGCCAACTTTTGTGATCTTCTTTTATTATTAGCTTTAGATACATGTTCAAATTGAAACGTACCATCCTTTTATCCACTTCCATTTCACACATCACATGTTTTATCAATAAATCCAAATTTGTTTTCATTATACATATTCTCCTGGATCTGTGGATGTTGCCTCTTCTTCTATGGAATGTTCCCCCTTGAGATGGGATTATATTATGCATATTTATTTTTAGGATTGTACCAAAAATTTAATGCACAATGACCAAAAATTTTGTAACACCAACATTGACCCACGAATCTAGACTTCTTAATATCTTTTTCATAAGATTGTTGGGTCTTCTTTATGAAGTGTTGTGCTTTATTGGGGGAACCATCTTCCAACTTCTTCTTCTTATCCACCCTAGTCATGGTGGTAGGTTTCTTATCACATTTCCTCATCCATACTAATTTATTATTGTTCTTCCAACCATAAATTTTTGTAGAAAAACATTTAGAAACACTAGTACAAGATGGTTTGGATGGTACCTGTTTCTTAGAGGATGCTGCCATTGGATTAAAGGATGAACTATTACTCCTTTTGGAATCATATTACTCAATGAAATCTTATGTGGAAACAACTCTTCTTCTATTTTAGAAGATTTTACAACCATAGAAACTTTTTCATTTTTTCAAATGTATGGAATGATTTTACAAATAGAATCTAAAATAATTATTTCTGACAAATACTTCCCTACAATTCTTCAGTAACATGAGCATGTACTTAATTGAAAAGAGAAACTGTTTCTTCCATTGTCTTCACACATTTTGTGACAGTGTTGGATATGACAGTTGTTTTATCCAATTCCTCTTCCATGGAATCAACTTCTTCCACCTGTAATTTTTCATCTTGAATAGTACTGATGCGTAAAACAATATGTCTTGCCACTTCTCTAGGGATTAGCATCAGAATTTCATTGAGTATAGACTACATATCACTAATTGAATTATCATAATCATAGTGTGAACATGCCTCATACGAACAGTAATAATATAAAGAATTATCACATGTTGTACATTTCATATTACCTTTAGTAAAAGGTGTCTCCCCATTCGTAGTAAGCTTCTTCATCATTTCCTTACTTGTTTCATATTTATATTTTTTTTGAGTATTGGTAGATATTTCCATTTGAGTCTGCACACTTATTTCCTAAAATATTTACTTCATAAAGTCTCCCTTTTATCTTTTAGAGGTAACCTTCCCTCTGATACAAATTGATGTTCCCGGATCAGTGTGAATCACTGAGAGGGGGAGGGTGTGAATTGGTGATCCCTTTAAACTATTTACAAATTTATTCTTTTCGATTAAAACTCTGTGGAAAGTTAAATCTTGGATCTAATATTCTTGTGTATCTCATCCTTACCTCGAATTATTCTATAAATGTAAAGAAACTGAATGAAAGGATTTAAAAGGTTCAGTTAAAAGACCTTCTCCTTACTGTGTTGGTTATTCTCCCTAACACAGAATCTCCACTATAATCTTATTTTCAATTACAATGATTGATAAAGAGTCCCACTATATCTATATTGAGTCCCAAAGGAGGTTCTTTATGCTACTTCCCATAGTGTTTCTAGAGTCCCAATGAAGACTTCTTCTCCTTCCTGAATCACATAGGGGTCTTCTAGTTCTCGAGTCACATGATCAGCTTCTTTCTTTGTTATCTCTTGATTCACTTTAGATTGATCTTATGCTCTTCACACACAGGATTTATGAATCACACTTACCTATGTATCTCTTCATGAATCTTCAACAGCCATTGGTAAGGTTTGTTGGCCTTGCTCAATTATTTTGATCACTTTTATAATCTGTCCATAGTATCACAATGCTCAGGAAAGTAATTCTTATTCTGATAATGACCCAGCCTCACTAATGTGTGTAAAATTGATGCACACAACTTCTTCATGAATATTGATTGGAAAGAATGATCTTTTACACAATCAGCACTATCTGTCTTGAATGCTCAATCACTATCAACTCAGTTATAAGATATTATTTAAATATTTCTGGATTTAATATAAATTCTCATTCACTTCATGCATGGATTTCAGGGAATCCAATACCTCTTGTTTTGGGTATCTCAATGAATTCTAAATAGTGTGTGTTTATGCATAAATTCATGCATGTATAATGTATTTATTTTACACCCAAACACACACTATTAACTTGTAGTATTTTTTCTCAATATGCTCACACATTCCCTTATTTTATGGGTTCATGGACATACATGGGTTCATTTCATTCAATATAATTATTTATTTAGTTCCTTGCACACACCTACACCTTTTATAAGTTGTTTATTTGTTTTTCATGCATTTTTATATGAATGCATGTGTATGAAATCTCCACTTTCACTTGAACACACCCATTGTTCACTTCTCTTTTCTCTTTCACGAGTGCTCACACATTTCCTTTCCTTCTCTTCCCCTTCTCTTCTTTTTTTGGGTTCTTTGTACACACACATGTTCCTTATAATTAGGGTTCATTATAAGTGTGTTATCGATGTGTTTCCTCCAAACCTGAATGGGAGTCAGCCGTTGAACATATTCATCCTTCTTCAACACATGTGCACACACAATGCTTCGACATTCTTCTACTTCATGAAAACACACCCTGAATGGGTATGTTCTGCACTTGCTTTTGTCTTCTTTTATCTCAAGGTATCTCGTATCTCACACGAACCAGATACATCTCTGTCTCTTTCTTCACCAAAAATCAATCCCGTGACTTCTTCATGCAAACCTATGGAGTAAATTTCTTATTCTTCATGACTGTCTAGTGAATTTTTCAATCACACACACAAACCAGATAGGCATCGTGCTTCTGTATGTGTCACGCAAATAAGGGAGGTACAATACACTATCCCCGTTTAGTTTCACGGACCAGATTATTCATGAGGCACAATGAGGGTTTTTTTAATCCTATCATGTGTCTGTGTTTTTTATTCACACAGAGGGTGTAATTATTCTTCACGGGATGACTTCGAGAGGGTGTAGAACCTACCGAAGGTATGAAAATCTCTACTTCTTCACATAGCAAGATGAACAAGGAGTGCACTATTTTGAAACAAGTGCACTCATATATGTGGGTGGAAGAATCTATTCTCTACTTAGTGATACTCTATTAATAGGAAATTATTAATGTGTTTCTCCATGTTCAAAACCCATAAGATATTCCATGAGATCAGGGCTTTGAATTACTGAGATCTTTAGACTCAAAATCTTCAAACACTGGTAAAATATAATCCGATAATAGTGGGATATTTTTTTTTAACACAGACTTATTCTTTGTGGTATAATTCTCACGTGAATTAAATGTAATTAAAATGAAATGTATGCACTGTGAGTCACATGCAATGCTTCTTCTTGAGATCTCGAGCTCCAAGACGTGGCCTTCCACCTTCAGTTGCTTTGGCCACGTGGGATTTTTGTGTTTCAATGCATGCATCAGAATATACTTTTATGAATGTGTTAGTTATTTATATATGACACTAATGCATTAGGTTTGATCGAAAATGAAGTCCAAATATCAATCAAAGCAGTTTAGCTTCATCTCTATAAAACTGTGGCATCGGGAGATTTAGAGGTTGAAGGCAACGACATGGTTGATTGCTGACCATTGGATCAGTATAGATCAAATAACTGACGACCCTGATTAGATTGCAGAGCATAGATGAGATGATCATCTCATATTAGTCGTGAGATTAGATTAATGGAAGGGATTTCTTATTTGGGTCAAAAAACAATCCCACATTGAAAAGAACATGAGGAATTATCATGGTTTATGTATCAAGGCATGGTAGCATATGCTCAGAATTCTCTATCTCCGCTCACAGTATCTCCTTGTACCATGTTCACACTGTGGGTGTGCTCTATGACCAACTTATGCTTGCTTCCACCCCAGGGCATGCTCTGTGCCCACTCTACCTATACATGGCTCCTTCTGTCACTTGTGGGCTCACCTTGGCCAGATTCCCTAAGCTACAGTTGACCCATGTGGTCTTTCAAGTGGCTCGGGTTGAGGCTTGGTTTCCTAGCTCGTGGGCTTGCCAATTTTTTAAATGATTCCACATGAACTTTTTTTAACAAAGGTGCAATACAAAATGTATGTTCATGGACACCTTCAAATCATGCATGGATTCCATAATTCAAAACCCATGAATGGTTTCTTTTTCATTCCTCCTTTTCGATTTCTTTTTGGAACATGAATCCTAAATCACATTACTCTTGTTTGTTTATCGATCCATGGATGGATCTCTTCTTCTACTCCTCAAGCATTGAAACACAATGTATGGGAACATTGTAGTCAAAAATTTGTTCTTCTCAACACATGTCTTATTCCATAATGATTTGCATAAGCAATCATCTTATTTTGTTCACCAATTTCATCCAATTATAAGCTATTAGATTGATCTTCTAAATTCATCATACAATTAAGTATTTAATAGATTTCTTAAAATTTTGTAACAAAGTGTCACTCATTGAAACATGTCTTGGAACTTAGGTTCAGTTCAATCAATCATCTAAATTAACAATATGTATAATTTTCCTTGAATGGCACCCAATGCTATGAATCCATAACAATTATCCAGGAATCGTTATCTTTGTAACAGCTTCATCATATTGATAGCAATGATTTATTCCCATTTCATTGATCCCCATTTCCAACCAACAACTATTGACAATACTTTTCAACTAATACAAATAATAATCAATGTCATATTTTCCCTAAGTCAACAAAATCACTTTAAGAATCACCACTTCAATCATCATCACAAATTTAATCTTGACCTTTCCATACACATATTGACACCTTATTCACAAAAAATGAAACACTATGCTCAACACAATTAAAACATCTTAAAAATTTGATGAAATATATATAGCATATTTTTAATGATTTTTATAGCTAATAATGTATGCTTCAATATACTGCAATGGTGAGGTAATTCATACTAATCAGGGTTTTAGCTATAGCTATCAGCTACAATAGTGGAAAATCTTCATGAATTTGTGAAATTGGAAGAGGTTTGTAGGAAGATTTATAGTCGGTTAAAATTGAGGTCTTATCAACCAGTTATATCAATTACATATCGACATCTTCAGTATCTTGAGCGCCTATGGCATGTTGAGCATCCTCTGCTCAATGATGAGGATTGGGTGGATGCATCATTGTTGTTCATGCAATAATGCAATAATGGTTTAAAATAATTATATGTGGTTATTTCTGATATCAATGAGGTATGATATACAACCGAAAAAACATGTTTTTTGAGCTTTGTTGAATTTTATCATTCACATCAAACTCAATAATTTTCCTCTAATATGAATCTATTAATAGAGCCAAATTATTAAGTTGATGATAAAAATATGTAATGAATTACAGGAGACACCCCCATATATATTATTGATTTAAATAATTCCCATTATATAATAAGTAATTATCTGATGATGCATCATGAAATGATGTAGGTGAGGATGATGTGGGGAATGATCCTTCTAAGGTTCATTAGATATATAGGAAACAACTAGTTAGTGATAATCATCCTAAATTATTTACTTCTTTATTCAAAGGAATTTCACATGAACAACATTTTGATTTGGATTTCCTTAAACTAACTACTGAATTCTCTATGATTATAGGCAATAAATCTGTATCCACTAATAACACCATATCTACTGGGTAGGATTTTGAAATCAAATTTATTCTAAAACAATAACCCATAAAGAAACATTTTTCATTTATTTTTTATGATTATAAGAGGTAAAAGTATCTAATTTGATTTGATAAATACAATCTAGACTATAAATTTTTAATGTGGGTAATATAAGAAAAAAATCACGTTGGAAGATAACCAAATTTTAAGGACCACATACATGTCTACATTTATGATTCTTTTAGGATAACTCTTCACTTGATATAGAGTTTATACCAACTATTATTGTAGAGATGATATGAATATGTTAGAATGTTCCTATGACCCTTGTCTAGGAACGAATAAAAAAATTTTAAAATATACAATATATCCTATGAAAAAATCATGCAATGGAAGACAAAAGAAAATTGTGGAAGTTTATGGTGATTGGGATGAATTATATGTAGTATTTTTTAGCTAATGGGATTTTTGTCTCCCAATAATAAAGTTATTTATTATTTGGACAGTGCTGAGTATGTATCCCCAGATCATAAAGTTGATCAAACAAAGGTTAAGTTTTGTCGGCCATTTTGGGCATTCATTCCATGTATCGCTGCTTTTCCTTTTTGTAAAAAATTAATCCCTGTCAATGGAAATTCTCTTTATGGAATGTATATAGGTGTTCTACTTATTTATACAATACAGGATGGAAATAATTATTCTCTGCATCTTGAATTTTCTATTATTGAAAAGGGGGATTTCGAATCATGGTGTTGGTTTTTGGTTTCTTTATGAATTCATGTCACACAAATCCAAGGAGTGTGTCTGATATATGATCTCCATAGAACAATTATAAAAGACATTAATAATGATGGTGTTTCATAGAGTGAAACAAATGTTTATTATAGATATTTAATTAGACATATTTTAGGTAATTTTCATAAGTATTTCAGAGATGAAACAATAAAAAATATGATTATAGATGTGGGTATGTTTTCATAAACATAATTATTTTTGAATTGTTTTAATATCATTTTAAATAAATTATTCACTTACAATTTCATCATTTGAGCCCCAAAAAAGAGATTTTGATAAATTAATTGAATAAATTTGTAGGGGTAATCAAGATTTATATTATTATATTATGCATAATTCAAGGGATAAATGTTAATTATGACATTATGGTGGTGGTAGATATGGACATATGACCGCTAACATTGAAGAGTGCATAAATGGGGTCTTCAAGGGTGTGGGTAATCTGTCAATCAAAGGGTATGTACAATACTAATTTTATAGATGTGTGAAGTACTTTCTTAACCTGTCAGAGTAGTCCATTCAGAGGATGAAAAATGAAATGAATTTTGGTCATAATTTCCAAAGAGGTAGTGATCAAATATGGTAGGATGCAACATCATTTTGTGTTCAAAACATTGATCCATTTGTGAGACAATTTTAGGTAACACAGTTCTATCTCACAGGAAATAGCGGTCAAGTATTGGTAGTCATATTGGAAATATTTAATGTAATTGTGTTTATTTCCAGGAATTGAGATATCCCAATATGTATTGAATTGTAGTTTTTACATCAGTGAACATATCATGGGAACCCAATGTTGATCATGTGTATCAAATGATCACTCTAGTTGACTGTGATAGTTCACCTTGGATGCTTATGGGTGACTTCTTTACTATTTCTTTTCCTATTGATCTATCGATCGTGGTCCCTGATATTACCATGATTCGTATTATGGATTTTTCATTTATGGATTTTTTTATTTCTATATTTTTTTAATTTATGTCTTGTAACATTTCTAGTTTGAATCAAAAATAATTATTTGACATTTTAAACATTTACCTTTCCCATTCATCAGCCAATTGTGGTAACTGATATTACCAGTTTTCACCCTCATGGATGACCAAAGACTACTCATATAAATAATGAGACGGACTAGCCTCGAAAATGGAGAGTTGGACTATGATGCAACATTTTTCACACAGAATGGCATACTCATAAGATGTACCCAAGTGGTCTAATTCACATCATCCTTGATTGAGATTATGTATTTTTCATGAATGTGAACATTTTTTCGTATGTATAATTTTTCATGAATTGATCATTTTATTTTTGGATTGTTTTGTCTCTGGTTTGTTTAATTTTTAGTTTAAACCATAATAGATTTTTTTTTATTTTAATGATTATGAAATTAAATACAAAGTGGAATTGATTATCAGTATGTTCATCCTCTAAATGAGTTATTCTTAAATATTTCCTTGAAATAACATAGTTAGTTGAATATATCAACCAATAAAAAATCCTATGTGGTATTTTCATCTCATTTGATATATATAAAATTATTTAGAAATAAATTAATCATGATTGGAGATCATTAAAAAATGAAATTGATATAATAACCTTAAATTATCAATCACATGTATTTTTTTATCTCATCTTTCATCATAATTCTTAATTATGAATGGTAATTGTCTACATAATTTTTCTTCTGGTAGATTGTTGAAATATATTTTACAAAATTTATTGAATAAACTATAAAAAGTAATGATGATATCAAATGCTGAGATGACCAACCCTCCACTACATACATTCTAGGATAGTCGTGTTTCACAGATAGTCATAGAGGGACATCCAGTTATTGATTTCAGTGTATAGAGGTCTCATAATTTCTATCATGTTTCACCTCCTCCATCCATCATCACTCATCTTCCCTTTGCTGGGTTCTATGATGTAGTGATGTGAAACTCTGCATTCATTGGACATTAAATCATTGATCTCCTAGTGAAGATATGGATTCCAGAGGAACATACATTCAACTTTCTAGGGGGAGAGATGTATATTACACTAGAGGATGTGACCATTATGTTGGGCCTCTCCATCGACTATGTCATTATTATACGTTGAGCTAGTTTGCATTGGTTTGATCTAGTTCATAGACTACTAGACATTAAGGTCTGGGATGGTGGTAGGTCCATCATTAGGAGCCGATTATGCATCTCATGGATAGAAAATAAATTCAACCATCTAGACGATGATGCTGATGAGATCACCGTGCTGACATTTTCATGATCACATATTCTGAGACTTATTGGAAGCACAATCTTCATCGACCATTAAACTTCATTTTTTCATTTGATGTATTTATCATGAAAGGAGGATTTGGGCTAGATAGGGAGGTGTTTCTAGGGGTTTTCAGTTCATTAATATACATATAGAGTGATCTAAATTACATGTTTCATCAATAAGATGAATATTACTAGATGAATATTCTTATTGTGATGTGAATATGGGAGTCTATCCCTCGTTTATCTCAACATGATCGCACACCACAACCAGTGAATATTTTATGGAAGTTCCCACATGGATTATGGTATGTCTTTCCTTTATTTTAACATAAAAATCAATTGTATACGTTTCTATGATGAAATACAAGTGTAAGAATGTTATCTATAGGTGGAGTTAGGTAGATTTATATTTAGATATAGCCATACATGATGTCTATGATTATAGACTTATGCTCAAAATTCTTCAACCAGATTTCATATCTTATTATTAATTATATAGATAAATTATGATTTTGTTTAGTACATGAATTAATTTATGAATTTTATATTCATTGTTTTTTTTATTTTTAGTACCATGGATGTCATATATTTTTCCTATAATCCTATGTATCCCACCTTACTGTATGATAATACATGTTAGTTAATCATGCATCATACCTATGATTCATTTTCATATTGTTTAGTGGAATCATACTGATAGAGATATGAGGTATTTCATTTTATATCATCCCATTCCCACACCACCCAGCCTGTTAACTTAACTTCATTCCTTAATGATGTTAGGGAAGTGAGTCTTTGACTAGAGATAATAGCAATAATGATATATTGATATGTGTGATAGATAAACTCAGTCCTGATTATGAGGGGCTAATACAGTACGTATGAATTTATCATATCAACTGGATCATGGGCCTTGATACCGCATATCCCCAGTGAGATATCTTATGCAACATAGAGGAGGCTACCTTGAGTTGGTAATAATTCTTCCTTACAACAACCGTGTTTTTATTAAATTTAGTTAACTACAAAATTTGTTTTTGAGGGGTTCTAGTATCACCCAACTCATTCACATCTCTGATCCCAAAAAGAGATGTGCCCTTAACCAGGCCTATTTTCATAGAGTAGTAATAGATCTTTTTCTTCCCCTGAATGGGATTTATCACAACATTTTCTTTGATGTGTAAAGTGATACTGATCCTAATATAGATGTTCCAGAGGGTTATAAGACTATTATGAATGCATATGTGGAACAGGAGTATGGTTTTCATCATGATCAGCTAGATTATCCTCCATTTACTAATATATATGATCCACAAACATATCCAAAGGCACAGAAATAGACACAACCACAACCAGAGGCACATAATCTTAGAGTGTTGAATTGTGTTGTAGTGATAGAGGATAACTTGGTTGTGTTTCATTGTTTTCTTTTAATATGTAGATATTCACTACATAACAACCATATTCTTCACATATTGGAATGATTTCTAGTGAAAATCCACTACCCTTGGATTTAAGATAGGTTACATGCATTTGGACTGTATATCCACCACCTATCACATATGATGATGTAGAGATACACATCATATATAATACACATGATCTAAATACATCAATACATTGTCATTAATAGATATTTAATGGATATATTCTATATACATCTTGGTATGTAATAGAGGATAACCTGACCTCTCCTCTAGGATTTTACTTATTAAAAGAGGCCTTCCATGTTTCGATCCGCCAAATCAGGTCCCTCAATATCTGATTGAACCTCCTCCTTTTTTTATGAATCATCCAATAAGGTTTTTTTAGAGTCTTTCATTATGTGGGGATAAGCCACATTTACCTAAACTCCATATTCGTGTATATCATTGTTGTAAAACACCCTCATACAACCTTTATTGAGGGATTAATACTGGATCTCTTCTTCCTAATATTGATCTTCACCTTCATTGAGTGTATCAAGCACTCAAAATAGGTTATAAGTTTTCATCTACACCTTACTATTATTTCCCAATCCCAGCATATTATTGATTGTAGAGTAACATGAATTTTATGGTAGGATAGAATCTTCCATTCTATAAGAGGGGAATAATTATGGAGGCTTCATCTGGAGAAGAATCGAAAAATGGTCCAAGTCCTTATCACATGAAGTTTCAAAAGGAGAAACTTATCTAGGTATAGAAAAATGAGGTATTTACTTCCAAAAAGAAACCATTTAGAAGCCCTCTTCATCTATGGAAATTACCTCGAGTGAAGGATTTTCCATTATTTCTTGATCAATATAACTATGGTATTTTATACTACTAATGGAAGAAGGATTTTTACCACTACCTTTATGGTGATCCAATTTCAGATCAGAATCCTAGGTAGGAAGGAAACCTTCCAGTTTCATGTCTCTCTTTCCAACATGTCCATACAAAAATAATCCCCTTAGAGACAACCTATTTGGGAGAATATTTCTCTTAGGGTGTGTTAGTCAATTTTGAGTTTTGAAAAAAAATATACTTACCTCACAAAGGATTATAAAAATCTAGCTTTTTCTTGACTTTCCTAGCTCTTAATTGATCAAATATTTATACAAGATCTTCTGGTCAATGATCTCTTTAACCAAAGCCTCATCGGATGATTTAGTCTCATTTTCTATCCCCAATTACACTTTCTATTCCTATTAATTGATGGTATGATGTCCATTAAACTCCATTTTAAGATCTCTTGTAGCAGTAAGAAAACCATGCTTCCCCGAGTCTGCAAGTGCACCAGAACATTCCCTCTGATGAGGGACACTCTTCCAATGCAGAGAACCGTCCTCATTTTGGGTATCATAAGAACTGATAATGTCTTTAATAAAGGGACCCTTCTATCCATCTGAGTGAAATACATTAGAAATACACGGATCATAATAATCTTCCTAGATCCCCTCCATGGTTTGTACATGTGAAGCATTTACCATTACATATTGTACAATGGATTTCAGACCAGGATCACAACCTTCTAGACCTCCCTCCATGTGATATACCTATCCATCATTCTCTAATCCACCTTGAGTAGTAGATTTCAAATGATTAATCTTTTTAAATCATGATTTTTCATCATTTCCTCGAGTATAGAAAAATAAAATAACAGTAGACCTCTTGCAATTCAATAAATAATGACCAATGGCCTTGAACTCTATGAAAAATTGAGGGAATTTTTCATACTCAATTCTTAGTTCACATTCATCATCATTAGTTGAATGAAATAATATATCAACTAAAGTATAATGCATGTCTTCATTAAATAAAAATTGATCATGGTGAAAAAATTTGGCAACGTCAATTTCCTGGCCCATTTTGATAGGGACCCGAATAGACAGTTCAATATCAAATAAAAATCCTCTATGATAGATAATCCAATTTAATCCATAAAACTTGATCCACATATAACCTGAAGAAATACCTACCTCCAAAGGATTAAATTTTCTACCCCATTCCTAGATGTATATAAATCATATATTGAGATAGATCGAACCAAAAACCTAATCCCACATTTTCATATTTTTAGAAGTGAAGAGGATGTGGGAAAACCACGGCCCAAAGAGACACATTTCCAAGTGGAAAATACCAATATTTTAGTGAGGGGATATGCAAGATCCTTGATTCTCCATGATTTCAATCCTCTTGGAAAAAAATTACATTTAATGATTGAGTGCTCACCAATTTCCATTCATTCTAAGACAGTGACTGGATCTTCCTTTACATGAGAAATGTTTCCCTTCCAACAAATTCCACCACCACCAGCATCCGATAATGGAGAGAAGTAACAACTCCACATTGAATCATCGAGTGAGGTCGCTACAACATTCCCTCCACCTGTGGATTTCCTATCTACCATTTTAGCACCTATATGCTTCTGGGAATAAAATTTTCATTTAACAAGAAAAGAAAAAACCATTTCTTGAGGAGGTAAAGACGCCATTAACATTGAGTCCTGATCTCCATTGTGAATTTGTGTGAGAAGCTCTCGCAAGCCCTTCATCTACCCCTCAATTTTTATAGTGTCTATTAATTGATAACATAATAATATAATATTTATTATTAATAAATAATACAATTGATAATTAATAAATATATTACTTATTGATAAATTACTAATGTTTTTATCAATAAAAAATTCACAAATATTTATAAATAATAATTAATAAATATTAATAATTTTAATAATAAATATGTTTTTATTAATCATGTATATAATCAATTAATAATACATATTAAAAATAATATAATTCTTAAATAGACAATATATTTTTCAATAAAAAATTTTCCTTATATTAATTGATAATAAATAATATTTAAAGTGCTTTTATTTATATTAATAATGAAATATACTATTATTAATTATTAATAAATAATACAATTGAAAAATTAATAAATATATTACTCATTAATAAATTTATAATAATTATATAAAATAGTTTATAAATATTTATAAACATTACTTATTGACTAATATTGTAATATATATAAACATAAAGAGGTGTGAATGGGGTCCACGCCTCCTTGTTCGTGGCCAAAAAGGACTATCCTTGTTCACACTTCTTGGGAAAATGGAGAAGTGTGAATGAGGTTCACATATCTTTAAACGTAGTTTAAAAATACATTGAAACCTATCCCTTTTTACAATTTATTAAACTCATCAATCACACTTAAAAAATCCATTATACTTTTATTTATCTCTTGATATTTTTTTCAGACTTATAGTGCCCCCAAAAAAGTGGTATCTCCCAAAATAGTTGTATCAAATCCATGAGCATTTAAATAGTGATAGTCAGTATTCAAAGTGGTGGGAATAAATTTCTGAGACCATATTCATGAATATATCATTGATATTATTATAGAAGTATAAATGGAATAAAAATGGACCTAAAAAGTTAATAGATGGTGTAAACGTTTGGGTCAAACCCAGGGTATTGTAGAAGATGATGTTTTTCAGGACGATGGTGATTTCCTAAAAACATATTCCAACAAAATCTCTAGCATTCCATGTTAGTGAAAAATAAATATTGTATCATCATTTAATCTCAACCATTGATACTATTTTGATCAAATCCTTGTTAATGAGAGTCTATTTTTGGTGATCTCGAAGTTGATTCTCTTTATTTAGATCATTCTAGACACATCTGTTTGTTTTGATTTTTTATAAAATCTTTTTCTGTAAACAGAGGAAAATTTTAGTAACATGATTAAACATAATACTTTTGATTATTTCATCTGGAAACCCAAAGTGTATGATCATTTATATATAAAATATTTGTGGGGATTATAATTGATATCACTAATCTCATTATAATGAAATCATAGGAATCTTCAACAAGTGTTTAACCAATGGGAATACATCTATGGGTACCCCCAGTTGATACAGAGAGGTTCATGCTCAACAGGAAGTGAAGTAATCAAATCCTTTAGTATCTCAATAAGAGTATCTTACAATATTTTTCCAATGAATATGGTGCTTCTATTATATGGTGGAAAATGAAAAATATGTACATAAAGAAAATCGCATAGAATAAAGAAACCTGATATGTTTTCCTTCCAACTTAATGTATAATGATGAGAAGAATGTATTGTATCACATGAGATAATTCTAAGGTATTCATTATAATTATAATTCCCTGAAAATTTTGGTGGATGATGACTTACATATACTCTAGACTTTTATTTCATTACTAAATACCTAAGACACATTGGTTGTGTCTACCAGTAATTCAAAACCTGATGGAAAGGTCACTATTGAAATTGTGGAGGACATATTACCGAACGAAGAATATATAAGTAAGGATGAGGGATATACTTAAGAATAATAATACCTTATCATAAACATTCAAATTTTTATTAACATAGAACAACAAGGACTAATGAAGAGTCTAAAATGGAAGACAACAAGATAAACAACATCACCTTTAGAAGTCTAAAAAAATGAAGGCTGAGGAAATCCCCTCTTCTCAAATTGGCCCCCTCCGACTTCAAACTAAAAAAGTAATTAAACCCAATACTATTAACATCGTGATAACTCACCAAAGCTAAGTATTCTTCCAATTTATTTCCCTCCCTCAAGGTATGGGAATCCTTGATTCCATCCCCTAATATACTACAACATTTCCTGATGATATAAAGAATAGACCATGGAATCATACCTGCACTTCGAATAGCATTATATAGTATCATCGAGTCCATTTCAGACTCTATAACATCCAAGACTTTTTTGTACAATTAATAAGAACCTAAGGCATGGTTCATGCTTCATCCAGAAGATTTATCCCCTATCCAAGACTAATTGAAAAAGGAAAAAAACTGATACACTCTTATCTCTCTCCACTGCTCCTCCATGAATATTTCCAGCCACACTGGACCCATCACAATTCATCTTTAGACCTTCAACAGGAGGATGCCAATATACCCAATTTCCCAGACTACAATCACCCCCTGGGATTATAGATCAACACCCTACCATAGCTGCTGTAAGTAAGTATCATCCCTCCAGTTACCCATGGCTTTAACAAAATCAAATATCATACTTTTAACCTTTGATATAATCTATTATCCATTTGAGGCTAGCCCTTCAAAAATACATTTTTTTCTCGCATGCCACAAGAACCAATGTAGAGGCCCGAAGCTTGACCTACATGGACAATACATTAATTTTTTGGAATACTTAATACATAACAAAAACCAAACTCAAAGATCGTAATAGTTTAGTGTCTTTGGAAACTTGGAACATAATCTTCTAATCATGGTGAAAGATCTTCAACATCTCCCATAATATCTTCCCCTTTTTATTTTCTTACCTAAAATCTTTCTTTATATCCTGGGGAAAAGAAAACATATAAAGGGTGATCTCAAATGATTAGTAAGGGTAAGCATGGGGAAAATAAAACAAACCATACACATTTGAACTTCAAAACATGAACATAAAGTTTAAACATCAAAATCTTGAGTTGTGAAATAAATATTTGATGTACATAAGGAATAGATCATAAAGAAACATCAATCATGATAAAATACCATGGGAATAAAACATGTAATTGTTTAAAACCATTAATCACTTGATATTATTTCCATAGTAGCCAAGGTATTTCTGCCAAGACCATCTTAGTGTACAAAATCCCTTTCTGAATCGAGTTCACTCCACGTTTCAGTCCTGTAACATTGAACTGGATTAACTTACCATTCTATCTATGTCTATCTCATGAGATATAAATCATTATCCAATGCATTTGAGGGAGGTATAGGTCTCACCCATCTCATAATTAAATCGTTTTTTCGTGTGCCACAAAATCATAAATCATACATAATAGCATAACCCATGTAATAGAATGGGATTCTTAAACATCATGCCATCATAACATAATCCATATATAAAAAATGGATATCATTTCATCATAAGAAAAATCACACCATGTAAATAATATTGAAATTATACTTGAAACATACACATATGAAATAATGTCATCTTAGGTGGAAAATGGTTTTGATAAAACACTTGAAATGAATTCTTGAAGAAAATATCCTTTCTTTTTTAAAATCATTTTCTTTACACAAAATGACATGAAATTTTAAAATAAAAAGATTTTGTAGAAAATAGTCATGAAATATTGTAGATTAAGCTCTATAAAAATCCTTTCTTGTCGTATAAATTAAAAATAACGTTCTCCTCGTACTTTCGTCAGAAAAGTCAAAACGTTCTCTGTGTGGTAAACAAAAGTAAGATTCCTTTCATAACATGTGGTAAATTTAAAAAAAGGGTAAAAAGGACTTTAAAAATACATGCAAACATTTTTGGAAAATGTGGGCATGGATGATAACAATAACCCTAGTAAATACTTACGAATAACAATCTTGGATAAAAACGAGATTGAAAAATCATCCCTTACCTTATGTCTAATATGCTTCGTATGTATCCGAACATCCTGTATAATGATTTAAATAACGTAATTGACTTATTACAGAATCATATTCATTGATATGATATAATATATAGTTTACTTATGACTTTATATTACCCGTTCTTTTGTAAATTTGATGTTAAAAGCAGTGATTTGGGTAAAATCGTTTCACTTATTGTACATGTTTCGACTTGTTGTTCTTGATATTATTACTTATATCCTGATTTACTTAATTCCAAAATGTAAAACATGATTTATATATAATATATATTCATCATATACATATATATATGATATATCGATAAATGTAATGAAATACACCGTTCATGGAGACGGTAGGCCGTACGTACGCATGAACGCTATTTTCGTTTCCTTATTGAATTGAATGGAATTTAGTAGATGAAATAAATATATATATACATAAATCCAGTATAATTATTATGTCATATATTTCATTATTATTCATTATATATACTTTATAATCATTCAATAATGGTTAACATGGAGAATGAATCTCATCGCGTTGTGGAGACGGTAGTCCGTACGTACGCACGAGCGATGATATCATTCCCATGATCGTGGAATTGTATTGAAGTTTATTTATAATATTTAAGAATCAATATAACCTTACAATCATCATATATAGTTATTTATTTACACCATTATACCCATCCAATTAAGGTGGTGGTCGAAAACAGATTACACCACGACGTGGAGACGGTATTCCGTACGTACGCACGCGCGGTGATTTCGTTTTCCATAGGATGGATAAAAGGTGAAATAGGGTTGTTTTATATTTATAATAACATATAAGTATATAATTAATACTGATGTTATTACTTTATAATGATACAACTAAATAAGAAGAAGTATAAGATGAAAGAAACTTGAGAGAATCGGAAGAAGAGATTACCTCTTCTTCGACGCACCTCCTTTAAGCTTCCTCTTATGGAAGTAGAGTTGGTCTTTTAAGAATAACAGAACCTCCAGAATTTTTATAGGGAAGTGGAGAAGAGAAATGGGTAGGGTTTGGTCGAGCTTCAAGTCTCAAAAGGGTGTGAAGAGAAGAGGGAAGGGGTGCCATTTTTATAAGGGAGGAGAGGGGCACCTTCGGAAAAACTTAAAATATTATTTTATAATAAAGTCATATTCGGTTTATAATAGCTCCAAATTGATTTATTTAGAATCTAAAGTGGTTATGGGTCTAAATACTCTCAACCAATAGATTTTAGACAAGTTTAGGTTACAATTTTAACCTTATCATTTAGATTTAACTCTAAGTTAAATAATTTAACTTTTACCGTGTCTTCTTGTTTTCTTACACTATATGGTTAATAAACTTACTATAACAAGACAAAAAAACCCCAAGTGGTTCATTATTAATATATATATTCTTATTTAAGTCATTTGGCCGAACCTTAGATTTTTATTAATAAAATAACAATTAATAATATAATATTTGTTTTAAAAAATATTTTAGGTCGATTTGGACACTATTTGGTAATTGATTTTTATAAAAATTATAACACCATGATTAGTTAAAAAAAAGTTAATTAAATCAATATTAACATGTCATATTAACCTATAAAATTAGTGAAATTCATAAAAAGTCTCAAATTACATTTATTTGGGTATTTATAATATCAATTACTTTAATATTTGATTATTTAGGTAATTACTACATCACCATTGTGTCATAAATATATTAAATTATTTAATATGAAAAAATTATAAATAAAATACCGTTAGGTATTAAATCCTTTTATATTTCTAATTAATATTTATAGTCTAATTTATCTTATGTATAACCCTATTAAAAATGAATTAGTTATTAAACATTGATTTTAACTATTTTAACCCTTCTTTAAATAAATTAATAATAAATGTCCTAATCTAATCCAAGTAGACCTAAATGGTAATATTTTATTACTAAGGTTATTTTTGGTCGAATTACACTTATCCAATAGAATTATGACATGTGTTAGGGTAATAATAATATCATTTGTACCCTTAATTACCCTGTTTACTTTTAACCGTGGTAAATAAAAGTAAAAAGTTACTATTCACCAAAAATTATTTTCATCTCATTGAACCACATTTTAGTCCATTTTATTAACTATGTCTTTATGATTTTTGAAATTCCACTCACAGAAGTGATAAAATTATGTTTTAGGTGAATTTCCAAATTCTCCTAGGAGGTGGGTAAAAGACGGTGAAAAGTTCAATAACATTTTTATATATCTAAAATTATTATAAAATGACTCCAATGAATTACATTGAACTTATATAGGTATTATGTATCAATTTTTATCTAAAATAAAGTTAAATAAAATAAATAATTATTTGAATAAAAAGTCGGTTTTTAAATAGTAACCCAGTGTTTTCACTATTCATCAAAAATTGAAAGTTTTCAAAAAAATACCAAAAATTCACCCTAGGATAATTTTGATATTACGAATCCAAAAATGAAGTCCATTTCGAAAGATAAAATTTATAAAATTTTAAATAGTGGGTATTACTATTCATAACGGCTAGTTTATATAACATATCGTTGTTTAGTGAAACTCGGTATTACGTACAACACACGTTATCGTGGAAGGCAGCGATTGCATGTAATGCAAGCCAAGTCAGGGATGTGTGTAGTGAAAGCTTCTTTTGGTGTAGCGTACAACACAAGACATCAATAAAATTAAAAAGAATATTTTTCATAAAATCTCAGGGTGTTACATTCTACCCCCCTTAAAATGAAATTCTCCCTCGAAATTCGTCAGGGTTATAAATGGTTTACTACTCGAAATTTTCTTTAATAGAAACCCACATCGTAAAAAGGAATACCAAAACCAATATTTAAAAACTAAATTATGAAACCTAACGGTTACCCAAATTAACTAATCACTAGGTTTCCACATAGAAGAACATAGGTGAAAATATGTAGATGGAAGAGAAATCTAACCATCATGTTCTGATGGAGAGTGGTAGAGAATATGGCTATAAAAAATACAACAATCACAAAGCCCTAAATTTGTGATGATTTAAGGTACCATCTGATTCATCAGATATAAGAGTACTAGGACAACATTTTTGGTTTTCAATATCATTTCCCTAAAGTTGAAAATTTTGAATTATAAGAAATACTTACTTTATTTTGTTACAATCTCACTGTTGTTTGTGCCTTGAACAATTTCCACTTCATCTCTTAAAGAAATGAAGTTTCATTTGTCTTCCGTGAAGTGTTAGCAGGTCATACAAAAGAATAATAGGTCATTCCATCTGTCTCAAACATAATATTAGCAAAAGTTATATACATAAGTCCATCTATGGTGAGATTAATCGTATATGGTTCCTAAAATGGGCGTATACTTCGTATACCACATAATAAATTGAAACTAATTTATACTAACCAGGGACTTCCTGTAGGCCAGTGGTAGACGATAAAGGCATGTCGCACTTCGGTTGTGTGTTCTATTCTCACAGCCTTGTCTGATCTGACAGGTTGTCGCCCTGTTTTGCAGGTTATCCTTTTTCTAAAACAATACTATTATAATAAAAAGTTATATCTTTAAAAAATACCATCTGATGTCCAACATAATCCATTCTAATATTTTGGCTTATCCAAAATACATATGTCCAATCTCATAGTATAAAGAAAATGATTACTTGAAATGTCACATAACAAGCACGTGAATGCCATAATTTATCCCCCATATATCATAAGATATATCTTGTTGGTCACATTCCAAACATGTGAATACCTTAATCAAGTATTCTTTTGAAACATGAATTACCATAGAACCTTAGTGAAAACATGAGTGTTGTAAAAAGTTAACTCTTTCCACATACCAAAATCCCCAAAATTCTATATACTCAAACCATGATATCACTTAGTCCTTATATCAATCATGAGATCATGAATACTGTCAAATAATTTATTTTCTTCTTATCCCTTCATTATGCGTATATCATCTGCTTTCCAAAATATTTGAATCACTTTTCATGGTTACCGGTACCATATTCTTATAGAAAACCACAATGGACCAATACACAGATATTTCAATATAATATAAAAGTACCTCAACAACATTATTATTGATTTCCAATACATAAGCCCTTTAATCCATCCTCTTCGATGATTGGCTTGGAATAGGTCCTTACTCGATTTAGAAGTAACTTATTAGGTCAGGGTATTGAGTTGGGTAATTCCCATGTTCTCCGCAGATAATACATTGGACTCCATAACACTCTATCACTCTATGACCCTTTTCTCCACATAGATAACATCTTCCCTTCCATTTGAGGTATTCCTTAAGGTTCTACTTCCCTTCTTTAGAAATATCAATCTTCCTTTCTCTATTCTCCTCACCATACGAACATGCATAAAATTCCATCTACCTCTTATTTGATGACTTAGGAATACAACTAATGTTCACCTTATTAATCATATATTGAGATGACTGGTTCGGCATAATCACAATATCTTCCTCTCCAGGCTTTACATAATTTCGTTGATCGTAGTCACCAATTTTTCCATTGGAATCAATGTTAACTGAATTCCTTCTTGTTCCCTCCATTGACTAAGACCAGAAACCATAGTGTAAGAAACAGTTAAAATAACGAGGAACCACATAATCATAAAAATTCACTTATGGGATGTCTAACATATCAAAAATTATTTAATCCATGATACCTTATGTTCACCATAGGTTATTCATGATCGTCAACATAATTCTAGGACTCTAACCTATATGTGTACTTAACCTTAGGGACATCCCTAGTCATACCTTAGAAATATCTCTATGGATCTCACTAAAGTTTTTGCATCCTAGTTTCCAAAGGTTAACTAAACCTTTCCTATGATACCAATTGTAGAGGCCCGAAGGTTGACATACATGGACAATACATTACTTTTTAGGAATACTTAATACATAACAAAAACCAAAACTCAAGGATCGTAATAGTTTAGTGCCTTTGGAAACTCAGAACATAATCTTCTAGTCATGGTAAAAGATCAACAACATCTCCCATAAAGATCATAACCTTTTTGTTTTCTTACCTAAAAACTATCTTTAAAGCCTGGGGAAAAGAAAACATATACTGGGTGAGATCAAATGCTCATTAATGGTAAGCATGGGGAAAATTAAACAAACCATACACATTTGAACTTCAAAACATGAACATAAAGTTTAAACATCAAAATCATGATTTGTGAAATAAATATTGGCAGCACATAAGGCATAGCAAGTAACATCAATTATGATAAAATACCATGGGAATAAAACATGTAATTGTGGAAAACCATTAAGCACTTGATATTATTTCCATAGTAGACAAGGTATTTCTTCCAAGACCATCTTAGTGGAAAAAGTCCCTTTCTGAATCGAGTTCACTCCTCATTTCAGTCCTATAACACTGAACCAGATTAACTTACCATTCTTGCCATGTCTATCCAATGAGATATAAATCTTTACCCAATGCATTGGAGGGAGATATAGTTCCCACCAATCTCATAATGAAATAATTCTTTCGTGTGCCACAAAATCATAAATCATACATAATAGCATAACCCGTATAATAGAATGAGATTCTTAAACATCATGCCATCATAACATAATCCATATAAAAAAATTGATATCATTTCATCATAAGAAACAGCACACCATGTAAATAATAGAGAAATTATACTTGAAACATACACATATGAAATAATGTCATCTTAGGTGGGAAATGGTTTTCATAAAACACTTGAAATGAATTCTTAAGGAAAATATCCTTTCTTTTTCAAAATCATTTTCTTTTCACAAAATGACATGAAATTTTAAAAGAAAATGATTTTTTTGAAAATAGTCATTAAATCTTGTAGATTAAGCTCCGTAAAAATCCTTTCATGTCGTATAAGTTAAAAATAACATTCTCCACATACTTTTGTCGGAAAAGTCAAAAAGTTCCCCATGTGGTAAACAAAAGTAAGATTCCTTTCATAACATGTGGTAAATTTCAAAAATGGGTAAAAAGGACTTTAAAAATACATGAATACATTTTTAGAAAACATGGGAATGGATGATAACAATAACCCCAGTAAATACTTATGAATAACAATCTCGGATAAAAACGAGATTGAAAAATTATCCCTTACCTTATGTCCGATATGCTTCGTATGTATCTGAACCTCCTGTATAATGATTTAAATAATTTCATTGACTTATTAAAGATTCATATTCATTGTTATGATATCATATATAGTTTACTTATGACTTTATATTACCTGTTCTTTTGTAAATTCGATGTAAAAGCAGCAATTTGGGTAAAATCGTTTCATTTATTGTACGTGTTTCGACTTGTTGTTCTTGATATTATTACTTATATCCTGATTTACATAATTCAAGAATTTAAAACATGATTTATATATAATATATATTCATAATATACATATATATATGATATATTGATAAATGGAATGAAATACACCGTTCATTGAGACGGTAGGCTGTACGTAAGCATGAACGCTGTTTTCGTTTCCTTATTGAATTGAATGGAATTAAGTAGATGAAATAAATATATATATATAGATAAATCCAGTATCATTATTACATCATATATTTCATTATTATTCATTATATATACTTTATAATCATTCATGAATGGTTAACATGGAGAATGAATCTCATCGCGTCGTGGAGACGGTAGTCCGTACGTACGCACGAGCGATGATATCATTCCTATGATCATGGAATTGTATTGAAGTGTATGTATAATATTTAAGAATCAATATCACTTTACAATAATCATATATATTTATTTATTTACACCATTATACTCATCCATGTAACGTGGTGGTCGAAAACAGATTACACCACGGCGTGGAGACGGTGTTCCGTACGTACGCACACGCGGTGATTTCGTTTTCTGTAGGATGGATAGAAGGTGAAATAGGGTTGTTTCATATTTATAATAAAATATCAGTATATAATTAATACTGATTTTATTACTTTATAATGAGACAACTAAAGGAGAATAAGTAGAAGAAGAAAGAAGTTTGAGAGAATCGAAAGAAGAGATTACCTCTTCTTCGACGCACCTCCTTTAAGCTTCCTCTTATGGAAGTAGAGTTTGTATTTTGAGAAGAACAGAAACTCTAGAATGTTTCTAGAGAAGTGGATATGATAAATGGGTAGGGGTTGGCCGAGCTTCAAGGCTCAAAAGGGTGTGAAGAGAAGAGGGAAGGGGTTCCCTTTTTATAAGGGAGGAGAGGGGCACCTTTGGAAAAACTTAAAATATTATTTTATAATAAAGTCATATTCGGTTTATAATAGCTCCAATTTGATTTATTTCGAAGAAAATGTGGGGATGGATCGAAATCATCTCAACCAATAGATTTTAGACAAGTTTAGTTTACAATTTTAACCTTATCATTTAGATTTAACTCTAAGTGAAATAATTTAACTTTTACCGTGTCTTCTTGTTTTCTTACACTATATGGTTTATAAACATACTATAACAAGCCAAACTGACCCCAAGTGGTTCAATATTAATATATATATATATTTATCTAAGTCATTTGGCTGAACCTTAGATTTTTAGGAATAAAAAAACAATTAATAATATAATATTTGTTTTAAAAACTATTTTATGTCAATTTTGACACTATTTAGTAATTGTTTTTTGTGAAAATCATAACAGCGTGATTAGTTCTAAAAATGTTAATTAAATCAATATTAACATGACATATTAACCTATAAAATTAGTTGAATTCATAAAAAGTCTCAAATTAGATTTATTTGGGTATTTATAATACCAATTATTTTTATTTTGTATTATTTAGGTAATTACTGCATCATCATTATGTCATAAATAACATAAATTATTTAATGTGTAAAAATTATAAATAAAATACCATTAGGTATTAAATCCTTTTATCTTTATAATTAATATTTATAGTTGAATTTATCTTATGTATAACCCTATATTAAAATTGAATTAGTTATTAAACATTGATTTTAACTATTTTAACCCTTCTTGAAATAAATTAATAATAAATGTCCTAATCTAATCCAAGTGTACCTAAATGGTCATATTTTATTCCTAAGGTTGTTTTTGGTCGAATTACACTTATCAAATAGAATTAGGATATGTGTTAGGGTAATAATAATATCATTTTTACCCATAATTACCCTGTTTACTTTTAACCGTGGTAAATAAAAGTAAAAAGTTACTATTCACCAAAAATTATTTTCATCTCATTGAACCACATTTTAGTCCTTTATATTAACCATGTCTCTCGGATTTTCAAAATTCCACTCACAGAAGCGGTAAAATTAAGTTTTATGTGAATTTCCAAATTCTCCTAGGAGGTGGGTAAAAGACGGTAAAAAGTTCAATAAAATTTTTATATATCTAAAATTATTATAAAATGAATTTAATGAATTAAATTGAACTTATATAGGTATTATGTATCAATTTTGACCTAAAATAAATTTAAATAAAATAAATAATTATTTTAATAAAAAGTCGGTTTTTAAATAGTAACATAGTGTTTTCACTATTCATCAAAAATTGAATGTTTTCAAAAAAATACCAAAAATTCATCCTAGTCTAATTTCAGTATTCTGAATCCAAAAATGAAGTCCATTTCGAAAGATAAAATTTATAAAATTTTAAAAATTGGGTATTACTATTCATAACCGCTAGTTTATATAACATATCGTTGTTTAGTAAACTCAGTATTGCATACAACTCACGCTATCATGGAAGGTTATGATTGTGTGTAGTGCAAGACAAGTTAGGGATGCGTGTAGTGAAAGCTCCTTTTGGTGTAGCATACAACACAAGACATCAATAAAATTAAACATAATATTTTTCATAAAATCTCGGGGTGTTACAACCAACATCCAGCTTGGAGTATCAAGGTCTGAGAAAATATTTCCATGTTTCCTCTCCCCAATCCATGGTACCATTAGTCAAGAAAAGTCATTTCATCCATATTATAATTAGACCAAGCAGTAAACACACTAAAATAACCCCACACCTCATACACCCATTCAGTTTTGAAGAAAATATGATTTGATCTTTCTTCCTTATGCACACTACAACAGAAACATCTAGAGACAATATTAACACCACACCACTTTATATTTTCATATGTAGGAACAAACTTATGTCTAATCCTCCAGATAAGAAAATTAATAATGGTTGGGAAATTCTTTAACCAAAGAGTTTCATTCAAAACATACCCCAGATTTTGCATATTCAATGACTGGCGATAGTCCTTCATGGTGAAAAGGACAGATGGAGAAGGGGTAAAAACATACCTATCTAAATCATTGGTTATTTCAATAAGATTACACAGATATTTCTGGGTTTTATTCAAGACTACTTTGGTGAACTTAGGATATTAAAAATTCTCTCTAAAATAAATAGAAGTAGCTGATAAAAGGGATAATGAAGGACCTACCCACTCTAATTATGGTGCCAAAACAACACATCCTCTTCTCTAATTATATAGTGAGACTGGTTCCTCAGACTATCAATAACATGCCCAATCTCAGACCATAGCGGAGAATCATGCCAATCAATATCAACATAATCCCCCAAAAAGTTACCATGAATTGAACACCCCCATAAATATCTTTTCTTCAACACTTCCCAATCCAACTTAGCATGCATATATTGAATAGTGTCCTCAAGACTACAATCATTAATACCTCCCTCAATAATCTGCTGAGAAATCCAATTCCATGAGACCCAATGCCTTTTCCCTTTCCCCTTTGAATCCCATAAAAAACTATAAAGAATTCTTTTGATGTTTTTTTAACACCTTTAGGACTTTGACCGAGTAGAGGGCATGAATTGGGGTGGCCAATAACACACTATTCACCAAGGCAATTCTGCCACCAAAGGATAAGAAAATATTTTTCTAATTAAGAACACAGTCTAGGATTATACTAACAAGAATGTCAAAATCACAAATAAAAATTATTCTAGGAGAAAGGGGGCCCCTAAATATTTAGTATGAAAATAACCTCTTTTCATGTCTAGAATAAGACTCACCATTTCTATCCTAGTAACCAGACAGGTGCAGGATATAAGAAAACTACACTTACTTGTATTCACAATCTAGGCACTCCAATGGAAATAATGGTCCATCATCCTATTAAAAATTCTTAAATACTTACTCAAAGCATTCATGAATATCATAGTATCATCTTCAAAAATTAGATGACAAACCAATGGGGAATCCATTCTTATATGATAAGGGATCAGATCCATATTAAATATGTTCTTATGAATGAGATGACTGAGAACATCTTGAGGTATAATAAAAATACTAGGGGAAATAGGATCCCCCTACCTTAGACCCCAGGATGGCTTAAATAAACCAAAGGATTTACCCATGAAGGAAACCTCCATCCATGTAGAGATAAAACATCTAAAAATAATATCAACATTCCAATGAGAGAACCACATACCTTCTATGACTATATTGATGAAACTCTATTCCATACAATTATAGGATTTATTCATACCAAGCTTAATAACCATATTGGATCCATGAGTTTTGATGTTGATATCCTTTCACAATTCTTGAGCCCAGGCTATATTCCCTGTATAGATATCCCCCTCACAAAACCATGTTGTTCCATAGCAATCCACTAAGGAAGATTACCCGATATCCTAGAATTTATAACACTAGAAAGAATCTTGCAAGGGACATTACACATACTAACCGAATGAAATTGGAATATAGATGAAGGATCCTTAGTATTAGGGATGATCACCACATTGGTGGAACAAGAAATTCTGGGAGGGGATCCACCCTAAAAAAATCCCGAATAGCCATAATCACATCTCCTTTGATAATATCCCACGAATCTCTATAAAAGGAGGAAAGAAACCCATTGGGAGCAACAAAACACTCTAGATTCAGATTCATCGTAGAAACAGAAATCTCATCCTCTTGTGGTATGGCACTCAAAATTTAATTATCACTTTCAAAAACACAAGTTGGAATCACATCAAAAACATCAGAAGGAACCCCCCCCCCCCTGCCAGGTACCCATTAGGCAACTACGTATTAGGGCCAACTAGAAGTTCCCTGAAATAATTGTTATCCATATTACCAGTCACAACCGTATTATTAGTGAAATATAAATCCTCCAGCATAATGTTTGATTTTGAAAACAAATTCCTCTCCTTGATACAATCATGGAAATACATAGTATTTTTATCCCCATCTTTTAACCACTTTATCCTTGCATTTTTCCTATAAATTATCTCTTTTTTCAAAAGAAAATATGACAAAAAATCCTTCTCAACAACCTGATCCTCAAAAATAGAATCACTCCAGTATTCCTCTATTTTTCATTCAAGTAAATTAAAATATTTCATTACTACATCAAGATCCCTATCTGGGAAAGGAATTTTTCTTGTCTACGTCTTTAATTTACTATTAAGGTGTCTTTGTTTTTTATGAATCTTCATCCATGTATTCCCCTGAGAGGATTCATTCCAGATTAGACGAGTCATATCATGAAAACCCAGAGTTCCAGACAAATGTAAAAAATATATGAACCTCTCACTATTCTCTTTCTGAAAAGCAATATTTAACAGGAGTGGGGAATGATATTAAATACTACAATCCAAATGAACCTCCTCAGAACTAGAAAACATAGAAATGGAATGTATATTACCCAAACATCTATATAATAGAATCTAACAATGAAAAATCTTTTTTTATTATTACACAACATGAACTTGTCACCTGAAAAACAAAGATCCATAAGACATTTACCTCTTATACATTGATTAAAATCTAAGCTTAATCTTCTAGAAAAAGGGACTCTACACTTCCTTTCATTCAGATCAGACACTGTATTAAAATCACCTACTACAAACTATGGGAGAATATTAGGATCAAATGGATTGATATAATTCCACAAAGACTACCTATACTGTGAATCACAACTTCCATATATGAAGGATACCAAAAAAGAGTGGAAATCACTAGACACCCTGACTGTAATAAGATGGTCACCCACTTGTATTTGTTCCAACTTGAGACTCTTTTTCCAGAATAACCAAATATTTCTATTACTGGGATCTTCATGCATACATCTTTTCATTTTAAGTATCTTTGAGCTTACCTCAATCATATTACAATTCTTATTGTTCTCAAGAATAAAAATCAAAACTATCTTCCTCCTGTTAAATTCTAGAACCACAAAATCAGTCTTAACCTGAGCTCCCAAACCTCGGGCATTCTATATTAGAATAGAAATAATTGGAACATATCAGGCCTGGTTTTGACCCTAGTAATCTTGTTCAGATTAAGATGTGAGACATGACAAAGTAAATGAGCCATATGAAATGAACCTCATGATAAAAATCAATAAAGGAGTAATCAACAACATCTCATTTGATACATGACATTAAGTTCCACCACTGTGAAAATCTCAGATACTTCATCTTGGAGTGTTAGATATTGAAGAATTATAATAAGAATTAGGAAGGTAAACCATAAAATAATGATATCACATTTCTCAATGAAGAGATCACTATTGTTTAAGAAGTGAATGTAAAACTTGGAAGCCAGGTATCAACATGGGTGATTGATTCAGGAATCACATACTATGTCAAAACTAGAAGATATTTCTTCTCATATTACACTTCAGGTAGTTTTAAACACATGATTATGACAGATAATGGTTTATCCAAAATTAATGGTATTGGTAATATTTTTGTAAAGACAATTATTGGATACATGTTTCTCTTGAAGGATGTGATGTATATCAATGATATTCAACTAAATATGATGAATAATGGAATGTCCAATTATGATTGATACATAGGTTCCATTGGAAATGGAAACTAGAGGTTTAATTAATTAATATGGTAATTTATAAAGTCACTAAAAATAAATAAATTTATCTCATAGATGTCATACTATGTGGAGAAAAATTTATTACATCCATAAAAGAGGTTTTTACTGAAGTGTGGAATAGAAGTCTTGGTCACATGAGTGAGAGAAGAATTAGAATGCTATCTAATAAGGATCTATTACCAAGAATAAAAGGAGACAATTTGGTGACATTATTTGTTTCAATCAGGGTAAAAACAACACCAAGTAACATCTCATGGTTATTTACCATCAAAAAATGTGATTTTTTTATATTTGATACAAAAAAATCTATGCACGATGAGATCTAAGTAGATTGTACGTGCTATTTATTTTGTAAAATTCATTGATAATCACTATAAAAAAGTACTTTATTATTATTTGAAAACTAAATGTCAGGATAGGATGTATTTAAAAAGTTTCATGTGAAACTAGAAGGAGAAAATATAGATTTTTAAAGTTTGTGTATATAAAAAATGGGAAAGAGTAATATGGTTGGTTTTGGAATACTTTAGGTGTTTTGGAATCATGACTAAAAAATCAGTTCTAAAGAAACCTCATTATAATTGTGTTTTTGAGAGGATGAAAAAAAAACAATTTTTGAGAGACTCAGTTGTATGTTCTTTAATGAAAAGATACCAAACACCATTTGAGGGAATCAATGAGGATTATAGATGATTTTATCCAATTTGTTTCCATCATTTCTACTAAACTATGACATAAAAAAGGTTTTCAACATGTAAATATGTTTCATACAAACACATTAGAGTATTTGGATACTAGTAATATGTTTTCATCTTGAAAAAATTTAGAGATAAGTTGTATGAAGATGGAAAGTAGTGCATATTTTTAGAATATGCTTATGAGGATTTTGGCTACAAAATATAGGATCTTATCAGAATAATGATTTCTAAAAGTAGGGATCTAGTATTTCCTAACCATAAAATAGATGAAGGTTCTAATAATATAGAAAACCCATAAAGGAATATATGAATAAATTATAGTTAATATAGAACTTGTCCTGACAAAATAAATTCCAGGTAGTGTGGGAGGATTCTAAACACTAATAATACATCACCACCGGGTAATATGTATCAATATGCTGATATTTCACCATCTTCTGATATTCCAAAAAAAAATTGACCTTAAGTATAGTTGAGTATATACATCAAAGAATGAAAATTTAGTCATAGATACTCAACGTTTGAGTGTGTGATTCTCATTGATAGAGAAGATCCAAACGGTTATGATATTGTGATCAGGAGTTAGTATGAGTTGGAATGGAAAAGGTCTATTCAAGAGGATATGTGATCTTTGCAGAGGAAACACACATTTTATTTGGTGAAGTAACCATATGGAAATAAAACACTCAATAACAAGTGGGAGAAAAAATTTAAAGGATAAGATGCACAACCACTCTACATATCCAAGATTTTTGAGAAGAGATTTAGTCATAATAATGGTATTGAATTTGATGGAATTTGTTATCCTATGGTAAAAATGTATTTTGTTAGAGTAATTCTTATATAATAAGTTAGTCTCAACATGGAGGTTCAATAACAGGATTTAAAGAACACATTATTACATGGTGATCATGAAGACGTGATATTCATGGATCATCGAGAGAGATTTATAGTGGAAGGTAAAGAAAATATGGTATATAAACATATGAAAAATCTATATGGTCTGAAAGTGGAACTAAAGAAATAGGATAATATGTTTGAATATTTTTTAGAGAAAATGAGTATATGAGAATGAATCATGATAACTATGTTTCCATCGAATAGTTTCTGATTATGATTTCATTATTTTCATTATTTATGTTGATGATATATTGATTATTGATATAGATATCACGAAGATAGATAAGTGAAATAAGGAGTTGAAAATGTCTTTTGAAATCAAAAACAAATAAGATATTACTTGGATTATTATAATGAATATATTTTGAATTAAAAAGTTGAATAATTATTTACTAATTAAAAATAATATGAAGTATGACCAAGTTTAGAAAATGAAGTATCAAATGGGAAGACAAACTAAAATATGTTGATGATGTGAAAAATTTCCTCAAATTGAAGTGTCTTGAATTAGATGTTAATTTGAAAAATCTGAAGGAAAAAACAATTAAATACATACCATAAATGCTTTAAAGATATTTTTCAACTACATGAATACCATAATAACTCTCTAAATTTGAAATATCTTGAGTTGGAGGTCATGTTCAGAAATCTTGAGATCATTCAATCTGAATATTTACTAAATTATGAGATCATAAATTCTGCCAAGTGTAATTATGAAGATATTATTACTTATAAAATGACTAATTCAAGTGTAGAGAAGAGTTTGAGATAATCTAGTGATAAATATGTTAAAATCTCATTGAAATAGAAAATCCTTATTGTAGAATATTTATGTAGTACTAATATTGTTTAATCTCAAGTCCAGGTTCCAAAAGGAATTCTAGTCAAACATGGGTAAAGAAGACTAATTATAAATCCACCGAATCATTAAATGTGTATATGATGATTATTGTGAATTCTTGTTCCCCATAATGATATTTGATGTATAATCATATTATCCAAAATATACAAGATTTCAAAATTAGTAGAGTTATAGCACAAAAGAAGAATTCAATATTTTTTGGATATTTTTGGTGTTGTTGGAAGTTTGGTAATTTGTCCATTGATTACAGGAATAATTTTTTAATGCATGATAATTACAATAGTCTAGAATTATGGTGGGGTATATCCAAATTGAAGATATATTCTATATAATTGAATCATAATTCAAAGATGAATAGGAATATTTATTTTAACAATATATTTGATTTTCATGAATAAATATGTGATTATTACAATAGAAGTGGTCACAATTATGATGACTGATGGTTTTTACCAACTATGTACTACGAATATGTTGATATGAAGAAAAGACCACAACAAATGATGAGGTAATGAACAATGTCAAAAAAGTATTCATCTGGGTATAAGTGAGAGAAGAAAGTTAAGAAAACTATGATTCAAGATACACCCAATAAGTATGATGAAATTAATGTCAAACTTGATAAAATTTCTTGTACTGTGGATGAAGATCTCATATCATGTACCATTTCAAATAGGTTATAAACATCAATTCTAGTGGAAGAAATATGAATAAGAAAACAAAATCAATCATAGAAACAAATAAATCGATTGATTTAATTCAAGAAAATCAAGAGGAAAATTTTGAATTTCATGAGAGGTTGTTTGAAAAGGAAAAACCTATTATTGATGGATATTTGTGTTGAAGATATAAAATGTGAGGTAATATTTTTATCAAATGCATGAAATTGTTGCTTGAAAAAATATAACTACTGAAGAACAAAGAAAATTAACACATGTTTTGTTATGTTAAAAATGATACTATGATAAATGAGTCTACATAAAAGAAAAAGTCTAAGAATTTACTAAAATAATGATTAGTCATATGGCTAGAGCAGCTGGAATTGGCTAAAAAGATGGAGATGGAACAGAAGAATGAAAGCGCACTACTTACTAATGTGAAAAATCATATTCCATTAAATATTAAATCTATATAAATCTCAAAGTCCATTCTATCCATAAATGATAAAATTTGAAAAGTAAATGATTGACCAAACATGATGAGTATTCATGAATTTTTATTATTATTGAAAAGAGTTTTTGGGTTGAGATATAACTCTCATCCCTGCTACTGTAACTAAAAATAATTGAAGAACCACCTTATTCCCATGAATATTTTGGGTTTGTTTCCTCCATGCAGGTAATGGATGGAGAAGAATATATTTAGGGGGAGTCCTGAAGATATGAACACTGTAAAAAATTTATCCAGTATTCTGAAGACTATCCATCATGGTGTTTTTATTTCAATTGATATAAATTTTTTAATATAATTCATTATTGAATAAATCTAGTCTTTCAGAATAATATGGATTATGCTAATCCCTCTAGGGGAGAAAAGATGAAAAAGTTTTATAGTTGGATGTCTTAATTGGTATTGAAAGAATATTTTATGTTCTAGTAAGGGATTTATCTATTGATTTCAAATTCTGAAAATTAAATGTTTTCATTAAAATGTTATGTTCTACTGTCTATTTATGAATGAAAATTCTAAATCAGGAGGGGGAACTAATAATATGATGAAAAAGGAAAAGTGGATTGATAATGGGAAAGTAAATTCTATAAATTTAATTATTTGAATATGTTTTCAATTTTACTATAGAATATTATTTGAATATATTTTTAATAAACCTTAGAAAAATGTTTTAGTTCTGGCATTATATTCAGAAAAATTTATTGACAACCTTGATGTTTAAATTGATCACCCTTTTTTCTGCACAAGGTTTTCCCTCATAGACTTATATATAATTAATTGATGACTCATTACATTAGTAAAAGTGATTATTTCCATCTATAAAGAAAACCATTTTCTCTAAAATTAAATCTCTTATAATGTGAGGAGATTGAGGGAGAGAAGAAGAAAAGGTCATTTTTTACTAAATGATATGTTTTTAATTCATTCCCACACTTATATCATTGGTTTTATATTTGAATAAGGAGGAAAAAAATATTGAATTTGAATGTGAAATGGTTATTGAAAACAAATAAAAAGGGGGTATTGAAGATTACAAATTTATTAAAGTAATATTTGTGTTTTAATTGTTGTCAATACACTTGTTTGATAAAAATTAAATGTGACAGTAATTGAAGGCTTGTGTTTTGGTGTTCTTCCATTGAATTTTTTTTTGAGAATTATAATGTTGGAAGGGTTTTTTTGATTTGATTTGAGGAGTTTATTTATATAGAGACCCATTAAGATTGATGATTGTTGAACTCATTAGTAGTTCATAAAACATGTGTCATTTGTTATTTGAATTGATACAATGTTTACAACATTATATGAGTGATAGATTTGGAATTATTATAGTTTTTTGAGAAGGTTGGATTAATTATCTTTACATTATATGAATTTTAAAAAAATTGTACATATTTATAAAAAAATAATCCAATCATTTCATATATTGAAGTGAATCTGCATCCACTGCCTATGTGGGAATCCAATCCCCTAATTCGGATAACTGGGATGAGCCGATGGAATTGGATAGGATCACCTACTCAATAGTGAATAGGATAGGAGGTTATCCAGAATGTGGGGGAAGCATGACAATAGACAAGGGTGCATGCATGAGGTGGTGCTAGTGCTATTTGTGTTTATTGATAACCATTTCCTATAGGTTTGAGGAGTGGATTATATTACAAGGTGTTAAAGAAATTGATTTCATTTAGATGTGGGATTGAGTTATTGTTGCTCCAAAATAACCACAACCATGATATCTACTAATCTGTTCATCTAGGCCATCTATTCTATTCTTTATATAGTCTTCTTCATTGAGCCCATTCGAGAGCACCAGTTCATAAGACCTCCTCCATGTAATGTCAAAACAAATGTCCATGAATGGAATCTAATCTTCATTAATTCTTTTTCATGACTCCAACATGATCAAAATCATATGAATCTTAGTTTCCATGAGAAAATGATGTTCAAATCATTGAATATCAGAAAATGATAAAAATATTGTTTTATTTATGATGTAGATATCATGAAAACTGTAACCTATGTTTGTTCAGTGTGTGAGTTGATGAAATAATGGTTGGACCTCCATGAATTTCTGAGTTAATTAGTTGGTAGTATTCAGTCTATAAATACCATTTAAAAAGATCATTTTCGGTGTGAGTCTATCTATCATCTGAGAGAAATTGTGAATGCATAAGATATATACATAAAAAATGAAGTGATCTGTATTTTCCCACTTATTCCACGATTTTACCCTATTAATTCGCATTCATGTTCTCATGATGTTTTTTCACATTAGTTTCATTGTTCAGTTATGTTTTCTTGAGAAGAAGAAGAATCCATTAAATAAAAGAGGACCAGAGTTGTTGTACATGTTTGCATGAAGACTTTGTGTAACATAGTCATGAACTAACACTCTCAAAAATGAACATTATTGTGATCTGATATTATCATAAAAAACCTATTACACAAAGGATATATTATTCTCTCTTTGATTATGGTTTATAAAAATCAAATGTGTGATGTATTCTATTACGTGAATAAAAAATAACATAGACACTCTTATATTCAAATGAGAGTTTTATCAGTTATAATATAATCTTTTATGAAAAATTGTGAGCATGTGCTTGTGAAGTTAGTTTTTTTGAGTTTCACACACTCACATTTAATACATGGTGAAGTGTGACAAATACATGCGTGATGATACTGATATTTCACTACACATTTCTACAAAATTGTAGAGTTTGATAAAGTCATACATACTACTATTTAAAGAAGGGAGTGAGAGGTATGTGCATGGTTATTTGCATATATGTATGTATTTGTGCATTGAGTAGAGAAAAATATTTTCATACAATGTGATTAAACAAACAAATAGTGTTCTACACATACTCTTGAAAATTGTATTTTCATGGAACATGGAATACACATGCATGTGAGAAAATCCATGCATATGAATACTCGAGTTGTGTAAATTGTGAAAGAAAGTGTGGAAATGCTTTATATGGGCCCCATTTTTCATTATTGCATGAAGATTTCACTCCTACTCATTTGTATTTTTTCAATTTTGGCCAAAGGATCCTAAGAATATGTTACACAATATATTTGGTTTGCATGAAGGTGTAGTATTGTGATCTAGCATAAGGAAGGTCAATATAATATAAACTGTTGTGAATTTGTTATTTCCCAAATAAGAAACATAAATAGTATGGAGAATTACATACATTACAATTTTTCATGTGATGATAAGAACTATATGCAAGAATACCACACAATTTTGATGGTTGTAATAAATAAGTTGGTCTAAAAAAATATTTTTCAATGGTGAAATGAAGAAGACAACTTGTAGTTTGTTGATATGTTTGCGGTTGTTCATTCTATTACTAAAGTTAGTTGAATTTTAAGTTTTATACTCGACTATCTAGGATATTCTACTAATATGACTATACTTTAGTGTTTTTTATTATATTCAGTCACCATGTAAGAGTTTTAGTTTAAGTGAGAAAGTGCAGAATCAATTTAGTTCAGTGGATCAAAGAGGAAGATTAGTTTTTTGTTGCAATGAAAGGTTGATGTTTTTGTGATCTTTATAATTTTGTTATGTATTGTATTTGTGAATCATTTTTGGGATTCTAGTATAAAAGATACTGGTGGGATGCTAGTATAATTTGGGAAAAGGTTCAAACCTACTACAATGGTTTCAGGGTGATACCTGACCATCCAACTTGTAATTGGTGAGTAATACTTACTGGAGAATCTATGTATCAGATCATCCCAAAAACAACCAAAACATAGTCACCCATATAATGGTATAACCTTGTAAATATAATATGTATTGTTATTTTATTTACTTTCAATTTTGCATGTGGTATATTTTTCATTATAAACAGGGAAGACTCATCCACTCTAACAAGTACAGAGGTATGAATTAAAAAATGGATAAGAGAAAATAAAATAAAATGTTGAAACTTGTATACAAGGATTCACCCCCCCCCCCCCCCCCCATCTCAGTGTACGTACATGATCCACTAGGAACATTAGTTACCATGATAAAAATCACACAAATATGGGGAACACTCACAATATAAGAATTTTAGAAAAGAATCAGTTTCAAGACCAATATATAAACACCACAACATGTCTCAGGACCAATCTTGTTATATAAGAATTACAACATGTCCTAGGCCCAATCAAGGATTATAAAAATTATAGGATAAATCTTTATGATTCATAACCACAATAATATCACAATATAACATCATAAGGCTAAATGGTTAATTATGTAAGAACCTGAATCTTCTTTTCAGGTATGTCTTTCATTTCTAGAGATTTTTGAGAAAAACAAGAAGTTCTAGAAATTTTAGGAGTACATGCTGTGTAATTTATTTATGCATGTAGCCGTGTTCTGGCTCTGTAACGGCCGAGCACACATCCATGTTTAGTAACCTAGAGACCGCCTAAGCGGGTCCCGATAAAGTCAAGTACGCACTGTGAAATTTTAAAATACGCATCGTGTAATTCATGATTATTTTATTAAACATATCGGGGTCAAGTCTAATGGACGAAACCATATTCTTCTTGACCTATCTCATCCAGGAGCATTTGTACAATGTGATTCCTCTGTGAGTTCCCGACTCACCATCCATTCTCTGAATCAAACTCTTTTGGTTGCATTGGAATCACATCAGTGAGTTCTTCTTTCTTATTGAACTTCATCTATTAATTTATCCTCTCTCACTAGTTATCCTTGATTGAAAGTTGCTATAGTTTTATTAGATCTACGATGTTATAGGGAGATTTAATGATTGAGGTTCATGTATATCGATCTCACAACTCCGAGGTAGGTGGTTTGTGCCTTTTCATAGTTATTATTTGAGTTATATGTGAAAAAGTTCCCAATACCCTTGTTCGGGGTATTGCTTGTTTATGGTAATTATCCTTGTTAATGCTTACTATGATTATGTGCTTGAGTAGAGGTTTTATGATTTTAAATAGGGTTAGTTACCTTTCTGTGGATGTTTTTGCCCATGTTTTCTTGATATTGACCAATGTGTCTAGCTTCGCCAATTAGGCATCTTTGTTTTCCATGCCTAGTATTGTTAGGATGGAATGAATTTATATGACATGTTGTGATATGTTGTAGACTTTTTATCCAAGTAGTTCTTGAGGTTTAATTTGGCTGCCAAAATTCGTTTGTGCACGATTGACTTACACAGGGCCATGAGAACCTGGTGTAGTAGACCATATGGAGAATGGATGTTGAGGGATTCTCGAGATTTTTTGTTTACATTATGTTGAAATACCATAGGGGGTATGGACCTTATTCTACCTCAGTGTGTCTGTAGTTTCCTCATTGCAATACTATAGGGTGAATCTGAGGATGAGTGCTTTCCTAGAGTGTCTATAGTTACCGATTAGCGACTACATGGGGAATTGATGGTGAGTGATTCCTCATTGAGTCTTTCCTAAAGTTAAACCAGACAGGTTAGACTGTGATTACTTCCCAGAGGTTTGCTTGTCTTTTCTTGGTTGAACTAGAGGGGTTATGTTGTGAGTACTTCTTAAAGGGTTACCTATTTTTGATTAGCTTCTTACCTGATATATGAAAAAGAATGTAATTGAAACTATTGGATTTTTTACTTTTGAGTACTTCCTTGTTTACTGCTTCTTTTTACATATTGTCTTCCATATATATTCACTAACTATTAGGAACAGATCTTTGGATGGTTTTCTAATGGGATTAGTCTCAAACCCTATTTGGGTTAGGTTTTTGGGCCCAAACAGATTGTATTACTACAGGTATAGATAAGGGAAAGAGCCTTTCTACTTCAGCTACTTGATTGCCTTGGATCTGGAGAGCATGGGACCAAGTAGAGGCTTGTTATGTCGAGGAGTTGTTTACTTGTTTTTCTTGTACATTGGTTTAGTACTGTTTTCCAGTATTTTTACATGTTTGGTTTTTTTCATAAATATATGTATCATGTATCATTTATATATGTACTCCAATTGTTTATTTACTTACAGTCTTCCACTATTACTAGTTTATGATATTATTACTGCTTCCGCTATTGTTTTCTATTTATATCTACTGCGATACTCTGCCAATGAGGGAATAGTTTCCCTACTATCACACCTAAGGCCCTTGCTACTATTCAGAAGCCTCTGGAATTTTGGGAAATGTGCTTGAGGCCATGTGACCAACCAGATACGGGGTACCCCTAGGAAACTTTCGGAACCGGGACATTACAAAGTGGAATCATACGGTTCGTTTCATCTTGACTTACTATTTGTAGCCTATAACCATGGATAAGATGGAATAGGTAGTTGGTAATAAGATATGCTCATGAGTAGCTTACCCATGATAGGTAAAGGCAAATTTACCTCGTATACTGGGATTTTTTCTGCTTTTTCAATTATTATAGTTGATTTGATTTGAACATTGGGTGATTCACATGTTTTGTGCTATTATCATTGATTTCATTGAGTTTATATTTCTATTGCAACCTGATTAGGTGAGGGTATGATATTTCATGCATCATATAGGCACTTGTGAGAAATCACATGTCATGCATTCTTGCAATTCCATTTAGGGTGCATTACCGATTGCATATTGTTTCAAAAGATGTTGTGCTAAATATTCATGTTGTTGTGGTAGATTCCTTGATTAAAAACCTACTATTTGATATGGTATTGTTTGTGCAAGTTTATGTTTGAATGAACGAAAAACATTGGTTATTGAGGTGTTAGGGGCCCTCATGGATCGAAATTTGGGGGATCATTACACCATTATGCTTGAATATGATATGTATAATATGTAAAGCTTTGATCTATGGGGAGTATGGGCCCTCACTGATCAAAATTTGGCACATTGATGTTTGTCGTAGTCTTTTTATAGGTTCCAGAGAAGTTCCTGAGGCTTACTCTCTGGAAAAACCCAGAATACACAGTGTGTAATGATAAATACACGCCATGTGTCCTTCTGTTTGGGAATGAACTTTTTTTCTTAATTACACGCCATGTAGTCCCTAACCGTGTTACTGTATGTTTTGGCAGAGACATAGGGTTGGGAAATCATTGGTGGGACATGTCGTGTACCAGACATACACGTCGTGTGTTTATACCATGTGTCCACTCATGTGAATAACGACACAGATGGATAAATCTTAGTTTATACATGTTGTTTCAATATTGAACACACTATGTAGTGTAACCCATGTATCCATCCATATAATGAATAACACGGGGTGCTAAAATCCTTCTAGTACACATTGTGTTTGTCCTAAACATGTTGTGTATAGTCATCCATGTAACCGATCATGTGACTAACAACACAGGTTGGTGAAGTTCTTTCTAGTACACACCATGTATGGCACAAACACACCATGTAGTCTTATCCTAGGAGAACCATATAAGTTAGTTGTGTAGAAGAACTCAGGCAGGGGAACACGATTCAAGTATACATTTTTCCTTGGAAAAAACATGTCATGTGAATGGTGTGTTACACGACCAGGGTTGGCAGAAGTACACGCCCATGTGAAGGTTTAATGGAACACACTGTATAGGGCTTATACATTCCATGTATCAATGTTTTGAAAAACATGAATTATTTCCTTCTCATGTTTCCTTCTTGAACTTTTATGTTTCCTTCCTTTATAATCCTGAGTTAAGGTGTGCATTTGACCTTATAGATTCATGGTACCGAGACGTTCTCTGGTTGTACGCCAGTTATAGGGTAGTGATCATACATCAGAAATGGAAGATCGGGAACCTATAGCAGATCCTTCAATAGTACCAGTCTTGGCACCAGTCGTTATTTGGGATAAAGGTGCTGATGTATAGTCCTGATAGGGTTTCATGAGGTTCATGTAAACCTTACAAGGAGTACCGCATCCTGCCCCTTCTATGGAAGATTTGACATGGGTTTTCCAGCAGCAGCATCCTCCCATCTTTATAGGGGACGGAGGACCTCATGCGGTAGAGTAATGGTTAGATTCCATGCTTTCGATCTCCGAGAAACTGGAGACACCTCTATAGAAGAGGGTAAAGCTCTTTATATACATGCTTTGGGATTACATGAAGAGGTGGCGGGATGTGATCTCACAGGCGGGATGCCAGCAGGTTATGGCATGGGATGAATTCCAGCATTCCTTCAATGACTGATTTTACCCGGAGAATTTGAGGGCTGATAGATCCTAAGAGTTCATGAGTCTAGAATATGGTAATCATTCAGTTATGGAGTACTCTTCTTGCTTCATAGAGATGCATCACTTCAAACCCATTGCTGGAGGTGATGAGATATTTCTGGCGAGGAAGTATGAGGATGGTCTTTGGAACAACATCTAATCTCAGGTGAACATATTCAAAATGACTTAAATTACTTATATAGTCAATCAGGCACTGATCACAGAGCACAATCTAAAGGATTCTGGAGCTATGAGCTAGAGCGGCTCAGAATCTGGAGCTGGTATCCCTCCTTCAGATAGTAGTATGTACCACATGGAGTCTACACGTGAAGATTTTAGTAGGTGGGATACTTACTCTGGTAGCCATGTGGTGTGATACTAGTGTGGGAAGAGTGGTCATTCGAGAACACATTGCCCGAGAGTCCCAGTAGAGTGTTGATCTTGCGGAAAGACGGGTAATCTGCAATACTTTTTTTAGTTTTTCTCATGAGCATCTAGTGACACGGGTTGTTCTATGATCCCTTGTTTAGGAGTAGCACCACCAGTTTTTTATCAGTCATGGAATTGGAGTTATTTAGTCCGTTCAGACTGAGGTGGAGGTCATGGCCTTGGTATCCAGTCACTAGGCTTTTAGAAACAACAGGGTGGATCAGCTCAGGGTGTTCAGGTATGGTCATAGGGTTGCGGTGCAGGTTAGACTTTTGTAGTGGAGCAGACTAGGCAATAGTAGGATCCTAGATCCTCTACTATTTGAGGTACAATTCTTGTTGGATCAGTTTTAGATTCTGCTCTTTCCAATATGGTTTCATCCCATATATTTCATATCTTATGAAATTGTGGAGAGCCTTGGGCTCTGTATATTTTCTTCTTTGGATATATTGATGCTAGAAACTCCATTGGGGACTAGAATGACTAGTGTACGTCAGTGCAAGGAGTTACCTCTTGAGTTTGGTGAGTGTCACTTATTTTGGGACCTGTATGTCCTTGAGATTATATGTTATGATTTCATTCTCAGAATGGACTGGTTAGTTCCCTTCAACACAATTGTCGATTTCTATCACCGCAGGGTGAGTTTTACATCACCATAGGGCGATATGTTTTTTTATAAGGGTGAATGGGATGTCCAGGTGAGTAGAGTGGGACCCAAGAATCATGGGTTAAGAGGAGTTATAACCCAGATTTCTAGTCTATATCTGGATGACCAGGGGACTTCATAGATGAAATTCCCTCCAGTGGTCAATCGTTTCAAGGATGTATTTCTGGAGGACTTTTCAGGCTTTCCTCCAGAGTGAGAGGTATAATTTTCTGTTGACCTTGTTCTAAGATTTGAACTACTGTCCATTCAACCATATAGGATGGCTACAATAGAGTTAAAGGAGATCAAGAAGCAGTTAAAGGAGTTATAGGGTAAGGGTTTCATTCAACCCCGTACTTCTCTTTGGGGTTCGCTTGTCCTATTTGGGAAGAAGTGGGATGGTACCCTATGTCTTTGTGTGTATTATCAGAATTTGAAACATTTGACGATCAAGAACCGATATCCCTTGACGAGGATTGATGATATATTTGATTAGATTCAAGGAGCTCGGGTGTTCTCAAAGATTGACTTGAGATCTGTTTATCATCAGTTGCGCGTTAGACTATATGATATACCTATTACAGCCTTTCGGAGTAGGTATGGACTATATGAGTATGTGGTTATGTCGTTCGGTCTCACGAACGCACATGCTGTTTTCATGGCACTGATGAACCGAGTCTTCCATCCATACTTAGATTCTTTTGTGGTATTCTTTGTGGAAGATATATTGGTGTACTCTCACAACCAACACGACCATGTCACGCATCTTGAGATCGTTTTGAGTACACTAAGAGAGCATCAGTTATATGATAAGCTCCCAAAACTAAACTTTTGGATGAACCAAATTCACTTTATGGGTCATGTTATCTCAGAGACCAAAGTATCAGTAGACCTAGAGAAAGTGAGGGCAGTATTTTTCTAAGATCAGAAGAAAAACTTCTTTGAGTTACAGAGTTTTATGGGGCTGGATGGATACTAATAAAGTTTTTTACAGTACATTTCATGGTTAGCAGATCCACTAATGGGCCTGACTAAGAAGGGTGTGAAGTACTTGTGGTTAGATTCTTGAGATTTATCCTTTCAGGAGCTAAAATGGAGGTTTACTTTAGCACCGATACTAGTGTTTCTAGAACCAGGCCAGAGATATATTGTATACTGTGATGCATCAGGTATTGGTCTAGGAGAAGTTCTTATACAGGGAGAAGGAGTCGTTGTGTATGGGTCTCAACAGTTGAGTCCACTTGAGAGGAATTACCAGACGCACGATCTTGAGTTGGATGCAGTTTTTCATGCTTTATGTTTTTTGAGACATTGTCTGTTTGGAGAACATTTTGTGGTTTTCACGGACCAAAAGAGTTTCAAGTAGATCTTTAATTATCGTGACCTAATTTTGAGTTAGTGAAGGTGTATTGAGTACCTTATGTCCTTTAACATTGAGATTTCTTATATTCCTAGGAAAGGAAATGTTGTGGCTGATGTGTTGAGAAAAAGGACTCAGATATAGGAAGTTCATGATGCCAGTGGTGAGTGGAAGCTTATGGATCTTTTCTCTGAGATTCATTTTGTGGTGCACGACAGACAGGGGTAGAATTTTCTTTCTTCTGTGGCTATTACATCAACTCTTCTTGATTGTGTGTGAATAATGTAGTTATCAAATTCTGAAGGCCTAGTCCTATGGAAAAGTGTGTCAGGAGAGGGACCTATTCTTGGGTGGACCATAGGTGAGGATGAGATCTTGCGCTTTCATGGATGTGTATGGGTGTCAGCAAACATACACAAGGAGTTAATATGGGTGTTTCATTCCTTAGTTTGGGCAGTTCATCCTTGTGTCACCATGATGTATCGTGATCTACACAATCAGTATTGAGGGAAAGGTTTGAAGAGAGATGTTGCTAGTTTTGTCATAAGGTGTTCCGCCAATCAGCAGGTGAAGGAAGAGCATCAGCGACCAGTAGGGCTATTGCAGTAGTTATCCATTCTCGAGTGGAAGTGGACTGATGTCACAATGGACTTCGTGACAGGTTTTCCGAGGTCACCTCAAAAGAATGATTTAGTTTGGGTTGTCATTGGCAGACTCACAAAGGATTCTCACTTCTTTCTGATCAAGGAGACCTTCATTTTTGATGAGCTGGGAAGGTTGTACATCTGAGATATTGTACATTTACTTGGTGTTCATCACTCCATTGTTTCAGACAGGGATGCCCGTTTTACCTCTCTGGTCTAGCAGGGACTGCATAGGGCTTTGGGTACATAGTTATTTCTGAGTACAGCTTACCACCCCTAGACAGATGGCCAGTCCAAGCATACTATTTAGGTGCTAGAGGACATGCTTCGAGCATGTGTCCTAGACTATCGATGTTCTTGGGAGAATCACATACCTCTTGTATAGTTTTCCTATATTAATAGTTTTCAAGAAACTATTCAGATGGAACCTTATGAGGATTTGTACGGTAGGCCATGCTAATCACCACTATATTGGATGGAGGTTGGAGAGGTAGCTATGTTGAGACCTCATCTTGTTCAGGAGACCACTAAGCAGATGGAGTTGATTTGGAAGAGGATAAATACTGCACAGTAATGATAGAAGTCATATGCTGATCGACAGAGATGGCCTTTGGAGTTTGAGGTCGGAGATCATATTTTCTTACATGTCACACCCAGTTTGGGACACGAGAGGATTAGTAGATAGTGTATGCTTTCGCTGATATATGTTGGGCCATTTGAGGTGTTGAAGAGATTCGGTTGAGTTTCCTATCAGTTGTAGTAACCTCAGAGGTACCAGGTTATGCACGACGTTTTCCAATTTTCTCAACTACGACGTTACTTCTCAGACCTGTCTCATGTTTTTCAACTCTAGGAGGATGATCTAGAGGTGTATGCATAATTCAAGGAGAATCTTATCCGGATTATTGATCACACTGCGTAGGTTCTCTATGGCTGGTTTGTTCCTCTGGTACAAGTGCCATGGAAGCATGGGTGAGTACAAGATGAGACTTGGGAGAGGGAGGTCGATGTTCAATCGCAATGACCAGAATTTTTTGATAATTATTCTTCTATGCCACCTTGATATGGAAATTTGAGGAAGAATTTAATTAAGGAGGAATTTTTTAAAAACCCGGATCTTTTTTTAGGTATGTCTTTCATTTCTAGTAATTTTTGAGAAAAATAGGAAATTTCTGGAGTACACACCATGTACTTATAAGTACACGCCATGTACTTGGTTTCCTCATGTAGTTGGGTGCTGGCAGTGTAATGGTAGAGCACACAACCATGTGTAGTAACCTGGATACCACCTAAAGCGGGGCTCGGTAAAGGCAAGTACATGACATGTGCTTTTAAAATACACGCAATGAACTTTCTTTTTTATTTCATTAAATGGACTGGGGTCCTGTCTGATGAACAAAACCATATTCTTCTCTACCTATCTCATCTAAGAGATTTCTTATGGCATGATTCTTCTCTGAACCCATGACTCATCGTCTTTTCTCTGAATCGAACTCCATCAGTTGTGTTGGAATCGCATCAGTGAGTTCTTCCTTCTTCTTGAACAACATCTCTTGATTTCTCCTCTCCCAAGAGTTATCCTCAGTTGAATGTCTTTAGTGTTTTTGAAGATATATAGAGTTTTAATGTGATTAAAGGCCTGATGTTCATGTATATCAATCTCACAACTCTGAGGTGGGTGGTTTGTGTCTTTCTATAGTTAGTCTTTGAGTTATATGTGCAAAAGTGCCCAATACCCTTGTTCGGGGTATTGCATGTTTATAGTTATTATCCCTGTTAATGCCTGTTATGATTGTATTCTTGAGTAGAGGTTTTATGATTTTAAATAGAGTTATTTACCTTTCTATGGGTGTGTTTTCCTATGTTTTCTTTATATTGACCGTTCGGTCTAGCTTTGCTGATTAGGCTACTTTTGTTTCATGCCTAGTATTTTTAGGATGGAATGAATTTATCTAAAATGTTGTGATATTCTATAGACTATTTAGCCAAGTAGTTCTTGGGGTTTACTTTGGCTGGAGCATTTTGTTTGTTCACGATTGACATACACAGGGTCGTGAGAACCTGGTGTAGTAGACAATAGGGAGAATGGATGTTGAGGGCTTTTCCAGAGTGTCTGTTTACTTTACGTTGCGAGACCACATGGGGGATGGACCTTGTGATCACTTAGAGTGTCTGTAGTTTAAACATTTCAAGACCACATGGGTAATTGGGCATTGAGTGCTTCCCCATAGTGTCTATAGTTACTGATACAAGACCACAGGGGGAATTGATGGTGAGTGCTTCCTCAAAGAGTCTTTGCTAAAGATGAACCAAAGGGGTTAGACTGTGAGTACGTCCCAGATGGTTGGTTGTGTTTTCTTGGTTGAACTAGAGGGGGTAGGTTGTGAGTACTTCTCAGAGGGTTACCTGTTTTTGATTAGCTGCTTACCTAATATATGAAAATGAATTCAATTGAAATTGTAGGATTTTTTACTTTTGAGTACTTCCTTGTTTATGGATTCATTTTACATATTTTCTGCCATATATATTCACTAACTGATAGGCACATATCTTTGGGTGGTTGCCTACTGGGATTAGTCTCACACCCTATTTGGGTCATGCTTTTGGGCTCAAACATATTATATTGCTACAGGTATAGATAAGGGAAAGCACCCTTATACTTTAGGTATTTGACTGCTTTGGAGATGGAGAGCATGGCACCGAGATGAGTCTTGTGATGATAATGATTTGTTTACTTGTTTTTATTGTAATTTGGTTTAGTACTATATTCCATCATTGTGACTTGTTTGGATGTTTTCCTAGACATATGAATCATGTATCATTTATATTTGTGCTTCAGTTCTTTATTTACTTCTAGTATTCTGTTGTTACTGTTTTATGGTATTATTACTACTTCTGCTATTGTTATATGTTTATATCTATTGCGATATTCTTCCAATAAGGGCGCAGTTTCCACAACATCACACCCAATTCCCTCGATTCTAGTTGGCAGCCTTTGGAGTTTGGGGAAATTCACTTGAGTCCATGTGTCCAACCGGGTACGGGATACCCCTGGGCAGCTTCCAGAACCGGGGCGTTACAAATTAAGAAAACATAAATATGTTTTTCAATTAAACATTTCATTTCTACTTGGGTCATAAAAATAATCCTTCCATTTCAATAATCATTCTAGGCCAAGGTGAGTCTATATCGAGCAATCACCTTTATCCCATGTCATTCTAAACACACGTTAATCAATTTAAAAAAATCATTTATAAATAAGTGTTAACTCACCCAAATGGTATCCATAAGCTTGGTCAACAACCAATTGGATCCAAATGGATTCCAAGAATAATTGAATTCACCATTTAATAAATTTAGGCGCACATTATGTTGTAGAAGTTACAATATTGCATATGCCTGAAAATTATCAGACCATAAGGTTAATGTTTGGACACCATACCTTTAAGATATGATTAACAAAATGCTTCCAATGGAAAACACCAAAAGGTAGGAAAGAGAAGATGATCACAAGAAGGCTCCTAGATCATAACTGATCAAGATAAAAAACCAACAATGGACATAGTCAAAATATTTCATCGCAAGGGCTGGAGAACAATGAAAGAGAAGGGAAAATCTAAACAAAATGATTTACCGGGGATTGATCACACAAATTGTATTTCCAAAAAGGATATAAATGCTTCAAGATAGCATGGAGTTCTACCTCAATGGATAGAGGCATGGATTCATTGAAGGAATGAAGAAACATCAAATGTACAACACACTTAAAATAAATAATCATGATAAAGACATGGAAAGTAATCCATTTACATGCCATGTATTTATTTTTAAATAGATATTCCGAACACCCCATTATATTTTCTGAATATTTTATTTGTCTAAACATTAAACGATTTTTATTTCTTATATGACGTGTAAATAGTTCACACCCTATATTTGTTTCACGACATGTGTCTAACAGAGTCTACACATTCTGGAATAAATTTACACTACGTGTAATTCTGATGTGGACATATTTCATCCCTATTTTCCTAAATTAGAATACAAAACACCTATAATGACTTCTCAGCTTGGAAAATCCATTACATCACATTTCGCACATTCATCCAGACTCTATTAATTCAAATAAATACACATCCCAAAGAACTATATCATTTCTACCAACAAAATCTCTCCTTCTTCGAACAATACTCAACCACCAAGGCTTAAATTCAATGGAAACCCTAATGGAATAAATTTAAAAAAAATATAAATGAGGAAAATACTTGTAAAAATATGAGATCTTACAACCTCGCCATCATAAATATAACGACCCGGCTTTAAACATTATATAACCTAGTTATTTCAACAAGATTTCACTACTTTACAATCCCAATGATCTTTTCAGATTGTATTTTTAGAAATTTAGGACAAAACTCATACATATAAACCAATAAACATACAAACTGTGTACCATTAAAAAATTATCCATTTCTTCCCAAACATAAATTTTTTATCACAAAACAACGACATGATTTCTTTGACAAAACATCATAACATTTAACATGAATTCCTTATTTCTCTTATGAATCCTTATAACCTGTGGAAAAAAACATGGTATGAGAATAAAAATATTAGTAAGGTATATAAAAAGAAGGAAAGAAACCATTTTTCCATGAAAATATATAATCATATGTAATCATTTTCACAATGACATACTTCTCACACTTATATACATACTTTTTGAAACATGAGATTTCAATAAAAAAAATTGAGACTGTATATAAAATCATCAAGGTATATTTGTGAATTATATACTTATATTGTAACCCTAGTGGCTACCTTATGATTCATGACCATCACATCTACCTTTAAATGTAACCCTCACAGCTAACTTATGGTGTAACCATTGCAGTTACACTTGGAGTAACCAAACGGCGAACTCCAACATACACATACCCAATGAATTAGAGGGAAATATTTGTGTCGGAAGTCATCAATAAAAATTCCCAATAACTATAATATAATCATAAAATATGAAAAATTCATAAAAAATTGCTTTAGAATTTCGTAAAATAGAATTTTAAAAGAGGATTTTTAATGGAATGTCCCTTATAAATATCATATAATTGATGTGATGAATTAAAAGACTGAAAGGAATATGTGTATACTCTATAAAAACACATAATGGAACATAATATAAACAAAAATTCATCACAAAAATAATCTTAATAACACATAATGAATAATGTAGAATCTTAACCCAAAGAATGGAAAATTGGTTTAGAATTTCGTTTCCTCAGATTCCTCTTACATAAAACTCATTTAAACCTCCTGTATAATGCTTAAAAGAGTTTTTTTAATATTTTAAAATAATATTTTTTTTATTTTTGAAACCTTATATGATTATTTTATAACATCATTAGACCCATTTAAAAATAACATTTTTTTTATTTCCATTGCTTCGGTTGCATGCTTCACAGGACTTCCATGGTGGGTTAATAAAGAATTTTCTTGTTAAATAGAATTGAAACTATAGAACTGGAATGAAATGGTTTTAATATGTCTCAATGTTACTAAATTATTCCATAAATCATTTTGGTTATATGGTATGAGGATAAATAATTTGATAAATCATCAGTGATACTCATTTAGATCATTTTGGAGGTTATTCGATTATCACGAACTTGTTTCATCATATTCTTTTAATATTATGCATATATGTTAATTAAAAAACATAATAGAGGTGATAAAATAAATATTACAAACTTTTTTAACCATTAAAAGGGTTTTAAAATCATTTTTGAAGTATGTAAAGTAAATTTAAGACACAACATCCCTGATTTCAGTAAATTAACACATCACATATGGTGTTTTAATTTTTAGAATAAGAGGAATAGGAGAGGAATAATGATGATGATTTTTTTTTTAAAACATGATAAAAATAAATAATATATATAATATTAAATATTTCATGCCTTCTGGATAATATTAGGAGAGGAGATCATATGAAAATAAAATAATTAAAAAAGAAAACACAAAAAAATGAAAGAGTATTTTTACCTCTTGATTTGTTCTGCTTGAGATCCTCTTTAAGGCCTTTGGTTTTGGCCATTTGGTGAGACCAACATGTCTTAGATTGTGGAAGGGAATTGGGAAGGGTATTTGGTAGAATCTATACAATTCTAAAATCCTGAGAAGTGTGAGAGGAAAACGGTGGGGTGAGGGTGAAATTTATAGTGGAGGAGAGGAGGGGTTTACCATTATTTTAATCATTAGTTTGATATTTTTATTGATAATATGAATAGTCTTGATTCAGGTGACCTAAAATAGTAATTATAGAATGTGATTTTGAACCAAGGGTGATTATATCATCCATGATGCTAGGAATAGTTTGTTTAACTGATATTGTTTTTATACGATATATTACTGTATTTTACTATACATAAAAAATTCAAGAACTTCATAAAAATCCAAAAAATTCAACCTAACCATTTTTTGACCTATAGATTTCAAAAATGAACTCCGTTTATCAAAAATATTTTTTAAAATATTATTAATTTTATTTTAAAATAAAATCATACTTTATTCAATAAAAACAATTTTAAATCTATAAATCATTTTATATCACCTTGAAATTTTAATCAAGATCTCATTATCTTATAAAATTAACAAAATAAAATAATAATATGAATTAATATTCATAAGGGTAGTATTACTATTAATATTACTATTCATACACGTATGTTACTATTCACCAATAAAACAAGTTAGTTCTATTATACTCCAAATAAGTTACTAATCACAGTCATAGATGTCCATTTTTTGAAATTCAAATCATAGAAGTGGGAAAATTATGTTTAATAGATAGTTTATAAATATCTCATTAAAACAAGGAATCATTCTATAGAGATTCAGTGTTTCATGCATTTAAATTTATTTTTAAAACCATAGGGTTTTACATTCTCCCCACCTACTAGAAATTTTATCCTCTCAATTTTATTTACATATTAAAAATTTAGGGTACCTTTCCCTAATAGAATTTTCAAATTCCCATGTTTCTTTTTTAACCATGTGGTTTCTCCACAAAACCTTTACCCGGTGGATTTCCTTATTTAGCAATACTTGTTCTCTTCAATCAATAATCTGAACAGGTTTCTATTTATAAGAAATGTTCTCTCCCAACTGAACTGCTTCTTAGCTCAAAACATGAGATGAATCTAGCACTTATTTTCTCAACATTGAAACATGAACAAAAATTGTAAATGAGATAAACTCGGAGGTAAAGAAATTCGGTAGGCAAATTATCCAACTTTCTTCAGGATTTCATAAGCTTCAATGAACATTGGACTTATCTTTCCATTCTTAACAATACACATAACACTTTTCCATGGTAAGATTCTTAGAAAAACAATATCACCAACCTCAAAAGAAAAGTCTTTCCTCCTATTATCTATGTAATTTTTCTTCTTGCTCTATGTTGTCCTCATGTATTTCTGGATCATCTTAACTTTCTCATACACTTCCTCTACTAATTTTGGTCCCATAAACTTCCTTTCCCCGACTTCAACCCAAAATGCTATAGTTCGACACCACTTCCAATATAATGACTCCAAAAGGTTCCATCAATATACTATAATGAAAACTATTATTATAATAAAATTCAACTAAACAAATTTGTTGATCCCAACATCCCTAGTAATCCATTGAACATGATCGAAGTGTATCCTATAATGTAAGAATCATTCATTCTGTCTTCCCATCTTTTTTAGGATTTAAAGATATAATTAAATTTAATTCTATTACCAACAACTTATAAAGGCCTTTCCAAAAGTTAAAAGTGAACCTAGGATGACGGTCAGATATAATGTAATGATGAATTCCATGAAACCTGAAAACCTCTTTGAGGTACATTTGAGAATGTTGATCAAAAGTCATAATATCTTTAATTAGAAGGAAATGTGTAGGTTTAGTCAATCGATCAATAATAACCTAGATTGCATTATTACCTTGAGAATTCTTTGATAGTCCCTCAATGAAGTCCATGGATATATTTTCCCATTTCCTCTCTAGCATTGGTAAAGAATGAGGTGTCATCTTTAGTAACTTTTACTCTTCATTGACATATTGACATGTCAAACATTTCATGGTAAAATTCTAAATATCTCTTTTTATTCCTTCCCACCAGTAATACTCCTGAATGTATCTGTACATATTTGGTCTGGCAGGATGAACTGAAAATGAATAACTATGAGCTTCACAAAACATGTCTTTCTTCAGATGGGAAGCAAAAGGCACACACACACTTCTCTAATTCTCAAAAAAAAATCATTATCAATGTTAAATTCTAGCAACATACCCATTTAAACCAATTCTAACTTTTTTTGTAACTCCCTGCCTACCTTTGGTAACTTCTTAATTCTATCTGATAAATATGACTGCACTAAAACCTAAAACAAAATAGAGTAATTTCATTCACCAATAACTTCCAAGACAAAATCCATAAAATCATTAATCTAAGGGTCTTGTTCCAACCGTAACATAGTTAAAGATGAATGATGTTTTCGACTCAATGCACCTGCCACTTTTTTCCTTTTCTAGGATGGTAAATGATCATGAAATAATAATCCTTTATCCATTAAAGCCATATTTTATGCCTCATGTTTAATTCCTTTTGAGTGAATATATACTTCATAATATTGTTGTTAGTGTGTATTTCCCATTTGGATTTGTATGAATGATGCCTCCAAATTTTCAAAGAAAAAAATCATAGATGATAATTCCAAATCATGTGTGGGATAATTTAACTCATGAGGTTTTAGTTGTCTTGAATCATGGGAAATTACCTGATCATTCTGCCTTAGAACATAACCAATTCCCTTTTAATAAATCATCATAGTAGATTTAAAACTCGCCATTTCAAGAAGGTAGGGTCTGAACTAGATCATTTACCAATATTTTTATCAATTCATGAAAAAATCATCACATTATTTTTTCCATATGAATTTAACTCCTTTTCAGTTAACTTAGTCAGTGGACTAGATAACTGTGCAAAATTTTCAACAAACCTCCGGTAATAGCCTACCAAACCAAGAAAAATACGAATCTAGGTTATATTTGTGGGACTTTTTCATCCCTCAACAACTTTCATTTTATAAGAATCAATATTTATTCCATATTTGGAGACAATGTGACTAAGCAAATAAATTTTTTGTAACCAAAATTCCCACTTGCTGAATTTTCCATACAATTTATTTTCTTTTATGTTTTTTAAAAACAGCCCTTTGTTGTTTTTCATGCTCCTCTTTACTTCTTGAATATTATATAATGTCATAAATTAACATAACCACAAACATATCAAAGAACTCATGAAATATTCTATTCATAAGATCCATGAATAAAAAATGTTTATTAGTTAATCCACATGGCATAACAAAAAATTCATAATGACCATATCTAGTTCAAAAATCTATTGTTGGAATATCATCCCCTTTCACCTTCAGCTCATGGTACCTAGATTTCATGTTAATCTTGGAAAAATACTGAGCTCCATGGATCTGATCAAAAAAGTCATTGATGTGATTAAAAGGATAATTATTATTGACAGAAATGTTATTGAAACCTCTAAAATCAATGCAATGTCTCATGGAACTATCATTATTTTTAATGAACAAAACAGGAGCTCCCCCTGGTGAAGTAAAAGGACGAATGAATCCTTTATCAATTAACTCGTGCAACTGATTTTTTAGTTCATGAAGTTCCATTTGATCCATTCAATAAGGAGTATTAGAAATTGGATTACAAATTGGAACTAATTTAGTTGTGAATTCAACTTCCTGATCAGGTATAACACCAGGTAACTTATCAAGAATAACATCATGTACTAATTTACCACTAGAACATTATTAATCTAAATAGTTCTTTGTTTTAAAAAATATGAGTAAGAGAACATTAATTTAAATTGTTCAATAGTTTCTCAGTGCCATAATATTTCATCAAATGTATTGGTTCATTCTTTTATACAAACTGAAACACTTTATGAAAAATAGATTATTTATCTCTACAATAAATCTTATCATGATAAACAGAAATCCAATCCATACCCAGAATGATATCAAACTATACAAAAGTAAAAGCAAAATGGTTTGAAGATAATTATTTTCCATAGATAACAATTGTAAGATTCTAAAAATTCTATTGTAATGTAACATTTCCCCCCCTATAATTTTAACAATAAGTTATGGTCACATTTGTTGAATTGATATTTCCAATTTACCAGAAAATTTATTAGAAATAAAGGAATGTGTAGCCCCCATATGAAACAAGACTTTAAAAAAATATAGACAGAAAAACAAAGTGTCTGATACCACATTATTGGATGGCCTAACATCTACTGATATAGTCACAAAAGATCCCACTATTCCTTTTTGCTTATCGTCTAGATGCTTTCCATCAATCGGATCTTTCTTTGGGGAGAAATTTTCATAATAACCCATCTCGCCACATTTGAAACACTTTACAGTTTTCATATCAGGATTAATATTAGGATAATTTTCATTAAAATCTCAAGCCACATATCCAAACATACCACATCAAAAACACTTCCCTGTTTTGGCAATCTATTCTCCAGGTTCCTTTTTACCACACTTATCAAAAATTAGAAACTGGACATTCTTAACTTCAGATTTCATTGACTGATTCTTACTGATAACTTCCTATCTAAACATCTTATTATATTTATTCTCAATGTAAACATGATCATTATAAAACTCTTTTTCTACCCTATCTACACATCACACAATTTTCTTATAACTTTTGAATTCTAGAGAGGCCAATTCCCTTCGATATCATGCTTTAATATCAAGAAAAAAATTGTTGATTTTTCTATCAAGATCCATAATAAGTGTTGGAACGTACATTTACAGTTTGGTGAATTTTTCTTCATACATGGACACTGAATCTTCCTCCTTTTGCCTCAATTATAGAAATTTCTTCTCTATCCTAATTTGAACCACCATAGGAAAATATTTTTCAAGAAATATAATTTTATATTCATCCCACTCTAAGGCTTCAATCTCTTCTATATACCTAATATTCTTGAGCGTTGACCACCAACGATTAGCTTAACCATCAAAACAATAAATGGAAATACTAAAATTTTTATTATCTGAACATCTCATAACATTTAATATCTTTTCAATGGATTTGATCCATCCTTCTACCGATACTGAGATAGAAGATCCACTGAAAGAAGGCAGGTGTTGCCTCATAAACAGTTTCACTATTGTCATGTTCCTTTGTGGTAGCTATGGTTTTTCTCTTGAATGGATTCCACTGGAATTTATTTCATGCATCAGTTAATTTAGTACTATCACAAATGGATCAGTTCCAATTACCACCATTCAGGGTTTTGGATTTAAAAAGATATCAACCTCTCAGTTCCTTCCAGTTTCAGCTTCCTTGTTTATTATATGGAAACCCATTCTGAACATCCATATCAAAGATGAAGAAACATGGTAATTTTTTAATGTTATACCATTTCAACATAAAAATATGGTATAAATCATTTATTCTATTCTATTAACATCATATTAACCTTTGAAGTTATCTAAACCTTTCTCTGATCCCAAGTATATGGACTTGGCCTAAAACATTACACAACCTAAAAATTTCTACTAGATTTTACATCCATAAAATCCCAAAGATATGTTTGTTTTAGAGTATTAAATTTTAGGAAAAAAATCATACATATCAATCCATAATCATACAATGTGGGTACCATTAAAACATTAGCCATTTCATCCAAAAAATAAATTTTTTTAACACAAAACAACAATATAATTTATTTGAAAAAACATAATAACATTAAACATGACTTCCTTATTTCTATTAAACATATTTATAACTTGTAAAAAACATATAAAAACACGGTATGATGATAAAAGTCTTATTAATGGATATAAAATGAACGAAATAAACCATTGTTCCATGAAAACATATTAACATATGAAATCATTTTCAAAAAGACATACTTATCACCCTTATATACTTAGTGAAACATGAGATTTATATAAAACATTAGTGACCATATATACAAATATAAATGTATATTTGGAAATTACATACTTATATTATAACACTCACGGCTACCTTATGATTTGTAACCCTTACAGCTACCTTACAATGTAACCCTCATGGCTACCTTATGGTGTAACCATCATAGTTACACTTGTAGTAACCATATGGATGACCTCCAACATACAAATAACCAATGAATTAGAGGGATATATAGTTCATAACCCTCATTATAATCAATTCTCGAGAACCATAACATAATACCTTAATAATTTCTTAAAAACATTCCTTTTCAATTTCGTAAAAGAGGCATTTTAAAGGAAAGTCCCTTACAACTATCTTATAATTGAAGTGATAAATTAATAAAATGAAAGGAATATGTGTATAAACTGTATATAAACATAATAAAAAATAATATAAACAACCATTCATTAGAAAAATAATCTTAACAGCTTATAATGAATAATGTAGAAGGTTATTCGAAAGAATATAAATTGGGTTAAGAATTCCCTTACCTTGGATTTTTCTTAATTAAAACATTTGAAAAAAATTTATAGAATAGTTAAAAGTGAGTTATTAATATTTTATAGAAACTTATACATGTTTTTAAAACCATATATGATCATTTTATAACATTATTCTACCCATTTATTAATAAAATTTTATTATTTCCATTGTTTCGTGTGCGTGCTTTACGTGATTTCCATGGTTGGTTCGCATAGAATTTTCTTGTTGAATATAAGAAAAACAATATAAGTGGAATGAAATGGTTTTAATATGTTTCCATTTTATTAAATGATTCCATAAGTAATTTTATTTATATGGTATGAGGATTAATCATTAGATAAATTATTAGTGATACTTGTTTAGATCATTTTGGCAGTTCTTCGATTATCACGAACTTGATGTATCAAATTCCATTAATATTATGCATATAAGTTAATTCTTGAACTTAATATGGGTCATAAGATACAATATAAAAACTTTTTTACACATTAAAATGGTTTAACTACCAGATTTTAAGGAGGTAAAATAAAATTACAGACACATCGTCCACGATGTCGGTAAATTGACACATCACAGACGGTGTTTTTGTTTTTAGAATAAAAGGAATAGGAGAGGAAGAATGATGTTGATTTCTCAATAAACATGAAAAAAATAAAGAATATATATAATAATATAGGTTCAATTCCTCTTGGATAGGGGTAGTGGAAGATTGTATAATAGAATAAATCAATTAAAAAGAAAACACAAGAAAATGAATGAAGAATTTTACCTCTTGATATCATCTCCTTGAGATCCTCCTTAAGCCCTTTAGATTTCCCCATTTTTTGAAACCAGTAGGTCTTGGAAATGGGGAAAGGCCCTGGGAAGGGGATTGGGCATAATTTATACAATTATCAATGTTTGATAGATGAGATTGGAAGATGGCGGGTGAGGGTGGTATTTATAGTGGAGGAGAAGAGGGGTTTACCATTATTTTAATCGTTAGTTTAATATTTTTTTCTCAAGACTATGAATAGTCTTGATTCATGTGAAACCAAATTTTAATTTAATAATTTTATTTCGAAACAAGGGTTCATACATCATTCATGATTCTAGTAATAGTGTATTTAACTAAGAATGTATATATACGGTATATTACCATATTTTACTATTCATCAAAATTCATAAATTTCATAAAAATCCAAAACAAAATCACCCTAAACATTTCTTGATGTGTAGAATTCAAAAAATAACCCCATTATTTGAAAATAAATTTATAAATATGGTTATTTTCTTTTTTAAATAAAATCATTATTTATTCAAAAAATAACAATTTTAAAACTATAACTCATTTTTTATCACCATAAAATTTTATTCAAGATCTCATTATCTTATAAACATTAGAAAATGAAATAATAATAAATTTTTCTATTCATAAGGTTCATATTAATATTCATAATATTGTTCAAAAGGGTATGTTACTATTCACCAAAAAAACAAGTTGGTTCTATCATACTCTAAATAATTTACTTATCACAACCATATATATCAGTTTTTTTAAATAAAAATCATAGAAGTGGAAAAATTATGTTTAACAGATAGTTTATAACTATATCCTTAAAAAAGTTTCATTATGTAGAGACAAAGTGTTTAATGCATTGCAATTTCTTTTTAAAACCTTGGAGTGTTACATTATCCCCACCTTCTGTAAATTTCATCCTCACAATTTTATTGACTTATAAAAAAATGAGGGTACCTTTTCTTTATAGAATTTTCATATTCCCATGTTTCTTCTTCAACCATGTGGTTTCTCCATAAAACCTTTACTAGGTAAATTGCCTTATTTTGCAATACTTGTTCTCTACGATCAATAATCTGAACATGTTACTCTTTATAAGAAAGGTTGTACTCTTGTTGAACTGCTTCTGGGCTCAAAACATTATATTAATCTAGAACATACTTTCTCAACATCGATTCATGAAAAATATTGTTTAAATAAGATATACTTGGAGTAAAATTTATTTGGTAGGAAAACAATCCAACTTTTTCCAGGATTTCATTTCATCCAATGAACCATGGACTTAGATTTCATTTTTTTACCAAAACACATAACACTTTTCCATGATGATATTCTAAGAAAAACATGATCACCTACCTTTAAATAAAAGAATTTCCACCTATTTTATGTGAAACTTTTCCACCTTCTCTAAGATATCTACATGTGTTGCTAGATCATCTTTACTTTTTTAGCCACTTCCACTTCTAATTATATTCTCATCAATATCCATTCCCTAACTTCATCCCAAAATGACAGAGTTCAACAGCGCTTCCCATATAACACCTCAAAACATTCAATCTATATACTGGAATGAAAAATGTTATTATAATAAATTTAAACTAATTAAATATGATGATCCCATATTCCCTGTAATCCATTGAACAAGCTTGAAGAAAATCCTCCAAATTTTAAATCTTCCATTCTGTCTTCCCATCATATTGAGGAATAAAATATCTACTGAAATTTAATTCTATTCTAAATTAATTCTAAAGGACTTTCCACTAGTTAAAAGTGAACATGTTATCATGGTTAGATATAATATAATGAATAAATCCATGTAACCTAACAATCCCTTTGACATATAGTCGATAAAGATAATCTAAAGACATTGTATCTCAAATAGGAAAGAAATGAGAAGATTTAGTCAGTTGATAAACAGTAACCCATATTTCTATGTTATCTCACGAAGTATTTGGTAGTCCCAAAAAGAATACCATGGATATATTTTCCATTTCCACTCTGGTAATGGTAAAAGCTGAAGCATACCCTTTGGTAACTGCCGCCCTTCATTGACTTGTTGACATGCCAAATATTTCATAGTAGAATCTGTAAAAAAAATTCATTCCATCCCACCATTAATACTCCCAAAAGACTCTATAAATATTTGTTCTTCAAGGATGAACTGAAAATGGAAAAATATGATCTTCTCACAACAATTATTTATTCATCAAGGAAAAACAAAGAACCCACAATATTTTTCAAAATCTCAAAACAAAATATTTATCACTGTAAAATTCTAGAAACATACCCATTTTAACCAATTCTATATTTTTCTGTAACTACTTGTCTGCTTTCTACACTACATTAATTATGTCTAACAAAGATAACTTCACTGAAGCTGGAAACAAAAAAGAAGAATTTATTACACCAGTAAATTCCTTTCAAAAACTCATCAAATCAATAATCGAAGGTTGTTTTCCAACCATAACATAGTTAATGATTCATGATGGTTTCGACTCAAGGAATATGCAACTTTGTTTACTTTTCTAGGATAGTAATTCATCATCAAATCATAATATTTTATAAATTCAAGCCATCTTTTCTAACTCATTTTTAATTCATTATGAGTGAATATATACTTCAGAATTTTGTGGTTAATATATACTTCACAATTGGCTCCGTATAAATGAAGCCTCAAAATATTCAAAGAAAAAAACTACAGCTACTAATTCCAAATAATGTGTGGGATAATTTAACTAATGAGGTTTTATTTTTCTTAAAGCCTAAGCTATTTCATGATCATTACACATCAGAACACAAACATGTCCATTTAACTAAGAATCACTATTGATGGAAAACTCTCTATTTTTGGAAGGTAGGGTCAGAAATGGAGCGTTCACCAATCATATTTTCAATTCCTAAAAACAATCATCACATTAATTTATACATATTAATTTTACTCTTTTTTAGTTAACTTAGTCAATGGACTAGATGACTGTGCAATGTTTTCAATAAACCTCTAGTAATTTCTTGCCAAACCAAGAAAACTATGAATCTCAGTTATATTTGTGGCTCTTGGAAATTCTTTAACAACTCTCAGTTTAGAAGAATCAATATTTATGTTATATTTATAAATAATGTGTCCAAGGAAAAAATTTTGATGCAACCAAAATTCAAACTTTCAGAATTTTCCATATAGTTTCTTTCTTCTTATGGTTTTCAAATTAGCCCTTATATATTTTTATTCTCCCCTTTATTTTTAGAATATACCAAAATGTCATTAATAAACACAACCACAAAATTAACCAAGAACTCATGAAATATTCTATTCATAAGATTCATAAATACAAAAAGTGTATTTTTTAACCAAAATGACATTAAAAAATTCATAATGACCATATCTAGTTTGGAAAGTTGTTTTTGGAATGTCACCCTCCTTCACCTTCAGCTGATGGTACCTAGATCTCAAATCAATATTGGAAAAATATCGAGCTCCATGGAGCTGATGAAACAAGTCATCAATGAGAGTCAAAGGATACTTATTCTGTACAATAATGATATTGAATTCTCTATAATCAATGAAAAGTCTCATGGAATCATCTTTCTTTATAACAAACAAAAATGGAGCTCCCCATTTTGTAGTGCTATGACAAATGAATACTTTATAAAAAAGCTCATGAAACTAATTTTTCAATAAAAGAAGTTCTATTTGATCCATTCGATAAGGGGGATATGAAATTTTCTTAGCATCAGGAACTATGTCAATTCTAAATTCAACTTCCTGACTAAGTATAGCACGGGGTAACTCGTTAGGAAAAACATCAAAGTATTCATTTACCACCAGAACATCATTAATCTAAATAGTTCCCTTATTTTCAACAATATAAGGATGATGATTTTCATTTCCATCTTTCAAAATTTTCTCACCTTCCTAATATGTCATAATTTATATGGGTTTTTTCTTGAATACAAACTAAAACTCTTTATGAAAAACAAAATCCTTAGCTCCACAATCAATCATAGCATGAGAAATAGAAAGCCAATCCATACTTAGAAAGATATCAAACTCTACTGAGGTAAAAACAACAAGGTTTTCGGGTAATGTCTTTCCACAGATAACAACAGGAAGATTCTTAAAATGAATTTTTAAATAAAATTTACCCCTAGTGTTTTAACAATAATTTCTGGTCTAATTTTTTTTTTAATGTTTCCAATTTACCAGACAATTTCTTAGAAATAATGGAATGTGTATACCCCATATCAAACAAGGCTTTATAAAAATCTGAATAAAAATACAATTTATCTGATACCACTTCATTGGATGGCCTAACATCTGCTGATGTAGTCACAAAGGATCTTACTACTCCTTTCTACTTATAGTTTGGCTACTTTCCATCACATGGGTCTTTCTTTGGGTACACATTTTCATAAGGACCCATCTCACCACATTTGAAACACATTAATTTTTTGTCATCATGATTAATCTTAGGGTCATTTTCATTACAATATAAATCCACACGTCCAAACTTACCAAATCAAAAACAATTCTGCATTTTGGTAAGGCATTCCCCAAGATAAATTTTACCAAACTTTTCACTAACTGTAAACTGGACTTTCTTACCTTCAGATTTGTTTGAAGGATTATTAACCATCACATTCCATCAACACATCTTCTTCTTATTATTATCAAAGTACATGAGATCATCGGTGAACTCCATTTATACCCTCTCAGCACATAGTAAAATTTTCCCATTACTTTTTAATTATCTAGAGGCCAATTACCTTCAATTTCTTTTCATAAATCTTGAGTTAAAATGGTTGGCTTTTCTATCAAGATCTAAAATAATAATTTGAACATACCTTTCTAGTTGGGTACAGTTTTCTTCATACACGGCCACTTAATCTTCCTTATTTTTCCATAATTCAAGTAATTTCCTCTCTATACTATGTCTAACCACCTTAGGAAAATATATTTCCAAGAAAATACTTTTAAATTCATCACACTATATAGATTAAATCTCCTCTCTATCCTTGGTATTCTTGAACATTGAACACCACTGATCACCTTCATCGAAAAAATATTAAATGGAAATTCTAACCTATTGATTATATTAACAACCCATAACATGGAATATCTTTTCAAGGGATTTAATCCATCCTTCATATGCTAATGTGTCATAAGGTCCACTAACTGTAAGAGGGTGGTACCTCATAAAATGTTCCACTATCATCAAGTTACATTGTTGTATATCTGGTTTCTCACTTTCATTGATGCCACCACCATTTATTTCGAAATCCAACTGAGTCATTACTATCACAAACTTCCCGGTTCCAATTCCCACTATTCCCCGTTGCGGATGTAGAATGATATCAGCCTCTCGGTTCCTTCCAACATCATATTCCTCGTTTCTTATATGGAAAACCATTTTGAACAGACATATATTATATGAATATACATGGTAATATTTAATTTCTATACCAATTGAACAAAAACATAATGTAAAAATTATTTATTTTATTATGTTAACATCATCCTAACCCTTAAAGATATCTAATATTTACTCTAATACCGACTATAAGGACCTGGCCTAAAACCATACATAACCTAACTATTTTAACTATATTTTACTTCTTTACAATCCCAAATATTATTTTGGTTAATAGTTTTATAAAGTTAGGAAAAAATATATACATATCAACCCACAAACATACAATGTGGATACCATTAAAACTATATCCATTTCTTCCAAAAAATTAATTTTTTAAAATAAAACAATAACATGATTTCATTGAAAAACCATCATAAATTTTAAATTGACCTAATTATTTCTCTTAAAAATTCTTATAACATGTGAAAAACATTTAAAAACATTTTATGAGAATAAAAATCTCAGTAATGGATATAAAAAGTATGAAAGAAATCATTAGTCCATGAAAACTTATAAGCATATGAAATCATTTTCAGAATGACCTACTTCTCACCCTTATATAATTAATTTGTGAAATATGATATTTCCATTAAAAATTAGAGAAAATTTATAAATACATAAAGTTATATTTTGGAATTACTTAATTATATTGTAACTGTCACGACGACCTTGTGATTTGTAACCCGCACGACTACCTTACAATGTAACCATGACGGCTACCTTATGGTATAACCATCACAGTTACACTTGGATTAACCATATAGTAGACATCAAAATAAAACATAATAAATGAATTGAAGAGAGATATAGGTCCCACCATTCATCATAAATAATTCCCTTGATCCAGAACATAATCATAAAATAAGAATAATTTCAAAAAATATTGCTTCTAAATTTCGTAAAATAGAATTTTAAAAGAGGTTTTTTAAAGGAAAGTCCCTTAAAAATATAATATAATTTATTTTAGAAATTAATAGAATGAATGTAATATGTGTATAAAATATAAAAAAAATAACATAAACAAAAATTAATTACACAAATATTCTTAATAGAAAATAATGAATAATGTAGAAGGTTAAGCCAATGAATGGAAATTGGGTTAAGAATCCCCTTACCTGGGATTATCCTTAATTGAAATTGTTTTAAAACTACTGTATAATGGCTAAAAGAGTGTTATTAATATTTTAAAGAAACATATTTGTGTTTATAATACCTTATATGATCATTTTATAACATCATTTGACCCATTTATTAATAACATTTTTCTATTTTCATTGTTTCGGGTGCGTGCTTCACATGATTTCCATGGTGGGTTTGTAAAAACATTTCATGTCGAATAGAAGTGAAAATCCAGAAGTGGAATGAAATTGTGTTAATATGTTTATATAATATTAAATTATTCCATAAATAATTTTCGTTATATGTTATGCGGATAAATCATTAGTGATACTTGTTTAGATCATTTTGGTGGTTCTTGATTATCATGAACATCTTTAATCATATTACATTAATATTATGGATAGAAGTTAATTCCATGACATAATAGAGATCATAACATACACTATTAAAATGTTTTTAACCATTAAAATGATATTACAGACATATTTGAAGGATGCAAAAGGAAATTGAAGACACATCGTCCATGATGTCAGTAAATCGACACATCATAGATGATGTTTTTATTTTTAGAATAAGAGGAAGAGGAGAGGAAGAATGATGATGATTTTTTTCATAAACATGATAAAAATATATAATATATATAATAGTGTATCATTAATTACTATTGTATAATTTTTGGATAAGAGGGTATAGGAAAATAGAAGAATTGAAAAGAAAACATAATAAAATGAAATAGGATTTTTACATGTTGATCTCTTCTCCCTGAGATCCTCCTCAAGGCCTTTAGTTTCGGATATTTGGTAATACCGGTAGGTATTAGATGTGGGGATGGACCTTTGGAATTCCATTGGTAATAATTTATAAAATTCTTAAAGCTTGAGAGGTGAGGGTGGAGGAGGGGGTGAGGGTGGTATTTTTATTGGATGGGAGAAGGGGTGTAACATTATTTTAATCATCAGTTTAATATTTTTTCTCAAGACTATGAATATTCTTGAATCATGTGACCTAAAATATTAATTATATCATGTGAGTTCTAACCAATGTTTTTTATATTATCCATTATGATATGAATATTGTATTTAACAGATAATGTATATATACGGTATATTACAGTATTTGACTATTTGTCAAAATTTCAAGAAAATCAAAAAAATCCCAAAAAATCACCCTCATCATTTTTTAATGTGTAGAATTTAAATATAAACTCTATTTTTTGAAAATAATTTTTATATATGATTAATTTAATTTTAAAATAAAATTATAATTTATTTGAAAAATAAAAATATTAAAACTATAACTCATTTTATATCACCGTGGAAAATTAATCAAGATGTCATTATCTTATAACCACAAGAAAATAAAATAATAATGTAAGTTACTATTCATAAGGGTTGTATTAATATTCATAAGGGTATGTTACTATTCACCAAAAAAACAAGATGGTTCTATCATACTCCATATAAGTTAATGATCACAACTGCAGATGACTATTTTTCGAAATTCAAATCATTGATGTTGAAAATTATGTTAAATGGATAGTTTATAACTATCTCATTATAAAAGTTCAATTATGTAGAGATTTAGTTTTTCAAGGATTTTAATTTATTATTAGAACCATGGGGTGTTGATGTAAAATAGATCATCCCCAAGATGCTCCAAGCATCACTGTGGGGGTCTCAACAATCAAGTCTAGCCAATATGTTCACATATCAAACTCCCTCTTCCATGTATTTCCAATAAATCTCCCATGTATCACTATAAGGACCCAGCCTTAACCATTACATAATCTTGAATTAATTTAATAATTCACATTGTGGATATTTTTAATTTTATATCTTAATAGAATTAGGTCATAACTTATACATACAACTTGAATATTACATATAGACACTTCTACTCAGTGTCCATTTTTTTGTCATAAAATAAAAACTATTAAAAAATGAAATATGTTTAGTTCAATTTTTTAAACAGCATTATTTTTCCTTGATCCAATCCTTGACCCTATTTCACTTTATGTCTTGTGAATAACATTTTAAAAACATGGGATGAATATAAAAGGCTCAGTAAGGGATACACAAAGAAGAAAAACTATTTATTTTCAAAACAACATGTAAACCATGAATAATTTATCATAATGTAAAACTTTTTACCTTAAATAAGTAGTAAAAAACACTTCACTGAATATAAGCTCATTGTTTACCCTTTTTTGTGACCCAAAATATTACCATAAAACCCATAGAAAGAAACATATAGCATATAGAAGAAAAATTGGGATATAAACATACTTAAATGGAATAAACATATGGTCAACATCCACACATATCACTAAATGAAATATCTATGTGGCTGACTTCTATACCCAAAGAATTGGAGGTTATAATGTAACCACCCATCCTTGTTTTATCATGGAACCACTCTTCATTTGGTTTATCATGTAACCACCCATCAAATGTCCAATTACTGTTATAAAATCATAACACATAAAATATTTCAAATATCAATATTTCACTAATAACATTTCATTTGAAATCAAAAGAAATCGTTTTAAGATATTGAAATAATCAATCCATTCCAAAAACCATTTTTAATACCAAAACACCCAAAAAGGTAATAATGGATTTCTTTTCCTTTTAAAAACATTCAGGCTTAGAGAGGAATCCAAATAACGATTATTGTGGCAGAGAGGTAATTGTCGCCACAAATGTTAAAAACATTCATTTTGTCATTTAGTAAAATGACTCATAGAAAAAAGATTCACTTTGAATTAAAGTAAATTTCAATGGGGTTTACTATACACTATGTAAATGAAGGAGGTGTATATTATCAAAATATGCCACAATGAAAGAAGATTGAGACGAAGTCCCTTACCTCGTGTCCGACTTGACTTGTTCGTTCTTTAATTTCCTGAATAATAAAATTAAGTTAATTTCAAATTTCTTCATAACCTTTTTAAATTTTATCATTCCTTTTATAAATTTCTATAACAATCATATAATTATTCAAGTTTATATCGGTCGTTTTGTCGATGTTTGGTACTTGAATAAAAAATTACATTGTTATAATTACAAATTGTCCATGTGGTCAAAATTACATTATCTCCATAATGATATTCATGATTTAGATATCATATATATCAAATATATCCAGTATATATGTATTTAGAATAGTCCATAACATTTTGATATAATAAATGAAATGCACCGTTCATGGAGACGGTAAGTCGTACGTACGCATGAACACTACTTTCGTTTCTTTTTTGTATTTAATGAAATCAAAACTAAATGATACACAGGTATATTATAATTCCATTATAATATCTATGTTATATATGTTACATAAGTTCCTTAACTCCTACTTTTATATGTTTCATTTATATCATGAATGAGTCATATTACTTTGAGGGGGCGGTAGTCCGCCCTTTCTCAAAAGAAATTATCGTATATTTACAACATGAAAAGCATAAAGGTATATTTTAAATGAGAATTAAAGAAGTATATAGATAACATAAATATCATATATTTCATATATAATTATAGTTCCATCGTAATGGTCACCATGAGAGGTGGTAGAGGAAAATCGGACAATCATTATTTTGTGTGGTAGTAGTTCGTCGTACACAGAAATAGTATGTTTTTATCAATTAGATCGAGGTGTGTATAAGTGTAGTTAGAATAATTATCCTAAAAGACATAGTATATTTAATATACTGTTTTCATAAAATAATTGAATAAAAAGATTTTAGGGGATTGGAGAATGAAAATAAATGAATGAAGCTTGAGAGAAGACATTTCCTCAAATAGGGTAACTCATTTTGATTTAATCTAAAAGGCCTTATAGAATTGAATTATGTCCAAGTTAAGCCTTATATGAGGTATATAAGGATTTGGGGAGCTTATTTGGGCAGATATTGGATGAGACAAGGGGGTTTTAGAGGTGTGTGTAAGGGCTATAGATGATGGCCTTTTATAAGAGGGAGGATGGGCACTTAAGGAATATCTTGAAATATTATTTTATTATAAACTGAATTTCGGTTTAAAAAGGTCCAAAACTCATTTAATTCCAATATCGGGTGAGTATTTATAGAAATACTCTAAACCAATAGATTTTATACATGTTTTGATTTAATATTTAACCTTATCATTTATCTTTAACCCTTAATTAACTAATCTGAATCTTACCATGTCTTTTAGTCTATTAATTCTATATGGTTAATATAGTTAATATAAAATTACAAGAGACAAAAATATGGATCATTAATGAAATTTGTAACATCATATATTTCAGTTGGCCAAATATTAGATTTTTTGGATTATTTTATCATTTAATAAAATATTAATTGTTTTAAAAACACATTTTTTTCAATTTATATACTATTCATATAAAGAACTCTAATAAATATAAAACAACATGATTCCTTCAAACAAACTTAATTAATTCAAATATAACAAGTCATAATTATACATAAAATTATTTTATGGCATTAAAATTTCCATAATAAATTTATTTTAGTTTTTATAATCTAATTTATTTAAAAGATTCATTAAACATGTAATCCCTACATCATCATTGTGTCATAAATAAATTTATTTACTTGATGTATAAAAATTATAAATAAAATACTGTGATATAGGAAATATTTTTATATTTATAATTACCATTAATAGTTTAATATATCAGTTATATAACCCCATATAAAAAGTTTTTTACAAAAAGATATATGTTTATGTTACATTTTTCCTTAACTTTAAATTAATTTTTATAAAATGACATTTTCACATACAGGTGGCTCCATTAGGTCCTAAAATAGACCCAAGGATTCCCATGGTGGGACACGTATCATTCAATAGGGCTAGGATACGTTTTAGGGGAATTTAATGTTATTATATTATTTTTTTACCCTTCTTTATCGGATTTACCCTTTAACAATGGTAAATAAAATATTTATTGAAGTTAAAATTCATAATGTCTAAAAATAAAAGTAAAATATTCACAAAATTTAGACTTATTGATTCAAAATATGGAATCAATTTTTTTAAATTCAAAATACATAAGTTTCAGAAATTATTTTAAAATTAATTCCCACTGTCAAAACTAAAAAGTGTGTTTTTAAGAAGTGAAAACTACCAAAAGATTGACCTGTGTTTATATCCAATTTCAAATTGAAATTACTTCCAATTATGTAAATTGGATTAAATGATAAAAAATATAATCTAATTAAATGTTAAAAACAATTAAAAGGATAATCTAGTCAAATAAATAAATTAGATGAAAATTCAATTTTGAGTTAAAATGAAGTATTTTTCACTATTCATTAAAAAATTAACTTTATCAGAAAAATACCTAAAATTTATCCAAAATAAATTTAGATGTCCCACTTCTAAATATGAAGTTTAATTTTTTAAATGGAACATATAAAAGTGATAGAAACTATATTTAAAAGGGTTATCCATCAAAAGGTGGTAAATCGACCTTTTAAAGAATATTAGAGTATTCTATGCTTAAAATTAGACTCATTGTTATTTTATTCTTCTAAAATTTATTGGATAAATGTAAAGACATTTAACAAATATGTGTAATCATAATGTAGTTATTTATTCTCATTCCAAGCAATATAGTGTCTCTACATTAACTGCCATTAAAAATAATATTATTATTATATTATTTTGCAATATAACTCAAAGTTGTGTGAAAATTAAGATTTCAAAGAAAATCGTTGTTTCATGTTGAGTACGCTATCGAAAAAAGTGTCATATTTAACATAAAATTAATATCTTATTCCTAAATATTAATAGATATGAAAAGGTTTTATTCTATAAATACCTGGGTCTTTGCATCCTTCCCCCCTTTTAGAAATTGCATCCTCGAAATTTAAAAATTGGGCTTGGAAACATCATTGAAAGTCACACATTGGAAAAAGAGTCTATAAAACTATCACTTTAAAGTAATGAAAGATAAGTACAAAGTTCAACCATTATAACACATAATAGTATTCCATGTATGAAAACATGGATATGGAAGAGAAACTAAGTGTCATGTTCTAATGGAGGGTGAGAGAAAACATGATTAGGAGAAAGTTAACAATCTGAAAAACAAAATATTTTGATGGGTTAAATGGTCATTGATGCCCCAATAGGAAGAGTAAATGGAAAACGTTTTGGTTTTATGTTCCTTTTCATGAATTTTAGGAATTTATTTAAGAGCTTGAATAGGAATATATGGAAACATACTTGATTTTCATGTAGATATTTACCCTTTAATAAATTTCTACCACAAACTCATATTTTCTTCAAATGATAAGTATTCAAGATGACTTTGTCACATCAAAAGAACTAGGATCAACTTCCATAGAATCAAATAATCCCAAAAAATATGGACTATATATTTCCCTTGTCTTTAGACATTTACCAAAACCAAAAATGGTCAGTACGAGATCAGATAATCCCCAAAGGGATAATACTTTATAAAAATAAATACTACTCTTAATCTCCAAAATTCATGAAATTGTACCCAAAGTTCACCAAAGACCATTCAACAAAAATTGATCTTAAAATTATTCAATTTAATACAATATAAGATTGAATCCCAAAACTCAAAAGAATTTAATCATGTAGTCTTCCACAGTAAATATTAACATTTATCTCCAAATAACATCGACTACTCTTGAAGTCTCATATTGAAGTGTAATTAAAATAATAATATATTATCTATGATAGGTTAATAATTTTCATAAATAACCAAAATCTTTATATGTACAAATAAAAACATAGATTTTTACAAAATAAAATATCAACCATTAAGCCAAAAAAGAAATACCAAATTATACAATTTTTCTTAGGTATATAGTGTTCCCAAAAGGGAGAACGTCTTCCAAAATAACCTTTATCACTTAATCACCAAATCATTTTCCTATACAAAGGATATCGATTTGATAAAAAATTAGTTCTAAAAATGAACATATTCTTGATCTGTAAAATCATTTAACTAAAAAGAATTATTCATACTAACTAGGGACTTCACGTAGTCCAGTGTTAGGCGATAAATCCTAGTTGCACTTTGGTTGTGGGTTCGATTCCCACAGCTTTGTCTGATGCGATAGTTTGTCACATGGTCTGCGTGTTGTCCTTTTTTCAAAACTAGGATAATTCAAAAAACTTTAATAAAATGAGATAAAATCATTAAAAAAATCTATAACATGTTTTAACCTCAAATGTTATTTCATACCTCACATTTTTCATCCCAAAAACTAATATCTCATAATTGCCTCAAAACAAAAGATCACATGAACCCCTAAGGTTATCCATTATGTCCACATAAGATAATATAATTATTCCTTGAATAACATTATCACATATCAAACTTTAGGGTTACACATACTAGAAAATTTCTTCCAAATGAATCCCATAATTAAAATATCCTTAATAATTTTTATCATTTCATCATCCTAAAATCTACCATAACTCCTGAATCCCTTATATGTAGACTTCTTACTCATTCAATGTTATTAATGATCCATTAACCATGTTTTCCAAATTATTATTATATACTTCTTTCCTGCATAAAAATCATGCATAATGTACTAAGATTTCAGTAATGTCAAAACATGAGATAAGAAATAATTCATACCTTTCAGAGGTCAGTTTAGTTTCCTCGTCTTCAATCAGAATTGCATTAGGAATTAGTAAATATATATTTTTACGATCCTTCCGATCCCATTCTTGAACCTTTTTCATAGGACACCTATTTGTACAAAGACCATGCACACCACATTTAAAACATTCAATTGATCCCTCGGAAAGAACTTATGTCCATTTCCTAGAGTCAACTGGACGCTTCCTTTTTCCATGTAAGGTTCTTACTTTATGACCTTCATTACCACATCTATAGAATATTCCCATACTTTTAAATAATTTTCCTAATTGTTCCTTTATACATCCTTGAAACATAGGTTTTTGAATATACATACCTTTATTATTATTACCTAAACTTTCGTAGGGATTTGTTTCTCACATATACGATGCCTTATAAAAATCACCAACGTTCAGGTGGTAAATCCTGACTCCTGATAGTTGGTTGAGAATAACCACAAGAGTTCTCATTGAATCTCTCATTTCATTCGGTTGCTTATTCATAACACCATCATAGTTTTTTTCACATCCATTATAACATTGGTGCCTGCTAGATCCATCCATTTACTAAAACCAAAAAGGTCAGTGTGAGTATATCAATCATTTCATCATATACTATCTTATAAGGAGGGTAAAAACTAAGATATACTTATTCATGTTGTCTTAAACTCTTTCAATTTATCTAAAATAATAGTGACTCTTTCTAATATGTTAACCATTATGGTTATGTCACTTATGCTTAAATAACACCCTAACCTCTAAATTTATCTAAACCGACCTATGATACCAATTTTAAGGACCTAAACATAAACATTACATAATCTTTAATTATGTTAATAATTCACATTGAGGATATTTTTAGGTTTAGATATTTAGAGAATTTGTTCATAACATACAAATACAACATGAATATTACACGTATAAACTTCTAATCAGTATCTATTTTTTTGTCATAAAATAAAAACTCATAAAAAATGAAACATGTTTAGTTCAATGTTTTAAATAACCAGACTTTTCATTGAATCCTTGAACCTATTCCAATTTATGTACTGTGAAAAACATTTCAAAAACTAGGTATGAGCATAAAAAGCTCATTTTTGGATACATAAAGAATGAAAACTGTTAGTTTTAAAAATAACATGCAAACCATGAATAAATTATTATAATGTAATACTTTTCTCCTTAATGAATTAGTAAAAAAACACATCAATTAATATAAATTCATTAGTTACCCATTTTGTAACCCAAAATATTACCATAAAACCCGCAGAAAGCAACATATAGCATATAAAGCTAACTTGGGACAAAAACATACTTAAATGAAATAACCGTATGGTTGACTTCCACACATATCACTAAATGGAATAGACATACGGCTGACTTCCATACCCAATGCATTAGAGGTTATAACATAACCACCCATCCATTGTTTATCACAGAACCACTAGTTATTTGGTTTATCACGTAACCACCGATCAAATTTTCAAGGACTATTATAAAATCATAACACATAAAATATTGTAAATATCAATATTTCACTAATAACATTTCATTTAAAATCACAAGAAATCATTTCAAGATATTGAAATAATCAATCCATTCCAAAAACCATTTTCAATACCAAAACAACAAAAAATGGAATAAGGTTTTTCTTTTACATTTAAAAATAATAATTCTTATAGTGGAATCCAAATAATGATTACGGCGGCAGAGAGTTCATTTTTCTGCAAATGATAAAAAAAATTCTTTTGTCGTTCAATAAAATGCTTCGTAGAAAAATTATTTCCTTTTAATGAAATTAAAAGTCAATGGGGTTTAAAATACACTATGTAAAATTAGGAGTTTTATATTATCAAAATATGCTTCAATGAAAGAATATTGAGACAAATTCCCTTACCTTGTGTTTGACTTGACTCATTCGTTCTTTAATTTCCTGAATAATAAACTTAAGTTAATTTATACTTTCTTAAGAAAAATTTTCATGTTTATCATTCCTTTTATACCATTATATAACAATAATATAATTATTCAAGTTTATATCTGTCGCTTTTTCAATGTTTGGTTGTTTAATGTTACATAATTTCATTAATTTGATCCTTTATACATGCCATTATAGCATCAATGAGTCATATCACTTTGAGGGGGTGGTAGTACACACTTCCTCAAATAAAATTATTGTATATATACTACATGAAAAGAATGAAATTATGTTTTAAATGAGAATTAAAGAAGTATAAAGATAAAATAAATATCATAAATATCATATATAATTACAGTTCCATTATAATGTCCACCATGAGAGGTGGTAGGGGAAAATCGAACACTCATCGTTTTGTGAGGCATCAGTTCGCCGTACAAAGAAACAATATGTTTGTATCCATTAGATGGAGGTGTGTGTATGTGTAGTTATAATCATTCTCATAAAAACAACCCAATTTATTTAAGATATTGTTTTTATTGTAAAATAATTGAATAAAGAGAGTTTAGGGGTTGTAAAAAGAAAATAAATGAAGAAGCTTGAGAGAAGACATTACCTCAAATCAGGTAACTCATTTTGATTTAAGCTAAAAGGCCTTCTTTAATTGCCTTATTCCCAAGGTAAGGATTCTATTCGTATTAGATAGTCATTGGAATCTTATTTGGGCTGATTTTGGATTATCTAAGGGGGCTTGAGAGGTGTGTGTAAGGGTTAAAAGTGATGGCCTTTTATAAGAGGGAGGAGGGGCACTTAAAAAATATCTGGAAAGATTATTTTATTATAAACTAAAAATCAATTTCAAAAAGTCCCCAAATAATTTAATTTGAATATAAGGTTAGGATTTTTTGAAATACTATCAACCAATCGGTTTTAAACAAGTTTTGATTTTAAATTTAACCTTATCATTTAGCTTAAACCCTTAGTTAACTAATTTGACTATTACCATGTCTTATTGTATATTAATTATATATGGTTAAAAAAACTAAATAAAATGCCAATAGACACAAAAATGAATCATTATTTACATTTTTAACTTCATATATGTCATTTGGACGAATATTATATTTTTAGGATTATTTTATCATTTAATTCGATATTAATTGATTTAAAAACTCATTTATGTCAATTTATAAACTATTCATATCAAGAATTTTAAAAAATCTATAAAAACATTATTATTTCTAAAATAATTTATTAATTTAAAGATAAAAATTAATAATTATCCATAAAATTCATGTATGGCATAAAAAGATTCAAAATAAATTTATTTTAATTTTTATAATCTCATTTATTTAAAACATTCATTAAAAAGGTAATCACTACATCATCACTTTGTCATAAATAAATTTATTTATAAGATGTATAAAATTTATAAATAAAACACAATGATGTATAATATACCTTTATCTTTCTAATGACTATTTATAGTCAAAGATATCACTTATATAACTCCTTATAAAAATTGTTTTACTAAAGGTTAAATGTTTATGTAATATTTTTTCCTGAACATTATATTACTTTTAATAAAATGTCATTTTCACTTAAAAGTGGCTCCATGGGGTCCCAAAATCGACCCAAGGATTCCCATTGTAGAGACCCGAAGATTGACGTACATGGACATTACATTACTTTTGTGGAATACTTAGTACATTACAAAAACACACACACAAGGACCGTAATAGTTTAGTGTCTTTGGAAACTCGGAATATAATCTTCTAATCGTGGTGAAAGATCTTCAACATCTCCCATAAAGATCTTCTTCTTTTTCAAACCTAAATCCTTTCTTTATGTCCTGGGGAAAAGAAAACATAAAAGGGTGAGCTCAAATGCTCAGTAAGGGTAAACAAAAGAAATATCAATCACGTCATATTCATAACAATATATCTTTTGGAAATCTTAACCTGCAAAAGAGATCATAATTTCATAACATGGGATAAATCATAGTAGTGAAATGTAATCCCAATAATCATAACATAAAACATAAAACTTTGTGGCATACACACATAATCATAGAGAATCATTTCTTATTATTCAAGACTCATTGCCAAGACTATCTTAGTGGACAAAGTCCCTTTCTGAACCTAGTCCACTCCTCGTTTCAGTCCCGTTTCACTGAACCGGTATAACCTACTATTCCATCCATGTCTATCTCATGAGATATAAAATCTTTACCCAATGCATTGGAGGGAGATATAGGTCCCACCCATCTCATAATGATACCATTCTTATGTGTTCCACAAAATCATAAACCATACATCATAGCATAACCCATGTAATAAAAATGGGAATCTTAAACATCGTGACATCATAAAACAATTCATATAATATAAAGGAATTCATAAAAATAATTCCATCACAACATAATCAAATCAATGTAATAATAGGGATAAAAAAACAGAACCCTTTATTATCTTAGATGGAGAATAATTCTGATAAAACACATGAACTCCATTCTTGAGGAAAATATCCTTTCTGCTTCAAAAACACTTTTCCTTTCTTAACATGTCGTACAATTCTAAACTAAAAGAAGTTGATTAAAAATAAACTTGAAAACTTTTAAAGGAAGATTCTTGGAAATATAGTTTTAAAAATCCATTCATGTCGCATAAGTTAAAAAAAACATTCTTCTCGTACTTTTGTCGGAAAAGTCAAAAAGTACCTCGTAAGAAAAAAACGACAAAAGATTCCTTTCATGTATTTTACTAAAAACTCACCGAAGGGTAAAATTGGATTTAAACAATTTTAGGTGGATGGAAATAATATTACATATTGAGGAAACATGGATGTGGATGATAAAATACACCCCAGTAAATTCCAAAGTATAAACAATCTCGGATAAAAATGAGATTGTGATATTTCCCTTACCTTCGGTCTGATTTGCTTCATAAGTGTCCGAACCTCCTGTATAATCATTTAAATAATGTCATTTAATTATTCCAGAATCATAATCATTGTTATGATATCATATATGGTTCACCTATGACTTTATATTATCCATTCTTTTGTAAATTCCTTGTTAAAGAGCGTTTTGGGTAAAATCGTTTCATTTGCCATCCGTGTTTTGACTTGTAATTATTCACATGATTAGTTAGATCATAATTAATTAATTCAAAAATATAAAACATTATTTATATATAATATATATTCATAATATACATATATATAATAAATCAGTAAATGGAAAGAAATACACCGTTCATGGAGATGGTAGGTCGTACGTACGCATGAACGCTGTTTTCATTTCCTTATTGAGTTGAATGGAACTAAGTAGATGACATACATATATATACACATAAATCCAGTATAATTATTATGTCACATATTTCATGATTACTTATTATATATACTAATCATTCATGAATGGTTAACGTGGAGAATGAATCTCATCGCGTCGTGGAGAAGGTAGTCCGTACGTACGCACGAGCGATGATATCGTTCTCATGATCGTGGAATTGTATTGAAGTGTATGTATACTATTTCAGAATCAGTATCACTTTATAATAGTCATATATATTCATTATTTACACCATTATACCCATCCAAGTAAGGTGGTAGTCGAAAATAGATTACACCACGGCGTGGAGACGGTATTTCGTACGTACGCACGCGCGGTGATTTCGTTTTCCGTAGGATGGATAGATGGTGAAATAGGGTTGTTTCATACTTATAATAACATATCATTATATGAGTGATACTGATGTTATTACTTCATAATGAAACAACTAAAGAAGAATAATTTGAAGAAGAAAGAAATTGAAAAAGACCGGTAATGGATATTACCTCTTTTTAACGCGCCTTTTCTTAACCTCCACTTAAAGAACTAAGGATGGTCTTTGAAGAAGACCAGGACCTCTAGGATGATACTAGGGAAGTGGAGAAAATATTTTTACAGGGGTTGGTTGAGCTTGAAGGCTCAAAGTGGTGTGAGGAAGAGGGGGAGGAGGTTCCCTTTTATAAGGGAGGAGAGGGGCACCTTTGGAATAACTAAAAATATTATTTTATTATAATGTCAAGTTCGGTTTTAAATAGCTCCAAATTGATTTATTTCAAGGATAAGGTGGGTATGGGTCTAAATCCTCTCATCCAATAGAATTTAGACAAGTTTAGGTTCCTATTTTAACCTTATCATGTAGATTTAACATTAAGTTAAATAATTTTACTTTTACTGTGTCTTCTTGTGTTCTTATACTATAAGGTTAATAAACTTACTATAAGCAGCCAAAAGAACCCCAAGTTGTTTATTATTTATATATATAACCTTATATAAGTCATTTGGCCGAACAATAGATTTTTAGGAATAAAATAACAGTTACTAATATAATATTTTTTTTAAAAACTATTTTATGTCATTTTTGACACTATTTAGTAATTAATTTTTTTGAAAATCATAACAGAATGATTAGTTCGAAAAAATTTAATTAAATCAATACTAACATGTCATATTAATCTAGAAAATTATTGTAATCCATAAAAAGTGTCAAATTACATTTATTTTGGTGTTTATAACATCAATTATGTCAATATTTCATTAATAAAATAATTAATGCATCATCGTTGTGTCATAAATAAATTAAATTATTTAATGCCTAAAAATTAAAAATAAAATACCATTAAGTAGGAAATCTTTTTATCTTTCTAATAAATATTTATAGTCGAATTTATCTTATGTATAACCCCGTATTAAAAATGATTTAGTTATTAAACTTTGATTTTAACTATTTTAACCCTTCTTTAAATAAATTAATAATAAATGTCCTAATCTAATCCAAGTGGGCCTAAATGGTAATATATTATTCCTAAGGTTGTTTTTGGTCGAATTACACTTGTCCAATAGAATTAGGACATGTGTTAGGGTAATAATAATATCATTTTTACCCTTAATTACCCTATTTACTTTTAACCGTGGTAAAAAAAAGTAAAAAGTTACTATTCACCAAAAAATTATTTTCATCTCATTGAACCACATTTTACTTACTGACATCAACCGTGTGTCTCGGATTTTTGCAATTCCACTCACTGAAGCGGTAAAATTAAGTTTTATGTAAAATTCAGATTTTTAACTACCACTTAGTGGTTTCACTATTCATCAAAAATTGAAATTTTTCAGAAAAATACCAAAATTTCACCCTATGCTAATTTCGATATTCCGAATCCAAAAGTGAAGTCCATTATGAAAAATAAAATTTATAAAATTTCAAAAAGTGGTTATTACTATTCATAACGGCTAGTTTTAATAATATTTTAATAGCATATTGTTGTTTAGTGAAACTCGGTATTGCGTACTACACACGCTATCGAGGAAGGTCGCGATTACGTGTAATGCAAGGCAAGTCTAGGATGAATGTTGTGCAAGCTCCTTTTGGTGTAGCATACAACACAAGACATTAATGAAATTAAAAAGAATATTTTTCATAAAATCTTGGGGTGTTACATTCTACCCCCCTTAAAATGAATTTCGCCCTCGAAATTCGTCGGGGTTATAAATGGTTTACTACTTGAAAGTTTCTTTAATAGAAACCCACATCATAAAATGGAATACCTAAATCATTCTTTAAAAAACCAAAGTATGAAACGTAATGGTTACCCAAATAAACTAATCACTGGGTTTCCACATAGGTGAAAATATGGATATGGAAGAGAAATCTAACCATCGTGTTCTGATGGAGAGTGGTAGAGAACATGGCTATGGAAAATCCAGCAATCACAAAGCCATAAATTTGTGAAGATCTAAGTTACCATCTAATTCATCAGATATAAGAGCACTAGGACAACATTTTTGGTTTTCAAGATCATTTCCCTAAAGTTGATGAAATTGGAATTAGAAGAAATACTTTCGTGATTTTGGTACTGTGTCACCGTTGGTCATTCTTTGGACAATTTCCACTTCATCTCGTAAAGACATGAAGTTGGATTTGTCATTCGTGAAGTGTTAGCACATCATGTGATAGAATGATGGGTCATTCCATCTGTCTCAAACAAAAGGTTACAAAAGTTATCAAAAATACATAAGACCATCTATGGTGAAGTTAATCGTATACGATTCCAAAAATGAACTTATACTTCATATATAATACCACGTAATAAAACTAGTTTCTACTAACCAGGGACTTCCTGTAGGCCAGTGGTAGGTGATAAAGGCCAGTCGCACTTCGGTTGTGGGTTCGATTCCCACAGCCTTGTTCGACACGATGGGCAGTCGCCCGTCCTGCAGGTTGTCCTTTTACTAAAACTACATTACTATAACATCCCATCAATAATATCGAAAAAAACTTTTATCCTTAAACAATACTAACTTATGTCCAATATAGTCCATTCCAATCTTTAGGTTTATCCATAATACTGTTGTCCAATCTCATATTATAGTGAAAATGATTACCAAAGAGTTCATATAACAAGCGTGTTAATACCATCGTTGATCCCCATATATCGTGAGATATGTCTTGTTGGTCACATTACAAATATTCGAAGGCCCTAATCATGTATTCTCTTGAAAAATTAATACACATTGAACCTTAGTGAAAACATTAATGTAGTTAAAATTTAACACTTTCCATGTACCAAAATCCTCAAAATTCTATATACTCAAACCATGATATCACTTAGTCCTTATATCAATCATGAGCTCATGAATACTGTCAAATATTTCATTTTCTCGTTTTCCCTTCATTATGCGCATATCATCTTTTTTACAAAAATATCTCAATCACTTTCTGTGGTTACCGGTACCATAAAATTATTGAAAACCACAATAGTCCAATACATAAATATTCCAATACTCAACATTATTTTGGAATCCCATTACATAAACACTTAATAATTCCACCACATCATTGTCATATTCAACATCACCAATGGTGATCACATGTGACTTCCCTTTGTCCTTTGCCTTAAGTGGTTTCTCATGTCGATCATCACTAACCCTTGGATTAGGGCATTTATTGTCATAATGTCCCATCTCCTTGCACTTGAAACATTGAAGTGTAGTAGTTTCATTCTGTGTATCCCTTCCTTTGTTTGCATCATTAGACATCTTCTTCCCATCATTGTGGCATTCAAATGCCTGATAACCTTCCTTTCCACATTTGAAACATTTACTTGTCCCTTTAAGACAATCTCCACCATGCTTCTTTCCACACTTTGAGCATAAGGAAACATTCATCTTCTTTTCACCATTATTATGAGATTTCTCCTTGAACTCCATCTTTTGTTTCTTGTCAAAACTACTAGATAGATAAGTAACACCAACTTCCATTTCTACCTTGATAGCACAATGCACAATTTCTTCATAGCTACTGAAGTCTCTTATAGCTAATGCCCTTCGAAGATTTGGTTTTAAGCCACTGAAGAATCGATCAACTTTAATTTTAGGTTAGATGATAAAGCCAGATGCATACCTTGAAAGCCTTGTAAAATTCGCTTCATATACACCAACAGATTCATCATCCTTTTGCTTCAGTTCAAGAAATTCCTTCTCCATCTTTGTTCGAAGAATACGAGGGAAGTACTTATTGAAAAATAAGTTCTTGAACTCGTCCCATTCCATGGACTCAATTTCATCTCTTGGCCTCATATTCTTGATAAGATTCCACCATTGATCAGCATCACCTTCCAAACGATATACTGCTAAGATGACTTTACCATGTTTAGAACATTGAAGAAATGAAAATATCTTTTCAGTGGTACTGATCCATTGTTCAGCAACAAGTGGATCGGAAGACCCACTGAAAGAAGGTGGACGTTGCCTCATGAAGGAATCAATAGAATATAGTTCCCTTCTCTGCTCATTTGGAAGTCCAGAATGATTCATAGCTTGTGTAAGTATAGAAATAAGATTTTGCACTCCATCTCCCATAACATTTGTTTGTTCAGGAGGACAATCATTCCATTGTCCATTACAGTGATCAACACGGTTCCTTCGGGTTCCAGCCATCGTCTAAAACCCAAAAAGAATAGTGTGAGAGGAAAAAATCATGCTAGGTAAAACAACATAATAAAGGGGGAGTACCTTCAAAATCTAACATCTTAGGTTTAATTATATGATCGTTAGCATAATTCTAGGACTATAACCTATACTTATACTTAACCTTAGGTACATCCCTAGACATACCTTAGAAATATCTCTATGGATCTCACTAAAGTTCTCGCATCCTAGTTTCCAAAGGTTGACTAAACCTTTCCTCTGATACCAATTGTAGAGACCCGAAGCTTGACGTACATGGACATTACATTACTTTTTCAGAATACTTAGTACATTACAAAAACACACACACGAGGACCGCAATAGTTTAGTGTCTTTGGAAACTCAGAATATAATCTTCTAATCGTGGTGAAAGATCTTCAACATCTCCTATAAAGATCTTCTTTTTTTAAAACCTAAATCCTTTATTTATGTCCTGGGGAAAAGAAAACATAAAAGGGTGAGATCAAATGCTCAGTAAGGGTAAACAAAATAAATATCAATCACGTCATATTCATCAGAACATATCTTTTGGAAATCTTAACCTGCAAAAGAGATCATAATTTCATAACATGGGATAAATCATAGTAGTGAAATGTAATCCCAATAATCAAAACTTAAAACATGAAACTTTGTGGCATACACACATAATCATAGAGAATCATTTCTTATTAGTTAAGACTCATTGACAATACTATCTTAGTGGACAAAGTCCCTTTCTGAACCGAGTTCACTCCTCGTTTCAGTCCCGTTTCACTGAACCGGTATAACCTACCGTTCCAGCCATGTCTATCTCATGAGATATATAATCTTTACCCAATGAATTGGAGGGAGATATAGGTCCCACCCATCTCATAATGATACCATTCTTATGTGTGCCACAAAATTATAAACCATACATCATAGCATAACCCATGTAATAAAAATGGGAATCTTAAACATTGTGACATCATAAAACAATTCATATAATATAAAGGAATTCATAAAAATAATTCCATCACAACATAATCAAATAAATGTAATAATAGGGATAAAAAAATAGAACCCTTTATTATCTTAGATGGAAAATAATTTTGATAAAACACTTGAACTCCATTCTTGAGGAAAATATCCTTTCTGCTTCAAAAAAACTTTTCCTTTCTTAACATGTCGTACAATTCTAAACTAAAAGAAGTTGATTAAAAATAAACTTGAAAACTTGTAAAGGAAGCTTCTTGGAAATATAGTTTTAAAAATCCATTCATTCCGTATAAGTTAAAAAAATATTCTTCTCGTACTTTTGTCGGAAAAGTCAAAAAGTACCTCGTATGAAAAAATGACAAAAGATTCCTTTCATATATTTTACTAAAAACTCACTGAAGGGTAAAATTGGATTTAAAAAATTGTAGTTGGATGGAAATAATATTATATATTGAGGAAACATGGATGTGGATGATAAAATACACCCCAGTAAATTCCAAAGTATAAACAATCTCGGATAAAAATGAGATTGTGATATTTCCCTTACCTTAGGTCTGATTTGCTTCGTAAGTGTCAGAACCTCCTGTATAATGATTTAAATAATTTCATTTAATTATTCCAAAATCATAATCATTGTTATTATATCATATATGGTTCACTTATGACTTTATATTACCCATTCTTTTGTAAATTCCATGTTAAAGAGCGTTTTGGGTAAAATCGTTTCATTTGCCATCCGTGTTTTGACTTATAATTATTCATATGATTACTTAGATCATAATTAATTAATTTCAGAATATAAAAAATGATTAATATATAATATATATTCAGAATATACATATATATATTAAATCAGTAAATGGAAAGAAATACACCGTTCATGGAGACGGTAGGCCGTACGTACGCATGAACGCTGTTTTCATTTCCTTATTGAGTTGAATGGAATTAATTAGATAACATACATATATATAAACATAAATCCCGTATCATTATTATGCCACATATTTCATGATTACTTATTATATATACTAATCATTCATGAATGGTTAACGTCAAGAATGAATCTCATCGCGTCGTGGAGACGGTAGTCCGTACGTACGCACGAGCAATGATATCGTTCTCATGATCGTGGAAATGTATTTAAGTGTATGTATACTATTTCAGAATCAATATCACTTTTTAATAGTCATATATAGTCATTATTTACCCCATTATACCCATCCAAGTAAGGTGGTAGTGGAAAATAGATTACACCACGGCGGGGAGACGGTATTCCGTACGTACGCACGCGCGGTGATTTTGTTTTCCGTAGGATGGATAGATGGTGAAATAGGGTTGTTTAATACTTATAATAACATATAATTATATGAGTGATACTGATTTTATTACTTAATAATGAAACAACTAAATAAGAATAAGTTGAAGAAGAAAGAAATTGAAAAAGATCGGTAATGGATATTACCTCTTTTTGACGCGCCTTTTCTTAACCTCCACTTAAAGAACTAAGGATGGTCTTTGAAGAAGACCAGGACCTCTAGGATGATACTAGGGAAGTGGAGAAGATATTTTTGCACGGTTTTTCTGAGCTTTAAGGCTCAATGTGGTGTGAGGAAGAGGGGGAGGAGGTGCCCTTTTATAAGGGAGGAGAGGGGCACCTTTGGAATAACTAAAAATATTATTTTATTAAAATGTCAAGTTCAGTTTTAAATAACTAAAAATTGATTTATTTCGAGGATAAGGTGGGTATGGGTCTAAATACTCTCATACAATAGAATTTATACAAGTTTAGGTTCCTATTTTAACCTTATCATGTAGATTTAACATTAAGTTAAATAATTTTACTTTTACTGTGTCTTGTGTTCTTATACTATAAGGTTAATAAACTTACTATAAGCAGCCAAAAGAACCAAAATTTGTTTATTATTAATATATATAACCTTATCTAAGTCATTTTTTCAACCCTTAGATTTTTAGGAATAAAATAACAATTACTAATATAATATTTGTTTTAAAAACTATTTTATGTCAATTTTGACACTATTTAGTAATTAATTTTTGTGAAAATCATAACAGAATGATTAGTTCGAAAAAAGTTAATTAAATCAATACTAACATGTCATATTAATCTATAAAATTAGTGTAATTCATTAAAAGTGTCAAATTACATTTATTTTGGTGTTTATAACATCAATTATGTCAATATTTCATTAGTAAAATAATTAATGCATCATCGTTGTGTCATAAATAAATTAAAATATTTAATGTCTAAAAATTACAAATAAAATACAATTATGTAGGAAATCTTTTTATCTTTCTAATGAATATTTATAGTCGAATTTATCTTATGTATAACCCCATATTAAAAATTATTTAGTTATTAAAATTTGATTTTAAGTATTTTAACCCTTCTTTAAATAAATTAATAATAAATGTCTTAATATAATCCAGGTGGGCCTAAATGGCATATTTTATTCCTAAGGTTGTTTTTGGTCGAATTACACTTGTCCAATAGAATTAGGACATGTTTTAGGGTAATAATAATATCATTTTTACCCTTAATTACCCTATTTACTTTTAACCGTGGTAAAACAAAGTAAAAAGTTATTATTCACCAAAAAATTATTTTCATCTCATTGAACCACATTTTACTTACTGACATCAACCGTGTCTCTCAGATTTTCAAAATTCCACTCACAGAAGCGGTAAAATTAAGTTTTATGAAAAATTCAGTTTTTTAACTACCACTTAGTGGTTTCACTATTCATCAAAAATTGAAAGTTTTCAGAGAAATACCAAAATTTCACCCTAGGATAATTTCGATATTCCGAATCCAAAAATGATGTCCATTTTGAAAAATAAAATTTATAAAATTTCAAAAAGTTGTTATTACTATTCATAACGGCTAGTTTTAATAATATTTGAATAGCATATTGTTGTTTAGTGAAACTCGGTATTGCGTACTACACATGCTATCGAGGAAGGTCGTGATTGCGTGTAATGCAAGGCAAGTCAAGGATGCGTGTTGTGCAAGCTCCTTTTGGTGTAGCATACAACACAAGACATTAATGAAATTAAAAAGAATATTTTTCATAAAATCTCGGGGTGTTACACCCATGGTCTGACATGTATCATCTAATAGGGTTAGAACACATGTTAGGGTTATTTAACAATATTATAATATTATATTTTACCCTTATTTACCAGATTTTCCCTTTAACCATGGTAAATAAAATATTTACTAAAGTTACTATTACTAATGTATAAAAATAAAATTTACCTATTTACACAATTTGGACATCCTAATTATGAATATGGAATCTATTTTTAAAAATTAAAAACACAGAAGTTTTAGAAATTAAATTAAAATTATTTCCCATTGTCCAAAACAAAAAGCGTGTTTTTAAGAAGTAAAAACTACTAAAAGATTGACATGTGTTTATGTCCAATTTCAAAGTGATATTACTTCCAAAGGACAAAAATTGATTAAATGTTTAAAATATAATATAATTACACATTAAAACCAATTAAAAGGACAATATAATCATATAAATTAATTAGATGGAAAGACATCTTTGACTTAAAAAGTATTATTTTTTACTATCCATTAAAAAATTATCTTTATCATAAAAATACCGAAAATTTAACCGAAATAAATTTTGATGTACTGCTTCAAAATAATAATCCTATTTTGTCAAATGGAACATATAAAAGTGATAAAAACTATATTTAAAAAGGTTTCATCATCAAAAGGTGGCAAATCGACCTTTTAAATAATATTAGACTATTTCATATTTAAAATCGGATTCATTCTTATTTTAAGCCTCTAAAATTTATTGGATAAATTTAAACAAATTTAAAAACATGTGTAATAATAATTTAGTTATTTATGTTCATTCCCAATAATACAACAACTATGCGTTAACTACCATTTAAAAAAATAATATTATTATATTATTTTTCTGCATAACTCAAAGTTGTGTACAACATAAGATTTCAAAGAACTCTTTGTTGCGTGTTGTGTACTCTATCAAACCAAGTATCCTATTCAACATAAAATTAATATCTTATTCAAAAATATTAATATGTTTGAAAAAGTATTATTCTATAAATATATGGGTCGTTACAATCACTACACTCAAACAAAGGCAATCACCCTCCCTCAGATATACTTATCCCAAGGGTATACAATCCAAAGTGGATTCTCCTAAAAGGATGCAATAATACTAATCTTGACATCTTATAAGTCTATCATAATAGAAGGTTTTGGATAACATCTCTAAATTCAGGACACTTGAAACATGTACTAAATGAAACTATAGAGTTTTAGAAAGGATAATGGATAAGACAGTGGACCAACCCTTTCCACATTCTCAAATGGCCGGAAAAAGATAGGTGCTAACTTTCCCAGTTTCCTAACATGATATTTTCCCAACCTAGGTGACACCTGTAAGAAAACATGATTACTAGCCTCAAACTCCAGAGGATATCTTCGATGATCAGCATAATAATTCTTCCTACTCTGCATCGTCGCAAACTACATCGTGATCAACTGAAACTTTTCATATGTATCCTGTATGATATTAGGCCCAATAAGCATTAACTCACCTACCTATATCCCTCAAAAAAGATAATGAAATTTAAATCTATACAAATCCTCTATAGGTGTCATTTTGATTGATTCCTGGAAGCAGTTATTGTATGAAAACTCCATGTGTTTCATATGATACTCCCACAAACCACAAAAATAAAATCATATCTTCGTATCATATCTTCCCGAACCTGAATAGCCCTCTCATATTAAACATTAGTATGAGGATGATAGGTCATATTCAAAAAGGCTACAATCCCAAATCCTTATAAAGACCCTTCCAAAGTCACAATGTGAAATGAGGATCCCTGTCTGAAATGATACTCCTTGAAACACCACGCAGATAAAATACCTCATACATGAATAGACTACCCATATACTCAACTGTGAAGGTCTTCCAGATAGTAAAAACACTGGTTTCCTTTGTTATTTTATCCATGATCAACCATAAAACATATTTCTTTTAGGTTTTCCAGTGTAATCCTATCACAAAATCCATAGTGACATCATCCCATTTCCACTAATGAATGGGAAAAGGCTACAGAATCCGGGCAGGGCTCTGATGCTCTTCTTTCACCTACTACAAGTGAAACATCTAGCCACAAATCATGTCACCTCTTTCATTCATAACCACCAGCATTGTTTATGGAGAGCACGATACATCTTTATTAAAACAGGATGTACCACCCGTATAAAAGCATGAAGCTCTCTCATCATCTCCTTGTTTAAGCCCGTAGGAACCCAAAATCTACCATGAAAAAGAAGATAATTTTCAATTCCAAGATACTATCTTCATAGTGTCTCCCGACCATAAAAGTTTTCTCTCCAAACTAAGATCTCTAAATTAGATAACTTCTCAATATTTATCTAGTTAAAAATCATGGTTATAACCGATTTCAATGTCAGGTCTACTAATCCCTAGGACTTTGGAACATATAGAAACATGTCTATAAAGAGTTTCATCATCCACCACTTATTAAAAGACTCCCACACTTCCTCTATATATGTCTATTTCCTCATGTAATCAGCAATTATCTTTACATTTCTTTTTGTATAAGCCAACATGAATTCGAAAGACTATAGATCCTCAACCCATCTCTTTTGTCGAAGGTTTAGGAATCACTATGAAAAGATGTACCATAGGATCTTGTGTTCCTTGTATACCACAAACCTCTCACCCATTAGATAATGTCTCGGGCATCTCAAGGAATGTACCACTACTACTAACTTCAAATCATGAGTAGGATAATTCCTATCATACCGTCTGAAATATCTAGAGCAATAAGAAACCACTCGATCCTCCTACATAAGAACAACACCAAGTCCAACTCTGGATGCATCAAAATTCATGGTATATGATTTACCCTGAATAAATAAAATTAGGATAGGTGCAGAGGATCGTCTTCCTTTCATCTCTTGAAAATCCCTCTTGCAAGTATTTGACCAAATAAAATTTACCCCTTTTTTTCTTAGCCCTAACATTGGTCCTTCTAGAGGGGAGAAATCATGGGTAAAATATTTATAATGACCTTATAAACCTAGAAAGATCTGAATTTCAAATACATTCATAGGTTTCTCCCAAGATACCAGAGCTGCAACCTTCTCTAGTTCCACTAAAACTTTTGCCTATGATATTTCATGTCCAAATAATTGAACTTTTTCAAACTAAAAATTCAATTTGGCTAGCTAGGAATAAAGATGAGGTTATCTCAATGTACACAAGATGATTTCGAGACGTTGGACATGATTTTTTGATGATCAGAAGTACACTATGATGTCATCAACAAAAACCACCACAAACCAATCCAAAAAAGGATGAAAGATCTGATTCATCAAATCCATTAATATAGCTAGTGCATTTCTCAAACCAAATAGAATCACTACAATCTCATAAAAGAAATACCTACTCCTAAAAACAGTCTCAGGTATGTCTGAAGGTATCTCCCTCAATTAGTGATATCCAAATCTCGAATTAATCTTGGAGAAGATATTATCACCCCTCAACTAATATAAATATCATCAATGCAAGGAAGGGGATATCGGTTCATAACCATCAACTTGTTCAATATCTAATAATCCATACATAAGTGAAAGGTACCATTATAATTTTTGGAGAAGAGAAATGGGAAACCCCAAAGATACGTATTAGGCCATGTGAAACCTTTAAATTCCATATCATCCAACTATAATTTTAACACTTGAAGATCTATTGGTGTCATTCTATAATGTGGGATAGAAATTGTCTTTGCTCCCAGCACAAGATCGATCATGAACTCAATCTCTCACTCAGGAATTAAGTCATAGAACGTGCAAGAAAAAATAATGAACATATTATTCCCCTGGAGGAATGAATCCTTCTACACCCCAACACCATCTAGATTAATATCAGATATTTTATCCATGAGACAATCCAACCTACACTGAATTGGTCATGCCCAACCAGCCTGAAGATCACACTAACCTTAGTAAGAATAGAAATGTCATTCTAGAGATAGAAAGGTATGATAACAGTGGACATGATTCTAATATAAAACTATTGAATATATAATAAGAATCAAATAATATCATATAATTTCCAACATAATAGTTTCCCATAAGAAATGGTAACCACCAATCTCTCAAGAACACACCATACAACATTTGATATCCTCTGACAGTACTACCAACAATGTATCAATAGTCAAAAAAACATATGATATTTATATATTCAATCACAAACTGGTTGAAAAATGAACTGATAAAAAGGGATGTGATTCTTTTGTATCAAAAAAATAATAGAAAAGATAAATGATACAAGAGTTGTACCCTGACAGTAGACAATTATTTATGCATAATAGCCGGAGTAGTTTGCATAATGTGTAGCTGACCAGCTCCTCTGTCCTTTGCTCCAGCCTGAATCTTATTAGATATTCCATCTACTTGGTACTGTCGTTATTGAATAAGGGTTCCATATCCCCTACATCGACCATAATTTTCTCCAGAACTCCATTTAACTATTTGTATAGGCATAGTTGTGTCCTTCCTACACTCGGGTAACTGTCCAAATACCTTGCGACTGCTCTAATGTGGCACGCCCCTACAAAACATCCACAGTTGGCCCATCCTGTTGCAAGAATGACTCTCCATATTGGCATACAGACACTGATTCCACTTGGGGACCATATTACCACATTGATAGTACTACAACCAAACATGGTCCTACGATGGATTCCCACTACCATGATTTATCTAACAACTATTTCCCTAGAGAAAACTTTTATAGAGACACTTATTTCCACTATATGATGAGTCTATAGTTTTCTATGCTAAAACAATGTTCCAAATTCATAGGGCCTATCTCAAATTACCTTCCATGATGAGTGTTTGATTCATCACATCTATACAACTGATAAAATTTAAAACATTCACCTATGACCTAATATCATAGATAAGTCCATCCTAAGAATATATCACCCTAGAGATATCATCGGATAAAAAAGATACTACAAATCACTACAGGTTGGTGAAATGTTTGTCATAGTCCACTAACATGACCTCATGCGATAGGTTCATGATCTCATCAACCGTCTCATCCCTCAACATCAGAGGATAGAAATGGATCAGGAACTTCATTGTGAATTCCATCCAAGATAACTCCTCTTGCTTCCCTTCCTTCTATAGAATTTCCCACTAACATTTTTCTGGTCCATGAAGCATATAAGAAACAATATTCACCCTCCAATATATGGGTGTCTCAAGAGTCATAATGATCATCTAGACTAACTCGATCAATAACTCGGCTACTAGGGGGCCTCCCTACTTAGTGAACATAGGCAAATGATGTATATAAACCTCTCTAATAAACTCATGCATCAAATGCATTGTGGGAATAGTCTCCCTTTCCATGGATCGTATGACCCTCAAGAAGTTTCCACAATGATAAACATCCATATGATCCTTAAGATCTACAGGAGGCTTATCCTCATCTGCATTAGAAGCATGTTAGTTTCCTATCTCTTAGAACTCAACTCAAAGATGATGAGGATGAATTTTACCTATAAGACAAACACACTCCTTATAACAGTAGTTATAACAATAAGTCCACCTCATCAAGTGACAACAATAGAGAACCACCACTCCATGCCTCTTGAAACATGGATATAAATTTTTTTAGTATGACATGTCAGTTTAATTAGTTCATTCTTCAGACATAATAGGTATATTATGTCATAGTTAAAATAGAAAATTATATATCACATACAATAAATATGTCTCTATCATAAACATTTCATGTCAATATATAACCCTATGTGCCTATTATGATGCATTAAAACTCATATCTCACAATACCAGGCCATGAGTATAAATCTAAAGAACCAATAACATCAGTAAATAATAACCTCATGCAACATGTGAGTCACCAAAGGTCAAATATCATCAACTGTAACAAGATAATAGCTTAAAAAACAATATCATACCTGGGAACTCAAATTTTCCCTCATACATGGGTTAATTACTCCCATGAAAAAGCTCATTACCAAGTCCCAAAACATCCTAGTCTCTTTTCTACCTTTCAAAAATAGTATTTAAATAGAAAAGAACCCTTGTTTTCCCTGATACCACATTGTAATGTCCCCCGATCTGGCACTCTATCACGTGGTCAGAAAGGTTTGGTTATGAGACATCAAGTGCATCTACCTACATTCCAGAGGCTACCAAGTAGTACTGAGGGTGTGATATATAGAGTGGGGAGACTATAACCCCTAGTTACAGAGTTAAAACACATTATAATAATCATATAATAATAAATATCATAGTTCATAAGTAATGAAAAAATACAATACATCGTAAAATCAAATAATTAAATTCAAATGGATGGTCCAATAAATATTAAATGGATAGTGTAATTTCATGATGGAATGTAACTAAATTTTATGATATAAGTTAACATCTAAAACACTAGCAGACTCAAATAAAGACTCAAAAGTCCCAAATTCTAAACACCATATCGGTCCCATCTTCAAACTTCATACCATTCATCCAGAAACAATCAACAACCATTTTCTTTTACCCTGTCAAATTGTGTATCCATGTAATCTACTCGAATACCAAACAGAGGCCCAAGTAATGTGTGAGTATAACCCAGAAGGATGACACCATCATTTCATAACATAACCATTTTGATAATAAGTGCATGCAATAATGTAATAAAAAGTTGTATTGATTAATTAGATAGTTTAATTAATACCACATCAACCTTCTTCGGCACCATACAAGAATATATGTGAGCATGTATCAAAACCATTCCAACCGTAACCATATAACAATGGTAAAATTTAATATGCCTCGACATCATGATGGAATGTCTCTGATCATGTCACACAACTATTCCAGACATAACCATAACTATATAACCATGGTACAAATCACACAAATCTGGGTCAAACCGACTATATAATAATTTCCAAAAATAACCAGGGCCAAGCATGATATATAATCGTTAGATAATGTCTCAGGGATAGATACATATATCATTATTATATCAGGAAATAGGGTGGACCAAATATATAATCATTATAGCGTAAATCAGTATGATTCATAACCATAAGGATACCACAATATCACATCATAAGGCCCATTGGTCAGTTATTTAAATTTCCATTTTTCGTTCAATTAAACGTTTCATTTTTCCTTAGGTCATAAACCATCAACATTCCTACCATTTAAATAATCAATCTATGCCAATGTGAGTCTATATCAAGTGGTCACACTAATCTCATTTCATATGAAACACATTTTAATCAATTAAAAGAATTCATTTATAAATATTGGTTCACTCACCAAAATGGTATCCATAAGCTATGTCAACAACCAACTAGATCCAATGGGATTATAAGCATAATTAAATTTATCATTTAATTAATTTAGGTGCAAATTATCCTATCAAAGTTGCAATATTGCACATATATGATAATTATCAAACCATAGGATTAAGGATTATACCCCAACCTTTAACCAATGATTAACTTAATGCTTCAAATGAAAAAAACCCAACAAGAATGAAGGATCATATAATAACAAGAAGAAACATATATCATAACTGATAAAGATCAAAACCAACAATAACCATGGTCAAGATATTTCACTACAAAGACTAGAAACAGAGAAATAAAATGGAAAACCTAAAAAAATGTCTTACCAGGGATTGATCACATAAAAGGGTCGTCCAAAAGGTGTTTAAAGGATCCATGATCTCCTAGATTTCGGCCTAGATTAAGAGAGGCATGGATTCACCAAATGAATGAGGAAACATCAATCACACAACACACTTAATACCATTACTGGTGATAAATACATGGTGTATAATCCATTTAAACATCATGTATTTATTTTTAAATGGACAGCCTGAAAAACTCATTGGCTCAGCTAAATATTTAATTATCCTAAACATTACATTATTTGTTTTTACCAAATGATGTATAAATTGTTTGCATCATATTTTTATCATGGAATGTGTTTGGAATAGTTTAAATGTTGTGTAATGCCTTTACACGGTGTGTAATTCTACTATAGAAAACTATCATCCCACTTTTCCTGTATAATGATCCAAAACACATCCAAATACTTTCAATCATGGAAAACCCCTTGTAACCAATATAATATGTTTATCTGATCTTTGTTAATTCAAATAAACACACATCCCTAAACATTAGCTCATTTCCTTCAAAAAGATCTCCATCTCTGAACAAGAATTGACTACCAAGGTTTAAAGACAAATAAAAAACCCAACAGAAGAAACATAACAAAATAACTAAAAGAGGTACATATCTAGAAAAAGAAGTGATATTACACAAAATATATCATCATGATTTATTATATAATCTTCCCTTAATTTACACATTTAATTCAATAAAATATCATTTAAATTTTCATTAGAAAATTTTGTTTATTCCTGGGTTTGTGTATGATACATTTCTCTTACTATATTCTTACATCCATATTTCTTTATTAATGATCTAAATTTATTATTCTGAAACTGAACACCATTGTCACTAATTATATATTTTGAAAATACATATCTATATAATATTTTTTTCCTTACAAACGTCACAATGGATGAAACCATGTTATCCATCGATGTCACTACCTCAACCCACATTTAGATATAGTCCACCAAAACAAGTATATATTCATTCCCAAGTGAATTTTTAAATAGTCCTTGAAATGGAATCCTTGTAAAAAAATATTTCTAATTTAGGTACTCTATATTTTGGAAATTTTTATCTTATTACCACATTTACTTTCTAGTATAATCCTCTCTTTATCAACTTCATGGATATCCGTGAACATACGCAGTTCTCTTTACAATGTAATTAATAATAAGGATTCAAAATAGACATCACCACTTATTTGTGTACACATCTCTAGGTAAATCCATCAAATTCTAATTTATAAAGAAATGGATTATCCTAAATGCAGTTTCTAGTATCAGGATTGAAAATATTTTTTTTATTCCATAAAATTCCTCCTTGAATTCTCTCCATGATAATTTCATTTGATACCATATTTTTTTCTCGATATATTTTTAACACATTGGATAAATTTCTCAAGAAATTATTCAAATAAATTTTCAAATACTACAAATTCATCTATAAACACTTCAATTATCCTTCAAACTATGTCATAGAAAATAGACATTGTACACCTTTTTAATGTGGTAGGACCACCACATAATCCAAAAGGCATCCTAAAAGAGAAAAAAATTCATATGGACATGTAAATGTGGTCTTATATAGGTATGTTGGATCAATTAGATCGATATTGTACCCTCTATAAGAATAAATAAAACAAATGTGTGAGTTTCTAGAAATCCATTCCATCTTTTTATCAACAAAAGTGAAATTACATTTATTTATATTTTAGTAATCAATTCATTCTCTCTAATGTGAAACTTTTCTAATGATATATGTTCATTCTTTTCATTTATCACCAGTATAATTCCACCCATATTTTTTACAACATGTATTAGACTTACCCATTGAACGAATATATTTTATCATGGGTCTATTTCATTAAATATTGTATCCCCTAAGAATGTGGTGATAACAGTCGTAAGGTTTTCACTTATGAAGGTCTCAATTTAACCTCAATTGTATCTCCATTATTATTAATATATTTTATTTAATTTTTTACTAAGGATTTTTTTATGTAGATTATTTTAACAAGTGAAACTGAACAAGATCAAGTGAAAGAGAGTGTGAACAAGTAATAAGAAGTGGTTGTGAACTAGTTTCAACCTCTGGATTTAATCTTCATTATTTTCAAAATTCATTTCTCTTTTTAAAATCCTTCAATTAATTATCCAATACCATATAATTTTCACATAATAATACCTAAAAGTGACACTAAAACATCAATTTGTATGTTATTTTTCCTCTAAAATGATCTAATTACTTGATAACCATTGAGAAATGAAATATAATCAATTGAAACTTCAAAAATCAATAGTTTATGAAGAAAAAATTAAAGAAAATGAGAACATATACCATTAAAGAACAATTAAAACCATAATTATTCAAGAAAAACAATTCCATGAAAGAAATATAACAAGAGATAAATGAAAATAAAACTCATAAGATGTTGTTGTGGGCTCCACTAGCTCATCACTACCATAATCATTTTAGTTGGACATGCCTAAATAAGCTGGAAGCTCCATCTCCAATGTGCACAACGTTCAAATTATCTTTTATAAAAAAACCTTGGGATCCACACTGATATTCCAAATTCATATCTTATCCTAAAATTGGTTCAACCAGCTAGCACTCATGATGCTTTTGATAGAGTTTTATCCAGCTTCCTCATTGGTGGTTGTTGCACCTACCTCACCAACCCGTGACTTCCAACATGGTTGACACACATTCTACATGTGCATCCCCTATTAATTTGGAAGGCATGTGAAAATTCTATTGTAAGTTGTTATTGGTGGGGGATTTGTGCCAAACTTTTCACCTCTTACCATGGATATAAAAGGAAGTCCATAGGAGCATCAAAAAATGATCAAAGCCATGAAATATCCTCTATTCAGTGAGAGAGCCAAAAGAGCTCCATGTGAGAAGAATAGAATTGTGGAGAAGGAGTTTTGAAATATTTATTAAATTTGAAACAAAATTCAGTTTCTCCTTTAATTATTTTATATTTTTGATGAGTGAATCACAAAAAGTGGTATTATAGCCATTTTCTATGAAACAACGCTGAGCAGTGGAGATTTTCTGGTGATCAAAAATTTCAAGTTTCTTGGAATCCTATTTTTCAAGGCAGATTATGAATGTTCCTGTTGAGATGACTCCAATGGAATAAACAACATCATAATTGGAGTCAATAGGATCTCCCTAGGCTCAGTCAATGTTTGGGTGCTACAGTACCCCATTTCTGAATAGGAAGGTACTATTACGGCACCGACAAATTTTCCAGTGAGATTCCAATAGCTACTCCGGTGCACTGCATCAGTGCCACATCATCTCCACATTATCATTTGATCTTGGACATTGACACTTATTTGGTCATATCATGATCAATTGGTGTCCTATTTTGATGATTTAGGAGCCGATTGCACTATTTTTTTACAATTCTGGACATAATAGTGAGTTCCAATTTTCAATATTCTAGAACAATTTTACATAATTGAAATTAAATAGAGGGACCAACCACATGGGGGATGATCATACTAAATTCTTTTAAATATTCCATTTAAAATCCTTTAATGTAAGATATCATTAATGATAAGGATCTTTTTGACCCCATCGATAATAATGGATTCAGCCCCAATGCCACTAAGGGAGTAGAATGGAAGAATCTGAATGATAAGACAATTAGTTAAATCCACCAATGGATCAATCATAATGATTAACACCATGTTTCACAAGAGACCGGTGTATACCAACATAAGATAACATTGGAAAATACATACCAGTAAAAGACTGCATGGAACAAGATCTTAGTGATGATGCATTTTATGAATCTTCGACTACATAGTAAAAGATCTATAGCTGAACACACCATCGAGTTCCAAAATATGGCGATTTAATTGGTGGATTTAGGGAAGACTTTGACAGATGAAGATCAGGAGAACCACCTACTATGTAAACTTCTTGATAGCTGGGATACACTTGTGGTCTCACTCAACAACTCAGAACATAGAGGAAAATGTACCATGATGATGGTAAAGGATGGACTTTTCAATGAGGAGGCCTAGAGGAAGGATGTGAGTAACAAAAAAACCCAAGCTCTTGTCCTATAGATAAAAGGGAGACAACAAGGAGGAGGTCATGGGGAGGGAAGTAAATTCCAAATTAAGACAAGATGAAGGTCCACATATGGAATGAGATCATCATAAAAATTATACCATTGTGTAATGGATGGACACATGAATAAGGAATGGAAAAAATTTCTATAAAACAAAATTTCCAAAGTAGAAACAAACATAGAATAAATAGAGATACACATTTGAGCGTCACTGGAGAAGTTTTTCTTTTCTCCAAAGATGAAAAAGAGATTTTATTTCACATATCAATCTAGGACACATAATGAGTGGTCAATACTACAACATCGAACCATGTCACTCTGTATTGTGAGTGTTTCTTAACTTATCAAGCTGGTGGATTTGGTAAGAACAAGATGGTTAATACTAGTTTGGGAAAAAATTGAATGGGTGATATAAAATTAAAGATGAATGTTAGATACACAATCACCTTGAAGGATGTTAGGAATGTTCTAAGCCTTCAGCTTAACTTGTTTTCAAGAATAGCCTTTAACCGAAAGGGATATGGAAACATCTTCAATAATGGAGCATGGAAGATGACAAAATGAGCCAAAATCATCATATGAGGACACATATGAGGTACCTTGTATGAAATTCATGTGTATATATATGAAAACTGCATCAACATGGTGGAAGGAGTGACATCATACAATATATGGCATTGGATAATCAGTCACATGAGTTAAAGAGTGCCATATACCCAGATAAAGAAGGTGTACATCAGTATTGACAAAGATTCATCCCATTTTCCACGTCAATACTACTTGTATGGGATGAAACATAGAGTCTCATTCAATACTACATCATCAAGAAGAACAAAATTGTTGGATCTGGTGCACTCTAATGTATGTAGACCAATGAAGGTTGATTCATTAGGGGGTAAAAAATATTTTCTATCATTTATTAATGATGAATCTCAAATGGTATGACTGTTCTTCTTGCACACAATAGAAAAAGTACTAGACTACATCAAGATGTTTCATGAAATGGTGGAGCATGAAACTATAAGGAATTTGAAGTGTATTTTTTTAGACAATGGAGGAGAGTAAAAAATGGAATTTGATTCATATTGGAGGAGTCTGGGAATCCGACATTAGAGGATGGTCCCACACACCCCACAACACAATGGAGTTACAAAAGGGATAAACTAATCCATCATAGAGAAGGTCATAAGAATGATGAGTTTGGCTAAGCTGCCTAATCCATTCTGGGGTGAAGTTGTTTAGGTTGCACACTACATCATCAAAAGGTGACCATTGATCCTGCTGAGTTTTGAGATTCCAAAAATGATATGTTTTGGTAAACTTCCCTCATGATCTCATTTAATAGTATTTGGATGTTTGTAATTTTCACATGTATCCAAGGTGTTCAGGTAGAATCAATGTGGGAGATCTACTCTAAGAATATTCATCCATTAGGGATATGTGGAGTTCGGATACAATCTTTTTTACCTGAAGGATAGGTAGGTGGTCAGAATCAAAGATGCTTTATTCCCGGAAAATAAGACGATTGAGGACAATAAAAATAGTAGAATTTTTTGAATGGAAGGTGTTGATGAATGAATTTTTGATCCAACAAATGTACCAGCACCACTTATCACTGAAGTAGAGGACTTGTAAGAAGACTCCTCTACAATGGACTAGTAAGTAGTGGAGGAGGATATTGAGTAGGGGGACTTAATCCTCTCCACAATTAGTTGAAGAACCATCAAAAGTGCTATGTGATGTTGTGAATCTTAAAGCTAACATTTCATAGGTTCTAAAGTCTTCCCAACTAACTATTATGTCAATAAAATATTTGAAATTAGGGTATTTATTATGGAATGATGAGGGGGAGCTAGAAGGACATTGGGAAGTAGTGTCTCATCATGATAGACATAAGTGGGTTTATGAAAGAGGATTATATGGATTCTTTGATGAAGAATCATACCAATGATTTTGTGGAACTAACCAATGTAAAGAAAGAACAAACAAAAAATGGGTGTTTAGGGTGAATAAGGATGATAACAAAAAACGTTCAAGCACAAAGCTCAGTTGATAGTCAGTGGATTACTTCATAATAATGAAGTTGAATTTGATGAGATCTTTTCACCCAAGGTAAAGATGGATTCAATCCAAGTCATTTTAGTATTGATGAATACATTAGACTTGGAAAATGAATGGATGGATGGGAAGACAAATTTTCTTCATGGTGACCTCTATAAGGAAATCTATGTGAATAATCATGATGGTTTTGAGGTTTTGGGGTTGGAATGCTTCGTCTACAAATAAATAAGAGCATGTATAGACTGAAACTAGATCACATGAAGTGGTACAATATGTTTGACACATTCATGGTGGCTCATGGATACAAGTGGACCTAGGAGGACATGTTTATTTACATTTATAGATTTCATTATGGTAACTTTTTTTCTCTTCTATCTTACAGGAATTATGTTGATCGTGTTATGAAATGTTTCAACATGGACAAATCCAAACTAGTGATCTTTACTGTTATCGGTCATTTAATGTTGAGAAAGAGTTCATTTCCATCATCTGAAGAATAAATCCAGGCGATGGATATGATATCATACTGATTAGCAGTTGGAATCATGATGTATTCAAGGGAAAGTACGAGACCAGACATTTCCCATATCATGGAGATTGTGAGAGGATTTCTCTCTAATCTTGAGAAACAACACTAGGTTTTCATCAAATGAATTTTTAGGTATATTAAAGGTAATTCAAGGATATGTTAGTGCTATAGGGGAGCTCAACCTCTCTTGGAGGGTTATACAGATACATATATGTCCATGTATACTGATAGAAGGATGTTGAAATTAGGATACATCTATACATTTATAGGATATGTGTTATGATGACAGTCAAGGTTTCATAAGCGTGTTGCATTATCCACAAATAAATCATAGTACATTGGTAATTTAGAAGCTGTTAATGATATGTTGTGTCTAAATCATTTTCTCTAAGATTTGGATTTAGCTAGAAGTAGTATAGTTTTCATTATAATAGTAAAAGTGATTTTGAATTGAGAACGAACACAATGTACCATTCTCGAACAAAGAACATTAACATTTACAATCATTGGATACATGAAGTGACAAATCAATTGTTGAGGTGACATGTGAAGATCCACAAAAAGGATAACCTGATGGATATGTTGAAAAGGTGGTTTCTCAAGAGAATTTGGACATTTTCATATCCTCTAGTGGATTGCACCTAGAGGGGGAGAATTGATAGAGTTTTTTCTAGCTTCTCTATAGATAGTTGGGGTACCTAATTCACCAACTCGTGACTTCTAACATGGGTGATGCACATTCAAAATGTGTATCCCTTATTCCTTTGGTAGTCATGGGAGAAGTCTATAATAGGTGGGAATTTGTGGGGGAGTTGTGTCAAACATAACACCTCACAACATTACTATAAAAGGAGTTCCATGATACCTTCAGAAAATCCTCAAACACAACAGAGCTCCACTATCAGGTTAGAGATCAAAGAGAGATCCATGTGAGATAAGTAGTGGCACGAAGAGGAAGTTTTTAATCTTTATTCGTGTAGAAAAAGGCCAGTTTCTCCCTCTAACCATTTATATTCATTATTATCAAATCACAATATATTCTTCAACATGTTTCTAGTTTCAAAAAATCATGTTTAGAAATAGGTCATTTTCCATCAATTCACCCTCTTTAATTGAATTAGAATCCATCAATCGAATTTGAAAACTTCATTCAATTTTTCTCTTTCATTATTCAGTTAACAATATATCCTTGGACCATATCGGCATCATCTTGTATCCCAACTCGATCAATCATCTCCATCCTTATATGGTTCCACATCTTTGGAATAATAATTCTCTGTTATTTTTACTTGCATATGGAATGAGTTCCGCTTGAAAAATCATTGAACAACAAGTGTAAAAATTAGCTCGACATCGATTCTGAAGACAACCAAGAACCGAATTACCCATTTCCTTAAAAAAATCTAGAATCTGCAATAAAGTAATCAATGATCAAAATATATTTATATAAAACCCTAATTATAGCCTCAGTCATCGCCTAGAATTAATCTTCTTCAGCTAATTGGATTCCAATGTTCATATTTCCTTAAACATAATCAAAACCATATCACAGTTTCATGTCAATCCAAAATGTGGATCTTCCACATTTTCTATCATTGAACCTGCATATCAATAACAAGAAATCAGTGAACAATGATTGATCATCCTCCTGTTCTTCTATTCCATGATGAACTCCATTTCTGGTATATATTAATTTGTTAGCTTCAACGGATTCAAATCCTATATTAGTTCTAGTTTCATCAAAAGACTTCTAAGAATTTGAGCTTGGATCACCTTTGGAAGTAGCTCAATAAAGATCGAACCCTATAATTTCTTGGAGAAACTTACAGAAGATTTTACAGACATCTCCTTTGGTGCGAATATAGAGGAAAACAATAAATTCAAGTCTTATTCATGAGTTTATTTTTTAAGGGATTTATAATTTAAAAAAATTGGGATAGGGTTCGATGTATTTTTAAATTGGGGCTGGAGATGCGTGAACTCTTCCACGCTTCTCAATTTCATAGAAAATATTAAATGGGATTCACACTTCTCATTTTGTCCCCAAGGAAGTGTGAATCCCATTTACGCTTCCTTAGAGTGTGGTAGGAAGTGTGGACCCTGTTAAAGCTTTTATGGGAAAATGGATGAAGTGTGAACCCCATTCACTATTCCTTGATGTGCGGTAAGCATGGATCCCATTTAGGGATCTTTGGGCATGAGAGGAACCTTGAACCCAGTTCACACTTCCTGCAAAAATTTTATGAAGGAGGTGTGAATGGGGTTTGAGTATCTTACCAAATAGAATTTATAAATAGAGACATCCCCCCCCCCATTTCAATTATTCCTATCTGTATTTCATTTCAAAGATTTTCGGGATTTATTTCCCAACATATATTTATAAATTTTAAGAAGATCAAACTTATATTTAATAATTTTGATTGTCTAATTGTTTTTATTTAATTTTTTTGTATGATTTTTTATTTAATATGTATGGATGTATAAGTGTATAAATTATTATTCCTTTTATGATTTAATTTCTATATGAATTATTATTTTTTTGAATGATTTAATTAAAATGTAATGATTTAGGAAATTTAAATATTGTTTTTGAATAATGTAAATTTTATTTATCAAATATAATTTATATTTTTTGGAAATAGTATTGTTTTAAAGATATATATATAGTTTTAATTTAAATGATGAATAATTATATTTGAATATATTTATGTGTATTTATTATCATATATTATACTTAATGTAATACAAATTTTAATTATAATATTTAATAGAAATAGGTAAATAAAGTGAATCTGGCTAAATATTTTATAAAAATTATATTATAAAAAATTATTTATAAATAATAATAGTTATATTATGGGACATATTTAAATTTATTTAAATATATAATATATTATTCTATATATATATATATATATATATTCAATTATATTACATTTCAAAATCAAATTTAACAAAATATAAAATCATCAATATTTTTAGTAGTTATGTATAAAATTAAAATATTTTTATTTGGGAACTATAGTTTATTACAAAAAATATACAATTATTTTTGGAAATATTAAAATATAAAGTAGAATGTAATTTAATGTGTATATATATGTTGTATTATTTGAATATAATATTAAAAAATGTATATATTTATAATTTAAATTGTGAATGATTATATTTGAATATATTTATATGTATAAATTATTATATATTATATCTTAAGTAAAATAAATTTAAATTATAACATTTGATGCACATAGGTAAATAAAGTGAATCTACCTATAATATATATACATACATTGAAAATTTCAAATCTCGGAAAGTTTAATTACTTAAAGAACTATACAAAATCTTATATAATATTATTATATTGAAACTAACTTAAGTTTACAATATTTTAATGGTTATTTATGTGTAAATTATATTACATTTGATATTTAAATTTAACAAAATTTTCAATTAATAATATTTTCAATAGTTATGTGTATATATATATTATTATTATTTGAATATATTTTTTAAAAATATATATTTGAAATTTATTTAAAAGACATCATTAAATATAAAAATTGAATACATATATTTATACATATTGATATTTAAAAAGAATGAAATATAAATATAAATGTATATATATTATTTATTAGATATAGTTATAGGTAAAGTTATGATATTTTGAACATAATAAGTATCCTAAAACACATGTTAAGAGTATTTTCTAATGACTGATCTTCAAATTATTGACCAATGTATGACTGAAATTGTGTGTCTTCTTTCATACAGTTATACAATCTGTAATAATTTCATTTTATCTTTCTCACCGATAACCAACATGTAATCCCTTTTTCTAATTATGTAAGAACCTGCATGTTCGTGTAAAAAAGTTGTGTATCCCAAACCCCTAAAACCCCTCAATTTCATGTGAATAACATTGTAATAAAAGATTTTGACAAAAGACGTTGAAAAAATATGTTGTTGATTGAAGCTAGATTTTTACATCATGATTGAATGAAGGTTGATGGTTACTAAAATCCGAGATAATAAAGGCTCCAGGAGTTCCCCCCAGATTTTTGTAGGTTTATCAAATAATGTTAAAAAATCCACATAAAAGTCTCAAGATCAAGTCATAGTAAAAACATGTTAAACATTTGGTGATTTAGTATAAATATATATAACATTTAATTAATTTTACATTCTATGTAATCATGTCTGTGTCAATAGTGAAGATGTTTATATCGACTGGACCTTTAGCTATACTTTTCCACCTGAAAGAGTGTCAAATCATTGTGAAAGTATGAATGTAATTTGATATATATACATATATATATATATATATATTATTTATTAGATATCATCATCATCATCATCATTTTTTATTTAAAAAGAAAGTATGAAGAAACAAGTGGAAAACAAGCACATGACCAGGAGGCATAGGGAGGCCGGAAATAGTGCAGCCCGAGGGCATACCCTCTTACAAAACTAATCCCTTCGATTTCAAATGGTTCATATTATAATAGAAAGTGGTGCCACTAGCTTGAGGAGCTTGAAAATCCATGTGGTCCACCATCTTATTTCACTCTCACCAGATGTGACTCAATCGGGTGATACTGTTGAGGATAGCCCAGCACATCCGGATGGGGTAGGAGATAGAACAGGGGACCCGATCCGAACCATGCAGTGAGTTGAAGGGAATCAAAGAATCAGTTTCAACTTCCTCAATATGCATGCCCCCTTGACCACAAAGAGTGTTCCCAAAAATCATGGAAAGTGCCTCCACAAGAAGAGAAGAGACCCTGCCAAAGAAGACCGAGAATGCAAACACAAAAGAGCCCATGGAGTCACGGAGGACCTCGCCACCCTTCACGATACCCGCAGAGCATGAGTCATCTGTGTTGAGTATCAATCCCATGGATGGTGTATTCCAACAAACCCAATGGCCGTGAGGGAAAGCATCTGGTTGTCCTGGGAGGTTGAGATCAGGAAGTGGAGGGAGGGAGCATCCCGCCAGTTGGGAATGTGTCTGATCATATCTAGGAGTAGGCTGCGAGTACGAACCAAGGTTGCTCTACCAGAGGAAACACACCCCAGAAATCTCACTTTGTTCCTCACCTGCCAAAGACACCAGACAACAACATGTAGGATTAAGGCTCAAGCCATGTGTTCTGCTCCCCTGTTTCTCGAGTTTTCAAACCATCAAACCAGAAAAGGGGAGTCCTCTTCATGAGGGAAGAAAACCACAGAAATAACTGCCAAAGGTCAACCAGACGTCTTGCACCCACTCTCCTTCGAAAAAGATGTGCTCCAGGATTTCCACATGAAAAACCTTGTGGAATGCACAACACAAAGCTAGAAGAACGCTGCATCTCTTGACATTCTCTTTGGTGGCCATAGTGTTGTGTACGATTCTCCAAGTCAAAAAGTTGTATTTTGTGGGGATACACTTGACCCAGAGGGTTTCATTCCAGGTGTACCACTCCATTGGGGTCACCAGCAGCCAACGACATTCATTACAATAGAAAGAGCCTGTGCTTGAAAGGGAAAAGAAACACATGTCAGGTTCCTCATTGATTTCAATAAGCTGGATGTGAATTTCCATTTCACATTTTTTTTGTTAATTAAAATTCGTTTTTTTAATATTCCGTTTTAAGTTTGTTACGCAAAGCTGGAAAAGAGGAAACCGCCCTTTCCTTCTACACCATACGTGTGTCCTCCTGGATGCGCGCTCCCTGCACCTATTTGTTTTCCTTTGGCAGGGACTTCTTCGAGCAGATGAAATGGAGAGAGATCGGACGGCAGTGGATCCCAACCATTCCAGGTGTGAGCGCAAGATCTCGGGCTGAGGAAACCACCCACGACACCAGCGTGAGGGTCTCTGTTTGTTCGGCCTTCTTCACAGAGCATCGCAATAGATCGTCTTTCTTCGTGAGCAGGGAGATCAAGAACAGGCGGTGCAGCTTGTCTTTGTGGTGGGTCTTCTCCTTAGGGCCGGCGAGCTCAAGATCAAAATGGATCTTGGCTTTCAGATCCATAGGGGAATTGGCCGCGACATCCTCAATCGGCAATGATGCGACTTTGGTGAGCATCTAGTTTCCAGATCTTGCAAAGTTGGTGTTTTGTTCTTCAGTTGTGGGGGCGTCGTCGTCAATATCCCTGCTTCCATGTTTCTTTTTCGTCGAAGGAGCACCAGTAGCGGTCGTAGCCCACATCGGCATCCTTGTGGGAAGGAGCTCCATTGGGCCTTGGTGTTTCCCAGTTGCAGTGTGCGAAGTGGAATCAGATTGGTCGCCAGACTTGGATAGCAGCATAGGGTTTCTAGATAGTAGCTCTCAACCTGGAAGGTCGACATTACAGAGGAGGTGGGTCCAAACCCTGGTTAGGGGGTTTGGTCCAGGTTTATTCGCTTTGTTTTTTTCAATCTTGTTTCGTTTGTGCTGCTATTTTCTTTGTTGCACTCTTGTATTCCATTATTCTTTCATAGTAAAAACCCATGGGGATTCTGCCCTGTGCACGTAGAAAAAATGGCCGAAGTACGTTACATCTATGTGTCCATTTACTGCTTTTCGCATTTATTTTTCTACCTGGTTAATTGTTGAACATTTGCTTGTTGATTTAATTAGAAGCAGCTTTGACCTTACTGCTGTTGAGTTTGTTGCTACTAGAAAATCATTTCAATTCTGGTTGTTGGAATTGATTGTGAATTAGTTTATGTTTATTGGTTTATTTGTTATAAGATCAGAATAATAATCATTAGATTCAGATTTTGAATTTTGGGAGTTTGCGAACTTAATTTATACCCAATGGATCCTGGCTATTTGAAAGGGTGATTGCCTTGCGTAGCGCACCTCCCCCAACAAGTGGTATCAGAGACTAATTGGGTATAAATTTTTATCATCAAAATTCGGAATCTAACATTCGTTGTTTTAAATGATTTTGTTAATGGTTTTTACATTTGTAGTATGCTTTGATTGTTTAGTTCAGCACTGGTCGTTTACTCTCTTTGGCTATAAAATTGAAATATGTTTTATTGTTGTTTTCCTTGTTATTCCCTTGACTGTTTTCCTGTCGGATCCCTAAAGATGCTTCTTTGTAGTTGCTATGTGTTTATCTTGTTCTAGGGTCAGGAAGGGGTTAGTGTGAGGTTGTCTTGGGTGAGAGTGTCTGGTTAGCAGTAAATTCTATGGATGGGTCGGTTGTTTTTTGTTTGGTCTCCTAGTTCTGCCTTTAACCTTAGGAGAGTGAGCTGGCAATTAGCTCAAGGTTTGTTCCTCTGGTGTGTCCTGGTTTTGGGCTGGTGTCTCTAAGTGTGAACCGCTGCAAGTGGTGATTGTGCTTGGGTAGTGTTAAGAGAGGCGGTGTCATGTGAATAGGTTCGGTGATGATCGAGCTTCATGGCGGTTATATCGAGATCTCTTTAGCGATGTTAGGTGGTTCCTAGATATCGTTGGGGATAGACTGAGATGGGATTTCTTAGTTGGTATCAAGCTTTCCTTGGATCATTGGTGTTCTCGTAGGCTTAGAGTTTTCCCTTAGGACTCTTTGGACTGCATGAGATTTGCAGTGGTACCCGGTTTTGAGGAACCTCTCTTGATGGCTTGGTTTAGGCTGTGTTTTTGTCTAGTGTGCTTCAGTGGGGCAGAGTTGGGGGTTCAACTCTGGGTTTTCCTTCTTTCGTGTCCTAGGAAGGGTCAATCTTCTCGGGTAACCAGGTATGAGGATAGTAAGGTGTTGGGCAGTGGTTTGAGAAGCAGGTTCATGAGGAGATGTCTGGCTAACCACCAGACTTCATGACTGTACTGCTCTTTGATGACATTGGATTGGTACCTGGGAATTAGGTGCTTGATGTCATCAGGCTAGAATAGGATGGTTTTTCCCCAGGTTGGTAGCGGGCTGCCCTTGCTTGTTGCGGTATGTTTCCTCGTCGTTATGAGTAGGCTCTAGGATCGGGGTTGTATGGGTTATACGACGGTTGATGTTAGGAGGTGTCTTCTCCTGTTGCGCGGTTCTAGACAGTGTTTTCTCCTTAGGTGGAGAGTTTTCTGGGTCTGATAGATTCAGGTGGAGACCAGTTTTGCTTTTCTATGCTTGATTTCTCAGTGTTTATTTTTTTATTTCTATTTGAATGACTGCACTGGTTTACTGAGTGATTCATTATGAATTTTATGAGATGTTTGTTTTGCCATGTTTTGTTTGAGGATTGGTACTGCTGTTCTTTGCTGCTTATGTGCAGGTACATGTTAGCAGTATGGGACTTCCTTGATGACATCATCTCAGAGGTCTGCTCAGGTAAGTGCAGATATGCATTCTATTTATGTTTGGAGTTCTTAAATTCTGAGCATGTTTAGCAGTAGTGTAGAATATCATTAATTTGGGCAGTGTGTGTCACGTTGATGCACGATAACGGGGATTGTTTGGGTCGTACCTTGTCGGTGTTTCCTGTTTAAGATGTGGTGCCGAATTAATGATGATAGGTGGTGCAGAATCATCATGTGGTTGGGAGTTTATTTGCAAGGTGGAGAGTATGCTATTATTGCATATTAAATATGTTTATGAATTTTTACCAAGGTGGAGATTTGTGAATTTCCGCTTCACGTTTTTTTTTTTGTTAATTGAAATTCGTTTTTTTAATATTCCATTTTAAGTTTGTTACACAAATCTGGAAAAGAGGAAACCACCCTTCCCTTCTACACCATACGCGTGTCCTCCTGGATGAGCACTCCCTGCACCTCTTTTTTTCCCTTTGGCATGGACTTCTTCTAGTAGAAGAAATGGAGAGAGATCGGACGGCAGTGGATCCCGACCTCTCCAGGTGTGAGTGCAAGATCGCGGGCTGAGGAAACCACCCACGACACTAGCGTGAGGGTCTCTGTTTGTTCGGCCTTCTTCGCAGAGCATCGTGACGGATCGTCTTTCTCCATGAGTTGGGAGATCAAGAACAGGCGGTGCAACTTGTCTTTGCGGTGGGTCTTCTCCTTAGGGTCGGCGAGCTCAAGATCAAAATGGATCTTGGCTTTCAGATCCGCAGGGGAATCAGCCGTGACATCCTCAATCGGTGGTGATGCGACTTTGGTCAGCATCTAGTTTCCAGATCTTGCAATGTTGGTGTTTTGTTCTTCAGTTGTGGGGGGCGTCGTCATCAATATCCCTGCTTCCTCGTTTCTTGTTCGTCGAAGGAGCACCAGCAGCGGTCGTAGCCCGCATCGGCATCCTTGTTGGGAAGGAGCTCCATTGAGCCTTGGTGTTTCCCAGTTGTAGCGTGCGAAGCGGAATCAGATCGGTCGCTAGACTTGGACAGTGGAATAGGGTTTCTAGATAGCAGAGCTCAACCTGGAAGATCGACATTACAGAGGAGGTGGTTCCAAACCCTGGTAAGGGGGTTTGGTCTAGGTTTATTCGCTTTGTTTTTTTTTTTGATCTTGTTTCGTTTGTGCTGCTGTTTTCTTTGCTGCACTCTTGCATTCCATTATTCTTGCATAGTAAAAAACTCATGGTCATTCTGCCCCGTGCACATAGACCAAATGGGCGAAGCACGTTACATCTATGTTTCCATTTACTGCATTCCGTATTTATTTTTCAACCTGGTTAATTGCTGAACATTTTCTTGTTGATTTAATTAGAAGCAGCTTTGACCTTGCTGCTGTTGAGTTTGTTGCTACTGGAAAATCATTTCAATTCTAGTTGTTGGAATTGATTGCGAATTAGTTTATGTTTATTGGTTTATTTGTTATAAGATCAGAATTATAAACATTAGATTCAGATTTTGAATTTTGGGAGTTTGCAAACTTAATTTATACCCAATGGATCCTGGCTATTCGAAAGGGGGATTGCCTTGCGCAGCGCACCTCCCCCAACACTGGAAGGTCTCTTGATGATCCATGGACATCACTGTCTTGATGAAGGTCGGGAAACTTCTGGCCTACTCAAATGATATGTTTTAGGCTGGACACCCCGGAAAACTGAGAGTGCAGCCAACCCAGTTATTATTCTAGAAGGACACCTTCCCTTTGCCAATGAACCACCAAGCATACGGAAGAAAGGCCGAGTACAGAGAGAGTAGGGAAGCCATTAGAGGGGACCTGTGCGCTGCATCCAGCACAACACCACCAGTCGATGAGCCTCCCATCATGATGCCCCTCAGAGTCTGGCGATCAATCAGATCCTAAGATAATTTTGCATGCATGCAGAGGATTGTGTCCTCCAAACTATGACCATTGATCCCACCTTCTTATACGGGCCGCTCCATGCTCTTCCAAGAGACCCAAGACCGCTTTCCTTCATCCTGGGCATCCCATATGAAGAGAGCAACGATTTTTTCAATTCTGGAGATCACTCCTTTGGGGGCTTTGACACAGGAATGTGCATGAACCGGGGAAGCAAGGAGGACACTGTTGACCAGGGAGATCCTCCCCCTGAATGAAAGAAACTTGTTTTTCCAGTTAAGAATGTGATCTGAGATGCGGCGAACAATCTGGTCAAAATATCTGATACGAAGACGGCTTGAGGAAATAGGTTTCCCCAGATAGTTCATTGGCTACCAACCACTTTGGATATCGAGCATGTTGCAAATAGAGAGTTCTTGGTGCTTATACGCTTCCTCGATAAGAAAAGTATGCTTTTAATTTTGTTGATAACATTCCCACTCCAATGGTAGTATTCATCAAGAACCGTGGTGGGGCCACGTATCGAGTGCCTTGAAGCATTCAAGAAAACTAGGGTGTTATCGGCAAACATCAGATGAGAGATAGAGGGGGCGTTCCACATTCTCTTGAAGGGAAGAATGGAACCGTTGTTCATACCTTGGTGGATGAGGCGACTGAGAATCTCTTGGGAGAGGATGAAAAGGGTTGGGGATAAGGGGTCTCCATGTCTCAAGCCCTTGGAAGCTTTTAAAAAACTGTGAGACGTCCCCATGAAATGGACTGCCAGCCAAGGGGCGCTGAAGCAGCGGAAGAGAAGGTCAGACATCCAGGGAGAGAAGCCCATACCTGAGAGGACCTTGTTGATAAAGCCCCATTCAATGCGATCACACACTTTATTCATGTTGAGTTTGATTGCTAGATCTGAGCCATGGTCCCTGGTGTTGATGTCTCGGATCACTTATTGTGCTAACGCGATCACTCCCTGGATTGAACGGCCCTTCACGAACCAGTGTTGCTCTAAAAAGATCCAATGAGGAAGATGGATGGAGAGTCTAGCATTGAGGATGCTTTCAAGGATTTTATAAGAGAAATTACACAGACTAATCGGTGATAGTTGTGGATGGCAGAGGGGTTTTTGATTTTGGGAAGAAGAACCAGAGCCGTGGCACAAAATACTCTTGGAAGACTGCCTCCTCTGAAAAAATCATGGATGGCGGCAGAGAGTTTGTCTTTGATCACGTCCCAGGCACTCCTGTAAAAGGAACCCCGGAATCTGTCGGGGCTAGGGGCGCTATCATCTTTGAGGTGGAGGATTTCTGTGTGGATCTCAGCTTCCGTCGGAATGGTCTCCATGAGCGCGTTATCTTGGGGCGTTACTTGGTTGGCAATGGAAACGAGGAACCCCAACCATAATTCTGGGGTTTGGTTCTACCAAGAGGTCTTTGAAAAAAGAGTGAGAAATTCTACCCACCGCGTCCGTGTTGTTCGAGAAGGTCCCATCCTCCATTAGAATATTGGGTTGGACCCTTCGTTTGCGCTCCTTGATACACACATAGAAGAAATCGCTATTTCAGTCCCCTTCGTCAATCCACCTGATCCTCACCTTCTCCCTCACCATGCATCCCTGGGGAATCAACGTATCTAAATAGGTGTCCTTTTTCATGGAAAGGACTTCAAATACATGTTCATCACAGGAACCCTCGAGGATGGCTTTGAGACTAACAATCTCATGCATGGAAGCATCCATGTCTTTATCACTTGGGGGAAAAGAGTCCGCCCAGACCTGGTTCTGAGCCTTCAGAGTTTGTTGTGAAAACCTTTCCACATCCTGCCTTGGGACATCACCCGCCACGAGTCAACAACCGTTTTTTGGTAACCATGGAGGCTATCCCAATGGTGGTAGTATCTAAACGGGTCAGGGCTTAGCTTATTCATCGCGATGGCGACAAGGATCAGAGAGTGATCAAAAATGTTGCGCATCAAGTGATTGACAGAGATGATTGGATACGACGAGATGGCCTGCATGTTGGCCAAGAAGCAGTCGAGGCGACTCCAGGAGTGTTGGGGACCTCGTTGGTTGTTGCACCACATGAACTGATCTCCGTTGAAGCCAAGATCGAGAAGCCCATTATCCTCTATGAAATGAAAAAAGTCCCAAATTGGCTTTCTGGGAATAGGGCCCCTTCCCTTCTTTTCGTCTGGCCCCGCAACCACATTGAAATCCCCTCCTACAAACCAGAGGGTGCCACACGGGTCAAACTTCGAGAGCTCCTCCCAAAAAGATTCATGCCGCTGGATGTCGCCACTGCCGTAGATGAAGGATGCAAGGAAAACTCCTTTATCATGTGAGATCTTGGTGGTGATGAACTGGTCACCTGCCTGGACAAAAAGATCTAGGATACTCCAATGCAGAAGAGCCAGTTGTGAGAATTAATAGGCTCCACATGCATGTTCTCATGCATCGTTAACCTTCTCGAGAAGTCAACTATTCTGGAGGATTTTTTTATGCTCGAGAACGGCAATAAGACAAGCCTTGTGTTTGCGGGCCTCGGAGGAAATGAAGTCCGTCTTCACACGAGCAACAAGGCCGCGGGAATTTCAGATGATGAAAGGATTCATTGAACAGGGTGCATTCCAGCTCTGGCTCTCGAACTCTTTACCTTGGGGGAGCACGAACGAGAGGACTACAGAAACATCTTAGCCTGGGCCCTCGTGCACTTGCCTGGGCTGCTGGGCGAGGCAAGGAGAGGAGGAAAAGGGGGAGTCACCTGACAGTGGGGGAGCCTCACAGGGAAGGCTGAGGGGAAAGGAACGGCAGACCAGCCTCACGAGTAGGGGACTCGGTGGCCGGAGAAGGGACAGAAGAAGGAGGAGGAGGGAAGGGTGGAGGGGGGGGAGGAGAAGAAAAGGGAACAGAATGGGCCATAGGGACAGGGCTGTATGGAGACGGGGAACACAAGAGAAGGGGTGGAGCAAGGAAGGGAGGGGGCGGGGGTGGGGGAGGAGGAGAGGGGAACGAGGGAGGAGGGAAGAGAGGCAAGAGAAAGGAAGGTAGACAACCAGACTCAAGGGATCTCTTAAACTGCGCAAGCAGCGAGGAAGAGATAGCCAAGGATGCAGGCCGGGGAAGCACACCCACTGACCATAGGGAGGATATGGGAAGAGACCCTTGCAAAAACAAGGGGGCAGAGGAAAAGGCCTCTAAAGGACCCGCCCCTGCACCAGGAGGCGAAGCAAGGGGCCCGCCTGCATTGGGAGGAGGCACAGTAGGGACACGAGCCTGGACCTCAGAAGTTCGGCGCCGGCCCGCACCATGCCGCTTCCTACAGGCCTGGAAGGAATGTCCCTGCAGGCAGCAAGAGGAACAGAAGAAAGGAAAAATCGGATACATGATGGGCTGCGACCGGCAAAATGAATCATGCACCTTTAAGGAGATGTTTTCCGGGGGGGACACAAGATGTCCATTTCAACACAAATCTGGGCTTCCGAGGTGTCTGAGCAACTCCAGGTGCGGGCATCCGAGCACAAGGAACCTCCCAAGGAATCGCCAATGGCCTTGAGGAAGCCGACATTTTAAAACAGAAGGGGGAAACCAGGGAAGCTGAGCCAGACCGCAGCTAGGGGGTTTTCCTTCCCTCTATGGACATCCAGCGACCAGCGGACAATGTTGAAGCGCCAACTTCCAAAGGAGCGAGGAGCACGGCACCAAGCCCGGAAAAAATCCGCCTCCGATCCTAGAATAATATAGGAGTTGTTGTGGATTGGCAAGATCCTCACTGGGGAGAGCATCCCCCACGATCCAACGAAGCATTGAAAAACTGCCAGGGGGGTTTGGACACACTAAACCGAGCCACAAGAGACCATTTGAGGCAAGAAGAAGCTTCATCAAAGGCCGACGCCGGAAACTCCACCGAGAGATGCAAACCCTCTCTTGACACCAACGAGGGGGTGGGTGATGACACAGAGAGCCTCCATGAAGGAATGCAAACCCTCTCTCGACACCAGAGGGAGACGGGAAAGGCGACGGTCTCAAAACTAGGGGGGCACAACTGGACGGACCGGAAATATTTCCCAACTTGAAAAAACAGAAAATTAAAATTATAAGAGAGCCCAGTTCCTAATCTCTAAGTTTTGACCACCATACGTTATCCAAAGTAACAGGTACCACTAAGATTTTCTGAAGTCACAACCGAACATTTTTCATCTTTATCAGACATGACATGCTATGTAGGGGAGAGTATATATATACCAATTAAGACACCCTGAAAGTATAAGGCAGAGAAGTAAGAGAGACAATAAGAATAAAATGACAATAGATAACACAATATTTAGAATGAAATGAAAAATAACATCTCAACCCAAACTAATAGAGAGATTAACCTCATCCAAACATAAGGGGATCAAAAGAGTGTGTAGATGATCTACACATCGAGTCTTTTCCACCTATAGCAAGAGAGTGAGCTCATCCAACCAAGACAAGATAAACATAGAAAACACGTGGCATGCCCCACACATCTTCGCAACCCATGGAGGGAGAGTAACAAAATACAAAAGTATGAATACAACTATATATATTTGCTCAGTCAAAAGAAACCCAAATGATAGAAAAAGGGGATCTCCATATCACATCTCGTCTTAAGAAGAAGAGTCACCAACAGTCCTAAAAGTACATCAATGATACCCAACATCTTACACATCTTCCCAGAAGTAAATGTGTGAGGGACCACACCTTTCCACTATGCTGCAATTATGTGGGGGAACAAACCCCAAGTAGACAACTCATGTCTTAGTGCATCAGGGGGTTCCACACTGTAAGTATTTGTAGAGGAACTGTGCTCAGGATGATGGGGGGTTATACTATGGTCATCAAGTACCCATGCCCTATCTAACAGGGGTTCCTATCGGAAGGTAGAGGACATGTGCCCAAGATGATGAGGGGGTCCACTCTATAGGTTGAGGACCCACACTGTGGTGTTATAGGGGGATCCACTCTGGTCACTGAGGACCCATGCCTAATCTGATAGGGGGTTCCACTCATAAGGTAAAGTATATGCACCCATGTTGATGTGGGGTTTGACTCTATAGGTTGAGGACTCACACCCTGGTGTGATAGTGGGGTTCCACTCTGTTCATTGAGTACCCACACCCTATCCTATAGGGGGTTCCGCTCGGAAGGTAGAGGACTTGCACACAAGTTGATGGGGGGGGGGGGTTCCACTCTATAGGAAGTCTCTGTGGATCTTATATAATCACTACCATTGTCGGGCATCACCTCAAATAATCTCCATGCCTGGAAAAGTTCACACCATATCTTTAAAGCCACAACCTTGGGAACCATCCCATTAAACAAGAAAAAACATGTGGGATATGCTACCCATGGGAAAAATATGAGTTTAAATGATGGAGTTATGAAAGATTAATGATTCCTCAAAATGAGCCAAGGGGTACACAACATTTGGGGGAACCCACACGACATGTGGTCTGATCCTTTACCTGGTGGTGTCCCTATAAGTACATGGCTCACTATATGGGTAGGTATACATATAGTGTAGAAGATATACATGGTATTCCATTTCCACTTAGGGTCCCTCCCATGTGCATGGTCATGTCTATGTATCCATGTTTTCTCCATGTACTTTATCTCATGTCTGTGAACTTTACTACAAGATCTGCCTGTTCACATGGGGTTCTTTTCATGTTCTTTGGTTGTGCATGTGTACTCAAGAACATGGAATGTGCCTATCCATGGGCTCCGACACATGGATCATCCACATAGAGAGGGGGGTACACGACGTGTACGGATCCTGCATGATGTTATATCCTTATAAATTTCTAAAATCATAGCTACCATAGCCAAGGGGATACACACCATGTGTTCATCATTGTACACAGTGTGTGGTCAAATTTTTCACAGATTCTTAGATCCGCTCTCTGCATGTCATATTTTATCTTTTCCTTTGATTTAATTCTTGTTTCCACCCTTCATTAGTGTATCTAACTTCAATTCATCATTTTCGGCCATCGCTTAGCCAAAAATCGATTTTTTTGACCCGAAGGGTTTCAATCGTATGCACCACACACATTCAAACCTTCTATTGACAATTGTTTGATCTACAATCATTAATAACCCACAAACAACCTAGATCTTCCTCAATTCCTCGATCCATCCATCATGCCCGATTTCATCATGATTTCAGGTATCTAATCGGGCTCGATACCACCTGAAAAAGTTGAACCGGGACCACATGGTCCGAATGGTGAAGAATGCAAAATACTTGAGGGGAAAAGACACAAGAACAAAAAAAATCCATCGTTGGACAAATGTTCTTATCCAACGATCAAGAATGGGGATATACGGGTTATAAAACAAGAATAACCAATTCAATTAGTATATAGGATTATGTCGAGGATCCACAATCCGCATAGATAAATTGATGAGATTGGTCCGATCAATCAATTTAATAAAAAAGGGCATATAACATTAATTGAAGAGTTATACATGGATATGGGATAATTAATTTTCGAAGAACGTAGTCTTCAATGATCAAAGGAAGTCATTGCATTCGTTGCATCCCAATCTACTCCGATATAGCATTTCATCACCATCTGATGTAATTCTCTAATGGAAAGAGGGGAAGAAGATATGGAATCCTCCCATGGTTTATGAGGCTAACCATGGAGGATTCACTATAAAATTATTCATATATAATTTTTTTAGGTTAAATCAATCAATTAAATAAATAAATAAATAAATTAAATTTATTAATTAATTTTTCCAATGAACGTACCTCCAACGAGTGAGATATCTGAATGCCTCATGCTGACCTATTTCAGTTCTTTCCATAGTTAACTATTACATTGCAGAGTCAACTCTGGTCTCATATTTATGATCTGAACTTTCTTTTATGAGGTATACCATTTTATTTAAGAATCCATGCCTGTGTAATATAAAAGATATTTAATTTTTTGGTAAAAAAAATTTCGGACACACTGGCCCTTAGAATCACACATCGTCTTATAAACTACCTTTGGAAATTTATGTAGAAATATTCCAAAATCATAAAAGAAAAAAAGGTGGGTCTCTAAATCATTCTTTCCTTTAATATTTTTATCCCCAAAAAAGAAAAACTAAACAATAAACTTGAGATACTGAGCCCGCACATGGCTCTCCCACTCCCATGATCACTCTTACAAGTTCATGTGCTATCACAACATGAAAACAAAGGAGATGGCCGATCCAAGAAGGGTCCAAAAATATTGATCCTCAATCACCACTAGGTGATATGATAAGTTGTCTTCATAATCAATGTCCAACTCACCCCCGTCGATGATGAGCATGAGGTCAAGAATACATCTTCTTAGCTTCGACACATGGAAGACTTTGTGCAGCCACTCCAACTGTGGGGATAGGGTGAGGTGGTAAGCATCCTCACCTACCCTCTGAAGGATCTTGAATGGCCTAATAAACTTTAGGGATAGCTTTCCTCCTCAGCCAAACTTATGAAATCCTTATCATGGTGAGACTATCAAGAAGATGTGGTCTCCCTTTTAGAATGCCATGGTCATATGAAATCAATATGGCTAAAATTTTTATCTACTGTGGACTGTCCTCATCCTCTCACAGATGGCATATTCCTTCTCCATCATCACTCACGCCGACTCTAGACTCACAATATATTTCATTCCAATCTATATACATCACAATGGTTAACTAAAGGGCCTCAAAATGTGTCATTAGAATGGTAGAGTACAATCCATTATTGAACGCAAAATTCACCAAGGGTAAGTGATCCTCCCATCTCCATTCAAAGTCTAGGACACAAGCCCATGGAATATCCTCCAACGATCTGATAGTGCACGCAATCTACCCATATATTTGGAGGTTAAATCCTATATTAATCCTAATTTGGGTCCCAAATGCATCATGTAGTCATCTCAACAATAGTGATGTAAACCGCACATCACGATCAAAGGAAATCATCAGGGGTATCCCATGAAGGGGGAATACCTCCTATACATACAACATCCACAAAATCTCTACTAAAATCTGATCCCTGGTAGTAAGAAAGTGTGCTGACATCATGAGTTGTTCTAATATCATCCAAATGGTGTCATGCCCATTTTCCATCCACAGAATCCCTATAACAATTTCAATGGACATTTCATCCCATTTTCAATCTGAGGTCATAGGGGGCTGCAAAAAACCTGTTGAAACCTGGTGCTCAACCTTCACCTGCTGATAGGTGATACACCATAAGATTAACTCAGCTATGGTTCATCTCAAACCAAAACACTAAAACTACCACTGAAGGTCTCTATACATATTCACCACATCGGGATTTATAACTAGGTGAGAAGTATGGAACTCTCACATCACCTCCTCCCACATCATGATTGGAACCACCATCATCCCTAGAATATAATGACATGATGCCCTCCTTAAGAATATCCATTTGGTGAATCCTCCATGGATATCTAGTCATGTATGAACTCAGAGTCAATGTCTCTCAGTTGGGACTCTCTCACACACTCGATAAGTGAAGGATTTGAAATCATCAACTATAGAGAAGTTGTACCCTCTTTCTCCACAAAGGTCAGTTGTAAAGAATCCAACTACTAAGAAGACTCTTACACTTGGTTAGCCTATGACTTCTTACTAAGGGAATCTTCTAACACATTTCCCTTCCCAAGAATATAGACTATCTCAATGTCATAGTGCATCAAGAACTCCAACCAGCAATATTGACTCTAGTTCATGTCTCCCTATGTGAAAACATACCTAAGACAATAATGTTGTGAGTAATCCAAAAAGCTCTATCCCATAAGATATTTCCTCTACATCTTCAGGTTGAACACTACCACTAATAGCTCTAGGTCATGAGTTTCGTAATTCTACTCAGGGGGTCTCAACTTCCTCGAACCATATGTGATAACTATCTTATGTTCCATCAAAACACAACTGATCCCAACTCTAATGGAATCCCAATACACTATAACTCTATGACATCCTATGGTAGTCTCAAAACGGGATCACTCATTAACCTTGACCACAACTCCTCAAAGGAAAACCTCTTGTATTACCCCTCTAATCCAAGAAAGTTATCTTCCTCCAACATGCTCTTGGGTGGCTCCCAAGAAAGCAATGCATCGATCATTGTGGGGTCTATGGATAAACCATGATCAAAATGGAATTCCCTAAAAATTGAACCTCATGAATCAAAAAATAGAAATTTGAGAGTTTCCCATAAAGCTGGTTCCCTAGAAGAAAATTTAGAACCATCCTCAAGTTCCCTATGTGATCATACTCTGATATAGAGTAGATGAGTATTTATTCGATAAAGATGACCAAAAACTGGTCCAAGTATGGCTGGATGGCATGGTTTATCAAATCTATAAACATAGTGGGGGCATTCGTCAAACAAAAGGGAATCACCGGGGACTCATAGTGTCTTTAGGAATATCGAAATGTCATCTTAGGAATATCGGCCTTGAGAACCCTCAACTAGTGGTTGTCAAACCTATGATCGATCATTGAGAACGATATCACATCTTATAACTGGTTATAAAGGTTGTAAAACCATGGAAAGGGTAATTTTTTTATCATTGTCTGGTTTAAGAAACAATAATCCATAAAAATTAAAAATCTATCGTCCTCCTTTTTCTTGAACAACACTAGATCTTCATAGGGGGGACACACTGGCCCTGATGAAACTCTTCTCCCTAAGGTCCTCCAACTTCAACCAAAACTATCATAGATTGAAAGGGGCTATTCAATATTTCATAGATGATAACAAATGAGTCCCCTAGATGCAAGTCCATACAAAACTCTATCTCCTACCTCAAAAGTAGTCCTGAAACATCCTCAGGGAAGATTTCCATATAAACTTCCAAAACTAAAGTAATCAAGATGCCTAAATATCTTACTATACCAAGGAATATACATGATAACTTAAGGGTAATGTGATTCAGCCTCTTACTCATAGAACCAATTCTCCCTACCATGAGATATCTCTCAACAATAAAGGAAAATATCATCCCATTAGTGTGAATGAATCTGAATCATATATACTAAAAATCAATTTCAGCTTAGACCATGGGTAACCAATCCAAATCCAAGATAATGTCAAAGGGTTCCATCATGATGGCCAAAAGGCCCCACATGAACCTCTATTCACTAAGAGATATCATGCACTGTAAAAACTTGGTTTTTTCTATAAAAGATTTTGGAATTTTCTTGATTTTATTTTAGAGCAGCGCCTTCTGATGACATATGATTCCGAGCCCCAGTGTGGCCGGAATTAAATTTTCAGTGCATTCACAATGGGCACACAAAATAAATGGGATAACTCCTAAACAATATCTCAGACGTGAAAATCGAGAGCGTCGTTGAGTTTGGAGCGTGTCGTTTACCCTAGGAGGGGTGTAACCTTCATGGGTGCGGGCCTCCTGTGAAAAATGACACCAGGGGCGTTTTCGTAATTTAGCAGCCTCAGGCATTAAGTTTTATAACTTTTGGACAGGGCCTTGGATTAAAATTTTGCGACCACCATTGTTCTCGGGAGGTGGTGTTTACCCTAGGCATGGCCTAACCCCGACTACACCGGAGGTTTCAGACGCGGGCTTATTTTGGGAGGAGATTCTTAATTAATGCTTAAATTTTATTTAAGTTAATACCCTTCTCCCTCTCCCCTCATTTTCCTCCCCTGGAGAAACCTCCTATCTTCCTCAAGCTCTCCTCTCCCAACTCCTCCTCCTTCCTCCGATCAAGGTGCTTGCGGCGACGGCGAGGCTCGACGAGCGGTGAAGCTTCGGGCTACGCCATGTAAGGTAGGCGGTCGTTGTTTTCAATTTTTAAATTCTGATCCCTTATTTGAATCCAAATTTTAGCGTTGTTATGCTATCAATTTTTTGCCAAGAGAGGGTAGTAGATGCGTAGGGGATGATCCGAGCTTCCCAACGCACCTTTCGGATTGGAAATCCGAGTCTCGGGGAGTCTGAGGTGACCCGGGGAAGTTTCCCGGCCAAAATTGAGTTTTTCTGGTGAGTATGGAGGTTTCCGGCGAGCGTAGGGGTAGTCTGGCAAGGTCGGCGGTGGCAGCTCCCCTTGGCAGCGACGGTGGCGGGCTCCAGCGGCGGCGGCACGGTCTCCAGTGGTGGCGGCGTGGTCTCCAGGCGGCGGCGGTGTAGCTCGCAGACGGCGGGCGCGGTGGGTTGATCGGGTGGCGGTGGTCGGCCGGGTGGACCAGGGTGGCGACGCGTGACCCCGCGGGAGGAATGGAGACCCGTTGGAAGCAGGTCTTTGCGTGGACCAAAGATCGGCCACGATGGCCGATCGACAGAGCAGTGGACCGTGGGTCCACGGCCGGCCCGCGCAGCCGAACCGCGGGCCGGTGTTGCGAGCCGGTCCGACCTAGACCGGGTGGACTGGCCGGCCAGGTCGGTCCATCTCAAGGGGCTTCATCCCCTCTAACTTCGGACACCCGTAACTTTCGATGCGGGTGTCCGTTTTGTGTGCCGTCTGCGGCAGTGTAATCCTCGGCTCGAGAAAAAGGTTTTGAGATGGTTTTAGAAATTTATAATTTCTGAGACGGGGGCTCGGAGACGCAAATCTTCCACTAAAAACTATTTAGCACATAGTTTAGATTTTTGTTTCGGATGGCGCGAGCGCATCTGGACTCCGATTTGGGCACCGTCAGAGGCATTGAGACCTTAGCGTCGAGAAGAAGATTTCCAAGGGGTTTTCAGGAATTGAAAACAGAGTTGAGATGTGGGCCCCAAAACCATCTTTTAAGCTGCGAACAACGTTTAGCAACTTTCTCATTGGATGTCTGTTCGAGTCATGCGAGCAGTCGTTTTTGGGTGTTTTTCCGAGGGCATTGCAATGGCACAATCTGCCCACTTTAATTCTGCATGATGGTTCGGCCCCCACGGGGGCCGTATTGGGAGTTGGCGGTGATTTCCATCTTTATCACTGGGTGTCCGTTTTGGACAAGTGATTAGTCAATTATGTGTACTTTTCTGAGAGGATCACAACGGTACATTCCGTTTGTTGCGTTTCAGGACCGTGATGTGGGTCCCATGTAGCACTGCTTGTGTGCGATGTGGTGAAATGCATCTTCTTCTCCAGACATCTGTTCCATGCAAGTGAGCAGTCTATTTGACATGTTTTTTCGAGAGCATCGTGATGGAACAGTTCACCTGACCTTTTTCGGGATCGTGGTGTGGGACCCACCCGGGCTGGCTATGGTGAATATTACATTTTTCACCGGGTGTCCGTTTTGGGTGATTAAGTAGTCAATCCTGTGTGTTTTTTCTGAGGGGATCACAGTAGTGTGATCTGTTTGTTCAGTTTTGGGATCTTGGTGTGGGCCCACACGGGCTGGCTACAGTGAATAGTACCGTATTCACCTGTTGACCATTTCAGGCGAGTAAATGGTCTATCTCGTGAGTTTTTCCGCGAGGATTGCAACGGTGTGATCCGTTTGGGAATATAGGGCTTCGTTTGAGATCTTATTAAATGTGGAAACATGAAAGGGTGTTGGATGGAGGTCCCTTTGATGCACTCTGAACCAATACACGGTAGCGATGTTGGTAACACCCGGTGATGTTAGTTGCAGTGCTGAGTTATCGAGCCAATTCCGTGTCTACCCTCCAACAGGGCTGGGCAGCGGGTCACCCGAATACTCTTTATGGTCTACCCTCCAACAGGGCTGGGCAGTGGGTCACCCAATGACTTATTCCATGTCTACCCTCAAGCAGGGCTAGGCAGTGGGTCGCCTGTCGACTTCTTCCAAGTCTACCCTCCAGCAGGGCTATGCGATGAGTCACCTGTCGACTTCTCCCAGGTCTACCCTCCATCACGGCTGGGCAGTGGGTCACCTTTTGACTTCTTATAGGTCTACCCTCTAGTAGGGCTGGGCAGTGGGTCACCTGTTGACTTCTTCCAGGTCTACCCTCCAGCTGGGTTGGGCAGTGGGTCTCCTGTCGACTTCTTCCAGGTCTACCCTCCAGCAGGGCTGGGTAGTGTCTCAACTGTCAACTTTTTCTAGGACTACCCTCCAACAGGGCTGTGCAGTGGCTTACCCGATGACCTCTTAGGGTTTAACCTCTAGTAGAGGGTGGGAATTAGGTTACCCGATGACCTCTTCGGGTTTACCCTCCAGCGGGGCTGGGCAGTGAGTTACCCGATGACTCCTTTCAGACTCAGTCCTTTCGATCAAACTATTCTATGGCTTTCCTCCGTGACTACTAGAGGAGGACCCTTGGTGGTATGAGTAAGTGACGTTACACCTTGACTTTGAGAAGACCCCTCGTTTGTATGACGGTGAAGAGGTGTGGATTGACTTTCCCCAGAACTCTCAAGTACGTGGGGGCACATTCCCCATTGAGACGCGTCCTTTTGATGCGACCTAAAAACGTGCGGGTGAGTCAATGCCGCCCAAAGTGGATAGTGTCGAGGTGCGGTGATTTGATCCCCTTGACTTGTAGTTCGAGGAAGACGTGTGGGATACTGGGCATCGATGGTGTTCACTTCTGGGACAGTTGGCCACTCACTTTTTTGGGCAAATCTACGGGATGGAAATACCCCTTACTATCTTGTTCGGGTTTCTTGACAGAGCATGTATATATGTATACCTTGTTCCAGTACCCACTCCCTGGGTTTTGGTTACTCTCATTCCAGGAGAGGCGAAGACGCGCGGGGTATGCCACGTGCTTTCCGTGTCTAGCTTCTCATGGTTGGATGAGTCAACTATCCTACTATAGGTAGCGAAGACTCGACAAGAAGTTCATCTTCTCACCATTTCTAACACCTTGTACCTGGGCGAGTCTACCGCTTTTCTCTTGTTTGGTTGAGCTGGACCCTCTACTGTTACTCTACTGCACTCTTTGTTGTACTCTTTTTCTATTCCCTGTTCAATATTATTCTCACCTCTTTAATACCTCCTTTGTTGCTCCCTAGATCCTTCGGGGCATCCTACTAAGTATTTTTATACTCACCCCTGCCTGGGCTTTGCCCGCACTTGGTGTGCCCTTGTAGATGACTGACAGGTTGGTCGTGACTTCAGCAGAGCATAGGAGTTCGGGAGCTTGGACCGCATACGGTGGTCATAGCTGGGTTCCAGGTGTGGGACTCTCCCAGCTGTTTTAATTTTTTTTACCCGTTGCCGTGTTTTGTCTCTTTTCTAGTTGGGCGCGTGTTTTTTCCTTTTCTTTTTAGTTTACCATCAGCACTTACTTTGTACTGGTTAGAGGTCAATGCACTTTTGTGGTTGTTTATAGTAGTGGGTACTTTAATTTCTCTTTTACTCTGCACTTCTGCATTGAGTGGGCTATGTGTGTGTGTACAGGTACTCAGGAAAAGGCCTCCCTGAGTTGTTTAGCCTTCGATGCTAGTCGCCAACCCCTGGCCATGGAGGTGGGCTTGGGGTAGTTGTGGCTCGAGACCGTGTAGGGTCGGGTCGTGAAAAAGTGGTATTAGAGGTGGTTCGGTCCTTAGGACGTTGTCCGGACGTCCCTAAAAAGGAATTGGTTGGGATCTAGGGTAACAATGTCAATGTGTCTCGAGAGAGGCACTAAGGCCAAAGATTCCAGTGATAGTGCGGTGGCCGACGTATCCATTCACCAAGACCCTGATAACCCACTTGTCGACTCAGAATTATGAGACACTCGTTGCAGGGAAATTGGTTTGTGCATCACATAGGATTGAGTCTTGATTGTCCTTCTTGAATCATCTCCCCATTGTTGTTACAGTTGTATATATTCTCATCTGATCGCGGTACTCCCTGATAACACTCAGGATGCCTCCGTGAAGACATCCAGCCAGGATACCAGCTTTGGATCATGACGATGACCCTGTGACCGACAAGGCCTCAGTCTAGGACCCATCATGCATGTCCCTTTCTCCGGGTGGGCCGGTAGTAGCACCCCCACCTGGTGAGTAGTGGGCAGCTCCAGCAGAGCAGACTGAGCTTGAGCGCAGGTTGAGCACGCTCTGTGAGTTCCAACGGCAGAGACCGCTGAGGTTTAGTGGTGAGCTAGACCCTCAGGCAGCAGAGGTTTGTCTTGGGATTGTGGTTTGCCTCTTCAGGCTTGTACAGACGCTGATAGATCAGATGGTGGATTTGGCAGCCAGCCTTTTCCACGGATCAGCTGGGCGTTGGTGGAGTCTGGTGACTCAGTTACTCAATGATTCATCACTTTCATGGGATAACTTCCAGCTACTGTTTCATGAGGAGTTTTACCCCTCCTGGTTACACTCTGTTCAGATCCAGGAGCACCTGCAGTTTCAGCACGGAGGGACGATGTTTACTGATTACAGGACTATTTTTTCATACCGTGCACATTTTTACCCATACTTGGTCCATGACGGTAGCTTCCGAGCGCAGAAGTTCGAGCAGGGTCTCCACAGAGAGATTCGTGCCATCATTGTACCTGTGTATCCCCACTTATTCCAGGGTTCTAGATTAGGCGCTGGTGATAGAGAGATTCTTGTCGCGTTCTACCGTTGGTGGTGGCAGCTGGCTCGACAGAGCCGAGAAGTTTGCCGCAGCTAGCAGGCGTCAGATGAAAGAACCTCGATGCAGGTGGATTTTTGATAACCGGACCCAAGGGCGTGGTCATACACCACAGTGGCACCGGAGGGCACCAGTGCAGCCCAGAGAGAGTCAGTGTTATTCTTGCGATGAGCGAGGTCACTTGGTACGGGACTGCCCGACCAGGTATACTGAGGATATCAGGAAGGCAACGGGTGCACCACTATGACGGAGGTAGCGCCGTGATCGGAGTAGTCCTCAGTGAAGTGGTGCTAGCGGAGGAGCGGGAGGATCTGGAAGTGGGGGACGACATTACAAGGTCTTACCATCACTACCAGGTCGTCCACATCAGGCTCCAGGAGCTGATAGTTGGGACCACGGACATCCGTGAGCTTTGGATGTCTATGATCCTTCAGAGCATGAGGTGATAAGAGGTACGCTCTACAGCTCTTCTACTTTTTTGCAGTAGAATTGTTAGACTCTATATGTGGAGTGCTCTTCTCCCTGCTCCTTATTTGAGGTGTTACCAGGGTGACGCAGGGCGTCGGTGTAACCCTGTGTCAGGAGAGTAGAGAGAAAATAACCATTATTGTTTGTCGATGGTGTCGACTCCATCGATTTCTGAGCGTGTAAGAGAGTCTTGGTTGCGAGACATTGACTATGAAACGTTGCGTGACCATATATCCTTGGGTGTTTCACCATATGGATATTCTGAATGAGGGAATCATCGGGCCTTGTCCCAATTTCGAATAGTGATTTTCATTTGCATCGTGCGACGTAGAGGTTTGAAGTGGGAGGTGAGCTACCCCTGAGGTCCTTCCGGTCGTTTGAGACCGTGCGAAGGGATGAAAAGGTTGTCTATCGCCTTGCCCAAACCCCCCAAAGGCTGGAGTGGGTGTACGATGTCTCCAACGTGACGTACTGGAAGAGATGTGTGCGTGCTCTTATGCACATCATCGATGAGGGTATAACTCGCGTGAATGGATCAAATCCTTTGTGTATGGTGATGCATAACTGTGCAAGAGTTTTCCTGGGTACGGGAGAGCCAGCTGTGGGCTTAGTACAATGAGTTGTTTCCCTAGTTTTGCTTTTTAGGGATGAAAATCTTGAAATAGGTAATGATGTAAGACCCGGTTTTTTCTATATATGACTTTGGAATTTACTTCATGTTATTCCAGAGTAGCGCCTTCAAACGGCGTACGATTCTGAGCCCCGGTGTGGCCGGAATTAAATTTTTATTGTGTTCACACTAGGCACGCAATATAAACGGGATAAATCCTAAACAGAAGCTTGTACGGGAAAATTGAGGGATCCGTTGAGTCCGGAGTATGCCATTTACCCTAGGAGGGGTGTATCCTTCGCGAGCGCGGGCCTCCTGTGAAAAATGTTACTGGGCGCGTTTTCGTAATTTAGCGGCCTCAGGCGTTAAGTTTTATAACTTTTGAATGGGGACTCGGATTAAAATTTCGAGACCACTGTTGTGCTCGGGAGGTGGTGTTTACCCTAAGCGCGGCCTAACCCCGAAATTGTTAGAGGTTTCAGATGAAGGCTTACTTTGGGGGGAGTTTCTTAATTAATGCTTAAATTTTATTTAAGTTAATACCCTGCCCCCTCTCCACTCATTTTCCTCCCCATGGCGAAACCTCTTCTCTTCCTCAAGCTCTCCTCTCCCACCTCCTCCTCCTTCCTCCTATCAAGGTGCTTGCGGCGACGATGAGGCTCGACGAGTGGTGAAGCTTCGGGCTACGCCCTATAAGGCAGGCGGTCGTTGTTTTCAATTTTTAAATTCTGAACTCCTCTTTGAATCCCAATTTTTGCGTTGTTATGATATCAATTTTTTGTCGAGCGAGGGTAGTAGATGAGTAGGGTCTGATCCGAGCTTCCCAACGCACCTTTCGGATTAGAAATCCGCGTCCCGGGGAGTTCGGGGTGACCTGGGGAAGTTTTCTGGACAATAGTGAGTTTTTCCAGTGAGTACGAAGGTTTCCGACGAGCGTAGGGGTGGTCCGGTGAGGTCGTCGGCGGCGGATCCTCTCGGTAGCGGCGGCGGCGGGCTCCATTAGCGGCGGCGCGGTCTCCAGAAACGACAGCCCAGTTTCCAGGTGGTGGCGGCACGATCTCCAGGCGGCGGTGGTGCGGCGCGCAGGCGGCGGGCGCGGTGGGTCGACCAGGTGGCAGCGGTCGGCCGGGTTGATCGGGGTCGTGGTGCGCGACCCCACGGGAGGAACCGAGACCCACTGGAAGCGGGTCTCCGCATGGACCAAGGACCAGCCATGAGGGCCGGTCAGTAGAGCGGTGGACCGTGGGTCCACGGCCGGCCTGCGCGGCTGAACTGCAGGCCTGCCCAGACTGGGTGGACCGGCCGGCCAGGCCGGCACAACTCAAGGGGTTTCGTCCCCTCCGACTTCGGACACCCGTAACTTTCGCTACGGGTGTCCGTTTTATGTGATGTCTGCAGCAGTGTACTCCTCGGCTCGAGACAAAGGTTTTGAGATTCTTTTGGGGATTTATAATTTCTGAGACGGGGGCTCGGTGATGCAAAGCGTCCTCTAAACACTATTTAGAATACTGTCGAGATTTTTGTTTCGGATGGCACGAGCGCATCTGGAGTCCGATTTGGGTGTCGTCAGAGGCGTTGAGACCCTATCATCGAGACAAAGATTTCCAAGGGGTTTTCAGGCATTGAAACCAGAGTTGAGACATGGGACCCATGACCCGTCTTTTAAGCTGTGAGCTGCATTTAGCAACTTTCTCATCGGATGTCTGTTCGGGGATTGCGAGCAGTAGTTTTTAGGTGTTTTTCCGAGGGCATTACAATGACACAATCCACCCTCTTTAATTCAGCATGATGGTTCATGCCCCAAGGGGGCCATTTTGGGTGTTGGTGGTGATTTCCATCTTTATCACCGGGTGTCCATTTTGAACAAGTTATTAGTCAATATTGTGTATTTTTCTGAGAGGATCGCAACGGTGCGATCTGTTTGTTGAGTTTCAAGACTGTGATGTGGGTCCCACATAGCACCGCTCGTGTGCGGTGCGGCGAAATGAATCTTCTTCTTCGGGCATTCGTTCCATGCAAGTGAGTAGTAGATTTGACGTGTTTTTTCAAGAGCATCATGATGGCGCTGTTCGCCCGACCTTTTTGGGATCGTGGTGTGGGTCCCACTCGGGCTGGCTACGGTGAATATTACCTTTTTCACCGGGTGTCCGTTTTGGGAGATTTAGTAGTCAATCCCGTGTGTTTTTCTGAGGGGATCATTGTAGTGTGATTCATTTGTTCAGTTATAGAATCTTGGTGTGGTCCCCACACAGGATGGCTACAGTGAATAGTACCATATTCACCAGTTGGCCGTTTAAGGAGAGTGAATGGTCTATCTCGCGATTTTTTCCATGAGGATTGCAACAGTGTGATATGTTTGGGCATATAAAGCCTCATTTGAGATCTTATTAAATTTTGAAACATGAAAGGGTATTGGAGGGAGGTCCCTTTGACGCACTCTGGACCAACGCACGGTAGTGATGTTGGTAACACCCGGTGATGTTAGTTGCAGTGCTGAGTTATTGGACCAATTCTGGGTCTATCCTCAAGCAAGGATGGGTAGTGGGTCACCAGACGACTCTTTAGTGTCTACCCTCCAGCAGGGCTGGGCAGTGGGTCACCCGACGACCTATTCCAGGTCTACCCTCCAACAGGGCTGGGCAGTGGGTCAGCTGTCGACTTCTTCTAGGTCTACCCTCTAGTAGGTCTGGGATGTGGGTCGCCTATCGACTTCTTCCAGGTTTACCCTCCAGCTGTGCTGGACAGTGGGTTGCCTGTCGACTTCTTCCAGGTCTACCCTCCAGTAGGGCTGGGCAGTGGGTCGCCTGTCGACTTCTTCCAGGTCTACCCTCCAGCAGGGCTGGGAAGAGGGTCGCCTGTCGACTTCTTCTAGGTCTACCCTCCAGCAGGGCTAGGCAAGGGATGACATGTCGACTTCTTCTAGGTCTACCCTCCAGTAGGGCTGGGAAGTGGGTTACCTGAAGAACTCTTAGGGTTTACCATCTAGCAGAGACTGGGCAGTGGGTTACCCGACGACCTCTTAGGGTTTACCCTCCAACAGGGCTGGGCAGTGGGTTACCCGACGATTTTTTTTAGACAAAGTCCTTTCTACTAGACAAGTCTATAGCTTTCCACTATGACTACCAGAGAGGGACCCTTGGTGGAACAGGTCAGTGACATGACAACTTGACATTGAGAAGACCGCTCATTTGTGTGATAGTGAAGAGGTGTGGTTTGACTTTCCCCAAACTCTCAAGTTACAGGGGTACTTTCCCCACTGAGACACATCCTTGTGACACAACCTAAAACCGTGCAGGTGATTCAGTGCCGCCCAAAGTGGATAGTGTTGAGGTAAGATGATTTGAGCCCCTTGACTTGCTGTTCGGGGCAGATGTGTGGGATACTGGGCATCGATGGTGTTCACTTCTGGGACTGTTGGCAACTCACATTCTTGGGATGAGCTATGGGATGGATATCCCCCTTACTATCTTGTTGGGGTATCTTGACAGTGCATGTATATATGTATACCTTGTTCCAGTACGCACTCCTTGGTTTTTGGTTACTCTCCCTCCAAGAGAGGCGAAGACATGGTATGTATGCCACATGCTTTCTGTGTCTAGCTTCTCATGGTTGGACGAGTCAACTCTCCTACTATAGGTAGCGAATACTTGATGAGAAGTTCATCTTCTCACCATTTCTATCTCCTTGTGTCTGGGAAAGTCTACCTCCTTTCTCTTGTTGGGTTGAGCTAGACTCTCTACTGTTACTCTACTGCACTCTTTGTTGTACTCTTTTACTATTCCTTATTCTATCTTCTTATCACCTCTTCAGTACCTCCTTTTTTTCTCCCTCGAGCCTTTGGGGAATCCTACTAAGTATTTTTATACACACCCATGCTTGGGATTTGCCTGCACTTGGTGTGCCCTTGCAGACGACAGATAGGTTGGTCTTGACATCAACGAAGCTTAGGATTTCGGGAACTTGGACCGTGTACGATGGTCATAGTCGGGTTCTAGGTGAAGGTTCCGGGCGCAGTGGAAGCGCGTGGGTGGATGTGCCCACTTGGCTTTTTGTCATTAGCAATGATCAATCCGGGATCAATACGACGATAAACGCCAGTCTCCACGGATTGAATCACAGAAAAAGACAAAGAAGATGGTTTTTCCCGGAACCACAAACAAGGATCGTTACAGGTTGATTATAATTAATTTAATTAATTATAAAGAAATACCTTTTGGGTGTTATTTCTTCGTTGATGTTCTCAATCACGTTGTCAATGTGATCCGTCGTTGCGTCGCAGAAGCCAAGTGTAGACTCCCTCTAGCGGTGATCCACACGTGTACCTCGTATCACTGGACGTCGCCAAAAGATTCTCCGGGTGCTAGCGTGGAGAAGCCTTTGCTTGCGTTGTCCGCCTTAGATTGTCTTGATCCGATGGAAGAGGATCTCTCTCGGTCTTGAGAGCGTTCTTGGAGGAAGAGGTTCTTTCGACCTTGAAAGAATTCTCCAGAGATGTTGTGCACAACGATTCTCTTGTATCAGAAAAGAGTTGGGGTTGTGAGGATATTTATAATCGGGTGTGTGGGGTTATAGAGTTATGACAATAAATAAACGCGTTACGCGTTTTATTTATTTCATTGACTCTTTATTTAAAACCCCATGTCGAATAAATAATTCCTTGACATGCGCCCACGCTGATTATAATAAATATCATTTAAAACAATATTATATCCTCAAAATCCCAACTAAAAAAAACTACATGGAGTGTATTAATAAATACACGGCGTGTACTTGTTTTTCATTGAAAACTACACGGTGTGTACATTAAATGTACACGGCGTGTATATCTTGTTTTCATTTATTCATTTCCTTTCCAAAATAAAACTACACGGCATGTAATAATAATACACGACGTGTACTTGTTTTATTTTCTTTTTCCTCCATCATTTAAAACAACTTAGTCTTCCTTGAATAATTATTAAACCATGTACGAGAATAATCTTTATTCAACTTGAGATACTTGGATACACTTAGTGTGTGACCCTCTAGGCCTCTTTCTCGTTGGCATTAGGCGGGCTTGCCTAAAGTCCAAGATTACTGTCTAGCAACGGGTCAAGGCACCCAAGAGAAAGAAGTTGACGCCGCATTGACGTATCACCTCATACGAGCGCTTACTGTGTAATTTAATCCCTTTGTCTCAATATCTCATCAAGCAGGTTTCATGGCAGTGTCATAAACCTATATTCTTGATATGTCGTTCTTTGACTACCTGAAATAAACTCATCGTTTACACCATGGCCATGGAATTTAATGCGACAGTTCTATTTCAATCAAAGGGCCGAGATATCAACTTCCATAAATGGAAGGGACAAATCCTTCTTTGACTTATCCATTAACAACATGTCACTCGTGACGCACCCAACGTACCCTACTTCCCGCCAACTATCTGCGTGACAGTTTTCGTCAGTAAATCTAAGTGCGCGATTCATGACATGAGTTAATGATAATCTTCCAGTCCAAGGACCATTACACACGCTCGTAGATAGCAATATCCGATGACACCAAGACATGCAGAATTACTACTGGCGGGTCTATTCTCATAATCTCCCATCTTGGAGATTACCAAGTGCGAACTCCATGAGAGAGAGTCTCGTCTTCTTATGAGTACTCGCACATGACGGTCTGTATACTATGTGTCCTATCATAGTATGTCATCCAACCGCAGAACTTTATTTAAGAATATTGTTATAGCATTTCAAGGTTCTCATCATAGCGGGGATCTGCTATGACCTTATTAATGCAACAAATATTTCAGGACATTATTATATTATAGTCATGCAGAACAATGAACAATATATAATAAGTGAACATTTATGTAATCAAAGTACAAAACAGTTGGTTCTGAGGACACCAACCCTTACAAACTCCCACTTGGACTAGAGCCAACTGCCTACGACTTTTAGTCCGCTAGACCTCACATGATGATCATGTTTCTGCTGAGTCAAGGCTTTAGTCAATGGGTCCACCACGTTGTCTTCCGTGGAAATACTGCTCACTGCAACTTCACCTCTCTGAGAAAAATCCCTCAAGAGATGATACTTCCGAAGTATGTGCTTTGTCCGCTGATGTGACCTTGGCTCTTTTGCAAGTGCCACCGCTGCAGTATTATCACAATAGAGTGTGATAGGATCTTTACTGCTCGGTCTAACATCCAGCTCTTGGACGAAGCTTCGCATCCATACTGCTTCTTTAGCTGCCTCAGAAGCTGCGATATACTCGGACTCCGCTGTAGAATCTGCCACCACACTTTGTTTTGAGCTCTTCCAGCTCACTGCACCTCCATTCAAACTGAAGATGTATCCAGTCTGCGACTTCATGTCATCTTGATCAGTCTGGAAACTAGCATCTACATGTCCTCTGATGACTAGTTCCTCATCTCCTCCATAAACCAAGAACATATCCCTAGTACGCCTCAGATACTTAAGGATAGTCTTGACTGCCATCCAATGGCGGTGTCCTGGATCAGCTTGATATCTGCCTACCGCACTTAATGCATAAGCAACATCTAGCCTCGTACATAGCATAACATACATGACTGACCCAATCGCGGATGCATAAGGGATCCTTGCCATTCTTTTTCTTTCCTCATGTGTCTGAGGACACATTTTCTTTGAAAGATGAATGCCATGTGACACTGGCAACAATCCCCTCTTGGACTGTTCCATACTGAATCTCTTCAGTATCTTGTCAATGTATGTACTTTGACTTAGGCCCAACATTTTCTTGGATCTATCACGATGGATCTTGATCCCAAGAATATATGCCGCCTCGCCCAAGTATTTCATGGAGAAGCATTTATTAAACCATGTCTTAACTGACTGTAAGACAGGTACTTCGTTTCCAATTAGCAATATGTCATCGACATATACTATTAGGAAAACGACTGCACTTCCACTAAACCTTTTGTAGACACAAGGCTCACATTCGTTCTTAACAAAGCCAAATTCTGTAACAGCTTCATCAAAACGAATGTTCCATGACCTTGATGCTTTCTTTAATCCATAAATGGATTTTTGCAACTTCCATACCTTGTTGGCATCCTTTGAAGTCACAAACCCTTCAGGTTGTGTCATGTAGACATCTTCCTGGAGGTTCCCGTTAAGGAAAGCTGTTTTGACATCCATTTGCCAAATTTCATAGTCATGGTAAGTAGCAATGGCCAATAGGATTCTGATAGACTTCAGCATTGCAACTGGTGAAAAGGTTTCATCATAGTCAATTCCTTGACGCTGTCTAAAACCTTTTGCAACCAGTCGTGCCTTGTAGGTGCTGACTTGACCCTCCATGTCCAGTTTCTTCTTGAATACCCATTTATTACCAATAGGCTTTACATCAACTGGAGGATCTACCAAAATCCAGACTTGGTTTTGGTACATGGAATCCATTTCAGAATTCATGGCTTCTTGCCACTTGGCAACGTCTGTGCCTTCAACTGCTTCCTTGTAGGTAAGAGGATCATCATTGTCAACCAATAATGAGTCACCATCCTCAGTGACAAGAAAACCATATCGTTCTGGTTCTCTCACCTCTCTCGTGCTCCTACGCAGTTCTTGTGTCTCTGGAACAGATTGTTCTTCCACGGGGCTTTGTGGAATCTGTTCTTGTACCAACTCATGTGTATCTTGAGCCTCGACTTCATCGAAGTCTATCTCGCTCCCACTATCTCTTCTGGAGATGTGCTCCCTCTCAAGGAATATGGTGTGTCTTGCCACTGTAACCTTTTTGTCTGAGGGGTTGTATAGGTAATATCCCCTTGTTTCCTTGGGATATCCTATAAAGATACACTTTGTGCCTCGGGGTGCAAGTTTGATACCTGAAGAGGCCTTAACAAATGCTTCGCTACCCCACACGTGTAAATTCGATAACATGGCTTTGCGTCCACTCCATAACTCGTATGGAATACCATTTATCGATTTAGTTGGTACTTGGTTTAGTATGTGTGCTGCTGTTTGTAATGCATATCCCCAAAAGGATAATGGAAGACTCGCATGACTCATCATTGATCTCACCATGTCCAACAGGGTGCGGTTCCTCCTTTCACTTACACCATTCCACTGCGGTGTGTAAGGAGGAGTGAGTTGAGATAGAATCCCAAACTCGCGTAAGAAATCAATGAAGTCTTGATTAAGATATTCTCCTCCTCTGTCTGAGCGGATTTTCTTAATCTTCTTACCAAGCTGGTTCTCAACTTCATTCTTGTATTCTTTGAACCGATCAAAAGAATCTGACTTATACCTCATTAAATAGATATATCCATATCTACTAAAATCATCAGTAAAAGTTATGAAGTACGAGAACCCACCCCTTGCTTCAACTGGAAATGGTCCACACACATCTGTGTGAACTAATTCTAGAAGCTCTTTAGCTCTTTCACCTTTCCCACTAAATGGGGCTTTGGTCATTTTGCCTTGTAGACACGCATGACATACACCAAGTGGTTTTAGTTCGAAAGAATCTAAATACCCATCTTGATGTAATTTTGTCAAACGTTTCTCATTGACATGACCTAACCGGTGATGCCAAAGTTGGGTGTGGTATGAGTCATGTAAATTAACTTTGTTATCAATTTCCATTACTTGGTTTGTGTAGTCTAACACATAAAGGCCGTTATATAAATGTGCCCTACCAAAACAAATGCTATCTTTATAAAAGTAGCAACATTCATTTCCAAACTTGAATATGAATCCATCAGTATCTAATCTGGATACTGAAATAATGTTTTTGGTTACAGAGGGTACATAATAACATCCTTTCAAAACCAAGACTATCCCGGTAGGCAATGTGAGGTGGTAGTCCCCGACAGCTACAGCAGCAAGTCTGGCTCCGTTGGCTGCTCGTAGATCTATCTCCCCTCGATCAATCTTCCTGAATCTACTTGGTTCCTGTATTTGGATGCAGATGTGAGCACCACAAGCAGTATCTAATACCCAATTAGTAGAAACAGATAGATTGCATTCAATAACAAACGCACCTGAAGCTTCCCCTTGCTTCCTCGGCTGGGTGCAGTTTTTCTTCCAGTGACCCTTCTTGCCACATGCGAAACAAACAGCATCCTATTCCTTTGCCTCCCCTTTGATCTTCCTTTTCTTGTAAGGCCTTGAAGAAGCTTTGGGCTTAAAGCTCTTCGCCTTCCCTTTCCTTTTATTCACCATAAGGACAGAAGGTTTTTCACGCTTCATGTCATTGTCCACTTGGCGAATGAGGATAAGAAGATCAGATAGAGACTTCTCAATATTGTTCATGTTGAAATTAACAACAAAGTTTGAGAAGCTCTGGGGGAGTGATGCGAGAATGAGATCGGTACCCAGTTCTTCAGGGAGTTTAAACCCTAGAACCTCCAAGCGCTCAATGTAGCCAATGAGCTTGACTACATGAGGCCCAGCTAGGGCACCCTCTCCAAGCTTGCTCTGAAACAGAGCCTTGGAGATCTCAAACCTTTCCTGTCTTTCTCTCTCCTGGTATAAACCACGGAGGTGCTCGAGCATGCTGTAGGCATCCATGTCTTCATGAGACTTCATGAGCTCACTAGACATAGATGACAGCATCAAACATTGAACGTCGAGAGCATCGTTCAAATGTTGATCATAGACTAGGAAATCTTCATCACTTGCCCCTGGGGCAGGAGAATCAGGAAGTGAGGACTCCAGCACATAAAACTTCCGTTCATGGCGTAGGATAACCCGAAGGCGCCTAAACCATTCCTGAAAGTTACTGCCGGTGAGGATGTTGTCTTTATCCAGAATTGATTGCAGAGAAAATGTGGTTGATGTGTTTGTCATTTTGATTCTACAATTTAAAAGAGCAGATTCATCAGTACTTTCTTGATTACATTTTATGAGAAATAATAAATTTTATTAAGTCTCCCACTATTTTATCAATTCCCAATGGCCCTCACCATTGAACTCGGAATGTCTAGTTGCTTTGACATTCTAATGGCAAGGATCCATATTTCCCTTCGCATAACCCCAACAAGGGTTGGTCAAGCTATTTAAAGGTATTTAGGTAGGCGGTTCTTTGCCAACTGTGAGCTTACAGTTCCTTGATCTGTTGAGTGGACTCCCCAATCCTGAAATCCTGACTTGGATTTCCTCAACTCTTGCCTCCAATATTACATCAAGTCTAGCAAGGGCTACTTCTCTTGATGTAATATGGTTAAGTCAACCCGAAACCTTTCATAAGGGCTTCCTTTATAAAAGTAAGTGTCCCAACAAGGGTTGGTCAAACACATAGTTTTATTGAGTCTTGCCCTTAATCAAGTAACGGAAGGCTTGGTCTGACTTAATATGGTATTTGAGGGATTTTATTCTTTATGCGTATCTTTGCATTATCACATGCTTGTTAATATTAAGTGATGCTTGCTTAAGTGATTAACCATGTTCCGATAATGTATACGCATAGACCGGTTTTTATTTTATTCCATCTTTGCATGCTTGTTCATTTTATTAATTATGTGATCGCGACAACACATGCATAATATATAAACCATGCAATCAGACCGAAATAAAATAAGATGGCATGATCATGAGCTTCTATTTGGTTAGCTTATCTAGCGGTTTTGATAAGCTTACCCTGACCTAGGGAAAACACCTTGAACCTGATGGTTCATGTTTTGCAGCTCCCACCTGTCCACCTTTGTATCTTCTTGTGTCGTTTTCGCCTTGGCTTCGGGATTTGAACCGTCTCCTCTGGCTTGGGAGATCCTCCATTACATGGGTTTACATTAAAGAAACCATGGGCACGCAGGCCCTACATTTTATTGGAAGAAGGCTCGCAGGCCAACAAATTTAAATTAAATAAATTTAAATGAAACCATACACATACAAAGGGTCTTTGGTCTAGCTCATGATCATCCATAGTATGCAACGACATTTACGCATATTTAGAATTCAAATTCTTTTAATCGTTTTATTTAAGATAAGACGCGCTCGAATTCAATTAATTATGATCTTATAATTAATCAATTCTTTATCTTAAATTCCTTTCTGAATTTCCTTGAGATTCTTCTCATCCATATTCCTTGTACGGGTCTTTGTACATTGGAGGAAACCTGGTGAAATTCCATTTCTGGAAAGTACACGGCGTGTAGTTTATAATTACACGACGTGTATTTTTCTTTTCACCCTTTGTCCAAAGTACACGCTGGGGCATTGGCGTGTTTTTTCTGTACTTTGGAAATTTTAGAGTACATGGCATGTAGATGAATCATACACGGCGTGTACTTCCTTGTTACGCGGTAACCGGCCTGGTGATCCCGTATACGCGGTACGCGACTTATCTTTGTACACGGTTTCACCTGGGTCGGAACGGACTACACGGCGTGTTGTTCCAACATACACGTCGTGTATTCCGGTTTCCACGCGCCGTTCTATTCTGGTCAACACGGCATGATTAAAACTTAGGCATAATCAATCCACACGACGTGGTTTGGCGGACCAGTGCCGGTTCGTTGAACCTAAGTACACGGCGTGTAGTTTTAATCACACGTCGTGTAATCCCATGTTGTACAGACAGAAAGAGAGGCTCCTCCGGATGAGTTCCTCGTTTTTATTTTAATCATAATTAAAATTAAAAGGTCGTTTCTGTGATATGAATCGAGAAACGAAGGAGGAAGAATAGATCTCGTTAATTCAGATTTATAGAACGATTTATTTCGAATTGAATCAAATATGAATGCGTAAATTATCAATGAAAATTAAATAACTATAATCAACGTTGTAACCTCGCTCTGATACCATTTGAAGGTTCCGGGCGCAGTGGAAGCGCGTGGGTGGATGTGCCCACTTGGCTTTTTGTCATTAGCAATGATCAATCCGGGATCAATACGACGATAAACGCCAGTCTCCACGGATCGAATCACAGAAAAAGACAAAGAAGATGGTTTTTCCCGGAACCACAAACAAGGATCGTTACAGGTTGATTATAATTAATTTAATTAATTATAAAGAAATACCTTTTGGGTGTTCTTTCTTCGTTGATGTTCTCAATCACGTTGTCAATGTGATCCGTCGTTGCGTCGCAGAAGCCAAGTGTAGACTCCCTCTAGCGGTGATCCACACGTGTACCTCGTATCACTGGACGTCGCCAAAAGATTCTCCGGGTGCTAGCGTGGAGAAGCCTTTGCTTGCGTTGTCCGCCTTAGATTGTCTTGATCCGATGGAAGAAGATCTCTCTCGGTCTTGAAAGCATTCTTGGAGGAAGAGGTTCTTTCGACCTTGAAAGGATTCTCCAGAGATGTTGTGCACAACGATTCTCTTGTATCAGAAAAGAGTTGGGGTTGTGAGGATATTTATAATCGGGTGTGTGGGGTTATAGAGTTATGACAATAAATAAACGCGTTACGCGTTTTATTTATTTCATTGACTCTTTATTTAAAACCCCATGTCGAATAAATAATTCCTTGACATGCGCCCACGCTGATTATAATAAATATCATTTAAAACAATATTATATCCTCAAAATCCCAACTAAAAAAAAACTACACGGAGTGTATTAATAAATACACGGCGTGTACTTGTTTTTCATTGAAAACTACACGGTGTGTACATTAAATGTACACGGCGTGTATATCTTGTTTTCATTTATTCATTTCCTTTCCAAAATAAAACTACACGACATGTAATAATAATACACGACATGTACTTGTTTTATTTTCTTTTTCCTCCATCATTTAAAACAACTTAGGCTTCCTTGAATAATTATTAAACCATGTACGAGAATAATCTTTATTCAACTTGAGATACTTGGATACACTTAGTGTGTGACCCTCTAGGCCTCTTTCTCGTTGGCATTAGGCGGGCTTGCCTAAAGTCCAAGATTACTGTCTAGCAACGGGTCAAGGCACCCAAGAGAAAGAAGTTGACGCCGCATTGACGTATCACCTCATACGAGCGCTTACTATGTAATTTAATCCCTTTGTCTCAATATCTCATCAAGCAGGTTTCATGGCAGTTTCATAAACCTATATGCTTGATATGTCGTTCTTTGACTACCTGAAATAAACTCATCGTTTACACCATGGCCATGGAATTTAATGCGACAGTTCTATTTCAATCAAAGGGCCGAGATATCAACTTCCATAAATGGAAGGGACAAATCCTTCCTTGACTTATCCATTAACAACATGTCACTCGTGACGCACCCAACGTACCCTACTTCCCACCAACTATCTGCGTGACAGTTTTCGTCAGTAAATCTAAGTGCGCGAGTCATGACATGAGTTAATGATAATCTTCCAGTCCAAGGACCATTACACACGCTCGTAGATAGCAATATCCGATGACACCAAGACATGCAGAATTACTACTGGCGGGTCTATTCTCATAATCTCCCATCTTGGAGATTACCAAGTGCGAACTCCATGAGAGAGAGTCTCGTCTTCTTATGAGTACTCGCACATGACGGTCTGTATACTATGTGTCCTATCATAGTATGTCATCCAACCGCAGAACTTTATTTAAGAATATTGTTATAGAATTTCAAGGTTCTCATCATAGCGGGGATCTGGTATGACCTTATTAATGCAACAAATATTTCAGGACATTATTATATTATAGTCATGTAGAACAATGAACAATATATAATAAGTGAACATTTATGTAATCAAAGTACAAAACAGTTGGTTCTGAGGACACCAACCCTTACACTAGGTGTGGGACTCTCCCAGTTGTTTTACTTTTGTTTACCTGTTACCAGGTTGTGGCTCTTTTCTAGTTGGGCACATGTTTTTTCCCTTTTCTTTTTAGTTTACCATCAACACTTACTTTGTACTGGTTAGAGGTCGATGCACTTTTGTGGTTGTTTATAGTAGTTGGTACTTTACTTTCTATTTTACTCTATACTTCTGCATTGAGTGGGCAGTGTGTGTGTGTACAGGTACTCAGGAAAAGGCCTCCCCGAGTTGTTTATCCTTCGACGCTGGTCTCCAGCCCCTGGCCTATAGAGGCGGGCTTGGGGTAGTTGTGGCTCGAGCCCTTGTAGGGTCGGGTCGTGATATGAACTTTTGGTAGTTAAAAGATACATGATAAGTATTCCCTATGGGAACCTCAAGATGAAGCTTCTAGGATAGTGCCTCAACTGGGATCTCTAGTTGTCGCACTAGTAGTATAGAGATGAAGGAATTATTGGAACTTGTGTCTTATAGTACTGAAGAAACAGTAGAATAAACAATGATCACACCTCTAATCATGTCTTGTATTGTGGGGTCATAAGCCTCCAAAGCCTACATATGTATGTGGTCACAGCCTCCATCTCCCTAATCCTGACATGGGTCACCTAGAGGTGGTGGTGGAAGGATAACATAATTTCATCCACCACCCATATATCATCCTACTCCTCTCTTAGATTCTCCTCCCAGGGGACCACCCTTCCCTCATCTGGGAGATCCCTAATCATTGTGTTTCCTCTTACACGATGGTCTATCACCTATATATTTGTGATCCTTATAATGTTTGGATGGATAACCTCTCATAATGTGACCTAACCCATCACAATAATAGCACCAAACCTCTATATTTTTCTTGGGTGCTCTGTGCTTCTGGTGACCATGTGACTGAGTTCGATCAAAAGGAGGTATCCTGTGTCGAGATCCCAGTATCTAGAACCTTCTAGATACTATAAGTGAATCAGCCTTGTGATACCCACTGCCATATCCAACTACCCTATTTCTCCCATACATGAATCTATCTATCACTATTTCCCACTCCAACACTGAAACATAAGTACAAATGCACAATGGAACCATTCATGTCTGTATCTCATGGAGAAGTCCCTAGTAAAACTTCTGTGTTTAGAATTTTCCATCCCAGAAAATGTTAAGGGAGTATCATTTAAGTTATATGAACCTCGCGAAATACAAATCCACAATCTTACCTCCTTAATGCAGCTCCAAAATCTCTTGAATCCAAATTGAGAACATACATGAGGGTTATTACTCCTCATGGAACAACTACTAGATGTCAGGCCACGAGAGTGTCGACTCATCGTGCAGCTGGATAACAAGACTCCACCAGTGCCCATATGCTATGTGAAAAGTCTATCTTCCATAACAACCACTCGATTCATCTATTTTTGGATAAGCCTGAAGACATAGACCACAAACTCTATCCAATCTTCTTCTGCCTGATGATCTAGATCACTGTAGAACATCATTGGCCTCTAGTGCTAGAACATTCATATTGTGTTGATCCTGTGTGCATCCTCATCCTACATGGCCGGTATAATATACTTCCCAACAGGTGGAGGTTCTTCTACCTTCCCATCTAGAAGAATAAACTCATAGGATGGACCCTTAATGGATGCCTCATCACTCATTGGATCTTCATTATAATCAAAAACTTGAATCCTGGCTAGCTGTCATTGTAGAGGTATTGTAAAATTTAATCAAGATTTACTACAGTCAGATGCGAGTATATATATATATATATAAAATGGTGACCGACCTAATAAAAAAATTCAAATAGTCAATCCTATATGATTCTTGTGACATTTTATCTCTCCAAATAATAACTTGGCATGACATAATGACAATAAGGTAGTCAAGGTCTTGGTGAGTGGATACATCGGCCACCCACACCATCACTGGATTCACTGGCCTGAGAGTCACACTCGAAACAGTTTGACACTATTGTCCTAATCCCAACCAAAACCCCATAATGGTACTACTCCTAACACATTCCCAAGGATCTAACCACATTTGATACCAATCTATCATGAATTTACCCAAGATAAGGCTAGAGCAGCAACTTCCCCAAGCCTTCCTCTATAGGCCAGGGGCTGGAGACCAATACCAAAGGAATAAATATCATGAATATGCCTTTTCCTTTGTACCCGAACACAAAAAAATATCCATATTGTTGCTAATGTGTAGAGGAGAAAGATTAAAAGATGAAAAATAATAGGGAAACAACTATTCATGAAAAACCACGGTACTATAAACTGAAAAATAAAGGGTAAAATACATTCTCAACTATAAATATTTCCGTACCTAAAAAAATTAAAATTAAAATTTTGAGATAACCTAGATCCTAATCTCCAATCTGTAACCACCATACATAGTCCAAAGTACTAGTTATTCCTATGATATTCTAAAGAAACTACTGACATGTTTGTCATCTTCATAAGTCACAACATATGTGGGAAAAGCCTATGCAAGGGTGAGTATATACAAACTCAGTAGACACGTCAAAATCTAAAGGGGGGGGGGGTCAGAAAGAGATACAAAAAGAATAAAAATATAGTAAATAACACATTATACATAAATTAGTAAAATATAATATCTCAAATCAAACCAATAGATATTGTAACCTCAACCAAGAAAAAGTGGATCAACATCATGTGTAGATGAACTACACATCGAGTCTTTGTCTTATATAATAGGAGAGTGAGATAATCCAACCATGATAAGCTAAACATGTAAATCCCATGGAATACCCCACACATATTCACAAACCATAGTTGGAGAGTTACAAAATTCAAATTTATAGAAATATATGTATATATATATATATCCTCAGTAAAAAGATACCCAAACTAGAGATAAAGGGGATCTCTATATCATAGCACAACCAAAGAAGAATAGTCAATAATAGTCCTAAAAGTCAATCAACGATTCCTAGAATTTCACATGTCGTCCCAAAAGTAACCATGTGAAGGCCCACACCTCACCACTATTCCACACAGTGGAGGGGGAAACACCAAGTAGAGGACTCATTCCCTTATGTGTTAGGGGGTTCAACTTGGTATGTATCCATAGAGAACCTGTGCCCATGCTGATAGGGGGTCCACTATGGTCATTGAGGACCTACTCCCTATCATATAGGGGGTTCCACTCAGAAGGTAGAGGAACCATGCCTAAATAGTTGGGGGGTCCACTCTATAGGTCAAGGACCCACCCCCTCTTGTGTGATAGGGGGTTAAACTCTAGTTATTAAGGACCTAAGTCTTATCCGATAAGTGGTTCCACTTAGAAGATATAGGACTTGCAACTAAGATGATGTGGGGTTCTAATCTATTAGTTAGAACCCAAGCCATCGTGTGATAGGGGTTCCACTATGGTCATCAAGGACCTGCACCCTATCCAATAGGGAGTTCTACTCAAAAGGTAGATGACCTTCTCCCCAGCTGATGGGAGTTCCACTCTATAGGAAGCCTAAGGTGATCCTGCCTGATCACTGCCATCATCAGGCATCACCTCAAATAATCTTCATTCAAATAACATTTCACATTGTATCAAGAAATCCACAACCAATGGTTCCATCACGTTCTATGCAAAAAACACGCAGGATAGGCTACCAGCTGGCCAACATCAAAGTTCAAATGAAAAAGATACACAAGATTGATGTTTCTTGAAATAGAACCATGTGGTACACAATGTGTGAGGGGACCCACACAACATGTAGTCCCACTACATGACTTGGTCGTCTCCCTAAAATTACATGGATCACCAAACATGGGCATGTAGAAGATATACACAGGGTCCCCATGCCACTCAGGGTCCAGCATGTGTGCTTGGTCATGTCTTTGTATTCAAGTCATGTCTGTGTTCTTTACCCAGTGTCCATGTAATTTAGTACATGGTGTTCCTCTTCACATGGTGTTCCTATTGTGTGCTTTGGACAAGCATGTGTACTTGGGTACATGGCATGTGCCTGGCCATGTGCTTCAACACACGACTCATTCACATGGGGAAGGGGGTACATGGCATATAGGGATCCTACACATCATTCCATATTTATGAATTTCTAAAACCCTAGCCACCATAGCCTAGGGGATACATGTTGTGTGTTCATCATAGTACATAGTGTGTAGTCGAGTTTTTTATAGTTTCTCAAATCCGCTCTCCCCATGAAGGATTTGATATTTGCCTTTAGTTTCAGCCTTATTTCTGCTCAGGAATAGTGAATCTGAATATGATTCATCAATTCCATCCATATATTTTCCAAAAATAAATCTCATTGACCCATGGGGGTTCTTCTATCACCAAAAATTAATTGAGGATTTGTGCCTGTGCACATGGATGATCACCTTTGGCAGTTGCTAATGATTGAAAACAATGACCTCCTAAGGGGGTTGATGCACTTATGACCAAAAATTTAAACCCCATCACGCCCCCACCTTGATTTCCACTCACCCTCATCCCCCGATCGCACGCACCCTCTCACGGTTCCCTTTCCCAATGCTCGTCACCGCCACCAACTTTCCCTGCTTCACCTCTATCTCTTTATTCTACAACTTTGGAGTCCATCGTCGATCGCCCCACCCATCTCAAAGCCCTCCCCTGATCACACACCCTCTACGGGGTCTACCTTAGCCTCTTCTAGCCATCACTACTACATCTCGACACCGCTTCTCAGATTTGACTACCTATCCTACTAATCCTACTCTCTGCTCGCCACTGATCTTGCTTCTGCTTGCCGTTACCATCGATCCTTGCTTTCTACTCCCATCTATCTTGGACAATCCCACCACCGAAACCACCCCCAATTTCTAAGGTCTCTTCCACCCCCATTTCATCAATACCTTATTCCTCCCTTAGTCACCAGGATCACAATGATACTCGATTTTAAATAATTATTCTTGAATATTTGAAAAACAATATATTTTAGGGTTTCCAAGATTGTCACATGTTGGTTCTATAGACATATCATTGGATTCACGCAATAATTTTAGTAATTTTAATTACTGTGTTACTTATGTATTTTATTTTTTATACTATTTATGCTTTGTATAGTAAATTTTCATTAATTAAATTCTACATTTTTTATATCTGTTTTTATTTAAGAATGCATTATATTTCATGATGTTGTATGCACAAGGTGAAATATAATTTTACACGAAATAAATGACTATATTGTATTATATATATATTACATGAAATATTGGCTATAAGTTTATAGTGATACATGATCAATTAAAATGTATATGCTTAATTATATTTTAAGAGATGGTTTATTCCAATTGAATGTAGAATGTATGCATCACTTGTTGCATGATTCATTTCAATGGGGATATTTTTAAGCACATGAAGAAGAGGCATTTTCTACTGTATGTTTTCTTAAATATTATATTAGAATAACAATATTATAATTTTCTATTTATTGGTTGAGTGTAAGTAATTAGTACTAGAAAATAGACACTTGATTCTAAACCACTAAACAATGTGTAGTGATCCCATGATGGACACACCACTATCCCCAACATAACACAACAATGTCGATGCAATATTTTTCACCATTACAATATTCTATATTCGAGATTTATGATTTATAATAAATAAAATATTTCACTCTATTTCTGACTTACAGAATATTATTAGAACAAATCTCCCACACAATCTATGTAGTCCAAATTATGTATCATGATATGCACTGGTTAGAATGAATACTAACCATGTAGTGTCAAAAATATACAACTTATATAGGTTCCTAGGAACTAACCACTAATATTATTCTTTATTCTGATAGCCTCTAAATACACTAATTTCCTTTATTATTTTTCAGAATGAGAGATAATGTCATATAATAACATCAACTCAAAGGAACAAGTTTAACTCCATTGTTAACTATATGTTTAATTGGTTTTTTAGAATGATTTGTTCAATTCATGTTATCTTATATATCCTATAAACAATTATTAATTAATTCATTATTGTATAAATTATTTTTTTGTGTTTTAGATAATATTGAACTCCAAAATTTGAGTAGTAAAAGACCTCACAATCTATATACTGGGCTTAAAATAAAATATAATTCAATGTTAGAAAATTTATCGTTCAATGTTATGAATATTGTTTCTCATATGTTTTAAATTGTGCAACACTGATGATCCAAAATATTTTGTTTAAAAAAAACATACCAAGGTATGTTCATTTATAAAAAAAATACTTACCATTAATAGACCACCTACAAAAGCAGTAGCAACCACAACATATGGTAGTGATCAATGCATCTAAACATTGAAACAACATCTGTGCATGAGTTTTTTTCATTGCCACTGTAAATTTTTTTCTTCTTTATTTCTGAAAAATTATAAGTTATTCATTTATTATTACCATGTTTCTCTCTATCCTTAATTTATTTTCACCGACTTTACCATGTAGAACATATACTACTAACCTAACCTCCCCTATCTCAATTTCAAATGTGACTCATACCAAGCATATTACATCAAGAATACATTTCATAAAAAATAAATATATCATTTCTCTTCAAAATCATCAAGGCAATCACTCTTATAAATTGAAATACTATATCTATATGAATCGTTTATAGTTCTTAGCTTACATGGATTAATGTGGGTCTGAGATATGTGATTCAAAAATACTAGGATGTAATGAAAATTTGTAACCAGTAAGGGTATCCATATTTTCTTGTTACATTCACTTGTAATCCAAAAAAGCTTGAAATTTATTTATATTTAGAACAACATTAAATTTTTTTATTGGATTATCAATAAGTACTATTTAGAGTGTTCAACATGAATGTAAAGTATATAATGAAAGATTTAAAAGAGTAACGTATCTTTGGAACACATCTTGAGAGTATTTCTTTGAATCCCATTTCTATATTTTTTTCATTGTGAGGACATTTTTTCATGTATTTTTTATTTAAATTATTATTCATTCTTCCATTTTCATGAATTTATTCATATTTTAGAATTACAAAAATGATTTTTTACACAGGAAAAGATACTTATTAATTTCTTTTACATACTTCTTAAATTAGTTTGGTGTTTCTTATTATAGGTATACATGTGTATATATTTTCTTACATACTTCTTATATTAGTTTGTTGCATGTACATATTCATTCAAAAAATGAGGTTTACCACATGTGAATTTTCATTCTTTGATATTTTTTCCCATTAGAATTTGTTTAAGTGGTTCTTATATTAGTTTGATGTTTCTTATTGCAGGTTGACATGAGTTATGGAGCTTCGCTTTCCAATACATGTAAAATTGCTGCTAACTCAACTTTAGATGAACTAATACAGACAACTATAATATTACAATCTCCTTTAACCACCATTGAATAGTTAGAAATTCATGGTGAACTATATTTAACATATATTATCATAGGTTAACGCTTTTTAAAAAACATCAGTTTTTAGTGTTAGTAATGTTAGAAGGAATGAAATTTTTTTCCTATTGTAGTGACTGACTTTATTGAAAATTCCCTTGCTAACGACATCGATTTTTGGTTTCTTAGATATTAAAACTTATTTCCTATTTTAGGAGTAATCTTTTTTAGTAGAAATATAAATTATATATATTTTCACCAATGGTTTTTTTGTTTTTAGTTTATTAATAGTACCATTTCATTTTTAAAATTTTTAATCAGAAATTGAATGTTTACTATTCAGGTATGATTTCATTTAAATTTATTATATCTATGTTTAATATTTATTATAGTATGTAAGACACATATACTTATGTGTTCTATATCATCTATTAAGTATGTATTGTGCATATTCTGAATATGTGATATGTATATACTAACTTTGTAAAATTCATTCAACATCCTCAATGGTGGTGGGGAATGTTCTACTCTTAATGCTTATGGATGCTCGAACCCCATTATTTGGATATGTAATCCTGACATTTAAGGTTCCAAGGCTTATACAATTCAATTATTATCTCACCAGTCTTGAATTTCATCCTTACATCAAGTAAAGCTTTAAATTTAATATTAAATAATTTATTGACATACCTATGGAGTTTTTTCACTTTCTGTTTTTAGGTAATCAATCTATATGTCCTTACCAATATTTACTGATTTTCATTCTAATAAATGGATTACCATGAATCCTTGTTATGATTAATTATATTATATTGTTCATACTTGATAAATAATTGGTTATGTATTCCTTTTTCAATACTCTTTAATGTATTATATTTAGAAAAAAAATCAAGGTAATTGTGGGAATTGGATTCATATAAGTTTCGTGAAGCTTTTTCGCTTTTATAAGAGTACATGTTGGATAATTTCACACCTGTTATATATGTAATTCTTTTAATGGATTAATTTTATTGTAATGTATTGGTTTGATTTTATGTTCACTACGTAATTTTTCTTAAATTATTAACTATACTTTTTTGTTTAAGTATTTTCTCTTTTAATGTGGAATACATGTGATCTATCCTTTTGATAGGCTCATTGTAGGTTATTCTAAAATCAACTCTAAATTTTTCAGAAGAGTACCTGATAAGTAATTTCACATCCATTATATAGATCTTACTTTTAATGAATTCATTTTTAATGAATTTTTTATCTTATAACTAACTATTTTATTTCTAGATGATCAATCCATCAGTGCCATTTCCAATATTGCAATTTTTTGTTTTAATGTTAACAGAGGATTATCTATTTCTCCTTGTATTTTATTCTAATAATGAGGTTTAATGTTTCCAAGATCATTGCTAACTATTCACAAAGATTCATATAGATTCCTCTTTCTTCTAATATGGTTTCATGTTTTTATTTTCCCATAAAGATAGTTATAATGAATCATGATCACAACGAATATTTTCAATTTTGAAAAAAATACCTTACACTTATAAATTTTTATAAACAATTAGTCATATTATTGAGATTTGTTTTATTTTATTTTTAACATTTCATTCAAAATTTACCATAAATTAGTTATTGTACCTTTTTTATGTATTGAATCTAAATGTTAACTAAATGTGATACCTCCTTTTGACAGGTTCACTATGAAATTATAACACTGAGAGAAAATTTATTAGAAGAGTACATGATAAGTAATTTCATGATAGTAATATTTGTATTCCTTTTTTAATGTATTCATTCTTTTTTGTATTTAATCAGTTTTTAGAGCCTGTTCACTATGGAATTCATTTGGAACCATATTTGTTTGAACAATGAAATTGAAAGATTTAAAAAAACAGTTAATGTCACTGCATATCATGTGGAAGAGTTGACTTAAGCCAATTCTAGTTTATTTGATGAAGTAGGGAAGAATGAGGGAGGTAGTCTGCATGTTGGGTGAAATGCTCGAATGGGGATTGAAACCTAATGTAATCACATACAATATAGTGATTGATGTGTGATAAAATCTATATGATTTGAAGGATTCTATCAATATTAGACAATGGATGAGGTCGAAAAATATCTCTCTAAATATTATTACTTTTAATTACCTATTAACCTGGTTATTTCATGCTTAGAAAATAAAGGATGCAAGGAGAGTGTTATAAGAGATAGAAAGGTATGGTTTTTCATTGGATACATATAACATTCTTTTTTATTGTTATTCAAGATATAATAATCCTAACACTAATTTTTTTCTATTTTTGTGTATGCTTTGATAATGGAAGGTGTTGGGAGAGTGTCAGAAGTGGTAGAATGGTATGGTTTTTTTGGATGCCTATATAATTAGTTTTTATTTTTATTCAAGATATAATAATAATGACACTTTTTTTCTATTTTTTTGTTCATTCAATAAAGGTATGAATTTTATCTAGATTGACATACCTATAGAATTATTTTTGGCTAATTTTTTATTTCGGGGATGATAAAATGTCATTTAAAAAAAATAACTTTCTAGAGGCTTTCTCTAGAGGATGTTACTGGATTTTTATTCTAGGACCACAAGAAATAGCCTGTGGCAGTATATAATACATTTACTGTTTGAGGACCATTAGTGACTTCTTGTTGCAGTCACTAAAGCTTTCCACAATAACTGCCACTATGGCCATTTAGGGACCCCCTTTAGCAACCACTATTGATGGTTTCTATTTCTATTTTGGGACAACTGTTGGTTGTCTCTAAAGTTTTAATTTCTAGTAGTTAATACACATCATACGCCTCCAAACCTTCTATTACCAAATGTTTGATCTATTATCATCTAAAAAGTTATCCACAACCCACAAAAATCATATATCTATCCCCAATTCATTTATCCATCCCTCATGTGCAATTCCATCATGGTTTTGAGGGTCTGATTTAGCTCGGTACTGCCTAGCAATGTCGAACCAGGACCTCGGGGTCCAACCAGTGAAGAACGCAAAGTAATTGAGGGGGAAATACACATGAAAAAAAAATTTAGTTGTTGTTGGGTAGAAGTTCTTGTCCAACAATAATGAATGGGTATATCTATGCTAGAAAACAAGAATAACCAATTAAATTGATACATAATAGCATGTAAAGGATCCACATTTGGTACATAACAATAGATGATATTGGTATGCTCAATAAATTTAATCAAAAAGGTCATAACCCATAAATTGATGATACCTACTTATAGATTGGATCATTCTTCCTCAAATAATGCACTCTCCAATTATCAAAGGGATTCATTGTGTTCATTGTGTCTTGATCTGCTCTGATCCTGCATTTCTTCATCGTCCAAGGTGATACACCGATGGAAGGAGGGGAAGAGCTCTAGAATTCTCCCAAGGTTTATGTGAATAACCCTATAGGATTCAATATATAATTATTCTTATTGAAATTTATTTTATGTTAAATAAATCAATTTACTAAATTAATAAATTAATTTATCCATTGAACGTACTGAAAATTGGAGAGATATTTGAACACCCCATACCATGCCATTTTATGTCACTCTAGGGGTAAAAATCATGTTCCTAACTCAACCGTGGTTTCAAATTTATGATCAGAGATGGTGTCTATGAGTTGTCCCATTTTCTTTAATAAACCATGCATGCACAATATTTGTAACGTCCCGGTTCTGGAAGCCACCCAGAGGCGCCCCGTACGCGGTTGGTCACATGGCCTCAATATAATTTCCCCTAACTCTAGAGGCTGTCGACTAGCAGTGAGGGCCTTGGGTGTGATATTTGGGAAACTATGCCCTCATTGGTAGAGTATTACAACAAAAGTAAACAATATACAATATCAGGAGCAGTAATAATTTATACGATAGTAAACAATGGAAGAATGAAACAACAAGCTGGAACACATATATATAGTAATGATGCATGATACATATGTATAGGAAATTATCCAAACAAGTCACAATGCTTGAATATAGAAGAACCAAAATAAAAAAGAAAATAGAAAAATTCCACAACATCGCAAGCCTCAACTTGGTCCCATGCTCTCCAACTCCACAGAATCAAGTACCAAAAGTAGAAGGACGCTTTCCCTTATCTATACCTACAACAATATAATCTATTTGGGCACAGAAGTATGACCTAAATAGGTTGTGAGACTAAATCCAAGTAGGCAACCACCCAAATATCTGTGCCTAACAGTCAGTAAATATATATGGCAGGCAAGAAGTAAACAACATTAGTAAACAAGGAAGTAATTAACAACAACCATTACTATAGTTCAAGAAATCAATATCACATAGAAAGTAAACAACTAATCAAAGTAGGTAACCCTCTGGGATGTACTCACAGCCTAACCCCACTAGTTCAACCTAAAAAGACAAGAAAGCAGCTAAGTACATCGGCAACCATCAATGAAGTACACACAACCTATCCCCTCTGGTCACTCATTAAGATATAACAAAGACTCTCTGAGGAAGAACTCTCACTCAATTCCCATATAGTCAAAAGTGATAAGAGACTCTCTGAGGAAGATCACTCAGTCAATTCCCTTTACAGTCTAAGTGATTCAATAGACTCTCTGAGGAAGCTCACTCGGTCAATCCCCTTATAGTCTACTACACCATGTTATCATGGCTCTATGTAAGTCAAACATGACTAAAGACTCTCTAAGGAAGCTCACATGGTCAATCCCCTTAGAGTCTACTACACCAGGTTCTCATGACCCTATGTAAGTCAAATGTGATTAAAGACTCTCTGAGGAAACTCACACGGTTAATCATCTTATAGTCTACTACACCAAGTTCTCACAGCCCCGTGTAAGTCAAAAGTGATTAAAGACTCTCTGAGGAATCTCACGCGGTTAATCCTCTTACAGTCTACTAAACCAGGTTCTCATGGACCTGTGTAAGTCAAGCGAGCATAACAATGAAATACAACCAAAGTAAATCTCAACAACTACTTGACTAAACAGTCTATAGAATAACAACATGTCAAGATACAAATCACTCCATCCTACATCCATGGGAAACAGGCAAGGCAACCTAATAGGATATGAAAACCATACGGCCAAAAACCGAACATGCATGGGAAATCACTTCTAAAGCATAACATTTAACTCTGTTCACATTCAAATATCCTATACATAGGCATACAAGCATAGTAGGCAATTATCAGGGCCAAAATGTTAAACGCACAATACGTCGTTCAAGGGTATTTGGTACAAATTCACATAATACTCAAATAATTTCAACGGAATGACACAAACCACCTACCTCGGTGTTGGGAGATCAATATACTTGAATCTCAGGGCTTGAATCACCTTATAATTCCGAAGATCTACAAAAATTTCTAAAACGTTCAACCAAATATATCTCATGAGAGAGGAGAAATCAAGGGATGGTCTCTAGGAGAAGGGAGATATCACTGATATGATTACAACACAACCGATGGTGTTTGATTCAGAGGACAAATGATTGTTCAGGGGCTCATAAAAGATCCACGGACGTATGGTTCTCTCGGACGAATAAACTGGAGAAGAATATTTTTATGTCGATCAGACGTGACCTTGGTATATTTAATGAAGAAAACAAAATACATGGAATTTACTTCATGAGTATACAACATGTAATTGCCTTTTCTTTTCTCCGCTTTAGGTGGCCTCCAAGTCAACCCACACAGCCGCGTGCAAGGCCGTTACACGACCACCACACGTCTACCCGCGGTAACCGAGTACATGCTGTGTATTTAGAAAATTTGCAGAAACTCCTCTTTTTCCTCAAAAAAACCAGAAAATAAAAACATACCTGAAAAGAAGGTCCTGGTTCTTACAAACACCCCCCCTTAAAGAAATTCATCCTCGAATTTCCCTAGGAATGTGCAGAAGAAGAAACCCTATACAACTCTAGCCACTGTGATCGTAAATCGGCCTCCCTCTCCCAAGTCTCATCCTGTACTCGCCCGTGCTTCCATAGCACTCGTACTAGAGAAACAGACCAGCCATGAAGAACCATTGTAAGGTGATCGACAATCCGGATAGGATGCTCCTCGAACGATGAATCCACTTATAACTCAACCTCTTCAGGTTGAAAAACATGAGACGGGTCTGAGAAGTAACGTCGAAGCTGAGAAATGTGGAAGACGTCGTGCATAGACCTCTAAGGTAACTGCAACTGATAGGTAACCATCCCAACACTCTCCAATGCCTCAAATGACCCAACATACCTTGGTGAAAGCTTACCTTGTATCCTAATCCTTCTGTGTCCCAACCTTAGTGTGACATGCAGGAAAACCTTATCCATGACCTCGAACTCCATAGGTCATCTCCATTGATCAGCATAAGACTTCTGATGAGACTATGCATTATCCATCCTCTTTCGAATCAACTCTATCTGCTCTGTCCTCTTCTGGACAAGATGAGGTCCTAGCATAGCTTCCTCTCCTACCTCCATCCAACACAAGGTTGATCGACATAGCCTTCCGTAAAAAGCCTCATAAGGTTCCATCTGAATAGTTTCTTGAAAACTATTGTTTTAGGAAAACTCCACTATAGGTATATGTTTCTCCCAAGAACCTCCAAAATCTCGGATGCATGCCCAGAGCATGTCCTCAAGCACCTGAATCGTATGCTCAGACTAGCCATCTGTTTGGGGATGGTAAGTTGTACTCAAGAGTACCTATGTACCCAAAGCCTTCTGAATCCCTTACCAGACCCAAGAAGTAAAACGTGCATCGCTGTCAGATACAATGGAGTGTGGAACCCCATGTAGACGTACAATATCTCAGATGTACAACTGTCCCAACGCATCAGCACTGGAAATATTTTTACTCGGCAATAAGTGAGAAACCTTCATGAGTCTTTCAATGACAACGCATACCACATCATTCTCTTGAGGATACCTTGGTAAACCGGTCACGAAATCCATTGCAACATCATTTCACTTCCACGTGGGAATGGGTAACTCTTGTAAACCCCTAATGGTTGCCAATGCTCCACCTTCACCTACTAATAGGTGGAATACCTCATGATGAAACCAACAACATCTCTCTTCATACATGTCCACTAATACTGAAGGTGTAGATCATGATACATCTTGGTGATGCCAGGATAAACTGCCCAAACTAAGGATTGAAAGTCCCACATCATCTTCTAAAGTATGTCTGCTGGCACCCATACGTGACCCTAGAAACACAAGACATCATCCTCTCTTAAGGTCTATCCAAGAATACGGTCCTCTCTTGACACACATTCCCACAGGACTAGGCCTCCTAAATCTGATAGCTGCCTCATTCGCACTCAATAAAGAAGAGTAGAGGTAACAGCTATAGAAGAAAGGTACGTCTGCCCCTGTCTGTCATGCATCTCCAAATTCATCTCATAGAACAGAGCCATAATCTTCCACTCACTGCTGGCATCCTGAACTGCATGTATCTGAGTCCTCCTGCTCAATGCATCAGCCACTGCGTTGCCTTTCCCAGGCGTATAGGAAAGCTCAAAGTCAAAAGACTGAAGGTACTCAACTCACCTTCGCTATCTCAAATTCAAGTCACGCTGAGTGAAAATGTACTTGAGACTTTTGTGCTTAGTGAAAACCAAAAAATTCTCTCCTAGAAGGTAATGTATCCAATAGTGTAAAGAATGGGCAACAACTGCTAACTCGAGATCATGCGTCGGGTAATTCCTCTCATGTGGCCTTAACTACCGAGACCCGTACGCAACGACTCCATCTCCCTACAAAAGCACAACTCCCAAACTGATAACTGATGCATCATAGTAAACAATATAGCTCTTTCCCAACTCTAGAAATACTAGTATCGGTGCTAACATCAATCATCCCTTCAACTCCTGAAGGGCTGACTCACAAGAATCTGACCATAAGAACTTTTCACCCTTCTTAGTCAGGGCAGTCAGTGGCACTGTTAAGCGTGAAAAGTCTTGTATGAAGCATCTGTAGTATCCATATAGTCCCAAAAAACTCTGCACCTCAAAGATGTTCTTCGGAAACTACTAGGAAACTACTTCTCCCGCATTCTCTGGGTCTACCGATACTCTAGTCTCTGAGATAACATGACCCAATAAGTGAATCTGATCCATCTAAAAGTGGCATTTTGAGATCTTATCATATAACTGATGCTTCTTTAGTGTACTCAGAATGATCTCAAGATGTGTATCATGGTCGTGTTGAGTGCGAGAGTACACCAAGATATCATCCACAAAGACTACCATGAAAGAATCGAAGTATGAATGGAACACTCGTTTCATCATCTCCATGAAAACTACAGGCGCTTTCGTGAGACCAAAAGGCATGACCACATACTCTTATAAACCATACCTGCTTTGGAAATCCATAAGAGGTATATCAGATGGTCTAACACACAAATGATATTAACTGGATCTCAAGTCAATCTTTGAGAACACTCGGGCTCCTCAAAGCTGATCAAAGAGATCATCAATCCTCAATAAGGGGTATCAGTTCTTGATCATCAGCTGGTTCAACTTCTGATAATCCACACAAAGCCTGAAAGTACCATCTGCCTTCTTTGCAAATAGGACAGGCGAACCCCATGGAGATGTATTGGGTCGGATGAAACCCTTTTCTTGCAACTCCTCCAACTGCTTCTTGAGCTCCTGCAACTCTATTTTAGCCATCCTATAAGGAGGAATGGACACTGGTGCCACTCCTGGCACAAGCTCAATAGAAAAGTCTACCTTGCGCTGTGGAGGAAAACCTGAAAAGTCCTCTGGAAAGACATCCCTAAAGCAATCTAACACTGTAGGAAAGTCCATCAGTGAAGTTCTCTGGTCATACAGATACAAACTAGCAATCTGGGTTGTAACTCCTCCTAACCCATGATGCTCTAGTCCCACTATGCTCGCCTGGACATCCCATTCTCCCTTATGAAGAAACAATCTCCCCTCTGGTGATATAAAACTCACCCTACGGTGATAGCAATCGAAAACTACCTAGAAAGGAACTAACCATTCCATTCTGAGAAGGGAATCATAACCTGTGATCTCTAGGACATAGAGATCCCAAATAAAGGGACACCCACCAACCTCAAGAGGGAACTCCTTGCATTGATGTAGACTAGCCGTTCTAGTCCCCAACAGAGTGTCTAGTGTCAAGATATCGGCAGAAGAAAAGATGTTGAGTCCCAAGCTATCCACAATAGTAATAGATATAAACCTATGGGAATCCCCTGTGTCAAAAAGAGAAAAAGATAAAACTAAGGAAACTAGGATAGTACCTCGAACTGTAGAGGGTCTGGGATCCTGCTCCTACTGGGTCTGCTCTACTGCAAAAGTCTGGCCTGCCCCATGGCCCTGTGAACTTACCTGACCACTCTGAGCTGATCCCCCCTACTGTCGCTGATATCCTGGTGACTGACCACCATGGTCGTGACCTCCACCTTAGCTTTAACAGCCGAAAGAACTCCAGTTCCTAGATCGGTGAGAAACTGGTGGCGCTGCTCCTGAACAAGGAGTAACAGATGAACCTTGATCACCAGCTGCTGGTGAGAAGACCTGAAAAAAGCACTGAAACTTAATGAAGTGAAATTAAAACTTCATAATAGAAAAAGTACCCTGCTCTAGACTCATGAAATCTAGAGCTTGATCGGCCCTCAATGTCTCCGGATAAAAGTAAGAAGGGAACAAGAGAAAGAAGGCCTTCAAGTTTTACAAAACATTACTACACAACATGTATGTCCCCTACACAGTATTTTACTTTAATCCATTCACATGGGCGTGTACTCCTGCCACAACTGGTCATGTAACACCCAAAACACACGGCATGTTATCCTAACACACGACATGTAATTGACTTCTCTTCACCTACTCGAGTCCTTATACATGACTAACCCACACGGTTCTCTTAAAATAGGACTACATGGAATGTTCAGTATAGACACGACATGTATTATACAATATTCAATGACCCATGTTGATATTTAGATGGATGACTACGCGGTTCTCCTAGAACAAGACTACACAGAATGTTCGTAACCAACACGGCGTGTACTACACGAGCTTCCCTGACCCGTGTTGTTAATGACACGGTCGGGTACACGGATCACTATAAATGGCGTGTTCTATCTGGACATGGTATGTATAATAAATGGTTTCACCAACCTGTGTTTTTTAGCCACACGGCTGGCTAAACGGTCTTACAACACAACGTGTACATCCAGTACACGACATGTCCTACCAAGAGTTTCCCAACCCCATGTCTCTTCCCACATAGTCAGTGACATGGTGAGGTACCACACTGCATGTTCAACCTTGACACGGCGTGTATATCTTATGTTTCATCCATCTGTGTTGTTAGTCACATGGGTAGACACATGGTCTCCACAACACAGCGTGTATATACTATACATGGAATGTTCCTGCAAGATTTTTCACAACCCTGTGTCTCTTCCCACACAATTAGTGACACGGTTATAAACTACACATCATGTACATAAATTACACGATGTGTAATTAAGAAAAAATGTTCCTTCCTGAAGAGAAAAACACGCGATGTGTGTTTCAACATTACAATCCATGTATTTTGGGTTTTTCCGGACAGTAAGCCTCGAAAACTACTCCATAGCCTAGAAAAAACTGAAAACAAACATTAAGGTTCCAAATTACGATCTGTGAGGGCCCATACGCCCCACAAATCAAAGATTGGAATCTTATACTTGCTATAAACAGGGGGAAACAATTCAATGATCCACCAAATTCTGGTTTATGAGGGCCCATAACACCTCACGAGCCAAAGCTTGGCGTTCATTCAAAAAAAAACTTTCACAATGAAATACCCTATACAATAGCAGGTATTCTATCAAGGCATCTTCACAACAACATGCATATTTAGCACAACATCAATCACAACAACATGCAGTCGCTAATGCACCATAAATGGAATGGAAAGAAAGCATGACACACGATTTCAAACAAGTGCCAATATGATGCATGAGATGGAATACAATCATCTCATTGAGTTTCAATAGAAATAAAACATCAATAGCATCAACAATAACAGCACAAAACATGTGAGTCACCCAATGGTGAAATCAAATCAACTATAAAAAGGAAAAATCAAGAAAATTGAAACAACCGAGGTAAATTAGCTTTTCCCTGTACACAGGTTAGCTAATCCCAGACACAACTTATTACTAATTACCTATTCTATCCTATCCTGAGATATAGGCTCCAAACAGTAATTCAAGAAGAAAATAATTCCACTGATACCACTTTGTAATGTCCCTGTTCTGGAAGCCACCCAGAGGCGCCCCGTACCCAGTTGGTCACATGGCCTCAAGCGCATTTCCCCTAATGCCAGAGGCTACAAACTAGCAGTGAGGGCCATGAGTGTAATAGTGGGGAAACTATTCCCTCATTTGCAGAGTATCATAACGGATGTAAATAATATACAATAGCGGAAGCAGTAATAATCCATGCAACAATAAACAACGTAATACTGGAGCAACAAACTGAAGAACATATATATAGTAATGATGCATGATACAAATGTCTAGGAAAGCATAAAAACAAGTCACAATGCTGGAATATAGAAAAACCAAAATACATAAGAAAACAGATAAACTCCACAACATCGCAAGCCTCAGCTTGGTCCCATGCTCTCCAACTCCACAACATCAAGTACCTGAAGTAGAAGGGTGCTTTCCCTTATCTACACCTACATCAATATAATCTGTTTGGGCCCAAAATCATGACCCAAATAGGGTGTGAGACCAAATACCAGTAGGAAACCACCAAAATATCTATGCCTAATAGTCAGTGAATATATATGGCAGGCAAGAAGTAAACAACTGTAGTAAACAAAGAAGTACTCAACAACAACAATTCCTACAGTTCAAGCAATCAATATCACATATCAAGTAAACATATAATCAAATAAGGTAACCCTATGGGAAGTACTTATAGCCTAACCCCTCTCGTTCAACCTAAACAAGACAAGCAAGAAACTAAGTACAGTGCCAACCCTCAGGGAAGTACACACAACCTATCCCCTCTTGTCAGTCATAAGGATATAGCAATAACTCTCTAAGGAAGCACTCTCATTTAATTCCCTGTATAGTCAAAAGTGATAAGAGACTATCCGAGGAAGCTCAATCAGTCAATTACCCTTATAGTCTAAGTGATTCAAGAGATGCTCTGAGGAAGTTCACTCAGTCAATACCCTTATATTCTACTACACCAGGTTCTCAAGGTCCTGTGTAAGTCAAGCATGATTAAAGACTCTCTGAGGAAGCTCACACAATCAATCCTCTTATAGTCTACTATAACAGGTTCTCACAGCCCTGTGTAAGTCCAAAGTGATTAAAGACACTCTGAGGAATCCCACATGGTCAATCCCCTTATAGTCTACTACACCAGGTTCTCACGGCCCTGTGTAAGTCAAAAGTGATTAAAGACTCTCCGAGGAAGCTCACACAGTCAATCCTCTTATAGTTTACTACACCAGGTTCTCACGGCCCTATGTTAGTCAAGTGAGCATAACAATGCAATACGGCCAAATTAAAACTCAAGAACTTATTGGCTAAATAATCTATAGCCTAACAGCATGTCAGAATACAAATCACTCTATCCTACATTCTAGGTATGGGAAAAAAGCAAGGTAGCCTAACATGCTAAGCAGACCAAACAACCCTAAACAGAACATGCAAGAGAAAACACTTACAAAGCATAAAAGTTAACCCTATTCACATTCAAATATCCTCTACTCAAGCATACAAGAATTTTAGGCAATTATCAAGGCTAAAATGGTAAACACGCAATAACCCGTTCAAGGGTATTGTGAAAAAATGCACATAATACTCAAAAACATTCAACAGAAAGGCACAAGCCAACTACCTTGGCAATGGGAGATCAATATAATTGAATCTTAGGGATCGAATCACCTTAGAACGCCGAAGATCTACAAAAAGGTCTAAAACGTTCAACCAAAGATATCTCACGAGAGAGGAGAAATCAAGGGATGGTGCTCTAAGAGAAGAGAGAGCTCACCGATGCGATTCCAACACAACTGACGGTGTTCGATTTGAAGGAGGGACAATCGTTCGAGGGCTCATCGAAGATCTACATCCATACGGTTCTCTAGATGAAGAAGCTGGGGAAGAAGATGTTTCTGTCGATAAGATGCAACCCCAGTCCGTTTAATGAAAAAAAAAATACACAGCATGTACTTCATTAGTACATGGAGTGTACTTTATATTTCCATACTCTGCTTTAGGCGGCCTCCAAGTCACCCCACACGACCATGTGCAAGGCCGCAACATGGCCAGCACATGGCTACCTACGGTAATCGAGTACATGGTGTGTACATAGAAAATTTCCAGAAACTCCTCTTTTTCCTCAAAAACGCCAGAAAAGAAAAACATACCTGAAAATATGGTCTGGGTTCTTACAATATTATATATATTTAATAATTTTATAAAATTAATTCTAGGAACACATGGCCTTGGAACAAACGTTGTCTTAGTACCTAGCTGTAGAAATATATGCAGAAATATTTCAAAGTCTTACACAGAAAAAGTGGGTTTCTACATTTCATACTTCTCTCTATTTATGCAAGGAATTGTGTGTCCATTTTAAAATTTAGGTATCACTAACCCACAATCTCTATCACTTTCATATGGGTAACATTGTAAAAAAATGGTGTTCGATAAGAGATGTTACTGTTTGCAGCTAGATTTTTACACCATGGCTGAAAGGAGACTGATTACAATTAAAATTTGGGATACTAGAGGCTCCAAGACTCCCCCAAGTTTTGGTTGGATTATCAAATAATGTTAATCTAATCCATATAAATACTATTAAGATCAAGTCATATTTATTTATTCATAACCAATTTAAACATTTTAAACATTTTATGGGCTAGTATATAAAATATTATTAATAATTTTTTATAGGTAATCATGTTTTATTCAATATACTGTAATGGTGGGGTAATTTATACTGATTAGGGTTTTTCATATAGTTTACCAAATCCAATAGTGAAAAATATTCATTAAAGTGTGACATTAGATGAATTTCATAGTTATTTAAAATTCAGAACTGATCAATCAATTACTTTAAATACATATCAACATCTTTAATATCCTATGTTTCTATGTCATGTTGACTATTCTCAACTTAGTGATGAGGATTTTGTGGTTGTAGCATCATTGTTCATGCAACAATGAAGTAATGTTTTAATGGAATTATATGTGGTTTTTTATAATATTGATGAGGTGCTACCTACTACTAAAAAACCATGTTATGCGAGCTCTATTAAAGTCGGTCTTTCACAAAACAATCATTCACTGTCTTCTCATATGAATCCATTAATATAAAACAATTATGATGTTGATGACCAGAATATGGAAAAAACTTTTGGGAAAATCCCCATATATATTCCTGAATTAATGAATGCCATTTTATATGAGGAAGAAGTATCTAAGGTTGTATTAGGATTTGATGTAGGTGGGGATGATGTGGGAAATAAACCTTATAAGGTTCCTTTGATATATATAAGAAACAACTGGTTATTGGTAATAATCCTACATTATTAACTTCCTTAGTTTATGGAATGTTATGTGAAAAAACATTTTATTGCAATGTAATTACACCGACTACTGAATTCCCTAATGTTATAGGTAATAAATCTTCATTAGGTGATAAAAATATACATATTTTGTAGGTGTTTTAAAGTAAAAGTGACTTTAAAAATCTGCTAATGTAATACCACATGGAGAGAAATTTTTCATTTGTGGTTGAAGAGTCCAATAAGGAAAAGTATCTCACTCAATGTGAAAAAATTTGAGTGCGGATATAAATTTTGAATGTGGTTAATGTATGATATTTTTTTGATGATGGAAGATAACAAAAATCGAAGGCCCACATAACTGTTTTCATATAATCTTATTGTAGTATCACTCTTCACTTGATATAGAGTTTATACCGACTACTACTGTAGAGATGATATGAATGTGTTAGAATGTTTATGTGTCTCTTTTCCAAGAATGAATACAATACTTGTTCAAATACGAGATATCCTAAAAAAATCATGGATTGAAAAAAAGGTAACTGTAAAATTTTGTGGTTATTGGGGTAAATCATATGCAATGTTTTTGTAGATAATGATATTTTTAACTCTCACTAATGTCATTATTTACCATTTGGATATTATTGAGTATGTCTCCTCAGATCACCAATTTGATAAAAAAAAGTGAATTTCCATAGGTTGTTCTATGAATTCTGGACATACATCACCACTTTTCATTATTGAAAAAACCTTATTCAAGTTAATGGAAGATTTATTTATAGAAATGATACAAGTGTTATAATTATTTATACCACATGTTATGGTATTCATGATCCAATACCACTTTCATTTTCCATTTTTGAAAAGTAGGATTTTGAATCATGGAGTTGGTTTTTGGAATGTACACACATTCATGTCACATAAAGCCAAAGAGTGTGTATGATATTTGATAACCATCAGGTGATTATTGTGTCCATTAACAGTGATGGAGAATCATGAAGAGAATTGAGTTCTTTTTATTGATATTGTTTTAATCATATTGACAGAAATGTGCATAAGCATTTGAGATATGAAGAAATAAATTTGGAGGTCATCAAGTTGGGTATGTTTTGTAAAACATATTTTTTTTTTTGGAAAAAATATCCTTTTAAATACATTGCTATATTTTATTTTTATCATAGGAGCCTCAATAAGTAATGATTGATCAATTAATTTAAGACATTCAATGGTATAATCTAGATTTACATGATTATATAGTGCATATTTCCAAGGTTAAATAGTCATTAGAATATGATGGTGGTAGGAGATATGGCCATATGACCACTATTATTTTGGAGTTCAAACATGGGGTCTTCAAAGGTGTGTGTAAACTACCAATAATATTGTTAGTAGAAGATATATATTATATATATGTGAATAACTTTGTAGAATGGTCTATGTAGGCCTATCATAGAATGCCAAATGGAATGTGTTTTGGTTAGAATATCCAAAGTGACATTTATCAAATGTGGTAGGACACATCAACAATTTGTGTTCAAACCTTTAACTAGGTAAGGAGCCATATTCAGGTAATAGAGTGCCATGACCCGCTCCCAGGAAATAAGGTTCGAGTTTTGGTGGTCCTATTAGAAAGAAGGTATTGTTCTTGTGGTTATTTCTAGGCATTGAGGTATCCTTATGAACATGTCATTATAGTTTGTACATCGGTGAACATATCATGGGAACCCTATGTGGACCTAGTGTATCACGTGATCACTCTACTTGACTAGTATAGTTAACTGTTGATTCCATTGGGTGACATTCATACTATTTCATTATTGGATGATCAACCGACTATGGTCCCTGATATTACCAGGTTTCACATTATGTGTTTTTCATTTATGGATTATTTCATTTTGGGATTTTTTTGTCATTTATGATTTCATATATATCTAGTTTGAATCAGAATTTTTTTTTTGATATTTTATACTTTTACCATGTCCACTCATCAACCGAATGTGGTTCATGATATTTCTCGGTTTCTCCCTCAAGGATGAAAAAACTCTACTGGTATCAGAAATGAGATGCACTAGCCTCAACAATGGGGAGTGAGACTACATTTTATCGTTTGTCACACAAAGGTGCATAATCATAAAATATATATCCAAGTTCTAGTACATGGCTCCACATCACATCATCCTTGATCTATTTTATGTATTTTATAATGAATGTGTACATTTTTTTATATGTAGTATTTTTATTGATGGATCATTTTTTTAGCTTGTTTTATCAGGGGTTTTTTTCATTTCCAGTTTTAATCAGATAGAATTTTGTGATATTTCAACAATTAAGAAATTAAACACATAGAATAAATGATTATCAAGAGATTAATCCTGTAAAAGAATTGTTTTTAAATCCATCTTTGATATCAAACTTTTGGTTGAATATATCAAACAATCACTTTTCATATGTGGGTTTTTTATCATTTTCAATAAACAAAAAATTATTTAGAAATAAATTAAAAATGATTGGAGATGATTAAAATAATAAAGTGATTGAATAATCCAAAAACATCAGTCGCATCTATTTCTTGTCTCATTTTTCATCATAATGCTTAATTAAGAATGCTTATTGTCTACTTTCATGTAGTTTTTTAACCAATATTTTCAAATTTTATTGAATTAAATATAAAAAATAATGAAGATATCAAATTTAGGGATGTTAAACCCACCATTGTTCACTTTCCAAGACAAAAATGTTCTATGTCTAGTCATAGAGGTGCGTCCATTTCTTGCTTTGATGTGCGAATGTCTCATCATTTCCTTTTGTTGCACCACCTCCTTCCATTATACCTAATCTTAGCCATCCTAGGTTCTATAATGTAGTGATGTGTTATTACACTTTCATCAACCATCAAATCATTGATTTCCTAGTGGAGAGATGGAGGTTAGAGGAATATACATTTCATCTCTTAGAGGGAGAGATTAATATTACACTTATGGATGTATCCATTATGTTGGGCCTCCCCATTGACGGTGCAGATGTGAAAGCATGAGTTGGTGACGACTAGTTTGATATATTTCATAGACTACTAGGAATTAATGTATAGGATGATAGAAGTTACATCATCTGGATTTGATTATGCATTCCACGGATAGACAATTACTTCACCCATCTAGCAGATGATACATATGATAATACCATCATAATATTTTTTTCACGTGCATATATTTTTATACTTATTGGAAATACAATCATCATCGACCATTCAACTATAGTTTTCCATTTGATGTATTTACCACTACTTCAGGATCTAGACTAGATATTGAGGTATAGTTGGGGGAATGCATGACTAGAATGTACATACATAGAACTATCCAATGCAGGTCACATCGATAATATGAAAAATATAAGATTAATTATTCCCCTTCATATGTGGATATGTGAGAGAATCCCTCGCTTATCTCCACATGCCTGTGTGCCAATGCCAGCAGATATTTTATAAGAGTTCCCATGTGGATGATGATAAGTTCTATCCATCCTTATTTTGTGAAAATAAAATTTATAAGTATCTATTATAACATATAAGTACAAAAAATGTTATCTATAGGCAGATTCAGGAACATCAATATTCAGATACAACCAAACATGATGTATATCCTTATAGAATTTTTATGGGCTTTCATCAACCAGATGATGAGAATTATTATTAATTATATATTTAAATTGTTCTTATGTATACTAAATGGAATCATTTATTAAATGATTATTCTTTTTTTAAAAATTCATGTTTCATGAATGCCATATATTTAGGTTATCATCCAAAGTCTCCCACCATACTATATTTAGATGCTTATTGTCAGGTCATGAATCATACCTATGATTCATCTTCATATTGTTGAGTGACATGATACTGATATTGTTATGTGGAAGTTCTTCTTCTAGCATACCATTTTTGCATCACCCAGTCAGTTACATTCACATCATTCCCTGAAGATTTAAGGTAAGTGAGACTTTGAATGGAGATGATATCATGCATTATATATTGATATGTGGGACAAATGACATGAGTTCCAATTATGAGGGGTAGATATAGTATATATTCATTTATCAGATCAACTGGATCATGGGCCCTTGTACCACATGTCCCCAGTGAGATATCATATAAGACACTGATGAGGATATAATGGGTTGGTAATAATTCTTCCCAAAATATTTCAATAGTTCTTTATTAACTTTATTTAATTGCATAATTTGTTTTTTAGGTTGCTTGTATTGACCAGCTTATTTAGATCTCTATCCTGTAGAGAGTGGAGCCTTTGACCAGACATATTTTCATAGATCAGTGATATAACTTCTTCTTTACATGGAGGAGATTTATCATGAGGTTTTGTTTTATGAGTCATCCAATGCTAAGCCTCATATATATGTTCCAAAGGGTGATGAGTCTGTTATATAAGCGGATGTGGAATAGGAGGTGGTTGTTCATCATGATCAACCACATGCTCTGACATTTTCTAGTGTATATGATCCACAACCACAAAAAGAGGAATAGACACATACACAACCCTAGACTGAGGTACATGCTCTTATTGTGTCAGATTATGATGTAGTGATATAGGTCGACTGGTCTTTGTTTCATTTTTTATTATCATCTGATCCAAGAATATTTGCTACATGATAACCATTTTCTTCACATGTCAAGGAGAGTTCCAATCACCACCCATTATCCTTGGAGTTAGGATCGGGTACAGGTGGGGAGACTATAGTTCCCCCGCCTATTACACAGGATGATGTGGAGGTAGGTTCCATAGATGATACACAAGAGTTGCATACTTTAGAGCATATAAATCGACAAAAATGATGTTGACGCATTATATATACACCTGGTTGTGTCATAGAGAATCACTTTAAACACTGACATAGATTAGACTAATACATGTTATATGTTTTTTAATGTCATTACCTGTACATTATTTAAAAACCTACAAATATTTTATATTTTGTTGTTTAAAAAATTGATATAATTGGAAATTCATATAAATATTTTTAAATGATTAAGAAACATTAATATTAATAACTACATTTGTAATAATAATTTTTACTATTTGTTATTTATATTAATACTTCTTAGTATTATTATCCATATCATGTATAAAAAATATTCATCTTAAATTTATTATTAAATATTAATATTATTATTATTTTGGATTCTATAAATATTAGTAATATTAATATTAAATATTATTAATATTATTTTATTTATTATATATGTTATTAATTAATAATACAACACAATATATTCAGAATAATATAGTCATGAATTACTAAATATTTTTTTTAATAAAAATTATTTTATTTATATTATTATACAATAAATATTAGCTATAATAATATTAATTATATCAATAACATAAAAATATATTATTAATTAACATTCAACAATACTATTGATAATTAATAAATATATTACTAATTGATAAATTATTAATAGTTATATAAACAAAAAATTCACAACAATTTATAAATAATAATTTATAAATATCAGTTATTATACTATTGATTAATTGATAAATTAATAATATAATATTAATTAATAATAAATAATACAAATGTTAATTAATATATATTACTTATTAATAAAGTACACATAATTTATATCAAAGTAAATTCCGAAATATATATAAATTATAATTCTATAAATATTATTAATATTAATAATAAATATTATATTATTAATCATATAAATATTAATTAATAATACATATTAAAAATAATTTAATTCTTAAATAGAAAATATATTTTTCAATATAAATTATTTTCTTTATATAATTAGATAACAAATAATAGTTATAGTACTATTAATTATCTTAATAACATAATTATATATTATTAATTGATAATAAATAATACAATTGATAAATTAATCAATATATTAATAATTAATAAATTACTAATAATTACACATAAAAAGTTAATAAAGATTTATAGATATTACTTATTAACTAATATTTTAATTTATATATATACACATAAAGAGTTGTAAACGGGGTTCACGCCTCTTTGGTCATGTTGAGGAAGCATGAACTCCGTTCATGCTTCATGAGAAAATGGAGATGCATAAATTAGGCTCACACCTCCCCATACCCAGTTTAAAAATACATCAAACTCTATCCATTGTTTTTAATTTTTTAAACTCATAAATCCCACTTAAAAAATCTGTTATTATTTTGATTTTCTCTCCACATTGGTTTCCAGATTATGGCGCCCCCAACAAATTGGTATCCCCAACAAAGTGGTATCAAATCCACCGGGGTCGAAAAGGTAAAAATTAGTAGTCAAATGAGTGTGAACCAATTTTTGAAGCCAGATTCAAGAAGATCTCGTTGATATGACTATAGCAGCATAAATGGCATACAAAATAGAGCTAAAACTATGTCAATTGAGGGTGTCAATGTTTGGGTCAAACCTGGGGTGTTGGAGAAGATGATTTTTTTTACACTACTACAAAACAATCCTTTAACAATGCTAGTATTTATCAGCTCTAAAAAATACACTGATAAATGGAATATTTATCAGTGCTAAAGAAACCACTAATAAATTTAACCTTTTATCAATGCTTTATTTTTAGTACTGATAAAGGGTATCTTTTATCATCGCTTTATTTTTAGCGATCATAAAGGTTACCCTTTATCAACACACTATTTTAGCGCTGATAAATATTTATTCCATCTGTACTTTTTTAGAACTGATAAAGTTATGAATAAGTAAAATGTTATAATTAAATAAATATAAAATTGAGTTTAATAAAAAAATATTACAAAATTCATTAATTAAATGAATGTTTATAAAATGAATAAATTGATTATTCATTATTGAATATTAAACATTTTATTACTTAGATAATTATGATAAATAATGTTGTTAAATTTTATATGTTAAATATATATATATATATATATTAATGGATGTAAATATGATTTATATATTACAAAATATTTATGCGCTTTACATTAAATAGTCTTTTATTTATTTAATAATGGTCCATAATTAAAAATTAATATGAATTGAAAACACTGACTAATTCTATAGTACTTGGCATATAATTTAAAATCGTTTGATTATTCAATTTAAAATAATTCAAATGTGTGTTGTATTGATTTCACATATACGTAATTAATGCATTTTTATATATAATTAAAACACCCAAAACATATCCATTTTTTCAATATTGTTAAAGTGTACTTCTTCTTAATTTATTCAATTTCACTCATTTTTAACATATATGCAAGCAATTAAAATTATATATTCATTAATAATGTAAAAAAAATATTGTAAAAAAATATTTATAAATAAAAATATTTATAACTGTACATTTACCATATTTATACAGTTATATATTTATAATTATAAATAAATAAAAATATTTTTAAAACTATTTATATAATTATAAATAAATAATTATATATATTTTAATAATTATTTAATTTATAATAAATTTACTTAAATAATGAATATATTTACTATATTTATATTTATATTCATTTATTAAAAATATATGTGTATAATTATATAAGTTTAAAAAATGATATAAAAATTATTTTTAAAAATATTTCTATAATTATAAATAAATAATAATAAATTTATAATGAATATATTTACTATATTTAAATTTATATATATTTATTAAGTATATATAAAATTTAACAATTATTTTCTTTATAATTATAATTAAAATCCTTTATCAGTGCATAAGTAATAAGCACTAATAAAATCATCTTTATCAGTGCTTTTTTCACACTGATAAAATGAGGCATTATCAATGTTAAAAAAATCATTGTTAAAATTTATATTTATCTATGTTATAACTTTAATGATGATAATGATTGATTTTATCATCACTTTTTTCGAGCTGATAAAGACCTACCTTTATCAGCACGTATTTGTAAGCCCTGATAAATGTGTCCCAATCTATTTAAAACCCCTAACTATTTGGGAACCCGTTGTGATATAAGAATATTTCCATGGAAACCAATCGCTACCGACGCTTCTCCTCAATGAATCGAAGCTCAAATCACGCCACTTGATTGCATCCAGTTAGTAGAACATCTCACCCAACATCTGTTGTTCGATTATAGTTAGGGTTTTTGAAGAGGGTCTTGGATTTTATTTAACCTAGTGAGGTAGGACATCCAATTTTCTTTATGAATATTGGTTTTCTTTTTTATTTCTTCTTCGAATATGTCGTTATTTGGGTTCGGTGACTGTATAATATTTTTATTTTAGATTATAAACAAAGTGATTTATTAATGATCTGTTTTTTTATTGACTACTAATGTATGGACCCTATCGATATATATAGTTATTGGTTATATCTAACACTAAACCTTTGATTCATTCATTGGTATTTTACTGATATCTTTTATATCATCCTACTAATTTTTTCATATATGTATATAAATGTGTAGAAATTTTAATGTATATTTTTGTTTATTAACTACTGAATTGAGGCACATTAGTGGTTCCCTAACGATTATATATTTGCTGACACCTTTTATGGACATCTCAGTGGACATGAAAATTCAGATTCGATTTTTCAAGAACCAATTTAATGGAGTGATGTGTTTTCCTCTATTGTTTATATGTATCATAGAATCTATTTTTTCCATGAATTCACCATGGTCCTTAGTTTTCTTATGTAGAAGATTCAAATGGGTCATCCCAAGTTAATAAAATTAGGTTTAATCACATCACGCCTTCAATTTTTGAATCATTATGGTGCCTATAGTTCATATTATATTTTAATATTAGGTTTTTATCTATTTTAATTTCCTAAAAACTATATGTGAGTTTTTATACTGGTGTGACATGTATGTGTGTCTACATATCTATTACATAATTTATTTCTGAAGATGTTTTTTAACAGGTATGCTTATATTGGGTAATGATGATTTTTAGTCTACATGTCCATTGAACCCAAGGGTTAGGCTACAAATTTGTTTGACCTCTGGTACAAATTGTTTTTATTTGCAGTGGGGGGGGGGACCACCTCCCATTTATGGGTTTTTACACCAAAAGTATAAACCATCCTTTAGTTACTTTGAGAAGTGTTAGAGGTCATAAGATGATCTGACCTGGTGTTTTTTGGGCAATTCAGGTTTGTCATTACATAATCAATATTCCAGTTTACACCTATAATGTTTAGTGGTAATATCATTTATTATCTGCCTTTATCTCCCTCTCATTATCATATTCTTAAAGGTGATTCAACATAGAGTATCCATCCATGTTCTTATCCTATATCCTCGGATTAAAAACATAACTAATAACATGAATCATTAGAAATATGATGCATTCCCTATGTGCCTTATATTGGTATCTTTCTCACCCTCACTCTATCTACATGGTTAACAATCAAGTATAATGGATTATAAAAAATTTAAGTTATATTATTTATATAATATAATGCATCAGTGTCTACAATTCTTCTAGAAGTTTTCACTATATGTGAGATTATATTTCTCCTATTTAGATAATAAAGAAAGTGATGTAGTCATGTATCTTTCCATTATCAACAAAAATCAAATAATATTTATTACATTTTAATGATTACTGATTGTGATGTTATTAATGATTATATTATATCTCCCACTATTTTTTTTCAAATCCCAACAACCCTTATTTTTGGATTTGGAATATCTAGGTACTCATATATTCTAGTAGAAATGATCTATACTTCACTTCATCTAATTATTAATCCCCTAGAACCATGATTTATTCCTTTCTTTCCAAATGCACTAAAATTTTACAAAAATGATTGTTCTCTCCATTTTATCATTAGAGTTATTCTTCGATCTATAAAACCACTAATCTAGTTGATTGGAAGAGAGTTTATTATTCATTTTTATTATATATGAGTTTCTTATTACACTTTAATTGCTTATATTATATTTTCATTTATTTAGTGAATTTAATAAAGATTTTATGTGGACTAATTATTTTCTTAAATTAAATAACCCATTTTATTCAACATACTAAATTTCTTTTAAATGATCAAATGTTGAGTTTCCCTTATTAGAATTGTTTATAACATTAAACTTTGATAATGAATATCTGATGTGTATTTATTTATAAATTGTATAAAATTAATCTTTTATGAAACCAATAGGGTGGTTATGAACCAAAAATGGATACATGCTAATCATTTGACAAATGAATATAGAGATGGAGTAAAAGAGGTCATCAAGTTTGAAAGAGAGCATCTAGATGACCCTTACAAAATCCTCTATCTGTGTTTAGGTTATTGTTAATCAAGAAAAATTAGTGCATAATAGTTGGAAGAAAATTTTATTTTTCATAGAATAGATCAAAACTATAAATTTTGGACTAAAGATGGGGAAAAAATGCGGACATCAATTGGGATAACACTATGGTTTATGAATCATTTGATACAAATACCTTTGTAAAATATGGTGGATATAACATTGAAGAAATAAAAATGGAAATTGAAGATGACTTTCATGATTGTACACTGATTTTTGGGGAGTTAAATTGATATTCCAAGAAACCATTGTATACCAGTTATACTAAATACACAAATTTGTCAGTGGTATTGATGTTATATAATTTTAAATATGGTATCACATGGAGTGACACCATCTTTACATAGCTACTTAGTCTTCTAAAAGATATTATTCTAGAAGAAAATTAACTACCATGATAATAATATGACACAAAAGGAATGCTACGTTCAATGGGAATGATCTCTAAAAAATAATTTTATGTCCAAATGATTGTATATTGTTTCTCAAAGACCATGAAGTACTCATTAAATTCCATAAGTGTGGAACAAATCGATACAAGAAAAATGAATCAAGTCCATCAATATATGTTTGTTACTTTCCTATCATTCCATGATTTAGAAGACTATATGGATGTCAAGGAACTACTAGAAAATTAACATGGAATTCAGATATATGAATTAAAGATAAGAACATATGTAATCTCGTAGATTCACCTCAGTGGATGAAAATTGATTAAGAGTTTTATAAGTTTGGAGAAGATAAGAGAAACTTTTGTTTTTCATTATCTACATATAGAATAAATCCTTTTGGTGTATAGAGTTTAACTCACAATACATGGATTGTCATGTTGGTCAATTATAATTTACTTCCATGGTTATGCATGAAGCGCAAATACATTATGTTTTCTCTGATTATATATGGACCAAAGAAACCTGGTAATGATATTGATGTCTATTTGGATCCATTGACCGATGATCTGAAATTGATTTAGGGTAAAGGTGTTACAATGTATAATGCTCATAGAAGTGAATAATTCACACTAAGATCCATGTTGTATGGATCAATAGATGACGTCTCTGCTTATAGAAATTTATCAGGCTATAGCATTAAAGGAATGGTGGGGTGTCCCATTTTTGAAATATAAACATACTCTATTCGGTGGAAATATTCCTCAAAGTATTTTTTTAGGACATTGGAAATTTTTACTTCAATGACATAAATACCGATCATGGATGACAATATTTGATGGAAATATTGAACAATGTACAAAACTATCTCCAGTAACGGGTGATCAACTATACATAAAATATAAAAATATTGATACTATTTTTGGTAAACCATTTTTGAAAAACCATACAAAATCAGGTTATATAAAGATATCAATTTTCTTTGAATTAACATATTGTAATTACATTAATTTTAGACATTATTTTGATGTCATCCATATAGAAAAAAATGTATATGATAGTGTTATTGGCACAATACTAAATGTTCTGGAAAAAATGAAAGATGGAATTAAGGATAGGTTGGACTTGATTGAAATAGGAATAAGGGTAGATTTTCTAGTAAATAAAGGTAAAAGGTGAAATTTTTATACTCTAGCTTCTTACACTCTATCCATATATGAAAAATTCAATATTTAATTTCCCTTACTAGTGTAAAATTTCTACATGGGTATTCATAAAATATCAATAATTTAGTGTCAATAACTAATTATATGTTACAAGGAATATAATAACACGACTGTCATTTTTTATGCAAGATTTAATGATTGTTGATTTTTGTTACACAATGTCTCAAAATTTATGACATACATTATGCAGACTCTACTTATTTTTAAATGCCATATGTAGTAAAGTTGTAGACCCGATGAAGTTTCCCAGCATGAATAAAGAGATTAGATTCATATTATATGTATTAGACATGTCTTTACCACCATCATTCTTTAATATATTGGTCCACCTGATGGTTCAATTGGTTAGAGAGGTTCAACTATGTGGTCATGTCCATTATATATGGATGTACCACATTTAAGGGTATATGAATATTTTTGGATGGGTATGTTAAGAAATGATGTTTTCTAGAAGGTTTCATTGTAGAATGATATATTGTTGAAGAAGCTATTGAATCTTGTACCGATTACCAATTATATGTTGAAAGAATCAGTCTCCCAATGTCTATTCATATTGAATGGCTTATGGGTGAAGGAATTTCTATAATATATGTTGTTACAATTACCTTGACAGGGTAGGAGAAAGAAAATATTTACACATTCCATAATAGTGAATATGTTGATCCATATATTGAATCAAATAAATAAATTATCAGTGATTCGAATCCATTAATTTATGAAGCATCGATATCAAATACATATAATCAATAGTTTATAGGATGGTTCAGAGATCAAATTTATAAGGAGTTATCCAAAAAATATGAATTCAATTACCGAATTACTTGAATGGATAGCCAGAGGACTGAATGTGAATGTTATATCTTAAAATGGGGTTTTTATCAGTGGTTATACACTCTATACAAATGAACCTGATGACTTTGGTATGATGGAAACCAATGGTGTTATGCTTGTGGATGATGGAATGCAAAAATCTGGGTCCAAGGATAGAAATCCAATTTATGAAAATATATCATATTTTCGCATTATCAAATACATATATGAGTTGTGTTATACAACATTTCAAGTGCCTCTTTACAGTTAAAAATGGGTTGACAATATCCATGGAGTGAAAGCTGATGAAATGGGCTTTGTGAAGGATATTTTAATTATGGAAAGGGAAAAAGGAGATCAGTTCATAATCACATCACAAGTAGTGTAATTATTTTATGTATCTGATCCAACAAATAATAATTATTCTGTTGACCTAATAGTGACAAAGAAATTTTGTGTCTGATGAAAATTCAATCGAGGATGACCCTTTCATTCGGACATCTCAATTAGTTCATGTCAGTCCCAATATAGACAACGTCTTATAAGTTATAGGGGACCACAAATAGAGGATTTGGATTCTTGATAGAGGAACCAAATCCTTGAAACCTTTAAAAAAATAAATAGGGATTAATAAAGATGATATATTTTTTTAAAATGTATTATGTTTTTCATCATAATATTATATGTTCTCTACTGAAGTAACATAATATAAATTAAATTTTTGACTACTCATGTAGAGAATGTCTTCTACACATGATTATATTACCAATCCCTTGAAAGAAAATAATATAATTATGAAAAAACTTTGGATAGATTTAAAGGTAATGTTACGATATGCTTTCTCTATTTTACTGAAAAATTATATAATGGAACGTTGATTTAATTTTCATTATTCATTGTAGAGATAATTTATTTTAGAATATTTATATCCATTTTTCATGCCTTTTCATGAAGAGAAATGACAATGTCTTTACTCAATTACAGAGGTTATCTTAATTTTTGAACATTAAAATAATTGTCCCTAGAATTAATGTATTGTTTTATACTTATGTATAATTTTTTTTATTACTCACAAAATAATTTTTTCCCTATATAGGTGGATTATTTTTTTTGAGTTGGGTGGGTTTTCCATATCTCATACCTTTCTGCACAAAACATTCCATAGACTTCTTCTTCCTCAAAACCTTTTCTTCCATGTATTGGTTCATTTATCACATTCCTTCATGTTCCTTCAATTGAATTTGCAAGAAGAGAAATGATGCTGCCTCTGCTCAATTACAGAGTTAATCTTGATGTTTTCACAAAAAAATCATTGTTCAGAGAATTAATTTATGTATTTTTTTTTAATTTATTTCTTTTTAGTATTACTCAAATAATAATTGTCTTCTTATACAGGTGGATTCTTTTGTTCGAGTTGGGTTGGTTTATCCATCTTTCAATCCTTTCTGCATCAGTACTTATATCTTTTTACCTCAAAAACATTTCACCCCTACAATAGAGAATTTATCAATTTAATTCATGTTCCCTCCACCACATTTGCTGGAAGAGAAACAACACTACCTCTTCTTAATTGCAGAGGTAATCTTGATGTTTTCATAGTAAAATCATTGTCCATAGAATTAATATATTCTTTCATATTTATGTTTAATTAATTTATTTTTAGTATTACTCACATAATAATTGTTTTCTTCTATAGGTTGATTTTTTTGTTCGAGTTGGGGTGGTTTATCAATATTTTGTGCCTTTTTACACAAAAACTTCCACAGACTTGTTCTCCCTCAAAATCGTTCACCCCTATAGTGATGACATTTACCACTTTACTTCAAGTTCCCTCCACTACTCAATCATAAAGGTAATCATTATATATTCATAGTAAAATCATTTTCTATATAATTAATTTATTATTTAATATTTATGAGTAATTACTTTATTTTTATTATTACTCATAATAATTATTTTCTGAAATAGGTGTATTGTTTTCTTTTAGTTGACGTGGTTTGGTCAAAGATGCTCATACAGTTTTGGTAGTTCGACAAAGAATGTCAAACAAAATCATGGTAACATTGATTGTTATGATTGTTTTGAGACTTTGGGATTTTTAGGAATCAACCTCACCTCAATCTGACATACAATTTGAATGGCATGACCCATATCACTTCTTTATATTTAAAATTAACATTAATTTTAGCAAAAAAGAAAACTGACGTACTCAAAACTAAGAAAACATATTCAGATTGTTTTGATACTTTAATACAATGATCTATAAGACATTTATGATGTGTAAGAATCAACCAAACCTCAAACCGATACATGATGTTCTCGATATGAATCAATGTGTTCGTTATCAGTTTAAAATTGACATTTCACTTTAAAAAGAATCACCCACTAAAAACTGATAAAACATTCTTGTATTTTTTTTTCATAATTTAGGGAATCATTTCATAAATCATTTCTGATGTGTAGGAATAATTCTCATGTCAAAAGGACACATGATGTGATCCATTTGAGTCAAAATGTGTGTTTTATGTTGAAAATGACATTTTAGTAAAAAGATAGGTGACGTACTCAAAACCATGAAAACTCATTCAGATTGTCATGATACATAAGTATAATGATCCATATGTCATTTTAGACATGTATGAATTAGCCATACCATAATACTATGCAGAGAGTGATCCTCATGATTCTAAGTGCGTCTTTTTTTTATAAATGACATCAATTTTAGTAAAAAACAAATTGGGCTACTCAAAACTGAAAAAAAACATTCAAAATGTTATGATGCTTTAGAAAAATGATCCATAAGTGATTTGAGATATGAATGAATTGGTTTCACCTCAATATGATTTACGGTGCGACCAGTATGACTCCAAGTGCATGTTTTATTTAAAATTGACATCAATTTCTGTAAAAAATCCAAATGAGATACTCAAAACCAAGAAAAAAATTCAAATTATTTAAATAATTTAGAAAAACAATCCATAAGCCATTTTTGATGAGTAATAATATTCCACACCTCAACCCAATACACAATGTGATCGATATGAATCAAATTATGTGTTTCAATTTTAAAAGGACATTTTTGTAAAAAAGTAAAGTGACATACTCAAAACTGATCAAACACAATAATATTGTTTTGAAACATTAGGAATATGATCCAAAAGTCATTTGGACATTTATGAATCAATTTAACCTTAATATGACACACAATATGACTGGTATGACTCAAAGTGTATCTTTTTATTTAAAATTTCTCCAATTTTAGTAAAAATGACAACTGACTAACTAAAAACTGAGTAAATGTATTCAATTTTTTAAACTAATTTAGGAAAATTATCCATAATTCATTTTAGATGAGTAAGAATTACCCATACTTCAATTAGATACACAATGTGATCAATATGAGTCAAAGTGCATGTTTGAATTTAAAAATTACATTTTAGAAAAAAAAATTGACATACTCAAAACTGAGAAAAAACCCTCATATTGTATTGAAACTTTAGGAAAATGATCTGTGAGTCATTTCAGATGTGTACAAATTAGCCTCAACTCGATCTGATTCATGGTATTACTGGTATGACTGAAAGTGCATCTTTTTATTTAAAATTGTCATCAATTTTAGTAAAATGGACAACTTTCCTACTAAAAACTGATATAAAACATTCGTATTGTTTTGATACTTTAAAAAAATGATCCATAAATCATTTTTGATGTGTAGGAATCATCTAGACCTCAATATGTTGCACGATGTGCATGGAATGACTCAATGTGTCTATTATTAATTTAAAATCAACAGTTTAGTTCAAAAAATTTCACTCACTTGAAACAAATCAAACAAGCTCGTATTTTCTTGATAATTTAGGAGAATGATTAATAAGTCATTTTTTGACATGTTGAAATCAGTTTCACATCAAACTAATACACTATCTAATTAGAATGATTCAAAATTATGTGTTTTCAGTTTAAAATGACATTTTAGTAAAAAGACAACTGACGTACTCAAAACCAACAAAACACATTCAGATTGTTTTGATACTTTAGAAAAATGATAAAAATGTCATTTGAGATGTGTTGGAATTAGCCACACCTAAATCTGATGTGTGGTGTGGCTTATATGACTCCAAGTGTATCTTTTTATTTAAAATTGACATCAATTTTAGTAAAATTAAAACATTCTATTAATTTATTTCTTTATATTATTACTAACTTAAGAATTTTTTCTATTATAGAGGTGTGTTATTTTTCTCAATCAAGTGTTTTTTTTTCAGAAATTTCATGAGTCAGGTCAGGATTAAAAGATAAAGGAACATTGATGTTTTTGAATGTATGTAATAATTTGTATTTATGTAATTATATAAACCAATGTTTAAAATGTCTATAATATAGTTTTCTTTTCCTGTGTTTGTATTGTAAATTTCATTTCATTTAAATCTTGTATTTGTACTTAATTATATTGATATCTAGTGTGTTTTTAGTCCTATGGTGTACTATTACAACACACTGTAATATGACCCTTTATCAGCATTTTTAAATTCACTGATAAAGGACACACTTATCAGCACTTCTATAAGCATTGATAGTTTGTTCCTTTAGAAGAACTAAATTAAATTTATGATAATGGTCCCATTAATTAGTGTTTTGTAGTTCCGACATAGAACCCCTTTATTAGTGCTTTTTTAGTGCTTATAGAAGACCGGGGCTTTTAAACTTGCACATGTAGGCCACACTTTTCTTGCACTGATAGAGTACGTTTCTAGGGATGTTAAATGCTAGTTATGTACTAGTGGCATGCTAGTGCTGATTTAATGAAATTTTTTCCTATAAAATTGTAGTCATTCAATGTCATTTCCACATCATCACTACATCATTGGTTAATCTCGACCATTGATACTGTTTTGATCAAATCTGGGTCTATCAGAGTTCGTTTCTTGTGATCTATGAGTCGATTCTCACTATTTTCACCATTCTAGGCACATCTATAAAGTTAAATTTTAAACAATCTTACTACATAAATGAAAGAAAATACTAGTAACATGATTAAACTTACCACTTTTGATTATATCATTTGAAAACCCAAAATAGAAGATCTTTTATATATTAAATAATTTTGGTGGCTTGCAATGGATATCACTAATCCCATATTAGTGTAATCATAGTAATATTCAAAAAGTGGCCAATCTAGTGAGAAGAAATCTATGACTAATCCTTAATTGATACAAAGTGGTCCATGCTCAATAGGATGTTCACTGTTCAAATCCGGTAGTAGTTCGATAAGAATGGTTTACAATGTTTTTCCAATTAATATGGTGCTTATATTATATAGTGGAAATTGGAAAACATGTACATATATAAAATCACATAGAATAAATATTTCTTGATTTTTCATCTTTTCAACATGAAGTATAAGGATGGGAACAACATATTGGAGAACATTAGAGAATTAAAAAGTGTTGTTGATGAATTAAATTCCCTGAAAATGTTGGTGAATGATGAGTTTTAGAATCTCTTGATGTTCAGTTCATTATCGAAGACATGAGGCACATTGGTTTTGTTATCTAGAAATTAAACACCTAATAGACAGATCAGTATTAAAATGGTTAAATACAGAATATTTTATGAAGAATAACCAAGGAAGGATGAAGGATATACTCTATAATTAGAGGGTCTTATAACTGCAGGACAAAGGAAATATAAATGATATAAAAGAAGTATAGGACATGAATCTCATGATCAGAATTAAAAAAGGTGGAAGTATAAAAATCACAATTGATATATGACATGAAGTGGTGCCATTGTGAAAATTTTCAATACTTTATCTAGTAGTGTCATAATATAAAGGCTGAGAAGATAAATTACAAAGGTAAATACCTAAATAATGATTTCACATTTTTTAATGATGAGATCATTATTATTCAAGAAGATCAGGTCAAACATGCAAGACAAGACTCGATATGAGTGATTTATTTAAGAACATCCTACCATGTCACAACCAAAATATATTTAATCTCATCTTAAAATTTTAGTAAGTTTTAGAAATGTGATGATGTGAAATAATGGTACATCCAAAATTAATAGTATTGGTCATATTTTTATAGTGACTAATATTGGATGGAGGTTTTTGTTAAAATATGTGAGGTATATTCTTGATATAAACATCAATATGATAACCATTATAATTCATGATGATGATGGATACATCAGTTCCTTTGTAATTGGAAAATGGAGAAAAACCAAATGCAATATGGTAATTTATAAATGAAATAAAAATAATTATCTTTGTCTCACAAATGTTAAACTATGTGGAAGAGAAGTTAGTGAATAAAAAAAGGTTTTTATAGAAGTGTTTCATAGATGACTTGGCCATGTGAGTGAGAGATGAATCAGGATTCTATCTAGGAAGGATCTATTTTTAGGAATAAAAGGTGAAAATTTGAATACATGTGTTGAATGCATCATTATAAAAAAACACCATGTATCATTTCATGTATATTTACCATCCATAAAAGTGAATGTTTTAGATTTTGATGCAAACTGATTTCTACATAATGATCTCTATGTTGATTAGAGGTGATATTTATTTTGTGACTTTCATTAATGATCATTATATAATTGTTCGTAATTTTTTTTAAAACTAAATGTAAGGTTATGTTATTTTTAAATAGTTTCTTGTGAAGGTGGAAATAAAAACGAGTATATGACTGAACTGTGTGTTTACAGACAATGGGGAGAGTTTAATGGTCAATTTATGGAATACTATAGTATTTTTGGCATCATGATAGAAAAATTAGCACTGAAAATACCTCTGTATATTTTTATTATCGAGAGGATGAAAAATCCATCTGTGAGGGATTCAAGTGTATGTTTTAAAATGAAAAGACACTAAACACAGTTTGGGGGAGGTAATGTGGATTGGAGATCATCTTATCAAAATTTATCCATCAATTCAACTAAAATATGACATACGAAAATGATTTTGTACATTTAAATATGTTTTATACAAAATCATTAGAGTATTTGGATATAGAGAATTTGTTCTCATCTTAAAAACTGAGAGGGAGTGTCAGGATGAAAAGGAAAAGTATTGTATCTTTTCACGAAATTCTCGTGAGGAGTTTGACTACCAAATATAGGATCTTATCAAAAATATTATTTTCATAAGTATGTATGTGGTAATTCTGGAAGATCAAACATCTAAAGATTATGATAAGCCAAAAAATCCATAAAAGTGTAAGTCTTGAGAAATTCCAGGTAATCTAGAAGTAGTCAAACAAAAATAATTTCTAAATAGATCAAGAGGATTCTAGACACTAATAAAACATCACTGCCAGGTAAAATGACTCAATCTGCTGATATGTCTCCATAATTTGATATTCCTAAGTAAATTTTACATAAAACATGGTAGAGTAGATCCATCAAAGAATTAAAATCAAGTCATAATTACTCACTGCATTAGTATGTGATGCTCACAGATAAAGCAGAACCATAAAATTATGATAATGTGATATAGATTTAGGAGAAGTTGGAATGGAAAAAGAGTATTCACGAGGTGATACAATATTTTCACAAGAACCACATATTTGATTTGGTAAAGTTACCACATGGAACTAAGACAATTAATAACAAGTGAGAGTAAAAACTTAAAGGATAAGATAGAAACTCATAACAATGGTATGGATCCAAGATGGATATGAAGGGATTAAATTTTTTCTCCTTTTGAAAAAATGTATTCTGTTAGATTTATTATTAGATTAGAGGTTAGTCTCAACATGGAGGGTCAAAAAAGGATGTAAATACTACATTCTTACTTGGTGATCTTGAATAGGTGATATACATGAATGAAAAATAACTTTTTTATTTCCAAAACACTTTTATGGAAAAAATTGATAAACCACATGGTTTAAACACCATAATAAATTATAGAACCATTGAAGAAAACATTATTATCCTAGAATCATTAACCCTAAATAATTTCTAGGAGATAGAGGATACCCAAATGTATGAGTTAATGGTATAATATTTTTGAATCATTTTTAAATAAAAATGCATATAGGAGAATGAATAGACATTTCTCACATTGTTGGAATTCTGAGTATATTCTTATTGAATCTAGAAAAGGATCATTAGAGAATGGTCAAATGGATATTAAGGTATCTATGAGATACATCCAGTCATAGTTTATGTTTTGGAACTAATAAATCTATTTTGGAAGGATATTAATATGCTGATATCATCGGAGATATAGACACGAGGAAATGCATATTTTGATACCTGATATCATTGGAAAGGAGAGTGGTTTCATGGAAATAATAACTTCAAAAGTTAGTTACCTTATATACCATGTAAGTAAATTATTTCTCAATCACTGAAGGTTACATAGAGATACTATAGATGAATAATTTTTTATAGAAGTTGAGATATGCTTAAAAGAATTTAATTCATTATTGTGATGGTTATAGTTCTATTCATCTTAGCAAGAACCCTGCATTTCATTATTTATCCAAACACATTGATGTGTGATATCACTAGATTCAAACTACATTAGAAGATAAATTATTGGAAATTGAGAAAATACAAAACAATGATAATGGGACAGATAGGATGAAAAAGGTTCTACAAACAGAGAGGTTAGAAGCCTACATGTTGATCATAGGTATAAATTCAAACCTATATTCATCATGATTGGGGGGGATTATGGGAGAACTAATAATTTGTGGGAGTAAAATTTGTTGGAGAAACTTGCAGAAGGTTTTTTAAATATCTCCTTTTGTGGTAAACCAATGTGGATGTTAACTGATGACATGGACATTTTCATCAGGTAAATGAACCACATGAACTACCACTTTGACTACTAAAATTTTCATATTTAAATTTTATATTCATGCTCTTATAATTTTAATTATAATTATACAAAATTTCATATAGATAAGAGAAATAGAACATTACCCCTTTCTCATGTGGACATAGTCACACTTCTAAACCATGTTAAATTCCATTTTTCTTTTTGAATTGATTCTCTATTCACATTTGATTCATCATCTAGGACTTCCGCTACCCCAAAAAGTTGAGATCAATTTCCCTTTGCTTTATCTTCTTTGGGGACCAAATAAAATCAACTAACCCACTATGATCTTTGTTAAAGCCCTATGTCACTTTGAATTATAATTTACCAAGTCTTAATTCGTATAATTCAGAGTTTAATTGACATAATCCTTTCTTAATTAGTCTCAGATCAGTTAGATCAAATGTTCATCCTCTACTAACATCGTAAGAACTCAACGCCATACAGTTGGTTTATGGATAAAAGTTATACTTGCTTATATGAGGCCAAACATTTCTTATGAATCTCCCTATCTATTCTTACGAAACTACTCAATTTTGGTTTTAATATTACATAGGTCGTATTTAATATTATGTATCTCAACCCCTTTACTTAATTATTATGTATCATGAATGAAACACCTGGAATATTAATCTTACAAACTTGGACACCATTATAGGATTCTAAAATTATGCATACATAAGAACAAAATGATAATCTTATGAATAAAATTATTTGTTGAGATAAAGATCTTAAACATCCTTCATGAACTCAAATTTTATTCTTACACATGAACCCCTAATCCATTAAAAAAACAACTTTAATATTATGTAACATTAGATAAATTTATACCTTTTCAAAACGTAAAAAAAAAATTAATCTTTAACTCCCATTAATTATAAAAAACACATTTTTATTTAATATTGAATTAAATCACTTACATACCAATTTAATAAAAGAAAAATCAATTTAAAATATTTAAGAATTAATGTTCAAAACATTTAATCATCCAACATTAAAAATCATGTTATCAAAAAAATTATTAAATAAATATCAAATTTCACACAGATTATTCTCTTACCCTGAATTCATCATTAAAATATCATTTTAATTTTATGATCATCATAAAATGACATCTAATGTTGAGTAAAATTTAAAATTAATGTATTTTTTAAAATAATTTACCAAAATAACATCATTTTCGTTGTTTTTATTGAAATGATCATGGGGGTCAAGGGGGTTATTTTATAATGGTAAGGAATGGTTTATAACCACAACTTCCCTATATTACAAAAAATGATCCCACAACAAAAATTAAAATCAAAATAACATACAATTATAATTCCATATAATATAATATAATAATAATAATATATATCATAATATTATTGTCTTATACATCCTTGTAAAAAATGTAAAAATAATTATAATTTCAATAAATGAAATTATATTTATATTCATAGGTATATACTATATATAAATATATTTATCATTATAATAATGGTAATTTTTTTATAATATCTTTGTCCTGAAAGGGATTTTTTTTTTATTATCTTGATAAAAATTGTTTTTTAACAAGGTTGAGAAGGAACCCCTACATGAATCACAAGCCTAGATGAACAAATGACTTGAAGAATACATTGCCCAAAGGCTAAGAGGCACATAGGCTTCAAAAGGTACCCCATAGACACTACATTGGAGAAACCCCTCTCAACCATAGTGTCATCTTCCACTATAAAAAAATGGATTATACCAATATAAATTTATTAACATATAATATATTTGTTGGTTAAAATGTGCAATTCAAATAGATATTAAGTTTTATTGGTATTAATTTTAATTACCAACACTTATTTTTAACAATCAATTTATTTTTTTATATTAATAATTCCACACTAACAAATAATTTAACAATAATTAAATCCATTTCTTTATCATATCAACAGTAATATTTTTTTTACCAACAATTGAATCTATTACTATTAATTTTTATTACCAAATTTGTTTTAATATTATAATTTTTTTTTGTAATAAATTATTCATTAACATGAAATATTTTACCAAAAAATGAATATATATATATATAAATACAATTTTCAAAAAATATTATAAATTATATATATATATATATATTATTAAAATAATGTAATCATATGTTTTCATTGAAAAATTATATTTTTTTGATATATAATATATATATCAGATATAAAATCGATGATAAATGATTACATATATATATATATATATAATTTTACTATATATATAATATATTTTTATTCAAAATATATATAAATCTAATTTTTATTATTATATATAAATCTATATGTATAATAATGCTAGGTCTTCTACTTCACATCTTTCACCCTTACATACATTAATTCCCCTATAAATTGTGCCCCTCTTCCACCACATCAAACCACTCACAAAGCCACCCATTTTGCAGACTCTCCGCTATGATTCACCGTACCAAATAAATGAGCATCCTTCCAATCATACAACCATTTCTCCACAACTCAGAAGTAGGAATTCGTTCTCTACATACCATCATCTTTTTGCAGGAAGGAGGTCAGTGTTGTACTTCTCTTCCCTTAATAGCACATAAGCACCCCTAATATTCAGTAACTTTAATTGTATTCTCTTATTCTAGTATGTATTAGATTACCAGAAATTTTTATCCATAATTTCATGTTCTATTTGTGATCCCACGGTACATGAAACCAGATCTTGATACCCTAATTTCATTCCCTTATTTAATTTTCTTCTCAATCATTGGTTGGTTTCTGTAATATCTCTTCATTATTGCTCTTGTTTTTAGGTATGTTCTATTTTTATATTGTCTAACAGTATTCCATTTTTCATTCCAGAACACCATTAAATGGATATTCCAATTTTCTGTTATATAACTAGTAGTTCACTTCCAATAGATATATATTGCATGAATATTATGTGTATTTATAGTACATTAATTTCCATTACCAATCTCTTAAATTTTGAGAAAACCATACAGTCACCGATGCATCTTATTTCACTATTTATTAATTTTTTTGACTCGTAGTGATTTGTTTTTGGAAATAGATTAAAAAATAAATTTTTTAAATATATTGTTTGTGTTTTAATCCATTACATACAACATGTTTCCCATTTTTCATTACTACATGTATTTCTCATTTTCTTGGGTATCATCTTCTCCTACTGTGAAGCCATGAACCTTATTCCATCTTTCCTAGACAAAATATTACAACACATTGATTTTATGCTAATAGGAATGTTTCATTTTTCACATTTATACCATTAAATCATATTTAAATTTTAAAATCCATTGTATTTAGGATGTTAGTATTGCATTGTGTAAAACCCGGATATTACATATTTTTCATATGAAAACTGTAAACATTGTATATGAAAACCATAAATTCCCATATAATGATTATATTTTTGGTATATTCACAATACATATGAACAATACATATACATATTCTATATATATATTTTAGAACCACACTACATATATACTTTTTAATACCAATCGTGAGTTGTACTGTTTATTATACCATAATTCATATATGTCACATATGGAATTCAACTACAAAAATACTTATAAAGTGGCCATATTATATTGAAAATTTACCAGTTCTCAAAAGAAACACGATTCTCATAAAATTCTGTCAAAATTTTACATTCAGACTATAAAATATATGTTTTTTCTTTTTTCAATTTCTTCCATTATTAACTTATAGGTATATGTTTCTTTCTTTATTTACTCATAGGTACATGTTTCATTATATATACAATTACTTCTACTTCCATTATTAACTTATAAGTAAATTTTTCATTCCTTTTTTAAAAAATATGTTTCATTATTTACATCAACTATATTAATGTCTATGGTGGAAGTTTAAGAAATAACATTTGAGAAGTCGAAAACATTATTACATCTTCATCAACTAGAAAAACTATGGAGCAATATTCTACTATATTTTTCAATTCTAAATTTCAATTATTAATTACTATTTTTATAATAAATAATTTATGTTTATATTATAATATACAATATTCACATATAAAAGTGTTACTCATATTCTTACACTTTACTGTGACTTATTACTCAATATATAATGATATGTTATACTCATCAATATTAAATTAAAATATGAATACATTTATATATGCACTATGTAATATTTATATGTTGAAAAATTCACATAGAACATGCAAAAACACTAGAAATATTTAACATTTATGAAAAAATGCATACATCACACACCATGTGAGAGTCAATTGTGGCAGTCATTATTTTTTTTTTAAAAATAATCTATTTAAATGAAGTTGATGAAAATGTTATGAACATCATTAAAAAATATAAATATAACATACATGTTTTTATTGATCTTGATAATGAGTAAAATAAAATAAAATATTGATAATAACTTCAAAAATGAAACTAGACACCCACTCTAATTCCTAATGAATTTTGAAGTCATCTTACATTCTCTTGAAAATAAACAAATTTCATAATTTTTCAAGAATAGGTATGAAAACCTGTTTCTATCAAAATTACTAGAAAAGAAACTATTTACATCCAAATCATTGGAAAAGTAAGTAAAAATATTCACACAATAAACTATAAATTTTAGTTCATATATTTACAAAATTTAAAACACTTAATGGTTATCAATTGTAGAAATAACCCTCATTTTACATAGTAATACCAATGGTATGATGGTTTCCCATTAGATTTTAGTCACAAATTATTAATTATAATTTCATGGTCTATGAAATTCACATAAAATAAAAAGTTAATTTATGAAAAAATATTAAAAAAATTAATAAGAAAAGAAAACATATAGTTGATCAGATGAGATTTAAACAAGTTTTCTATTATGGATATATTGATATACATTGAATTAAGGTCTCTATAATGTCAAAAATGGGCACCTATATGATGTTTTCATTTCATTCATGCAACCCCAAGAGCTCAAATAAATTATAAAATTTGAAAGAACTAATTTTTATTAATCATTAATAATTTATATTTATCAAAGAATCAGTTTGAGAACTAATATTTGTTAATATAATATAGGTATTTTCATCAATACATATAAAAAAGAGATTATTTAAGTTTTTATATTAATAAAATTTAGTTATGAAATAATACTGTGATCATATATTGAGAATTAATATGTGTACAGTAAAACAATAGTTATATTATGATCAATATATGTATCAGAACAAGTATTTTTTTTCTTACAAAACAAATCATATTCCATATGAATTGTGAATTAATATTACATGTTATATTTATGTATTTTATTTTATAACTAATATATAATATAGAGAACTGCTATTCATTTACCAAAACTATATATACACATCAAAATGATTGTTTTTAACATATTTTTTTTTGATCAATACATATTAGAAAAAAGTTCAATTTTGTATTCTGATAAAAATAAATATTAATTCAGAATTAATAATTTGATCTAACATATGTTAAAAAAATATTAAGATACAAAATATATGTATTATAAGTTTTATTACATATATTTTAATATTTATTTTGATATCAAAATATTAGTTCTGATACATGTTTCAATACTTTTTTGATTAAATAAAAATATATGTTACATCATAATAAATAAATATTGATCAAAATATTAGTTCCTAACTAATATTACATGTATATATTTTAATAAATATATATTTGTTCTATACATCTCAAAACAAAAAATAAATATTACAATTTAATATATGCACTAATATTAAATATATGAAATTAATTTTATGGTTTGTCAAAATAGATATTTGTAGGAAACATTTTAATAATGTGTTATCTGAATTATGAACTAATATATATGTTTAACCAACCACATAATCATGAATCCTATATTTGATATACACAATACTAAAAATTCAAAAATGTTATAATTTTAATGTTAAACTTAAAATATAGATATAGATTATAGTATAATGATATAAAATGAAAACATATTTTTTTGGAAACCTGCATGGGAAAATCAAATTGGTTCACATGCTCCCAATAACAGTTTCCCTCAACAAATAACAAAATTAGTTGGATGGGAATCAATTTCATCATATTTATTTATTTTTTTTCTTAAATTTAGTTATCAAATTTTTATTTTAATCTATTTTGTAATCATTTTATTTTCATTTTCCGATAGCATTAAATATACCACTTAATTCTCTTTTAACCAATGATATATGGTTCATATTAACATTTTTTGACATTGTATTCAATATTATTATTATGAATAATCCACATATTGAATTTTCCATTTCTATTCTAATTTAAATTACATTATAATATTGATTCTTGTTTCATATAATAATAAATTATTTAATACGGGTATATTTGCTATAATATTTTGATGACAAAGATGAAATAAAAATAAAAAAAATGCTTTTGATTTGGATTTTTTTAGTTTAAGAAGAAATGATATTTTATATCCCCTTTCCTATGATTCCAGTATTATATAGAAGATATGAATTATCAGCTTTCAAAATATTGATTCTTTTATTGGAAATTACTCATGGAAGTTTAGTCTCTTATGTTTGCACATGAGAAGTACTAGTTAGGCATAATTTTTAATTTGAAAATTTCATTCATCACTGTCACGAAAAAGGCCGGGTCTCCATCCGACCCGGCGCCCGACCCGGTCCGCGGCAAGAACTGAAGGGCATTCCTGATCCCCACGGGCTGGCACAAGTGCCCGAGTATCAAAATAAACTTGGGAACGATTTACCTGGATGAATAAATATAAAACAGACAACAAGATGATTAAATTGAAACTAAAAATTGACAACCCAACAGACCCTTATACCATGTTCAGATTTAAAGTTTACAACTTGAACCAAAAACCCAAAAGAAACTACATCAAAGGAAACCAAAACTCCAACACAAACCTCTGTGCGACATGAGGAGTCACATCCCCAAGCCACCGCTACCAACCCAACATGAGGATGTCACTGACAACCCGAACCACCAATGCTAACCCCACTGCCTCAACATGGAAAGAGAAAAAAAGAAACATAATCTACATACACCCAAAAGAGTATGTAGGTTGTGAGATAAAAGCCCAGTAAGATGCCACCGATAAAAGGTTCCACGTACAACTATTAAATGACAAATACATTTGCAATTTTAATTAAAGAAAAGAACTAAAAGATTGAACAACTTTAGAGAAAACGGGTTTAGAGAAAGTAGTTTTAAAAAGAAACAATTGGAATTGAAACACACACACACACACTTACTTTTAAAATAACCAAAGTGTCACACTGATGAGCGTAAATTAACCAATGAGCACTAATATGGGAGAGGCCGCATGGGTGTTAGCTAGCTCAGGTTCCTAGATCTTCGTGTCTCGGTGAAATGTGGCTTAGAAGGCCACGACCCTCAGAAAACGTGACTTAGAAGGCCGCAACCCTCAGAAAACGTGGCTTAGAAGACCATGACCATCATAATAGAATATGTTTTGTTAGTGTTGCAATCGTCAGTCCTGCTAGTGAAACCAGGTCAAGTCACCTCTGGAATACTAGCCCACTAGTCTAGTTCACCCTCCTAGCTACCCGAGCTTCCCATTTGTGCTCATGTAGTTCAGAGTTCATGTCACATGTTATAACAATATAATCAAACCAAACAAATTCCTACACACACCAAAACCACCATTTGCACACCCAAAAGCCATTTGAAATAAAAAGAAAACTAAAAATATCTCAAAGATAAATTTGCAGCAGTTACAAAACCAATTAAAACAACTGCACAATCAAAGAAATCACTTTCATTATCAAACATGCCACTAACAGAATTTATTAAAAAAATTCCACACACGTCGCATGACATTAAGCACCAAAAAAATATTCACACAATTTACCCAAAACAATTTTCACCCCTAATAATTATTCAATAAAACAATTCCAATTTTCATAAATAAATTTTTTTAAGAGTAGAAACATAGCTTCACACACTAGACTAACCCAAACCCTCAGACCTGACCATACGCGCGCCTCGTCATCTTAGGAACACAATCTACATTATGCACATAATAAAAGAAAACCACCCACACAGTTAAAAACACCATTGCTGTAATAAAACAAACTACCATAAATTTTTTTCAAACCATTTCAAAATATATTGCATGACTTTAAATGACAAAGACCTATTAAAAGTTCATTTTTGACTAAACACAACCAGACGCAATATCAAAACACCAATTTCACCCTTTTTTCACATCAAAACACACTAAACCTCAAGTAAAATTTAACTCACCAAACTAACGAATTAATAAGCTAACCACACAACTAAAAGAATCACTAGCAATTAAAAAGAAATAAGACTTCAGTAGAAAGTGCACACATAGTATAAACAGGATACTAAAAAAAATTCAACTGCAAATCAAACCTCATAGAAAACCAATTTCGAACGACAAAAATTAATTAAATAAAACTCTATATTAATTAAACTTTCAAATTAATTAATCAAATAATAATTAAACATGGAACCACCTACCTCGGTGTAGACTGACTTCCCGATTTGGCACAAAACTTCCACGACATAATGAACACATCGCAAGGAGTCTCTAACAGACCCTAAAACCAAACATCAAACCATTTGTACCCAAAAACAAATCAAAGAAACACCAAAATCTAACCTGATAGTCTACCGATGGAAGAAACGACCAACCGAGGAGAAACACACCTTCGGAGAGGGTGCAGAAGGCTGGCCGAGTAGAACGAGGTGGTGCTGGAGGTGCGTCGCGCTGGTTGGAGGCCTGCCGGAAGGGGGCGCGCCAGAAAAATTTAATCGAAATAAGGGGAGATGTGCAAGGGGGTCTCGAGCCGGATGGGAGGGTTGTGCGACAGTGGTGCGGAGCACCGTAGGAGGTCGGGACAATGCCGGTCGAGAGCAGGAGGGGCACAGCTTGAAGGCGGTTCGACCAGGGGGAAGGGTGCGAGTATCCGACCAAAGGAGGAGGGCGGTCCGAAGGGGAGGGTTATAGGCGGTGAGGGAAGGCTGGACGCCGCTAGCAAGGGCGGCGCGAGGTGAGCTGGAGAGGCGTTGGTCCGGGTGCAGCCGGAGGGAAGGTGGAGGACGGCTCTGGCGAGGGAGGAGGTTGCACGACGGTATTCGCATGCGCTAAAGGAGGCCAGCGGGTGAGGGGGGGAGGTCCGGCGAAGTGGTGGAGGGAGTTGGGGCTCGGCATGCTGGGTGTCGTGCCGTGCCGGAGGATGGAGAGCCGGTGGCGACTGGTTAGGGTTGGGAGGATGCACCGCAAATCAGAGGGAGGGGAGGGAGAGGTAATGCGCGACAAAAGACAGGGGAAGCAAGAGAGAAGAGGAAAAAAAAAATAAAAAGAAAAAGAAATAAAAATAAAAGAAAAATAAAACCTAAAAAAATATACATTAACTTAAAATAATAATAATATTGTTAATAATAATGGTAATATAAGTGTTAAAAAAACATGATGTAAAATAAAATTATAAAGATAGCTTAAAAATAATTATTATCACATTAAAATCTTAACAAAATTTAATAATTATAGTAACAATGATAAAAGTGACATGCTGAAAATTTTATAACCTTTATAAAAATTTAATATTATCTAGCTAATTAAAATAAAACTAAAATAATAATAAGAGGAAGAATAATAATCCCCAAATATAATAATAATAATATTAAAACTATTAAATTAATTAATCTTTTCTCAAATTTTATGTTGCGTTTAAATTATTATTCAACTTGTCAATTAAATGATTACCCATGCACTGGGTAGGTCGCACAAACACCTGACGAAGCCATGCGTCTTTGCCCGTTCCTTACCTGTGTGCCGAACACTACCAGGCTAAAACACTTGTTTACCATTAAAACGCAAAAACTCAAGTCGGGTTTGGCAATGTGCACGGTTGTGTGCAAGGTCACGCACCCAAATAATAACACATTTAATTAAAAAAAAACATCGTCTAATTACGATTGGGAACTACACACGGTCGCGCGTACGGGCGCACACCCTTATAAGATCCCAAACCCCTTTTAAACTAGAACCAATTCAAACCGAAACTCAAAAGAAAGACCAGAAATAATTAAATTAAAATAAAGCATGGTCGGGGTGTGACAATTCTCCCCACCATGACACTTTCTGCCCCCAGAAAGTCCCAAAATACAAGGTCAACCAAGGGTTCCAAGCGAGACCATGAAGATGCTTAAACTAGAATCACCAAGAATCACCAAGAAGAATAGCCAACAACAAGGAATTTACCTTCAAACATGACTAAAACATGGAACACCTCGACCCCTGACTTAGGGATCACCAGGGCCGCTCGAGATCTTCCAAAACGCTCGTCAGGCGACCCACTACTCAAGCTAACCAATTAGCATGGTCGAGGTCGGGCGGAGCAGAAGTAAGGGAGTTACCCCGCCAAGCTCATTTTCAAAATAGAGTCTCCCCCAAACTCATCATATGGTGGTCTCCCCACCATATTTGGGTTCTCATCAAACATTGGTCTTTCAGACAAAAACAACTCAGCAACTCGGACAAACATATAACACTAGTTTGACCATCCAAGCTCCCTAAATTTAACCAAACCAACATAAGAGGGGACGCCGGTAAGACCCGCATTGGGTATCCCCACCATCTAAAAATTTCCTAACACCACGGAACCCGCGCTGGCATTCCCAGTTTACTTTAAGCAATACTAACTGAACACTTCATCGCGAACCCACCACACGGGCCGAACCGCACTGATTATTTATACAGTGGACAACACTCTGCCACATTAGATAGCTTTGATAGCAGAAACCCCTAACCAGGAGGCGAACCAGACAGGCGCACAACAATTCCACAAGACATGTGCATCTCCGACCATAAGAAAGTTCACGGAGCACACCCACTAGATTTACAAGAATACGGATTTTTCCGAACCTCTTTAAGGCCCAAGAGGAACTCCCACAAACTAAGACTGCAACAAGGATACACAAACTTCATACCCATCACAAAAAAATGAAGCCTTCAGAGGTGATACTGCATTAAGGATATTTAATTTGTCCCCATCCGTCATTGCGGACTTAAGTCAGACCAAACTCGTACCACATCCGATGAGTTTTGACTGCGTGCATGCTTCACCCCGAGACCTATGGCTGGGGCACTGATGTCTGAAGCATCTCCATCCTCGCAGTCACAAGCTGACCACCTCTGACTGGAACTTCCTCCGCTGGAAAATCAGTCTGCATACTTCTCCTCGTGTCTCGCGTGGCCACTCTATTAACATACCAACTGAGAATTGCAGTGGACGACTTAGAGTGTCTTACTGACCACACTAGAGATAGGAGGTTGAGCTGTCTATCCGACATGCAACACGAACTGATGGAAGGAGCACTCCACAAACAAGTCCCTTTGGTTCACACTGTTCATCAGATGAGGGACCTAGTCTTACCACAATATAAACTGGACCAACAACTTGTACGATTTTTAGACAGACGATTCCACACTACTTCTCGGGCACATGGAACTAGCTCATCAGAAAGGTCAACACACCTCCTTCGCCGCATGTGGACTGGTCGAGCACCTACGAGATCAACCATATTCCTTGCCTTCACGTCTTTAGGTACAACCGTGGAATGAGGCTAGTCTTGAGGATCGCTCAGGACATCCTCATTTGAAACGAAAACAGAACAATCACCATTCACTAGTTTAGTCCCGCTCCACCAGACGTACTCGAGACAATCTTATATCCGCACAACATTTGGAGTTCCTCCAAAACCAGAGACACTTCCAACTTCCCAAATCACTCAACGTCATCCAACTGACATCGACGTCTACGAACAATCGACGCCACCGAGAAGAACCCAACTCTGCCACTCCACTAGGAGTATGGGCTAAGCCAAGAACTGAGAGACTTGCTGGAAACCCATGGGACATTTCTAGGGGGCATATCCGAACGAGAAACACAAAACCAAACTTCCACAAAACCAAGAATCTCACCAAACAATTACCCACATTCCAGACACAAACCAATAATTCCAATCTAAAACATCAATTCATTCTTAAATAAAAACACCCACTTGAGAAAACAAACACAGTACAATAAAACCCAACAACTATTTTGAAACCATCACTTTCACTTCGGACTCAAAACCATTTTTAAATTCCAAAACCATTTAAGCACAAAAACCCCTTTTTGAGAAAGTCCCACATTTCCAGAAACAAGATGCATCTTTTAAAATCAGTCACTCACCACTGATATTCCTGGATTCCTCGCAGATTTTCATTTCCGTGCCACCCAGGAACCCATCCACACAATCCACCAACTATCCATTAATCACTTCCACGTGCCCACACGAGCATCCAGAGGAATACCACCAGACAAAGAAAGGTTCTTCCACTCTAAAAAATAAAACATTTTCAATATTCCAAAAATACTCATTTTTTTTTCAAAAATCATTTCAATGATTCAAGAGAAATTTTAAAAATGCTTTCCATTTCTAAAACAACCCACTTCAATTTAAGATAAGCCAAGATGTTGTTTTAGGAATTCAATTTTTCAACAAATCAAACGCCAAATTTCCAACAAACAAGGTCCAAGAAAAACGCATTCCAAATATCATGTCAACCGCACACCAAAATAAAATAAGATCAGCAAAGTCTGCCTCCCTTTTTAAAGGAAAAAAATTTCGCGCCAATCCCAAAATTGGAGCAAGATGTCACAAACATTAAAGCACCTGGGCAGAGGACTAGTGGTCATGTCTAACCCGGTTACATGGTTTACCAGACCATTCCCTAGGCAAGCACTAACCACTAAGGGTGTCGAACCGTACTCTCAGGCATAACATGGGTCACTACTTCATGTGAGACCGCGCGCAGTACCGATTTACTCCTATTTTCATCCCCCATCCTCAAAGACCAAAGCCAAAACATAAATCCCGGACTACCCCTGGTTACTTGAGGATCGGAAAAAGTAAGAGTTCGTGATGCTCTTCTCGCACCTATCCCTCAAGTACCGACAATCCTATCTCTGATCTACCTGACACCCCAAATAACAAGAAAAAAACCTCCCTCTGATACCATTTTTTCACGAACCAGGCCGGGTCGCCATCTGACCCGGCGCACGACCCGATCCGCGGAAAGACCCGAAGGGCGTTCTCGATCCCCACGGGCTGGCACAAGTGCCCGGGTATCAAAATAAACTTGGGAACGATTTACTCGGATGAATAAATATAAAAAAGACAACAAGATGATTAAATTGAAACTAAAAACTGACAACCAAACAGACCCTTATACCAAGTTCAGATTTAAAGTTTACAACTTGAACCAAAAACCCAAAAGAAACTACATCAAAGGAAACAAAAACTCCAACACAAACCTCTGTGTGACATGAGGAGTCACATCCCCAAGCCACCACTACCAACCCAACATGAGGATGTCACTGACAACCCGAACCACCAATGCTAACCCCGCTGCCTCAACCTGGAAAGAAAAAAAAAGAAACAGAATCTACATACACCCAAAGGTGTATGTAGGGTGTGATCTAAAAGCCCAATAAGATTCCATCGATAAAAGGTCCCACGCACAATTATTAAATGAAAAATACATTTGCAATTTTAATTAAAGAAAAGAACTAAAATCTTGAACAACTTTAGAGAAAACAGGTTTAGAGAAAGCAGTTTTAAAAAGAAACAATTTGAATTGAAACACACACACACACACACTTACTTTTAAAATAACCAAAGTGACACAATGATGAGCATAAATTTACCAATGAGCACTAATATGGGAGAGGCCGCATGGTTGTTAGCTAGCTCAGGTTCCTAGATCTTCGTGTCTCGGTGAAACGTGTTTTAGAAGGCCCCGACCCTCAGAAAACATGGCTTAGAAGGCCACGACCCTCAGAAAACGTGGCATAGAAGACCACGACCCTCAGAATAGCATATGTTTAGTTAGTGTTGCAATCGTCAGTCCTGCTAGTGAAACCGGGTCATGTCACCTCCGGAATACTAGCCCACTAGTCAAGTTCACCCTCCTAGCTACCTGGGCTTCCCATTTGTGCTCAAGTAGTTCAGAGTTCATGTCACATGTTATAAAAATATACTCAAACAAGAAAAAGTCCTACACACACCAAAACCACCATTTGCAAACCCAAAAGCCATTTGAAATAAGAAGCAAACTAAAAATATCTCAAAGATAAATCTACAGTATTTACAAAACCAATTAAAACAACTTCACAATCAAAGAAATCACTTTCATTATCAAACACGCCACTAACAGAATTTATTAAACAAATTCCACACACGTTGCATGACATTAAGCACTAAAAAACAAATATTCACACGGTTTACCCAAAACAATTTTCACCCTTAATAATTATTTAATAAAACAATTCAAATTTTCATAAATAATTTTTTTAAGAGCAGAAACATCGCTTGACACACTAGACCGACCCAAACCCTCCGACCTAACCATACGCATGCCTCATCATCTTAGGAACACAATCTACATTACGCACGTAATAAAAGAAAACCACCCGCACAGTTAAAAACACCATTGCTGTAATAAAACAAACTACCAGAAAAATTTGTCAAACCATTTCAAAATATGTCGCATGACTTTAAATGCCAAAGGCCTATTAAAAGTTCATTTTTGACTAAACACAACCAGACACAATATCAAAACACCAATTTCACCCTTTTTGCACATCAAAACACACTAAACCTCAAGTAAAATTTAACACACCAAACTAATGAATTAATAAGCTAACCGCACAACTAAAAGAATCACTAGCTATTAACTAGAAATAAGACTTCGGCAGAAAGTGCACACATAGTATAAATAGGCTACTAAAAAAAATTCGACTGCAAATCAAACCTCAGAGAAAACCAATTTCACATGAAACAAATTAATTAAATAAAACTCTAAATTAATTAAACTTGAAAATTAATTAATCAAATAATAAATAAACATGGAACCACCTACCTAGGTGTAGGCTGACTTCGCAATTTGGCACAAAACTTCCACGGCACAACGAACACTTCGCAAGGAGTCTCCAACGGACCCTAAAACCAAACATCAAACCATTTGTACCCAAAAACAAATAAAAGAAACACCAAACTCAAACCTGACAGTCTACCGACTGAAGAAATGACCAACTGAGGATAAACGCACCTTTGGAGAGGGTGCAGAAGGCTAGCTGAGTAGAATGGGGTGGTGCCGGAGGTGCGTCGCGCCGGTTGGAGGCCTTCAGGAAGGGGGCGCGCCAGAAAAATTTAATCGAAAGAAGGGGAGATGTGCAAGGGGGTCTCGGGCTGGATGGGAGGGCTGTGCGACAGTGGTGCGGAGCATCGTAGGCGGTCGGGACAATGCCGGTCGGGAGCAGGAGGGGCACAACTTGAAGGTATTTCGGCCAGGGGGAAGGGTGCGAGTATCCGACCAAAGGAGGAGGGCGGTCTGAAGGGGAGGGTTACGAGCGGTGAGGGAAGGCTGGACGCCGCTAGCAAGGGTGGCGCGAGGTGAGCTGGAGAGGCGTTGGTCCGGGTGCAACCGGAGGGAAGGTGGAGGGCGGATCCGGTGAGGGAGGAGTTTGCATGGCGGTGGTCGCATGCGCCTAAGGAGGCCAGCAGGTGAGGGGGGGCGGTCCGACAAAGGGGTGGAGGGAGTTGGGGCTCGACGCGCTGGGTGTCGTGCCGTGCCGGAGGACGGAGAGCCGGCGACGACTGGTTAGGGTTGGGAGGATGCGCCGCAAATCAGAGGGAGGGGAGGGAGAAGTCCTGCATGACAAAAGAGAGGGGAAGCAAGAGAGAAGAGGGAAAAAATAAAAATAAAAATAAATAAAAATAAAACCTAAAAAAATATACATTAACTTAAAATAATAATAATATTGTTAATAAATATGGTAATATAAGTGTTAAAAAACATGATGTAAAATAAAATTATAACGATAGCTTAAAAATAATTATTAACACATTAAAATCTTAACAAAATTAATAATAATAGTAACAATGATAAAAGTGACATGCTGAAAATTTTATAACCTTTATAAAAATATAATATTATCTAGATAATTAGAATATAACTGAAATAATAATAAGAGGAAGAATAATAATCCCCAAATATAATAATAATAATATTAATAATATTAAATTAATTAATCCTTTCTCATATTTTATGTTGCGTTTAAAGTATTATTCAACTCATCAATTAAATGATTACCCATGCACCGGGTAGGTCGCACGAACACCTAATGAAGCCATGCGTTGTTACCCGTTCCTTGCCCGTGCGCCGGATGCTACCAGTCCAAAACACTTGTTTACCATTAAAACGCAAAAACTCAAGTCGGGTCTGGAAATGTGCACGGTCGTGCACAAGGTCTCACACCCAAATAATAACACATTTAATTAAAAAAATATCGTCTAATTACGATTGAGAACTACACACGGTCGCGCGTACGGGCGCACACCCTTATAAGATCCCAAACCCCTTTTAAACTAGAACCAATTCAAACCGCAACTCAAAAGAAAGACCAGAAATAATTAAATTAATATAAAGCATGGTCGGGGTGTGACAATCACCATCATCTTAACTATCTTTCTTGAACACCTATGTTTCTCATTGCACAAAATAGTTTTCTAGATTTTGAGTTATGTGTCATTTTCAATTTAAAATTTTGTCATTCTCATTTGAAAGTACTATTAATAGATTACATAACTGAATGTAGTGTTACTAGATTATCATATTTTGAGTTTGGGGCCATCTTAAATCAACTGTAGTGTCATTCTCAATCATTTATAGAAATTGTTGAGATAATATTTATATTACTTTTTATCATTTTTTTTATTTTCTGTTATAGTGGTCATGGGTTTTTTAATACTATTTTGGTCACTATTTATCTTCTTATGAAGGTAACTAGTTGTTATCTTGTTGTGGTCAATCGTTCTTCAAGTTATTCTTCTATTATTGTAGTCAATGGTTATTTTTATATCATACGTTATAGAGGTTGTAGTTTTTAATGGTTATATATTCTTGTTTTGGTCACTACATGGATAATATTCTAGTTGTTGATACCATACATTATTATTTGTATATCATGTATTCAGATTAAACATTGTCTTAAGGATTATTTTTTGGTGCTCAACATGCTTCTCATTATGGTAATTGTCTAAAGTGGAGGGAGCTGGTGCCAGGTGAAACTTTAAACATAAAAGGGCCTTCCACTACAATCAAAGGGATGGTGGTGATGTTGTGCATGTTTAGATCCACTACAACATATGATATCTTGTGTAATGTTTTGGGGAATCTAGATCCAATTTCTTTTCTGGATGGTTTAAATCAGGTGGAGCACAAATTTCCAAGTCATGTCCACTACAAGATGCTTCATTATTACTGCTGCCCAGTTAGAATTTCAGAATTTTTTGGTCAATTAGTGACAACATTAGAGGTGAGTAGGTTATATTTCTTAGGCCTCCAATGGTTTATGTCAAATACAAGACTCATTTCAAGCTTCATTATGTTTTCTATGTTTTGATTTATGGGGCAGATTTACTACTATTAGGGAATGGGGTTCATACTACCATTATTCAATCATTAAAGATCGATTTTCTAGTAAGGGAAGGTATTTCCATTTCCTAGTTCATTTTTTTCAAATTATTTTCCTATTAAACATTTTCCATAACCAAAAATAGCCTTATTTAAACTCATTTGGGGAGGCTAAGTTATTGAATTATTATTAGTGTAGGTGTAACCTAGTGGACCTGATGTTATAGATGGTTAGAATGCTGAAGTTATTTTGGACTCTCTTGATGTCTTTATCAAATTTTGATTCATCACATGTGATTTATGGTGGAATTTTAGCACGCATTAAAAGGAACATGGATTGTGTGTACTTGTGATGATTTCATTCACATTGAAAAAAATTTAGAATCTCCAATGAGAATCATACTGAAAAAATACAGGTAGTTGTTTCTTCTTCCAATGTATAATTTTTCAAAAATTTGTAAAAACATAATTTTGAAATGAATCTAAACTAGTAATCAGGATTTGAGTAATTGGCACTTTTGTATTGATCTTATTAAAATTTTATTAATTTATAAATCACCGCATATCAATTTTATAAAACCTATTTGAAACTTCTATATTAATTCATTGAAATGAACTTGACTGGGAATATTTGAGGATTTATACTCTTCTTTTAATTGTTTGGGTGAGATAGATGATGAATTTATTCCATACACAACTGTATTAAATGGAACATTCTTAAATGAGTGGTGAACCAAAATAGTGACAACCATCTAACAAATATATGATTCTATACAAAATTGCAAGAAATAGGCCCCACAAAAATATAAATAAAGGGATCTCCTTGGTGAATAATGACAATGAAACTCATCCCATATATGCCTCCTTACACCCACAATTACAAGTGTAAGTGCAAGAAAATAGATCTGTAATGTGACTTTCTTACATTAATGGATCCCGACACCAGAATGAACCCTGATAGTGACACCCGATGTGATGATTTTTTTTAAATTTTGTATGAACATGTTTTCGTAAAAAAGTCCCAATTTATAGTAGTTTTATATAACATAGTTTTTTTTTATTATTATAGATTTAATATAATAAATATAATAAAAATATTATATATATTTATATTAATCAATGTAGTATAACATTTTAGCAATAAATATTTTAAAACCCATGTAAATTATTTTTTTCTAAAAAATTATTTATACATATATTTTAATTTATGGTATTTATTATAATATTGTTAATAATATTATCAATTGAAATAATAATATTCCTAATAATATTATAAACAAATAAATTGTTCATATGGATCTGTTGATAAACATTTTAACAAACATACATATTATCTGTTGGTATTATTATAATTGTTATAAAACTATTTTTTTGTTGTAATAACATTTAGCGATAGTGTTTTTACCAAAACAGTTGTGACATGAAAATTTTTATTGGTAAAGCTCTTTAACAATATAAAATTCACTTTTACCAATAAGTATGTCCATTTTGGAAAAAGATAATTATTTTGTTGTGTGTTTCCAACATGTTTTCCTAAAGTTATGCCTATAGTCCACCACCACTACCACATAGAGGAAAAATAAACAAGTGTTTTCTTGGCTTCTCTATGATGGTCCTTCATCATCCAACCTTCCGAAATCTGATCATTCTTACATTGTCTTTCACTCCACTGACCTTAAAGCTCCTCTAATAAAAATCCTAGGGGTTTTAATGCATGAAATGAAGGATAAGTAACCTGAAGGCCTAGATACATGGCATGAGATCCCAAATCAGATGAGAAGTATTGATACGAAAGTACCACACTATTTTAACTTCTATAATAATAACACTATTGTAACATTGTAGTGTAATAGAAATCCATTATTGCCTGGTTTTTCTCCAATTCCTTTTTTTCGAACAATCCCAATTTTTCACTTAGTTGAGAGAGAAACCTAACTTGACCTAAAGTCCTATAATAAATGGATCAATGTCTTAGATGCACAAATAAATTACAAATTAGACTTGACTTCACCAAAATAACACATTTATGTCACCTATTAAATGTATGCATCTAGCTTACCACTTCACAATGATGTTGTCTTGACCTTGTCCCATGAAGAGATATATAGATCCTAAACCAAATGGTGTGTTCATCTTGTCTATACACAATATTGTGTCTAGTTATCTATGTATGGTGATTATTATCACCTTGATCTATCATCTCGATGATGGTACAGTGTAGTCGAACCACCCTACCTTGATGGGTTAAAGTCCCAATGGCCTAGAGGGACATCACATGCCCTAAAAGACTATTTTAAGAAAATAATATACCTCATATAGTACCCTACTATTGTATTTTCAATGCTAAAATGCTATAGTACTACTACAGTGACACCTTAATTTTTTTCAATATTTTCATCTGAGTTCATATAGGTTTTCATTGGATTTTGAGTGTGAATTCAGATATACCTTCCTGATTGTTTTGATTTATGTGTTTTATAGAATATTTGGCATGTCTACACAATAGTAGATAATATGGAAGAAAAGGCAGTTTCATGCGAAGCCACATACACCTCATTCAATGACACAATAGAAAAAAGGTGGATTTGAGTTTGATAATTAGATCTAGAGTAAATACATACTATAAATATCTACTCACATCATGAATGTGGACCAAAAAAGCTAAGGAGATACTTTCTAAAGACCATTAAAGTCATGAAGCTCCATTTTGGCCACTGACCACATGCAGAAGAAAATTCATAGTGTGAACACTAATTCACAATGTGACTCTTTGGAGTCAAATAAGACCTAGCCAACCTCTTGAAGGTCCCAAACATACCACAGTTGAAATCAAGAAAGATTCAGACTTTTGAAGACCTGAATTTTTGATCCACACCATGAAACATTAGTTATGACATGAAATATCTAGAAAAATCCCCATCAAAATCACCCTGATCCCATTTACACCATGAAATAATAATCTATTTCATGAATTCTTAATGTATCTTGATTTGGAAGATTTTATTTTACATAATTTTGGGGCTGGGCATCCAACCAATTTGAGCATGAGACCTTGAGCATGTTTTAAAGGCTTAAAAGAGGAATTCAACCATAAATGTTGGTCAACCACTGGGAGTCTACCACATGGATTGTAACATAGAGGAAGCTTATAGTTATGTTTTTAATCCTTTTTTTTCTATTTACAACAAATTACTAAAAAAATTGAATTATTTTTTGTTTAATACTATTATATTTTCTCGAATATTTATTTTATATTCTTAGTTACATGGTTATTATTTTGAACATCATCAGGGATCACATGATAATTTTTGGCTAGATCCATACGAGGGAGAGGTCCTCATGGAAGAGGGTGTGTACCATGTTTTTTTATTCAATTTTTCTTATAGGGTGATTACATATATTAGTATTATGATGCTCTTAAATGTTTCTTTCATTCATTATTAAATCAATGACCAAGTGTTATTGTCAATTAATAAAACCTATCATGATAATAGAAATTAATTCCCCAAAAATGAATTAGATTATTATTATATATTTACAATCATATCTTAATGAATTTTATTTTATTTAATTCAACCATCCATGAAGAATTAATATTCTAGCACAGTTCAATAGGACTTGACCATATTCGTATCAATATAATTGATTAATTTCACAACTATTGAATATGACTATTTTATGAGTGAATTTAGATTACCTATTTAGTAAAACCATCCTTGTAAATTGGTTCCCCTTTATTCTCTATTTTATGTTTTCTTTAGTTAATTTATTTGACTCTTTAGTTTATTAATCTAATTAAAATAAATTTTACAATATGATTCTGAGAAGATCTTGATGACCTGAAATTTATTCAAGAGTTATTTATGTTCTTCCCTATTCTATGTGTGATCAACCTTGGTAATCACACATCATATACTACTATTTAGTGTCCTTAGTAAATTGTGTTTCTATTCACTATAAATTTATAAATGTATTTGAATTATAGGATTTGAAAACATCCTTCAAGTGTTTCATTTTTTAGCATCGTTGTCATGGAACAAAATAACATGGATAACATCCAGATGTTGATTTATTATTTTAATGACTTATCACTCTCTCATTTATGTTTATTGATTTTAGTTTAGGTTTTCTTTTTATTTTCAAATTTACATGCCTGGTAGTTATTGGTTTTGTATCCGATGGAATACAATTTATATCAGTATTATACCATGCTATCATCGAAATATAGTGAAAATGAAGAGAATTCTACAACATGGTAGTAACCTAAAGTTGGAGGGTGGTCAAATTAAGGTTTATATTGGAATGATTCATATTTTTATGGATATTTTGATTTATAGTTCATACAATGTAATAAGACCTACTTCCATGCATATGAAATATATCCTGAATACTATAATGAACAACACTGATCCTAGATTGAGAAATACCATCAAGAATAACCTCACTTTCAAGAAACTAATGAGCCAAATTCAGAATGAAAATTAATATAATTGATCATATATTACATTGAAGTATTGGGTAAGAGGGAATATGATCAACAAGTACAACTCAAAGAACATGGATAAATTACCCTTCACCTTTCTCTCACAATTATAAATTTAAAATCTATTGTGATTAACTTGTTTTGAGTTGTAATATAGAGAATGAATAATTTTAAGAGGTGGAAGAAGTTAAATCCATTGTTACAATGGAGTAAGGATCTCAATAAGAAAAATTGGAGGTGGAAAATAAAGAATAATACATGGAGCATGATGAAATCTCTGGAAAATGTAAAATTTTGAATCATGAATAAGTAGCATATGAACCTATAGAATACCTTATGTTTTTGAAAGAAAAAGAATAATAATAATAATAAAAATAAAAATAGATCAACCTAGTTAATAAAATAATGATGTTGAAATTTATAGATTCATCACTAGATTTGAAGAAAAGAACAGGAAAGATGTGGTGATAAAATTAAACTATAAAATCTATCCAATTTTTCATTTCCTTATGTTTTACTTATTATTTTAAAAAAATATGGTTTCCACCAAAAATATTTGTCAATAAATACCAATGGAGGAGGAAGAGAACATTTAAACTAGACAAGAGGAATTCAAAGTAAGATGAAACACCAGACAGAGTAGGATTATATCATTCCCTAATTACATGACATGAAGGTAAACATCTAGATGAAAGAAAATAATGAATGTTATTTTGAGTGGAAATCCATGTTTTTAATTTCCTTAAATTATGTGGTTTTAGTTTAGTTATATTAGTTTAAAAATACACCTTATGGTCAATTACATTATACATTTAGGATAGAATTGTTTAAACCTTAAGCTTAACATGGTTTATTATTATATAAGTTCAAAATAAAAATACAGAGCATAATGAGTTGAAAGAAAATAATGGATGGAGCTTTATATAATTGGGATTTATATTATTATATACTTATAGTTTTCTTTATATTCACTTTATTTTCATTTTCATCTGAAATAATAAAGAGTTAAATTGTTTCATGAGGAAATGAAATGAATCATATTCACCTACAATAGTTTGATTTTTTTTCTTATCCTCACTAATATAGAAGAAATAAACACTTTGTAAAGTATTTTGTGTTATTATAAAACTTATTTATTATATACATAAATTTTAGAGATACAGGTGGAATTTTTCTAAATTTATATTCTTACTTAAATTTGGAATTTCCGATAAAATGATTGATGATATGATTTCTTTTTTTGATGTTTATTCATAGAATCTTGAAATTGTTAAATTGATTATTAATTTTCATTCCATGATCTGATTAACCCAATTTATGTTCCCTATTCTTGAGAGATTTCAAATCCACTTTTTACATATTATTTCTTTCACTAACTTTTTTGAGATAACTCAGGTTGTTCACAACTACTTGAACTTTAAATGCATCTCATCAATGTTATTAATGAATAAGGTAACTTTTAATATGATTAAAGAATATTATTTTTCATCCCATACACATGAGACCCTCCTTATAATTTAATCCTAATTATCTCATAGAAGCTATGAAATACCTTATTAGGGAAGAGTTTCATTAAAATACTATTTTATCTTTTCCTAATATAATATTTTTATTTTGAATGATATTCAAAGGTGTATGTGTGTGGGGGGGGGTTATGAATATTTAATGGAGATGTTTCATTTTGATGGATAATGTGGGGTGTGTGATTCACTTAGATTTGGGGATACTCCATGATTATTTAATTATATTATACTGTTTTCTATTTTGATAAAATAAAATAAAATGAAATTTGAAGAAATAAAAAAAAGGGTTGTGTCTTGAGTGGGCGAAAAATATCTATTACTTTACCAATGATATTGTTATAACTATTAAAATTATCATACTTAGGATATAATTTGGTGTTAATTAATGGATTCTATATTTTTCCCAAGTAAAACATCTGAAAAAATACAAGTTTTAGAAGAACAAAAATAAACACAATAGGATTCAACGTTCCATTATGATTTATTGTTCTTCATGAGACTAATTTTAGATTTTGGTGGGATTGACTCCATTTTAGAGGAGATTTTAATTTAGATTGGATTTTTTATATCATGCATTATGATAAAGAGTTTAGCCTTCATTTTGAGTTTTAAATGCCTTAACATCAATTACTTACCTACATGAAGCCTCAAAGTTATTTGAGTCTAAATGTAAGGCCCTAATGTGTATTTTTGAAATTATTATTATAGTTTAGATATTGATATTATTTATAATAATAAGGATAGAATGAAAATACTTGAGAATGATCACAACTTCACATTACATGTTATTCAGTGATGATTGAAGTCCCTTTTGTTAAGGTAAATCATAAATGGAATAGATGCTGATGAGAGGTTTAAAGATACAAGTAAAAGGGTAAGTTTCATAGGTTTTTAATTATATATGAAGTATGATAGGGAATATTTTTAATAGTTTTGATTTGTAATTTTATAATATTTATTTTTAATTTGGAATCTATGAACATAATAAGCTGATTTTTTTTATTTTGAGGTATGGATACTTTGTGATAAGATGTTGAGATTTTTATTAAGGTTGAGAAAAGGATTGATTCTTGGTGAATTTGAAATATATATTTTTTATATTTATTTTCATCAGATTTCATATATGTTTTCATTAGATTTTTAGTGTGAATTTGGATTTATTTTCTTGATTGTTTTTATGTGTTTTTAAGCAAGATGTAGCATAGATATAGAATAATACATAATATAATGAAAATAGAGGCATTATGGGAAGTTGCAGACACTTTGTTTCATGAAATTATAGAAAGGGGAGGTGGATAAGAGGTGGAGTATCTGAGCTAGAGGTGATCCAAATAGTGAATCATAATTCACATCACAAACATGGATGGAAATATTTGAAGAGATAGACTGAAAAGATCTATTCATGCTCTGAATCATATATAGTAATACACTTATTTTCATGAACACTAATTCACAATGTAATGGTTTTAAGTCAAAGCAGAACTAGTCAACCTATTAATGATCCCGAAGATCCAATAGTTGCAATCAAGGATGATATATACTTTCAAAACCTGAATATTTTATTCTTATCATGAAATATCAATCCTGACATAAAATTTTAGTATAGAGCCCCATCAGATGGGTACCAATCCAATTCGTGGCATGAATCAGTCATTTACATCATAAATGGTTCACCTATCTAGATTTGGAAGATTTTATTTTCCCTTATTTTCTAATGTTTTTTTCTAATTTGACCATGGGACCTTGAGAGTGAAATTTAAATTCATTAAAAGGGTAATTTTAACATCTAGGGAATAGAGTTTGACCACTAAAAGCCTACCACTAGGATTCTGAATTAGTTTATGTTTGTAGTTAATATTTTCATTTTAATTTTCTTTTCCCATACATTTCTATATATATTTTGATTTATTTTTATGTTTAATCTATTTATATTTCCTCTAATATAACTTTTCTATTCACTCTTTTATGTTTTATGGTTTATTCATCAATGATGATCACACAATAATTATCTGATAGATCCTTATGAGAGTGAAGTTCTTATTGAAGAGGATGTGTACCATATTGTTTTGATTTGATTTTTCTCAATGGGCCTTTACATCAATTATTATATTGTGTTCTGCTCACATGTTTATGAAATTAATTATTAAATCATTGACTAAGTGTATTTGGTAATGAATGAAATCAAACATGATAATGTTTTTTTAATTCATAAACACTAAATTGGATTATTATTCTAAAATTAATATCAAATAATAATGACTTGTAGTTTTTTAATTCATCTATCTATAAGAAATTAAGATTATCTTGTAGTTTTATGGGAAATTACCATTCACATATCAATAAAATTGACTAATTGTGAAACTATTGGATATGATTATTTTTTGAGTGAATTCAGAACATATATTTAGTAAAATAACCATTGAAAACTGATTCCTCTCACTTTTGTCTTTTATGTTTTCTTTATTTACTTTATTTGGGTCTTTAGTTTAGAAATCTAATTAAAGTCATTTTCGCGTTACGATTCTGAAAAGATCACGACAACCTATCATTTATTCAAGATTTTCTTATACGCTTTCATTTTATTCATTGGATGAACCTCAGTACTTTTACATATTATAATACTATTTAGTATCATTAATGATTTTTGTTATTGTGCACTATAAACTTCTAAATTGAGTTGAATTAGAGTAATTAATGATGTCCTTCAAGTGTGTCATGTAGTTCCACGAAAATTTGCTCTCTCTCGATTTTGAACCCATGTTTTATAAATGATTACAAGAAGTCATTACCACATGCGTAATCCCACAACCATTGTTTCATGTTTTTAAAGTGTATCTTTGATAAAGGATTATAGGGTGCTTACCACTGATATAAACCGTAACTACACAATTTTTTAAATGGATATAATGATTATGGTTATATATAACTATATTTATAATATAGTTTCATTTATATTATATTGAAAATAATAAATATAGTTCTATTAAATAAATAAACTTCTATAGTATATTTTTTTATATTATAAAACATGTCATTAAATACAATTATGAATTTCAAAAAATATAATAAAATATGTCAAAAAATGATATTTTTAGTTGAATTTATATAAATAAAATTATATAATTATATAGTTAAATCGATTTAACATATTTAATTTGTCATATATTTATACAAATAATAATTTCTATAATATTAAATTTATAAATATAAATGATAATTTTTTATATAACAATAATATAAACTTATCAATTATATTTATAATTATATTTTAACTAATATAATAAATATTGTAATACAACACATATATTTATTAAATCGTTTGTGTTAATATAAAATTATAATTATAATTCAGAATATATTTGTTAAATAATTATTTATTATCAAAAATATATTTATTAAAATTTAATAATATAATCTACTATAATTATAAAAATACAATTTAATCAATATATTTATTAGATCTTAATAATATATTTTACCAAAGTTATAAAATTTAAATTTAATAAAAACAATTTGTTAAATTTTATGTATGAAATTATAATTATAATTGTAAATATATTGTTAAATTATTAAATTTAATCATAAATATATGTATTAAATTTTAATAATATAATTTTCTATGATTATAAAAATGTGATTTAATAAATATATTTATTAAATATTGATAATATAATTTACTTTAATTATAAAAAATATAATATAATTAATATATTAATTAATATTCAGTAATATAATTTATAATAACTATAAAAATATAATTGAATAAATATATTTATTGATTCTTAATAATATAATTTACTATTTAAAAAAAATAAAATTTAATAAATATATTTACTAAATATTATGTGTCTAATTATAATTATAATTATAACTATAATTATATTTGTTAAATTATTATCTATAATCATAAATATATTTATTAAATTTTAATGATATAATTCCCTATAATTATAGAAATAAAAATTAAAAAATATATTTATAAAATATTAATAATACAATTTATTTTAAATAATAATATACTATTTAATAAATATATACACTAAATACCATGTGTTGAATTATAGTTATAATTATAAGTTAAAATATATTTGTTAAATTAAAATTTGTAACCATAATTATAATTATTACATTTTATTAATATAATCTATTATAATTATAAAAATTAAATTTAATAAATATATTTAATAAATATTAATAATCTATATTTGGTAAAAATAATTACAAGACACAAATACACACCCACTCAAACATCACAGTGAGTCAAGCCTCATCCGTCTCTATAAGGATTTATAGATACACAAAATGCTTATTTTATTACAAATAAGTGGCATGAGGGCTCATGTTGGGGATGAATTAAAGGCCCAACTAAGTATGGATTAAAGGCCTCTGAAGGAATACCCAAATGCCCAAAATGTGTAGTCTTTTTCATTCTGAAAAACAACATTATGTGTTAAATTTTAATAATAATAATTATTATAAAATCTTATGTGGTAAATTATATTTATAAATTTAATTTAAAATATATATTTTAATTTATTATTTAAAATCATAAATATATTTATTAAATTTTAATAATAAAATTTACTATATTTATAAAATACTATTTTTTGTAGTCCATCCCGTAATGGAGTGGTATGGGCATTTGTTCTACATCTTGAGGGTGAGGGGTTCAACCCTTAACAACCCCTAATTTGTGGGGGGGGGGGGTATGTATGAAAGGGAAACACTTTAGTAGCGGTATTTTAGCAGTATGGGAACATTAGAAGATGTGGGCACTATAGTAGAAGGAGTACTGTAGCAACACAACTCATTGATGGGGTATTTGGGAAAAAATATGAGACTTTTTCCCCTGAGAAGGGTTTTCAAGACATCAAGATTTCAAATCATTAATTTATAATGAGTTAACATTTTTGTGGGCCTATCCCAAGGGGGTGTGAGGTCATATCTATGTTAACCGATACTATGCATGTGTGTTTCAATTTTCTTTTTAACAACATTACCTAGAATAAATTAGTAATAAATAATATTTTAACAAATATATTTTAAATTATATTTATAACTATATTTTAACACAAAATATTTAATAAATATACATGTTATATCATAATTATATTTATATTAGATAAAATATAATTATAAATAAATTGACTAGATTATTAATATATTATATTAAAATTTATCATTTATCTTTATAAAATTAATAATTTTGTAAAATATAATAAATTATTATTTTTAAATAGATTTAAATGTATAAATTTATAATAATATTTTTATAAATTTAACACAAAAAATTTATAATATTTTTACAAAATTTGAAATAATATTTTTTTAAATAATAATTGTATATAAATACTTAATTTTTAATATAAATACATTGTTTTAATTTTTTATTTAATATATTAATATTTATTACATGATCGGTAAAGTAACCCTCTAATCATGTATCATGCTCGAGTTTAAATTTGGAAAGTGATGAATTTTCATGGTACTGTAGTAACAGTATAATTCTTCCAAAATGGGATTTCAAACCACAGATTTGGTACTTTAGACTAGAATTCCTTTGAGCCATCCGATGCATTTGGGACATAGGGACTATGGGATATTCGGTGACATGGAAAGACCAGTTTAATTTCCCATCACAACAGGAAAGTGGTGCAACATGACGACACATAGGCAATTTCATATTGACGACCTCGAAAGAGAGATGGGTGTTTTGACACCTATCGACCCGTCTTTAATACTTACTGATTTCTTATGTAGCAGAGTGTGGTGACCTAACATGTGATTATCTATCCAATGGGACTATAATAATAGTCTGACACAACATGCATACGATGAAGTGGGGAACTATGGAGATATTTCCAGGTTATTGGATCAAAAGAGAGATGAGTGTGCTGACACCTATCATCCATTACTCTTCCTACATGGATTCCTTATATAGGATGGAGCAGTGACCTATAACTGTGCATTAGATTGGAAACACAATGCAGTGATTCTTTTGGAAGGGAGGTGAGATGCAACATTCAGACTGGTAACATGAGTTGATGACTACTGACATGGGTGGGGGTATGACTAGTGACACGACATGATACATAATTCAAATTAATCCCTTCAGATCATCTCCTTTTGGGGTCTTAGGACCACATCCTACCAGGCCTTATAATTATCATGAGATTGGGACTTTGAAGTATATATGTACTAAAATAGGTCCAGTAGGTGCTTTTTATTCCTTATGTGGAGGGATGAGACTTAACTTACCGGGTGCCTAAGTGTGTGTGTTGTTTATAGATTATAATCACCTCTACCTAAAATATATATATAATCATAGTTATTATTTTCAATATATTATAAATTCTACTATATTATAAATATATATATAATTACCACTATCATTATATTTATATAAAAAATTAAATTTATTATAATGATAAATATGTCTATATTTACATTAATTTGGAATCTATGAACATAATAATCATTGGCCACAATGGTTGGGGATCATGTCACACACTCCATCAATGCAAGGTTTCTCAAGAAATAATTTGCATAACTATCATCATGTTCCCCACTTCCCAACCACATGACATTAAACTATATGTATATGTCCTGACAACATGAAGTTAAACTATATAGAGATATCCTAACCAAATGAAGTTAAACTGTATGGAGGTTTCCTAACAAAATGACAATAAACTATACGAAGTTGTTCTAGTTTCATGATGTAAAGCTACACAAGATCATCCTAGAAGAAAGATGTTAAGTTAAACAACATCTCAAGTCTACCCTTAAGACTTTAAACTACATAACTTCTTATTTCCTATCCACATGACATTAAATTATATGGATAACATCCTCATTGCATGATGTTAAACTACATGAAAGGAACCATCATACTAATGACTCACCACACATGATCGAAATCTGTGTAAAGGTATGATGAAATTCCTCTTTCCCTATTTGAGAGTTAGCTCTACATAAGGAATCTATATATCTATGAACTATGTGTGGATTGATTCTTTCCATTATAGGATACGTAGTGACATCTAAAACTATAGTATTTGGCACATATACAATATTACTTTTCATTCATGTTAGGTGATCCTCATCCTTACTACATGATGTTAAACTACATGACAAATGTCTTTACCCCATGATATAAAATTTCATGGATACATAGTGTTACTTCCCTTCCATGTTAGGTGACCAAAATTCTCACAGTATAACATTAAACTACATGGTTGATGTCCTTACCACATTACATAAAACTACATGATTTTCTAGAAATATGTATGTCTTAATTCTCATCTTCAATGAGATACATAGGGTTGACACGATCTTATATCATGGTCCAACCACCACATGATACAAAATTTCTCTATCATATCCTTAATTTTCTTTTTCATAGTCAGATAAACCCTTTCCATTCCTTGTTTCTCACATTGAGCATAGCTTATGTGAGATTATGAATTTAAGTAATTAACTCCTCACAAAAACAAGGCATAGAATCTCATAATAGTCTTAGCATGGTAATTAACGAAGACCTTAAAAATAATACCATGTTTCCTTAATGCATGATGTTAAAATACATGGTTTATTTACCTTGTATGTCATAACATTGCACATTATTATGAATCTCGCATGAAAGGACAACTTTTTTTGGCTATTGTTCTCCTACCATACCTATATTCAAGAATAATGTTTAGCATGATTCCTAAAACTGTGGGATACATAGTTTTTCCAAGATTTCAATTCATGGGTCTAGCTACAATACTACTTTTCACATCGGGAATCCAACATTCCCACTGCATGTCATTAAACTATATGGTTCCCCAAGAATTAAATTTGGATTTATTCCAATCATTACATGATACATAGTGATGCACAGTTCCTCAATATTTGTCTCAACTAAAATAATCAATTGAAATAAATCCCACTCTTACGTACGGTCTAGACCTATGTAGAGATTTCACTATTTAAGAACTATGTGTGGGTTGATTCCTTTCATCATAGGATACGTAGTGACACCCGGATCTCCAATCCTGGAACTATCTTCAACAACCAATAAAAATAAATTCACCCCATATTTATAGAGGCTACCTTATACAAGACCAATTTTTCTATGTATGACTCTAATCTACATATGGCCTTCTTATGCATGTGATATTTCATTCATGATTTCTCATGTTGGTTCTCACATCCTTACCATATGAAGTTAAAATGAAATGAAAATATCCTGGTCACATGAAATTAAAACTACAAAACGAAAACTTCCATACCGAATGATGATAAACTACATGGAAATCATACTTACCACATGAATTTAAACAACTTGGAGACAAATACATCCCCATAACATTATGTTAAACTATATAGACCATCACCAATTTTCCATCCCTTATCAAAGGACCAAAACAGAAATACCCAGGTCATCTAGAGTGTGGGGTGATTCTGCCATCTTTTATGCACCTTAATCCATAAAGCATGCTCCATGTCTCAAGTGCCTTGGGTTCCCAAAAACCCTTCCATGGCCCTTGGAAAAGATACCCAGCTTCAAGGGACCCTTTTTTGACTATGAAAATATGCATATGGATCCTTCATATGCACTTATTATCATTAATCAAATTCATCACTCTACAAAAATTGATTTCTTATACTTGTGAGCCCTAACATCACCATGGTGGAACTCAACACCTTAGTGTGTTCTGATATACTTCTTTTACGATTGTCCCATATCACTACTCATTACCTTAGAACCTTGATCCATGATTTAAAATATTTTCATCTCCCACTCAGAAGGATGATGGGTTACTCTTGACCCTATGTATCCTAATTAGGCTCTTGTGTACCATCCCCCATCTTAGCTCCATGTGAATCATGACGTTAAAAATATGAATACATTCGTCAAAGATGTATGAAATTAAACTCAATCTAAAAATGGTCCAAATATAAAGACCATAAACTTCTAGAGAAAGATCAAAAAACATATTTGGTTAAAAACCCAAAAAAGTGAATCCTGAGAAAAAAAAAGTCTTCACTCACTTAAATCTTCATCTCTAAAGTTTATTAAAAAATTAGAGTGCGAATAAACAGGGCATAAATCTTATAGGTTCTACACTGTAACCCTAGTAATATCCATGATATTCCTACAAGACCCCCTGGTTTAGGAAAAAGATAGAGTAATGGCTTTTCACATCTCCTAACTGGAAGAATATGTTAGTTAGGCAGTGAAACAACCATTTGGGTGCTCAAGACCTTCTTGAATATCTCAATCTTCATAAATATTGCATCATTATTTGAGTGCCTCAAATCACCACTACCTTCCATACGCCATGGAAAAAGATACTCAACTTCAAGGGACCCATTTTTTGACTATGCATGTATGCTTATTTCTCCTGCATATGTTCCTATGGTCGTCAACTAAATAAATCACTATGAAAAAAGGTTTTTCTAATCCTTGTGAACCTTGACATCATTTTGAAAGAACTCACCACAAAAATGTGTTATGGGTCATTCCTGATATGACTTTCCCAGAGCATCCTCATAACATTAGAACTTTGTACCATGATTTACAATTCTCATAACAAGCTATTTAAGTGGATTCAATATCCTAGATGTAATGATAATACATTTTTACCCTTTATCATGGCCGAAATGAGACAATCAATCCTTGAAACATCGATAGACCACAATTCATGATTCAAAACTACAAGGAGTAGGGATCAATATTCACAATTTAATAGCCGAACTAACCTAGGGTGCCAAAACCCTTCCTATATAGGATTATTCCCATACCCAACCTCATCATCTGGATATTTGAGTCTTCATAAATCATTCATGACCATCAGAAAAAAGTATATATTATCTTTTCTTGACCTTTATAATGACATATAATGGCCTTGACCTACCAAATAAAATAATATCCTCCTTATAAGAAATAATATGCAATCCTTTTGAACCCTAGTATCATTGTGGATGAACTCGGAATCCTAGAGTGTTATGGTTCATCCCCGACATGTCTGAAAAATTTTATTTTCAAGGACTCAACCTTTTTGGGGTATGTATTATATAAAACATATTCTAACTATCTAAGTAGAACTATAATCCATAGTATTTCACCCTTAACTAATATTACCCCCATAAATAGTCTATGAATGTTGGAAATTAGTGGAGGCACCTTTTTTGGAAAATCAATCAATGCATAAGGGATTTGACATACCAAATAGGGGTATCTCCTTCTTGAAGTAAATGAGCTCAAATCCTCACGAGCGTTGGAAACACCACAATAGAACTCAACACCCTAGGGTTTTTTGGTTCATTCCTAGTATATATACACCATATTCCATGATCATTGACTACGTCTATGAAAAAAGACCCTAAACTATAATGATATACGGTCCAAGCTAAAAGATCCAAACCTACAATGACAAAAGGTCTATGCTAAATGACCCTAAATTAAAACAATATAAGGTACGAGCTGAAAGACCCTAAACTATAGAAATAGAATCTATGATTTAAATTAATATAAAAAATAAATATATAATTTCGAAGCTAAAATATCCTAAACTACAATGATATAAGATATGATCTAAATGACCCTAAACTATAGCGATAGAAGGTATGAGCTAAAAGACCCTAAACTACATCAATAGAGGGTTTGAGCTAAAATTCCCTAAACTAAAATAATATAGTGGCTTTTCTAAAAGACCCTAAACTATAATGACAAGAGTATTGATCTAAAAGAACCTAAACTACAATGATCTAAGGTCTGGGCTAAAGTCCTTAAAATCTAATGATAGAAGGTTTGAGATAAACGACCCTATACTGAAACACAAATGTGATTTAATCTGTAAGAACAAAGAAGCTTGTAAGGACCACCATATGTACTTAAAAAATTATAAATAATCTATCCAAGAATATCTTCTTGGAAAAAATATTTATCACTCTCCCTCCAAGACATATATTCCACCCATTTATCCTTTTATGAATCAGATAATCTCAAGATTTATGGAGTAGATATATTAGTAAACAAGATAATGTTGGTTGGAATTCATGATTTCTTCTGAGGAAGAATATATTATGATTTAAATATTCAGATCCAAGCATTTAGGTATACCAGATGTTGTGAAAAGGATGGGTATCACTAGCTATTAATATAATATCAGATTAGGGAATAGTCATGCACATCATGAATACAATAATAAACTAGACAACAATATATAAATGTTTAGAAAATCTATTCATCAATATCATGCAATACGAGGAATATCCACATTTTGGATTCTCTCCAAGAACCTCATAAAAACCAGAGTGCATATAAACTATTAGACTACAATAATATTTGATCAGCTGAACTATCCATGTTGGAAAGTATGGCATCCCGCCTTTTTATTACATAAATTTTTATTACATTTTACAAAAAGAGGATCTTTAGAGTCTAGTGTATTGGAAAAAAGGTACATAATACGTGAAAAAATATACAATTATTTTAATCCTATTGAATGTATATTTGAAATTTTCATCCTAAGTATAATTACTATATCTCATAACCTGGGGATATGCATCAAAGGAAAGAGTGAGCATAAGGCCCAGTAAGGAAAAATTGGGAAATCAGTCTACATGTGAACTTGAGAGAATACAATAAGAACATGAGAAAATAACACAAATTCATGAGAGGAGACATATCATGAAAATATGAACATGAATAATTTCATTAAAAAGTGGCTACAACATTTAATTTAGATATTAATAAGTACATCACCAAGGTCTATCCCCAACATGTCATAATCATAACTAGGGTTATTCACCAAGGTGTCATAAAACTTCTCATATCTAGAGATTAATTTCTTTACCCAATGCATTGGAGAACTATCAGAAAAAACCGTTAATATGTATTTATTGTAATGTGAGACACATAGATTAGAATTAAACATTTAATAAATAATCTAAAGAGAATAAAATAAACGGGTGCGATATCAAAATCGTGATGTTTTAAAAAGTTCATAAAACATGATCATTATGTAATTTATAACCCAAAAAAAAGGGAATAAGGGTTTTATGTATGTAAATTATGGAATAAAATATATCATCTTTATGTATTGATGAATACCCTTGAAAATGAAATAGTTTTGGGTATTCATTTAAATAAAATAAGATAATTTATTGAGAAAAAGAGAGAGATTTTGGGATGAAAATATTGAAGCAAACGACTATGAAACATGATTTATGAAAACATTAAAATAGAGGAAACATGGGTCAATAATTCAAAAAAGGCTCATAAAATTTTATAGGGATAGAATAAAATGGAAATAAGAACATGGTATGGAATCTTGAAAGAAATACCCCATAAAAGAGAACTTGAATGGAAAAAAAGAGAAGTTGATAATTCCCTTAACTTGAAGAGTAACTTCTAAAACTCTTGGATCAGGAATTTGAGGGCTTTGGGACACTTTTCAAGGACTCCTTGGGAGATAAAACTATCAGAGCTTCGAGGGTAATGAATTTGGAATGAATGAAAATGAAGTAATGGCTTTTTATTTATAGTAAAAGAGAGGGAGTTTTTTTATTAATTTTCCGGGACACTTCATCGGTGGTATTTACAAAGCCATGGGCTTATCCATTGTTTAGGAACACGTGAGACACCTTATATAACATTTTAATCTAAATCACTTTACCATCACTTTAAATTACGTATTAAATCATTATGATTACATAAAACACACAAAAAACTAAAAAATAGTATTTTTACTATTAATTAAAGAAAAAAATATTTTATAAAAATATCATAAATTCACCCCAACCTAATATCAAGGTTATGAATTCCAAAACTTACTCCATTTAATGAACTTAATTTTTTAAATATCAGAAATTTAATTTTTAAGTAAAATCACTATTTACCTGAAGAAATACTAATACTTTACTAATAATTTGTAAAATAGTTATTTACTTATACTATTATATAAAATTACCATTCAAGATGAAAAAATTATATTTATACTTATTTAAGTGTGGTTACTATTCCATTGGTCATATTACTGTTCATTAGGGTAATATTAATATTCATAATTTTCTATTCCTAAAAAATTAAGTTGATCTTATCAGACTCTAAATTTCTTACTGATCACAACCATATATATCCATTTCTTGAAAATAATTTCACATTATTATATATTTAAAGTATATAAATGTTTTAAAATAATTTTTTTTTCAATTTTCATCAATAATATTAAATATCTTAGAAAAAACTTAAAATTCATCCTATATTAATTTTGACATTTGAAATTCAAAAATGATGGTTACTTTACCATAATAAGAAATAACAATTTTATTTATAAAAAAGTATTAAAAAAAGTAATTGAGGCCTCATTACATATCTTCTTATAACACCTGCATAGAACCAAAGTGTAAGGTGTGAAATGGTGATAGAATCTTGGGGCAGCTCGCACAACATTACCTGAGTGGTGATTTCTATCAACTTGATCTTCTCCTGTAGAAGATTACGTTCATGAATAACATGTTGAAGGTCATCTTGGGATTGGTCCAGAGCAAATCCTAGTGATGTGAACACCTTCCAAAGCTCTGACAAATGGGCTTCATTCAACCCGAGTCTACTAGATGAGGCCATCGACTCCTGATTCTGCATTATTTATATATTATCATTTCTATTTATAATCAATAATTATAAAATTAAAAATTGTTATTGTTTCCAATGGTCATATTTACCAATGGTCATATAACAATAAAAACCTGATAGTCACATTTCATTTATACTTCTATATTTTTTTATTGGTTATGAAATTGTAAGACATACATTTTTAGGAAACAAAATATTATTCAAAAGTTCAAGACATTACATTCTTCCATACTTACGAGATTTTTCCCCAAAATTTCAACTCGTACCCTCAGAAGAGAAAAGGTTTAAGTACTTCTACCTCATATACTTCTCTAGATCCCACATGGATGCTTCATATTTGTGGTTCTTCAATAACACTTTAACATTGTGGGTAGTCTTTTGCATAGAAAATTGTCTCTATGATCCATGATCTCCACTGGATGCTCCTTATAAGAGAGGTCATGTTCCAATTGTACCACCTATGGGTTTAGTATATGTGAAGGTTCGTGTAAGTACATCCTTAAGAGGAATACATGGAAGACATAATGAACTTGTTCTAGATTTGGAGGAAGTTAAAGACGACAGGACACTAATCCTATGAGACCAAGGATTTCATAGGGGCCAATATACATAGGGATAAGCTTTCCTTTCTTCCCAAATATCATGACACTATTCGATGGTGAAATTCTAAGAAAGACTTTTTCACCAACATCAAACTCAAAGTCCCTTTGACGGTTATTGGAATATATCTTTTGCTGACTATGATCATCCTTAATGTGTTACTAGATGGAATGAACATTTTCTATCATCTCTTTCACATCATTAGTCCCAAGAAGCTTTCTATTACCATCTTCATCCCATCAAGTTGGAGTTATACATCACTTCTCATATAGAGCTTCATAGGGTTCCATTTGAATGTTTGAGTAGAATCTTTTTTTGTAAGAGAACTCAACTAATGAAAGATGTTCACCCCATCAACCTTTAAATTCAATTGGGCATGTTCTCAACATTTCCTCAAGTCTTTGAACAGTCCTTTCAGATTGGACATCAGTTTGGGGGTGATAGGCCATACTTAAATTCAAATTGGTACTCTAAGAATGTTGATGAATTCTCCAGAATTTTGATATGAACCTTGGATCACAATCAAATACGAAATAAAGTGGAACTCCATACAACCATACCACTTCTTTCACGTAAATCTTAGAAATTTGATCAAGATATTAATATTCCCAAATAGATACATGATGGGAAATCTTGGTGAGATGTTCCACTATAACCCATATCTCATTATTTCCTTTGGAAGTTCTCAAGATATCAGTGACAATGTCCATAGTGATATTGTCTCACTTCCATGCTGGTATGGGTAGTGGTTTTAATGTCCCATTAGAAAGTTGTCTCTCTACCTTCACTTGCTGACATATTAGGCACCTTGTAGTGGTTTCAAGAATTTCCATTTTCATATTATCCCACAAATAATGGTCACAAAGGTACCTATACATTTTTTTTCTTCTAGGATATATATAGAATGTAGAGCTATGAGCTTCATCCATAAGAACCTTCTTTATTTCTAGAATAGATAGAACACATAGTCTTGTATAAATTTTTAGTACACCTTATTGATCAACATTTAACTCGGGAAACTTCACATCCTTTACAGCCTCAAACTTATTCTATAATAAAGGATCTTCTTTATGATATTTATTAATCCTCTCTAGTAATGATAGTTGAAAAATCATTTGGGATTGGGTTGATAATGACCCTTCCCTTACAATTCCCATGTCTAGTTTCACCAAGACTTTGATCAAGGGATCTCTCTGAATCCTCATCATGGGCCGAACAATAGGGTCTTTCCTACATAATGCATCAGTGACTTTGTTTTCTCTTCCAATATGATAATGAATTGATCAATAATAATCTTTAATAAGTTCCAACCATCTCTTATGTCACATGTTCAATTTATTTTCTATGAAAATATAATTCAAACTCTTATGGTTTGTGTAAATATCAATCTTCTCCCCATAAAGATAGTGCCACCATATCTTCAGAGAAAAAACAACTGCATCCAACTATAGATCATGCATAGGTAGTTATTCTCAAGAATCATCAACTATCGAGATGCATAAGAAATCACATTTTCATGTTTCATGAGGACGCACTCAATCCATTTCAGAGATGCATCACTAATAATAAATAATCCTTCTCCACTTGAAGGCAGAGTTAACATGGCTGGAGTAACCAATATCTTCTTCAGCTCTTGGAATCTTTCCTCACACTCCTCTTTCCAAATTAACTTAACCCCCTTTTGAGTTAACTTGGTTAGTTTATTAGAAAGTCAATAGAAGTTTTTCGCAAACCTCCTATAATATACCGCTAATCCAAGGCAAATATGAATATCAATTATTGTTGTAGGCTAAGGCCACTTCTCTAAAAAAAATTATTTGCAGAGCCAGTTGTGATTTTTCATTGGTTACAATGTGCCTTAATAAATTAAATTTTTCTAACCAAAACTCACACTTGATGAACTTTCGAAAAATCCTCATTTTCCATAGAGTTTTAAAAATAACCATTAGATGGTACTCATGATCCTCATGAATTTTATAATATATCAGAATATCATCAATAAAAAATACCACAAAATTATCAAGGTCGTCCTTAAAGACTCTATTCATCAAATCCAAAAAAAATTCAGGTGCATTAGTCAATCTAAATGGCATAAAAAAAATTAAAAAGACCATATCTTGATCAGAAGGCTGTTTTTAGAATATATTCCTTCGTCACCCTCAATTGATGATAACTAGGTTGAAGATCAATCTTGGGGAAGAATCGAGCCCCATGAAGTTGGTCAAGTAAGTAAACAATTCCTAGAAGAGGGTATTTGTTCTTCATTGTGATAATGTTTAGTTCTCTAAAATCAATGCATAGCCACATTTATCCTTCCATTTTATTCACAAAGAGAATAGGTTCTCCCGAAGGAGACACACTTGGTTGGATTAACCCCTTCTCAAAAATACATTGGAGTTGCTTCTCTAATTCATCCATCTCCACATTTTCCATCCTATATGTGGTCTTTGATATCAGATGTGATACAGGTAGGAGTTCAATGGAGAAATCTAGCTCTCTTTCTGGGGGAGGTCAGGGTAACTCCCTAGGAAATACATCAATGTATTCCTAGATTATGAGGACATTTTCTATCCTTATAATCTCATTTACTTCTTCTTATTCACCGATCAAATCTATATCGAAGGCTATAGGAGGTTCATCAAGACAATGATTAGGTTTAGATATCTCTCATTGGATGATATGTCTTAGTAATCCATTCAAGACTTATAATATTTTATTGCTTCTATATTTGATCTTAGCATTATACCTTGGGTGCCAGTTCATCCCTAGTATAATGTTGAATTCCAACATGGGAATGACTACAAGATTTGTGATAATATTGTGCTCAATAAAGTAGATTTTAGAGTTTCTAAACACTGATTATTCTTGGATTATCCAACTTGGAGTCTTGAATGATAAGTCTACTTTTAGAAAATTAGGCGTTGATTCTAAATTCTTTGAAAACATGGAGTAAATAAAGGAATAAATAGAAGAAGAATCAAACAAAGTACACGATAGATTTAAAAGAACAACAAGGCTACCTATCAAAACATCATTTTTATTTCCAATACCAGCTATCATGACAACAAAAGAACAACCTTTCTCCCTGGGCCCTTTATAAGGCTGATTTTGATTCTCCTCCACTATGATCGAATTCAAACAGTGATTGAAAACTTCCCCAAGCTATCCACACATGAAGCATTAAGATTCAGGTAGGGAAATCACTATCTTTCATTTTTCATTAGTGTTGGGAAGTTGAGGCTTCACCACACTACATCAATTCTGTGTGATATGAAAATATCTTCCACACTTTTAGAACATCTGAATCCTAAGTAGGCAGTCCCCCAAATAATTCATCACACAATTATTACTCATGCGAAGATTCACTTGATTGACTCCTCTTCCCTAATCAAATATCCTCCCTATGTTTTTCTCCATTTATCTCTTCTTGTCAATGGATTTATGAGACCATTTCATCTCACTGAAATCCAGTTCGACTTTATAGCACTTCGTACAATCTATTCATAGCTGTCATAGTCTCATTTGGCTCGATTCAACTGCAGATGAGGTCTTAGTCCACCAAAGAATCTATCAACCTTCCCATTAGGATCCATGAAAAATCTTGAGGTGTAATAGGAAAAACATGTAAATTTCATCTCATAGCTTCCAATAGATTCATTCTCAATCTTCTTCAGCTCAAGACACTCTTTCTCCGCTTTTGTTCTCTTCGAATGAGGGAAATAATTATTGAAGAGGATCCCTCTGAACTCTTCCCACTCCAAAGGTTCAATATCCCATCTTGGCATCATGTTTTTAATTAGTTTCCACCACTGATTAGAATCTCTCTCTAAGTAGTAAACCGCTATCGTGTCCTTCTCTTGTTTGGAATAGAGAAGCAAAAAAAGTTCTTTTTGACAGAGTCGATCCATTGTTCAGAAATCAATGGGTCAGTAGATCCTCTAAAGGATAGTCATAATTAATACATAAAGGACTCAACAAAATGTTTTTCCCTTTATAGTGAAATTTGTCTCTAAACATGATTCATGTTATTTCCAATAACATGAGTCAATTGGTTCACCATTCTTTTAGGACCAAAAGGGACCTAGATACCCTCAGGGGGGGGTGAATCAGGTTATGGATATTCTATTTCAAAATTCTTCTTTCCCCACTGGATCTTGACCTCTATATTATAAGGGTCACTTTGTTTGCTCTTATGTGTTAATGTTGATCACTTTTTTTAATCTTTATCTGATGATTATGCTTTAGATGCAATTCAGGGAAGCAACCAGGCATACACAAAGTTTTTTACTTGGTTCACCCTCATTTGGCTACGTCCAAGGAGCATACAACGATGATGTGCCATTGTACCAAATCTACTAAGGCTCACTGCCAATAATGTTCGGGAAAGATCACTTCTATGCCCAGGATCACTACCTTTACAAAGTTTAGGGTTAGCTAACTACTTCCCAAGGGTCACTCCCTATTCCTCTCTCTTTGGATCACTACCGGCAAAAAGGATTACATTACTCCTCTTCCTTGGCTCACTGCACTTGGAAGGGATCCACTCACAGTTTATAGACCTGTAGGTCTCTTCATTTGAATGAATGCACACATCCTAAACTATTGATAGATGCTCTGTTGAAGTCCAACTTTCATCCACTTATGAATACCACTTTGCCTCTGAACACCGGGCAACTAACTTTGGAATTACCTTCGCAAAGCACCCTACTTCACGAGTCTCCCAATTTCGCAAAGCTAAAACGAGCCTTTGCAAAACCCCTGCCTTTTCACGAAGCACTCTCGTGAAGCACTCTCATGAAGTTCAAGACTTCACAATGCTTAGGCCATCGCGGATCTCTTGCCTCTTTGTGAAACACACTCCTTAGAACACACGGCCTCGCGAAGCGCACTGCCTTTCGCGAAGCTAGATTAGCCGCCACGAAGCCCCTCTCTTTCGCGAAGAACACTACCTTTGCGAACCATCTTCGCGAACCGAGAGCAAAATATTTTCTTCGAAAACTCTCTCTACTTCTCTCGAGGGGGTCGACCTCTATTTATAGGCGATTCCACTAACCCTCGACCCTTCCACGTGAATTTTGCACCACGTCATCTCCAATCATGAAGCTCCGAAACATCCGCCGGAATTCTCTCAAAATCGCAAAGCACCTCAGAAATTCTAAGATCACAGAGCTCGTCGTAATCGCGGAGCGTTCCGTCAATTACCTTGCGCCGCTGCCGCAAAGCTCCCTCATAAAGCCCTTCACCACCGTGATGCGCTTTAACCTCTGTCGTTCGCGAAGCTTGTCGTAATCGTGAAGAATCACTACTATCATTCTTTTGGTCTTCACAAAATCCAAACCATGAAGCCTCTCTTCGCGAAATTCATGACTTTTCCATATTTAATTATGATCTTCATGGAAATAATATTTTCACAATGTTCACCAACCTCCAAATTTTGGACCCCAAGGAAAACATAGGAAAATGACACCGCCTTTTACTGCTCCTTTTGTACCGCCTCCAGATCGTCTGTTCCTTTGTCATGGATCTTTGTCAACATGGATTATCAACAACTTCACTTGAACTCGACAATTCTCCATGGAACCCTGCTTTGTCAACAAACACAATCAACCCAAAAATACTGCAATGTTACCTTGAGGGATTTTTGCCCAATAATCCCCCCCTTTGGGTTTGTTGAAAACTCTTCACAACTTTTCTCAGAATGATTTTCTGCACTTTGATACCAATCTGAATCTCTTTCCAGCCGCTACAACCATTTACCTATTGCGATTCTGATAGCGTTCATGGAATCACATAACACGTACTCTAAGCCCACATGATCAATGCTTGGTGTGAGAAACAAGATTAGTATGAAACGTTCATCAATTAATCACTTCATGTCAAACACCAATTGTCGATTCCAAACTGATACCAATTGCTAAATTGATACCAATTGTTGAACCACATTGATAGCAATTGGTGATAGCTGGAAGCCTTCTCTCACGATTCCAACATCACTCTTATACTTTTATCACGATCCTCAACTGTAGTGATATCTATTCTTTGATCGATCACTTCTAGAATCGTTAGATTTAAAAACACTCCCTCTATCTCATTGCTCTCCCCCTATCTCACTGCTCCACCTGTCAGCTTCTCCCCATATCATTCAGGATTTCTCAAATATCCACACTATCTCCCCCTTGAACAATTACTGTTTTCTCCCCCTTTGTCAACGAACCCAAAGGGCACTCCTCTGCGGTCTGTAACAGGGTAAAAACACATATGAAATCATTAGGGAAAAACACATCATGCCTCAGGGAGGGGGGGGGGTCCATATCCACACTCTTTTAAGTATGGGGAGTCAACTAAACTCCCAGAGCCAGCTGATGCCTTTCAAATGCTTCCTTGGGTAAGGCCTTTATCAGAATGTCTACATCCCGTAGTTCTATAGGCACATACTCCAACTTCACGATTCCCAGCTCAACCTTCACCTTGATAAAATAATACTTTATCTCAATGTGCTTTTTACTTGAGTGATGGACTGGATTTTTGCTGAGATTAATAGCACTTGAGTTCTCGCACTAGATTCTGATTGGAGACTTCACTTCAATGCCCATATCATCAAGCTGTTGCTTCATCCACAATAACTATGTGCAAGCTTGAGTGGCCGCAATATACTCAACTTATGCGGTGCTCAATGAAATTAAATCTTTTTTCTTTCTTAGCCAAGCAATACATAGTTCACCAAGATAGAATGCACCTCCTGACGTTGGCTTCCTATCATCCACTGAACCGGCCCAATTTGCATCAGTATATCCCAATAATTCTGAATGAGATTTATCACTATAGAATAAGACAAATTCCACTATGACCTTGACATACCGAAGTATTCTTTTATACTGTAAGCATGTGGCCTTCCTTGGGATTAATCTGATATCTCGCTGCTTGGCATGTGGCGAATACAATGTTAGGCCTTGTCACAGTCAAGTACAACAGACTTCCAATGATTTTCCTATATTATGTGATATTAATTGCCTTTCCATCCTCATCTTTAGAAAGTTTCATCCGTGTAGAAACCAGAGTCTTCATATCCTAGTAATTTTCCATGCCAAATCTTCTCAAAACCTCCTCGGCATATTTGGATTGAGAAATAAATGTTCCATTCCTTCCTTGGGTCACCATGCTCTTGGTACTTATTTCATCCCATACAATGCCTTCTTCAGTATAAAAACATTGTTCTCATCCTCATGAATGAGAAAACCATATGGCTACTCAATGTACACCTATTCTTCCAAAACCCCATTTAGAAATGTAGATTTGACATCCATCTTGAACACTTGGAACTTCTATTGCACTAAAACGGCTATGAATAATATAACTGTCTCCAGCCTTGCAACCGGTGCAAATGTCTCATCGACATCTATTCCCTATATCTGGGATAATCCTTTTCACACTACTCGTTCTTTGTTTCAGATAACTGTGCCATCTTAATTCATCTTGATGCAGAACACCCATTTAGTTCTAATGACATCTTTATCTGCTGGCCTCTAAACAATCTGTTAGCCTCGAAACAATATCCCATGTATTTTTTTTCTGAATCAACATTAGTCACTTATGCTCCCCCGGATTCTCTTACCAAATCCACACTTTCAACAGAAAACATGTCACTGTGTCATTTTTCTGTGGCCTCATTTCTTCCAACAACTTTTTTGATCTTCTTGTTGAAACATTGTTGATACTCTCTTGCAGGTTCTTGGTATCCTGAAAATAGTTAACTAATACCACACTGTTAGAAAAAAAAATATAAGCATGAGATTCATGATTATTGATGCTTCTCCCACAATATGTCTTCTCTCGATAGACAACACATGAGCTGGGTCATCCAATTATTTCGTTGATGGATCTGGCATCTGATTTTTTATTGAATTCTACCCCTATGTTATGCAAAACTTTTTGGTGTTAGGCCTATAAACATTCTTCTTCTGCTGCATCATTTATTCTCATCTTCCACTCGGCATTGAGACATTAACCAAATCTCTAAGCCTACTGAGTTGGAAATTGGTGTGGGAAACAAGATATAAAGTTAATAACACAATCTCTTCCAATTGTGCTCTGTTTCTCCCTTTCTTCTTCAACTTTGGTACCTGATTTGAGTCAATTGAAACTCTAAATCATATCACCTCTATTGTGAATCTTTAGATGCCACTTCCCCTTGGATCGTATCTCCCTAAAATTTTAAACATTTGAATCATCAGTTAACAACATTTATATATATAGGGAGAGGGGTTGTTTCGGGAATCATCAAGATGAGGATAGTGGTTGATCATAATGGGTCATCCCTTTGATTCTTTCTTGTAGATAATCACACTCTTTCCTTGCTTCTTTTAGATGCCTAGACAACTTTAACTACTCTGGCCATATGACTAAGCATTCATTATCCACATGCTGAGCCTTTTTCTGATATGTAGATTCCTTAGGCCTGGCCTTTTTCACCATTTGTGGTTTAAAACCACTAGTACACATTTCATTCTTTGATGTTCCACCAAAATTTCATTTCCCTTTATTCCTTCTCTGGGTAGGAATCTCTCTTTTTTCATCTTCCCTTGCTTCTTCCGCCATTGCAGGGATTGTTCTCCTTCCTCCACTTCTGCTGAGGAACACGATATGCAGATTTTTCAATGCATTCTTTGTTGATATTTCTTTTATCATATATTTGAGTCAACACACTCTTTTTCACTAGTGGTGAGTCCTCCATGGAATGTGCATTCTTCTTACTCACAGTTGGAGTATATCTCCCCTTAATCTTCCAGGTTTGTTCACATTTTCTCCAAAAGAGTGGTTCACATTGTCTTCTAGTGAATAATTTATTATCATGAAAACCTGGAGATGAGAATCTCCTTTTGAGTTCCTTTTCACTTCTTGCATTCTTCTTGCTGCAATTTCATTCCAAGTGACCATAATCTGAACATATAAACCATTTTCCATCAAAGTAAGACCTCATTTCGTCATTTCTATGTCGAGATGCTGATACACCTTGAGTTATTCATTTGACATGGAGCTCCTGAGATTCTTGAAACATACTCATGGTGTGTCCCATTCTTCCACAGTAATAGCATCTAAAAAATGCTTTCCTCTGAGAGACTCTTCTTTCTAATTTCTCATGACACATATTCTTCTTCTTAGATCTAGTAATGTTTCTATTTTCACAGCCTGAGATATATTCACATGCCTCTAAATAGAAACTTGTTGTTTGACGATGAATCCCACAAAAATATCACATGCAATCGTTTCTTCCTATAAAATCTTTGTTAGGTCTATCTCCAGCACCTACAAGGTTTTCTTACCTCTGAATATTTTCACTGCACTTTTCCTATCACACATAGGAGTGAGATCATCATATCTAATTCCATATTTTCCCAAAATGGATAGCCTTTGGGATGATACAATCCATTCATGCTTCTCATCTGATGTAGCATATTTGGCTTTCATTTTATCATCACCTACTAAAGGATAATCAAATAATCAACATGGGATTATCTTCAGATTTAGATTTCTCCATTTCTTTCTTGACTGATTCTATTTCTTCCTCCAGTTGCTGAATCTTTTTATCTCTTGATTCATGTTTAGAATCATGTTCTCTCTTGAGAATCATTCCTCTACTTATCTCATTTTACAATTCATGTGTCATATTATTCACCATGCCACCTTGCTCTTTTTCTTTAAATTTTTCCCGAGCAACAGATTCAGAGACGAATGCATTCTCTTGTTGTAGCCTTTGATTCTTATGAACTAGCTCATATAGCTGTGTAGCAAGATCAACATTTCTAGCTTTCAAAATCTCAATTTCATCTATGTCCAAATTCTTTCCCTTAACATCAACTTTGAGTTTTTCTCTCTCTATAGACAGTTTTTGCAGTTCTTCGACTTGAGAATCATTCTTCTCCCTTAGATAAGTGACAACATCAATTTGCCTTTGATTTAGTCCTCTTAGCTTGTTGACCTCAACTTCCATTGCTTGGATCCTGATATCTTTAGATTTAACTTCTTCATCCAATTTCCAATCCAATTTCTTTGTCATATTGACAACATCTACTGGTGGCCTCCTTCTTGAAACATCTTTATTATTAGTTGTTTCTGTATCACTTTTATGTTCAACTACTTCACTCATTCCTACATCATGATTGAGTGAATAAATCTTTTCCCTATTGGATTCATCCAAGCCATCCTTTAGTAAGCTATTTGATTCTTTCAGTTGAATCACACTTTTTCCAAAAACACTTCCACACTAAGGGATATCACCTGAATTTTGATTATTCTTTGATGTTTTTACCTTCTCCAAGGCAAACCGAGATAAGATCAGACTGATTTGGCCACACAAATCCACTAAACCAAGTCATAGCAAACAAATATGACAAAAGAAACCTATCCCTCTGATACCAATTGTTAGGACAAAAAGGGGCCTAGATACCCTGAGGGGGGGGGGGGGGTGAATCAGGGTATGGATATTCTATTTCAAAATTCTTCTTGACCCACTAGATCTTGACCTCTATATTACAAGGGTCACTTTGTTTGCCCTTATGTGTTAATGTTGATCACTTCTTTTTATCTTTATCTGATGGTTATTCTTTAGATGCAATACAGGGAAGAAACCAGGAAGACAAAGATATTTTTACATGGTTCACCCTCACTGGGATACGTCCAAGGAGCATACAAAGACGATGTGCCACTGTACCAAATCCACTAAGGCTCACTGCCAATAATGTTCAGGCTAGATCACCTATATGCCCAGTCTCACTGCCTTTACAAAGTTTAGGGTTAGCTCATTACTTCCCAAGGGTCACTCCCTGTTCCTATCTCTTTTGCTCACTTCCGGCAGAAATGATTACCTTCCTCCTTTTCCTTGGCTCACTGCACTTGGAAGGGATCCACTCCTAGTTTATAGACTTGTAGGTCTCTTCATTTTCCTGAATGTACCTATCCTAAAATATTGATAGATGCTCTGTTGAAGTCCAACTTTCATCCACTGATGAATACCACTTTGCCTCTGAACACTGGGAAACTACCTTTGGAATTACCTTCACAAAGCACCCTACTTCTCGAGGCTCCCAATTTCGCAAAGCTAAAACGAGCCTTTGCAAAACCCCTGACTTTTCACGAAGCACTCTCGCGAAGCACTCTCATGAAGCACTCTCGTAAAGCTCAAGCCTTCAAAATGATTAGGCCTTCACGGTGCTCCTAAATATTCGCGAAGCACACTCCTTAGAGCACGCGGCCTTGTGAAGCGCACTGCCTTTCACAGATCTTGATTAGCTGCCGTGAAGCACCTCTCTTCCACGAATAACACTACCTTCGCAAACCACCTTCGCGAACCGAGAGAAAAATATTTTCTTCGAAAACACTCTCTACTTCTCTCAAGGTGGCCGACCTCTATTTATAGGTTATTCCACCGACACTCAACCCTTACGCGTGATGTTTGCACCACGTCATCTCCAATCGCGAAGCTCCGAAATATCCGCCAGAATTCTCTCAAAATCTCGAAGCACCTCAGTAAATCTCAGATCACGGAGCTTTTCGTAATCGTGGAGCGTTCCGTCAATTACCTCACGCCGCCACCGAGAAGCTCCCTCGCAAAGCCCTTCACCGCCACGATGCGCTTCAACCTCTACCATTCGCGAAGCTTGTTGTAATCATGAAGAATGACTGCCATCATTATTCTGGTCTTCGCAACATCTAAACCATGAAGCCTCTCTTCCCGAAATTCATTCCTTTTCTATATTTAATTATGATCTTCATGGAAATCCTATTTTCGCGATGCTCACCAACCTCCAAATTTTGGACACCAAAAATTTGGCAAACACAGGAAAACGGCGCCACCTTGTACTGCTCCTTTTGAACCGCCTCTAGATCGTATGTTCCTTTGTCATGGTTCTCTGTCAACATGGATTATCAACATCTTCACTGGAACTCGACAATTCACCATGGAAACCTTCTTTATCAACAAACACAATCAACCCAAAAATACTGCAGTGTTACCTTGAGGGATTTTTTCCCAACACATTCTCATGAATGTTTCCATTTCAGCTTCCATCTGGGGGTCATTAGTGCATGGTCCATTGCGGTCACCATTTGCATGGTTCCTCTTATTTACCTCCATTTTTAAAAGGAATAAAACCTTAGTGAGAAAAATATTTCATTTATTATATTTTTTCTATAAAGGATTTTTATGACTTAAAACATCATTCTTAAACATATTACTCTTTAACAACAATTATATTTCTCTATAAATATATCATAATGATTTATAAAAAGCTTGTGATTAACCAAACATATCCCTTGGGAGTTTTAAACCAAGAGTGTAGCATGGCCCATTTTCGTAAACTAGTTCTTGTTCAAGTCAATATCAAAGAGGTGTTTTTGGGTTTTACCCCTAGATACATCCGTTCTAGAGCCACATCCACTTATTCGTATCCAGACATGGAACTATTTGTTCGAAAACCACTTAATTAATATTTCAATAAAATACCAAGAAGTTTTCTTATATTTAAATTTTTTATAGGTTTCTTCCTAATGTTTTAATATCCTAATTTCCACAAATAACTAAACTATATTTTGATACCAACTTTGGCATCACACCTTTTTATTACATAACTTTTATTACATTTTACAAACATAGGTTCTTTAAAGTCTAGTGTCTTGGAAAAAAGGTATATAATACAAGAAAATATATAAAATTATCCTAAATATCATGAATATATTATTGAAATGTCCATCCTATGTATAATTACTGCATTTTACAACCTCAGAATATACATCAATGGAAAGGGTGATCCTAATTCCCAGTAAAAGAAAACAGGGAAATCAGTTTACATGTGAACTTGAGAGAATACAATAAGAACATGAGGATATATCATAAAGGAATTAGAAGAGAGAATATAATAATAATTATAACTTGAATAATATCTTGGAAATTTGAAAAAAAAAACATTTAATTTATACATTCATAAGCATATCACCATGTTCCATTCCCAAGGTGTCATGAAAATTACCAAGGTTATTCACCAAGGTATCATAAAACATGTCATCTATAGAGATTAATTTATCTACACAATTGATTGGAGAGATATCAGGGTGAACCCTTAATATGTATTTATTTTAATTTTATCCACACATATCATAATCAAAAATTTCTTAAATAACCCAAAGAGAATAAAAGAAATGGGATTCATATCAAAATTGTTATGTTTTAAAAAGTGCTTAAAAACTTTATTATTATGAAATTTATAACCCGCAGGAACAGGAATGAGGGTTTTATGTATGTCAATTACAGAATAAAATATATCATTTTTATGTATTAATGAAAACCAATTTAAATTAAATAGGATTGGGTATTAATATAAATAAAATAATAGAATATCTTGAGAAAAATAGAGAGATTTTGAGACGAAAATTCTAAAACACAACTGCTATGAAACATGGTTTTAGAAAACATTAAAAAGACAGGGGAAATCGGTCACCCATTAATAAAATAAAAACAATAAATTATAGGGATAGAATAAAATGTAAATAATAACATAGTATTAAATCTCGAAAGACATAACAAATAGAAGAGAACTTGAATGAAAAAAAGAGATGTTGAGAATTCCCTTACCATGAAGAGTAACATATAAAACACTAGGATTGGGACCTTGAGGGCTTTCTTCCACTTTGGAAGGACTCCTTGGGTGGTAACTCAATTATATACTCTAGGTTAATGAATTTTTTTGAAATAAAATGAATTAATGTCTTAGTATTTATAGTAAAAGAGAGGGAGTTTTTTATATTAATTTTCAAGGAAACCTCATCAGTGGTATTTGAAAAACCCTAGTCTTTCTCATGGTATTTTCCCATGGTTTTGGCAACTTGGGATACCTCATATAATATTTTCATCCAAATTATTCTACCATTATTTTAAATTACATATTACTTCGTTATGATGTCATAAAACACACCGAAAACTCAAAAATTGTATTTTTACTATTCACCAGAAAACAAAAAAAAATTATAAAAATATCAAAAGTTTACCATAACCGAATATCTATGTTCGAAATTAAAAATTTAACTCTATTTAAAGAAAATGTTTTTCTAAATATTTTAAATTTAATTTTTAACTAAAATCACTATTTACCCAAAAAATACTAATACTTAACTAATAATTTCTAAAATAGTTATATACTTATACTATTTTTACACATTACCATTACATATGCTTAAATTAAATTTATAATTACATAAGTGAGGTTACTATTTCATTGGTCATATTACTATTCATAAGGGTAATATTACTATTCATAATTTTAATTCACCAAAAATTAAGTTGATCTTTTAAGATTCTAAAATTATTACTCATCACAACCGTATAGTCCATTTTTTTAAAATCATTTCACATTATTAAATATTTAATGTATAAAAAATATTTTAAAATTATCTTTTTTCAGTTTTTTTCAATAATATGAAACTTCATATAAATAACTAAAAATTCATCCTATATTAATTTTGTCATTTGAAAATCAGAAATGATGGTTATTTTTCCATAATAAGAAATAACAATTTTATTTATACAGAAGGATTACACAAAGTAACTATGGAATCAATGTATATCCCCTTATAACACCTACATATGATCTAAGAGTAAGGTGTGCAATGTTGATAGAATCTTGGGGCGGATCAGACAACATTTCCTGAGTGGTGATTTCAATGAACATGAACTTCTCATGTAGGCAATTACGTTCAAGCTTAACATGTTGAAGTTTGGCTTGGGCTTAGTCCAGAGAAAAGCCCAGTGATGCTACCACTTTCCCAATCTCTGACAGATGGGATTCGTACGTCCCGAGTCTACTGGATGAGGCCATCAGCTCTTCTTTCTATATTATGTAACGTCCCAACCTGGATCACCCCTGAACAAGTTGTCAGACCAGTCGCCACATGACCTCAAGTGCATCTCCCCGTATGCTAGAGGCTGCCGACTAGTAATGAGGGTCTCTAAAGGTGATAGTGGAGAGACTTTATCCTCTTATCAGAGTTTCACTATGGTATTATCAGAGTATAAACAATAGAAAAAAAGAATCAGTATGGTAACAGTTGAAAAAATATCAAGAGACAACTAGTACTCATTTTATAAAAGTAGCCAACACAAATTATAAAGCAGATGAATGCAAGTTATGATAGTACAACCATGAAAGTGATAAACAATACATCATTCTTTACATATTAATGAATAAATAAATAAACAATGACTCAAATCTCCGAGGATGATCTCCTTGAGCATCGAGAGATTCTGCACAGTCCTCTGATCCCATCTCCCAAGTACATGCAAACAACACAACCCTACAACCAAATAGAATCAACCCAGGTACCCAAGTGCAATGGAGGCCCGATTAGGGTGTGAGATATAAATCTTAGTAGGCCAAGACCACATGTGTCTACCCCAAATCAAGACATTCAATAATTAAATTAAACAGTTTGAAAGCATACATCAATAAAGTAAGCATTACAATGTAACTTTACAGCCAAGTACCTGCTTCAGCCCTCAATTGGTGTCTAAACCTATATTATACATTTTTCATGCATACACAGTAGTCATTACACATTCATTTTCATTTATCAATTATTAAAACCTCGTTAAATTATGAAAGTATCAAGATCTAGCCTAATCTCGACATCCCCCGTATAAGTCACTAACAATAGATGTCTCTAAAGACCATCTAAGCAAACAAAGTAAAGACCGAATCCAAGATTGTTCTTTGGATTGGATAACATGTCATAAGATATTTAGTTTAATCTTTCAAGTACTATGTCTGAGCCCATCCACTAAGAAAATTGTGATTGCCCTAAAAATTACCAAAATCTAAGCTCGTCCACTAAGAATAGTGATTCCCTCCTGGGTTCGTCCACTAAACAGTGATTCACCCAATTCATTAACAAGTATGAACCCTTTCACATATTAAATTTACAAATCATAACATCACATCATCTTTCATTGAACATTTAATAAAAAACATGTAAGATCAATTACACCCACAGTCCAATGTCAATTAATGGGTGTAGAACATCATGTCTAGCACCCTCATGAGTATTTGGAGCATTAGTCCTTGTCTCACAGCCCCTGGGTATTTGGAGCATTAGTCCCTATCCCATAAAAGAATATTTACATGCAAGCTAGGTATAGAACACCATGTCTAGCACCCTGTGAGTATTTAGAGCTTCAGTCACTATCTCATAACTCGTTTTTCAATCAAACATATATATTTATCATTTGTGTAGAATCCCATGTATTGCACTCGAAAAGAATCCATTAAATAATTCATAAATTAATTAATCAAATCTGTTAATTAATTCAAAAACTAATTAACAATATAAATCTACTGTAAAATAATTCTATAATTAATTAGCCATTAAAAATATCAATAGTTAATAATTAATTAATAATTAATTATTCTTGACCACAATCAAGTCAACTATATAATAAACTCAACATTTAGTTATCCCTATTACTTAACCAAAAACATGATAATTAATTCACCAATAAATTACCCACATACACTTACTAAACCAATAGATTAGTTAAAAAATACCAAATCAATTCGTTAACGAAAATAATATCTAATTACACATTACCATTAATTAATCCATCAATTAATTAATCAACAAAAAAAAATAAATTGATTAGTTAAATATACTAAATCATCGGATCAATTATCTCTTTCATCTAAATCGATATCTTATAACCAATTCATCAATTGATTAACCATTCACCATTTAACATGTAATAATTAGTCTATCCATTAATCATTGCCACTTTCCAATTTATAATTTGATAAATAACACGTTAAGTAAATATTCCATATTTAATATTCTCAATATTAAAATAATACCACAATTTCCCAATTCACATCTTGATAATTAATTATTCCATTAATTTTACAATTAATCGTCCTTCCCCATTCAATCATTTAATTCTTCAATTGATATATAATCAATTGCGTAATTAACATTCTGCGACATGGGTAAAATGGAACATCTAAGGGTTTCAAAGTCCCAATTCCCTTTAAGTCTTATTTTCAAGGAAGACCCATGGGGACCTTCATGTTTAACCATATAATGTATGGGGAATGAACTCAACATATTTTTCACTTTCCAGCAATACATGCTTAAAACCAACAACTGCTCGAGTCCTAATTCATCTCACATGGATATAATTACTCAATAAAATCAAGGGTGTCATGTATCAACATAAAATTTATTTGAAAAAGAATGAAGACATGAAAAACCCATACCATAGCAAGCATGATATGACATTACAACTAACCAGCAGTTTATCTTTAATTATAATTTTAAGAAAACATAGAAGTTCCATAATCAAGGAAACTCACATTCTCAGTTTATTTAAAGAAGAGAAAAATGAATTCTTAAAAAAGAGATAAATATTTGGGACCCTAGTTTGTAGTGGAACCATTTTAATCACATAGCACTCTAAATTTACTTGGTGGAAAACAAATGTAGATGGCCCACAGTCACACGTGAACAGATTATATATATATATATACGTGTGGGCATGCGCTCCCTGTCAAACATTAATGGAATTTTATATATTAAAATGGTACCTAGAATCAAATTTATAAGGACCAAAACACCTCTAACTAGGTACCAAGGACACATATAAAATATCAAAACCTTAAATGAATGATGCGAAAAAATCCATGGTTAAATGACCTTACCCAAAACACAAAGGCACAAAGAAATGAGTCCATCTACATCGACCTTCATGATAGATGTCGGAACATGTACCAACATGTCCTGATACACCACCCACATACCCTAAAATTAGAAGAACACAACAACCGGATTAAACTCAAATATTTGGGTTTCATCCAACACTAATTAGGGCACCAAAATATCAGCGAATCACCAAAGAAATGAAAAAGGCCATGAGGTAGGATCTTACCTCAAATAATCAAACCCAAAACATGAAAGAAATAAGATAAATCATCATGAAAATGATGAGGTCAAGAGACTGGTGTAAGTCATGTGCTAAAAGGAATTCTGCTCAGGGGGTATCGCACTGCTGCAAGGGGGTATGACCGAGGGATACGTGTTACTGAAGGTCTAGAGAAGGAGGCCCGTGTGGTAGAGGAGGTCGGCTAAACTGGACCGTGAGGGGGATGCCTTCCCAAGTGCATTTCACCTTATAAGGAAAGAAGAAGAAACTAGGGGGTCATGTGCCTCACCTGGAGGTCGCACCTCCACTCTTCTTTTATTTTGTTGTTGTTGTTTTTTCTTTTCCCCCTAAAATTAATCTAATTAATTGAATGTAATAATTAAAATGAAAATACTAATAATAATAATAATAATAGTCACAATATTATTATTATTACCCCTTCATTTATTCCTTTAAAACCAAAACCCCATAATCTATTGTTATTATTCTTTATCACAATAATAACAACCATAATTAATAATGATTATTACATTCATAAAACTAAAATAATAATAATATCATCATTATTATTATTATTTCAAACATTTGATAAACCCAACACCATTATTTATAACAAGGTTTCTTCATTAAATTCTATATTTAATTAAACATTTTTTTGAGATACCCAAATGACTTATTAAATTCACATAAGTGTTACATCCCATTAATCAAGCAATTAAAATGTTTTAACATAAATGTTACACCCCTTTAATCATGAAATTAAAATCTTTTATCATCCAAATAATTTTTGGCACCACAATAATAATAACATTATTATTAGTAACAAATTATTCTATTTAAACACAAATCTACCATTTAATATTATTTAATTAAAATAAATAAATTATTAAATTGGGTAATATGCACTGGTTGGACTAAAACTGTGTGCAGCCCATGCTGATCCATTAAAGTGGAATTTTCCAGATTCAGTGCTCCCGAGACTCCTTGAGACACCCGTTAAATCACCCATGTAAAAAAAACACCTTTAAGTGTTATGGCACTTGGAATAATTTTCCAGAGCTCGGTTTAAAAAAAACCCATCGATAAATGGAAAAAGTTCGAAAACCTTCATAATTTAAAACAAGTTAATAAACATGGGACCATAAAATATACCCACCATAAAAACTTCTCATCCCCGAGAAGTCATTTAGAACCACTACATCTTCAACCAACCCACCAAGGTCATTTAGTCTCATTAGAACTGACGTGTTGCGTTCCCAAACACCAAATGCACCTTTAACCATTTTTCCGAAGCCGAATGACTTATGCCTTTAAAACCTGAGCGAAATCTTACTTTATGACTTAAACACCAAAACAGAGTTGACATCCAATGCCATTATAGCTACCTCGTTGTATAAAATGGTTGAATCTCGATCAACCAATAGAAACAGGTTGCGTATGATTTTATGGAAAGACCTTACGGTCCCAAAATCCAAACTCACCAATAAACTGGCGACATGCCTTTTAAAATTATTTCATCACCAACCGCATGTACACCGAAGTCCTTACCTGAACTATGTTGACATTACCAAGTCAAGCCATCGCAAGGCTATTTAAATAAAACTAATGTTCCCCAACATGAATTATGGCATAACTAAAAGAAACCTTGCATACCATATATAACCTAGATAACAACAACTCAACAAGACTAACAACATTTTGAACTTTAGCGTGGTGTAAGAAAAATGCTATCATAGTGTCTCTAAGACAAGGTCAAGATAGGGGTATTGCTCATCGCATTAGAAAGTGCACACTAAGAGAAATCCAATGTCACTAAAAAAGATCAGTCAAACTAATACCGAACAAATCTATTAAAAAAGCTCAACGTCACCTGCCGACACGTTTACCAAAATCGATGCGACACTACCCACCTTAGGAATATTAATGACGTCGAAATAAAAGATCATCCATTCACTAGTGTGATATTTCAGAACACCTCAACGCATGGGTCTAATGTTCCTCAAATTATTATCACTACGTTAAACAATGATCATATAAGACGTAACTTAAACCTATCAGCGTGTCAAAATAATCAAGTCCCACAGGCTAGTCTCTTACGAAACATAAACGTTGACCCTCTTTCTTAGTCACGTAAAACCAATATCACTATTATCAAAATAACCCCTTTTCCATTTTATCTATTTAAGTAGTTAATTTCAATATTTAAATATTTGAATTAATTTCAACAAACACACAAGTACATTTTCACAACAAGCCACTTGGTTTTCAAAACAATTCCCTATAGAAAAAATAGCCATGCTCTCACAAACATCATCTTTAATAATTTAACATCTAATGTTATTAAAATATAATTAAAAAATTTAGAATCTAAATTAATTTTACAGAAAAGGATACCTCCAAATGTCTCTTTTATTCAATCCATGTTCTTCAAAAAGCAACCCCACACCAGTCCATTAAAATCCAAACTCATCAATTTAGCATTCAAAACTATTTTCATACATACTATGGTGGTTCACTAACATGGATGTCCATATACCAGTCGATAAGGTTCCCATACACATTACCATTGGAATTTGGATCCCATTTAATATATCCAATTTTTATTTAACATTTTTTAACTTTAGCATTATTTTTAATTGTTTGAATACACGAGTTACCCTTTTTTCAGTTATAAGGTTCCCATGCACCATACAATTGAAAACTAGTTCCACTGTAATTGAAACCAAATAAATTTATCCAAATAAACCAATAATTTATCAGCAAGCTAACATGTCACTAAAAGTAGATAACATAGATCAACATGCTGAAATCGGTAAAACATGCTATAACATAGAAGCATGGCACATAAGCATTGTATATTATCACTCAAGAATTTTAATTATATCACCAAAACATGCTATCTTAGAAGGCATGCTAAATAATTACAAGACATGGCATATATTCAAGGCACACAATCCATATAATCATGCATCCTACTAAGTCAACTGCATGAAATTGAATATATGCATGACATGTTAATATCTAAGTTCCTAATATGATGCATGTAATGAAACTTCCTTTCCATATCAGGCTAAGGTAACTTTTTCAAAAAAAATCATAATCAATAAGCAGGGGAAAATACACCAGTCACTTAATGTGAAATCATATCAACTATAACAAAGAACAACATGAACAACAATCCAAACCCTGGTAACTCGGTCATTTCCCATACATGGGGTGATCAGTCTTAAGAAAAAATATTAAACCAAGCGTCGACACATTACTAGTATTCTATCTACCAACCCCAAAATAGTAATATAAAGTAAAATAACCTTTGATTCCACTTTGTAACATCCCTACCTGGCTCACCCTTGAACCTGTGGATGGACCAGTCACCACATGACTTTAAGAGCGTCTCCTTGTATGCCAGAGGCTACTGACTAGTAGCAAGGGTCTCAGAAGTTGATAGTGGGGAGCCTATACCCTCTTGTAAGAGTTGCATAGAGGTATTATCAGAGTATAAAAAATAGAAAAAAAAACGGAATCAATATAATAATAGTTGAAAAAATTGTTGAAGACAAAAGTTACTCATTTTATAAAAGTGGACAACTCCAATTATACAACAGATGAATGCATGTTATGATAGTACAACTATGAAAGAAATTAACAATACATCATTATTTACATATCAATGAAGAAATAAATAAACAATGACTCAAAGCCCTGAGGGAGATCTCCTCGAGCATCGTGATATTTTGCTCGGTCCTCTACTCCTATCTCCCAAGTATATGAAAATAGCACAACCTTGTAACCAAATAGTATCTACTCGGGCACCCCAGTGCAATGGTAGACTGAGTAAGGTGTTAGATATAAATCTCAGTTGGCTGGGACTACCAGTGTCTACCACAAATCTAGACATTCAATAAATAAATTAAATAGCGTGAAAGCATGCATAAATAAAGTAAGCAATACAATGTATTTATAAACCTAAGCACCTGCTTCAGCCATTAGCTAGTGTCTGAACCTGTATTATACATTTTTCATGCATAAAAAACATTCATTACACCTTCATTTTCATTTATCATTTATTTAAACCTCGTTAAATTATAAAATTCTTGAGATTCTATCTAAGCCCGACATCCCCTATATAAGTCACCCATAACAGATGTTTCTAAAGACCATTTAAGTAATCAAAGTAAACACTGAATCCAAGAATATTCTTTAGCTTGGATAACGCATCATAATATATTTTGTTTAATCTTTCAAGTACTATGTCTGAGCTCATCCGCTAAAAAAATAGTGATTCTCCCAACCATTACCAAAATCCAAGCCCGTCCACTAAGAATAGTTATTCGCTCATGTGTCCTTCCACTAAACAGTGATTAACCCAATTAATCAACATGTCTGAACCCTTTCTTATATTCAATTTACAAATCATAACATCACATCATCTTTCATTAACCATTTAATTCAAAACATGTACGACCAATTGGGCCCAGAGTACAATGTCAATTAATAGATGTAGAATGTCATGTCTAGCACTCTCGTGAGTTTTTGGCACATCAATCAATGTCTCACAACCCATATATATTTGGAGCATAAGTTCCTATCCTATGAAAGAATATTTACATGCAAGATGGGTATAGAACTCCATGCCTAGAACCCTGTGAGTATTTGAAGCATCATTCCTTATCTCACATCCCATTTTTCAATCAAACATATATATTGATTATCATCATACAATTCCATGTCTAACACACCAAACCCATCCATTAATTAATTCATAAATTAATTAATCAAATTTATTAATTAATTCAACAAAAAATTAAAAATATAAATCTCTCATAAAAAATTATAAAATTAATTAACCATACAACATATCTATAGTTAATAATTAGTTAACAATTAAGTATTCTTAACCAAAAACAAGTCAACTAAATAATTAACTCAACATTTAGTTATCCCAATTCATTAACCAAAAAAATGATAATTAATTCACCAATAAATTATTATTATCAACTTACTAAATCAATAAATTAGTTATGAAAAAAACCAAATCAATTAGTTAACACTACAACTTACTAAGTACACATTACCATTAATTAATCCATCAATTAATCAATCTACAAAACAATTCAATAGATTAGTTAAATATAAAAAATTATCGGATAAATTATCTCTTTTAGCTAAATCAATATCTCATAACCAATTCATCAATTGATTAACCTTACCATTTAATATATAATAATTAATCTATCCATTAATCATTACCAGTTTCCAATTTATCTTCTGATAAATAACATGTTCAGTAAATATTCCATATTCAATATTCTAAATATTAAAAAATTCCCCAATTTTCCAATTCACATCTCGATTATTAATTACCATATTACTCATCCTTCCCCATTGAATCATTTAATTCACCAAATGATATACAATCGATTGCGTAATGAACATTCCATGATATGGGAAGAAAGGCACACCTAAGGGTGTCCAAGTCCCAATTCCATTTAAGTATCATTTACAAGGAATACCCATGGGGAGCTTCTTGTTTAACCCTATAATGTATGGGGAATAAACATATCATATTTTTTACTTTACAATAATACATGATTAATACCAACACCTGTTCAAGTCCTAAATCATCTCATGTGGTCAACACTACTCAATAACATCAAGGGTTTTATGCATCGACATAACATATATCAGCACTAACGAGAAGACATGAAAAGCCCAAATCACAAAAAGCATGATATGACATTACCACTAACTAGAAGTTTATCTTTAATCAGCATTTTAAGAAAACTTAGCAGTTCCATAATCAAGGAAACTCACATTAAAAATTTATTTAAAGAAGAAAAAAGGTATTATTAAATAAAAAGATAAATATTTGGGACCCTACCTTATGTTGGAACCATTTCAATCATATAGTGCATTAAATGTACTTGGCGGCAACCAAACACAGATGGCCCGCAGTCGCACGCACACAACGTTTATATATATATATATACTCAAACGCATGCACGCGAATTTTTGAACATCAACAAAATTTAATATATTAAACAAGTACCCATAACCAAAACAGTAAAGACCAATTCACCTCCAACTAGGTACCAAGGACTCATATAAAATGTAAAAACCTTAAATAAATGAATTAAAACAAAACCGCGGTTAAATAACCATACCTGAAACTTGGTGGAATAGAAAAATGAGTCCATCCACCTCACCCTTGGTGGCGGATGTCAGAAAATTGACCAAAGGGCTGGGATACACCACCTGGAAGCCGTAAAAATAGATGAATGTAACAACTGGATTAAACCCGGATCTTCGGGTTTTGGGCAACACCAATTCATGAACTGAAATATTAGAGAATCGCCAATGTGATGAAGGAGACCATAATGGAATATCTTCCCTTGATGAATCAAACTTAAGACATGGAATAAATAGTAGAAATCATCATGCAAAGGAGAAGGTCATATGCCTACTGTAGGTCACCCACTATAAGGAATTTCGCCCAGGTGGTGTCACGCTGCTGCAAGGGGGTCTGACCGAGGGTTGCGTGCTACTGAAGGTTCAGAGATAGAGGGAAAAGTGGAAGAGGAGGTCAGAGAAGCTGTAGTGCGATGGGGATACCTACCTTAGTGCTTCGTGCCTCACAAGGGAGGAAGAAGAAACCAATGGGGGTCGTGTGCCTCACATGTAGGTTGCACGTCCCCTCTTCTTTTATTCTATTATTGTTTTTTTCTTTTTCCAATAAAATTAATATAATTAATTGAATGTAACAATTAAAATAAAAATACTCATTCTTATAAAAATCATAATAATAGTCATAATATTACTATTATTACCGCCATTCATTTATTCCTTTAAAACCAAAGCCCCCAAATCCATTATTATTATTCTTTATAATAATAATAACAACTATAATTAATAATAATTATTACATTCATAAAAATAAAATAATAATGTTCTCATTATTAATATATTTTTTAATCCTTTGATAAACCCAAAACCTCTATTTATAAAAAAGCTTCATCATTAAAATCCTTATTTAATTAAATGTTTCTTTGAGATACCCAAAAGCCACATTAAATTCACATATGTGTTACACCCCATTAATCATACAATTTAAATCTTTTAACATAAATGTTATAAGCCATTAGTCATTCAATTAAAATCTTTTAACATCTAAATAATTGATGAAACCATTATAATAATAATAACATTTTTATTATTAACACATTCTTCTATTTTAACACAAATCTCCCATTTAATATTATTTAATTAAAATAAATAAAATATTAAACTAGGTAGGAACCACTGGTTGGACCGCAATAGTGCGGTGACCGTGCATATTCATTAAAGTGTACGTTTTCAGATATAGTACTCCCAAGACTCCTTGGGACACCGATGAAAATTATGGGGTATTCACCCAATTCCAAAAACAATACCTTTAAGTGATCCAACACTCAGAAATTTTTTCCAAATATTGGTTTAAAAAATGACCAGTCGATAAATGGAAAATGTTTGAAATCTTTGGTAATTTAAGCCCGGTTCAAAAAAATTGGTCTTTACATATTAATTATCCATTATCATTTCTATTTATAAATAATAATTATAACATTAAAAATTAATATTGTTTCCAATGATCATATTAACCAATGGTCATATAACGGTCAAAACCTGATGGTCACATATCATTTATACTTATATATTTTTTTACTGATTATGACATAGTAAGACATACATTTTCAAGAAACATAATATTATTCAAAAGTTCAGGTCATTAAATAAAGAGACTAGAAAAAAAATTCAATTGAATACTGAAGTGCCACCCAACACACCTCTTCTACTTCTACACCAGGATGGAGAGTCTCGACTAAAGTAGTCATCTCCTTAACTCTCTTTTTCCTTGTTACCAACAAGGATGTTGAAAATGAAAGTTCAGGACTCATGTGGGATATGATTTCCTTGTATTTCCATATTTTCACAATCAGAGAATTCATATGGTCTTGAAATTTAGATATAAACCCGATATTATGCTCCAGTTTCACCAATTCCTTATTTACATGCTCAGTAAGGGGAACCTCTTCTTTGAGACCATGAAAGCCCCTATCATTGGTTTCTAAATCATTACAAGTCTTAATAATTTGTTTTTGGATTTTTATAGTGATTTTTGATCAAAAACTACCACCCCATGTTTGGAAATAGATAATAAAGGAATTCATCTTTGTCAAGAAATGTTTACAAGGGATTCTTAGTAGTCAAGGCATGAATCTACTTCTAGATTAGCCTGCACCATGTTTGAGATTCAATGATTGATGTGATGGGCATGATAAAAGGTGGAATAACTAGCTGAGATGGAAATAAAACAGAAGAGGAGACTTCATATATCATCCACTAAATAGAGGCATCACTCATTGCTTATATCAGATGGGATTAATTCCTTAATATATTCTCTCCCACTATTGAGATGGTCATCACCAGGACAAAGTCACTTCTTTGAAGTCTCACCCGATTCCTAAATCAACTCCATCATTTCCATGAACAAAGGGTTGTTGAGGCAAATGAATGGTCTAAATGATGAACCAATAATCTTAGAACAGATCCTAGATAAGTTTCTACACAAGCCTGGTCATAATCCTATATAAGAGAGGTGGGATCATCATCGGATCATTGAATGATCTTAGCACCAGTGTAATATCATGCCAACATCATCCAAAACTGGATGACTATCCCAGGGTGTCATTCACATCACACACCAACCAAATGAAGATGTGATACCCTTTTGGTGAAACTAAACTAATGAATAAAACGATAAGGTGTACATGGCTTGTAAATGATCATCTATTCCATCCTAGTTGCAAGAAACACATCCCGAAGTAAGATCATGTATGACCTTTCACTAAGAGATCCACTTCCATTTTCAACGATCAGCCCAGTTGGTATGGGATAATGGGTGAAATAAAATCTTTCATATCAATTGAACACAACTACAACCTTGTTAGAGATTAATGAAATAGCCCGAACTCTAGATATGTTCAACAACTTGGGATGAGATAAGGCATCAGGGATCCTAGTGGCATTGGTGTATTCTTAGAAATTTAAATGATCCCTTATCTATCCAAATAAAAGATAGAATGGACCATTGATACTATAGGGGATGCTATATTTTTTATTGTAGACCAAGAGTTAGTAAAGTAATGTAAGGTTCGACACTGCTAGATAAATGAATCATCCCTTTCTAGATGTACTAACATTACCATGGTACTGACCTAGATTCTTGAATGTGAATACCTAGATGGGAAAAGCCATTTGTTCAGGAACATATTAATAAAACCCACTAACATAATATTTGGAGAGATCTATGACTTCACTTGATATCCCCATGAAGTATGATCCCCGAATTCAAATATAGCCTAATACGAGTCGACACTATCACAAAATTGTTGGGAAGGGAACCAATAGGGTATATAGTTATTGTTTTAACTCCACTGTGACAAAGAAAAATGTTGATCCCGCCTTTGAAAGAGATAAGTGAGTGCATAGTCTAGTTCATTTTTAGATTTTACTTCATAATGATGAATATGTCCCTTTACAAGACTGGATTCTACAAAGGTCAATCCCAAACATATTTCACAGGTAGGAACTCATCATACATCTCTTCTATCAGGGGGATCCCGCCTAGTTGGTAGATATCCTATAGGTTGATTCCCACCTCATCATGGGATAGATGAAATGAGTTTGTTCTAGGATATCGATGACTAATCAGTTCTCGAATAACATCAGCTTTGTGATAGAAACTAAATTTGTAAATCCATATTTATTTATGAATATGGATAGTATATAATTGATAAAAAAATTATAAGAATATTTTACTGATCCAGAATGGACACATCCATTCATCGGAAAAATTACGGCCAGTATGAATATCCTATTCTAAGCTCCATCTACTGCCCGAATTGTTCATAGAATAGATGAATATTCTTGAGTAGCTCTAATAAATGGTCTGATGGATGAAATAATATCCTTAATGACCCATGTGAGTTTTGTAAAACATATAAGACAACCCCTATAGTCGATCTACAAAAAGTTAGCCATCCTTGAAAATTTTCATCTGAATACAGTTAAGAGAATTTGACATCGAGCAAGATAAAAAATTAAATTCTGATGGGGAATTAAATCATTATCCAGCAAGCTGAACCAGCATAGAGGATATTTGAGTGATAAAGAATAATTTTGAGAATTGAATGGGAGAATCCCTTTCAGAATCTATTTATTAGAATTCACATGATATCAAGGGTTAGAATTGCAGTTTCTAGAAGTAATTTCTATTTGATTAGCCGTAATGGAAAAACATTGATGAGATCCAAAATACACTTGAAAAAAATTAAGTGGAATATGTTAGACTGATAAAATAAAATCTTATCAAAGGAAAAGCATAAAAATGGAATCATCATGCACATCGCATGAATAGAGAAGGCATTAAAAAATCACATAACAGAATCATGAATCTACTAACTCCCAATGATCCCATGAATCATGTAAACTCACAAGGAACTATATAATCATCATGAAACCCGAAAGAATCTTGATTATGTGACCATTAAATGGTAACACGAGTTTCATAAAAGTCAAAGGATCATGTGATCATGTCAGCAGATCCTGTAAAACTATCAAGACAATTGTGCATCCCCATAACCAAAGTTACAATAAAATAACGAAGATACATTCATAGGTTGGTTGAATAAGGAATCCAAGAAAATAAGTCTTGTGAAGCAGTCCCCAAGAATCAGGATTTTTGTGATGTCTCATGATGGGTTCTTAAGGGATGGTCTTGCATTGAGGTCATGTGATAGAAGCAGGGTGAAAGAGATCTAAAAAATGGAGTAGATGTTTAATGAATCCCTATCCTATCACCTATTTACAGGGAATCACACATAATACCAAAAGTCACTCAGTAGACTGATCATATCCTAAGAAACCAATTTGCGACAGTGCCAAAGCCTTAGGCGGGCATTTAATTTCCTCAAAACCAATCCCTTTTTCATATAGGCATCTGTCCCAAGGGGGGAGGGGTTTGATTCCCAACAAATGAGCATTGTAAAATCCATAAATTAAGAAAGTACCTAAATATGGATATTAATTTCCTTGAAAATTAAAGGAAGATGAAGGTTTCCATTATAATGAAGATTGTGTGAACCCTTAAGAGACACACGATCACGTGAACAATAACAATTTATACGTCTAGTCACATGTAAAAAATTCCCTATGAAAGTCTCTCCCAAGTCTATTCAGTAACTCCATCTACACTTGAAAAGGTTCCCTAGACAATCAGTAATCACATAGTGGAAGCCAGATATTATCCCCCAGATAATGCATCTTGTCAACCGATGGAGACCCAACAAATCATCCAAAAATACTTCGAAAATAGAAGGAAAATATCCAAAAGGTGGGTTTATATTGTTTTTGTAAAACTCATGTGATTCATCACCAATGAGAATAATTATTTTCCTCAACAATACTCGAGAAAAAATTAGAAAACTAGAGGCCTTTTTAAAATAAAAAAAAAGAAATAAAAGGGGATGAAGGAGGGAGACTCTTTTTGTCATAAACACTATATGGTGAACCCATGCAAATCCCCAAGGCATCACACGAACCTAGCTACATGTCCACCTCATCTCGTGAGGTCTCACTAGCATGTCATTCTCATTACTCGAAGGACTTAAAACATGTACACGTGTCCTTACACTCCCCCTTTGGTTCTATGGGAAAAAACATATATAATTTTCCATGAAATGCTCTTGCATCTCAATAGGACCTTCAATTGGTCACACGATGCATCACCAAGTGGTAGATTTATTTCCTTCAACAATACTCATTCAACCTCGTGAGATCCCAAATCATTATAAAATAAACAAGGAAAATAAATAGGGAAATGAAGGGAACCTCTCACATTAAAAAAACTAACGCAACGCGTTTATTCTAACTATAGAACTATATCGTAAGATCCCTTGACAAACCAGTATGATATTATGAAGACCCCCTAACAATCCATCCTTGTATCACAAGAAGTCCTAGAAAAGTAATTTGAGATCATGTGAAGGCCTTTTGATAGGTTTCCCAATCTTTTGAATACCCTTGTACTTGTCGGTATGACAATATGAATGTTTCTTGGCATGACTACATAAGGAAAAAAACCAATTAGTTGGATATAATCCAATAAATTAGGCATCGATGGAGATGGTCTTAGGGTCATTGAAAATAATGTGATGCCCTCTGAATGACCTACAGTAGGACCTCATGAAGGCACATGATGCCAAATCCCTCCATCAAATCTATTGGGAAAAAAAATCTCAAGGTATCATTGAAGCATTTTTGAGATGATTGTGTTTGTTGAAATGCAGGACTCCATGTTGTGTTTGTTGACAAAGCAAGTCTCAATGACTCAAACTGTTGACAAAGGTGGTTTTCCTTGAGAATCGAGAAAAGTGTTTTTGGAAAAGGGAGTTGTGCTCTTATGTTAAGGAGGATTCTAATATTGTACACCATGAATTTTTCGAATTCAGAACATCAAGAATTTGGAAAATGAAAAGTGGCGCGCAAGTCCAAAAGTAGCATGAAAGTTTTGGCACGCAAGTCCTAAAGTGGTGCACAAGTCGTATTTCAATGATCATCATATAAAAATATGACAAAGGAAAGAAAGAGGCGTGCAAGTCCAAAAGTGGCGCACAAGTTTTGGCGCAGATGTTTTGGAACGCAAGTTGTGGTGTGCAAGTTTTGGCGCACAATTATGACGTGCAAGTCTAGCATGCAAGTCATATTTTAGAGATCATCATATCAAAATATGACAAAGGAAAGAAAGAGGTATGAAGGTTCTAAATTGGCGTGCATGTGTGGAGCGCAAGTGTGGCACGCAAGTGTGGTGCACATGTTCTCAAAATGCCTATAAATAGACGGCTACTCTCCTCATTTATCAACGAGCTCAACACTTAAAGAAAATCCAAGATCTGGGCACGCAAGTGTGGAAGTGGAAGTGTGCCATACAATTTTAGTGTGCGTGCAAGTGGGGAACACAAGTTTGCAAGAGAAGTTTACCGCACAAGTGTGTCGCGCAAGTTAGGCGCGCACGTGTGGCACGTAGGTGTGGCGCGCACGTGTGGCGTGTAGGTGTGGCGCACAGGTGTGATGCACAGGTGTGGCACGTAGGTGTGGAGCGCAGGTGTGGCGCGCATGTGTGGCACGCACATGTGGTGCGCAGGTGTGGAGCGCACGTGTGGCGCGCAGGTGTGGTGCGCAGGTTGATTTTTCTGCAATGAAGGCAGAGGCTGTGTACTAGTTAAAGGGGCACACAAGTCACCCTAGGGTTGCGTGAAAGTTAGAAATTGCCCAGAACATCTGTGGTAAAGAGGAATTCATCAGTGGATGAAACTTGAACTTCAACAGAGCATCTATATACAATGGATGATGTATTCATTAGAGATAGTGAAGAGACCAACAGGTCTATACTCTGTAAGTGGATCTTCTGAAGAAGCAGTGAGCACACTTCAATTGAGAGAGTAGTGAGCTTTTATATTGTGAGTTGTTGTAAACCAAGAGGGATAGTGAGTCTGCTCTGAACATGTAAACAGCAGTGCGCATATAGTAAAATTGGTACATCAGCATACTTCTGGTGTATTCTCTTTAGACGTAGCCTAGTGAGGGTAAACCAAGTAAAATTAGCTGTTTCCTATGCATTATTTAGAGTTTATTCATACTCTGAATCGGGAAGGATAGAGAAGAGGGTTTTTTCTAATAGAAAAAAAAGATAAAAAAGGGGCAGTTGTTTTATTCTATCATACCATGATTCACCTCCTCTCCCAGGGTATCTCGCCTAGTGAACCGAACAATTGGTATCAAAGGGAAAGGTTGATATCAGTGTTTCTCTCTCAAATGGAGGTCACTAATCATAAAGATATTCTGATCTTTGATGAGAATAATTTTCAACTATGGAAGAATAGGATGCCACACTACTTCCGATCTTTTGGAATGGATGTGTTTACAACAGCAATGCATGGTATCACAACTGATACTAATAGTGGTGCATTATCAAAAGCTGAACGAAGAAAATTGGATGCTGATGCAAAGGGAATCAATTCCTTGTGACGATCCCTATCCAATTATATATATACCAAGGTGATGTCTTGAAAAACATCACATGCTATGTGGTAAATGTTGTTGAACATTTATGAAGGAGATACAAAGGTCGGAGAAGCGAAGATGCAAGTATTATAGAACAAGTATGAAGATCTAAGAATGAACCCGAATGAGTATGTTGATGGATTCATTGACAAGGTAAATGTTGTTTTGGAAGATATGAGAGGTCTGGGAGAAGTCATTGAAGACAGAAATATCGCAAAGCTCATCTTGAGGAAACTTCCACCGGGGTTTAATCTAAAGGTTTTAGTACTAGAAGATAATGACCAAAGGAGCTGACATTTTACAATTTACACAGTACCTTGGTTGCATATGAAATGTGAAATGATGATAACGAGGCTGGGGAAAAGGGGAAATATAAAGAAGTGGAATTCAAGGCCATGAAGAAGCTCATCATTGAAGATTCTCAGGAAAAGAAGAGACAGATGAGGTGATGTCATTTCTCTCCTCAAATATTCAAAGAGGAAAAGGAATTTTTAAAGGGAAACTTCTACTGGCCTGTTTTTTATGTGGAAAGGTTGGTCATCTTGCAGTAAGGTGTCCCACAAAGTTCCAAGATGATGATGATGTCGACGAAGTCAAAATTCGCAATAATAATTCATCAGCCTTTGGAAAATGGAAGAAAAAGTTCAAGAGAAATTTCTTTTAAAAGAAAAATCTCCTTTCAAAAGAATTCGACAATTCGGATGAGTCTGAGAATGAGGAGGTTGAAGAGATAGATAAATGAAAAGATCATGGAGAAAATCCTATGGTGGCAGTTGTCGGAAGTTCTCAGGGGAAGAATGAAACCGAAGGTGATGATGAGGAATAATACGTTGAAGGAAGAATATATATGCAAGCTGAGTTATAGGCTGATCTTGAGGAGACAGATTTTTGGAGAGCCAAAACAAATAAATCTAACAAAGTTGTTCATGATACCAAACTCTATATGCAGCAGCAAGAAGAATAGATGTTTGAGATGATAGAATAAATTGAGAAACTCAAGTCCTCAACACCCGAGAACTCAGAATCAGTAAGTGGGTATAAAATCAAGATTGAAGAACATAAAAGAGAGATCTATGGCTTAAAAAACACAATGAAAGATCACATCAAGTGTATCGAAGAGCTTGAAGAGGAATTTTTTGGTCTGCAGAGAAAAGTTAAAGACAAGGAAAAACCTTTGACTCCCAACACACTCTTGGGAAAGCAGGTCATTCCAAAGACATAAAAGATGAAAAAATTTCCTAGTAGTTCAGCAGAAAAGAAGCCACAATTGAGCTCAGACATTAAGGCTGATTCATGGCTTGATCAGAAACAAGAATATGTGAAAATTGAAGTCAGACCACAAGCACCCATCTCAAGATTGAAGGTTTATTTGGGGACAAAGTAGAATCAGAATATTCCAATATCCAAAGGGGAAACTCGTAGTGCAGAAATAACACGAAGTAATGCACCTTATATAAGGTGTTATTGTTGGGGAAAGATGTTACATTCATAGTATGTGTATTCCATAACCAAGAGATATATAAGGGAACATGAACAAAGGTGGAGGCCAAACAGAGAATGATTCTCTAGAACATACATCGAAGGACACTGTTTTTGGTGTAGAGGATTTGGGCACATGGCTAGGTACTGCAATTCGACCATACAAAGGAATGTGCCAAAGTAGAATGAAAATGTTTGCAAGAAGCAGATCAATAAACCAACAGGTGATTTAAAAATGAATAATAGATTTGGAGCATTGCAAGATGAAGCTGGTCCATCATACTCTGAGAAATAACAAAAGTCTCAGTCCATGCCAAGTGTGAAGGAAAAATATGGACCAAAAATAAAAAGGATGAGAAGGCCATAGTGGTAGAAATTGATCTTAAAGCATTAGATTGTTTTGGTCTGTGGATCCCTGATAGCGGTTGCACATCTCACATGATAGGTAATAAGGATCTTGTTACAGGCGTAAAATATGTCAAAGAAGGAGTTTAAAAGTTTGGAAATGATGAAGGCCTGAAGATTATTGGATCAAGAAAGGCCAAATTTGGGGGAAAAGAGATGAGACGTGAAGATGTATTAGTAGTAGAAGGACTCAGTCAAAATTTTCTAAGCATCAGTCAAAATTTTCTAAGCATCAGTCAACTCTGTGACTCAATAAATTATATAAGGTTTACTAAGAAGATGTGTATCATAAAAGGAAAAGACGGGTAAATGGTTCGACAGGAAAAAAGGAAAATGGGAAATCTCTACATGGTAAGTGGAGAGGAAGATATGTGTTTTTTGTCCAGAGAAGAAGAAAACAAGTTGTGGCATAAATGACTTGGTCATCTATGACAACCATCCCTGGAAGATCTTGTAAAGTACGATGCAGTAAGAGACCTCCCTAAGCTATCACGTGATCATACTCACACGTGCGATGCATGCCAACAAGGGATGCTCATCATCAATATGTATAAGGAAAAAGAAAATAAGTCAACAAGAGTGATCGAATTGGTGGTTGGTGATGTTTGTGGGCCTATCACACCAAGAGAAATTGATGGAAAGAGGTACTATGTTATTTTCATTGATGACTACAACAGAATGGCATGGGTATTTGTTATTTCCCATAAGTCTGATGTGTTCAGCTACTTAAAACAGTGCCAAAGGGAGTGTTAAAGGATGGTTGGACAAAAAATTTTAAAGTTTCGTACTGAAAATGGTATGGAAATCACAAACAGTCAGGTGGAATACTATCTTGAGAAACATAGGATAAGGCATCAAGTTTCTTCAGTAAGAACTCCCCAACATAATGGTGTGGTTGAAAAGAGAAATCGGATCATCAACAACATGGCCAGAATGATGCTCATAGAAATAGATCCGCCAGAGAAATTTTGGAAGGAAGCAGTATTGACATCGATTTAAATTTCTAACAGGGCTCTGTTATGTCTAAAGGAAGGAAAAACTCTGTATGAGATGTGGTATGGGAAGAAGCCAACAGTGAAGTACTTTTGAATCTTTGGGAGTAAGTACTTCATACTCAAAAAAGAAAAACATAGGAAATTTGAGTCACACAAAGATGAGGGAATATTCCTTAGATTCTTAGGAAAAATAAAAGCATATAAATGATTTAATAAAAGGCAGGGAAAATTAGTTGAGAGCAATGATGTCACTGTTGTAGAGAATGAAGAGAGTATTCAACATCATAGTGAATAGTTTCTAGATGAATGTGATGAGAATGAAAGTAATATAGGAGGAGCAGAAGTGGTCGATGCTGATTCAGAAGAAGATACTGATGATGAGCATGAAGAAGAAAAATCTGTTTCTGCACAGAAGCCAAGGAGTCGAGCTGAAATTGATAGGCAAAATATCATTGGCAATCAATCAGGTTTTATTTATAAAAGAAGAATGAAGTCACTGCTGCATATATCTTTCTTATCATGGGTAAAGCCTAAATGCTTTGATCAGGTAGTTGAAGATGAAAACTGGGTTCAGGACCCGGATGAAGAGCTAGATGAGACCGAGAAGAATCAGACGTGGGAGATTGTTTCGAGGCCAGCAGATAAGAATGTCATTGGGACTAAATGGTTCTATCGCAACAAGATGAATGAAGATGGAACAGTGATTCGGAATAAAGCACGACTGGTGTGCAAAGGATACTCCTAGATAGATGGAATATATGTTGATGATACATTTTCATCAGTTGAAATACTAGAGACTATCAAATTATTCCTAGCCATTGGAGTGCAACAGAAGTTCAAAGTGTTCTAGATGGATATTAAATCTGCATTCTTGAATGGGATTATGGAGGAAGAAGTGTATATCGAGCAGCCAAATGGTTTTATCATTCATGAGGATGAGAACAAGGTTTGTCGGCTGAAGAAGGCATTATATGGGCTAAAACAAGAACCGAGAGCATGATACCCAAAGCTTGACATGTATTTGAAGAAGCTTGGTTTCTAGCATAGTGGAGTTGATTACAATCTCTATTTCAACAACAATAGTAATAAATGGATGACGGTGCTACTATATGTCGATGAAATAATCTCTGGGGGATCATATGAAGCTCAGTGCAGACATTTTTATGAATTCATGAAAAGTGAGTTCGAAATGTCAATGATTGGAGAGCTAACATTTCTCCTTGGTCTAAAGGTGAAACAAGGAAGGAATGGTACATTCATTTATCAATACAAGTATTACAAGGATGTTTTGAGAAGATTTTAAGTGTAAACTTCCAAGGAAATGAAGACTCCGGTTGGTACCTGGATGAAACTGTCCAAAGATGAGGATGGCAATGCAGTTGATATCACAGAATACGGGAAAATCATTGGAAGTCTATTGTTCCTAACTGCGACAAGACCTGACATTGTTTTTTCCACATGCCAAGCAGCGAGATATCAGAGTAATCCCAAGGAAAGCCACATGCTTTCAGTAAAAAGAATACTTCAGTATATCAAGGGAACGATGGATTTCATCTTGATGTATAATGAGAAACTTGAGACAGAGTTATTGGGATATACTGAGGCAGATTGGGTCAGTTCAGTGGATGATAGGAAATCAACGTATGGAGGTGAATTTTATCTTTTTGGACTATGTGTTGCTTGGATAATAAAGAATCTAGATTTCATTTCATTAAGCACTGTAGAATCTGTGTATATTTCGGCCATTCAAGAATTCACACAGTTATTGTGGATGAAGCAGCAGCTTGATGATATGGGAGTTGAAGTGATATCTCAGATCGGAATCATGTGTGATAACTCATGTTCTATAAATATTATCAAAAATCCCATCCATCACTCAAGGAAAAATCACATTGAGATAAAGTATCATTTTATCAAGGAGAAGGTTGAGCAAGGAATTGTGAATTTGGAGTATGTGCTTCTAGAACTACAGGTTGAAGACATTCTGACAAAGGCCATACCCAAGGAAGCTTTTGAAAGGCATCGACTAGCTCTGGGAGTTCATTCGACTCCCCGAAATTAAAATAGTGTTGATATGGAACCCCCCTTCTCCCCGAGGTGTGATTTGTTTTTTCCTAATGCACTAATATGTGTTTTTACCCTGTTTCACACCGCAAAGGAGTGCTCTTTGGATTCACTGACAAAGGGGGAGAAAATAGTGATTGTTCAAGGGGGAGACAGTGTGGCTGCTGGGATAAATCATGAATGATATAGGGAGAAACTGGTGAAGCAGCGAGATAGGGGGAGAGCAATGAGATATGGGGAGAAAATAAAATTAGACGATGCTAGACGTGATCTATCAAAGAATAGATATCACGACAGCTGAGGATCATGATAAAAGAAGAAGTGTTGTTGATATCAGATTGGTATGAAAATTTCTATTCGTATCAGGTTGGTATCAACAGTGGTGTCAGAAATGAAGTGACTCATAGATGAACTCTTCATGATACTCTTGTTTCTCACACCGAGAATTTCTCATGTGGGCTTAGAGTATGTGTTGAGTAAATCTTTGATTGCTATCTGTATCGCAAGAGGCAAATGGTAGCTGAAGATGAATGGAGCCTTAATGAGGTATCAAATAATAGATAATTGTTTTGAGAAGAGTTGTCAACAAACCAATGGGGTAGATTGTTGGGAAAAAATACCTTAAGGTATCATTGAAGCAGTTTTGAGATGATTGTGTTTGTTGGAAATGCATGAATCCATGTTGTGTTTGTTGACAAAGTGAGCCTCAATGACTCAAACTATTGACAAAGGTGGTTTTCATTGATAATGGAGAAAAGTGTTTTTGGAAAAGGGAGTTGTTCTCTTATGTTAGGAATGTTTCTAATATTGTACGCCAAGAATTATTCGAATTCAAAACATCAAAATTTTGGCAAAGGAAAAGTGGCGCACAAGTCCAAAAGTGGCGTGCAAGTCCTAATGTGGCGCACAAGTCATATTTCAAAGATCATCATATCAGAATATAAAAAAGGAAAGAAAGAGGTGCGCAATTCCAAACGTGGCGCGCAAGTTTTGGCACACAAGTTTTGGCACGCAAGTTTTGGCATGCAAGTTTGGGCGCGCAAGTATGATGCGCAAGTGTGGCACGCAAGTCATATTTCAAAGATCATCATATCAAAATATGAAAAAGGAAAGAAAGCAGCGTGCAAGTCCTAAAGTGTCCCCCAAGTATGGCACACAAGTGTGGCACGCAAGTGTGGCATGGAAGTTCTCAAAATGTTTATAAATAGATGGCTACTCTCCTCATTTATCAATGAGCTAAACACTTAGAGAAAATCTTAGATCTGTGCGTGCAAGTGTGGAAGTGGATGTGTGCCGCACAAGTGGGGCATGAAAGTGTGCAAGAGAAGTGTACCGCAAAATTGTTCCGCGCAATTTTGGCGCACAAGTGTGGCGTAGAGGTGTGGTGCGCAAGTGTGGCGCACAGGTGTGGCCTGCAAGTGTGGCACACCGGTTGATTTTTCCACAACAAAGGAATAGGATGTGCACCAGTTAAATGGGCACACAAGTCACCCTAGGGTTGCGTGAAAGTTATAAATTTCCCAGAACATCTTTGGTAAAGCGGAATTCATTAGTGGATGGAACTTGAACTTCCATAGAGCATCTATATACAATGGAGGATACATTCATTAGAGATAATGAAGAGACATACAAGTTTATAAACTATGAGTGGATCTTTTGAAGAAGTAGTGATCACGCTTCTACAGAGAGAGCAGTGAGATTTCATATTGTGAGTGGCTATAAACCAGGAGGGACAATGAGTCTGCTCTGAACTTGTAAACAACAGTGCGCTTATAGTGAAATTGGTACATCGGCATACTTCTGGTGTATGCTCCTTGGATGTAGCCCAGTGAGGGTGGACCAAGTAAAAATCATTGTGTCATGTGAATGCTTTAAAGTTTATTCATACTATGTATCGGGAAGGAGTGAGAGGAGGGTTTTGTCTAATAGAAAAACAAGATAAAAAGGGGCAATTGTTTTAATCTTCCATACCCTGATTCACCCCCCTCTCAAGGTATCTCGCCTAGTGGACCTAACAGAATCAAACCTAGATTTTTGCAATATGATCCGTGAAAAGTGGTACATAACTAGGGTGGAAATGCTTATAAATCCCCCAACCCAACATGAAAAACGTATCCTTACTCAGATAGATACAATCATGGAACCTCACACCAACGCACCTAGGCACTAGAGTAGATTTCTCGGAGTATCTAATCTCGCATCTAGAAAAGTTTCCCATCATTTAAGATCCAGGGGACAACCAGAGTTGTAACAACCCAATGTTTTGAAAATAAATATAGAATGCAATTTTATAATATATCCTCTTCTATGTTTTGAATTTCAATAAATGGTCATCTAGTGTTGTGTTCAGTAAGTCATTTGGAGTCTGATAGAACAAACTTGATTTTTGGTGAATAATAACATACCCTTATGAATAGTAATATGAATAGTAATATGACCTCATGAATATTAAATAATAATATTATTTTATTTTCTCAATGAAATAGGATAATGGGATCCTAATTAATTTTCCAATGTCACATAAAACCAATTGCACTTCAATATTGTCATTTTTAGAATTAACTGTGACCTTATTTAAAAATTAAATTAATAATATTTAGGAAATTATTTTTGAAAAATGTGTTTCACTTTTTAATTCTACATGTCAAAAAATGGTAAGGGAGAATTTTTGGGAATTTTCTGAAATTCAAGAATTTTTGGTGAATAGTGAAATAATATAAAATATCGAATAATCAGATTATCAGTAAAATTCACTATTTATGAAATCATAAGTGATGAAAGGCCACTTGGTTTGAACTAACATGATATTATTACTATTTAGGGTCACTTTCATAGATATTATTCAGAGTCTTGATAAAAATATTATAATAACGATTAAAATAATCTAAAATACCTCCCCTCCTCCACTATAAATACCACCCTCACTCCCCTCTTCCTCCCACACCTATCAAGCCTTGAGAATTGTCTAAATTCGTCCAAATTCCCTCACCAATCTTTTTACCCATGTCCTAGAGCTTCTGGTCTCACCAAAAGAACAAAACCAAAGCCCTTAAGGAGGATCTCAAGGAGAAGAGATCAAGAGGTAAACAACCTCTTTTATTTTCTTTCATTTTAAGTTATTCTATTCCATTACCTTTGGATTGTGTTGGAATATTTCATTAAATATTCCCTCTTACTGTCTATATTATGTATGAATGATGAGATATTTCATTACTCTCATCAAACAATTTTTAATAAATTTTATGAGACGACGTTAGGCTGCCGAATTTTCGTGAGAAATTTATCAAGTTTTCTTCAATTTTAAGATTACTTTCTTTTCTTCTTCTTTCCTCACCTCCTCTGTCCAACTGATCATGATAAATACAGTAAAAATATTTATACTAGATTTATATCATGTGAATTGAAGAACCATCATAAATATTTTTACTCCCCCCCCATTTATTTTTATAAACGAAATCAACGTCCATGAGGTTCCAATTTATAGCATTCGTGGACGACAAAGTTTAGTTATTAAATTTCTTCTTCATTACTGGTCATGAAACCATATTTATGGTTGAAAAATACTATAATATATGTATTATAACCTAATAAATATTCAGGAACCAGAATATGTACATATAAATAAGTTATATGGCAAAACTAGTTCATAATAATCCAAATACCGCCAAATAATCGAAGTGGTTGTCATCTAATGATTCATCCTTATTCCATGTAACCAAATTAAAGGAATAATCATTATTTTAATAAATAATGTGTAATTTCAATTCTGGAGATTTATAACCATTCCACATGAACTTCATTACATAAAAACAAGTGAACTGAATATGAAAATAAAGGAATCGAACACTCCAGAATGACGAAATTCAATACATTAACTTATCAATAAAGACATAAATAAACTAAACAGAATAATGGTAAACTAAATAAATGTCTAATAGGTTCTGAAATAAGTTATTAACAAGTATAATTTCATATTCCATGAGCTTAAGTTCGAGAGAAGAACACGTTTGGAGTTAAGCTAAGGGTTTTTCCACCCGAACTTCCATTTTCATTCAAGATACTTTCATTGTCTAATTTCTTTGATGTAATTCTTATGTATTATTATGTACTCCTCATAAATTATGTGTGATTATCATATATATGTTTACAAACCAGAACCCTTCCTTATTTTATGGATAGTTACACGTTTTAAAAGAAGCTCTCAAAACTGCTTCCAAAAATACGAGCCCAATACAAGGGAATTTCTCAAATTCATATCTATTTTGAAGGGCAATCTATAATCTGTTTTTAGAAACCATTATCCTTATAAAAACACTAGTTTTATTATTAAAATACTATCTTACTTAACTTCTGGTTTTATGCAAATATTTTTCCAAAAGTACTCTTCTTTTCAAAATAAAAGAGTATTTATCTCCAAATTGCTTAATGATTTTATAATAGTATTCTCGTTTGATTCAATAATCTTGTTGATTCTTATGTATTGTTGGGGTTAATAATTTATGATGTCATATACCATATTTTATTGAATGGTTTATGACTAACTCTATTGTGGATGATCTATCCTAAAACCATTCAACATATTATTCCGAATGGTTAGTGTTTTATGTTTAATGATTGGGGAAAAATAGTTACATTTCATATGATAGTTTCAATATGAATGTATATGTTGTTTATGTTTATACCTACTCATATGAGGAATGCATTGGACTTATTATGTGATGGGTGGGGCCTTATATAGCCTCTCGATGCATCAGTAGGTCTAATAAGACAAATAGACGTGGAATTTTCTGAGGCCTTTCCCAATGTGATATGGATTTTGGCCGAGGCCTTAATCACTAGATGTCTTGGCCGAGGCCATGACAAAATGATTCAGAATGTTTGGCATATGAACTTCCCTAATTATGATTCTAGTATTTGAAGTTCATGTGGTAATTTGATTAGTAGAATACCCATGATTATGTTTTACTATGGCATTATTTATTCAGCTCATATTTCTGCCATAATGTGTTTAAGTTAATTATTAAAGGCATGTGTTTTCAATTATTCACCATGTCTAATGTTTATATTATCTTACATTGTATTGCTTACTCTTACTGAGTGTTTGATCTCACTTCTTTATTATGTTTCATTTTCTCAGGACATGAAGAAGTAAATTATGAGTGACATGCAAGCATAATCTATGAGACTTGATGTTGAAAGTGGAATAATTTAGTGTCATTTTCCCTTTCCATATGTAATTTTGAACTTATGTATGTAACTTGTTTCCAATAATACTAAACTACTCGGTACTTTGGGATTCGTATTCCTTGTATGTATGCCAATATAATCAAATAAGGCACCAGCTCTAGGCAACTGGGGTCGGGTCCTTACAGTTGGTATCAGAGAAAGTTTAATAGAATACTTGGAAACTAGATTTACAAAACGTAGAATTAGGGAAGAGTCCATAAGTTATTCTTTGAGGATAAACATACAAGAACGTCCTGGTATTTTGGTAAGGAGTATATTATGTGGATTATTCAAGCAATACATCCCTGTCTGGATACAAGCAGGTAGAGGCAGCTCTGGCACAGATGTATCTAGGGGTAAAACCCGAAAACACAACTTTGAGCTAGACTCGAACGGGAACTGGTGCATGAAAATGGGCCTTGCTGCACTCTTGGTTACAACACTCCCAGGGGATAATCTTAGGATAATTACCATTTTCTTTACAAGCCATTATGAAAGAGTTTAATGTAAATATTCCTCAAAGAAACCATATTTGTAAATATGGGATTAGCCATTCGTAGGATCTCAATTTTTTTTCTAAGTATTTTGTTAAGTTAAGATTATACATTATGATTAATAACCTAATCTACTGTATTCCATTATCTAGATATGGCACCTAGTGGACGGAATGGAAATCGCCCGAATGCACATGTCCCTTGTAGAGATTTTCCTCTAACGCAAGATAATGATGTTGGATTTGGTGCTATGACTGGTGATGAGCAACTCATAACTATACTGGGACAACTTACTCAGGTTATGAATAATAACCTTACCCGTATGGAGCATCCAGATCCACCACGTGGAGGAGCCATGCTTGATCGATTTACGCGACAACAACCTCCATCATTTAACAAGACTACAAAGCCATTTGTAGCAGAGCAGTGGATATGTTCCCTTGAGAAGATATTTCTCTCTTTGGGATGTAATGAAAGAGAGAAGGTTGTCATGGAAGTATATCATCTATTGGGAGATGCGGACCAGTGGCGGTCTTTAATCCAAAACACAAAGGAGGAGGAAGAGATAGAAGAGATAGAATGGAGGTATTTTAAAGAAATCTTCCTAGAAAAATATTTTCCTTGTGAGTAGTGAGCAGATATGGAGAAACAATTCTTGAACCTGAGGCAGAAGGAGGATGAAAATGTTTCCATGTATGAAGAAAACTTCACAAGGTTAGCAAGACATGCTGTAGACTATATACGAAATCCAAGGAGAAAAATTGATCAATTCTTTGATGGCATAAATCCATTTCTCCAGTGGGCACTGGTCTCCCAAATTTTTTCATCATATGAGGATATAGTTTCATGTGCCATCAAGACTGAAAAATAATTCTCTAAGTCTTATAACTTTAAGGGAAAGCAAGAAAAGAAGAGGGTTGTTGAAAACCCTAGGAATGGGAATAAGGAAACGGGCAAGAAGGGAAGAGTCAAATTTCCACCATGTGACAATTGGGGATGGAAACACCCTAGTGCATGCTTAAAAGAAAAGGAGTATGTTACAAATGTGGTTAGAAAGGCCATATTTCTGGTGATTTCAAAGGGAATAAGGAAGCCAGTGATGTTCAATGCTATAATTGTCCGGAGATGGGACACTATGCTAATGAGTATCCAAAACGTCAAGGAAATTTGCAACAGAAAAGGCCAAGGGATTAGGGATAAGCTTATGCAATCACAACTGCAGAGGTTGAAGTTTCTAATGACGTGGTGGCAGGTACTTTAATTGTTTCCTCAAGTTTAGCCAATGCTTTATTTGATCCTGGATCATCTCATTGTTTCATATCTTCAATGTTTGCTAAGAAAATTAGATATTTCCAATTTGATTTAACAAGGGATTTGTCGGTCAAAACTCCTAAGGGAAGTATCATTGCTACAAAGTTTTTTCAATCAGTGCCCATTAAGGCATATAATTGTTCTTTATCTGCTGATCTCATCATCATACCCATGACTGATTTTGATATAATCCTCAGTATGGATTTTCTTTCAGATCATGATGCAAAAATTTATTGTAAGAAGAAGGAGGTTACGATTTTTGACGATGATGATATAGAAGACCTTATATTTAGAGCAGAATCTTCACCACCTGATTCTTATCTAGATCTACCCCCAGTAGCTCAGCTAAATTCAATTATTGAGGAGGAAGAGAATGAAATAATTTTGGATGAGGAAAGGAATGTTCAAATAGGGGATGTACCTATTGTGAGAGAATATGTTGATGTGTTTCCAGAAGATTTACCTAGACATCCTCCAGAATGAGAAATTGAGTTTTCTAATGATTTGATTCCTAGTTCAAGGTCCATATCAAAGACCCCTTATTGAATGGCCACTGTGGAATTAGTGGAGCTAAAGAAAAAACTAGAGGAATTGAGTAATAAGGGATTTATTCACCCTAGTGTTTCTCCATGGGGATCCCTTGTCCTTTTTGTTGAGAGGAAATATGGATCTATGAGGTTATGTATCGACTACATGGAGGTCAATGCTATAACAATAAATAACAAGTATCCTCTACCTCGCATTGGGGATTTATTTGACCAACTGCATGGAGCTTAATACTTTTCGAAGATTGATATTTGATCCAGATATCATCAGTTGTGTGTGAGGAAGAAAGATATTCCAATGACAGCATTTCGGACTAGGTATGGGCATTATGAGTTTACAGTAATGCCTTTTGGATAAACTAATGCACCGTCTGTCTTCATTGATATAATGAACAGAGTTTTCAAGGAATATCTCGATGATTTTGTAGTGGTATTTGTTGATGATATCTTGGTATAATCCAAAAGCTATGAAGATCATGAAAATCACTTGTGCATTATTCTGAAGACTCTTAGAAGACATGAATTATATGGGAATTTTAGAAAGTGTGAATTCTGGCTTCAATAGATTTCATTTCTTGGCCATATTGTTTCTAATGATGGAATCCTAGTTGATCCTGTAAAGACAAATGCAATCCAAGATTGACCCATGCCAACAAACATAACTGAGTTATGCAGTTTTATTGGCTTAGTATGTTATTACCGGCGTTTCGTTCAAAATTTTGCCCGACTAGCTAACCCGCTAACGAAGCTCACACGGAAAGAGGTTAAATTTGTTTGGAAAAAATATTATAAAGAATGTTTTGAATAACTAAAGAGAAGATTAGTCAATGCTTCTATATTGACTCTACCATCAGGGAATGACGAGTTTGTTATTTATAGTGATGCTTCAAAGAAAGGACTTGGTTGTGTCCTTATAAAAAATGATAGGGTTATTGCTTATGCATCACGACAACTAAAAATTCATGAGCAAAACTATCCTAGTCATGATCTTGAGTTAGCTGCTATAATCTTTGCTTTAAAGATATGGAGACATTATCTCTATGGTGAAAAATGTGAGATCTATACTGATTAAAAGAGTTTGAAGTATATTTTCTCACAGAAAGAACTCAACATGAGGCAAAGGAGATGGCTTGAACTACTCAAGGATTATGATTGCATGATACACTACCACCCGGGGAAGGAAAATAAGGTGGCTGATGCCTTGAGCAGAAAGGATCATGCATTTTTGATCAAGATGATAGTTGAAAGGGATCCTATTTTCATGGATCTAGTAAATATGGATATGGGAATAACCATGGAAGGTGAAACATCAATGATTTATCAAATGTATGTAAAACCATCTTTACTATAAATGATAAAAAGTTCTCAGGCTAATGATGAGGAGTTTCAAAAGAAGATTAAGGCTGTGAATGATGGGAGATTGAGTGACTTCGTATATGAAGATGGAATTTTGAAATTTGGGAAGAGACTGTGTGTTCCTGATATACCTGATCTAAAAAGGGAATTGTTAGATGATGCTCACAGTTCCAATTTTCTCTATACACCCTGGTAGCACTAATATGTATAGAGATTTGAAGGAACATTTTTGGTGGGACAACATGAAGAGGGAGATTGCTGATTTTGGGTCACAATGTATAGTTTGTTAACAAGTGAAAGATGGAAGGCAATACCCTGGAGGAGTATTTCAACCTCTTCCCATACCTGAGTGGAAATGGGATAATATCACGATGGACTTTTTCATGGGACTACCAAAGACTCCTAGAATGAACGATTCAATATGGGTCATTGTTGATCGTCTTACCAAGTCAGCACATTTTCTTGCTATAAGAGAAGATATAACACTGGAAAGTCTATCAAGAATATATATTAATGAAGTTGTGAGACTTCATGGAGTACCCCTATCAATTATTTATAATCATGATCCTCGTTTTACATCAAGATTCTGGAAAAGTCTTCAGAAGGACCTAGATACTAATCTTCGTTTGAGCACTGCCTACCACACACAAACTGATGGACAATCAGAACTGACTATTCAAACATTGAAAGACATGTTGAGGTCTTGTTCACTTTATTTTCAAGGCATGTGGGATTAGTATTTACCTCTCGTAGAATTTTCCTACAACAATAGCTTCCATTCAAGTATTCAGATGGCACCCTATGAAGCATTATATGGGAAGAGATGTCGTACACCAACTTGCTGGGATGATGTTGGTGAAAGAAAGCTCGTGGGCCCAGAACATGTTGAAGAAACAATGGAGAAGGTGAAGATCATACAGAACCATATAAAAATAGCTCAAAGTAGACAGAACAGCTATACTGACAACTGAAGGAAGGATTTGAAATTTCAGGTAGGAGATCATGTTTTCTTGAAGTTATCTCCATGGAAGGGAGTTATACGTTTCGGTAAGAAAGGTAAATTGTGTCCCAGGTACATCAGACCTTTTAAAATTCTAGAATGAATTAGAGCCGTAGCTTACCGTTTGGCAATACCGCCAAGTCTCTCCAAGGTTCACAATGTGTTCTACGTGTTAATGTTAAGAAATTACATTCCAGACCCAACACATGTACTCACTTATGAAGAAGTGGAACTTGAACCTGATCTATCTTACTGTGAAGAGCCTATCAAGATTCTTGACACTAGAGAACAAGTATTGAGAAATCAGATGACTCGTCTAGTAAAGGTTCTATGGAGGAATCATAATATGGAGGAAGTAATATGGGAACATGAGGAGATAATGTTAAAGACATACCCGGATATTTTTAGGTAATATTCTGTGAATTTTGAGGACGAAATTTTTGTGAGGGGAGAATGTAACACCCCAAGGTTTTGAAAATAAATATAGAATTCAATTTTACAATATATCCTCTTCTATGTTTTGAATTTAAAGAAATGGTCATCTAGAGTTGTGTTCAGTAAGTCATTTGGAGTCTGATAGAACAAACTTGATTTTTGGGGAATAGTAACATACCCTTATGAATAGTAATATGAATAGTAATATGACCTCATGAATAGTAAATAATAATATTATTTTATTTTCGCAAGGAAATAGGATAATGAGATCTTAATTAATTTTCCAATGTCACATAAAACTAATTGCACTTCAATATTGTTATTTTTAGAATTAACTTTGACCTTATTTAAAAATTAAATTAATAATATTTAGAAAATTATTTTTGAAAAATTGATTTCACTTTTGAATTCTACACGTCAAAAAATGGTAAGGGTGAATATTTGGGAATTTTCTGAAATTCACAAATTTTTGGTGAATAGTGAAATACGATAAAATATCGAATAACCAAATTATCAGTAAAATTCACTATTTATGACATCATAAGTGATGAAAGGACACTTGGTTCTAAATCACATGATATTATTACTATTTAGGGTCACTTGAATTGAGATTATTCATAGTCTTGATAAAGATATTATAATAATGATTAAAATAATCTAAAATACCTCCCCTCCTCCACTATAAATACCACCCTCACTCCCCTCTTCCTCCCACACCTCTAAAGCCTTGAGAATTGTCTAAATTCTGCGAAATTCCTTCCCCAATCTTCTTCCCCACGTCCTAGAGCTGCTGGTCTCACAAAAAGTCCAAAACCAAAGCCCTTAAAGAAGATCTCAAGGAGAATAGATCAAGAGGTAAACAACCTCTTTAATTTTCTTTCTTTTCTTTCATTTTAAGTTATTCTCTTCCATTCACTTTGACTTGTGTTGGGATATTTCATTAAATATTCCCCCTTACAGTATATATTATTTATGAATAATGAGATATTACATTCCTCTAATCAAACTATTTTTATGAAATTTTAAGAGATGTCGTTAGGCTGCCGAATTTTTGTGAGAAATTTATCAAGTTTTCTTTCATTTTAAGATTCCTTTATTTTCTTCTTCTTTCCTCTCCTCCTCTGTCCAAATTATCATGATAACTCCAGTAAACATCTATATACTGGATTTATATCATGTTAATTTAAGAACCATCATAAATATTTTTACTCCCTCCCTTTTATTTTTATAAACGAAATCAACGTCCATGAGGTTCCAATTTATAGCTTTCGTGGACGAAGAAGTTTCATTCTTCAATTTCATCTTCATTACCTATCATGAAACCATATTTATGATTTAACCAGACTATAATATATGTATTATAACCTAATAAATATTCATTAACCAGAATATTTACATATAAATAAGTTATATGACAAAACTAGTTCATAATAATCCAAATATCGCCAAATAATCGAAGTGGTTGTCATCTAGTGATTCATCCTCATTCCATGTAACCAAATGAAATTAATAACCATTATGTTCATAAATAATGTGTAATTTCAATTCTTGAGATTTATAAGAATTCTACATGAACATCATTACATAAAAAGAAGTGAACCGAATATGAAAATAAAGGAATCGAACACTCCAGAACGACGAAATTCAATACATTAACTTATCAATAAAGACATAAATGAACTAACCATAATAATGGTAAAATAAATACATGTCCAATAGATTCTGAAATAAGTTATTAAAAAGTATAATTTAATATTCCAGGAGCTTATGTTTGATAGAAGAACACGTTTGGAGTTAAGGTAAGGGTTTTTCCACCCGAACATCCATTTTCATTCGGGATACTTTCATTGTCTAATTTATTCGATGTAATTATTATTTATTGTTATGTACTCTTCATAAATTATGTTTGAGTATCATATATATGTTTACAAACCAGAACAGTTCCTTATTTTATGGATTGTTACACGTTTTAAAAGAAGCTCTCAAAATTGTTTCCAAAAATACGAGCGCAATACAAGGGAATTTCTCAAATTCATATCTATTTTCAAGGGCATTATATAATATGTTTTTAGAAACCATTATTCTTCTCAAAAAACTAGTTTTATTATGAAAATACTATCTTACTTCACTTTTGGTTTTATAGAAATATATTTCCAAAAGAACTCTTTTTTTCAAAATAAAAGAGTATTTATCTCCAGATTGCTTAATGATTTTATAAGAGTATTCTCATTTGATTCAATACTCTTGTTGATTCTTATGTATTGTTGGGGTTAATAATTAATGATGTCATATACCATATTTTATTGAATGGTTTATGACTAACTATATTGTGGATGATCTATCCTAATACCATTCAACATATTATTCCGAATGGTTAGTGTTTTATGTTTAATGATTGGGGAAAAATAGTTACATTTCATATGATAGTTTCAATATGAATGTATATGTTGTTTATGTTTATCCACACTGATATGAGGAATGCATTGGGATCATTATGTGATGGGTGGGGCCCACTATAGCCTCTCGATGTATCTATAGGTCTCATGAGACAAATAGTCGTGGAATTGGCCGAGGCCTTTCCCAATGTGATATGGATTTTGGACGAGGCCTTAATCACTAGATGTGTTGGCTGAGGCAATGAAAAAATGATTCAGAATGTCTGGAATATTCACTTCCCTCATTATGATGCTAGTATTTGAAGTTCATGTGGTTATTCTAGAATTAGAATACCCATGATTATGTTTTATTATGGTATTATTTATTCAGCTCATATTTCTGCCATAATGTGTTTAAGATAATTATTAAAGGCATGTTTTTTAAATTATTCACCATGTCTAATGTTTATATTATCTTCCGCTGTATTTCTTAATCTTAATGAGCGTTTGAGCTCTCCCCTTTATTAGGTTTCATTTTCTCAGGACATGAAGAAGTAAATTATGAGTGACATGCAAGCATAATCTAGGAGACTTGATGTTACAAGTGGAATAATTTAGTGTCATTTTACCTTTCCATATGTAATTTTGAACTTATGTATGTAAATTTTTTACAATAATACTAAACTACACAGTCCTTTGGGATTCATATTCCTTGTATGTATGCCAACATAATCAAATAAGGCATCGACTCTGGGCAACTGGGGTCAGGTCCTTACAAGAGTGATCGTGTAGCATGCATAGGAACTTAATGTGACCACTCAAAAATCACGTGAAGGAGGTATGGTGGGTAACATGAAGGGAATCCCACATATTTTATAAGACTCTAGAGACATAAAACAAGATAAAACTGAAAAAAATATAAGGCATACGAAAAAAATTATTGGAACAAAGAAGAAAATATGTGATACTTTTGAAAACCCACATACTCTAATCCTTATGGGAATTTCATGAAACACCTGGGTCATGAAAAAACACAAAGAAATGCCACTAAAGTCATGAGATAATCCTTTGTTATACAATTTGGGTCATGTGAAGTCCCATATACATGTAAGAGTAAGCCACATTGAACCACCTTTAATGCCACCCAAGTCATGTGATGCCCTCTATTCTCTCCATCCAAACCTTATGGCGCCTTTTAGACATCTCTATAAACTCATATAGTGGCACTAGAACATGTTATATAAGTATCATAATAGCATCCAGGTATGTCAACTGACTCTCGTGATTCCCTCCAGGAATGCCAGTTTGATCCCTTGATATCCCTAAGACATGTAATCCTAGATCATGCATCACCTTCTAGACATGTCACATTGAATCTCATGACACCATCCAACCGTGATAGCTAGATTTAGTGATGACACCAGGTAAAGTCAGCTAGATCATGAGATACCATCTTAACATGTCAACCGATACCATGTGATGGATTCTAGGACAAGTTGACTGGGTCTTGTGGTGTCCTCCATACAAGTTAGACTTGATCATGAAAAAACCTATAGATATTCCATCCAAGTTATGCAGCATCCCTCCAAAAAACCAATTGGATCATGTGATTTTCATTAGAAATGTTTTCAAGACATCCTCCAACATGTCAAGGAGACAATCAATCCTTGTTAAGAAGACTATCAATGTATGTTAGAAAGGCAAGAACACCAAGTCAAATGAGTAACCCATGTCTTGATAATGTTATCCATTCTTAGTGTTTAAGACCTGGTCAGTGGAATAACATGATATTTCCCACATATAAGGGAAATATCGGTGTGTATTCCCCAATATAATTGAACTATGATGAATCTAATTCATGCTATAACCAGGATACACAGGATTCCTTTTTTAAGGCCTGAGATCTATATTAAGCATCAAAAGGGTAGTATGGGCACATAAGTCCTAAATCCATAAGCAGTGAGACTAATTTTTTTCCATCCCTTGTTTCTCACACCAAGAATATATCATGTGGGAATAGGGAGTCACAATGATCATATCATTAAGGTAACAAGTCTCTATCAATATAAAGGCAATGTCTGCGTGTAATCTCTGACCCATTGAACTATGATGACACTGATTCCGTCCATAATAAGGATACATATGATCCCTTCTTGAGGCCCAATCCTGAACTCAAATGGGCATCCAATTTAGTGTAAGTCTCACTATGTCCCCAAAATTTTAACCATCAGGACCGAATCATTCCCATGGGCTGATCATATTTCCTCATTTTCCAATGAATTGAAAACCCATTGAACTACGAATAATCTGATTCCTGTCATGACTAGGATTTTTAGGATGCCTTCCTAAGGACCGATAATGAAATCAAATGGGAATCCAATTTAGTGTAATACTTATCATATATCCTAAATTTCAACCATTGGGACCCAATCATTCCCATGTGCTGATTACCCTTCCTCGTATTCCAGTAGATTGAGAACCCATTGAACTACGAAGACTCTAATTCCTACCATGACTAGGATATGCAGAACATCCTACTATGGCCTGAGACTAACCTTTAATGGGAACCCACATTGGAATAAGTTCCTTAATGTATTATAATTTTCAACCATTAATACCTAATATTTCCCATGGTCTAATCATTCTACCACATCCATCATCAGATTGAGAGTGAATTGAATTACAATGAATCTGGTTTCTATAATAACTGGGATCTTTAGGATGCCTTCTTATGGACTAAGATCCATATTATACATCCCAAGGTCTATCCTAGTATATAATTCCAACATCTATATATAGTGATACTGATTACTTATTATCCTTTATTTATCACACCGATCAAAGATCACATGGGATAAGGAGATTCAATGGTTGTATCATTCGCATCATTAATCTCCACCATCTAGGAAAATATTATTATGTAATCCCTGATGAATGGCATGATATAAACATCCCACCCTGAAGGGAATCTACCTTGGGTCTAGTCCCAAGGGTGTGAATTAACTACAATAACTCTGATTCCTTCTATAACCAAGATATGTAGGACACATCCTCAAGATTTGAGCTCAAAAGATTTAGTGCCCAAGTGCCTGAACATATTTCCTTTCAATATGATGTTAAGTAGTCTGGGTTTAAAAAACAATATGAATTTTTATTATTGAAATAAATAGGTTACATAGGATTCCTCATAATGGCTCAATCCCCTCATCAAAATACTAATGCATTATTTTACGACAACAAATACCAAAGTTCCTGGTTATGTGGCTTCAGTATATAAGCAGCAATTAATTTCTGGGAAATTGAAGAAGAAACCCATATACATACATATGGATTCAATAATAAGATCCCCTTCTCCTTCCATACATAAAAAGTGTTAACCTATGATCATTTTGTTTGGATAACCTATCCTATATTGGGATTTAGAAGAGATTATTGAACATATCATAAATCTATAAGTGATTCTCAAAGTAGCAAACAATTCCCCCCAAAAGGGTGTGATGAGCCCAACCTCCCATCCTTCCCACCAAAGTGAGTTCCGAAGATTCATTAGGACTAAAATATTAATTGAACACCTACGTTAGGAAAGAATGTTTGTATCGAGTTACATATGTAAAAACCATTGGGAGTTTCCATTAATAAAGAAACTTTTAACCTTCTATAAAGGATTGTACAACATATTTAACTCCCCCTCACTCGCAATCAACCTTCAGGTCCAAAATAACTCACCTAAAGATTCCATATTTCCTTTATATATAGCAAAATTCAGTTAAAAGATTTATTAATTTATTTAATTTACATTTCAATTAAAACTATTGAAAAATCCATATGATGACGTACCTATAACCAAACAACACATGACTCCATGTGATCATCATATCTAGATACCTTTTATCGATCAAATAAAAAACCACCATCATATTAGAATGATTTCATCGTGATCTAGGGGAATTTTCAATGAAACCTCAATTTGAATAATTTGATATCAGAATGAGAATATAGGGAAACTAGAATGGAAGGAACAGAGGATATATCACCTTGAATTTACACTAAAATCACCACCAAAATCCACCCCAAACCATAGGGGATCAAAGAAGGGAAGGGGAAGGGATGCCTCAGCCTCCTTGGTTTTGGTCACATTTGGGGAGAGGAGAAAAAGGAAGAAAACCCTTAAATAATCAAACGTAAAAATTTAAACTACATAGGAGGATAAAATGACATGCACTATGACATTCCCTACACGGAATTTCACACCTAGAAACCCTCAAAAAATTACAACATACCAAGTTACACATGAAACCCCTCTTCTATGGTACCCACCATGAGGCCTAGCATCTGAAATGCTCAATAATAGGGGAAAATGGTGTATTCAGTCCTTTTCTAGTTCTCTGGAACCTCAATCAATGAGGTTTCCACCATAGTTGGCTAAATTCCTAACCTGTGAATTTTGGTTGACCTATTTCACATCAACTCCACCCATTAAACCATCAGGATTTATGTGGAATGGATCTTCCCATGGATAGTTAAAATAGATAGAACAAGGGAACCCTGACATAGCCTATTTTTTGGTGTCTCTCTAAGTAGACCAACTGCCTCCCAAGCCTCCAAAACTCTCTCCTTAGCCCCCAAAAATCTCTAGAACACCATTGGGAAAACTTCAAAACCCTATAATCAAGTCCAACATGAATAAAACAAGGAAAAAAATAAGTATCTTCATAAAAAATGGATTCAAACCTTAAATAAATTTCATAATTTTATAGGTTATCAAAATCAAACTTTCTCAAAAAACCAAAAAGATTAAATTCCCATGGAATTTCACCACTTGAAAAGGGATAGGGTTTTACAATATCCTCACCATAGTACTTATAGTTTTTTAGAAGGATCATCAGTACTCCAATCGTTAACCCAACCTATTAAGATATTCAATTCATAATGATCTCATCATGTTCTACTATAGATTGAAAATTTGACATCCATTGTGGAACTTCAAACAGGAGACATAATATCCATTAAAATTCAATCCACTCACTTGTCATCACCATCAATAATGAGAAAACACTCACTGACATCCATTAATCTATGACACCACAACATCATCAATCCTTTCATCACCCAGCTTATGATTCTCCCCACCATAATTATCCTATCATAAAGGCTAATCACAAGATACAATGCTACCCACCATCGAAACCTCCACCTAAAAAAATATTACTGGTCTAATGATAAAATTAGTGTGGTTCCAATCTCACTACACCTAATTAGTTGTGAAAAAAATCTTCAAATATTCTCTATATGGCCTATCCTGAGAAATCATGACTATGACTATTGAAATCCTATCTCATCATTTGATCATGATGCCTCAAATTAAATGGAATCCCAAGAACATTCAACACCCACACCAAATATCAATACTATCACTCAGTCTAACTCCATGGTTGGTTCAGCATCCAACCAAAACTTTCATCATACTCCTCATGGGAGTACTGACATGTCTCTAATCTAACTCACACTAAAATCATATCCAAACCATATCGATTCTGATTATAACACATGTAATATTTATAATACCTCACATCAATAAAAGATATGGTATTTTTCATGTGACCAGAAAAATATGTTTCACCCATTCATCAACATCCTTATTTCCAATCGATTGTCCAATGATCAGTTTTATCACATCCAGGACCTACTAAACATGAGTTTCACTCCTTCATGCCCCATTCTCCATCCATCACTGCATGTAATTACTATAAATATTTATTCCATTCATACCCAAGATCTACAAAAAAACAACTACTTTCTTCTCCTGACTCACTGGGAGCATTATCCCGAGCATCCACCAAAACTATCTATATAATAAGGGTCCCACCGTTAAATAAAAAATGGTTTTATCCCAACTATATGAATTTAATTATACAACTCCTCATGTGTAACCTCAATAGGTTCTATCCTCACAAATCCCTAAAAGTACTTTTCAAGGCATACACTTAGGTTGATTGTACCGTGTTACCCCAATCCATCTCTAATGTTAACACTCAACTAAGGGGGTATTTTTTATTTCAATTAAAAACCATAAATTAAAACCCATAAATAAATTCTATAAAAACTATCCATCTTCATATCATACATATCCTCTCTTCGATCTTTAATTCAATAGCACAATGTGAAACTACCATGTACCATATCAATCTCATCTTAAAACAACCGACACAAACCCTTGTATAACCCCATAAATTAACTTGACTCATTATCCCATGAGTTTCATGCTATAAAATCCAGTCACATGTGCTTATATAAACATAACATTCCAATTTATATATTATTATTATCTATCTAGAATCACCCTCAACACTCCCCCTAAAAATTGGGGATTTCACCTATGCCATGGTATACCACATGAACACCCATAAACTCGAGCGTCCTTCCAAAAATAAAAGAATATACCCATAATCTATACATACTTGATCTATAAATATATTATCATGATCATCAATATCATTTAAAACCATAACAAAAGTCTCCATGTCTAGGTATCTTACTAATCCAACCCTTTGAAACCCACCTTAATACAAAAATCACTCCAAGAAATTTATGATATTAAAATATAAAGAATATCATGACCATATACCTAGCTAAGCATGAATCCCATTCCTGTAAAACATATCACAACATAAAAACACACAAGATTTCATTTTCAATATCATACAAGACATCCCCAATCCCGTAACAAATACCTGGTATCACCTCTGTGAACCAATCTCAGTTGTAAGACATCATTATGTCTAGGCTAACCCTATCTCTTATGTTACCCTCACACATCACAACTCAAAGAATCTAGGCTCTCCTACCTGTCCAATAAACTATATATCACATAGGTCACAACTCACAGGTAACACCTCTCTTTTCCCATCCCTAAACATCGCAAGGAAATTCACAAACCAAGACAACCACTCAAGGGTTCACATATATACACAACTGGAATCACATTCCAAGTCATTATACTTATAGGGAACCCATATTAACCTGTTATATATATATGAGACTACCACCTTGAGGATCACAATCTCATCTATTCATGTATAACACCATTGTTCGATAATAATCCATTTCAAGTAAACCATGATCATATGGTTTAGTTAAGTATAATTCCACCAATAATACATACCTGAAAACCCATATAGGTTGGTATTGACACTACCAAACCCATTTTATCTCAGAACCAGTACCAAAATTACCCACTAGAGGTTAATCACCAAGGAATAAAATTCATGTACTAACCTACTAAGAGTCACTAAATATACCTTACAAGAGGGAGTGCACATTCTTCATCAAGAAGAATCCCTCCATAGAATTCACTTGACCTGTCATCAGAGGATATATACCTTTGTTTATCTAAGTTGATTAAAACCCAAAAAAAGTTATATAGGAACATTCAATATAAATTTTAATTGGAAATTTTAAATACTAAGCCTTGTTGTCAATGAAATTAATAACACAAGAGAAAAAAACTCATTTGAATCATACATGTGAAATGATGCATGAACACTATCCCTTTTCCAATAGTCCACAATCCAAAAAACACAGTAAATCATAAATATCAAAAAAATTGAATCATACTAGTTGAAATAAACCAGCTGTAAAAGAGCAAATTAAGAAAAAAATCCCATATAACCGGTAACATAGTCTTCTTATTGGAAAAGGTATTTGCGTTGCACAAGTCCAAGGTCCACAATAAGCCCCAACACATTCTTATGACACCTATCTACTATATCTCCAAATAGTATATGAACTATGATATAGTTTGTGATATCAGTCACATAAGCTATGATACCACTTTGTAACATCCTCTCTTAGTCCCCCACTACTGAAAAATGCCCAAACCATTGAAGTCACCACTTGAACTTAGTCACACCCCCATATACTGGAGGCTACTAAATAGAAATAATGGTTTAGGGTGTTATTGTGAGGATAATATACCCCATTATTAGGGTTCATAATAATAAAAAATAACAAAAAACAAATGATAAATAATGATCAAGTATAGAAAAGAAATAAAATATAACATGTTATATAAAATGAACATATAATATCATACAATCATATAGACTCATGGTCATGCTATCATAAAATGACTAATTACTCAATGAGCTGATCACAAGATAAATAGATTAAATATACAATATGAATAAAAGCTCTACCAATATACAAAAGCCGTATCTCATATATATCTTAACATCATACAAGATATCTACATGAATGACTAAACATAAATCCTATTTAAAATTTGAACATATAAATACTGATGTTCTTTTTAGGTACCCAAGTGTCATGGCCACCTAAGTAGTGTGTGAGTACAACTTAGTAGGGAACCAAAAATGCAGTCTTATAAATAACTAGTAAATGCAGTGCATCTACATGTGGTATAATTAGTAGACTAATAAATCCTAGCATAATCATAAATAAATAAACAAAATCGATCCTTATGTTCTAACGTGACATCTAGGATTTAACCAACCATCTTTGGCTAGTTCTAGAGTGTATATAATGTTGTACACTTATTTGGAGCATGAGGGTAAATTGTCCTCACTACGGAAAATATAGAATTCATAAAATCAAGTGTGTATCTTCACCCTATGTAGGAATCAATTCATATGGAAATATATGTTTGTATCTACACTCTTTGAGGTAACCAAGTTATTGAGAATCTCAGGGGTGGATCTACACCCTATTAGAGAAGAAATTTATCTAATAACATAGGGTTTTAGTCACACTCACTAGGAATGAAAGTCATCCAATAACTTTGGGACATATATACACCCCATTGGGAAATCAATCTATCTGATAAATCATAAGAGTATTTTCAACCTTAATGGAAATTATGTCATCTGGTAACTCCGGGGGTGTATTTTCACCCTACTGGGAAAGAAAGACATTTGGAAACTTAGAGGAGTATCCGTACCCTTCTGGAAAAATAATATCCAATAATAGTACGATGAATTCTAGATCAAAATAAAACATCCAATTTATCCCATGTATCTTATTGGAAACTCCATCACACCTAAATCATATCATATAAGGGGTCATCCTTCTTCTAGAACCCGTATAAAAATATGATGTTGAACTCTCAAGTGAATAACTGATCATTATCATATATATAACATGGTCATAACATTGATTAGGTTTCTAAGTTGAAACTCAAAATAATCACATCCCATTCCCCCACATGACCTCTCAAGGGTCAACATATCACGGGGGAACCCACTGCATTACTTGAGGTCTCATAATGTCATGAACACCATAAAAGAATTCCTCTATCTAAATTTCATCTCTCAGGTATATCCCATCACTCATAGAGAACAATTCCCCTCATAAATATTAATACCACATCACATACTCAATGGAATCTTAGGATAAGCCTCATCACCATCAATCACAACATATTAAACAATTCCCATCTCACTTTTTCAATCATCTCATCTCAATCCTCTCACCCATCCTATACATATTCTACCTAGTGAATACCCACCAAGTTACTCACATATTATATTGAGAAGAAAACTCTCCCCATTGATATATTAACCATCCCAAAGGCTCTAAGGAATCAAAAAGTTCTCACATATCATACTCCGTATAAACTTTCCCATCCAACACCCACTTCTACATGATGGTCAATAAGGTCACCTATCATTATGTTTTCTATGTATCATTCATTTTATTTATTTAATTTTAAACACTCAAGATCCATGTATCATAGGACTTTCATTAATAATCAAGGCATTTTATATTGACAACTAAGGACATCATGCCTGTTCACAGGGGACCATTGTGGCCTTTAACACTTTGTTCAGTTTATGAATTTTATTTTGAAGAAAAAATTCATTTTAAAAAATGGTCAATCATGCTCAGTTTTGAGACCAAATATCACATGAATATAATAAAATTCATTTAATCGATGGAAATTTTCAAGGGACCACCTAGCCCAGCCATTGATTTATTCCCTTTAATCACACCTTGATGACATGAGCCTCTCATAGGGTGTTATAAAAGCAATTATTTCTCCTAGTTTAAATGTAGTTATAGTGTTAACCATAGGTTATATCCATATAATAGAAAAAATTAATTTTTTCTTTTCTTTTGATTATGATATAGGGGTGTTTTTTTAATTATTTGACTCTGAAAAAAAAGAATAAAGCAAGTGATTGAAAATGGTGATATGAGAAGGGTGATCGGGTCAAGGTTGGTTTTATAGTTACAGTGCTATCCTTATCTAAAAATTATTTTTACTCTTTATTTTATTATATAATAATTGATAGGATCCATGATTACTTCTCATATCACCCTTGGTTGAATGTTTTGGGTGAGGATATTCCTTGCTAAAATATCATCTTGTTCTACCCTCCTTTCTATGTGTGAGAGAGGTATAGTGAATAGCCTCTATTGAAATCAGTAATACCTGAGAATGTTTTTACTTATAAATATTAAAGAGTGTTCACTAATCTTCCATATGTATTGAAAATCATCAAGTACTCCATTACTTATCCATGGTCTATGCCATCATATATAGACCATAACTACATAGAGGGATATAATTTATCATTAACCAAATCAATAAATTATATAAATAATTCACACCAAATAGAATCATATCTAAAATAAGAAATACTATTGAGTATTAAGATTAGATAATAAGGGAGAGATAATTTTTATTCATTATGGTGTAAAAACTCATGCATCACAAAAGAAAAACATCCCCATACCTAATCACTAAATTTTTTCCCTTACATATAAATAATAACCATGAATAATGGGGAAGAAAATATCATTACAGAAATTAGAAAATATAAAATAAAAACCATTAGAACTTTAGTGTAATAATTTTCCATCATACCCTCTATATATTTCTCTTATTTTTAAATTAAGGTGGAAGAAACATATTTATATTGAATAGGTGTGGAAAACTTTCCCTCTAGAATCAATCCATTAGAATTTGTAACACTCTTAATATTGATAGGGTTTGTTATAGAATGTTTTTTTATCATGGATTTATTCTCTAAAAAATTCAAATCTTTTGAACATGAGTAGAATTTTTTTTATTGAAATTTGTACAGATTTTTTATATATATAAATAGACTATTCAGTTTCCTTTAATTTAACACATGTATTGACTGACCTAATGATAAAATTATTACATGTAATTTACAATGAATTATTGCCTCTAAGTCCTATTTAATTTAAAACTAGAATAACCTCATTTAGAGGCTTTTATCCTCATCTATACCTCATTTATTGAGATTTGGTAAATTTTATCCACCATATTTTTCCAATTTTCATAAAATATTTGGGATTCATATGGTTCAAATAATATCATTGTCCAGTTGAATAAATTTAATCCCAATACACATAGAATTATATAAAAAATAAAATTTTCAACTTGGATCAGTAGGGAAAATGTTATGGAAGAAATTTAAAAGTGATAAAAATTATTTAACAATTTTGGTTAATCTATTTTCCCAATTTAGCTAAAAAATTATGAAAAAATTATATAATTTTGTTAAAAAAATTAAATAATTGGTTTGTATCATTGATATACATTTTATAAATCTTGAAAATATTATTTCTCTCAATTATTCCATACATAAAACTTCGAATTATAGACAACAAAACATTATAATAAAATAAAATTAAATTAAAAACACATACCAAAGAGATACACCCATTTAACACCAACAAACAAATATAACTATGAATCCTTAAAACCATTATTTTATGTTCTCCATTTTTTAATCAATTAATTTGAACATAATTTATACTTATCTATATAAAAAAATCTTAACTACCATGAATATTCCCTCATGATACAAATATAGAAATTCAAGAATTATTTTATCCTCCAAACACATGAAAGGGTCAACATAGGGTCGATAAAATTCTAAATCTCCACATGATTTGATTTAAGGAATTTTTTTATCATGAGTATTTTTTGGTATTTTTCAGTGTCTTAGTGATGGTTAGTTTTTGATGTAAAAAATACCTAAGATGGAATAAGGTGTGTCAGATCTTTTCAAAGAAAAAATACAAGAATCTAACTGAAATTAGAGAATGGGTATCCTCCTCACTCCCTTCAATATATAATTATATCCCACACTATGAAAATATTAAGAGAAAATATACACCTTTCAATATATCACTAATAACCCGAATTTTCCACTATCATCCATTATTTAATAATAGTATCATCATGTTTTGTTTAGATATGAAATTTAGAAAAAATTTAGACTTTTGGGGGGAAATAGGGAACTTTTATATTCAAAATATAGTGTAAAACTCCTAACCCAATTCTTGAATAAAAATAACTATTTGTAGATTCATAAAATTGATATTTATTTTTTTTCAAAAGAATTAGCACATCATATTTTTTTTACTATTTGTTGAAACTTTTCTCAAAAGAATAGTAGAAGTGTTGTTTTTTATCTAAAAAAACTTATCTCTAGACTTTTATTTTTTTACCAAAGTATATTAAAATAATATATCACAACATAAGTCATAATTCCCCACAATTAATTTCAACTTGATCTTGTAATCGTTACATTCATAGTATGTTTGATATATAAAAGTGTCTTGTAATATTGGATAAATAATAGTTCAGTCATGGCCAATATGGGATAAATAGATTATATGTACATGTAGGAATGAATGGAAGAAGTTTCTCCTGAAATAGGGAATTTAATAAAAATTAACGCTATAATAAAATTTAACACAAGTTCATCAATATCTTAGTTTTTAATAGAAATAAATCAAATTATGGTTAAATATGAAATGGTAAACTCTCTCATGGAATGAGGGGAATGTAAATACTATGTTATAAAAGGGTCAAAAATCTCATAGGAATGAGATTTAAAAAATTATATACTAAAATGTGGCATGATATTCAAAATTCTGATGTATTTTCATTAAATTACCAAAATTTTAAACTTGAAAAAAGTCATTTTAGCATTTATTTATGTGGATACATTGGTACACTCATTTAAATGGGTTAAAAAATTAAAATGATAATATTTGAAGCTAAAAAGTTTTAAAAACAAAAATAAATTGAAAAGGAAACACACAAGACATTGAAAAATTCATAATATTTTTTGAAATAAAAATGTGAAAATGCTAAAGAATAAATGTTTCCTCTGACACATTAAAATTATATAATTTCATTTATTAATTCAATTATTTTTAAAATTTATGAATATTTTTACTTGAATCCTAGTAATAAATTGTTAGGGTGAGGAAAACCCTAATAGATTTTATTTATAAATAGGTTAGAGGGAGATCTCCTCCACTGGTTCATGTGGAAAATTTCTATGGGATTTGTTTATTTTGTTCCCATTAAAATTGGATGGGTTTTATTGTCCTTATTTAAAAACCTTCAAAACACCAAAAGGATATACATTAGTTACCGTAAATGGAATATTCCATATAGAATGATTTTTACCTAGAATCAACTTCAGTATTTAATTATATAATAACACTTGATCTCCTAGATGGAATTATTTGTATTGTTTGATCTTATCATGAGCCACTATTTTTTCTATTTGAAAATATTTTAATATTCTAAATTATATCTTCTAATTTCTTCCAACCGTATCATCAATCTTCTCTATTTTCTAGCTTCTTCTAGGTCATAGTTTATCTCCCTCAGAGCCCCGTATTCCTGGTACTCAAACTCCATATGCATGTGAAAATGTTCCCATAAATCATCTTATATGGTATAATTACTTTGGGAATTTTTTAGGCTATGTTATAGCCCCAAAAGTTTTATTCCAACCTTTGGCTCAAATCCTTCCTATTATTTTTGTCCGTCTTTTCCAGAGTTCATCTTATTTCCATGTTGAAAAATACCACTTTGCCATTAGTATATATATGATATGGTGTCCATGTTTTATGATGCACCACATACTTTCTTAGAAAAATTATCATTATCTTTTTTAAATACTGAGTCCCCTAATCACTAATCATGGATCTAATCACTCCATAACTAAAAAAATTTTATCCTTAAAAAAGACAAAAATAATATGTGCATAATCAATTTTGGTGGATTTTGTTTCCACTCATTTTGAAACATAATATATTATATGAGAGATATAAAAATTTCTAAATGAAACTAAGAAATGTCATATAAAATCTATTCCCCAAAATTTTATAATTTAAAAAAAGGTGGAAGGTATTTTATTTATTTGTTACCAATTTAAAATATTTCTGGAAAACTAATATTTTTACATTTTTTACAAAATTATTTCACACGTTTAAATAAGGTGGTCCAATAAATCCTAGATTCACAAACCTCTCCTAAAATCCTTTAAGGCCTAAAGTTTCCTCCAAAATATAAAGTGTGAATAAACTCAAAAAATTTATTCAATTTCTCTTATATTAAAGTATCTTTTTATCAATTTCAATTTGTAATTTAAAAAAAAATATTAAAAAAATAAAATATTTAATTAGATTTCTTTTTTAATATTGGATATCAATTTAATTGATATGATAATTGAGATGTTACTAAAAAATATACCATGTCATCATACCAAAACAATTCTCCATAAACTATATAGAGATTCTCCCTAATAATGTGATATAGTTACGGTTTGTGGGTTGGATTCTACTTTAGCTATATTGGGTAGTCTAATATTGTGATTGAGAACTTGGTTGAGGTCTTCCTTGTTGTATCTAACTTCTATGTTGATATCCTATATAATCACAATTCGAATCCTAGTATTTTTATCTTACTTATTTATCAAATATATAAGAGCTATATGATCAGAAAACACAGCAAATTTAGTACTAATAAGACCAGATTTGATTCTTTCCAAATCAATAAAAATACCAAAAACGTTTTTTATGTTTTTCTATAGTTGAATTTGGATAATTTTAAAGGGTTTTTGTGTGTATTCAATGAATTTCATGATGACCTAAATTTTCTAATAGAGGAATAATATAACTACATTATTGGAATCATCATAATGCTTCGCGAATGTCACTTCTCAATTTGGTGGCTACATCATTGGTGGAGTTATAAATCTCCCCTTCAACTCATCAAAGGATTCTATATACTCATCATTTAAATTCAAATTAGAATATTTCAAAGTTAATATATAAATTGGTTGAGTAATATTACGGAAATTTTTGATAAACCCCATATAGAGTCTTGTATTTCCTAAAAATTATCTAACATGTTTCACACATGTTTGGAAAGGAGAACATTATATTACTTTAATTTTTTACCACCTTCAATGATTTTTTTTGAAAAAAAATTTACAAGTGTTATTCATCTCTAAACCATGAAATAAAAATTTTCAAATGTCAAAACATGATTCTTTTAAATTTAGGATTTTAAGAAATTTTATATATTTTTCAAACATTGATCAAAATAATTCCCAAGAATGGTGAATTCATCCAAGAATACCACCAAGAAATCATCAATGTGATCAGAAAATATACTTTATATGCACCTATGAAATGTACCAAGAGAATTACATAATCCAAATGGAATCCTATTATATGCAAGAATTCTAAATATATATTAAAGGTGGCCATATTTTGGTCTTCAAGAGAAATGGGTACTGAGAAATAACATGAAAATAAATCCAAACAAAATAATGAGTTCTCTAGACAAATATCTATAACATCTAGTCAATCAAGGGTGTGGAGAAATGATCTTTATGGGTGATCTGATTTAATTTAAAATAGTATATATATACTCTAAAGCTATTCTGAATTCACATAGTTATTAATTTAATATTTTAATTTCTCATAATGGTTAAGCTAGTTTTTCTCGGAACTACATGGATAAGGTTAACCCATTTTGAATCTAAAATAGGAATGATGATCCATTATTCTACGAGATTATCAATGTAATTATTCACTACTTCCATAAATGTGTAATTCATCCTCATTTGGGGATAAATTAATGGTTTTTGAATTTCCCTCAGGCAGAATTTTATGAGAAAATATTTTCATGTTCATTCATGGGATATCACCTAAGCTCCACCGTATTTCTCATAGTTATTTTCTCAAAAGTTTAATCAAAGTTTATTCTTGGATTTTAGATATATTTATACAAATTATCAAAAGTAATTTTTCTCCTTCCTCTAGGTACACATATTTAAAATTAATGGGAAGCAGTTTTAATTTTATATTTGTTAGTTGCTGAGAGATGAAATTAAGTTAAGGTTCTCAACTTTTAAGGAACCAATTGACTATAAAAAAAGGAAAAATATCAGCTTCTTATTCAAAAAATAAATCTTAATATCTATCAAAATACTCATAGGTTACCTCTTCAATCAACTTTAAAACATAATTTCCAAAATTTCTAGAATTTCTAGAATTTATAGAATTTCTATAATTATAGAAAACATCATATTCTATAATATTTTCAATCCAAAAATAATTTAATATGAATTAAAATTTATGAAAAATACTTGGTTCTTCAATAGGTTCAATATATTCATCATGGGATGGGGTAAAAAGTGAACGGTCATCTAAAGGGTGTCTCATGGAGCCAAAAATATTAAAGTGTACAATGTTGTCTCCAAACTCCATAGTGGATGTTCCTTCATGGACAATGATGATGGTATTAGTCATATATAAGAAATATCTCCACAAAATTATGTGTGAGTGGATTTTTAAAATATCCTCCTCCTTGTTGAGTACATATAAGTCAAATGGGAATAAAAGATTTTGACTTTACAAGGACATCTTCCAACACTCCTATTTCTATTTGTATAATGTACAATCACTCTTGTGGGATGAAAATATACTAACTAAAAAGAATTAAACACTAGGTGGTGAAATATATTAATAGAAGAACACATATCATACAAATTATCAAACAAATTGAATGATCCAATTATGTAAGGAAATGAAAATATGCCTAGATCTTGACATTTGGTTAACAACTTTAGTTGGATAAAGTATGAGACACTTCTTCCCAAGATGATCCACTCATTTCTTTAAATTATCCTCTTCATGGTTAAAATACTATTAAAAATTTCTAATTCATTTTAATTTTTTGAGTTCTAATGATAGTGGATATTACCTTTTTACTTTCTAGAAAGTGTCTACAATTTATTTTTGAAGTGATTCCTCCTACAATTTCATTGATTCTATAATACTTGGTGTAAATGGTGGTAGTAATTATTTATTATCCATTTTTTCTTAAAAATTATGTTTCATTACTCTTTATTTTTGTCTTATACATATCCTTTTCCTCTTAAATTTATTACTCTTGGGGAATCTACCCAAACGTTTCAGAATTCCCAGCTTCATTGTCCTTCAATTTTGGTGGACATGGTTCATGTTTTGGGGCGATGAGTGGTGGGATTTCTTTTCCACTTTTTTTTATCATTTTAATATTCTCCTTGGGGTTTATCACTTTTTGTGATATTAGTTTTCTTGGTTTTTTAGATAAAATGTACATAATACTTTATAATGTGTTTATTAACTTATCCACTCTATTATTTAGATCCTCAACCTTGGATAATTTCTATTATGGAACATGAGGTTGTTCACTAGTGGATGGATATTCATATAGAATATTTATCTAGAAATGGGGTGGTTATTGTTGGTGAATAGTCTGGTTATATGTTTTTTTGTAACAGTGTTGGGTTTTGTAATTGATGTTGCATTGTAGGTTGGTTTGAGCACAAATTTTGGAAGGGGGTTTAGCTAATTATACTAATGTATAAATACATATTGAACATGGTTAGGATATTTCTATCATTTTTTTAAAATTTACCTACTTAAATGTTTCCAAATTTCCATTCCCTAAACTTTTTCACATTTGTAAGTCAAATAGTTATATGATAAGAATAAATGATATACCTCAGTTAGTGGTTGATGTCCACTCACTTGTTTCAATTCCATATATATTACCGAAATTTTTAGATACATAATATTAGTTTCTAATAAGGATGATGAATGAGAAGTTCGTACCTCTTGAATAACCCTTGTTTCTATACCTCTTGTACTAAACTATTATGAGTTCTTAACAATATTCTCAATATCACCTAAATATTTTTTTGCTGACTTACAAATAAAATATACTCCTGATTATGAATTCAATAGGATTCTATCATTATCTATAAGGTGTTGGTAAAATAAAAAAATTTAGCGATGCTTCAAGATTGTTTGATGCAGTGAACTGGAACATGGCTTCTTGAACCTGTCCCAATACTCATAGAGGATATCTCAGGATGCTTCTCTGATGTACCAGATCCCTTTTCTAGTGTATTTTATTCTCAATTTGGGGATTAATATTTACATGAATAATCTATTTAATTAATTAAAATAAAAAAATTCACATGGTTTTAGGTTTTACAACTATTCTTTTGATCACATTTCAATGGAAAGGGGAATTCCCCCAATGCTGCTTTCCCCCCATCCACTCCTTGAGATATAAAAGTTGAGAAGAGATATGAAATCTCTTTAATATATTTTCATGGGAATTTTATTACTGAGAAATGAAATTTAAGAAGTAAATGGTTTATATTGGTTTTCATATAAAATTTATTTTGCAATTTTGGCATACAAAGTCTATTGTTTTGATTAAGGAATTATGGCATACATAGGTCTCTAGGGGTCTGGTTGGTATTTCTATCCATGATGAAAGGCTCATAGATAACACTTGAGGTTTCAATTGGGGTTTCAAGAGTAATTTTCTCAAATTCATATTCAAAAATATCTTTTATATGTCTAGTTAGCAAGGATCTATCAATTTTAGGATATAGGTGTCAGTTATTAGTCTTAGTGGTTCCAGTAATTTAATTTAAGAATTAGATTGTTGGAACAACCTCCCTAGTAAATACAATAATTTTTGACATGATATTAATGTGGGATGTAGTAAAAACATCATTTATACTTGGTTAAATGTAGTTATAGTGCTAACCCTATGTTGTCTCCAAAGATAAATGTCACGACCCATCCTCAGGGCCCGTGCCATGACTACACCAAACCCGCCTTCCATAGGCCAGGGGCTGGAGACTAGCACCAACGTGTAATTCCTGATAAAAAGGGAAGGCATTGCCTTTGTAAAGTAAACAAACACCACAGAGCAAGAAAGCATAAGTAAACACTAAGTAAAAACTGGGTACAATAGTAAGTGGGGAAACGTATGTGGGACATAATACAAACCCAAACTGAAAGTAAAGTACAACTGAAAAAGGGAGTACAACAACTGAAAAGTAAATCCGCAGGCTCGAGCCGTCCACTGGAAATCCCACCTGAAGGGTGGGTACAGATAGCCTCCACAGCTCCTCGGGTCCAGCCGTCCGCTCCGAGTACGCCCCGCCCTGGGGTCCACCTCCAGGTACCGACTACTCCGCAAGCCTCAACCGCGATCAGCGCTGTTCATCATCTGAACCAACACAACGTAGTGCGAGCATAGCCCGTGCAGGGGTGAGTATAAGCTACTCAATAGGGACCCCGAGACCCCCGAAGGTCTCCCAGAATCCACAAAGGATAATCCACAAAGGAAAGATACAAATATCTAGTAACATCTGACACTTCTTAGGTATATTACCATACATATACCCAAGTCATCAATTCTCGTTCGGCTCCAACATCCGATCCCAAGTAGAACCCATTCCACACAGGAATACACAACCCATTCCACAAAGGAAAGTAAAACGTAATCCACACAGGTTATCAAGTCAATATTATCGAAGATAAGGATTGAAAGTCAAGATTCAACTCACACAGGTATACTTCTTCGTAAGACGATAGAGATGATCAGATATTGCCACTGATTCATCTAATCCTTCAGACCGACACAGGATCGATAGGTACTAACCCCCGTAATGACCCACAAAGGATCGATAGTTAGCTAACCCCTACAATGACCCACAAAGGATCGATAGGTAACTAACCACAGCAATGACCCACAAAGGATCGGACCCACACATGATCTTTAGGCGCTGGCCCACACAGGACCGCTGAGCGCTGACCCACATAGGATCTGACCAACACAGGATCGGTAGCACTAATCCACATAGTATCGATGAGTGCTGTAGTCATCACCGTCGAATCCACGAGGGATTTCTGTATAGTCGTCATCGTCGTCGCAGTCGCAGCCAGCTCTAGGGTTCCTGCACACAGCAAGATCGTTCGGGAGGGTCTGCTCCACGAGCCGAGGGGCTGATACATCAATTGACACATAGTCTGGAGTTGATGTATCCAAAAGTTCCGTATCATTGACAGGAACTCAACGCGATAGACACCGCGTCGATCAGACGCCCGTTCTGAGAGTTATTGGCTTTTTCGTTCCAGGTGCCCTGTTGGTTTTTAAGTCAAAAACAACCCGACCGTACTCCAACTGTGTCCAAACCTTGAGAGGAGTAATCCAAAAGGTCCGTCTCACTTAAAGGAATCCATCAAACTCGACGGTACGTCAATCGGACGTCCGAAGCTCAAGTTATGAGCATTTCCGCTCCGAGGGCCCGGTTGGTTTCATGTACGAACCAACCCGGCTGAACCAAAAGTACTCTCAAACCTTGAGTGTAATATACCGAAATGATCGTCTCGATCCAAGGATCGCATTGCAGCTGACGGTACATCGATCGGAGGTCTGCAACCCATGTTATGGGAAAAAGACCGTGAGAGGTCCGATATTAGGGGGTTTGGGCCTGGTCCGACCCGGCCCGGTACCCCCTGGGTCGGCCCGAACCGGGTCGACCCGACCTGGGTCCGGGTCCAGCCCGCTTGGGTGTGGCCCGGCCCGGCTGGCGCGGCCTGGCCCAGCCTGGCGGTCCGGGCGGGCGGCTCGGCCCGGCGCTGTGGCGCGCTGGCGCTGGCCGGGTGGCCCGACGGCCAGGTAGCTCGGCCGTTACGACCGAGCGAAGAGGGGGGGGGGGGGCTGCCCCCCGCGTGATAAACCCGTAGCCCCGATGTGGGGGGCCGCACCTGCTGGCCGACCGGGGGTTACGAACCCCCGGTTTTCCTCTGACCGGCCGGCCCGCTCTGGCCGGCCGGCTGCTGCCGCCACAGGACCAGCACTGGCCGGTCCCCCTGCTCCAACGTCAGTGGCCCGGAACCGGCCAACAGTCTCCCCGCTCGTCTGCGGCCTCAGCCGCGGCCTTGGAACGTCCGGTGCGGCGCGATGGCGCTGCGCCCCTCTACCGCGGCCCCGCTCCGGCCGCGGCGCTTTTGTGGTTGTCCGGCGTGGCGCAACGGTGTTGCGTATTTGGTTCGTCTTCAACGGCGCGGTGCGACGGCACTGCATATCTCTCCCTTTCTTTAATATTTCCGCGTGGTGCTTCAGCACCATGTTGCCTTGTTTATGCCGCAAACAGTATCAAACAACCGAAGGGGAGAGGAGGGTCGGCCGTGTTTGTGCGGTCTGACCTCCTCCCGTTATTCCGATAACAGGCGGCCCCAAACAGACGATAAGTCAACGATGATGTAATCAGGAACAAAAGAAATAATAATCCCCCTACCTCAAGCGTCAATGATTCGAAGATTCTCACAGGAGAAGGAACGTCCCGGATGAAGAGTCGCGGAAGGTGGATCATCGCGTCACGGAGAAAGGATTCGTCGGCATCACGTCGTCGATCTCTGAGGATCTGGCGTTCTTGTCGACCTTCATTGGAGTTCAGCATTCTTCGTGTGCTTCGCGTTCTTCGCGTTCTTCATGTTTTTCGCAAGGAGGAAGAACTTCAAGAACCTGAGTGAATTCTCCCCATCCTCTCACAACCCAAATAATTTAATAAAATAAGAGCTGTCTTATTTTATTAACACACCAGCCAACGATTTGAATTTCAAAAAAAAAAAAGAAACAATCAATTAATTGAATTAATTGAGGAGTTTAAAACCTACCAATTAATGAGGCGTTTATTATCCAGATTAAACGCAAGGGTTGACTTCCTTAAGAAGGGGGTGCAGATGTGTTACTTAATTAAAGGTGGGGGTTTAGGAAGAAAAGAAACGGTGGGGATCGTGTGGGCCCCACATCACAAATATCCTACCAAGTGGGTAGGATATTGTGGATCCCACATCATCCACTTATCTAAGGTTAAGAAAAATAAAATAAAAAAAATGGTTGCACCACTATTATTTTATTCCTTAACTTAACCCCAAAAATTAAAAAGCACACCCTAGCAAACGCAACTCCGGAAAATGTGTTTCTAAAAAATTACAGGCGCTTTGATTCCATCGGTGCCCTCAGAATTCGATTCTGAGCACTAGTTCAGAAGTTAGAAAAACCTGCTCATTCGTTCACTAAATGTACCTGAGCTAAAATTTAGAAAATGATTCTGGGCACACCGTGCCTCGGAATCAGGTGCCGTCAGAAACTGCGTTCTTGTAAAATTCCCAAGAAAATTAAGAAAAAAGTTCCCCTGAATTTTACGGGTATTTACATTACTCCCACCTCAGGGCTTTATGTCCCCGTAAAGATACATCATAAACTAGGGAAACAAATGTGGGTACTGAGCACGCATCTGAGCCTCCCGCTCCCAAGTGCTCTCCTGGAGGTTCCCGTGCTGCCATCTGATGCGCACAAGAGGAATCGACCGTCCACATAGGACTCGCTCCTGTAGATCCTCAATCTCCACTGTGACCTCCACAAAAGTTGCCCCATCATCAACGTCCAGCTCCCCATGGTTAATTATATGCATCGAGTCGTGCACGTATCTCCTCAACTGAGATACGTGGAAGACGTCATGCACCCGGTGCAACTGAGGTGGTAGAGACAAGAGATAAGCCACCTCGCCAATCATGCTGAGGACCTGGAATGGTCCGATGAAGCGCGGAGACAACTTGCCGCCTCGGCCAAATCTCTGTAATCCACGTTGAGGTGAGACCCGCAAGAAGACGTGGTTGCCATCCTTGAACTCTAGTGGCCTCCGCCTCCTGTCAGCATAAGATTTATGCCGTCTCTGAGCTGTCCTCATCCACACCTGGATGACCTGGACCTTCTCTGTCGTGGCCTGGACCATCTCCGGTCCCACAATTACTAACTCCCTAGGGTCTATCCAACACAGAGGAGATCTGCAAGGTCGGTCGTACAACACCTCGTATGGTGCCATCCCGATGGTGGAGTGGTAGCTGTTGTTGTACGCGAACTCCACCAAGGGTAGGTGGTCCTCCCAGCTGCGACCAAAGTCAAGGACATGCACGAAGCATGTCCTCGAGAGTCCGAATGGTCCTCTCCGTCTAACCATTTGTCTGAGGGTGAAAGGCGGTACTCAGACATAGCTGCATCCCGAATGCCTCCTACAACCCCTTCCAAAGCCGGGAAGTAAAGCGAGCATCTCGATCGGAGATGATAGATGATGACACCCCATGAAGTCATACAATCTCCTAAATGTAGAGACGTCCCAAGATCTCCACTGAGCCCTGCTCTCTGATGGGTAAGAAGTGAACCGACTTGGTGAGTCGGTTGACAATCACCCAAATAGAGTCGTGACCTCTGGAAGTGCGTGGAAGTCCAGTCACGAAGTCCATAGATATCCCGTCCCACTTCCACTCCAGGACCTCCAAGGGTTGTACCAAGCCTGCTGGCACCTGGTGCTCTTCCTTCACCTGTTGGCAGGTGAGGCATCGAGAAACGAACTCTGCCACAACCTTCTTCATGCCCGGCCACCAGTGCTATCGTCTGAGATCCTGGTACATCTTCGCCACTCCAGGATGTACTGCGAAAGGGAAGTGTGAAACTCTCTCAGAACCTCCTCTCGTAAAGCAACTGGTACCAAGGTACGTCCTCTGAAAAGGACATCATGCTCTCCTTCCACGGAGAATCCATCAGGTTCCTGTCCTAAGGATATCTGTGCACGCCGCGTCTCACAGTTGGCGTTCCCACGTTGTGCCTCTCTGACCGGCTGCAGTAGTGGAGGAGTGACTATGAGTGGATGAAGGAAGGCTGCTCCATCTCTATCCATGAAGGATATCTGCAAAGCGGCTAGCTGCTCTGTCCCCTCCCCAAGTAAGTGAATGCCCGTCCTCCTGCTGAGTGCATCGGCTACTACGTTCCCCTTTCCAGGAGTATAGACTATCTCAAAGTCATAGTCCTGGAGGAACTCGAACCATCATCGTTGTCTCAGGTTCAGGTCCTTCTGCGAGAAGATGTACCTGAGACTTTGATGGTCAGAATAGACTGTAAAGCGCTCGCCCATCAGATAGTGTCGAAATGTCTTCAGAGCAAAGACCACTGCTGCTAACTCCAGGTCATGGGTAGCATAGTTCTGCTCATGCGGCCTCAACTAACGTGATCCATAGGTGATCACTACCCGCTCCTGCATTAGGACACATCCAAGTCCAGTCCCTGATGCATCGCAGTAGACTACGTACCCTACTCCCTCCTCTGGAAACCTCAAGATAGGTGTGCTGGTCAATCTCTGTCTCATCTCCTGGAAGCTCTACTGACATCTTTCTGACCACAAAAAGGGTTTCCCCTCCTTCTTCAAAGTTGATAATGGTGCCGCAACTCTGGAGAAATTTGGAACAAATCTCCGGTAGTATCCAGCTAGTCCCAAGAAACTCCGCACCTCCGTCATGATCCTAGGTGGTTCCCAAGCTATCACTGCCTCGATCTTCGCAGGATCCACCACAACTCCCGCCTCAGAGATGACGTGTCCCAAGAAGTGGACCTCGTGTATCCAGAACTGACACTTCAAGAGATTTCCATAAATCTGGTGCTCTCGGAGTGTGTCCAGTACAACCTGCAAGTGGTAGGCGTGCTCCTCCTCATTCGTCGAGTATATCAAAATGTCATCAATGAAGACCACATCAGATCGATCGAGGTATGGCTGAAAGATCTTGTTCATGAGGCCCATGAAAACTCCTAGAGCATTGGTTACGCCGAATGGCATAACCAAGAACTCATAGTGGCCATACCGACATCTGAAGTCCATCTTCTGCACGTCCTCGTCCTGAAATCTGAGCTGATGATAGCCTGACCTAAGGTCTATCTTCGAGAACCACCGTGCTCCCTTGAGCTGATCGAAGAGGTCATCAATCCTCGGTAGCGGATACTTGTTCCTCACTGTCACCTGGATTAAGCGACAATAGTAGACACAAAGTCACAAGCTCATGTCTGCCTTCTTGGTGAACAATATCGGGGAAGCCCAGGGTGAAACACTGAGTCGGATGAATCCATTTCCCTGTAAGTCCTCCAACTGTACCCGTAGCTCTCGAAGCTTAACAGGGTCCATCCGATACGTTGGAGTGGATATCTGGGCTGTCTCGGGGTACAAGTCAATATAAAATTCTACCTCTCTACGAGGAGGTAGACCTGGAACGTCATCGGGGAAAACGTCCGTATACTGATCCACCACTACAGGAAAACCAGGACTCCGCACATCAACTGCTCCTAGGATGAGGCTAGCCAACTGATGAGTGATAGGCTGTCCTCTCCTCTACGAGAGTCCATCCTGTGTTGCGAAGGCTCCCTTCTCACCGGTGAAGGTGAACCTTCTCCCGTCGGTGCGTACACATCACACCTTGCGCCAAATACAGTCAATCTGAGCATGGACTGTAGATAAACAATCCATGCCCAAGATGACGTCGTAAGGCCTCGATACCGCTACAAGAAGATCCCAGCTGAAGCTCTCACCTCCTAGAGTAAGCTCACACTGCCGACACCAGTGCATAATCGTCGAGTCTACTCCCGTAGGAGTCTTTATCCATAAGGATCGAGCCAACGGCTCTGTTGGAATCTCCGAGCTCCGAACAAGGGCAGCGGCTATGAAAGAATTACTCAATCCTGTGTTTATAAGAACTGCATCAAGTGTGGGATAGACACATATAGTACCTCGAATCATCTCGGGTGCGCCATGGTCATAGGCATCCGCTGCCTGAAGCTGTGCCTGTCTCTACCCGCCAGCTCCCTGTGGTTGGGGTGGACCTCCTGGTGGTGGTGGTGGTAGAGCCTCAAAGCGTCGCCCACCACCTACTGCTCGGCCATCTCCTCCTCCTCGTCCGCATGCTCCCCGCGGACTTCCACAGTCGACCCTCTGCCTCTACCTGGGTGGCCCCTCAACCGTCTGCTGCTCCTCCGCACAGCGGGTCGGGCAGTCATGAGCCATGTGGCCCTGCCCACCGCATGCGTAGCACTGTCTGCCTCTCGAAAGACTGGCTCCGCGCTGTGTGCCCCGCACCACTGAGCTAGTGTCTTGAGGTCGTCTGCCTAAGGGTCTAGTCTTCCTAGACCCATGTGTCATCCATCGACTGCCTGCTGAAGAAGACTCTGCTACATGCCGCCCTGCAGTAGGTCTTACTGCTGATGTAGGCTCAGCAAGGAAGTTCTCGATTATAAGGGATCGCTCCAGTACCCCTGCCTATGTTGGAATGGTGAGGGAGATCAGCGATGCCCTGATCTCATGCCTCAATCTCTGCTCGAAGGTCTGGGCCTGGAAGAATTGGTCCCGTACCATGTCTGTCGAATAACGCGAGAGATCTGTAAATATCGTCGAGTACTAGGTGACCGTCAAGATGCCTTGCCGCAGCAGTAGAAGCTCCTGGATGCGTACCGCACGGAGGGTGGCTGGGACGAACTCCGAGTGGAAGAGGCTCTCAAAGTCAGTCCAGAGGAGAGATGCCTCATCGTGCACCTGGAGCATCAAGCTCCACCATCTTCCTACTGCCGCGTGCAGGAGGCTCGCTGCGATGATCACCATGAGGTCTGCTGGTGTCATCACTAACCTGAAAACTTGTACAACTACCTCTAGCCAATCCTCGGCGGCCTGAAGGTCCATCTCCCCACGAAACATGGGTGGTCGCTGACGCTGAAACTCGTGCAGTGCACTAAGGAGACGTGCATCGTCAGCGGCTGGGGCTGGTAGCATCGGTGGCTCGGTGGGTAGAGGTACCGTCGGTGCCTCTACTGTCAAAGGGATCTGTACTGAGGCATCATCACTCGGTGGGCTGTCGTCACTCACAATGCTCGGATCCCTAGCTGGCTGCCGTCGTGGGGCCATCCTGAAAAGAGATAGGTGCTCCATGGTCAGAACAGTATACCTGGTGAGATGACACAAAGTAATGACAAAGAAAACATGAAACACACATACAATTAATGTTTTCGTTCATTAAGTCGGAAATCAGGAGTCAGGGTCCTGATGTACGGATACGTCGGCCGCCGCACCAACACTGGACTCCCTGGACTGATAACCACACTCAACACTCTTAACACTATTTCTTCACATAGACAAAGATCAGAGTCCTGAGTTCTACGGTAGAACTGAACTCCTCGGATACCAATTTGTCACGATCCGTCCTCGGGGCCCGTGCCATGACTACCCCAAGCCCGCCTTCCATAGGCCAGGGGCTGGCGACTAGCACCAAGGCATAATTCCTGGTAAAAAGGGAAGGCATTGCCTTTGTAAAGTATAAAAACACCACAGAGCAAGCAAGCATAAGTAAACACTAAGTAAAAACTGGGTACAACAGTAGGTGTGGAAAAGTAAGTGGGCCAGAATACAAACCCAAACTGAAAGTAAAGTACAACTGAAAAAGGGAGTACATCAACTAAAAAGTAAAGCCACAACCTTGAGCCGTCCACTAGAAGTCCCACTTGAAGGGTGGGTACAAATAGCCTCCACAGCTCCTCGGGTCCAGCTGTCTGCTCCGAGTACGCCCCGCCCTGGGGTCCACCTCCAGGTACCGACTGCTCCACAAGCCTCAACCACGATCAGCGCTGTCCGTCATCTACAACCAACACAACATAGTGTGGGCATAGCCCGCGCAGGGGTGAGTATAAGCTACTTGGTAGGGACCCTGAGACCCCTGAAGGTCTCCCAGAATCCACAAAGGATAATCCACAAATGAAAGATACAAACACGAAGTAACATCCGACACTTCTTAGGTATATGAACATACATATACCTAAGTCATAAATTCTCATTCGGCTCCAACATCCGAGCCCAAGTAGAACCCAGTCCACATAGGAAAACACAACCCATTCCACATAGGAAAGGAAAATGTAATCCACACAGGATATCAAGTCAATCTTATCGAAGATAAGGATTGAAAGTCAAGATTCATCTCATAGAGGTATACTTCTTCGTAAGATGATAGAGATGATCAGATATTGCCACTAATTCATCTAAGCCATCGGACCCACATAGGATCAATAGGTACTAACCCCCGCAATGATCCACAAAGGATCGATAGGTAACTAACCCCCGCAATAACCCACAAAGGATCGATAGGTAACTAACCCCCGCAATGACCCACACACGATCAGACCCACATAGGATCTGTAGGCGCTGCCACACAGGACCGATGAGCGCTGTCCCACATAGGATCTGACCCACACAGGATCGGTAGCACTGATCCACGTAGGATCATTGAGTGCTGTAGTCGTCGCCGTCGAATCCACGGAGGATTTTTGTACAGTCGTCATCATCGTCGCAGTCGCAGCCAGCTCTAGGGTTCCCACACACAGTAAGCTCGTTCGGGAGGGTATGCTCCATGAGCCGAGGGGATGATACATCAACTGACACATAGTCTGGAGTTGATGTATCCAAAAGTTCTGTATCGTCGACAGGAACTCAACGCGACAGACGGCGCGTCAATCGGACGCCCGGTCTGAGAGTTATTGGCTTTTTCGTTCCAGGGGCCCGGTTGGGTTTTAAGTCAAAACCAACCAGAATGTACTCCAACTGCATCCAAACTTTGATCGGAGTAAGCCAAAAGGTCTGTCTCACTTAGAGGAATCCATCAAAGTTGACGGTACGTCAATCGGACGTCCGAAGCTCAAGTTATGAGAGTTTCTGCTCCGAGGGCCCGGTTGGTTTTGTGTAAAAACCAACCCTGTCGAACCCAAAGTACTCCTAAACCTTGAGTGTAATAAACCGAAATGACCATATAGATCCAAGGATCGCATCTCAGCTGACGGTGCGTCGATCGGAGCTTTGCAACCCATGTTATGGGCAAAAGACCGTGAGAGGTCCGGTATTAGGGGGTTCAGGCCCGGTCTGACCCGACCCGGTACCCCTTGGGTCGGCCCAAACCGGGGCGACCCGACCCGATTCTGGGTCTAGCCTGCTTGGGCGTGGCACGGCGCGGCGCGGCCCGGCCTGGGCGTGGTCCGGCTGGGTATCTTGGCCATTACAGCCGAGCAAAGAGGGGGGGCGGGGGCACTGCCCCCCACATGGTGAACCCGTGGCCCCCATGTGGGGGGCCGCACTTGCTGGCCGACCGAGGGTTACGAACCCCCAGTTTTCCCCTGACCGGCCGGCCCACTCTGGCCGGCCGGTTGCTGCCGCCATGGGACTGGTGCTGGCCGGTCACCCTGCTCCGACGCCGGCGGCCCGGAATCGGCCGCCGGTCTCCCTGCTCCACCGCAGCCTAAGCCGCGGCCTTGGTCCGTCCGGCGCGTCGCGACGGCGCCGCGCCCCTCTGCCGCGGCCCCGCTCAGGCTGCGGCGCTTTTGCGGTTCTCCGGCATGGCGCGACGGTGCCGCGTCTTTGGTTCGTCTTCAACGGCGCGGCGCGACGACACGACGCTTCTCCCCCTTTCTTTAATATTTCCGCGCGGTGCTTGGGCACCGCGTTTCCTTGTTCGTGTCGCAAACAATATCAAACAACCAAAGGGGAGAAAAGGGTCATCTATGTTTGTGCGGTCCGACCTCCTCTCGTTATTCCGATAACAGGCCGCCCCAAATAGATGATAAGTCAATGATGAAGTAATCAGGAACAAAACAATTAATAATTCCCCTACCTCAAGCGTCGATGATTCGAAGATTGTCGCGGGAGAAGGAATGTCCCGGAAGAAGCGTCGTAGAAGGAGGATCGTCGCGCCATGGAGAAAGGATTCATCATCGTCGCGTCGTCGATCTCCAAGGATCCAGCGTTCTTGTCGACCTTCGTCGGAGGTCTATGTTCTTCACATTCCTCGCGTTCTTTGCGTTCTTCGCGAGGAGGAAGAACTTCAAGAACCTGAGTGAATTCTCCCCAGCCTCTCACAACCCAAAAACTTTAATAAAATAAGAGTTTTCGTATTTTATTAACACACCAGCCAACGATTTGAATTTCAAAAAAAAAATAATCAATCAATTAATTGAATTAGTTGAGGAGTTTAAAACCTCCCAATTAATGAGGCGTTTATTATCCAGATTAAATGCAAGGGTTGACTTCATTAAGAAGGGGGTGCAGGTGCGTTACTTAATTAAAGGTGGGGGTTTAGGAAGAAAAGAAATTGTGGGGTTCGTGTGGACCCCACCTCACAAATATCCTACCAAGTGGGTTGGATATTGTGGGTACCACATCATCCACTTAACATAGGTTAAGAAAAATAAAATAAAAAAAACGTTTGCACCACTTTTATTTTATTCCTTAACTTAACCCCAAAAATTAAAAACCACACCCGAGCAAACACAACTCCGGAAAAGGTGTTTCTAAACAATTACCGGCGCTGCGATTCCATCGGTGCCCTCAGAATTCGATTCCGAGCACCGGTTAAAAATTTAGAAAAACCCACTCGTTCGTTCACTGAACGTACCTGAGCTAAACTTCAGAAAATGATTCCGGGCACACCGGGCCTCGGAATCAGGTGCCGTCAGAAACTGCGTTCTTGTAAAATTCCCTAGAAAATTAAGAAAAAATTTCCTTTGAATTTTACAGTTCTTTACAATAAAATCACAAAATCTGTTATCAAAATTTATTTGAGTTAGAAAAATAGGTGTTTTTGAAATTCATTGATTCTGAAAAAAGAATTGAAGAAATAGATTGAAAATAGTAACATTGAAAGGGTGATTAGGGCAAGGTGTATTTTTTAATTATAATGTTATCGTAGTTTATAATTCATCCAACTATTTCATTTATTAACTGATGAGTGAGTGGATCCATGATCACTTACCCTCTAACCCATGCTCGAATAGTGTGGGTTACGATATTCCTTACTAAAATATTAGCTTGGCCTAACTTAATTTCCATGTGTGAGAGTGTTATAGATAATACCCCCCGATTGACTTAGGAAATACCTAGTCATGTATTTTTCCTCCTAAACAATCAAGAGTGTTCAATACCCCTTCCATACACAGTAAAAAACACTGAGTACTTCACCACATAGCCCCGGTCTATTCCATTGTATATAGACTCTAACTAAGTAGAGAGAGATGATGTATCGTTAACAAAATAAATAAATAATAGAAAAAATTAAGACAACAAACATTCACAACTAATAACAAGAACTATTACTATTTATAAGAACTAGTTGTCAAGATATATATATATATATATATAGAAAGAATTTTTACTCATTAATGTGTGAAAAATCAAGCATCAAAAAAAGAAAAGCATCCCATTCCCTAGTCACATGTAGGTTTACCCCTCCATACAAAGGGTAACTGAGAAGAATGGGGATGAAAAAGAAATTACGTAAAAATATAAATAAAAATAAAAAACCTCACAACTTCATCACATGAATTCGCAACCACATCCACTCTCTTCATATCTGATTTCTTTAATTATTTGGAGGCACATATTTATAATTAATAGGTGTGGAAAAATTTCCATCCATAACATGCCCTTTGGATTTTTTCATACTTTATTCTCACTAGAAGGCCAAATCCTAACCGTGTATCTTATTAAAATAATTTCTTATTTTTAATTTATATCTTTCCTAAGAATTTCAAGTCTATTAAACATATCAATAAAAATACATGTTTGAATTAATAAAGTGCACTTTTTATGGATAAAGAGATTATTCAGCTATCTACATTTTCATTCCATCATTAAACACCATAATGATCTAATTATTCCATGAAAGTTTCTATTTATGAAATCCTCTAATTCCTATTTATTTCTAACTATAATTACATTATTTAAAGTCTTTCAGTATGAGTTATTCCTCATTTTTTGAGGTTTGGTCAATCAGATCTTCCAAAAATCTTTTCAACTTGTACAAACTATTTGTACCTAATATGTTTTTAATTATCTCTTAGTATATTTGAAAAAATTAAAACCTAATTCACATAGAATTATAAAAAAATGATTTTTCAAATTTGAACAATATAGAATTTTTTATAGACTAAATAGAAAAATGATAAAAGGAAGTTAAAAATATGTTATAAATGGATTTTCAAAATTTAGCTCAAAACATCTATAATCACCAAAACAGATGTAATGTGTTTCAAAAATAAAATATGGTTTAGTTTTAATCAATTAAATACAAATGAAAAATATTCAAAATATCAGTTTTATCACCCAAAACTCTCACCTGAGCTCGACCAAGTATAAAAAGATATCTCCAAATCATATAAGGCCTTAAATCAATCCAAAATATCAAATTTATTTATAATAATAGTTTTATAATTAATTAACTATTTAAATTAATTTTTAAAACTAAAGTGAAGTAAAAATAATTAGATAACTCACTGATTGACCTAATCACACCGAAGCTACAACCAACTAACCGTAGAAGGTCTACAACAACCTTATGAAAAAATACCTTAAAAATGAGACATAGTTAAATATATATTTAATTAAGTTTAACTAACTTTTAATCAAAAAACATTCAAAATCTATATGGTGAAATAACTCTAACGAAATGACATGAAACTTCATGTGATCATCATCTGGGGATACCCTTAATCCACTATATTAAAAATTTCCAACACATCAAAATGAATCTCTCATGCTCTGGTGGAATCATCCATGAAACCCTAAGTTAGATCATCCAAAATCATAATATTAATAATAGGAAATTTAATTAAGGGAATAGAAGAGATCTCACCTTGAATCATTGTTGAAATCACCAAAAAAATCTACTATAACCCATGGGTGTTAAAGTAGTAAAGGGGAGAAAAATCCTCGATCTCCTATAGTTTATATACACAATAGTATAATATAAAAGGGTGGGGACCCATAAATAATTAAATGGGAAATATTTGAATTTCCAAAAAAAATAAATAGCACAGGTATCCAAAACGACATACACCACAACATTCCCTACATCATGGTGCACCACCAGACATCCCAAAGACCCTGAAACATTGAGTGTCACATACATCCCCTCATTTTCATTTCCCACCATGGTTAATCTCTATTGAAATACATAGCATGATGGGACCTCTACATAGTTGGTCCCTAATTTTCTCCATAACACATCGGTTCTAGAGGCCACCACAACAGTGCACCAAACACCCATCTTTGGTGTTTTTGTCAACTTGTTTCACACCAGTGGAACCCACTAGAACCATGGGGAATATTATGGCATATAATTTCATGTGACTAGCCAAAATAGCTAGATCAGGGGCACTATGACATAGCCTATATCATGGCGAGCCTCAATGAAATCCATAATCCTCTCAAGCCTGCCAAACTAGATTCTTATCCCCCTCAAACAACCAGAACAACTTTAGAACCACTCTAACATCCAATAACCAAGGGAATAATGAATAATCCACGTAAAGACACAATTATTGACATTATATATGTTTATAAATTAAATAATATGGGGTTTTTCATGTTTGCAAACCAAACCTTGCTACGAAAACCTAAAATTCAAATTCCCTTAGAATTTCACCACTCAAAAGGGAAGGATTTTTATAACTTTTACCCATGTGGGATGGAAAATTTAATTTGTTTCATGATCCAATTAGTAATATATTATAGAATTTATCTAAACTAACTCTCACTATTGTAATTAGGACTGGTAGTTATTTTCCATTTCTGATAGGTGGATCTACGCCGATCTGGATTATTCTAAAATGATCATACTTGGAATTATTCTAAATATCCTTACTAAAACTATTATGATTTAATAAAATCATTGTATATAATCCACTATATATTTTATATAATTAAAATTTCTAAATATCCATGAAATTTGTAGTCATATCAGGATATAGATTAGAATAATTTTGGTATAACTCATACTTATCAAATCTAGGAATCTTCCATTCTTGATAATATGTTCCATTTGAAGGGATTTCAAATTTTAAATAATTCACTAGATCACATTTCATATCCTCTTACGTTACTGTCTATGGTTAGTTTTATGGTTTACTACACCCTTCTTGAATCATTTCTATTCAAATCTAGCTTGAAATTGTATTGGGGTTCTTTTCATAGACATATAAGTTGGATTATTCCTCTTTTGATTATTTTGAATATAAATATTACAAAATATCTTCATCATAGTATATATATAATTCCAAGACTATCTCAAATAATAACTTTGATGTATCGTTCATTAGTATTTTAGTGTGATGACCTCTTCTTCTATCCATATTTGGACACGTTCTAGCTCTATGACCTTTATTTTCACAGAAAAAATAATAATAATAAATGGATAGAGACTTTCATTTAAGGAATCTGGGATACTTACCATATTTTTCTAAATTTTTTCTCTCACATCATTATGGATTCTATTTGTTCTAAGATATCACATTGATTTTTTCTACATTAATGATAGAAAATATACTCACTGATCTTCCTTTAAAAAATCCTTTCCAAAATTTCTTATGCGATTTCTTTAGTCCACACTTTCCACCCCAAATCTATATTTTGAATTATTATTTTTATTACCAGGATCCATATTGGTTGCACCACACCCATATCTTCTTGTAAAAACCTCAAACTTCAGTAAATAAAATGAACTTATATATGGAATATTTCTTACATATTTCAAGACATGACTCTATATAAAATAAAGTATTATCACTAGACTTATTGTTCCTACCTGAACCCACAAAGTATCTTATAAATTTGAACTTTGAGGAAGATAAGTCTTTAAATATTGGTGATATTTTAGAACCCATGATTTTAAATATTTTAAATTATTGTATTTGTTTTCAATACATTTAACTAAGAAGTTTTTGAGTTGTAGTTGATGTTAGAGATTGATGTTCGGAAGGTATGTGTTTTGAAGGTGCAACATAAGGCAACCGATTATATGATTGGAATTTACAAATGTTCATCTAGCTAATGATCTATTCACATAAGGAAAAATATATTTAGATTAATGAGTTACTGGTGGATATGATTAAATTCATTAAAAAATACCATGAGTTAGTATTAAAGAATTATGACTAGAAGTCATCATGGTTTAGGTGATTGAAAAATATACTCATGATGGTGACAGATCCTGAGGGTAAATTTATGAGATGAAAAATTATGACCGAATATCTGAGAGAATATGAGAGATGGTGACCATAGGTTATGTATTCTATATGATATAAGGGCTTAAGTTGATTTTATAAAAAAATCATTTATTTATTATTTTAAGAACATTGGATTCCTTTAGTATGTTGAAATTGAGGAGTTAGTGTTTTTAAATATATTTCCATCATAATATGAGCTATAGTTATTAAGTTGCATTATAATCATAAGATGAGGGAACTGTAATGAGTTTGATTACCAGACTATTTGAATGGTTTGTACATAAACTCAGATGATTCCATGATGATATTTCAATGAAAAATACATTATAACTTTTAATGAAATATTTGATATCCAAGATTATGTTATTAAAAAAATAAAAGGAAGGAGACTTTGAAGATCTATCATAAATTTTTTCTGTATTTATTACTGAAATTAAATTCAATAAAAGTTAATTTGGATAGTATTAACCATTATAGAATGTATCAGTTGGTCCTGATGAAGCTTAAGAGATTAATTTTCACTGGTTATATTTTATAATGAACGAATAACTTTTGTATTTCAGTGTTGGGGAAGATAAATCTTGATAAAAACATAGAAAGAGTCTAAATGTAATTAATTATGTCAAGTTAAGAATGTAAAGTTTTATAAAGCTCATGGTAGTAGATTTTTTATAAACATAATGATGAATATAAAATTAAAATTTTACTATAATATGGGAATATATGTTCTCTAAATCGTCAATTTAGAAAATATTGTTGGATAAAGTGGATGAAGAACACCAGATACCCAAAAGCTTAGAAGAGTTTGTTCAAAGATTCAAAGGGTGTGAGTAATTGAGTTGTGATGAAACAAAGAAAAAATTATAAGACTAATAATTTATAGTAAATAGAACCACAATATATCAATTATGATGATTCTAAGATAGACATTAAATGATACATATTTATAAAGATTGAAGTCATTATTCTTATTGGGATTTATAGGATCTATGAGTATTGTTGATTCCAAGTGAAGTCTATAATTTAAGAATATTATTTTGAATATAATATTAACTGATTTATTAATTAAAAGTGATTAATCTAGATAATGTATTTATTGTTTTATTTATTTTATGGAAAAAGTTATTTGAATTAATTTCAGAGAGAAATATACAAAAAAAGATTAAATTGAGGAGTTTCAAAGACTACACAGCAGGACACTGGAATATTGAAGCTGGAATGAAGTGAAGAATATAGGAATTTCATGATTCATGTTGTGAAATATTGATTCATGATGTGAGAATTTTGGGTTATAAATTCATAGATCAAATGGAAAGGATTCGTGAAAAGAAAAACATAACAAGAAGACCATCAGAAACTATTCATGTTTGGAATATGAGTTCACATCCTGAATGGGATAGCAAGACATACTTTAGAATTATAGGTGACTCTTTATTCCATGAGATAATTTTTATTTATAATTAAAAATAGAATTTACATCATAAATGTTTTATGCAAGCTGTTTTAGAGGGGCAAAACTACACATTCAAGGCATAAATGAACCATTCAAATTGTGAACCTGATTCGACAAAAAAAATTTAAGATATGATCATCCATGATTTTAGTGGATTTAATTCCCAAATTTATAAAGGATATTGATTTTTTCCTTGGATGAATTTAAGGGGATATAATTTCCTATATATAGGGAGGGTTTGACCCAAATAAGGGCATCATAAAAGTAGTTCCTAGATTTTATGGGCCGCCACTGGAAGAGACATTCTGCTACGTAGTGCTACTAGTAATAATATATTCTTTTAATATTTTTACACACCGCTTTGTGACTATAATAAGGGTGTAAGTTCTCCATGTTCTAAGTGATGTAATCAAATGGTATGTGTGAAAATAGAATTAATTTTCAATTTTTCCCTATTTTGGTCTATGATTTTAGTTTTCTATTCTAAATCTCTTTACTTATTCTTATATAGTGATCATTGAAGTTTAATTTGGGAATTGATTTAAAATTTATGAAAAGTTGTTTCAAATTGTGCATGACCATTAAATAGAGTAGGGTAATTATGTTTAAACATTGTATCAAGACACCCAAACCATTAAACAACCCAATCATTTGACCATAATAATGGGATAATTTATGATTTAGAGGTAAAGTACCAATACCAAGGACTTTCCTTGTCTTGACTATGATAACAACATGGATGAAAAAATATCACTACACTCCACTAGAATGAAAACCTAAAAAATAAAAATATTCAATTAATTATCTCATTGATTCCAAAACTGTTACTTTCATTGCCCTAATTTTCCTATTTTTTTCTAAATCATCACTTACTTTCAACTTACACATAACACATTAAGTAGTTAGGATTGTTTTAATTTAATTTAAAATTTTAAAATTTTATTATCCCTATAGTGTATAATGGAACCTTAAGGGTGGTAAAATTTATGGTGTCGTTGTCATGGATGGGTGTGTATAATTCTTAGGATAATTAGTATTTTTCATATTTTTTTGGTTTTCATTTTTTCCTTTATTTTACACTTGATATTATTGTGCTATGAACCCAGGTCAAAGTTTACTTCAGTGTTCATCTCAATGAAGCGAGTGGGAAATTATTGACTATGATACAAGGCTTTAAATAAATTTAATGAAACTTATAATCAAATAATTTTCAATGGATTGAGAAGGTTATTATCAAGGAACAGATAGAGGTGTGCAACTAAGAGATTTAGAGTTCTGAGAACTCATGGACTATAAAAGGACAAAAAATATGGGGCTTCAATGGAGCATCTTCATACAACTAGTATTTTCTAACCCATTCTCAGTCAAGACAAACATTATAAAAATAATATCAAATTTTATTCAATATTACAAGATACTGTATGAAGATCTGAATATGCATCTAGAGAGTTTCCTTGAACACTGTGAAACCTTTTAATTTCACAATGTCTCTGTTAAGTTAATATTATTTCTTTTTTCATCAGAGATATGGAGCGAGAGTATATTTACGTATTAATATCTCATTACATCACTATATGGGATGATTTGTAATGCCCTTTATTACTAATTTCCTTCCCGCTAAAAATATATAGAAATTCATGTCATAATTTTAAATTTTAATAAATTTGATGATGAAAAAAATACAAAATGCATGAGTGATATTTAATAATTTTATAATAAAATTCCCTCACCATTGGATTGATATAATGATTCTAATTTAATATTTTTATAAAGGTATTACATGAGAAAATAGGTCCATTATTGATGTTGTAGCTAGATTCTCATTGATGAGGAAATTACTTGAGGAGAGATACAATCTTTTAGATTAAACAAAAAACAATAGATTTCATTAACAATCTGAAGGAATACTAAGGTGAGGTTTTCATAGGATGGAAAACAAAGTATGGATGGTGGCCCAAATGGATTCCATGAAAAGGAAATTATAAAAAATGATGGATCACCATAACCCCCAAGGTACTTTTAATGAATATTTCAATTATGTTTATTACAATCACCAAAATACATTTTAGGGGTGGAGGCCAAAACAAACAGAAGATTAAGGGAACTAACCAAGGCCTCAATGATTTAAATAAATAAAACTTCAAGGTTTATCACTCATAATCCAAATTCATTCTTTTTAAGAGACATTATACACATTCATGACCAAATTTGGGGATATAATAAATGATATAAAGGAAGAATCAAATAACTAAAAGGCTTCATTGAGTTATCTAGATTTTCAAGTTAGAAAAATCATTGAGTAACTTATGTAGAGGCCAATAGTAGTATTACTAAGAAACCTATAAGTAAACTAATGAGGATATTTGAATTCTATTACCTTAATAAGTAGAAGAACCTCTATAGATAATTCTAAAACAAGCACAAAATAGACAGAAAAGCAATATAAAAAATAAGTATAAGTTCAAGAAAATAATATGTAAAATTAGAAATAAATTGAAGAAGAAGGAAGTGAAGAGACTCCACAACCATACAACCAAAGTCTACCCTTTATAGAAAGGATGAGAAAAACAAAATTTGATGAAAAATTTGGTAAGTTTCTAATTAAAAAAAAACATATTTACATCCCTATTACAGAATTCCTCACTAACATGCTGATGTATGTGAAAATCATGAAATAGTTGTTCTATACCACAAAGAATATAGAGGATATTGTAACCATTCCACTCATAAGGGAATTATCTATTGTGGTATCCAATGATTTATTGATGAAGTAAGATGACCCAATTTGTTTTAAAATACTAATAAATATTTGTTCTAAAAATATGGAATGATCTATGTGTCTTATGTGAAAGTGAGAATATTATATCATACCAAAATTTCAAAAAACTTGGATTGAAAATGATGGAAAACACAAGAGTTTTACTCCAGCTAGAATTTTTGAAAATGATGTAAACTTGAGTAATGATTGAAGACATTTTTTTCAAGTGAAATAATTCATCTTCCTATTGGAGTTCCTAGTGTAATATTTGAAATAGGAACAAACTTCACTCATCCTATAAAGCTTCTTCGAAACAATTAGAAGATATTTATCTATGTACAAAATGGTGAGCTATGATTTAGATTCAATAGTGAGAAAGTTAATTTCAATATTCATTATTAGATGTATAATTATAATATCAGAGAAGAGGATATGGAAGTGTAAAATTATATGTATACTAAATATGTTATGGTTCTTATTGAAAAAAGGGAAGGTAGTTGTTATCTATAACTAGTAATTGGTTGCAACAAAGGTAAAAGGAAGAAGGGATTGAGATAAAAGAATTCTAATAATGGATGAACAGTTGAAACATGCATTTTTGAAGATGGAAAATAGGTTTTGATGGTATATATTCTAAATTTTGGTTTTTCTTGGGCTGGATAAACACTGGTGGATTGCCCTAATTGAAGTAGAGCACGTTCTTCCCAATAGAAGTGTGAAGATTCTTTTAGATAAAGGGAATAGGGTCACATGTATAGAGAGGAACCAATTGTGACTATACATTGATCCATGCTAGGAAAATTAATTTTGAACTTACATCACATGGGATGAATAAGAAGTAAGGTCAATCCAGGGAAGTTAAGCAAAAGTTCTTTTGGGTGGAAACCTGGGGTTTTTGGATTTTTTCCCTTGAAGTAGAGCCAATTTCCCTATATTTTTTATTTAAATTTAAAAATGTTCCAATACATTAATTTATTATTATTATTGTTATTAGTATTAATTCTTGTTCCACACTAAAGGAACAATGAATCACTTCTCAAACTAAATATACTTCAAGAATAATTAACAGTGTGAAAGGTGAGTTCCCATTGCAAATCATAACAAAATAAAACCAGTATAAGGGAATCATAAGAGTTCATGACCATGAGCCAAATAACATATATACAAAAGGGGAATAAGAGTATTAATTTTATTTTTTTCTGAATCCCATAAATTATTTTGAAATTTTGATTAAAAATTCACACCCATAGTTAGATTTCTATCTGATTTTCTGATCTAGGAGACAAAAAAATGCATTGGATAACCATAATTCCATATTTTAGATTTCTTTATTAATAAATTTAAATGAATAAAATTTGGGAATGATTTATTATATATGAACATGGATTTTTTTATTTTATGAATCATTATTTAGGGGAATCATTTGATTTATGTAGATAAATATTTTTAGAGATATTCCAAAATTTGCAATTTTGAAATTTGTGTGGATGGATTTTTTATTAGGCTATATTTCCATTAATAATTAACTCTATGCACATATTACCATTATCGAAATATTTTTGTGATCTTAATTTTTACATTTTTCCATAAGAATATTTCTTCAGAGCCTCATACATGATTTCTTTTAGAAATTTCTTTGCATCATGGTGAAGCTATTATTGTAAAAATTCACTTTTAATATGATAGAGGCATATTTTTTCAAGACCTTTATCATTATAAACACCTTTATATTAATCCTACCTTAATCCCGTAGAATACTTGGATGACCATGTTAGTAAAGATCCATGTTACAATCTATTGTTACACTTTCCCACCCAATTATCAGTATTTTTAGTGATATTCATCAATTAAATTGTGGGGTAGAGAGTGTACATGATAGAAGTGATGATTCACATAAAAGAGAGATGTTGTGGGAATTTCATGGGATATGGGGAAGAGTACATGTAATTCATATATTATACTTTATTTCTAAACCTTTAGAAAAAATTAAAAGGAAACATCAAAAAAGGGAAAAAGGTAATATTAAAAAAAAATAAGTTATGACTTAATAAATTCAAAAATCATCATTATTTAACCAATGATCTTATTATAACTATTAAAAATAGTATCATAAGTATATGATTTTTGTTTGGGTGTTGGATGTGAGAATTATTCTAGGTTAAAATTTAAAAAAAAAATAAAAAAGAGGGAAGAGGGTGGATCATATATTATATTTCATTACTTTGTGAACTTGCTTTGATTTTAGGGAACGAGAAGATTTCATTTCTAAAGGGACAAATTTCATTTAATTGATTTTTTTTATCATGAAAAATGACTTTGATATGGGACTCATTTTGATATTAACTAGTTTTTACATTCTTTACCCACATACAGTAAATCCTCAGATATGATTGATCCTCAAATTGAATCCCTCAAGATTATTTATGATTTTTTCTATATGGGGTGGAGAAAGTTGATTCACTTCAGGCCTATGGTAAGGGAAATTATTTTAGGTTTGAGAAAAACTCCATTTATATTTTTACTTTGAGTGATCAGTGAAAATAATTAATGTGTGGTAAATTACAATTATAATGTACATTGATAATCAATTGAGAAATATGAATGGAAGAGAGGAGAGGCATGCACATTTCAAAAGAGAAAAGGTAAAATACTTGTTGACTTGATTTATTTGAAAAATTAGAAATTAAGAGATTTTTATATGTGATTATTGAGAATTTAATACCCAATTACATTTCTTAATTTTACTAATAATTTATTTAAATATTGTTATGGTAAGTGTCCTCTATAATATATTGATATTTTATTCTTGAGGATAAACTTGAATTCTATTATGGAGGGTCCTCATTTCTTTTATCCGTACATATATTTTTTAATACAAAATTTATTATTTAAGAAATTTAATTGATTATTATATACAATGTATTTATTATATTATTTATTTTATGTAATTATATATTTTAATTAAATTTAGAGGAATATAAAGAAAAATAAAATTGTGAAGCTATAAAGAATTTATGTTATGACATTAAGTGGTATAGTGTGGCACTAAAATATGGAATCTATAGAGAATTGAATAATCTAGTAATTTCATGATTAATTTATTGAAATAATGATTCAATATGTGTGATGTATGAGGCATAAATACATAACTCTAAAGTACATGATTCACACATTGAAAAACTAGATAAGAAGACCATCAGAAATGATTTACATTGCGAGTCTAAGTTCAAGTCATAAATTTTCCAAGTAATACATACATTAAAATTCAAGTTGAATCTTAAATCCATGAGAAAATTTGGATTCTTGATGTGAAATATCATTCAAGATATAAATTTTTTAAGAAATGTTATATGAAGGGATAAAACCACAAATTCATAACATCAAATCATTATTCACAATATTGACATGAGTCAAAAAACAAAAATTAATTATTTGATATTACATGGTTTTAGGGGATTAAATTCCTAATATGAATAGGGATCTAAAGGTGTGGCCTCGATAAATTGAGAGGGATTTATTTTCCTATATATGGATAGGGTTTGGCTAGAATAAGAGGATCAGAAACAGAGAGTTTGGACTTATTTCATTGTCACTAGAGGATAAATTCTACTGCAAACAAATAGGTTCTTATTATTTTAGTTTTATAAACCTCCCCATAACGGGCATGGGGGGGGGGGGTATGTTCTTTATACGTTGAGTGATGTAACTAAGGGCCAGTGTGTTCATGGAATTCCTTGTCTATTTTTAGTCTATTTTTTGGTTAGGAATCCATTTTTTATTTTAAATATATTTCCCATTTCTCATCTAATAATCATTGAACTTGAATTTGGGAATTAATTTAAAATATATGACTTGTTGTTTTTAATTTTCATGACTATTTCATAGTTTTGGGTAATTATGATTAAAAATGACTTCAAGAAAATTTAAGCATTAATCATCCCAAATATTTTAATATTATAAAGGGGAAATTTCTGAGTTAGAGGGAAAGTACCAAGATTAAGGACTTTCCTGGTCTCAACTCTGAGCAGAACATAGATAAAAAAATTATCACTTCACTCCACTATCTCAAAAACCTATAAATAAAAAATCATGGAAAATATTCCATTGTTGATATGAAAAGATTCATTTTCTTTCACCAAATTTTGTAAGTTTTCTTAAATTATCTCATGGTTTTCACTTTGAAATTCTACACACTACACTCAATAGTTGGGATTGTTTAAGTTCAATTTTAATTTTTAAAATTTTGTTATACCTGTAGGATTTAACGACACCATTTGGGTAGTCAGCAAGATTGGTGGGAACTTTGTTGAAGACTGACTATGATCCCTTCATAGTCATTCAAATGTTGTTCACTAATTTTTTAAGATATAGATATTATAGAATTATTTTATTAGATAAATTATGGTTATATAAAGGATGAGTTTATTCATAGATCAATGATGCTAATATTTTTAAGGAATGAAATATTGAGGGCATGACCTAAATGTTCTGGTTGATTCATATATTCATAGAGGGGAAAATTCATGATTCTATATATTCTATTATAATAGAGGAAATTATTATCATCTATAGCTTTACCCAGGTGAAATGGCCATACACTGAAGGCCAAAAAATTAAAAATTCCAAAAATTTAATGTCCATAAATTTATTTAGTGGGAAAAGAGTATTTTTTACATCATAAAGGATTGAAGTATGGTTAACAATTTGTTTCATAAGAAACCTGGAGTAAAGAGTGATCTTTCTAGTCACATTTTTTCTACTATTGTAAGCTGGTGTAATCTGGCTAATCATTTTTTTCCATTTTCATAAGCTGGTGTAATCTAGTATAAAAACCCATTAAGAGATAGTTTTGGATTTTCGGGAATTATCACATATGTATTCCCATACTTCGTATAATTAATATTTGTGTCTTGGCATAATAACAAAACATATAAGGAGTAGATACCCACATTTATATGAAACCTTTAAAAAATATTGAGTTCCTTGTTTTTAATGAAATTAATATTTCATACAGGTAAGGGTGTAATATTATGTTGAGATATTCAAAACTATAAAAAGATATATAGGATAATTTTAGGTTGAAAGTAATTTTAAAATAACCCCACTAATTCAAACCACACATCTTATTGGGATATATATATTATTGGGAACTTCAATTGGTATTAGAGCACCCAAGTTCTTTTTGTAATATCCTTATAAACCTGGGATGGAAAATCTTAACTAAAAAAAAACAATAGAGGAATTACTACCTTTAATAACAAAAATTATCATTTAAGGAAGAATATGATGATACCCTATATTCTTTTAATTATCCTGGATCTTATTATTGCAGCTTTTAGGGGGTTATTACAAAGGTAGAATGATTCTCTAATGACCTTTGCTGAAAAAAGGAATCTTGAGGTAGATGGAAAAGATTATAATTATATTCTAATATCCTTATCTAATGAGTTGTATATAAAATAATTTGGTATCTAAACTACTAAGGATACTAGGAAAAACTTGTAGTCATATTACAAGAGAATGTGAATGTAATAGAATCATAACTTTTTATCTAGAGAATTAAATTATTAATAAATCTAGATGGTTAATGAAGAAAGTATTGATGATTACTTCACCATGGTGAATAAGATAATTAGTAATATTAATGGATTCATAGATGTCTTCTAAGATTCAAATGTTGTTAAAAAACTGATGATGAACTTTCTAGATATATTTAAATTTAAAGCCTATACATTAGAATATACAGATTATTTATTTATTAATGAACTATATAACATACTTTTTGTGTATGAGAAAAGTAAAACTGCAACATTCAAGAAGAATATTAAGGAAGAGAGGTATTTTTAATCTATGAGGAATCTTAAATTCTAAGAATTGAACAATGATGATATGTTATCCATTGAATCAAAAGATAATTAAGAGGACAATAAACAGTATAATAATATCATGTCCCTTATCTCTAAGAACATTCAGAAAGTAAAAGGAAAGTCTAAAGTAAAACTATCACTTTAAGGATTTTATTTTATAGGAATCAGACACTTTTCAATAAATTATATGAATAAAAAATTAGTAATTATGATGATGATGATGTTATAGAAAAAAACATTGACATGTAATAAGTGGTGTAAAAAAACCAAACAAGTTACAAAATAAACTTTAAGAAAAAAAGTTTAACGGGTGGACTAGAAGATTCATGTTGTGTAAAGAATAATATGAATAATATAATTATATTATTCCATCATAATATGGATTCCCATAAAAGTTCATAGACTTCATGTCTCAGGTTAAATGATAAAAAGATACTTCAAGTAGTGAAGAAGAAATAAGTGAAGAAACTTACATTGATCACAAGATGAGATCAAAACTTGAGGCTGGTCTTGATAAAAACACTAAACTCAAAAAATAAGTTAGGCATTTAAAAAAGTAATTTGAAAAGAAGAATATTGAAAAATGAGAATTTATAATAAAGGAAAATACATATATTGATGAATTTAAGAACATCATGTTTAGAGTAGAAGAACACTGTAAAATGGTTAGAGAACATGATGAATTTTTTAAGGAAAAAGATATTAGTAAGGTTCAATCATGGTGTATTTATGTTAAAAATATATAAAAGAAAATGTCTAAAAACTTTCACAAAGAAACATTAGTTAAGACGAATAATCTGGAAATACTAATGGATTTATCTTGTACGATAAGGAATAATCTATGATTAATTATTAAAAGGTTACTAATATTTTTTAATTAGTGTTTCAGGTCCAAAAACAAAATCACAATCAATATGAGCTAAGAAACGTTGTGATAAATCATTTCCAAATTAAAGAATAGTTGGATGCAATGGAAAGAGAAACAATTATACTATTCTAAATAAATGGGTATTTTTAATATAATTCAAAATCAAAACTCCCTATGTTATGTAAATACTGAAATAGTTACTTTATATGGATCTCAATAATCTTATTTCAAACAAAAAAACTATTATAGATGATAATCATTCAAAAAATATTGTTAGTTTTGTAGGATCGGAAGAAAAAATCATATAACTTCCAACATTACATGTCACTCCCTAGGAGTAGACTTTATTTTAATGGTAGAAACAACATAAGAAAAGGAAAAAGATTTTGGAAGTTGAGGTAATATTGAAAAATGTAGATATATAATGTTAAAATACCTTTATAAGAGAAATAATATCACTACATGAGAGTGAAATTTAGAAGATATGACCAACTAAGACACTATATTAAAGAGTGTACAACTACTCATTCAAGAAATATTTCATTTATCTTGGAAATAAAAGCAATATAGGAAATATAAGATCAGGAAAAATATCTTTTAGTTAAAATTTCATTTAATTCTTATAGAAATGGTAATTCAAGTATTTTATAGAAGTTATTCCTTACATATTTCATGTGATAAAAAAATATTAATAAATATTGAATAAAATTATGGAGGAGTATCTACCCTTGTAAATGATATTTTTTTTAAAAACAAGAGGAATTATTATGTCCAGAATATAAGCTAGGAATTTAATGTCCAATAATGTTTTGGTTGGGGATATACATAAATACAACTTATTGAGGTTTGGGATACGTTTTGATGATAGGGAGTATTTCAAAATTTGGAAATATTTTTTTATCATATGATTCCTGAAAGATAGAAAAATTATTACTAAGGGAGATAAAACTAGTGTTAATTTATTTCATATTGGTGACCCAATTGACACTTTTTATTTTAGTGGATAGGATGAAAACAAATTATAGTATAGAAAAAATGACCAGAACAATTTGAACATAATTTCAAAGAATATGTTGTGATAGATTTATCTAAAATAAACATGAAATATGATTTTATTTGTGATACATTATGTATGGGAATAATGGATATTGTAAGTCATAAGGGGGAAAAAAATAAGTCCACTAAAACACTTGATCTTATATAATTTAATTTGAATGGACCGATGAGACATCAATCCATAATGTCTGATATGTACTTTATCACATTAATTATTGATTTGAACTGGTTTTCCAATGTAATATTTATGAAACATAAATATGATATTGTGGTCATGATTAATATTTTTATAATGTAATCTGAGAAGGAGAAGGTATTTTTTGTTTCAAAGTTGAAAAAGGACAATTGAAATGAATACACTTGTAATTCAATTAAATACTACTTAAAGAAACAAGGAATTAAACAAAAATAAATTTTTCCCTACAATCCTAAATAATATATAACTATTAAGAGAGATGATAAATTTTTTGTTGAAATGGTAAAACCTTGCTCCTAAATATAAAAATTACAAGTTCTTTTGAAGGTACATCATCTGTACCATTTTGAATGATCCAAATAGATTTCTGTTGTGTCTACAATAAATTTTCTTCCCTAAGAGATGTTTTATAAAAAGAAACCTATAGTGAAATAATTTTTGGGAGTCCATTATTTATTTAGGTAAACAATTTGGGTTTAGGTATGTTTGATGAAAATTAAGAATATGCTTTATTCGTAGGATATTTATCCAATAGAAAAATATATTACTTTTGGAAGAAACTTTATATAAGTTGTTTGATTTATATAATGAAAAAATAATTGATAATATGTATACCTTAATAAAGTATTTTTAAGAATATATGGATATAATAACAAAATATAGATTTATAACTTTTATATAAGTCCATAGAAAGGAATATATATATATATATATATATATATGAGTCCAACCTTAATCAGGTTGATTCTGATCTGTCTAGTGATGTGTCTAGAAAAATTGGAAGGAAAATTTTATTGTTTTGGACATTACAAAATCACGTTGAACTAGTAAATAGTATTAGAAGTAAGGAATCTCCAGTTCATACTGGAAAAAAGTTTAGTCTTGAAAATAAAATGACACTTATCTCACAAATAGAGTTAGAATCTATTTCAAAATTAGTTAAGCATGAAAAATAGCTAAACATGCTTAATAAAAATTTAGATTAAATCATTAAAAATGAAACCTATGATATTGTTTCAATATTGGATGTAAAATATGTTATAATAACTATGTTTTATTTCAAAAATTAACTCAATAAAAAATATATATTTGGAGGAATAAATTTATGTTAGTCTAAAATGGATATTCATAGGTGGATGGTGTTGATTTTAATGAAATATTTTCACCTATTACAAGAATTGAATCAATCAGAATATTTCCGACTATTACTGATCACAAAAATTATAAAGTCTTTCAGATTAATGTAATTTTTAAATTATTTAATGGTTAAGTTGAATAAGAAGTTTATGTTGAGAAATAAAATTTTTTCATACACTATAATAACAAAATCATATTGTATAACCTGAAGAAATATTTGTATGAGTTGAAGCAGGTTTCTCATGATCGATACTCTTAACTTGAAAGATTACCAATAAAGTATAATTTTTATAAAGTAATAGTTTATAAAAACATATATATAAAAAATAAGAATTGGTACCTTTATTTTCATCATTTATGTTGATGATATAAATTTTTCGATGACAGGGAAAAATATTAAAAAAAAATTTCTCAACAGATGAGGAGGAACATTGAGATGTTAATGCTCATAGAATTGAATTTATTTATAGTAAAAAAAGTTCAAAAAAAGAAGATATATCTCCATTTAATTTGAAACATATTCCATGTAATTTTTGAAGAGATACAATATAGAAAACCAAAGGAAGTTATAACACCTATTTTAGTTACTGTTAAACTGAGAAAAGATTAATCTAAAAAAGGTGTCAGTTAAAAGTGTATTTTTTAGTTAATAAGATCCTTAATTTATCTTATGGAATCAATTATATATATTTTGTATACAGTAACCTTGTGTTCAAGATTTTATATTGATCCAAATTATTCACATAATATGGATACTAAAATAATCCTCAAGTATGTTAAAGAAATATAAAATTATGGAATGATGTGTACAAAGATTATTGAGTTGAGAATGGTATTATTTATGTTGATTGGACTAGGGATTTCAATGACCTAACATCAATATTAGAAGGAAATTTATTTTTTTAAGGATGTTTTGTGAGTTTTCATAGTTAAAAAAAAGTTATGTAACATTATTTATAATGGATGAAGAGTATGTTGTCTCCACAAATGCATGACATAATTTGATGTGTATAAAGTTCATCTAGAATATTTTATGGTGAATATTGAGAAGACGCAAAAAATTAATCATGATATTGAAAGTAATGTTGATCTATCTAAAAATAAAATGAAACAATCCTTTACTAGAAACATTAATATTAAGTATCATTTCATCAAAAATAAATTTTATAATATGGATGTGAAGATGGATTAAATATAAAAAAACATCAAATTGATGATATGTTCCCAAACGATACATCTAGGGAAATGTTTTAAAAATTAATTCTAAAACATTATGTTTATCCTATATGCTCACTTAAGGGGGTTATGGAAAATCCCACAGTATGTCTTGGATTCTGTTGTCAAAGTTGGAGAAGTACACAACTATTTACGTTATGTTTTGTGGGATCACATATGTAATAATGATAAATTGGGGGAATAATTGTATGCAACAGAAGTTAAATTATGAATGTTAATGATTAATGGGGAGTGTATCAAAAATTATTTCCACAAATCCCTTGTTATTGAGGGATTAAATTTTCTTAAAAAATTCAATATCCAGCTATGTGTTGTTAGAAAAATTCTCTAGGATATATTCTATGGTTTGATGAAACGATGAGTGTAGAAGGATTGATAGTTGTTAGTGTTGAAAAAAAATACAAAGTGGGGTATTAAATAACTCATTATTTTTAATTATTGAGGTTATTTTATTATTTTGATAACTATTTTGTTAAATAATGACTTTTAGTTATAGGTGAAGATGGAGTTACAAGTTCAATATTTATGAGTCTATAAGTTGTAACCTGAGGAAATATAGTTATATGACCAAATGATACAAAAGTTCATCTAATAGATTCTCAATTAATGGAAGATATAATCTCATTAAATTTATGAGTTACTAGTTGAGGTTATTGAATCCATATATAGAGATTTTGAGTTGGGGTTGAAGAATTTCGACTGGAAGTTATCATGGATTGGGTGAATGAAGAATTTTTTCACGATGGTGATAGATCCCGATGATTAAATTAGATAAAAAAATATCATAGGAAATTTGAAATCTGATGAGTAATGGTGAATGTAAGTTATACAGACTAGATTACTAAATGTATGAGGGGAGTTTCCTGAAAAATAGAAAATTATTAAGAGCTCAATTTAGGAACGTATGAGTCCTTTAGTTTTTTCAAACTGAGATATTAGAGTTTCCAGACATCATGCCAATAGAAGATGAGATAAAGATACTTAGTTATACTATAATAAAAAGATGATCCATCTATGTAAATTTTTAGGACTACACCATTTGAATGGTTTTAACATTAATTCATATGATTATATCATGACATTTCAATGAAAAATACATAACATTTGTTTGAGAACAATTCATTATTGATGATGATATTAATTAAGAAAATAAAAGGTAGGATACTAGGATAACCAATCCTGATTGTGTCTGAAAACTATTGTTGGAAATTATAATAGCATAGGTTAAGCTAGCTAGTACTGACCATCAGATGATGTGTTAGTTGGTGTTGATGAAGTTTAGGAGTTGAAGTTTCATTGAGAGAATTTTATGACGATAAAATATCTATGATTTTTTAGAGTTATAGAGGACAGATCCTGAGATAAACATGGAAAGATTCTGATGGATATAAATTTCCCCAAGTTAAGAAGGGTGAAAATTATAAAGCTTATTCTAACAGATGTTATGGATATCAGTGATGAAGATGATATTAAAAGTTTACCGAGAGATGAGTTTCCATGTTTATAGAAGCCAGAAGTTTGAAAAACTTGTCAGAGAAAGTGAATGGAGAACATCAGATGATCAACATCATGGTGGAGTCAATTTAATTATTCAATGGATATGAGTAATTGTGTTGTGATGAGACAAAGGTAGAATAAGATGATTTAAATGTCAGAATCATGATCACATAAATATATCTATTTTTATAATACTTAGATGGTTATAATAATTGGATTCATGATTCTAGATGAGACTTATAGAAGTGTTGACTATTGTTATAGTTATGATTTCTGTGAGATTTGATGAAGGATGACTCTGATACATTTTAAATAGTTCAAAGGTAGTTGACTAAGATTTGAATAAGTTAGAAGATATGGGGCTTGGAGACTAATTTTATCTAAGAATATATAATTATATAAATATTGTGTTCATTCAGATATCATAATTGCTATGATTTTGAGAGAAATAAATATTGAGATCCTGAAAAACATGAGAAAATAGATTAAAAAGGATGAATACAATAGAAATTATGATTCCAAAGAGTTTTTAGAGTAGTGTTAGAAGTTCTTACCATCCATAAGATCATCGAGGTAACGATTTAAGATATTGAAGTACTAGAAATTATAATATCTGAAGATTTAATGTCTCTATATTGAGGTAGTGAACAAGATTTGATTCCATACTTCTTAATGTCTTGGAGGATATTTAACAATTTGTTTCAAAAAAATCCTACAGTAAAGAGTGATATTTCTAGTTACAATTATTCTATAATTGTAAACTAATAATAGGTAGTATAATGGAATTATTAGGAGGAAACTATGGATTTTCAAGAGTTTAGTAAATTTTAATTCACTTGAATCTTATAGTGAATGTCTATGTATTGGTATAAGAACCGAACACAGTAAAAATTAGGTACCCACATTAGGACCGAATCTAGTAAAAATCACATGCATGTTTAATTTTCATTTCTTTATACTGCATAAGGGTAAGGGTATATTATTATGTTTAGTGGGACAAAACTCTAACAAGTTTCAAAGGATAATTTTAAGATAAAGGAAATTATAAAAGAACCATACTGATTTTACCCCCCTAGTGGGACATATATTCTTAGAAACATTAGAACTACTTTGGGACAACTACTCGGAGGCTTCTTGATAGAGACATCTAAAGAATATGATTAATATCCTATTCCAAGAAGATAATACCAATGAAAAAACTCATATGTATATTATTTAAAATATAAAATGCCATAAATTGGATTTTGGTAATAATCAAACTATTTATTTCTACTAATTATTCATATTAATCGACAAGTAAAGCCCTAATGAGCTCTTATTGGAGGAAATTATTGATTTATATGATAACCTATATTAGGATATTGTTATACTTCTGGATAAACATTCTTAATACTGAGTGTCATAACAATATAACCAAAAGCTCTTTACATCACCCCTAAAAGTTATTAATATAAAATTTAGTACATTATCTATGATCTATGGATATAAGCAAACTAATAACATATAGTATCAAAGGTTATAATATAATTCATATATGTTTACTCTGGGATTCTTTTCAAAATCTAGATATACTACTAATAAATGATTATCTGATGATGTATATGATACTTCCATATAAAGAATCCAGAAATGATTCAAAAATACCCACAAGATTGTTAGAAAAATGATATCCAGAGAAGGATAATGGGTTTACCTATCATTGATGGGGAGAATCACTCTTAACAATCACTATTCATGATTAAAATGAATAATAAATTGATACATAAGAGAGAGAATATATGAAATCATATTTATTTATTTTCTGAGTTCATATTATTCATCTCCCCAAACAAAAGGATTAGAGGTCCCACAATACAAGATTCATGGAATAGATTTCTTGATAATTTCACTATGAATTCCATTGAAGGATTAAACATAAACTGGGATATAACATTTAAAAATTACATAAAAGTTTAAATAAAAATAAAAATAAAAATATAAAGATAAATGTGGATATAACAATAATAACACCTCCATATCACACAAAACATAAAAGATAGACAATATAATTGTCATGTATGATTTGATTAGATTATCCATGAAAGATATTACACATGTATAGATCATATCATTGAATGCATTCTACTCTTATAGAGTATCAATCATCTTTCTAAATGATACCTAATTTTTTAACTCCATTTTATCTATTAATTATTTAGTTGTGCACCAGATCTTCTCTCTAACAATAACAATTTCTTCTTTATGTCCTTTCTATAACTTGAGATTTTTAGGGATCATGTATTGTTACATTGTGCAGTCTATCATATGTATTATATATATTTCTCAGATTTCTCACCTATTGACATTGACTAGAACTTGTCTCCTTCCATGAAAATTTAACTTTTCCCATTGATTTAGATTTTATTAGATAGATACTCTATGAAATATTTATTACTGCATAATGGATACTATTCAGATAGAACTCTTTAAAATATTCCTCTCTATTACGAAATTATATAAATGTTTTTTAGATAAGTCATTTATTACAGTACCCTCTGTATAGGCTATATAGAATCACCAATCCATATGATAATAAAATAGAATCGATGTGTTCATCCTCACATAAGAAAAAGTGATATTAATTGGTCAGAACCGTCCTCTGTATATGTTGTAACCAATTATTAATGGAAGATATATTCCTAAATCCGAAAAAATGAATTTACCACATTCATAAATCTCTATGTAACTTGATGAAATCTTCTAGTTCCAAGGCCATATGTATTATATAGAATTTATGAATCCATGTTCATAACATTCTTCAAAAAATGTTCAATATCATAAATTATTTTATGCCAATTTCTATAATATTTTATAATTTTTTCAAGAAGACTATAATTTTAAACCTTTCTATGAATTTCTCCATTGATAATACTACCAATCATATCCCAAACAATCTTTTTATAATCTTTAATAAAGTATTCAGATTTCCCCAGCATTCCTATAACATGGTTAAAAACTCCCCTAAATATCTGATCATACTCTTATTTTTGGATAAGATTATAAAAAAGATAACTTTTTATATAAATATTTAGAATATTTTATAATTATTTCTAGATTTATTTTGTTTGTTTTGGAACATCATCTATCTCATAATCCTTGCTTTCAATTTCATTCTGAATTTTTTTGGATTAAGTTCCTCACAAACATTCTACTACTCAAGTTCTTCTTATAATAAACATCCCATCTTTTAGAAATGGTTTTCTATTTTCTTTTATAGAAAAATATTGTTTCTATTTTATTTTTCATCCAAGCCTTCCTAATTCTCATATATTTTGCACATTGAGTGATGTATTGGTCTTTCTGACCATAGATAAATAATTTAATGTGCATTTAATCTTTATAATTATTTTTTAGATATCCTCTTATTTATATTCAATGTCTTTCTACTTTATTTTGAAAAAAAACTCTTCATTTTGAATGTTTAACCTGACAACATAATGATTCGACTTTTAAATGAGATTATTTTATATAATTCTATATATTTTCTAGATTCAATCATTCATTTATTAATAACATGAAATGATACCCAAGAATTATTATCAATAAACACTAGAAATCTCCCAAATCATGTACCTTTTTCAATTACTAAAGAAAGAAACAGAGTAACATGTTAGTGTATCTGGAATGACATTATATTTTCTATTAATATTTTCTATATTAAATTTATAATATTGAAATTCATTCCTCCATCCCACTAATGTTGGATGATTAAACATTTTCAAGTTTATTTTCATATAATTTTAGATATAATAACTATCTGTTATTGTAATGAAAGGTTTCCTCAAGAAAATATCATTAGCCAAAATTATTTTAAGGTTTTCAAAATATTCTCATTCATGAATAGGATAATTATTCTCTATGTCATCAAAAATTCCAGTCCAGTATCAATGGGTGATTTTATCATGGTTGTATCTCATCTTAAAGATAAATCCCTATATCAAGTTTGATGAATCCATTATAAGATAATATTATTTCCACTTTCAATTGGGTACTCTAATTCTGGGATTTTCAGAGCTTTATTCATTAAATTTTTATTATTTAGATGTTCGCTTCTATCAAATTCCAGGGTATCTTACTAGAAAACATTATTAGGGTTGGAGTTGTTATCTTTTCAAGATATTTTATATATAATCTTTCATAACTAAATATTCCAAGAAACACTTGTACCTGATTATGATTTTCAAGAACATTAGGAAAACTTTTTAGTTTTTCTAAAATATGGGGTTGAAGAAACTATTTACTTCCCTAGAGGTATAATCCCAATAATTCTATCTTAGGTTTCATAAAAATAATCTTTCTTTCTAAAAGTATCATCTCTTATTTTCTTAACACCTCACATACATATTTTAAGGGCTCAATATGAAATTTTTTACTCTTATTCAATACTATAACATCGTCAATTTCAACTATCACAAACAATGCTAATCTAATGAATGCCTATTACATCCTTCTATGGAATATTCTTGATGAATTATTAAGTCTCAATTGTATAACTAGACATTCAAATAATACATTTGGAATTATAAACATTTTCAATGGTATGTTCTTTCATTAATCTTAATATGAAAATATCTTAACTTAAGATTAAACATAGAATATAACATTGGCCACACATTCACAATCATTCTACTTAGAACCTAATAACCATAAATATTTTAGTCATTATCTTTTTCAATGATATTTAGATAATTGTAATCAATAACTATTATGGATTTACCACATTTTTTCTCAACATGGTTCATTACGATGAATTATACAGTTTTATGAGGACTCTTGTGATGCCTAATTAATACAAGATTGAATAATTTTGGAATTTATTTCTTGAAATGCTTCATCATTCCATATAAATTGGAAATTCCCTTGATTATGATCACCATAATGGTATCTTTAATTGTAATTATACCTTTTAAAATTTTCTTCTTCAAAAATTTAAAAGTGTTTTCTAACTATTTGTATGAAAATAAATATCATATATGAACCCATGACTCTTATTTATTTATCCATATAGTTTTAAATTAAATTACTTATTTCAACTTCCCAATCATTCAATTGTATTCTATATCCTCACCTAGATAGTCTTTGGCTTGGAAAACATATAATTACTTTTATAGAATGATTTTGGATTTTCCAAAATTAGTAAAAATAAAATAATTATCAAGGATAATTATTTATGGAAATATCACAATAATCTAGTATCTTTTAAGGAAATAATTTCCAATGAATAATTCATCTACAAATTAAGTAATAAATTAAAAAATTACTCTATAAATATTCTCCCATTCAGTTAAATCTGAGCATTCTTTACCATTCATTGAATTATTAATTTTGTATTTTAAAATACACTAACTTAAAACACTGTGAATCCTTAGGTTACCCCTAATAAAAGTATTCTTTTGCAAGGGAAGGCACATATTGTTTCTACTAGGGTAGTACAAATATTTCCACCAATGTTTAGCTTTATTAATTTCATCCACTCCTCTATCTTTTCACTGGGTAATAAGTGTCACATATATCCTATATGAGATACTTCATCCTTATAGATAGGTATTTTAATAGTCCTTGATCTAGATATCCTTCGGAAATTTTATTTTCTAGGTGATTTTGTTTAAATACATTCATCTCTTTCTATAAAGATATTTGGATTCTTTAAAGGGATCTCAAGTATATCTGATTTGATATCTTGTACCTTAAAATATAATATTATTGATCTTGATACTTCTAACCTTATATCTTCTTCTTCATTTATCAGGGAAATGACAAGTCTATTCGTAACTTTTTTTGTCACATCTAGAAGAAGTTTTTTTCTGAATTTATTCTTCATTTAAATCTAGTGAAACCCATTATCAAGGAAACCTTATCCTATCAGGGTTTACTAATTATAGAGTTATTTATATAATTGATGTTCTTTGTCCTGGAAAAGATGTGTAATCCATTCAACACCATTCCTTAGATGTGTAATTATAATATTGTATAAATTTATATAAATAAAATTAATTACTATGACACATATTTTGTATGGTAGACATCCTAATGAATTCTACTAGTTTTTCATGTTGATCGTTACTTATAAAGTCTTATTAGTACTTTTTTCCATAATAAATATATGAAAATCAAGGTTTAATTTTACCCATGATGATCCTGTATCAAAATTTGATTGTTCTACTCATAATAATGAATTACGGAAATTAGATAAACTATCATCCACTGCTATAATTTGGACTTATATATATTTTCCCTTTCTGAAAAGTAGATCTACACTGATCTATAATATTTTAAAATTCAAGTATGTTGTATTATTTTTAATATCCTTACTAACCCTTTCCACCTTCAACAAATTCATTGTAAATAGTCCTATTTATTTTTTATAGACTTCATCTCTCACTCCATCCTCAATGATTTTGGTCATTTATTAGTATTTTATCAAAGAATTTTGGTATACATCAGACCCTTCAAATATTGGAATATTAAATTTCTTCAAATATCTTCAATATAAAGGGATTTTAGTTTCTAAAGAATGTTATAGATCATCCTCTCATTTCCTCTTTTCATACTAGTTTTGGAGAGTCTTCTGGTATACTTTACCCTATTAAAATAATTTCTTTTTCAAGCTAGATGAAAAAATTTATTCTGGTTAATGTCTTCTGTGTTTATGTTTTATTACTCCTCTATTAATTATCATGAATATAAATAATATAAACTATCATCATCTAAGTCTATATATTCTCCCAAGATAGTCTCAATTAATAACTTTGATGTATCTTCCATTAGTATTATTCTGTGACTACCTCTTATCTCCATTTGGACATGTGTCAGCTTTCTGACCCATATTTCCATATAAAGAATAACAATAATAGTTTGATATATAATTTACTTTAGGTCATCTAGGATATTTTCTAAATTTTTCCTTAATATTTTATCTCACATTCTTATAGATTCAATTTGTTCTAAGATATCACTTTAATTTTTATATATTTCTACTGAAAACTCTATTTGATGATATTGTCTTGCCAAATTTTTTCTATGATTTATTATATGATTTATTTTATCCACACATTCTATCATAGAACAATGTTTTGACTGATTTTAGCTTGTTCTTACCAATATTTTACATATTTAGAGCACACCCATATATTCCGGCAACATCATGAACCTTTGTAAAATAGGATGAATTCATATATGAAATATTTATTACATAATTCAATACATTACTCTATATATAATATTTTCTTATCACATTACATATTATTTTTAATCTAACAACCAATGTTTTTTATAAATATATAATTTGAAAAATATGATTCTTTAAGGCTTATCGAACTGCATCTGACCAATGACTTAAAATCTTATTGGCAAAGACATATAAATCATATTCTTCATATCTAATTCTAGGAAGAAAATACCAATTCTAAAACTCACAAATATATTATAAAAAATAAGGAATTTAGAAAATATATATCTTTGTTAAATCAATTCTATCTTTTCTACCAATTATCCATCCCTATTGACCAATTAATTTCTAGTAAACTTCTATTTGATAATATAAGCTACAAATTGTATAAAAATCAATTAAGAATGTGATATACTCTTGAATTTATATTCTCAATTATTATTGTCATAAAAAATATCACAAAATCACTATGCATTACCCCTCAAGGAATATCCTACAAAATTGAGAGTACTATCTGTGTTCCATGATTTTAAACCAACTAGTAGCATATTTCATCAATGATTTAGATACCATTCATCTATGTATACTCTAGAATCCTTTTTGAAATCTAGCATAAGGATCATACTAGGCTATGACACCCATTTTGGAAGTTTCTTCATTGGACTATATTTCTCTTGAATATAGTTAGGATATATGGTATTTTCTTCCCAATTTATCTTTCAAAATAATAATCATCCAGTGATGTTTTTGGTCATTCTTAAGGAGTATGTTTTTAGGATATTTCCTTAAATACTAACATTGATCCCCAAGGTTTCACAATGATTCCTTTGGAGGGAGGTACATCCTCCTATACACTTCAAGGGTCTCTTGTACATCTTCTATATTCATAATATTTCCATTGAGGTGCATAGATACATGTTACATATATTTAATCTCCCATTTCTACTGATAAATTGTATCATATATCTATTTATGGTACTTTTAAATAATTCAAGGAATTCTCAAAACCTCCTTTTGACACTCTTAATCTTCCCCTGTTAAATGCTAGGCATATTATTTGGGTGTATATCACCCATATATACTCTCCCTTTACATATCCATATATATCCATGGATTCATATCCATGATAATAGCTCATGGATAATTAGAGGCTTCATTTAAATATCTTCCTTCAATCCACCACCAAATATCTCAAATAATTAGTCTATCTCTAAAACCAATTTCGACCATGATGTTTATAATTCATTGAAAAATAATTCATGTCCCCTATTTTTATATCCTAGATTTCCATGTATATTTCTAACTATTTTCCGAAATTATTTCAGATGAGATTTTAGTCACCTGTGTTTTTTTATTTAAATCATCAATTTTCTCATGAATGTTTTGGGATTTCTACCCGAACTTGATTATTTTAGGTTCATTTTCATAATATAATTTAGATGATGGTATTTTAAAATATTTTTTTATTAATAATGTAATTTTGTTTTTTTAATACCTTATCCAAGATTATAAACTTTTTTACTCAATGTAGAGACCTTTAACCATGTGATCATAAGTTTTGTTCAATAATCTTTAGTAAAGTAGTGAACTGGCTTCCCTCCTTCCTATCATACCTCTAATATTTATAATTGATGAGTATTCAAACAAGTATCCATGACTTCATATAAAGATATCTAGTAAGGATTCATATATTCCTTCAATAATGGAAGTAAAATGATATCTAAAAAGGATAAGGGACTACTTGTTGTTGACAATCATGATAACTCATAGAAATGTATTAAAAAAACACAAATAACAGTGTGTGTAGAGAGCGAGTGTGTATGAAATTGTTTTATTTATATTCCATTTTCATATTGTTCATGTCCCCAAACAAAAGGTTCGAAGTTCCCCTTATATAGGAGTTAGGGAACAGCTTTCCCATGAGGCTAACATAGACTTACACGACAAGACTTAACATAAAGTGGAATATTATAGTTCACATTTACAAAAAATATAAACTAAAATGAAAAATAAAAAGATAAATATAAAGGAGGAGAGAACATTAATGACTCTTTCACTACACAACAAACATAATATAGAAACAAGATAATTTACATGTCTAATTTGATATGATCATCCATGCATGATATGAAACTAATCTGGACCAGCACCTAGAATCCCACAAATTCATACAGTACATTGATCATATCACCAGATGATACCTCTTTCTTTAAATCCTTCATCTCTATCAATTAATTTATGAAATGATAGATCATTTATTTGATAATAAATATTTCTTATTTATGTCCTCCCTAGACATTGATATCATCAAGGATCAGGTTTTGTTCCTTCTTTAAGTCTGTTAGATGTTCCATCTCTTAATCCTAGATGTCTTGCCTAAGGAAAATGACTACTACATTATATCCTATAAATAATATATTATCTTTTCATATAGATTTATATTTAATCAGATAGATATATTAACCTATCTAGTTTCAATCATAATAGATCCTACACAAATTAAACTCTATCCAATCTTTATCGCTAAACTATGATTCTTCAAAAGATTTCATAATCGATCCTTTAGTCCAATTACCTAAGAAAAAGCCTCATAGAATTACTAATTTTCTTGTTAATCTGATAGGCTCAATGTGTAAAACCCACCCTATAAAACTTCTATATAGATTTACCATAACTCTTTTCACAATATATGGTACCCAATTATAAGTGTAATATATCTTCTTAAATCCTAAAAATTTAAATGATCTCACTTTTAAAGATATCGAGAACTAAATGGACTCTTTTAGTTATATGGATGTATATGGTATATGAAATTTAGGAATCCATATTCTCTATGTTCTCCAAAACTAATATGTGGATAAAAATTATTTCATTCATATTTCCTTGGTCGTTTTAATATTATCTTTAAGAAAAGACAAATATCTTTAGTTCTATTTTTTTATAGATGTGCATAATGATCATATTTTGATTTTTCTTCTTATAATATTCCATAGAGTCTTTATATTCCTTGATCATGTCTAGAACATGGTTCAGACTACTCGTGAATATCCAATCATAATTCATATTGTTTATAATATTATATATAGATACCTAATTGTTTCAAAAAATAAATGGAATCATTTTTAATTATTTATTGATTTTTTTTGGATTTTGATCCCCATATGTATCATCATCCATGATATTAGTTCTATTTGATTTTTTATTGATTAATTTCCTCCTAAACTTTCTGCTTCATATGTATTTCTTCTACATCATAAACATAGATATTAAAATGATTTTATATTTTCTTTTCGAGACACCTTATGTTTCTATTTTTTGGTTCATCCAATACTTATTGTTTCTTATATTTTCTAAACATTGACTGTCTTAATGGGATTTTTGACCACATAAAATGAATTTAATATATATTTTATGTTAAAAAATTATTTTCTAGAGATATTTTTTGGTACTTCCTAGTGTTTCTTCCTTTCTTCTAGAAGAACCCATGATTTTTTATCTTTCATCCTTACATAATGAATATATTTTCTTATGAAATATATTCTTTTATAGAATTAATAATATTTTATAGCTTCTATAATTCATTGTTTTGATAAATGGTTGTTCTACGAAGAAAACATTTTAAATAAAAACATGCCATCTCTTAGAATTGACACCTTATGCCATTACCACTATATGAGTCAAAGTAGTTTATTAGTGCATCTAGAATGATATTATATTTTCATTTAATATTTTATTTATCAATGTTATAGTATTTTAATTCATTCCCCCATTAAAAAAATTATGATTGAATTAAAATTTAAAATTTTATTTTAAAAAAATCTTGATATAAGAACTATATGTCGTTATCAATAGTAGAAAAAATGCTCAATAACATTGATTAATTTTATTTTTAACTTCAGTTATAAAGGAAACAAATTTTAAAGGGAACTTATAAATATATTTTAACATATGATATTGAAACTAATGTTAACTGTTATTTGAAACATCACTTTTTTTGAAAAATGACTCTTCATACTTGTTATCTGAATAACCAATATGGAAAGTATAATTTTTTTAAAAAAATTATAACATTTTTTACACAAAATTTATCAAAATATATATTGGAGAAAAAATAGTTGAAATTATAGTTCAATAATATATATCAATTTCAATATTGAATTAAACAATTATCTAGAAATCTTAATTGTTTACCACTATATAAAATAAAAAAATAACAATCATCCATGATACCATGATAATATTAAAACAATATCATAATCAATGAAATAGATGAAAAAATAAGAGAACATTTGATGTATTTTAACTATTTAAATAAATCATTGCTCTAATAAAAATTTGTGTACATATATATTCACACAAAAACCATTTACTATTATCATCATTGCCATTTGTAGTTAAGGACTCCATCTCTCCATTATTTTTTTAAACATTGAAATTAAATCTTCACAATGGTTGAATGTACTCGAACATGATTTGAAATATATCAATAGAAGATATAAATTTTTTGAATAGGGAATGTATCTAGAATGGATGGAAATGTGAAAATTTTGGAGGAAGAATTGAAATAATTTTAGGTGACATGATAGATTTATATGTGGGAAAGTAAATTTCATGGTGACAGATAGTGGTGCAATGTAAAAATATAAATTTCCATTTTAGGGTTTTATTTTTTTTATGTTTTTAATGTATGTTTCTAGAGAACCCATTTTAAAAGAATATTTTTTACATAGGTTCTTTAAAAAACTAAATTTAAATTATAATTTTAACACAAATTGTTTAAAAACTGATGTTAAAAGTGCTTTCAATATCTATTCCTTAAAAAAACATTAAAAAAGTTTTGTTAAAAATAATTTTTCTACTAGTGAATAGTGAAGAGTTTTCCTAAGAAAATATCATTATCACTAATTCCTTTAAAGGATGAAATAATTTTTCATTAATTGATAGAATAATTCTTCTTTATCCCATTGGAATGTACACTCAATTATCTACTAATACTTTCATCATGGTTCTTTATTGTCTACATGATACATACACATGATGATTTCAGTATATCTATTTATAAGATAAGTTCATCTTCACTGTCACCAGGGTAAAAAAATTATTTTTTGTTATTAGACATTTGATTCAAAATTATAATAACTTATGTATATTATGTTTTATAATTCTATAGTATCTCACTAGAAAACATACATAGGATTTTAGTTTTGATATTTTCATGATCTTTGATTTATTCTCTTGTGTACCTTAGAATATCAAGAAACAAATGCATCTTATCATGATATATAAGATCATAGGGTAATATTTATAGTTTATTTTTAATATATGTTTGGTTATTCTCTTTACTTCCCTAGATATTCAATCCTATAAATTATATCATGGGTTGCATCTAAATGACGTTTCTTCCTAAAAGTACAATCCCTTTTTATGAACACTCCAATAATAGAATATAAATGATTGGTGTGGAAATTTTTACTCTTAATAAATACTGACACATCATAAATATAGAACATATAGAATTGTGATAATCCACTGAATTACTTTTCTATCCTATTCTATAATATTCCAAGGTTATTCTTGAGTCAAAATGGCATAACTAGCTGTTCAGATGGTCCTACTATCCTTGTAAATGTTGTCAATTGTATTTATTAATATTTGATCTTAATCTATTAATATATTGACATATAGTCCCACATATAAAATTCCTTGGCCTATCATTTTAATATTGTTACATAAATATTCATGATTAAGAATATTATGAACATCATCCTTTGTTGTACTATTAAGACTATAGTAATCAATTAACATTCTATCATTACCATGTTGTTTCTCATCATGACTCATTACCATGAATGTGACACTCATTTGAGAACTTTCACTATGAAAATTTAAAATAATATTGATTAATTTTAGAATTTATTTATTAAAAACCACAATAATTCCATCTAGATATTAAATTCCCTTAATTCAGATCACCATTAGGAATATTTTAGGATAATTGAAGTGTTTGGAATAATTTGAGAAGCTTTTTTGACTGATTATATAATAAGTGGTCCCTTATCTTATCTAATTAATCTTCTACATTTATCCTTAGAAAATATAATCAAAATAGATATTTTTATTTGTTAATATTTCTGTGGTATTTAATATCCTAATCCAGATAATCATTCAATTGAATAGTATACATTTTATTTTTTATATCCATTATGGTGTTTTCAAAAATTAGTTCAAATCAAATAATTATTGAGGGTAAATTCTTATGAAAATATAATTATGCACCTATGTCTTTTGTGGAATTTATTTCTAATCAACATTTCATTTTACAATTAAGGAAAAAAGACATAAACTGATCTATAAACCTTATCTTATTTAGTTCCATATATATTTTTTAGACTTCCTTAATTACTACTATTTATTTGTTACCAACTGTAACATTGAACTTTATAGAATTATATGTTAGTCCAAAGAATTGGATTCTTATAGAGAAGAAGGTATATCCAGTATTTACTAGGGTAGTACATGTAGTTACACCAATGCATAGATTTATTAATATAACCCACTCATTTATATTTTAACTAAGTAATGATAATTAAATATATCTTAAATGAGATCATTTATATTCATAGATAGGTATTATAACTATTTATATATATCCTTATGGAATCTTATGTTTTAGTTTCTTCTTATAAGGTTCTTTTATCTATTCCCATTGAGATCTTAAGATTCTCAAAATGTCTCTAAAGTATGTATGATTTGATATATTTTTTATTCAAATATTATCTTCTTGATCATGAGTCTTATGACCCCAAAAAATCTTATTCTTTGATCTAGAATATGAAATGTCTATTTCATACTTGTTTGATCACATATTGAAGAATTTCATCATGGATTTTTTCTTCCTCTAGATTTGGTGAAACCCATTATCTGTGCCACATTATCCTCTTAAGGATTAATAATTATAGATTATTTTCACTAATTGATGAATCATGATACTTGATTTTTTTTGTAAATCTTACCACACCATCCCTTAGAGTTTTCCTCCCAGTATTATATAACCTTACATAAAGAATAATAATCACTCTTACACATTTTCTATTGGGTGGACATACCAAAATCTTCTTTGAGTTCTTAAAACTTATTTTTACTTCATAAGTACTTGTAATACTTCATTCTATAACTACTACATGAACATATAGAATTAATTTCACCTATAACATGCTCACGATAATTTTTTCTCACGCTCATCCAAATAGTACATTAGAAAAATTTGGTAAACATTCATCTGCTATTGTAATTAAGACTAAAACATATTATCCATTTAAAAAAACATATACATTGATTTGGATTATTCCAAAATGATCACACATTGAATAATTTTGAATATCCTCACTAACCATTTCTATCTTTAGAAAAGGCATTGTAATTAATCCTCTATCTATTTTATACACTTTGACTATCTTTTCACTACATTATACCCAAGAAATGTGGTATACATTAGAAAAATAAACTCTAGGAATCTTCCATTATTTAATACCTATTTTGTATGATAGGATTTTACTTTCTAAAGAACGCACTAGATAACCTTACATATCCTCTAGCCTTACTATATTTAGAGAGCCTTACGGTGTATTGAACCCTACCCAAATAATTCATATTCAAGAATGGATCAAAATTTTATTCAGTTTATTATCATACTAATTTGAGTTGGAATATTCATCCTTTGATTACTCTTAATATTACTAATTCAAAATCTCATCATCTCAGTCTATATATTCTTCTATGATAAGCATAAATAACAACTCTGATGTATCTTCCATTATTATTGCTTTGAGACTAACAATTCTTCTGTCTATATCTGAACATATGGAATATTTGTGACCTTCATTATAAAGAACCAATAATAATAACAGTTAGATAAAGAATTTTCTCTATGTTATCTGGTATACTTCCCATATTTTTCCATAAGGTTTTCTATAAATCCTTCTGTATTATATTTGGTCTATGATATCTCTTTGACTATTCACAATTTTGTTGGAAAATATACTAAATAGTGTTTGTATACCGAATAATTTCTATAATTTCTTATGAAATTTATTTTATCCACACATTCTATTGTAACACCATGTTCTGAATTATATTTTCTACTCTTTACCAAGCTCTTTTCTTTTTGGACCATACACATATCATAATAAAGCACTATCAATATTTAATAAATATGATGAACTCATATATATAATATTTCATACAGCCTACCAAAACATTTACTACATATAATAGATTCTTATCACTTTAATTATTATTTCAACTTGACCTCCCAAAGTATCTTATAATATATACTTTAAGAAAGATTGGTTTTTAAGGCCTCTTGAACTACATTAAAAAAATACTTCGAAAAATCAAGAAAATGACATATAAAATATATGCTTGGTCATAAGGTCTAATAACATAATACCAATGTTGAAACACAAAAATATATACTTCAAAATATGATATGCCAAAAATTTGGTTCTTGGTTAATGCTTTTATAGCTTTATCTAATGAATTTCAATAAAAATACTATTTGAATAAATCAGCTACCATAGGTATATCCTCGACTGATACCACTAATGGATGAGTCTCAAACGAGGTATTTGGTACATCCCCATGATAAAACCAAAAAGACTAAAAATAATACACAGAATCAAGGAAACAAAATGATATATAGAAAGCATAAAGGGAATACCTATCATCAATGAGCAAGATGACTCTTAGAAATCAATTTGATAAAGAACACAAATAATAGATAAATTCTAGGGAGAGATAGAATATCGGAAATAAAATTTATTTTTATTCCAAGTTTATATATTTCATCTCCTTAAAAAAATGGTTTGGTGGCCTTCTTATATAGGCTTTAAGAAATAGAATTTTAGAGACAACGAATCAGTATTCAACTACAATAATTGAAATAATGTTAAATATTTTAGTGTACACTTCTAAAAAGTTAAAAGATAATTAAAAAATATAGAGATAAATTTAGATAACACAACAATAAATCTTCCACCATAAACTAAACATAAAATAAAAACATGATAATTGACATGTACAATTTGATCTGATTTTATATGATGGATATAACGCATGTATAGATCAATGTATAGAATCCCTTAAGTCATATAGAGAATCGATCATATCACTAACTAAGAATTGTTTCTATAAATCATTTATCTCCATCAATTCATTGATAAAAAATTAGATCTTCTATATAACAATAAAGAGTTATTATTTGTTTCCTTTACACACCTTGAGATCTTCAAGGACCATGTTTTATTCCACTATGAATTCTATTAAATGTTTCATCTCTCCTTCATAGATGTCCCACCTATTTACAATGACCAGTACACTGTTTCCTGTAAATAACATATAGTATTTACCCATTGATAGAGATTTAATCAGATAGATACTCTATGCTATCTGGATTTTTTCAAAATAGATCCCATTTAAACTAAATTTTATCTAATATTTATCATGAAACTATGATTTATAAGTTTATTTTTAGATTGGACCTTTAGTATAGTGTCCTTGACACAATATCAATAGTATTACCAATATATCTATGAATATAATAGGCTCGATGTGTGAAACCCACTTTGAAATTATTGGATATAAATTTTTGAAAAATTTCTTCAACATCTGTGGTTCTCAATTATAAGTATGATTTATCTTTCAAGATCTAAAATTTTTAATTGTCCCCATTTTGAAAGCTCTCTAGAACCCGTTGAAATATTCTAGTTCCAATATGATTTCTAGTATATTTATTTTATGAATCCTTTTTATTTTCATTCTCTAAAACCTATTCAAGAATTTAAATTATTTCTTGACAATTTCCTTAATATTATTAATTTTTTCAAGAAGAAGAGAAACGTGAAACTTTATCCTTATTTCTTCAGTGATGATCATACTGATAATATAATGGTCTATATCATTATAATCATCCATAAATTTTTAGATTCCTTGATCATGTATATAACATGGTTGATACCTATCCAAAATATATAAACATCCTTCTCTTTTTATATAAGATTATTAATAACTATAGATTTATTTCAAGGAATAATTTGAAATTTTTTCCATATTTTATTCATTGTATTTGGATCATCATATATCTCATAGTCTAAGATTTTATGTTATTTAAAAACATGATTCTAAATAAGTTCCTACTAAAATATATTCTAACCATATTATTCTTAAAATTTATCAACACAAATTTTAGAAATTTGTTTCTCTTTTCCTTTAAATACATTTTTTATTAATTTTTTATGATTTTTAAAAGCCTTCCTACATCAAATATTTTTTTCACATTGAATATTGTTATGAAATATCTAACCATATAAAAAGAAATCAATATGTATTTTATCATTAAACATACTATCTAGAGATAATTTTTCAATAGTTCCTAGTCTTTCATCTTTTCTACTAGAATAAACAGTTATTTATAATCTTTCAGACTTACTGGATGATGATACTTTATTTAGAATGAGATTCTTTTCTAGTATTCCTTATCTATTCTGGACTATGTCATTCATTATTTTGATAATTCATCATGATTCTATATAATTATTATCAATGAAATCTGGACATCACCTTGATTAAATACATTTTTTCTTTGATATTGAATGATTCAATGTAGTATACTAGTGTTTCTTAAATTATATTAACTTTTTTTTAATATTTTTTATATTAAATTTATAGTATATAAATTCAATCCTATATTATAGTAATCATTCATGAGTACAAAATTTTAGTTTTATTTTCATAAAATTATTGATATAAAGGCTATTTGTTATTAAATTGAATGTTTTCCCTAATAAAGGATTATCAGCCATGATTCCTTTAAAGATTGTAATAAATTCTCATTCTTGATTATGATAATTATTCCCTGTACCATTGAAACATCCACTCTAGTGTATTATAATAATTTATAATATTTATTTAGTATATTTAGGATATATCCTCATTTTATGTCTGATAAATATATTTCTAAGATAATCTTATCTCCACTCCGGTTTGGGTACTGTAGTCCTATTAGGTTCGATGATTTTTTAATCTGATTTACGATCACATTAGAGTCATCTCCTATCAAATTCTTAGGTATCTAATTAGAAATATTCCTTTGTATTTGATATGATATCTTGAATAGATATTTTATTTATGCTCTTTGTAACTTAATATACCATGAAATAATTGTATTTTCTTACAATTCGAAAGATCATTGAGGAATGTTTCTAGATTTTATGCAATATGAAGTTGATTATTATCTTTATATACATTGATTTTAAATACCAAAAATTATATATCAAGTAAAATCTAAAGGATATTTATTTTTTAAAGTATCATTCATTCTTTTGAAAACACTTCATGTACTTATTTTATGTTCATGATATACTCTTATTATCTCTAATTGAACACTATCACATCATCAGTGTTGACTAGAAATAACTGTGATAATCCAATGAATCACTTTTTAATCCCCCTTTAGAGTATTACATGGTCATTATTGACTCCAAATTTCATAACAAGCCATTCAGAATGGCCTACTATCATTATAAATTGTAAACATGGAATTACTTATCTTATAATATTAATCTAACAATATCCTGACCTAAGATCAAACTTAGAATACACCATTAGCCTCTCATTATTAATCCATCTCCTTAAATACTGTTGAGTATGAAGATTGTGGCCATCATCCTTTATGGTGCTATTAAGATCATAGTAATCAATTTTTATAATTTCATTATCATTTTGGTTTTAGCATGATTCATTTTCATAAATTTCACACTCCTATGAAAACCCTCACTTTTCTTGATTAATCAAAGATTGATTAATTCTATAATCTATTTCTCAATATCCTTAATCATTCCATATCGATAAGAAACTCTTTAGTTTCTAATCAATATACTTGTACCAATCAGGGTAATTATAGCTTCTAAAATTATCTTCTACCACAATTTCACAGGGTTTTATGAATGATTATATGATAGGTAATATTCTATCATTTTTTATTTCTCGTCTTAATTTATCACCATAATTTTCAATCCAACTAGTTATTTCAAGTACTCAATATTTATATGGTATTTTATATCCTCATAAAGATATTATTTCACTAATAAAAGAGTCTCTATTTGGGAATGTGAGACTTCAACTTAAGGAATCTATAAAGTCTATAAAAACTCACAAAGAAGTAAATATAATGATTTTTGAAAAAAGATAAGGGGACTACCTATCATTTATGAGTAGGACCACTCTTTGATCTCATTATATCTCTTGTTTCCCACACCTAGTGTGACTCACATGGTCTTAAATACATGAAATAATCATGCCATTAGCGTAATACGATCTTCCAATATGGGTATCTTCCCTTGGTAAAACTCTTAAACATAACATTCTTTCCTTCAAAGGGCCACAACCCTGATGAAAGAGATTTTGGAAACCATAGTGTGTGGGCCCTTCTTAAATATTAGGGCGACCCTTGTGTGTAATCCCTTATCAAATATCATGGTGACCTCAATGTGTAAGGCCCCATCAAATATTAGAGAAAACTCAATGTTTTATCTCCACTCAAATATTAGGGAGACCTCAGTGTATAATCCCCACTGAAATATCATGGAAACCATAATTTTTAAGCCCTATTCAAATATCAATGTAGACTTAGTGTGTAATCCCTATACAAATATAACTTCAATATGGGAATCATCCTTGTGTTTATTCCCCTATTACATCCCCATCCTCATTGAAGAGCCATATTCCCAATGAAGCATCCTAAGATATCCCCAATGTCTAGGACTTGTATAATTCAATAATATACTTCCTTGTAATGTGTCTGATAATCCATTATCTCTTGTTTCTCACAATGATCATGAGTAAAATGATCATATAGATTGGTGAATATTGTGACATCAACATAAGAAAAATTCCCCCAATATGGGAATCTTTTATATGTAAGTACAATAACATATTCTTTTTATTTAAAGGGATAAATTCACAAGGACATATATCAATGAATATTTATATAGATAAACCCTACTAAAAACCTTTTTCTCCTTATATGATAAAAACACTTATCAAAAATTTTTGGACTCTGATTCTTGTCTGCACAAGATTTCTAGGATTCCTCTCTAAAGTTTAGGCCCCCATATCAAATATTTAAATTCCCACATATATGTCCTTAATATATGACATTAAAATACATTGTTTGGTGTCATATGAATAACTTGGGATTTTATTACTATCCTAAAATGATATATATGACTTCTTCTAGGTTCAATCCCAATTTAAAAACACCAATCGACTCCCAAGATGGTAGTAAAATCTAGAGTTCCCATTTATACGGATTTAGAACATAATAAGTCCCTCAAACTAGCATTGTTAAGTAATAACGGATAGTAATATGGTGAACCTATGTTACATATAGATGGTTTCATTTATATGATTTCCCCTATATATATATATATGAATTCATGTCGTTGAAATTATACAACTGATTTTTTTAGGTGGACCGGTATTGTATCAAGGTCTGTGAAAGATTTATGATCATATATTAAATCTATAATAGAGTCCCCAAGATGGAAATAATCCCACTCAAAATGGTGTGGTGAGCCCAAACTCTCTGTATGATGGTTCAATTTGTATTTAAGGTGTCATTAGCATATCCTGGTGACTTCTTTCCTTTGAAAAGAAAGACCATGTACTTATAATAAAAATCATGGTCCAATGATGTGGTTGGAAACAAGATCACCAAAATCACTATACTTATACCACCACACATTATCATTATTATAAATGAAAACACCATAACCATCCTCACATACCATGGAAACAGACACAAAAAATGTGTATTATTTCTTATCAAGACACCTCATTCTAAGTTCATCATTACCAGATATATTTTTTGACATCATAAAACAACAATTTTATCTCATATCAACCAACCAAGTCATCTCCCACAACAACCCACTGAAGCCCTCTTTCCAACCATGGAACAATAGTCATAACCCCACTATATAATCCAAAATCTCAACCATATCCAACTATAACACCCATGAAATCTTTCACAACACTCTCCATAAAAACATCTTGAATAACCCCACAAAAATCATATTAACATATCCACAACATCAAATTTTACCACAACACATAACAATTATTTCATTAATCATTATTGTTGATCCCACTATTTGAGAGTTTTATTTATTGTCACTAGTTTTAAATGATAATTTAATTCATTGATTTCAATATTTTAGAGATGTAGTTAATTAAAATAATATTATAAGTTTTGTTGAACAAACCAAGCTTATTAAATAAGTGAAAACGTTCTCAAGGAGTATACTAATATTTATGTGTTTTAAGATTGGATGACATATCTAGGAAGGTTGTTTTAGAATTTTTTTGAAGTACCTGACATGAAATAATTGATATATTACCTTATTATTGAAAAAAGTGTTTTTAAAATTGAATTTATATAAAGTCTTTAATATTGACCATTATATATATATTTGATGAAAGGAATTAAAGATTTATCAATGAGATTTGGATAAATTTTTGAATTTGTTTGGATAATTAATTTAGAAAATGCTTAAGTTAGTTAAAAAAGTATATATATAAAGGAAAGGGTTCATGATATAAGTATATTTATGGTAATAAATAAAAATCTCTATGCCATAAAATTGGTTTTACACCATAGAAGTTGTTTAATGAAGAAGCCTTATGCTATAAGCTCTATAAAATGTCATGGAAATGAAGGATAAAGGGGGACCTTGCCCGATCATATAGTCCACACTATGGTGATAAAAAATTAAGTAGTGGGATAAAAAATGGTTTATAGGGCCTCATACTGTAGAGTGAGTGAACACACCATAAGGGAGGCTTGAATAGAGGATTCTACACAACATTTATAGTCCACAATATAATGAATGAAAAGATGGATTTTAGGAATTCATGGAGAATTTAAAACCTCCAAACCACAGATCATATTCCACACAACATTAGGAGAAAATGTGGAAGACCATACCATAGTACAAGGATTATTCCATGGAGGAGGCTGGGAAATTTTTTATGGATCTGGAGAATTTGAGACTTCTGCTTCGTAGAAATGTCCTCACATCACAATGTGTTCAAGAATATATAAATAACTAGTTTGAACCAATTTTTTATTCCACAAAAGTGGTTTACATTCCCTATTTTTTGAATTCTAGGTAGATTCAAAGAATCTGGACAACTTGGATCCATCTAAATTATTTTTTGGTTATTTCATTCATTAATAATTTCTAATTAAAATTGGTTAATGAGGATCTACTTGGATAAAGATCAAAAGGATTTTTTTAAAAGTTAAGTTGAAGTAAGTTAATAATTTTAATTTGAATATGACATTTCACATTCAAATAAGAAGTAATATAATGTAAAAAATGTCAATATACATAAAATAATGGTGAAGGAAAAAATGAAGAATCACTATAATTGATGAATAATTTCTATGTTCTAAGGTTGAGAAGATCCAATATCAATTTCTATTATATAAATTATTTGCTATCCATTTTGATGGATAAGAATAGTGTATCCTTGTGTATACACTAAAGAATAAGATTGAAAATGAATTTATTCATTGCATTATTTCTATAAAATTAAGTATAAGAAGAAAAGATAAATAGGGAAGAAGAAGAAGTGTTTGTGCATTCTAAACTAGGATAGATAGAATAATTATCTTGTAGTTAGTGTAATATAATAAAAAAATAGGGATAAAAATTCACTTATATTATAGAGAAGAGAATAAGGATTTTTTTTCTTTTCTATTTCCATACAAAATTACAATTCCTTTATGATTTTATTAAACAAAAATAATAATTACAAAAAAATGGAAAGGTTAGGCATGGATAACTTGAATAGATATAAATTTTCTATACTCTCTTGTTGATACCACAACTGATTATCATTGAATGGTATGGGATGCACTTGTGTATGAGATGTACCAAATCATAGTCAAGAGATGTGAAAACATGAGTTTCAACTATATACCATAATTTGTTTATATCTAATGAGGAATTTAGTGGGTCGTATAATCATAGAGAGTCCAGTTAATCCCAAAGACTATCCATCACATATTGAATGAAAAACCTTGTAAATTACTGTGTTCATTGTGTGTGTCTATTCAGTTGTGATGTGAGAAAGAAAAAAAAGGAAAGACAAAATAAGATTGATTTTTTATCCTTAATGAGTGATGGAGCTAAATTTAAAAGGGATAAAATTCAAGTATTTTAAATTGGTTCAAGACTCACCAATAGTAATTCACCCCTATTTTTTTCATATCCAAATACATTCCCCTTAATTTGTAATAAATCTTGGTTCACCCCTATTGAATTATCAATCCAAAATTTTCTACTTCGATTTTTTTATATTTCTTTTCTAAAATTATAATAATATTAAGTTTAAGATAATTACATTTTATGTGAAATAAGAAGTAAGTTTCCTACAAGATATTGATGAATAAGAAAAATAAAGAGATTAATAAAATGAGAAAGATTCACCTATTCTCAAAAGAGTAAAAAGTTTCAAGTGCTCCAAGAAAGGGAGACATATCTATCCTGGAATGAGAAAATCATGTGGTTGGATGCACCAAAAAGGATATGGAAAACATTTCTACCTCAAAGGGATATGGGAGATAAGTATTAAAAAGGTGTATTAAAATATATCTTTCAAAATTTCCACAAGAAGAAGATTCAAGTGGGTGTGATCATATTTCAATACATTTATCTATTAAATAATTAAATGATATGATCCATGGTTTACCCAATGAGTTATTTTCAATAATTTTTTGTATTTTTGAAATCATGTAGGAAGAAATCATCTAGCTTCATGGTGAGATAGATAACTTGGATAATTCTTTGAAATAAAGATCTCAAACTTGTATAAAACTCTCAAAAATTTTACTATCAAAGAATATATGAAAGAAGATTTAAAGATAGGGAATCAAAATATAAAGTATATTGGATCAGAACAATTTTAGATATTTATGATTCCACTAAAGAGTTTTATAAGAAGATCAATGAATTGTATGAAAATCTTTTAAAACATTGTTATCAAGAGTGCACAATAATTTATTTATTCTAACTGAGTCAAAGTGTTTTAATCAATGTTATAGGAAAATATTATAATGCATGAAAGACTGTTAATAATTTGAGGAAGGATTGTGAGGATAGAGTTTTATTGATTGAATATTTAAATAACTCATTCAATATAAATTATATTTAATAGAATAATAAAATGGCCAATAGTGAAATGAAACATATCAAGTCTTTACAATTGGGGGAAGAAGGTGATGATTTTGAAAACAATTCTAAGGAGTATTATTATTCCAAAGGACCTACATTAAATGATTATAATATCATGAAATAATTTTATAATCTCTCTAAAAGAGACTCAACTAAGGAGGTACCATCCATATCTCAACGTAATGACTATTCAAAATCTATTTCTATAAAATGTACAAGTTTGAATGTATATTTCTTACAAGTATGGATGGGGATAAATGAATATAAGTAGACCACTATGTATTTAGTGGATATAATAATAAGTGTGAGTGTTTTTTCCTTATGTGAAGCTTAACTAATGATGAATAATGCCCACAAACCACATGCTACTGAAATTTAAAAATATAGATAGCCTATATTGAAGTATAGAAGGGGAAAGATTATTGGGAAATTCTAGTGGTGAAATCGATTTCGGAATTATTTATATGATTATTGTTATAATACTTTCATTTTACAACCATAAAAGAATATCGTTTCAATGGGAAGTAAACCAAATAAGAAGAAGAAACATCCCAAGATGATGAATAATCTATTATAATTAAACAAATTAAAAGAAATTGAGAATATATATGATTACTCCAATAGTTATTGTCATAGAATTTATGATTTTTTTAACTCAACATGAATTAAATTAAAGAAATAAAAGAAGACCACATGTGACTAAGGTATAGTTATCCTTAGGTTGAAATCATAAAAGAGTATCAAATTGGATTACTCACAAGAAGTTTTAGACTGGTAATTGATCCTTGGAAAACAAGATGATTGAAAATATAACTCAAGAGAAGTATAAAAATAAATAGAATGGGACCACATCTATAATAACTGATGTGAAAAGGATCACTCATAAGATTCCATATAGAGACTCCAACAAGGATTCCAAGGTTTCAAAAGAATACATGGTTATTATGTTATTATATTTTTAAAATTATAAGAAGATAAAGTAAGCACAAAAATATATATTCCAAAATGTAAAAAGAATCATTATGATAAAGAAGGTGAATTTCATGTTATGTTGATAAAAATTGACAACTATTTTGTTAAATAATTTCTATGTAGGGGATTGTTTTTAATGAAAAATTGTATATTTGATTGATTGTTGGGGGTTGAGTGTGGTTCCATAATCGTTCACATCAAGTTCACCATTTTTTCTCATTTGATCAAGGTAGGTTGGTTTCCAATAGGGTTTTCTCATGGAACTAAAAACACCCAACAACTATCATATCCCTGATGGATCATGGCCTTACTTTCCAAAAGAAATATGTCATTTTGGATCTTAACCAATGACACTTAAGAATTAACATTGGTCTAGATAATGAAATTTTAACCTCATCACACCCTTTTGGAGAGAATTATTGCCTTCTTAGGGGCACACTTTTATATTTAGGACTTATTCATGAATCCATTTTAAATTCAAAATATGGAACTAGTCACCCATATGTATTAACAATCAATTATAGTAATTAATTTATGGGAAACCATATGTATGTATATATTGTTCTCCATGAATAGAACCATATATATATATATATCTGAGGTTCTCCATCAATGAAACCATCTTAGTTATGTTTATTGTTTTATGATATTGGTTTTAAGCCACATAGTTAGGAGCTCTGGAATTTATAGTCATCCATGGAGATGTGAGTTGTTTTGATGTTGGGATCGGTCCCATGAGGGGGATTACTATATATCCTAATGAGAGAAATTCAATCCCACATAGATCATTTTCACTTAACAAGACTCATCATACCTTTTAAGATCATGTGATGAGGACCAAACCACATAGTTTTACATCATTATTCAAGGACGTTTAGGTGAAAGGGGCCTTGAAAAAGTTGGTTTGGGACTTAAGTTGAAATGGCCTAAGGGGACTAGAAGAAATATGGCATTTTGTGCTGCATATATCCCTACTCAGAATATAGCTTATAGAATATGAGGGTGATTTTGGCACTAGTTTTAAACCTCAAATAATCCACCTACATATCACATTTGAACATGAATCAAATCCCACATAGTTTGAAAAGGTTGGGGATTACACCTACAAAGGAGACATTTGTTGTTTATTTATTAAGAATATATCCCTCTGAATGTTTTTATAGTAGGTAATATGACCCATTTATAATGTGATAACATGTTTGGGTATTATCCTATGTATGATCTCTAAGTGTTGAATATTTGATCATGTTGATTACATGATATCCACTTACCTACAATACCATGTGATTCATTCTTAGTGTGAGAAAAAAGATGAAGTGAAAGATCTAGAAATATACACAATATCCTTTATCCATTGTTTGAAGAAGGTGAGGGTATGGTAGGTGGGGAATGTATCATAGGAAATACTATGGGATTACTCTATAAGGTATTATATTATGAAGATAACCCCTCACCTTCCCTTTCAATGGATGGAAGAGGGGAAGAGTGTGGGGCTACAAGAAACAGATCTCACAACCCAACTCAAGAATCCATCTTCCACCATCTCTAATGTTGGGATCCTCATTACCATGAAAATGTATTATTTATGAAATTATAAGGATTATATCATCTATGGATTTTTAATTCTAGGAGTCCATTACAATAGGAATACATTATTAGAGGGCAAGCTAGTGTGCCTTAGGTTTAGATCATGTATATTCGGAGGCCATGGAGAATGTATTGGCATGGTCCCTCTTGGATGAGGGACCAAGATATAGGGGAACCCCATCATTGGAGATGTAAAAAAGAGGGATTTAAATATTCTTAAACTAGTTTGTTCTTGGGTGAATTGAAGGGGTTTTTTCAAAGGTGATTCCTGAGCAAGTTGTCTTTGACTTTGTCTAGGTGATGTTTGGGCAAGCTAGGGGCACCTTTCTTAAGAATTTCATAGGAGAATGTTGATGATGAACAAACCAGGTGATAAAAATTAGGTGATACTTTTCTCGGGCCTCTAAGGGTGTTCTTAGGTTCTCCTAGAAGGGCCTCACACAAGTCCTTAGTGTGAGGATTGGATTTCACACTAGTGCTTTTAGACTTGGGGAAAGTGTCTCTTCATGTAGGTATTTGTTGTTCTAGACCTTATAAGAATTTAAATCCTTTGAATATCATTTTATTCCATCTTATTTTGAATATTTGGGTGCTACCTTGAGGGTTTCAAGGACTTGGGAGAATGAATAGGGTGAACAGATCTTCCATCGGTTTCCTTCGGCTTGAAGTCATGTCACATGGGGAGACCAATGGTCCTATTTATTGGAAAACTCAGGACCATGGGTGAAGTAGGTTGTTCAAGAAGGTATCACATGTAGGTATGACCAGTTTGAGGTTTTGTCTATGCATGTCTAGACCTATGTGATTCCCTAGGTGTGCATGTTCTCCATAAATGATGACACTAGGTTTCCCTGGTTGGTCCTTACAAGATTTTGTTAAGTGCTGTAAAGACTAGACCCCAGTTTCCAGAAGCTGGTTCCTTATTTAATTACATTGTATTGGTTACAAGAAAATCATATCCTAAAGGAATGAATAATTTAGTAGTTCTGGAAAACCAAATACATAAAAAAGTTCAACATTGCAACTTGAAAGGAAAAACAACATATCAACTTCTTTTGAATAACACATATCTCATAGATTATCCTTGAAAGTCATTCATAATATAATTATTTACAACCTAATAAAAAAGAATGTGAAAGGGGTAATCTCATATCCCTATTAATGGTAAATAATATAGTGGAGAAAATTATAAACATAATTACTAGTCATGATGAATAACTAAAAATTTGTGCTTTTTATAATATACATGAGCATAATATCGAAGGAATAAAAAAGATTAAATAATTCCAAAAAACATAACCATGGATTTTAAACTAGTCAAATAATCACATGTACTATCAATATATAGATTCATAATAAGGGAATGAATGATGTCAGACATAATAATTACACTATCAAGTCCTCGTGCCAAGACCATAGTAACCATTCTGTTAAGGCCTCGTTCGAAAACACTCGTTTCTTTCATGAGACCTACCGATGAATAAAGTGGATATAAAGGGCCCCACCCATCATTTAATAAGTCCAATTCATTATTCATATTAAAGGTAATAGAGATAAATATCATATACATTCATATTAAAACTAACATATAAAATCTAAAAGTTCTCCTCGACCATTAAACATAAAAACTAACCATTCGAAGAAATATGGTGAATGGTATCAAGATATAACATCCACATTGAAACAAATCATAAACCATTCAATCAAATAATTTAGATGATATCATAAATTATTAATACAATAATAAGCAACAAGGGTGTTGATATAGGTGAAAATACTCTTATAAAATAATAGAGTAATTCTTAAGACAAACATTCCTTTACTTTAAAAATATGAGTTCGTTTTGAAAAATATTTTTATAAACAAGAAGTGAATTTGTAACACCCCAAGATTCATGGTACGCTTCTCTTTGAATAATCCAACAGTGTGTGTTGTACACAACTTCGAGTTCTAACACACCACAACCAATCAAACTAGAGGTTATGAATAGTAATTCCCACTTTTTGAAATTTTATAATTTTTATTTTACAAAATGGACTTCATTTTTGGATTTGGAATATCTAATTTATCCTAGGTTGAATTTTTTTTTTCTGAAAACATTCAATTTTTGATGAATAGTGAAAAACACTGAGTTATTAGTTAAACCCGACTTTTTATTTAAATAATTATTTATTTTATTTAAATTTATTTTAGGTCAAAATAGATACAAAATACCTATATAGGTTCAATTTAATTCATTGGAGTCAATTTATATTAATTTTATATATATAAAATTTTATTGGACTTTTTACCGCCTTTTACCCACCTCCTAGGAGCTTTTGAAAATTTGCATAAAACATAATTTTACCACTTCTGTGAATTGAATTTCAAAAATTCGGAGATTCACGGTTGATATCAGTAATTTAAATGTGGTTCAATGAGATGAAAATAATTTTTTATGAATAGTAAATTTTTTACTTTTATTTACCACGGTTAAAAGAAAATAAGGTAATTAAAGGTAAAAATGATATTAATATTACCCTAACACAGGTCCTAATTATATTATATAAGTATAATTTGACAAAAAAACATTATAAGTAAAATATTAACCTCTTTATTCCACATGGATGAGATTAGAACAATTATTATTATTTTATTTAAAGAAGAGTTAAAAGAGTTAAAATCGATGTTTAATAACTAAAACAATTTTAATATAGGGTTATACATAAGATATATTAGATTATAAATATTAATCAGAAAGATAAAAATATTTACTACATAATGATATTTTATTTATAATTTTTATACATTAAATAATTTAATTTATTTATGACACAATGGTGATGTTGTAATTACCTTATTAATGAAATATTAAAATAATTGATATTTTAAATAACAAAATAAATGTAATTTGAGACTTTTAATGAAATAAACTGATTTTATAGGTTAATATGACATGTTAGGGTTGGTTAAATGAATTTTTTTCGAAGTAATAATGCTGTTATGAATTGAAAAAACAAAATACCAAATAGTGTAAAAATTGACATAAAAGAGTTTTTAAAACAAATATTATATTATAATATTCCTAAAAATATAAGGTTCGGACAAAGGACTTATATAATGATTGTTATATCATTAATGAACCACCTGTGGTTCTCTTGGGAGTTTATAGTAAGTGTATTAACCATAAAATATAAAAATACAAAGAGACATGGTAAATGTCAAACTAATTAACTAAGAGTTAAATCCTAGAGATAAGGTTAATATAGTGACCCAAACCTGTCTAAAACCTATTGGTTTAAAGGATTTCCACCCATCCCCACATTAGCCAAGAAATAAGTCTCTTTTGAGCAATTATAAATTGAATATGAATTTATTATAAAATAATATTTCAATCTTTTCCTAAGGTGCCCCTCACCCCTCTTATAGAAGGGCACTCCCCCTTCTCTCAAATTCACATATCCAAAGACATTTGGCTCGGCCAACCCCTACCCAAATATCCTCCCAACATTCCTCACTTCATTATAGAGGTATTCATTTAGTCAGAAAGCCAACCTAAGGATCCCTTTTGATCAAATCAAAAGGAAGAACCTGAAGAAGAGGAGGTTAACATACCATCTACTAAGGAAAAGTACAAGGTAAGGGTTAATTTCACAATATCTTCATTATCCGAGGTTGTTTATATGTAATTATCTACTGGGACCTCTATATCATCTACATCCATGTTTCTTAAAAATTTATTTCAAAACATTCTTACTATTTTATAGACTATGGGTTAAAGTCATTTATACCATTGTTGGACTTTTATATGATTTTTATAAAGGAATATTACTGTCATTTTCCAAACAGGGTCCTTTATAAAATTTTCAAAAAAATTAAGGTAAGAATTTATTTTTTGACTTATACAGTGGGTACGGCTATTTTCCATCATTATAAAATCATCAAAGCTTCCCTTAAAAGCTTATAAAAATATTTTTAATATAAATGTTTTCTTTTATAATTATGTAACTTTAAATGATTTCAAAAAAAAGAAAAAGATATTTCTCTCAAATAGTTTTGATTTCATATATTTCAATATAATTTGATGGATTTTAAACTTGTTTGAAGTTAATTCATTATGATACAAATGTTCCATATTGTATTGATGGTTTTCTGATATGTTTGACTGTGGATGTGTTATTTTTATACCATTCATGGTTTATGGATTAAGTATTGAAATTTTGTATAACAGTATTAATATTAATGTTTATGTTATATTTCTACCTTTTCATTAAGGTTGAGGACTGGTAAATGTAAGCCCTCTGGGTTGGGGTCCTGTTACAACAGACCCTCCGGGATGGAGTCTGGTTACAGAGGCTCTCCGGGTTGGAGTCCGGTTACAGAGGCTCTCCTGGTTGGAGTCTTGTTACAAAGGCTCTACAGGTTGGGTTCCAGTTATAATTATCCCCTAGGTCTTGGTATGAGGCCTTGACACAAAAATTAAAGTTCATAATTTTGCATTCCATCATCATGAAAGTGGATATTGATATTTCATGTGATTATTCGACTAGTAGAATATCCATGTGAGTAAGTAAATGGTATTATTTGATTTTCTCTTTGTCATATTATGCTAAAGTTGAGGTTTAAAATGATTTTGTTTTAGTCTTATACATTGCCTTAAATTTTTATGCTTATTTATGAAAGTTTTTGCTATATTTTTATCCTTACTGAGCATCTGAGGTCACCCCTTTCTATGTTTTTTCCCAGGATGCGAAGAAGTATTTTATGACTGACCTGTAGGTATATTCTATATGATCTCAGTATTGTCTTTGGAAACAATTTTTTTTGTAGTTTTAAATTTTATGATGTAATGAAAACCTTATTAATATATCTAATACATTCAAGACTACTAAACTAATTGGTCTTTCTAGACTTGATCTTTTGTGATCATGCCAATGATACGTAATAATTTACCAACTCTGGGCTTCTGCGGTTGTGGCTTTACAGAATTAAGGTATTTTATCATAATAATAAAAAAATAATTTTTTTTTCTAAAAACATATTGTAGAGTTCCCTTGAAAATAGGTAAGAATTCGAGAAATTCCCTTCAAATGGGATTGTTTAATGAGAAGGATTTCTGAAAGACCCTTTTAAAACATGTAACTAACCATAAAATAAAGAAGGATTCTGGTTAGTAAAAATATATATGACATTAAAAATTAATTTATGATTAGTACATAAGAGGAAATAAGAATTTAATTGGGGTTAAGAGAGATAAAGAGTAACCTACTAGAAAATAGAGGTTCGGGTGGAAAACCCTTACCTTATGTATGAATATGTTTCTATCTTGAACATAAGGTCCTGGAATATGAAATTAGACTTATTAATAACATAATTCAGAATTTAATAAATATTTATTTTATTTATTATAACTTTTTTAAGTGCATATATGGTAAATTTTATGGGTTAATAGATTCAATATCATCGTTTGTGAGTGCTCGTTTCATTAGTTTTCATAATGAGTTCATTTTTATAGAAGTTAATGTAAAATGAGAATTTAGTTCCATAATTTATTTTTCATGATATTAATGTTCACACATAAGGTTAAATGAACATATAAATCATTAGTTTACATTTGGTGAGGATAAATAATTAAATAAAATTCCAATGATAAACACTTTGATTAGTTTGCTAGTTTTTCATCACCATGAAATCATTTTTTTTATAAATTAATACCTTGTGTACAAAACTTATTTCAGATAATTTCATAGGATATATTACATATATTATTATCTGTTTCAATCCTAAAAATGGTTTCATGACAAGAATTTAAGATGGTAATAGAAGTTGAAAACCCTTCATCCTTGAATGTGATAAATTAACACATATCAGATGGTGTTTTCATTTATAGTATAAAAGGAGGGGAAAAAGAGATGATGATCAATTATTACATTATCATAACAATTATATGTATGTTAATAAATTTATTATAACATTTAGATGAAATTAGAGGAGGAAAAAAAATAAAGGAACTTTAAAGAAAATAGAAGAAATGAAAAGAGGAATTTACCTCTTGAATCTATCTTCCTTGAGAGCCTCTTTAAGGGAGATTATTTGGTCTTTTAAAGAGGCCAAGGGATGCTCTATGTGGGGATGACCTTTGGAAGAGATTTTATCATAATTTAGACAATTAATAGGGGTTTATATGAGTGAAGAGAAGAGGGAGTGATGGATGGATTTTATAGTGGAGGTGAGGAGTTATTTCCCATTATTTTAATCATTATTTTTTTATTTTGACTCATGATTATGAATATTAATCATTATAGTGATTTAAATAGTAATAATTTCATTTGAGTTTGAAAAAATGGCCATTTACATTAGCCATGACTCTAGCAAGATGAAAAAATTAATTTATTTAGCATATTTTTTAAATTATCGAATTTCACTATTCACCAAAAATTCAAGTATTTCAGAAAAATCCCAAAAAAGCACCCTAACCATATTATATATGTATAATTAAAATATGTACTCCATTTTATCCAATTAATTTTCTAAATATGTGAAATATAACTTTTAAATATTATCATTATTTACTTGAAAGACATATTTTAAATTTTAAAATTATTTTATAATACCTTCAAATATTAACTAAGGTCTCGTAAAATTATCCTAAAATATTTAAACAAAAAAATAATTATTGAAGAATACATTTCATGAAAATCAATTATATTTTAAATAAATTTATTAATTTAAAATTGTAATTAAATATTTATTACTCACAAAAATACCAACACTTAATTATTAATTAATAAAATATGCTATTTAATTTATAAGGTGTCTAAATTTAATTTATACCTTCATGGGTGTGGTTACTATTCATACGAGTCATATTACTAATGATAAGGGTACATCATTATTCATAAGGGTTAAGTTACTACTCACCAAAAATGTATGTTGATCCTACCAAACTATAAATATCTTATTGAATGCAACAATGTATGTAAGTTTGTCAAAATTCAAAACACAGAGGTTGAAAAAATATGTTTACTAGATAGGTTGTAAAAATGGGTTTTTCGATACTTAGTGTTTTATGAATTAAATTTATTCAACAATCTTTGGGGTGTTACATCCCCCCCCCCCATACAAAAATGAGAACCTTGAACTTAAAGAATGTTACCTCATATAAATATTTGGGTAGGTCTTCATCATAAGTTCATTAGGATCCCACATTGCCTCTTCAATTTTATGATTTCTCCAAAGTACCTTTACTAGACGATCTGTCTAGTTCCTCAAGACCTGTTCTTTAGTTTCTAGAATCCAGATATTCTCTTCACAGTAAGACAAGTTATATTCTGATTCTATACCATCAAAAGTGAAGACATGTATTGGGTATGGCATGTAATTTCTCAATAATGAGATATGGAACACATTTTGTACCTTAGAAAGGCTATGAGGAATTACCAAATGATACACCACAACTCTAATTCTCACCAGAATTTAAAAAGGACTTATGTACTTGGGGCTTAGTTTTCCTTTCTTTCCAAATATGATAACACCCATCCATGGAGATACTTTTAAGAAAACTTGATCTACCACTTGAAAATCCAAATCCGTCATTTGATTATCAGCATAGCCCTTTTTCCTTACATGAGCTTCTTTGATGTGGGTTTGAATAGTCTTTACCTTCACTATTGTTTCCTTCATAAGCTTTGGGCCCATAAGTTTCCTTTTACCAACTTCATCGCAACACATAGGTGTACAACAACTCTTTCCATACAATGCTTTATATGGTGTTATTTGAATACTTGAATGGAAACCATTATTGTAGGAAAACTACACCAAAGGTAAATACTGAATCCAAATACCTTGAAAATAAAGTGAGCATGATATCAAAATTTCATCTAAAGTTGGGATCATCCTTTATGATTTCCCCTCAATTTTAGGGTGATAAGAAGTACTCAATCAATGCTCTGTATCCAAATATTTTTTGAAGAATTTTACAGAATTTTGATGTGAATCATGGATCTCAGTTAGAAACAATTAAAAGAAGTGTTTCATGAAGTCGCACAACTTCATTGATGTAGAGTCATGTAAGGTGCTCCAGTGGAAAATCCTCCCTTACAATGTGGAAATGTGCCAATTTTGTATGTCGAGCCACAATTACCCATATTTCATCCTTCTTTATTAGAGTTTTGGGAAATCTAGTTACAAAATACATTGTGATGTCATCCCATTTATATGTAGTAATATTTAAGGGTTTCATGACTCCTCTAGGATGTTGTCATTTGGCCTTCACTTGTTGAAAGACTAAACATATTGATACATAATATGTAATTTTCTTCTTCATGTTATCCCATCATAAATGTTCCTTCAAATCTCTATACATCTTAGTCTTACCAGGATATATAGGGAAACTTGAACTAGGGGAATCATCCAATAACTCACTTTTTAGCTCAGGTATAGCTGGAACACAGAGCCTCATCCCAAATTTCAGAATTCCATCTTCATATATAAAGTCTTGAAACTTCCCATCATTCAAAAAATTTACATTCTTTTTAAAATTCCCATCATCAGGATGATAACTTTTAATTATTTCCAATAAATATGGTTTGGATACCAATTAAAAAAGAAATGATGTTTCACATTATTTGATAATTCCCATGTACATCCTTACTAGATCCATGAATACAGGATCCCTTTCAATCCTCATTTTTTTTATAAATCAATGAGCTTTCCTAATTAATACATCATCTATCTTATTTTCCTTCTCTGGGTGGTATTGTATGGAACATTTGTATTCCTTGAGTAGTTTGAGCCATAACCTTTTCCCCATGTTGAGTTCTTCTTGGGAGAATATATATTTAAAGATCTTATAATCCATATATATCTCACATCTTTTGACATAGATATTATGTATCCATTTATTCATAGCAAAGATTACAGCTTCTAACTCAAGATCATGAGTAGGATAGTTTTGTTCATGAACTTTTATCTCCCTTGATGCATATGAAATAACTCTATCATTCTGCATAAGGACACAACCAAGCCCTTTATTTTTTGCATCACTGTAGATCAAAAACCCATCATTCCTCGATGGTAGAGTTATGATCAGAGAATTCAATAATAAACTCTTTAGTTCTTCAAAACATTCCTCACATTCTTTTTGCCATAAAAATATAACCACTTTATGGGTAAGCTTGTATAATAGGTTGGATAATCGGGAATTGTTTTGAACGAAACATAGATATTAACATGAGAACCAATAAAACTACATACCTCAGTTATGTCGGTTGGTGTAGGCCATTCTTGATAATCTTTTGTCTTCACAGGATAAATGGATATTTCATTCGTAGAAACAATATGGGCAAGAAAATAAACAGATTGAGTCTAGAATTCACACCTGCTAAACATCCCATAAAATTAATTTATTTTAAGAGTCTTAAGAAGAATGAAACAGTGATTTTCAGGATATTCGTAGATTTTGTAGTATACCAATATATCATCAATAAATACCACAAAAACTTCATCAAGACATTCCATGAAAACCCAACTAATTAGATCCATTAAAATAGAGGGTGCATTAGTAAGTCCAAAAGGAATTACTATAAAAACATAATTCCCATACCTGGTTCAAAATGTTGTCTTTAGAATGTCTTCCCTCCTCACACACAATTGATGATATCTAGATCAAAGGTCAATATTTGAATAATATCGTTCTACATGAAGTTGATCAAATAAATCATTAATGGGAGGAAGAGGATACTTGTTCTTTATCGTAATAGCATTGATCTTCCTATAGTCAATGAACAACCTCATAGATCCATCTTTTTTTAACTAATAAAATAGGAGTGCCCCATGGAGAAACACTAGGGAGAATAAACCCTTTATTACTCAAGTCCTATAGTTTTATCTTCAGTTACACTAATTTTATATGGTCCATTCTATAAGGAGTCTTTGATATAGTCCTTGCACCAAGAATTAAATCAATAGAAAACTCAATTTTCCACTCTGAAGGATGTCTAGGTAAATCCTCTAGAAATACATCAATGTATTCTTGTACAATAGGTACATCCTCAATTTGATGATTTATTTCCTCACCCATAGGTATAGTTTTCTCTTCCTTTCCAAGAATTGAATTCATTAGAGATACTGAGGGTGGATCTAGAGGAGAATTAAATGGTGATGTTTCTTCCCTAAAGATAATAAATTCTAAATCATTCTCAAAAACTATAACTTCCTTCTTCTTATAATATATTTTTGTAGCATAATTTGAAATCCAATCCTTACCAAGGATTATATCAATGTAAATCATATAAAAAATGATAAAATTAATAGATAAAGAATGTTCATAATCCATGATGGGTACTGCCTAACACATATTTGTTGCAATGATACTTCCCATAGGTTTTTTGACTAACAACTCCTTTATTAAATGAAATTGGAAATATATAATTTTATTATTAAAATTGTAAGAGATAAAATAATGTGATGATCAATAATCCAATAATGAATTGGCTAAGTTTGAGGAAATTATTAAAGTTCTTACAACCACATTATTATGAATTTCAACCTCAGCGGTTTACAAGAGGGGGGGCTTGAGAGAGACCATGGCGATATTCTCCCCTCTGTGATGGAGAAGACATAAGTACTAGTCTCTCCCCCACGAATGGGGAGGGATACTCATCGCCCTCTTATAAGTTCGTTTTCTCATTCACTCTTCTCTCAGATCCTTCTTTCCTTCCCCCTTTCCCTCAAGTTTCTCTTGGCCCAAAGGTCCTAAATCTGCTTGATGGGCACCCAAATCATCCATTATCAACTGCGAAGTTCTTGGAGTCCTCAAATCTACTGCATAATACCCTGATTTCTAGGTTTAAGCAGCGTAGACCCTCCGTTGATTCATTCAACAGGCACGTCTTCAGCGTTTGGGAGTTGCAAGATAGGGTGATGATATGGATTTTGGATCATAAGAACATAATGATTCATTTTTATTTTGAGGAAGACCTAATCAAGGCTTGGGAATACGATCCTTGCTTCTTTAACGAATTCAGCTTTTACCTACTCTAGTGGTCCTTCGATTTGTGTATGAAGCGTGATACTCCAACAATGGTGACGTGGGTAATCTTTCCCAATATCTCCCTTTCATTCCAAAATCTGTCTATTATGCGAATACTAGTTAATCTTATTGGAAGATATATGTGTTTAGATAGTCGGACAGAGGCTCTATGTCACCCAGTTAATTCACGTGCTTGCGTGGAAATGGATGTGTCCAAAAATCTGTTCAAATATGTGTGGATCACAGTGGGTGAGGAATATCGCTGCAAGCACCAGGTGGTCTACGAATCATGGACAAATTTTTGTTCTGGATGTAAACTCTTGGGACATTCATTGGATGTTTGTCATAGGGGAACTCAGACGACTGCGAGGAGGAGTGGTGGTGGTCATGAAAAGGATTCTGAGGTGTCTGATGGAGAGGTGTCAGACCAACGGATTAGTTCTTTTGATGTTAATGGTGGAAAAGGTGCAGAGGGTGGGTGCTCCACAAGTAGCCCATGGATCAGAAATATGGCCTCTGAGGTCGATATTGGCTCATCATGACCTATGAAGAAGGTTGTCGTGCATCGGAACAACCCAACAGTTTGTCAGGTCTTTTAAGGATTGATGTAGGACCTGGCCGAACCATATGCCTGTAATGAGTTTATCCACAATAGTAGTGAGAGGGAAGAAAAAGTGGTTCTACATGATGAAAATAGAGTGGAAATGAAGGAGTATGCGTCAAAAGATATGGGGGTGCATATGGTGGATCTAGGGTTTAAAGGTATTGAAGAGGCTATTCTGAGGTCAGGGGGTACCGGTGCAATGGAGTCTCTGAGGATTCCTTCTTATACAGAAGTTGCAATGGTAGGAAAGGATCTGGAGGCAACAGAGAAAAGGGAGAGGAACATGCAGATGTAGAGAGTACTAGGTGAAACAAGAGCACCGTGTGTACCGGGGAAGTGGAAGAAGGGTGGTGAAGAGTTAATCAGAACATGAACCTACCCTTGGTTAACATTAGTAATCATTTTTATGGCCTGAGATCGAACTCTATAGATCCTATGTCCAATGAGGAGGAATGACCCTTAGGGATGGAGTCTAGGGCAGGGGAAAGCGATGGTGTTTCCTCAGAGGAAAGCTCACAGGGGGGATCCAGAAGAGGGCTCCACAACCCAAAGTTGAAGAAGGGACAAAAAGAAAATAGGGATCCAGGCAGCTGCATTGTGCATAAGAGGATCAATTCCAAATGATGCAAGGATTACTCATATCTCCCAAAGATTGTGGATACTAGATCAGCTAAAAAGGGTAGGAATAAAGTACAGAATGGAGAGGCTCTTAAAAAAGCACAAGAGAAGGAGACTGACTTGGTGTGTGGATCTGGATCAGCTGAAGATCCAATGTTAGATAAGCAAGGAACAGATAATAAGGATGATGCAATGGAAGATCAGCCTCAGAACCAGGATGTCCTGGAGGATTATGTTTCCCCTCCTCGTGCGCCTTAAGAGGTTCAGGAAGCTGATGAGGGTGAACTGGCTGTTATCATGGTTGGAACAGTGCAAGATGCTGTCGTAGAGGCCACGAAGGAGCCATGTGACATTCTTGTGCACTCTGAGGAAGAGATGCTAGAGAAGGTACTGTATTTTAATGCTTCTAAAGAGGATGTAGAAAGGTTGAATGGTGAACCAATTCAAGTGGATACTAATAGGAAGTAGGAAGACTGGATCATCAAGCAACATCTAATCATGACCAGAGGATCTAATGGAAAATAGATAATGGTTGAAGAATTCATGCAGACGTGGGACAAATTGATCTATCAATTTGAAGAAAAACTCAAATATAACCCTAATAAAAAGGTATCTAAACTTTCCTAGAATTTATATAGGGAGGATGCTTCTAATATATTGAAGTTTGTCTTTAAGGATGTCGTGGGGCCTAATTCTCCTACTTGTACTTGATGGTTTCTCACCTTCTTCCACAAAAGTGTGCTTTTAATAAAAATGTTAATTTGGAACAGGAACCTCAACAATTTTGATTAAAAAACCTTAGCCTTTCTCCCTTGGAATTTTTTGGGTAATATTTCCTTGATTCTAAGGATAATCATTTTCATAATGTCCCATCTCCTTGCAATAGTATCATTGAACATTTGTATCTTCTTTATTACCCTTACAATCATAGGAGTGGTGGCCTTTTTCTTCCAAAAGTGTAACAAACATCCATACCCTTTAGGAAAGTACTTGGGCATTTCGTCCCACAATTATCATAGGGTGGAAAGTCAACTCTTCCCTTCTTACCCATTTCTTTATTTCCATTTATAAGGTTTTTAGCATCCCTTTTATTCACTTTATTTCTTTTTAAGTCATAATACTAAGATAATTCCTTTTCCATCTTGATATCACATGAGACTATATCCTTGTTTGATGAGAAACATTGGGAGACTAGTGACCTTTAGACGAATGATTTTAAACCATCATTTAATCAATAAATATTTCTCCAAGGATTACTTATGTAGTCTACGACATTTATTTCAAACCTTGTGATGTTAGATTTATACATTGCAACAATATCATCCTCTTTTTTCCTCATATTCAGAAACTACCTTTCCATATGTTCTTGTTGTTCATGAGGTAAGTATCTATATAAGAATATTTCCTTAAAATCCCTACATTCTATTTATTATATTTCTTCCTCCTTTTTTATGGTTTGAATTAAAGAACACCACTGATCCGCATCTCCCAAAATATGATAAACTTACCTGACAAACTTCTACCATTCATTACATCCCAAAAAGATCAATATCTTTTCTAAAGAACATATCCAATCATTCTATATTAATGGGTTTGTAGTCTCATTGAATAATGGAGGTTGTTGTCACATAAAGAGGTCTAACATATCTCCTCCACATTGTTGATCCAGATGCTCTATATGGGTAATATTATTTTTAATAACATGAGTCAATTGTCCTAGTATAGTTATGAGTTACTCAGCACCAGAGCCAACATAATTATCTTTCATCAGAAGGAAATCCCTACATGGGATACGTGCATTCATGAAATTTCCATTCCTTCCACTAGTGACCATTTCTAAATAATGGCATACACTAGATTAGGTTATGAATCATAATGTATAATCTCAACTTAGAAAAATACTTAACATAAATTGAAATTCTATCAATAGCTAATCTCATAATCATAAACATGGATTCTTTGAAAAAAAAATATTTAATTCCTTCATAATGGGTTGTAATGAAAATATGAATTATCATAATCATATCCCCTAGGAGTGTCAAACTAGGTGCATAGTAATTCCCATTATTGTGTACCAGGATAACACAAATCAAGCCCAAAACACCTTGTCAGAGTTGTTATTACAAGGTACATATGTTACAGAACCATGTCCACTTGTAGTATCCAAACAAGGATATATTTTCTAGAAAGATCTACATAATCTATTCCTTATCAAAATTCTAGTATGTTCTTTTATTTTTATCTTCAAATAATATCTTATGGTTTTCCTATAATCTGGGTTTTCTAAATATAGTTTACAAGTTTTCTACTAAACTTCCTTTGATACTAACTGTAAGGACACAACTGCAATTTCTGGGTGTTGGTGCATTATTTTATTACATTGTCATGATTAAAAGAAAGTCATATCCCTAAGGAACTAATAGTTTAGTAGTTTTGGAAAACTATATTCAAACATAGTCTAACATTACAACTTGAAAAGAAAAAATGATATATCAACATCTTTGGAATCACACATAATCTCCTAGATTATCCTTGAAATTAATTCATAATCTACTTATTCAAAACTCGTGGAAAATAAAACATGTGAAATGGGTGAGCTCGGATTCATAGAAAGGTCAAATAGTATAGCATAAGAAATTATAAACATAAACATTATGCATTATGAATAACTAAAAATGTGTGCCTTTAATAATATACTTGAGTATAATATGGAAAGAAAAAAAACTAATTAAATAATGACATAAAATATTACCATGGATAATCTACTAGTAAAATAATCAAATGGACTGTCAATCTCTAGATTCATAATGAGGGAATTCATGATGTCATACATCATAATTACACTGTCAAGGCCTTATACCAAGACCATAATATCCATTCTTTTAAGGGCTCATGCCAAGACACTAGTTTCTCTCATGAGTCCTACCGATGCATCGAAGGTCTATATAATGACCCACAAATCACATAATAAGTCCAATTAATTCCACATATGAATAGGGATAAACATAAATAGCATATACATTTATATTAAAATCAACATATGAAATGTAAACAGTTTTCACCAATCATTAAACATAAACACTAACCATTTGAAATAATATATTGAATGGTATCAAGATATAAAATCCATAGTAAAAATTATCATAAACCATTCAATAAAATATGGTAGGTGATATCATAAAATATTAATCCCATAATAATCAATCAGGGTGTTGAAATAGGTAAAAATACTCTTATAAAATCATCGAGTAATTATTGAGATTAATTCTCTTCTACTTTGAAAAGAAGAGTTCTTTTAGAACTTTTTTTATAAAACCAGAAGTGAATTAAGGTATTTTTTAATAATAAAAAAACTTATTTTATAAAAATAAATATTTCTAAAAATATATTATAGCATGCCCTTGAAAATAGATAAGAATTTGAAAAATTCCCTTGAAACGAGCTTGTTTATCAGTAAGAATTTTTGAATGATCCTTTTAAAACATGAAACTCCCCATAAAAAAAAGAAGGATTATGGTTAGTAAAAATATATAGAAAATTTGAACAAGAATTTATGATGAGTAAATAAGAATAAATATTAATTTAATTGGGGTGAAGATAGACAAAGATCAACCCGAAAGAAAATGGAGGTTCGTGTAGAAAACCCTTATGTTATGTTCGAATATGATCCTATATTGAAATTATGGTCCTAGAAAATGAAATTAGAATTATTAATAAATTAATTAGAACCTAATAGACATTTAATTGATTTATTATATTTTTTTATGTTCACTTATGTTTGTTTTTATGGGTTAAGAGATTCAATATCATCGTTTGTGAGTGCTTGTTTCGTTAGTTTTCATGATCGGTTCGTTTGTATGGAAGTTAATGTAAAATGATAATTTAATTAAATAATTGATGTTATATGTTATTGATTTTCATAAATAAGGTTAAACAATCATATAATTCATTTGGTTAATTTTTTTAATGATGAATCATTAAATAAAATTTTAATGATAAATGCTTGAATGAATTTTGTGGTTTTTCGATCACCATGAAATCATTTTGTATTATAAATTAACAACATGTATGAAAAAATAAATCCAGAAAATTACATAGGATATATAACATATATTATGATTTTTTTCAACCAAAAAAATTGTTTCATGACTAGAATTTAATATGGTAATATACGTTGAAAACCCTTCGTCATTGAATGTGATAATTTAACACATCTCAGATGGTGTTTTCATTTCTAGTATAAAAGTAAGGGAAAGGAGAGATGATGATTAATTATTCCATTATCATAAAAACATTACAGTATATGTAATTTACTAGAGTTATCATAACATTTGGGGTAAATGAGGTGAGTAAATAATAAGAAAGAATGGAACTTGAAAGAAAATAAAAGAAATGAAAAGGGAATTTAACTCTTGAATATATCTTCCTTAAGTGCCTTTTTAGGGGATAGGATTTGGTATTTTGAAGATACCAAGGGCTTATATATTTTTTGAGGAAATTAGGAGGAAAATTTGGTAAATTTAGACTTTGAACAAGGCTTGATAGGAGTGAAGAGAAGAGGAAGTGATGGGAGGATTTTATAGTGGAGGAGAGGACTTATTTCCCATTATTTTTATCATTATATTATTATTTTGGCTCAAGAATATGAATAGTATTGATTCATGTGACTAAAAATAGTAATATGTTCATGTGAGTTTGAACCAATGGCCATTTACATCAGTCATGATTCAATAATGATGCAGAAATTCAGTTATTCGGCATATTTAATAAATTATTGAATTTCACTATTCAACAACAATTCAAATATTTCAGAAAAATCCAAATAATTCACCGTAACCATTTTACAAATGTGTAGAATTAAAATATAGACACCATTTTTTCAAAATAATTTTATAAATATGTGAAATTTTATTTTTAAATAAAATCATTATTTACTTGGAAAATACATATTTTAAATTGAAAACTGATTTTATAATACTTTCAAAAATTAAATGACGTCTCATAAAAATATAATAAAATATTAGGACCAAATAAAATTTATTTAAGAATACGTTTTATGAAAATTTATTTTATTTTAAATATATTTTTTTAATTTAAAATTGTAATTAAATATTTATTACTCATTAAAATACCAACACTTAATTTTTAATTTATAAAATACTATATTTCATTTATAATTTGTATAAATTTTATTTATAGTTTCACGGGTGTGGTTACTATTAATAAGGGTAATATCACTATTGATAAGGGTATGTTAATATTCATAAGGGTCATGTTACTATTCACAAAAAAATTTATGTTGATCTTATCATACTCTAAATATCTTTCAGAATGAAACCATGTATGTCAGTTTTTTGAAATTCAAAACAAAGAGGTGGAAAATTATGTTTAATGGATAGGTTGTCACAAATTAGTGTTTTTAGAGATTCATTATTCCATGTATTAAATATATTCATAAATCCTTGGGGTGTTACAGGTGCGTAGGCTGGGCTTGTTCCGGACTACTTGGGAAAACACATGCAATATTTTATGCCTTTTAATTCACTATTACATAAGGTATTTTCTTTTGAAACTTATCATCCTCATGTAAAATAGTAGCATCAAAAAATCCCCTTCCCCCTTAGTATTGGATCCAATAGAACAATGATGATCTAATCTTGTGGTAGAGATGAATATGAACACTGATGGATCCTTCATTCATTGTTCTTCACATGCTCATATACTTTTATTCTCAAGATTGGTGAGTGTTATGGATTATGAATCACATAAGAGATACATGAACTAATGGAACATGTAGGGTGGTCATTTAGGTGGTATATGAATGTGGTCCTCATAGGTACTCGAGTGTTTACAAATAACGCCTTCCACCGATCAATCCTTCTACTCGAAGGAATTGTTTTTTATCATCCTCCAGCTCTAGTCATGATAATTATTCATGAACTTCCTCTATAATTTCACTTGAGAAGTGACATAAAATAACTTATTATATTTAGATACATATGATGGGTGGTTTTGTGAGATGAACTCAACAAGGCACCTATGTGAGGTGACCTCAGTGAAGAACCTACATGAGGTGAACTCAACGAGGTGCCTGTGTGAGGTGATCTCGCTCCATTAATGGATCAACTTCCTATCATGTAATTATTAATCATAAAATTTAACCTTAGAATATTGATAATCTTTACTAAAATAAAACTTCAAATAATTTCTTAAAAATTTCCAAGGTCTTCTCAAACAATTCGAGTCTCTGATGAACTGGTCAGTGAACACATCAAGGAGATGTTGGATGTCATCAAGGCATATTATTATAAAGTGTGAAACTACACTCTTACAGATTTGGAAAAGAAACTAAATAACCATATTCATGATTATCTAGAGATAGAGACAAATTAAATTTATTATCATAGGTTGTTTACAGTTGTAATCACTCCAAATATGAAAAATTATCAGCCACTATTTTAGTTACAGGAGTACATGAATTTTACTACTGCCAACATCTCATCTAGGGTTGCATTCATTAATAATGGAATGGAACCCTCTACATATTTTATCATCATTAACATTACCATTTTTATTAAAAAAATAGATATAGATAAAGAGAAAACAATAACTAGGGGGCAAGAAATAATGATGTTCAAGAGCATCGCCCAAAATCAAGTTCACCCCCTCGGGTTTAAAATGAGAAAGATGAGAAAGATAATTGATCGAGGTACCAGGGGTCTTCGTAGAGGCCATGTAATCTTCCACCTTGTTACCCTCTTTTCACATGTGAGTGACTCGTGTGTTACTATCAATGAGGGCTTTTCATTTCCTAATTATGTATACAATAGACCAGGGTATGGTACCTTTCCCATGCAAGGCGTCTTGAAGAATCATAGAATCCGACTCCACTTGGGAGATGCAAAGATCCCTCTACCAGCATATGGTAATACTTGAATGAATCTCTTTTCCCTTCTCCTGCAAAGAATTTACATTTCCATAATACACCGTGAATTTTAAAACCACACTACCTATGGAATCTCAGACCACGCCACCACCACACATTTCACCCCCATGAAAGAACCATCATTATTATGTTTGATCCCAACTTCAAGAGGGCTCCATCAAACCCATTTCCCCTGTTTCCTAATACCTGACTTATGGGCCACAACATGAGGTGCAAGCATCTTGCAGAGAGAGGGAGTCTGAAACTATTTTCCATCGATTCCACACAAATCGACCAGGATGCACCTTACCCTGGCAATTATGTATCTCTCTATAAAAGAGACCAATAAAAAGGTTGGAAGAAATATTGAGACCTCTTTTCTATAGTAGATGTCAAACCAGAGTTTATGTGGGTGTACTACGTGCACCAGACTTATGTTGAATTCTAATTATAACTAAAAGTGGTTGTTATGTACGTGGATTTTTGGGTGGACCCAATATATGTTTACAAGAATCTAGATATCACTCTTGAGCAACAAAGTCAATGGAACCTGTAGATGAATGACTTTTATCTAAAACATGAAGAATTTGGCATCAGTTTTTGGGATGTTTAGAAGACCTTAAGAGAAACCATTCATATAGTGATGTATGATGAGTTTATCCCATAAAACGCAATGTGTTTTGATTCTAAATTAATGTCATATTTGGATTATGAGATGTTAAATATGGTCTGAGATCTCAAATAGAAAGACCCCTCACCAAGGGGTGATGCCTATTCGGGGGAATGGATAATGATTTTCCGGGAGCCAAAATAGAAGGTCCTAGCTTCATGATCCCAACAGGATGGCCCCCATTGGATAAATAAAGGAATACCTTGTATGTTTTTTCCTATGTTGGTGCAAGGGAAATATGATTAGTGGGTTAGATTGTCAAATATAAGATACCTACTAGAACACATCATGTCGTCTTCTTAGAATTGTTTTTAAAAACCTACATGCTACCGATTCATGATTCTAATGGAGGTATAAGGCCATGGACATTCATTGTGTTAGCCAACTATAACGGCTCAAGCCTGCTCTTCCTGATTTAGTGCTTGAAAATGCTATGTAATTTTTTTATAAAAGAAAATGAACAATTACAAAACATGTTAAACAAATGAGGAACTTTTATCGGTCCAGGTTCTAGAGTTTTAGACAAAACCATACATTTATCAGAGTTGAACAAAAATAAAACGATTGTCTACTACGCTTCTGCGTGTGCTACACCAAAAACGTTGAAGTCTGATTTAGAACTTATATGATTCCTATGAAAAACATTTCAAGACAACGGGGTTAGAATTCAATTTACAAGTAAGTTTTTTTAAAACCTTTGATAAATATCATTAAAAATATCACTTTTATAATACATTTGAAATATTCTAATAGAAATACATTTGTAAAACAACCATTACAAAATATTATAATGCTTTGAAAATTAATTATATTTCGAAAACGCTTTTAAAATAATCTAGTGATTCAATTTAAAATATTAAGCAAGACCTTAAAAACAAAACAGCTGAGGCCACTCGAAACATTGAAGGCTATCTTGGGCCTACCCAATTGAGGTATGGATTCACTATCCAATTCCCTATCGTATTTAAAATGTTAAAGTATCAGTTTTTATAAAACATTTTTGTATTAGCTTTCCTTATATACATATAATTTTCACTGTTATTTTAGTTTCGATAAAATATATTTATAAACATGCATATAACAAATAAATACTAATATTTACTAAAAATTATATATTCAACTATGTACGATCAATTATCATGATACATGACATTTCATAATCACACGAATGATTAATCAACATCCACGCATTTAAAATTTCAACCATATTGCCATAAAAATCCATTTTTGTAATGTTTATTTAATGATCAAGTATATATGTATATATATATATATGCATATGCATGTATGAAAAAATATCGATATATGGTCATAATCGTCATATGAGTATGACATGCATGTAGATCCATCATATGAATTAATAAAATTCCATAAATAATCAATTACTATATTTTTTTTAAATAAATAATTAATCAAATAATAATAATTATTGTAATTAAAAGGAAACATAATCTTGATCCTTACAAAATATGTTTGAAACATAAAATCATAATTTTGGATTAAATAATATCTCGTTAAATTTGGGAAATAAAACATTTAGATTATAAAATTACATAATTTATGGTGATCAATCAATTTTTTTTAAAATAAGGAAAAATAATTTCAACATTATTGATTATTTAAAATTAGAAAAATAGATGGCATGAAACATATAATTCCATAATAATCATAGAATTAAATAAATATACATATAATTATAGCTTTTTTCAAAAAATAAATATCATAATTTTGATATAAAGAAATGAATTATTCCTTACAACAATAAAATGGAATTTAAAGTGTAAATAAAGAATCTGAGAATATATAACCACTTAAAAATAATAATATGAAATTATATAAAAAGTATTTCGAAGATACGAAATCCCTTACAAAAACCAGAAAAATAAATATTATAACTTGAGATAAATATTCAAAGGTCTATATGAAAAACTAGAAAATAGAATTTATAAATTGAAATTAATAAACCAAATTCTCTTACAAAAATAAAATAAAATAGTAGAGTGAGTATTTGAAAATAAATAGTCCCTCACAGAAAATAATATTTAAAATTAATCAAAATATTAAAAAAAATACTTCCCCTACATGTATTTTAAGAGTGTTCTTCCAATTTGGTATACTCTTCGGACCCTAATTTCTCACTTTCCCATTGTGTATTTTCTCTTAATAGAATGTTTCAGAAAAAAAAGGAATATATCGATCGGACCTATCCTCTAAAACTTCTCTTCCAAACTCTTAATCACCGTACAACAAAAAAAATGGAGACATGATGCTTTATATAGCAGTAATCATACATCAAATTTAATTCAAATCATATTGAAATTAAATTGATGTATTGTGGATCCATTCAAAAACAAATAGAAAACCAAACTGTATTCATTTCATATAGATAAGAGTAGTAAATTGAATTTGTTGTTTTCATAAAACATTGATTTTCATTGCACAATAATCTAATTTGAAAATGACTTACAACAAAATCGAATGGACCAAAATTAAAAAATATAATCTATACTGTTTTAATCATTGATGGTTAAAGAAAAATCCAAAACAAATAAGAATGATTCTATGAATTTGGCACAAGATACAAATAATAGATAAGTGTTGGGATATGATTAATAATAAATCCAGGAAAATTTATTTTCAATTGAGACATGAACATTAAAATCAACACAATTGATTTGCATAAAAAATTCAATGTATTGATTATAAGGGACCAAATATGACAAAATCCAAGAAGAAAAATCAATAAATTGATAAATTGGACTTTAATACCCTCTAAAATGATTCTAAACCGAGATTAAGATTACGAAAATTAATTTACTAACACCTACATGTAGATTTGTGAATCTAATAACAGGAAGATGGTCATGAGGGGATCTCTAATCTTCTCGATCCTCATCAATCACTTGAAACCCCAAATCGAGTTCAGACATGGTGTTTCGAAACCTCTACATGCAATCAAATGATGGGTGACGTCTGGGATTTAATTAAAGGTCTAAGTAGCACTACAGAACTCGAGCACACATTCTATGAATCCTAATTCGAGTTTGACCTCGCCCAAAATCTCCTCTACCCATTGACTTCAACATCAACGCGATGATCTCTCTTCCCAAATACGCATAAATTCTTTAGATCTTGACTAAAACCCTCACAATGCCCTACATTCTTGCGAACCCAAAACTCATTTTCATTTTTTTAACTTCATTATCCCATTTTTATTTTCTATTTTTTAACATATCATCGTCATTTTATTTTAAAAGAATCCCATATTTATATATATAATATCATTTTTAAATAAATATTATCATTTGACTATAATTATAATCCCGAGTTTTCTTATTAATAAATCACACAATTTCAAATATACATACATATATATATATATTGAAAATAATAATAATCTTATTATAATTATAATAATATTTAAAAATTTTATAATGTTATATTAGTTTATTTAGTAAATTAATATCATTTATGAAGTTAAATTTATTTAATAATAATATATTTATATAATGAATCTTAAATTGTAATATATGTGTATATATATTAGCATTCAAATAAATTGGTCTTAAATAAGTTCATTTATTTATTTAACACTTTATGTTTACTTATGTATTGTGAAATAATGTTTTCTTAAATATTTCTTTCTAATTTAAACACAATTTATAGTTATAAAACCAATTCATAAATATATACTATATTAAAAATAATATTATTTTTCTTTTTAAACAAAATATGTTATGATTAATATTAATTTTGATTATCATTATTTATAAGAAAATATCATGTGAAGATACATTATTTCATGGAAGTATAGTTAATATGTTTCCATGTATTTAAAAAATGAAATTTTTAAAAAAATTACAATTCAAAGTATCCAAATTTAATTTGGATTAAATGAAGTCACATAAAAATATTTCACTACATTAATTATTTAAAATGATAATTAATAAATTAATTAAATAAAATATTTGGGATGTTACTCCGCCCACCCTTAAATGAATTGCGCCCTCACAATTCATGTGTCGGACTTACGATAATTAAGAATTTTCAACTTCAGAATTATAGAATGTCTAAGGGGATGAAACTAACTATAGGAAGTTCTAACGCATAGATTTATTTTTCCTCAAAAGACTGCATCTAATCTCCAATGTTTTCTAGACCGTGCCTCTGATACCAATTATAATTCCACAAGCCCTCTCTTCTGGAATCAGGGATTGAAAATTCTTTGTCATTTTTTATAATAGAAAATGAACAATTACAAAACAATTTAAACAAATGAGGACCTTTTACCAGCCTAGGTTTTAGAGTATTGGAAAAAACCTTACATTTATCATAGATGAACAAAAATAAAATGATTTTCTACTATAATTCCATGCATGCTACATCAAAAACATCGAAGTCTGATTTAGAACTTATATGATTCCTGTGAAAAACATTTAAAAACAAAGGGGTGAGCATTCAATTACCTAGTAACGTGTTTTTAAAACCTTTGATAAATATCATTAAAAATAACACTTTGATAATACATTTGAAATATTCTGCTCGAAATACATTTGTAAAACAACCTTTACAAAATACTATAATGCTTTGAAAATTAATTATATTTTAAAAACACATTTAAAATAATCCAGTGATTCGGTAGAAAATATTAAACAATCCCTTAAAAACAAAACAACTGAGTCCACTTGAAACATTGAAGGCTATCTTGGGCCTACCCACTTGAGTGATAGATTCATTATCCAATTCTCTATAATATTTACAATGATTGAGTACTAGTTTTTATAAAATATTTTTGTTTTAGCTTGACTTATATACAAATAATTTGCACTAGTGTCGTAGTTTCGAATAAAATTTATAATCATGATTGGAAAAACTAAAAACTAATCTTTACAGAAAATTATATATTCGACTTGGTATGATCAATTCTCATGATACATGACATTGCATAATCACATGAAAGATTAATCAACATCCATGCACTTAAAATTTCATCCATATTGCCATAAAAATCCATTTTTGTAGATAAAGTATATATATATACCTCTATATATATGTATATGCATGTATGAAAACTTATCGATATATGGTCAAAATCATCATATGAGTATGAAATTCATGTAGATCCATAATTTTAATTAATAAAATTCCATAAATAATCAATTGCTATTTTTTTTAAAAATAAATAATTAATCTAACAATAATAATTATTATAATTCAAATAAAACACAATCTTGATCCTTAAAAAATAAGTTTGAAACATAAAATCATAATTTTGGATTAAATAATATCTCGTTAAATTTAGGAAATAAAGAATTTAGATTATAAAATTACATAATTTATGATGATCAATCAAATACATGATGAAAATAAGGAAAACTAATTTCAATTTAATTGATTGTTGTAAATCCAAAAAATAGATATCATGAAACATATAATTCTCTAATAATTATAAAATTCAATAAATATACATATAAATATATCTTTTTCAGAAAATAAGTATCATAATTTTGAAATAAAGAAACAAACTATTCCTTACAACAATAAAATTTACTTTAAAGGGTAAATAAAGAATCCAAGAATATATAATCCCTTTAAAAAACAATAATACGAAATTGCATAAAAAGTATTTTGAAGATATGAAATCCCTTACAAAAACGATAAAAATAAATATTATAAATTACGATAAATAATAAAAGGTCCGTATGAAAAACTATAAAGTTCAATTTAGAAATTGAAAGGAATAAACAAAATTCCCTTACAAAAATAAAATAGAATTGAAGAGTGAGTATTTGAAAATAAATTATTCCTCACAGAAATAATATTTCAAAATAATAAAAATCTTAAAAATAAATATTTCCCCCATACATATATTTATAGAGTCTTCTTCTACATTGATATACTCTTTGGATCCTAATTTCCCACTCTTCCATATTAAAATTTCTCTTAATAGAAAGTTTTATAAAACAATAGAATATATGGATTGGACCTCTCCTCTAAAACTTCCTTTCTAAACTCTTACTCACCGTGCAAAAAAAATGGAGACATGCTGATTTATATAGAAGTTATCATACATCAAATTTAATTCAAATCATATTGAAACTAAATGGAAGTATTGTATATCCATTCAAAAACAAACAAAAAATGAAACTGTATTAATTGCATATAGATAAGTGTAGTAAATTGGATTTTTGTTTTCCTCAAACATTGATTTTCCTAGCACAACAAAATGATTTGAAAATCACTTATAACAAATTCAAATGGACCAACATTAAAAAAATAGAATCTATACTGTTTTAATTACTAATATTTAAAGAAAAATCCAAAACAAATAAGAACGATTCTATCAATTTAGAACAAACAAAAAATAATAAATAAGTGTTGGGATAAGATTAATAATAAATCTATGAAATTTTTTTGACAACTAAGACATGAGAATTAAAATCAACACTATTGGGTTGCAGAAAAATTCAATGTATCGATTAGAAGGGGACCGAATATGACAAAATCCAAGAAAAAAAATGAAGAAATGGACAAATTAGAATTTAATACCCAATAAAATGATTCTGAAATGAGATTAGGATAAGGAATATTAATTTAAAAACACTTGCAGATTTGTGAATATGATTACTGGAAAAAGATAATGAGGGGATCTCTAATATGATCAATCCTCATCCATCACTTGAAACCCTAAACTGAGTTCGAACATGGTGTTTCGAAATCTATACATGCAATCAAATGCTGGACGAATCATGGGGTTCAATGGAAAGTCGACATAGCCCATTCGAACTCAAACTTGAATTCTCTGAATCCTCATTTGAGTTCGAACTCACCCAAAATCTCATCTACCCATTGACTTCGACATCAGCGAGATGAGCTCTCTTCCCGACTACACTTGAATTCTCTGGATCATGACTGAAACCCTCATGACACCTCACATTATCATGAACCCGAAACTCATTTTCATTTTTAACACCATTATCCCGTTTTTATTTTTTTTAACAAATTTTCATCATTTTATTTTAATTGAATTTGATATTTATATATATAATATCATTTTTATATAAAAATTATTATTTGATTATAATTATAATTCCATTTTTTCTTATTAATAAGTCATACAATTTTAAATATATATATATATATACATACATATATATATATATACATACATATATATATATATTGAAAATATTATTAATTTTGTTATAATTATAATAATATTGAAAATTCTTATAAAGTCATATTAGTTCATTTAGTAAATTAATATCATTCAAGAAGTTAAATTTATTTAATAAAATTTTATTTATATAATGAATCATAAATTGTAATATATGTTTATATATAATAACTTACAAATAAATTGGCCTTAAATAAGTTCATTTATTTATTAAAAACTTTATATTTACTTATGTATTGATAAATAATGTTTTATTAAATATTTCATTCTAATTTAAACACAATTTATATTTATAAAACAAATTAATAAATATATACTATATTGAAAAAAATATTATCTTTTTTTAAAAAATATTATGATTAATATTAATTATGATTATCTTTATTTATAAGAAAATATCATGCAAAGATACTATATTTTATGGAAGTATAGTTAATATGTTTTCATGTATTTAAAAAAATGACATTTTTGAAAAATATAATAATTCAAAGTATCAAAATTTCATTTTGATAAAATGAAATCTCTTAAAAATATTTCACTACGTTAATTATTTAAAATGACAATTAATTAATTAATTAATTAAAATATTTGGAATGTTACCCCAACTTAGAAGAGGGAAGAACATAGGGTTAGAATCCCCTATCATGGAAAAGATACATTGATGTTCATTGCATGTATATATAGGGAATCCCTTATTCAAGATTATAGGTACGTTTCAAGTGTTGTGGGTCTATATTGTGGTATAATTTAGTTATAATTCTTTTCTGATTGATGTTAGAGTAATTAGAGGCCACTTTTGATCATTTTTTAGTTTTTTTATTTCATCCAACCATTATCTTTTAAGTATGGTTACACCATAATGATTTTCAATATACTGATAGAATTAAACTTATTTATGTGTGGGGATCAACCCACTAGAACATTGATTAAAAATTGAAAAGTTGATAATGATCTAAGATCATACATGAAAGCCTTCAAGTATATTATGTTGGAAACCCATATTGATGGTGAGGTTATTTATGCAGCCTATGCTTCATATAGATTCTCACGCCAATTTAAGTGCCTTCAACAATAAGTTGTATACCCTCCCATTCATGTCTGATTATAAAAGCTCCCAATGGTGTCCTAAAATATGTAGATCCAATTAGATCTAGAGGTATCTCAATATTTAATAAATAATCCTACATCAAATTCATATAATGGACTGAATTCTGGGTATGTTAATTCATGGATATCATCATTCCTTCAACGGGTGTTGAAAACTAGAATCCCCCAATTTCAATATGTGGAAACCATCAAATAGGGGATACATTGTAAGAAGTCCCAACATAAGGATAACAATGGAGGAACTCTATAATCATCACAATGATCATATATTTGGGGAATACGGCATAATAGAGATGAAGAGACCACACTTATTGAGCCTAGGTGGTCTAGTAATCACAACCATGAGGGGACTCATGCTCTGGTTTCCCAGTCTCTTTATGAAGTTGAGAGGCCTAAAAAAACATTAAATTGAGGTAAATTGGTTCTGATTCACAATCATCTTGGGTGGCCTCAAACTATTTACAGATCGAGTTAGTTTTGTTCTACCAATATAAGACTTTTGACGCTAAGGACTTGTGGTCATTTCTTCACACTAGCTTATAGATCCTGTAGATTGGGGAAGTTTGAGCACCATTAAGCCTCTAGTATTATACTAATCCTAATCTGGTGAGGAATTATATATGGGACCTATATATGCTTATATATTCCACTAATGATTGTATCCTAACCACAAACAGAGTTAATGATAAGATATTATTGGGTGCTGCTAAGGGGTCACTGATCTGTCTAATGATAAATTGGATGAATTCCTAAATATTGGTGATGTATTATTCCCTCATTACCATACTTTTACTTACCTCCCTCCATTTTTAATAGGTTATATTGATGAATAAGTAAACAACTTTGATTTGTAGAGGGAGGAAGAAGAGGTGGAAAAATTGGATTCACTACGATACGACCAGACTGGTACCCTTATCAAGGCTGAGGGGACACTCTCAAATCAATGGAATTGTCCCCAATATAAAGGTTCATAGAAGAGTAAATGGAAAATTGAGGTCCTTGTCTTCAACCCTAGTACCAATAATTGAAGAAATGAGTGTTATCCTCCCTCTGCTGAATGTAAAGGAGAAACAAAGAGTGAAAACATTATCCAAGTGCATCGTTAGTCATGGTGAGTTTTTTAAACATCATTTATTCTTAATTTGTCCCAAATATGCATCTAATAGTACCTTTAGACTGCAGTATCAACTTTCCTCTATTCTATGAAGGGAATTAGATATGACCCTCTATTAACTAAGGAGGGTTCTCTTAATGAGGTGAATATAATTTCTAGAATTTCTGTCCCCCTAGTGGGAAAAGTGTCATGGGATAAGAACACATCTTCTTCTTATAGTGAAGTGGGAGAGAAAATTCCGGGTAATTTCCAACATGTATCATAAGATGTTATTTGTTCATCACTAACTCTTTCTCCTTTCAACATTTCAAAACCCCCAAATGTACTGTAGAATCCTATGTTAACCATCATTGGCCATATCACTATCCCAAAAGGGTTTAATAGGGGTCTCGGAATGTTTGATGAAGGTGATGGTGTTGATCCCTCTTCAGCAAGGCTTTAAAAGAATGTTCCTGATGAAAATACACCTGATGACACTGATGGTAGAGCCAATTTGGATACTGATTCAAGTGTATTAGATACCCCTAATAGTGATGATACTAAATTACATGGATCATTATATAATTAATTAATGGAAGAACCTTTTCAAGAAATTGATATTCTCAGATCCTTGGAGGATTTTGACAAATTTAATAATGTTTTGGATGTATGTGAGTTTACCATTTAGTGTTTTATCACACAAAAAACCTCCTTATGTCTAATATATCGAATCAAATATATTAACATTCATATATTTATCTTCTCAAAACATTGACAGGGTGATCCATGATTAGGTTGTGGAGGTTCCTCCTACTACCTTTGTGGAAGGAATAATATATCAAAGTTCTAAAGCATGGGATTCTTATGATCCTTCAATGGTAGGTCTTGAAAAAACATAGAAAGATACTCCACATTATGAGATTTTATCTCAAACTATTGATTTTATGGATACTATAGATGAATACATTGATGAAAATGATCCATCAATGATTGGGTGTCATCAGCCACTTTCATACACTTTTTCTTTTCTCTATACTATCTTTCAATGTTGATGAATAATTTCATTCATCATTTTGTACCATCATCCCAAATAGTCAAACATGATGGGGAAGTCACCTCAGTGACTCAACTGACGGTGGAAGGTTAGGGTGATGTTACTCTATGAAGGATAGAACAATCTAATTCTATAAGAAAATTAATTTTGTTGTACACATATCATCCTGAAACTAGATCCACAGTAAGCCAAGTGGTTCAAGATGATCTTTGGGTTTGTTCTCAGTTCATATAGAGAGACATAAGGGGGTTAGTTTCAAAGACACCTATGATGGATCTTCCCTCAAAAATCATCATCTCTAGTGTATGTTCAGCATGTTGGGGCATGGCAGATTCTATTACCACATGATCCCCAATAGTGTGAATGAAACTTTTAGCTAGTGGGAGCAAGAAAAGGAGTCACAATAACTCCTTATTAACGAAAGGATTACCGTTAAAACCAATGATCATCAAGAAACATTATCCTAGTAAATGATAAATCTTTCCAAGAAGTTAGAGGACTTAATTCAATGTGTTGATGAGAAATACCTTCTAATATTACATCTCAAACAAAATATGGATACTGCTAGAGGGAAGCTCATACAGCTTCACAATTTACATGAAAAGGTTTAGGTTGATGGAAATATTCCCATTGTGTCTATAGTGGAAGATATTTTCCATGTTCAGGATGATTATACTATCCATCTTATCAGTCTTTGACAAGATGTTGATAAGGCTCAGGATTCCCTCAAAAATTCCAAATTTATTTTGATGATATTTTTTAAAGTATGACAGAGGGACTCCAATTTTTTGATGCTCTTTTGAATTTTTCTCCATGAAAGAAAATATTTTTTTCCTCAACCATCTTCGTCTTTATCCTTGTTTCTCCCTATAGTTATAACATAACACTGAATTTAGATTATTTAACTAAACTTCCTTGTGTCAATGTGTTGTAATTAAAATAATAGGAATATGAATATGATCTATATTTTTCTAAGGTATTGGGACCCTATGTGTGTAATTTGAATGTTGGTAAGGCACCATGGAATTACCTATAAATTTTGTGTCTTTTGCGTCATCACCTTAATTTTTTCCGAATTATTATATAAATATTACTTAGTGAGTGAGACTTTACTTTTTCTTATGATGCCCATTAAAGGATTTCAACCTAAAAAGATTAATGTATTTTTTATTTCAATTTATCAATTTGTCCTAAATCATGCGGAGTTCTTGTCTAGAGAGATAAAACTCATCTCTTGCCTAGGGTTCCCTTTCGAGGTTTTAATCCTGGAAAGCATTTTTTATCTTTAATTGTCAGTTTGAGGTCTTATAAGATGGACCAATTAAATAAATGTTTTAGGTCAAATAACTTTGACCATAAGTTACATGGATAATGAACCCAAGTATGTGTTGTAGGAAAATAATGATACAACACTTCTTAGACATGAGGATGTAAATTTTTATGTCATGATTTTGGAATTTCCAGGCCCAATGAGATGACATGGGGTGAGTATGCATGTAATAATCATTGACCATGATCAACAACCAACTACCAATGTGATGTTTTCTAGGTGTATAGAGATAGAGGATTTTTTCTGACGGATGAAAATGAATTTGATTTATAGGCCATATTTCAAGTAGTATTATACAAATCCATGTTTAAAGTGTATTGCGCATATTAAAAAACGGTTTCCTTTAGAGATAGTAACCCGTATTACTGATGGTCGTGGGAGGTTTGTGGTTATCTTAATTTTCCAAAACCATGAAGTGTAGTTTTTGAATATAATGCATCCAATTATGATTAAAAAATTTATATTAGAATTTACCATGTATGAGGGAACATCATTTTACTCTAATAAAGAGTTTTTCAATGGTGGGACTCACACTGTATTTCCAAACACAGATTAGAACCATGTATGCGAGAGAGAGAGGGTATAATATTTTTTTTGTGTTCATTAGGAATAGAATGAGAAAACTATACATCACTATATATCCCATTTAAATGAGAATAAATCCACATATATTTCTGACATAAATTCATTATAGGAGACCAACACTTTGAATGATGGTCATCATAGGCATGGGCTGCAACAGTTCATATTTTTATATTATGCAATTGGGATGTGAACCATTTAATTTAAAATTATTCAATAAGGATGTTACCCTATGGTTTAAAATCATGTGATATGGACACCTAGTGTGCCGTTGAAAGTCTTAAATCTAGAACTATATTTTTCATATTGATACTGCCAAGAGTGTTACAACTTTCTATGGGTGTTAACAGGGATGTTCATAAGTTGTGGCCACTGAGTTCTAGGATCCTAAGGAGTAGGATGAGACATGCATGTAAGAGATGACTTCAGACCATGTTTTAAAATTGTTTTCCATTATAATATCATCAAAGTGTATAGAGATAAGAGAATTCTCACATGTTATGGAAATTAATTTGACTGATATTCTACATTTGGAAGCTTATTATGAAAAGATATGTTTTACGGTGTATTATGAATAGTCAAAATGGAGCTTCATTGGGAGTTGGATTCTCTTATCATATATATCCATAGAAAGTTTATAGGGATATGAGTCTTCCAAGACAGGAAGTGTGATTTTTTAAAAGAATGTTCTTGAGTATGAAGGGTGTAATTAGGCAAGAATTGACTAGAAATGTGTAGACTATTCCTTATATAAGTTTAAATCATCTATAATGAATGGGAAATAAATTTATTGGACCTAGGATTTAATATCTGGGCATCACTATATATCATGTGGTAATACGAATCTGGTCACATGTAGTTCTAGAGAAAGTTCCCTACACATGTATAATCTGTATACATGGAGAATCATTTTTTCAAATACGGGGTCATGAATGAAATGAGAACCCACCCTAGACTCTCTCATGTATATCTAACTCATACATACAAGAGTGGGGGAATATTTATTTATTTTTGGTTGGGATCAGGGTGGATAATCCTAGAACTATTATGTATCTTATTGATATGATACTCAAGATACATGTAGTTATATGATAGATTCCCCACACTAATCTAGTTCTTGTGAAGGGAAGGGGGATTTTATTATATTATGGATGAGATATGATTATAGAATATGGGCATAACTATGTACCTCATTAGAATTATATTCAATCCACATGTAGTTATGAGGTTTATGTGTTGTAAGGGGCAAGTAGCCATAATGGTGGTTCTCTCAGGAAAAGTCCACAATAATGGAAAATTTAACATCGTATGAAAGAGAAATCAACCATGAAAATTAAAATCATGTATAAAGTATGTAGGTTTCCCAACATAGAGTGGATTTATGAATTCCTTCATTTCATAAGCTCCTCTTAAATGGAGTACACACCATTTATGGTTTTAGTGGTTATATCGCAAACTGACATGACCATGATAAGGGGACCTTAACAAGATTTATAATGCCACATAAGCTATTATCGGTGTGAGAAACAATGAATAATTAGGTATTACATTTTTTGAATGGGATAAACTTTAATAAAACTAGTGTAGAAATTGATTAACACCCGTGGGTACAGAGTGGAAGTGTTAGTTTGTAAGGAGGTAACTGATGTGAATGAATAGCATAGTGTCAAACACCATCAAATATAATCATTCCCAAGTTCATAATTTTTGGTTGGACCTGATATATATGGATTATGTATCTCTACATGTCCTATAGAAACTGGAATCTAGCAATATGTAGTTCTGATGAAAGGATTCCCTAGACTGATTTGACTCATATTTGGGGAATGGGGTTTCATTGTTTTTGTTTTTTAGTGAGAAATATGATGAGAGAACTAGGATTCATTATATATCTCATCAAAACAACAATAAATCTATATTTAGTTCTCATAATTCCATGAAATTTAATTTCATGTAGAAATGATGTTCTCATGGAATAGATTCCCAAGAATTTGGGAAATAATCTCATGAAATGCAACATATATTCATAACCTGAGGCATCCTATTGTTGTCTCTCAAGACATCCTATGCTTGGTTCATTGAGTAAGTCTATATTTTAGTTTTATGTGATAAAGATGTTATCATAAAGTTTAACATATTGTGACTAGGATGGTAGGGGCGATGCCTATTGGGGTTTTGTGATAAGGACTACTCTGTATTGTTTAACATCATGTGGTAAGGACAGATTATGTCTTTGAGTTTTGGACTATTTGAATAGGACCCTATGTCATTAATCATATGAAATATTTCATAATAAATATTATATTGGTAGGTAGGGTAGTATGCTCACTTTCCATGGTGATCAATAAATATTCAGCATTGGAATAGAAATTATTGATACAAAAAGGTATTTCCTATTTTGGTTCAAGCTTTGGAGGTTTATTGCTATGAATAATCAGGGACTTGGGGATCAAAACTAGTTCCCCTTATAGAAATGAAAAAAAATCAAACTTTTTTATTGAAAGACTAAGCTATTAGACTTTGATGAACCTTCAAATGACTCACAGTGTATAGTCTTTTTTCATTGAGTTGTTCAAATTCATTTAATCACTTTTGGGACTCTTTATCTATGGAAAACAAAAAAAAATAGAAATTCATAGTGAATGAAACTATAATTTTATGGGATATATGGTTCTGTACTATATACAAATGAATAAGGGGTTTCCTTTGTGGTTGTAGAAGTTGTGGTACAATATACCCACAAAGCATGTAAAAAATTTGGGCCCAAATTTCTTGTCCTTTCCCACCACTTTCAAGAGTATGTTTAATAGGGTTTTGTTTAAATCCTCTATCTATCTATTTTCTACTACATGATTGAAGTGTGAATGATTAGAGTTAATGTCATATTATTGGTTTATACTCTCTAATTTAGAGCAATAGAAGTTGGTGTTGTTTTTTAGTAGTATTTCACAAGTGACACCAAACATGATAATGACATTGGAATTCAGGAAATTGATAATTCTTTTTTGTCCCAACTTCTTTAAGGGGTATTGTTTTAGCCCATTTGGAGAATTAGTTGGTACAAGTGAATATATAATTAAATTTATCAGTTTTATAAGGAGAGTATGGTCCCAAAACATCAATTCCCATTATATAGAATGTACAGGTTTATTTTTCGGTGTTTAATAACTATATAGGTTGATGAATAAAATTGGCATGCACTTGGAAAGGATGAAATTGTTTTGTGAATTGTGTACAATCTTGCATCATCAAAGGCTATAAATATCAAAACCTATGGATTTGGTGAGAAATATTGGTTCCTGACTGATGAGATCCATATGCACCAACATGGACTTATTGCATAATGGAGATAGTCTCCTCTATATTAATGCATATATGGAGGATTCAATCAGATTCTCATTTATAGAGGATCTTCTAATTCCTCAAGCTATCATAGATCATGAAATTGAATACTTGCAATTAGATCTACTCTTTTCTAGATTTTTTCAACATAAGAGTCCCACATCAAAGATACTCTTGGATAAGAATCACCCCCCATTCATAGGATTATTTAGTTCATGGGTATAGTTGGCCTCCTTGATCTCTTCTATGATACTCTGAAAAAACAATGATACCATTCTGTGATGTCAAATTCTTATGATTGTATCACCCCTATATTGATATTTTAAATATATAAATTAATTTTCCAATGTGTCTTCCTGATCGTTCTACGAGTGCAGGACATGATTCAGTATTGGCTTTTAGTGTAATTTTTCCATCAATCCTTGGACATTTCAATGAAAGGGGAGCATCTCTTGTTTTATGACAGTTTAATCACCATTGATTTGTTTTATTATGTACTCTGAGTAATATTTGACATTTAGATGGGTTATTGGAATTTTCATGGTGAGTAATATACCTAAAATGAGGGCATGATACTCTGACTCATTATTTGAGCGGACTTCTCCTAAGAAGAAAGAATAAGGAAAGAATTCCTTTTCTAGAGAGATAAGAATAACCCCCAATATGACTCTATTGAACTTGGGGGTTTCCCTTCACATCACTATTAGGCTCTTGTATGATCCATAAAAATGAATTTCTTATATATTAAGGGAGTCTTGAATAGATAATATTTCATATTTTATTAGGTTGGTATTCGTAGTGGTCGCTTCTAAAGAAGGATGTTCTATGAGTAAATTGTCCAAATATTTCCCCTTTATTGACTATTGTGGTATAAACCGTATGACAAAATACTATTGGATGACTTCCCATCTTGACAAAAATCTGGTAAACATAGGTTAGTTGACGATATATTGTAGTGGGTTAGTTCGGGAGACTAAATGGACCTTATGATATAGAAATAGTGCCTCGACTATTGAACCACAAAGATTAACATCAGAAAATTCTTCTCAATAGCTAAAAAAAGTCTCATTATTGATCATCATCTGAATAATAAAATAGAGAATGTTTTCATTTTCAGTTTAACTCTTTTGTGTGATAAAATCACCTTTTGATTGATCTAAGGTTTTCACATATAGGATTAGTTGGTTTCTTTAGACAGGTATCATTAACACTGGTAGAATAAAAAAATATTTCTTGAGACTATCAAATGCTTCTTGAATGTTTTTATCTCACTAAAACGTGACCCATTTTTCGTCAACATAGAGAATGGAAAGCACTTTCCATCAATATTATCTATAAATTGTCACATTTATGAAAGGAATCCTTAGATTCCTCTAAAATATTTGTGGTATTAGTGAGGTAATATGGCAAGGATAGACTTTTTCATCTTGAGATTGACCTCGTTACCACAATGGAATACTACGAAATAGAGAATCTTTCATGTGGTTACACCGAAGCACATTTTAGGGGTGGGGGTTATTTTTATTATATATTGTCATGGTTTTTTGAAAACAATATCAAGGTTAGAAAGATGGTTAGAAATTTTTGAGACTTCACCACTAGATCATCGAAATAGAACTCAATAGAATTTCATAGAAAGGGTTTCAATATATAGTTTATGGTATGTTGTCATGTAGGTTCATCATTTTTCTTGTCTAAGGGTATCACACAACATCAATATAATCCTTAGTGTGCTCTAATTGATGTGTATTCTTCATATTCAGGTTCAATCTTAATTTGGTTATATCCTGAATATTCATCCATAAAGAAGAAGTCTTGGTAGACATTTATCACATCAATCAGAAGTTCAATAATAGGAATAAAGAATTCATATTTCTGAAATAGTCTATTGAGATCTATGAAGTTGATACAAACTCTAATTTTCTCATTATTCTTCTCAACTCGAACTATATTGGAAAGATATTTTGGGTACTGAACGTTCCAAATTAATAAGACTCTAATAATCTAGTTAGCTTCGACTTCAAATTTGGTAGCGTGGGATATATGTCTTATTATGGCTGGTATCTTAACCATGATGATCTTTTGGAATACCCCGGTGGTGGGGACCAAATAATGGTCAAGGTCTAGAAGTTATGAGTAAATCTATGTGAATAAATATCAATTTTTCTTTAATAAAAGGGTATATACCTATTTTTATTCCATAGAAATAGTCAGACTTATCCACATAGGATTCATACCTTCTTATGTTCCCATATTAAGTTGTCAGAGTTCATCGACGGTGGTAAATACACCCTCCTCAATTGTTGGAGAACTGTCTTTGATTTCATCTTCCTCTTCCTCTTCATCTTACTCTTCTTCTTTCTCTTCCTCTTTCATGCCCATGTTGGGATGGTTGAGTTATGAAGGGGAGTATTTATAGTTAGTGTAAATATTGACATGTTGAGATTCTTAGTTAAATAGATCTCCATTCCCCAATGATAATGTGATAATTTCTTCCGATTCAGATGAAGACACTGGGTTCTGCTAAATTCCTAGAGATAAAGTGAGGGTATTTTCACCTGAATCATCATAGTCGATAGGATGAAAAAGAACATATTCAGTACAACTGGGTTCATCTAACATGACTAATATCATGAGGGTTGGTGATTACATGCCCAATTTTAAACTAAAAATTTTAATCTGGTTAATGGGTAGAACATATTCACCATTGATCTCCTTGAATGGATTGGTTGTGGTCATTTATAAATCATTTAGGGTTGTAACCCAAGTAACATCATTGGTCATACACTATAAGAAAAAAATTGTTGTGGTTTCATTGCCATGTTTTTTAAAATAGCCACTAAATGTGTTTTAATTTTATTTAATTCTTATTTTTTTTTAAAAATTGCATTTATTTTTAGCTGCAGTTTTTTAGAAACTCCTACAAAATTGTAGCAATTTTTAAAAAACCAATGTTAAATCAATGTATAAAAAATATAAATATAAATGATTTTATTGTGATTTTTTATTTAATATTTATTATTAATAATCATATATTATTTATTATTTAATTTCGTAATTAATTATAATTTATTAATTAATAAATATTTATTATTATTAGTTAATAATAATTTGAAACATAAAATAATCCTTGAATAAGTTGAAAATCTAACTTCAACATCAAATTACCATAACTTTTGATCGAAGTATCCTTTTTACCTATACAACCAATTAAATTGAAGCATATAAAATCAACTAAAACCACATTAGATAAAAAAAATTAATGATCAATAGAATAAAATTTATTATTGTTTTAAGAAATGTTGGAAATCAAACTTCAACATCAAACGACCATAACTTTTGATTAGGGTGTCTGTTTGGGAACTTCTATATACCAAATCAAATAATATGTTGAGATCTACATAGTTTTTACTTAGGGGGGCACCAGTCACTAGTTTTTCAAGGTCAAAATAGGATTAGAAGGCCTCCAAAACTGATTTTTTTGTTCGGATATCATGAATTTTGATCATTTGGTGAGATTGCATCTTCATTTTCGAGTGTATTCATATGTTTTTTATGTTTTTTATGATTTTATTCCATTGATTTACATTCCAATTGATTTGATGGTGTTGTATTTATTGTGGTTTCCCCTATTTGGTTATTTATTATATATATATATATATATGTTTATATATATATGTGTGTGTGTGTGTGTTTATATATATTTATGAATATTTTTGTATATTAATATACATTTGTAAATAGCTATACATATTTATGTTTATATATTTTAATATCATATTTGTAAAAATCGTTACAAGAATATTTATATATAATTATGTTTATATATATATACAATTATATTTCAGTGTGTGTTTATATATATTTTCATGTAACATAAATGGGTGTTTATATATCTATTTATGTAAATTTATTTATATGTAGATATATTTACAGATATTTATATCCATTTATTTTTTATTCAATTATTATATAGTATTTTTTTATTTTTTATTTTAATATTTATTTATTACTTCTTTATTATTTACTGAATTATTTTTCATTATCAAATTATAGATAAATTAATATTCAATATTCAATATTATTTATTATTTATTATTACATATTATTTTTAATTCATTATTGATTACTATTAATTTAATATTAATTAAAATGTTATTACTTAATTAAAATTTTATTAATTTATAATTGACATATAAATTATTAATTATTATATTTTATTATTCACTATTTATTATTTATTATTTATTACTTACTTATTATTTATTTATTTAAAAATGTCTATTAATTTCTTCATAATTTATTATATTTTCATTTTTTTATATTATTTATTTAATTTTCAAATTTATTTTCAAATTTATTTTAATTTTAATATTTTAATTTTTATTTATTATAATTTATTTATTTACTTATTTTTGTTAAAATAATTATTAATTGATTTTCAATTGATTTTCAATTTATTTTTAATTTATTTTTAATTTATTATTAATGCCTTATTTATTATTTAGTTTATTATTATTGTTATTTTATTATATCTCTTATTTATTTGTATATTATTTATTATTATTATTTTAATGTTTATAAATGAATTTTTAATTTATTTTTAATTTATTATTATATTATTAATAATTTATTATTAACTTATTATTTATTACTTCATTATTATATATTCATTATTTAATTATTATTTATTTATTCGTAAATTATAGTTTATTAATTCATTATTAATTTTTTATCTATCTTATATTAACATATTTGTAATTAAATTATTATGTATTTGTTGATTATATATTATATATTTATTATTTATTCAATACATACTGATTATTAATGATTATTTTTTAATTTTTAATTTTTAATTTTTATTTACTATTTATTACCGTATTATTTATTTATTATTTATTTATTATTCATTTACTTGTTATTTATTAATTATTGATTATTAATTAATTATTATTTATTTTGTATCTATTTATTATGTATTATTTATTTTTTATATCGATATATATATAAGTATAGTAAATTCTATTTACTCACCACATGAAGAACCTATTAAAGTGGTAAAGTCATTGCAGACTAACCAAGAGGTAAGGGGTTTAAATCTCACCCAAGAGAAAATTTCTTCCTGACATATATGGAAGATGCATGCATTCATGGAATGTACATGTGCATGGTAATAAATAATAGTTAATAACGAATAATAATAAGTAATAAACAATAGGTAGTAAGTAATAAGTAATAAAATTAATAGGCAGTAAGTAATAACTAATAAAACCTAAACCCCCACAAAATGATTCTTCTGATTTGAAAAAATTGCTGCTGAATCATTCTTTAAAAGTTTTGAAAAACTTCCACTAATTGATTGTCGACACATGATTTACTGACAGTTTAAAAAACCACTAAATGATTACTTTGGCATATTGATGGGTTTTATCCCTTCTCTCTGATAAAATCCAACATTAATATATTGATCCTCATAAGATTCAAACAGAGATTTATCACTGTATATTGTCCCACTTTTCCAATTGACATGGTACATTAAACATTGTAGATATGATGGAGATATTGTTGCATGTTGGTGTAAACAAGGCCTTCCAAGAAAGGCATTGAAATCTATATCTTTTCGGATAACCACGAATTTAGAATTAGACACTAAGTTCCCAAATTGAGTTCTAATTTTGAACTGGCTAAGGGGATTTTGTTCACTCATGTCATATCCATGGAATTTCACAAAAGAATAAGATAGGTCAGATTCACTGTATCCCAACCGACAAAGCATTTGTATAAGAATGAGATCGACCCCTAGGCCATTATCAATGAAATCTCTTCTAACGTTAATGTCATCAAGCTTTCATGACACATAGAAGGACCTAATTATTCCTTGTATCACATCATCCCTATCATGTTTTCTAAAATAGATGATAGCATGGAATTCCATAGGTTCGATCACTACTTGGTATACATTAGTAGCAGTGACCTTAGATTTGAACTCTCAAGGGATTACGAGATCCTCTATAAGTGCTTTCTGGAGATCCATTGAAAAGTTAAGAACATATAGTATTCACAGCATTGTAGGAACTATAGACATCTGCTTTAGGAGATCATACATATGAGCGAAAGGTATGATCATTTCTATAGGGATCTTTTCCCTATAAATCACATTAGAGGTTAAAGTTCTTGGGGTAGGTAAGTCAGGTGGTTGAGTAGATGTTCAGGGAACATTTGATGTCGTTGTATTATTCTAAATTGGCTTGACTACCTTCTAGGGATGAAAAGACTGTCCCACCCATTCCAATTAATCTTCTAAAATAAATGTACTTGGAAGAATTTTAGTAAACAAATTTTTGATTTCCTATTATTCTTATGCTCACTGAATGGATCTTCCATGAGTCTAAGTGATATAAATTGATTTCAAGGGGATGTGCTTAGAATATTGAACTCTACTATGATTACATCTTCCCCTGCCTCTCTAGGCTCTGTGAACTCTACATGGAGTTCTCTAATTTAGCATGGGGAACTCAAGTTTATATGTTTTCTCATTATCAAATAAGGGATCCGTTAAATAAATTTCATGAATATAACTTAAGATCAAATCCTTGCCTTTTGGGGATTCTTCCAGGTGGGAAAATTCATGTAGTACATTTTGATGGAATGGCACCCTAGGTAATACTATATTCATGAAATCTGGGAGAATTAGAATTATATTTGGAATGTGTATAGGATCATCCTACTATACCTATTTTTTGTTCTTCCATTCATGTCATTTTCTAGAAGATAATATTTTGGAGGAATGTAGTGTTGAAAAAGTTGATTGTATTATGGAAGAGGAAGATGAAGGTGTAGTTGGTTGATTTCACTATTCCCTGATGATAACATGAGTTTTGTTTATTGTTTTCTTGGTAATCCAATCATTTATATTCTATACACTTTTTCTCATAACTTTTATCTATTATCATTTTTTGTCGAGTGTGGCAGCATAAACACATGCCACTTTTGCTTGTGGTTTAAGAAACATCACTTTCCTGAAATCAACCATCTTTTTCATAGTGTATTTAAAGACAAAAAAAATACTTAATGGTATGAATGAATGTTCTATGATATGAGAAATAATTTAGGTTTTCATTAAGACCAACTTGATTAGGCCTCTTGGGCTCTAGAAGCCTCAATACATTATTTTCCATGGTTATTACAAAGTATCCTCAAACATTCTCATCCAAAAAGGCATAAACATTAATCCTTTTATCGTTAAATTGGGAACATTTATGTTCCCTCCCCTGTTCCTTATAGGGGTGTTTTCTATGACTTTTTATTTATGAGTTGGTGTTGTGTGAGTAGGTGTGGGCTTTGGAGAATGTGCTGGCATGGAGTTTAGTTTTAAGGTGACTGTTGCGGTTTCCACCCTACTTATTCTATTTCTCGGGGTAGCTAGTACTAGATTAGAACTGGACCTAGTTTCAAAAATAGAATATTATAAACCTTGTGATATTTTTAAAAGATCCCAAAGTCAACTTGGATACTTTATCATAATGAGTGGTGTTTTTAGTCATTCCTGAATGTTCTTAATGAAAAGGCCAAACAAATCCTCTCATAGAAGATGAAAATTCAAGGAGTAATTCATGCTGTTCCACCTAGAAATAAAATCCTAAAACCTCTCAGTTTACTGCTATCTTTTCTTTTAATAGATTTATGACCATCACCTTCTAAAATTTAGAGCTCAATTGATATGGTAATTATCATCAAAGATCATTCCACCCATTAATTAATATTGTTGGGAGACTGGTATATCGGGTGAAGGATGATCCCTCAAATTTATACTCGAAACACCTGAGTTTAGATGTATGTTACTATTTTAGGGTTCTCATCATAGGACTACTCTGAGAGTTGAGGTTTTTCAAATGTTGTTTCAGATCTTTGAATCTATTAAATGTTAGGAATATAAGATTCCCAATGTTTTGCAGAGGAAGAATCAACTCCACCAATTTAAGGTACAGCTTACTTTCCTACTGTACTAGTGCCTGTCGTCCTTTTACATATTCAAATCAATATTCCAATGACTCAATAGTTTCAATGATATAGAAAGGAATGGAAAAATTTTGAAGAGGAAGAATAGGGGAATAACAGGTTGAGAAAGCTATGGCAATTCTGCCTGTACTCAATATGGTTAACCTATAGGGGATTACCTATGAGGATGCATCTGAACTAGCTCTAGTTTCATTCCCAACGATGGAAACTCCTCATATCTCACTACTATGTATTATATGTATAGTGGTTTATAGTATCACATATTTTGTGGATTTTATGACTATACAACATTTTTTATGGAGAATACTCTTTGTTGAGGTGAATCGGCTAACTGTAAGATACAAGGATCTACTTCAAGAACATATCTAGTGTGGATTTTGGATCATAGTAGTTCTACATTTATTTTTCTAAAATCCATCATATCTTCCTCATACTTATCAATTATTTCCTCAAGTGTTATTGGTTCAACATCTTCAGTTATCATGTGAGATCAAACCACTCCTTTACCCTTTTCCATAGTACATGCTCATAGAGTAGTTGGTAGAGGAGAATTTAAAGGAGTATCTAAATTCTAAGTGACCCTCTGGTTCCTAGTACACACACCTTCTTCATCCATTTCCATATGGATTATATTTTGGAGGAATTTATCCTCCTCATTTTTCCATATATCAACCTCATGTCATGTATTGTCTTTAAGGGTGGCGCTAATAAAATTCCTGGATGAATAATGAGTTATCAGTGTCACATTGGAATTGGAATGATGGGAGTACCAGTTTCTAAAAAAATATGTGCTAAAAAGAATTTTATTTTTTTGGGTGGTTCTACCTTGATAGATCACTGTTGTTTTCACCTATTGTAGGGCCTTTTCTTCTCCTTCAATGATCCCCTTGGAGATTTTTGGAGAAGAGTGAATTGGAGGGAATCTCCAAATAGTTTCATTCTGTTTTTTGATCAAGTAAGTTGGGTCACAAAATGGTAAAAACTAGGAGGATTCTTCTTTTGTAACCCCCCCCCCCAATCGGGAAAATCCAAACTTTGTTGAAGAGGTGGATAAGGTTAAAATTACCCTAAACCTAGAGATGAGGTTATTCATTATCCATGACTGTAATCTTTTTGACCGTATTTTATGGACATGTGTTGGTAAGTTGAATTAAAAAATCCCATGTCTCTATAGGTTGGAGCTATGCATGTATCACTGAATTTGTAGCTACCACAACTATTCTCTCGATCTTTCAGATCTTTATTCAAGCTTGATCTATGTGTATCATATGGTCTTCATGTGAGCTAATTTCTTTGAAAAGCAATGTTTCTATTTGGAAATTGTACATTCTTAAAAGAGCAGTATGTTAAACCTTGTCAGATGCCTCATTCAAGATTATTTCAATTGATCATTCTCAATGGGCCCGACGCTATTGAGATTTTCTCTTTGCTGATTCCTATCAAGTCTTCCATCTATCATGAGTATAGTTTTCTTAAGGGAGTCAGCTAGAAGCAATACCATTTCATGATGACACTTCTGTCTATCCCTACTGGCCAAGGAGTATTGTAAAACAAAATGATTGCTTTATTCTTTCCCCATCCCTGGATTCTGACACTGGATTCAGTGATTTAAATTAACCAAAATACATTTCATAACATGTTTTGACATTTGTGTTCAAGGCCCTCTAAATATTTCCCAAATTTTGGGTGTCACATAACTGGAAGAGAGGATAAGTCAGTTTGGTGACATATTTCTTCAATTATCTTAACATGATATCTATATCCATCATAAGATAAGACTTTAGTCCTCCGAAGATGAATATTCATCTATATTTTTAGCTGAATTTCAGACACACATTATTCTGGAGATGTTTCTTGAATTCCATATTGGGGATTGGCTAAGGGGAAAAAACATTATTGGTATATTATCTTTAGACAATTTTTTCCTCATAATAAATTTTTTTATATCATCTTCTATAGAATCTTCATCCACCTGGTCTGACTAAAGCACTAATTTCCCTGATGATATTCTGTTGGTTATGGGGTTAGGATGAATCTCTTACAATATATTGGGAAGGTGATCCAAAGCTTGTTTGAAGAGTGGACATCTCCTTGGAATGTTTTCTAATTAGGAGAGGATATAACTTGTTAAGATAAGGAATCAAGAATGACTAACCTTATCTTCTGAAGAGCCTCACAATATGAGTTCTTTCTCATAAGTCATTTGGAAAGAGGAGGAACTTCTTATCAAAATGAAATATTACCGCGGGGAGGACCTTTGTGAAGAAATCCATCATGAGGAGGACTATGTTCTTTGTTTGATATCTGACTCTAATGAGAAGTTCTACAGTGTATAACCTATGGAGTACATTTAGTGTGGATGATATAAAAGGGGAGGATGATTTATCATTTTATCTTCTAACCATAAGGAATGTTTCTATGGAACATCCCAAGAGAAGGATTCTCATGATCAATTAGTTCATGACCATGAAAGAGGCATTCATGGTAGTTATTATGGGGAGTACCTCTAGAGTTTCTAGTAGAAATGTTTTGAGGAGAACCTTTATAAGTATAGTTGTTGCTTCCATAATTTGGTTACATGTCAGAAGGATCCTAGGCCACCATTGATATATGTTTGATTTACTCAAGAATTCCAGACATAAGTTGAGTAGGATTGTTTACCAAATCTTGGTTTCCAAATTTCCTTTGGTGAAAACCTTTATTTGTTGATCTCCTTTGGTCATCTAGAGTCACATGTTTGTGGAAAAAATTCATACATAGAATCATGTTTTTGTGAATCTTTTTCTACCATTAGGATTTCCTGAAAAGGATCTAAATTTCTAAAAGGGATATATTTCTTCCAAAGAGTGGCCACAGGGATGGACCAGTGACCTCTAGTTGAAATGGGGATACATTTCCAATCTTTATGTCCATTTATCACCGAATTTTTCTAATGAACCTCTTAGAAGAGATAAGATATATGTATTTATTCTCTTGATTAACCATCACATTATGCTAATAAGACACTATAATTGTAGAGGTGAGGTTGTATGCTCGAATCTTAACCAGTTTTGATGTGGTCATTATTTCTTAAAGGTTTTACAGAATGTGGGAAGTGATTGTCACTTATCCTTCTAGAATTTCAAAGATTTAATGAGTTAATTATTCTAATAAAATGGGAATATAAGACCATTATATGGTTAAATCATGGATATATCCCTACTATGGTCCTCCATTCCTTGTAGGGATATACCAATAATCATCATGTGTGTGGTAGAGACATAGTTGATTCTACTATTTGTTGTTGGGGTGTGCCAAAATATTTCTCTAATTGCTAAAAATGGTATTGGTGGGCTTGATGTGTGTGAGTAGGTATATGGGAATTCTCATAGGTTGTATCTATATCATATGGGTGGTCTTCTCTTGTAGGAACATGGATATGAACATATTTTTTCTTGGTTGTGCATCACCTTTGGAGGGATATCCTAGGTGCTTAGGATTGAGTGACCTGATTTAGAGCCCATATGGAGACATCCACATCATGCTGAGGAATTGGGACACTATGATGTTTGAGGTAGTGGTTTCTAGCAGGATCCCTTTATGGTGATGTTTTTTCTATTGAGATGTGTCCATCACTAGCCTCTCGGGCATCTTCCCTAAGGTAAGGGAGGAACTTGTTGTATCATCATAGGGAAAAGTTCATAAAATAGTATGATACATTGATGGATGTTGTATTCTTTTTTCCCACTAGATATTTCTATGTTGATTATTGGTGGTGATTCATGTCTGGTAGGGTTTTGTCTGCAGACTCCAAGGTTGGTACAATACCATTAAGGTGGTACTCTAAAACCAACACACTTAAAACATGGGGTTGAATACAATGGGTTGGAAATGGTTTCCTCTTGTTAGATGAGGGTATAGCTTATGTAGAAGTTGGCTCATACATTTGTGTTAGTTAAAAGGATTTCATTATATTGAAGAGGGATCTCATGAAAGTGTGTTGAATGTTTATATGATAAACACAAACAAAAGAAATCCAAAAATCAACATCATAATAGGTGAACACATTTTCAATTGATTGAGTTAAGAGCTCAATGTTTGGCTTGCTTTTACTTAATAAGTTTACAAAAGGGTCCTGACATACGAACGATATAGTTATTTTGGTTAATTAAAGTTTTTATTTCATGTTCAAATTTATATTTCTAATAAAAATTAAGAATTAAGATATATTTTGGTGGGTTGAATATAGTTTTACAATCATTCATGTTGGGTTCACCATTATTCTTTCACACCTATTCATGATGGTCCAGTTTACAGTGGGGTTTGTTTATGGAACCAGAAACACACAAGGAGTCTCACATTTATGATAGCTCACATGCCATTTTTCAAATGATAGGTTGTTATTGGGTAACTTAACCAATGAAACTTCAGAACTCATATTTTTTTAGAGGATGGGAGTTCATTATCATAAAACTATTTTATGGGAATTATTGCCAACTTCGGGACTCTATTAAATATTTTAAAAATATTTTTGAATGCATTTTAAATTTCAAATATCAAACCAGTAACCCTGTGTATTATAAATAAATTATAGGAATTTATTTAGGGGATACCAGTGGTATTTATCAGAGGTTCTCCATCGATTAAACAATTTTTATATATCTGAGGTTCTCCATTGATGGAACCATCTTGGTTACATTTTTTATTTTAGGATTCTAGTTTTAAGACACATAGTTTATAACATCAGAATTTACAATCATCCAGTGAGACAAGAGCTATTTTGATGTTGGTATCAGGCCAATGATAGTGGCTTCCTACGTATCCTTGTGAGAGGAATAAAAACCCACATAGATCAGTTCTACTTAATAGGGCACATAATAAATTTTATGTTTATGTTATAAAGACAAAACCATGAAGTTTAACATCATGCAGCAAGGAATTCTAGGTGAAACGGTCCTAGATAAAGTTTGTGTGGGACCTATGCTAAAATGAAAAAAAGAACCTGAAAAAAATATATTGTTTATGGTTAGATATTAATTTAATAGGAATATGTACTAGAGAATATTAGGTTGTGTTTGGTGCACTCGGTTTGAACCTCATGGAGGCTTCCTATGTATCCTATTTGAACAGGAATCAAAGATCACATGGTTCGAATATTTTGGTGCTTACACCTATGTAGGAGTCCCAAGTGCTTCCTTATTTAGGAATATCTCCCATTTAATGTTTATCTAATAGGGAATATGAACATTTAATATGGTGATTAGATGGTGGGTATTATACTGAGTAGGAGGCCCAAGTGGTGAATATATTATGTTTCTGAAGATATTATTGACCCTAACCTCCAATCCCACATGAGTAATGTTCAATGTGAGAGACAAGATGAGTTTAAAGATCAAGAATTACACACAATCTACTTCATCTGCTGGTGGAAGAGAGGAAGAGGGCACAACTATGGGTAATAGATGTTGGAGCCTAGCCAAAGAATCCATCCACCACTATCACTAAGGTTGGGGTCTTCATTATAATGGGAAGTTTTGATTGGGGGAATTTTAAGGATCCTACCTACAATGGATGTTAAATATAGGACTTCCATTACCACAAGAATAAATGATTGATATGGAATTATGGTGTTCCCTAGGTTCATATTATGAATGTTTAAAGGCTTTATAGGAGGTCTTGGCATGGTCCCCCTTAGGCGAGGGACTGAGATAGAGTGGTTCCCCATCTTTAGAGATGTGAAAATGGGGCTAGGAAGTTTCCTTTCCTAGGTGGTTCTTAAGAAAATTGAATGGTGTCTCACCTGAGTGATACCCATGTGAGATGTATTTGGATTTTATCACATGATGTCTAGGTGAGCTAGGGGTACCTATCCAATGTATTTCTTTGGAAAATCTGGATGATGAACAACCTAAGTAACAAAAATTGGGAGATCCTTTTCTTGGGCCTGCAAGGGTGTCCTTAGGTGTTCCTAGAAGGGCCTCATGTGAGTCCCCATATTGAGGATGGGATTTCACACTATTTATCTTGGACTACAGGGAAGTGGACCTTTTTATAGGTCTTTGGTATTTTATTTGTTGGATAAATTTTATTCCTTGGAATCTAATTTAATTCACTCTTATTTTTAATTTTTGGGAGATAATTAGATCATTTCTAGGACTTTGGAAAAGGACTAGGGAAAGAAGATATTCTAATAGTTTCTTTTGAATTACGGTCATTTAAAATGGGGATCCCATGGGTCCTATTTGTAGGAAAACATAGGACCCTGAGGGAAGGAGGTGGTTTTTTTCCCACTCTCTTAGGACTCTCACACAGGTGTGACCTTCATAAGATTTGAATTGCACATGTTTAGACTTGAAAGAGCCTCTATAAACACATGTATAACCTACAATATGATGATTGGTTTCTTAATTTGGGCCTTGTGCGATGATACTGAGTGTGTAGGTTTGGCCTTACATGGTACAACATGGGAGAAACATGTGATCATTGATTCTTTTCAGTTATCTATTACTAAAATTATTTTTCCATGAAAATTATCATCCTCATTTAAAAAAGTAGTGTTAAATGATATTGAAGGTGATTGGACACAACGTGAAAGGTTTTTTTGACCATATTTCAAGTATAAGAATAATCCTTGAAAAAGATTCAAGTCAAAATGAGAATGATGGTTTATATATCACATAAAGAAGGAGAGGATTGAAGAGATCCATGCACCCAAAGGCTAGATAAAAACTGATATGTAAATATAGAATCATGAAGTGTAAATAAATTTATTTGAGAAAATACCATCAATCATGATATACAAATTGAGGAATAGTAAAATCCACATAATTCCCTTAACATGTGATTATTGTATTTATATGTACAATAAAGTGAATTAATGGTAAATCATGATCTCATAGGGAGAAATTGAGAAGAAGTGAGTGCTGTCAATTCATGATAGTAAAGACGGAGAAGTTACAATCCTTGAATGATTTATTAATTGGTATTCAAATAAAAATATAACGGAGAATCACCATTGATAAAGTTGAAAAAAAATTCAACACTGGATTGCACGAATATGATGATGTCATCATGTATTGATCTCATAAGTTAGAATTTCAAAGAATATATATAAACAGACTTCTTCCTTTGTAAAGATATTAAAGTTATAAAATCTAGGAAAACATATAAAGATGATTCTTTTTTGTGTATTCTCAGCTTATAACTTCAATTAATATATCTATTGAGAAGGATCATCAATATGAAGATCATGAAGAGTTTCCCCTTTATGAGGATACAAACTAAAAAATTTTAAGAAGATGCCAATATTATTATCTCATGAAAATATGAATATTATGGAAGGTTCTTATTGAAAATTGTATTAAATAGGTATGTATTCAATATATCTCATCCTTGATAATATAAATTAGATTCTAACAATAAGGTGGATAAATTAAATTAATCAATTACATGAGTGAATATGTTTGAAGAAGTGTTGAGGTTCTTGTATCCAATAATTTGTGCTTGGATTTTTTTGCCATGTATGTTGATGTGGGTGTATAAAATTTTTGGTTGATATGTTTCATGGGAAATTTACATCTTAATTGGGTCATTTCTCACAAACTGATACAATTTGGACCTCCATTGATGATATTTTTTTGAGTTTTCTCATTTAATTTTGAATCATTTATATTTGTAATGGAAAAATTAAATATCTATATAAACCCCTCTTGTTTTATACATTAAGTATGGCTTAATAGACTTATATTGAAATAGTTTATTAATCTTTTATACGTATTATTTTATAAACTTTACCAATAAATTTCTATTTCTTATCAATAAGAGAGAGAGAAATAAAAATGAATATATTGATGAAAATGGGAGGAAAAATGAGAAAGTTGGGAGATAATAAATCAAAAGTTGAAAATGATTGTGTAGAAATAAATTTTCAAAGATTATTTGTAATGTGATTAAGAAGTGAGGTGCATATATTGATATTAACACAACATTTTATATGGTTATTTAAAACAAATAAAAATGGAGATATTGTTGAGCGCAATTTATGTAATTTTGTATTTATTTTTAATGGTTGTCAATGGTTTTCAATGAAGAAGGATTTTATTGATGTTAATTTTTTAGGGATTAAACTAATAATAAGTAGCTTGTAAGTTTAGTTAAAGAATCCAAACTTATTAAAGAAGAAAAAAAGTTCCCAAGAAGGAGTCTGGTTATCTTTATGTTTTTCAATATTGGACGAAATACATTTGAATATTGGTTTAGAATTTTTTTAAACCCTTAACATGAAAGAATTTAGATATTACCATATTATTTCAAGAAAAATTAGTTAGAAAATTAGATTCACATAGAGTCCTTAATATTGAGAATTCTATATCTCTATAATTAAATCAAATTGAACTATTATCCAAGAAAGTTGGATGAAATTTTGAAGGTGTAGGGAGATTCAATTCGAACGATGCCTAATTTCGTTCAAAGTGATTATATTGCATGGAAGGAGTTCATAATACAATTATATTGAGTGAGTAAAATAAGAAGTTTTACCCTGAAAAGTAGTTTTTACACAATAATTGTTTTTAAGAATTATTGTGTAGTAATTTGTATACCATGACATGGAAATGAAGGAGAAAGAAGGATCATGCCAAAAAATATGGTCTATTCTATTGAGATGCTAAATTTTGAAGTGGGATAAAAAATGGTTAATATGACATCATGAAATAAAGTGAGTGACCACATTTCAGGGGAGGCTCGATAAGAAGAATCTACACAATATTGATGGTCCATGCCACAATGAACATAAATCAAGATTTTATGTATTCCTGTAGAAATTGGGACCTCTAAACCACAACTCATATTCCATGATATAGTGAGGTGAAAATTTGGTATAACACACCATAATATATGGATCACACCCTAGAGGAGGATGAGGGATTTTTATGGACATGTAAATTTCAAGACTACCATTGTAAAGATGTTCTCATGCCATAGTGTGTTCACACAGTTAAAAAAATACAAGTTTTAACTACTATTACACATCATATATAAGGTTTACACACTGTTATTTTTTAATTATCGAATGATTCAATGAATCTTGATAACATGAATTCATATATGGGATTTAGTAGTTATTACAATATTTAATAATTACCAGTTTTAAATGGATGATGAGGATATACTTGGAAAAAAATCCAAAGTCTAAGTTTGAAAATGAATTTGAATTAAGTTGATAATTTAAATTTTTAATTAAAATTATAATAAGAAGGTGGTTGTTATAATAAGTTCCTATATACATAATAGAATGGTAATGAAAAAAAATAATAAGATTTGTGAGTTCAATACTATTTTCAATGTGAGATTTCTATGTTATATGTGTGAGAGGATCTTATACAAGTTTCTATTGTAGAAATTATTTTTTATCAAAGATGATAAAGAAGAACCATTTTAGCCTTGTTTGTACATAGAAGTAGAATATTGAAGAAGAATAGATTTAGTGAATTATTACTATGCACATAAGTATAAGAAGAAATGAATACTTGAGAAGAATAATAAGAAATGTTTGTGAATTCCAAAATTGAGAAAACCCAAGAATTATATTGCAATCAGTACAAGAGATGAAAAAGAATGCGGATTTGAAAAAATGTATAGTGAATAGAAGAAGAAGGATTTTTGTGACTTTCCATTGGTATAAAAAATAGTACATCATTATATAATTCTATGAAAGTGAAATAATAATCTAAGGAAAAGGGAAGGTAGCACATCAATAACATAAAGAGATCTAATGTGGTGATACTCTCATGTTGTTACCCAATCTGATTATCTTAGTAAGATGTGAGATGTAATTTTATATAGGATTTACCAAAGAACAATCAAGATATGTGAAAACAAATGTCTCATGTTTATACCATACATATTTTATACTGTAAAATGAATATAGTGGGTTGTGTGATCATGGAGGAATACAATTCACACCAAGGACAAGTCATATCACATTGAGTGGCGAGCCTTTCAAATTATTGTTTTTCTTGTGTTTGTGAGTTTGGTTGTGCAACAAGGAAGAAATAAATACAAACATAACTAGTGTGATTATTTGACCTTAACAAGTGATTTTGGTATTTTTAAAATGGCTAAAAGTAAATTATATTAAATTTGTTAAAGACTTACTAATACCGATTCACCCCTCCCCCCAGTGTCGTTCATATCCGAAGATGGTCCCCTAAAATACCACATTTTTTCATATTAAATAATGATTTTTTATCAATTCTTGTATTCTATACAACTTATTCATTTTTTTCATTAAGAGATTAAACTTTTATGAAAGGTTAACTCCATATAATATCCACAACATCAAAACATAGTGTACAATCAACAATAACGATTTTCAGTAACATCAGTGCATAAGCACCAAGTGTGAGTAAAATATAATGAAATTAGGTAAACATATTCTATTCACATAATTATCATCAATTTAATTTTGGATAAACAATTTTTATTTATTACATAAATCTATACTATTCACCCAACGTATAAAAAATCAAATTAACCCCACAATTTACACAAAATATGAGAGAGTTATTAAATCCCCAAACCTAATTAAAAAATCCAAATCTATTGTGAAATAAGAAGATAGGGACGATAATATTGTGATATTGATATCATACCAATTAAAACATTATAAACCTACATTACATTCCCCATTATTAACCATTCACTTCAACCAACCATATCACATAGCCACATCCTCTTTCAATACAAGAACAGAGAGAAAACCATGAGGAATTGGGGAAGAACTCACTTTAGATCACTGATTACCCACCAACAGGGGATAATATTCATTAATATATCTTAATATTCATGTGTTTAAAAGTTCATATACATCATATATAGTGTATTTTATAAATTTAACATCATTTCTTATCACATGTTCAGTTCATGTTTAAAGTGAAAATTTGGGCCCAATCAATCACCCGTTTGTGGAAAACATTATATTGATTATTTGAATTTGATATTTTGGGATATGATTAATCAGTTTTTGTGTAAAGTTTATTATTTTAGGAAATATGGATAAATCCTAATGGAATATGGTGGATTTTTTTTAATGAACACATAAATTTCTAGACAAAGCATAATAAGTCATAGACCCATCACTGAAAAGTGGGGCCCATAATTAAATCCCAATTAAGGTACAATTTTTACTATATAAATAAATATTTTGGGTATAATTACATTAATCTATGTTCAGATCTAATTATAAAGTTTTCAAAGATATCTAGGGAGCCCAATTTGACATTTAATATGTTGTCCATATTTGAAGGCCCATAAAATCAACCCAGCATTTCGAGCATAACATCCAAACGGATGATCCAATTTTCATGAATGTTTTACACCAATTATAGGACACATATAATAATATATTTATATTCTAATTCCATTATATGTTTTTCAATATGAAATGATTTATTTTCACTCCAATAAGCGGGATGAATCAGGTCCTATTTTTTGTGGTCAATTTTGAAACGTTCAATTTGATTTATTATCACCCACCTTTTGAATCTCCTAATTGATGGAGAGGAAATTTATTTTTGGAGGGTCAACATAAGTATTTTCATATTCCTATATAATTAGTTTCTACCTAAGGGATTTATAATCCATGATTTATTCTGTTAATTGTAAATTCTCACTTTCATTCTGTAATCACATTGTCAATTTTTATCATGTAAGTTTTTTTCATTCACATTCATTTATTAATAAATGTTATTATTATTCGAATTTTATATTTATTATTTACATTTTATATTATTATTTATATCATGTTTATGTCCTTTTCTTAGTTATTGGATCTATTCACATTATCTTTTGTTTAACTCTTGACACAACGGTGGAGTGATCATTTTTTCAATGTTTCTCTTCTTCAATTACGCCATAATATTCCTAATTCCTAATCCCATTAATAAAATAGAATAAATAGAGGGATATCCCTCTAATGGGTTTATCCAAGAGAATAGAAAGGGGATTTATTGGATGATATTTTTCATTTTAATAAATCTTAATCAATTCTTTTGTTGATATTTTTAATCAATGATGTGATTACCCCATTGATATCTCTAATTTAAGGGATACATATCCTAAGTTCTAAAAATAACATCTACCTTGAAGATCTCATGAATATGATCCTCAATGTGTATAGGTGATTATCTTTAGGATAGTGATGATGTAACACCCCATGCTTCCACGGTACGATTCTCTTTGAATAATATTGTAGCGTGTGTTGTACGCAATTTCGAGATTCTAACACACTGCGACCAATCAAAGTAGCTGTTAGGAATAGTAATACCCAGTTTTTGAAATTTTATACCTTTTATCTCCCAAAATTTACTTCATTTTTGGATTTGGAATATTGAAATTAGCCTATGGTGAAATTTTGGTACTTTTCGAATAACTTTTATATTTTGATGAATTGTGAAAATTACTAAATTTTAATTAAAAACAACTTTTTTAATCGAAATAATTAATAGTGATAAATTATGAATTTGAGTGGTTTTAAACTATATTTAGAATAAATTTTTACCTGTTAATACAATATTGGTAATTGTACATAATTTCACAATTAAACCAGACATAAACAAGTGTCAATCTTTTGATAGTTATTATCTCTTAAAAACACACTTTTTGTTTTAACAACGGGAATTAATTTTAAATTAATTTCTGCCACTTCTATGTTTTGAATTTTGAAATATGGATTCCATATTTGGAATCAAGATTTCAAAATTGTCTAAATAGGTAACTTTTATTTTTAGACATGTTGAATAATTATTTCGGTAAATATTTTATTTACCATGGTTAAAGGGTAAATCCAGTAAATAAGGGTAAACAAATAATATTATAATAATAATAAATTACCCTAAAACGTGTCCTAACTATATTGGTTGATACATTTCTGGCCATGGGCATCTTTGGGTCGATTTTTTGACCCCATGGATCCACTTGTAAGTGATAAGGACACTTTATATTAATTAAGTTAAAATAAATTCAAAAATGACATAAGCATATATCTTTTAGAAAAACAACTTTTACATAGGGTTATATATGTTGGATTTCCAACTATAAATATTAATTAGAAAGATAAAACGATTTACTACATAATGGTATTTTATTTATAATTTTTATAAATTTAATAAGTAAATTTATTTATGACACAATAATGATGCAGTATTTTCCTTATTAATGAAAGAATCAAATAATTGATATTATAAATATCATAATAAATGTAATTTGAATCTTTTTATAAATTACAATAATTTTATAGGTTAATATTAAATATTAGGACTGGTTATATGAATTTTTTTGATGTAATAATTCTGTTGTGATTTTATCAAAAACAAAATACCCAATATGTCAAAATTGACATAAAAGAGTTTTTAAAACAAATATTATATTATTAATTGATATTCAATTACTAAACATATAAGGTTCATCCAAGAGACTTATATCATGATATTTGTATCATTAATGGACCACTTGGGGGTCTCTGGGGTGTATATGGTATGTTTATTAACTATATAATATAAAAATACCAAGTGACATGGTAAATGTCAATCTAATTAACTAAGAGTTAAAACTAAAAGATATGGTTAATATAATGACCAAAACCTGTATAAAATATATTTTTTGAGTGTTTTTAGACCTATCCCCACCATAAACATCAAATAATCCACTTTGGAGCCATTAGAAACCGAATATTAATTTATTATAAAATAATATTTCTATCTTTTCCAAAGGTGCCCCTCACCCCTCTTATAAAAGTGCACTCCCCCTTCTCACTAATTCACACATTCAAAGCCTTTTTGTTCAGCCAACCCCTGCTATAATACTCTCTCAACTTCCCTAAAATCAACCTAGAGGCCTTAGTTTGATCAGAAAGCCAACCTAAAGAGACCTTTTGATCAAATAAAAAGGAAGAACCCGAAGAAGAGGTAATGTTTTCACCACACACTTTCAAGTTCCATTCTTCTTCCACTTCTTCTTTCTTTGTTTTTGCCATTCTAAAATAATAACTCCAGTATCTGATATGTATAGTGATGTTGTTATAAATATGGTACAACCATATTCAGTATTCTATCCATCCTTTGAATGACTTGTCACCATACATGCGTACGCATGGCTTACCGTCTCCACGTCGTGGTGTAATTGTTATTGAAAACATTATTATTTGGATGAGTATAATAATGATGTGTAATTCATTTAAATAATAAATATAACATTATAATGATTCTTTATATATGATATACCATCCAATTATATATTATTTTAATATGAAAAGAATGATATTGTCGCTCGTGCGTACGTACGGACTACCGTCTCCACGAACGTGATGAGATTCATTCCCCATTGTATCCATTCAGGAATAAATCTCATTTGATGATTAAAAGTAATGTTTAAGAACATTATATCATTCTGGATATTAATAATATACAAACTATCCATAACAAACATTACTTATGTAAAAAAACATATAAAAGAAAACGAGTAAGTTAACACCTGAAATGGAAATAATACTAAAATATTATTAACAAATAATTATTAGAAGATCATATATGATATCATAATTATGTATATGGTTATTGTATAATTTAATAACAATGTTTTACCTATTATACAGGAGGTTAACATACCATCTACTAAGGAAAAGTACAAGTTAAGGGTTTATTTCACAATCTCTTCATTATCCGAGGTTGTTTATATGTGATTATCTACTGTGACCTCTTTATCATCCACATCCATGTTTCGTAAAAATGTATTCCAAAACATTTTTACTATTTACTAGACAATGGGTTAAAGTCATTTATACCCTTGTTTCACTTTTATAAAATTGTTTGAAAAGAATGTTTCTGTCGTTTTCCAAACAAGGTCCTTTTTAACCTTTTCGACAAAATTAAGGTAAGAATGTTTTTTTAACTTATACGACGGGTGCGGCTATTTTTCACCGTTATAAAATCGTCAAAGATTTCATTAAAATATTATAAGAATATTTTCAAAGTAAATGTTTTATTTTATAATTATGTGACTTTTAAATGATTTAAAAAAAGAGATATTCCTCGCAAACAGTATTGATTTCATCTATGTCAACATCCTTTGATGGATTTTAAGCTTATTTGAATGTGATTTATTATGATACAAAACTTCTATATTGTATTGAATGTTTTTTGATATTTTTGGCTATAGATGTGTTATTTTTAAACCATTCATGGTTTATGGTGAAAGTATTGACATTTCGTATTCTAGTTTTAATAAGAATGTTTATGTTATGTTTAAACCTTTTCATATGAGGAATGCATTGGACATAATAAGTGATGGGGGGAGCCCACTATATTCCTCGATGTATTAGTAGGTCTCATGAGATAAACTAGTGTCTTAGCACAAGGCCTTGACAAAATCATATTTGTAGTCTTGGCACGAGGCCTTGACAATGTGGTTATGATAGTCTGGCATTATGCATTCCATCATTATGAAAGTGGTTATTGATATTGTGTGTGATTATTCGACTAGTAGAATATCCATTTGAATAAGTAAATGGAATTATTTCATTTTATTTTTTTCCATATTATGCTGAATTTCAAGTTTAAAAGGCTTTTGTTTTAGTTATACATTGCCTTAAATTTTTATGCTTATTTATGAAAGTTTCCGCTATTTTGTTATCCTTACTGGGCATTTGAGCTCACCCCTTTCTATGTTTTATTTTTCCCAGGATGTGAAGAAGTATTTTATGAATGACCTGTAGGGATAGTATAAGGGGATATGAGTGTGGAGAAAAGATGTTGTTGTAGTTTTCACATTATGATGTAATGTAAACTTTATGAATGTATCTAGTGTTTCCAAGACTACTAAACTAATCGGTCATTCAAGACTTGATATTTTGTGATCATGCCAATGTTATATAATAATGCACCGACTCTGGGTAACTGGGGTTGGGGTGTTAGAGTTGGTATCAAAGGAAGTTTAGTACAAACTGTGGAATCTACATTTAGATAAACTCTGATTAGAGCACATAGATATAAGATGGACTTTGAGGATTCGTATAGAAGAACTTCCTAGAATTTTGGTATTGTAGAAATTTTGTGAGTTTTCTGAGAAATAAATCCCTGTCTGGATACGAGCAGGTAGAGGCGGCTCTGGCACATATTTACATATGGGTAAAACCCAAAAACACCGCTTTGAGCTAGACTCAAACGAGAACTGGTGCACGACAACGGGCCTTGCTGCACTCTTGGTTTCGAAACTCCTGAGGGATATTCTTAGGATAATTCTCATTTTCTTTACAAACCATTATGAAAGGTTTATGAGTATATACTTCCGCAAAGAAAACATTTTTATTATTACGGATTATATCCAAAAATATTTCAATTTATGTTAAGTGTTTTACAAGTATGGAATTATGTATTTTGATTCATAAACTGATCTAGTTTATGCCATTGTTTAGAAATAGAGCCTAGTGTAGGAAATGGAAACCATATCAATACACGTACTCCATGTATGGATTTCTCTCCTACTCAAGATAATTATTGTTTAGCTGGTGATGCAACTGGTGCTGATCAACTGATCACCATACTGGGACAACTCACCTAGGTTATGAATAATAACCTTATCCGTATGGAGCACCCTGATCCACAGTGTGGAGGATCAATGTTAGTTCACTTCATGAGGCAGAAACCACCAAAAATCAATGGCAGTACAAATCCATTAGTAGCTGAGAAATGGATAAGTTCCCTAGAGAGAATATTTCAGGCTTTGGGGAGTAGTGAAAGGGAAAAAGTTGTCATGGTAGTTTATTGCCTCACTGGAGATGCTGATCAATGGTGGTCATTTATTCAAAACATGAAGGAAGATGATGAAGTATCAAATATGGAATGAAGGGAGTTTAAAGATCTGTTTTTAGAAAAATACTTTCCTCGTGACCATCGAGCAGATATGGAAAGGCAGTTTCTGAGTCTGAGACAAAAGGAGGATGAGAATGTCGCAAAGTATGATGCTAACTTTACAAGGTTAACAAGGTATGCTAGAGATTATATATATAACCGAAGAATTAAGATTGATCATTTCTTTGATGGGTTAAAACCATTTCTACGTCGAGAAGTAGTCTCACAATCCTTCTCATCGTATGAAGACGTTGTCTCATGTCCTATCAAGACAGAAAAGGAATTCTCTAAGTCTTATGAATTTAATGCAAAAAAAGAGAAGTAGAGATCTACTAATAAATATGGGAATGGAAATAAGGGGAAGAAGGGAAAGGTTGAATATACATCCTATAGTAAATGTGGGAAGACACACCCTATTACTTGCTTGAAGGGAATGGGAGTCTGTTACAAGTGTGGTGAAAAAGGCAACCAAGCTCGTGATTGAAAGGGGAAGAAAGGAGCTACTGATTTCCAATGCTTCAATTGCAGAGAGATGCAACATTATGCAAATGAATGTCCTAAGCGTCAGGGGAACTTACCTCAGAAAAGGCCAAGGGATTAAGACCAAGCTTATGCTATCACTACTGCTGAGGTTGAAGCTCTGAAAGATGTGGTGGTAGGTAATTTAATGGTTTCCTCATCTTTATAAAATGCATTATTTGATTCTATATCATCGCATTGTTTCATATATTCCTAGTTTGCTAAGAAAATTAGATATTTCCAATTTGATTTAACAAGGGAATTGTCATTTAAAACTCCTAAGGGAAGTATCATTGCAACAATGTTTTGTGAATCTCTCCCCATTAGAGCACATAAATGTTCTTTATCCGATGATCTCATCTTCATACCTATGATTGAGATTGATATAATCCTCAGTATGGATTGGCTTTCAGACCATGATGCGGAGATTTATTGTAAGAATAAGGAGGTTACAATTTGTGATGATGATGATGATAAAAAACACCTTATCTTTAGATCAGAATCGTCACCACCTAATTCTTATCTAGATCCACCTCCAATAGCTCAACTAAATTCAATTATTGGGGAGGAAGAGAATGAAATGATTATGGGTGAGGAAATGAATGTTTAAATAAAGGATGTACCTATTGTGAAAGAATATGTAGATGTGTTTCCGGAAGATTTACCTGGACATCCTCCAGAATGAGAAGTTGAGTTTTCCATTGATTTAATTCATGGATCAAGGCCTATATCGAAGACCCCTTATAGAATGGCCACTGTGGAATTAGTTGAACTAAAGAAACTACTAGAGGAATTTAGTAACAAGGGATTTATTCACCCTAGTGTTTCTCCATGGGGAGACACTATTCTTTTTGTTAAAAAGAAAGATGGATCTATGAGGTTATGTATCTACTATAGGGAGATCAATGATATAACAATAAAGAACATGTATCCCCTACCTCGCATTGATGATTTATCTGAACAACTACATGGAGTTCAATACTTTTCAAAGATTGACATTCGGTCTGGATACCATCAGTTGTGTGTGAAGAAGGAAGACGTTCCGAAGACAGCATTTCGAACCAGTTATGAGCATTACGAGTTTTCAGTAATGCCTTTTGGGATGACTAATGCGCCCTCTGTATTCATGGATCTAATGAATAGAGTTTTCAAGGAATATCTAGATGAATCTTTGATTGTATTTATTGATGATATCTTTGTATACTCTAAAAGCTACGAAGATCATGAAAATCACTTGCACATTATCCTGAAGACTCTGAGGAGACATGAATTATATGGGAAGTGTAGTAAGTGTTAATTATGGCTTCAAGAGATTTCTTCTCTTGGCCATATTTTCTCTAAATAGAGAATCTCTGTTGCTCCTTCTAAGACCAAGGCAATCCACGAATGGCCTACACCGATGAGTATAACTGAGGTACACAGTTTTATTGGTTTAGCAGGTTATTATCGACATTTCTTTCATAATATTTCCCTGTTGGCTAACCCATTAAAAAAGCCCACACATAAAAGGGTTAAATTTGTTTGGAAAAAATAGTGTGAAGAATGTTTCAAAGAACTAAAGTGAAGATTAGTCAATGATCCTATATTGACTCTACCATCGGGGAATGATGGGTTCATTATTTATAGTGATGCATTGAAGAAAGGACTTGGTTGTGTCCTTATGCAGAATGATAGGGTTGTTGCCTGTGCATCATGACAGTTGAAAATTCATGAGCAAAACTATCCTACTCATGATATCGAGTTAGCAGTTATGATCTTTTCATTGAAGATATGGAGACACTACCACTATGGTGTAAAATGTGAGATTTATACTGATCACAAGAGTTTGATGTATATTTTCTCACAAAAATAACTCAACATGAGGCAAAGGAGATGGATTGAATTACTCAAGGATTATGATTGCACGATACACTACCACCCAGGGAAGGCAAACAAGGTGGTAGATGCTTTGACCAGATAAGATCATGGAGTTTTGAACAATATGAGAATTGAAAGGTATCCAATTTTCATGGATCTAGTGAAGATGGACATGGGAATAACCATGGAAGGTGAAACATCACAGCTTTTTCAAATGGTTTCCAAACCATATTTACTAGAAAGGATTAAGAGTTCTCAGAATTATGATGAAGAATTTCAAAGGAAGATTAAAGCTATGAATGATGGGAGATTGAGAGACTTTGTGTATGAAGATGGAATTTTGAAATTTGGGAAGAGACTTTGTGTTCCAGATTTACCTGATCTAAAAACGGAATTTCTAGATGATGCTCATAGTTCCAATTTCTCTATACACCCTGGGAGCACCAAAATGTATAGAGATTTGAAGGAACATTTTTGGTGGGACAACATGAAGAGGGAGATTGCTGATTTTGTGTCAAGATATATGGTTTGTCAACAAGTGAAAGCTGGAAGGCAACATCCAGGTGAAGTATTGCAACCTCTTCCCATACCTGAGTGGAAATGGGATAATATTACGATGTACTTTGTCATGGGGCTACCAAGACTCCTCGATGGAATGATGCAATATGGGTCATTATTGATCGTCTTACCAAGTTAGCATATTTTCTTGCTATAAGAGAATATTTACCACTCAAACGTCTAACAAGACTATATATTAATGAAGTTGTGAGACATCATGGAGTACCCCTATCAATTGTTTCTGATCGTGATCCCCGTTTTACTTCAAGATTTTGGAAAAGTCTTCAGAAATCCCTGGATACTGAACTTCATTTGAGAACATCCTACTGCCTTCAAATAGATGGAAAATCAGAATAGACTATTAAAACCTTAGAATACATGTTGATATCCACCTCACTTGAGTTTCAGGGTATGTGGGATCAATATTTACCTATGGTATAATTTTCCTATAACAATAGCTTCCATTCAAGTATTCAAATGGCACCATATGAAGCATTAAACGGAAAGAGATGTTGCACACCAACATGTTGGGATGACATTGGTGAAAGAAAACTTGTAGGCCCAGAACTGGTGGACAAAACGATGGAGAAGGTGAAGGTAATCCAAAACCACATCAAAGTAGCTCAAAGTAGGCAGAAGAGCTATGCCGACAACCGAAGGAAGGATTTGGAATTTCAGGAAGGAGAACATGTTTTCATGAAGGTATCTCCATGGAAGGGAGTTATACATTTCGAAAAGAAAGGTAAATTGAGTCCCAGGTACATAAGGCCTTTCAAAATTCTAGAACGAATTGGGGCTGTAGGTTACTGTTTGGAAATGTTGCCAAGTCTCTCTAAAGATCACGATGTGTTCCATGTATCACTGTTGAGAAAATACATGTCTGACCCAACACATGTACTCACTTATGAAAAATTATAATTGGAACCCGATCTGTCTTATTAAGAAGATCCTGTTAAAATTCTTGATACAAGAGAGAAAGTTCTGAGAAACCAGACGACTCGTCTGGTAAAAGTTCTATGGAGGAACCATAAGATGGAAGAGGCAACTTGGGAACCCGAGGAACTTATGATGAAGAAACACCCGAGTCTTCTCATGCGGTAGCATTCTAGAAATTTTGAGGATGAAATTATTTGAAGGAGGGGAGAATGTAACCCCCCAACCTTCCACGGTACCATTCTCTTTGAATAATACAGTAGCTTGTGTTGTACGCAACTTCTAGATTCTAACACACTACGACCAATCAAAGTAGCCGTTATGAATAGTAATACCCACTTTTTAGAATTTTATAAATTTTATCTCTCAAAATGGACTTCATTTTTGGATTCAGAATATTGAAATTATCCTAGGGTAAAATTTTGGTACTTTTCGGATAACTTTTATATTTTTATAAATAGTGAAAATTACTAAATTTTAACTAAAAACCACTTTTTTAATCGAAATAATTACTAGTGATAAATTATGAATTTTAGTGGTTTTAAAGTATATTTAGAATATATTTTTACCATTTATTACAATTTTGGTCATTGTATATAATTTCACAATTAAACCAGACATAAACAACTGTCAATCTTTTGATAGTTATTATCTCTTAAAAACAAGCTTTTTTTTAACAACGGGAATTAACTTTAAATTAATTTCTGCCAATTCTGTGTTTTGAATTTTGAAAAATGGATTCCATATTTGGAATTAGGATGTCCAAATTTTTTAAACAGGTAACTTTTATTTTTAGACATTTTGAATAATTACTTTGGTAAATATTTTATTTACCATGGTTAAATGGAAAATCCGGTAAATAAGGGTAAACAAATAATATTATAATAATAATAATAAATTACCCTAAAACGTGTCCTAACATTATTGGTTGAAACATATATGACCATGGGCATCTTTTGGCCGATTTTGGGACTCCATGGATCCACTTGTAAGTGATAAGGACACTTCATATTAATTAAGTTAAAATAAATACAAAAATTGCATAAGCATATAACTTTTAAAAAAACAACTTTTACATAGGGTTATATATGTAGGATTTTAGACTATAAATATTCATTAGAAATATAGAACGATTTCCTACATAATGGTATTTTATTTATAATTTTATACATTTAATAATCAAATTTATTTATGACACAATAATGATGCAGTATTTTCCTTATTAATGAAAGAATCAAATAATTGATATTATAAATATCAAAATTAATGTAATTTGAATCTTTTTATGAATTCCACTAATTTTATAGGTTATTATGACATATTAGTACTGGTTATATGAATTTGGTTCGAAGTAATATTGCTTTTGTGATTTTATCAAAAACAAAATACCCAATAGTGTCAAAATTGACAAAAAAGAGTTTTTAAAAGAAATATTATATTATTAATTGATATTCAACTCCTAAAAGTATAAGGATCGGCCGAGAAACTTATATCATGATATTTTTATCATTAATGGACCACTTGGGGGTTTTTTGGATGTATACGTTATGTTTATTAACTATATAATATAAAACTACAATGTGACATGGTAAATGTCAATCTAATTAACTAAGAGTTAAAACTGAAAGATAAGGTTAATATAATGACCAAAACCTGTCTAAAATATATTTGTTGAGTTTTTTTGACCTATCCCCACTTTAAACGTTAAATAATCCACTTTGGAGCCATTATAAACTGAATATGAATTTATTATAAAATAATATTTCTAGCTTTTCCAAAGGTGCCCCTCACCCCTCTTATAAAAGGGTACTCCCCCCTATTACTAATTAACACATTAAAAGCCTTTTGGTTCGGACAAACCCTGCCCAAATACTCTCTCAAATTCCCTCACTTCAACATAGATGCCTTAGTTTGATCATAAATCCAACCTATGGAGCCCTTTTGATAAAATCAAAAAGAAGAACCCAAAGAAGAGGTAATGTTTTCACCACCCACTTTCATGTTCATTTCTTCTTCCACTTCTTCTTTATTTTCTATTCACATTCTAAAATAATAACTCCAGTATATTATATATACTGTGATTATAAATATGTTAAAACCATATTCAGTATTCTATCCATCCTTTGAATGACATGTCACCATACGTGCGTACGTACGGCTTACCGTCTCCACGTCGTGGTGTAATTGTTATTCAAAACATTATTCTTTGGATGGGTATAATAATGATGTGTAATTCATGTAAATATTAAATATAACATGATAATTATTCTGTATATATGATATACCATCCAATTATATATTATTATAATATCAAAAGAATGATATTGTCGCTCGTGTGTACGTATGGACTACTATCTCCACGAACTCGATGAGATTCATTCCCCATCGTATCTATTCAAGACGAATTCTCATTTGATGATTTAAAGTAATGTTTAAGAACATTATATCATTATAGATATGAAGAAGATACAACCTATCTATGACAAACATAACTTATGTAACAAATTATATAAAATAAAACGAGTAAGTTAACACCTGAAACGAAGAAAATACTAAAATATTATTAACAAAGAATTATTAGAAGATCATATATGATATCATAATTATGTATATGGTTCTTGTTTAATTTAACAAAAATGATTTAACTATTATACATGAGGATAAAATAACATATACTAAGGAAAAGTATAAGGTAAGTGTTTATTTCACAATCTCTTCATTATCTGAGGTTATTTATACGTGATTATCTACTGGGACCTCTTTATCATCCACATCCATGTTTCTTAAAAATTCATTCCAAAACATTTTTAATATTTACTATAAAATGGTTTAAATTCATTTATACCCTTGTTTAACTTTCATAAAATGTATTGAAAGGAATATTTCCGTCATTTTCCAAACAAGGTCCTTTTAAACCTTTTCGACAAAATTAAGGTAAGAATGTTTTTTAACTTATACGGCGGGTGCAGCTATTTTACGCCATTATAAACTCGTTGAAGAATCCATTACAACATTATAATAATATTTTCAAAGTAAATGTTTTATTTTATAATTATGCGACTTTTAAATGATTTAAAAAAATGAGATATTCCTCTCAAATAGTTTTGATTTCATCTATGTCAACATCCTTTGATGGATTTTAAGCTTATTTGAATGTGATTTATTATGATACAAAACTTCTATATTGTATTTAATGTTTTGTTATATGTTTTACTGTGGATGTGTTATTTTTATACCATTCATGGTTTATAGTGAATGTATTGACATTTCGTATTCTAGTTTTAATACGAATGTTTATGTTATGTTTAAACCTTTTCATATGAGGAATGAATTGGACTTAATAATTGACGGGTGGAGCCCGCTATAGCTCCTCAATGCATCAGTAGGTCTCATCAGACAAACTAGTGTCTTGGCACAAGGCCTTGAAAAAAAATTATTTGTAGTCTAGGCACGAGGCCATGACTATGTGGTTATGATAGTCTGGCATTATGCTTTCCATCATTTTGAAAGTGGTTATTGATATTTCTTGTGATTATTTAACTAGTAGAATATCCATGTGAATAAGTAAATGGAATTATTTCATTTTATTTTTTTTATATTATGATGAAGTTCAAGTTTAAAAGTCTTTTGTTTTATTTATACATTTGCTTAAATGTTTATGGTTATTTATGAAGGTTTCTGCTATATTGTTATCCTTACTAGGCATTTGAGCTCACCCCTTTCTATGTTTTATTTTTCCCAAGATGTGAAGAAGTATTTTATGAATGACATGCAGGGATTGTATAAGGGGATATGAGTTTGGAGACAAGATGTTGTTTTAGTTTTTCACTTTATTATATAATGTAAACTTTATGAATGTATCTAGTGTTTCCATGACTACTAAACTAATCGGTCTTTCAAGATATTATATTTTGTGATCATGCCAAGGTTATGTAATAATGCACCGACTCTAGGTAACTAGGGTTGGGGCATTACAGATAACACATAATTCTGTGAGTGATTTGGGGTGTTCATATTTTATTGAAGGAAATGCTCGAACTTATGGAATCGAAATAATTTAAAAAGAAATTAATCCAATCCAATATTAGAGATAACCAAGGATCAACTAATAATATTTATATTTAATACACTTAGTTATAGAAAAATAATTTACAATCAAATAAAATCTAACCCATGTTGGTCACTTCATAGTGAAATAACCACCATCGAACGAAGGTTTATTTAGGTTTCTTTTTTAGGTCTCTGAGGATTCGATAATCCAAGATATGCTAGAAAGTTATCTATTACACCATAAAACTTGGGTAAATTTGGGTGAAACCAAATTTTGATTTCATTTATGGGGACCCAAGTAATTTATCTTGTACACTCACGTTTATTTCTGTCCCATTTCTCTTTTCTCAATAATGTTTCTCTTCTCTTTTCCCCTTTCTGATATTGTGTTTCCATAGAATCCAAAAACCAAATTTCAATCAACTATAATGGACTATCATTCACATTACCCCTTCATAATCCAATACTATAATTAAATGGGATATCCAAATTGGGAATCCCCTCACATAGGGAATTTATTTTATCAAACCTTGAATGAATACCCCACAACCCATGAGATGTACAATCATTTGTGTTTTAAGGATAAATTCTCATCCCTGTAAAGGATGCTTGAAGAGATCAATCCCAGTTAATTAAATGATGTAAAAAATCCTATCCAGACTAATAAACAAAAAATTCATGAACAATAGTGTGAGAAAATGGATAAAATGAATTCATATGTTTTATCCTTAAGAGTATAATTACAATTCATTGAAACGATTATAGACCCCATTCCCACTCAGACTATCCCTTCATCAAAATTTATAGAAGAATTTTGTTACACAAAAACCCCTCATGAATTTACTAATGAAAAAACATAGGATTTGTTATAGATAAAGAGGATCAAGAATTTTTAAGTGTCTTTAAATTAAGAATAAATTGATTTTTTGGATTCAAAAATGGAAAATTTGTCTTCATGGATTTAATATTCTTAATATGGCACTAATGATGATTTTTTAGGACCACCGATCACTGAACCATTGAGAGATATAATAATCATAAAGTCTATAACCATTATTAAGACCCAATTTTCGGGATGAATCATATTTTTTTAATGAACCAATTATTTCTTAAATTTCATAGAGAAGAAATTGTTTTTGAATCAGATTTCCAATATTCTTTAGGAAAATTCAATCAACCAAACCTCGAAATTGTAATCCTTGCTTCCCCATTTAATTGTCCCTTTATAGGGTACAACCAAGAAATTTCAGTTTTCATTCATATATCTCTTGAAATAAACAATGGAGGAATGATCCTTGATTTCTTAGGAAAGACTATATAAGCAACAAGATCATCCATTTTTGATATTCCAAGTATTTTCCATTTCCTTGTCGAAAAAAGGATTTTACATGACACAAATTTTGAACAATGAATAAATTTAAATCTAGTAGAAGTAGATAAAATGGGTTCTTTAATATTTTTAAAGTTGGTATTGGATATGTTGGGGGTACAAGTCTATCTTACTACTTTAAAATAATTTCTTCCAGGGAGGTAACCCGAATTCTACATTATTTTTATTTTATTTTTTGTGTTTTTTTGTGTTTTTCTAATAAACCACCATGGGATTTCCAATGTGATCTATTGTTTTTTGTCTGTGGTATTTAATATTTAAATTAGTTTTTTGTTTTCAAATAAAAGACATTCCTTTAAAAGTTTAAACCCAACCATAAATCATCCCAAAAGAGTATACATGTAATGTGAAGCCATAGTGATCAGTTTCTTATTGATGGGTTATCACTTTAAAGTATGTGGTTTTATTCCATGATTTAATTTCAAATCACATATCCCCACTTTCTTCCAAATTATAATCTCTATCTTCTCTTCCCTTTTGAAACAATGTATATATTTACTCTATGTTGGGGAGTGAAAATCTGGTATTTAAAAATATATTGGTCATTTATGATAAAAAATTTAATTAAAAATATATAAATGCATTTTTCTTGAATGAATTAATGTACATTTATATACATGAAAACATAATGTCAAATTATTTTGTATTCATTGATTATGATTTAAATACACATTTTTATTCAGGAGCATATTTTTTGAAAAGTGTGTTTATCTGAAGTGATTTTCCAATGATTTCATTTTTATCCAATTAATAAAAATGCCACAATTCTTGCCCATTGGATTTTGGGTAAAAGTTTGAGTTTTTGGGAACCTTCTATTATAGCATGGGTTTTGGGGTGACTTTTTGTTTAATTTGAGTATCCATCAAAATAATGAAAATAATGATCTTATAGAGAAATGTTTTTCCAAACGTGTGGCGTTCAAAACCTGGGGATCATGAATCCCTATTTTTCTTTTCCATAGTTAGGATTTATATCTCTATTTTAGTGCATGTAATTGGAAAATTGTGCAGAATTGAACACTTAGGTATTGTGAATCTATGGATTTTTTCAAAGAGCTGGTTTTTTCATCTCTATTGTGGATAAAGAAAAACAACAAAAAAGATAAAAACATTAAAAAAAGATAAAAACATTTAAACAAGAAAAAAAATTTAATACTCATCTTATGGTTTAATGTGACTCCCACCTATCACTTCTATTTGTTTCCCCATGAATAAGAAAATGGGTCCTATGTCTTTTGTGTCACACAAAACATCATCATGCTTAATTGAAATTGGATGAAATGTGGTGATAAATTTTTAAAAAAAGAATGGGTATGGGATTGGGATATTCTTGTAAACCTATCTTGTCTATAATTATTTTTATTGGTTTCATGAATTTTTGGAATGATTTCTATTTGTGATCATTGTATGTCAAAATGGTTTTGGAAAAGGGAATTAAATTTCATATTTTTAAAATACTTTTTTCTCATGAATTGAAAAACTAAAGTTAGGGGGTGTGATTAGCCACATAAAGGGGCTAACATTCATTTACTATATCTTAATATTCATTCGTTTTGAAGTCTATATACATCAGTTTTCATGCATTTTATAAATTGAACATCATTTCTCATCACATGTTCAATTCATGAATACGTGAAAATTTGGGCCCAATCAATAATCTATTTGGGGAATTCATTATTTTAATTATTTGAATATAATATTTTGGGATATCATTGATCAATTTGTGTGAAATTTTCATTTATTTTAGGATATATAGATAAATCCTAACTAAAGATAGTTATTTTTTGCAATGAACACATAAATTTATAGATAAAGCATAATGGTCATTAGGCTCATCAAGAAAAAGTGGGGCCTACGATTAAACCCCAATGATGCTATAATTTAGAATTTAGAAATATAAAATTATGGGATCATTTCATTAAACTATGGACAAAGATATTTCTGATGTTTTCAAGGATATCCAAGGATCCAAATTTTGGAATTTAATTTGTAGGATAGATTTGAAGGCCCATAATATCAGCCCACTATTTCAAGCATAAAATCCAAACGGGTGATGAAATTATCATGAAATTTTAAAAGATATTAAATTAAACCTGAAAAAATATATTTATCTTATATGACCATCAAATATTTGGCCATATTCAATGACTTATTTTCAAAACATGAATGGGGTGAATCTTGTCCTATTTTTTGCGATCAACTTCGAAACGCCCAATTTTAATTATTCTCACACACCTTTTAACTCTCTAAATTGATTGAGAGGTAAATTATTTCTAGTATGTGAAAATAAGGCTCCTAATATTCATATATATGGAGATTTTGGTGAAGGTATTTAGCATCCATGTTTTATTCTATCAATTGTAATTTCTCACCTTCATTTTGTAATGGCATCGTCAATTTTTATCATGTAAGATTTTTATTCAAGTTTATTTATTAATATAATTTATTCTTATTCAAAATTTCTATTTCTTATTAAAATTTTATATTATTCTTTATATAATTTTGATTTCATTTACCTAGTGAGTGGATCTATTCACATCATCTTTTGTGAAACTCTTCAGACAATGATGGAGTGATCATTTTTTCAATGTTTTTGTTCTTAAATTCCTTCTTCATATGTTTACATCCTTCATCCATTGATATAATAGCATAAATGGAGGGATACAACTATAATGGGTAGATACAAGAGGGTAAAAAGCGAATGGATTGGACATTAGTTATCATTTTAATAATTCTTAACCAACTCTTCTGTTGAGATTTTGAATCAATGATGTGCCTTCAACATTGGTCTCTCAAATTTTAAGGATACACATCTTGAGTGGTAAAAATATCATCTACCAGGGAGTTATCAAGAATATGATCCTAAAAGTGTATAAGTTATCAGTGTTAGGGTATTGAAGACTAAAAATTTAATTAGTTATTTGTGAATTTTATATTTTGTTGAAGGAAACACTCAAATTTAAGACATTGAAATCGTTCAAAAAGAAATTCATTCAATCAACCCTAATCTATACACAAGGATTAACTCATTATTTTAAAATTTAATTCACTTTATTAACTCAAATTCATTTATAATCCAGTCAATTTGATTGTATGTTGTCCACATCATAGCCAAATCACCACCATCTAATGAATATTTCTTTAGGATTATTCATTGGTCTTTGAGGATTCGATAACCCAATTTATGCTAAAAAGAGACCACATACGCCATAAAACATCCGTAAATTTGGGTGCAACCAAATATTGTAATCGTTTTCCAGAAACCCATGTAATTTATCTTAGACACTCATATTCTTTTCTCCCCCATTTCCCTTTTCTTGCCACAATTTATCTTCTATTTTCCCTTTTCTATTTCTCTGTTTCCAAATAATCCAAAAAAAAAAATTTTCAATAAACTCCAATAGAGTATATTATACATTACCCCTTTATAAAAAATGCTATAATAAAATGGAAAATCTAACTTGGGATGCCCCTCACATAGGTAATTTCATTGAATAAACCTTGAATGAATACCGCACACACAGTGAGATGTACAATCAATGGTGTTCAAAGGATAAATTCTCAACCCTTTAAAGTATTCTTGAAGACATAAACCCTTGTGAATTACATGATGTAAAAAATCCTATCCATCTAAATCAATGAAATATTCTTGAACAACTATGTAAAAAAATGGATAAAATGAATTTTCAAGTTTCATCATTAATATTAGAACTATAATGCATTGAAAAGTTTATAGACCCCATTAACACTCAGACTATCACTTCCTCATTATTGATAAAATATTATTGTTATAAAAAAATCTGTCCTTAATTTACTAAGAAAACAAACTTAGTATTTTTTATAGATAAATATGATCAAGTAATTTTATAAGTTTCTATAAATCATGGGAAAATGATTTTTTAGATTAAAAATAAAAAAAAATTCTTCATGGATTGAATATTCTAAATATGGAAGCAAGGATTATTTTCTAATACCACTGATCACTAAACCACTGGGAGATATCACATACATAAATTTCATACCCATTCCTAACATTCAACGAAATTGTTTTGGGGATGAATCATATTTTCATAATGAACGAATTAATTCTAAATTTCTTGGATAAGAAACTATTTTTTATTCAAATTTCCAATCATCTTTAATAAATTTCAATTAACCCAACCGAAAAATTATAATCATTCCTTCCTCAATAAATTATCCCTTTTATAGAGTACAACCAAGTCCTTGTGGTTTTCATTCATACATCTCTTGAAACCCAAAAAAGGAGGACTGTTCATTGATGTCTTAGGAAGGACAACAGAAGAAACCAGATCAACCATTTTTGATATTCCATTGATTTTCTCTTTCATTGTCGAAAAAACAATTTTACATAACCAAAATCATAAACAAAGAGTCAATATAAATCAAGTATAAGTGTATAAAAATGGATTCTTTAATATGTTTAAAGTTGCTATCGGATAATATGGGGGGTCCAAGTTGTGCTAACAAATTTAAAATATGAACATTCAAGGGGGAAACCCAGATTCTATGTTGTTTTCATTTTATATTATTTTGTGTGTTTTTCTATTTTCTTAAGGAACTTCCTTGGGGTTTCCAGTGTGGTCTATTGTTTTTTAGATTTAATAGTCGAAGCAGTTCAATATTTTCAAATAAAACACTAACCTTCTAGTGATCAAACCCAACCATTAATCATCCCCACAGAGTCTACATGTAATGTTAATCCAATTTGGTTAGTTTATTATTGATGGGTAATCACATAAAATTGATTGTTTTTATTCCATGATTTAATTTAAAATCACATCTCCCCTCATTATTTATAATTCTAATAAATCTCTTCTATTCTCTTCTCTTTCAAAATTGGGGGAAGTTTCATTCTATGTTGGGGGTGAAAATATGGGATTTTGGGAAAACAATATTAGTCTTTTTGGATAAAGAATTCAATTAAAAAATCAATTCATTATCCTTGAATGCATAAATGTACATTTCGAAACATGAAAACTGAATGTCAAGTGATTCTGAATCCCTTTATTATAATTTAATATATGTTTATGTTTATGGGAATTTTTTTACAAGTGTGGTTGTCTGATGTGATTTTTTAGTGTTTACATTTTTATCCTAGTAATCAAAATGCCACAAAGCACTTACATTTTATTTTTGGATTAATTTTGTGTTCTTGTGACACTTTCATCATAGTATGGTGTTTAGGGTCACTTTTAGTTTAATATGAGTTTCAAAAAAATGTAATTAATGACTATATAGAGTAATGTTTTGTCCAAATTTGTGGTGTTCGACACTTGGGTATCACGAATCCATAGTTTCCTTTTTCAGTGTTAATCATTAAATTTCTATTTTAGTGCATGGAATTAACAAAATGTATGGCGTTCAACACTTGGGTATCATGACTCCATAGTTTTGTCATCTATAGTTGGTCCTTTCTTCTATATTGTGGTTCAAAAAATTAAAAAATACAAATAAAAAAAGTTTAGAAAAGAGGGAAATTGGATACTCATCTCAATCTTTAATGCGATTCCCACCAAGTGCTTCTATTTGTTTCCCCTTGAACAAGAAAATGGTCCCCTTGTATTTTGTGATTCACAACACATCATCATTCTTCATTGAAATTAAATGTAATGTGGAGATAAATTTTTAACAAATGAATGGCCTTGGGCTTGGGATATTCTTATGAACCTAGATTTTGTGAAATTAAATTTTTATGATTAAATAATTTTTTGGAATGATTTATTTTTGTGAGAATTATGTGTTAAAATAGTTTTGAAAAAGGGAATTAAATTTCTATTTTTAAATACATTTTTCTCAGGACTAGAAAAAATCAAGATGGGGGTGTGATTAGCCACTAAAAAAGGATAATATTAATTGATTATATCTTAATATTCATGTGTTTCAAAGTCAATAGACATCAATTTTGGTTAATTTTATATATTGAACATCATTTCTTATCACACGTGCAATTCGTTTTTGAAGTGAAAATTTGGGCCCAGTCAATCATTCATTTGTGGAATTCATTATTTTAATTATTTAAATTTTATATTTTTGGGATTTTATTTAAATATGTGGGTGTAAAATTTTTTATTTCGGGACATATGGATTAATACCAAGGGATTATTGTGATTTTTGGAAATGACCACAGAAATTTCTGGACAAATCATAATGGGCCTTAGGCCCATCAAACAAATGTGGGGCCCATATTTGCGTCCCAATGATGCTCAAATTTTAATTTTAGAAAGATAAAATTTTGTTGATCATTTAATTGAACTATGACCAGATCTAATTCTAAATTTTTCAAGGAGATACAGGGAGACTAAGTTGACATATAATTTGTTGGCCTGATTTAAAGGCCTATAAGATCATCCCATCATTTCAAGAATAAAATCCAAAAGGATGATCCAATTTACATGAAGGTTTTATTGATATTATAAGTCACATATAAGAATGTATTTCTATTCTATTAACATTAATTATTCAGAAATATTCAATGACTTATTTTCACATCAAAAAGGAGGAAGAATCTGGTCCTATTTTTGTCAACAATGAAATTTTTAATTTCATTTATTCTCACCCACATTTTGACTCTCTTAATTGATGTAGATGAAATTTATTGTTTGGGGCCAACCTAAGGATCCTAATATTCTTATATAAGGACTTTTTAAAGGTATTTAGCATCAATGTTTTATTCTTTCAATTATAATTTCTCACTTTCATTTTATAATCGCATCATCAATTTGTCTCATGTATGTTTTCTTCACTGACGTACATTTCTTAATAAAATATATTCTTATTCACATTTTCTATTTCTTATTCACATTTTATATTCATATTTATTTCATGTTGATAGAATTTTGTTAAGGATTATAGGTATTCACATAATCGTTTTTGAAGATCTTCACACAATGGTGGAGTGATCATTTTTTTAATGTTTTTTTTCATCAATTACTCCCTCATAAGAATAATTCCCAATTCTAATGATATAATAGAATAAGTAGAGAGATAAAACTATAATGGTTTTATCAAATGGAGTATAAATAGAATGTATTGGATGTTATTTCTCATTTTAATAATTCTTAATCAATTATTTTAATTAGATTTTCAATAAATGATGTTCCTTCTCCATTGATCTCACTAATTTTAAGGCTACACATCATGGGTGCTAAAAATATCTTCAACCTTGAAGTTCTCATGAATATAATCCCAAGAGTGTATAATTGATTATAATTAGGATATTTAAGACACAAAAATCTTTAAATTATTTGGGAAGTTTATATTTCATTGAACTAAACACTCAAATTTAAGACATAGAAATAATTTTAAAAGAAATTCATCTAATCATCCCTAAGTGATAACAAAGGATAAAATCATTATTTATAAATTTAATTAACTTTTGTGTATAAAAATAATTTATAATACAGTCATTTTAAACCCAAATTGGGAACTTCATTTCCAAAATCACCACCATCGAATGTTGGTTTAGGTTTCAGAAAATTCCATAACCCATGTTGTGCTACTAATAGACTACTTACACCATAAAACATGGTTAAATTTGGGAGAAACCAAATTTTGGAATCATTTATGGGGACCCAAGTATGTTATATTAGACACTAAAATTATTTTATCTCTCATTTATCTTTCCTCACTATTGTTTTTCTTTTCTATTCCCCTTTCTATTTCCATGTGTCCAAAGAATCCCAAAACCAAACTTTAATCAACTCCAATTGAGTATCTTTCAAATTACCCCTTCATAAACTAATGATAAATTAAAAATGGGAAATCCAAATTGGGAATCCCCTCACATAGGTTATTTCTTTGATAAAACCTTGAATGAATACCACTCACCTAGTGAGATGTATAATAAATGGTGTTTAAAGGATAGATTCTCAGCCCTCTAAAGGATGCTTGAATATATCAATCATAGTGAATTAAATGATGTAAAAAAACATATCCAACCTAATAATTTTTTTTCCAATTGTGTTAACAAATCAATAAAATGAATTAGGATGTTTCATTATTAAGAGTATAACAAAAATTCATTTAAATGGTTATAGAACCCATTCCCACTCAGACTACCCCTTCCTCAAAATTGATAAAAATATTTTATTACACAAAAACTCTTCATGAATTTAATAAATATAAAAACATAGGATTTTTTATAGATAAAGAGGATCAAGGGTTTTTTAGGGGTCATTAAATTATAATTAAATTGATTTTTTGGATTCAAAGGAGGAAACTTTTTATTCCGGGATTTAATATTCTAAATATTGCACCAAGGATGATTTTTTAGGACCACCAATCACTGAACCACTAAGAGATATCACAAAAAATTGAGTCTATAACCATTACTAAAAATCAACTCGAAAATTTTTGCTATGAATCATGTTTTCATAATAAACAAATGTTTTTAAATTTTTTTTTGAGAATGAACTATTTTTTATTCAAATTTCGAATCTTATATAGGAAATTTGAATCAACCTAACCTCAAAATTATAATCCTTCCTTCCCCACTAAGTTATCTCTTTATAGGGTACAACAAAGACCTTGAAGTTTTCATTCATCCATATATTGAAACCAAAAAAAGGAGGATGGATCCTTAATGTCTTGGGAAAGACAACCAAAACAACCAGTTCAACCAGTTATGATATTCCTTGGATTTTCCCTATCATTTTCATAAAATGATTTAACATGACACAAATTATAAACAAGGAATAAATATCAATCAAGTATAAGTGAATAAAAATATGTTCTTTAATATGTTTAATTTTGGTTTTAGATAAGTTGGGGGGGTCCATGTAAAGCTAATGATTTTAAAATAAACACTTTTTGAGAGGCAATCGATATTCTGCATTATTTTTATTTTATTTTGTTTGTTTTTGTGTTTTATAAAAGAACCCCCTTGGTGGTTCCAATGTGATATAATGGTTTTTTGTTATTGATATTTAATAGTTTAATTCGTTCAATATTTTCAAATAAATCCCATACCTTCTAGAGTTGAAATCAAACCATTAACTATCCCCAAAGAGTCTACATATAATGTGAAGCCAAAGTGATCAGTTTCTTATTTATGTGTCATCACTTAAAAATAAGTGGATTTATTCCATGATTTAATTTCAAATCACATATCCCCTCTTTCTTCCCTATTATAATCTCTCTCTTACCTTCTAGAACTATTGGTCGATTCATTTTAAGTTGGGGGGGAGTAAATATATGGGGTTTTGAAAAAAATATTGTACTTCTATGATAAAAAAATTGATTAAAAAAAAATCAATTCATTATACATGAATGCATAAATCAACATTTTGAAACATGAAAAATTAATGTCATATGGTTTTGAATGCATTGATTATGATTTTAATACCCATCTATGTTCATGAGAATATTTTTTGAAAAGTGTGGTTTTTATGCGATTTTTCAATGTTTAATTTTTTTTCCTAGTAATAAAAATTACACAATGAAATTACACTATATTGTGGATATATGTTTTAGTAATTGGGACCATTTCATAATAGCATGGGGTTTGGGGTAACTTTTTATTTTATTTGAGTATCCAACAAAAAATGAAAATAATGACCTTATAGAGTAATGTTTTTTTATAAATGTGTGGCATTAGACACTTGTGAATTAGGAATCCATAGTTGCCATGCCCATTGTTAGGCTTTACATCCCTATTTTAGTGCATGTAATTGACAAAATGTGTGGTATTTGGAAATTAGAGATCATGACTCCATAGTTTTCTTTCCCAGAGTTGGTCTTTTTATCTCAATTATGGTTCAAAACAATATAACAAAAAAAAAATAATAAATTTAAAAATTGGGAGAAATTGGATAATAATATTAAGTTTTAATGTGATTAAAACCTATAACTTCCATTTGTTTCCCTTTGAACAAGAAAATTGGCCCCATGTATTTTGTGATTCACAACACGTCATCATTCTTAATTGAAATTGGATGAAACATTGTACTGAATTTTTAACAAAGGAATGGGAATGGGATTAGGATATTCCTGTGAAAATAGATTATTTAAAATTATTTTCATAGGTTTCATAATATTTTGTAATGATGCTTTTTTATCATTGTATGTTAAAATGGTTTTGGAAAAGGGAATTAGTATTAATATTTGTAAGATATTTTTTTCTCTAGACTAGAAAAACTAATGTTGGTGAGTGTGATTAGACAATGAAAGGGGATAATATTAATTGGTTTTATATTAATATAATTTTGTTTCAAAATCTATATACATTATATTTAGTTTATTTTTTAAATTGAACACCATTTCTTATCAAATGCGAAATTCATGTTTAATGTAAAAATTTGGTACCAATCAATCATCTATTTGTGGAAATATTATATTCATTATTTGAATTTTATATTTTAGGATATGATTAACCACATTGTTTGTAACATTTTCTTTTTTTGGATAGACGGATGAATCCAAAGGTAATATTGTGTTTTTTTAAATTAACAAATAAATTTATGGACAAAGTAAAATGGGCCTTAAGACAATCAAGAAAAAGTGGGTCCACAATTAAATTCCAATGAAGAAAAAAATTTAAATGTAGAAAGATAAAATTATGGGGATAATTTCATAAAAAAAATTAGATCTAATTATGAATTTTTCAAGGATATATATGGATCTCATGTTGACAATTATTTTTTTGGCCAGATTTGAAGGACCATAAAATCAGCTTATCATTTTGAGAATTACATCTGAACGTCTGATCCAATTGCCATTAAATGTTTATAGATATTATAGGAAACCTTGAATAATAAATTTATATTATAATACCATGAAATATTCATCCATATTGAATGACTAATTTTCACATTAATAAGAGGGTGAATCTTGTCCTATTTTTGTGGTCAACTTTGAAACATCCAATTTCATTTGTTATCACCCGCCTTTTGACTCTCCTAATTGATTAGGAGGTGATTTATTACTTTTGTTTATACATAAGTCTTCTAATATGACTATTTAATTATATGGTGGTGATTAGATTTAGCATCCATATTTTAATCTTCCAATTGTGATTTATCCCTTTTAATTTTCAAGGGCATCATCAATATTACTCTTTTGTTTTTTTCATTCACCTTCATTTATTTATAAAATTTATTCTTATTAACTATTAATATTTATTATTCACCTTTTATATTCTTATTTATATCATTTTGATGTATTTTAATTAGGGAGGAGAGAAAATCAAATCATATTTTGTAAAATTATTCACACAATGACTAAATGATCACATTTTCAATGTTTTTCTTCTTTTATTCCGCCCTCATAAGTTTACATCCCACTTCTATTGATATAATATCATAAATGGAGGGATACTCATATAATGGGTTGATCAAAGGGAGTAGAAATGTAATGTATTGGATAACATTTCTCATTTTAATAATTCATAATCAACTGTATTATTGAGATTTTGAATAAATGATGTGCCTTGTCCATTGATCTCACTTATTTTAAGGCTACACATCCTGAGTGCTAATAAGATATTATACCTTGTAGTGCTCATGAATATGATATTCCAAGTGTATAAATTGTTATCCTTATGATAGTAAAGGGTCAAAATCTTATGATTGATTTTTGTAGTTGATATTTCATTGAAGGAAACGCTCATATTTTAGACATTAAAGTAATTTTAAAAGAAATTAATTCAATCCACCCTAATAGATAAACAAGGATCGACTCATTATTTTTAAATTGCATTCACTTAAGTATATGAAACTCATTTATAATACAATAAATTTGAACCCATAGTTGGCCAATTCATATCCAAATAACCACTATTAAATGTATGATTCTTTAGGTTTCTTCTTAGGTCTTCAAAGATTGGATAACCCATGTTATGCTAAAAAGAAACCGTTTACTCTATAAAACATGGGCAAAATTGTGAAAAACCAATCACTAACACTCAATATTCTTAAGACAAGGTTCAAATACAATATAAAGGGAATAAAATTTCTCCCAAAATCAAACCTAGTTTAGCCAAAATTTTAGGGAAATAAAATATAATGAGTAGAATTTGGTGGAGTACCCAAATTTTTAGCCTTTTTATAAAATATATTCACATAGTTTGACCCACTTACCATGCCATAATATATAGTTTTTTCATTAAATAATGATAGAACCTAGTTTGTTATGCAACATTGTCCCATGGTAAAACAAACCTATAATGATCATGCCATAAATCCACCCTCTATCTTACAACTTTGGTGTAGCATTGTGTCGTAACTTATGTTCCATGCCATAGTTACATCTAAAAGGGATGTGCCACCAAAATTTAAACTCTAAACTCTACATTGTCTCCCTGAGGACTATACTAAAACCTTGAAAACTAGACTTTATCATGGTCATCCCATTATTGTGACCACATTTAATCTAAAAGGATATACCACAAGGGTTACCAAGATTGAAGTTCCACTAAATCCAACCTCCCAAGCACATACGCTAAAATTACAAGAACCACACAATAGAACTATCCCCTAGCTAAAAATTTATTCAAATTCCAATGATTTTCCCTTTAAACCTCCCTAAGCACCTCTAACACAAAATAATACCAATGTGATATGCTTTAAAAGTCTAGGCTATTATAATATCACTAACTAGTAAGAGGAAGATGGAAACCCAATAATATATATAGACATTCACATCGACACATAGAATTTTTTAGTAACTTTTATTATGGTAACAATTTCCATACCGAGATTTTAGAATGATGCACGAACATAACCCAAACCTATAATAGAGTCCCATAGTAAGCAATAATCCCCCCCCCCAATAAAAAATATATGTATGTGCTATAACTCTCATCCTCTCAGTCATGGTACATCTAAAGTCTCGTTGGTAGATCCCCAATTACCACAAACCTTTGGAAGGCTGAACTACATTGGCTCAAAATTAAAATAGTTTTATTGTCTGATGAGAAATAAGATGGGTGACCTAGAATCCCCATCCCATTAATAAAAAAACTTCAAAAAAATTCAATCCCCTAGGTCCAAATATCCATTATAAATACATACATAGTGAAATTATCCACAAAACCTCCATATAATCCTCTAGAAAATTTGAAAAAATTGTCATCATACACATTTGAACTGTATTTGAAGTATTAAATAATCTAAAGGTAATTATTTGAAAAATAAATATACCAAAATAACTGGTAAAGGTGGGTTTTTCTTGATCCTTATATTCTATGTGAATCTAAAAGTACCCTAAAACAACATCAAAAAAGTAGTAGTGTGACTGTATAATAATACTCTTAAGGATTTGATCATGGAATGAATGAGGTAAGTGGTCAGTCCTTGTCATAACATTGAGTTTCATGTAGTATATACACACCATATATTTTCTTGAAACTATAACTATAACAAACACTCGAAATTCCTTTTTAGAAACTATAAAAACATGATTTTGGGGCACTATTTGGACCGAAAAAACTCATTGGGTATCAAAAATTGGAGAAATTATTCTCGTATCCAAGTGTGTATTTTTTTACATCCTCTAAAAGAGTAGGATTTAACATTCTTTGAAACTGTCTAACAGTATTATCATCATAATTTAAAATAATACTATGCATAAATATTGAAAGAGTAATTCTAAGATGAACTAATAGGGTCTATCTCATTACATTCTTATTCTCCCTAAGAACTACCAATGGTTGGTTTTATTACCCCATAGAAAACAACTTAAAAATAATAATAGGAATATTTTCATTCTCATCTAAAAAATTATTTGATGTTCTCGGGAAAAGGTTTTAGGTCAATTCAAGTGGGTTATCCACAATTGGTAAAGTGGGTTTTATTAGTTCTATGACACCTAACTCGTCACCTAAAACACTCCTAAAACAAGAAAAACGTTCATTAAAAAATAGTTTTTGTTATGATTTCATCATTTTTTGAAAAAAGTGTTAGGTTGAAAAAATTATTTAAAATAAAAAAAATATGTGATTTAAAATATTCATTTGAAACAGTTTTAGAGCATTAAATACGTGATTTACACCAATATTTATTATATTATTCAAGAAAAAAGAAATTATATTTTTCACAAGTAAGGTTATCAAATAATTTAAAGGAATCAAAAAACAAACTATAATTTCTAGAAAGTTCACAAGAATAATTTTTAACAATTAAATTTCTACCCCAAGAAACATTATCGCAATCATCAAAAGCATGCTCAGTGGAAAGAAAAGATAGTTTTAAAAAATATCTAATAGTGGTGTGATTTTTATGAATTATGGAAATAAATTAATGGGGAACCAACAATTATATTTACTCATTGAGATGGGTGATTCTCTACTTAATATATCATAGACTCAAATATATTAAACTAAAGCGTTTTTTCTAAATATTAGTGAAATCATGTATTTATAAACTTTTATTATTAGTTATATTTACTTTTCAAAAGGTATTGTTAGAATCATAGATGAATGTAAATATGATATATGATCTCCCACAACCAAAATATAAAAAACATTATGAAATACCATGTATTTTACTCTTACCAGAAAATCTACAATAACTCTATTAGGTCTAATCATGATTCTATTATCTATTTGGATCACAATCCCTGAATGTTTGCGTTATCCAAAATTTAATGTAGAGTAAACATAATGAGTAACCATACAAACTTAATATACTAGATCTAGAAATTCATATTGAAACTCAAAATCCACTATAATGGGTGGAATTGTGAATGTTCTAGAATAGAGAGAGAATGGTGTATCATTGATGAGACATTTCTATCTAGGTAAATTTTATCTCCTCCTTTCAACTTAATTTTTGAAATTAAAATTTACTACAAAAAAATACATACTTTAGGATCAATATCACTGCATCTAGTTGTGGAATGTCAAATTAAACCTTCCTAAAATTTTCTTAAATATCTTTGTCTAACTCATTCCGAGTCATCTTTTTCACTGGGGGACTAACAAGATAGTGATGTAGTATGGGTTTAGGTATTTCATGGTTGTATTTAAAATTTATTTTACCAATATGAGATCCCATCAATCACTTAGAGTCTTTATGAGTTCTATCATTCAATAAAACTTCCTTTTTCACTTGTTTTTACTTAATAATGGGATATAAATTTTCAACTTACTTAACAGGTGTTGGAATCTCTAAAATATTATCTAAATCATGGAAATAAGGTGTGTAAATCAATCAAATATGTTATGGTTTAGATATTTCAGTATGGGGGTAGAAACAAAAAAATTTCTTTCCCTAGGGGTAATTTTTAGTTTGTGAAAGTAAACTGCCACTCACTTGATTCCTTAGGCCACTAATATGAGTATCCATTTAACCCATTTAATTTAACATTATTTTCAACATTATTTTTTGTTTTTTAATAGTGTATTCAAGGCTAGTTTTATATTTTTAGGTGGTTAACTATGTTAAAAATTTTATTGAGTGGTTTTTATTATCATTTAATAGTGATTTAAATTGATAAGAAATGATTCATAGTGATTTTTCAAAATTGTTGTGAATTCTTATGCTGAACACTATTCTGTAATGTTTCTAAAAAATCACTATAAATTATCTTGGTTGTTTTTAGCATAATTTTTCAATGTTTATCAATAGTTTTATTTTTTGAAATGCAAAATTTTGAAAATAAAATATTTAATGATGGTATTATAATACATAGAAAATTATATAGAGGTTATTATTGTTATAAATATATATATATACACATATATATATACATATATATATACACATATATATATATACATATATATATATACACACACATATATATATTCAAAACTACAACACCATAGAGCCAAACTGGCTGGTCCATGACTAGCTTGAGCCTGCCAAACCAGGCCTTTTTAGTGATGGTTTTAAATGTTTATACACAATATTATTTTATAAATTTTCTTAATGAAAATTTTGAAGGAATTATTTTGTGGGTGTTTTAAATATCGCTGCTATTTTTTAGTGATGTTTTTTATATTTTTTAATATAAATATACATAAAAATAATGATGTTATGATCACCCACCCAGTAAAGACCCAGTAATATTAGGCTCTCCATGCCTCAAGCCTATCTAGATCCATAATAAAAAATTAAGCACATGTGCATGTCAGGTGAAATTTGAATCACTTACTTCTTGGTTATTCTGCCATACATTTCCCACTCCACCAATATCTTAATGTGACGACTAAAGAGACTTTAATAAACATATATATATATATATACTGACAAATTAATTTAAATACATATATTTATTTAGAATTTAAAAATACATAAATATAAAGATCTATTTAAATATAAATTTCTATACATATAAATCTATGGGAATTTCTAAATATATAAAAATATACATAAATATCTATCAAATATATATAAATATAAATAATTTTACATACATATATATAAATATATATATACTGACATAATATAAATAAATATAACTAAATTTAAATAATATAAAATATACATATAATTAAATATAATTTGGTTGAATATAAATATATATATATTTATATATAAACACATTTAAATTTACATAAATTTATGTAGCCACATGATATACATGTACATATATATACATTCATAATATATATAAATATTTATAAATATACATAAATACATATAAACATCTATAAATATATATAACTATAAATATATTTTCATATAAATACACACAAATATATATAATTGAATTTAATTATATATATATACACATATACATAAATATATATATTCAAAAAATATATATATAAATATATATATATATATATATACATATATATATATATATATAAATGCATATAAATATTTATAAATATATAAAGATATAAGTAAATGTATAAAAATATATATAAATACACACACATAGATATATATAAATACATATAAATATATATAAATTCATACACACAGATATATATATATATATATATATATATATATATCTTTAAATAAACACACACACATGCATAATTCCTAATCTTGAACCTCCCACTATAAGAAATGTTCATGACCAACATAAGACACATCAGGAAAATAAATCATCAAAAAAGGGAATATAATTACAATTTTAACACTATCATATCTATAGGGATGTGTAAACCTAGGGAAAAACCAAACCACATCAATAATGGATATGAACACCCTATTAAGAAATGCATAAAGACCATACAAAGATCTAAAATTAGGATACCTTAACATAAAAACATAGTTTTAGAGGACATTATAACCTTCTTTTAATAATAAAAAATATGGTATGCATTACTTATTATTCTAGATATCACATATCATGTCATGAGCTTTGATTTTTCTGGTCGCATAACCTAAACAGTCACCTCATTCAAAAATTATAGTCATTTGATGTTAAATTTCCTTTCTCATCTTCTCTTAAAACATTAATATTTTTTTTATTATTAGTTATTTCCAAATTTTTATCAAATATTATCGTATTTTTTTAAAATATTAGATTTTATTGGTCATATAACACAAATGGGCACTCATATCAAAAGTTATTGTTATTTGAAGATGATGTCTGATTTTCAACTTCTCTTAGAACATTAGTTAAGTGATAAAGATTCTACCACATTATATATTTATATATATATATATATATCTATGTGTCTGCATGTTTATATGTAAATATATACATATATAAATAATTATTAATTAATTATTATCAAATAGTAATTATGAATTAGTAAATAGTTAATAATTTCTTAATAATTACCAATTAATAATTAATTTTGTTTTTAAATAAGTAAAAACTAATAATTTGAAAAAAAAATATGTTTTATATAATAATTAATAATTATTAAATAATAAATAAAAAATTATTAATTATCAATGAGTAATTAAAATTTTAATTAATTAATTATTATTAGTTATTAATTATTGTTATTTTCCCTGTGGTATTTAAAAACCACATCTAAAATTAAATAAAAAATATCATATGGAATTTTTTTTACTTTTTGCTATCAAACAACCTCTAAATGGTGATATTATTTTATAAGCCACCGTGAATATGCCATGGTTTTCTAAAACCCCCACTAAAAAGAAAAAGAAAATATTTAATGATAGTTTTGAAAACCATTGATAAATGATTGTTTCCCTATATTGGATTTAAAGGGTGGAAACATATACCAGATTGAGCATTGGATTTCTCTTCATAGAATATATGTTGTTGGTCACTTTATTAGAATTTGAAAAACATATTTTTTTAGGTTATTCAAAACTATATTTTTATTTTTTATTGCTTATTATAACATTGATTTGTTTGAAATTACCTAGACTGGTTACTTGTTTAGAAGGCTCTCCATAGAAACATAGATTTATAAGATTCAGGTCATTCTTGAATTTAAGGACTCTTGTCCCTAAAATATTCTAGTGTGGCACAAATTCCATAGTTAAATAGAGGTTTGAAGCTTGTTTCATCTTGGGTTTTCACTAGTGAGGTGTTAGCTAATATAAAGTTACCCATAATTTTTCCAAATCGGGACACAACTCAATTCAGAGTTTCAAATTCCTAAGACCTCACTATGGGTAATATAGTAAATAAATTGGCATAACAGGGCCTCTATAATAATACATTGAGTATGAAATAATAATTTTATACCATACATGTTAATTCTTGGATATTATGATTTCCATTCTAAATGGATTTTCGTATGAGAAATTGGAGGGTTTGGTTACCTTTGTGATGACATTTCTTTCTTAGGAGAACAATAATTTTGGTTTTAATTTATATTTTTGAGTTTGAGATGTCATAGGTGGAAGTTTATTAATTTTTTCTATTTAATAAAATGAATTAATTATATAACTAAAATTATAGTGAAACCCTATAATTCCCCATTTTAATCTGTGAAATAGACTCTCTCTAGGGTGGTTTCAGTGGTCTTCAACATTAACCATAGAGAGTCTGAGAGGAGGGGAGAGGGGAAATTCTAGATTTTAGTGGAAATGATATCCAATCGAAGGATGTGACAAGATTATGTGATAATGATAAATGAAATCATGGTTGTGATAATTGATTGAAGTGAAGATGATTCACCATCAAGGTATAGATTCTTCTTTAAGTTCATAATCCAATATTTAAGAAAACTTTTCATTAAACTTCCTTGTTATTGATTTTTATCTCCATTTTGGTAATTCTGAGATAAAATAATTTTTTATTGGTGTGTTTATTCCTTGGATATTTTCCCCCTAACCTTAGAATTTCATCACCCAATGTTTCTCTTTGATCTTTCTAGATGATTTTTGGGTAAATTTATTATTTGATTATTTCTTATCATAACATCCATAATGTGATGTAATATGAGTGAATTATTGGGTGTTTAGTATTTGAACCATCCACTGTTCTTTGTTTCCAACCTTTTTGGAATGGAGGATCGCCATAAGCTCTCACCTAGGCCAATGGTTCGACCTTGGACCAATTTTGACTTTGTGTGGAGTCAGCAGTGAGAGGGTTATCATTAAATCCTGAATACGTGATGACAAAATGAAAGATAAGGGTGCAATCAGTAGGATATCAATGATGTATAGTTGGTAGGGTCATCCTTAATGGTGATGGTATGAAGGTGAGAAGTTGGCTCAACATAGATCATTGGTGGGGGTGGTCTGAAGGTGAAGAGTCAATATAGTATGATTTATGGTTGGAAACAGAGATGATGATAGAGGCCTCCACAATAAAGGAAGCTATGACACCGAGAAAAGAGATGGTTGGGAGGGAACTAGGGTTCTCCCCTAGTTATCCAATCCCACAGGACCGGATAGCGCTTTTCTCGCTATGTGGTGAGTGGAGGTGTGCCTGACCCAGTCGACTTGGTGGGTGACAGACCAGGTCATGTTTTCCAGACCCAACCTATGGGGGTAGTTGGGGAATATCATAAAAGTATTGGATTTGTTTGGCCCCTCCTACCATGACATTTGGAATTATTATTGTCCTCCACATGCCTCTCTTTTTTCCTATGTGGGGTTTTTATGCTATTGTTTCACTGTTTGTCCATTTCATACAAATAAATAATATATCCTTTTTATTTTTATACATATATAACAAATGGAATGGTCTATTCCATTATATGATGCCATTTTTTTTGGTGAGATATATAGGTTTTAAAATTATCTCTGTAAGGTCTATGATAGGGTCTGATTGTGATTTGATGAGTGTTCTCATCCTATAGGTAGAATCGATATTTCCCCTATTTACTTTGGGTGTGATATATTTAATTTTATCCTATAGGTAGGTTTGGTATTACTACAACATATCTAGGTATGTGATCCTTAATTTTCAGGTCATTTTAATGGTAGGTTCAATATTTAAGGTGTCATGGACCAACACTTATAGATCTGGTACTAAAAACACATAAATTACACATAGAATTCGATACACATAGTGACGATCCTATATTTATTTTACATATTTTCCATAAGTTAAATATTAAATATCACAAATATTCACAATACCAAGAATGTATGGTTTAATTTCTTTGAGGATTAGCTACTTAAAAAAATTCTTTTTAAATACTAGATAACATTTCTCCATAATTGAGCCTCATTATCCCCCCTTCTAGAAATTTTAGAAGTTATACTCATATTCATATCCTAGGGAATGGAAACATAAGAAAGGGGCGAGCTCAAATGCTTAGTAAGGGAAATAACCATCATCATTTCATCAATGATTATATTATAAGCATATGAGAATACTTGATTAGGGGAAAATTTATAATTAAAAATAACATTGAACAATAATAGTTGTCTATAAACCATTATAGCAAGACATTTAATATCATAAGAGAAAAAATATACCATAGAATAAGAGTTTCAAGACATGAAATAATAAAATGAGCCATAGATTATAATCATAGGAATAAAGATAAGTAATTTCATGGAAATGATGTATAATAATAAACTATTTCCCTAAATTAGGCATATAAATTATAAAATAGTGGTGTATGAATCACCACCCCTTTCCCATAACATAGTGGAGTAGGTATTGCCACCTAATTCCTATAGTGGATCAATCATCACTACCCGATTCGTATAAACATAGTAGAGTGGTCATCCCTAAGTGATTCCTATTTATATAATGGTGTAGTCAACACTACTTGATTCCAATATCATAGTATATAATGCAATATTTCTTGATTCCAATAGTGGAGAAAGCATCAACACTCAATTCCCATAATTATCCAATGAGATATAAATATGTAACCAATTCATTAGAGGGAGATATAATACCCCACCCATCAATAATAATAATTCACACATTTATGTACCAAGAGAATATGGAAATGTTTATATTTCAAATATCACATAATTAACACATATAAAATAGATAGGTTTTATGAAAACATAGATATAAAATTTCATAAGTCATAAAGATAAAAAGGTGGATAGTGGTATAAGAAAATATCCTTACAGAAACATAAGGATCATTAAGGATGTTTAAATAGATAAAAAGTATTTTTTCTAGATCATTGAATAAATCACTTCAAAAAATATGAGGAAATACCCCTTTTAATTTCAAATTTACTATCAATTTGGTTTATTTGGGAAATTTTTTTTATCATGTAAAAGGAAGGTTCATTCAAAAAAAATTCATTACGAAAAAATAATATGTTCACATAGAAAATCATAAAAAGATATTATAGAAAATATTTCTAACATTAACATAATATGATGAAATTAAGTGTCACTTTCAAAAGTTATTTTCAAGAAGGTGAAGTAATTTTTTTTAAAATATTTTAATTTTAAAAAAATAACCTTTACTAATAGATCATTTGAAATTTAATAAATTCTATATTAGATAAATATTTAGTGGAAGATAAAACAAATTATCATGGAAGGAAAATATATTTAACTTTTAAAAATACATTTATTGAAATCCCTCATTTTAAAAAGGGATAATAAAAATTCTTTTTGAAAAGAGGATAAGGAAAATATAAAGTTAGCACGAATAAGAAATAATTAGGTTACCAAATATAAGTGATAATTTTGGTGGTAATGGTAATTAAAAACATTCAATAAAAATCATCATTAAGGATAATTAAAATTATTATTAATATTGTAATGTTTTTTTTGTGTAGGAAATTCATTGAGGATGAACATTTAAATCCAAAGTTTGATATTCCCCTAACAGAAAGAGAAAGTATAATATTAAATACTATAGTGGAAGAAATAAATAAAATAAGTAATAAGTTTAATTTGATATATTATAATTCATAGAAAGGGGTTTTGAGTGGAAACAAAATCTGTACTTCATTGTTATTTTTTGAATTGAAACCCAATGAAAGGTAGAACATGAGATGGATTTTTGAGTACATTAAATTGAATGAAAAATTATGATAAAATAAATATATTTCCAAAATGTACACCCAAAAAGGTAAATGCTATTTAATATGTATCATATCTAAATTAATAAAAATTGAAATTCCAAAAAAACCTTATCTTTATTCTTATTTAGTCGAAATTCCCTTTAACCTCTTCTCCCTTTGGATGTTCCCCTTTGGGTAGCACCTTGTGGATTATTATATTGATATTTTGGAAAGGAATAAACTTACAAGACATGGATATATAGTTTATGAGATACTTGGTAAGATTTTTTATTGAGATAATTCTTTATAATGAGTGAAAAAATGGGGTGGAGGTGATCCCCTTTTATATGTGAAGGGAGTAAAATTTTTGTAAATATAATTTCTTTATTATAAAGAGAGCACATGTTTCACATGGAATGCGAATATAAATTGTAAAATAAAAGATTGGGCTATGAGATAATTTCATTCCTCTTTCAAAAATTCATTTTCAAACATTTTTTAAACTTGTTCTTAATTCTTTTCACTTTGATTTTTCACTTTTACCATTTCTGGATTTTACCCTGTTAACTAATTTTTGACTAAGCAATTTAATTTTAATGAATAAAAATAAAATTAAAAATATTGAAATATTTTTAACTAATTATTCTAAATATTAGATCCATTTTATCAAATTATATTTCTAGTCAATAAAAATTAACTTTCACATTAACGCATGTCGCGTGTAAAACCCCATTTTTAAGAAAAAGTGAATTTTATGCATAAAATCTATGTGTAATAAAAAATTATCAATTTTTATTATTTCAATGGAATATTAAGTTTATAACTAACCAAATAATAATTAAATGGATTAAAAATAAATCAAAAATATAATTCTACATTATAATATCATAATTAAAGAAAACAATGAATAATGGGTTCTTTTATTTTAATAAAGCATTAATTAAGTTTCAAAATGTTAAGAATGTGTTTTTTAAAATTTAAAAAATAATTTTTTAATTTATAATTACACACCATAAAGACATTTTTTATCAAATTTTTTTTTAATTTTTTAAGTTATACTTATTTTTTGTTATATCCATAAACGCGACGGTTTTAATAAAAATTGTATTTTTTACTATTCAGTTGAAAATTATTTATTTCATAAATAACCCAAAAAAATAAACATAGGATAATTTTTACACAATTAATACAAAAAATAATTTAATTTTATAAAATTAAATATCATAAACTTCTAAATCTATCTTTTAAATTAAAATAAAAAAAATAAATAAAAAACTATTTTTATTGAAAAATGACATTTTATAGATTAAGTGTTTTTAATATTATTTCATATCAATTTATAATTTATATAATATTAATATATTTTTTGTATTTAATAATATTTTAATATTGGTAAGTTTAATTTATTAGGATTAATAAACAATATTTTTACTAGAAGTTATTTGAGAAAGAACGATTCATTTTAATTTTAAAACACATTAATTATTTTTCCCTAAATTTTAGAAATTAAATTTGGGTAATATTTTTTATTTACATGAGGTTTTATTATTCATTTTCTTTTTGTATTAATATTAATTTAATATTTCATGGGTCGCTTTAGTTTGGTGTTCCATGTGGAGGAAAGTATCATACAAAGTATTGATTCAGAGAAAAAATTATATTCTAAAATCTTAGGGTGTTACATTCTCCAACCCTTAAATAAATTGAATCCTAGAAATTTTAAATAACACTTGGTAATGAAAATACTTGTGCATATCAAAAAGATATTCATGATTCAAGATATAATTTATAAAGAGATATCAACCTTAAATTCCGAGGAAGAATATCTTTTTCCTCAAATTAGGCTTGTTCCTAACATTGAGTTTTTTCATAACCATTTGAACCTAGAGTCTTTCATTATTCGGTATCAAGACCCACATTATACAATTTTCCTCTAAATGATGTTAATAATCATTCTTTAATTCATAGACTACCGTGGTTTGGTATGAAATGTTATTTTCCCATTCCAAATAACTTTTCCTCTAATCAGATAGAGCCAATACTTTTCTAAAACCACAATAAGTTCATCTAAAGGAAGGGTAATAATATTTTATTAGGGTGTGTTCTCATAATCTTAAAATTGGGATATAATAAAGTAAAAAAATATTACTTTAATATTAAAATCATCAGGGTGGTGATAAAATACTCTTAGAAAATATCCAAATACACTAGACTAGAATTCAATATGTCATCCACAAATATAGAGTTTGGATAAGTGTTCCTTAATTATCAAGATCAACTTCAGTAGTTGTGATTGGATAGACTTTACATTGTTTCATTTATTTAGGAGTTTGTTGATACCTATAATCCTTGTTTGAACTTGGATTGGAGAATCTATTTTTATAATACAAAATATCCTACTATTTGAAGTATTTAAATGTGGATAGTGTATTAGTTGGGACTCTAATTCATTACATTGTATTGGTCGAACACTTCATCCCTCCTTGATAATAATGTGTTAAATATCCAATACTTCCATAATTGTAGATTTTTTTCCTCATTTGATACATTCCCTTGGGTTCTTCTAACCACATATTTTACACGATGAAAATTAAATATTGTTTCCTTCATCAGCTTTATCACCTAAAATCCTATGAAACTAAATCATTCTATTATTTTGTGTTATTTGGTATTTATAAAAAGAAAAAAAATTAAAAATAACTCACGATAGTTGGGTGTGAATAAACCAAAGAGTTTCTACACCAGTTTTAATATCATTTGGTTATTCATTAGGGCTATCTCTGTATTGTCCATAATATCTATTATTTACCCAAATTTTCCTTGATACAATAATTTCTTAAATAAATTAAAGTTAAATATAATAATATCTAATCTAAAATGGAAAAATATTAACATAGACCTGATAAATCATAAATGAAAAAAATTTATAGGTTTGAATCTAGGTTATTCATTGTCTATCTCTTAATAGGTTCTCTAAAAATGAAATAAATATGTGCTCAAATTCATTATAATAGTTCATAAATAGCATATGATCAACCAAAATATATCCCTAGAGAGTTTCTAGATAAGTGTGTAGTATTAAGCCCACTCATCATGCATCGAGTAAATATTGAGTTGATACTCAATGGGCCTTTTAGGGTGATTAAATCTGTGTGCATCTATGCCACATTCGTAACCACTTTCTAGTATCCATATAGGGATTCCATTACTAGGAAAACAACTTAATTAAAACATTACCCAAATTTTATGATGTTATCCTATACTTGGAATTATATTTAGGTATTTCACTAAATTTTTATAATCCTATTCCATAAAAAAACAGAAAAATCCTCCAAAATAGATAAACAATGCTATGATACTAAGAAAGGATCTTTAGAACCACATATCAAGATATGGTGATAAAAACACATATTTTACAAATATGATTTGACACAAAGTGAGATGCAAATATCATTATTTAACATCATTTACATAAGTTATACATTACATATAAAAATTATTCATAATCCCAATAATGGAAGATTTAGTTTCTTTGAGGACTAACTACTTAAGAAACTTATTTTACAATACTCATGAATGTTTCTCTATAATTGAACTTCATTGGAAACCATTATAAACTTCTCATATGTTATACTAATCTTCGTAATCTATGGTATGGAAATATAAGAAAGGGTGATCTTAAATTCTTATTAAGGAAAAAAACCCATCACCATGTCAACAATGGTTAGATCATAAATATATGAGAAAACATGAGTAGGGTATAAATATCTATTAAAAAAGAATATGGAACAATAAGATTTGTCCATATGTTAGAATGATATGTAATATCATAAGATAAACCATATACCATTTAATAAGTGTGTGGAAACATGAAATAATAAATATAATCCTTCATCATAATCATAGCTATAAAGATAATTCATGATATATAAATGAAGAATAATAGTAAACAATAGCATTAAATTAGGAATTAAATTCATGAAATAGTGCAGCAGGAATCACAGCTTGTTTCCCATCACATGGTGAAAATACAGTCACTACAATGTCCCCATAGTGGAGTGGTAATAACTTCTTGAGTCCCGTAAACACAGTGGATCATGAATCACTACATGATTCCCATAATATTCTGGATTATACATCACTTCTCGATTCACATAGTGGAGTGATCATCAATACCAAACTCCTATAATTATACAATAAGATATAAATACTTAACTAATGCATTGGTGGTCTATAATGGACCCCATTTATCAATAATAATAATCCATACATTTTTGTTCCAAGATAATATTAAAACATTAATATTTTATTCATCACTTAATTAAATCGTGGAAAAGGGATGGGTTTCATGACAATTTCAAAAGAACATTTCATAATCCGTCTAGAAAAATAAGGTTCATGGTGTTGTAATAATATATTACTAGTATAACATAACAATAATTAAGGATGTTTACATGGATGATAAATACATTTTAAAGTTCATTGATTAAATCACTTTAGAAAATAATAGAAAATACCACTTTTCATTTAAATATTATTATGAATTGGGTTTTTTTGGAAAAAATTTAAAAATGGAATAGAAGGTTCATTGAAAAGAATTTTCATTACATTGAAAGATTGTGTTCACATGGGAAACCCTTGAAAAGGGGAATTGAGAAAACATTTTCATCATTATCATAAAATAATAAAGTTATGGGTCACTTTTAAAAGTAATTTTTAAAAAAGTTAAGTTAATTTTTTTATAAAATTTACCTTAAAAAAGAACCTTCAGTAATATGTCCATTAAAAAAACATTAATACTATCTCAAGGAAATTATTAGTGGAAGGTAAAACAAAAAAAACATTTAAGGATATCCTTTATAATATTTAAAAATACATTTGTTGAAATCATGCATCATAAAAAGAGACAATAAAAATTACTTTTGAAAAGAGGAGAAGGTAAATATAAAGGATACTTGAGATAACACATAATAAGGTTTATAAATATAGGTTATATCATTGGAGGTATGGGAAAATATATTTATGAATGAAAAATTACTATTAAAGATAAACAGAATTATTCTTAACAATGCCATATTTTTATGCGGAAGAAATTCACTATAGAAGAAGATTTGAGTCAAAAGTTTCATTTTCCCTAGAGAAAAATAGAAAGTTAAATATAAAATATTATGGTGGAATTAATAAATTATATAATAAAAAATTTTAAATATAAAACATTATAACTCAATGAACGGGGATTTGAGTTAACAATAAACCCTAACATCATCGTTTTTTTCATTGAAAACGCATGAATGGTAGAACATGAGATGGAATTACAAATCCTTTAGATTGAATGAGATATTTGGAAAAATAAATACATTTCCAATATATACACCACATATATGAAACAAGTTTTGGTTATGCATCATATCTCAATGAAGAAAAAGTGAGATGAAAAAAACCATTACCTTTATTCTGATTTTGTCGAAAAACACTATAACCTCCTCTCCCTTTATATTTTCTCCATTGGGTAACACCTTAAAGCTCATTGGATTGGTATTTTGGTATGATTAATGATTATATGAAATTTGTATATATTTTAGGTGATACTAATACATTGTTTTGTTTATCTAATATGTTAGAATTTGTTAAGAATTTGGGGTGGAGGTGATCTTCTTTTATAGGTGAAGGGAATTTGTTTTTTAAATGAACATTTTTAATATGACGAGAGAACATGTTTCACAAGTAATGTTAATTAAACATTCATAAAATGTATTGGGGGATGATATAAGGTTTATCATCCCCCAACTATCCAATTTTATAAATGTTTTAAAAATAAGACTTTTTCACTTCGATTTTTTCCTTTTACAATTTTTCCATAGAAAGTAATTTTTACCTAATTAATCAATTTTAATGAACAAAAATAAAATGAGACATATTAAATACTTTTTACCTACTGATTAAAAATAAAAATTTCATTTTATCAAATTCAATTTATATTTCTAAGTAAAAATAAATTAAACATCAACAATGTAGCACGTAAAAACTGTTTTTATAAAAAAAAGTGTATTTCTAACCATAGATTCTATGTGTAAGATGAAATTATAAGTGATTTTGTTTTCCATGAAATTAATAATTTGTTTTATTTAAAAAATAATATTTATATGTCTTAAATATAAAAACAAAACAAATTTCTAACTTCTGATGTCATAATTAAATAAAAAGATGAAAAACAATTTATTTTATTAGAATAAATGATTACTTAAGTATAAAAATGTTAACATGGGTTTTATATATTCAACATACTATGTTAAAATAAATCATTCCTCTCCATAAATAAATTTTTTATCATGAATTTTTTAATAATTGTTTATATTATACTTAACTTTTGATAAATCCATAAACACCATTGTTTTAGAAAAAACTGTATTTTCAACAATTCACCTAAAAATCAATTATTTCATGAAAAACTATAAAAAAATCTCAGTATAATTTTTCAATTATGAATCAAAAAATTAATGTAATTTTTAAAAATTAATTTTCAAAAATATTACAAATTTTGTATTAGAATGAAAATAAAAATTGAAAGAAAAACTATTTTTATTAAAAAATGAGTTTTAATGAATATGTGTTATTAATATTGTTTCACATCAATTTATAATTAATATAAAGTAAATATATTTGTTAAAATATAATAATATTTTATAATATCTCAAATTAATTTACTAGGATAAAATATAAAACATTTAAAAAACTGTTATTTGGAAAGAAAAATTATTTTTTATCTTCAATCATTTTAATTATTTATGAATTTAACATAAAAAATTTTAGTTGATTAATAAATTGTTAGTTTTTATAGGTTTTATCATTCTTATTGTTATCATAATAATATTTATCCAATATATCCTATCTTGTTTTAGTTTGGCGTTTTTCTGTGGATAATGTTATCAAAAATAGTATTAAATTAGGGAAATATATATATTCCAAAATCTCGAGGTGTTACATTCTCCCACCCTTATATAAATTGTGTCCTCAAAATTGTAATTATCACCAACTAATGAAAATACATTTGGGTATGTAAATGATAGTCACAACTCAATATATAATTTCTAAAAAGATGTCAACCTAAAAAACTTAGGGAAGATATCTTTTTCGATCAGAATAGGATTATCCCTCACAATGGGGTTTTATCTAAACATTTGATCCAAGAATCTTTTGTTATTTAATATAATGACCCACAATATATAATTATATTCTAAAATTTGTTCATAATAAACTTTGAATTGATATACTATCATGGGGTGATATGAAATGTGTTTTCTTTATTCCATGTAATTTTTCCTATAAGTGGAGTGAACTAATATATCCCAAAAATCACATTAAATCCTTGTAATTAAAGGATAATAACATTTTTACAAGGCAAATTCACATAATATTTTACTTGGGATACAATATTGAAAGAACATTTATTTGATAATCAAATAATTGGGGCGTGGATTCAATTATTTTTTAAAAAATTATAGATATAGTTGACCATAATCCAATAATTCATCCACAACTAATGAGTTAAGGATAATTTTTCATTATTTATCATGATTCACTTTAGTAGTTGTTATTGGATAGTCATTCGCTTGTTTCCATGGTTTATGTGGTTTTCGATACCTATAATCCTTGTTAGAATTTAGATTAGGACATAGATTTACATAATGCTAAATCTCTACGTATTTGAAGAATTAATGTGTGGAAAGTGTATTAATCGGGACACTAATAAATTTTATTTTATTGGTCAACCACTTAAATTGACTTTAGCTATCACAATCTCGATGTTCAATCCTTCAACACTTGAAACAATTTTTGTTCCTTTGAGAAATTCTATTAGGATCTGCTTCCCACATTTTTTAAAGGAAGAAAATAATCTAATTTAATTCATGATCTTAATCACATAATGTAACACCCAATGATTTTAAAAAGAAAACTATCTTTAATAGCATACTGGACATGAAACACTAAGCCTATATAAACCATGAAATATTATTATTTAAATATGATCATTATAATTTAGTTGTTAAATTAGAAGGTATGAATAGTATCAACTAATTTCTTAAATATATAAAAATTTACTAATCAATTTAAATATATTTATAATTACTTAGTAAATAATCCCACAATTATTACTAAACCACTTTTATTGTCCAAAGAAGTACGTTTTCATCAAAAATGATTTTTATTTCATTTTTGTGAGAAAATATTGAAATTATTTTTTATAACTTTTATAAATTTTATTTTAATAAAAATTAAATAAATTTTATAATTATAATATTAAAATTAACTAATAGTGTAGTTTTAATATTTTTCTAAAAAAATATGATTTTTCTATAAACGGTGAAAAATACTGATTTTTATAAAAAACTGTATTTTATTTTAAATTCTCTGAAAATTAAAATTATATTTTGGATTAGTTTTAAAATTTAATTAGTTTGATTTTATTAAATATTATTCAATTATATCTTTTTTAATGAGTTTTATATAATAATTTGTTATAAATTTATTTTTAAACATAAAAATTCATTTTTTAAATTATTTTTCCATTTCATTTTGTGTTTAAATATTAAATTAATTTATAGAACTTGTATAAATTGAATCATGAAATAAGGATTCAATATTTGGAACCGTTAGGTACAAAGTTTTTATATATCCCCCTTTTATTTTTTTCATTATGTATGGTAACCATAGTAAATAATTGTCACTATGGTAATGGTAAATTAGGTAGTTAAGGTTAAAAATAATATAAAAAATATAATAAATGGACTTAACAATTTCGTTTATCCTATTGAATTAGTTTATTTTTTTCCATTTCTATCCAATTTTCTAAAATATGGTAACCCAGTGTCATATATATTTGATTTTGACCTTTATAATATTCTATATAAAAAAGAGTCAAAAAATGTCATTCTTTGTGTTTTATTACTCTAAATTTTTTACATAAGGAAAAACGAGGATTTATTTTTTTTATAAATGGTTTATTTTTAATATTAATTATTTTTTAATGATAATTTATTTTGAATTTTTATTATTTAAATAATTGCCTTAAATTCATACACAACATCGATACAGTATTTATTCAATTAAAACATTACTAAAACAATAGATTTTAAAAATATTAAAGCTAGTATAATTTGAATGAATTATTGTGTGAAATTAATTTTTTATAAAATATGCCATTTTAGTGATTTATTAAATTATTATTATCAAATTTTTTTCTTTCATGCTGTTTTCAATGTCAAATTAAGTAAATTGTTCCAAAAATTACACTAATGATATTTTATAATAAATAATATTTAATTAAATGGTTTAAAATTCATTGAAATCATATCTTCATAAAATTGATTTATATATGGTTCAAAATATCAACCATGTTAAATTGTTTAGCCGATTTTATTTATAGTTATTATATTGACCCTTAACTAGTAAAAACATTGTTATCGTGGTAACTATCAAAAATGGTTAATGTGGGTTAAAACAAATAGATAAGGGTATAAACCTAATATAAACAGGTAAAAATATTATGTTATGATATAATTTATACCAATACACATCCAATATTATAATTATTTTATTTAAAATCCTTTATTACCTTAAAATTATTTTAAATTAATTCTATATTTTATATAATTTCAAGAGTTCTCATCCCCTGATTTATAAAAGAGAACCTCTTATCCTCTCTTAATCACACGTAAAAATATTTTTATTTAGAATAATTCAGACCAAAATACATTAATATAATACCTCCACTCATTATAGAGTTGTATTTCTGGGAAGAATACCAACCTTAGAGGGTTAAGGTTTAAAGTAAAGAAGATTGTCATAAAAAATGGGTATAACTTTCAACAAAATTTTTTAGTTCAGTTTATTCTTCCACCACCTTAAAATATTATTAAAACACAATGATATAAAAACATAAATATATATCATACACTTATATATTATTATTTTAATTTCATAACCTATATTCATCTCCTGTTCCATCAAATGGGAAACAAACCCATCATTCGTGGGTACGACAGACTACAACCTCACGAACCGATGTAATTCATTTTCAATCAATGCCTATCATGATTGATTATAATGGTGTATTTAATTTCCATATATTATATTCATTAAATATTTATAATTATGGAAAAATAATTTATCATATATTTTCTTTCCTTTCCATTCATTGAAAAATGATAACGTCGTTTATGCGTACATATGGACTACCACCTCTAGAAATTTATGTGATTCATTTTTCATCACAAAAATACATGGATGTTATGTATATTTGTATTCAAATAAATAATACTATATATTTATATAATTATATTTTTTTTAATATAATATAATACTTATCTTTTTTCCAACAAGATCATTTAAAATTTGAGATGTTACTCATGTGTATGTATGACTTACCATATCCATGATTGTAACGTAGTTCCTTTTTCATAATCAAATTTCATGGTTAGTTTAAAAATTATAATTTATGAATAAAAATGATAATTATTTAATTATTATTATTCTTTATATGACTAAATAAATATCTCATTGTCCTTGGTCAACTTTCCAAAGTGATTTTGGAAACGTGAGCTGAATATCATTTAAACTTATGACATGAACTTTAATGATAATGTAATTGAATATTATATGATAATAAATAAAATATATATAATAATAAAACCTAAAAAGTTTCTTAATAAAATAAATAATAAACATAATTTTATTATTTGGAAACATAGAGAACATATATGACGAGTCGAACTCAAGGTAAGGGACTTTTTTTCAAATACCTTTTTAAAGATTCCCTACCAACTTATTTTATTCCATGTCCATGTTATTATAAATGTTTCAATAAAATTAATATTTATGATTAAATATATAACCAAAGTCAATTTTTACCACATTTGTATTTATTTTACATATTTTTAAAATTTAATTTTTTTAAAGATTTTATTTAAGGGACACTTTAAGTTAAAAACCTCATTTTAAATGTTTCATAGATTTATGTTATAAGTATTTATCTAATATTTTAATATTATTAAAATAATTTTCATTAATTTATATAAAAAATAAATAATTATAAAGTAAATATAATTTTTCCCTTTAAATGGTTTTCATGTGGAATCTTTTTATGAATTTTTTACTGGATTTTTTGACTTTCTTTACAAGAAAAAATGTTCTATATTAACATATACAGCATAAATGGATTTTCCATCCACCATAAATGATATTTTATATTTTTATTCCTGTATAGTTTTATATGTTTTCTCAAAATAAAACCCCTTATTTTCTTTATTGGATTAATACAAGAAATAAGATCATTTCTCAAATTTCTTCTTTAAAATAAAAAACGATTAAGGATTACTTTTTTATCCCTTGATCCTTCTAAGTAATGCTCAATTTAATGTTTTTTATTCAAAATTAACACCTTATTTTTGAGTTCTATGATTATGTACTTGAATATGAACATACATAATAATTATTTTCACATTATATTTGGAATATTTATGTAATATAATTTGATTATGATAAGAAGAAAGATTATGGAAACAATTTCATTACATGGATTATTATAATGGTTATACCTTATGATTGATTTCCTTTTTGTGAAACAAATGATCATGAAAATGTTACGATGTGTCAAACCATATAGAGATATAATACACTAAGTAAAGTTTTTGTCTCATGAGATGTTATTTATGGGATTATGGAGTAAACCTAATTCATAATTGCACTCTTTACACCTTACGATGTTATCTTGAAAGCTATCCTTAACTTATGATTATTTCATGTTTTTTGCTGCGTCAAAATATAATATGTTTCCATGATCATATAATACCACGTTCATTATGTTATTATCCCATGTTATTGCTTGTGAACCTTCACTTTTACGATACCATGTTATACCTTTAACTTAGATGATATGATTTTATATCACGTCTATTCCGTTACTAATATTTTTGTTCTCATCCAACATTTTAAAATGTTTTTCATGGGGTTTTATGTATGATTATGGAAAAGGATGATGTCAAGATAAAAATTACGAATATATATCAATTAAAGAAAACTTTTTATGTCATAAAAGTATCTTTGTGGAGGAAAATAGATACTAAGTGGAAGTTTCCACTTTGTGATGTAATGTTTATTTATGTAAGAGTGATGGCCTACCTCTCTGAAAATATAAAGCATAAAAATCCTAAAATGTAATAAAATTAATTCTTGACTTAAAAAATTGATTGTGTAATTCTTAGGGTTGGGTCTTTATATTTGGTATCATAGGAAAAGTTTAGATAACTTTTGAGAATAAGATTATAGACCTTTAGTGAAAACCCTAGGGATAATCCTAAGTATAGGATAATGTCATAATGTATTGGTTAGATAGAGATTATGTGATTTTCTTTAAAATATATCCATATCTATATACTATAATTAAATTTTGTTATGGAATAGATTCATCTAGAGGTAATAAACTTAAAAATATTTGGTCCAATATATCTCAACTATCGTACCAGGTCATGGTGAGTGTTACCTTACTACGCACCTAGTTTGACACTCACAATGGATATTATTGGGTTAATTCACATTTACTCTATCAACCATCATGAAGTATTTGAATATATGATGATCATAAATGACCTAGGTTAACCCTAAGGTTCCATATATTGGAAATAATGTGTCATTATTCAGATATCCTATAAATTATTTTCCAATATTTTGATTATTATTAATCACATCATGTTTTTTGGTTTTAGTTAATGGATAGAATTGGATGATTAATGTTAACATTGAAAATGATGAAAAATGTGATGATTCTGATCAACCAAATGTGATGATGACTAAATATAAATACATTATGATAATTTCTAATTATTTATAATGATTCTTATTGAAAATCTATACCTTAACTAACTCATCGACACACCAAAGAATAAAATATGTAGCATGTTATGATCTTGGGTGGTGGAGAACATGGAAGAAAGAAGGCTCAATTTCTTTCATCTAAGAAATGTGTAAAGATGAACCCTGAATATTTTCTCAAAGAAATAGGAAAATGATTTATTTATGGAAAAGAAAGGCATAGATCAACGAATTATTGAGGAAAAATGTAGAGTTCAATGGAAAAAATCATCCTAGAGATCCATTTATTGTTTATTGTCTTAAATGTGGAGGACATGGGAATTATCTGAGTCAATTCTCTCTTCTAAATGTTAACTCCTTGACCATGGATTGACCTAAGTTATACCAATAATTGAATTGAAAGGATTTAAGTATTTATGTATTGTGATTCAATAATTATGTTGCAGACATATATTTATCAATGGAGTTTTGGTAATAAGAATCATTACAAATTTATGTATTGTGTTAATTTGGGAAAGAATATATATCTTTATGTAAGGTTAACTTAAGAGTTATTTATAATATCATTTGTTTATAAGTTTAATGTCGATCATAAGTTTAATCGCATATACACCCCGGTTGAACTTTTAAGTGATGATATTTTAAGGCAACTAATGAAATTTTTGGGAGATATTTTGTTAGTTTATGATATATGTAACCCTTTGGGTTATCGTAAATTATTATTTTATAAAAATTCTATTACATTTTTGGTGATGTAATATGAATGGTAAATAACCTTTGAGGTTAAGTCATTCTTTAAATATTGAATTTATTTAGGGTATTTTTAAATATGTTCATATTAATTTTGGGGACTTTATACGAATTATAATAATATTGTTTTAGAAAACAGTTCAAACCATAGGTCGAGAAATAACCCATCACATCTGGTAAGACCACAAGGGTTGATCCCACAACCCAAGGGAGATAAGGGTTTAATTCATACAACAAGCCTACATGATTTCTTAGTTAGTATAAAATAATTTTTTTATAAAAATTATTTAATAGATAAATATTAAGTTGATTTTTGGAACATATTTTTTATCTTATAGATATCCATAGGATTGAAATATGACTTAGTGATTAGGTGATTAATGTTATTTCAGAATATGGTCAAAATAATTATGGGGAACATTATATGATTTAGGTAAATATAATGTTATAAGATTTTATCTGAGGAATGATTATTGATTTATCTTTTAAAAATATATATGATTTTAATGAAACTTTATAGTGATTAAAGATATTTATGGAAATAATTTTCATATCTCCGAGATTATATGATTATGTGATATTAAATTTTTGGTATATGAATTTATGAGTGACTAATATTGATTGGATATAAATTTTAATTTATTATCCCAAGAATATGTGATCAAATACTTCAGATTTTTGTGTTTCGAAATTGGAAAGGAATATTTTGAAGAATGTTTAGGTTAGTAACCTATCAAATGTTATAAGATGAAAATTGGAGGTTCTTATTGAGGATATGAAAATTAATGTTTTATTTATTCATATAATGGTTTCATATTTTAGATAATTAACTTACCTAATGCTAACCATTTTGGTTTTGGTTAATGTTTATAGATAGTAGGAATATCTTCTTATCCTTTTGTGGATATTGTGATCCATTAAAAGTATATTTTACTGCTCTATTCATGAAAAATTATTCTTGGATACTCATTATTTGGAGATGAAGATGATATTGTGGTGGAAATTTATTAAGGGATGAAATTATACTTTTCAAACAAGTATATTTCTTTATATTCTTAGTTTAGATGGTAAATTAATTCTTAAAATTTGTGAAAAGGTTATTGGCACAAAAAATTTATCCTATTAACTTAATTTATAATGAATCAATGTTGTTTTTCACAACTCTTTGGTTTATGGTTTTGTGGTCAGTAACTTTTTCTTGATCATTCACTTTCTTTTGATCAATGATCTCTATCAATATCTATCATTACTCGGAAAGTAAATTTATTATCCATGTCCATATTTCGACTTCCCAATAATTTTCTACTATTTGTAAACCTAATTTTTGTTATTCAAGATGACCTTCATATTTATTTTTCCTTCTATTTAAGAGTAATTTTTATTAACCCTTTTTATGATTTGGGATTTCAATAAAGGTAGTATCATATGTCAAACCATTTATTACTGAGATAAAGTTAAAATTGCAAGGACTAAATTTATTAAAATGGGATAATGTAACAAACTGATATTTTTGAAATAAAACTATGTTAGATATCATATACGACATACAACACTGAACCTAAATAAACCTTGAAATATTTCTATTTAAATATGACTGTCATAACCTAGTTGCTAAATTAGTGAGTATGAATTGAATTAAATACTTAATTAAATATATATAAGTTATAATGAATATAAATTTCATGAAAATTTATTATTATGTATTCCCATAATTTTTACTAAATCCATTTTATTCTTCAAAAATAAAAATTTTCATCAAAAACTGTTTTTATTTATTTTTTCTGAGAAAATATTTTAATTAATTTATGGAAATTTTAGATATTTTATTCAAATAAAAATGATATAATTTTTTAAACTATAAAATAAAAATTCACTTACAGTGAAATTTTGAGTTTTTTCAAAAAAGTTTGATTTTCCCATGAATAGTTAAAAATGTTGATTTTTGTTGAAAACTATATTTTATTTTAATGTGTTTACAAATTCAAATTATATTTTTTATTAGTTTTAAAATATAATTAGTGTATTTTGGCTCAAAATTATCTAATTATAGTCTCTGTAATGAATTTTATACTTGAATGTGGTATTAAAATATTTTTATACTTAAAATGCATTTTTTCTGAAAAAAAATTCTTTTTTATTTCATTTTGTGTTTTAATATTATATTATTTTTTTCCACTTTTTGAAATTGATTCTTGATAAATGTATTCCATATTTGAAACCAGGAGTTCCAAATTTTTTAAATAGGTTACTTTTATTTTTGGTCTTTTTGAATACTGACCATAATAAATAATTGTCACCATGGTAAGGGTAAATTCGGTAATTAAGGTTAAAAATAATGTTATAGAGACAAAATAATGACCTTAACACTTAAATTAACCTCTTGTATGAGTTTAGTTCATCCAGGTACATCCATGTTTTAAAAATATAGAAAATTGGTTCCATGTTTCTAGTTTTTGACTTTTATAAAAAAAATATAAGAAAAGTCAAAAATGACATTCTCTTTGTTTTATTATCTATAATTTTTTGACATAAGAATAAAAATAAGGAATTTTTTTCTAAAAGTATTACTTTAAATATAAATTATTTTTAATTATGGTTATTTATTTATAATTTTTACTAATGAAATTATTATCTTAAGCAATTTCAGAACGCCGACACAATGTTTAGTCTATTAATAGAAAACAGAAATAATTGATTTTAAAAATTTTACAAGTTACATAATTTTAATGAATTATTATGTTTCATGAATTTTTTAGACAAATATAAAATGTTATTTATTCTTTATTTATTATATTGAAATTATATTATTTTCATGTTATTTTAATGACAAATTAAATGAATAGCTTCAAAATTGACATTATTGATATTCTTAATAAATAATGTTTTACTAAATAATTTAAAATTTCTAAAAAAATTATATTGAGACAATTTATTTTAATATGGTTTAAAATATAAACCATTTTCCATTTAATGTCCAATTTTTCTTTTATAGTAACTATGTTGACCAAAAATGAGTAAAAACATTATTATCGTGGTAATTGTCAAAAATAGATAATAGAGGTTAAAATAATGAGATAATGGTTAAAAACTCATATAAACATGTTAAAAATTTATAGGATGATATTATTTGAACCCATAATAATCCTAATATTTAATTATATTTTTTTGATCCCTTTTCTATGAAAATTAATTTATATTAGGTAAATATTTTAAGAAATACCAAGAGTGAACCTACCCTCACTTATAAATGGGAACCACCTCTAACTTTTTTTCACACTTAAAAATCCTTTCATTTTGGCCATTACTAACCCAAATACCTTCATATAATCAATAAACACATTTTATAGGTCTTATTTTTGGTATAATTCCAATCTTATAGGTCTTAAGTTGTAAAGAAAAGAAGAATTTTTGAAGTATATGTATATATTTTAACTAAATGTTTTAGTTCTATGTATTATTCCATAACCTTCATACATTATTCAACCATGATGATTTAATAACATTAGTACCTAAAACTGAAGAAAATATGATATTCATCCATGTTATTGGTATATGGTCAAAAATAGAAACCATGATCCATTTATGGTCGAATTTTCTATTTATAGTTGTTATTTTCACCCACAAATAGAAAAAAACTTTATTGTCATGATAATTATAAAAAAGGGTTAATGCGGGTTAAAATAAATAGATAAGGGTAAAAAAATAATATAAAATTTTAAGAATTTTATTGTATGATATTATATCAACCCATACTAATCCTTTATTTTAATTATATCAATTTTGATCCTTTTCCCCCAAAAATTAATTTATATTAATTTAATATTTTAGGTAATTACTAAAGTTCATTTCACCTCAATTATAAAAGGTAAATAACTTTATATAATACCTTACTTAATTTTATAGGTCATTGTTTAGGTATAATTCCAACCATAGAGGGCTTAATGTGTAAATAAAAGGTGATTGTCTAAAGAATTGGTATAACTTAACTGCGTATTTTAGTTCTACGTATTCTTCCACCACCTCAAAATATTATTCATCCATGATGAAATAATAACATTAATATCTCACATATATTTAGATGTTATTATTTTAATGGCTTAAATTATTTTCTTCTCCTCTTCTATAAAATGGGAAACGAAACCATCTTTCGTTTGTAAGACAAACTACCACAAAACTAACCGATGTAATTTGCTTTCCATCATCACCGCTGATGGATATTTATCATGATGGAATTAAATTAAAAATATTATATTAATGAAATATTTATCATTATACTAAATTAATAAATCATATATTTTTTACCTCTCTATTCATTGAAAAATGATAACATCATTCATACGTATGTGTGGACTGCAACCTTCACCAAGTGATGTGATTCATTTTTCATCACCGCATCACATGGATTGTATATATGACTATATATTTTTAAAATATATTATATAATTGTAATTATATAAAAATAATATTATACTTATCTTCTTTCCATCATTATTGTTGAAAAATAAAAACATTACTAACGCATCTGTATGTCCTACCGTATCTATGACTGTAACATAGTTCATTTTTCATAACTATATATCACAGTTGTTTTTTAAATTATAATTTTTATAAAATTTATTATCATTTCATGATTATTAATATATATATGATTAAATAATTATCTATTTTACCTTATTCAACATACCAAAGTGATTTTGGGTAAATGAGATAAATATTGTCAAAACATCTCACCTGAACTTTAATGACTAAGTAATTGAATATAACATGAAAATAAATGAAATATAAGCTTTAATAAACATAAAAAAGGTTTTTATTAATGTTTATAATTAACATAGGTTTTTTATTCAGAAATATAAAGATTGTATATGAAGATTCAGACTCTAGGTAAGAGACATTCTTTTAAAAAAATTCCTCTTTTAAATTTCCCCTTCCAACTCTTTTTCTTCCGTTTCCATGTTCTTCTAAATTTTTTGATAAATTATTATTTATTCTTATATTGATGATAAAGGTACATTTTTACCATATATTAATTTCTTTACTATGAATTTAAAAAGTAATCTTATTATGTTTTTATATAAGGTACACCTTACATTAAAAACCTTATTTTAAATGTTTTAAAGATCAATTTTCTAAAACATTGTCTTTCATATCCATATTATTAAATATTATTTTTATATATGTATTTATATAATAATTAAATAATTATATATTTTATTAAATTTCTCTATTTTAATGTTTTTCAAAAATAATATTATTATGGATTTTATACGAAGCATTTTGACTTTCTTTACAAAATTCAAAACTGATATTCTATTTAAATATATATGATAAAAATAAATTTTACTAACATTTTAACTGATATTTGATGTTTTAAATCTTTTATAAGATTCCATTTTTTCTCAAAAGAAATAGCCTCTTTTTCTGTTATGGTTTAACACATTCAATAAGTTCAATTCTCAAATTGGTTTTTTAAAATCAAACCTGATTAAGGAAAAAAAATTATCCCTTAATCATTTTATGTAATACTCATTTAATGTTTTTATTTATAAGTTAACACCTTGTTTTGTGACTGTGATTACTTACTCTAATATATACATTTATAATATTTAATTCCTCCTTTTACATGGAATATTTATAAAATATACTTTGATTATGATATGAGGCAAGATTATGCAACCCTATTTCATTCCATGTGTAATTCTTATGATTATGTCTTATGATTGATTTCAGTTTTTGGAACACATGATCATGGACATGTTATGATGGTTTTTCCAAGACCTCACTCCAATTCATTTGGTAAAGTTTTTATCTCATGAGATGTTATGTATGTGATTATAGAGTAAACCTAATTAATGATGGGTCTCTTCCTGCCATGTGATATTGTCTTGGCAGTTAGCCTTAACTTATGCTCATTTCTTGTTTTTTATTTCTTATTTAATTTCATATAATACCATGATATTATAATATCATGTAATTTATTTTATGATCCTATGTGATTACTCATGATCCTTATATATTATGATATCATGTTATACATTTGACTCACACATTATGCTTTGTAATCATTTTTAATCCCTTATTGATATTTTTTATGTTCATCCCACTTTTTAAAATGTATTTATAGGATTTTAAGGATGATTGTGGTTAAGTATGGGGTCAAGATTGAAATATTAAATATATTTCATGAAAATAAAAACTTTTTATATGATAAATTTTTTGTGGAAAAATGGATACTAAGTGGTAGTGTCCACTTTGTGATATAATATTTATTTATTTGAGTGTAATGAAATAACTCTCTAAAACACTAAACCGTAAAGATAATAAAATGTAGAAAAAAGAATTATTGACTTAAAACTCATGATTATTTAATTTTTAAGGTTGGGTCCTTATACCTAAGATCATATGAAATGTTATCTTTATCTTCATTGGTGTGTTTGAGATTTTGGAAAGACTCATGTTTTTAAAAATAACTCGAGATAGGTGGGGGAGAATAACCATGATTGTAACATCCTGAGTTTTAAGAAATAAACACTATGTTAAATAGTGTATATGATACACTACATAGAGCTTAAATGAACAACTAAATATTATTATTTAAATTCTACTATTATAACCTAGTCGTTGGAATGGATGGAATGAAAAATATTTATGGATTTATGAAACTATTGTTTACACATGTATATAATTAATTCTTTTGTGAACAATTATTTATAAATGAAAATAAAACCTTTTTGTAAAGGAAATGTTTTTTCTGAAAAACTATTTAAATGAAAGTAATTGAGTTCATAAAATTATAAAACGAATATTAATGGATTTTATTAATTAAATATATATTTATTTTATTTAGTTTAATATTTAAAATTCACCTTATATGTTTTATATACATTATATATGAACAAATTAAATTTTTTAAATAAAAGAAGTATTTTTTTAAAAAAAATGTAGTTTTACAGCCTATTGATGGAAAAACCATTTTAAATCTAGAATTAGACAATTTTATATGTTATATTTGAAAAAAATTAACTTCTTATTTAGAATCAGGATATCAAAATTTACTTTGGTTGAAATTTTGGTATTTTTCTGATAAAATTCAAATTTGAATAAATAGAGAAAAATATTATATTTTAATTCAAACTGCTTTTTAATATAATTTTTTATATAGTTAGATTATCCTTTTAATTGGTTTAAAAGTGTAATTAGATTATTTTTTTATGAATTAATAAAATTTTTGTCATTGGATATATTTTCACTTTGATATTAGTTTTAAACACAAGTAAATCTTTTGATGGTTTTTACTTTTAAAAACTCATTTTCCTATTATGATAATGGGGATTAATTTTAAATTAATAATTGAAACTTATATGTTTTGAATTTGGAAAAATAGATTCCATATTTTGAATCATAAGGTCAAAATTATGTAAATATGTCCCTTTAATTTTTCGACATTATGAATAGTAACTTCAAAAATTATTTTTATTTACTTTAGTTAAACTGTAAAACAGGTAAATATGGGTAACAATAATATTATCATAACATAAAAATACCACAACACATGTACTAATATTATTTTATGAGATATGTCTGACCAAGAGAACCCTTGGGATGAAAATGTTTCCTTTAGAAGTCACTTGGGTGTGATTATGACACTTATATAGTTTAACTTAAAGTAAAGGAAAATATTTTATAAACATAAATATTATTAATAAATCAATTTTAATATGGGTTTATATAAGTGACATATTCTACTATAAATATCATTTATAAATATAAAAATATTTCCTACATCATGGTATTTTATTTATATTTTTTAGACATTAAATAATTAAATTAAATTATGACATAATGATGATGAAATGACTGCCTTATTAATGAAGGAATCAAATGAATGATATTATAAATAGTAAAATAAATATTATTTGAAATAATTGATGTCATAAATAATATTTTTTGGAGAAAATGAAATTTTATAAGAATATTAATTTTTTTCAAAGTAATCTCTCTTTTTTGGATTTTATTTAAATTCAAAAAAATTAAAAGTGTAAAAATTGACATATTTGATATTTTATAAACATAATAATTTATTAAATTATTTCAAAATCCTAAAAAAATATTTTAAAATAAAAATGTCACTATTATAAGGTCTATAAGTTTATTATGTGTCCAATTATGAGAAATTTACCCCATATAAGTAAAATTAATAGCATCTTAATAATTAAAATGTTGTTACCATAATTAAAATTAAAAGCGAATAATTAAGGGTAAACTGAAAAGATAAGTTTTAAAATAAAACTAATACATGCATAAAAATTATTAGATGAGAGGATTTAAACCTATACTAGTATCATTATATAAATATATCATGTTGGATCCTTTCTAATTAAAAAATTAATTTATATTAATTTAATTATTTAAGACTTTCCAAGGGTGCCCCTTTCCTCTCATATAAAAATGGTACCCTCTCTTCTATAATAATTACAATTCACGAAACCTTTAGTGTGGAAAATCCCAACCCAAACATATTTATATAATCATTATCCTCATCTTATTTCATACCTTAGGTACTGAAACCTCCCAAGGATTCTTTTTGGTATAAACCAAAACAAGTTAACCAATTAAGCGGTAATGCCTTCTCTCATGCTTTCTAGTTTCATTTCCATTCTCCACTCCTTCAACATTTATTATTCTATGATTACATAAAAAGTGAGTATCATAAATATATTATTATTTTTTTATTCTATACTTTCAAACTATATTTAGAAACACCTCCATTTAATGGGTAACAAACATATTGTTTCTTGTATACGACGAACTACTGCCTCATGAAACGATGATTATTCAATTTTTTCCCTACGACCTTTCATGATGGTCATTATAATGGAATCAATTTTATATATTATATTTATTATATTTATATTGTCTTTAAATTTCTATAATTTTAATTTAGAACAAACTTTTACGCTTTCCATGTTGTGTAAACACGATAATTTCGTTTGAGGAAGTTTGGACTACCGCCCCTTCAAAGCGATATAACTCATTCCCATTATACATGGAATGTATAAATGTTTTTTTATCAAACCTATAAAAAATAAAAGGAATTTATAAAATAATTGTTGTATAATATAAATTTATATCATTTAATTGTTATTTTTTAATCTAAAAAAGAAATGAAAGTAGCCCTCATGTGTACGTACGACCTACTGTCTCTATGAACTATGCCTTTCATTTATTTTATCTATATATAATAGATATTATAAATACATATATACTGGATATATATGATATTTAAATCTTTAGTATTATTATAGAGATGATGGTCTTTTTACCTCATGGACAATTTACATCAGAACAAGTTCATTTTTTATTCAAGTACCAAATTTTGACAAAATGTCTAATATGATCATATATAATTATATAATATTTATAACATGATAATAAATGATATAAAATGAATAATAAACCTAAAAAAGGTTCTAAAAAAAGTATAAATTAACTTATGTTTTTTATTCAGTAAATTGAAGAACGTACCAGACAAGTCAGCCTCAAGGTAAGGGAAATCTTAACTCAGTCTCTATTCATTGAGTTAAATATCCATGTAATTGGTTTTGTTTTTCTATGATTATGTGTGAGTGAAATATGATTATTTAAATTTTAATATCCACTTATATTGGGTGTATTTATATTTTTGACTCATAATTATGCCATGGATTTATTTTTAATCTAATGATAGGATCTTTGTAAGTGATTTCATCTCAATCTCATTTCATTGTGTCATATCTTGATGTTATGCACCTTTATTATCATATACGGTTTATATACAACCCTTTTGACATGTTATAACAAGAATTAGTATATTCAAAGTATATTTAATTTTTTTAATGTTATTTCTTAATTAAAATATTTCTAAAGTTGTGAGGTACTCTCTAACTAAAACATCATTTTAAATGTTTTAAATATTTATTCTTATAAAACCTCTTATTTCATGTCAATGTTTTCAATATGGGTTTTATGAATTTATTTATATGGACGTGGATGTTTTAAAATTTTAATTCCTTTTAAATGATTGAAAGTGTTATGGGACACTTTGATTCATAAATTATCTTTTGTAATGTTTTAAATGTTCTTGAAAATGGATCGATTATTTCAATATCTCGAAATGATTTTTGTGTTTAAAAATGAGATTTTATGAGTGAAATATTGATAATTGAAATATTATATATGTTATGATTATATAACAGTTCTTGTATATTTTATGGGTGGTTACGTGATAAACAAAAGATGGGAGGTTTCATGATAAATCAAATATGGGTGGTTCTGTGGCAAACCTAGGATAGGTGGTTATGTTATAACCTCTAATTCATTGGGTATGGAAGTCAAATGTATGAAAATTACAAATAGTGATATGTTTTGAAGTCGATTGTAGTATTAATACATTTAATATTTTTATGTTACATGATACCTTTATATGTTATATGATGCTTCCTATGGGTTTATGGTAATATTTTGGTTACAAAAAGTGTAAGCAATGTGTTTATATTCAGTGAAGAGTATTTAATATTTTATAAAGGTGAAAAGTGTAAATTTATGAAAAATTATTCATGGTTTTCTTGTTTTCTAAAGACTAATAGTTTTCTTTATTTGTGTATCCCTTAATAATATTTTTATGCTCATCCCAAATTTTTTAAAATTTTTCATAGGTTTTAATAAATAATAGAGTTAAGGATGGTATCAAGGAAAAGCTATGAACTTTAAACATGAAACAAAACCATATTTCATTTTAAAATTTCTTGTTTTATGAAAAAATGGATAATTAGTAGAAGTTTCCACTTTTTAATATTTTAGTTGTTATTTATGAGTTATGGACAAATTATTTAATTATATAAATATGAAAAGATCCTCTATGTTAATTAAATTAAAATTATTTACTTATCTCATGATTAAGTACTGTTTAAGGCTAGGGCCTTATAGTTGGTAAAGGAGAATGGTTTAGACAACTTTGGAGATGAGGATGTTTTCTTAAGTGTTAGGGATATCATCATGGGTTTATAATTTTATAGTTGTTCATAAGTTCAATGTCTCAGAAACCCCTTTTTAGGAATTATTTTTTGAAATATTAAGGTGACTAATGTTATTTTTGGAGACATTCACCTTTGACGAAATTATGGGTTATTAGTTTTTGGGATGCAAACTACAAGGTATTAAATAATATTTGAGTTTAAAATATGTTATGGTTATTTTTTAGGTCTTTATAATATTTATGTAATATAATAATAATTATATTGTTTTTGAAAAAGAACACCCACAGGATGGGTTACAACCCATCACATCGGACAAGGTTGTGGGAATCAAACCTAGAATCAATGTGTGATAGGGCTTTATCACCTACCACTGGCCTATGTAAAGTCTCTCTTAGTATGACTACTTTTTTTAGTTAAAATATTTTATGGAATAAGAATAAGATGATTATGTTAACTTATGTTTTATTTATTAGATATTATTAGTATTAGAAAATGATTGGTGGATTATGTGATAAATTTTATTTTGGAAGATGTTCAATGTTTTGGGAACTTTATATGATTAAGGTGAATAAAAAACTTTGAGATTTTATTTCAGGATTAATTTTTGAATTTTATTTTTGAAGAATCTACATTTTTATAAATGAATTATGGTTATTCAGGTTATTTATGGAAGTGATTAACCTATCCAAGGGAAAATTTGAATAGGTTAATTACTTTTTGGTATGATACATTAAGAGTGTTTGATTTTATTTAGAGATGAATGTAAAAAAATTTCTTGGAAGACTATGTTATCAAATCTTCTAATTGTTAGGTTTCAATTTTTGTTTGGATTATTTTAAGAAATTTTATGGAAAATTATTTGTTGAATAATCTATGTTGGAATTTGTGTATTAATTTGGAATTTTGGAGATTAAAAGTAGTTTTTCTTCGTACAATGGTTTATTTTTTTGTGGGAATTATCTGATTTTACCCTATCCTTTTTGGTTTTGGTTAAAGTATCTTGAAATGATATATGAATAGTTAATTATTCATAGATTATTTTATTCTCTAGAAGTTGATTCCAGTGCTCTATGTGTGACCAAGTCATCTTGAATACACTTTATTTGGAGAAAAGAAGAGTTTTGGTAGAAATTTAATAAATGATGAAACTCTGCTTAGCATGTAAGTATTTTTCCTTATGTTATTATTCAATCCTACAAATAAATTCCATAACTTTTTGAAAATATTCTTAAAACAAATTTTTTTTACGTTTACTTTTTCTTCTGTGAAATCAAATATCATTTAGCCCATCACAATTTTGTGGTTTTATGATTGTTAATTTTCCCCTAATCATTTTTTATATCACTCTCCATTAGAACTTGATATTCAGTTTTTCTTCCATATTCATGTTTTCCTATATGTAAACCTAGTATATGTTATCTTAGGTGACATTCATACCTTCTTTTCTTTCTTTTCAAGTGGTTGTTTTGTTAATCCTTTTTCCGATGTGGGATTGAAATAAAGGTATTTTGAAAAGTCATACCCTAGTTACTAAAATGAAATTAAGATTGTGAGAATGAAATTTATTAAATGGGGGATGGTGTAATATACTGGGTTTTATGAAAGAAATACTATGTTCAATAGTGTCCATGATAAACTATATCGATCTTAAATGAACAACTAAATATTATTATTTAAATATTACTATTATAACCCAGTCATTGGAATGGTAGGAATGAATAGCATATATTTATTTATTAAAATAATGTTTACAAATTTATATAAATAATTCTTTTGTGGACAATTATTCATAAATGAAAATAAAACATTTTTTAAAGGAATTTTTTTTTAAAAACTATTTTAATGAAAATAACTGAGTTTATAAAATAATAAAACCACTCTCGATAGATTTTATTAATAAAATATATATTTAATATATTCAATGTAATATTTAAAATTCATCACATATTTTTTCCAAACATGATATAATAATAAATTCATTTTTTCAAATAAAAGGACTATATTTAAAAAAACAGTTTTACAGCCTATTGATGGCGAACCCATTTTAAATATAGTTATTGATATTTTTATATGTTCTACTTGAAAAAGATAGATTCTAATTTATAATCAGGACAAAAAAATTTACTTTGGTTGAAATTTCATAATTTTTATTATAAAATTCATATTTTAATGAAGAGTGAAAAATACTATATTTTATTTTCAAACTATTTTTTCATCTAATTTTTTAATATAGATATATTAACCTTTTAATTGTTTTTAAAGTTTAATTGAATTATGTTTTTATCAATTAATACAATGTTTTTCATTGTATGTATTTTCACTTTGAAATTATATTTAAACAAATGCCATTCTTTTGTTGGTTTTTAATTCAAAAACTTGTTTTCTTATTTTGACAATAGAGAAATATTTTAAATTAATTGCTGCAACTTCATTGATCTGAATTTAAAAAAATTGATTTCATATTTTTAATAAAAAGGTAAAATTTTTGTATATAGGTACCTTTTCATTTTATAAATTATTAATATTAAATTTAGTAATTATTTTTATTTACCACGGTTAAAGTGTAAAATAGGTATATAAGTGTAAAAATAAAATTATAATATTATTAAACTACCCTAAAACATGTAATAATCCTATTGGATGAGATATGGCCGACCAAGATCGCCCTTGGGATGAATATTTGTCCATTGGAAGCCACTTGGGTGTGATTATGACACTTATATATTTTAATTTAAAGTAAAGAAAAATATGTTATAAAACAAATGTTCTTAATAAAACAATTTTAAAATGTGTCTATATAAGTGATGTATTCTCCTATACATATTCATTTTAATATAAAAATATTTTCTATATCATGGAATTTAATTTATATTTTTTAAACATTAAATAATTAAATTTAATTATGCCACAATTATTAGGTAGTGATTTCCTTATTAATGAATGAATCAAATAAATGATATTATAAATAGTAAAATAAATATTATTTAATATAATTTTTGTCATCCAAAACTTTTCTAGGTTAATATGACATTTTATAAGACTATTAAATGCTTTTTTCTAAGTTATCTCTATGTTGAGATTTTATTTAAATTCAATATAAAATCCTAAATATAATTTAAAATCGTATAGTGGTTATGATAAGGACCAAAAGTTAATTAAGTGTCCAGTTATGGGAAATTGACCACATATATGTAAAATTAATAGCCTTTTAATAATTAAAATGTTATTACTACAATTAAAATTAAAAGAGAATAGTTAAGGGTAAAATGAAACGATAAGGTTTAAAATAAAATCAATACACATCTAAAAATTGTTAGATGAGATAATTTCTATCGATCCTAAAATTATTTTATACATATATATTATTGTTTCCTTTTAATTAAAAAATTCATTTTTATGAATATAATATTTTATGAGTTTCTAAGGGTTCCCCTTCTCTCTCATATAAATAGGTACCCTCTCTTCACTAATACTCACACTTCAAAAACCCTTTCGTTTAGCCAATAGCTTCCCAAAAAACTTCCTAGAATCCCTCCCCTCATCCTAGAAGCCTCTAATAGGGTAGAGATCCTCCCAAGGAAGCCTTTTTGTATAAACCAAAAGATGTTGTCTGATTAAGAGGTAACACCTTTTCTCATGCTTTTTAGTTTCAATTCCATTCTTCGCTCCCTAAACTTTCATTATTCTATGATTACGTAACAAAACCAGTAAAATAAATATAATAGGTTGTTTTTATGCTTTTTTTATCTTCACTTACACACACGTCCATTTAATGGGTAACGAACATACTGTTTCTATGTGAGGCGAACTAATGCCTCCCGAAACATTGATTGTTTAATTTTCCCCTACCACCTCTCATAGTGGCCATTATTATGAAAAATATTTTTACATATGATATATATTATATTTATATTGTCTATGTTATTTTGTAATTTTTATTCAGAAGATACATTTATGCTTTCCATGTTGGGTAAATTCGATAATTTTGTTTAAGGAAGTGTGCACTACCACCACCCTCAAAGCGATATGACTCATTCCCATTATACATGAAACCTATAAAGAATGTTTTTATTTAACCTATGATAAATACATGAAATTAATATTATACTGGTATTATAATATACATTAATGTCATTTAATTATTATTATTTTAATATGATAAAAAAAATAATGTAGCATTCATGTGTATGTACGACCTACCATCTCCATTAACGGTGAATTTCATTACTTATATCCAAATATTATGGATATTATAAATACATGTATAATATATATATATATATGATATTTAAATCATGAATATTATTCTAGAGATGATGTAATTTTGACCACATGAACAATTTACACCAAAAAAGGTTCATTTTTGACTCAAGTACCAAATATTGACCAAACGTCTAATATGAACTTAAATAATTATATAATTTATATAACATGGTAATAAGTGAATGGCCTCGGATTATTTTACATTTAATATCCACTTATATTTGGTGTTTTTATATTTTTCACACATAGTTATGTCATTGATTTATCCTTAATCTAATGATACGATCATTGTAAGGGATTTCGTCTCAATATTCTTTCATTGAATAATATCTTGGTGTTACGAACCTTTATTATATTTTAAGGTGTATATACAACCATTTTGACATGTTATATCATGAATTAGTATATTCTCATGATATTTAATGTTTTTTTAATGTAATTATTTAATTAAAGTCTTTTTAAAGTGGTAAGGGACTCCTTAACTAAAACATCATTTTAAATGTTTTAAATATTTATTCTACTAAACCCATATATTTATTATCTATGTTTTCAAAATGGTTTTTATGAATTTATTTATATTGAAATTAATGTTTTAAATTGTTGATTCCTTTCAAATTTTTCAAAGTCATATGGGAAACTTTGATTCAAAAATAGTCTTTTAGATGTTTTAAGTGTTTTCGAAAATGGATTGATTATTTCTAAATCTTGAAATGATTTCCTGTGATTAAAAATGATATTTTATGAGTGAAATGTTTATAATTGAAATATTTTTTATGATATGGTTATATAATGGTACTTTCACATTTGATAGGTTGTTATGTGATAAACCAAAGACGAGTGGTTACGTGATAAACCAAAGACAGGTGGTTTGTGATAAACAAAGGGCGGGTGGTTATGTTATAACTTCCAATGAATTGGGTATGGAAGTAGGCCATATGGATATTCCATATAAGGATATGTGTGGATGTCGACCGTATAGTTATTCCATTTTATTATGTCAATGTCCCAAGTTACCTTTATATGTTATATGTTGCCTTCTATGGGTTTATGGTAATATTTTGGTTACCAAAATAGTAAATAATGAGCATATATTCAGTGAAGAGTATTTAATACTTCATAAAGGTAAAAAGTATTACTTTATGATAATGTTTTCATGGTTTTAATTATTTTTCAAGACTAATAGTTTCTCTTCTTTGTGTATACCTTAATGAGATTTTTATGCACATCCCATGTTTTTGAAGTGTTTTTCACATGTTTTAATGATGAATTGAGTCAGTGGTGGGATCAAGGAAAATCTATGATGTTTAAAAATGAAAAAACCATATTTATTTTAAAAAGTTATTGGTTTATGAAAAAAAGGATAATGAGTGGATGTTTCCACTTTTTAATATTTGAGTTGTTATGTATGAGTTATGTCCTAATTCTCTAAATCTATAAACCTGAAAATATCCTCGATGTGAATTAAAGTAAAATTATTTATGTATCTCATGATTAAGTAATGTTTAATTTAGAGACCTTATAATGATATTTTCAACATCAAATTCAATCCCAATTGGTTATTCATTAAGGCCATCACCCCATTATCCATCATATCCATTATTAACTTAGTTTCCCTTTTATCCATCCATTTCGTAAATAATGAAAAGAGTAAGATAATAATACATAATAAAAAAAGGAAAACTATTACAATAAAAGTGTTAAATAAAAAATGACATATATTTTTTAGGTTTAAATCTTGGTAATTCATTGTCTATTTATTACTAGGATCCTTAATCATACACTAAATATGTGATCAAATCCTTCATAATGGTTCATAAAGTGCGTAGGAAAAACCAAATCATATCCCTTAAGAGTATCGATCTAGGTTTACAGTCTTAGACCCACACATTATAAATTAAGTGAAGATAAAGTTAATACTAAATCATCCTTTTTCAGGGTGATTTACCCTTGGTGCATATGTACCAAAGTTGAATCCACTTTACAGTATCCATACATGGATTCCATTACTAGGAAAACCACATACTCAATAATTTACCCTTTTTATGATTTTAACCTATAAATAAAATTATCCTAAGGGTTTTCACTAAACTTCTCACATATAAATGTCTAAAAGTAACAAAACTAATCCTAAAACATAACTAAAGCATCCTCTAATACGAATTAAGGTACCCTACACCAACACTTCCGAATCAGGTTCTAAAAAACATACTCTACACCTATTCTTTGATTTAAAGTGAGATTAAAATATTTTAATGCTACATAATTAATATAAGTTAAACAATACATCTCACAAATAGTAATAATACCATGAGTTAAATGTTTATTGTCTTTTAGGACTATAAACCTAAAAAAATTATTTAAAAATACTTTTGAAAATTTCACAATAATTAAACAACATTAGACTCCCCTCCAGAATTCCCATAAGTTATACTCAACTTCATAACTTTGGAAATAGAATCATAAGAAAGGGGAGAGATCAAACACCCAGTAAGGGAAAAAGTCATCAACATTTCATCAAGGGTTAGATAATAATCATATAAGAAAACATGAGTTGGGGAGAAATATATAAATCAAAATAACTTGAAAAAATAAGTGTTTTCTATTATCCATGAAGAAATAAATATAATACTAGAAGATCAAAAAAGTAATATGAAATAAGAGTGTTGAAACATGAGATAATAATCATGATACATGGAGCATAATCATGGGAATAAATATAAAGCATCTCATAGAAATTGTGCATTAAAGTGAACTATGGAACTAACATAGGTGTAGAAATCATAAAATAGTGGAGTACAAATCACAAAATATTTCCTATAAAATGGTAGATAATGAATAAATACCTTTTTCCCATAGTGGATCATAAATAACTACTTTGTTCCCATCAACATAACGAGTCATGCATCACTACCTGGTTCCCATAACATTGTATAACATGAATCATTTCCTTATTCCTATAGTTAAGTGATCATAAATACTTGATTCCCATAATTATATCAAGAGATATAAATCCTTTAAATATTAATTATAGGGTGATATAGGACCCCACCCATCAATAATAATAATTTATATATTTGTCCTTCAAGGGAAAATTTAAACCTAGAAATTTAAAACGTTAATTATATAAACCATGTAAAATGGATGGGTTTCATGAAAAATTAAATGGAAAATTATATAATACATCCATATTAAAAATTATATGGTTTTATAAGAATATATCCTTAGTGTAACATTCGGAGCCTTAAGGATACTAACATAAATAAAAATTACCTTTTTAAGACCACTACATAAATCACTATAGAAAAATAAGAGGAAATACAAACTTTTATTTCAAAATTTTTGCAATTTAGTTTTATTTAGGAAAACGATTTTTAATCATAGAAAGTATGGTTCATTAAAAATAATCTTCTTTGTAGAAAAATAATTTTTTGACATAGAAAACCCTTAAAACATGTTTCTAAAGTTATTTTAACATTTTATTAAAATGATAAAGTTATGGGTCACTTTCAAAAGTTATTTTTAAAAAATATGAAGTGGAAAATTACGAAAACCTTTACATTAAAAAAACAACATCCATTCATGGATCCTTGAAAATACATAAAGTCTATCTCATGGAAATTTGGAATATATGATAGAATAAATGACCATGGAAGGAAAAACTTTTTAATATTTCAAAATACATTCATTGAAATCGAACATTATAAAAATAGATAATAAAACATTCTTTTGAAACCAGGATAATAGAAATATGATGTTCATATGAGCTATGAAATAATTAGACTTCAAAATATAATAGATAACACTAGTCATATGGGAAAATACAGATATGGATGAAAACATTTCTTTTAAAGGCAATGATAATTATTTTTAACAATATTTTTATTTTATGGTGAAAAATTCATCAAGGAGGTTGATTTGAATCAAAATTTTCATTTTCCCCATATAGAAGGAGAAAGTAAAATATAAAATATTAGTGTGAAAGAAATGAAAATATAATTAATATGTTCAATATGAGATAGTATACCTTAGTGAAATGGGGTTTGAGTAAATAAAAACCCCTTACATCATCATTATCTTTCAAAATGAAAATCTAAGTAAGTAAGAACCAGATATTGATTTGTAAATACCCTAGATTGTATAAAAAATTATGGTAAAATAAGTCCATATCCAATATATAAACTATAGAAGGAAACAAGTATGGAATATTAATCATATCTCAATGAATAAAATTTTGATTCAAACCACTTACCTTTATTCCCACTTTATCGAAATGCATTCTAACCTCCTCTCACTTTGGATGTTCTCCCTTGGGAAACACTTTAATCCTATTTAGCTTAGAATTTTGGATAGATAAAAGAATTTAGAACATTGGGAGAGAGTGAACGATATACTAGGGTATAGTTTTGGTCAAGATAAGGCATTATAATTAGTGGAGAAATAGGGTGGATGTGAGGTGTGTTTATAGGTGAAGGGAATTCTATTTTTGTAAATATAAATTTTTAATATAAAGAGGGCACATTTTTTACATGGTATGTGAAGCCAAAGTGTAAAATAATGAATTGTCAGATGATATAAGGTTGATAATCACTCAACCATTCATTTACACACATGTTTTAATCTATTTTTTTAAGTATTTTATGCTTATATTTCTTAGTTTTTCCATTTTTTATTTTTACCATAGTAAATTTTTTTTTACCTAAGTAATTTTCTGTTAATTAATACAAATAAAATGTTACGCATTAAATAATTTAGACATATGGATTCAACATATGAAATAAATTTTATCAAATAAAATTTCTACATATAAGAAAAATTAACATTAACATTTGAGATCGTAGCATGTAAAAATGCATTTTTAGAAAAAGTGTATTTTTAAGCACAAAATCTAGCAATGTGTAGTATAAAATTATCAATGTTTTTTTTCATGAAATTAATAAGTTTTTTATTATAAAAATTATATTTATCTTGATTCAAAATCATGTCACAATGTAATTCTACCTTGTGATATTGTAATTAAAGAAAATGGTGAAAAATAGTTTTTATTAGAATAAATGATTAATTATGTTTCAAAATAATAAAATGGGTTTTCAAAATTCCACATATTAATTTTAAATTCCTAATTTCACTACATAAATACATTTTTATCATGAAAAATTTTTATATGTTTTTTAGTAATACTTAATTTTTGGTAAATCCTTAAACTCTATTGTTATAGTAAATACTATATTTTTCACTATTCATCTAAAAATCAGTTATATCCTAAAAATACCAAAAAGTTATCATAAGAAAAAAAAATCCTGATGCATCCAAAAATAATTCATTTTATAAAACTTAATTTACAAAATTTAAAAATATATAGTTTAAATGAAAATACAAAATATAAATAAAAAACATTTTTATATAAAAATAACATCTTTAAAGATTAAATGTTATTAATATTACTTCACATCAATTTATAATTTAAAATTATGTTAATATATATTTTTTATTATATAATAATATTTTAAAAATTCTCAATTTAATTTATTTGGATAAAATATAAAACATTTTAAATAATAGTTATTTGAAAAATAGCTTTCCTTTTTAATATTAAATCATTTTAATTATACATTTCCTAAATGTATGAAATTTTATTTGAGTAATATATTTTTATTTAGAAGAGTTTTTACTGTTATTATTAATATTCATTTAATATTGTGTTCCACATTTTAGTTTAATTTTGCGTGTAGAGAAACCTATCAAATATACAATTAATTTGGAAAAAACAATATTCCAAAATATAGGGTGTTATAGTATTTCCTCCAATATGTGGGCATATGATCATTTATCTATGAAGTTAGTATTCATACCTTCTAAGTTCTTAGTTGGGGCATGAGTTAATCCACTAGAGTTGGTACACCCTTGATCGATGTGTCTTATAACAAGTCTCAAGTTCCCCATTACAGTTTTGTTGATGTGACATGTTTTTCTTATACCTATTATAATATAAGGGGTGGGTATGCACTTGACCTAAATATATTCTCAGGAAAGCTTTGGTTTCCAGTATGGGTATTAAGATTGTTTACATGGATATCATTGGAAATATGGTTCAACATTTCATTAATTTATGTGATTACATTAAGGAGGATTGGTTACCCATTTTATATTTATTGATGGTGAGGTGAGTGTGTAAAGTGGAGAAGATTTTATACTTTGAGACATGTGATCATTCTTGATTCCTCATCGGTTGTATTGGAGATACTGTATACAGTCGGGATATTGAATTCAAACTTCATATACATTTCAGATAGAATCCCTAGTTTCTCATGAGATTTAGACCTTCATGGGTTGAATATATGATCGTTGAGACTTATTTATGCTCTTAATAATTATATATCACACCCACGATATCATTTTCATGTAAGAATATATTATTTATTAGTTTTTTCTCAATTTTTAGTTCTTTTATTTTTAATGATTTTTTTTCATTTTTAGAGACCTATGGACTCAAATTGCAGAATTCCACACCAAGTCCCTAGAAACCATGATGTAGAGTACCTTTTTCTGTATGGATTTGTTTTGGGTGAGGTTAATTATATGTGGTTGAGTGTTGGGGAAATGAAAGGCTATGCCATGGTTATTTGTGATGCATTGTAGTTGATTGGGGGGATTGGAAGCCCCGATTCTTCTATTATTGGAACCCCACACCATATCCTTAATGACCGCACCAAAATGGTATTTGAAGGGGGAACCAAGTCATGTTAGGCCTACACTACTCTATAGATGTTATGATATTTTGGGGTTTGAATATGCCTTTTTAGGAACCTTTTTATTGAAGCCTATATATAAACTATATAGAACATCCAAATAGGGGTACCATGCCATGGCCTACATGGCCAAACTATGGTGACATAATGACCAATTGTTTTAAAGGTGAAATGATAAAATTTACCCCATTTCATTTTAACATATTCCTCCCCAATTTCCAACAAATTTTAAATGTTCTAGATCCCTTGTGTGTGATATCCGTCACCTCCATCTATCTTCACTCAATTTTTTGTTTGACATCCTATACAAAAACCTCTAAATAATCAATTAAGTATTTCCTTTACACTTCATTATCCCTAATTTCATATTTTTCATGATATATCTATATGTATTCCAAAATCCATGAAGGAATAAGGTTTACCTTTCATGAAATGTGTGGCTTGGGTTATTAATATTCCTCTTATCATTTAATGATTCTATGTTTATTTTTAGATTGGATTCATCTTGGTTTTATTATTTTATTATTAAAAGCATGTGGTTCTATTTTCAAGCTTTATTTAATAGGGTTTTAAGTTCATGGCTCTTAAAATTAAATTTTATAAATTTTATAATAATATTATTTTCATGCCTTATGGATTCATTATTAGAAATGATACTTGTTTTAATTGTTTTTCTCATATTGAAAATGGGGGATCTTGTATTACATAATAAATGGAACTTCTTTTAAGTTATTTTATGAAATTATATGTTAAATAATGGGTTGATGTGTTGTTTGAACTTCACGGTAAACCTTGGGTACTTTAAATAGACAACCTTGAATGGATGTGTTTTTTCCCACTATTTATTGGTATTTCCTTGACTAGATAAGTAATATATGGTGAACCACATATGACCAATGAATTTATCAAAAACTCATTCCACTAATTGAGTATTTTCCCTATTTTTTGAAGTTATATTTAATAGGTGACCCTATAAATAGTGACCCTAGGGAACACTCCCCTAACGCATGTTTTAGAAGTGAGTTCCAATAGATTATTTTTCTTTTTTTAATTTAATATGATATATCATGTTGTTTGTTTTTTGTTTAAAATGATTCAAAAGCCACTTTCATCTATTATCATCAAAATAGAATTCTTACATTTATCTAAAAATGTTTTTTTATGGAACAAATTGTGTGATCATACTGAGATTTTTATACTAACACCTTACATGTAATAATGGTTGTATGTAAACCTGGTTTTAGTTGATGAAGGAAAGGGTAAGGAACCACATGGGGAGATAGGTATTTATGATCATCTTCTTTTGGGTTAAGGAGCTGACATGGTGTGATGAATCCCCCTATCACCCAGAGATGGGTGGATAATTATTTAATTAATTTTTGGTTTAGAATTTGTATAGAAGATATTATATCACTCTATCAGCTTCTCATCCCATCCATTTTTTCATTATTGTACTTGTGATGTGCCTTATTTCATTCAGTTAAATAGTAGAATATTCTATCATATTACCTTATATTTTTAATATTTTAATGACATTTTATTGATATATTTATTTAAAATATATAGTTGGGTGCATGAATCACCCATGTATAGTAAGGTTTTTCTAGGTTCTTAGTTGGCCCCCTATAATATCCATATTGTTTTGGTGAAACCATTCCAAAATGAATATTACATGATTTTCAAGAACTAACTTCCATCCCATGTGGATTCAGAATGCCCTTCAATCAATGTCATAGACTAGTTCATGTATATAGGTATGATCCATCTTGGGAGGGTTCATGACACCATATCTGTAGATCATATCTATAAGATTTGGTGTCCTAGAACCAAATGGTTGTACTTTTATCACATGGAAATTTAATATTTTTTAATATTAAACATCTTATTACATATTGTTCATTGTTCTACATGAATATGATGTAATAATGTCTTAGAGTATTTGTTGCACTGATAAGGACATGGAAGTTCCCCACTATGTTGAGAACCTTGAAATTCTATAAATATATTCTTGAATATAGTTCTACAGTTGGATGAAATACTATGATGGGACACATATCATGCAGACCATTAGGTGTGAGTACTCTTAAGAAGATGAGACTTCCTCTCATGAAGTTTTCACTTGGCAATCTCCAAGATAGGAGATTATGAGAACATACCCACCAGTAAGAATTCTGCATGTTTTGGTGTCATCGGATATTTCTATCTGCGTGAATGTATAGTGATCTTTAGACATTAATATTATCATTGATACATGTCAAGACTCGCGCACATTGAGTTACTGATTAAAATAGTCATGCAGATAGTTGGCGGGAAGTAAGGTACATTGGGTGTGTCACAAGTGGCATGTTATTAATGGATAAGTCGAGGAAGGATTTGTACCTTCCATTTATGGAATTTTATATCACATCCCGTTGATTGAAATAGAACCGTTGAACAAAATTCCATGGGCATGGTGTAATGATGAGTTTATTTCAGGTGGTCAAAGAATGATGTATCAAGCATAAAGGTTGATGACAGTATCATGAAACCTGGTTGATGAGATATTGAAACAAATGGATTATATTACATAGTGATTGTTCGTATGTGGATGTATTTGTTGCGAATTTACATTCTTTATCTTGGGTAACTTAACATATTTCTAGATAGTACTTTTGGACTTTAGGCTAGTCCGCCTAATTTCAACGAGAAAGAATCCTAGAGGGTCACACACTAAAGGTTTTTGGTGGTCTTAGTTAAATTCTATTTGAATTTAATTAATGAAATAGATATTATTCTCAAGACCATGGAATAATTTTATTCAAGTTAAAATGATCGCATTAATTATATAAAATATATTTATTTTGTTGAACATTTAATAAATATTTATTTACTATTTTTTAAATAAAATATTTATTTATTTATTCAGGTGTTCAATAAATAGATGAAGAGTTAGATCGGGACAAGGCTGGTCCGGTAGTAAAATAATTATTTATAAGACGGTAAATTATTGTTTTACTAGTTGGAACAAGTTAAAATAATAATGACGTTTCTATTATTTTGTGACGCGGAATTTTGTTTATAATCCTATTTTGTGCAAGTTGGCGCACTATAAATAATGACGCGGTATTATTATTATGAGCCTGGGTTTTCTCTAAGTTCATGAATGTATTTAATTTCTATTATGCAATTAAATATTTTAACTAAAGTTTTGTGAATATAAATAGACAAGTACGCTTATTGTGCCAGATACCCACACGACACCGAATCGCACACCTGGTGAATTCAAAATTGTTGAGCTAAACAATTTCTCTCTCAAATCCTTTTCCCACCCCTATCAAGAATGATAGATGTTCTTCAAGGCCAAAGAACAAGCGATCAAGAATGACCGAAAAAAGACACTCGCTTCACCACGCTAGCACCCAAAGAATGAGCAGTGTCGATCAGAGGCCATCGGAGCACGTGTGGATCACTACTAGAGGGATTGTAGTTTGGATCCTTACAATTGAAACAAGATAATTGGGAAGGTTCATTATGGATGATGAACATCATCAATGAAGAAAATACCGAAGATCCATGTATTATTTTCTTTATGAAATTTATTAAATTAATTATAAACATGATGTATAAGATCCTCTCTAAAGGTTTCGGGCCTCTTTATTTATCTAAATCTTAGATTCTATTCAGTGGAGACTGGTGTTAATCAAATTATTGATCTTGTAATAATCATTGATCATGGTACAAATCAATGTTGTGTTCTGTTTCAACCACGATTCCACTGCACCTGGAACCATCAAGTGGTATCAGAGGGATTACATCATAGTTTATAATTATTTAAATTTTTCGTTGATGTTTTACACATTTAATAATTTATTTGCTTCATTTCAACTTAATCATTTTGCACATCTGAATATTGATATTTATTCCTCCTCTTTAGTTTCTCATTCACCTTACATAAACAATATTTTCTTTTAATTTTGATTAAAATAAAATAGAGGATCCCATCCAGAGGTGCCAAAGGTTCCTGTCTGTACAACACCAGAACACACGATGTGTATTCGGAAGTACACGTCATGTAGTAAAGATTCCATGCATCAGACCGGTCTGCCAAATCAGGTCGTGTGTTGGAGTCTTTCAAAGTCTTAAATGACTTTGTTTGTTGACCGATAACAAGTGGAACATGGTTTCCAGATTACTCATTGTGTAGTCCACTGGACAGGGTGTGTATTCCCTTCAGGTTAGGGTTGGACCGTGTACCCCGTACATGGATTGCCCAGCTGGAAACTGTCTAACACAGATACTACGTGGCATGTGGCCAACTGAACACGCCATGTACTCTTATGATTTTTTAAGTACACTCACATGTAGTTCCCCTGGGTGTGTACTTTAGATGGACGGTGAAAAATAGTGCATGCCATGTAGTTGGAACTACATGTAGTGTACTCATCCAAATTATGCATATTTATTAAAATTTAATATTATATTATACAAACCATTGAGACATGTACCATCATGCGGCTGTAAAGTTGAGGCACAACATGTTATATGTGTTTTATATATATGTTTTTAATTTAAAGTTTTTGTAATGTTCATTTATACTCATTGGGTAGTTATGAATAAGAATTCACTGGGTTGCCTCCAAAGTACAAGTTTTGTACAAAGATAATTTTAAATGATTTTATTTATATAAAATTATGATGGATGAGAATATCAAGGAAATTTATAAAAATGGTTTAAGATAAAATGATTGATTAATTAAAGATGATAATTAATTGATTCGAGCGTGATTTATCATAAACAAGAAATATTAAATAATTTATTGCCAGTTTTATTTATGTGTAAATATCATTGCATTTATGTATGAACATGAACTAGACCAAGACCTTTGTATGTGGATGGTTTCTTCTAATTTATTTATTTAAATTAAATTTGTTGTCCTACGAGCCATCTCTCCTCATTAATATGTAGGTCTTGTGTACCCAAGGATTGTTTAATGTAAAACCCCCTTTTACCCCTCACCTGTATGTGAGATAAAAAAGGCATATTCAATGGATGGAATTACTAATCTAGTGGAGGTGGTTCAAAATACAACTGAGACGAAACCAATCCTAGGAGATGCAGAGGCGGACAGGTGGAAAGATGTAAACACAAACCCATAAGGTTCAAGATGTTTCTCCCCTACTTCAGGGTTAGTTTATCAACAACTAGATAAACTAACCATTAGAAAATCTCATGATCATTATCTTTATTTTATTTCTGTCAGTTGCATGGTTTATCATTATGGATGTGTTTTCACGATCACATAATTAATTAATTAAAAAATCATGCAAGATGGAATGAAAATAAACTAGACTTATGTGTAAATATTATCAAGACATGGTAGATCACTTAAGTAAGTTCCATTTATTATTAATAAGAATGTGATAATAATAATAATAAATTTGTGCATAAGAGATAAAAATCCCTCAAAAAAATATTTAGTTACACCAAGCCTTCTGTTACTTGATTAAGGGAAAAACTCAATAAAACTACATGTTTGACCAACCCTTGTTGGGACACAAACTTTTATATAGGAATCCCTTAAGAAAAGTTTCGGGTTGACTTCACCATATTACATCAAGGGGAGTATCCCTTGCTAGACTTGGTGTAATATTGGAGGCAAGAAGTTGAGGAAATCCAAAGTGATGATTTCAAGATTGGGGAGTCCACTCAATAGATCAAGGGTCTGCAAGCCTATAGTTGGAAAAGACTTGTGTACCTAAGTACCTTCTAATAGGTTTACCAACCCTTGTTAGGGTTATGCGAAGGGGAATATGAAACCTTTAAACTAGAATTTCATGGGAATTGGACTTTTCCAATTCAATGGTTATGGCTATTGGTACTTGATAAAATAGTTGGAGACTTAATAAAAATTTATTATTTCTCATAAAATGTAATCAATAATTTACTAATGATCTACTCTTTTAATTGTAGAATAAAATGAAAATCTCTTCAACCATACTATACCTATGATAATTTCTGGATAAAGGCAATATCCTCACCGATAGTAACCTCCATGAATGTTTTAGACTCCTTCGGGTTATGCTACACTATGAACAGAAGTCTTACGTTCTGGAATCAGCATTACCTGATCTTCCTTCCAAAGAGGTGAGAGATGATTATTTTCTAGTCTATGATAATCATATGAACAATGCAGTCAATGTTCAATGTTTGATGCTATCATCAATGTCTAGTGAGCTCATGAAGTCTCATGAAAACACAGATGCTTATAGCATGCTCGAGCACCTCTGTGGTTTTTACCAGGAGAGAGAAAGAAAGGAACGGTTTGAGATCTTAATGGCACTCTTTCAGAGTAATCTTGGATAAGGTGACCCATCTGGGCCTCATGTAGTCAATCTAATTGGATACAATAAGTGCCTAAAGCTTCTAGGGTTTAAACTCCTTGAATAATTGGTCATCAATCTCATTCTCGCATCACTCCCTTAAATATTCCCTAACTTTTGTTTGTCAATTTCAATATGAACAACATTAAGAAGTCTCTATCTGATCTTATTATCTTCATTCTCCAAGGGAAAAAAGATATGAAGCGTGAAAATCCTTCTATCCTGAGGGTGAATAAGAGGAAAGGTACAGTGAAGAGTTTTAATCCCAAAGTTTCATCATGACCTTCCATGAAAAGGAAAATAAAAGGGGAGGCAAGGGAACATGACGTTGTTTGTTTCACATGTGGAAAGAAGGACCATTGGAAGTAGAACTGAACCCAGCCTAAGAAGCAAGGGGAATCTTCAAGTGCATTTTTTATCAAATGCAATATATCTGTTTCTACAAATTGGGTATTAGATAGAGCTTGTGGTGCTCACATGTGTATCCAAATAAAGAAACCATGTAGATTTAGGAAGATTGAATGAGGGGAGGTAGATCTACGAGAAACCAATGGAGCTAGACTTGTTTTTGTAGCTATCAGGGACTAACATTTCACATTTCCAACTAGGGTGATCTCGGTGTTCAAGGGTTGTTATTATGTTCCTTCTATTAGTAAAAACATTATTTTGGTATCCATGTTATATATAGATGATTTTTTTTCATGTTTGGAAATAAATGTTGCTTCTTTTACAAAGATGGAATTTGTTTTGATAGGGAACATTTATACAACGTTCTTTACATGTTTGATTACCCAAACCAAATAATGAAAATCGATAACAATGATACTTCACATGAATCATACCACACCCAACTTTGGCATCACCAGCTAGGTTATGTAAACGAGAAACGCTTGACAATGTCACATCAAGATGGGTATTTAGATTTATTCGAACTAAAACCACTTGGTGCATGTCATGCATGTTTACAAGGAAAAATAACCAGAGCCTCATTTAGTGGGAAAGGTGAAAGAGCTAAATAACATCTTTAATTGGTTCATACCATTGTGTGTGGACCATTTCTAGTTGATCAAGGGAAGGTTACTCATACTTCATAACTTTTACTCATGATTTTTGTAGATATGGATATATCTACTTAATGAGGTATAAGTAGGATTCTTTTGATAAGTTCAAAGAATACAAGAGTGAAGTTGAGAACCAGCTTGGTAAGAATATTAAGAAACTCCACTCAGACCTAGGTGGAGAATATCTTAATCAAGACTACATTGATTACTTATGGGAGTTTGGGATCATATCCTAACTCACTCTTCCATATACACCCCAGTGGAATGGTGTGAGCAAAAGGTGGAACTACACCCTATTGGACATGGTGAGATCAATGATGAGTCATGTGAGTCTTCCATTATCCTTTTGGGTATATGAGTTACAAACAATATCACACATACTAAAAAAAGTACCAAATAAATTGATATATGGTATTATATACATGTTCTAGAGTGGAAAGAAAGCCATATTATCAAATTTACATGTGTGGGGTAGTGATGAATTTTTTAATGCCTCTTCATGTAACAAACATTCACCCCGAGGCACAAAGCGTACCTCTATAGAATACCCCAAGAAAACAAGTGTATATTACTTATACGACATCTTAGACAAAAATTTTATAGTGGAATGACAAGCTATATTCCTTGAGAGGGAGAACATCTCCATAAGAGATAGTTGGAGTGAGATAGACTTCGATGAAGCTGTGGCTCAAGGTACACAAGAGTTGGTACATGAATAGATTCCACAATACCCTATGGAATAAAGAACTGTTCCAGAGACATAAGATCTGCGTAGGAGTACAAGAGAGGTTAGAGAATCGGAACGGTACGGTTTTCTAGATACTAAGGATGGTGACTCATTATTAGTTGATAAAAATTATCTTATAACCTTCAAAAAGTAGTAAGTGGAATAGATGTTTCCAAGTAGAAAGAATCCGTAAATTATGAAATGGATTCCATGTACCAAAACCAAGTCTAGATTTTGGTATATCCCCCAGTTGATGTAAATCCCGTTGGTCGAGAATGGGTATTCAAGAAGAAACTATACATGGAAGGAAAAATCAGCACCTATAAGGAACAACTGGTTGCAAAAGGGTTCAAACAGCATCAATGCATTTAATACGACAAAACATTTTCACCAGTTGCAATGCTAAAATCCATCAGAAAATTTTTGGCCATTTCCTATTACCATGACTATGAGATTTTGAAAATGGATTTCAAAATAGTCTTCCCTAACGGGAACCTTCAAGAAGATGTCTACCTGACAGAACATGAAGGGTTTATGACTCCAAAGGATTCAAATAAGGTATACAAGTTGCAGAAATCCATTTATGGATTAAAGCAAGCAACAATGTCATAGAACATTCGTTTTGATAAAGACATAACGAAATATGGTTTTATCAATAATGAATGTGAGCCTTGTGTATACAAATGGTTTAATGGGGGTGTAGTCGTTTTCCTTACAGTATATGTTGATGACATATTACTTATTGGAAACGAGATACCAGTCTTACACTCTATTAAGGAATGGTTGAATCAATTCCTCTCCATGATGGAATTGGGTGAGGTAGCATATATTCTTGGGATGAAGATCTATCATGAGAGATCAAAGAGATTTTTTGGCCTATGTCAAAGTGCATACATTGATAAGATACTGAAGAGATTCAATATGATATATTACAAGAGGGGATTGTTTCTAGCATAACATTGCATTCATCTTTCCAAGAAAATGTGTCCTCAGACACATGATGAAATAAAGATAATGTAAAGGACTACATATGCATCCAATATTGGGTCAGTCATATATGTCATGCTATGTACTAGGCTAGATTTTTCTTATTCATTGAGTGTGGTAGGCATATGATAAGATGACCCAGGTGACCACCATTGGATGAAAGTAAATAATACACTAATGTATTTGAGGTGCACTAAAGATATGTTCTTGGTTTATGGAGGAGATGAGGAACTAGTCATTAGAGGATATGCAGATACTAGTTTCTAGACTGATTAAGATGACATGAAGTCACAAACAGGATAAATATTCACTTTGAATGGAGGTGTAGTGATCTGGAAGAGCTCAAAACAGAGTGTGGTCACAGATTCTACAACCGAGTCTAAGTATATCATAGCTTATGAGGCAGCTAAATAAGTAGTTTGGATACAAAGCTTCATCCAGGAGCTAGATTTGATACCTAGTAGTAAAGATCCCATCACACTGTGATATGATAACACTACAGCAGTGGATCTAGTAAAAGATCCAAAATCACATCAGTGGATGAAGAAAATACTTCAGAAGTATAATCTCTTGAGGTATTTTTCTCAGAGAGTTGAAATTGCAGTGAGCAATATTTCCACAGAAGATAATGTGGTGGACCCCCTGACTAAAGCCTTGACTCAGCATAAACATGATCAGCATGTGAGGTCTAGCGGACTAAAAGTCGTTGGCAGTTGGATCAAGTCCAAGTGGGAGTTTGTAAGAGCTGGTTCCCTAGAACCAACTAGTTGTACTTTGACTACATGGACATTTAATATATTAAAATATTAAAAATCTTATTACATATTTTTAATTTTTCTACTTGACTATGATGTAATAATGTTCTAGAGTATTTGTTGCATTGATAAGGTCATGGAAGTTCCCCATTATGATGAAAACATTGAAATTATATACTAATATACTTAAATATAGTTATATGGTTGGATGACATACTATGATGGGAAACATATCATGCAGGCCGTCAGGTGTGATTACTCGTAAGAAGATGAGACTTTCTCGCATGAAGTTTTCACTTAGTAATCTCCAAGACAAGAGATTATGAGAACCGCCCCACCAGTAGGAATACTACATGTTCTGGTGTCGACGTATATTTCTATCTATAAGTGTGTGTAATTAACCATAGACTTTAATATTATCCTTAATACATGTCACGACTCGCGCACTTTTATATACTGATGAAAATAGTCACGCAGACGGTGGGAGGTAGGGTATGTTGGGTGCGTCATGAGTGGCATGTTATTATTGGATAAGTCAGGGGAATATTTTTCCCTTCCATTTATGGAAGTTGGTATATCAATCCTTTGATTGAAATTGAACCATTGCGTGAAATTCCATTTCCATGGAGTAACAATGAGTTTATTTTAGGTAGTCAAATAACGACATATCAAGAATAAAGGTTGATGACACTATAATGAAACATGATTGATGAGATATTGATACAAAGGGATTGTATTACACAATGAACGTTTGTATGTGGATGTCATTGATACAAGTTTACATTATTTCTCTTGGGTGCTTTGACCCATTGCAACACAGTACTCTTGGACTTTATTCAAGCCCGCCTAATTCCAATAATAAATAATCATATAGAGTCACACACTAAGTGTTTTTGGTGGTCTTGGTTAAATTCTATTTTAATTTAATTAATGAAATAAATTTTATTCTCAAGACCATAGAATAATTTTATTCAAGTTAAATTGATCACATAAATTAAATAAAATATATTTATTTTATTGAACATTTAATAAATATTTATTTAGTGGTTTTAAAATAAAATATTTATTTAAGTGAATAAATAAATTATTTATTTATTTGGGTGTTCAATAAATGGAAGTGGAGTTCGAGAAGACCAAGGATGGTCAAGTAGTAAAATAATTATTTTCAAGATGGTAATAATTATATAACTAGTTGACACAAGTTAAAATAATAATGACGCTGCTATTATTCTATGATGTGGAATTTGGTTTATAATTTCGTTTTGTGCAAGTTGGAGCACTATAAATAACAGTGTTTTATTATTATTACGAGCATGGGTTTTCTCTATGTTCATGAATGTATTTAATTGTTGTTATGAAATTAAATATTGTAACTGAAGTTACATGCATATAAATAGACAAGTACGCCTATTGTGCCAGATACACACACGACACCGAATCTCACAATGGATGGATTGAGAATTGTTGAGCTAAACAATTTCTCTCTCAAATCCTCTTCCCACCCCTCTGAAAAATGAGATACGTTCTTCAAGGTCGGAGAACATGAAATCAAGAAAGACTGACACAAGACACTCGCTTCACCACGCTAGCACACGGAGAATAAGCGGTGTCGATCGAAGGTCATAGGAGCACGTGTTGATCACCGTTAGAGGGATTCTTGTTTGGATCCTTACAAGTGAACTGAGATAATCTGGAAGGGTCATCCCAGATGATCAACATCATCAACGAAGAAAATACCAAAAATCCAGGTATTATTTTCTTTATGAAATTAATTAAATTAATTATAAACATGATGTGAAAGATCCTCTGAAAAGGTTTTAGGACTCTTACTTCATTATCTAAATCTTTGATTCTATTCCATGGAGACTTGCATTCATCATCATATTGATCTCAGAATAATCATTGATCATGGTAAAAATCAATGTTGGGTTCTGTACCAACCATGCTTCTGCTACACCCAAAACCATTAATATCTAGATTATTGTTCCCTATATTCCTCTGGTTACTTTCCTAAACCATATTTGAGCTGACTTGTTCCTTATGTATCTTTTTCAATTTTGGGGTATCCAACTAGGTATTTTTATACTCACCTCTACATGTGATTTATTCCCACACATATGGTGTCTATACATATGATTCATAGGTTCAGAGATGTTATTGATGGATGTAGAGAAAGCATGGCTTATTTAGAGCTAATACCTGGTGACACTTGGTAGTGCATGATGATGCATTATGGTTTGGCAATGTTGTGGTTATATTTTTGGATGAATATCAATCTAATAGTACATGTTGTGAGGTAGAGTTTTAATTAATCTTGTGTATACCAAATTCAATGACATTCCAGATGAAGAATTATTTTTGTATTATTTGGTATGGAACTATAATTGTATTTATTGTCTCATGTATGTGTTTTATACAATTTAGTTTTTTATATATATATTATTGGAATTTATAATTATTTTATGAATTATAGATATATTTATATTATAGATTGATATTGGATAAGGAATCTTATATTTTGTGATATTCCTACACAATGCTAGTCACAATTCCCTATCATATTGTAGGAAGGCTTGAGGTGACAAACTTGGTTCACATCCAACTCAAGAAGTTCCCCAATGGTTCGGGTCATGTTATAGTGGTATCATAGTGGTTTTATACTAGGAATGATGTTTGGATTTGGAATTCATGAATGGAATGGTTTGGGAATTTATGGAAATGATGTTAATGGGTATTTATTTAGTTATCAGACTAGATCAACCATCATTGTAACATTCCAGGTAAATAAAGAATAAAGAATTTTCATATTTATTAATATTTAAGAATTAAATATTAATTTTATTTTAAAGGGGTTGCTATGTTCGATAGCGTACCCAATACGCAACGATGAGTTTCTTTGAAACTTACGTAGCACACTAGTAATAAAATAATATTATTTTAAATGTTAGTTAACAAGTAGCCGTTTTACTGGCGAGAATGGATAGAAATAACTAAAATATGATTAGATATGTTTTTAAATGTTTATACATTTACCCAATAAAAGATAAAGGCTTAAAATACGGAAAGAGTTCAATTTTATGCATATATACTCTAATTTTCACTAAAGGTTCACTTATCACCTTTTAATGATGAACCGTCATTAAATATAGTTTTGATCACTCTTATACTTTATTTTGGACCAAATAAAACTCTTATTAAGAATCGGGACATCAAAATTTACTTTGTGTAAATTTTTGGTACCTTTCTGATAAAGTTCATTTTTTTTATGAATAGTGTAAAATGTTCAAAACCTATTTTTAATCTAAATTATTTATATGATTAGATTATTATTTTAATTGGTTTTAAAGTAAAATTAGAAAATATTTTTACCAGTTAATCCAATGGTGGTCGTTGGAATTAATTTCACTTTGAAATCGGACTTAAACTAGTGTCAATCTTTTGATACTTATTGTTTCATAAAAACACGCTATTTGTCATGACAGCGGGAATTAATTATTAAATTAATTAATTTGACTTATATGTTTTGAATTTTTTAAAATTTACTTCATTTTTGAATTCGGAATATCAAATATAGCTTAGGGTGATTTTTTGGTAATTTTCTGAAAAACTTCAATTTTTGATGAATAGTGAAACCACTAAGTGGTAATCAAGCAAACTGATTTTTCAGTTAAATGAAAGTTTACCACTAATGTGTATTGAATTTTGAAAATCCGACATACATGGTTGTCATTTGTATGTAAAATGTGGTTCAATGATATTAAAATAATTTTTTGGTGAATAGTAACTTATTAAGTTTTTAATCGCGATTAGTGGTAATTAGTGTAGTTTAAGGTAAAAATGATATTATAAGAATGTGAAAACACCATGACACTTGTCCTACACCTATTGTGTGAGTCATGGCCGACCATGAAAATCCATGGGCCAACTTGGGGACCCAATGGAGCCACTTTAGTTGGAAAATGACATTAATATATTTTTATTTAATGTTAAAGTGAAAATGACACTAACATAAATTGGTTTACTAAAAGAATTTTTAAGTGGGGTTATACAAGTCCAAATTTTGATTATAAATAGTCATTGGAAAGCTAAAAAGATTACCTACATCATAGTATTTGTTTTATAATTTTTAGACATTAAATAAATTAAATTATATATGACATAATAATGATGCAGCGATGACATCATTATTTGACGATTTAAATAAAATGGAAAGATAATGAAATATTTAAAACCTACACATGGCCAAAACCAATTGGATGAGTGGATTTCGAACCCTTATCACCTTATCCACGAATTATATCAATGTGGGACCTTTTAAAACCGAAACACATTTTCAAATAAAGTAATATTTCTTTACTTTCCAAAAGTGCCCCTCCTCTCCTCTTATAAAAGGCCCCCACCTCTACCTCATTACACACACTCCTCAAGCCTTTGCCTCGGCCAAACCCTGCCCATTTACTCTCTCCACATCCCTCTACTCATCCTAGAGGATTACCTTTGGGAATAACCCATTCAAAGGAAGCCTTTAGGCTCAAATCAAAAGGAGTTACACTTTTAAAGGTAATTCATTCTCTCTTGTTCATTTGTTTTATTTTGCTTCTCCAACCCTCTAAACTCTTTTTATTTACTTCTTTTGTAACAACAACAGTATCTTCAATATACTAGGATGTTGTTATAAGATTTATTTGAGCTACACTCTCACACAACTACATCAAATGGTTAAAGAACATACGGTTTCCGTGGATGGCGAAATTCTGCCTCACGAAATGATGATTGTTCAATACTCATTTAACACCTTCAAGGGTGGCCATTATGATGTCACTATTTTTATATATGATATATAATATGTTTATGTTTTCTTTAAGATTCTGTATTTTTCATTTTTGGCATACCTTTATGGTTTCCATTATGGGTAAACACGATATCTTCATTTAAGGAAGTGCGGACTACCGCCCCCTCAAAGTGATGTGATTCGTTAATGCCATATGTGGGACGTGTAAAGGATGGATTTAAAGTTATTATATATGATGTTATACTGGAATTATAATATACCTCTATATCATTATTATTTCTTTCCATTAAAGTATGAGATAGAAATAAAATTAGCGTTCATGCGTACGTACGGCTTACCGTCTCCATGAACGGTGCATTTCATTTCTTATCCCCCAAATGTAATGTACTATTAAAATTACATGTATATAATGTATATATATAATTAATGATATATCTAAATGATGAATATAATTCTGGAATTAAAATATACATACCTCTCATTTAGTTTTAATTCCACTAATATGACAAAGAAATGAAAGTAGCGTTCATGCGTACGTACGGCTTACCGTCTCCATGAACGGTGCATTTCATTTCATACCTCTAAATGATTATGTAATATTATAAATGCATGTATGTACTGGATATATATGACATGTATGATATCTACATCATGAATACCATTCTGGATATAATGATCCTTTGACCAAATTAACAACATGTAAGTGTAAGAAGTCTATTTTTGACTTAAGAACCAAATACCGACAAAATGAACATTATTAACTTAACTGATTACATGATGTTCATAACATGGTATAAAAGGAATAATGAACTTGAAAAAGATTCATAAGCAAGTAGAGATTAACTCAAGTTTATTATTCAGGAGAATAAAGAACGGTCGGGTCAAGTCGGATACGAGGTAAGGGACTTCGTCTCAATCTCCTTTCATTGAGGCATATTTCGTTTTATACACAACTTTGTTTTATACGGTGTATAAACTCCTTTGAATTTTACTTTTATACAAAAGGAATCTTTTTCAACGAAGCGTTTTACTAAATGAAAAAAAGGAATGTTTTTTTAACGTACACGGTGACAACGACCTTTTCCTCCATCGCGAGTATTATTTGGTATTTGGCTTTCTCAACAAGCCGTAATGTTTTTAGAATAAAATAAATACCATATAATCTTTTATGTATTTTGGTATTGAAAATGGTTTTGAAAAAGGATTCTATTATGTCAATATATTTATGATATATTGTGATTGAAATGTGGAAATGTTATCATTCCTTTATATTTGTTTTATGTTTTATGATTTTATATTGGTACTTGGACATTTTAACGGGTGATTACGTTATAAACCATATGACGGGTGGTGCCGTGAATACCAGGACGGGTGGTTACGTTATAACCTCCAATGCATTGGGTATGGAAGTCGGCCGTATGGCTATTCCATTAAGTATGTATGGAAATTGGCCGTATGGCTATTCCATTAAGTGATAAGTGTGGAAGTCGACCGTATGGTTATTCCACTTAAGTATGTTTATGTCCCAAGTTACCTTTATATATGTTATGTGTTCTTTATATGGGTTTTATTGTTATACTTTAGTTACAAAAAGGTAAGTAATGATACTTTATTCAGTGAAGAGTTTTACTACTTCATGAAGGTGAAGGTATTACTTTGATATAGTATACATGGTTTACTTGATGTTTGAAAAACTAACAGTTTTCATTCTCTTTGTATCCCTTACTGAGCTTTTTATGCTCACCCCAAGTTTTTCGAAATGTTTTTCACAGGACTTAAAGTGGAATAAGGTCAAGGATGGGATCAAGGGAATGTCATGCTATCTAAAACATGGAATCTAGACATCTTTCTTTTTAAGAGTTTTTATTTTATGGAGACTTAGTAGAAGTGTCTACTTTGTAATCTTTAAAGATGTAATAGTTATGTTCTAATTCTCTAAAACTCTAAACCTGAAAAGATCCTCAATGTGAATTATTCATTTAATTCAATATTAAGTAAGGTTTAAGACTGGGGCCTTATAGTTGGTATCAAAGGACGGTTTAGACAACTTTAGGAGTTAGAAAAGTGTTAAATTATAATATGATTGAAATGATATAGCATTTACGGATTACCATGTTGATTCACCTAAGATATTTCTGTGTTCAGAATGGTTTTCCGCAGAGGAAACAAAGCAGCTACGTTGGGACGACATCAGGAGGAAGATAACCTTCCAAATCAGCAACCTGAGATGGTCGGAATCGGAACTGAACAGTTTGTTACAGTGATGGCACAGTTGACTCAGGCTATAAATGGTGGTGGTATCCATGCACGAGATCAGCTAGATCAACCGCAGAGGAACATGTCAGTGGTGGAACATTTCATGAGGCAACATCCCCCATCATTCAGAGGATCATCTGACCCTGTGCAAGCAGAAGAGTGGATTAAAGCACTGGAGAAGATTTTTGATGTCATGGGGTGTTCAGAACATCAAAAGGTTAGTCTTGCTGTTTACCGTTTTGAAGGTGAAGCGGATCAGTGGTGGTCGATGGTGAAAAATATAAGGGATAGTGATGAGATTGAGGATCTTCACTGGGACGAATTTAAAGGTATGTTTCTTGAGAAATATTTTCCTAAGGTTTTTCATCTTAGGATGGAAAAACAGTTCCTAGAATTGAGGCAGGAGGATGATTCAGTGGCTTCTTATGAAGAAAAGTTCACTCGATTGGCAAGGTATGCTCCAAACTTCATACGAGATCTTGATAGTAAAATAAACCGTTTTTACTCAGGGTTAAAGCCAAAGTATCGAAGGGCTTTAGCTTCTCGTGAGTTCAAAAGTTATGAAAAACTTGTTCGATGTGCGGAGAAGGTGGAAATGGAGTTTGCCGATGATCAGGTGTTCTATGACAAACAACAGAATAAGTGGTCTAGTTGGCAGAAAAAGTTCAGTTGATTCAGAAGCACATGAGAATAGCTCAGAGCAGGCAGAAGAGTTATGCGGATAACCGGAGGAAGGATCTATCTTTTGAGGTAGGTGATCATGTTTTTCTCAAGGTTTCTCCTTGGAAAAGTGTGATGAGATTTGGTAAGAAAGGAAATATGAGTCCAAGGTTTATTGGACCATATGAAATTCTGGAGAGAGTTGGATCAGTTGCATACCGAGTGGCTTTACCTCAGAGTTTATCTCAGGTACACAATGTTTTTTCACGTTTCGATGTTGAGAAAGTATATGCCAGATCCATCTCATGTTTTGAGTCCAGAGGTACTTTAGCTGGAAGAGAACCTATCTTATGAAGAACAAACGGTCCAGATTCTAGACCACAGGGAGCAAGTGTTACGGAATAAGGTGATTCATCAGGTAAAGGTTTTGTGGAAAAACCATGTGATTTAAGAGGCAACGTGGGAATCTGAAAATGCTATGAGGGATAAATACCCCCACTTATTTTGATAAGTGAATAAAATTGTGAGGACGCAATTCCCAAAAGGGGGGAAGGATGTAACATCCCATGTAAATAAAGAATAAAGAATTTTCATATTTATTAATATTTACGAATTAAATATTAATTTTATTTTAAAGGGGTTGCTATGTTCGATAGCGTACCCGATACGCAACGATGAGTTTCTTTGAAACTTACGTAGCACACTAGTAATAAAATAATATTATTTTAAATGTTAGTTAACAAGTAGCCGTTGTACTGGCGGGAATGGATAGAAATAACTAAAATATGATTACATATGTTTTTAAATGTTTATACATTTACCCAATAAAAGATAAAGGCTTAAAATACGGAAAGAGTTCAATTTTATGCATATATACTCTAATTTTCACTAAAGGTTCACTTATCACCTTTTAATGGTGAACCGTCATTAAATATAGTTTTGATCACTCTTATACTTTATTTTGGACCAAATAAAACTCTTATTAAGAATCGGGACATCAAAATTTACTTTGTGTAAATTTTTGGTACCTTTCTGATAAAGTTCATTTTTTTTATGAATAGTGTAAAATGTTCAAAACCTCTTTTTAATCTAAATTATTTATATGATTAGATTATTATTTTAATTGGTTTTAAAGTAAAATTAGAAAATATTTTTACCAGTTAATCCAATGGTGGTCGTTGGAATTAATTTCACTTTGAAATCGGACTTAAACTAGTGTCAATCTTTTGATACTTATTGTTTCATAAAAACACGCTATTTGTCATGACAGCGGGAATTAATTATTAAATTAATTAATTTGACTTATATGTTTTGAATTTTTTAAAATGGACTTCATTTTTGAATTCGGAATATAAAATATAGCTTAGGGTGAATTTTTGGTAATTTTCTGAAAAACTTCAATTTTGATGAATAGTGAAACCACTAAGTGGTAATCAAGCAAACTGATTTTTCAGTTAAATGAAAGTTTACCACTAATGTGTATTGAATTTTCAAAATCCTACATACATGGTTGTCATTTTTATGTAAAATGTGGTTCAATGAGATTAAAATAATTTTTTGGTGAATAGTAACTTATTAAGTTTTTAATCGCGATTAGTGGTAATTAGTGTAGTTTAAGGTGAAAATGATATTATAAGAATGTGAAAACACCATGACACTTGTACTACACCTATTGTGTGAGTCATGGCCGACCATGAAAATCCATGGGCCAACTTGGGGACCCCATGGAGCCACTTTAGTTGGAAAATGACATTAATATATTTTTATTTAATGTTAAAGTGAAAATGACACTAACATAAATTGGTTTACTAAAAGAATTTTTAAGTGGGGTTATACAACTCCAAAGTTTGATTATAAATAGTCATTGGAAAGCTAAAAAGAATACCTACATCATAGTATTTGTTTTATAATTTTTAGACATTAAATAAATTAAATTATATATGACATAATAATGATGCAGCGATGACATCATTATTTGACGATTTAAATAAAATGGAAAGATAATGAAAAATCTAAAACCTACACATGGCCGAAACCAATTGGATGAGTGTATTTCGAACCCTTATCACCTTATCCACGAATTATATCAATGTGGGACCTTTTAAAACCGAAACACATTTTCAAATAAAGTAATATTTCTTTACTTTCCAAAAGTGCCCCTCCTCTCCTCTTATAAAAGGCCCGCACCTCTACCTCATTACACACACTCCTCAAGCCTTTGGCTCGGCCAACCCCTGCCCATTTACTCTCTCCACATCCCTCTCCTCATCCTAGAGGATTCCCGTTGGGAATAATCCTTTCAAAGGAAGCCTTTTGGCTCAAATCAAAAGGAGTTACACTTTTAAAGGTAATTCATTCTCTCTTGTTCATTTGTTTTATTTTGCTTCTCCAACCCTCTAAACTCTTTTTATTTACTTCTTTTGTAACAACACCAGTATCTTAAATATAATAGGATGTTGTTATAAGATTTATTTGAGCTAAAATCTCACACAACTACATCAAATGGTTAAAGAACATACGGTTTCCGTGGATGGCGAAATTCTGCCTCACGAAACGATGATTGTTCAATACTCATTTAGCACCTTCAAGGGTGGCCATTATGATGTCACTATTTTTATATATGATATATAATATGTTTATGTTTTCTTTAATCTTCTGTATTTTACATTTTTGGCATACCTTTATGGTTTCCATTATGGGTAAACACGATATCTTCATTTAAGGAAGTGCGGACTACCGCCCCCTTAAAGTGATGTGATTCGTTAATGCCATATGTGGGACGTGTAAAGGATGGATTTAAAGTTATTATATATGATGTTATACTGGAATTATAATATACCTCTATATAATTATTATTTCTTTCCATTAATGTATGAGATAGAAATGAAAGTAGCGTTCATGCGTACGTACGGCTTACCGTCTCCATGAACGGTGCATTTCATTTCTTATCCCCCAAATGTAATGTACTATTAAAATTACATGTATATAATGTATATATATAATTAATGATATATCTAAATGATGAATATAATTCTGGAATTAAAATATACATACCTCTCATTTAGTTTTAATTCCACTAATATGACAAAGAAATGAAAGTAGCGTTCATGCGTACGTACGGCTTACCGTCTCCATGAACGGTGCATTTCATTTCATACCTCTAAATGATTATGTAATATTATAAATGCATGTATGTACTGGATATATATTACATGTATGATATCTACATCATGAATACCATTCTGGATATAATGAACCTTTGACCAAATTAACAACATGTAAGTGTAAGAAGTCTATTTTTGACTTAAGAACCAAATACCGACAAAATGAACATTATTAACTTAACTGATTACATGATGTTCATAACATGGTATAAAAGGAATAATGAACTTGAAAAAGATTCATAATCAAGTAGAGATTAACTCAAGTTTATTATTCAGGAGAATAAAGAACGGTCGGGTCAAGTCGGATACGAGGTAAGGGACTTCGTCTCAATCTCCTTTCATTGAGGTATATTTCGTTTTATACACAACTTTGTTTTATACGGTGTATAAACTCCTTTGACTTTTACTTTTATACAAAAGGAATCTTTTTCTACGAAGCATTTTACTAAATGAAAAAAAGGAATGTTTTTTTAACGTACACGGTGACAACGACCTTTTCCGCCACCGCGAGTATTATTTGGTATTTGGCTTTCTCAACAAGCCGTAATGTTTTTAGAATAAAATAAATACCATATAATCTTTTATGTATTTTGGTATTGAAAATGGTTTTGAAAACGGATTCTATTATGTCAATATATTTATGATATATTGTGATTGAAATGTGGAAATGTTATCATTCCTTTATATTGGTTTTATGTTTTATGATTTTATATTGGTACTTGGACATTTTAACGGGTGGTTACGTTATAAACCATATGACGGGTGGTGCCGTGAATACCAGGACGGGTGGTTACGTTATAACCTCCAATGCATTGGGTATGGAAGTCGGCCGTATGGCTATTCCATTAATTATGTATGGAAATTGGCCGTATGGCTATTCCATTAAGTGATAAGTGTGGAAGTCGACCGTATGGTTATTCCACTTAAGTATGTTTATGTCCCAAGTTACCTTTATATATGTTATGTGTTCTTTATATGGGTTTTATGGTTATACTTTGGTTACAAAAAGGTAAGTAATGATACTTTATTCAGTGAAGAGTTTTACTACTTCATGAAGGTGAATGTATTACTTTGATATAGTATACATGGTTTACTTGATGTTTGAAAAACTAACAGTTTTCATTCTCTTTGTATCCCTTACTGAGCTTTTTTTGCTCACCCCAAGTTTTTCGAAATGTTTTTCACAGGACTTAAAGTGGAATAAGGTAAAGGATGGGATCAAGGGAATGTCATGCTATCTAAAACATGGAATCTAGACATCTTTCTTTTTAAGAGTTTTTATTTTATGGAGACTTAGTAGAAGTGTCTACTTTGTAATCTTTTAAGATGTAATAGTTATGTTCTAATTCTCTAAAACTCTAAACCTGAAAAGATCCTCAATGTGAATTATTCATTTAATTCAATATTAAGTAAGGTTTAAGGCTGGGGCCTTATAATCATAGGTGTAGAAGTCGATGTATCCTTTTTCACATACATTGATAACCTATTATTCAACCCGTAACATTAAGATATAATATTAAGTCATAATAAAGTTGTTAAATGAATCATATAGTGTTAAATTATGATATTTCATTTTCTTTCACTTGTTATCTCATCTAGATATGATTAATCCCTTATGTATTTATCTTTCAAATTCTAGGGTGTTACATACTAATAGATAGCTATTGTATGGTGGTAGGGTCCAGACAATCTCATTCATGTGGCTAGGTATATCATCTTTGATTAGTGACTGATGAGGCATTGCTTTCCAATAATTGGTTAATATACTTTATTTCCTCACCATCTAAAGAAGTTACCCTCCCATTTTTTCTTGGTGTGGATATTTCTTCTAAATCATATGGTAGTTTCTATTGAGTTGGATATGACTGCCAATAAGTTGTGTACATAATGTTAATTCTGACGATATAGGACTTATATGTTTTTGAAGAGAGCTTGATCCTCAAGTAATAGAGGTTTAGTAGAACTCTAAGGCTCGCATTTCTATCTGGTTTAAACTTCCACTGACTAGATGAGGATTATTTCATTGAGATCCCTACATGTCATAGAGATCCATTAGTGGTTGTTTTTTTTATCAAACTTATGACCAGACTTCTTTAATATAGTTTGAGTTTAAATTATTATTTGTGGTGGATTTATATTTGAGGATGTTGGACCCACCAAAGGGTTGTGTGACCATATTTGAGTATGTGTGAAGGGCTATGGATCTCATAATATGTTTTGTGGGTATGTTCTAGAGTGAAATTGTTTGAACTCTCTTATTTGGTGAGAGGATCTTGATAAAGAATTATGAAGTTTTGGTTACTTTTTCATGAGACAACACCAATGATAGAGTCTCTATGTAGGTATTTTCATTTGATTATTCTTACCAGTGATACAACATAGATGTTGGAACGCATAATAAAATTAGCAGACGAAATATAGAGTTGGGCAGTGGATGAGTCTCCATGTTAAATATAACGCTAGAATCAAATATTTTCTCGTATAGGATAGAAACCTAGAAAGGATCATATTTAGTTATGAATTGGGTTGTGAAGGATTATATAGAGATGGATGACACTATTATCCTCTCCTATCATCACAACCTTTGGTTTTTTTGTCAGACATGTATTGATTGCTGATAAAGCTTCGGGAAGATGTGCATGATAGTTGACTATGATTAGGCATCAAATATGTATTTTGAATAATGATTTGTGTCCTATAATGTTGTACACTCATAATGGATGGAACATGCATGAGATATTCCTCATATATCATGTTGTTTAAGAGTTAGAGATTCTATAGAAACCCATATCCATACCCTTATCAGCTTGAGTGTTTCCCCTGATGGAAACCATCCTTTAATAACCCCTTCTAGTGAAGTGAGATAATCATGTTCAATGATGGGGTTAATGATTCACAACTTAGTCAAGATTTAAATATCAAACATGATCATATCATAGGGGCCTAAAAGTTCTTTGATGAGAAATGTTCACTAATTTATTTGGTGATAATTCACTTTCTATAGATATAAAAGAGTTTTTGGATAATTCCAAAGGGATACCCATGGTTTTATATTGATGGGAGACCAAAATATGCCTTGAAATTTAATCCAAATATGGTGTTTTAAGTGTCAAATTATTGGTATGATGAACACCCTTGTAAAATTTAAGGAGTTTCTGGACTGAAACCTATTTTGTATTAGTTATTGTGGGATATTATTAGTTGTTTGAGGAACTTTTCTTAATTTTATCATGAGGGTACAAATTGTATGATAAAATATCAATGGTTGACTTATGGATTCAGTGAATAACGGTTATGAAATCATGATAGTTGATGAGATCTTAGTGGTGCAGTAGTTACATGGTAGTTGACACTTCTAACAGATGAATTTATGTCTAGATGTTAGAGGAGGTGCATAAGAATCTAGCTTCATGGTAGTTATTATTTCATGGAATGTGATAAGTTTCTCACCTTCAAATAATGATGGTAGTACCACAATTTTCCTTTGTATGAGATAATACCAAGGTGGTAATGTCAAATTAGTGGTTCTATGTTACCAAATATCATCAGGTGATAAACCTGAAGGGTTTCCCTAAAGTTATATATCACATCACCAAATATTCTATTGGATAATGGTCTTCTCTTGATGTTTGAATTAAATATTGGGAAGGACATAAGATTGAATACTACATTGGAAAAGCTCAACTCTTAGTGTGGTATCTCTATTGGATCTTTATAGGTGCACCCATCACATGGAACCTCTTTCTTTCTCGTGGAGGATATGGTTTTTTCATGAGTTTGTATATTTTACTTTCTTAGGTGGGTGTTATATTAGGGTATGGAGCCGATCTAAATAGTTTAGACCATCAACTTTATATTATGGTGGATCGATGAGTTCATATTTTTCATATTTGTTTTTGAAATTTTAATTGATAATTTTTATTTTTTAAGTGTTCACACCCATGATTTAATTAGTAGTATTGTTTTATGTTTATTTTTTTGTTTGGATTATATTTTTAAAATAAAAATAAAAATAATAAAAATATGTGTTTTTATTTGGATTTTTATTAGTGTTTTTTGTGCCATATAGATTGGGATTGAAAAGGGGTCTTGGAAAAAAATGGTCAAATGGGATAACCCTCAACCAATTGAACAATAAGCCACAAAGAATGACCAAGAAGGGACTTCCAACCAAGAGACCTCATAGGGAGATCTAACCAAATGAAAGATGAGAAAATTGGAAATCCCATACATGGGTTAACACAGGCTAAAGATTGTGTTCATAGAGAATCCTGTGATGGCGTGTGGTGTTTAGGAATACATGATGTTGGGAGGAATAATTCACTAGCACGATGTAGTGAACGAGAGTGTCGCACATCCTCAAACACCCATCTGATTTGATTTTGAGTAAATTAGATATGTTTATGTAAATAGAATATCCTAAAAAATGTGGTTTTCAGTGTTCGATGTAGAGCTCCCTCGGGTTATGGTTTGCTTATCAAGACAACATAGTTTCACCCAAGGTTGGGGAATGTCCTCATATGGCACACCAGCTGCACTGCTACACTGACATCCACCTCTACTAGATTGTAATCTTACCATTGGTGATGATAAAGAGATTCAGTAACCCTACCATTTCAAACTCAACAATTCCACAACTATGACAACATAGTATAGTGGTCAAGGGTGATTTAACCAATGAAAATGAGTTTTGTTATGGCCTCATCGCTATCTCATAGCCCCTATTGGCCAAAATGAGAAGGAACAAGCCTATAAAATTTCCTAAACTGATGCACTATGGTTAGATTTGAAGAAGATAATGGATAAGGCCCTATGGAATGGGCTACTAGATCCTCTATGGAGGGTTCAAAATAGAAAGAACTGTATTTTTTAGGGAGAAAGACGGTTGTGGATGAATCACCATGGCTACATCGTATACTTGAAAGCAATAAGTAAGATAAACTATTAGGTTCCTCCTATTATCTAGATCTGTTGAAACGGATAATGGAGTGGTTTTTATGGATGAAGAAGTGTTGTGTCATGGTTTGGATACTACGTTGTAGTCATGTTGGTAGGATATTGAAGAAGAATCCATTCTACTGTTGAACCCGATACACCTTGGTATTTTCCTGCCCATGAAAATTATAAAGGTTTGTGTTATAATGATATTCACCATGCCATAGGATGAGGGATTCTACAAGTTCAAAACAATAATAATTTCTATAATTCCATGATTACAGGACAATCATCGAGGGGAAATTTTTTGAATATGTACATCAGGGAAATGCCTTGCAAATAGAAGTTAGAAAACATACCCACAAATCAAGGATTAAGTCAAGAACAAATGATAAGGCCGAGAGGGAGAAATATATTCAAAAATTTGAATAATAAAAAGTCAAAAACGCTCTTCAACATTTTCTTTCTCATAGATAATGATTTGGATGAGAAAAGGGATGATGACCGAGTCATGTGTAGAGAAAATTACAACTAAATTAAATTGAATTCAAATTTCAAAAATGATAGTGACATCTGAGGGGGAGAATAAATATAGAGAGAGGCTAATGTGAAAATGGTAAATTCACCTAGATATTTAATGAGAGGATATTGGACCTGATGGTGTTGCTGTTGTAGAAGAGTTATATTGTAGTAGGTCATTTTTATTTTCTGATCCCCTCATGACTAGCATGATAGAGTAAATATTCTTATCCTAATAAATTTAATGTAAGGAGTAGTGCATGTAGTGTAGGGAACTGTACTTGATTGTAATTTTAATGAGTTTATTATATTGTTCCATTTCACTTTTATTATTAATCTTCCCTTTTATGCATGAGAATTATATAAAGAGAATATTTTTCCTTTTAAATGTATTAACTAGTTACCATTAATAATTGAATGAACAATGCATTGGTTTGAGGTGATTATATTTAAATATGGTTTTAGAAACTTATTTAGGGTTTAACCTTATAAATGATATGGTAAATGAAGGATCATAAAATTAGGGGTGGGCACTCCAAAATATTGATCACTAGAGTATAGTTTTGATACCATTAAAATTTTGGATCACAACACTTACCCCTCCCTATTTCATGATCTTATATATAAAAAATCTTGGCACATTCATCTTATCAATCTCAAAGTCGACTAATTCAGTATTCTATTTTTTATATCATTTATGTTTTCCCAAATTTTTCAAATAATTTCTACACTATTCTCAATGGATCAACCTCAACCACCACAAAAATAGATTCTTAAATTAGGTAGTGCATGTTTTAGTACACATTTTTACTTTGATATTTATTGAGAGAAGTAATTATTCTCTAGGAAAACATAATAAACAAATTCATTTTGGGTGAATAGTTTTTAGATAAGCATATATTTTTTAGAAATTTTCTATTTTTATTTTTCTCATTTTCATCATTTTACACTTGGTATTGTTGTCTAGTTGTTTTTGGAATAAATTATGTACATGAGTGATCAAATTGAGGAAAAAATATATAGATATCCTACTTTTGATCTCAATATTTAAAGTAAAATAAAAAGGCCAAAGAAAAATTCACAAGAGGAGAACATGTCAATGAGCGAATAAAACCAAGGATCTGGACATTGAGAAATGTAAAACTTCCAGGGATACAACCCAAGGGTTCAATCTCTGATAAAATATGAAAGTCCCTCAAATATGGGGCTCAATATATGCAGACTAGTACCTCCCATCACTGCTCAAAATTTAAAAATAAATACCATTATTATTCATATGATCACACATTCAATAAATTTTTTTGGCTACCTTATAAATACCCCAATTCTCAAATTTGGATTTTCTTAGAATTGTGAAACACATTCCAATTCAACAATATCAAAATTTTAACTTTCAAACTATTCCTATATATATTATAAATGAAGGACAAGAAATGAGAATGGATCAAGAGCCTACTTCCACACTCAATAACAATGTGGGAAGATCTAGTATGAATGTTTCTCACAATGTTATTACCACAATAAAAAATTATGGATTTACATGTATGTATTTTAAATTTTGACCAATTAAGTAAAGATTCATTATATAGATAATCATGAAGATTTAATTGTCTGATAAGAGAACTCCCTCATCACAATATTGAAATTTTTCTTCTAATGTTAATGTTTTATAAGGGCTTATCATAGGTAAATCGTTCGATAGTTAATGAAGATATTGAAGGATCACTGATTCAAAAGTCACTGAAGGTAAGTTAAAAGTTATTGTATGAAATATATAGCAACAATTTTCAATGGAATTTGGAGGGAATACTAGTTCAAGGAGTTCACTTGTTGGAGAATAGATAGGTTTCTACCCAAATGAATGACATGTTAAGTAAACTAGACACGATGATGGATAATCAGCAGCATGAAGTTATGTATTATTAAGATGACAATTAATTGGATATTAATTATCTAAATTTTATTTGGGGATGGTGGAAACAATATCCCCTATAAAAATAGTGGAATCAAGAACAATACCATGTATTTCAACTAAGACAATAAGGATTTCATCCCCAAAACCAATGCCTAACAATCACAAGCCAGGTCTATTCATTGGAGGATACCCTAGCACATTCCATGACTATAAAAGGGGTTTCACTCAAGGAGTTTATAGCCTATTCAAAACACAAAGGCACTACCATTCTATAATAAAATGATGACTCATGAAAACAATGATAATCTATAAGTATCTTGGAAATATAAATTGGTTAATTTTTTAACCAACTAAAAGAGAGGAGAAGGGGAGTTCTATTAGGTGACACCATAGTCCCAAGGCATGGTGAGCTCAAATCCATCACCTTTAGGAGTGAAAATACAACACCATAAGTTTCTAAAAAAGATAGAAAATATGTTTTAGAACAACCATTAGAAGTAATAAAACATGTTCAAGAGAACAAGGAAACTGTAATCAAATATAAGAAAAATGTTTGAGAAGAATAGATATTACCATATATACCACCACTACCATTTTCAGAGTGATAAAGGAAAGTAATGTTTGATGAAAAAAGTGAAAAATTCCTATAGATGTTCAAAAAAATTCACATTAACATACCATTACCTGAGGTGATTGAAAACAAGCCTACCTGTGAAAAGTTCAGGAAAGAGTTAGTGTTAAATTAAATAATTTGGAACCATGCCACTGATAAGGGAGTGGCCAGATATGTTATTAAGGATCCTATCATAGAATATAAGCAACCCAAGTAGTATTTCTATCCCGATTGACTTTGTTTCTAATGATTTTGGTGGTTCTTTGTGTGATTTAGGTGTAGGTGTAAACATTATGTCATATTCGTCGTTAAATAACATAGGTTTGAAATGCACGAATCCAAACCGAGTAATGATTCAACTCGAAGAAACAACAGTAATATTTTTCCAAGGACTACTTGAGGATGTCATTGTCAAGGTAGACAGGTTCTATATTCATGAATATTTCCTTATGATGGACATGTATGAAGATAAGACACCAATAATTTTGGTAATTACCTTCCTAAAAATCAGACAGGAACCGATTAATATCAATTGTATTGAATTGTTATTAAGAGTTGATGGATAAGAGATAAATTTCAATATTCACTGGGTAATGAAAAATATCAATGAGAGATGTGGAGAGTTGAAAGAGGATATATTACCAGAATTTGGAAATACTATTATCCATGGAAGAGGAGTTGATTTAGTAGATGTAAATATTAAATAAGATGTTTAAAAATAAGTGGAAAAAGTAAATATTTTGTTGAAAGTATCTGGAGATAGTGGTGACACTTCTATACAAAAATAATTAAAAGAAGGATGGAAATTTTGGGTAGTTAGTGAGATGTCCTTTGATTTTTCATGAAGAGATACAAATAGATGGATTGGACCCATGGTGATAAAGATGGTTTTGGTAAATGGAAGAGTGAATTTTTTTTCTAAAAAATCAAGACGGGCCATCTATATGAAAGAATCATAGCATCATCATATTATGGATATTGGCTATGTAACCTACTTCCATCCCTCCATAACTTAACACAGATAGGTAAGGCTGAGCTTAATGATAATAATAAAAGTACCTTTAGGATGCAACACACATTTTTTATTATTTATTATTTTAATTTTTTTTAGGAACCATTTATGAGTGTATCCCTTCAATTAGTTTGAACTTTCATGAGAATGGCCTACACATTCTAAGTTTGAACTATATTTTTGGAACCATAGTGATTCATGGTGAAAGGAAAAACTACAACAAGAAAGGGTAATAAAATAATATCTTTTAATGAAAGAGAAGTGAGATTAAACTTTTTAGTATTTCCTTAGAATACTTTGTAATTTCTAAAATCTTATAAAGATTAAAATAAAGAGAAATGAATACCCACACTTATATTTGTGATTTAATTTTAATCCCTGATACTTATGTGTTTTAAAAGCACAAATATTACATGTTTATATTTTCAAATTGAATAAATTATACAAGGAAGTTATGGAAGTTATATGATTATATTTTATCATATATTCTTCTTTTTTCACATGGTTATTAAAAATACATTCCAACTTCCTAAGAACTGAATTTCATAAGTTCATGTAAACTAATTTATTGTTATGACACATGCCAAAAGTGATTGACTAAAATTACATTCTCATGTTATTGAGAGGTCTCTAGACCAAATTTTTCCACTCTTCCTTAGTAAATTTATTGATTGAACATGGGGTATGGTACCTACTAGTATTTTAATTTTATCTTACAAAAGTGATGACTGTAAAAAATTGATTTTAATTATGATTGAGTCATTTTATTATTTACCAATTACCCTTGAGACCTACATAACATCAATCCTTATTTTATCACATAGAGACCATGGGGGTACATTGATAGGAATGGCCATATTTAAGGATGGATTATCTATTCATTCCATTAATCTAGTTTTTTCATGATGTTAAGAGTTCACATGTGGGGGAAAAGGTATTTCATAGAAAAAGGTATATTCTTATTGGAGAGAATATATAGTGGATGCCTAATTACATTTTGTGAAGAAAATTCTTTTTTTCTTCATTTGTTTTATTGTCTAATATTCTAGAATAATAAAAAAATGTGGGTTGATTTAAATATGTAAAAGCATAATTATTACATGACCAATTGTTTTCATCATTTGGGGTTGGGTGATAGATGTGAGACTTTCCCTAAAATAATTTATTAAAAATTAAAAAAAATTGACAAATTGAAAAATAAAAAAATTAGTGGGGTAACACTTTCACGATTTTCATTGTCCATGGACTTACTTGAGATTGGAAAGTGTGGTTTCACTATTTTTAAGAGGATAATTTTCATGGGATTAATCTTTTTATCATTATTAACACCTGGAAATAAACCTCATTTTTAGCTTTAATTTTTTGTAATCAATTTCCTACCATAACTTATTCTCAAAATTATTTGATCCATATTTCAAATACATCTTGATTTTTAATGATATTTTTCTATACTATGAGGATAATTTTTATCATTTTCAAATTCACAAGTTTTGTTCAAGTACTCAAGGTATTAGGAAAACTGTACATTTTAATTTTACCTTAATTGAAGAGTGACAATTGTTTTTAAGAAAGATCACAACTTGGTATGTTAATAATGATAAATTAAGAGTCTTGAATTGACGAGATGAGAAGACCTATCACTTTTTATTGGGAAATATCATTTTTATTTTATATAGTGACATTTTTCAATTATTTTTGATATGTGACCCTTGAAAATTCTCATTCCCCCATTGATAATTTTTAGTTTTAATTAATTTTTAATGTTGAATATTTATTGAATGGGTGTTTAAATTCAATTCTTAGTATAGGTCTATACTTGAAGAAATATATTGTCTATGTGTGGGTAATTTTATGAATTCACATTCTGTATACATTTTTGAAATTTTAATTGATAATTTCCATTTTATTTTAAGTGTTAAACTCCAATTTTTGATTAATAGTAATACTTTTGAGGTATTTTATTTATTTAGGTGAAATTTTGGAAAAAGAAATAAAAATAATAAAAAAATTCTTGTTATCTTGTCTATTATTATTATTATATTTGTGTGTGCTGTGTAGGTTGGAATTTAAAATCTAGATTAAGAAAAAAGGGATAATAGACTATCCCTTAACCTATGGAACACCAAGACACTTATTAGGCCCAAGAAGGGCCTACCAGCTAAGCCACCCCATAGGTATAGTTGACCACATGGTAGAGGAAGACATGGGAATGCCCCTAAAAGGGTTATAATAGGTGAAGGAGCATGTTCATGTGGGAGATATCATAAGTTTATGTTGGTCATGTCTATACAATAATGTGAGGAAAGCTTCATCGACACAAAGAGGTTCATAGCGGCGTTATGAACCCTTAGACACACATCTAGCTTGATGTGGAAGAAATGAGTCATGTTAAATTAAATATTGGATCCCAGATTCCATTATCTTTTATGTGGTATGTGAATATCTCTTTGGTTATAGTTCACTTACTTGGTTGACACTTTTTTCCTAGGGCCACATGTTGTCTTTGTCGGACACACCCACTGTACCATTATTCCTCCAACTACCACCACTATGTTTTAATTCAGACATGGATGATGATAAAGAGCTTAAGTACCACTATCATTTCGATATCCACTATTACACAACCATAGCTATTAGACATAGTGTCCAAGGGAGATAAAACAGAAGAAAATGAGTTGTTTTGTGGCCTCACTACTACACTACAACCATTTTTTCTGAAATGAGATTGAATGAGACTTTGTTTAGGGAGAAATATGGTTGCGTATGCAGTGCCTCAGGTGTTTTGTATCCATGAAAAAAATAATTATGTTGAAACATAAGGTTCATAATATGATATGTAAATGAAAAAAGAGGCATTTTTTAGGGTTCTATGTATGAATACGTGATGTATTTTGGTCCTAATGTTGTATCATAGTCTTATTGGCCATATATTAAAGAAGATAAAACCACTCTATTGTTGAACCCACTATACAATGGTATTTTTATTTCCATGTAAATTTTGAAGGGTTGTTCCACAATGATATTCACCAAGACATAGGTTAAGCGATGATGTAAGTTGAAAACAACAATAATTTTGGGATTTTTTTTATTAAATACTAATCTTCAGGGCATAATTTTTTTGACCAGGTACAAGGGGGAAACACCTTGAAAATAATAGTTCAATAATACCCCCCCCCCATATCAAAGAGTTAGTTGAAAAAAATGAGAAGACTGAGAGGGATAAACATATTCAAAAATTTGATGAATAAAAATTAAAATACATAGAAAAAAATTTCCTCTATCTTGAGTAATGACTTGGCTCATAAAGGGGGGGTATGGGTGGGTCAATCACATAGAAAATTACAACTGTGAGAAATAGAATTAAAATTTTAAAAAAATACTATTTGGGATGAGAATAAAAATATGGAGTGTCTTATATCTAAGGGGAGAATTCACTTTGATATCTAACGGGAGGAGACTAGACCTACTGGTTCTGCTACTGTAAAGGGATACTACTATAGTTTTTCATTTTTATTTTTCTATCCCCTCATGATTATCATGAGGGGTAAGTATTCCTCTACCAGGATATGTAAGGTAAAGGGTTGTGAAAATAGCGTAGGTAAAAAAATTGATTGTAATTTTAATGGGTTTATTGTGTTATTCTATTTCACTTTCATTATTACCCTTATCTTTAATGCATGACCATTATTAAAAGTGAAGGGTCAGACTTTTAAATGTATCAAATAGGTAACCTTACTCATGTCATGACCAATGTATGAGCTTGATGTCACTATGTTTAACCATGGTTCTAGACACCAATTTATGGGATAACATTGTAAATGAGAGGGGAACTAAGGTTCATAAATTAGAGTGTGGACAATATGAAAGGTAGATATATATAGTTTGGTTTGAACACTATTAAAATTGAATATTATAATAATTACCATTCATTAGTTCATGATTCTGAACATAAAAAGTCATAGTAAATCCATCTCATCAATCTCAAAACTGACCAATTCAATCTTCTATTTTTTATCATTTAAGTTTTCCAAAATATTTAAATCATTTCTACACCATTCTCAATAGATCAACCTTGACCACCACTATACTAAGGTCTTAAATTAGATGTTTCTTAGTTGACTGTAAATGTGTACTTCTATATTTACTAAGATAGTTCATGATTCTCTAAGGAAACATCATGGATTTGGACACCTGAAAATAATTAGTGTGATTTTGATATGTTTGAAATGGTTTTTGTTGTTCTAGATGTGTTAATTAGTGTATTTAATAAATGAGTGATTCCAACACAACAAGGGAATCTAGACTATGAATTAAAAACTTTATGGAGATTCAGATGTGGATGGAGGATACTTGCTTATTGTTCTGAGGATATTTTGAAAAAAAAGGGGAATGTTAATTTTGTTTCATGGACTAGAAGCATTAGTTCTTGTGCATGGATAGAGGGATATGACCAAAGAGATGACATTCTTTCAGAGGATAATACACCCTTAAAAATATATTGGTGTCATTACAAAATTTTATTGGAGGACTAAGTAGTGGGTAGAAGTATATATGATTCACTATCATATGAAAACAACCTATAACACTCTTAAAAGGTGGGAAGTGAAATTCTCCCAGAAGTTGTGTCCTTGGAAAATAACCATTTTGAGGTGGATGTCAAGGGTTGGTGGATTCATTTTCTACTATATATCATGAAGATCATTATTATGGGGAGATGTTATTGGAGTAGAGGTTTCAAAAGACTCTCTGATAGTGGATTCTTTTTTTTATTTAGTTCTTATTTTATAATGGTATAGATATAGTATCTTAATTGATGAAAGAGGATGATCCCTTCTCAGGTAGTGGTATACCGATTTTTCTTAGAGCTTTGACTTCTGAAGATGAGGGAAATGTGTGTGATGGTGGGATGTTTTCTAAACAAGGTGTTTTCATGATACGTCTTGTTTATAAGATCTATTTATTTTTCTTTTGGGTACAAAATGTTTTAAGGTGTGGCGGATATAGTGACAAGAAACTTTTGTCAATCGAAAATTAACTCAATTTTGAGATTATGAGTCCCAAGACCTCCTTTCACACCCTGATTTTACCTTGGAGTTTTCTTAATTTTTATTATCAATTTTAAGGGAGTTGTAAGAATTTTGGATGTTTTTGTTTTTAAAAATAATAGTTATTTTTTAAATAATTTTGGTGAATGGTTTCGTAAATGGTGCATCCAATCCATGCAGCACTTCCTAATATTTTTAGTGCATCTTTGATGGTTAGCTCATGGTTGGGAAAACTATGTGGATAATAAAAGTAATTGAGATAGTGACCCATATATTGGGGTCTCTTATACATGGTTAGAGGGAACTATGTGAACAAACAATGTGGTTTCTTCTAGGTTCATTCAGCACTGGTTGCACCATTGGTGTACAATTTGGTAAACCGTGAGAAAAAATTATGCAACCAACCCATGTGTTTTAACTTTATGAATTTCCTATTCTACACTCCACATTTTAACATCCATTTTATCTCTCTCTCATCATTCACATTGACTATCCAAGGAGATCCCATAGTTGTGATCTCCACCCCTTCGCCTTCTATTTCATGGATTCCTCTTCAAGTCTAAGTGAATAACTAACATTAGGGCTTGATTTATTTTCTCATTTATCAAATTATCCCTTGTTTATCCTTATTCTAACCAAGGGATCCATGGTGGCCAAATCATAGGTTTTGGGTATAATTTTAAAATTTTATTTTTGGTGTCTATGGATTATGAATATCGTCATGAGACCAATTCTAAAAACAGTTGTCGAAGGTGATGTGTTTCTTTTGGTTTAAAGGAGGTATATGAATACGATTCTATTTCTTTTACATTCCATCATTTATTTAGTTGTCCAAAACATTTTTTGTTAAAACCTTTTTTAGGTTATTTTTAGCTATGATATAATTTTTTCCATTTCCTGGGTTATTTTCAAGTCCTGTATAAAAATGTATTTTCGATGGAACATATCATATATATTGTTGAAACTGGATTCTAAATCCCATTAGGATTTTTATAAAATTTCTCAAATGATTTCTTCATGAAAATTGAAAATTTAAACATATTGTTTTTGATACATAATGTGTTTTTAATTTTTTATAGATGTAATTGATCCAGAGTTCTACTTTTTTCTGAATTAAATTCATCATTTTTAAATAGAATTGATTATCATTGTGCTTATGTATCCTTTTTTGTCATTGTATATTTCATAATTCTTGTTTTGTTTTGTATAATATGTAATTATGTTTAATTGTTGGGGTTTAATATTATGATTCATAATTATGATTATCATGGAATTGATTTTAATTTTGTTTTAAAATATATTTTTTTCCAAATTAGTGAGGTACATTTAGTTTAAAAGAATATTTAATCATTAGGGACCATTTGGAAAAACATTTAAAACGATTTCATGATTTGATCCCTCCAGAAGTATCAAAGACCTAATTAAAATTTTATGAAAAAATGGTTTGTATTGATCACATTTATTTTTATTGTAACTTTATCTTGATTATTATGTAAAAAATATTGTCTCGATATATCTTTTATGTGTTTATGGATGGTGTTTCTTATATGAAGGGTGTTCAGAGTTGATGTGAGGGATGTTTTTATTTGTCATTGATTTTTTATGTGATTTATTTTATGATTAACATTACTCATTCTACATGACTAGTCATGGGAACCTTGGGTACTTATGTAAGGAAGATTATGATTAATTATTTTGGAATTGACACACTCTCCCTAACGCTAGATTACATGTCCTAGACATGAATTTCCACTAATACGTAACATAATTATCTATATTGGCCCATGAAAAACTAGTTATGGTTGGTTATGGTTGGATATTATTATTTTTGTCACTAAGATAGTATAATTTTTTGAGTTAAACACCAAAATTATACTTTATTTTAAAAATCCCAATACACTTCATTATGTATTTTATTTAACTAGAAGCTTGATGTTTTATTTCTTAATTTTTATAATGTAAAACCATTTAACTAAAATATAAATGATATGAGGTTTTATGAAATACATTTTATCTAAGTATTTGTGATAATTTAATGACCTAAATAATTTTAAAATACTTATAGATTAAGGTTTCATGACAAATTAGTAACCTGGACGACTAAAAAAGATTTCATTCACAAATCAATAAAGAAATATAATGGTTCCTAGATAACTCCATCAATATATGTGGAATGATATTGATACCATCAAAAAATAAAACATAATTTATACTTATGTCACTAAAACGGACCTCAAAGATCACATAATTTGGACATTAGAGGTTTTTATAACTTTATTTTAAAATATATCAACACTTTGAGTGATAGGGAGAGATATAACATATGATAATACACTAAAAGGATGAAATCGCTTGAAGACTTCAAAAGGGTATTAACAATAGTGATGTTTACTATTTTATTTTTGAGTCTTTATTAGATCTTACAATGGTGAGGTTTCATTATAGATTATTCTAGTATTTTCTATTTTAATCAGTGTTACCAAGCTACCAGTTTTAGTAGTGGGAATAGCAAGATAATAGTTGTAGTAGTGATGATATAATGCCTCAGGTTCTAGAAGAAAGGAATTACTAATCAAGTTAATCAAGAGATTCTAGGGTAAGGAAGAAAAATCCATGCTTTGGAATTAAAGATACAAATAACTTTCGACAAGTCTATAGTTGAGGATACATTGAATTGATTTTAGGATTCCTGTGTTCATTGGGTAAAGGTAAAAGTTATAATATCTTTTAGATAGTATTTTATTTTTAAATCAATACTCTGTAATTTTTTTAAATTTACCTATGATAATAGATTCATCAGACTATAAAAAATAAATATAGTTTTATTATTTTTCCATATTTTAAATTTAATAGTTATTATAAAACTTCATTACTTTTAAATTTTTTTACTCCAATTTATTTTGGGTATAAATATTTTTTTGTATTACCGATGGACTTTGAAGGAGGTTAAAATTTGTATGTTGTATTTGAAATTCAATTCACCTCAACTCTTATTATTGGTATTTCTATACATATCATGATCCAACATTTTTTATTTGGTTAGGTATCTACCCGTGAAAATGAACCTGATATTTTTTTTCATTTTTCAATGATTTTTCATTAATTTATCATTTCTTCATTTTCAATTTCCTTGATCCTGGCATTGTGTATAGAAAATTTTTAGTATGGAAGATATGCATGTGGAATCTATCGAAAATATTAATCTTAATAGATCTTATGTTTTTTATGGAAATGATTATGAGTACTGGAGAGATCACATAGAAACATTCACTTTTAATATTGGAGTTTAAAATTATATTATTCTTAAAGGTAGTTAAAAAATACCGAACAAATATGTATCCACTTTTTCAAGATAAGAAAATTCTATGTTTCAACTAAATTTTAGAGTTACAAATATCCTAATTTGTTCAATGCATTGGAATGTCTACAATCAAGTTTCATCCTATAGAACCACATGTGGAATATGAAAGAAGTTAAAATAACACATCTTAGAAATTTAAAAGTTATTGATACTTAGAGATCCATGCATTGGGTAGATTATTAGAATTTTAGTTTTATAGCTTGTTAGAGTGCTTCTAAAATGCATCATGAATTAATGACTACTGTAAATAGTTTACAATCACATTTATAGTAGGAATTATCTAATGATAAATTTATAGATAAATTTATTAAAATCATTCTAATGTAATGGGAATAAAAAAGAACTATTCTTAATGATACTTAATATATTACCAAGTTAATCCTTGATGATTTAATTGGTACTCTAATTCAATATGAAAGTAGACTAAGAATAGATGATGATAAGGAAAATAAGAAAAATTGATTTTCATTTATATCAAACAGAACTTCAAATTCAGGATCTTGTATTGGTAAATAAATCATATCTAAATAAAATATCTTTGTTGAATTAAGAGAAAGTGGAATAGCTCAGTTTCCCAAAATAATGAATCAGTATGTTAGAAGTAAGATTTTTCAGAAGAATAATCAGAAAAAAGTGATAAATTTGATAAAAATGATCCTAATGATCTTATATTCTATGATTATAGAAATAAAATTCATATTCAAGCTGATATTTCTAAATTTAAAAGAAAAGAAAGAAATTATTCTAATTTTTTTTTCCAAAAAAACAATAAAATAATCAAGGCCATGGATACATGGAGCACAAGTTAATGTGATACTATTTTTGATTATTTATCAAAATAAAGTGATGATATTTCAAGAATTATAGGTTCTTATAAAATTATTACAAAAAGTCAAAAATGTTTTATAGGAAGATGATTGTTGAAGACCTTACAAAACTATCTCTTCATTCATAGCGTTTTTATGAATCCTAATTAATAGTAACAATGATAGTGATTTTTATTATTTTATAATTAGCAAGTAAGTGGTTTTATATTCTTTTAATCTTTAAAATATACAAAATAGAATGAAGAATGAGTGTGATAAACATAATATGATTTTTTAAACATACCAAAAAAATATGATGGGATTAAAGATGAACTGGTTAATAAAAAAGAGTAGTTGGTTAAGAAAAATAATTATATTGAGAAAAATAAGCTTGAAAATACTAAAATAAGTGCTGATTTAAATAAATTGAAGAATAATGTTAATAAATTTTATTCTAATAAAAAAATGGAAAATAAAATTTTATTTATTGAAAATTTATCAAAAATTAGAAGAAGGAGAAATATAAATTCTTAGAAAAAAATATTTTATTTTACTCAAGATAAAAATGATGTTTTCAAATTGAAGTCAAAGATTTATATCTTGAATGATTTTTTAACCAAGTTTACAATTGGAAGAAAATAATTTGAGAAAATGTATAGTCAGATTAGACCAAATAGAACTACATCTGGTTTGGGGAGTAAAATCACTAGAATTTAAACTTAACGATCAACTGTTTTGTGCCTTGTAAGGGACCCTTTTATACTATGCATCAATACGGACAATACTAGGAGAAAATTTATTCCTTAAAAATATTTTAATCATTTGGGATAGAATAATAATTTATCTCAATGTAACTTTATAATTATGACCATCAGATAAATTCTAAAAATCTTGCTTCTGAAAATATTATTTGAAAAATATACTATAACAAAAAGGATTATCTTTTGATGAAATAATTCTAAATAATTGATGGTCATATGCACCAGCAGTTAAAGATCTATCTTCAATGCCTATTATTTCTACTTACATTTAAAGGAACTACATTTTTTATATGTTAATTAGCTTCAAAAAAATTATTTTTTATTTTATATAAATAGTATTAATTATATTTATTTAGGGGGAGATATTGTTCTTATTTTTTTTTTATAAATTTTAAAAAACCAGCTTTTAAATTTCTAAAGGTCTTATAAATTTTAGTATTAGAATATATTTAGAGATATCTTTTAAAGAAGAGTATTATGTCGTTTTAAATGGAAGATAACTTTCAAATTGTTATAACATTATTTCTTTTAGTTATACATATTTCATAATTCTAAAATGTGCTTTCATAATTTTTTTAAAGAAAACTTCAACAAAAAAATAAAATTGAATATTAATTATTTTTTAAAAATTAATTATGACATCATGTTTTTTTTTCAGGATTCAATATGAGTAGTTGAATATTAGAAATTGATAATGACCATTCACATTCAGTGACACCTATATAAGTAGGTGGGACAAAATTTGATTAGAAAAATTATGTGTGTTACTCTTGAAGATCTCTATCAGATATTCACATTTCACTATTAATTTACCGTTGTTATGATATAATATTCCAGAGACTTAGTGACAAGAGAAATTATTTGGTAAAGAAAGATAAACCCTAGAGTTTTTTAGAATTATAAATTTATATTAAATGTTGATATTAAATTTCAAGAATGTAAATATATTATTCTACTTAGGGAAGAATAAGAAGGCCATGAGTTTTGTTATTTTTTTATTGACTAGAGAATTTTATTGTATTTTATTATTTTGATAAGTTGATGGAAATAAGAATATTCTGTCTTATATCTTTTTTATATAAGTTTATTATTCCCATTAAGAAATATTATAACTACATGAAATGAAATTATGGGGAGAATCATTGTTCATTTCAAAAAAGTTACCAGAAATTCATGGTAGTTTCAATGTAATCGATTAAAATAATAACTTGATGGAGATTAAGGAAAAGGATCACATGACTAGACACCATCCACTAGAAGTACATATTTCTTATAAGTGGGTCCATTAATTTATACTTTCATAAAGGGGAGATAATGATACTATTGATATTTAAGATATGTATATTTTGGATTTACTCATGATCATTTGAAAACATAACATTGTTTAGTTTCTCTAGACTTACATGGAAGAAATATTTTTTGGAATGGTGAAAATAAATATATATTTTTTAGATTAATGTAAAATATAATCCTAGTAAGGTTAATAAATAAAAATATATTTATAATGAGGATCTTGTTGACGAGATTAAGTAAAATATGATAAGTACTGAAATAATTTCTAGAATGATATTAATCCATGAATTTAATGATATTTTTTAGATATATCATCATTAGTTAATTCTAATTAGTTGAAAAAATTATTTAAAGGTGAATAAATTGAAAAGGGTGTAAAACATTCAAATAAAATAAAAACATAAGATGCACATACTACCCATAATATTTCTGAAAATAAGAAGTTAAAAACTGGAGAAAATGAGGATTGTATTAATGAATATTTGTAAAAAATACTATGTAAAACTAGGTAGTGATGAAGAGTTTCATAAGAAACTTGAAATCCATAGTGGGTTCCTAAAACAAAACACAAAAGAAGTTAGAAAGAAGAAAACAAAAGAGAGATGATGGAAAACAATTTTTTAGCCACGACAAAGATAATGTCAAATATCTAAGGGAAGATACTGAATGTAATTTGGTTGAAGAGAAAATGAAGAAAAGAAATTCTCAAAATTTAAAAGCATATTGAGTAGAAACAACCATCCTACCCAGAATAACTATTCATGAGCATGTTATCGAGGACCAATAATTGAATAGAAAATTGAAATATGAAGGGAAAGTTAAAGGAACTACATTAGAAATTCTTCAAAAATCATCAATCCATTATTCCCAACATCATGAAATTATTAAAACCATTGTTACTTATACTTTTAAAATAGATATTTCACCACAAGTTAATCCATAAAAATTTAACCATGAAAAATATTTAGAATATATTTTTTTTCATTCCTATTGAAGTTGTGGTAACACCTATTGAGGTTGTTTTAAAAGAAAATTTCAATGAAAAATATATTGAAAATATTAAAAAATTGTTGGTTAAAAACTATACTTTCAATTATTTATCTTTGATAGAATCTTCTATATATAATTCTATAATTTTCACTTCATCTCCATTAAATAAAATGTAAAAAATATTTGGTTCACCTGAAGAAATATCAATTTCTTCATCATCAGAATCACCAGAAAACAAAATTGACGATAAAAAATCTATATATAAAGATCCTATTGATTTTGAAGATTTTACTCCAAAAAAATATAAATCACTTATTTGTAACCAATAAATCCCAAATAAAAGAATAGATATAAAAGGGAGTAAAATTATAATAGTTCATTAGATTCAAATTTTTTTTACAACTTGATATTTTGATCAAAATATTGATTATATTTTTGAAATGTAGAAGAAAATTAACAATTTTATTTATATGATTATCCCATTATTTGAAACAGTTGGTTTGATTCAAGTTCAAATAACTCATTCCCGAAATTCAAAATAGAAGAATTAGAAGAAAGATTCTATAGTTGAATTTAGGGGAAATTTTAAAATATCCAAAGAAGTATGTGATTTACGTGAATAGGACCTAAGGAATTTTGACAAGTATATAAAATCTCAATACAAATACATAAACTATATATATAATACTAATATATATTTACAACATAATTGTGATACTCTTTATGAAAAATTATACGTTCTTGAAGAATTTTTTTAGGGATAGTAGAGAAAAATTTTATGATCTTCCTATTACAATAGATGAATTTAAACTCTCAATTATCTATCAAAATCAATATATTTTTTATCGAAATAGAAAATTTGAAGAGAATATAGCTAAAATGGATTGTATTTTTAAGGCATATGAAAAAATATTTGCAGAAAATATAGTTAAATATGATAATAAATTCAATGTTCAAAATGATATATCAATATAGAAACAAAAATATATTAAAAAACTGAAACAAATGATTCAAAAAAAAAAAGGTTTGATTTTCATATTTCAAGTTTCATTTAATTTTATGACTCATTTTTTATGGCTAAAAAATACAAATTAATTTTGGTTAATAGAATTCCATACTTCATCAATTCCTTAAATACTATGCATGAATATTATTTTATTAAATAACTTATTTCTTAAACACATTAAATTGATTTTCATAAATATTTATTAATTAGTAATTCCATCATATTTTCCTATTTATTTCAAGGGGGAAATTTTATTTTATTTCATTTTCATTTTGAAAATCCCAAAAGTGAGACATTTAAACAAAGGGGATATTTTATCATGGATATTATTTAATTCAACAAATTTACTTTAATTTTTTTATCTTTTCTTTATGGAATATGTTATTTTTACTTTTCAAAAATCACAAAGGGGAAGAATTTTAAGGAAATATTTTTCAAAAAATATATATTTTCTTTTCTTTATAAAATCAGGAAAATATTATACTTTTTTTTGTTTTATAAAAGGGGACACTAATATTAATCTCACATTTATTAAATATTTTGTAATGGGGTTGATCCAATTAATCTCATTAAAATCTATAGAAATTAGGGGGTTTACTTTTAAAAAATTTAATTGCTTTAATGTTTCCATTCATGCCTTTGTTTTTTAAAAGGGAGGATGTGGTTAAGTCAAAGACTCACATTTTTCTTTATTTCAAATATCATAATAGTATTCATTAAGAATTTGATTTAACTTTAAGTTTGTTTTTTATTCTTTAGGTCTAGAATGTAAAACCATTTACATGAAATACCAATGATCAAGGGTTATAATAAATACCATTGGTTTGAGGATTTTTGAAAATCCAATAACTTGAGGAATATTAATGTTTAATAAATAATTTGGTAACCTGAATGGCTAAAACAGATTGCATTCACTATTCGATAAAGAACTATGTTGTCCCTATATATGTTCATTGATATATGTGAAAAGGAATTGGGTCTATGAGAAGATGAAAAATACTTTTATATTGATACTATTACAACTAACCACAAATATCATAGAATTTGGTCATTGGAGGTTGTCACAAATTTATCTATAAATGTACTTTCACTTCCAATTATCAAGAGAAATATCACTTACCATAATACTCTAAAATGTATCAATTTATTTAATTATTTAACAACTTGTTGATTGGAGTGCTTCTGATTATATTTCTTTGTGAATGTTTCTTAAAGAATATTATTGTGAGGGTTCATTATAAAAGATTCAATCATTTATTTTTGTAATAATTACTATTGATCTACTAGTTTCTATAGTGATAATTATGAGCTACCAATTTTAATAGAATAGATACCGAGATTGAGGTTATATAAGAAAGGAAAAACTAACCCAGTTAATAGAGGGATTCCGGAGTAAGGAATACAAATCCAATATTCCAGTTAAAGTAAGAAGATACCTTTTGATAAGTCTATAGTCAAGGATACCTTGAATCAGATTTACGATTATCTATGTACTTTGGGTAAAATTACATTTTATAATTTCCTTTGATGATTATTTGATCTGTAAATACATAATCTAATTTTTTTTAAAAAAATATCGATGTGATAATAGATTCATCAATAGATAAAAAATATTGATAGTTTTTAATTTCTATTTTGAATATTAAATTTATTAGTTCTTGTAAAACACTGAAACTTTTAATTATATTGTTTTTACACTAATTCTCATTAACTGGTAGCCTTAATACTTGAGGAGCCTCAAAATTATAATTTGTATTTAAACTATAATTAATAACACTCTAATAGGTTTTTACTTACATATCATGATCCCACATACAGATCATTGGGTTCCTTGACCATAGTTTCTTAAGGGTGCTTCATTATTTTGATTATCTTTATTTCACTGAGTGGGTGTTAATTTTTTTTATATAATGTAATTTACTTTTCCTTTACTTTAGTGGATACTATTAATGATTATCTTTTTCTTCTTTCAAAAGTTTCTCTCATGTGGGATCGTTTTTTGTTATTTTTTATCTAGAGGTTTTTCTCATATATGTGTATTTTATGCCCTTGGTCTTATTCATTTCTTATAATTTTATAAATTATGTTATGAAATGTTTTTAGGATTAAATATTTAAGAAAAAATTTAATATAAATTTTAAATTTCATTTTTAGTGAATTTTTTTATTTCATTAAAATAATTACAAGATTTTCCTAGAAATCACAAGTTTTATTCTAATAATGAGGTAAATTTTTAAAAGAAAAAGTTGATTTTTATGTGGTTTGGTTTACTCAAATGTTAAAAAGTAATTATTTTCCTGAAATTTATTTCAAAGTTGAATTAATGGAATATATTTCTAAAGTAGCACACATAGACTTCTATTGGTGACATACTATGGTTATTTCGGCTCACACCCTACTTTCACCACTCAATGTTTGTATACTGAGTGTCTTTTATAGATTCAGGTTCTTGTTTTTGTGGATATCCTTCCTGTGAAAAATTTCGTTACGGTTTTTATGGAGTGGTTTCTGATAGTGGAGTCAGCAGGTGGCCATGGGTCATGAAGATATGGCTGGTTTTATATTTCGGAATTTTTTTTATTATGTCATGTATGTATCATCCAATTTTTCCTTGTTTGTATTCCCGAGAACTGTTTCAGTCATGTTGTATTCCTTTCTTTATTATGTATGTGAGTGGAATACTTATGTTTGATTATTATTATTTTGGTTTGTATCTTTTTATGGAATTTATTATTTGATTAACACAGATTGGTGGCTTATGGATGCACCATTACAATTCCTAATAGAATTTGACAATGTTTTAATTATTATTTATTGGCCAAAACCATTCTGAAGTGTGATTCCTTGATTTCTAGTCACTAATTTCCTACATTTGGGGACCAAGAATGTCATTTTTAACATTCCACCTAATGGTTTTGGTGTCTAAGTAAGTTAATCCAAGTTGGTTTAAGACATATATCCATGGGTAAAATGATAAATTTTTCCAATAAGACGACCTCAAAGAAATTATAATGGCTCTGTTGACTATGGGGAGTCATGTTTACTCCTAGGATCAGTTAGTGTGGAATATCGGGCATGGTGGGGCCTCAAAAATAATATATTGAGTATAAACTAATATTTTTTCCATGCATGTGAATTCTTGGGGAATATGTTTTTCCTTCTTAAAAGAGTTACATATGTGAAATATGATAATGTGGTTATGTATGGGATGCGGGTTTTATTATAGTAGAACGTTAATTTAGTTTTGTATTGAATTTTCTAAGTTCAAGCCATCACAGGTGGAAGATGATTAATTAGGTTAAATTAATTAATTAAATTATTTGAATTTCTCTAATTATAGTAAAACAGTAAAATTCCCCATTTTAATCATTATTATAACGTCCATATATGGGGGATCCACTTTGGTCTTTTACAATAAACCTATAGAGAGGGGGAGATGGGAGATGGGAGAGGCCAGATCTTGGTAAAAACAATATCGAATCAATGGATAGGACTATATTTAGAAACAATGATGAATGAAATCATGGATGCGATGATGAATTGAAGTAATGATGAATTTATATCAAGGTAGGGATTATTCCCAGATTTTATGTCATGATCTTTGTAAAAATTTCTTATGAAGACTCCTTATTATTTATTTTTATATCTATTTTTACTATTAATAGATAAATGTTTTTGTTCTTGGTCTATTTTTTCTTCATAGATTTTTTACCTGGCCTCAAAATTTCGTTATGAAACATTTCATTATAGTTTTTCTATCAGATTTGTGGGTATTTTTCCTCTTTGAGGATTTACCCAGGTTTTGTAAAAAGTACACTATGATGTGGGATAATTTTTGAGTGGATGGTATTTTAATTACCCCCCATTATCCATTTTACCTCCTTCGTTCAATAAAGGATCACCACTAACTATCACCTTCCCTGGTGGTTCTACCTTGGAGTGATTTTGACATTGCAAAAGGTCGGTGGTGCGAGGACAATCATGATGGATTGAAGTGGTAATAATACAATGACAATGTTTGGAGTAAAAATAGGTTTTTTATAGTGGAGAAATGGTAGGGTTGGACTCAATGGTGTCCACCGTCAGTGGTTTGATGTTTAAGAGGTGATGATATGTGGTTTAGTGGAAGTGTAAGTGGAATAATCGATGGAAAAATCACTCACATCATAGAGGGAACGAGCCACAAAATCAACTGATAGTTTATAGGTGTGAAGGCCATTTGGATCATCATGGTTCCAAGTGAATATAAGGTAGAAGAACTAGGGATCACACCCACCCCACCCCTAAATCATATAATCCCATGGGACCAAACAACACTTTGTCTACCACATGGCGGGCAGAGGTGCACCCGACTTAGTAAGCCAAGCAGGCAACTGGACCGGGTTGGGTCCTCCCAACCTAACCTAGGGGGTGGTGGTGGGGCACATTGTAGTGTTCATGGGAATCATGTTCCTTCATGATGATTCCTCCATAGTCTATGTACGAGGGTTCCACACACCTAGTTGGGCATTCCCATGGACCGCCACATGGCCCATTTTTCCTATGTTGGATGTTTTCTCTATTTTTCACCCAAGTGTCTATATGAGAAAAATAAATATCCTTCGATAAGTATTTTTTCATGTAGATCATGATTAAATGGTTTTTTCCAATATGAGGTAGTTTTTAAGGTGAGATATATAGATTTCAAAATAGGATCTATAGGGTTAGTGTTGGGGTTTAGGAGTGATGATCAAAGTGTTCTAATCCTACGGGTTGGATCGATATTCCCCACATTTTTCTAGGGAATGGGATCCTTCATTTTCAGGTCAATTTATATATAGGATCAATATTCCCCCACATACCTAGGTTTCAAGATCCTTTATCGCATTTAATAATTAGGGTTGTAATTCCTCCTCATACCTAGGTAATAGAATCATTTATCTATCGGGTTCTTTACAGGTAGGGTTAGTATTCCCCCAACATACTTGTGGTATAGGATCCTCTATCCATGGAGTCAATATTCCCACATCTGATATCTCAATCAAGGGATGGGATCCTTTAATGGGGTTGATATTCTCTTGATAGAGACGGTGGCATACCAAAGGTGATGATGAAGAATAACGTGAGTCGAGAGTGGCGATGGTGGTATTCCTAAGGTGAGAAGGTGGTGCAATGTTGTTTGGGGGTGGAGTCTGTAGAGGGGGTCACTACCAAGTAGGAGAAACTTTCATCATCAGATGAAAACATAAGTTTGAACTGACCATTTATATTATCAAAGGATAGAGAAAATATGAATCCATTGAAATAGGTTTCACCCCCAGTTATCTGATCCATCAAGATTAGATGGTACTTCACCCAGCCTAGTTGATCTGGTGGGCAGCTATACCATGTTATGTTCTCCTAATATAACATTTGGGGAAAGTCGAGCATGTCATGGGGTCTATGGGAACTGAGTTCCTAGTTGGTCATTTTCAACCCCTCCCATTATTTTGAATGGAATGACTAGGGGTTTCCATGTGGCCATTTTTTTCATATTTGGGGTGTTTTTAATTATTTTTCCACTGCGTGTTCATTTTAGACAAATAAATAGTCTATCATTAGTATTTTATATGTAAATCATGATGGAATAGTCAATTAATTCATTTTAGTTCATTTGTGAGGTGAGATAGGTAGATTTCAAAATCATCTTCGTAAGGTCGACGACGTGGTTCAAGCATGTTCATAAGAGAATTTTCATCCTATAGGTAAGGACATTGTTCACGTTGTTTACCAGGGAATGGAATCCGCTATCTATAGGTAAATTTATAAATAGGTTCAGTATTCCCCCATATACCCGAGGCATGGGATACTCTATCTCATCATATATGTTGGGTTGGTATTCTTCTCGCATACCTAGGATGTGGGATCTTCTATCTGCGGGTCATTTTATATGGAGCGGTGATATTACCCCCACATACACTAGCAGTGGGAGCCTCCATAAGAGTTGTTATTATTCCAATTATCTAAGAGCTCAGTCCTGGCATGAGATCCTCCAATAGGGTTAGTACTCCTCTAACTGAGGTCTCTTCTAGCAAGGCATAGGTTCCCCACTACAGTTTAAATGGGGTGATGTGGTTTGATATTGCATGTTGTGATAGCAGAGATTAGTATCCCCTTTCATGAGATATATTATCAAGAAATCCATGATTTCTCCTATGGGTTACTAAATTAGATTCACATATAATTTGGGTAGTGAAGTGTAGTATTTCCTTGACCGATGTGTTTACCTCAGCGAGGATCACATACCGATTTTATGATTCCCAATGGTGGGGTGGGAGTTAGAGAGGTTGTGTATATTGGATACTTATATACTCATGAAACATGTCTGAACTTATTTTGTTTTCTTCAATATACAGTGTTCAACAAGACTATTTATTTCAAACATCATATAATTTTCAATACTCCAAGTATCGCCAGTTTCTTGGGAGATTCAAACCATCATGGTCTTAACATGTGATGATTGAGACTTCTCTAGGTTCCTAATAATTCTATGCGTGGAACATATCTAGATTATTCTTACCTATATTCATTATTGGGAAACCACAAGAACTTTGGCTACAAGACTGTTTTCCACCAGTAGATCACAAATCAAAAAAATTTCACCAATATAGATTTGTTGGATGTTAAGTTCACTGGAACTTGGATGTATTTCTACACCAAAATGACCACATTAAATCTATTATATGCACAGAAGAATATAAAAAAATTTCAAACAAGCCAAAAAGAAAAAACTAGTTTTACATGGTTTGTACTTTCATTCTATACCCATGGGAGAACAAATTAAAATATTTTAATCCACAAGAATTACAAATATTAAAACTAGAGACTTTCTAGAGAGATGAATCATTAAAAGTACAATTATCACTCTAGAATTTGAAACCTAAGAAAACTGGTCCCACTTACTTTATATATAGGGTCCAACTAGTTTTACAGGTTTCACTAAATTCCTATATTTTCCATCTATCATATGTTACAATATGCAACTACCAGTCTCCTACGGCATTCCCCACCTTGACCGCCCATCAACGGTGATTGAATAATTCTCTTACACCTCAAATGTTTCATGATAAATATATAAAAAAATATGATTAAAATTGAGAAGTTGTTTATATACTGTTAAATATGATTTCTAAACATATGGTAACCTGAATTCTTGAACATCCTGTAATTTAAAAATCTTCTAAGAAACTTGATAACATCAACTTCTAGAGAACTAAATCTCAAACTCCTGGTAAACTAAACTACATAAGCCTTGAAAATCCCTCATAAACTTAAAAATATTTCATTTTAAGACTAATTTAAGGATCATTATAACCCATAAAATCATTTTAGTCAAAGAAATGCTCTTCATCCTTCTTTATTTACATTTATTCCATCTCCACTAAGGGACAATATTGCCCCATACATTCTTTGACCATCACTTCTGTAAACAATTTTTGATTTTCGATTTCTTGCAACATTTTCTATCATTAATTCCCGATATTCTATAAAATTAAATATGTAATAGTACTTATGGTCAATATTTTCAGTTCTCTCATGAAAAAACATATTCTTCACAAGATGAATGAAACTTTGATTATCATAGTAAAGTGACCCATTTTGATGATAGTTTCCAAGTTATTCAAGAAGAGACCTCAACCACACCATTTCTTTTCCTAATTATCTTACTGCTACATATTTTACTTCCATTTATGAGAGAGTAACAACCGGTTTCAACCTCAACATCCATATGATAGTCATTCCACCATAAGAAAATACACAACTAGAAGTAATCTTCTGGGTATCTGAATCTCCCCCCAAAATCAGCATCAACATACCCCAGTAGTGGTTCTTTCATACTAAATCACATGAACATTTTTTTGTTCCTTTAAGATACCAAAGATTTCACCTCACAAACTCCCAATGTTTTCCCCAAATTTTCCTAGAATTGGATAATATCACTCAGTAAATGAGAAATATATACCCGAGAGCACGCTATTTCTAATAAAAAACTTCAAATTTCATATGAAAATGGAATTTGATCCATGTTTTTTTGCTCATATTATCATTGAGGTTATTTATCTTTAGATAATTTGATGTTCCCATCAAGAAGAGTAGGAACATATTGCATCCAGTCATACTTAAATATTCAATGATTTTTCAAATATACTTATTTTGAGAGACTACCATGATTCTGGAACTCCAATATCTTTCCATCCACATGCCTAATATTTTTCTTAAATTCCCCAAGATCATTCTTCTAAAATATACCTAAAAAATCTTTCTTCAGCCTTTGAATCCATTGTTAATTTGTCTCTTCCAGAATAATATCATATATATATATAAGAGTAGGTTATTGAAACATTCATCCACAAACATCTTCTGATATCAATAGCGATACAAGTTTCTCTACCTGAATCCTTACTCTAACATAAAATCGTTAAACATATGGTTCATTTAACTTGGGAATTCTTTCAACCCATAAACACTCCTTATAATTTAAAAAAAATAATCATGATTTCATTCATCAAAAAAACCATATTATTAATTCATATTTTTCTATTATTCTATATCCCAATGAAGGAAATTAATCATTATGTCCTTTTTTTGTAGATAGATATTTTTGTTTGTAGTCATACTTAGCACAGATCTAATAGTTATATACTTTATAATGGGTGAAAATATTTCTAAAAAGTATATATCTTTCTTATATTGGAATCCTTTCACAACTAGCCTTTCCATATACCTCTTACTTTTATTGGATTATTCCTCTAAATGGTAGATCAATTTATTTCCTAGATCCATAATTTTTCATGGAAATTAATATAATCCCCAAATATTATTCACTTATAAAGAATCAAACTCTTCCCCCTATAGAAATCTATCACTTATCAGAATCATTAGGGTCTGATGTCTCTTATAGAATTTTAGGTTCACTACTATCCACTAAAAGTGAGAATTGAAGATCATATATATACCTTACTATTAGTTTCTCGATCCTGAAGATCTTAAAAATTCAACATGAAACTTCCCTTTTTAAATTACTGGTTATTCTGTAAATTCAACTATTCATGTTCTACCTAGAGTCTCAACTACTGCTGTAATTTTTTGTATATCAACCACTGATCTGCAATTTGAACTTATGATGATACTTCCTAAACTTTACTCTATAATTTTTGTATTTCCAATTAACTATTTACCCCCATAAACTTTTTTATAGTTAAATTATATTATAACTTCCATCCAAGTCAAATTGGACTTGACATGAATCGTTACTTTCATATTCCTTTGTCACCATGTTTTGATGATTCTTAAGAGCATTCTAATTGAAGATCACATTTTAACTTTTAATAAATTTCATCTTGTTATCATGCCAAATTCAAAACCCAAATTCTTCATTGTCATACCCCAAAAAGAAAAATGTATTATATTTTAAATCAAGATTATATTAATCTTTGAAATCCACATGAACATAGGAAACACAACTGGAGATTCTAAGGTGAAGAAGTTTTAGTGTTTTATCATACCACCATACATCCCATAACTATTGATCTACTACTAAAGAGGGACTTTGGTTGATAATATACATAACCTTATATATATATATATTATCCCAAATCCACTTAATATTACATGATTGAATCCTCATAATTATTTTCTTCTCCATCAGCACCAGGTACATACTTTATGGTATTAAATTTTCTTTAGGTATTCTATAAATTTTTTTCTCATGCCTAATTCTCTAGTGAATGTTGTAGTTCCAAAAATGTCATCTAGTGAACTAACCCCCATTATCGAATCTAAGATTCTTATTTTTTAACTTGTTTATATTTTAACCATTTATTTCGATTGAACAAATGTTCCAAATATGGATGACTTGTTATTATTTTAATAAACTCATTACTTTATCAATATGTCATCAATCAAAGTCACAAAGTACTAAGATCCAACATGTGACTTGACTGGGGAAGATACTAAGACATCAATTTGTACATGCTCCAGCTTCTGGTTCTTTTGTGTTCTTCATCTATGATTAAAAAACACCTTTATTTTCTTTCTTATTATACGAATTTTGTAGCTATTGATGTATAAACACTCAATCTTCAACATCCCTTTCTTCACTAGAATCTTCATACTCTTATAACTGAGATGACCAAACTGATAACTCTATAAATATGAAATTTCATAATTTGATTCTCCAACCATTGTGACTCCTATTATTCCGATATGGTAAAGAGTACTATATTTAACTCCTTTATAAATAATGATAGAACATCAAGTAACCATACATACTCTATTTTCAAAGTATTCCCCAAAAACAATATCATCCAACTGACTATTGGAAATTTTATTCTTCTAGAGGCTATGGATATATTAAACAACTTCAAGTCAAGAAATCATTTATTCTTCTAGAGGATATGGCGTTTACCCTAGGCGCGACATAATATATGTCGGCATAGGACGTTCGGACCCCTCACTCGTTATTGGTACATTAAATGGATGAATTAATTTATTAATTCATTCATTTCATAGCTTGAATCAAAATAAATCTCAAATGGTAACTCAAATCAGAAATATGAGGCTATGGATGAGTCCAGAGCATGTCATTTACCCCAAGAGGGTATAATTTTTTTCGGTGCAAGCCTTTTATAAGAAAAGGTCCTAGAGGGAAAAACCATAAATAAAATAATTAAACTAAATTGTTTTATTTGAAACGTTGCTTTTAATAACATCTAAATGGGGACTTGGAATGGAAATACATGATCTTCGTTGAGTTTGTAGTGTGGTGTTTACCCTTAGGGTGGCCTTAGTTGAGAGGGCGCGGGAGATTCAGATTTCGCATCCCCTAATAATTTTCTATAAATATGGGATTAAAGAAATGAGCAGAGTATCTCACTTCCCTTCTCAGACGTTGAACCCTAACAGATGGTGATTTGATCTTCAAATGTCATCAGATCACAACGAAGCATCAGAAACTGATGGATTAGAGTGCAGCGAATGCAACAGCGAAACCAGATTCAAAGGTGGATTTCTATTTCGGATTCTGCACCCCCATCCTGGTTAAATATATTGTCATCGAAAATACTTCTTTTCTACTATAGAATCCTTTTCTAACAGCCGAACAAACAACATCCATTGTATGTTTCAATTTATGATTTCTCGTTCTTCGCATTTTTCATCCTCTTACTTTTCACCTCGCCAAATCATCAACGAATCGAGGAGCAAGACATATGTTTGCGAAGCCCTCGACCCGAAAAAACTCAATCTATGCTTGGGATCGAGTTTCGGGTGCCAGAGAAGCTATGGTGGAAATAAGAAGTTATGGAAACTTTTCATCACATTAAAACATTCATCATCGTTTAAATAGAGTCCATCTTAGTGTAGGTCAAGTCCCGAGGATCGTAGATTTGTTCTCGTATCATATTTTCAACCAACGGAGTGACCGTGGTGGTCCACGGAAGATTTTACAGTACGGGTTCCAGTAAGGGCAGCTCCGGCAAGGGTGGAGGTGGCACCATCTGGAAGTGGCGGTGGTGCGGCCCAGCAAAGCAACGACTAGCAGTTCAAGCTAGACCGGCCGGTTTGGGTCGATCCAGGCTGGTTCGGACAAGGGGTTTTCTTAAATCCCCCACAACATTCTTTCTGAGGGTCCGTTTTTCATGCCGTCTATGGTCACATGACCCTTTCTTCGAGGAGGACCATATGAGGCTACTTCAGGAAGTTTTTTCCCTAGGATCAATTTTTGGTGACACGATACATCTATTTTTAATAATATTAATAATAATAATATTCTAGAAAAATTGTATCGGACTATAATTCTATGCCCGACGTCCAATTGACGCACTTTCTGAGGTGTTGAAAACCTAGAGTCGAGGCAGAATTTTCAGATCTAATTTTTGTAACTTAAATTGAAATGGGAGTGTGGGCCACACGAGGCCCATTTCGGGCATTTTCGAGGAAATGTTATTTTTTCATTGGGTATTCGTTTAGGATGATCGAGTTGTCAATCTTGTGTGTTTTTTCATGAGAATCGCAATGGTGTAATCAGCCCGACTAAATTTGGGGACGAGTAATGGGCCCCACGAGATACCTTTCGAGCATAATGTAGTGTTTTACAACTTCATCATCAAAACTCCTTTTGTGGAAAGTGAATAGTCTAACATGCGTGTTTTTCTGCAAGGATCTCAATAGTGATATCTATTTGGATGTGCATACCCTTTTCGTGATCATTAGTGATCGAGCATCTATTAGGCATTTATGGTGAAAATCGCCTTATTCACCAGTTGTCCATTTTGGATGAATGAATAGCTGATCACGTGTTTTATTTAAGGGTATCGCAATGGCACGATCTGTACGATCTATTTCGATATCGAGGTGTGGGACCCCTGGGGCTCTATTTGTTCACACCATGGTGAAATGAAGCTTATTCACCGAGAGTCCATTTTAGGAAAATGAATAGTCGATATTGTGAACTTTGATGCATGGATCACAATAGTGTTATATGTTTGGTTATCTGAAACCGTTTTCCAGAGGCATATTGGGATACTTACATTTTCTCATTTTGTATCAGTAATGAAAAATGTGAGCTCCTCAACCTTTTATCTAGAGGTGTCATGTACTCTAGGAGTTCACTAGCATGCCTTATGGTTACTAGTTCACAGTTTAGTACCTGAGTATTGAATGTTATATGGCTAGATGATGAGGTGGGGTCATATATTGTGTGGGCGCCACACGTGTTGTGTACCACTTTACGAATCTTTTACCTCTTGTATCTCTTTATTCTAATCATATATTTTGACCTATGAGTATCTTATACTGATTGTTTTTCTACGTAGAACATGATGGTTCTCTCCACAGTGTATTTCAAGCTACTATGTGAGATGTTACAAGTATGATTCCCATCTAAGGTGATACTCAATGATGACAATGATTGCAGTGGCGTTCACTGGTTACTCTTTTAGGGCTTACCCTCCAACTAGGATGGGTAGTGGAATTTGCTGGTTACTCTTTCATGGCTTACCCTCCAGCTAGGATGGTTAGTGGTGTTCACTGGTTACTCTTTCTGGTCTTACCCTCCAACTAGGCTGGGCAGTGGTGTTCGCCAGCCACTCTTTCGGGGCTTACCCTCCAGCTGGGTTGGGCAGTGGGTTTTCCGATGACTCTTCTGAGTATACCCTCTAGCGGGGCTGGGAAGTGGGTTCACGACTTTGTGACATGATCTCTTGAATCTACAACATAGTAACAAGATGTGCTTTATGTGACTTTGGACTCACGAGAAAGAGGGGTTCTTTTCCCACCAACGTGCATCCTTGTGATGCGACCAAAAACCGTGCAGGCGAGACAGAGCCACCCAAAGCAGATAGTATCAAGGTGTGGTGATTGATCTCCTTTAACTTCAATTTCAGGGTAGACGTATGGGATGATGGGTATTTATGGTGGTTACTTCTGGGACTGTTAGCCACATTTTTTCAGGGTTTATCTAGTGATATGGATATCCAATTACTCTTTCATTTGGGTTCATTTGATTGAGCATATATATATCAAATTGTAGTACCCACTCTTTGGGATTTGGTTACTCTCTTTCCAGGAGTGGTGAAGACCTGTGGAGTATGCCATGTGGTTTTGGTTTCTATCTTCTCATGGTTGGATGAGTCTACTCTTCTACTATAGGTAGAGAATACGAAATGAGAAGTTCATCTTCTCACCATTCCTATCTCCTCATGTTTTCAAGAGCATACTTCACTTATTTGTTGGTTTGAGATGTACTATTTTACTATAACTTGTTCTATATACTTATTCCCTCTTCAGTACCTCAATTTATTCTATCTTGATCCTTCTGGGTATCCTACTAAGTATTTTTATACTCACCCTTGCTTGGGATTTTCCTGCACTTCGTGTTCCCTTGTAGACGACGGACAGGTTGATCATGACTTCAAAGGAGCATAGGGATACGAAGTGCTTGGAACTCTTGTGGTGGTCATTCCTTAGGATCCAGGAGTGGGGCTCTCTCATCTGTTTTACTTTTCCACATGTTTCATGTTTTTGTCACTTTTCGTGTTGGGTGTGTATTTTTCCCCTATCCCTTTCAATTTACTTTTATGTAATTGTACTGTTTAGAGTTTGATGTATATTTTTGGTTTATATATACAAGAGTTTTATCTTTGTTTCCTTTACCTCTAATCTTTTTCATTTAGTTGGATGCATGTGTGTGTACACGTACATAGGAAAAGGCATCCCTGAGTTTCTTATTCCTTTGGCGCTGGTCACCAGCCCCTGGCTTATGGAGGCGGGCTTAGGGTAGTTGCGACTCGAGCCTTGGTACGGGTCAGGTCGTGAAAAAGTTGTATCAGAGGTGGTTAATTCCTTGGTATATTGTCTGAATGATCCCTAAAAAGTAATTGCTTAGGTTTTCAGGCAATAGTGTCAACGTTTCTTGAGATCGGCTCTCAGGATAGGGAGTCTAGTGATGGTGTGGCGGCCGACGTAGCCATTCACCATGACCCTGATTACCCACTTGTCGAATCGGCATACTAAGACACTTGTTGTAGGAAACATTGGTATATGCATCATATAAGATTGAGTCTTTCACTGTACTTCTTGAGTAAGATCCCCACCATTGTTGATATATATATAGATATATGCTCTTCTGGATATGGTACACCTTGGTCGGATTCAGAATTCCTCTATAACAACAGATAACCAGGATGCAAGCTTCAGTTCGTGATGATGATTCCATGAGTGATGAGGCCTCATTTTAGGATCCATCATGCATTTCCAATTTCTTCAGGAGGGTAGGTAGCAGCACCTCCACTTGTGGAGCAGCAGTTAGTTTCAGTAGAGAAGGCTAAGGACATGTGCAAGTTGAGTGATCTCTATGAGTTATAACATGAGAGACTGTTGAGGTTCTATGTTAATCCATACCCTTATGCAGTGAAGGGTTGGCTAGATTTGGTGGTTAGCCTCCTCAGGCATGTTTGGACACCGATAGGTTAGATAAAATCATTGAAAACTAGTCATTTATTACAAAGTAGCTTGGCGTTGGTAGATCTAGGATAATCTTATGCACAATGAGTCAGAACTCTCATGGGATGACTTCTAGTAGCTTTTTTGTGAGGATTACTAGCCCTCCTGGTTATGCCCTACATGGTTTGATGAGATACTAGAGCTTTAATAGGGATGGGTGATGGTGTATGAGTATATTACTAGGTTTGCATACCTAACTCGGTACTCTTTGGACGTGATCTATGTACGAAACATCTGGGAATAGAAGTTGGAGCAGTTTCTCCATATAGAAGAGTCACACTAGCGTTGTGCCCCTATGCATCCTAACATATATTGAGGTACTAGAACAGACACTAGTGACAGAGTGATTTCTATCAGAGGGGTTCTAGTTGGATGGTTTTGGAAGTGGATAAAACAAAGTATGGGCGTCTACCTTAGATAGATAACGTTAGTATAATGTCCCTCAACACAAGAGTCATTCCCTTGATAGGATTCACACACATGGTCAGGGACATTGTAGAGGACCAGGAGAGCCCAGGGAGGGCTAGTGCTATGCTTGTGATGGGCGAGGTCACATGGCATGAGACTACCTGACTAGATGTGTTGTGATTCCCAAGTAGTTGGTAGATGCACCACCATGGTAGAGGCAGTGCTGTGATCAGGAATCACCCAAGTGAGGACAGGGTCATCCTTAGGGAAGTAGTGATGACAGAAGATTATGAAGAACTGTGGTTGGTGCACAACGTTGTGAGGTCCTTCCACCACCACTAAGAGACCCACATCTGGCTCAGGGAGCTGGCGGCTAGGGTTGTGGGTGGCTGCATGCTATATATTTCTATAATTGTGCAGTGCATGAGACGAAAATAGGTATGATCTCTATATTTTCTACCTTCTTCAGTAGAATTTTTTTTGACACTGTGTGAGGTACTCTTTTCTTCCAAATCCTTACTCGAGGTGTAACTAAGGGTGATGCGGGGTGTCGGTGTAACCATGTGCTATTATTTTTCGATGTAGCATTGAATGAACAAGAAATAAGGATTTATCCCCCACTAAGACACATTTTTGTGAAGTGATCAAGATTGTGAGGGAGATTCCCTGCCACCCAAAGTAGATTGTATCATGGTGTTGTAAATAAATCCCTCTAACTTGTGTGTTCATGGTGGGGTTATGCAGTGGGGTGTTGGAGCATGTCTTGTCTTTTCTAGTGGAGTCATGCTGCTAGACCTCCCTTTGCATGAGATGCTACAAGAGGGGTTGGTAGAGTTCTTGTTTTGGGGATTACTCTCCTTCCATGAAGTGAAAAAACGCATGGGGTATTCCATATATTTTCTATGTCTAGCCTCTTGCGGTTGGATGAGTTTTCTCACCGGCCATGTTAGTTGGTACCTTGTGTGTTCAATGTCAATCGTGATAAGGTATTCTTGTAAAGGTCTACGTGATGGAAAATCCATAAACAGAACTATGCATCTCACTATGTGGTGCTGGAAGCGGTAGTCTTCACCCTGAGAATGTGGAGACGCTATCTTCTAGGAGAGTGCTTTGTGGTTTTCTCAGACCACCAGTGTATCAGGTGTGTCTTCACCAAGAGATACATGAACCTGAGATAGTGGAGCTATTTTAAATTTATGTAGTACTATGAATTCGAGGTAGTATATTCTCTAGAAAGTGGAAATGTTGTAGCAGATTCCTTTAGTAGGAAATCCCATGCTCGCTAGGTGCAGGAATTTTTGTAGTAGTTAGCTTCCCTGCAGCTAACCCTGGGGGAGCAGGAGAGTACAAATTTTCTTTAATTGATGATGTTGACTCCTTCACTTCTTGAGTATATTAGAGGGTCTCAGTTGTGATACATCGACTATGAAATCTTTTGAGACCCAATATCATTAGCTGTTTCACCAGATGGATATTATGAAGGAGGGAATCATGAGAACCTATTCTAGGGACAACAGTTATTCCAGTCGTGACGTGAAATGTAGAGGTTTGGTTGGGGAAGTAAACTATCCCCTGAGAGTCTTCAGGCCATTCAAAATCATACAAGAGACGGAGAGGTCTCCTACTACCTTGCCCTACCCCCAAATAGTTGGAGTGGGCCGAAGGCGACTTCCACGTGTCAGAGTTTATGAGATATGTGTGTGTTTTTACACATGTCATAAAAATGTGTAGACCTTATGAGTACAGACCATCCCTTTGGTCTGCGTGTTGTGACAACATGGTGATGATTAGGTTTTCTTGGGAGTGAGAGTGCCGGATTTTAGCTCAGTATCCCGAAATATTTTTCCTAGTTTTGCTTTTCGGTGAAGAAAATATTGAAGGAGGGAATGATATAGAGACTTGGTTTTTTCCCTATAATACTTTGGAATATTTCTACATATATTTCTAGAGAAAGTCATTGAAAGGACATGAAATTCTGAGGCCCGGTGTGCGTGGAATAAATTATACAAAGATAATAAGTGTTTTTGTACTATTCACGTAACAGAAATAGGATATCTCTTAAAGAGTTGTTCAGATCAGAAATATGAGACCACAATTAGGTCCAAAATATGTTTTTTACCCTAAGAATGACATAAAATATTTTTTCGCGAGACATTAGGACCCCTATCTCGTTAGAGGTATGTTAAATGGATGATTCAATTTATTAATTCACTCATTTAGTAGCTTAAACAAAAATAAAACTCAAACGGTAACTTGGATCAAATATCGAAGGCCATAGTTGAGTCTAGAGAATGTTTTTTACCCTAGGAGGGGTATAAGTTTTGTTAGCGCAAGACTTCTATAGGAAAATTTCTTGGAGAGCAAAACTGTAAATAAAATAATTAAATTAATTTTTTTATTTGAAACGCTACTTTGAATAACATAAAAATGGGGACTTGGATTAGAAATTTCAGACCACCATTGAGTTTATAGTGAGGTGTTTACCCTAGGGGTGGCCTCAGTTGATAGGGTGTGGTAGATTCTGATTTCAGATCTGCCTTAAGTTTTCTATAAATAGGGGATTAAGGAAATGAGCAGAGTAGCTCATTTTGCCTCTTGGATGGCGGAACTCTTGCTGATGGTGATTCGACATCTGATCGTCATTGGATCACGACGAAACCTCAGAAATTGATAGATCAGAGCAGAACAAATGCAACAACAGACCTAGATTCAATGTAGGATTTCTATTCTAGATTCTATATCCCCCCCAGTAATATATTTCATCATTAGAAATATTTTCTGTTTATTTTTACTATATTAGAATACTTTTCTGATGGTCTCACAAAGAACGACCATCACCTATTTCAATTTTTGATTTCCCATTCTTTGTGATCTTTGTGTTCTTCATCCACCTAATTTTCCCTTCACAAAATCATCGATGAATCGTGGAGCAAGGAATATTTTTGCAAAGCTCTCGACCCGAGGAGCCCTAAACTGTGCTCGGGCTCGAGTTTCGGGCACCGGTGGAGCTGTTGTGGAAAGAGAATATTCTCTAACTTTTCATCACATGAAAACATTGACAATACATTGAATAGAGGTCATCGTAGTGTAGGTCGTGGCTCGAGGATCACAGATCTAGTCTTTGATTGCATTTTGGATAAACGGAGTGACCATGGTGGTCTGCGAAATATTTTTCATCGTGAGTTCTGGCGAGGGTGGTTCTAGTGAGGGCGGCTTTAGCGCCGTCCAGAAACGGTGGCAGCGGTGTCCTGCATGGTCATTGCATGGTCCAACATGGCGATGGTGTGACCCAGCCCAATCCAAAGTGGTGGTGGCTTTCTGTTCATGTTGGACTAGCCAGTTCGGGCTGGTCCAGGTCGCTTCAGACCGGTCGGTTCGGACCGTGGGTTTTCTTAAAACCCCAATAACATAATTTCTGTGGGACTGTTTTGTGTGTTGTCTACATCCATGCGACCCTTCCTTAGAGGCATACCATTTGAGGTTGATTTAGGAAATTTTTGTCCCATGATTGAGGTTTAGTGAAACAAACGTCTATTTTTAATAATAATAATAATTTAATTATTATTTTTCAGTAAACATGTATTGAACTATACTTCTGTGTCTGACGTACGATTGAAATGTCATCTGAGGCATTATAACCCTAGAGTCTAGGTTGATTTTTTACAACTAATTTTCTGATCTTAAATCAAAATGAGGGTGTGGGCCCCATGAGGCCCTTTTCAAGAATTTTATGAGAAATGTTACATTTTCAAAAGGAGTTTTTTTAAATGACCTAGTAGTAGATCTTGCATGTTTTCCTGTAAGGATCAAAATGGCGCATCCAAATGAAAAAATTTGGTTCCGAGGTGTGGGCCTCATGGGATGCCTTTTGAGCGTAATGTAACATTTTACAACTTCAGCATCGGATGTCCATTTTGGGAGAGTGAATAGTCTAACATGTGTGTTTTTTTCCAAGGGTTGCAATGGTGCAATCTGTTTAGATGTGTGTAGACTCTTTTGTGATTGGTAGTGACCAAGCACCGATTGGGCGTTTTTGGTGAAAATAACCCTTTTTCACCGGCTTTCCATTTGGAATGAATGAATAGCTGATCCAATGTATTGTTTTAGGGGATCTAAATGGAATGATCTTTGTGATGTGTCTCGGGATTGATGTGTGGGCCCCACAAGGCATTATTTGTACACATCGTGGTGGAATTCAGCTTCTTTATCATGAGTCTATTTAGGGTGAATGAATAGTCAATCTTGTGCACTTTTCCTCAAGGATCGCAACAGTGTCATCTATTTGGTTATCAGATCGTTTTAAGAGGCATTTCAAGAGACTTACATTTTCACCCTTCGGATCAGTAATGAGAAACACACGCTCTTCAACCTTTTGTCTAGAGGTTTCATCTACTTTAGGAGTACACTGGCACACCTTGTGGGTACTAGTTCACAGTTTAGTACCTGAGTATGGAAAGGTACATGGCTAGATGATGAGGTGATATCACACATCGTGTGGTCCCTACACGTGTCATGCACCACTTTACGAATCTTCTACCTATCGTATCTATTTCTTATAAACACAGATTTTTGCCTATGAGTATCCTATCATGAGTGTAAATTTTTGTAGAACACGATGGTTCCCTCCATAGTGTATTTTGAGATACAATGAAACATGTTTCGAGTGTGATTCCTATCTGAGGCGATACTAAATGATGACAATAATGGAAGTGGCGTTTATAGGTTACTCTTTCAGGGCTTACCCTCCAGCTGAGTTGGGCAGTGGTATTCTGCAGTTACCCTTTCAATTCTTACCCTCCAGTTGGGTTGGGCAGTGGATTTTACCAGTTACTCTTTCAAGGCTTTCCCTCTAGGTGGTCTGGGTAGTGGTGTACTCCGGTTACTCTTTTAGGGATTACCCCATAGGTGGAATGGGTATTGGTTTTTTTGATGACACTTCTGAGTATACCCTAAAGTGGGGCTGGGAAGTGGGTTCATGAATTTGTAACCTGATCTCTCGATTCTTTGGCATATTAACAAGATGTCCATGATGGGAATTTGGACTCATGAAAATGTGGGGTGATTTCCCACCAAGATGCATCCTTGTGACGCATCCTAAAACTGTGTGGGTAAGACAAACCCACCCAAAGTGGATAGTATCATGGTGTGGTGATTGATCCCCCTTTTACTTATAGCTCAGGGAAAACGTGTGGGATTCTGGGCATCGATGGTGGCTACTTTTGGGAATACTGAAAACTTTTTTCTTGGGCTAAGCTAGTGATATGAAGATCCCCTTACTCTTTCATTTGGGTTCCTTTGTTTGAACACACACACACACACACACACATATATATATATATATATATATATATATCATATTGTAGTACCCACTCCTTAGGCTCTAGATACTCTCCTTCCAAGAGAGGCGAAGATGGGCGGGGTATGCCACATGATTTCTATGTCTATCTTCTCATGGATGAATGAGTCTACTCTCATACTATAGGTAGAAAAGACTCAACGATATGTTCATATTCTCACAGTTTCAAGCTCCTAATGTTTGGATTAGCTTACTTCAGTTCTTTTTTGGGTTGAAGTGTACTATTTTATTGTACCATGTTTTATCTACTACTTCTTTCTTCAGTACCTCACTTGCTGGTCTCTTGAGCCTTCGGGGTATCCTACTGAGTATATTTATAATCACCTCTACATGGGATTTTCCTCTACTTGATGTGACCTTGCATATAACAAACAGGTTGATCATGACTTCAGAGGAGCATAGGGAAATAGATTGCTTGGACCACGTGCAGTGGACGTTGTTTGGGATCTAAGAGTAGGGCTCTCTCTGTTGTTTTAATTTTTCCACCAGTTTTCATGTTGTGGAAATTTTCTTGTTGGGAATGTATTTTTTCCCTTCCCCTTTCAGTTTACTTTTCTGTACTTTTACTCTTTAGAGGTTGATGCATATTTTTGGTTTATATATACAGTATTTGTATCTTTTTTTCCTTTCCCTCTGTACTTTTCAATTGAGTTGGCTGCGTGTATGTGTACAGGTACTTAGGAAAAGGCCACCCCAAGTTTTTTTACCTTCAGTACTGGTTGCCATCCTCTAGCCTATGGAGGAAGGCTTGGGGTAGTTGCGGCTCAAGCCCTGGTACAGGTCGAGTTGTGACGCTTTCATCCAAAATATGCTCAAGAAAATGTTGGATCCATAATGGAATTCAAATTCATGTCTCAGCCTGAAATTGACGCAACCATTAATAACTCATTATGATTATTCAACATGTCTCCAATTTTAAAAACTCAATCTCTATAACACCTCAAGATAAAAGAACACTATGTTTGATATCTTACTTTTCATGCAACACTAAGCCTAAATGGACCCCAAAATAATATTATTTAAATATTAAAGTTATAAACTATCTGTTAAATTAGCAAGTATGAATAGTATTAAATAAATTATGAAATTTATGTATATATAAATGAAATACAAAGTAAGATTTAATTTATTAATTATTATGAAATATATAGTCAATTTTTATAAAGTTATTTTATTCTTCGGAAATGCATTTTCTTCAAAAATGGGTCTTCGTATTTTTTATTAGTGAATATTATAACAAAGTTTTGAAACTACTATAAATTTTATTTTATAAAAATAATATCATTTTTCAAAATCACCATAACAAAATTATATAAGTGTTTAATTTTTTTATTTTTTTTTTGAAAAGATTGATTTTCCTGTGAGTAGTGACATGTACTGATTTTTATGGAAAACTGTATTTTTCAACCATTTTTGAAGTTCCATGTTATTTTAAATGGTTTAAAAGCAAATTAAGTTATATTATATTATGAATATTTAAATTAGGTTCATGGGAATACATTTTATAATTTAAATTAGGTTCATGGGAATATATTTTATAATTTAATTTGGTATAAAATAATTTTTATACATAAATATGCATTTTTAAGAAAACCCATATTTTTTCAAAAAAACATTTTTCATCATGTTTTTTACACTTATTTTTAAAATTAATTTAGACCAATTATATGAATTTAAATTCATGAAATTGAATTTATTTGTGGATTCAAAAATAAAAATTTATCCTTGTAGGAATTGTTTTTATATTTTTATGATAAAATTAAAATTTTAGTCAATAGTATAAAATATTACTATTATGTAATACGATATCTTTTATGATAACGCTGAAACAAGAAAATAATATAAAAATTTATGAATCTTATGGAAAGAATAATTTGTGATAAATTAATATAAATATAAATAAAAAATAATTGAAAATATATAGATTATAATTTATTCAATAATAAATTTAAAAATCATTTTCGGTTCTGATGGAGAGCCTATGCAGCACTAGAAATGTCATATTTTTTTATTAAAAAATGATTATTTGGGAGGATATTTGGACTTGAAAAAAAATAATACTAAATATTAAGAATTATTTATTATTTTTATGGTTAAAAATGAATTTTAGAGAAATATAACAAGTGTCTTATCCAAATGCTTGAGTAATGCTTGCACAATGCTATAAAAATTAAAATAACACATTAAATGTGTTATCATGATATAGATTTGATTTAAAATAAATATTTTAATAATATAATTGGATATTTTTATTATAATAAACTTCTTTTCATGATATAAATTTATTAATAAATTATACAAATGATATAATTACCTTATATTCTTGTGCAATGCTAATAAAGTATTATTTTAATTAAGAGAAAAATCTAATAAATGATATTAAAAATATTAAAAGTAACATGATTTTAGATATTTAAGGAGAGAGAAGTAATATATATATTATCATGACATTTTTAGGATATAATAAAAGAGTATTTAAAATTACACTTGTTTTCTTGATATTTTTTAAGTGAAATTAATGAATAGTATCAAATTATTAAATAATGATATTTTATGGGATTAATATTTCATTAAAATATTTTAAAATCATAAAAAAAATTATATAAGGATAAAAGGGATAATATATGGTCTAAAATGTCATCAAATATGCATTTATAGTCAGTTTGGATTCATTTGTATCTCTAATAGTTCTGTTATATTTTAATCTTTTGAGAAATTGAAAAAGTATCTCTCGCCTCAATTATAAAAGGGAACTTCTTACTTCACTTATTCACACCACATTGAGCCTAATAGAATGAAAAATACTATAAATCATTAACATAAACATTCTTTTATAATTTTTAGAGGTTCTGGTCCTTCCAAAAGACTAACCCTAGATCCCTTTAGATGATATCTAAAGAAAGTCTCTCGAAGAAAAGGTAATCATCATTACCAACTCTATCAAGTTAATTTTTTATTATACATCCAATTCATATGTTTTTTCAATAATAAATTAATAAATATAATATAATCAGTTAACATAGATGTTATTATGAATATGGGACAACCATATTCCATCTCATTTCTATCCTACAAAAAGTGAAAACATTGCTCGTGCGTGCGTACGACTTATCATCTCCAGGTAGCGGTGTAATTTTTTTTTCATGACTACTTTACATGGATGGTTATAGATATGGAAATAATAGATATATATAGTATATATGGAATAATAATGACTCTCGAAAGGGTAATTATTCTTTACTATTCTTTCATTCCATCAATTAAAAATGAGAACAATGTTCATGTGTACCTATGACCAACTGTCTCCATGAACGGTGTAATTCATTTTTCTATATCTATATTAATGTATGAATATATATATATATATATTTGATATATATTATATTTAAAACATAAATAATATTATTTTGATTATGGAACTATATCCTATGCACAAAATTCAGATCTTACAAGACAAAATATGCATGGGAAATTGAAGTAGTAACACCCGAAACAAGGGTAATAAGGAAATATTATTAACAAACGAGTGTTCAGATTATATCATAGGATCATATATGAAATTATAAATATTAATATGGTTCTTTTATAAATTAATAACTTGTTTAAAACCATTATACATGAGTTTAAATAATGTTTAACTAAAGGGAAGCATGATGTAATGAATTTTTGTCTCACTTTTATTTCCATGGGACACGTGCCATATTCACGACTTGTTTATTTTATGTGGTGTATATAATTCCCATTAATTAACTTATTTATGATTCTTATGAATTTTATAGTAATTTACATCTCTATATTTGGTCATTTATTTCATGTGACTTATGATTCATAATTTACCAAAGTGGTAAGGATTTATTCACAATCTCATCATTATTCGGGATTGTCTATGTTTAAGTATTCATTAGTGAGTATTTATATTCCATTTATATCTTTTATAATAATGTTTATTTAATTATTATTCTACTATTATTTTTTAAATTCATTTTTACCCGTGTTTTACTTTTTAAATTATGGTTTGAAAATAATATTTTTGTCGTTTTCTAAACAAAGTTCTTTGTGAATTATTTTGAAAAAAATATAGAAGGAATGTTTTGTTAACTTATAAAGAAAGATAATATTTTTACACCATCATGATGAATAATTTAATTTATGTTTACTTTATAATTTTAAAATTTTATTTTAAAATAAAAAATTTTCATTTATAAGGGTGGAACTTTTTAAAAAGAGAAGTGAATTTAAAATTGAAAAGTTGTTTATTTTAAGAGTTATTCAAAGTGATCTTTTAAACTCATTTTCCATCTAAGGATTCATCCATTTATGTTAATTATACTTTAATATAGATATTATGAAAATATACTATACTTATTATTTATCTAGATGGTTTATGATTATGATGAAAAGAAGAAATGTTTTTGAAACTCATTTCTTTCCCATGGGTTATGCTATGATGAAATGTTTATGAAAACCATTTCTTTTCCTGGGTTATGATATGATGAATGATTTATGATCTCATCAAACAAAGTTTTATGGATTTCATTATGTGATGAGTGGGACCAATATCTCCCTCCAATTAATTTAGTAAGTATTAATATCTCAGGAGATAAATTAGACAAGAATAGGAAGTGAACCCAGTTCAGTAAGTGAAATTTTCCACCCTGATAGTCTTGGGAGAGAACCATGACTACTATGATGGTTTCTAGAGTAAAACCCTTCCACTATAATAGTATTGGAAAATCTTTGACTTCAAATGAAATGATTTTCTATGATTATGTGTATTCCACAATTCCATGTCTTATACCAATTTAATTATCTCATGGCTAAAGTTCCTTTAGGATTCATATCTTATGAACTATAAAGATTTATTACATGACATAATATTTTGATCTATGATATACATGGTGTAATTTTAAAATGTAAATTTCATGTTTGTGTTTCCTTGTACTCATTTTATGCTTATTTAATCATTTATATCTATTTTTCTTAGCCTTAGTGAGCATCTAATCTCAACCTTTTCTTATGTTTCATTTCCCTATGTTATGAATAATGGTTTTTTTGGGCTGTATAAGATGGGTGCTAGACATGAAGAAATTTTGGGTGATTATATATATGTTTAGTAACCATTTATTTTTTTAAAATATATATAAGTGTTTTTGCTAATTCTCTAAAACCATAATCCTAAAAGATATTTCAGTATGAAAGAGATCTGGTATTTCATTTAATTGTTTATATTTTGGATGGTTGAAATTGGTTCATGTTTATTGGTATCAAATAAAAAATGTAAAGATTATATTTTTAGCACTGAATCTATGAGTATGGTTTCTATACTGTTACAATTTGTATTAGAGGGAATTTTAGACAACTCTGGTGTTTAAGATGTTTTCATTAGAAGGTATCTTAAGAGTTAGGGATATAATTATAGGTATAAAAGTTTGAGGTTGACCCTAAGTTCAGATTCTTAGATACCCCTTTTGAGGTTCCAAGTGATGTAATTTTAACTAGGATAATGATATTTTTAGACAAGAATATGTAACCCAAAGTTTTCACATGATGTATTATTTGAGGAATAATTCTATTAATTTTTTTGGTCATATTTCTAAAAGTATTTGGATCCTTTAAGATTTATAAGACCTCTTATTTTCATGTAATTATGGTTTATCAAATTTTTTAGGACGTTCATAATACTTTGGCAATGTTATTGGAATTATATTAATATAGTTTTAGTAAAAGGGAAGCCCGTAGGTTGTGTGATATCAAATCACATATGGAAAGTCCACAAGGTTTGAACCCACAACCTAACTGCGACAAGGGTGAATCTCCTAGAACACTTCTACATGATTTCCTGGTTAGTATGACATTGTTTTTACTTATTTAAATTATCTCATAGATAAATTTTCAAATCATTTTGATAATAATTTTTTTATCATATATATAACCATGGGATTGGTAATTGATTTTGTTGTTAGGTAATTAATTTTATTTTAGAGGATGTTTACTATTTCAGGAACCCTATATAATTAAGGTAAACAGAATATTATGGAATTTTGTTTAATGATTAAAGTTTGAATTGTATCTTGAAGACACATATGATTTTATTTTGGATTTAAGGCGATTCATGTTATTTTTGGAAATGGTTAGAATATTTTGGATATTATATGTTTAGGGTATGTAAATTTTGGGTGGTAAATTCTAAATTTACCTTGGAAGATGATGTAATCAAATCCTTATGATTTTGGGTTACAAACAAAGTCTTAAATAATTTGATAAATTTTGAGTATATTTATTTATTGAATGATCATGTTCAAATTTGGGTATTACTGTTGAATTTTTAAGATTATAGCAATTTTCCTTATATGATGGTTTATTATTTTGGGGAATTTTCTTGTCATATACTAACCATTTTGGTTTTTAATGAATAAAGACTATATGAATAGATTTTTATTCTATTTTTGGTTTATGAAATCCATTAGAAGTTCATTTTAGTGCTTTAAATGTGAAAATTCATCTTAAATACTCATCATTTGGAGAAAAATATGAGGCTTTGGTAGAAATTAATTAAAGGATGATACACTACTTATCATGTAAGTATGTTTCCTCTTGTTCTTAGACTTGAATGTAAAAAAATTCATCAACTATAGGAAAAACATCTTGAAATAAAAAAAATTCTGTTTATTTTTCTTATTGAGAAATAAATGGCCCATTAACCCATCACAAAATTACAATTTTTTGATGGTTAACTTTCTCAAAATCATATTCTCTATCACTCTATGACAATCATTTGGAGATAGTTTTTTTTGCTTCCATATCCATGATTTTACTTCCCAAAAATGTTTTAAAACATTTAAACCTAGTATATTTTTTTCCATATGACCTTCATACTTCTATTTGTCTCTTTTCAAATGGAAGTTTTATTGACTCTTTTTAAAATTTGGGATTTCAAAAATGGAATTATATAAAAAGTCAAACCCTGGTTAGTAAGATAAAGTTAAAATTATAAGGATGAAATTTATTAAATTGGTATAATGAAACACCTTGATATTTTAAAATAAACCAATGTTTTATATCATTTATTTCATGTTGCACTGAGCCTAAACAAACCACAAAAGTATTATTACATAAATATGACCATTATTACATATCCGTTAAATTAGAGGGTATGGATAGTACTAACTAAATTATTAAATAAATATATAAATAAAATTATCAAAAAAAATTAATTGAGTAATTATTGAGAAATATGCACTGAATTTTTATTAATTTTATACTACACTTCAAGAATATGTTTTCTTCATAAATGTGTTTTCTTTCTTTTTATGAGTGAATATTATAAAAAAATGGAATTTCTATAAATATTATTTCAGAAAAATTATATAATATTTTTAAATTAGCATAACATAATTATATTAGGTTAAAATATTCTTGTTTTTTTGAAAAGATAGATTTTCAAGTGAATAGTAAAAAATGCAGATTTTTATAGAAAAATATATTTTTGTTTTAACCATTCACGAAGTTACATTTTAATTTTAAAAAGATTAAATAAAAAATTAGTTATATATTTTTATTAATAATTTTATTAGGGTCAATTTAATCAATTTTATAATTTAATTTCATATGAAATTATTTTTATACATAAATATGCATTTTAAGAAAAATTGTATCTATTCTAAAAAGTTGTTTTCTTCTCATTTTGAGAAATTATTTTAAAATTAATTTATACCACTTCTAGGAATTAAAATTCCTTATATAGCATTTATTTTTGGATTTATCACTCCACATTTTTCCTAGGATGATTTTTTTTACATTTTTTAATGAAATTAAATTTTTAGTGAATAGTAAAAATATACCATTTTATGAAATACAATATATTTTCTGAAAACGAAAAGAATTTGAAAAAAAATAAAAATTTAGGGAAATTATGAATTTAATAATGTGTGAAAAAATACTATAAATGTAATTTGAAAAATAATTTTAAATACATATATTAGAATTTATTCTATAATAAATATGAAAATCTTTTTGTGTGCTGACGTAGAGCCTGCACAACACTGGAAAAGAGAAAAGATTATTTTAAAAATATTAATTGGGATGAGATAAGAACTTGGTAGAATTTGATGTTAAATATTAAGTATTATTTATGTTTTTTATTATCATTTATGAATTTTATGGTTATATAACAAGTGGATCATCTAAATTCTTACACAACTCTTATTAAAGGCGAGAAAAGTCAAAATTACAAATTAAAAGGGTTTTCGTGATATACATGTGAGTAAAAAAAATATTGATGGTATATAAATTTATATTTTATTAATAATTTTATTATTTTAATTATATAAATTTATTTATAGTTTTTATAAATTATATAATTACTTTATATGCTTGTGAAACAGTAATATAGTATTAATTTAATTAATTGAAAAATTAAATAAATGATATTAAATATATTAGAATTAAAATAATTTTAGATATTTAAGGCTATCCAAAAATAATATATCTTAACATGAGATTTTTATGATACAATAAAATAGTTTTTTTAATTTTCATTTTTCTATTTATATTTTAAAAGTCAAAGTAATGAATTGTATCAAAATTTACAAAAATGATATTTTATGGGATTAATATTTTATTAAATTATTTAAAAATCATAAATATATTGGATAATGGAAAATAGTATAATTTAGAGTTTAAAATTTTATACCATATGCATTTATAGGCCATTTGGAATCATTTGTATCTAGAATAGTATTTTTATATTTTAATCTTTTGAGAAATTCAAAAAGTGTCCTTCACCTCAATTATAAAAGGGAACATCCTCCCTCACTTATTCACAACACTTATAGCTTTATAGATTGAACAATTCATAACCATTCATCTTATAAACATAATTATACAAATTATAGTGGTTTGGGCCCTTCCAAAAACAAACCCTAGACACCGTAAGAAGAGATCTAAAGGAAGTCTGCCGAAGAAGAGGTAATCGTCTTTACCAACTATTTCAAGTTTATTTCTTATTATACTTCTTATTTATGTTTTTTTACATACCAAATTAGTAATTCTAGTGTAACTAATATACTAAGAGCTTATTATTATTATGGTACAATCATATTTCATCTCGTTTCTATTCAACAAAAAAGCATCGCTCATGCGTACTACGACCTACCGTCTCCACATAGCGATGTAATTCATTTTTCATCACCGCTTTAATTGGATGGTTAAAATATTGAACTAATGAATATATATGATATATATTAAATAATAATTATTCTCTAAATATTAATTATTGTTTACCATTCTTTCATTCCATCAATTGAAAAAAATTAAAACAACGTCCATGTGTACGTACGGATTACCGTCTCTATGAACGGTGTAATTTATTTTTCTATATCTATCTTTATGGATGAATATATTTATATAAATATATATAATATATATGATATTTAAACTATAAATAATACTATAGATATTATGTAACTATATCCTATGCACAAGAACCAGATCTTACATGCCAAAATATACATGGGAAAATGAAGCAGTTAACACCCAAAACTAGTGTAATAAAGAAATAGTATTATCAAACAGGTGATAATATAATTTAATAAGATCATATATGATGTTATAAAAATAAATATGGTTCTTTTATAAATTAAAAAATTATTTAAAACCATTATATAAGAGTTTATATCATGTTTATCTAAAGGGAAGCGTGAGGTAATGTATTGTTGTCTCACTTTTATTTTTATGGGACACATGCCATATTCATAAATTGTTTCTTTTTTGTAGTGTATATACTTCCCATGAATTGTATTTTATGATTATTCATAAAACTTTTATGAGAATCTACATATCCATTTAAGTTTATTTCTTTTATGGGGATTATGATTAAAAAGTTACCAAAGTGATAAGGGAATATTTCATAGTCTCATCATTATTCGAGATTGTTTATGTTTATGTGTCTGGTGAGAAATATTTCACTTACATGACTATGTTTTATAAAAAAAATCCATTTTTTTTCTTATTATCATATAATTTTTTAAAATCATTTTACCCATGTTTAACTTTTTACAAAATGATTTGAGACACTACTATAAAATCAGCCTTTGATAGTGCTAAAAATGGCCTTTATCGGCACTAGAGAAGTAATGACTACTAGAGCAATATTAAAAGCATGTGTCTATTATCAGTGCCAAAAAGCCATAGATAAAAGGCCATTTATCAGTGCTTTTAGAAGTACTAATAAATGATCCCTTTATCGGTGCATTTATAAGTGTTGATAAAGGGGCATACTATAGTGGGTTGTTACAACACACTGCAGCACTAGTGCAGTGTGATAAAACAACACATCGTAGCACCAAAAATATTATTAAATCAGAAAAATTAAGTACTAATATAGAATTTAAATGGAGATAAAACTACTTAGTCTCATTTTCTTAGTTTTGGCAATGTGATGCACGTTTTAAACTAAAATGATAATTATATATTGAAAAAACTCACTTAGAGCCATATCGGTCACACCGTGTGTCGGATTGAGGTGAAACTAATTATTATAAATATCAAATGACTTATGGTTAGTTTTCCAAAAGTATCAAAATAGTCTGAATGTGTTTTCTTGGTTTCGAGCATGTCTCTATTTTTTCCACTCAAATTTCTTTTTAAACAAGAAGCACACACTTTGACTTGTACCAGTAACATCGTGTGTTGGTTTGATGTGATATTAATTCCTACGCATCAAAAATGACTTATGAATCATTCTCTTAAATTATAAATACAATCCGAGCATGTTTTCTTGGTTTTAAATTACTAACACCTTTTGACCAAAAATATTGATTTTAATTTGATAACGAACACATTGAGTCAGACCAGACATATCGTGTATCGGGTTGAGATTAGGATGATTCATACATATCAAAATTGAATAATGGATAATTTTTCTAAATTATAAAAACAATATAATTTTTTTTTTCTCAGTTTTGAGTAGGTGAATTGTCTTTTTAAAAAAAAATTATGTCAATTTTAAATAATAAGATGCACTTGGAGTCATATCATTCACACCGTGTGTTGAATTGAGTTGTGGCTAATTCTTACACATCTCAAAAAGTTTATGGATCATTTTTATAAAGTATTAAAACAATATTAATGTGTTTACTTGGTTTTGAGTACATCACTTGTCTTTTTTTTACTAAAATGTCATTTTAAACAGGAAACACACACTTTGAATCATAACGATAACTTAGTATATCAGTTTAATGTGATAATGATTCCATCATGTCAAAAATAACTTATGAATCAATTTCCTAAATTATCAAGAAAATTTAACTGTGTTTTCTTTGTTTTTCGTAAGTGACATTTTTTGAACTAAACTGTTGATTGTAAACTGATAAGAGACACATTGAGCCATACCCGGCACATCTTGTATCAGATTGAGATGACGATGATTCCTACATTTTAAAAATTACGGATGGATAATTTCTCCAATTTATAAAAAAATCTGAATGTGTTTTCTTGGTTTTGAGCAGGTCATTTGTCCTGTTATTAAAATTAATGTCATTTTTAATTAAAAAGACTCACTTGGAGTGGTACCGGTCACACCATGTGTTATATTAAGTTACAACTGATTCGTACATGTCTAAAATGACTTATAGATCATTTTCATATTTTATAAAAACAATTTTAATGTTTTTTATCTGTTTTGAGTAGGTCAGTTGTCCTTTTTATTAAAATTGATGTCATTTTTAAATAAAAATATTCACTTGGAGTCATACTGATCACACCATGCGTCGGATTAAGGTACGAATGATTCCTACACATCTCTAATGACTATAGATTATTTTCATAAAGTATGAAAACAATCTAAATGCATTTTATCAGTTTTGAGAAGGTTAGTTGTCTTTTTTATTAAAATTGATGCCATTTTAAATAAAAAGACGCACATGGAGTCACACCGGGCACACCTTGTGTCGCATTGAGGTATGGATAATTCCTACACATCTCAAATGAATTATATATCATTTTACTAAATTTATAAAACAATCCAAATGAATTTTCTCATTTTTGAGTAGGTCAGTTTTCATTTTTATTAAAATTTATGTCATTTTTAAATAAAAAGACATTCTTAGAGTCATAACAGTCACATCATGTGTCGTATTGAGGTAAAAATGATTCCTACATGTCTAAAATTAATTATGCATCATTTTTATAAAGTATAAAAACAATTTTATTGTTCTTTATCTGTTTTCAGTATGTCACTTATTTTTTTTACTAAAATGTCATTTTAAACTAGAAACATGATCTTTGACCTATACTGATCCCACTGTGTATCTGTTTGATGTGAGATTTATTCCAACACATGAAAAATGACTTATGAATTGTTTTCATAAATTATCAAGAAAATAAGAGTGTGTTTTCTTTGTGTTTAATGAGTGACATTTTTTAACTAAACATTTGATTTTAAACTAATAATGAACATATTTAGTCATAAAGGTCACACTGTGAATTGAATTGAGGTGAGTATGATCCCTAAACGTCTCAAATGAATTATAAATTTCTAACCTAAATTATAAAAACAATGATAATATGTTTTCTAAATTTTGATTATGTCAGTTTTCCTTTTTACTAAAATTAATTTTAATTTTAAATAAAAAGAAATACACGGAGTCACACCGATCACATTGTGTGTTGTATTGAGGTGTAGTTGATTCTTACATGTCCCAAAGTCTAAAAAATATGAACTACCAATGTTACCATATTTTCATTTTATTTCTATGTCTAATGGAAAAAATTTTATATTAAATCGATGTTATTAGAAAATAATCTTTTCTTGTTGTTGAAAGTCAGAAGAGAGGAGACATTAATCAACAAGAATGGGTTTTCAACTAATAAAATCGAATCAATTTGAAGTGTTGATAGGTTGAAAAATAAAATAAAATGAAAATGGAAAACATGGTAAAATTGGAAAAAAATATTTTTATCTCTTTTGTGGATTGTTGCATATTGTTGAATAAAAAATATGACATCACAAAAGATTTGTGAAGAAAAAAAATAATTATTAGAAAAAAATTATAAGGAAATTCACTTATAAATAGTTGATAAAATTATGAAAAAATTAATTAAATATGAAGTAGGAATTCACCTTTTCTTGATGGTTGTATTCATTTTTTAGGCATTTTTTTTACTTTGATTATCTCAGTTGAAGGATCGAAGTCCAATCCCTCATGAGCATGAGAAGTTTCAAGAAAAGCACCCCAACTCGAAAAAAAGAATATACTTGTAAAAGAAATTAATTATTATATGAGTAATACTAAAAAGAAATAAATTAAACATAAATATGAAATAATATATTAATTCTATGGATAATGATTTTACTGTGCAAACATTGTTAACCACATGGATATGTAAACGATAAAGAAATAATGGTGATAAAAAAAATACAAACAGATCAATCCAAATAATCAGTCCATGAGTGAGGAGGATGAAGAGAAAATAAGATACATTGGATTAAATCTTTGAATCATTCAATATAAAGTAAATATATACTATTGGGTACATAAAATATTCATTTTATACAATAAATAAATACATACACATAATATATTCATTATCAAAGGTGAATTCTTCCCATTTGTGATAATTATATAGATGGTAATCATAGAGTCATAAGGGTGGAACCAAAAGGTGATTTTAAATATTGATATGTTTTTAGATGGATTAAAGTAAAACACACATAGTGTTATTTATATTTGTGATAAAAGAAATGAAGTTATTTTTATGAAGTATTAACGATTGGGTTATCATTTAAAAGATGGCTATATTTTTATCAACAACAAGAAATACAAGAAAGAATGAAATCAATGAATAAAATATGATTGTTTATCATAACGTTTTGGTGGAAAATCAAAGGATAAATACTCTACAAAAAATCTCATTTTTCCCAAGAAGATCCAAAATAATTTGGAGAGCCTGAAAAGGATGCTAATTGGATCAAATCTATTCATGAGGTGCTTGATCATAATAATAACAATGTGACATGGGGATCATGATATAAATCACAACAATCAAGGCTTCTTATGGATCAAGTTTTTTCATATATTATTCCAGAAAGGTCCATTAGTTTAAAAATACATGAATTTTTTAGTTAATTGTTTTCTTAATTATGTAAAACTCTTAACGTAAAAGGTCATGGTAATGTATTGTAATGAAAATATTTTATATATTGTAATTGTGATGGTCACATTGGTGGGACATCATATTACAACTATAGGGACATAAAAAGAAATTTAATTTTATGTTAGTAAACCATAAAATTATATATAATTAAGAATCCATAGTTAACATTGAATATCAATAATTTATTAAATCCAAAATAATATAGTTTACTTGAAGTGGTATTCTAAAGGTGTAATGATTTTATCAATTAAAAATAATTTTTATTTCAACAAAATAGATTCTATTAAAACATATTTCTTAAATTTACATCAATCAATGTTAATATTTCATTTTATCAAAATTATTTAAATCTTTTGGTATAAGATTTATTCTTGAATGATACAAAATTTTAAAGAAAATTTTAAATAATAGAAGACCTTTCTCATTAAATAAGTTACTAAACAAAGAAAATATCAAATTTAGAAAATTTATGATCAATCCTAAAGGATTTAAAACAATAAATTCTATAAAAAATGTACTATTCTTAGACACCACATATTGAAATAGTATTTTATTTCATAAAACATCATGATGTTGATTTTTTTCCTATAAAATGAATTATTCAAATTGTTTATTTTTTGACTATATTTCAATAACCAAAATCAAAATATCAATTACATTTTATCTCAAAATGAGTTTTTAATGTAGAACATATTTAAAGAATTATAGAACCATAAACCTCTTTGATTTTTATTTTTATAGCATTTATGTCATATCAATAAAATTCAAATTGAAATATTTTTAAAATAAAAACCAAAAAGATTATATTTTTTGAAGTATTTAAATAAATAAGACAACAAATCAAACATATATAATGTTTTTCCTCATATGATATTATAGATTCATCAGAATAATATGATTGTTACATTTTATAAGTGACCCCGAAATCTATCCAACCATATAAAATAGTTCACAATAATCCAAAAATAAATCCATTAATTTTACACTATATTTCAGTGCTCATTATCCTAGGAAAAATTTTCAGGAAAAAATCATTATATAGTTGTTTCCATGTGTCTGATATTTCATTATCCATTTTTTAAACAACTTCTAGAATTACATTTTAAATAGAAAGGGATAATCATATATTTCATTTCCCCCTCACTCATCCCTTTCAATGCAAATTAATGCATGACATAATATAAGACCCCAATGATGTCATATATTTCATCATCAAAGTTATTTTCAATGTAATATTCCAAACCAATAACAGAATCGACCCCTATATAGATGAATTTTTCAAAATTTGTCAATTTTAAAGATGTATATTTCATGTAATATAGGTATTGGGAGTCTATTATACCTCACAAAAACATGAAACAACATTGGGTTTGGCATATTTCGAGTCGCACAATACCAAGGTTGTCCTAAGGATACCCACATCATATCGGTGAACATGATAATTAAATATATCTAAAAGACAATGAATTTTTGGTTGTTTGATTATAGGATAGTGAAACTAGACTGGTTGGGATACATGGATGTTGGATGATAAGGTTCATTGGATAACCAAGAAAAATTAGAGATATCGAAAAACCAAGATTTAGTTCGATCTGTGGTTGCATTCAACCCTTGAATTGCTCGATACTTGGATTCGAGCCATGGAATAGTTGAAGACTTGATTCTATCCCATATTCAAGCTTGGATTTGGCAAAAAGGAGCATTTGCATCTGGTCACTTCCGTAGAGATCTTTGGATATCACGAACTGTTTCGTGATGGTTAGGGTTCTTAAAATAGATCGTGACACTTTTATTAATGTTAAGTTAATGAGCATTGGCAAAATAAATATTTATTAGTGTTTTTTAGTGCTGATAAAGATTCATTTTATCAGCCTTTTATAGCAGTCATAAATCTCTATGTTTATCAATGCTAAAAAAGCACTGATAAATACTTATAATATTTTTTAAAACTATTTTTTATAAAATTATAATTATTATATATAATTATAATACTTATGATAATACTTTTTATAAAATAATAATTTTATAATTAATTGAATGTATAATTATTTATTTATAATTATATAAATACTTTTAAAAAAATAATATTTATATCATTATATAAATTTATATAATTATATATATATAAACTTATTAAAAATATTCATTATTTAAAAAAATTATTATAGTTTTATAATTATTTATTTGTAATTATATAAATACTTTTTTAAAAATTAATATTTATTTATTTATAATTATATTTGTATAAAAACAAGAAATATACATTTATAAATATTTTTATTTATAAATTGGTTTTTTTAAATGTATTTTTAACATTATTAATGAATATTTACTATTAAGTTCATGCATGTTAGAAATGAGTAAAATTTATTAATTAAAAATGAGTATAATATATTGAAAATTTCGATAAGTTTTATTAATTTAACTCATTAAAAAAATGGATATATATTGAAATAAATATGAATACATATTGAAGATATTAAAACATATTTAATAATTATATAAAAAAATAATATAAATTAACTAAATTTTAAAAAAATTCTGTGTATGTGTATGTATGTAAAAATGCATTAATTACATATATGTAAAATCAATATTATATGTTTGATCTATTTTATAAATTAAAAAATCCAATAACATTCAATTATGTCTATTACTCAATACAATTAGTCAGTAATTTTAATTCATATTAACTTTTAATCATAAACCATTATTAACTAAATTCATTATTATTAAATGTAAAGCACAAATAATATTTTGTATTATATAAATCACATTTATATAAAATAACATATATCTATATATTTAATATTTACTATTTACTATTTTTTTACATTATCAATAATCATCTAATTAATAAAATGTTTACTATTTTTCTCAATTTACTTATTTTTAATTTAAATTTTTTTAATTTTCATTTTGAATATATCTATATATTTAATATATATTATTTATCAGTATATATATTTTATATATAATATGATGAATTTAACCATTTTTATCAATAATTATTTAATTAAAAAAATTCTAATATAATTTTTAATAAACTCATTTTTTATTTTTTATTTTTTTTATTTTTTTATTTTTTTAATTTAGGAATTTATCAATGCTAAAAATGTGCTGATAAAAGATTCCTTTATGTGCTCTAAAAATGTAGCATTGATAAAGGGACACTTTATTAGCACTTTCTTTAGCACTGAAAAAGATTCCATTTTCAACACTTTTTTCTAGTGCTGATAAATTCCAACACTGTTAAATGCTTGTTTTTGTTGTCGTGAATGGAATCCTTCTATTATTTTCTAAAAAATATTATTTTTTACCTTTTTAACAAAATATACAGAATGAATGTCTTTTAACTTAAACGAAATGAGTGGATTTTATGACCATCATGAAGCCTCAATTATTTGAAGCTTCTTTTATAAGTTTACAAGTTTATTTTCAAAGAAATATATTCATTTATAAGTGCATATATTTTTAGAAAGAGAAGTTATTTTAAAATGGAAACATTATTTATCTCAAGAATTATTCCATGTGATCTTTTAAATGCAATTTCAATATTAAGATGGAATCCTTTGATTTTACTTATACTTTACGGGGATATTATTCAAAGATACAATCGTTGTTATTTCTTTATATGGTTTATGATTATGATGAAAAGAAGAAATTTTTATGAATCCCATTTCATTTCATGGTTTATGAAATAATGGAATGTTTATGAAACCCATTTCTTTTCATGGGTTATGATATGATGAATGATCTATGATCATTGGGAACATGTAATTATGTTTTTCATTATGTGACTGTTGGGACCTATATATTCTTCTAATGCATTTGATAAAGATTGATATCTCATGACATAAATAAAACTAGAATGTGAAGTAAACCCAGTTTAGTAAAAGACATTTTCCATAATAATAGTCTTCGGAGTGAACCTTGCTTATTATTATAGATTGGGTAGTGAATGATTTCCAGTATGATAGTCTTTTAAAAATTATTGACACTAAGGAAATGATTTTATATACTTATTTTAATTCCAAACATGTCTTGTCTCAATGTTATTTTATCATGAATCAATTTTCATTTATGATTCATATCTTGTGAACACTGAATATTTATTCCATGACACAAGATTTTGATCTATGATATAAAGGGAATACTTTTTAAATGTTATGACATGTTTTTATTGCCCTATTCTCGTGTTATGCTTGTGTAATTATTAATATCTATTTTCTTAACCATTACTGAACATCCAAGAACACCCTTTTATTATGTGTCCTTTCCCTTGGTTATGAAGAAAGTATTTTAGTAAGGTGTGTCTAAGAAGGGTTCTACCTATAGAGAAGTTTTAGGGGATGATATAGATTTTGATGAATCAGTTGTTTATTTTTCTTAGATGTGTAATATTTTTCTTCTTATTATCTAAAGCAATAAACATAGAAGATCCTTCATTATGAATGTGATATAATATATAATTTTATTTTCTATGTTTTCGATGGTTGAAATTAGGTAATGTTTATTAGTATCAATGACAGAAATGTAAAGATTATGTGTTTATAAATGAATTCAAGAGTGTGGGTTCTGTAATGTTATAAGCTTTACCAATGGTCTTCCACCATCAATAAAACCCCTTTTACTTAATTATAAATCATCAATAAATTGGAATCTTCTATTATTCAGTAGTTGATATCTCCTTAGACTATATAGACATCAACTTCAATCCCATCTTGATCAATCAGGTTCATCCTCAAAGGATTTCATAGCTTCGACATGTAGGTTTTAAATTAAGTTTATTCACTTATGAAATGAGATTAGCTTGAAAAATAATTGGGCTCCAAGAATGAGAATTATCTTGACATTGATTCTATGAAAACAAAGAACCAAATTACCCATCTCCTTCAAGAGTGTCTTGAATCTGTAACAAAATAGTGAGTGATCAAAATAAATTCATATCCAAATAGGATTCTAATATTGGATATCACCTCAAATTATTCTTCTCTGACATTTGGAATTCAATGTTCACAGTCCCTTAAAACTCTTCAAACTAGATCACAGTTTCATGTCAAACCAGAATATTGATTTTCATCATTTTCTATCATTGAACCTATAAATCAAAAACAATGAATCAACTAAAATCAATAGATCATCATACAGTTTTGTCCAATGAACTCCATTTCCAGTATCCATGAATTTTATTTCTTCATAGACTTAAAATACAAACTCAGTTCTAGATTCCTCTGAATACTTATAATCATGCCAACTTTAATCACCTTCAGTTGTAGCTTGATGAAGCTCAGAACAATAGATCAAGTTGATCTCAGTTTCTACATGCTTTATCTTCTTCATCAAACTAATGGAATAAATTAACCCACTACAATCTTCATTGAGGTTCCATATTAGAGGATTCTAGTTTTCCATTTCATTATCAGTAGATCTTAGAATTTAACTGGCTTCACCCCTCAACTGTCGGTCTCAAAGCATTCAGATCTAAATATCGGCATTCAACGACACTCGACCCCCTAATTTTGGTCTCAGTTTTCTGAGTCCTAATTCATTATAATAATTATTATTAATATAAACCCCATCCGTCATTCATGTAGTTTTATTATATGTGTATCCCCCATCATATCAAAACGAGTTCCATACTTTGAGATTCAAATGTGATCCATGAAAAAACTAGCTAAGACTAGTCTCTCTACACTGCACTGCACCATGTAATTATTGGGTTAATTTTATGTGTAAAAATATTTACTCTTAAATTTCTTATCCTTTTAACCTAAATTATTACATGTCATGAATGATTCCCCCAAAATATCATTTGTACGTACTTATAAATCATTATTGGGTACTCAAATTATTCATACATGATAAAAAAATGTTCAACATATTTATCGGCCTTTTAAAATAATTACTCTTATGCATCAATAATTTCTCTACATATACGGCCAAGGTGAAGATCTTTTATAAATTTTAGGAACATAAATTTAATTCTTATATATGAATCTATTTACTCTTATACTCCCATCCAGAAAGGTTGGTTTAATATTATGTAACATGTAATGTCCAGGATCATCTTAATCCATAATAGTAGTCAGATCGGTTTTCCACATGATCTTGAATACATCACCCCATACACCAAAGGATACCAAATAGAAAACACAATTGATTGTGGAATGTGAGGAAACTATTACCTCTTTATCAGAGTAAAACAACACCCTAAATAATAATAAATAATATTAATCCATAACCAAATATTACATAACAAATTCCCAAAATTGGGTAAATGCCCACAAGATAATAGAACAAATTCTTGTTGTAGTTGGAAACCTATGACCAACTTATTGTACTTTAATTACATGTATACTCAATTTATTTGATATAAATAAAAACTTTTATTATGTATTTTTCATTATTATTCATGACTCAAATGTAATAATGTCCTACAATATACATCAAATTAATTAAGTTAAAGCAATTCCCTGTAATTGTGAGAACTTTTAAGTGTTATGATGATATTATTAAATAATTTATGTTGGTTGGATAACATACTATGATAGGACACATGGTGTACAGACTATTTTGTGTCTGTACTCAGAAGTGGATAAGGATTGTTCTCATGAAGTTCGCACTGGGAAATCTCAAAGATGGGAGATTATGTGAACAGACCTGTCAATAAGAATGCCACATGTTTTTGTTTCATTAGATATTCTTATCTGAAATCATATTTAATGATACTTAGACAATATTATTATCATTTATGTGTGTCATGACTTGTGGTATTTTATTTTTTGATGAAAACTATGATGACATATGTTTGCAGTGAGGTAGGTTACATTGGGTGTGTAATGATAAACATGTAATTAATGTATATGTTGAGAAAAATATTTGTCCCTTCTATCTTTTTCGAAGTTGATATATCATCCCTTTTATTGGAATATAACTAAAAATAAAATTTCATGGTCATTGTGTATCGACTTGTTTATTTTAGATAGTCATAGAATGATATATTGAGTATATAGGTCAATGAAACCATATTGCAACCTGCTTGATGAGATATTGTGAAAAATGTATTATTTCACACAATGAGTGTATGTGGTTGAAAACTTTGTGACATTAAATTGTTTATCTTGGGATCCTTGACCTATTGCTAGATAGTAATTTTGGACTTTATGTGAGCACTTCTAATTCCAACAAGAATGAATCCAAGAGGGTCACAAACTATGGGTTTATTTTTTTCTTGATTAAATTCTATTCAAATTAAATGAATGGAATAAATATTATTCTCAAAACTAAGGAGTAATTTTGTTCGTGTTATATTGATCGCATAAATTAAATATATATTTATTTATCATTATTGAATTATATATATATATGCATATGTATATTATTGAATATTTAATAAATATTTATTCATTGATATGTGAATGGAATATTTATTTATGAATAAAATATGTATTTGGGTATTTAGTAAATACTCTAGAGTTCAAACCTTCCAAGAGCACATTAGGTGACAAATAATTATTTAAAATCCGGTAAATATTATTTAACATTAGTGCAATAAAGAACACGCTGCAAAATAATAATTATATTATTATTATTTCATGGAATTAGGTTTATTAAATTTTTTAATATTTTTAAGTTTCATCATAAAATTAAAAAATATTCTAACCAAAACCATACTTCAATAAATATCTCATTATGACTATTTTTTAAGTAATTTAGAAAATCAAAATATAGAAAACAATTTTTCACAAATAATTCTCTTTCAATTCCTCCATATCTCTCCCTCCCAAGAATGAAAACACAAGGGAGATTAATTCAAGACTGAAGAATGAAGAATCAAGAACAAATAGTGAAAGACATTTTATTTTCCATTCCGGAACCTGGAGATCAAGTGGAATTGGTCAAAGATCATTAGATCATGTGTGGATCACCATTAGAGGGATTCTAAAATTGGATGCTCACAAGGACAAAAAAAGGACATCTGAAAGGGTCTCTTTGGATAATTAACATCGACTATAAAGAAGGAAACCTAATAAAAGGTAATTTCTTTATTCCAATCTAAATGAATTAATTATAAACATAACATCAAAGATACTCTATTGGGGTTCTAAGAAATTTATATTAAAATAATTTTTAATTATTAAATCACCCATCATGTGCTTCCTTAACGCCCAAACCATTGATGTTGTATTAGAGTATTCACGTTTAAATTTATAATTATTTATTTTATTATTGATCTACATAAAATTATGTTTATATTTTTATTTAAATATATTCATTATTTAATATGATTTTAATTAAATTTCTTCGACATGTAAGTCATGGACATTCATTATTTCATTTTCATAAAGTCCAATAATGTTTGAATAATGGATAGAGATTCCATTGGAAACTACCAAAATTTTGGTCAGTAAGACAGGGTTACACGACATGTACTTAGAAGAACATGTCATGTATTGTAGTGCACTACATTTAGATGCACTAAGAGATACATTGAATTCCATGAAGTTACTACATGTAGAGAATTTATTTCACACAATGTGTAGACTAGTCCAGGATGGAATGCAAGTTATCAGATTACACAACATGTACCATTGTACACATTATATAGTCTACACAGGTCAAAGGAGTAAATTTCACAATCTATGTGGTCATTATACATTGTCAAAGTGCATGAGATGGAAAACCTAGATCATTTATGATATACACAACATGTATGAAGTGTACAAAGAATGAAGTTCACCAGCTTCCACATCTGAGATACATGTTGACTTATCTAGGAAAATAGTATTTGTGATACATGGTTGTAGCTAGAGTCCACACATTATGTAGTATCTCACCCGATAACACACTGAGTCTTTCAGTGCGTTACACAGGCATGCATAATTGACAACACATAGTGTGTAGCTGGTCTATACATACCATGTAGTTTGGCTGAGTCAACACACCGAAGCCCCATACATGTGACCCAGATACACAACAACTAAAATACAAAACATGTAGCTGGTCTGTACATGTCACATAGTCTTCCATAAAATAACAGAATTTAAAATTAAATTAAATTTAAAATTACTTCATTAAAAGTTATTTTATTGATTTGAACATCATTCTGTTTTTGAAAGATTAATAATGGTTTAAAATTTTTATTAAATGCGCAATTAATTTATTGTAATAAATATGTCCTTATTAGTTATTCCATTAATTTTCTATGAATACCATAAATGATTTGTATCTCCAATTAAATTTAAGGTGATCATTAATATGAAAGGGAATTGATTATTTAATTAATGAAAACGTTTTTATCTTAATAATTAAGAATGAATAAAGAAATACATGTTTTCTGTTTTATTTTTCAGATTCATTACATGTATGACCTATCATGAGATTAAACAAGACCTGTGTATGTTATATATATTTTAATTTATTTTATTTCATGGGTTAGAAATTATTTATTATTAAATTAAATTATGGGTTGGGAGTCATTCCTCCCTCCATTATTATGTAGGACTTGCATGTCCAATAATATTAATGTAATCCTCTTTAACCAATCCTTTGGGTCCCCTAACCTATGTACATGTAAGAAATACTTGTAATTAATGGAGAATTATAAGGCATATAGAGGTGGTTCAATATGAAACCATTATGATTCCAACTAAGGTCATACATATGTGAATAGGTGGAATGTTTTTACTCATGACAAAACTGGCTATATGAGTTAATTCCCCCATGTCAAATGTTGATTTAATTTTCACTCATTAAATCAACTATTAGATAAAGCTCATGATTGTATCATTTAATTAATTTATTTATTTCTTTCTATGTATTATATATTTTTTGTATTCAAGACTTAATTCACATAAATAAATGAATTATTGTGCAAAGATGGAATTTAAATAAATGGATTACACATAAATGATTTATCCAACATTGTTAATTAATTATTTAAATCTACTTAATATTAACAAGACTCCTAAAGGATAAAAAGAGTAAAAATTTATTCTTACTTAGTAAAAATCCCTCAAACTAATATTAAGTCAGAGTAAGCCTTCCATTACTTGATTGGGAATGAAATCATAGAACTGAGCGGAGTACATAGAAAAATTATGGACACATAATTTTATCAGGGAGTTATTGTGAGGGTTTTGGTTTGACTTTAATGAACTTGTATTATGTTTAACGACTAAATTAAATACAAATTTGAAAAACGTTTTGAGGAAATCCAAATCATGGTTTTAGAATAAGACACTCCACTCAACTAATCAAGGATCTATAAGCCCGCAGTTGGTTGGGATGTCTACTTAATCACTTTCTTATGGTTTTTATGGACAAAGTCTTGATCATTAAGAAATGTAATTGGAATCTTTGCCACAATAATGTCTTAGAAACTAGACATTCAAAATTCAATGGTGAGGGCTATTGAGACTTGATAAAATAGTATCATATTTAATAAAAATCAATTATTTTATTGTTTCTCACATAATTTGTAGTTAAGGAAAAGTGATAATAATGAGCTCTTTTAGTTGTAGAAAAAATGGAAAAATCATCACCCACATTATCCCTTCAATCGATATTGGAAAAATATAACGTCCTCACTAGCAGTAACTCCCAGGAATGGTACATAAACCTTCAAGATGTTTTTCACCATGAATGCAAACCATACATGCTAGAATCCTCACTTCCTAATCCATGTTTTTGAATATGTGGGTAATGAAGAGTTCCTAGTCTATTAGAAAAATATTAATTAAATTGTTGATGTTCGGTGTTTGATGATTTCATTAATGTCTAGTGAACTCCAGAAGTCTCATGAAATCATGGATGCATAAATCATACTTGAGCGTCTCTATGGCCTATATTAGAAGAGAGATAGACATGAATGGTTTGAGATTTACAAGGCAGTCATTCAAATAAATCATGTAGAGTTTCCCATTTTAGGCCTCACGCAGTCAATCTCATTGGCTACATTGAGTGCCTATTGGTTCTAGAGTTTAAACTCCCCAGAAAAATGGGCACAAATATCATTCTAGCATCACTACCTCATATATTTTCCAATTTCTTTGTAAATTTTAATATGAACAAACATGAGAAGTCTCTGCCAGATCTTATGAATCCTCCTCTCCAAGTAGATAAGGGGATAAAGTGTGAAAATCCATCGGTACTTATGATTATTAAGAATAAAGAAAAATAAAGAACCCCCAAGGCCAAGGATTCCTTTCAATTCCCTTCCAAGAAGAGAAATATCAAGGGGAGAGTAAGGGAACATGATGTTGTTAATTTCACATATGCAAATAACAACCACTAGAAGAAACATTATACCTAGAATAAGTTTGTATATTCTTCAAGTATGTTTTTTATTGAGGGAAATTTATCTATTTCTAAAAAATGGGTATTATATAAATCCTGTGGTGATCACATATGTATTTAAATATAAGAACCATGTACATTAAGAAGAATTGAATAAGGTGAGGTAGATATAAAATCATCCAATGAGGATAAAATTATTGTTTTAGTTATCAGGGACTACCACCTCACATTTCTAACTAGAATGATCTTGGTTTTAAATGGTTGTTATTATGTTCCTTCAGTAACTAAAAAACATTATTTCTATATCTAGTAGATAAAATAATGGCTTTATTTTCAATTTTGGAAATAATTATTGCTATTTTTATAAATATAATATTTATTATGCTATGGAATAATTAAATAATGTTCTTTATGTGTTGGAATATAAAAACCATGTAATGGAAATTGATAACGAAACAACTTCAGATGACCCATACCATACCCAACTTTGGAATCATTGACTATGTAATGTTAATGAAAATAGTTTGACTAAATTACATAAAGATGGATATTTATATTGTTTTTAACTAAACCCACTTGGTGTATGTCATTCATGTTTGTAAAGGAGAAATAACCAAAGTCCCATTTAGTGGGAATGGTGAAAGGGCCAAACTTCTTCTTGAATTAGTTCATACAGATGTGTGTGGACCATTACCTATTGAAGCAAGGGGTGGGTACTAGTACATCATAACTTTTACTAATTATTTTAATAGATATGGATATGTCTACATAATGAGTTATAAGTTGGATTCCTTTGAAAAATTTGTGGAATAAAATAATGAAGTTGAGAAAAAACTTGGTAAGAAGATTAAGAAACACCACTCAAACTACAGTAGAGAATATCTTAACCAATAGTTCATTGATTGCCTATGAGAGTTTGGGATTTTATCTCAACTCACTCTTCTATATACATCTAAATGAAATGGTGTAAGTGAAAGGAGGAACCACGTCTTGCTAGATATTGTGAGATCAATGATGATTCATGTGAGTCTTTCATTATCATTTTGGGGATATGAATTAAAATTGAAAATATGTACGAAATTAAGTTCTAACTAAAGAGGAATAATATATACCATACCAATTATGGAATTAAAAGAAACATTCATTTTCATACATACGTGTGTGGTATTGTGATGCATTTTTTAAGGTGTCCTTAAGTAACATGCTTAAACCCCAATACACAAATCATATTATTATAAGATATCCCAAAGAAAAATGGATATTAATTGTAAAACCCATCAAATAAAAAGGTGATCATTGACATACTTCCCACGTTACATGATAATGATCTTATCTATAAAAGAGATAGTGGGAGTTATATAGACTTCCTTAAATTCTAGGCTTTGGATATAGAAGATTTAGAACAGGAACAAATTCTATAAATCCCTATGGAAGAACGAGTTGTTTTGGAGAAAAAAATACTATGTAAGGGAACAATAGATGGTAGAGAACCAGAATATTATGTTTTTTAGTTACTAAGGATGGTGAATCATTATTAATGGATAATATAGATACTTTAACTTATAAGTAAGTAGTAATTGGAACATATGTTTCTAAGTGGAAAGAATCCATGAATTCTAAAATGGATTCTATGTAAAAAAAATGGTCTATATTTTGGTAGACTCTCTAGTAGATGTAAATACCATTGGATACAAATGGGTATTCAAGGAGAAACTAGACATGGAAGTTCAAGTATGTTTCTATAAGGCGCATATGGTTACAAAAGGGTTTTAACAACATCAATACATCAACTATTATGAAACCTTTTCACTAGTTTAATTGTTGAAACATCTCGTAATTCTACTTTCCATTGTATCGTCTCATGATAATGAGATTTGGTAAATAGATTTCAAATAATTATTACTAAATAAGAACCTTCAAGAATATGTATATATGACACTACCTGAAGGTTCTGTGACTCCAAATGATTCCTAAAAAGGTATGAAATTTACAAATATCTATTTTTTGGATTAAAGAAAGAATCTATGTAATGGAACATTCATTTTGATGAATACATAATGTAATTTTGTTTCATAAAAAACAAATTTGAGTCGTGTGTCTATTTCTTATTCTTTCACTATTGGGGCATGCATCATCGCAAAAATATGCATTTCTTTACTCTCATTCCCAAATGGAGGTGAACCCTGGAGGGATGGATTAGAATGCCTCATAGAGGTAGATTCAGAAGATTGATGGATGAGAATGCCTCGTGGAGGTAAAAGAATAGATTGGTGGATCAAAACACAACATTGAGGAGCACCCAGAAGTTTGATGGTTGAGAATTACTCAAGGTTATAACCCCTAGATTGATGAATCAGAATGCATCATATAGGAAGACCCAGAAGTTTGATGGGTGAAAACATCATGCGGAGGAAAAATCTGGATGGATGGATCAGAATGAATCATGGAGAAATCTCCAGAAAGTTACATCCCATGGAGGGAACACCTAAGTTTACAATTGTTTGGGATTTAATGACATAGAGGAATACTATATACCTTTTTAGAATATAGGGATCAAAACCCATGTAGTTCAACGCCACAGTTTAATGTCATATGATAGGACCGATCAATACAGTTTAAAATCATGCAGTAAGGAAGCTCATGTCGTGAAAGGAGCGTCAAAGAGGGATTTAATGGAACTTACTCATTGAATATCCCTTTCTTAAGAGGAATTATCTTGTTTGGAAAGTTTTAGGGCTTATGCATTGAGCATACTAGGGGGTTTCAATGGAGAAACAATGATTTGAATGGGGATTATGTGTGGGAGATTCCTAGACCCTACAAGGGGAAATAAATGATGTGAATGGGGATTATGTGTGGGAGATTTTTGGGTGCTGATATGGATAAGAAATGATGTTCATGGGTCTTACATGTGGATGTTTCTTAGGTGGTTCTATAGTGCACCAATGATGTGAATGGGGATTATGTGTGGGAGTTTCCTAGGTTATGTTATGGAGCACTAATGATGTGCATGGGTATTTTGTGTGGGAGATTTCTAAGTTCCTTCCTCATTTCAGGTCATGAGGGAATCCAATGATCATTTTATAATGTAATATTATAGCTTAACACCATTTGAAAGGACATAGTGTGTAGGGATTGTGTAATGAAATATTCCCCTCCATCATCCTCACATTAGATAGCGAGGTAATATTATATTTTTGATGGGTTGAGGGATATGATTAGAGGATTAAACCTTTGGAGGAGGCCCATTATGGATACTTGGGATTAGTATAGATATATATAGGGATTTCACTCTAGGGACTCTTGTTCACCTTCCTCGTTTCAGGTCATGAAGGCATCTCAAATCGCTGGTGGGTTGAGAAATATGATTAGGGCTTACACCAAATGAGGAGTCCCATGGTGGTGGTTTAGTGATCATCTCATGATCATGGCATGATCAATATTATGTTCAACACAAAAGGCATATTTTTTTGTCATAAGAGGCATCATACTATTTTCATATGGGGTATTCTATCATTTAAAGTCATGTAGTGAGGACCGAGGAATGACATCTCATGATCATAACATGAGGCATCTTATAATTGATGCATAAGGAATCGTATTCATCAATGATAGGGTATGATATAGTTTAAATTCATGTAGTGAGGACTACTGGGTAGAATATTCTTAGAAATGGCTTGTGTGGTACTTACGCAAGATCATCCCTCTCTGGTTCGACCGATCATTGTAGTTATGTGATTATATTTTAGGTGTTTCTTCATGAATGGTTTAACTCAAGGTACTCGGGGAATCCAATATGATAATATCAACTAATGACATGAGAATGGGATAAAGAGGTGTGGGTTCGCTCAATAAATTTCAGGGATCAAATATGATTATCTAGAATCATTGTATTGTATGGGGTGGACATTTGGGTCATAATAGGTTCTACCCAAAATGTCATCAACCTGGCCTGAAAAGTTCATGGTTTGACTGCCCATTTTTCATGGGGGTTAGTGATGGTTGTGAAGGTACTAGGCCAAGGCCCAAGACCGTAACTCATCACTAATCCTAGGTATGTGTGAGTGGGGAAAACCCATGTGGTATAGACCAGTGTGTGTAAAGGTAAGAGATTCCTGAAGAATAGGGATCTCATGAAAGATGGTGCTTCTTAGAGATTAGGTTCATGCAAAGTATGGGGTTTTGTAAATCTTAGGGTCTCAAAAACTATGTGGCTTCATGGAGGTAAGGGTCTCATAAAGGATTAGGCTTCATAGAGATTAGAGTCTTGCGATGTTTGGGGCTTCACAATGCTTAGGGTCTCATGAAGGATGGGGATTCACAGAGCTAAGGGTCTTGTAGAAGTTGGGGATTTTCTGAGCTTAAGGTCTCATGAAGGATTGGTATTCATGAAGACCTGTGTCTCACAAAGTTTGGGTCTTCTTAGCTCTCAGGGTCTCGAAAAGTATGGGGATTCATGGAGCTTAGGGTCTCATATAAGTTTTGGACTTCATGGAGCTCAGGGTCTCATGAAGTTTGTGGCTTCATGGATCTCAACATATCATGAAGGTTGGGGATTCAATGATCACAGGGTCTCATGAAGGTTGTCATGATTCCTAGGGGGAGTACTTTGAAAGGCTAAATTCTTTGGGAAGACTCAATTTCCATAGAGGTCATTATTATTTATTTTTGGGATAGGACTTCGTGAAAGGAATCTCCATATGGGGTGAAGGATCTCAATAACACAATGGAGGAGAGGAGCTTCGTGAAGGGGTGTATCATGAATCTAGAAGCCTCTCAAATTTAGAGTGTGATTTTTTAACCCAAATACATCTCCCCCTCATAATTAATGCATGAGAGGGTATTTATAGGGTGTGGGATTCATGAATAATGGATGTCTTCACGAAGCTGTATAAGCTTCATGAATGGAAGGGGATCCTGGAATTTGAATAAAGATGCATGAAGTTTTACCATCAAGGATTCATGAATTTGTGAATGGATCACCTCAAACTAGACCTTTGCAAATGGACCTCGATAAATGGATTTTCACAAATATACCTCTCTGAATGGGATCTTTACAAAATGTTTTAGCATCCTAACTTCAAAAAGCCATAACTTCTAATTTGTAACTCTGTTTGGGATCTATGACTAGTAAAATCGAAGCCTATGAAATGATCTACACTAATAGATCATTTTTTTTTAATTTTTGGTCCCTTATCATAATATTTTTACTGGTTTTAAAACTTTCAATAAGTGGTTTAGTGGGAATGAGGTTATTTTTTTAATAGTATATGTCGATGACATATTACTTTTCTGAAATGAAATACAAATCTTAAGGTCCATTAAGATGTCATTGAATAAATTCTTCTCCATGAATCACTTAGGCGATACAACATATATTATCAATATCATGATCCATCGCTATAGATCCAAGGGAATACATGGTCTAAGTCAAAGTGCATATATTGAAAAGATGCTTAAGTGAATTAGTATGGACCAATCTAAGAGGGGATTGTTTCGAGTCTCACATGGAATTCATCTTTCTAGAAAATATTTTCCTCAAACACATAAGAAAATAAATAGGATATAAATGATTCCATATGAATAATTGATTGGTTCAGTCATGTATGTTATGCTATTTACTAGGTTAGATGTCACCTACACATTATGTACGGTGGAAACATATCAAGATGACCCAAGTGACCACCATTGGATTGAAGTCAAGACTATCCTTATCTATCTGAGGCATAATAATAATATATTCCTAGTTTATAGAGGATATTGGGATATAGTCATCATAGGATATGAAAATTCTATTTTATAAACTGATTAATATGATACGAAGTCACAAATAGGATACAACATCACATTGAATGAAGGTGATGTGAGTAGGAAGAGCTCAAAGCAGGATGTGGTCACAAATTCGACAGTGGAGTATGGATATAATGTGACTTCTAAGGTAGCTCATTAAGTTGTATGGATATGTGACTTCATATAATAACATTTTGTGGAATATAGATGTAAATATCCTATCATACTCTATTTTCGTAATACTATTACATTGGTTGTCACTAAGGAACGAAGGTCACATCAGTGGATGAAGCATATACTTCAGCAATATCATATATTGAGGGATTTTTCTCAGAGTTTTGGTTATAGTGAGCAGTATATCTACAAAATAAAACATGAAAATCCCATTTACTAAATCTTTCACTCATCAAAAACATGATTATCATCTGAGATCTAGTGGAAAACAAGTTGTAGGTAGTTGGATCTAATCCAAATGGTAGTTTTTTGGAGTTGGTGTCCTAGAAAAAAATGATTATAATTTGATTAAATGTATTTTAGATGTATTGAATAATGATAAAAATTAGTATTACTTATTGTTCATTGTTCTTCATGACCCTAGTGTATTAATTTCCTATACAATATGTTACATTGATAAGGTAATAAAAACTTTTTGATATGATGAGAACCCTGAAGGGTTACAGCAATATTTTTAAATAATGTTGTGTGGTTATATAACACACTATTATGGGGAACATAATACATATAATTAAAAGTGAAAGTACTCATAAGTGGATGAGGCTTAATCTCATGAATTTTTCACATGGTAATATCTGAGATGGGAGATTATGGGAACATACTTTCCAGTAGGAATAATGCATGTTTTGGTGTCATCAGATATTCTTATATATGAGCGTTTGTAATAGTCCTTAGAATTTAAGATTATAATTGATGTATATCATGCACTACCACAAAATTGTGTTTTTATAGCACCACCCTTTATAAGTGCTAAAAACGCGCTGTTAAAGGGGACCCATTTATCTGTTCTTTTTTTAGTAGCAATGATAAAGGGGGGTCATTATCAACACTTTTTCTTAGTGCTGATAAAGTTTATATTTCAAAAACAATATCATGAAAATAATATATTGTCATATAAGTATATTTATATTGATATAAATATAATATATATTTTTTAAATATGTTTTATATATGTATAAATAGACTATTACATTTAATATATAATAAATTTAGTGAAAATGGCTTTAAAATATTTTAAAAATTATTATTAATTAATAATTTTCTGATAATCATCGATCAATAATCCTTTAATAACAATTTTTTTAGGACTTTAGGACACCCTGAGAGGGGAGGGGTGAATCAGGGTGTCAACTTTTTCTTTTAAAGTGATAGATCTTGTTCCCACGTTGGTAGGAACTATTTAAACTTGTATGATAGATATGGTCAGTAATCAAACATTAACATACAAAGACACGGCACAACACTTTTACATGGTTAACCACAAAGGGCTATGTCTAAGGAGCATACACCGATAGGTTTTCGGTCATACAAAATTCCACTAATCTTCACTAGTTGTGGATTACAAAGGTTCGGGCACAATCACTATGTTCTAGGCTCACTGCCCTTACAAAAGTTCACGGATAGCTCACGACGTCCCTCAGGTCACTCCTGTCGACTCCCCCTAGCTCACTACCTTGGGTGATGTCTCACTCAGTTTATAGATAGGAAGGTCTCTTCAACATATAAGCATGGAAGTCTTTGTCTCCTATTAATCATGAGACATTGCTTGAATCAGAGTCTTGAATTGATGCTCTCTTGTATTCAATCTTCTTTTTTTCTTGGCCAGAATCAAAAAATACTTTATGATTGTTCAAGAAATCATCACAATTGTACTGCCCGGAATAATTCACAATCTTCAGTTGGGCACAATCTATTCTTCTCCTTCCACTCTTCCTTTAATTCCCAATACCAACACCTAAGTGTATCGGTATAATTCATTATTTCAGTGCTGATCTGAGTATAGTATCACGTGTCATTCTTCTTCTCTTCACAAAGCACACTGAGAGTGTTAAACACTAGTTGTGTGTGTGAGGTACTACTTCTCTTCATAAAACTGAATGGTTCACGGTACTTCCTTCATCGCAAAGCTGATTCGATAGAGTTAAGAACCTGTCAAAGGCCTACGGGATCCCCAAATTTTTTGTGCAACCTCCTAGTTGGCTTTCATGTAAAATTTGAGGCTTGATCATAAAATTCCTTTTGGTACGAAAAAAGCTTTTCACACAAATCTTCTTTTTCATGCAGAACTTCTCTTTTTCGCGCACCACCTTCTTTTTCACGCAACACTTATTCTTTTCGCACACAACTCTATACTTAAATTTTTTTCATGCGTCAGAGCTCTAGATTTTTCTAAGTGTCGATTCTCTCCAAATGAGAGGGGGTCATCTTGTATTTATAGGGATTTTTGACCCTACATATAAAACACGAATCCGCGTGTAAAACCCTCTTCATGCGCGTAAAACCTCTTTCACCAAACATCATATTTTTCCCACTTTCATGGATTTTTTGCACGCGTCTTGCCTTTACCATTTTTCTTTGTTCTGGTCTCAAAAAACCAATTGCGTGAAAAATTGTAAACAACATTCCATATTACATGCAAAACGAATCTTCCACGCTGCCTCATTTTTCATGCAGTTTGCCCGATTTTTCGCGCACTCCACGCCTTTTCCAAATTTTGATGTTCTGATCCTGAAACATCAATTGCGTGAAAAACCTCACTCCACTATTTCGCACACCATGCTCTTTTTCATGCACCATGCTATTTTTCACACATAGCTCTAGATTTACGCGCACCTCTTTACTTTTCCAAATATTGAAGTGATGATCTTAAAATCACACTTGCACTCAAAATATTAAGACATTTTGTACCTTGTGCATAAGATCTTTTGTCAAAGTCACATCCTTTTCCTATCTTCCAGTAGAAACAATCTATCCAATCAAAACCAGAATATGACTGAAAGTATCTTTACTCCCCCTTTCCTTTATAACACTTGAATCACATGTTCTCCAAACTTATGATATTTGATAAATACTAATCAGTAAAGCATTTTCAGATTTAGATACACTGTGGAATGCATAGCCACATCAGAATGCCAAGCCCTTCCACACTCTCTCTTCTTCTTCAACCATCATTCTTTACTTCATGCAAATCATATGATTATATTCTTCAAGTAGGCTCTTTCATGGTTCACATGAAATAATGAAGAATTTCATGGTGTTCTACTTTAATCATCCTCAGATGGATGATACCTCACCATTCCTCCATTTTATTAGAGTTTGTATTGATCTCTTTCATTTTTATATTCATTGACAAAAATCGACAACAAATACAACCTTATAAACAATTTGGTCCCAACAATATCCCCCTTTGTATTTTGTTTGTCAATACCTTAAATATCACCTAAAATGAATACGTCAATGTAAAAACGAGAGTCTTCTCTAGATCAGCTTTACCTTTCATTTCACTTTCTCTCCCACTTATTGACAGGAAATACAAAGTTCAAGGTTGAAAGGGTACCAATATAAACTTAAGCAATGTGTCATCAATCATTTCACTCTAAGTCTACTTGATCAATGCTCGGTGTAGAAAACAAAAGGATTTGATTTAGACAACAAGGTTGTCGATTATTCACTGGCAATGATACCACGTGAGATGAGAACTCATGTACTTTGTCTTCAAGGGTTTTCCCCTTTCAATTTAGGCTGAGGAAATTTAATGTGATAGGAAATAATCCACCTGAAACTTTTGCACTCACTTCAATAAACTGATCAAAAACATTAAAGTGCAATTGGCAGGATAAGTGGCCTTGGGTCACTTCCATTATTCTTATGTCACTGATTAATTCAGTTACTTCCCCTTTGTAAAATGGTCTTAGTTCTATGTAACCAAAGATGAGAGACTGAAAAATGACATACCTTTTCCAATGACATGTTCTTTGATAAATTTCTAGAGTAATTTCATTTAATACCAACTGAATTTGATACTGATCAAAATAAAAATTCTAGAAGCTTCTTCATCTATATACTCCTCAAGGGAAACAATCCTCGTCATATTCATCATGGGTGATTCTTCATCATTTTAATCTTTGAATATCAATTCAAGAATCTTCCAATGATGAAAACTTCTTCATATTATCTATCAAGAGTTTACAGTATTCACTACTTCTCGGGTTCTCCCTTTGAGAGCATGCTTCACCTTCAATTCCCTGTATTATTAGCAAAAATACAATACACAAATGATAAAGGGAATAAGGTGGTTCCTCCTTACTTCATCAATATTAGCTACATGGTTGAGATGCTTTTCTCAACCAAGTTCCTCAATTTACTCTAGTCTTCATGCCTTCAAATTTGAACATATGTTCTGATATCTATTGATGTGGATTGAATCTCTTCACATTCTCTTCTGATTTGTGCGAATAATTGTTCGGCTTAAAAACCATAATGAATGATACATTCTTACTCATCTTAAGGACTAATTCTTTCTCTGGTATTAATGTTAGAAAAATCTTTTGTAATGTGGCCAGATTTATTGCATCTCTCATACAGAACTTCTTTGGAACATGTGTTTCTCTTAGTTTGAAATCCCTCATGCACTTTGTCTCCATCACATGAATGTTTTTCTTTTCTTTTACCAATAGCCCTAGCCTATTCCTTTTCATGTTTCAACATTATTTCTAGATCTTCTGGCCAGATGACCAACATGTCATTTGGAACTGTTGTAGCTACTTTGGATTTTTTGCATGGGTTCATCTGAGTGTTATCCCTCTTAGTTTCTCTTTTGGATGAATTTCCCTTCAATTTCATGGATCTAAAATCTAGGGACTTCTCAGCATCCCTACTTGAGATCTTCTTGGGGAATTTTGTGGTCACAACATTATTCTGATTTCTTCCCAAGGTAGATTCTTTAGACTTAGTCGGCATCATAGGTCTTATTTTCTTATCAACAGAAAATTCATGTTGAGATGATCATGTACCTACCTTGTGACCACTATTTTTGTATAAATCATAGATGCTATCAAAAATTCCGAATCTCTTTGAAATAAACAGATGCTTTTGGACCTGTGGATGTTGATTCTTCTTCTATGGATTCATTCCCTTTGATATAGGCTTTATCCGTGCTTTTTCTTATAAGGGATTGTACCAATAAACCAGTGCACAATGCCCAAATCTGTTGCAACACCAGTATTGACCCACAAATCTTATCTTCTTTATATCTTCTATATAAGGTATTTGGGCCTTCTTCTTTATGTTTTTTGCTCTATCTGGGGATCCATCATCCAATTTTTTCTTCATATCCACCCTATCCATGGTGGTATATTTCTTCTTCTTACAATTCCTCATCCATACTTGTTTGGAATTTCTATTCCAGCTTGCACTGATTGTGGGAACATTTTTAGAAACATAAGAACAATATGGTTTGGATGGAACCTTCACTTTTTCAGCTTCCTGTGATAGATCAAAGTGTAAATTCATGATCTTATTATCACATATTGGAGGTATTTTGGCTTTAGAATCCTCCACTGTGCATTGAATATAAACATATATTTTTTTCTAGAGATGGATAATCAGGCGTTGTCATAATATTCTTGTCACATGTTGGAGGTAATTCATCATTGGAATCCTCCAATGAGAATCGAACACTAGCATCAACTATTTCATTCTTTTGTGAAGTCTCAATATGTGTCTTATCAAGATTGGTCAACTGGGCTTCCAATTTTTTACATTCAATATTGGGAATGATCTTATGATCTTCAATCATGATCATATTCTCTTCACAAGTCTTATTCAATATTTCAACCTCATCTTCATGCATCTTAACTTTGTTTTGAAACAAAGAGTCATGTTCCCTAAATCTCTTGGAATTTTCTTCCAAACAAACACTCTTGACTTTAGTGTTATTCTTCAGTTCAACTTTAAGCGCATGAATCTTTTCTTCTAGAGTCTTATTGAATCCCTCTTTTTCTTGAAAGGATTCAATCAATCTAGAGAGATTTAAACATTCAAGAATTTTTTCTTCCAATCCATTTTCTACATTATCATATTCTCTTCCTAGTTGGGTGATCTCAGCCTGCATACATTGAAACATTCTGCAAATAGCAGCAACTCTTTCATTATAAATATCATGTAGATAGGCTATTAATTTCTCCGGATCACTTGAAAATGATATAGAAGTGTCTTCCTTTCCTCTAGTAGAAACCTGAGCCTCCTTCTCTTTACTTTACAAGCCTAATATTTCTATATTATTGGAAGGGCATGGAGAACCAGGCTTTGCATCTTCTTTGGACATGAGGGACTTCTTCAACTATCTCTTCTCTTTCCTTTTCCTATTTTTCATGGTCTTATTGGATGTAGAATTCTACACAAAGATGACTAAATCTTCATCAAGACTGCACTTTGTTGTTGACTTTTGGAAAGAAACTCAAATCCTCTTCTAAATAGAATTACTATATAGTATCCAACATATGTGAACATTTTCCCTTTAACCCCACTTGTAGGACCCCGGGACACCCTGAGAGGGGAGGGATTAATCAGGGTGTCAACATTTTCTTTTAAAGTGATGGATCCTGTTCCCACATTGGTAGGAACTTGTTAAACCTATGTGATGGATATGGTCAGTAAACAAACATTCACATGCAAAGAGACGACACAACACTTTTACTTGGTTCACCACAAAGGATTATGTCGAAGGAGCATACTCCAAGTGGTTGTCACTCATACCACATTCCACTAATATTCACTAGGTGTGGATTAAAAAGTTTTGAGCACAGTAACTCTATCCCAGGATCACTATCTTTACAAAAGTTCAGGGATAGATCACTACATCCCTCGGGTCACTCCCGTCAACTCCCCCTGGCTCACTGCCTTGGGTGATGTCTCGCTTAGTTTATAGACATGAAGGTATATTCAATAGATAAACATGGAAGTCTTTGTCTCATATTCAGCATGAGACGTTTCTTGCATCAGAGTCCTGAATTGATTCTCCTTTGTATTCGATCATCTTCTTTTCTTGGCCAAAATTACAAAATCCTTTGTGATTGTTCAAGCAATAAGCACAATTTTACTACCCGTAATAATTCACAATCTTCAGTTGGGAACAATCTATTCTTCTCTTTCTTCTCTTCCTTTAATTCCTAATTCCAACACCAAATTAAATTGCTATACTTCCTTATTTCAGTGCAGATCTGAGTTTAGTTACACGTGTCATTGTTCTTCTATACTCGAAGCACACTGAGAGTGTTAAACTCCAGTTGTGTTTGTGCAGTAATACTTCTCTTCGTAATGTTGAATGGTTCATGGTACTTCCTTCATCACAAAGCTTCATCTAGAGTGCTAAGCACCTGTCAAAGTCCTACGGGACCCCCAAATTGTTTGTGCACCCTCCAAGGTGGCTTGAGCAGAAAATTCAATTCTTGCGCATAAAATCATGTTTGGCACGAAAATGGATTTTCATGCAACTCCTCTTTTCCACGTAGAACTTCTCTTTTTCATGCACCACTTTCTTTTTCGCACAAAACTTATTCTTTTCGTGCACCGCTCTATACTTCAATTTTTCCACGCGTCAGATCTCGAGTTTTGTCTAAGTGTCGAGCCTCTCCAAATGAGAGCCTATTATCTCATATTTATAGGAATTTTTGACTCTGTGCGTAAAACACTAATCATCATGTAAAACCCTCTTCATGTGCATAAAACATCTTTCACCCAACATCATATTTCGCACACTTTCTTGGATTTTCGCAAACTTCACGCCTTTACCATTTTTCTTCATTCTAATCTCAAAACACCAATTGCACGCAAAAATGTAAACAACATTTCATATTTCGTGAAAAACTAGTCTTCCACGCTGCCACATTTTTCACGCACTTTGCCCAATTTTTTGCACACTCCACGCCTTTGCCAAATTTTGATGTTCTGATCCTGAAAAATCAATTTCACAAAAAACCTCACGCTACTATTTCATGCACCATGCTCTTTTTCATGCACCATGCTCTTTTTTGTGCACAGATCTAGTTTTTCACGCACGCATTTCCTTTTCCAAATATTGAAGTAATGATCTTAAAATCGCGCTTGCACTCAAAATATTAAGACATTTTGTACCTTGTGCATAATATGTTTTTTCAAAGTCACATCATTTCCCTATCTTCCAGAAACAATAATCTTTCCAATCAAAAATAGAATATGACTGAGAGTATCTTTACTCCCCGTTTCTTTCATAATTCTTGCATCACAAGTTCTCCAAACTTATGATATTTGGGAAATACAAATCAGCAAAGCATCGTCAAATTTAGATACACTGTGGAATGAATGGCCACATAAGAATACCAAGCCCTTCCAAAATCTTTAATCTTCTTGAACCATCATTCTCTACTTCATGTAAATCATATGATTCTATTCTTCAAGTAAGATCTTGCATGGTTCAAATTAAATCATGAAATTTTCATGGTGTTCCTCTTTAATCATCCTCAGATGGATGATACCTCACCATTCCTCCATTTCATTGGAGATCTTCTTGATCTCTTTCATTTTGATCTTCATTGACAACAATTGAAAATAAATAAAACCTTATACACAATGTGGTCCCAAAAATTTTAAAACATAAAAAATAAAAAAAAAACATATCTAAAATATGTTGAAAATGTAACTCAAACTTCAAACGGTCATAACTTTTGATACGGGTGTCGGTTTGAGCTTCTAAACATATCAAATAGAAGCTTGTTATGATCCCTACATTCTTATGATTGAAGGGGACCATTTTTCACAATTTTCTTGGCCCAAAACTACCTATAATTTCTCAAACCATAAGCTTTTAGTCAGGATACCCTGATTTCTTAAAATTAAAACAGGTATAACTTATGATCTAGATGTCCTCTAGTATAGGGACCCGGCCTTAAAACATTACATAATCTTGAATTAAATGAATAATTCAGATTAAGGATATTTTCAGGTTTAGAGTTTTAGAGAATTAGGACATAACTATTACATCTTAAAGGATTAAAAAGTAGACACTACTACTATAATCGACTTTTCACAACAACAAAAAAATTCTTAAATAAAATAAGAGTTATTTTCTTGATATAAAACTTCTTGAATACTTCCTTTCTCTTACCCTTCCATACAACCTGTGAAAAAAATTTCAAAAACTTTGGATAAGCATAAAAAGCTCTGTAAGGGTTATAACATAATGAAATGAAACAATAACCCGCCAATAAATACAAATCAATGAAACCATAACTTAAAATCATTACATACCTTCTGAAATCATAATATTTATATATAACTCATAGAAATCATAATACATAAAGGTAACATGGGTATTCATAACATTCTTCTGTAGGGAGTAACCCTCATGGTTACGTTTGGAATACCCATCACAGTATATTCCCTAAATCTCTTTTGCGAAACCTTAGCGTTTAACTCCTTCATGTTACCCAATTCATTGGAGAGCTATCACAGGTTCACCCACCCTTAGTTTACCACAAAACCACCCGTCTTCATAAACAATGCCCAATAACCATAACATAATCGTATAGCATAAAACATTCATAAAGGAAACATAACATTTCCACATTCCAATCACAAGGTATAAATACAACACATTGATTTAATCCAAACATTACCAAAACCATTTTCAATACCAAAATAAAATAAAAGAAAAACATGGTATTTATTTGTTAATTTAAAAAAAATTATGGCTTATAGAGGAAGCCAAAACTCAAATAATGGTCACGGCGGCAGAGAAGTCGTTGTCACCGCATACGTAAGACAAAACATTCCTTTTGTCATTTAGTAAAATGATTTATATAAAAATATTCATTTTGAATAAAATTCAAAGTCAAAGGGATTTATACAGCATATAAAAAATGTTGTGTATAAAACAAAATATTCCTCAATGAACAGAGATTGAGACAAAGTCCCTTACAATGTCACATCCTTAGCTTAAGGATAATTCAATTACATAATTATGTGTGACAAATATAAATACACCCAATATAAGAAGATATTAATTGTAAAAAAATCATAGGTCATCCAAAAATATTCATAGTATGACATAATCAAGAAATAGAGGTTTAACCCAAATAATTGAAATTGGGTTAAGAAGTTCCCTTACAGAAATTCAACAGCCTAATGGAGTCACTTTAAAATTAAGAAAATGAGTTTATGAGAGGTAAAAATGGTATCTCATCACTTGGTCATAACATTTACAGCAATAAGTATATATAATAACACATCCCAACATAAGAATATGTAAATTAAAATACCTAACAAAAATAATTCTTTTAAAAAGAGGAGGGTGAAAGGTTCCCTTACCGATTTGGGTAACTTTCGAAATGTAAAACCCATGAAAGAAAGATCATACAATGAAGATGTAAATACCCATAAATTAAAGTATATTACACAAACAATACAATAATGGTAAGTACACACACCACACAAAATGGAAATAGTGGAAAATGTAGCATGAATCTCACATGAATAAAAGTGAGATGAAAAATCCATTACGAAAACTCAGTAGCCTAACGGTGCCACTTAAAACATCAAAAAAATGGATTGATGGGATCAAATAGGGTCTCTAATTATATAAACATAAAATTTAAAGTAATATTAACATAAAAGAACATCCCCCAACATAATAAAAATGAGCTTAAAGGAAATTAAATAAAACAATTTACTTAAAAAGAAAGAGAGAGGTAAGATCACTTACATCAAGCCCGACTTGTCATGTTCGTTTCTTTATATTCCTGAATAATAAACTTTTTTCAATTTATAATTTCTTAAGGAACTCATTTAAAGTTTATTTTTCTATTCATATCACAAATTATAATGTTATAATATTTAGTTAATTATGCGAGTTCATATCAGATATTTTTGTTGATGTTTGGTACATGAGTCAAAAATGAAATTGTTTGAAAAGAATTGTCCATGTAGTTATAATTAAATCATCTCCAGAATAGTATTAATGATTTAAATATCATTTATATCTAGTACATATTCATTTTATACTATTCCATAACATTTCAAGATAAAAATAAATGAAATTCACTGTTCATGGAGACGGTAGGCCGTACGTACGCATGAAGGCTACTTTCATTTCATTGTCATATTAATGGAATTAAAAATAAATGAGAGATATATATATTGTAATTACAGTATAATATATATGTTACATAGGTCACATAAGGTCATTAATTTTATTCTTTATACATTCCATGTATTGCATGAATGAGTCACATCACTTGAGGGGGCGGTAGTCCACACTTCCTCATATGAGATTATCGTATTTGCACAACATTCAAGAATAAAAGTATGTTTTAAATATAAAATACAGAATCATATAGAAAACATAAATACCATATATATCATATATAAAATACATTGACATCATAATGTCCACCATGAGAGGTGGTAGGAGATAATTGAACAATCATCGTTTCTTGAGGTTGTAGTTCACCGTCCACAGAAACACTATGTTCTTCACCCATTAGATAGTGGTGTGTGTAAGTGTAGATCAAATAATTCCCATAAAAACATCCTCAAATATTTAAGATACTGTTTTTGTTACAAATTAAAGTAATAAAAAGTGTTTAAGGGGTTGGAGAAGCAAAATAAAACAAAAGAACATAAGTGAAGACATTACCTTTAAATCGGGTAACTCTTTTTTATTTGAGCCCAAAGGCTTCCTTGGAAAGAATTCTGACCAAAGTGAGGCATATAGAAGTAAGATAAGGTTGTGGAGAGACAATATGAGCATAGTTTTGATGATCCAAGGGCTTGATAGGTGTGGGTAAGGGGGTACAGGTGCGCGCCTTTTATAAGAGGGAGGAGGGGCACTCTTGGAAAGTCATGAAATATTACTTTATTATAAAATGATTTTCGGATTTTAAAGGTCCCACAGTTATATATTTCGAGGATAAGGTGACAAAGGTTCTAAATCCACCAATACAATAGGTTTATAACAAGTGTAAGTCTTATATTTTACCTTATATTTTCATTTTATTTAAATCGTTCATTAATGAGGTAATCACTACATCATCACGGTGTCATAAATAAATTTATTTATTTAATATCTAAAAATTATAAAACAATTACCATCATGTAGGAAATATTTTTAACTTTCAAATTACTATTTATAGTCAAGGATATAATTTATGTAAAATAAATTAAATTTTTTTTACTTAGGATATACAAACCTTTGTTATATTTCCTTTCTTTAAAAAATAATATGATAAAATGTCACTATCACACTAAAGTGATTACATGGGGCCCCAAAGTTGGAAAAAGGCATACCATGGTCGGACATGACACCAAAAAAATCATTAGGACACATGTTGGGGTCATTTTATATTTTTATGATATTAGTTTATTACCCTTCACTACCCGATTACTAATTAAACATGATAATTAATGATAATTATCGTCATTACTATTCATAATGTCCAAAAACAAAAGATTCTTAATTATATAATTTGGAACTTCTGTTTCCAAATGTGGAACCCATTTTACCAAATTTAAAACACAGAAATTTTAGTAATTAATTTAAATGTAAATCCCGTTGTCAAAAACAAAAGATGAGTTTTTAAGAAGTAAAACTTTTCAAAAGATTGACTTGTTTTTACATCCAATTGAAAAGTGAAATTACATAAAATGAAAAAAATTGTATTAAGTGATAAAAACATAATTCAGTTATACATTAAAAACAATTAAAATGACATTCTAACTATATAAATAAATTGGATGAAAATGTAGTTTTGACTTAAAATGCTGTATTTTTCACTATTTATTAAAAAATGAACATTATCAGAAAAATACCAAAAATTCACCCTAAGCTATATTTGATATTAAAAATTCCAAAATGATTTCCATTTTACCAAATTCAATACATAGAAGTTTCATTAATAAATTATATAGTTAATTCCTGCTGTCAAAACAAATAGCGTGTTTTTAAGAAACAATATCTATCAAAAGATTGCCACTTGTTTATGTCCATTTTCAAAGTGAAATTAATTCTAATGACCACAATTGGATATAATGGTAAAAATATATTCTAAATTCACTTTAAAAAAATTAAAATTATAATATAACCATATAATTAAGTGAGATGAAAAAGAAGTTTTGAAGTAAAATGCAATATTTTTCACTATTCATTAAAAAATGAACATTGTTAGAAAAATACCAAAAATTTATCTAAAGTGAATTTCAAAGTATCAATTCTAAAGAATAAGATTATTTTGACAAATATAGCTTTTAAAATTGTCAAAATATATATTTAAAAATGTTTCTCCATCAAAAGGAGGTAAAACAATATTTTAAAAATATTAGAGTATTTTTTCTTAAAATTGGATTCATTTTCATTTTAAGCCTCTAACATTTATTGGATAAGTGTAAAAATATTTAAAAAAAATATTTAATCATTTTTTAGATATTTCTGTTCATTCCTGCCATTACAATGGCTAGGCGTTAACTAATATTTAAAATAATATTATTATATTATTAGTGTGCAACGTAAGATTTCAAAGAAACTCGTTGTTGCGTATTAGGTACGCCATCGAGAATAGCATTACCTTTAAAGTAATATTAAAATTTTATTCACAAATATCGATAAATATTAGAATGTCAGATTTTTATTTACCCGGGATGTTACATCCTTCCCTCCTTTTGGGAATTGTGTCCTCGCAATTTTAAAATTGGGCTCGAAAACTTCATTGAACGCCCCACATTGGAAAAGAAGTAAATTAAACTATCACTTTAAAAGAAAGAAAGACATGTAAAAAGGTCACCTGAGACAAAAGATACTAGGATTCCATGAAAACATGGATATGGAGGAGAAAACAAACCATCATGTTCTGATGGAGAGTGATAGAAAACATGTTTAGGAGAAATTTAACCACCAGAAAATCACAAACTTGTGATGGGATAAATGGTATTTGATTCCCCAGTAGAAAAAGTTAACAGACAACATTTTTTTAAATTACTTTTCATTGAAGAATTTATTTATGAGCTTAACTAAATCATAAGGAAATATACTTACTTGTCGTGTAAACTTTTATCTCTTACTAGATTTCCTACAAAAACTCATATTTTCTCCAAAAGATGAGTATTTAGGATGACTTGTTCACATTAAGAGTGCTATAATCAACTACTAGAGAATCACCTAATCCAAAAAAGAGAAGTATATATTTCCCATGTCTTTAGACCAAAACCAAAACCCAAATTGTTAGTACGAGATCAGATAATACCCAAAAATGATAATCCTTTATAAAAATAACTACTACTCTTAATCTCTAAAATTTGTCAAACATTCTCCAAAGTTCGACAAAGACCATACTGTAAACAAATGTCCATAAAATTCTTTGAAGATAAACCAAACTATTATTGAAACCCAAATCTATGAAGGATTTAATCACATAGTCTTCCAAGGTAAATCTTAACATTTATCTCCAAATAAAATCAGTTACTCTTAAAGTCCCATACTGAAAAGTAATTAACCGAATCACATATCTTCCAAGATAGTTTAATAATTACCATTGATAACTCAAAATAAAATTATTCCCAATTCATAAGATCATCTAACTAAAAATAATTAGTCAAACTAATAAAGGACTTCACATAGCCCAGTGGTAGGTGATAAATACATGTTGCACTTTGGTTGTGGGTTCGATTCCCATAGCTTCATCCGACGCGATGGGTTGTCACACAGTCTGCATGTTTTCCCTTTTAAAAACCATATAATTTTTAACATTCCCCAAAAAAAGATAAATTCATCAAAAATTAACATAACATATTTTAACCACAAAGGTTATCTAATAACTTTCGTTTTGCATCCCAAAATGTATTAACCAGTAATTGCCTCAAATTCAAGGATCATATAAACTCAAATGGTTCTCTATAACTATATCCACAAAAGAACAGATCATTTTTCCTTGAATAAAATTTTCATATATCAAACATCATAATTACACATACTATAAAAAGTCTTCTAATGTAACCCCATCATCAAAATATCCTTAATACTTTTAAGAATTTTACCATCCTAAAATCTACCAAAACTCTTGAATCCCTTATATGCTGACTTCCTACTCATTCAACATTCTTCATGATCCATTAACCATTCCTTTCCAACTTATTCTAAAATACTTCTTTCCTACAAACAAAATCATGAATCATATCCCAAGATTCAATAATAGGAAAACATATGTTAAGAAATAATCCATACCTTTCATTGGTCATTGTCAGTTTCTTCATCCTCAATCGGAATGGCATTAGGTATTGGTAAATGAATATTTGTACGATCCTAGTGATCCCATTCCCAAAACTTTTTCGTAGGACATGTGTTTGCATAATGACCATGAACACCACATTTAAAACATTCAATTTGTCCTTCAGAAAGAAATTCATTCCCTTTCATAGAGTCAACTAGAAGCTTCCTTTTTCTATGGAAGGTTCTTGCTTTATGACCTTCATTTCCACATCTATAGCATCTTTCTGTCTCTTTGAAACATTTTCCTATGTGTTTCTTTCCACATATTTGACACATAGGTTTTTTAACATACTTACCTTTATGATTATTACCTGAACTTCCGTAGGGATTGGTTTCTCACATATATGATCCCTTATAAAAATCACTGAGGTTCAGGTGGTCAATAATGACTCCAGATAGTTGGTTGAGAATAAACACAAGAGTTCTCATTGCAGCTCCCATATCATGTAGTTGCCCATTCATGAAACTATCACAGTTTCCTTCACATCCACTGTTACTTTGGTGCCCGCTAGATCCAGCCATTTACTAAAACCAAAATGGTCAGTGTGAGTATATCAATAAAATCATCGTATAATAATGAGGAAGATAAACACTAATATATACTTATCTAAGTTATATAAAACTCATTTAACTTTCAATAAAATCAATGACTTCATCTAATATACTAACCATTGTGGTTATACACAACTTTTCACTTATTCTTAAACAAAACTCTAACCTCTAAAGTTATCTAAACCGACCTCTGATACCAACTATAAGGACCCAGCCTTAAAACATTACTTAATCTTGAATTAAATGAATAATTCACATTGAGGATCTTTTTAGGTTTAGAGTTTTAGATAATTAGGACATAACAATTACATCTCAAAGGATTAAAAAGTATACACTACTAATATAACCAATTTTTCACAACAATAAAAAAATCATTAAATAAAACAAGAGTTATTTTCTTGATATAAATCTTCCTGAATACTTCCTTTCTCTTACCCTTCTTTTTAACCTGTGAAAAATATTTCAAAAACATCGGATGAGCATAAAAATATCAGTAAGGGTTATAACATAATGAAAGGAAACATTAACCCACCACTAAATACAAATAAATGAAACCATAACTTTCCATCATAACATACCTTCTGAAATCATAAGACATAAAGGTAACTTGAGGCATTCATAACATTATTATGTTGGGAGTAACCCTGATGGTTACGTTTGAAATACCCATCCCAGTATATTCCCTAAATCTCTTCGAAGAAACCTTAGCTTTTAACTCCTTCGCATTACCCAATGAATTGGAGAGCTATCACGGGCTCACCCTCCATTAGTTTGTTATAGAACCACCCGTCTTCATAAACAATGCCCAAGAACCATAACAGAATCGTATCACATAAATCTTGCATAAAGAAAACATAACATTTCCACATTTCAATCACAAGGTATCAATAAAACACATTGATATAATCAAAAAATTATCAAAACCATTTTCAATACCAAAATAAAAAAAAATTAAAACATGGTATTTATTTTTCATTAAAAAAATTTATGGCTTGTTGAGGAATCCAAAACTCAAATAATGGTCACGGCGGCGGAGAAGTTGTTGTCACCCCCTACATAAGACAAAATATTCTTTTTTTTTGTTTAGTAAAACTCTTTTTATAAAAATATTCCTTTTGAATAAAAGTAAAATTTAATGGATTTTATACACCGTATAAAAGAATGTTGTGTATAAAACAAAATATGACTCAATGAAAGGAGATTGAGACGAAGTCCCTTACAAAGTTTGTATCCTTAGATTAAGGATAATTCAATTACATAATTCTGTGTGACAAATATAAATACACCCAATATAAGAGGATATTAAGTGTAAAACAATCAGAGTTCATACCCACATATTCATAGTATGAAATAATAAATAGATAGAGGTTTAACCCAAAAAATTGAAATTGGGTTAAGAAGTTCCCTTACAGAAATTCGACAGCATAACACAGTCACTTTAAAATTAAGAAATTGAGTTGATGAGAGGTAAAAAGTGTATCTCATCACTTGGTCATAACATTTAAAAAAATAAGGATATATAATAACATATCCCAACATAATAATATGTAAATTAATAGACCTAACAAAAAGAAGTCTTTCAAAAAGAGGAGGGTGAAAGGTTCCCTTACCGATTTTGGTAACTTTCGTAACATACACCCCATGAAATAAAGATCATACAATGAAGATGTAAATACCCATAAATTGAATTATTTTACACAAAGAATAAAATCATGGGCAGTAAAAATACTACACAAAAACGAAATAGTGGAAAATTTAGCATGAATCTCACAGGAATAAACGTCAGATGAAAGATCCATTACCAAAACTCGGCAGCCTAACGGTGCCACTTAAAACTTCAAAAAAAATGGATTGATGAGATCAAACAGGTTCTATCATCATATAAAAACAAAATTAACAGTAATATAAATATAAAATAACATCCCCCAACATAATAAAAAGGATCTTAAAGGAAATGACATAAAAGAGATTACTTAAAAAGAAAGAGAGAGGTGGGATCCCTTAACTCAAGTCCGACTTGTCTTGTTCGTTTCTTTATATTCATGAATAATAAACTTTTGTCAATTTATAATTGCTTAAGTAACTCTTGTAAAGATCATTATTAAATTCATATCAGATATTATAATGTGAGAATAATTAGTTAATTATGTGAGTTCATATCAGATATTTTTGTCGATATTTGGTACATGAGTCAAAAATGAACTTGTTTGAAAATAATTGTCCATGTAGTTATAAGTACATCATCTCCAGAATAGTATTAATAATTTAAATATCATATATATCCAGTAAATATTCATTTTATACTATTCAATAACATTGGGAGATAAAAAGAAAAGAAATGTACCGTTCATGGAGACGGTAGGTCGTACGTACGCATGAATGCTACTTTCATTTCTTTGTCATATTAATGTAATTAAAAATAAATGAGAGCTATATATATTATAATTCCATTATAATATATATGTTATATAGGTAACATAATTTCATTAATTTAATTCTTTATACATTCCATGTATTTCATGAACAAGTCACATATCTTGAGGGGGCGGTAGTCCACACTTCCTCATATGAAATTATCGCATTTGCAAAACATGCAAAGCATAAAGGTATGTTTTAAATTAAAAATACATAAGAATATAGAAAACATAAATAAAATATATTATATATATATATATATTACATTGACATCATTATGGACACCATGAGAGGTGGTAAGAGATAATTGAAAATCATCGTATCGTGAAGCAGTAGTTCGTCGTCCACAGAAACAGTATGTTCTTCACCCATTATATGGAGATGTGTGTAAGTGTAGCTCAAATAATTATCATAAAAACATACGAGTATATTTATGATACTTCTGTTGTTACAAATGAAATGAATAAAAATAGTTTAAGTGGTTGAAGAAGCAAAATAAAACAAAATAACATAAGAGAATACATTACCTTTAAATCGGGTAACTCGTTTTGATTTGAGACCAAAGGCTTCCTTGGGAAACATTCTGCCCAAAGTGAGGGTTCTAGAAGTAAGAGAGGGATGTGGAGAGACAATATGATCAGAGGTTGGAAAATCCAAGGGCTTGAGAGGTGTGGGTAAGGGGTAGAGTTACGGGGCCTTTTATAAGAGGGAGGAAGGGCACTCTTGGAAAGTCATGAAATGTTACTTTATTATATAATGATTTTGGGATTTTAAAGGTCCCACAATTATATATTCCGAGGATAAGGTGATAAGGGTTCTAAATCCACCCAACCTATAGGTTTTTTACAAGTATAAGTCTTATATTTTACCTTATATTTTCATTTTATTGAAATCGTTCATTAATGAGGTAATCACTGTATCATCACGGTATCATATATAAATTTATATATTTAATGTCTAAAAATTATAAAAAGAATACCATCATGTAGGAAATTTTTTTATCTTTCTAGTAACTATTTATAGTCAAAGATATCATTTATGTAAACGAAATTAAAATTGTCTTACTTAGAATATACAAACCTTTGTTATATTTCCTTTCTTTAAAAAATAATATGATAAAAAGTCACTATCACACTAAAGTGATTTCATGGGGCCCCAAAGTTGGAAAAAGGAATATCATGGTCGGACATGACACCAAAAAAATCATTATGACACATGTTGGGGTCATTTAATATTTTTATGATATTATTTTATTACCCTTCACTACCCGATTACTAATTAAACACGATAATTAAAGCTAATTACCGTCGTTAGTATTCATAATGCCCAAAAACAAAAGAACCTTAATTAAATAATTTGGACCTTATGAGTCCAAATGTGGAACCCATTTTACCAAATTCATAACACAGAAATTGTAGTAATTAATTTAAAAGTAAATCCCGTTGTCAAAACAAAAAACGGGTTTTTAAGAAGTAAAATTTATCACAAGATTGACTTGTTTTTACATCGAATTGAATAGTGAAATTACTTCTAATGAACACCATTTTATTAAGTGATAAAAACATAATTCAATTATAGTTTAAAAATAATTAAAATTACAATATATCTATAAAATAAAATGGATGAAAAGGCAGTTTTGAATTACAATGCTATATTTTTCACTATTCATTAAAAAAATGAACATTATCAGAAAAATACCTAAAATTCACCCTAAGCTATATTTTATATTCAAAATTCAAAAATTATGTTTATTTTATTAAATTAAAAACAAAGAAATTTCATTAATAAATTATATAGTTAATTCCCGCTGTCAAAACAAATAGCGTGTTTTTAAAAAACAATATATATCAAAAGATTGACACTTGTTTATGTCCATTTTCAAAGTGAAATTATTTCTGATGACCACAATTGGATTAAATGGTAAAAATATATTCTAATTACAATTTAAAACAATTAAATAGATAATCTAACCATATAGTTAATTTAGATGAAAAAGTAGTTCTGAAGTAAAATGGAGTATTTTCACTATTCATTAAAAAATGAACATTGTCAGAAAAATACCAAGAATTTATCCAAAGTAAATTTCAATGTCCCAATTATAAAGAATAAGTTTATTTTGAAAAATAGAGCTTATAAAATTTCCAAAAGTTAGATTTAAAAAAGTTTCGACATCAAAAGGCGGTAAAACAATCTTTAAAAAATATAAGAGTATTTATTCTTATAATTGGATTCATTTGCATTATAAGCCTCTACCATTTGTTGGATAAAAGTAAAAATATTTAACAAACATATGTAATCATTTTTTAGTTTGTTCTGTTCATTCTTTCCATTACAACGGCTAGGCTTTAACTGATATTTAAAATAATATTATTATATTATTAGTGTGCAACGTAAGATTTCAAAGAAACTCGTTGTTGCGTATTGGGTACGCCATCGAGCATAGAATTTTATTTAAAGTAATATTAACATTTTATTCACAAATATCGATAAATATTAGAATGTCATATTTTTTATTTATCTGAGATGTTACATCTTGGCCGGTACCACATATCATATCAATGATTGTTTCATTTTCATCTATTTTACTGGTTATGGAGTTGAAATGGACTTCTTGATTAGAATTTTTTATTGTTTTAACATTATATTTCTTTTCAAATACACATATATGTGTATTTATTCGTAAATATGTGTGTGTGTGTGTCTCTCTCTTTCTGTTGTATATATGTATGTATGTATGTATTTATTTATTTATAAACACACATTAAAAACATATTTAATTAATGTATTTAAAACTAATCTTATAAATATATATTAATATACAAATAACTATACAGATAAAAAATTATAACTAAAAATATATATAAATTAGTATAAATATAAATTAATATACGCATAAATATATATATACAAATATATTAATAAATATATATATATACAAATATATTAATAAATATATGTGTATTAATATAACTAAATATAATTATATTAATATGAGTCTATATTAATATATGAATAAATATAACTATATATATATATTAATATAAAAATAAATATATATATATATATATGAATAAATATATATGTATTAATATAACTAAATATATTTATATCAATATGAATCTATATTAATATACGAATAAATATAACTATATATAACTATATATATAAATATATATAAATATACGACTATATATATATATATATTAATATATGAATAAATATATATGTATTTATATAACTAAATATATTTATATTAATATGAATCTATATTAGTATATGAATAAATATAACTATATATATAAATAAATAGATATATCATTTAACAGAGAAAAAAACTAAATAGCTTAGTGGTAAAGGTGCAGGCGTGCAAGGGGGGAGGTCCTGGGTTCGAGTTCGGGTGGAAGAAGGGAGGCGTGCACGGGCATGTGGGGGATGCACGAGTAAGGGAATCATGTGGGAGAGTGGGGAGGGGGTCCTCTTTGCACTGATAAATGGGGGGGGTCAAGTGCTCTTAAAATCTCCCCCCATATTATATGTTCTTTTTAACTTTTTGTTTATTTTTTTTTGACTTTTACTAGCACTTAAAAAAATGCTGATAAAAGGTGTCTTTTATCAGTGCTAAAAAAAGCACTGATAAACGACCTTTTTATCATCACTTTGTTTACCACTGATAAAATAACCCTTTTATTAGTGCTTTTTAGCGCTAATAAGAGGGGCCTTTATTAGTGCTTTTTGAGAACTGATAAAAGGGACCCCCTTTTGCTTTTCCTTAATTAACAGTAGTTTTTAGCACTGTTAATGGCCTTTTCTAGCACTGATAAAGGCCATATTTTTAGTAGTGATGAATCACACACCTATATTCTCTGACAAAACCATGACACCATATTTTTGTGACAAGGTAGGGTACGTTGGGTGAAACATGATTGAAATGTCATTAATGGATAAGCTAAGGAAGGATTTGTATTTTTTATATTTATGGAAGTTTATATCTTGGCCCTTTGATTGGAATATAACTTTCCCCTAAATTGCATGGCCATGGTGTATCAATGTGTTTTTTTTAGATTGTCAATGAACAATATATTGAGCATATAGTTTTATGACACCATCAGGAAACCTAGTTGATGATATCTTATGAAAAATGGATTATATTCAACATTGAGCATTTGTATATAGTTGTCAATGTTGTGGAATTAAGATATTTCTCTTGGGTTCCTTATCCTGTATCTAAATAGTAATCTTGGACATTAGAAAATCCTTCTTAATTCCAATGAGAAAGAATCGTAGAGGGTGACACACTACGAGTTTCTGTTTTTTTATTAAATTCTATTTGAATTTAATTAATTCAATAAATATTATTCTCAATATTGAGGAATAATTTTATTCAATTTATATTGATTGCATAAATTTAAAAAATATACATTTATTCACCAATATGTGAATAAAAATATATCTCTTTAGTTTATTTACAATTTAATAAATATTTATTCCTCGTTATATCAATGAAATATTTGTTTATGAATAAAATATTTATTCATGTATTCAATAAATACTGAGGAGTTTGAATGGACCAGGACCACGTCTGGTGATAAATAATTATTTACAGGCTCGTAAATATTAGTTATCATTTTTGCAAGATAGTGCACAAAAAAAAATAATCATTATATTATTTTTATTTTGTGGAATGGGGTTTATTAAAAAATTAATATTGATTAAATACCATAATTAAGTTAAACAATATTCTAACAAAAACACTCCATCTATAAATAGCTTGTTTTGGCTATTGTGTATGTAATCAATAAAATTGAAAAATAGTGAATTTTTGCCCACAAAAAAATCTATTTTGACTCATCCACCTCTCACCCTCTCAAGAATATAAACACAAGAAAGATTTCTTCAAGATCTAAGAACAAGAAATCAATAATGAAAAACGCAAGGCATTTGATTCACCGTGCTTGCACCCGAAGATCAAGTGGTATTGCTCAAAGAGAATTGGATCACTTGTGGATAATTGCTAGAGATATTGTACTCTTGGATCCTCACAAGCACATCGAAGGAAATATAAAATGGTTTTTTCAGACAATTGACATCAACTACGAAGAAAAAAAACATAAGAAATTTTAATTTCATTCTTCCAGAATAAATGAATTAATTAAAAAAATAACATGAAAGATACTATATTTGGGTTTCAAGAAATTTAAATTACAATAAGTTTTAATTATCAAATCACCCACCATGTGGTTTTGGTGTGCTCATAACCATAAACACTATCATGTTATGATATTCTCATGTGTAAAAAGTAAATCCAAAATAAAGACACAAATGAAAATCCCCAAAATTGGTCTCGACATTGAGCAGAGTCTCATCATCTAAGATATATCCCATAAGTCCCAAATCAACTATCTATCATCAAGCCTTTTCCATTATACAGGCCTACAACTGTGATGTCTTCTTGGGTACCAATAGTGACCTGAGCAGGGTGTGAGTACAACCCAGTAAGTAACCACCTACGATGTCTAAATCAAAATTCATTCTAAAAAATAGTGTATGTAGATATACAAGGAAATAATATAAAATTCATTGAAAGAAACCCCATTTTAAAAATAAACATTTATTGATTAACCTTTTTGGACCTCAAGTTCCAAAGTGACACCCAGGCCAACCAACCTGCTTCCACCCATGCCAGTCGTATGAACCATGTACCACAGGGGATGCACACTCTATGAAAAAAAGGTATTCATCACTTATTTATATCTTTGTATCAAGGATCAAAATTCCATGTTCCCACACCATGTAAAATGTTATTAATTACCAACACATCATCCCAACATCAAAACCATGCATAAACATCTATGGTACCCATAGCATTAGTCTATAATAAGTATAAAGATGAGGAGTATCATTCTAGCCTCCCAATCCATACCACCATTTAAAACTTCCAAGATTGATAATTGTTGACCTTTTAACACACTAAGGTAACAAGGTGTTCCATTTCAATATTAATTATTCACCATAGTATAACATACAACCATTAAATATTATTTAAAACCATTTAACAACTTAATCATGCCCCTTTTTGATTATTTACCATTTCCTCCTTTTATAATGTCATCAAAAATTTAATTCCTATGTTAATCCAAACATCCCCTTATACAATTATAACCATCCAAGAAAAATGTATAACTATTTTAAGCTCTTAATCCCCCTATTCTACCACTTAAACACAATATTAAAATTTATGAGGAAATTAGAACACCCCAAGGGTGGTCTTAGGTCTAGTCTCATAGTCTTCAATGGACCTAATGAGTTCCTTTAAGGGTCTAAAATATTACTTAAAGGACAAATATTTTTTTCTTTAATCAAAGAATCAAATTTACAATATGTAAGAATTATTTCTCATATGAAATACACTTGAATTATAATAATAATATAGAAAATTCTCTTAGACCACCTTACAGAGGCTTCTTGGTAACCAATATTACATCCTTGAAATTTGATTCATGCTAAAATGGTCACAAACAGAAAAGAATTAAATACCCATGAAATAGAGAATATGAGACATAAATGATGAGGAACAACAAAGCAATGAAGCATCGATAAAATAGTCAGAAATAGACTTGGATACATACATGGTTCTTCAAATCACAAGAAAGGGCACTTCGATTAGCCTAATATTGAAGGTGTTTTTCACATGAAAGAGGCAGAGGAGATTGGGGTGCACTAGGGTCTAATGGGACTGAAATGGGGGAGAAAATCAGGTGAGTTAATATAAATCTCGAGAGGGAAAGTGGTAATTTTATCACTTTTAATGAGGTGCATGGTTTATCCGTGAGGTTTTGAAAACTATGCACCAACCGTGTGAGTGCCACTTTCCAAGGAAAAATCCACTCACATGGTTTACTAAGTCGCCTCACATGGTCTTAAAAACCATACTTCCCCCTAAACTGAGTCACTTGGTCATGGTGCATGGTTAGCACTAAACATGCGCTAACTATGTATAATGTGCTATAAGCCCAGTTTTCCACATTCTCAGGTTCAAAATTCCTAGAACCCTTCCAAGACCTTTCCTACTCTTATGAAATCATTCAGAAATATATTTAAAAGGAATTTTACCCAAATTAAAATAAAAATGTACCTCAATAATGGTTAGGATCTTATAACTTCCACACCATATAGCAGATCATCATCGAGCTGCGCTCCCCCACACCACTAAACATCCAAAGAAAAATCTCAGGCTACTAGGTCCACATATTAGATTCCCTCTCCCAATTTTCCTATTGAACAAAGACATTATTCCACAACACTTGGGCTAATAGCATAGTATTACCCTAATGAGTTTTATCACTATGATTCACAAACTGAATCAGATACTTCTTAAAGGTTACATCAACCTAAATCTCAACATAATCAATAAAAATCACATTATAAGGGTAAGGGTGATACTAACAAAGTTATGACACGTGAAAACTGTCATGAATTGAACTATGCCATTGTTGAAATTCCAATTGATCTGTTACTAAAGTGATCCTCTCCATAATATCGAATGGACCAACATACGTGGGTACCAACTTACCATATTTATGAATCTAATGGTTACCCAGTCTCGACGATGCATGAAGGAATTATTGGTCACCCATTGAAAACATGGGAGGTTTACGGCATCGATCGATGAATGAATTCTATCTAATTTGGGATATGAACATATTCTTTCAGATCAATTGGACATATTTCAATGTATCTTTCACAAGAATCAACCCAAAAAACTATGATTCTCCAACATCCATCTAGTATAAAGGTGATTTATAAGATCTAACTTATGGTTCATCTTAGGGGTCCATCTGAATAGTCATCTGATAACTATTTCTATAAGAAAACTCAACAAGATCTAGGTGCTTCTCTTATGTTCTGCCAAAATTTATGATGCATGATCTCAATAAGTCATCTATCACATGAATAGTCTATTCTGATTTCTTTTCCATCTAGAGGTGGTAGGAAGTTCTCTAAAACACATGTGTATCGAAGGAATTATTAAATCCTTTCTAGAACACATGAAGTAAAACAAGGATCATGATTTGGAACAACACTTACAGGTGCCATGTGAAAACATAATATCACCAAAACATATAGCTTACCTAATTCATTGATGTTAAAAGTATCCTGAATTAGTATGAAGTTCTTTTCCTTTTTCAATCGGCCCACAATCACCCATTTCATGTAACTCTTTTCATAAGTTCTGAGTAAACCCACCACGAAATCTATGGTAACATCCTCCCACTTCCATTTCAGAATGGAAAAATATTGTAATAGACCAACATGCCACTGATCCTAAACCTTCACCTACTGAAAGGTGTATCATTTCATCATAAAACCTATGATATTCTTCTTCATCCATGTCCATCAATACTATCTATGAAGATCACAATACATTTTGGTCAAATTAGGGTGTACCGTGCATTTTGAATCATGAAACGCATGCATTATCTCCTCATATATACTCATAGAAACAAAAAATGTCCATGAATGTGGATAACCTCATCTCCATCAACAGTCTAGTGAGGATGTTTCTCCCCACCATAAATTTTTTCCCTCAACACCAGGAACATTGGATCTTCATACTACCTCCTCTTGATCCGATTCAGAAGAGAGGGTACAATAGATATGGGTGTGAGGGTCATATTTTCCCACTCCTCCTAAACACCTATACGAATATTATTGATTAAGGCCGTCATATTCCACTTAGAACATGACTCATGAACCACCTGATTCTATGTCTTCTGACTCAAAGCATCAACAACATTATTTACTTTTCTCAACATATATGCTAGTTCAAAAATAAGGAATTTCATGTACTCAATCCGTCTCTTTTTTCAAGTATTTCGATCATGCTAGTAGAATATATATTTAAGTCTCTTATGATTAGTATAAATAATAAAAAATTTACCCATTAGATAAATCCTCCAACATTTTAATGTGGGACCCACTATGTCTAACTTGTGATTGTGTGTAGGATAGTTTTTTTTCATGTTGTCTCACTTTATGTGATCTATATGCCACAACGTGATCCCCTTGCATCAACACTACCCTAAGACCAATCCCTAAATTATTAAAATATATAGTATTTTTCTTATCTGGTTTGGGTAAGATCAAAATCAGTGTTATATTATAATTTTTATTTAGAATCTAGAGAGAATTATCACATACCCTAGACCACAAAAAGATTATTCCCTTATTATTTATCCATGATAGAGACATTTCCATGTGATAAAATGATTTGATAAAACATTGATAGTAGTTTGATAAACCCAAAATGATTCAGATGTCAAAAATATTCATAGGTTTCTCCCAAATAATAACTATTCAGACCTTCTCAGGTTCCACTGACACACTTTCTTCCATGATTATATGAACCAAAAAATTTACCTTGTCAATCCAAAAATTGATTTTATAAATCTTGGTGTGTAGATAATCTTCTCTCAACATACTCAGTATGATGTCTGGATGTCAGGAATGATCTTCTCTAGAATGAGAGTACACTAACATTTCATCAATGAATACCACCAAAAAATGTTCTAAATATGGGTGAAATATTAAATTATTAAAGTCTATGAACATAGTAGGATATTCATTTATCCCAAATAGAATCACAAAAAAAATCATATAATCTATAACTAATTAAAAAATTAGTCTATGGTATATCAGATAGTCTCACCCTTAATTGATGGTACCCTGAACATAAATCAATATTAAGGAATACATAGGAACCCATCACCTAGTAAAATAAATATAAATACATGGAAGAGGATACCATCCCTTAATTTACATTTTGTTCTACTTCCAATAATCAACACATAAATGTAACATTCCATTAACCTCCATAGATAATTTTATTGGAGAACCCCAAGGTGACATACTCGGCCTAATGAACCCTTTAAACTCCAATTCCTCCAAATGAGCCCTAATATATTAAAGATAAATTAGTTCCATTCTATAAAGAGAAATGGAGACTGGATCAACCTGAGACACCAACTCAATAGTAAATTCAATCTCCCTCTCTGGTGGAAATATTGAAAACTACTTAGGAAACAAATCCTGAAACTTATCCACTAAAGGAGATAAAACATCCTACTCCAGTACCCGCATCATCTAGAATATGACTATAAACATAATATGTGAGGTCACGCAGTTACTAAATAATTGGACTTGCATAACCATCTTTGTTATCTCATTTTCCATTATGATCATAGTTTCCTCCCTTAGGAGATGTGAAAGTCAGCCTCCTACAGTAACAGTCAATGTGGGCTAATAAGTTAACCAACCATTACATTACCAATATAAATAAAAACCATCTCATCTCATTTAAAAACAACTCCCAAAGGATATAATACCAACCAATATCTAGAGAAAACTCTTTACAATGATGTATACCCTCCGATTAAACCCCTAACATGGTGTCGATCAATAATATCCCATGCATGAATTTCAATGTTAGGATCAAAACATTTAAAACAAGTAGATATAAAATAATAAGAAACTCTTGTATTGATTAAAGAACTAAAAATCATACAATCCACAATAATTTCACATCGAGAAATCGATGTCCCATCTACATTACCTGCAATAGTAGGTTGAATTACATACATATGACTTTTCCCTCAATCCTAAGCTCCTATTTAAGTCTCTTGAACTTTGATACTCTATTGATATGGTCACTCATGTCCTCGAGTACCTTATCCTTCATTCTAACTGGCAAGACAAGTTTAACTATAACTTCCAAACTGATATGCAGTAGTAGATCCTCTCCTAGTGCTCGGTGTTGGCCTAGGTCCTCCATCACTACCCATCTTCCAAGGGTTTATGAAGAACATTTATTCATGTCCCATACTATAAAAATATCAGAACCCTACTAGTGGTGGAGGAAACTAACCTCTCATGTGACCAGTCCTGTAGTACTAATAATAGAATTCTTAATCACTTACCTCAGAGGCCAATCCTCCCCCCAAGATACTCTAACATCCACCACCTTGGAAGAAGTTATCATATTGAGGCTTTCTACTATCTAAATATATGCTTCTAGATCACCTATTCGTAACTATATTTCCACCACTAGGTACCTCCCTCAGGTTCCCCTTAGATATGAGAGCTAGATTTACCACCTTAATGAACATATTTAGGCAGAAAATATTTACACGAGACTTGATATTACATATAATTCAATTCTAAAAACATTCCACCCTACCGACCTCATATCCTACCAATGTTGGAACAAAACACTTCAAGTTAGTAAATCGAACAACATAATCCATCACTAAAATATTTTCCTGAGTAAAATGTAGAAACATAGTAGTTCATTCCTATCTCAGGGTCTCTGGGTAAAAGTGTTCGAATAAATTATCTTGGATGTATTTCTAAGTCATTCTTTCTAGATGCTCATCCAAGTATTGAATGTCAAACCAGTGATTCACTTTATTCCTATAACATGTAATCTAAAAACATAACCCTCCTCTTCGAAGCAGTCTCCAAATTTTCAATAATTATCATGATTTACTCAATCAATAACATAGCTACCTCAGGACCACCCTCTCCAGTGAATTTCATAGAATGTTGTAGTTGGAAATACCTAGTTAGATCAAACATAATCGACAAAACCTACACTAGATCTCTCTCTATAAACTTCATAAAGCATGTTAATTTATCATGAAATTTCTCATATGTCCTATCACCTAGAACCAATGGGATCTCTGGTCGTACTACTGAAGGTGTATTCTCAACAATTTCCTCTTATCATTTAATCATAGAATGTCTTCAACAAGTCCTCACACTACAATCCCAATTTGTATTTTTTTGGGGAATATTCCATATAATTTACATGGTTATAGAATATAGGGTTGACAACTATACATAATAAAGCTACTCTATATACACTATCCTAATAGACATAACTTCACTATTGTAACTACACCCAACCATCCTTGTACAGGGACACCATATAACTCAATGTAAAACTAATATTTTGATTTACCATATTTTTTTAACACCCTTTTAACAAATAAAATTAATTTAATTAAATTTAAAATAGTTTAAACCACTTTATTAGGCATTATTCGTTTAGAATCAATAAAGGACCAAAAAAAATTCCCATACCCTAATTTTTTATGTCAAATAAACATATCATAATATGATCTTCTATGTGCTCTTAATATGAGGCATGTTAAATAAAACCCTAGGTTCTTGAAATGATGCATGAATACACAATCAATTTCATACTATTACAAGAGTAAAATCTCATAAAACAGTAACATCACACTCTAGGTGCATTACCTTAGGTGAAATAATATCTCAAATGTTAAAAGGGAACCACCAGAACAACAATACCACCCTTGGTAACTTGGGTTTCCCATTACAGGTGGGTTAGATACTCCCATGAATGTGCTAATTACCAAGCCCCAAAACATCATAGTCTCATGTATACCTTTCCTAAATAGTAAATAAAAAGAAAATATCTAGATCTTAGAAACCACTTTCTAACATCTCGACCCAGCTGACTCTATAATAGTATCTAAATCTATTTGCCACAGGACCTCAAGCATTCTTCCTCATATACTATAGGATTCCAAATAATAAACATGGTATATTATGGAATGTGGGGAGACTATACCCTATTTATCAGAGTGAAATAATTGTCTAAATAATAATAAATAATATAAACCCATAACCAAACATCACATAACCCACTCCCAAAACATGGTAAGTGCTCACAAAATAATAAAACAAACACTATCAGGTCATGATAGTCTCATGTGCCAAAAGGAACCCCAAAATAAAGACAAAACTGAAAATCCAAAAAACAAGTTCCCATATATAAGTTGGTACTCTCATCTAATATCCATCCCATAAGTCTCAAAACATCCATCTATCACAAAGAATCTTCAATTATCAATTTCTACAAACATAAAGTCTACTCGGGTACCAATGGTGGCCCGACCAGGGTGTGAGTACAACTCAGTAGGACACCACCAACAATGTATAAAGAAAAATATAGTCTAAAAAACATGTTATATAGATGTAAGAATAAATAATATACATCATAATAAAATAAATAACATTTTAAAAATAAAGAGTTACTGATTAACCTTTTTGTCCCTTAGGTTCCAATGTGACAACTTGGCCAACTAACCCGCTTCATCTCATGTCGGTCATCTGAACCATATATTGTAGAGGATACACACTTAAAAAAACAAATGTAAAAACAAATTGTTTAAATATAGGTATCATGGAGTATCATCCTATGTTACCACACCATCTCAAATTCTATTAGCGCCTAAATAATCAGTTCATCATCTAAACCAAGCATAAACATCAGTGGTGCTCAGAGCGTCAGTCTGGAACCAACCAAAAGATGAGGAGCATCAATCAAACATCCCAAATCATACCAATACTTACAATTTTTTAGGTTTATCATCATTGACCCTTTAACACACTAAGATAATAAGGTGTTCTATTTCAACATCCAATATTCACCATTTTCTATCATAATCAGCACCTTTAACCTAACTAAATGATTAAGAATTTCTATTTTTATTCATATAGAACAACTGTTAAAAGTTCTTTAAATCCATATAAGAAATGAAACATTATCATTTATAATCATTTACCATTTATCCCTTTTATCATGTCATAAAATATTTAATTCCTATGTTAATCCAAATAACAACTTATGACATGCTAGGATGACATGCAACTAGTCTAACAAGGTTAATCTTTTAATCCCCATATTCCACCATTTAAACCCCGTATTAAAGTTTCCAAGGAAATTGGAACACCCCATAGGTGTTCATGGTTCTGTTCATCTAGTCACCAATAAACCTAATAGGTTTCATGAAGGGTATAAGGCATCACTTAAAGACTAGGCCTATTTTTTCCTTTTTCAAGGAAACCAATTCACATCACTTAGGATCAACTGCATAGATGAAATTCACTTGAATAATAAAAATACTATGGGAAACGTTCATAGACCACCTAACTTAGGCTCATAGTTAATCACTCATCCAACCACAACCTTTGATCTAAGAAAAAATGGGAAAAAACATAAAAGAAGATAACTCCATGGAAATAGATATTATGATACAAAAATAAAGAGGGAAAACCAAGTAGTGAATCAGTAATAGAATATAATGAACCCCACTCATAGACTTTCCTGAGGCTTTGAATCATAAAAAACACTTTCAACAGCCTAATATCGAAGGAATTTCTCCATTGTAAGAGGAGTAGGGTATTAGGGCATACTAGTGTCTGTTGTGACTGAAATGGGTGAGAAAATCAGGTAATTTTCTATAAATATTGGGATAGAAAAGTGGTAATATTTTAATTTTAATGAGGCACATGGTTTGGCTAGATAATTTTCCAAAACTTGTTCAAACTGTGTGAGCCCCACATTCCAAGACCAACACCACTCACATAGTCTCTTGGGTTACCTTACATAGTTTTCCAAATTATGATTACCTTTAAACCAAGACACACGGTCATGGGAAAGGTTAGTATTAACTATGAACCACCTGTGTGTCATGTGTTGTATGTCCCATTTTCTATATTTTCAAGTATCAAACCCCCAAAATGCTCATAATACCTTCCCAATATAAAGAAATAATTCCATAAACTATTTAAAAATATTTTATACAAAATTAAAATAAAAATATACCTCAATAAAGTTTGGGATCATACATAAACCCAAATAATTTTTTACTTTGTCAAACATTGAAAAATCATTGTTTGATCTTCAACTGCTAAATATGAAAAATATTTTTAAGTGGTATAAAATGAAATCAACCACATACTAATTCAACTTATGAAAATTATTTTATAATGTACAAAAAATACACATCATTGAAAATATTAACTTTTAGAATATTTCTCATAAAAATATTTAAGAATTAAAGATCATAACATTTAATAATTGATCATTACTAATCATTTTACCAATCTAAATATTCAAGGAATTTCAAATTTCACATAGATTATTCAATTTATTTGAATTCATCATTAACAACTAACATTAATCAAATGATTATCTAAAAATGAAGTCAAATGTATATGGCCAACAACACACGTGTCATTGGAGACATGAATATTTAATATTTATAAGCATACTTACTACCTATAACTAGTAATATGGTAAGTGGGTCGAACCCTAGGGAAGGACTGATTTGTGCTAGTGACCAAAAATAAGACAAAAGAAAAATTTAAACAAAATACAATAAGAAACAATTTAGGATTATCAAGAAATAGTGAATGAGAATGAAGAATTGTGCGAGTGGGAAATTGAGTGTGAGTTCAAATGGGTAGGAAAGACCAAAAAACAAATATAATGAGAGCAACCAATTAATGGATAAGTGAAAATCATCTGGATTCTTTTTATAATAATTTCTACCTATTCATGAATTTCAATTTAAAGATCTGGAACTAATTCCAAGAGGCTAACTAGATATTTCATTAATTCAACTTATGACTGATTGTCCTCTATTATTTATTAACTACAGAAATTATTTGACCACCAAGAGAGAACCAATCAACTATCACCAAGTTCAAATTTTCAACTGAACTCAGTATGCCTATCATTCATTTCCCTGATTCACATTTCATTTAAATCCTCATATTGAGTAAATATTTAATTAAATTCTGATAAAGATTAGTTTTCAATGTTTCTTAATGTTTTGCAAAAAATGGTTGTTCGAAGAAAGAGAGAGAGAAGCATTTTATAGAAGAAAAATATATGAACATAGTAAAATGGATTAACCAATTAAGACTATTCCTAAAAAATATATTAGATGAAAATCATGGTGGAACTAAACATATTAAAATATTTAAAAATAAATAAGTTAATGTTGATATAAAATAAAGAAAATAGAAGGAAAGGGGAGAAGAGTCTTCTCTCACCGGGCTCGATCTCTAGAAACATTGAATTTTCCCAATTCCTTATTCTCTTCCAACAACATGTGGTGAATGGTAAGTGGTGTGATCTCTAGTCTCACACTCCTTAGATGAAGATGTTTGGTGAAGTGATAGTTTTGAAATGGGGTTGTGGAAAGTCTCCACTACCTGTATGGTTCTTGAATGTAGTTTCAAGCTCCTATCACTGATATAGAATGACTTCTCTCTCCACTGCATGGCATGTTTACTATGCCTCTCTCTCCTAATTGGTGAGTAGGTCACAAAATCCCTCTCAAAACAAATCTTAGCTTGTGTAATATAGCATAATCCTACACCTGGATGCTATCAATGTGTAATGATCAATGGCTTGGATTGCTAAGTGAGGCGGCCTCCCATGATCTCTTCTTGAAAACATTTTTCCTTATTCAAATAAAAGGAATAAGTGTCAAGAAATAAAAAAGCTTCAATTTGGATTATATATATAACCTAATTATGTTATACTAAATATATACATAAATATTTATATGCATTTTTTATATTAATACACTAATAAAATAAATATTTTTATTTAAATAATAATAACTATTATATAGAAATAAAAAGTTATTTAAAATATATATAATAATTAAAATATATATTTACAAATACCAACTATTATTATTATTACTAATATTATTCATATATGTATATATAATTACATTTATAGATATTAACATATATTCACTCAATTTACTTATATTAATATACACATAGATATAAGTATTTAAATATATATTTATTATTAATATATTGTTATTTATTATTTTTATTATTATTATTTATACTAATTATTATTTTTTGGTTTTATTTTCCTTTTATTTAATTTTTCACTTTTTTCTTGTCAAGTTGTGTATATGTTTTTTTCTCCTAGTGTGGGGGAAAACTTTTCCAGGATTTGGGAGGAGGCTTCTCCACATGGGGGCTCGGTCGTGGATTCTTTAGGCTATAGTGGTGGTGATAGTTTGAGAAACTCGACTCATGATGGAACTTCGTGGTGGTGCAGTGGCATCATGGAATATCTTTGTAATCTAGATTTGGTTGAAAGATTCATCATCTACCATGGTGATATCTTGGTGAGGGAGCTCGACTCATATTCCCCCATATAAGATTTGGTGGGTCTCAACTCAATGGCAGGGGTGTTCTTCTTCCATGTCGTGAAAGATTAGATGGCTTAGTCTACTAGTGGATCCACCTTTTCTTCACTTAGTGGTGGTCGGATTCCTCGGATCTGGAGGTGCATAGTGCTAATTGGAATCATGGTGGTGAAAATATATGTTTCGTCCTAGGCTCTTCATTGGTAGTGGTGGATCATCTTCAGAAAAAATGGTGGTAATTACGACCTTCTACAGTGGGTTCCAAATTCTCCAGATCTAAAAAATTGGGTATTTTTAGGTTCCTTTATTTTGGGTTTGGTTTCATTGTGGTGCTCGATGAATTTTTATGGAGGAGGAAATATTCTACCAGCTGGTGATGGGTGCGGCAAAGGCCAATGATGGGTACAACTGGTAGTGGGTGTTGTCCAACATGAGCAACATCTGGCGGTGGGTGTTGGACAATGGTAGCAGTGACTATAAGTGGGTGAAGCTAGCGATAGGTGGATTTTATGATTGCAGTCAGAAAGTGGTTCTGGGTATTCAGGTGGTGGGTGATCTAGAGGATGAAACCTAGCATTGGATGGGTTGTGGTGAAGGCTTGTGGTGGCATGAGGGTTTGCCGGTAGACAGAAGCAACGACAACAAGATGCCTTTTATGTAGTGGTGGTTGCACCAGGCAGTGGAACTGAGTGGTGATAGTAAGGGATAGGGGTGGCTATACTTTGATGGTATATTTTTTGTCTATCAAAAAAATAATGTTAATCAATAGATTTCAAAATTACAAAACAATTGAAAAAAAACAAATTAAAAATTAATATAAAAAGCTTATTTATTTTAAAATTAAAATAAAACAAAATAATGAATTAATTAATTAATTTTGTTATATTAAAACAATGAAAACCTTAGAAAAAATAAATTAATTACTACGATAGTGAAAATAAATAAATTAAATTAAATAAAAAATTAGTTAAAAAATGAAGAGTTTTTAGTTAGATAAATAATTATAAAAATAAAAGAATATATTAAAAATTAATTTTATAATTTTAAAATGATTAAATTGAAATAATGAAATAATTAAAATAATAAAAATGAACAAATATAATTATAAAAAAATGGATGAAAATTTTAACTTAAAAAAATTAATTACTAATCATTAAAATACTCAAAAATAACTCAAAAAAAAATTAAAATTCAGATTTGAAGAAGAAATTAATGGTTTAATAATTAAATAAAATAAATAAAACAATTGAAAATAATTAAACAAAATACATTACAATACTAATAATAACAAAATTAATTAAAGTAAATGATTTGGAATGTGTGTTAAAAAACAGCCACATCAAACTCTTCCGCACATAAATATTTTTTCCTCAAAAAATTTCATTCTTTTTTTATTTTTTTAAAAAAATGATTTTTAACAATCATTTCAAAGTGATTAAGTTTATATTTTTAAAACTATAGGAACAAAAATGGAGGTGGGTGAGGATTTACAAGGAAATGTTAACAGAAGGTCCTACCTAAATTCAAATACCCACTAGAAATTAAGGGAACAAAAACACATTAAACATTAAAAATTTCATGCCTCCAATATGAAGTCACCTACTTCCTTACTTCAATTCCAATTCATGTTCCAATTCTAAGAGTGATTTCTAGTTAGATAAAAGGGGAAATAAAATCTTAACAAAAAGTACCTTCAATTTTCACTTTAACCTAGGTTTCAAACATAAAAGATCAAATTTTTATCACTTTATTAAATAAAATGAAATTATTTTCATACAATTAAATTTTCCCCTTATTCATCTATGTTCAAAATTTTCTTCACCTTAATGAACTCATTTTTTGACTACTAGTCACTGAATAGTTTTTTTCTTTCTCTTTCTTAATTTTTTTTTATTTTTTCCAATTATTGTATCTTGTGAAAAGCATCGTGAAGATACTATTTTTGATGTATACAAAGGTCTTACACACAAAATCAGTGACTAGAGTCTTATATTTTCACCATGGGAAACCATTTTCTCATTTTAATCCGGTTTCAAAGGCCATATATGATCATTATTTGAGTTGGCTCCCTAAGGTGATTACACTTTAAAAGGTGAATCCCCCATGATAGAGTTCAAATTTCTAGTTTCCTACATGTATGATCATAATTACACAAATATCTATCATATATCACTCCATTTTCTAAGTTCCTAAATAGAATATTCATAAAAAGTAGTGTGCAACTCCACTTAGTAATCATGCATCCCCAGTAATTTTAGAAACAGTGATACCCTCAAAAACAAGTATGTAATTATTCTATCAGGAAATAATTATGTGAAAAATGTATCCTAAATACCCTCAGGTATTGAAATAATTCACAAAAAATTGACCATTTTTTTACAAAAAAAAGGGAAAATTTTATGTATCTAGAATTTAATCTACAGCATATCACATAATAAAACCCCATATCCCCCACACTTAAAACTCCAAAATGTCTCCATTATCGACTCATAAGGTTGGAGACATAGTAGAAACAATTTTATTCAAATGGACAGAAAGAATAATCATATAAAAGGTGCTATGTTATGGGGTAATAGGGAAGTTTAATGAAGAATTGCTTTCCACATCAATAAAAAAACACCAAAACAAAAAACAAATACAAAAGACCCCTACATCCCACCACTAGAAAATAAAGCTTCTTTTCAAAAGTTTATGATTTTAGTTTTTATAAATAGAAAAAAAATCAATATATTTCAAATAGTATTATGATGACCAATTATTTAAAGTAATAGTTGAATCAAAGTGAATGAAATGGGTGGAAGCAAGTCTCACAATACAGTTTATCTCAATATTCAACTCACTAGATTCTATAAATATAACACCCATTGAAAAATAGATTCAAAAAATTCAAAAAATCAGGGGGTATTCCCCTACACTTATGTCACAAAATTAGGTAGAAAAAAATTAAAAGTGAATATAAATAGAAAAAGAACAACAAAAATTCCCTGAATGTGGGATCTTTGAGCATTAAAATTAATTCACAAGTTTCTCTTATACGATACTATTTCAAGTTCTCTGGTTGTCCCTCTCTATTTCGCTCAAGTTTTATAAAATATTAATAACATTCTAGAATATAAAGTTGAAGAAAAAATTTAACCATAGTTTGAGTGAATGAGGTTTTATCTCGATGATGCAGTGTATTGCTCCTTTGGTTTTCCATTGCTGAGTTTCTTACAAAAGAAACACTCTTACGGCAAAAAATAATGTGACACCATTATATAAGCATGATAGTAGATAAGATAATCAAGTATCAAGAGTTATATTTATTGAAAAAAATAAAAAATAAAATAAAATAAAATAAAAAATATGATTTAGTTTCCCTAATACACATAATGTATAGTCCTCTATTATAATTGAGAGAGATTCATCCTTCAAGCAAAACAACGGAAGCCAATACCTTTAGATTCTCTTAAAATAAACGTTTGATCCTATAAAAATTGACCAATAATGGTTTTTTTCTACTAAAACTAGCTCCAGAGCTCCATTAACAAGAACTCTCAGAATGGTGAAGGGTCTTGACCACTTGGTTTTCAATTTTCCTAGGAAAAGTTTCAGCCTAGAATTAAACAGGAGGACCAAATGACCAACCTTGAAATTTCTATTCTTAATTATTGAGTCTTGAAATGATTTTTTTCATTCTTTTTAAATTTCATCATTTCCTTATGTTTACCTCCTAATTTCAACTATCTCACTCAGCTCTAGAAACCACCTCTCACTAGAGGCCTTGAAGTCATATTCCAGAGCCTTCACTATAAAAAAATACTTTTGATATAATTCCATATGGAAATGGAAAGACATTCCAAAGAGAAGCATGTATGGGGAAATCCCAATGTAATACTTAGATGTATTTCTATAGGCCCACAGAGCCTCATGTTGCTTCATAGACTAATCCTTTCTTGAGTTATAAAGTTTATTCTCTAATAACTGTTATGCTCTCTATTAGTAACTTCAGCTATCCCACTTGATTCTAGGTGGTAAGTGCTTCCAATTATATGGAGCATTCATATTTCTCTATTAAATTCTTAAAATTGTAATTTTTTAAATGGTTTATATTATTTGTAATGAATTCTCAAGGAACTCCAAACCCAAAAATATATTTTTCATGATGCATTTCACCACACTTGCAGCAAGAATATTTGGTAGAGCCATTACATCAACCCACTTGGACACATATTCCACAACCTAAAGAATATATTCATTCACATTAAATGATGGGAAGGGTAACATAAAAACAAAGCCCCAAACATCAAGAAAAGGGTCATCCACCCTTAGGGTAACATTTTAACTCAAAACTAAACATTTTTCTTTGATTCAGCAAAAGTTCATTGGGAATAAAAAATCCAGAAAATTAGCATAATTTGGAAACCCAGAAGATTGCAACACAGAAGCATCAAAAAATTATTCATCCAAGAATGAGGAGTTGATCTCCCTTTGTTCCTTAATTTTTGTATCAGGAATCCTAGAAAAGCAGTTTAAAACCAAATTATCATCACATTTTTATCCTTGATTACCATATCAAATTCTTTTAACAGAAGATTCCACCTATTGAGCTTAGGTTTTGAGTCCTTATTATCCATCGAGTACTTGAGGGTGGACTGGTCAGCAAAAATGACCACCTTAGACCCTATCAAGTACATTATAAATTTTTATAGGGAAAACATGATAGATTCCAATTCTTTTTTAGTGGTGGAATAATTTTTATAAGAATAATCCAACTACTTTCTAGCTTATTAAAAGACATGCAACTTTATATCCTTACTCTGAACTAAAATCACACCCATAGCTTGGTCACTAGCATCACACATTACATTAAATGGGAACTTCCTATTTTGGTAAGTGATCACTAGTGTGGTATTTAGTTTCTCCATAATAAATATAAAGGACTCCAGGAATTTATCATAAAAAATAAAAGGCATGTCCTTAATAATAAGTGAGCATAGTGGTCTGGTGATCTTAGAAAAATCATTAATAAACCTCCTGTAAAATCTAACATGGTCTAAAAAACATCTAATCCCCTTCAAATTCTAAGGTGGTGGTAGCTTTTGGATAACTTCAATCTTATAAATATCTACCTCAAACCCCTTATTAGAAACATTTTGTCCCAATACAATTCCCTTAGTAGCTATGAAATGACACTTTTTCTAATTTAAAACAAGATTTGTCTCTTGGGATCTTTCCAAAATATTTCCAAATTTTCAAGGTAGTTTTCAAAATTACTTCCCACAATTCGAAAATCATCCATGAATACTTAAACTTTAATTTTAATCATTTCGTAGAAAATTTCCATCATGCATATCTGAAAAGTGACTATAGCACCACACCGGCCAAAGAAAATCCATAGGTACGTGAATTTCCCAAATGGATAAGTGAGGGTGGCCTTCCCTTAAACATCGTGTGAAATGGAAATCTACTTATGACCAGAATATCTATCAAGAAAATATAAATACTCATCACTAGAGAGTCTCTCTAACATTTTGTCCAAAAATAACATGGGGAAATGATCCTTCCTTGTGGAAGCATTAAGTTTTTATAAATAATAAAAACCCTCCATTTTTTCACAGCTCTGGTCTAAGTTTTCTCATTGTTTTCATTTTTTTAACACAGTCAAACCACTCTTCTTAGAGACCACCTAGACAACAATTACCCAACGATTGTCAAAAGTTAGAAAAATTATCCCAACTTCAAGCAATCTAATAAATTCTTCTCATAACACTTCTTTCATATATAGGTTATGTCTTCTTTTTTCTTCCCGTCTTTGTTTACACTTAGGATCCATGGGGTTTTTATATGAATAATGATGTAATTATACACTTTATGATATTGATTGACTAGGGAATAACAGAGTTGAAATTCCTTAGAACACTCAACAAGTTCTCCTCTTGACTTTCCTCTAGATTGGATTAGATAATCAAATGAAGTTTCAATCTCTCTCCCAAAAAAGAATATTACAAATGGGTAGGTATGTATTTAAACTCTACATGGGTTTGTACTTGGATTTTTTGAAGACACTTGGGCCTGCGTGGAACAAGGTCTTCATGCTGCCTCTTAAAGATGGAAGTGGAGAAGGATTCCTCTTCATCACTATTATTTCTAGAAAAATGTTTCTAACATTTAGACTCTTCTTTTTGGCAAATGATATGTTCCAAAGAAAACTCATATAGGTGTTTTGATAATTATCCCCCAAACTAATCTAAACTTTATTTCTCATTATTAGAGAAGGTCCCCATGCAGGTTATAGTAGGGATCTGAGGTGAATGATTTATTTCTCCCAAAAAACTTAAAAACTCCTCTTCCTCCTCATCAACATATTTTTCATCTCATAAAACATCATTCCAAGGAATGGTTGGTTAAGTGGTTTATTTAATTTGTTTGAAAACATTGAATTCTTAATTTTGTTCACCCAAGTTAAAAATTAATTTCCCCTTTTATACATCTATGATAGCTCCCCCTATGGCCATTGTAACACCCCATGCTTCCACGGTACGTGTCCATTTGAATAATACAATAGCTTGCGCTGTATACAACTTCGAGTTCTATCACAACACAACCAATCAAACTAGCTATTATGAATAGTAATACCCACTTTTTGAAATTTTATAATTTTTATTTATCAAAATGGACCTCATTTTTGGATTCCGAATATTAAAATTATCTTATGGTGAATTTTTTCTATTTTTTTGAACACTTTCAATTTTTGATGAATAGTGAAAAACACTACATTATTGTTTAAAAATCGATTTTTATTTAAAAATTTATTCAGTTTACCTATATTAATTTTAATTAAAAATAGATACATAATACCTATATTAGTTCAATGTAATTCATTGGAGTCATTTTTATAATAAAATTTGTTGTATAAAATTTTATTTCACTTTTTACCGTCTTTTACTCACCTTCTAAGCACGTTAGCAAATTTGCATAAAACGTAATTTTACCACTTTTGTGAATTGAATTTCAAAAATAAATGAGACATGGTTGACATTAGTAAGTAAAATGTGGTTTAATAGGATGGAAATAATTTTTGGTGAATAATAACTTTTCACTTTTATTTACCACAGTTAAAAGTAAATTAGGTAATTAACGGTAAAAATGATATTATTATTACCCTAATACATGTATTAATTCTCTTGGATAAGTGTATTTCTACCAAAATTAACCTTAGGAATAAAATATTATCCTTTTCGTCCACTTGGATTAGATTAGGAAATTTATTATTATTTTATTTAAAGAAGAGTTAAAAGTGTTAAATTCAAATTTTCATAACCAAAACATTTATAATATAGTGTTACACATAAGATAATTTAGTCTATAAATATTAATTAGAAATAAAAAATATTTCTTACATAATAGTACTTTATTTATAATTTTTAAACAATAATAATTAAATTTATTTATGACACAATAATGATGTAGTAATTATCTTATTAATGAAAGATTAAAATAAATGAAATTATAAATATCGAAATAAATGTAAATTGAGACTTATGATGAATTAAAATAATTTTATAGATTAATATGACATGTAAGGGTTGATTCAATAAATTATTTTTAAGTAATCATGTTGTTATGACTTTCACAAAAACAAATTACAAAATAGTTTCAAAATTGACATAAATGAGTTTTTAAAACAAATATTATATTATTAAATGATATAATATTCTTAAAAATATAAGGTTCAGAAAAACGAATTATATAATGATATATATATCATTAATGAACCACTTAAGGTTCTCTTGTCTTTTTATAGTTTGTTTATTAACCATTTATTATAATAATACAAGAATGCATGGTTAATGGTAAAATATTTAACTAGGAGTTAAATCCAAAAGATAAGGTTAATATAGTGACCTAAACCTGTAAAAACTAATTGGTTGTGTGTTTTTTGACCCATCCACACCTTATCATTGAAATAACTCATTTTCGTGCCATTTTAAACTAAAAACGATTTTATTTTAAAATAATATTTCAACCTTTTCCTAAACATACCCTCACCTCTCTTATAAAATGGTACTTACCCTTATCTTAATTTCACACATCCAAAGCCATTTTTATCGGCCAAACCCTAATAAAATATCCTCCCAGCTACCTTTAATTAAACCTAGAAGCCTTACTTTGATCATACAGTGAATTTAAAAGTCCCTTTTGATCAAATCAAAAGGAAACACCCGAAGAAGAGTTAACAATTTCACCACCTCTTTCAAAGATCTTTTCTTCTTCCACTTCCTCTTTCTTTGTTGTATTCATACCAACATAATATCTCCAGAACCTTCTACATACTATGATTTTATTATAAATATGTTGCAACCTTATTTATTATTCTTTCCATCCTATGAATGACAAAGTCACCATACGTGCGTACGTACGGCTTACCGTCTCCACGTCGTGGTGTAGTTTTTTATTCGACACTTAATTATTTAGATGGGTATAATGATGATTATGATTGATATAAATAATAAATATAACATGTTAATTATTCTGTATATATGTTTTACCATCTAATTACATGATATTCCACCATAAATATAATGGTATTGTCGCTCGTGCGTACGTACGGATTACCGTCTCCATGAACGCGATGAGATTCATTCCCCATTGTAATCATTCAAGAATAATTTTTATTTTATGATTAACAATTTTTCTATTAACTTAGTATCATTATAGAAATTAATCAAATACATCCTATACATAACAAACATGACTTATGTAACAAAACATATAAAGGAAAAAAGATCTGTTAACACCCAAAATGATGATACTACTGAAATGTTATTAACAAAGCCATATTAGAAGATCATATATGATATCATATTTATGTATGGTGTTATTTTATAATTTAATAACAATAATTTAAATATTATACAAGAGTTTAACATACGGTCAACTCAAGAAATTACAAGGTAATGGTTAATTCTACAGTCTCTTTATTATCTGAGGTTGTTTATATGTAAGTATCTACTGGGACTTATTTATCATCCACATTCATGTTTCTTAAAAATGTATTTCAAAATATTTTTAATATTTCTTAGAATGTGGGTTATAGTCATTTATTCACTTGTTTGACTTTTTATAAATTTTTTTGAATGGAATCATTTCATCATTTTCCAAATAAGGTACTTTATGATCTTTTTGAAAAATTAAGGTAAGAATGTTTTTTAACTTATACGACTAGTGAGGCTATTTTTCGCTATTATAACACCTTCGAAGCTTCCATTATAATATTATAGGAATATTTTAAAAATAAATATTTTCTTTTATAATTATGTGACTTTTAAATGACATCACAATAGAAAAGGGTATTTCTATGAAATAGTCTTAATTTCATCTATATCAACATCCTTTGATGGATTTTACCCATTTTAACATGATTTATTATGATATAATATTTCATATTGTATTGAAGATTTTGTGATTTTTTTGACTGTGGATGTATTATTTTTATACCATTCATGGTTTATTGTTAAAGTATTATAACTTCATGTGCTATTTTTAATATGAATATTTGTGTTATGTTTCAAACTTTTCATATGAGGAATGAATTGGACTTATTATGTGATGGGTGGAGTCCACTATAGATCCTCAATGTATTGGTATGTATCATGAGACAAACTAGTGTCTTGGCACAAGGTCTTGAAAACATATTATTTGTAGTCTTGGCATGAGGCCTTGACTATGTGGTTATAATGTCTCACTTTATGCATTCCATCATTATGAAATTGTCTATTTATATTACATGTGATTATTTGACTAGTAGAATATCCATGTGAATAAGTATATAGAATTATTTGATTTATATTTTCCATATTATTCTGAATTTTAAGTTTAAAAGACTTATATTTTAGTCTTATACATTGCCTTAAAATTTTTATACTTATTTATGAAAGTTTCTTCAATATTGTTATCCTTACTGATCATCTGAGCTCACCTTTTCTTATGTTTTAATTTTCCTAGGATACGAAGAAGTATTTTACGATTAACATGCAGAAATAGGATAAGGGATAAGAGTGTGTTCAAATGGGACACAATGATGTTGTTTCTCTTTATTTGATTATGTAATGTAAAACATATGTATGTATCTAGTACTTTCAAGACTACTAAACTGATCGGTCTTTCGGGACATGATTCATTGTATCATACCAATGTTATGTAATAATGCACAGACTCTGTATAACTGGGGTCGGTGTGTTATAGTTGGTATTAGAGGAAGATTATTACAAAACTTGGAAACTATATTTCAAAAAACTCTAATCTGATAACATTACCCTAATATAGACATTGAGGATTATTATTGAATAACTTCCTAGAATTTTGGTAATGTAGAGATTTTGCATATTTTTGAAGAAATACATCCCTGTCTAGATACAACTATGAAGAGGCAGCTCTGGAATAGATGTACCTAGGAGTGAAAACTCCGACATGGAGTTTCGAGCTTGACCCGGGGTATCCTAGTACCTGACAACGAGCCTTGTTGCACTCTTGGTTACGACACTCCTGGGGGATATTCCTAGGATAATTCACATTTTCTTTACGACCCATTATGAAGGATTTATGAGTTAATACTTCATAAAAAACATTGTTATGATTATGGATTTTATCTATAAACTGTTCAATTTATGTTATGTGTTTTACAAGTTTGGCATTATGTTTTGTGATTAATAAAATAATCTAGTGTATGAAATTATTTGTAAAGGTTCCTAGTGGAAGGAATGGAAACTGTATAAACGCACGTAATCCATGTATGGATTTCCTTAATACTCAAGAATATTATAGTGGCACAGGTGATGCAACTGGTTCTGATCAACTTAACACCATACTGGGACAGCTCACTCATGTTATGAATAATAACCTTACCTGTATGGAGAACCCTGATCCACAACGTGGAGGATCAATATTAGACCACTTCATGAGGGAACAACCACAAACATTAAATAGTACTACATATCCATTTTTAGCTGATCAATAGATAAGTTCCTTAGAAAAAAATATTTCATGCTTTGGGGATTAGTTAAAGGGAAAAAGTTGTTAGGGTAGTTTATCACCTCACATGAGATGCAGATCAATGGTGGTCATTAATTAAAAACACAAAGGAGGATGAAGAAGTATCAAGTATGGAATGGAGGGAGTTTAAATAGGTTTTATTGTAAAAATACTTTCCTTGTGACCATCGAGATGATTTGAAAAGAAAATTTTTGAGTTTGAGGCAGAAAGAGGATGAGAATGTCGCAAAGTATGAGGATAAATTTTCAAGGTTAGAAAGGCATGAAACAGATTATATATGTAACCTAAGGAGTAATATTGGTCGATTATTTGATGGGTTAAAAACATTTCTCTGTCAAGAATTAGTTTTACAATCCTTCTCATCATACAAAGATATTGTCTCATGAGCTATAATGACCAAAAATGAATTCCCTATGTCTTACGACTTTAAATCAAAGAAAGATAAAAAGAGATATGTTGAACACTCTTGAAATATAAATAAAGGGAAGAAGGGAAAAGTTGAATTTCCATCCTGTAGTAAATTTGGGAAGAAACACCCAAGTACATGCCTGAAGGGAAATGGAGTCTGTGACAAGTATAGTAAAAAAGGACACCAAGTTCGTGATTGTAAGGGAAAGAAATAGGTTTTCAATGTTGAATGATATAATTGTAGATAAAAGAGGAATTATGCAAATGAATGTCCTAAGAACCAAGGAAACTTACCTTAGAAAACACCAAGGAATCAAGCCCAAGCTTATGCGATCACTACTACTGAGGTTGAAGCTTCGAATGACATGGTGGAAGGTAATTTTTTGGTTTTCTCAATTTTAGACAATTATTTATTTAATTTTGAATTATTTAATTGTTTCATATATTCCGAGTTTTCTAAGAAAATTAGATATTTCCAATTTGATTTAACAAGGGAGTTTTCAGCAAAACTCTTAAGGGAAGTATCATTGCAACAAAGTTTTGTGAATCAGTCCTCATGAGGGCATATAAATGTTTTTTATCTGTCGATCTCATCATCATACCCATGATTGAATTTGATATAATCCTCGGTATGGATTGTATTTTGGACCATGATGCAAATATTTATTGTAAGACGAAGGAGGTTACGATTTTCGATGTTGATAAGGAGTACCTAATCTTTAGAGAAGAAATTTCACCATCTGATTCTTATCAAGGTCCACCCCCAGTAGCTCTACTAAATTCAATTATTGGGGAGGAAGAGAGTGAAATAAATATGGGATAAGAATGAAATGTTCAAATATAGGATGTACATATTGTGCAAGAATGTGTTGATGTGTTTACAAAGGATTTACCTGGACATCCTCCGGAATGAGAAACTGAGTTTTCTATTGATTTAATTCATGTTTCAATTACCATATCGAAGACCCATTATAGAATGGCCACTATGGAATTAGGGGAAATAATGAAAAAACTAGATGAATTGAGTAATAAATGATTTATTTTCCCTATTTTTTCTCCATGGGGAGCCCGTATTATTTTTGTTAAGAAGAAAGATGGATCTATGAGGTTGTGCATTGACTACCAGGAGATCGATGCTATAACAATAAAGAACAAGTATCCCCTACCTCACATTGATGATTTATTTGATCAAATTCATGGAGCTCGAAATTTTGCAAAGATTGACCTTTGATCTGGATATCATCAGTTGTGTGTGATGAAGGAAGACATTCCAAAGATAGAATTTAAAACCAGGTACGTGCATTAAGAGTTTACAGTAATGCCTTTTGGACTAAGTAATGCACCCCCTATTTTCATGGATCTAATGAATAGAGTTTTCAAGGAATATCTTGATGAATTTGTAGTGGTATTTATCAATGATATCTTGGTATAATCCAAAAGCTATGAAGATCATGAAAATAACTTGCGCATTATTTTAAATACTCTTAGAAGAAATGAATTTTATGGGAAATTTAGCAAGTGTGAATTTTGGATTTAGAAGATTTCTTTTCTTGGCTATATTGTCTGTAAGGATAGAATCTTTGTTGACACTTAAAAGACCAAGTCTATCCAAGAATGGCCAGCACTGACAAGTATAACCGAGGTACACATTTTTACTGATTTAGCAGGTTATTATTGGTGCTTCATCAAGAATTATCCCCAATTGTCTAACCCATTAACCAAGCTCACACGTAAAGGGGTTAAATTTGTTTGGAAAAAAGACTATGAATAATGTTTTCACGAACTGAAGAGAATATTAGTCAATTATCGTAGGTTGACTCTACCATCAGATAATGATGGGTTTGTTATTTATAGCGATTATTCAAAGAAAGGAATTGGTTGTGTCCTTATGCAAAATGATAGAGTTATTGCATATGCATCATGATAGCTAAAAATTCATGAACAAAACTATCCCACTCATGATCTTGAGTTAGCAGCTGTAATCTTTTCTTTGAATATATGGATACACTATCTCTAGGGTAAAAATTTTGAGATATATACCGATCAAAATATTTTAAAGTATTTTTTCTCACAGAAATATCACAACATGAGGAAAAGACAATGGATTTAACTGCTCAAAGATTATGATTTCACTATACACTACCACCCGGGAAGGAAAATAAGGTGGCATATAATTTGAGCAGAACGGATCACGAAGTTTTGAATAAGATGAGAGTTGGAAGGGATCCTATGTTTATGGATCTAGTAAAGATGGATATGAGAATAATAAGTGAAGGTGAAACATCAATACATTTTCAAATAGTTTCCAAACCATCTTTAATAGAAAGGATAAAAATTTCTCTGGATGTTGATGAGGAGTTTCAAAAGAAAATTAATGTTGTGAACGATGGGAGATTAATCGACTTCGTATATAAAGATGGAATTTTGAAATTTGGGAAGAGACTTTGTGTTCCTGACATACCAGATCGAAAAATGAAATTTTTGGATGATTATCATAGCTCCAATTGATCTATACACCTTGGTAGCACTAAGAGTATATAGATTTGAAAGAACATTTTTGGTGGGACAACATGAAGAGGGAGATTGCTGATTATGTGTCAAGATGTATGGTTTTTCAATAGGTTAAGGCTGGAAGACAACATCCTATAGGATTCATGAAACCTCTTCCCATACCTGTGTGAAAATGGGATGATATTATGATGGACTTGGTCATGGGGCTACCAAATAATCCTAGAAGGAATGATGAAATATGGGTCATTTTTTATCGTATTACCAAGTCATCACAGTTTCTTGCTATAAGAGAAGATTTACCACTTGAGCATTTAGAAAAACTATATATAAATGAAGTTGTAAGACATCATGGTATACCCCTATTGATTGTTTCTAATCGTGATCCCCATTTTACATCAATATTCTGGAAAAGTCTTTAGAAGGCCTTGGATACTGAACTTCATTTGAGCACTTCCTACCACCCTCAAATAGACGAACAATCAGAACAGACTATTGAAACCATAGAATATATGTTAGATCATGCTCACTTGAATTTCAAGTTATGTGGGATCAGTATTTACCTCTGGTAGAATTTTCCTATAACAATAGCTTCCATTCAACTATTTAGATGGAACCATATGAAGCGTTATATGGAAAAGGATGTCGCACACCAACTTGTTGGGATTATTTTTGTGAAAGAAAACTCGTAGGACCAGAACTTGTTGAAGAAACAATGAAAAAGGTGAAGATTATCCAAACCCACATCAAAGCAGATCAAAGTAGGAAAAATATATATGATGATAACCGAATGAAGGATTTAGAATTTCAAGTAGGAGATCATGTTTTCTTAAAGTTATCTCTTTGGAAGGGTGTTATACGATTCGGTAAGAAGGGTAAATTGAGTTCCAGGTACATCGGACCTTTCGAAATTCTAGAACGAATTAGAGTTGTATCTTATCGATTGGAAATACCACAAGTCTATCCAAAGTTCATGATGTGTTCCACGTATCACTGTTGAGAAAATGCATGCCTGACCCAACACATGTACTCACCTCTAAAGAAATAGAACTGGAACCTGACCATTCTTATTGTGAAGAGCCTATCAGAATTTTTGATAGTAGAGATCAAGTGTTGAGAAACCGGATGACTCGTCTGGTGAAAGTTCTATAGAGTAACCATAAGCTAGAAGAGTCAAATGGTAACACGAGGAACTTATGATGAAGAACCACCCAAATCTATTTATGCAGTAATATTCTAGAAATTTCGAGGAAGAAATTATTTGAAGGAGGGAAGAATGTAAGACCCCAATCTTCCACGGGGCGTTTCTCTTTGAATAACACAATAGTTTGCATTGTACACAACTTCGAGTTCTAACACCCCACAACCAATCCAACTAACTGTTATGAATAGTAATACCCATCTTTTGAAATTTTATAATTTTTATTTTTCATAATGGGCTTCATTTTTGGATTTGGAGTATCAAAATTAGATTAGCATGAATTTTTGGTATTTTTCTGAAAAAAATTCATTTTTTGATGAATAGTGAAAACCACTACATTATTATTTAAAACCGACTTTTTATTTAAATAATTATTTATTTTATATAAATAAATTTTTAGTCAAAATAGATACATAATACTTATATTAGTTCAATTTAATTCATTGGTGTAATTTTTATAATAAAATTAGATGTATAAAATTTTATTGAACTCTTTACCGTCTTTTACCCACCTTCTCGGCACGTTAGCAAATTTGCATAAAACATAATTCTACTTCTTCTGTTAATTGAATTTCAAAAATCTAAAATACATGGTTGAAATCAGTAAGTAAAATGTGGTTCAATAATATGAAAATAATTTTTGGTGAATTGTGACTTTTGACTTTTATTTGCCATAGTTAAAAGTAAATAAGGTAATTAAAGGTAAAAATGATAATATTATTATTACAATAACACATGTCTTAATTATATTGGATAAGTGTATTTATACCAAAATAAACCTTAAGAATATAATATTATATGTTTGGTCCACTTGGATTAGATTAGGACATCTGTTATTATTTTATTTAAAGAAGGGTTAAAAGTGTTAAATTCAAATATTGATAAATAAAACATTCTTAATATAGGGTTACACATAAGATAAATTTGACCATAAATACTCATTATAAATATAAAAAATATTTCCTATGCAATGGTATTTTATTTATAATTTTTAGAAATTAAATAATTTAATTTATTAATGACATAATGATGATGCAGTAATTAACTTATTAATGAATGATTAAAACAATTGATATTATAAATATAAAAATAAATGTAAATTGAGACTTATGAGGAATTACACTAATTTTATAGATTAATATGATTGTTAGGGTTGATTCGATGAATTTTTTTCTAAGTAATCATGCTGTTATGATTTTCACAAAAACCAAATACCAAATAGTGTCAAAATTGGCATAAATGAGTTTTTAAAACAAATATTATATTATTAAATGATATAATATTCCTAAAAATATAAGGTTTAGAAAAAGGACATATATAATGATATATATATCATTCCTAATCCACTTTAGGTTCTTTTGGCTTTATATAATATGTTTATCAACCACTTATTATAATAATACAAGAATACATTGTGTTCCTCTTAGTGAGACGGATCTTTTGGCATACTCCGCCCGAGGTTTGGACGCAGGTGGAGTACGGTCGGGTTGGTTTTGCCTTAAAAACCAACCGGGCCCCGGGGACGAAAATGCCAATAACCCTCAGACCGGGCGTCCGATCGACGCGCCGTCTGTTGCGTTGAGTTCCTGTTGGCGATACGGAACTTTTGGATACATCAACTCTGGTCTTTGTGACAGTTGATGTATCAGCCTCTCGGCTCGTGGAGCGGACCCTCCGAACGAGCTTGCTGTGTGCGGGAACCCTAGTGCTGACTGCGACTGTTACTGTGACTACTACTGCTACTTCTGCTACTGTGACTGCGACGACGATAGTACAGAGATCCTGTGTGGATTCGACGACGACGACTACAGCACTCAGCGATCCTACGTGGATCAGTGCTACAGGTCCTGTGTGGGCCCGATCCTGTGTGGGTCCGATCCTGTGTGGGTCCTTGCGCTCAGCGGTCCTGTGTGAACCAGTGCCTACAGGTCCTGTGTGGGCCCGATCCTGTGTGGGTCTTTGCGGGGGTTAGTTACCTATTGATCCTTCGTGGGTCCGACGACTTAGATGGATCAGTGATCATCTTTTTCGTCCTTTGAAGAAGTATACCTGTGTGAGCTGAATCCTGTTGCTTTCCTGTGTGGATTGTGTTGTGCTATCCTATGTAGATTACGTTTTGCTTTCCTGTGTGGAATACGTTTACTTTCCTGTGTGGACTGAGTTGTACTTGGGCTCGGAGGTTGGAGCGTATTTGAATTGATGACTTAGGTATATGTATGGGCATATACCTAAGCAGTGTCGGTTGTTACTTCGTGATTGTACCTTTTTTTCGTGGTTTATCCTTTGTGGATTTGAGAGACCTTCAGGGGTCTCGGGGTCCCTACTGAGTAGCTTATACTCACCCCTGCACGGGCTTTGCCCGCACTACGTTGTGTTGGTTGCAGACGACGGACAGCATTGACCTTAGCTGAGGCTTGCAGAGCGGGATGGTACCCGGAGGTGGACCACTGGGCGGGACGTGCACGGAGCGGACGGCGGGACCCGTGGAGCAGAGGAGCTATCTGTACCCACCCTTCAGGTGGGATTTCCAGTGGACAGCTCGGTGTAGCGGCTTTTACCTTTCAGTTGTTGTTTTCCCTTTCGAGTTGTACTTTACTTTCAGTTTGGGTTTGTATACTGGCCCATTTACTTTTCCGCACTTTCAGTATACAAACCCAAACTGAAAGTAAAGTACAACTCGAAAGGGAAAACAACAACTGAAAGGTAAAAGCCGCTACACCGAGCTGTCCACTGGAAATCCCACCTGAAGGGTGGGTACAGATAGCTCCTCTGCTCCATGGGTCCCGCCGTCCGCTCCGTGCACGTCCCGCCCAGTGGTCCACCTCCGGGTACCGTCCCGCTCTGCAAGCCTCAGCTAAGGTCAACGTTGTCCGTCGTCTGCAACCAACACAACGTAGTGCGGGCAAAGCCCGTGCAGGGGTGAGTATAATCTACTCAGTAGGGACCCCGAGACCCCTGAAGGTCTCTCAAATCCACAAAGGGTAAACCACGAAGAAAGGTACAATCACGAAGTAACAACCGACACTGCTTAGGTATATGCCCATACATATACCTAAGTCATCAATTCAAATATGCTCCAACCTCCGAGCCCAACTACAACTCAGTCCACACAGGAAAGTAAACGTATTCCACACAGGAAAGCAAAACGTAATCCACATAGGATAGCACAACACAATCCACACAGGAAAGCAACAGGATTCAGCTCACACAGGTATACTTCTTCAAAGGACGAAAAAGATGATCACTGATCCATCTAAGTCGTCGGACCCACGAAGGATCAATAGGTAACTAACCCCCGCAAAGACCCACACAGGATCGGGCCCACACAGGACCGCTGAGCGCAAGGACCCACACAGGATCGGACCCACACAGGATCGGACCCACACAGGATTGGGCCCACACAGGACCTGTAGGACTGATCCACGTAGGATCGCTGAGTGCTGTAGTCGTCGTCGTCGAATCCACACAGGATCTCTGTACTGTCGTCGTCGCAGTCACAGTAGCAGTAGCAGCAGTAGTAGTCACAGTAACAGTCGCAGCCAGCACTAGGCTTCCCGTACACAGCAAGCTCGTTCGGAGGGTCCGCTCCACGAGCCGAGAGGCTGATACATCAACTGTCACAAAGACCATAGTTGATGTATCCAAAAGTTCTGTATCGCCAACAGGAACTCAACGCAACAGACGGCGCGTCGATCGGACGCCCGGTCTGAGGGTTATTGGCATTTTCGTCCCCGGGGCCCGGTTGGTTTTTAAGGCAAAACCAACCCGACCGTACTCCACCTGCGTCCAAACCTCGGGCGTAGTATGCCAAAAGATCCGTCTCACTAAGAGGAACACAACACAGCTGACGGCACGTCAATCGGACGTCCGTAGCTCAAGATATGAGCGTTTCCGCTCTGAAGGCCCGGTTGGTTTCGTGAACGAACCAACCCGGCCGAACTCAAAGTAATCCGAAACCTTGAGTGCGATATACCGAAACGACCGTCTTGATCCAAGGATCGCGTTGCCGCAGACGGTTCGTCGATCGTAGGTCCGTGGCTCAAGTTATGGCCAAAAGACCGAATCTGATTCGAAATGGGGGGGGGGTCCGCGGTCCGGGTCCATGGCTTTTGAGTGGTTTTTGACCCATACCCACATTATCCATTAAATAAATCATTTTTAGTCATTATAAACTGAAAATTAATTTATTATAAAATAATATTTCAAGCTTTTCCTAGAGTGACCCTCACCTCTCTTATAAAAGGGTACTTCCACTTCTCTTAATTTCACACCTCCAAAGCCATTTGGGTTAGCCAATACCTATTCATATTTCCTCCCAACTACCATCACTTTAAACTAGAATCCTTAATTTGAACATAAATCCAACTTAAAGAGCCCTTTTGATTAAATTAAAAGGAAACACCCGAAGAAGAGGTAACAATTTACCCACCTCTTTCAAAGTTCTTTTCTTCTTACACTTCCTCTTTCTATGTTGTTTCCATACCAAAATAATAGATACAATACATTATAAATACAATGATGTTATTATGAATATAGTACAACCATATTCATTATTTTATCCATCCTATGAATGAAAAAGTCACCAAACGTGCGTACGTACAACTTACTGTATCCACGTCGTGGTATAGTTTGTTATTCGACACATAATTATTTGGATGGGTCTAATAATGAGTATTATTTTTGTTAATAATAAATTTAAAATTTTAATTATTGTATATATATGTTATACCATCCAATTATATTTTATTCCACCATCAATAGAATGGTGTTGTCGCTCGTGTGTGCGTACGGATTACCATCTCCACGAACGCGATGAGATTCATTCCCCATCATAATCATTCAAGAATAATTTTAATTTTATGATTAAAAAATAATTTATCAGAAAATAATATAATTCTAGATATTAATCAAATAATTCCTATCTATAACAAACATGACTTATGTTACAAAACATATAAAGGAAAACTAATCAGTTAACACCCGAAACGATTATACTTCTGAAATATTATTAACAAAAAATATTAAAAGTTTGTATATGATATCATATTTATATATGTGGTTATTGTATAATTTAATCACAATAATTTAACTATTATACACAAGGTTAACATACACTCAACCCAGGAAAAGTAAAAGGTAAGGGTTAATTGTACAATCTCTTCATTATCTGAGGTTGTTTATACATAAGTATCTACTGAGACTTCTTTATCATCCACATTCGTGTTTCATAAAAATTTATTTCAAAACATTTTTACTATTTCCTAGAATATGGGTTAAAGTCATTTATACCCTTGTATGATATTTTATAAAATGTTTTGAAAGGAATCTTTCTATCGTTTTCCAAACAAGGTACTTTATGACCTTTTCGAAAAATTAAGTGATAATTTTTTTAACTTATACGAAAGGTACGGATATTTTCTGCCATTATAACACCTTTGAAGCTTCCCTTACAATATTATAAGAGTATTTCAAAATAAATGTTTTCTTTTATAATTATGTGACTTTTAAATGAATTCAAAATAGAAAGAGGTATTTCTATGAAATATTCTTGATTTCATCTATGTCAAAATCCTTTGATAGATTCTACACTTGTTTGAAGTTGATTTATTATGATACAATATTCCTTATTGTATTGAACGTTTTGTGATATATTTGACTGTGGATGTTTTGTTTTTATACCATTCATGGTTTATTGTTAAATTGTTATCATTTCATATGCTAGTTTTAATACGAATATTTATGTTATTTTTCAACCTTTTCATATGAGGAATGCATTGGACTTAGTAAGTGATGGGTAGAGCCCGCTATAGCTCCTCGATGCATCAGTAGGTCTCATGAGACAAACCAGTGTCTTGGCATAAGGTCTTATCAAGATTTCATTTTTAGTCTTGTAACAAGGCCTTGAATATGTGGTTATTATGTCCCAATTTATGCATTATATCATTATGAAATTGGTTATTGATATTACATGTTATTATTTGACTAGTAGAATATCCATGTGAATAAGTAAATAGAATTTTTTTATTTATACGTTCCATATTATGCTAATGTTTATGTTTAAAAGGCTTATGTTTTAGTATTATACATTTCCTTAAAATGTTTACACTTATTTATGAAAGTTTCTTCTATATTGTTATCCTTTCTGAGCATCTGAGCCCAACCATTTCTTATGTTTTATTTTCCCTAGGATGAGAAGAAGTATTTTACGATTAACCTATAGGAATAGTATATGGGATAAGAGTGTGTTCAAAGGGTACACACTGATTTTTTTTATTATGTATTGTAAAACTTATGTATGTATCTAGTAATTCCAAGGCTACTAAACAGATCGGTCGTTCATAACATGATTCAAAATATCATGCCAATGTTATGTAATAATGCACCGACTCAGGGTAACTGGGGTCAGGCCATTACATCCATAAAATGCATACCACGTATGATTGTTACCTCCTAGTCAGACTCAATATCTAGTATCAAAACAATAGTAGGAAAAAATAGTCTTCATACTCCTACTAGAAAATTATTTACCCTACCAAATGGGTGAGTGATGTATCGATCAGAAAGTTGTAAGACTACATTGGTTGGTTGGGGAACTTCTAATCTCAAGTGTGGAAATAGTGATAGTGGAATTAAATTGATGCTAGCTCCCAGGTCACAGATACAGTTAAACTTTCCACCTTTAAACCCAAAGGTGCAAGGGATTAAAATCATCCCTAAGTCCTGAAGTTTATGAGGTATCATATTCTACAACATATCACTTCACTCCTCTATAATACTATATGTGGAAATATCTTATATGGTATTTTTGTTTGGGATGATTTTTTAGAGATTTTAGTGAATATGGGATTTTAATTTAGGATTCTATAAATGGGATATCAATGTTATGTTTTCAACAACTTTGAGGAAATTCATCAATTCAGATTCATGGTTTCATTTTTTAACTCTTTGTAGAAAAGGGATTTTTTGGGCAAGGTTTATCACAGTATTAAGAATACCTTTAAATTATTCATCATTATTTTTTATTTATTTTTGTCAATTAATTTTCTTTTTATTTTTTAGATCGAATAATAGGGTTTAGGGTGTTTATAGTGCTACTATCCAATTTTACAAACTCAACATTTTCTAAATTTGGATTTCTAGATTCATCCTATTTTTTTACAGAAATTTGGGGAACTTTATTAGATTATTGGTGGGTTTGGTGAACACTTATGGTTATCACAACCATTTAATTTTCCTTAGGGTTGGATTCAGTGGTACTTGGATACATACCCTTGTCTCTACTTCCCACTTCCCTAGCCAACTGTCCATTTGAATTTCATGATTTTTCATTCTTAAATCCATTTTCAGTTTATCAAAATCATTTTTTGACTTTGGTTCCTCAAAAATACCTATAAAATATTGGAACATTCCTCTTACATCATCTTGTGAGTTGGATGATTCAGGTTTTGGTTGGGGCTTGAAGTGTTTCCTAGGTAGTTTTTAAAAATTAGGGGATCATCAGGTTGAAGAACTCTCTATTACCACCAAGAAAGATTCGAGTGGTTCATATACCCTTAGTTTTATGTGTTTGAAATTATATCATCCCTATGACACATCCTTGGTCCATAACAAGAACAATTTTAATTCTCAAGATCTTGGGAAGGAATGTAAAAATTGGGATAGAAAGAGTGAACATTTCCAAACATGCCAAAATTGTAGAATTACACCCAAAGGGTATTATGAGAGTTTTAATTGAAAAAATGAAGCAGTTTTGGATTCATATTTTGGAATAGGGTTGGGTTACTTCCTCAAAAGGGTTCTTATACTAGATAATTTATGTTGTGAGTTTTTTTTAGTGTGTTAAAGATTTATTTCAACTCCTCGACAATTTTATCACTCAAATTATCTCTAGAATATTGATCCACCAATTTATGGTGGTAAGGGGTGATACTATTGTTGAAAGTGTACATGAGGAATTGGGAAGTTCGTTGATAGTTTTTATATTTTCTAATTAATCCCCAAAATAAATCTCAAGCTTCATGGAATAGTTTTCCCTCATCTTGATAGAAACATGTGATCTTGTGTCTGATTTCAAGTGACGTCACCTGAGATATAATTTCATAGTGAAGGAATTATAGACATGACACCATGTTAATCATATTTCCTAATTTTATTGTTAAAACCAATTCCTATCATTTCACTTATGGAAAAAAATGGAACACTCTTAACATAAGATCTTCCTCCCTCAGACCTCTTGGTGGCAGATGTTAGACACTACAGTAAAATTCCCTAATGAAGAAATGTAAATCTTTACTGGGAATTCCATTTAAGGTCGTCATCAAGTAAAACATTAATTGTTTGATTTAATAGTTACAAGACTTAGGTGAGAGCCAAATTTATGAAGGGTCACTAGTGATATCTGATAGAACAATCTCTCTCAAATTTTGCCTTTCAATCACCTCATTGTTAGGTGGATTTGAATTTTTAGGTGGTGGATTTTTAATATTCTATACTTCTCTATTATCTTCTATTTTGATTTCTTGTTTTTTTATTTTTCTATTCTTTGAGGTGTTTTTCAATTTTAGAAATGGTAGCCTCAAATTTATTAGTTTTGTACCTAGTTTTCATACAACAACTTTGATTTTTTATTTTTCTAGCAGAATTGTATTTGATGGTTTTTTGAATATCTGGTTTTTTTATATTCTTATGTTTTTTATATGTACATTTTTTCAGTTTTTTTATTTGGTCGAATTCAACCTCCAAATAAATGATTCCAGAATTTGACAGTATCTTATTTTAACATGTGAAAATTTAATATTTATAAGCCTACTAACTGCCAATAAATAGTACTGTGGTATGACGGTCGAACCATAACAAAGGACCGGTTTGTTATAGTGACCAAAAACAAGAAAAAACAAAAAATTTAAAAAATAGAATAACCAAACTACTGAGGGTAGTGAAGAGACAGTGAATGAGAATGATGAATTGTGTGTGGGTGAAAGTGATTTTGAGTACAAACATGGAATAAAAATATAAAAACAAAAAAGACAATGAGAAAAACCAATTAATGGATAGAGGGAAATCATTTGTCTAGCTTTTATAATAATTTTACCTTATTCATGAATATTAATTTAAACATCTAGAACTGATTCAAATATCCTGAACAAATTTTTCATTCGGCCAACCTGTAATAGAATGAACTCTATAGTTTACCAACTACAAAAATAATTTGATCGCCAAAGGGATAACCAATCAACTATCACCGAGTTCAAATAGTCAATTGAACTCAATATGATTCTATTTCTTATGTATGATTCACTTTTCAATTAAATAGTCATATTGAAGAAAATTTGAATTAAATCTCAATCAAGATCAATTTTCATTGATTCCTGATTATTTTAAAAAAAAATTATTTTCCAAGGAAAGAGATATAGAAACATCCTGAAGAAGAAAATGCATGAATAGAGTAAAATGTATTAACCATCTAAGCCTATTCCCCTAAAGGAAACTATACAAAAATAAAATTTGAATTAAACATATAAAAGAATTTAAATATAGATAATTTTATTCTGATATAAAAGAATAAAAATAGAATGAAAAAAGAGATGATTCTTCTCTCTGTACCAACTCTTTGTTCGTTGTCTACATACTATGGTGAATGGTAAGTGGTATGACCTTCAGTCTACTACTCCTCAGATGTGGAAGTGTGGTGAATTATTCTACTCCTAAATAGTTCAAGAATTGGGTTTGGAAAGTATCCCATACTTGGATAGTTCTAGAATGTTGTTGCAAGCACTTTTCACCACTCTATGGTGACTTATCTAGTCTCTGTGTGGTACGTTCAATGTACATCTCCCTCCTCATTGGTGACCAGAGCACAAAATCAATCTCAAAAGAATTCCTAGCTTGTTCCATGAAGCATGATCCCACACCTGGATGCTCTCCATGTGGAATGCTCAATGGCTTGGTTGGTTGAGTGATTTAGCCCCACATGATCTCCTTTTGTACACATTTTTCATGATTCAGTGAAATAAAAGGAAGATGTGTCAGGAAATATGTAGTTCCAATTTGGCGTGTATATATATATATATAAATATATTAACTAATTATGTTATAACAAGTATGTACATAAATATTTATATTCATTTCTTTATATATATACACTAATAAAATAAATATGTTTATTAAAATAATAATGATTATTATATAGAATTAATAAGTTATTTACAATAAATATACTAATTCAAATATATATTAACAAATACTATTATTATTATTATTATTATAAGATATATATATATATACTATTGTATTTATTTATTAATATTTACTCAATTTAATTATATTAATATATAAATTAATATAAGTATTTAAAAAAATTATTATTAATCTATTTTTATTTATTTTTATTTTTATTTTTATTTTTATTTTTATTAATTATTATTTTTTGGTTTTATTTTTCTTTTATTTATTTTCAATCTCTTTCTTTCTTGTCTTGCTGTGTGAAGGTCTTCTTTTCCCAATGTGGGGGAGGGCTCATCCCGACATTGGGAGGAAGCATCTCGACAAGGAGGCTTTGTTGTGGCTTCTCCAACCGATAGTGGTGGGGAAATTTTGAGTAGATCAGCTTGTTATGGTGTGTCGCTATGGTGTAGTGGTTTCATGGAAGATCCAAATAATATAGCTTCAGATAGAAGCTCACGATGGGATCTCGGTGAGGGATCATAGGTCATCATCCCTTGATGTAGCTTCAGTGCATCTCGGCTTGGGGGAAGAGGTGTTCTTTCTCTTTTTAGTGGCAGCTCAAATGGATTTTTCTACTGGTGAATCGGTCTTGACTTTACTTTGTGGTGGCTGGATTCCATAGATCTGGCGGTGCTTGGTGCTTGGTGGTGTCACAGTGGTTCCAACAGAAGTCTCAATCGAGGCTCTTCATCTAGTTGTGGAAACACCAAGATGGTGAATTATTTGTCTGTCAAAAAAAAGTTAATAAATAGACTAAAAATTTAAGGAAAAAATTGAAAAAAAATTAAAATTTAAAACAATAGAATTATTTATTTTTAAATTAAAATAAAATAAAATAATGAATAAATTAATTTTGTTAGATTATAATCATGAAAAGATAAGAAAATTTTAATTAATTACTATGATAGTGAAAATAAATAAAACAATTAAATAAAAAAGATAAATTAAAATGAAGATTTATTTATAAAAAATGAATTAATTAAATAAAACAATGAATTAAAAAAATGAAATTATTATTTTGAAAGGTAGAAAGTTAAATAATGAAATAATTAAATGAAACAAAATGAAAAAATATAATTTAAATGAAAATAGATGGATGAAAATTGGATGTCAAAAGACAATTAATTATTAAACATTAAACTACCCAAAATAAATAAACCAAACATTAAAATACACATTTGAACAAAAAATAAAAATTTCAATAATTAAATATAAAAAAGAAATTAATTGAAAATAATTAAAAAAATACATTACTTTAATAATAAAAAGTAAATTAATTAAAATAAATGATGTAGAAAAGTGTATTAAAAAACAGCCACGTGAGCCAATATTCAAAGATTGTTCCACATCACTCATGCATAGTTTGAAATAGAATTCATTATCCCTTCATCAAATAATTTAATTATTTGATCATTCACAACATCTTTTGTATTTTGGTGTAGTATCCTTTATCACTTCATAATGGGTTTTACCTCATCCTCCATCAAACTTTTGTGCATACAAATTGATGGAATTATCCCTTTTATATCATAAATGGTCCATGAAATAATAGTCTTATGCTTTTTCAACAACTCAAGAAGTACTTCTTCCTATTTCATGGCCATGTTAGATGGAAATATTACTCATTGTGTATTTTTATCACCCAGGTATGCATAATTCAATTTTGGAGGCAATGTTTTCAATTGGAGTATTAATGGGAATGAACAGATGGTTTCATAAATTTTCTGTTTTCACACAACTCTTCCCTAGACTAATCATATACACTTATGTGGCCTGACTTTGTAAATACCCTATTCCTATTAGCTTAGAGTCTGTGGTAACTTTATTACATTGGAACTATATATAACAAATTTCAACCCAAATGACCAAATATTTTAGTAATCTTGGTGAACTGGATGCATACTTAAATTTATTATTTAAATTTGAAAACATAAAATATAACATAGTATTTTCTTCAAGAACATCACTATACCCTTTAGAATATCCCTGAATAATAATCATAAACACTTTTTGGTATCATGGGGAAAAGAAACATAAGAAAAGGGTGAGCTCAAGTGCTCAAATCACTGATGGTCATGGGAACTCCTATTCCCACTATCCCCTGCCCTTCCCTTGAATGATGCACTCAAGTTAACCACCACATTATTATACTCAAACTCAATACAGATGGTTCGTGTAGTATGGGAGTCATATAGGGGGTGGTATAGTACGTGACTATAGATACTCCTTCATTATAGCTTCCATGTAATTCTTCAGAAATGATGATTCTTCGGATCCACTACTTTAGGTCCTTGTAACTTTTTTTATTCCCCTATTTTGCATTGTATGTGCGAGGATTCCAGTTTTTAATAAAATTCAATTCTGTGGTGGTGGTTAAAAAAATATTCCACATAAATAATCACATGAGATAAAACGTGTTCATGGATATAAAAACATTTCAAATAACCACATAGACTTCAAAAAATGAATTAATAATGATGGAATGCACAATTTTGAACATTTAAAACTTACCATCAAGGCCTCATTCCAAGAAATCTTATGTAAATGGTTAAGGCCTAGGCCAGAAACCCAAACTAGTTTTTCTAATGATACATATGGATGCATCTAAGAGATGTTTAATTATGATCCACAAGCATAACCTAATAATCCAAATAGATTCCTCATATGAATAAATAATTCAACATAATCACTAACCATAAAAAGAGATAATTATCATTATGGAATACAAAATATCAATACTTTTCCTAGTCAAACTGATAAAAAACCATCCATAGAAATATGATGGATGGTAATGTAAGTTAATAACCTCATTAAATAACAATATTCAATAAATTTTTTTGAAAGATATGAATATTCATTAAAAATAAGGTTGTAAAATTCTTGAGGGAAATGACCTTCTCAATTTGAAATAACTAATCTAAATACTTCAATAATATAAAGAAAAAATTTTATTTGAAAATAACCTTATAAAATTTTAAAGTAATCTTCAAAGAAAAGATTACTCATGATAGTGGTAAAATCTTTTAATTATTTATATGTTTAAAAAATATTCTTTTCACACTTTTGTAAAATTATCAAAATGTACCTCATTCGAAAAAGGATAAGAAGATTTATTTCAAACTGTTTTATAGAATATAAAAAGTGGGTAAAATTTTATTTGATATATCATTTGGATAATTTTTGAAACATTTTTGAAAATGTTTATAGAAATCATGGATATGAAAGAAAAATATTCCCCTGTAGGGACTTAAACAAAAACAATCTCTAATAACGATAATATTTTGAAATAAAACCTTACCACTTGAGTATATTTAGGATCATAAGCCCCATGAAAGAAAAAATTTCAAATTATAATTTAAATAACATTAATAAAAAGATATTCATGACATAATATATAAAATGTATATCATATACACCACACAATTTAAATAATTGGTGAAATTGGAATATGTCTCACAATGGTAAAAGTGAGATGAGAAACCCTTACCTCAGATCTAATTTCTTTCATGCGCGTTCAAAACTCCTGTATAATAAATATTTATTTATTTTAAATATATTAAGAAACCATAATAATATTTATAATACCATATATTATTTACTTATAACCTTTTATCACCCATTATCAATAATTCTTTAATAAATCATTGTTCTGAATGATAACGGCTTTGTTTTTCATGTATGTTTCGGTTCAATAGTTTTGGTCCTTGTAATTTGATCATAGCTCTCTCATCTCTAGAATTTTAATCATGATATAATTATAATTTATATTCTTTATATACATCTTCATGGTCAACCTTAAAATTTACATATAGAAAATTGAATTACATCATTCATGGAGAAAGTAGGTCGTATGAACACATGAATGTTGTTTTCATTTTTCAACAGATGGAATAAAATTAAGGTACATAAAAATTATCATTTAAATAATCATTATTAAATAATATAAATAATATATATTTATCAAATCCATCATTATTACCAACCATGTAAAGCGTAAATGAAAAATGGATCACATCGCTTCGTAAAGGTGGTAGTCCACACGTACGCACGAGCGATGTTATCGTTTTCCAAAGGATTGGAAGGTAAGAATGTATATATGATATTTTAATTATAAAACTATATTTTCTTCATTAATATCATATATATTCATTATTTATATATTTATGACCGTCCATGTAAAATGGTGATAAAAATGAATTACACCGCCATGGGGAGACAGTAAGCCGTACATACGCATGAGTGATGTTTACTCTATTCATAGAATGGAACAGAGATAGAATATGGCTATAAAATAATCATAATAAAATATATTTATATTTATAATACTATATATATTATCTTTGTATGGGTACATCACTTTAATAGGAAGTAGAATAATAAATAATTTTGGGGTACTCGGTAAATATGATTACCTCTTCTTTGATAAACTTCCTTTAGATCTATTCTTAATAGACTTAGAGTGTGTATTTTGGAATTAAAATAATCTATATAACCAGTATAAGGATGTTTATAAGAGTAATGGTTAGGTTTTTTTTATAAATATGGACCAAAGATGTGTAAATAAGAGAAAGAGGAGCTTCCCTTTTATAATTTAGGTGAGGGACGCTTTTGAAATTTCATAAAAGATTAAATTATAATAAATTTATTATTTATCCAAATGTTTAGGTATTAAAAACTAGGGTATTATATGGTTTAAATATCCTCAAAAATTAATTTTAATATAAGTTCAAAAAATTCGATGGAAACCATTTTATTTTATAAAATTACATTTTTAAGCATAAAACTGAATTTATATTCATTTATTATTCCTAGAAAAAAATTAAATGAATGAATTTTATTTATTTAATATGGAGTATATAAATTTCATTAAAATCATTCAACCATTGTGATAAATTTAATTTATTAGGATAATAACCCAGTGCGTTCATAAAATCTATTTTTCCATAAAACATCTCCGTTGATTTTTAAAAATATTTTTATATTCATTTTTTATCAATTTATTAGTATTGAATTTATTTTATACATGTGAAAACTATATATGTTTCACAATTGAGTGATTTATATTCATACCCTATAACCGAACATCTAGGTTATAATTATTAATTAATATTTTAATAGAAAATCATGAATTGTTTAAACTCAGTGTTGCGTGTATCACATGCTATCAAAAAATAAAATTAATTAAAGAGAAATATATTATAAAATCATAGGTTGTTATATTCTACCCCCTTAAAATTAATTTTAGCATCAAAATTCCACTACTCTTATATTAAAATATGAGGATACTTCAGCCTCATCACATCATCGGGTTCCCACGTAGGTTCCTTGAATTGATGGTTTCACCACAAAAATTTGACCAGGGGAGTGGCCTTGTTTCATAAAACATTATCTATATGATATATAATTTCCTATGGTTTTTACTCATAAAAAATATCTTGTTCCAGTAGTTTGACCTCTAAGTTCAGAACAAGTGAAGGATCAGGTATGTACTTCCTCAAAAGATATATATGGAACACATTGTGATCTTAATAGGGATTTGGTGGAAGAACCAATTGATATGATACCATCCTGATACAATATATAATTTAAAATGGAATGATATACCTAGGATTTATCTTTCCCTTATTTCCAAATCTCATCACCTTCTTGCAGGGTGATATTCGTTGTAACACCTTATCACCAACTTCAAACTCTAGATCTGTGTGTTGATTTTAAGCATAAAATTTTTGTCCACTTTTATCTTCTATTATGTGTTTCAAAATGGATCTAACCCTCTCTTCTATATCATCATGTTGGTTTGGTCCCAATAGTTTTCTCTCTTTAACCTCATTTTAGTATGTTGGAGTTATACACTTTCTATCAATATAGAAGTTTATAAGGATCCCTCTGAATTCTTGAGTGAGACTTATTTTTATAGGAAAATTCCACCAAAGGAATGTGTTAATACCATACACCTTTTAAAACCATATATAAATATCTAAACATTTATTCAAGAGTTTTAATGGTCCTCTCTGATTAGAAAACTTTCCGAGGATGATAATTTATGAACGTGGTTTTTATCTCAGGTACAAATCATTTTTATTTTAGCCTAATCATTTTATTTGGACCTAATATGGATTTCAAATTAGTTCATGGAGGTTACAGGGGTGTTTGGGTATTTTAGGAGATTAGAAACCTGACTTGTGAGAAAAATTTCATGGATAGATAGTTAGTAGAAATTTTGTGGGCCAGTCTGCACAGTTTCCCCAAACCATGTGAGTCTAGACAGAGGGGTGAAGCAGGGCACACAATGTTTCCTAACCATGTTCCCAGGGCCGCACGCATGTAAGGATAGCATAGAAAAATGTAATAGAGCCTATGACTTTGTTGTATTATGGTTTCTCAAACTATGCATGCCTAACCAGGTAGGGTTCCCTCTTAAGGAATTGTTCTTTGTACGGTTGGTGCATGATTTTTCCAACTGTGAAGCCAAACCATTCACCCCTAAAATTTTAGGAAAAATTACCTGTTTCCCTTTTTTCTATTAAACTTAACCCTCTCCCTCTATTCCATATTTCTTCAAGTGGTAACCCTCTCTTCTCATTTTAGACCCCCTTGGAATCCTAGAGTTGGACTTGATGACCACTCTCTAACTTATATATGATTCCTTCACCATTAATCTCATTGGATATATATCATTAAGTTATTCAATTATCTTTAGTCGTTCTTCATTTTTATTCTCTTCAATAGATTTGTCACGACCCGTCCTCAGGGCCCGTGCCATGACTACCCCAAGCCCGCCTTCCATAGGCCAGGGGCTGGTGACTAGCACCAAGGTGTAAAATTCCCGATAAAAAGGGAAGGCATTGCCTTTGTAAAGTAAACAAACACCACAGATAAAGTAAGCAGTAGTAAACACTAAGTAAAAGCCGGTACAACAGTAGGTGTGGAAAAGTAAGTGGGCCAGTATACAAACACAAACTGAAAGTAAAGTACAACTGGAAAAGGAAAACAGCAACTGTAAAGTAGTGTCGCAGCATCGAGTCATCCACTGGAAGTCCCACCTGAAGGGTGGGTACAGATAGCCTCCTCTACTCCTTGGGTCCAGCCAACTGCTCCGAGTACGCCTCGCCCAGTGGTCCACCTCCAGGTACTGTCCTGCTCCGCAAGCCTCAACCACGATCAGCGCTATCCGTCGTCTGCAACCAACACAACGTAGTGCGGGCATAGCCCATGCAGGGGTGAGTATAAGATACTCAGTAGGGACCCCAAGACCCCTGAAGGTCTCCCAGAATCCACAAAGGATAATCCACAAAGGAAAGATACAATCACGAAGTAACATCTGACACTGCTTAGGTATATGCCCATACATATACCTAAGTCATAAATTCTCATTCGGCTCCAACATCCGAACCCAAGTACAACCCATTCCACACAGGAAAGCAAAACGTAAATCCACACAGGATAGCACAACACAATCCACAAAGGAAAGAAAAACATGATTCAGCTCACACAGGTATACTTCTTCGTATGACGATAGAGATGATGAGATATTGTCACTGATTCATCTAATCCGTCAGACCCACAAAGGATCGATAGGTACTAACCCCCACAATGACCCACATAGGATCTGATCCACAAAGGATCGATAGATAACTAACCCCTGCAAAGACCAACACAGGATCAGACCCACACAGGATCTGTAGGCGCTAGCTCACACAGAACCGCTGAGCGCTGACCCACACAGGATCGGACCCACACAGGATCGGTAGCGTTGATCCATGTATGATCGCTGAGTGTTGTAGTCATCACCGTCGAATCGACTGAGGATCTCTGTACAGTCGTCGTCGTCGACACAGTCGCAAACACAGCCAGCATTAGGGTTCCCGCACACCGGAAGCTCGTTCAGGAGGGTTTGCTCCACGAGCCGAGAGGCTGATACGTCAAATGACACATAGTCCAGAGTTGATGTATCCAAAAGTTCCGTATCGTCAACAGGAACTCAACGTCGCAGACGGCGCGTCAATCGGACGCCCGGTTTGAGAGTTATTGGCTTTTTCGTCCCATGGGCCCGGTTGGTTTTTAAGGCAAAACCAACCCGACCGTACTCCACCTGCATCCAAACCTCAGGCGGAGTAAGCCAAAAGATCAGTCTCACTACGAGGAATCCAACAAAGTCGACGACACGTCAATCAAACATCCGGAGCTTAAGATATGAGCGTTTCCGCTTCGAGGGCCCGGTTGGTTTCGTGTACGAACCAACCCGACCAAATCCTAAGTATTTCGAAACCTTGAGTGCAATATACTGAAATGACCATCTCGATCCAAGGATCACATCGCAACTGATGGTGTGTTGATCGGAGTTCCGTAGCATAAGTTATGGGCATCCGACCGGAAATGATTCGGTATTAAGGGGTTCGGGCCCGGTCTGACCCGGCCCGACACCCCCAGGGTCGGCCCAAACCGGGTCCAGGTCCAACCCGCTTGGGCGCGGCCCGGGCCGGCCTTGGCGCAGCGCGCCCAGCGCGCTGGCCAGGCGCTCGGCCAAACGGCCGAGCCGTTTGGAGTGGGGGGCGCCTGCCCCCCCTGGTTTGTAACTGCGACCCCCATTAAGGGGGCCGTTGTGCTGGCCGGTCGGGGGTTTGAACCCCCGGCTTCCTCTTGTTCGGCCGGCCTGCCCCGGCCGGTCGGTTTCTACCACCACGGTACCGTCATCGGTCGGTCCCCTCACTTCTCCGACACCGGCGGCCCGGTTTCCAGCCACCGGTTCTCATGCTCCGCCGTGGCCCGGTACCGGCCGCGGCCTTCATTCATCCGGTGTGGCACGACGGCGCCGCACCCCTCCGCCGCGACTCCGCTCCGACCGTGGTGCTTTTGTGGTTCTCCAGAGCGGCGCGACAGTGTCACGTCTTTGTTCGATTTCACGGCGCGACCCGACGGCGCCGCGCATTCCTTGCCGCATGATTCCGCATGGTGCGACAACACCACGCCATTTCTTTCCAACCATATTAGAAACAACATCAATAATGGATGAGGGTCGTCCGTGTTTGTGCGGTCCGGCCCCCTCTCGTTGGTCATTAGCAATTGGTCGTATTTTCACGAAGAACGACAAGATAGTATTCACGAACCAAATAAATAAATAAATCCCCTACCTCGTGCGAGCTTGAACGGAGGTTCGTTGAACGAGGATTCGTCGTGGGAAGAGACGTCGCGGAAGGAGATGTTGCGGAAGGAGACGTCGCGGAAGAAGACGTCGCGGAAGAAACGTCGCGGTATACGGCGTCGCGTAGTCGGTCTCCGAGGACTCGGCATTCTTCGATGGAGTTTGATGCATTCTTCGCGTTCTTCATGTTCTTCGACGAAGAAGATGAAGAACTTCTAGCTTCCTTTAGCTTTTCTCCCGAAACCTCTCAAGCAACAAATCCCCAAATAAAATAAGCACCTCCCTTATTTTATTAACTCAACAAAGCTTTTGAAATTCAATCATCCACACTTAACTCACTTAATTAATAACATAAGTTCTCAAAAATTAATGGTGAGTTGAGGGGGGTTGAAGAATATGAAGGGGTGGGGTTCGTGTGGGCCCCACCACCCTCATAACCTCCCTTGGGAAGTTGGGTAGTTACCCAACTTCCACCCAAATCCTTAAACCATTAAAAGAAAATAAAAATTGTAGTTTAATTATAAATTAAACTTCCACAATTTTTATCATCTTCTCTCGTGGAAACGCAACTCCGGAAATGGCATTCATAATCAATTACCGGTGCTACGGTTCCATCGGTGCCCTCAGAATTTGATTCCGAGCACCGGTTCAAAAGTTAAAAATTCCCGCTCATTCGTTCACTGAACGTACCCGAGCTAATGTTCAGATAGAAATTCCGGGCACACCAGGCCTCGGAATCCAGTGCCATCAGAAACTGCGTTCATGTAAAATCCCAAAGAAAATTAAGAAAAAAAATTCCTTGAATTTTAAGGGTCTTTAAATTACTCCCACATCAGGTATTTACGTCCCTGTAAAGATACATCATAAGCTTGGGAAACAAATGTGGGTACTGAGCACGCATCTGAGCCTCCCTCTCCCAAGTGCTCTCCTGGATATTCCCGTGCTGTCATCTGATGCGCACTAGAGGAATCGACCATCCATGTTGGACCCGCTCATGTCGATCCTCGATCTCCACTATGACCTCCATAAAAGTCATCCCATCATCAACGTCTAGCTCCCCATGGTCAATGATATGCGTCGGGTCGTGCACGTATCTCCTCAGCTGAGATACGTGGAAGACGTCGTGCACCCTGTGCAACTGAGGTGGTAGAGCCAGGCGATAAGCCACCTCGCCAATCCTGCTGAGGACCTGGAATGGTCCGATGAAGCGTGGAGATAACTTGCCGCCTCGGACAAATCTACGTAATCCACGTCGAGGTGAGACACGCAAGAAGACGCGGTCGCCATCCTCGAACTCTAGTGGCCTCCGCCTCCTGTCAGCATAAGACTTCTGCCGGCTCTGAGCTGTCCTCATCCACTTCTGGATGACCTGGACCTTCTCTGTCGTGGCCTGGACCATCTCTGGTCCCACAAGTGCTGACTCCCCAGGGTCTGTCCAACACAAAGGAGATCTGCAAGGTCGGCCGTACAATGCCTCGTATGGTTCCATCCCGATGGTGGAGTGGTAGCTGTTGTTGTATGCAAACTCCACCAAGGGTAGGTGGTCCTCCCAGCTACGACCAAAGCCGAGGACACATGCGCGGAGCATGTCCTTGAGAGTCTGAATGGTCCTCTTCGTCTGACCATCTGTCTGAGGATGAAAGGCGGTGCTCAGACGTAGTTGCATCCCGAACACCTCCTGCAACCCCTTCCAAAGCCAGGAAGTGAAACGAGCATCTTGATCAGAGACGATAGATGATGGCACACCGTGAAGCCGTACAATCTCCTGAACGTAGAGACATCCCAAGATCTCCACTGAGCCCTGCTCTCTAATGGGTAAGAAGTGTGCCGTCTTGGTGAGTCAGTCGACAATCACCCAAATGGAGTCGTGACCTCTGGAAGTGCGCGAAAGTCCAGTCACGAAGTCCATAGATATGCCGTCCCACTTCCACTCCAGGACCTCCAAGGGCTGTACCAAGCCTGCGGGTACCTGATGCTCTGCCTTCACCTGCTGGAAGGTGAGGTATCGAGAAACGAACTCTACCACAGTCTTCTTCATGCCCGGCCACCAGTGCTGTCGTCTGAGATCCTGGTACATCTCCGCTACTCCAGGATATACCGCCAAAGGGTAAGTGTGAAACTCTCTCAGAACCTCCTATCGCAAAGCAACTGGTACCAAGGTATGTCCTTTGAAAAAAACGTTGTGCTCTGCTCCAAAGGAGAAACCATCAGGTGCTTGTCCTGAAGATATCTGCGCACGTCGCGTCTCACAGTCGGCGTCCCCACATTGTGCCTCTCTGACCCACTGTAGTAGTGGAGGAGTGACGGTGAGTAACTGAAGGCAGGCTACTCCATCTCTATCTACGAAGGATATCTGCAAAGTGGTTAGCTGCTCTGTCGCCTCCTCAAGAAGCTGAATTCCCGTCATCCTGCTGAGAGCATCGGATACTATGTTCACCTTCCCAGGATTATAGACTATCTCAAAGTAATAGTTTTGGAGGAACTGGAGCCATCGCCGCTATCTCAGGTTCAGGTCCTTCTGAGAGAAGATGTACCTGAGATTCTGATGGTCAGAAAAGACTGTAAAGCACTCGCCCATCAGGTAGTGTTGCCATGTCTTCAGAGCGAAGACCACTGCTGCTAACTCCATGTCATGGGTAGCGTAGTTCTGCTCATGCGGTCTCAACTGACGTGATCCTTAGGCGATCTCTTCCCGCTCCTGTGTCAGGACACATCTGAGTCCCATCCCTGATGCATCACAGTAGACTACGTACCCTATCCCCTCCTTCGGAAACCTCAAGATAGGTGTGCTGGTCAATCTCTGTCTCAGCTCCTGGAAGCTCTACTGACATCTGTCTGACCACACAAAGGGTATCCCTTTAATTGTCAAAGCTGAGAGTGGTGCCGCTACTCTGGAGAAATTTGGCACAAATCTTCGATAGTATCCAGCTAGTCCCAAGAAACTCCGCACCTCCGCCACGCTCCTGGGTGGCTCCCAAGATAGCACCGCCTTGATCTTCGCAGGATCCACTGCAACTCCCGCCTTAGAGATGACGTGCCCCAAGAAGTGGACCTCACGTATCCAGAACGGACACTTCGAGAGCTTTCCATAAATCTGGTGCTCTCAGAGTGTGTCTAGGACAACCCGTAAGTGGTAGGCGTGCTCCTCCTCAGTCATCGAGTATATCAAAATGTTGTCGATGAAGACCACGAAAAATCGATCGAGGTATGGCTGAAAGATCCTTTTCATGAAGCCCATGAACACTGCTGAAGCGTTGGTTATGCCGAAAGGCATAACCAAGAACTCATAGTGGCCATACCGACATCTGAAGGTCATCTTCTGCACGTCCTCGTCCCGAACTCTGAGCTGATGATAGCCTGACCTGAGGTCTATCTTTGAGAACCATCATGCTCCCTTGAGCTGATCGAAGAGGTCATCAATCCTCGGTAGCATATACTTGATTCCCACTGTCACCTGGTTCAGGCGACGATAGTCCAAACAAAGTCGCAAGCTCCCATCCACCTTCTTGGCGAACAAAATCGGGGAAGCCCAGGGTGAAACACTAGGTCGGATGAATCCCTTGCCCTGCAGGTCCTCCAACTGTACCCGTAGCTCTCGAAGCTCGGCGGGGGAAATCCAATATGCTGGAGTCGATATTCAGGTTGTCCCAGGGTACAGGTCAATATAAAAGTCTACCTCTCTGTGAGGAGGTAGCCCTAGGACGTCGTCGGGAAAGACGTCCGCGTACTGATCCACCACTGTAGGAAAACTAGGACTCCGCACATCAACTGCTCCTAGGATGACGCTAGCCAACTGATGAGTGATGGGATGTCCTCTCCTCTGCGAGATTCAATCCTATGCTGCAAAGGCTCCCTTCTCGCCGGTGAAGGTGAACCTGCTCCCGTCGGTGCATACACATCGCACCTTGCGCCTAATACCGACAATCTGTGCATGGACTATAGACAACCAGTCCATGCCCAAGATGACGTCGTAAGGCCTCGACGCCGCTACAAGAAGATCCCAACCGAAGCTCTCGCCTCTTATAATAAGCTCACACTGCCGGCACTAGTGCGTAATCATCAAGTCTGCTCCCATAGGAGTCTCTAGCCATAAGGATCGAGCCAACAGCTCTGTCGGAATCTCTGAGCTCCGAACAAAGGCAGCGGCTATGAAAGAGTGACTCGCTCCTGTGTCTATAAGAACTATAGCAAGGGTGGAATAGACACAGATAGTACCTTGAATCATCTCGTGCACGCCGTGGCCGTAGGCCTCTGCTGCCTGGAGCTGTGCCTATCTCTGAACGCCAGCTCCTTGTGGTCGGGGTGGACCTCCTGGTGGTGGTGGTGGTAGGGCCTCAAAGCATCGCCCACCACCTACTGCTCGGCCAGCTCCTCTGACTCGTCTGCCTGCTCCCTGCGGACCACCACGGTTGACCCTCTGCCTCTGCCTGGGTGGCCCCTCAACCATCTGCTGCTCCTCGGCACGACGGTTCGGGCAGTCACGAGCCATGTGGCCCTGCCCGCCGCATGAGTAGCACTGCCTGCCTCTCGAAAGACTGGCTCCGCGCTGTGTGCCCCGCACATCTGAGCTAGTGTCCTGAGGTCGTCTGCCTGAGGGACTGGTCTGCCTGGACCCATGAGTCATCTGTCGACTGCCTGCTATAGAACACTCTACTACGTGCCACCCTGCGGTGTGTCTCGGAGCTGATGAAGGCTCAGCAAGAAATCTCTCGATCAAAAGGGCTCGCTCCAGTACTCCTGCCTGGGTAAGAATGCTGAGGGAGATCAGCGATGCCCTGATCTCATGTCTCAATACCTGCTCAAAGGTCCGGGGTCGGAATAATGGGTCCCGTACCATGTCTTTTGAGTAGCGCGAGAGATCAGTAAATCTTGCTGAGTACTGGGTGACTGTCAAGCTGCCCTGCCGCAGCTGAAGAAGCTCCTGGATGCGCACTGCACGAAGGGTGGCTGGGATGAACTCTTAGCAATAGAGGCTCTCAAAGTCCGTCTAGAGAAGATATGCCTCATCATGCACATGGAGCATCAAGATCAACTATCAGCCTGTTGCCGCGTGTAGTAGGCTCGCTGCGAGGATCACCATGAGGTCTGTTGGTGTCCTCACTAACCAGAAAACTCTCACCACTACCTCCAGCCAGTCCTCGGCTGCCTGGGGGTCTGTCTCCCCGCGGAACCTGGGCGGTCGCTGGCGCTGGAACTCGGGCAGTGCATTAAGGTGACGTGCATTGTCAGCGGCTAGGGCTAGAAGCATCGGTGGCTCGGAGGGTAGAGGTACCGCTGGTGCCTCTGCTATCAAAGGGCCCTGTACCGAGGCCTCGTTGCTCAGTGGGCGGTCGTCATGCTCAACTCTCGGAACCCTAGCTAGCTGCCATCGTGGGGCCATCTTGAAAAGAAACAGGTGCACCACGGTCAAACAGTATACCTGGTGAGCTAACATAAAGTAATCACAAAGAAACCTTGAAACACACATGCAATCAATGTTTTCTTGCATTATGTCGGAAATCAGAAGTCAGGGTCCTAGTGTATGGATACGTCGGCCGCCGCACCAACACTAGACTCCCTGGACTGATAACCACACTCAATACGCTTAACACTATTGCTTCACATAGAAAAAGATCAGAGTACAAAGTTCTGCGGTAGAACCGAACTCCTATGGTACCAATTTGTCACGACCCGTCCTCGGGGCCCGTGCCGTGACTACCCCAAGCCCGCCTTCCATAGGCCAGGGGCTGGAGACTAGCACCAAGGCATAAAATTCCCGATATAAAGGGAAGGAATTGCCTTTGTAAAGTAAACAAACACCATAGAGCAAGAAATCAGTAGTAAACACTAAGTAAAAGCTGGTACAACAGTAAGTGCGGAAAAGTAAGTGGACCAGTATACAAACCCAAACTAAAAGTAAAGTATAATTGGAAAAGGAAAACAGCAACTGTAAAGTAGAGCCACAGTGTCGAGTCGTCCACTAGAAGTCCCACCTGAAGGGTGGGTACAGATAGCCTCCTCTGCTCCTCGGATCTAGCCAACTGCTCCGAGTACGTCCCGCCCAGTGGTCCATCTCCAGTTACCGTCCTACTCCGCAAGCCTCAACCACGATCAGCGTTGTCCGTCGTCTGCAACCAACACAACGTAGTGCGAGCATAGCCCATTCAGGGGTGAGTATAAGCTACTCAGTAGGGACCCCGAGACCCCCGAAGGTCTCCCAGAATCCACAAAGGATATTCCACAAAGGAAAGATACAATCACGAAGTAACATCTGACACTGCTTACATATATGCCCATACATATACCTAAGTCATCAATTCTTGTTCGAATCCAACATCCGAACCCAAGTACAACCCAGTCCACACAGGAAAGAAAAACGTAAATCCACACAGGATAGCACAACACAATCCAAAAAGGAAAGCAAAATAGGATTCAGCTCACACAGGTATACTTCTTTGTATGACGATAGAGATGATCAGATGTTGCCACTGATTCATCTAAGCCGTCGTACCCACAAAGGATCGATAGTTACTAACCCCCGCAATGACCCACAAGGGATCTGATCCACAAAGGATCGATAGGTAACTAACCCCCGCAAAGACCCACACAGGATCAGACCCACACAGGATCTGTAGGCACTGGCTCACACAGAACTGTTGAGCGCTGACCCACACAGGATCGGACCCACACAAGATCAGTAGCACTGATCCACGTAGGATCACTGAGTGCTGTAGTCGTCGCCGTCGAATCCACTGAGTATCTCTGTAAAGTCGTCGTCGTCGTCGTCACAGTCGCAAACACAGCCAGCACTAGGGTTCCCACACACAGCAAGCTCGTTCGAGAGGGTCCGCTCCCCGAGCCGAGAGGCTGATACATCAACTGACACATAGTCCAGAGTTGATGTATCCAAAAGTTCTGTATCGTCAACAGGAACTCAACGTCGCAGACAACGCATCAATCGGACACCCGGTCTAAGAGTTATTGGCTTTTTCGTCCTAGTGGCCCGGTTGGTTTATAAGGAAAAACCAACCCGACCGCACTCCACTTGCGTCCAATCCTCGGGCGTTGTAATCCAAAAGATCCATCTCACTAAGAGGAATCCAAAAAGTCGACGACACATCAATCGGACGTCTGGAGCTTAAGATATGAGTGTTTCCACTCCGAGGGCCCGGTTGGTTTCGTGTACGAACCAACCCGGCCGATCCCAAAGTATTCTGAACCTTGAGTGCGATATACCGAAACGACCGTCTCGATCCAGGGATCGCATCTCAACTGACGGTGCGTTGATCAGAGGCCCGTAGCACATGTTATGGGCGTCCGATCGGAAACGATTTGGTATTAAGGGGTTCGGGCCCGGTCCGACCCGGCATGATATCCCCAGGGTCGGCCCGAATCGGGTCTACCTGAACCGGGTCTGGGTCCGGCCCGCTTGGGCGTGGCCCGGACCGGCCTGGGCGTAGCGCGCTGGCGAGGCGCTCGGCCAAACGGCCGAGCCGTTTGGAGTGGGGGGCGCCTGCCCCCCTGGTTTGTAACCGCGACCCCCATTAATGGGGCCTTTGTGCTGGCCGGTCGGGGGTTTGAACCCCCGGCTTCCTCTTGTCCAGCCGGCCCACCCCGGCCGGCCAGTTTCTACCACCACGGGACCGGCGTCGGCCGGTCCCCTCACTGCTCAGAAACCGGCGGCCCGGTTTCCGGCCGCCGGTTCTCACGCTCTGCCACGGCCCGGTACCGGCCGCAACCTTCATTCATCTGGTGCAGCGCGACGGTGCCGCACCCCTCCGCCATGGCCCCGCTTCAGCCTCTGTGCTTTTGTGGTTCTCTGGTGCGGCGCAACGGCGTCGCATCCTTATTCGATTTCATGGCGCGGCGCGACGGCACCACACATTCCCTGCCGCACGATTCCGCGTGGTGTGACGACACCATGACATTTCTTACCAACCACATTAGAAACAACATCAATAATGGAGGAGGGCCGGCCGTGTTTGTGCGGTCCGGCCCCCTCTCGTTAGTCATTAGCAATTGGTCATATTTTCACGAAGAACGACAAGATAGTATTCACGAACCAAATAAATAAATAAATCCCCTACCTCGTGCGAGCTTGAACGGAGGTTCTTTGAACGAGGATTCATTACGGGAAGAGACGACGCGGAAGGAGATTTTGCGGAAGGAGACGTCACGGAAGAAGACGTCGCGGAAGAACCATCGCGGTATACGGTGTCGTGTAGTTGGTCTCCGAGGACTCAGCGTTCTTCGACAGAGTTCGATGCATTCTTCGCGTTCTTCGTGTTCTTCGACGAAGAAGATGAAGAACTTCTAGCTTCCTTTGTCTTTTCTCCCCAAACCTCTCAAGAAACAAATCCCCAAATAAAATAATCACCTCCCTTATTTTATTAACTCAACAAAGCTTTTAAAATTCAAACATCCACACTTAACTCACTTAATTAATAACATAAGTTGTCAAAAATTAATGGTGAGTTGAGGGGGGTTGAAGAATATGAAGGGGTGGGGTTCGTGTGGGCCCCACCACCCTCATAACCTTCCTTGGGAAGTTGGGTAGTTACCCAACTTCCACCAAAAGCCTTAAACCATTAAAAGAAAATAAAAATTGTAGTTTAATTATAAATTAAACTTCCACAATTTTTATCATCTTCTCTCATGCAAACGCAACTCCGGAAATGGAGTTCATAAGCAATTAACGGCGCTACGGTTCCATCGGTGCCCTCGGAATTCGATTCCGAGCACCAGTTCAAAAGTTAGAAATTCCTGCTCGTTCGTTTACTGAACGTACCCGAGCTAAACTTCGGATAGAAATTCCGGGCACACCAGGCCTCGGAATCCAGTGCCCTCAAAAACTTTGTTCATGTAAAATCCCACAGAAAATTAAGAAAAAATTTTCCTTCAATTTTACGGGTCTTTACAAGATTTATTGAGATGTAGGATCATATGCCCAATTTTTAGGGTGTCGATCCATTATACAAATTTTTTCTGATCCTGAAAAAACTAAAGGCTCATACTGGTTGAGGAGAGTACTTTATGAATGATGTAGGTGTTCTAGAATCTATCCCTTCAAGTCTCAATGTTATTATAATATTTGATATGTTTCACATGTCTGTTTCACAACACGTTACCCTTAATTTGAACTTGTCTTAAATTGGTAGCCATTTTTGGTACCTAATTACTAGTTAGAACCTAAATCATATCATGATCATCCACCTCGTAGTGAGCCATCCCTTTAGGTGTTCCCTATTACATTCCTAATTGGATCTCATGGTTATAAAAACAAAACAACTATTTATGTGTTTGGTATTAATTTTAAATCATAACATTATACTAATAGTGGATGAATGTAATGGCATAGAATGGATAACTCCCATGACAATTATATTGAATTTAATTGAATAGGGGTGAGTGGTGATCCCACACAACCAAAATAAATGGTCCAATGGTTATTCCCTTGTTATTATGAAATGTAATTGAAATATGAATTATGAATTAGCTTGTATGAAAGTCAAAGTATATTTATCATTAATGGTATACAAGCACGATGACCCTCTTAAAATATTATAAATAGAAAATATGAACCTTAACAATGTATTATAAATATGGGTATGATGTCCCTTCTACTAAATGTGATATAGGCATGGCTTCCCTATAATTATGACACCAGGCAAGGTGGACCTTGTGAATTCTTATAATGCTATATAGGAATGATATCCCTTGTGATACTATACATTCATGATGTTACTTGTGATTACTTGTGATATGTTCATGGAATCCATATAATTATGATAATAGGCATGGAATCCCTATACTATGACACTGGGCATGGAATCCATGTACTATGATACTAGGTATGACATCCCTATATTATGATACAAGGTATGTAATCCCTATACTGTGATATGGGGCATGTCATCCCTATATTGTGATACTGGGAATAACATACCTAAAATATGATACTAGCCATTACATCCCTTGATACTAATTTAGAGATATTCTGACATGGGACGAAGTAAGTAGTGTCTAGCTGGTTTTCCATCTGGACTAGAGATGACCCATTTATAGTTATTACTAATACTTTTCATATTATTTCTACAAATTTTCAAAAATATATTGGATACTTGTAGGTGCCATTGGTGGTGGTCTATTAGGATTATCTCACACCATATCTTGGCCACCTATGGTACCCGGGTATACTGTATGCTTGTAGGTGTAGACAAGGGTAAGCATCCTCTTACGAATTCTTGTCTTCTTGTATGACCTAGGATGGGATCCTGGCAGCAGATGACTGGATCAGAGATTGGGATACTTGGATATATTTTGGTATTTTTGTATAGTATGATGTGTATTGACTACCTTATTCCATGTATACATGTTTTCCCTATTTTGCAGACACATGATAGTATAATCCATTTTATATGATATATTTTAATAACTTTTATTATTATTCAATTCTTGGTTATTTATGTCTTCTTTTTCTGTATTTTCCATTATTGATATGCTTCCACTATTTATCTATTGATTATTTATCAGTTGTGCTCCACTCTAACTTAAGTGAATATTCTCTCTAGAGACACACCCTGTTCCCTCGTTTCTTGTCGACATCCTATGGCATATGGTGTGGAATTCTTGAGGACATGTGTCCAACTAGGTTCATGGAACCTCTGAGTAGCACCCTTGTTCGGGTAGTCACAAAGTGGTATAAAATCCTTCATTTCATGCCTTACTATTTTGAGATAATAGAAAGGTTATTTGGAAGGATTTAGAATTGGGTAATGATCAATTCCTAGGATTTTCTAACCCATGTATAGGAAAAATCCAAATTACCACAAATTGAAATTTTTATTGTTCTGTATTATGATATTACAGTTGATTTGATTCCACCACTAGGTGACACACTTTAATTATGATGTTTCTATTTAAATTATTAAGGGTTTTATTTTATTGAAACCTGATGATATGATGGTATTCCATCTCATGCATCATTTTTGGAACTTTATAAAAAATTCACATGCTATGCCATATAGAAGCATTGTGTTAGTTGCATTGCTTTTAATTTCCATGAGTGCTTTGACTATTATAAGTAAAATTATTATTAGTTAATATTCTTACATAGAATTGAGAAAACATAGTTTGGATTAGAGTGGATACAATAATCTAATAGTTTTTTCCTACCTAGTATATAACAAACACCATAATAGTTCAACTATGGCACATTGAGTCATGTAGAGTTGGTCAAAGAGACTAGAATGTGTAATGGTATGGATTAAATTGAGTCCAAATTTTGGTTCAAAAGGTGTATGACCCCTTATGGATTAGAATTGGTGAACCATTTTGTTCAAAAATATAAATATTATGGAAATAAATTTATGAATTTAAAACTAAAATTGAAATTTCAAAATACAAATCTTGACCCAGTCCTGACCTTAGTAGTGGGAAGTTGGTAACATCTATATTGTTTTAAATAAATGTTACTATCACCCAGACCTGACTCTTTGAGTTGTAAGAGGGGTGATATTATTTCATATAAATTTGGTGCACCTATTATATTCTTACATCTATATATTCTTCCATTATAGTAATTAATTAGAGGTGTGTGTTTGGAAATTTTATTGTAATTCTACCATGTCGTCCTTTGGTCAAACGTCAGGTGGGTGGTGATGACCATGCCTCGAAAGTGGTGAGCCATGAGCCACTGGTGATACCTCCACTACTGCCTCCTATTTTATTTCTTCATATTATTAATGTGGGTTATGACTACTAATTTTTATGAGACTTTCAGTAGCTTATAAAGATGATATAGGGAGCTCTGTGCTCTTCCCCTTCTATGGGAGAGTTGATTATGGAGTACCACCAACAGCATCTGCACCTATATTTAGGGGATGGTGGACCGCAAGCTATGGATTTATGGATCAAGACAGTTATGTTTATATTTGAGAACTTGAATACACCTCTTTATAGGATATTGAAACTCACTACTTACATGCTTTTAAGATCTTCTAATTGCTTGTGGGATATTATGAATTCGACTGTTCAGTATCAGGAAGTGACTTAGAGAGATTTCCAATCAAGCTTCTTAAATTATTTCTTTATATAGAACTAGAGGGATGATAAAGAAATTGATTTCATAAACCTATTGAAGTTTTTTATGACAATGGTGGATTATTTAGTTCATTTCATACAGATTCGTAAATTTTCGTCCATCTAAACTGCTGATGATCTAGTAAAAGTGAGACGATTTCAGGATGGTCTGAGGCATCCTATTTGTTCTTAGGTAAATGTGTTTCATTTGACTACCATATCTGATATAGTGAATTGGAAACATATCACTACGTTGAACCCGAGGTAAGTAGATGGTGTTATCCTTGGTGATTTAGAACTGAGGCAGAGTATGGGTTCAATTAGCGGTCATAAATGATGCATTGAGAGTTCACATTTGAGAAGAGGACTCTAGTTGACACCCACAGATAGTTACATGGTATTAAATAAGTGTGGAAATAATTATAATAAGAGTACCCAATGTCCTAGAGACCCCATCGAGTTCTAAGGGTGTGGAATATTTGGGAAACTACAACATTCATGTAGGACCCTCCCCTATTTTTCAGGTTGGAGAAGATATGTGCTATCTCCCCTATTAAGAGCTAGTTCAATATCACCTCCCCTGGAAGGCTGCTAGAATACTATTGGTCATATAGGAAGAGTAGTATGTCATGGTTGTGGTTTCCATACATTGGAAACATAGTGCCAACTGAGTAGACATGTTCCGGGTAGTCAGGTTGTTGCACAGGGCCACAAAAAAACATTATTTACATAGTGTATCCTATAACTAAGAGGTGGGATTTCAAGACATCTATTGTTCAATGTACTATTATAGTATCCTATAGTATCTTTTATTCCATATTCGATACCATTTCACCACATTCCTTCATATTTATGCCCATTGTGGAGGGCCTTGGGATTCATGTTAAGTACTCATGTGGTGTTATGATGCTTGATACATGTTTGGGTATATTATTAGAGAGCGTAAACTAGTTCAAGGACTATCCTCTTGAGGTATGAAGTCATATTTTCTTATGGGAACTATTCCTCCTTGAGATTACGAGCTTCGATGTCATTATCGGAATAGACTAGTTATTTCCCTATCATTCCTATGTGGATTGCCATCATTGACGGGTGTGATTTAAATAACCAGAGTATGGTTATTATATTCAAAATGGTGATTGGGATGTCCAGGTAGGTAAATCTAGATCAGCACGTCATGGGCTAGGTGAAGTGACCGCCTAGATTTCTAGCCTTTTATGAATGATCATGGACTACATCAGACGAATTTCCCTCCTATAGTTGATGAATTATGGGATGTATTCCCTGACTAATTTTCATGTATACAACCAGAGATAGAGGTAGAATTTTTATTGAGCTAGTTCTTGGAGTTGCATCGGTATCCATTCCTCCTTATAGGATAGAGAATACTGAGTTGCGACAACTCAGGAGGTAGTAATAGGATTTAGAGGCCAAAGGTTTTATACATCACAGTACTTCTATGTGGGGTTCACCAGTCCTTTTCACTAAGAAGGGGGAAAGAAACCTCAAGAATTTTGTGGATTACTGTAATTTGAATCATCTTACTGTGAAAACCGATATCTCGTACCTCATATAGATGATATTTTTGACCAACTCAGAAGATATATGGTGTTCTTAAAGTTCAAACTATGTTTAGAATATCATAAGGTTTGATTCAGGCCTTCAGATATTCCACGTATGTATTTTTGTAGTTAGTAAGACTTATATGAGTATCACGTGATGTCGTTCAGTCATATGAACATGGTTATCTACTTTATGGCTTTGATATATAGGGTTTTTTATCCCTGTATGGATTCCTTTGTCATGATATTTGTTGATGAAATCTTAGTGTATTCAAAAAAACGAATGTACCATGCTAATCATCTTAATATTTTTTGGAATACCCTAAGAGAGAATAAAATATATTCTAATCTTAGTAATTGACAAATTTCACTTCTTGGATCGTATTATCTCATATGAAAGTGTTTTAGTTGACCCAAAGAAGCTGAGAGTAGTGGTTATCTAGGATTAGCCCAAAAATTTCTTTGATATATGGAGTTTCTTATGTATTTATAGTTACTAAAGGCAATTTATATAGGATTTATCATGCTTAGTATCACCTCTCATGGGATTAACTATGATGGGTGTGAAGTTTATATGGTCTGCATCCTATGAGACAACCTTTCAAGAGCTGAAAGGGAGATTAACTTTTGTGTTGATCTTGAATCTTCCAAATCCATGAATGATCTATACATGCTATTGTGATGCATCGGGTATCGAGCTAGGAGTAGTTATAATGCAGGAAGATCATGTCATTGCGTACGGGTTATGGAAGCTGAGGAAACATGAGTAGAATTACCCAACACACGATATTAATTTGGTATATGTTTTACACTCCTTGCGTTGTTGGAGTAATTACCTGTTTCAAGAGCATTTTTTGTTGTTTATAGACCACAAAAACCACACATATATTTTTACACAATGTTCCTTGAACCATAAGTAGCGAAGATTGGTTAAATATATATAGTCTTTTAATATTTAGCATACCTATACACCTAGGAAAGACAATGTCTTTGTTGATGATTTGAGTAGGAGGACTCACACATAGGAATTTCATTAGTCCAGTAACGAATGTAATCTTATGGAAATTTTTTATGAGATGCACATAGAGGTGCAAGACTGTCATGGACAGTCTGGAGAAGGTGAATATGATACATCTTTTAGATCCTGAAAGCTTGGTCCTATGAAATTGTATTGTAGGTGAGTACACACCTATGATGAATACATCTTGGGTATACATGGAAATATCTGGGTTCCCATAGAAATGAGAGAGGATATCATGCATGAGTCGCATGCTTCACAGTGGGAAGTTAACCCATGTATCTCTTGGATGTATCATGATATATGCCGATAGTATTGGTTGAAAGGGATGACATGTTAGATAGTAGGTTTTATCATCAGGTGTTCCACCTATCAGTAAGTAAAGGTGGAGTACCAATGACCTACCAACTTGTTGCATCCATTTCAATTCCCAAAATTGAAATGGGAGTATGTTTAGATAGATTTTTTCATCGTCTCACCAAGGTATCCATGTAGTAGCAATGCAGTTTGGGTAGTCATGGATCAACAGAAGAAAGTATCCCACTTTCTTTCTCTATTGAATACTTTCTCAGTTGAGGATCTTGGAAAACTATACATCTGTGATATTATAAAACTACACAATGACCCTTATACTATTGTTTCAAATAGGTATGCTTCATTCATATCATGGTTCTAGCAGGGGTTACAAAGATCTATGTGTACATAGGTGATTCAAAGGATATCGTTCCACCATCAGAATGATGGTTAATAAAAATAGACAATACAGGTGTCAAAGGAAATTCTTTGGCCATGAATCCTTGATTTTAGTGGTTCTTGGGAGATTCATATCCCTCTCATTTATTTATACTACAATATCATTTTTCAGGAGATGATTCAGATGGATCCTTATGATGCGCTATACCGTAGGCTATGTCATTCACCCTTGTTCAAGTTAGAGGCAATGCTATTGGGTCCTCATCTCACTCAGGATACTTTAGAGTAGGTTTTGTTGATCAAGAAGAGGATGTATACTTCTCAATCTAGACATAATTCTTATGTCGATCATTCTTGACGACCACTAGAGTTCGAGTTCAGTGATCCTATCTTCTTATGGTTATCACCCAGACATGGTAATAGATGGATATGGATGAAAGGGAAGTTGTCTCCATGATTTTTCAGTCCCTTTTAGATTTTGGATAGAGTTAGTCTAGTAGCCTATCAGTTGTTTCTACCTCATAGGTATCATGCAATGCACCAATTATTCCATGTTTCATAGCTTCAACATTATCATGTTGACCCATCTCGCACTTTTGATCTCAAGGATGTTGAGATAGATGTTGATGATTCTTTCGAAGAGTATCCTATAAGAATCATTGACTAGGGAACGAAGGATCTATGAGGTTGGCCTATCCCTTTAATACAATTATTATGGAATCATGGATGGCTATAGGATTAGACATGAGAATGGGATACCAACATACATGCTCAGTGGATGGATTTTTTCTCAGACAGTGTTCTACAACCATTGTAAAGTGAACACAGGGAGGAGTTCCTTTAAAGGGGAATGACTATAAGAACCCAGTTTTAATCTCAGGTATGGATCATTTTTAGTTCGATTTAATCCTTTTATTTAGACCTAATATAAATTTCTAATGATTTCATAGGGGTTACGGGGGTGTTTGGAGATTTTTCGGAGCTCAAAATCCCGAACGGTTGAAAAAGTGAACTAGTTGAATACTTAGTTGAAGTCATGTGGGCCAGTAGGCATGGTTTCCCATAACCGTGTGGGGATGGAAAGCGTGGTGAAGCAGGGAACATGGTTTTCTCTAGATAGTAACCCAAGGCCACAAACCCATTTAGATAGCACTGAAAAATGTATCAGTCTCTATGTCACATTCAGTGAATAATTTCTCAAACCATGCGGGATTACCCGTGTGATGTTCCCACTTAAGACAGCGGCCTTCGTACGGTTGACACACAGTTTGGATAACCATGTGGAAAACCTATGAACCCCTAAAATTTTGTGTAAAATTACCCTTTTACCCCAAGTTCTATTAAATTTAACCCTCTCCCGCTATTTCTTATTTCATCTAGTGGAAACCCTCTCTTGTCACGTTGGATTCCCCTTAGAATCCTAAAGCTAGGATTAATGTTAACACTTTGATCTAGTGTATGATTACTTAATTTTTCTTATCATTGGATCTATGTTGGTAATTTATTGATTCATCTTGATAATTTCTTCATTTATCTTCTCCTAGAAGAAGTTATAGAGGTGCAGGCTCATATGCCCTATTTTTAGGGGGTTGATCCATTATTTAGATTTGTTCTGATCTAGGAAAAACTAAAGGCTAATACAAGATGAGGAAATTACTATGAGAATGAGGTAGGTTTTCTAGAATATATACCTTCAAGTATCAATGTTTTTATAATATGTGATATGTTCTACATGCCAGTTTCACCACATGTTTCCCTTAATTTGAAACTTTCTTAAATTGATAGCCTTGACTGGTACCTAATGAATCTTAAAATACTAAATCATATCAAGATCGTGCACATTAGAGTGTGACACACCATTGGGTGTGCCCTTTTATATTCCTAATTGGATATCATGGAAAAAAATACACAACCCATATTAGTGTGTTTGTTATTACTTTTAAATGATAACATTATACTCATAGTGGATTAACGTAATGGCATAGCATGAATAACACCCTTGAAAATTATAATAAATTGAATTGAATAGGTGTGAGTGGTGTTCCCACATTAACAAAATAAATCAGATAATGGTTACTACGTTATTATTATGAAATGTAATTGAAATATGAATCATTCCTTGGCACATATTAAATCCAATGGATATTTATCACTATGATATGTATCCATGAAGACCCTCTTAAAATATCACAAATAGGAAAGGTAATATGTAATAATGTATTATAAATATGGGAATGGTGTCCCTTCTACTAAATGTGGTATGGGCATGGTGTCTCTATAATTATGATACCAGTCATAGTGACCGTTGTGATTACTTGTGTTACTATAAGGAAATTATGTCCCTTGTGATACTATACGGGAATGATGTCACTTTTGATTACTTGTGATATGGGCATGAATTCCCTATAATTATGATATCGTGAATAGAATCCCTATACTATTATACTGGGCCTTGAGTCCCTAGATTGTGAAATTGGGCATGGTATCCCTATACTGTGATATTGTGCATGATGTCCTTATATTGTGATACTAGGAATAGTGTCCCTATATTGTGATACTGGGCATGGTGACTCTATACTATGATACTGAGTATGACATCCTTATACTGTGATACAGGGATTGCATCCCTTGCTACTCATTTAGAGATATTATGACATGGGATGAAGTATGTATTTTCAGCCATATTTTCCTTCTGGAACCAGATAAAAACCAATTACAATTATTGATACTTCTTTTCATATTATATCTATTAGTTATCATATTATACACACAAATAAGATATTTATATACATTGTTGTTGGTGGCCAACTGAGCTTTATCTCACACCCTATATACGATTCCTATGGAACCTAGAAAGACAATATACTTGTTGGTTTAGATAAAGGGAGGCTTCCTATTACGAATGCTTGACATATTTCCTGACATAGTATGGGAGCATGTTAATAGATGACTAGGCTGGAGTTTAGGATGCTTGGAGAGATTTTAGGCTTTTTCTACATTTTTGTGTAGTATGATCTATATTGAATTCTTGCTTCCATGCACACATGTTTACCCTATTTTGTAGACACATGATATTACAATTTATTGTATATGATTTAGTTTACTTATTTTTTATTATTATTCATTTCTTGGTTATTTATGTTTAATTATGATGTATTTTCCATTATTGATATGATTCCTATATTTGTCTATTTACTATATATCAATTTTTCTCCACTATAACATGATGGAATAGTCTACCCAAGGACACAACCAAGGCCCTCACTACAAGTTGGAATCCTCTATCATATTTGGAGGTGCGCTTGAGGCCATGTGTCCAACCGATCTTGGTGAACCATTGAGTGGAACTTGGGTCTAGGACATTACAAATTAGTAGTTATGAAACTCAACTCTATATCCAATGCTTGTTGAATAATTTTCTAGAAATTCTTGGTGAAACATAGATCGTGATCAGATATAATATAATGTGGAACTCCATGAAACCTTTCCACTTTTTTAATCTAAATTCTAGAAATATGATCAAGAATAAGTCTTCTCTAATTTAAATAAAGTTTGATGACTTTGTAACACAATAAACTATAACCCATATAAAATTATTCCCTTTAGGCATGTTGGGGAGTCAGATGATAAAATACATGGTGATGTTTTCTCATTTTCATTCAGGAATGGGAAATGGTTGTAACAACCTATTGTATTTTTATCTCTCATCCTTAACTTAATGAAAACTAAGAACCAAGAAACATATTTTTCAATATATCTCTTTATGTTATGCCACCATAAACACACCTTAAAATCTCTATACATATTCATACTTCCAGGATGAATATAGAATGAAGAACTGTGAGATTCATCCAATATCCCATTCTTCAAATATGGTACAGATGGTAAATATACAGGAATCATGAACTATATCATTCCATTAAAATCAAGGTTGAACTTAGGAACATTAATCACCTTTATCTATATCTATACATATTCCTTCTATGAATTTTTAATCCTCACATGGATAGATGTTCATATATTTGTTTTAGAAAGATATTATTTCTACCCTTCTTTTAATACTTCATGATTCATCATTTGTAAGTCTGCAAATAATGGAACTTTTATGATCCTCATTATAGATAATCTATAATGATCCTTCAATATAGAGCATCTACCACCTTGTTCACATTTCTAGGGTACTAATGTATTGAGTAGTAATAAACCTTAATTAGATCCAATAATATTCTCTAGTGCATATTCAACTCTTTCTCTATGAAAATATACTTTTAACTTTTATGATCAGTATATATGTCACATATTTCTTTATAAATATAATGCCACTACATCTTTAATTTAAATATTTCCACTGTGAACTCCAAATTTTGAGTTGGGTGGTTTTTCTCATAGACCATTTACTAGAATGATGCATAATCTATCACTATATCAGTTTTCATAAGGATTCATCCCAATACCTTATTCTATGCATCACTATATATTACAAAATATTCTCCACTATAGGGTAGTGTGAGAATAGGTGAGATTATTGACCTCATATTTAGTTCCATGAAGTTTTCATCATATTCATCCACTCAACATAACATAGTTCCCTATGGCCCCTAACTCGTCTGGATTCTGACACTCTCTCTACTTTTACACCTCCCCCCCCCCCTTGTAGGGTTTCCCTATTCAGTGTGACAGCACTCCTCACCTCGCATGCTTCTTTCACTATCCCTTCTTCTCTTCCCCCACATTGACTGAAGCTATGACTGCTGTTGATGTTGTTTGCCTCTCATTGCCCCTCTTGCTGACTAACCCATGCACATCAGAACTCCATCTAGGATCGTGTGATTGTGATTCAGACAACATGAGTCATCATCGGTGGTGGTGTCTGGTTCTCTCCTCCACTACCCTTGTCGGACAACCCATTGAGTTTGACCACATCTTGGTTGGGCTTGATACAGGTCTCAGGTTATCTTGGGATGGTGCTGGAGAGGGACCAGAAACTGTCTCTTATTGTGCTCTTCATTGGCATTTTATTCCTTTCTCCCTTATCTTGGTCCTTACTTTTCTTCTTATTTAGGTTTTCATTATGATTCCATATTTCAGTTTCTATTTGGTTGTTTGTTTATATTTTATGATTTTGTGTGGATGGATGATTCTATGAAATTCTATAAAATGGTTGTGGTTTCACTGGGATTTCTCAAGGCGAAGGACTTGACTCTTTGTGTAACCTTATTCTCCCAAACTCTTCCCTAGACTCAAGTCTCGTCTTTCCTTCCTAGGTCTGTCAGGCATGGTGGTTCTTTCGAGCTTTGGGAAGTGGATTTCGGGTGTCCAACTGCATTTAGGATATGATTTCCTTGTTTGAAGGTCCATTATGTTGGTAGAGTTATGTTCTGATGAAGACTTTCATATTGATGGTTCTGAAGGTTGATGATGCTTATGTTCATGATGATTTATGCTCTTGGATTATGAGACAACGATGGATAAAAGATTTCTGAAGGTTCGAAATGGTAGGTCGAAGAATTTTTTCACTGGTTTTCTTTTCTTCATTATGGTTGTGTAGCGGTGTCATTCAGCTCTGGCAGATGGTGGCTTCATTGTACTAGTGTGGTGATGGATGATGATGACATTGTACTAGGTCAGTGTCGTCATCTGGTGTGACTTAACTGATGACACATAGAATGAAGTTAAATCATTGTAAAGTATTGATATCCAAGAAGTTGATCAAATAAGTCATCAATATAGGGTAGAGGATATTTTTTCTTTATAGTGATCTTTTTATGTTCTTGATAATCAATGCAGAGATGCATTAATCCATATTTCTTCTCAACACAAAGAATAGATGTACCCCAAGGTGGTTCACTTGGATGAATGAATCCATTACTAATATTATCTTATATTTTCTTCTTAAATTACTGAAACTCAATTAGACCCATTCTATATTGATTCTTTGAAATAGGAATAGAAATATGTAAAAGTTATATTAAAAACTAAACTTCATGATTCGATGAAAGACTATGAAAATATTCCAAAAATACATCAAAAAACACCCACACAATAGGAATATCATTAATATTGAGTTTTTATCCAACAATATGAGATAAACACACATTTTTAAAAGGAATCAAGATCCATATATTGGATTTAATTTCCATTGGAAGTTCTTATTTACCATCACACTAGTAAATTATCATAGATTGGATTGGCATATATAATTTTGAATCCCTTTATCGGTAATTGATGTAGTATTAATGTAGATAAATAAAATACATGATTAGGATACCATAAAAATTAACCAAAGTGAGAATAAAAATTTGTGAAGGAAGCACATTCCCATATAATTCTATCATAGAGGAACTACAGACCTTTTATACGGCCATCATACCATTTTTGAGTTTTCACTACTCACTCAACAATGAATCGTTGAGATGGTGATGCAATACCCTTATAAAATTCATCATATATAAAAGAGTGGGTAGAACCAGAATCAAATAAAACACTTTCAATTTTAGATTTAATGATATGTTTTCCTTTCACCACATTGATAAGAACTTCCACATTGATTGTAGTAATATCATAAGCACGGCCTTATCCCATTGGCTTATTTTTTTGGTAAGTTCCCTTAACGCTTGGTCCATTGGTTGTAATATTTCCCCATATCTTTATAGTTAAATCACTATACTTTTATGTATTTTATCTTACCCACAAATTCATGAGCATGATGGACTATTTCTCTACACGTGAAGAGAAATCCTTTTACTTTTAAGTATATCTTTCCATAAGTATCACATGTTGGAAAATTCCTCTTTCTCTTCTTCCCCTTATTCATTTTTTCTTTACCATCTTATTATTATTTTCCATTACATAAAATCCATAAAAATTGGATAATTATTTCTCTATATTTATAGCACATGATATTATATCCCCATATGATGAGAATGTTTAGGTAATTAGTTTTCATTGAAGGATTGAATTAATCCCATCAAAGAAGTAGTTAATATTTCTCTTCAGATTACATATGTAGTCCACAACATACCTTTCCACCCTTGTAAAGTTATCTTTATACTTAGAATTATTTTACTATTCCTTTTATCTCATAATCAAGAATTTGTTTCCATATCCACTCATTATTCATGAGGAATATACTTTTCCATTAAAATTTGATTAAAATGTTTCCATTCCAGGCTTAATATTTCCTCCTCATCGTTAGTGTTTTGGATTAATGACCACCATTGTTCCTCATACCTTGAGAGATGATAAACTTCTATGAAAACCATCTCCCATTCATTACTTCCCAAAGAGATAAATATATTCACTAAGGAACTTATCCATTGCTCATATACAAATGGATTTATATTCCCATTGAATTAAGGTGGTTTTTGATGCATTAAGTGGCATAAAATCGTTACACCATGTTGAGGATCAAAAAGATTCTCTATATGGTAATTGTTATTGACCATAATCTGAGTCAATTTCCTCAATATAGTTATAATTTTTTCATCTCCATCTCCAAATCAAGCTTTATTGTCTTTCCTAGGAGGTAAATCTCTATATGGATTGCATGCATTAATACGATTTCCATTCCATCCGCTATGAACCATTACTAAATAATAGAATACACTAGATTGGATCATAAAATTATGAAACATAATGTATAACTCCAAAACAAGTGAAACACTTAACATAAATTGATTTTTTTGCATAACTAATATCATTATAATAAACATGGATTCTTTTAGAATATTCTGAAATTCAGTCATAGGGTTATGTTCTCTAATATATGATTTCCTAAATCTAGTTCCCAAGGTTTCTACTAAACATTATTTGATACCAGTAACAAAGACTCTGACCCTTGTAGCCCAGATCCGGTGGTTACATTATTAAATTTTCACTATATACAAACAATCGAATCCTAAAAGAATGAATAGTTTGGAAGTCATTATAAACTATATACATACATGAATTTCATATTTTAAATTTGACAAATTAAAATACAACATAGTATTTTCTTCAAGAACATAACCATCCCCTTCAAAATATCCCTGCATATTAATCCTAAAAAATATCCTAGTGTCATGTGTAAAGCATAAGAAATATCTGAGCTCAGATTCTTAGTAAGTGGATGCATATAGTAGAAATTAAATAAGGCATGAATAATATAGTAGGAAACAAATGATAGTTAAATAATACCACATAAATAATCACATGTGATAAAACTTATCTGTGGATATAAAAAATATTCAAATAATCACATAGACTTCAATAAATGAGTTCATAAGGATAGAATTCCTAATTTTGGTAATATGAAACTTATCATCGAGGCCTTGTTCCAAGAAATATTAAACATACTGTCAATAACTAATTCCATGATATCTTATATAAATGGGTAAAGCCTCAGAAATAAACTCAAACTAGTTTGTCTCATGAGACTTATTGATGCATCAAGGGGATATGTAATTTTGGGCTCCTCCTTTCACTTAATAAGTCCAATGCTTTACTCATATTAAAAATTAACACACCATAATAAATTTCCTTAAAAATCAATAAATGTCAGTACTAAAAGAACTAGCATATTGAATCTCAAAGTTTTCTCAAGTCAAACTGATCACAAACCATCCATAAAATATGGTGGATGGTATCATAAGTTAATAAACTCATTACAATATAATATTCAATAATGTATGTTTATGTAGATTAAAATTCATTAAAAATATAATTAGAACATTCTAGAACAAAATACTATTTTCACATTGAAATCACTTGGTTAAAGAATTTTTAAATATAAAGGAAAATATTTTTTAAAAAAACATGAAAAATTTAAAAGGAATATTAATAAAAATATTATTCATGATAGAGGGAAAATCTGTTCATTCCTTATAAGTTAAAAACTCATTCCTTTCACACTTTTATAAAATTTTCAAAAACGCCTCTTTCAGAAAACGACAAGAAGATTCCTTTCAAACTATTGTATAAAAAGTAAAAATGGGTAAAAATATATTCAATAAATAATTTAGAATTTTTAAAACATTTTTTGATTTTTTTAGAGAATATGAACAGTGAATAAAAACATTCCTCTTTTGGAGACATTAACATAAACAATCCTGAATAATGATGATATTGTGAAATAAACCCTTACCAGTTATGTATCATTTGAATAATAATACCCATTAAATAAATAACTTCAAATTAAACATTAAACATAATTAATGAAAATATATTCATGGTATAATTTATCTAATTGGAATTATACACACCGCACAAAATAAATAAGTGGTGAATCTGACATATGTCTTATAGAAGTAAGAGCGACTCGAGAAACCCTTACCCCACGTATGATTTCTTTCATATGTGTATGAAAATTCTATATAATAAATATAGATTTATTATTAATATATTCAAGAACCATAATAACATATAGCATTCCATATATTATTTACTTATTGCCTTTTATCGCCCATTTATTAATAATTATTTATTAAAATCATTGTTCTCATTGATAAGTATCTCATTTTTCATGTATGTTTTGGTTTGATAGTTTTGTTTCTTTTAATTTGATCATGGTTCTATCATATACATAATTTTAATCATGATATAATTATATTTTATATTGATTATAAACATATTCAGGGTCTTTTGAAAAATTTATAGATAAAAAAATAAATTACATTGTTCATGGAGATGGTAAGTCCTATGTACGCATGAACATTGTTTTCATTTTTCGAAGAATGGAAGAAAAGGAAGAAAAATAATAATTATCATTTAAAAACCCGTTATTATATCATATTAATCATTTATATTCATAAAATCCATCCATATTACCATCCATGTAAAGAATATATAAAAAACGGATCACATCACTTCATGGAGGCGGTATTCCACATGTACGCACAAGAAACGTCATCATTTTCCAATGGATTGGAAGGTAAAAAGTTATATATAATATTTTAATTGAAGAAGAATATTTATGTTATAAATTTAATATATATATATATATATATATATATATATTCATTTTTGATATCTTTATAAACATCCATGTGAAATTGTGATGAAACAAAATTGCACAGTTATGTGGAGACGGTAAGTGTACGTATGCACGTGCGATGTTTTCACCTTTCATATGATGGAGAAGAGATTTAATATGGTTATAACATATTAATAATAATAAATTAGTATATTTATGATACTGGATATATTATCTTAGAGTGGTTACAACACTTTAATAGAAAGTATGAGAAGAAATAAACTTAAAGGACTCTGTAAAGACAAGTACCTATTCTTCGATTGAATTCCTTTAATCACTTATTAAGGGGCTCAAAATAGTTTTTTATTACATCCCACCTTTTTATTACATAACATTGAATTACATTTTACAAACATAAGATCTTTAATGATTAGTGTCTTGAAAAAAATGTACATAATACATGAAAACATACAAAATTGTTATAATCCACCTGAATGGATTCATCATAGGTTCGTCCTAATTAAACTTACTGCATCATATAACCTCGGGACATAAATCATAGAAAAGGGTGAGTAGAAGGCCTAGTAAGGGAAAACAAGTGAAATAGTTTACATGTGAACATGGGAGATATAAATAAGAACATGAGGAATTTCATGAAGGAATGAGGAAGAGGAATATAATAATAATAATAAAATTAATAATAACATGAAAATGTTTCTAAAACATTGAATTTATAAATTCATAAGCATATCACCAAGTTCCATCCCCAAGGTATCATAAAAATTACCAAGGTTATTCACCAAGGTATCGTAAAATTTGACATCTTGGGAGATTGATTTCTTTACCCAATGAATTAGAGCGCTATCAGAGTTCACCTTAATATGAATTTATTTTAATTTTATCCACATAGATCATAATCAAATATTTGGTAAATAACCTTTATAGAATAAAAGAAATGGGTTTCATGTCAAAATCGTAGCGTTTTAAAAAGTGCTTAAAAACATGATCATTATGTCATTTATAAACCATGGTAAGGGAATGAGGGTTTTATATATCTCAATTACAGAATAAAATAAATCATTTTTATGTCTTGATGAATAAACCTTGAAATTAAATATTTTTGGGTATTCACATAAATAAAATAAACGAATTTCTTAAGAAAAAGATAGATTTTGAGACGAACATTCTACAACATAATGGGTATGAAACATGGATTTATAAAACATTAAAAAGTGAATGAATAAGGGTCAACCATTCATAAAAGTCTCATAATACAGTATAGGGACATAATAAAAAGAAAATAATAACATGGTATGGATGTTTTAAATACATAACACATAAAAGAGAACTTGAAAGGAAAAGAGAAGTTGAGAATTCTCTTACCTTGAAGAGTGACTTCTAAGACTCGAAGATCAGGACCTTGGGGGCCAGATGACACCTTTTGAGGACTTTTTGAGAGGCAATACTATCATAAATTCATGGATAAAAATTTTCTAATTAAATGAAAGGAATTAATGGTTGGGTATTTATAGTAAAAGAGAGGTGGTTTTTTATTAATTTCAAAGGACACGTCATTAGTGGTATTTGCAAAACCGTGAGTTTTCCCATGGTATTGGCCACTTGGAACACTTCAAATAATATTTTAATCCAAAATATTCAACCAAAATCTTATCTTAATCATTACATCATTATGACATAGGTATGATTTCATAAAACATACTGAAAACTCAAAACTGTATTTTTACTATTCATCGAAAATTCAACTATTTCCAAAAAAATACTGAAAAAATCACCATAACCATTTTTTGACGTGTATAATTTCAAAATGAACTCTATTTTATAAAGATGTTTTTTATTTTAAATTAAATAAATAAAATACTAATACTTAACTAATAATTTCTAAAACATTTATTTACTTATACTATGATATAATTATATCACATTACCATTTAAGATGACTAAAATATATTTATACATCCTTATGTGAGGTTACTATTCCATTGGTCAAATTAAAATTAATTAGGGTAACCTTACTATTTCAAAGGGTCAAGTTACTATTCACCAAAAAATTAAGTTAATCCTATTAGACTCTAAATATTTTACTGTTCGCAACTGTGTATATCCGTTTTTTGAAAACCATTTCAAAAAATCAATTATTTAATAATTCATTAAAAAAATATTTTTTTACTGTTCATCAAAAATAATACTATTCATCAAATACTATTCATCAAATACTCTTCATTGAATAATTAGATCTTCTTAGAAAACTATTAAAAATTAACACAATATTAATTTTGAAATTTGAAATTCAAAAATGTTGTTTATTTTACCATAATAATTTTCAATGTATGAGAAACCTCTAAAAATTGAAAATTTTACTTCTAAAATAGATTTATTAAATTTGTCTCAATTAAACATATAATTTATTAGGAAAATCTATTCTTACAATAGAAATGGTGAAATATAAATTTTATTAAAAGAAGGATTACATTTTAAATATCTAGGGCCTTGAAACATAACCCCTTAAAACACCCTCATACGACTTAAGGTTAAGGTGTGCGATGGTGAGGGACTCTTGGGAGGGGGTCAGATAACATCACCCAATTGGTAATCGCCACTAAATTGAACTTCTCTCATAGGTGATTTCGTTCAAGATTAACATGTTGAAGATCATCTTGGTCTTGTTCCAGAGTGAAGCCTAGTAACGCTACATCTTTCCCAAGCTCCGACAAAAGGGCATCGTACACCCCAAATCTACTAAATGAGGCCACCAACTCTAATTTTACATTAATTATCCATTATCATTTATATTTGTAAACAATAGTTATAATGTTAAAAAATATTATTGTTTCCAATAGTCACATTAACCTACTGTCATATAACAGTCAAAATTGGGTGGTCACATTTCATTTATACTTTTTAGTGATTATGACATAGCCATAATCGATTTTTTTATATTTCAAAATGACACTTTAAGGCTAAGTGTGAACCCACCACAAATCCAACCAGATACAAAACCATAATCCACCAGTGTAAACACCCAAAGAACCACGCCCAAAATTGTAAGATTTCAAATTTCAACTTTCAAATTAAAAACCTCCCCAATATCAGGCCATTTGCAGCCCGCTTTATGTGCCCCAACACTGCCACCACCATCCATCTTCAACACCATTCAACAAAACATCCACCCGATACTCCACAATCATTGCTTCACTGACCTTATCCTTATGAAACTGATCCATCGTCACATTGATCCATCACCTTCAACTACATCATTAATGTCATCCACTTCACCACTAATCACCACTAGTTTCGAACATCATCTCCATCTCTGATCTGTAAGCACATCATCATCATTGTTCAGACATCCCACCAGAACACTAAAGCCCATCGCCACCATCTCAAATCTTTCCACCAACGATCAATACTAGAACACAAAACCACCAACTAGGAGCATGAACCACCAGTGAGGAAGAAAACCATAAGATAAATCGATACCTTGGTAGAACCCAAGAGAAATCGAAACAAAAGGACTATGAGTTGATACTCAAAAGTAAGCATAGACGGGGTTGAAATTCTAAAGGAAGCCGGACATGAAACCCTACAAGGGAAGCTCCACGACCGCCAAACTGCAGACCCAAAAACTTGTGAATCCATCACTCTAAAAATAACCTGGAGAGGAGCGGTGGAGAACTTGGTGAGAGAAAGGTGGGGCGTACGGGGAAGAAAACATGAGATTGAAACCCAGGAAAGAAACCCCAAATTGAAATGAAAGAAACTGGGAAGGAAACCCAAGAAAGAAAAAATGACTTTGAAGGAACCTGGAAATCCAACGTCCACCGAACCACTTGCCCAAAACTTCAGAGTATCCCTCGCTCCAAATTTGACCTAGATAGAAGTGGAGGAACTCATGGTCAGATTGTAGAAGAGGTTTCCAAGGGGAAATGAAAACTTCTTCACGAAGAAGGGATGCAGAGAAAGAAGGGAAAGCCCTAAGAGGACAATAGAGGGAGAAGAAGAAACTTGGAGAAAACAAAGTAGGTGAAAGAGGGAAGAGGGAATCTGAAAGGACCAAGGCGGATGAGTCATCACCACCAGGGGGGATGAAACCCTTAGAGGCAGAAGTCATAAGGCAATACGGGAGATTGAAATCGCCAAAATTTCAAGGAAGAAAATGTAAAACATACATTTTCAAGAAACAACATATTATTTAAATGTTCGGGTCCTTACATTATTCCCCCCCTTAAAACATTTTGTCCACAAAATTTCAACTAATACCCTCAGAAAATAAAAGGTGTGGTTACTTCTATCTCATAGTCTCCTCTAGTTCCCACATTTATTCTTTATATTTTTGGTTCCTCCACAACACATTAACAAGGTGGGTAGTCATGTTTCATAGAACCGTGTCTCTAAGATCCAAGATCTCCACTGGTTTCTCCTCATTAGAGAGTTCATGTTCCAATTTTACCACCTCTAGATTCAGTACATGTGAAGGGTCAGGTATGTACTTTCTCAATAAGGATACATGGAATACATCATGAACATGAGATAAATTTGGATGAAGTGTAATCATATATTTCACTATGCCTACACGATCAATGATTTAATTGGGCCCAATGTACCTAGGGATGAGTTTCCCTTTCTTTTTAAACCTCATGACTCTCATCCATGGATAAATTCAAAGGAATAATTTTTCCCCAATATAAAACATTAATTAATTTCAAAATTTGTCGGTAAATATCATTTTCTGACTCTGAGAAGCCTTAGTGTGTTGGTGGATAAAATGAACCTTATCTGTCATCTCTTGCACAAGATCATGCCCAAGAAGATTTATCTCACCAAATTTATCCCAACAAGTAGTATTTATACATAACTTACCATATAGATCTTCATATGCTTCCATTTGAATGCTCATGTGGAAGCTTTTGTTGTATGAGAACTCAACTATAGGGAGATGTTAATACCATCCACCATTAAATTCCATTGAGCATGTTATCAGCATGTCCGAAAGTATCTAAATATTCCTTTAATATTGTCTATCAGTTTGGGAGTGATTGTCCACGATGAAATTCAATTCATAACATAGAACATGTTGAATGCTTCTCTATAATTTTGATTTGAACCTTAGAACATGATCAGATATGATAGAAAGTTGTACTCCATGCAACCTTACCACTTCCTTTACGTAAATCCTAGAAATTTGATCATGAGAGAAATCTTCCTGAATAGAGATACAATGGGTATCCTTAGTGATATGGTCCACTATAACCTATATCCCATTGTTTCCTTTGAATGTTCTCAAGATATTAGTGACAAATTCCATAGTGATTTTGTCCCAATTCCATTCTGGTACCGGTAGTTGTTGTAATACCTCTTTAGTAAGGTTTCTCTATTCCTTCACTTGATGACACACCAGGCACCTTGTAGTGTAGTCATCAATTTCCATTTTTATATTATCCCACCAATAATGATCACAATGGTCCCTATACATTTTCATGATTCCATGATGTATTGAGAATGTAGAGCAATGAGATTCATCAATTAGCTTGTTCTTTATTACCGAAATAGAGGGAACACATAGTCTTGTACAAAATTTTAGTACACCTTCTTGATTAATATTGGACTCAAGAAACTTCCCATCCTTCACAGCCTCAAACTTCTTCTATAACAATGGATATTCTTTTTGATATTTCTTGGCCTTTTCTAATAATGACAGTTGAGAAATAATTTGGGATAGGGTGGATGATGTCCCTTCCATTGTGATTCCAATGTCTAGTTTCACTAGGTCATTGATAAAGGGATCTCTTTTAATCCTCATCATTTCCATAAAAATAGGGTCCTTTCAACTTAATGCATCAACAACTTTATTTTCTCTTCTTGGATGATAATGAATTGACAAATAATAGTCATTAAGATGTTCCAACCATCTCCTATGTCTCATGTTCAATTCCTTTTGTGTGAAAATATAATTCTAAATTTGATGGTCTATGTATATATCTAATGTATCCTCACAAAGATAGTGCCTCCACATCTTTAGATAAAAATCAACCACATTCAGCTCAAGATCATGCGTAGGATAATTTTTCTCATGAGGCTTCAACTATCGAGATGTATAATCAATCACCTTGTCATTTTTCATGAGGACACCCCCAAACCATTTTATATATTCATCGCTAAAAAAATGAATCATTCTTTGATTGAGGGAAGAGTTAAAATGGGTGTAGTGACCAATCTCTTCTTCAGATCTTGGAAACTTTATTCACCCTCATTTTTTAGATGAACTTGAACCCTTTTCGAGTTAACATGATAAGTGTATTATAAAATCGTGAAACGTTTTTCACAAATATCCTATAATATCCCACCAATCCAAGGAAACTACAAATATCAGCTACTATTGTAGGATGAGGCCACTCCTCTACAAAATTTTTCTTTATAGGGTCAACTGATATTCCTTCAATGGTTACAATGTACCCCAAGAAGGCAAATTGTTGTAACAAAAGATATCACTTTCAAAACATTCCAAATAACCTCTCCTTCCTAAGGGTTTTCAATATAACCTTTATATTATATTCACACTCCTCCCTACTTTTGGAATATATCATAATAACATCAATAAAAAATACCAAAAAGTTATCAAGTTAGTCTTTAAATACTCTATTCATAAAATCATTAAAAACATCAGGTGCATTAGTCAATCCGAAGGGCATAACAACAAACTCATAATTCCCATATCTTTATCGGAAGGCAGTTTTTGGAATATCTTCATTCTTCACCCTCAATTGGTGATAACCAGATCGAAGATCAATCTTGGAGAAGAACTAAGACCCATGAAGCTAGTCAAATTGATAATAAATTCAGGGAAGAGGATACATTTTCTTTTCTATTATCTCATTCAGTTATCTATTATCAATGCATAACCGCACTGATCTATCCTTCCTCTTCACAAAGAGAACAATTTCTCCCCATAGAGACACACTTGTCTAGATAAAATTTTTCTCCAAAAGATCATTGAGTCTATTCTTTAATTCCTCTATCTCCACATTCTCCATTCTACATGGGGTTTTAAAATCATCTTAGAACCATGAATGAGTTCAATGGATAACTCTAACACCCTTTCTGGGGGAGATCCACATGGCTCATTAGAAAATATGTTAATTTATTCCCAAATAATGGGGACGTTATCTATCCTTATACTCTCATTTACTTCTTCTTCTTCACCAATCAATTCCATTAATAAGGATATATGAGGTGTTTCTAGACAAATATAAGTTAAAGATATCTCTCCTTGGAAGATAACTATAGGTTTTCTATTTAAGACTATTGATATTTACTTTCTTATTCATTTGATATTAGCATTATACTTTGAGATCCAGTCCATCCCAAGTATAATGTCAAATTCCAACATGGTAATAATTTCATTATTTTTGATAAGATTGTGCTCGCTATTGTGAAAACTAGAGTTTCTAAACACTGTTGATGCTTAGATAATCCCTCCTAGAGTCTTGGCTGATAACTAAACTTTTAGAAGTTCAGGAATTGATTCTACATTATTCAAAACTTTGAAGGAAATAATGGAATACATAGAACCATAATCAAACAAATTACTTTCTAGTTTTGAGAGAACAACAAGAGTACCTTCCAACACATAATTTGGTGCTTTAACTTTAGACATGATGATAGAAAAAACATGACCTTTCTCCCTTGGCCTGTATTGAGGATGATGATGATTCCCCTCAACTGCCCTCAAATTTCAACACTGATTGGAAAAGTTCCCATGATATCCACACTTCAAGCATTGGGATTTATATAGGTCTTACACCATCTTTTATTTGTCATTAGTGTTGGGAATTTGAGGCTTCACCTCACTATGAAAATTCATAGAAATATGGTTTTCTCTACCAAACTTTTAACACTTCCCACTCACGAGAAGGTAGTTCATCAAATTATTCAACCTACATTTATTACTCATGGAAAGTTTCACTTTCTTTCCACCTATTCGCTGATCAAAGCTCCTCCCCAAGATTGGGTTCATTTATCTCTTCTTTTCATTGGATTTTTGAGACTATTGCATATCACCGAACTCTAATTAAACATTCATAGCACTTCATACGATCTCCTCATAGTTTTCATTGTCTTAGTTGGACAGATTCTTCCATAAATGAGGTATTAGTCCACCAAAGAATCTATAAAACATTCCATTAGGATCAATGACAAATATATATGTGTAATGTGAAATCCTTTTTAAGTTCTTCTCATAGATTCCCACAGATTCATTCTCCTTCTGCTTTAGCTCGAGATATTCTTTCTCCATTTTCATTCTCATCAAATGAGGGAAATACATATTGAAGAATATTCCTCTAAAATATTCCAAATCCATAGCTTCAATATCCCCTCTGGGCCTCTTGTTTATAATCAGTAGATACCACTGATTAGATTCACCCTCTAAGTAGTAAACACCAGGGGTGACTTTCTCTTGTTCAAAACTATGAAGTAAAGAAAATATCTTATCTACGTAGCCTATACATTGTTTTGTAATCAATGGTTCGATAGATCCATTGAACTTAGGTGGTCATTGATGCATAAAGGACTTTAAAGAATGTTTTTACCATCTTGGTGAAATCAGTCTCTCATATTGATTCAAGTTATTTCCCACAACTTGAGTCATTTGATTCATCATTCTCAAAAACATTTCCATTCTAGGTTCCATCGAAGGGTCTTTAGCGCATGGTCCATTGCGGTCACCATGTTCATGGTTCCTCCTATTTCCCTCCATTTTATAAAAGAAGAAAACTTTAGTGAGAAACTTGTATTATTTAATAATATTATAACTCTAAAAGATTTTTATATCTTAAAACATCATTCTTAAACACGTTATTCATTATCAAAAATTACATTTTGTATAAATCCTTCAGAATATTTCCTAAAAAGCCTATGATTAACAAAAAATTTCCACTGAGAGTGTCAAAATAGAAGTGTAGAAATGCATATTTTCATACACTAGTTCCATTTTGATTTTATCTCAAATTTGTGTTTTTGGGTTTTTACTCTAGATACATCTATGCCAAACCACATCCACTTGTTCATATCCAGACATGGATATATTTGTTCGAAAACAGCTAACATAATATTCCAAAAAAATACCAATAATTTTTCCAATATATAAACTTTTATATAAGGTTCTTCCTAAATTTTTCATATAGTAATATCCACAAATAACAAAAATATCCTTTTATACCAACAATTTCATCCCACCTTTTTATTACATAACATTGCATTACATTTTACAAATAGAGGATCTTTAAAGTTTAGTGTATTAGAAGAAAGGTACATAACAAATGAAAAATATAACATTATTCTAATCCACTTGAATGGCTTCATCATAGTTTCATCCTAAGTACAATTACAACATCTCATAACACGGGGACATACATCATAGGAAAGGGTGAGCAGAAGGCCAAGTAAGGGAAAACAAGTGAAGTAGTTTACATGTGAACTTGAGAGATATAAACAAGAACATGATGAATTTCATAAATTCATTAGAAATAGGTATAATAACTTGAATCATAACATGAAAATGTTGTTCAAACATTTAATTTAGACATTCATAAGCATATCATTGAGTTCTATCCCTAAGGTGTCATAAAAATTACTAAGGTATCGTAAAACCTATCATCTCTAGAGATTAATTTCTTTACCCAATGAATTAGAGTGCTATCAGGGTGGAACCTTAATATGTATTTATTTTCATGTGATCCAAATATATCATAATCAAATATTTAATAAATAAAACATACATAATTAAAGAAATGGGTTTCTTAACAAAATCATATAGTTTTAAAAAGTGCTTAAAAACATGATCATTATGTCATTTATAACCCACATAAAGGTAATAAAGGTTTTATGTATGTCAATTATAGATTAAAATAAATAATTTTTATGTATTTATGAATAACCATATAAATTAAATAGGTTGGGTATTCACATAAAGAAAATAAAATAATTTTGTGAGAATAAAGACATTGATTTTGAGACAAAATATCTACGACATAATAGGAATCAAACATTCTTTTAAAAACATTAAAAGAGAGCTAAAGAGGTAAAAAATTAAATAAATACTCATGATATATTAGAGGGACACAAAATGGAAATAATAATCTGGTCTGGAAATTTAAAAGACATACCACATAAAAGAGAACTTGAAATGAAAAGAGAATTTGAGAATTCCCTTACCTTGAAGAGTAAATTCTAAAACTAAAATCTCAGGACCTTGGGGGCTTGAGGACACCTGAAGAGGACTCCATGGGAGGTAATACTATCATAAATTCATGGATAATGATTTTGGAATGAAATGAAATGAATGAATTGTTGGGTATTTATAGTAAAAGAGAGAGAGTTTTTTTATTAATTTCAAAGGACACTTCATTAGTGGTTTTTGCAAAACCATGGGCTTTACCACAGTATTTTCTCATGGTATTATCCACTAGGGACACCTCATATCTTATTTTAGTACAAAAGAGTCTACCAAGATATTATCTTTCTTATTAAATAATTATTACATAGTTATGATGTCATTAAACATACAAACACTCAAAACTATATTTTGACTATTCAAAAAAATCAACTATTTCATAAAAATAAAAAACCACTCTAAACATTTTTTGATGTGTAGAATTCAAAAATTAACTCCATTTTATAAAAATAAATTTTATTTTAAATTAAATTAAATAAATAAAATAATAATAATTAACTATAAATTTCTAAAACATTTATTATCGTAAACTATGATATAATTATATCACATTATCATTTAAGATTACTAAAATATATTTATACTTCCTTAGGTGAGGTTACTATTAAATTATTCTAATTATTATACGTAAGGATAAAATTACTATTCCAAATGTTCAAGTTACTATTCATCAAAAAATTATGTTAGTCCTATTAGACTCTAAATATCTTATTGATCTCAATAGTGTATGTCCATTTTCCAAAAATCATTTCATAGAATCTATTATTTAATAATTACATAAAAATATTTTTTTACTATTCATAAAAATAATACTATTCATCGAATACAATTCATCCAAATATACTGTTCATCAAATACTATTCATCGAAAAATAATATTCATTGAAAAAATAAAACTTCTTAAAAAACTAATAAAAACTATCCCTAGATTAATTTTGACAATTGAAATTAAAAAATGATGTTTATTTTACCCTAACAAATATCTATGTATGATAAATCTCTAAAAAGTAAAATTTTTTACTTCTAAAATCAATTTATTAAATTTTTCACAATTAATGATATGTTTTAATAAGCATAGCTATTCTTAAAATGGAAATTATGAAATAAATATTTTATTTATATAATGGTATTTCATTTTAAGTATCTAGGTCCTTGAAACATAAACCCTTAAAACACCCGCATACGACCTAAGGGTAAGGTGTGCGATGATGATGGAATCTTGGGGTGGCTTAGATAACATCGCCCGAGTGGTAATCTCCACTAACTTGAACTTCTCCCATAGGCGATTTTGTTCAAGATTAACAGTTGAATCTCGGCTTGGGCTTGGTCCAAAGCGAAGCCTAGTGACACTACATCCTTCCAAAGCTCTGACAAAAGGGCTTCGTATGGCCTGAGTCTACTTGATGAGGCCATATACTCTTCATTCTTAATTAATTATCCATTATCATTTCTATTTATAAACAATAATTATAACGTCAAAAAATTATTATTTCTTCCAATGATCATATTAACCAACAGTCATATAACAGTCAAAACTTGATGGTCGCATATCATTTATACTTTTTATTGATTATGACATAGTAAAACATAAATTTCCAAGAAACAACATATTATTCAAAAGTTCGGGTTGCTGCAATTTTGGAATAAAAATAACCTATATAACTTGAACAAGTATTTTTATAAGATTAATTTTTATGGTTTGGTAAAGATATATGGCTTAATTTTGCGATAAATAAGTGAAAGAGGGGTTGCTCTTTTATAATTGAGTTGAGGGTCGCTTTTATAATTTCTCAAAATGTAAAATTACTATAAATAAATTATCAATCCAAAATGATTCAAAATGTCGAGGTATTAGATACTTGGGTTTGATACGGTTCATATCATCAATAAATAAAAATTTTACTGGTTTTTGAGATGTTTTAAACCTTATCATTTGGTTTAACCCCTTAGTTAACCTTTTTTAACATTAATCATTGTAATATATTTTTCACTCTTAAAGGGTTATAATTTTGGATATAAAGTGACTAATGACTCATAAATGGATAAGGGATTAAATTTTAGACCATATCTTACATCCTTTTTCATTTTTAAAGATTTTAACTATTTTTAAATAATTTAATAAAATATTATTTTGATAAAATATCATTAATTTCAATTTTGACACTATTCATTTATTTTGACTTTAAATACATCAATAAAAAGTTTTATTTCAAATATAATTAATTTAAACATCACAAATATTCCATGTTCATCTAAAAAAATTCATGTAACACTATAAATCACTCATATTATATAACTTTTACATTTTTTATTAAAATTTATTTTAGTATTCTATTAATTGAAAAAATATTGTATTACTATTGCACAAGAATTTAAGGTAATTATATAACCATTTAAAATAAGAAATAAGTTATCATCGTGGATATAATTTTATTATGAAAAAAAATTATATTTATATTTCTTAATAACTTATTTTTTACCAATGTGGACAATAATAGATAATTAAAACTAAGAGAGTGAAATTTTGTAAATTTCTTTGATTTAAATATTATATTGTTCATTTTAATAAAAAATTATCAATTAAAAATATCAATTTTGAGACTAATATGATAAGGGTAGAATTAAATTCATCCAAAAATAATTTTGATGAATTTTTTTGACCTTATCACTTTGCTTTAACAATGGTTAACCCGACTTACCCTTTACCAAGCTGAAATTTTTTACCACAATTACAATTCATAGTGACTAAAAATAAAAGGGGACTATTTACCAAATTCAGACCTCCTGATTGTGAAGAATTTAATTTAAATATAAGTGTAAAAAATTCTATGACAATTGTTTTTGGAAAATTAATGTTTCTAAACATAAACATGGATTTATATTCTTTTCTCACTCCTATAAAAAATATTATAAGAATTAAGAAAACATTATATTGAATATATAGTATAAAAAATTGCTTAAAATAATCCACAAATTGTGATAAATTAAATTTATTAGGATAAAAAACATTACACACATAAAAATAGTTTATTAGAAAAAACATCTCCTTTATTTTTAAAAATTATTTTTATTTTAATTTTTTATCAATTGATAACTAATTTATTTATTTTATACATATTTAAAACATATATTTTTCATAATTTATTTATTCTTATTCATACCCACTAACCTAATGTCTAGGTGAAAAGTATAGAAAAATATGTTAATAGAAAACCGTGGTTTGTTTAAACACAGTGTTGCTTGTAATGCATGCTATCAAAGAAATCAAATTTATTAAAGATAAATTTATTATAAAATATCAAGGTGATACAATCTTAATTTTTTTATCATTCTCTCCCTATACATCAAGTTTATTTTTTATGTTATCAACAGTTTCGATTTCATAATACCAATTTTTTATAACTATTTCTTAATTTCTCATTAGACTTATAGATCAATGACATAAATTGAAAAACATTCATTGAATCCATGTAAATACTTTATAGATTAAAATAAATTGAAAATATATTTTTATTTTTATGACACCCTTATGTAACTTTTGTGTTTTATTATTTATTATTTTATTTTTTTATGTTTTGTGTTTTTATCAGTGTTTATGTGTATTTCAAGAAATCCAGTGGAGATGCAGTCCTAGATAGTAGTAGGTTATGCCATGACTAGGGGTGTCCTTATGTGAAACAATTGGGGAGTGTGTGTGATTTTATAAGAAATACATCATGCTTTGACTCAAGGGATATCTCAACATGATAAGTTCTTAGCAATAACCCTATTTTAAATGGGAGGCATGTCACATTGTAAAGAGGAGTCATACCCTGACCTTACCTATTATAGTTTTCTAATATTCTGAGTTTCATATTTCCCCCCATTAGGTTTTTAGTGGTTTTGGATTCCTCTCTATATCACTCTCATGTCTTTGGACCAGAGGAGATCCCTTAGATATCCTTCTTCTTCCCCCTTTTCTATCCCTTGTTACCTTACTCTTCCTCCATCAATTTGAAGTGGTCCATTGAGGTTGGTTACTTATTTATCTTCTCCTCTTCCCCATTCCTCCTCCTACTCATCAATTTCTCATTCTATTATAAACTCTAACACCCACAATGTCTAATTTTAGGGTTCATATATGTTCCAATCTTTTGTATTTTTTGTCTAGAGCTTATAGAGGTCATCTCATTTTTTGATTGGGCCTTCATCATCAATGGATACTCATATAATTGGTTTCCTCTTTCATTGAGGTAGTTTTTTATATGAATATTACATAATAATTTATGATAAACAATTGGTAGATTATTTAGATTCTTTCTAATAAAAAATCAATATACATGGTGTACCCTTGTTTGGTTTTCAATTATTTACAAATGGTGTTTATATACTTTTAATGGAAAGGGGTATGCATGGCCTTCAAATTGTGACATCCAAATTGATATTTTTTTCGTGTTAAGTTTTTTATAAAATTATTAAATGGATTTTAAAAGAGGAAACTGTGAATTTAAATGGGTTCTTGAACAGATTATTTTTCAAAGAAGGGGGATCCCTAATTTTAAAGACTTATTTTCTAAAAACGGGTGTGTTCCAGGACCATGTGAAGTGTTTTTTCTCGATATTTATCCTTTGTGATAATTGTAAATAGAATTATAAGAAATTATTTATTTCCAACTAAATTAAAAATCATTTTCACATGAACTTGTTTTAAAAGGTTTTTAAAGGATTTTTCTCCTCCCTCAACGATGGTTCTCCCTCATGATGTTTGGTATCTTCCCATTCAGGATGGTGGATTTATTTTTCATTTCCCCAGGCATTCCTCCGCTTCTGGTTCTCTTATGGTCAAAGCTCATTTCCCCTTCCTCTGCTCTTTCTGGTTTTCCCACTACGTTAGACACCATTTTGTCCTAGCACGATGGCTCCTAAGTTGGATTGGGTTGGGGATGGCATAGTGTGGATTTGTGGCTCCAATTTCATTGATTTTGGGGGTTTTATGTTTTTTGGTATGTTTTTGATGTTTTTCTCTTAGAGGCGAATGATGGATGACATTTCCTAGGAGGTTGTATTTTGCCCGGCCGATTCCAGATCTTCTCTGGCTTCAGCTCTCATTGCTCTTCTCCCAGTCAGTCTGGTGTGATGGTCTGTAGAAAGCTTTGGGATGTGATCTTCAAGTGGTTCTGGGTTTAAAGAGGCTCATCCTACGTGGCTATGTCTCTTCAAGATTTATATGGTATGGATCTCTTGTTCTGGTTCCCTAGAGTGGCATCACCTCTCCTTTTACCTTACTCTGTCATCTTGTCCCAATTCGCAAGACACCACTTTGGTCGATGCGTTTGTTATATAGGAAGGATTGGGAATGTGCGTGGTGGTTTTGGACGTGATGGGGATGCTTTGGTTTCAGTGGGGTGGTGGTGTTGAGTTTTACTGGTGGTTTTTTGTTTTTATGGTCTGTGTGATGTTCTTCTTCGATGATGTATTTTTCTTCAATGACTCTGTTGGTGGTGGTTCTAAAAATCCTCAATTGTTCTACAATTATTTGGTGTTTTTGGCATTAAAATGTAATTTTGGCGGGTGGTTTTTTCCCTCAATGGTGAGGTCGATGCGTTCTGTGTGGGTCATGGTGCATGGCACGAGGTGGATCTTCGAACGAGGAAACGATGCGATTTCAGATGGGGATTGAAGATGTCTTGGTGAGATGGTTATCGCGGCTCCGGAGGTCTCTGGCTGTCTTCTGCATCATTGGTGTTTTTGTTTCAATGTGGTGAGCTTGGTCTGCAATGGTGTTTTATAGTGTTGGAAGATTGATGGTGGTCCGATCTTCGGTGTTTACGGGGGCGATGCGCTCTCATGACTAGTGTGGTGATATCGCTGATAGTAGTTACTGTATGGGTGAAGACGACAGTCTCGTGAAGATTATAGCAGGAGACACAAAGTGACTTGGGAAGTTTTTGGTACACATGGCTCGAGGTATCCTAGGATAATGTGAATTTTTTGAATTATGTACTTTGTATGCATGAAATATATATCCCACCATTTATGTTTTAGTTACCACTGACCCACAAAGTGGCTTCTTTGAAAATAGAAAAAAAAGAGAATTGAGGTGGTAAAGTGGTTGGGCATTCTAAGATAGTTTGGAAAGGCTCATTTCAAATTTAAAAAATAAAATGTTTTATCATCGTGATAATCTATTTTCCCTCTTATTTTTTGTTATGATTATCATTGTGGGATTGAGGGGGATGTTTTATATTGTTCTTATATTATGTGATTCTTTGGAATTAATGAAATGAATGGTTTTATTTCTTATGAGGGTGTAGGATGTGATATGAGGTTTATGTCAAATTGTTTTATTATTTTTTATTCTTTAGAAGATCTTTTGCCTTATTGTTTAATCATCTCCATTGATTGATATCATGATATCCTAGGTAGGTAAGTATAAGGTTTATATGAATGATATGATAGCATGGTGTGTGAACACTAGCTAGTTCCCAAGGAACATTACACCCTCCCAGGGGTTTATTTCATTCTTGGAGGGAATAAAACGGAAGCTTTGACAGTTGTCCTAGTTTCACATAGGGGCACAATGAGTGATTTGATGATCCAATTCATGTATAATTCATGTTAGAGCCTAGGAAGTTTCCTAGGATTATTTATTCATATTGGGGTTATTTAATAGGTCTCATTACATGAATTTTTTGTATCCCCTAGCATTTATTTGATCTTATAGAACCTTTATTTAGTAACTGTACATTTATTGTGCCACATTGATATCTTGGTGTCGGTGAAATTTTCATTTGGTTATATTAGTCATTTTTATTTACTTTAAAATTGGTTCTAAAATGATTTTGAAAGTATGGTTTATAAAGTGAAGTGGAAATTGTTTTTTAAATGGAAATTGGGAAATGGTTTATTAATGGTAAAATTAGAGAATGGGTTCAGTATTGTTTCATCTATTTTGAAAGAACTATTTTCATGGTTTGGATAAAAGTTTAAAGAAAATATTATGGAAAATATTTTTGTTAGAAACTTATAATTTTTAATCGAATATATCTCCTTTTTAAAAAGGATTGGTTTTTTTATATTTTAAAGGAAAGTTATAAATTATGTTGTCTGTTTCTTTTATGCATGATCATTTAAAATTGAAAACCTATTTTTCGATCTTATGTTCAAACAATAATTTATGTGTTTTTATGAAGGTAATTGCATAGACTGCTTAGGGATATTTTATTGGGAACATTATGATAACACCCTTTATACACACTAGTGTTTATATGTGTATTCAACTATCCTATTTTTATTCAGGTGACCAGGTCTTTATTTCAGTAGGATGTTCATCTGAGTAAATTGGGGGACATGTGGTCATTGTCAGTGACTCTGGGTTATAGGGAGATATTTGAGTAGTGGATCTTGTTATGGTTCTAATTTTCTCAAACAATTATGTATCAACTAGTTCATAAAACCCTTGAATTTATTCTTGACTTTCATTATTTTTGTCTTGTTATGTATGTGGATATTATATTTATTTTGAGGTGAGTTTGTTTTTTATTTACACTATTACCTATTTAACATTTTTATTAGTATCTATTTATTTGATATTCATGTATTTCCAATTTGTATATAGGTTATGTAGGATTCTTAGAAATTTTTACCATTGGTTTATATTATCATATGAGGGTGAAACCTTTAACAAGTGAATATTCTTGATACCTAGGCACTAGTTTCTTGCTCATGGGGAAAGGGAATTCTCTTCAGACTTAGTGGAAGGATTGATCGGGTGACATGTCAGGTCAACCAAGGACAATTCATTACAAATAATATTAGTTCCTATGTTCTCAAAGGGGTTATAGGTTATGGAATCACTCTCTTGTTATTTGGGGAATATAGTAGATTGAATATAGTATTTTTGGGACTCAATATATAAGTTCAAGGAGAGCCTAGCTAGCTCTTTCTCACCCCAAGCCTTGAGTTTCCATGGGAAATGGGTTTTGGTTTTGGTTTTGATTTTAGGTGATGGTATTTTTATCTTTACTGGCATTTTATGAGTTTCATTAAGGGTTGTTCATAGAGTTTTATGATAAGAATGAATAATAAATCAGAGGTGTGAAGTTGGCTTGCACGACCTAACAAAACATACAATGACCAAGTTCTTGATTTTGGAAATATTACAAGAATTGTTGCATGATTTAGGCATGGCCCATCAAACCATACATCCAATTCAAGCATAGTCATGAATCTTATTTTGTTTTAATATTTATACCTCTAGATTTTTGGATTGTTCTTAAGAGATTATTTTTAATGGTAAGAGAATCAAATTGGATATTGTGATCTGTTAACATTGTTAGAATTGTTGTGTGCTCTTGCTTATAAGAATGTTCTGAAATCTGTCATATTTTAAAAGTGGATATCATGAAAAAAATCCACGTGAAATAAATTTCTGTGATTGTTTTCAAAAATGAATTTGGTTACTCTGAATTTTTTTTAAAATTGGTTGACTTTATTATGAAATTCAAGATTCATTTTTGGTTTTAAAACTAGTTCATGATTTATTTTTAAAGGGGTTTTGAAACATTTGATGAATTTTTCCAAAAAAGTGGTTAGTTATAAAATTAAAATCTATTGGTGTTTTAAAATAGTTAAAAGGGTGTGGTGTTTGAAATAAACTATATCTTTAAGAATTTTTATTGGGATATTTAATTTAAAGAAAGATGATGGTTATCAAAAACCAGGTTTCATGGGTTATTTTATTTTTTACCCATGATCGGTTCTTAATGATTAATGAGTTTAAATGTTTTAAATTAATTAATTTGATATTTTAACTTATAATTGATTTCATGAAAGATAATTTATTCTAGTTTTATAAAATAGGTGGAATATTTAAAATTTAACTTGTTTTCCAAAGACATGTTTCCCTTTGAAATGAGTTTTAAGACTCCCTATTAAGGTTTCATGGTCTAAAAAAGGTTTCTAAAAGATATTTTCTTATTCTGGTGAATTGTTCATTTTGGTTTTCCCTCAATTTATATTGGGAAATTTTGATATGGTTTAAGAGACATAATGGTGTTGGGTTCATGTATTGTACCATTTTTATTAAACCTACCAGAAATTTCTTGAGTGAAGTTAGAATGTTTATCCTTAAGGGTAATTATATTCCTAATCTTGGATCAATGGAGATTCCAAAATTAGTGGCATGTGTTGTTTCTTTTCTTGGTAGTGTGGTGGTGGTGCATCATGGAATTATCCAAGATAAAGTTTTCCTTGTGGGTTATTTGGGATCTATGTAGGTTGGTTTGGTAAGACTAGGTCAGGTGATCCATGGTGTTGGGATGGTGAGGAACGATTTTCTTGATTTTTTGGGTGATAACCATTTTTGGGACTCTTTTTCTATGATTTTATAGTAGTTTTGGTTTTGAGTTGAATTTCACTTGATGTTTTCCTTTTGGTTTATCTTCTATACGTATCATTGTTTTATGAGGTTAAATTTTTTGTGAGAGATATACCTAAGTTTTGATTTGATGGATTGAACATGGGGAGGCCTAAGATACATTCAAGGGTAACTAGGATGGGTGTTCATTTCTAGTTAGGCTGTAAGAGATATCGGGATGGGGTTTCTATTAGGATCATTATGTGTCAGTGTTCCATTATCTTAGCCTATGTTACACTCTAATTTAGTTTCAAAACTCATGGTTAGAATTATTTTTCCTTGTTATACATGTTATTCTCTATTTCCTTCTTTGTATATTTTTGGATGTGATAGTTTTAAGGGTTGAAAACTGTAATCTTTTTATGTTTCTTGGTTTTAGGGTCTTCTAGATATATTCTTGGGTTGTTATTCATTATGGATTTTTTATAGGTTTCTTTGTGGTTGATTACGGTTAGTGGGATTTTGTTGTTCCCTTTGTTGATATTTGGAATCTTAGTTTTCTTAATGGTAACCTCTTTATAGAGTAGTTCATTTGTTGTCCCACCATTTTAGTCTAATCCTAAATTGAAGAGAGACCTATATTAGGTCTCCATTTCTATGGATCCTCTTATCGAATGGTTATGGTTTCGATCTTTCTTGAGATTTTTTATTGTTGATTGAATATTTTGATATTTCCTTTGGGTATTAATAATTTTTATTGTTTCCCTGGTTTTCTGATCATAATTATTCTTTCCTTAACCCCTCTAATCACTTTCATTAGGGTGTGGAGGCCTTTTTCATTACCAATTTTACTTAAAACCATCTGAGTAAACTAACACCCTTATGTCATTATTATGATTTATTATTAAATTTTGGGGTTATTTAAAGTTATCCCACGTTCCTTGTGTTTTTTGGGTGTTTTAGGAATTCCATGGGATCTATATTCGCAAAATACAAAAAGATTTGTTATGAACAAGGGTGTCACATTGCATCTATGAGTGTTTCACCATAACATAGGGTGCCACACTATAAAAAAGTTGATTACTGTGTGTGTTTTTATAATAATTTTAAGATACAAACCTGGGGAGATCACAACATGATAGGTTCTAAGTAATAAACCTATTTTTGTCGGAGGCATGTCACACCTTGATGAGGAGGACTCATTCTATAACCTTCCCTATTTTGGTTTTTTATTTTTTGAGATTTTAGTTTTTCCCCAACTGGGGTTTTAAGGGTTTTAGTTCCCATTATCTTATCCTATTTTATATCTCTCCCTCTCATATTTTCAGGCTAGAGGAGATCTCTAGGAGCTCCTCCTCCTTCCCCCTTCCTCTTCTCAAGTTCCTTTATCTTACTCCTTTAATTTTAAGTGGTACTTTTAGGTTAGTTCCTTCTTCATATTCTTCAATTAACCTCTTCCCCTTTTTACTCTATTTCTTTTTCTATCGGTAACCCTAATGCATATGGAAGATGAATTTACAGTTCAAGGAGGATCAAATCTTGGGATTTTTTCTAGGCCCTGTGGAGTCCATCTCCTTTCTTGGTTGAGCCTTCTCCATCAAAGAAGACTCATTTTTATTAGTTTCTATTTGGATTGAGGTCAATATTTCTATGAAACTTAAATTATAATTCATTTCATGTAATGATTGGATGATTTAAAATATTTCTTGTAAAAATTATATACATATGTTTTCCCCTTGATGTGTTGTGAATTATTTATAAGTGGTTTTTTATATACATAGAAGTAAAAGGGTATTTTTGTAGCCTATTTTCTGTGATTTCGAATTGACTATATATGCATCCAAAAATTTTCAAAAATTCATAAATTTCTTTAAAGGGGTTCTAGGCACTAGTTAATTTTCAAATAAATGGTTTCCATGATTTTAAAGATTCATTTCGTTAAAAGGGGTGTGTCAAGCCCTTGATAAATTATTTTTATGGATTGTTAGCCTTTGCGATCATTTTAAAGGGATTTTTGAAGAAAGATTTATTTCCAAATTGATTTCAAAGTGTTTTTACAAGACTTGGTGTCAAAGGATGTTTCAAAGTGAGGTTTTATAAAAGTTAAAGTGGATTATAATTACAAGATAGTTTGAAAAATCCCATTTAAAATTTTATAAATGATTTTTTATCATTGTGATAAGATATTTTGAGCCCCTTATTGATGTTATGATGCACCTTATGTCCTAAAATGGGGATATTTTATATTTTCATTTTATTATGTAATGCTTTGTCTTGAATTTAATGAAAGGGGTTGTTTCCTCAAAGGGATATGGTGGTGAAATGATGTTATTTAAAAGTGTTTTATTATCATTTATTCTTGATATGATCTTATGAATTATTGCCTTATCACCTCCATTTATTTATATAATGGGATCCTGGGAAACTACATAGAATGTTTCGATGCATATTACACTAGATTAGCATGTTCACACTGGATATAGTGCCCTAAAAAAGATACACCCACCAAGGGGTTCTTAATTTTGTATTTGGTGAGACCAAAAGAGTCTCTTGGATAGTTTCTACAATTTTAAATACGGATCTAGTGAGTGATTTTATTATCCAATACATATAAAATTATTTTTATAGACTAGGCAGTTTCCCAGGATGATATATTCTGATTGGGGATTATTTATGATATTTTGTTCCATGAATTACTTGTATCCCCTAGCCTTGATTTGATCATATGGAACCATTATTTTGTTATTACACTTTTATTGTACCTCATTGATATCTTGTTGATGGTAACATTTTCGTTTGGTTCTATTTATCACTGAAATTTACTTTCAAATTATTTCTAAAATTATTTTAAAAGTGCGGTCTAACTTGTAAAGTGGAAATTGTTTTCTAAATAGAAAATGGGAAATGATTTATTTTTGGGAAATAGGTAAATGGAGTTTTTTATTATATCATGTATTTAATAATACCTTTTTTATGGATTGAAGGAAATTTTAATGAAAAATATTTTTTTCAATGTTTGAATTTGAAACTTATAATTTTAAACCGACTATGCCTCATTATTTTTAAAAGGTTAGTTTTGTTGCTTGTGAAGGGAAACTGATAATGATTTTTGTTTTTTTCCTTTATGAATAATCATTTAACATTGAAACTAAATTTTTATATATTTTATTAAAATTATCATTTAATTTTTTTTCTATGAAGGTAATTTTATAGTCTTATCAGTGATATCCTACTGGGCATGTTTTTCTCACACCCTGTATACACATCAATGTATGTGTGTTTTTTAAGATCTCTTATTTTCTTTTAGTTGGATAGGTCTTGATTTCAATTGGTTTTTTATGTGTGATTTTTAATGGACATGTGGTTATGGTAAGATATTTTGGGTCATAGAGAGATGTTTGAGTGATGGATTTAGTTTTGATTTTTATTTTTAGGTTAAGGATATATCAACCACTTTGGATAGAAATTGTAGTTTTTATGGGATTTCTTTATTTAAGTCTCTTTTTTGTATATGGATGATGCATTTATTCAAGTTAGATAATTATTTCAATTGTTACAGGTTTAGATTTTTCATTATTCAAAATCTATTTATTTTACATGTATGGATTTTCAATGTGTAGATAGTTCATTCTATATTCTTGGTAATTTTTAATTCTGGTTAATATTATTATAAGAGGATGAAATTATTCCCAAGTGTATATCCTTGACACCTAAGAACTATTTTCCAACCGGTGGTGATTGGGAAATCTTTTCTAGACTAGTTTACCACCTAGTTGGGTGACATGTTGGGTCATCCCTAGGCGGTTCATTTCACTTCTTTTAATGAATAAGAATTGGATACCACCAAATTGATCCTCTATAAGGCCCATGGTTCATTATTTATCACCCCAATATGGAGATAAATTCTAGGGTATCAAAATAAAACCACATGGAATTGATAAAAAAAATACTCTTTTAAAATATTAATCTAATATGTACCACTCTTCACAATAATATATGAAATTGATAAAAAAATATTTAATATGTAGGAAATAGTAGTTTTATACTCGTTCATAGAACAATAATCCCCTAGTGTGCTCCACCAATGCTCTCTCTTTGAGCTTAATGATGTCACTATATAGGTCCTTTTTCAATGGACATTGACGGTTGAGCACAAGGAAATGTAACTTTTTACCAAGGTAACAATATCTTTCATCAATCTCTCTCTTTACTAGAATTATCCGTAGTCTTTACACACTCAGTAAAATGGGGGGAAAATTCTCAAGGAGAATAGATGAATACATGTTACAGGTTCAGCACACAGCTGAAAACAACAAATGATAGATGATAAATAACATTGAGAGAGATAGAATATGAATTCAAAGTGTATCTACAGTGGTTATTTTACTTTAGAAAGTAATATTGAATGAACAAAAACAATAGTTGTTTTTTCAGTCATGAAACATGAATAGATTAAAAAACAATGTATATTCAAACATCATGTTCTCTATAAAGCATGTAATCCTTTTCCTTTTTGGATTTTAGTTTCTAAGAGAGAACATTTTTCTTCAATATTTAATAGAGAATAAATATATTTCTTCCTGAATAATCAATTATTCCTTTACATGTGACCTTCTCTGAAAATAGAAAAGACATAGGTAATTATTGATTGATACTTTAGTCATCCTTGAAACTATATATTTTATTGGATATAAAAACATTATTTAATTGTCACATTCCTTATTATAAATGAACTCTTTTAACAACACTCAATATAGTAATGTAATTTTATTTTAATTCTGTAATGATAATAAGTTCGTCATTATTACAATTAATTATTGGAAAAATACTTAGCCTCATGGGTCTTCATCTTGGTAAAACTTGTATTCATAATTCATTTCAACTTATAAATTTTCTTATGATCATAAGACTTTAGAATTTATCTTGGAACATAAATAAATCAAATAAATTTTTATATAGAAAAATATTCTTCATATTTTTATGATAATTCCATATTACAATGTTATATTAAATTGCATAAGAAGTTCTCTTTGATTAGATTCATATGATGTTCTATGTCGTAGTATATTTTTGACACGATGATACAAACTAAAACCACTATTTAATAATAAATTTTCATTAAATATAGGATAATTTGAGAAATTTTATGATGTTTTACCTTCATATGATAAATAAATTTGTCAAAAGCATAGTACGAACCACTTTTGTAGTTTATAGGATATTTTACTTTAACACATATTTGATACATAAGTCCTTTTATCTTCTTATGATATTTCTACATCCATAAAATGGTAGTTCAATTATGAGATACTATTATATTATATTTTAATTTCCCATATTTCAAAATTCTAGATTCTTGTCATTAGATAATTTCAGTATGTATTATTTTTTTGACAATCTGTAGTATTTTTTCTTTGTGAGATAAATCTTCAGTTTGAGAGCTTGTATGATATTGACTTAATCATTTTATATTTCCATTATAAAAATTTATTCAATGCTCAAAAGTAAATATATTGAACTAAATATTTCAAATTAAATAATACTTAAGGAAATATAAATTATTAACCTAAAATCAATTAATATAAATTAATTAGTAAAACAAATGGGGTTTTTGGAGCATCAAAACAAATGAAATATTAGATATATTGGAACAACATAAGTGTGTCAAAAAATATCCCCCTTTTTGTGATCACAAAACCTATAAAAAATTAAATGATAAATGTTACAATTTTTCTCACTATTAGATAATATGTCATGTTTATTTTGATCTTCTCCCCTTTTTTTGATATAAAAAAAGAAATAAGAAGGATTGATATAAAGAACTGTCAATATAACACATAATTGAAATAAACTAAGAGAATATAAAATACTAAAATTAATAAAGATATGGTATTGGATTGTAAAAACCAATTAAAGTCATAATCTTAATAATAAATTATTCATCAATAGTAAACATGAAAATATATATAAGTAATCAAGAATAGAATACTAAATGGATAATAGTAAAATTCCATTGATAAGTCAGAAAAAATATATAAAATAAGAGATTTAATTTTATGGCTCAAGAATAAGTTTAATGGTGGTTTTTGACTATGTGGGTTTAGGTTTTGAAGTGTGATTTTTTAATGAAATAGATGATGAAGGATATAGTTCTATAGAATCTGAGACTGAGGTATCTAGACAGTGCATCTTAGGGAATTCTACAATTGACCTAGAATATCCACTAACACCAACCTTTTCTTGATTGGAAAATTCTATATAACATCCATTATACATTATTTATAATTCTTAGCCTTATTCTTTTCATACTTCATGGAGATAGTAAATGAGATATTGACAAAGGAGGTTGGTGGTAGAGAGGTAGATATGGAACTTGCAAAAACCATCAGATTCTCTAATTGATAGAAGGTTGAAGGATTAAAGATATCTTGGATATTTTTCATAGTTTTAGGACATTTCTTAGAAATATTATGACCTATATATCATCAACCAATTAAGTGAAACAGTGCATTGACACACATATCTACTCATATGAGGATTTTGAGTTTTCAAAATTCTATAATTAATGTATAACCTTGCCAAAACATGTGACTAAAAACTATATGGGAAACATGAAAATCATTTTTGAAGAACATATTATCATTAGAGTTCAGATCACCTCCACTCAAGATTATAAAAACATATGAGCGCTCACAGAAGATGGATTCCTATGTTGTGGTGTAGTAGGATGAGCCACATAGTTTCCCTAGGAAGTAACTTTCTAACCTCGAGTTATCTACTTAGCATCCTCTTCCATAGATTCCTAAAAATATGAAGATACATATACCTCAAAAGTCTATTTTAGATTTTCTGAATTGGTAAAAAAAATCATAAAATCCACATTAATATGAGGATCCCTCTATTCCATCCCTCTTAGAGTGAACTAGTTTACATCAAGGCCCTTTTCTGAAGTCCACTTCATATAGAAAAAAAATATCATTGACCAAAAATTAAGACTAGAGAGAGATTTTCCAATCCTATAAATTTTTTCTCCAAAACTACCATTATGAACAATTATTCTTGAGGTAGGATCCCTTTAAACATCTTAAAAGTTGTACAAAGACACAGAGTCACATTTCATAAAGGATATCCTTTCAATCCACCATGTCATGTTGCAAGGTGTCAATACATTCGAAAAAATAATTATGATCTAATGAAACATCCAATTTATTATCCTATATGGACATTGGTATAAAATATGGTCCTGATGAATCTTCATGAACATTTTACACATGAGTGGTTTGAGCAGTTGGGATTATCTTGATGTACTCAAATTGAGAGATCATCATCGTTTTCATGACGTCCACAACTACCTTGGTAACCATTTCAGTCTTCAATGCTTATTCCAACTCTTTAGATGCTTGATGATCAGATTTTACACTGCATAGTTCTTCTATCAATATATCTGTAACACCTCAAGCTTCCACGGTACGATTCTCTTTGAATAATACAGTAGCGTGTGTTGTACGCAACTTAGAGATTCTAACACACTACGACCAATCAAAGTAGCCGTTATGAATAGTAATACCCACATTTGGAAATTTTATAAATTTTATCTCTCAAAATGTACTTCATTTTTGGATTCAGAATATTGAAATTAGCCAAGGGTAAAAGTTTGGTACTTTTCGGATAACTTTTATATTTTGATGAATAGTGAAAATTACTAAATTTTAATTAAAAACAACTTTTTTAATCGAAATAATTAATAGTGATAAATTATGAATTTGATTGGTTTTAAAGTATATTTAGAATATATTTTTATCATTTAATACAATTTTGGTCATTGGACATAATTTCACAATTAAACCAGACATAAACAAGTGTCAATCTTTTGATAGTTATTATCTCTTAAAAACACGCTTTTTGTTTTAATAATGGGAATTAATTTTAAATTAATTTCTTCCACTTCTATGTTTCGAATTTGGAAAAATGGATTCCATATTTGGAATAAGGATGTCAAAATTTTTTAAGTAGGTATCTTTTATTTTTAGACATTTTGAATAATTACTTCGGCAAATATTTTATTTACCAAGGTTAAAGGGTAAATCCGGTAAAAAGGTTAAAAAATAATATTATAATAATAATAAATTACCCTAAAAAGTTTCATAACCTTAATGGTTGATACATTTCTGACCATGGGAATCTTTGGGTTGATTTTGGGACCCCATGGATCCACTTGTAAGTGATAAGGACACTTTTTATTAATTAAGTTAAAATAAATACAAAAATGACATAAGAATATATATTTTAAAAAAAACTTTTAAATAGGGTTATATATGTTGGATTTTCGACTATAAATATTCATTAGAAAGATAAAATGATTTCCTACATATTTTTATTTTATTTATAATTTTAAGACATTTAATAATTAAATTTATATATGACACAATAATGATGTAGTATTTTCCTTATTAAAGAAATAATCAAATAATTGATATTATAAATATCAAAATAAATGTAATTTGAAAATTTTTATGAATTAAAATAATTTTATAGATTAATATCGAATATTAGGACTATTTATATGAATTTGTTTCGAAGTAATAATGCTTATGTGATTTTATCAAAAACAAAATACCCAATAGTGTCAAAATTGACATAAAAGAATTTTTAAAACAATTATTATATTATTAATTGATATTCAATTCCTAAAAATCTAAGGTTCTTCAAAGAGACTTATATCATGATAGGTGTATCATTAATGGACCACTTGTTGGTTTCTTGGATGTATATGGTATGTTTATTAACTATATAATATAAAAATACCAAGTGACATGGTAAATGTCAATCTAATAAACTAAGAGTTAAAACTAAAAATTAGGGTTAATATAATGACCAAAACCTGTCTAAAATAAATTGGTTGAGTGGTTTTCGACCTATACCCACCTTAACCAATAAATAATATACTTTTGAGCCATTAGAAACCGAATATGAATTTATTATAAAATAATATTTCTAGCTTTTTCAAAGGTGCCCCTCACCCCTCTTATAAAAGGGAAATCCCCCTTCTCACTATTTCACACATTCAAAGCCTTTTGGTTCGGCCAAAACCTGTCCAAATACTCTCTCAACTTCCCTCAATTAAACCTATAGGTCTTATTTTGATTATAAAGCCAACCTATGGAGCCTTTTGATAAAATCAAAAGGAAAAACCTGAAGAAGAGGTAATGTTTTCACCACCCTCTTTCAAGTTCCTTTCTTCCTCAACTTCTTATTTCCTTGTTATTTCAATTATAAAATAATAAATCCAGTATATTATATATACTATGATTTTATTATAAATATGTAACAACCAAATTCATTATTCTATCCATCCCTTGAATGACATGTCACCATACGTGCCTATGTACGACCTACTGTCTCCACGTCGTGGTATAATTGTTATTCAATATATTATTATTTAGATGGGTATAATAATGATGTATAATTCATGTAAATAATAAATATAACATGATAATGATTATTTATATATGATATACCATCCAATTATATATTATTTTAATAACAAAGGAATGATATTGTCGCTAGTGTGTACGTACGGATTACCGTCTCCACGAACGCGATGTGATTCATTCCCCATCGTATCCATTCAAGTATAATTCCCATTTGATGATTACAAATACTATTTAAGGACTTGATATCATTATGTATATGAATAATATACAACCTATCCATAACAAACATGTGTTATGTAACAAAACATATAAAAGAAAACGGGTAAGTTAACACCCGAAACGACGACAAAACAAAGTTATTATTAACAAAGCAGTATTAAAAGATCATATATGATATCATATTAATGTATATGATTCTTGAATAACTTAATAACTATTATTTCACCATTATACATGAGGTTAACCTACTCTCAACCAAGGAAAAGTACATGGTAGGGGTTTATTTCACAATCTTTTCATTATCTGAGGTTGTTTATACGTAATTATCTACTGGGACCTCTTTATCATCCACATCCATGTTTCTTAAAAATGTATTTCAAAACATTCTTAAAATTTTACATAATATGGTGTAAATTCATTTATACCCTTGTTTTAATTTTAATAATATTTATATAAAGGAATCTTTCTGTCGTTTTCCAAACAAGGTCCTTTTTAACCTTTTCGATAGAATTAAGGTCAGAATGTCTTTCTTAACTTACACGGAGGGTGCAGCTATTTTCTGCCGTTATAAAATCTTCGAAGCTTCCCTTAAAATCTTATAAGGATATTTTAAAATTAAATTTTTTATTTTATAATTATGGTACTTTTAAATGATTTAAAAAAAGGGATATTTTTCTCAAATAGTTTTGATTTCATCTATGTCAACATCCTCTGATGGATTTTAAGATTATTTGAAGTTGATTTATTATGATAAAAAACTTCAATATTGTATTGAAGGTTTTGTGATATGTTTTAATGTGGATTTGTTATTTTTATACCATTCATGGTTTATATAGAAAGTATTGACATTTCGTATGCTAGTTTTAATACGAATATTTATGTTATGTTTAAACCTGTTCATATGAGGAATGCATTGGACTTAATAAGTGACAGGTGGAGCGTGCTGTAGCTCTTTGATTCATTGGTAGGTCTCATGAGACAAACTAGTTTCTTCTCACAAGGCCTTGACAATATCATATTTTTAGTCTTGGAACGAGGCCTTAACTATGTGGTTATGATAGTCTGACATTATGCATTCCATCAATATGAAAGTTGTTATTGATATTGCATGTGATTATTCAACTAGTAGAATATCCATGTGAATAATTAAATGAAATTATTTCATTATATTTTTTCCACATTATGCTGAAGTTCAAGTTTAAAAGGCTTTTGTTTTAGTTATACATTTCCTTAAATGATTATGCTTATTTATGAAAGTTTCTTCTATATTGGTATCCTTACTGGGCATTTGAGCTCACCCCTTTCTATGTTTCATTTTTCCTAGGATGTGAAGAAATATTTTATGAATGACCTGCAGGGATAGTATAAGGTTATGTGAGTGTGAAGACAAGTTGTTGTTGTAGTATTTTTCACTTTGTGATGTAATGTAAACTTTATGAATGTATCTAGTTATTCCATGGCTACTAAACTAATCGGTCTTTCGAGACTTGATCTTTTGTGATCATGCCAATATTATGTAATAGTGCACTGACTCTGGGTAACTAGGGTCATGCATTAAAGTTGGTATCAGAGAAAGTTTAGTACAAACATTGAAATCTAGATTTAGATAAACTATGATTAGAGCACATAAATCTAAGATGGGCATTGAGGATTAGTATAGAAGAACTTCCTAGAATTTTGGTATTTTATAAATTTTGTGAGTTTTCCAAGAAATACATCCCTGTCTGTATATGAGCAGGTAGAGGCGGCTCTGGAACAGATGTACCTAGGGGTAAAACCCAAAAACACCTCTTTGAGCTAGACTCGAATGGGAACTGGTGCACAACAACAGGCCTTGCTGCACTCTTGGTTACGACACTCCTGGGGGATATGCTTAGGATAATTCTCATTTTCTTTACAAACCATTATGAAGGGTTTATAATTATATACTTCCTTAAAGAAAACATTTTTATGATTATGGATTATATCCATAAACAGTTCAATTTATGTTAAGTGTTTTACAAGTATGGAATTATGTATTTTGATTCATAAACTGATCTAGTTTATGACATTGTTTAGAAATGGCACCTAGTGGAAGAAATGGAAACTGTACCAATGCATGCACTCCATGTAGGGATTTCCCTCCTACTCAAGATAATTATAGTGGAGCTGGTGATGCAACTGGTGCTGATCAACCAATCACCATACTGGGACAACTCACTCAGGTTATGAATAATAACCTTACCCGTATGGAGCACCCTAATCCATAGCATAGAGGATCAATGTTAGATCACTTCATGAGGCAGCAACCACCAAAATTCAATGGGAGTACAAATCCATTAGTAGCTAAGAAATGGATAAGTTCCCTAGAGAAAATATTTCAGGCTTTGGGAGTAGTGAAAGGGAAAATGTTATCATGGTATTCTACTGCCTCACTAGAGATGTTGATCAATGTTGGTACTTGATTCAAAACACAAAGGATGATGAGGAAGTCTCAAATATGGAATGGAGGGAGTTCAAAGAAATTTTCTTAGAAAAATACTCTCCTCATGGCCATCGAGCTGATATGGAAAGGCTATTTCTGAGTCTGAGACAAAAGGAGGATATGAATGTCGCAAAGTATGAGGCTAACGTTACAAGGTTAGGAAGGTATGATGGAGATTATATACATAACCCAAGACATAAGATTGGTCGTTTCTTTGATGGGTTAAAACTATTTCTCTGTCGAGCATTAGTCTCACAATCCTTCTCTTCGTACGAATACATTGTCTCATGTTCTATCAAGACAGAAAAGGACTTCTATAAGTCTTATGACTTTAAAGCAAAGCAAGAGAAGAAGAGATCTACTAATCAATCTGGGAATGAAAATAAGGGGAAGAAGGGAAAGGTTGAATATCCATCCTATAGTAAATGTGAGAAGAAACACCCTGGTACTTTCTAGAAGGGAATGAGAGTCTGTTACAAGTGTGGTGAAAAGGGAACCAAGCTCGTGATTGCAATGGGAAGAAAGAATTGAACAATGTTCAATTCTACAACTTTAGAGATATGGGACATTATGAAAATGAATGTCCTAATCATCAGGGGAACTTACCACATAAAATGCCAAGGGATCAAGGCGAAGCTTATGCTATCACAACAGTTGGGATAGAAGCTCCAAAAGATGTGGTGGCAGGTAATTTGATGGTTTCCTCAAGTTTAGAAAATGCATTATTTGATTCTGGATCATCGCATTGTTTCATATGTTCCCAGTTTGCTAAGAAAATTAGATATTTCCAATTTTATTTAACAAGGGAGTTGTCAGTTAAAACTCCTAATGGAAGTATCATTGCAACAAAGTTTTGTGAATCAGTCCCCATTAGAGCACATAAATGTTCTTTATCCACTGATCTCGTCACCATGCCTATGATTGAGTTTGATATAATCCTTGGTATGGATTGGTTTTCAGACCATGATGCGAAGATTTATTGTAAGAAGAAGGAGGTTATGATTTTTGATGATGATGATAAGGAACACCTTATCTTTAGAGCAGAATCATCACCACCTAATTCTTATCTAGATCCACCCCGAGTAGCTCAACTAAAATTAAATTATTAGGGAGGAAGAGAATGAAATGACTATGGGTGAGGAAAGGAATGTTCAAATAGAGGATGTGCCTATTGTGAAAGAATATGTAGATGTGTTTCCAGAAGATTTACCTGGACATCCTCCAGAACGAGAAGTTGAGTTTTCCATTGATTTAATTCCTGGATCGAGGCCTATATCGAAGACCCCTTATAGAATGGCCACTGTGGAATTAGTTGAACTAAAGAAACAACTAGAGGAATTGAGTAATAATGGATTCATTCACTCTATTGTTTCTCCATGGGGAGCCCCTGTTCAGTTTGTTAAAAAGAAAGATGGATCTATGAGGTTATGTATCAACTATAGGGAGATCAATGCTATAAAAATAAAGAACAAGTATCCCCTACCTCTCATTGATGATTTATTTGACCAACTACATAGAGCTCAATACTTTTCAAAGATTGAACTTCAGTCGGGATACCATCCATTGTGTGTGAAGAAGGAAGACATTCTGAATATAGGATTTCAAACCAGGTACAGGCATTACGAGTTTACAGTAATGCCTTTTGGGCTAACTAATGCGCCCTCTATATTCATGGATATAATTAATAGAGTTTTCAAGGAATATCTAGATGAATTTGTGGTGATATTTATTTATTATATCTTGGTATACTCCAAAAGCTATGAATATCATGAAAATCACTTGCACATTATCCTTAAGACTCTGAGAAGACATGAATTATATGGGAAGTTTAGTATTTGTGAATTATGGCTTCAGGAGATTTCTTTTCTTGGCTATATTGTCTATAAAGATGGAATCTCTGTTGATCCTTCTAAGACCATGGTAATCCAAGAATGTCCTGCACTGACAAGTATAATTGTGGTACGCAGTTTTATTGGTTTAGAAGGTTATTATTGACGTTTCATCTAGAATGTTGCTCGGTTGGATAACCCATTAACAAAGATTACATGTAAAGGGGTTAAATTTTTTTGGACAAAATAGTTTGAAAAATGTTTCGAAGAACTGAATAGAGGATTAGTCAATGCTCCTATATTGACTCTACCATCGAGGGAATGATGGGTTTATTATGTGTAGTGATGCATCGAAGAAAGGAATTGGTTGTGTCCTTATTCAAAATGATAGGGTTATTGCCTATGCATCACGATAGTTGAAAATTCCTGAGCAAAACTATCCTACTCATGATCTCGAGTCAGAAACTGTGATATTTGCTTTGAAGATATGGAGACACTACCTCTATGGTAAAAAATGTGAGATTTATACTGATCACAAGAGTTTGAAGTATATTTTCTCACAGAAAGAACTCAACATGAGGCAAAGGAGATGACTTGAATTACTCTAGGATTATGATTGCACGATGCACTACCACCCGAGGAAGGAAAACAATGTGGCAGATGCTTTGAGCAGAAGAGATCATGAAGTTTTGAACAATATGAGAATTGAAAGGGATCCAATTTTCATGAATCTAGTAAAGATGGACATGGAAATAACCATGGAAGGTGAAATATCAATGCTTTTTAAAATAGTTGTCAAACAATCTTTACTAGAAAGGATTAAGAGTTTTCAGACTGATGATGAAGAATTTCATAAGAAGATTAAAGCTGTGAATGATGGGAGATTGAGAAACTTTTTGTATGAAGAAGGAATTTTGAAATTTGGGACGAGATTTTGTGTTCTAGATTTACCTGATCTAAAAAGGAAATTGCTGGACGATGATCAGAGTTCCAATTTCTCTATACACCCTGGGAGCACCAAAATGTATAGAGATTTGAAAAAACTTTTTGGTGGGACATCATGAAGAGGGAGATTGCTGATTTTGTGTCAAGATGTATGGTTTTTCAACAAGTGAAAGCTAGAAGGAAACAACCTGGTAGAGTATTGCAACCTCTTCCCATACCTGAGTGGAAATGGGATAATATTACGATGGACCTCTTCATGGGGATACCAAAGACTCCTCCAAGGCACGATGCAATATGGGTCATTTTTTATCATCTTACCAAGTCAGCACATTTTCTTTCTATAAGATAAGATTTACCACTCGAACATCTAGGAAGACTATATATTAATGAAGTTGTGAGACTTCATGGAGTACCCCTATCGATTGTTTCTGATCATGATCCCTGTTTTACTTCAAGATTCTGGAAAAGTCTTCAGAAATCCCTAGATACTAAACTTCATTTGAGCACTACCAACCACCCTCAAATAGATGGAAAATCATAACGGACTATTCAAACCTTAGAAGACATGTTGAGATCCTTCTCACTTGAATTTCAGGGTATGTGGGATCAATATTTACCTCTGGTAGAATTTTCCTATAACAATAGCTTCCATTAGAGTATTCAAATGGCACCATATAAAGAGTTATACAGAAAGATATGTCACACACCAACATGTTGGGATGACGATGGTGAAAGAAAACTTGTAGGCCCAGAACTAGTGGAGGAAACGATGGAGAAGGTGAAGGTAATCCAAACCCACATCAAAGCATCTCAAATTAGACAGAAGAGCTATGCCGATAATCGAAGGAAGGATTTGGAATTTCAGATAGGAGATCATGTTTTCATGAAGGTATCTCAATGGAAGGGAGTTATACGTTTCGGTAAGAAGGGTAAATTGAGTCCCAGTTACATAGGACCTTTTAAAATTCTAGAATAAATTGGGCTTGTAGCTTACCATTTGGCAATGCCACCAAGTCTCTCCAAAGCTCACGATGTGTTCCACGTATCACTGTTGAGAAAATACATGCCTGAACCAACGCATGTACTCACTTATGAGGAATTAGAACTGGAACCGGATCTGTCTTATTGCGAATAGCACGTTAAAATTCTTGATACAAGAGAGAAAGTGCTGAGAAACCGGATGACTCGTCTGGTAAAAGTTCTATGGAGAAACCATAAGATGGAAGAGGCAATGTGGGAACCCGAGGAACTTATGATAAAGAACCACCCAAGTCTTTCCATGTGGTAGTATTCTAGAAATTTAGAGGATGAAATTATTTTAAGGAGGGGAGAATGTAACACCCCAAGCTTCCACGATATGATTCTCTTTGAATAATACAGTACCGTGTGTTGTATGCAACTTCGAGATTCTAACACACTGAGACCAATCAAAGTAGCCGTTATGAATAGTAATACCCACTTTTTGAAATTTTATAAATTTTATCTCTCAATATGGACTTAATTTTTGGATTCAGAATATTGAAATTATCCTAGGGTGAAATTTTGGTACTTTTCAGATAACTTTTATATTTTGATGAATAGTGAAAATTACTAAATTTTAATTTAAAACAACTTTTTTAATCGAAATAATTTATAGTGATAAATTATGAATTTGAGAGGTTTTAAAGTATATTTAGAATATATTTTTACCATTTAATACAATGTTGTTCATTGTACATAATTTCACAATTAAACCAGACAAAAACAAGTGTCAATCTTTTGATAGTTATTATCTCTTAAAAACACGCTTTTTGTTTTAACAACGGGAATTAATTTTAAATTAATTTCTACCACTTATGTGTTTTGAATTTCGAAAAATTGATTCCATATTTGGAATTAGGATTTAATGATTTTGTAAGTAGGTAACTTTTATTTTTAGACATTTTGAATAATTACTTCGGTAAATATTTTATTTACCATGGTTAAAGGGTAAATCCGGTAAATAAGGGTAAACAAATAATATTATAATAATACTAAGTTACCATAAAATGTGTCCTAACCTTATTGGTTGATACATGTCTAATCATGGGCATCTTTGGGTCTATTTAGGGACCCCATTGATCCACTTTTAAGTGATAAGGACACTTTATATTAATTAAGTGAAAATAAATACAAAAATGACATAAGCATATATCTTTTAGAAAAACAACTTTTACATAGGGTTATATATATTTTAATTTCGACTATAAATATTCATTAGAAAGATAAAACTATTTCCTACATAATTGAATTTTATTTATAATTTTTAGACATTTAATAAGTAAATTTATTTATGACACAATAATGATGCAGTATTTTCCTTTTTAATGAAAGAATCAAATAATTGATATTATAAATATCAAAATAAATTTAATTTGAATCTTTTTATGAATTAAACTAATTTTCTACATCACTATGACATATTAGGACTTGTTATATGAATTTGGTTCGAAGTAATAATTCGGTTGTGATTTTATCAGAAACAAAATACCCAATAATGTCAAAATTGACATAAAAGTGTTTTTAAAACAAATATTATATTATTAATTGATATTCAATTCATAAAAATATAAGGTTCGGCCAATAGACTTATATAATGATATTTGTATCATTAATTTACCACTTTGGGGTCTCTTGGATGTATATGGTATGTTTAATAACTATATAATATAAAAATACAAAGTGACATGGTAAATGTCAATCTAATTAACTAAGAGTTAAAACTGAAAGATAAGGTTAATATAATGAAAACAACCTGTCTAAAATCTATTGGTTGAGTGGTTTTCGACCTATCCCCACCTTAAAAATTAAATAATCCACTTTGGAGCTATTATAAACTGAATATGAATTTATTATAAAATAATATTTCTAGCCTTTTCAAAGGTGCCCCTCACCCCTCTTATAAAAGGGAACTCCCCCTTCTCACTAATTCACACATTCAAAGCCTTTTGGTTCGGCCAACCCCAGACCAAATACTCTCTCAACTTCCCTCACTTCAACCTAGTGGCCTTATTTTCATCATAAAGCCAACCTAAGGAGCCATTTTGATCAAATCAAAAGGAAGAACTCGAAGAAGAGGTAATGTTTTCACCACCCACTTTCAAGTTCCTTTCTTCTTCCACTTCTTCTTTCTTTGATATTCCCATTATAAAATAATATCTCCATTATCTTATATATACTGTGATGTTATTATAAATATGGTACCACCATATTCAGTACTTTATCCATCCTTTAAATGACATGTCCCTATACGTGTGTACGTACGGCTTACCGTCTCCACGTCGTGGTGTAATTGTTATTCAAAACATTTTTATTTGGATGGTATAATAATGATGTATAATTCATGTAAATAATAAATATAACATGATAATTATTCTATATATATGATATAACATCCAATTATATATTATTTTAATAACAAAATAATGATATTGTCGCTTGTGCGTGCGTACGGATTACCATCTCCATGAATGCGATGTGATTCATTCCCCATCGTATCCATTCAAGTCTAATTCTCATTTGATGATTAAAAATAATTTTTAAGGACTTGATATCATTCTGGATATGAATAATATACAACCTATCCATAACAAACATGGCTTATGTAACAAAACATATAAAAGAAAACGGGTAAGTTAACACCCGAAACGACAATAACACAATTATTTTTTTAACAAAGCAGTATTAAAAGATCATATATGATATCATATTAATGTATATGATTCTTTTATAACTTAATAATTATTATTTCACCGTTATACAGGAGTTTAACCTACCCTCAACCAAGTAAAAGTACAAGGTAAGGGGTTATTTCACAATCTCTTCATTATCTGAGGTTGTTTATACGTAATTATCTACTGGGACCTCTTTATCATCCACATCCTTGTTTCTTAAAAATTTATTTCAAAACATTCTTAAAATTTTACAGAATAAGGGTTAAATTCATTTATACCCTTGTTTGACTTTTTATAAGATTTTTATAATGGAGTCTTTCCATCATTTTCCAAACAGGGTCCTTTTTAACATTTTCGACAGAATTAAGGTTAGAATGTCTTTTTTAACTTATATGGCGAGTGTGGCTATTTTCCACCGTTATAAAATCTTCGATTCTTCCCTTACAAGATTATAAGAATATTTTAAAAGTAAATGTTTTATTTTATAATTAGGTGACTTTTAAATGATTTAAAAAAAGAGATATTTCTCTCAAATAGTTTTGATTTCATCTATGTCAACATCCTTTGATGGATTTTAAGCTTATTTGAAGTTGATTTATTATGATACAAAACTTCCATATTGTATTGAAGGTTTTGTGATATGTTTTAATGGTGATGTGTTATTTTTATACCATTTATCGTTTATGGAGAAAGTATTGGCATTTCTTATGCTAGTTTTAATACGAATGTTTATGTTATGTTTAAACCTATTCATATGAGGAATGCATTGGACTTAATAAGTGATGGGTGGAGCTCGGTATAGCTCCTTGATGCATCAGTAGGTCTCATGAGACAAACTAGTGTCTTGGCACAAGGCCTTGATAAAATCTTATTTGTTTTCTTGGCACGAGGCCTTGACTATGTTGTTATGATAGTCTGGCATTATGCATTCCATAATTATGAAAGTGGTTATTGATATTGCATGTGATTATTTTACAAGTAGAATATCCATGTGAATATGTAAATGACATTATTTCATTTTATTTTTTCCATATTATACTGAAGTTCAAGTTTAAAAGGCTTTTGTTTTAGTTATACATTACCTTAAATGTTTATGCTTATTTATAAAATTTTCCGCTATATTTTTATCCTTACTGGGCATTTGAGCTCACCCCTTTCTATGTTTTATTTTTTCCAGGATGTGAAGAAGTATTTTATGAATGACATGTAGGGATATTATAAGGGGATATGAGTGTGAAGACAAGTTGTTGTAGTAGTAGTTTTCACTTTGTGTTGTAATGTAAACTTTATGGATGTATCTAGTTATTCCAAGGATACTAAACTAATCAGTCTTTCGAGACTTGATCTTTTGTGATCATGCCAATATAATGTAATAGTGCACCGACTCTGGGTAACTGGGGTTGGGGCGTAACAAGATTAAACTCAGAAAATATTTTTACTACAAAGTTATGGAAATTTTTTTATGATTTACTGATTTTGGAACCTTAAACTATTAGAAATCAATCTCCCATGTCATCTTGTTCTCCTCCTTCTTCCCAAGATGGTTCAATGGTAACCACTCTCCTCAGAAAATGTTTTTTCATAATATTCTTACTCTTTTGAACCAATAACTTTAGATTTTACAAAGAAACATTTTTCAACCTTTTTTATAATTGAGGGACATGAAAATTTAGATACAATTATCCTTATTGTAGGTATTTTAAAATTATTAGGGGTACTATTTATAAAGGTGAGGGTCCTTTTCTTACCAATGTCTATTGTAACTAGTCTTCTAATTATAGTACAAAATTCATATCTCACATTGAAAATTGGAGTAGTAAGATCATTTTTATTCTTAGTCTTCTCATCCCCAACCACATTAGAAATAAGAACAAATTATATATGCACCTGAAGTTCAAAATCATCACAAAAATGTACTTGTATTTTAGCATGAGCTTCACAAACTCGTTCAACTTGAGAAGCATCAATTTGTTCAACTGGAGTAGCCAATTCCTCCTATCAAACTCCAACTTTAAAAAGAGGTTCATTTTGAACCATTTAATCTCTAGAAATAAGAAAATGAATATCATTATAGATTACTTTCCCTCCTCTCCTTCTTATAATATGCGGCTTGTTTTCTATTTCATCTTTTGAGATGACTTTAATAGGAACACCAAAATTTCCAAAACTAGCACTTATAATGGAAATAAATCCCAATAAATTATCCCCCTCAACATGAAAATGGTTCACATTAGCTTCTTATCTACCCAAAATGGTAATTATAATCCTCAAGAATACCTCTATATTTGATATATTCTATGCAAAATTCTAACTCCAAAAATGTTCAATCCATGGAACTTGAATTTGATCAACTATGTTAAGTCTATCGCTACTATTAGAAACAAGAGAGTCAGAATTTTTTAAAAGGGATATAAGATCCATGTTTTGATAATTTCATGATACATATACCTCATTATGTATATGGGAATATTTACTTTATTCTCAATTAATAGTGGGTAGAAAAAATAGATTTTAGGAAATAAAACTTTTCCAAACTTGTCATTTCTTAGGGAAATCACAATCTATATAATCATTATTATAACCTTTATATTAGCCTCTAAGTCATTAATAGGACTTTTATTGAAAATTAGATCTTCAAAAATGATTTCATAATCTCAGTAGTTCAAAAATCATCCTCATTGATCAAAGATGAATTAAACTCATAGAACCCTTCATGTGGGAAAAAATACTTCTACTAAATCAGTTGAAGTGATGGATAAGTTCTTATCATTCACCCTTGAGACCACCAAGTATTGAAAATTTCCAAAACTAAATTCATAATTTTCATAAAATTATCAAATATTATTTTCATATAAGAACATAGTACATTTCTCATCAAGGATAAACTCCATTCCTAGGATGTTCAGAAATTTCTTCTAAAGCAAGTCTATATGGTACATCATGTCAAAATTAATAGCTTTTTCACTTATCACCTTACGTAACACCTTATCCATCTTTAAGATTCTAGAAGCAGTTTACTCTACTTCTTTTTATTTAACATTCTTGATGAGAGGGATGGATTTTGAAGTAATAAGGATTTGAATTCAAAGAGGAATAGACTCTGAGTTTGTAAGAGTTTGAGGTATATAAGCCAAAAAAATAAATTCTCTTATAATACGGAACTTATATAGTCACATAGAGTGATGCAAAAAAAGTAAAGTAAATAATATTCTAAAAATGAATAGGTCATGTGTCACTTTATGTCATGAAAAATAATTTAAGTAAATAAATTATAAATGAAATAAGTGAAAATAACACATTTCTTACATCATATTAATAACCACTTAATCCATAAATAACAGAAATAGATTATGATAAAAGTATCCTTTAAAATAAAATAATTTAAAGTTTAGCAATGCCAAAATAATTTTAATAAAATCAAATCCTTCATCTAATAAAGAATTTGTAAATATAACATTGAGTTCAAATTCAATATTAATGAATTTTAAATATATTTCACCTTTTTGTTCATGATCCCTTAATAAATGATACCTTAGATATATGTGTTTCATCTTACAATGAATTATTAGATTTTTTTAAATTTTGATAAAATAAATGTTATCAAATTTAATCAACTCATGATAAATATTAAATCCAAATCCTTCATGGTGTGTTTCATACATAACAATTGTGCACATCAACTACTAGTTACAATATATTTAGATTTAGGTGTTTATAATACTGCATATTTTTTCTTCTTACTTGATCATGAAACTAAATATTTACCCAGGAAGTGGCATGTTCCTATGGTACACTTCCTATCTAACCTACAATATCCAGAGTAGGTATCCAAATGTTTAATTAAATAAAATTTAGTTGTTTTTGGAAAAAAGACAGATAAAGAAATAATTCCTTTTAAATATCTTTAAATCCATTTAGTAGCACTCAAATGAAATAATTTAGGATTTTATTGAAATCGATCATATAAGTATAAAAAACAGGATGATTGGTCTATATGTAGTTAGATAGAGAAATCTTCCAATAATTAATCTATATAAATTTTATCAACTGGCTTAATAGATTCATCTAAATCAATTTTAATATTGGAACTCTTGGGAGATGTAGATACCTTACAGTTTTCAAGACCCAATATTTTCAGTAAATCATTTATGTATTTTATTTGATTTAAAGTATTCCCAAAATATTATTGATAGATTTGAAACCTAAATAAATCTACTTCTCTCATAATGATAATTTCAAATTCATTTTCCATAATATTTAAATAACGATTGCATAAATTTTGTTTTGTATAACCAAAAATTACATCATCAACATAAATTCAAAATGACATAATATCTTTTGATAAAGTTTTATTGAAGAGAGTAGGTTATTATATTCCTATAATAAAACTATTATTTAAAATAATTGAACATAACCTTTCATACCAATCCATTGGTGCATTATTTATACCATAAAAATCATTGGTATGTTTGAAAACAGAATTTAAAAATGCGGGTTTTCAAAACCCAGAGTTTTCTCAACATAAAATTAATGTATTAAAAATATATTTAGAAAATAATATTTCCCAACCACCTAAAATTATTTAATATTCATAAAATATTCATATTCAAGAAGGATTATAATAAATTCTTATCTCAATATAGAGGAAAAGGTTTATTTATAATCTATTCCATCTTCTTGGTTGTAACCTTTGGAAAATAGTCAACCTTTATTTCTGGTTATCACACCTTGATATTCCTACTAATTTATAAATACTCATTTAGTTCTAATTGTTTTATATTAATAGGGTTTATATACCAAATCTCATATATTGTTCCTCTTGAACTTTTTTAATTATTATTTAATTGATAACAACCAACTATCGTCACTTAAGGATTCCTCTACGGTTTTAGGTTCCGTCTAGGATAAAAACTTTTAAAATTCAGTGTTGATTCTAGAACTTATACAAGTTATAACTCCCTCATCTATTTTTCCAATAACAGTTTCTAAAGGATTTTTTTTTCAGGGTTCTAGGCTATATAGGCATAACACTTTTAGGTTCTTCATATTCAATGTGAAATCAAAAATAAATATCCACTAAAAGGGTTTCCCAATATTTTTTTCCACATGGTCTAAAGTGTTCGTCCCCATACACCAGAGGCCTCTAAAGAGTAATGAGATTCTAAAGGTGATAATGTGGGGAGTCCATACCCTCTATATCAATAATAAATAAATTATATTCATATACAAATAAAATACGATGGAGGAAAATCACCCCAACAATAATAAAATCCCATAGGATACAACTAGTATAATTTATAAATGATGATGAAAAGAAGATGTAAAAAATGGGAACCAGGAATATATGGAAAGAATAACACATATGAAACATGAATAAAAAAATATAAAAAACTAAACTCTACTTGCACTGTGAGAACTAGCTCAGTCCTCCACTCTCTTACTCCATCCTAGTAAATAAGATCATACATCCTTATCTAGGAATTTTCCCTAATATGTACCCGTATACAAGTAATATTTCTAGGTAAAAAATGGTATCCCAAATAGGGTGTGAGTATACAATGAATTAGTGTAGATGTATAATAAAAAATAAGTAAATGATAAATGTAATCAAGTCGAGATCAAGTTCCTTGAAGGACACCTGGCCGACCATACCTACTTCAGCCTAAGAAAAAATGTCTCTAAACATATTCCATCATGTGTATATATATATAAACATATATATATATAAAAATTTATACATTCACTGATGAGGACCAGAGGTATAGAACAAGATATCCACATAATGATAATTTAAGGTTCTACATGTTCTAAGGAGTAATGATTTAGCAGTTCAGGTATATTATTTAGTAATCATGCATCATATGGTTTCACTTATCATCTAAGCCCATCTGAGGAATTCCATAAAAGGAATCCACATATCACCTAAGGATAAATATGTTTAAGTTACCTTCTAATCCCATCCAAGGCATAATCTCAAGGTGTAATATCATTCTAATGTCTTATGATCCCATCCATAAAATTCCATATAAGGATCCTGAGTATTATTCAAGGCATAACATGTTAAGATGGTATGTTACATTTAATATTCAAATATAGGCTAGGAGAAATATATGTACCAGTTTACATTTATATGAATACCTTTTATCATATCATTTATAAGTTCTAATAATGGGAAAGTGACATGTTTTTACCATTCATACTTAATTGAATTCAATTTACCCATTGTCATAATTCACAATTTAACAATGGAAAAATGAAAATGCCTCACCATTCATTTTCAATTTTAAATAATTTATATATTATATTATTTTAATTTATTTTCCTTTTACTTAACAAATACAGGGGTCTAAGTGACATGGATTAACCATTCATATTAATATAATTAAATATATACAATTAAATTCATTCATTGATTCCATACTCAAATAAGTAATAAGAAAGAAAGAGCCAAGTGTAGTCTAGTTTCCTTATCACATCTCAGTTCAATTTAATGACATTAAGAATTATGATTTATAATCTGTTAGTTGGTCTAATGAATATCCATAAAATTTGAAAAAAAGTTCATTCCATTTTAAAACATTCATTTATTCACTTAAATAATCAATACATATGATCAAACCCAACCATGGGGTGGTTCAGGTTGATGTATCCAACCTAAAACCATGTATAAAGGTGTTAGAGAATGTTTAAACAAGGTCTAGCTGATCAATTTATGGTTTTTCATATTTTAGTAGAAACATGTGTAAGGTTAAGCATGATGAATAATGAAACCCATTTATAAATCATGAAACTTTATGTGAAAAACAATAGACCACCTACCACATGCTTCGGAAGGTTCACTCATCCATTATCGGGATTAGATTCAATTCAAAATAATATAAGTAAGAAGAACTAAAAAAATATTTGAAATAGGGTATAAGAGATCTCATGAAGATAATCTTTAATATAGAAAAATAAACTATAAAAGGAATTAATAGGAGTGGTAGACTCACTTTTAGGCTTCAAACATATCAAAGGATGATTTATTCAGACCAAGAACAGATGAGACTCCACCCATGGATGATGAGGAGGAGGAGTGTATGAGGAGATGATGGCATGAAATAGGAGGAGAAAATGGGTGAAAACCCTTTTATGGTCAGAGGGAAAACATTTCCACTTATTTATGCACCACCAAGATATATAGTCGCCTTTCATGGTTTACCAATTGTGGGCTAACTATGCAATGCTACTTCTCCAAATCATTCATAACCCTCAGGGTAGAATAACATTGTCAAACAAATCATGCACCAATAATGTGAGTATCTAAGCACCTTTGAACCATTTCACAAGGTTTTCTAGGTCACCTTTCATAGTTACCCAAAAGAATTTCCTTATAAAAAAGGATTCATGGTTAATCCACATAGTTAGTACTAACTATGTGCCTAATATGTGTCTAATAACATCTCTCTAATAAAACGTTTAATGAATCTCAATGATTCTAAACCCCATCCTAACTTCTAAGACACATTCTGGTATATAAAACCCATCTCAAAAACAATATTTGTAAGAGTTATAGCTCTTAAAAAATTAATATGAATCCTAGTTTAACATTTTTCATATACAATGAATGAAAATTTCAAATTCCTTTAGAGAATTTCTATAGCGACCCAATGTTTTATCAATGGAATTATCTTTTTATAATAATTCCTTATAGTATAATAAAATAATATTACTTATAACACAATAAAAACCTTATAAATAAAGAATGAATAAAATAAAAGGTATCTCATGAAGCTAAAAAACATATACTGATGAAATAGAAATTTGAACTTTAGAATTGTAATGAGACCCTTATAAATAGTAAAATAACTAATGTAATATTAACCTGACCAATGAAATTATAAATAAAATTTATTTTTCTTATAAGTAACATTATGATATAATTATATCAGTCTAAATATGCAAATATTTTAAAAATTGTTATTAAAGTGTTGGTATTATTATAAGTCATGTATATTTAATTACAATTTTATGATCAATTTAATAAATTAAAATATAATTTATTTTTAAAAAATTAGTTAATAAATTATTATTTTGATGTCTTATGATCGTGAGATAACTTTATTAGACCTTAATTAATTTTTCAAAGTGTTTAAAAAGCAGTTTCAATTTTAAAATTTATATTTTTCAAGTAAATTATGATTTTAATGAAAATTTTAATTTCTCATATTTATAAAATTATTTTTATAAAATGGAGTTCATTTTTGGATTCTAAAAATTGATAAGTGGTTAGGTTGAATTTTTTGGATTTTTCTAAAATAATTGAATTTTTTGCTGAATAGTAAAATATGATAATTTATGATAAATCCTAAATAAATGAATTTATGCATCATGCTTGAGTCATGGATGATTTAAATGGATAGTGGTTTGAACTCACATTCTCTATTTACTATTTTAGTTCATAATAGTCAATACTATTTATAGTCTGGAGCAAAAATATTTACCCAATGAATAAAAAAAAGGGAAACCCCTACTCTCCTCCACTATTAATACCCCTCCTATTTACCACCTCTCCTAACACCTCTCAAGACTTGTGTCTAGTCCAAATTTTGCTAAAATATCTCCTTGATCCCCTCTCCCACTTCCAGGACCTCTTTGACTCATAAAAATACCAAAACCTTTCCCCTGAAGAGGCTCTCAATGAAGATATATTCAAGAGGTAAATTCCTCTTTTCATTTCTTTTATTTTCTTTCAAGTTCCGTTCTTTATTTTTCTTTACTAAAAACGTTTCATCCAAATATTAAGATAACTCCAATACCTTAAATATACACAAATTTTGTTTTTATAATTGAATAATTCATGATCATCTCTATGTTCCCCTCCATTTATACTAGAAATGAAAACACCATTTGAGATATGTTAATTCATCATATTCGAGGATGACAGGTTTTCAATTTATTTTACCTTCTTCAAATCTGGCCATGAAACCATTATCATAATTGAAACAGACTATAATATATGTATATATATATATATATTATTTAAGGTTCTGGAATATTTTTAAAAATGATATTCATCTATAAAAAATTGTGATCGTTGTGATAGAAAACCGCCAATTAACAAAAACAGTTATCATTAAATTTTATATAATGATTCATCTTCACTCCAAATAAAAAAATGAATTGTATGACCATGTATCATTTTCTATATTCAATAATAACCTAAAAACTCAATTCTGTACAACCATTATCATCTTATATGTTTATCCTTACATGTATATATGTAAACCAATCAATAAAACCAAGGAAAAAAATGCTCCCAAACTATGATATTGAACCTATTAACCCATAAAAAAGGTCATGAATGAACTTAAAAAGGTTATAATGAATTAATTACATGTAGAAGAGGTTATGGAAATATTAATTAATGAACTTAATTTTGTTATATTTTACATTTATATCAAGTGAATAACACCTTCGGTCTTAAGGTAAGGGATTCTACCCAAACCTCCATTATTCCTTCAGGTTGCTCTATCATTATTTTTACCCAAATGATGTTTTCTGTTATTTTAATGAGTATCTTATAAATTCTGTGTATAGGATCAAAAATTATGTATCAGGGTCCATTCATCATTCTCTATTGGGGATATACATGTCTTTAAGTGGTTCCCTCCTCAAAAATTCCCGATAAGCAACCCCGTTTAAGGGAACTTCCCAAATTCTTACCTATTTTGAATACACTATATATTCTGTTTTTAAGACACCATAATTATAATAAAACCACTCTTTTTATTATGAAAAACCATCTTGGTTCACTTCTTGTTTTATATAAAATATTAATCCCTTTTATGTTTTAAATTACCATTGATATTTTCCTTTAACCGCACTAAAATGTCTTAATTATAACGTTTCTTAAGTACTCTTTTTACATGTTAATACTTCAGATTGAAATAAAATTTAATGATATATTCTTATACTACACTATGATTATCCTTGCATGATCTAATTCCTTTCCTTCATGTACATTTTTATGATACTCCCATTTTCTATGCTTTAAGACATGATTATGATACCCAGTTCTTACTATGGGTAACCCATATGTTTATGTATTATTGATTATGTATGTTTATATATGTGGAAAGAATATTCATGAACATGTTATTATGGGTGAACATAGATATCACTCCAATTCATTGGGTAAAGTTGAGTCTCATTGGATGTTATGTGCAACGGTCATGGCGATTAGCCTTGACTCATGCTACCATGTGAAACGGTCTTGGTGGTTAACCTTCACCTATGGTATACTATGTGTAAGGAGCCTTGACTCATGTTAAATTCATGTATTATGTTTCTTATACATTATTATTACTCCATTTTTATATGATCTGTTGTTTATATGTTATGATTCCATATGTTCCATATCTTTTTATATCATTATTTCATGCCTTCTAACCCATGTGTTAACGATTTATTATTATGCTTATTCCCTTAATAGGATTTTATCTCATCCTATTTTTCTTGTTATCCTATGAAGATATATGAGAAAAATGGAAGTTAGTATCTCCTTATAAATATTAAATAACGAAATATTTTATTTAGTCCCATGTTTTTTAATTTTGTGTACCTAGTCTTTGAAGAAACTATACATTTCCATACTTTCCTTGTAATATGATTCTTTATTATGCTTAAAATTATTAAATGATATGTTTAAAAGGCTAGGGTTTCTATAGTTAGTATTAGAGATGGGTCTAGTAATTTTTGGAGATTTGGAATAGAGAACTTCATTAAGAACCTTAGAGATAATACAAAGTATAAGAAAACATCCTATATTTTGGTAAGTATAGAGTATGTTTTTATCAAGAAAATACATCCCAGACTGGATACAAACAAGTAGATGTGGCTCTAGAATAGATGTATCTAAGGGTAGAAATTGGAAAAACTACTCTGAACTGGACTTGAACAGGAATTAGTGAACACAAATGGGAATTTTTTCTCTTTTATTTTGACACTCCTATTGGATTTTCTTTGGTAAATTCACAATCCGAGTACGAACCATTATTAAGGGACAAAAAAATAAACCCATAAGAATAAATGTGAGGAAACATATCATGGGTAACCTATATTGAAAACTAGGGAATCACAAGTTAGGAAATAATTTTCCTTTAAGAGTTTATCCTTTTAGTTTTAAAGTTTTTTTATGTCTAATATATAATTATTCAAGCCCAATAATTTTACATTTTTTTCTTAGTTACTAGCTGTAAATAGAATAACATGTGCTAACTTTCAATGTGATAGTCAATGTGATGATTCCCCTAATGATATGCCTGATATGAGAGGAATGGGAGCTCAAAAATTTATGACATTACGTGACCAGCTAACTCATGTTATAAATAATAACTTGAATCATGTGGAACGCCCTCCTCCTCTAAGGAAAGAGAAATTTGATGTCAAATCCTTCATGTGGAAAATTCATCCCATGAATAGGGGATCTTTCAATCCCCACATTGTATAATAGTGAATTAAATCCATTGAAAAGATATAATTTTTCCTCTAGTGCTCAGAATAAGAGAAAGTCATGATGGCAGTCAATCATTTTGATGGGGAAGCTAATTAGTGGTGGACACTGATCAAAAATACGAAGTCCCATGAGAAAATAGATTCCATGGATTTGGAGGAATTCTAGAAAAAAAATCAATAAATTTTTTCCAAAACCCTCTATCTCAAGATGGAAAGATAGTTCCTTAGACTTAAGAAGAATGAAGATAATTCCATCGAGGTGTATGAAACAAACATCACAGGTCTTGAAATATAGGCCTCTGTATTCATCATGAACATCAAAAGTAAGGTGGATCACTTCTTTATTGGACTAAATCCAACTCTACAAAAAGTGTTGGAAATTTGAGAGTTTGAAAGTTATGAAGAGATTGTCTGTTGTGCCCTCAAGGTTGAAATTGATATTAAAGACTCTTAAGAGCATCATGGGATAGGTGAAAAAAAAAGAAAATGGAGTCTAATATGGGTAGTTTATAAAATAAATCCCATGATGGAAAGAAGATCGAATGTCTCATGTTTAAAAAGTGTGGGAAGAAGAATCTTAGGAATTATCTAAAGGGAACTAAAATCTCTTCAAATGTGCAAGAATGTGACATATACATAAGAACTGCCAGAGACATATGAAGAATCCCACTAATGGGGAAGAAGAAAATAAGGTCCAGATCAACACTTAGACTATAGTGATGTGTTACAACTACAAGGAATATGTAAATTATGCGAACAATTTCCATAATCCAAGGGTTTTTGGGGGAAATCAACAACAACCTCCAAGGAAAAAAGGAAAGTCTTATGCTATCACTACACTAGAGGTGGAGCCGGAAAATGATGTGGTGATAGGTATGGTAGTTATTAATTCAAGAATAGTGAACGTACTATTTGATTTTGGTTCTAAAAATTCTTTCATATCTTTCAAGTTTAGTGGAACTATTCAAATACCAACTCATAATTTGGAAGTTAAGTTATCTATCAAAATAGATAAGGGGAAATTATTATGTCAATGGTTTATAACTCCTCCCAAATAAATTTTTGTGGACTGAACCTCTTAAAAAATATTGTCATACTTCCTCTAGTGGAGTTAGATGCTATTTTGGGAATCGATTGGCTATCTTTATACAAATATAACATTAACTATCGAGAAAGGGATATAACTCTTCATATCCCATAGTATCCATGAATACTATACAAGTGTAAGGAGGAAGATGAATATCCTTCAGAATCATCATCTCAAGTTTGGATTATTTTTCCTTTTAAGAAATCATATCTTGTTCAAATGAATGAGACAAATGAGATTATACTTCTTGAAGATATGTATATCGTGAGGGATTACACTAATGTATTCTCTAAATAATTTTCTGGTCTTCCTCTAGATCAAGAGGTGGAGATCCCAATCTAACTTGTTCTTTTATCTCTACCTATAACAAATAAACCTTATAAAATGGACACTATAGAGTTGTAAGAGCCGAAGAAGTAGTTACATGAGAATTTGGACAAGGGTTTTATATGCCTGAGTGATTCACCTTGCGAAGGACTAGTAATCTTTTTCAAGCAGAGGGTGGTTCAATGAACCTCCACAATTATTATCATGAGCTGAATAAAATCATGATAAATAACAAGTATCTCTTACCTTGGATAAATGACTTGTTCGACCAGCTTTGTGGGGAAAGTTATTTCGCTAAGGTGGACCTTCGGTCGGGATATCACCAATTAATGGTGAGGAAAAAAGATATTTGAAAAAATACCTTTATAATGAGATATGGGCACTATAATTTTATAGTGATTCCCTTAAAACTCACTAATGCTCAAGAAATATTCAAGGATTTAATGAATCGAGTCATTAGATATTACCTTGAATAAATTGTGGTAGCCTTTATCGATGTTATTATGATATACCCCTGGAGAAAGGGGGAACATGAAGAGAATTTGAATACTATTCCAATGACTTTGTGAAGGGATAAAAATTATTCCATGTACATTAAATGTGAGTTTGGGATAGAGGAAGTATCATTCTTGGGGAATGTTATCACCAAAAAAGTGATATCTCTAGACCCTTCCAAGACAAAGGGAATTGAAGAGTGGCCTAGGCTAACATCTGTAACGTATATCCGCAGCTTTCTAGGTCTAGCTAGGTATTATCAATGATTTTTTAAGAACTATGCATGATTTTCAAACACAATTACCAAGATGAAATGGAAGTGGTGATGTTTTTCTATACTAAAGAATGTGAGGAAATCTTTAAGGATCTCAAAAATAGGCTTATAACTGTTCTAGTACTCACACTCCCAACAAGTTTAGAAATATTTGTGGATTACAGTTATGCTTCAAAGAAATCCTTAGGATGTGTACTAATTGGAAATGATAAAGTGATAGTATGTGCTTCAAGACAGTTGAAAATCCATAAACAAAACTATCCAACGCATGATCTGGAGTTGGAATCTATGATCTTTGCTCTGAAAATATGGGGTCATTATCTCTACGTGGAGAAGTTTGATATATATACTAATCATAAGAGTCTAAACTATATATTCACACAGAATGATCTTAATATACACCTAAGAATATGGTTAGAGGTCATCAAGGATTATGAATACTCAATACACTACCAGCCTGTTAAGGAAAACAAGGTGGAGGATTCTCTAAGTAGAAAGGAACCTACATCTTTATCAATGATGAGAGTTGAGAAGGATCCAATATTCTTATATTAAAAGAGGATGGAAATGGGAATCATTAAGGTAGAACATCATTAATAATTTCTCAAATGGTTTCTCAACCATCCCTTAGGGAGGAAATAAAGGATGCTCAAAGAAATGATGTGAAAAATTCAGAAAAGGGTGGAAGTAATTAGAAATAGAAAATCCTCTGAGTTCAAGATTGATGAGGAAGGAGTTGTAAGATTTGGGTCATGATTATGTGTACCATATGATCCATAGATAAAGAATTATATTTTGAATGAAACACATAGATCAACCTTCTCTATTCACCTAGAGAGAACAATGATGTATCTAGATCTCTGAGAGAACTTCTGGTGGGACAATATGAAGAAGGAGATTGTTTAATATACATCAAAGTGTATGGTATATCAATAAGTGAATGATGAAAGAACAAATTATAAGGTTATTATGAAACCACTAACCATACCAACATAGAAGTGGGAGAACATACCCATTGAATTTTCCCTGGACTTCCAAGGACATCCAGGGGAAACAATGCTATATGGGTCATTGTGGATAATCTTATAAAGACATCTCACATTATCAAAATTTGATAGGACTCCTCATTGGATTTAATGTCATAGATATATGACAATTATGTGGTAAGGCTTCATGGAGTATCACTATATATTGTATCTATTATAGATTTGAGATTCGCCTCAATGTTCTGGAAAAGTCTCTTACTTTCTATAAGCACTGAGTTGAAATTCAGCATGGCTTGTCATCCCCAAACTAATGTCCGATCTGAGAGAACTATTTCGACATTAGAAGATATGTTGAGAGAATGTTATATAAACCTCAATGGATAGTAGGACTAACATCTTCCACTAGTCGAATTATATTATAATAATATTTTCCACTCCATCATCAAAATGCCACCATATGAATCCCTTTATAGGAAAAGGTGCAGAACACCAGCGTGTTGGGATGAATTCATTAAGGGAAAGCTGCTAGGACCTGAAATGGATGAAGAAATGGTGGAGAAGGTGAAAAATAATCAGTATAAAATCATGGAATCCCAAATTTGACAAAACAGTTATGTATACAATCATTGAAAGGTCCTTTAGTTCAATGTTGGAGACATGGTATTCCTCTGCATATCTCTATGGAAGAATGTTATGAGGTTTGGGAAGAAAAGAAAGCTAAATCCTAGTTACATCGTCCCCTTAGATATTCTTTATCGTGTTGGAGTTATGGCCTATCGACTAACACTTCCACTTACCATATCAAAATTATACGATGTATTCTACATATCCCACTTAAAGAAGTACATACTAGATCCTTTACATGTACTCTCTTTAGAGGTGGTACAGTTGAAGAATGATCTTTCTTATGAGGAGCATCCAGTGAGGATATTGGATCGTAGAGATAAAGTTCTACGCAATAAGACTATTCACCCAGTCAAAGTATTCTGGTGGAACCATAAGTACGAAGAGGCACCATGGGAGCTAGAGAATGCAATGAAGAAAAATTAGCCCGACTTATTTATATCTTAGAATGTAAAATGAAATTTCGAGGGTGAAATTTCATAAGGGGGAAGAATGTAACAACCCAATGTTTTATTAATGGAATTACCATATTATAATTATTTCTTATATCATAATCACATAATATTACTTATAAAACAAAATAAAAACCATATAAATGATGAATGGGTGAAATAAAAGGTATCTCATGAAGTTAAGGAGCATATACCAATGAAATATTAACTTGAACATTGGAATAGTAATGTGACCCTTATGAATAGTAAAACGACCAATGTAATAGTAACCTCCCCAATGAATGTATAAATAAAATTTATCTATCTTATAAGTAACACTATGATATAATTATATCATAGTCTAAATAAATAAATAAATTAAAAAATATTAATAAAGTGTTTGTATTTTTATAAGTCATGTATATTTAATTACAATTTTATGATTAATTTAATAAATTAAAAATATATATTTTCATAAAATTAATTCCTAAATTATTATTTTGATGTCTTATGATCATAAAATAATTTTATGAGACCTTAACTATTTTTTCAAAATACTAGAAAAGCCGCTTTGATTTTAAAATTTGAGTTTTTCAAGTAAATTATTATATTCATTAAAAATTTAAATTATAATATTCATAAAATTATTTTTATAAAATGGAATTCATTTTAGGATTCTACACATCAAAAAATGGTAAAGGTGAATTTTTGGGTTTTTTCTAAAATACTTGATTTTTTGGTGAATAGTAAAATATGATAATTTATGATAAATGCTAAATAAATGAATTTCTGCATCATGCTTGAGTCATATATGATGTAAATGTCTAGTGTTTCGAACTCATATGCTCTCTATACTTTTTTTTGTCTCAATAATTAATACTATTCATAGTCGTGAGAAAAAATATTAAACTAGTGATTAAAATAATGGGAAACCCCACCTCTCCTCCACTATAAATACATCCCCTCATTACCTTATCTCCTCACACCTCTCATGCCCTGTTCCTAGTCCATATTCTACTAAAATATCTCCCTAATCCTTTATCCTACGTAAAATATCTTTTTTTCTCATAAAAAAACTAAAACCTCTCCCTTAAAGAGGCTCTCAAGGAAGATATATTCAAGAGGTAAATTCTTCTTTTTCATTTTGGTTAATTTTCTTTCAAGCTCCTTTGTTTTACTTTCCTCACCTAATTTCATCCAAATTTTATGATAACTCAAATAGGTTAAATATAATGGAATTTTTTTATGATAATGGAATAATTCATCATCATATCTCAATTCCCCTCGTTCTACTCTAGAAATGAAAACAACATCTGAGATGTGTTAATTCATCACAATCAAGGATGATGGGTTTTCGATTTCTTTTACGGTATTCAATTCTGGTCAGGAACCCATTTTTATGCTTGAGAAAAAACTATTATATATGTATTATATCTTATTTAAGGTTATTTAATCTTTTTTCACACATGATATTAATCTATAAATCAAAATGAGTTTGTTGTGATCAGAACCCAACAATTAACCAAAACGGTTATCATTAAAGTTTCATTTAATGATTCATCTTCACTCCAAATAACCAGATGAATTCTTTAACCATGTAATTCTAGATGTTCACTAATAACATACAACTTCATTTCTGGACAACCACTCACATCTTACATGTTTATCCTTACATGTATATAAGTAAACTAATCATGAAAAAAAAGGAAACAAATGCTCCCAAACGATGAAATTGAACCTCTTAATCCATCAAAAAGGTCATGAATTAACTTAAAAATTATGTAATGAATAAATTACATATATAATAGGTTTTTTACATATTAATTAATTTAATTTGGTTATCCATGAAATTAAGATTATGTGAAGGACACCTTCAGACTGAAGGTAAGGGATTCTACCCGAACCTCCATTGTTCCTTTGGGTTGCTCCATCTTTCCTTTTACCCAAATGACGTTATATGTTATTTTTGTGTAAATATTCTAAATGATGTTTAAAATTTCCAAACTCATTTATCAAGGTCCATTCATCATTATATTTTGGGGATATGCATGTTTATAAGTGGTTCCCCCCTCAATACTTCCTTATAAGCTAAACCATTTAAGGGAACTTCCCAAATTTTTACCCATTTTCAAGTACACTATATAATATATTTTTAATACATCATAATTTTTATAAAACCGATATTTTTATTATGAAAACGTTCTTGTTTCACTTATGGTTTTATATAAAATTTTATTCACTTTTATGTCTTAAATGTCCTTTGATATTTTTCTTTGACCACACTAAAATGTTTTAATTCTAAAGTTTCTTAAGTAATATTTTTACAGGTTAATACTTCAAGTTAACATCAATTTTCATGATATATTCCTATACTACCCTATTATTTTTAATTAATGGTCTAATTCCTTTCCTTCATGGAAATTTCTATGATACTCCCATTTACTATTCTTTTTGACATCATTATGATACCCAATTCTTACTATGGGTATCCCTTATGTTTATTCATGATTGATTATATATGATTATATATGTGGGAAGAATATTCATGAATATGTCATGATGGGTGCACCTAGACAGTTATATATTGAGTTGTGCAATGTTGAGTCTCATGAGATGTTATGTGCAATGGTCTTAGCAGTTTGCCTTGACTTATGTTACCATGTGTGACATTCTTGGTGGCTATCGTTGAATTGTGATACTCTATGTGAAATGATCCTTGAATGATGATAAATTAATGTTTTATGTTGCTGAAACATTATTATGAGTCCATGTTTATATGATCCAATTTTTTTATTATTCCATATGTTCCATGCCTTTTTATATCATTATGGCATGCCTTCTAACCCATGTGCTGAAGATTTATTATTATTCTTATTCCCTTAGTGGGGTTTTAGATCATCCCATTATTAATGTTATCCTAATGTTATCATATGAATATGTTTGAGCACAATTTAAGTTAGGATATCTTTAATAATATTAAATAAACAAATGTTTTATTTAATCCCATAATTTTTAGTTTTATGCACCTAGTCTTCCAAGACACTAGACTTTACGATCCTTGGCTTGTAATATGATGTTTTATTATGCTTAAAATCCTGTAATGATATGTGTAAAAGGCTAGTCTTGTTATAATTTAAACCATCCAAAACACATGATGTTACAACCTCCTAAACTTTGAGCTTCTCATCAACGAGGAATCCTGGTGGGAAAAAATATTACCTGACCTACTTATGTCAAGAATTTACATTCAAGTGGTTGTGTTGCATTTTCAAACACCCAACACGCCTTAAAGCACTAATTATAAGAATACAGTACTTAAACCACTACAACTCGATCCACCACTCGTTACCAAGTCCAAAACATCACAAACGAAATTATACGAGTCAACTTATCTTAAGACATGATCACATCATTGTCTCTTTAATAAAATAGTCTATGGTGCTCCCAACCATAGGTCATATCCTTGAACAACCAATTTAAAGTCAAGATACTCCCACCATCAGAATTTATTATTGAAACATTTACTTAGCACCCTAGGATGTTATTATCATAATTCTCAACATGATACATCTGATCATACATGAGGACTATGGTAAAAATCCAGTTAACCTAGCTTAGTCTGGTCATATCATATTTTCCTTGAAAATCCATAGATTAACTTACACCACACCCATATGAACCCATAATGTGAATGATATAGTGCATCATTGTCCATATCAACCAAACATGAATATACATCAGGGATAACCTCAAGATTGAATTTTATAGGGTCTAAGGATCCCATTTAGGATAGTCTTTACTCTAGAGTTTACAAGTGAAACATATGTACATAGTTGATATATCCATACATCAAAACCATTGACTGAAAAAATGTTGGTACCTCATCTAGTGGTCAAGTTAAAAAATTGGATGGTGTCTTTGAGTCCATCCAAAACATTTTTTCCTAGGAATACAAGTATCACTTGGGACATCCCATGCGTAAAAATAGATTCAGGTACACGACCATAGTCAATAATAAAATAACTAATAGATTACCTAGAATTCCTTGAGTCATTCCTGGAATTTATTGAAGAATACATCCACACACTATCCCATTTTTCAAATGGAATTAGAATTCCAAAACGATCATCCTCTGACCATTCTTTTACTCTCATGACCCATACCACACAAAGTTCATGATCAACAGCCTAAGGTGAACACCACACCATGCGATGTTATTTATGCTACCTTTCAATAACTACACCCAGGGATTTATTCTCAATCAAAAAATATTTTTAACTTAATTTAATTCCCTTATCTTGGTGTATAACCAATTATATCCCAACATACTCATGATAATGTCAATATATTTTGAATGATAACCTTAAAAATAAGATTCTGCTACGATGTTTCATCAATTATTCCATCAATGGGTGTGTATAGATCTCTTCAATCCATGATCATGTCAAAATAGTATTTTCTTACCTTTATCCAACTTTCAACACCACTTCTCTAGAATATGTTTCAAGGGAGAAAAATATGGTTCACCCACCTCATGGCACCCAATAAAATCTAGATAATTTTTATCACCTTTTATTGGAATGAGCCTATAGTCCCTCACCAAAGTGGTCTTCAATCAGAGCCCCATTCAGTTTTTTAATTCACAAATTGAAGTATCCAACATGTTTTCCAACCAATCATATCTATCTTCATATTAAAAAATGGTTGAAACACCTCTGGTTTACTCTTTTAGAAAAATATCTATCATACTTCTAACACATGTCCATTATTCGACCGCAATTTATCTACTACCTGGGGAATTACATGATCATTGAAAGATTACCACCAAAGTCCAAAATCAATACTCAGTTTGTTCTGATGGTTATTTACACAAAAATCCATTTAATTAGAATTTTTCCTTGAAACCACGAATGCGTTACTGACATGGAACATCACCCAAATCATTTACTTACCTTAAGAATGAATCAAGAATTCAGGATCGATTCCAAACCACAATTGAGTTTCATATCAATTTTTCTTCAAGGACTAGAAAACTTGATCCTACTAGCCTTAAGGGACTATAAAATCTATTATGAATATTCTTAAATGGTCCTTCATTGTTAGACCCCCTATACCATGAGGGATACACTTTTTAAATCCAACACAATGCTCCCAAAAATATAAGTTTTCTAGGAATTTTTTCATTAAAAAAGGAAATTTATTCCATGGAACAAGTTTCGTCTACATTTGAGTGCATATTATGGGTGCGGTCAACACACTTATACCAAGAATAAACCTGAAGAGAGAGACAGAGAGAATAGTTACTTATAATCACACTATATCATGTTCACTCCTTTATTCATGTGTGATGATGAACCTGATTCATGTTCATGCACGTCATCAGTATGTCACATAAATACAAAACCAATTTAGATCGACAGTGCTATTTCACATGATCCTTTTACAACTCCACCTTGAATCACTATGAAAAATTATCCTTTTACCTCAAGGCCACCATGCTCTCAAAGAGGTCTTAAAACCCAGGTTTCTATGCTTTAGATTTGACCTTTGATCATAGCCTTCACATAATCATGTACCCTTTATCTCAAGAAATTAAGAAACAACAATATTTAAGTTGTTGCAAAACCTTAATAATAAGACTAGTTTTAGATTTGAACCACCACCACTAAACTACATACAGCTTCCTAGATTATTCATTGACTTGACAAAAACACATGTAACAATGTGTACCATATTGATATCATAACATTTTCGCATGTGAATTTAGCTTTTTTTTACTTTCAACCCCAATGGAATTCTGCATCTTATAAAAAAGGGAAGGATTACATGATCTAACAAAATGGATGACAATGCCTTGGGCAAGTCTACACTGAAGAATTAGAGAATTACATGATGCACACACCCTTCACAAGTCCCACCTTACTAAATGACCCCCCATCTACCTGGAAGGGTGTTATCTCATCAATAAGATTTCTACTAGAGAAAAATGGAGCTTGAACGACAACTCATGTCTGAAACACAAAATAAGAATTTAGCAATGGTATAATTTTTTTGGGTGCTACCTCATCCCAAATAGCTCCTTACTTACACAAGGAATCGTACCTAGATAATTTTATGCCTGTATTGCTTAAACTATATGTTCAAAAAACCTAGGAAGAAGTCATATGAGGTCTATTGTAGTGCTCACATTCCCGTTCAAGGAAACTCACAGAGGAAACATTTAAAACTGACCCTTATAATAGGGTATATCCTATAAAAAATCTAGAAGGTTTCACTTTAAGGTATTTAGTTGATTCTCATTTATTGAAACCTTTAACAAAAATGACATATAAAGGATATCAAGTACGAGTTATAAATGAAACTGTACTAAACACTTTATTTAGCTGATATCATGCATTATTAGAATAATTATCTCATAATTTGATTTTTAACCATAATTTATTTAGCCAGAAATTATCAAAATAGGGCTTAGTTAAATGAATTTCCAACTCCATACTATAAGGGAAAATACCATTTAGGTTTTAATTAGAATTTTAATTAACAAAGACTCACGTAAGTAGAGTTTCAAAAAACAAGTAAATGTATTTATCGTTTAAAAGGGACTAGTTTAGTAAGACTCCGCCATAGATTTATACATAAACCATATAAGTGGATATATACACATTAATTAATCATACCATATTTATCAAAATCAAACCCCTATGGGGTTATATACTAAGGAATACATAATTAAATGCAGCCTATGAGGATCTCATCATTCCATCCTGGGTCCATTTAAGTGAAACCTAATAAAAATTTATTTTTTAAAGATTAATTACACCCTTAGTGGGTTTATCATTTAAGCATATCATGTGTATACCGACCTACTTGTGTTGATTTTTATTTCGTAAGAATAAAACACCATGACTGGCCTACTTGTGTCGAGTCAAGTTTAAGATCCATAAAAAATGAATCATTCAAGAGTAAAAAAAAATTAACAGGTTTTATATTTATACAATTTTCCAATTAGATGAATTAATATTCCCATGTTATAATGGTATACGTGTTTTAAGTTACAACTGGCCTTCATTAAACCGAAAACAGACATTAGATCTGGTAAAAAAATGTATTAGTTCAAATATGATGAATAGATTAAACATATCATCATTCCAAATTTATATAAGTACAATATTTATGAATTAAAATTGAAACCCATGTAACAAAAATAAACTAATGTATCATCCCAGGTAACTATAATTCCATGGAACACACATATCACAATTGGTTAGTTAATGTGACACAATCAATCCATATAGGAAAACACTATTCAGGTTGATGCAAACACTTTCATAACCAGTCATATATCAAAACTATAATTAGGCATCCTATCACATTAAAATGTATACAAGAATGTAAGTAGGAAAAAACATAATCATGGAATATATATGATCCTTATAATTAATTACCTAAAATGGTATATAAATAATCTTGCTAATGACATGTGAATCCTATGTTCTTAGAATGATGCATGAACACACCCCTTCTCTTTCCATACTAGGCCAAGAGATAAATCCCATAAATCCCCAAATAAATAACTAGTGTAAGTACAATAATCACCTAAGGTAAAATAATAATTAACTAAAATAATGATCAGCATTAATGTTCCCATCCCTGGTGACTTGGTTTTTCCCTCATGTGTGAGTTAGCTAGACCCACACATAAGATATTTACCAAGTGCCAACAAATTCCTAGATTCATTCCTACCATCTCTTAATAGTAAAACAAAGGAAAAAAATTAACCTCTAATACCACTTGTTATGTCTCGACAAGGGAGATACTAAAATGGTGCCATGAGCGAGTTTGCCACATGGCCTCATGCATGCCTCCCCATACACCAAAGGTTGTTGATGTGTAGTGAAGGTCTAAAAGAGGCACAGTGGGGATACTACACCATATGGATCAGTAATAAAAAATAGGAATCATATATAAATGAGATATAGTGTAAGTAAATCATCCCAAAAACAATAAAAGGACAAGGGACACAACCAGTATCAAATAAAAATGATGATGAAAGGATGCTAAAAAAATTGGAAGCATGCATACATGGAAACAATAATACATATGATATATATATAAAAAATATCAAAAACTAAACTGCACTAGAATCCCAAGCACTATCTCAGTCCTCTTCTCTCATAATCCATCCTAATATAAAGGATTATACATTTATATCTAGGTGCTTTCCCTGATCTATATCTGCAAACAAGTAATCTTTTTGGGTACCAAATGGCAGCCAAAGCAGGATGTGAGTTAAAATCAATAGATCACCACCAATGATGTCTAATTAAAATCCATACTATGAGTATACAATAAAGCAATGTGTAGGTATAATAAACAAATAAAAATATAAATGTAATCTGGTTGGGAAAAGGTTCCTCTATAGACACCTGCCTGACCATACCTACTTTATCCAATGTCAAAATGTCTCTAAACATGTTACATTATGTGTATATATATATGCATATATATATATATATAAACATATAAATGAAAAGATATACATGAACCGATGAGGACCTAAGAAAGAGACCTAGGAACTCGTATAATTATAATTTATGGTTCTAAAAGATCAAAGGAATCGTGATTTAGAAGTTAAGGGAAAGAATTTATTAATCAAGCATATCATGATTTCACTTATCCTCTAAGACCATATGAGGAATTATATAAAAGAAATCAATGTATCACCCAGTGATTAATATAATTCATTTATCCTTTGTGTTTGTCCAAGGAATTTTTCATTAGGAACCTAGGTATTTCTCAAGGTGTAATATCATTTGTAAGTCCTACGAGCCCATCCAAGACATTCCGAATAAGGAGACCAAGTGTCACTCAAGCATAACATGTTAATTTGGTACATTTTATTTAATAATAAAATACAGGCCTTGATAAATATCCATATTAATTTATATCTCATGAAATACCTTATATAATCTCATTCATAAGTTTCATGAAGGGGAAAGTGACATGGTATTACCATTTTCAATTCATTTAATTCAATTTTTCCATGGGAATAAGTCACAATATAACATGGGCCAAATGACATGGCCTCGCCATTCATTTTACATTATAAATGATTTATATTTTTAAAATTTTAATTCATTACCCTCTTTCATTTAATAAGGATAAGTGGCCAAGTGACATGGTCTAACCATTCACATTAATCTAATTATATTCACAAAATTCAATTATTTCATTAATTCCATACTTAAATAAGTAATAATAATGAAATTGAAAAGTATATTATACTTTCCTTACCACAACCGATGTCAATTTAAACCCATTAAACCTTATCATTTATAAAAAATCGATTGGTCCAAGGAATATCCATACCACATGAAAATTAATTTATTCCCTTTTAAAACCTTCATTTGGTCACTTTAATAATCAAGGAATATAATTGAACACACTCATGGGGTGGTTTGAGTTGAGGTCATCAACCTCCAACCATGTATAAGGGTTTAAAAGAATGTCTACACAAAGTCTATGTAATCATTTAAAGCTATTTCATATTATAGTACCAGTAAATAGAAAATTAGGTTTATGGAACAATAAAAACAACAATAAATAACAAAACACTATGGGAAAAGTCAAAGACTGAATACCTCATGTTAAAGAATATTCACTCATCCACTATCAGGCTTTGATTTGATCTAAAATAAGAGAAATCAGAAGAATTAAAAAACTCACTGGAAATAGGTTATGAGATATTTCATGAAGTAACATTCAATATGGAAAAATAAACTAAGAAATGAATTAAGAGGAGTTGTAGACTCACCATTAGGATTTAAACACATCTGAAAGTATTCAATTTGGACCTATAATGGAGGAGAATTTACCCAAGGAAGATAGGGAAGAGTAGGAGGAGTGCACGAGGAGTTTATGTGATGAAATGGGAGAAGAAAGGAAGTGAAAACCCTTTTATGTTTGGAGGGGGGAAATGATAAATTTTTCCATTTTGAGAAGTGAATGGTTAGGCCACAGAGTTAGTAAAAATGTGTGCTAACCATGTGGTTTCACTTCCTCAAGAACATCCAATTTGTATGGTTTACCAACCATGTGCCAATTGTGTGGTTCAACATCCCCAATGCAATCCTACCCTGCATAGGTGCAGCATACATTTAAACAAACTATGTGCCAACCTTCTGAGTTTCACAGAACATCTACAACATTTAGTATGGATTTCAGGGACTCCATTTATAGTTATCCAAAATATTTTACTTATCAAAATAGGATTCATGGTTAAGATACACTGTTAGTACTAAATGTACACCGATTGTGTGACTATGGTTGTCTCTCTCAGAAATGGGTTTTCAAATCCCAATGCTTCTAAAACTCATCCTAACTTCCAAGAATCCTCAAAGACCTTAAAAATGATCCCAAAAAAATTAGGAGTTCTAGATCTCAAAAAACCCAATTTGAAACTTAGTTTAACATTTTTTTATCTAACTAATGGAATTTGAAAATTCCTTTAGAATATTTCAACCATCAAAAACATAGGAAATTACATTCAGTTCCTTCAAGACTAGATTGAAATTGATCATGTTCTATATTATCATTCTTTTTTATCATTAAAAATATATTCAAGTCTCATATTGTCCAAATAATCACTTAAGTCATCCGTTTGGATTTTTTTATGATCGAAGGGCTTATTTTCCTAAAACATACCATGAGTAAACTTTCAAGTTTCTATGATGTATTGGAACAAGACATATGGGTTCCTCAGATTTAGTTATTTCAATACTATATTTTACTCAATGATGTTCTATTTTATGATACTTTTTTGTCTTTAAAAAGAGGTTCATGACTTAAATTTTCAATAGAATCACCTAATTCATCTATATGAATCTTTCTATAATAAATGGGGTCATTTTCATTAAAATATATATGATTATACTCAAAAAAAGCATTTAATTTTTTGGAAAACTCTATAGTCTTTCGAAGTGGTAGAGTAACTTATAAATATTCTTTCATCATCCTTTTGATCAAACTTACCAATATTTTCCTTGGTGTTTATTATGTAAACATTGTATCTAGAAATATTAATGTAAGTAACATTTTGTTTTATATTATTACATAAATCATAAGGTGTTTTGTTTTAGATATACCTTATTGAAACTCTATTGATGGAAAAAAAATTGTATTGACAACTTCAGAATAAAAATAAGTGAGCATTATACATTCACGCAATATAGTTCTATAAATTTCTTACAATGACTCATTACTCCTTTCAACAACACCATTATGTTGAGGTGTAATAGTGGTAGATAAAAAATGTTCAATTTCATGTTTTGAAAAAAAAATTATTGAATTCATGATTATAAAACTCTCTCAATGGAAACTTATTAATGAAATAATTTTATAATATTTTTCATGTAGTACTTTCTTGAAGAATTTTATAAAGATGATACATAATTCAATTTTATACCTTACAAAATCAACCAAAGAAAATATAGAAAAATTATTCAACCAAAAAATAATCAAAGGACTCGCCACCTAGGATTGAAACTTCAGAAAGGCCAAACATATTCATATTAATATGTTCTAATGGTCATAAATATCAACCACTTTAATTGGTTTAAAAATTAGTTGTATTTATTTTCTATTTGACATGTGTTACATAGTATATTTTTGTTCTATTTATATTAAAGAAACTCGAAAATATAATTTTTCAAAGATGATTGTCTTGATTAATAATCTTTTTTTTGATAAAAGCGATCTCAAAGACTCTTGGAATATATAAAAAACAAATTCCACAATAGTCAGAAAAAATGAACAATGCAATTTTTTCCTTAGAATAAAGGAAAAAAGATCATAAGGGAGAGCGTTATATGTAATACAAACCTACTCATCCACTCCCTTATTGGAAATAACATCATTGAGAAAGTTGGATTCTTGAAATACATGTGTGATAATGTAGTTCATTAAGGATAAACTGTCAAGGAATTTAGTGCATTTCATGGTCTACTTTCAAGTAAGATGAATCTGTCCAGATCTGACATCGTGCATAATTATATTGGAATCACATTTAATACAGATATTGCTCCAATTATTTTGTTTATCTAGATAAAAAGTAGTGATCAGTCCCATTATCTCAACTTTCAGTGTGATATAAAATCCACAGGGTCCATGATGACATTTAACAACATCACCATTCTGATTCTGAAAGACCACTCCAAAACCAACTTGACCCAGATTCCCCCTTGATGCCTTGATCATGTTTCACTTGATCCAGCAAATGAAGGGAGGTAGTCAAAAGACTTCAAAGGTTCCATGTGGATGGGTGAGTTTCTAGGAATGTTGAGGTTCCACAAAATGGTGATGTCTTGAACTGGGTTGCTTCAGCGATCTGCAAGCATTGGGTAGGATTTTTGGACTACATAAATGATATCGGCTAAGGCGTACTGGAATAGGAAAAAATTATTCTCATGGATGAACATGTTTTGACCTATCTAGATGACATAAATTAGTTCCACACATGCAAAATTAATCATATATTTTATTTGGTTGGACATTTGAATATTCAGAAAAGTAGGAAAAAATGCCTTAAGAGTGCTTGCCTGTGGTGGGTGAGTATCAATGATGTCAAAGACTTATAACCAAAGATTAGAAGCTATTTGACAATAGAGTAATAGGTGATCTATATCCTCATGGTGCTAATGGAATAGGACACACTTGGAGTAGATAGAAATTCTCACACATTGCAGATTACTATCAATAAGAACATTGTTAAACCAAAGCCTCCAAATCAAAGATAACCATGAATGTGAGAGCCATTTTTTTAAACTCAACAGTACAGTTATGGGATCCTTGAAACATGTGTTTGTAGAAATATTTGGATTCGAGCATCCCATTAGAGGTAGGTTCTCAAATCAGCATATCCTCATGATCAAGAAAATCATATCTTGAGACTGCTTGGTGGATGACATCTAGTAAAGCAGATAGATTCAAAAATTGGTCCTTTATTGACATCTCATAATCAATGACATGTTTAGTATGATCAATCATATATATAAGAGGATCTTTAGGCCATTCGGTCATCCATAACTTGAGTGAGGAGTTTACACTGACAAGCCAGTGTGAATGCATACTGATTTTATGAAAAACAGCTTTAATACCATGCCATATTAAGGATTCAATGTTTCTAGTGTTTCCCAATATCAATTGATCATGGAACCTGGATCTGAGAAATTTCAAGAACTCTATATTGCTATTGAAAATCCTTGAAATGAACAGATCTTTAAGAGACTGGTTAAAGAGAGTGAGGTTTTTTAATTCAAAATCCATCAAGCATATATGGCATTCAACATGGCTTCCAGGAGATTGTAATGATTTCCTATATAGAATTATTCCACTACAAATGATGTTTCTTGTTAGAGTGTTAATTTATTTAATAACCTATGATGGTTAGGAGTAATCAATGAATGAATTGGAAATCTTAGAGACACTCACATGTTTAACCAGGCAACCTCATCCTGCCAAAGAGATAGATTTTCCTTTCCAATATTCAAAGGTACTTCAAACATGACTTAAAGGATTGGTGAAATATGATGCATGAGGACTCCCATAGATCAAGGGTACTCCAAGATAAATGAAGGAGAAAGAGCCTTCCCTTATGCCAAGTTCATCCATCATATTTTTCTTTCTAGAAACTAAAATTATTTTTTCCAAAAAAGACAAACATTTTGTTCTAACTAATTTTTTAGTCTGTGACCCTTTCATAATGGATAAGATCTTTCTTGATTCACCTTATTTTTCTCCTATAACCCTGGGTAAAAATAATAATGTATTCATCAAAAAAGAGTTGAGAGGGATCAGAGATACCTCTAGCTGCCTTAATAGTTTCCAAGTAACCATTTTTCACCATACGATGTAAGAGTCTTATTAGGTAGTCTTCTTCAATAGAAAAAATAATAGAAGAGAGGGGTATCCTTTTATCACCTCTCTTGAGCAACTAAAAAATCTTTCTAGAGATCCATTCACTAAAATAGAGATGCATGAAGAATCAATTAGAGCATTGACCCAAGAGATGATTATGGTTTTGAATCTAGATCTTGAGAGAACACTACTAATGATACCCCAATACATTATATTAAAGGCCTTTTTAATGTCCAGTTTTTTGCACAATGTTCTCTCCCCTAGTGGACTTCCTGAGAATATTCACACACTCTAAGGTAGTTAACAGACAATCCGGAATGTTTCTCCCTTCAATGAATCCAATATAATTATAAGAGATGATTTTTTTTGAAATTTGAGAAATCATGTTTGCCAGAATATTTCTAATGATTCTGTGGATTGTGGTAACAAGGGAAACTGCATTGAATTGGTTGATGTCACCTGAATTTTTCACCTTTGAATTAAGGGAAATGAAATGGGAATTGATGTCAGGAGTGAAGAAGAAACCTTTGAAGAAGTGTTTAACCTAGATATAAACATCAGCCTCAATAATATCCCAATAATGTTGAAAAGGGTGGTTTGTGAAACCATTAGGTCCTGGTGAACTACCTTTGTTTAGCCCAAATGAAACTTAACTTATTTCTAAATTTGAGGGAGTAGAGGTGAGAAACACATTGTCTTCCTCCATGACCAATTTGGGAATAATGTCATCCTTAAGCTCATAATTCCTTGATGGTCTATTGAAAGTGATCTCATATAAAGATAAAATGTGTGAAGAAAGAGATTTCCAATCATTCAAGACTTGGCCATCATCTTTGAGAAGATAGAGGAGTTTATTGGCCTTTGTTCCATTCCGAGTGCATTGAAGAACTTGGTGTTTCTTTCGCCTTTGCTTAGCCATCTGATTTTCAAGATATCCTTTTAAATATTATCATTGAGCTTAATGAGGTTTTGATGTTTTGTAAAAATCTCTTCTACATGTCTAATTACTTCGGGGAAGTTTTTCTCAAAAATGTCTTCTTAGAGAGAATGTAAGGAAACCTCGAGAGCATCAAATTATTTATCTAGGTGACTGATGCTTTTTCTTCTCCATTCCTTTATTTTTTTCATGAGAAACATTAATTTTAGGATATAGGTGAGAGTATTGTCATAACATATAGATGAAATCCATGTTTCATGGACCATTTGGTTACATTCATAGATGGAATTCCATGCATTATTGAACTTGAAATGGAGGGGTTGCCTCTTTTAGATTCCATGAAAATTTACCAGGATTGAATGATGATCTGAGTTCATCTTTTCCAGAGTGACATAAGAGAAAAACCACTAATTTCCATGTTATTCATCATTAACAAAATCCTTGTCTATTATGCTAGATATTACCCCATTGAGATGCCTTATGTAAAAAGTGAACTTGGCCCCAAGTTGGTTAATTTTAGTTAAATTGATGTATTCAATGCAATAACGTAATTCCCCGATGGATACCAAACTGGATACAAGCCCACTTTTCTTATATGCATGAAGAATATAATTAAAATCACCAGTGATGTGACAAGGATCCATGATCATGTTGTCAAGATCCTTGAGTTATAAATAAAGAGACCTCATTATTATATAATTGTTGAAGGAATAGATGACTGTAAATAAGAATTTATTTCCAGTAATGCAGAAGTAGCATGTAATGAGCTAATTTCCTTCGCGAACAATTGATGGATTTTTAGGTTGTTCCGGGACAACAACTAGATCTTGTTTGAGTTATATGAATTCTGAATTTCCCCTAGGAGATGGTAACCACTGTAAATATTAGAGTTAATCATGGAAAGGTTTTTCTTTGGTATTGTAAGACCAATTAAGTCAGGCATGTGTTTTTATACAAGAACCTGTAAAGAACCTTGAGTGCCATAATTAACCATGCCCTTCTAGTTCCAGAAGAGAGTCCTAATTTAGATCTTGTTTTGGGGGTGTTTTCCCCCTTTTCACCAATCTCAACCTTATTGTTTCTCTTAGATTTTTTGGTTGGAATAGAGGCCTTAATATTTGTAGTAGAAATAGGGCCCCTAGTGACAACATTATCTTCTAGAAGAAATTCACTTGTATATTTGTCCTTAGTGAAAATCAAATCAGTTGTATCATCTGTTGTGTTAATGGGGGTCTACATATCATGTAGCATTTCACCCATGTCTTTGTTGTTGGATAGATCTAAAGTAGATGGGTCAATTGAATTTCTAATAGGGGCATGCCTATCCTATAGCGATTCATGAATTTGATTGTTGGTTATCTTCTACACCAATAAGGGAGGGTCTATATGCATCTCCATATTAAGATTTAGAGAAATTATATCAAAATGGTAATCTTACACTTTCAATGAGGATGCCAAAGAGAAAATTTTGAATGACAGACCTGAGAAAATCTCACTAATAGTCTCCTTAACATGGATCTGTGCATCGGCTACAATAGGAAGAAGCTCATAAAATATTTCATCTAATTGGGGAGGAGTCTATTCCTCCTCATTGAGCAATATTTCCCTTGAACAAATAGTTCTTGAAACATTTTACCATTTCACATTCATCACTTTTTTTGGAAATTCATTGGTAAATTTATCTGCTGGAGTGCTTTTGTTGCCTTTTTTCACTATCTTCCATGTTGGATGGACCAGCTTCTTCACCACACTACAGTTTTTAATAACATGCCCTACCATTTTATAGTGATCACAATACTATGGAAAATTCTCAAATTCAAACGTAACCTCAATTTTGTGATCATTGAAAATCATATAAATTTGTTCTATTGGAGCTGAGTCCATGTTGATTTCAACAAGCACCCTTGCATATAGTTCGAGATCACCATTAAGAATGTACAGGTCAATTTTAAGTGGTGTCCCAAAACCAGTGACTAGGTCATTGAGTATTTTGGGGTGCCAGCAGACCCAAGTCAGACCATGGATCCTAGTCCAAACCTAGGAATTTGAGAGCCTTTGATTTATGAGATTAAAATTGGGTTCCCAATTTGACAAATGAAAAAATCCAGGTTTCAGGTAGAGATTCCCAAAATTCTAGGCCACATTGATGTCATCCTGTTTATCTATCATAATATAGAAGTAACCTTTCCCAATCGGAATCAATCTCCATTTGGAGATGTTCTAGTAGATTGGGATTCTTCTCTTGATATTGATATAAGACCATGGATTTATTTCCTTCTCATAATCTATCCATCCGAGAAACGAAAACTTATAGAGATCCAATATTTATTTAATCACATATAGATTAGCGATCAATAATACTTCTCCATCATCTGTATGCCTGACAATGGGCTCTTTTCTATGGTTATTTAGAGTGAAAATAGAACCCGTGATGGATTTTGAAAATGAAATTCTCTTTCATTCAATATTGTGGGTTGCGCTTCCAGAATCAAATTCATTCGAGGGTGACATGAAAACCCTTTCACATTTTGGATTGAACTACTTCATTAATGAACGAAATGAATATCAGAAGTGGAGTAACCCATTGATGATTCATAGGAAGAGAGCTCTCATGAATAATATAATTCCACCATCATCCCTCAAGATTCATTAAATAATAAACATTACAATGTCCAAGCCTTCAATTCCAAATCCAAGATTTATTAATTTTATCATTCAAATAGTTTATATTTTTTATACATATAGAATCAATATCTAGAGTGTTAACATTATCAATTATAAGTGATTTAAATTTAATAATTTTATTATTAGAAATGAATATAAATTTTTAGAAAGATAAATAAAATATCCATTATCACAACATTGAGAAATACTTATCAGGCTATGCTTTAATACTTCAGCATAAATTAATTTTTTGATGAGGAAAGAATATAGATCTATGATAGATCCAACTCTGCTGGTCTTCCCTTTTTCATTGTCACCAAATGTGACATATCCTCCATTGATTTTATATAGTGAGTGAAAGTTTGAAAAATATACAATCATATGTATTCAACCACCATTGTACATAAACCATTTTTCATTGTTGTTCCTATGGATTATTCCCCATAAAAATTTATACAAGATGGTTCTTTGGTATAAAAATTCTCTAGGGTACAGTATTGTTATCTATAAAATATTTGGGAACCCAAATCTGTTTACACTTTTTATAACATATATAATTTACTTCAAATAAATATCTAGAAGTGAAAGCCTTTTTTACAACACAAAATTGAGGATTTATAAAAAAACAGTATAATGACTATTTATACCATAATGAAAACATATAATATTTGAACCATTTATGTTATTAGAAATGGGGAAAATATAATTATTATATAGCATATATTTTTTAGCATCATTTTTATGCCCTATTTAGCTTTATTTAATTTATTATTACCAAGGAATTGACTGAGATAATTTCCTCCTTAGTAAATACACTAGTAGTATCTTTCATATCTCTAAATTTATCCATCAATTCTTTTATTTTACTATAATGAAAAACACATGTACACATAATATTTATTTGAATTTAGATTCAAAACAGAATTTCATTTATTTAATGCTTTTTTCATTAAAAACAACATCATATGATTTTTTGAGAGTATTTTTATTTTTCTTTAAGGATTTCTAGTGATCTTCTAACATGTATAAAATACTTCTTTAGTTTTTCATAAATATGTTTTTAGTTTTAGATTCATAATAAGGTTAATAAGAATAACAATAACTAAGTTTCACCACTTCTCTTTAAAACATAAATCACTCATTTTTTGTTTGATTTGATATCCCATTTTATGAGTAAGAAATTGAATCTCTACATGGGTGTTTTGAAGTAGGCTATGTTGCCTTCATAACATTATTCTCTTTCCTATTATAATTGTACGTTATGTAGAAAATTTTCATATAATTATTCTTATCTTTCATTTGAGGACACTCAATATTGATATGCCCAAGATTTTTGACTTCATAGCATCCGAATTATTTTAATTTTCCATTAAACTTATTATACAAGTTAATGGATTTCTTGAATTATATTCTATTATTATAAACCATTTTAAATTTTATTGTAATTTAAAAAATATTATTATTTGATTATAAACTACATGAAACTTATTCATTTGATGATTCTAAAAATTAATTTTCCATTTACTTTCTTTTTATCTTAAAAAGCAGTGAATTTTAAAGTATTGTTCTCCTTTATGATCAGTTTTTATCATTATAATATTCCATCATTTCTTCCTCATACATAATGAGAGTTAAAATCATGTTTTTTATCTTCAAATCCTTGAAGGTGTAGATTTTATAATAGTAGAAAATATTCTACCCCACTTACATGGTAAAACTCTAAGTACTTTCAATGCTTGATCTGGTTTTGGAATAAGATTTCCAAAATAATCAACATCATTTACTATCTTTGAAAGCCATCCATTTATTTAATTGAAATTTTATCCCTTAAATATTCAAAAGGTATAAAATTTAATCTTATTAGTTTTATAAAATATTTATCTAACAGTCTCGGTGCCCTCATAGGCTACTGAAATTGTGGTCCAAATTTTAATGCCTATGAAACACTGTGAAATATGGTTGAATTCATCAAGACCCAGTCTATAAATAATAGAATTCATGGATTCGGATTTGAGATCATATTAATATATATATGTAACATCCCATGTCTTTGGTTTACCCTTAATAATTTTCTATGCCGTGATAGTATTCAAATAAACAATATGACCATGAATCTTCAAGAAGATAAACACTCAAGATTTTTAGCAACCATAAGTTTATTCATTGAAGTATGGAACTCTGATCATAGGAATCCATTATTAGGTTTAAACCGTTATAAATACATTGAAAATGATTTTCTACTTCAATAGGTAAAGGTTTAGAACATTAAAGTCACTTTCTCTGATACCAATTGATGTCCAAGTAGGGTCATAAAATGACTCAATAGGGGGTTGGTTAATGTCTTTAAAAATCATACCGACTTAAAAAACACCATTTTAAAATATTAATCTAATCTATCAAAATATTCACAATAAGGTACATAATAGAAATAAAAAGTGATAATATGCATGACATATGATGTTTATAGTTGTTCAGAGCAAAAAGATCCACTAGTCTACTCCACTAACTCTCTCTCTCTCTTTGAGCTTAGTGATTTTCACTATGCAAGTCCATTTTCCAAAGAGCTTCATAGTTGTTTGAAGGAAACAAAATTTATTTACAAGATTATTATGATATTTCACCAATATCTCCATTCGCATGACTAATCCATGGTCTTCATTAACTCAATACAATGAATGTAAACTTTAAAAATATAAGAGATGAATAAAGGTTATAGGACCAGTACATACTTATAAGAAGAAACTGATAGATAATAGGTAAAGTATAGAGAGATAGAATATGGCTTCAAATTATGTCTCTAGTGGGTCATATATTACATAAAATAATATTTACTTCACAATATAAAAAAGTGTTCATTTTCATCCCTACAGTGAGAATAGCTTGAAAAACATAGTTTATATGTACTTCATGTTCTCTTTAGAGTATGTAGTCTTTTACCATTTTTAATTTTAAATTATTTGAGAGATCCGGATTCTTCAATGTTCAAGATAGAATAAATATATTGATACAAAAATAATATATTCTTCCTTTTCATGTGGCTATCTTCAAAAATTGTTAAGAAAAATGTAGTTATTGACTGTTACTTCAGCCATCTTGGAACCATACATTTTCTTGGAAATAGTAACAATAGTTAATTCTCCCTATAAATATTTATAATTATCACTTTTGAAAACACTAATGTTGGAGTAAATGTTTTTGGAATACTACAAGGGTAATAGGTTTCTTGATATTTTAATTATATATTTGAAAATATTTAGCTTTATAGGTATTCATATTTATAAGAATTTTCTTCATATGTTTTTTAATCATATGAATTTTCTTCTGATTGTAGAATATTAGGCTTCAGAATGAGGCTTTAATACTTCATTTTACTTTTGACATAGAAAAAACAAATTCTACTTCATATGATAATTCCATCATTGAAAGATATCTTGAGACTCAGAATACTTTTTCTTTGATCATATCTATATGATATTCTTTGCCATAAGATATTTTGACTTGATGAGATAAACTAGAACAACTATTTCATAAGAAGTTTTCTCTAGCCATAATATTATTTGAGAATCCATATGATTTTATGGGTGAAAATCGTACCTCATATTCCTTTTTTATGGGATAAATAAAATTCTAGATTCAAAAATCGTGTATTAATTTCAAAAAAAAATTCTCTTCTATCATCAATCCCCCTCAAGTGATGATCTTTAAACATCACCATAGTTATTTAAAATCATGTGTGATTTGAGTTAGAGACTGATATTGGTCATTAAGTGAATTCCAATTGATATGTTACATGATGAATAATATTTTAAACTATTTAAAAATTGTATATCTGATCATTTCACCTATTTTATCCTTCACCTTCAATTCCCTATTCAATTCCCCCTTCAAACAGTACAATCAATAAGAAATGGGAATAAAGTGGGTCCTCATATACTTCTTAGCTAGAGAAATAGGGATGATATTTTTCACTTAACCAAGAAGCTCCTTTCTTTAAAGGTCTAAAATGTATGGACCACTTCATGCTTACATCTTTTTAGATTTTTAGAACTGAACCACTCTAGGAAGCATATAATTATTCTTTATTTTACCTTTATTCTTAGTTAAAATATGCATTAAATATTTATCAATAAAGGAATAATATTTATTTTCATCTTTCTCTATATCCTAACCTCTTATAAATAATTTTTTTATATGGTTATAAAATCTTTGGGAACATTGTCATTCTTTCTTTTAGATGTTGATTCATTTCTAGTAAAAACACTTTTATCACTAGATATAGCTTTTTTTCTATTTTTTCATAATTTTTACAGGAAAAATAGTTATAAATTGTATAGAAATATGTAATTCCTAGTTCCACCTTCCACGTACATATTTGTCAACTATTAGGTTACCCTTGTTGAGAAGCCTCTCAATCTATTCACCGGTAGTTTCAACCACCATTCTAATATTACTCTCTTTTTCGTGGATATAATAGTTCCCTATATTGATTATATATATATCCCTTATTTCATGAAATTAATGTCCACTTTGAAGTATTCAATGGTGTGAACTTTCACAATATAGTAGAAACATATTCTTCTAGATGGTGTGACATCATTATCAAATTTATTCACTAACCTTTTGGTGTTATTTGTTCAATATCTTTTTCACAAGTTTCCTTCCCAATGAAAACTTGTTTTATTTTATTACATGATTATTTAAATATTTTTAAATTCCCTTCACATTAGTATAGGATTTGTGTTGGTCCAGTATATACCAATGGTCTTCATATTAGGGGAAAACATTGTGGATATTCTCATAGAAATTATCTACATAATTAAATATAATTCTATTAGAAAGATTCCTTATATTCTGTAAATTCTTCTTCAATCCCATAGGTTTCCTTTTAATTTCAAATATGATCCCACTTTCTATAGGTATATTATTATTTCTACATAAAAAATACTATTCCAGTACTCAATAGGGTAAATCCTTCTTCAATCCCATAGGTTTCCATTGAATTTCAACTATGATCCCCCTTTCTATAGGTCTTTTATTATTTCTACATAAAACAATATTGTGCCAATACTCAATGGAATTATGTTTGAACCACTAGTGGCACCATTGGAGGCCTATAAACCTAGTTAAATTCACATTTGAAGAAATCATGTAGGATTTTCAAGATTTTTTTCATTGGAAAATTTCAACCCCTTTTGGAATCTGTTTGGGGAGATGATCTTCTTTGAAATTACTATATTCACCCTTGATTATATTCTATATTTCTTTGGACATTTCTCCTTCCATTTTTTTGTGGTTTTTCATTTGAAATCCATACTCCCAGTGAATATTTACTAGTAAAAATGAATTTAATTGGGTTATGGGTTACATTTTTTACATGATATGGTTAAGGGTTGACCACAAGATGATTCCTAGATCTTATTTCCACAAATAATATTTTTTAGAGGAAATAATTCCTTCATATGTTTGTGTGGTAAAATTTATTTTCTATGTAACGTGGGAAGTTATGTGTTTAGCCACTTCAAGATTTATTAGTTTTATTTCCATATCAAGAAACTTTGTGTTGATTGAATACTTCCCATTATCTACTAATATCAATCTATATTCCAATTTTCTATTCAAATTTGCAACTTTATCCTTATCCATCTTACATGTCTCTTGTAGTGAACTATCATGTTTTGTTATCTTCATTTATTTTGCTTCTAGCTAATAATCCCTGACATTCATGGAGACTTATATGTAATTTATCCAATTAATGGATCACTTATTTGATAAGACTTTTCAAAAAATATTTTATCACAAAATATATATTCAATTCTTCTTCAAACAAATATATTCTATCCTTACAAAGTGAGATGTATTTTTCCTTGGATTCTAGAAGTTTTGTGAGTGTGCTGAATTACTCACCTTTTTAACTGATTCCTCTTTCATGAAATTAGTTTATTATTTCTTTGTGAATTTTAAACATAAATTTCCTTGATATGTGAATATATATATATGAAAATTTAGTAGTAACATCTTTATATAGAGTTTTTAATTTAGAATAGAAACCATCAAGTGAATTATTAAATTCATCTTCATCGCATAATGAACTTTCTTCATCAGGGAAATCTGTTTCAATAGGTTTATCAAAACATAAAAAATATATAATGACCTTAAGCTAGTGGTTATTACTATTTTACTTTTGATTTCTTCCTCATATACATGGTTTTTTTTCCCTATTATTCATGGTTTTGGATGGAACCTCTAAATCAATATAGAGATGATTATGAATATATTATTTTTCTATCTGAGTATCTTTTAAAAATACTTCAAACATAAAATTCATTTGTTTTATTTAAAAACACCATGGAAATAAAAATTCTAGATTCAATTATATGGAACATTTTTCTTTGATACCAAGTGATTGTCCCGGTAGACTAGTACAGACACACATGGGGGTAAGTCAAATATGGTCAACATTTTACTAAATTAAAATTTTTATATTAAATTTTAACCCCTCAAATCAGTAAACCTATTTTAAAAGTAAAAATAAATATATCTTTCTTATTTAACCTATCACAAACACATGTATCCAAACTAATTGGAAGAGTAAAGTATAATACTTGTGTTTTTACAAGGTTTTTCCCTAATGTGGGAAACCTACTCATTGTTTTGATTGGGATTCCAACGAGTCATAGCTATTATATTGTACATCTTATCATCAAGGATAGTGGTTATGATAGGTAAAATTTTCTACTATCTTCACCATATTACATAGGTGTGTGAGTTCACTATATTACACAAGAAAACTAATGTCTCTATAATGGGTTCTATATACTAGCTTCACACAACCTTTTATCAACTTCTAACCATTTAAGTATACAAAAAACAATAAAATGATGTATTTGCATCCAAAAAAATTGATTTCCTTCCTAAAATTGGATTCTTAATATACCATTTAATCTTAAAGATCAAATTATTTTGTCTTTTCCAGTATTTTCAACACAACTTCCTAGTTTTTATTCAAAAAATATTATTCATGGCACTATCTACTCAATCTCAAAGGTCATTAACACCTAGTTCATATTCAATAGGAAATCCTTTAAATTAGACTTGATCACTATTATTTATTAAATGTAGACCTAGAAAGTATACATTCTGAGTAGACAAAGAAATTATTTGGTCTGTTCTTTCTCACTGCATGAAGACTATTGAATGTTCACTTCTATTTCTTTCTTCTTCTAAAACGTTTTCAACACTACAAATAAAAGGAACTGGTTTTAAGAACTATCCTTTTCATTATTTCCTTCTTTAATACCTAAATAGAATTTCATTCATCATAGGGTACACACCTTTTTCTTCTTCCATGAAATCTTTAGTTCTCTCAAATAAATATCCACTGTCTTTTTGCATCTCACTCGGCTTCACCCACCTCTCATTTATTTCAGAAGGCCCATACTATTTTTGTATAGAAGTATTTTTTAGGTCATTTAAAATTACCATAAATGGAATTATATCATTACATTCAAGAAAATAAAACCACATTATCCAATCTTTTTCTCTCTTATGATCTTCTATATTGATTTTATCAATTGTTTTCTTGAGTGAAATTACTAGAGTACCCATATTTGTTTTTCTCATTTTTTAATTAAGTTTCCACTTATTATTCCCACTGGCATGAGTACTTCTTCTAAAAGTACTTCAAAAACATCTTCACTTAAATCTCCTTTCATATATGAAAAACATAGCTACAACATCTTATAGTATTTAGCATTTCTTCTTGTGGTGTCAGAGATTCTGAAGTAGAAGTAAGATAAATATCAAAATACACCTCATCCAACTTATTCTTCATCTTATCTTGAATAAAACAATTATGCCATTTATAATCGTAAATGAATAACACAATAATCCTCATATTTTTTATTTCAATATTTATTTACCAAGAAGTTATTAATTTCATGCTAGATAAATTCCTAGCCTTGCATCTCATTTCTTCTTCATCTTCTTAATATTGAATCATGTATAATAAAAAATTTATGATTTTTTTCAAATTAATGAATGGATTTATCATCATCCCATATCATTTAATTATGAATATATAATTTTAAATACTAATTTTTTCATCTTCATAATTTTCAAATTTTCACAAAGGACTTAAAATTTATAAAATTGTTAGGACCCTTCAAAAAATGTTCCCCATCTGAATTCACTCTTACGCATTGGTTATTATTCATTGATAAGTTATAACATTCTGAATTTTACTCTTTTGAGATTTTTACTCTTATATGGTAAGACATAACCATTTGAAATCCATATTAATCATTTTAGGTACGTTATTCCTTTTTAAAATTGTGTTTACCCTTCTAAAATAGGGTTTACCTTTTTGAAATAGGGTTTACCTTTAAAAAATGATCAATACTCTTATGAAATAGCCTAATACCATTTCTAAGAAAGGTACACCTTTCTAAAATAAGGTATACTATTATGAAATAAAACTTATCTATTATTATAGCTTCAAAATAGGAATTCCAAGCTTCTTTAAATAATCATATAATTACTTCAAGTCACCTTCTATCCTTCTCCAACACTTCCAAACTCCTCATAATAAATTCAAAAAATAATTGAAATTATTAAAATAATTCTTGACTCCTGTAGCTTGTTTCTAATATGATTTACAACATTAAAATACTCAATATAGAGTTTGTTATGTATATCTCTACATTATCATCACATCATTAATATCATCCTTTAAAAAACATTATCCTGGAGTTTTTTCATCACTGACTTCCATATCCATCTTTCCAAATAAATCTTGGATGGTTTCTCTAACTTTGAGCTATCTTCCTTCAAACCTTGATCATCTTTTAAGGTTGTAATCGTAGCCATATATTTTTTCTCATAAATAGTCCATTTCATCCATATTTTATTCTCTTATCTTTTACATGAAACATGTTTTAGATAGTTCTTCTCCCATTTGTAAGAACTGGTCATTAACATCAGGATCAGATCTATAATCATTAGGTTTAAAAATCAATCCACATGAATCTATCCAGGAAGTTATTGAAGGGTATCAACATTTTAACATTTTTGTATTTGTGATAGAAACACCTTCAACTTATATTCGATGGATACTCAATCCATTATACATTATCAATATGCATTGAATTTCCTATAATTTATACATTGATAAAAAATAAAATCTCAATAAAAAGGGAACTTTACATGGAATAAGTTATAATAAAAACAAAGACGATTCATAAAAAATGTAAGTAATAAAAATAATTTTATAAATGAAACATAATCCATAATAAAATACAACAAGGTCCTGACATAAATAATAATGATACATAAATACATCACAAATACAAAAATAGGAAATCTGGAAAAAAAATACACCTAGATGGACATGCCAGTATATGCACATCTTAAAGGTAAATAAAAATCCCAAGATGCTTCTTGAATATCCAGACATGACCCATAATTACTCACCTCATCCATAATATCCAAAAATGAAATAATTAACATCAACCAAACTAAGATCAAAACCTCGTAACCTATATAAAAATATAAGAGTTGAAAACATGAACACCTGTGTGTATATAGGGGTTGAAAAAAACATGCATAGAAGGATTTAACCATGGAGTATATAAAATTTATTTTATAAAAAATTTAAAAAATAAAAGTTTTAACATCATTGATAAAAAAGGTTTTTCCACATATAGAGCATACAAGAACTAGAATTATACTTTTATCCTATTTCCAAAAAAATAAAGAACCATTTAGGGAAACAAAATACTTTCTAGTTTAAAAACAAGATTCCAAACCCAAAATAATAAATCCAATTTACCTTAAAATCTATTTAAAAACCCCCTTTTTATCCCATGGGATGAAATATTCCATTTATAATGGAAAAATGCATTGAAACATTTTAAAATGGTATACTTACAAGTTTATATAATCAAAACCAAATCGGTTTCCTTCTTTCAAGTTATTTCATAAAATATATTTTTAAACAAGTTGAAATGTAAGAACATAATAAAATAAGGAATGAAATATAAAAACACCATCATATACAAGAGGAATAACATAAAAAAGAATCAATAATAAAAGCGGTTCCACTAAATCCAAATAGGAACAAAGGGATAAAAACAAAGTGGGTCACGGAAATTACTTATGTAATATCATCATTCATTGAATAAACGTCAAGGGAAAATATGTAGGTACTAATGAGATATATTCCTTAACATTACTAAGGGAATATGTTTTTTGGTATGGTGAGAATCAATTTGTTAATGAGCTCTCATTATCTTATTATGTCATGTTGATCAGCTCCCATAATTTCATCATGTCATCTTGATTATATACCATAATATAATCGAGTCAAAAAATTTAGTATAGACTATACCATATAATTCTATTAGCTAACCAAGTCCCAATAAAATGTCAAATAGGAGATAAGTAACCAAAAAACAAGATATTAAATACATACATCAAGGAATGTAAAAAATAATCTATATCTATCCTCCAAAACCCTCACATGAAACATCCCATTTTCAATAATTAATCCTCACATAATAATAACAATAAATTCACATCCCATAAAGGGAAAAATTCCTAAATAAGGAATACAAACCAAGAGTCTCGGAATAAGGGTGTTATAATAATTAATCCACTAATTTTCATTAAATTCCAATTGGGAACTTTAAACAACTCTTTAAAATAAAACCATCTTGAAATCACCTTTTTAAGACAAATCAAGGATCCACCACTTTAAAACATTATTCCCATCCCTTAAGAGCCATAAAAAATGCTTCCATGATCAAAAAACAACCCTATAAAAAAGGATTCCACCCTTTTTGAAATCAAAATATGGACAAAACCCTTCATTAAACATTAAATTAATTTAAAATATTCTCTTTGTAATTTTCACAAACACTCAATATGTATAAACACTTCAGCTCAAAAGATTACAAAAATTCCATAAAACAATATTTTATGCCAACTATAATAAATCATGAATAAAATTTATAAACCCACCATAGGTATCATATATGAGTATAATTTATAAGTAAAATATTTAAAAAGGATAAAAAAATTTATTAATTGTAAAATAAATGAATATTTACAAAAACACATACCTCAATCTAGAGGAAACAACTTTACTTAGATAGTTGAAGAACAACCTCACAAGGCAGTGACCTCTACATTCCAAAAATAACCAAATCCCATTGATTTGACCCATATTGAACCATAAATTCAAACAATGTAGTGATTAGGGTTCATGGGAGAAAGGATAAAAAGGTAATGGATGAATTTATAAGAGAAAAAGAACAAAAAAGGTACTTATAATAGAATGCTACTTGAAATTAAAGTGGAGGAGCACAAAAGCCTATGGGGAGCCAGGGTAAATAACCTAAGGATCTTCCCCGAGTCAATATGTGTGAGATAATAGAAAAGGGAGGATAAAACCATTAAAAATAAGATATTTTTGGATAAAGAAATTCAAAAAATTAAAACCACGAATCGACAAATCACGACGTGACATACCTATCATGAAGTAGCCTACCTCCTTGGAAAAACTTGTGGATCACTGTCAAGGATTTCATCATGGAATAACCTTAGATTTCTATGACAAGACCACCCTATTAGTATCCCTTCATATCATGACACATGTCCATGATTCCACCCTAGAAAAAACACCCCACTCCCTGGGTCTCGTAACAATGCATTGTCTCCTATCATGATGTGACTTTTCCCTCAAATGAGAGTCCAAAAAGAATCAACCATCAGTTATGGTGTGACGAACCAATCACAACACTACCACTTACTGTTCAAAATTGCAGGCCACCAAATACATTTATTACAGCATGATTCAATGTATGCTATGATGTGAGGCACTACAGATAGAGTTGTAGAACTATAAAAAAAACCAAAACACTCCCAAATCCTAAAGATTCCCAAAATTTTCAAAATTGACCTCAATGATATAATTTTTAATACAATAGTGACATAAGGGTTTCATAATTATTCCCAACATGCAACTTTATACCCTCATAAAATCATTAGAATATTAAAAATAAACATAAATCCAAAACTTTCATATCCCAACATAAGAGGTAGGAGGGGAAGGTAAGCTTTAATGGATCCGGTGAGAAAGGAGGACCAAAAAATGATAAAACTCACCAATATAAATATAGAAATTCTTTAAGCATAATTAAACATCTCTAAGAATAATCCAAACCACAACTAAAAAACACAAGGCTCACTAATCATAGAGGCCTTAAATAGGTATCCCCATCATTTAGAATTTATCTAAAGTTGTGCGATGAGGAAAAAACACCCCTATAACAAGGATATCACCAAAAAAACACATTTCCTTATAATACGACAGTAAAAACAATAATACTATTTCAACTATAAAAATCCACTCAAGAAACTTGTTTAGAATTCGATAAATAATAAAGAACCCAAATAATTCCCAAAATTCCAAAGTCAACGTCATCCAATCCATAGATATTCCATAATAGAGGAATATAAAATATACATAAACCAAGAACACACATCAATGGGGAATAACATGGGATCTGAAAATAGGTCATGATACCATGGAATATAACATGTGTCCTGGTTCTATAACACCCATCTATGATGATCTGGATAAAAACCTCCCTAAGAGGGAAAAATATCAACACAAGTACCATCATTAGCCCAATGTATAGTAGTATAAAAATCATCAGTGTTACTAAATCATATACTGAAGGATTCCCATTAGAAACTCATCTAGATCTAAAGGTTAACCCATGGATAATATCATATAGAAACCTTATTGTACACAACAATCAATTATGCATGAGCACAACCAAAATAACCAACACATCTCTAAATTAAGAAAGATGGAAACACCCAAAAAAATAAATCAATCCAAAATCTTTTCAAAATGATCAACATTCTCTAAAATAATCTATAATAAATACCAAAAATAGATGATCACTCGAGTCCCAACTATATTCGAGTCTCCCTCTCAATGACTTCCTAACAAACCCATCATGCAAATTTACCCTTTTTTAGTGTTGAAAGTTAATGGGTGATAATTAAATTAGTCTATGTATAAGAGAATTTTCAGTCCTACCACTCTATTTAAAGCTTATAAAGATTAAAAAACGATAAGAGCTACACTTAAATGACAAGAGGAATCATCAAGGGGATCATCTTTTTAGACTAAATTTCTACATTCCATTAAGACCTTTTTTAGAGTTATATTTTAAATATCATAAAGCACAAATCCAATTCATGTATAACTCACATATCCAAAAAAATCCTTTTAAAACCAAGGGTATAAACCTAACCAAAAAAATTAATAAAATTCAAAAAACACTTTAAAAATAATACAATTCAATTTGGAAACTATTTAAATTATAATTCGTGACTTAAAATCCTAACTTCCCAACTAAGTATTTTTTAAAACATTTGCACTATCTCTGAAAAATATCCACTTATTTAAAATAAGAATCCCATTCAAACTTTATAAAGTTCACCATTATTTCAATAAACTCTGTAAATGTTGTTATAAAACCAAAACATTTCATCAAAATCATTTCCATTACAAAACATTTCAATAAAATTATATCCCTTATCAAAAATATTTTAAAATACCATTAATAAATAAACCACTTTCCAAAAAACACATGAAAGTTAAAAATGAATTATGATTAGGATATAATACCCAATTTCCAAAACCAAAAAATATATAAATTTTCATTTTAGATAAACCACAAAAATGATTCCAAACCAATTCATTTTAATGAAATCCACTTTTTACAAAAAATAAATTTTAAAAAACCCAATACAAACATAACACAACACATAATATCAACCAAAATCCACTCCAAAATTAACATCACATCCTCAAAACTCTATCAAACCCATATTTAATTTATATCCAAAAGGTGGAGACCATATTAGAAAAAATTAGAAATTAAAATAAATATAATAAAAATATAAAATGGATGTAGTGTTTTGAATAGTTTGGATGCATGGTTTGGATAATAATGTTACGGTAATATGAAAACCTCAAACGTTTTCAAGACCAAGTGTATGGGACCCACATGATTTTCAAGACCATGTGAGTAAATTATTCAACTTTGGATCCCTTTTAATTTCACCAAAAACCCAAAATTAAGACCCCAAAAATATCTAATATAACACATTGGGGATCAAAGTATCATCAAAATAGTCCTTGAATAAATCCAAATTCAAGACTCTAATCCTGAATGGCCATGGAAACTCAAGTATCATACTGAAAGGTGGTGATCAGTCACCTACTCATGATCCACCTCTTGAGTTATGTCATCCATATTATTCATACCAATAAGTGGTATCCAAATAAAATAGATCACTATAATACCATATTGTAATGTATTATCCTATATTATCACTAAACTAGTACCCCAACTAATATTCTATAAGGATTGAGGTGTGTTCCTAAACACCTTAGGCTAGAGACAACAACAAGGTATCCAATTGAAACCAAATGTGAACGATTTCATCCTTAAGTAATAATAAACAAGAAGTAGTGGAATCCAATTAGGAATTGATCACGGTATGTCCATACATTATACTTTCATGCATATCATATGAGAAGATACAAATAATTATACAAACCAAACATGGAGTAAGAAATATTAAACATAAAACAATTCATAATCAATATAAGTGATCTGATACATTTTATAAATGGTACATCATCTATAGTAATACATAAAAAATACCAACATAAATTAGATAGATAAAAAATATATCATGACTACTAAGTTTGGAAATATAAAAGTAAAATACCCATGGCATGAATGGATGGTACATACACATTCCAAGGGTAAATAAACAACATCATTTAAAATCCCATAAATATGGTTGATGAGTATGGTTGTATTTTTTGTTAATATATAATCAGGAATAAATGTAAATTTATAATTAATTCCTTTATTATTAGTGATTAATCATGGAAATGGAAAGATTAAAATAGTTTCAGAAACATTGAATAAGGTTGGCGAAGATTATTCAATCAAAATTTGAAGTAGATCAAGGGGATAAATTCACTTATATCAAATATATTGACAATAATCCTTTTGAAGATATTAGATTGAGATGCAGAGAGTATAAGGATGATGAGTCTATGAAAACTGTTAAAGTATTTTACTCACTATTTAAAATATATATGAAGAATGTTCCCAATGTAGTGGTTTCATATATAATTTTTTTATTGGTTATATTCTTGATGAAAAAGAACTACATGAAGAAGAAACTAATAAAATATAGGATGAAATAGGTAATAAATTAAATAGTTATAATGATTTCATAGACTTTTTTAAAGAATAGTATGAATATGTGAATCTTTTAAATGAAAATTTTTAATTAATTGAAGAATAACTGAAAAAGATCATTTATGATAGCATTATATGTAAACCTGTTTTTGTTGAAGTAACCTATTCACTTGAAACATTGTTTAAATTTCCATGAATATAATAAATAATTATCTTGAAGACAAAACTTACAAGGTTAAGGGTATTCACATTTTAGTGTATGAAATGACCAAATTTCATGAAGAGTTAATTTAGAAGATCAATGATCTAAAATAATCATATAAATCTACAATTAGCATCAAGAAATTCAAATTCGAAGTTAAAGCATGAAGAATCAAATATCATGATAACTATTTGAGTAAAGGTAGTAGATAACATAAAGATAATATTAATAAAATGAAATGTGAATGGGAATGTAAAATGATGATAGTTGAAAGTGAGAAGTTTTACCTCATCATTAAATTTCTTGAACTGGAGTTTAATTTGAGAAATTTGAAGGATGAACATTCTAGAACTTACCAAATTATTGAGAAGAAGAATTTTTCTACCCAAATATATGAAGAGGGCCAATCCCCAAATTGATATGTTATTATATAGACTATTGATGAAACTCATGTATCTAAAGAGACTCATTTTGGATGAAATAAGTGCTCAAATCATCTCTTTATCAACCCTCTACAAGAACATAGAATACGATAACTAATAACCCATTTAATTCTACTTTGACTAATAGAATCTCATCAACTAGTGCAGGTTCAATGAATGAACATAGAATATGTGGGTAGATAAAAATGATGATAAATCCAAAAAAACACCAAGAGTGGATACTATAAAGACAAGAAAAATAAATCCCAAAATGATGCTCAAAATAAGGTAAGTAAAATATTGAAACAATAAGGTACTAAATCTAGTCATAGTGGTACTATATGAGAAAGAAGAAGATTTATTAGCTAATATTGTTATTTCTAGAAGTTTGGACATTAAAATATTGTGTGTTGGTATAACATAAAAATGTATGAAGACTATAGAAGGTCCAAATTCATGGGGAGTATATGTGAAGAAATGAAGAAACCTAATAAATATATACATATTCTATAGAATAGAATGATTCTATAAACTAGAAATAGATTTAAATGCCTTAAAAATTTAGGGGAGTACTTCAACATATGTGGTCGCATATAAGAAGAGTTTTTTATACACTAGTCAATTAAAACTCTATTATAAAATGAATAGAGGATTGAAAACCATAAAGAATCAAGTCACAAAGAATAAAGAACAAGTTACCTTGGGAGATAAACAATGGAAGGGAGGTTTTCAATGGCTGAAAAAAAACTACACAGACCTCTCCTTAAAATAATGAGAATATGGATTCCAATAATTTCATGTAAACCAAGAAATTATTAATCTACTGTGGAATGAGATTTCATACGATGGGACAATATAAAAAAGCCATAGAAATTAAAATTAATAGAAGTAATATTAAATCGAGAATAGAATCAATCTATGAGAGAAACAAGAATATATGATTGATATAATACATTCCTGGAGAATATTTTGATAAGTTACCCAATAAAGGTAACTTAAAAACATTGAAAACCCATGTGGAAGCTCTAAATAAGAATATGTTAAGAAGGAATACCTAATTATTTTTCCTGATCAAGTATACGCTGCTAGAGAAATGAAAAAAACTAAAGATGAATCACTATCTTGAGAAAATAAAAAATGAAAATAGGTTGTTCCACATAAAGAAAAACTCAAATTTCATGAGTGGTTCTTAAAAAATGACAACTTAAGTGTTTCAAAAAAAATATTTGGAAGGTGAAAGTAGACTATATATAAGGAAATAAATTGTATGAAACTTATACTAGTTCAATAAGAGATGTTGATGATAGAAAAACAAGCACCAGAGGGATTTATTGCACAAATAGAATATGTGAAGATAAATAATTTACACAAGATGAAGGTTAATGAAAGTAAAGAGTCCATGCTGTCAAATAAATATCTTAATGTAAAAGTTAAATTATACATAAGCATAAATATTACCAGACACTTTAGATCTATAAGGAAAAGAGTCTCAGGGTTGAGAGAAAATACTCAAATGTATTGTACTTATTAAAAATATCATAAGTGTTCGACCTTATTACCTTAAATATTGCATAGTGTTTGTGTGCTTATATTTAAGAGAATGAAAGATGAATTTCATTATCAAGAGGTGAACTGAGTGAAAAAATTGGAAGACAGAAAATTGTAATGATTATTTAAGATATAATAAAAATTTGATTTTTTTCACAATGGGGGATCATCAACATGAACATCCTGAAGACTATTACCTAAAATTATCTACCTGGTAAAATAAAGTGAGTGAACCCATTTAGGTAGATAAAACAGAAATATGATTCTATCAATGTTTTTTCATGAATATTTGGAAGTTAAATTCATCTCTATAGAAGTTAGAAATGGAGTTAACCTAGTTACACTTCTTATCCTTATCATAGTCATGTCAATATCTGCATGAAGAAGAGTGTTGGTTGATAATAAATTTCATATAAATGGGGAAATATTTATTTGTTCACTTTAAATTTCTAATTTATTTGTTGAGTGAAGTGTAGGATGTATATTTAATGAATTAAAATTTGGCTTTTCTTCCCAAGGATAAAAAATATTCAAATTATATCACATGATGAATCAATTAATAGATTACATTGATGTCTTCGTGAAATATCCCGTGTTTTATAAACTATGTTATCCCACATAGGATTGGATATGACTAGCTGATTACCCATTCTTATGGTAACATGCGGTATTATACTACTCATTACAGGTTGACCAAATGAATCATTTTCATTTATTATAAATAATGGGGATAAGATGCATTTAATTTATTTAAGGAAATGGTATTAACAATAAATCCAAAGGGGGGGATTGAAAAAAGTATATGGATGGTTGATTAGTATAGTTTTATTTTTTTCAATATATAATAAGAAATTAAATTCAATGTATGATTACGTCTTTTGTGATTTGTGATTAATCATGAAAGAGTTTTTGAAAGATTAAATAAAGTTGTTGATTATTCATATAGAATTGTTATGAATTCATTGGAGGTAATTTGGTTTGATAATTCAATATATTTATTTATAAATATTGTTTATTTTTTCTTTATTTCAAATAAATATATAGATTGAACTAGGGGATTTCACATTTTCTATAATATTTAACAAGGTTAAGACCATGTAAATATTTATTTTCAAGAGTATAATTTGAATAAGGCCATTCAAAATGTTTTTTTCGTGTGGAATTTTTGAATAACTAGCGATGAAGTGAATTGGTAATTGAAAAGAAAATAAAGAAGAGTAATATTTCAAATAAGTTAGAAGGAAAATGAATACCTTTCAAAATTATATTTTGAATGATTATTAATTGAATATTAATCAATATAATTAAATAAGGCCCTAAAAATATTTTAAATATTTTTCATGAGGAATGTTTAATGTGATAATGGATTGATATAGATTTCATACTTAGAATTATTTTAATTTAATTTAGTGTTGGATTTATTTAAAAAAATTCCAACCATTCAAGCCGAGGAAACAACTCAATTCCACACATGTGGGAGGTGTCCTCAACCACATAGAAGAACTAGCTCACATAGCTTGTTAGTAGTAGATCATGGTTAGATCTAATGACTTCATAGACAGGTATGGTGGGAATGCATAGTGAGAACATTGTGTGCATAGTGGTGACCCTAGTTCTGAATCGATGTGTTTATATAATGATATATATTATAAATAATTGACATAACATGCAGAAAATCGATATGGTGTCTACTGATGTGGTGTGTTATAGCTTCATCATTAAATGATATTCATATAAAAGTGGTCGATAAAACCAATTTGAGATGTTTGATCTCTCACTATGAGATATCCTACATCCTAATGAAAAAGTTTCTCTGTTGTTCATATCCATCATTCAGTGATGTAATATCAGTGTTTAGAGTCTATATTTTTTTCTTTTTCAGTTCTTTAACCAAGGTGGGTAAGATCGAAATAATCATGAATGTAACTTTATATTGCATACATGAAAACCAAATACCAAATAAGAAATATTGAGCTACTCATCTTCCATGAAATTTAGAATGTGGAGATCCATATATGAGATTCATTTGATGTGAATCACATGCCTGTGATAGATTTTTTGAATATTCCATTGTTTTTTGTGTTAAATGGAGTCGAAGAATAGAAGGAAAATTTCATTCATAAATTTAAGAAATTATAAGATTGTTGGTGTTTTATATAATATGATTTACATGGAATATTTTTTTATAGGATTAGGTGATGATAATTTGGGGCATAGGTGGTAGATAATTTCCTTTAAAAGGAGAAGCACCAAGCCTAAAGAGAGATTCCACCACTTGTTATTTCTTAGAGATATCTTTTTATTCAAATAAAATAGAGCATTGTTATGCTTTTTCTTGCATGAATGTAAGAATATTTTGTTATTATCCTAGGTTCCATGAAGATGCAGAAGGCCTCCCGTGAGACCAACGTGGATTCACAAAAGATAGGATATGTTGCGAATATTTTCAATCTTTTAAAGAGAAATTTGATACATGTTATGGGCACAATCATGTAAAGAGAAAATCTTTTATACACACTATGTTATGCGAAGGCTATAATTTTTGTGTGCTCTTGAACTATTTGAATAATACTCAATGGCTACATGATTAACTTGATATCTTTTTCTTTCACATACTTTCATGAATATTAAGTCACACTAGATCTTATGTGAAGAAGAACTAGTGCACATTACTTCATTGTGAACACAAGATCATTCAATATATTTTCATAAAGAATATTAGACATTGAATACCTATACTAGTTTATATGAAGTGGTTTTTTTATAAGGAATTGTATTTCGTATGTGAAGAATAAGTATACAATGTGCATTGCATGCATGTTATACAATTTTGGTGAATGTAATATTAAAACGGTCTAGCCATATGTATGCATATGTAAATTCACAATAACTTGATAAAATTATCAACATGGAATAAAAAAAATTATGGTGCACATAAAATGATAAAGATAGTTATTTATTATGTATTGGGGTTAAAATTTTGAGAATCCCATGTAATTATTTCCCAATGAAAATTTATTGAAATTGAATTGAGAATTCATGAAGAATTATTTGAGATTATTCAATATTTTTATTTCATTAAATAATATCAAATAAATTGGGTGCATCACTTTCACACATCTGATTGATGTTGGTAACTTCATTAATAGAAGGATTATTTTTCAAAGAATTGGATAATTGAAGAATAAGGTAGCATGGACTATTATGTATTCAACAAGTGTTGATCATTCTTAAAGCGAGCTTATGTAAAAGTAAATGAGAGAATATAATACCAATGAAATTGATATGGTTATCAAATATTAATTTATTAAGGAAGAATATATTATTCAATTTTATTTGGTTATATCGTTAAGTTGAATTTGTGATCTTGTTTATAAATTAGTTGGAAGGAATCTTTGAGGAACTACTGGTGCGGGTATAAATAATTCCATTGAATAACTAATAGTACCAGTATAAATAATTCCATTTATCATTTATAGGATGTGGATATTACCTATATAAACTTATTTGTGAATTGAATAACAATTATTGTCACTATAAATTATAGTGATAACAAAATATGTGAAACAACCACAGGTTGATCATAACAAATAGTAAGATTTCTCATTGGGATCGAACCTTGTAAAAATATTTGTGTGCTACTGTATCATTTATTATTTTCATTACTTGTGTGTGTGACTGATCAGAGAGAATATTATATCCATTCCTCTTAACCTGGGTAGAGTTTCTAGAGTAGTAATGTCTAATTGAAAATAAAGTATAAACTCAGTTAAATGATTGGTACACTGATTCACCCCCCCCCCCCCATTAGTACCCTCTCACTATCTATCTAGAATTTACACTAATCCCACATTCAAACATCTCCATGAGAACCAAAGTTAGTCACCACATCCCTAACATCCACCAATGTACAAAAAATTTAAAACCAAATTGATATCACAACCTAAGAATTTATATAAAAACATAAGAGTTCGACACATGCACACCTATGTAAATGCAAGGTGTGAGAAAAACATGACAAGTAATATTTCACCAAGGAGTTTATAAAATTAATTTATAAAAAAATTCTTAAAATATAGATTTAACATCATTTATAAAACACGGTTTCCATATATAGATCATAAAAAAACAAGTATAAAACGTTCAAAATTTTTCTAAAAACCATGGTAATGCATTTTGTAATGAAAACACTTCTGAGCTAAAAAACCAAGATTCCCATGCCAAAAAAAACATTAAATCAAATTTCATTTAAAGTATCATTCAAAAGACCCTTGTCATCCCAATTGGTGGAACCCACCATTTAAAATGGAAAAAATTGAAACATTTAAAATAGTGGACTTATAAGGTCATATAATCAAAATCAAATCATTATCATTCATTCTAAGACTTTCAAAAAACCTCATTACAATCAAGTTGAAAAAGTAAACCACACAATAAAATAAATAATGAAATAAAAAAGGAACTATCATATCCAATAGTCATAATATAAAAAAACATTAATAATCAAATAGGTGCCACATAACCTTAACATAAATAAGGGGATACAAACAAAGTGTGTCTTGAAAATCCCCTAGGTAATGTCATCGATTAGTGAATAACTTTCACGTAAAATACCATGGGTCCTAACTTGATAATTTATTATAAACACTCAAGAGAATTAATTTTTTTAAAAAATATTCCATAGTATTATTGAATCATGTTGATCAGATCCCATAGTTTGATTGGGTACCCATTCTAATTAGGTCAAAAAAGTTAGTATGGCCCATACCAAATCCCTCACTTAGCTACCAGGGTCCCCATGACATATCAAAGAATATGTGATTATTCAATAAACAAGATGATCAACACATAAATCAAGGTGTATAAATAATAAACCTCATCTCACCTCTAACACCCTCACAAAAAATATCACATTTTCAACCATCATTTCTTAAACAAAAATAATAATAATTCACATCCCAAAAAGGAGTAAAATCCAAAACAAGACATACAAACCAAGAGTATCACAACAAAGTTCCTACAATAATTAATCCACTCATTTTCAAACAATTACACATTAAACTTTAAAAAATATTTAAAATAAAACCAAGTTTAAATCGCAATTTAAAAATAAATAAAGGATTCATCACTATAAAACAACATTCTTCTCCTTTATGAGTCTTAAAAAATGATTCCTTGATAAAAAAAAATATAAACAAGAGTTACACATTTTGTGAAATAAAAATATGGCCATAACCCTTTATCTAACTTCAAATTCATTTAAAAGTGTCTCTTAGTAATTTTTATAAACACTTGACATGAAAAAACACTAATATTAAAAAGATTAATAAAATTCCATGAAAAAAATTTCTTTTATACCAAGTATAAAAAATCATGAAAAAATTTTATAAACCCATCATGAGTATCACATATGGGTATAGTTATATAATTAAATAATTTAAAAATAATCAATCATATCATGACTTTTGAAATACAAGAATTTCACAAAAAATCATACCTCAATCAAGGAGAAACCCCTCACCTTCAATGATTGAAGCACCAACTCATAAGACAATGACCTCTACATGTCTCAAATAAATAATTCCCCTTGATTATACCTATGTTGAATCATAAATTTTATCCATAAAATTATTAGGGTTTGTGAGGGAAATGAAAACTAAAGTAAAGGGAGGAAAGGATAATGGTAGAAGAATAAAGAAATTACCTAAAAAATCACTTGAAATTGGGTTGAAGGAGCTAGAAACCCCAATAGGAGATGGGGAACTCACCCAAGGACCTTCCCCTAGTTCAGAATCACAAGAGTGGATAAAAGGGAGTCAAAACCTTAAAAATTAAATAGGATTAGATTTTAAAATTTACAAAATTCAAATTGGTCACATGCACATCACTACATGACTTATCTATCACTACACGATTTGCCTCATAAGTAGAACTATGAGCTAACTACCTAGGGTTGTTTCATTTAATGACCACCCCATGGGTAGCCAATTTTAGTGTGGAACCCAAATATTATGTCTCTCCTGGAAAATGACCCCACTTCCTGAGTAAGTTTATGGCTTGACCTCCATAGTCGTGGAATGACTCTTCCCTCGGTAGAAAAATAAAAAAGGCACACCCACAAATCACAGCATGATCACCTATAGTCTAAAACAACAGGTCCCCCCAACAGACTCATCATGGAATGATCCAAAAATTTAATGATAGTACCCATTGTATAAAAATCTACATACCTCTAAAAATACCAAAAACACTTATAACCCCTAAAGACTCCCAAAAATTTCAAAATGACCCTCAATGATATTATAATTTAATGTAATAATAAAATGGGGGTGTCACAATTATCTCACTTGGAAAAGTAGATTTCTCTTATGATATATCAATTAAGGCACCTTTTGTGGCTAAAAAGATCTACCAAGTATAAAAGGTACGTATTTATCTATTTTTATTTCAATTAATAAGAAATATTTAGGTAATATAAACTCTCTAATTCCCACTAATAAATCTTCAATGAGTTATATGGGGTAAGTAATTGATCTATTTTCAAGTTATAAATATATGATTATGGGTTCTAACTCTCCCATTTCCAATTCATTATAAACTAATAAAGGAAATAAGTTGATACTTTCTCTAAAATATACTAATTAAGTGAATTTTATCTCCCCTTTAAATTCATTGGGGGATTTGAAACTCCCTGGATAATTTTCCATCGAATATTACTCTCAAACATTGCACTACATTATTCTTTAAATGCAACAATTGAAAATTATTATATACACCTCTTTTTTCAGATAATTTTATTTATAAATTTTTATAAGAAGGTATTTTTCCTAAATATTCTAAAATTTTCATTTGCACTCTAATATTTTAGAACATTTGAATGAATATATTTAAGTACCTATAACTATGTTTATTAAGATCCCTATATCTTTCTGAAAATATAGTAGGTGTTTCATATATTTTCAAATCAACGTCATTTAACAATTACATGAATCTCTCATACCTTCATCCTTTCCTATTTTTCTAGGCATCAACCATTTCCACAGTTTGTTGATTCTCTTATTTATTGTGATTATCCCATTTTTATTAGTAGTTTTCTTTCTCATATTTAGCTTCCTATTCAGTTTTCTTATTATCTTATCCATCATTTACCTTTAATTTATTTCCTCCTCTAGTTGTAATTACCATGAACCCTTCTCTTTGATTTTTATTTTTTACATGGTAGCTTCCCTTTATCTCTCATGGTTCTTTATTTGTAAAGTTATCCCAGTTCCATTTTTATATTGTGAATACTTTCCTGATTAATTTGGATCAACTGATCTAACCTTGAGAAGTTATAATTTTCACTTTGAAAAAAATCATCCATCCCAACTTTATGATGATTAATCTCTTCTAATACACTAAGGATCCACTCATTCACTTCATCTACTTGATGAGAAATTGATTTTTATTTCCTATATGTTCCATTTTAAATTCTTACTTGATAATTTTATTAATTCATTTTTCAGAAGGACAAGATTATTTGAAATTACTTTACTCTTTCCAAGAAAGGTTTTCATGATTCTTCAATCCAAGATTATAAGTTTTAGATAATGGATCATTCTTCATTGGATGTCTCCAATAGTTTCCTATATATCTCACTACTTAACCTTGAATTGGTGATTAATTATATGTTATAATGTCAATGTTCATATAGTATGGGTAACTGTGGCCTAACATACCATAGAAATTTTACTTTTACTTATTCCATTTGGTATTTAACACTAAATTTACAACTTTTTTAAAAATATTCAATTTTTTTCATTCACATCATTTATCACTGAAACTTCATTGATCATTTCTCTTATACCACTGATATATTTCTATTGAGATTTCATGGTGATCATATTTTATATGTGTTTCTATTATTTGGTTGTATTTTATCTATAATTTCCAACTTTAGAAGAATCAACAAGAGTCTACCCCATTAAATTTATCCCTTCATAAAATAATTTCATTATCAGTATGTGTTGGAATTGATTTTGTGATCTCTTTTTATAATAGTTTTCAAATACATTCAATGCTTCATGAAATCATTCTTATTTTTTATATAAAATAAAATATCATATTCATCAATTATATTGTTCTTTTTATTGAATAAAATTTTTCATTAATTGAATTTTATATATCATCCCATGTTCTTAAAGAGTTTTATTCTTTCTTTAGTACCTAATTTTTGTGATTGTCCCTTCACACAATAAGTAAAACGTATCAATCACAAATCATCTTTTTATATTCTATTCAAAGGAACATGTAGCATAGTTTTTAAAAATTATTTGATAAAATTAAGAGCATACTCTGAGGGAATCCTATTAAAATTGGTAAACTACTATATATAATGGTTCATCAAATTAGAATTCGTTGAATTTGGTGTGAGTATAGTGCATAATTAATTGCTCAAGACTCTAGGTACTTTAAAGGCCTTAAGACATAGAGAAATTAATTCATTGTGGACAATAACATCTTGATACTATCAAGATAATCTTATTTTTTGTAGTATTCTAGTAATACTATATCCTTTCATATCTTTAACAATTTTAGCTAATATATTATGGAAGTGTTTTTCTATCTATGGTATAAGTGGGAAGATATCAGGGCTCATATATCTTCTTGTACACATACACATATAAATCATGTTAATATATTAGTATTTTAGAATATTTAACATATTTAAATGAAGTATGAATGTGTATAATGAATGTCATGACGCTATTTTTGTATTTTCTATGAAAAATATATAGCAAAAATTTGAAAATAAATATTTTTCACCAATAATGGTTACAAATGTTTTTTAACTAACTATGAAGTGGTGGCTACAAAACCTCTTATAAGTGTATAAGATCTTTTTATCACATTAATTAGAAGTAACCCAGGTCATTTCTATAGGGAAAACTTGAAAAAAATTCATAAATTAAGTTACTTATATTAATAAGTATAAATAATGATTTATTAAAATTTTACTGATAATGTGTTGTAGCTAAAATTAACGTATAATAAATTGTAAATTTTTATTGTTAAAAGTAAAAAATAATCAAAATAGATAGTATCTAATTAATATGGATGCAATAGAAATAAGGAATGGTTATAATACTGATGTGGAGATAGTGGGGGTGTTGGGGTCAGTATTATTGAATCACATTGTGTATACTTTATTTCCTTGATTTTATGTTACGAAAATCACTAATTACTTCATGTGATCTATCAATATAATATTCATCTACTTATTATAACTCTATTCCCCTATAAGGTTTCATGTGTTATCTATACTAAATGAATTTATTTTTTATGTTCATAATCTATATTTGTATAGGATTATTATGGGATTTTAATTCATCAGAGTACCTTGTTTTTCTATATAATGAAAACGATGTAATTAAACTATTATTACTTTATCCAATCCTCAAGGATTGCACATTAGTTAATCAGGATGGTGAATCATAAATAACATAAGAAAAAAAATAGCTAGGGTTCATTTCATTCAAGTATTAACATTGATCAAAAATAATGAATCACCTGATCTCTGCTATAATACTAGCCCTCATGCTAATACTAAACACTCGAAATGAAAATGAGATTAAGAAGGTGTAATGTCCTCCAATATGGAACCCTCTCACATGGTGAGAAAGGGTTGGTTATTATACCTCAAGCTCAACTCTATGTATGTCTGAGGCTTCAAACTTGAAGTGGGGTGTGACTAGTATAGTGGGGAGACTATACCTCCTGGTATGAAGTGTCATAGAAGTAAAAAAAATCATAATAATATAGAAATAATAATAATAAATACATTGCAGAATAAAATGATAAAATACAACTAAATAATATAATAATGAAATAATAATGTAATGACATGCTGGAATGTAACTAAAAGTCATGCTAGAACAATAAAAAAAAGATACTAGAATACCCAAATAAACGACTCAATGTCTCGGGTCCCAAATCACATGTTGGTTTAATCTCCAAAATCTAGACCAACAAATAAATAAGAAATCAACATCATGATCCTTTACCTTTTTACAAACATGCATCCACGAAATATGCTCGGGTACCAGACAACGACCTAAATAGGTTGTGTGTATAACTCAGTAAGTTGACACCACTGTGTCTAAAAAAACTAGTCTGATAAAAATTGTATGAAATAAATAGAAAAAATGTGTATTAATTAATTCAAAAATTAATAAAATAAAACAACAACCTGCTTCATCTCTATGTCAAAATATCTCTGAGCATGTCTTATGACCATTCCAACCATAAACATATAACCAAGGTAAAATAACCTTCTTTGGTGCAATGTTAGAATATCTCAAAGCATGTATTGCGACCATTCCAACCCTAACTATATAACCAAGGTAAAATAAACTTCTTCGGTTCCATGCTAGAATATATATGATCATGTCTTATGACCATGAAAATAACCACCATATAACCATGGTATAGTCCCAACAGACAATCTGAGTCAATTCCTTTTAAGTATTACAACATTCATGGTCAAAGCCCAATAAGAGTTATAACCTAGGACTGAGCATAGCCTGCTCTTTATAAGCATGATATCATGGGACTAGTCTAAGCATGCTTAATATCATCATTGCATCATATATGTGTGCAAGTGCTAAGGGCGAGACCGATATATAAGCATTATAGAATGGAACACATTACTTTTCATACGTAATGGATTTTAAAATATAAAATCACTATTATAAATGGTTAATTATGTGAATTAAAATTATCATTTTATATTATACTTTCAGTTTAATTCACAGTTTATTAATAATTATATCAATATAAAATAATCCATAATTTAGGGATTCTATAACAATAAATCACAGTAGGTCACATGTCATGCAAAACATATATTAAACCATTTTCCAATTCAATTATATACATGGTAAGATAATCAATGTGTATCCATAAGACTGGTCATAATTCAATTGAAAACAAATGCCTTCAATAAATAATTCCATTTTTTATTTAATTAATTTGGAAACACACAATGATGTCGTGATCACAATATTTCATAAACATAAAAAATATCAAACCATAGGGTTAATATTTAATCAACTACTTTTAAATGATGATACAACAATGCTTACAATGGAAAATTCCCATGAGGAAGAAGGTGTGGATGATTGTAAGTGGTTCCTAGATCAAAACTGATCAAGATCAAAACCAAAAAATCAATTGTTGAAAAGATTTAACTGTAATGGTTGGAAAAGAAGGAAGAGAAGGAAGAAACCTAACAAAAAGGACTTAACAAGGATTTATCACAAAAATGGGACATCTAGAATGGAATTTATAACCCCAGAATCTCATCGAGAATTACCTAGTATTAAGAGGAGATGATCCAAAGTAAATTAGAATGAAAATATTCCTCATAGCTTGTTTAAAATAGCAGGTCAGAAATTTACATGTCATGTAATGTGATTACATGTTGTGTAAATGTTCTAAATAGAATTTCCTAAAAAATACATCACATTAGATTTATTTTACTAAAACCATAAAATAATTACATGATGATTAATCCATTTACATGACGTGTAAATGTTTTGTAGTTGATTTTTTAGCCTAATTTAGTTTTAAACATCCTGAATCCTCTTTAAAGATTCTTAACTTACCAAGAACCCATGAAACACTTAACCCATTATACCTGGAATCCATTACATCAAAAAAGAATACATCCCTGAACTTTAGGTCATTTTCTCCAACAAAATATCTTTGTTTCTCAACAAGACTCAGCCACCAAGCCTAAAATGATAAACTCAGAGAGAGTCATACCTGAACAAAGACAGGATCTTACAACCTCACTACCTTATAACAACTCATCCCCAAGCTACTCCATGAATCATTGTGAGTTATCAACAAAAAAGTTTTGCCACTATGTTCTCATATCAGACTCCCTCTCCTAGGTATCCTCTTAAACTCACACATGCTGCCACTACACCCAAACCAATGGAATAGTCCTACCCCAAAGATATTTCTCACTATGATCCACAACCCATATCATATGTTCCTCAAAGGAGGCATCAAAAAACACTTTACATATTCTATGTCTATCACATGAGAAGGGTATGGATGATTTGTACATAGATGTGACATGTAGAAAATCATTGTGCATGACACTATAGCATTTGTGGAAGGGATAAATAGTACGCCATAGGACCGACCCTTTCCACTATTTCCAACAACTCAAAAAATCTGGGTTCTAGATTCCCCTATTTCTTGATACAATACTACCATAACCTAGGTGACACCTGAAGGAAAACATGATGAATAACCTCTAATTATAAAGGTCATCTTTGATGGTAAAATTTTTATTTATGCTTGCTCTACATGGTCACCAACCGATGTATGATCAACTGAACCTACTCAGATATCACCTTCACTAGACTAGGCCCAATAAGTGCTGACTCACCTACCCCCAGCTAAAAAAGATGTGAAAATAATTTAATTTCATATATGGCCTCAAAAGATATCATTTGGATATATGCCTGGAAGCTATTGATACAAGAAAACTCCATGAGTGTTTTAAGTTTCTCCCATAAACCACCAAAATAAAAAACATAGGCTTATAACATATCCTCTAGAACCCGAATGGTCCTCTCAGATTAACCATCAGTCTGCGGATGATAATTTGTGATTAAAATACCACAAAATCTCATGGATTTCTAAAGACCCTTCTAGAAACATTATGTTAAATGAGAATCTATTTCTAAAATGATACTCTTTATAAAACCGTGTAACTGAACCACCTTAAGCGTGTAAATATTTCCTAGATCATCAACTGTAGAATTTTACCTAATAGGTAAGAAGTGGGATACCTTATTCATTTGATCCAAAAAAACTTATAAATCATCATTCTTCTAGGTGGCGCTTTCATAAAATCGATTATTATGTAATCTCATTTACACTCTGGATTAGGTAAAGGCTACAAAATCCCAGGTGGCCTCGGATGCTCGACTTTCACCTGCTGACAAGTGAAGCATCTAGCCATGAAGATTTCCACATCCTTACTCATTTCTGACCACCAGTACTGCCTACGAAGATCTATAGACAAATTTGTTAATCCAGGATGCCCCACCCATCTTGAAGCATGAAACACCCTCATCAAATCATCGTATAAGCCCGTAGGAACCCATAATCATCCACAAAAACTAAGATCATTTTTACTACTAAGAGACCATCATCATGTCATCTCCCCACCTTATAATTTGTATCTCAAAAATGATCCCTTTGTATTTGGAAACTTCTCAGTCTTAATCTGGTTCAAAATCATGGGTATAATGGAAGTCGAATTTAGAGCAACTCACCTCTGAGATTACTGAACATCCAGATGCATGTCTATAAAGAGGTCTATTATCCACAACTCATCACAATACTCTCATACTGCCTATTTCAATGTATTTCAGCTCCAATTGTTGGCAAGTATGTTTTCCTTACATGGTGTATAAGCCAATTCAAAGTCGAAAGACTGGAGATACTCGACCCACCTCTACTACCAAAGGTTCAGATCACGTGAGAAAAGGTGTACTTGAGTCTCTTATTATATATGTATACCAAAAACCACTCAATGATAAGATGGTGAATCTAATATATTAGGGCATGTACTACTGCCTCTAACTTCAGATTATGAGTAGGGTAATTCCTCTCATGCGGTCTTAGCTTCCTGGAGCTATAAGAAACCACAAGATCCTACTAAATTAGAACTACTCCAAGACCAAATTTATATGTATCATAGTACATGGTATATGCTTTACTTGGCATAAGTAAAGTGATGATAGGTGTTGAGGTTTTACTGACTTTAATCTCTTGAAAATATCTCTCTCAATAATCATACCAAACCAAATTCCTTCCTTTCTTGGTCATCCTTGACATTAGTGCTGCCAAACGGGACAAATATTGGATAAAATGCTGGTAATTACCTATTAAACCTAGAAATATATAAATTTAGAAGTCATTATTAGGATATTTCCAAGATATCATGGATGAAAATTTATTTGTGACCACTAACACTCCTTCCTCTAAGATGAAAAGTCCCAATAAGCACATTTCATTAATCTAGAAACTGTATTTGGTTAGCTCAGTTTAAAGTTGATGTTCTCTCAATGTACTCAAGATGATGTTAAGATGTTTGGAATTATCTTCTATTTACACAGAGTACACTAAGATATCATCGATGAAAAATACCAAAAACTAATCCAAAAAAGGAATAAAGATTTTATTTATTAAGTTCACGATTATTGTAGGTGCATTAGTCAACCCAAACAGAATCACTATGAATTCATACAATCCATACCTACTTTTAAAAGTAGTTCAAGTTATGTATGATATTATAACCCTTAAATGATGATAATATGATCTCAATTAAATCTTGTATATGATCTTAGGACCTCTAAATAGATTGAAAAGATCATCAATGCATGGAATAGGATAATGGTTCTCAATCATTGTTTGGTTTAACCTCCGATAATCCACACATAAGAGAAAAAATGAATCATCTTTTTAGAAAAGATAACTGAAGAACCCTAAAGATATGTACTAGGATGTATTGATTCCGGATCTCCAAACTGAAATTTCAGCTCTCTAAGATCTCATGGTTTTATTCAGTAAGGAGGGATAGAAACTGGATCTGCTCCCAAAACCAACTTGATTGTGAACTAGATCTCCTTCTTTGGTGTTAAACCATAGAACTCATCTAGAAAGACATCCTAAAAATGTTCTACCACTAGAGTAAAATAATCCTACTTAATTACACCATTATCTAGAGAAAGAATAATGATTTTATCTATGAGACAATCCAATCAGCATTGAATTGGTCTCACACGACCATACGGAAGATCCCACTGACCACAGTGAGAATTTCTTATTCCTTATGGATATAGGAAAGTAAATATCCTCTTATAATAGTCGATATGACACTGGTATAGAACTACCCAATTCATACCAAGAATCAAGTCGATGCCTGTCATTTTTATCATGAATGGTTGTTGGGAAAAATCCCTCAAGGTAACATTGTAACATTTTTGGGCTGATTGTGTTTGTTGAAAAAGTAGGTTTCCATGGAGAATTTTCATGTTCTAGAGAAGCTGTTGATAATCCATGTTGACAAAGAACTATGAAAAAGGAATGGATGATCTGGATGCGGTAGAAAAAGAGAAGTACAATGTGGTTCCATTTTCCAGTGCTTTCCAAATTTTTGGGGTCCAAAATTTGGAGTTTGGCGACCATCGTGAAAAGTGGATTTCCATGAATATCATATTTTAATATGGAAAAGGCATGAGTTTTGCAAAGATAGGCCTCATCGATTGGATTTCACAAAGACCAAAAAAATGATGGTGGGGAATTTTCATGATTACGTCAAGCTTTGCAAATGGAAAAGGATGAAGTGCATCGCATTGGTGAAGAGATTTGCGATGGAGATTCATAGAGAAGGAATGAAGGGATTGACGGTGTTGCTCCGCGATTACGTCAAAATCTATGATTGGAAAATTGTTGTGGTGCTTCATGATTTTGAGAGAATTCCGGTGGGAACTTCAGAGCCTCACGATTTGAGATGATGTGGCATTAACTTCACATGGATAGTTCAAGGGTTGGTGGAATCTCCTATAAATAGGCCTCGACCCCTTCAAGATAAGTAGATAGAAAGTGATAATTTTTAGAGAAAATATTTTGCTCTCGGTTCGCAAAGGTAGTTCACGAAGTCAGTGTTCTTCACAAAAGGAAGGAGCTTCGCGGTGAATATTCAAGCTCTGCAAAAGTTGTGAGCTCCACGTAGGCTCAATGAGATTCAAGAGGGAAGTTTCTCTATGATGACTTGAGCTTCACGAGAGTGCTTCGTGAGATCACTTCTCTAGAGTTCTTCACAAAAAGGCATGAGCTTCGCGAAGGCTTGTTCGAGCTTCGTGAAATTGGGAGCCTCGTGAAGTAGGGTGATTTTTGAAGTTATTTCAAAAGGAATTGCCCAGTGTTAAGGGGAAAAGGGGGTATTCATCAGTGGATGAAATTTGGACATCAATATAGAATCTACATATAGTGGAGGATGCATTCATTAGTGGTAATGAAGAGACCTACAGGTCTATAAATTGTGAGTGGATCCTTTCCAGAGCAGTGAGAAAACGAAGGGGAAGAAGGTGATCCTCTCCACAAGTAGTGAGCCAGAGAGAGAAAAATAGGGAGTGACCCTCGGTAAAGTAGTGAGCTGACCCTAAACATTGTAAAGGCAGTGATCCTGGGAATAGAAGTGATCTATCCCGAACTTTGTAAATAGCAGTGCACTTTTAGTGGATTTGGTAAATTGGCACATCGTCAGTATATGCTCCTTGGACGTAGCCCAGTGATGGTGAACCAAGTAAAAATTATTGTGTCTTGTGAATTCTTTAGTTTTTATTTATAATTTTCTACAAGAAAGAGAGCGAAGAGAGTCTTTCTTAATAGCAAGACAAGATCAATAGGGGTAGTTGTTTTAATCTGTCATACCATGATTCACCCCCCCTCTTAGGGTATCTAACCCAGTAGACCTAACAATTGTTATTAGAGGGAAATGTTTATATCAGTACTTCTCTCTCAAATGGAGGTCACCAATCATAAATGGATTCTGATCTTTGACGGAAGTAATTTTCAAATATGGAAGAATCGAATGCAACACTATTTCCAATCTTTGGGAATGGATGTGTTTACAATAGCTATGCATGGTATCTCAGGTGACATCAATAGTGGATCATTATTAGAAGCTGAAATAAGGGAGCTAGATGTTGACGCTAAGGGTATTAATGCTTTAGGTGGTGCCCTTTCCAATGATATCTATATGAAGGTGATGTCATGAAAAATGTCACATGCTATGTGGGAAAAGCTTTTTAATATATATGAAGGGGATACAAAAGTCAGAGAGGCAAAGTTGCGAGTTCTGTGGAACAAGTATGAAGATCTGAGAATGAGCACAAATGAATCTATTGATGCATTTTTTGACAGGGTAAATGCTGTTGTGGAAGACATGCGGGGTCTTGGAGAAGTCATTGAAGATATAAAGATTGTGAAGCATATCTTGAGGAAACTTCCTCTTTGGTTTAATCCAAAAGTCTCAGTCTTGGAAGATAAAGACCCAAAAGAGATAATGTTGGATAACCTACACAGTACTCTTGTTGCATATGAAATGAGGAATGATGACATTGATGCTTTGGAAAAGGGGAAACCCAAGGAGGTGGCATTTAAGGCCTTGAAGAATCTCACCATTGAACAATATCAGGAGAATAAAGAGATAGATGAAGTGATGTCATTCCTTTCCTCAAACCTTCAATGAGAAAAAAGAAATATTAAAGGGAAACTTCCACTTTCATGATTTAGATGTGGAAAGGTTGGACATCTCATAGCAAGGTACCTAAAGAATTATCAAGATGATGAAGAGGATGAAGTTGAATTCCCCAAAAAGAAGTCTTAAGCCTATGTGAAAGGAAAGAAACAGTTCAAAAGAAAATTCTTCTAGAAAAGGATTCTTCTTTCACAGGACTATGAAAGTTCAGATGAGTTTGAGGTTGAAAAGGTTGAAGAGATAGAAAACTACAAAGATCATGGGGAAAATTCCATGGTGGCTATCATCGGTAGTTCTCCAGAAAAGGAAGAAACTGACGCTGGAGAAGAAGAAGAAGAATTTGAAAGAAGAGTTGATATGGAGGCCGAATTGGAAGTAGATATTGAGGAGATAGATCTTTGGAGAGCCAAAGAGAAGAAAGCCAATAAAGTGGTTCGTGATGAAAAACTCTATATGAAACAATAGGATGATAAAAAGTATGAGCTGTTAGAAGAAATTGAAAAACTAAAATCTTCAACAATAGAGAGATCATGAAATATTGTTGAGTATAAGCTTAAAATCAAGAAGAAAAAGAATTTAATCAATGGTTTGACTAACACAGGAAAGAATCAGGTCAAACGTATCAAAGGACTCAAAAAAGAAGTTATTGGTATGCGACAAAGAATTAAGGATCAAGAAAAACTCTTGACACACAGTACAGTTCCAGGAAAACAAATTACTCAAAAGACTGAAAAGTTAGAAGTGGAGCACATACCTCTAGCGGAAAAGAAGCAACAGTCGTGTTGTAATGAAAAGACTGGTATGGGACATGATCGAAAAAATAAAACGGTTATGAATGAAGTAAAACTGCAAGAACCTGCTCTAAAAATGAAGATAGATTTGGGTACGAATCAGAATTCGAATATTAGCAGATTTTAAGGAAAAACTAGCAGAGAAAAAGTATCACACAGGAATGCTCTTGGCATTAGGTTCTATTGCTATGGAATGATGGGACACTCACAGAATGTGTGTTCTATGTCCAAGAGATATCGAAGGGCACAAGAATAGCAATTGAAGCCAAATAGAGCACAACATTATTGAACATCCTTTGGAGGTCACTATTTTTGGTGTGGAGTATTTGGGCACATGTCCACATATTTCACATCAATCATATAAAGGAATGTGCCAAAACAAAACTCAAGCAGTCGTAAGCAGCATGTTAGGGAATCGATAAGTGAACTAAAAACACAAAACTGATTTTTAGCTCTATAGGATGAAGCTGGTTCATCACACTCTAAGGAAGATAATCTTCTCAAAACCACACCGAGTGTGAAGTCGAATACATGGATCAAAAATAAAAAAGGATGAGAGGGCAGTAGTTATGGAAATTTCCCTTAAAACATCTGATCATTCAGGAGTATAGATCCTTGAAAATGGTTGAAAATCCCATATAACAGGTAACAAGGATCTCATTATAGGCATTAAATATGACAAAGAAGGTGTTTTCAAGTTTGTTAATGATGAAGGTCAAAAGATTATTGGTTTTGGAAAGGATAAATTTGGGGGAAAAAGAAATGAGACATGCTGATGTCTTTATAGTAGAGGGCCTCAGTCATAACTTTCTTAGTGTCAGCCAACTATGTAACTCTAGGAACTCTATCTGATTTACCAAGAAGTTGTGTGTTGTGAAAGGAAAAGTTGGAGCAGTTTTTCTACAGGGAAAAAGGACAATGTGAAATCTTTATCTTGTAAGTGAGGAATAAGATATGTGTCTTTTATCTAGAGAGGAAGAAAACAAGTTGTGGCATAAGCGACGTGGTCATCTATGCCAACCATCTATGAAAGATCTTGTAAAGTGTGATGCTACTAGAGACCTTCAAAAATTATCACGTGATCACACTCATATGTGTGATGCTTTCCAAAAAGGGAAGATCATCATAAATACATACAAGCCAAAGGAACAGAAATCAACCAGAGTGCTCGAATTGGTGCCTGCTGATGTTTTTGGACCTATCTCACCATGATCCATAAATGGGAAAGGTACTATGTAACATCAAAAGTAAGTAAAGAGTAAATTATTTTCATATATATGTCTATTTATGAATTAGATAGTGTTTTGGAGGCTTAAAATGAGAATAAATCCAATCTTAAGCAAAGAATACACTAATATTTTTAAAAGATTGTTTTACTTCCTTTTGATGGAAACCCATTTTTAAATCTTACTATTGACAATTTTATAATCTCTATTTGCAAAAAAAGACTTATTATTTAGAATTGGGACGTTGAAATTTACTTTGGATAAATTTTTGGTATTTTTCTGATAATGTTCAATGAATAGTGAAAAATGTTGTATTATAATTAAAAACCTCATTTTAATCTAATTTATTTATATGTTTAGATTATCTTTTTAATTGGTTTTAAAGTGAAATTATAATATTTTTTTACCATTTAATCCAATGGTGGACATTATAATTAATTTAACTTTGAAATTGGACATAAACAATTGTCGATCTTTTGATAGGTATTGTTTCTTAAAAACACATTATTTGTTTTGAAAGCGGGAATTAATTATAAAATTAATTAATGCAATTTCATTGTTTTGAATTTGGTAAAATGAAAATATTTTTTGAATTTGGAATATCAAATATATCTTAGGGTAAATTTTTGGTATTGTTCTGAAAAACGTCAATTTTTGATGAATAGTGAAACCACTAAGTGGTAGTTAAAAAACTGATTTTTCATTTAAATTAAATTTTACCGCTTCTGTGAATTCAATTTAAAAAATCAGACATAAATGGTTGTCATTAGGAAGTAAAATTTGGTTCAATGGGACAAAAATAATAGTAAGTTTTGAGTTTTATTAGTCGCGATTAGAGGTAATTAGGGTAATTTAAGGTAAAAATAATGTTATAATAATATGAAATTACCTTGACATGTGTCCTACTCTTATTTGATGAGTCATGGACGACCAAAAAATTCCATGGGTCAATTTGTGGGACCCCATGGATCCACTTGGGTAAGATAATGACATTAATACCTTTTATTTTAAGTAAAAATAAAAATATCACAAACATGTTTTGTTTTACTAAAACAATTTTTATAAGGGGTTATAAAAATTATGTTTTCTAATATAAATATTCATTAGAAAGATAAAAAGATTTAAAACAACATGGTAATTTTAATATAATTTTTAGAAATCAAATAAATAAAATTATTTATGACACAATGATGATGTAGTGTTTACGTCATTAATGAATAAATTAAATAAATAAGAAGATAATGTTTTAAACAATATACAACACTTGTCCAATACCTGTTGGGTGATTTTATTTCAAACATGGGCCACATTATCCATGACTTTAATAATTTTTGGAGATTTGTAAACCGAATGTCATTTAATAATAAAATAATAGTTTCATGATTTCCAAAAGAGTCCCTCCTCTCCCTTATAAAATGACCCCACTTCCTACCCATATCTCGCACTTCTCAAGCCCTTTGGCTCATCCAAACTCTACTCAAATAAGCTCCCAATATCCCTCTCTTCGTCCTAGAAGCCTTACCTTAGGAATAAAGCTCTTCAAGAAACTCTTTTGGTTCAAACCAAGGGGAGTTACCTGATTTAAAGGTAATGTCTTCTCTTATGTTCTTTTGTTTTATTTTGATTTTCCAACCCCCTAAAATATTTTTATTACTTTATTTTGTAACAAAACCATTATCTTAAATATACTAGGATGTTTTTATGAGAATTATTTGATTTACACTTACACACACATCCGTCTAATGGTTAAAGAACGTACTGTTTCTGTGGATGGCGAATTACTGCCTCATGAAATGATGATTGTTCAATCTTATTTTAACACCTTTCATGGTGTCCATTATGATGTCACTGTATTTATATATGATATATAATATATTTATTCCCTCTCTATGCTTCTGTATTTTATATTTAAAACATACCTTTATGCTTTTCATGTTGTGCAAATGCGATAATTTCATATGAGGAAGTGTGGATTACCGCCCCCTCAAAGTGATTTGCATCATTAATGTCATATGTGGGACGTATAAAGGATGTTATTAATGATATTATATATGATATTATACTGGAATTATAATATACCTTTATATCATTATGATTTCATTCCATTAAATATTAAATAGAAATGAAAGTAGCGTTCATACGTACGTACGGCTTACTGTCTCCATTAACGGTGCATTTCATTTCTTACATCTAAATGTGATGTAATATAATAAATGAATGAATATAATGGATATACAAGATGTATATTATATCTACATCATGAATATAATTTTAGAGATAATGTATATTTTACCACATGAACAACTTGTGATTATAGGAAGTTTATTTTTGACTCAAGTACCAAAGACCGACAAAATGACCATTATTAACTTAAATGATTACATAATTTTCATAATATGGTAATAAGTGATATAAAAGGAATAATGATCTTGAAAAGGGTTCTTAAACAAGTATAAATTAACTCTAGTTTATTATTCAGGATAATAAAGAACGATCGAGTCAAGTCGGACACGAGGTAAGGGACTTTATCTCAATCTCCTTTCATTGAGGCATACTTCAATTTATATACGACCTTATTTTATTAGTTGTATAATAAACCCTTTTGAATTTTAATTCAAAAATAATCTTTTTACATGAATCGTTTTACTAAACGATAAATGGGAATGTTTTTGTCTGACATATGCGGCGACAACGACTTCTCCGCTATTGTGACCATTATTTGAGTTTCGGTTTCCTCTACAAGCCATAACATTTTTTTAAATAAAAAATATATACCATGTTTTAATTTTATTTTATTTTGGTATTGAAAATGGTTTTGATAATGTTTTGATTATATGTGTTTTTGATATCTTGTGATTGAAATGTCAAAATTTTAAGTTTCATTTATGCATGTTTTATGTGATACGATTATGTTATGATTCTTGGGCATTGTTTATGAATACGGGTGGTTCCATGATAAACTATGGGTGGTTGAGCCCAAGATAGCTCTCCAATTCATTGGGTAACTTGAAGGGGTTAAACTAAGGTTTCCCTGAAGAGATTTAGGGAATATATTGTAATGGGTATTCCAAACGTAACCATGACGGTCACTCCCTACTTAAGAATGTTATGAATGCCTCATGTTAACTTTATGTATTATGTTTTCTTTGAGTTATTCATAAATATTGTGATTTCATGAGGTATGTTAAAGTGATTATATTTTATGAATAAATTATGATTTCATTGATTCTTATGTATACATGGACTAATGTTTACTTTCTGTACTTTTACTGATCTTTTTATGCTCATCCCATGTTTTTGAAATGTTTTTCACATGTCAAGGGAAAGGTACGTGATTTGATGATAGTGTCGAGGAAGTGTCAACAAAGAATCCATGTTTTAATTGAAATATGTTTCCTTTGATGGAAAAGAAATGAATATTGTCTTTGATGTAACCACCTTGTTTAAATGTGGAATGTAATGCATGATTTTTGATCTAATTCTCTAAAACTCTAGACCTGAAAAAATCTTCAAGGTGTATTCTTGAAATAACTCAAGATTAAGTAATGTTTAAGGCTGAGGCCTTATAGTTGGTATCAAAGTTCAGTTTAGATAACTTTAGCAGTTGGAATTCTATTAAATGATTATCCAAAAAAAATTATTGCCAAATTGGAAATGATAGAATTTGAAGATTACCATGTGGCTTTATCTATGACATGTTTGTTCAGAATGGTTTTCCACAGAGGAAACAGGGAAGTAGTGCTAGGAAGGCATACATGAGGAAATGACCTTCTGAATCAGCATCCTGAGATGGTCGGAATTGAAACTGGAAATTTTGTTGCAGTAATGACACAGTTGACTCAAGTGATAAATGGTGGTGGTATCCATGCACGAGATCATCCAGATCAATCGCAGAGAAACATGTCGGTGGTGGAACATTTCATGAGGAAACATCCCCCATCATTCAGATGATCATCTTACCCAGTGCTAGCTGAAGGGTGTATTAAAGCACTTGAGAATATTTTCGATGTCATGGGGTGTTCAGACAATCAAAAGGTTAGTCTTGTTGTTTACCATTTGGAGGTTGAAGCATATCAGTGGTGGTCTATGGTTAAAAATATCAGGGATGCAGATGAGATTGATGCTCTTGACTAGGATGAATTCAAAGGTATGTTTCTTGAGAAATATTTTCCTAAGGCTGTTCAACATAGGATGGAAAAACAATTCTTGTAATTGAGGAAAGAGGATGACTTAGTGGATGCTTATGAAGAAAGGTTCACTCGATTGGAAAGGTATGCTCTAAATTTTATCCAAGAACTTGATAGTAAAATCAATAGTTTTTACTCAAGATTAAATCCAAAATATCAAAGGGCATTATCTTCTCATGAGTTCAAATGTTATGAAAAGCTTATTCGATGTGCTGAGAAGTTGGAAATGAATTTTTCCGATGAGAAAGTTTTCTATAACAACCAACAGAAGAAGAAACCGAGGTGGCAGGAGAAAGGGAATAATCCTTCAAAAAGGTTTGATGGTAATATAACTAAGTTTTTAGTTTGTGATAAATGTGGTAAAAATCATGTTGGGGAATGTCATTTGAATTCTGGAAAGTGCTACTGATGTGGTAAGATGGGACACAAGGCTCGTGATTGCACTGGAAAAGATCAGGGTGATGGTAAGACCAAATTTTATTTATAGTTAGTGAAATGTTTCAAGTGCAACGATATGGGTCATTATGAAAACTAGTGTATGACAAAGAGCTCGAATGATGTGAAGCAGACATATTACAAGCAAAAGGGTGTGGTTAAATCCTTTGAAACTACTTTAGTAGATGTTGGGCCATAAAATGAAGTGGTATCATGTACTTTGTTTGTTTTTTCATATTATGCCAATGTGATGTTTGATTCAGGGTCTACACATTCTTTTATCTCTGATAAATTTTCTAGTAAATTGGGAATTCCGTCTCAAGAAATGACTCCTGAACTTTTGGTAAAAACACCTATGGGAAATATTGAGGCAAAAAGAATTTATAAGAATCTTCCTATACTTATCTGTGGAAAGAACCTACTTTAAAACCTTATTGTTTTACCTCTAGTAGAGTTTTATGTTATCTTGGGTATGGATTGGCTCTCTGTTTACCATACTAAGATTGACTGTAGAGCTAAAGAAGTTTCTTTTCAGAAAGACTTTCAATTTTTGTATAAGAATGAACCGTTACTGTTGATAACATTTAAAGAGGCCGAGAAACTTGTAAAATATGGAAATGAATGTTACCTTGAACATATTGTTGAAAAAAAGGAATCGTTCAAGTTAATGATATGCCAGTGGTAAATGAGTATCCTGATCTTTTTCCTGATGAGTTAGCTAGAATAATACAAGATTGAGAAGTTGGATTTACTGTTGACTTAGTTCCTGATGCTAAGCCAATTTCAAAAACCCCTTATTGAATGGCTCAAATTGAACTTATAGAGTTGAAGGAGCAATTGCAAGATTTATTAGAGAAAGGTTTCATTCGACCTATAACATCACCATGGGGTGCTCCTATCTTATTTGTTAAAAATAAAGATGGTTCAATGAGACTTTTCATTGATTATATAGCCTTGAATAACATCACTGTTAAGAACAAATATCCTTTTCCTCATATCGATGATTTGTTTGATCAGCTCCAGGGAGCTCAGTATTTTTCAAAGATTGACCTAAAATGGGGGTACCATCAGTTGAAAGTAAAGGAAGCAGATATTCCAAAGACTGTGTTTCATACAAGATATGGCCATTATGAATTTTTAATTATGCCTTTTGGGTTAACCAATGCACCTGCTGTATTCACGGACCTTATGAATATAATTTTCCATGATTTCTTGGATAAGTTTGTGGTTGTTTTCATTGATGATATTTTGGTGTTTTCTAAAAGTAAAGAGGAGCATGAAAGTCATTTGAGGGATATTTTTCAAACCTTAAAAGAAAATAAATTTTATGGGAAATTCAGCAAGTGTGAATTTTGGTTTCAACAAATATCTTTCCTTGGTCACATTATTTCTAAAGATGGAATAACTGTTAATCCTACAAAAACAAAAGTTGTTGATGAATGGCCAAGAGCCACAAATGTAATGGAGATTCATAGTTTTCTTGGCTTGGCAGGATATTACTAAAGGTTAAAAATTTTGCATGGTTGTCAAGCCCATTGACTAAGCTAACTTGGAAGGGTGATAAGTTTATCTGGAAAAAATAATGTGATGATTGTTTTCAAGAATCGAAAAGAAGATTGGTGAATGCTCTAGTTTTGGCACTACTTTCCAGGAATGGTGAGTTTGTTATCTACAGTGATGATTCCTTAAAAGTACATGGTTGTGTCCTAATGCAGAATGATGAGGTAATTTCTTATGCTTCACATCAGTTGAAAACTCATGAGATAAATTACACTACACATGATTTGGAATTAGTTGCTGTGGTTTTCGCTTTAAAAATTTGGAGGCATCATTTGTATGGTGTAAATTTTGAAATATATACTGATCACAAAAGTTTAAAGTATATATTAAGTCAGAAATAATTGAACATGAGACAAAGAAGATGGATAGAATTAATCAAGGATTATGATTGTACAATTCATTACCATCCAGGAAAAGAAAATAAAGTGGATGATGCATTGAGTCGAAAAATTAATGCTTCATTAACCATGTTATGTTTGGAACGTGGTCCTTTGGTTAAGGATTTGATGAACTTTGGCATAGAAGTTGTTGGGGCAGGATGTTCTTCTTTTTTGTTTCAAGCATTAGTGAAATCTTCTCTAACAGACAGAATAAAGAAAGCTCAGAAGCAGGATAATGAGTTGCAAAAAAAGGTGGAGCTGGTTTTGAAGGGTATGTTACCTGAATTCAACATTGATAATGATTTTTTTTTGAGATATGGTAAGAGATTGTGTGTGCCTTATGATTCATAGTTGAAGAGAGAGTTGTTATGTGAAGCTCATAGTTCTCCGTTTTCAATTCATCCTGGCAGTACTAAGATGTATAGAGATCTTCAGGATTATTACTGGTGGGATGGAATGAAAAGAGATATTGCTGATTTTACTGTGAAGTGTTTGACTTGGAAACAGGTTAAAGAAGAGCGACAGTTAATAAATGGGATGATTCAGCCTTTAGCAGTTCTAGAGTGGAAATGGGAGAATATATCCATGGTCTTTGTTGTGTGATTGTCGAAGACACCTCGAGGTAATAATGCAATCTGGGTTATTGTTGATCGCTTGACTAAATCTGCTCATTTCCTTTCTATACAAGATACTTTTTCTCTAGATCAACTTTCTCATTTGAATCTTAGAGAGATAGTCATGTTACATGGAGTTCCCCTCTCCATTGTATCTGATCGTGATCTCAGGTTTACTTCTAACTTTTGGAAAGGCCTTCAGAAGTCGTTGGGTACTGAATTAAATTTTAGTACATCTTTTAATCCTCAATCATATGGGCAGTCAGAACGAAAAATTCAGACATTGGAGTATATGCTACATGCTTATTCGATGGATTATCATGGAAGTTGGGACCAACATCTTTCTTTGGTTGAGTTTTCATATAATAATAGTTTTCATTCCAGTATACAGATGGCACCATTTGAGGAATTATATGGGAAGCAGTGTTGAACTTTAGCTTTTTGGGATGAAGTGGATGAAAGGAAGTTTATGGGACCAGAATTGGTAGAACAGTTGGCAGAAAAAGTTCAGCTGATACAGAAACACATGAGAACAGCTCAGAGCGGGCAGAAAAGTTATGCGGACAACAGGAGGAAGGATCTCTCTTTTGAGGTAGGTGATCATGTCTTCCACAAAGTTTCACCATGGAAAAGTGTGATGCATTTTGGTAAGAAAAGAAAGCTGAGTCTGAGGTTCATTGGACCATATGAAATTCTGAAGAGAGTTGGATCAGTTTCATAATGAGTGGCTCTACCTCCAAGTTTATCTCAGGTATATAATGTTTTTCATGTTTCAATGTTAAGGAACTACATGACAGATCCATCTCATGTTCTGAGTCCAGAGGTAGTTCAGCTGGAAGAGAATCTATCTTATGAAGAACAACTGGTCCATATTCTTGACCACAGGGAGCAAGTGTTTCAGAATAAGTTGATTCATCAAGTAACTGTTTGGTGGAAAACCCACATTATTTAAGAGGCAACATGGGAATATAAAAATACAATGAGGGATAATTACCCCCACTTATTCGATAAGTAAATAAATTAAGGGGACACAATTTTCTGAAGGGGGGAATGATGTAACATCCCAAGTAAGTAAAGAGTAATAGATTTTCATATTTATTTCTATTTATGAATTAGATAGTTTTTTATAGGCTGAAAATGAGAATAAATCCAATCTTAAGCATAAAATATAATAATATTTTTAAAAGATTATTTTACTGCCTTTTGATGGAAAACCATTTTTAAATCTAACTATTGACAATTTTATAAGCTCTATTTTTTAAAATAAATTTATTCTTTAGAATTGGGACATTGAAATTTACTTTGGATAAAGTTTTGGTTTTTTTCTGATAATGTTCATTTTTTTAACAAATAGTGAAAAATGTTGTATTTTAATTCAAAACCTCATTTTAATATAATTTATTTATATTTTTAGATTATATTTTTAATTGGTTTTAATGTGAAATTAGAATATGTTTTTACCATATAATCCAATGGTGGATTTTATAATTAATTTTACTTTTGAAATTGGACATAAACAATTGTCGATCTTTTGTTAGGTATTGTTTCTTAAATACACATTATTTGTTTTGACAGCTGGAATTAATTATAAAATTAATTAATGCAACTTTTATGTTTTTAATTTGATAAAATGAACATCATTTTTGAATTTGGAATATCAAATATAGCTTAGGGTAAATTTTTGGTATTGTTCTGAAAAACATCAATTTTTGATGAATAGTGAAACCATTAAGTGGTAGTTAAAAAATGATTTTTCATTTAAATGACATTTTACCGCTTCTGTGAATTTAATTTCAAAAATCTAACATACATTATTTTTATTAGGATGTAATATTTGGTTCAGCGGGATGAAAATAATTATTTGTGAATAGTAACTTTTGAGTTTTATTAACCGCGATTAGAGGTAATTAGGGTAATTTAAGGTAAAAATAATGTTATAATAATATTAAATTACCTTGACACATATCATAATATTATTGGATGAGTCGTGGCCGACCAATACAATCCATGCGTCAGTTTTTGGGACCCCATGGAGCCACTTGGGTAAGATAATGACATTAATACCTTTTATTTAAAGTAAAAATAAAAATATCACAAACATGTTTCGTTTTAATAAAAAACATTATAAGGGGTTATAAAAGTTATATTTTTTAATATAAATATTAATTAGAAAGCTAAAACTATTTCCTATAACAAGGTGATTTTAATATAATTTTTATACATCAAATAAATAAAATTATTTATGACACAATGATGATGTAGTGTTTACGTCATTAATGAATAAATTAAATAAATAAGAAGATAATGTTTTAAACAATATCCAACACTTGTCCAATACCTATTGGATTATTATTTTTCGAACATGGGCCACCTTATCCTTGACTTTAATAATTTTTGGATCTTTAGAAACCGAAGTTCATTTTATAATAAAATAATAGTTTCAAGATTTCTAAAAGAGCCCCTCCTCTCCCTTATAAAAAGACCCCACTTCCTACCCATCTCTCACACTTCTCAAGCCATTTGGCTCGTCCAACCTCTACTCAAATAAGCTCCCAATATCCATCTATTCATCCTAGAAGCCTTACTCTGGGTAGAAATCTCTTCAAGAAACCCTTTTGGGTCAAACCAAGGGGAGTTACCCAATTTAAAGGTAATGTCTTCCCTTATGTTCTTTTGTTTTATTTTGCTTCTACAGACCCCTAAACTCTTTTTATTCCTTTATTTTGTAACAAAACCAGTATATTAAATATACAAGGATGTTTTTATGAGAAGGATTTGATTTAAACTTACACACACATCCGTCTAATGGTTAAAGAACATATTGTTTCTGTTGATGGAGAATTACTGCCTCACGAAAAGATGATTATTCAATATTCTTTTAACACCTTTCATGGTGGACATTATGATGTCACTATATTTATATATGATATATTATATATTTATTCCCTCTATATTCTTCTGTATTATATATTTAAAACATACCTTTATGCTTTTCTTGTTGTGAAATGCGATAATTTCATCTGAGGAAGTGTGGACTACCTCCCCCTCAAAATGATTTGAATCGTTAATGCCATATGTGGGATGTATAAAGGATGGAATTAATGATATTATATATGATATTATACTGGAATTATAATATTCCTTTATATCATTATGATTTCATTCCATTAAATATGAAATAGAAATGAAAGTAGTGTTCATGTGTACGTACGGCTTATCGTCTCCATGAACGGTGCATTTCATTTCTTACCTATAAATGTTATGTAATATTACAAATGAATTTATATACTAGATATACATGATATATATGATATCTATATCATGAATTAATTCTGGAGATAATGGATATTTTACCACATGAACAACTTCTGATTATAAGAAGTTTATTTTTGAGTCAAGTACCAAAGACCGACAAAACGACCGTAATTAACTTAAATGATTACATAATGTTCATAACATGGTAATAAGTGATATAAAATAAAAAATTAACTTGATAATGGTTCTTAAGAAAGTATAAATTAACTCTAGTTTATTATTTCGGATATTAAAGAACGATCGAGTCAATTCAGACATGAGGTATGGGACTTCGTCTCAATGTCCTTTCATTGAGGCACACTTTAACTTATATACAACCTTCTTTTATTAGTTGAATAATAAACCCTTTTAACTTTTAATTCAAAAGGAATATTTTTTACATGATTCATTTTACTAAATGACAAAAAGGAATGTTTTTTTCTAACGTATGCGGTGACAACGACTTCTCCGCCGCCGTGACCATTATTTGAGTTTTGGCTTCCTCTATAAGCCATAACATTTTTTAAATAAAAAATAAATACAATGTTTTAATTTTCTTTTATTTTCATATTGAAAATGGTTTTGATAATGTTTTTATTATATGTGTTTTTGATATCTTGTGATTGAAATGTGGAAATTTTATGTTTCCTTTATGCATGTTTTATGTGATACGATTATGCTATGGTTCTTGGGAATTGTTTATGATGACGGGTGGTTCTGTGATAAACTAAGGCAGGTGAGCCCGAGATAGCTCTCCAATGCATTGGGTAACACAAAGGGGTTAAACTCTATGGTTTCTTTGAAGAGATTTAGGGAATATACTATAATGGGTATTCCAAACGTAACAATGGGGGTTACTCCCTACGTACGAATGTTATGAATGCCTCAAGTTACCTTTATGTCTTATGTTTTCTATGAGTTGTTCATAAATCTTATGATTTCATGAGGTATGTTAATGTGCTTATATTTTTTAAATAAAGTATGATTTCATTGATTCTTATGTATACATGGACTAATTTTTACTTTTCGTACTTTTACTGAGCTTTTTATGCTCATCCCATGTTTTTGAAAAAAAAATCACTGGTCAAGGGAAAGGTACATGATGTGATGATAGTGTTGAGTAAGTTTCAATAAAGAATCCATGTTTTATTTTAAATATGTTTCCTTTGATGGAAAACAATGAATAATGTCTTTGATGTGACCACCTTATTTAAATGTGGAATATAATGCAAGATTTTTTATCTAATTCTCTAAAACTCTAAACCTGAAAAGATCCTCAAGGTGTATTCTTGAAATAACTCAAGATTAAGTAACGTTTACAGCTAGGGCCTTACATACTATGTCATTTTCATTGATGATTATAGCATAATGGCTTGGGTATTTGTCATTACCCATAAAACATAAGTGTTCGTTGTATCAAGCAGTATAGGAGGGAATCAGAAAGGATTCTTGGGCAGAAAATTCTGAAGTTTCATACTGATAATGGTACAAAAATCATAAACAATAAAGTAGAAGACTATATCGAGATACACGGGATAAGGAATCAAGTTTAATTAGTGAGAACTCCCCAATATAATGGAGTAGTTTAAAGGAGAAATTGGATCATCAACAACATTACCATAACAATGCTTATTGAAAAGAACCTACCAGAGAAATTTTGGAAGGAAGTAGTTTTGACATCGGTCTATGTTTCAAATAGGGCTCTGTTGTGTCTGATAAAAGGGAAGACTCTATATGAAATGTGGTACAGAAAGAAACCAATGTTGAAATACATTAGAATCTTTGGAAGTAAGTTTTTCATTCTCAACAAAGAAAACCACAGGAAGTTTGAGTCATAAGGAGATGAGGGGATATTACTTGGCTAATCAGGTAAAAGAAAAGCATATAAATGCTTCAACAAATGGCTGGGAAAAATTGTTGAATGTAATGATATCACTATAGTTGAAAATGAACAGAATACTCAATGACCTAGTGAACAGTTTTTGGATGAAAGTGATGAAGAGGTAAGCAACACAGGGGGAGTAGAAGTAGCGGAGGCTGACTCAGAAGAAGATACTGATGGTGAGAAAGAGGGAACAAAATCTGAATCTGCTAAGAAGCCAAAGAGTCGTGCTGAAATTGATAGGCAAAATAACATTGGTGATCAGACATCTCTAGTTCAGACAAGAATAATGAAGTTACTACAACAGATATCTTTCCTATATCAGGTAGAGCCGAAATGCTTTGCTGATGAAGCTGAAGATGAAAACTGGGTTCAGGCTATGAAGGAAGAATTGGACCAGATTGAGAAGAATCTGATGTGGGAGATTTTTTCGAGGCCAGCAGATAAGAACGTCATTAGGACTAAATGGGTCTTTTGCAATAAGATTAATGAAGATTGCACAGTGATTCGAAACAAAGCACAACTGGTGTGCGAAGGATATTCCTAAATAGAGGGTATTGATATTGATGAGACATTTGCACCAGTTGCAAGGCTGGAGATAATTAGATTATTTTTAGCCATAACAGTGCAGAGAAAGTTCAAAGTGTTTTAGATGGACATCAAATCTGCATTTCTGAATGGGTTTCTGGAAGAAAAGGTGTAAATTTAGTATCCAGATGGTTTTCTCATTCATGAAGATGAGAATAAAGTTTTTCAGCTGAAGAAGGCATTGTATGGGATGAAACAAGCACCAAGAGCATGGTACTCAAGGAAAGACCAGTATTTGAAGAAGATTGATTTATAGCATGGTGGAGTTGATTAAAATCTATATTTCAACAACAATAGTAATAAAAGGATGATAGTTCTAGTTTATGTATATGACATAATCTTTGGGGGATCAGATGAAGCTCAGTGCAGAAATTTTTCCAAATTCATGAAAAGTGATTTTGAAATGTCAATGATTGGAGAGCTAACGTTTTTCCTTGGTCTACAGGTGACACAAGGAAGGAATGGTACATTCATCTCTCAATCAAAGTATTCCAAGGATGTTCTGAAAAGATTTCGAATGGAAAATTACAAGGAAATAAAGACTCCAGTTGTTACTCAAATGTAACTATCCAATTATGAGGATGGCAAGGCAGTTAATATCACAGAATACAGTAAAATCATTGGAAGTTTATTGTACCTAATACCGAAAAGGCCTGACATTGTATTTTCCATATGCCAAGTAGCAATATATCAGATTAATCCCAAGGAAATCCACATGCTTGGAGTAAAAAGAATAATTTGGTATATCAAAGGAACCATGGATTTCAGTCTGATGTATAATGACAAATCTCATCCAGAGTTATTAGGATATACAGATGAAGATTGGGCTAGATTAGTAGACGACATAAAATCAACGTCAGGAGGTGCTTTCTATCTTGATGGATTGTGTATTTCTCAGCTAAGAAAGAAGCAAGATTTCATTTCTTTGAGCACCATGCAGGCTGAGTATATTGCGGCCACTCAAGAATGCACACAGTTACTGTGGATGAAGCAATAACTTGATGATGTGGGAGTTGAAGTGAATTCTCTGATTGGAATCTAGTGTGATAACTCAAGTGCTATAAATCTCTGAAAAACTTTCATCCATCACTAAAGGACAAAGAACATTGAGATAAAATATCATTTCATTAAGGAGAAGGTGGAACAAGGTCTTGTGAAGTTGGAGTATGTTCCTACAGAGCTACAGGTTGCAGATATTCTGATAAAGTCCTTACCCAAGGAAGCGTTTGAAAGGCATTGAATGGCTCTGGGAGTTCACTCGACTCTCTGAACTTAAATGAGTGTGGATGTGGAACAGACCCCCTCTCCACCATGTATGGTGTGGTTTTCCGTAATGTATTAATATGTCTTTTTACCCTGGTACAGACCGCAAAGGAGTGCCCTTTGGGTTAATTGACAAAGGGGGAGAAAACAGTGATTATTTAAGGTGGAGATAGTGTGGCTATTTGATATATCATGATTGATATGGGGAGAAGCTAATAGGTGGAGGTAGCGAGATAGAGGGAGTAATGAGATAAGGGTAGTAAGAGTTTTAAATCTGATGGTGCTGGAAGTTATCAAACAAAGAATAGATATCACGACCACCGAGGATCGTGATAAAAGCAATAGAGTGATGTTGGAATGGTGAGAGGGGGTTTCCATCCATCACCAATTGGTATTAGTGTGGTTCAACAATTGGTATCAATTTAGCAACTGGTATCAGTTTGGAATCGATAAGTGGGGTCTAACATAAAGTGATTCATTAATGAACTTTTCATACTACTCTTGTTTCTCACGCCGAGTATTTCTCAGGTGGGCTTATAGTATGTGTTAAGTGGTTCCTTTAATGCTATCATAATTTTAAGAGGCGAATGGTGGTAGTGGCCAGAAGGAGCTTTAGATAGGTATCAAAGTATAGAGAATCATTTTGTGAAGAGTTTTCAACAAACCCGAAGGGGGGTATTGTTGGGAAAAATCCCTCAAGGTAACATTTCAGCATTTTTGGGATGATTGTGTTTTTTCAAAAAGCAGGTTTCCATGGAGAATTGTCGATTTCTAGAGAAGTTTTTGACAATACATGTTGACAAAGAATTATGAAAAAGGAATGTACGATTTGGAGGTGGTACAAAAAGAGCAGTACAAGGTGGTGCCGTTTTCCAGTGTTTGCCAAATTTTTGGGGTGCAAAATTTGGAGTTTGGTGAGCATCACAAAAAGTGGATTTCCATGAAGATCATATTTTAATATGGAAAAGGCATGAGTTTCACGAATATAGGCCTCATGGATTGGATTTTTCGAAGACCCAAAAAATGATGGTGGTGAATCTTTCCAATTACGTCAAGCTTCGTGAATAGTAGAGGTTGAAGTGAACCACGGCGGTAAAGGGCTTTTTGAGGGAGATTCGCAGCGAAGGTATGAAGGGATTGACGGTGATGCTCTGTGATTATGTCAAGCTCCTCGATCAGAAAATTCTCATGGTGCTTCGCGATTTTGAGTGAATTTCGGTGGGAACTTCAGAGCTTCGTAATTTGAGATGACGTGGAATTGACTTCGTGTAGAAAGTTAGAGGGTCAGTGGAATCGCCTATAAATAGGCCTCGACCCCTTCAAGAGAAGTATAGAGAAAGGGAGAATTTTCAAATAAAATATTTTTCTCTCGGTTCGAGAAGGTATTTTGCGAAGGCAGTGTGCTTCGTGATTGGAAGGAGCTTCGCGGTGGATATTCAAGCTCCGCAAAAGTTGAGAGCTCCACATTGGCTCAATGAGCATCATGAGGGAAGTCGCTCTACGACAACATAAACATTGTGAGAGTTCTTTGTGAGATATCTTTGTGAGAGTGCTTCACAAAAATGCAGGAGCTTCATGAAGTCTTGTTTGAGCTTTGTGAAATTGGGAGGCTCGCGATGTAGGGTGCTTTGTGAAGGTATTTCAAAAGAAATTTCCCAGTGTTAAGGGGAAAAGTGGGTATTCTCAGTGGATGAAATTTTGACATCAATAGAGCATCTACATATAGTGGAGGATTCATTCATTAGTGGTAATGAAGATACCTATAGGTCTAGGAACTCTGAGTGGATCCTTTCTAGAGTAGTGAGAAAAGGAAGAGGAAAAAGGTGATCCTCTCCACCGGATGTGCGCTAGAGAGATAGAGACAGCGAGTGACCCTTGGGAAAACAGTGAGATGACCCTAAACATTGTAAAGGCAGTGATCCTGGGAATAGAAGTGATCTATCCTGATCTTTGTAAACAGCAGTGCGCTTTTAGTGGATTTGGTACATCGGCACACTGTTGGTGTATGCTCCTTGGACGTAGCCCAGTGAGGGTGAACCAAGTAAAAATTGATGTGTCATGTGCCTGCTTTAGTTTTTTTTATACTTTTCTTCAAGAAATAGAGAGAAGAGAGTCTTGATTAACAACAAGACAAGATAAATAGGGGAAGTTGTTTTAATCTGTCATACCCTAATTCACCCCCCCCCCCTCAGGATATCTAACCTATTGGACCTAACAATTGTTCCCAAAAGAAATGGTAACCACTAATATTTAAATAAAACGCCTAGAAACGTTTGATATTTTCATACCTCACTCTCAACGGTGTGTCAATGGTTAAAACATGATCTAATATTTACACATCTAGGCCCAAATAATTTTTAAAAAGAGTATATAGAAAATAATGTTGTGATCTTGTATCAAACAAAACAAAATCTAAGGTAGATGATAAAAGAATCATCCCTCTGATGGTAGAAGGTCCAAAACCACATTAACTAAACTAGTCTGCATAACATGCAACTGACTTATCCCTTATCCTTGGGATTCAGTCTGACTACCCTAAGATATTTTCCATGACTTGTACTACTACTCACTAACTGGGGTACCACATCCCATACCTCATCCTAAATGGCATGTGTAACTTTATCTACCGATATATTGAGGGGTCGCTCAGCCCCTTCCCAATTCATGTTCCTGTTATGATCCTATTCCACTGGTCTACTGTATAAAATTCACATAGGACCTCTGAAGATGACCCAGTCTTCCATATATATGACACTCGACTGTGGGATAAGGACACTATGGGAATTTGTGGCCAAACTTCCCGAACTGATAGCACTAGAATGGAACCTGATCTTGATATGGTTTTCATGTACCTGAAACGCTCCTCCCACAACTTCTTTTCTAGAAACTATCATAACGACACTTATTACCACATAAAGAAAAACTCCCAGATCTCTCTGCTAAAATAGATTTTCCTCTGGTTGGGGCCTCTCTTAGATTCCATTCTTTGATGAGTGCATGATTCATCAATCTTTAAATCTTCTTAAACAAAAAAAATTTACCGATAAACTTATATCAAAATGAATAATGTATTGGAAATTTATCTCCGTAGAGATCTAATCAACTGTCAAAGATGGATAAAAGCACTGTAGGTTGGTAAAATTTCCAAAATAATCTACTACTAGCAAACCCTCTTATGTAAGATGCATGAATTCGTGATATTTTTCATCCCTAAAGTCCTAAGGATAGAAATGCCTCAATAACTTCACCTCAAATTCCTTCCACGATAGCTCATCATACTACCCATATTCCTCCAGAATATCCCACTAATGCTTGGAAGGTTGAGGAAGCATATTTACAGCAAGCTTCACCCTCCGATCTGTGAGTGTCTTAAGATACATGAAGATTTTATAGACTAACTCAATCCAAAACTCAGCTTCTTGGGGTCCCCCTTCCCTAGTAAACACTAGTAGATACTGAAGATGAAACTCTCTTGTCAACTCAGACATGAAAGGCATGGTATGAACAGTCATCCTTTCCATGGATCACATGACCCTCAAGAAGCTGTTGTGATGTTGAAAATCTATATGCTCCGAAAAAACTATAGGAAGTTTCGGTTCAGTTGTGTTACGAGCGTACTGATTTCAACTCTCCGGATGCTCAAGTTGAAGATGACGAGGAGGCATTTTCTCTATAAGAAAAATTCACACCTTATAGAACTATTTTGAATCAATGTCAACCCAATAGATGACTACAACATAGAACCCCTAACTCTTGGTATACATAGACATGTCTTAAAATTATTTTATCATGACACAATAAATAATTTAATTTATCTAGTGAAGCATATATATCATATCACAGTTTAATAGGAAAGTATATATCACATGAAAAAATAGATATGCCCCTATTATGAACAATGCATGTCAATATATCCCTATGTGCCTATTTTGATGCATGTATTCACAACTCATGCCATACTAGGCCACGAGTACAAATATCAAGAAATAATAACATCATAATACAATAACCACACAACATGTGAATCACCCAAGGGGAAATAACATCAACTATAACAAGCACACAACACAAATAGAAATCTTGTCCATGGGTACCCATATTTTATCTCGTACATGGGTTAGCTACTCCCATACACAAGCTCATTACCAAGCCTCGACACATCCTATTCTCATTTCTACCTTTCCCCAAATAGTAAAGAAAAATAAATAAACATGCTCCTTTGATACCACCTTGTAACATCCCCCAATCTAGGACTCTCACGTGGCTGGTAAGGGTTTGTTATGAGATCTGAAGCACACCTCCACATACACCAGATGCTACCGACTATAAATGGGGGTGTTAATAGTATATTGTAGAGACAATACCCCCTAGTATGATGTGTCATATAGGTATAAACAATTCATAATAAAATAGAAATAATAAAAATAAATACATTGCAGAAGACAATAATAAAATCCAGCTGAGAAATCCAATAAATAAATAAGGAATAATATAATGATGTGTTGGAAGATAACTAAATGTCATGATAAAATAATACAAGAAAAATACTAGTATACTCAAATAAAAGACTCAATGTCCCAGGTCTTGAACCCCCATTGGTCTCATCTTCAAACTTCATCCCAATAATGAACAAGTAATCAATAGTAAGGTCCTTATCCCTTATTCAAACCTGCATCCAAGAAATCTTTCTGGGTACTAAACATAGGATTGAATAGGTTGTGAGTATAACTCAGTAGGTTGACACCACCATGTCTAAAGAAAACCATTATGATAATAAGTTTATGTAATAAAGTCATAAAAAAGTGTATTAATTAATTCAACAATTAATAAAATAACACAACAACCTGCTTTGGTTCAAAGTCAGAATATCTTTGAGCATGTATTAAGACCATGCCGACCACAACCAAATAACTAAGGTAAAATAACCTGCTTCAGTGCCATTATAGAGTATCTCTGAGCATGTCTTACGACCATGACAACCACAACCATATAACTAAGGAAAAAGAAACTACTTTAGTGTCGTGTCAGAATATCTCTAATCATGTCTTATGACCATTCCAACCACCACCATATATACATTGTATAGTCAAAATAAACAATCTGGGGAAAATACCTATAAGTATTACAGCATTCTAGATCAAATCCCTATGAACATTACCACATGATACTATGCATAGACCGCTCTCTATAATCATTACAACATGGGACCAGGACTATCCTGCTCAAAACCAGTGATGCAATATATAAGTGTTCAAGTACCAGAGCCAAGAGTAATATATAAGTAGTACAACATGGAACATGTTCCCTGTCATGAATTATGGATATCGCAATATCACATCACAGTTCTCAAGGGTTAATTATGAGAATTACCATTCCTCTTTCATATTACACTTTCATTTTTATTTAGAATTTATTAATAATTGTATCAATAAGAAATAATACACAATTTATGAATTTTATAATAATAAATCACCATAGGCCACATGTCGTGCTTAACATACTTTAAACTATTTCCTAATTCAATTATATTCAATGGTAGCTCATCTCATAGTTATCAATAATCCAGGTTAGAATCCAATTAAAAAAATGACTTCAAGGAATAATTCCATTTGTTTATTTAATTAATTTGGGCATGCTAAATGATGGTTCAATCACAGTATTTCGTAGACTTGGAAAATATCAGACCATAGGGTTAAGATTTAGACCTCATACCTTTAAAAAACAATAAAACAATTCTTCTAACAGAAAACACCCATGATGAAGAAGGTTTGGATGATTGAAAGAGTTTTCCTACATCAAAACTGATCAAGAACAAAACCAACAATGCAATTGGTCAAATTATTTAACTGTGATGGTTAGAGAAGAAGGAAGAGATGCAAGAAACCTAACCAAAAGAAAGTACCAAGAATTTATCACACAAACAGGACATCCTAAATAGAAGTCGGTACCCCAAAATCACCTAGACAATACCCTACAGTCTAGAGGAGTGATGTTGTAGTGTATTAGAATAAAACATACCCATACAACATGTTTAAAATAGTAGGTCGAGTATTTACACATAGTGCAATGTGATTACACGTAGTGTAAATTTTTTAGTGGAATTATCCAAAAAACATGTTGCCTCATATTTATTTTATTAAAATTCTTGAACAATTATATAATGGTTAGTCACGTTCCACAATTTGTAAATGTTCTGTACTTAAGTTTTCTACCAAATTTCCTTTTAAACAACTTAAACCCCATTTAAATATTTTAATCTTACAAAGAACCCATGAAACACTTCACCCATTATACCCAGACTCCATTAATTCAAATAAAAATACACCCCTAAACTTTACGTCATTTTTTCCAACAACGGCTCTCAGTCTTTAAAAAAGACTAAACCTCGAAGGATAAAATGAAAAAAAACATATAGATACATACATGAAAAAGTACAAGATCTTACAAAAGGCTTATCTAGGATTCCCAGGTCCTTCTCATTGGTCACACTCCTCATTTTCTAACCTCAAACATATAACTATAACTAGGAGCCTCTCGCTCTTCTCTCTATCAACTATCTTCTTTTTTTACTTCCTCATTAATATATGTGATCAATCCATATAGAAAATATATATTGGGAGAATTACACATGTCTAAAAACATCAATTTAATTTTTGAATCTCCCCTAACCTTACCTGCATAGATAATCCTCCCTCTCTCTTAAGGATATGCTACCACCTATATATGATGTTATTACACCATCTGATTTGGTTAGACATAAATATATTAAGACCCTCTTAGTCTGCATAAGTTTTGTATGTATTTCTTGTGTCATTTTAGATCATCCAAGGAACACGTGTCTTGGTCTCCCATGATTTCTTTTATATTAAGTACATAAAGTCATTCTATGATTTTATTAGAATTTTATGACTTCATTTGAGGTTTATCATGTATTTTTAATTTTATTTTTCATAATTCCATATATATATATATATATATATATATACTTCACCCTCCATAGGATTCACAAAACTATATGGATCGATGATGCATATGGAAATGGAATTTCAATGATGTGTTGGGTGTAAATGATGGAATTATTGAATGCACTTCCCTCACTGTATGTCTGATGCTCATGTGTTGGCATTTTGGAACTGCCTTAACTTGTGTTAATTCAACATTGGTATGGTATCAATAAATTTAGTGCTCAAATATCCAACTTCCAAAAAATAGAGTAACACAACACCTATGAAGATCTTGACCTTTAATAGTTTGAGGCTAAAAACTACATAACATTGAATTGAGTTCACTATCCAGTGAGGAAGTGCACATGGTATTGGGTACAGTGTAGCCTATATTGTATTTCCTTCCTTTGAAAACTTGATTTCACCCTTCATCATTTTCTTGAGTTTTATTAACACATAAATTTATTGGTTTTACTATCCAAATATGTTAAGACATATGGGGTCCATGATGTGTCACTATATTATGAAATATCATCAGGTAATGTTAAAATGTTTTCACAGCCTTGGGAGGGAATACAAGGAATTGTTATGTTCTTATGATTCTCTAGGGTATAACATATACATCATTAGGTTATTAAAATTATCTCCGAAATATGTAACATATAAAGTGATCATATGAGTTTGTTAAGTAGGGAATTTACATAGACATCTTTTTAATATTTTCCCTATATATTATTACGAAATTCCATAGGCATCCCCCTTATTATTTCACTTAATCTTACATATATATCTTTCCTATATGAATTATCATAAAAAAAGTCATTGAATTTCTCCATATGAATCATGTTTCAAAATGTAACACGAATGAGGGAATTTTCTATCATGAATTTTACTATTTAATTCATATTCACAAATTATCATAAACCCTCTAAACTACTATTTTATAATATTTTTACTATAAATACTCAAAAAATAAGGATAAAAATATATATAAAAAGAATAATAAATTTGATATAATTATTATACCACTAGTCACTCAAATTCCCACTTAACTTACCATGGATTCCTATGATGTTTTAGAAAATTCATGTTAGTAAATAATTCAATATATAAATTAATTCAACATTAATTATTTATAAATCACCAAATAACTAACATATCTCCTCTAGAAACCCATCAAATAAACATATTATTTCATAATAATATTAAACCATCAACTTTATATAATAAAATATTTATATATTCAATAATAAATGAGCATATTATAAAGATAGTAGGAAAATCACATAAAATCCACTTTTCCAATACCAAATAGTCCTTAAAACTTCAAAAAAATGAAATCATAATATACATTAATTAGAAATCATCAAAAACCATTCCACTAAAAAAACTTTGGTGATTTCATAATAAAAGTATGATAGACATTTTATCAAGAACCTAGTGTTCATGAAAACACATGTGCATAATTTTATATAAACATTACATGAAAACTCCTTCGAGATAATATAAATTTGGAAAGTAACCATTGAAAAACATTTTTAAAACCATCATAGATAATTTATAAAATAATTTTGTAAGTAGTAAATTGATTTGAAACACTAAATCACTCATTGATATGTTAATGAAAAATGAATGGATAGAATAACCTATTGGAAGTTGATGGAGCCTCAATATATTCCTAAAAAAAAGAATTATTAGGTTTATAAAAGAGGTTCGCATCCATATAACAAAAAAATCCCAATAAAATTTAGTTGTTTTTATTTGACACGGAAAAACCTCAAACATATATGAACCCTAGTTAAGAAAATAGAGTAATTGGAATATAATGGAAGGAAGAAGGAAATAAGTGAGGAGAGGAAGTACTAATATCCATCCCTAATGAATCTTCCATGAAGATTAAAGAGAATAATAACAAATAAGGGTGATAAGGATTTACCCTCTTCCAAAATATCAGCCTCTGTAACTGGGAAGAAATGTGAGCCACCCCTTCTTTTATGTTAAATGTCATAAATAATAATAATGATGATGATAATAATATTTTAATTAAAAAAATAACTTCTAAAATCATCTAATTTTAATAGAAATACCATCTCTAATCCATAATATATAATAATAATACCACCCTTAATTCATGTCATCATCAATTCCTTTTTAGTAATAACACATAATAATAATTCAATAAAAATACATAACAGATCATTCATATATATATATTCTAAAATCATGAACTAAGATATTTAAAATATCTCTATAAATTATATAATCGTAACAAATAATCTATAACATCTTTTTATAAATCTATAAATAAATTATAGAAAGTATCTAGAAATTAGGACATTAAAAATAGTGTTCCAGGTAAATATTGAGTAATGAATGGACTCCTTTCATGGTCTCCAGACTATGAATTGATGGTGAAACATCTACTAACTTGAAAATTTGGAACTACATAGTCTCCATTCACAATCCTGAGACCATTCATAGTCTGTACATCACAAAGGAATTTAGAATAATTTCAAAAATTTCACTATTTTTATCTCTAAAATAACATTATACTAAAATATATTCAAAATAGAAAATATGGGGCATCATAGTACATCTATTTCTATGTATAGAAATTATCATGGTGATATCCACCAGTCAATTTTCAATTTGAGATGATTCATGGGAATATTAGATCTATTTGATCATTAAATTGAAATTTCAATAAGCTTGAATAATCTTAATCTTGGAGAATATTTTCACAAAACTTTTAGTTTTTTAAATTTGAAAAAAGTGAATTTTATTGGTAGAAAATAATTACGAATTATTGATATATTTTTCATTTTTTTAAGAAAAAAATTGTTTTTATTTTTTATGATTTTTTTCATTTTCTAAAATTTTAAGATATGAATAGATTATGAATGTATAAAATATAATTTATTTTTTTTGGATAAATAATAATTTTAAAAAAATTGATGCAAAAGTAATTATGAATTAAAAAAATATGTGTTTTACGGGTGAAAATTCATTATTTAAATATATTCTATGGTGAAAAATACTTTCTAATTTAGAGAAAAAAAATATTTCCACTTTTTGAAAAAAAATATATTGATGTAAAAACTTTAGTAATAAGAAAAAAGGTTTTTTTTGAAAAATAAGTTTGATAATAAAATTAGGTATGATAGTGGCTGCCCATTAAGTGATTACTCAACACTACTCAACCTGATTAAGTAATGTTAGAGAAGTGGCAGATTAGATTTTTATAGGTTTAGAGTAATGAATTAAAAAACTTATTAATATGAGGGAGGGGTTATGGTATTAGTCTTAGTGAATCTAAAACTGACTAAATTAATAACAAATAATATATTTACTAAATATATTTAAATAATATTAAAATTATAAAAATTGTTTATTTAGGTTGATTTTAATAAAAATTATATTTATAAATGCATTCTAATTTTGAATCTAGTTGAATTAGTTATTAATAATTCATTAACTATATATTTAAAAATGATAATTACTATAATAAAATCACCCTTTATTAGTGCTCAAAAAATGATTTCTCAGTTATAGAAAAGCATTGAAAAATGTTGTTCTATGAATGGGGGCCTTTATCAGTTCCTTTTTAGTTTAGAGAAATGACACAACTGACTATTATAACAAAAATTAAATTTTTAAATAGCCCAAAAACCCAAATAAATACAATTATATAGTACAATAAGAAACAGGATCGTTATAATGAATATCGAAGTCTAGAAAATATATAAAATAAATAAATTTCATTATTTCACAACATATTTGTACATTTAGTTATTATTACAACATTAATAAATACAATATTTATATATTTGAACATGTTCAGAAGTGCGCATTGATGAATCAAAAATCATTTTGAATTTTAATCAACCTAAGAAATATAAGTTTAATTGAAAAGAGTAATATATAATTAATAAAAAACAATATATTCTTTATTAATAACACTTAATAAATCTAAAACTAATTAGAGTTATAATATTCACATTAAGTCATTCCAATCACACCGTGCAGTGGAACGGTATGAGGTCCATTCCTACACATCATAAATTAATCAATAATCATTAACAAAGAGTTTAGAGAAAATCTAGGAGCCTCATAAAGAAATGTGGTTCATCCTTATCGGTCATAATAGAATCAATTACAATTTTCCATGATTTTTATGAAAATATAGTCTCATTTTCTTAGTTTTTATTTCATGACGTGTGTTTTAAACTTAAATATGATTAGGAACATTCACTTCTAGACATTTGAACCAAATCATGCCTCTAAATGATGTTTTTTTATTTCTATATTCTACAAATAAATCAATTATCATAATCTTATATTTTAATAACAATCCAAGATCATTTTCTCATATTAGAGTATATGAAGTGAGTTTTAAACTAAAATATCACTTTGAAATTGAAAACACATAATTTCAATCATTATGGTCACATAACAATAAATAATGATATAATGTTCATTTCTACATGTCAAAAATCAATCAATAATCATTTTATTATAATTTCCTAAAAAATTTGAGAATGGTTTCTTAGTTTTGAGTATGTGACATGAATTTTTTACTCCTTCAACACTTAAAATTTAAAACACACTTTAGGCCATTTAAATCACACCACATATCATAATTAAAAAAGATTTATTCTTATAGTTCAAAAATAAATCCATGGTAATTTATCTATATTTTCATAACAATCCATTCTTAGTTTCTTAGTTTTGAGCTAGTGACACACATTTTGGACTGAAATATTTCTTTTAAATCAAAAACATGTACTTTTAGTCATACCTATCAAACAACTCCACTGAATGATGTGTGATTAATTCATAAATGTCAATATTGAACAAAATATTATTTTTCTGCAGATTAATTATAATAAAATATAATTTATTATAATCGATTGTGTGATTCATATTTTAAACTAGAAAATCACGTTTAAATTGAAAACGTGCACTTTCAGTCATTATAAGCACATCAAAAACCATAATGACATTTGTTTCATCTTTAAACATCACAAATGGATCGTCAATCATTGATGTAGAGTTTCACAACTATATGATCTTTTTTTATCATTTTTGAGTGTTTGGTGCACATTTTCTTCTTCTTAAACTCTTAAAATGTAAAAACTCACATTAGATCATTACAAGAAGAAAGAACATCAAAATTATATGTGTTTTATTCATAAAGGTCACAAATGAATAATTGGTTATTTTCCTAGAGTTTCATAACAATAAAATATCGTTTTCTCAATTTTAAGAATATGACATATATTCTGAACTCAAATATGACTTTTAAATTACAAATATTCACTTCTAGTCATACCAACTAAACTATTCCTATAAATAACATTTGATTCATTACTACATTCCAAAAATGATTTAACTATTTTTTTCTAGGGTTTTCTAATAATTAAATATCATTTTCTTTGAATTAAGCATGTGCCGAATGTTTTGAACTAAAATATCACATTTAAATTTAAAGCATACACTTCAAGTATTTCTAAGCACATCACATTTTAAAATTACATGAAATTAATTCCTACATATCACAAACAAAACATCAATAATTGAAGTATAATTTTTGTAAAAAAAAATATCATTTTTTATCAGTTTTTAGTCTGTTACACATATTTTGTACTTCTTTAACATTTAAAATGAAAAAATACATGTTAGGTCATTTAAAAGACACTATTCATTATATAGATCTAAATTTCATTACTACAAGTCTTAAATAAATCATAAGTCACTTCCTAAAAGTTTCAAAATAATTTGTCTTTTTTTTATTGGTTTTGATATTTTGATATGTGTTGAAAAAAAATATGACTTTTTTAATGAAAACACACAACTCTACTCATATTGACCGAACCATGACTCTGAATGTTGTTAGGTTCATTACTATATGGTAGAACATAATCAATGAAATTTTTAATATATTTTTCTAACAATTTCTCTAAAAATTGAGAATGTGATGCAAGTTTTAAACTAAAATGTTACTTTTTAATTTAAAATAACATACTTTTTTAAATTTTTAAAACACTAAAAATCCAAATGAAATGTGATTCATTATAAAAAGTGATAATTAAATCATAAATCATTGACTTATAGTTCATGAAAATCCTAATTTAACTTCTTAGTTTTAATCATTTTATTCGAATTTTGAGCTAAAATATGACTTTTAAATTTAAGAAATGTAATTTTTGTTATACTAACCAAAACACACCTTTGAATGATGTGTGGTTTATCCCACATGACAAAAATGAATCAATGGTGATTTTTTAATATTTTTATGACAACCTATGATATATTTCTCAAATTTGTGTATGTGAAAAGTGTTTTAAAATAAAACATCACGTTAAAATTCAAAACACATAGTTTCCATCATTCCAAGCCCACCATGCATTATAATGACATGTTGTTCATTCCAACATGTGAAAAATGAATCATCGATTATTTTCATAGAGTTTCACAAAATTCCTAATTTGTCTTCTTTGATTTAATCTTATGACACACATTTTTAAATATAGATCTTATACTCAATTTTTACATGAGTTTTTATATAATAAAATTAAATAAATAATTTGTAGATAAATTCATTTTCAAAAAATTATTGAACATTATGACACAACTTTTAGGGACCTAAGACACCATGAGAGAGTAAGTGGGATGAATCAGGTTTTAAGAAAAAATTAACTTATTTTAACCTTTTCTCTTTCTTCTCAATATTTCAAGATATTGTTCTCTCATTAGAAAGAATACTATTCAACCTTTGAGTTCTTATTCACAAATATACAGAAATGTAAATGAAAAGAATATAGTGATTTTACCTGGTTCACCTATAAAAGGATACTCTAAGGAGAATACAGTCAACATTGTGCTAGTGTAATAAAATCCACTATAACTCACTAGTTGTGTGGATATAATTTTTAGGTAAGGAAAATCCTCACCAAGTATCAATACCAATTCTTCTCTACTGTGAACTACTTTCAAGAGAGTACTAGGTTTATAGATAATTAAATACATTCCAAGGGATAACCCCTCTTCTTCTCCTATGTGCACTACTTTGGTGAAGGTATTGATTTATAGATCTTGTAAGTCTCTTCATAATTTAAGTACATAAAGGCCCCTATAATAATGATACTTGAAATTCTCATCATAAAATATTGTTGTTGTTGCTCAAATAAGTTTCAAATGTTTCTTCAAATTCTCTTATAGATTTAAAAAATACTTCTAAGTAGAGTTTATTCTTTCATTCTTCAATCTTACATTATGAAACAACAACCCCAATCTCCAGATAATATTCCCTGTAATGGAAATATAATTTACTGAATTTTTTCTTCCATTTCATCAAAAAATCTCACAAATCATTGGCAATTATAAAACCTATTTTTAGGTATTCATACAACACTTTACCTTTGTCATACATAAATGTTTATACATGAACAACACATTATTCCTCTTTAAAACCCAGTCTTCAATATAATATAATCCATCCAAAACTATAACTCTATTTATTTTTATCTTTAATGAATGTGCATGTCGTTCTATCCTTATTTTTGTATTTTTCCTATTGGAACATATAATTCCACTTCTTCTTCTAAAACACATAGTTCGTTTTAACTCATTTTTCTGAATTAATTCTATATTATATGTCTCTAATTCTGCATAGATGGTATCCATATATCCAAAGAATATTTTTAATGTTAAATTTTAAATTCAAACGACAATTAAGTTACAACTTCTCCCACTTCAAATTCAATATTTGGAACTTTTTTCATTTAATGTCTACCATTAAGATTTGAACAAGTAGTTAACAAATGTTAAAATAAGTACCAAACTCACCAGAGTGAATCATGTTAGCCAGACTGTTTGAAATTTCTCTATTTCCATAGGTTTTATTATGATACCATATTCTAGGGATTATATAGTAGGCTTTAAGAAGTTATTCTAAATGTTTTTCAAGCCATCCAGTGTGAACCATGTATTTCTGTGTGGGAATTGAAAATATTATAGTACTAACAAATCTTTTCTGATCTTCCTTTAGAGTGAAATGTATTATTTTGTTATGCATAACACCTTTCACATAACTGGTTTTAGCATAGATATCCTCCACAATTCAACTCCTTGTAGCTTTGGTGGGAACCCTATTTGACTCATTGAAAAATATAGACACACTACATTGAAATCCCTTATTATGGTATAGAATACTTCTTATTCATTATGACTATGGAATAGATATCAACTTCCATGTGGATACATCCAAATCTCTCAAATGACTAAAAATATACCTTCCAAGGTGTAATCTCCCCCTATAGTGTGGAACAATACACTACATTCATACTATAACATAGACTTTTAATCTGTAGCATAAAAGTTGTCTATTACCTCTAAATTGAGCTTTAATCACTTCTAAACTTCTAGAATGGTGTCCAATTAACATCACATATCATGCTATAATTTTTAACCTAAAAAATAGGTCAAACACTGGTAAATGTTTCCATTAAAAACATCACTGTATTGAAAAAATTTCTATGACTAGAATTCTCTTCTACTTAAATTCATCCATGAACCATAAGAATTATCATATCATTAATGCTATCACACATTATCTATATGGATCTATAATTCATGCAATCATTCACATCATTTTCATGATTAACTAAGTGTTAACACTAAGTACACATGTCTAGACATATTCACAACATATCTCATGTAACAAAATATTATGATGGATTCATAATGAATAGAATTATTCCAAGCATGAAATCTAGTGCTTATTTACTAATTTCTCTATTTCATAATTTTAAACAATATATTAATAAATACATACAATAGTTCATGCAACTTATCCACCTAAAATAACCATAACTCTATTCAACATATAATCATTACTTAATATATATTATCAAAAAATATAATACAACATTATGGTTTTAGAAATCTCCTCTATTTTTATTTTTTCTCAATAATATCCATACTGTAAATTTTATCCCACATCGTCAGAAAATATAAACATTTTTCTTACATTTCATATATCAATTTAGGTTTTTCCTAATTTTGACTTGAAAATTTCTCATCATGAATTAAATAAATTCATATTCACTGCTCCCTCTTTGTTCAACATACTTTTTGCACCATATTTTCAAGATAATTCAACATCAAATAATACCTTTGAAAATTATATATTTAGAGGGATTATACTCCTCCTTCGTATTCTCTTTAAAATTTATTGACGTATCACTTGTAGAAATAATATCAAAAAATTGAAAATACTATAAATAAGACTTCAATTAACTTCTAATCAACATGCATAGATATTTTCATTCTTTTCAAGAAATATCAATGACTGAATTTACCACTTGGAAGTAAATCATCAAAAAATCCTATAATCCTAATAAGATGAAGATTTATGTAGGAAACAAGAGTCAATTTTTCTTATATTAGTCACTAATTATCATCCAACACTTGAAAACTAAAGCAATTTAGAATTCTAAATATCAATCATCCTATGATCTCAAACATATCACAAAAAAAATTCATGCATAATGAGTTAATAATGGGATTGTAATATACACCATATTTAGAATCAATTAATACAACCTGTAATAAATTGATAAAAATTGGAGTGATTTAAATTTATTTATTAATAGTAAAAATGGGGGTACATTGTTTTTTCTATATCTCATTAGAATCCTAAAATATACTCAGATGATACGATATTTTTTAGTATAAAAAAACATATTTTGCAAATAAAGCTGTAACTTTGTTTCTATTTCTTAAATGGGATGTCCATCAAATTTTTAAGGAATTACATCCCTCTATAAGTTTTGATACCATTTAAATAATTCGAGAAATGTATTGATACCATTTGAAAATTTCATATATGACTTTGACACCAATTTCACATATAATCTAGATTTAACTCCAACATTAGTTCAGCAATCCAGCATACTCATACTAATTACACTTGTGAAAAATGATTGATAGGACTTTTTAATCGTGATGTGTCTTAAAAACACTTTCAACTCTTTATATATATCTTCATATTCATAAGAATTAATCTTTTTATTTTCTTTACACAACTATTGATACAACATTGTAAATCATGATTGACTTTGATACTATTTATAATTTTTTTATCATTTCATGAGATTCTAAATTTAGTAATCCTCTTAATCTCTCATAAAACTTTTAATCTAAAGTTATGAATCTATTTCTAAGATAATGATAACATCACTTGTATGTGATACAACTTATTGAAATATATTTATGCTTTTAAATCCATTAATTGTCTTCTTTCAATGCACACAAAGTGCATACTCATAATCAAATAATGCACACATAATGAATATTCCACTTTCTATGCACCCATGTTATTTGAATATATATACTACATGGATCGTTTCTCCCTATTAATGATTCATAAAATAAATATACACCTTGAGGAGAGGGATTACCTCCAATATCCACAATTTGAGGATTTTGGTTAGTCATGATAGGACAACCCTTTTTATCTACTCTTCTTCCAAAATAATCTCTAAGTAACACCATATAAACAAACAACTTCCTAGATGTTTAAACATTAATTCTTATTCTTAAATATCTTTATTTTCATCTTATTTGTGAGAATCATATCACTACTAAAAGTCTCATTCTTTAATGCATTATCTATGCATTTGTTTACTTGCTTCATTATCCATGAAATAGAGACTTCACTAGTTTTAAACTCATGATTTGTAGTGGTATGGGTCAAACACTAAATAATACTTCTTTTTTTTCCTCTATTACAAAATGAGTGAATTCTAAATTCTTCCTTTATCTACAAGATTTCATCTTTTACATCTATGGTTATTATTGTAACTTATCATAATTGGAATTCTGATATACATTCCTTGTATAATTTACTTCTTGTATCCTTTATTATCTTCTTCTCGTATTACAACACCTTGAAATATGACCTTTTTTACCACATTGATAATATTTTTTTATAATTATTGTTATTTTTTATCTTTATCCTATTCTTATTTTCCTTCCACAATGGATTCTATGAACAATCCTTCAAATACACTTATGGAATTTCTCTTTTCCTTTCCACTTAAAATCCTTAAAATTTTATAAATCTAGTTTTTATGAGGTATATATTTATCTCCCACCTTTTCATGACTCGTTCCTATCAAAAGAGTTGATAATATCTCCATTTCACTTTCATTCAGTTTTTTTCTATATTATCTTGTTATGTGACCAAGTTTAGAACAAATATAGCATCTCCCAAGGAAAAATTCATGATTTTTAATAGACTTACATGTTTGTGATTTTATAGAATGTTTCCTAATATTGTTCATCTTAGAATTATTCTAACACACATCCATTTTGTGTCTTAAGATACAACAATAATAACATAACTTTAAAAACAATTCTAAAATTTTCATTTTCAGATATGATATCTAGTTTCTTCTTCTCTATTGAATTTAAATTTCATTTCAACTTACTATGAATTTAATTTTACATAAAATAATCTTCAGTAAACGCACTCTTCTTTAACAATTTAATATCTTTCCAAAGATTTTCAATCTTAATATCCCTTTCCTTCAATAATACATTAAAATTTAAAATGTTATAATTATTTTATTTATATATAATCTTCAATTTTCTTTTATACTATACTCTTATAACAAATATTTATTCTTGATGAAGTTTCCCCTTTTCCATGTTCAATTTCAAATCATGAACAAATTTTTAATTATATTTTTCATTTATATAATTAACTCTTGTGATTCCATCTCATCCTCAAACAATTTTTTATTTTCTTCATTTGAATCTACTATTTCAGAAGAAATATTTTCTTATATAGCCTTTTAGAATTGTATTTTACCCTTTAAATATTTAAGGTCCTTTTCTTTTCTGCACAAACAATCTATATATTTACCAAATCATCTGGTTGTATCTTTTATACTAATATCTTATAAGTACTCAAATTATTTTAAACATATGTATTTATATTTAAAAAACCTATATTATAGTGTTAGATTCAAATATTCACAATGAATAATTTTTGTTCCCCTCCTTAGTAATACCCACCATCTTGGTTGACTTATTATTATTGATATTCTTATTCTTGTTTTTTCCCTTATGGATATATGAAATTATTTAGCAACATATTTGATTTTTTGATCTTTAACTATTTCTAAATCTACACTAGTATATAAAAACTAGTATTCTTCTCCCAACACAAATTATTCACCATATAATTATTAAAATTTTAACCACATCTATTTTCATGTAATGTATTGATATATCATCTTAAATAAATATTCTTCCAGTAAATTCTTTAGTTTCTTCTTAGAGTAATTATCAAAACCCAAATTTCTGTATTCTGAATCATATATAATACCATGCCAACTTGACAGAAAATATAGACAACATAATATTCTGAGAGATTCCAATGTGTACTAAAAAATATAATATGAACTCATTCTTCAAGTTTGAAAAATAATTTCCACTAAATAATTGGTCCTTTACAAGATATTCCATATTGTTAACAGTATACACAAACCAAATATGTAAGGTTAAATCCTCAATAAAACCTTTAGGCTATAATACCACTTGGGACACCCTGAGGTTGAATCAAGGTGTAGGTAGAATTTATCATCTTTTAACACTATGTTATTCTAATCACTTCTTTAGGATCGTGTTCCCTAATTAGAAGGTACGCTATCCAACATTTTAGTTCTCCTTCACACATAAACACACACACAAAAATATCTGTGTGTGTGTGTGTGGAAATGTAAATTCATGAAACATAATGATTTTACTTCGTTCACCTATAAAAGGATACTCCATGGCGCATACACAAAACATTAATCTAGTATACTATAATCCACTATAACTCTCTATTTTATGGATACATTATTTAGGTAAGGGAACTCCTCGATAAGGCTTATTACCTATTATTTCTTTCACTACATTCAAGAGGGTTATAATTAGGGATAACAAACTACTTCGGAAGGGTCAGTCCCTCTTATTCTCATGTTCACAATATTTTGGTGAAGGTATAAATTTAATACATGTAGGTCTCTTCTCAGTTTAAGTATATAAAGATCCCTTCAATAATGTTTCATGAAATATACATCATAAAATATTATTGTTGATTATATAATGAATTTAAAATGTTGCTTACAATTCTCTTCAAAATATGAACTACTCATTGTTAGTAAATTTTAGTGTTTGATTCTTCAATCTTACTTTAAACATTAGTAGACACAAACTCTAGATAATATTCATAGCAATAGAAGTATTCTTTATTTCATTTTTCCTTACTTTTCTTCAAAAAGCAAGATAAATATTTTACAATCCTCAAACTTATTTTTTAGGTATGCATTCAACAATTTATCTATGTCAAACCTAAATATTCTTACATACACACAACATTCTTCCACTCCAATAATCAATATGATATATGATATATTCTAGAAAAAACTCTATCTCTTTCATAGAATTGATCTTTAAAGAATGGTCATGTCATTATCTCCTTTTTTGTCTATTGGAACACAAAGTCCCATTTCATTTACTAGAATACATAGTTCACTTTTCTCTTTTTTTTTTCTTCTCCCTGTCAGAACACAGTCCCACTTCATTTCCTAGAATACATTGTTCCTCTTTTCTCCTTTTTTTTTAAATTTCTTATATAATATAAAAGTAAATTTATATCTTTATTAGTTATAATCTTTAATGAATGTTGATGTTGTTATATCCTTTTTGTTTTCAATGGGAACACACAGTCCCACTTCATTTCCAAGAATACATAGTTCCAATTTTCTTATTTGTTTTGCCTTCACCCTATTGGAACACATAGTCCCACTGCATTTCCTAGAATACACAGTTCATCTTTTCTCTTTTTTCTGAGTTTTTTATATAATATAGAAGAAACTCTATCTCTTTTTTCATTCTGGTATTTATTTAATGTTCATGTTGTTATCACCTTTTTGTTGTCTGTTGGAACACATAGTCCCACTTCATTTCCTAGAATAAATCATTCCTCTTTTATCCTTTTTTATTTTCTCCATGTTAGAACACACGTCCTACTTCATTTCATAGAATACAAAGTTCTTATTTTCTTCTTTTTTTGAATTTATTCTATAAAATATATCTAAAATTATACATAAAAAATATATATATGTCCAAATAATAGTTTTAATTTTAAATTTTAATTTGAAAATATTCTTAACTATCAACTTTTCCCACTTTAAATTCATCCTAAAGATCTGTGGTGTAAAACGTATTTCACTTGACTAGTTGTGGTACTGAAATCCTCTAATGAGAAACTCCGTGTAGCTTTGGTGAGAACACTATTTGAAACAATGTAGAGAAATTACATAAATTATTACTTTCTATGGTGTAGAATACTTCTTCATTAATTTAACTATGTTTTGAACATTGAAAGTAGTGTGGATACATCCAAATCCATAGTGCGACTAAATAGTTTTCTTACCCTCCATGGAGTAACCTCCTTCTATGGTGTGGAGCTACACAATACATTCTCATACTATAGTGTATCAATTTGGATTTTTATGATAGTGTTTGGGGTCCTCCGGCCCCCATCTATCTTTAGAACCATTAAAGGTAAGAAAAACATATATAAAGGAGTGAATAAATAACTAAAAATTCAATGTGGGACATCCTCCACACATGTTTATTATGCACTTAAATGAAATAAAATCACCCCATGCCACTTGTGAGTCATTTAACTTGAATAGAAATCCCTACTGATCAGTATAGCAGGCTGTCACCACTGCACTATGGTCCTCCAAGACCGATGAATGGGGAGATCAACATCCACTAGAAAATTGAAAACCATTATGACGTAGGCTTCTCCCTTATGGTATAGTATACAAGGAAGACTGAACTGATGAAGATCCACTTCCACATGACCATCTAGCTATATTGTAGCAACTGTTGGTCTAAAGGGGAAGAAACAAGTCAACAGTGTTGTCAATCGCTATTGTGCTATGGTTTTCTTGAAGAAGAAGATGCATGAAGGGGTTGAGCCATAGTGATAAAAGAGATTTTATAGAGGGTTTTAAAATAGAAGAACAATGTTTTGAAAAGGATTTGTTGTGCCATAGGGTTGACATGACCCCCATGAAGGAATTAAAATTCATAAAGTCTAGTTTTTAAGGAATATTTCCTATATAAGGTTTCACTATGGAGACGTGTATCTATAGCTATGTTGTGGAGGTGTTGATATAGGAAGTGGTGTGTTCGATAAATAAATGGGATCTTTATCCACGGATATTCTTTTAAACTACATTACATGCATGGATATGTACATGCTACATTGATGTAATCCCCCCACCCCCAGCCTACACTACTACACATATTCCCTTTTACAATGTACAAAATGGATTTTAACAGTGCTAAAAAGGGTTGTTAATAAAATTGTTGATAAAAGGGGTCCCCTATATAATTAATATTTTAGTTTTGATAAAGGCCACCCTTTATCAATGCTCAGAATAGGGCTGATAAAGGCCTAGTTGGCTACAATGTGATGTTAATATAACAACACACCCAACAAAAACCTGTAATTTCAAATAGTGCTATATAAATTTAATGTGATGCCATGAATACAAAAATTTCTACCCATAGTATATAAAAAACACAACTATATGCATTTCAGACAATGTTTTATATAATTACTTTTACAATTTTCTAACAAACATTTAAAAACATTAATGTTTTAACTTTTGATGTATGTGATCCCCTCTCAAAAATGTCTTCCGATGGTATCATTTTTCGAAAAAATAATCTCAAACTATGAAAAATATTCCACCTATATAAGAAAAAAAATATTATGTTAGTAATACTATAAATAAATAAATTAAACATTAATATGAAAGAATACATTAATAAAATGTCAATATTTGAAAAAAATACACATTTAGAGTGATATCAGTCACACCATGTGTCATATTGAAGTGAGGTTGATTCCTACACATCACAAATGACTCATATATAGTTTTCCTAAAGTATCAAAACAATACAAATGTTTTTTCATTGTTTTCAGTATGTCACTTGTTATTTTTAATAAAATTAATGTCAATTTTAAATGAAAAGACACACTTGGAGTCATAACATTCACATTGTGCATCGTATTGAAGTGTGATTGACTCCTACACATCAAAAATTACTCATGAATTGTTTTAAAAAATCTTCAAAACAACACTAATATTTTTTCTCTATTTTTAGTACAAAAGTTATGTTTTTTTACTAAAATGTCATCTCAAACTAGAAGCATCCATTTTGAGTCATACCAGTCACATCATAAGTTTGATTGATGTGATACTACTTCATACATGTAAGAAATGACTTATGAATTGATGTCATAAATTATCAAGAAAATTGGTACATGTATTCTTGGTTTTTAGTGAGTGACTCATTTTAAACAAAAATGAAAATTTTAAATCGATTAAGGAATATTTTTGTCATATCAGTCACCCCATGCGTTGGATTGAGGTGGGGTTGATTCATACACATCAAAAATGAATCATCGAACATTTTCCTAATGTATCAAAACAATATGAATGTTTTTTTATCAGTTTTCAGTATGTAACTTATTTTCTATACTAAAATTAATGTCAATTTTAAATAAAATGACACACTTTGAGTCATAGTGGTCACAATGTGCTTCATATTGAGGTTTGGTTGACTCCAACAAGTCACAAATGACTCATGGATCATTTTACTAAAGTATCAAAACAATCTGAATTCATTTAATCTATTTTTAGTATGAAAGTTGTTCTTTTTTACTAAAATGTCATTACAAACTAGAAAAACACGTTTTGAGCAATATTGGTTGCTTTGTGCATTAGTTTGATGTGAGACTCCTTCATACATGTCCAAAATGACTTAGTAATCAATTTCCTAAATTATCATAAAAATTGGAGCGTGTTTTCTTATTTTTCAGTGAGTGACACATTTAAACTAAAATGTCAATTTTAAACTGATAACATAAACTCTTAGTCATACTGATCACATTGTGCATCAGATTGAGGTGGGGTTGATTATTACATGTCAAAAATGACTCAAGGATAGTTTTCATACATTGTAAAAATAATATGAATTCATTTTTTAGGTTATCAGTAGGTCACTTGTTTTTTTACTAAAATTAATGTAAATTTTAAATAAAAAGACACACTTTGAGTCATATCAGTCACACTGTGCATTGTATTGAGGTCTGGTTGACTCGAACACATCACAGATGACTCATGGATTATTTTATTGAAGTATCAAAACAATATGAATGTGTTTTATTAGTTTTCATTATGAATGTTGTGTTTTTTTACTAAAATTTCATTTCAAACTAGAAACATGCATTTCAAGTCATACTGATCTCATCGTGCATTAGTTTGTCATGATACTGTTTCATACACATCACAAATGAATTATGAATCTCTATCTTAAATTATAAATACAATCGGATTGTTTTCTTTGTTTTTATTAAGTGACATGTTTTAAACTAAAATGAAAATTTTAATCTAATGACATAATGTTTTAGTCATACCGGTCACACTGTGTGCCTGATTGTGGTGGGTTTAATTATTACACATCAAAAATGAATCTTTGATCATTTTCCTAAAGTATCCAAACAATAAAAAAGTTTTTTATTGGTTTTCAGTATGTCATTTATTTTTTTACTAAAATTAATGCCAATTTAAATAAAAAGACAAACATAGAGTCATACCTGTCACACCATCCATCCTATTGAGGTGAGGATAACTCTTATACATCAATAACAACTCATGGATCATTATCCTAAAGTATCAAAACAATGATAATGTGTTTTCATGGGTTTTATTATGAAAGTAGTGTTTTTTCACTAAAATAAAATTTCAAACTAGAAACATGCATTTTGAGTCATGATGGTCGTATCTACATTGCTTTGACATGAGACTACTTCATACACATCACAAATGACTCACAAATCACTATCCTAAATTATCAAGGCAATTGGAGTGTGTTTTCTTGGTTTTCAATGAGTGACATGTTTTGAACTAAAGTATCATGTTTAAACTGATAACAGAAACATTTAGTCATTTTGGCCACACTATGAGTCAAATTGAGGTGGGGTTGATTCCTACACATAAAAAATTAATCAAGGATCATTTACTAAAGTATAAAAAAATCTGAATGTTTTTATTCATTTTTCATTATGTCACTTGTTGTTTTTACTAAAATTAATGTCAATTTTAAATAAAAAGACACACCCTGAGTAATACCGGTCACATCATGCATTATATTATGGTGAGGTTGACTCATACATGTCAAAAATTACTCATGGATAATATTAATTAAGTATAAAAACAATTCAAATTCATTTTCTTGGTTTTTAGTATGCAAGTTGTGTTTTTTTACTAAAATGTCATTTCAAAATTGAAACACACATTTTTGAGTCATATTAGTCACATAATGCATCAGTTTAACATGAGAATACTTCATAAATATCACAAATGACTTACGAATCAATTTATTGAATTATAAAGAAAATTGGAGTTTGTTTTCTTGGTTTCCTATGAGTGACACTTTTTGAACTAAAATGTCAGTTTTAAACTAATAACGAAAATTTTTAATCATACCAGTCACACAATGTTTCATATTGATGTGAGGTTAATTCCTATATATCAAAAATGACTCATGGATAATTTTCCTAAAGTATAAAAACAATACAAATATGTTTTCGTTATTTCCAGTATGTCACTTATTCTTTTTACTTAAATCAATGCCAATTTTTAAAAAAAAAGACACACTTGGATTCATATCAGTCACACTATGCATCATATTGAGGTGAGGTTGAATCCTAAATGTCAAAAATGACTCATGGATTATTTTACTAAATTATAAAAATAAAATGAATGAATTTTCTCACTTTTCAGTATGTCAGGTTTGTATCTTTACTAAAATGTCATTTCAAACATGGAACGTAAATTTTGGGTCATACGGGTCGCATCATGCGTCAATTTGACATGAGACCACTTAATACATGTTAAAAATTACTTATGAATTTCTTTAATAAATTATAATGAAAATCAGAGTGTGTTTTATTTGTTTTTAGTGAGTGACATGTTTTGAACTAAAATGTCAATTTTAAATTGATAATGGACACTTTTGGTCATACTGGTCACACTGTGTGTCAGATTGAGGTGGAGTTGATTCCTACACATCACAAATGACTCATGGATCATTTTTATAAAGTATAAAAATAATATTAATGTGTTTAATAGGTTTTAAATATGTCAGTTTTTCTTTTTACTTAAATTAATTCCATTTTTAAATTAAAAGACACACCTGGAGTCCTACCAGTCACACCGTGTGTCGTATTGAGGTGTGGTTGACTTATACACATCAATAATGTCTCATGGATCATTTTCATAAAGTATCAGAACAATATGAGTAAATTTTCATGGATTTTAGTATGCCAACTGTGTTTTTTTTACTAAAATGTCATTTCAAACTAGAAACACACATTTTGAGTCATACGAGTCACATCATATGTTAGTTTGATGTGAGATTGTTCATACATATCACAAATGACTTCAAAATCACTTTAATAAATTTTCAATATAGTTAGAGTGTGTTATCTTAATTTTCTGTGAGAGACACGTTTTCAACTAAAATGTCAATTTTAAACTGATAAACGATATTTTTAGTCATACCAATCACATTATGCACCAGATTGAGGTGGAGTTGATTTTTATACATCAAAAATTAATCATAGATCATTTTCCTAAATTATCAAAAAAATTGAATCCATTTTCTTGGTTTTCATTATGTCACTATTTATTTTTAATAAAATTAATGTCAATTTTAAATAAAAAGACACACTTGGAGTCATACCAGTCACACCTTTGGTCGTATTGCGGTTTTTTTGACTCTTACACATAAAAAATAACTTATGGATCATTGTATTAAATTATCAAAATAATCAAAAAGTTTTTTCTTGGTTTTCAGTATGTCACTTATTCTTATTCCTAAAATTTATGTCGATTTTAAATAAAAATAAGCACTTTGAGTTATACTGGATACACCATACATCATATTGAGGTGTATCTGATTCCTATGCATCACAAATGACTTATATATCATTTTTCTATAGTATCGAAATAATCAGAATTTGTTTTCTTAGTTTTGAGTATATCAGTTCCCTTTTTTACTAAAATTAATGTCAATTTAAAATAAAAAAAATAACTTAGACTATGTTACTATAATATAAAATATATAATATTATGAGGAAAAATATATTATATTAAAAAAAACTTTACCTTGTAATTTAATTCTGATTTTCAGCCTCGAATTCTTATCTCTCTCGAGCATTAGCATCTTCGAAAAAACCACCTCAACTCAAAAAAAATGAATCCACCTGTATAAGAAAACAATTATTATGTGATTAATACAAAAAATAAGTTAATTAAACAATAATGTTTTCTATTTTTTCATTGTAGACACTTCAGAAACATTGAGGAGAATAATTAATTTGTTTTGATATGTGTTTGGAAAGTGATATCTTATTATATATACCCTAATAATTTTCTAATTTTAGAACTTTTCGTCGTCCTCATGCTTATCCCCTAACCCCATTCCTTGTTTTTCATGATATTGATTCACCTCCCTATCATAAATGAATCCTTTTTAAAATATTATCTAAATAATATATATTTCTTTTTAGTTCTTAAACATTGGATGTAGTGTATAAAAATTTGAAAAACACCATCATTCATGGTCGGTTTCATGGATATCCATGCATTGAGTCCAGGAAATAAATTTCTAGAGTATCCAAATTGACATAAATGGGTATCCAATGTTTCCTAAAAAAAGGAATAAGTAATTAAATAAATGAAAATATATTTTATATGATTAAATTTTAGAGTTCTACCTCTACATCATTGGTATTAAAAAGAGTCTGTCGTCAATAAGTTTTCTTTCAAACGATATGACCAAACCTCATCCTTTTTTTGGAATCTATTTTTGGTTGTTCTATAGAGGAGATATGAGGACTAACGAGTCAAAGAAACATGGGGAAATCCCTTCAATTTTTTTATATATACACCTTCTAGAAATATGAAATGTATTTAGTCACAATTAACATAGTATATCTGCTTTTGGAAAATCAAATCCTAGAAACAAACCTCATGTATGCATTTATAATTGATCCACCTAGCCATTCATAGTCAACAATTTCACTTACATTATTAACACCAATAAATTCTTGAACTCCCTATATTTATATTTTTTCTACAAAATAAATTTTTTGAGTATAACCATTTTTTAACTTTTTATCCACATGAACCTTCAATGACAGTAAATGTAGATATAGAACGGGAAGGGTAAATGTGATTTTAGTATATCTTTTCAATCATTTGGTCAATCCTTTAGATTTTTTTGATCTGTTCTTTCATTTCACCCCCTTCCCTTTGTCTGTTTGTAATAATATTTATTGGTTTAGACATTTTTTTATAAATTGTTAATGGTTTAACTTGAAAAATAAATTGGAAATGAATACCTCTTTATTGACATGTTTTTTTATAAGATGTCACAACCATGTGATGAATATTCCAAAATCTTGATCGACCTTATAAATATCTTCCTCCTTAATTAGAATAGGTATCTTGGTGCTCGGCTCAGGTTTTATGCTAATTGACCCTTGCACATGACTTTTTGGAAGTGGTTTGTTGTGTAGCATGTCTTTTTAGATATCAAAAACTGTAGCCCTCGCTACAAGGCATTGGGTGGGTGTTGATAGATATAAATCACATTCATTATCACCCTATAGAATATCAGTATAGAAAAGTAATCTGTGACTTTCAAATTCACATTTCACATACAAAATTATTAGAACATTTATTTCCTTAACTAAGATAGATTTTTTAGGGGAATATCTCGCCTCAAAACTGGTGGGATGGGGCAGGATCTTAACGTGATAGTTATTCTTGAGTTCTTTATTCTCTTTTCTTCCCCCAATAAAAGTGTCTACCAACTCTCTCTACCATTGGAATTGTTATTCAAGGGTAGGTATTCTTTCTCTCATATGTTTCATTTAATCACTTTGATCCTCCTATTGTTTTTTTCTCATAATGTGTTTGGGGTGTCACCCCAAAAATCATACCTCTAACACGTCCATAATATGTTGGTCACTTCAAGGAAACCAATAGTAATTTTTTATTTGGTACTAGTGCTATTGATTCCTATGACTATGTCACATAGAAAATGTAGGAAAATAAGAAATCATTTTTATGTAATAGCGATTTAAAGAAAAACAAATTTTTATTATGTCATACTTAAAAATGTTTCCCACACATTTTGTGTATTTTCATATATTAGTATCCCATTATTATTTAAACATTCCTCCTTCTATAGAGCATGGTGTGGGATGGAAGTGGATTTGGATTTGGGGTCATCAATCTACATAAAAATAGAGGAACATAATTTTGTTGTTGTTTTATGTCACATAAAATTATTACGGTAGATTTAAAATACATACCAGTTTTTTTTCAAGTGAAGCGTACCCCATCTTTGCATTACTGTAGGGCTACGTTGGTTTTACTTCTCATTACTTGTTTATAGCCCTCGTTTTTGGTTTCAGAAATAAAAAATTTTCAATCAAAGTGATGAATCCACATATCATCAGACAATGTATTACTAGCCACAATGTTCCTAAAAAGAAAAATTCACACGAGGAACAATAAATACATCCCATGCTTCTGGGGTTATTAGGTGTGTATAGATAATCTGGGGGAGTGGGTTTATTTTACCTTCAACATCTTTAAGAAAATGTCTTGTTATAATTTTTTGAAAGCCTCTGTGAATCATTCTAGAAATCATTAATACATATTTGTTTTGGGAGTCATTTAATATAAATGCACTCTACAAGATATGATAAAAAGTAAGTCAATGTTTCATTAATTTATTTTTTAGTAAAATCAAGAAATAATATCATAATGTTACTGTAATATCTTCTGACACATTTTCTTATGCTTGGCCACAACATGGTGTCATGAATCTACATCAATCAGAACATGTTACCGAGTGATGATTCCAATATAACTACGGAATATATCCTTGTTGGGGTTAACATGCTAGAATTAAATATTCTATCTAACCTCATAATTGATGCCTTTTATTTTGACCTTGATTATTTTTTCTAACCCCATCAAACTACAGTGCTCATATTTTTTCTACGTTGTCGGTCCTTCTTCACCTACTATTTTTTTAGATTCAACATCTTCAATATGTTCCTTTGGAGTGGTAGAATCAGCATTTGCATATGGTCATTATACCTTTGCACTGGGAGCATTAACAGGTTTATAAACCTTTTCTTCCTCAATATTGGGAGCACTAGCACATGAAAAAGGTTGTTGTTCCTTTTCACAACGAGTAGAAGTAGATTCAAAGACCTTTTGTTCCTCTGGATTTTAAGCACTATCTGGTAAAGAATTCATTATCTAAATAAGTGTTTAAACATTTAATTGAGAGTAAATAAATGTAGTAGCAATCTTATAATAACATGAGGTAACATGATGTATATTACAAAAAAAATATAACCTGATTATTGAACTCTCTTTTTTTAAGTATGAAGGGATTTTACCCCTCTATCGAATATCCAAATCCCTTCATTATGGTATCCTCTGATATAGAAATTGTCATCTACATTGAGACCACTATGAAATGATTGTGATGTCCTAATGAAAGGGCCATCCTTAGATGAATTTTCATCTGACCCTTCAGTGGTTTTGGTCTATAACAGAACAATTGACAAATTTTGGTTTGTGGTATCTGGAATATAATATATATATATATATATACTACCTTTGATTCCATTATAAATGGTTCATCTTTGTACCCTTCCTTACTGCAATCAACTTTCATAAATTCCCATACATCTATTTTAACAGCACTCTTATTATCAATCCACTTTCATTAAAAAATCAACACTTAGAATTTTGTATATTATAACTTTCATATTTGTTTAATTATGCCGAAGTATGACATATTTGCGTAATTTGTATTTTTTTCCTTAGTACCAGAAACATGCAATGCTTCATCGACAAGTGTAACTCCACTATTTTTCATGGTACTATCTTCATAATGTTCATTTTTATAAAATATATAATGATTAATTAAATAACCATTTTATGATAATACATACATTCTTGGTCCTTCATCTAGCCATCTAAGTCGTTCAAAAATTGAATCTGGATTCTCATTTAACTCCTTAAAAATATGGTCTCAAAACCATCCTATAAAATATTTATTATGTTTATTTGATAACAATATTTCAACCCTTGATGGATTCAAATGCCTAATAATTTATTTTTGGGTTTCAACATATGGTGAAACATCCAAACTATTATGAAAAATGTAAAGGTGGTCCTGCTCCTAATCTATAATATTGATTATGAAAACATCTCTTCCAGAAATTATTTCACCCATAAGCCTATTAGTTTGATGATATTTTGGTAGACCAATGATTTCAACACCAGACAAGTATTTGGTACAGAATTCAACAGCTTCCTCAAAAATATATCACTTCACAATACAACCCTCTATCCAACTTCGATTTTTGACAGACCCTTTCAAAATATTCATATATCATTCAAGGGGGTGCATCCATATATAGTGTATAATACCGCATAATCATAACTTTCACACCAAGGGAACCATAAAATGAACCATCACATCAAAGAATGTTAGTGGGAAGAACATTTCCAATTCACTTAATATGATGGAAATTTATCTTTCCAAATTTGGAAAATTATTTGGGTCTGTAACATTTTTACATATAGATTTAATGAAGTAATAGAGATTGGATAATTTATGATATAAATTCTTGAAAAAAATGAAACATAAAGCTATATGAATTAGATCTTAAATCAAAACATGGCATCCATGTGATTTCAGACCCTTTAACTTTAAATTGGGTTTTGACATGACGTTTTTTATATTCGATGAATACTGCTTTGGAACCTTTACATCATTAAATAAGTTGAAAAACTGATATATCTCTTTCTTGGAAAGAGTGTAAGAATATGGAGGAAGAAAACTTTGTATTTCACCCTTCATTGGAGCCAAATCTTCTCATATTCTCATGTCAATCATGTCCAACCTAGCCTTAATTTCATCCTTTTTCTAATTGGTGAATTTAGCAACATGATGATGAGACTATCACATAAATTTTTTTCAACATTCATAACATCAAGAAAATGTTTGAAGTATAGATAATTCCATTATGGTAATTCAAAATAATGATTGATTTTTTCAACTAGTTTTCGTAAGGTTTTTTGAAAATGGTTTCCCAAAATCAATGTCTACATATTTTACATTCTAAAATAGTTGATCACCTATTATTGGAGATAGTGTTGTATGTTCTTCTGAACTTCCATCAAGTGATTTCATCCAAGATCTGTAATTATTCTTTCAGGGTAAAAATTTGTGATGTCCTAGAAACAAAGTTTTTGATGAATATTTTAACCTAATTGACTTTAAAACTTTTTGGAAAATGGTACACCCTTAAGTTCCTTAAATGTTATATCCTAAAAAAATTCCATATGTAGGAAAGTTATTTATCCTCCCATAATATATGGCTCTCAATGTGAAATCATCATTTCCGTAAACATCATACAATATAACACCTCAATTCCATAATAATTTTAAATCTTTGATCAATGGATCTAATTAAACATCAATATCATTACCCAATTGTTTTGGTCCTGATATAAGCATAGACAACATGATGAATTTTTCTTTCATGCATAACCATGGTGGAAAGTAATAATTTACCAACATAATAGGCCATGTATTATGAGTACTTCTTTGAAAACCAAAAGGATTCACTCTATCTGTAGATAACACGAGATTAAGGTTTCTTGTCTCATTTCAAAATTTGAGATACTCATGATCAATTTTCTTCCACTGAGGAGAGTATATTGGGTGATGTATTTTACCATATTTATTTCTTGTATTTTTTACCATATCAATTTTCATGCAGTCTCCTCGCTTCTATATAGGTGACTAAACCATATAATGAATGTAAAGTACCATATAACTTTCTTAGGACCAGATTAATATTTTTTTTATTGAGACGCACCACACTTTGGCCATTCTATAAGTGATTTTTGGTCCTTTAAAAATAACATACAATCATTTAAGAAGGCGTGTATTCTTTCTAAAATCATACACATTGAGTGTAGTATTAATTTGGCATCCTATGTTCAGATTTGGAGCTCGTTATCTTCTAGGATCATTTCATTCAAGAGAGAAATTAGATCTATAAAACTTGTTTCCCTTCGTCCATTTCCTTCATTAAAATTATATAGCTTCAGTATGGCTGAAAATATTTTATATTTAGTGAAACCAGCATATAATGATGTCTTTGCACAACTCTTTAACTTCTAAAAAAATTTGGGCAATCCCAAAGTTCAGCTTCAACTATCCCTATCATTTCCTCAATATTATCTTCATCATCATTCACATCTGTAATCACATCCTTGATATGGGATTCTTTATTATCCACAATTTTAATCTTATCAAATGATCCATAAAATGTAGTGTTGTCTTAAATACTAGCTATATTCGCTTTTTCCCCATTTTTATTCCAAAATTTATAACCACGATGTAATCTGTGACAGATCAAGTGTTCTTTCAACTTCCCTAGACTAATTTTTCTTCAATAAAACTATTGTAAACATAGAAAAATGATTTGAGAAGGTTTATATTCATTATATTTTACAAACATGATGAACTATTTCACTCCATCTTCATATTCTTTTGTGAGCCGATTGGAATACATCCATTATTTATTCACTTCCATCCCATTTTATTTGGTAATGTTAATATTTAATAAAATAAATAAACAAAAGGGGCCTTTTAAATAAGGGGAACTCAATATTCGAATGATATTTATTATTTCATTTTTTTCTGAGACTCATCCCCTTAGATGCTAACACCAAACCAAAAAAAAAGATGTAATTGTAGAGGACTCCCCAAATTTAAACCATGTAGGTGATATTGGATGCAAAGTAGGTTTAAGACTATTAATGGGGTTAAACATTAATTCACTTTTTCCATGAGTGAGGTCATGATGTATATTCTATGGGTTGGATAGAGTTAGTGGAATTCCCTTTCCATGGTGTTATTATCAATCTACTTATCTTCCCAATATTATATAATGGTTTTTCAAATTATATAAAAATATAAACATAAAAGATAATGGAAAAACTATATTTCAGATGTCCTTTGAAAACTATTTATAAAATCACACCTGAAATCCCATAAAAAATGACCATTTACACATATTCATCTTTAAAATAAAATTCCCTTTTTAAAATAAACAAATCATTTCCAAGCACTCTTTCACAAATACACAATTATTATTTTTTAATTCAATGAAACATCATGAACTAATAGTCTTAATCACTTAAAAGGAGTGATAACTCTCTATATTTCACAAATTTTAATTTAAAACTTCACACATCCCTTGTTAAAATGAAACCAGTTTTAAATACAATTTCAAAACACTCACATCCCTTTATGAAAGCCAATCGGGTGATTTGAAAAAAGTGGCATGAAACTTAAGTCCATGATAAGTGTTTAAATAATTATAAATCTATTTGAGACCAAAAAAGGGTATGTTGAACACAAATAAGTTTTTAAGAAACATTTAAAAATAATTAAATCATTTTAAAATGGGCACTTAGCCATTTTAACAAAGACATAAATCCCAAGAAAGGAACTTTATAAAAGATACATGAATCAAAAATAACCAACATTTTATAAAATATAAAAGCTATAAAAGGTTTATACATGATCAAATATATGAAGGTAAACCAAAAATAAATTAATTTTCAAGATAGGCATTTTATAATAAATAAATTAAAATAACACAAAATAAATATTGTATCTTTATTCCCTATGGTGACCTCTACATCCCATTATCATTATATCTTAAATAATTGACTATGTAACACCACTATAAAATTGTAAACCTTTCCTTTTACCTATATCATAGACAACTAAGTCTATATATGATCCAATGTGTATATATATGGTGTGAGTCAAAAGCCTAGTATGATATCATCAACAATTTTATAATATTCATTTTTTAAGACAAACCAAAAAATCTAGATTTAGGGAAAATAATGAAAATAATTTTATAAAATAGGGTTGAGTAAATAAAACTAACAAAACATATATTTTTATTTTAAATAAAATATAATTTTCTAAGATACAACCATAAAATAAAATAATAATAAAATATCAAGAATCAACCACTAAGGGGTACCTACCAAAGGCCTAAGGAGATAATATAAGTTGAAAAATTATGGGAATCATCACACTATAATAATGTTGAAATACAAATTAAACATAATCAACTAGCCATTAATGGACTCATCGAGAATCCAAATCCAGTAGATGCAGTGAGACTTAAGATAAGGGTACTATAAATGTGTGATCATAATATTTTATCTCATGTCACTAGAATTCCCACATATCTACCTACATATTCCCATGATAGTTTTCTAAAATACCAACACTAATAATAGATGAAACAAAATTATAAAACTATCATGTCATCATGGAGTAAAATCCATTGAAGCATCCACTTACACATCAAACCCATAATTAAACATGATAAAATTTTAAATATATATTAGAAAATCATACATAGAAAACACATCGATTCATTCCAAATCAATCATCAAAATGTTAATCAAAACCCAAACATAGATCCCGCATTCACTATAAGGTCCAACTCAAAGGTGTATTATCTTATTTATCCATTGAAAAAATTATATTTTACCCAAACTGCTTTCCATAATCACTCCATTATAATACCATTCTTGATACATGTAACCTAAAAAATGCCTATAATGTTTTTAATATATTAAACCACCTCATCCAAACATGTTATGACATTTAGATCAATCCAAATTCATCAATTTTAATTTCACCAAAGCTTTATACAACTATACATAAAAAATTATAAAACTGTTCATAGAATATGCCCAAAAAATCAATCAAACACTTTACCAATCAAAAAATACTTGTCTCACACTAAAGAATCATACCAAACACATAATTCATACATCAAAAAGATTTAGAATAGTAAAACTCTATAATTAATCTTTCACTATCAAATCATTCCAAATCAAATAAGATAATGTCTTACATTTGGAGGTATGGAGGCATCACTAGGATTTGACGGTGGTGGAGTTGGGGTAGGCGACAACAGCGGACGCTATGAAAGGGTTCACTAAGAAGGCGTGGTTAGTGGAAGAGGTGGGGTTGGCGGCGGAGGTGGGTTCACAGTAGAGGAGGGGTTCGTGGTAGAGGTGGGGTTCACGGTGGAGGTGGGGTTCACAATGGAGGAGGGATTCATATCGGTGGAGGAAGGATTTTCGATAGTAGGGGAAGGGTTAGGGCAGAGGAGGGTTCAGTGAAAGATGAGGGGTCGGATATAGCAGAGGAGGGGTCGGCGGCGACATAGTTAGGCTTCCGTGAAAGCTTGAGGTGTGTGAGAGAAAAATAGACTATTAGGTTTCATTTATAAAATTAGATAAATATTTTATCAGTGATATTTAAAAAGCACTAATAAAGGTATATTTTATTTGTGTTAAAATAGATTACGCGGATAAAACATGCTTTTATCAGTTATTTTTTAGCGCTGATAAAGATAGGCCTTTGTCGGTGCTAAAAAAGTGTAGATAAATGGTGTCTGTATCAATGCTAAAATTAGAGTGCTGATAAAGACAAAGTTTATCAGTGCTAAAAACATTGGGTTTAGTTCTACAGTATGGAAGGGTTTAGATATATGGCCTTCAACTTCTTCTACTGCAGTGTGGGTTCTAATCTTGTGTCGGTAAGGGCAGTTGTTTTAAAGGTTGAGGGTTTAGGCTATAGTTGTGAGGGTTCAATTCACGGCTTATGGTGCAACTCCCTTCATTAACAGTGATAGCGTCATCCTCTAACAAGGGTTTTATTATGCGATGGTGGTGTTAATGTCTCATATCCACAACCTGGTAGTATGGTGATGGTGGATCTGGCTGCAGTGGATTGTTGCTGTGGAAATCTGGGTGTGGTGTGGTAGAGATCTGGCTGTGGTGGCGTGGATCTGTGGATCTGAATCTTGCACCTCAGATATGTTTTAGATCTACTGTTGGTGGGGTCTTCGTCATGAATTTCATGCTGGTAGAGGCTTCGTTTGTTTTTTCTCACAGTGAAGTCGATCAACGAGCAGCATCGATGGGGGTAATGATGGCGGTGTGTTTGTCGGTGGTGAGGTCATGGTGATAAAATCAAGTTGTGGGAGTGCAGTGGCAAGATCTTGTTATGGCGGTCATTATCGGTCATCAACGGTCAATATACAATGATTTTGGTGGTGGGTTGGGCCTTTGCTCAGGCCAGTTTGGATATGTGAATGTGCTTTGTACCAATGGGTGATTGTGACACTCAATTCTAAGGCTGCATGCCTCTCAGCCTTCGGGCTAGTAAGGGGTTCTCCCTAAACCCAATTCAAAAGCGATTGTTGTTTTTATTTCTATTTTTAATAAGGGGCTGGTATCAAACATGTTTTAGTATAATTATACTTTTATAAATATATACATAATTAATATATTTATTATAATTTTTTAATTTTTAAATATAATTATTTTTATTTAGAATTATAATTTTAAATATTTGTATTTATTTATAAATATTTGTATATATTTATAAATATATTTATTTAATTATATATATTTTTAACATTAAAATTATAAAAAAAACTATTTACTATAATTTTATAATTATTTAAATAAATGTATATCTATATAATTATAAGTATAAATAATTATATATTTATTTATAACTAAAAATTTATAATAAATATATATTTCTTTATAGTTATAATTATAAATATATATATATTTAAATAATTATAAAACTATAACAAATATATTTATTATATTTATAATTTTGTGAATATATATAATTAATATATTTATTATAAATTTAAAATTATTTAAATATATATGTATTAATTTATATTTATAATTACAAATATTTTTATTTATTTATAAATAATTTTATTTGTTATAAATATATTCAATTATTTATATATATTTATAACATTATAAGAATAATAAATATATTTTTTATAATTTTATAATTATTTAAATAAATATATACTTATTTATAATTATAAATATAAATATATCTATTTATTTTTTTGTAATTAAAAAATTATAATAACTATATATATAAATATATATATATATATATACTGTTATAATTATAAATATATATACATATTTATTAAAATAATTATAAAAGTATCAAAAATATATTTAATATATTTATAATTTTATAAATATATATAATTAATGTATTTATCATAATTTTATAATTATTTAAATATATCTATATTTATTTACAATTATAATTTTAAATAATTTTATTTATTTCTAAATATTTTTATATATTTATAAATATATTTATTTATTATAATTTTATAATTATTTACACGCATATATATATATATATTTACTTATAATTATACCTATAAGTAAATATATTTATAAATATTTGTATATAATTATAAATATATATATATTTATTTATTTATTTATAAAACAGTAATAGATGTTCTTATTTTAATTTTATAGTTATTTAAATACATATATATATATATATAGTTATACTTATAATTATAAATAAATATATATAAAAATTATTTATATATAACTAAAAATTTATAATTATAAATTCAATAAATATATTTATTATTTAAATATATTTATTGTAATTTTATAAGTATTTATGAGAATAGATTCAGGGGTATAACACGAAGGAATAAAATTCCTAGTAAAGTATATAGATAATAAAAAATGAGTCATCACATATGGACAACATGAATAATAAAAATAATGTTGTAATGTATAAATGAACATTAATTCATTATGAATACATACCATATACATGCTAAGTATATTCACGCATCAATATATTTATTGACCAAATTCATTAGAAACATATATTTATTTAAATATATATATATAATTATAATTATAATTATATGAATTTAAAAAGAATTTATATATAATTATAAATATGTAATTAAAAATTTATAATTATAAATATAATAAATATATTTATTATTTGATAAATTTTATTATATTTAAATAATTATTTAAATATATATTTTTAATCTTATAAATAGTTTTTTTAATAATTATATATATATTTGAATTATTAAAAAATATATATTAATTATAAACCTTCGTTTTTTATTTAATGTGTATAAGTAAAAATTATTTTTAAATATAAATATAATTATTTTATATAAATTAATAAAATTTTTAATTGGAAACTTTTATCAGCACTAAAAAAGCACTGATAAACGTTACACCTTTATCAGTGCTTTTTTAGCAATGATAAATGGTAGATTTATTAATGTTTTTAGCTAGCGCAGATAAAGACCCCCCTTTTATCTGCCCATTTTTCATAGCATTGATAAAGTTCCGCACTACCCTTGCACCGATCTATGGTGGTGTCGTGCCATAGTGTTGTTGTTACAGATTTCAAAAACCTAATTCTTTTGGGCTGCCACATGTTGTGGCCAAGTCTTGAAGAAAAACTTGAAGAGGAAAGGTGTGTGTAAGTCATTTACACCCAAGGAGTTCAAAACACTCCACAAAAATAAGATAATCGATCCCTCTCTCATTAACAAATAAGAAGAATAATTCAAATGGGGAGAAGGGGTCTGTTTTATAAGAAGATTTGGTTGAGAGAAAAAGATATGAAAATAGAGGAGGGAATTCATGAAATTTTTCAAGAGAAGAAAAATTCAGAGAGAATAAAATGGATTGAGAATAAGATTTCAAAATACAAAGATGGTGGATATATTTCCTATAAATGGATGACTACATCTATTGTGCAATGGGAAAAAATACACACCTATAAGGACCCAGAAAAATTTTCACAGAAATTGAGAAGGTTCAACTACTAATTTAGGAAACTGATATAAGTGTCAAGTGGAAGAGTTATACCCAACATCCAAAGTGAGAGTGATGTAGAAGAGAATATTCAACCATAATGTTTTGTAGATAGGAATTTGTTTTATGTTTTTATTTTTACTGTGTAATTTTGAATTCATGTGTTTGTTTTGAGAGTAATAAACTTTTGTTTCCATTTTAACACTACACTTATTTTATCACTAACTTCTCTATTAACTACCCTTAGATTCTTAGCTCGTTTGTATTGGTTGAAATATTCTCCATGAATAACTAGGTATTCAAGGGAAGGGTGAGTTGATGGAAGATAATAAGTACCCACTATTTAATTCTTTCAATCTTATTAATTCATCTTATCAACATGAATTATATTGAGAGTATTCTTAATCACATATCTAATTACCTAGTGATGTGATGGTAATTATAGGAGAAAACCCAAAATAATTGTGGTAAGTGGAATGTTAGAGTGGACTTAACTTCACCTTCCACCTAAATATCAAACTTAATGCACCTAAGATAGTAATATACATACCTTGGAAGAATATTTAGCTAACTTTGGTTATTCTAGCTAATGTTAAGAATCTAGGATAGATACTTTAAGAAGTTTTGTGATAATTAATTTTATGTAACCTCATAAGTCATTATTTAATTGTTTTAATTTATGAAAAAAATATCATTTTATATCAACTCTCCTCTCTTTGTCCCCATTTCATTATTTTTGAGTCATTACAAACCCACCTCTTAGATAGTTTAATTAATTTAGTTTTAGTAAAATCATGAGACCATGAAAAATATTGAAGTCTTACAACACTTTTCCTCATGGGATTGACACTTTCTTACCATTACTATATGTTTTAGTAGTTGTTGTGGTTGGGTTAATTTAATTTTGTATTTTTATTTCCCTAAGATAATTAATGATGCTTTTAGGCAATGTCAAAACTATCACTATTTCTAGGTATGAGGTGTTTAAAAATTAAATAAAAATACAAGTCAATTATCTCCAACTTTTTTATTTTTTTTATTTTAGATTTGGTTTTTTGTTTTTTGTTTTTTTTCTATTTTACATGCTAGGTGTGTTTGGTCTATGACCTTAGGAATAAGAAATATGAAGGCACACATCTAATTTACAATCCAATTGTCAATCCTCAATCAAAAAATTGAATAAATTAAGAGGGAATTTCGAAGCCAAGGATGGGACCTTCAAGATAAAATAAAGGTATTACAAGTGCAACCAAATATATAATAATAACTTTAATGCATAGAAACTGAGTTCAAAAGAATATTTTTCTCCTTGAAGACATGGTTAAAGAAACTAAAAAAGATAGAAACAAGGAGGAGGTCCAAATTGGATATATATTTAGAAACATGACCAAATATGAGGTTTAATATGAATTAAATTACTATTATGATGCTTATTCTAATTTTTCTATGGAGTACACATACTTGAGTAGTAAAAAGTAGGGGGAAAAGAAGACTAAGAGGGGGAGGAGGAGATTGGATCTACTGTAATTTGGGAGTATAGTATGAATCTTATGGAATATCATCCCCATGATGATAATGAAGAAGACTAGGTGGATACTAGACTTAAAAAGGTAAGTAGAAAATTTGGTGAATTTCATCTATCAAATGATGAAATTATTTAGTGATACCTAGTTTGGATAACCAATGAACTTTTGTTTCAAAATTGGGGGCTATCCACAGAATGGTACTCTCCTAAACAATAATAATTATATAATTGTAAGAGAATTAATGTTACAAGAGCTATATCGAACATGCATAAAATAAAAAATTTGTTTAATTTGAGATAGTACGCTCTATACCCTACCCTTATTACATATTTCAAGAGGTATGGTTGAGATTAATGAGCTTATCCAAAGCACTTTGAAGGAGGCAACCCATGTTTTTATTTATTTTATTTCTTATTTTAGGATTTAATTTTATTTTTAGTGAAACTTACACCTCCCATAATTTTAAACAATAAATGACTAGATGTTTTAATTTAAATGTTTTAACATCATTTTCAGATCTATAAAACATAAAGGTTGATGAAATGAATAATAGATTTAAATTTCTAGGGGAGTAAGATTTAGATTTTAGTAATAACTTATACTCCCCGATTTTTAGAATTTTTTTTGAGATTTAAAAAAAATAAATACATTCATACATTTAGATTAGTGATTTACTTTTGATCTATGATATTTAGGATTTTTTAGAACCCTGTGATTCCATGTTTTATTTCCAAGTTGTTGTAATTGAGCAAAAATGGTGGGGAGATTGAATGATTAAATTGAATCGTAGGAACGTGAATTTAATGAATCATGTTTTTTCGTTTTAGCCACATGTAGTTCAATTTTTTTCTTTCTATCTTTCAGGCTATGAAATTCATTAGTTCATGTAGATTAATTTGTTTTTATGAAACATTCCATTAGTGATTTACCTAAATTATAGGCTCTTATTACTAAGAGGTTTCTAGACTAATTTTTTATATCTTCCATAGAAAATTTCATGAGAAATAATTTGAAATAGAACTTACTAGGATTTGGAATTGACATTTTCAAAATAATGATTGTGTAAAATTCACATTAAATATGATAGAGGATTTTTTTTGCTGTAGAAACTATCATTGAGACCTAAATAATATTAATCTTAATTTTATCCCTTAGAGACCATGAATTAATTTTTTTATTAATAATCCACATTTCAAGCCAAATTATTCATTCCAAAACTTACTCTAGTTTTTTCATGATTTTTAATGTTCAAGTGTGGGGAAAGGTAGTTCATATAAAAATGTGTGTATTTTATTAAAGGGATTTTTTTGGTAATTTCATTGACTTTTTGGAAGAGTTTCATGTCATATTCAATTGTATTTATTGTTTACCTATATAAAATAAATTACAAAATATGGTTTGGGTTATAAAGGGTAAAAAAATTATCATCACTTGACGAATGATTTTTATCATTTATTATTGGGTGGTGGATGTGAGACTTGTATTAGCTCCTTTTTTGAAAAAACCAAAAAAATTGAAAAAAAAAGAAAAAAAGGGAAGGGAAAAAATTAGAGGGTCATTCATTAATTTTACATTCATTGTTCATAACCTTAACTTTGAGCTTCAGGGATGTGGGGAATATGTAATTACTAATAAGAGAATTTCATTGAATTTAATTTGATCATAATGAAATGTATTTATATATAAACCTCTGTTTTGAGCCTTAAATGTTTTATTCATCAATTTATTATAATCCTTAAACTCCATAATCATTGGATCCTAATTTCGAAGTCCTTATTATTTTTAGTGATTTTTGTCCCTATTAAGTTGATAAATTAAATCATTTTCAAATTCATAATTTTGGTACATTTACTCAAAATATGAGGAAAAGTTCACATTTATATTTTACCTTGAGTGATGAGAGTAGAGAAAACATTGGTTAGGGAGATCATGATAGGAATGTTAAAAAATGATTAGTTAAGAAGCATGAATGGAAGAGAAGATAAGATCTATCATTTTTTATGGTAAAATAAAATATATTGTGTCTAGTGAGGGGTTGAAATAATTTTTCATATGTAACAATTGAAAATTATCTCTCCCCCGTTGATTTTTTTTGTTTTATTGATTTTGAATTTTGAGTATTTCTAGAATGGGAATTTTCTTTTTAATTCATATTTTAGATATATGATTGAGTAGAATCATGGTTTAAGTGTGGGTGGGGGGTTATGAGTTCACATTTTTTATAATTTTTTTGAAATTTTAATTATTTTTTTCATTTTTTAAGTGTTAACACCCATTTTAAATTATTAAACATCAGTTATGGGTAAATAATATGTTAATTGGAAATTTTTAAAAATATTTTAAATATGTGGGTCCTCCAGCACCCATATGTCTTAATGACTACTGAATGGAAGTGAATCATATATAAACAAGCTCTTAACCGACTAAAATTTTTATGTGGGATGCACTCCACACACAAGTATAATGCACTTAAATGGAATGATTTCATCCCAAGATTATCATGAATCATCTAACTTGCAAATAAAACCCTACCAAGATGAACTACAGGTCGTTACCACTACACCATGGTCCACCATGACAAATAAATGAGGATTTTGACAGCCACTAAAATTTAATACCACTATGCTTCTAGATTTTCCTTTACGGTGTAGTAGACAAGGAAGACTGAACTGATGATGAGGAACTACACTATGACCCTCCCTCTACACTAAATCCACTTTTGGAAAAAATAGTAATAAATGATCTCACGACATATTTCATCTCCGCTACACCACGGTTTTCTCAAGGAAGAATATGCGTGAAGGGATACAACATAGTAATTAAGGGAATGTCGTAGAGGGTTCAAAAAATGGAAGAACCCAATTTTTAAGAGGAATAAGATGTTGTGTCATAGGGTTAGAACTAACCCATTGAGGTACTAAAATTGATGGATCCAATTTATTAAGGAAATATTTTGAAAAATGGTTGTACCATGGAGACGGAGTTGTATTTTGGAGGTTTTGATATAGGAAATGATGATTTTTATGAAGAAATTGGAGCTTCATCCATGAATATTATACTACACCATAGGAAATGTATGTCCATGTACATGCTATATCAAATTAATTCCACCTATTCATAGTGAATTATTCTTATAGATTTTAGAAACATGATTCTTTCGAGATACCACATGTCGCAACCAACTCAAGGAAGAACTTGAAAAGGAACAAGTAGGTTGAAGGTTCCCACACATGAGGAGTTCAAAATAATGGTGGTTATGGGAATCAGAAGCAGGTGATGATCTAATGAATCTATAATTCCTCACAATAACTTAGAACTTCCCTTTGATACCACTAATGTAGGATCTTTTTCAGCAGTTAACACAACATCATGTGTAGATCACTTTAGGTGATCATAAAACACAGACGTAGCAGAGATATTGGTATTTATTTCTTCACGTATAATTCATATTAAAACTCATAAACACATACCCAATTTATAGAGATATAAAAATACAACAAAATCAAACTAAGGAAAAAAAAATAAAAACAAAGGTCCAAAGTTGGGTTGTAGTAAGCCCTTTAAAATCCTCTGGATCCACACACATGAAGCATCCAATCTTGAATTTTTCAAATCCTTCATTTTTATAGTAGATATTGTCACCATCTAAGGAAATTAGTTTGATATCCAACACAAAATGCTCCAAAAAATAGGATACTCTGATCCTCTCTCATTAAACGATAAGAAGAATAATTAAAATGGGTATAAGGGGTCTATTTCACAGGAATATTTGGCCATGTAAAAATGAGGGGACAATAAAAACAGAATTCTAAAAATTGGTTGAGAGAATAATAATTCAAATATAATAAAATAGACGAAAAAAATATTAAATATTAAAATATATATGATATTCTTCCTATAAATGCTGGAGTACAACTGGTGTGTAGTGGTGAATAAATCTAGACCTATAGAGACAGGACCATATTTTCATAGAACTAGAGGAGGTTTTACTGCTAATTTAGGGAACTAATGTAAGAGGAAAATGATATAATTATTCCCAATATTTGAAGTGATAGTGAACTATAAGGGGTCATCTACAACCATGATACTATATATCTAGGAATTTATTTTTTGTTTTTCTTTTCACTGTATAATTCTAAATTCATATATTAGTTGTGAGAGTAATGGGAATATTTTTTCATTTTTTTACTAGAATTTTTTTAGAAATAACTTATATATTCCCTTACCTAAAATTATTATCTCATTCATGTTGGTTAATATATTCACCATGAATAACTAGGTATTCAAGGGAAGGGTGATTTGATGGAAGAGGGTGAGTACCCACTGTTTAATTATTTCTAGCTTATGAATTTATCTTATTAACTTAAATCACATTAAGAGTATTCTTAATCAAATATATAATTATTTAAATAAAGTTATGGTAATTATGGTATGAAACACAATTTAATTAAGGGAAGTGGAAAGAGGGATTGGAATTAACTTCACCCTTCACCGAAAGATTATACTTAATGCACCTAAGCTGGTTATATGAATACCTTGAAAGACGATTCAGATGAATTGGGTTATCTTAGCTAATATTGATAAGCTAGGATAGATAATTTAAAAATTCATGTGACAATTAATAAGATATAACCTCACAAGTCATGACTGAATTATTTTAATATATGAAAACCCATTCTTCAATTTCAACTCTCCTCTCTTCATCCTCATTTCATTATTTTTTGATTCAGTTCAAATACACCTCTCAAATAGTTTAGTTAATTTAGTTTTAGTAAAATCATGACATCATTAAAACTATTGAAGTCTTAAAACTCTTTTCCTCATGGGATAAACTCGGACTTACCAATATTCTATGATCTAGTGGTATGTGTACTTGGGTTACTTTAATTTTTTATTTTGATTTCCCCAATATAATTAATAATGCTTTCGGGTGATTTAAATAATTCTATTCTACTTCAAATAATACTTGAACCTATAGCATCATCATTTCTTAAATGTAATAAAAAATCCAACATAATCATCTATACTTCACAAAATCATTCACATCATTTTCAGGACTCTCCAAGTGAATCACCAAGTACACATTTCTACAAATATTCAACACTTCTTTCATGAAATTAAAAATTATTATGGATTCATGATGAATCCATAGAAATCATAAAATCATTAAATCCAGTGATTATTTTATAAAATATATCTTTTATAATTTTAAACAATTTGTTAATAAATTCATGCAATACTTCATACAACTTCACTACTGCAAATAACCATAACTTCATTCAGTATATAAACATTAATTAATAAATTTTTTCAACAAATACAATGAAACTATACTATTTCAACAAAACATAAGATTCCGATTTATCTATAGATTCATATATTTGATCATATATAAATGAATTAAATTAAATATCTAAATAGTACTAAATGCATATAAGTAATGTAATAGTTAATTAATATGTTACCTAAAAGTGTATATATTCAAATATATATATATATATATATATATATTAAATAACCATAAGGGTATTTGAGTTCATCCATAGGCTATAATATATTTCATAAATTTACAGACTTAGTAACCATAGTCATTTCAATTTTTTTATTTATGGAATTATTAGAGCACTGAAAATTATAAAAAAAATTATTTTGATATCTCTTACAATACTAAACTATTATTATGTATACAACAAAAAAATTATCTATATTTTCCCATTAATTTATTATTATTGTTAATTTTCATTAAAATCATTACTGATTGATACTTTAGAACTACACTACCAAATAAAACATGAAAGTTAATACATACTATATAAAATATAATTAAAAGACTATAAAATGTTTAAAATGTAATGTTTAATAGTTTAAAAACAACTTGTGTGGTCAATTTATCAGATATATAAGCATTGGATCTAAAAAATACATCTTTCTATCGACTGGATGTATTAGAATTATCTTTCTATACATCTTCGAAAAAATTTAAACATTAATGAGAACTATATATTAATAATTATAAAACCGACATAACAGTAACTAATGTATATAGTTTTCTCTCACATGGTAGGTATTAAGTATAACTTATTATTTTTTTAATTTTCTTAAAACACTATTATAATTTGTACCATATACCTATAATTTCTTTGTCATCCATTAATATTTATTCTAATGAATGAAGATGGGGAGTTATAAAACCAAACAATTGTCTAATTTTCCATCAACTATAAATTTGTAATATAAGCATCTAGATTAAAAAACACAGCATTAAAATTTTAATATAAATTATACATAAATAATTATGATTTTTTTCAATATACCTCATATACACATTTAAGATGGATTCTCTTAACAAATAATTCTATATAATTTCATTTAGATAGGGAAGACTAATAAATTACACTAACTCTTAGTTGAGACTAGGTTGAATTGAAGAACCCTGAGAGAGGTGGTGGATCAGGGTGTAAATAAATTTTAAAACTTTTACTCTTTTATTGGTCTATTATCCTTATAGATATTGTGCCCATGTTAGTGGGAAAATGTTTAATCTCATCTTTTTCTCTCACACCAATCACACTAAATATACACAAATGGAAAAAAATATGCACAATACATGATGATTTTTCTTGGCTTAGCACAAAGGAGAAATCCATAGAGCATAAGCTGAAGGTGTGTTGGCATACAACCTGATAAAACTACGGATTATATGTATTAAAATTATTTAGTAAATACAAACTATGGTAACTTAGGATGCTCCCTCTTCATGTCATGTTGCGCATTACTCCGAGATAAGGCTCGCAAAGTTGATAAACTTTTAGATCTTCTTCAATGTTATAAAGACATTATGGTTTTTCTATATTCATCAAGAGACACTGATTGCATCATAGAACGCAGATATTTTATGATCACCTTATTCTATACCAAAATAGATAAACTCCATGATGTGTGGGTTGAATATATTTATTCCCCAAAAACTATAACATTAGTAATTCTCTTCTCCAAATGAAGATAATTACAAAATTAAATTATCTTATTGTTCTTTTTTCTTTTTCTACATTTAAATATAGAAATGATATTCCTTACCCTTATTCTTATCTAATTCAAATATAGAAATATACTAAGACTCTCTTATTTTAATCTCATGATTTTATTTATTAAATTTTGTTTGTCCCTTTCCAAAACTACTACAAGTAGTTTTATAAAATTCCTACAACCAACCCCTTTATTTCAATGGTTCAGATCAATCCTCTTATCTCAATTTTACAGATACCATTATTTGATTTCCATAAGAATATAGCATGGTTGTTAATTCATGAAATTTTGAGATAGATTTCCTCCATTTAAATGTTAATTGAAAATTTTAGATAATATGGAAACCACATATTCATGACATGACTTCTTTCTTTATAGAATGGTCTTATTTTTTTTATTCCCTCAGTATAGAATTATGATTCACTAATTCATATAATCCTTATAACCTATCATGGTGTGTCCTCCTACTACATGGAATGAAATATCTCTTATTCTTAATAGGATTCATCACAATCATCCTCTACAGTATGAAAATCTTAAAAAACAAAAACCACTTTGTCTAGTTTGAGCTTCCTTCACAAAAAAACATTCATATTGTAGAATGGATAGGGTCAAACATATTTTATGATATAACTTGTTATAGTATGACACTTCTTCCACTCTAAATGCACCTACAGATCTCCATAACCACTAAAATACTCCTAATTATATTTTTGGTGTGGCCTCTATGTTTCATCATGTAATACTAAACTATAAATGTTGAAAGTAATATATCTTATTCCATAGTGATCCATTTTATGTTTTTTAATCTTACATGTCATTTTTTTCTTTACCACATAGCCTCACTTCATGACATGTGATTCATGGTGTGTCTATAACTCCCACAGTGTAGCTAACACCTCTCCTCAAAATCTATAAGAATAAAACCTTATACATACCATTTTTCAATTTCAAAAACCACATGTAACTCCAAAAACTTTTATGTATACAGGGAGACTTATATATACCTTTTCCATATTTTGAAATTTTGAGGATATAATGTATCAGTAAAATATATTAGATTGAAAAATTAAAACATATATATACAAATAATGGTCTCATTCTCCATAAGTGTTTCCATGTGCACCTCACCTCACCAAGTCTTTAATGTCTTTGTGATTCTAGTGATGGAAAAAAAATCTAACACCAATCATGCATTTAGTTCTAACATTCTCCACCTTTATATTTTGTTATCAATAATATAATAAATCCATCCTCAATCAAATACATCAAATACCAACATTTATGTGGGTTAATAATCCTATGATTTTGAATCATTTAACATCAATATGAAAACAGACTTCAAGTCTATATATTTCTTTTCATAATATCCCATTTTCACATAAAATACCATTAGGTTACCTCCTTATCTCTACTCCCCCTTTATCCATGAAAGATTTAATCAATGTTTTTTTCAATGAAATCTACTAGTGTATTGATAAGGTAATTTGTTTCTCCTTGAAAATTTTGAAATCTATATAAATAAAGGTTATTCTATCACTTTATCATGTAATTTCTTCTCATACCATTTTATGTAAAACATTTATATCTAAAAACCTATTGGATTTTTCATCCTTTAAAAAATTTTCCAAATAATTATATGATTGTTTTAAGTAATTTCAAATCATATTTATATTTTGATATTTTGGATCTATTTTCCACCAAAATATCCTGAGGATCAACCCACTATTGATTTTACCTTTAGTTTTTTTCACATGTTGGTACCACTAATTCGAAAAAAACTCAAAATTATCACATCAGTGTTGATTCTATTAAATGATACCATTTATTGAATAAACACAATTCCAAATTTTCATTTCAACCTCTAAACCACATGTAAAATAGAATAATTTTAGATTTATCGTTCTTTATGCTCCAAAACATTTCTTCCAAAATTAGGTACATTTTTTCTAAATATTTCAGTGATTGATTCCTCACATAAAATTTGATTCATTAAAAAATACTCTAAGATTAATGATTCAAAACTCATTGTATGAAACAATATGAATAATTTAAAAACATAAAAGTTATCCACGTCACTCACTCACTTCAATAAATGCTAGAATCTTGACATTTTTACTATCTTCAACACATCTAATGATGTCAATCACATTAACACAGAATAATAATTAATTAAACAATAAATCACAATTTTTGAGGAATTAAATAATTTGGATCAATTGATATCAATTATTTGTAACAAAATTTTGATACCACTTAATATCCATGATCTTTCTAAATTCACAACGTTCTTATTTCAACATGTGAGGCTAAATAGTCTTTGAGTTCATGTCACCATATCCCCCTAAATTTCTTCAATTCTTTACTACATTTATATGATTATTTTTGTCATGGGAACTAAATTTTGGTTTTTGAAATTTTTATCCAGTAGATTTGGGTATCATAAAAATAGTCAGCCGATACAACATTATTAGTAAATAATAAATCATCATGATTTACATGAATTTTTTTATAACTTTTAAATGTATCTAATCCTTAAATTGGTAAAATTTCACTTGATAAATGGATTGATATCACTTTTTGATAATTATTTATGGGTTGAAACCATTGAGATTTTAAGTTACAACTTTTACACCACATCAACTTCAGATCAGGATTTCACTATTTGAATTTCTTTCAGAATAATCAGTCATATGTTTCTCCTTTTAGAATATATAACCCAATGTATCACATCTCCCACTTAAACATGTACCACTTAAAATATAGATTAGAATCATTTAAATTCCTGGTGATAGGGTTATCTATGACATCCTTAAGTTAAGGAATATGGTTGGTCATAGTGAACCAACCCTTTGTTTCTAACTTCCCTCCAAGCCTTATTAGTGAATATTCTTAAAATACAACTTGTAAAAAATTTATTCTAGAGGCTATATCAATGTTTATTAATCATAAATGGATTTGGATTACTTTTTTAAGGATAATCCCACTTGTACATGTTTCTTATAATGATTTATTTTACTTTCATCCTTCAAAAAGATTCCTTCACCATATGATGGATCTTCCACCAACCTTTTCTTATTTCCATATGGTGTGATTTTTTAAACCACTAATGCATTATTTGTGTTTATCTTTTACAATTTACATTATATTCACTTTAGACTTATTTTTCTATAGTGATTCTTTTTTTATTTTCATTTACCTTTCTCAAAACATGAACAGATTAATTATTTATCTTCCATATTTTTTTTATTTCTCCCCATGAGGGTTTTTTCTACGTGTATCATCATTGGTTCTTGATGCACCCTTAATTTAGTTCCATGGATTTTATACAAAATAGAAAATCTTTTTTCCATCTTAATAGATTTATTTTCAATGAAAATTTTCTTTCATTTTTTCATAGGAATAAAGGAATTCATAATAAACTTTCATATCATTTCATGTTTCAATATTTATCCATATCTCCATGGTTAGAACATATAAATCATCTCTCATTAATTTTGTACCTTGTATAGATATTTATTAGTTGAGATGTATTTACATCAGATTTATTTCCTTCATTGATCCCTTGGGATTCTAGATGCACACTCATGGTGTTTTCTAGTCTTCCAAAAAATTATCATTTCAAATATACCTTCCTTTGAAATCCTACTCTACCAGGTTTAGTATGAACTTTCCTTTCCTTCATTATTTCTAGATTTTGAACTTTTCATGCACTAATAGTTATGGATTTCTTTGAGGGAATCTCTAGATTCTCTTTTACCTTTGAGTATATGAGATTTGTTTCAAGCTCCTCTATCTTGACATCTTTCTTTTATATTTTGGTATCCATAACTTTAATTCCAGGGATAGTTTCATTTCTATATATTCTCCACTTTTCAAGTTTCATCTTGAGTGGGATAATGATTTCATTTATCACTTTATCTATGTACATCTGTGTTTCTATATCTTTTGAAGGTTATTTAAGAAGATCAATTTTATTCTTCACCTTTCCATCTATATTAATTATATCTACATTTATCTAGACCTCCACTTTCCTCAATTTTTTATTATGCATAGAGAAATATTCTACGAAATCATTGCCTACGTGATAAATAATTTTTTGTTCATCAACATTCTTATGAAGGTATTGGATATTTTCTTGATCATTGTAATAGAATTTACTAAACTAATGAATAGAATTCATTCTCATTTTTCATTATGATAGAATCATCCTCTCTATCTTCCTTTGGGAAACCTGAAATTATAGTTTTTCATTTTACATCCATAATAACATCAATATCATATTTAAAAAAAGGATCAAAACAGATCACCCCAATTAGAGAGTTCACCTTCTCTAGAGTCTTATTATTATTTCTCTTTCTATCCTTAACTTTTTTCATGAGGCATACTTTATAGGGTTTTGAGGATGATCCATCAATATCCTTTACGTATATTATTTCCCCTAAATTATTTTAAATGTACACCATTTATTAAATTCACTAGAAAAATTAGAGTTGTTCTTTTATACTTCACTAGATAATGATATTTCCAATATCTTCTATGTCCATGATTAACCTATACTTTACTTGTAATTTTTTAGATCATCATCTTGAAAAAAACATACTCTAAGACCTCCTTTCCAAAATCTTGTAGGAACATCAACATTCCTTTATTCTAACCATCAAAGATAGTTCCTCTAATAAATTAAGGTCTCATCATAAAATCCAATTTCATAAAAATCCAAATATATTTAGATATTGAACTTTATGTTAGAACCTTTTTTATTTAATATCAATTTTTGAGAATTTGTTAAATTGAAGAACCTTGAGAGGGGTGTGAATTAGAATGTTAGTAGATTTTAATACTTTTAATCTTTTCTTAGTCCTATTATATATATGGATTTAATTCCCATTTAATAATAAAAATGTTAAATATATCCTTGTTCTCATAAGATAATGATAAAAAAATAAATAATAATAAAGAAAATAAATCATTCACAAGACATGAAAATTTTACTTGGTTTACTATGAAGGGATAATCCAAGGAGGATATGAAAATAGTGTGTTAACATACTGGATGATAACACTATGAACTATGTGTGTTTCAATTATTTAGGAAATTATCACTATCAATCCTATGGGAACTCTCTATTCATTTATTTTTTCACTCTACTCAATGTTAAGTCTTGGATAGTCAATAGACGTTTCGGTAATCTTTAGTAGTTTAAGGACATGGTTCTCTATCTTTATTCAACTTGAGACTCCACTTGAATCACAAGTCAAAATATTATGCTCTGTTAAACTTATTTGTTGTGATATCTTCGTTACATTCCATATGAGATAAATTCCTCAATATGATGGTTGGATCTATTTCTTCAGTTAAAAAATACATCATCAATAATCCTTTTCTCCATAAGAAGATAATCCCTAACCTACATTATCTTATTATACTTTGTTCTTCTTATGCACCTAGATATAACAATAACATTCCTTCCCCTAATTCTTCTCTGATCAAGATATAGAAAAATACTTTGACTTTTTTTATCCTCTCATGAATTCAAATATTAAATTCTATTCATCCATTTCTAGAACTACAATAATAAGTTTTATAAGGTTCAGAAAACTAACCCATTTGATTCACAAGTTGCGATAAATCATCTTTTATCAAATATACTAAGACCATTCCATGTATACCGCATTAATTTATTATGTTCATTAAATTATAATTAATTTTAATTAATCCATGAAATATCAAACCATATTTCCTAATTTTAAATTCACATGAAAACTAATAAATAATATAGAGACCACCTATTCACAGTGTGGCTTCCTCTTTTATGGTGTGGTTTTATAAACTCCTATTTTATGGTGTGGTAACCTTTATCACAGTGTGGTGTCCAGTCAATAATCAAATCCACAATTCTCACCAAATATCATCCTTTTTATTTCCTTAAGTATCATGGTGTGATTCTTTAATTCTTATCAACCATTAAACCTATCATGGCATGGTCTCCTACTCTATAGTGAAAAACACCTCTTTTTTTCTTCTTCATTTTCATTGCTACCTATTACTCTTAACAGATAGTGATGAAATTATCTTCTATAGCATAGAGTTCTTTAACCAACCATAACTATTGAGTCTGGTAAGATCTTCCTTCACAGTGAAACATTTTTCTTGTGGTGTGGCCAATGACATTCATATTTTATAGTGTAACTTGTTGTGTTATGGAACTTCTTCCATGAAATAGGTACCTAAATATCTCTAGAACCATTGAAATTTTACAAACCATCTTAACAATGTATTCTCTATGTTATAGTGTGTAACATAAAACTAAAAATTTGGAAAAGTAATAAATATTATTCCCGAGTGACCCATGTGTAAGTTTTTTTAATCCTAAACACCATTGTACTCTTCAATGTTTAACCACATAACATAAATTATGCTTCACGGTGTGACCATAACTCTCATATCATGTTCAAAAATTCTCCTCAAAATTACCATGGATAAAATTTATGCATGTCATTTTATATTTTCAAAAAACATAAAAAACTCCAAAAAATTGTTATGTATATAGGGAGAGTCAGTATGCCTTTACTGTATTCTACAATTTGGGAGATAATATAAATCCTTTAAATATATTTTATTCCAAAATTAAAAAACTGTGTATGTAACACATTTCAATATTTATATGAACTTCAATCATGATGTGGTGCTTGAACTATTGTGTAGCATCCCGTGTTTTGAGACCATATGAAATTCCAAAGAAATTTGAATCTTGTCATTTGGTGGATAGTCTATTTTGTAAACCTAGATTAAAATGGGAATTTTGACAGTTAAAATGCTTCAATGTATCGTTTTTATACTTTTTTTGAGGCACTAGAGGTCCCTTGAGTTTCTTATTGAGTTTTGGGAGTGTTGGACCTCGAAAACTAAAAATCTGAGAAAGCAGTCAAGGGTGAATGTTTTGTCTAAAACTGTGATCCCCCCCAGGGAAAACTATGTAGCTCATTCCAGTAGACTTTAAGGACTTTCATAGATTTTTCTAACCATTAAAGTGGAGTATCACAACCATTTTATCAATTTGAGGTTCTTCATAGAACCATTTCTCATGGGTTGTGCATGGTTAGGAAAATTGTGCACCTAGCTCGTGCGAAGGGGGTTCTTGGGAAGTGCCTTAAGCATAGTTGGTGTGTGGTTTAGCCAACTGGGTGGGAAAATTAGGCATCCCTTTAATTTTGGGTAAATTTATATTTTTCAACTTAATGATTTAGATGTTTAAACACTTCTTCCTCCCTCATTTCTCTTCCTCCATGCACACATCCCCTCTCCAACTTGATCTTCCCCTTTTTCTATAGATATGGTGGTATCATCCTCATCCAGACTCTGATTTTTTTGATGTAAAGTTCATTATAGATCCCTAAGTAATTATATGAACCCTATATCTTCCATTATTCATTTATCTTATCTCCCTATACTCTATTATGGTGTTACCTAATTCACCCTATTTTCAGGGTGTTCATCCATTTCTTCAATTTCTCTCAATCGAGACCAAATAAATCTTTTATATTGGATGTTTGGGTCATTCATAAAATAAGGCAGGTGTTATAGATTCTTTAATCAAGTTTCATTTCATTTTATATGGTTCTTTGTTTTTTCATGCACCTAATTCTTTAAGGGATTCCTCTCTATTGTCAAATAATTTAAATTTAAAATGTTACCATGTACGGTATGACCCTAGTGTGAAAAAAATCAACCCTTGGTTGATCAGCTTGAGTTTATACACCTTAAAGAATGTATTACCACTTTTAGGCCTAATTCTCAATTACTAAAGTTGTTTGAACACCCTTAAGGGTGAGTTATACCTATAATAAATGATTTAAGAAAATAATTGAATCAAGATAAATGTTTTTCCATGAGTTAGTCCCTTGAGCTTGATGCCTCATGCTTTATATTTCATTGCCTATGGTTTTTTCTTCAAAAGTTGTGACTTATTCTATATGATATATACTTTATGCATTGTCCCTTATGTTTCATGTATCATTTCTTATTTCTTATGCTAGATACTTTGAAATCTTTCTTATTCTATTGTGCATCCTTCCTTATGCCTTATATTCAATCACTTATGCATTACATGATGTGCTTTATTCTATATTCAAGTTGTTAAATTCCTACATTTTTTTTCATGTGTGAATAGCCTTGTAGCTTTATGCTTATCCTTAATCTTAATTCCTATTTTCTTTGGACTTATTTCATTATTTATTGTCTTATATTAAATGATTGGTCTAGCTTGTTTAGAAGGTATTATTTTTTGCCTCATTGATGAGATTTGATTGTAAATGATATGCCTCACCTAATGTAGTCTGAGAAAGAACACAAACCCCAACTTAAGGATTTTTTGGATGGACTCTCCATACTTGTTTTTGATCTACTTGATGTACTGGGAGAGATCATTTTGATTTCCTTGGATGAGATCTTTGGGTTGATTGTTTACACTCGTGAGTTACTCTAGTTACCTAGGGGAGAAACCATGGATGAGCTTGTTGGAAAGATGGATATTCCATGCCTCAGGTGATACCCAGTCCCCTATGTGAGATACCTAGTACAGACTCAGAGTTTACCATGCCATGACTAATATGAGGAACACCATTATGGGTTTCCTTGGATGAACTCAGTGGTATTGGTTATATTGAGGGATCCTATAGTGACCCATGGGATTCCATTATGAATCACCTTATATGGGATAAGGATTCTATTACTAGTTTTGATGGATTATTTTCTTGGATCAATTTTGGTTCGTTATTATTATTATCATTATTATGATTAAAGTATGAAAATTCTAGGATAATGTCCTAGGGGTGTGGCAAGATAAAGAACAATTTTGGGGTCAACCCACATCTGTTTCTTCATATATTATGCCATTTATATACCATATATAATTTTATAGGTTCCCTTGGTTCATACATCCTGCTTAGGATGAAGTAGGTAGAATCGTTCTGGCGTCCATTTAGGAACCCAGCCCAAAGTGTTATATATTTATTTATTTAATACCTTATATTCATATATGTTGAAACATTGTTCATTTTATAGTGCACGAACTCTATTGATATAGACATCATTGGTGGTGGACTATTGGAATTATATCTCCTACCCTACTCGGGCCACCATTTCACTAGGGTACCCGAGAATATATCTATGTTTACAGGTCCATGGATTTATTACTTGTGTGGTGGTGTTCACTTGATAGATAGGGAGTAGTGGGATGAGCTAGTACTAAAATTGCTTATAGAGTTAGACTTTAGGCTCTTCTTTTTATTGTTTTATGCTACCTATTATACCTCCTTCTTGTATCTCGTAGCATCATCTAGACATGAATGCATTATTATATGTATTGGCATTGGCCATTATTTTTATATAGTCATCGTATTGATCTTTTTTTTCTTTCCCATTTATTACTAATGATTCTCCTACAATCTATTAATTTCCGTTGGATATACCGTTTTGAAGCTATGACCATGAGGGAATAGTCTCCCCACTATACCACCATTAGTCTCACACTACTAGTAGGTAGCCCCTAGCACATTGGGAGTCACACTTTAGGCCATGTGGAAATTGTTCGGGCTACCAGTTCTGTTGTTAGTTGGGTCGGGATGTTAAAAGGTGGTATCATAGGGTTCTTTTCCCTTTTTCTTACTATTTTGGGCTGGTAAAAGGATACTATGAATGTTTTGGAACTCGGTAAATAGTCCTTTTTGGGAGTGATCAACCCACGTATGGGGAAAAGTTAAAGTGGATGGGGATCAGACTATTGTTTGTGTTGTTCGTTATTACAATTGATTATGATTTACCTTGAGTGATTGGAGTACTTTACATAGCTTAATAGTTTATGATATTTTTTAAATTTTAACCTTGGCCTATATGTAGAGGAAGTAAAATTATATGCATCATTATAGGCACATAGGGTTTCACATTCCATACACATGTCATTCCATGTAGATTGCATTGTTATGATACTTTAACTTTGTTGATGTGCCTCATGTGTTACTTTCCTACCTGTTATATTCCATTCTATGTTCTTTTGGTAACATGATTCTCTTTTACCTGCTCAGGTATTTCATTACATGATTTCATATAACATGTTAAATTGGTTATGTAGTATGATTTCCTTGGGTGTTATTCCATGATTTGAGTGTTATGATTGGCATGTTTTTTGTGTTTCCCTTGCTAATTTGTATGCTTCCTTACCATGTTACACCATATGATATTATTATGATTATAATTCCTATTTATAATTTTTTAAAGTTGAAATTGGTTATTAATGCTGACACCTCACTAATAAATCATTACATGTTTGATCCATGAACCATTGGTTTCATGGTCTGAAACATTTATGGTTGTGGTTAAATAGGTGTTGATTCCAAATTTGTAAAGTGATTTGAAATTGAGTGACCCATATAATCAAACCATTATAAATGCTATTTATATACATAAAGTTTGTTGCATAAATTTTAAGGTTGTTAGGGGTTCTTTTAATCTTAGATAAAATGTTTCTGGTTAGATGGGATTCATCTGTAATTTTTAATATGTTTGGGCACTTTATAAATTAGGAAGTGATAAACCATATAAGAAAACCATCTATTATGAGCCTTCTACTTAGAGACTGATGAGTAAATATGAATGTTTTTTTATTTAAATGAATTGGATTACTTATTAAGGAATTTACCTATTTAATTATGGAATATTAATAATTGATGGATAATTATAAATTTTTTATAATTTATTGATTTATGAATTGTTCATAAATATCTATCACTTCTCTAAATTTATGAATTTTTAATCTATTAGGTGGTACTACCTAGTTTATTCAAAGATGTAATTTTTTAATATTTTTAATATATATTTTATTTATTTTAAATATTTAATATACTTCCATAAATTATACTACATGAATTTAATGTGTCACATGCTAGGTTTGATAATTGATTTTGTAATCATCTACCATGAATTTAGCTTGTACTAGGATATGATCTTGAATTATATAGTTAATTAGAGTTTATTAATATTATGTGTTATAATTATGATGTAATTTAAATCTATATTGAGTAAAGAACTATATATATAGGTACTTTGGGTCTTACTCATCACTGGCTTGGGAGATTAAGCTCTAACTAGAAAATTGGGGGTTGGCTACTTGTCGCTCCATGAAAACTCTTGTGAATATTTTTGGTTTCATGTGATTAAAATCCTTTATATGAAATGGTTTCATGGAACTTATTTATAAGATATATTTGGATATGTGTAAATATATTTGTATTTTAATTTAGGTTAGAAATAAAAGCTATGAGTTGGGTAAAGAGTCATATATCAATACAGTTTTAACATATTGATTTTGTGGAAGTAATTGGATTAAAAATTAAATCGTTAGAATAATACATATATATAAATGGAATATATAAGATAACATGTTGAGATTCAAAAACACCATAAAATAAAAAGTTTTTTTATTCCTCTTCAAGCAGACACTTTTTAAGACCTTGATCATTCAGTATGGGTGACCCTAACTGTTAGGTGCCCATAAAATTTATTATGCAAATAAATCATATTATCTGTAAACCTAAGCATTAGGTTCATAAATATAATGTGGTCTTCGGGAACACTTATCTGGGAAACCATACCCCTTTGGATACCATATGAATAAATTTGTGTGAATCCATATTATAGATTAAGATAAACATTTATCCACTCAATTCTCCAAGAGTCGTATCTAATATGTTTGATATAATTTTATACCATATATAGTCATGGATTATGTAATAATCTCAACTGGGATAATTCTTGATAAAATATAGATCTTATCTCACTAATGGATATGTTTTAGTTTAAATGTGGTTGTCAGTTTAGGGGGGGTATGTTTAATAAAATTACTTATTAAATAAATGTAAAACATGATAATCATATAATAAAACCTTTTCTTATAGATATAATGGAATAATCCTCATAAAACATTACTTTTAGATCAATAATTAAGATAGATAAGCTTTATGGAATAAAATTTATAGACTAGTATACAAATATAATAATCCTTCTTAAGTATGAAAGAAAATTCTAAATGTTATGGAAATACCTTTCTGAGTAAATAATGATGATGTTATTCAAAAATTTGATCTAGATTATTATGAGAATCATATATGAATTAACTTGAGTCTTTAACAGAATTATATCCAAAATTATTTAAGAAACTTTAGTCTCCACTAATATACTTAACATTATTTGGTACGTTAAGGACTTAGGAAGGATGACGGTTTAATTTAAGGTTTATTCCAGTTATGGAATTGTTTGGGATACATGAAGGTGTTTGACAAACTCCATGGAAATTCCATATCAGTTACTAATGTTATAAAAATAAATTATTTTATTTTTTCAGTGTATATAATAAAAATGTAAATTTTAAAAATTGTATTTATATACATAATTTCAAAATCAAGGTAATAAATGATGGATCTTTTAGTTTGTGTTCAAATTTAGTAGAAAACTTTTCTATTTTTAATATAATGGAATATTTAAAGATCATATAGATCTAAATAAATGATATTTATTCTTATCTCACTTATCTTATATTATAAGAGAATTAATTTGATAAAATTTATTTGTTACGAATAAATGATACAATTTATATGCTTTATGATTTATCAAACTCTATAACATAGTTCGAAAAGAAGAAAAGGATAAAAAGCATTTTTTTCTAGGATAAAATAGTTTATAGAATATATTTGTTAAATTATAAGGAATTTCTATTCAACCGCCCTTTAGTGGAATAATTTAAATAATAAATTCACTTTTTCATAGAAATTGTTACAAAAACATAAAATACCATATATAATATGGATAAAATAGTTTTTAAATATCTCCACTAAAGAAAACACGTGTTATTTTCTAACATAAAAAAGTTTATGTGTCTTACCAAGATATTTTAGAGAAAATATAGTTTATGAGAGACTATTGGGTGTTTTTTTGTACTTAAATAAGTCTAAAAGTGTAAAAAATAAAATATTATACCCTTATAAATTCAAAATTAATGTCACTTAATATACTAAAAGAGTTTAGGATATATTTCTGAAGAGAAATAATGTAAATATTTGCATTTAGTTACCAAAAATTCAAATAATTTTTTTGAATTGACATGTTTTGAAAGATGATGATGATGATGATAGACTTAGAAGAAGTTATAAGTTGACAGTAGAAGTTATTAACGTCATTATATTAGATTGTTTAAAGTAAAGGAGTTTGAATACTATGTTCAGAGAGTTTAACATTAGAAATATAATTCATAAGGCTCACCATTATTAAATCTAGTGTTTTTCAAATATGTACTCACTAAAAGACTTTAGTTTGTGGTTTTATCGAATAGTGACATAGGGATGTGTTAAGAATCACATAGATATGTAATGGGTTTAAAAAACCTAAATGTGCAACAAATATAAGGCCTCTTCAGAGGTCTATCATATAGGATATGATTATATGGGAACTTATGTAAGGTTTTTTTAGTACTCTTAAAAGGATTTTCAAAATATAAAATGTATCAAGTTAAAAAAATATATAGTCTTTACATTATTATTATATCACATTGGTTGCATATATTTTGTGAAGTGAAGTGATAATTGAACTCTTAGAGTATGACTTTGAGTTATCCCTAACTAACTTTCATCATGAATTATAATATGTTGTAAAAATTAAGGTTACCATGTGTAATACTATATATATAGATACATAATTTTCTTTTGAGACACAAAAGGTATTTCATGTGTTGTATGACACAATAAATATAAATCATGGAGTGCCATACACTATATCTTTGGTATGTTATGGGTTCATGCTTCATATTGGATCCTCATACTTAAGGTTAGACATATACCTATCATGATAACTTTAATACTTTTATACATTAATTACACCATCCTAGAGGCTAACCTAGTTAGTGTTAGTTGGGTATGTTGCTAATCATGTCATTTTTTCAGGCTTAACAAAGATGATATTTTCCCTCTCACATGACTAGTTTGATATATGAGACCATGTTTAAGATATACTGATAAATTTTGTGTTTCCCCCCTAACTTGTTACTTCTAGATGACCCAAAGTTAATTCAAAACCAAGTCTTATATAAGTATAAAAAAGTATAGGTTCAATCAATTACTAAATTTAGTTATTTTGTTATATAAACCATTAGTTTATTACATTAATATTTTATTATTTGATTCAAAACCATCCAATGATTCCAATAATCCAACTTAAATCCATTAATATTATGTGTTACTAAAAATAATTTATTATAAAAACAAGATTTTAATTTTGTAAAATAGGTATGTGTTAAGGTTATGGGTTCCAATAATGATCATTGTAATTATGTTTCAAGCGTATTTGTGTCATTAACTATGATTTTTATCACATATATTCAAAAAAATTCAATCTTTTTAGTATGGTCAATTACAACTATATTATTTCAAAACAAATTATTTGGTCTAATAATCACTTCTCAAAATACATTACAAGATAAAACCCCAAAATGAAAATTCAATCATTCAATGGTTATGAATGAGTTTCTTATAATTTCTTAGAGTATATCTAAATACATTATTCTTGATTCAACATGAATTACCTAGATAATGAATTGGTTTGTAATAATGGAATTATAAAATGTATATATCAACTAAACAAACAAAAAACAACACTTTAATCATAATGATGGTTCTCCACCATCCCATGAAACCACGATATAAGAGGAACATTAGTTTCACTTTGTGGGAATGATGGTCATGAAAAGAGACTTATGTGAATCTATGATAGAAATGTGAAAAATAAGAAGAAAAATAATGGAAAATGAAAGTTATGTTCTTACATTTGATAGATATTCTGATATATCTAATCCAAGACTTCCTTTCAGATGGTTGTCTCCCTCTAAAATTAGTCCAAGGATGTTTAATTAGTCTCCCCTATACATTCTGTGATTAAGAGGAAAAATACTAGGTTAAAATGTTGGTTGAGAAGCATATGGGGTTAGTTGTGGAGCTTTCATAGACTTGGTTCATGGGAAGGGATATAATTCAAGCCACACATGCAACTCATTGGTGTAAGAATGTTGATTTTCATAGGTTCTAGTCTATAGTTCATGGATTCCAACTTGATTACCAAGCCCATATGAGCTTAAAAATTTCTCCAAATGCCTCTATTTTGATTCTATTTTACATAGATCACTTGAATATTTATTATTTCACAATGTAAGGTCCAAACAGTAAGTACATTCCATATATTAAACATTAACCACTTAGTCATGGACGTGATTTAAAATTAGAAGTGTGATTTGGGTGTATCAAACCCCTATACTTGATCAGTTTCTTATCCTCAAGAAATTACCGAGATAATCATATCAAATTAATCAAAAAATAAATAAGTATAAAAATAAAATATCATATCAACTAAAAGAACCTTAGTTTTAATAAAAAACATTTGATGTTATATGTACACTCTTCAAAACTCACCAATCTCCTAATATTTAAAAAGAAGAAGACTCAAGCTCAAATTTTAAAATTTTCATAATAAAATTATTCTTTATTTAAAAATAAAATCCACCAATATTATTTAAAATATATAAACTTTATCCATATCCATATAAACAAACAATTGATTAATATAAACAAGTATTTTTTTCGACACTAAATGATGGGTTAGCAATTTTATAGGCCATACAATATCATTGAGCATATGTAAAACATAAACATGATTAAACCATGATGATTATAATTTAACTAATATACATGTGTGTAATTTTTAATTATTCCATAAATTATCTATAAGAAAAACATGTCATCATAGGTAACGTTAATGGGTAGTGATTAAAAAGGTGAACAATGATACCTTTCCCCATACTTCAGAATAATGATGGTCTTCATGGTCATGTAAAGGTGGAAGGTAGTAAAAAATTCATAACAATAAATAGGATTAGGGAATATTATATAGAAATTAAGTGTACTTATTTATTAAAATATTACTCTCTATGTAGTTATTAAGAAGACTATGAAATCTAGTGTGTGGGAACCCATCTTTTAAAGGAGTGTATCCCCATGTAGCCTAAGATATTGACCATCTATCTTAATCATGGAAAACATACAATAGTAAACTAATAATAGTATTTATTGTAGTAGAAGTATCATTACAGGATCACACAAAATAACACTATAGAAAATAGTGGGAAGATTGGGAATAAATAAAGTAGTAATAAGTGCATGACACAACCTAAAATCAAAAAACAAATCATTAAAGTTTAAGGAAGTTAATAAAATAAAATAAAATAAAGAATAGATAATGTGAGTCTCATATCATGGTCTAGATAATCCTCAAGGGGTCAATAAAGGAAGACTGATTTTCCTTATCCCTGGTCATGTCTCCACTAGTATCACCACTCATACTAGAAGAACCTATTGAATCACTACTATAACCACCTATAGTGAAATCTTCTACTCTGCTAGCCCAAATTGCAGTATCACCATCTTTGTATAAGATCCAAGTGTATCTTCTATAGTGTGAATAAACACTACCCATAAGTAAAAGGGTGGATGGAGGAAAGGTAAGGTATATAAAGAGACAATAACGGTTTGGGGTTATTTTATTTAGTTGGGCTCCATATAACTAATCATTGACCTACTCGAACTGCTAGTTAAACATGGTGTGTTAATCCTAGTAGAGATAGTAAGTGATGTTTGATTTGTTATTGGGGTATTCCATACATAAGAATTTGATGGGTATTTGTAGTAATACAATAGAAAGAATAAAGTTGGTTTCTTGGGTGGGTGGGTGGGTTGATCAGTAGGTTGGGGTGGCGTTTCACTAACATCCCTTTTTGAGAGCTTCACTTCTTATTCCCCATCCTCTATCTTCGCAGCCCTTTATTCTTCCTCTATGGCCTCCACCACTCCCTTAAGATAGTAATGGAACCCATATATGGATAGAATCATTATATTTCTAAGGATTTGGGTATTAATGGGAGGGTTAGGTCTCATGTTAGTTAAGGATTCTAGGGAAATACCCTTCCCTACTTTTTTATCCAATATAGTGATGAAAGGCCCCACAAATTTGGAACTATTGATGTAAGAAAAGATATTAGAAAATTATTGTATAAAATAATGAGGAATATTTTCGGTTTGGTTAGATTTCATGGAATAAAGGAAAATTATATCTCTCTTCAACATCATTTTATCACTCTCACTCATAGGTATGAGACATGTGGTGATAGATTTATCAAGAATGCGGTGTACAAGTTATAAAGGTGGGTAACTTTGATTTTATTAGGAGTCATAGAAATACTCTCTATCATTAGGACAAAATAATTGAGTGAATAAGTGTGAAAGTTATATATAACCAAATGAAAAAATGGGGTGTTGGTGTACTCACTAAAAAGGAAGACTAACAACCCAAATTTAGATAAAATCAAGGAGAAGCTACATTTATAATGGAGAATGGTGACACTATTGACAATATCTCTTAATCTAATGAGGATGGTATTAATGATGGTTTCCTATAATTAACAACTAGATCCAAAATTAATAACCATCTCCTTGAATGTGGGATAGATTACTAAAAAAGCAAATTGGAAGTTACCACAAACCAAAAAAGCATGAATTTTATCAAAAATTCCCAATTGGGAAAAGTCATCGTCATTGAAGAATTTATGGAGTCCGACCTTTCTCTAAATCAAAAAATAATAACTCTTGTCTTATGTGGCCCTAATAAAATGTAACATAGTGGAATGTTTCTACCCACGGTATTAGTCGAATGGATTGATGATTGATTCAATATGGTGGGTATATTTTGAGGGGTCGTGAGACATGGTAAGGTTAGGGTTTTGAAAGGAAGAAGGCCCATATACGTAGAAAATTTAAAGTAGACCTCAAAAATAAAAATATATACTATATACTATTCCACTAAAAACAAATTTTATAAAAATTCATGACACTTTTTTTTATGATAAATTAGGTTATAAATTTTTTTACATGAAATGCAATAATATCTGAATAAAAAATGGTGAAAGTGTATGTGTGTATAAGAGATGGGGGAAAGTTAAATAGGTTAAAATAATTTGATGAATAAAAAGAAAAAATAATTGAAATTTTGGAAAAGAATTTAGGGTGTTTAAAATCTTTAAATGGGGTAAAGGGTGTTGAAAACCAGCTAAAAACAAAGAGAAAATGCAGGGAGAGAGGAAGAAACTCACCTTATTAAAGCTGGAGTCAACTGATGGTGTGGAGGATAAAAAATATTAAGTATAATAGTGGTTAAGAGTAAATTAGAAAGGTTTAGGGGTGATATAGGATTCATAATCATAGACCTATAAAGATATTGGGGAAGAATTAAAATATAAGAGGGGAAATGGGATTAAAAATTAACACTTTTATACTCATGAACAATATTAATGCATGGATGGTTCCCCCATGTTGGCTACTTGTGAAAATAACTATCCCTTAAGGAGTTGAGGTGAACACGACTTATGCATGGGTGGGTTACCTATGAAAAGTAATCATGAAACTCACTTTCCTTCTAAGAATTGTTGTACATAGGGCTAGATTCTGTGCACACTGCTCATACAAGTACCCTTTCAACCCACTTTTTTGACTTTAAAAAATGTTTTTAGGGTTCCAACCTTTCCATTAAAAATTATAATGACACGTGAATACGTTTAAAATCAATTATTAGTGTGATTTGACACCAAAAAATAAGAATCACACAAATAAAAAAACATGAAAACAATAAATTAAAAAAACAAACTAACATGATCATAAAACACGCTAAAAACAAATAAGTTTTTGTAATTTTAAGGAATAGTCAGGTTAGATCCACAAAATTACTAAATTTAATGTCTTAAAATATATGTAATTGATCTTAATTATTATCAAAAATGTATAGTTGATATTTTTCTTTTTATTCTTTATATTTGGAAGTATAGATTGAAGAACTTTCTACTGACTTTGAAAATATAAAAATCCTCCCATTTAATTTCTATCGATCCATGGTGAAGGTCCTTTATCATCATGAAGTTCCTAAACCACTAGAACCTTAATTTATATATAAATATTCTCAACCATGATTTATAAAGATGTACCTTGTCACCTGGTTGGAAGGTCTTATAGTTAACCATGTGATCATGGATTTCTTCAATCTTGTAATTATTTATTAATGAATTGTCATATTCCTCACTTATAGTTTTATAAATATTGGAAAATTGCAACTTCATCTTATCCATCATGGTTTTGTGAACAAAGTTAAGGACGTTTACCACACAGTATACATTATTATCAAGTTCAACCAAAACATTACATGCTTTTACATAAACCAAACAAAAAAGGATACTTACTAAGAGTAGTCTTAGATTCTATTTGATATGAGTATATGGAATTATATAATATTTCTAATTAATCCTTCCATTTAGATCCCATGGTTTTCTCTAGGATTTTATTGAATCATGATTTGAAACATCTACTTAGTCATTGGTTGGGGGTGGTGATTGTTGTCCATATTATACCTCCCACAATATTTTGTCAATATGTTTATTAATAATTAATTATCAAAGTGGGTACCATGGTCACTTATTAGAACACTTATCACATCAAAGAAGCCAAAAAAATTTATAAAATAACTCAACAACTACCTTAGAAATGTTGTGTTTTATCATGTCTACCTCCACCCATTCGTAAATGTATTCTACACAAACAAGAATGTAAAATGTCCAAAAGGTAGTGGGAATGATCCCAATAAATATAACCCTCACAAATCAATGAAAAATGTTAATTTTGGGTAATTTAAACATGATTGAAAAGGTTTACAATTATTTTCAATTAATACCATTCCATCAAAAATATTTCAGTGTCTCAATGTATCATGAGCCAAAAGAATCCATATTAGAGTGGATTTTTACACCTTATGGTTTAGACCATGATTCCCACAAAATGGAGATAAATGATATAATTTGTTCATGTCCTTAATTTTAACCTCCATAATTAACCTTCTAATTATTCCATCTCTATAAGAGAAAAATAAAAGAAGATCCTCCCAGAAATAATGTTTTACCTTAGCTAAAAATCAATTGAATTGTTATAAGGAGAGAGATATATATAGTGATCATGTGGGAAATTTGTTTACAATATCAGTGAACTATGGTCAAGTATTTTATTTTTAAATGAATAATTATTCATCTAGAATGTTTTATTGAATGTATCCATCATCTTTCCACTCAATGTGATTTAAATTTAATCTTGAAAGATGGTCCATGAAAATATTTTCACTCCCCATTTATTACATATTTCTAGATAAAAATCTTGAAGTAAGAGAGCCAACTGAATAAAATTTGTATTCCATATTTCTTATTATGAAGGTATTCTATGGTTTTATAATTTTTTAAAATTATCACCTTTGAAAACACCAAATATAATTAGAATTTTTCAAAAGAAAACACCACAACAAAAATTTCTTTTCTAATAGTGGTGTGTTTAATTTAGGATTTATTCAATGATAAACCTAAAAAAATAGATTAGTTAAAAGGTATTGTTGACATGTTTCTCAAGAAATAATCCAATTACATAGTCATTATAAATTCACATTAACTCGAATTAATCATTCTAATTTTTAAAAATCATGATTAGGGATTCTATCAATCTTTGTTTAAGAAATTAAAATTCATTTATGCATAACTCATAAAATTAAAATATGGTATCATTTGTTAATAGATTTGTTACAAGTTGTGCTATTTTCGATATATATCTTATGAAACTTTGATAGAAACTCGTGTGTCCAAGAAAACTATGGATTTTATAGACTGAAGTTGGTATTGGTAGGTGAGAGATAGAATCAATATTCATTAGATAAACCTATATTACTTTCCTAGATATTGTGTGTCCTAAAAAATACCATATTGAACCATAAAGTGAAATTTTTCTTAGTTGATCACCAAATTAATTTGTTTTCACCTTTCCAAGACAAGCTTTAAATTCATCAAGAATGAACAAGATTATTTTCTACACACCAAGAAGTCATCCATAATGATATATTAGATACACTTCTTTATTTAATGGAATATAGACAGAATGCACAATTTGAAAGTGTTCAGAGCATTTCATATCCTAAATGACATTCGATGGTTGGAAAATTTTCCACAAGGGCACATGTTTATGTGTGGAATCATTTGTCTTTTTTATTCTAAAAAAACCCTCCCTACTAAAATTTTTATCATATATATCAACTCATTATTTTAATAAATATAAGTGATCCTATCTCAAAGGATAGAATAGCTTAGTAGTCATAGTAAACTAGTTACACACTTGATTCTTGCATTATATTTGAAAATATAAAATATAACATAGATAAAAAATAATTATACATCCTTAAACTCATTAAAAGATTCCTTCTTTATATCCTAGGGTAAGGAAACAAAATAAAGGTTTTCTCAGATGCTCGGTAAGAGTTATGTAAATCAGAGGCTATCATAAATAAATAAAGAATAACCAACAAGGCATAATAAATATGGGAAGATAAATATCTTAACAAACATTCCATTTAATCAATAACTTGACTATTATGATTAGATAAATCTTGGTCAATATTGAAACGTAAATAACTAAACAAACATTTGATTTAATCAATAAATTGAGCACAAAATGCATCCATGGATAATATCAATGAAATAATATCATGGAAAATCATAACTAAGTTTTTTATGAAGGATATGATTAATATCATATGTCATGATCTCAGGCATCATGATATCAATACCATCACGGCCTTTCACAAGAAAGTTATAAACTATGGGTAAAAAAACATTTAATACTAGCTTATGGATTTTCTTCATGATATTATCGATGCATCGAGGGGTTATATAATTATGAGACTCACCCATCACTATAAGTTCAGTTCATTCATCATTTATGTAATTATTGGTTTAATTCATGAAAAATATGCAATATCAATAAATTTCTATATTGAAAAAATAATACAAAATATCAATATTTCCATTGCCAATCATATAAATTTAAAAGTAAAAAAACTGTATGTATAAATGATATATATTTTAAGTAATAATCATATCCATGATAAATAATATAGATAATTAGGGGAAAATTAATGTCTAATGATCAAAAGAAAGTGAATATTTCAAGATAAAGTTAATGATTATTAAAATTAATCAAGAAATATAATATCAATACTTCCCCTAGTAAAAGTGATTGTAAACCATCCAAATAAAGAATAATTATGGTATCATTAAAACATATATCATGTGTAGTATATGTAAGATAAAGGGTTTTTTATGAATATAAATAACATAAAAATATCTTTAAGAACATTCTTGAAGAAAATATCCTTTTAACTTTGAAAATAATATTTTCTTAAACTATAAGTATATATAATATTAGGAAAAAATTATTTATAAAAATAACATTTTAAACATTTAAATTAAGTTTAAAATAAATTAGTGTTCATGACATTGGTAAAGTTCTTTTTGTGTTGAGTATGTTAAAACAAAGATTTCTTTTAAATTTTTTAAGAAGATTAAGAAGCACCTTATTTGGAAAATGATACGAAGATTCATTTTTAAAAAAATTAAAAATATATTTATGGGTAAAATGAATTTAGATAATCGTATTAAAAAAATTAAAACAATTTAGGAAAACATGTATTTGGAATAAAATTATTTTCAACCAAAGATATAAATGAATTCTTATTTTATTAAAAACAATTTATCAATCCTTTTAAGTGCCAAAGAGAAGAAAATGGTACTATTACTTGGACAATTCAATAATAACCTAAGAAGAAGAAAATTAAAAGGTTTTATTATATAGTAATGAAATAATTTACTTCAATTTAAATCCAAGTATAAACAATCTTGATTAAAAGTAGATTGAAACATAAATCTCTCACCACTTGTGTAACTTTTGAGTTGTAAGACCCATAAAAGGATTAAAATAAAATGAAACATTAAATACCATTAATATAAATATATTCATTATATAAAATATAAAATGGTAATTAGATACACCTCATAAAATTTTTTAGCTGTATAACATAACGTATGCCCCAAAAAAGACAATTTGAGACGAGCAACCCTTACATGATCATAACGTTATAGTGAGAATTAATCAATGAATTAATTATGTGTATCCAATGTAAATCTGCATAAAATAAGTGTAAATATATCATAATATTATCAAAATTATTACACATATAATATTAGAATATCAAAGACAATAAATAAGTTATATAACCCAATGAAAATAAATTGAATTATGAAATTATTTTCCACTTGGCAATTTTCAATTCAAATCCCCTTGGATGAAATAATAACAATTAAAACGTAAAATATCATGAATTGTGATTGATTCCTAATATAATATGTAAAATAGGTATTAAATACACCATATAAAATAAATTAGGTGCATAATAATAATATATTCCTAAATGGAGGGAAATTGAGACGAAGTCCCTTACAACTCAAGAAACATCTTAACAAAACCCACTCAAAAGAGATAGATCATGAAGTTGGATTTCAAACTCCATGAATAATAATAATACATGATTTTAAATATTAAATTGGTAGTATATAAACCATTTAAAATGAATTAGATTCATAAAGAACATATGGCTCAAAGATGGATGTTTTGAGATGAAAACCCTTACATTGATCATAATGTTGAAGTGGGATTTAAACAATTAAACAATTATTTTTATATAATGTAAATAAACATAAAATAAGTGTAAAAAAATAATATAATCTAAATACATTACAAACATAATCTTAGAATATCAAATACAATGAAGAAGTGATATAACCCAGTGAAAAGAAACTGAGTTATGAAATTCCTTACAACTTCGTAACATCCAATTTAAACCCCATTGGATAAAATTATTAACCTTTAAAATTAAAATACCATTAATTATTAATTATTTACATTATTACATATAAAATTGGTATTATAAACACCATATAAACGAAATTAGGTTCATAACATTATAATATTCTTGAATGGGAGGAAATTGAGACAAAATATCTTACTCACACTTCCTATTGGTTAAACACACTTTAACCTCATGTATAAATGTTTTAATAATGTTTTTTATTTATTCTTGAACTATACTCCTTTTTATAATATCAAATATTATCATCCTATAACATATTACCACCCGTTCATTAGCAATCCTTTATTATTTTTATTTTTTGGTGTTTTAATTATCTTGTTTTCTCATGCGTGTTTTGTCATGAATATTATTGTTATTTTGTATATTATACAGTTACATTGTATAAAAAATTATATTAATGTTATAAATATCATAATTTACTTATTGGATTGATTTTTAAAACCATTATTAAAATTTTTACATGGAAAATGAATCGCATCGCTTCATGGAAACGGTAGGTCGTACATACTCATGAGTGACGATATCATTCTATTAATGGGTGAAAGGGTAAGGAAGTTTATGATAAATTAATTTAATAGAATCAGTATCATTTCATAAGTACTATATATATTCATTATTTACATCATTATTACTATCAATGTGAGTTGGTGACGGAAAACAAATTGCATCGGTTAGAGAGGTGGTAGTTCACCGTATAGATGAGTGATGGATTTGTTTCCAATTTGATGGAGGGGTAAATGAATAAATATTTTGACATAAAAATAATAACATATGATTATATGGTAGATATTTTTTTTATAATATTTTAATTTATAATTCATAATTGAAGGTTTTAAAATAAAAAAATAGCATGGTGAAGAAAATTACTTTCTCTTAGAAGAAACTCCTTAGGAAATCTTATTAAGAACCATAGGGTTGTTCTTTTGGGGATACTAGAATCTATAAATTGCATCTAAGGATTTAGGAGAGGGATTTTGGTATGTATTTTTTATCCAAATTTATTTCTAGGTGTGAATAAGTGAGGCTAGGGAGTGCCCTTTTATAATTTAGAAGGAGTGGCATTTTTGTAAATAACCAGAATTATTCAATAATGAGAAGTAAATTTCACCCCATGTAACTCCAAAATTTATAAATAATGGATTTTATGAAGTTTAATATCTATCCGCACCTATTAAAAATAAAAATAAACATTTTCTTCCTTATTAGCTAAGTTTTTTTACTTTTCCCATTTTATATTTCACCACAATGATTAGTTTATTTAACCTAGGTAATTTATCCTTTAATCCTAAAATAAATTGAGAATTATTAAAAAATATGGACCCACTAATCTGAAATATTATATCCATTTTTTTAATGAATATTATATGTTTGTTTAAAATTAATTTTAACACAAGATCATGTAACTTGTAAAACCTCATTTTAACCTTAACCATGGTAAATAAATTTTCCAATAGTGCCTATTTGGAGTCCACTACTACTTCACTAAAACTAGAACCTTTCACGATTTTTGAAGAGGCCTTCCAAAAACTATTTCTTGAGACAATGTTGGTTAATCTCTCTATATCAGTGATCCTTCCCCCATATCTTCCCTCACTTTTGAGGTGGATGGCCCCACTCAATCTCCTAGGTGTGGGTCAATCCCTAGTGATGGTTCCATTTAAACCTATAATAGTATTGAACATGATGGAATGATGGAAGGATGGATCTCATAAAATTGTTAGTCAGTCCTTATTGTGTGGTAAATAAAAAATTGATAGTGTTAAACTGGTGGAGTCCAAGAACAAATACAGTTCATTATTTCATGTTCATGAGGATGAGCATCCCTCACCTTCATCCCATGCTTCCAATATTTTCTCATGTTCTACTAGATTTCATCTCTCTAATCAAGAGGTGTTTCTTTATCCTCCTTCCTCCAGTGGAGTATGAACCAGGGCGCACTCCAAGCTCTCCACCTCAATATCATCTTCCCAATGGAATTTCCTTCAGTCATCTAGGTCCAAAACAAGAAAAAACTTGTTAATACGACTTCGTGCATCATTTGGAACGCCCAGGGCTTGGGGGATCGGGAAAAAAGGACTTTTTTCTAATGAAGTTAGTAGTAAACATATTTCTATTCTATCAGTTTTATAACTGATGAATTTTTTTTCTAAGATTGGTAGTTTCACTCATAAGATCATCCTTCGCAACTTCTTTCATGGGGATCCTTTTAATCGCCATATATGGTTGTTCTAAGAAAAAACTATTTCTATCATAAAAAATGACATCTCTGATAAACATATTACTACTTATATCAACAAGGGAAGCTTCTCCAACTACGTATCTTTTGTCTATGATAATTGTGGAACATGATAGGGACATGATTTCATTGAACATGGAGGTGTGTGAAGTGGGACTCTCATCTTGCTTGGTTAGGGACAATTTTGACACCATTCTAGACATGTCATAGAAAAAAGGAGGTGGATATTACTCTTGGAGGGATCACCAGGACTTCACTAGATTTGTGTCAAGGAGCGGGCATGTGGATCTAGGTTTCTATAGGGAAAATTTTACTTAGTTTAATAATAAAAAGGAATCCCATATAACCTGGTGTAATTTAGATCATTTCTTAACCAACCTTCAATCCATTTCATAGTTCCCTGATGCAAGAGTCATTCACATTGTGGGTTCCATTTTAGATCATTCTCCTTTCCATATTACCCTTGCATCCTGGAGTCAGGATGGCGGTCTCCTTCCCTTCTCTAGAAATTGGTGCTCCAAAAATTTGTACAACTCGGTGGTTATTTAATCTTGGAATAAGAAAATCTAAGAGAGATCATGGATCAAGTTCCATAATAATCTAAGATGGATGGATAAAGATCTTCAGTCCTAGATTGGTAATTATCCCCCACAAATTGTTGACCTGGATTCCATCAAAAAAGAAATTGAACACATGTAAGTCTCTCTGGAAAATAGGTGGGATGATAAAATCTTCAATAACCTTTCTCATTTTAGAAACTAGAATGTTTATCTACTACTTTAAAAAGAAAGGATAAAACATGATAATGCTATAGTTACATAGTTAAAAGAGGTTGATAAGAATACAACGTTTTTCTAGGCGTGTATCAAGGAAAGGAGAAGGGGATCTGGGCTTAATATCCTTATGGAAGATGGTTCCTATTCTAATTACCTGGAGATCATGGGATGTAATGTTTGTAAATTCTTCAAATACTTACTTTCTAATGCTAACACATGCATACAGGTTGGGTACCTCAGTGGATAGTCTGTTTTGTTTTAGTGTGTTCCTTGGGTGGTGTCCTCTAGTATCAATGATTATTTCACGCTTTGTATGGATGATCATAAAATTTGGGAATCATCCAAATCTTTAAATCCAAATAGTGCCCTCGGTTCAGATGGGTATCTAAAATCCTTCTATACTACCTCCTAGGGTATCATTAAAGAGGACCTGATGGAATAAATTATGGACTTATTCGGTGGGGGTGTGCTCTCGTGAGTTTTTTGTTCTACCACACTCATTCTTGTCCCCAAGGTCAAGAACCCAACATTGTTTAATCAATTAAGGACCATTAACATGTCTAATGTTTCATAAAAGATACTAGATAATGTTTTCAACAAGCATTTGGCACAATACCTACCAGAATGGGTTCTTGAGAATCAACATTGATTTATCAAAGGTAGGTAAGCCCATGTCGCTATTGGCATTGCCCAAGAAATTATGGAGCCTCTCAAATCTAAGAATCATGGATCTAATGTTGTCATTAAAATTGACATGGATAATGCATACAACCCTCTTGAATGGTGGTTCATTCTTAGGTTCATAGACTACATGGGTTTTATTCATTGGGTGGAAGACCTTTTCTTTAGGTACTTTATCTCCCTGTGGATTTCGGTGTCCATGATGGGAAAATGATGTGGTTTTTCATGTCGGTGCATGGCCTTAGAAAATGGTATTTCTTTTATCCTAGCTTAGTCATTCTTATCCAAGACACTCAGATCAGATTCGTGGCCAAAAAAGACCATGAGGGTTCCATCCAAACATTCAAATGTAGGAGGAACTTCAATGGGGTCTCTCATATTCTCTTTGCTGATGAATTGATTTTCTTTATTAATGGAGGATGTAGATACATCAGGAGCATTACCAAAATGTTGGATGAATATAAAAAATTGATAGGGGAGATTGTTAATAAAAAACAAAATCTCTTCTTTACTCTGAATCACTATATGGAGAGACAAGTTGATAACTTTTAGAATTTATTGGGGTTTTAATAGTAGTCAGTTCACCATAAAGTATATAGGTGCCCTTATCTCCCCAAGAAGGATCCGTATTTCTCATTTTGATGGGGTTTTCAATGATATCACCAGCCTCATTACCAACTAGAAGAAAATTTTATTATATTTTAGTGGAAAAATTACTCTGGTAAATTGTATTCTTACGTCTATCCCCGTGAACATGTTTTCGGTTCTCAAAGTTCCTAAAACTATGGTAAAATACATAAAATGTATTTTTACAAAATAATTTGGGATTCTCATGGAGAGGGAAGGTGCAAACAGACATCATGGAAAATAATGTCCACCCTGGTGGAAGATTGGGGCATCAATTTACGTAGTGTGGTTAGTTCTATGAAATGCCTCTAAGCCAAATTGGTATGGGAGGTCTTGAAAGGACGACCTATATGGGAAAAATTCGTAAGAGGTAAATAAGGCCCTAGTCTAAAATCCCTGAGGGGAAAGGTATCAAAAACTTGGAAAATTCTCTATGAGTACATTACCCTTCTCAATCACTACTCCATATGGATTATGGGGTGAGGTGACATCGACTACTAGTTTGATAACTGGGCTGGAAATATTCTTGGTTTCATAGGATGTCCAACTCTAGACATATCATTTTCCCAAGTGAGCCTCCACTCCCCTTTTACAGAGGCCAACCTCAATCATCAGTAATGTATAGTTTTTGATCTCATTGAAATATTTATGTCCAATGGTCATTTTGTTTTCACAAGCTCGATGATAGGTGATTTTTTGGCCAAGACCTACAGGATTGTTCTACATGGAAACAACGAGAGTCCCAATGGTGGTATATTTTTCTGGTTCAAGGATATTCCTATCAAATAAAACATCCTCATGTGGATAATTCAAAACCTTTCCATTCCCACAAAATTTTTGATTATATGAAAGGGGATTAATTTGTCTTTGAAATTTTGGTGTTGTTTTAATGGAAATGAAGAATATGTTAGTCATATATTCTGTGAGAGTGTGTCTGCATCAATGGTCTAGATAGAATTTAGGGATTTATTTGGCTTTCTGAGCCACTCAAATGGTAATGTGAATTACTTTATAGACTATTTTTAAGGATAAAATGTGAACATTCAGGATTGCAAGGTTAGGGAGACTATTTTGGCCACGGGATGTTGGTGCATTTTGGATACTAGAAACAAAGATCGTGCTAAGGGAATCTCCTACTCACCACTAGCTTTGAATATCAGATCAAAGAGTCTGACATTGAAACTAGGTCTCATGGTGAAGCGATGGGATTCAAGTAGTTCCTTGGGGAATTTAATGGCATCTAGTAGGATCTTATCTCTTGTTTCTTTCAGCTAGGGTATATGGATATGATAGAAACCTCCAGATTATGGAATCGAACTTAATATGGATGGATCATTTAACCTTGGACATATACATAGAGGTAGTTCTATCAAAGAAAAGTATTTTTTGGTTATATTGGCCTTTATTAGGTTTTATGGCAATCTAAATTTGATCATCGCTGAGGGTAACGTGCTTCTCAATGGGTTTGAGACCTGCCTTAACCAGAGAATCTTTATTACTATCATTGAAATATACTCAATGGTGATTCATATCTCCCTTCAAGGAAAGTCTCACACCCCTTGGTCCATAAATTATATCATCTAAAAATTCCATATGTGACTTTCTTATGGCATGATCATTCTTCACACCTATCGCAAAGGTAAAAAAGTTGCTTACTTCTTGGTTGTATGGGGAGATCCTGATTCCCCCTTATTAGTCTACACTGGTATTAGCTCCCTCCCCTCAGAGTGAATCAGCTTGATTAGAGGTGATAGACTTATTTTGCAATATTTTAGAATTCCATGGCCATTTTTTACCATTGTGTTATCCCTTCCTTTAAAGAAAAGTATTTAGTTTTCTAATAAATGAATTTTTCAAGCATAAGATGATCTTGCATTAACAATGCGACTAGTGATAATCATTATATGGGTTTAAATTTAAATATCTAGATATATAATCAATAAATTATTTAAATATTTCCTTATTATTGGATATTTTAATTAATTAAATTTGGGTAACATTATGCATTTAAAAAACAGTTTTTAGGAAAATGTGTTTTTAAGCATAAAAATAAACTTATACCAAAAACAAGTATAAAGATGATTCAAATGAAATTAATTATTTTAAATATAAAAGGAAAAATATTTTTTAAAATTTTAGACCAAATTAAAATAATAATGGAACTTTAAAATTACTTAATTTAATGAAACAAATTGTATTTGGAAAATCTGTATTTTTCACTATGAACTGAAAAATCAACTTTTCTGAAAAAATATAAAAAAATTTCTAATATAATTTTGATATTATGATTTAAAAAATTAATTTAATTTATTCAAATAAATTTTATAAAATTGGAAAAAAAATAATTATATTATTTTCTCACAAAGATTAAAAAATAATCATTTTTGATGAAAACATGTTTTTTGAAAAATAAACTGACTTTGCTAAAATTTGAGTGATTATTATCAATAAAGTTTTATTAATTAGGAGAATTATATATATTTAATAATTTATTTAATCCAATTCACATCTAAAAATTTACCTTCTAGTTTATAGTGGTCATATTTAAATAATATATATTTCATGGTTCGTTTAAACTCGGTGTTGCATGTTGTATATGATATCCAACATAATGTTCTTATTTAAAAATATGAGGGTTATGTGTACCACAATATATAGAATATATTAAATGTATTTAAAATAAACATACCTTAAAATATTAAGGTGTTACATTCTCCCCACGTTAAATAAATTTCATCCTCTTAATTTGAACTTTTACTTGGAAATCAAGGGTTTGAAATTTGAAAATTTATTTATTAGAAACCTGCATCATAAAAGGGGTTAACAAAAATTTATCTTGATAAGAGATAAATGTAAGTATGAATGTCATCTAGAATAACACATAACTGGGTTTCCAAGAAGAATATCATTTGTGTGAAGTGGAAAAATGGGCATATAATAAAACAGTAAATAATTATGGATAGTGATGGAGATCATTGATCACAATAAAGTGAATGATCAAGATAAATTTAAAGACTATAAAACCATAAATATGTGATGAGTTAAATGAAGATTGATTCATCCTATGTTAATGTAATAGTATATTCTTTTAAGATCATTTTCCTAAATTTGAGAAATTCTTTTACTATTTAAGAATATAATAAAACATACTTACTTGATATCTTTCTATTTCATATGCACAATTTCATCCTAAATTTTTGATTTAATCAATTTCCACTTAATCTCTACCTCTCAGAATTTAATATCCAAAATGAATTTTTATTCCTAAAGCACTAAAATTTACATTTAATTTATCTTAAGATCCATAAATGAGTGATAAGTTTTCCATCTATTTCTAAATATTTACCAAAAACAAACTAATTAGAACAATTTAATATAATACATTAATCTCTAAACCACAAAAATAACACCCAAAGTTTAACTTAATATTTTTTCATTGAATTGTTTAATTAAAAAATGGTCATATTAACAAATATATCATGTAGGCTAGTGGTTGACACTATACCCTTATCACCCTTTAGTTATGTGTTCAAGCCCTATGGCCTTTCTAGATGCGACAAGTTATCACACGACATGTGGGTAGTCATTTTTTCATAAATATATTAATATAACTCCAATAACATTCCCAAATTGTGATGAGAAATAATTACTATGACATCAAATATAAGATAAACTTTAAAGGTTACCTATCCTATTAATCTTATGTTCACAAAATGTAAATACAATCTTCCTTAAATTACTTTTTCATATACTAAACCAATGGATTGTATTTTCATAAATGTCTCTAAAAATATTTTTAATATTGATAAAATCTCATCACATAAAACCTAAAAAAATATTTTTAAAACATTTAACTTATGATCAAACTTAATCTCATAAACTCATGATGGTATCCATAATTATATAGTTAATCTTAGATGAAGACATAAATGATTCAAAAAAATAATTTAATCCTTAAATGTTTCATGATTCTTATAACCAAAATACCATTGATAAAAATATGTCTAAAATATAATTCTTGAATCCCAATACATAAATACTTCAGCCTTTTTTACTTCAACATAGGCCCATCCTTGTTCTAGGAGGTATAATTTAAAAAGAGAATTGACTTGGATAATTTCTATGTTCCCCACATTCAATAAAACAAGCTATAAATGTATTTATAGGATGAAATTTATTTCTATCCATTGAACTTCTCACTTTTCGTTAGGAATTCATTACTCTATACCCTTATTTTCTATACAAAAAAACATTTTACCAATACTTTGATACATTCTCCTACATGTCTCTTTCCACATTTCTAATATGAAGGAAATTAAGCCTTCTTTCCTCAATGATTCTTTTGGGATTTATCCATCGACTTAAACCAAAATTCACAGTGTCAGAAGAAATAATCATAATTTGAAAACCATATAATAATTTATAGATATATAAATCATGACACATTCTTTTTAATCTAATACATTTTATGTTTGAATTCGGACATTATTTATCATCATAAATTCAAATCCTTAATTATATTTCATAAATTAAATATTAATCTTCCCAAGAATATCCTATAGGAGTGTAAAAATAGATGCACATTAAGTCCCATTTTTATGAACTAGTGGATGATATAGTTAAATCTCAATGCACCCTTTTTGGAGTTATTATTTCTAGGTACAACTGTTCTAGAACGACATCCACTGATACTATCTAGAAAAATATTTATTACTATGAAAAACAACATAATATCTTCCTCACTAAAACTTTAGGATGTTATTATATAATAATTATAAAATTATATCATTGGGTTATGTTATAATGTACCATTTTTTCAGTGTAAGACTTTGTAATATTTTTATGAATATTTTCAGAGCCAGTCATTAAGACGACATGAGATTCCAAGACCCAGTGTGACCAGAATTAATTTTTGAGATATATTAAATATGTTAAATATCGCATGCATGAAATTTATCTGAGAAAGTGTAATAAATATTAAATAGAGGTTCATATAATAAATATTACGGAATCATTGATTTCATAACACAAGTTTCACCCTAGGAATGATATAACCTTTATTGGAGCGAGGGGTTTGGGAAAAAGTCATCATGGGAAAAATGAATAAAATAAAATTATTTTTATTTTATTGATTTTATTGATTTTATTGATTTTATTCCATTTTAAAAGAGACCTATTTCTCTCTATAAATATTCCATTATGACCAATTTTATGGTTACCCTCATAACCCTAAGAATTGAGTGAAGAGCGTGGAGGAACATTGGTGGATATCAGGTTCATGGATCAACAATCGAAGTATTATAAGGAATGTTAATGACAACACTGCTTGTGGATCTCATTAATGAAAATGAAGTGAGATCATTATTTGTTATATATTGATCTAAATAAAGGTTGGAAGTTGTTTTGTGGATTTATCCCTTTTTTATTTACCCACAAAGAACATTAGTTTATCACTTAAAAATTAATTCATGTACTGGTCGTTTGATTCAGGTAATATCTTTATCTTCCAACGGTATTGGAATTTATATTTCCTTAGTTTATGTCTTTATCTTTGTTCATCATCCCCCAACAATGAATTTAGGTTGACATGAACATTGTCTAAGAGTCGTTTCTCACATTTTTGTTTCATGCTTTCCTCTCTTCATTATATGTGTGTTCATTATCAGTATTCTTCTTCAATGGTGATTCGATGATTCCTAAGAGTACCGATCATTGTGCACTCATTATTTGACACAGCAGATCATGATCATGAGTTCATACTAGGATTTTTTATATGAGATATAGGCATGTAAATTAGGATGGGAACCTAGCTTTGGATCGGGTATCGGTAGTTTCCAAGCCATGTTGAGTGGATCTCTTCAGCGGTGCAGCAATTGATGGTTTTGGGAAACAAGTGGATAAAATCAAACCACTAACAATGAAGACATGTGGTGTTGGTGTGGATGACATAGTTCCTGTGACTCAATACATATGGTTGATTTATTATTATTTTTAATAATAATAATTCATGATACTTATTATTATTATATTATATTAAATGAGTTGTGATTATTATTATTATTATTATTATTATTATTACCAATAAAGAGTTAATAGGTTGGGGTGACTACCTATACGATCAAGGGATAGGTGGTGTAAATATTGTTTCTTGAATACCTTGAATGCATGGATTCATGAAAATGATAATTAAATGGAAAAGTTTACCAAAGGTGGCGCCTACTTGTGCGTGGTGAGAGGGGTCCAAGGTGCGTGAACCTAGTTGTAGAGGAGGTGCATAAAATTCCATTTTAAGGAATTTCTAGAATTAAATTCACAATTCCTTATTAATATAATATAATTATAATTATAATATTATTATAATTATTAATAATATTAATATTATTAATTTGTTATTAAATCATTGTTTCAATTATAAATTTTAACTGTGATGTCGGATTGACGTGTGGTCAGTGGCATTGGGGCCATGAAATTGAGATGGTCATTTAACACTACTAGAAAGTTGGGTTTTCCCGATGCTTTTTTGCCAACGGTTCTGCTGAATCGTTGGTATTGATGTATAAAACAAGTATTTCCCAACAGTTTGAAGAAACCATTGGGAAATCTAACAATTTTTCTCCCTTTACCAACGGTTTTACAAAACCATTGGTAAAGCCCATGAATTAGGAAGGCTTTCCCAATGGTTTGTGTAAATCGTTGGTAAAGCACACCTTTCCCAACGGTTTGTTAAAACCGTTGGGAAAGTTTTCCCCTAAAATCCCAGCAAACCTGAGATCCCATCCATGCGATTGAACTGCTAAAATTGAGACCTAAGATCTCTCTCGCGTGGAAAATCATTCCACCAGATCCATACTCAATCACAAGGTTGTTTTGTTCTACACTTAAAATCTGTAAGTAGTACGTTATGTTTAATGTTTTGCATCTAATATTTTTCTGTTCTGTTTTGATTTGGCTTAAACCTAAGGTTCGGCAGTACGTATACCCAACAATTTCAATTCAATTTGTTATTTGTTTTCTGTTTTTGTTCTGGTGTCATGTGTGAATCAATTTTTTGTTCTGTTTTTGTTTTATGTTTTTGTTCTGGTGGGAGGTGCTGGGGGTGCAGTAGGTGGGGGGAGGGGGTGTGCTGGTGGGGTGTTAAGGTGGGGGTAGGGGGTGTGCTGGTGGGGTATTTAGGTGGGGGTGTACAGGTGGGGGTGGGGGTGGGTTGTGCAGGTGGGGGTGGGGGGAGGAGTGGGTTGTGCAGGTGGGGGTGCAATTAGAGGGGGTTATTGTGCAAGTGGGTGGGGGAGGGGAGTGTGTAGGTTGGGGGGGTGGGCTGGGCAGGTCAGAGTCTTGGGGGGTGAGGTGGGGGTTGTACAGGTGGGGGTGGGGGTGGGTTGTGCAGGTGTGGGTGGGGGAGGGGGGCTGTTCAAGTGGAGGGTGAAAGTGGAGGGGGGTGTTGTGAAAGTAGGTGGGGGGAGGGGAGTGTGCAGGTTGGGGGGGGGCAGGTGGGAGTCTGTTGG